>JAZFAV010000015.1:35082500-44847500 GCA_037954035.1 Rosalia funebris
TTACTTCGATTTAGATTGTTCGAAACTACCAACAGATGGCGTTTGGTACGTTCTACTGCGGTGGAACGTAGCAACGTCTACTAGATGTGAGCTTTATCTGTCGAAGGTATACTCGTTTACACTGCACTGACGAGACCCAAGATAGAAAGGTTGAAACCGGTCTGCAGTTAACGATATCCTGAGATAGGTGACACCTTGAATCTTTCTTGTTGGTTTTAGAACAATCACTGTATTTTTAGTTCTAACTCTGTTAGACGAAAATACGACAAATTTTGTCATGTAATTCAGTGCTAGGCGTTTGGCATATAGCCAGGAGAATAGCTGTTTTGACCTAATTTGTTTAGTCCTTATTGTATAAGGCATTTGCAGATGGGTTGGAGTATAAACTCCTTATTTCTGTAGTTAAAATATTTTAGTTAATAAATAGTCATGGGAAGAAGCTGGAACCTTCGATGTAACAAAAGGAAAACAAGAGGCTAGTTTTTCACGAACACCAAAATATTACAGGTTTCATGACGCGCGTTGGCATACTCGAAAGATGATTAAAACTGGTTCTAATTATTAGTTTTAATCATTCCCCGATGATGACAATGATGATATGGGCGTTGAGCAACATTTAATCTTGCAGTGTTCGTGGAATATTGGTTTTAAGTTATTTTAATACAATGCAGTTTTACTTGGCAGATGGTAATTTTTACAAACTACTGAAGTGGGGAGATTATTATACTCCACACCATCTGCAAATGCCTTATACAGTAAGGACTAAACAAATTAGACAATAACAGCTCGTGGCTATATGCCGACGAAGAGCGCTGAATTATATGGCGCAATTTGCCGTATTTTGTCTAACAGAGTTAGCACTAAAATACAGTGATTCAGATTGCTTGAAAACCACAAGGAAGATGCAAAGTGTCCTCTATCTCAGGATATCACTAGCTGCAGACCGGTTTCGACCTTATCTTGGGTCTCCTCAGTGCAGTGTACGTAGAGCATACGTTTGTATACTAAGTACACACCGCCGCCGTTAAGTTCTACCACAGTAGAGGGTAACAAAGCGTCATCTCTCGACAGTTTCGTTTTGTTTAGTCGTTATTGTTTAAGGCATTTGCGCATGCTGTGGAGTATAATAATTTCCCCACTTTAGTAGTTTGCAAATATTACAGTAATACGTTGCATTGTGTTGGTGATTAATTCGATTTGGATTGTTTCCGAAACTGTCGAGAGATGGCGCTTTATTATAGTCTACTGTGGTAGACTATAGAACTTAACAGTATCTACAAGATGAGTCTCATTTGTCAAAGGTATGCTCACTTTTCACAAAATACACAAAGGTAGCTTCACTCATGCGAATAAAATACATAATGTACAAAAAGTTTCAATAATTTTTTGCTATATCCAATTTTACAGGGGCGAAGTTTAGCTCAGAGCTGCTCTTTCACCTAACTCCAGATATTCAAATGAACACATACAAACCCACCCAACCGAGTTATGTGGGAATCAAACCCACGCTCGGATTATTCCGAACGGGAAATTCAAGCGATTTGCTTCATTTGTAAATTATCTACAGCTCCTTAAAATTAAACCTAATTATGTTATCGTTTAATTATATTGTTAATGTGTTTATTAAAATGTAGAACATAGAACTAATAGTTATATAAAAACCTTTTGTAGAATGTTGGAATTTTATTATTTAGTGAATAAAAAACTCAACTAGTGCCCACTTACAGGAACAGGAATAGTTATTTATCTTGAAATTTCAGGTTCAGATTCCTGATATCTCTGAACCTATGAATTTGAGATTATAAGAATACATTGTTAATAAAACACGAGTAAGAAAATCGCAATAATATTGCGCCGCCCCCTCGGTCATGTCGAAGGCACCTCCGGAGCATGCTTCTAGAGGCTATCGATAAAAAAGTAAAAGTTACCACGTTGTTCGCAACGGTCGATGTACTATATTGATTTTGTCAAAATGCCGATATTCGAACGAATAGCACGTCGTACATCGACCTAAAGATTTCGTGACACACACACGAAAACAGCCGTTTAGTAAGTATAGATTAATTTACTTCATAATTTTAATAAAATTACCAACAAATAACAAATGCAAGAATAGCACAATCCTAAAGCAGTCCTATAGTCCTTGTAGGACTGCTTTATGATTGTACAAAGTGTATTTATTTAACATTATATATGTTTAATAATAATGATAACAAATACACAGATGATGTGAAAAATCTGTATATGTAATATAATCTGTATAATTGAATGCAGAGCAAACTGCTGTTATAGAAGTAGAAGGGGAAAGAAGGAAGTAGCTATCAGGAAAGGAGTAAGACAAGGATGTACGCTATCACCACTAATTTTTAATGTGTACATCGAAGAGGCTATTAATGTGGTAAAAGATAGAGTGGATTTCGAGATTAAAGTACAGGGACAGAAACTAAAAATGCTGAGATTCGCGGATGATATAGCAGTATTAGTATCTAGTAAAGAGGAATTAGAATCAGCGTTGAACGAAATGGAGGCAGTGTTGACAGAGGAATACGGAATGAGGGTGAATAAAAACAAAACTAAAGTGTTAGTGTGCAGAGGGCGCGAGAGCGGAGCAAAAACGAACGTACAAATTAATAATGAAAGATTGGAGGAAGTTAAATACTTCACTTATTTAGGAAGTAAAATAAATTGGGATGGAAGAAGCGATAAAGATATAAAACAAAGAATAGCGCAGGGTCGAGTAGCTTTTAACAAGAAGAAAGCACTTTTATGCTCGGGGGTAATAAATTTAGAAACAAGGAAGAGATTTTTGAAAACGTATGTATGGAGCACGGCGCTACATGGCTGCGAAACCTGGACGGTAGGGGAAGCACGTAGGAAGAAATTAGAAGCTTTTGAGATGTGGTGTTACCGAAGAATGATGAAAATACCGTGGACTGATAGGGTTAGAAACGAAGAAGTATTAGAGAAAGTCGGCGAGAAAAGAAGTATGTGGAAAAACATAAAGAAGAGAAGAGATAGAATGGTAGGCCACTTGCTGAGACATCGGGGATTAGTCCGCGACATTTTGGAGGCAGAAATAGGAGTGAAGAAAGGCAGAGGTAGGCCTAGATTAGACTACTGCTCACAAATAGTAAGGTATGTAGGTTGTAGCACAATTAGCGAAATGCGTAGGTTAGCACAAGATAGGAGAAGCTGGAGGTTAGCGTCCAACCAGTCTTAGGACTGATGACCTCATGATGATGATGAATTGAATGCTGTGAAAATCTCAGTGGTAATAATAGTTTGAATATGTAAGTTAGGAAGTAATAAAGATGTTAGTGCTTCCCTGATTAGTAAATCTTGTATCAGGTCATTCTGCTTTTTTATTCTAATTTTCTAAAATACATTTAGATATAATTTTCTATTAACATCCAATCCATATATTGAAAATAAAAAATACATATACAGGGTCCGTCAGAGAGGTATGGTATTTTTTAGATGACTTTTATGCGCGCCTGCGTGGAGTGAATGTTTTCAGGATAATATCTACTTGTTGCGGGATACCATTTCAGTAGCCATGGGGTCGTGGTCTATGGCATATCATATATCTATTTACAATACTTTCATTGAAACTGGTCGTTCTGTAGTGCTCCTTGGAACGCTTCCCTGAGCGAATAATTTCGTTAGTGGAGTATATGGAGTGACTTCCTCGATCATCAGACCTATCACCTTGTTACTACTTTTTATGAGGCTACTTAAAAGCTAAAGTTTCATAGACGAACTCTTGAAGTTCTTTCCGAAACAATAACGCACTACAATTGAAATGATTCCTCGTGCCATGCTCGAAAGGAGTATGGAGCTGACTTATGTTATGTATTCTTCAATGGCAATACACGACTAATGTATAAAAATAATACATTTTAAAATTCGTTCAAAAATAAGCTTGTGCCATTCTTTTCAAAAACACAATATCTCCTCGACGGACCCTGTATAAACTATATATTTAACTACTGCGCAAATATTTTATATTTATTTATGCTGATTCGAATATATTTGATTACTCCCTATTTCTTCCCTTTGCATTAGGTGTTCCTGTCAATGAATCGAATATTATCCAATCTTGCGTTATAGTATCGGATTTTGAAAGAGCCTCTGCTTCTTATTTAAAGCGCGTATTCGTCCTTTCCCTATATTCGCCCTCCAGTTGAAACGTTTATATAGTGTTTCTGTTGGGTCAGGTGTAATATAGTTACTCCCTGGAGAGAGTAAGCGGAAAGTCTATTTCCTCTAGCTGTTTCCAGTCTAACCGAAAATTCGACGTATGATTAAAAATGCTTCGTGTAATACGGTAGTATATAAAGAGAAGAAGAATCTTCGAAAAGTCATTTTATTTTACATAAAAGTGGTGTAGATAATTCTGATGATAAATGACTATTTGTTGCTACATAAAATAATAGTTGTGGAATAATATTTATCATATATGAGAAACAGGTAATTTGTAGCTTTAACTTCGAACAGATGAAGAGTAAATAAAACACATTGGCGTGGAAATTTTCCGGACCAGACACGTCTTTAATTTAGGGAAACTACTATGCCTGCGCAACGCCATATCACCTTACTGGGTGCGCAGAAATATAAATTTGCGACATGAACTCTTTTTTTCGTAAAAACGAAAAAAGAGCGGTGAACCATGTAACTAGATTCAATTTATTTAACAATTTTTTTCTAATATCTTAGACTTAGCTGTTCAGTAGATGAGCGTCTAGCGACACACTCCACATAACACTAATCACTTTGTTCGCGTGATGGAGCTATGCTTTTCTAGACACTTTCACAGTCGCCACGCTGATTTCAATTTTTTTAGTTGTTTTATAGCCTTCTACGATATTTTCCTGCAAACCTCTTTGATCTTATCTTCAACCATAGATATCTTCAGGTCGCGATGGATACCTTCATTGCAAATGTACTAAAATTTGCGACGAATTTTGTTCTGAAGCCTCTGAATGTGGGATTCCTGGTACATTCCCAGAGCTAGATGCCATAAGTCCACACAGGCTTCAATATTTATTTGTGTATAAGCAATTTCTTATGTATTCATAAATCAGAATGACGTGAATGAGAAGCTAATGCATTTACCCGACTTTAAGGATCATTTTCTCACGTTTCTTTTTCACATGTGTGTTCCATTCCATCGTAGCTCAACATCTAGAGTCATGCCTAGATAGTTTGCTTCATTGATACGCGAAATTGTTTGTTGGTTAACTATTATGGGTGCATAGGCGTATTTCTTGTTGGTAAAATTAATGTCACGTAAATCAACTGGGCCTCGTTTAGTTTTATGCTCCATTTTATGTCCAGTTGGTGACATTGTTGGTTATTGTTTGAAGTTTTTTTTGTAACTGACTGAATGTCTTGGTGGATAAAAAACAGAGCGGTGTCGTGAGCCAATATTGCCGTAACTACTCCATCGCGTTGTGGGATGTTGTTGGTATACATCAGGTAGAGAACAGGTCTAAGGACGCTACCCCTGAGGTATTCCAGCACCAATTTGTTTGAAAACAGAATATTTTTCTCAATTTTTGATTCTGATGTGACCATGAGTGATGAATGAACGAAGAATTTGGCTCATTTGCTGGCAAAGTAATTAAATTACTAATTAAACTTGTTCAAGATTAGATGGATTTTATTGTACTAAATGTAGAAGGATATCATGGATGCCTTTGTCAAAGTATACCTCTTTATTAGCCGTACGAAGATTTTGAGTTCAAACACCATCTCGAGTAAACTAATACAGACATTTCTGTTAAGTTCCATTTGCCTTCTCATCTAGTAGCAACATGATGAGAGGCATGGTTGCATTTGATTGATTTCACGACAAATTTGATAATTTTGAACAATTTGGTCAACCGTTTTTAGCTTACAAGATGATATCTGAAATATTCTATATCTTAAAAAAGAACTGACGCTCCTCTAATACCCTAAATAATAACTGCCATTTATAAAAAATACAGGGGTTTTCAATAGCGACGCTCGAAAGTTACTAGGTTATAGAAACTATGTTGTTAAACAACATCTGTCAAATTTATTATGAATACTTCAGTAGTGTATGGCAAATCACTATGGGAATTCGAATCAACCGGCTTAACAAACAATCAGCCAACACTCGCACGTCACTGAAATGCAAGGTCTACTGAGAACATCGCTGCTGTGTGAAAGTGTATGGAAATACCCGAGACAGTCAATTTTTCATCGTTCACAAGAACTTGGCCTTTCTGTGATTTCAACTTTTGCGAATATTGAATCAGAATTTGGATCTCCACCCGTATAAAATCCAACTGACTCAGGAACTTAAGGTAAGCGATCATAGACAACTTTGTGTGTTTGCTGATTGGGATCTGGAGGAGTTGGAAGTTGACCCAAATTTCGCCAAAAAAAAATTATCGTTAGCGACGAGGCACATTTTTGAATGAATGGATATGTGAACAAGCAGAATTGTCGGATTTGAGACGATACCAATCCCCACAAGATACATCAGCATCAAATTCATCCCGAGAAAGTCACTGTTTGGTATGGACATTGTTCTGGAGGAATCATCGGACTGTACTTCTTTCAAATCGAAAATAGCATTGCCATAACCGTCAACGGCGAGCGCTACAGATCGATAATCAGCAACTTTTTGTAGCCTACACTGGATGATATGGATATCGGACATGTGGTTTCAACAGCACTGTGCTATATGCTACATGGCGCATGCCACAATGGAAATTCTGCACGAAAGATTTTAGGGCATGGTTATTGCGCGCAGCGGTGACGTGAACTGACTACCGAGATCGTACTATTTAACACCTTTAGACTTCTTCCTCTTATCTTAAATCGTAGGTCTATGCGAATAAACCAGAAATAATTGATGCTCTCACAGTCAACAAATTTGTGCGACAAAGTCATCGAAAATTGGGTCTCCCGAATGTGTGTTATAAAGCAAAGTTGCAGCAGGTATTTGAACGTCGTTATATTCCATACTTAATGCCATAAAATATTCTTTCAAATAAAAAAATTGAGTGAATACCTCACATACAACTTATTTATATTTAAGAATCAAGCGTCTTTATTAAAAGACGCTTGATTCTTAAATTTCAAATAAAAAACATTAATCAATTTACCCACTTCTTATAGGCCACAATGTAAAGCCATACTGTAAGAAAATCGTAAAGTAAGAAACAAACATATTTTACTCTTATTCTCCAAGACGTCAGGGATACTTGAAAATATTACGTATTACGTACAGATAACCGATGTGGACGCAGAAAAATAAGCTCAACTTGGAGCTACATTAGTGTTAAATTACAACAAATATTGTGTTTCCATATATTTTGTGACCCTATGTATATTAGTTTAAATCGATCGTGTCATTTTGTATATATTTAATATTTTTTAATTTTGTTTAGCAACATTGTATACATTGTTTTTATACCAGTAAACACATCGATTCCACTATATTCGAACTATCAGTAATTTTGCCTTAAGAAGGGTATCCGACCTATATTTAAGTGCTCTGTATTTATTACGTCTTCCCTTATATTTTTATGGGACAAAAAATGCGATACGGCTGTACGTAAGTACTAACACGAGAAATATATAGTCGGGGAAATAATACACATAAAGCGAGAGAACGATGTTTTCCTATCGAAGGAAAAACTCGCATAAGATATAAGAGGGAAACATCCCTGATGAGTTGACTTTGCGAGATATAAAGAAAAGAAAGGAGTTTGCTTTCCGCGGAAAGTAATAAAGTGAAATTGGGGTGTCCAGAAGAAATGTGGAAATGATAAAGGTAACTGCGATCCGCTCAATTTTCAGCATCATATGCGGAATTTATTGCAGATGGCACGAAGTGAGACAGAATTAGTAGTTTCTCCTTCTCTTCAACTGCCATTCAGCTTGAATTTACTACGTTATCCTTCGTACAATATCTCGTTATTTATTATGCCCGTCCGACCTAAGGATAATAAATATTAGAGATTCTCGCTATATTACGCTATTAGTTTCAGATAGGTGAATTTGTTACAAGGCGAAGCATAGTCGAAGGTTAAGCTTTCAATACTATAATTTAACAGCGATTTTCAGCCTCCAATGCCTTCTGATATTAGGGATGAATACGATAAATTATATGTTATACTTTGTGTAAATAACTTTGCGAAACATTAACACCAGTTAACTGCTTTTAGTTTAAAATACGCCCAGGGAATTGGATACCTCATATACCATGATTATGTTCGGTACAGAACACTTCAGTGCTCTAGTTTCAGGTTTGTACTTTTCATTATGTATAAAATAATCCTATTAGTAAATGCAATATGGATGGATGACTTCTCTTCAAGGCTTCATTTTATGCCTGGACGCGAGTCCTAAGGAGGGAATTTGATACCTGCCCTTAAAGCCGCTTTACAGGACGCTAGTAACTCGTACGAGTCACTAAAACCGAGTACTTCATTCTAGTACTTGCCTTGTGTAAATTGGTGTTCTGTATTCCAGTAGAGTACTCGCTGCTAGTGTCCATGCCAGTCGAGCGAATAGAAAGCAATCCTATTTACTGGAACGAGTTGGTTCCCCCACCAATACTTCCCCCACACAATATTCGACTGTATGACGTACTAGCATCGTTTACACGATTCGAGTAACACATACGAGTGGTTAGTTTAGTGCTACTGAAGTCGTCGATAGTGCGTATCCCGTATTTTGTAATAGTTGATCGTTGCGTGTAGGTTTCTAAAATGGCTAAGTGGGGTGAAGATATCACTTTAAAATTTGTAGAACTGTATAGAGACGAAGAATGTTTATGGAATATGAGCCTGAATAATTATAAAAATAAATCGGCCCGTGAATTATTTATAGCTTTATTAAGAATTGTAAAAGAAATGAATATATCTGATTTTGGTGTTGCTGAGGCAAAAAATAAAATTAAGAATTTAAGATCAACATATAGTCAAGAGGTTGTTAAAATTAAGAAATCCGGACACTCTGGAATGGGCACCCAAGGACTTTACAAGCCAAAAATTGCGTGGTTTATGGTTATGCACTCATTTATAAAAATCGTTGACAAAAAACGTGAGAGCTACAGTAACATGGTAAGTAATACATTTATTTTTGGAATTTTACTTTAATTCGGTTCACAAGTAACATAATACTTTACTAAATCATTCGAGTTTGCCAAGAAACTTCATTTACGAAGTGCTGCATGTCTCTTAATTGTCTGGCAATCTGAGATGAGTGGTTACTTCCTATGCGTTCAATCGACTTCAAACTATTTATTTCCTCCCTCCATGCTCCCGGAATAAAACAATGCTCAACATCTTCGTCATCTACTGATCCTCTAGGTAAATAAATATTTGCGGTGGTACATCTTAACCAGTTGTGTAAAACGCAGCAAGTACGAACAATCTTGTGAACAGTTGAAAGTTCACAACCTATTGGTTTCTCAAAGACTCTAAATCTGCTGGCTAGTATCCCGAAGGCGTTTTCAACTATTCTTCTAGTGCTAATCTGTAGTTAAATATTTTTGTTCAATTGACAACTGAATGCGCGGAAATGGTTTGAGTAAATGGAATTTTAGTGGGAAGGCATCGTCCCCAACAATAAATCCTCCACCTGGCAAAATGTTGTTCTCCAAAGCTGTACAAATAGGACTTTGAGCAAAAACCCCTCCATCCGATGCCTTTCCATTACATCCGACATTAATGAATCGAAAACAGTAATTCTCATCAACAATAGCCAGTAAGATGATGGAGTTCTGCTTCTTATAGTTGAAATATTCGGTACCGCAATAGGGGGAGCACGAATGTTGACATGTTTCCCGCCGATTACTCCGTAGCACCCTGGAAAATTACGAGTGTTGAAATCGCGTTCTATAGTTTTCCATTCCTCTCGAATCTCTAGAACCTGTAACAAAGAAATGTAATATGAAATTTAATTTAATCTAATTTCTTATTAGTGACGTTAGTTATCATCGTGAAATATCATCAATCAAATAGTTCAAAATTATAAATATTTAATGTACTGTACTATTAATAAATTTAGTTTACTTATAATAAGCATAATTATTATTTTGCAGAATGACGTAGAACCACAGGGTGAGGAGAATTCTCAAATGCATCAAGAGGTATCTCAAACCCAAGAGCAAGAGGACTCTTTAGTTTAAGAGGAGCAAGATATGCAAGAGGAATCATTAAGGCAAGGAAAAAAAAATAATCCGTGTGAAAATCAGTTAAACAAACAGACTCATACTACAACTCCCGGACCTGCACCAAAGCGTAGGAAGTTATTAAATAGCAGAGTGAAAGAAGTTGCTTCATGTGTCAGTGATCTTAAGAACCTGGCCGGGGCTCTTTGTAGTTGTAGTAAGGTTGAAGACGAACAATGTGATGAATTCAAACTTTTTGGCTTAAAAAAATCTCTCTTGAAGATGCTGTATTGGCGCAGAGTGAAATACAGACGCTATTAACAAGATACAGACTAAAAAGTATGAGACAAAGTAACTTGCACACAGAAATCCCTTTGTCGAGCAGTAGTACGAATTCAACAGTATTTTCTCCACAATCTGTTACCTCATACGGCTATGAATCGTCATATGATATACAACCACAAGAAGTTTCACCAGTGGTTGATCAGATTTTGTCCCAAAATAAACGGATTTTATAGCACAGGCTCTATCATCAGCAATTCATGATTTGCTTACTTGTCACAATACCTTGTCATTAAGTATACATTATATAATAATTATGTTATAATATCTTGATTTCACGTTTTGTAAAGCAAAATAAATTGTCATTACGTACACATTACTATATATATATATATATATATATATATATATATATATATATATATATATATATATATATATATATATATATATATATATATATATATACATATATATATATATATATATATATATGCGGTGCAGTGAAAAAAGGAGTAAGCCATTTAAATTTTCATTTTAAAATTTCGATTATTAACTTTTTACTAGACTGAATGATCAGTCCACTGTTGGGAACATATTTGTATGTAATTATAAATAGTAGATGGTTTACCTCCCTTTTTCCTTGCAGTCCTCGTAACCTAATTAAAAAAACAATTACGTACCTTAATACATTCTTTTAAGACATCGAAAATTGTATCGCAGGCTTCTTGTATAAATTTTAAAATAGCAGGTCTTGAAACACGGAACTGCTGTTGAAGATTTCGAAAGCTATTTCCAGTTGCAAGGTATGAGAGGGTAATTTCTAACTTCTCTCTGGGCTGGGTATAACTTCTCTCATTGTTGTATCGGTTCGTTATATTCGTGGCGATATTAACTCCAACAGTAAATTAAAAGAATCTGGAGACATTCGCATGCAATTTCGGTATTCAGGAATGTCCTCTAAAGCCAGCTCCTTAAGAAGCATAATCGAGGCCCCACGGGCGGATCTTCTAGCCAGCCATTTTCTTACCCATATTCTTGTTGGCTCGTTTTCTTCCGATTCGATTATTTCCATCAATTCTTCGCAGAACACTTTAATACACGTCTTTAAACACTTTTTGATCAAAGACTTTTTGCATATAGTGCTCATCTTTGCATGAAAATACGAAAAAACTCGACAACTGGAAATAGCCACTAAACCGAGTGCCGTCTACACGTCAAAAACCAATTTTAGTGTGTAGACGCCACTATCCCTGTGAAACACTCGCCTCCAGTACTCGCTCCAGTGACTCGTACGAGTTACTAGCGTCGTGTAAAGCCTCCTTTAAGCATAGTTGTGTTTGTCCGCGCCTTTATGTGTAACCGTCTCCTCTATAGTTTATGAGAAGGAGGTTAATAGCTATGCTATTACTGCTTTTGTTTCATATTGCATACTTTACATGTATGTTACTTTAATGTGAACGCCCCAACATTGACAAACGCATACATATTTTATAATAAAAAATATGTGTTCTCCATTTGATTTTTCAGTTTTTATCAACAATGGAAATAAATTTCCGAAATAGTCAGTTAACTATGTTAACTAATTTGTGTGAATGTGTTAATTGTATTATTTCCTTGAATACCGTAATAATATAATTATAACTGGAAAATTAGTGGTCTAGGCTGATTTGATGCACATATCACCCTTAGTAGTCAAGGACTGACCATTACGGTTGGCACTGAAATGATATCATGGGTACCAGTTACGCAACGGTGGCATCGATTGACATGCGTTCGAATTAATCCAACTTCCAGCGTCTTGTAGAGGCCCAGAAACTATAATGATGTAGGTATATTTTGTGTGGAGTACATACCATACCTCGGATAGGATGTAAAAACTTGAAAAGTCCTTCATGTATTATATAATATAGATAGATATATCTTTATAGGTCTTTATATAGGTCTTTAGATACGCAAGATATATATACCCTACTACAAAAAAGGGGATTTCTAGTTATTGAATGGACGTATGTAATAGTTCAACACTTAGATAGAATATATAGGAGACTTAGGATCATTAAAATATAGAAGATGTCATCATATAAAAAGTAAATTCGAAGCAGTTTTAAACATATAAATTGATTAAATTAACTTGAGAATATAATCGGAGAAAGTAATAAGAATAGTTTAGATTCTAAACTATTGGATTGGAGGTTCTAAACTTTAGAACCTCCAATCACTATGTGCATATTTGTCTTCCCATTTCTTTAAAGGGAGGAACTAGAGAGTACTCGCCGCTGGCGCTATATAGACTATTTATGGTACTGCAAATCGTTGGTATATAGTTATTGTTTCATCACAATGAAATGTATAATTCTTTTAAAATAATACAGAACCAGTATTTTATTTTCAATAATGTACAAATTCAACTAAAGAAATAGTCATGTAATAAAAAAACAAAAATTATAAATAGAAATAAAGACTTGATATGAAATATAGCAATAATTCACCAGATTGCCTGGAATAATAACAGAACCTATGATAAAAGTAACTGCATATGTTTCGTAACGCCTTTAATTGTTTTTAATTTAAAAGACCACAAATATTTTCGTTTACATAAAGAATGCTTCTTGAAATAAATTAAATTCACCTACCGTCTATACCAAAACGCAGTTACTTGCAGTTACTCGACTGCTATTACAACGCAAGAGCCAGTTTCCAATAATCTAGAATGTTGCACACATAATAGTGATCTGTAAACCTGGAAAATTTAGAGGAAATGACGTCAAATAAACCTAAAGTTTATTACCGATGCATTCTACGGTAGAAAAAATATGCATTAAAAGAAAGTCAGTAGTAGAAGAAGAATAAATAATTCCAGACAACCAATTTGGTATTCGTAATAAGCATGGTATAATAGAGCAGGTATATAGATTGGTCAACATCAACAAAATCAATAGAGAGACCTAAACTCCAAGAGATATTGTTCTGCTACTTTCTTTGATGATCTCAGGCCTCTGATAAGGTATTGCATATTGATTTTCAGGTTAATATAAAAATGTGCCTCTCATAGCCATACATTCTGTTACTGAAATCCTATTTAATAGACAGACACTTCTTCGTCACACAAAGCAGCAACAACAAGATGTACAGCTATTGAGACATTTGCCGACGAAACAGCGATACTAGCATCACATTTTGATTCGGCAGAGGCCTCAAGAGACCTACAAGCAAGCCTTGAGAAAATCTAGAACTGGTAGAAAACAATGAATGATAGTCAATGAATAAAAATCAATTGACGTTACGTAGAGAAGCCTTTCCACCAGTGATGATTAACAACTATCAGATTCCCCAAGCTGAGATTTATAAATACTTCAGTATCGACTTAGATTACCGATTAACATGGCACAACTACTAAACAAAACACTAAAACTATTCACTAAATAAACCTATTTGGACTTACAAACGTAGCAATACTCCAGAGGTTCAAAGATAAGATCCTACGCATCATCATCGATACTCCCTATTATGTCTCCAATGATATTATCCAGGCAAGATATCCCACTGCCCTTCATTAAATAAATCATACATCAATATAGTTTGAAGTACGATCAAAGAGTGTCAGTGCACTCAAATGTGTTGGCCAACCAATTAAACGCTTGAGATGCCAGTGAAGTGCGTGAAACGTTTGCTTCCATTCTACTTCTTAACAGGATTCAGATAAGTTTAGATAAATAGACGAAGGCAGACAAAACTTTAGATTTAAAGTTTAGATTCGACTTCAAAGGAGATCATTCACTGAAGTGGTACTCTACATATCACTACTCTCTAGTCATAACAAACGCTTATTGCCCATTATGCAGATTGCAGATCAACTCCCTAGGAGTTATGTGATGTTGTAGATTTTTTAAATAATCATTGCCATTGAATTAAGTATAAATTTTGAAATTGTCCAATCGTTTTTCTGCATTTATTATTATTATCTAATCTAAACTCATGCTAATGTAATGATTACCGTAGCGTATGTAAAAAAAATGTTCTTTCACATTCCGTAATTAAAAGGATTGCTATTAAAAATACCGATGACGTCATACCTCCTACATGAATAACCCTGTATGTACTAATTATATTTGAAAAGATGCGTAACTAAAAATAAATTTTGAGTTTGACATTTGACGGGTTCAAGATATTATCCCAAAAGTTATTCCTTCAATTTTTAACAAATTTTTTCATTATTTTACGAGAGCACTATATATCTATAATATATTGTACTTAATTAAACTTCACCTACTTCGTTACAGAGATATGTACTAGTATAAATGTTTATATTATTTAAATGTTTTTCACCCTTCTTTAATAATTTATATGTAAGTATATTTATTACTCTAATTTAATAATATGTTATATCTATATGTATATTATTGTAACTTAAATCAAATTCTGCGATTATTTTTTTTCTAACCATATCTGTGCTATCTTTAGAATTGTGCATATAAATACACAGCTTTACCAATTATGAGAAATTTATTAACACGATGCATATTTTCCAGCTTTTATTGACTCTAAAATATGCAGTAATCCCGAAGGCTAATCCAATTTACAACATCCTGTCCTGTTAATCACAACATAAACCGTGCGTTTTTTCCTTCCGGCTTTTGTAACAATGTATATTAAGCAGGAATACAAACAACGAGAGCCCGCCCGTAAACGATCTCCTTAAAATTGTAACGTCATAAAATTTTATGGGCAGAGCAGGGCCGTTTTTGCTGCTAATTGTCTATTCGAAGAGTCGCGGACAATGTTTCGATATTAATCTTTTCTGCAAAGAGGAATTTTTGCGGAAATTCGTGGTGCAGTTAGACGGTGAACCAGTCTATTTAATTAAAAGTTTAGTTTGTAGTTACGCTCCACGCCTGTATGTATGTTTGTAAATAGAGAATAAAGTCATTCACTGAAATTGCCTAAGTATATACGCGATGTACATAAAACGAGTAATATTACATTCCTATACAAGAATATTTTAATTACTGTAGACACTAATGAGTTATAAATGCGAGATGATATTTTCATTCGGAGATTTTTAGCATTAAATGGAGCATCTATAATTTTAAACATGAGTTTAATTTTGTTTCAGGAACTCAATGAGAAATGTTTTAAACAAACAAGTTTCAGATATCTCGCGTCCATTATATATAGCCGTATAACTTTTTAAACTTAAATACTGCTTGTCAAGAATAGGAACAAGTATCAAAACTGCAATATCGGAGAGCCCACTAGGCGCGCAGCATAAATAAATATTTGGCGATAGCAAGGATAAAAGTGCATATGCCTTGACCGGGAATCGAACCCGGCTCTCCCAATTGCCGATTGATTGTTCTGACCGCTGAGCTATCGAGGCACTCTCATTATCCTTGCTAATGCGCCAGTTTAACGCGTCGCTACAGTACTCCCTCCCTAGAGACTTGGTTTGTCTCGATACAATTAACGGAATGCGGCCGCGTTCACCATTCTTACGAACCGTTGTCCGGTACCCCTAGATTATAGGGCGATGGGTAGGACGGGACGGAAATCGAATTTGCGAATTTGAGATGTAAGGGAGGTTCGATGTACTGGAACGAATCACGTCGGGGTCACCACTTTGGTGATAGCAAGAATAAAGATGTGCACCTTGACCGGGAATCGAACCCGGCTCTCCCAATTGCCGGTTGGTTGCTCTGACCGCTAAGCTATCAACGGAGACTTATTATCCTTGCTAATGTTGCCAGTTTAACGCGTTGCTACAGTACTCCCTCCCTAGAGACATGGTTTGTCTCGATACAATTAACGGAATGTGGCCGCGTTCACCATTCTTACGAACCGTTGTTCGGTACCCCCGGACTATAGGGCGATGGATAGGACCGGAATCGAATCCGCGAATTTGAGATGTAAGGGAGGTTCGATGTAATGGAACGAATCACATCACGTCGGGCTCAGGCCACCACTTTGGCGATAGCAAGGATGAAGGTGTATGCTTTGACCGGGAATCGAACCCGAATTCCCCATTTCCGGTTGGTTGCTCTGACCGCTTAGCTATCAAGGGAAACTCATTATCCTTGCTAATGCGCCAGTTTTAACGCGTCGCTACAAATGGTTTAGTCTTTACTCAGTCGGATTGAGACATTTGCAGAGTGAATATCGAGTATGTATGAATGTACAAATGCATACAATCAGGCCGCGTGTAAAACGTATCCTTTGCATCTAAAATGAGGCCGAATGCTGCCTCACTCTTTTCTTTAGGCATCATAGAGAATCTTACACTTTTTCATATTCTCGACAAGCTGTATGTGATATTGTGGAGCGCGGCGGTAATTACTCTACGGCGTGCGATATATTGATCCTTGATTTGGCGCTGTTTTTAGTTGATTTCGATTTAACTCCCTGAAGATGTCCCCCATGTTCACGTTTGTTTATGGGCGCTTTCAAAATGAAACGTTGGATCAGTTCAGTTTGTTGGAGTCTCTTTGAGTCTTTGGTGCACATTTCGGTTGTTTCTTTACGAAGGCTATCTTGGTTCTGAAAGCGTGCTTGGTAATCTGGACACGTCAAAAGACGCGGATAATTCTTTATGAAGGATGACTTGGTTGTGGAAGCATATTGTGTGTTTACATTGATCTTTATTGTAGCTTGGTGGCGATCAAGCCCTGGATATATAGCTGCGATTCGGTCCGGATAGGTGCACTGATGTCGGTAATGGTACCGTTTATGTTCCAAGAAACGAGGATTGTTACTGGGACTCGCGTTCTTGAAGAAATGTCACCGTCACTAGTAGGTTTCGATTGTAAGTAAGTTTGTCGAAATTTCAGTCACTTTACTGCCTTTTCAAGACACTTACACTGATTATTGACTTGAAAGTGCATTGAAGACTGACTAGAACTGACTGTGATTTTTGTGTGCGATTTTTTATTGTACATAGTTTTGGGATTACTATTGGGTGGTACTTACATCCATTTTCAAAGTTGAAGAATCTCTTTAAGACGCACTGATTTGGCACATCATAGCGTGGGGTATGATGTGTCAAAAGGACATCAAACCAAAAAAAAGGACAGTGATATTTTTTAATACAATTTTTTTGAAGATCTGTTCCTTGTTAATCTGTAGCAAAATTGTTGTGGACATCCTTCTAAAGGGATTTTAGGGAAGGCTATAGAATTGGCTTTCGCTATAGAGTAGGTTCAGGGAGTTTCCTCCCTGAACTACCAGGGCCAGGGCCAGTGGGCCCGAGGTTCTAGTATGATTGGGTTAGATCATTACGAATGGGAAGAGCCGGCCATTACCCACTCTCAACCAGTTACGATGTCGGAGCGAGAGGTGCACCCCGCTGTTGCTCAACACATTATAATAAAATTTCTTGTTCATGTAGAAGATCAGGCAGCAGAAATTTTCCGTGGATTGACTGCTCAGTTCATGTACCAAAGATTGTCAAGGACTCGTGTGTTTGCCTGGGATAAAGAGTTCAAGGAAAGGCGAGAACGAGTGGAAAATCAGGAACACGGTCACCGTCCTTCTCTTTCGACCGGCGAGGCATTTTGCTCATTGATTTCTTGTATGAGCGACGCACAATCAATGCTGCTTACTATTGTGAGCTATTGAACCAGGTGAGGGTTCCATATTGCCGCAAAAGATGAACCCAACTGATTCGAGAGGCAATCCTACTTCATAACAACGCCAGGCCCCATACTGCAGCTCTAACGGTTGAAAAACTGAAGTGAATGCACTGGACTCCACTTGAACATCCTCCTTACAGCACAGACTTATCGCCCTGCGATTTTTATTTATTTGGTCCACGTAAAGAAGTTCTAGGTGGGCAACGATTTCAAGATGACCAAGGCGTAGAGGGATTCGTGCGCAATTGGCTCCTGACGCAACCAGCTTCATTCTACGATACTGACATAAAAAGCCTTCCTTCTCGCCGTTAAATATTTATTTATACAGCAGGAGACTATGTAGAAAAATAAAATATCTTTGCCTTTTGTGTTTCAATCAACATTTCTTTTTTAAATAATGTCCCGTTTATATTTGATCCGCCCTCGTATGAAGAGGGATAAACTTAAATTATTTAAAACTTAATATAATGTACCATTATCTTATAATGTACTATAATATTTAACGTATTCTTCAATTATATTGATTAAGTCAAGAAAGCATGTTGCAAATCTATTCATAATTATCGGATGATGGTAGTTTCGTTTATTCCAAAATTATTTCACATTGAACATTGACAACGAAGGCCGATTTCTAATTATCTTCTATTCTACGTAACGAGAATTAAATGATGAATTAATTAAAACCTCAGCTGGTGGTTAGCCGTATATGCATAAAATAAAATACTCATTTCACATTAAATTGAAGCATCGGGGAAAAACTAAAAAATTCTAAAAGTATTACAATATTTTACCCACTCGTGACAAATTTGAACGTTCGAGAATTTATTTCTCCATAGGTAAATTAAATTGCCTTCCGATTATTATACGAATATATAATATGATAAATTAAACATGAAATATGACGCCAACTGTTCGTCACGCTGTAGAATTATACGGCCAAATATTAAATTTATTACAGTCAAACAACGGCTATTCATTAACAAAATGCCATTTTGACTGAATGTGTTAAAGCAATTTGCATTTGTATAACGCCTCGTGTTTAATGTAAAATAAAATGGACACTTTAATTGGCGGTATTTCATAATTATCGGGCGACATAACTTCGCAAACGTGTAAACGATATTCGGTGTAATTACAATTAAAATGTAAACATATATACAGTGAACGTTTAAACAAAGAAAGCTGATAAAATGTAAAAACGAAGTTTTAAGTAATAAACAATGATATAATAATCATCAAATATGCATTTTGGAAATTATTTTTAAATGATATCAGTGTGCGAGTAATATCTCATTTGGAGACTGCTTCAAATATATATTAAAATGTTGTTCGTGTTGACGTCTGACTTGTTTTAGAAAAATCGATTAAATTTAAACTTGGCATACCATCTTACTTTTTAGAAGCCAATTTTTGTAAAGGTTTATTGAATTTAAATAAAACGTCTCCTGATGACACTATCTTCGTTAGTGAAACGATGCATATCTTTTCGGTGTTTGTGAAAAGCAGACAAGCTTGATTGATTTTTATTGATGTAATTTAGGATGCCAAGAAAGTGTTCCTGCCATATTTCAAATGGGCGACTACATTTAAAAAATTGTATAATATTTTATCGTGTTCATATCAAAATATATAATCATAAAATAAAAAAAAACGTGTGCGTCACGGGACGCCCGACAAAAGTGATAACTTCAACTAATCTAAGTTGAACTATTTGATATTGAAATTGTTTAACTTGAGAAAAGCTTAGGTTATTACTTAAATTTTATGTATATTAATATGATAATGTAAGGAAAGGTTATTTATTAATTAAATCCTTTATTGATTATAAAATATATTTTATTCTTAGTTACAATTCTTGAATATGTACATTAGAATTTTGTGTATGTACATTATTAGTATCATTATTTACTCCTATAAAAGTAACAATTGGCTTATGGTACCTATAATAAGCAACGAAATTTTTATATTGTATGTCATCTAAAAATCTTGCAAAGACTGCATCAAGTACAGTCCCATGACTTGTTATGGCGTCTTCTGGCTTATTATTCATTTTTAATTGTAATTTTGATTGTAGAAACGATACTAAATTTTTAGCTCGATCAGCAGCAAAATTAACATTAAAATCTCCGGTTAAAATTAACGGAATTTTATAATAATTTTTTTTTAATTATGTTGATCAGAACGTGTATAATTATTTTTTTACTATGATATGCTGTAAGATTACTAAATTTACTAATTACTAAATCATAGAGGCGGCCCCGCAGCAGCAGCGACGCACACATGCACATGCACGTAGATGTAGACAGCGAAAGCACGCAGAGAGGAGGAGATAGAGCTCGAGATCGTGCGAGAGAGGGGGAAGCGTCTGTCCGAAATACGGCTAGCGCTGTGGGTTAGAGTGAGAGAGGAGGAGCCTGCCTACCGCTGCCGTATGCGTGAGAGAAAGGGAAGCCAGACAGACTGGCGCTGTAACGCGTTACGTAACGAAGCGGTTTACCCTCCCATATGAAGTTATCACTTCAAAATACCTTATACAATGCCTATTTCTGAAAATCACTGAAAGAAGACAAACCAAAAAAATCTAACGTGTAAAAAATATTTTTAAAAGGCACCAGAAAAATATTCCAGCTAAATACAGCACTTGTCTGTAAAAGCCAAGTATCAAAAGTAAGTAGCTAAATGGGAGACAATAAATTGAATTCATAGATAACAAAATCATAAATGTAAAAACTAGTACCAGATATCTTTAAAATAAATTAAGAACCTATGCATCACCCTCTTGCTGATAATATAATATCCAGCTATTATACTCGTAGAAGGAAGAGAACATGGACAATTATTATAATTGTTACAAGTTGTTTGGCGTCGACGTATTGCTGGATGAAAAACTGAAACCTCACCTTTCTTCTCTCACTTCTTGAAGAGTTTACGAAAATTAACCTACATTCTTCAGCAATTCGCTGTCTTAAAGCTGCCATGTTATATAGTTGCCTAGCGTAAATTTAGATTCTCAATAACTCCATAAAATATTCTAAGGGAATTAGATCAGGATACAGTGCAGACCACTCTATTGTGCCCCGAGTCCAATCCAACAATCGGAATACTGTTCATTGATATAAACTCTTACAGCGTCATAATAGTGTGGAGGAGCACCATCCTGTTGAAAAATAATTTTCAGCTTTCGAAATTCATCAGAATTTTCCTCTAGAATCTAAGAAATAGAAGAAATAGCAATCTGTGACATGTCCAAATACACCTCCGTCGTTACATTTTAATTTTAAAAAACCGGTCTAACTTTGTGATTACCTAAGATCCCTGCGCAAACGTTGACTTTTCTAGATATTATGCATGGTTCTCGTCAAAGATATGAGGATTTGTATCACTGTAGTACCTTACATTCAGATTATTCACATTACCATTGAGAAAAAAAAAATGTGGATTCAACGGTAAAACAAATAGATTTTGAATATTCAGGTTCGTAGGCTGCTTTTTCTGATATCCGTTTATAAAATTAAAGTCTGTGATCAGGATCAACTTTTATGAGCTGGTGAACCATTTGCAATGTGTGGTAGTGACATTTTTGATTGATTAAAACTCGTTGCACAGTATTTGTAGATACTTCGCAAACATCTACAGTTTGCGTATTGTATGGAATTCACGACATGCTTCAGCGACAATATTCTTCTGTAATGTCTGAGCGCCCAGTTCTTTTTTATTCTGAATATTACATGTATATTTTTAACACACGATATATTAGATAATTCTTATAGTACAAGCTAAGTTGCAAATTGTCTTATAAAGAGGTCTTATAAATGTATTTTACGCGAGCACCTGATATGAATGCCCACCGTATTGACTATTATTTATACTATTCAGAATATGTGATGTAAATTTTACCATGAAACGTTAGAACACCAAACGGTAGTGAATATACATTCTTTGTGGTAATTGGCAATCCACCATGAACTATCAGTACATTTCTGTGTGTTTATTTATATATTTTCTCGAGAAGGGTAATGACCTTATTGCATGAGTATAATATATAAAAGATATATAAAACAAAATACAAATATTTGCCCAACTAAATAATTTATTCTTAAACTGATTTAATCTAATAACGTAAAGCTAATATATTTATAAAATAAAAATCTTTCAATGATTTAAAAAATACGTAGAGACATGAATATAATCGGATATTTGTTAATACCAATATATTGTTAATTATATTAAACATTATCTACCATAAATTGAGGGATATTTATTCAAGCTTACATCTTATAAGCATATTATATAAAATTATGATAGTTTCTATGGACTAAAAATATTAATATGGTTCAAAATGAAGCCACCATATTCATTAGCACTACTTGCAAGATTATATATAGAATATGACAGTTATACGATAGTTTGGAGTAACACTGTGGTTCTCAAACGTTTAACTTCATTAGCTCTAGATAGTTCCTGATTATCCACATTATAGTGAAATACAATAATAGTAGTTTGGACATTAAATTATAACTTATTTTGAATACTCCAGGGATACACTTTATAGATGTAATGCTGCAAATTTAATTAAAGTTAGTGTAACTTAGAGTCACAGTTTTTAAGTTCTTTTATGATGAAATCATCTGTGTAGAGTAGATACTCTCGATGGCTATAACAGATGGTAGGTCATTTATACATAGTAAAAACAAAAGAGGTTCTGACTCACAACCTTGTGGAACTCCAGACTTTAAAATACACTTGGACGATCGATTGTTATCATATTTAACTCTGAACATTCAGTAGATATGATTAAAAATCTTAAAGATGTCAAACTGAAATACAGTCTATACAATTTCTCTAAAATAACGTCATGGTCTACTTTGTCAAACCTATTTTTAAAATCAGTATAACTATGTCAACTTGATGATAGACTTATAACAAGAAATTGAATATAGATTAATGGTCGGAAGTGTAATTTATATTAGATAGTGGGTAACAGAAGTGTAATAGAAAATGTGTCAATCAACCTTATAACTAGGTTGTTAGAAGAATCTCAGTTACTCAATAAAGGACAAAAGAAAATTTTCAAATTTCTAATGGTTCAAGTGAATATGATATATCTATAAACGCAAAGTTTTCAGATGGTAAGTTTTACAAGATGTAAGGAGGCTTATACGCCAACCATCTGTAGATCCTCAAACATTAAGGATTAAACAAATTAAACCACAACAGCTATTCCCCGGCTATATGCCGTCGACGGGCGCTGAAATAAGTTGGAGAAATTTGTCCTATTTTATTCTAACATAGAAATAAAATACTGTGACTTGAATTGCTCGAGAACCATAAGGAAGATTCAAAGCGTCCTCTATCTCAGGATACAGCTAGCTGTAGACCGGTTTCGCCCTTATCTTGGGTTTCGTCAGTACAGTGTAAGCGAGTATGCCTTTGGCAAACGAGGCTTCACATCTTGTAGACACCGTTACGCTCTATAGTAGTAGACTGTAAAACGTAACCAAGCGCCATCTCTCGGTCGTTTCCGCTTGAAATGTTTAGGGACCTACAGATGGTTGAAGTATAAGTCTCCTTACGAAATCTTGAATATGATACTTTAGTGACATGCGACGGAATTTTTGACAGTTTCATATCCCTCTTCATGGATGTGCATTCAATTAGTGGGACTAAATTAATTAACACTGAATGATCATAAGGACTATTATGCAGAGAAAGGACTATAAGGCATAGAAATGATATTATATTAAATCCTTTAGTGGCCAATATTTCCATTAAATAATAAAGAGGATCTCTCCTTTTGTTGTTTTAGCACATAAAAGAGTCAATTTTATTTAAAATCTCGCAATTGCAGTATGTGAATGAGGAAAAGTTCTGCGGGATTTCCCTTTGCGCTGATAACTCGATAAAGTTCAAACCTGTAATGAGAATTTTACCAAATTCAGCAACTACATTACCTCGCCTCGACTAACTCCGTCGCATTCATCTTTGAATGGCTTAAACTCTTGAAAGTCTTCCCCGAGATTTCCGTCCAAATCGCCGTATTAAAATTTAAATTAAAGCCCATTTTTTCCTTATCAATAAACTGCGGAACTTAGGATTAACGATAACGGGTAATACCCGTGTAAAACGTAATAGACGTGGACTTGTTACAGATGCAATATAATTCATTTATAAAAATCTTATTTCTCATCTGGATAATGTTCGCCTTCGTGCCTTCCAATTTATAATCTCCTTCGCTTATTTCGCAATCGATAGAGTAACTCCTAAGATGAAGTTAAAGTCAAAACTTCGACAACACATTTAATTCTGAGTAGAACATTCCATTTTTAAATAGAAGAAAATAAATGACCCTATTCCTAATTTAATGTATGTATATACTTAAGTTATTTCTCGTGAATCAATCATTTTACTGGTCACTCTAAGATAGACAAGAAGTTCTTTTATTTAGAAATTATTATCTTTTTTATACTCTCATATAAAGTGAAGAATAATCGTATGTTAGTTCTTATGCTCTCTTAAGGGGGCCTTCCCCCTTTTCGGTTTCCAAGAATCAAAATTTTGCCTACGAAAAAGCCTGTTCGAAGTAGAAGGACCGTTTAGTTTAGTTTCGAACGTTGGCGTCGGTTAGTACAGACAAGTTTAGAAAGTACGCGTCTTTCTCAAAACTACATTTTTGCACTTTAGGTGTAGTTTTCCCAATGTACCAATGATCCGACTTTAATGATTATAGGCTCAAAATATTCACAGTCGATGTCGCTATATCTTACCATATATTGTATATATATGGATATTTTTGATATTGCATAAACTGGATTTTTAATAACAATTTAACGCGAAAATATGTTGTGAAAATCGTAGTTTTACTTTCGAACTTACACCAAACCGAGTAAAATTAAAATTTTAGGAAACTCCTATGGTGGGATTTAACTATAACCCTATTTTATAGAAATGATTTATTTTCTGATTTCAGATAGCACCATTCGCTGAAAACAGCACTTAATGCAAGTGTATCTGCTGGAGCAGACCA
Organism: Rosalia funebris; assembly: GCA_037954035.1. Lineage (NCBI taxonomy): Eukaryota > Metazoa > Arthropoda > Insecta > Coleoptera > Cerambycidae > Rosalia > Rosalia funebris. Next base: position 35,107,588 of record JAZFAV010000015.1, read on the forward strand.
TAAAGAGGCGTAGCTGGACGACCGCCATTTTTTTGAAGTGAATACTTCTTTGGCGGCGTTCTGATATTTGACGAGAATAGAGAGTAAATTGGAAAAAATGTAACGTTTCGAGATTTCGTTACACGAGAGAGAAAAAAGATATAACGTAGAGAGAAAGAGAAGGAGAGCTATACATTTGGTATACCTAAAACACAGGCTTCGTTACCAGACAGAGTATACAGATATATAACATAGAGAGAAAGAGAAAGAGAGCTATACATCATATATATCAGTTTAGGCTATCCGTGTCTCCCTTTTGTGTGGTCCTTCGTCTTTAACGCCCACTCATACGCTAAGTCTAAGGTCTAAGTTACTTGATGGGGGAATAGTTTAGGAAGCATCGTACGAGCAAGAGAGAGAGCCACGTATTCACTGAATACTAGGCAATAGAAGAAAACATAGTATGACGCGAATGCGCGCCAGTACGTACAACTCTGACGCCACACGGGAGTGGAACAAGAGAGAGCGATATAAACTCAGTACGAAGCGATGAAAAAATATCGTCATCGCAGCCATCTATATCTCACTGAACCAAAATCTAGAAGATATAATATATTTCATTCACCGCTCCCTACTGGTTTACAGCCACACAGGTGCAAATGCACTTGGAAGAAGCGAAAACAAAATCCCTTTGATTCTCGGGGGAGATTTCAATGTAAATTTCGGATCAAATGATTCTTGACGTTGATTAACTTTCTTCGAGAAACATTTGGTCTGCTTATAAATTACAATCCCAAAGAATCAAGAACAAAATCCGGAACAACAATAGATGCAATTTTTACACGTTATCTAGAAAATATCGAATCACGAACATATATTTCATATTTTAGTTACCAATTGAATCACCAGCCGATGATAGTGTAGATAATGTTTTATAAATAACCGAATATTTTTTACACAAATTTTATATTGTTATATTTCTTTTGAAATTATCCCTCTCCCTTTCTCTCTCTCTTTCTCTATCTTTCAGTCTCTCTCATTTTCTATTCTAAAGAAGTATTCACTTCTATCATGTGTACTGTGCTGCACATGATATTTTTTTTTGTAAAATAGTTTTTTTAACCTGAAAGAACGTATTTTTCAATAAAACAGCGTAAATACCCAGCGTGGTATACCGCTGGAATAATTACTAATATTAAACTGAAAGCTTACCACCTTAGCAAATTTACGAAAAAGCATCACTTAACTAATCTTACTGAATTCAAGAAATTACGAGGCATTATTAAAGCGCAAATAGTTGACACTTATAATACCTATTTAATATACATTCAGCAGAATTTTAAGTGTGATACCATAAGCTTTTGGTCTTATGTTCAGAGTAAGAAAGCTTCGACGCCTATTTCATCAACGGTTTCCTTCAGTGGGGAACCATTTGATACTCCAAACAAAATTATCAATGGATTCGCTAGATATTTTTCCAGTGTCTTTTCCACTAACGGATGTGCAGGTGCAGATCACTCAACCGTATCAATATAGTACAATTACAGAAGTGGATATTCGTCAATCTTTATCTAAATTTAAAAGAAAAATAACCTGTAGGGATGATCAGATCCCGAGTTTTCTTGTTAAATATTTCTCAGGAACATTAATAGATCGCCACATTTCATATTGTTTAATTTAATGCTATCTACTCATACTTTTCCTGAGGTTCGGAATGTAGCAAGGATCTACCCTATATTAAAAAGTGGCAATCCATCTGACGAACAATTATCGCCCAATTACTATTCTGTCAAATCTCGCAAAGGTTTTCGAAATGTCATTATACACCCACATTTATCTTGGTGTACGATCCAAAAATTAAGAATTAAATTAAAGAAATTAATCAAGGACGCCGTTACTTTGTGGTAGTTCATAATTCACAACGGAAATATGTAAAACAACTACTACGTTTTTATACCACTACATAATTGTCGAAACTCCAGTCACATTTTTTCGAAAATATAGTGGTATAAAAACGTAGTAGTTGTTTTACTCATTTTCGTTGTGAAGAATTAAATTAGACGTTGAATATTATGGAACTGTAAATAGTCTAAAATCATGTATATCTGAAGCAATGTAACCAGAAATATTAACCCTTTGAGGACGAATTTATTTACTGGCAATTAAAACAGATTATTTTTTGAAAATGTTTAATTAGAAAATTTCTTAAGTACAGATATTAGCCTTAAAAAAACAAAAACATAACTTGGTAAGTGTAGGGGATGGTGGTCAGATCAACTAACCAGTAGGCCACTACTCCCTTTCGTGGAAGGCTTTAAAACAATTTCTCTTATCATTTAGACACAACCCGACATTGCACGTCTTACATTTCCATAGTGTACGGTGGGGCTTCCTGGCTGTGCTGTAATTAGCACATCTAAGAGATGTTCCTTTGACGGGCATATGTGTGTTCTTACCATACTTTATTTCTTGAGGCACAATAGTTTTGAATTTGTTTGTCGGCGTTTTCCACACTTCTTCGACCGCGTCTTGTTGCTTGAGGATCTGCCCCAATCAGTCCACTAGAACTGCAAGTCTAAATTGCTTTAGATTTGTTGAGGATTTGGCGACCTTGATTTGTAAATTATCTAAGCATTCACTAGGGTAGCATTTACAAAATACCAGAAAATGCAGTGCCACCATTTATGTGCCTTTCCGTTTATTTCATAAAGGGATTTCAATATGTCAAATTTGTCAACACGTCCCATGTACCTGTTGTAGTCAATTACCAGTGCCGAACAAATGACATCTTGTTTTGAACCATCCTTTTTCTTTCTTGATGCAGTTTCTAATTGTCATCTGTAGATACTCTCTAATCGGAGTCCCCACGTTTCAGATTTTTACCACCCCGAAATTCCTTGGGAAAATTCTTTCGGTTTTTTCTTGCTGTACCACACGTATAAATTTTCTCAGTCTTCATTTCCATTTTCGTCACTCGCATCAGATGTTACGGATTCAGAACCAGAAGAAATTACCGCAATCAAGGCCTCTATTTCTACATTTTGCATATTTTCCAACTCCCTAACTGACCATTTCGATCGACCTAAAATATAAATGCTTCTAAATCATTTAGAACGTATGTGGCCTAGTGATTATCTGCAGGAACCACCGATTTAATCAGGAAATTATTGAAGTAATGTGAATAACATCATGAATAATAATTACGTTTTTTATAGTATTTTAACATTTCATTTAATTATTTACATCACAAAGATTATTCACATAAAACAAAGAACAAGTGCTGATGGTAACATAACCTAGCATAAGCACATATTCGACCGCTATCTGTGACGACTGTGTGCATTTGAACACGCTGAAAAATTTACAGGGTTTCTTTCAAATATAGGCAACACATTATATAACTTGGTTGCTCGCAGTACCCAGTAGGACATTCTCTAGAAAATAATAAGGAGTATGATTTCTAGCGATAACCAGCAGTCCTGAAAGGGTTAAAAAAGATTGATCTAGTATCATAGACGAGAAATATAAATTAACGTCACGAATTACGCTCCATTACACATTTTAATCGCAGTAGTATTTTTATCGGTACCCTAAATTGTAGAAACGTATAGCAAAGCACACAGCATAATAATGAACGATCTAAAGGTTATTAATGTGACCTGTTCGATTCTTAATCTCGCCCGCCTTGCACAGTCACTAATTAAACGGGAGCAAGTGACGATTAATTTCCATTAAACGTGACTGGAATTTACTTTTCAGTCCGCAGCCTCTGAAGAAATGATTAATATTAATTGGAGGCGATGAAAAATTGCATTAGTCGAGAAAATTGTTAGAAAAGGATTTTTAATGCAATTCACAGGACGACGTGAAGATCCTTCTGAGAAGGTAATAATTCCTCTCGTAGCAACTTACGCATATGTTATATTCTATCGACGTGAACGCCGCTAGATTTAAATCCTTTCTATTTGTCTCATCCCGCGGCTCCTGTGTATAGTTGGGGTAGATAACAATATTAATTAATATGAAGGCTTCAACCCTCTCAAATAAGGCACATATTATTAAGTTAATTGTAACATTTGGATTACCTTAGGTTATTTGTATAGCAGTAGGTTGAGGAAATTACTTGTTTATAGATATTTAGACATTATTGACTAGGTTTTGTGTAGTTTACCGTGAATTGCTTCCCCACTGCTTGAAATAATATTTTCTATAGATGTACAAGTATGTGCCATAAAAAATACTAAGACACCTTCGATACTTTTCCTGAAATATAGGTAATATTGAATAAACTTATGAGTTAGTTTGACTTTCCGTCAATAAAGGGAGTGATCATTTTAAAAACATGAAAACTATCTTAAAAAATCAATTCGTCATTATCAATATTGCAGGGAAGATGTATAGACTTCTTGTTTTTTTGATTTTTTGTTTGTTTACAGGTTTCACTTCTTGTCTGCAGATTTTATTTCTAGATTGCATTTTAGTTTAGTTTAAATAAGTCTAAATGAAGTAGAGTAAATAAAATTGGTCTAAAATTACTTGTAACATATAGGTCTGCATATAAATAGCATATAAATCTCATTTCCTGGAAGTTAAATATAATAAATAAATTTAATCTTTATTTTATAACCTCCTTCAATTTTTTTATATGATATAGCAACAGTTTTAAATCCATTTCCAAATTTTGCATAGGAATATAAAAAAGTAATAATAAAAGTAATAAGGTGAACTGTGATACTTTCCTGTTAAAATTATTTTATATAGCTCTAAAGCTGTATAAAAAGAAGACATTTAAGAGACTATCTAAATCATCCCCTAAATTTCTCTTATTTATGTGGCAGAAGACAATATGTGCCAGATTAGAAAAGTGATGAGTTGTTTTAGAAAAATAAGGGGAGAAGGATATAAATTAGTATCTAACGCAGATTACTTCTTCTAATCTCTTTTTAAATATTAGAAGTAGCACGGATTTCCGTAGATGACACTTCGTCGTTTATCAAGCAGATGCCGTTGACCCATTTCTAAATGTACATTCATGCCGACTTGGCATAAAACCGGTCTAATATTCTCAGAATACTAGGCATAGTCCAATATACCTGTACTGATGAATCCCATTGAGGATGAAATCGTGATATGCAGTTCTGGGACAACCTGATGTACCTTAGAATTTGTTAGATGGCAATAATTATGTTAGTAGCAGACGGAACTTGGAGCCGTATTGTGTTTAACTGAAAAATTTGACAATAACCTACAGGATAGACCACTATAAATATTTTAACACAATGGGCGAAAATAACTTTTTACATTTCAAAATATTGGTCAGATTTTTTATGCACGAAAGTAAAAGTAACCTCGTAACTAACCATTTTTTATTGTTAATCGGGTATTATATTTAAGATACATTTACAAAGTTATAATACACTTATCTTTTCGAAACAGGGATAAACTTTGTCTTATTCTACGCTATGCCACGTAATTCGAGTGCTTATCTAAAGAGTTAAGCCATTGACTTATCTTAATAATTTACCGATATATTAGTATATACTGCTAATTTCCTCACATTAAAATTATATTGTCTTGCGACCCTGTCAATAAAAATGGTCATAAAAATAAAGATGGTCAATAGAAATATGTGGAATAAAAAAGTTATATTATTATATTTTATTATATATATATATATATATATATATATATATATATATATATATATATATATATATATATATATATATATATATATATATATATATATACAGGGTAAGCAATAAGTAAGGGAATGGTCACATGTGTCTACAACTGCTGATAAAATTTTAATGAAACGTGGAATACAGATAACAAAGCATTGTGGACTCAAAAATAATACAGGCCACATCTTTACTTTTTCAGAAATTATGTTAGATTTATTATTTTATATGAAACACTTTGTATATAATGTTTTATTTGTAAAAAACACAAAATAAGTTTGTCCAATACGAAGAAAAATTTTCAGTTTTTGTTGTATTTTCTTATATTTTCAATTTTGTAATGGAATAATTGCTACAACTTAATTACTATATTAAGTTATATAACTAACTAATATAACTAACAACCAACTCAAAATGAAATAATATAAACAATTATTTTTTTTAAGAAAATTAAATGTTTTCTGCCATCTCCCATTGCTTGACAATGTTTCAACCTATCTTCAAATCCTTTTATGGCATTCAAAAACCATGTTTATGAAAATATATATTAAGTCACATTTATTTTATTCATCTAGGTGTTCTAAATTCGTTGGATTATATGCTAAAGTTTATATGTCCCCAAATGAGAAAATCTAAGGGACATAGATTAGGTGACCATGGCAACCATTCCACAGGTTCAGTAATACTTGAATCAAATAATTCTAAAGGGTGCAACACAATGTTGAGGCGCAACATCTTGTTGAAAATGAATTTCGTCAAATTGTTGTCGATTGGAAAACAAGTTTTGAAATGCTGGAATAACGTTGTCCTGCGACAAATAGAGACACCGCTCGCCCGTTAGTATCTGTTTAAGAAAAAACTTACTTTTTCTGGGTGCTGAATATGATATAACATCCAATGAATATATCATTAGACCAGTATTCTGGTATTGCTGTATGCTGATTGTGCTGGTTATGCTTATTTACAGATCCATTTAGGCAGCAAATTACATCGTCGAAAAACAATGTATTACAAAAAATTAAATTGTAGTTTACTTCTTCCATGATTGTCACATAATTATATTTGGCGGTCTGGATTGTTTTCAGAAAGCTCCTGGACGAGATATATGTACTTTATATTGTCTGTAGCTATTTTAATGCAATATCTTGACCACAGATCTCTGCCTTACATCATTGTCAAACCCACTCTGCAGATAATCATCATGAGGTCATCAGTCCTAAGACTGGTTGGACGCTAACCTCCAGCTTCTTCTACCTTGTGCTAACCTACGCATTTCGCTAATTGTGCTACAACCTACATCCCTTACTATTTGCGAGCAGTAGTCTAATCTAGGCCTACCTGTGCCTTTCTTCACTCCTATTTCTGCCTCCAAAATTTCGCGGACTATTCCCCCATGTCTCAGCAAGTGGCCTACCATTCTATCTCTTCTCTTCTTTATATTTTTCCATATACTACTTTTCTCGCCGACTTTCTCTAATACTCCTTCGTTTCTAATCCTATCAGTCCACGATATTTTCATCATTCTTCGGTAACACCACATCTCAAAATCTTCTAATTTCTTTCTACTTGCTTCCCCTACCATCCAGGTCTCGCAACCGTATAGTACCGTGCTCCATACATACGTTTTCAAAAATCTCTTCCTTGTTTCTAAGTATTTCTTTTACCCCCGAGCATAATAGTGCTTTCTTTTTGTTAAAAGCTACTCGACCCTGCGCTATTCTTTGTTTTATATTTTTACCGCTTCTTCCATCCCAATTTATTTTATTTCCTAAATAAGTGAAGTCTTTAACTTCCTCCAATCTTTCATTATTAATTTGTACTTTCGTTTTTGCTCTGCTCTCGCGCCCTCTGCACACTAACACTTTAGTTTTGTATTTATTCACCCTCATTCCCTATTCCTCTGTCAGCACTGCCTCCATTTCGTTCAACGCTGATTCTAATTCCTCCTTACTAGATGCTAATATTGCTATATCATCCGCGAATTTCAGCATTTTTAGTTTCTGTCCCTGTACTTTAATACCGATATTCACTCTATCTTTTACGACATTTATCGCCTCTTCGATGTACAGATTAAAAATTAGTGGTGATAGCGTACATTCTTGTCTTACTCCCTTCCTACCCCTACTATACCTACTTCCCTTCTTTCCCCTTCTACTTCTATAACAGATGTTTGCTCTTTGTATAGATTGTGTACTACTTTCCTATCTCTATACTTCATTCAAGCGTTCTTTAGTATCTCGAACATTTTTTCCCATCTTACATTATCAAAAGCTTTTTCTAAATCTACAAATCCTATGTAAGCATTATTTCTTATTTCTATCGTTTTCTCTAACATTACTCTTAGCGCCAGAATAGCTTCGCGAGTTCCCCTATTTCACCTAGACCCGAATTGGTCTTCTCCTAGTATTTCCTCCGCTCTATTTTTCATCCTCTTCTGCACTATCCTGGTTAAGATTTTTGACGCGTGGGAAGTTAGGCTAATCATTCCAAAGTTCTCGCATTTGTCGGCTACTCTCTTTTTCGGTATAGTAACGATAATGTTCCTCTTATAATTCTCCGGCATGTCGCCCGTTTCATATATGTAGTGTACCAGTTCAAACATCCTATTTACTACTTTCTGTCCCGCACATTTCAAAATTTCCGCCTGTATTGTTCTTTAGTCCCCTTAGTGCTATTTCCAATTTCTCTCTCAATATAGGTTTTTCTACATATTCCCTATCGATGCTAGATTCTTCCTCTAATATCTCTCTTAATTCCTGACCCTCATATAAATTTCCTAAGTACTGCTTCCATCTATCCGCTTTCTCCTCTCTTCCGATCAGTATGTCCCCCGATTGACTCCTAACGTTTCTACTTATTGGACCTACATCCCTGAAGTTCCTTTTAATTATTTTGTAAGCCTCACTCTGCAGGTATAATGATTATAAAATATTCATAGCCTTATCTTGATTGATTGCAGCCTTAGAACGGCCAGATTTTTTAATATCCTTTACATGTTCTTGCCTTCTTCTAACATTTGAAACTATCTTTGTAATAGTAGACTTTACAATAATAGCGTCTCCATTCGGATGAGTTGCTAGACTCTGATGAGTTCACTTAAATTCACCACGATATCTAAACTTTCAAAATAATCTTTTTATTTTAACACTATTGTTGTTAATAAGATTTTGATATTTGTAATAAATGAGACACTTAGCTAATCACAAAAAATAAAACCGAAAAGGTATGTAAATGCAAACAAAATTTTACATTTATCCTATCGCATTTTTTCAACTATTTATGAATAAAATATAACATATAGAGTATTTCTTTTAAAATTATAAATCTAACATAAGTTCTGAAAAAAATAAAGATGTAGCAACATTACTTTTGCATGATTTTTGAGTCCACAGTACATTGTTATCCCCGTATACCAAATTAAATTAAAATCTGGACAGCGGTTCCAGAGATATATGACTATTTCCGGAGTTACGATTCACACTGTATAACAATATATTTCCCCTTGACCATAATGTACCGACCTAAAATAAAACAAGCTCCGATCATTTAACAATAACTTAAATCGTTTTATAATGACTTAATTTATTATGGGGATAAATTACCACATAGGTCAATTCATCCAATTATTTTCTGGTAATCGATATAAGCCGTTGTTATAATTTTTGTTCGGCGGTGAATTAATTAATATAAATCGCCGGGAAAATTTAGAGGGCAAGCGTTATGTTTTTCATAATAGCTTTTTTAATCTGCCAGAGGAAACAAACGTAATCCATCTTCCGGCTTAAATAAGTATACACTTCAATTTAAATTTTCCTCTTTGGGGAGAGAAGCATTTTTCATTCGTTTTTCCATGTCATTCGCCAAGAAGAGGATGAAGAAATCTCGTACATCATCTATTATGAGGGCTTATCATCGCGGTTGCACTTCATGATATAAAGGACAATACATTATTTCGAGTGTAAAGGACATTGTCGGAAACGGGCGTTTGGAGAATATCGATTATATGCACGTTACCGTGGAAAGTCAGAAAGGAACATCAACTATCTCTACGTGAACGGAGTTTGATAAAAAAAATTCATGTCAACAGTACGCCTTGCAGAATTTGAAACCGACAAAATGTATGATTTATTGCTTCACACTGAGAAAACTATTTATCTTCTGGTAATTAGTAACATTTATAAGAAATAAGTGCTGATATTGGATATGATGGAATAAATACAGTGCGCATTTATTCATTATGTGTTTCTTTAATCATTATTTATGCCTTACGTATCATTTATGTCTTAAAAAAAGAAAAACATTGTCAAAGCATGATGCTTTCTTTCAAACATCATGTCTGCGAAATTAACATATAAAAAAAATCTCAACGACATTTGGAAGGGAATTAAGCATAAAAAAAATCTCAATGGCATTTGGAAGGGAATTAAACATACTTTTAGATATTTATTAGGTTATTTGTCTTCAGTTGAAAAAATATATGTATTTGGTGAGTTAAGTTGAGTGATTTCAAAATAATAATCCTTGGTTCAGCATCAGAAGTAATTTATTTATTAACAAAAATACCCTTAAAAGTATGAATATTGTAAATGTGATATTAAGAAGATTATTGAACACAACATTCCATATAAATTCTAGCAGTATGATCCTGGCACATAGGCAAATCATACTTTACATACTTATAACATGTCGGACAGTAACCGCAACGTTTATATTTTTCCATTTCATTCTTTTTCCTCCCGCAACATATTAAACGAAATTTTCATATGTTATTAACACTAATTGTTTTCGTTGATATTTTCCTACTCTTTACGAATGAGGAATTTATGGTAGCTTCTCTCTAATCGCTAGCCAAAATCAGACCTAATATAATAGTGATTCATTAGGTGATGCAGAAAAACAAAAGATTCATTCATTGCCATGATCTAATCGTGGTCTTGTTAATAAACACAGACTTTGAAATCCAGTTCACACCTTTAATGGCACGCTACCTATCTACTTAACAATTTCTCCATTTTATTAATATATACGTATAAATACGTGCTTAATTAAAATGATGTTTTCGTTACGCTAGGAACTTCCAGTTAAGGGGAAGAATCGGAAGCAGCCCAACCTTCCCATTGTTCAAGATCTTTCACTGTAACAGTGTGTTTACATCATTCTCAATAAATACGCAGACCTGTCAAGGGCTTTCATTAACTTTTTGAGAATATTGAACACTATTACCAAGGGACTCACCTTTTCTTATATAATTATTGTGACAATTACGACGTTAATTATTATGACTGAGTTATCAGCTTTTGTCGATTCATGTTTCACAATATCGAAATAATTGAAAGTTGATATTAGCTACGCTCGTGTGTACCTAAAAGACAGGTCATCTTTATGTATGCATATGTTTGTATAAGATGATTGATCTATTCTACTTCTATTCTACAGTATCTATCTATTCTACTTGTTCCATTCAACAATATATAACAAGTCTATATGTAATCTCTCTCCTGTTTATGCAACTTATGATTTTGTTACCCAATATAGTTATAAAGATATTTTCGACATTATTTGTGCTAGTTCTAAAGTTTTAAGGTAAGGAGAATAGAACACCACTTGAATGATTCATTTGAATTATACGAAGGTTTGAGTCACCATGAAACTAGTTGGTGTTGATGTTATCATGTCTGTTATGTTTGTTGATATTATCAATTTATATGGTGACAACAACAGTACAACAATATACATATACCTATAGTGTGGTCCACTGTAGAGCTAAAGTCATTGCTGTCTCGGTTACTATCAAAGATGGAGGAACGGATAAATAGGGAAGGTTTTATTTGTATTTCCATTGCATTGTCAAATTTTACCTAACTGTTTTCGCTTTTTAAATAATTGTAAAAAATATGATTATGCAGCTTCAACAATGTCTCACATATTTTCAATTGGAGATGCGGTAAAATTTTGACAAGTACATTCTTAAAAAACGTTATAATGGCAATTTAAGCTGTGTTAACAAAACAATCTAGTTTTTTGTTTATTGGGTTTTTATACTATTTCATAAAAATTTTTATTCTCTTTTCAATGATGCATCACATTATCAGAAAATTGTAGTATTTGGGGCTGAAAATTTAATTTAATTATTCCTATGTTAGCTATGACAATTAACGAAGGTATAAGATAAGAAAATCGAACAAATTTATTATTGCGTACTGTCAAAGTCTGTCTATTTTTATTTTGAATAATAGTCATTATTAAGATGTTATGTTTTCCGTTATTCCATAATATAAAGTATGTCTGTTAATATGTACATATATACATACGTACATATTAACAGATATATTTTCGTTGTTTCATTTTATTTCTTTCTATCTAGTTTTCTGGTAGTAAGTAAGGGCATAAGTAGAGTTGTAGTCTATAACTAGATATTAGTCTGTTATAATTACATAAATGTAAAAGAATATATTATAACAAGGTATATCCAAATTGGTAAAGATGGTAAATCTGGTATAAACAATGGTAATATTTAATCTTTTAAATGTCTTTAAATATATCAGGGAAAATAACAAATGTTATTCCCCACACATCACTTCAATTAGTTCACATCTTTTATGATTTTCAAGAGCAATTTTAATAACGAATTTTTCGTTTAATTAACCGAAAGAGAATAAAAAGCAATATTTTATTGCGAGCATTTTTCCCCTAGAGGAAAACCGACCCGGATTTAATTTTCCGGAGGTTCGCACATAAACCGGTTTCAAACTTCACATGTACTTATGTTAACATTTTTGCACATGGATCTTTTAAATGCCGTGGGTTATCTGCCACGTTTAAAACGGTATCCTTTTAAGTGGACCGTCATGAAATTAAATATGCTGAAAAATAATCTCCCCTCTTAATTTATGGTAGACTTGTTTTAATAAAAATGCGTAAATAATATTAAAATTCATCTGAGATTTATCTACTTTTTCCCCGAAAATATATTGCCTCATATTTTTATTTAAATATTAACCCTCCTCAACTTATGGATTGAATATTTTGATAATGTTTACATATTCTAAGGAATTTTACCCAGACAGCTTAAAGTTAATCGAAAAAACCTTTTCCTTACAGTTACTGGATTAAAGTAACACTTTTTAAGGCAGATAAGAAATAAATATACACATATGTAAGAAGGCAGTAATTTTAACCTTTAAACTTGACTTTAATCTCGACGTCTTTTGCCAGCGTTAGATAAAAACAATCCGAGACTTTGTTTATTTTACTGAGTTTAGATACATATTCTCTGGAATGCCAGTCCTTAAGCAGACATCTAAAGTGAGAAGTGTGTATTTCATTTGTCGTGCTTGTGCATTTAGTGTAATATCCAACAGGTGAGTTTATCTCACAGGACAGTCAATTCTATTGTATTGTAATGTCGATTTACATGATTATTTTATTAGTCAGTTGCATGATAATTTATTAAATAACATAAACTAACTGTTTTACTACAAATTCAGTATTTCATTCAGAGAATGTCGCGAGTTGACTCTTCATGCTCTGCTAGTTGTATAGAGTGGGTACTATGCGAGTTGATCCTTAGTATTTAGTGAAGGAATGCTATTACACTGTTTACCATGGTAGATACTCTGACTAGCTTAACGTCTGGGGAGGTCTTTCGCGAGTTGACCCTTAAGACCATAGATCCAGACAAGACATACGAATTTGTAGATGATATTATTGTTTACCTACATTGAAGTAGTGCTGATTTTTACATAAATATTTATGCTAGTATTATTACAGGGAGTTGGTTGCTCAGATATTTTTTGTTTACTTTCAGATGTGTCATCTCGGGTGATCAAACGGACTCTTATCTAGTTTGGTGATTATCTGTTGTATATTTTTTATTTTATTGTAATTCATTTACAATTATATATTAAAATATTTTAAGCTCGAGCCTACTAGTTAAATTTCCTGACATACTCCTACACATAATATATTTTAGTGAAACCTGTGTGTTATTTAGGTATAATAGAACTATCTGCTTGATCTATGTAACCTACAAAACAGTTATGGACGTTATAATAACAGCCGTGGATATTATTTAATAATTATTTTAATCAAATTTATTAAAAATTTGTAAGCAATGTACAAATCGATAGAACACTATTTTGTATGAGAACAAGTGTAAAAATTAAGCCCACAGTTGTTGTTTCCAGAAATTGAAACTTTTTCATTTTATCGTTGCTTGTGGCAGCTTGGGAAGAAATTTCTAAAGGCAGTTCATCAGAATCTACTCGATCAATACTATGGCTATTCTAAGTACTAGAAGACTGACTAAATATCCTGATTTTCTGTCCACAAGTATTTTCTGAAGGCTGTAGATTATTTGTAATAAGAAGCTCTTTCAATATTTTAACTTTCTTTCTAACTGAGTCTTCGACATACTGTTCTGTAAATGCTCCAGACTTCCAACCTCCAAATTTCTTCAGTGTAGGTAGATCACGTTCACCTTCACTCAAAAATGTGCTGCTGATCGCCTAAAGCAATGACCCGTTGTAATAATGTTGATAATTCTCCGATTTTAAAAACTCTGCAACACATGTTGACTCAATAAATCAATTGACCGAATGGTTGCATATTTCCTGTAGGGCGTACAACCTTTCAGAGGAGTGTAATCTCCGTAATAATAAATTTCCGGCAAGTCTTATCTTTTGTCTTCTAGTATTACGATTATCAATTCTCCAATACCTTCAATGTGATTTGTTTGCAAAGTCAAAAGTTCTTGCCGATAACAAGCGCCAAAAATTTCAAACACTAAAATAACCTCTAGCAAAAAGTGGTCATCTGATGCGTCCAGAAAAAATCTTGGTATTTGTTCCTCTGTTACAATTTTTCCCTTTTTTGGTTTACAACATTCACATTTGGGTTTCAGGAACATAAAAAGTTTTCCATATCTGTAAGAAGCGTAACTTTTGAGTAATAAGAAGTAAGTGGAGGTGATAGATAATCATCATCATCATGTTGACGCTACAGCCCTTGATGGACATTGGTCTGCTCCAGGACCTCTTTCCATTCGTTTCTATCCAGTGCTTTTCTTGTCCATCCTCTCACAGCAATGATCCTTAGGTCCTCTTCCTCGTCGTCTAGGTATCGTAGTCTAGGTCTTCCTCTACATTGTTGCCCTATTGGGCTTTGGTACATACATATCCTTTCAGGATCTCTCGGATCTCGCAAGATCCCGGAAGTAATAGATACTAACCCAGAAATATCAATATTCTCATGTAATTGTAAGCAGGTCTGTATTATGGGAATTTTTGTCTATAAGCTTTTGTCCATAAATTTTTGCTAAATTGTGACAAGTAGCAGAGCAAAATATCTTCATTTACCCCTTGAACTCCTCTGCTTTTACGCCATGTTATTAAATCCTCATATTTTTGTTCGTACCTGACACTAGTCTTCAAAGGCTATAAATCCAAATTTGCAGTAGCCACTTCATCACGAATATCTTCGGTAATTTCACAAGATGCAACATTTTCACGCTGTCATTTTAATAATTTTATTTTTTGTTCTTAAACTACCGTTACTATGGTAATAAATTAAGTCCGGCTGATTAGTTTTTTGAATTGTATTTCTGTTTTCTTTTTTTTAAATTAACCAGTGTTTGTAGGTATCACCAAAAATATTGAACAATATACGATCTATAAAAGCCTATAACTATCTCGGATAATATTTATAAAAAATCAAAAAATTATAGTTGACCGTTATACTCTTAATATCGCCCTAATACTATTATATACTATTTCGTCTGTCGGTGTTATCTTAAAAGAATTGTAGGACAATTATTCCAGTATTTAATATATAACGCCGTTTCGCATTTGTTGCAATATGTATTAACTTTTTGCGACATATATATATACGATACAATTTGTATAATGGATCTTTGCGCGTGTATCAATTTAGTGACGACGCACGGATCACATGCTACACCTCTCGCAATTGTTACTAATATGCCACAATTACGAGCACGTATGTCTAGCGACATATGTTTCAATCAACTACATACGGCATAGATAGTTAATAATTTTCCGAACAAAATGCAATTATGAAGTCACGTCTTAGCTTTATTGTATAATTTGATTCATTGACGTCTCAATATTTCCGTAAAATTTATTTCATTTTTGTTTCATTTATTTTGATTTTTGTTTTATGAGTTTATCTCATTCATTTAGATGGAAATATCACTTCCATTGGATGCTTTTGTGAAGAACCTTTTCATTACTCTGTCATAGGTTGACGGATTTGTATTGTACTAACTGTTATCCTAAAATGTGTTTTCGTCACGACATTGCTCAAAAATGTCAGTCGATTGATTCATACGACTGTTACTTGTGATGCACACGCAGCTAATCATTATACATATCATACGTGGTTATTACGCTAAATTATCCTGTTCCACTATTATCCAAATATTAAATTATCATATAAATAAGCCGAAGACTTATGGAAAAATAACTTGTATTATTTCTATAGGTTTCTAAAGTACCAGTAGTTCCTGATCCTCGAACAGTTGATCAATTTCACCACCTTCCTCTTTATAAAATTGCCATGACGTTTTAATAGTTACCTTTATAGAGTAACTAGTAAATATATGAAAATATTATTGTCTTTGTTTAGTGCTAATTCTGTATAAATCTTACATTTTCGTCCCTTTATTGATACCACTCGCATTTCAATATGTACTTTCATTTTATTCGGTTTATTAGCTATAATTCTTTTTGTCCCTTCTTGAGAAACCATTAAAGTCCTCTTCTTTGATTTATATCACATGCTTTTGGTATTACATAGACAACATTATTATTTTTCTATTTATATATGAGGATATGTGGGGCTACATAGTCAATAAATTCTCTGCCCTTCGTTCTGAGGACCTTCTTGTCTATTATAGGGTTTCTTATTAAGTGGTTTATTTCTGACTGTTTAGTCTACATACACAAGGGCGTAGCCAGGGGAGGGCAGGGGGGGGGGGCACAGGCTCCCCCCTGGCCAGGCGTCGCGCTTCGAATTTTCCGCGCGTCTGATACATTTGCAGTAGTTGCAAATGTAGGGCGCAGACTTCTGACTTTACATGAGCAGCAATAATACAAACCGCAGCAGCAGCAAATGCACGCTATTGACTGTCAGTCATTTATTTCTAAAAGCACAGTTATTTGCTTCTTCCTGTTTCTGCAGTTTGCATTATAGCTGCTAATGTGAAGTCAGCTTAACTATCACAGTCAGTGGTTACCTCAATTAAGGAGCTTCTAATTCTTATTATCATTAAAACTAAATATTATTATTATTTCAAAGAGGTAACAAATTACGCGCCCCCCTTCCAAGATCAAATCCTAAAACCGCCACTACCCCCCCACCTGTTCAATATCCTAGCTACGCCCATGTACATATAAACCATAATATAATATATTTTATTGCGTGATTCTCATTTATGAAGTAGGCATATAAGTAAATTGCAGAAAGATGGAAACACTCGTCTCTTTTTCTCAGATTATTTTAATCCAATAAACATTTATGTATCGCAAGGTTATAGTGCTTTCAAATCTAAATGTTTTGTATTTTTCAGTTATAGTAACTTTTTTCCTTATTATGATCCAAACTATTATATGCCCGAGCCTCATTGCCTCGTCCACAATTTGTAAATTCAATGTAACGATTTATTTGCATCCATGATGTCCATCTAGACTACCATGAATTCATCAATACCATATTATTTTTGCAGCAAGCGATATTTTCTAACATTATAGATTTACACTTTAGAATGGCTTCTAAACATAGAAATCATTGAAGCGATCTCAACATTCTAGATTTTAAAAATCATTTCTGTCTAAATTATTATGATATGTATTTTATATACACATTATGAAATATGACTGTAAATAAGAACCTATCTCTGGATATAATGTGATACAAGTTTTTAAAAAATATCTAGGGTATTTTTTTAGCAAATTTTCATCTAAGGAACCATTGTCGAACATGTAAAGCGTAGTGCAGTGGTCCATCATCTTGTTGAAAGTATAAGTTTTCTTTATCCAACAGGATTCTTCTTCATTGACTTGGTTTCATAAGGGCTGTGTTATAAGAGAGTCAACTTCATTTTCCAATAGATTTAAGTAAAATTCATCAGTTAAATATTTTTCTTTTTAAAATAGATCCTATTATTTCATTTCCCAGAATTCCAGCCCAGACGTTTGATTTTTTGAGTACTATTCTTTCGAAACACATGAAATTTCATTGTTTTGGTATTTATAGTTATGCTTATTTACCAGACCATTAAGAAAATACGTTGACTCATTCCTGAAACAAGTATTATTTATCAAATTCTGGCCATTTTGGATTATCCTAGTCATTATTTTACAAAACCAATCCTACTATGATCTAATCTATGATTCTATAATGATTCTATGATTATCTTCGTCAATTTGTTCAACAATGCTAATTTAAAAAAAAATTGTTCTAACCTGTGCAGTTTCAGTGAGTATTCCCGGATGTCAAATAACTTATGCAGAGTATGGGAGAAATATTTATTTATTTATACAAATACTACAATGTCATGGTAAATGTTCTATTCAATTTATTATTTCTCAGCTATTGTGTATTAAGATAGATTAACATAGAATTTTTCTTGAATTACTGTAATTGTTTGTGGATTTGTTTATTAAAAATCTACTCTGACGTTCTTTTAAATTTTAGTAACTGTATATATATTATACCTATTAGGTAATACCTATTAGGATTACAAAAGCGATTTTAAATTCATGTCAACAGAAAGAGCTTCTGTATGAAATTTGGAGAAAGGATCCAAGTAATGAGACATTGGAAACAGAATACAAAAATTATAAGAAAATTCTAAATAAAAGAGGCCAAAATTTTACATGAGCGTAAGCAAGTTGAAGAAAACTGTAATAAGCCAAGGAATCTTTGGAAACTAATTAATCAAAAGCTAGGTAAAAATAATAAAAAGAGAATTTTATAAATCAATTACATGATGAAAAAAACAACATAATAACTGACGACAAAAAAATAGCTAAATATATGAATGAATACTTTACCATGGGTAAAAAATTGAGTAATAATATCTCACAATCAAATAATGAAAGAATTCAATTGCCAAAAATGAATCAAAAATCAATCTTTATATATCCAACCAATTTTACAGAAGTAAATAAAATAATTGAAGAAATGAAGCTAACAAACGGAGGAGTTGACAACATAAATTCAAAGACACTCAAAGCATTGAAAAAATATATTATTGAGCCGATTGTCTATATAATTAATTTGAGTATTCAACAATCTGTTTGGCCAAATAAACTAAAGGAAGCTGAAATAATACCAATACACAAGGCTGGTAGTAAAAAATCAGCATCAAATTATAGACCTATATCATTAATCTCTAATTTAGCCAAAATATTTGAAAAAGTTATATACGCTAGATTTTGGAATTTTTTTGACATGTGTAATATAATATTAAATAAACAGTTTGGTTTTGTGAAAAATAAAGGAACCAAAGATGCAATTACGTTAATTACAAAATTGATTTATGAAAATTTAAATAAGAGCAAACCGATTGCAGTTACTTTTCTTGACCTTGCTAAAGCGTTTGATACAGTCAATCATAGAATTTTATTAGATAAATTATATAACTATGGAATTAGAGGAACAGCAAACAAACTGATCACTAGTTACCTAGAAAATAGACACCAAAGTGTAAAGATTAATAATTGTAAAAGCGAAAGTATAATATTAACGACAGGAGTACCTCAAGGTACAGTTTTAGGCCCGTTACTATTAATTGTATATGTTAATGATCTCTTAAAGGAAATGCCAGATAATTCAATAGTCTCATATGCAGATGATACAGCGATAATAGCTACTGAGAATACATGGTCTGGGGTGGAAACAAAAATGAATCAATACCTGCACAAAATATATATATATATATATATATATATATATATATATATATATATATATATATATATATATATATATATATATGGCTAACACTAAATAAACTATCTTTGAATGTTAATAAAACAGTATTCATGACTTTTGGAAATTACTGTATCAGTGTTCCAAAAGAAATAAATATAAGTATTAATGGAAACAATTTAAATAGAGTTCAAAACTCAAAATATTTAGGTATAATCTTCGATTATAATATGACATGGTTACAACATATACAATATATAATTAATAAGACAAAATATTTAATTTTTATTTTAAGAAAATTGAAAAGTTATATGGATACTAGAACATTGAGAATGTCGTATTATACACTCTATCATAGTATTATAAGTTATGGCATTACTGCCTGGGGAGGTGCATATTCGAATACTTTGAATTTACTACAATCGTTACAAAATAGAGTTTTAAAAATTATAAATAAGAATCAATTTATAACTGATGATAACTCAATGAATATAAGGCAATTATTTGAGTATGAATCCCTTGTCTATCATTACGAGCTACTGAAGAATAAATATATTAACTCAAGTAGTAAAACTAGAAACAAATGTATACAGTTACTGATTAGTCACAAAGCTATAAGTAATAAAAATAGTTATATTAAAGCAGTTAAGGTATATAATGATCTTCCAAATGAATTAAAGGTTATCAATACTAAGAATTATAAATCAATTTTGAAAAGATTTATCAAAAGTAATACATAAAAGTATTTATTCAATCTTTCAATTGTTTATTGTAATTTGTATGGAAAATAAAAATAAAAATTTTTAGTCTATGTTGCGACCATAAGGGTCATAGTTTTAGTTTAGATTATTATTGTTTTTATTAGTTTTAAGCAAACTGGTGTCGCGAACAGATAACTGTGTTTATCTCTGCGATAATTTACTGTTATGTTATATAACTATATGTAAATTTTACTGGTAAATAAATAAATAAATAAATAAATATATATATGTATATATATATATATATATATATATATATATATATATATATATATATATATATATATATATATATATATATATATATATATATAAATATGCAGCTATCTCAGTCTAAAAACTAAAATTTAAATAATTTGGAATCTCAAAGGAATATTGAAGTGATACTTTATATTACTATTAATCTTAGAATTATATAGATATTTTATATTAAAAATAACCTATTAGCAGTGATCATTCTTGTGGGAATTTATTATATATCTTAATTATTGAATGCTTAAAAGCCATTTCGTTAAATTTTCAATAGTCCTAAATATTCTTTATTTATGAATATTAAAAGTAACATATTTATTTTACAAATATCAGTCACTGATTTGGATAAATAATTAGGAAATTTAGCTTCATCTGGAAGAGTAATCGTTTTAAAAAATAATGAGGTGCGCCCATGCATCGTATGGTGCTTATTATTATCTAAACCTACTTACTAGTGAAACGTCCATTTTGGCATATTTAGGAACGTTTTCTTCCTACTTTTAAGAAGGTTTATAACTGCAGGTCTTTTTGTCGTATTTTTTTCAGATAACTGAAAAATGATTCTCAATCTATAAACTTAATATTAAATGAAAAAATAGTATGCATAATCAGTAATAATACTTGTTTCAAGTCTCTATGTTTACTCAAAATATATTTTCACTTAGTATAATATGACAGCAGTTAATATGTCCTTCTAGAGAACTCTTAAAAGATATACAAATCACTAACGTTTAAAATACTGTAACTGAAAATGCGCAAAATAATTGGCCATTAGATCATAATTCAACAGAGTTGGGTTGAACGATGGGTTTTAGAACAATTGATTAGAAATATGTATATAATAATGAGTTCCTCTCAGTATACTGCAGAGTTCTGCGTATGCCCAGCCATTGGTTAAAATATATACATTTACTGAGGTGATTTTGTACACAACCTATGGCAACAAGCCATTTGCTAACTGCGAATTCGTGATTGGGCTTAAGTTTTTCAATGTCTCCCCAGTGGGGAAACTCACAGGGTGGTCGGCAAAAGGAGTTCCTCTTGGCGTACTGCAGAGTTCTGTATACGCTGGCCATTAGTTAAATTAAACGGATGTTTCCGTTACAAATAACAGAGTTCTGTTGTTTGTCAAGGACATTATTTCCACCTATCCAAGTTTCGATAATAAATGTAAATTGAAGTGGGTTTTGAGTTTCCTTTTATCGCCTTCTTCTAATATTAAATCAAATATAAAATAAATCAGACATAAATTCAGATAACTGAGAGACATAAATTCAAGTTAATTAAACCTTAAATTAAATTAATCAGGGCAGATCATAATTAAGAAAACTGAAACAAGTAATAACAAACTTTATATAAAGAATCTGGGGAGTAAACGATCAGGCCAAATCTTCAAACTAGTACGTCCACTCTCTGGGGTAGGGTCACTCAGGGGTAGCAGGGGTTTGTTGGTGTCGCATTCTGCAGGTGTGATATCAATATAACCTCTGAGGGTGGAACGTTCTCGCAAGAGGACGTTTCTCATTTAGTGCTTCGTAAAATAAAGTAAGAGTGTAGAGGGGATGGGTTTCACTGGTACCATCGTGACCAGGATTTTATAGTGGTGAATATTTTATAAAATACAAAGAGAGTGGGGGTATGGGGTGTTTCACTACGGTATTAATGGGTTAAGAAAACAGAAGACCAGTTTTTCATGAACATCGAAGGGTTATACGTTTCTTAGGCTTAATAAGTTAGTTATAATAGTCGTAATAGTTTGCGTTAATGTTTTGTTAAATCGAAATTTAATAAAAAAAAAAGAACAATTTTAACAGCGTAGCTATTAACTAATCAATATTTTTTAGATAATCATCGTAGCCACATTCCATTTATTTTTATTTTAATAGAAGAATACACATTAGAAAAACGTTTGACAACTAATATCCAGATATAGAAACCATTCTTTCTCAGCCGGATTGTATAAC
Organism: Rosalia funebris; assembly: GCA_037954035.1. NCBI lineage: Eukaryota > Metazoa > Arthropoda > Insecta > Coleoptera > Cerambycidae > Rosalia > Rosalia funebris. Next base: position 35,130,178 of record JAZFAV010000015.1, read on the forward strand.
GATGTAAAATCTAAATAAATAATTGATTCCCTATCAAACTGGAACGTATTACCAACGATTTATTATTGACTGCAGCTAATCTTCAGAGCTGCTTTATAGACGGTTCTGCAAAAAAACTGTAGTTAATTCATCCAGGCAATGTATGAATTACTAGGTTTCTATGTAACTCCGTCATCCATCTCATACTAATAAAACATCACTTATATCATCTTGTCGTATCAACACTTCATAGTTAATTTACATGAATTATGTGTTTTCATTCTTTCATTCTTATTATAACTGCAATTTTCCATAAAATTTTTAGTTTTTTATTATTTATAGTCTTTATTTATGCTTGGGTACAAATAGAATCAAATAAATATTAACCATATTATATTTTACTAACTTTCCAAAACCAAACTAAAAAAATAAACTGTGTTATAAATATGAGTGATATTTATTAAAAATTTCTTGGTATGTCTTGTTTATTTGTCACAAGTCGCGTAACAGCTTATTGTTATATATGTAATTAATTATATATATATATATATATATATATATATATATATATATATATATATATATATATATATATATATATATATATATATATGTCAATAAAAAACAATCCTAACTCAATGCTGGTCCCCTTATCCACAACCTTCTGCTCTTGTTCAGATAACCCGGTCTTTATGCTACTGTCATAGAATAGGAACCTCAAGTTACTAACTTATGTCTATTTAATATATTATAAAAAATAGGTAAAAAAATTTTATGTGTATATAAGTTGAACTAAAATAGTAAATTGAATACTGGCAAATCAAAATAAATATACACATGCAACAAGACAAAAATAGATATTCTTCCAAGTATAGATAAACACAGATTACATTAACGAAAGAGGTATATTAGAAAGAAAAATTAATGAAAATAGAACAGGCACTATTTACTTAAGAATTCGATATAAAAATTACATAGTTTGTTGTATTATTTAAATTATTTTAAAAACTTTAAAGGGGTGATGGGTGATAACCCCATTAACGTTGAAGAGGGAGGTACAAAAGTTTACTCATATGTCATTTCTCAGTATTCTACGCCTTTCAGGATTTCAGGATACTTAAAATTTGTAAATAACGTGGAACATTTATTTATTTCTTACTTATGATAATAGCGCAGATAAAAAGAGGCATGCATCCATCACTTTGTTGGCACATAACTGTACTTCTCAAAACTTTTAATTTCGTTATTTGGGAACACCATAATTGTCCCCCTAAATTACATCCATTCACGTTGTCCGCCTTATACCCACACCCCGACAAACGACACTTTGTATACACCGTTTTTGCTGTACTCGCGTATAATCCCCCTTGATAGAATTCCGTAAATGCACTATTAAACCGCGCCCTTAACACAGAAGAAACTGAACTCGTCCTAATCCACCCCTAAAATCGGATAGCAGGCCGGGAAATCGGGTACCGACTTCAAACAACCCTTATCATCTAACAGCCGTTGGATCGGACAACGCAACGAAATCAAGCGAGGCCTAGGCGGGATTGAAGAGTTCTGATAATAGCATGCAGGAAGCGCAGCCATTGTTTAGACGCGGACGCGAAGTCGGATGTTTCCTTTTCTTCCCCGCTTATCGAATTCATTTATCTTCTGGTGGTGTTTCTTATTCAACTAATTTCGAACTGATAACGGCGGCTTTGTTTCCTTTTCCGATCTTTTTCGAATGGGGATTCGCGAGAGTTTTTCAGAGGCATGCGAGGTTGCGTCTAGAAGTTAAATGGGTTTTACTCGATATATTTATGGCTTTTAACTTTTTGGTAACGGGAAATGTATAATATCGCAAAAATCGGGAATAGGAATTTTTCAGTTTGAATTATTAGTTTTTCACTTGCAATATCATACATTTTTATTGTTGGTATAAAAGTTATGAATATTCAGTTTAATATGAAGCTGAATATATATTATACAAACTTAGTAGAAATTTTGTGGGTTGCCTTGTTAATTTCTGTATTGCTTCCTGTAGATAAATCGTTAAAAGATCATCTAAGTTAAAGCAGTAACCTCTTTTTTTATCGATTAACTAATGTAGCACACGTAATGCATTCCACCAACTGGTTCGGACGATGTAATACAAACGCAAAAGTAGACAAGATAAAGGCATCTCTCACGTATAATAATAATAATAAACGTCTTTATTAGATAAATGTGCAATACATACATACTTTCCAAGGGTGAAGTATACCCTCATGGCTATTTTTACACTTAATCCTAAATTAGTATTATATATAATATTAAAATCAAAACATATTAAATTAAAACAAAATTAAAACAAAAAATTGAGTGTACGAAATAGTTACAATACCAATAACAACAATAAATTTATTAGATGTGTAGTTGTTTTTACTAATTATATAAAATACATAAAGAGACAGAAAGAACATAGGAAAAGTAACATAAAAGACAAAAATAATATAAAAGAAAAATTTATAATTATTGAAAGGAAAATAATAATAATATAGCATTTACCTACTTAACATATTCATACCAAAATTCATATTCCAATTCCATGTTTATACCTACTTATATATTCATACATTCATGCCATACTAAAAAATAATATGCCCCTAAACAAAGAAAAGGAAGAAAAGAAGAAAAATTAAAATATATCGAAGCACTTACTATTCATTTCATCTCTATTTGTCAAATAAAAACTTATACCTTATCTTGCCGATAAACGGAACAGTCTACCAGAGTCTAACCATAAAGATAAGCCACGGTGTGGGATAAGCGCCGTTTGGGATTTTTTATTTAGCAAATAGAGGTGAAATAAATTATACTAAATGAAAATTAATATTTGTTACTAATGAATCGTGGCCAATTATAACTCAATATAGAACAGATCGCTATTTAGTGACTAGGCATTATTTCAGTTTATATAGAAATAGTAGCATAATACTATTTTAGAATTTCATTTAATATATTTTAATACTTAATATTACAATGCATTGTATACAAAAGATTTTTCAAACATGGTCATAGTGTGACGTGGTATGGCTAGATTTTACGTTATTATTCATATTCTGTGTATAAATTTATCTCTTAAGTGATAAGTTGTAGAGGTATTGATTAAACGATGAAGGAAACTTTTAGAGATTTATTTTTAACCAATTTAGTTGCTGAATGCTGGTACTTATATGGTCTTACTTTCTCAAATGGCAAATAGATCGACATGTGTTTAGAATTTGTTGTGACCTATTTTTTATAGGTAAATTTAAATAAGAGATAATATAACATATTCTTCAATACTGGAGTAGGTAGGAACCTTTGGTGTGAAGATAACGTAGGTTTTCACAAAATACCAAAACACTATACCCTACACTCGACGAGCGTTTCGCCAACAAAGTTGGTATTATCTGGAGACGATTAAAACAGTTTTTATCATCTCCAGATGACGCCAACTCAGTTGGTGAAATGCGCGTCGAGTGTAGTGTATAGTGTTTTGATGTGTTGTGGAAAACTACGTTGTATTATAACACATTCTTACATTATTTTTCTAATTTTAAAATCAATAATGCTCTTATTGGAATAAAGTAGCTTTTGCTTTATGTATGTTATACAAACATTTATTTTGTTGCTTTTAAGACTTGGACTAGCTTTTGCATTGTATAATTTTTTATTCCCAGGTAACATAATAGCTTAATATGTTAACTGAAGGCTAATTGTAACCTGATATAGATAGGCGTCTTATCAAATGCTACTTGTAACTGAGATCATGTTTATAATGGCTTGTTGAAATTTTATGTTGTTCTAAGCAACTAAAATATTTCTCTAAAGTGCAGTGTTGCCACTTATACGTAAAACCGGCAACATCTTCGTTATTTAAAATAGAATACCCTGCATATTTTTGCATTTTTAGGATTGTCATCTCTTTCTGAGTAACTTTTGTTTCCCTATATCTATCTCAAGCCATTATCGAGATAATAATTCTTTTCTGAATTTATTGCCAAAAATTTTACTTTCAGTAAATCGTGTTTTCTCCTACCTACGCAGCTATTAAAAGATAATTTTTCAGCTGTGGCTAGGCAAGGCCTGGGGGCATCTTCTTCATTAATCAAATGTCTCCAATATCATACAGGGTGAGTTAGAGTATGCTTTCTATAAGTGACTTAGAGAAATGCACGAAAGTCAATTTTTTTAAATGGAATTAGGCATTCCATTATATTATTATTACTAATTCGGAAAGGTAATAAATTTACCTATTTAAAAATGTTAATGTCTCCTATACCTAATGCGCACCGTTTTCGATTTATAGGCACTTTTCTGTAACCCTTCCAAGAATATTATATCTTTTGGTATGTTGTCATAACGGGTGGGCCATGAAATTTTTATTTTATCATTTTGTAATGACAACAGACATGCTATTTTTCTAAATAAATTGGACATTAGTAATATTTGCACTTAATTTGAATAGCTGTAGCACAAATATGGCAGAAAATAATTATACAAACGCAATTTTAATGGATTTGTTTATTATTCATGGACAGTGAAATAAGATTATCAACAGAACTTGTAGAATATTTAATGAGAAGTATCCGAATTTGCCGCAGATGAACAACAGAAAGTTTCTACGAATTCAAAGAAATTTTATAAATTTTGGTTCGTCGTTAAGAGAACAATAACAACAGTGTCAGTATTAAGAAAAAATAATACCTAAGCAGCAATAACAGTAATAAAGGCTATAAGTAGCAATAACAAATAATACCAATAACTAATAAAATGTATAAAAATCTTAAAACTATTGTAATAATTGTTCGAAATGTTGACCGTTAACTTCCAGACACTTTTGTATACGACGATGGACTGCATTTGCGAAGGCAATAAATTCAGAAAAGAACTATTATCTCGATAACGGTTTGAGATAGATATAGGGAAATATTAACAAAAGATACCCAGAATAAGACGGCAATCCAAAAAATGCAAAAATATGCAGGTTATTCTATATAAAATAACGAAGATGTTGCCGGTTTTACGTATAAGTGGCAACACCGCACTTTCGAGTATATTTTAGTTGCATAGATCATACTCGACTATTTTGGTAACCAAAATCTGAAAGCAATCGGTAGATCCGCTCTCCATATACTTTTAATACTCCATCCACCGTGGCTCACCTTGTATATATATATATATATATATATATATATATATATATATATATATATATATATATATATATATATATATATATATATATATATATATATATATATATATGGAACAGAATAGGAATCCAAATACGGAATCTATTTCGTCTTTTAATGACCATCATTTGTATACAAGTAAACTGAGTGTGATCTTATTAGTAATGTCTGATTAAATTAACAGTTATTTTACCTAGACAATAATATGTTAAATTTTGCCACCAATAACTCGTAATTAATCCGATCAAAAGCTTTGGAGAGATCTAAAAATATAGAAATTGTGGTTAGGTAATTATCAACTTCTGTAAGAATGATATATATAATATAGGGTCCGTCAGGGAGTTATGGTATTTTGAGACGATTTTTATGCGCACCTGCCTGGAACGAATATTTTCAGGATGGTTGATGTCGAATCATTGCGGGATGTCATTCCCGTAGCCATGGAGCCGTGGTCTGTGGCATATCGTGTGTTTATTTACAACACTTTCATTGCAACTGGTCGTTCTGTGGTGCTCACATAGCAATGATTTCATAACCATTTTAATGTTGGTCGGCATAGTCGCATTCTAAAACAGGATATCATTATGAAGTGGGTGAACAAATTTCAGACAACACAATCCTTGAGACCTGGGACTGCACGGGGAAGAGATAGAACTGCATGAACCCAGGAGAATATTGAAAGGGTACGACAAGCGGGGCAAAACAGCTCTTGTCGTTCAGCGGCACATCACTCGCGCGTAGACCTGCATCTTCGTTATCATCCATATAAAATTATGTTTGAATTATTGTCTGAGAACACAGTTTTGTTTGTGAGTAACAAGGCCACTTTTCATTTATGGGGGATGGTAAGCAAACAGAGTTTTCGATACTGGGCATCCGAAAACCTGCAAGAACTGTCTGAACAACCCCTGCACTCCAAGAAAGTAACTGTTTGGTGTGGCGTATCTTGAACTTGGGCTGTATTTTTTCCGCGAAAATGGACGAACAGCATCTGGGCACACAGATCGATATCTCGCCATGTTGGGTGACTATTTCCTGCCAGAACTAAGAAGACGACATATTAACCTCAACACAGTTTGGTTTCAATAAGACGGGGCGACTTGCCATACGCCAAGGAAAGCAATGGAATTTTTAATGGAACGTTTCCCTGAGCACCTGATTTTGTTGCGTGGGGATGTGGAATGGCTTCCTCGGCCACCAGGCCTGTGACTTTATGATTGCCCCTTATGGAGCTACTTAAAAGATTAAGTTTACATAGACAAACCGCTAACTCTTGAAGCTCTTTCCGAAACCATCACGTGCGAAATTGAAAGGATTTCTCGTGCCATGCTCGAAAGGAATATGGATGATTTTTCCACCTATCTACAAGCATGCTTCGACAAAAGTGTACGCCAGTTAACTGATGTGATTTTTCGCAGCTGACTTATGTATTCTTTAATTGTAATATATGACTAATATATAAACATAATCAATTTTAAAATTCATTCAAAAATAAGCTTGTGTCATTCTTTTAAAAGACACCATACCTTCCTGACGGGCCCTGTACTTATGAGTAGGTACTATTATTGTTGTTCTATGGCCATATCGAGAACCAGATTGTTTTGGGCAGACAATGTTATGCGTATTGAAATATTCCATTAATTCTCTGTGAATAACTAATCAAGTTTGATTCAACAACCAGCAGTTCAGAATTTCAGTATACGTTGCGCAGTTATCAAAAGCATTTATTTAACAAAAAAATAATAAAATTTTTCTCTGACTTTGCTTGGTGCATAATGAACAACCCCATAGCTCAATCAACATTTGAACCATATCCACGTTTATAACATTACACCTCAATATGTATTCAATCGCACTTCATCACCATCGCTTCTACATTCACAAGTGAACAACCGCACTGGGAGGACGCAAAAAGTTGTTTTAACGGCATATTTATTCGGCTGAGTAAACATACGCGTTTACTTTTCAAACTCCGACGTTTACTTTTCATTCGAGTGGCTGACGAGAAGAGAGATCGACTCGGTCGCCATGGCCACAAATAGATGGCAGATAAACTAAAGACGCGGCGGAATTATCGGAAGGGAAAAATTTAATTTAATTTTCATCATCGCGCGAGCACCCGATGGGAGAGCTTTGAGTTAAAGTAAATTGTAGAACACATTGTAAATGCAGGTGGAAGATAAAGGAATCGTGATATTGGATTTTAATTAACCTTAAAGTGAACGATGCTTTGTACATTCTCTTTAGGAAATAAAAAATTAAATCGCTAGACGTGCTAAAACTAATTAGTTCTATTGTGGTTGTAATAGATGGAACCTACAGAATTTATACACAAGGTGTGAAACTAATTATTTAGTTGTTTACAACATAAGTTTGAAAAGCCAAAACCTTATTTAAACCTACTTTTTTAAAAGTATAATTGAAAACCATAAATAAGAAACAGGCTAAGTGCCAAAATACAGAAAATTGAGTTTTTATCTTAAAAATATGCTAAGTACCCTTCAGAATAATATATCGATTGGGCTAAGTTCCAAACCTAAAATTGTAGTTACAGCCGACGTATAAAATTGGCATATCTGCTATGTAGCCCCACTGTTAAGTTAGAAATATGCTAAGTGCCTGTCTGTTTATCGTTTTGTATTAATTTTTATTGGGAATTTCAGTGTTTCACTTGACGTTCAGATGATAATACATGTTATTTAAACGTGCACTTGTTGCTTGTTTGTGACTAGCTCAATTTTGTGCAGTATTGGTAAACTTTGATATTACCGAGAGATGGAAGAGTACAACCAAAATAAGGCTAATAGAGCAAGAAGAAAAAAAAGAACCCTTTACTGGAACAAAAGAAGCTTAAAGTGGCGGGAAAAGAAACGGAACGCAGAAAAATACGTTGCGGCCTGCGAAAAAGGAACTAAGTAAAACGGTATGTTCGAGAATTGTGGAAGATGTGGTTAAATCGGCAAAAGTTACTATACCTTATCGTGTGGTAGAAATGGAAAGACACAATTACTTCAATTTTCAGACTAGTGTAGATGATATCATCAATACATCTAAACTAATCTAAACTAAATATCGCTGAGGCGGTAGCTCTTCGATATGAAGCAAAAGATGCATCAGTGGTTTTATCACAAACTGCCTATTCAATAGAGATTTGGTCAAAAACTAAGATTTTTAAAAAAGGGAAGTGTGTCCAGGATATCAGAAAAGTAATGTTAGGACCTGCAGTGAATAAAGCTATTAGCGAAGAGAAGAAACAAAACTTACGGGCCATGATTCCTTTTTTAAATAATAAAAAGCGTAAAGATTTTTATACGAATTTTTCTTAAGTGACACTTCTGATCTCTTTGTTAATAACGTGTGGTACTTAGCTCTTTTCAAAAAATTTTAATAAAAAAAAACGCGTGCGTCACGGGACGCCCTACAGAAGTGATAACTTAAACTAATCTAAGTTTAACTATTTGATATTGAAATTGTTTAACTTGAGAAAAGCTTAGGTTATTACTTAAATTTTATGTATATTAATATGATAATGTAAGGAAAGGTTATTTATTAATTAAATCTTTTATTGATTATAAAATATATTTTATTTTTAGTTACAATTCTTGAATATGTACATTAGAATTTTGTGTATGTACATTATTAGTATCATTATTTAATCCTATAAAAGTAACAATTGGCTTATGGTAGCTATAATAAGCAACGAAATATTTACATTGTATGTCATCTAAAAATCTTGCAAAGACTGCATCAAGTACAGTTCCATGACTTGTTGTAGCTTCTTCTGGCTTATTAATCATTTTTAATTGTAATTTTGATTGTAGGAACGATACTAAATTTTTAGCTCGATCAGCAGCAAAATTAACATTAAAATCTCCGGTTAAAATTAATGGAATTTTATAATAATTTTGTTTAATTATGTTTATCAGTATTAGGAAAGGAGTAAGACAAGGATGTACGCTATCACCACTAATTTTTAATCTGTACATCGAAGAGGCGATTAATGTGGTAAAAGATAGAGTAGATTTCGGGATTAAAGTACAGGGACAGAAACTAAAAATGCTGAGATTCGCGGATGATATAGCAGTATTAGCATCTAGTAAGGAGGAACTAGAATCAGCATTGAACGAAATGGAGGCAGTGTTGACAGAGGAATACGGAATGAGGGTGAATAAAAACAAAACTAAAGTGTTAGTGTGCAGAGGGCGCGAGAGCAGAGCAAAAACGAAAGTACAAATTAATAATGAAAGATTGGAGGAAGTTAAAGACTTCACTTATTTAGGAAGTAAAATAAATTGGGATGGAAGAAGCGATAAAGACATAAAACAAAGAATAGCGCAGGGTCGAGTAGCTTTTAACAAAAAGAAAGCACTTTTATGCTCGGGGGTAATAAACTTAGAAACAAGGAAGAGATTTTTGAAAACATATGTATGGAGCACGGCACTTTACGGCTGCGAAACCTGGACGGTAGGGGAAGCAAGTAGGAAGAAATTAGAAGCTTTTGAGATGTGGTGTTACCGAAGAATGATGAAAATACCATGGACTGATAGGGTTAGAAACGAAGAAGTATTGGAGAAAGTCGGCGAGAAAAGGAGTATGTGGAAAAACTTAAAGAAGAGAAGAGATAGAATGGTAGGCCACTTGCTGAGACATGGGGGAATAGTCCGCGATATTTTGGAGGCAGAAATAGGAGTGAAGAAAGGCAGAGGTAGGCCTAGATTAGACTACTGCTCGCAAATAGTAAGGGATGTAGGTTGTAGCACAATTAGCGAAATGCGTAGGTTAGCACAAGATAGGAGAAGCTGGAGGTTAGCGTCCAACCAGTCTTAGGACTGATGACCTAATGATGATGTTTATCAGAACGTGTATAATTATTTTTTTACTATGATATGCTGTAAAATTACTAAATTTACTAATTACTAAATCATAGAGGCGACCCCGCAGCAGCAGCGACGCACACATGCACATGCACGTAGATGTAGACAGCTAAAGCACGCAGAGAGGACGAGATAGAGCTCGAGATGCGCTGTGGGTTAGAGTGAGAGAGGCGGAGCCTGCCTACCGCTGCCTTCTGCGTGAGAAAAAGGGAAGCCAGACAGACTGGCGCTGTAACGCGTTACGTAACGAAGCGGTTTACTCTCCCATAAGAAGTTATCACTTCAACAATATATTTTTTTCAATGTTAATAAGAATTTCTATTTAATATTTGTACAGGATGTATACTTGCGTAATCGTTTACATCCCTGAGTTAAATTATATTTCTAAATTTTGAAAAATGTTGTTAATAAAATGTTTTTCTTCAATAACTCTGTTTTGTTGTCTTCGTACTTAGCCTGTTTCTTAATTATGGTCTTCAATTAATTAGATTGTATTAATGAGCAGTCACCAATCTAATCTTTTCTGATTTAAGTAAGGTATTTTACTTAGTCTATCATAATATATGTATATTTTGAAAAATTAGACAGTTATTAAATTTGTGGAATTCCATTAAGTTAAAGGAAATATTTCAGCAAAACCAACGATAATATGTATGAATAAGTAAGTAAATTCTTATTTATTTGAATAGACGCTTCCTACAACTCTCTTGCTCGATTTATTTACCTTTATTTCAAAAATGGTATTGAATAATTGGAGAGCTTCGCAAAAGAAATAGATTCAATGCGTTGTTCAGTCTCAAATCTTTCAGTTTACTTATTACGGAATAGAGCAGGTTAATATTTCATTTTGTATATCCACATTTGAATTCAAATTGCATGAATATAAAGTCATCATAACAGAAACTTCTCATCATAACAGAAATATTTAAGAACTTATTATACTTAACAAATGCTCCAGGAAACCGAAAGGTATATTATTCTTATTTATTTGAATAGACGCTTCCTACAACTCTCTTGCTCGATTTATTTAGCTTTATTTCAAAAATAGTATTGAATAAGTGGATAGCTTCGCAAGTGAAATAGATTCATTGCGTTGTTCAGTCTCAAATATTTCAGTCTACTTATTAGGAAATAGAGCAGGTTAATATTTCATTTTGTATATCCACATTTAAATTCAAATTTCATGAATATAAAGTCATCATCTCAACAGAAACTCTCCATCATAACAGAAAAATTTATGGACTTGTTCTACTTAACAAATGCTTCAGGAAAACGAAAGGTATATTATTCTTATTTATTTGAATAGACGCTTCCTAAAACTTTCTTGCTCGATTTAATTATCTTTATTTTGAAAACAGTATTGGATAACTGGATGACTTCGCAAGAGAAATATATCAATCAGCCTCAAATCTTTCTATCTACTTATTAGGAAATAAGGCAGGTTAACATTTTATTTTGCAAATCCACATTTAAATTTAAATTACATGAATATAAAGGCAATATAAAACTATATTATCACAACCTATATTATCACAAGGAGCACCCTCTTCTGTGTTTATTTTGCCTTAAGAAAAATAATATGGTCCAATTATTTTCTATCTATCTAAACTTATTTTACGATCAGCTGTCGACTATCATTGTCCTGTCGACTATCCTTAACGGCTGCATATAATTATTTCATAGGCAATAGGGAATATCAAATTGTTGGTTGTCCCTTATGAGATGAAATAAATGCAAATTAATTAAACAAGAATACTAAAAAATAATTGCATCAATTTTTATTCATAAGAGCTTAGTCTTCTTTCGAAGTTATCATACGTCAAATCGTGGGCATAGTGAATTTAATAAAAACATATTTTTACATGTTACTAACATCGTGGGATTGTAACATGGCCGACGTTATTTTCCCGAGCAATTTGGTATACTCAACTTTCTGAAGTTTCTTGAGAACTTTGCATTAACTCTCATATTGTCCTCTAGCAAACTTTGACCTTTTGGATGACGGCTCCACATGACCAAGTTCTCAAAGATATAGTTCAATAGGTGGTAAATTCTAATTTATTTCATTGCAGGGGTGGACAAATTTAAAGGATACTTTACATATTCATACAGTCAATTATAAGCATATTTTTGCTAAGTAACTATTTTTTAATTACGGTAGAAGAATTTAAGTAACATACTTACAAATATTATCAATACCAGTTAACCTATATTTGAATCTTATAAAATTATAAAATTAGTTTATCTACGACCTTCCAATATATTTGTCAGACACTATATGGCTGTTGTATTGTTGTACTATAAAATTAGTTCCATTAATCCATTAATATTATTTTTAAATGTTTCCGATAGACAAGTAAATTTCGGTAATGGGTAATCCGATTATGAATTTCATTATTTATTATTAATGTACCAATTAAATATTTAGGTTTATAAAATTTAAGAAGTTTATAAATCAGCAAGACATATTCAATTTAAATCGTTCTTCTTTATATAAATTATAGCTGAATCTAATACGCGACTTTTTAATACTCTGCAAGCTCATTTTACCTTTACAAAATGAAGTAAATAGTTTGACATAACAATACAGAAAAGGTAGAATTATTACATTATATAGTTTTAATTTAATATCTAAAACACCTAATTATTTATCAAACTGATTTTAAAGTTTTGGCGGAGGTGCCAGTGCGATACGAATTTGTAGGGATGGATATTTAGTATATTTGTTGTCAAGTTTATTTGAACATATTTGAAGTATTTTTTTCTAATAGCATACAACCATAATATATTATTACCTATCTGTAGTAATTAGAGATCATTACGTATACGATAACAGTAAACCAACAGTTAAGGTCTATAGTAGCAACACACAGAAAGCCATTACAATGGCAATGGCGCCTTTCCTATTTCTTTAAATATAATTTGCAGGGCATATATATCTTAGAAAGTAGATAAAAAAGATATATCTTAGAAAGTAGAAAATACAATTTTAGAAAGAGTATACAAATAACCTAAACCAATAACAAAATTTAGCAATAGCAAAAAGTACAAGTCTCAATAAAGAAGCTACAATTAGCGGTACGAAAGAATATAAATACGTGTATTAGAAACTAAATTAACAAATTTGTCGAAATAATTGCTATAAACTTATTTAAAATTTAATGGTCATATGTAAACAAATGTTCTCTCTTAAATAGCATAATTAGTTAAGGGTGTTGCTATTTAAGAGCTATCAACGACAGTTCCAACTCCAACATGACATTAGAAAGAATATACGTGTACCAAAATATGTGTATCAACCTATCCGCGCATTATCTATATATTAACGATTTTATCTAATTTGTTTGAACAGTTATATGCTCACTATGTGTATTTTAATTATTTCATTCACTAACATTATCTTGAGACATAGTATACTCCTAAATAATAACTTTTGAGTGACTGTATGTATATGACGGAAGCTTATGAAAAGTTCGTATATAATGTTATATAACATCCTAGCAGCTTCTGCGGTACATAAAATATCGTTGGAAATCTTGAAACTTTACGAATGCGTGCTTGTACCTGGAAACAAATGCCTCCAGGTAAGATTTATTTCATCATGAAACAATAAAATGAATTCCGGATGTGTGTTTTGCTCCTGCTAAAGTTTGCCGTTGACGAGTTAGCAAAGTGTCAGGAGAATAATATTCCAGCCATCCATCTAAGTAATCTAAAAACACCAGACGACATCCCGTAGTTTACTTTAGGCGGAAAGCGGGAAAAGAGCAGAAATAAATAATATCAAAAGCAGTCGTGCAAACTTCCATGAAACTTTAAATTCCACTAAGTAATTGCAAAGTATCTTCTCGGCTGTCAGCTACCACGAATGTTACATCGAAAACTTGTGTCACCAACGATACATGAATAAAAATTAAGGCGGAAGATGTGGCAGTGTGGTGGCAGTGGGCCAGAAAACGTCTATTTGCCGAAATCTGGACAATATTTTGCTGTAAAATCAAAAGGGCTTTGTTATAGTTAAGAGCGCTCACCATAGATATTTAATGTGCAAATTTAAATAGAAGTGATTTAAAATTACATAAATTATTTGATGATTATACATAGTCAAACAGTAAGTACAGTCGGACCGCTGCAACTTTACCACTACGTCACCACCATAAGGTAATATCACAGACAACCTATGAACGCATTTACTATAATAGGTAAACAAGAGACAGGTGATGTTACGTGTGTCTTCGGTCTTCGAAGATGACCTGCATATATCACCGACAACTGTTTTCATATTTTTACGCTGATCGGTGAGAAGACAAATAGTAACATACGTATTAGATTAAGAATATGAAACTTTTCTATTGACTAACGCAGTGTAGATAATTTTCGAGTGATATTGGCAGTTGTTTGACATCTCACTGCCAAGTTCGTCTCGTTTTCTGCAAATTTTTGAGCCTACTTACTAATATTTGTCACAGATCCGTTCTTACAATTAGAGCGAAACTGGTTTCAGAATTGGAGTTGATGTAAGTAAGCGATATTTTTTTATGAGAGTTATATGCACGTCTTGTTTTAGATGCCGGAAAAACAATAAATTCTCACGCACAGAAAATAGTTTTGAATCTCCTGGAATACTTTGAACAGGAGAAAAGAAACGGAGGCCCTTTAATATCTGTTAGTGCTGTTCAAGAGGTAAAAGACATAGACTCACAAATATCTTAAATAATGTGTGCGTACTTGTCAAGCTGAGTAGCGGAAGCTCTTAAACTTTCGAAAAAAGCGGTATACACTATTATTAAAAGCAAAGAAAACAACCCAGTTCTTTCTTCGTCCGGAAAAACAAGACATTGCCAAAAGTCCATGACAAGGGATCTACCTGAAGGTACAAAAATGGTAGTACGAGATACTTTATACAATATGTATGAAAAACGTAAGAATATTCTGGCTATATTTATTTTGTTGTGTAAATACTGGGGCATTTACTGTGTAGGCCAAAATGATGTGATAAAATAGTTTTTGTTTTAGTTCAATATGTAAATGTTGGTACTTTAAACGAAGAGCTTAAAAGTCGAGAAATAATTCATGTGGGAAATACATCACTTATAGCTAGATTAAAGGAGGTGGGTTTTAAATTAAA
The DNA here is from genome assembly GCA_037954035.1 of Rosalia funebris. Taxonomy (NCBI): domain Eukaryota; kingdom Metazoa; phylum Arthropoda; class Insecta; order Coleoptera; family Cerambycidae; genus Rosalia; species Rosalia funebris. The sequence continues at coordinate 35,145,366 of JAZFAV010000015.1, forward strand.
GAAGGAAAAGAATCGATGAACTTTAACCGAAAGAGTTAATATAGCAGCCAAAAGGGGCAGGTTTTTAAGAAATTATTGTGATAACATGAATTCATAAATAAACATGTGGAAGGAATATTTAACAACATGCAGTGAACATGTGAGCCTTTAGACATGACATATTTCTATCGCTAATTTCAAAACAGTGTTGTCGTATTTAAAGCACAAACAGGTTTTTTTTTGTATACCATAACCAGCAATGAAATTATTTGCTTTATGTATTGTTATGAAAATATTTGTTATATATATTTAACTTTTTTAATTGTATAAGTATATAACCACTTCTTTATGGTAGAATAGCATCTTTATCATCTTGATAATGATTGTGTTAGTGAGACCTATAATAAAGATATATTTAGTAAAATATTACATTCGTCTGTGTTGATCTTTGTCATACTGTTTTATAAACTAAATAAAATTAGTGTTTTTTGTGTGAAGGACGTTTATTGCCAGACGTTTTCTGTATGTCTATTTTATTCGATACCTAACTAAAATGACATTGTTTTAGCACATTAGAATTTGAATTTTAAGGTTAGTTATGCTTTCTTCATATAGTTTGGGTGCAGTTTATATAAGAGAAACTCTTGCATACGGTACACAATTAAGGTCAGTGTACTGTAACAAACTAAATTATACCCAAACAAATGATAGTGATGAATCAGGCGAATATGTACTAGTAGTTTGTAATACTTGTAGTTTCCCAAATTCCACAATAGAGACAAAGCTCCGATCGGTGGAAAGACGCAGTTATTTTGACAATCACAGACCAATTTATATATTTATTGTGTTTTTCCAGATAATTTTTGCAAGTATTTTTTACGTTTGAGCCCATGGATTATAAAGTTTGTCGCCGTGATGATTCATTTGAAAGGCATTTTCTAATTTGTTTTGGTGCCGGTAATACAGTTTACTATAGAGGCGGTAAATTTAAATTATTTAAATTATGTAAAAAGTCACTCATTTGACTCAGATTTTTCATCTCAGTTCATACAAATAGCGCTTGTGACGTAGTGCTAAAGTTAGAACGGCCCGACTGTATATACATGTGCTTTTAGACACAATACATTATATGCGTCACATTTATAAAACATAATACATTTAATATACAATACATTGTGTATTTAATATATTATTTCGTAATAGTGGAATGAAAGCTTTTATGGCTGTTATTCAGTGAAGTAAACTGTTCCCCGTTATGCAGGGTTATTACACAAAACAAACAGGCGTGCGTTTGCGAATAGACAAGAAAATATAACAAACACTTTCTTCTAATAAGAATATAATTTTAGAAATATTAATGAAAGGTGTATACGAGCTGAAGTATTTATGTGAAAAGAGCATTGGGAAAACAGGCAGGAAACAGGCAGATAATTTAGCAATAGCAGAACATGGAGATAGCATCCATATTAATTTTTCTCCCAAGAAATAGTCGTTTTATAATCGTCAATTTAATACAAAACTAAAAGTTATGTACCTTAATCCTTGTATAAGATATTTTTATTAAGGATAATACAGTGGGTTTAAATCTTTCCAGCAGATTTTCTTAGATAAAATTTTGGTCTTCTAGATCTGACGCTGAACCAAGTAATATATCACATGCTCCAATATATATTTCACAATGTAATTTCCTTTTATACTTAATATAATTTAGTAATAATAATTTCTCACTTAATTTCCACTTGTCTAGTAGATTGATATTTAGATATAATAAATTTATCCAAATTGTATTTGTATATTCAAAATAATCTAGTGGAACAAGTTCAGAGAAGACTTCTAAAATTTTTACATTACATGGAATATATCCTGAGAGAGGCTAGAGTCATCAGTTACAACTTAATAATTTTCAGATGTTAACCTTACATTTGAAGCACGTCTTATCTACCAATATTTTAGGCTATAAGTTTTTTATGCATAATGAAATTAATTGTAATTACCTTGTTGGTGAGTTAAATTTTGGAGTACTACAGTATTCTTCTAGATAACACATCTTCAAATTACCAATGATCAAGTCTAACATACTCTTGTCGCCATTGTATACAATATATTATAATTTAAATAAGATTAGTTTATTTTGCGACATCTAGCATCTATGTTTAAAACAATTACGCAATATTACTACTAGATATTGTCATCTTCTTTAATATACTTTTTTTTAACATCCTATAAAGGGTGGTCCAACCAAAACGCACGATGTTAATTGTAAATAAAACAAAAAGTTTTCAGAGAATTATCTTAATATTTTTATTATGATAGAAGGATCTATGACAATTATGTGTGAAACAAAATATCGGCCATATGCTCGCCACGGCTTCGGTGGCATACCTCTATCCGAAGGTCCATATTTTCAATGACTCTGAGACATAATTGAGGTTCAATGTCGTTAATGTGCCGAATTATCTCATCCTTTAGCTCCTGAATTGTTCTTGGCTTATTGACGTACACGTTTTCTTTTAAATATCCCCAAAGAAAGAAGTCCAACGGTGTCAAATCATATGATCGTGGCGGCCAATTAACATCGCCACGACGAGAGATAACACGGCCATTGAATTTCTCGCGTAAAAGTGCCATTGTTTCGTTGGCTGTGTGGCAAGTGGCACCATCCTGTTGGAACCACATATCGTCCAGGTCCATATCCTCAATTTCTGGCCACAATTATTGGGCACGACGACGAGTCGAGGTTGACGGCTCTTCTGCTACACTATCGCGAACAACAGCAATGTTTTCCTTAGAACGAACTGGGCGAGTATGCACAGGTGTTTTCACATTTCCTACAGACCCCGTTTGCTGAAATTTGCGCACAATTCTCCCGATTGGGGACAAATTTGGTCGATTATTCTGACCAAAAAAGTCACGAAATGCACGAAATGCATTCTGATTTGAACGCCCATTTTCGTAAAAGGCTTCAACAATTTTAACGCGCTGCTCAATTGTGTACCTCTCCATGGATGAATTTGTCAAACACTGATACAAAGAAATGTCAAATTAAGTTGGACAAATAACTTGATGTTAAGGTGTGACTCACAATTAACATCGTGCATTATGGTTGGACCACCCTTTACATATCAAACTTACAATATATGTTGAATACTCTTTTTGAATATTTTCAATAATTCATCGAAATTTTGTATTATACATTAACAATTATGTTTCAGCAGCATCTTTAGTTAAATTTTATATTAGATATATCAGGCTAATCTGTAATCTGTTAAGCAATAAAGATATATATTGTTATTATTATTATATTACCAGGTCCAGGGAATGTTCAAGAACATTTTCCAAATAAAAACGCTGACTGTAGCCTCAAATTATATATGTCATCTGTAAATGACTTCCTTAGGGTAGTTCTTTGAACAGTTATTGGACTAAGCGCCCTGGAAGATCAACAGTTGTTCACAGAGCTACTCTGGAAGGAGTTATCGTCAATGGATGACGAAATATTTGCATCAAATTCTGGTTACTTGCAGAGTCCAGCTAGAAACTAAGAAGAATTTGTTGAATCAAATATTTATTTTCTTTAAAAGCTTAATTTCCTTTTGCAATTTCTTTTTATATAATCTCTTCTATTATCTTCGCTTTCAAACAACACCATTACCTTCCTGGGAGAGAGTCACAACCTTCGATGCAGCAATTAAAACATGGGATCAGTTTTTCAAATACACCGAAAAATTATGCATCATTCGAGGCGAATTTCAACAAAAAGTTGGTATAATCAAGAGAGGATTAAATGACTGTTTTTCCTAGAATTGCCATCAAAAACTTTCTAGATGATTTTTTACTTATTTAGTAGGTCAAATTGAATATGGCTAGGAACGGAGAAATGCTTATACCTTATTAAAAAAATATTACAGCTAGTCATTATATTATATCTGTTTCGGTAAATATGTATGAACAACTGCGTGGATACAAAAGCACGATTTTCAACTTTGCTAATTCTGTAATCTCCAGACGAGTCCACCATAAGCAACTTTGACAATCAAACATTTAACTCGTAAATTTATAAAGGACTTAAATTCCCCAACATCCGTCTAAAGTTTACTACTATAAGCTCAGCTAATTATTACTCCAAGATAAATTATTGAGCTTGCCTTCCAGATTATATTCAAGACAAACTTATTTAGAAGTTCAAAAACGTACACTTAAGGAAACATTTATCATTTTTTTTTGCTTCATCTGGTGAGATCGAATCGACTGAGAACCTATTCAATTAGCAGAAGTTTTGATAATCCAGAAATGTCATGTGCAGCGGCGAAATGGGAAGTCCTTCAGCCGTAATTAATTGTCCGGGTTTAATTTGCGGAACTATTTGAAAAAATCACTTCAAATTCAATGGATGTCTGCCATCTACTTCAGTGATGTTATGTAATTCGGAGTACATGTACTCTTAAATTTAGAATGGTGGTGGTCAATCATCCTGTCAGTTTGAGGATATTTGATGTTATTGGGCGGCGTATGTACCAACGAACATCTGTCAATCTACGTGACAATTTTGGACCAATTAAACCGCAAATAAACTGAGTGTTATCCACTAGATGTATAAAGTGCTTTCGTAAAGTAGTGAATAAATTCATTAAAAAATCGGAAATACTCTGGAACTTTTTAAAATTTATTTTCAGTTATGCATTTATTTAAATATAATTAATACATACAGGATAACACGTGTAGGATCTATGACGTCATTGATATTTTTTTAATACTAAACTACTTTCTAATTACGGAATATATGCTGCAGGAATAATGTTCAACTACTGCACCGTTGGCTGCCTGACAGTAGCCTTAGCGACCGACAATGTTTTTTTATTACTCTCAGATAAAAACTTGAAATCATGTCGAGAATCCGCTATGGATTATGAAGTATCACACTCAGAATTCTCAAAAAGTGGAGTGTGATGCGGCATAGTGGACGGAAAAACTCAAGGTCATTTATTTGATGTAACCGTAACTTATGTAAGATATTTGGATCTTGTTCACCTTATTTCTGCACTGATAGCTTCATATCTAGATGATAAAGAACCTAATTTTACAAGAAATTACTTTTTCTTTCCTAGATGGTGTCCCTCCTTATTATGTGACATAGCCGCACGTATTTACATGAGATGTTCCCGAGTAGTTGGATAGGGGAAGGATACCGAATGAGTGACCAGCCAGATCGCCATATTTACATCTCTGGATTACTTTATGTGGAGATACTTAAAGAGCGAAGTATACGTTTCTGAGCCGGAGAATATAGAATATTTAAAAGCAATACATTGTATTTCATCACGCAATATAACATATACCCCGAAATTATTGACAATATTCAAAAATTAATAATATTAATGGTCTTGGCTACTATCAGGTAGTCAACGGTGTACAATTTTAAACTAGTTCGGTTTTTAAATAACATTGCCATTAAGTTTTAAAATTACATAATAGTTTTTCTTATTTTTTTAATCTAACATCTACTCAAATTAATGTGTTCATTACCTTGTAGTATGTAGAAAAAGGTGCTCTTTCATTCCCTAATAAAGAAGAGGATTCTCGTTAAAAAAATCAATGACGTTGTACCTCCTATAAGAATCACCCTGTTTGTATTACCTATATTTTAGAAAAAATACAACTAAAAATAAAATGTGATGGGTCCGTTAAACTTAGTATATGGAATTGCGCAATTGTTTTTCTTTACACAATTTTTTTATCTAATATGTACTAAAATTGTTGTAATTATTACCGTACCGTATGCAGAAAAATGTGCTATTTCATTCCGTAATAAAGAAGAACCTTTTTTTTTATTACAGAATGAAAATAAAAAAAATGTGTGACGTGGTACTTCCTACAAGAATCACCCTGTATGTATTACCTATGTTTTAGAAAAAGCACAACTAAAAATAAAATGTGACGGGTTCGACAGTTTTTCTCAAGTTATTCCTTGAATATTTAACGAATTATTCAGTACTTTAAGAAAGAATTGTAAATGTTCGTTGTTAAGGAGTCTGTACTACTGTATTTTGCGTGGTCAGGTGTCTCATTCACCGATGTTATCTGAATTATGGCAGATAATTTTTAAACTTATAGCGAAGGAGTCAACACGATACCAATTCGGTTGTAATTTTTAAACTTCTGGCGGAGGTGCCAGTGCGACGCTAGATTGTTATATGTGTCCAGGAGTCCCGTGGCCGTAACCTTCTGCGGTCCCTGATTCTGGGACTTATTTTACAATAAATTTGGTTCTACTAGCTGAGGATGTCCCGCGGGTTCACTTCTCTCAATCGATGCCATCATCGTTACTCGGAGTCCTTGTGCACGTCGCGGCGATCCTTTATGAAATATATTTGGTGTACTCGTATATGGAAGCATGTTCGAGGCTGAAGCGTCGCGAAAGACTCGGTTGAATGATTTGATATGGATGGAAGCATGTTCAATGTTTGAGCATCGCGGACGACCCGATTGTTCCGGCTCCTACTCAGGCGGCTCCTACGCAAGACACTGTCTGTGTCTTGCGAACTGGTAATGTTACTGGCATTCATGACTGTGGCGATATGTCTCTGTCTCTAAATGTCTGCCAGTTTTCACGGCTGCGAGTCAATGTATCGCTTTCCGTACTAGGAGACACTTAACTGCCTGGGGATGATTTGAGAACTAACTGAATTAAGAATGAACTTACTAAATTAATTGCTGAGGTCTGATGAAGTTGTTGATGAAGATAAACAATAGAATTCAAAAGCCACGATAAGCATTTATATCACTCAATAACGTATGGACCTCAACACAGCAGCTCACATCAAGAAATCCGAAAGTATGCTTTTTGAAAACCAACTGTATTTCAGTACCGCTGTACGAATGGGAGACTTGAAAGTTAACTTCGCTCATCGAAAACAAAATACAAGTCTGCATAAATAACTGCCAGAAATGAATACTCAAAATGAGGTGGCCAGAAACAAGAAGCAATGAAGAGCTGTGGAGAATAACTGGTTGTGAGCAAATGAAAGTCCAAATCAAACGTCGAAAATGGAGATAAATTGGCCATACCCTGAGAAAACCAAATGGAGACATAACGCGCACGGCATTGGACTGGAATCCACAAGAAAATAGAAAGAGGGGTTGGCTAAAAATACGTGGCGCACAATGGTTGTCGATGAAGCTGGAATAACTGGTGAAGAATGGAACGAAACGAAAGCTCTTGTTTAAAATAGAATCTGATGGAGGCGTTTCTTGGATGCACTATGGGCCTTGGCATTGGGTGAACTATTCCAGGTGGAATAAAGGTTCAGATAATGATGAACTAAATTAATTGCGGCCTCAACAAAACTAGAAACTGTCGCTGGCTCGCCCATATATACATATATTACTCGAAGTGACTTTTAGAAAAGTTGTATCGAGCTGATTCAAGAATGATATTTCTAGAGTTCCTGTTAATTTCTGGATTTATTTAGCATGGATTGGACTATAAGTTCTTGGGGCATAATTAAAAAGGCTGATTCTGACTGTGGTGTTTTTCCTAAATAGTACTTTGGTGAAGAATTGACATTTTCTGGCTAATAAATGTTATATTAGAAACTTTTCTGGATGCTATTTTTGTTGTTGCTGAACCGATGGATGTATTTTTTTAGATGGATGCTGGCGTATTCAAGTGTGCTTATGTTTCTATTATTATCAAGAAAATTACTTAACATGTGGGAATGGATATTTAGTTTCACTCAAAAGTATTTAAATATGTTTGGAGACTTCTAACATCTACCTATCGCGTATAATAACTATACATAGTAATCTATTCGTAGTAATTACAGGTTATTACGGATATGATAGCAGTAAAGAAACATTTAACATCTATTACCGGAACGAAAAACACTTTAAAATGACCGTGGCACCTCCGCCAATTATTGGAACATTGTTTGGAACAAGAAAAGAAACTACAATATTAGGAGAATAAAAAAAAAGTCACGTTAAATAAATAAAACATAAATACGGAACTTAAATTCCTGGATAGATTTAATGTGAGAAGTGCTTTGCGTTAGATAAATCTATCTCAAATCCTTAAGTACCTTAATGTAAATATTTGAGTCTAGTATGTAATGTTTTAACACCCAAACCAAAAGAATTCGTTATATTGATGTATAGTGCAAGTGCAACTAAAACGTATGGTATAGTAGATTATTTGAAAACCAATTATAACTACGAATATGATATCATAAAAATGCCTGAAGTGACTGCTATTAAATCAATAATTAAATAACCTAAGAATAATTAGACATTAACGTGTATAGACAGGTCACCAGCTACATGCCCATTTGAGTTCAATCAACATCTTAAATATCATATAAATGAAAATTACTACAAGTTAGTGACATAAATATATATATATATATATATATATATATATATATATATATATATATATATATATATATATATATATATATATATATATATATATATATATATATGTAATAAGAATAACTAATTTGTCATAAGAATATTTAAATATATTATATCAGAATAACTACAATATGATACAAGGAGACGTGAAAGAGTGTACTTATCACTTATTCATAAATAATATAGAATTACAAATTATCCCAATCATATTATAGATAACTATTAGTGATTATATTATAATTCCATTTAAATTCATTGTTGAACTTATATTTCATTACGGAAAATGAAAATTAAAATAATGCATGAATTCAAAAATATTCAAAGAATGGATGAGAATGGAAAATTGCGATAACTTATAATAATCCAGATAAGTACTGAATCCATGATAAATATATTAATTGGAAAAATAAAAAGTAACATTCAGAAGTAAGATTCGGATGGATAAGGAACGGTTTGATAAATTCAAGTAAAACGAGAGATAACGTGTATAAAAGCGAGAAATAGGATATTACCAATATCAATTCATTAGAAAAATGTATAAATTATTGAAATAAATTACATAATTTAATAAAAAGATATTGAAAATACAAACTAAAAACTACAATCGAGAAAAATATAATTGCTACATGAAAACCATTTTGGATGTAAAATGGCTTTATAATACTATGCAGGTTTACGAGAATTTCTTGCTTCCTAATTTTCTATAAAATAATTCCATTAAATTGCTAATTATTTTCTAGATGAGTGCTATGTTAGACATTGACAATAAGTTGCAGAACTTATGCTCAAAGTTTCATCATTAATTCTCCATAACGATCACAAAACAGTTTTCTGGTAAATTATTAAAAACATTGCTATCCTATCCTGGCCATCTACCACTTTGATACAATATTAGAACAATAGAAAATCAGAATTTTAATATTGATTTATCTAACTTAATTAAATTTATACACTCCCTGTAGAAAATAACTTTCCCTCAAACAGAAAAAGAGTATCTAATACACGATGTATCTTCTTTGCAACCAATTTTATAAAATTTATTATGAAATAGTGTGACAGTGTAAATTAAAACGATTAACTAGAGAATAATATATAATACTATTAATTGTAATTAACTAAATAGAAAATTTATAATGGGAATGAGAGAACATCTCCTTAGTTATTTATTAAAAGAGAATACAGTTATTTAAATTCATTAAATCTAAAACACGTTGATATCTTATGCACCACAGCGACCAGAGCCGTCAGTATATCATAGCCTCCTTCAGAAATATCGCAAAGTAATGGCGAACAAATCATTTTTATGGACAAATTAGCTTTAACAACTCGAGGCACACTTAATCAAAATTTCAATTTGTTCATATCCCCAAATAGGTCATGCTCACAAAATTTATTATGGGGGAAGTAACAAGTCCTTAGAATATTAAGGACCAGCTTTAGATGGCTTTGATAAATCATATTTCAGCTTGTCGACCCCAGTATAACCAAGTAAAAATAGTACAGTCATGTGCTCGGTCCATTAACTCTGCATCAGTGATATATTTTAGGGTATACCCCCTATTATGGAATCTTTTTAAAGAAATATATACTTAGAATAATGGATACTTAGTGTAGAGCAAAGAATGTCGGAGAAACAGTTATTCTGTATACGATAGTCGATAAACAATCCATTAATTAGTTTGCTACATAATTTACAATTTTTGTATCAGATTCCTAAATTTACAAATCCTGTATCCTGTCAATTCTTAATTCTAGAATGGTATGTATTATATGATCAGAATTTTATACCTTGTCCTTTAATGCCCTTGAAGTTACAGTTGACCCTTTTAAATATTTTTATTAGAATAGTTCCTTAGAATTTTGACTATTCTTTATCGAGAAAACTAATTTTGAAAGTAACTCTGAATTAGTTTTGCATATAATAATAAAATAATAGTAATAAAATTTATGAAGCGTACTGGAAACAGAATATAAATATGGTAAGTCATATAAGAACTGAAAATAGAACAGGTTATATTACAAAAACTATGTAAAACAAATATTCGTAAATATTTAAGTGTGACACTACAATACTAGGCAAACATATAAATAAGGCAATACGAATTGGCCATAAATTAATAAATTAATACATCCACTAAATAGTAAGCTCAAATTTCTTTTGTTCGTATACTCCTGAAAAATATGATAGCCTCAAAGACTTTCATAATAAGTCTTTCATCATATTTTTGTATTGCTTAATGGTTTGAATAACTGTAATTTTAGCTGGAAGGCGATTGTATGAAGCTAAATAATTGTAATATGGCGATGGATAGGAAGTGTTTGTAGTTACTTCTCTAGTGCATGGCTTTGTCCAAACAGCCATGCACTAGACATACTTATATTGGATATAAGGCAGAATTAAGTTATGTCCACACACTATCTATGATGATTGCAGAAGAGTTTAAGATCCAAATGAATGCCGACTAATTTAACAAACTGGGAAATGTATTTGTTATATGAAAACATGTCATGTTGTAAAGGCTTTTGTAATCCACAATTTGTAAGAAATGTTTTGGTTCCATACAATAATAATTTATAAAGGGTGGTCCAACCAAAACGCACGATGTTAATTGTAAATAAAACAAAAAGTTTTCAGAGAATTATCTTAATATTTTTTATTATGATAGAAGGATCCTATGACAATTATGTGTGAAACAAAATATCGGCCAAATGCTCGCCACGGCTTCGGTGGCATACCTCTATCCGATGGTCCATATTTTCAATGACACTGAGACATAATTGAGGTTCACTGTCGTTAATGTGCCGAATTATCTCATCCTTTAGCTCTTGAATTGTTCTTGGCTTATTGGCGTACACTTTTGCTTTTAAATATCCCCACAGAAAGAAGTCCAACGGTGTCAGATCACATGATCGGGGCAGCCAATTAACAGCGCCACGACGTGAGAAAACACGGCCATTGAGTTTCTCGTGCAAAAGTGCCATTGTTTCGTTGGCTGTGTGGCAAGTAGCACCATCCTGTTGGAACCACATATATCGTCCAGGTCCATATCCTCAATTTATGGCCACAGGAAGTCCGTTATCATCTCGCGATAGCAAACGCCATTCACGGTAACTGCTTGGCCGACCTCGTTTTCGAAGAAGTACGGCCCGATGATGCCGCCAGCCCATAAACCGCACCAAACAGTCACTCTCTGTGGATGCATCGGCTTTTCAACAATCACTCGTGGATTCTCATTTGCCCAAATGCGGCAATTCTGCTTGTTAACGAGTCCACTGAGGTGAAAGTGTGCCTCGTCGCTGAAGATGATTTTCTTTGTAAAGTCACCATTCACTTCTGTCTGTTCAACCAACCATTCGGCGTATTGACGACGCTTGAAATGGTCAGTAGGCTTCAGCTCTTGAGTCAATTGAACCTTGTAAGCGTGTAAATTCTAATCTTTATTCAAAATTCGCATCAGTGATGTTCGTGAGATGTTCAATTGTTGGACACGACGACGAGTCGAGGTTGACGGCTATTCTGCTACACTATCGCGAACAACAGCAATGTTTTCCGTAGAACGAACTGGGCGAGCATGCACAGGTGTTTTCACATTTCCTACAGACCGATTTGCTGAAATTTGTGCACAATTCTGCCGATTGTGGACACATTTGGTCGATTATGCTGACCAAAAAAGTCACGAAGTGCACGAAATGCATTTTGATTTGAACGCCCATTTTCGTAAAAGACTTCAACAGTCTCAATGCGCTGCTCAAATGTGTACCTCTCCATGGTTGAATTTGTCAAACACTGAAACAAAGAAATGTCAAATTAAGTTGGGCAAAAAACTTGACGTTAAGGTGTGACTCACAATTAACATCGTGCATTATGGTTGGACCACCCCTTATATTTATTTCCATGTATTTAAATGCACTTGGTGTTTTGGCTTTCATCACTCAACTCTCAAGCCACTATGGTAGACCGCCTCTAATTCCCATTACAGATTGCTTACATTTTAATATATTGTTATTTCTATATATTAAGCACCTGTTAAATTTATTATGCATGCTTTCACGTCAGCTACCTAATGACGTATTTTCGTTAATCATCTTATCAGCTTCTTCATGCAAAAGCAGATTCCAACGAGATCATGTAACAGCCGCCATTTTTGTTTAATCGTACTAAAACTTCAAATTTAAAAATCGCATACATGAGATATAGATACGTCTAAATAGTAAATAGAGACACCGAATATGTTTTAATATACTGCATTTTGGCATGAAATTTGCTATAGGTTCAACAAACATTTTGACTTTTTCTCAAACATTAGGTACCTGATCTTATTTAATTTTTTATTATACAAGAATTTCTTTATATATAAAATACTTTAGGTCAATTTCAATTGATAATAACACAGGCGTTTGCCTGTATTATTATCGAGAAATAATCTATTTCAGTATCAATACTGTAATTGATAAAAATTAATATTATATTTTCTAAATAGAAAATTGAAAGCTATTTTAAATGAGGTATTATAAGGACATTCTTCCATTTATTTTTAGAGAGGTAACTATTATCCTATGATCTTTTCAGGTGGTACAAAATTCTGTTCTACTATTAACACAGTAGTCTAAATTAGTACAAAATATATATGTATAGTTACAACAGGTGGAAGTTTTGGTACCTTTAAAACATATCGAAAAATGCCTCAATGGTTCATCTGTGTATTAAAATAAAATTATTACAGTTCTATTTACACCTTCTACGTTCATTACACAAACCAAAATGTATGTGCCAATAAAACAAATAGTCGGTAAAGACAATGCAGTATTGTGCACGTATAGCTGTAAAGTTCGTTGGATATGGACGTTTACCACATTTACGGCTTACGTGGGAATTGCGACAAATAAGATACAAAAGTGCAGAGGTCAGCGGTAATATTTCATTGCTCTATACAATACTATTATAATGTTTAGTACTATTTACTGACAGTACTTTTACTTCGTTACGTGCACGTCACAAATTGTAATAGGTATTCTATCACAATATAAAATATTTATTATTGTGTGAATTATAACACATGATTCGTTATCTTGGATATGGTTCACGGAAAACTGATTTCGTATTCCTCTTTTATGAATATTATGGATAAGCAACAAACCTATAAAATACGTTTACTATGCTTGAATAATGAATACGTAAATTTATTAAAGATAATTTAATACATGTAAGAACTACACAAAGTTAAAATATATGCCCAAATGGGCTAACGAGCTTAGAAGTGGATAAACAGAAGGGTAGTCCAACCATAATGCACGATGTTAATTGTGAGTCACACCTTAACGTCAAGTTTTTTGCCCAACTTAATTTGACATTTCTTTGTTTCAGTGTTTGACAAATTCAACCATAGATAGGTACACAATTGAGCAGCGTGTTAAGACTGTTGAAGCCTTTTACGAAAATGGGCGTTCAAATCAAAATGCATTTCGTGCACTTCGTGACTTTTTTGCTCATCATAATCGACCAAATGTGTCCACAATCGGGAGATTTTTGTGGGCAAATTTCAGCGAACCGGGTCTGTAGGAAATATAAAAACACCTGTGCATGCTCGCCCAGTTCGTTCTGCGGAAAACATTGCTGTTGTTCGCGATAGTGTAGCAGAAGAGCCGTCAACCTCGACTCGTCGTCGTGCCCAACAATTGAACATCTCACGAACATCACTGATGCGAATTTTGAATAAAGATTTGAATTTACACACTTACAAGGTTCAATTGACTCAAGAGCTGAAGCCTACTGACCATTTCAAGCGTCGTCAATACGCCGAATGGTTGGTTGAACAGACAGAAGTGAATGGTGACTTTACAAAGAAAATCATCTTCAGCGACGAGGCACACTTTCACCTCAGTGGATTCGTTAACAAGCAGAATTGCCGCATTTGGGAAAATGAGAGTCTACGAGTGATTGTTGAAAAGCCGATGCATCCACAAAGAGTGACTGTTTGGTGCGGTTTATGGGCTGGCGGCGTCATCGGGCCGTACTTCTTCGAAAATGAGGTCGGCCAAGCAGTTACCGTGAATGGTGTTCGCTATCGCGAGATGATAACGGACTTCTTGTGGCCAGAAATTGAGGATATGGACCTGGACGATATGTGGTTCCAACAGGATGGTGCCACTTGCCACACAGCCAACGAAACAATGGCACTTTGCGCGAGAAATTCAATGGCCGTGTTATCTCACGTCATGGCGATGTTAATTGGCCGCCACGATCATGTGATATGACACCGTTGGACTTCTTTCTTTGGGGATATTTAAAAGAAAAAGTGTACGTCAATAAGCCAAGAACAATTCAAGAGCTAAAGGATGAGATAATTCGGCACATTAACGACATTGAACCTCAATTATGTCTAAGAGTCATTGAAAATATGGACCATCGGATAGAGGTATGCCACCGAAGCCGTGGCGAGCATTTGGCCGATATTTTGTTTCACACATAATTGTCATAGATAAAAAAAATATTAAGATAATTCTCTGAAAACTTTTTGTTTTATTTACAATTAACGTCGTACGTTTTGGTTGGACTACCTTTTAACATTAAACGGTTATAATAACTTAGATATACTTACATTCTTTCACGTTTATATTTTACATTGCCTTCTATATGTAAGACAAAATGATAATAAATATGCAAATCATGGCAGAACATTAATTTATGTTTATATGTCAGTGTCGAGAATAGTGTACTAAAGGTGAAAACATATGCTGCTGGCTGCCAACAAATCTTTAGTTAACTAACCTTTACGAAACTAATATAAGATTTATTAATACTTCATTGGATCAAACATGAGTATTGTTTCTTTGATCTCTGTTGTTTTTCCAGCTGTAGACGGAGAATTAGAATATAATTTCCCAATCTATAAGTTTTCCCTTTGTCTTTTGGATAAATCCCGCATCAAACTAGAATGTGTTGTAAACATTCGTTATTCGGTGCGGTAAATTTTCCAATGGTATTTAAGAAACGTCTTCTCTAATCTGGAAATATTTTAATTAAATTTTTCAAATTTGTTTTTGAACTGAAACTTCTATGGCGAGGAAGAGAGTCCGAGAAATTGAAACGAAATTCAAAGTGAAACACTTTGGTGAAAGAGATACAAGCAGTTCATGGATAGATACAGGAATGAACGAGAGTTGGGGCACGTGAGAAGTGTAGAGGGGATACGCATAGGCTTGTGGACCCGTAGTGTAAGGAATGAGTAGCTGTGCACTATTATGTAGCACAGAGTACGGTCAAGAGGTGTTGTTGGTAGGTGTGTTGAGGTCCTTCCTTCAATCCTTAATTTATGTTTTGAAAAAATTCCGATAATTCTTGGGGGAGATTTCAATACAAATCAAAAAAGATTTCAATACAATTGCCGCATAATCGTCGGCACCTCTTATAACTTTAGCTACGAGCTAAAATACTTTCTATCGGCTAAAATACTTTCGTATTTTAGCCGATATTTACACACAGTACAAACGCGAATATTTATATCACACTTTTGTTATCATA
This sequence comes from Rosalia funebris, assembly GCA_037954035.1. Taxonomy (NCBI): domain Eukaryota; kingdom Metazoa; phylum Arthropoda; class Insecta; order Coleoptera; family Cerambycidae; genus Rosalia; species Rosalia funebris. The sequence continues at coordinate 35,161,279 of JAZFAV010000015.1, forward strand.
AGCCACTTGTGACATTTGTAAAAAAAATGATCCAATAAATCAATAATATATTATAAAACACAACTCTAATTATTACTTTGAAACTCCTTCTAATATCTCCTTCAGAAGTCTCATCTCAATTGTGTGTTTATAAAGGTGAGACACAGTATATATATTTTTTAACCCTCCGGCGAGCGCGCAGCGGCGTATTGTACCGCCTTTTTAATTTTCTACAAAGTTTGTGTAGTAACTTTTGCCATTTGCCGCTGTCCTTTTAGGGATTCCTAAACAACCACAGTAGGTAACACATAACACAATAGTCGAGAATTTTCCATCTTTGAGTTAGTTGTAACCGAGACGTTGATCTGGAGGGTACACGATTGCGGTACTAAGTTCCGCAGCGCGCCCGGATGTGTAAGTAATATTTGTCTTAACCAAATTTTTATAATTAATTCACAAGCATGAATTGTAAACAATAATATAATATAAAATAATTATATTAATTACTTTTATGATATTAGGGATATAAACATGGCATCACGGCCCCTAAAACCTGGGGAACTGCAACATATAGCTGATCATTTGTGGGATTCCGATACTGAGGAGGATATGGTCGACTTCAGTGAAAACAGCGAAGAAGAGAGTGAAATTATTGAAAAAAGTGAGTCCCATGTGACCATAACAGTGAGTCTGAGCAGTCTATAGATGATGATTTTGAAGTAACAAGCATACAAGAGGAAGAAATAGAAGATCACTTTTACATTGGCAGAGATGGTGAGACTATTTGGAAAAGTACGCCAGTAAGTAGTTTGACGACGAAAACGAAAGCCAAAAAGATAATAAAAGTTTTACCTGGCCTCAAAGGTCCTGCAAAAAAATGTATCATCTGAATTGGAATCGTTTTTTACATTTATTACCACAGAAATGATTGACAATATTGTTACTTGCACCAACATATACATCGAAAACAAAAAGGCATCGGTTCACTACCAAAGAGAAAGGGATTGTAAATTGACTTCTCGTTCAGAAATTCAGGCTTTATTTGGGGTACTTTTTATTATTGCAGTGAAAAAAGGAAACCATGTGAACGTTTTAGAGCTGTGGTCTAAAGATGGGACTGGAATGCTTATACTCAGAGCCATTTTTAGTTACAAGAGGTTTCTCTTTCTCCTTCGTGCAATTCACTTTGACGATGTTAGAATAAGCAAAGATCGTTTGAAGACGGACAAACTAGCGGCCATCAGAAATTTTTACAATAGTTTTGTAAACAACTGTAAAAATAACTACAACTTAGAGGAATTTGTGACAATAGATGAAATGCTTCATCCGTTTCGGGGTAGGTGTGGATTTATCCAGTACATGCCACAAAAACCAGCTAAGTACGGGTTGAAAATGTATGTTCTTTGTGACAGTAAGATGTTTTATACATGGAACTTTGAGATATATTGTGGAACTCAACACGATGGGCCATACAAAGTATCTAATAAACCGTTTGATATACTACAAAGACTAACGGACCCTATTAAAAATTCAAAGAGAAACTTAACTACGAACAACTTTTATACCAGTTATCCATTGGCCGAATATCTCTTACAAAACGGAATAACATGTATTGGCACAATGAGAAAAATAAAAGGAAAATTCCACCCTTTCTTCTACATAAATCTAGAGCAGTAGGTTCTTCCCTATTCGGATTTCAAGATGATAAGGCTATAGTGTCATATGTGACCAAGAAAAATAAGGCTGTGATTTTATTATCAACAATGGATGATACAGATGAAATTGATAAGAAGACAAACAAACCAGTTATAATTTTGGATTATAACAGGACAAAAGGAGGGGTGGATACTGTTGACCAAAAATGTGCATCTTATACCACACAAAGAGTTACCAGACAGTGGCCTCTTGCACTGTTTTTTAGAATGCTTGATATCGCTGTAATCAATTCAGAAATTGTCTTCAATTGTACCATGCCTGTTGATAATGTTCCTAGAAGACGTAAATTTCTAACTAAATTAGGATTTGACCTAGCTGAAAGTTATATGAGAGAGCGAGCAATATTACAAACACTCCCCAATGATGTAAAAGAATTTCTTGTGAAATATCGACCACAACCAACTGAAGCGGCAGTTCAACGTCGCACTGGATGGTTTTTTATATGCAGTTCCCACAAAAATAATAAGACAACAGTTACTTGCCATTCATGCCATGAATTTGTTTGTAAGAGTCACAGTAATAAAACAGTCAGCTGTAATAATTGTTTGTATCCTCCAATGGAAGAAGACTGATTTTACCATATGGAAAATTCTTCTTATTTGTTTACATAAATAGAATATTTTTTTATTTTTCATTGTTCAACTGATGTTTGGAATAAAATATATATAAATTTTATGTTAAAATAATAGATTCTCATTAATACACATTTTCTATTTGCGGTACAAAATGCTCAGTGCGCCCGCTCCTGTGATTATACACGTCGGCCCGCCGGAGGGTTAATTTAGAATAAATATTTCATTAGAAACGGTTTCTAAAATATGTTCCCGTATATTCCATACAACGAAATCTCAGTATACCGCCACTGGCGGGCCGCGAGAAATCCGCTCCACCACCACTTCGTAAATGGCCGTTTAATGAAGCCGATATGCCCTTTGAAGTCATTCGGGTATCTGGGGTTTGTACACACACGCATTGTTTAAAAGGCGAACCTATTCTCATAATGGGGTCTCAAAAACGCGCGCACCACCTCCGCAGGCGATTTACCCTTCATGCCTATGACCCGCGTGATTAGAAATCCTCTGCAAAATTAAGGCTCTCTTAGAAATATTATTTCAGGCCGTCAGGCCAATGGCCTCGTTTCTGTTTATGAAAGAACTCGTTATATTTATGATTATACTCTTCAAGTTGGTTTATTAATGTAAATAGCTCGTGAAAGATGATCGAGCAACGAATGATATTAATATGAGCGAGGAATAAGGAAATCTGGTATGGTATGAAATATGATCCTGCAATTACTGTAAATAGTTATGTATACTTACACGGTAGCTATTGACGTTTATTTTATTTACAATTAAAATTAATATTTTTTTAATATTATCTTCTAATTTATAATAAGAATTTAATTAAAGTACACTATACTAAAATTGTACAGCAACAATTTTTAGTGCAGAATATCTTATGCCAGTGTCCTGTGCCAGTTTGTAGTAGTCCTTTTTCTAAAAACCGATACCTGTATGGCGCGTGAATGGTAAATATTCGACGGTCTTCTCTAGGTATTTAAGGCTCAATATCTCTCGATTAGAATTTTTAATGGTTTATCTTTTTTAGATTAGATTTTGTATACAAATTTTCTCTATTTTTCCACAACATTTAATTCTTATGTTAATTCCCTGCTGAAGCACACAGATTGGCTATGACTACGCTACAGGAGGTATTTTTATAGCAATTTAAACTTTTCCAGTATATTTCTTCCAGCCGTCTACCACCCTTATTGAGGTGTGGTACTAATACGAGGCAGGAGGCAGAATTTGAAGTAGTCCCTCTTCTGATAACCAATATTTGTGTCGCATATGAATGATAATTACTCGGGCCTCCTTCTGTAGGTCTTTAGAATTGAATATCTCTCGATTATAATAGTTAACGGGGTATTTTTTTAATAAAAAATGTTGTAACATTTGTCGACAGTTTTTCTCTATTCTTCCATAAAATGTAATTCTTATGATAATATCCTGCTGGTGACGCACATAGATTGGTTATTATTAAAGGTAGGTTTATAGAAATTTTTGCTTCTCCATTATATCTTTTCTACCAGTCCACCACTCTCATTAGGGTGGATTTCTAATACCAATTAGAGAATTAATAAATTTTATATACACTTACCTGTATATTGCTTTTCTCTCTTCTACCCCAAAATGTAATTCTTCAATTAATTTTCAACTGGTGAAACACATAAATTGCCCATCACCATGCTATAAAATGTACTTTTGTAGTAATTTAGGCTTTTCCAGTATATATCAGTCTCATTGTATGTGCTTCCAATACAAGGTAGGAGAGGGTTTGTTTGTTTTAAAAAAGAAACAAAAAATATTTGTAATAGATCATTTTTCTGTTATATCGTGTTACATCTATAAACATCAGGACTGTGATTAGTGGTGAACGAAAAATAAAGATTTCTTTTCCTTTCTGGGACCAACCATTACGAGATAATCTTAGTGAATTTCATCTTGGATACTTACCACTTTCCATTACAAACTCGCTTTCTTAAAAACATAAGAAACAAGGACTGATAGTTAGTCTATGTAGGGCTATAGAAGGTACTTTCTTCCCATAAATAAATTTGATATTTAGTGTGTTTATTTATTTTTATGAATCATTTTTAATTCTCATTTTCATTCCTTGATTCATTCCATTTTCATCATTTTTCTAACTACAATCTAAAACTAACTCTTTCAAACCCTAATTAATAATGTAAAGCTACTGGCCTTGCGACTTTAGTGTAGAATAAATGGAAGACTTTCTATCGAGACACATGATACAAGAAATCTCAATCCATCATCCATCCATCAACCCATCAATCCATATGTTCCAAGAATTATCATATTAAAAATTGAATACGAGGATGTTGTCTTTCAGTTATATATTTGGCATACAGGATATTCTATTCTGAATTGCATATTAACCTCTTAGGAATTGCATTATTCATTGTTTTCTTACCAAACGATTTGTATGTACGACAATGTGTATATAAGCTGAATATCTCTATGGAAAAAGGAATACAATTTTCAGGAAAGACACATCTCTCACACTATTTAACCAATAAATATTCGGTTTAAGAGGCATGTATATTCACTTCAAAGTTATCGACAAACATATAATAAGAAGCACACAGAACAATACAAGGACATGCGCACGTTCCCAATAATAATTTTAACATCGAATTTTATACTGGAAGCATTTTAACTAGCATTGCGTCACATGTTTAGACTACAAACAAAGTAGACTAATTTAGAGTAATATCGAGAAAGTGTCTCTAATGTAAAAGCCTCCAATATTGATTTTGGAATTTCTATTAAACAATTTTCTTAGTGGAATGCAAATGCACTATTGGAATTCACTTCGGAAACATTCAGCTGCAGATATATGAATTTCACTTCCTGAAACAATTTTCATTTACGACGTGAATTAAATTAAATTAAACTATTCCATACACAGTTGTGTAATAATTACGTAATACTTTACATTCTCCGATTTTTCAAATAGAAATTTTAAACAAACATAATTATGACTTTCAAGGACGTTTCATTATAATGTTATTCCATCATAAAAAATGGATACCCCACTTCATACAACTCGTAACCGAGAAGCAAGTGTACTCTCAATAGCATCATATTGATTCAAATTCGAAATAACTATAAGAGCATAAACCTCAGAAATGGATATCATTAAAATGCTGATATAACAATTGCTTACAGAAAACTGTAAGCAATTTTCAGAAAACTGAAAAAATAAAAAACTCAAAACTGGAAAATGAAAAACCTTAAAACTGAAAAACTGAAAATTGAAATACTATAACAAAAAACCTTTTATCATAATTGATTGAAATACTATGTATATTTCTTTCTCGTAGAAATTTGCATTCTTATATAATTTGCTACAGATTTTTTTCGCTAAGACTTTCTCTGTTTTTACAACAGTGATGCAAAATTAATTTTAAAGGTTAGCAGTAACTTAAACAATGCAAAATGGTGTTCATCTTCGTTACTATATACATATCTCGTCTATATCAATATAAATTTTTTTTAATTTATAATAGAGAAATATTTTTACGGTACTTATTAAAAATACTGAGCTTGCAGAGAAAACTATTTTTCTACTGAAATTGATGAAACTCCTGCAATAAATTGTGATATTTTATCGCTACCAAGATTGAGTCCCTTGACTCAGCTAGAGTCCCTAGACCTCTTCCCTTCTTCTCTGTCCATTAATATAGGTAATTGAACTTGGCAGCTCAAGAAAATGGACTAAAATAGGCAAACAACATGATTTGTTCAGGTAGATGAAATAAGCGATAAATCTAAAATAAAAGCAGATAAATTTAACTTCTATAAATTCCTGTTATATATATATATATATATATATATATATATATATATATATATATATATATATATATATATATATATATATATGTATATATATTTTTTTTTAAAAACGTTTTATAATTGACGAATTAATTAAAAAATGCTCCGAAAAGAATTTTGTTCCGTAGTTACCAGTTACTAGATAAATATTCATATTTAATTTTATTTAATCAAAACATCAAATTAAAGAGTTTTGTACCAATATTTACCATGAATTAATATCAATCATATGAAAATTTTCTAAATCACAAACTTTACAAAATACTATAATGATTCATATATTTTAAGCACTGCAAATGGATCTATTTATAGTGACTATGAATCAGTGATATTGTATTTTATTCGTATTTCATCAAATATATCACATGTTTAGGAAATGAGATAGCAAGCACTTGAGATTGTCCTAGAAAATATTGTAAATTTTACGTGATAAAATTAGCCTTGCTATTCGGGAACTACTTTGATAACCTCTTGGCGGTTTTGTAGTTCCTTTCTCGATTTCCGACTTATATGTTACTTACATAGATCGTATCGATATAGATGTATACCCCACAGATTTCATTCGGCATTTGCCCTGGATCGGCGTACCGTGGACGACACTAATAAGAACTAATAAGTTCGAAACAGCTGTATGTCGTTCGGTTCCCATCCGGGACAGATGTCAAATCCGACCTGTGGCGGGTTTTATTTTTTGAAACCTTGTCTGATCGTGCAGAAACACGAGAAAGGGGTCGAGGATCGCTTTTAAGTATAATTCAATGCCTGGCCAGGATTTAGCCCGAGGAGTAGTTGTTTCCTATAACGACTATGTAATAGCCTTGCTATTCGGGCACTACTTTGATAACCGCTTGGCGGTTTTGTAGTTCCTTTCTCGATTTCCGACTTATATGTTACCAAAACTAGTAAAACTAAAATAAAATTGTGAGTTGTCAGCATAGTGATGTACACTGTAGCCTTTTAGATATTTATCAAAATCAGAAATATATATGAAATGTAATGGAGGTCTGAGTATAGATCCTTGAGGAACTCCATAACTTATGGGCAAAACGTCACATATATTACAACGACTTGTTGTGTGCGCTCAGTTAAATAGCAGTAAATATAAGAAGCAACTGTGGTATTCAAATCAAAATACTTAAGCTTATTATAAAAATATCATAGTCTAAAATGGCTAAAACCTTATTATAATCTAGAAGGACCAAATATGTCATCAAGTTATTTTCAATGGCCATAAGAATATCGTCTGAGATATGTATAAGAGCAGTTGTAATACTTTGTTGTGGTCTAAAGCCTGACTGACGAGGGATAATATTATCATTAAAAACGTATTTTTACATTTATGTCAAATCATTTCTAATACCTCTGAAATAATTACTAAAATACTAATAGGACGAATATCTATAAATTCAGATGGATCACATATTTTTAGATTACAAAATAACACTTTAATTCTATTAGTGCTTTTCAATCTCTATAACTAACCAAATAAAACTCCACTCAATGACAATGAACCCCCTTTATAACATTTTTTTCACCTCAACTCTTATTATTTTTGCACTCTTTAAAGCGGTAGCCATATACAATATTTGTTATAATCAATAATTAGGAATATTCTGGAAAATTATAGTGTTTCGTATACTGTTTCGGTGCAATTTTTATGGAAAAAAATGTGCTCCAGGTGAGGCTCGAACTCACAACCCCGGCATTGCTCACGACTACTGCCTTATAAGTACCGTGCGCTAACCAATTGCGCCACTGGAGCGATGTCTCTCGGACGGCGGCAACACAAATACTTTATATAGTAGAGATTCGTGACATAACGATAAGCTAATTATTTATTTAGGAATATTTCCACTGAATACAATGGCATTGCGCGCGTGGCTTCATTAAACGAATTAACTTTGCAATACGTTTAGTGTATAAAATGCTATCAAAACACTAACAAATATTTACTAAAATCAACGACGAAAAAATTAGTCTGTGATATAACTGTTTTGAATTCTAAGATTTTATAATGATATGGTCCAATTTATACATTTTAAAATACAAGATGATTTTTATAATAACACTTTTAATTTACTAGGTAAATATTTTTATTTCGCCATCAATTATTTAATTTTGAGAGTACAGATTTAGAACAAATATAACATTAAAAAAAACCTTCAATATATGTTACAACTCAATGTGGGGTCGTTTTTAAAAATTTTTGATTCATTCCTCTGTATTCTTATAAACCGTCATTAAACATTAATGTTATAAACAAGTTACAAAATATTTATAAATTACAATTCCTTCAGTATTGACTTTAGTGAGATATTAGCTCATATTATAATTCTTTGGATAATGTACATGTATTCATATTAGTAATTATATTCAAAGGATAATAAGGAAAAATATATTAAAATCAAAATTAAATTGAAAACAAATTAAAATAATACAATTTAAAAGATATATAATGTAATTATTCTAAGCTTATAATTTCTTGACAAATATACAGTAATATTTAGTGTACTGGTTAAAAATGTAATAATAATTAAATATATCTATGAAAAATTTACGTAAACATAATGAAAAGGTTAATCATATATCATTACTAATGTGAACTTCTATTGGATTTTGAGATATATCTATTAAAATATTGAATTCCTGAAGATATTCTTGGTTTAAAATAATGTGATAGTTAAAGTCAGTTTGCTTTCAAGGCATATAAGATATCTGGAAGGAATAATAAACCCAATTATTGGAATTATAGCTGTAGGTACGATTTGCCACATACCTAATTATCAACAAAATAATTAAAACTATAATTACAAATTTAACGATAATAATTAAAGAATGTATCCCCACAGTAAAATCAGCCTCGTTTGTCTCTAATCCATGGCGAGTATAAGAAAATGACATACAATAAAAGTTATTACGGCGTTTTTTCGGATTATAATCATTTTCTATCGTACCCATCATATGATGGGTACGATATGATGAATGATAATATTGGATAAATATTATCATTCAAATTTGCACACATGCAATGGTGGGCTGCCTTTCATTGAAATTTCCCTCCAAATATAAATTCCTAGTGCAAACGTACACCGCATCTTAGGGAACATCGCAATATCCGGAAGTTTTTGAATTAAATAGCACTTGGATACCTTTCTCTCTCCAAATAATTAATCAGAAATGTGATGTGACCATCAAAAGTCTGTTTTACTTATTTTTTATAACACAATTAATTGTTTATATATGTAGAAAGTAATATTTTATAATGGTTTTATAATGGTAATATGTCATGGTTTATGGAGGTGGAATTAAAATATGAAATGGCAAATTATGGCGATATTACTTGAAAAGGAAATAGATATATTACTTGTAAACGAAGTTTTTGGTTATGCTATATATTTAATGAATTGTTATAGTCCCCAATACACCATTAGATAAGTTTTTGCATTATTTCTTGTTTTCTTTAAAACATAACTCTTCCCGCATTGATTATTTTTTGTTTAATCAAATTTCAAGCACTGGAAAGACCCTAAATTAATTCTTAAAGTTAACAGGACAGGGTTTACGCTTACCTATTTTCATGCACAACTTCACATATCAGTCGAAGTTTAAAATGGTAAAATATAAAAAAGTTACCTTAAGGTTCTTTTATGATTATAGATTCAATTTAGCTATAGAACAGAACATAGCTAAATTTAAATACTTCTACAACAACCTTTATTTGAACCTGAATTACAGTTTTTCGTTTCTCCTGAAAAGTTGTGTTTTGACACAGGTATATACCGGTTCTATTGAATGTATTACCTCTTTTCTTAATGTCTTAGTAAAAAAAATAATAAGTGTATAAAATCTATTAATGGTTTTAAAAAATATTTAATATCATTGGTGAGAACAAATTTTTGCTTTCTTTGACAAGTAATAACAGAGGCCAGCAGAGATTTGTGATCGTACTTTTTTTGATATTTTGATTTAGTTACATACCATGAATTACATGAATATTGTTTTTCTTTTGTTTCCATCACACATCAGTATTTGTAAATGTGCATTGCACAATAATTTGTAGTTTTTAAAACCGAGGTTCTATAAAATAAAATATTGCCTCAATCTTTGCGGCGCCCCTGTAATTCTAATTAGTTTGAAACATACATACACAAGTGTGGGGATTTACCTAAACAGAGCTGGCCGGTAGGAATATTCCGATTTTATACGATTCGGGTATTTACATAGTCGGTGTAGTACATTTTTAATGTGTGTACGTTTACTCATGATATCGCATCGTGTGTTTTTATTTTGTTTTAAAGATGCCTAGAAGTTGTAAAAGTACACCAAATATATTTTGTTATAAACTTAACAGCTGGTTCAAAAAACGCTATTTATGTAAATTTGATTGATCCAGAAAAAATTCTTTTGTCGCCACGTCATATTAAATTAGGATTAATGAAGAAATATATAAAAGCTATATGGTATAGATAAAAATGGGAATTGTTTTAAGTACTTATGCGGCAATTTCCAGCTCTTTCTGAAGCAAAATTAAAGGAAGACATTTTCGTAGGACCACAAATAAGAAAATTAATGCAGGACCAACAGTTTGAAGAAACAATGACAGAAATTGAAAAAGAACCTTGGATATGCTTTAAACATCCGCAGTATGAAGAAATTGTCAACAAAATTCTGGATAAGTTTAAGCAACTTGGTTGTACTATGAGCATAAAAATTCATTTTCTGCATGCTCATCTGGATTACTTTCCAGAAAGTCTTGGTGCTGTTAGTGAGGAGCAAAGTGAAAGGTTCCATCAATACATAAAGGAGATGAAAAGGAGATATAAGGATCGATTGGATGTGGCGATGATGGCAGATTATTGCCGGATGCTGGAAGGAGAACGTCCAACACAAGAAAACTACAAAATGAAGTTTTTTGTTAAACAGGGAGAGATTTTCAAAGAAAAAAAGAAATTAGAGATTCAAAACTATTTGTGTTGTTGCTTTTTACCACGTTTTTTAATGTTTATTAAATATAATATTTATTGAAATGTAATTTTCCGTTAGTTTTCAATTTATTCTGATTATTCAGTTGATCAAAGATCTCACATGAAGGGCAAAATCGGAAGGTAGATATGAAATCAGCGTAAATAACTCACTTATAATAATTTATTAAACCCAAATGAACTTTCAAAATGTCAAAATTTGTAGGCCTGTTTAACTTTTTTGTTTTTCGGATATATAAAAAAATTACAAAACCATTTATTCACTTACTAATACTAAAAGTGTTTAAAGTCATATCAAAATCAGTTGAGAAGTATCCGAGAAAGAGGAACACAAAAATGCCCATTTCTCCACTTGGATAAGAATGCGTAGTGACCCTCATATATGGCCGCCTCTGAAGATTCTCTTTGCGACTAACAAACCGGCATCTCCTTTGAAGTAAGACAGTAGGAAAGTAAATTTAAACTTCTTAAAGCGTAAACTCGAATTCAGCCACAATTTTCCAGATCCAAAATAGCTGGTCGTTACGTGAGAGAGAAATATCTCACCGATAACTCCAATCGATGATTAAGAGCTTTGAGTTGTAAAAGATGTAATTTAACAACCAGCATATCGGAGTAAAAAAAAAACATCATTTTTTGGCTCGGTCCGCATTCCACCAAACGCCACTATTTCAGGTCCCTGTGGGAGCAATATGGGATATTGATCTGTGGTCTTGATTTATTAACAGCAATTAGGCTGCGTATTCAGAGACGTGGATACTTATCTGGCGAATCGACCGAAATACTTTTTATTAATGATGGATACTTTGTTATACCAATAAAAAAATACCGGTCGATTTAGGGAATGCCGTTATTTTCGGTCGTAAAAATAATTAACGGTGATGCCAAGCGACCTGTGTTATCTGCTCGCAACATATGATAGAAGGCGAAATAAACGAGAAGAGTTATTAGTAATCACCGCTGGGTTGTTGTTATAGGAATGGAGGGCTAGCAATGGTATGACCTCCAATTTTTATACTGACTGATAACGAAGCCACTAATTAAAGTTGCTATGGAAATGATTTATACTCGTATATCTATATTAGGTATACCAGAACTATCTTTTGGTACACAACTTTTACAGTCAATATAAAAGATCTTGGTGATTCAAACCACTTAGTCTTTTCAATCCTTGTAGAACCACGCCCACTTTTTTTAAGAACTGCGGTTTTTCTTAAATTACTGCGTCTCTTGCGTCCCTACTTTCGAATAAGAATAATTCATTAGTCGATGCAAACGAAATCATTCAAATCCAGTAAGTTTAGATACGTGTCCTACATAAATTTGGAACTACTATGGATTCAGCGTATATTTGAGCACCTTCGCAATTATATTGACTTTGGCTTGCCGACTGGGCGATTTGAATTTCACCCATTCAACCCCGACCGGCCTGATTCACATGGAAAAACATGCATGCGGGTCCGCTTCCCCGACACGTCGTGATAAATCTGTACCGATCCCGCCCCCCTCCGCGACCTACTTTTTCATATGGAAAGCGTATGGAATATGTAGTTTTGTGCACGGCCGTTATGCCAATAAATAACCCGCGCCGCGTCTTTAAATATTTAACATATACTCTGCCGGATGCATTATGTATAATGTCATCAAAAATTTGTAAACATATACGTACCGGTTCGTTCTACTTTTTAGGTAGAACGAACAAAAATACAATCTAGGACGGATACACGATGAATACTATTATTTTCTTAGGATACCTAAAAACAATAAAGTTTTGGTATAAAATCTAAAATCAGTGAGTGGAATAAATTGAAATCATTGTGCTGTAAACACATATGGATGGTATGAGGCAATCCAAAAATAAGTACAATTTTGCTTATAATGTTTTACATTTTTCGTCTATTTTTTATATTTAGTCGTTACTTTAGTTAAAGGAGAGGGTACACTTTCTATAGAAAATTGGCCCAAATGATTCATTAAAAATCAAACTTGATGAGTATAAAGGAAATATATGTATTCTGGTAAAAGAGGAATTGATCTCTACATTCACCATTAAATAAACGGGAGCTGTAGCAACGTTGCTATTAAAAGGAAATTCCAAAGTCGACCTGTTTCATGATTTTCAGCAAAAATTGCTTATTTTTCAATATATTTTTAATATGTTCGTACACCGCCAAGGGAAGAAGCACAATTTTGTTGTGATATTATTGTAATAAATAGTAAAGTCCACAACATACCAAAAAACAAAGTTGCTTCTACGCTTCTACGCTTCGCTTATATTAAAAAATTAACTTGTAAGTTTTCCTTCATAACAGTGAACTTGTATATAAATTAACAAAATATAAATAATAATTTTCGAAGCGACTAATAACTTTATCGTATATGTTAGGAGTTTCCTACAGGTTTTACAGTACGGTAGAGTACTTCAACTGTGTTGTCCTGGTACTGCCAGTGTAAAGTTGAAGCTCGCACCATCAGCTGCTGTACTCATATAGCCTCGGGATGATTACGATAAGTATATAGAAAATGAACGACCAAATTTCAGTTATGGTGAAAACGTGATGGATGCTGCCAGAACGGAACAGGCCCGATATTGATGAAGATGGTGTCTGATTATTGTAAATATAGAAAAGTATCACATTATTACATGAAATTACACCATAAATTGCACAATGTAAAAAAATATTCAATCAAACCTAACTAAACACCATATATTCATTTATATTGCACTGAGTAGTCATTAAAAATAATGTAACTGTGATTTTATTAATTGGGCCGCATTTATATGGAAAGTGCACCCCCTCCTTTGCTAAATCATGAAAATTGATTATAAATCACAAAGATATTGTCTACTAAATAAATGAATGGCTCAAAACGTTAATCATTTAATTAACAACACAGTTATCCTTAAATAGGTTCACTAATAGTAATAAATTATACTATTTAGACCAATTATTTAGATAACATGATAAATTTAGCACCAAGTAATGGAAACCCTGAGATATTTGATAAAAAATTTCAAATACAACAAATCGTAAATTTAATATTCAGTTTTATATTTATATAGATTAATTGAAAAAAATAGATATAGAGAATTATGTTGATAGGTTGTGTGTATCAACCCATATATAAATTTTAGAATGGAATAAAATGCATACAACTATCTATGTGGTTATTTATTTCACACAAATATACACGTAAAAAAATGTGTTGCTAAAACCAGCCGCATAACCCTCAAACAAAACTTTTACATAACCACAAAAATGACCCCTGCTATTACTGGTAGTCCACCGCCTCACTCTCAGTTTACACACACAAACACATACACTCTGAAATATTCCTTTGACGCTCATATCTTGACTGTGAATATTTGAAATGGCGCAGAAATCCATCCAATTCAAGAACTGTTTCGCATTTAATGAACGCACATATGAATACGATAACTTTTTGTCAGTGAGGAACTTGTGGTAATTATTTTCTCATCTCTAGCCAAAAGTGAGTATAATAAATAAAATGACTGTCTTCAAAGTACTTGAAAAATAATACCAAATCCTCACAGAAAAAATTTGCAACTGGAAAATTCTATTAAATCCCTTTTCCCCTAGTATGGCTTACTTATTGACATATAAAATTAATCAAGCGTTGGGTATTGGGTCGATGAATGTAATACAACAGGTTGCACCACATTCTCATGCACACAGCTCAACTTCAACCTTCATTGCTTATTGTATTTCGCATTCTATATGAACAACTCACTGTTCTGGATTTACTTCTGATCTTTATTTGACTGCTTTCTGTCTAGTGACAGACTATTAATTTTTATGCCACCAACTATAATTGTCTACATTCAAGGATAATATGGACTACAATCAAAGATAATATGGACATTTAAGGATAATGTGGGAGATAATAAAATTAGTATGTAGTGAGTAAATAAACCAGTTAAAAGTACAATTTTATTTCGGCTCAATGGCAAGATTTTATCTGTCAAAGTCTTCGAATACCTTATTAATAGTTACTTTATTATATGTGTATGTACCTGTTCAGTTGGGCACAATTTCTCTTTACTCAATTGAATGCAGCTCAGGTCCTGCATTACATAACATTTTCTGCAAGTACTATCCTAACCAAATATTTGTTCCTTTTAATATTCTACATCATGTATGCATACTACTGACATTTTGCATGTCTTTATTACGCTTTGGTCACCAAATCAAATACCTATATGCTATTACAAATAATTACAGTTATATCCAGAACATTGTATAACCAGCACATTATATATCAGCTCATGTTTTTCCAAAAGCTCTTCTTGCCGTAATGAGGGTTATTCTAGTTTCATTAATTACCAAAGCTGCTGATCGTGAGTGTTGCCTCAGTGGTATTACACTCTGGTATTGCAGGCAAAACAAGAATTATTTTAGCTGATAAGGTAAAAAAGCAAAAATTATGAGGATACCTTGTTTCGGAGCAAAATATCCCCGAAAGTGTACAAATTTGCAGGTTATACTGAAGAAGAGATAAATTTTTTCCTATTTCTAATCAATTATTGAAACAAATTTTTAGTGCAAAATAGTTAACTAGTACTACAATACTAATTTGCAAATACTTACTTGTAAATCAAGAACAACTTCTACAGGCACCACAATTTAACACACACAAAAAACACGTAGATTTCTGTATACAATTTTATTTTTATTTATTTATTATATCAACGTGAACATTATAGGATAGGTAACTTTTATTACACCGATGGATATTTAGGGTTATCTATATTGTATACTCACTATGTGCGTCAACAGTTAACTTGTGTGAGTCTGGAGCAAAGTAACCCCTGATGGGGCAAAGTAACCCCGGTTTACGATACAACCATATGAGTAAGGTGGTTTTTCTATGCTCCATACTTGTAGGATTTATACATAGGATCTCTTTTATGTACCACATGTCGACAATATTCGCAGTGTAACTTTCTTATATCCTGCACTTCTTATTGGGTCGACTTTTATTTGCAAAGGAAGATTAAACGTCAGATTACGTTTGGGTCCCTTTTATGTCGCTAGAGGCTATAAAAATCTAATAAATATCGGAAAGTTTAATATTCTCTCACATTACCCGCCCACCTTAAACGTGTAATCCATTTCTATTAATTCCACGACTCAAAATTACGATCCCATTAGAAAGTGTATGGCCCGCCACGCACGGCTTTAATAAGGCCCTATTTCATCAGGGATTATCGCACGAGTTCATAACCGTCCGAATGTTTAGTACAGGCAATGGTCTGGATATAAATTTAATTACAGAAGTTCTAGTCGACACGCATTCGAAGGGCCCAGTCTGGCAGGTTCCAAAGGTCGTGGCTGCGGTCGCGGCACCGGCTCTGCATTCCTTAAATATTATTGAATGGCTCTTTCTCTGGAGCAGTTGATGATACCTCGGCGACAAGGAGAGCGGAAATGAGGGACCCCGCAGCTATCTGGTGCGGTCATATTACCAACACAAGATAAATGGCTCGCTTTCGCGTAATTAAGCGGACGTTAATTAAGTTAATTACCGAAATGCTCAATTATTCTATGCTGCTACATAATAAAACCACTCAATTCCGAAACTTATCTGTCTATGCTTCGTTCGTAGTTCGGTGAAGGGCGGAGAGACTTCTCTGCCTTTTATTCGAGCGCTTCGGTGAATTTATTTCAAACTGCCAGATAAGTTTAATAAGTTGGAAATTCATCCGAATGAAAATATCTCTCTGGTTATTAGCCGCTCGCATTAGGGTCGGTTTCGCAACAATTATCTTTTGAAGTGGATATTACGTCTATAATCCGAATCATGCCACGAACACAATTTCCCTTGGAACATCCCCGTGTTTATGTTTAGGTTTGGATCGGTCCGTTCGCGTATTGTTCTGTTTAATAATTCACAGAAGTTCCTCGGGAACTATTTAGTTACTCGATTCTATTGGACATCATCTTATACCCGTGAGACGAAGAAACAGGTCTTGGTTGATTAAATGTCGTCATATACATTCGTTCTTCAGCCACTAGCTACGTTCTAGTAGATTTAATTAAATTTTCAACCAAGGTTTTGCTGACAGTTGCCCTTAAGTTGCTCTAATATGTCAACATAGAACGCTTTGAACTAAATTCACGTCCCACACTGATATCATTAATAGTTATTAAAATATTTATCTCCTGAAGAAAAATAATAAAAATAATATGATTTATCTATGATATAATGTATTTTATTTAAAATCCTATCCAATTGTTCTTTTAGAGTATAATATCATCCTGTATAGAGTTATAATTCAGGTCACTCACATATAAGATATTATGTCTAAGAGACAGTATACCTAAATTCATTATAATTATCATGTAACTAAATTCTTTCGTGCCTTGTCATAAATTAGTCTTCAACATTTACCACGTTCATTACGAATTGAAAAACTTTAGAGAAGAACACTTCTTGGAACCTTTCTGCCACCTCAGCGACAGCAAGATTTTAAATAAAGAAATCCACCAA
Organism: Rosalia funebris; assembly: GCA_037954035.1. Lineage (NCBI taxonomy): Eukaryota > Metazoa > Arthropoda > Insecta > Coleoptera > Cerambycidae > Rosalia > Rosalia funebris. Next base: position 35,178,890 of record JAZFAV010000015.1, read on the forward strand.
AAAAAAAAAATGCTAGTAATCCTTGATCAGTATAAAGTAATCTTCGAAATATCTTTAAGTAATCACCAAATAAGTACTCAGTATGCAGTTATAAAAGGAGGTTACTCCTTTTTCGACATAAATAAATGTAGAAATCGTAAAATAAAATAAAAATAATTTTTAAGAAGTTAATTAAATAAAAATTATATAAAATGTATATATTCTGATATTCAAAGTCGATTACACTTACATTATTAATTTCGTTGACATATAAACTACTGGAAGTTATTGTAGTCTACCTATCAATGATTTCTCATTAAGGACATTAAAAAAATTAATGCTAAATAATTCAAACAATGGTGTATGAGAGAAAGAGAGCTTGTTATTTGAAGATACTGTTTTGCCTTACAAATACCATTTTTAACCATTTTTTTAATGGATGTATCATGAATGTAGAATGGATGTATTAATGTTTTTTCAGTCCAGAAGAGAAACATTTAAACATTTTTTTATATCTGATTTTCATTAATGTGTTGGATATATTTTCCAATATTACTTTCTATTAAGTCATGCTTTGGAGATTTGCGGATGGATTGGATGTATTCCCACATCTATTCCTTTTTCATATGCATATACCATTTGACACATATACTTAGAATTCGAAATTTTTATTGTTTGTTTCTTTCTTCATAGTTTATGCATACTACTGACTTTTTTCATACTGTTTTTAATTATGGCTTTGTTCCATATCACTATTGGATACTGTTGTACCACGTCTGTTATTATTGCTTAAGGATCGTTAATAAACATTGATGTTAATAAACATCGGTGTTTACTTCAACACATATGTTTATAGAAAATAAGCAATAATGAACACTTTAAACGTGTTCTTAATATGTATATAGTTATGAAAACTGTCTAACACATAGGTAATGTACAAGGAAGTATATTTTGTAGCAATGTATTATGGCTGTTGGTTGTCCGTTTTATAGCCTGTCCCTGCTATCTATTAGTGACGCGATGGTGGTTGGTCTTTGTATCAGTTTCCTGACCAATGCATCTGCTGGAACAGACTATTGAATATACACACTTAAGGTAACTGAAAGTCCAAGATAAGTTTTTCACAGTGAAGATTGATGTCGAAATAAAATTCGGACGACATTTTCCATAATAAAGTGCAATTTTGAGAATCCAACATTTGCTGTAACTCTAATAAATACACTGCCATAAACTAATATAAACATTAACACATACCTTTACTATATTTTAGTCACCAAATAAAATATCTAAATCCAAGTATAAGTATATCTATAACATCATATAATCAGTACGTCGTATGTAGCTTAAATCTCCATATTTTTCCAAAATCTGTTTCCCACTATAAGTGTTATTCTAGTTTTTTTAATCACAAAATTTGCTCACCGTGAGTGTTGTCTCAGTGGTATTATACTTAGGTAACTCCGCGGCAGCTGAGGTTCCGTCGCGTAGACTTGAGATATTTGAGTCGATATAGGTACAATCAATTCAGTTTAGCTTACCTGCCAAAGCGGAAAGCTTTGGCAGGTAAGGTAAACTGAGATTGTTATTTAAAAATACAATTTATAGCAATGTTTTAACGTTACTATTTGCTTTTTTTTAGTCTAAAGGAGGACCAAGAATATTTTTTATATGTGATTTTCTATATGTTGCATATATTTTCTAATATTAATTTTTACTATATTTATGATATTTCCGAAACTTTGCATCAAAATTCATTCCCAATGACATTACATTCTTTCATTTAATTTATTTTGTAGAAAATCCCTTAGGTTTATCTATTTCAAGCTACTAATGTCCATAACATAGCATCTTTAATTCAGAATTTTTTAAACAGACATAAGGAATGTTTGGGCCCCTTTAGACTACAAAATGAAAATTTAACCAAATTTACTACCCAAATTTATTTTAGTTTTGATGTTATAAAAATGTGGCATAAAGCTATGGACAACAAGTTTGAAACAAAACAAAATTAAAATCTTAAATAGGACTATTAAATAAGCTTGAATAATGGGTGTTTGTTCATATCAAGTATAACTTCCCCTCCATTTCTTTGGGAGAACTAAATTCTGTGTATGTTTAAACAAATTTATAAAATTAATGATGACATAAAACTAAATGGGACGAATATGCGATGAACCAGAATAATTGCAAGCAAAAGGAGACTGGAAAACCAAAATCCAAAAGAAGAAGAAGAGGAAAAACAAAACTCAATTTGAGATAAACTATTATTATTCTGTTCTAAATTCTGCTGCATAATTCGACAAGTCTTTTTAATATTACCTTTTTAAGACATACTGGCTGTAAAACTGTTAATTACAGAAACGGACTATCTCGCAGATTATTCACGTCTACTAAACGAAACGGATAGAGAAAAACAGTTGAATTCAACATTAGTATATAACATTTAACGTTCCTGCTGTGTTATATATCCACTTGATTAATTACGAAGAACAGTAGGAATATATTAGACCGTCTGGTATTTAAATTTATTAAAGAATGCAATGGAGTACGTCCAATAAAGTCAAATAAACTACTAAAATATTTCGGTTTCTACAATTTAATTTCTTTCTTACTGTTTGTTTTCTGGCGCATAGTCCTTGTCAATAAATTACTGCATTTTTAATTGTATAGAGGGTATTTTTCTTCTTCCAATTGTGAATGTTACTTCATTGTAACCATGAACGATAACTTATCTGTCTGATATTTGATTACCTTCCTTTTACATATTTGGTACATTCCAATAATTAATCGTGTAATATTATCATTTGATTCAATGGTGACTTATTTCAGGGAGTATAAAAATATAATAATGATGTAAACATGTTCATCTGGACATTTATTATTTGCACATCATGGAAATAATAAATGTCCAGATGAACTACATCACTTGAAGTGTAGTCCTGATATCTTTGTTGACATATAATTATAATTATTGATCAATGTAATTAGTATTTTATCCAGATCATTATTAAATAGCTGTTAACTTTCAAGATTCGTGGATTTGAAATCATTAATTTATGGTTAAAAATGTGTTAACTATATATTCTAGAGAGATTTTATGCAATCTTAATACACGATTAAAGTCCATTTTGTATAGTTTTGTCTTTCATAAAAATAGTATCTTAGTCACTAAGTAATACAATGAATAAATCTGTGAAAATGATACTGATTACAAAGAATAGATATTAATATATAAATAACAATAATATTCAGAACTTCCTTGTGAATATTTGATAAAAAAGTATTTATTATTAAATAACATAACCTGAATCTAAATATTTCCAAGGTTCCTTGTTTTTATTCAAATACTATAAAACAGTATTTTTAAAGAATAATTTGTTATTAACTAATGTATACAATATGGGTAGACAAACGTCTACCCATAAATACTGTAAATATTAAAAAATACTTTCATTAGAGTAAACACTCTAATGAAAGTATTTTTTAATATTTGTGCATAACTTGTAACACAAATTGAAACTTTAAACACATTAAAAATATTTTGAACACAATCGTAAGTAAAAATCATGTGAATGAAATACAGAATATTACAAAAGTTAAAGCTCAAATGAAAACTATCATTTACAATTTTCGAATTCTGTCATAAATGACAGAAACCATTTACAAATAATGTGCATGTGTAGATGTAGCCAACTGTGATTTAGGCCAGGATTTTATTTGCTTCTAAGATTTCTTGTGCATGTGAAGTTCTAAACAAATTAATGGTGCAGAGATTGGTGGAATAGATAATCTTGTGGGATAGTGGTTGGATCCAGTGCCCTCGGGATATGAGTGCCTCTAGAATATGAAGAATACGTCTCATTTTAAAATCCGAAAGAGGCTTTTAATTATATTTTTGGAGAAATATGAATTTTTACTAAAATATCTAGTTTTAAGGTATAATAAAATAATTTCCTGAATTTAGTGGTAATCTAATTGTATTTTTTGATAAAATTATTTTATATGTTTCACCCAGGTTATTAAACTGTAAGGTTATAAAATTCAATTCCGTGACAACTTTATAAATGGATTATGTTTTACAGATGATTGGATTACCACTGCTCAATGTGCCACTTCACGTATTTCATGGCTGTTAATTCTGTTCTTCCAGTTTCATATTCGTCATATATATTAACGATCCTGCCACTTTTGACATCTAAATGACTGTAATGTATTTTAATAATGTAATAGATCGTGAATGGATATCTCACGTTGATATGTAGATTTCTATCTGAAATAATGACCCAGATTGTTCCTATTCTGCACTAAAATGAATATATGTGCATATTGCAATTAAAAATCACCATATCAGACTATAGGTATTAAATATTTTTCAATAAGTAATGAATATTCTCATGCATGGATATTTGCATAATGATTTCAACCAATGGTTCATTTCTATTGGTTAATGGTTCGTAATTGATGAGTTACAATAAGAATGTGGAAGAAATTATTTTTAGTCAGGTATTCCCAGAACTAGTGCAAAGTGGAATTATATAGAATATGTATCTCAGTTATACAGGGTGATTCAGCTAACACGTTCATTAAAAGTTTATGAACTTCCCATTGGAATTCATTTTTTAAAATTTCTATTCAACTAAAGTATTTTTGCTTTTCTGACACTTCCGATTATACCGAAAGTAGCTATCAACTTCCTTATTTTAAATAGAACACCCAGTATATTATTACATGTTTGAATTACCCTACTGATTTTAAGTGAACTTTCTTAACAATTCTCTATACCTATCTTCAGCAGTTTTTGAGATATTTTAATTTTTTTGAAAAAATTAGGTTTTGTAGTATCCCATTGGAATGCTCGTCACTTATTCAAAACAAAAGTTATAGTAGCAAATTTTGGGCTGTAATTAGGCGAACTACTAAGCTTTCAGGTGATATGTAGTTTGATATTTTATTATTTACAGGGTGTCCAGAAAATTGAGTTCATTCTGACAAACTTCAACTGCTCAAAAGTCATTTTTCTTAAATGGAACATCCTGTATTTTATTGCTTTCTGTGATGGAAAATTAAGTGATATTTCAATCTGTATTAGGATTCCCTATACCTATCTGCTACCGTTTTCTTGCTATCGAGGTATTTTTTATTCGATACCATAGTTTTCCATTTTATTAATTTACTTCTGACCAGCGGGCCATGAAAATTAAAACAACGTAACATTTATATTAATTTTTTATCATAAGCAGTGGTACAAAATTATTGAACAAAAAAAAATCATCATGAATAAAAAGCATATTTTAAATGATTTGGAACTTATATTAGCCTAAACAATAAAACATAATAACAATAATAACTAAATGTTAACAAGTGGATCTTATTGGTGTAACAACTGTTCTATGTGCCGTCCGTTGTATTCTAAGCACAATAAAACTCATTTATTAACCTCAACGGTCGTAAATTTCTATTATTTAGGCTAATGTAAGTTCCAAATCGTTTAAAATATGCTTTTTATTCATGATGATTTTTTTTGTTCAATAATTTTAGTTAGTTAGCTAAATCACCCTGTATAGAAACACACCTATAGACAATACTATAAATATTTATATAGGCAATCTATAAATATAAGATATAAATATTCTAACTGACTCAAAATGGAATGTTGCTATATGTGCTTTAATCAAATGTAATAGTTTTTCTCAATTAAGTATATAGGCTCTATATTTATTGCTATCACTCAGTAGTCTTAATGTGGAGAAAATAAAAAGTAAACTACTCAAATAAAATACTGTGATTTGGATTGCTCGAAAACCACAAGGAACATACAAAGCGTCCTCTATCTTAGGATACCGCTAGCTTTAGACCGGTTTCGACCTTATCTTGGGTCTCGTCAGTACAGTGTAAGCGAGTATGCCTTTGATAAACGCGGCTTCACATTTTGTAGACGCCGTTATGTTCTACAGTAGTAGACTGTAAAACATAACCAAGCGCCATATCTCGGTAGTTTCGGAAACAATCCAGATCTAAATAAATCTTAGTCATCTACAATGACAGGAATCATCTATAAACGCAAAGTTCTCAGATCGTAAGTTTTACAAGATGTCATAAGGAGGCTTATACTCCAACCATCCTTCACTCCTCCATACGATGTAGGTCCTTAAACACTAAGGATTAAACAAATTAAGCCGCAACATCTATTCTCCGGCTATATGCCATATATCGAATGGACTTATCTGAAAGGAAATGGCTGCTTCGCCCTGGTACCCTGCGATACTCGACCATGGCCTGGACCTCATTCCCATCGTCCGGCAGCGATTCACGACACTGGATCTCATCTACCGACTCGCGACCATCCCTCTTGTCCTTCGTTGAAACCCCTGATCAGGTTATCCTTCCCTGGATGGTCACTTCCAATTTTATACTTAGGATGGCGCGTGGGAGATGAAAGCCGCTAAGTCTCTAGGTTTCCTTGATGGATCTATGTGGGGCTCGACTACATACACGATCCAGGTTCCGGTAGGTTTTGACTAAGGCGTAAAGTTACTCTAGTACTAAGTGACCAAGGTTTGTCCAACCCCTGCTGTATATATATATATATATATATATATATATATATATATATATATATATATATATATATATATATATATATATATATATATATATATTTATATATATTTATATATATATATATATATATATATATATATATATATATATATATATATATATATATATATATATATATATTTCTGAACAGTGACCGTTAGAAAGTCACAATGTCAATGAAGTTCCATAATTAGTCAACACAGCGATGTAGGTAGTCTGTTTGCATAGTTCCTTTTCCTCCTGCGTGATATACTTGATCCCGTGATAAACTTTACAGTCTTTAGTTTTGCTAGTTAACTGGATAAGCCTCAAGAAATTATGAACGAGTGAATGTACTAACAGTTATTAAAGGGTCCTCTACCATCTAAATAGTTATTGTTTGACTTTTCATGTCAGTGATATACATGCTGAACCGTCATATCTAACTGCTTGCATCTGAAATAATTTTAATCGAATTATATTATATACGGAAATGTTTGCTAAGAAGTTTCTTTGGTATGTCTATTTTTACGTACCATAAACAATATATAATTTCACGGTATTAATTAATACATCAACCATATGGTGATGTAAATAATCATTTAAAGCAATAAAAGCTCAACATTGAACGTTGACATTGACGTAGTTTTTCATAAGACACCAAAACACTATACACTACACTCGATGCGCGTTTCGCTAACAATATTGGCACCATCTGGAGATGATTACTTGTTGAATGATAATAGAAAGTTATTCCCAAACGCTTGTATTTATACGCAATAAAAAAATCCCAATAGCTATAATAATGTATTTATATATTATTAATGAATATTATAAATTTCGCATTCTCAGAGTAAAAAACAACATTTCCTGCTGAAGATGATAATTGTTATATCCAAATATGCCTATGCGAATGCATAAAAGAATATAATTCGCAGTTAAATGGAATATAACATTATTAATAAATTTGTTGTATTTTTATCTTCCTGTTGTTATAATTGAAGCCTTCGAGAATTCAACAATTCAAATTTTAAACTTATTTATTCATTAGATGCGAGAAGGCCAAATCTATGAATTGTGCTGAGATTAATCCTCGTAGTTGATCACTTATAATGGCAACAAGATTGTGAGATCTTTTTGTGAGATTCCGAAACAGAACACAATAAGGATCGCCCTCTAAGGCCTTAACTAGATAGACCATTGTTCATTGAGATATACTTCAGGAACAGACAATTTCATAACTTGTACGATCTAATCCCTCTATTATTTATATACTCTCCTTTGTTCGTTGGGTCTATTTGAGAAGGGGAGCAACATCTTAGAAAGTGTATCTATATAAAAATATACCAAATCTTCTACAGTTACTATATTGCGAACTATTATGTTACTGTAAAAGAAAAGGGCTCTTGCATTTAAAGAAGAGGAAAATACGTAATTGGCAAACAATTTGCTCAAAACTGATTTTCTTGTTCATTTCAGAAAACGGTAATGCCTCTAAAGATTTGAATATTTCTTATAGACGTATTTTTCTTGATCCAAATCATTATTTTATTAGATATAAGTGATGAAATAGAAATATACGAAATAAAATCCCAAAAGTCTAAACAGTGATCAGAAACTACTTCCACATACCTTTAACGTTTTTACTGGTATTGAAAATAAATACTCCAATCTTTTGGATTATATTTTAATTATAGATATCCGAAATATTATTATAAATAAGAAACAAAAAATATTAAAAAAAAAAACGGGAACATTCTTGTTTCAATTCCATTCAAAATCTTCTCATTGAACCCTACCACACGCATAGGTATTTTTTTGAAACTTTGACTTTGATCGACTGTCATCGTTATGCCTCCTCTTCAATGCAGCTCTTCTGCTCTCGCCTCTCTGGCTTATGTTTTCCCCTGTTTCACCTGGAAAGGGTAATACCAGACATCGTGGGCGTTCGGATGAGGAACACGAGGGATTGAGTTTCTGGTTGCGATTTTGAGAGCTCCCTCTCTACGTGTCGGTTTCTGGTGTCTCGACAGACCTATACGATCCTTGAATTGGAATATGAAATGAAGTCTGGCCGGCATGCAGGGATAAATCCAGATACCGATTCTCGGAGACGAATCGCTTGAAGATAGCCTCCTTCCCATGTTCTTGCTCCTTTCTCGGGGTTTCTATACGTCCCTGGTCCTACGGTGGTGGTCTGGCCGCATTTCTGCCTCTGCGTGTCTGTATGTTCTTACTGATTTTCTGTCTTTTCCTTCCTTTTTCACGTTCACTGGTGGTGGTGAACGCTCCATCAATGCGTTGGCGTTGGGGTAACCGCTCCTCGCGATGCCGATAGGAGAAACCTAGGAGGACAGAATGGACTGTAGACTTACCAAATTTCTCTCAACTGGGTTGCTTCCCCCTGGTGGCCTCCAAGCATAGTATATGTTCCCGGCGTTCGGCGACGATTCACATCACTAGACCTTGTCCATCGGCTGGTGTAGTGGTCGACGTGTCCCTCACTGCAATCGCCATTCTTTCTCAGTGGTTGCTTCAAATGTCCGTAAGAAGGTTCCGTTCGATCCCTCGGTGGTAAATGATATTCAATAAATTAGCGAAGTCCTTAAGCGTATCCATTTAAGTGGAGCTGGGCTACATAAAAGATCCAGCGTCCAATGTCTCTCTAGAATGTTAGTTTTCGATGCTACTGGATTTCATCTGAACGTCACTCAGCACAGGCATGAACTGATCAAGAGTAAAGGCTCGTTTATACATGCTAGTCAACTCGGCTCAAATAATTGCGCGCGCATTCACTCGCAAGACATTTAGTGTCTACATATACTAATCCACTCGCTTGCTAAATCGCATGCGAGTTCATTTTGTCTTTCATTCTTTTTCTGCTAGAACCCACGTATTTAATAATAGTTTTAATTGAAATAAACGGAACATGAGTAAACAACTTATAGTCAACTATATTGATAACTTAATGAATATTTTGTATGAGGAACTGGAGGAAATATTAGAGCATGAATTGAAATGAATTATTATAAGACCAGGAACTTGAGCCTAATGAGGATGAATGAATATAATGTGTATCTTCTCTCAATACCTTTGTAGTGTTATGTTGCATCAAGGAAATTTAATCTTCAGCTAATGTCTATATATATTTTTTGAAGTCGTAGTGAATTTTGTAGAGGCATTTTACGCAATTGCGATGCTACATTCATTCCTAACAAATGAAATTCATCATCATGGACTCTTTGATTGCATTTGAGACGGCCGCTATTCTGTCATAGTTTTTTATTTTTCTAGTAGCAATATTCGCAGAGAACGTGCTAGTGCGTGTTTACACCTACCAGTGAAGTTTCTCATTTTAACCCCCACTCCTTACTAGCACGAAGAAGTAGAGTGTTGTCAGAGTCAGCTCGCACATCCCATGTACTAATACTAGCGAGTGTCCACACGTATTATTTAAGTGCGAGTAGCTTGCTAGTAGAATACTCGGCCGAGTTGACTGGCATGTATTAATAGCGTGGTCTCCAGTAAAGTTTCCTGATTAGTCATATAATAGTTGTGGAGTATGTGTGCGCTATCGTGATGCCTACCAATTAATTCGAATAATGCTCGATCGACACTCGATAAGCGTTCGATAGACATTGATTCAGCGACTTCTAAGTATATAATATCGCAAAAAATATTTTTAACGAACTTTTTCTTTGCTCTCCACATTGAGACTACCATTTATTATCGAATAATCATGGATCTTTAATCAGCGTCTTGGCCTTCTACGTTCTAGAATTTTATAGAAATCGAAGTACTATTCTTTTTATTTTATTCTTGTACACTGTTTCTACTTACATAATTCATCAGAAGGCAAATTCTAGTGAAAAGTCAACATGTCTGCGTTTTCTGAAAGCGCATATTAGATACTTTATCAGATATTTCATGGTCTTACATCTTTTTGTTCACACTATACCCATTTCGGAGTAGCGTGCGAGACATACATATAAACCGGCTGCAACACCAGTTGCGAAATAATACATTGTCTGACGCTATAAAAATAGCCGAAGTAAAACCAAAGGAAACTGTTTCAAACGGCATGCATCCCACTATTTCACTTTAGCGAAGTTCACGGGAAATTCAGTAAATTCTAGTTTTAGTAAGATAAAGTGTTCTCTCATTTTGTTATTGCCGCTATTTTGAAAAGGATGGCGAACGTTGCTTTCTCGAGCTTAAGACGGTATCAATTACGGGAAGCGCAACGGATTTGTTAAACGGTGTTTTTCACTGTGTGTTCACTGCTATAAATCCCTTTGGGAGGAATATAAGTAAACATTTTCCGAGTTTTATATAAGTAGGCTCAATGAATTACAATGTTAGTCACTTAATTATATTGTCAATATTTATGAATCAAATCTACTTCGTGCTTCCAGAAACATGAAATGTTTTGGGCTACTAAAATTACAACGGATGAAAGGGAAAATAATACATAATCTGTTCTAATAAATTGAATCGTTTATTTTCAAAAGTTGACAAATCCAATTGTTTTCGAAATTAATTTTTTAGCAGGATGTTGTTAATTGGTCCTTCTCACATCAATATGTGAAATGTGTGTGTGTGTGTGTGTGTGTGTGTGTGTGTGTGTGTGTGTGTGTGTGTGTGTGTGTGTGTGTGTGTGTGTGTGTGTGTGTGTGTGTGTGTGTGTGTGTGTGTGTGTGTGTGTGTGTGTGTGTGTGTGTGTGTGTGTCTATATGGCTATATCTCAAACATAGAAGGCAATAGAAAATAAAACAGATTTCGTCTACTTTCAAAATATGACATGTCCGAGGACTAACAGGACATGTCAAATATCTAGTGGCTAGTGGTCCATGCATTTCAAATCAAAATATTCACGAGAGTGCATAGGCAAAAATATACCGAAATTCATTTTCACAAGTTCGAATATTCGAGAAAAATATAGTTGCTATCAGGAAAGTTTTAATGTATATACTCGGTAAGTTCCTTGTATTTTACGTTAAGATTTTGTCGTGGAGGGCGAGAGGCGGGGAGAAGATTAATTTTCTATTTCATTATCTTTTAACAACTTTCAACAGTCATTTTATAGTCATGAGATTTTTGTTTTGTATTTGACCTAGGTACTTATATAATAAAAATAATATTTTCACACAGCTGACTGTTTCTTTAATGTGGCAATAAGAATAACATGACCTTGCGATAAAAATGGTATTTTGTCGAAAGGTCAAAAGTTATGGTAAAATATTACCCTAACTGGCATTCAATTTCCCTTTAGTTTCAAAACATGACATGTCCAAGTTAGTTCTTATGAATTAAAAGGTAGGGTAGAGAAACTCAAAAAATAATAAGCTAATAAGTATGGTAATTTAATGTAAGTATGGCAATTTAATGTGAATTTTGCAAATCTATGCCCTTAAATTCCATGTTTAATTGGTTTTATGTTTTCCTAAATTTATGTACATGTCATCTTTTGAAAATCAACGTTTCATTTATACTGTTCACTATCAAAAGAATACTTTTGCTGACAACAAAATTCATTAGTCTCCATTAGAAAAGCAAATTCTTTCTAGATAAATCGAATTAACATGATATCAAATTTAATAGTTCTTACTACTATAAAAGGGTTCATTATATGAAAATTTTTAATTATTATGATTTATTTATTTATTGGTAAATAGTCGAAATTTTATTTTTCTTAAAAAATATAGCGAACACCATATATATCTAACGCAATTGGTAGAGAAATATCTAATTTACATATATATGAGGCCAAAGTAATATCCTTGAGAGTTATGCACTGCTGTGATAGTGTTTAGTTTCAATCAACAAATTTTCGCCAAACTTTCCAAAAATTGAGTTCAGTGCATACATTATGTATATGCTATTTCTCAGGTTATACCAGAAGATGGACTAGGTTAAGGTCGGGGAAATAAGATTCCCAATCTATACCCTTACTGATAAATGCCACTACACTAGTAAACTAAAATAATATATTCAAAATTGGGTTAATAAATTTGTATAATTAACATTTCTTCAACTGGATTTTCCTAATAGTTTTGAAATGACATTGTTACATAAGACGGGATGTTAAAGGAAAACAAGGGAGCAGTTTTCCACAAACACCGAAATATTACACGTTTCTCGTCGCGCATTTCGCTAACCAAGTTGACATAATCGGGGAATGATTAAAGCTATAATCAGATTTATTTATCTTCCAACGTTGCCAAGTTGTTTAGCTAAACGTGCGTCGATAAGGGTGTAATCTTTCGGTGTTCATGAAAAACTAGTCTTCCATTTTGTGCTGCATCAAAGGCTTGAGCAACTTCCCAAGATTTATAATGTAACAAACTCACAGTAAAGTTATTGAGATGAGTCATCCTCTATAATTTTGTATTTTAGATCCGAATTGTGATCGATATTACTTAATTTTTTTTATAGTTTATTATTTCTGTTCTCTCTCTTTTATTTTTGTTAATTAGAAAGGTGAATATTGTTTTTTTAATTGTAGTCAGCTATTATTTAAATAATGTTTGCATTGCAATACTTTACATAATAGATATGTATGTACATTTTATATCACTTTTTCTTAAGTCTTTAAAAATTATTTTATTTCAATTTTTCAATTATGACATTTATTTATGTCGAAAAATGAGTAACCTCGTTGAACTGGATAATTACTTTGTTACGTAATGGATTATGTAAAGATTACTGAACAATTAGTCGAAGATTACTAATGTTTCTTATGTGGTTTTCTCTATTTAGAACCTTGCTGTCGAAAGGTTCTGAGAAGCGTTTCTCTATATGGAGCTTTGCAATCTGTAATGAATGTGATTAACATTTAAGTGCAGTTTGAGATAAAACACGAACGGATTTAATTACATGATAATCATAACGATTTTAGGCATAATATCTTACATGCGAATGACCTGAGTTACAATTTATACAGGATGGACTTTTTAGACTTACAGGATATTATCCTGTAAGTCTAAAAAGACAATAGGTTAATATTCTCTATAACATACATTATTGTGTTATGTTTAGACTCTTCATCTGTTGAGTTAGAAAATTTGTGTAATTTATTAATTATTATTATTGTATACAATTTGATTATTGTATTAAAAATATATTGTAAATATTTTTTTAGAATGACAATTACAATTTTATAATAATTTAATACTAGCTCTTTTTACTTTGAGCCAATAATTTTAAAGACGATTTTAGGAAAATATAATAATCTAAAATAATGATCAGCCATTCAACAACTTCTAATGTGCCTGTTTGGTAGAAAAGACAGCGATGAATGATCGATCACATCCTTGCTGTCTAGCAACCGAATTCCTTTATTCTAATATTGATGTAGTTTTCCGGAGATGTAAGATTAACTCCGCTAAGGAACCGCTGCGGATATTTCGTGCCTAGAGAGCACTAAGTCGTGATTTAAGCCCTGAAATTATTCTTGATGTTATCTCACTTGGCGGTAAAAGCTTCATGTTTTGAGAGAAATACGGCCCGCTTGGTCTAAACATTACAAGAATCTCCGCATACCCAGAAATAAGATAATGCCCCGAATATGAGTTTCAAAGGCCCCTATGCCTACAGAACTCTTTACGAGATTAAATGTATGGTTGTTTGATAGCGAGGCGATCAAAAGTGATCTAAGGGAATATTTTACGCCATTCTTGTGCTGAATATAGTAGTAGAGAAGACAATATAAATTAAATATATGCTATTATAAATAGTGTAATAATTATTCCAGCAAAGCAGAAACTCAAGTTTTAATTAGTTTTCAATATGGATGGCTATTGAAAACTAAAAAAAACTTTATTTTCAGTTCATATGTTATAGAAATAATAGAGAATACAATGCATCCATAATAGTTAGCTTAATTAAGAATTGAAAAGCATACAAATGAACATCAAATCTTTCCAAACAGTCCTGAGGTTCTGAGATATAGAGTTGCTTCCAGTTACATCTTCTAATTAATTTATTTACTAATGAGTAACTAATATTCTATTCATATAGAATATTAGTTACTCATTCAGCTACTAAGCAGAAAACTTTACTTCTGCTATTAAGTAAACCATGAATCAGAAATGTGATGCTTGCCATCTATGTTTATAATGATGAGAATCATTAAGCATCAGTTTAACTATGCTCATTTTTTTCTTGAGAAGGGACTAGAACCTTCGATACAGCAACAAAAACTCAGTTTTCTGAGAATACTGTCTTTCTTTCCTGGATATATAAAATTCTAATCTATTTTCACCATTTATAATAATTAATATGTCAATAAATGATAGTTTATCACCTGTCTCTGTAGTATTGGCAACAGTAGATTATATAACAGTAATAATAACTTCATTCCTTACATGGTAAGAATATATAGGTAAAAAGATAAACAAAAGTAAAAGTAAAGATAAATACACATCTCAGGATATAAGACTGACGTAGTTTTCCACAAAAACACTATACGCTACACTCGACGCTCGTTTCGTCAACAAAGTTGGCATCATCTGGAGATGATTAAAAATAATCTTATGCTAACAATGTATCCTATTTATACCTAAATTATTGTTAGAATTATACGCGGCAGTGGTTTCAGAATAGACCCCTGTGGAATACCCCACTGAAAACAAACCCTAATGGTAACTTATAGTAATTTCCAAAGGTTTCACGAAGAAAATAGAGACAACAAGTGCTGAAAAATATCACTATGGTAGTTTTCGAAGCAGAATACTATTAGGGGGGGGGATCAATTTCCTTGAAAACATTGTACTTCCACTCTTAATAACCGTGACAGGACATCCTACAAGTTTTAGGAATTCTGAATACTCAAACTTAAAGTAATTATGTATTCTGTAAATCTAGAAGAGTCTACAAATGTATTGGCATAGTCGCAGATTAATAGATTGAACTTTATCTAGACCGATAGTCCAATTAAGCTTAATTTAATTTAATTTTCTTTTGGTTTTAAGTACACTACCCTCATATACTACCCTCAAGTACCTATACTTGGTCTATAGAATGTTTCTAATAGCTGTTGGTATCGATATTATATCGATATTATATATATGCTATATGAGACATATGAGTTAAAAATTCGAAAAGTAATTATACTATGCAATTGAGACTGACATTTTGATCTATGTCCTTCTATGTATCATATTATACCAATATATTTGGCATAAGAACATATTAATAATGATGTATTAAAAGGACATTAAGAGTCTCAGAAGTTGTTTTGAATAATAATTCTAAATTTATTTACGGAGATTTCGGAAACGATCAATGTTCATAAATTGTTTTCCTTGCTCCTTTTTTACATAATATACCTTATTTTGTCAAAGTTTAGATAAAAAAGTATCTATATATTTAATACTTTCCAACCTTATCAGTCTTCTCACAGGTCATTTGGTAAATGGTCGACTAACTATATTCCTTGGCGCAATATACATTAACCCGTCTCGCCAGGCAGCGGTCCGTTGTTACCTCGAGAAACACATCCATATACATTACGCTGAATCACAATGGGCGTACTTGATACGTGCGAATCCAATTGAATAGAAGCTGCACCGCAGGAGGCTATGCACTTCAATGGGAGAAGCGCTCCCGGTCTCATGGCTGGAAATGGACCAAAACAAGGAAAAAAACAACCACCTTATATGGGGATCCCTTGAGTTATATTCGTACGATGAGCGCTTTCCTTCGAGCGGGTTAGGAGAATATTAGTTTTGGTCGGCGGAATATAAACAAGGTTCATACTGTTACGTACGCCTTACGTACATCTGCTGGAGGTGTTAGTTGTTCAGCATCCGGGAAGTGGAATTGGAAAATGTGTCTCAATATGAAGATAGCGTTATGGCCGTTTAGTATTAGATCACATTTCAACGACATTCGAACTAATAGGGAATATATAGAGTTAATTCAAAATACTTTTCCTTAGTTCAAAAATCTGAATGAGATATCTTATATACAAAGGTGTTGTATTAACCCATTAAAGCCGGAATTATTTTATTTTTGAAATTTATTTTTTTTGTAGTGAAACTGGTTGATATTTATAAAATTAAGGTAAACAAGTAGATATTCTGTATATTTATTATTAACAAACAGCCTGGGATGGTGGCTCCATATGGAGTCACTAGTCACTTGCCATATTATTATGTTGCCTAGTGTGATACGAACCAAATTCACTTTACAAATACTATTTTACTCTATGTGAAATCTTTTAAAACAGTCAATACATACTCCAACGTCACATTTGTTACACGTCGTTCTTCCTCTACTGTTGAATTGACTATCTGGACATCTTCTTTTTTATCTTTACCTCCAGGAACTGGTACTACGTAGTGGTTCATTCCATCCAACCTGACATCATAACTTACACGAAAGTCATTTCCCGCAGCAGTAGCCATTCTGCTTCACCTATTAATAAAACGTAGTTTGAGGTCTCTCTTATTACCAATTAAAGCACATCATCGGAAAGAGAGAGCTCGAATATCTGAACACATCTAAGTCTGCTGTATTTAAAATACTCTGGATTAGACAAGAAATGTTTTGGAGGCTCCAAATCTCCTCTGTCACAAAATGAATATTCTTGTGGTTTGGTAGAAATTATAATTGAGGGCATTACAGAATTTTCTACGTTAGGTACTGCTTCTAGCGCATCAGCTTCAACTAATGATTCTCCTACAAATTCGTCATTGGGTTCTTCTGCGGTACCTTCCATACGAAGTTTGTTTGTGAATACAATCTAGGTACCAGCTGAGAGCTGTCGGTGGTTAAGATTATCAACTAACCCGCCCTAGTCTTCGTCAGCTCAGTGTTCGTCTGTTAGTGCTTGACTGTCGGGAGGTTCAATGTACACATTTGCTACTGGATTTTCAATTTCCTCATCACCGTAGGCTATATCCAATGCTTCTTTCAAATTTACTCCACTAAAAAGATATGTTCACTTATGATAAGGGAAATTGTTCAACAAGTAGCTTAGTGGGTCCATATGGAGCAAGATATATTTTTTCTCAAATATCACAAATTCAAAACAATCATCTACCTCAAAATCATATTCATTAGGTAAGTTGAAGTTATATAAAAATATAACACAGATATTATAATACGTAAATATAAAGTAACTTACCCTAGTCGAAAGTGCATATTTTCCATCTACCACAGCACAAGTATTTTTCAAAGTGCACAGTCTACCCTAAAACCATGCTCGATTTAACCGCCACTTTACATTCGCATTCATCTAACGTCACTCTATCAGACCCATGTTGGCGTTCGTCAAACAAAGCGCTTATAGTGACGTTGCCACTTATAACATAGATACACCACTAGTGACTCCATATGGTGATTATTACGTGATTTATTGCGTGATTTTTTGCTAAATAAATATACGTGATTGCTGTAAAAATTCCATTCCGAAATACAAAGAAAATTACAAAGTGATGATGAATAATTTGTATATAAAAAAGACTACAACTTGCAACACATGTTAACAAGGCCTTTAGCACCGACAATGTCATTGGTACTATGAGTTATCTGCGGCAATGAAGTTGCCGTAAGATGATTTTGGTATCATCTAAATGTGGCGGTTTTCAAAGTGGTTTAAAAGATCAAGAGTACTATGGTTTACGTATCATAGTACCATTGGGACCATAATGTTGACTGACTTGCATTTAAAAATGTTTTAGCTAAAACTGTTGAGTCTGTTCCAATGATTCCTTCCGTAGTTTAGAATATAATAGAAGAAGAGTATTAGCTTGTCCATAAGAACATACACACACAGTATAAAACGAGAAATAATTTGTTATGGACTTGTTTTAATATTTTTAACTTTTATTGACACTTTATTGATATATAATTATGATTTATAAATCATTGATTTATAAATCATAACTCTAATGTTGTCATCCACTATTGAATGTTTTAGCATTTTGTTAATATAATAGCAAAATTATATAATCTGGAATGGAGTGACCGCTAAGTAGGATGCACACAACTATCGCGATACATTTTGAATTCATATACATATGTATTCATATTTTTTGAGTACACTTAACGTCAATGGCCAGAAACGAGCGGTTATGAATTCTGACGAAGGTGAACGACATGTATACCATCATATATTGATTTAAGAGGCTGCTGAGTTTAAAAATAGTTATTTAATATGTCTGGAGGAAGAACAACCATGAAAAATGTATCACAAACACGCCGAGATGTCTTTGACAGATTCAGCGAAAGAGGCACGCTATAACATAAAATTTTTGAGAAAAGAGAATGAGAAAGAATATTAAAATATAGGACAGATTTATGGTCGTGGGATAGCAATTAATAGTAAAAACTTTTAAACAGTCGGATTTTTTATTTGTTCATGTCTATAACACATATAAAACATTAAAGGCGCTTTTCTCGAAATATGATTTTTCAAAACGGCAGGCGGCATATCTCCAAAAATTTTCATTCTTTTCATGCGAATCTTTAACAATATCTTTAAAACAATATTTTAAAGTAAAATATGTACTGAATTTTTTATATGTCAATTTCAACATTATTACAATATAATTATACAAATACAATAAACATTATACAAATACTTAGGAGTAATCCTGGACAGGAAACTGTCATGGGAAAAATATCTAAGTCACATATGTTCCAAGATCACAGCAACGCTTTGGCAACTGAAAATGGCTATTGGTAATAGCTGGGGCTTGAAATCGGAGACCATGAAATGGGTGTATGAGGCAATTCCCAAACCCAGACTGACGTATGCAGCACTGGTCTGATGGGAGAGAGCCTGTTTAAAGTCGGAAGCCAACCGACTTAACAAGCTAAGAAGATTTCAAAAAATAAAACCCGCCACAGGTAGGATTCGACATTTGTCCCGGATCGGAACCGAACGACATACAGCTGTTTCGAACTTGTTAGTTCTCATCAGTGCCGCATACGGTACGCCGATTCAGGACAAATGCCGAATGAACTTTATGGCGTATACATCTTTATCGATACGATCTCTGTCAGTAACTTATATGTCGGAAATCGAGAAAGGAACCACCAAGCCGCCAAGCGGTTATCAAAGTAGTTCCCAAATAGCAAAGCTATTACATAATCGCTCTAGGAAATAACTACTCCTCGGGCTAAAGCCCCGCCAGGCATTGAATTATACCCAGAAGCGATCCTCGACCCCTTTCTCGTGTTTCTGCACGATCAGATAAGGTTTCAAAAAATAAAACCCGCCACAGGTAGGATTCGACATTTGTCCCGGATCGGAACCGAACGACATACAGCTATTTCGAACTTGTTAGTTCTCATCAGTGCCGCATACGGTACGCCGATTCAAGCTAAGGAGATTGATTCTTAGAAGTATAACCGGAGCCCCAAAATCAACACCGATCGAGACGATGGGGATACTGTCGGGAATACCACCTCTTGATGTCACCCTGAAGACGGAAGCCGTAAAGGCAATGCACAGGGTGGAAAAAGTGAATAGGAAGGTTAGGGACCTGAATAGACTCTCAAGAGAGCTAGCTGAGGAGGGAGTCCTATGGATGCCCTCTGACAGTACGGGTGTCCACTCACTGTTTGACAAGAAATATAAGATCACTCTCACCAGTAAGACCGACTGGATGGAGTGTCGAGCTGTATTACCGCTCAATGGAGACATCTGCTACACGGATGGAGCCAAGAGTGGGAACAGAGCGAGTGTGGGGGGTGTATAGGCGACGCGATGGGATAGGTAAAACCTTTCCCCTGGGCAAATACACTACCGCACTCCAGACCGAGCTAGTTGTAATTACATACGGTGTTCTGGGGGCCGCCCAAAATGTATGTATCTGCTCGGATAGCAGGGCGGCGTTGGCAGCCTTGAATTCAGCAACGACAAAATAGAAGCTGGTCTATAATTGCTATGAAGCATTGAACCACTTGGCAGAGAAGGGACCGATGGAACTCTTATGGATACCTGGGCATAATGGCATTAAGAGAAATCTAATTGCAGATGACCTTGCCAGACTAGGGACCAGGTAAAACCTCTATGGACCAGAACCTGCAGTGGGAATAAGTCGGAATCTGATCAGAGACCGCATCAATGGCTGGGCAAGAGACCAGCACAATAAAAGATGGAGAGGAGTAACGGGTTGTCGAATAACCAAACTTTTCATCTAATACTCAGAGATTGAGAAATGGGCTCAAGAATTCATTAAATTGAACAGGTACAAAGCCAGAACTCTGATGGGAATCATAACGGGCCACCATAGTACTTTGAATGCATATAAGCACAAGCTGAGGCTGACTGAGTGCCCGGCCTGCAGATACTGTAAAGAAGACGAGGAAACCTCGATTCATCTTCTTTACACCTGCCCCGCACTGAAGTAGAAGAGGTACCTTATATTAGAGACCCCTGTTATCCTAGAGGAGATGAAGCTTAAGGTGGCGGATGTGCCAAAATTGCTCCTTTTATGGAATAGCATTTTTGGATAATGGCGCGGATAAGAGGGAATCGCCAAGGGACTACACATGCGATCAGTGGCCAATGAGGCCCAAACCCATATACCATAATAATGTAAATATTATTTCTTGTTAGCAAACGATTGCCCTTTTTGTCGAAAATTTAAGTTCTTTATTTAGATACGCGCTAATCACAAAAAAATCAATATTTTAAAAGTTCCCTACGTATTTCACTGGCTATAAATATATAGATTAAGTGAACGTTTTTTTTTTCAGATCCAAATGTGCACCAGTTATACTGCGTGCCGCGGAGCACTTTCGGCATGTCTCGCAAGAATGCCAATGGCGTTTTTGATAATAATTTTTTGCAATATACTTAAATATATGCCTAATAATTTCCTTAAATAATATTATTATCTTATTTTGCTTCACTATTTTTTTTTTTTTTTTAGTAACAATGTTATTTAATAACGATTCTTCTAACTTTATTTCTTGACTGTATCAATATAAGTGAATTATAAATTAAATATTATCACACTTTCACAAAGGATAATATATAAATTTTCTAAATATTAACGAACTAAAATAGACGTGTACTTCTGAACTGTAACGCCTGAAATCTGCTATCCCATTTATAGTAAAATATTTACGTCTCTTTAACAGCAGACAATTTGTTGTTTGATATCCGCTGTAAAATGACATCCTTCGTGAATAAAATATAACACTTCCCCTTCCGACAAAAACAGATTCTCATAGCCGTTGTCTCTGTACTAAAATCTTAGTGTGGCACGGACTGTCAACTATCGTCCTGTCCAATCCGGGTGTTGTTCTAAAATAAACCACAAAGTAAAGTTTATATCTGAAACGACCAGCGCGAACTTTCTGTCTAACACTGTTTCTCTCGTGATCATTGACGGGCACACTAAAAATAAGGAGATAAGATCAGCTTTTCTGTGGTCAACCAAATATATTAGTTTGATTAGACATAACGTAAATGCAATGGTGATCAAATCATTTTATTCAACTTCGAACGTATTTTGAGATATAGTATGTAAAGTCGTAGGTATCGTTAATAACGAAAAGACGAAAAAAGAAAAATAATAATGAAAAATGTAGCTATAAATAAAATTTCTTCTTGTCAATCCTGCGTTGTCAAGGAGCTGGACTGCCTCGACGTTGACATGCTGGAGGAGTCATTGTTCATGACTCCTGGCAATCTTGGATATAGCTTGTTCAATAATATCCGTACCCGGGTTCCGCTGGAGGTTACTGTTTCGGATATGCCAAGGTACATCTACGATGATCCTTCGTACATTATTCCGAAACATTTGAATGGATTGTACATTGGTCTGACTGGCATAGCTCCATAGTTGAATATAATAGGTCCATACCGGTTTAAGTATCTGCTTATATAACATAAGCTTATTATGAATAGTTAGATTGGAGTTTCTTCGAATCAACCAGTATACTTTTCTATGTTTAATTATAAGTTCTTCTTTTTTCTTTTTATATGGACTTTCCAGCGGAGCCTAGCATCAAGGGTAATACCAAAATATTTAGCTGTATTTCAAAACGGAGGTCGTTTATCATTTATGATTATGGGTATATGTTGATTAGCTTTGTTTGTAAAGTTAACTAATACAGAGTTTGATTCATTTAATTTTATTCTCCACTATTTTGTCCAATAATTAATTTTGTTGACTGATATCTACAATCTGATATTTGATATTTCTATGGCAGTTTTTCTGCTGTTTCTTCGTGGTCATTGCCTACTGCTGATATAGTAATATCATCTGAAAATATTGCTATAATGTCATTTCCTAATCTAGAAATATCACTTGTGTACAAAACGTATAGGACAGATCCTAGTAAAAAAGTAGTAGCAGTTTTAATCATCTCCAGATGATGCCAACTTTTTTGGTGAAACGCGCGTCGAGTGTAGTGTATAGTGTTTTGGTGTTTTGTGGAAAACGAAGTTAGTGTTGTCTTCACACCAAAGGTTTCAACCTACTCCAGTACTACTCCAGATCCTAGTACACTTCCTTCGGTACTCCTGCTTTAATTAGCTTAAGCTTATAATAGGCTTTCTCTTGTTTAATTCTAAAATGTCTTTCTGAGATGTAGGATTCCAGAATGTCAGAAAACTGTTTAGGTAGATTTTCATGTTATATCTTAGACTTTTATGAAAAACTTTATCAAAAGCCTGTGCCACATTAAGGAAGATTGTAGGCTTTCTTGTCTTATAGTGATTTTTCTATTATATTTGTAGTTTTGCGAATATAATCAATAGTGGAATGTCTTTCTCTGCACCCAAATTGATGTGATGGGATCAGATTTGTTCGTCTATGATTGGTTTTAGTCTTTTTAATAACAGTTTTTCGAGTAGTTTCGCTAATACAGGCAGGATAAAAATTGGCCTATAAGAGGAAATTTCATGTGGCGGTATACCAGATATATACTCACATACCATACAGACATATTAATTAGAAAGCGCAGATTCCAGGCAACTCCTCGTACTCCACGACTTTCAACGACAAGACTTTAGAAATAGTAAATTAGTAAATATTCGGTTTGGGCCATAATTTACCAAAGGACAGAGGACATTAAAGAGTTTTCAGGAAAAGTTTAGTGGCCGTTTTAGTACACTTATAGTTAATAAATGATAGGCTGAATTGCTTCCGAAATTATCGTATTCATCAAATACGAGTATACAAAGTTGATCTTCTGTAGGATATTCAGGCGTTCAATGCCTCTTTTGATTTTTTTGTACGAAGAAATGTACGAGAATATGTACTCAATACTGATTAAAAGTAAAAAAAATTGGGAGTAAGGAAGTTTTGTGTGTTGATTTTAAAGCTTAATAAAATGATCAAACTTAAAAAAATACAATAAATATGAAGACCTTTCAAAGTTACGTGTTCCCAAACTGATTGTCAGACATATGTTCCATACGGATAAAGTGTAGTTCAGTAGCCCCTTAACAAATGAGTATGAACAGTTATTAATTTTGATACATTGCGATCTATTTAAAATGTAATCCATCTTAATTGCGGTGAATACTATTTTTTTCGATTTGACTAAAAGAGTATTACAATGTACTTTATCAAAAGCTTTTGAAAAATCGGTATACACGGCATCAAATTGCCTTCATTAACCATCCATCACTGATGATCTATATAAACTGGATTAAATTAGTAACTACATAACGACCCCAAAAACAGGTATTGAAAGGACACACGCTATTAAATTCTATGTAAATGTTGAAGAAAACAAGATGCGTTTTATTGGATAATTCAGATTACCAGTCTATATTTATAATAATTTTTCCTAAATAATGTATAAAATGTCCTAATAATTATATAAGTTATCTCATAAGAATTTCTTTTCTTGAAAAATGTAGAATAATATCCACGATTTTAAAAATTTACGACTTTTCTCTATTTCGTTTTATTTTCGATACAATATTTTACATCTTTTTTGAATTTATTTTTTGAAGTACAATAGTCGATTAACTGAGAGACCCTGGTGGCAGTACTAATAATGAAAGACTCATCTCGTTATTGACTGTTTGTGGCTGTAATCAAATGAATTGAACTATTAAGGATATCTGAAACTGAAAGAGGATATACCTGGAAGAAAATAGACATTCAAAAACCTTTAAAAAATGTCAATGACATTATATCTAGTGTACCAACTTTATGTACCAATGGTTGGTTGCCGCTTGACATCTAATCTTATTAACCTTATCAGCAGGTAAGAGTTTATTAAGAGAGGCTCGCACAAATTATAATGAAAGGCAGTCTTAAATTTATCTTATACATATTAATAAGTGGGTTCTCTCGTAAAATGCTCTAACGTGAAACTAAGAAAAGGAAATCATTTCTTACCCAAGACCTGCTTCTCGTCATTGGTGGTGATTGTTCTGGCTCTATATCAAAACAAATAGTCACTCGGTTAACCTTACCTTAATTACTCGATTTGTCGAGTTACCTCAGAAATGCTTACATTAAAGTTAACACTAGCTAACATGAGAGAAACCCCAATTTAATTAACCAGAGAAACGTTTAATCTAATAACAATGAATAAAATAACAAATATACAAAAAAGAAAAGAAATAAAATAAAAATGAGAAAATTGAGATCGTTACAAATACAAAATAATATGGTAAACTTAAGCAAATAACATAGTGTAAAGTTTAATAATGTTCTACAGAGGTAACCCGAAACTAGCAACAAAATTTAGAAAAGGGATAATACTTATATACTGAATACTTATTAAAATGTTTACTGAAAGATGACCGAAACAGAACTGACAAAAATTATCACATTCTTCACGGGCTCAACATCCCATAGGGGTGGTTTAGACAAACCAGGCCAGGATTGGTTGAGATCTTGAAGCTTTCGCACTTCGACCAATAATATTGATTTTCGGGTTACCGTCTGTGCATATGTCGAATATCGACATCCGTCCTTATGATGCAAACAAACATTGTAATTAATTGTAAGATTATAATATGCAATGATGTACATATGTATGTATATATTAAAACATTGATTATTAACTATATTGGTAATATTTTCCCTCGTATCCCGCTATATGTCGTGATATTGTATGATCAGTTATGATTGGTCCATGCCACCACTATACAGAGATAAATGCAACGAAAGCTCTCCATGGACCAACCGGCGGGTATTTAATTAAATACTATATAGCCTTAATTATTTAAACTTAGTCGTTCCTCTATTTCAATTAATTTACAATTTAATATGATTTCCTTTGATGAAGTGTGTCCATTCAGACATCTGTTGGGTGGCCTACTTAAATCTTTAAAATAAGCTCTTTATCCAGTTAACCCTTGTTCTGGGAATTTAGAAAAATACCCGCCAAATATAACTTTCTCCACACATGTTAGAAGAATGCCATTCACTTGTCCACTTGGATCCAGGCAAATGTTAGGGCACTCTTCAGAACGTCGTCGCCAACTTTCTAATAAATTTTGATGACCACAATGGTGCTTTACTATTATTAAAAAAAAGGTTACTCAGAATAGAGAGCTTAATGGCAACCGGATGTTCCCTCAACTGCGGACCTGCCTGAAAGGACACTATACAGGGAGTTTCTAAAATAAGAATATTACACGAGAGTCATCTTGTTACACTAGTAACAGTAAGAACGCCATCGATAATTAATTTTGCAATTAATATTTTACGAATATCAATCAAAAGTCCTGGAGTAGGTTGAAACCTTTGGTGTGAAGATAACGCTAACTGAGTTTTCCACAAAACACCAATACACTATACACCACACTCGACGCGCGTTTCACCAACAAAGTTGGCATCATCGGGAGATGATTAAAACTCAACGAACCTTAATCATCTCCAGACTATGTCAACTTTGTTGGCGAAGCGCGCGTCGAATGTAGTGTATAGTGTTTTGCTGTTGTGGAAAACTCAGTTAGTGTCAAAGGTGTAAATATGCATAAGATAAAAAAAGATGAATTGTTTATTCGAATATTTTTGTATATTTTGTTTTTAGACCCTTTTTCTTTCATATTTGCATCGTGTTGACGATTACTAATTTTAGTGAATACAAATAAAACCTTTTATGTGTTTATACTTTAAACATTATTTTCTTTTTCAGATGAGACCGCACAGTTTTGGGCTACCATCAATATGTGCATCAGTGCTTCTCTTGTTCATATTTGACACTGGAATGTGCACATCCCATATCAAGGTACGTTAAAGAATTAAATAGTACAACGTACATGCCCTTAAATACACATACGTTTATTTGAGGTTCATCAGAATGACATGACACTTTTAATATTGCCCTAACATAATACCTGTTAATGCTTTTAGTCATCTGTTTTATGTGTTGTTGAACTTATGTCATGTTATTTGTATTTGGTAAACATAAACCCACTATTATTGTCGTTTAGGCACTTTTCAAGAACTACTCCGTAGTCATGATTTAGCACATATTTATACATCTTTTTAATTAAAAGCATCATGATGCTGTTCAATGTTGAAAAGCAATAAGAAATTGGATTTCACGTTTCCTATTTCACAAAACTACGAGGAAGACCTACCTGCAACAGTTCCCAATTTTAAAAACATGTAAAGGGCAAGAGAATCTGTTTTACCGAACCCTAAGCATCCTGCTGTTAGGCATACAACCGCCTTCAATATTTCAAACACAAGCTTATGTTATATTTTATGCAAATATTTATAGTATTACCCGCATAAAATCCAAGTGGTGCACAAATTAAATAATGAAACCTCTGCTGTCCAACTAAATTTTTATATTATATTTTGTATACTGCTGCATAAATATCCTGTGGTATTAGATAACGTGTTTATGTCAACTAAACCCCACTTCCATGTGTCAGAATTTGTTAATACATAAAAATGCAGATCCTGGCCTCATAACAATTTATGTGAACTCCATCAAGAACTACTGCATGGTCTTGAAATAACTAAATGTTGTATCATATCTTGTACTGGAATCATCGGTTCATATTTATTTGAGGATACAGCTGCCACAGCAACAGTAACATCGGCTCACTGCTAGGATGTGTTGAACAATATTGTCATTCCTCACCTACCAAATTTTGCTTCCCATACCTGATTCCAGCAAGATGGAGCTCTGCGAACACTGCTAGAGTGAGCATGAATTTGTTACGTGAAATGTTTCCGAATCAACTAGTTTTCAGGTATGGTTATATCGCTTGACCAGCCAGATCACTTGATTTGACAGTGACCTTCTTATGGGGGCATTTCAAAGGTATCCGTTTACGAATCGTAATTTACGAACACTTTCAGAATTAAGACATCGAATCAGAGAAGATATTACTGCCATTTCAATAGATACGAGTAAATACACCAGCGGTGTATGTAATGGTCTCTACTTTCGTTCGCGATTAAATAAGTGTTTAATAAGTTCGAAGCTGTTATTTGAATTATATAATTTTAACCTTAAATGCCTTATTATATAAGGCATTTGCAGATGGGTTGGAGTATAATCTCCTTATACAGAAATAAGGAGATTATACTCCAACCCATCTGCAAATGCCTTATATTATACTAAACAAATTAGGCCAAAACAGCTATTCTCCTGGCTATATGCAAAACGCTGAGCGCTGAATTACATGACAAAATTTGCCGTATATTGTCTAACTTAGCACTAAAATACAGTGCTTCAGATTGTCCAAAACCACAAGGAAGATGCAAAGTGTCACCTATCTCAGGATATCGTTAACTCCAGACTGGTTTCCACCGTATCTTGAGTCTAGTCAGTGTAATGTAAACGAGTATACCTTTGACAGATGAAGCTCACATCTAGTAGACGTTGCTGCGTTCCACTGCAGTAGAACGTACCAAACGCCATCTCTTAGTAATTTTGAGAACAATCTAAATCGGAGTAAAAATTTGATATCATCAGTATAATGCAAAGTTTTACTACGTAGAGGGTAATATTCAAACTGCAGAAATATGGTGATTATACTCCAACCCATCTGCATTTACCCTCTGCATATAATCCTCTATCCTCTATCCACATATTACCTGCGTAGTAAAACTTTGCATTATACTGATAATCTCAAGTTTTACTCCGATATAGATTGTTCTCGAAACTACCAAGAGATGGCGTTTGGTACCTTCTACTGCGGTGGAACTTAGCAACGTTTATTAGCTGTGAGATTCATCTGTCAAAGGTATACTCGCTTACACTGCACTGACGAGACCCAAGATAATGTCGAAACCGGTCTGCAGTTAGCGATATCCTGAGATAGGTGACACTTTGCATTTTCCTTGCGGTTTTTCTGTATTTGAGTGCTAACTCTGTTAGACAAAATACGGCAAATTTTGTCATGTAATTCAGCGTTCGGCGTTTGGCATATAACCAGGAGAATAGATGTTTTGATCTAATTTGTTTAGTCCTTACTATATAAGGCATTTTCACATGGGTTTAAGTATAATCTCCTTATTTCTGTAGTTTGAATATTACCCTCTGCGTAGTAAAACTTTTCATTATACTGATATAATTTTACATAGATAACATAATGCGTATAATATTAATAAAACAATAATTTATATATCGCAGATTATGTTTTAGTTATAGCATTTTTTAAAATGTCACCTCAATATGGCAAACTCAGCATTTGTATTTGATGTGTTTGATTTACAGTTTGGTAATTTTTGGTATACCAAATCCAATGTACTTCATTAAACATGTTTAATTGCTTTAGTTCAAAAATAGATGGTCAACAATTGATTTCATTTCAAATAAGAAAACAACAGGGGATAATAATAATTATTATAAAATTTGTTACGTGTCATACCGACCATCAACGTGCAAATATATCAGTAAATCTAGAGATAAAATAACAACATACTATTCATTTCATCGTTATTTGCAAAATAAAAAACTCTCTTATTTTATAAACGAAACAGTCTACCTGAGTCTAGCCATAAAAACATGCCATGGTATGTTTTGAGATTTTTTATTTGCCAAATAGCGATAAAATAGATTATACAGTAGAATTAGTCGTGGGACTGTAATAAATGGCGAATGCGCCCGTAACAGTATTTGAATTAACGGTCATATTTTATCTAGATACTTAATAAGTAAAGGGTCTTTCAATAAGAATGCTCAATTTTTAAATCTAAATAAAACATGTGTGTGAGATATCCAATCAGTTGTTTTTTATTTAAAATAATATTTTATGGCATTAAGTATGGAACATAACGTCATTCAAATGTTCGCCGCAGCTTTGCTTGGTGGCACGTATTCGGGGGGTTCAATTTTCGATGACTTTATCGCATAAATTTAACTGAATTTTCTGGATGGCATTCGTTATGTTGACTTTGAGGACATACATTGTTTACGGTTTATTCGCATAGACCTGCGATTAATGATGGCTCCAAAGGAAGAAGTCCAAAGGCGTTAAATCGCACGATCTCGGTAGCTAGTCTATTTCGCCGCTGCGCGAGATAACCATGTCCTCAAATCCCTCGTACAAAATGTTTATCATGGCATACGCTGTGTGGCATATCGCCATATCATCCAGTTTAAGCTACAAAAAGTTGCTTATCATCGATCTGTAGATGTAGTAGCTCACCGTTGACAGTTGTGACAATACCAGTTTTGTTTTGGAATAAGTACGGACGGATGATTTCTCCAGACTAAAATCCTCACCAAACAGTGACTTTCTGGGGATGCATTTGGTGTTGGTGTATGTCGTGTGGATTGGTATCGTCCCAAATCCGACAATTTTGGTTGTGCCATTCATTCAAAAATGGTCGGCCTCGTCGCTAAAGATGGTTTTTCTTTGGAGCATTTTGGATCAGCTGTCAACTGCTCCAGAGCCCAATCAGTGAACACACGGCGCGCGGCGTTGTATGAGATCGTTTACCTTAAATTTCTGCGTCATTTGGTTTTTATTTAATTATTTTACCACACTAGTGCGGTAATGTGGCACGCATCATACTAAAAATAGTTCGTGTAATCTTAGTTACTACACGGTTTCAGTATATGTTAAGCTCAAAAGTTTTCTTTGTATAACTTAATATATTCGTTAACTTATTCAGTAAAATGATATGAGAAATTACTGCATTTTGTATCTTCAATCTATCATTAGATGTATATCTAACGGAATGTGTGTGAAATACTGCGACATACAACAAATATTGAGCACATATTTAATTAAAATTAGCTTCTTAACTTACCGAATGAATACAAGTTATGTGTACATTAGACATATTTCTGGGCTTCCTAGTGAGGTAATGTCTTGGGCTAACCACGGCGATTCCCGTATATACCTTTCTCGATAACGATGACATAGACCTTATACCTACGCAGGTCGTGACCCTTTTTAGACCTTTCTTATCTCATAGCTCATAGCATACATTGTATACTGACACAAACAGCTTACATTTATGGACACAGTTATCTATTTATATTACAGAAATAGCACTGATGTGCGTTCGCTTTATAAAAAGAATCAACTCACAGGGAAGTTCCTCGTCGTCTCTGGGGATCCATCCGTAGACCAGCTAAGGGAGAACACTGGAACGGCAAGCAAACGTATAAAAAGTAACATGCTATAAAAAGATACATATTTTGTAATGGTATACGCATTGTGAACATAAAGCAACACATCACGTGTCCATTTGAGAGTATCGATTAGATATTTGATGTGGATGGGAGAACGCATTGTTACGTTACATCAAAGGAGTCACGATATACGTGAGTCCAGGGTTTAACTTCTTCATTTTATATTTCATCGGTATTTTTAGGTATCTTTATTGCGATAATGTTTGGAGTATAGTGATCCACGATTTAAATAAAATATGTTTTATGAAATATGCTTAACTTTCTGCAGTGAATTATTTTTTACGGATATCAGTAATGAATATTTCTGTTATCTTTGAATTTGATGATTAAATTTTATATTTGTTTTATTGAGAGGTTAAAAAGATTTAATTATTTATACAAGGTGAGGCAGAGCAACTTGCTTGTTTAGAAATTCAAATTAAAAAAGTAATGCAAATATATATATATATATATATATATATCTATTATTTGAAGATCAAGTAAAACATATCAGGCAGGTGGCGTTCATTATTCTCAATACACAGCTCTAATCGAATTCAGAGGTTTTGTACAACTCTTTCCAGTATATCGATGGGTATGTTGACCACAGCTTAACGAATATTGTTCTTCAGGGGAGCCAGGGTCCTAGGACGATCGTTGGATGCCTAGAAGCGCCTCACATGCATTTTGTCGAGCAACAGAATCGCGTGGATTAAGTTACTGCACCAGAGATAATCTGTAGGGATTAAATTTTAGTTCTTCATGAAGGATTCGCCTCATAGAATGAGCAGAAAACCCAAGAGCAACTGCATGTTTGCGTACAGAGGGGATCGAAAAACAGAAAGCCTTACAATGTACAACGTTTTGGGGTGACCTTGCTGTCCGTGGAAGCCCAGGTTTTTTTTTCAGATCACCAGGTTCCCTGAAGTTGTGTATAATTGACGGCCGGCCAGAAACGCGGCAACGGGGCGCAATATTGAAATGGGTACGGAATGCGCGTTGCGTTGCGATGATTAAGCGACCGTTGGAAAAGTACGCCTCGACAGCGAACGCGCTCTTAACCTTCGTCCACTCCATGACGCTAACTAAACCAAGCGCAGCTACAACCTTACACTCCACCCTCTTGAATATGCCTACTCCCACCCTCCTAGTACTTCGATTCAGGGTGTCAAATTCAAATAAGCATGTTGCTCTAAACACAAAGCAAAAAAATACACTCAAAAATAAACAACATATTAAAGAATGAAAAAGAAATAGATGTTATATGTATTATTTTACATAAACTGGAGTTTAGTTTTCCACGAACACTAAAAGATTATAATAAAGAATAAATAAAAACAAGCTATTTTCAATCGAGACCTACATTATTTTACAAAAATGCTTGAAAATTTCATCTTGGTAGTATCATCGAGTGTTCACATTATATAATTTAATATAACGTAATGTTACCTTTAACTTCAAGAATTTAATAAATAGGAGAAAACATTCTACATAAGTTATGTAAATCCTTCTCATATTACGACAGTATTATCTCTCAGCTAAGTAATCAAAAGCATTAGTTTAGAAGTACATTTTAGTGGTATTTAGGGATTTTACGGAATACAATTTGAGATGCATATATTCCAAATTAAATCCCCCAGAGCATGTAGAGAAAATCATTCTCTACGATGTTAACCGATTTTAAATTCAAAAGTTATTTACGCTCGGGCTGCTTCCATTTAGAGAATATTCCAACTAAGTGCACCAGGTAGCCTTTCAATTTATAACAGTCATTGTATCAAGCTGTTACCTGGCCAAAAGAAAATTTCACTAAGGCTTAGCGTAACCTGGGTCTGAAATTAACGTTATATCCTACCATCCCACAAGCTTGTTCTCTAAAGTCTCAAAATTACTGAAAAACTGATCCTTAAAAGTATAAATTCACATATCAATCCCCAGGATTGAACCCCAGATCATCATCAATTTAGATTTCACTCGTCACATTCCACTACACAACAGTGTCATATAATTGTAGACATTATCAAGAAATCGCCAATATGGTACCTCAGTATTCATAGATGCAAGTCAGGCTTTTGACAAGTTCTGACATCAAGGCCTAAAACAATTATTAACAAAAGTTAATGGAGAGCAACTGCTTCAAAGTCTACTCGGGTGTGTTGCAAGGAAGTATACTTGGCCCACTTCTGTATCTACTATATACATCTGATTTACCATCTTCAAGACTGATAACTATTGTAACATTAAGCTGATTACACATTTCTAATTTTAAAGATCCAACATATTCCAGCATTACAATACATAATTTTCAAAATTACTTATAACCACTTGCGGCTTTTGAAACGTGGAGGAAATGTAAGTAGATACAAATCTTCTCATATAACAGTGACTGTTAGACAAGAATGTTGTCCTGCAATTTACGTCAACCAGAATTTCGTACTTCAAGTAACACCTATCTGAAATATGTTGGTCTCCACCTAGACAGTAAAATTACCTGAAAAGAACACATATCTAAAAGAAACAGCAAATTTATTGGACAAAAGTGTAACTTATCAATGAAACAATTAACTTCTAAAACACTAATTAGACCCATCTGGACCTACGGAGTAGACCTCTGGTGCTATGCAGCTAACTTACACATTACTAATAAAATGTAGTTGCCTGATAAACCCTTTAGGAAATCGTCATTAAATAAATATATTGATATTTTTGGTTAACGAAATTATAAAAAAATAGTATGCAAGGAGATATTAGGAATTATTTAAAAATAATTATTAGAGCTGTGTTTTATAATATTATTGATTTATTGGATCATTTTCTTTTACAAATGTCACAGGTGGCTTATGATAATTGAAATACGATACCAATATTTGAGTTTCGACTGTGTATAAATATCGACTACATGGATTATCTATTTTTCTTTTAAATTTTTCGAAGATCTTTCTGGCACCTTCGTGAGAATGAGAATCTTCATACTACTCAATTTCAGAGGGCTCTTGGTGTTATGACACATCAGCAGTAGAATTATTTCCACTTGAAAAGTATTTATAAATCCATATTAGTTTATATAATATATATGACAATATATAGACAACAATGAATATAAATAATTCAAAATATATTAATCATCTATTTCATTTTCCATAGTTGCTCTATGCGTTCTCGATTCTCTCGCTGGCGCTGTCGATAAACACGAAGACCATCAGCTGCTGCCCGGTTACCTGGTGGTCGTCCTGCATTTTGTCTACTCGCCACGTGGTCATTGCCCTAGCTCTTGTCGCTATCTTGCTCTAAATTCGCGAAGGCGCCTCGATGCGAATTACTACGTGCAAGATAGATATCGTATCGGTACATTGGCGTTTTATGTTAAAATAAATTATTACATGTAGATCCACATATAGCATACTTACGTTGATAGTATTTTCATATAAAATCAGGTTTAAAATTATCTTTTCAATCACTTTAAATCACTTCTCCAATAAATCACTTCAATAACGAATAATTTAGACACTTTAATATGAACTATATAGAAGTTATATCTAGATATAAACCATAATTTACACAGAGACTGATGCGCTACTTATGCACAGCCACTTATTCCTTACATTACGGACGCAGAAGCCTAGGCATATCCCCTCTACACTCTCGTTCATTTGCATGTGCTGCTTGTATCCTGTCCACCAAAGTGTTTCACTTTGAATTCCGTTTCAGTTTTTCGGAGTCATTACCTCGCTATAGAAGTATTACTTCAAAAAGTTATCACAAAACACATTATGGAGTTTCCTTGTGGAACAGAGAGTATTGAAG
This sequence comes from Rosalia funebris, assembly GCA_037954035.1. NCBI lineage: Eukaryota > Metazoa > Arthropoda > Insecta > Coleoptera > Cerambycidae > Rosalia > Rosalia funebris. The sequence continues at coordinate 35,213,783 of JAZFAV010000015.1, forward strand.
TGAATTGACAAGTACTTTTGCTTGAGCTAAAAAACTGAAGAAAAATCCAGAATCCACAGCAAGTTGTAAATTAATTAATAATATTTACCGAAACATATGGTTTGTATAATGATTCCTTGCGTGTGCGTCACAGGTAACAATCGTGTGAATCAATCAACTGACATTTTTGAACAATATCGTGCCAAAAACACATTTTAGGATAATAGTTAGTACAATACAAGTCTGTTAACCTATGACAGAGTAAAAAAAAGTTCTCCACAAAAACATTCAATGGAAGTAATATTACCATCAAAGTAAATGAAATAAATTCAATGAAAATCAAAATAAATGAAACAAAAGTGAAATAAATTTTACAGAAATATTGAGACGCCAATGAATCAAATTATACAATAAAGCTAAGACGTTACTTAATTATTGCATTTTGTTGGGCAAACTATTAACTGTCTATGCCGTACGTAGTTGATTGAAACATATGTCGTTAGACATATGCGCTGGTAATTGTGGCATATTAGTAACAATTGCGAGTGGTATAGCATGTGATCCGTGCGTCGTCACTAAATTGATACACGCGCAAAGATTTATTATACAAATTATATCTATGAATATATTCAGTTGAGTAAGTCAAACTCTAGTCATTTTATTAGTATCTTATACGATAGTACGTTATTTATCTAGTACCTTAGTGCTCATGCATATTGGTCTGTCGCCTTCTCTATACCCAGCACGGAAACCTATTACTTCAAATATAAATTTATATCCCTACACTCGGCAATATCTGGAATTCTACTATCCAGATCACGCACCATCTGCAATTCGCCATATATTTCCCGGTAATACAAAACAATTGTTATCGTTCTCCGAAGTTTTATTGAGAAGTATAAACCAGATCGTAAAAATGATTAAGATTCTATAATATTTCTTGTAAATCAAAAGTGGGGCCCCGAGTTCTCTCGAGGTACCGAAGACGTTATATTTCTCCATGGCTGAGACAAGTATTGACTCGCTGAGCAATATAAAATGCCTCATTAATCTCCCGAAGCCCATCTGAAGGCATTTATAAAACAGTCTTTAAGCCAATCTCATGAAAGTTTAAGGGAATCGTATAAATAATGCCGCTTCGCAGATGCGGCTTGGAAATTTATTTTAAATATGTATATAAACACCTTTAAGTTGGTAATCCATTAACCATTTGGATTTAGCACGTAAGATCACAATATTATATGCTAATCAGCTTTCTATTGTTGAATGATATTATCGTTTTACCAAAATACCTCCCCTTTGAAGCAATTACAATGCGAAAACAGAATCAGGTGTAATTTGTTTAAGATATAAACTGAGAAATCGTTGGCTTTAGCAGCTTAGTTCTCCGTGCATATTTTACTATAAGGCAAATATTATTAAAATAATAAATATTGGACCATTTCAACAATTATTTTCCCCATTTAATGTATAGAAACAGAATAATTACTTGAAAAAAATAATGTACCACGTTTTTAAATCAGACTAAAAATTATAAATTAATTTACCCTAGCCCCATACAGATTCCTAATCTCATGCAAATAGTCATGAGAGTTTATGACTATTTGCATGAGATTAGGAATGTTATTTTGTAATAGCTATGTAGAAACTTGCAAGACTTAAAATTAAAAGTGTGTGGCGCATGCACAATATATAGTAGTAAGGAGTGTAGAGAGCAACTGTCGTTGAGAAAACTCACACATCAGTTCATATCATTTGCAGTGCAATAGAATTGTTAGTGACATAGGTGAATTATTTATGCATTAATTATCTATTATATGTGCCACACATCTTTCATTTTAAATCTTACAAGTATTTTCATAGCTATTAAAAATTCACAATCGAAAATTCTTAGGACTACGGGTTTAGGAATCGGTATGGGGGCTATTATTATACAGGCTGTCTCCTAAAAAACGCCGCAAGCCATAACTCCGTTATTTATAATCTGATTTTAAAAAACAAAAAATAAAATGAAATGGATCTAAATACACTCTAGAGGAAGCATACTGCAGTGTTTTTAAACTTTTTTTTTTTAAAGCGATAGTCAACTTTTTTTTAAAATAGCAATATAGCTTTTTTTTATTTACTATTATGAAGATTTCTTTTCTGAATCCAACGATGTATAACAAATGGACTTTTGTGAAACATTTGTCACAGAAAAATGGTGAAAATATTCGCCGATACCGCAATCGGCGCCCAGTCGCTTAATTGATGACAAACGTATTTTGACTAATCGTCTATGCCGTGGAAAACAAAAAAAAAATACAACAAAGCGAATAAAACCCAAAACAGAATTAGAATCTAATTATAAAAGAAACATTACATGAAGATCAATTAAAAACAAGTTGATTAAATACATGCAAAGATAAACACGAAATTACATTAAACAAAGTTAAACAGCATTAAACACGAAATACATTAAACGAAGTGCACCAAAGTTTAACTCGAAGCAACTAAAGAAGCAAATTAGCAAATACAGTTACAAACCTACAAGTGCTGCTCAAACTGGTTACCGGCACAATCAAAACATACCTGGCATCTTCTGAATTCTGCATTGATCGCATTCAATATAAAATTGGGGGGTATTTCGCGACACGCACGTACAACTCTTTGCCTCGGAATTTCTTCATTTTCTGGTCGGGTTAAATACACATGATCTTGAAGATAACCCCAAAAATCAAGTGGAGTAAGATCTGGAGAACGGGTAGGCCATCGAATAGGTCCATAAGTTCCTATCCACCTTTCATTAAATGTGGTGTTTAACCAATTAGTATTCATTCTGGCATTATGAGGGGTAGCCCCATCTTGATGGAAACAAATTCTATTGAGTTTTGTAATAGGTTGTTCATATAAAAAGTTCTGTTCTCTCAATATTTGATAATATTTTTCTTGATTTAGGGTGCCGTCTATGAAAAATCGTCCAATCAATCTATTATCCAAAATGCCACACCACACATTAATACTAAACCTTCGTTGAAAATTAGTTTCGATGATAATCCTTGGGTTTTCTTGGCTCCAATGTCGGTGGATATTTCTATTAAAAATACCATTGACACTAAATGTACTGACCAAATAATCTTATGAAAAAGTTGGTCTCGTCGCACTAAATTTAAATACAACTCGCAAAATTGTTGTCTTCGTTCTCTATCGTTTTCCTCTAATGCCTGTACTTTTTGAGGTATGTATGGCTCAAATTTGTGCTTTTTCAATATTGAATTCACAGTTCGTTTTGAAGTTCCAATATTATTTGAAATTTCCCAAATGGAGGTTCTTGGGTTTTCTTCAACATTAAGAAGAAAGAATTTTCTTCAACATTAAGCTCCATGTTTTCATTAAATTCGCGTTCTTCTCGTTTCGGTTTCTTAAATGCCCCATAGTTTCGTAAAGTTTCTTCAAGTTTTCCAAACTTACGTGGTTCTGGAACTTCTTTATGAGGAAACCGCTCTCTATAAAGGCAGACTGCTGCACCACGATTCTGATTACATTGAAAGTGTACCTGAATCATATCCGTCAATATTTGAATATTATCCATACTGCACTGTTAACTAATTTCGCAAAAAATAACTTACTGTAATGACACTATGACACACAAAAGCAAAATAATGTAAAAAACTGGGATGCGGAAGTTAAAATGACATTTACTCGATTTGTTGTATTATTTTTTGTTTTCCACGGTACAGATGATTAGTCAAAATACGTTTGTCATCAATTAAGCGACCGGGCGTCTATTGCGGTATCGGCGAATATTTTCACCATTTTTATGTGACAAATTTTTCAAAAAAGTTCATTTGTTCTACATCGTTGGATTCAGAAAATAAATCTGCACAATAGTAAATAAAAAAAGTATATTGTCATTTGAAAAAAAAAGTTGACTATCGCTTAAAAAAAAAAGTTTAAAAACACTGCGGTATGCTCATTCTAGAGTGTATTTAGAGCAATTTCATTTGATTTTTTGTTTTTTAAAATCAGGTTTTAAATAACGGAGTTATGGCTTGCGGCGTTTTTTAGGAGACACCCCGTATAGTTTTTAGTTCATTTTAAAACATGGTATATTAAACTTTATTTATTCAAATAATTATTTTTTATTATTATTTCTTTCTTTCTTTCTCTATATCACTCTCCACTTTTCACTAAACTATATTTGTTTCTTTATTTATTTTGTTTAATCTAAAAGCTGTTGCATACTGTTAACAAACTCGTTTTCTTCAACTGTCTGCCAGTTCTGAGATATGTTTAAAGTTTTAGATCTATAGCTGATCGGGACGTTAGATTAAAATCGATTGCAAAATTTGTACCGAAGATACAACGAATAGTCTACCAAATAGACAGACAAGAAAGATAATATTGTATTGTCATCCAATTCTGAGCTATAATTAAAGTTTCAAGTCTCTAGCTCATCGGGAAATTAATTTATAATCAATTGCATTTATACCGAACAGACAGACAAGAAAGCGAGTTAATAAGAACGTGATAAAAATATGGAGAAATACATTTAGACCTTTAAAATTAATATACATTAATACTATTATTAATTTGACAAAATTGGGTTGCTAGTGTTCTGTAGTCACAGGACACATAAGTCGAGATATTCAGGGAAACTTTTGATGTACTTCTCTTCATTTTTGGTAATATTATTTTAATTACTTTAAATTTGTGAAGTACTAGTATTAATTAACAAAGCTTTTACTGCATGGATGAACATGATCTAAAGCTCTTTTAGTCTTCCTCTTTGTGTCGAAATGATGAATCGCAAGATTATATGCAATTATCTTCAATTGTGTTAGTTGCTGTTAGATATACATATCAGAGAGCACCAGTGTTAGCTAATTATCTGGCGATTGTCAATTCGTCATACCGTTCAAAGTATATGGTTTAAGAACTGACAAGCTGTTGAAATTCCACTGGATAGTTTATGACAAACACATAATCAGAGGAACTATTTTACTTAAAATCTACTTAACACTACTAAAATCATTTTATATTGTCACGTATTCCCTAACACTTTTCTATTTTTTCTCGATATTACTTTAATTATTTATTTTCATTAATATAAGTACCCATTTAATTTATACACAAGAGTTGTTATAAATTAAAATAAGCATTAATATTTTCAGGATTCATTAAATCCCGACCACGACTTCGCTAGGATTTATTGAAGAATATATGTACATAATCTATACAGAAAACGCATAACAATTTCAGTGGGAGAATAATTTTATTAAAAGCGTACATTCACATAACGAAATAAGTAAAGCAAATGAATAATATAAAATCTAGATGACCGATATTATTAATATTACAGGTGTCTTGCTTCATGATAGTAAATATAAATTCTAAATTAATTTAATAGTCTAAAGTCTGTTATCTATTGATAACAGACTGTCTACTGGCCTAGTGTGCCATTTTATTTCGCCATTTATTATTTCTAAGTACTTTATCAGCAGCTCTCCTTACAGTTATTATATCAACTATTGCCCTGGTTTCTGTTGTTATTTCATCTGACACTATTAATATATGAATCAAACATTGTATTCGTGATATGACAATTTTGTATTCTTTGTTTTGCTAATAAATATTTAATTTTACTTATATAATTTAATTTTGAATTAAATTATCATATTCCAAAGAGCTGGTAACGGTGACTTAATAAGGCATTTGTTCCTACAAAATAATATAAATTCTTTTCTATTCATGTGACAATATGAATTGTTATTGCACTGAATAAGTACATGCCCTACATGCCTAAGTCTGTCCCTACACACCTCGAAAGGAGGTTAGGGTCTCCTATATATTATCTTATACCGTGTGTTTAAAAGTGTACGCTACATGTCTCGCTTTTTTCACTTACGATTGCATCCGCTATACAGTCCACATACAAAGGGACTAAATAGACGACACCATATACCATGTAAGCGTAATTTCAACCGTGATTCTATAAAAATCACTTTTTCTAATTTGTTTCACACATATTCAACTGATATTTCATAATGAATATATTTTCATTGTTTATTAGATATAATGAATGAAGGAAATGTACAATCTGTATAATGGATCTTTGCGTGTGTATCAATTTAATGACGACGCACGGATCACTCGCTATACTAATCGCTACACCACTCGCAATTGTTTCTAATGTGCCACAATTACCAGCACGTATGTCTAGCGACATATGTTTCAATCATCTACGTACGGCATAGATAGTTATTAAATTGCCGAATAAAATGCAATTATGAAGTCACGTCTTAGCTTTAGTGTATAATTTTATTCATTAACGTCTCAATAAATTTATTTCTTTATTGTTTTATTTATTTTCATTTTTGTTGAATTTATTTTATTAACATTGATGGAAATATCACTTCCATTGAATGTTTTTGTGGAGAACCTTTTCATTACTCTGTCATAGGTTGAAGGATTTGTATTGTACTGACTGTTATTCTAAAATACGTTTTCGGCATGACACTGTTCAAAAATGTCATTTGATTGATTCATACGACTGTTACCTGTGACGCACACGCAAAGAATCATTATACAAACCATAATACTAGTTCTGTCTATGAATGTGATTTTGAAGAAAATCGGTTTATGTATGATAGGATTATACATAAACTACTTTCAAACGTAATGTTCGTCATACAAAATATAGTTTTAATAAACCCCTGGTGATGCCAATTTGATTGGCGAAGCGTACGTCGTATAACTGTTTCATATTTTGTGAAAAACTAGTCTTCTGTTCTTTTTTCCGCTATTGAAAGTACCAATCCTCTCCTAAGTTTGTCGTATAACGTTTACACAAGATGTTATCGGTGAAAACTTCAAAAAGTCCAGGTTGAACAATCTGGTTGTATAAACACCTTAAAATCTACCCCTATCCAGGTGGTGAAAGGGACGACGGAAACCTGCCTAAAGCGCCCTGATGATAAACTTTTAACATCTGACAAAGTTAAAGTACACTTCGGAATCAAGACAACTGTGGAAATTACGCAGAAAGCTGATAATGGCAGAGGGTAAATTTGAATTCCCTGTAGTGAAATCCAGTATTAACGAGATTACTAGCGGCTAGGATGTATAAAGATTGTTAGTTGTTGTTTTAATACCGCTTCAAGCTCGCTTCCTGAAAGAACTCACTTCAAAGAAGTTTTTCAGGCGTAATAATCAAAAGCTGTCGCGAAGATCAGCAAAAAACTGCTGAGAGTGCTAGAAAACGTAATTTTACTCTACTTCCTCGTTCGAATTAATCATGATATTATGAGTCAAGGAATATCCGCATTGCATACAGGGTTCATCAAAACAGATATAATTTACATTTATAATTGTTCCCGCTCATAAAATATAAATTCAATATTGACTGAAATGTATGCTGTTTATTATTACATATTCGATCCTAAAAAGATTAGAATAACTTTTATTTCGACAGTGACATATGAGAAGTGACATTTCTGTTTCTAATAATACTTTTATTTTGGAAATAAAAGTTAAAATTTTATTTTTTCACGAAAAGGTAATATTGTTAGTAAAGTTACTGATCAGTTTGAAGGTTAATGAAAATAAATATATCATAAATATATCACGTTTATAGCTTTACACAAACTTATTTTGAATATCAGTGGTAGCAATGATACCTGCATTACCTCCAGAATTATCTTGCAACCATTTACTGTTATTTATGATCCATTATACAACTTTATATTTATCATGCTTCTCCAAAATTGGTACGTATCTTGTATAACATTCTGGACTGTTCGTTTCTTGTTCTGTGACTCTGATTGCAAAAACACAGGAAATATTCACCCTGTTCCGTTTGCCTACGTAATGCAATAGGTATATAAAATGAAAATAAATATGTCACGTTTATAGTTTTAAATTACTCTATCCTATTAAAAGCAATATTAAAATAACAGTTTCAACAACTATTCAACTGTATACAATACAATAACATTCAGTATTAAATGTTATTGTAGTGTACTATTCATTTCATCGCTATTTGCCAAATAAGAAACTCTCTTATCTTGCCGATAAATTGAACAGTCAACCTGAGCCTAGCCATAAAAACAAGCCATGGTATGAGATAAGAGCCGTTTGGAATTTTTTATTTGGAAAATACAGATGAAATGAACTATATACAGCAATAGGCTTATTTTCGAACACAAAAATATTTTCAGTACTAGGGATAGTAATAATACCTGCAGGACCGCTAGAATTATGTTCTAACTATCTAATTTTGTTTATAATCCATTACATATGTTTACATTCATCACACTTCTCCATAGTTTTTACGTATTTTGTATCACTTAGAAAATGCCAGTGAAATACTGCATCATGCGATTTCGCTCATTGCCCTGATTGCAGAAAGAGAACACACACATGAAAACGGCTGTTTTCGTGTGTGTGTCATGAAATTTTTAAGTCGATGTACGAAATGCTTTTCGTTCGAATGTCGACATTTTAATAAAATCAATGTAGTAAATCGACCCTTGCGAACAACGTGGTAGCTGTTTTTAATCCGAGATCTCTAGAGGCATGCTGCGGAGGTGCCTTCGATATGAGCAAAGGGCGGCGCAATATTATTGCGATTTACTTACTTGTCATATGTTAAGACACAGTTAAAAAATGAAAATAGGAAAAACTCACCCTGTTCTACTTGTCTGATTCATTTATGCTTCGTTGTTCGTTATCATGCTGATCGTGTGACTGTTGCACATACTAGAATAGACTAATACTATATATTATATATAAAGATATAGCACATGTTTCCATATATTCATTGGCATAAAGGAACGGATTCCAAGCAAATTAAAATAATGAAATAAAAACGTGTATTACCTGTATTTATATTAAGTAAGTGTCATAGTTTGTTATACAAAATTATACTTTAATGTAATTTAAGAAAACAAAATAAAGTAAAAATATTCCGTTAATAGTTCTCTTTTTATTCAACCTCTTTCCATGAGGAGTATACTTAAAATAGGTATATGGTACTGATTTTGAAAGAGATCTAAATTAAAATAATTTATTTATGTGAATATGTTATGCCAAAGATAACAAATGATATCTCTGGAACAAGATGTTCGCATAAATAAATTAACTTAGACGTCAGTACTTGATACATTAAATATTAACTAACAGCTATATTTCATAGGTAACATTCATTTCAAACCTATAAATATATTCCATGCCTAATAAATGAGAAAATTAAATCCTAATATATATTAAAATTTAATATACAATATAACATATTGGCATACATTGTGATTTAATATATTTGCATTGACAAGAGTTTGTTAAATGTATAATAAATATATTCGAAGTTATCATTGGTTGAAGAGCAATACCAATTCAACAATGTTTTTCGCCTTATCCAAAATAAATTTATTTGTCATAAACATAATTCAATAAATCATTAACAAACAAAAATTTCTCTTGATGTACAAATTTACAAATTAAAGTGTCGGTACCTAAATGAAGATATTATTTTACATCAAGTTCACGGCAATGGTAGCCATCATATTACGGAATCCTTAATGTAAATTCAGCTATTATAGGTGAAGTAAAAATATAATACATTAACTACCCGTATGGAATGTACTGCATACTTAAGTTACCCATACCTTAAATTTTAATTATAATAAATTCCATTAGGACTCCCAGAAGCTTTCACGTATAAAGTGTGTATTCCTATAGTATGTTATTTGTGGTTTCCCTAGGGAGCGAAAGTTTTCCACGGCGCCAGTCTTTTTAAATTAAAATAATGGTCAAGTTATATCATAGTGTACCAAAAACATCTATACTGTTTTAGACGATCACGAACTGAATTATTGAGAATATGAACGCCATTATTTATAATATACGGAATAATTTAAATAAAAGAAATCGTTACTAAAAGCAGTTATTCACACCTACCTACAAATATTATGAGAGAATCCATTAATTTAATTTGCCACATTTACTTTCATACTGAAGTGAATAAAAAATATAGATGGTTAACTAAACAATAATATATGTCATCTACATTATATAGCGTCTAGTGAAGTAGAATACGTTACTATTAAGCTAGAGAACATTAAACTCTATATAGTATATACGATGAAGGGCTTGGTTATCATAATGGAAACATGAGAACATAAAATTAAACACAAAGACTATTGATGTCCAATTCATAATATCATTGGTTCTGTTTAAATATCCAATAACAGTCAAGATAGTCTTTGAAACATGATATGTCATATCGGCATATTTATTGTTCAAAATATGTATAAGGAAAAGGAGGAATAATCAGTATAATAATACACTCAAAAACGTTATTCTAACAATGCCATAATCAAATATATACTTTGTATAAGCACTTACAAAAATAAATAATATATTTCGGTTTACTCCACTGCTTATTCTAATATCTAATCTCTTGTAACTATTTTCATTGATAGTTAGTGATCCGTAATGAGGTAAGCATTCATTTCACTTCACATTCATCCATTAATGTCATCTATCACCATATAAATCAATACAACGCACAAATATGTATAAGGCCCTTGCCTTTACTGATGATATTATCACATTTAGCTATCTTAATACGTTTAGAGGTATCCAACATGTTGTTTTGGTTATATTAATAATTAAATGTAAGTTCTTAGAGTCTATTCTATGATTGCTTTCGAAAGAATGTTGGGCAACGGAAGATTTTTCTAGTCATTCAGACTCTAAGTAGGTCATCTTAATGCTTCTTAAATCGTAGTACAGTTACTTTTTTTGTCTGCCCAGTGTACTTTTGTCTACCCACTATACAATGTTGCCAACTAATTTCATAATTCTCAGACCTTTCGTTATTTTCAATATTATCTTTTGGATTTCGTAAAAGCTATTGCAATATTTTTCCAGAATAATATAATAATATACGTGTCATACCTACTCAAGTCTTTAAAAACAATTATTAATACAATTTTGCAAATTTTGGAGTCGTCTCAAAAGGGAAGAATTGTTTTAAATGTACATTTTCTAATTAATTTATCTACTCCGTGTACTCTAGTAAACTACTGTTACACTGAAATATTATGTTTTTTACCTGTATCTCGTATTAGAAATAATTCATAACTAAGAATAATATTAATAATGATTTTGTTATTAAGGACTATTAGGAAGATTTACTAAAAACTATATTACACAATATTAATTATTATCATATAATTTGGAGAGAGGATATAGGAAATAGAAAGCTTATGAATACGAAACACAAATAATGGAAACCATCCACCCATCTCTTATTATAACTGTTTATTAATTTGTAAGTATTCAACGGAAATAGTATTTAAGGTAAATGCCTTATGTGTATTCTGGTATGTACATACATATTTGATGAATGATTTCCACTGAGTAATATATTTTTTTCAATTTATATTTAACACTGTTCACATTAATATATTTTAATTCAGTCTGTAATTTATCGGTCATATATCGGTTGCCCGTACATAAATAAACCTACTAAACTTTACCATTCATTGCAGAAATGCCTGTATGGGATTCTTCATAATGTCCTATCATCTCTTCTTTGATTCAAAACAACAGGATATTACTTTGGTCACTATATTACGATGTATAAAATTGACATATTTATAATTTAATTAATTAAATTAGCTTTTGGGAAATTCTTATTGAAATATTCTGTTATTGGTATTTGGACAAAAGCGAAAATAACGTTTTATCATTGATAGCCACTTGCGATATTGTACTGTGTCGGTAAACATTATTGAAAATAGGTTAATTTAACGAGGAAAATGTTTTAGTGAATTAAATATAATAATTAAATTGATATACATTGATTTATTATAGCTTGTAGCAACATATTTGATTGACATTTCCATGTAATATTAACAAACATAATTTATTGATATTACATAATTTTGAATATTATTATTATCGAAAATTGCAAATATTGACCGTTCGTGATTTGTATATTTTAAATAATGACGATAATGGTATTAAAAATATATCTTTCTATTAATCTTAAATACTCGTAGGAAATATCTCGTTCTGAATTTCATATTTCATTTAAAAAGTGGAAACCTTTTACAAGATGTGATTAATTAAATCCATTTTTTACAGCTATAATTTAAACCCCAAAACATTTTATAATTTGTACTTATGCATTTAGTTACTGAATTTATACTGGGATATAAACTAATAGATCCATGATATACAGGGTTTCGGTGTAGTTTTTAGCATAAACATTGGTTAGTGTCTGAGATATGTGTACATAAGTCCACATATCTCAGACACTAAGCAATACAAAAAAAATTATTAAGGTGAGAGAGAAGTTTTTTTCACAAAAAAATAACTAGCACTGCAAAAATAAGTATGCAGGGTATATATTTGCCATCAATATAAGACACGAGTTTACTATTCAACTTTTAATATACAAATAGAGCTGTTGTGATTAGTGAGGTTAATATAAATCAAAAATTGACAGAACACGGAATATCAACGTCAACTACTCTAACTATCTTTGCTCTGAACTTAAAAAATTACCTAACCCAGTGGCGTTCTGTTGTAGAGGACATAAGGCTTTGTTCAGAGAAGGAGACGAAATTTAAAGTCTTTGAATTTCTTGTGAAGAGACGAATTCAGCGAAGACTACGACATAACTCTCAAGAATTGATTCAGCTGAATTAATTTTTCTTTCATTATTTATATTTCTAAATATTCATAAAGCAATAAGTTAGAAGCATTTAAAATATTTTACTACTACAGGCGCCTGATGATATAGAACATAAAAAATAAAATAAAAAAATTCAATGTTCGAAGTACGCAATAATTTTCTCACTTTTAACACATTTTGTTATTTGGAACATGCAATTGCATAATTATGAAAATGAACTGTTTGTTATGCCACTAAATGTGAAAATTTTTATAGTTATGATAGGTATAAGGAAGAATTATCAACAAAGTTCATTGCCTTTCTATAAAGCGGATAACATGAAGCATCTAGAGGCATTAGCTATAATTCTACGGAATACTCAAAAGTAATGGCATATTATTATAGAAAACTATAAATACTAGAATAACTGCATTATATTGTGGACTAGAAAAAATAAATAATAATTAAATATTTTCTAAAATGCGCCAAACAGAAATAATATTTAATTGTGAAAAAAAACTATACATTGGCAACATAATGGAATACATTTTTTGAAACCAGTTAATAACTTATAGTGTAGTGCACCTGCTTACATTCCCAAGATAATTAAGGATCGGTCTGGTATTAACAGGATAACATTTCAATCGAACATAAAAAGAAGCAGTTGCTCGTTTGTCAGATTTAAGGGTGTTTAATATTCATTAAAGTCTAGGTCGGGACATTATGAGCATAAGAGTGTATTGAACTGAAGTCCCTACTTTTTTTTTTTATAATAGTATGAAAGGAGAATGGGAAGCCCAAGTAAATTACAGTTTGCTCAAAGGGTATTGAGCGTTGAAGAACTCACGTAAATGCAAACACGTGAGTACGCGATGTAAGACAAATCGTTCATTAGAATCACCAGTTTATGTAGTTATGATATAGAATAGGTTACTTACATACAGTAAGCATGTACAGGTTGGAATAAATTTTATAAAATCGTTACCAGGCAAATTTTTAAAGCACCATATTTTTGTATACGTATACTTTTTGATATCATCACTCATGAAGTTATGACATAGTCTATAGTTTTTGTAAGTAGCAACAGCCCATCTGATGTCATTTAAGTAGCACATTATTTACGAAATTCATTTGCTATGGATGACATCGAGACGAAATTGAAAGAGTTGTGAGTTAAATATCCGAGAACCGTTCTTAAATATTAGTTGGTGACTAAATTTCTTAAAAAAATTCTCTACAGCTAATATCGAAGGACAGTAAACCGACATTGAAATTATTTCGAGTACGAAGTCTCTTTAAGTTTACGCAACTTCGTTCTGTAAAGATTAGAACTCCCACTTTGAGTATGGAAAGGATATTTAATTAACTCTTTCTATAGCAATACTTATAATAGAGTAACAGAAAATTATCTGCAGAACATCTACAGTTCAAGAAATTTTGTGAATGAGTCGACATCATATAATACATTTCTGATTTCCTCCAAACCATCTCTAATAAGCCCAGATAACTTATTTGTACAAAACATCAAAAAATTGTATAGTATTTACATATACTATACGACTTACTTTACATTAATAGTTTAGTAACAATGCTTGAATATACATTTATAAATAATAAGTAGTTGTATGACTAGGAAATATTTTTTGCTGAAATCAAACTTGCTCCCTGTGTAAGACAGGAGCCACAAAACATATCATCGACAGAGTTTTCTTGGCGTTCAATTTAAAAAATGTCATTCTCTATGTTCCTTAAAGCTCCATATATACACAGTTAATAATTGTCCTTAAATATTCCCTCACCTGGAGAGAACTGAACGTTCACAACATAATTAAGTGGCCCACAGTATGATAATTTATCCAGAAAATCACGTATCTACACAGAAAATAATTAACTCAGTTCGTAATTTTTAAGTAATTGTTGCAGTGACACTATTTTGATTTATGTAGTAGATATTTTGCTTCATTTTTTTTAATATGATTTTACTATTCCTTCTTCCTTCCTCTTGCTATAACTTCATCATATATAATGGTTATACATGGTTTCCTTCTTGTGAGAATTAACGGTTTATATAAAGATACAGTAGGAGTAAAGAAATGCCTAAATAGAGTCTATACAAAAATAGATCTCAAAACTTTCAAATGACCAGCGCATTCGCCATTTTCTAAAATTATTTACAGTTTTATTTTATATTTTTTTATGACTGATTCTCATAAGTTCGTGATGAATAAGAGACGAAAACATAGTTTTCATAGCTCAATTTTTGATTTTATTTGTAGTATGATAATAACAATGCCTTGGGTAATTTTTCCTTATATACAATCAGCTGTACATGTAACAACTCTGGCATGTATATAATTGGCAAAAGTCACCACCCATAGTATAGTTGGAATTGTCGTATATATGTAGTATATATACGATACACAGAAATAAGGAAAATTTATATAAGGCTCCGATTGCAATTTCGACTATTTCTCTAGAGAAAAAGTCCTTCTAAGAGCCTAGAAAGGTTTATGTATTTTTATTAAAAAACTAAGTATCCAACGTAAAGAACCTACTATGCCTTTGCTATTGCTACTATTATGTATCCCGGTTTTAAATGTTGAAGAAAAATAATATTTATTATTATATCCTATAATTCTAGCCTATAAATATAATTCCTTGTTTAGGTAACATATTAAAAATACATGGAAACATTTAAACATAAAATTTTATAATTGCGATTTGCATCACTGGTTTCGGAAATATTGGTTACATTTCAAGTAATACTATGACTCATTTAATTCGTACATATTAGTTTATATACTACCTAACTTCCATTTCGCAATTTATATTAAAGACGTAGATTTTCGATTTTAGTTTCCTCATTCTCATCCTTATTTTTATATTATCTGAGTCAATAATGTATATCCTGATATTGAAAGTCAACAAGATAATCGTATAGCTGCCAAATGTATCATCTCTACTGTTATCTAACAGTAGAGATGATACATTTCTAAGGCGTTAATTAACAAAATTTAACGTTATTGAAAGTAAATCAGCTCCGAATTTAATTTAATTATTCTCCTCTTTGTTATGTTGATGTGAATTATGTCAAAAATTAAATTAAGACCTGATAAAGGTAGTTAATTTTCTTAATTCGAAACCAATTAACCGAATACAGAGCAAGAATGGCGAGGAACCGAATGGAGGAACTTCGTTATAGAATATTACATTTCGAAGGCGCAGCTTTTGATGTAAGACCTGGAAGTTACCAAGGAGAAAATAGCTGGTCGATATGCTGCAGATTTTAATAAAAATTAATTAGTGGCTTTACGATTTGATCCTTGCGAATTATTTACATTAAACATGAAATAATTTGAATGTAAAATATCGTTAATACCGTTAATATACATGGGGTGGAAATCACAAATGAAATAAAATTATTGTGGGTGTTGCTTTGGAGATTTATGAAAAATGCTTGAATATGTTGATTTTTAACTAAATTATTTACGTAAATTGTATATTGC
This sequence comes from Rosalia funebris, assembly GCA_037954035.1. NCBI lineage: Eukaryota > Metazoa > Arthropoda > Insecta > Coleoptera > Cerambycidae > Rosalia > Rosalia funebris. The sequence continues at coordinate 35,229,932 of JAZFAV010000015.1, forward strand.
AAAATACACGTATTTAATTAAACTGGAAATATACAGGGTGATTTAGATAGGTATAGCACAAGATAAGTTTTTGTGTAGTGGGTTCCATTTTCTAAAAAAATACAATGTATTCCAAAAGTTAAAAATAAAATAATTTTTCTTCTGTTTTATTTTTATAAAAATGCGAAATCGATATAATTAGTGAATCACATTTTTCGTCCTATAACACAGTCCTACTTATTTTTTCTCATATTTGATCATTATTTATGTTATAAAAGGATTAAATAAAAAACTATTTGACTTATATCGAAATCCAGTTTATAAGTATCTTGCCTATTTCCGGTCCAGTTTAAATCCTGTCTATAATTAAGATAATGCAAAGTTTTACTTCGCAGAGGGCAACTTTCAATCTACTGAAATAAGGAGATTATACCCCACCCCATCTGTAGATGCCGTATATAATAAGGACTAAACAAATTAGGTCAAAACAGCTATTCTCCTGGCTATATGCCAGATACCGAGCGCTGAATTAAATGACAAAATTTGCCGTATTTCGTCTAACAAAGTTAGCACTAAAATACAGTGATTCAGATTGTTTCAAAACCACAAGGAATATGCAAAGTGTCACCTATCTCAGGATATCGCTAACTGCAGACCAGTTTCGATCTTATATTGGGTCTCGTCAGTGCAGTGTAAGCGAGTATACATTTGATAGATGAGGTTCACATATAGTATAAGTTGCTATGCTCCACCGCAGTAGAACGTACCAAACGCCATCTCTTGGCAGTTTCCAGGTGACACTTTACAAACATCTTCCTTGTGGTTTTCGAACAATCTGAATCACTGTATTTTAGTGCCAACTGTGTTAGACAAAATACGGTAAATTTTGTCATTTAATTTAGCGCTCGGCGTTTGGCATATAGTCAGGAGGATAGCTGACCTAATTTGTTTACTCCTTATTACATAAGGCATCTGAAGATGGGGTGGAGTATAATCTCCATATTTCAGTAGTCAGTTTATAATTATGTTGTACATGTTGCTTATTGATTACAATAATTAGGAAACTATTTTTTATATTGCATTCCCTATGCCATTTCCTGAAATCAACTGTCTCCTTCTTAGTCTCAATGGAGTAATACAAAATAATTAATGTAACGAATTTACTAGAAAGTTCTTTATTTCGAATACTTATTTACAAGTCTAACTAACTTTCGCACTTTTACACAATGTCACTTCCTTCGCACCGTATCCCTCACTATCGCGGTCCAGATTTAACTAACTCCTGGTCGGACGACACAATTCTTATATAGGCAGTGGGACGTCTCCCCAGACGTTTCTAGATAAAGAACTTTGGCGAACCTTCTGGTATAAAACGCACTGGAAGTCAACTCCGCACGCTCACGAGGTTTCCAATATTCCCGGCGTTTGGGATCGCTCGAGGCGTTCGTGACATTAATATTTGAATAAAATTTTTGTTATATAGTATAAAACATATTTACGAATTCACATATATATTTATAATATGTTCTGTTCTATGATATGTACAGGGTGTTTGCTTAGACAGCTTCATTGTTCGGTAAAATAGAATCACCGAAGTGATATATTAAGGGTTAATTAATAAGAAAGATATCGATTGTAATTTATTTATGGTCTACCAAATTATTATATGTTATTATCCAAAAATATGTTATGAACAAAAAACTATGTTCGAAACCTCATAAGTCTGAAAACGGTGTTATGATGACAGTTCAGTGGAGTGTAAAGTAGAGTTCGATTTGTTTCAGTTCAATTACGAAGCCAGCGAGAGAATAAACTATACTTATTAGTATATAGAGGATAAGATCATAGTAAATCTGCTACAGCACTCGATATCAAGAAAAACTTCCCACTCACTGGTAACAAAACCTAGATGAAAACAAAAACGTGAACGAAGACCAAAACGTAGAAATAGACTAAAACAAATGAAACAATTTTTATGAAATTAATTCTAGTAGTTTCTAATTCCATAACCGACAGACATACTTTAAGGAATAACTGACGTTCTATTGATAATTAAAATACGTATCAACTAGAGTACTGAGTGACTCGCCCACATTCAGTATTCGAAGTTAAAAAAACAGTAGACTAATATTCCATAAAACACCGAATAATCCCACAAAGGTTCAACCACCTCCTTAGACTTAAAATTTGTTAATATATTTGATATTTGCCCAAGAGTAACAGGAACTTATGAAACATTTTTAATATGAAATTATTATTACTGGAGTTGGTAGGAATCTGTGGTGTGAAGACAATACTGACTTAGTTTTCCACAGAACACAAAAACACTACACTCGATGCGCGTTTCACCAATAAAGTTGGCATCATCTGGAGATGATTAAAACTAATTTTGTACTAATAATGTACCCTATTTATACCTAAATTATTCTTGCGGCTCAGTGAGCCCTGACCGTCACGGTTGCGGCTAATTGAGCTCCGACTGTCACAGTTATGACCCAGTGAGCCTGGAGTAACTAACCAATAGAGTAGGATATGTAGACTAAGCCCTCTGTCCTATTCAAACTATTTTTATACTTCTCAATTTCTAACCCTTCAAATGCATCTAGGTGTCTAGTATTTGTTACATTCCTAATTAATCTTAAGTTGCTAATATCTATCTTATGGTTGTTCTCGAAGGCATGTTGAGCAACACTGTACTTATCTGGTCTACCATATTTGAGATACACCATGTGCTCTTTGAACCTGGTTTAAATAGATCGTCTGGTCTGTCCAATATAACTTTGATTACAGTCGTTACAACTGATTTCGTAAATCCCCTACCTGTCATTCATGTTAATTTTGTCTTTTGTATTACCTAAAAATTGTTTTAATATATTTTTTAATACCACTGATGAATCGAGTATCGTAAGGAATAGATACATATTTTTCTGGATGTTTTCTTTCAGTTTGATAGGTCGAGGAATTTCGAAATGTTTCTTTAAATTTACGTTTCTTAATCATGTTTTCAACTGTATCAATAGAATATCCAGTACACTCAGCTACATCCTTGATTAGCGCTTTTTATATTTCAAACCTATCTTTATTGGGAGGAATGTTTAGTAGACGATAAAATTATTATATAAAATGGTATTATAAATGAGGTAATTTGACATAGCTTTTGCCAGGCGTAGATAACTTTTCCGATTTGAAGGTTAACAGGCAGAGGTGTAACTATTTATGAATACATTGCATATTAAAATTTTAAATTACTTATTTCTGTAGAGAATGGAACTGTTAAAGTTAGACCCAATATGCCATAAGAAGTTAAATCCATTATATCTAAACGTTCTTTGTTTTTATCTTCAATAATGTGTACGCTATTTGCAGTTGAGGATATCCTCCACTCTTTGACACTAACAATATTCAGCTAAGATTTAATTACAAGGCGATTTTATTAAAACGCTCCTTGCTCATCCGATCGTCATAGAGATGAAATGAATCGTAATGCCTTAAAGAAGTCCCGTGAAGTTCTCTCGCTCTACTTAAAACGCGCGAAACAAAAGAACATTTCTTTCACTATTAATCACAAAAGTTTCGTCGAAAGAATAGCCTAAAGGAGTTTTCAATAAAAATTTGCATAGAACTATAAATAACGTCTTCGCATATATAAATCAAGGATGAGCGTCTAGAATTTCCTAGACAAAACTTCCAGGCGTGTAGCGTATATCGATTCTGGGGAAGGTCCAAGAACTTCCCAGTCGCACAGAAAAAACAACCCATAGAATAACAATGATGCATTAGTGCAATATATGCGTTTAAATTTAACTACATATATGTCGACGAAATGAAAGCGTACACAAAAGCTGCTTAATTAAAAACATACAGTTTCAAGTTACTGACGCGAATATTTTATATGCTGGGAATAAACTTTATGGGATGGCAAAGCTGGTGCGGCCAATAATGGACATTTGAAAAATAAAGCAATTTACAATTGATAATGTAACAGAAAAAAGTTAGTGTGACAAATTAATGTTGAATCAAATCGGACGAAAACAGAAATCCTTGCCTTATGTTTCATAATACTCATTGACCCCTGGTGCCAATTGATTTGCTACAGTAAAGTTAGAAACAAAAGGGAGCTATTTTGGTCTATCTCAATCTTATAGAGATCTGTGTTGATAGAAACTCCTTAATAAACAACAAAATAAGTTCCTTGGATTTACTTGAATGTAAAATATTTGTAGTCTAAAACTACAAATGGAATACTCACTCAACTAAACTTATATATGAAATGTGGGCCTTAAATCGGTTACGATTTTGGCGATAGTAAGGATAAAGAGTGCTTATGCCTTGACCGGGAATCGAACCCGGCTCTCCCAATTTCCGGTTGGTTGCTCTGACCGCTGAGCTATCGAGGCACACTCATCATCCCTGCTAATGCGCCAGTTTAATGCATCACTATAGTACTCCCTCCCTAGAGACATGCTTTGTCTCGATACAATTTAATGGAATGTGATCGCGTTCGCCATTCTTACGAACCGTTGTTCGGTAACCCCCGGACTGTGGGGCGATGGATAGGACGGGAATCGAATCCGCGAATTTGAGATGTAAGGGAGGTTCGATGTACTGGAAAGAATCACGTCGGGGTCGCCACTTTGGCGATAGCAAGGATAAAGAGTGCTTATGCCTTGACTGGGAATCGAACCCGGCTCTCTCAATTTCCGGTTGGTTGCTCTGACCGCTGAGCTATCGAGGCACACTCATTATCCTTGCTAATGCGCCAGTTTAATGCATCACTACACAATGTATCCTAACTTATGGTTCTATTGTACAATATCCATTAGTTTCTTTTGGCGACTGATTTACTTAATTGATACAAGTAGTACAGCAAAGCGGTTATCACTTCAACCTCGGATTTGTCCGCGGACATTTGATGCGGATGGCATGTGGTTACTGTTGATCTGAAGAACTCTTGGCGGAGGTATAAAACAGGCCTGTACCGGTTTAAAACAGGTATGGTAACCTGTTTAATGACGTCATGTTTTTTCTTAACACCACCATACCTGTTTTAAACTGGTAAAGACCTGTTTTATACCTGTACACACCTGTTTTATACCTGCTCCAAGAGTTCTTCAGATTAACAATGACTACATGCCATCCGCATCAAATGTCCGCGGACAAATCCGATTAAAGCAAATGATGTAGTGAGAGTAAACTAGAAAGGGATTTAGAACGACAGGTCTAACTAATTGCAATCTCCTAGAAACATATTGTTTCATACATATTTTTGTTAGTATCGACTACACTATCCAGTATCCGGTACTTACATACCACTTGCAAGATGCCATAGGTTTGTTAAAAACTAGTTTCATTTAAAAGTATGTAAACTAATCTTGAGAAGATAACATCAATTTAAATGTACTTATCAGAATATTATAAAATTATCTAGTATCATAAACTGAATTTCTATTCTTCTGCCTTTACTGTATTAAATTGAATCGAGTTATTTCATTTTAATACAATAGAATTATATATTTTTTAAATATTTCGGTCCAGGCAGATCCGACAGCCTCAATTACAGCTTATAATACAGCTTGTACGATAAAATAGATGCAGTGGATGAACTTTAACCCTTAACTTGTATCGTTAATTTAAGGAATGTAATTGGTATCGTAAAATATCTTGGGCTTCCAGTAAAGATCCCAGAGTATCCATCTCAATAAATATACTGAAAATTATTAGGTAAATAGTAAATAAGATGCTTATTTTATGCAATGAAATAGGTTTTATTACCATTCTCTTACTAAGTTATATTCTATGAGAGATCATAACAAAGTCTTGATTTTCTTTCGTAATTTAAGTATGTTTTAAAATTTTAAAAAACAAGTTACTTTAGGGAAAATTTTTAATGTAATTATTATTTTTTTATGTAATAAGAGCTACAGATATTACTCTGTTGCCAAAATAACTAGTGGAATGATTTTTAGTCTGTTCAGATCTCAGGCGTGCTTAACTTCTATCGCAAAATTTTCATATTCTATAATCTTTTTAACTTCCGTTTTTCTAATGTCTTGGGTTAACGGGCAGGTTATATATTTAATATGTTCTTTTCGCTTCACGTTATGAAGAGAACGATATCTGGCTTATAATAATACTAATTCTGTTCTTCTACTAATTATTGGCCTCTCCCAATATAGCAGGTGGCTATGATTCAATGCAGCAGGTGGCAAGACCGAATCGACACCAGGTTACACTATTGTGCCATCTTCATATGTATAGTTTTTGATACCTGGTTATGTTTTCCTAGATATGCTGAGTCTGCCACGGCTGGACATCCCCCAATGATATGGTCTATTGTTTCCCCTGGTCTGTTACATTTACGACATTTGTCTTACCTCATTTTTTAATACGTAGTAGATATTGCGTCGTCTTATACAGCAATATTCTACCATGAACCATTTGGCTTCAGATTACAGATCTTCTACATTTAGCCAGTTCAGCGAACTCTACTTGTCGATGCCCTCTTCGTCTAGTAGAATGAGATATTTGCCCTGGATAACCTTTTCGCGCCAGGTGATCTCTGGTTTTAGTAGCGCTATATGGATCTTCAGTAGTTCTGGTGGAGTGCTTTATCGGAGTCTTGGAAGTACTTCCTAATATGTCCTCTCACATTTTCACACAATTCTGCGTTGTTAGTTAGCCCCTGTCCTTGTGGACAGCCTTGTGTGTATACAGCCTCTCGAAGTATGATTATGGATGGCGGTTCCACGATTCGGTATAGCGGTATTATAAAGTACACTCAAGAAGATATCTTCATATTATACAGAAATATATCAACGGAATAGTAATTATTATTATCATTTCAACTATTAATTCAACTTTGTTAATTTGCCATGATAATCGATGACGCAACCTCTATTTCCTGAAAACATACTGCGTATTATTCAAATGCAATACTGGTATATTTCATAAAATATATACAAAATGCTTTACTATAATTACGGCGCTCTCCTAACTCACGAATTACCTCTTATTTAAAGGCACTTCTGAATGCATAGCGCCTCACGAAAGCGGAACGTTAAAATAACGAATATTAAAAATACAAACCCTTAAGAATATAATTGCGTCGTTAACATTCAATGAGGCGCTTTCCTCGAATCCAGCATAGCGTGACTAAATTGTATTCTATTATCTTGTCCGACTTTCTGTTTTATTAATTCGCAAATAGCCGAAAATTCCATTTTAATTTGAGTAATTTTTATGAAATGACCAAAGCGGAAACCCGAAGACTGTATCGACCGACGTTGGGAATATCGATCCCAGTATATTGGTATAATCTATAGTCTTATTTATTTATTTAAAATAAAATGTGTACGACGCTATTCACGACGTACAAAAGATATTCATACATAAATGCTATAGAGAGTATTAACTGGTATATTTTATTACAGTGTAATGCAGAAAAAAGTCCAGTTATTTACGAACACCGATAGTTTACACGTTTTTCGACGCATGTTTTTCCAAATACAATCTTTCGACGATGCCAACTTGGTTGACGAAACGCACGTCGAGAATCTTGAAATTTTTCTGTGTTCGTGGAAAATTAGTCTCCTGTTTTTCTTGCTGCATCGAAAGTTTCAACCTCCTCGCAAGACATAGTAAAGTAATGAAAACTACACTGTGACAATTAAAACAGTAAGTGTAAGTGACAATGCACAAATACTTGAGCAATCGTTGTTTATATAAATATAATTTATTTTAAGAACGTGTAATTCTATACAGAAAAGCGGCATCAAACCTTTTCATTTATGAACTAGACTACTAAACGCAACAATTGCTCTATGAGTCCCTGCAAATTAGACAAAAAATGACTGATTTTGGGAAATTCTTCCTACAGCTAAGCGACCTATTCAGAAAGTTGTGTTAGGATTGTGTCAACATATTTTTCACCTAGTGCATGATAAAAAAAGGATTGTTTTTTAGATATAGACATATATATATACGCGTTTCTGGCCGACTTTTTCGGTTTTTTGGGTTTTTCTGAAAAACTATTCATTTTTGGGAAAACATGATCTAATTTGATGTTGTAGATTTTGCGATTCTCCACAATTTTTGTTCTTTTTATTTTTTCGAAATTCTGCTTAATTGCGCCGCTAGAACGCGCTGAAGTATTTTTGAGCTGTTTTTCGATTTTGAGCGAAAACTATGCATTGTAGAGAAAAATATCAAGAGACCAAAATTGTAGATATAAAAATTATCGACACATTTTATGCTTTTGTTTTTATTAATGTCGTATGGTTTTGATACTAGAGGGCGAAAACCATTTCCCTTTTTTTTATAATATGCTTGTGCAAATGAAAAAAAATACTCTAGAGCATTATTTTTGATTTATAGGCAAAACTATGCATTTTTTAGAAAAGTTCAATCACATAAAAAGTTGGAGAGCAAAAAACTTCCTACAAATTGTCTTACACTTTTTTATTACAAAAAATGCATAGTTTTGCTTATAAACTAAAAATAATGCCCTAGAGAGTGTTTTTTTCATTCGCACAAGAGTATTACAAAAAAAAATAAAACTGTTTCGCCCTCTAGTGGCAGAACCGTGCGACTTTAAAAAAAAACAAAACAACAAAAGGTGTCGTAAATTTTTATATCTACAACTTTGATCTCTTGATATGTTTCTCTACAATGCATAGTTTTAGCTTAAAATCGAAAAACAGCTCAAAAATACTTCAGCGCGCCCTAGCGGCGTAACTAAGCAGAATTTCGAAAAAATGAAAAGACCAAAAATGGTGGAGAATCGCAAAATCAATGAAATCAGATGAGGTCATGTTTTCCCGAAAATGCATAGTTTTTCAGAAAAACGCAAAAAACCGAAAAAAACTGCCAAAAACGCGTATACATATGTCTATATCTAAACAACAACCCTTTTTTATAATGCGCTAGGTGAAAAATATGTTGACACAACCCCAACACAACTTTCTGTATAGGTCGCTTAGCTGTAGGAAAAATTTCCTTCAATTTTCCTAATTTGAAGCGACTATATATTCAGAATCGAAGCATATACATGTGTTTATAAAATATTTTATTAAAAACAAAAATATCAATTATAAAATTTTCTGACATTGTTTTTGAGAGCTATGGAGATAGAAAAATTAGTCGCACATGCTTTCGCCAACTTTCTATTATTTACTTAATCGTGTTATTGAATTCAAATTCTGACATTTCATGTCCCGGTATCCGCTGCTAACATTAAAATTATAAATACGGACCTGGAAATCAAAATTAAGAAGAATAATTTATTCGAGCCTCGATTATGCGTTATATAGTTTATTCGACGTTTTGTTACATTAATTCTATATATATTCATATAACAAATTTGTTATTATTAAACATTGGCAAAAGTATTTGAAAAAATTATTCAATAAATAGAAATTTTCTTTCTTCAGCAAATACAGTAAGAAAGATAATTTTTATAAGCATGCAAATACTATAAAGATATAGAATTCTGAAGGTCCTTATGAGGGTATTCATAAGGACCTTATAAGGGTTAATTTCATATTTAGCTTTGCTTACAACTGTTGTTAGGAAAGAATATATTTGAGAGAACCTATTACACTTCTTCCTTATTTCCTGGGATTTTTGTCAATTAAATTAATATCTAAAAGTTATTTTTCTAATGTTCCGATTTCAATCACTATCATAAGAGAAACCGTTGGATGAAGCGTGGAAGGACAAACAAATCCAACGTTGTCTTTGGATTTGGTCTATATATCCAAAGGTACTCCAGGCATATATGAATTTCGAAATCGGTACTTTGAATCTGCAAACCTAAAAAAATATTCAACTTTTACAAGAAATCTTATAATTTCTCAGGGAAATTCATATTATAGTCATGTTCATGAGGTGCACTCGTGGCTGTTTAATGTAGTTTGCGTTAATTTTGAAGCTTTAGTATTTTCTAGAAAATCCCCTTACTTGATTGAGAAGAAATCTGAAAATAATTACAAGAAGGACGGTCAAATTCAATAGTATCTTCGAATTTACCCTAAGCCAAAAAGTAATCTAGATTTTATAAGAAATTGTGGCTGCAGAAAAATAATTTCCAGAGTAATCTCTTGAAAATACATTATTGCTTCCGCTTATTTGTGGCCCTAGAACGTAGGAAGACAATATAATGCTCTCAACTTAATATGACGAATTCATGGATGTCTAGATTAGTTTTGAAAATATGAGCAGAAAGACAAAATTTTGGAAAATATAAATTTCAGATCAGTTCAGGCTAGGTCAACCCTGACCAAACCAGATTAGATCAGACAGAACACGAATAGAACCTCCCTGTGTTCGGTCCGTGATCCATATAAGCTGAGTCTATGTCCGGCATACGTCTGGTCTATATCAGACATGTGTCTGGTCCATATCCGGCTCGCGTAAGGTTCATGTACGGCATGTGTCCAGTCCATGTCTAGCCCATGACCCGCACGTGTCCAGCACGTCCTTGGTCCAATCTTTCTATCCAGGTTTATGGTACATAAAATTAGGTACATTTTCTATGAGTTAGTTTATTTATTAGTTTAGTGTTAGTAAATTCTAATTAATTTTTAGACCGTATTCGTTATATCGATCATTTAGTTTTCCTAGAAGGTATTGCATTTCTCTAAGAATGATCGTTAACAGAACGCTGTCATCAGCATATCTCATATTATTATCAACTTCTTAATTTATAACTAGTTCTACTGATTGATCCTATTAATTTAGTCTCAAAACTGCTTGATTGCAAAGATTAGTTAGTTTGAATAGCTTTTTCTGTTTCCCTTTTTTCGTTGATATACATTTTGAAAGATCTAGTGGATGCAGTATTCAACTTAATTTAAGAGACTTCTTATTTAGTGGCTATATCTGTTGTAAATTTTACAGTTGTCTCTAGGATAATGAGAAGTAACGACATATCCTCTTTTCTCCGTCGTTTCCTCTTTTGTAAAACTAAGGCGATAAACAACAACCAGTTAAACGCAACACATAAATGAAAGGAAGGAACATATACATCAAGTTAATTATTACCTCTCTCCTCAAACAGAATGGCTAAATGGTGATCACTCCTAATTATAGTTCTACGTCCGATAAATTAGGACCGCTTTTCATTTGTTAGCCATTTTAATCCAGTGAATTAACAAATGTCAGGACACAGTGGATATCCATTTACCGAAAGGGAGGGTGAGAATTACGAAGTTAATTTCAATTAAATTTCGACGCCTTTATCTGCTTAGACGAGGCTTTAATGTGAGTCTATATCATTTCTAAAATTTACATTTCGAAAAGTTTGGTATTCTATGTGTCATTTATTTTAGTAAAACACCTTATTAAAAATCCTTGTAGGTGATTTAGATATTCGTACCACATTAGAGTAATAATTGTTCTGATTATATATGTAATAAATATATATGAGAACTATCAAAGTCTATTTGTTATCGTCAAACTTTGTACTTGAATTGATTTATAATATTTTTAAGTTATGCCAGTGTAATATAAATTCAATGTAAGCCATTAATATTCTCTATAGTAGCAAAAAATATCTATATCTAATAATAATGAAATTGCAAATATTTACTTTAAGAAGAATATGTTTACGGACCTCGCTATAGTTTCAAGTTCATAAGCTAGCCTATATCGTTCAATGTTGAATCGTATAACATTAATCGAATTTAATTATTAAATTTAAATTAAATATGCCAGCCAGCCTGAAGCTTCTTTGTATACCAAATTTTATCAAACGAATGACTTTTTGTGTGCCAAATTTATGTAATATTGTATATATAGTGTGGTTTTAATGTATCATACAATATTAATAATTAGACTATTAAATAATGTCTTGAAAGATACTGAAATATGCTAACCTTATTTATGAAAAAGACACAAAAGGTTACACCCACTGGTTAAACGTTATTTCTCTCAAAATTTGTAGTCGAGATAGTTGATATCATAGTCTCAAATGTTTTGACGTTATCGTAGTCTAAAATTGCAACATATATAGTTCTTTTAAGAAAAAACTGAATACCTAAAAGTTTTCAGATAACAATGGCGTGCCAGATTAGGAGTTTTCTATTCATAGTTTGTAAGAGAGTATTTTTTAAGAAAAATATAATTATAGCAACTACAACTTTATTTTTCACATAAATGTTAACGTTTCAAGAGAATTATTGCCATCTAATTAATTCATTGGTTGAGAACACCAAGCCGGCCGGCAACGCCATATTGTGATTTAATCCTTATTAGCAATCATCAGTGCAAGTGCTATGCAAGGACTATGCATAGTATGAGTTGAACCAAACTTTGACACATATGCTGACAAAATTGAAATCGTTTTCGCTTGTAGTCCCCTTAGGTATCAGTAACAATTTGTATGGTCTGGATCTGGATCTGAAAATGGTGCTAGAGCAGTCGCGTCTTCCCATCTTCCCTAAAGAAGGTCATTTAACATAGGTTGTCAAATACCTATTCCTGCTAAATATGTGGCAATAGGTTTTGCAAAATAAGTGATGACGTCACATAGAGGAAGTGCCCTAACGTTGCCATAGTTGCTCAAAACTCTCCAAAAATGGATTTCCTAATAGTCGAAAGGGTAATCATAAAGTGCATGCTGCAAGGTATCGTCTTCCTCTTCACTACCTTGGCAGATAAGTCACTCAGCTTCATATTATGAAAGTGTTTCCTTAACGGACAATGTCCGATAGAATTCTCATCACAATACGTATGTTTTTTCTGGACATTGCCAAGAAAATTTGAGTTGTACCTCGGTTACGTATTTTAAAATTTCATTAGCAAACTGGCAGCTCTCTGTTCCATCTCATAGTCCCATGAGTCCTTTGTAGTTTGTTATCTTCAAATAATTATTTCATTCCCATCGATGTTGTCTAGTAAGGAGGCAAGATACATGATATGCCAATTATTTAGACTGGTAACTATTATAGTCAACATGCGAGCTTCCTTGTTGTTCACATCCCTTCCCCTGCCAGTACGTGGAAGTATATCTCTAGTGCTCCTGTTCTTATTTTATGTTTTCGCAGGGTCAGCAATGATTGTCTACTGTCAATGTACATTTTAATTGTATTATCTCTTTAACCATTATGGTAATTCCTGCCAATCCCATTTATACTACGCTGGTACGATGCCCAAAGACCACTTACATATAACATGCATGCGCTTTGGGTATACTTCACAATCTGCTCCTTTTTTCTACCATATGTGAAGACACTGATTTAGAACTCTCATTTAATAATCTCATGGAGATGATTAAAACTCTTATCTCGGTTTTAATCATCTTCAGATAATTCCAGATGCTTTGTTGGCGAAATGTGTGTCGAGTGCAGTGTATAGTGTTTTGTGAAAAACTGAGTTAGTGTTATCTTCACACCAAAGATTCCAACCTAGTAGTATAACAACATATTTGAGGTGTAATATAGCAGTAAAAATCAAAGTATTCAGTGATGGCAGACATAGTATTACCTTCATTGTTTTTATTGATGTCATTCACATGGCTCCAGTTATTTTTAGACAATTAGCTGTCTGTACTTGACTGACCTTCTATTTCGTCACCATTTTTTTATTTTCATCACAAGGCAATGACCCCATGACTATCACTGGCTTTATGATGACAGTATATAGCCATATAACTACTTTGGATTTCATTCCCCAAGCTTTCCCAATGGTTTTGCGGTACTTTTGCATGAGAAATGCAAATTCGTTTTAGTCTCCTTTCGAGGAGGTAGAGACTCCAATTTAACTTCATGTCAAAAGGGACATCAAGATCCAAATTTTAGCAGTGTGTTTAAGAGAACAAGGGTCCTGTTCTTCTATTCTCTTCTTCTTGTGAAGGGGATCATCTCTGTCTTCCTGGGATTGACAGAGGGAATGTGTTCTTTTCATCATTCTTATATTAGTGTAAGGACTATTTGCATTATCTCACACAGCATGTCATGAAATTTGCATTAAGCAGTGGAAATTTCTACATGAACTGTGAATACAATAATATAGAAGCTTTCGAAATGGACATAGTGCAGTTAATGTAGACAAAGGCTGTCAACACCTAGGCTCTATACCAGTGGTGATAGCACGTCACTTTGCGGCTACCCTTTTGTGATCATTCCTCGTACCGAAATGACGTTCGCTCTAATTTATATAACTCTTTCTGTAGAGAGTGCAGTGATTTGTTTTTGAATTTTTGAATAACCGTTTTCAAGTCCGCGTAATGCATAGAGCGTAGAGTTTGTAAAACATTGTTGTAGTGAAAGTCAAACATTTAAAATAGGCCATCGGAATAAGTTATAGAGATAAATATATACAGGGTGACCACGAGATGACGCTCGCTCCTATATCTTCTTGGTTTTTCAAGATATAAATCTCAAACTTGGACACGTCAAATAACGGCGTAATATGGATTAATTTGACCGATTTATCTATTTCCCTAACTTCCGGTTTCTCTGGAAATGATGCCAACTTTGGATTTTTTAATAGAATACCCTGTATATTTTTACATTTTTGGATTCAGGAGGTCATTTTACATACAAGCACGGCTAATTGAGATAAGAATATTAATGACTAATATTTTTATGAGCAAATTTAATTTTTCATCTAGGCGGCCGTCACCCCAAAAAAATGTTTTGTTTTGCCTCAATAAATAATCAGAAAATACAATTATGACATTATGCCATATGACATTTGTGTTATAGGCTCCGAAACATTAAAATAAAAATAAAAAAATAAAATGTAATAAAATGCTTTATTGAAATAATGTAATGAGCTACCATGATGCCATTTAAAAGTAATGAGTTATTCTGGAAAAACGATTTTCGAAATGTTTAGGAGCCTATAACATAAATGTCATATGGCATAATGTCATAATTGTATTTTCTGATTATTTATTGAGGCAAAACAAAACATTTTTTTGGGGTGACGGTCGCCTAGATGAAAAATTAAATTTGCCCATAAAAATGTTAGTCATTAATATTCTTATCTCAGTATACCTTAGTTGTGTGCAAAATGACCTCCTGAATTCAAAAATGTAAAAATATATAGGGTGTTCTATTAAAAAATCCAAAGTTGGCATCATTTTCGGTGAAACCGGAAGCGAGAGAAATAGATAAATTGGTCTAATTAATCCATATTTAGCCGCTATTTGACGTGTCCAAATTTGAGATTTATATCTTGAAAGACCAAGAAGATATAGGGGCGAGGGTCATCTCGTGGTCACCCGTATAATAGTATGTCGATGATAATAAATATTTTTAGCTTTCAATAATTGTTAATGGTATAGGATATAAAATCAAGCAAAATAAAGAAAATACAATTTTCATTTGCGCTAGTGCAAGGTTTTGTTTTAATTATTATTAGTTTTGAATATTAAGTATTTAAAAAAATGTTTTGACTCTGAGCCACATAATTTTGGTGAGACAGTAATACACAATATCCTAAAATGAATCACGTAACATATGAAGGCTATTGTTTTTTATTTATATATAAAAAGATTTAGAGAAAACCCTACCATGTTTGTTATTAATTTAATTTTTAGAACTATAAGAATAAAAGCCCTAAAGTCAAGGCCTCAAAGAATAATTACAACGAATGTAATTAAAAATGTCATTCAATATAATTTTCTTGTAATTGCTGGAAGAAATCCAGGTACGCCTCAGTTTGCCTCTAGAACATCCAAATTTTCAATACAAATTTGAAAATATACTGTAAAAATGAAAGGCACAGTGAAGGTCACCTTAAAGCTCGTTGAAGAACAAATCTATATACATAGCATTGAAAAATAAAAGAGTATAATAATGTTAGGTGCAGTTTTATTGGATAATTTATTTTTTCTCCGTAAACAAAAAGTTACTTTGAATACTCAAATTATTTTAAGATTTAAATTTCAATGGTTATTTAAAATATTATAAGATGTGTGCTTTTAGTTTTATCAGGTTTTTATTTTTCCTTGGTTTGTTTTTCACGATACAAATCTACCTCTTTGGCGCATTAAAGGAAATCGTCGAAGGAATGTTAGAGCAACAGTATTTTCATTTTCAAAAAAATAATGATAACCGCTTGGCGGTTTGGTGGTTCCTTTCTCGATTTCCGACTTATATGTTACTGACAGAGATCGTATCGATAAAGATGTATACGCCATAAAATTCATTCGGCATTTGTTCTAAATCGGCGTACCGTGTACGGGACTGATGAAAACTAATAAGTTCGAAACAGCTGTATGTCGTTCGGTTCCGATCCGGGACAAACGTCGAATCCTACCTGTGGCGGGTTTTATTTTTTGAAACCTTATCTGATCGTGCAGAAACACGAGAAAGGGGTCGAGGACCGCTTCTGGGTATAATTCAATGCCTGGCGGGGCTTTAGCCCGAGGAGTAGTTGTTTCCTAGAGCGATTATGTAATAGCTTTGCTATTCGGGAACTACTTTGATAACCGCTTGGCGGTTTGGTGGTTCCTTTCTCCATTTCCGACTTATATGTTACTGAGTATTTTCATTTGTGAACTGACGTGTAGTAAATAAGACGTGAGTAAAGAAATTGCAATCAAATAATAAATCCATTTCAATGAGTTAATAAAAGGGTAAGAAAAGGTTTAAAAGGCTTAAATGACATCCCGGTTAACGTATGTCGTCGAATGTTAAACAAATATTGACAAAATGTAATACAATGTCGATGATGCTTGATACTCGGAGCACAATAGCAAAAAATAACAAACTCCCTACACTCTGTGTTCTTTATGTCTAAAAATAAATTGGAAAATGGCTTCTGAATTTGCCACATTTCACCTCCAATTTTGTAATCTACTATCAAAGCAAGGCGGGCAAACTACGACGCAGCTAAACCCGAATGAATTATTGATTAGTTTAAAAATATATTTTAATGTATAACTTTTTTAATTAAGCTTAGTGTGCATTTCCGTACATGTGTTATTTGAAGTGGATCACTTTATTTCAGCAACAACAATTTTATATCATAAATGTATTTATTTGTTTATCCCTTTTGTCCACTTTTCGCAAACAGTTTTTATGATCAAAATAGAGTACAAGTTAATATAGTTAATAAATAAGTGAACGAAAATTGTTTCTCTAAGTATCGCACCACTCAATTGAGAAACATAAACATAACTACACACAATCTAAACATTTTTGATACATATAAATTATACTGTAAGTGTAATATATTGTAGTCGTAATAGATCTTTTCAATATTAAATTTGTTTATTAGCCTTTCGAAGATAAATAGACATTACTTATTTCCTTGTTTAATTTCTTTACACTAGAATACTTATATATAAGCAAATAATGTCGCTGGTGTAGATAACTTTTAAGTGATTATTTTAATTGGTAAAGATATTTTTAGACATTCTGGAAAAGGAATTTCTGTAAAAATATTTCTTTATTTTTTATTATTAGATAAACAAATATAAATGCTTTTCTGGATACTTTCTGTAAAATAAAATCGGTTCTGTTTGTTCTCTGTAAAGTGCAGAGTCTTTCAATAGGGACGCTCGAGATTTGTTAGATTATAGCAGCCATGTTGTTATAGTTAGCAATATCTATTAAACTTATTGTGAATTATTTAGTGGTGTACGGCAAATCACCGTGGATGATTATAGCGCTCAACAGTGTGTAAAAATTATCAAATTCTATTTTCAAAATTATTGCTCCATTCGAGAAGCGAGCCACGCATTACATTATTTTTATCCTCGCCACAATCCTCCCGCCAAGTTGACTATTCGACGTTTAGTGACCATAGACGTTTAGTGAGAGTATATGGAAAAATTCTAGCCAGTCAATTTATCGTTGTTCACAAGAACTTGACTTTTCTGCGATTTCAACTTCGCGAATTTTGCGTCGGGACTTGGGTCTGCACCCATATAAACTCCAACTGTCCCAGGAACTTAAGGTAAACGCCGTGTGTTCGACGACTGGGCTCTGGACCAGTTAGAAGTTGACCCAAATTTCGTCAAAAATATCATCTTTTGCGACGAGGCCCATTATTGGATGAATTTGTCTGGCGGAATCATCGGTCTATTCATCTTTCAAAACGCAACTGGCATTGTCACAACCTTCAACGGTGAGCGCTACAGATCGATAATAAGCAACTTCTTGTGACCTAAATTGGATGATATGGATACTGACGATATGTAGTTCCAACAGTACGGCGCTACGCGCCACATAGCGCATGTCACGATGGACATTCTGCACGAGCGATTTGAGGGCATGGTTATCTCACGCAGCGGTGACGTCAACTACCCACCGAGGTCGTGCGATTTAACGCCGTTAGACTTGTAGACAATATAATTAATATATACAAGGTGATTCGTGTATGATATATAACGTCACCGATATTTAATTAATGGTATTTTTTTATTACGGTATGTGAAAGAGCACATTATTTTACATATGCTACGATAATAATTATATTAGCATGAGTACAAGTTAGGTGTGTACAAGAAGAACGATTCTACAATTTCAAAATATTAAATTTAATAGCAATTATTATTTATGAATATTATCAATAACTCCAAGTAGAAACCGTTATATTTCGTAACGAATTATCCCTTTAAAATATCCTAAATCCTTCGGCCTAGATACCTATACTTTTATTTTTATGTATGCTCATAAAAAGTAATCTAGAGGTGTCAAAACTGATTATCTGGTCGGCCACTCAAGCGGCTCCCTTCTCCACATACAATGATTCCAGAACATATTGCATACTGCATTATGCACTATATTGGTGAAACAAAAAGTATTTTAAGTAATGACCAGGTTCCTCTATGTCTGGATATAAAATTATTAGGGCAGGAATAGGGTCATCTCGAAGAAAATTCAAATATCTTGCACCATTTAGGTTCACGTCAAAGAAATATCGACTCAGAATTATTCCGTCAGCAATGCCTCATCATACATTGAGTTTCTGGGGATTTTGAGTGTACGATTTAATACATATTCCATAATACAAAAAGGGCGTTACCATTAAAACATATCAAAGACGTCATATCTGCTACACGAATCATCCTATATGTATTAATTATATTTTACAAAATGCATAACTAAAAATAAAATTTGACTGATCAAAGAGCTTTTCCCAAAAGTTATTCATTGAATATTTACTGAATTTATTAATTACTTTAGAAAGCACTGTATAAAATCATACATATAGTTTCGAACTGATCCCGTGGACTACCAGTTATTTCGAAAATTTTCATCTTAATCAACAGACGCAAGACCTTTGCGGGTTATTCTGTTATACGTGATGGCTGAATCATGCGACTGATGAGAATCACTGACAGCCTCATAGCCCGAGTTTTGTTTACAAACGCTGTTTGATAAATGGGAATATGCCCCGTGTGACATTCATAAATTATTTGTGGTTTTCATTAACAAGACGGAAAGTTATTGACGCGTGTAACGAAGTTATGTCTTATTTTTTTTTAATTACTCTTTTCTGTCAGAATATTCTGTAATAATAGATGAAAATTTAATTTATTTTGAATTATATTCCGAATGGTGCAAATTTTATCAGTTAAAAATGTATGCGACTTATTATAAATAATATACTGCTTAGCAACTACTTCTGTACATGACAATAGGTACAATCTGTCTATATTTCAATAGGTTCTGTACATGACAATGATAATAGGTACAGACTTGTTTTTAGCTACTTCATACGTATGTTTTCATATGTACATCCCATAAAATAGTCTTGAATTAGAAATGGAAATTAAATATATACAAATGCCTTTTCAGGACATATTTCATCAGAAATACGATTGGAACAGTTAATTTCTATTATGCTTTATATAGAATTATTTATTTTAGATAAGGTAAGCTAAAAGTTATAATTTTTAAATTAAATAAGAGCAGTTATAATTAAATATACATGGTGTTACTAAACTGTCGTATAGTCAAATTTTGGGACGTGACTATCACGACCGTAATAAGTCATTTCATGTAAACTTCCTGCTGAGTAAGTACTCATCAATTTATTGACATTGGCGTGAGTAGTACTGCGAATCTTAAGTATTATAGTAGACTATCTTATTTTAGCCTCACGATAGGAATATGACTCAACAGTACTTCAGCATGATTATGATAATGAACTAATGAAGGAAATGATATTCGATGGTCTATCTAATTTTCTCAAAGAGTTATTGAGAATCCTACACAAGTTTCCGCCTTTGTTAAAAACAGTGAAAAAGTGTGTGAAAATGTTCCATAAGTGAGGACGCGAAAGATGTTTTATATAAACGAAGAGATTAGGTTGCCGCTGAGATTGTGCCCAGATTGGAAAATTTTACTGCAACTATAATCCATATTTTAGAGGAACACCTCAATCTGTAAGGCAAAAGGAGACTAAATATATAATTGTATGTACCTGTAGTCAGAGTAAGAAGTTATGATGAATGTTCATATTTATCTTATAGAAAAGTTATAGAAATTATAAGCAAGTTATCGAAAAACTGAACAGGGATATTCAATAATTCTCCTAATAGTTTTCAATTTTTATTAACAATAAATTACCATTTTATTTACAACTGCATAAACTGGCTTATGTAGACCACATCTATAGTCACATCTAAAGTACGTACATGGTATAGAGTTCATGATTTTTTTAGTAATTCTTGAAAACTCTAACTAAAATATCAAAGTTTCATGTTTTTGAAAGAGACTAAGCTCTCCGTTTTCCTGATATCCACCCAAATACATTTTTTAATAAATGTATAAAAAATTTTTAAACGCTTCTGAAATGGAACTCTTTCCATGGAAGAAGTATTGGAAATTATTATAATATCCAAAAAATTCCCAAAATATTTTCACACTGCAAAAGTATTTGAAGCATAAATCTGTAACAAAATTTAAAAAATGGATTCTTTTATGTGTCGATATCGAAAACTTAAAATTGTCTTCTAAAACTTAGAAATGTACACTTTTGTATGTGCATAAAACAGACCAGTCTCACTGAAAAATAACTTATTAGTGACTGTGTGGAATGTTGATCGAATTTGACTCGAAAGTCAAACTCGACTTCCTGAATAGATTTAGTCATCTCCCAATGATGTTAACTTGGGCGAAACGTACGTCGAGGAACGTATAATCTGTCCGTGTTTGGTTGCTGCATCGAAGGTTTGCTAGGTTTGGTTTGAAGAAAATCTGCTCGCTATCAGAAATGACGTATTGTCAAATCAACAAAAAAGAAGTTTTCCATTATTACTGAAAGAATATACGGTTCTAGAAGGGCGCTTCACCAAACAAGTGGACATAATGTTATTATGCCAACTCAACTCAACTTAAAACCCAAGAACTTCTGTTTTAATTATCTCCCAATAATGCTAACTTGGTTGGTGATGCACGCATAAAAACATGTAATCGCGTAGTCTCTCGGTGTTCTTGCAAAACGGGCCTCCCGTTTTTGTTGCTCCATTGAAGATTCAAGCCCATTCTCAGGATATTGTCGATTTGTTTATGCATTGTTTCACATTATCCTCTACTCTTAATTAGATTTCGTCCTTGAAAAATCTGGTTAAACATTGACATGATTTAAATTTAATGCCTTGGAAAATATTGCGAAATTAACTTACCAAATCCTAAGCTTTCTACGAAACTGAAATGTCAGAATACGATGGGCATTGAAGTCAGTTACCCCACGCGTAGCTATAAAAATACAGAACTATTCTCCAGGGCCACTAAATGTATGGGTGATCTATTTCATTTTCCTACAGAGGTGGCTGCAATAATATCATTCACACTCTGGTCCGGAGTGGCTGACTGGGCACGTGTCGTAACATAACTTGTATAATTTTCTTCCTTTGTTTGAGACTTTGGGGGAAGGAGGTTAATTTATGTAGGTACAAATTAAAAAAACAAAAAACCACATCACTATGTATACATCAATATCTCTTTGTTATTATTTCACTAACTAACAGATCAATTTAATGAAATTAGGATTTCTTGTTGTCCAGTTGTTATTTTTTTATGCATTCAGTAAGAACAATTTGTTTAGAGTACTTTTCTTGACTTTTGATGGATAATACAATGTCAAATACAATGTTTCGTTGACACATATTTGAATTCGATATGAGATAAAACAATACATTTCAGATGTGAGAATTAGTCGAAGAAGAGTAATCTGATAGTGCAGAGACTAATTTGATACTGCAAAGATTTGCTATTGCAAAGCAGTATCTTAGTACTTTAAAGTTTTAAATAATGAGAAAAAAATCCAAAAAAATTACGTCGTCGAGCGTACTTTAATCATCTGTCTTATTCCATGGAACATACCCTTTTCATTAACTCCAGTATATTCTTTGTATTCAAGTGTGATCCAGGGCAACTTGTAAATGTCCTGAGAAATTAACCCTCACAACAAATTAGAACCGTCGAAACGTCGCGCGTTAATAACATCATGCCTAAGCCAACTTTAGTGCCATCAATTGCATGAATGATTGACGGTACGTAATTAAGACGGCGCGACGAGGAATTCGGCTATTATCCAATGCTGAAAACGTTTACATATTGCTGTGAGAACATATTTGTTAAGAATGGGGCGGACTGCTTGTAATAGCTTGGTGGGTCATTAAAAAATAGTTAATAACGTGTTACTAGAAATAATAGTGTACGCAAGCATGTTTTTCCTTCATTACGCAACCAACATAACACCTCAATCATAGTTATATAATGGGAATATTAGAGAATATCAGGAATCGCGATATTGGCAAACCTTTCTGCCACGGGTGCACAGTAACATAACAGAAAAGTGAAAACTCTAGTAAACATGGAAATTGATCGCTACAAAATAATTCTCTATTATAATGGTCTCCTCTGGATTAGAGGGTATGTTAATTATTAAAATAATAAAATCTGGACAGACACAGACTCCCATATCCTTACTTTCAAAGCCTCATATCTTAAAACATAGAATTATAGCATCAATACACAACAGCTGATGAAAGAATGGGGCTCTATCTCACCGTATAGCTTGACAGCTTGCGTTTTTATATTACTATAGGGTGTCTCAGGTGAAACTATAAAATTTGAATTGCGCGCCATTTGTATTCTATCAAAAATAGGAAATTCGACTATATTAGAATATTTAACGACTTTCATATACAAACCATATTTGTGATTGCAATTTGCAATTCAACAACGAATAGTTCATATACACACTATTTTATGAAAGTGAGCGATCATTCACAGTTGCACTAAGAGAAATTCGCATAAAATGAGGACAAAATGAAACGCCTACAGTGTTAACAGTTCGTAACTTAATCAAAAAATTTGAAGAGACGGGTTCTGTTATTGATAAGGCAATACCAATATGTCTTTGTCGTGATTGATCAGATTAAAATATTGCTGCAGTGAGAGAAAGTAGGTGGAAAGGTAGTCTCCAAATACATAAATTGGACGTCTGCTCAATAATTAAATTTGTCAAGAGCACCTACGCATCAGAGTTTAAAGAAAGATCTGCATCTGTAAGCATACAAAATTCTGTTGGCACAATAATTAAAAGTTATTATTAGTTACAGATTATTTACAACGTCGTACACTTGCTAATTGAGTGTTAGAAAAAAAAGGTAATTCTAACTTTTGCACCAAAGTATTGTTCAGTGATGAAGACATTTTCATCTTTCAGCAAACAAATCTTTTGAATTTTGGGTGCTTCCCAAATCCACCAAAATCCACATAGTTCAATCAATCTGTCTGAGCCTTATGTTAAATGTTCACTAATTGTAAACAGCAAAAAAAAATTTTAGCATATAGAAAATAAAATTTCAAGAAACTTACAGTTTTTTGCTCTCAAACTGGTTGCCGCTAACATAACCTAAAAAATTCGCAAAAGTAAAAAAAAACGGTTCTTCGCGAATAAATTAGAAAGTTGTGCTCGGATTGGAAAAAGTTAAATAAGAAAGTTGTAGATAATGAAAAAATCTTTCGATTACATTTTTGTAAGCTCGAATCTATTCATTATTTTTCGAGATATATCGAAAAAAACCGTTTAAAATTGCGTTTCTTTGATTTTGCTCTAAAAATAACAATTCTTGATAAAAACATTTAATAGTTTCAGAAAATATAGTCCTGAGTGAGACGAAAATAATCATTTTTATACAATTCCAAAATATTTGTTTTTTCAAAGCTGTTTTCGTAAAACGGCTTTTCCATCGAAACGGATGGTCCTATAGACTTGTTTGAGGGTTTATTTTCTTCGTTAGGAGTTGTACTGCAAATATATTTTCAGCAACAATCGGTTTTTTAAATTTTTTATATAAAAAATCGCGTTTGAAAATGACGTGATTTTCGTACATCGGTTTTATTACAAGAATTTATTGCCAAAGAACTGATGTACGAAAATTACGTCATCTTCAAACGCGATTTATTATATAAAAAATTTACAACTTTCTTATTTAACTTTTTCCAATCCGAGCACAACTTTCTTTTTTATTCGCGAGAAATCGTTTTTTTGACTTTTGCGAATTTTTTAGGTTATGTTAGCGGCCGCCATTTTAAGAGCAAAAAATTATAAGTTTCTTGAAATTTTATTTTCTATATGCTCAAATTTGTTTTCGCTGTTTACAATTAGTGACCGGGTCATTCCTTATTGATTGGACTAACATGTTGTTCCTGAAAAAGAAATGCTTCCACGGAGATGCACATTTTGGTGCGCACTTTGAAATGGTGGAGTAATTGGACCATACTTCATTCAAAAATGAAGCTGGTATGTGATTTCAGCAAGATGGTGCAACGTGTTATATAGCACGTGTAAGCATAACTCTATTGTATATAAAATTTCCTGATCATGTTGTCTCGCTGAATGCTGACTTCAATTGACCTGCAGGATCATGTGATTTAACATCACTGCACATTTTTCTTTGGGGTTATGTCAAGGGAAAGTGTATGCCACCCAGCCAACAACAATCACTGACATCATAGCAAACATTCAATGTGTTATTCGGAAAATAGAGCCAGTTCTATGTGTCCGTGTTATGGACAATTCTGCTAACCGAATTACAACATACCAGATGTATCAAGGCGGCCATAACGATATTCTTTTCCATTTCTAGCCGTATCGTCTCCATTTTATGTTGAAAAATAAAAAACCTCAATTTGTCAAATATTAGTTTTATTCACACATTACATCCCATAGTTCCAAATGAAACACCCCCTAGAAAACGATCTTATTGACCACATGGTAGTGCTACTTTGTCCTATGTGTGTCGGTAAGGATCACTTTGTTACCTTACTTAGTTAAGGACCTTAACTTGGTCGATGTTTCTGTAGGGTCATCTGAACGATAGCGCTTATCAAAATTGACTGAATTCCATTTGCGAACTGAAATCTAAATTTAACTAAATTTCATAAAACTAAATGATAGAAAAATAGTTTTAAAACCTTAAAGCGGACTTTTTCGCATATAGAACATTTCTATCTTGAAATTGAGTGGGTGAGAAGAAATAAACTAACACATAAATGCAGAATATGTGTTTTATGCGACAGTTTTACTTTTTTCAAATAGTCCACCATCGTGCTTTCTCATGGACAAGGTAGACAGGACACACCCCACCAATAACAGGGTGGGGTGTGTCCTATCTACCTCAATATCAATAGATATCGTCTGGTAGACGTCCCTAGTCAGAATCAGTTGAAACCTGATCGATCCGACACGATTTAATTGAGTGATCGTGCTAACAAAAAAAAAATCTCTCAAATAGTCCACCATTGTGCTTTCTCATGAGTCATGAATATGGTAGAGTGTGTTTTATCCACCTCAGTATCAATAGGCGTCGTCTGGGAGACGCCCCGATCAGAATCTGTCAAAACACGATCGATCCGACACGATTTAGTTGAATTATCGTGCTAATAAAAAATTTTATTAACGTTGACGACAACGACACACACACACAAAATTTTTTAAAAACCATTTTTTTGGGGTTAATGTCGAAAAACGAAAAATAAACGCTAAAAAAGAACCGATTTTTTACACGATGACATTACTTTTCCGCGTATAGTGGAGTGAGGAAAAGTAATATGGCAATATCTATAGCAGCATCTTTGGGAAATTCTATTTTCCGCGCAAGATTCTTAAATCGAATTGTCATGGTAATTTGATGCGATTAATTCGAGTCAATACAGCGCCACTCTTTCTATTTTTATAAGTTTGACAAATAAAAACACTTCCTTTAACACCACTCCGCCGCAACATTAACGAGTCTCCTCTCGTATTTTACTTAAAAAGACATCGTCAGCTTACATTTTAGCCTGACAAAGTGGCAGCCTGATGGGGCCTAATCGGCTTTTTCCAGGCCAGGTTGGGCCCTTGTGCGGCCGCCCGGTCGAGGCACGCATCATCCGCACCTCGGAATTCTCTGACAGCCCATTACTTTGCCCTGCACGTCTTGCACTGCCCGCGTCCGCAAGATAAAAATGTAATATGACTTGAGATGCGAAGATTGAGGGCCGTCGGATTGGAATTACGGGGTTGATTTAGGGTGAGCCGGATGACTTATATAATAAAAAATATTTAGCAGCTTTTAGGATTATCTTCGTGAGCGTTATTAATGATGGGCTCGTTCCGCGGATTACGGAGAGCGGTGTACATTTTCTGGGTATGTTTTAACGAGTGCGACAGTGGATTTCGGAAGTGTCATACGCGCAGCTACACCTATTTATTTCCTGGTTTTGAGACAGTTCCAACATGTGCATTGTGGACCGCAAAGATGTGAAGGGCAAGAAGATATGACATGACAAAAGGGTACTAATATCGTGACCAAAAAGTTCGTTTGGCTTTTTCATAAGTATTTATTATTAATTAACATTATAGTTATTACAGATTATTTAATCAATAATGTACGGTCCACCATTTTAAATAACTTTCTCCCATCTCTCATAATAAGCTTCATAATACCATTTTCATAAAAACTTTGGTATTTTCTCGCAAAACACGTTTTTAAATGAAAATTTTTCTTACTTCCTTGTCATTGGCCAATGTTAAGTTTCGTAAACTGTTATCTATGGAGTGGAATTGGTGAAAATCCGAGGACCCGAGATCTAGAGAATATGGTGGATGGGGTGAAACATCCCACTTTAGCTCCAAAAATTTCCTCCGGGTTTGTAGAGAAGTCTGAGGTCTAGCGTTGTCGTGGTGGAAGACAACCTACTTACGATTTACAAATCCTGGGCGATTTTTCTGCATGGTGCATTTTCTGCAATGCTCAATTTTTGTAGTTGTTCACAGTAAATTTCCGAATTTATTGTTTTGTTCCTCGGGAGTAGCTCAAAATAAATGATTTCTTTGTAATCCCATCAGACGCACAACAAAACATTTCTGGGGTGAAGCCCTGCCTTTGATGTGGATTGAGAGGGTTAACCTCACCTTCCTCACGATCCTTTTCGACTGACGTTGTCGTAAAGATCCACTTTTCATCTCCAGTAATCATGTTTCTCAATTTCTCAAAAAGGGATCGCTAGGCTGATTATTCATTAACATGTAGATATCGCAGATGTAGATATCGTGATCTATTAAATTGGAAGTTCATGAAGATGCCAAACATCGAGTCTACTGGCAAACCCAGGTTGTTTAAAGTGATTCTGTACACTAGATTTTGACGTCCCGATTTTTTCCTGCAAGCTCATGTATGGTTTGGCGAGGATTTGCCTCAACTAAGGCTCGTAAATGCTCGGGAACTACTAGGTCGGCCTGACCTTGGGGCGTCCGTGAGGGAATAATTCCCAGATCGAAATCTCTTGAACCACTTTAGACACGTTCAATCTTGAATAACATTGTTGCCGTACACAGTATACAATTTGCGACAAGTTTCAGCGGCTCTGTTGCTTTTTTAAATAAAAAACATCACGTGCCTGAAATGCTCGGTTTCACTCATTTTCAATTAAGCTCACACACAACAATAATGAAACAAGTTCACGAGCATAACGGTAGTAAGCAACAGTTAAATATCAGGGTTAAATATGGAGGAAGGCTTCAAGGCTACAGCTGTGCGCATGACATAATGGGCTGTGACGTAAGTTGTTAACTCGGAAAAACGAAACGACTTTTTGGATAACCCATACATTTTTGAGGAGACTTACTAAAGGTACTCACTTGAATGTTTCATCAGTGGTGACGCTGCATACAGATAATAATCTATATGATATATAACACTTATTCAGTTAGCATTAAGTGTCTGGAGGGACTTTTCTGTGGCCCAGGTTTGAGAAATGCCTACTTTCTTTGAAATAGATTTTAAAAACCCCTTATGGGGCATTTAGTCATAAAAAAATATGATCGTTGAGTCGATAAATGAGAAATTTAGCTCTAACTTAAATGAGTTCTTTGAAATCTTATACCTAAGGACTTATTCACTAGTGTTCCTTAATCTCCAGTAAGTTAACTACAGTAATGCTAATGTGTATCATCGCATAATATTCTGTTCTTCGCTAATATTCACTTGATCAACTCAGAAGGCTTTATTCTCTTGAGCCTTCTTGTGATATCGGAGTTATCAACAAGTTGGATAGGTTCGACATTCCCTTGTTGGTTGAGTTGCTAATCATGATTGCTTGCAAAGTTGGCAAATGATTGGTCCACAGTATCCACCTAAAGGTCACAGTTTCTGACATACCAAGGCGCATTGACCATTCTCCTCAGCACTTTATTCTGGAACCTCTGTATTATTAAGATGTTACTATTTCTGGAACAAGGTTTCTAACTAAAACCAGTTAATTTTCTTGAATCTTATATCTTTGAAATGTATATGCATATTGTACATGACTTTATTCACTCAAAAAATACTGCCACCTAGGTAGTAGACGGTAGCAGCTAATATCTTTACAGCTTTTAATTTCATTGCATTGCACACCCATCATTTATTTTCTCCATGTTATTTGTTCCGAGTTATGAGTATGCTTTTGTTACTGGAAAAAATATTAGTACCAACGTAGATCAATAACTAATATTAATGCAAATGTAGATATGCACTTATTTAACTTCAGTAATGAAGTTGCTACGCTGTCCATACAAAATTTCAATATAATTCAAAAATTATTCCACTCCAGATCTAATTGGAAATATTCAAATTGCCTAGAAAAGTTTTAATAAAGAGAGTTTCCACCGCCTGACAGTCCTTGCTCCATGCGAACCCAATATCGTACATAACTAGTGACTGGAGGTCCAGAATGTTATTTGTAACGATTTTTAATGTGTTAAATACTGCTTAGGATTAGATCCTCTTATCTGGAATTTTCGTGTTCATGCTATTCATAAGTATTGTATCAGTGACTAGCACAATGTACTTTCTATAAGAAAATTAAAAATAAATTTAGAAAAAGGGATTAACTAATATTAATATAATAAAAACAATACGATAATTGCAATAAATAAAAAAGGTATAAAATAATGATATAACGAGATATTTAAAGGTAAAGTGTAAGAAAAAAAAGGATCATCTTTTTAAGGAACATTTGGATAAAAAACTGAATAAAGAAGAATTAAGCCATGCTATACAATTTTCGTTAAGTCGCTCTAATAACAACACTAGTACTTTTAACTAATAATTTTTTAGCCAATTTTTTATTTAAATAGCAGGATAAATATGCAAAATCAATCAGTATAACAGGAGAAAAATGTACGAAATAACCGTATTACACCCTTCCAGAATAATCGACATCTTGTGAATATATCGTCTTTTCTCCATAAGATATAACCCCTTTCCAGCATCTATATGGAATATGTCTACACTACACAGGCTCTCATTCCAGTTTTAAAACTTAAAAATATAGATTAAAATAAAGGTACTCCGTTAGCTTTTGACTTGTAGTTTCTTTATAAATTTTAACGATTAACATATCTAATGTATAAATAAATATGTATATGTGTAATATAAATAATAATAATGTAAATAAATAATAAGTTTTAAGTAAGTTTTCAATTAATTGAAGTGACCTGTATTCTTGTCACTATACAATAAATATTTAAAAGAAGAAATTAATTCATCATCATGGGTTCATCAGTCCTAAGACTGGTTGGACGCTAACCTCCAGCTTCTCCTATCGTGTGCTAACTTACGCATTTCGCTAATTGTGCTACAACCTACATTCCTTACTATTTGCGAGCAGTAGTCTAATCTAGGCCTACCTCTGCCTTTCTTCATTCCTATTTCTGCCTCCAAAATATCGCGGACTATTCCCCCATGTCTCAGCAAGTGGCCTACCATTCTATCTCTTCTCTTCTTTATGTTTTTCCACATACTTCTTTTCTCGTCAACGTTCTCCAATACTTCTTCGTTTCTAACTCTATCAGTCCATGGTATTTTCATCATTCTTTGGTAATACCACACCTCAGAAGCTTCTAATTTCTTCTTACTTGCTTCCCCTACCGTCCAGGTTTCGCAACCGTATAGTGCCGTGCTCCATACATATGTTTTCAAAAATCTCTTCCTTGTTTCTAAGTTTATTACCCCCGAGCATAAAAGTGCTTTCTTTCTGTTAAAAGCTACTCGACCCTGCGCTATTCTTTGTTTTATGTCTTTATCGCTTCTTCCATCCCAATTTATTTTACTTCCTAAATAAGTGAAGTCTTTAACTTCCTCCAATCTTTCATTATTAATTTGTACTTTCGTTTTTGCTCTGCTCTCACGCTCTCTGCACACTAACACTTTAGTTTTGTTTTTATTCACCCTCATTCCGTATTCCTCAGTCAACACTGCCTCCATTTCGTTTAATGCTGATTCTAATTCCTCCTTACTAGATGCTAATACTGCTATATCATCAGCGAATCTCAGTATTTTTAGTTTCTGTCCCTGTACTTTACTCCTGAAATCCACTCTATCTTTTACCACATTCATCGCCTCTTCGATATACAGATTAAAAATTAGTGGTGATAGCGTACATCCTTGTCTTACTTCTTTTCTAATACCTATTTCCCTTTTTTCCCCTTCTACTTCTATAACAGCAGTTTGCTCTTTGTATAGATTGTGTACAACTCTCCTATCTTTATACTTCTCTCCTATCTCTATACCTCTTAAGAAATTAATTAGTTTTTATTAATTCAGTATTAGCCTCTAGCAAAACTCAATATAAAAAATCTAATTTCAATTAGATTTTTCAAAGAAGCAGATATTTCCGTTAGCTGAATCTAAATAAGGGTAGAACATTAAATTGCAGTAGGTCATGAGAGATAATATGACATATTCACATATTTCTTTCTAATTTTAAAATTAATAAGAAGTAGCCTCTATTAGAATAAAATAATCTTAACCATATATCTCTTTTATTCACATATTAATATAACTTATTAACTTTAAATCGTTATCTAATATAGATCCTAAATTTTTACAATTCTGAAAAATTATATTTCATCATTATTAAGATAAATGTGTATTGTCTTTTTAGAAGTATTGAAGTTTTTTGCGGAATTATTTATTATTAAACTAAATCATTACTTTTTAATCTGTTTATTATTAAGATATGATTTTTACAGTATGTACATTTGATTGGAAACTGTATGTTAGTTGTGTATCATCAGCATATCGACAGTATCGACAATGTCTGCAGTATATATATATATATATATATATATATATATATATATATATATATATATATATATATATATATATATATTATAGCAGTATCTATATTATAGTATATATAAGGAATAAAATAGGCCCTAACACGAAACCCTCTGGCATACTTGATATTATTTCTTCTCTTAATGACGCACCATGTTTCATGAAGTTTGATGTTAAAAGCTTGAACTTCAGATTTAACAAAATTAGAAAAATCACAAAAATTATTTGAATTAGTAACATCGACAAAGAATTATATCACCACATGTGTACTATGGTGCGTGATCTCACCATTAAGTGTTATAAGCTAGAAAGGTGAGATGTGTTGATGCGTCCCCAAAAGTTGATTTAAACGTTCAGAAACCGCTCTTAGTCGAGAAACCTGATATAGTGATCAGTACACCTGCCAGAACTTTACAGCACATAAAAGCGGAAAACCTGCAGTTAAAAAACGTCTATTGAAATACTTGTAATCGACGATGCTGATCTGGTGTATTCGTTTGGGTACGAGGACGAGTTGCGGGAGCTTATGACGTACTTGCCTAAAATATATCAGACCATTTTGGCGTCGGCCACTTTAAGCGAGGAGATGTTAAAAGCTTGACCTTTTTTATGTAAACTGAGAGCGACCTTGTAAATAAGGCTCATAAAAATTCAAGAGTTATCTCACCTAGACGATAATATTCAAATTTTGCCACCAATAACTCATGATTAACTCGATGAAAAGCTTTGGAAAAATATAAAAATATAGAGACGGCAGCTACCTAATTTTCAATCACCTTAACCAATATATCTGTAATATTCATATATGAAGATGTGCTAATGAATATGAATGGATATCGAATTTGAATGACAGTTTAAAAGGATTGAACAGAACAAGGGAGATACAATAATAAGCCAATGGAGACCTAAGGAGTGCATAAGCAAAATAAAGGATAAAAATAAGTGGATGGATGACATCCTTAATGGCTTAGAAATGTTGAAAATTTTATATTGGAGGGGAAAACGCCAGATAGGACGTAATAGAAATATATAGTAAGGTAAGCCAAAATTGCATAAGATCGTAATGCTAGTATAAGGCGGCAACTCTGATTCTAAGTTTTTCAATTTATTCCACCGCTTATACTTGATGATCATTGGATGGAACTTAGACATATTTCGCTGCGTGGAAACGCCGGATTTGTTTTTCACGATTGACCGAACCTAATTCATAATGCACCTCTCCACACGTATAATCCCATTCGTACATTAGGGGGAGGCGAAAGCTCATGCATACGTTTACCCTTGATAAATTACTAACGTACAGCACCGCCAGACCGCCCGTCTCGGCGAGCTTTTTACAAGTCGGACGGTGGCGAGGCAAGATTAAGAGGTCGAGCACGCCGACCGCTTTTTTACTACGTCGTAAAACAAATGCCATCCAGGAAACGCCAATGCCTCGCTTTTTATTCGTCGAAGGAGGCCGGCACTCGCTCGATCATCCTGCCGGCGAAATTTGCTTGCAGCTGGCTGGGCTTTTAAATTCTGGCATTCTGGCGGCTGTCCTTTAGATGAGAATGCTTTGGGACGCGTTGCCATGAGACCTGGTTTTATACGAGCATGTTGTGTTTATAATTTCGTCGATGAAAATTGGAAAAGGCAAAGAGCTCTTTGAATATATAAAGATCTTATTCTTATTTTAATTGAGTACGTAGACAAACTTCAGGTAGACAAGTAATTTATTGTTTTATTTTACGATAAATATTTTATTGAAACATGAGTTTTTAACTTTTCGAAATGCAGGATTTTAAAATTTTATATCATTCGGTTTCTTTTTATTTTTTTCAGACAGTGTTAGAGGTAATTCATTCAAATTCTGCACGCATAATATATGTAACAGTACCTAGTATTAATGAAATAATATTAATTGTTGAAATAATTTGTAACGTCATATTTTTTTGAGATCATGGACATTTTAAGGCACTGAAATTTGTTAATACACTGTCTGATATGTGGTGTAAAATTTTACACTACATTCAGACCAAACAGGTACATATACGGATGCACTAGTTTGGACACCACATTGCCATAGCAGAATCTCATTAATCGCTGAATTTTCATACCAGCGATTGAGGACGTCTGATGGAAACTTGACCACCTTTATGTGTAAAATTTAACCATCGTAATACCCTAAACCAAAATATTAACCTAAATGTCAGACTCAAAGTGCCTAATGAAATAGATAATTATACAACCACATTTTTCACACAATTACAAGAAGCTGCTCAACAAGCAACTCCTTAAACACATCCAATAAAGACTAAAAATAAAGTACCATTATAAATAAGATACCTAATAACCGAAAGAGGAAGAACTATAGCAAGATGGTAACGGATTCATATTCCAAATGATGGAAATGTATATAGCTGAGCAGAAAACTAACAACAAATCTAAAAGAAATCTGAGAAGTAAGCTTTGAAAACTACATTACCAATCTCAGTCGATATGACATTGTGTATGGAAACCTATAAGAAACCATAAGAAGCCATAATAAACCTTAGGACACTTCTGCACCAATGAGAAAACAACACCAAACCGTGGACTAAAAATAATTAAGAGAAGGAAAATGTATTTTCTGAACATTTAACCGCTGTATATCCTCCCGAAAATAGCATAGTGAATTAAAAAGTGAAACAATCTCTAGCAGTCCCTGTATAAATCCAACATTCCCTCAGAACCACAACTCCAACATAAATAGCTCATGGAATAAAGTTACGCAACCCCAAAAAACACCTGGAGCAGATCTTATAACAGCTAAAATGTTAAAAAATATGCCAAAAAAGGATATAGTGCTATTAACAGGAATAATCAATGCTATCTTCAAATTTGGATACTGCCTAGATCCTTAAAACCTGGTATCTATTATTATCTACGCAGATAATAATGATCTTAAACCTGGTAAAGAATTAACAGGTGTCGCCTCTTATCGTCCTACAAGGTGGGACGGAGCAACTTGTTTATTTGAATTTGGCGCCCTCAAACGATGGTTAGTCCTAGGAAGGGTGGGGGTAGGCATATTTGAGAGGGCGGGGTGTAAAGTTGTAGCTCCGCTTAGTTTAGTTAGTATTATGGAGTGGACGAAGGTGGCGCGAGCGTTCGTTTTCGAGGAAACCATAGAGGAGCAACCATCGCTTCAGGGTGCCAAATTCAAATAAGCAAGTTGATCTGCCTCACCTTATATAATCCCACTCAAAATTATTTCAAAGTTTATTAAAAAATTAATACTGCACATAATTGATTAGGATTTAAAACCGCAGGATTGGATTCCAAATCATCAATTCGGGTTTCGACAGGCTCACTCCATAGTGCCAGCAGTGTCACCGAATAATATAAGTAATTAATAAAACATTAAAAAATAAACAGTACTTCTCAGCTGTCTTTATTTATATAAGCCAAGCTTTTGACAAAGTTTGACACCCAGGATTATCGTTTAAAATCTTAAAAATATTACCTCCATCTTATTATAATATTCTATATATAAGATCCTATATATTATAATATCCATAAGATCATATATGGAAGCACGATAGCTTCATATTAAAATAAATAATGAAATATCCACAAATCATCCAATTAATTGAGGAGTTCAACCAGGAAGTGTACTGGGCCCACTACTGTATTTTCTGTATACCTCTAACTTACCAACATCAGAAAATACAACAATAGAAATACTTGCTGATGATACTGTTATCATGTGAAGTCATCAAAATCCTACAATAGCCTTTAATTATTTATAACATCTTGACCATCTGCGACAATGGCTACAAAAATGGTGAATTAAGGTCAGCGAGAACAAGTCAACTCGTGTAATATTTACCCTTCGACGAATCCTGTCTACCAGTTACAATCAACAACATACAAATACCACAAAGCAATGATACCATATATCTAGGATTACATTTAGATAACAAACTTAACTCGAGGTAATATACAGGTATACAACAGAAGAAAAGAAAATTTGGTATAAAAACAAAAGAACTGTACTGGTTAATAGAAAGAAAGTCAAAGCTATCAGCAGAAAGCAAACTTCTTTTCTACAAGACAATCATATAACCTATTTGGACCTACGGTATAGAGCTGTGGGAATGCGCAAGCAAGTCTAATATGGCAATTATTCAGAGATATTAGTCAAAAATACTACCACAGGTAATAAATGCTTCCTGGCATGTATCAAATACTACACTCCACATAGATCTACATATCACAACCGTACAAGAAGCTATCTATGAAAGAATAGCCAACCATCATCAAATCCTAGAAGAACACTCTAGTCCACTATTGGAACAGTTGCTGTTACTCCTGAATAACAGAGGGCTTAAAAGACTGTTGCCAGTAGACTTAAAATAAAGTGCAAAGGTAACATCATTGGATGTTGATCTTAATATGTTATTGTAAATGCTAGTACGCTAGCATTAGTGAGCATATTATCTTATAGAATGAAATTTAAACATTCCTATTGTTGACTAAAGTATGGTAATAAAAAAACTTCTTTAATGAAGACTAAGGATTATATTGTCTAACAGATAATTACACATTATGCTCCACATTATTACGGCGAAATTACATAAGCCATCACAATATATTTTGAAGAGATCACATCACAGTCATCTATATTGTTTATTTCAAATTAAATATGAGTTTTTTTAAATACATATTGTAAATTGCAAGCTTGGTAATACTGCACATGCGCTAAGAAACTCCTCCGGTAGAACACTACTATCGAAACTCGATGAAAATAAATTATTTGACACTACAATGTTTTGAAGTATGACTAAGATGACGATTCAAGAAAATGCTTCCTGAGGCTAAGCGTTAAATTATGCTAATTTTGTTTTCTAGTTATGTGAAATAAAATTGAATTTACAGTTTTTACACCCTCCAAAGGAACTTATTAAATATTTTGTAAACCTTATGGTTCTCAAACTATTGTATTTATTGCTGTTCACATAAAGTAATTCATATTCCACAAATTCGTTATGCACCACTTATACGCAACATCCGTGGATATGAACCCAAAGTTAGAGCAATGTTGTTGTACTTTCATTGAGTTGTTAATAATGAATGCAAAATTTAAGGTTGCGTTCGTATAGCGTATAGAAATTCCACTAATTTAGTTACCACATTAATTATTAAATGCAAGAAGTATGCCCCGCATAGCATACCTAATTTCGTTAGTTTGCTGAAGATATTCTCAGAAACTGTTGTTTAAATTACAATATGTATGAATAGGGAGCAAATGTTTGTTGTGACAACTTTTCTAATTTCGTGTAGGCACTTTGCATTCCCATAACAAGTACCTAACTCCGTTAATTATGTATCAAAGCAACTTGCTTGAAATAATTGCCATGTTTCAGTAGTTTACTATACACAATTCGATATTGCAAACTCTTTTGCAAAAACTTTTTAAAGGAGAAGCGGATTAAGAGTTGAATACTTTATGTTACTGTTTGGAATTCATATCTTAGGTCCCACTAAAGGCTATATTGAAGCGAATACCAGTTACTATAAATAACTCTAGACAGGCAAGAGATTATAGCACAAAAAATATGCGTCTACTGGGATTCGAAAAGATTTTTTATCCACATTTATCCATCACTATTGATATAACAAATTTCTAAAGCCAGAAGACGAGATAGAGGAAATACTTTAAGGGCACACTATTTCTTTATTATCACACTGCAGTCACAGATTGTCGGTTTAAATTATATTAGTCATCAATACAATATTCTATTAGTATTGTTCAGAACTTTGATTGCAGATTATTGAATTTTTATGTGTAGTGGTTCAAGAAAAACTGGATAGTACCATTTTTTTGCTTGCAGCTTCTTTATTTATTTATCGATTTTAATACAATAGATGGTGATCAAAAGCTGGTTTAACTGGTTGAACTAATATTAAAAAATAGTCTATGTGACAACTCGAACATAGCTTCCTCATGCATCTTCCTTAGATGAGTTCTTCCCTACTTTGGAATTCATTTTTTATTAACTTACTCCAAGAATAATTTAAGCTACTAAGACTTATACAAAATATTTGTCTAAAAGATATATTACATACATAGTTTATTTCATCGCTATTTGCCAAATAAAAAATCTCAAAACATGAACTTGGCTTTTTTTATGGCTAGGCTTAGGCTAGACTCTTCCGTTTATCGGCAAGATAAGAGTGTTTTTTATTTGGCAAATAGCGATGAAATGAATAGTACATTAGTTACAAGATCATACCTAGGAGGATATATATATATATATATATATATATATATATATATATATATATATATATATATATATATACAAATTACCCCACTTATAGTCTATGCCTGTGGAGATTGTCCATACGTGTTAGGATCCTCTTTTCTATAGTAAATCTAATATAACATAATGCTTCGAAGGTGGCAGGGCCATGCACATCAACAATCAACCCTTCTTAACGAGGCTGTGTGGTATGCATTCGACAATCTGGGCTTTCAAGTCATGAAATTGCAACAAGAGTGAACCGACGCGTGTAAAATTGTTGGCAACAATGGGTCAAGGAAGGTACTTGTATCAGAAAGCTAGGATCTGAACCTTCCTGGGCTATTGGAGAGAAAACATGGACGTATTTATAGGATGACTTTTTGTACAAATCCCAATAGACAGAGGCGTATCCATAGTGTACAGCTGTTGGCAGTAGCCCTCCTGGGCTATTGGAGAGAGAATATGGACGCATTTGCAGGATGGCTTTTGCACAAATTTCAGTTGAAGTCGCACCTGGCACATCAGCAGGAATTGTTATAAATCGACTACTAGACAGCGGGCTTTATTCTTGAAGTCCACTTTTGGAGGAGCTTTTGCCACTCACTCATGCTCACCGCCAAATGCACCTTCAATGATGTCACGCAAGGGTCTATTTGAGAACAAAATTGAATCAGGTGGGATTTACAGATAAGAGCAGTTTTTACATCAGTGCCAGTGATAGACGTGCATGGCTGAGAAGAAAGGAAAGATCAAAAGGAAGGTTAATGTCTCCTGGAAAGCTGCATTTAGTCGGAATATCAGACCAGACCCTGATATTACGATATGGAAAAAAATGAGTTCATATGAATTTAAAATTTCATATCAAAACCCCTGGTCATTATCCAGAACAATATAACGTGTTAGTCTCTATACTGCAGTTGCACTCGATATGCTTTTCGATATATTGATATGTGATCTACAAACAGCAATGACAACTACCAACCTAAGAGGACATGTCCAATAGGCGTGGAATAGAATACCAAGGATGCTCTCTACTACTGACTGCATGCCCGTAATAAGGCCTACATTCAACGTAACGGCAACTATACGGAATATTAAGAAAGATAACCATCGTCAGCATTAAGTATGCGTACCTTGTATGTTGCCAAGCCCTAACTTAATATTGGAGTAGGTCGGAACCTTTGGTGTGGAGATAACACTAACTTAGTTTTCCAAAAATGTGAAAACACTAAGCTCGACGTGTGTTTGGTCAATAAAATTGGCATCATCTGGAAATGATTCAAACTGAAGTTTTAATTATCTCCAGATGATGCTAATTTTGTTGGTGAAACGCGCGTCGAGTTAGTGTATAGTGTTTTGGTGTTTTATGGAAAAATAAGTCAGTGTTAAGCTCTAACTTATACTAGTATAATGTATCATGTGGAGAAATTATCTCGTAATTAATTCTCGTATCATAACTGTTTCTTGATGTTGGAATTTCCATTTCCGTCCATGTAAAGGATATATCTAGTAGGTAGAAGTATATCCGAGTACATACAAAAGGTGGCAGGCTACTATGTGGATTATTCACTCAGAAGAACTTAATGAGTGAACTCCTCAGATAAACAAATAAATTGGATTGGGCTATGTAACTAATCGCCATAATACAGGAAGCGGCATTATAGAGAGTGATGGAATAGACTATCATGAGGCAGAGGAGAATGAAGCAAAGCATCGTATTCCATTTTTAAATTTTTGGGATGCATTGTATAACTGCAAAATTGTGCAAGTTGTTAATACTTATATCTCAATAAATAACGAAAGACTATCTCAATTGACTTATTTACCATGAGGTATTTGGTGATAATTTGGATCTTTTAAGTAAAACCCTGAAATATATAATTTTTTTAATGCATCACTATAGTACTCCCTCCTTAGAGACATGGTTTGTCTCAATACAATTTAACGGAATGTGACCGCGTTCACCGTTCTTACGAACCGTTGTTCGGTAACCCCCGGACTGTAGGGCGATGGATAGGACGGGAATCGAATCCGCGAATTTGAGATGTAAGAGAGATTGGATGTACTGGAACGATTCACATCACGTCGGGGTCACCACTTTGGCGATAGCAAGGATAAAGAGTGCTTATGCCTTGACCGGGAATCGAACCCGGCTCTCCCAATTTCCGGTTGGTGGCTCTGACCGCTGAGCTATCGAGGCACACTCATTATCCTTGCTAAAACGCCATTTTAAGGCGTCACTACAGAAGGAGGAAAAATCATGTAATATCTTCATAATAATTGTAAATTTAAAAATGTCAAAGATGTTAGTCCTATATCTAATGGGAAACCCAATTTCTATAATGGAACTAAATTGAATATACTAGCAGATATAAAAGAAAATCCATACAAATAAAATGCAATTTGCCGTAAACATTAATATTATTAAAATACTTTATTACGTCATTAAAAAAAGAGGAAAAGTACAACCCATGTAAAATTAATTCTCTTTAAGAACTTAAAGGCGGTGATCCTAATGGTCGATTAGAAGTTTTCGAAATCATAGTAGATATATTCCAATAGGCTATATTTAATAAATCAAGGATTGTCTCAAAATAAAACAATCAATAAACAAAAAAATATATACAGATATTAGAGAAGAGGAAATTTATATCAGATGATGGATCACACTGAATATCCTAAGAGAGTGAAAGTTCGGGTTGGAATTATAGACAATTAAATTGTCGAATAATATATTTGATGGCATCGTAACTAGCGAGATTTACATGGATTGCTTGTGCCACCTTATACTCGTATTTACCAATGATAATTAATAAGTCTTTGTATTAGACTATAAAAAGTATTTTGGTATTTAGAAATAATATAAAGTAATATTTTTATATATAATATAAAAATATATATTTAACTATATTTCATAATAGAAAACAATCATAGATTTACATAGCTCAGTGTATTAAAGCATATGTAACTTGGTAAAAGGATTTTGCAACGTTTAAAGATTTTATTATTGGCTTTTCTTTGTTCATTTTCATTATTTATGAGAAACTAAGTTGAATAAATACATAATTGACTTACCCTCGAGTTATTTCATTAACAGTAAAGGCAATGTATACGTAAATGGGTTAAACAAGTTAATTATTCGTCTGCTGTTGTGGAAGAATCGCGTGAATTACTTAAACGCATTCATGAATAATCCGTACGTATTTCACACTTGGAGCTGTTATTCAAATAATTGATGTTCTCGATTTGGCTTATAAGAATTTGTACACATGACGAATTACATTTAGAAATTTGGCGGATGCGCCAGTAATATTCGTATGATGCGTACAGCTCGAGAATAGGAACAAATCTCAAAACTGCGATATCGGGCCGCCCACGAAGTGCGTAGTAAATAGCCTGGTCTTTATTCAGTCGCATTGAGACATTTTCAGAGTGAATATCGATGAATATATATGTACACAGACTTCGATCAAGCCGAGCGTAAAGTGCAGCCTTCTCCCTCCCAATGCTACCTTCCTCTTTCTCCTACGCATACCTAGAGAATCTCACACTTTTCTCTAGTCTTGAAGAACAGTATATCTATGTGATAATATTTGTGATTTCATAATATTTGGGTGAACGGTTTCGGATTGAACTGTTATTCCAATTTTAAAAGTTGCTCTACAACGACATTAATAAAATGGGATGTAAACGACTTAAATAACAGCTTCTCGCAATCCTCCAAATTGAAGAGCAGACGAGATATTAAAATACCATTCATTTTCTCCGTCTTAATAGCATGTTTCATAGATTGTTCTTGATAGTAAGAGTAAAGAAATTATCGTCAAGAAATAACCGAACATGAACCTCAAAATGAAGAGAAGCTGCGTCTCATTGACCCCGTCTTATTGAAATTATTTTATGAGTTTTTGAAAAAATCTTAACACCATTCTGTATAACTAGATCCATAGATCTAGGTAACCTAGATTTTGTTCATTATTGCACTAGACTAGAACGAAGGAAAAAAACTTTTGGGTTCAGTCTAGGAAGAGATAGTAGATATTAAGTTAGTTCGGTAAGAAGTGAGTTCCAGAGCAATCGTTTGAAGTTCTAAAGGTGACATTAAGAGTCTCTGAGAATGTAAAACGATAAAACATGAAAGGGGAAGTAAGCGAATTTCAAAGTCATTAGCGCTACCTGATGGGACGGCGACGGGCTGGGAAAATCCCAGTACATCTCAAGCGTGGCGGTAAGAACGAGCTAGGCGCACTTTGAAACTTGTACATCTTTAAATCTCCCATTGATTGATGTGATTGTGAAACCGCAGCGCCGATGCCGGCGCTCCAGAAATAATCAGGTTAAAGGATTATAAAACCTTTGAAGCTCTCAATTAATGGAATGTCCCTCGTGTCACATAAATCTTTCACTGACGTCGGAGTCCCTTTACTTCCTGTGCTGCTTCCTACGTCTGCTGTATTTTAATCTCGCCGAGGAGAATTTCAGCTGAGTAGGCACCGTTGTTTGCCCTATGAAGGGCCTCGGAATGGAGGCCATGTGAGATAAATTATATTCAAATACACCGAAACGCATACAGGGCGCAAAAGTATTGAATAAAATAATGAAAGGAATGATGAAAATAGACCCATTTACATTGATTTAATTAATTCTATAAAGAATAATCCTCATGTAGAAGTTTTTTGGTAATAGTTTTTCCCTATAATTGATAATTCAAACGGCACGGGGAAATAGAAATGACACCATTTGAAGCAGATTACTCTCATCTAAATTAGATGGAATATATACATTACGGCTCATTGAATTGTAGAAGGTAGAATTGCTACCTTATTATGGCTTATGGCTCATTGAACAGAATTGTATTGCCACCTTATTATTATGGAGATAGTTTTGGAAAATATTTCACCAAATCAACCACTTTTTCTATTAACGTATTTTCTACTAATAATTATAGAATTTAAGATATGTAATTTTTTAATCTACCGACTCTCTTCATAAATTTTAAAATTTTAGATACGGACCTGGAACTTTTTTCATAGTTATATTTCAGCCCAAAGTTAACGGTATGTTAATATTTGATGTGATATTTTCAACATTTCCTTAATTTAAATCCATAATTAATGACATTTTATGATATTTCTATTTAATTTCATTTATCTAACGGAATAAATTGTATTAACGAAATAATACAAGTGCAGTTCGAAAGATGTAAGTAATAGAAACAGTCCAATATAACGAAGGGGCATAAGACAGTTCACAAGTAAACACTAAAGTACCCAGATCCTTTGGAAATGTGAAATATCTGCAATATGTCACCGTTCATATTATAATTAATATTAAGAGGTTTGGCTTCATGTAAGAAATATACAACATGACATTTAAGTTTGCTAGTACCTGATTTATATCAAGATTATAAATTATATCATTTACAAAGAGAAGAGACAAAAGTGGTCGAAGTATGAAACCTTGTGGTACACCATAAGTTTGACGAATCTGTTCATACTGATAACCACGGTATAGTAAAACTCGGACATAATTGAATATATGACAAATTAATAAATTTAAGAGAGGATTTGTGAAAGTGCATATTTATTCAATAAAATCCACGCAGTAGATCACAGTGGATAATATCCACTTAACTTTTCTTATTCAAATCTTGGACAATGAACTTGGTTTTGCACACAAGTTTCGACACTGTACGTTTTTGTTACATAAAGCCATGCTGCTCGAATATCACAATATTTTTTATATAAAACTATATCTGATCATGCTGGGTGATTATAAGAACCTTAAATAAAATTACATAGTACTGTGTTTGGAAGGTTATTTTCGATGTCATGCTTGTTATCCTTTTTAAACATAGAACAAGGATTTCTTTAAATGTCAGCAAAAAAAAAGTTCTGGCTTTATTATTAAAGTAAGGGTAACACAAAGTGGTTTGTAACAGGCAAAAACACAATCTCTAATTACAAAAGTTGGTATACCGTAGAAGTCTTCGGTCTTTTTGATTTAATTTTTTGTATTGATTTTATTACCTACTTCTACTTCACTAATTTCATTAATACAAAACATATTACTGTTATATAAATTATTTACAAGGTTAAATATATATTAACTGGATGTGATAGAAACAGCAGAGAAAATATGGATGCAATCATCAACAACGTCTTCCAAGTTCTCAAAGCTTGAACAATAATTGAAATACATGGTGGAAGGTTAAAACACACGCCCATTTAATTTCATTTAAAATTGATAAAGGTAACTGTATTGTGGGTTTAGTATCTTAGATGTATTTAACATACGCATATTTGTACGGATTTGATCGTAATCGTGCAAAGAAAGGTGTACACTCAATTAAATAAAATTATTTTTTACGTTATTGTTCCTCAATAACATTATCGCCATCTACCTACTAAATAGCAAGCAATTCTGTAGAGGAAATCAAAATTACAGTTCGCCGTATTGAGTTCCATCTGAGCGTAGATATGCATGAAAACTACCTGAAGAGAATATAAAATAATTCTCCTCCCTTTCGACTATCTTCCCTTATAATAATCCTTCTAAAAGATTATTACTAAGTGTATTGTATCACAAGCATTACTAATTTTGCTTATGCTAACATATGAAGCAATT
Source organism: Rosalia funebris (assembly GCA_037954035.1). Classification (NCBI taxonomy): domain Eukaryota; kingdom Metazoa; phylum Arthropoda; class Insecta; order Coleoptera; family Cerambycidae; genus Rosalia; species Rosalia funebris. Next base: position 35,274,377 of record JAZFAV010000015.1, read on the forward strand.
GCCTAGTGGCCCATATTAAGACAAAATACCATGGCACTAATGATACAGCAGGTTCAAAGACTAGCTGTTTTAACTATTACTGGCTCAATAACAACCACATCCACAGCGGCCTTGGAGGTAGGCTTAGGACTGTCCTCTTAACTTGTACATAGAGGAGGATGACTTGACTTACAATGACTTTTGAATGAACAATTTACATAAGGACAGCTCTGGGAATACGTGTGAAAGGTGTATGAACAATGAGTGGACAGCCTGTAGGACAGGTGTCCTGGAGGAGACAAGTCAGCAACTCACTCTTCTGAAGGCAAGCGAGGATCCGATTTTCTCTATTCTTCTAACTAAATAAATCTATTGGATTGGATTGAATTTCGATGACTATTCGATCTACATAGACTATTTCGGTCTACACCAATGATTCAAGAATCAAATATCTAGGGTTATGGGAGCATCACCATAGATATCACTTATCAAGGGATTAGTAATAAATTCATTGTCATATTCATAGACAAGAATTCCACGTTGCTAGCCCTACTGAAGGTCTAGCACTAGGCTGATTCTACGATGTAAAGAATCCTTGAATATCTAGCGCAAACAAATGACGCCATCTTATGATGGGTGAAGAATCATGTAGGAAATCGTAAAAATAAGGAGGGGTATACCTTGGCATGCCCAGGTTCTAGAATCTTTCTGCTGGGAATGATAGAAGAAATGGCGCTTAGCGAGGCTGCTCAAAATTCCATCATGATAGATTTCTGTGGCATAGAGATGGGTGGGTCAAAACTAGCAATTGTAGATAAACAGATATACACACCTTACAGTAAACTAGTAAAATCTTGCGTCAATCTATCTCGTACAAATATATAAATCCTAATAGGATTGTTGAGAGACATTGCAGGCTAAACAAGCATGCCCATGTTATGACCTGTACTGTGTCTCCTACGTGTAGAGAATGTACGTGTAGAAATGAAATCTCTAGCTCTATCTCCACGCTCTCAACAAGACGAGGAGCTATATTGAAGAACTGTTGGGCAGAAATGGTGTATTTTCATCGACTAACACCAAGTGCAATACATTCACGTAGTGGGGCGACTGAACCCTAGAATAATTTAAATATGTCAACAACTATTATATATTGCATAACACACGGACGAAAAGTATTCTATGATGGTAGAGACCATTATGAAATTACTAAACTAATATGATTTCAACAGAACATCATTTAACTTTATGTGGCTCAGACCACTGCTCAGTTATCTGCCTTTGAGATTTTAACAGCACATAAATGAATGGCACATAAAGTAGTTATATATTTTAATTGCAAATCGTCCTTAACGAATTAAATACGTTCACTCTATCGAAAGAGACTAGAATTCACTAAGTGCATTCACAAAATTTTATTGCAAATTGCGAGACTTTATTTGTTAGTCGAGGAACAGCTTCGGAGCTTCAAAACGGTGAATCGCCTTCAACGGAAATGTTCCAGGCAGCTATAAAAAACCTATTTATATTATTGGCTCCTAGAAGGATCCACTTTACATCTTAGTTGTGAATAATTTTATTGAAATCGTCGACGCCATCGTCGGTAAATAATATGCACAATAGTGTAATTCGGATATTTCTTTTTCATTTTCGATTTGATTATAAATAACTCGGTCAATAATATGTAACAAAGCCAAAATTAAAGTTCATATAAGATACTAACTAGATATACTCGGTAACTCTCAATTTTGGGAATTTTAGTTCAGGCAATTTTATTAACGTGATCTAGTTTTCCCAATAGATTAAATTAATTACTGTTTCTCTTCTCTATTTTTCCATTGGTCATTCTATTTACAAACATCTTATTGATATCCATTTTTTAGTATCTGAAATACAAGCCTTTGGAAAACTATGGATGATTTACAAGGCTCATCGTTTGAAACGTCATCAAGGCTCATCGAGTTCTGCTCTAGAAAAGTACTTTTAAACAATACTAATTACTCCTCTTCTCTAACTCTTAGTACTCATAGCTTTGTGATATCGCATAGAATATGTTATTTTTAAAGTAAAACTTTAAAACTAAACTAAATTTTACTATGAATATAGAAATATATTTAACTTCTTAGTTATTTCAAGTTAAACGATTTGAGGTATCAAGTTATTGGTAAAGAATAACTGATTATTAAAATAATGTATTAATAGTAAATTGTCTCTTTTGCAATTTCACTATTACTGATGTAGGTAGGAACCTTTGGTGTGAAGATAACACTGACTTAGTTTTCCACAAAGCACCAAAACATTATACACTATACCCGACGCGCGTTTCACCAACAAAGCTGGCATCATCTAGATAACTAAAACTGATGAGTATTGGTCATATCATAGATGATGCCAACTTTGTTGGCGAAACGCGCATCGAGTGCATTGTATAATGTTTTGGTGTTCTGTGGAAAACTACGCCAGTGTTAATTTCATTATTATTGAAGGTTGTAACATTGCGTTGTTTAAAAAAATGTATTTCAACCACCAGAGAGTACTTTGAAATATTTTCCAACAATCAAAATTATGAAAAAATATAAAATATAAGACACTATTTTTTACCTTTGATGTAGACTTTTATCAGTGAATAATGATCAATTGATCAATTCATAACTTGTCGGTTGATAGTATTTATCTGTTAATCATCTGTCCTTTACAATATTATTAATGGCCAAGGTTTGTATACGATGATATTAATATAGAGAATAGGAAAAGAAATAAGCTATTTTCTATAGCATAAAGAATAAGTATACTAGTTCGTTTTTCAGATAATATTCTGATTTCAATTTCAATAGCATCGGGAAACGAATTGGCTTTTAGAACATCTTCTCAGTATGATATACAAGATCTTGAAAATATAAAATTCTATTCAATTTAAAATGCTCTCCCGACATGGAATGTACTAATATAATTTTTGTTAGCCATAATATTATGATTAAAAGTTAAATAGGCACGATATATTTCCAATAGACGAACAATTCTGAAGGACTACAGACACTAGGACCACGATACTTATTTTTTATATACAATATGCGCACTAAAATTAGAAACATGAACATTTAGGTGAATATACTGGGCAACTCGGTATTTGAGCTACCTAAAATAATAAGCTTCATTCAGTATGTATATACCTCAATCTCCAAAATTCCATTATACTATATTTGAATATTAGTAGAAATAACTATTTATTATTCTCTTATGGATAGTATAGAATGTTGAAAATATATAAAAGGTGGTCCAACCAAAACGCACGAAGTTAATTGTAAATAAAACAAAAAGTTTTCAGAGAATTATCTTAATATTTTTTATTATGATAGAAGGATCAATGACAACTATGTGTGAAACAAAATATCGGCCAAATGCTCGCCACGGCTTCGGTGGCATACCTCTATCCGATGGTCCATATTTTCAATGACTCTGAGACATAATTGAGGTTCAATGTCGTTAATGTGCCGAATTGTCTCATCCTTTAGCTCTTGAATTGTTCTTGGCTTATTGACGTACACTTTTTCTTTCAAATATCCCCAAAGAAAGAAGTCCAACGGTGTCAAATCACATGATCGTGGCGGTCAATTAACATCGCCACGATGTGAGATAACACAGCCATTGAATTTCTCGCGCAAAAGTGCCATTGTTTCGTTGGCTGTGTGGCAAGTGGCACCATCCTGTGGGAACCACATATCGTCCAGGTCCATATCCTCAATTTCTGGCCACAAGAAGTCCGTTATCATCTCGCGATAGCGAACACCATTCACGGCAACTGCTTGGCCGACCTCATTTTCGAAGACGTACGGCCCGATGACGCCGCTAGCCCATAAACCGCACCAAACAGTCAATCTTTGTGGATGCATCGGCTTTTCAACAATCACTCGTGGATTCTCATTTGCCCAAATGCGGCAATTCTGCTTGTTAACGAATCCACTGAGGTGAAAGTGTGCCTCGTCGCTGAAGATGATTTTCTTTGTAAAGTCACCATTCACTTCTGTCTGTTGAACCAACCATTCGGCGTATTGACGACGCTTGAAATGGTCAGTAGGCTTCAGCTCTTGAGTAAATTGAACCTTGTAAGCGTGTAAATCCAAATCTTTATTCAAAATTCGCATCAGTGATGTTCGTGAGATGTTCAATTGTTGGGCACGACGACGAGTCGAGGTTGACGGCTCTTTTGCTACACTATCGCGAACAACAGAAATGTTTTTCGCAGAAAAAACTGGGCGAGCATGCACAGATGTTTTCACATTTCCTACAGACCCGGTTTGCTGAAATTTGCGCACAATTCTCCCGATTGTGGACACATTGGTCGATTATGCTGACCAAAAAAGTCACGAAGTGCACGAAATGCATTTTGATTTGAACGCCCATTTTCGTAAAAGGCTTCAACAATCTTAATGCGCTGCTCAATTGTGTACCTCTCCATGGTTGAATTTGTCAAACACTGAAACAAAGAAATGTCAAATTAAGTTGGGCAAAGAACTTGACGTTAAGGTGTGACTCACAATTAACATCGTGCATTATGGTTAGACCACCCTTTAGAAGGTAATTCGACATTTAATAAAGGATCACATTTTCAATAATATGATAGGGTGCAACGTTATAATTCATATCACTTATTAAACGTAATATTTATAAACAATTAATTATGCAAAACAGAGTTCAATGAACTGGTCTGCACATCCACTTTATCTATTTTTCTTTGATTTTGTTCTACTGAATCAATTTGTACAATCAGTATTTTCTTTTGAAAAATATTCATAATTGAAAACTAAAAATTTGAGATAATTCTAGTATATTCTAATGATAGAACTGCTTTCATGGCAATGTAGTTATTTCACGAATATGAAATTCGCGAGATGGTTTAATTTGATGTTATTTTAGAATTAAAGACACTGGGAGAGAGCGGACTCTTTCCAAATAAACACGGTGTACATTTTTAATAACACTAGATGTTTACTTTTCTTGTTAATGCTCTTAATTACTTTTCTGAACTCACCAGTGTGGAGCACTGAAATTGATGTTGTTTAAACTTTTTAGGTTTTAGATTTAATTTACTAACAATTACCGGAATCCTTTTAACAATAATGTAATCCTTGAATATTATAAGAATAGATCTGTCCATTTGTTATCGATTATGGATGACATAAAAATACTTTGCTCATAGATATATTTAAATTCTAACAAAAGACTAATATGCATAGGAGGTACATAAAGATATAATCATGAGTAAAGATGAGTAGTCCTTCTCGTCTCTAAACCCACTCATTTACGATAGAAAATCACCACAACCAATGAAAATTAGTGGATATTGTAATATTTTCGGCTATTACAATATTTTGCATTGAATTATAATCAGTATATTTAATATACTAATTATTTTCAACAGTATATATGCTTCGCAAAAGGATATTTTCATCTACTAATTATTTCTTTTTGTTCCAGGTAAAGGAGAATTCTTATTCTAATTAAAAAAAATTAATGGCATGGTAAGTTATGCTATAAATACATAGTGATTAGACTTATCCATTTCGTCGCAATTCTGTAGTATACAACGTCCATACAAGAACGGATAAAGTACCATAGACAATATGTACTTATCTTCTATTGCTGGATTATGGATAACGAAGGTAAATCACATGGTACTGCATGGACGTAGCATTATTATTATGTCCACTAAAGTCTCTTGTAAAATTGTAAAATTATGAAAATAAGTGTGTAGTGGGAGAACGACCACTCTACATCTAATAGAGTAGTATTTGTGAATTTAAATTAATCATTCGCGTCCTATTGATTATTTATTTAAGAATTTACAAATCGCAATTTCTGTGAATTTGAGTTTTCATTTATCATGGTAGTAAATTTCTGAGATATAGTAATTCTTATACTATCTGGCAAGTTCTCCAGAGATATTTTTAATCCAGAGATAAGTGCTGGACATGTGATAATAAGTACTGGATTTTATTTTATCACAGATAGTAAGTGCTTCTGCTAACATAGCGTACTGTTTTAAGATTGTTGAGTAGATGTGTTTCTGTGGCGAGGCAGGAGAAAATCTTCAAAAGACACCTGGGGGTCCAGATAGTGTTGGATTTGTAATGTAAATCTGCTACTTCATGCCTACCGACTAAAAAACTTCAGCCTCTTTACCTAGGTACTCACCTTTCGGCATTACTTCTAGCTTCTCTCCTGTTTTTAAGATATTCTACTCTACTGTTCTACTTCTACTCTACTTCTACTTTGAATTTTACTCTATCTACTCCTTGTACTGCTTCGACTACGTTTACCCACCTTCATCTCTTTGTCTCGCTCTTTCTTCCTCATCTTCTAAAGTCCTTCTAAGGACCTCTCGCGCGAATCTCTTAATTGCCTCTCGTGCTTCTTTTCTGCTTAACATTATTTCCTGGAGGTTCCCTTCCCCGACTCTCGCAGCCCATTCACAATCCAACCTCTGTTTTTACCGACTCCATCTTATGTTCCAGGCATGCGAAAGTATGTGTCGGATCGTCCGTCCATCTCAACTGAAAGAGATAATAATCCATCTTCCCCTTGTTTCTACTATACTATCTCTGCAGGTGTCTAACTATCCATCTAGTCCATTCCGCATCAACGCACTCCCTCCGCCTTCTGCTCCATTCACTCATTGTCTCTTCTCTAACAGTCGCCTTTTCCCCCCCCCATCTAAATATCTCGCACCTTTCCTCGGCCAGTAGATATATCTTTGGTGAGTAGATGCTGTAACTATAAAATATCTGTTACAAATCTCACCATATCTGTTTCAACTTGAGGATCCGAAAACTATTTTTGACTTCGTTTAATTGCTTCAGACTTGTGCGACGTTAATTCGAAATTTTTACGACATTTATTTCACAATGAATTATATCATAATCTGAAAATTGCTACTATGATATCAGACTGCATCAAGTTTAGTAGCCATCTTATTAACATCAGTTGAGGTGGTAACAGAAATCCTGGACATATCTGGCAATACCCGAATCTGTTCATTCGGTATTTGATAAAAATCTATTTTGTGGTAGCTATAGCTAGTTTACTTATGAACACTTATTTCTAATAGTATCTGCCAGATGGATTACAGTAGACATGATATGAAGACCGAAAAGGATATTTTGAGTCAGACACGTCAGTAATTACCGTTATTATACACCAAAATCAAAATATTTAATTATAACTTCCACTATAGCTTTTGTAATGGTATACTGTATACAAGTAAAGGAAATGAAGATTCAGATCGGGTTTTAAAGTGTGTATCATACAACTATTATACTACTGTATCTACTATCTGTGTAGTGTAATAATAGCTGTGTATGGCATTTTTGTAAGATGCTTCACTTGGAGTAAATACGTGCCCAGTGGTCTTTTATTTGATAATTACCAATTCGATACATACTTTTTTCAAAATTTTTGATAGGTGGTATTTTCCACAATAGCGTGTATAATATTGTAACTACTTAATACACGAATGAGTTGTTAGAAAACATTATGTACTGTACGTCGTTTTTTATATTTTACTTATGCCGCTTTTATATATTATTTAACCCTATAATCTAAAATGAACATCTCACACTGAGGTCAATATATATTAATATCAGAATAACCATGTACATAGGTACTAACTTCATGTGCATATTGTAGACTTTTACGTTTGGGTGCAATGCAATATAACATCGCAATTAAATCAAAAGTGTACACTACCTACCAGCGTCACATTATCTGATTCAGTGTCAGCGAGAAACCAATCCCTCATAAAATATCTTTGACAAAATATAGTTGGCGTGACAGATCTCATAATAGTATTTGGTTTTCAAACTTCATATTAGTGTTCTTAAATTTAATTAAACAACTTAGTAATAGTGATAAACCTGAGAGTGACACAACATCTGACAGTTTATAAAACTTTAACATACCTAATTGTTTCATGCCTTTATATCTAGATTATATATTGCATGAAACTGCACATGCAAGAGTAATAAAACTATCAACGGTAGTGCATAATAAAGTTGTGGAAACCCAGATATTTCTGAAATACAGCATAATTATGCATATGTGTCTTTATACTCCCTGCTGAAGTGCGGCATTTGGAAACTACTGCAATAACTTACAGCAATATTTAATAGTCCACAAGTTCACCATTTTGTTCACATTTAATTTATATGACGTAACTGTTTAACGTAAATAAAAAATATATACTATTATTTTATTACGCAAGACTATTTTTCATTACACTACCAAATAAAAATAAAATCACTAAGAATATTATGACATCAGTATCGTATTAGTTTGTTTATGATGGTATAACTGTACCGCCAAGAAAGAATGTAATGAGACCCTTTCTTTTTCTTTAGTGAGAGCTATCAACAGAGGCAACTGCGGGTATTCGTCTGACGAAAATATTTACCTTTCTAAAGAAAATCATGCGCTAATTATAGAATGGAGGCTTTCACGGTTTTTATCCATCCTCTCAATTGACCTGATAAGTACCGGGTAGTATCTTGAATTGTAGTCCATCTTGTGGTTGTCGTTCTTGATAACATGGTTTTCAATTGTTGACTCAAGATTCAGATAGTTTTCAATGGTTGAACCAAATGATTGAACCAAGATCGTGTGACGTTGATTACGTGACGTGTTACTTGATACTAGAGTTGACACACCTCCCTACCTGTCCAATGCAGCTCTTTCCACAAATGCATTCTAACCGGTAAATACTTTTGGTTTTGGTCATAGAAATTATGAGAAACAGAAGTATCTTCAATAAAGAGGACGGAGACTGACTAAGCAACGCCTTTAGACTGATTTTACTGCGGAAACATGAGCAATCCAGCATGATAAGTGAACATAACAGTCATTCTGGAAGTCTCAGTGAGTAAAGCACTCAAGAATGGCCGGAGAGCATGGGAGGCACTCAAGTACGATCAGTGCATAGCCCAATCACTCAATCATAACTGTTGAGACTATCACCACAGTCTTTTCAACCTTCTGAAGAAGCTGACTGGTAAGCTTCGTGGACTGGTACACGTTTCGATGATCTTGCTATCAGTGAAAGGTGAAGTTGGACCAACTAAATTAACCAACTTTGTTGTTGACCAACTGTGGCAATACGCAGTAGAAACCAGTCTATCATGCGCAAATATTAGAACAACTTAATGCCTGGGCGGCTATTCTGAAGATCATATAATTAATTGACACTCTTTTTATTCCCGGAAATGTAAATGTATAAATTTATTTTGATTTATTAGAGAATATGATAGATCTCATCTCATGATCATCCAGAATTAAAAGACGATGACAGTAGACATGAAAATTTCATCCCTCCAAAAGGATTAGGTTCCTCTACATTGTAATGTGCCAGTAATGAAATTTTTGGACCAGAGATTTCCCGAACAATGGCTCGAATAGAGAGGTCCAACGAAGTAGTCTACCAGACCACCAGATCTGACACTACTAGCCCCTTTTCCACTAAATATAGTGATATATAAGAGCGGAGGCTCCGAGTTGTATATTTGTGTCCACGAATAACGTTAGAAATATTAGAGGCAGCTAGTGTACGGTTCGATAACGTTGGTGTTTCGAACAATTTGAACATTTCATTATTTTGTCAAATGACTACATTTTTAATAAAATTTTAACTTGAGTGTATATTTACATCCTACACTTTGATATACATTTTATCTGTCTATACCACTAGATAACTGTTCATTTAATAAATATTGTAGTTCGGTAACGTACAAGTCGGAAACCGAGAAAGGAACTACCAAACCGCCAAGCGGTTATCAAAGTAGTTCCCGAATAGCAAAGCTATTACATAATCGCTATAGGAAACAACTACTCCTCGGGCTAAAGCCCCGCCAGGCATTGAATTATACCTAAAAGCGATCCTCGACCCCTTTCTCGTGTTTTTGCACAATCAGATAAGGTTTCAAAAAATAAAACCCGATACGGATATTATTTCTTAAAAAATTCTCCTATAAAACTATTTACTTCAGTAATTATTACCACTGTCTAAAATTTAAATGGAACATCCATTTTGTATATATCCTATAAAATTTATGTTATTTTAAACTAATAATTCTTTTACTTCTTGAGATACTTGTTAATTGAATACATAAAAATTTTGTATATACTTTCCAAAAATATCAAAACCCTATGAGCGTATACAAAAGTTGAATATATTCAAGTATTTAAAACGTTTCCTATTGAAAATGTACAAACTTTCAAAAGCAATTTTACTGCGAGAAAAATTTACACTAGCGGTCTTGAGTTCATTTAAAGTAGAATTTAAGTCATTTTAATTAATTTCTTGACATAACACAATAGAACAACTAAAACATTTGACTTTGCATTTACTTAAACATAAGAAATTCATAATGAAATTTGAATAACATATTCACGTGATATAGTATATCGCATAAGTTAAGATCTGAAAAATAATTTTAATTAATGAGTTTAAATTCTTCATGGTCATCATAAAGTGCTTATAAATAGATCTTTGTTTAAATTTGTATATATTTTTATAAGTTCTATTTTATGATGTTTTTACATTGTCCTTATTAATTCATTAGAGTTTTCCTAAAGTTAATCATATTATTCTAAAAGCTACGCAGAATCCGTGTTTTCTTTATTAAAACCAAACTATACCCATAACGTTAACATTCTTATGTAAATACAAAACAATAAGTACATTAAATGTTGAATTAAAATACGCCCACGTGTTGGTTTAGAAGCACAAGTCCGTGACGCCATTGTTATGTAGGTACTGTTTATGGAAGTTGGGGTCACTCATATCGTTCAATCATTAATCCTAAAATAATAACTAACTAACAAGCCCCGTAAGCTGTTATTATAATAGATCCGGTACACTATATTTGAGACTGAAACGATAATGGTTAGATTTGTTATACGAGGGGGTACCCAAAGAATAACGAGAATTAATTATTTAATGTTTTTTAGTTTAATTTATAACTATCAGCTTCCTCCAAAATAATGTCCACTTGATGATATACACTTATTCCAATGGGTTTTTCACTGTTTTCTAAACATTTTTATGTTCTTCTTAATTAATGCTGTCAATTGTCACCAGCGATATTTTTAACGTCTTCTACATCCTGAAAACCATTTCCCTGTAGGTTCTTCTATATTCTTGAGGATAAGAAAAAGGAACAAGAGGCTAGGTCGGGAGTGTAAGGGATGTAAAACCATCGTTTGCCGTTTTTTGTCAAGAGCTAATTGATTGTCAGCGCTGTGTGGGCAGGCAAATTGTCATGACAAGAAATCACTCCCCACAATCTCCATAATTCAGGTCTCTTTTCCTCAATGCCTCAAGCAAACACTAGGAGATAGTAATTTAGTTCACTCTTAGCTTCTAGTTCACACTGTTACCCTGATAAACAACTTCAATATGAACAACTCCTTTGATATCGAAAACAGTAGTCATTGGAAAGTAGTCGTGGAAAAAACAAATTAAGATGTGATCTTAAATAAATAATGATGTGACGCATCTCACGCTTAGATCTTCAGTTAATATTCTTTAACGTGAAATTCCGGAAATTTCAGTTATTTTCCCCAATTCATCCATTATTCTGCAACGATGAAACATGATGGCATCGCGCATTTTTTGAACATTTTCGTCTGTTTTGGGCGTCGAGGGGCGACTCGAACGAGATTCATTTTCAAGCGACATTTGACCACTTCTGAATCAAGAAAACCACTCGTATAATGTTGCCTAACTTAGAGCTTCTTTCTCATAAGCTCCCCGAAGTATTGAAACTGCATCTGTAGCTGTTTCATTTAACAGAAACAGAATTTGATTAATAAAATTTTCTATGGCAAAATTTGGGATAGACTTAAGATGAAATCACTTTATCCAATACGATGGTTTCACATGAACGATATTTAGTCAACTAAATAGTATGAGTGTCTATTAAACGACCTGTTTGACGAGAGGGTAGTAATTCTGGATAAGTCAACCGACTTATCCAGTTTTTTGGGTACAACTTCGTACATTGCCAGCAAAGGAGCTCAACTGAATTATAACAATTATTATCTATTTTAAAATTAAAACGATTATCATTAATATCTTATTATAACACCATAAGTATAATTACACAAGAAATTCTTAATACAATAAACTACTCATATCAGAGCGTGCAAATGTATAGGTGGGGGGAACATCTACATTCAGTATTAACTTACGTCATTATCAATTAAATTCAATTTCCATCGATAAGCATAGTACGTCACAATTGATGTTTTAGATTGGGTCAAAGGAAATACTGAAATGGAACAAGACGACAATTGTGCATTCTTCTTATCGTTGAAACCCCCTATATAATCTTCCTTCGGGCATATCCACAGATTTGTGAACATATGTTTGTCATTAAGGTCTCCATTCTAAATAGACTTTTTCAATATTAGTAGAGCAATGTTGTGTTCATCAAAATTTATTAGAAAGCTGACGATGATATTCTATTATAAAAGCACCCTTTCAACTGATACATGATTAATTATGTCATATTTATTCAAGACGTCACCAGCTGATAAATAATAAAAATACAAATTATAATATCAAACTTGTATATTATTAATATACAAGAGATGCCCTGAATATGGTTGCTTGTAGTCAAGTGGATGGCATTCCTTCAACATGTGTGTGGATAAAGGTATATTTGGAGTACATTTTTCTAAATTCCTATAACAAATGGTTAGATAAGTAAACAGTTTATATTTTTAAAGAATAAATTAAGCAACTTGAGGGGTGCCTTGAAGGGACAGAAATTCATCAAAGTAAATTATATTGAACAGTAAACTTATTAAAATTGAGGATCATCTATGTTAAAATAATTATTGTTATGATATTTAAGTAAATACCCGGTTGGTTAATTGGTGCAATATAGCGTGCGATTGGTCCATGATGATATTTCGTCACGTTTCTCTATCTGCATAATAACAGGCATAGACCAATCAGAAACTAATCATGTAAACGTTACGTGGAGGGATATGAGGGAAAAGATTAACAATACATCGATGTTTTAGTCAGTTAATAATCTATATAAGTCATTGCAGCTATAATTGTAATTAATTAGATATACCATATTTTGTTCGCACAAAGAGAGATGTCGATATTGGACATTTGTATAGACGGTAAACCGAAAATTAATATTATTGGTCCAAATAAGGAAGTTTCAAGATCTCAACCAATCCTAGCCTGGCTCGACTAAACTACGCCTATGGGACAGTTGATCCCTTGAAGAAAGTTACAATTTTTGTCAGTTGTGTTTTGGGTGTCTTTTAGTAAATATTTTAACCATTGTAATTACTTTTTTAATTTTGTTACTAGGTACAAATTATCTCTGTAGAACACAATGAAACTTTACCTTATTTTATTTGCTTAAGTACTCTTCTTATTATTTGTATTTGTCATTAACTTAACTGTTCCATTTTCTTATTTTATCTCATTTTTAAATATTTGTTAATTTTATATATTTTTTTATTTTAAACGTTTCCCTTGTTAATTAAATCAGTGTTTCTCTCTCGTTGGCTAGTATGAACCTTAATATAAGCATTTCTGTAGTAATTCGTAATTAAGGTAGCGTGAAAAAAGTGGGTATTTGTTCTGATATGAAGCCAAATAAACCGCCACCAGTGACGAGAGACAGGTGTTATGTAATAGACAATTTCCTTTTCTTGGAAAAGTTGGTTCTATCGTAAAAGCATTTTACGATAGAACCCAAGTATTAATTTATATAAGATCAACTTATGTAAGACTCCCTTTCATTATAAATTTGCGTGGGACTCTTTGATAAACTCCTACCTTTTGGTGAGGTTATTAAGGTAAAGCCAAGCCGCAATCACCCTTTGGTACAGAAGCAGCATTAAGATGCAACAATCATTTATGAACCTATGAACCTAAAATAGAATCTGAAGTTGAAAATTCCCTCATTTGCAACTCAAATAGTTTTAAATCTTCTAAAAGTATTTTAAAAGATATTATTTTCATATTGAAAGAAATATTACTTATCTTTTTTACTACCTTTAATTAACTTTCTCATTTAATTAATAATTTTTCAGGCCAATTTATAGTCTTTAGATATTTAGAGAAACCCGAAACACAAAAATTTCAATCCCATATATGGAAAATATTTACCAACGAATAAAATTCACATATAAATAAACAGTACACTTTAAAGTTTACAACTGGAAGTCAGCTATCCACTCTTTCTAATTATTATTGCGGATTGTCGTAGCGTCTGTAATATCGTGAGCAATTTCGACGTGTCCATTCTGAGTTTAAAAGCTAAAAGCTGAATTGGAGCCAAGCTCAGTGGCACAAACGTTTACGTGTCATTAGTGTTTATGGTTTGTTTTGTGTTTGTACGTCCTACTGGAGAAGCGATGATAGTTCTGTGGCTTCAAGTTTTACAGTTTACAGCAAGTGTGCAGTGCATTACATCGTATACATGAATTTTAAATGAATTTATTTGGATGATTTATTTTATTCGATTTTCTTTATTCGAAAGCAGCGCTACATGAATTTTTTACAATTGTTACGCCATTCAACTTATGCTAAATTTGTGACATAAGGAAAAGGTTAAGTAAGGAAAACACTTGATAAGTTTTTATATTATATTATAAAAACTTATAATTTTATATTATAACAGTAACTGATAAAGCATCCAACCAACGATGACAAATGAATGCTGCATTTGTGTCCAATTTGATGGTACTAAAAAATTATACAAATTGTGTCAGGACTATTCTGTAACAGCAAAATAGTTGACGTTATGGGCAGGAGGCCAAATATAGATTTATTTTTAAATTTTTTTATTGCGTTGTAATTCATAATTTGTATGCTCACAATATTGTCATCAATTTAAAATTTAAAAGGAAGGTAATATTACCAATAGAATTGTAGATTCTTGGACCCCACTAACTAAAGCATAATCAGTCAATCACTCTGTAAAATATCTATCAACCATGTTATAAACATTTAATAAATAAATTTCTTTCTATTTTATACTACGAAATATCCGTAATCTCATTTTAAAAGAAAATCATACACAGTTTTATGCTCCCATGTATACATTGTTTATCATACAATGCAGTTTATCTATTTATCTTTTATTCAATGTTCAACTTTATTCGATTCAATTACACTGATTTGAAATTCATTAGGAAATTTCAAACTTCAAGTACTTGATTTAAACAAACTTTGTGCATAGTTTTCCACCAAATCTCATTAAGCAACTTAGGGCGTTACTGTGTAATATCATTCAAACTTTAAATAAGTTAAAATCCCATCCCGACAACAATTTATGGGATTATCGTAGTCACGAAGAATTAGACTTATAAAATGTTGCATTCTGTTAGGGGCTTGAAATGCGAATTGCCTTTGGACTTCAAAGGAATTGGGGTGAGTTTTCGCATGAATAGATTGCCTCTGTGGCGAGGATACTACTTATATCAACGAAATCTTGTAGCTAAGCACATTATGGGAAGCAACAATTTTTAGTACTAATTCAGCAAGCAATTTTTAAAGAACTGGCGGAGGCGCCACTGTCATTTTAATGTGTAGCTATTTTGTTGTACTCAAATATATTTAAATACTCTTTTATCGTATTCACTTCTAACCGGTAACTATTCAAGTATAAGTATCTTTATCCCTGTAATGATTAGCGGTTAGAAGATACGGTGGCGCTAAAGAAATACTTACAGAAATTTTATAGATACCTTATTATAAAAATACTTTGTATATGGTATTGTCACCTCCGCAATTTCTTTCAACTTGTTTGCTGTTTGCTCAAATAAAAAACAAAGTGAAGGGTACTGCATTATTACTATTATACTGCACTATCTTTGGCATTGTAAAAATACTGGCAATAGTTCATTAAAACTAAGCAAAAATCTACACTACATCGGTCTGAAAAATTTAACACTTCTGAGAGATGAGCAGCAATTTATAGTATATAAATATATACTGTATAATCTCAGTAAAATTCTTCTGAAACTTAAAATAAAAAAATGCAAACAGGCACAGCTGCTTTTGACAATTCTGCAAAGTTTCTTATCCACAATTTAAATGTCAGTTATTATTTAGAACACAAAATATGTTTTCACTTTCACTTTTAAACCAAAAGAAATTTAGTATATAAATTTTTAACATATTTACTGATAAATTTAATAATTCTCAGAGAGAAACTGTTTGAGTCTGGGATGCTAAAAAGGGGAAATTGATGCAGAAAATATAAATAATAATGATCTCGCGTCAGACTATGCGTTCCTTCATGATGGGAACTTTTTCACATAGAGGTGAATCTTCATGATACTCAATTCTTTTGAAAAACACTTTCTTGTAAGTTTTTTCTTATATTCTAAAATATCGTATAGGAAATTACTTTATATGAGATTCGGTTTATCGAATGACATCATCTGATGTTAGCACTCCAGATTCTCTTGATAAACTTGCCTTGTAAAGTGGAGGACTAGAATTATTACATTTTGACAGAGTATATCATTCAATACTGCCGAACTTAAAGTCTTAAAGACCTGCTAAAGCCCTTTTACAGACTTTTTTCTTTATTTTTCTTCCACTATCGCCTAATAATACTTGTTTCACCTATCTATACTATCTATACTTCGCCATACTATCACCTGTAGCATCTTGCTTAATTATACTATAACCGAATATCAGTGATTTCTATAGATATACCCTGTTTTAATAAATCATTTTCGCATCAGATCAGGTCTCTCTCTGCAAGATACCTTTTTATCTATACAAACTTTTCTTGGCTTACTATACTAACCTTTCAATAGATTTCACAGTTATTAATCCAAACAGATAAGAACCTTGAATATTTCTATCAGCTAGATCGTTAAATCTGTTGAGACTATTATTTCTTTCTTCCATTGGAATCTTTCTAGTACAGGTATTTTTGCTGTCGCATTAATATGAGACTCTTGCACATATATTTTTTCCTGTGGTAGAAAAATACGGCACTCCTCTTTTGCAGTTATGTATTTTCGATGGACCTGCTTCCATAGATGTTTAATTGTATTTCTTCTTCGTCCTATAACTACAGAAACTTGCTGATATTCACCACTATCACCATCACTATAATCTGGGTCTAAATCAGAGGCATCCACCACATCAATATCACTATCATTCGTGGACGTCATTTTACAAAATAAATTGAATTAGAACGAGCACTCGGTAATTCCCGAATTTACCTACTTACCATTTTCAAATTACAAAATGGATATATATATATATATATATATATATATATATATATATATATATATATATATATATATATATATATATATATATATATATATATATATTGACGAATGTATATTGTCACGAACGCCTCGAGCGATCCCAAACGCTCAAGAGCGTGTGGAGTTGACTTCCAGTGCGTTCTATGCTAGAAGGTTCGCCAAATTTCTTTATCTAAACGTCTGGAGAGACGTCCTACTACCAATATAAGAATTGTGTCATCCAGCGAGTAGTTAGTTAAGTCTGGACCGCGATAATGGGCGATACGGAGCGAATAAAGTGACATTGTTTAATACAGTGAGAAAGTTAGTTTATAAAGTTAAAGTAGAAAGAAAGTTAGTTAGTTGGACTTGTAAATAGTTGATTTGTAAATAAGTATTCGAAATAAAGAACTTTCTAGTAAATTCGTTACAATATGATTTAAGCTGTCTATTGACGAAATTAGTAAAGAAATTAACACAATTTATAGATCATAGAATGTATAACGGGGAAGTAAGGAGCGAACTAAAGTACGTAGAAAATCTAGTACTAAGAGTAGTACTAACATGTGTGTTAATGCTATATGAATCAAAATCAAGTAAAATTCAGATTTTTCCAGTATCGTTGTACTGACTTCTCATTCTGAGGTACTTAATTATTAAGTGAAATTATTCTATACCAGACAAGGGGTTAATGTGTGTTTCCCTAAATTTATTACATTATTTGACTTGAAAATATTTGAGAACAATATTTAATAAAAGCCAGTCTACCAAAAAATTAGGACAAAGCTTTATACCGAGATATCATAAATAATCATACAAGGAGAGGTCACACACTGTAGGTCACCGATTTGGCCAAGTCTCTGTATACTTACAGACACTCACTAGTGTAGTATATCCCCAAAAGTGTTAGACTGACCATTTGCACAAATTCCAAAAAATAGAACTTACGACAAATAAACATATTCTATGAAGAAAGGAGGATAGAACAACAAAATAGATATACGAGTAGAGTCTCGAACTCGAATAGCTGTGCTAAGAAACATGCACGCTACTTGTTTCATTACGACAGAACGAATTTTTAGAAATTGTACAAATGGTGAGCCTAACATTTTCGAGACCAATTTCTCCCTTATTTCCGAATTGTGCACCCTAGGGCTTTGGGAATATACAACACTACTGAGTCTCCTTACGTACAGAGAGACTCGACCAAGTCGGTGACCCACAGGGTGTGCCTTTCTTTGTTAGTCAAAGATGGTCATGAAATCAGACGTTCTTCTTAGCCCATATCAATAGCTTTTAAATTAATTCTGTTAAAGGTACGTGCATTCATTAATATCATCAATTCCATACTAATATCATCAATTCTATATTAATAATACCTTAGCGAATTTTCAACAAATTGGTTTTACTTTTGTTGCAGTAAACACACCTGCTACTAATCGCTACATCATGTCTTTTCTTTTTGAACTAATTAATGTCATAAAAATTACATAATCTTGGTATAAATCTTAATAATTAATATATTTCTAAGAACATATAAGTAATCCTATGTAATTTAATAATGTGGTTTAGTAATTTTTACTATTTCGTAATATATAATACCCTTTTAATGTCATAAAAATAATACGTAAACTTTTTTACACAATACTACAAAATTCCATGTAGAGTGACAAGGTTACAGCAAAACTGTTTTATTACAATGTAATTACTCCATTACCACCACTCTATTCGTCTTGGGCCGTGTAACTTCTAATTAGTTTTGAATTAAACTGAATCGAGTATCCGACTGAAATCAAAGTTAAATGTCCGTTAAGACCTTCGACGCGACCCAGGCTTATTGTCGAATGGCACTTCTGCAACAATTAACTTCAGATGGCTAATAGTATTTGCTCCAATTAGTTGGCCACAAATTGATATAAACCCTGAATGACCTGCAACAGAAGAATTTTCATTATGCACTATTAGGGAGAACTTACTTAGGATGGATTGGGCTTTGTAAACCGATATTACAATTATGTTTACGTAGAAAATACCGAGTATAAGCTCAGGAGAGGAGCTTTGATATCTACACCCAAGTCTTGAAATACTGGAGGGGGGTATTAAATGAGAAATTGACTAATTATATTCTTCACGAAAGACGTAATATAAGAATATGTTAATATTACAATTATTATGTAAGTACTCAATCGAAAACTAATGACAAGTATTTGTCTGAATATATGTTAATAGCGTCATTATGGGCAAAAGGAAAGCACTTAGAAAAAGTAAAATATCGAGTATAGTGATGATTATTAAGAACAGTGAAAGTGTATAATTTAAGTGTATAATCAAAACCTTTAAAAACCCCAAGACACTGAAATACTCTTTTATAGATAAAATATTGTGGTATTTATAATAAATTAGTTGAGTTATGTAAGTTTACATATTGCGGTCTATAAGTACTGAATAAATTAAATACTACATCAGTTCTAATCTAAATTAATATTCTAACACATCTTTAATTTTAAATTATTATTTATGCAGAACTTTATAGATCTCACTTTAACCCCTTGGAAATGACAATTATTCCTATAATTTATTTAAAATGAAATTATTTATTTAACAATATTACATCCTTGAATTGCTGTATTTATTTTAGTGTAAAATATTACACTCTTAACATTACTCTACTTTATTAAAAAAAATGAGAAGGAAACAGTTCAAACCAAAACATCCATTCCTTATTGTACCTTGAATTTCTCTATTTATTTTAGTGCAAAATATTCCTTTCTTACCATTACTATACTCTATTTGAAAAAAATAAAAATGAAACAGTTTAAATCAAATATTCAAATTAGAAGTCTGATAATAAATAACATCTTGATAATGAGATAGGCGCTTCCAAGATAATTTGATTACATGGGGTATATTGATATAAAGCTTTTCAATTACTGAAAAATATATTTTATATAAGGAAGATTGAATATATTTTGCATTATTTAAGGAAATTGTTGTGATTTCTTATTTAATTAAAAATTAATTATATTTGTTTTGTATTTAGTGTTTAATTTTTAAATAGAAATACGTATTTCTCCTTTAGTTTTTACTCAAAGCAGGAAAGTAAACCATTTATCTCAAAAATGTTTTTTTCGGATTTCACCTTTCATAATTATATTCAAAATAAACTGAAGGCTTGGTGTATGGTAATAACGAATACCAAAGTGGACAGCAAAAGTTAAATATATTTAAATTAATAATGATTTGCAATATTAATATAAAAGCAAATGTTCTATATAAATTAGTCATAAAAATAATTCAATTATGTTAATTAATAACCTCATATATTTTTAGAGGAGTTCTGTCTTAGGAAACAATATTTAAATAGAATACAAGAACAAAGCAAAACAAAAGAGAATTATCAAATATATTAACGTCATGATATTTATTTAATTGGTGAACTGCCAGATGCACAATTAAATTCTATAAATTATGGATATAGATATTTATTTACTTAATTAAACAATTATTAAGACTATATTTAAAATGTGTATTCTAGTAGGCCAAGAATTCGTAAAGATGAATAACAACAATGATTCAACCATAAATTTATTGATTCAAAGTTATTAATGTACAGAAATATAGACAATTACACTAACAACGATATTTAAAATGTATTTTACATATATAGTGCAAACTGGATAGTGGAGTTTACATACTATTTTGTAATCGTCCGATTACATAAACAAAATATAAAAGTAACAGAGAAATATAAAAATGCAAGTAAAAATTTTTAGTTTATTTAAAAAATATAGCAATGTAACAAAGTAAGGATAATAATAAAGAACTTATCTTTTGGAGAACTCAAAGCGAAATAGATAGCAGACAAGATGACACAAGGTGGTGGCTAAATTCTGTACGGCAATGTTGTTAGGTGAAAAATTGTCTGCCTCTCAATATATGCTCTCCCCGAAATAATATATCCGTAAGGAAAGGTACTATCTTCTCGAGTCATGCATCCAGCTCTGGTGGAGTAATCGTCGAACGACGACGAAAGAAAGAAATAAAAGCCGAGAACGGGAAGAGAAAAAATAAAAGCTTTGAATATTTCATTAAAATGACAAAAAACTTCCCAAAGTTAATCTGCTTATTCTAGAAATGGGGCGGCATAATAATTAGCTTAGGTTGTCAACCATCTGGGATATTAGATATAAATTCTAATGAAAAAAAGGAAACACTCATTAGATATTAATTTGCAGAAACAATAAAAAACTTATAGGTCAAGTTCAATAGAATTCTAAAAAAAGTCGAGAAGAACTTACAACAACTCCACCAATAAAACTTCAGTGGTGAGTGTTGAATAATGAATCCATCAATTTTACTAAAATATTCGACCAAAATAACCGACTATACAAATTTGACACTATAGTCGTATTGACAGAAACGAGAGAGGTAGCAGACTGATAGAATTCTGTGAGAAGCACAAGATGGTAGTCGCGAACACATTGTTCAAGAATCACGTTAGGAGGCGGTACACATGGAAAATGCCAGGAGGGATAGACAGGTATCAGATAGACTACATTCTGGTTAGGAAGAGATTTAGAAATCAAGTAAAAGACTGTAAGAGTTATCCAGGAGCAGATGTAGACAGCGATCACAACTTGGTAGTCATGAAAGCTAGATTAATGTTCAAAAATCTGAAAACCCTGAAGGATAAGAAACGTATAAATGTAGACGTATTGAGGGATCAGAATATGAAAGATAAGTTCCAGGAGAAAACAGATCAATTAATAAATAAAACGAGTAAGGACGAAATCAAGAACGCAGAAACTGAGTGGGAGGGTATCAAGAATAGTCTAGCTTCCGCGGCTACGAACGTTTTAGGACATGATAAAAGGGAAGCTAGGAAGCCCTGGATAACGGACGAAATCTTAAACTTAATGCAAAAGAGACGAGGCTACAAAAACAGACGAGACGAAGAAGGACTGAAAACGTATAAGGCAATAAAGTGGGAAATCATTAGAAAATGTAGAAAAGCGAAAGAACAATGGATAGAGGAGAAATGCAAAGAAGTAGAAGATAAGTTGCAAGTAGGTAAGACCGATGAGGCTTACAAAATAATTAAGAGGAACTTCAGGGATATAGGAACAATAAGTAGAAACGTTAGGAGTCAATCGGGGGACATACGGATAGGAAGAGAGGAGAAAGCGGATAGATGGAAGCAGTACTTAGGAAATTTATACGAGGGTCAGGAATTAGGAGAGATATTAGAGGAAGAATCTAGCATCGATAGGGAAGATGTAGGAAAACCTATATTGAGAGAGGAATTTGAAATAGCACTAAGGGGGCTAAAGAATAATAGAGCGCCGGGTGTAGATAAAATACAGGCGGAAATTTTGAAATGTGCGGGACAGAAAGTAGTAAATAGGATGTTTGAACTGGTAAAATACATATACGAAACGGGCGAGATTATAGTTCCTTTTATAATGCCGGAGGATTATAAGAGGAACATTATCGTTACTATACCGAAAAAGAGAGGAGCCGACAAATGCGAGAACTTTAAAACGATTAGCCTAACTTCCCATGCGTCAAAAATCTTAACTAGAATAGTGCAGAAGAGGATGGAAAATAGAGCGGAGGAAATACTAGGAGAAGACCAATTCGGGATTAGGCGAAATAGGGGAACTCGCGAAGCTATTCTGGCGCTAAGAGTAATGTTAGAGAAAACAATAGAAAAAGGAAAGAACGCTTATATAGGATTTGTAGATTTAGAAAAAGCTTTTGATAACGTAAGATGGGAAAAAATGTTCGAGATACTAAAGAGCGCGGGAATGAAGTATAGAGATAGGAGAGTAGTACACAATCTATACATAAAGCAATCTGCTGTTATAGAAGTAGAAGGGGAGAAAAGGGAAGTAGGTATTAGGAAAGGAGTAAGACAAGGATGTACGCTATGTCCACTAATTTTTAATCTGTACGTCGAAGAGGCGATTAATGTGGTAAAAGATAGAGTGGATTTCGGGATTTAAATACAGGGACAGAAACTAAAAATGTTGAGATTCGCGGATGATATAGCAGTATTAGCATCTAGTAAGGAGGAACTAGAATCAGCGTTGAACGAAATGCAGGCAGTGTTGACAGAGGAATACGGAATGAGGGTGAATAAAAACAAAACTACAGTGTTAGTGTGCAGAGGGCGCGAGAGCAGAGCAAAAACGAAAGTACAAATTAATAATGACAGATTGGAGGAAGTTAAAAACTTTACTTATTTAGGAAGTAAAATAAATTGGGATGGAAGAAGCGATAAAGACATAAAACAAAGAATAGCGCAGGGTCGAGTAGCTTTTAACAAAAAGAAAGCACTTTTATGCTCGGGGGTAATAAACTTAGAAACAAGGAAGAGATTTTTGAAAACATATGTATGGAGCACGGCACTATACGGCTGCGAAATCTGGACGGTAGGGGAAGCAAGTAGGAAGAAATTAGAAGCTTTTGAGATGTGGTGTTACCGAAGAATGATGAAAATACCATGGACTGATAGGGTTAGAAACGAAGAAGTATTGGAGAAAGTCGGCGAGAAAAGGAGTATGTGGAAAAACTTAAAGAAGAGAAGAGATAGAATGGTAGGCCACTTGCTGAGACATGGGGGAATAGTCCGCGATATTTTGGAGGCAGAAATAGGAGTGAAGAAAGGCAGAGGTAGGCCTAGATTAGACTACTGCTCGCAAATAGTAAGGGATGTAGGTTGTAGCACAATTAGCGAAATGCGTAGGTTAGCACAAGATAGGAGAAGCTGGAGGTTAGCGTCCAACCAGTCTTAGGACTGATGACCTAATGATGATGATGAGTCGTATCAATTAACTAAACGAGCAGACGAGTAACTGAACCAATCTGTTAAAAAAAATGACACAAAGAGGTTAGATTAACCAGATTATAATATTTATAAAAAAAACATATTATATACCAATATTTTGTCTTTGGAAAAACATGAGACTTCTAATGAACTTGTTGCTTTAAACCTCCATCGGGCGCAGTCGATCTGTGAGATCTAGAAGTCACTTTTTTCTTTGCTCCTTCGTGTGTATTGCGAATGATAACTTGAACTCCCTCATAGGTTCCTAGCTCCGAACTACCCTTCTCTATATGGTGTCGATTTCTTTAATAAATACCTGTTCCTTGTATGGGTCGCCCGGAGCTGTCAGATGCATTGCGCCTGATTACGTCATTATATTCATTTTTATATTTGATTACACTTCTTTTATTATTGTCCTATAACAGCAAAAAGCTTATCAATAGCTAGTTCTAATATAGAAGTCTTCCAAATTTATTATTTTACAACATTAAATGAGTTCCTTCGTATAAATTTAATTATTCCTATTAAAAACTCCTATGAAATATTTATTATTGTATTGTATTAATTATAATAAGCGTTTAATTAAGTCATTAGAATTTAATTGTGTAAGTTTTGATTATGGAATCTTTCAGGTACATTGCGTCCGAATGTGTTTGGATCCATACCGCGCCCGATTTAAGGTTAAAGGCCATGTATGATTGTATAATTTAGTGCACATTCATCATGTATTAAGAACTATTTTATATTCAACCTCCAAAGAAGCTTTAGAAGAAATAAACATATTCCGTCCAAAATTTCAATATATTTCCATTTAGTCAGTGATACATAAACCGCTAAGATAAGAGCTTTCCAAATGGGCAATGAAATGCTTTGCGCGATTAACGCTGATACGCCACTGGTATACAGCTTAAGCATTCTAGACAACAATCACGTTTCTGGTGGTGCTATTTCAATGCGGCCCTAAGCTTCGCCCTTTATTCTCCCCTTCGCCGAACTATTGTACACTTTTGCGGTGGAAGAGCAGTTCGTTGCGTCCTGCTTCTAAATTTAAGTTTCCGCACCATTCAGAAAGCCACCAGTGTTTCTGTTTGCGTTAATCTAACAATGAAGGCCGAACGTTTTTCGCGTACGGGCGCGCAAATAACTGACCGCAGCATTAGGAACCTTTCCGGCAGTGTAGAGATTTACTGCTATTGATTTTGCTCCAATATTCGATTTGAAAAGTTAGAATATAAATTAGGGAAAAGTCTGCCTCCTCGAAAGGTCTATATATAGAGGAGCACGTAAACATAGGTCCCGATTGGGAGACATGTTTGATATTGTATGGCAGCTGGAATGTGTAGCAGAGAATGTACTGATTTGGGTTATTTTAAATGACATTGTCATATTTGGGAAAATTTGTATAAAGATCCATGTATTAGTAAAAATTTTTATTTACTACCTTAGTTATCTATAATCTATTACTATTAAGTCTTAATACAAACTACAGTGTAAATCCCAGTGACTCTCACTAGGATTTATACTAGTCACAAAAATTAAGGGATGTAAAAAAATCCTAAATTTTTAGGTGATTTTTAAAGGGCTGTAACTTGGAGAAAAATAGTCGAAGATCAATTTTAGAAAAAGAAAATCGGAGCTCGAAGTTTCTAGTTTTCACAATTCAAGTTTAAAATTTTTTACCTTTAGCAATTATTGAGTAATCATAAGAAAACAATCGGAAAAAAAATTAAATCTTTGCTTGTCTTGCAAAAGGTCCACCGACTTATTTTCAGTGATTTCATCATAAAGTTCTTTTAGATGATTTTATCCTCTTTAACTTGAGTCAGTAAAAGCCATGTATGACGATTTTTCGCTAAGTTATCGTCATTCAAAGCAAGAAGGCCAGTATTTTCATTTTTTTCTTCAAAATTCTAAATAAACATTTAGAATTTTTTTACATCACTTAATTTTTGTGCCTAGTATATATTGTATACGTGCCTGGGTAAGTCTTATCAGAACCATGGTAAATGTATAATACATTACGTTACAAAGATTAAGATAAATCTTATAAATATTTCATTTTAAAAGAGTAAATCAAAGCAGCTCATAACTTATATCCATATGTAGATAAGGAAATAAAATTCAAGTTAAAACAAAATAGATAACAAATAAATAGAAACATTCCTCTACATCCAGTAAACAGTAAAAGCATACCCTTCTCCTAATAACTTCCTGAACACTGTGGGCATACGTGGCTCCACATACACCTATTGACAGCCGTGACGGTATTTTTGTATATATTAGTTTTAAGTTGTGTAAATATTAGAAAGTGGAAACCCTTGTTTAGCTAGTACTCGGAACGAGGGCACATCTGTTTCTTATGAGTAAAAATGCGATTATCACAGGCAATAAGTATTACTGTCCCAGCCACTTGTTAAAACCCTTGAAAGTAGGTCATGGTTTATGACAAGCGTGGCGTCGAAATAAGTTTTTAAATTAGTCTATTACAACATTTCACCCGCGAAGTATTGGTCCTCGTTTGTTATTAATTTGCACGTTATTTATTTATTTTCTGAATAAACGTAGCTATAGCAATAACATACCACGAGTATCATTTCACCATACACAGCACCCCGAAGATCGCTACAATACTATAAAAGGCTCCATTGCATAATATATATTTCACGATATTTTCATATTGCTTAATGCTTTACATTTTCCTAATTTCAGTTAGAAGGCTATTGGCATGATGGCATGAAATTGGACAATTTTAATATTATGAATAAAATAGTTATTTATTTAGTGTTATGTTAAGTAGAGTTAGTTCCATGTCTACTCACATATGATTGAAGATGATTACATTGAGAAAATAAATATAATTTTCTTTAGGTACATGAAACATTATAATATAAATACATAAAACATGTTTGAATTGTTTTTTGTTTTATTGTTAAAAGCCCTTCTGCAACTATGAAGATTATTCTAATAATATTAGTCTAATAAGGCTTATCTGGCAAATAAATACTTCATATTTATCTGTTAGAGTACCTTAGATGATGATACTATACGGAATGTGTGAGTAATTAATGAAGATTAAATACATATT
This sequence comes from Rosalia funebris, assembly GCA_037954035.1. NCBI lineage: Eukaryota > Metazoa > Arthropoda > Insecta > Coleoptera > Cerambycidae > Rosalia > Rosalia funebris. The sequence continues at coordinate 35,301,571 of JAZFAV010000015.1, forward strand.
CAATAGCTCGATTTTATCTAAAAAGCTTTTAATTTGAAGTAGAGTAAAGTATGTGTTATTAAGCTTTACGCACACATAAAGGCTTTAGGAGAGTTCAGTGAATGAGGAGTAATTTAAAACTGTGAAAGGTTCCCGTTATACAAAAATATGTCATGTGGTAATTATTTTTCAAATCCAATTTTTTTTTGGTTTCATTCGGTACTAATTTATCTACCTATCTATGCCTGCGCACTAACCTCGCGAAATTATTTATGGACTAGTGTTTGGAGTAATTCATATCAAGTTACTGTGATGCCATTGGAAAATATAGTTTGATGATCAGTGTTATGAAGTTCGATATATTTTTTATATAAAACGTACACTGTTAAGGTCCTAGAAATAAATTTGGGTCCTGCTTTCCATATAACTTGCAAACAAAGACAGTAGAATGCCTCTAATACATGTAACAAACAGACTATACTTTAATATGCTGCTATTCCGGGTACCAAACGCTTTGACAAATCAAACAAGATTAAGACAATATAGTTTTTCCACTAACGAGGCACATTTACATATTAATATACGTATATAGTTTATAAAATGACATTTTGCTGTCACTGTCGATATGACAATCGTACGGTCATTTTGGAATGTCGTGAGCATATTGTATTTTATTTTGTAATTAAAACATGTAATTTATTATAAAATACTGTTTCAAATAGTTTGAAAATTGCATTTAATACTTAGCATATATTTTCGATATTTTCCATTAACGTTTTCTTGAATATAGGAACTACCTTAGCTTATTTAAGTTAGCCAGGAAAATAATCCCAAATTGTTTAACAAATTCATCCTCAGTGGTTATATCTAATGTCCCACGGAATCCACACTTAGAATCTCTTCTATTCTCGTTGTTTTATATGATGTTTATAGGTCTCTTATGCATTACGATTGTGATGCCGAAAATTTTAAGTTTGATGAAAAAATAGATATTGTGTTAAATTCCAAGATGATCTATAAGTCCATTTCTAAAACTATTTTATGAATGAACAAACTTTGTGATTATCAATAAATGCTTCTCAATAGCATTATTTGTAAAAGTTGCGTTTTCATTTTCATTATATGAACTTATGGTGTTCTATTCACCAAGTCTACTCGTCCCCTAGACTAGAGATTTCTAGTATAGAGCCCTCCCACAAAAAGTATACGTATGTATATTTCCTTTACTGTATGTATACTTCTTTTGAAGATTGCTTGTACATTAAGTAAACTGCTTGACATACATTAAATTTTAAATATCCATTCTCCGGGAGAATTGCATACCATTATCTGCAAATAAAATTACATAATGTTGTTGCTTTCAACATATAGCTTTGGTTTTCTTTGATATAATGCCAATACTGCGTAAAACATATGTATAATATTCATTATGCGATAGCCAGAATATAATTGATTTAAGTATGGAACTGAAATGAAATGATTTCTCAATAAAAGTAGCCAAATATGCCTGAAAGGTGAGGATAAACGTTAAAGCTTTGTAAAGGATAGGAATTCAACCGCGTTAAGGTGTTTTGTTAGCTCCTGAATAGCAATATAAGAATGGTGGAAGTAAGGAATCACAGATGAACAGCACCACATCATTATTTAAGAAAATAACGATTAAGGGAATTTGAAAACTGTATAGGCTTTTTAATCTTTTCATTGGCAGTGGAATTTACCAAAATAAAAAAACCTTAGAAAAGCACATCAAATTTAATTTTAATTGTAAAAGGACTATAAGAATTAAAGAATTTTCTGAGTATTTCATACCGAATAAAAATATATGTTTTTTTTCATTCTAAGTTGTTCATTTTACGATATTTTCCTTGTTCTATTATATGTGTCAATAATTTTTTTGTAAATGAAAATATTTGATAAAATAGCGACAGGGATATGATAAGTCAGCTCATAATCATGAGATCAACAGTCCTCAGATTGGTTGAACGCTAACCTCCAGCTTCTCCTATCTTGTGCTAACCTACGCATTTCGCTCGCTAATTGTGCTACAACCTACATTCCTTACTATTTGCGAGAATTAGTCTAATCTAGGCCTACCTCTGCCTTTCTTCACTCCTATTTCTGCCTCCAAAGTATCGCGGACTATTCCCCCATGTCTCAGCAAGTGGCCTACCATTCTATCTCTTCTCTTCTTTATGTTTTTCCACATATTTCTTTTCTCGCCGACTTTCTCTAATACTTCTTCGTTTCTAACCCTATCAGTCCACGGTATTTCATCATTCTTCGGTAACACCACATCTCAAAAGCTTCTAATTTCTTCCTACTTACTTCCCCTACCGTCCAGGTTTCTCAACCATATAGTGCCATGCTCCATACATATGTTTTCAAAAAGCTCTTCCTTGTTTCTAAGTTTATTACCCCCGAGAACAAAAGTGCTTTCTTTTTGTTAAAAGCTACTCCACCCTGCGCTATTCTTTGTTTTATATCTTTATCGTTTCTTCCATCCCAATTTATTTTACTTCCTAAATAAGTGAAGTCTTTAACTTCCTCCAATCTTTCATTATTAATTTGTACTTTCGTTTTTGCTCTGATCTCGCGCCCTCTGCACACTAACACTTTAGTTTTGTTTTTATTCACCCTAATTCCGTATTCCTCCGTCAACACTGCCTCCATTTCAATTAACGCTGACTCTATTTCCTCCTTACTAGATGCTAATACTGCTATATCATCCGCGAATCACAGAATATTTAGTTTCTGTCCCTGTACTTTAATCCCGAAATCCACTCTATCTTTTAATCGCCTCTTCGATGTACAGATTAAAAATTAGTGGTGATAGCGTACACCTTTGTCTTACTTCTTTCCTAATCCCTACTTTCCTTCTTTCCCCTTCTACTTCTATAACAGCAATTTGCTCTTTGTATAGATTGTGTACTACTCTCCTATCTCTATACTTCATTCCCGCGCTCTTTAGTATCTCGAACATTTTTTCCCATCTTACATTATCAAAAGCTTTTTCTAAATCTACAAATCCTATATAATCGTTCTTTCCTTTTTCTATTGTTTTCTCTAACATTACTCTTAGCGCCAGAATAACTTCGCGAGTTCCCTTATTTAGCCTAAACCCGAATTGGTCTCCTAGTATTTCCTCCGCTCTATTTTCCATCCTCTTCTGCACTATTCTGGTTAAGATTATTGACGCGTGGGAAGTTAGGCTAATCGTTCTAAAGTTCTCGCATTTGTCGGCTCCTCTCTTTTTCGGAATAGTAACGATAATGTTCCTCTTATAATCCTCCGGCATTATAAAAGGAACTATAATCTCGCCCGTTTCGTATATGTAATTTACTAGTTCAAATATCCTATTTACTACTTTCTGGATAAGTCAGATAATACGAGTATATAAGTTAATCAGTTCCAAGCTGAAAATTTAGGGCTGAAAAACACATAGGCTGAAAGAAATTAAAGAAATAAGTCTGGGTCATATTTATCTTCGTGCAAAGATTGTGTGCTACTGATTACTCGTTGAGTGGATTCCAGCAGGATCTAATCTGCTCCAACTGATTGTGAGACTGGAACTACCAATGGATAGTTATTACATACTTTCTCACTAAATACAGGGATAACAGTTAAAATTACTTTTACTTTAAAATTACATTACTAGACGACAAGCATTGTAGTCGTTATATAGTTCTATTCACTATCTATTGAAATAAAAAGGCTTTATTACTTCTAAGTAACTTAAATAGTATATTGTCACCAAGACAAATCACAAGTTATTAGAACAATGAACTAGTATACAAAGGTATCAACTATATGTGTTGATTTTATGTCATTTTTCAGATCTACTAAGTAGCTCCATAGTAATCGTTACGTTGTAGGAATTTTACTTGAGCCTTTAAAGTTACTATCTATTCAGTAGTAGTTTGAAGTAAAAAAATTACCAATAAAAGTTACCCATAAAAAACTCTTAAAAGTCACTCACTAAAGTCATTTTCTAAATATATGCTATACATATTTGCAAAACTCTGGACGCCATTATTTCAAATAAGTTTTCTGATATCTGTTACAAATAATTTAGAGTACTCAGCACCAAAATATGAAGTTAATGCGTAATTATACTTATTTAATTAATAGTGATATTTTAAATATCGTTTCCACAGCTTTCAAGCGTATTCGTTATAGACAATGTTTCATTTATCTTCTGTAACTATATGTATCAATAAAACTATGTGGTCATAAAATAGCCCTAACATCATAGCAACTTTCATAGACACACAAGATCGCAATAAAATACTTGTTGGATTAAGGGCATAAAACAGCTCAAAGAAGTAACATTAAAGTAACGATACCTATAACGTTTCGTAGTCATTCCGTAATCATGACGTATTAACGTTTGTAACAGGGTAGTTGAGCTAACCTAACACATAGGTAAAATTTATTCTCCGTTTTAGTTTAATATCCGTAATAGAGTTTGACACACTGAAAGTAAACTTCCTTTCCCAGAAAGCCTACAGGCAGGCTTGAGGTTACACATATAGATGCGGACAAACACCCAGCCCTGAGGAAAGTGCTAAGTTCCCTCTGGTGAGAATCGAATTCACGGAGACAATGTGCCCAGTATTTGGCCCAGTTGCCACCCTGCTACCAAATACCAAGTCAGCACCACCGCGGCATGAGAACGAGATCATGTCTCACTCATCCAAGTCGCAACCGAGCATTGCTTGATTTCGAATAGCGCAGATCGGACAATGAACAGAGTACGCTACCTCCTCCGCTAACTCTCCTAGGGTCTCCTACACTTTTCTCCTAGTCTCCTAGTCTCCTATGATTCTCCTAGAGTCATAACATTTATGTGGCGCTGACTGGAGAGAAACGTCCTCATATTTCAGTGGCAGTAGTTAGTACGTAGTAACGTCTATAACTGCTGGAGAAACTAGTTTAAATACACAATCATCTCATACTGAATAATAAATAATTAGCCAAGTGAGAGGAATGTTACAAATAAGATTTTCAGTGAGATTACTGATGACTCATTTAAAAAAGTTTACAAAACAATCCATTTTGAATTTAATATTGTACTATCTACTAAGATGTCCTCCCTCCATTTTACAGATTAATTACTCCAAGAAACGTTATGATATTATAGTATTTACCGAACTATATATAATGTAAATCAATCGCAATCGTTAAACCTTTAGTATAGTAGCCGATTTTTTCCCTTAAGAGGAGCTAATAAATATTTCACATCCCATTTTTCACCGGCAGAGCCAAATTCTTCAGCTAACTGGATTTTATTAAGCTGATTCAGATATCTCCGTTAAGTCAATGTTCGAGTTATCGTGGGAGAAGGATAGGCAGACGTTCGCATTTGTTTCAGAAGTGCCGTAATGGCCCCCCATTACGCTATCACGTCGCGGAACAAATGAAAGGGAAAATCTAATATGTGAGCCATACACCGCCTGTCTTGATTTCTGGCTATGCATTCACTTAACAGAAGTCATTGGCGTAGACTGTTTCCTCGTCTCAGTTGTTCACATTGTTATAATGCGGATGTATTATATCCTTTTAACATTTAGACAATACAAATATATAATATAATATGATATAAATTTACTTAAACATTTTTACATAACCTTTATAGTTAGTACAAGACTTTATGAGGTTTGTAAATATTTACTGATATTGATGTAAAATTAGGTGTAATTTCGCTTTGTATACAATAGATGATCTTATTGTAAAATGTATATATATATATATATATATATATATATATATATATATATATATATATATATATATAACAATAACGTATCCTTCAACACTGACTTAGTTTTTCACAAACCACCAAAACACTATGCACTATGCAATCGACGCGCATTTCGACAGCAAAGTTGGCATAACGAGGTGCAGAAAAGCAGTCTATATACTAGTCCTCTTAAAGCCTACACTGTATCAAAACTGTTGACTTTGTAATAGTAATAATAATTTTATTGCTTGTAAAGATATATATCTTATAGCCAACAGGTTATATATATATATATATATATATATATATATATATATATATATATATATATATATATATATATATATATACAGTATGCTGTATATAACAAGAACAAAAGCAAAATACAAATAACAAAACTAAAACACCTAACAGTAACAAATAATAAAACTACTATCAGGATATAAATACAGCCATTTTGTACTGGTATTTGGTTGCTATGACTGCACTAACTGCGCTTAGTTATTTCCATGCTTTAAAACGTTCATCGCGGTACAATCAATTACATGATGAAGTGACTTGTTATCTAACTACAGAGATAAGGTAATTATACTCCAACCCATCTACAAATGCCTTATGTAATACGGACTAAAAAAAATTAGGTCAAAACAGCTATTCTTCTGGCTATATGCCAAACGCCCAGCGTTGAATGATATGACAAAATTTGACATGTTTTGTCTAACAGAGTCAGCACTAAAATACAGTGATTCAGATTATTCCAAAACCACAAGGGAGATGCAAAGTGTCACCTATCTCAGGATATTGTTAACTGCAGACCGGCTTCGACCTTATCTTGGGTCTCGTCAGTGCAGTGTAAACGAATATACCTTTGACAGATGAAGCTCACATCTAGTAGACGTTGCTACGTTCCTCTGCAGTAGATCGTACCAAACGCCATCTCTTGGTAGTTGAAAATTAACCTCTGCAGAGTAAAACTTTGCATTATACTTGTTATCTAACCGTATTATAAACTCAAATTTAAGATAGGATCAGCTATTTCAGGGAATTCAGAAATTGGAACAAATGTGATAAGCTACCTTTCAACAACAAGTGTAATTTGTTTAGTTATACTTCAGTATAGTTATGCAGTGCAAAAAGCTTTTCGTAATACTTTTCTTCTTGAACACATGATTTTATGATGTGAGTCATTATCTGTCCATCGCAATATATACCACAATACGAGTATTTTAGAGTTTCAATATATTTTCGGATATAACAATCTCATAGATTGTTCATATATCAGACTTGTAATTATTATTATTTTCCTATTTTGTTACTTCTCAGCAACTTAGAATTGTATTTGAAATAATATCATTTACTGAATATTTATATCTAAATCATCTTTTAATATATCTTTATACATTTGGTAGCATTCTGTAGTTCTGAGTAAAATGTATTTTTTTACCATACAAAATACTACTAGTTTAATTTATAAATGGTTTAATCGAATTATTGGAATAATAATTGCAATAAAATATATGTGTTAAATAAAGAATGTATGTTTTAACAACATACTCAATGTTTCAAATGAAAATTTGGCAAGATATTTGAAAAATTTCTGTCAAAATCCTTGCATATATCAATGAAGTAATTTCTCTTTTCTATTTTATCTCATTGACCGCCATGATTTCAATGTAATCACTATAAATGTATTACATTTTTGAGTAAATATTTTGTTGTAATATAATTAAAAACAACATATGACAAAATATTTCTTTTAACATACGATATTCATGATGAAATTCTATATTTAATATTATTATTATTATTATTATTATTATTATTTTTTTTTTTTTTTTTTTTTTTTTACTAAAAGCCAGTCACCCCTTTCTGTGGCTCCGACTCACACAGAAGGTGCGCTGGTAATACCAGCAATCACTCCTCGCGTCCGCTCGGTTAGTGATTACTGGGCCGAGTCGTGTGCCCTGAGTAGACGTAGTGAGCCGAGAATTACGGCCTCCTGCATGCGACCGGCTAAGATTTCTGCCGAGTTTCGGCATGCCGGTATGTTCTTTAATTCAGAAAGCAGTGTATCTCTCGCTCCACCAAGGGCTCCTATAATCAGTACCTTCAATTTAACAGTATGGTCTGGATAGAGTCTACGGAGTTCGAAGATTAAATCTCGATATTTTGTCCGTTTCTCCTCCTCTTTCAAAACAATGTTACCATCACCGGGTGCCGAGAACTCGATGACGAACATTGTCCTGATTTGGTGGTCGAGGAGGACTACGTCAGGCTTGTTGGCTTGTATTTGCCTGACGGTGGAAAACGAATAGTTCCAATATATTCGGCACTTCTCGTTTTCCACAACGGACTCAATATCCCCCGGAGCGTAAGGCAGCACTGGTGTCTCGTCTATCTGATACGAGTGCCTTAAATGATAATAAAGCACCCGCAACGCTGCGTTGTGTCTATGGATATAGGCCGAGACTGCATATACCGGACAAGCCGACAGTAAATGCATCAATGTCTCCGGCGCCCTACGGCAGGCCCTGCAGCTGACATCAGGGACCTCCATACCCATGACACGACTCCGATAGACGAGCGTGTTAAATACACCATCTTGGCAAGCCATGATGAATCCCTCGGTCTCTGAATTTAGCCCGGCTGACCTTAAGAAAGCAAAGGTCAGCCTTTCGGATAAGCCCAGGGCTTCCATATTCCTATAGAAGACCCCGTGCATGGGCTTATCCTTGTGAAGCTGCAGAGCTCTTAAATGCTCTGCAGCTTTTACTTGGGCTTTTAACTGAACAGGTTCCAACTCGGTGACAGAGTTGTGATTGGCCCGTTCGGTATCGAAGACGAGACCGAGATCATCGGCTGCTCTACGTGCTGCCTTAAATAAAAATGCTCCTATCCCTGCATGTTCGTGATCTCGGACCATGCAGAGAAGGGGATCCGAACTCCTGATAACTTTACAGGCTCCGTCCAGAACCATCCTGTTATGAAGACACTCCAAACTCAAGAGTCCACGACCTCCGCGATATCGTGAGAGATATAGCCGTGGAACGGACGATCTAGGATGCAAACTCCTACTGAGATGCATCCTCTTTCGGGTTACTACGTCGAGTTGTCGCAGCTCCTCCTGTGTCCATTTGACTACTCCGAAGGAGTAGACAAGGATCGGAACGGCAAGCATGTTTGTTGCAGACACCTTGTTCTTCCCCGACAGTTCTGAAGACCAGATCTGTCGGAGGCGGTGCTGATACTTGCCGCGGAGAGCGTTTTTTATGACACCTACCTCTTGGGTGGAGCGTTGCTCAAGACCCAAGTAGGCGTACGACTCTCCGGCATCTAAGTGATGTAAGATGCTTCCGTCTACTAGCTGCGAATCCTCTGCGTATTCCCGGCTTCGTCCTCTCTTGAGATGAACCAGTGCACATTTGTGCAACCCGAACTCCATCCCGATGGCCTGCGTGTACTCCTGCACCACCCTCAGGGACTGGCGTAATTCCCTTTCTCCGGAGGCATAAAGTTTTAGGTCATCCATGTAAAATAGATGGGTGACCTTATGCCTCCGATCGCCGGGGGTGCCGCAGTTATAGCCACGGGTCTTCCTGAGGGACACGGACAACGGCAACAGTGAGATGCAAAACAGAAGGGGGCTAAGGGAGTCTCCCTGAAACACGCCCCTTCTAAACGACACCGGCTCTGTCCGGATTCTAGTATCACCCGATGTTATGGTAAACCGAGTCCTCCAGAGCGGCATCAGTTCTTGAATGCATCTCACTATAGGACCGGGCACCACAAGGCATTGGAGCAAGTGAATTATTAGCTCATGCGATGTCATATCGAATGCCTTGCGGTAGTCGATCCAGGCCATGGAAAGGTTTCGCTTGTACTGCACGGAGTCCTGCGTGATACATCTGTCAATCAACAGATTCTCCTTGCAGCCAGCGACACCCCTCTTAGACCCTCGTTGTTCGTATATCCCCTCGAAAACCGGCTCAACTGCTAGGAGTACTCGCGTGTACAAGATGCGTGTAAACACCTTGTAACAGGCGTTTAAGCAGGTTATCGGTCGGTAGTTCTTTGGGTTGGACAAATCTCCGGTCTTCGGGATTAGCACGGTTCGCCCCTCAACAACCCAAGAAGGAATTTGCTGCTCCCCATTTAGCCATGTGGTAAAAATTCTGGCTAAATGGCGGTGGATACTAGGTAATTTTTTCCACCAGAAGTTATTTATCCCATCGGGACCTGGAGCAGCAAAGTTCTTAGAGCCCGCAAGAGCCCTTTGAACCTCTTCAGGGGTTATCGGGTGGCACACTTCTTCTGGTCGCTGAAGACCTTCGCAAAAGTCTTCAAAGTGTGCCAGGGCTGGAGTGTCTCTTTGGAGTGGGAGCTTCTGCTCGTACAGCGCCTTCCAAAAGTTTTCCACCTGATCTACAGTCGGTGGATTTTCGACAACAGGTTGAGGCGGTTCGAATAGACGCGAGGGTTTTTGGCGGAACAAATTATTTTCCGCCAGTCTTCGCGCCCGCCTCACTAGTGACTTTTTGCATGTCACTAGCATCCGTATCCTATCAAGGCAGTGCTGTTTGATGGTACGCAGCACCACCTCATTAAGTGTGTGATGGACGCGTCTTAAATTAGCGGCGATTCGCCGTAATTTTTGCGTGAAAGGCCTATTGGCCGCCATATAGTCCATCACACATTGGATACGAGATACCTGTTGTCTTGCCGACTGGATCTTGGCCTCCATCTTCCGTACACGCCACTCCGCTCTCTCTCGCGGAGAGGAAGAGTTGTTCGCCCTCTCCATATGAGAGAAGCTCTCGGCGGCAGTGTACAGGGCACAATTTATGTGCCAGATGTCAGCCTCTTCTGGAAGCGATGCTTGAACTTCAGCATCCACTCTGGCCAGGTCTTGTGGCCTAGGGGGTCTTATGCGATGTAACCCCCTTCTGGTACTGAGGCCCTCTACTATTGGTGGAACGGTGAAGACCGCATCCTCAACTGGTTCATTAGGCAGCCTTTCAGCTACCTCATTCGCCAATCGGGGCGCAGTCCTCACATAGCCCTTTCCACGAAGATAGGATACATAATCACGCAGATTCTGCGGCGTGAAGGCATCATGCTCTGGGTGTAATTCACACCACAGGGCATGCATACGTGCCATGTATCCCCTCCGTATGGGCTCACTGCTTTCATAGCAATGCAGCAGGTCGTCCCTCAGCTCGTCGGTCCACTCAAAGCGTCCATGTCGTTGGCGTGCGTCGTTTTCAGGCAATCCATCCATTTGGGCCCCACCACCTTGCCCATGACCCCTATCCGAACGGGGTCGATCGTGGGGGCCTCCTCTTCTGCCATTTGGTACAAGAAGTTCGGGCTTACCGGGGAGTTAGCCCAGTAAGCCCACGGCCGACACTAGAGGGGAATATGTTATCCCCTCCCGGGTGCGCTGGTGCTGCCGGTCCGGTTTTGCACCCCAGCTGGAGTAAGTGGTGTCGCTACTCACCAAAGGCCAGATGGATGTTGTGCGGCCCCTCCTGCTTTTTATTATTATTATTATTATTATTATTATTATTATTATTATTATTATTATTTTTTTTTTTTTTTTACTAAAAGCCAGTCACCCCTTTCTGTGGCTCCGACTCACACAGAAGGTGCGCTGGTAATACCAGCAATCACTCCTCGCGTCCGCTCGGTTAGTGATTACTGGGCCGAGTCGTGTGCCCTGAGTAGACGTAGTGAGCCGAGAATTACGGCCTTCTGCATGCGACCGGCTAAGATTTCTGCCGAGTTTCGGCATGCCGGTATGTTCTTTAATTCAGAAAGCAGTGTATCTCTCGCTCCACCAAGGGCTCCTATAATCAGTACCTTCAATTTAACAGTATGGTCTGGATAGAGTCTACGGAGTTCGAAGATTAAATCTCGATATTTTGTCCGTTTCTCCTCCTCTTTCAAAACAATGTTACCATCACCGGGTGCCGAGAACTCGATGACGAACATTGTCCTGATTTGGTGGTCGAGGAGGACTACGTCAGGCTTGTTGGCTTGTATTTGCCTGACGGTGGAAAACGAATAGTTCCAATATATTCGGCACTTCTCGTTTTCCACAACGGACTCAATATCCCCCGGAGCGTAAGGCAGCACTGGTGTCTCGTCTATCTAATACGAGTGCCTTAAATGATAATAAAGCACCCGCAACGCTGCGTTGTGTCTATGGATATAGGCCGAGACTGCATATACCGGACAAGCCGACAGTAAATGCATCAATGTCTCCGGCGCCCTACGGCAGGCCCTGCAGCTGACATCAGGGACCTCCATACCCATGACACGACTCCGATAGACGAGCGTGTTAAATACACCATCTTGGCAAGCCATGATGAATCCCTCGGTCTCTGAATTTAGCCCGGCTGACCTTAAGAAAGCAAAGGTCAGCCTTTCGGATAAGCCCAGGGCTTCCATATTCCTATAGAAGACCCCGTGCATGGGCTTATCCTTGTGAAGCTGCAGAGCTCTTAAATGCTCTGCAGCTTTTACTTGGGCTTTTAACTGAACGGGTTCCAACTCGGTGACAGAGTTGTGATTGGCCCGTTCGGTATCGAAGACGAGACCGAGATCATCGGCTGCTCTACGTGCTGCCTTAAATAAAAATGCTCCTATCCCTGCATGTTCGTGATCTCGGACCATGCAGAGAAGGGGATCCGAACTCCTGATAACTTTACAGGCTCCGTCCAGAACCATCCTGTTATGAAGACACTCCAAACTCAAGAGTCCACGACCTCCGCGATATCGTGGGAGATATAGCCGTGGAACGGACGATCTAGGATGCAAACTCCTACTGAGATGCATCCTCTTTCGGGTTACTACGTCGAGTTGTCGCAGCTCCTCCTGTGTCCATTTGACTACTCCGAAGGAGTAGACAAGGATCGGAACGGCAAGCATGTTTGTTGCAGACACCTTGTTCTTCCCCGACAGTTCTGAAGACCAGATCTGTCGGAGGCGGTGCTGATACTTGCCGCGGAGAGCGTTTTTTATGACACCTACCTCTTGGGTGGAGCGTTGCTCAAGACCCAAGTAGGCGTACGACTCTCCGGCATCTAAGTGATGTAAGATGCTTCCGTCTACTAGCTGCGCATCCTCTGCGTATTCCCGGCTTCGTCCTCTCTTGAGATGAACCAGTGCACATTTGTCCAACCCGAACTCCATCCCGATGGCCTGCGTGTACTCCTGCACCACCCTCAGGGACTGGCGTAATTCCCTTTCTCCGGAGGCATAAAGTTTTAGGTCATCCATGTAAAATAGATGGGTGACCTTATGCCTCCGATCACCGGGGGTGCCGCAGTTATAGCCACGGGTCTTCCTGAGGGACACGGACAACGGCAACAGTGAGATGCAAAACAGAAGGGGGCTAAGGGAGTCTCCCTGAAACACGCCCCTTCTAAACGACACCGGCTCTGTCCGGACTCTAGTATCACCCGATGTTATGGTAAACCGAGTCCTCCAGAGCGGCATCAGTTCTTGAATGCATCTCACTATAGGACCGGGCACCACAAGGCATTGGAGCAAGTGAATTATTAGCTCATGCGATGTCATATCGAATGCCTTGCGGTAGTCGATCCAGGCCATGGAAAGGTTTCGCTTGTACTGCACGGAGTCCTGCGTGATACATCTGTCAATCAACAGATTCTCCTTGCAGCCAGCGACACCCCTCTTAGACCCTCGTTGTTCGTATATCCCCTCGAAAACCCGCTCAACTGCTAGGAGTACTCGCGTGTACAAGATGCGTGTAAACACCTTGTAACAGACGTTTAAGCAGGTTATCGGTCGGTAGTTCTTTGGGTTGGACAAATCTCCGGTCTTCGGGATTAGCACGGTTCGCCCCTCAACAACCCAAGAAGGAATTTGCTGCTCCCCATTTAGCCATGTGGTAAAAATTCTGGCTAAATGGCGGTGGATACTAGGTAATTTTTTCCACCAGAAGTTATTTATCCCATCGGGACCTGGAGCAGCAAAGTTCTTAGAGCCCGCAAGAGCCCTTTGAACCTCTTCAGGGGTTATCGGGTGGCACACTTCTTCTGGTCGCTGAAGACCTTCGCAAAAGTCTTCAAAGTGTGCCAGGGCTAGAGTGTCTCTTTGGAGTGGGAGCTTCTGCTCGTACAGCGCCTTCCAAAAGTTTTTCACCTGATCTACAGTCGGTGGATTTTCGACAACAGGTTGAGGCGGTTATTATTTATTTATATTTATGAGGCGGTATAATATTAATAATAATATTATATATTATTATTATTATTATTATTATTATTATTATTATTATTATTATTATTATTATTATTATTATTATTATTATTATTATGTAATCCAAGGCGTACACTTTATAATCTACATATAATTACTAACACTTTTTGCTTGTTTCCCCTCTAAACAGAAAATCAAAGCCTAATTAATTGATATTAAAATTAATATTTATATTATTTATACCTCCTTTCGTTTTTATCACTAAAATATATAAAACTTAAAACTGTTTACTTCTGTAAAATCTTATATCTTTATTACAAACATTTTTATTTGCGGATTTTTAGTATATCGCTCGTATATATAAAAATATTTGTGACTGATTTGTGACACGTCTGACATATTTATACATTTACACGTACTGGCTGATTCATCTGAAAACAATATTTTATCTATACAGTGCAGTACTCATTCTAGTTAACTTATTCATCATCGTTTGAATTCAGCAATTTGAATCGTTTCGTATTAATGTTCAATGTTATGAATAATTGAAATTAAATTTGGACTTGTTGGAGAAGCCCTGATATCAGAACTTCACATCAGGCTCTAACATCAGGCTTTCCTTCTGGGGAAGCTTGAATTTATTTATAGGGGTATATCTGGTTGAGAAAAATGTCCATGACGATTTGATTGACCTAATAGGAAAAATTTATCAGGTAGTGAGGTCAGGTATAAGGTTATTCTTGGTTACACTCTGTAAGAATGAGAGACGAGAGTCGAGAATTATTACGGATATTTCTAGACTCTGAATTATTAATAATGAATAAATATGAACCTATCCTACCCTCTACCTAAAAACAGATAAACAGCTCATAGACCTACTTAGAAGAAGGAAGAAGAAGAAGAAGAAATATATTATTAAATATAAAATTATATATATATATAGATATATATATATATATATATATATATATATATATATATATATAGATATATATATATATATATATATATATATATATATATATATATATATATATATATATATATATAAATATATTATTCTTTATAACAAAGACTTTTTAAAGCAGAGCGTTATCATTCTATATTATTTCATGCAACTTGCTGGTATAAAGAGAGTGAATTCACTTCACTACAAATTTTTATGTTTATTGATGCACATCGAATGTCACTGTTTCGATTGCAATGAATTTCAAATAACACATTTTAATTTCAAGTATACAGTATATTCAAGTTTATAATGCAATATCCAAAGTAATCCCATAGAGTTATTTCTATATAAACATGCCGGGTCCTCTCTTCAATTTCCCTCATATGCTATTACTCCAACAATAAAATTAGTGAAAAGATTTTTGCAGAGCATCGTAGCAGACAATTACATTTCATGGGACGGAGGCTTTTCCACAAAGACAAAGCGCTTTTTTAAAGACGTCTGCTCATCTACGAAATTTAATTTTCAGCTAGATTAGTTTATATAAAAATGGAGATTCTTGTCAAATATTCCTCGAATGTGTACGTAACTGATATTTCTGGCGTAAAATAAAAATTCAGGGTTGCTCAAAAATATTGGAGATGGACAAAAACTTGATTTAAACTAATTATACTTAAATTATAAATAAATTAAATATTCTGGAATGTAGAGTAGCTGACAAACTAAAATCAGACTTTGTCGTTTCATAGTAGTCATCACATTAATAATGTATAACTGTCAAATATATCAGTTGCGTGTCTTATATCAGTTATTAGTTTCAAATGCAGAATTTATGGTGGTATTATGGATAAAGGTATGGCGGTAGATTTCTCATGCTTTGGGTCAAACTGTAATAGAATACCGAGAAAATAGAATTATAAAAATATAGTTAAGAGAACTATAAATAATGTTAACTAAGGCTTCATAAATCCCACATATGACTTTTGAAGTCAAGAGCATAGAGCTGCTTCTCATTTTAAACGATATGACAACATTTTTCCGAAAGGCGCTAATTGCAATGGATCTGAACATCGCTTTTGTTGGACCATTTGAAGAGTTAGTGAAAGTAAAGTAGTAAATTAAAATATTTACTTCAACAAGATATACTTCAAGTTACTGAAGGAACTAAATTCAACTTATCTCTTGAAGTTTTAGAATATCTTCATACTTCTACAGAGCAACTAGATTTAAATAACCGTGGCGACCATTCCGCAGTTATAGAATGTTTACAGAATGTGAAGTTCCACATTTGCAAACTACTTTTAGTATAATAGTTGAATGGGGATGATCGCACATAGTTTTCCGAATATATCATATTGTATTTTGTTGTGACCGAAATCCCACTTTATTTAAATTTAATGTTCTTTCTGACGAACCGAATTTAAAGGAACAGTACATCGTCATACTATAACTAAAATGTCTACTCTGGTAAACCGCAACAGAGTCTAACTCATGTTATAGAAAATATATCATAATACAATAATGAATATTAACAAATAGTACTCGAATACTCGAATAATCAATCAGTCGAAAAAAATGCATACGCAATGAAAAGTTCTTTTAACGTCTACTATCATAAAACAACAATACGAGAAGTTAATTATATATGGACTGTATTTTTATAAAATAGGAGGTAACTCTTGATGTGTACTGTGTACTCTTTAGAAATAAACATGTACTCCAAGTGTCTGTTTCTAGGATTTTTCGTACACGCATCTTGCAATTTTTTCAATGACAGTACTGGCTCATATGCCTTGTGGTTGTTTATGTTTTATTTAACTCTTCTTGTAATGATAAGTCGTATGTTTCCACATTCTTTGTTGCAGTAATTAGGATGAAATAGTTACTATTAATGTAATGGACATCAATTGGTATGCTTTGTAACTTCAGTAAGATGTGAACTGTGTATATGGCGTTACTTATGTTGGGATCAAACATACGTTTGATTAAACACACAGATAACACGTTTTATTTCCTCAAAATTATCATCATAAGAAGCTATAGCTTCTAACCAAATACACTATCTTGTGATAACTGGTTCGAAATGTAAGGGTACGTCTGGCAGAGTGTACCTTTCTCTCTGAACGTATCTCTCCAAGTAAGGGCTTTTACAAAAATGTTTTTACAGTTGCTATTACCTCGTTAAAAAACAGAAACTGTCTTTTATTTCTTCTGCTATTTGGTTAAGTACATGAGCTGAGTAAAGTATATCATACTCTCCTCGTGATCTCCCGCCTTTCGCATATATGCAACTGTGTCCATTAGCTTTACTATACTCTGGTTTCAAGATAGTGGACAGTAATGTATTGAACACTATTTTTATCAGCTTGTATTGTTGATTCAACAATTCTCGTGTCTGTTTTATGTATAAATTGTAACACTCCCTGCACTTTGTGATCTCTGCTCCCTTTAGTCGCGCGTGAGACAAGGCACGCGCCTTGTCTGTTTGCCTTGTCTGGTCCACATGTTACGAATTACTTACTGCCTACAATTTCGAAAACCAGACTATAATACTATCTGAGAATTGTGTTGATCTGGCTATAGACGGTAAAAGCACTCAGTTACAAAATCGACAGTTGTCTGTGATTGATTCTGCTTAATATTAGAAACCACTAAATAACTGCCATTATCACTGTTTTGCTTTAATGCACCATTTACAAAATTTGCCACTGAACTTTCGCATGCGTTAGTTGCTTTATCTATAATGAAGTACTGAAGTAAGGATATTATTATATTCCATCCCATCTGCAAATGCCTTATATAATAAAGACTAAACATATTAGGTGAAAACAGCTATTTTCCTGGCTATATACCAACGCCGAGCGCTGAATTATATGACTAAATTTGCCGCATTTTTGTCTAACAGTTAGCACTAAAATACAGTTATTCAGATTTACAGTGATTCAGGTTTACAGTGATTCAGATTGTTCCATAGGGAAGATGCAAAGTGTCACTTATCTCAGGATATCGCTAACTACAGACCGGTTTCGACCTTATCTTGGGTTTCGTCGGTGGAGTGTAAGTGAGTATACCTTTGACAGATGAGGCTCACATCTTGTAGATGCTGTTACGTTCTACCGCAGTCGAACGTACCAGGCGCCATCTTTTGGTAGTTTCTAGAACAACATAAATCGAAGTAAATACTTGATCATCAATATAATGCAAAGTTTTTCAGTAGTTCAGTTTCAGTACTTCAGTAGTTTGAAAATTATCCTCTGTCAAGTAAAACTTTGCATTATATATAAAGAAGTACACAAAATTTTCTCTAACGTGATTGCGAATATTTCATAATACGTTCTCGTATATCTGGTCAATATATCTGTTTCTTAATGTAGTTGGATGAGGGAGTTTTCAGTCCATATATTTTCTAGAAATTGGTGTGTGTGGAATACTTTAATCTATTTAACGGAAGATCACTTGGTAAAAAGGCTACCGTGAGTTTATATGAAACTATAGTGTCATCGTTATCATGACCGTTAGACGAGGCATGGCTTGTCACATGTCACATGTACTTCTCTTAGACAAATTAATAATTCGTTCTCACATTTTACAAAATAAGTAATTTCAAATAAGTAACTGTCAATCTAGGTTTGCAGTAATTCTGGTCTTTTTCTGATTTTTTGCTGTTGATTTTTTTATGTTAATTTTCAGTTTATCGCACAAATAAAACACAGGAAATCAAATGCATAACGTGACCCGCAAGGTCGCGTATATACAGTCTTATGTGTAACATACGGTGGCAATGTCGTTGCTATAGAAACGGACATCTATAGCGCATCGATTTTTAGTCCACCTCTGTTACCGCTTGCTGGAATGGACGCTTTAACGCGGGGTCAAAAGGATCCTCGTTCAATTCAAGAATCATATAATCAGCATCAAGGTAAAATCACCATATGGGCTGAAATTATAGAAAGACGTCTTTTGCAATCTTCTTTAAAGCAAATTTTACCGTTTTACTGCTGCTAGATATTTAGAATTTCGACGCTCCAATTTCTGGTTTCAGCTTTAGTAGTTCTTTAGACAAACAACGAAAGTGGTAATATTCCCCATAAAATAATTTGGCCTCAATAAGTTAGAGCTCCTCCTTATTTTGGTGTTGATTTCTTAACGACACATTTGCACTTGATTTATCCCCTTACATTCCTTATTGTGGAGTTACCTACTCAACATCCCGAGCCTATTTCAATAGGCCAAATAATTTAGAGGATTTGAAGTAACAAGTTCGAAACTGTAATGGAATGTATCTGCCCGGGAATTATGGAACATTCAGTACAAAGGATTTACAAGTACGCCGTTCAATATCAGATGTTGTCGATAGAGGACATTTTATATATTTTTAAAATGTCTGTCAACAATTAAGTCGTGTTTGCTTTATTTGTATTCTTCTTGAAAAAAAAACGTTTTTTCGTTACTTAAAAAAAATCACATATTTCCAAGCCTATGAGTATTTTGCGAATTCTTGTCACTAAATTGTGACATCTGAGAAATCCTTCCGATGGGCCTCTGAATATGGTCAGTCCTATCTATATATCAATTAGATATTGACTAACATAAATAGTTAGTCAATTTTACTTTAATCATAACATAACTATGCAAATTATTACCCGAAACAAACTATGTTATATATACGCTACCTGTCACGTGTTCCCTAACTTCTAATTACCCCCGAAATTAGCATCAATAACTCATAACCCGGGGTGAGATGGCCATTAATATTTGATCACATGTTATCCGACCGTACACGGCGTCATGGCACGACGGAAAATGGGATTAGAGTTAATCCCGATTCGACCCCCAGCCAGAGTGAGAATCCGACACTATGGAACAGGACTGATTAATAAATATTACAAGGCCATAACTGGGCTGTGTTAACTGGCTAGTGTTTAATCACCATTACAGTTCTAATTATCTTTATAAAACGTCAGAAAAATTTGTGTACATTACGTTAGATTAGCTGGAAAGGTAAAACTACTAAGTCTTATACCACTATATTTTCACAGAAACGTGATTGCAGTTTCGACAATATTTATATACGTTTTCAAACGATGATTCAACTAAGGATCATCTTTTGAAATTTCTTAGTTGAATCATCGTTTGAAAATGGCATAAAAATTGTCGAAACTGCAGTCACGTTTCTGTGAAAATATAGTGGTATAAAACTTAGTAGTTGTTTTACTTATTTCCGTTGTGAATTATGAACCACCACAGAGTAACGGCTTCCTCGATTGATTTCTTAAAGTTACAATATTTGTAAAATTTATTCCGTAGTTTTCAGTAAATACTTTAATTATTGCAATTATTTTTCTAAATTTCGTTGTTAGTTTCGGGTTACGTGTGTAAGTTCCTTCAATATTTAAATGTCGCGAAAGATTATAATTATCAACTGTGCTATGACATCTTTTTCTTACAGTTAATACATAGTTAATACTGTGATTAGTTTCTTCTTCTCCTTTCATAAATTATTTCTTTTGTGATTGTTGATGTATTTGTGATTGTTCAAGAACTATAATCTCCCATTTTCTGTATTTTTTAATTGTTAATGTTGATTTTGATAAATAAACAATCATTTTGATTTTTGGTTTTTGGTCAGATGTTCTCTTCGTAATTGAATTATGTAAACACGAAAATCTTTCTGTTTATATTTCAGCAAATGGTATATCTGAAAATGAGTACCAGTTTGGTTTCATAAGTAGATATTTTCTCTTGGGCATAACTATGCAATATGATGAATTTACTTTTGTTTGTAAAGATTACAATTTGTAGTACTTATAAAGTGTGGTCTCTATTCCTAGGATTTATAGCAGATTTTATTAATATTTAGGGTATTAGAAAAAAATGTAACTAACCAATCTTTGTCGGAGTCTGGCATAAAGTGGTTTTAATTACATGGAAATTAACAAAATGATGAAAGACATTAATGCAGAGTAATGGTCTTGTTTATGTCTTGTCAGTTCTCTGAAGTCCCTACTGTGTTAACATATCACATTGTTACAAGTGGTTTTAAAGATGACTTCTCGCTTGGACCAACCTTTTCTGTGTAGAATTTAGGGTTACGTGTAGTTTTCGGAAAGAGAGTCTCTTATCTTGGTTGCAAATTGGTTAAAAATAATTTGAGAAGTGTAAATCCTCGAGATAGGTTTCTGAGCCATTGGTGGTCACATTTACTAGATCGTCCATGAGTATCGGGGTTATAGATCCTAGGGTAAGGTTCCAGGTTGTAGAACCAAAGGTATGGCTTCAGGTGATATAACCAGAGGTATGGCTTTGGGGAGTGAGTGTAAAGCTTCTTGATTCACCGAAGCTATTACTAGTTTCCGGAATGCATTCAAAAACTTCAAAAAATGACTGCGCCAGTAAGATTTTGGGTTGAACTGATTAAATTTTTAAAAACTAATTTAAATTACAACAATTTTGAAACCCGAATTTAACAAAGAGTACGCAATTATTATTACAAATGTCCCATACAGAGCAGATCCTCATGTTATCAAAATTATTCTCCAGTATTTATAGCATTGTGATTCTTCAAATTATCAATAACCCACCCTTTGCCTTAATAATATAAACAAACGCACACCAAATCAAATAAAATTATACCTTTATTATTCAGTTGCATCAGGATATTCGCATAAAATAGTCAAAAATAAAATAATTAGTTCCACGTAGCAAATATACGAATATAAGTAGCAATAACTAAAACAATTAATAAAACTGTTATTCCGATTTATTAATTATTCAAGTTTCTCTGTAGGTAATAATTAAAACCATAGTGAAGAAATTGAAAAATTCAGTGAATACAACATTTTCTTCTGGGTGTTTCTTCTTATACTCCTCCCTGCAAGTCTGCATGAAAAAACGCGTATGCAGTCAGACGGCCCCTGGGCCTAGCGTCAGCCTTTGCGAGTGGCATTTATTCCTCGATCCAACTTTAGTTTTATTTGATTATCAGTGAATATACTGAATTCTATCTAGTTCCTATTTTAAGTATCTATTTTTTTATCGATTTTAATGTAACAGTTTTTAATTAATATTCTTTAATGGTGGTAATGAAATAACAATCTTATTTTATGTTTTAAGGTTTTTAAACCGAAATGAAGAATACAGAGCTATTATTGTATTCCATCATAATTGATATTTTTAAGAATATAATAATAATAATAATTGATATCATTTTTTTTAAATACTGTATATAAATTTGCTTCAAAAAATCTTCATCATAAACCCCGTCTAAATGAATACCCACGTTTCTATCTTGAATTACTCGATTCGGGAAAAGGAGGCGTGATTAGTAAAAAAGTCCACAGCAGAACTTGGTTTGTTTCTCTGGAGACCCCTTTAAGGCCATTCGAATAATCGTAATTAATGATGGAGAAACGGCGTTCCGCCAAGACGCCAATATCCTCGGTTAGACGTTACCTGACACATACGTGATTTATAGGCGGCCTGTAAAGTTGCCAATGATAAAGACAACAATTGTAGAATAGGTGATCCCAATACGAAGTATTCCCAATGCAACCCAGGATACGCTTAAAATTTCTTTGGTGGGGAACTATTTATTGCTTATTACAATGTTACATTCAATTGATTTGAAATTTTGAATATTATGTTCATCGGTAGTAGTATTATATTAGCACTGAAATAAAAGTGTAATTCTAAGAATATATTGGAAAATATATGCACTAGGCAAAAAATTAAGAGATGTGCAAAAATAGTTTTTAGGTGATATTCAGAAGGCTGTAACTTGGAAAAGAATAGTTGAAGAGAAATTATAAGAAAAGCAAATTGAAGCTCCAAGTTCCTAGTGCTCAGATTTTGAATTGCTCAATTCGTTTTACTTTCAATAGTTTTTGAGTAATCACAAGGAAACCATCGGGGAAGAGAATAAAAATTTGTTCATACTTAAGTTGATATTTAGCAAAATCCACGAATGCACATGACACAATGAAAGAGAAATCGCAGTGCTTTGAAGCTTTCAGCGTTTCTTTGGGATACTTCGACGTTGAAAAGAAATAGTTCTTAGCCTATTCATTATTTGCAAAGTTATGCCAAGTTAAGCGAATATCTCTACATACGCAATTTTTTACCTATTTTTCAATAAACATTCTCGCATCGAAAGTTTTATTATAAAAATCCAATAAGTACAACTTGTAAAGAATACTTTTTAATTTTTGAAACCCTACTTAAGTTTCCAGTACGATCATTATTTCCCGGGTAATTAATTACCAAAATCAAAGCTGACTTTTTTATTTCGAATTACGATAATTCAGTGGAAAGTGATCACACAAGGCTTTTAGACTACTCAAATTAAAGAGGATAAAATTATCTAAAACAGATCTATAATAAGATTACTGAAAAAAAATATATTAAAGTCCGAAGACATTTGAAAAGCAAGCAAAAGTTTGAATTTTTTTCCGACGCTTCTCTTATGATCATTAACTCAAGATTTTAAGATTTTAAAACTAGAGCCTTGAAACTTCAATATTCTTTTCCCAACGTTACTTTGAGACTATTGTTTTCAAAGTGACAGCCCTCTGAAAATCACCTAGGATTTTAATTTATTTTACATCCCTTAATTTTTGTGCCTAGTGTATAACGTATGGCGTACATTTACATGCTATAGAGTATGTAAATAAGTCTGACTACCTTAATAATTATTAAATCAAGACATTATTAATTGCATTCCTCTTATCTTCGTTCAGATTTAAAGGCTCAAGTGGTATATTATTCGATTTCATTTCCTTTTTATTGAGAAGGGCAAATGATCTTGTCTAACGACTAGAGGCAGTTGTTTGATCAGCATATCAGAAGCACCACTTTCGTGGCTTCCTACTGATTGCAATAAAATAAAATAAGTAATAAAATAATAATAATCACATGCTTATACGTTATAACTTGTACAATACTTTCCCTCCTAAACCGCTTTGTCAGCTGGATTATTTCAGTTAAACATCAGCAGTGGATATATTTCTACAGCTGTGTCAGCGAGTGAATGCGTTGTGGTAGAAAATTTTATTATATGAAGAGAATGGTAGTTAGAGATCCAGTCATGTAATATTTCATAATTAAAATAATATTTCCAATTATGTAACGGATCTGTAGATGCAGAAGCACTATACATACACTGACACATACAGTGTGACACTATGTTATAATACTGTCACGAGCGCCTCGAGCGATCCCGAACGCCGGGAATATTCGAAATTATCTAGAGTGTGCGGAGTTGACATCCAGTGCGTTCTATACTAGAAGGTTCGCCAAAGTTCTTTATCTAGAAACGTCTGGAGAGACGTTCTACTGCCTATATAAGAATTGTGTCATCCAGCCAGAAGTTAGTTGAATCTGGAGCGCGATAGTGAGCGATACGGTGCGAAGATGATATACAGTGCGGAAGTTAGTTTATAGTAGAAAATTAAAATAGAAAGAAAGTTAGTGAGTTAGTTGGACTTGTGAATAGTTGAGTTGTAAATAAGTGTTCGAAAATAAAGAATTTTCTAGTAAGTTCGTTACAATACTATGTTTTTTCGTTCCTTAAACCATGTATCTGTGTGTAAAGTGTGCACACATCCACTATTTGTGATTCCTCTAACGATACGAAAGAATTATGCAATTTTTCCATTGACTCCAGTAGTTCCTTGTAATTGATATGAATAGTTTTAAACTTGAGTATCTTGAAATTTTGCTTGACTTTCCTTGATAATACCTTTCCTTGATTATAGCCTTTTTAGAATCAATCTATTTCATCCATCATCATGAGCTCATCAGTCGTAAGACTGGTTAGACGCTAACCTCCAGCTTCTCCTATCTTGTGCTAACCTATGTATTTCGCTAATTATGCTACAACTTCTCTAATACTTTCTCATTTGTCGGCTCCTCTATTTTTCGATATAATAACGATAATGTTCCTCTTATAATCCTCCGGCATCTAGCCCGTTTCGTATATGTATTTTACCAGTTCAAACATCCTATTTACTACTTTCTGTCCCGCACATTTAAAAATTTCCGCCTGTATTTTATCTACACCCGGCGCTTTATTGTCCTTTAGCCCCCTGAGTGCTATTTCAAAATTCCTCTCTTAATATATGTTTTCCTACATCTTCCCTATCGATGTTAGATTCTTCCTCTAATATATCTCCTACTTCCTGACCCTCGTATAAATTTCCTAAGTACTGCTTCCATCTATCCGCTTTCTCCTCTCTTCCGATCAGTATGTCCCCCTATTGACTCCTAACGTTTCTACTTATTGGTCCTATATCCCTGAAGTTCTTCTTAATTATTTTGTAAGCCTTATCGGTCTTACCTACTTGGAGCTTATCTTCTACTTCTTTGCATTTATCCTCTATCCATTGTACTTTCGCTTTTCTACACTTTGTAATGATTTCCCAATTTGTTGACTTATAAGTTTTCAGTCCTTCCTCGTCTCGTCTCTTTTTGTAGCCTCGTCTCTTTTGTATTAAGTTTAAGATTTCGTCCGTTATCCAGGGCTTCCTAGCTTCCCTTCTCTCATGTCCTAAGACGTCCATAACCGCGGAATCTAGACTATTCTTGATACCCTCCCACTCAGTTTCTACGTTCTTGATTTCGTCATTACTCGCTTTATTTATTAATTAATCTGTTTTCTTCTGGAACTTGTCTTTCATATTCTGATCCCTCAATATATCTACATTTATACGTTTCTTATCCTTCCGGGTTCTCAGATTTTTGAACTTTAATCTAGCTTTCATGACTACCAAGTTGTGGCCGCTGTCTACATCTACTAATGAATAACTCGTACAGTCTTTTACTTCTAAGTCTCTTCCTAACCAGAATGTATTCTGTCTGAAACCTGTCTATCCCTCCTGGCATTTTCCAAGTGTACCGCCTCCTAACGTGATTTTCGAACAATGTATTCGCGACTACCATCTTGTGCTTCTCACAGAATTCTATCAGTCTGCTACCTCTCTCGTTTCTGTTTCCTAATCCATAAGGACCTACAAATTCTCCTTCTTTCCACTACGGCTGTGTTAAAATTTTCCACTGTTATTAAATTTTCATGACCCTTCACAAATTCTATTATCTGCTCTATGTCCGAATAAACGGCTTCTAACTCTTCCTCACTGTGGCTAGAAGTAGGCATGTATACTTGCACTATTTCTGTTTTCACTAGCTTCGAATCTAACCTGACCATCACTACTCTCTCGCTGTATTGTATGTAGCTATCAACACACTGTCCTGCGTTCTTCCGCATAACGATTCCTACTCCCACGTTTCCATTTACCGATCCTGTGTGTATTACACTATAGTCACCGCTCCAAAAATCTCCTACTTCCGGCCAGCGCATTTCACTTATACCTACTATATCTAATCCTAACCTATCCATTTCTATCTTCAGACTCTCTAGCTTCCCTGCCTGTCTCAGATATCTATTTACACTTAGGTAATATATTCGAATTTCTTCAGCCACATAATGTAATGTAGAACGTTTATACGTAATATGTACATTACTCTTAGGTAATTCTAACCTTTAAAATCCTAAAACCTTTAATAATAGAAAATCAGTTGAAGATAAATAATAATAGAAAAACTATTAATGACAACGACAGTATTACATTCATTATTGAAATTTGTACTTGAAAAGCTTTAAAAATTTGAGCAATTGAAGTTCAATTTTACACCAAAATAAGGTTACTTCCTACACATCCTCTAAGTAATTTAGAAAAATTAAATTTTCTACAAAAGGGTTAAGGTATAATCTACCTACCTTTCACTACCAAGAAGTGTCTACAGCAGATGATTTCGAGAATCACGATATAAATATTCTTTTATGTATATGATAAGCTATTTAATGTCTCCTTAAAATAATCAGAGAAAACTGAAAGTGTAATAAAACATATTAGTTCATTTAGTACAATGAAATTTATAGCGACTTCCGGTATAATCATTCAACCAGTTTGAAAAAATATTTTTTTATTCACTATAGCATCATGGGCCATCAATTTTGAAACAAACTTTCTACAAATTCCTAATACTTTTAAAGGATTATTTCAATCGATCATCCTGTATATGCTCATGGCAGTCATATTAAAAATATTTTTGTAGTTTTTGTTGGTATAGTTTTTGTAATTATTGCAATGTACTGAATTAAATTAGTTCATCCCCTTACTGTCAAGGATATGAATTTTCTGTATATCTACTCGTAAAAGAATTACGATATCTTTCAAACAGTGAAATATTACTGTTTTTATAAAAATAAATTGTAAATATTTCCTCTTACTCTCAAGGATCCGCCTATGTCTTTTCCACATATAACATCCATGTTTCCGCTTCCAACAATAAATCATGGACGCAGCGAGTTTCTTGGCAGCTTTTGTGCAGCTCTAATCCTCCTTACATAGAATAATATGCTCTGTAATTATTATTCTCAGTTACGTTTATTTAAAGTACGTGAAGCAGAGTCATACTGCAACCCTATCTAGCTATTATTGGATTTTGAATAATGTGTTAGTTTTAGGCATTAATTGCATGAGTTGGTATATCGTTGTCAGTACGCCAGCACATCTTAAAACAGAATTAAGTATTATTTACATAATATTTATAGAAGTGAGCGACTGCAGTTTTAGCAAATTTTAAATAGATAAATATATCTTTCCCATTCTTTTACCTTTTTTTTCGAAAGAAACTCAGTGGTGGACATTTGAATTGGCTTTCATCTTTCTTCATTTCTAAGTTATATACCACAATTGATTTTTTTTAGTTTTTTGTTAAATTGTTTTTTGATATAACTCAGTAATTTGTGCCTAAAGTTAACACCATACAGAATAAGATTAATAAGCCTTTAAATAATATGTAATATGACTCGAGATATAACGTAAACTTGTATTTACAAAGTAAATATAATTCTGAGATGTATTATATGTATATATAGGGTTATCCACATAAAATTCTACCCCCTTAACTGTTTTATTTTTTGAAATAGAAAAAAAATGGTTATTACTAAAGTTATAGGAAATTTTACTACGATCTCAGACATGTATTTAAAAAAACAATCGAATCTCGCGTTTCGGAGCACTAGATCAAACTTATGTTCTTTTAAATGGAATACCCTATGTGTTTTTTAGTTTTTGAAATCTACGTGCTTTTTCGATTACAACAATATATACACGTTATATCTTTGATCTAGTAGTTTGCACAGTATCTCCCTTTGAAATATCGAATATTAAACAAAATCAAGATCACCATGGAAAATTTGAAACAATAATTACTAGAATTGTTATAAACCAAGTTTAATAGTTTAAATTAGATTTTATTTTTGATGTTATCATAGTTATATTAAAAAACATATTTCGGGATGGAACGTAACATTTTACTAAAAACTATAATTATAAATTATAGAAAGTGTTGTGTAATATCTCCATTTTGTGCAATACAGAGAACATACCTCATTAATAAATTTCGTTTGTAAGCCAAGATACCAGTCTTGTTCAGGTCTCTAATCTCCCGACATATTTCTTCTCTAAGTTCTTCTACGTTATTTGACCTTTCCTTATATACCCGATCCTTCAAAGTGCCCCACAAAAAGAAATCCAGTGGGGTCAGGTCAGGACTTCTTGCTGGCCATAGTAATAGTTTTACTTGAACCTATCCACTCTATATATAAGTATTATCTAATTATCGCTTGACAACATTTGATTTATATGCTGGAGCACCGCCTTTTTGCCAAATAATATTCGGCTAATTTAATTGGATTATTAAATCAGAAATCTCTCCTCTTAAAAGATCTAAATATATTTGCGTAGTTAAACCGCCTTCAAAAAATACTGGTCCAATAATTAAGTTTTGAAAAATACCACACCAAACATTGATTGAAGTACGACCTTATCGATGAACTAGTATAAACGAGTGTGAATTTTTTGATGACCATTGGTGAGTATGTCATCTATTAAAAATATCACATGTTGAAAAACTTGCTTCATCTGTCCACATTATAGAATCTGTAACTGTTTTAAGTACCTAATTTTGTTTGATATCCGATATTTCAAAGGGCGATACTGTGCAGACTATTAAAGAAAAAATATAATATATATTATATTTTTGTAATCGGAAAAGCACGTAGATTTAAAAAATGAACAGGGTGTTCCAATTAAAAAAAACATAAGTTTGGTCTAGATCTACGAAACGTGAGATTCGACTTTTTCAAATACACGTCTGAGGTCGCAGTAAAATTTCCTACAAATTTCGTATTTACCATTTTTTTTGCTACTTCAAAAAATAAAACAGTTAAACGGGGGTAGAATACTATGTGGATAACCCTGTACATTTTAAATATATTTTATTGGCCATCTAAAAAGAAGACAACTTAATAAATCTGTTTTTTGTAGATTAAAAGAGAACCTTATTAATCATGAAGCATTTAGTAGACCAAGAGCGGACACTTATAATATTTAAGATACGAAAGATGTTTCCGTTAATATTATCGATATGTTGGTGATAGATCCTTTGATAGATCAAGTTGATGTCGAATACGATACAGTCCATAATGCTCTTGAGTTACTTTCAAGTTTTGCATTTAATATTTTAATTATCCTCGTTCGATGATGTACGATTTGGTATCTTCGTTAGTTCTTTTGATTTTGTTGTCGTGTGCCCTGTCGTATGTGAAACCATAACGAAGGTCTTATAATCACTAGAAAATTAAAATACATAAATATTTGCATATATTAGATGTAACTGGATTGATGCAATTTCAGCCTCTACTTGCTTGTTGTTTTAGTTTTAGCATATAAATAATACGAACCCATAAAATGACTATTTTAAATACATATTCAGTACTATTCATTTCATCGCTATTTTCCAAATAAAAAACTCTCTTATCTCGCCGATCAATGGAATAGTCTACCTGAGCCTAGCTATAAAAACAAGTCACGGTATGAGATAAGAGCCGTTTGGGATTTTTTATTTGGCAAATAGTGATGAAATAAATTATAAATACTGTAAGTAATTACTGAAAGAGTAAACCCATATTCACGATATGGCTTACTTAATTTTCTTATTTTATGTTTTAATCGTATATATATATATATATATATATATATATATATATATATATATATATATATATATATATATATATATATATATATATATATATATTGTACGATTGTATTATATTGTATTATAACTAACTATTGTTTGTAAACTCAAGAAATCAATAATGACTCAATATAGACAATAGATAAATTTACTAAAACCTTATAATTGATTATTAAATATAATAAATACTATAAACATCTCTCCAACTTTATAATTGTTGGTATATTAGTTAGATATATTTTTTTAAATATCGAGATAACCTTTATTGTTTGTAATGTCATTGCTTATTGATAATTCTAATAAATTGAATGTGAATTGAAAAAGGAGTTACTTCAGTAAATAAAATATTATCGCTTTTGATTGGATATATAATATGGAAGAATAGAAATTTAATTATTTAGTATAAATCGAGTACATTAGTATTAGTACACCAATAGAATGCTCTTGATATGAGATGCATATCGAATTTTCTCTAATTATTTCCTACCATCAGCTATAACGAAATGTAAATAATATAAAAGGTATTAATTTAATGTAATGCTAGCAAATATCATTGATATTCAGTTTAGTGTCCTGATTTGAGTTTGCAATATGGATGGGCTATACCTGCATGTCGTATTTTCTTATACATATATCTGTCGTAATATCTTTCGTCCAGGGTGGTACTCTAAGCTCAGTGTTGGAAGTGTGGTTGTTTATTTAGATTCGGGTCAATGTATTATATTTAGCACTTTTCGAGCATGGACATGTCATTGTCTCTATGTGTAACCTTTCTCGCCATCTCTTGCAGCTTAGGGAAATGAGGTCGAGTACTATATATAGTAGAATTATTTTATGAAGAGCAAATCGGCAATAAGCCGTGCGACAAAGAACAATGTATAGCTTACTATAGCTTACCTTCTCCCACGCCAATGCAGTAAAATAATTTTACGCGCGCAAATGACTTATAGGCTGGTCTGTGTCTCTTATTCAGTCAGACATGCATCTGTCTTTGTCGCACGATTTATTGCCGACTTGGTCTTCATAAAATAATTCTACTATATACTCGCATAAGCTTTATATCTGCCCTTCAATATCCAATAGAATTTAATTATAGAAAATAAAGGGGAAAATCAAAAAACAAGTGCATTGTCTTTGCAATTACATATGCAATTTCAATTAATTGTCAATTATATTATTTCTCAGTCTTGTTAAAAGAACCTTTTAATTTATTATTATCAAAGCTCCCGTCACGCACTCAAAGATTGTTCGCGGTAATAAATATTGCGCTATACACTAACCAAATATTTTTGATAATACGATTCCATTAGTATATACATAATTGTAATATATGTATCTAAGATTTTTTGTTAATGTGGAATTAATGTTTTAATTAATGGCTGAAATTTGTTTATTACCTATTATGTGGAGGAATCCTTATATGTTTGAATTGATACCAAAACGGAACTGATATAAAAATTGACATGTTGATGTCAATTGTCATCATTAAAATTAAATACGTCTTCTAACCTCTAATTTCTTGGAGCTAACATCCAATGAAAACCTCTTGTTCCCAATTTTTTCAACTCAGAAATATTGTTGAGCGACATATTCAGTCTTTATCTTGATTGTTTTAATTCAATAGATTTCAGTTAATTGTACATCGTAATACACTTTGTCATCTATTATAGTAGATAATGAAGGTTCATCAATCAATATACGGTTTATTTCGTTAATTATCACAAATATCGGTTCTAGTATTCTATAAACTATAATACTAAAGTAAAATTTAATTTCATATTGCTAAAAATATATGTTTTATATTTGTTACAATATTTGATAAGATATTTCAGATTAATTTAAATACATCGTCTCCGTTTATATAATTTCACTGATGTGTAGTTGATATTATATAAGCCACTAATATATAGTTGATATCGTCTATTAAACATTCTCTGGGTAATGTATCGGACTCATTAATAGTTTCTGTAAAATTCCCATGAAGGAAAGTTTAATTTTACAATAGTAATAAATACAAAAAAAAGCTATTCCAATTTTCCGGACGAGCGATTTAATTTCCAGTAGAAGGCAGACTGTTGTTACATAAAATATCGGGATGATCCCTCAGTTCCTCTGGGAGTTTTTGTGTTTACAACAAAATCCAATTTTTGTACGGCAAATTCATGTTTCCGAGACCCCATTCAAACTAGCATCATATATCGAAATACTCGATTTAATCCAAACTGATTTATACAAATTTAATTTTCAAAAGAAATATATGATGAGTTACCTAAGGAAAATGGATAACTTACAATGTGTTCGAGGGAAAGTACAAAAATGAAACTAGTAGTAAATAGAATATGTCAAATCGTATGTCTGCACATACTGAATTAATTAGAAACACAAAATAAAATTTTCGTGATATCCTGACGATGCCAACTTAGTTGACGAAATGCGTGTCAATATATATTATCAATAACTAGTGGTAATAAAATGTGTAGTATTAAACTTGAACAGAACTCAGGGCCGTTGGAATTCGTGGGAATCGGGACCTGTCGTTGGTTCTGTATTCACAAGAATTCCTGAATGACTGTATAAAGTATCATTGCACTATTTGATGCATAGAAGCGATAGCCTTTTTGTGTAATGTTTTTACTATGCGATATGGTATTTACGATAATTACATTAGATATTGTAAAACAATAAATTTGGAAGATTTTTATAGGAGAAGTTTGCCATTGACAAGTTTTTTTCTGTTTTAAGGACAACACACAAGCATAAATTAGTGCTGAACAATATTTTTAATACGGAAAGTAAACTACCTCTTTTTTCATGTAAGAATCATAAAGTTATATATAAAAAATATTGAAGGTGAATTACAGAGAAAAGTTATAAATAACTGCCTATTTTAAGTTTAAGGAATCCTTTTCGTCAGTTTAGCATGTTCCAAATAAAAATAAAGTGTCATGCTATTGGTAACGCTATTTAGTATAAACCAATAATTTAACACCCAATGTGTAAATTTTGAATAATAATACCATAAAAAGGCAGAATAAGTAAGTGTGGAGATCTCAAAAGATATTATTAATTTAAATGAAATAAATCTAACAAAATATAAAATCGAAAATAATTACGTAATCAGGCGCAATGCATCTGACAGACCTGAGCAGCCCCTAGAAGGCTAGGGAATACACTAAAACAAATCGAAATCATATCGAGAAAAGTGGTTGGGAACTAGGAAGCTATGAGGGAGTTACTATTTGTAATGCACACGAAAGAGCAATGAAAAAATGGACTGTCGACTCTCACAGATCGGCTGCGCCAACACAGGGGGTTGAAATATTGGCGGCGGTGCTAGTGACACTTTAATATGTGTGGATATTTTGTGCTTGAGTTTATTTAAATATCTCTTATATTCCAGCTTTCTAATTCCTAACTGTTACATATGATAGTTACATATGGCATTTTATCTACGATATCTAATAAGGGTGACATAACTGTGCTATATAAGTGAAGGAAATAAGTACTTTTCTCATTATTTGCTAATAAACATAGCTCGAGGTACTTAACAAACGTTTTTAGAAAATTGGCGGAGGCGCCAATGTGACTGTAATATGTATGCATATTTAAATATATGGCTTTTATATTCTTTATTTCTAGCCAGTAACCTAACATGTAGTAATTATACAGGGTGAAATTTACCGCGACGTATTCCTTTGAAGTGGGGTTAGTAGAGACAATTTGCAATCAATTGAACCATAATACTCGTACACATAATACCATTGTTGATAGTTTTCGAGATATTTTAATTTTTCTCTTTCTTAGAAATGTACTACCTAATACTACTAATTGTAAAATTAAAAAAAGTATAATTTTTTTGTAATTTCGTTTTACTTCTACCGTTAATACACATAGTAGTTCATGTTATGTAACAACAACTATGTTAAATAGTTTGATATGAAAAAATACAAGGGTTAAAGCCTGCAAGGGTTGTTAGAAATTTTAACCCAATTGTACATTCACCAGGATTTATTTCACAAATTTCTAAATACATTAACCGTAAAAATTTACAAATTATTTTAAAAACTTCTATGTCTCATCATCTTTTGAATGAGGTATAAAGTTTTAAGAAATTTCCTGTTACTTTCAGAAATAATACAAAAATCGTAGGCGCAGACACAGTTTAGTCCTTATAAAAAATTGGGAAAGTAAATAATAGCCCATAAATTTGCTATACATTTTATTTCATCACGTTTATAACAAATTTTCGAAGTCACTACCTCTACTTCCTATAAAAAAACGAGACCGTTTCCTTATCTTGATTCTAGTAATCCTGGTGGAAAAATTATTTCGTAGAGTTATTTCTGCTTCTTGTATGCTATGTATTAATTGTTCCCACGTTGTGGCTATTCCCAGGTATTTATTTAACAATTAACACAACGTTATAAAATTACTTACGTTGGTAAAGGGAATTTGAGGAGTAGGCCTAAGTACTTAATACTAAGCTTATGAGGATAATGGAATCATTAGAAAGATCATCTAATTACCCCTCTGTGGATTGAATTAATTGTTGTCATAACATCCATTAAGGTATTTTGGTAGTATGAAATTACAGCCCAACGTACTTTCCGGCCCTAGGCCGGTTTCAGTTTCATACTATCCTGCGGATAGTATGTAAACTGAAACAATTTGCATTACATTTTAACTTCATACGAAATAGCAAATATAATATCTACATAGTGATACTGGTAATAATGCGAATAGTGGTAGTAAAAACAATGTACCTTAATTTCTATAAAAAATATGTCAGTGTATGGTGGAATATTAATATAATTACACAAGATTATAATACATATATGCAGAGAACCAAATAAGCTAGGAAGCAGAAGATTTCTTACATATTCTTAATTGTCCTACTATCAAAAATTTATAATATGATTTAGAGTTGAGCAATATATTAAGTCTAAAATCAGAATTTCAAAACAAAAAATATATATTTTAGGAAATATATATCGTCCACAAATTTTCAATGGTATATTATGGTGGTAGAGAACTTATTCATTATTAATTACCTATATAAATGGCGCACATAGTTTTAGTTTATTTTACTCTAAACTTTCTAGGTGATACTAAAAATAAATTGAGAAGAATTTCTTCCGCATTTAATAATGATATTAAATTTTTTTTCTAATAAAGATATTTAGTTCCATACTACTGGAGTATTTGATTCTGATGTATATAATACAGACATAAATAAAGAGTGAACAAAAATAGAAATGTATTTTTTATCATAATTTTATTTCGGGGTACAAAATTATTCCCTCATTTGCATTTTACAAAAACCTGAATTTTTCTATAAAATATACTTTAGCATTGCATAGTATTATCCTATGATCATATCACTTCTCTATAATGTTCTCCATGTCTTAATTTTCTTCAATTTGGGATTTTAAAATTAATGGAGTTAAATCGTTTGTAGAATTAAATGGTAATGTGTAAGATAGTCTATAGTTCCACTTGAATAAAAAATCTGTTTGCCCGAATAGTTTGCGGTGTTATTTTTTTTCTGTGTCACCTAACGTTGAATAACTTTTCCATGAATCTCTGTTATAATTATAGTTCCTCCTGTCATGTTAATGTGTATATAGAATAGCGCTATGATCATCTGTACACTAAATATTAAAACAACTATTTCAGAAGGTGACAAGAACATCATTCGCTTCTGTTAAGAACAACAATTCGTATCTCTTAAGCACAACCATGCACAAAAATGTATCTAATTTATTTTTTATGGATACATTAGAACGTTAATTGCTTATCGCAATCATATATCATTGAGTATTATCTACCTCATTAAAATACTCGACCTAGCACACCTTCTTACATGTTAATTAGTATAATTTTCTCATAAAGTTTTAAGTATTACGTCTCCTTATAGTGTTTATGTCTTCTGTGAAGGTACTAACTCTTCATTACCTTATGAATTTTAATTTAGTTCGTATTTCTTGTAGTTAACTGAACCAACTTGACGAACCAAAACTTAAGCTTGGTTTTAATCATCTCCTGATGATGCGAATTTGGTTCGTGCAATGCGTCTCGAGCAGATCAATGTAATGCATGTCCTATATAATCCTTTTGTGTTTGCTTGTGGAAAATCCTGTCTTTATAAAAATGTAAGACAAACTATTTTGAAATTTTTTCCAACGAAATTTGGACTATCTACCATGAGAAATTATTTATCATTTAAATACATTTAGATTCTTCTTAAATAAGAATACGTGCATATTGTAAGCTATTAGATGCCAAAGAATATAACTATGTGGATTACAGATAGTATAAAATTTATAAACAAACTATGAATTTTTAAATTTGAGCAAAATTTTAACAAATCAAACAATATAGATATTGATCATATTATAAGAAAGTGAGTAGTCAAACTAATACTGAAATTATATCAGAGAAAAGGCACAAAAGTGCTAAATATGGGAATTGCAACATAAGATAAAAGTGGCTGTTTGACACATGATCAAGATGATTCTGTTTCTGTCTCTGAGTTATATTAGAATAGTTATTGTATGGTTTATAATGTTTATATTCTGTGGTTTTTAGCAGAAAATAATTTTTATGGTTTTAAATTTTGATGTTTGATTAAAAACCCTAGGATGAGCTTTGATATATTTTAGCTATTTTTTAAAAAATAGTCGGTAATATTTTTAACAAATTATGTTAAATAATCCAATTATTTTTGTTATCATTACATTCGATTCTCTCAGACAAAAACCATTTTCTCTTGTGACAATTATTTTCCGCGTTCAAAGTTCGTTCGACTTAAAGTCAAGTTAATTTTGAATTCCACACATGGACACCATTTACATTCATATCTATATTAATCATCTAATTCCATCTAGAGCTAAAAGTTAGTGTAACCGTTACTTTCACAGTGAGAGGAATTATTCTCTAACTAAACCACGTTGCGATTCACCTTCTCGTCCTAATCCACGAGACCTTGAAAGCCCATTAGGCTTCCCTTTCAATAAGAGCTTACGGCACTTGTGTGTGTGCATGTCAGAATGTCAGTCAAGGATTCGGCGAGGCCGTTGCACCCTACAGCTTCCGACAATGAAACGCACGTGAACCATCTTAACGGTTTCGCTACAGACTCAAAATGGAACGAGGAAAACACGTATGGCCGCAGGATGAAGAAGTAAATACGGCGTGCCTTCGAGCTGACATCTGGATTGGAAAGAAATAGAAATTTTCAGAAGTAGATTTCGCGTAATGCTGCTGTTTCAAACGTTACGCTATGGGGTAGAGTAAAGAGAATATCGAATTGTCGTTACTATGTGGATATAGAGCCATTATGAAGGTCCTAATGAGATGTACATGGTTGAGAAATTCTTTTACAGAAGGCTGAATACGCAAATTCTTGCAGAATTTCAGGCAACTAAACTGAAATTGCGACAACACTTAGGACAAGGGCATAGGACAACATTTGTGTTTAATTTGTTATCTTGTTTGATATATACGTAATATTAATAAAGCCCACGTAAATTCTGATATGTTTAATGAATAATTATGATGCCATAACTATTATTTTATATATTAGAATTAGACTTTCTGTATATTGGAAGTGACAACAAAACATCTAGAAATTATTTATAAATATTGATAAAACTCTGAATATATATTCACTACCATATATTCCTCATAAAATGCAGTTATATAGTTTTTGAACTAATCGAAGCCAGGAAACCGATTTGTACGTTTTACTACGGTTTATGTTCACCCAACGTTTAGAATTGTCATAGTGTTCATGGTTTACTATGCTTTGATTTATTCATTCTTTCTTCGTCAACGACAATCTACAGATTATGAAAATATAATATTTTTACATATTAGTGACTTTGAAAGAGACGTATCATAAGAGATATTTGAAGAAGGTATCATAATGGGATTACACTAATCAGAAAAACTGCTCATCATATGAACAAAACTATTGACTATGACGAGGTGTTGTTGAGCGTAATTTAAGAAAAGCATAACATAAGGAGATATTGAATTATTGGGTGCTAAGGACGCATTATAAAGCATCAAGATTTATGCCTCAGATTAATACCTGTAAGAGACCGATTTATTCTCAAATTATAGTGTTTGATGGAGAATATAGACCAACAGCAATATGAACAAAATGTGGATGATCAAGATTTACTGGATTACATTGGAATAGAGACCAATACGATAGGGAACAGAAAGTTGTACACAGTGATGAATCCCACCCCTATTTAAAAATGCACGGCTAAAGTATGAAACAAGGGAAACACCTAGAAAAAAACTGCTATCCAGTTTTCTGTGGAGCGACATACCACACTCTGCGGTATGGGAATGCTATTTTCTATGGTGAAAAGTCATGGCTGATCTTACTCAATCAGGATATTCTATAACCCACTTTTCTATTATTTGTTGTAACGTTACACAACTCAAAAATGTCTTTTGTATTTCAACAGGATAATGCACGTCCACATGTAAGGGTAAAATTAGGTTACTAGAAGCTTACCAAGTTAATATCCTTGCCTGGCTAACTTCCTTTCAATAATTGAATATATTTGGGGTATTATTTACAGAAGATTCTACTTCATTTTCCTCCCTCTATAACATTCTAGAAGTTGTTCTTTTAGAGCCATGAAGATTTGGTCTTTTGGAATATGTTAGCTCAAAAACAATTAGACTTTTCATTCGATTCATACACTGATGAGTTGACGAGTAAAATTCGCAGAGAAGGTACAATATATTATTGAATTTTATTCGGTAATACTACAGTTTTTTTAAATCCAGTTTATCATATAACAATATAATCGGTAATTATAATAATATAACCTAGTTTAAGGCATGTCTATTGGGCGTCTCTTCTGTTTAATTCACAACTAGCGGTATTTCCTCTGCTTAAACATACTTGTAGTAGCACTGATTTAGTAAAGTATTCTATATATGGCGAATTCTCAGATCTAAGCAACCCGTAAAAAATCATTACCAATCATCAAAGCTGTATATAATAATCACTGTGCAGAATTCTATGCGAAGACAAGACCAGGGTGTAGATACCAATCTAAAATGGAGTGAAATAAGAATACATTGTTTCTCCATTACTTGTAAACATTGTTCTTGGCCATGTTATATCTAAAACAAGAGGTGCTTCCAAGGACATAAATTTTATAGCACCATGGGCGCTTACAGTCGAGAATACACTGCTTCCTACCACTCATGTGGAGTGAGATGCAGTAGCAAGAAATTCTAAAGCTATAAAAAGAAGCGTAACAAATTGGTAGAAAGATGATTAACATCAACAATAAAAAAATTGTACGCTTTAACATACAGGACACCGTGACCGTAGCAATTTTTATAAACGATCAAGTAATAAAAATAATCAATAAATTTGTCTATCAGAGTCAGAAGTACTGATATAGTCTTCGAGAGAAAATGGGCATTACCAAGGGAACTTTTGGAATATTGAAAAACATACGTGGGCCACCAATTTACCTAAATAAAACAAAACTGTAGGTATTTAATTTCAGTGTAAAACGGTTTTATCTTATGGCTGAGAGAAGACGTGAAAGGTAACTAAAAGTATATGAAAGAAATTTCAAATTTGCTTTTAATAGATCTATTAGACAGACCAGATACTAATACACGTTTTTGGAGACCAACCAGATATAAAACAATTGATATGACAATCTTGGAAATAAATTGTGGTTATCTAAGTCATATCTTAGAAAAGGCCGACGATATCATCACAAAACAATCATAGGCATGAAATACTCAAAGAGTTTTTAGAGATTTGACAGTACAATAAATATAAAGGCACACACCTAGGAGTTCAATACTCTCTTCTAAAAAAAAACTAGGACAGAATACTATGGCACGTGAAACAACTCAATTCTTCGGAATGCGAGTATGTAATATTTGTATTCATTCTGACAGCAATGAAAGTCTGATTTAATTATGTATTTTTGCTCTTTATATCTGAGTAAAATATATTTTATATAAGGCACACAACACTCTCGAAATATTAAAAATAATATTAACATAAGTTGTAAGATAAGCTGTCAAAGACATACCAGCAAGTCAAATTGTATATCTAAACAATTTAACTCCACCAGATCTTTTTTGTGCATGAATATAAATTAAAATAAAAATATGTGAATCTTTTATACAATAGAATCAAAGAAAATGTGTTTATATTAGCGAAGAAGGCATAATTCAGTTACGTTAAATAAAATGTTCATGCCCATATCCCTCCCTGTATTCATAAAAACTCTGTTTATACTTTCATATCTCAGATTTTTACAATTCAATTGTCTCTTCAGCTGCCCTCTTCCTTTAAGGTCGGCTTTTCCGTTGGGAGAGAGCGTTGATTCGTATATTTAGGAAACATCTCAGTCGACGGTAAAAGTTTCATTTAATATTCTGCGAGGGAGGTTACCACTTTAAGGAAACCAAACGTTACGTTTCACGTCAAGGCTTAGATGTAATCTCTTCTAGCAACAAAATCAAATTTCAATTTATGAAACG
This sequence comes from Rosalia funebris, assembly GCA_037954035.1. Taxonomy (NCBI): domain Eukaryota; kingdom Metazoa; phylum Arthropoda; class Insecta; order Coleoptera; family Cerambycidae; genus Rosalia; species Rosalia funebris. The sequence continues at coordinate 35,342,109 of JAZFAV010000015.1, forward strand.
AATGACTGTATGTTAACCCTAAAGGCCTTTTTAACATTCACTGACTTCTCGTCAGTTCATTATAACTGACGTTCTCAGAGTTGGAGTAATATTATTATTTATAAATTTGCAAAGCTACTTGATAAACAACATACAGAAATAATTTTTGGCGTTATTTACGTTTTTCGACGTTAAACTTTGACGTTATTTTAGAAGTCTATGAGTGGGTATTGGATAAGTCGAGTTCTAACCTAAGAAGTAAATTTAGAAGGCATTGTAAAGAAAATTCTAAATATATAAATAAGTCTAATAAACTAATAAAACTAAAACTGTTGAAAGTCTAATAAACTAATAACGTGTATATTTTTATATTATTCAATTATTCTTTGTTGATTAGTTAATTATATAAAATTTTTTAAATACTTATGAATGTTATTATTTATTTAAATGTTTTAAATTAAAATCAATATCCCAGACTACGTGACAACGAGGTTTTACTACGTATACTTGATTTTTTAAGTAACTTTCAACGGCGTAAGGCCTGGTGATCTAGGTAGCTAGTCAAGAGCATATCTTTATACAATCCAATTAGGTTTAATTAACAATTAATTTTATAATATAATTACAGATGTACAATACTTCACATTTGATAATATTTTAATATATATCAGCTGTTCAATTTTCCTAAATAAAAATTGGACTTATAATATGATTGTCGATGATACTTATCCCATAGATAACTTTTTGAGGATAGAACACCTACAGTTCTACTAGTCTGATTCTTCATCAGACGTTGATCTGAAAATGAATCAATCATTATTTATTCGTGAAAATGATCTCTGCCATCTGTATGGTCTTCTGGATAAATACAGTATTATAGATATGAGGTTTTTCTTCATTGAGACACTTCCATATAGTTGTACTATTGTTGAAAGAGGTTGACATGAGTTTGAGGTTGACATGAGAGAGACACGTAAACTTGATGGACTATCTTGACCTTTAATGGAATCCTGGGAAAGGCCTGGAACTGTCAATACAACAAGAAGAACGGAAGACTAATTTTCCACGAACATTGAAAAATTATTACTTAGTATCACTTATATGGATATCTGACCACCCAGAGATAAGAGGAGATGAATTAGTGGACGATATAGCTAGAGAAGCAGCGGTTGATGGAACTTTTGAAAATATATCCTAGTGTCACATGGATGTTGATCATAGGCATAAACAGGTGGTAATTATAAGGATGAGCGTTAGACAAATATGAGACAAGTTACTTTGTGTATGCAACACATATCTTAAAGTGAAGCATGTGCTGTTGCGCTGTAATAAATTTTACATATAGACAAATATTAACGTTCTGGAAGATTTGACTATTTGCCTAAGTAAGAATGTAGTAAATATACAGGTATATTCTATATATTTACTACATTATTCATGAAACTAATTTAATGAGAATTATTTAAAAACTCGAGACCGTTATTATAAAAGAAAAATGGCAACATCTGTAAATAAACTGCTGTATTTTATAACACATTATAATCTAGACTGTTATTTTGATATGATTAGTAGAATCTACTTATAAAGAGATGCATATTAAAAAACTTTGTGAAGTTCTGGAAAGCGAAAACTTTCCTCATCTCCTACGTCTGTAAACATATTTTAATAACATCCCCACATAATTACCGTGACCTTTAAAATCTTCATGTCTACGAGTCCGGCTGTAGGATATACCGATTGACGGAAGAATTCCACTATCATCAATACTCGTATGTTGAAGGAATAAAAGCAATAACATCAAAAAAGAAATTATACTCTAGAAACGAATATGTCGAATATTCATTTAAAAAACAAACCAATACGAGTGTTGCCTTATATGAATATACTTTCGTTCATTTATTTTTACTATTGTCATTCCCATAATACATTATTGTCCATCTATTAATAATAATTTTTAATGAAAATATTCAACATCAATGCCTATTACAAATACTATTTAGAGAATGTTTACATGTAAAAATACTACTCGAGATTTAAACCTATATTCCACGTAAACCTACATATATAACGCCATATGCCATTTTCTTGGACGCCATTTTCAACGTACTTTTTACGTCACGTAATATAAATGGTCTCTCAATAAGGACGCTCGATTTTTAAACGTAAATTAAAACATACGTTAAAAAGTTGTGTGTGAAATATATACTCAGTTAATTTTTTTTTAAAAGAATATTTTATGGCATTAAGTATGGAAAATAACATCGTTCAAATATCCGTCGCGACTTTGCTTGGTGTCACGTATTCAGGAGGTTCAATTTTCCATGACTTTATAGCATAAATCTGGCTGAATTTGCTGGATGGCGTTCGTTACGTTGCCTTTGAGAGCATCAATTATTTGCGGTTTATTCGCGTAGATCTGCGATTTAAGATAGCCCCAAAGGAAGAAGTCTAAATGCATTAAATTGCATGATCTCGATGGCCAGATAACGTCGCCACTGCCCGAGATATCCATGCCCTTAAGTCACTCGTGCGGAATATCTATGATGCTATGCGCTGTGTGGCATGTAACGGCCTCATGTTGGAACCACATGTCGTCGGTATTGATATCATCCAGTTTAGGCCACAAGAAGTTGATTATCATCGATCTATAGTGCTCGCCGTTGACGGTTATGGCAATGACAGTTCCGTTTGTTTTAGAAGAAGTATGGGCCGATGATCCCGCTAGACCAAAATCCGCACCAAACAGTGACTTTCTCGGGATACATTTGGTGCTGATGTATCTCGTGTGGATCGGTATCTTTCCAAATCTGACAATTTTGCTTGTTCGCATATCTATTCAGCCAGAAATGGGCCTCGTCGCTAAATACAATTTTCTTGTCGAAATTTGTGTAACTTTCAACTGCTTCAGAGCCCAATCAGTGAATGCACGGCGTTGTTTATGGTCATTTACATTAAGTTCCTGGGTCATTTGGATTTTATACGGGTGCAGACCCAAGTCCCGATGCCAAATTCACCAAGTTTAACCCGCAGAAATGCCAAACTCTTGTGAGCAACGAGTAATTGATTGCCTAGGGTTTTCCCGTACACTATCATGGACAGCAGCGATTTTTTCAGCAAACATTGCATTTCGGTAACGTACAGGTATTGGCTGATTATTTATCAAACCGGTTGACTCGAATTTAGCCACCAGATGTCGAATATTTGACTCGAAAGAACGGTTGTGGTGGGGATAAAGATAACGTAATTTGCACACATTATTGAACGCTATAACCTTCCACGATGATTTGCCATATACTACTGGACGATTCACAATAAGTTTTATAGATGTTGCTTTAACAGCATGATCGCATAACCTAACAAGTTACGAGCGACTCTATTGAAAGACCCTTTAAAAATATATTAATTTTATATATTTATTTTCAACGATTCAACTGATCAGATTGTAAATAAGAAACATAAATATTGTATATTGTTTTGTGGTTATAGTTTCACTTTTGTAAGTCGTCTTTTAATGGTCATTTTTTAACACAATAAATTATATTTACAATATTCTATGAGTAGACATAAAAATAAGTAGACATAAAATTTTTATAAAAATTGTTTCGAATATTTCACTCATTTTTGTGTTATGAAATGAAAATTAGGTGCGAGGAAAAAAGATACTTACCTCCGAAAATTGTAGGACTAGATCTCATATGCCTTACCAAATACCTGTTAGGCAAAAAGCAGAAAAAATTGCTCTTTATATCACTTCAATTCATTTACGTTAAATTTAAATCTTCGACAAAATAACGTTTTATTTTGTACATTATAATCAATACTCTTACTTTGAATGCAATTGGTATAATCTATTGTACTTACGGAAAGAGATTATATCAAAACACATGGCGAATTTCATCTCCCATCTTTCTAGATATATTTCAAGAACGCTCCCACGTAATTGCCGTGACCTTTAAAATCTCCATATCTACAATTTCCTTTCGAGTCCAATCGTAGGATATCCCGAATGGTGGAATATGTTAAAATTCATTTTTCTTCGTCCCGCTTTGGCATATATTACAAAGTCAGCTCCCATTTCCGGTTGTCAGGACTTCGTAAATTGAAAAAATAATGAACTCAGCTATTCCGAACGTACCAGCCTTTGACGTTTTATTACTTAATTCAGATGCAGCTCGCGGCACTTACTACATCGCGAAAATCATCAGGACCGAGCTTTATCGAAATACACAATCGAAGTTATTCAATAACGTAGTAAACCGTAAAATTAAGCTTTTTGCATGCAACGGCTTTGTTCTAAATATTAAAATAATCCCCACTATTTATGCAGGAACGTTCGCGACGGCCCCTTTCGGAGGCACTTAATTAAAAAACCGCAAGGGTCTGTTGAATGCGAAATTTCCTCGCAAATAGCGCAATCGTTGGGTATTAACACGTAGAACGTTAAGTGCCATCTATTATCAGAATTAAATAATTCCAGACGTCGTCAGCTTATAAGCAGTACTAGGGTGAATTATTTCCTGTACATGGCGTTAAATGGGAATAGGCTTGTGAATGTAAAATACAGTGTGGTCCAAAAGAAAATATTGTACATGTTTAATCTATTCTAACACAGCGTAACCAAAAAACTTTTAATTATAAGCATAATTGTTATCGAAAAACATTGAACAAATTACAAAGGCCTACAAATTCTGACATTTGAGTTTGATAAGTGAATAATTTACGCTCATCTTATATCTACCATCATTTTGTACCCCTCATGTAAGGTTTTTGATCAACTGAATAATCAGAATAAATTACAAACTAAAGGAAAAATTACATTTTAATAAACATTATATTTAATAAATTTTAAAAAACATAGTAAAAATCAACAATACAAATGGTTTTGCTTGTCTAATTTCTTTTTTCTTTAAAAATCTCTCCCTTTTTAACAATAAACTTCATTTTGTAGTTTTTCTTGTGTACTCATTCGTCCTATGTTCTCTTTTTAGCATACAGCAGTAATCTCCCATCATCGCCTCATCCTATCGACCCTGGTACCTCCTTTGCATCTTCTCTATGTCTTGATGAAACCTTTCACCTTGCTTTACACGAAAAGCACCATTTTCTGGAAAGTAATCTAGATAATCATGCAGAAAATTAATTTTTATGCTCATATTCTGACCAAGTTGCTTAAACTTATCCAGAATTTTGTTGACAATTTCCTCATACTGCGAATATTTATAATTTCTTAAAACAATTTCTGTTACATTTTTAAAGCATATCCAAGATTCTTTTTCAATTTCTGTCATTGTTTCTTCAAACTGTTGATCTTAATTTAATTTAATTAACTTAAATTAAAATTTAATTAATTTTCTTATTTTTGGTCCTCCGAAAATACCTTCCTTTAATTTTGCTTCAGAAAGAGCTGGAAATTTGCCACATAAGTACATGAGACAAATCCTATTTTTATCTATATCTTTTACATATTGCTTCATGAAGTGGCGGCAAAAGCAGTTTTGCGGATCAACCACATTTGCAAAAATAATGTTTTTTGAACCAGGTTTTTGAAACAGCCACAGACATAACAAAGTATATTTATAAATTTAGACACAGAAATCAATTTTCTTCCTGTAAAACCATAAGATGTGAAAAGGAAGGTTGCACATAAAGATGAGGACAAACATGCCTACGTTCACGACGTAGGCACTCTCCACTCGTTGGGTTCGAATCACAACGAGTATAACTATATAATGACACCCCCAATTAGGTATAGTTCACCATTGCAAAGCACAGTAGAAATGATATTATTCAAAAATAAAGATTAACATCGTGTGATAAGGTTTGTTTATTGTATTGTTATTGATTGTCAATTATGTTGCAACAATTAGCTTAACAAATATAGTAGTAAATGAGAAATTCGAAAAGAACATATTTTTATTATAAATTTTACAGTACTCTGAAATACAAAGCTATAAAAAATTATCTTATATATTTACTGAAAGTTAACTTATGTTTTTTAAAGAACATAAACTATACAATCCTAAGAATTATGGACAAAGTAGCGATGTTGTGGAAAACAATTTTCTAGTCATCCTCATGGAGGCAATTTTTGCTACACACAAAGTTCGCGTGTTCTAAGAAAAGTGGAATGCTACATTTAGAACAGGTGTAAAACGTTTTCCTGCCTTTCCTTCTTAGAATACTGCATCTGCTACTAGTTTTTGCCTTTTTGCCAGGTTTTCGACGGGTGCTGGGTGATATGGATGTAATTCTCTAAGAATTCTGGGGTTTCTCGCATGGCGCCTCTTGTATTCAGAGAATAATTGCATACTCAATTCTTTAAGAAATTGACGTTGTTTTATATCAAATTATTTTGATATAAAGCTTTTGTAAATTACTACGGAATTTACTCCAGCCGTGTTGAGGTATGAATATAATAAAGTTAGTTGCCATCGACGACTATTTCGTGCAACACTATAATTTTCCGACAATTCGTCCAGAACATCTACTCCACATTTTGTTATATTACGAAAGTGGTTTATTTCTGAAATGGTTTTACCTTTATGTTCTATAATGGTGTCGTCGTGGTTCAGGGTGGAGAAGAATATTATATATTTCTTTTTTCGGAATATGTGATACCACTGTAATATTTTTTGGCACAATTCTCTTGAGTATATCAAGAAATTCCAGAGGAATTTCCTTTTTGTTTTTCCTGATGGCGCCCACTGATGTAAGTTGGTGAACGTTTAACAGTTTTTCCATCAAGGGGAAACTTCCACAAACACTTCCAGTTTAAGTGTGGTGGGGTAAGTAATACCCCACAAAGTTTTAACAACGGTGTCAGACGTACAGCTGCCGCTACTTGTGTGAACTTGTCAATACCTAATTTGAAGCTACCTAATGGTAGATGATGCCAAATCACACAGGACAGATTTTATCACCACAGATGTACTACGAACTGTATATCATACCTCACTACACTGCCCGCGGGTTAACACCGTGTCAGGCAACTGATCTGAACTCTTACCATATTTGTATGGATATTTTTAATAATGTCAGATGAGTTCACTAACAATACAGAAAACGCTTTTATTTTAATAATATAATTCTTGTATTGATAAGAAAAGAACTCTCCTTATTAAATTTCTTGTCACTTAACACCTTTGATATTTCATCAATTTTATCCTTGATTGGATATCTATTACAGGAGAACGTATCAAGCGTGACAGGCTAGAAACATAAGTGAAGCTACAACCATTCATCAAACCTGACAAAACTTACCGCCCCATGTTAAGCTTTAGTCCTGCCTCATAGAACTTCATATTTCATCATATAGACAGTATTAAATTTAGGAACTCATTGTGTTTGAAGATAACCTCCTTGACGTAACTTGCTTGATTTTATAACCATAGCCGAGCGCCCCCAAGATTTGTATCCTCGTTTGTACGTGCTAAGTATTGCGAAGAGAGAGAAAATAGGAAGAAAATTACATATAATACTAAGGATTGCCATGATAAACGATCGCCTGTGAGCGGCCTAGCCTGAAAGAAACTGTCAAGATAACTCCGCAACTGGAAATAACTAAAACTAAAGGAATAGGCGGAACGAGATAAGATTGAGAGACGACGCACGGAGGCGACGCTGAGTTCAAATATGTGACTTGTCGGTACGTTTTCGCTGTAGTGCTACTTTTTAACTTAATTACCTTGAGCCGACAACTTTGCTCTCGCCATAACTGGCGTTAGTAAATAAATTAAGTTATTATTTAGCCACACTAAATCCCCCATTATTATTTCAGATGCTACTGCATTTTCAATTCGAGTCACATAGTAACTACCCCACGAACTACTAAATAAAGTGTTACTTTTATTATTTCGTTTCATTTCGTGAGAGAAGATAAAAGATTAATATCCGTTATCATAATAGCTGTGAGACGCAAATAGTTTTCCTCAAATAGGAATCATTTCTCATTATGAAAACACATTTTAATGATTTAGAGTTAAATATTTAAAGAAAAGTTTAAGAGTTATATTCAATAATTGACAGCACAAATACCGAAACATTAAAATTAATCGTGGCCATCAAATGGCGACCAAACGAAATACGTCCAAGATAGCTTCTATTAGTTCTATCAGCCTATAATTCTATCAGAATTTGTCAAGTGATGTGTCATATTAATATCATTAATAATATATAAATATGTATAAAAAACTATAAGTAGCATATAAGTCGGAAATCGAGAAAGGAACCACCAAGCCGCCAAGCGGCTATCAAAGTAGTTCCCGAATAGCAAAGCTATTACATAATCGCTCTAGGAAACAACTACTCCTCGGGCTAAAGCTGCGCCAGGCATTGAATTATACCCAGATATGTTACTGACAGAGATCGTATCGATAAAGATGTATACGCCATAAAGTTCATTCGGCATTTACCCTGAATCGACGTACCGTGTACGGCACTGATGAGAACTAACAAGTTTGAAACAGCTGTATGTCGTTCGGTTCCGATCCGGGACAAATGTCGAATCCTACCTGTGGCGGGTTTTATTTTTTGAAACCTTATCTGATCGTGCAGAAACACGAGAAAGGGGTCGAGGATCGCTTCTGGGTATAATTCAATGCCTGGCGGGGCTTTATCCCGAGGAGTAGTTGTTTCCTAGAGCGATTATGTAATAGCTTTGCTATTCGGGAACTACTTTGATAACCGGTTGGCGGCTTGGTGGTTCCTCTCTCGATTTACGACTTATATGTTACTGACAGAGATCGTATCGATAAAGATATATACGCCATAAAGTTCATTCGGCATTTGTCCTCAATCGACGTACCGTGTACGGCACTGATGAGAACTAACAAGTTCGAAACAGCTGTATGTCGTTCGGTTCCGATCCGGGACAAATGTCGAATCCTACCTGTGGCGGGTATTATTTTATGAAAAAATTATAAGTTAGAAATTTAGTTATTATTACTTATATAAGGGAATTAACAAGCTTTTAATCCACGCGAAGAAATGGGCACTTGCGGCGCTGTCAAGTGCGCCCATTTTTTCGAGCAGATATTAGGCTGTTAATTCTCGAATGTAATTCAAGGTTATATCCACGACCACGGACAAAGCCTGTCAATTAGGAGGTGAAAAATTCTGGTTTTGAAAAACGTCACATTTGACAGATTTATTTTGATCAAGAGTGTTTTATATTAATATCAAGAAGCATGGTATTATGAATTTTAATACACTAGTGTATTAGAAGGCCTCTAATCCACAGAAAACAGACGTATTAAACTTTCCTAATATAATGGTCGTGGATAAAATAGTTATTTAAATAAAAAAAAATGTTAATGTACCACGTTTTTAAAACGGACTAAAAATTATAAAATAATATTTATTAACCCCATACAGATTTCTAATTTCACACAGATATTCCTGAGAATTTGTGATTGTGAATTCTTAATAGCTATGAAAATACTTGTAAGATTTAAAATAAAAACGTGGGGCGCATGCAATAGATAATACTAAGTAGTGTAGAGAGTAGCTGTCATTAAGAGAACTCACACATCTGCTCATATCATTTAGAGTGCAATAAAGTTGTTAGTGACTTAGGTTAGGTGAATTATTGAAGCATCAGTAATCTTATCGGGAAGTTAGCTTAAAATCTGTTGCAATATTTGTGCCGAACAGACATACAATTATACACACAGACAAGAAAGTGAGTTAATATTGCTTTGTCGTCTAGTTCTGAGCTATGTTTAAAGTTTCAAGTCTCTAGCTCAACGGGAAGTTAGTTTAAAATCAATTGCAAAATTTGTACCAAACAGGCAGACAGATAAGAAAGCTAGTTAAAAAATCATGGTAGGTAATAAAGTAAATTTAAATGACGGAAAATTAAATTTTTTTAATAACAAAGAAAACCTCAATTAAAATAATTGCTGGCAGTACCTCCCACCTTATTCAATGAACAAACTTACATGCTATTCTATCATACTATCGAAAAGGTTTTGCAGCATTTCTAGCGTTATTGTTGAATATTATTTAATATTTCTAAGATAGCACGATAAGTAGAACAGTTCATAATGATTAGAAGAAGTCTTCTGTAGAAGCTTAGCTGATGTATGCAAAAGTTCTTCAACCTGGTTCAAAAACTTCGCGGAATTCATTGTGTCTCATGTCGTATATACTGTTACACTGTTTTTCTGAAAATAAATATGTTGACGTTCATCATCATGTAGTCGAACATATAGAATTAAAATGTTGTTTCTGTACCCTTCTGCAAAGACGACAAAATTGGAAAAATGGGCCCAATGTTCTCCTCTGAGAAGTAGTCATTGAAGCACCGATATTATGAGGTTGTAGCGAAATTCAAATATGAAGATGGTATGTGCTCCACATTCATATATTTGGAGAATGACGTAGCCCAAAAGATGAACCAAGCTTCGCCAAAGAAAAAACATTTAAGATATCGTTTTTCATTGAATTATTGACAAATCACTGACAGTACGCATATATGTTAGGTGTCGCTCTCCTTTGCATTCTTTCAGCATGTTTCATAAGAAAGTTGCATTTCCTGAAACAGGCGTTTCAAATATTTTGTAAACTTTTGTTCCATACGTTAATAAGTGCCATTAACAAATTCTTCTGCATAACCAGTTGATATCTCAGTACTTTCTTTGAGCAACATTTCCAGGTAATTTTAAGCCAACACGTTTCTAAGGCATGTCAACCAGAATTCGTATACTGCTTACAATTACAATAGCAAGGGAACCTCGTGAGAGTTGATCCATAACTTTACACCGAGGTACGTTTTGATATCTGATATTTTCGATACCAGTAGTAACTCAACTGGCGGAAGTTCATTCAAACACTTCAAGAATTCGTATATATTTTATAACTTAATCACTCATTCAATTATGCTACTTTTAGCTACGAGCTGATGCTATGGTTGGTATCACCGTTGAATATTGTTACTATTTCTGTATAAGAATATTTGCAGTTTGAAAACTACTTGAGTCAGTAATAGCTGAAGAAATATTTATTAGAGATGATTTTAATGCCACGATAATTTATTGAAGATGAATGTTACCGCCTTTGTCAGCAAAAAGGACCTCTCTAAAGTTCAGATACCTCTGTTAATTTACAAAGCGACTTTTTAAGGCTCTGGAGTTTGTGTAAGATGTGTATAACCGTTTATAAACTACTGGAAAGCAAATTTAGTGCCCTCTTAATAGCGCTAGATTTTCCAAAATTTGTCAGTGTCGGTCGGCTAGTTTTTCTGTAGTCATCTAAAAGATAACATAATATTCACCTATCTCCAGTCCTGCTTGAAATCTTTATGAAATTGTTTTGTGTGCTGATACTTAATTTGTAATAGATTGTGAACTTCTTGTTGTTCTTTACTAGCATAGTGCAAGGAATGACTGCTAGTCATAAATTTGAAACTACATAGAGTTAACAGTTTATTCCATATTGATAGTATGACTGATATGACACAGATATAGTTTTAATTTTAATACAATACTTTTAAAGTAGCGATAACAGACTCGGTTTTGCTCTTATTCAACTCCAATTTATGGATGAAACTAAGTGTGATGCCTGGAGCTGTATAATCGGTGCCGCATACATGTGGCTTGCGTATGTGCAGGTGTAACGGGGACTTCGAGCAAGTGACGCGGAGTTCAATTTACGCTGATTTAATCTGATTTTCCACTTTTTCACGTGCAAGTGTAACATAGCTGCGCACTTTGGCCCTAGTCGGTAATGGATACTTAAGATTGTATTTCTTCCAAAGGTCCTTAAATCCTGCTGTGTCAAGTAATGTAAGTGGTAAATGACAGATAATTAACATTAGAAGTAGATCCAAAATGAACTCCTTTTTCCGTGGCAGGCCCTTTTCTATATTAATATGTTCCGTTCTGTTTATATGTCTTTTGCAGTCTCTCTTGTCCCAACACAATAAATCTTTTTCACAAACTTTGCACACTATTTTCGCCTCATCATACATCAAACCTGAAAAGTCCCGATTAAACTTATTCACATTGTCGACAAGCAGCCGTCTTTTCGTTGCACTTTGACGCTGTTGATATTTTTTTGTAACTCGCGCAGGCTGTACAAATTATGTACGTAAATACACTCGAGGCCCCCGCTACACCTTCCCATACGCAAGCCACATGTACGCGGCACCGATTAAACAGCTCCAGACTGATTTCTCTCGGCGTAGAACTCCGCAGAGAAGCACTGCTGCCACGCATATTTCATATTACAAAATATTAATATTCATTTCACATTATAAATAAATTTCATAAATTTAAATAAACGTTATAGCAAAACCTAGGGACAATTTTGTTCTACACATACATATGTGAGCAATTCTCAACGATCTCATTTTAAGTACATATATATACAAATCTATATTCCCCTCTAGCAGTTGCCTTCGATATATATATTTTTTTTGTGAAACAACAAGATGAAGTTGCAGTGTTTTCTTGGTCACGCTATTGTTACATTCACATCAATAATACTCCAAATTTTCTCACCAGGTACATGTTCCAGTAAATCTTTAACTTCCTTAAAAGATAATTTACAAGAAATCGGGACTGCTCCCTTCTAAAGACAACCCGTCTCTCTGAAAAACTAAATTATGCATCGTTCTGTGAAGTAGGCTTTACCGTACACCGGCAGATAAAACGGCCATTATTTGCCAGCTGTAGAGGAATTCTCAAACACATCCGGGAATTACTTTTCTCGGAGGGGCGTCATGAATTATGACCTTGTTATTTTTTCACGCAAAAACGATTTTGCAGTATTTAAAATTCATTGTGGGTGTATGGGCGTTTTAAACATGACATAAATTCAGACATAAACACGATTCACGGGAGCCTTATCAATTGGTATGGAAGGGGGGAGCGCCGCCTGAGCTGCTGCAAGTTCGCCATTTGCATTTTCTGGAAATATGTTCTGCGGCAATTTATCGTGGCATGTATGTCTCGTGAATTATATCCTCTTTTAAATGATATAGTCTCCGGGCTATCTATCATGTGAGCTAGGGTAGTATGAAATATTTTACAACTTCTTTCAGAAGGAATTTACTGAATAGTATATAAATATGTTACTTTATGAGAGTAGGCATTTATACTTTAATATATAAAAACCACATAAACATGTGATTTATATATCTTCTATAGGATGTCTCATTTGTAACTATAGGATGTGATTTGTGAACAAAACTAATAATATTTGACAAACTGAAGTCTTTTGTTCTTCAACATAAAATGGAGAAGATACGGCTTCAAATGGAAAATAATATCATTCATATGGCCGCCTCGATTCATCTGGAATGATTTCATTCATTTAGCAAACTTTTCAATAACACAGACTCATAAATCTGATCTGGTCACTGATTGCTGACTGGATGGCACACATTTTTTTGTTGACATAACTCCAAAGAAAAGTAAACAGTTTTAAAACCTTAAAATGGACTTTTCCGCGCGTAGAATACCTCTATAGAGAAATTGAGTGGCCAAGAAAAAATAAATCAAATAAAACACGAAAACACATAAATGCAGAATATGTGTTTTATGCGACAGTTTTACTGTTTTCAAATAGTTCACCCTCGTGCATTCTCGTGACCCATGAACAGGGTGTGTCCACCTCAAAATCAATTGATGTCGTCTTGTAGACGTCTCTAATCAAAATCAGTCGAAACCCGATCGATCCGACACGATTTAATTGAGTGATCGTGCTAACAAACAAATTTCTCAAATAATCCACCATTGTGCTTTCTCATGACCCATGAACATGGTAGACTGTGTTCTATCCACCTCAAAATCAATATAGGTGTCGTCTGGAAGACGTCCCCGATCCGAATCAGTCAAAACCCAATCGATCCGACATGACTTAGTTGAGTTATCGTGTTAACAACAAAAATTTCTCAAATAGTCCACCGTCGTGCTTTCATGACCCATGAATAAGGTGCGGTGTGTCTGTGATCCACCTCAAAATCAATAGGTGTCGTCTGGGAGACGTCCCCGATCAGAATTAATCAAAACACTATCGATCCGACACGATTTAGGTGAGTTATCGTGCTAATATCAAATAGACACAAGGGAGGGGGTGGTGTATGTTATCCACCTCAAAATCAATAAGTGTCGTCTGGGGGACGTCCCCGATCAGAATCAGTCAAAACCCGATCGATCCGACACGATTTAGTTGAGTTATCGTGCTAACAAGAAATGCCGACGACAATGACGACACACACACAGCAAACAATTTTAAAAGACCATTTTTTTTTGTTTTTGGCCAAAAAACGAAAAATAAACCCAAAAAAAATTTTTTTTCTTACACTTTTTCTTTACCCTATTACATGACTTTTCCGCTTATAGTGGAGTGCGGAAAAGTAAAATTCGGCGATACTAAATCACTTGATCTTTAATGTCAATTGATGTCAGTATTCCACAAGACACATGATCAGAGTATTTGGTATGCAACAGAGTTATGCTTGCACGTGCTGCATGACGCGTAGCGCCGCCTTGATGAAACCACATGTTATTCAAATTCAAATCATTAATTTAATATAAAAATAAATTGTTTAACCTGTGGCGATAGCGTTCATCATCGTTCAACATTTACTGTGATAGTGTAATCCATCCAGCGCCTTTTCTCTTTCTACGACGTGCGTTGGCACCATTCCGCCATCCAGGCGGGTTTCTGAGGAGTGCGCATGCGCGCGTCGCGTGGCAGTGCCGACGAATCTTACCATTGTCTCGTCCATGGTTATGTAGATCGGGGAAATCGGGGCTGGGATAATTAGGGTTGTTTCCACCCCCAAGGGTTGTTCGGGATGGAAACATAATCCCAGGGGGTAGCGGTGTGTGTGTCTCTTAGTATGTAAGAGATACACACCTCCAGACATCCTTTCGTCGTTAGCTGGCGGGCCGTCAATATCGATGACACAAGTTTCCTCGGAACTTGTTTGACTCACCTTGTATATTTCAGGAAAATTTGACATTCCGGCGAGTAGCCCACCCATTGATAGTTGATGAGTGGGGTTAGAATGGGACGTGTGGGATGTGTGGGGTAATTTCCCTCCGTGGAGTCTGCCCTGTTTTGGCGTGGCAATGGTGAAAATGGGAGCAGCGATATGGGTTTTGAATCGACCTGCATGGCTCTTTCATTCTTTGCTTTTTGTACTAAATTTAATTACTTTAAATAACCGGGACGATGGCAGCCGTGTGCGGGACAAGTACAATTAGAATAATTGAGAGAAGAGAGTGTAACTCTCTTCTCTCAATTATTCTCTCACACACTAATCGTAACTAATTTATTACAACAAGAAATGCACACACACCAAATACAATTACACACAAAATACTACTATTACAACCTACACTACTATTTAACAAAACCAAAATACTAAACTTATGTATGCGAGGACAATGGTGATGGCAACGGATATAATAAAATTGACGCGGAGTTGTGAATCAACTCAAACACCTGATCTCGAATGAATCAGAGATCGCCGTCCGGCCTCGCTGCCTACCCACAGAACACCCAAACAGGTCACGGAACTCGCGGCAGATAATTGCTGCGAGACCATGACAGCTCCAGATGGCGAGGCGCCAATAGCATTACGGCTTCATCTCCAAAGAAGTATGGTTCAATTACACCATCACTCCAAAGTGAGCACGAAACCGTTCATCTCTGTGGATGCATTTCTTCGTAAACAGCATGTGCATTTTCAGTTCCCTAAATTGCACAATTTTATTTGCTGACATATCCGTGAAGATGAAAATGTGCTTCATCACTGAACAAAATTTTGTTCTTCAATTGTTATACACGACATGAAATGAATACGTTTGAATACCTCCGTACACTTTCTTTTACTACAGCAATATTTTAAACTGACCAACCATGACGAGGACGTATTGGTGTTGCTTTATCAGTAACAGAACCCATATCTTGAAACTTCTTGATTAAGTTGCGAACTGGTAACTCTTTATGTGCTTCACTTTGTCCCAATTTTGTGCAAATTTTTCTTAATGCAACTAGTATAAATGGTCACTTTCATAAAATACTTGCATATAAACTATTCGTTGTTGAATTCTTGCGGAATGTTGACGTTGTACAAGGATTGTATAGGGAGTAGGATAGCTGGATCGGCCGAATTCTTCGTCCGCGGTAGTGGAGATAGTGACGTCACCGCGGACTATGGGTTATAATATTCATTTGGTTTTATTGACGTTTCCTTCTGTTTTAATATATATTTTAATTATACCTATGATATAGGTATAATTAAAATATATATTAGTTCTACATTAGGTAAAGTATTGTAATTTGAATTATGTACAGCCTTTTTGAAACTGCTATTAAAATTAGAAGCAAGTGTATACTCACGAGAAACAAAATGTTTTATCGGCTGTATCTGTTCTTAAAACTGCAATGCTGTTTCTTGATAATAAAATATATTTTATACCTATTAGGTAAATAAATAAATGATTAGGTAGGTATTTATTATTTATAGTTTAAGAATGTAAATAGGTAGTTATTTTATCATTATTTATTTAGCAAACTGCATATTATAAAGGACTTTATAATTCAGTGTAGTGAAGAAATTAAAATGGACATAAAATACATTCTCTACCATATTATTTTTCAAAATTTTATACCTAAGGGGTAAAATCTACCCCTAAAGTTACGATTAGTTATCGTAATTATTTTCTCGAATATAATAATAAAAATATAAACCACTAAAAATACGAACCAAATTTGGAGTCATTTACTTTTTTGTCATAAATATTCACTATATCTATATAGGTATGAGAAAAATTTACAATTAATTAAATATTTAAATGTATTTATGGTACCTATCTATTCTACCCATATACCTACCTCCATATTTTTACTACTGAAAAGTACCTATATAAAAGCTATTATACCTTATTAGGTAGATATAAGTCAAATAACAGATCTACTGTTAATCTATTAAGCACTATTAGTATCCTCTATCTCTACTTTTAGCCTTATTTTTTTTTTATTATTTCTCGAAACCCCACCGAATATTTCGTCAGATATGGAACAAGTTTTTAGTCATTAAATAACATTCTGCTATTTACTCAAACTTAAATCAATACTTACGCAAACAATAACGTTCCCTTTAATATCACTTCACCACTCAAATGCACGAAAAATATTAAATATTATCCAAATTGCCTGAATTTACACAGCACATCTGATTACGTTTAATAACGTTTTAACGGTTTTATAGTCCGCGATGACGTCAAAACATGTTTTAACGGAGTGGGGCGCTGTCTACATTGAAAGATAGAGATCGAGCAATCTTATTCCCTATACAATCCTTGGACGTTGTATACTTTGTAGATGACAGTCGTTAAATATTGACACCCTAATTTTGACAGAACTTAAGTGGCACGCAATTCAAATTCTATACTTCCAATTGAGACACTATGATAGTGTCTTATTTGAAACTATAGGATTTGAATTTAAACTGAGACACTATTATAGTGTCTCAGTTGGAACAATAAAAATTGAATTGCGTGCCATTTGAGTTCTGTCAAAGGTAGGGCGTCAATATTTAAATTAGAAATCCAACGATACAGGTGAATACGGCCCTATAGGGCCTTAACACGTATCCTCGTACTCAACGGTATCCTTAGATTTCTAATAAACTAGGTATACTAAAAGCTAACGTATACCATAACGTATGCACAATGCTCTACTTTGTCACATCATTGAATTAATTCAAAATGATTCTCTTGATTCTCTTAAGTCTTCTTATTAATCTTGTGTTATCAAGGAGCTGGATCGCCTCGACGTTGGTATGTTAGAGGACTCGTTGTTCATGTCTCCCGGCAATCTTGGATCGGGATTGTTCAATAGTATCCATACTCAGGTATCGATGGAGGTTACTGTTGGTATTGTAGGATATACCAAGGTGTGCCTTTGAATGGTTTGTACGTAATATTGGTCTGACTAGCACAGCCTCACAGCCGAATTTCATAGGTCCATACCGGTTTAAGTATCTGCTCATATAACATAAGCTTATTATGAGTAGTTACAGTGGAGTTTTATCCAATGAATCAGTACGTTCTTCTATACTTAATCCACTCTATTCCAGTTTTCTGTCCAAGAGATGATTAATGACATACACTTTTCATCACTCTACCTTCTGTAAAATCACTTTTCTCAACATTTTAAGAAGTAAATGTAGATTGATTAGATATACATTAAATTTAGTTAACACTGAAAACGGAGAGAGAGAAAGTGAGAGTGAAAGTTTGATTGTCTAAAATAACTACTTAAAATAACAAATATTTTTCTATTTTAAGTAAAATATTACTCTAAATAACAAGTTGTTTGAAATATTCACTCACATCCACATAAAAATATAAATAATGAAAATGTTTATCAAATAATTAAGAGATAATCATTAGATCTTTATTAATTGTCAAGAAACTAAGGTTTTTATCTCAACTTAAATTCTTTATTATAAAAAAAAACTATGACAAAATATTACTCGTTCACATAGGTATTTAATAATCGACTCTCATTTTGTTAAAAGGTATGATAGATAATAAAACTCTTAGTTACATCATAGAATTTATTCTGTGATTATAAACCTCTCACTAAAATTAAATTCCCAAGTGAATAAACACCCTGTACACGTGTTAATTAAATTCCGGCGGGAACGAACACACCCTCGCGTAAAAGAGGCAAACAAAAAATCTCCAGGAAGCGGCGTGTTTTGGTATAAATTCAGCCCCTAGATTGCAGGGAGTGTATCGCAGTTGGCAAGAACAATTCGTATTTCACTTGTTCCTGCATTTCCCCTGTTCAATTAACCCCCTCGCTCTGGAAAGACGCAGATAACGGAGAATGCAACAGCATTCCTGATAGGGATCGCCGTACGTTCGTTCGTAGATGGTATTTTGTCATAGCTCGCCTGGAGACTCCCTTCGCGCTTAATGGATATGAAAAATCGTCGCAAGAAAATCTAGTTAGCAGTTACAAGTGTACACGTGTAATAATCGGAAATTCAGATGGCGCTGTTGGATACCGAGACCTATGCAGATTCTCTGTTTGCTCTCTGTTCTCTATTCATGAAGAGGTATATTGTATTCTGGTATATAATAAGGGAAATTTGAAAATAGCATATCACTTGTTTACCCCTCTATTAGGGGTACCTTAAATTAATTCAAGAAAACTTGTTTAAATGTAATCATATTATGTGGCTATGATGCATAAGTGTTAAGGTATTTTGTTGCCACAATCGTGGATAGTAGAAGTGTCTACTATCAGTATTACAATAAAAACAGGAGATCGGTTTTCCAAAAATACAGAAATATTACACGTTTCTCGACACGCGTTTCCCGAACTAAGTTGGCATCATCAGGAGATGTTTAAACAGCTTTAGTCAAATTTGCATCATCTCTCGCATGGATGATGCTCCCTTGGTTAGTGATATGCGCATCGAGATAAATGTAAACGGAAGGTGATTAAAACTGTTTTAATCATCTTCCATTCATTAATTTGTTTAAAATCTTTTATTTCTCTATTTCACTAAAGTTTTATCTTAATATCTCGATGGATTTGTCTGGCACTTTGTGATATTCCATTATATTAAATAACGAGAAGGGAATTTTATTTTATATTCGGTATATACAAGAATGAGCGTTGCAATATAGTCGTAGATCTTCTTCCTTCCGTAGAACATAAAAGGAAGATAGTAAGGTTTCCAGGTCAATGTTAAGACCTCAACAGAATATCTATGTCAAAGACAACGTGTCCCAGAATATCTATGTGAACAAGCTGGGAGATTGTCCACATAGAAAACTAAGGTGACGAAAAAATAACGTTACAAGTTCCTACAATTTTTTTCCTCCAGACCTCTCCCTGCAGAGTTATGGCCCCCTAAACGATATCGCTGAAAAGAAATCAGTATTCCTTGAATAAATTTTAAAGCACTTAAAAATAGGACTCCTTAAAATGGTACTTTTTCAACACATTGGCTTATTTAGTTCGCCAGGGATGGGCTAGTTTTAATACTATAATGCTCATTTCTTTTGTATCCTGTAGATAAAGGTACAACAATAATATTTTTAGTTTGCTTGACTTTAGACTAAAAAAATATAAACACTAGAAAAAAATATCATGTGCAGCACAGTACACGTGATAGAAGTGAATACTTCTTTAGAGTAGAGAATGAGAGAGATTAAGAGTGAAAGATTGAAAGAGAGAGAGAGAGAGAGAGAGAGAGAGAGAGAAAGGGAGAGGGATAATTTCAAAAGAAATATAACAATATAAAATTTGTGTAAATAGTGAGTAATGTATTGACCAATTTATTGAAGTATATAGTACATATTACTGCGTCGTCGTTGACTAAAGTTGTTCGATCTATGTAGTGCATTTTTTCTGCAGATTCATTAGAAATATCAGTGCCGTTGTGCTTCAGTTTGTAAAGTTTTTTTAGCAAATCAATCCAACCGATTTCATTTGCACTCACTGTTTCTCTGTTTTTCGGTTCGCCCAGTACCAGGTAGAGTTTGGAATTGATCGCAGGAAGGCGAGATTTGTTTCGATACAATTATTGACATATTGTTCATCTTCAATTTGTTGTCGAGTTATGTGCGTATTTTCTCCAACGTGTTTGAATGCAATCGTGAGCGCATCGCGAACCCTCAGGCGCATGATTTTCATCGCCAAGTATAATAAGTGATATGGCGTCACAGCTCGTCGATCGGATCTTCGTAATTCACTCGTTGCCATCATAAATGGTGTCACATTAACTCCGTCTCTGAAACGCAGATAGCCTAAACTGATATATATGATGTATAGCTCTCTTTCTCTTTCTCTCTATGTTATATATCTGTGTACTCTGTCTTGTAACGAAGCCTGTGTTTTAGGTATACCAAATATATAGCTCTCTTTCTCCTTCTCTCTACGTTATATCTTTTTTCTCTCTCGTGTAACGAAATCTGGAAACGTTACATTTTTTCCAATTCACTCTCCATTCACGTCAAATATCAAAACGCCGCCAAAGAAGTATTCACTTCAAAAATTTTGTTTTTCCATTTTTCTTTACACGATTATATTACTTTTCCTCTCTGGTATATTTGAGTACAGAAAAGTAAAAATGCTATTGTTTGATATCGATTAAGTGAGCCGTTTTCGAAAAATACTATTTTTATTTAAATATGGTTTTATGAAGCTTTTTGAAATATTCGACCACTTACTGTTGTTGAGAAAGATACCTGCTTTGTATCTATAATTTTTTGATATGTACTCAATGAAGTTAGAAACATTTTATTGTCAGTGTCGGTTAACGATCTTAGTGCGTTAAAATTTGCGATAACTTTATTCTTCTCGGTTTTTTTTTATTCGCGATAATCTAATTTACGTTCAGTGGATATGCCTACATGCATTTAATGCACGGTTTAGCATTATGTAATGCATCAGAAGTCAGAATCCTACACGAAAAACGATTTCCAAATTGTAGAATTTTCAATTGAAAAACTTTCAGTTATTTTAGCTAGGTATTAGCTAGTTATAACATTTCTTAAAACCTGAACCAATGTACCTGTTACTGATTTATGACTCATTAACTTATATCTGAATTGCATTATATACTTGCCTTAAGAAGTAAACGTTAAGAGTGATGGGCAAGTTTATTGAAATTAATTTCCATATATATATATATATATATATATATATATATATATATATATATATATATGGAAGTCACTCATAAAAAATCTTCCTTAGTAATGTATCTTTGTAGTTAAAACAATTTATCAAATATTGTCTCGCCTAATTACTATAAAACACAAGTCCATACATATTTCCATGCCAAATATTTATGTGTTGCAAATAGTTTAAACACGTGATTACATCTGAGGAAAACTGACTACTTATTTACGAAAATGTTGCTTCGAATTACAACATTGGGAAATAACCCTTGAATTTTGAAGATACATGTTTTTTAACAGGGTCATATAAACCGTTGATGCACAGATTCTGTAGTTCAATAATACATCTTTCAACAATAACGTTTTTTGTTATCCACATAGTGAAACTTTCCAAAACTTTTGAGAATATGATACCCGGTAGATAGTCCATGTTTTGCAACTCTTAATACTCGATCCCTAAAACTTCGAAAAGTTATTAGCGGTTTCTACTATCAGCGACTTTTTTTCATATAAAAGTTTTTCTCCTATAAGGCGTATCTCAATAAATTAGGAGTTTGATGTTCATATGACGTATGAAAAATGTATTCGATTGCATACATATGATAGAGACGAAATATATGCTAATAAAAATGGTAATTGGTAAATGATATTGGAATGGTATGGTATTAATGGTAAATCATGTGCAGCACAGTACACGTGATAGAAGTGAATACTTCTTTAGAATAGAGAATGAGAGAGATTAAGAGTGAGAGATTGAAAGAGAGAGAGAGAGAGAAAGGGAGAGGGATAATTTCAAAAGAAATATAACAATATAAAATTTGTGTAAAAAATATTCGGTTCATTCATTATCTACACTATCATCGGCTGGTGGTTCAATTGGTAATACTGATATGATTGGTTTGTGATAACTAAATTTTCGTGATTCGATATTTTCTACATAACGTGTAAAAATTGCATCTATTGTTGTTACGGATTTTGTTGTTGATTCTTTGGGATTGTTATTTATAAGCAGACCAAATGTTTCTCGAAGAGAGTTAATCAACGTCAAAGAATCATTGGATCCAGAATTTACATTGAAATCTCCCCCGAGAATCAAAGGGATTTTGTCTTCGCCTCTTCCAAGTGCATTTGCACCTGTGTGGCTGTAAACCAGTAGGGAGCGGTGAATGAAATATATTATATCTTCTAGATTTTAACAAGTTAAACGGTTCAAGGATATTATCAAATAATCACAGAACACAGATGTAAATAACGTAAATAATTACAAAACACAATGATAAATATTCGGTACACACGCGTGCTGCTTCAGCTGTTAATATATAGCGTCTGGACGCGCACATCCATAACGCGCACATGCGCGACAATAGGGAGACGCAAATAGCCTAAACTGATATATATGATGTATAGCTCTCTTTCTCTTTCTCTCTATGTTATATATCTGTGTACTCTGTCTTGTAACGAAGCCTGTGTTTTAGATATACCAAATGTATAGCTCCCTTTCTCCTTGTCTCTACGTTACATATTTTTTCTCTCTCGTTGAACGAAATCGTTCGAACGGAAACGTTACAATTTTTCCAATTCACTCTCCATTCTCGTCAAATATGAGAACGCCCCCTAAGAAGTATTCACTTCAAAAAGCTTTACTATTACAATAATAATAAATTCAAACAAAGAGAAAACACTCAAAGCAAATTCACACTAACATAATCAGTATATCGGTGGCATCAATTATCTTATTATTGACTTTTATTTAAAGGTGAAAAGTATATTCAGTCTTGTTCCAACAATAATATCGTATAATACCATACCAAATAATGTAACGGCTCTGAATATACTTACTTTTAAAAACATTGTGGAGACAATTCATCTTACCCATATCTAGGGAAGTAATTAAGAATTATGTCAAAATAAGAAAATATCTTAACAAATAGGAGCATGTACTATTCACTTCATCGCTATTTGCCAGATAAAAAACTCTCTTATCTTGCCGATAAACGGAAGTCTATCTGAGCCTAGCCATAAAAACAAGCCAAAGTTGTGTTTTGAGATGTTTTATTTGGTATAAATAGCGATGTAGCGATGAAATAAGCTACATATGTAGCGATGTAATAAGCTACATATGTGTGATAAATATGTGTGTACATATATATGTGTACAGATTTGGCAACTACAAATTTTGAATAGGCTACTTATGTCTGGTAGAAAAGAAAGGAAATGGAAAAACTCATATTCTAAAAAGAAACAACTTTTATCTACGTTATTGTTACTAGCCATTGTATACTATTAAGTTACTGTTGTTAACTTGTACTTACATACTACCGGGGAGCTATTTTTTAAACAATAGAGGAGCAGGAATAGATATGGTAACCATATGAATATAGTGATAAGTTGTTGTGCAATATATATATATATATATATATATATATATATATATATATATATATATATATATATATATATATATATATATATATATATATTTGCATTTGACAATTCAAACAATTATGAGCATCGCTCACAATTTTGAATCTTCAGGGTGTAACGTCTTGTAGAAAGTATAATAATCTCCATGGTAATGTAACGGTGATGGTAACGAGTTCAGATAAGCGAAGAACAATAAGAAATAAGTAGCTTCGTGAATGTAAATGCACCTTGTTCTAGCAGGTAAAACTCTACTTATCAAATAGTGTGGAGTATATTAAGAAACGAATATGGTTGCCATAAGTTTCTCATTACTCAATAATGATTTCCCAAAGATGTTATAGGACGGATGGAGTTTTATGAGAGTATGATAGAGAAGGCCAGTAATAACTTCATAAGAAGTATATTATTCACAAGCAAAAGTTCATTTTCAGTAACATATAAGTCGGAAATCGAGAAAGGAACCACTAAACCGCCAAGCGGTTATCAAAGTAGTTCCCGAATAGCAAAGTTATTACATAATCGTTCTAGGAAACAACTACTCCTCGGGCTAAAGCTCCGCCAGGCATTGAATTATACCTAGACGCGATCCTCGACCCCTTTCTCGTGTTTCTGCATGATCAGATAAGGTTTCAAAAAATAAAACCCGCCACAGGTAGGATTCGACATCTGTCCCTCTCCTTTCTCGATTTCCGACTTATATGTCACTGACAGAGATCGTATCGATAAAGATGTATACCCCATAGAGTTCATTTGGCATTTGTCCTGGATCGGCGTACCGTGTACGGCACTGATGAGAACTAATAAGTTCTCGTCGTTCGGTTCCGATTCGGTTCCGATCCGGGACAGATTCGACATCTGTCCCTACCTGTGGCGGGTTTTATTTTTTGAAAAGTTCACTTTCATTGCATGATCACAATAATCCATCTTCAACTGGGTACTGGTCAAAGGAAAATATTCATTTAAGTTTGCTATTACGGACCCAGTATCCTTAAAAAATTTACATGTAAGATGGAATTCTACGGAACAACGTTTTTCGCCCTATTTTCATTGATGGAAGCCTTACAAACGAAAAATATTTAAATTTATTAGATAATCGTATAACTTCGACTATTTAAACATTAGACATTTGCCCCGGTGGGACTTGGTGTCAACATGGTTGTTCTGTTCATAAAACTAGAGGGATACAAGCGTTTTTAGAGAGCATATTATCCGATAACATTGTAAGTGGAAGAGGCACAATTACACAATTAAATGACTTACAAGAAACGATTGCCAAAGAACTCATAATCTTGATAAATTACGTGTTAAAATTATAGTTGTGCTAGGAAGTATGGCACCAGATGCTCGCAGTCGTTTCAAAATAATTTTGTGATAGTTTGGATGCTATAAATAATAATAAAACATTGTTAAGAATCGTATAAAATAAGATTTTAAAATAATTTGCATACTTTTTGTAGTTTATTAGTTTTCTTTTAATTATTACTTATTCACATTTTTTTCTTATTTAAACATTATAATTCATTTATTTGTTTATGTTCTTTGATATACTTATCAACAGTATATGTAATTATAATTTATTTTATGAATATTAGTTTAATTTTAGGCTAAACACTAAAAAATACTAATATAAAATGTATGTGTTCTACTTATTTGAGCATTTCTAAAAAAATTATCTTCTTTATTTTTTAATTGACTTTATTTAAAATTTATAACGCCTTTTAAGTAAATTTTGGCAACAAACAATACGAGTACATTATAGAAAGATTATTGCACTCCACAATTTCATAAAATGTACTAAGGAAGGGCTAGTCTACCTCTAATTTCACATGTATGGTGGGCGTGATCCCTAAATAAGTGAAATAAACATACCATGAACATATTAATAATATACCACATAAACATACTAATCTCAAATATTCATCTAGTGATGCTTCTGTATATTATAAATTGAATTCAAAGCATATGTAGCTATTAAGTAATAATCTGTATCAGCATAGAATTGTAAAATACGACTTGATATTGTGGTCGTCTGGTTAGCTCGTATCGCGTACATGGGTATACTTTTTCTTCTTTTATATTACATATAAGTAGTTCATCCAAGATTTGTACATGCCAGGTCTGTATATGTGTATAAAAGAAATCATCCAAACTTAAACTACCTGAATAGAGTGTATTCATATAAAGCTCATACCTGTCACATGTATGTATGTATTTATATTAAAAATATGTTAATAGCACTTCACTTAAATAAGTCCCGAAATAATATGTAGTAAATTAATTAATTTAATACATATTAATAATAAATAATTTCGGTTGGACTCGTTGTAGGCAGCTTTAGCTATTAATACTATTAAAGCTTTATTACATAGTGTAACTGATACTTATTAGATAATATTTATTGCAATAAACCGATTGGTTTATTAGATGAAATTTCTTAGTTTAATACATATATTACATTACATAACATATATTGAAAATTCTTTTCAAATTTGTTATTCAATTTGCGTACTTCTGACAAACAAAGTATATTCTAAAAATGAAAAATGAGCCTAATTACATTGGCCTCTTTGGTCGCTTCCAACACGGTGCTTTGTATACGCACGTGTCCCCCAGGGTGATAAGCCTACTCGCGGGATCCCGGAAAATATCAGCCACCACAGAGAAAAACCAGTAATAACAATCATCGTTATGCCCTCTGAAAAAGAAACAAAACATAACGACCTACAATAAATACCCATTCCAGAACCGCCCCGCATTTTTCCCCAAACAAAATAAATATTTATTTTGTACCCATTGTATTGCGGTTGTAAGTGTTAAAAATATAAAACCCGACAAAGAACGATGGCTCCGCAAGTAAACGCGGAATCATAAAAACAAAGCAGGTGGGTCGTTTCGAGGGCGGCCACGGGTATTATTCACTAGGAGATGGCTCGGCTGGGGACCCTGGCGTGGTATTTGTATGAAAAGACTTGCGTTATATCAACACTTTCCATCCGATTTTCGAGTGTGGGGCGTCGAGAACCAATCCCATTGTTCGGGTATTGCCATAATGGCCCGATAATGGCAATTTACACACTTCGGCGACGCTCCTGCATAAAACGGGAAGCGGGCCCTTTCAGAGCGCCGTCCCAGATTTAGTTATCATATCTAATATTGTTCCACGGAAGTTTTATTTTCGAGATTTCTTTATAGGCACGTTGACCTGTGGCGTGCTTGCAATGTTGTTAGTTTTGCAAAGTTGATACACATTTCTTTATCTAAAATAACTGCCAAAATTTTCCAAAACACAACCATACTGAAATATGCGGGTTAAAAAGTAACTTAAACTGAATAGTAGTAACTTGATTGGATGCACAAAAATCGACTTCTTTCCCCTAAAGTCTCAAGCTGCGGCAAATCCCAAAAACCCACCCATGTCCAAAGAGAGGCGACAAATTTCCCCCGTTAAGACTCCAACCCAAACATAAAATAGCATCTCAATACTGGGCTCAGTCTGCCACCCCAAATGACGGTATGAATGGAATTGTCATAGCAACCTCTAGAGGAGAACGCTATAGGTCTCATGTACTGGATGCAGAGCAACTTGCTTCACTTTTATAGCTCTGCGTCTCACAACTTCCTTTGAACGTCCATCGTATTCTATGCTATTCTAACTTTCTAAAAACACGTTCCAAGGATATTTGAGAAAATCTTTCTAAACATTTGGGTTGTCCAAAAAGTCGTTTCGCTTTTCCGAGTTAATCACTTACGTCATGGCCTATGATATTATGCGCACAGCTGCAGCCTTGAAGCTTTCCTTCACATTTAACCCTGATATTTAACTGTTGTTTACTACCGTGAACTTGTTTTATTATTGTTTTGTGTGAGCTTAATTGAAAATGAGTGAAACCGAGCAATTTAGGCACGTGATCCTTTTTTATTTTAAAAAAGGCACAAGAGCCGCGGAAACTTGCCACAAATTGTGTTCTGTATATGAAAAATATGTTGTTCAAGAATATGTCAAAAGTGGTTAAAGAGATTTCGAGCTGGCGATCTTTCCCTCGTGAATGTCCCAAGGTCCGGTTGACCTAGAGGCGTCGTTCCTGAGCATTTACGAGCCTTAGATGAGGCAAATCCTCGCCAAACCATACGTGAGATTGCAGAAAAAATTGGGAGGTCAACATCTACTGTACATAATCACCTTAAACAGCTTGGGATTGTCAGTAGACTCGATGTTTGGTTTCCTCACGAACTCAGCGAATCCAATTTAATGGGTCGCATCAACATCTGCGATATGTTAAGGATTCGTCAACGTTGCGATCCTTTTTTGAGAAATATGATTACCGGAGATGAAAAGTGGACCATTTACGTCAACATCAGTCGAGAAAGATCGTGAGGAAAGTCCGGTGAACCTTCTCAATCCATACCCAGGAAAGTTTTGTTGTCCGTCTGGTGGAATTTCAAAGGAATAATTTATTTTGAGCTCCTCCTGAGGAACGAAACAATAAATTCAGACGTTTACTGCGAACGACTACAAAAATTGAACCAAACCATGCAGGAAAAGCGCCCAGGATTTGTAAATAGTAAGAAGGTCTTCTTCCATCATGATAACGCTCGATCTCACACTTCTTTGCAGACCCGGAGGAAATTGTTGAAGTTAGAATGGGATGCTTTACCCCATCCACCGTATTCATCAGACCTCACGCTCTCGGATTATCACCTATTCCACTCCATGGACAACAGTTTACGAAACTTAACATTTTCCAATGACGAAGAAGTCATAAATCATTTAAAACCGTTTTTTTTGTGAGCAAAACCGCAAAGCTTCTGTAAAAATGGTATTATAAGTATTAAAGCTTACTTAGAGATGAGAGAAACTTATTGAAAATGGAGGGTCGTACATTATTGATTAAAATAATGTGTAATAACTATAATCTTAATAATAAATACTAATAAAAATACCTAACGAACTTTTTGGACAACAGATAACTTAACTTCCTATCGTTAAAAACCCCCACCTCTTCTCTGTAGATCCATGTTTACTCTCCTTGTATCCTCGACATCTACCATATACGATGATATTGTGTAGAAATTACAGAAAAAGTTTTAATCTAAATTTGTCTCGAGACCAGATATTTTCTCATGTATGTTAAATTACATGTTTATGAGTTCATTAACATATTTATATAATTTAATTCTAAAAAAATGTGTGTCCTGGGCTACGGAAAAAATTGAAAATTCGTCATGACTGTCAAAATTACAAAAGACAATGTCAAATACCGAAAATGATTAGAATGATTTTCTAATAACGTTAGAACACAAGTTTCTTTTTAACACGAGATTTTGTATGAATGCGCAACATCAACTAATTTGGTTTGATTCACTCAGTGCATAACAAGTTCTTGATAGTAGAGATAAAATGATAAACAAGATGATATGATTACGATTCGTAATCATCTCCTGATCACGTCAACTTAGTTAGTGAAATACGTGTCGAGTAACTTATGATATTTCGATATTTATGGAAAATTGGTCCCCTGTTTCTGTTCCTGTTATGTTCTGTATTCTGTTGAATATTTGTCCAGTTCTTTCCCAGGATTAAAGGCACTACAATCACCGTAACTGATCGTATCACCAGTATACTACTAGTATTAAATTATTAGGCACCGATGTCAGTGTCAATAATGGGTGACCAGATTAGAGAAAGCTATATATTTCAAACTTTGCACAACATTTCTCCACAAGAAGTCGGAAGACAGAAATTTGCAGCAGATTCAAATAAAAATTACAAATCCATGCTGAAATTGTTGCAAAGTGTTAAATTACTCAACTAATTATTTTATTTCACAACTAGGATTAAAATAAACGCTTTATTTTAGAGACAACTTGAAATAAATTATGTATGATTTTCTTTTGCAGTAACATTATGGATTAATAAGGTATATAACATTAATTTTAATTTGAATTAAGCAGGATTAGGTAGCCTAAATATGTATTTGATTTAAGCCCTATGAATCTGAACTTTTGAAAGTTGAGATAGAACTCTATAAAAAGGTTCATTCTTAAATGTATTATTTAAATTAACTCAAATATTTATTTTATTAGTCAAATAATTTAGATTATTTTAGAATTAGTTTTAATGTATTCATTACTTTTGGAATATACCGTTTTGCAATATACAAGTAAATATTAATCAGTTATGATGAATTCCTAATCAAATCTGATTATTACAGTGCATGCTGTTAGAAATAGATAGAGCAAGGAAATTTAAGAAAATATAGAATTTTCTGGTACATAATACTGAAGATTTTATAATCAAACAATATTCCACATTACGCTCATTTAGGCAGTAAAAAATATATTCCACTTGTTTTCTACTGATTCGATGATTGTTTTAGTCTAAGTAACAGATGATGACTAATTTCATATCTTCATTGTAGAAAATTCATGGTATTTCCAACAACACAAAAATAATATTTGCTAAGTAACGTCAAGAGTACTCGAATTATCCTTTCTATTCCGCTAGATGCAGCGCCGGATAGTAAACGAAGTGTCTTTCTCTCCCTATAGAAAAAGCATCCCTCTAAATGCCGTCCATATAGCGTTGTCAGAAAAACCAGAGCTCGGCAGCATAGCATGAAGTATGTTTTATGAAAGTTTAATGTTGCCGATGTATAAATATTCATGGATGAGGCAAGATATAGACATTATTATGAAGGTAATTTACATAATCAATTTGCTAAAATACTTTTTAATTTATATTCACATAATCAAGCTGTTTCAACGGTTTTGCAGTAGATATATGAGGAGACCCGCTGTAAAACCTGTCAAGTGACATATTCAACATAAATTGTTTTTTTGCATGTAAAACATGTTAAGTGACTAAGTCTTCAGACTAACAGCTTAAATTTCGTGCCAGTGATTTAAGTGGTGCGGTGCTAGTTGGTGGCGCTGCCGGCAAGTGATACTTTCGAAGGTATTCTTCAAGTAAAACCTGTTATGTACACACGTTGATGCATCCTGTAGTTAATAATGACATAAATTTTCAAATATCTTTGTGGTTATGTAGGAAACTATTTCTGATAGTGACATCCTAAGCACGATTGATGATTCAGATGCTGATCCAGATTATTCAAATACTGACTCTTCAGTAGAAAATCAGGATAATTTTGAGGTTAGTAAAGTTTGATTATTGGCACGATTTCATGTAAAACCTGTTTTGTGCTGTACTTAACATATTTTACATGAAAACTATGCTGTTATTATATTAAGTTTGTACCTGTCAAGTAAACCTGTACATGACAGATTTTACATACATTCATTTCAAGACAATGAACAACCTCGAAGGGAAAAAACAGAAAACAAGGTTTGCCATTGCAAAATAAAATTAAACTACTCAAAGATAGTGGCGAGAGTTACAAGTCATAGATAAGGTAAAGGAAAGAAGGTACCAAAACGTCAAATCGGACCTCCTTGTAACTGTAAAAGAAAATGCTTTGAGAAGATTGACAATAACCTACGGAACAATATTTTTACCCAATTTTGGGATTTGCAAGACGAGTGTCCAGAATGTCTATCTACTTGGGTGTCTAAAGCGACAGGAAGTTAAAAGAAGAACATACAAGCAAAATACGAAAAGGGATCAAACCATTTGTTACCAAATCGACGCCAACAAAATAATTTGTAAAAAAAGCTTTTTGCTCAATACATGGGGATGGAAGAGATAGAATAGAGGACTTAGTAAAAGAGCTGAAGGACGGAAAAACCCTACCGAAAAAAGATGGTAGAGGAAGAGATGAGCATCATAAAAAAGTATAGTGAAGAGGATTTAAGAAAAATTAAGGCATTTATCGATAAGCTACCCAAGTATGAAAGTCATTATTCGAGATCCAACAACCGAAACAAGATATACATGAGTATGGAATATAACATCACGGTGCTTTATAATGAATATATAAATATCTGTACAAAAGACAATATCAGACCAGTTTCAGAAGATTAATTCAGAAGAGTTGTAACTGAAGAATACAACATTTCCTTTAAGTCTTCCAAATCTGACACCTGTTCACAATGTGATATGAACAAAATAGAATTTGATCAAGCTAAATTATCGAATAACAAACTTAATATCAAATCTGTTCAGGTCAAACAAGAAATCCATTTACGGAAAGCTGAGGCTGCTCGAGACACACTAAAAAGTGCGATAGCTGAATCTAAACAAAATAAAAATATTCATGTAATAACCTTCGACTTGCAGCAATAACTCCCTACTCCGAAACTTACATCAGGCCTATGCTTTTATAAGAAAAAAATGTGGTGTTATAATTTACGCATCCATAGGTGTAGTGGAGACAAAGAGTAAGGATTCTTTTTCTTTTGGGGTGAGAGCACAGCCAAGCGGGGTTCAATAGAAATTGCAAGTTGCCTAAAAAAGTATTTCGATGACCATATCACAAGTGGAGACATACTATACGCTTTCTCCGACAACTGTTGCGGCCAAAATATAAACTGGACAGTCATAGGCCTTTGGTTGCACCTTCTAGCTGTAAAGAAATTTAAAAAAATTGTTCACGTGTTCTTTCAATCGGGACATTCAATGATGCCGTCCGGTCATGACTTTGGCTTGGTCGAAAAACATTCCAGAAGACAAACTGCTCTGTACGATCCCAATGGTTGGTACAGTGTGTTGGTAAATAGTCAGAGAAAAAATCCATTTATTGTTACAAGAATGTACCTCAAGAGATTTTCTTGATTTTACAGAATATAGAAATCTTTTTAATCAGCCTACGAAAACTATAAATGGTAATGCAGTTTCCTTGACTTCTCGTGTAAAGTTTGAGATGAACGCAGAAAGTCCATTTATTTTACATGTCTATTCAAACTATAATGGCTTAGCAGAAGAAATCTCGCTTAGGAAAAGGGGTCGACTAATGGCCATTTCAGACTTTATTCCAAACGAAAATAAGAAAAATGGAAATCAACTTCCTATTGAGGACAGTAAATTACAGCTTCTGAGTCGCATCAACATCTATCAGAAGAGGAAAATTGATTTTAACGATTTAACAGTGCAGCTCAGAATTAAAATTGATTTTAACTGTACTACATACTGATGACCTAAGTTTTACTATCAACAACAAAACAAAACGGTATGCTAATGATAATTCTTTCACATTTATTCTATTTTGAGACATTATTAATACTAGAATGACAGACCATAACGTGAGGGTAATTTATTAACTATAATTATCCCACAAGAACAACTCTCCAATTAGATTGTTATTCAATGTCCCTATATTATACAGTCAACTGCTTTGAATCAACCAGACACGCTAATTTCTAGCACAATACCGTTGACAAAATATGCCAGCATCCTATTAGATACAAGACAGACCCTCATTGGCGGTTAGTTATTAGCCATCTATTGTGTAATTATGGATCTAACCTATATTTGATTATGATATCAGACTCCAATTACGATACGATAATTATATGAAGTAAAGCTTAAATTATGGGTTTGTTGTGGTAAGCTGAATCACAAACAGCTGAGTGGGCAAGCACCATGGAACGGGAAGTGTCAGTGTTGCCAACGTAGAAGCGATACGGTATCTCATAAGCCTTTCGATATACACTTTGGTCGCTTGGTTAGGGTATTAATGACATTATTTAATTCATAGAGAGCACTAAACTACGATCATAAATGGAAATAATCCAATGAGACATACTAAGGTCTAATATTTTTTAAATCACATGATTGAACCAAATAATTAAAAAAAACTAGTAAAATTAAAATACACTTTTAAAAAGTGTCTGCTTCCATATGCGTAAAAATAAACATCATATTTGCACTCAAAATGATTATATATTATTGTAACATTGCATATTCATCTTATAGCATTAACGGTAGTTTAACTACTATTTACAATACTTTCAGAATATATAAGGTGGGGCAGAGCAACTTGCTTATTTGAATTTAGCACCCTAAAGCGATGGTTGCTCCTAGGAGGGTGGGGGTAGACACATTCAAGAGAGCGAGGCGTACAGTTATAGCTCCAAGCGGAGCTACAACTTTACAAGATTGTGAATTGCGCCCGACGAATACGAACTCGTTTTTATAGGTAGACTACCTGAGTTATCCGTAACTAGCTTTAATTTAGTATACAGTACTTCGAGCGGGGCGAAGCTCGCGATGGTTTATTGTAAGAAATGACAGAAGAAGAAGAAAGTGTTGCCAGATCGAACGCTACGTTGCCAGTCTCATTACTTAATTTATACAGCTCGTATATACGGTAAGCGTCTTACAGTGAACCTCTTACAAGTGCATCTTTATACAATATGTAATTAGAACTACGAAGTGAATAAATGAAATCATAATGAAGGCCATTTAATGCGAATTTATGTTTACAACACACTCTACACATATCGATCTTTATTGAGTATAACTTAAATAAAATAATGGCCTTATAATGGAAAGGTATAACTAATGTTGTTATTTTACAGTGCATTTCCTAGCGTTTAAAAATACTTTATTGAGTATAACTTAAATAAAACAGTGGCCTTAAAAAGGTATTGTAAAGCTACTGTTATTACATAATATTCCCAAATAAATAATAGTGATGAATTAGGTGAATATGTACTAGTAATTTGTAATACTTGTAGTTCAATAACTCCCCAAGTTCCATAATAGAGCCAAAGCTCCGATCGGCGGAAAGATGCAGTTATCTTATCAATGACAGGACAATTTACATGTATATTGTTTTTCCACATAATTTTTGCAAGTATTTTTTACGTTTGAGCCCATGGATTATAAAGTTTGTCGCCGTGATAACTTACTTGAAAGGCATTTTCTAGTTTATTTTGGTGCCGGTAATACAGTTGGCTGTAAACGCGGTAAATTTAAATTATTTAAATTATGTAAACAGTCACTCACTTGACTCTGATTTTTCATCTTAGTTCATACGAATATCGTTTGTGACGTAGTGGTAAAATTGCAGAGGCTCAACTGTATTTGCTAATGCATTTTCGAGTGATACCACTACGTCCATCTAGTTGCTAAATTTTAAAGTAATTTTTTTTCAAGGTGTGTACATGCGAAATCATCGTGAGGGGTAAGTTCTATAAGAAGACTGTTCCGTTTAATTTAATCTCAACAGATATCATCAGACATGAGAACTACACATCGCGAATTTGTCCCTATTAGAAATCGTCAGTGCAGGATACTCGAGATTCTGATAGAATTCGATGGCAAGTCCCCCACTCTGGGTGTGAACATGCATTTTTATTGGATACTGAAGACACTTATTCACCGCAGATACCACGAAATGTTTAAGAAGAATAAATTTTACAAGATAATTGTTCCGTGTAATTTATACCATATAGAGAGCATCAGGCATGAGAATATATATATATATATATATATATATATATATATATATATATATATATATATATATATATATTGCGGTTCCATTCATATATTGGGAATAATCAGTGGAGTGTACTCGATGCGAGACAGATGGCTATGATGTTATCCTATATCAACGTCGAAAGTGATAGACCCATTACCTTTTTCTCTCAGGACATCAGCCATTAAATACGTTGCACGAATTTGTCCTAATGAGGATGAAATCATGATATGGACTTCGTGAGGTCTACCTGCGTACATGTACTCGGCAGATGAAGGTGTCTTGAGCATTCAATTCAAAGGATTATTCTATAATTTAGCAGGTAAGTATCCATAATGCTATCTTATATACGAGTATACCATAGCCACATCCAATGTGGTAAACTTGCGCTCTAACTTTCTCAGACTATGAGGCATCGAGTACACTACAATGATGAATCTTAATGAGGATGAAATCATGATATGCCCTTCTCATGCCTAAGTTCTCTATTGGATTGAGGTTCTTAAAATCCCAAGGAACCTTCAGATATAGGAATATATGAAATATGGCTTACTATAACCTGGTGAATGTCCACTTTCCAAAATACCATTTAAGTTCTTCTGAATTTCTGAAACGTGTCTTGGGTATTAAATTTAAATGGTTACTTTGTCATTTAGCAGCCATAGTGCTATCTTATATGTACCATATATACATATCGGATATGGTAAACTTGCCTTGTTACTTTCTCAGAATGTCAGGCATCGAGTACACTAGAATAATGATTTCCAATGAGGATAAAATCATGTTATGCAATTGTTATGCCTGATATTCTCCACTAAATTGGTATTAGAATCCCAAAGAACCTTCAGACATAGGAATAAATGGAATATGGCTAACTACAGCCTGGTGAACCTCCATTTTCTAAGTACCGTTTAAATTTTTCTAAATTTCCGAATACTAACAACAAATAAGCTGTAGCACATTATCAAATAACAGTCGATAAAATACGATCTCGTGATCACCTGGTATATTCGATGAAATTCTCTAAACTCGATAGCGCACTAAGGCCAACTGATTGGCTTAGCTCAACGTCCGATAGCCTATATAAACCAGGTTAATTCTGCTGCGCTGGGTTCAGTTATCTCACGAAAACGCATCTGTGTAATTATCCGAAAGCATCAGGCCAGGGCAAATCTTATTATCTGCAGCCGGTTAGGCAAACAGGAATTAGGGATGCATCACAAAGGTCTCCGATATAAAATGTGTACAGAAGGCGCGCCCGGGAGTTGCTTCTTACGTCAGATATTCGCCGGCTGATCGCGAACAGCTCTAGTGTAGTGTAAACTTTAAAGTATTCGACTCGAAGTGCTATCCGATTCTCGAAATGAAAGTGGATAAACAAGCTTCAGTAAGTTCGAGCGTTAATCCAATAAGTTCGAAATTAGATTGTTAACAGTAACAGCGACTGTTGGAAGGCGGAATAGGGGGATAGATGCAGAATCGATACATCTATTTTCCTTTGTTGTTTCATAAAATCATGATCATAATATGGTATCAAATTCTTTAATTAAAATAGATTAGAACATTTTTAGTTTACTTTAGTGCTTACGTGTATAACCTATTATCATGAAAGTTTGAGTGACTACGCGAAGTGGTATTGCTGATTTCAGTCTCGTCAAAATCTCCTAAAACCATTACAGGCCAAACAAGGTATCTGACTTCACATTTCTATGATTATCATCCTCCAATATAGGGTGACATCATTTATTTTCAGAATTGGATCGGACTCAGTCCTGCAATAAATTTTTTAGGGTCCATCAAAGTAGGCTGGCTTACTGAC
Organism: Rosalia funebris; assembly: GCA_037954035.1. NCBI lineage: Eukaryota > Metazoa > Arthropoda > Insecta > Coleoptera > Cerambycidae > Rosalia > Rosalia funebris. Next base: position 35,379,377 of record JAZFAV010000015.1, read on the forward strand.
TGTGCACTTGTCAACAGTCTTTCGACTAGTCCCCTGATTAGTACATTCATTTTATCGCCTGTAGTGTCCCATAACCTCTGCTTGGAATACTGTGACATTGGCGCTCACTTACTTACTGATCACTGATCGGTGATAAAGGTTTAAATCTTCAGAGACTATCCCATATCCCAGAATTCTTGAATCATCAGTGTAGACCTAGATGTATGGCTTCAGAAAGTCATCCAAATTCAATCTAATCTGATACTTCTCTTTAAATATAAGAATGTGGGGGTGTCGAATGGACTCTCACTTCCCAATGTCCGAAAGATGAAATTGGGTATTTACCTCCCCCAAAACACGCGCTGTTCTTACAGACCATCCGCTCATTTTCCATAGACCTCCCGCACGTATATAGTTTTAGAGCCGTCCTCCTCTATATGTAAGTCAAGGGATATCAAGCCCAATACTATTTCTAAAGCAGCTAAGGGTGAGTCCCTATCAGTCTAGTAGTGGGTAGATAATTCAATCTCTATAGCCGTGCCTTAACTTTAATGCTGTGGTTTATTGTCTATCTTTTGACAACAAGGAGATGTTAGATTGCACACACAGATATTCACTTCCCTCCCTTAAAGTCTCAAGCTCGGTAGGACAAGGAAAATCCATAGAGATGTACATTTTTATAGGGGAATACCATAGGTCATTCATCCATGTAGTAGCCGTAGGGTAAAGTGCTGCACTTAAATTAGTTGCCAACGTCGGGCAACTGACCTAAGTGCTCATCGTATTCTTTTTGTAGATTGCTTTTGATGTACATTACAATTTTAAAATATGAAAAAATTATTTCTATATAAGTTATGTTACATAACAAATACGTATTTAAAGCCATCCTCTATTTCTACAATTACATTAAGCGTTTTAAATCTAACATTTTATGTAACTATAAATTTATCATAATATGTCTTATTTTGTTAAATGCTTAAGTGAAGTGAAGCACACTGTATGTCATGTAACCACAATTTTTGGAAGTAAAAGGTGTTTCTATATTGAATGTTTAAATTTTATAATTCACATTTTACCTCTATGAGGATAGAAGCAAGATGTGTATTATAAAATTAAAAAATTTCGTTATTTTATGAAAGTTATCTTGCAATACTTGCAAAACTTTTAAGTAAATTAATAATTTTCATGATATCTTGGGCTGATTTCCATTTTAATTTTTTTAAATACTACAAAAATATGTAGTATTATTATTTCAGCAAGTTTAGTTATTCGGAATAGTCGTTTATTAAATCGATTTAATAAACAATAAACATAGATTTTGAATTTTATCTGCCGCGACAAATAAATTTAGATTAATGTGTCATGTGTTTCGACAAACTGCTAGTTTGTTTTCACAATTTTATCATTATTAAGCCAGTAAAGCGTAATATTTCATTACGCTTTACTGCGTAATGAAAAGCTAGTTCTCATTCGGGATTTAATGAACAACATCGATAAATGAAAATATATTTTTACTAACTGCATCTTTTTAAGGAATTTTAATATACATCGGTATACGAGTAGTACATGCAGATGTTACATTATATTGGAAAATATTTACGTTACATTGGAAAAATTCTTGAACCGGACAAATTTTATTTCTGGTTTTTCATTTTCTAAATAATTACTAACTAATACATACAGAGTGATTCGTGTACGAAGTATGGAGGTCATCGATATATTTAATTGCAATCCCCTTTTGTATTATGGAATGTGAAAGAGAGGCGCCGCGCCGGTCAAAGTAGTAGTAGTCAAACATACATTTAGAGGATGGAATTTTGCTTTTTCAGAATCTTGTGTACTGTAGCCGCTGACATATTGAAATCGGAAGCCAATTGGTGAATTGTTGAGTGAAGAAACGTTAAGCTGATCGTCTTCTGGTAGTAGGGTCGAACAGATTTTGGAAAATCGTAGACATGTCCAAATTCGCAGTATAGACTAAACATTGCTTATTATGCATTGGCTAATAGGTTGCATTGAAAAATTCACCTACTTCTCTATAAATGTCTCCAAATACAATTATTTAAAAATTTAAATTCTTCCTCATTCAGTTAAATCAACTATATTGTTTTACAATGTGACAAAGTTACTACTCAATAAAAATAAAAATAAAAATAAAAATAAAAATAAAAATAAAAATAAAAATAAAAATAAAAATAAAAATAAAAATAAAAATAAAAATAAAAATAAAAAATTCCAAAAATTGAGAAACTATTTAAATTATGCAGCATTATGATTTCATGTTTTTATCTGACAGAAATAAAAAAAATATTAGAGGTCGCTAAGACTAGTATCAGACTGTCAATTGGACCAATTAATTTAGTTAATTTTTCAAATAACGATTCGGTAACTTATAAGTCGGAAATCGAGAAAGGAACCACCAAGCCGCCAAGCAGTTATCAAAGTAGTTCCCGAATAGCAACGCCATTACATAATCGCTCTAGGAAACAACTACTCCTCGGGCTAAAGCCCCGCCAAGCATTGAATTATACCCAGAAACGATCCTCGACCCCTTTCTCGTGTTTCTGCACGATCAGATAAGGTTTCAAAAAATAAAACCTGCCACAGGTAGGATTCAACATTTGTCCCGGACCGGAACCGAATGACATACAGCTGTTTCGAACTTGTTAGTTCTCATCAGTGCCGCACACGGTACGCCGATTCAGGACAAATGCCGAATGAACTTTATGGCCTATACATCTTTATCGATACGATCTCTGTCAGTAACGTATAAGTCGGAAATCGAGAAAGGAACCACCAAGCCGCCAACCGGTTATCAAAGTAGTTCCCGAATAGCAAAGCTATTACATAATCGCTCTAGGAAATAACTACTCCTCGGGCTAAAGCCCCGCCAGGCATTGAATTATACCCAGAAGCGATCCTCGATCCCTTTCTCGTGTTTCTGCACGATCAGATAAGGTTTCAAAAAATAAAACCTGGCACAGGTAGGATTCGAAATTTGTCCCGGATCGGAACCGAACGACATACAGCTGTTTCGAACTTATTAGTTCTCATCAGTGCCGCACACGGTACGCCGATTCAGGACAAATACCGAATGAACTTTATGACCTATACATCTTTATCGATACGATCTCTATCAGTAACTTATAAGTCGGACATCGAGAAAAATCAAACCGGTTTTTGTTCGGAAAAAATCAATAATCAGAAACGATAGCCTTAAGTAACTTATCGAGCACTAATGAAACAGATATATACAGATGATAGATATTATTACTATTCATTTCATCGCTATTTGCCAAATAAAAAACTCTCTTATCTTGCCGATAAACGGAACAGTCTACCTGACCCTAGCCATAAAAACAAGAAATGGGATGTTTTATTTAGCAAATAACGATGAAGCAAACTATACAACAGACGGTAGTTAGATATACAAACACATATTGAAAAGAAAAACTTATCTACATTTGCTTAGGAAATATTATATTTTAAATTTACTATCCCTAGTTCTTACACCTTAGATGTGCATCCAGTACTAATGCCGTCAGATATATTTTCACCTTAGACCTGCTTTGGTGGCCTGTGAAAACATTTTGATCCATTTTTGAATTTTCAATGTAAAACAGACTTTGCTGCTACTATATAATATTTTTTTATGTGATTTGGAATAATCCAGTCATGATTAATTAGTAAATTAGTCGTATTATTATAAAATAAACAACGAAATGCTATCAACAATAGAACTATCAACATTCCTGTATTAATGAGATACATATGAAGACCTATTGTTAGTCAAAGCTGACATAACTTGACGCATTCCACCTTTTCCTAAGGGCATATTTCATATATTCGTCAGAAATATTGTAAAGACATCTCTGAAAAAAATTCCTTCTGAATAAATTACATCAGGAAGTGCTTAAAAACAAGACAAATTAAAACGGATATATATTAGAGACACTGTGGCATATTCGCATTAAATTTTCAATAACTGTAGGCAAGGAGAAGGTTTCTTTCCCACTTTATAACCTGACCCTGAACGCCAAGTCTAATAACCGTAAAATTGAGAAGGAGATTCGAAACAGCGGCGCTGACTTAAAATGCCTTAAAGGAGTGATTTTTTCCCTTTCCGTTAACAGCTGACAGTTTTTATGCCATTCGATTTTATATGAGTTATTTTGTTTAGATAGAATATATTAGTAGACTATTATGAAACAGAATAAGTTGTGTCAATTTTTGATCAACATTTTTAACTATTAAAAGTAAGATATTACTTTAGGACTCAGGATTACAATACGAATTATGAATACAATACAATTACGAATACAATAATTAATTAGATTTAAAGTATTATTTTTCGTGTATAAAAGATGCCCTCTGTAAACGTGGTGTTTCACCAACATTTATTGAGTGGGTTAAACATGTATTTGAATGGAGGGTACTTCAAATAAATATAGGCAACATAGAGGTTGATATACATAATAACAGGAGGCTGTTCTCAAGGCGGTCTACCGTTACCTTTGCTATAGAACATAGTAGTAAGTAGCCTTTTATAACTTGTCAGTGAAGCCGGTTTCTACGTGGGTAACTTTTCAATGAGTATTATATGAATGAATGCTAAATACCCTGATAATTAGTGAATGCCGGTGTATGTAGCAAACTCTATCTGTAAATTAAAGCAAACTGGAGCATGTTCTATTCGTCAGAAAAATGAGCTAGTAGTATACCTGTGTTGCTACCGGATTCACCTCGGATTTGTCTGCGGACATTTCATCTTGATTACGGACATTTCATCTTGATTGCGGACATGTGATGCAGATAACATGCGCTCATCGGAGGAGACCAAATATGTGAATAAGTGAGGGTTAGTTGCGGTCAGCAATGGCGAGGAGGTCGCTGAAGTGTTCTTTGGGGGATCAAACAGAGACGCTCGGGGTGTGTGTCGAGATGGGGCCACGCTGAAGAGTTCTAAGAGCAAGATGTGAGGGGATGTAATAATGTTAGCATTATCTGGAGGTAATTAAAACTGTTTTGATCATCTCCAAATGATATCAACTTCGTTGAGGTGCGCGTCGAGTGTAGTATATAGTGTTTTGGTGTTTTGTGGAAAAGTGAGTCAAGTATTATCTTCACGCCAAAGATTTTAACCTACTCCAGTACAAAAGAAATATGGAAAATTGTAAACACAATGAAGGGACTAGTCAAAATTGTACAGTCATTGTTAATGACTATAATATTGTCAATGACTGTATAATGACATTTTATCCTTTCTGTATATTCGGTGTGTATTTAAACGAAATGCAACTTATTTTTTTCAAAATCTCGATATTGTTTGTATTACTCGGAAAACTGTCTATAACTATAGTCTTAGCTCAAGAATAATCTAAAAAATTGACAATAAGATTACAAATTGCCCATATATATATATATATATATATATATATATATATATATATATATATATATATATATATATATATATATATATATAACACCATGTATATGGACATAGACTCTTATTAATTAGTTTTATTAATTGTAAAAATATTATTATTACTTAGGTATATAATTTTTTTAATACTACTTTTCTTCATTGTGCACGCCTCTGGTTTCCAGTTAAAGGAGAGCCCGGCAGCAAGAAGCTATCCCGTAGTCCTCTTCGAGATTATTAACATGTAACTTAATTAACACTAACTCAAGAAGTGGAATTACACTTAACTGCCCTCTTAATTAACTTCTCTCCAGCCCAGGCGGCAAAAATGCGTAAAAACTGAAACAGCCTCTCAAGTTAGCTGCATTGAAATTGCCTGATTTATTTTCATTGTACTTCGTACAGCTTTAGATCTTAAATTAATTCAGGATATTGTGATTTAATTTATTGTTTTCTTAAACAGCGTTATAAAAAAGGGAGATTTCAGCTTTCTCTTGATATTCTGACGCTGCGAAAATTACTGCCTTTATGAAGATTCTTTTCTTTTGTACCTAAAATCCTTTTCAACTGTTTCCGTTTTAATCAGGGCACTCTTTTTGTCGATGACGTTTTTCTTAATAAGATCCTCCAATCTTTTTGATATCCCGAAAACTCTGCCTGCTTTTCTTCAGCATGTTTATCAAGAAATGTGTCGTATTCAGGTATTACGATCTGTGCCGAGCGAATCCGAATCAGTCGAACTCTACTCGAACCGGCTTGACATAAATGTATTCGTGTCAAGGCTCAATCTATTCGACTCGGCCCAACTCGACTCGAATGAACTTCACACGAGTGTATCCGATCCGATTCACTCCGGCCTGGGTGAGCGATGCAGATTTGGCACAGGAATATTCGTGGCATATCGGAGTGATTCATGTGTGTGACGAGCAACGTCACAGCCTATTGCGATGGTAATAGTCCATCCGATCGATGTTCTTGACGTCCCGTGTGTAGAGTTTTACTATTTAGGTACATGATTCTATTCCCAGTTTAGTTACAGACTATTTCTTTCTTGTACTTGTAGTGTATGCCGTTTTTCTATTATTGTCAGGTCGATGTATGTGGGCGTTGTGCTGTTTAGGAGGTAATAGTTGCCAGGTTGTCTGGAGCCAGTACAGCAATGTCGTTATCAATTATGTAATTGTATAGTCTTACGCCATTTGAGTTATTACTATGATTGTTCTATTTAATGTATCTTATATTTAGGTGACATATTAACAGCATTGTATTATCCGCGCAGAATAACTTCAGTTCTTCAGGGTTTTACCTGATAACCGTCTGACAGCGGGTTGTAGTCCGTTTGAATGTGTCTGTATTCTATAATAAACTATATTTAACTATTTCTTTATATATTTCCTACATTCTAACATCTAATTACCAAAGGTAGAATGCGAGACTACGAAACATAATGTTTAAATAAACTCCAATAGAACAAACTATCCATCCACATACATTAGAGTAACATTGGCGCATCCGCCAATTCTTCAAACATTTTCTTGAGCCTGGAATTTTTTCAATAAGGCTTAGTCCCCATTTTAATATAAAATTTGCAATTGTAATGCTTATTCTGAGGCTTTTATGTTTCCCAGTAAAATCTCTTTTTGCAACCGACTGGTCTTTTTTCCCCTTAAACATCCCCCGTCATGGTTTAGTAACTAATTAGATACTCCCGATGGATGGATTGGGAGAAATATACAAGCAAAATGTCAGGCCAAATCAGCAGGCTTACCCCAGAGGTTGTCTATAATATTCGAATATAATTTGTTTACAATCTTAGATATCTTCAAGCTGAAAATGGAGCCCACACTGAACATTTAAATTAGTCTATTAATCAGAACTTTTACAGATTAGTAGAAGTGTGACATGGTATCACAACATAACTTTTCTGCAAAATATCATTGAGCAAAGACGTTCCTGTCATAATTTTGTATTAATTGTTGACTATTACTATTATTATTATTATTATTATTAATGTTCGTATCTCTTTATATGTAATAACTAATTTTACTTGAATTTCGCTAATATAGTTGTCGCTGTTATTCAAAACGTATAATCAGTAACGCCAGATATTCCAAAAAAATAGTAAAGAAAAATAGAACTATATCATATGTCATATATACTACTATCCAATGCACTGAAATGTCATTTTTAATCAGGTAATAGGTTTATTTTTATGTACTAGCTGTTGCTAATTTGTTTTCTCGATTTTTTTAGATGTTAAATCAGGAACTGTTTACAGCCAATTGTTTGGAACAGGTTCAAGGCTGCTTTTATAAGAAGTCTAACAGACGTACAATATGACGCATAAATTTTATGTTTTCAAAATTCGTTTTTCCAGTTGTGACACACCATCATAGTATTTTTTAAATTGGAGTTGTAATTTCCATTGACTGATAAAGTTTTATATATTTTTTTTTAGTTTTGTGTATCATATACGACATCTTTGCAGCCCTATTTAAATTAATACCACTTCAATTTTAACAAAAATAGATTTCTTGATGTTTTTGGAGTAGAACAGCACCCTCATATTAGACATTCTATTTACAGAATCTGAAGCGACGAATTTGAATTGAAATAGAATAGAAAATTAGTCCAAAAATTATTGCAAGTTCAAAACAAGGTGTTTACGCACGTATTGACCTACGTGAGATTGTTAATAGAGGACATTTTGAATAACTTTAAAATTTTTAGGAAGAGGGTGGAGCCATCGATTCAGTAACAAAAACAGGAGACCAGTTTTCCACGAACACCGACAGATTACACGTTTCTCGATGCGTATTTTGCCAAGCAACTTTGCATAATCGGGAGATAATTGAAACTTATTTTAAACTACCTCTAATTTCTATTTATTCCAAAACTTTGTTTAGGTTCAGTAAATCGTTATAAATATTTTCATTCCTCATACACTGTTCACTAATAAACACACTCACCTATTTTTCTTTTTGATTAGTGAATAGTGAAGGAATAATTTGTCATTTTTATCGTGTCACTCTTTCTAATACCTAATCTCCTAACTACTTTCATTTATGGTTAGTGAACCGTGATAAGGTAAACATCCAGTTCACTGATCCATTATTGTTGTTATTCGCTGTATCAACCAAAACAACGGACGGTTAGGTGTAAGGCCCCTTTCTTATTCATGCTATTATCACATTTTCCTATCTTAATACTTTCCATGGCATCTAACAGTCTGTTGTTGATAATACTTTTTATTAACTTTAAGTTACTATAGTCAATTGTATGATTCTCTTCGAAAGCATGTTCGGCAACGGAAAAATTTTCCAATCTTCCATATTTAAATGGGCAATATGCTCCTTATACCCAGTTAAAATTACTCTTTTTGTCTGTCCAATGTACTTTTTACTACAATCTTCCCAAGAAAGGCAGAGGTAGGCCTAGATTAGACTACTGCTCGCAAATAGTAAGGGATGTAGGTTGTAGCACAATTAGCGAAATTCGTAGATTAGCACAAGGTAGGAGAAGCTGGAGGTTAGCGTCCAACCAGTCTCAGGACTGATGACCTCATGATGACGAGTTAACTTTTAAATAACATACTATTTACTTGTATAAAACTTCATTACGTATAAAACTTTATCAGTATGTATAACTTCTACAAAACCATAAAAATGAAGACGCGAAGAAATTTAGATATATCTTGCACGAGTGTATGCATATATAACCCTGTATGCTTGGGTTCAAGATCCAACGAGGAGAGTTTGGAGCTTCTCCCTGGGAATAATTATGAGTATCCTGGCTTTTACGTATTCCTTCCCCAGCTTGAGGCTTTAAGGGAAGGAGATCAGTTTTTTATGTGTTAAAACTTGTTTCAAATTGCCACTATATTGGTAGCTATACCGATAGATTTTTATCGTTTCTATTGTCTACAACTTCAACGGAGTTTCTTAGATTAAAAAATCTAACGAACGAGTTGCATTTTCATTCAATCGCCGTAGTAGAACAACGCTAATAAAAAGAAATCGAAGCTTCCGCTGTGAGAACTTCTCAACTTTAAAATGCGAAACTTAGTTGGAAACCTAAACGTGCAGGTAAACTCTAAAACTACTTACGCCGCCACCCTCCTTCCGACAGCAACAGGGGGAGGCTGATCTATCCTGTTCACGCAATAAATGTAACATAATCTGTGCCTTACATGCACACACCCACATTATCTCGAAAACAGTTAAACCCAGGCTGTGTTGTTGAAGGTAATAAAGATATGAGTGGCGTGCATTATAAGGCCCTGGCTTTGGCTTCTCCGCGATGCGACGGCGGGAGCAAGTCGGCTTTAAGGTGGTTCATGGAAGTTTAGCTCAAAGAGACCTGAACCACGGCGATGAGCATGCCGACAATAACTGCCTCTGTGAGTGTCACTATATTTTCAGTTAACATTACAATAGTTCATTTCCAGTTTGTGTGTGTAGGTAATGATCCGTGTCATCTTGTGTTCATTATTTTCTTAGAAGGATTCTGTAATTACTGAAACACTGACACTTTGTTGTGTTGAACTCATAGAATTGTAATTTGTTGAAATGATTAATACAATATATATGCATCTAAAGTTTGGAACAAAATTGAACAAATTAAAATGAACGTTTTTGAAGAGAATGTTTTTGGTAACTTCTCAAACATCACTTTTTATTTTCAAAACAACAGCTATAGAAGATATTTTCAACTCCAAACTCCAGTCACAAGAACCTGAAATATTCAAACTAGATATCTCATGTGATTCCTCATTTTTAAGTAATTTTTTTGCCTATTTCCACAAAAATAAAATCTAAATTCGGACAAAGAATAACGAAAATATTCAACAAGAACAATATTTATCATTAGTTTCACTATATCAAACAACAAATCTAAACAAAATAAAAATCGCAAATAAACTAAATGTTTACAATCAACATTAACAAACAATTTACAACAAACAAATTCTAAACATTCTTTCAGATTGACTAAAACATAACACTAAACTATATTACCTGAAAGATTCACGAAAAATTTTATTTTTCACTAGACTTCAGAAATAAAAATCTAAATAGGTTATTTTGGGAGATCCTGAAGTTCAGTTCTTTGTCTTTTGTCTGTCTCTTCATGTGTATTGAAACACTTCACTTAAAAATATTCCAATATTTACAACATAATTTTCAGAGTGAGTCATCGCTCATTCAAAAGAACAATGACCCATCTCGAAAACAGCGATTTTTTAGGATAAGCATTTTAAAATTCCGAATGACATTTTTATCAATTATTTCTTTAACAAGAAAGTTTATACTCTCAACTAATGATAAAAAGTTGCGGTTTATGGCTTATTGAAGACGTATTATAAAAATTTTCAGAGATCAAACATTAATTTCTATTTTAGAAGCAATTTTTCTTCTCTTTTTTGAGTTGTGTCACTCTTTCTCAAAAACTTTTCATGTGATTAAGGATTCAAAAAAAGAAACACTGAGCACAGAAAAACGTATTAATTATTGAATTTGATTTTATACAGAAAAACGTAAAGAACTACAATAGGTACATGGGTATCTAAAGAAAATATTAAATATTGTTATAGTATTCTTTATAGCACATCGGAATTACACTTCTCTTGTTGATCGTTTCAACAAACAATAAAAGTAAACTCTTCTTTTCATTTTCATTTATGCCAAGTTTATTATAATATGCTTTGAGCAATTGGTCATATTCTGTTTTTCTCCCTCTATTACTCCGTGGTTTTTCTATCTCTACTTCTTCAATTTTTTCCTGGTCAAAAGACTTTATATGAAACATCTTGGAAGAGTATATCTTATCCACTTTGATAATTTGTATATCAGGTATTTTTACAGATTTGGGAAAACTTCCTAAGCCCATCCTATTAACTAACTCTTTTAAATCATAAAAGTCATCATAAGATAGTTCTTGTAGTTCATAAGGATTTCCAGTCTTCTTAGTAGTTCTTATTAGTATGATATACTGTTCCGGTAAGTATATAGGGCCTAATTTCAAAGACCTTTTAATGTTCCATTCTATTAACGAGTATGCATCGTCTTTCTCGTTTTGGATGTGTCCGGTGATCAAATATTTATTAGTTATAATTTTAACTTTTTTTAGTTTTTAGTTTAGTTTTTAAAACTTGTTTTCAGTTAGTTGCCGCCTTCCTTTTTTTCGGGAGTTTCTTTTCCTCTTCTTTATTTTTAATTGCATTTCCTCTTTCGGAGTCACTAGGGTCCGAAGAAGATGTGCTATTATTTGTTGAACTGGATGTACTGGATGTTGTAGACGAATTATTAACATTCGTGATATATTTAACCGAGTCGTCAGAATCTTCAAAATAGTAAGATGTACCTACCTGATCTTCCCTTTTTTTATCTCCGTCATCTTGATTTTCTTCATTCACTTCTTGTTCTATGTTCTCGCTTGCTTGCTTACTAGATTTCACTGCATCCGGGTGTTCAACAATCTTTTCCACACTGGAAATATTATGGTCAATTTTTATTTACTTTGTATATTGTACTGGCACTTGTGAATTGGTCGTCTCAAAAGAAAAGAAAAAAAAGCAGATTTGCTTACCATGTAATAAAATCGGATTATCTACATTGGTTTTTTCTTCGCAGATATCAAACTTCTCATTCCCTAATAAACGAAGTGAATAAATTCCTACGAGAAAAAAAAGAGAATTAATTATTAGACAACGATGACATAATTCGAAGTATCAGAAACTAATAAGTTCACTTTTAAATAATGTTATGTTCAACAATGACATATTTGAGAAAGAGCCAACAAAACGGGTATTATTTTTGGGAAACGAAGACATATCACGAATTGTGACACTATTAAAAAATTATAATAGCACATGTGTAAGGAGCTTAAGAGGAAGAAAGCCCCAACGAAATGTGACCCTTTAAAATAAAAAATGTCAGTGCAGACTGTTGTCATTTTAAGATAAATAAAGATACAATTCTAAATATAACACTATTGCCTAAATTTAAATACTTGCTGGTTAGATACTTTTTGGAATGTGATTCTATTTCACAAATAAACACACAGCTCATCGTTTGAAGACTATAGTAACACTGTCGCGGTTTCAAAACAGGGCGTCCAATGTTGATCTCAAAAGAAGAGTGACACTTGCGTCCTCTATTGGTTATATAATAAAGGCGAGATGTGTCATTGTTCTGCAATATTATTTAATGTATTTAGCACTGATTAATTATAATAACTCAAAATTGATGTTTTTTGAGATGTGTCATTAGTCTTTTAAATGAGCGACATGTTTTCTACGTAGAAATGTGCATTCATGAATCTTTCCCGTATAGGAACTAATTCTCTGTGTTCTCTGGTGAACAGTACTGGTATTCTATACTTCTATACTAAATTTCTATACTTCGAGCTGCTACTAGGGCTCTGCTTAACTCTAAACTGGTAGAATTCCTGTCTCTTAAGACAACTTGCATAATATATCGCTCATCTCTTGCATCTGTAGAATTCTTACAACCTTGTCCTGGAGTTTTACAGTACCTTCCAAGTTCATTTAGGTATTTAACTGTTCGACTAGTTAATTGTTGATTGTCTAACAAGTAACAAATTATCCACGTATCGCTGGCTACGTCCCTGGTTAACCAGAGGTACCGATTTCCCTCTCTCATCTTCTCTTAAGTTGCGTGGACAATTCATTTCTTCTACTCTTAATGTGTTAGTTATTTGATGACATTAAACTTTAAAAAAATCTCTAGCGTAACTGAATATTTTTCCTTTTAGAAATTACTTTAAAGAGCGTTAAATGTATTATTTATAAACAATTACAAAATATTCCTTTACATCTGTCAAATAATTCTAATTATTTATCAGTAATGATAGGATATCCTAAGCCACATACATAAAATGTTTAAGGGTTTAAAACGAGGAGGAGTATTCAACATTGTTTCGCAATATTCTAGTCTACTTTCAGCATCATCTGGTAGGTGTTCCCAAATTTTATTTGCTTTGTGTCTTATAAATGTTTTGGTAGATAATAATTATGGAACATTAGTTCGCAAAATTTCAGTCTACTCTCAGTATCGTCATGTAGGAGTTTCCAAATTTTATTTACTTTAAATCGGGACCATTATTTATTATTATTGATTTCAAAACGTCTTATTGCTAATCCAATTTTCTCGTCGAATTAATTGTGTTTGCCTTTAAATCGAAGTCTCAAATCATTAATCAATTTCTTTGGTGTTCTTTCGGCTTTTTACATCTTTTAGAGAGCCCATTTTTACCAACTAATGGTCAATTCTACTCACTGCAGTGACCGGCGAAAGTGATTCTGAATTTACTCGTCAACATCAAATGACCAGTAATTGTTTTAAACTCCTTATTTTTAGATATTTATAGTTACCAATTCAAAAATATTTTCGTTGAATATTCCGTTGTAAATTAACCAAATTTCGAGTTTTTATTGAATATGGAACATGAAAAGTTTTAAAACAAGGGATCGCATGGCAGTGTATTTACATTGAAAATTTTAAAATTGGAATTGTTAGCGAATAGGGGGTTGATGTTGACGAGTTATGAGAATAACCCCTACAGGTGTTTTGAAAACAAAAGTCGACATGCTCGAGAAGTTTCCCCGAGAAGCGCTAATTTCAATTTGATAAATTTTATTCCAAACTTGACGAACATATTGTATATATTTAATTAATTTGTTTCAGGACAAATAGTAAAGATGTAATTGAATAATGTTCATTATATTTTAATTAGATGTTTATTGACGTATTTATTTATTTGACACTATAAAAGCATAATGATATGTATTTCACATAAGTAAATAAAAACCAGATGAGGAATATAAAGATGTAAAAATTGCGGTAATATATACTAAAAGGTGGTCCAACTAAAACGCACGATGTTAATTGTAAATAAAACAAAAAGTTTTCAGAGAATTATCTTAATATTTTTTATTATGATGAGGTCCATATCCTCAATTTCTGGCCACAAGAAGTCCGTTATCATCTCGCGATAGCGAACACCATTCACGGTAACTGCTTGGCCGACCTTATTTTCGAAGAAGTACGGCCCGATGACGCCGCCAGCCCATAAACCGCACCAAACAGTCACTCTTTGTGGATGCATCAGCTTTTCAACAATCACTCGTGGATTCTCATTTGCCCAAATGCGGCAATTCTGCTGGTTAACGAATCCACTGAGGTGAAAGTGTGCCTCGTCGCTGAAGATGATTTTCTTTGTAAAGTCACCATTCACTTCTGTCTGTTCAACCAACCATTCGGCGTATTGACGACGCTTGAAATGGTCAGTTCTTCAAAGGTTCAGCTCTTGAGTCAATTGAACCTTGTAAGCGTGTAAATTCAAATCTTTATTCAAAATTCGCATGAGTGATGTTCGTGAGATGTTCGTCGGCACGACGACGAGTCGAGGTTAACGGCTCTTCTGCTACACTATTGCGAACAACAGCAATGTTTTCCGCAGAACGAACTGGGCGAGTATGCACAGATGTATTCACATTTCCTACAGACCCGGTTTGCTGAAATTTACGCACAATTTTCCCGATCGTGGACACATTTGGTCGATTATGCTGACCAAAAAAGTCACGAAATGCACGAAATGCATTTTGAATTGAGCGCCCATTTTCGTAAAAGGCTTCAACAATCTTAACGCGCTGCTCAATTGTGTACCTCTCCATGGTTGAATTTGTCAAACACTGAAACAAAGAAATGTCAAATTAAGTTGGGCAAAAAACTTGACGTTAAGGTGTGACTCACAATTAACATCGTGCATTATGGTTGGACCACCCTTTATTAATCTATGTAATAATATAATCTATGCATCTATGAAATCACAAAACAATATGCTCTATATACACAATACAAGTATGTATACAGGGCTATTATGGAAATCAATTATGTATATGTCTATATTCTATAATAGCGACAACTACCAAAAGTACCAAAAACTACTAAAAATAATGTTTAAAAATCTGAAACAGAACAAAATAGCCATCCATATGTATTAAAATAACATTGGCGCATCCGCCAGTTCTTCAAACATATTTTCCGAGCCTGAAGGTATTGCAATGCGACCTAATCCCAGCAAATCAACCTGTCACAGTTACTGACCTACGCAATTTAAATTTTGCGCTTTTATTGTAACACTCTTTAGTATTCTACTCTCTAATATTGAAACAACAATAATAATATAAAAGAATTAAGAGCAGCTGATAGCATATAATATATCTTTTCAATAAAGGTGGGGATTGAGACGCCAAAAAACATAGTGAACAGAATATGTATATATTAATCATATGATAGAAAGAAAATGGAAGGATTAATGAAAAATATATAATGCTTAAGAAACCTTCTAAAATTATCACAAAATTCTTTTCTGATAACAGAAGTGATTTAATAACGTCAGTACTTTGTCCCATTGCATTAGTGTAATGTTCAATTACTGTAACGTCACAAGAAATATATTTTCACATTAAGATATTCAGTGCTTTTAAAACCTGAATACGAGTCACTTTAGCGACTACATAGTATCAAAAGATGAGCCACAGAACAACTAAATAAAACATTGGATTATTATAATTTATAATCTTCTGTCCGTAACTTCGCGTTACCCAACATTAATTAGGATCCGATCATATCACAAACCCCTATAAATCAACAAAACAATATAAACCCATCGGCATTAATAAACAATGGAGCTACTATTCAGTGGCATCATTACTCCTTTATAGTGGTTTAATATTTCCTATGAAATTGAATTTATAGCGGAGCTCTGGGTAGTCATAGTAAAATAACTGCTTAAGGCTTCTCGATGGGCATATGATATCTATAGAAAGTATCACTAATACGTATGCTATAGAAATGTGTAACAGTTAGAACGTTTTTTTTTTCGGAGTTAAAAATGTCTTTATCGTACTTCAAATCAAAAGGTTTGCGTATATTAATGAAAACTTAAAACTGCAAACATAACGTCTCTTAGTATAATAGCACTAAGATACAACATTATAACTTATTTTCTCTGGAATGTACATTCTATTATCGTACTGTCCGAATATAACTTTACGTTGCGAAAACAGATTTCCTCACTTCGTGACATTTAATAGAAATAATGTTGTTTTCTAAATTATTCGAAGACATACCAGAGCTTCTTTTGAAGTAGCGGCCCATATAGTTCTTTCATACTCCCACTCCAAACCAGTTTGTGATCAAACTAGGTATCTTTTCTATTTTATTGGATCTTATATGTGGATTAACATATTTTTGTTAACATATTTCATGATAACTCGACCAATTGTAGGGGCTCGGCGCGGCAGGGCTAACGTAGAGCTATGTATAATATTTTTGGTATATTCGAACATTTCGGAACAGTAAATGTTCTTTCACAATGAGTCTTAGAAGTAAATGAGTCTCATAATGGGCATCTTAAATAAATCTGCTGATGTCTTCTCGTATCTCGTATCGGCTCTATCGGACTTTAAAAGAATTGGGTTGGGATTTTGTGGAAGGGAGTGGTTGAATTTGAGAGTGGAAAAAATATTACAACCCCTCAAATTTAGTACGATTTCAAGCAGAGATCTGGACACGTTAATCGTTGTTTTATGCCTTACATTCAACTGAAAATGATCACGGGCCATAACACCTTTAGCTATATCATCTTTATATAACATATACTTTTGATTTCTTCCCTCCATATCCCACCAACCTTTCTCTTATTGAAGGTCATCTATGTTTAAGGTATATTTAAGCATAGATAAGTATTTCCTGACAGTTACTCTACGCGTACAATTTTCAATGGGTGGTGACATTAAGCACATGTTGTGACAATCTTGATAATGTGAAAAATGTTTAAAAACATTTTCCACAAGGCCAATAATTTTGAATACAAATAAACTTTACTTTATGCAAAAAATGGAGCAAAACATAGTAAGCTAATATTTTTATTGCACAATGTGTATTCTAAGTAAGATATTTCTATTGCGCATTCGACCTTCGCGGACTATTCTAGAATGCATAAGCTGTATATCCGTGAAGTAGGTCAAATCAGAGACTCACTTTATGAGTGCAAGCGTTATGATAAATCTGAGATGCGATTTATTGCAATATTTAGGATCATGCTATCAACTGTTAACTCTTTATTGCATAGTGTCCCCAAATGGGAACACCACATTTTAAACATGTATAGTTGCGTCATCTTACATTTTGTGATGGGATTTATATAGAATACATTATTTTCTGCTATAGTTTTCTATTACTTTCGATATATCTTTTACAGATGGCTGTATTTGTGAATCATCTTCAGACATACTGTCAAAACGGCGACTCGTGTGTTTTTATTCCAGCAGTTTTAGTGTTTAAAATAATAGTTTTTTAGTGTTTTTTGGAAAGTTTCAAGTTTTATATACAAAGCCTTAACTGTTAGGAGTAGACTTGTTTAAAATATATTTAATTTGGTTTATTCCTGTTAACACAAAATGGCACAAACTTCATGTTCCCTATTGGGAATAGTGTGCATACAAAGCTTAATGTAGTTTTTTGTAACTTGTGTAAATGTTGATATAGTGCAGTGGTATGACAATCGTATAGTTTCTTTATTTTCCACATTTTATAGAACAGAGCCACATATAAAAGTAACACGATTTCTTAAATCACAGAATTGCAAAAAAACATTGATCGCCCAGATATTGTTTATATTTATAATATGCATATGGGTGGTGTTGATTTACAGAATTCTTTGTTAGGACTATATCCTATCAAATTAAAGAGTCATAAATGGTACATGTGCATATTTTTCCATATGATTGACATTGTGGTGGTCAATACTTGGCTGCTCTTAAGACGGATTAATAGGCAACTAAATAAAAACAATAATTTGTTCAAACTATTGGAGTTTAAAACAGCAATAGCGCAGGATTTATGTTTGAATGGAAAAAATAATAGAAAAGAAAAGGAGACGGCCCATTTCCAGAGCGCCGACTAATTCGTCTATACCCTTTACACCTAATAGAAGATGTTTAGAGCTATCCAACAAACACCACCATATCCGACAATACTAGGCATTGGCCTCTGCATACTGACAACAGAGAAAGATGTAAAAATCGTAATTGCAAAGGAAAATCTAGGATAATGTGTGAAAAATATAAAGTACATCTGTATTTATCTAAACATAATAATTTTTTTAAATAATTTCACTGTAATTAAATTGTATAAACATTTTTGTTTAAAAAGTGGTGAATTCAAAAAATTGTTCTTTGTGTTCATAATGTTCCCATTTGGGAACAATACAAATTTTTTTGTTTACAAAATGAATTTTTATTTCTAATGCCATTTCATAAAAAGTACAAAAAAAATTTTTTTAACCACAAAATAAATCATGCAATAGAGGGTTAAAATAATGGCAGTAATACATGTCACATCCTGTATACACTACAAAATATATTTAAAATTAGTTTTTGAAAACTCTATAACTTCAGGAATAGATCAGTGCAGAAGAATTAAAGAATCCTGTAAATTATATAAAACGTTAGCAATAAACTTTATTGATTTTGTTGATAGAATACTATTTTACCATCGTCACTCCATAACCCCTCTCTGCACCTAACTTCCATCAAGTACGTATACCATTCTGGAAACGGTTGTTCAACTATAGAAATAGGACTATATAATCTTTATGCAACGCAATATTAATTAAATGATATTCGTATAAATTTTTTTTTTATCTCAGAACTAAATTATTATGCATCTGAGAGGAATTACCAATGAACCTTTCTTACGAGAAATAGAGGTGAAAACGTGAGCGAATGACCCGTTAGATAAACACAATGAAAAGCAATGAAGACTAACGATGCCCTGTCAAGACAATAAATGAAATACAGTTGTCTTTGACTCGTCAAGACAGAAATTAATGGAAGAAGTGATCCACGGCGTCGCGATCGCGCCTTTTTCGATTATCCTTTCAAAATGTTCCATCAAGCAAGCTTTCCGGATCACGTTGAGGCATAAAAGTATATATCCGGTCTTGAAAATTCGTCCAATATTTTATATCGGAGAGAACGGCGTTTTTTACGCACTGCTTGCTCTGCGCTTCGCGTAATTTTTTTCCTTTTTTCCATATGGCGATATTTCTATCTATGAAATGCACAATAAAGGGACAGACCATGGAAATCTCGCACAAATCTAATTCAAATTGCGGGGTGTGTCTGGCGTAGTTGGCTTAAATTTTTAAATCTGCTTTGAAGTCGTTCATATCTAGTAGAGCAAAAGCGCAAGCTTTGCATTTTTAGGTTGCTTCGTTAAGGCTATTTATTGTCCACGGGAAATATTTGCTTATATCTCGCATTGTTCTCTCCCAGCGCTATTTCAGAAATAAAATCTGTGAAAAACGGCCTTTTATGGTCAACAGCTCAGCTGAAAAAAGGCTGTTACTCAAATGAGATGGGGTTAAGTTATAAAATACGTCACATATGAGTAATTAAATCGTCAAATTCTATGATTAAAATGAAACATTATTTTGAAATCTGATATCTATAGGGTGTTTCATTTGCAACTATAGGATGCGATTTGAGAATAAAGCTAATATTTGATAAACTGAAGTTTTTATTCTTCAACATAGAATGGAAACGATGCGGCTACAAATGGAAAATAATATAGTTCATATGGCCGCCTCGACACATCTCGCATGATGTTATTCGTTTGGCAAAATTGTCCATAACACGGGCACATAAAACTGGTTATATTTCTCGAATAATACATTTAATGCTTGCTTTGAGGTCATCGATTGTTGCTGGCTGAGTGGCTCCAAGGAAGAAGGTCCAGTGGTGTTAAATTACATGATCGTGTAGGCCAATTGATGCCAAATTTTGTTGCACGAGTAACAAATATACGACGCTGTAAATGGTCTGTAACTTTTAATTGTTGTGTCAGCTGAATTTTATATGCTGACAGATGCATATCTTTCTTTAAATTCCGATGCGTGGTGGCTCTTGATAGATTCAATTTTTGTTAACGACGCCGATTTAATGCTTTTGGATACTCCCGTGTATTTTCTCTCACTGCAACAATATTTTCATCTAACTGACCAGGACGAGGACTTATTGGTGTTGCCTTATCAATAACAGAACCCGTCTCTTTAAATTTTGTTATTAAGTTACATACTGTTAACTCTGTAGCCGGTTCATTATGTAACAGCTGCATGGTGTTTGCTATTTTGTTACATAAAATATTCATTAGTGAATTATTAGTCGCGGCATGTTGACGTCGTATGGTTTGTGGATTATTATAGTTAAGTATTGACGTCTTTGACAGAACACAAATGGCGCGCAATTCAAATCCTGTAATTCCAACAACGACACTCTATACATAGTAAATGATCTGCTTGTGGCACTTGGAGGTAAATTTTGCGAACTTATGTGGACATGATTGTTTATTAAGAAACTAATATTGTTTTGTCAAAATACATTCATTTTAATAGTAGTATAAGTAATGTTTCGACGATAAACAGCATATAAAAATTTACAATACATTGTTATAAAAAATGTTAAGTAAAAATAAAGAGTGACAAACTGAATACAGAAAATGCGCAATAACATTCTTCTTTAATATTAGCAACTTTATTTATTCACAATTACAAGTACCTAAACAATCTCTTTAGAACGGTATTATTACAACTGCCTCTACTTATAGGTACAGTAGGTTGTTGTAAAAATATAACAACTTCAGTTGATCGTGCTTTTAATAGTTTTCTTACTTTTCTTCTAAGATTATTGATAAGTGGCATCTACTAGAATGTTTTCTATTATAGCTTTCATGGATTTTTTATGTCTGGATTGTTATGCATGTTCTGATAACTGATCTGTTAGCAGAAGTATATGTTGGATTCATGGACAAGCAGTTTATGAGCTATTCGTCACAAAGTATCAAAAGTAATGATTCAGGCATTTATCTAGTGTTCTTTAAACATAGTTGTCAAAAGTATAAGCATCTGTTATCGTATCCATATGAAAGTATTTTTAATAACATTGAAAACATTTTTACTAAAGTTTCATCAGTACTCATGATTGAACTTGGTAATTCTGTTGTATCATTGGTTGTCCCACAGCCCAGTTTTATAACATCTGCTATAAACCTGGTTTGAATTAGAAACGTTTTTGGTTTTATTTTCTTTCGCTTCTGAATCGTGACTATCATCATCTCTTGCCTGCCATTTTGTTATTTCCAAATGATACAAATTTTTTAATAAGCATTCAAAACTACTAAACTTTACACGAGGGGAAGGTAGATAAGATTGTAAACTTAGGGGTAAAGTTATTTTTTAATAAATTTTAAGTAAGAATTAAGTTCTTTCAATAAACATTGGCATATATTATATAAATAACATTTCTGAGATGGAAGATCGAACTACAGATATAAGGAGTTTATACTCCAACCCATCTTAAAATGCCTTATATAGTAAGGACTAAACAAATTAGGTCAAAACAGCTATTGTCCTGGCTATATGCCAAACGCCGAGCGCTGAATTACATGACAAAATTTGTCGTATTTTTGTCTAACAGAGTTAGCACTAAAATTCACATTAGTAGATATTGCTACGTTCCACCGCAGTAGAGCGTACCAAACGTCACCTCTTGATAGTTTCGAACAATCTAAATCGAAGTAAAAACACGCAACGAAGCTACGTCTACTAGATGTGAGCTTTATCTGTCGAACGTATACTTGTTTACACTGCACTGACGAGACCCAAGATAGAAATGTTGAAACCGGTCTGCACTTACCGATATCCTAAGATAGGTGATACGTTGCATCTTTCTTGGTGGCTTTGGAACAATCACTGTATTTTTAGTGCTAACTCTGTTAGACAAAAATACGACAAATTTTGTCATGTAATTCAGCGCTCGGCGTTTGGCATATAGCCAGGAGAATAGCTGTTTTGAACTAATTTGTTTAGTCCTTATTATATAAGGCATTTGCAGATGGGTTGGAGTATAAACTCCTTATTTCTGTAGTTTGAATGTTACCCTCTGGTAGTAAAACTTTGCATTATATTGATGATAGAACATCGAAACAAATCTACAGATTATTCCATCTGGCATGGTGAAAATTAATATGGGCATTATAAGTACGTTTTGTGGACAACGTTGAGATATTTGTGTCTCCTCTTTGATTAATTAAGTTTGTTCGGATCTAAGCAAAACTTTATACATTAACAATATAGTGGACTAGAATGAGTATCACAAAATCATGTTCATATTTCGTCTACAATAAACGAATACAAGTGGAACTAGGGACAAAACGAATACAGCAGAATCGATATTTTCTGTTCCCTCTACTATTTCTCTCTATTCAATTTTTTTTCTGCAATACATTGTTTGTATGGGGTTAATCCTGAAGTGTCATTTCAACCCCATTTAAACATCATTTAATTAGTTTTCATTCTGCACTTATATCTCGCACTATACACAAGTTTGCCTTGTAGTTTGATCTACAAGAGATTGGAAAATTACAGCATATCTTTCCATAATTACAATGTTGGAAACGCTGGATTTTATTTTCAATATTTCTTTTTGGTTTCAATGAGAAACAGATAGCTGGCAACCACTTTCTATCTTATGCTTTTAAATGCTGTTGCATGGCTTGGTAGGGTTCTCTTGTCATTTCTCCATTCAAATATGTTGTAAGAGCCTTTTCGTTATTTGATCTTCTAGGCGATGATTATAGAGTATGTGAAGATTTTTCAATATCTGTAGCGCATTTAAGTAGTAGTGAAAAGAGTAGTGAAATTTAGTAGTAGTGAAGATAAACTTGACCGAGTAGTATATACCAGTTTTCCAGATGCCGTTTTTTCCTGCAATGACTGAACTTTGTGCTTTCCTGTTTTTGCTAGCTTCCTCAAATAATTTTGTTGTGCTCCTTTGTATCTTAGAAGTGAAGGTGGATTATAAGCATTCAGTAAATAAAGTGTTAGTTTGGGAAAATTCATATCTACGTTTAGCTTAATATAGATATAGATTTTTCCAAACCAATACTTTATAAAAAGCCCTAGAACATGGTTATATTATTTAGAAACTTCCCCTCCTCCTGTGGTTTTATGTGCATTGTTCAACAAGTACTCAAGCTCGAAAATAAATAAAGATAAAATTTAAAATGAAAATCGCAGGTAACGTAATCTAAATAATTCTGAAAATAGTAAGCATTTATGCATTTCATTGTACTATTTGCAAATATTTCATTAATCCTGATATAACAAGTATAAGTTGTATCTGATTTGATGATAATTATGAAATATTTACGTCATAATATATATGTTGCTAGTAATATAATTAAATTAAATGCTATATTATATTATTTTTTTAAAGTTGACACAGATTTTCTTATTTATCACTTTGCGAAACAAACATATTTTCCTCTGTCTCCTTTTTCCCATACATTTAAAAACATATTTCAGAAAAATATCTCTTTGTCATATTTTAAGTAAGCAGTAATTTTTCAGTTTGAATCTATCTTCTCGGGGACATATTTCGAAACGAATGCGGATGGGATAAATCGTTCATGGGGAGAAATATAATTTAGGGATATCCTTTATCGAAATGTGTCAACCCTGATGAGAGTTTGCTTAAGTGGTCCTAAGGAGACGCGTGTCAAATACTGTGGGAGGGTGTAGTGGATTGAACACAAATACGTCACTTCAAAGGATGGTTGAAATATGAGTTTATAATAAAACCGATAATGGTTAAGTTGATATGAGGGAATGTATCATAAAGGGGGAGCTCTTAGAATGCAACTTCCATTTTCGATGCAATTGAGCAGCATATACAATATTGAATAATACCAATGATTGTAGATTTTCAGTGCTAATATTTCGGAATTATTAAAACATATTTAGAAATAAATTTATAATTACATTAATTTGTGTCATTAATTATTATTCATATTAATAATTGTTATCATTTCTAACAAAAACTGAAATAGGAAACATAAATTAGTGCCCGTTTACAAGACGAGAAAGCCCCACGAGAAAATATTAATTATTTAGTTAAAATAATATTTGAAAAAATACAAAGGCGGTAAAGGGAAAACTATTTTACCAATACATCCCTTAAGAGTAGACATTTTCATTATCAAATAATATTGCATAAACCAAATTAATTCATTAAATTTTTTTCAGATATTAGTAATAATAATTCTTCACGATTTATATACTTTATATTGGAGTGTTATTAACATTATACATACACTAGATAAAATAAAGTATTTTTACTTGGAGAGAACTGCCTGTCCTTGAATGTTTACTTATTTGGAGAGAACTGAACATCCATTGCATAGATAAATAGCTCATTGTAGGCAATTTATTCAGAAAACGTATGTTCAAAGTTGTAATCTAAGTAGGAAATAATCAAACCACCTAGTAGTTTTTAAGAAAATGACGAAGTATCACTGTTATTTTAATTTATGTAAGAATTTGTTTATTCGTTTCTTTTAATGTGATTTTACTACTTCTTCTGTCTAATTCACCACCATCAATTTAAAGGTCATTCATAGTTATCTCCATGTTATAAAAGGTCGCATAAAGATACAGTCGAAGTAAATAAATGTTTAAATAAAGTCTATACAAAAATAAATAGCGATACATAAAAAATGACGGGCGCATTCGCCATTTATTAAAATTGCTTAGTAAAAGTTTTCATGTAGATTTCTTTCCTTTTATGTCTTATTTTGATACGTATATAATAAAAAAGGGTGTCAGGGTATAAAACATAGTTTGCATTGTTAACTTTATGGTGATAAGATACGTATTGATAGGTATTTTATTTTTATTTTGAGTATGACAACGATAATGCATTAGGAGTAATGTTTTCTTCTATAAAATCATGCATGCGTATGAGTGGAAAAAGTATTTTCTCATATATTTGGATACACTTCACTTATACGACACACAAAAGTAATTAAAATATACCTACGGTTATCGTACTAACATACTAAATCTGTTTAAAATATATCGTATTACTTCTCTGTCGTCTTTGGTCTATTGTAGTATAATTCAGGAGTTAAGCCTATTACCTCAATTAATGATTAGATCTGAAAGGACCATCAGATCCAATCATTTATTAAGGTAGTAGGCTTAACTTCTGAATTATACTACAATAGTCAGTCTTCCAGTATTACCACAGATGAATATATTCAGTAGGATGAAAAGTATTTTAAGATTAACTGTGATAAGTTACAGCTTAGCTTAAGTTAGCTATAGCTGTAACTTAAGCTAAGCTACAGCTTACTTAAGTATAATATGCATTACACGTTACACCTGTGACTCTCTATCCATGTATGGTGTAGACCATTAACCTTTATTCAACGATGTCAATGATAATAATAAAAACTTTCATTTTTAAAGTTTTATTGATATATTGTTATTATTTGAAATCTACTAGTATACCATTATATTTTTAAAAAAGGGCATCAGTGATGTGAGTTCCGCCGTTCTGCAAATATTGGAAATATTGGGCTAGTGGGCTTCAAGGATTTCTTGTTACTTGCAAGATCTCTTCAGTCTTTAATATATATTAAATCTTCAATATTGACAGATCGCGTGAGTGTACACTTTTCTCTCAAGTATAAACTCATAGCCAGAAGTACCACTCAAGTAGTAACCTCAAAACCAAAAGTCATTAAAGGTAAATCGGGAGAATTTTATATGGATGGAAGATTTTGTGCAAAATCCTGTGAAGGTTTCGATTTGAAATTTGAAAGGCACTAGCATATCTCCTGACTAAACAGGGTGGATTGTGATGAACTACAGCTCTAACATGGTTTCAGGAATTCACACTGTGCGAACGACACCCGGTGGCTTTTTCTCTAATGCAGAACTACTCTGGCGAAAATTCGACACCCATAGCTTTATGGTGTTATGACTGGGCACTGCACCATGGTTAGGAATTCCGAAATATATGCAAAATAATCACTGGGTTGTAATAACAGTTTCACAGTAACAGTTAAAGAACGTTTAAGTTACGAACCCACGATGCTGCCTAGTTCACTAACCCAGCGCTACTAAAATAGTGTTAGATATTATATCCCCTCCCTTAACCTCCCCAACATAAACTAAATCAGTCGACCATATGCATCAAACAAGACCGGTCAGGTTCCTGTGCTCCACACTGTATATTCTCTGAATTTACATTCCATTGAATTTTCCCAGTTTTTAATCAATGAATATAGGTCTTATTATCTTAATCCTTGATTCCACTGTTCCTTGGTGTCTTTTTGCGGTATCTAGCGGTAAGTACCGTATCTAGCATATTAATTACGTCAATAAATTAAAATTTTATTTGAAACGTGAATCGACGAACGTACAAAAATCAATATACCGTAATTAATTACCGTCTCCCAAAGTCAAAGCTAAAGGTAAGGAAGTTTTTTGATTTATGCAAAATTGTGTTAACTTTTAATAAGTAAATGTCAGCGTGGCAGCAGCTTCTCATAAAGTAAGTGGCTTTTCGATAAAGAGCTTTCGTTTAACAAGTTTAATTAAAGTCCGCCTTATAGCGCGCTGTTCCTGTTAACGGCCGTTGAAACAGAAACCTTATGCTAAACTGATGGCCATATATCACGCGCAACATGGATACTCAATGTGGGATAAACGAGTTCTTTTTCTTTTGTCGAATTCGTGCCCTCATTTAGGTGAAAGATTTAACACTTGTAAAGGATAGAAAAATGAAAAACTGTTATCTTTGTAGACGGTATGAATTACCTTAGTTTTCTAACAACTGTGTATATGAGCAGTAATATCAAAAACTACAAACCTTTCGGAATTATTCAGTTCAATATCTTCTCTTTAATATTTCTTATTTTTAACCTACAAACTACAGAAATAAGGAGACTATACTACAACCCATCTGCAAATGCCTTATATAGTAAGGACTAAACAAATTATGTCAAAACAGCTATTCTCCTGGCTATATGCAAAACGCCGAGCGCTGAATTACATGACAATATTTGCTGTATTTTGTCAAATAGAGAACTAAGATACAGTGATTCAGATTGTTCCAAAACCACAAGGAAGATGCAAAGTGTCTCCTATCTCAGAATATCGCTAACTGCAGACCGGTTTCGACCTTATCTTGGGTCTCGTCAGTGCAGTGTAAACGAGTGTACCTTTGATAGACGAAGCTCACATCTAGTAGACGTTGCTACATTCCACCGCAGTGGAACGTACCAAACGCCATTTCTTGGTAGTTTCGAGAACAATCTAAATCGGAGTAAAAACTTGAGATTATCAGTATAATGCAATATAATAAAATCAGTAAAATGCATCCTTGTGGAACAATCTGAATCACTGTATTTTAGTGCTAAATATGTTTGACAAAATACAGCAAATTTTGTCATGTAATTCAGCGCTCGGCGTTTGGCATATAGCCAGGAGAATAGCTGTTTTCACCTAATTTCACCTAATTTGTTTAGTCCTTATTATATAAGGCATCTTCAGATGGGTTGGAGTATAATCTCCTTATTTCTGTAGTTTGAATATTATCCTCTGAGGAGTAAAACTTTATATTATTTCTTATTTTTCTTTACATATTTTCTATAATGTTTTGTATCTATTGCTTGATATACATGTATCAAAGATCACACTCCGCAATTCAAATTATGAACCTTGGTTTATTACTTCAAATATATCACGAAAATATACGATGCTTGGATAACGTATAAAAAATAAAAATACAGACAATTACGAAGAATTTAAGATCAAAATTTAAAAACCATGTGTTAACTTCTCAGAAAAGAAAACCCTCCACGGGTAGAATTAAACATCTGCCCCGGATGGAAACAAAACGACAGACAGCTGTTTCGAACTTATTAGTTCTCATCAGTGCCGTACACGGTCCGCCTATCTAGGACAAATGCCGTATCAAATCCATACAATAGGGTATTCATCTATATCGGTACGATCTATGTCAGTAACTTATAAGTCTTACGTGTTAACTTTTCATTAAAATGACTTAAGCAAAATCGAAACTGAAATGAACATAAACCTAAAAATGTTTGATCTCATATCGTGAAAAGAAGAAAGTTAAAACGGCCTTATTTACAATAAACTTCCACGACAAAATTTTAGACAGAAGCCAAGACATTGCAAGTTCCTTTATCGGCAATTTTGCGGCATCTTATTCTATACCAAAATTGGACAATATTGCAGATAGCATAGATACGAAGTTAGTCACAAAAATATGCTTATTATCAATGATATTACCAACCCGGAGATACTCCAGGCAATAAAATGATCAATACCAAAAATAAGTGTGTGCTCAAATCTAATACTAATATTTTTAATATAGTATTATTAATAATCTTAAGATAACATAAGATTTATTTTCCAAAGCGTCTCCTGTTAATAAATGTGAAATAAAAGCTTCTCTAAATATAAATAACTATTAAACAATTAGAAATGTAAAAGGACTTCCTATAAAATTGAATATAGTTAACATTACTCGTACTCAATGTAAGTGCTTTTAAATAATAAGTTCAAATTTTACTAAGCGATTGATCAACACCTACTCGTCATTCCTCAACGAGTGAGTTGCATCCTGTTTCTTTTATTTGCCTACTAAGTGCTCCTCCGATGTCGCATAGATATTAGACACCCGCTTAGTGTCGTCGTAAATTGCTTTTATCAGCTTTATCGCGGCATGCAATGACAAATACCGTTTAATATCCCCCTGGAAATGTCGCGGAAATATGTTCAGATGCTGGTTGGGAGTTCTGAAATATTAGAACGGTTTTCTGCTCTTAGTAAATTATTTTCATGCAACATGGAATTTCCGTTGTTCTGTTCACTTCCATTTGTTCCGTACCCCCTTCATAGTGTTCACTGGGAAACATGGAGGTCCAATTAAGCTTTGATGCCTAAGGTTATTACTACATATTATTAAATATGTATTACTACAGGGCATTCAAATATAAACGAGAATCTCAGGCGGTCGCTTTTCGAAGAAGCTGAAGAATTGTCGCCAAGAAAGTCCTGAGAACGTTAATGTGGTAAAAGTAAAGATGAGTGAGAGCAATGTACATACGTCTGTTACGCAATGCATCATAGTTAAGTTATTAACTCACTCTAGATGAAGTTATATGGTTTCAAATAAATTATTAGCACAAAACATTCTCTGAAGGACTAGAGAAAGTCGCAAATAAACCCCACGATCGCCGACCCAAGACGAGTTTAACCGAAGAACACATTCAAACGATTCGTGACTTTATTAAGCATTGGTATCCTTTAGATCATCCATAATAAGCTCAGTTTCAGCATTCATCACGTTAGCTGTCACGATTTCATTTAGAAGAACAACAGACGTTCGACTTAACATCTGTCAATGGTTTCTTGCTTAATATAGGACTAAAGGGCACTCTCTCCTTAGTCGCATTATGATCTTTAGCGAGAGTTTGAGTTCATCCTGACACTTCCAAGAGCAAACTGGCGAGCAAACAATGATGAACAACGAATGAAGACAAGGATAGTCTTCATTCGAGGAAAGTTCAAAAGGTTTCCTTTGCTAAATATCTTTCATGGCTGAAAAACAATTAATGCTGCTTATTGCTGCACTCTCTTATACAATGTGAAAGCTACTTATCGAAACACAATACGACAACAACCCCTCAAAGACGTAATTTTGCTTCAAGATAATTCCAGACCCCTACGGCAACCCAAATACGTTGAAAATTGGAGAAAATCTTCTGGGAGCTCCTTGAAAACCTACCATATAGTCCGAACCTATGGTCGTATGATTTTCAGATGTTTCAAGGATGATGCCGGGCTGGAAGCGCTTATGCATGATTGGCTCCACACCCGCCCTTCCTTTTTTACAGTGACCGCATAAGAACTCAATAAATATGTCAATAAAGAGGTTCAAAAGTCATATCCACCTACTTAATTAATTCAGTTTTTCGCCTCAAATATTTCCCCGTACAATGAAAAGTTGCTGAAATAAATTTCATCCCAGACCACCAATTCGGGATCATAAGTCAGAATTCCAACTCCAACTATCAAACACACTCATAGGTACACCACATAAATGAAATATTACAGAAGAAAAGCTATTATGCAGCAACCTTCCTTGACATTAGCTAAGCTCTTTATAAGGTGTGGCACCTGGGATTACTTTATAAGTTAAAACATACCTGGCAATTTATTTATTCTCCCTAAATCATACTTAGAAGACAGATTCTTTAGAGTAAGATACGAATCGACCGATACGAAGCTTCGTCCAATAAGATCTGGTGTCTTCCGAGGAAGTATTTTGGGACCTATAGTATATTTGATTTTCACTGCAGACCTGCAACTAGTCAAAATATCAACACTTCAACCTTTGCAGATGGTACAGCGATTTTAGCTGAAAACCCAGACCCAAGAATAGTAGCAATAAAACCATCGCTACTACAAAGTTCATTAAATATTTAGGCTTACGCCTAGATAATAAACTCAAATGAAAAGAACATATATGGATTTAGAGAAAACAATTAGGCACAAAATTTCGTAAGCACCTGATGAAAAGAAAATCACAACTTCCACCTAAAAACAACCTTCTAGTATAACGTCATAGATATATAACGTCATCTTAAAATGGATTTGGACTTACGGAATATATATTTGGGGAACTTTTGCTAAATCTAGTATTGCCACCTTTAAGAGATTTGAAGCAAAAGTTTTACGCTCAATGGTTGATGTTACATACTTCGTCACAACTATCGTGATAGAAAGATATCTATCGTGACCTAGAGACGCCTAAACTGAGGGTTGCATAGCAAGCACAGAGAGAACAGCAATTGTTGCAAGTAGTGACAATACATAAAACGTTTAAATTATCAACCAAATGCTCTCGCATTAAATCTTTTGGACAATAGTACACAAACAAATACTCAAACGCAGGACGCCACTGAACTTAGCATTTAAAAACTGATATACTATCAGTTACTTTAATATAAGAAGATGTGAATATTCATATGGAATAAGAGTATTCCAAAGAATAAAACAGCAGTTTTTACATCTGTCTTATTCATTGGAATAAATCTCTATCATGAATTTACTTCAAATCAAGATATATGCTTATTGTTTACTCCTTGTAATTTTATAGACAGATTAAAACAAAAAATAAAGGGGAGAGTATGTGGAAAAATAAAGTATCTTTGGTTTTTAATAAATCTAAAGAAAATAATTCTAATTTTTATTTGAATGCTCCTCGTAGTTTTAAACTCTAATACAATTATTTTCCATGATAATAAGAAGAACTGAATAACATAATATTTAAAATCCTTGTCTTAACAATATTTATGTGTGTAATTACGACTAAGTTCATTTTATGTGGATACCAAGACACGATGGTATGATAGATAGGTAATCATAGAATAAATCGTCTCCTAATCACTACAAAATCTGAATTAGAACTGGGTATTTTCCGAAAATATTCGAAGGATAATATACTTCCTTGTCAATACACAGACTGTATAATAACAATTAAGGGACTATTTAGAAAAGGGGTTAATATACGTAATAGTGTATTTCTTAACACAATTAAGTAAAACAACTACTAAGTTTTATAACACTATATTTACACAAATCGTGACTGCAGTTTTGACACTTCTTATGTCATTTTGAAAACCACGATTCAATCTTATTCGTTTTGAAAATGACATAAGAAGTGTCGAAACTGCAGTCACGACTTGTGTGAATATAGTGATATAGACCTTAGCAGTGGTTTTATTCAATTGCGTCGTTGTTATGAACTACCATAGAGTAAGGGCTTTCTCGATCAATATTTGCTATTTTTTAGAATTACAAACAACTCTCTAATATGATAAAATACTCAGAGTTTAGATGAATTATATCAAATACGCGATTAAAAATATATCAAGGAATAATCGATTTTCTTTATATATATTTTACTGCTTTTCATAGGATTTTATTCAAAATAAAACAGATTATTAATGTGAAGGAATTACGAACCTCAAAATATTTGTTACGATTTTCGCGAAATCCGTAGGAAGTTTACTGACGGAATTAGAAATATTCCTGCGCTGTACGATTTTCGTATGAGAAAACGAGAGACGGGGTCATCTCGTTAGCTTTATAGCGACTGACAATGCCACAAAAGGTGCAAACAACTATTGTAATTTTAATGCTATGCTCGGCGTCGTTCCGTACACGTTCCGTATATGAGTGAACACTATTATTATCTAGAAGTTTAGTGGCGTACTTATATCTTTATTAAACTCCGTACAACTCGTGTGGATTATTTTCTAGATTATAGTCGATGTTATGCTCCAGATCAAGTAAGGCTTTCGTATCTGTTGAAGGGAAAATTTTGATGGTAAACAGTCATTGTCATGTACGTTGCTATTTTCTGATGAGGCTATTAACATTTTATATATATATATATATATATATATATATATATATATATATATATATATATATATATATATATATATATATATATATATGTCCTCTTCTCTGTGTGTTTCCCCTCGACAGTTTAAGGCTTTAAGGTAAATAAATTAATTTATCGACGTTCAAATTCTTGTATCGAAAACGGCGAATAAAATCTATTGGTTCTTCAGCAATCACATAAACAGTACAAATAACAGAACAGTTACACTTTTGAGCTCACATTGAACTCAATATAAAGGTTTAAGTTGTCTCAGTATTCTAAGTAGGGGGTACCATTTAAATTGTAATAAAGCTCAATAGGTTTAGTAGTTGTAGATGTCTATTTAAGTCCGGAGATTTATTACAGTATTTACGGTAGTATGTGACACAGAACCTTATGGTTCTAGATTAAGTTTGTTATGATATGTACAAATAAATTCAAAGCCTGAAAAGAGCCTAACCTTATCAGTTATTAAGTATTCACGTACGCCTGGCTACTACTAATAATAAACATTCTCTTATATCATTTTGAATATTAAAAATAGAAAAGTGATTTGTGAAAAAAATAAAAAGAAACAAAACTTATCAGTGATGAGTCTGCGGCAGCGATTTCACCAAAATAGTACTTTCTAATTTCGTCACATTCATAATGCATTCCTTAGAATATTGCATTAATTCATGTTGTGTTTTATTTAATTCATTTTATTATTGCTTCCATTACAAGAACTAATCAACCGATTTTAGTGTTATAACGGAGTTTTTAAGACCTTTAAAAATATGTATTACAAGATAATGGGCACTATTTAAATTTGTAATGTGGGGGTAATTAAAGGTAAGAGAGTGAAAACTACTGTTGAAGTTTCCCTCCGATATCTAAATTTACTTGTCTAAATTTACTTTTTGTTTAAACGTCATTTTCCTTGTTAAAGGAAATAATGACTTGAGTGGGTACTTTTGGAAATGAGAGCACTCTATATACACGTAAGCAATGTAAAGTTTCATTTAAAATATAAAAATTCTTTTTCTGGAGAAAGAAACAAATTCTGCGTATGCAAATGGCTTGAAGAGAAACAATTCGCTAAGGATGATTCTATTATCTTCATTATTCTCTATTATTATCTTCATGCAATATGAAAAGAATCATTACAGAATGTATATAAATTGACAAAAATAAAATAACTAACATGGTTATATGAAATAAAAAAAAATTAAATAAATAATTAGTTATTATTTGACTATTTTTAAAAACATTTCGTAAACAGCTCTGTAATTTTTAAATCAGAAATTTGTAGCTCAAAGTTTAATAGATGTACGTTCAAGTCAATATTGTGGTCAAACAATTATTTTGTTTAAATAAAGAAGGAACAATATTTCATTGACACTGACTTAGTTCTCCATAACACACCGAACACTATACATTACACCCGACGCGCGTTTCGCCAACAAAGATGGCATCATCTGGAGCCGATTAAAACTCAGTTTTAATCATCTCCTGGAAAAATAAGTCTGTGTTATCTTGTCACCAAATGTTCCAACCTACTCCAGTAATATTTCATTACTATTTTAGTTCCACAATATATTATAAATATATAGAACTACCCCAACTGAAACGTCCTGTATAATAATATCGTAATCAATGTTACTCACATTCTCAACAAAATTTATTTCCTAAATCGTCCCTTTGTTTAACACTCAACATGGAATAATACTCCTGCCAGTACCACCAACACAACATGCAATAAAACCATAATCTTTACGATTGTATGGCCGCGGCCATTTGGGGGAGGCCACCCTTCGCGGTGCATTATTATTCATTGGCCTACGCAGCTATAACATAAATTTTACAAAATTACTGGCGATATTGTTAAAATATACAGGACAGGATGATGAAACGGCCTCCCTT
This sequence comes from Rosalia funebris, assembly GCA_037954035.1. Taxonomy (NCBI): domain Eukaryota; kingdom Metazoa; phylum Arthropoda; class Insecta; order Coleoptera; family Cerambycidae; genus Rosalia; species Rosalia funebris. The sequence goes on from JAZFAV010000015.1 coordinate 35,414,104, forward strand.
GCGTAGGGATGGGCAATAATATTGACGGGGTGTTACCGCAAGTCTGGCTTTATGGTCCCCTGGTGGGCATGGCTGAGCCGTTTATACAGAATCTTTTCAAAGATGATGTAGAGGATTGTTTCAAATAATAGATGATGTGTATTATGTCCAGGGAAACTAGTAATATAAAAGTATTTTCCTATAGAGGTATAAAACGTTCATTTTCAGTTCAGTTGTGTAAAGATCTAATTGTTTAATATTATCCCACCATATTTTGCAATATAGATAATGTTTCATAGACCTGTATGTCTATGAAACATTATCTATATAATAGAATTATAATAGAATTGTACGATGTGAAATCGAAAATAAGGGAACATAGTCAAGACTTTTAAAATGCATAATTATTTACACTAGTTGAAGGATTTCAAAACAACTATATCAAATATTGAACCTGTCTTTTTTTTCATTTTCGAAAACTTTCGTAAACTCAGAATCATCAGGAGAAGAGTATCGTATGAACTCAGTTGTAAGCATCTCCTGATGATGTCCACTTGATATTGTCGAGGAAGTGTATATGATCATTCAAAGACACAAGAAAATTCTTATTATCTAAGTACCTGATACTATTAGCTATTAGCATTGTATGATTAAAACTTTTAATCTTAATCACGATTGAACGAAAACCTTTATTTCTTAACCATATTCCAATGATGACAACTTGGTTGGCGAAACGCACGTCAAAAAAACGTGTAACCTTTCAGTGTTCGTGGAAAACTGGTCTCTTGTGTTTTAAGCTGAATCCAAAGTTCCAGCACCTTCCCAAGAGAGCTATTTTATCTGTTAACTAATATATAGGAGGGCAGTCAATTTGTCCCTAGAAAATATGTTAACTTGAAAAATATTAGCTTCTTACAAAACACAGAACTATTCATGAACAAAGACCTGAGGAAGTTGTTTTGCTGTTTGACAGATAGATGGCGGTAGTTGTATTTTGCTTGTAGATTCACTACTAAACTGACACATCTGTCTATATACTGTTAAGCAATACATCAGAATATTATTTTGCTACTATACGTACAACTTTCTAAACTCTATGTATGTAATAATAGGAAATAAAATTGTATAATTCAATCAAGAATATAATATGACGTGGATCATATTCGAGTAATTCATTTTGTCATTGGATAATTATCTTAGCAAATAAAATAGGTAGGAAGAAATCAAAGAAATGATAAAATCAGTGCCAGACGATGGAAACTAATTTAGACCAAAAATATTTACTTCTAAACTTTCTACGCTATAAAACAAAATAGCGTATCGATAATAATTATCTATTGGAATATTCATGAGCATAGGGATTGGAAGATGGTTGCCCGTTCATTTATATAACTGAAATAATTGTTTATTTAATAACTAAATAATGTAATATTAATTAGATGAAATAATTTTCATGTAATATAAGACTTTATTAGACTCGTTATGATAAACATAACATAAAATTAGTAGTTTCAATAATCTTTTTTCATTATCGTGATATTTCCTAATAATTACTAACTGTTTTTGGTAAATATATAATTAATTTCTGAGTTTATTTCAAAAATATAGAATGAGCAATTTAATTTCAGATGGATAATATGTCTGAGATTTGAAAAATTCAGCCAAACGTGATTTTTTTTTTCGTAAATTATAGTGCCCAATATTCAATACTGACTATTTGTTTCTGTACAATTCTTATGTCCATATAAATATGTGCCGTATTTTGAAAGTTACTGGTTGGGTAAATCAAAGATGTTATTACATATTTTGATCCATATTGAATTTAATAACAGTATCTGATAAACATATTTACAAAATGTAGAATGACTACTACAAACACTATTCCTTCAATTTTAACACGCTTTGTCTTGTAAAATTCATATTACAATTACTGGCTTACACTTTCTATTGCACAATTAATAACTTTAGGAATAACTACCATAGTAGGTATAAATATGCATGCAGTTATCATAGCATATGACGGAAAATTAGTAAACTACCAACTTTAAAAGACACATACATACTCTTTCAAATAGTGCTGGAGGATGTAACACTACGTAGTATTGTTACTCCTCAATTTCACAATGACAATAAGATGAACGTAGTCACATTTCGAATCTATCATGCTTTGATATAGGATATCTTCTTGTGCCTTGCTACAACCTGATATAATTTAAAATTACGTTCATGTATCCCTGTATCTCGTCGCATGCATACAGGCGGATATCGATTTTATCCTTCGTTCTTTTTTCTTTGGAGAAATTTATTTATTTATTCAATAAGGCATAAAATATTTATACGTTTGTTATATAGGGTTTTAATTATTTATAAGCGCCTGTTGTTTTTGACATGTCTCAATAAAAAGGTAATATTATCATCAACACTTTATTATTCTATATACAGTATGCGCCAAAAGAATTGAATTTATTTTTTTGTTTTCAAGACATAATATTTTTTAAGAAGACATAAACCTCTATTTATTGGTAATACACAATCTGACCTTGTATAATACCATTAAATTTAACATGGCAATTCTGAATAGTGCCATGAATTAAGTCATAGGTCATATTAATTAATATTTCGGACTTAATGATTCACTTTTCAAACATGAATTCAATATTAGCTCTAATGAGCTAATTTTAAGTAAAAACGATTACACTTTATTTGTAGTATTTGTAATGTATTCAAATGTAGAGTGTCTCAGTTGGAACTATAGGATTTGAATTTCGCGCCATTTGCGTTCTGTCAAAGGTAAGACGTTAATATTTAACGATCTGTAAACCATATGACGTCAAAGAAAATCGTCATTAACAGTTTAACAACAAATAGTCTATGTACAATTGTTTTATGAAAGCGAGAAATCATTTACAGATGCATTAAGAAAAATTTACATAAAATTAGAACAAAATGCCTACAGAGCTCGTATCTTAATCAAGATATTTTAAGAAACGGATTCTGTTATTGATAAGGTAACATCAATACAACATCAAATGTTGCTGGAGTGATCCGTCAGATATATGATTGTCGAATTTGGGGTTCTGAAAATCCGAAAATTCACATCCCGTTCATGAAAAACGATTTCATTCACAGAGATACACGGTTTGGTGCGCATTTTTAGTGAAGGTATGGTGGTGGTTGTCAAAATTAGATACTCAGGCGTGTTCACGTTGTATTATTTGTAGATGACAGTCATTAAACTGACACCCTGTCTTTGACAGAACACAAACGACCCGCAATTCAAATCATATAGTTCCAACTGAGACATTCTATAGGTTGCTAGTGGAACTGAGGTTGATAAAGTACAAATCTAATAATACTTAATGAAAATAAATTGAAAACTTAATGTAACCGACTATACACATATAAGCACTAAATATGGCCAATAATTAAGTATAGATCTCTACAGGTATAACCAGAAACTCTGAAAATTTCCTGAAAAATTTTATGGGGAGTCTTTGGAGAATTCTGGGAAATAAATGAAAAAACTCACTATTTTAGGCAACAGTAGAATGCAAAACGTGTATAAATTATAACTAATAAGTAAACATTAAAATTTACTGTGTTATGGAATACTTCGAGGCGCATAATGTGGCGCACTTATATTATCACAAAATATTAATCGAGATACTTTCTTAAACTTTTTAGGAGATGTATCGTTAGATTTGCTAGAAGATGTTCCTCTTCGAGTAAGATGAGAAACCTTTTCATGCACGATGGGGCATTCTTCATTACCTGCCATAATACATAGCATTAAATAATTGTTTAACTAATTTATTTCCCAAACGACAGTTAGTGATGACGTAATGATTCGGTGCTTTGACCCGCCCCAAGTGCGGATTTCAATCTAATGGATTATTTTTTAAGGGGGAACATGGAAATTGTTTCTAAAAATGAGATGAATACAACCGTTGATTTACATGAACGCATTTTTGTAGCAGCCGTGGATATTCGCAATACACCTGATCTGTTCGTGCGTGTTCACGAAAACTTTAACGAATGCATTACGGATTGTATTCCTCCTGGTAGAATTCGTTTAAAACAGTATCTAAAATGAAATAATATGTTTACTGGTGATATTAATATAGTGTTCTAAAAACAAAATAAAACTTCCATTTTAATACCAATGCCTACGGCAATATTAATACCTATGCCTACGGCAATAGCAACATTACTTTTCCAGGTCACTAAATAATATGCAGAAACGCCTTCAACTATTTTAAGCTTAATTTTGGACGACGAATTATAATTGTAAAATGATGTATTTTAATTTGATTAAAATTGACTGAGATAACATAAATCGAACGCTTTTTATTATTCAACTTTCTATTTATTAACATGGCACTCCTCGAAATGTTGACACCCCTCACTATTTTACTTTAGGCTAACCCTGTATTATATAAAATACCTTCCAATAAAGCGACAAACAATTATTCACTCTAATTCAGTTCCGGCATATTTTAATTAAAGTTAAAACCTACCTCCATATATACTTCCATTATATGTATGTATGTATTTACATATTTTACCCAATATACCAAATATTCCTATAGTAACGCAATACTTCGACGAGTGTTTATTATTATATATATTTTAATAATGGTAAAAACTGCAACGATCCATATTTTTAATCAAATTAAAATACACAATTTTACATTTTTAATTAAGCTCAGTTAAAATATGACTAAATATACGCGAATTCAAATTATATTTGTAAGTGGCGTCCATCAACAATTAGTTATTGGATATTGGACTGTAAAGTATCAAAATTACACATATCCTGTATAATGATTAAAAAAAGTATTGGTTAGATTTTATACATAGCAATTTAATTCATGGATGGCTCTCAAATTATAAATAAATTCCACATATATATTTCTTTATAAGTATTTTTTATAACTTTTATAGTTCTTTGTTCTTTGTTCTGAGAGCCTTGTCTCAAATAGTATGATAATAATTAATTTATTGGACTTTGATCTGGCGGTATAGTTGACCATTCTATTGCCAAAAAACGAGTACCTCATGTGTCATGACATAGAGTACTATAGAACGATGGCATTCAATTATTTACATACTATATTAATGATTTTATCATCAAAATCAAGAACAATTTAATTATAAATCTTCAACCCTAGTTCAGCTACTACTATCAATGAAAAGTAATACATTAATATTTTCACAACTTAACTAAATATTGTATTCCTTCGTCCGGTCAATTCTAATTAGTGTTGGATTCTAAAGATTTTACATTATATAAGGAAGATATTGATTCACATGAGAAAAAAAAATTGTTTTCAATAGCTGTCAACAACAGCCTCTTATAAATTACTTTTTGGGTTACATGTTTTTCGGGACGCTGAATCCGAATCCGAGATCTATTTAACCCAACCCATATTTAACCCATAATATCAGTATTACTAAGAAATCCATTGCATGAGTTTTTTGAAGGGAAAATAATTCTATACAGTCAAAAAAAGAGAACAATTAAAATATATGCTTTTTATTCCAATCAGCCCTTTTAAGGACTATCTACATGATGTATAAAACCCGATCGTGCAACCTACCCGCGATATACATTGGGTAACGACAATGTCGACGGTACAATAATTTGAAGAACTAACATTAATTGAATAAACGTAAAAATATAGAGATTTAGGGTCTAAATGCTCAATAACATATAAGTCGGCTATCGAGAAACGAACCACCAAGCCACCAAGCGGTTATCAAAGTAGTTCCCGAATAGCAAAGCTATTACATAATCGCTCTAGGAAACAACTACTCCTCGGGCTAAAGCCCCGCCAGGCATTGAATTATACCCAGAAGCGATCCTCGACTCCTTTCTCGTGTTTCTGCACGATCAGACAAGGTTTCAAAAAATAAAACCCGCCACAGGTAGGATTCGACATTTGTCCCGGATCGGAACCGAACGACATACAGCTGTTTCAAACATATTAGTTCTCATCAGTGCCGTACACGGTACGCCGATCCAGGACAAATGCCGAATGAACTCTATGGGGTATACATCTTTATCGATACGATCTCTGTCAGTAACATATAAGTCGGAAATCGAGAAAGGAACCACCAAGCCGCCAAGCGGTTATCAAAGTAGTTCCCGAATAGCAAAGCTATTACATAATCACTCTAGGAAACAACTACCCCTCGGGCTAAAGCCCCGCCAGGCATTGAATTATACCCAGAAGCGATCCTCGACCCCTTTCTCGTGTTTCTGCACGATCAGACAAGGTTTCAAAAAATAAAGCCCGCCACAGGTAGGATTCGACATTTGTCCCGGATCGGAACCGAACGACATACAGCTGTTTCGAACTTACTAGTTCTCATCAGTGCCGTATACGGTACGCCGATTCAGGACAAATGCCGAATGAACTTTATGGCGTATCCATCTTTATCGATACGATCTCTGTCAGTAACATATAAGTCGGAAATCGAGAAAGGAACCACTAAGCCGCCAAGCGGTTATCAAAGTAGTTCCCGAATAGCAAAGCTATTACATAATCCCTCTAGGAAACAACTACTCCTCGGGATAAAGCCCCGCCAGGCATTGAATTATACCCAGAAGCGATCCTCGATCCCTTTCTCGTGTTTCTGCACGATCAGATAAGGTTTCAAAAAATAAAACCCGCCACAGGTAGGATTCGACATTTGTCCCGGATCGGAACCGAACGACATACAGCTGTTTTAAACTTATTAGTTCTCATCAGTCTCATAAATAACAATATGGAGCCATAATATATGGTAGTAGATGATTAGAAAGAAGTAACAATAAACCACATTTAAAAAAAGTCGAGTAGAACAACACAGTAAGTGGTGGTGGCGCCTTCACCAAATATTAAACTATAGCCAGTTGAATTACTTCCATAATCTGTTTTCCATGAAAATAGCCTAACACTTACACTTAAAGTTAAGAATACTTTTATATAAACTTTTTTTTCAATGTATAAGTTGGGACAAATATGTTTGTTTACAATTATATAGTTTATCCAAGGAGCTTTTAGATTATTTCTTAGTACCACGGCTAATTATATTTATTGTATTTTACAATATATTCGTTGTAAAATTTCAAAACATTATTCAACAGAAGAGCCAATAATTAATATGTTTACTGGATTGATTTTTGTTCATTTTCATGAAAATGCATAGAGATATTTTCGGTTTGCCATATATCAAACATACGCCGTTCAATCCATTAGTATAGCAGTCATTTTTCATTTTTGTTTGTTTAGAGTTTTAGAGTACGGATATCCAAAGCGAAGCTGTAAAATATACTTTTGTATTAATCATTTCTATTGTCAAGCAATGGACGAGCACTTTATTTCCAACGTTAGCATATAAATCGATACCGGTTTTTGAAATTTTTACATGTAAAATTGATATGACCTGTTTACCATGTTCTCACTTTATAAAGTCAGAAGTTTTAATAAATATTAATAATATCAAAGGTTGTTATTAAGAGTGTAATATTACAAATTATTCTGGCATCAAGACAAGTGTTCTCCAATTAAAATTACTTTATACATGTATAGATATAGAATAAATTTAGATAGCAGAAAATAATTGCTTTGAGACAGAAATAAGAGCGTAGTATTATATCCTCTTTATATAAAAGCATTTATACCGAAAAAGAGAGGAGCCGACAAATGCGAGAACTTTAGAACGATTAGCCTTCTTAACTTCTCACGCGTCAAAAACCTTAACCAGAATAGTGCAGAAGAGGATGGAAAATAGAGCGGAGGAAATACTAGGAGAAGACCAATTCGGGTTTAGGCGAAACAGGGGAACTCGCGAAGCTATTCTGGCGCTAAGAGTAATGTTAGAGAAAACAATAGAAAAAGGAAAGAACACTTATATAGGATTTGTAGATTTAGAAAAAACTTTTGATAATGTAAGATGGGAAAAAATATTCGAGATACTAAAGAGCGCGGGAATGAAGTATAGAGACAGGAGAGTAGTACACAATCTATACAAAGAGAAAACTGCTGTTATAGAAATAGAAGGAGAAATAAGGGAAGTAGGTATTAGGAAAGGAGTAAGACAAGGATGTACGCTATCACCACTAATTTTTAATCTGTACATCGAAGAGGCGAGTAATGTGGATTAAAGTGGTAAAAGAGTGGATTTCGGGATTAAAGTACAGGGACAGAAACTAAAAATGCTGAGATTCGCGGATGATATAGCAGTATTAGTATCTAGTAAGGAGGAATTAGAATCAGCGTTGAACGAAATGGAGGCAGTGTTGACAGAGGAATTCGGAATGAGGGTGAATAAAAAAAAACTAAAGTGTTAGTGTGCAGAGGGCGCGAGAGCAGAGCAAAAACGGAAGTACAAATTAATAATGAAAGATTGGAGGAAGTTAAAGACTTCACTTATTTAGGAAGTAAAATAAATTGTAATGGAGGAAGCGATAAAGAGATAAAACAAAGAATAGCGCAGGGTCGAGTAGCTTTTAACAAAAAGAAAGCACTTTTATGCTCGGGGGTAATAAACTTAGAAACAAGGAAGATATTTTTGAAAACGTATGTATGGAGCACGGCACTATACGGTTGCGAAACCTGGACGGTAGGAGAAGCAAGTAGGAAGAAATTAGAAGCTTTTGAGATGTGGTGTTACCGAAGAATGATGAAAATACCGTGGACTGATAGGGTTAGAAACGAAGAAGTATTAGAGAATGTGGGCGAGAAACGAGGTATGTGGAAAAACATAAAGAAGAGAAGAGATAGAATGGTAGGCCACTTGCTGAGACATGGGGGAATAGTCTTCGATATTTTGAAGGCAGAAATAGAAGTGAAGAAAGGCAGAGGTAGGCCTAGATTAGACTACTGCTCGCAAATAGTAAGGGATGTAGGTTGTAGCACAATTAGCGAAATGCGTAGGTTAGCACAAGATAGGAGAAGCTGGAGGTTAGCGTCCAACCAGTTAGGACTGATGACCTCATGATGATGATTTAAAAACAAATCTGTTGTAGTAATTTATAATACAAACCTACCATTATTATCGCGGTTTGCCACTTTTCTTATTGTTATTAATAATAGTTTCATAATCACGCTTAAAACTTCTATCAAATTACGCAACTTGTGGGAATAAACTTAAATATATAGAGTATGCTAGCGTTGGAATTTTTTATTATGTATATGGGTGGCCAAAAACATTTTTAGAACAATATTAATATATTAAATAAAAGTCGTCCTCACAACTTTTTGACTCAAAAACTCAAAATAAATTAAAAGACGCTAAGAAGGTGCTAGACTCAAAACATTAAACGAGTTATTAATCCGGTACGACAAACTAAAATCTCTAGAAATTCTGCAATAAGTATAGGGTTTTTCAATAGCGACGCTCGAAATTTGTTAGGTTATAACGGCCATATTGTTAAAGCAATATCTGTAAAATTTATTGTGTATAGTATTTCATTCGTATTTGTATTTAGTACTATAATATAATATATTCCAATACTATTCCCGTTTCATTAAATAAATTCCCGAGTTCGTAATGAAATCACACCGTATAAAACACTTCAACACAACTGCGTCTCCATAAAGCGCATCTTAATTAAAATATAAATGCGGAAATCTCGGTAAATACAGTCCTAAAATCGCTATGATACAGTTCAGATGTTTAGTGTAGAAGACGGCAAGGCGCCTCAGGTACGTTTCTATATCCAGCGAGCAGACAGGCTGCATTTTATAGGTGGTTTTTATTTATGAAGTGAACCGCGCCTTCAGCGACTGTTTTCATAGATGTTTTATGGTCAAGCGTCTCCATCGTGTCATACTGTTCAGACTCATTCTCCTCAGCTATTTTGCTTCTCTCTACACAGTAAAAAAAACAGACATGTTTTCCTTTTTGTAACTTAAAGATACTGGACGGTTTCTGCTGACAACATATAATATAAAAATAATTCATAACACAGTTATTCATAATTACAATTTTCTGATCATATACAAATCTATCTCACTTGTAGAATTTCTATTATTAAACTTGTTCTGATTCTACACCATGTCACGCTTTAGCCGTAATAATTTATCATATATAAATATTAACATATATACAGGGACGGCCATAATCAAGTACCCGATTTGAAGTGTTCGTAATTGTTTTATCTGACAGCTTTCGTTAGTTTACTTTTGACATTTCTCCCGTGCACATATTTAAGTTTTATTATGAATCGATACACACTAGAGGAACGTGCAGAAATAGTAATTTTATTTATTAAAAACAATGAATCGGTTATTTCAACACAGCGAAATTTTCGCCGAAAATATCCTCACCGTCCTGCTCCAACTGGAAAGACAATACGCCGCTTATGTCAACAATTTCAGCGCAGTGGAACAACGGCTGATGCAAGGCATATTGGACGCCCACGAACAGGACGCTCAATTGAAAATATCCGGCGTGTAAGAGAAAGCATTGCAGAAGATCCAAGAACGTCAACAGAAAGACGCGCCACACAATTGGGCATGTCTCGGACGTCCCTGAAGCGAATTTTGAAGTTAGATTTGCACGCATCTCCATACAAGATCCAGGTGGCACAGCAGATTCTTCCCAGAGACCATCAACAGTGCCTGCAATACTGCCACAGTCTCCTAAACATTAACGACAATATTGATGATTTTCCACATAAACTGATTATGACCGACGAAGCTCATTTTCACTTAAATGGATTTGTAAATAAGCAGAATTACCGCTACTGGGGTACAGAAAACCCTCGTATTCTTCAGGAAAGACCACTACACCCTTCACGAGTCACTGTGTGGTGCGGCGTCTTTGCCCAAGGTGTAATTGGTCCATATTTCTTTGAGGACGATGAAGGCACTGCTGTTACGGTCAACGCAGAGCGCTATAGAGCAATGCTGAATAACTTTTTGTCACCTCAGTTGGAAGTTCTAGGACTGGAGGATATGTGGTTGCAGCAGGACGGTGCGACTGCGCACACATCCAGAGAGACAATGGCCATGTTGCGCAACATGTTCCCTGTGCGATTAATTTCTCGATTTGGCGACTTAGCGTGGCCTTCGAGATCGCCAGATCTTTCGGCTCCTGATTTCTTCTTATGGGGCTATCTCAAAGGAAAGGTATACGCCAATAACCCTCAGACGCTACAGCAGCTTAAACATAATATCCATCAAGAAATAGAGGATCTAACGCCAAATGTCTTGACTCGAATTATGGAACATGCCGTAAAAAGAGATCAGATGTGCATCGCAGTTAGAGGCGGTCATCTGACTGACATCATCTTTAATTGAGTATAGGCTTAAACTTTAAATACAAATAAGTGTCCTACACATATTATTTTGCTTTTTATTTCCTTGCATTGTACACGGCCGCTACTTAAAATCGGGTACTTGATTATGGCCGTCCCTGTATTAACATATATTAATAATTTATAAATATTAACTCATGTTATGTTACGCGCTCTTTGATGTCCATATGTTGCTTTTGATGTACCCCTATAAAACAATTCTATTGGCTAGATAAGGCGACATTGGAGGCCATTTGATTCTTCTTTTCTCACTTATAATGTGATTGAGATATACAGTTTCTAAAAACCGGTATACTGCATTATAGGCAGGATAGCGGAGAACCTGGGCCTGGCACCAAATCTCTAAAAGATCAATGCTCAATGATCTGGAACAATTTGATAACGTGCTACGCCCCAAGAAAGGGGTTGTGCAGTAGCAAGGGTTGTACGGGTGGAAGTCTGGAAAATTAAGTCCTGAATTCTCTTTCGTGGCTTCTCTCCTTCACTTTGGCTACCCGCTAGCTGCAGTGGAGGTGCGAGTTGATGCTAAGGAGCGCCACCCGTGTTCCAGCCGTGGTCAAAGGAGATAAACTTTGATTATACAAAAAACGGGAAATGTGCCTATATTATCAATGAAACTACAGTACTAACCTTTCTATCCTTACATGCATGTACATATCACAGAATAACCTAACTCTAACCTAATTCGATATATCTCAATCACACTCATCCGTCTACTTTTTATACGTGCTACTTTCTGTGTTGCGAACTTCCACGGTAACCGATTGAAATGGTTGACCTGTGTATGGCTACAATGGTCGTACTGCCGGGTACGGCTCGGCAAAGTTGATCCTGCTATCTGCTCCCTCGCCTCTAACAGACATTGAGAAGTGCTCTAACCTCAAAATCACGTAACTGGCACAGCAACGGGAACAGATAAAGAACAAAACCCAGAAAATAAAAAGTCCTGAAATAAGAGACAAGTCTTAGTCGCTGACTGTTATTACTGTCTTTAATCGATTTTACGTCTAAAATATCATACCTTCGTTGTTAGACGCCTTCGGTGATGATTATTTTTAACGAAAAATCCACCAAAATGGGTGAATGAACACTATTTTACACTATAAGTACACAAATATGTATCTCTGCAAAATAACGTTTACTAAAAGACACTGTTTCTACCAATCAACTAAGATGTCTCACCTTTTTCTTTGTTCCCTCATGTCCACAAAAACCCTCATATCCGCAGAAGTTTTAGATAGTTCGGGGCCACAAACGCATAAACAGATAGGGAAGTATTGTACGCGGGCCTATTTATTTAAAACTGTAACAAACGTAACAAGTTTAAATGTTTCTGTCGGGTAACATTTCCGTCAATAAAGAAAATCTATTTATAAGATCACCTAAAATATTACCCCAGGTACTACACTCAAGGACTCAAGTGTTTACATTTTAGAAAACAGTACCCAGTAATTGTTAATTTATATCGACCATGAAGCGATCGGAATGGTCTTTCGTAAACAGATATGTAAATAAAATATTTCTAATAAAATGTATATGCTTTTTAGCTTTTTCCATCACGGTATTCCAGAATTACATACATGTGTTATACATACAGTTCTCAGAAAAAATTTCTTAGACAGCGGCTACCTTGTTAAGTTGGTGATAACGCTAACATTTACTATGTTTTATTCTTTTTTTTTCTAACTGTATTCTCCTATATATCGTTCTTGGTAAAGATTTACTACTGCACTAGTTACATACCTTCACTAACCTGTGCCAGCCATCGTTATCTCCGTCCTGATTATGACATTTTCTGCACGGCGTTACACATCCAGACGATTCAAGCTTAGGAATATTCATGGCTATTTGAGCTATCAGGATGGAGTCCTCATCATTTAAACTCAATACTGCGTATTTTATATTACAATAAAAAGAATATAATAAAAATTCTAGTCCGTTCTACGCTTACCACCTAAAACACACTAATAATATATAAAGTTAGTTCAATAAACGAAAATTAATAGTCTACATTTTCTCGCATTTATAGATCTACTTTCCGCGCATTTTTACAGTGTACTGTTACTATCCCCCATCCCACTTGTCCTTCCACCTGCTTTTACACACTTCCGATCCCCACCCATCAAAACGAATTGTCCTTGTGCCAGCACAACACAACACCGAAACCATTGTAAAACAAGCACCGAACTGTTGTAGGGGAAAGTGGGAAAAGAGATGTACACGAGAGAGATATAAAAGAGGGTAGTAATTATTGTAATTATTGTGTAATTCTCAGCATGTACGAAAAAAAAATAGAATCACGGAATGACGCTAATTTATACCCTCATAGAGGTAATAAAATATGTTTTTCTGTCCAAACATGTTTTTATTAACTTGAAAAATAGACACATTGTATGGAATGTGTGGAAGCAGAAAAAATATTACTCCCAATGAATATTTGGCAGTAGTCAATTATTGTGTTACAACAGGACAAACAAATTATACAAAGGAAATAATATGGCAGCGAACCTCGACTTGATTACACAATCATTAAGGGTGTAATAAAAAATATCAGACATACTTGATAGTTTGTTATCAGTATCATAAATAATGAATACTGGAAGAGGTTTTAAATCACAAGTCTTGCTTGAAGCTAGCCTAAAAACGTTTCTATAGGCCTAAGGTATCTAATACAAATCTCAAGTAGGTGTTGCCTCATTAATATGCATACTAAATAACACAGAAACTAAAACAGGACCCTGAGGTACTCCAGAATCAGTATCCAGAATCTAAACCAGAGTTTAGAATTAGAAATTTAACGCAGTCAATATAAATTATAATCCAGTCGTAATACTCAATTTAAGACGTGATTTCTACTGTAATAACTGCTAAAATTAATAAGTATTCCATTTCCTTTAGTGAACACAAACATATATTATAATTAAGTCTGTTGAATGCCTTAAAGAATGCCCTATATATGTTACTGTTACAATGAATACTTAGTTTTAAAACTAACCAGCTAGTTTATAAACTAACTAAATACTCTGTTACTTTGAAGGAATCAGGAACTGAAATAAAAACGCTGTTATTTTGAGAGAACCTAACCTAACATAACTATCTATTATTCTGGTTAGGTTAGGTTTATTTAGGTTAGGTTCATTCAAAATAATAGCTTATTTAGTTTAGTTTCTGATTCCTTCAAAATAACAACAACAATAGCAGCAACAATTGTAAATTCATTCTGGACTAAGGTTTTCATCAAGTACTTATTATCGAATTAATTACTTACCATTTTGAAAAAAGGTTACGAAATGAAAATTCTATTAACATACTTACTAATTCACTAATATCACAATTATTTAAAACAAATATTTAGTTAGTATTTATATAAGTTCATATTAAAATTAAACGAATTTTATTGTGATATTTAGTTCAACTATAAAGAAAGTTCACAGGAAATAGGTTTTAATATTCCCATGTACATTGTAATTATCTTACTCTCACTATCTCTCACAACTACATTAAACGAAAACATGTGATAGACCATTTGGAACATTTGTCACGAATTAATCTATGAATCTAATTTAAATTATGAATACTATTATATGGTTTATAAAATTTATAAGTTTATTATACAATTAATTTATCGATGTATTACTCTGGGAGGGGGGGGGGGAGGTTCACTCCACTCCGGTAAGTGGTCATATGAATATATCTGCATATATCTGCAATTATTTCTATATTTATGTAGATGAATAAATTACTTTTAATCAACGGAGGACATACATATATATATGGACACTTAAATATGATAACAATCCCGTCCATTCGTGAATTTTAAATTCCCAATTGAGCGTAGGAAAATTATTAACTAACTGTATTATTCAATGTTAGCTAAGGGGAGGTGATTGAACTCATCATCATCATTAGGTCATCAGTCCTAAGACTGGTTGGACGCTAACCTCCAGCTTCTCCTATCTTGTGCTAACCTACGCATTTCGCTAATTGTGCTACAACCTACATCCCTTACTATTTGCGAGCAGTAGTCTAATCTAGGCCTACCTCTGCCTTTCTTCACTCCTATTTCTGCCTCCAAAATATCGCGGACTATTCCCCCATGTCTCAGCAAGTGGCCTACCATTCTATCTCTTCTCTTCTTTAAGTTTTTCCACATACTCCTTTTCTCGCCGACTTTCTTCAATACTTCTTCGTTTCTAACCCTATCAGTCCATGGTATTTTCATCATTCTTCGGTAACACCACATCTCAAAAGCTTCTAATTTCTTCCTACTTGCTTCCCCTACCGTCCAGGTTTCGCAGCCGTGAAGTGCCGTGCTCCATACATATGTTTTCAAAAATCTCTTCCTTGTTTCTAAGTTTATTACCCCCGAGCATAAAAGTGCTTTCTTTTTGTTAAAAGCTACTCGACCCTGCGCTATTCTTTGTTTTATGTCTTTATCGCTTCTTCCATCCCAATTTATTTTACTTCCTAAATAAGTGAAGTCTTTAACTTCCTCCAATCTTTCATTATTAATTTGTACTTTCGTTTTTGCTCTGCTCTCGCGCCCTCTGCACACTAACACTTTAGTTTTGTTTTTATTCACCCTCATTCCGTATTCCTCTGTCAACACTGCCTCCATTTCGTTCAATGCTGATTCTAGTTCCTCCTTACTAGATGCTAATACTGCTATATCATCCGCGAATCTCAGCATTTTTAGTTTCTGTCCCTGTACTTTAATCCCGAAATCCACTCTATCTTTTACCACATTAATCGCCTCTTCGATGTACAGATTAAAAATTAGTGGTGATAGCGTACATCCTTGTCTTACTCCTTTCCTAATATCTACTTCCCTTTTCTCCCCTTCTACTTCTATAACAGCAGTTTGCTCTATGTATAGATTGTGTACTACTCTCCTATCTCTATACTTCATTCCCGCGCTCTTTAGTATCTCGAACATTTTTTCCCATCTTACGTTATCAAAAGCTTTTTCTAAATCTACAAATCCTATATAAGCGTTCTTTCCTTTTTCTATTGTTTTCTCTAACATTACTCTTAGCGCCAGAATAGCTTCGCGAGTTCCCCTATTTCGCCTAAACCCGAATTGGTCTTCTCCTAGTATTTCCTCCGCTCTATTTTCCATCCTCTTCTGCACTATTCTAGTTAGGATTTTTGACGCATGGGAAGTTAGGCTAATCGTTCTAAAGTTCTCGCATTTGTCGGCTCCTCTCTTTTTCGGTATAGTAACGATAATGTTCCTCTTATAATCCTCCGGCATCTCGCCCGTTTCGTATATGTATTTTACCAGTTCAAACATCCTATTTACTACTTTCTGTCCCGCACATTTCAAAATTTCCGCCTGTATTTTATCTACACCCGGCGCTCTATTATTCTTTAGCCCCCTTAGTGCTATTTCAAATTCCTCTCTCAATATAGGTTTTCCTACATCTTCCCTATCGATGCTAGATTCTTCCTCTAATATCTCTCCTAATTCCTGACCCTCGTATAAATTTTCTAAGTACTGCTTCCATCTATCCGCTTTCTCCTCTCTTCCTATCAGTATGTCCCCCGATTGACTCCTAACATTTCTACTTATTGTTCCTATATCCCTGAAGTTCCTCTTAATTATTTTGTAAGCCTCATCGGTCTTACCTACTTGCAACTTATCTTCTACTTCTTTGCATTTCTCCTCTATCCATTGTTCTTTCGCTTTTCTACATTTTCTAATGATTTCCCACTTTATTGCCTTATACGTTTTCAGTCCTTCTTCGTCTCGTCTGTTTTTGTAGTCTCGTCTCTTTTGCATTAAGTTTAAGATTTCGTCCGTTATCCAGGGCTTCCTAGCTTCCCTTTTATCGTGTCCTAAAACGTCCGTAGCCGCGGAAGCTAGACTATTCTTGATACCCTTCCACTCAGTTTCTGCGTTCTTGATTTTGTCCTTACTCGTTTTATTTATTAATTGATCTGTTTTTCCTGGAACTTATCTTTCATATTCTGATCCCTCAATATGTCTACATTTATACGTTTCTTATCCTTCCGGGTTTTCAGATTTTTGAACTTTAATCTAGCTTTCATGACTACCAAGTTGTGATCGCTGTCTACATCTGCTCCTGGATAACTCTTACAGTCTTTTACTTGATTTCTAAATCTCTTCCTAACCAGAATGTAGTCTATCTGATACCTGTCTATCCCTCCTGGCATTTGATTGAACTCGACTACTATTATTATTATATTACATCAAGCTCATGTGAAAGTTAAATGTTTTTAATTTAAACCCACCGCGCCGTGAAATATGCCTGTATTTTAGTGAAATATACACACGAAGCTTTACACACGAAAAGAATTAAGTTGTAATTAAAAGCAGATTAGCATCCACCACTATAAAATGACAGTTACCATTATACAACAAATTTTATCCCCACTACTTTCAACGGAAAATAGTAAAAAGCACATAGCATAGTTTAAGCTGCAGTGTATTAACAGATCGCAGCCATTTGCTGTTACATAAAGTGTACAAGAGGAGAAGAACTGGCCAATGTCAGCTAATTTAAGTCGTTGCTGTATTAAACATTTAATTAGTGACAGGTTAGATGGCAATACAGTCCTTTTTGTAACTACATTAGCAATTAGATACGATACAATGTTGAAGCTAATGTGTTAACTTGTAGGTGCTTGAACTGATGGCTGAGAGAAGTGAAAATCCAACCAAGTTACCTCAGTTTTATTTAAGTCTGCTGGCCAATATCTCTTCAATCTTCGGTTTTCAACTGGATGTAATAGTGTTTCTAGGAGAGAGTTGGGATATGTTTCGAGTTTTAAATGGTGAATACGGATTCAGTATTTGATGTAACTGACCTAACCTTTGATGTTACTGATATGAACTTACATTCTGTATGCAATGTGTGATTTAAAATATATTAAGGTTCGTCTGTTATGATACGAAGACCCTTCGATTGAACTCCTTGCATAATATAAATGTATAATCTAGCTGCACAACCCCAGAGTTCTACTTTGTATGTCGAAATGTTTCTATATATGGTTTTATATAGAAGTAGTTTATTTTTTTTTGTATTGATAATTTGGATTTTCGTCCAATTAATAATAGTTAATTTTTTTTTTATTGAAGTGAATACTTCTTTGGCGGCGTTCTGATATTTGACGAGAATGGAGAGTGAATTGGAAAAAATGTAACGTTTCAAGATTTCGTTACACGAGAGAGAAAAAAGATATAACGTAGAGAGAAGGAGAAATAGAGCTATA
Source organism: Rosalia funebris (assembly GCA_037954035.1). NCBI lineage: Eukaryota > Metazoa > Arthropoda > Insecta > Coleoptera > Cerambycidae > Rosalia > Rosalia funebris. Next base: position 35,432,630 of record JAZFAV010000015.1, read on the forward strand.
CATTTGGTATACCTAAAACACAGGCTTCGTAACAAGACAGAGTACACAGATATATAACATAGAGAGAAAGAGAAAGAGAGCTATACATCATATATATCAGTTTAGGCTATCCGCGTCTCCCTTTTGTGCGGTCCTTCGTCTTTAACACCCACTGATACGCTAAGTCCAAGGTCTAAGTTGCTTGAAGGGGGAATAGTTTAGGAAGCATCGTACGAGCAAGAGAGAGAGCCACGTGTTCATTGAATACTAGGCAATAGAAGAAAATATAGTATGACGCGCATGCGCGCGAGTACGTACAACTCTGACGCCATACGGGAGTTGAGCAAGAGAGAGCGATATTAACTCAGTACGAAGCGATAGAATAGGATAGATATATTATCGCGCATGCGCGCGTTATAGATGTATGCGTCCAGACGCTATATATTAACAGCTGAAGCAGCGCGCGTGTGTACCGAATATTTATCATTGTGTTTTGTAATTATTTACGTTCTTTATATCTGTGTTCTGTGATTATTTGATAGTATCCTTGAACCGTTTAATTTGTTAAAATCTAGAAGTATAATATATTTCATTCACCCCTCCCTACTGGTTTACAGCCACAAGACAAAATCCCTTTGATTCTCGGGGAAGATTTCAATGTAAATTGCGGATCCAATGATTCTTTGACGTTGATTAACTTTCTTCGAGAAACATTTAGTCTGATTATAAATAACAATTCCAAAGAATCAACAACAAAATCCGGAACAACAATAGATGCAATTTTTACACGTTATCTAGAAAATATCGAATCACGAAGATATATTTCATATTTTAGTTATCACAAACCAATCATATCAGTATTACCAATTAAACCACCAGCCGATGATAGTGTAGATAATGAATAAACCGAATATTTTTTACACAAATTTTATATTGTTATATTTCTTTTGAAATTATCCCTCTCCCTTTCTCTCTCTCTCTGTCAATCTCTCACTCTTAATCTCTCTCATTCTCTATTCTAAAGAAGTGTTCACTTCTATCACGTGTACTGTGCTGCACACGATATTTTTTTTAAGTAAATGTGTTTTTCTCTTTAGATATGTGTTCCTTCTAGGTAAGCTTACTCTCTAGGTGAAGACGAAAATATTTAACGGTTGTTAAATGAGGTACGATTTCCTGGTTGAGATAAATTAGAGGACAACGTTCTTTTCTAATGATAAATGTTATATGAGAAGATTTGGATCCATTTACTTTTACCTTCCACTGTTATAACCATTCCTCAAGTATTCCTAGATGTTATTGAAGATTGTGTGTTGCAATGTTGGGTTCTATATCTCTAGATGTTGAGACTTATCATCAGCGAATGTTTCAGTAGTTAGCTGTCTTGAATTTGGTAAATTAGATGTATATAGTACATACAGGAGAGAGCAAGTATATTTCCTTGTGGCATACGCGAATAGATTTGGAAACAGTTGGAAGTTTCTCCATTAACTTTTATTATGAACTGTCCTTGTTTCAGATATGATTTCATTAAATTAAAATACTTGATATATATATATATATATATATATATATATATATATATATATATATATATATATATATATATATATATATATATATATATATTCGTTTTGATTTTCAATAATAGGCCTGGATGATGGACTGCCAAAATCCTGGCTTACATATATGACTATTGCGGTACAGTACTAGTGATCCTTCATTGATTTGTTGATGATATCTATAATTTTGTGACACTGCAGTATGGTCTAATGTAACGGGCGATATCCAGATTGATGATCTGTGAAATATCTGTATACATATATAATATTCTCTCTAATATAAGCAGATAAAGCAAACATTTCTGTCTATAATACCATAGTGTAGCGCTATAGTTATATCATGTCTTGGAGGATTATCATGAATGCCTTTTCTTGTTCTTTTATCTTTCTTAGAGCCATCGATATACCATATGAGTCACTCTCCTTTGACCAAGTTTCTTTAGTTTACATTGTTCCCTATCATTTATATATACAAAGAAAGGTTTGTGGCATATAAGTTGATTAATACATAGTCATACATCCTAACTTCCTCCTTGATAATAATATCTAAATGTCGGTTTAAGTTCCCTATTAATTTTAAGTTTTTCTTCTTAAATATAGAAAAAATAAATTCTCTGACAAGTTGTTACAGTCAATGAAAAAGTCAATTTTTGTATATGAATACTAATACTACTTGTAATATTTATACTATTTTAAGGAAATAATTACTGAATTTGATCTTATGATATTGAATAACAGATATTAGATATGCTGATGGATCAAAAACGGAATAAGGAGTAGCTGGTTCATTTACAAGTTTAAGCAAAACAAAGGTGGGGCCTACACTACTAATCAAGCGAGTTTACAGCTCTCTGCGTTGTGAAGGGCACTGAACTTTACTGAATATGTCGGTAACACATCAATTTTAATATATTCAGATTCCCTAAGTGCTATATAAACCATAAAAAATATGTTTCATATGCCCAGTGGATCAGAATTTTCTCAATTTAACCGAAAGTCTTTGAGTAAAATGTGTGTTCTGTATTGCATACCCAGCCATATAGGAATAACCGACAGCTACATAGTAGACCAGGCTGCGAAGAATGCAACAAATGATGAGCCAGATGACCGTACAAATATCCTTCCAAGTGACATAAAGGCATCTAATAGAAACCAACTCATCGACACAAGGCAAAGTAAATGGAACAGAATCGATTTTATATTCATCATCATTAGGTCATCAGTCCTAAGACTGATTGGACGCTAACCTCCAGCTTCTTTATATTAAGAACTATTAAGCCAACAGCAAAACGATGGCATTTTTCCTGCAACACATCTCCAAAAGAAGAAGTAGCAATTACACATTTTATATTAGAACATACTAGGCTCACACATTCCCATCTACCACAAGTAATAGAACAACTAAGGTGTTTGATGTACCAATCTGGATTAATTGTAAATCATATATGACTACTATGTAGAGAATGGCGAGCAATGCAAACGAGCTGCCAAATACATTAAATGGATGCGTAACAGAAATAGAAGTATATCAAAATGTACCAAGTTTATGTAACAATGGTTGGTTGCCGCTTGACCTCTAATCTTATTAACCTCACCAACAGGTAAGAGTTTTCCAATAGAGGCTGGTACAAAATTATAATGAAATGGAGTCTTATATAAATTTATTTTATACCTATTAATACGTGAGTTCTCTCGTGAAATGCTCTGACTTGAAACTAAGAAAAAGGAAATCATCTCTTACCCAACACCTGCTTCTCGTCATTGGTGGTGATTGTTCTAGCTCCATATCAAAACAAATAATCACTCGGTTAACCTTAACTTAATTACTCGTTTTGTCGAGTTTAATATTTTATATTTAATATGAGTGTAATATTTTCCCTCGTATCCCGCTATATGTAGTGATATTGTATGATCAGTTATGATTGGTCCATGCCTGCTATTATACAGAAATAAATATAACGAAACCTCTCGATGGACCAATCGGTGGGTATTTAATTAAATCCTATAGCCTTAATTATTTTAACTTAGTCGTTCCTCTATTTCAATTCATTTATAATCTAATATAATTTCCTTTAATGAATTGTGTCCATTCAGACATCTGTTAGGTGGCCTACTTGAATCTTTAAAATAGCTTTTTATCCTGTTAACCCTTGTTCTGGGAATTTAGAAAAAATACACGCCAAATATAACTTTCTCGACACATGTTAGAAGAATGCCATTCACTTGTCTACTTGTATACAGGCAAATGTTAAGGCACTCTTCAGAATATCGTCGCCAACTTTCTAATAAATTTTGATGACCACAATGGTGCTTTACTAATATTAAAAAAAGGGTTACTCAGAATAGAGAGCTTAATGGCAACCAGATGTTTCCTCAACTGCGGACCTGATTGAAAGGACACTATACAGGGGGTTTCTACAATAGGAATATTACACGAGAGTCATCTTGTTACAAAAAGATCCTTAGAGATAGCAACCTACCGTAAAGTTTTCCACCGAAAAATAACGGCCAATGAACATAGATGTCGGCGTAACTATAAAAAAATAAATATTAGGTAATGGTTTATATTTGATGAATGATTATGACGTCATAATCAAAAATATGAGCAGAATTATCGACTAATTACAGTCCCTTTGACCTGAAACAGATGAACTCATTATCTACTGTTTCAATTTACATGTGACCTCCTTATCACAAAGTGACAACCTCACGTAAATCAATATATCAGCTGCTGTCAGTCTCAGAGATTAACACATTTAAAGGGTAAAGGTAATATCCAACGGATTGCTTATTAATAATAGGGATAACTCCTATCAGGCATTCTACTTGGCGATACATCCTAATAAGCGTGGTGGAGTAATTTATGTTCTATTTTATGAATTGTTACAAGCCTAATGAGAGTTAAGCTGGATGAGAGTAAATTTTAATCAAGGAATTTGGGCATAATAATTAAAATACATTTTGAGCCGCAGCCGCTTTGTACAAGATAAATCGCTTTTAATAATATTCATAATACCCGTATTGCCCCCGCATTCGTAGCGGAATTTAAGCAGTACCTCTCTTAAATAAGTTGTTATGCGAATCACGATTACCATTGTTTCTATCCTCATTATTATACATTGAACATTTTGCAGATTTCATCGACGCTGTATACGTAGAAATACTAAGAATATAATTTGACGTCGAAGCCCTTACTTTGTCATTTATATTTTCACAACATACTAATTTATTTTCAGCTTTACATGTAAATCTTATACCTCCGTTTAATTTCTACTAGCCTTGGATTAACATATCTAAAGGTGGAAGTTATAAACTTTCAAAATAAAATATCAACATACGTGAAATGGCTTACGCGAAGTGCAAGAAGTCATAAAAAGCCTCATAATCTTTGCAATAAAGTGAAACTCTTATGTAACTTTGCTACGTCAACAGTAAGCACTTATAAAGTTAGCACTTAGCATTATCTACAACTGTCCATGTCCTCTGCATAACATATTTATCTGTGCTCCCATGCAGAGTTAAAATGTGTTAAGCTTTGTCAAAATTGTCACGGTATGTTCTTGAGTCACTATATCTGTAGATCTTGTGGGCTGCAAGTAATCCATAGTGCAGTGTTTAGAATCAGCAGATAGGTGATGAAGCTTTAGAACTACTAATGATCATAATCAATGTGAGAAATATCAGGAATTCTCTATATGAAGCTGAACGGTAATTAGCAAAACATAGAAAAACTAGTTCGAGGATGACTGCAGCATAACCTGAAAAATTGGCTTTATCAGATAACAGCCATGAAGGCCTGCATTCCACTATTTAAAACAATATTACTTCGAACAATTTCTTTGATAGTTATTATTAATTAGAAGTGCTAGGCACAAATACTTATGTAGGAATGTAAAAAAGTCGTAAATTTTTAGGCGATTTTTAAAGAGCTGTAACTTGGGAAAGAATAGTCGCAGAACAATTTTAAGAAAATAAAATTGAAATACCAAGTTTCTAGTTTTCAGAACTTGAGATCAAAATGTTTTACCATTAGTAGATTTTAAGTAATTATCAGAAAACCATCCAATATTTTTTTATAAATTTAGCTTTAGCTTTTAAAAGGTCCACGGGTTTCAATAAATGTTTTTAGTAATTTCATCATAATCATTTCTTAGATAATGAAAACAAAATAGTCAGTTTTGACATTAGTAATTAATTACTCGGGAAATAATTTTGTTCTTAATTTTTTTCTTACAATAATTAAATTTTTTGATAAATAAAAAATGGATTATTGTTAAAAAATATTTTCAATCTCAAAAAATGAATAGAAAATGGAAAATTCCTTCTAAAATTGATTTTAAGCAAAGACAAATTCCGAACACAATTGAGAAAATCGCAGCCCTTTGAAATTTTCATTGTTTCTTTGAAATACTTTGAGATTGAAAAGAAAGTTTCAACATTCTTAGTCCATCCATTATTTGTAAAGTTATACCAAGTTAAGCGAATATCCCAAAATACACAAATTTTTACCACCTTTTCAATCAATATTCTCGCACCGAAACATTTATTTTTGTCAACAGGTAATAACTACAACTTGTAAACAATACTACTCAGTTTTTAAAGCCCTACTTGAATTTTCTGTACGATCATTATTTCCCGAGTTATTGATTACCAAAGTCAAAACTAATTTTTTTCGCTTTGTATGACAATAACTCAACAAAAAATCCTCATATAACGCTTTTAAACCACTAAAATTAAAGAACATAAAATTATCTAAAATGTTTTTATGATAGAATTATTGAAAATAACATATTGAAGTCCGTGGACCTTTTGAAAGGCAAGCAAAAATTTGGAATTTTTTTTCTTATACCTAATTAGTCAAAAACTGCTGATGGTAAGAAAATTCAGATCTTGAAATAACTATTTCAAGATCTGAAGACTATAAACTTGGAACTTCAATTTTTTTTTTCTTAAAATTACTCTGCAACTAATTTTCAAATTAATTAAATTACTAATTGCAAATTACCTAAAAATTTAGGATTCTTTTACATTTAATTTTTGTATCTAGTATAGTTGTCTGAGATAACTTAATAATTTGAAGAGAAAGTATTGGGTTTCACTTTTAAAAATACTGAAGAAGTTATATGCCTGCGACTTTATTAGCTTTCGACATCTATACGGTATGTGTTTGAACATTTGTTTCAGGTTTTCTTAGATATAGCTTATATAATTTTTCGCCAGAATATCCACAATCTGATGTCACTAGGTCAGTGGTTACATTATAGAACTCACTTGTATTCTTGACTGATGTTATCTGCTGAAACCTTGGCAGAAAAGGGGTAAGAAAGGGAATGTTCCAGACCTAACGATAATACTACACCTCAGTTAACGTATTGCGATATTTTGCTAATTATAACAGTATTTGGACTAATAATACTGATACTCGTATTTTTAATAACAAAATTTCCAAAAGGATCATTCTTAGTGGCGCCCATTACAAATAATTGGTGATTTTAAAAATAGAACTTAAGCATTATTGATTACAATAATTTGTAACAACAAATCTTTAACAGAGATTCCATGTTTTAATGTAGAACATGACAAATTTTACGAATTTTTATACTTTTTCTTTGTTGATTTAATATTAGGCCACTTCTTAACCTAGCAGAGTCTACTGAAGGGGCATAGTCTGTCCATTTCTTAACATCCGTGTTTCTTGTTATTCTTAAGCCACGTGAACAACAACCATTTTCTCCGGCATTGCCAGTACTGAAACTGGAATTCGTACCATTCTTACGAATAATACGAATATTCGTCATATCTGCTCTTAACATGTTTTTGACTAACTGATAATGAACTATTTAACATATGGTGATAGGAAATGAATTAATCATTCACATTAAACATGTGGGTATCAGTTGATTCGGGGGTTAAGTAGTAAAATATATTTTGGCTACAGCTCGAAATAACTCTAATCTTCTAATATAGAATGATACACTCCTTATTGTCCATCCAATCATCAACGAGAGTTATCTCTTGGGATCACTAATAGAGATAATTACCTCAATTAATACAATTTGCGACACTGCTAATAGCGAAAGTGTAGGTGTACGAATTCGTTGTATAATCGCCTTAGGCACATCGATGAACTCTCGCGGCAACAGCTATCCAAATAGTGCCTTTACATCCGATAAATTACTAGTGTGCTGTTAGTTGGGCAACTATTAGTTTACGCCCTACCAATAACTAGACAGCTGCAGAGTTTACAGCTACTACAATGTACTTAGTGGAGTACCTATCTCCTAATGCTCTCTTTATCGAACGCGTATATTGCAATCCTTGGTTGACCGTCTGACCGCAAATGTGTAGGCAGGGAAGCTGATTTAGGTGCTTTATTCAGTACCTTCTGAAGTAGGTTTATTTTTATCGGAATAAGGTCATAAAAAAGGTGTAATTTGTTGGGGTTATCATTCCGTAACATTTACAGAGCCACTAAGTTCGTTTTATCGCATAGAATAGATGGGATGTTTGATTTTTATGTTTCTTTGGCGTATTACAAGAATTTAGCAGTAAAACGTACAGGAAGTGTATAGCGAGTGTATGACTATATTACGTGTACATAATTATTTAATAATGTCAAATGATTTAGTATTATTAAGCTATTGACACTTGGCTGACTAATATGACATTACTTTATTGCCATCACGTTCTAACCATTTATTTTCTTTTATGGGCTTCTACATATTAGCAGTTTATCAATTATTGATATACTGTGGGCTACAGTGGCGGTGCGTGATCCTAAGATTGGGCGTGCACCATACATAAAAATAATGATAATCATAAGAATAATAAGAATATCCCTAATACGAGGTAAATATTTATATGTTATATTTAATATGAGATAAATATTTATCTCATATTAAGTATATTCTTATTAACTTTATTAATTTGAAAACTTACCTAATTTTCTTTGTAAATGAGCTCAATTCTGCGATTTTTACACTGTGCAAATTTTTCAATTACTTTGTTGTTAAAATTTTCGATATTTTTAATAAAGTCTTTTTCAATGGAGAGCATAGCCAAAGCCGACAGTCATTCCTGGCACATGGTGTTGCGCAAAAATGTCTTTATTCGTCTTAAAGTCGAGAAACACCTTTCGGCTTCTGCTGACGAAACAGGTACTGTAATGATGATTTTCAATAATTTATCACTTTCTTCAAAAGTTGACTCTAGCTTATTGGAATTAATAAATGTATTTAGTGATAGAGCTCCGCTTAAATTTCTAAACTCAATTCTTTGATAAATTAAGGACAACTCGGTACGTTATTTATTTATGTCCAAAAACGGGTAAGATTCGACTGTTTGTTTTAAGTAATTTTCGGGAAATTTTTTAACATATTCCGAAAATTTTTGTGGGAGAAGTAAATTGGATGCTACCAAGTGTCCAGTAAAATTAAATCTCTCCTTAGCTTGACATATTATAATGTCACACACTTCCTTTAGTTCTCTATTTTTGTCTTCCGTAGAAGTGTCTACTCGTCTCCTTTTTATTGGTTGTATTTTATTTGGTTCATCTTCAGTGCTTGTGGCGGTTTCGGTGCTATTTCGTATTGCAGAAGTTTCTCTAATAAAACCATCTATAGATGTTTTTACATAAACTGGATCAGTTTCTCTTTTTTGTAACTGATTATACAGAATGTTGACATGTGGCACAATTTTGTGAAAATTACCTAATCAAAATAGAAAATCGTTATCCCTTAAAGTTCTTTTCAATCCACTGGCTTCGTCAATAATTAATAGTAGGTGGATGTTGTATGTGACTTTTTTTCATCTCAATCAATTCTACACATTCCAGAAATTCTTCTTTGTTTTCAAACACAGTATTTACTATTCCAGAATTGAAATTCCATCTTGTAGGTGCTGATCGGGATAATCGAGTTCCTACTACTTCATCAAGAACTGCGGTACATTGTGCGGAATTAGAGAAAAATGAGCAAAACCCTCCCAAATTTGCAAAGAATACTTTCCGATTAGCAGAAGCCGCATTTGCCATAATTAAATTTAATTGATGCGCATAACAATGCACATATTGGGCAGTTGGATAACTCATCTTAATCCTGGCTTGAACTCCATTCGATGATCCACTCATAACGGCAGCTCCATCATATGTTTGAGCAATCAATTTATGTGGGTCATTTTTAACATGGTAGTCTAGTTCACTTTTTAAACAGTCCGCCAATGACTCTGCATCATGTCCTACTGGTTTTAAAAAACTCCAGAATCTTTCTACAGGCTTTCCACCCACCATGTAACGATATATTAAAGCCAACTGAAAAATTGTAGAAACGTCTATAGTTTCGTCTGCTATTATAGCAACAAAAGTGGATTTTTTAATTTCAATGGTTATTTCATCGTGACAAACTTCAAGCATGCACTGAAGTAGCTCGTTTTGTATAGTATTAGAAGTTCCTTTAAAAGCCGCCGCGTTTTGTAAATGATACTTCATAGCCTCGTCTAATTCGGCACTAAAATCAATCAACCCACGAAAAATGCCTGGATTGGATAATGTTTCCGACTCATCGTGTCCTCTTAGGGCCAGTTAAAATTTTCCACAAAAACGAATACAGTTAATAATAATGTTTAAAACATACCTGTTTTTTGAAACCACTTCATTGTGTGCTGCCACTGCTCATCGATGAGCAGAATCGAGCATTGTCGCAATATTTGCAGTGCCTAGCATGGCTAAATTCAAAACATTATTCATGTGTCCAGCAGAATTTGCATGTTTTTTTATTTTTTCGTTTATGTGATTTAAATCCGTTACTCCAGTTTTGGTCCAAGGTGTTTCCCCGCCAAACAAAACACACGGAAAACAATACACTGCGTTCAATACATCGCATCCACTTAACCACAAATGTTTTTTAAATAAGTCATTATTAAATGTTCTTACAAATTGTTTATTTTTTCCTTTCACGGCTAATTTTAAATTAATTTGTGGAGTGGGCCTACCTAGAGTTTTAATTTGCACTTTTTCCTCCAAATTCAAGCTAGAAAATGGAGTTTTTAATAAGTTTTGAATAGAATTCATTATTCCAAACTAGATTCTAACCGAAAACCCGAGTTTATATTTATAAAACGTAAGTGATAAGACAGATTACGAGACAAACGATGTACGAAAACAATTCACAAACTAACCGATTCTAACCTCTCTCAATTTCGTGCGCTCTTAAACTCTGCACATAATATCTATATAATTCGCCCACTACTTTTCCTAATTGTGGAGGGGCAAGCAGTAACAATACGCGTTCGCTTTTTCATATTGCACGGAAGCACGATCGCCGTGCCGCCACCGGAAACCGGTGGCAGAGACCTAGCGTCTAGTGGATTCGTAACGCTGCGGCCATATAATATTTAGATGGTATTAACGCTAGGTATGCGGAAAGGCGATAAATTAAGAATGCATCCATTAATTACTAAATAAAATTATTAATGCTAAATTGTCGGTAGTGCGCGCGCCCCAGCTCACCTTATAGCCCACAGCCACTGGTGGGCTAAGAAACATATGACATAGTAACTAGAACTTTGGCGATAGCTAGGATAAAAGTGTATATGCCTTGACGGGGAATCGAACCCGGCTCTCCCAATTGCCGGTTGGTTGCTCTGACAGCTGAGCTATCGAGGCACACTCATTATCCCTGCTAATGCGCCAATTTAACGCGTCGCTACAACTCTAATTAGTTACAAACTTTTTTATTTTACACTAAATAGCTTATCACAATCATTCCAGAACTTCGATTTACCTGTGACTGTCAAAGATCTCTAAGGTGCTTGGGACTGTTTCTTTAGTGTGAATAAAAGAAAATAAGTACCTCCACCATCAAAGAAATGTCAAGTTAAGTAATCGTCTAGAAAACGATTACAGCACTTTCCTTATTGTTATTTAACATAAAGAAGAGTATTCTACGGAATTTAGTAGAAAGGGAAAAATAAGAGCATGCTGCAAAAAATATTTTAGTAAATGTTATGCATCAAACAATAAAAATAAAAAGAAATACTTTCCACTTCTATCGTTCCTTTCATGGGAAATTTAGTATAATGTACAGTATGTGGAAATATATTTAAATCTTATATTATAATATTTTAGATGCATGCCTTATAAAATTAACAGCGTAAAATAATTTAATTGAAAATTTAACACTTTAATTACAACTTTAACACGCTTTAATTAAGAAAATTCACATTTTTGCATTTGGAAAAAATATGTATCACGATAGGAATTTATAATTTATATGTTAAGTCATTAACACTAGCATTAACCTATTAGCGTGCAACGCATTTTTTTTATCTCGGGAGGAAAATTGGAATTGATGGTTATACATCTACCAGAAGAATTTTTCAGAAAAGTTGTGATATACAGACTTTACAGATCTAGGTCTAGATCTTCTGGATCATGGATGGATATATGTATATGTGCAGAATGGATGCCAAGTGTATGTATTTAAGAGAGAAGAAAAACTATGTATTTAATGAAAGTGCAATATTCAGCGCAGCAATATCCAGTATGTGCATCACTCATCCGGAAGAGATATATATACACCACCGTACATGCGTAGAAACGATTTATGCATTGCTTTGATATACGTGCAAGAATATCAAGAATGGCGACATGTATTGATATTAAGTATATTGCCCACTATAGTCCACATATCTGACAAAAACGCATCAGGTTTAATTTACTATTTCTTCTACTTCGGAACAACGTATAGAATATATCTTATTATAAACTCTTTGAGTTAGTAACATAAAAGTCGGTGCTTTTTTTTGAGTATTTTCATTATTCATATTTCTATTAAATCAAGTTAATCAGATCTAAGTACGGCCCTGTCATAAACGGAAAATTCCTCAGTCTACGATGTTAAAAAGGAGATTCATGAAAAAAAGTGTCAAAATATGAAACTGTTCTTTATCTACACAAATAATATTGATATTTTCAAGTGTATTCGGGCGATCTTAAATAAAAAAAGAATAAGGAAACCATAAGACGACAAAATGGCCTAAGTTGCCGGAGCTGAGTCAACATGTCGGCCGATTACCCTGCAGGGATGGCGGCGAATGATCTCCGTCGTGGCTTGAGCGGAAGTTCTCCCAGATTCCTTCGATGAAATAGTAGCTTTGCAACTTTGATCCTTCGCAAGAGCATCTATTATGTATAGAGCTTCGCCATTTTCTCTTTTAAACTGCAATCAAAAGGCCATTATTTTAAAAGATGTTGAATAATATATATTTGGACAACGAAAACCCTTTCCCGGCGGATTTCCATTTAACTTTTGTCGCAGAATTGCGGAGTGATTGAGGTCTCAAATACATAAAGGATGTTTGAGACGACCCGGTAGTGAAATGATGCGTTATAACAATAGAAGACGGATGGTAAAAATCCGCCGATAAATAAGTGTTCGGAATAAGTAAATAATATTATTAAATCTTAATAAATACATAGTAATACAGAGATATCAAAATGTTGATGAAAGATGATCGTCGATATTAAAATAATTGTTGAATTGTAATTATGTATTGTATTTATGGTAGTTATAATAATCGCTGAATGAATAGACCATATGTTGGGAAACAGACAGCTTATTGCCAACAAAGGCAAGACAACTATCAAGGGCCGGGTCGACTCGGGTTGTCCTCAACGAGGGGTATTGTCCCCCCTTCTATGGTGCCTGGCAGTGGATGAGCTGCTTGAAAGGTTAAAGGATTACCAAGTAATTGACTATGCTGATGACTAACGAAGGGTCCCTTCCTGGAGCCGATTCTTGATATAATGCAGGGAGCATTAAACCATTAAACAAGGTTGGGAATTGGTGCAGCAATAAGGGACTCTCGGTCAATCCCTCTAAGACTGAGGTGATGGTGTTCACCAAGGAATATAAGTGGAACAGAACATGTCCGCTGAAACTTGGTGGACAAGAACTAAGCTATAATAGCGAAGTGTTACTTAGCAGTAATCCTGGACGGGAAACTGTCATGGGAAAAACATCTAAGTCACATATGTTCCAACATCACAGCAACACTATGGCAACTGAGAAGGGCCATTGGTAATAGCTGGGGCTTGAAACCGGAGACCATGAAATGGATGTATGAAGCAATTCTCAAACCCAGACTGACTTATGGAGCACTCGTCTAGTGGGAGAGCCTGTCTAAAGTCGGAAGTCAACCGATTTAATAAGCTAAAAGGATTGATTTTAAGAAGTATAACCGGAGCCTCAAGATCGACACCGATCGAGGCGATGGGGATACTGACGGGAATACTACCTCTTGATATCACCCTGAAAGCGGAAGCTGCAAAGGCAATGCACAGGGTGGGAAACATGAACAGGAAGATAGGGGACCTGAATAGACTCTCAAGAGAGCTAGCTGAGGAGGGGCTCCTATGGATACCCTCTGACAGTACGGGTGTCCACTTCCTGATTGACAAGAAATATAAGATCACCCTTACCAGTAAGACCGACTGGATAGAGGGTCGAGCTGGATTACCGCTCAATGGAGACATCTGATACACGAATGGAGCCAAGAGCGAGAACAGAGCGGACGCGGGGGTGTATAGGCGACGCGATGGGATAGGTAAAACCTTTCCCCTGGGTAAATACACTACCGCACTCCAGGTCGAGCTAGCTCCAATTACATACGGTTTTCTGGGGGCTGATCAAAATCGAACCCAGGAGAGGGTATGTATCTGCTCGGATAGCAGGGCGGCGTTGATAGCCCTGAATTCAGCAACGACAAAGTCGAAGCTGGTCTATAATTTCTATGAAGCATTGAACCACTTGACAGGGAAGGGATCGGTGGAACTCTTATGGATACCTGTGCATAATGGTATTAAGGGAAATCTAATTGCAGATGACCTTGCCAGACTAGGGACCAGGGAAAACCTCTATGAACCACAACCTGCAGTGGGAATAAGTCGGAATCTGATCAAAGACCGCATCAATGACTGGGCAAGACACCAGCATAGGGAAAGATGGAGATGAGTAACGGGTTGTCGAATAATCAAACTCTTCATCGAATACTCAGAGATTGAGAAATGGGCCCAAGAATTCATTAAATTGAACAGGCACAAAGCCAGAACCCTGGTAGGAATCATAACGGGCCATCATAGTAGCCTGAATGCATATAAGCACAAGCTGAGGCTAACTGACAGCCCGGCATGCAGATACTGTAGAGAAGACGAGGAAACCTCGATTCATCTTCTTTACACCTGCCCCGCACTGAAGGAGAGGAGGTGCCTTATATTAGGGACCCCTGTTATCCTAGAAGAGGCGAGGCTTAAGGCGAGGGACTTGCCCAAATTGCTCCCTTTATGGGATAGCATTTTTGGATAATGACCCGGATAAGAGGGGATAGCCGAGGGACGACCCATGCGATCATTGGCTGATGAAGCCCAAACCCACAAAACATAATAATAATATGGTAGTTATTTTTTTATTGACACAATTTTTCAAGCAGATTCAATGAAGTTTTCTTGCCATTGTAACGTTAAACAGTTTTTGATTCATGGTTTTCAGCACTGAGAACAAAACTTATATCTGGAGAAGAATGATACGAAGTATTTTATTCCATTTCAAAAAGATAAATTTGTTTAATTACTAAGTATAATTTTGTAAGTGAATCTAATACGACTTTACTTAATGTCATAACAAAAAATATATTCACGAAGCTGTTGAAAAAGTGCAAACAATAAAGTAGAATTTTGAAGTCCGATCGGCGGACGAAATTAAAAGGATTTCTAATGAAGTATTTCCAAATAGGTTTTCTCCTCGCTGAAATTAATCCATTGTATTATGTAACTCTTGGATGCGCCTTTTTCCAGATTTATAATGTTTAATTTTACAGCGCCATCTCAGATCTTGGCGTATCCAAATAGTAACTAGATAAATTTCCCCCATTTTGATCCCAAAATGCACGAGTACCTTAGGAATCGCCTAGTATCTTGCCGCTTACTGTATACTCCTAACGCAGTAATGTACTGTCCTGCGAAAATCATTAAATCAGAGTAATTATCCTACCAAAAATTAAAACATAACCATAGTTTGTGAAACGCTATAAAATCTATGATTGCAACGGCAGTTCCATTTGACAAATGTAGTCGCTGTGATTCACAAGCGTTACTTCCAACCAAATACCCCCAAAAAATTCGACTGGTCATTCATATGGCACCCGGGCACGTCACACGCAACGTACCGTTAACCGACGTTTAAACCGATATTTTGCACACACGGACATTACGCAAAATTAGTCCGATTAGTCCGATAAATTTTAATCAACACCAGTCAATTCGAACAAATGAGAAATCGGGTACTAAATCGCAAATTAGTTTTCTGGCCCATGTTCTATCAATTATGGGACAGGACGATTGGTTTTGCAATTGAGCGCTTTTTTGTATGCCCGTGAACTATCAAAAGTTACATCGACGTTGCTATTTATTATGCATTAGTAAAACCGTCATAACTCTTAATAATTATAATATGTTAAATACAAGTATATTTACAGGTTTATATATGTTTCTCAACAAATACATTAATTGTAGAGAACCATTACCCCATCTAATATATTCTCTATTGGGAACATCACGCACAAAAATTGCACATGGCTAGATGATAAGTCTGCCACATTGAAGACGAATATATGCATATAATAACGATATGGTCATCTACTAGCTAATTAATAAAACAGCTCTCCTTGTGTGAGCTTCCAAGGCACTACAGTATAGAGTCTCTGCCGAGATTGGTTACGCATGAGGTGAAAATCTCGTGATGGATACAATCTAGGGTTGTTTCGTTCATGACTGATTTCGAGAACCGGATTTCTATAGGAAGCGAAAATATTCGAGTCCCTAATGCTGAACCACATCACTATGTTTCATTATTAATACGTGTGTTCTACTACATTAAATGAAATATTAGTAGATCTACGGCTCTATTTTCTATAATTTTTATTAAACGTTGCTTCCCAAAGCAAAATTGCTCAATCAGTTTCGTTCTTCATATAACTTGTTTGGAGAGAATTAGTCCAAATAGTATTTCTGAAGCATTCTCTGTAGCCCAGATGCCATTAGATATATTAAATGAAGTATCACAATATGATTTATTTAAAAAAGCAATATATACATCATAGTGAAAATAAATTAATATAGAATAATAGTTAAATAAATTTAAAAGACACAAAAGTTCAACATCAGGAATGAGAACAATACCTCCCGATTTTGTCCCCACTACAAGTCGTCAGTACAGCGTACTCAATATTTGATATTTTGAGAACATTAGACGGCAGATCTACTACGATAGAAGCCAACATATGTATAAGATATCACTGACGCCATCTACCGACTAAGTCGCAAGGCAACTTTATTTACATAATATGTCCAAAGCACCACTCACCTGCCATATTCACGAGTCTTTAGTGCATATCTGCGATTTGCAAAGGTGAGTGGTATCTTATACACCCTATGGAAATAGGGTTGTTTGGTCATTTATCAGTTGCTGGTGATAGCTACGGTACTGAAAATTACATTGGTTAACAAGGGTTACTTTATTAAATAGAAGAAAGTTACTATTTTAGGTCTTTTTGGATTATATTGATCAATATGGTGATCAAAATGTTCTATAACATATTTAAATAATATTAACTCATTTAAACGTTATTAAAAAACTAATAATAAAGTTAATTATTAATACAATCTTCAGGTAGATATATTATATCAATACTAGTAGAAAAGTGAATGGACATGAAAGAAACCTTCAGGTATGATTCAATGCCTGACGGGGCTTTAGCTCGAGGAGTAGTTGTTTCTTATAGCGATTATGTAATAGCCTTGCTATTTGGAAACTATTTGATAACCACTTGACGGTTTTGGCAGTTTCTTTTTCGATTTCCAACTTATATGTTACTGACATAGATCGTATCGATATAGATGTATACTTCACGGGTTCCAGTCGGCATTTGTCCTGGATCGGTGTGCCGTGTACGGCCCTGATGAGAACCAATAAGTTCGAAACAGCTGTATGTCGTTCGATTCCCATCCGGGACAAATGTCGAATCCTATCCGTGGCGAGTTTCATTTTTTGAAACTTTATCGTAATTATTAAAAACAAGTCAGTACAAAAAGTACGGTTTGTAATTATGCGAATATTTTAGAGTCATTGCCTTATAGGTAGACTTCAGGATAAAACATTCAATGAATTTAAAACTTTAGGAACATATTTATTCAGGA
Source organism: Rosalia funebris (assembly GCA_037954035.1). Taxonomy (NCBI): domain Eukaryota; kingdom Metazoa; phylum Arthropoda; class Insecta; order Coleoptera; family Cerambycidae; genus Rosalia; species Rosalia funebris. Next base: position 35,450,420 of record JAZFAV010000015.1, read on the forward strand.
TTGTTAGTACACGATTTCTAAAAATTAGGTGTAAAACATTTTTAGCGAAGTTTATCGAATGGATTTCAAATACGAAAACGTTTTAAGGACAAAGTCTTTAAACAAAGGCTATTTAATATGAAACTTGCTCTCTTGTAGTAATTTGAAGTAATAGTTGATGGGTTTCTAAAACTATTATATGGTTTTATTTCTTTCTTTTCTACATTCTCAAATGAGTTTTTCCTCGAAAACTTATAGTTACTAAGAAATGAAAAGGTTCCATCGGGACATTGATATCCGGAAACAATTATATTAAAAGGATATAGTTAAACCAGACGTTAAAACCACCAGTTTCCAGTACTGTAGATTACAGTTTACAATATTACCAATAATTATTTAATACTACCTCTATCACCGCATCTATACTTAATTGAAATCATTTTTTTATATTATTGGAGAAGAAAGGGGCGTCTATTTATTTCTCTCTCTCTCTCTCTCTCTCTCTCTCTCTCTATATATATATATATATATATATATATATATATATATATATATATATATATATGTTATATAAAATATTTAATTGTATACATTTTAGACTTAGAATACTTAGAATAATTTCAGTTAGGTACCATTTACATTGTATCATATCTCAAGTAACACAATCTTTGCTTTTTCTTATCAGTTGTTTCTCATAGTTACTTGATACTATTCGTGACTTATCTTATTCTCAAAAACAAAGACTTGCTTATGGTCAGCAACTCACGCCTAACTTCTAAGAATACTCATGGCTAAAGCCATTCCCATGCAGAGTCAGCAAATGACAGTTTATATAGGCGAAAGCGTGCGACCAGAAGTTAGTATCCGGCAGACCGGCATAGTGTCCGGCAAACTAGCATAACTCATTTCAAACCTCCGGTACTCACTTAATATTATTGTAATTTCAAATCCTTTATAACAAAACGTTCAATTGTGCAATTCAAAAATAAATTGTTTTCAAAAATTGATTTTTATCGACCACGATATAAAAATCTGGCGCAGCCGGTAGGATTTTCACACGTCGTTAGAACACGGACTTTCCTCACTATCGTCGTGGAATTCCAATTCCCAAGTGACTACAAAGAACCTCAAGAAAGAAAACAATTTTTACGAAGAACGCAAGAAAACCCCAAGAAGGAAATCGCTCCAGAACACGGAATCGCCTAACTGGTCCGAACCTCTTGAAGCCCGGAAGATCAGCTGTTCCCAGGTGACCCAGTTAAAACACGGAAATTGCCTCATTAACTGCGATATCCAGGCCAGCGTCCGGATGAATTTGATTTGGTAAGTGCATTCATATAGAATTGTCACGCCTTATCTTAAAGTGTATATTACATTATACGATTATACTGTTAATCGTCACATTTTAATTACGCGATTATACCGCTAATCGCATTACTTACATTTTATCTACATCTAAAAATAAAGTGGTATAGTCCAGTCGCTATTGCTCCTATATTCACTTTACTCCCTAATTCTACATTTAACGTGAAAAAATATATAAACCTATTTTTTATTATTTTATTTAAATTTTTCTAACCAATTTATTAAAAATGGCAACTGCCAACGTAAATAATCAAATTGAAGAACAGGTAGAAGCTTATAAACTTTCAGAAGTATTTTCTATTGTACCCGAATATGACGGAAATCAGATCTTCTTACAAACATTTTTAAACGCTGTTCGTTGTGCCTTCCAAATGGCTGTAGGCAACCAAAAAACATTATTGACCCTCCATGTCAAAAATAAGCTTAAAGGTAAAGCCGCTGAATTAATTAATTCTCGCAATCCTGCAACATGGGACGAGATTAAAATATTATTAGAAACTCATTTCGGAGATTCTAGGGATCTCACATCCCTCATTCAAGACCTTCAACGCATTTCACAAAATCAGAATGAATCAACTTTAAATTTTATTTCGAGACTTCAGTCACATAATGCGAAAATACACGCTTGTGTTCAGAAACAACCATTGACACCAGAGCAAAAATTAGCACAATCTACTTTAATAGAGACGATAACATTAAATACTCTTTTAACAGGGCTAGATCCTAAACTTGGCTCAATAATTCGTGCTGGCAATCCTTGTAATATGCTAGAAGCAATATCCAGAATTAAAAGAGAGCTACAGCTTTCGTATTTTGAAAACCAAAAATTTTCTCGTTCAGTAAATACATGCAGCTCGTACTGCAAACGAAACGGACACACTATAAACGAATGTCGCACTAGACAAGCTACCCACCAATTTAATAATAATAATTCTACGAATTTTTCTAATAACACTTTTAGGCCAAATTTTCATCAACCAGGTCAACAAACTTTTCCAAGACCTACATTTACCCAAAATCAACCTAGGCCGATGTCTACAAATCAGCCAAATAATAATTTTCAACAAAACAAATTTATGCAAAATAGACCGCTAATTTTTAGACAAAACTCAAATTTTCAGAGACCCTCCGTGATAAGATCAAATCCAAATTTTAATCAACAACGTACGCATCATTTAAATGAAACTGTGGATGATACTGCTCATCCGTACTATGAAACATATTACACAAATAATACTGCTCATTTGTACGAAAACGAACAATACGGAATGACGAATAGTCCTGATTATTCAAATTCAACACAATATTTTCAGGCCAATTATCAAATTGATAATTACGAATATAATTATACTGCTCAAAATCAAGACTCATACGACGCTACTTTTAACGATAATACTCAAAATTTCGATACTACTCAATATCCTGAAAATTCAAATACCCAAAATTTTCAATTAGACCCCCAGTCTTACGAAGACCCGCCGAATCAATCAACCGCTTTAGAACAAATTCAAGCTCAATTTCAAACGATGAACTTAAATCAAAATCAAAACAGCCAAGAACAGAAATTCATGTAAATAGGCCTTTACTCACCGTAAATCCTCACAACCTATATTATATAAAGGACATAACTAATACTTTTAAAATATTAATAGATACAGGAGCAGGTATTTCAATTTTTAAGCCAAAAACATGTCTAAATTATAAAAGAAGGTCCCCTGAAAACGTTGTTATACAGGGTATAACCGATCAAAAACTTATAATTACTGAATCAACATTAATTCCATTCGCTGACAACGATCCACATAAAGTATATATCTACAATCTTGATATTACTTTCGATGGTTTACTAGGCTCTGACTTCCTAGAGCATTATAATTGTGTAATTGATTTTAATAATAGACAACTCGTAACGAACTTTAAAACAGTACCTCTATTTAAGGTCGAAGACCCTTCTCAAGATTTTGATTTGCCGCCCTCCATTCCAAATCAGACTAAAGAAGTGACTCATCCTCTTCCAAAAATCTCTAAATTCGATCAAAAACTGACTACAGTTGAACACAAAAATTTTAGTTTTCCAAATTATAATCAGACATCTCCAAAAGTAATCCAAAAACCTTCCAAAATTCAAAATAAAATTTGTATAGATCCTCGAACTGAACAAATTTTCAAATTTAAATGTAATCTTTTTAATACTGACGCAATAATATGTAATCAAGAAATAGAAAAAGTTTGTATACCGAATGCCCTTGTGAAAATTAATAACCAAGGTGAATTTTTAACAACAGTTATCAATGCTAACGCTATAGCAAAAACTATTGACTTTTCTAAATTTGAAATAGAACCTATTCAAAATTTTTCAGCATTCAATTTAAATGACCAAATTCAAAATTCAGGTCAATTTATTGATAGAAATTTTGAAATAAGAAATCAGTTAAGACTTGAACATTTAAATAAAGAAGAGAAAGTGTTATTAACGGAACTCTGCCTCAACTTTTCAGACATATTTTATCTTGAAGGAGATAACCTCACTTTCACTAACGAGATTAAACATTCAATTGATACCGGAAATTCGAAACCCATTTTCACCAAATCTTATAGATACCCGCACATCCACAAGGATGAAGTGAAAAATCAAGTATCTAAAATGTTGAATCAAGGTATAATTAGGCCATCAGTTTCGCCATGGTCCTCCCCTGTTTGGGTTGTCCCAAAAAAAATGGACGCCTCTGGTATACAAAAATGGCGTGTTGTGGTGGATTACCGTAAAGTAAATGAAGCCACAGTAGGTGATAAATACCCTTTGCCCAATATTTCGGATATATTAGATCAACTCGGTAAGTGCGAATACTTTACGACTTTAGATCTCGCCTCTGGAATTCACCAGATAGAAATTAATCCCGAAGATATTTCCAAAACTGCTTTTTCTGTCGATAATGGTCACTATGAATTTGTTAGAATGCCCTTTGGATTACGAAACGCCCCTAGCACATTTCAACGTGTTATGGACAATATATTATTAGGAATTCAAAATGAGCGATGTCTCGTCTATATGGACGACATTATCATTTATTCACCCACTATTCAGGAACACATGTCAAGACTTACAGACGTATTTAAGAGACTACGAAACGCGAACCTCAAAATTCAACCTGACAAATGCGAATTTCTCCGGAAAGAAGTCGCATATCTTGGACACATAATAACCCCTGACGGTGTAAAACCAAACCCCGACAAAATTAATTGTGTTGCAAACTTTCCGCAACCTAAAAATCAAAAAGATATTAAATCATTTCTCGGACTCGCAGGTTATTACCGCCGATTTATTCCAAATTTTGCAAAATTATCCAAACCAATGACAAAATTACTTCAAAAAGATGTTCCCTTCTTTTTTGACAGTGACTGTATTACTGCATTCGAACAATTGAAAGAAGCTTTAACCACTACCCCTATACTAAGTTATCCAAATTTCGATGAGCCATTTGTACTGACAACGGATGCTAGTGCATTCGCAATTGGCGCAGTGTTATCTCAAGGTCCTATCGGTAAAGACCTCCCCATTGCATATGCTTCAAGGACATTATGTCAAGCAGAAACTAAATACAGCACCATTGAACGTGAATTATTAGCTATTGTTTGGAGTGTAAAACACTTTAGACCGTACCTCTTTGGCAGAAAATTTAAACTCGTCACAGACCATAGACCTCTTACATGGCTTTTTTCGATTAAAGATCCAGACACCCGCCTTGCGCGCTGGCGTTTAAAATTAGAGGAATACTCCTACGAAATTGAGTATAAACCAGGTAAGATAAATAAAAACGCGGACGCACTATCGCGAATAAAAATTAATTATTTCAGAAATTGTGCAAAATTACAAACAAAAGTTTTAAATTCAAATTCTGACAATGACGATAACGAATCTATCAGTACTGATGAATCCCCTGAGACAATTGTAGAAGAACTCCAAAATTTCGTAAACTTGTATAAAACTCAATCCCTAATAGATTACAACAAAATCCAATTTACTAATAATCAGTTGTTAGATAAAAAACATAAAGATATTGTTACATTCTTTCAAAAAGATAAATTAGCAGATTTACACTATAATATTATCGAGGATATACTCGAAGAGCAACCCGATTTTATGAATAACAAAATTAACATAGTCTCTAGTAAATCCGTTAAAAATCGTAAATACTATATAATTATTTTACCATTTGAACCTGATAGTATAATAGAAACGCTTTTTATCACATTATTCAAAGGACAAGACAATTTTGAAGAAACAAAAAATTATTATATTGAAAATAATTTAGACCTACCAACTTTAGAAATGTTTTCCTATATTTATTCAGGTAAAGACATAAAACTTACTATTTGTCAAAATTTAGTCAAACGACCTGACGATGACCAAATACCAATTATAATTGATCAACATCATTCAGGAAAATCTAACCTTCATCGAGGAATCAATGAAACCATTAGACGAATCAAAGAAAAATATAATTGGCCCGGTTTACTAATGTCGAAAAATACATTCCAAATTGCGAGACATGTCAAAGAACAAAAATTTTGAGAAAAAATTTAAGTAGTCCTCTAGTAATTACGGAAACCCCGAAAACACCGTTTGAACGAGTTAACGTTGACATTCTAGAAGTCCCCACTCGGAATTATGTTTTGACCATCAGAGACGAATTAACTAAATTTACTCAAGCATACCCGCTTGAAGACAAAGCCGCACGATCGACAGTAAATACTTTACTTGTTTACTTCCAACACTTTGGCCCACCCCTTCGCATTCACTGCGACTATGGAAAGGAATTCGACAACACCCTGATTAGAGATCTTTGTACCCTCTATGACATTAAACTAACGTATTCCAGTGTTAATCATCCGCAATCCAACGGATCGGTTGAACGTTTCCACGCAACCTTATTAGAAATGATTAGAATAAATAAAACAGAAAACCCTCACGAACACCCTCTAACAGTACTCCCATATGCTGTAATATGCTACAACAATTCCGTCAACAAAACCCATGGATTCTCCCCATACGAATTAATTTTCGGTCATACTTCCAGCCGACCTCCAGAGAAATTATATAATGAAAACCAGTTAATTTCAAAATATATCAGAGACCTCAATAACAGAATTTCTCACTATTGCAAAATTGTCCGTGAAAAAACTATACTGTCTAAGTAAAAATCAAAAACCAGGTTTGACAAAAATGTCCCCGAAAATCAATACGAATTTAAAGTCGGAGACAAGGTCTACGTGAAAGAGTCACAGATCAAAAATAAACTTAGCAATAAATTTAACGGTCCCTTCGAAATTCAAGAAATACTTAAAAATTCTGCAATCCTATTAAACTCTCAAACGAATCAAACAACTAAAGTAAATTTTGACCGAATGAAACCCTATTTTGAAAATTAAATTTAATTACAGGTTTCTCCTGCTGATAGGGACAGCAGCATCCCAATACTCAATAACACCCATAGAAAATACAATCGGAGTCTATTATCACCATGAAAGCGATATTTATGTGACAAACAAGCATTGGACCCTCCTTGTTGACAAGAACATTTCAGCTCTAAGATTAGCTTATCAACATAATGAATGAATTCTTGAAAATTTAATACATGCCGTCAGCCCTATTTTTGCAAACATGAATTTATTTCGAGGCGAAGTAAAGATCCACATCAGTTTATTAACACAAATTTCTGGTAATATTAAAGAAAAATTAAATGAAATTAATTATGATACAAAACGCTATAAACGCGGTATTTTAAATGCTATTGGTTCTGTATTTAAAGCAATCACAGGAAATTTAGACGCAGAAGATGGCGAATATTACACAAACAGTATTAACAAATTAATTACAGACGAACATCAAATTGAAAATTTATTAAAAAATCAAATATCCGTAACAACATCGGCAATAAAGAATTTCAACACAACTATTCAAAAATTACAACTAGACGAAGAAACATTTAACAGAGACATTAAATTAATATCTGAGACAATTTACAGAACTAAAGAGAAACTCAAAATTTTCGAAGTAAAATTAAGATTCCTAGAAAAATGCGAAATATTAATGGAAAGCTACTTGTACATTGAGGATCAATTAAATGACATATTAAATTCAATTACATTCGTGCGTCTAAAAATCATTCATACTTCTATTATAAATCCTAGAGATCTGATATCCGCATTACAGGAGATATCTCAAAACTTGCATCAAAATAATTTACCACTTCCAATAAAATTATCTGATGTTGGTAGATATCTAGATATCATAGAACTATCAGCATTTCAAACCGATTCAGATTTAATATTTGTTCTAAGAATTCCTCTTATTGATCAACAAAGATTTTCCTTATTCCAATTAATCCCAATGCCTATCCTCAATAATAGGACTGGTTTATATCATGTTTTGTCAACCAATCAAAAATATGTTGCGCGAGACGACGATTCTATAATGTACATTCCTATGTCAAATCTCGACGGATGCAAACCACTCGTCTTTGGACAAAAACTGTGTTCAAATTTGTTCGCCTACCCCATTGATGACAACGCCGTATGCGAAGCCAAAATTCTGAAGAACACCAGGACCCTTCCGGAAAATTGCCAGACATCTTTAATATTTGCAGAAGGATACAAAGTTCACAATCTAGAAGACAACACTTGGCTTATAATCAATTCTGAACCCCTTCAAATAACCATCTCATGTCAAAACCGAAATTCTAAAACTGAAGTTATTTTCAAAAATTCTATTCTCAAGTTACAACCTTATTGTAGTGCTTTTGTTGGTGTTACCAAAGTCCAAGCAAACTCTAGAGACACTACTGTAACTCATGATGATTCTCACCCTATTCTAATCCCTTACAACTGTTGTGACAACATTCCTAACGATCTGCAAATTCCAAAATTAAAGCCTTTAAAATTAAACAATCTCAACGTTGAAGACCTTGAAGTTGCAAAGCACAAATTAGATGAATATTCCAAAACCCTTGATGATTTAATCAACGAACCTTTTGTCACGAAACATATTTCTTGGTTTACCTATTTCATAATTACTGTCATAATTCTTCTCGTCATCCTATACTTCACATGCAAATGCAGAAGAAGAAGAAGACTTGCTATTTCCCTAACGTCAAATTTACCTCCACCGCCTCCTGGACAATCAAAACCCGTTGGACGACTCACCAACTTTATTTCAAGAAGAAGGCCCGCTATCAGACCAATAGACAGTTCCCCAGAAGATATTGAACTAAATTGAGACTTTATAGTGATTTTGGAACTTTAACATTTTATATTTTGTGACTAGTGTTCAAGTGAACTGGACTTATGTGATTATTATTATTTTATTTTGTTCACTTGATTTTATTACAATTTTACTTTATATTATTATATTGCTTATTGCATTTATGTTGCACTTAATAGCAACTTTCATATTTTTGGAACTTTCTGCTTATCCAAAAGTTGCTGTATACCACCAACTTTTCTATAAGGGGGGAGTTGTTATATAAAATATTTAATTGTATACACTTTAGACTTAGAATACTTAGAATAATTTCAGTTAGGTACCATTTACATTGTATCATATCTCAAGTAACACAATCTTTGCTTTTTCTTATCAGTTGTTTCTCATAGTTACTTGATACTATTCATGACTTATCTTATTCTCAAAAACAAAGACTTGCTTATGGTCAGCAACTCACGCCTAACTTCTAAGAATACTCATGGCTAAAGCCATTCCCATGCAGAGTCAGCAAATGACAGTTTATATAGGCGAAAGCGTGCGACCAGAAGTTAGTATCCGGCAGACCGGCATAGTATCCGGCAAACTAGCATAACTCATTTCAAACCTCCGGTACTCACTTAATATTATTGTAATTTCAAATCCTTTATAACAAAACGTTCAATTGTGCAATTCAAAAATAAATTGTTTTTAAAAATTGATTTTTATCGACCACGATATAAAATATATATATATATATATATATATATATATATATATATATATATATATATATATATATATATATATATATATATATATATATATATATATATATATATCAAACTGAACTAACCCCGATTTTATTTTATACCAAAAATACACTATGAAAATAAGCCCGTTAAATCTGTTTTATTTTATTAAAGTAACCTAACCTTTGATTTGGTTAAACGCTAATTCCACTTCTGATGAGGGTTAATACCTGCCCAAACGATCTCATCACGCCACTAGAAACCCCCAACTTTTCTACTCGAATTAATACACCCCTACGTTTACCTCGTAATGATTTCAGTCTCCCTACAAGTTGTAAAATGATTTATATAATTAACGGGAACAAGCGGCTGTGTATGTGTGTGCATAATAGTAGGTGCAAATACACATATTAATTTAATGTTATTACACACTTCTATTAAATGAATATCACTGAGTAATACAGTACCGTGAAAAAGTAAGGGTTCAAGCTTATATTTAATGGCATTTATTATACCTCCAGCAAGAAAGATTCTTTAATTATATAATACAACTTTAATTATATATAGATTCTTTAATTATATAATAATTATTTAATTATATAATAGATTATATAATAGAACATGCTATTACTAGATGAATAGAGCTATTGCTCTCGAGCTATAACGCCCTATCACATATGTGTGCGAATAAGTATAAAGTATAAGTTTCATTTAAACAGTGAGCGAGAACCAGTACAAATTTTTAGTGACCATCTATTCAGAGGTTGAGAGTTATTTGCAAGTGATTTTTAAAGTTTTAGTGACTTGTGAACTATTAGTGACGTTTGTTTACTTATTTTTTTTTATTATGGCGCATGGTAAAGAATTAAATGATTTATAAAAACAACGAATTATCGATTTACGAATTTGTGGAAAAACACATCAAGAGATCGCCGCAATTATTAATCATTCACAAAGTGTTTTAAAAAAATTTCTTAAACTTGGAGTCGAAGATTATGGTAAAAGGAAGCGTTCTGGACGACCATCTAAATTTTTACGGACGACAAAGCGGGAATTATCAACTACAGGGGATACCTCTCGGATTGTCCATGGTATTAATTCAGACTGTGATACTAATTTCATAAGAAAATGATCGGTGAAGTCATGATATTTTAAATACGAAAAGTGTTTAAAGAAACCTGCACTTAAGTAGCATCACATAGAGGCCACATTAAAATTTGCAAAAGAATATGCTCAAAACAAATATTTTTGGGACTATGCAATTTTCAGCCATGAAAAACTTATTTAGATATATCGGATGAGTTTAGCTATTATTGGCATGCATTATGAAAGGAGCGAAAAACTGTGTCAAGAAGACCTCAAATAGTTGGTTCTATTATGATATCGATGGTTTTCAAAAAGGGTAGAAAAAGCCAACTGGAATTTATAAATGGCAGAATGAACGTGACTACTTATCAAAGCCTGTTGGAAGTTTACCTGTTATCATTTTCAACCCTTACTGAAGATGATGGTGCAATATTTCAACAGGATAACGAATCTATTCATTCTGCAAGATCCACAACAATCTGGTTTCAACAGTGTGGAATCGACTTTATACCATAGCCAGCATTAAGTTCTGATATTAACATAATAGAAAATCTATGGAAAATTGTGGCAACCGTTCACGGTGCTCTTCTGCGATGCTTTTGGCTAATTCTGGCGTAATCTCAGAATTTCCTCCGTCAGTAGCGGAAACATGCATTAAAAGCTCTACTGCAAATTCAAGAGCTCCGGCAGCATCGAATTTTAAGAAACTATTGAAAATAATTCCTGTACCATTATTAGAGGCTCTATGTCTATTATACTTTTGATTGACTGTAATATTCGAAACTTCAATTTGCAATTTTTAAATAAATAAAATAATGGTAGTTGATTAGTTTGAGTTAAAATTTGTTCCAATTGAAACAAATAAATGTTCAAATATAGTCATACTATTGAAGCAATTTATTCAGTTATATCAATAAATAATGTCTGTACGAAAAAAATACTTTTTGCCCTAGAATAAAAATGTAAACATGTTATAACAATTTATGAAAAAATTTAATAGTATGGATTCACATCTAAGCTATTCCCATTTTCAAATTGAACAAACTAATTCCTCAATAACTGCAGTACAATATAACAGCAATTATTTATTCACATATTTAATCCTTGAAAATGGTTGTGTTTTATTAACATAACTGTATTTTTTAATATGCATTAGTATTGACTACGGTTTAGCTAATACTTAAAAATGAATATTTTATTTTTTCCAAAAAAAATATGTGCATGATAAATTCTTGGATTCTCAATAACTCGTAGACAAGTAACAGGCAAAACAATTAAAACCTACACTGACAGTAGACAATTATTGCCGGCCCTGCGGAAGCATATAATATTAAGAAAAAGAACATGGGAATGCCATCTTCTACAGGCACACGTTGCTATACAAAAAATTTATCTGTGAGCTGAGTCAAAGATCATACCAATGTGGAGGCAACAGAGAAGCTAATAGATTGACTATGAGAGCTGCTAGTCTGAATACTCTTGGACCTGCACCTCTGAGTACACTACCGATAAAAGCAATGAAGCAAGTAGTTGAAGATAACATGAACGCGTAGTTTCAGAGACTGTGTAGTAAAATAAATGGATAACAATTTGCTAAGAAACTCTTAAGATACCTAAGCCGAGGTATCTCCCACCGACTTTCTTGGCAATGTCTAGTGATACAAGTAAGAAGTTGTATCCTGTAACAGGAATTCTAACTGGACACTCAGACGAGGAAATAGCTCTTTTTTATATCATACAGGAATAATATTCCCTTGTAGAAAATGCAAGTAGGGGAATGAAATCATGCTCGTAATGTGATTATGTGACTATTCCACGACTTATATCATCAATTAATTCATTTTTGGAGTCACGGATTTTGGATTAAACACGAGTGATTACATATTTGGAAAACATGGAATGGCTGATAGCCAGCAGAAGCACGTAAGTACTGTAATAAATAAATGTAAATAAATGATCCTCCCACCAATTCCAGGTTATAGAACCACTCACCTTTAACCAATTTAATGTCACTGCACCTTTACTAATTTTTCTTTTTTGCATTACCCTTAGACCTCAAAACGATATTCTTTATCGAAATATATCAAATATATTTCTCCTATAAGAGTATATGTACACTACAGTATATTGTACATGACTGTTTTATGTATCTTTGTCATATTTATGTTCGTCGTATTCGTTATCTGAAAGTTGAATTAAAATATTACCCTCAAGTTAAAAAATATCGATAGGATATCTACAAATTGATGAACTTTTTGTTATCTCCTCAATACCAATGTAGGTATCCTATCGATATTTTTTAACTTGAGCCTAGTTTTTAATTTAAACTTTCAGGTAATAAAAACGACAAATATAAATACGACGAGCATATATATAAAATTGTCATGTACTGTAGTATACATATATGGGAGAGAATATATAAAATGTAAAAACATTTACTATTATGTAGAATACAAAAACATTTATTATTAACAAATGGTATAGAGGAAATTCTCTATATATTCTTTCTACTTCATTTTGATGCAAAATTTTACAGTAGAGCAGCTGTACTAGAACGAATTACGTACATTTAGATTTGGCCTTCTTAACAACAATTGTAAAGCATCTCATGCATATCTAAAGATATCATCAACGCTGCAGAATGCAGGTGAAAGATGTGCCGTTAATATTGCAGCATTTCTGCTTGTCCCTACCAGAAATAGTATTGTTACCTGCATAGCCTCTGGTGATTTACAGCAACCTCGATTCATAAATGCAGTAGAATTATAGCTATTAATTGTAGTAGGCAGCTTCTTCTTAATTTAAAACACGTAATTAATTAGCAATAGGTGATGTCTTTGACAGCAACTCATTATTTTTAATAATAATTTTATGCAATAGTATCATATGGTGTAGACTTTTTATTTAAATTCGCCTCCTTTTATTTTTAATTTTGTGTTTTGAAAATAGTAAATATAGCAAAACTTAATAACTTGAAATTTATTACCGTTATCACATATTTATTTACTGCAAATATTTTATTTAGTACATATTAATATATTCTTTACTATTATACATGGTGTTTTAAGTGAAGTAACAGAAATTATTCCAGAAAACCGAGAGACAAAAAATAAGACAATTGAAGTAAACATACCTTATATGAATGTTACACAACTGAGGAGTTATACCCACCTAAATCTGGGAACTGAAATTCACATTGAATATTGTTTTTATCTAAATTGGAGAATTCTGGAGATACTGAATTAGGTATGGTTAGGTTCTACTAATGAAGAGACTTTATATATAAAACAAATTACATATTTGAAAGGAACTGTTTCATATACTAAAATAAAAGAATAACCAAAAAAATATTGATAATATATCTTTTCATTATTAAAATGCTCATACCTAATTTTGTGCCTCCATCGTTCTCCATTTTATAGAAAATAAAAATTAAGATGTGAACTTCAGCCCCATCTTTTAAATGGATATGTGTCCCCAGGGGTGCAATTTTTATATATAAGATATTTTTACTTTAATTGTTCTATTTTTCACTTTCAATTCAGAGGAATCAGCTTTACTACTTAGTTTTTCTTGTTGAAATTGGAAAAGAAACCATTTCAATGCTTTTTCTTGTCTGTATCTACTTATTTCATATATTATGTATATCAAGGTACCCCTCTAGCAGTTGAATTAGGCATATATTTGATTAAGTCTTTTAAGAGAAATAAAATCTTGAACTACTTTTTCGATTACATTTTATATAATAGTACTAGTAAGATCAAACCGACTTTTTAACTTTAATCTGAATTTAAATAGAATAAATACGGGTATATATTTTAATAGTTACATGATGCAGATAATCACTCGCAACTATTTCATCGTTTTGCTAATTTCTCCATACCCGAACGAGACAACAATAAACACTACAAAACGACGAACCGCAAACAATTATCTGATGTGGGCATCAATTCATTCGCATCGCTTTTCCAAAGTTATCGATAGAATGGCATTAGAGAGATGAAGCAGATATTTCTAGCGCATAAATTTGTAACCAATCAACGGCATTGATTACAGCGGAAGGTTAATTGTTCAGAAGTTCCAGACTAATAAACTTCAATATCATATTCAAACTGTTATGAAACGCGGGCGTTGTGGGTCTCAAGGTATGAAATTCCTTAAGGGATTCCGTAGTCAGCCAAATGCCTCGAACTTCCACCTCTTACTAATAGATTCTGAAATAATTAGAGCATAATTGTTGGTGCATTGAAATGCACTCCGTTTGAAACCATCGGTTATAAGTTCTGAACTATTAATGGAGTATTCAGCTAGTTCAATGTCGAAATGGAAATTGTCCCTTAATTACTTTAACATGATATAAATTGGCATATGTAACCTGAATATAAGGTTGTAGAAACTCTCACATTTAGCACTAAAGAAGAAACTTGATATGCAGCTGCTTCTATAAGATATGGATCATACCACATAATGGTAACCTCAACTGGAGTGACTTTTCCCGCCACCGGGATGACTGCCCAATTTTTAAAAAAATATTTTATGTCGGTGTAAAACTTATTTATTGTTTGTGCCACTGCAGTCGTCGAGGCATTAATTTTACATTTAGATGAGACGACCTTATATTTGGGCGCATTTTCTGATAAGTGAAATCGCCGATCATCTGTTTTTTCAACCAGATTCAATACCAAGGAAAATTTGAAGATTTCAAACTTTAATTTATAAAGCCTTTTTGATAACTAGGTGAGTTCCATCAGTTATTATTATTATTAGTAGATGTAATAAATATTGTAAAGCAATTGCAGTTTTGGTTTTGAACCTTACCTGAAGGTTCTTATTTTAGTGAAAAATGTATCCCATGTTCCATGGAAAATTTGAGGTAACTTTGCACATTCTCTAATGGCTATTGTGTATCAGAGTACCATTTCTTTTAATTTATCGTGATTATTCTGCCAATTATTCTGATTTTGATTTACGGATTGAATGGATTTATCCCACTTATAGCATTATTTTACTCCAGTCATGATAACTTACAGGCCACAACTGGGTCACCGTTCATATATTGGGTACTCTCCTGAAACATTAAAAAAATACAATGGAACATAAGTGATACACTGCTGGAATATTTTGAACAATATAGAAAACCTGACCATCAACAGTGGAAAGTTTCTCGGAGAAAAGCATTTCTTTTCTACAGGGAAAGCTATTAGCGCGGAAAATCTACAGCAGGATGACGCTCATATCCCTCTAACTTCATGTAGACTCGCTTCAATGAAGAAACAATAAGAAGATACCCTTTGAGGGTCAAATTGCCATAAATGAACTCACGGCCTTGTTATACACACAGATCAGATGGTGGGCAAAGTGACTCGATTATGCCAGGTGACTTATAGTGCCAGGTGACTTAAATAGGATGTGATCCATTAAAATAACTGCAAAACTCATATCTAGGAATCATTAACCAAACGTACAAATTTCATTTTCGACTTTTAATCAATGGGTAGAATGAAAATTTCGATTTTAACATCAGGCAAAGTCACTTCAGTTGACGGTAAGTGTAACAGAACCCTTAGTTCTGACCAATAAAATACCGGATGTGACTCAAGGAAGCGTATCATTAGTGTAAACTGTTAATATCAGTGAATGAACTAATACCAATACAGATATCAAATATTATCATAACATGGAATATGACTGGTATCGAATGGAAAATAAAAATAACATTAATAATAAACCAATATGTCAATAAGTTTAGAAATAAGATGGTAATGAACTGCAAATACTAAAATTAAAATGAATAACTAATATTTTTTATTGCTAAAAAAACTCTACCTTAATGTAACTGTTGGAAATATTCCTCGCCGTGTTCAATGCACTTACGCACCTTCTCATGCTATTGAAAACATTGTAACGTTCTCTTTTCTGAAATTTCGGTATATTTAATTAATATCAAATGTAATTATTCCACTTGTTAATAACAGGTAAATGGGCAACGCTTTTGGAATAGACTTTGTAACGGAGTTTTTCTATAGGCGAGTCATGCATAATGTAGACTTACCGGCCAATTTACAGAATAATCATTTAATTATTCGAAGCATAATTATAATGCATATATACGGTGCGGTGATAAATAGATTTAGATGCAATTTGCTGCAATTATATATCCCCGCCGGTAAAAGAGGTCTTTATTGATTTGGTTTTATTTAATATATTATTAGGCACCTTTTAGTTTGACGGTTTTATCCAGATGGTTCCTGTGGTGGTTTTTCAAATGTCTGCACCCATTAGAGAGTGGTATTGCAGGCGTTTTTCATTTTTGGTTTTTCGTTTACATCCACATTTTGGTTTTCGTCTACGTTTTGCCATGAACGAATGTGAAGTTTTTCTTAATCATACCCATTGTTTATAGGGACTGAAACAAATTACTGTTGGGCCGATCGACGGTGAGATTTGTGACTGAAATTTGGTTGATGCTGACGAGTATCGAGAGAATATAATACCGATTCTAAGATATATAAGGGGATACCCAAAAGAAGCAGAACTGGTTGTGGTGGGTGGAGTTTTTATAGTACTGCGTTCTGCAGCTAGGAGCGTATACAGCTACCATTCTTGAGTCAGTAAGCCAACTATCGTCTCTAAAGAAAGTTCCATTCGGTTTGTGTGAATTTTCAGTGAGAGTTGTTGTGTGTGCTGGCCGTTCTTCCAATGGCTCATCCTCGTGAACTGCGCTCGGCCGTAAGATTTTGAACAGAATAATTGGAATAACTGGCACAGAAACTCTTGTAGTATTTGAGTGATGTTCCCTTTTCAAAAGAGGTAAAACGTCAGTTGATGATAAACCTGACTCTGGTCGTCCTTCCACGGCTCGAGTCGATGGAAATATTAAAGATATTCGCGAAATCATTCAGGAAGATCAACGACGGGCCATTAAGGAAATTGTGGAGCTGTCTGGAGTGACGTGGAGTTCAGTTCACCTGATTTATGACAGTCGAGCGACTATTTTTCCACCATAATAACACCCCCGCTCACACAGCCCTATCTGTGCCACTTTTTGACTAAGAATGGCATGACTCCTCTGCCCATTCCCCCTATTTACCCAACCTGATCCCAAAGAAAGTGTTTTGTTGACGTTGCTAAAATTAAGAAAAAAAAAACAATTAAGACGCCGTCGGCCATCACAGAAGACGAATTTCCAAAATATTTTGAATGATAGAATAAAAGATTAGACAAGTGTACTAGTGTCAGTGGAGAGTACTTTGAAGGAAATTGAAGGTTTTTTATTTAAAAATTAAATACATAAATATATAAACAAATATTATTTCAGCTGTAGCAGCTGTGATATGACCTTACCCTCTATATCCTGATAAATAGAGTTTATTGTTTCGTTGGTTATTTGTATAATTAGTTAGTTATTTAAGCTGCTTCAATTATTGAGTGCACTCTAGTCCATACTATTAAATTTACACTTAATTTTTGCTCTTAAATTAAAACGAAATTGCGTTCAAAAGTTACGTTGCTGCTGCAGATCGATCAAGTAATGTAGTGGATAATTCTCCGGTCTTTCATTCCCGGGGCTCCGAGCTACAGTCTAAACAACGGCAAGTAATTTTCGGTATTTTTTTTACATGACTACTTGATTTTTGGTTCACATTTGAATTGCCATGAATGTTTATAGATATGAATAGATTCCCTGAGGCTAAATTATCATATAATTAGCATGTAGAAGGAGTCCAATTCACCCGGATTGATCTGGTATGTAATTATTCTCAATCGCCTGAAGCTAGCCTAGATTGTCTATTTAGAGTAATCGAAACGTGGGTTCGATGCCCACATAAATCAGCTGAATGTATCTGTTTGTGTCCGTGTCAATGTCGAGTGTTGGGTGGGAGAATATAACTAAGCTAAACCGCGCTCCCTTAAAAGAAACGTCGAAAGGAAATCTCCGCACTAGCATTTTCTTGATATTTGTGTTATATCACCGTCGATACATTCTTGAACAGCTGTACTCTGGTACTGACTACTGGATCTACCGCAATATATGCTAAAATTCTCTTCTCACCTCAATAGTTATTAGATTAATTGGTTTAGCATTATCTGATGATAATTTTTTTAAATTACCTGTATTTGCTAAACATTCACGAAATTGTTGAGATACTTTATTCGACATGTCTCGACTAGGAAAGAGTTTAGCATACAGATTTCGCATCTCTGTTGTATTGCCTTGATATATATCATACATTAAATGTATATTTACCATTTTATCATTCATATAATTAATTTTCATATAATTAATCACACAAAATTTAGATTAATAAAAATTTAACAACGGCAATAGCTGTTGGTAGGTTTCTCCATACAAATAAGAACAACAATAATTTTTTTATTTTACAACTAATCATAAGTCAATAATAAATTCTGTGAATTTCAAACAGAAAATAATATCCTAAATTGAAAGTTATTTTTAAGCCTACTTAATTAAAAAGAAACAATACTTACATGGAAATTTTGTTTTAATAACAATTTCCTAAAAATTGACGGAGACGCCACTGGCAACTTAATGTGAATAATTCTTATACTCGGGTGTATTTGTGATTTTTATCCCTTCTATTTACCCGGTAACCATCACATATAACAGTTAATATGAGTATCTTCCAGCATCGAAGAACTTACAAGATAATATTATGTACGAAGCACTTCATCGTGGTAGTGGCGCCTCGACCAATTCTTTAAATATTGGTGATTATCGACTGTAGCAAATCAATGGAGAATTTATTATTCGCATAAAAACAGTAACAAATACGAAAATAAGTCAAAGGGGTACTCTTGACAAGTTAAATATTCCATCCTAAAATTTATGAATATAATTTTTAATAGCTTCGTAATTTTTATTTATTTAATTCAATAACACCGAATCCCTCTAACTCCATCACTGGTTGTTTACGAATTTAATATTTTCACAGACTGAATGCCTCCTTATAGGTGGTCATGGTCTGTCAGTCCATCAAATTTGATTTACTCGAAGTTCTTTCAAATTATGTTCACTCAGTATATAGAAAACAAAACGATTGTCGACGTATATTTTTAGAAACATTTATTTTATTTCATCAAGGTCCCCAATAGCGCTTTGAAGTTTATCCCACATATTATGAAAGATCGTGAATAAATCCTCCACGATAATTACTAAACGATATCAACGTAAATTCAAACAGAAGTTCGCAGTTGAAAACAACTTCCCCATAATCAATTCCATTTGTGACTTGCTAATTTCTGCTTGAACCCCACACATAATTAATATCCAACGTGCATGCAGGATTCTCGTGCATTATTATCGGTTTGATCGTGGTAGGTTCAATAACTTTTCCTGTCATGGAATGATTTTCGCAGGGTTTGTTTTGATCTCATTGAAACTGAAACCACTCATTAATCCATTTCGTTCAGAATTGGGATAATTAATGACGACGGAATTGCTGTTATATACGTCACATGTACAGAAATCAGTTAGCAATACGTTCGTCAATTATTTCTATCGCGAGATATACTCAGATTCAGTTATTTAAAATTATTTAATACATTCCCATATGATTTGGATGTCTTAAATACTGCTGCAGATTTTTATGCATCTTTCTTTATTGCGTTGGAGCGTGTAATCACTTATCATAGAATTTCTAGTAGCAGGGCCACTAAGTGTAAGGACACCATTTGTATGTCCGTGCACATTCAGTGACTCTTTACATTGCAGGATCAAACCGAAATTTGTCCTGCAATTAATAAAGTCAGGTCCATCAACCTTGCTGTCTGTAATTATGCCAATAGTTTTCTTACTAGTCCCCTAACTAGTAATTTCTTTGGTTATCCATAGTGCCCCTCTAACCCAAGTTTGGAATATTTTGTTCTTGGACCATCAGTGTAGATTGAAATATCTAAGAGAGCCACTTTGAAGAGATTTAAATTCCAATCTGACATTTCTTTTCAAATGGAATAATGGGGGATGTCCAATCTACACTCATCTTAGTTATTTATTTCACCAGGAGTGCTCGTCTGTCTTACAAATTTTCTCATATTCCATAGAAGTCCAAGCATTTGCGTCCTCCTCAAATTACAAATCAAGAGGTGTCAAGCCGAAGGCAGTTTCTAAAGTCTTATCGCAACCTTATCTCACTTATTAGACAATCCCGTCTCTGCACGTATTATAAACCGTATTTTCATGTTTTATCTGACTGAAGTACAGGGTAATTAATTCAGATGTTAACATTGGCATTACCATAGCTATGTATATCCATAAGACGGTCGCAGCAGGAGTTAATCTCCATCACCTTCCAATTGCACGAGGTCAATACCTTTTTATTTCATATTCTACAAGCGCTCACCAATTTAGTGCATTGGAAATTAGTCGATGATGACGTTCAGATACCTTCTATACAGTACCTTCCAGCATTTTCAGATTGTCCAACTTCCTCTTCCTGGTAAAGCGAACAAGCTCCATCTTATTTGGATTCATATACAGAGCCTACATTGTACATTAGTTTTCAATAATTATCAGTGCACTATATCACATAATACCCCTTCAAGACGTCCGTTTATTAGAATAAGTAAGTTATTTATTTAATTCAGTCTACTATATAATAACTAGATTAGATGAGGAGTTCTAAAAGAGTGCTAATAGATTAAAACGATTAAAACGTACACTATACTTGAAATAACCTCTTGTTACTGTACATCTCAACTCCACATTTATACATTGCCCACATTTATTTCACTATCCCCATTTAAGCATATCTGTAATTAGTTCAAGAAGTGCTGTTAAAACATCGAATTTACGAAATGTATAGAGCGCACCCTCTATATACGTAAATATATAGAATATTTATAGAAATCGACTCTTTTTTTATAAAAGTAGGTATGTATGTACCTGTATAGAATCTATTTTTATCGTTGCCGCCTTCGATAGATTTCTATGAATCATCCCAATGTGGACAATTTCATACTTACTTCGATTCAGCTACTTACAGTAGGGAGTACGGATCTACATCTATCTGCGGATGTACACGATTGATAAGTTTGTTCTTTAAGAAGCAGTGGATGTCATGGACGTGAGACTAATGTGCTAATAGGACTTAGCCTTAATGTAATCTAACCGGCCAGGCTTTGGTATAGAAATTAACTTCACTTCTCTTCTCTCCACGGGTATATATCCTAAATTGATTTACGCACTTTAATTGTACACGAAACTAAATAGTATATACGCTGGTCTACATTGTAACAGGACTGGAATTCCTCCAGTCGCAGGAGTTATTCATAGGTCAAATATTAAGCAGTACCCTCCAGAGATAAGCCAAAATGTATTTCATTGAGGATAGTATAACTTTACTACTTTTTATTATATAAAAATGGCAAGGAATTTAACAATTTCTGATGTATTAAAATACTATTATTAAAATACTAAAGAATTCAATGCACGGTAATTGTGTTAAAATAAGAAACGTAAAAGAAACGAAGAACAACCACGACCCGTCACTTTTTTAGTAGCCTAGACTATTAATCATATTTATAATCTTCCATTGTCCGAACAGCATTCAGATTCGTTTTCTCTTTGGACAAGCACCAGATACAAATATCTCCAACCATCTGCTTTTGTCTGCCAGTTTTTGAAATGCAAATGTAATTGATACAAAGTGATGTTAATTCCGCGCTAATTCTGTGTTTCAAATAGACATTACCTCCCTTTAGATTCTGCGAAATACTCTCTTGGAGTAATCTTGGCTTAACCGCTAAGAGAGAACTCATTAGTGCCGTCGTATGTAAATGAACTAATTAACTGGAATAATGTGATAGGAATTACGAATGCCGTGATCGGATTCGGCTTGGATCTATTTTATTCATAAAGCGATTAGAGGTAATAACAATATCTGAGCATGTCTAGTGGAGTAGTGTTTTCATTTTATGAGTTGCAAGTTCTTGGAGTATGTATAATAATTGAGGAACAGAATACATGTCGATACACCAGTTCAATTGAGTAACAACTCAAAAAAAATGCTTTTGTGAGTTAGTCACACCATGTGAAAGACAGTGTTGTATTTTACATGGTAATAGAGCAACAATTATTAGTTTCATTATTGCACAGTAGATGCCGATAGTTACCCTATGAATATGTCAGGTGATGAAATAATTTTTAGTTCTATACAGTAACAAGTATAGTTGTTACGATATTGAATTCAAATTTTATTAGCGTTGTCTTAAATTGTCACTGTCTATATTATGGTAACATCTTAGTTGTTACACTATTGAAGTAAATTTAGTGAGTCAACAGGGATACATAAGTATTGTCTGTTACTTTCGTTTGTGGACAATGAGTCAATTTAATTATAGTAATTATTTAAAAAAACATGTTTGTGATACACGAGCATAATTTTTGATGCGATTAACAACCACAAAGTGGCCTTGAATCGAGTAATAATACACCGGCAAGTTTCATATTCAGTATGTACATTTATTGTGTCTTAAATATTGAAAAAATAAAATCTATAACGCATAAATTCTTGGTTGTCGGGCATACCCAAAATGAAGGAGACGACAGTATGCACGTGGAAATTGAGAGAGAAAGAAAAAGAGCGTTAAAGAGCGGTGCCATATACGTCCCAGCTCAGTGGGCAACTGTTATTCAAGAAGCAAAAAAGTAGGAACCCCATACAAAGTCTGTGAAATTTGCACCAAAGATATCTTTGATTTTAAAGCACTATCTACACAATTAGGTAAGAATTATACCAATAATCAGGACAACGAAAAGGTTATTTGGAATGATATTAAAGTCGTTAGAGTAGAGAAAGAGAAACCTTGCACTATTTTCTACAAAACGTCTTATTATGAAGAGGAAAGTGTTAAGTCAATTGATATTAGAGCTAAGTTTAGGACGATTAAGGAACGAAAAGTAAAACTTCTTCCTGCTTATAAAAATCCCCCGCCAATATCTACTGCCAGAAAGCAACATTCAATAGAATTGTGTCGAAAAAATGCTGTTAAAAAGCTAAACAAGTACACTGGCCATTTCATTAAAACCTACAGGACCAAAATAGAGAAACAGATTGCAAAGACGAATGTGAATAAAATTATTTATAAATGTCTTTTTCATATATTTACAATGCTTATGTTCTCTTTCTATTAAATAAACAATTTCAGATTATTTAATTATTTAATTAATGTTCATAAATAACTGTGATAAAAAACTTGTTTCTATTGATCATTACATAATCCAGTAGCAGTTTGAAATATTTTTATTTCAATAGTGTAACAACTCTATCAAATCTCAAAAATTATTAATTTCCGATAAAGAAATTTGGCCTAATTATATTTATGTAGTGACAACTTACTACCACAATTTTTACAGAGAAATATTAGAAAACATAGATTTGTCAAAGAAGTTAATTTTTAAGAATTATTTAATCGCATTTATCTCAAAACTAACAATTTTGAGTTGTTACACTGTTGAACTGGGGTATGGATGTATTTATAAAGTAAATCTACAACAATTAAGTTCATCACAAATTTCTCTGTTTTTAAAGGAAGTCGTTGTTTGCATTACTGTGATATAAAATACATTAATATTGATGTAAGAGTATGAACGTTATACAAAAGTATTGTATTGCATTTATTACTTAGAATAGCTTTTGCACTAATCAAAAGTTATACATTTTGATTCCAAGGTAATATGAAACCCCGATATGTTATCTGAAGGCTAAATGTAACCCAATATAGCTATGTGCTTTATCGTGAATCAAAATTATAATAAAAATTAGATTTATGATGGTTTGCTGAAATTTTATATCGTTATCTCTCTAAATTAATCTTTTTGCAGATTACATATCAGCGTAACGAAACTTATAAAGTCTTAGCGGAGTTATCATATAAATACTATATTATTAGTGCTGTAATAGTATTACACTCACATTAACAAAATTATTGTTTAGTTTTAATTTAAGTATTGTTTTTAAAAAGTTAAATTAAATAAAAGTGATTTAGCATGTATGTAATAATATGGGAAGTAACAGATATGATCCTTATGATAAAAAAGTAAAGAATTCTTGTGATAGATGAGCTATTATTATAAGAAAATTCCTAATAGAACCTATTAAGAACATTTAGTTTATTAAACATTGTTTATTAAAATGTACTTATACATTTTACAGTTTTATATAGTTGTATGTATCAAATAGGAATGCCAAACAGATGTATTTCACAGTCCCTAGCATATTGTAAACTTGGAAATGTGAAATACACTTCAGACTGTAGTTGTATAAGCCAACGTAAATTAAAATATATTTTAAAATTTGCAGGTTGAAGCATATGAAAAATGATGTGGTTTGATAAGGAAGTAGTTTCACACCTTCAAAGAAAACGACCTCAAAGTATAGTCGGTTCGATTTGACGATCACCACGAATGTATACTTCGCTATCTACAACTCTGTTTTCAATCTAAACTTGTCAATATTATTGACAGAATAGGTGTCGGTGTATATTACATCTACATCGGCGTAATTCCGCTACCAATTTTTTCACAAGTTAACAATGATGCAAGATGTAATTTACCAAATTAGTTTTATGAAAGTTATGGAGGCGAGAAGTAAACAAGGTTGGGAATTTGTACAGGAAGAGGGGACTCTCGGTCAATCCCTCTAAGACTGAGGTGATGGTGTTCACCAATAAATATAAGTGGAACAAAACATGTCCGCTGAAACTTGGTGGCCAATAACTAAGCTATAATAGCGAAGTAAAATACTTAGGAGTAATCCTGGATGGGAAACTGTCATGGGGAAAACATCTGAGTCACATATGCTCCAAGATCACAGCAACACTTTGGCAACTGAGAAGAGCCATTGGTAATAGCTGGGGCTTGAAACCGGAAACCATAAATTGGATGTACGAGGCAATTCTCAAACCCAGACTGACGTATGCAGTACTGGTCTGGTGGGAGACAGCCTGTTTAAAGTCGGAAGCCAACCGACTTAACAAGCTAAGAGGATTGATTCTTAGAAGTATAACCGGAGCCCCAAGATCAACACCAATCGAAGCGATGGGGATACTGACGGGGACACCACCTCTTGATGTCATCATGAAAGCGAAAGCCACAAAGGCAATGCACAGGGTAGGAAACATGAATAGGAAGGTAAGGGACCTGAATAGACTCTGAAAAGAGCTAGCTGAGAAGGGACTCCTCTGGATGGATGGATGCCCTCTGACAGTATGGGTGTCCACTTCCTGTTTGACAAGAAACATAAGAACACCCTCACCAGTAAGACCTACTGGATAGAGGGTCGAGCTGGATTGCTGCTCAATGGAGACATCTGGTACACGGATGGAGCCAAGAGTGAGACCAGAGCGGGTGAGAGGGTGTATAGGCGACGCGACGGGATAGATAAAACCTTCCCCTTGGGCAAATACACTACCGCACTCCAGGCCGAGCTAGTTGGAATTACATGCGATGTTCTGGTAGCCGACCAAAATCGGACACAGGAGAAGGTATATATCTGCTCGGATAGCAGGGCGGCGTTGGCAGCTCTGAATTCAGCAACGACAAAGTCGAACTGGTCTATAATTGCTATGAAGCATTGAACCACTTGGCAGGGAAGGGACCGGTGGAACTTTTATGGATATCTGGGCATAATGGCATTAAGGGAAATCTAATTGCAGATGACCTTGCTAGACTAGGGATCAGGGAAAACCTCTAAGGACCTGCTGTGGGAATAAGTCGGAATCTGATCAGAGACCGTATCAATGGCTGGGCAAGAGACCATCACAATAAAAGATGGAGAGGAGTAACGAGTTGTCGAGTAACCAAACTTTTCATCGAATACTCGCAGATTGAGAAATGGGCCCAAGAATTCACAGGCACAACACCAGGACCCTGGTGGGAATCATAACAGGCCACCATAGTAGCCTGAATGGATATAAGCACAAGCTGAGGCTGACTGACAACCCGGCCTGCAGATAGTGTAAAGAAGATGAGGAAACATCGATTCATCTTCTTTATACCTGCCCCGCACTAGAGGAGAAGAGGTATCTTATATTAGGGACCCCTGTTATTCTAGAGGAGGCAATGCTTAAGGTTGGGGCGTGCCTAAATTGCTCCTTTTATGGGATAGCATTTTTGGATAATGACCCGGATAAGAGGGATCGCCAAGGGACTACCCATGCGATCAGTTGCTGATGAGGCCCAAACCTATATAATATAATAATAATATGGACGCGAGAAAAAGTAATTTATATCAGTAGAGTATAATAGTCGATTCTAGTATTTCCCCACCACTGACCTTGAACTTGACTCTTATTTGTAGGTAAGTGAGTGACCTCGAGTTCGACCTTGCCAACTGGATATCAAAAAAATTTTCAGTGTCGGTTGGGACCAATCACATTTGAAATACTTTTCAAGGTCGTTCGGGTCCAATCAGATTTCAAGAAGTTTTTCAATGTCGCTCGGGACCAGTCACATATCAGGAACTATTTTTATACCGGGAGCGTATTGCGGTTAGCGTTATATGAATCAAAAATAAATACAATCCTAATAAAATTAAAGCTAAATTTACATAATAGGAGATGGTGTGAGCTACAGAACGAAGGTTTGCCAATAAGAAATAAACAGAATTGTGACGGTTCTATTTCGTTGACTTTGTGTGTAATTAATGGGAGAGAGTACCTTATACGTAAGTAGTACTTTAAATTATTTATTCAATATTTTACTGATTTATTTAAGTATTTAAAATATTTAAGTACTATCAGCACAAACAGTAGCATGAAACAGACTCGCGCCCTTGCTATAATTTTATGTAAATATGGTTAATAAAAATCTACAAAAAATTATCTCGATCATTTTAAAAAATACATAATGCTAGAAATATCTGTTTGGTAAAGAATTGTAGGTATATCCTGTGAACAATCCATAAATAAATTACAACTATTTTTGATAATTTTTATTCTAAATGTATACCAGTGAAATCTATAATGCTTTATTTTTACCCATTAAAATAGGTCGCTTTTTTATTTATTCTCGTTTCATCCACATACTGCGTAAAATTTATTTTTCAGATGTAAGACTTTTGGGATATTCAAGCTTATTCATTGTCAACTTGCAGCAAAATTTATATAAATATACTACTTATTCTGGTATATATTTTGTGTTGTAATAGCATCAAATCTAAATTAACACATTTTAAACAAACCACATATATTTTGCATCTCCACAGGGTATATTTAAACCGATTTCTCGTATTTCTCGAAGAGCTGGAAAAAATTTAAGACATCTGGACCTAACTGGAATTTATAAGTAAATGAAACGAGGTTTTCCCAACTTGTCACCAGAATATAGGATACCATTTTCAATTTTATCCACATATTATAGAAATCTCCATAATATTAATATTTTATTTTTACATAAAGTTTGTTAAAAAACTTTTTTCCAATTGAGTGAAGTAGGAGATTCTTGTTCATTCTTAATTATTACAAAATTTAAAGACATTCATTCTTAGTTTTAAATAAGAAAGTGTGTTCAAGTATAACGAATATATTAAAGATGTCTTGAACAAGACAACAACAAAAACAGGAGACTAGTTTTCCAAGAACACCACAACATTACACGTTTCTCAACGCGTATATCGCTAACCAAGTTGGCATCATCGGGGGATGATTAAAACTAGTATTAATCGTCATGGAAAACTAGCCTTTTGTTGTTGTTCTTTAGCTATAATCAATTTACTCATTTACAGTTAATATTGGAGTTTATTTAATATGATACTACACAATATATTCCGTAGTTTTCGAGCTTAACATAACCAAGAAGCTTTCGCAAAAAACAGTCAGCTTATCATAATTTGTATAGACAGCGTCCTGCGTTGTCCTTCGTTTTTAACCCGGGAACAGTCGCGTTAAAAAAATTACCTTAAAGGTCGCGTGTTAGATTTGACCTAACATTTACTGTTTTTATATAAAACTAAAGTGACTTATAAATCTTTTATTTTTATTTTAAACAGTTAAACTGGTCAATATAGCAGCTTACTTAAATTAATATTTATTCATCGGAATCTTCTCCATGGGTGGCGCAAGAGATGCATGTCGATATGGATGTCATGGTATGGTCTTCGCAAATAGAAAATTTCCATGTACCACAATGTTGCATAGTAAAGCTTTTTTTTTTTGATGTGGCAATTCTCGTATCGCATTTTAGGCTGTTCATTTTATAGCGCTGTGGCAATCATGTTTGTACTAACACCAGTGACAGCGGCTATTTTTCTTTGAAGCGGTAGGGTACTGTATGTTGTCTAATTACAAGTAAGGGCGCCTCCAAGTCAGCAATAGGGGTCTCATCTCCCTCCGAGTTCGTTTCTTCTATATGTATATGTGTTCACTGTACTCAGAACGAATGTCACTGTTGTCATGTTCACTATCAGTAATCTCTGTTTCGTCGTCAGATTTTAACTCTTCATACTATTTTAATAGTTGTTGTTCTTGTTTGAGATCCATTTTAGACACTACACTTTGCAATATCTTTATAAACAGTTAGAAAATACACACCTCTTTGAACAACTGTACACAAGAAAAGGACATACGCAAATGGTCGCGTCGTTAGATTCAAACTAACAAGTGTCTGCAATACAAATAAACGTAAACCCTTGCTCGTTCACCTGGACTAGTACTTGACGGGGGTAGCTACCCAAGGCATTCCTAGGCTGCAGTCAAAATCGAATGGCTAATTAATATTTTATAGGTAAATAACAATAGATTTTAAGTGGAATCTAACAAGGCGACCGTTGCCGGGTTAAATAGCAAAAATCAAGCAGTGATATTTTCCAGCAAGAGGGATAATATTTAATCCATAATGACGTTTAAACATACAAATGTTCTTGAAATTGTCTGAAAAGAACCAAAATGAACCGTAAAATATTTTTGTTAATTATTTGTGTTTACTCCTTTTAACTTTATTTGTAATAATTGCAATATATAAAATGTTAAACAGTGTAATTTTCCTAATAGTTTTTTGCGGCTTTTAAAGAACCCGCAGGAAAATAGCGTCAGACTTGTAATATAAAAGCAGTATTCTGTTTAGTGGCTCGCAACTCAGGATTGCATGCAAATACAGGCTATATACAACCTGCATTATAAAAGAAGTTATAAAAGCGGTTTCTTTTTAATACTTCATTACAGCGAAAAGTTTGTTTTGAATAACAAAGAGCCGAATATGTAAACTTGGCAATAAAGCTCCGGATTACCACGAATTAAATAGAAACGGAAGTAGAAAATAAAATGTTCGAAAATACTTTGAGAGGTTTCTGAGCAGATTAATCGAAGAGGAGGGGAGATTTTAAATGAGTGTAATAAAAGCACTTAATACTTTAATAAGAAAATTTTATGTTAGTTTATGTATTTTAAGAAAATATGTACAATATTCCCAAAAAATCGAATAACATGTACTTCAATTAAAATGATGATCAAATATGCAACACAATTGTTTTATTTTTAGTAGTATGTAGTTATTTTATTCAAACTTATTGTTAACTATACTAAACTTGTCTTAATATCAATACGTTGCATTTTTTATGCTATATTCATTGTTGTATTTATTTATGAAAATATATATTCAGCAGGATATGCCCCGTTAGAAGAATACAGAATATGTAATCGAATACACAATAGGGCGAATTGTTGTAATAAAAAAATTAATAAATATTACAAAGTATAACATTTTTATTTTGCATGAGAAAGAGATATCTTTCTCAAAGTATTTCACACTTTTCTCTGGCATAATTTAAATTTTTCATAATGAAAGTACATTATTGTAATTCTAGGGCAAGTAGCGTAATAATTTAAAAATTATGTATTTTAAAAGTTTATTTATGTATTCTTAGAAAGGGTTTTACTACGCAGTAAAAATATAAAGGTGGATTAAAACTATTTTAAGTTGAAACATTTTTTGCAAAAGAATGGACAATTTTTTATTTTAAATATATGTATATAAAGTAAACTAAAATGAAAACATCACATCTAAGTGCATTTTGTTAAATGTTCCTTTTTAATTTCATTTTTGAATTCTACTAGAATTATGATCATGTACCATACCATATATCTAAATTGAAGTATTGCTAGAAAGCGTTCAAAGTTTTTTCGTGTTCACAGTGTTTAAAATATGTTTCTAGATATTAGATATGAGACATGAAGTAAAATAAAAATTTTACATGGAATTACAGTAAACCAAAACTAGCTAAAAAGTGTATCTAACTATCGTAATTAAAAAATTACTAATTGTTTCTTTCCGAGAAGAAATGAATTCATTCAATACATTTATTCCAGTTACTTCATAATTTATTAGTTAATAAAATTTAAAAAGGCGAAACTGCAGTGAAAGGGGAGATAGAGAGATAGTATTTCCAACGGAAATGAGTAAAAACAACTACTACGTTTTTATACCACTATATTTTCACAGAAACGTGACTGCATTTTCGACAATTATGTCATTTTCAAACGATAAGAATAATTCTTAGTTGAATCATCGTTTGAAAATGACATAATTGTCGAAACTGCAGTCACGTTTCTGTGAAAATGTAGTGGTATAAAAACGTAGTAGTTGTTTTTACTCATTTCCGTTGTGAATTATAAACTACCACAGAGTAATGGCTTCCTCGATTAAGATAGTATTTATATATTTTTTATTCATATATGTAATATAATTAATCAGATATATAATAATATGGGCGCCAGTAACCATAAATTAATTATAAGCTCTGGATTTCATATAACTGAACAGAGGACCGTCTACTAGTAATCTATTAAAAGAAACTGAGAACATATAAAAATTATAATAGGATCTATTCTATTAAATAAAATGCATCTCTATGCATAAGATATGTATACAAAAATATTTATATAAAGCTATAAAAAAATCCGTGTGTGTCAGACTATTTTTACATAACAGAATAAATATATTATTTTATTGCCCCCAAGTGATCACTTAGTTATACCAAGTTATCCAAGTTATACCAAGTGATCGCTTAGTTAACCAAAATTACATTTTACTTATGCGACAATCATCTGCTTGCAAAAAGAATATAAAATCAATACAGAAATATTAAAATATATGTATTAATTTTTAGTTTGTTGAAAAAAAAATTGTAATGTAATTAATGAAGCAGAGAAAGCAATAAAGAGCTTATCTGTTGGGAAGCCCAAAGTGGCATGGACGTCAGCAATAGTATTACCAGCTCTGGTCAAATAATTGAGAACACTTGGACAACGAAACAATGCATCAAAAACCGGAGATCTACCAAAGAAGAAAAATATATAAAAACCAAGGAAAAAAGAAAAGAGAAGAGAAAAAAGGATGAAATTTGATTAATTGAGAGAAAAGTTTTCGTAAACACAGATTCTTTACTATCTGGAGATTAGATGCACGTTTTAATGGTAAAAGAGAAGATACATATCAGATATCAATTTTCAAAAACTACAAAAGAACTTGCAAGTCAATTTCAATAGAATCTGACACAATATCGAGAAGAAATCTCACAAAAACTCCAACGAGAAATATTCAGTGATGAGCCTTAAATTATGAATCTCAGTAATTTGTAATACAGTTCAACTACACTAAATGTTCGACAAAAATCACAGACAATTTGAACTTAAGACAGGGAACTTAACACAGGAAATAAGAAAACGTAAAATAGATAAATAACAATATTCAATAAAATATACTACATTGAGGGAATTTGACTTAATTAAAACAATACAATACCGACGTAGGTGATATTTATAATATAATACATTCAAAAAAAAATGTAACAATACATCAATATATCATTTGAAAATTATTGTGACACCTCCGCCAATTATGTAAATACTGTTTGCTGAGTACTATATAGATATCA
Source organism: Rosalia funebris (assembly GCA_037954035.1). Taxonomy (NCBI): domain Eukaryota; kingdom Metazoa; phylum Arthropoda; class Insecta; order Coleoptera; family Cerambycidae; genus Rosalia; species Rosalia funebris. The sequence continues at coordinate 35,482,729 of JAZFAV010000015.1, forward strand.
GCCACGGAAGATGTTAAGCTTCCTTATCAGAGTGATGATAAATAATTATAATATAAACAATCCATATATGAAAAAATACTGCATAAAAGCCAATTTAAATCCAAGTAAATTGTGGTTCCCCTCAGAATGAGACGACGAACAAGCGACAAGTTTCTAATTGTTGACTTTTAGGCCTTGGAACTTCCAAGTAAGAGAATCGCCTGTCTCGCAAATTATTTCGAATAGATCTCCTTCGACGCAAAAATAAACGAGATGAATCCGTTCTAACTGCCCCAAATTTGAACTGCCAGATACAGTTCAACCGTGACCGGACAAACTAATTAAAACAAGGGAGTCTAACTCGGATGTACGCCTGAGATTTGCTTGCGATTGAGGAGTTTGACTGCAGTGGCGTAGATCTATAATGAAACAGAATAAGCCACCATATTAGCCTAAGATGAAGTAGAATAATATTCTGCTGTTAAAGTAAGTATATCTCCATTTTCTGAAGTTATTCGTTAATGGGATATTTTCATTAAAAAATATTTCCTAGTTTCTAGTTACACAATGGCAAAAACATGTTATAAAATATGATTCATCCAAGAAATTTTCCTGATTCAACATCGATAGTTTCAAGAGTACGGTAGGAGTTGAAGAATGAAAATTTCTGAGAAATTTTATCGAGGCAATTCGGCAATAAAAGAAACTCAAAGAACTTTAGATCCTTCTGAATCCATAATCAAGCACTTCAGGTATTTGATGAAATTTGTCTCCATAATAAAAATATGCAAAGGAATGAATTCATCTTAGTTATGAGAAAAACTGCTACTACTGGATACATTTTTATTATAACAGGTGTGTTCGGGAATGTTTTCTTCTTTTTGGGCGAATAAAACTCGATTATTGAAAAATATATTTACATTCACTATTTTCTATTTAAATTTACAATACAAAAAGTTATGTGTGGAAAATAACATTGTCAAGGTGCCTTCCTTCACGCTACTGTACCTCCCTAAGGTGCAACCTAACATTTGCTATAAGTATTTGCTGATATAATTCTCGTTCAATTCTCTTAATTTCCTCGCGTATTCTAGCTTTTAACTAAATCAAGTCCTAGTAGTATCAGTGTATACATTATATTTCAAGTAACTCCATAAAAATAAATCCATCGGCGTTATATTGGGGCTTCTGGGCGGTCAATTAATGTCCTTCCACTTAAAAATCACTTTTCCGGAGAATATTGCTCTAATGGCTTCCATTGATAAATTTGCAATATGGACTGTAGCCCCTTCTTGCTGAAACCATGTGTCTTCATTAAATCCAGCAACATTTTTAAGTTCTCATGCCAAAAAAATTTCTAGCACATCTCGATGCCGTTCACTTGGGAAAATGTAAGGAGTTTTGGTGCTACTCTAGAAGGTTTTCTATAGAAAAGTAACGTCAATTTTGTTTATTTACATATCCATGTGAATGAAAATGTGTCTCGTCGGTGAATAAGATGTTATAACAATTTTTAAAGTTTTCGAATAATTGCTGCCCAAAAACGAATCGAATTGGATAATCTTACACCAATTGAATCTTGTAATGATAAAAGTTTTTTATTAACGATAGTGTCCTCTGTTCGTATTTCACATTTATAGACCCACGATTTAATTACTTTTGATAAAGCGGCTTGATTAATGTCGTGAATAGTGCACTCGATGTAGACTACCAGTTATAAGATAAGATAACAATGATTCTAGTAAAAGCTTCTCTTAAACATGGCACGTTGCTCACCTGTGAAACGATCTATTGCAACTGAATTTCCAAGGCGCGATGGTCACCACTAATGGTACCACTTTCCGAGATGGTCAACGAACAAATAAGGCAAAAATTTCAGGCCACCTTGCATAAAGTTGTGATTAAAAAAATAAATAACTTGTAATAAAGATATACATACGAGTATATGGGGAAGCATTCTATTTACCATAATAGCTATCATCTCCACTTACATATAATTAAAGTTTCTAGGTATTTTTTACATAACGTCATGTTCAACCTATATTTACTAAACGGCTGTTTTCGTGTGTGTGTCACGAAATTTTTAGATCGATGTACGAAATGCTTTTCATTCGAATTTCTACATTTTGACAAAATCGACCCTTGTGAACAACGTGGTAACTTTTGTTTATTGATCGGAAGCCTCTAGAAGCGTACTCCGGAGGTGCCTTAGATATAAGCGATGGGGCGGCGCAATATTATTGCGATTTGCTTACTCCTTTCATGGAACACGATTTTTATGAAAAACATTCACAATGAAGTCTGTTCCCCACTGAAATCTAAGTTAATGGATTATAATGGAGAACTTTAAGACCACTGCTATTTGACTTCTTTGTGTTTACTACCCTACTAAATTTTAAATGCACGTGGATTTGTGATAAAAACTAAAAATTAAATTTGATTGCTAATTTTTAGCAAAAGTATTTTCGTTCTCCACAACTATGACCACTACCACTTTTATAAAATTATCACGTTTTATTTCTTTTATTAGCATACTTTAATATAGCTACTGACGCTTAGTGTAAATTAAATTATTTGCATATCTTAGTTTTACATACACGATTATAATATCTTTAATGTTATATGAATTAATACATGCGCCAAAATATATCCTTCTCAATTTTTCACTCATCTAATTTTCGTTCATATAATTTTCTCATTTCGTTTCATCCCATGTTTTTTTTAAATACAAAGAGAGATGATAATTTAAAATATGATATTTGACTGTGTAAAAGGCTTTATTGTATTTTAGAAACAAGGTACTTTTATTTAGTTATATTTATTTAGAACAGTACATTCTCCTTCGCCATGCATATCAGTAATAAAATCCAACCACGTAACAAAAGACAAAATATGTTTCCCGGTTATATCTCTCGTTTTCGAGATTATTCGTCAGTAAAATGAAACTACAACCGTACAGTCCTCGCAAGGCTCTGTATCTATCTTATTTTTAATGGACATGTCAGCCCTTGGCATATTGTGTGAATAAGTCCAAAATAAAAGCGCAATCATGACTTGCAGTTCTCGATGCTGGCACCCTCATACGCAATAGTTTTACTTTCTTTAGGAAGTTTGTGTTCACAAGTTCCTCTCACGTTAAGTTGTATTAACAGAGTTAACTAACTTTTGTTCGACGTTGTAACTTTGTTAATGTTATAACCTCTATCAATTACTGTGATATATTGAATATTTACTACATTTATATTCGAGCTATAAATTATCTGTTGCTCTACTATTAACAATTAATAATAGATTAAGTTATAATTCCTAGTACGTCAAGAACTAGCAATTAGATACAAGTTTTGAACAGTAAATTGTATGTTCTCTCCATTAATTCTCATAGAAAAATATTACGTGATATTATTTGTGGATGTATGACATTATTTATGAATACTGTAGGACTTAGTTTAAACAATATGTTCGAGAATACGATGAACTATATACTTGAGAATAAGCTGAAACTACGATGATTTATCTTATGCTCACATAGAGGCCGTTGTGACAATTTTATTGTACTGTGATTCAGGGTAGCGGACGGAGCCCAATATTGTGGTATTATTGACTGCTTGGGTTCGAGTCCCAAGCGTATCTTCATGTGTAACTTTTCCCTCCGCAGCGTGAGGTATCAGGAAAAGGAAATAAATGTTGTGTGTCCAATCAATGTAGAGTATAATAGGGTATTATATTTTGTCAGTATAATTAATTAAAGGTTTATATAAACTACAATATTTTCAGTAATATTAATTACAGTCTATATAACTGAAAACGACAGAATATATAAATACTGTTATGTACAGGGTGAGCGAAACTCGATGTCTCAGCTCTATTATAAGAAAAGGAAAAACGATGGAAGAAATATGAAAAGAGGTTCTTATATCGGATTGGGTAAGGTATTTTTCCATATTTGGAAACTAGTAATTACGTCATCTATTTTTTTTTCCAGAATCATACCTATATTTTGACAAATTTAAAAAGAGATAATTTTTCTGAACATATTCTGTAAAGAAAGAAATTTGCTATCTTTTTCCGTTAAAAATTTATAAGCAAATTTGTAAAAAAAAAAGTATTATCAAATATTCGCAATCGTCACGATTTAAACAAGTAGCCTTTGGAAACAAATAGCAAAGTCGCGTCTGTCAATAATTAATCTAATGGTTGACAAATATTATTTTGTTGTCATTTGACTTTAAAAATGTTCACGCACAACGAAAAAGTCTATATGTTATTAGTTTATGGGGAATCTCAAAAGAGCCTTAGAAGAGCATTTCAGTTATACGCCCAGAGATACCCCGAACGTAATTGCAATTATTTTTAATCCAAGCTTAAAAATAATTGCAAGATTGGAACACAATTTACGTGCAAATAACGAGGCATTTTCTTCTCGGAAGGGAAGAAGAATTGTTAAAAGGGTCAATTCTGACGATACTGTTGCCACTGTTTTGCAGTATTTCGCAGACCATACAAGGAACTGGATTCTGCAAGCCTGTCGTGATTTGAATTTAAAATATAGTTCGATACGAGAAATTTTGAAACTACATTACTTTTAAACTTTTTGTCATAGAAAGCAATGCATTTTGTTTCTGAAAAAAACATTACTTAAATAAGTTCAAAATTTGCATTTAGTTCAATTTATTTGAGTTAAGTATTCAATGGAGTAAAACTTATTATAATTGTTACTAAGATCAACAGTATATTAATAGATCTACTTACAGAGTACGCATCAGTTTACTACGGATGTTATAGTGGGTAGTAGTGCGAGTCTTTGGAATTATAGTGGATACATCTTAAAACGTCAATCGATAATAATCAACATAGTTATATAAAACGTAGTCTACTACTCGGGAAGTGTGCATTCGATATTCATAGAAAATTAATGAAAACGTCAGAGAAGTTTCCATATCCTTTAATATATAGAAATTTCTACTGCAACTGTAAGCTGCATTTCAACGACACATAAACAAGTTTTTAAATAGGTGGATACTATAATTCATCGCGAAAGGTATAATCGAGAAAACCTCTAGTTGTCATTACAACAAATTCTCCATCGACCATCAGTAGAGCATAAGCGCTTGTAGAATTTGTTTATAATTAAAATTCCTTAGTTTATACAATAAGTAACATTTCACACGTATCAGTTAGTTTTGGATTCCACATGTGTTTGTCTAATATTTATTTTATTTATTTCATTTTATATGTTTACGATTTTGTTATAGTTTATGAAAGAGGCTACTTTGCTTTCAAAATTCTATTGTAGCATTTATTGCAAAGCGGGTTGTGAGACAGGTCTGCTATTATATTGTTGGGTAGGTTTGTTATCTGATGAAAATTTCGATTGTCTGTACGTTCCTATATTATGTGCTTTATCGATTGATTCGTATTGCAAGTGTTGCAAATAGGTGGGTTTTCATTACAAATTAGATGCGAATGAATCAAGTTTGTATGTTCAATTCTAAACCTGGGAGAACAATCGTTTCATAATGAGTTTAATTTGTAGGCAGTTTTTATTTTTCTATACTTGTTTTAACGATTTTAAGTTTTTTGACTGTTACTGATTCTGTCATATTTTATTGGATCCTTGTTTCATCAAATTTGTGATGTCCTGTGGACGTATATAATATATCATATTTTTTTAGTATTAATTACAATTAAAATAGGAAATATTTGCTACCTCTTCTTTGCAACATAAGTCTAAATAGGTCTCTACTAACTTTTTACGACAGTTCTCAACGTGGTATTCAAACTCTTGGACTTTTACAATTAATATGTATGGCTCACTCAAGTCATACCTAAAAGTTCTCGAAGAGTTCGAAGACCATATAGAAGAACCGTCATATACCGGGTCCGGCAACAGGATTGAATGGTTTTGAATAGGTTGCTGTGGAGATATTGCTTATTTGACAAACGTCAAATAGTGATAAAATTGTGTTTTATTATGGAAAGTTTTGTGTTACAATGGCAAATTGGCCATTTAATCAACGGGTCTTTGCTGTTAAATCATTTATCCTGACCCAGTCCATCGTGCAAACCCAGAGCTGTTTCCGCCGTGAATTTAATTTGCCAGTGCGCGCTGAAGTCCCATCAAGAAATGTAATTTTGAGATGGGTAAGAAATTTCAACGAAAGGGGTAGTTTAAACTCAAAATGTGTCAGAGGTACACGTACAGTTCGTACATAAGGTAATATTAAAAGAAGCAGAGTCCACAACGTTCTGCAATTCGGCAATCAATTACACTAGGAATTTCAGAGCGAAGTATGCGACGAATTTTAAATCTGGATTTGAAATTTCATCCGTATAAAGTACAGATAGTCCAGAGGCTGAACCCTGTTAATAAAATTAATTGCCTCAATTTCTGCAGGCAATTCCTTGAAGCTTTGAACAACAATGCAGGAATTCTTAGTGAACTGATCATGTCTGACGAACTCACTTCCATCTCAGTGAGTACGTTAATAAGCAGAACTTTCGCTACTGGGCAGAACACAACCCAAGATAAATGCATGAACATCCACTTTATGACCAAAACGTAACGGTGTGGTGTGGAGTGTGAAGATTTTGTGTTATCGGATCATATTCTTTGAAGAAAATGGCCACACCGTTACAGTCAATTTACTTCAGTACGTTGAGATGTTAGAGACATTTGTGGTTGTGGAACTTCAAAGAATGAACCAAGATGAAGTATGGTTCCAACAAGACGCCGCCACAGCATATACAGCTAGAGCTAGATGGTCAATTGCTGCTTTACAGCGTATGTTCCCGAATAGCCTACTGTGGGGATTCTTAAAAGTCCAAAGTGTACTCGATCCGTTCCCAAACAGTTCTGGAAATCAGTTCTGAAAAAGAAAAGATTCGTAAAGAGATAAAAGTTCGATAAACGGAGATTTACTCAGAAGCATTATGTTCAATTTCAGAAACAGATTGCAGCAATGTATAGAAGAAGACGGTGATCATCTTAGGGATGTGATCTTTGCAAACTAAATGTTATAAGAAATTTCCAGAACTATGTTTTTAGTTGCAATAATAATTAGGCCATATATATTCTTTGTTTCTTAACAGTGGCATATTAAAAACCATTCAATCCTGTTTCAGGATCCTCTATAATCACTGACAATAAATTTGTTTTGAAGAAAAATAGTTATTTATGTATCAAGGGTGTTACTTAGATGATAATGCCCGGAGGTCGATGTGATCCAGCCCGAGGGCCTTTGGCCCGAGGGAAGGATATCGACCGATGGGCATTATCATCAAGTAATGCCAGTGGTGCATACAAGACTTTATTTTTCAATTACATCGCGAAAATAAAACTAAATGCAATGATTTTTTCATAATTATTGAATAGGTAGGGATTCTAAGATATCTAGTAACATTTGCGTTGCTATGGAAGCTGTTTGTTGTGTACTTGTCATTATTTAAACGTCGTGTCATTTGTACTTTTGGAAGATGGAATTTATCTCACAAAATATTGTTAAAAAATCCGAAAAAGCAACAGACCAACTGTTGCCGGTGAAATCAATAGCGGCATATAACAAAGAGTATAAAATATTTGTTAACTGGAAAGAAAATCGGTGACTGATCTAAACGAGGTGGTCATGTTGGCTTACGTATGTAGAGTTAGAATTTTACCATATCTATATGTGCTACTCTATTAATAATATTTATATTTATTTTAGTCGGAAAAGTATGCTACTAATTCTTTATGGACTAAGTATTCGATTTTAAAAGCGACTTTGGACATAAATGAAAATACTGACATTTCCAAATGCAAGCGTTTATTTTCATTTTTAAAACAAAGATCTAAAGGATACCTTCCAAAGAAGTCGAAAGTTTTGACTGGAGATCAGGTTTTGGCATTCAGAAAAGATGCTCCTAAAGAAACGTTTTTGCTGCATAAGGTAGATAGCCAAAAATTATTTGTAGGTAGAATCCGTTTTTATGGAAATTAATCATTGCAGGTCATTCTAGTTATGGGTGTCTTTGGTGCTTTGAGAAGGGGTGAAATGGTTAAATTAACTATCGACGATATAGAAGATAAAGGTTATGCTGGTGAAAGTTCCTGAAACTAAGACGGCTGAGTCTAAAGGCTTTGCTATTGTGGATGAGGCACAAATTGGTGCTTTGAAGTTATTCCGTCAATATGCGGCATTGAGACCTGGGGGAATGAGAAGCGTAGGTTCTTTCTGACATAGAAATAATCACTTCACAGTGCAGCCAATGGGGAAAATGCTTTGGGCAGTGTACCTATATAATAATTGCTAGATATCTGAAATTAGATAATGCCAAGGAATATACTGGTCACTGCTTATGGCGAATGTCGTCTACGCTTCTGGTTGAGGCAGGCGCTTCATTTGAAACTTTTAAATTACATGTTAAATGGAAGAGTACAACTGTAGCTGAGGGATATATAGCAGAAAGTATAACCTCAATAAATCAAATAGCTCAAGTGATTTTAAGTTCTGTGAGTGGCTCTTCATCAAGCTGTCAAAATCAAGAAGAATTAGTCAACACTTCCATGGATTTTCATGTGCAGTCGCCCTCTGGAGATTCGGTTGGGTGTGATGCTGTAAGAAACGTCAGAAATCCAGTTACGTATTTTCCAGGAACATTCCACAACTGCCAGTTTAATTTTGGAAAAGATTTTGCAAAGTAATTAGAATACAAATTTCCTTTTTTTATGTTTCAGTTATAAGTTATATCCCTAAGTTGAATAAGTACATAAATAAATGAGCAAGTAATTTAATTTACAATCCGGGGAATTATAGGGGGCATTATGGATATAACGCCCGCTGCAATGCCCGGGTTTTTATGCAGTTGTTTATGTGTCTCGTATCCTAGGCATTATTGACATATGATGAGTAATTGAAAAATAAAATATATAATAATGTTATAGTATTAAATATTGAATCCTATTGGCAAACAAAAATAAAATCATAATGCCCTTGTTGCGTATATTTCAGGATACGTCACGATTTAAAATTGGACCACTCGTATGAATAACTGTGTATCCCTCACAGTACATTGAGTAGGAGTGCAACCTAATGTGAATCATATAGTTGTCAACTTATAAACCGTTTTGTTAACTCAGCCGGACACTAAATATTTTACGACATATATGCCGGGGTTTTTGCAGATTGTAAAAAAGATATATATTTATATCCTTCTGAGGGACTTAATATTTCTGGAAAGTTCATGGTTGGGGACTATATTTTCCCAATTAAGTATGCTCCGCTAGCTTTTAAAACATTCTTTATTACCGTAATAAATTTTCATTTCCCTCTTTAGTGCAGTACGTGATGGAGTTATCTTAATTACTTGACAATATATATTAGGCAACAATATATTAATACATATGTATAAAATTAGTTTATTATAGGCTAGACCTTTTTATTTGATATTAAGTGGCAATATAAGAAATCAAACCATTGACTACCAACACAGTTTTTGTAAAGGGAAATCCACAGTTACTAATTTATGAACTGAATTTTTGGCAAGTTTCATAGATCATAGTAAGCAAGATGATATAATCTACTCAGAGTTTTCCAAAGCCTTCGACAGATTAGATGGATCTCTACCAACTTAACAAGTTATTTATCTTATATTGAAAATGGAACACAATGTATATTATACAGTGGTAAAATCTGTTAATGTCTTAAAAACACCAGGTGCTCCACAAGGGTCTAATTTAGAACCGTTCTTATTTAATATATTTATTGATATCGTAGCTGACATTATTGTAAATTGACTTATATATATATATAGATATATATATATATATATATATATATATATATATATATATATATATATATATATATATATATATATATATATATATAATTTACTTAATACGATATACAATAAATTCCATACACTAACTTCTGTTGTCTTGTGGGCAAAACTGTCATATAGGGTCGTGATGAGGTGTCCTCCAGCAACGAGTCCTCGTTCCTAATTTATCAGAGCAGCTGGCCAGTGTCTTTTCAATCTCGTAATGGTGATAGGGTGTACGAGTATCGTATGTAACAGGGTATTACGATGGTCTTCTAATTTATCGTGATATTTTATACTAAAGGTCTTGATTAGATTTTTAACGAAGGGCACTTAAATCACTGTATAAGGTCTGATTTGTAACGTACCATGTTGCGGCAGTTATCATTCGCAATATTATCGATTGGCTCCTTTGTATAATGGCAAAATTCGACTTGCATTCACATTCCCAGGTTCCTGTGTAATACGTCTTTATTGACTTGATCATAGTTCTGTATATTAACACTTTATTCTCCGTTGACGTTTGAACTTTCGTTCAATTAACCAGTACAAGTTCTTACCTTTTAGTTCTATGTTTCCTTTTTTTTTTTTGATTATGTATTCTTTCCAAGTAAGTTTACTGTCCATGTGCATACCTAAATATTTGGTACTTGTAGTTGTAGGAATTTCTATATTGTTCGAATTAACGGCTGAGCAATGGCCTTTTTTCAGAGTGAAATTAATTTGTGCTGATATTTCGTTTATTTTGATTTTCCATTATTATTTCCACGTTTGTATACGACTGAGATGTGTTTGCAAAATGTTTTGTGTCGTTGGGAGTTTTGCTGAATGCTAGAATTACAGTGTTATCCGCAAACATTCCAGAGTTTTAATATGTGGGAAGATCAGCAGTATAGAGTAGGAGAGCAAAGGGCCAATAACACTACCTTGTGGGACTCCTGCTTTAATAGGTAAACAAGGCGCCCAAAAATTAAGACAGAGCCCAGAAGAAGTCCCTGCCAGCGGGACTTAAAGGCGTCAGGACCAAAGGATGTCGAGAGGAGCGAACAGCTGAAAGTTACGCGGGTCTTATTTGCGGGAGGCACTTGCCTCTCATGTAGAAACCCGCGAAAGCGGAAGCAAGCCTCGGCCTACCTTCGTACGACGGTCCCGGTCCTGTCGACTTTCCGACAAAACCCATGAGGACCATTATGCCTGCCAATTAATATTGGTGCTCTAATAGGAAAGTTTACATATGTGTTGATATTTATTGATTGTGGTCGAAATTATCTATTAGTGAAATAAGACTTTGGAGCTATTGGAATAAGTACAATGATTTATATAATAAATCATTGTGGCTGACTTTGTCAAAGGCCTAACTTATCTCTCATGTGCAATATTCTCTATTGTCTAAAGCTTTGTTTATTGCTTGGCTTATGCTGTGGGTTTGTTGGATTTTTATTCATGTTGACTTTTATATAGAGATGATCTTAAGTTATTTTGCAGTATTTGTTTTTTGAAAGTTGTAAAACATAATTTTAAAACAACTGTATAATTTTACAAACCTAGATAGGGTTTGTTCTTGATGCATAAATAATAAAGTGCCTAAATATTTTTTTCATAAGAACCAAACAGAACGTGATAGTTTAAGTCATATCAGACTTAATTATACAATAACAAAATCGTAAAAATCTCTTGGGTATGTTATTAGAAATACTGTACACTTTTCGCATCCTCCTAGTTTTAAGATACATACTTCAATAGTGTGATTAAATTTGGAATGTGCCTCTATAATATGGTGTCCTCGGTATAAGGTGCATATTGATAAATACAAAAATTAGCGATGTCTTTTGAAATATTGTGCACTAAAATTAAGTGAGGAATCCTACTACCGGTTTTCTAAATGTAATATTTCATTAGGGTCGTTGCAAAATCGCCAGAAAGCAGCTGTTATTTAATCTTCCTTTACGTAGAAAAAATTCCCGCTTTATGTTAGGTGTTCGATTTATAACTAATTTCATGACCCCCTTAGATATTTGCAACTGCAGCATTGCTTCCATAAAATGATCTATTTTATAATTAGTTTTAATTGTTTTACTCCACCGTAATTAAATTTAATTAAAAGACGTCTACCTCTTTAGTAATACTTCCTTAGTAGTTTGTTATTCTTATGTTGATCATTGATACAGTGGCGACTGGTCAGGGGAGGCAGAGGAGGCTAAGCCTCCTCTTCAATTTTAAAGAAAAAATACTTACCTATATAAGATAGGTCAAAATATTTTTATTCGATTTTAAAATTATTTTCAGGTTATTTCAAAAAATAAATAAATATTTTAAGGAGTGTTAATTAGCGTTATTTTTTTTAATATTATTTACTTTTTTGTGTATTTTAATTAATAATTATTATGATAATAATTTAATAACTGTTTATTTCATATTTGATTAATTTAAATATGCGCCTAGTTTGCCAAGTTATGTATTTCTACGTCTCATGTTACGTATTTTACCACCCGCTCATCGACAGGAGGCTAAACCGCTGCAAGCTTCCAGTTAAATCTATTTCCATACGTGACGAATGACCTTGAGTTAATACCTAGTAGTTTTTATTCCTAAATGGCCACTAATTCACTGGCAGCTAGCTGCCAGCACTCCCACTCCCATCTGGAATGCTTGCTACAAAATAAGTCTTTCTCCCTTGCACCTATCTCAGTTCGACGCGGTGGGGGACACCTGTTTACCTACAAAGAATACGTATTTTATTTTCCTTTATTTATTATTTTTCTCTGCGTTTTCCTCGCACTATTTTAATTTATTTTGTAGAAGTTTTATTTAGTTTAAGTGGGACCATATGGCTACCGACGAACAACCCACAACAAAAAAAAAGTAACGCTCTGTAGCACTACCTCAAGGGTGGTGGGGAAATATGCTAGTTGTGCTGAAAGTGACAATTTCGAGGTTTGTTTTAAATTTTAGGTATTGATCGTAAATTTCACAAACTAATTTTTGGTTTATAAAGAATATTTAACTTAAATATGTAAATAAATAAAATTATAATTACTTCGAAAAGGTAGGAAATTCCAAAAATTATTCTCGCGAAAGTCTATATTCTTGTATAAATGGATTTTTTATTGGAATTCTAAAGGTTCAGGAAAACGCGTGACCTTGTAAACTCTAAAAATTTTCGCCTTAAAGAGTATCACCGGTAGATAGACATATTCTACCTCCCCTAAAAAAACCCACGAGCCGCCACTGCATTGATATTGAAATTTCATAAACATATTCATGGTAAAGAAATCTTTAGAATATTTTGTTAATTCTATTCTAGAATAGAATATTCTATTAATTTTCTAAAATGTCGCACTATTACCATAAAAATTTAAAAAGCATAATTATATATATATATATATATATATATATATATATATATATATATATATATATATATATATATACTAGCTGACCCGGCAAACGTTGTTTTGCCATGTAAATAATTTCTAGAGAATTTCTAGTGTAGAAAAAAAATAAGTAACTTATTGGAAGTGTATAAGGATGTGGAATATGAGTGAAAAAGGCATGGAGCGCTGTGAAAGATGAGGGAATATAAAAATAACAAAACACCAAACATTAATTTTTTCAATTTATTAAAAGTAACAATTATTTATATCATTAATTCATTACATAATATTAATCTCTTAATGCTACAGCGTGAACAATATTTTTTGTTAGCCCGTCTTTAGCTAATACAAACAAACTTGATGGTTTACCCACTCGAGAGCATGCAACGTATAATTGTCCGTGTGAAAAACATGGTGTGCTCAAATCTAAACCACAAACAGACATTGTTTGGCCTTGGGATTTATTAATAGTCATTGCAAATGCCAATCTAATCGAAAATTGAATACGCTTAAATTGAATTGGCACATCTGTGGGTATAATAGGTATTCGTGGTATTAATATATTTTCACCTCGAAACTTGCCATTTAAAATGGTGCCTTTGATAACGTTTTTCATTAATTTTTTAATGACTAATCGCGTACCGTTGCACAGCCGTGGCGGGTTCAAATTACGAAGCAAAATAATTGGAGATCCAACCTTCAATTGTAAGTTATGTGGTGGCATGCCTGGCAAATCCAGTGAGTTCAAAAACTCTGTTGGAAAATTTACAGCTTCAGTGTCATCGCAAACTGTATCAATAAATTTATATGATACCAAGTCCCCTGGCAATAACTGTTGTATCTTCAGATTCAAAATGTCAAGGTCCACATTTTTTGCAGCTAAAATTGCTCTTTCTGCAAGCCGCTCGAGATTTATGTAATTCGTGTGTACATCGGGAAATATTTGTTCAATGAGAGCATCCTGCGAATCAATGATTGTGCAGAAATCAGTCGCTAATTTTATGTATCCAGTTTCATCTATAGTGACTTTTCCATCGCCGATATCTAAGAGTTGTTTTGAGAATGTTTCAGCGGATGGATCTTGAAGCATTTGAACGCGCATATTTACTTTCAGCTGTACTATTTCAACATTACGCCACAATGGCGATGATTTTAAGCAGGCGTTGATTTCATCAGCGTATGTTGAACGTGGAATGACGGGAAGTGTTTGTCTGAAGTCACCTGAAAGAACTAACAAAGTGCCACCAAATAGTTTGTCGTTGTTTTTAATATCTTTCAATGTCCTGTTCAACGCATCAAGCGAATGTTTGTGTGCCATGGTACATTCATCCCAGATGATAATTTTACACTGTTTCAGCACTGCGGCTATGGACGATTGTTTTTTTATGTTGCACACTGCGTCAGGGTTATCTTGAATATTTAGTGGTAGCTTAAATACTGAATGAGCTGTTCTGCCTCCATCCAATAAAGTTGCCGCAATGCCCGATGATGCAACGGCCAATGCGATGCCATTATTGGATCGTATTTCGGCGAGAATTAGCGAAATAAGGAATGTCTTGCCAGTTCCACCTGGTGCATCTAAAAAGAAGAACCCACCTTGTCCTGCTGAAACTGCGAGCATAATGCGGTCGTAAATGGTTCTTTGTTCCTCATTCATTAGTGGGACATTGCGAGTAATAATCGCCGCCATTTCTACAGTGTTGTACTGCAGTTCACGATTCATTTCAGTGTTCATTAAATCAGTTGCACTTCGATTTGGCGAATTCATACCGAAATGACTGAGTGGTAAGTTGGCAATGATAATGCAAAGATCCTCAATAGCAATCAATGCTTCATTGTACATATCGTCGCTGAATGTTATCGCTAGATCGTTACACCGTGTACGATGTTGATGCAATATATCATCAGTCATTGAATCTTTGTGATTATCCCACAATATCTCTGCTCGGGCTGGAAAACATGTAGTCAACACTATAGCGAATAGTAGACGAATTTGTATTGCTGTACAGTTCAATGCTGCTTCAGCAAGCAGCAAGCATACATTCCCACTGATTGTCATCTTCCAGCAAGCCGAGTGCAAGGCATGCATCTTTATACGTTGTATACTGTTGCCCATTCACTTTACGTATATCTTGAAATGACAATGGGCCAGTAACATTAACCAACAATAGTCGAAGATAAAAGCACTCAGTCTGTCTTGGATTCACTGTAAATACTCGCCCCAAGGCGTTTGATTTGAATAAATTGGGACATGCATCAACTGGTGAGCCTTGCTTGCGGGGTATCCATTGTTTTGTTTGAGCCCATGTGAAATAGCGTGGTACTTGTGAATAGAGTAAAGTACGTGCAAAGGCACCAAAATCATCCGCACGATTACACAATTCAAAAAATTCAGTGAGTGTAGTTTTTGGTGGATTTATAGCACGACCAATCGCTGTCTCGTTCGTGAAATATACACGCTGACCGTTTTCAAGATGAACGGCTAACTGAACAATTGCTGGATCCCGTTCATGAATCGGAAAACCAAAGATACGCCAAACAGCTTCATTGGAGCTGATGTACCGACCAATTTGGTAGAGCGTTATTTCATCGTTTTTATTCACTGGAGGAGCATTGACATTGGTATTTTCCACTCTAAACACCGCCATGTCACTGCCTTTAAACATACTGCCTTTGGACATACTTGCAAATGTATTTGATGCTCTTCACAGAACTGCAGAACTCAACATTAATATGAGCATTGTATGTTTTGCTCAGCAGAGGCGAATATGGCACGACCCAACGATTGTCAATATCAATGTCTGTGTTGCTGATGTTTTTAATAAATGATTGTCCGCCATTATCTGGATTCCTTCGACGATATATTGGATATCCGTCGACATTTGTGATTGTATCGTTAGTGAAATCTTTAGGGAAATTTTTTGTACATTTTCCATCTGCCATGCAAGGCGATGAACGATTAAAAGTACCGCATGGGCCATCAATCATGTTTGCTGTAACAATATCAAACAGCAATTGATCAGTAGACGGATCGGGAATTTCTGCAGAAATTATATTATCTATTTCTTCAGGACGGATTTTGTCGATTAACCAAACCAAAATGTGGGCATTAGGTAATCCTCGCTTTTGCCACTCAACCGAATACAGCCAGCAACGTGTGGGACCAAATACATGTAATTTAGTAATAAAATTTATTAAAGGCTTCAGCTTTTGCCTACACACACGTGCTGTAATGTCATGACGATGTATTGCATTTTGGCCAGGCAACAGCAAAGATGTAATCTCTGGCCATTTTGGATTACATGTGAACGTGATAAATAAACACGGTCGCCCATATTCGCGCACGAAAGTCAGAGCATCCTGTATATACTCTTGCATATGACGTGGACTGCCTACGTACGATGATGGTAGAATGACAGAGTTACCAATTTCGGCGGCGTCGGCGTTGTTGACAATAGCGTCTCGCAAGTGAATGTACTCTTCCACACGTAGCTTGAGTTGATTATATCGTAAGTATCCTAGTCGTTCGCCCTTTATCTTCGCGTACATGTCGACCATGAATTGTTGACAAAGCTCTCGAAATCGTAGAATGACGTTGTCCAGTCCGCGTCTAATCATCAATCTATACGCATAATAATCCTTCGAGCTAACGTTCTTGTTTGTTTCGGCTCCTGTAATAATATATTCATAAATATTAATGTAAATTAATTACGTTTAATAATTTAATTGTTTTGTTAAAAGTGTAATGATCAAATTCATAATTAATGAAGTACCTGATACGGGATTTCGTTGTTTAATATTTATGCTATATCCGTCTTGTCCCTTCCAGAAGATTAGCGGATATTGGAGAGCGTCATATGAACGGTGTGTATCAGCAATGAACTGAAGATTATTATTTCTCCTACGAATCACAATTTCTCGTGCACCTGTACGATCGCCAACCATGATTCCAGCAACGTCGTCAGCAACAGGTGCATTGAATCTACGAATGTGTTCTCCAGCTGGTGTTTTATCAGGATTAATAACAATAGCGTGATTATCGCTTTCTAATTTGTGCATGTGGGATTTGAATATTTTCAACAATTCATTATGCTCATTCAATAGAGCATCCAGCTCGCTGACGATGCGTCTGGCAAAGAATGAATCAAGGTTATTGTAGCCACAACGTGCATCCACCCGATTGGCTAGTGCGCTTCCGGAGTCCTCGCCGCCCATAAAGTAGATTTGTAAAAATTTATGTGGTTCGTTTGGCATTGGCAGCAATGAGCCTATTTTATGATAAACTTGACCTCTGATTTTAAATGTAGAATTGTATTGTTGACCATTTGCATTAGTATTTTGAACTATTTCTGTTGCTCCGAACGATGTCATTTGAAAGCATGAGTTGAATGTTCGAATGGACTTTAGGAACACGTTAGAATCTGGATCTGTGCCGATAAGCAAACCGTTCAATGGTTCCGGTGGTGTTTCAATTTCAGGTAGTTGTACCTTCCCTGACGCCCAACACAACACATCCCGGCTAGTTCATTTTTGAATTTCAAAGCATGACAATACGGGCATTCTTTGTCCATAGCACCAATTACCACTTTTGAATGAGCATAATATTCAATATCGGGCTCATACTGGAATGCTAGACGCAGGAATGATGTAGCTACAAATGCTCGATGTGCCTGTTGGCGTTGTTGGTCATTTGCTCTGCGTCTATTGACAGTAAAACGGTGTGATTGTCGTTGTTCTAATCTAATGACTTCATTGCGTTCAGCTCGTGTATCGTCTAATTATTCTTGACGCAATTGCGCCATTCTCACACGCGCTCCAATATTTTCTTCCTGAACTTGTTCTTCGGTTCTTTGGGCTCTTCTATTTCGAATGCTTCTAGATTTATTTGTATCACGGCTCAAATTGGCCCCTTTGCGTTTTGTTGGCATTGTTCACTGTACAATACAAAACACACATAAATAGAACTGATTGAATTATTTAATTATTATATTTAATTATTATATTTAATTATTATTATTATATTTTAATTATTATATTAATAATTTATTTTATCTTTGATTACATTAAATATACATGTAAAAATTAGATAGTTTCACGAAAGCGAAAAATTTTATGTTTCTTAATTATATCGAAAATACATATTGTTAGAAATAGTGAAAAAAAAAATTCTGTCGAAGTTAGAGCTCTTATAAGTAAACACAAAAAAAAAATTTCCCAATTTTAATAAAAATCTAACTTTCACCGAATTCGTTTTTCGCCATTCCCAACAATATTTTCGTTATAAATAAGAAAGAATAATTTTTGATTTTATAATAAACGTATAAAAATAATTTATACTTACAACTCAATAGCCGTTGTTTGCGGGAACTCGTAACATGTGTTGAGTATTTTAGAGGTTATGTAAATCACTTAATTAACTGATCGTGCGAATTACACTCAAAATTAATAATTTTATTAGTTATTAATAATTAATTATATTCAATAATATTAGTTATTAATAAATAAATAATAAAGTTACTTGAGAATATATTTGATATGAGAGTTACACTGAGATAGTAAAAATGTTTAACTACTACGCTTGACGCATAAACACTAATAATAGCTGAAAACTGTAGAGGGAGTGAGAGAAGGCTTCTTGTTTGAGAGAAATAGGAGACCATCTTCGTTGTCATCCCTACTCCGTGCTGTTTACTGGGTGAGAAGTGACACCGGTAGACACATGGAGGGTATAACTTACCAAGTGATAATAACTGATGTTATCGAGCGGGATAAAAAATGATAAAATTATGAAAATGACTATTAAAAAGCAGGGGTTGGTGATAGAAAAGAGAAAATTTAGGGTTGTATGTATTTTTTAATGCCACATAATAAAAAAAAAAAAAAAAAAATTTATCAAAAAAATTAAAAAAAAATTTTTGGGGTGGACACCTCTTATCACTTAGAGGTTTGAAAAATAGATAGTAGCCGATTCTCAGACTTACTGAATATGCATAAAAAATTTCATAAGAATCGGTCAAGCCGTTTCGGAGGAGTATGGGAACGAACATTGTGACACGAGAATTTTATATATTAGATATATATATATATATATATATATATATATATATATATATATATATATATATATATATATATATATATATATATATATTATTAAAAATAACAAATACCATTATTATTAAAAATATAGTATTCTGTATGAATTGCATTAACAAATTGTACGTACTCGTGCACAAAATTCCTTATATTAACACTGGTTTTCGTACATACGTTCAAGCGCTGGCTTTACCTAAACGTATTCGTTGGAAATGAGCACATCACAGAGCGCCAGATGTACTTTTTCATGTCAGAATTCGAGAATTTATCGTGCAAATTTCCTTTTGCAAATAGCCGAAATGAATCTCCATCTTTCATCTCTTAAATAGCAGGGCACGATTCCCCGGGGCAGTCTTAGATTTTGTTATTTTAATTAGTTTGCTCTGCGACTTTTAAAAGTGTCTTAAACGGTTTTATCTAATATTCCGCTGAAATTAATATACAGGGCCGGACCGGCCTCCAGGTTCGCAAGGGTGTAAGTTTTTATGCAACTTATAAGTAGAAGAGCGTTCTCTGTATGTACATATGTTGCATAATGATCTAGAATTTTGGGAAGCTTGATGAAAATTTACGTATGACACCAAGATCTGACTCCAATACTAATACTTTCCACCTCATGTAATTTTTATGAAAAAGTAGACTAAAATAGATAGTATATATAATATTTTAAATGATGTACTACCATCAAAATTAAATTCACCTTAAATAGCTACGAAGAACTATCAAATATGTGTGTCAGAAGTATTGGATAATGAAAATTAGTCAGTTAGGTCGATAAGATTCTTATCAATGAAATGACACTAATTTATTTACTTTTTAAATATTTTTTGAACATTGTTACTGCTTTATATGCAGTGCTATTCAAAAGTCCCCTCCCCCCCCCTCTTATCTTTTTAACGATTATATATAAACTAGCGAAATTTGGTAACTGAATATTAAGGGTTGTAACCTTCCCTACCAGTGATGATAGATGACGTATGCGTCAAAGATGACGTCACAAGGTCATGGTGACCAATAATTTTAAATGGAACCCTATGGCAAGCGACACCTCTTTTAAAAGGTATCGAAAAAACCTATTCAATGATACTAATATTGTTTGTATTTATATTGTTTTGATGGATTAAATCAGTAATCAGTAAACTTGGATAATAATTTTAATTACAGACTCAAGAATCAGTACCTACTTATAGTAATTGTTCGAAGTGAGCTCCATCTACTTCCTGACAGTAAAACATCCTATTGCGAAACTCTTCTCGTACTTTTTCAAATTTGTCTGCGGAAATAGCCCTACATTCTGTAACAATACGTTGTTTTAAAACATCAATATTGTCAGGCTGAGTGGCGTAAACCTTCGATTTAAGATAACCCCACAGAAAAAAATCTAAAGGTGTGTGGTCCGGTGATCGAGGCGGCCATTCCATTGAACCTCGTCGTCCAATCCATCTACCAGGATATTCTTCATCCAAATACCGTCTTACTGCACCGTAATAGTGTGGAGGAGCACCATCCTGTTGGAATGTTATTTCCAAAATGTCGAATTCATCTTAATTATCTTCCAAAATTTCAAGGATTAACGGTTCTATTGCATTTTGCAACATCTGCAGATACACCTCACCGGTTAAGTTGGTATTTAAAAAAACAGGCCCAACGATGTGGTTTCCCAGTATACCTGCCCAAACATTGACCTTCTCGGGATACTGAGTATGTGTTTCACGAAACATGTGAGGATTTGCGTCACTCCAATATCTCACGTTTTGTGTATTTACATTTCCATTTAGATATAAAGTACTTTCGTCACTAAAACAAATTGTTTTGACATAGTCTGGCTGTTGGTTAATTTTAGTCTCCATATTTTCACAAAATTGCAGTCTTCAGTCTGGATCGTCGTCTGAGTTGATGAACCATTTTTAATTTGTATGGGTGAAATTTGTTTTTTTTTCAACACCCTGTGCACTGTACTTCGACTGACTTCACAGGTTGATGCAACTTGAGTTGTTGAAGAAGTAGGATTTACTATTACTTCTGCCAGTATATCAATTTTTTTCTCATCAGAAATTTGTGGTCTGCCAGATCGTTTTGGATCATTAATACTACCCGTTGTTTTAAACTTACGAAGAAGCTCTCTCAAATAAGTCCTCGAAACTGAGCGATCGGGAAACCTTTCATTAAAAATGCGTTCTGCTGCATGAATATTTTCTCCAGTTTCACCAAGTATTAGGATCGCTGCTACTTATCACCTAAAACACGTACCATTTCGCTTCTTGAAGCACTTAAACGTTCAGCTCACAACAGTTTAACAAATTATTGAATGTGCAAATATTTTAAAATTACCACAAGGTACTAAAACAGTTAAACGTTCGATCAACAATACACAAATTATTAAATGTATAAAAACTTTGACAGCTAAAAAAACATCAAATTGGGGAGACTTGCAAAAACGTCAGATTATTTACTATCCAACTGTCCAGTGGCGGAGCTTGAATTTTAAATTTTATTATTAACTGATTTAATTCATCACAGCTTTGCGGTTTTTGAAAGCCAGTTGTCAAAACTGCCGTAAACAGACACAATATTAGTATCATTGAATAGGTTTTTTCGATACGTTTTAAAAGAGGTGTCGCTTGCCATAGGGTTCCATTTAAAATTATTGGTCACAATGACCTTGTGACGTCATCCTTGATGCATACGTCATCTATCATCACTAGTAGGGAAGTTTACAACCCTTAATATTGAGTTACCAAATTTCACTAGTTTATGTATAATCGTTCCAAAGATAAGAGGGGGTGAGAGGACTTTTGAATAGCATTGTATATTCTTTACAATAAATTCATAAGCATTTATTTTTTCTATTAAATTACAATAATTCTAAATATGATATGTCACTCTCAAGTTAATGTTAACTTGATTGGTTCCATCGACCTCAACTTTTATGATTATATTTTCTTTGTATTTGATCGATTGACTTCATAATTTTTGTATACATCTCTTGAAGGTAAAATGGCGTTCACTTATTGTTAATATTACCATTAAGAACTGGAAATTCCAGTGAAAATCTTAATGCAACGAAATGGATTTTATTATACTAAAAAGTATTTTAGATAATGTGCAAAATTTTCACCTAAGTGAACCTAAATGAAAAATCAACATATTTTTATATATGTACTAGTGTAGTTATTAAGGAAAATTTAGCCAGAAGTTTAAATACTGGAGTAGGATTGGTGTGAAGACAGCACTGACATAGTTTTCCACAAAACACTATACACTACAGTCGATGCCCGTTTCGCCAACAAAGTTGGTATCATCTGGGGATGATTAACACTGGGAACCGATAAAAAGTTTAAATCACTCCAGGCGTAGAGTCTAAATTATTATAATCAAGATTTTCTCGTTTTTGTGGTGTGCAAAATATAGTGTATAATAACAGAAATATATAACTATTCAGAGTGATATTTATATCCAAAACCCCTTTGCTAACAAATACACAGCCGCACTGAAATCGAAGATTGTACCTGAATAATATTTTAATTTCATATTTTATTGCAAAATACTGGAGTGATTGTGAATTCAATCAGTTTAGTAGTTGTGCCATTATAAGTGATTCTAAAATGTTTTCTTTAGTGCCATGTCCAAAGGTTGAATAATAGTCTGACATTCCTAAAATATCTGGGAGCGAGGTATAGAATGTTAATAATATTTAACTGAAACTTTTCTTTCTCCAAAGTTAAATGATAGCGTGATTTTATTCCCCAGACTTTAGTCCACAGATTTATAGATCAGATTGATTTAAGCTGTAGAACTATGTGTAGAGTTAGGTCACGATAATACCAAGATATATTCTGTGTGAGACTTCTGATGATCAGCTATTTCTAAAACATGCAACGACAGAAGAACGACACTCAGATATGCGACTAAAGAAATTAACTTTCTATCCTTCCTCCAGAATTATAATACAAATCTTGTTCTAGTTTATCATATCCCATGTGAATACAATAAGTATAATTGGGATCATTAAGGATTTAATATTTTTTCTTTGTGGTTTAGAGAGGTTCTGCATCAAAGTAAGACTTGTCGTCAGTGTTTCATTAACTATTGAAGTGGGCTATTTCATGGCTACATTTTGGACAATTATTTAGTCAAATTTAGGAAATGCAGATACTAGTCACGACACATCAATTGCTCAGAAAGCAGCCCTATATAATTGAACGTAATGGGTAATGATACTTCGGCAACGAATTCTAATTCGACGGAAGGAATATCTGAAAACCAAAAGTAAATGGTCGCTTTCAATAGACAATGTTAATAGAATATTTAATTTAAACAAAACTTTCTTAAATTAAACCGGATGAAAGTAAAGAAGTTAGTAAGAAAGTGTTGTCAACGCATCTTCATCTATTGAAGATTACTTCTTCAGGGCTACATTTTGGATAATTTTTAAGTCAAAGTTGGGGATTCCAGATATCAAACATGATACAGCAATTGCTCAGAAGTCAGAATATATAAAAGTCAACGCAATGGATAACAGAACGTTCATAATGAGTTCTAGTTCTACTGAAGGTCGATCCTTCAAAACCAAACATAAATGTAAACTTTCGATACATGATTTTTATAAGACGTTTAATTACATTTCTACCAGACTCAAGAACAACTGCTTAAATGTCTTTTTTTCACATACTTTATGCTCTTATTTCCCATATATTTGATTAAAAATAATTTGAATAATTGGTTTGATAATAAATACTTTCAAATTTATTCCGGCCCTGAACGGTTAGAAGTAGCAACGCCACCGGCGGAAAATAGCGGGAACATGAAAGTGCTCCAAAGCTTTTAGTGAGAAAATTCCTCAGGACTAATTAAATTGGGGCGTAAGTGGATCGGAGACGGCGACACCGGCAGCCCCGATTGCCCCCTGCCCACCTGGCTGTAACCGTAGACACGTCCGTCATGCCGTCACTTGTAGCTGAATGCCTTTCCTACTTTGTCAGAAACCGACGGAGATAATTTGAGCTAATTACTCTTCAATATATCAATTTGCGATTTAATTGAATCCACCGGAATCGTTGAGAGAGGTTACATTGCGTACGCATGTATTTATGGGGAACTTCACGCGATTTTAAGTTCGATTTATACTATGGCGGTCTTTGGGGTGCTGTGTATGGTGAAATGATACTAGTGGTATGTTATTGCTATAGCTACGCTTATTTAGAAGATAAATGAATAGCGAGCAAGTTAGTACCGAAAAGGACAATATTTCGGGGCGAGATGCGGGAATAGACTGGTTTAAAAATTTATTTCAAAAGCCGACGCCACGCTTGTCATAAACCATTGACCTACTCTCAAGGGTTTTAACAAGTGGCTGGAGCAGTAAAACTTATTGCCTATGATAATCGCATCTTTACCCATAAGAAACAGTTATGTCCTGGTTCCGAATACTAGCTAAACAAGGTTTTTCTGATATGTACACAACTTAAAACTAATATATACAAGAATACCATCACGGCCGTCAATAGTCACATGTGGAGCCACGTGTGCCTACAATAGTGTAAATAATAATGTGTTACATGCATTACTGATGTTCGATTGAAGAAGGTGGAACATATACAGAAGTTCAGAGGATCTCCTGAATAAATATATATTTTTGTCGGAAAATAACCTAACCTTAAAAGATACATGACTCGTTGTTGCTATATATACTGAAAAAAAATTATGTTGAAGACAAATAGTTTACAATATTTCATTTAATGAATTACAAAAAAACATTTAATGTCCCACCAATGACAGATTTCGGTGCTTCATGAAAATAAACGTTTATTCTGCTCGTCAAGAATAGGAAAAATTGTAAGAATAGGTATGCGTAGAAGAAAGAATGAGAAAGCATTCAGAGGGAAAAGGATATACCTTACGGGCGGCCAGATCGATCTCTTTGTACTCTTAAAACTAATATATACAAGAATACCATCACGGCCGTGAATAGTCACATGTGGAGCCACGTGTGCCTACAATAGTATAAATAATAATGTGTTACATGCATTACTGATGTTCGATTGAAGAAGGTGGAACATATACAGAAGTTCAGAGGATCTCCTGAATAAATATATATTTTTGTCATTCACATTCAATATATATTCTATATATTCATCAATATTCACTCTATAAATGTCTCAATGCGACTGGGCAAAGACTGGGCTATTTACTACGCACCTCGTGCGCGGTTCCATATCGCTGTTTTGAGGCTTGTTCCTATTATTGACGAGATGTACGCTCCAGGGTTCAATACGATAGGCGAAATGCATCTAGACTCTGTTTACTCTCCCCTTTATAGAATTAAAAACTCAACGTCCACATTTGTTGTGCATAAGGTGATCATAAAAAACATGTTTTTTCTAAATATAGACAAAGATCTTAACTGGAGAGAGAATTCACTCTATCCTAGAGTCTATTCACTAGATTTATATTAGTTCAGGAACTTCTTTCTTATGTGACAGGTCTGTAATATGACGCTCTTCTGCATTGGTGTCATATATGTTCAAAAAGAACCTAGCATACGAGATATTTGTTCTTCTTAGATCCTACTTAGAGGAAAGGTATTGTAGGTATGAGTTAGAAATAATGTAATTACGTCTTATAAGATCTGAGGTTCCTCAGGGTATTTATATACATATTTCTAGAGTTTCTAACAAATTAAGTTTTAAACATTTGCTGGCATAATTTATGGCCACTATGTATAGTAATAGGTACTGACTGACTGACTACTATGCCAGCAAAGGTTTAAATTTAATTTTGTTAGCCTAACAATAAAAAAAAAACGTGTGCGTCACGGGACGCCCGACAGAAGTGATAACTTAAACTAATCTAAGTTGAACTATTTGATATTGAAATTGTTTAACTTGAGAAAAGCTTAGGTTATTACTTAAATTTTATGTATATTAATATGATAATGTAAGGAAAGGTTATTTATTAATTAAATCTTTTATTGATTATAAAATATATTTTATTCTTAGTTACAATCCTTGAATATGTACATTAGAATTTTGTGTATGAACATTATTAGTATCATTATTTAATCCTATAAAAGTAACAATTGGCTTATGGTAGCTATAATAAGCAACGAAATTTTTACATTGTATGTCATCTAAAAATCTTGCAAAGACTGCATCAAGTACATTTCCATGACTTGTTGTAGCTTCTTCTGGCTTATTAATCATTTTTAATTGTAATTTTGATTGTAGGAACGATACTAAATTTTTACCTCGATCAGCAGCAAAATTAACATTAAAATCTCCGGTTAAAATTAACGGAATTTTATAATAATTTTCATTAAGTAAAGCAGAACCTTCTTGTGTATAAATTAAAAGCTGTTTATGAATAAATTGAATAATACTTGAAATACTTTGGTTTGGAGCTATATATATATATATATATATATATATATATATATATATATATATATATATATATATATATATATATATATATATATTGACAATAATAATTTGTTGTTTTGCTTCATAAAAATAGCCCAAACGGCTACTTACCGCCAACAATAAAACTCTTGCAACACTGGCGAAGAGAAGGGAGAGAAATAGAGAAACAGTCGTAGCAGCGAGGCGGCCTGTATGGAGCATATCCCGATTATACATATGCACTTATTGTATATATCCAGGTTATCCACGGTTTTTATTTATTTATTTATTTAATTCAATTTATTTTTTTACAATATGAAATAGACGCAATGTAATGTAAGCATTTAAATTTTTTTTTTGGCTATTGTAGTTAACTATTATAATTAACTTAAAATTATTATAGTTTTTACATTTATGTAATACAAAATAATAAATAGTTTAAATTTAACAAAATTTCTTTTAATTTAATTAAACAACGTTATTAACGTAATTATAATTATTAATAATTAATTTAATGAAAAAAAAGTAAGTAGTGAAAATAATTATTAATTTATTGAATAATTTTGTTTAAATAAATGGAATTTTTAATTTAAAATATTTTAAAACTAATATTTAAAATTAAAAATTTTAATATTTAAATTATAATATAAAAAAAATTATAAGTATAATTCGATACACAACGAAATTAATGCTTTTTAAAAATATTTATGTTCTATTAAAATAGTATTAAAAAATGTTTGAGTTATTGATAATAAAAATGTTCCTTTATGTATTCATTAATTTAATATTCAATTTTTTTTAATTATGTTTATCAGAACGTGTATAATTATTTTTTTGCTATGATATGCTGTAAAATTACTAAATTTACTAATTACTAAATCATAGAGGCGGCTCCGCAGCAGCAGCGACGCACACATGCACAGGCACGTAGATGTAGACAGCGAAAGCACACAGAGAGGAGGAGATAGAGCTCGAGATCGTGCGAGAGAGGGGGAAGCGTCTGTCCGAAATACGGTTAGCGCTGTGGGTTAGAGTGAGAGAGGAGGAGCCTGCCTACCGTATGCGTGAGAGAAAGGAAAGCCAGACAGACTGGCCCTGTAACGCGTTACGTAACGAAGCGGTTTACCCTCCCATAAGAAGTTATCACTTCAAAAATATTAATTTGTCATCGAAAATTACTTTATCGTTCTCCAGAATATTCTTCTTCATGATCTGTATACTTTGGAAGCGTTCAAACCATTTGTGAAAGCATTTTTTCCATTCTGCTTGAGATATCTCCAAAATAGTTTTTGAACGCATCAACAGCTCCTTCTGCCGACGAAAATCGTTGTCCACTCAATTTATTCTTGACGTTCGGGAACAAAAAGAGGTAATTGGATGCCAAATCAGGATTGTACGGCGGATGACCCATTAATTCGATTTTTTGAGTGTTCAAGTATTCAGTTGTTAGACGAGATGTGTGAGAGCTCGCATTGTCATGATGAAGAATGATCCGACGGCGCTTGTTTGTTTTCCTTATTTCACCGAAGACTTCTGGCAAACAAATGGTTGTGTACCATTCAGAATTGACCGTTTTGCGTTCCTCTAAAGGTACTGTTGCTACATGATCAGTTTTTCCGAAACAACAGGCGACCATTTGTTTCGAAGTGCTTCAAACGCAAACAACTTTTGTTGGATTTGGTTTATCTTGAAACACTGCTACGGAAAGTAAACAGTCGACTGCTGTTTATTTTCCGGCTCATACGTGTAGATCCATAATTCGTCACCTATTACAATGTTATATACGTCTTTTGAAGCACCGCCATTGTATTTATTGAGTATTTGTTTGCACCAATGGACACGAGCATCTTCTTGAGATTTTTTCAAATTATGCGGGATACAACGAGAACAAACCTTTTTTATAGCTAAATAATTATGATATATTTTATATATATGCTAGTCGAACTAATGCCTAAGGTTGCCTAAATCTCACAGTATGTCACATAACGATCTTGCATTATCAGTTTTTGCACAGCATCAATGTTTTATAGTACAACAACTGATTTTGAACGACCTTCACGACTTTCGTCGGCGAGCGAATGGCGGCCACGATAAAACTCATTATACCAGGGTTTCACAGTAAAAAGGGTTGGGGCTTTATCGCCAAAAGTGGAAGTAAGTTGATCGATGCACTCTTGTCTTGATAGTCCACGTCGAAAGTTGTAATAAATCATCGCAGTTTTCACGAGTTAATTCCATTTTTTTTTTCGCTGAGATATAATCTTCAAATTACTGTAAACAACACAAACGCTTAAGTGATAAAATGTTCTGAAGAAGGTTATGATTAAAAATATCAAACTTTCCATTGGAAACGTCAGATGGTGTTTGACCACACTTGGTGTTGCCAAGGCTCAAAATATAAATAATCCCCTTCGTAATTTTAACTTATTGAATGATCAACTAAATATATTGTATTGTCTTCTTTTTACTGTTATTAAACTTAATTAACCCGTGTATAATATTTCATAATAATATTTTAGGAAATTCCCACAATTTTATGGTCAGGATTCCGCCATATTATAAATACGTTTTCCTGTAAACCTTTATTACCTGTTTATTGTCATATCCCTTAACTGTGTTTAGTTAGATAGCATATATTTTAGGAACTGAACTTCTGTATTTCCTTATTAGTTGAGTTACCGTTTTATAATGATATAAATTGTTAAAACTGCAGTCACGACTTTTGTGCAAATATAGTGGTATAAAACCACTAATAATTAGTGGTTTTAGTCATTTTAATAGTGTTTTACTCAATTACGTTCTCTGAATGATTTTTCAAAATTCAGTGAATGTATAAACATATATTTGCCCCAAAATTTTGCTACTGATTGCAGAAGAACTTGATCCGTAGCAATCTCCACGCTTTAAATAGCCCTACTTACTACATTAACCACTGTTTCCGCTATAGTTTTTAAAACCCTATTGTCAGCCTACATGTTTTCAGAGTGTTTTATTTTTTCTATCATGGGTAATTCAAGGACTTAAATTAAACAATACCAAAATACAAACCAAATAAATACAGCAAGCTTTTTCCATTTCATTCTTTCGAGCTAATATTAGTACAAGTTATTGGGATATTTCATTCGAGTTTAGAGGAAGAAAGGCTCGAGTCTTTTAAAGTATTTTAACACAACACAACGAATAACCAACGGAAATAAAACCCGAGCGTACATATATTTGATCGTCTCCGGTTTTTATGTAATACAGCACTCGGGCATTAAGAACTTTGTTCGCTGGGAAATATCAGACGCATCTTTCTTTATCTAATTTATTATCCAGACCCGACTGTTTCATGCCACATTTACAAAAACTTTACATCTTTTTGATATGCCTACACATTCGTCGAGGAAATGACATTTGAAGACACGGGATGCAAACAAACTGGATGTGTTTAACAAGCCAAAAAAAGTTTTATGTGCGCATAACTTTTATTCGACTGAATGCATGCCAAAGTAGAATGAGAGAGAACTTGGTAATGTATGGGTTGCGGGTATTTGAGCGTATTCTTTTAATATCCGTCAAATTGCGATTTATATTAGGGAATTCTTTTTTCTGCCTCGCTTTGCCAGTTATATTATTAAACGTCTAGATGAAATTCACTGACAAATTGAAAAATTCGAAAATGACAAGCACTTAAAGATAAATTACTTAAACTTATTCTATAATATCACTGTTGCATATTTACAATAAAATTATAAATAACATGATAATCGTTTAACATAATGTAATTCTAGTTTCTCTATATCCTCCCAAACTAGAAGTATCACAAACTTCTTCATAAATTCTAAATATTTAATCTAGATTATCAAACAAAAAATAAGTAGTACTTCAATTTCAATGTAAATTATAAGAAAATAGGGACAAAATATTATGAAACATTTTAAGGTTATAGTTAGAACAGAGTTATTAGACATTATAAATATAATTCTATTTGTAGATGTTCTAATTATAACTTCGAAATCTCACTTCTTTTCACAAATTGCGTTAATTTCAATATTTTATTTTGTAAACCTGTCCAAGAATTATTATCTAAGAGCGTATGGTTCGTACAACATCCAGAATTATAAATATATTCGAATGAAGATTGAGATATAACAATAAATATGAAAATGAATTTTCAAGCCTTAATTTTTCCCCTTTAAATTCAACGATTCATCGATAAATAAAATATTTATCGGGACTATAAATGTTGAATTTTTTACCTTAAAAACGTCTTTGAACATCTATTTGTATTCAATATTTAGCAAAATCAATTGTGTAGAAACCGTCACAATTATTTCTACAGATTTGGTGAAAAAATTAAATTAAATAGTTTTAAAACCTTAAAATGGACTTTTTCATACTTAGAACATCTCTATCTCGACATTGAGTGGCCCAAAAAAAATAAACGAACACATAAATGCAAATTTATGCGACAGTTTTACTTTTTTCGAATAGTCCACCATCGTGCTTTCTCATGACCCATGGATAGGGTGGGGTGTGTCCTATCCACCTCAAAATCAATAGATGTTGTTTGGTTGACGTCCCTAATTAAAATCAGTCGAAACTCGATCTATCCGACGCCATTTAATTGAGTCATCGTGCTAACAAAAAAATTTCTCAAATAGTTCATCGTTGTACTTTCTCATGACCCATGTACATGGTAGAGTGTATTCTATCCACCTCGAAATCAATAGGTGTCGTCTGGCAGGCGTCCTCAATCAGAATCAGTCAAAATCCGATCGATCCGACACGATTTAGTTGAGTTATCGTGCTAACAAGGATAAATGTCGACGACAACGACACATACACAGCAAAAAAAAATTTAAATCCATTTTTTTGTTTTTATGCTGAAAAACGAAAAATAAATCCAAAAAATATTTTATTTCTTTTCACTTTTTCTTTACACGATTACATTACTTTTCCGCGTATAGTGAAGTGCGGAAAAATAAAAAGAGACACTGAATACCTATAAGCGAAAATATAGATGGAATATACAAATAGGTATATTTTTTACTAAAACGTTCTTTAATGATCACTATTTCAATAACTGAATTTTTTTTTTCATAAAA
Source organism: Rosalia funebris (assembly GCA_037954035.1). Lineage (NCBI taxonomy): Eukaryota > Metazoa > Arthropoda > Insecta > Coleoptera > Cerambycidae > Rosalia > Rosalia funebris. The sequence goes on from JAZFAV010000015.1 coordinate 35,514,466, forward strand.
CTTCCATAGACTATATAAAACAGTCTTATTTAATAGAGTTGTAGAGAAATAATATAATTTAAGTGTTATTTTATGAAAACTCAAAATAGTGTGACCGACCTTTTACAACGTATAGGAAACTAGAAATATCTATATGAGAACAGCACAACCTGCAGCAGTTTGTGCTAATAGCTTATATTAGCGAGTTATTATGCCACAACTACTGTCAATAATTTTCCGGAATCTTCCAGTCATTCCTTCTACTAAATTGAAAACATGTTATTTAAGTATAGCTTTCCATAACTAACATATACTTGGTTAACTGTTTTTCATTCATTTCATATCTCGCTTCCACGAATCTGGTGCTTTATATCGTTTTTAACGGTATAATAATCAGGTAATGTGCATGGCCGGCCCAATGAAATTAATTTTCATTTTATTTTTTACCATATAGTTTCACCTTAACCTTAACGTAAACCGTTACGTTTACTTTTTATGTCATTGTAATTTTAAAATAAAATCATCTCCAAATCGCTTCATCCCTTCTCACTGAGACTACACTAAAATTTCGAAATTATGTAAGTCAAGTAATATCATGGAGGTTCTTGTCACTAAATAGTTACCAAATGATAATTTTAAAGACCTATCAAGTGATCTCGAATTTAATTAATTAAATAGAAATCGTTTTTTATTTATTCAATTAGGAATTTCCTTATCCGTGTCTACCAAGTAAGTGTACCGAAATGTGGGAGGAAAAAGTGTTAATATTAAAAGAATATTTTGAAATTGAAACATAATAATTTTTTATAGGTATAATTTCCCCCCGCGAACGGTTTCCAGGCACCTATCGATGTTAAAAGTTATGGTTATAGTGTACGTCTTGAATATTCCTCTATTTAGTTACTTTTGTATATTTTGGAAATAAGCTAAGAATATTAGGGCTACTATATTGGAAGGTAACTAAGAAATGTTTTCTTCTTTTACAGAGATCAAGACACCACAGAGATTCACTAACCTCAGACTCACCAGAGACTACACATATCACATTATTAGAGACAAGTAAGTATTAGTGACATTAATATTTACAACACAAAATGGAATTCAATCATTTTGCCACTATATTAAAAATTTACGAGTGTAAGAGTCACTTGAATAGAATTTCACCAGAAGTCAACTAGTGAATTTAGTTTTTATATGATAACTGTCCCAAGGTTTACTCATTCTCTTATAAACTTTTCGAGAGTTCTTTCGTTATTATACTTTCTAAATATTAATTATTAGTTAATAACTAGCATTATTTTATTTTTATATTTTTTGCTACATAATTCGTCTCCCTATATATTACAATTAATTTTTTTATTTATATTTTAAGTCCTTATTAATTATACTTTTCCATTACTTTCCTCCCCATACCAAAAATAAAATTTTCTTTATTACACTTTCTAAATTTATTTCTATGACTTAAAATTATTCGACCACGTCTTTAGAGTACCCTACATATATAGTTTACACAGATTTGGAGATGAATAGCGGAGCAACAAGAATATTCCCAAAAGGTGTTGGAACATTCGGTGCAGCAACATGAATTACTCCAACCAAGTTGGCATTACCGGGAGATGATTAAAGCTCAACAACAATTTTAATTACCTCGAGATAATGCCAACTCGATTGATGAAACAAGCGTCACGAAATAGAGCGCGTCGAAGGATTATAAGAGCAATCTTTTGGTGTTTCTGGAAAACTGGTCTTCTGCTTTTATTAAGAACATTCAGATGTCATTTTCAATTCTTACTACTACCTTACTATCTGATACTTCTGATTATAAACATGGTATCCATAGATGATTTTCCAACTTTGTATACACTTAAATCTTTAGTACTATATTTGCTTCAGATTATATAGTATATAATCTGAAATATAGTCATCTCAGGTAGTTAGTTACACTAATTCTTCTATAATTTTCATATGTATTTTTGTCTTTCCTTGTAAATAAATGTATCTATAGCTTTGGCATATTTTCAATATGACAATTGATTATTTGTTCTTTATAAATTATATTCAAATATATAATTCAGAAAAGAAGACAGAAGGAGTTATACACTGTGAAAAAGAAGTCTTCTATACTTGAAAAATCTCGCAAAATATTTCTTTGCAGAAATATCCGAAGAAGTCGATAGATATTTTAAATTTGTTCTCTTTTGAAATACTTCATTCCTATGTATAATAGCATACATTTGCAGGGTCGAATGGGGCACGTTTTCTTAAATAGCAGACCCTGTCTTTTGTTAAATTTTTACAATTAAAGCTTCATTTGCATTTTTCTCGAAACTTAATAGTTTTTTATAATAGTGCTTAAGAAATCTGCTCCTTCAATGTCTCAAACAAAAAATAAAGGTTGCCATTAAAAAAATATGTTCCCTTTGACCCTGAAAACATACACCACTGTACATAGAACTAATATATTTCACAATACGGTAAATTTTAAAATACTTTTTAACCCCTTCAATCCTTTTTGCTGGAAAAAGGGTTCCTGACTTGTTTTCTACATTGTATATGGACATTGAAAGAAATAACTGCAAAATTTTCCACATACTAATATCCACGTTAAGAATATGGTTCCATTCCCTATTATTCCAGTAGATTAGTAAAACTATTTCCTACTCAATGTGATTATAAGATTGGTAAAAAACTTAGATACACTGAGTTCCTACGTCTCTTTATATAATTTATCAACACAACAATACATATATTTATACAAAAATACTATCACTTGTTTCGTGAATCAACAAAATTATACTTAATTATGTAGTCCCTATACTACATTCTTTCAACATCCACTGAAACTTTTACAATAAAAAAAATTTTACCAAACTAAAAAAGTTATTCCTATTAACAAATTAACAAATTGTTGAAAACTTTAGAATTTTTCTATGATATTCAATTCCATTTTATTAATTAATTGTGTCATATTCGTAAATCATTATGTATTAAATGAGTTGGCTTTGAAAGCTAATATCAAGATTTTCTGTTCCAAATATATGATTGAAATTTTATCTACATTTGCCTTGTAATGCTTCTATTTATAACTCTTCCTGTAAGCACTTTCGAAATGAAATACTTTCTCTTGGAGACGGTCTAGTACGGAAATTACTCGGTTACAAATTCTAGCTCTTTATTCATTGGTCTTTATGTAGGTAATTAATTTCCCTTTTATTTCTGTTTTATAAATACATTCATAAAATCTGGGACAATATACGGCTGTTTGCTGATTTATTTCCACGCGTATAGTCGTTGTAAAGGGTATTTATACCTTCTTCTTATACATTTCTCGCTCAGTTGTGTCAAGATGAAAACAGCAACGAATGTATAGATGTCGATACATATTGAAAATAGGACTTGGAATAGGAAAGTGGAAATACTTGACATTCTACTCAAATTTTTACTTTATTTTATTAGGGTGTCTCAATTTGGGGTACTGAAAATGCACACGCTGTTCAGGAAAAACAAATGCATCCAGAGAGAAGCACGTTTCGGTATGCATGTGAGTGATGGAGTAATTGAAACATACTTCTTTGAAAATAAAGCTGGTAGTGCCATCATAATAAATGGGAAATGTTTTCATGGCATGTTAAACAATTTATTTTTCCATTAAATTGATGATTTGGATTTGAACAACATGTTTCAGCGAGACGGTGCCGAAGTGACATACAACATGTGCAACCATAATTATGTTGCATGTCATATTTCTTAACCATATTGTCTCGCGGAAAGCTGACATCAATTGGCCTGCAAATCATGTGATGTAACACAACTGGACATTTTTCTTTGCGGTTATGTCAAGGGAAACGTGTACGCCACCCATCCAGCAACAATTAATGACTTCAAAGTAAACATTCAACATGTTATTAGGGAAATACAGACAGTTTTGTGTACCCGTGTTATGAGCAATTTTGCTAAACGAATGACGTCATGCCAGATGGATCTAGGCGGTCATATGAACGATATTTTTTCCCATTTGCAGCCTTATCGTCTCCATTTTATGTTCACGATTACAAAACCTGAGTTTGTCAAGTACTATTAGTTTTGTTTACAAATCACCTCCATAGTCCCAAATATACTATAGTTTCAACTGAGACAGCCTATAGTATCAAGAATTCAAAACGACAACTATTAGTACAACTGTGACTACATTAACTTTAAATAAGTTAGTTCTACTAAAGTAAATAGTAATTAGAGTTAATTTATTTTCGCTATATTATTTATTTAACGGTAAGCATAATTACAACATTATTTTGATATTTGAACATATAATTAATCAAATTAGACATGAAACTTATTCTAGTATTTAAACAAACAGTGAAGGTAAATTAAATGTACATATATTATGTTAATGTGATCTGTTCGAATACAATTTATTTTTATAGCGTTCGGTTTATCATATATGGGCAATGCAACATGAATATTTACATGTACAGAATGTCTCGTGTATAACGTTTTATAGGAGTTTCCACTTTTAATTAAAATTGTGCTGCCTTGAATAACACAAACTTTTAGTTGTTGGGTACATTTTGTGAATATAAGTATTTTGCAGAACGCTTTGAACATACCCTCATATAACTCATCGGATTGTACCCTCATATAACTCTTTATATTTTATCTACAAGTCGTCTTGAATATTTTTAACATAAACCCAATAAGATAAATGGAACTATAATTCAAATAGTCCTCTTTGCAAAAGCTTTGCAAGTTTTTTCAGTCATAAAATATTTAGTATATCTTTTAATCAGGCCACTTAATAGAAATATGTTAATTACACAAATTTTTCATACGGTTTTATGATTAAGTAGTTATAGTTTTGTAACTAAACACTAATTTGTAAAATTCAACTAAAAGTGTAATTTAAACAGAACATATAACTAATATAATATAATTTTCCGAGCTTTGAATGGCTAAGCCCTACCTAGGTTCAAATCCTACAAAACATCCATCGATATAGCAATTTGGCCAATACATCCAGGCCACATCATAGATAATGGATGCTCTCTATGTTCCTCCAGTACTTCTGTCATTCAGTATTACAATTTGACAAACACTTCTACAAGACATTCTACAAGAAAAAACATTTTTACGAAAAATTGATTTCTATAATCATTCACTATCTACATAAAGTCAATTGCAATTACCACCTGTATTGCCTATAAGCAACCTTACATTATTTGGAGTTTATAGAAAAGAAGATCTTATCTATGAGTTACTTATATATAGACAACCAATAATAACATTAAACATGAAAGACATCTTATAATCGTTATGCCTAATACGTAAACCAAATAATCACGAAATTTACAATACCTGCATATAGATCGTATAAATTCCATGATTGTATTTCGAAAATATGCCAGACAGAATCGAACGAAAATATATCGATCATATACATACGTTCTTTCATTGGTTACTAAAATAGAAAATTTTGTATTGAATTGTCATCTGATTGTATAATTTGTTACGTTATATCAAAAAGAATAAACAGTTTTAAATCCTTAAAACGGACTTTTCCGCACGTAGAACATCGCTATCTCGAAATTGAGTGGCCGAGAAAAAATAAACCAACACATAAACGCAGAATGTGTTTTATTCGACAGTTTTACTTTTTTTAAATAGTCCACCATCGTGCTTTCTCCTGACCCATGAACAGGGTGGGGTGTGTCCTATCCACCTCAAAATCAATAGATGTCGTCTGGTAGATGTCCCTAATCAGTCAGTCGAAACCCGAGACGTCCCTGATCAGAATCAGTCAAGACTCGATCGATCCGACACGATTTAGTTGAGTTATCGTGCTAACAAGAAATTTTAATGCCGACGACAACGACAACGACAACGACAACGACACACACGCAACATTTTTTAAAAACTTTTTTTTTTGTTTTTAGGGCGAGGAACGAAAAATAAACGAGAAAAAACATTTTTCCATTTTTCTTTACACGATTACATTACTTTTCCGCTAATATAGTTGAGTGCGGAAAAGTAATAGATATAGTCTTTAAATTTCCGCTGCCGAAGCAGTATACTAGCCATTATTCTCTACGATTCTTCAGTATACCACTGGCTAATACTGGAATCATTATGATCACCATCATAGGATATGGTAATTTGAGAAGCATCAGCGTTGCTGAATGATACACGATAAACTCTGTGGAGAATTACATAGAGATATCAAAAAGAAAATAGGTTAAAATTGAATAGGTCTGTGATATTGAATGAAAAATAACTTCGGAGTATTTTAAAGGCAAATATAGTTGACGCAGTTCTAAAAAATAGTGCTCCTGGAATTAATATATCATAGAGAACTGTATTATTCATGTCAAATAAAATGTTATTCATGTTAAATAAAATTTATTTACTTAGGCTATTACTTTTCCTCGTTAATGTGAAAAAGGTGGATTTAGTAGAGTGGTAAGGGATGGATTTAGATAATAAATAATAGGTGAATTTAGAATGAAATTAATTACTAAATTCGACGCCAAATAGTTATCATTGGACAGTAATTTTAGAATATATAATTCTGCTTGGACCTAACTCTATGCATTTACATGCATTACAAAAAGAGTTTCACTAGATCTACACTTTCTTTATTATATTTTTACTTGCTTTATTACTCATAACTATCTAATTAGCTAAATATCTCATAAGAACCCAGATATACGTTGGAGTCTATTGAATCGGAATTAGTTGGATTTATCTTAATATCGAAGGGGATGGACTACTGTGAAGAATACAAATTGAAATTTTTTATGAGTTTTAGATGTCAGTGGAATAATTTACATAAAATTATTAGAAGCGGTTATTTGGTATTCTTCAAAGCAGACACTTCAAAGATGCCTTTGTGGAAGGTAATATCCAATTCCAGCCTACTACCATAAGAGTGAAACCGTGCTTATATTTTTTATATTCGTATAATATAAACATTATACATACATAAAAAATATAACAATAAATAATCAGCATTGGGGAAGATAATCTTCTTCATAATAGTTATGTTTAACAGCAGGTTATTTTACAGGCATTGTGCATTTTGTTATTTTACTATTGTAGGTTATTTGGGCTTGAAAACTAATGATAATAAATCATCTTTACCTAAATTATCAATAAACGAGAAATTGAGTGAGACAGAACCTAAAAATGACGAATGGATTGATTTGTTAATTATAATAATCAACTATAATTAATCTTCTTATATATCAAGTAATCTATCTATCGATCCATGGTAATCACAGTATTTTCTATATCACTCCCAGAAGAAAACTTAAATAGCGAAATAGACACCATAAAACAAATGGCACCTAATAACGGTTTTTCATTAGACATAAGAGGTATATTAATAAGACACAAACATAAGCAGTTTACATTCCATAAAATCTATCTGTATATTAAGAAAAAATCACAAAAAGAAATGCAGCTTTAGCATATTTTAGCCCACTGTCAGAAAAAATCTCATATGTAATATCAAAAAGTAACCTGCAAGTAGCCTTCAGATCTAACTAAAATATCAAATATATTTTATAATGCAAAACAAAAAATTGAAGAAAATAAAAAATCTGGAATTTATAAGCTTTCATGTAAGGATTGCAATAGCTGCTATATCGGTCAAACGGGAAAGGCATTTAATATCAGATACAACAAAAATTACGATTTTGTTTATATTCGAACAATGTTACTACTTGATTTGATGTTTTTTAATCGTCAAAGGCATTAAAATGATGAATGTGTGATCCGATAGTCCTGACTACAGGACTGTTTGACTTTTAACATTGTAGGGGGTAGCTCAATAGGGCTAGTATAATAAAAATTGTGTCAATTAAATTTGAGTAAAACAAGAAAATGTGAAAGAAAAATTGATTGCATATTTATAAAAACATTCTCAAAGCATGGCGCTTTGAGAACGTTTCAGTCATACCACAGACAATATATTTACACACTTTTATGATAAATAATATCGTAACACTTGCATCATATTTTACCAGATCGTTTGTGCTGTTGTGAGAATATGTCGTTGATATCCCATATAATAATGCAATATGTCGATACTGCGTTCGAGTGCATTAATCCGTTTTATTCACTTTTCAGACCCCTGCCTGGTTCAGTACTGCATGAAAGGGAGAGAGTGCGTGGTAGAAAAGGGCGAACCAAAATGTATATGCCAAAGACAGTGTCCCCCGCATCGCAGGACAGTATGCGGTTCCGACGGAGAGATTTACTCCAACCACTGCGAGCTCCACAGGGCAGCCTGCCTGAAATCGACAGCCATCATGGTCATGAGAGGAACTTTTTGTGTCAAAATCGGTAAATAATGAATTATATAATGTATTATGTAATATACAAAGGGGCGTTAAGTAGATTTATTTAGCTGCCACAGAGACACTTTATGTATCATAGTCAGTGGCCACTTTGGACGTGTATGCTATACTTACTTCCTTTCAGGTGGATATAGACTCGATATTACAAATAACATCAAATATGAACAGTGAAATGTAATTGATAAAAGGCTGTTAAAAGGCTATTAGAAAGTACAGACCCAACACAACGAAATAATCACTAGGAACCAACAATCCCTATTGTTTACTCCTATCACTAATGTTAATAATGATTGATGCAAGAGTGGGGTAGATATTTGGAAGCGACTATAGGGTAATGCCGCAAAGTCTTTACCTTCAGTCTGTTGTCCACAGTCGCGAGAAAATTGCTTGAGAGGACAGTACTGTAGCGGAACGTAGCTTAACTTAACTTGTCATTCCTCTCTTGTCTCTCTAACTTCACGTACTGCCCTCATCACCATTAATCTGTCAAGTTCTTCTACAATAAATCTCCCAATTTCTCAACAATCGCTCTTTATTTATTACTACCTTAACCTTAGTTGAATAGGTTATGGGCGCGGGACCCTTTGGCAATAAATATTTGTGATGAGGAATTGTTGGAAATGCGAAATATTTTTCGCCTCTAAAATATCATAAGTTGTATCATGGAAAACGATGCATTTCGGATTCCTAACCCTAGATAGCTAAGCATATTTCTAGCACCACTTAAGCAAGACTAAGCATTCGTAAATTTTACGATAATATTTTTTTTCATACCCAAATAAACTTCAATTAACAGATGCATTATTTATTGAACATAAAGACTTTAAAACATCATTTAAGTACATGATTTACAAATTTTCCCGCGGTGTTCATTACAAAATGGTTTATTACATTTTGAGCAAAAGTGTGTAGTCATACGTCTCTTTTGTGATGGGCAACTCGCACAAGTGGTTCTCTTGGACATATTAGGCACTGTTATTCTCTTTGAGAACTGTCTCCCTGTTTTCTGTTATTGTCTCTTTTAGAATCTGACTAATACTTTCACGGAGTGAGCGTTGTAAATAGGGTACTTTCACTCGTTCTTGTAGCCATGGCGTCACTAATAGCTTATGCAACTCCGTCATATATGCCTTTCGGGAAATCGATTTTTGTCGGTATTTCATTCTATGAGCATTATAAAAAATAAAGCTATTTATGCAAGCAATATTTAGTATTCCAAAGAAAAGGCATAGAGGCCATCTTTTAGTTATCCTAGAGGTACTCACATTTGAACACACTTGGTCTAATGTATCCACTGCCTCTTTTGTCTGATTGTAAGTCTCAATAATTTCTGGTTTTCCGGAAGTTTTTGAGATACTACATCCTTGATGAAGTGTTAATAACAGCAGAAAGTTTTTGTTCTTTTTGGGAGTATAAGACACAAGCACTTTGTATTTGTCAGAACAAAATTTAGAGCTGCCTGGGTCGCGATTTCTGGTTACTAACATTTCTGCTGGAATCTCTCTTTTGTTTTTTCTAATAGTTCCAACCATAGTAAGATTGTAAGGCGGAACTAGTAAATCATCAGCTAGTTTAACGGACGTAAACCAATTGTCCATTGTAATATTTCTATTGGAACCGGCAATTGTTTCACACAAAGTTTTGACATAGTATTCTCCTAAAGGCATCCCATTGTGTTTGTACTTTTGCCCAAATATGGCATGGCGTCAAAGATGTATTTTGATGAAACATCGCATACCAAAACTATTTTTATTCCATACTTCGACGGTTTGTTAGGAATATACATACGAAAAGGGCACCTTCCTCGAAAACTTAATAGTTGTTCGTCAATGGTAACGTAAGAACTTGGTTTATACATATTTCTGCACTGAATTATAAACTCATCCCAAATTTCTCTGACAGCCGCCAACGCATCTGTTTTTTTTCTTTCGTCCCTCGTGTTTTTATCATCAAATCGTAAACAATCCAATAGAAACTTGAACCTTTCACGACTCATGACTGCCTTGAATACAGCTCCGCATATTTTGTCATCAAATAGCTCTGTCGTTGACAAATGGTTACTTTTCAAATAAGCCGACAATACCAGTAATCTTATCTCGTTAGGACTATAAATGGATATTCTAGCAGATTTTATTTGATATTTAGCAGATTTTGTTCTAATCATAGCGTTTGTGTGTAATGTTATTTTATCTATCATAGAATCCATTATAAATACCCTGAAAAACTCGTTCGCACGAAAGTCATTTTGGATATTTGTTACTGGACCGGGGAAAATATGTAGTATATTTCGTTGCGGTGTTTTCGATGCTGCTTTGGAAACTGCACTCCATCGATGACCGTTTTTCCCTACAAGTCTTACTTGTGATAGAATTGTCTCATCAACTCTTCCGACTCTTCTTTGCGAACTGGTTTCTGTCTCAGGTGCTTCATGTTCTTGCTGTTGTTGTTGCTCAGGTTCGTTACTTCTGGATGATCCAAGCAGCGAATCATCTACCAGTAACTGATCACCCATATGTCTCCCGTAATTTGATTCTTTATGTAAAAGTCTTTGTTTTTTTGCCCTGGGAGGACTATATTCATCTTCGCTATCATTCTCTGATATTCACTTCCGATGTCCTCAAAATCTTCAAACTCCACAGCATCCTCAGTTTCACTCCCACTCTCCTGGACGTTGTCATCATCTGATTCAAGAAACAAGTTATTTGCAATTTCCTCAAGTTCGGCTTGCGTCAGAGGCCTGTTTTTTTCTCGTCGTTCAGACATATCCTTTAATAGTAATTCGCAAGTCCAACAAGTTCAATCCATAAAAGACTAATCTGAAAAAAACTGTTGTTGTATGGCGCAATATAAACAAAAGTTACGTTAAGACTAATCTTTCGTAAAATTTACAACGCTCGTCTTATAGCTGCTCATATGTTACACTTAAAAATCAACCAAGACGCTTAGGATAAACACCAACAATGCCAAAGAGAATAGCTAGACGCAGAACTCGATACCTAACAAATGTGCCTGACGGTGCGCGGTGGCCGAAAATGAAAATCGCCGTCGTAAAATTTACGAAGCTTAGCGTTCTAGGGCTAAGTTAATGAATCAAAAATTAGGCAACGTGATAATTTCAAGTGCTAGTTACACTGCAGTCCAGCGAAGTTTGGTGTGTTGTTGACCGATCATCGTCGGCCTCTGTTTCTGTGGAAAATGTAAACGAGGCAGTTTTCTCGGCTCTTCTGAAATCATGAAAGAAAAGCTACAGTAAGCCGGCATACCCACGAAAGAGTTACCAAGTGTTACTTTCGAGGACCAGAGGGAGATGCTAAATATTAGAAACGTAGAGAACATCGGAACATCCTAACTTTTATCTGTTTACATTAACAAAATGTGTAAAAAATTTTCATTTAGAGTATTAATATTAAAATCAAAACTTATTTATTCAATATTCAGATATTACCGCGTAATTTTCTTATTGCATAAGTTGTCATTCCTCTCTTGTCTGTCTAACTCTACGTACTATTCATATCATCGCTATTTGCCAAATAAAAAAACTCTCTAATCTTGCCGATAAATGGAACAGTCTACCTGTGCCTAGCCATAAAAAGAAGCCACGGTATGAAATAAGAGCTGTTTGGGATTTTCTATTTTACAAATAGCGATAAAATAAACTATACTGCTCTCATCACATTATCTATCAAGTTCTTTCACAATAAATCCCCCAATTTCTCAAAAATTTTTCTCTTTATTTATTGCTACATTAACCTTAGTTCAATAAACTCATTATGGAACCTTACTATTTCTAATAAAATTGGAATAACCTTCGGTGTTCTTAAATGTATCCCCAACAATATACCATTAGAAAATTATACCAACACAGCTGTATTTACTGAAAACCACCGTTCAACCGAATTGACTACGTTTTAGGGAAAATTCATTTAGCTAGCAATTCCACGCACACATCCAATATAATTCTCCTCATAGCACCCTTTCGAGGCGGGCAAATTACAATAATTCTTGAAATAGCTCGTGCCGACTACAAAATTGGTAAGCCTGACCCGGACTAAACAATCGTGTTAAGCAAGCTGTCTTTCAATAGTTAATTAAATTCAGAGCTAAGGCAGAGTCACGAATACAATATAATTACGAAATACGGAGGACAGTATTGATTGTCCCTAAGCTGATACGCAACTTGATGAGATATGGTGTGTTTGTTTAAAAGATTAATTTTCCACTGAAAATTGAATATATATATATACAAAGTAAACCGAAGTTTACCTCGAATTAATATTCTTTTTCTTTCTTCTAAAGTAGGTATATGACCTGTGCCTTCTTCGATGAATATCATCGATACTATGAGCTGGTTTTATCTGTTTTTACAGAGAGTAGTCAGCTAACCTCGCCCTCTAACCCTCCTCTTTCTTCCGGGCTTGGGACCGGCAATAGTACTAGTGGGCTACTCAATCCACCCAGCAGCACTGCAGGCTGAAAACGGCAACGACACGCGATGTTTTCAAGCGGTAACCCATCCAAGTGTTAACTGCGCCCGACGTTATTTAACTTGGGTGATGGGATGCTGTTCAACGTGGTATGACCGTTGGAATTCATATTCTATGTACAAAAACAACAGACTAATGAATAAATATGCGCTGGAACACTCTATTTAATCTATACTGCTGACCAACATCTATATTAACAACAGTCACTGTATTCGTAGTCGCTACAGTTGCATATGATTCCGCAATATTAGCCACATAAATCCCATTCAAACATCCAAAAACCTTCAAATTAACTTGAACAAAATCCAAGTATGGCTAATGAAAATTGCATCTTCATATCCTATCTTCACTTTGAACAGATTAACTTGTCCACCTGTTGAGTTGAATGCACAATCACTTCCACAAATCAAAAACGTTAAGTATGCCTGTATGTAACTTGATAAGAGGCTAACGTAGAATAAACACATTATAACTAAAAGAACTCAACTTAGTTATAAGCTCAGGGAAACATATTATCTTCTCGACAGGAAATCTCAACTTTCGTTGAAAAACAAATTACTACTGTACAAGGCTATAGTGAAGCCGATTTGGACATATGGTATTCAACTCTGGGACACAACAGCTAAATCCAACAGAAATATATTTCCAAAATAAAGTGCTACGTATAATAGGAGATACGCCTACTATGTTCCAAACTTGGTAATAACACGTCATTAAGACATACAGTGTGAAATATGGTGCCAGACTTGTGAGTCAACCCAACATATTCATCAACAAGTTTCTAGTCAATACAAGTGAAGTACACAGGCTAAAAGATTTATATCTGGAGACCACATTAGAAGATTTTATTAATGTTCTAGTTATAGTTAATTAGTTTAAGAATAGAGATTATACATTGGTATAATGCTCTTCATGTGGTTCCATTCTTTTGTCAAAAAAAAAACGCTTTTTCCCCCTGGGATAGATTTCTGTATCCATAGAGTTAAAAATAAAACAAAATATAGTTTACTTTTGAATAATCTATTTTTACTATATTATATAATTATAAAATATCACAATTGTTGAACCAATACAATTCATGCATTTACATTTAAAAGATAGTAACTAAATTGAAATTAATTATATAAGTATGATTACGAATATAAATATTTTTGTGTTCTCTCATAACAACAAATCATAAAAAAATCATTGATAAATATAACGCACACTATTCTTAAATGATTATTCGGTAGATTACTAAATGATTATTCTGTTCATTTTCAATTTTAAAAACTAGAGATTATGGCACTTACTTTTAAATATTTTTTTAAGAAAACGATAAATCTGAGTATTACAAATGTTATTAAAGAATATTTATTTAACTTTAAGTAAAGCTGTGTGTACAATGAGTGTATTAGAATCGTAATATATTAAAGGAGAAACTATGTTATTTGAAAAGGTAAAACTCTAAAGATATGATTAGATAAGATGCAGTCAGAGTCATGCGATGCATTATTTGGAGTTCTCCAAGGTCTCCAACTTAGCTAGTTTTATAATAAGTGGTCATCTAATAATATTTTCAGATGACATTACAATAACTTTATCTGCAGATACACCAGAACTATTCCAAATACTCCTGGGTAACACATTTCAAGAAGTTAGTGCATTCACACAAAAAGATAAATTAGCACTAAATGAAACCAAAACAGTTATTATAAGCTTTAGATTACAAAAACATTTACCACATAACATGTTTTCATATAACGAAACATTTTGCAGACTATTACATTACTCGGCATTAATTTGAATTTCAAAATATCTTGGAGTTTTCATATAGAGAATATGCACACACAGCTTAATAAGGCATACTTTGCCCTACCTCAAATGAAAAACTATTTAGACAACGCGGAGCTATTACATATATATTATGCTATTGTTTATTCACATATTCCGTATAGTATTATCGCGTGAGGTGCATCGATAGATAAGAATAGAGTATTTACTTGCCAGAAAAGGCTTATCAGACTAATTTTCATAAATTTTAATGTTGTAGGTATACTATTAGAAAAAATAATATTTTAAAATATTTAATGTACTTCAAAAAAAAATGTAATTTATTTCCACAAATAAATTATTTTCGAGCATATACGATTAGGCATCGAGATGTATTTTACTTCATACTTGTTTATTTATTTACTATCTATTTTTTATCTTTTGCGTTTTTCTTCCGTTATCTATATGTGGATATAATTTATTAGTTTTAAATATTTACGCATGTATGTTTTGCATAATTCTTCTAATTTAATGTGTTGTATTTTTAGTTCTTGTATGACTTAAAATATTTACATTCTGTATAAATTTAATTGTTAGTAAATTTTATTTTTTATGCTTTAATAATATTTAATTACATTCTGACATAAAATTACCCTAATAAAAGTATTGAGAAATAAAATATTATCTTGATTAAAAAGGACATTTAGCATTATTTAAATAGAACACCACCCAACAGAAAATATCAATGACTGAACGGGGTATAGAGTAAATACAATGAAAAATACCCAGAAGAATAAATACAACAGTAAAGTCATAAATACTTTTAAAAATAAATATTTGTTGTGAAATAAACCTACGGCCCTTTAAAATCAAAGTATAACTCATGATTACTATGAGGAGATAACAAGATAGAAACGTATGTGATAGTGACGATATAGAAAGAAGGATTCACAAAAACATATTTAATTAGAACAAAATAGCCGCACGTTGAAATGGCATTGGCACCTTCGCCATTTATTTGAAAATTATTGCTTCGAATAAAGTGGTTTATATCAGTCGAACAAATATAATTAATCTATTATTACTTTTCAATTAAAAGTGTTCCCATAGATGACATTAACTAACTAAAAATTGATTAAGGAAACGTTAGTATATTGTTCCAAAATATGCAAGACAATTTTTGGGGAAAGGAAGATAATCACACTTTAAATTTAGAAGAATCACCAATCAAGCTCTTATATTTATGGTATAATAATAATAATAGTAATGATTTTTTAAACGCCCTTCTGCAGAGAAATATATGTTGCATTTTATACAAGTTTGGGAGGTAAGTAATTAAAATATTGCTGTTTTTATATTTGAAAGTCTTTAATATCGTTACTGTTAGAGATGTAAGTTATTACTGTTAGAAATGCAGCCCATATTTCAGCTTGGTTTATTCCAACTTATTTTCAATAAAATAATGTTTGGTCATTTATTTTTCAATTAAGGTACGAAATTGTACTGTGGAAATTTGGCAATACTTTTCGCTGTTCGTCTGGTCTAACTTATATCATGAATATATTGGATCCAATAAATCAATGATTCTCAAAATGTTGAACACATATTTATGAACATTAAAAATTCTCCTCTAATAAGGATGGTATTAAAAAATAGTCTTTAACTATAATTCTTTACTAAGTGCAGGCATTAAGCAATCGAAATATATGTACAACACAAAGACTGACCATGTATATAAACTTACACCAACCAACGTCGAGCTCTAGTTTTCCGCATGGTGTGATCTCAAAGCAATTAACTAAGCCGATTATTTCTGACAAACAATAAATCTAATTGTCTCTCTGGTAAGTGTGCTCTATGTTTACAGGTAAAGGGTGGCCGGCCATTGGAGAGCGCCAGTCCAGAACACACACCGACCAATTGACAACAAGTGCCCCAGTTATACAACAAGATGTCACGACAGAGGCTGCCGCTGCGGTTTCTAATAGCACGTCCACCACGACAACATTTCGGCCCCTAATTAGAGAGGTAGGAATACGTGTAACATTTATTGAAGTTTGTTGGTGGAATTCTTGATATGGTGTATTGGATGATTTTTTTAAAAAGGAGACCACAAGCAGATTGTTTAAAGCACCACTGCGTTTTTGTTAATATTCGCTATATTCGATATATATTCGGTTGTTGAGGATTCTTTTCATTTAAAAACCGTGCAATAATGACCAGTTTCCACCAGATCTAGAACACATAGAAAATAACCTTAACTTTTGAAATTTAAATGAGACCGCTGTATTTGTATGCACTCTTGTGAACTTATCTATAACAGTGCGTAAAATACAGAGTTTAAATAATCTAGATAATTTTACAAATGAAATTCTCTATCTAAAATCAAAAATTACTCAGCTATGCAAAAAAGCTCTGCTTATTGATTTTTCTTCATACTACAATATATCAGAAAATACAGGACTCCGAAGCAATTATTAAATAATTGTATTTTGCTAAATAATAATAATAGCGACTTTATTGCCTAACAGAAAAAAATCAACTTATAAGACAAAAATACAAATTAATACATACAATATGCGTTATATATATATATATATATATATATATATATACATATATATATATATATATATATATATATATATATATATATATATATATATATATATATATATATCATCATTTTAATGCTATAAAATGTTATCACTCATAAGATATAAGACAGAAACTATATTCCCCCTGTTTTTCTTCAATACAACTCCGACAGTGACTCATCAAAAATGGATTCGTTCCCTTCTTTATAATGCACGTCGAAGTGGAGCCCTAGTTTCGTCACGCCACTATTTGCTTAACCTCAAGAGCAATGCCCTACTTATGTCCGCCACAACCCTTAACCCCCTTACTCCTGTAATTATCCATCACAGTAGGCTAAGCATAGCGTGAGTCGTTATCCCCCGTAATCCGCTTTGGTGAACCGAAATTCCATCACGTATTTTTAGAATAAGCTAAGGTAAGTTTACTTCCGTGCACTACTAGACTTTATTACATGCTCTCACTGAGGTAGAATAACATGTAAGATCCTGTTAAAGCTGTTGTGATCACGCTTTGGGATACTACTGAAATTAGTCAATTTATTTCATGGGAATATAAACATTGCGGGGTGCGGCATATATATTGTCGTTGGAGTTGTATCTCAATAAAATTAGGACTTCGCATAAATTGTAATATATTTTAATTATAGTAATAATGCCTTTATTTTTTCAACAGAAAAAAATAATTTATAGAACGAAACTGTGGAATACAAATAAATACATATATAGTGTGTACAGTATACAACTACGAAAAAATAAAAGAGTAACCTTCAAATAATTTTAATACAATACATAATGCAATAGCGATTAGTAATATATAACCTACATACGACAGTAAAAGGTGGTTTAGTTGCTTCCCTAAATATGGTAACTCATTATGACTACAGTTGTCCAAGTCACAAGTGTTTGATGTTACATTAAAATTTTGTAACATCAAAAATGAAGTTCAACGACTTCAATTACAAGTCGTCAAATTGTCTCAAAAACCAAATCAATGCAGTATAGTAGAGCGACTAGCATTATTAATCTTAAAACAATACAAATTTATATCTTACATGATAAGAAATATAAACTAGAGACGAAAAAATTATACCATTCATTTTATATCATTCTGGAATCTTACCTTAAAGAGAGACCTTTTTACATAAGATATGCAGAAAGTGTAATTGGTATACTTAAAATAAATGCTTGTGGTCCTCAGGGCAGTATATTGGACCTTTCTTTGTGCACTCTATATACTGCAGACTTTTCAGTCAATGAAGAATTTATAATTGCCACATTTGCGGACGATACTGCTATACTAGTTAAAAATAGTGAACAGGTAACAGAATAGTCAAACAGATGGAAAATAAAAATAAACGAGAAGTCAGTTAATAATAAAATTTCCCAGCTATGCACAGGTTTTACATCCTGTCCGAGGAACGGTATGTCTTCTGCGCAAATCATGTCTAAGTTTGTATGTTCTGCGAGTTCATTGAGATTCAAACCACTAGAAGACATAAGTAAATCAGTCAGTGATTCATCCAAGTGACAATCGCAGTGGCTATGGCTTGATATTTAATACCGATGTATGTAAATGAAATCATTATAGATAATATGTCCACCCAAATATCTTCCAAAATAGCAGTCTGAGTGAACAACTGTAGATAATATCTCACCAATAAATACGCAGAAACTGTCTGCCATTATGTTTTTATAACAGTGGGCCACAGAAAACAAAATAAACTGTTTCCGTAAACATTTCTGTAATGTACCATGTAATTTAATAAAAACATCCATAAATTGAACACCCCGTATATTATTACGATTTTAAATGTACTGACTGTTGTCGAACGGATACAGGAATCACACATTATAAAGTTTCATGGCATTGCGGGAGATAAAATCTAACGCGGGATACAAAATTGAACAGCGGGTATAACACAGATGAATGTTTATTTTAATTTTTTTATAGAATCGTCCTAAATAAATAGTGGTACAATAACTTCGGTTATGGTTCAGTTTATTGCAAATATGACCTTTTCTGATAGCCTCACATACCAATGCGATATTAAAACCATTGTTTGCAGTCTGAAAAATAAACTGTAGCTGGTTAATTGGAAAATAAAATAAATGTCGTTGTTTATTAATGCTATAAATATTGTCAATGAAAATGAAATAATTATATAGTGCGATTATAAGAAAGATATTATAAGAAAAATTTCGCTAATTGTCTCAATAATAATACAATTATTATTACTTAAAAGTACTTTTTACTTCGATCCTCGTGCATATAGATATTTTTAAATGACAACAAGGGGAAAATGGTTCATTTTTTCTAAATATATATTTATTATTTAGCATTTCTTTTAATATTAAAAGCATTCCTTAAAGCTAGCGATTATGACATAAAAATTAGTAGTAGTGCTTCTACTACTGATTTTTTTTTTCAGTTTTGATACATAAGTTTTAACAGACTTGTATTTTTAAAATATCACAGGAGCCTGAATGTAAAAAATGAATAGGCCACTTCTCATTCCAGTCTGCGGTATCTACGAAAAGATGTAATTTAAAAGATTATGTACTCACTTAGATAATGTTTAAATTTCAGTTGAATTAATGTTTCTAGTGAAAACTAAATCACTCTTCAAATTATATATAAAGAATACACATAAAAATTGCTATTCCTTGTACTATCATTCTTATATATAATTTTCATAAATCTTAAATATTTAAGGATCATTGAAAATTTCGATAATGAATTTATAATACTGAAAAAATAAATAATTACATGATTTATGAATTCACAGCTGCTATATCACATAAATCTAAGAATGTAATCTACCCTTAGAATAATTTTTATTTAATCTGTGTACTAGCTTAAGCACGAATATATAATTTTTCCAATAAAATATTTTATTATTTACTTTTGATTCATCAAGTTTTCCAAAATTACTTCTAAACTTGGTGAATTTTGATTTTCTTGTACGACAGGGCCGGTAGCATATGGTGTATTGGAAGACAGATGATTTATTATCATTAAGGCCCAAGAGAATATAGAAATAGCCATAGCCATCACTACTGGACTACGGAAAATCATTGTTTACATAATGCAGCCGGTTTTCATAAACCTCTTCATAGTACTTTTTCAAATCCAGGCAATTCTCAAACCCAGACTGACGTATGGAGCACTGGTCTGGTGGGAAAGAGCCTATTTAAAATCTGCCAACTGACTTAACAAGCTTAGAGGATTGATTCTAAGAAGTATAATCGGAGCCCTAAGATCGATACCGATCGAGGCGATACTGACGGTATGGGGATAGTGACGGGAATACCACCTCTTGATGTCACCCTGAAAGCGAAAGCTGCAAAGGCAATGCACAGGGTGGGAAACATGAACAGGAAGGTAGGGGAAAAATAGACTCTCAAGAGAGCTAGCTGAGGAGGGGCTCCTATGGATGCCCTCTGACAGTACGGTTGTCCACTTCCCGTTTGACAAGAAATATAAGATCACCCTCACCAGTAAAACCGCCTGAATAGATTGTCGAGCTGGACTACCGTTCAATGGAGACATCTGCTACACGGATGGAGCCAAGAGTGAGAACAGAGCGGGTGCGGGTGCGGGGGTGTATAGGCGACGCGATGCGATAGGTAAAACTTTCTCCCTGGGTAAATTCACTAGTTGAAATTACATACGGTATTCTGGGGCTGACCAAAATCGGACCCAGGAGAAGGTATGTATCTGCTCGGATAGCAGGGTAGCGTTGGCAGCCCTGAATTTAGCAACGGCAAAGTCGAAGCTGGTCTATAATTGCTATGAAGTATTGAACCACTTGTCAGGGAAGGGACCGGTAGAACTCTTATGGATACCTGGGTGTAATAAACCTCTATGGACCAGAACCTGCAGTGGGAATAAGTCGGAATCTGATCAAAGACCGCATAAATGACTGGAAAAGAGACACAGACTGGGCAGAGGAAAAGATGGAGAGGAGTAACGGGTTGTCGAATTACCAAACTTTTCGTCGAATACTCAGCGATTGAGAGAAATGGGACCAAGGATTAATTTAATTGAACAGGCACGGCGGAAATCATAACGAGTAGGCGAGGCTTAAGGCGAGGGACGTGAACACATTGCTCCTTTTATGGGATAGCATTTTTGGATAATGACCCGGATAAGAGGGGATCGCTAAGGGACTACCCATGCGATCAGTGGCTGATGACGCCCAAACCCATAAAACATAATAATAATAAAATAGACCTACTTAAACATTGTTGCACGAACTAACCAACTGTTAAAATCGCTAGTGTTTATAATATGACAAAGATTTAATGTAACAATTAACACTTATGACTTGAAAAATTATACTCATAATGAGTAAGTGTCCCTGAAGATAGTAATCTTTAGGAAAACAATAACTTTTTACAGTTCTATATGTCGTTTGTTGAAGTATACCATTATTTATTTATGTCAAAGTTATTTGGAGATAACCCATTTTTATATATATTTTAGTTATATACTGTACACATATATATATATATATATATATATATATATATATATATATATATATATATATATTTATGTGTACAGTATATAACTAAAATATATATAAAAATGGGTTATCTCCAAATAACTTTGACATAAATAAATAATGGTATACTTCAACAAACGACATATAGAACTGTAAAAAGTTATTGTTTTCCTAAAGATTACTATCTTCAGGGACACTTACTCATTATGAGTATAATTTTTCAAGTCATAAGTGTTAATTGTTACATTAAATCTTTGTCATATTATAAACACTAGCGATTTTAACAGTTGGTTAGTTCGTGCAACAATGTTTAAGTAGGTCTATTTTATTATTATTATGTTTTATGGGTTTGGGCGTCATCAGCCACTGATCGCATGGGTAGTCCCTTAGCGATCCCCTCTTATCCGGGTCATTATCCAAAAATGCTATCCCATAAAAGGAGCAATGTGTTCACGTCCCTCGCCTTAAGCCTCGCCTACTCGTTATGATTTCCGCCGTGCCTGTTCAATTAAATTAATCCTTGGTCCCATTTCTCTCAATCGCTGAGTATTCGACGAAAAGTTTGGTAATTCGACAACCCGTTACTCCTCTCCATCTTTTCCTCTGCCCAGTCTGTGTCTCTTTTCCAGTCATTTATGCGGTCTTTGATCAGATTCCGACTTATTCCCACTGCAGGTTCTGGTCCATAGAGGTTTATTATACCCAGGTATCCATAAGAGTTCTACCGGTCCCTTCCCTGACAAGTGGTTCAATACTTCATAGCAATTATAGACCAGCTTCGACTTTGCCGTTGCTAAATTCAGGGCTGCCAACGCTACCCTGCTATCCGAGCAGATACATACCTTCTCCTGGGTCCGATTTTGGTCAGCCCCAGAATACCGTATGTAATTTCAACTAGTGAATTTACCCAGGGAGAAAGTTTTACCTATCGCATCGCGTCGCCTATACACCCCCGCACCCGCACCCGCTCTGTTCTCACTCTTGGCTCCATCCGTGTAGCAGATGTCTCCATTGAACGGTAGTCCAGCTCGACAATCTATTCAGGCGGTTTTACTGGTGAGGGTGATCTTATATTTCTTGTCAAACGGGAAGTGGACAACCGTACTGTCAGAGGGCATCCATAGGAGCCCCTCCTCAGCTAGCTCTCTTGAGAGTCTATTTTTCCCCTACCTTCCTGTTCATGTTTCCCACCCTGTGCATTGCCTTTGCAGCTTTCGCTTTCAGGGTGACATCAAGAGGTGGTATTCCCGTCACTATCCCCATACCGTCAGTATCGCCTCGATCGGTATCGATCTTAGGGCTCCGATTATACTTCTTAGAATCAATCCTCTAAGCTTGTTAAGTCAGTTGGCAGATTTTAAATAGGCTCTTTCCCACCAGACCAGTGCTCCATACGTCAGTCTGGGTTTGAGAATTGCCTGGATTTGAAAAAGTACTATGAAGAGGTTTATGAAAACCGGCTGCATTATGTAAACAATGATTTTCCGTAGTCCAGTAGTGATGGCTATGGCTATTTCTATATTCTCTTGGGCCTTAATGATAATAAATCATCTGTCTTCCAATACACCATATGCTACCGGCCCTGTCGTACAAGAAAATCAAAATTCACCAAGTTTAGAAGTAATTTTGGAAAACTTGATGAATCAAAAGTAAATAATAAAATATTTTATTGGAAAAATTATATATTCGTGCTTAAGCTAGTACACAGATTAAATAAAAATTATTCTAAGGGTAGATTACATTCTTAGATTTATGTGATATAGCAGCTGTGAATTCATAAATCATGTAATTATTTATTTTTTCAGTATTATAAATTCATTATCGAAATTTTCAATGATCCTTAAATATTTAAGATTTATGAAAATTATATATAAGAATGATAGTACAAGGAATAGCAATTTTTATGTGTATTCTTTATATATAATTTGAAGAGTGATTTAGTTTTCACTAGAAACATTAATTCAACTGAAATTTAAACATTATCTAAGTGAGTACATAATCTTTTAAATTACATCTTTTCGTAGATACCGCAGACTGGAATGAGAAGTGGCCTATTCATTTTTTACATTCAGGCTCCTGTGATATTTTAAAAATACAAGTCTGTTAAAACTTATGTATCAAAACTGAAAAAAAAAATCAGTAGTAGAAGCACTACTACTAATTTTTATGTCATAATCGCTAGCTTTAAGGAATGCTTTTAATATTAAAAGAAATGCTAAATAATAAATATATATTTAGAAAAAATGAACCATTTTCCCCTTGTTGTCATTTAAAAATATCTATATGCACGAGGATCGAAGTAAAAAGTACTTTTAAGTAATAATAATTGTATTATTATTGAGACAATTAGCGAAATTTTTCTTATAATATCTTTCTTATAATCGCACTATATAATTATTTCATTTTCATTGACAATATTTATAGCATTAATAAACAACGACATTTATTTTATTTTCCAATTAACCAGCTACAGTTTATTTTTCAGACTGCAAACAATGGTTTTAATATCGCATTGGTATGTGAGGCTATCAGAAAAGGTCATATTTGCAATAAACTGAACCATAACCGAAGTTATTGTACCACTATTTATTTAGGACGATTCTATAAAAAAATTAAAATAAACATTCATCTGTGTTATACCCGCTGTTCAATTTTGTATCCCGCGTTAGATTTTATCTCCCGCAATGCCATGAAACTTTATAATGTGTGATTCCTGTATCCGTTCGACAACAGTCAGTACATTTAAAATCGTAATAATATACGGGGTGTTCAATTTATGGATGTTTTTATTAAATTACATGGTACATTACAGAAATGTTTACGGAAACAGTTTATTTTGTTTTCTGTGGCCCACTGTTATAAAAACATAATGGCAGACAGTTTCTGCGTATTTATTGGTGAGATATTATCTACAGTTGTTCACTCAGACTGCTATTTTGGAAGATATTTGGGTGGACATATTATCTATAATGATTTCATTTACATACATCGGTATTAAATATCAAGCCATAGCCACTGCGATTGTCACTTGGATGAATCACTGACTGATTTACTTATGTCTTCTAGTGGTTTGAATCTCAATGAACTCGCAGAACATACAAACTTAGACATGATTTGCGCAGAAGACATACCGTTCCTCGGACAGGATGTAAAACCTGTGCATAGCTGGGAAATTTTATTATTAACTGACTTCTCGTTTATTTTTATTTTCCATCTGTTTGACTATTCTGTTACCTGTTCACTATTTTTAACTAGTATAGCAGTATCGTCCGCAAATGTGGCAATTATAAATTCTTCATTGACTGAAAAGTCTGCAGTATATAGAGTGCACAAAGAAAGGTCCAATATACTGCCCTGAGGACCACAAGCATTTATTTTAAGTATACCAATTACACTTTCTGCATATCTTATGTAAAAAGGTCTCTCTTTAAGGTAAGATTCCAGAATGATATAAAATGAATGGTATAATTTTTTCGTCTCTAGTTTATATTTCTTATCATGTAAGATATAAATTTGTATTGTTTTAAGATTAATAATGCTAGTCGCTCTACTATACTGCATTGATTTGGTTTTTGAGACAATTTGACGACTTGTAATTGAAGTCGTTGAACTTCATTTTTGATGTTACAAAATTTTAATGTAACATCAAACACTTGTGACTTGGACAACTGTAGTCATAATGAGTTACCATATTTAGGGAAGCAACTAAACCACCTTTTACTGTCGTATGTAGGTTATATATTACTAATCGCTATTGCATTATGTATTGTATTAAAATTATTTGAAGGTTACTCTTTTATTTTTTCGTAGTTGTATACTGTACACACTATATATGTATTTATTTGTATTCCACAGTTTCGTTCTATAAATTATTTTTTTCTGTTGAAAAAATAAAGGCATTATTACTATAATTAAAATATATTACAATTTATGCGAAGTCCTAATTTTATTGAGATACAACTCCAACGACAATATATATGCCGCACCCCGCAATGTTTATATTCCCATGAAATAAATTGACTAATTTCAGTAGTATCCCAAAGCGTGATCACAACAGCTTTAACAGGATCTTACATGTTATTCTACCTCAGTGAGAGCATGTAATAAAGTCTAGTAGTGCACGGAAGTAAACTTACCTTAGCTTATTCTAAAAATACGTGATGGAATTTCGGTTCACCAAAGCGGATTACGGGGGATAACGACTCACGCTATGCTTGGCCTACTGTGATGGATAATTACAGGAGTAAGGGGGTTAAGGGTTGTGGCGGACATAAGTAGGGCATTGCTCTTGAGGTTAAGCAAATAGTGGCGTGACGAAACTAGGGCTCCACTTCGACGTGCATTATAAAGAAGGGAACGAATCCATTTTTGATGAGTCACTGTCGGAGTTGTATTGAAGAAAAACAGGGGGAATATAGTTTCTGTCTTATATCTTATGAGTGATAACATTTTATAGCATTAAAATGATGATGGGTATATAAATAAATAATTATCTTTAATTCTTAAAAGTGTTTTAAATTTAAGGTGTTGTTTTTGTACTAGTTAGATAGCATGATCTTAGAATTTGAATTGTTTTAGATAAATAAGAAATCGGCAATAATATGCAGGGTGATCCAAATTCGAGATCGAGATTTGATATATTACTATCATATATAAATATGTATTTGTTAGTATTGTATTCTAATGTTTTGACCCCAATAAGGACATATGGCTGTTGTGTTGAAGATATAATTGGACAAAATAGGAAGATGGAGAAGGAAAATATAGTAAAGTCATATTTAAATGAATTCAAGTGAAACATAGTATCGCATCGAAATAATGGTGTTGCCTTAATGTTCCTTCATCTTCAAAAAAAGTATATAACAGAAAATTTGATACTATTCAATTTTAAATTATTATTATTATTATTAAAATATTCTAATATAGTATGTATTCCAATATAGTATTTATTTCGTATTACGCACATATGCTTGCATTTTTGAAAAATTTACACATAATCATATTTATTAATTATAAATTCTAAATAATAATATTTAGTGGCAAATTTTCCAAAAAATTTGAAACCACCATTCTAAGAATTTCTAGGTATTTACGAGAATTTAAATTTTCATCATACACTTCAAAACACACGCGATTATCCATCATCAAACAAAAAACATTAAAACTAAATGTATTTTGAAAGTTACCTTCACGCACCATTCGTGGATTTTGTTCTGCCCAAACATGCCAATTCCTCCTATTATCCCTTCTGTGTTAAATTTTGACTCATCGGTGTAAATAATTTTGTTCAAAAAATGTGGGTCTTCTTGCGTTTTTAATAAAATGCTTTCGCAGAATGCCACACGTCGTACCTCGTCACCTTGGTGGGGAGTTTGCAGTCTTAAAATGGAAAAAGCATGCATTTTATGTTTTTCCATAATTCTCTGTATTGACGAGTAAGATAGTCCCAAATCTTGTGACGCAGCTCTAATCGACGTATGTGGATTTGCAATAATGTTGTCAAGACATTTACTTGGTTGCCTTCATCACCAGTAACATCTTTGGGGCGTGTTCTAGTAACTTCAGTTCCAAATCGTTTAAAATTTGCTTCTATTCTCTTGAAGGCAGTTTTGTTTAAAGGCCGTAAATGTGGATATCTCTCAATAATTTTTTTACATTCTCCATGAATGAAAAATAAATTTAATATGTCTTCATTTGAATATTCCTGTTGGATCTCCATAATACACGTTATAATTTATAATACTATGTAAGATCTCACTTTGACATCTACTTTGATATTTACATTGACAATTAAGACAATGCGTATTATTTTCATGGCCCGCTGGTCAGAAGTAAATTAATAAAATGGAAAATTATGGTATCGAATAAAAAATACCTCGATAACAAGAAAATGGTAGCAGATAGGTATAGGGAATCCTAATACGGATTGAAATATCACTTAATTCTCCATCACAAAAAGCAATAAAATACAGGGTGTTCTATTTAAGAAAATTGACTTTTGAGCAGTTGAAATTTGTCAGAATGAACTTAGTTTTCTGAACACCCTGTAAGTAATAAAAAATGAAACTACATATCACCTGAAAGCTTAATAGTCCGCCTAATTGCAGCCCAAGATTTGCTACTATAACTTTTGTTTTGAATAAGTGACGAGCATTCCAATGTAATACTACAAAACCTAATTTAAAAAGAAAATTAAAATATCTCAAAAACTGCTGAAGATAGGTATAGGGAATTGTTAAGAAAGTTCACTTAAAATCAGCAGTGTAATACAAAAATGTAGTAATATACTGGGTGTTCTATTTAAAATAAGGAAGTTGATAGCTACTTCCGGTATAACAGGAACTGTCAGAAAATCAAAAATACTTTAGTTGAATAGATCGTCCTCGCTAACCCTTGATTCCAAATTTTAAAAAATGAATTCCAATGGAAAGTTCATAAACATTTAATCAACGGGTTAACTGAATCACCCTGTATATATATATATATATATATATATATATATATATATATATATATATATATATATATATATATATATATATATGTATATATATATATATATATATATATATATATATATATATATATATATATATATATATATATATATGTCACAAAATATCCTGAAACTCTGTACATTATATTTATAGTTTTTTGGAATACCGAGATTTATTTAATGTTCACGCTTCTAGATAACTCTAAAAAGAACCTTACACTATTGTAATTCTTTGTCTCTGAATCTCTTTCAATGAAACCAATTTCCAACGCCACTGCCGCAACGGTCAATTCGCTCTCTTGCAGCTTTCGTCAATTACGCGAGATTAAATCGCGCAGTACGTTCCCGGACTCGAAGATCTGATTGTTCGGAACGGCCGTGTTAGTGCATGAACTCGGTTAGTGTTCCTCCGCTTTGTTATTCAAGAAAATTAGCGAAAAGATGCCCTCGGTAACGCGGGTCATTAAGTTAATTACTCACACATCCAATGCGAATTATCGTTTCGTTGCTGCAGTTAATGGCCGCTATTAATTTTACATCTGAACCGAATGGGGTGCATATTAAAGCATCGCGTTGATGGTACTGCAAATATTTGGCTTCTCGATTAGATTGTTCTCGAGTATCACGTCCATAAGAGTCACAAATTGCCTGATATGTGATAGTATTCATCGAGCCAATCATGATATCGTAATGTCAAAGAATTGTCTGATGAATAATCAGGTAACTCTCATTTGGATTATCCTCATTAAGCCTTTGTATGTTCACTATGTAATAAGTGATAAGTAATCTGACTCCATTCGTTAGGTTTACGCTCTTGTAATTATTTGTTCACTCTAATATTACAACTTACCATAATTAGAATATTGTTATGGTTTTTATAGTTCTACGATCTATTTTTGTCAACAGATATTTCTTTAGAACCACACAATGTAGTTCTAGACTTAACAAACTATTAACTATAATAATTATCATATTAAATTTCACATTAGAAGTTAATAAGACTATAGAGATTTTTACTTTTCCGCACTCAACTATACTAGCGGAAACGTAATGTAGCCGTGTAAAGAAAAATGGAAATTTTTTTTTTTCGTTTATTTTTCATTTTTCGGCCTAAAAACCAAAAAAACATGGTTTTTAAAGGTTTCAAAAATAAAACCCGCCACAGGTAGGATTCGACATTTGTCCCGGATCGGAACCGAACGACATACAGCTGTTTCGAACTTATTAGTTCTCATCAGTGCCGTACACGGTACGCCGATTCTGGACAAATGCCGAATGAACTTTATGGCGTATACATCTTTATCGATACGATCTCTATCAGTAACATATAAGTCGGAAATCGAGAAAGGAACCACCAAGCCGCCAAGCGGTTGTCAAAGTAGCTCCCGAATAGTAAAGCTATTACATAATCGCTCTAGGAAACAACTACCCCTCGGGCTAAAGCCACGCCAGGCATTGAATTATACCCAGAAGCGATCCTCGACCCCTTTCTCGTGTTTCTGCACGATCAGATAAGGTTTCAAAAAATAAAACCCGCCACAGGTAGGATTCGACATTTGTCCCGGATCGGAACCTATGATGAGAACTAACTGATGAGAACTAATAAGTTCGAAACGGCTGTATGTCGTTCGGTGTCAAGGAACCACCAAGCCGCCAAGCGGCTAAGAAAGTAGTTCCCGAATAGCAAAGCTATTACATAATCGCTCTAGGAAACAACTACTCCTCGGGCTAAAGCCTCGCCAGGCATTGAATTATACCCATCCGGGACAAATGTCGAATCCTACCTGTGGCGGGTTTTATTTTTTGAAACCTTATCTGATCGTGCAGAAACACGAGAAAGGGGTCGAGGATCGCTTCTGGGTATAATTCAATGCCTGGCGGGGCTTTAGCCCGAGGAGTAGTTGTTTCCTAGAGCGATTATGTAATAGCTTTGCTATTCGGGAACTACTTTGATAGCCGCTTGGCGGCTTGGTGGTTCCTTTCTCGATTTCCGACTTATATGTTACAGATCATGTAGAATATATTTACTCATTATGATCCCCTTGTGCTTGGATTACCGTTTCCATTCTCGGTCTGAAGCATTCGCAGGCCCTTTTTAATAAGTCACGGTCCATATTGGTGAATGCCACTACAATAGCGGCTCTCAATGATGCGACACTTGGATGTCTGGACTTGTTGGTGATACTTTCAACCATGCTCCATATACAGAAGTCCAAAGGATTCAAATCCGAGCTGTTGGGAGGCCAAAATTCTTTGGACCAAAACATGTCGACGTTGTCTGACAACCAATTTTGCACCAAATGACTTGTGTGCGCAGGCGCACCGTCCTGCTAGGAAACATACGGCTTTCCATACGACACAGTTTCCATCCACGGCTTCACCACTGCCCTGGATCCCCTAAAATCAACTCTTGAGCCCGTTGAATGATTTCGGGCGTCCTGACAACGTGCTCCGTTGAGTGGGTTTTCCTTGCTGGTGTTGCAGAATCTTCGCTGGATTTCTCTGACTCGTTGTATTTCGCGATGACATCATACACAGTAGATCTTGAGTACCCGAAGAATCGAATGATTTCTGTCGCTGACCGTCCAGCGCGAACACTTTCGATAATCGCGGCTCTTTGATTGAACTCTGCACTTGGTTTTAACATCGCGACTGTTTTGAGGTTATGAGTGTTTAGTACATGCGTCAAGCTATTTAAACGCCGATCGCTACCTCTCGAAGAGGTATAGAATGACCCGAAATTTGAATTGAATTTTTTCCGGATTTTGGCGCCACACTATAATATAGTTATCATATATAGAAATTATTATACGTAAAAAATTTAGAACATAAATGAAATTTTTCATTTATGTTCTAAATTTTTCTAAATTTTCATTCCTTCAAAATATGAAATTTTTCATATTTTGATGGAATTAAAACAGACTTTTAAGAATTTTCAAAATTGTAGAATTGAAGGAATTGTAGAATTGGAATTTCAGAATTGAAAAAATTTTAATTAAATGTAAAGACCTGCAAACATAATTTTTGAAAAAAATAAAATATAAATATCTAAATTTTAATAAAAAGGTAAATCAGTTCAGTTAAGTCCAGGACACATCAAAATGACAAATTAGAGTAATACGGAAAAAAAGTATACTTAATATATTATAATTGTAATGTTAATATTAGACGTGTTAAAGCATGCAATATATGTTTCTGTTTTTTCACATTTTTAAAAAATGTCAGATAAAAGATAAAATGTCAATAATATTATAATACAAAAATGTTTACTAATTATTTAAAAATACTCTGTGTCTTATTAAAAATGCGAACGAATAATCTCAAGATTATATCATTGTTTCTTTCACATTTTATACTATTATAGTATGATAATATTAGTATTATCTCGTGCCACATTCTTCATAACAATAATAATAATAATAAATTTATTGCACATAAAACTTTATATTTTTAAATGAAGATTAGCTTAATTTAAAATAAGAAATAACATATACATACAGGTATAAAGAATAATAATGGAATATGAATAAAATAAAATAAATAATGTAATGGTATTAAAACACTAAAAGGAACTATAAAAAACGAGAAACAATAACACATTTACCTTTACCTACTGTATACTTAAATACTATACAGTATATATAATCTATATATAGATATAAATTTAAAGTCAGAAGGGACAATTAAGTTGTTTGTTTAAAATAAATGATGAAGTTTGAAAATATTCCACAACTATGCACCTATTGCTTTAGCTGTCTGATTTGTTAGATTATTTAAAGTCGTTGTTGATAATTCGAAATCAGTTGTAAAATTGCAAATAAATGTTTTAATTACATAGTATATAGGATAGTCAAAGTATAGATGACAAATAGTTTCCTGTACATTAATGTTGCAGAGAGTAAAACATTCAGATGGGTTAATTTTATGAAAGACGCCATTAAGTGTGTATATTGATTGAAATTTATTTTTTGTCCATAATTGAGTAATAGTAGGTACGGGTTAGATGTATAAGCAGGTTTACATTTAATTAGGATTGGGGAGATCTATCAATACTAAAAGTGGTATGATACAACAAAAATGAACTTTTCCTCAATAACTCTATGGCATATTGAAGTAACTTATCATAAAACTTGAATAATAATAGTTCATTATTCAATTTTAGAACATTGTATGACATATTTTCGCATATTTCAACTGCATCAATAAAATTAAATTGTTATTTAACTAGGGTAGCCCAATTATATCTTTCATCGCAATTCTCAAGATACAGTTGCCTTTTAAAACAATCTGCATCTTTCATGTAACAGAGGTAGCATCTTTAGAAGCCAGTAATATATGACTTATAAAAATATTAAAGGGTGTATTGTCACGTTTATAAAATGAATGTATTACAATTTCGTATATATTTTAGGAATAAATCAATCATATCACACCGAATATCATTTCCGCATGGACGTACTATAAATTAACAGTCTTGTCTCTAGAACCAGTCTTATGGTTTGCACTGTATAGTAGATATTCCATAGCCTTTAACCATAGCCCTTATATCAATTTGAATATTTTTATTTTAAACTTCCTTTAATCCATTTTAAAGCACGAGGGGGTACCCAAGAGACACCGATATATTTCTTTTCAATTTTCTTAATTAATTTTTAAACAAACAATCTTCCATCCCCTTCAAAGTATTCTTCACTGGCACTACTACGCTTATCTAATCTTTTATTCCATTGTTCAAAACATTTTTGAAATTCATCTTCTGTGATGCCTACAGTGCCTCTGTCGTTTCTTTCTTCACCTGAGCAGCGTCGGCAAAACGCTTTCCTTTAATGCCTCTTCTTATTCGGGGAAATAAAAATGTCGCACTCGGCAAAGTCGAGTGAAGAGGGGGGACGGGGCGGAGAGGTCATGCCATTTTTGTTTTGCCATGACCTTGTTTTTGTTCAGCAGTCAGCAGTCGAGGCTCGAATATGGCTGCCAGCTATTCATCCCTAAACCTTTCATTAAAATTTGCTGAACTAAACTCCAAATCACTCCAGATAGCTCCACAACTTCATCAATGGCCGTTGTCGATCTTTCAAGATGATGAAGATGAAGAGAGCGAATTTTTTCAACATTTTCATATGTTCAAGCCGTAGAAGGACGGCCAGAGTGAGGTTTGTCAACAATTTACATTTCGCCTCTTTTAAAATGGGAGAGCCACTCAAACACTTGAGTTTTCCCAATATCGTCATCCCTGTAGATCGTTTTTAACATTTCAAGAGTTTCTGTGCCAGTTATTCCGAATAAGAAGCAAAACTTTAGAGCCGCGTGCTATTCACGAATATGAGCCATTGCAAATACCACGAACACACAAAACAACTCTCACTAAAAAATTCACACAAGCCGAACAGGCTTACTGACTTGAGAATGGTAGCTCTACATGCTCCTAGCGGCAGAAATCGGTACTACCAACAATCTGCCCACCACAACATCAATTCGATTTCTTTTGGGTACCCCCTCGTATATTTTACTTAGTATAAATTAAGAAACCTATCACTATATATTTTTTTGGTTTTACCTTTTACTACGAGTTATCAAGGTATTTGCAAGAGAACAAATTTAAAAGCACATCTTGATTTTCTCCGTATACCGTATGACATTTAGCTACACGCATTATTGTCAACTCTGAACTTTTAAATCAACACAAAATAAAACGTACACCGTACACAATTTTGCCAGCGAGAATCCCATCCCGTTAGCAATGTCGCCATCCCAAGGGAAATATAAAATTGCCTCGCACAAATGGGTATTGGCTATATCCTTATTCTGGCGTACGACAAAAAAAGGTTCCGGTTTTATAAAACAACCGTTTGTTTTTAAAATTCACAGCACTGTAAACGTTTGTTCTGCTTAACCAAACTCAATACGTTTATCTCTTGCAGCAGACTGATACTCCGGCTGTTACCACATCGGAAGAGCCGACCTATTTAGAGAACGAAATAGAGGACGGCGTGGATGACAAGAGCGATCTGTACTACGAGAAGGAGGACTGTTCGATGCAGGAATACGAGGTCATGAAGGTATATGCAATATTTTACATATGATAAGGTTTCAACATAGAAATACATTATGGTCTATAAGTATATGTATGTATAGCGCGTACAATAATATTCACGAATCCATGTTACGTATTGGTATTAATTATTTTCAAAATTTTCCAAGCCTAGTAAAATATAAGTTATAGGGTAAGAAAAGGTAATATTGGAACTCTCAGTAGAGTTTTCATGTAAAAACTGAAATAAGTGTATAAACATATTCAACTTTATCAAATTAAATATGTTTAACATAATAAAATATATGGCAATAATTGCAGGGGCGTAGCGTGAGAAAAGAATCTAGGGATGTCATAAAAGTTTTATAAGGGGAAGAGGCATAGTTAGATGTATAGTAGGCCATATGAAAATGGTAAAAATAAAAAAAGACACTAACCTGAAATGATTATGCCGAGGTATAAATCCTAATTTTTAAAATGAAGATCAATTCTTCGGTTTTTGTTTGTCCAGCGAAAGCGTCTATCACCGTTTCTTCAAATGTCGGAGACGATCTAGTATCTTTTAACAAGGCACTTTCAATATTTATTAATGCTGATAGTCTTTCTTGCTTTTGAGAGTTTCGCAGATATGTCTTTATTCTCTTTAAACATGAAAATGCACTTTCCGCGGAATTTATTGTGGCAGGAATAGTCAAAATTAAACGACACAATTTTGATGACTCCAGGAAAACAGAAGATAATTGAAGGGACATAATGTATTGGTGAAGCTCAGACACAGTGCTCTTTTTCATATCGGGATCACTATAAATCACTGAAAGTTCACATTTTAATCGATTTGCGTCAAAGAATGTTCCATATGTATCTACTAAAGAAGATAAAAGTTCGTCAGAAAAACGTTTCACGAATGAAGTAAATTGTGTGGAATCTAGATTTAAGAACTTCAGTTTATAAATTTCACTAATCCGTTCACTAATGTTCAAAGTAATAACGTCGAAAACTTCATAAAACAATGGTGCGTAGGTGCTTTTCTTATCTTCTTCAGGAATTGAATCCAAACGCATTCTTTTACTTGGTGGTTGATTTGCTACCAACAAATCTATCCATACGGTCCCAAATGTTACTAAACTCTTTCTCATTTTTTAAATATGTGATTTGAAATCGGCGATCTTTTTATTGCAGTAACTAATATCTGATATTCTTGTCTGTAGAGTTTTAAACAGACTCTCGGCATGTGGAAATATTGCAGAAAACACTGCTAAGAAAAAATTAAAATCAAAATCGCGTGATAAAGTTAAAAGGCCTCTAGCACAATTAACGGTTTCTCCATTTTCTTTCAAATCTTCTTCATGTTATGGCGACAGTCGCCAAGACGCGTTCACGTAATCGCATAACTGAGTCAGGAAATAACGACAACACCCACTCAAGGTTCCACTGTTGACTGGGTAAGATCACTGACATTTTCGCCCATCTATCGCGTAGTTTGGATGTAACTTGGACCATCCCATTTCAGCACTGCAACAAGTAACGCGGAAGTCCAATAATCTCTGGTGTCTTCATGGCCGATTTGAAATGAAAAATTTTATGGTAGCGTTTAAAGTAAATAATGTATGTTTGCAGTCGATTTAAAATAATTAAAAAATTGTAATAATTGAATAAATCGATTGAACATTTAAACAACACTAATTTGCCAATTTTTAAGGGATGCGACGCATCACTCCCATCCATGTACCATGTTCTACGCCCCTGAATAATTGATAAATAAACGAAATTAACTAAAAATTGTCAGTAGGAAGAAAAATCTTCCTACTCGATAATATTGAATTTAATGCCACTCCGTATAACAATAAACATATAACTGTTAAAAAGCTATTACAAAATAAGTACTAACACTAAATGTATTTCGGGTCATTCGAGAGACACAATGAAATAAAGTAAATTTCAAAGTGACGAGATTTTTAAATAATACTAAATATAGCTAATTACAAGAAAGTAAACTGGACAGTACATATTTAAAAGACTATATAAAATATAAACATGCTACAAATTATCCTAATAAATTTATTAATGACTCGTTAAAAATTGTGAATAAAAGATGTATCTACAAGCGTATGGTATCTAAGGTTACACGCACTATTTGTAGTGTGGTAAGGGCTATTTTACCGCACTAGTGCTATATAATATAGAACTACTTTACAGTACTAGTAGAGTAGAATATGTACATAAATCAAATTTTACTAAAAATTATGAGTTTACATCAAGATGTATTTGATTTTTTGAAATCAAATACAAAAATACATTTTTGATTGGTATTTTGAAAATTAAACTAACTAAAATTTAATAGTAATATTGGTGTTGTCTATTGCTATATTTATATGTTAATTACCGCTGATTGTATGGAAGTTTTCTTGGGTTAAATGATGATTTTTTTGATGAAGTTTCTTCTGTCTTTGTATTAATGGCATTTCTACTTCTATTTAAATTTCAATGATAAAATTGTTGGCATTAATTTATTTAACAATAACTAATTTATTTTGCATTACAGCCCTCAGTGTATCCTACTGCCACTATGGAGGATTTCCACCCTCTGTGGTGTTTTAGAGCCATCATCTCCTCCATGAAGCGACACCCCGTAAAATTTTTTGGATATTTTAATCTTAAATATTTGGCAATTGTACAAGGAACCCTGCCAATTATATCAATATATACCAGCTAATTAGTACATTTTCCATTTTTCTAAATAATGATCAACCGATCGTGTGAACCGCTAGAGAATCGTAAGTCGTCTTACTTCTTGTATATGTGATTCTCGTTTTTTTTTTCGCAAAGAGCAAATTTTCTTGTGATATAGTTTTTGCTATCAGGAATTGTGACAACGAGGATGAATCCTTCTTTGACATCTTTAATTTCAATGTTAGATCTTTTCTTCTTTTCTTCCCTGTAATATCAATGTCAAGACTAAAGCAACAAAACAAAATTTATAAGATAAAACAAGAAACTTTATCAAGGGTTACTAAATATTTTGCAGACTTTTAATTTGTTTAGTATAGTATTTTCATTCATTAAGAAAAACATTCTCATTCAGAGTTTCGTTTAGGTATAAGCTAATCTTTTCACGGATGAAAACATCGGAGTTTTTAGATTTTCATCTAACCATTTTTCGCTTCAAATGCTCATGTAACCTGGAAAACTGGTCACTGCAAATATTATTTTTTATCGAAAGCATTGACTTCAATCACAGTCTTACTTATGTCGTTGATAGATACATTCGTTAGGGAATACCTTAGCACTAAATAGTCATACCCTTTTTCATAACGCTGCCCGAATTTCTTCGACAATGTACTGAAAGTTTGCTTCTTGAACTAATTCATAAATTCATTGGGGAATTTTCCATTTTTTTGATAAAACTAACAAAACTTCACATTGTTAACAACCTGCTTATAAATTTGTTTTATTGTAACAATTTCAAAGGCAAAATAATGTATAATGTTCTTGTTGTCAACTTAAAAGGTCAAAAAAATGGTTGACAAGTGAAATCAGAACTTAATTGTATACGTTAAAAATTAACAAAAAAAGAATTGTTGCGTGAATTAAAACTCTTATTACCATAATTGATATATAATATACTATTTTTCACGCATTAATTTAATTTTGTTATAGAGGGAGAAGGGGAAAAAAGGGAAGTAGGTATTAGGAAAGGAGTAACACAAGCTATCATCACTAATTTTTAATCTGTACATCGAAGAGGCGATTAATGTGGTGAGTGGATTTCGGGATTAAGTTACAGGGACAGAAACTAAAAATGCTGAGATTCGCGGATGATATAGCAGTATTAGCATCTAGTAAGGAGGAAGTATTATCAGCATTGAACGAAATGGAGGTAGTGTTGACAGAGGAATACGGAATGAGGGTGAATAAAGACAAAACTAAAGTGTTAGTGGGCAGAGGGCGCGAGAACAGAGCAAAAACGAAAGTACAAATTAATAATGAAAGATTGGAGGAAGTTAAAGACTTTAGAAACAAGGAAGAGATTTTTGAAAACATATGTATGGAGCACGGCATTATACGGTTGCGAAACCTGGACGGTAGGGGAAGCAAGTAGGAAGAAATTAGAAGC
Organism: Rosalia funebris; assembly: GCA_037954035.1. Lineage (NCBI taxonomy): Eukaryota > Metazoa > Arthropoda > Insecta > Coleoptera > Cerambycidae > Rosalia > Rosalia funebris. The sequence continues at coordinate 35,552,781 of JAZFAV010000015.1, forward strand.
TTTTGAGATGTAGTGTTACCGAAGAATGATGAAAATATCATGGACTGATAGGGTTAGAAACGAAGAAGTATTGGAGAATGTCGGCGAGAAAAGAAGTATGTGGAAAAACATAAAGAAGAGAAGAGATAGAATGGTAGGCCACTTGCTGAGACATGGGGGAATAGTTCGCGATATTTTGGAGGCAGAATTAGGAGTGAAGAAAGGCAGAGGTAGGCCTAGATTAGACTACTGCTTGCAAATAGTAAGGGATGTAGGTTGTACAATTGCACAATTAGCGAAATGCGTAGATCAGCACAAGATATTGGAAGCTGAAGGTTAGCGTCCAACCAGTCTTAGGACTGATGACCTCATGATGATGAATTTAATTTTATAAATGTGTGCGATTTTGTGGATTCAACTACTGCACTTGGTTTATAAAACTACAGTGTCTACATATAATTTTGTGATTTTTGTACCGAAAATATTCCTAAAGCCCCCCATTCACTAGGCGGATCGCGACGACTCGCAAAACAGACACGACTCACGACTAATCCACGTTTGTCAATACATTACGCGGAACTGAGATGGGCCCTGCAAAAGAGCTCATTCGTATACTTAACGTGGTGAGGCCTAGTTATGTCCCCCGTATTCTCAAAAAAGGCAAAAGTTGCTTTGGCGGTTGGTACAGTTATATTATTTGAAAAAAAAACGTGTTTGGGCGAAATTGGCAATTATGAGGTTTCTGGCAACAGGGAGGAGTTATGAGGACTTAAAGTTTTCTTCTATAATTTCTCCTCAGTTACTTGGAAAAATCATTCCAGAAACTCCGTCCCAAAAAAATTTATTATCTTCAAAAGACATTTGCACTACAGATACGCCGTAGATTGTTGTGTGGTGTAGCAGGTCGCCGCGGACAAGTCTCGGCAGATCACACACATTACAAAAATAGTACCGATTGGTCGCGGTCGGGTCGTGAGTCCGCTTGTCAATCTAACGGACCCATGACCCGATCCAGACCCATCTGCGACTTGTCCACTATTACCATTCATTACCGGATCGGTCGGCGGACAAGTCGGAATGGACCGATCCGACGGACCGGTCCGCTAATGAATAGGGGGTTTATAAATATTTACAATATGATTTGAAAGGGTAAGAAGTAAAAAGGTACAAGTGCAAAAAAAGAGAAGTGGAGTAATTAACTGTTAAAGTTATTGCTTTATACAAAAATCTGGATCCTTGGTTGAATCTTGTTGTTTGCATTAATCAACATGTAAAACTCGTACAATTTCATCTTATGAGCACATTTTCAAAAAAAGGCTGCAATTGTTTTTGCTTGCACTTGTACCGTTCTACGACCAAATGAAAGTGAAAATGTTGTTTGTAGTTTGAGATGTTTTATTAGAGAAAAAAGTAATAATAATAAACTTAATGCAAAACAAATTCAGTCATCATGATCAGATATCAACACTTCCTTCATTCTGATACTTGAGTGGACGGTATTTCGGTCTCTCTCTAATTTTCTCTAGTTTTCTTGACTTTCTTATTCTCGTAAGGCAAATTAGAATAAAACTGATGATGGATAGGAGGTATGTAGTCTAACAGTGTCTTTAAATTGTCAAACTTTTCAAAACAAATCTTCAAAGTGTGTTTGTATAATTTGTCATTCAAACTATCTAATTTGATGTTTGGTCTTCCTTTTTTCAGCAGGGAGCAGTTTTCTGTATTATTGGAAGGCCAGCATTCATTTCTTGACATATTAAACGAAAACTTCAAAAAGTGTTCCTTTTTATAAGTGAAGCGTACAATCTCGCGCCATCTGAATGTCTTGTTCTCCTCATCCTTCTTAGAATCTTTTATGTGGTCATGAAGGTACAAAATTGTCACTATTCATGCATTTGACGGTAAAATTTTTACTAGTATTTTTAATAATATCAATCCAATAATCTGGTACAAATATGGTAGGATTGTTTTTCTTCTTTCCTCAATTCGCCCAAAGGATCTATCGCACTCCATGTAAGAATGCCCGGATTCAAATAATTTATGGTCTATTCTTTTCAGATGAGTACATTAGACCAGAAACGTGAAAAGTTTAGCTATGTTTTTGTTTTCATTTTAGCCTCCGCAAGAATCGGAATAGGCAATTAACTGTTGAACTTCTGGCGAGAGCTGCTGAACATACTAAAAAAAATAAATAAAAGCGTAAAACATTATTCTAAATGTAAGAAAATTATTTTTCACCTTCAACAAACAGAATCCAATTTGTTGAGAGCCTCGTGAAGCTGTTGTTTCACACCAAACGTACATGTAAAATTTTCCAGATATAACTTCATAAGTGCAGAAATTATACGTCCATAGTTGCCTTAAATAGTACACTTTATTAGTGGTGAGCAGAGGTGTAGCAAGCGTTTTTTCCAAATCAAAGCTTAATAAGGGAGTAGACATTGAATTTTCTGTGCAATATTCAGGATCTCTTTTTTTAGCCGCTGTAACACTTTCAACAATTCTGTGATGAACTTCCAGGTCTGCCTTACTTTTTCTGATTAGCACTTCACTGCGACCATTTTTTATTAAATTATTTAAGTGATCGCATGTATGACATGTATTCGAATGTGGTTTGTGGAATTTCAGGTTAAATTGAGTGCAAAAAATATATCTGTATTATGATTCCTTCACTTGTGACTTGTCAAATTCTCAGCACCATTCACGATAAAGAGAATACATCTTTATAATATTTAAATCTGGATATAGATATCGAGAGGCGGAATTTTGGGAGCTGGAATAATGGCTCCTATATCTTGGAGACACTGTGATGTATGAAATAACATCATTACGCCTTTGCTCACTCATTTTATTGGATGGAGGACGTTTACCACGTTGGTCTATTTACATAAATCCTTCCTTTGATATTTTATTGCACACTGTAGTGAGTCTTCGGTTGGTTATTCATAAGGTATTTAAAAAGAACTGCTTTCATACTCTAAAGTTCATCAAGAAAATCTGGGTGACATAACTTTTACTGGAGTGTGCATCAGTTTTTATTCTCTTAGGCAACACCTTCTTTACGCAAGGATCATCATCATGAGGTCATCAGTCCTAAGACTGGTTGGACGCTAACCTCCAGCTTCTCCCATCTTGTGCTAACCTACGCATTTCGCTAATTGTGCAATTGTACAACCTACATCCCTTACTATTTGCAAGCAGTAGTCTAATCTAAGCCTACCTCTGCCTTTCTTCACTCCTATTTCTGCCTCCAAAATATCGCGGACTATTCCCCCATGTCTTAGCAAGTGGCCTACCATTCTATCTCTTCTCTTCTTTATGTTTTTCCACATACTTCTTTTCTCGCCGACATTCTCCAATACTTCTTCGTTTCTAACCCTATCAGTCCATAATATTTTCATCATTCTTCGGTAACACCACATCTCAAAATCTTCTAATTTCTTCCTACTTGATTCCCCTACCGTCCAGGTTTCGCAACCGTATAATGCCGTGCTCCATACATATGTTTTCAAAAATCTCTTCCTCGTTTCTAAGTTTATTACCCCCGAGCATAAAAGTGCTTTCTTTCTGTTAAGAGCTACTCGACCCTGCGCTATTCTTTGTTTTATGTCTTTATCGCTTCTTCCATCCCAATTTATTTTACTTCCTAAATAAGTGAAGTTTTTAACTTCCTTCAGTCTTTCATTATTAATTTGTACTTTCGTTTTTGCTCTGCTCTCGCACCCTCTGCACACTAACACTTTAGTTTTGTTTTTATTCACCCTCATTCCGTATTCCTCTGTCAACACTGCCTCCATTTCATTCAATGCTGATTCTAATTCCTCTTTACTAGATGCTAATACTGCTATATCATCCGCGAATCTCAGCATTTTTAGTTTCTGTCCCTATACTTTAATCCCGAAATCCACTCTATCTTTTACCACCTTAAGCGCCTCTTCGATATACAGATTAAAAATTAGTGGTGATAGCGTACATCCTTGTCTTACTCCTTTCCTAATTACTACTTCCCTTTTTCCCCCTTCTACTTCTATAACAGCAGTTTGCTCTTTGTATAGATTGTGTACTACTCTCCTATCTCTATACTTCATTCCCGCGCTCTTTAGTATCTCGAACATTTTTTCCCATCTTACGTTATAAAAAGCTTTTTCTAAATCTACAAATCCTATATAAGCATTCTTTCCTTTTTCTATTGTTTTCTCTAACATTACTCTTAGCGCTAGAATAACTTCGCGAGTTCCCCTATTTCACCTAAACCCGAATTGGTCTTCTCCTAGTATTTCCTCCGCTCTATTTTCCATCCTCTTCTGCACTATTCCGGTTAAGATTTTTGACGTATGGGAGGTTAGGCTAATCTTTCTAAAGTTCACGCATTTGTCGGCTCCTCTTTTTTTCGGTATAGTAACGATAATGTTCCTCTTATAATCTTCCGGCATCTCGCCCAAGAATGCAATTTGTATTTAAGTTATAGTATTCAAGTGTATAGAACTTAGCGAAAATTGTTCTTGCATCATTTTCTGAAATTTCTTTGCAGTCATGTCTGCAGGTATGTTCCAGAAACTTCATTTCCCTCTTTTTGACAATTTTACCCTAATTTTATGTCAAAACGAGAAATAATGTTTACACTGTTCAGAAAGATACAAGTGCACAACTGCCTCTACCTAGTGACCTAAGTTTGAAAGCAAAAAGGTACAAAGGCATTTGTACCGTTTTTCCACCAACGATTTGCTATATTTCAGTAACATGGTTTTTTCACTTATTAATAGATGGCATTACTCCCAATTCTGCATTTAACTCATTTTCATGCTAGAATGCACTTGTTCTCTTTTGCTTCTTACCCCTTCATTTATAAGCTTATATTCTAGTTATAAACTACATGATATATTTATTATTAGACACATGTTAAATTACAAAATGCGAAACTACAACACTATATTTAATGAAAAATATTACAGTATGGTATACAATACGAAATGAAATATTGTCATGTATTGGCTTTGTTCTTTACTCACTTCCGGTAAGTTATTATTATTTAAACCTTAATTGAACCACAGACAATATTTCGCTCAAGTTTAACAATCAATGGATTATAATAATTTCAAAGCGAATATTCTGTTGGATGTAACCCTGGTTAATTTTGATTTGTTTCTTATGGCACGTTCCAGTTAAAAGCTCTACAAATATTGAAATTATTAACTAACTATATACTATGAGTAATTATATTATTGATTACTAACTATTTAAAAATATACATATATTAATAAAACATAGCTATTTACAATTAAAGTCATTATTATGTTAATTTAAAGAGAGATAGATCATGATAAGTTGATAATAAATAATTATGAATTTTATTTCTACATTGAAATAAAATTAAAATATATTTTTGATGCGATTACCACCTTCATTCGCTGATTTTACATTTGATCTGATTAACAATATTCTATGTTAATAAGCCTGTTGGCCTATGAGTTGATTTTCCTCTATAAATAATGTTCAAGTGCATGGTTTCATACTCAATATTTTCACAAGGGAATCTAGGGTAGGGTAAGTGTAAGTGGTAGGGTAAGTGGTTTTATACATAACTGTAAAGAGCATATCCATGTTCTGTCTACATATTGCATCCTACTTGAGATATGAAAATAAAGATTTTTAATAAATGTAGAAACTTTGTAATTACCTATCAATATTTATTTTATTTTTTAACGTTCTTCAACTTCTTCTTCAACTTACCACAAGGAAAAAATAAGGTAAATTATTTAGCTCTTAAGATGACTAATTAGTACAAATAAGCAATAAAATGGGAAAGCAAATAATCGATGGAAAATATTCTGGAAAATCGCAATGCAAGAGATGCCTGTGAACAACGACATCAATGTCAATAAGTAAAATGTTATGACTCGCTCTCAGTATTGTTCTTCGACAACGTATCATTTTATGGGATATATTTATGTTACCATTATTATAAGCAATCAAAGTACTGCATTTTTAGTTCACGAAAGTGTTACCTTATATTAAAAGAAATTGTAGACGAAGTGAAACCAATCAGAAAACAACAAACTAACTATCGAAATGGACCAATGTCTCGCGTAGTTTGTGGAGATTAATGAAAGCACTATGTAGGTAATAACTAATGAGGATATTGTAAATAAATACATTTGTTACGTAGTTTCAGACTTTTATGCACTTATTGACTACCGATTTCTTCTATGGCGATTTCTCTTTTATCACCTTCTCATTTGACAATTTCTTCTCCCCGATCCTTTGCTATGGTATTTTCCTCTAATATAACGACATTCATGGTGCTATCCAAATTGGTATCCACTTAAAAGATCGAGCAGGTACTTAGTCAGTATCCCAGATTGCCTCTTTCTTTATTAGTTTGTATCTATTAGTCACGTAGCAGTCTTACGTAGAGTTGGACTTAAGCATGATATTCTTGCTAATTAACAAGGTCTGAAAAAAGTCTTGGGTGCTCTGTCGTTTTTTTTTTTTGTGAAAAGGGAAACACATCTGTTTTTAAGTCATAAATGGCATTATTGGAGAAGAATTTTATAAAAATATTATTTGCCAGTGTGCTGTCATTTCAAACCATAACTTTCACATATAAAGGTTTTTCATAATTGTCTATGGTTTGTATAATGATTCTTAGTGTGCGAGTCACAGGTAATAATCGTGTGAATCAAGTAAATGGTATTTTTGAACAGTGTCTTACCGAAAACACATTTTAGGATAACAGTACAATACAAATCCGTCAACCTATGACAGAGTAATGAAAAAGTTCTCCACAAAAGTATTCAATGGAGATATTTCCATCGAAATAAATGAAATAAATTCAACAAGAATCAAAATAAATGAAACAAAAATGAAGTAAATTTTACAGAAATATTGAGACGCCAATAAATCAAATTATACAATAAAGCCAAGACGTTACTGCATAATTATTGCATTTTGTTCGGCAAATTATTAACTGTATATGCCGTACGTAGTTGATTTAAATATATGTCGCTAAACATACGTGCTGGTAATTGTGGTATATTGGTAACAATTGCGAGTGGCGCAGCATGTGATTCGTGCGTCGTCACTAAATTGATACACGCGCAAAGATCCAATAAATAAATTGTACGAGTGTCTACGATAATTAATGGTTAAATTAGGTGCAATAGCAAGGAGTAAATAAAAACTTAAGTAATCTATTACTAGCTACCTACATGTGTATATATCCAGATACTTTGCAATGATGTTGGCGCCTCCGCTATTTCTTTAAAAAATTAGAATATGTTTGGTGTCAAATGATACAAGATAGAAAGTACTTGACACATTTTTTATTTATACGTATATATGTATTATATATTATGAGAATTATTAACGCTATATTTAACTATTTATATATTTATTTTTATTATATTTGCTGATTTAACATAAAAAAGAGTTAATTTATTCAATTATTCCTTTAATCCTGCTTAGCATATATACGACACTTCCACTATTAGTTTTTCATTAGAACATTCTTCCATTATATGTATAAATCATTATTCACCTAAATCTCTACTATATATCTACTGTATATCTACAATATTGCCGTTCTAAGCGAGAGAGTTGTAACTCATAAAATACTAATTTTTCAGTATTAACGATTTCATTAATTTCAATTTCGCACCATCTTACTAAAATTGTTTTAGGAACCTGAAATCGGTATGGTAGGGATAATAATTAATTTCACTCCAACTAACTGAAGCATTTTTTTTTTTTTTGGCAAAACCAGCCGTCTACGAACTGTAAAATGAGATACGAATTTTCTATAAACGCAAAGTTTTCAGATGGTAAGTTTTGCAAGATGTCGTAAGGAGGCTTATACTCCAACCATCTGTAGGTTCTTAAACATTAAGTATTAAACAAATTAAGCCACAACAGCTATTCCTCCGGCTATATGCCGTCGACGGGACCTGAATTACGTTGCGAAATTTGCCGTGTTTTATTCTAACATAGAATAACATAAATCGTTTGTGAAAGGCATACTCGCTTACACTGTACTGACAAGACCCGAGATAAGATCGAGACCGGTCTACAGTTAGCGGTATCCTGAGATAGAAGACGCTTTGCTTCCTTGTGGTTTTCGAGCAATACAAATTGTACCAGGTGGAAGTATCGTAAAGAGTCTTCCTGACGGCGATCTTCACGATACCTTCAGGTACATAATCAGATTGGCGAGCGGTAACCATAGACCGGAGGGAGCTGATTACTTTTGTGGTGGTTAAGGTGGGTTCAAGCACAATTTAATAGTATATAAACATGACTTACCTTCTCCGGTCTCTCTAGTCTCGCTGAGGAGGTATATTCTTGGTGGTTGGCAGTAAATAAATCGCCGATATCACAACAACGGGGGGAATATATTAGACTCACTAATTACAACCGCGAACTCTCGCAAACGAACGGTCACTCGTTCTAACAGTTCCTGATTAATTGTCCCGTTCTCTATTCGGCTATAATGTGAAACACGAGTATTCCTAAGTACAAGCAAATTTAATAAGGCTTATTAATTTTGAGTTATCACAAGGAAGAAATAAATAAACAATTCTCTAGGTTAAGAAACTTAATCAGAGTAACGCTGAGTCGTAATTAGTAGTTAATCGCTGTCGAGCAGAAGAAAAAACTGTCTTTTAATTTGTCTATTCGGAAATTTATAATGTCCGTACTTTTTCTGTGGTGGGCGAAAATTACCTATTTTTGTTAGCAAAATTGTCCCTTACGGGCAGAACATAAGCGCCTTGGAGTTGTTACATATTCCCTCTGGCCAACCAGAGTTGAGCTTACACCTGCGCGTCGGTGACTTTCCCGTTTGTAGTCGTGGCTACTGATAGACTGTGATCATCGACTGCTTACAACTTAGTATTTCTTATATAATATTCAATTTGTATTGATTATAATGTTATATTTTATTGTAGATAGTTAAAAGTTACTTAGTTGGTGTTGAACTGAACTGATACTGAATATAATTACTTATTTCATGTTCTTCCACGTGTACTTAGATCTTAGTATATTCCCCGTGAAGTTCGCACATGAGGGGCCGTCTGCAGTTACATATATATATATATATATATATATATATATATATATATATATATATATATATATATATATATATATATATATGTATATATAGCAGCTACCTGTCCTATCAATTCCATCGATCTGACCAGTGGAACCCCACAAAACCACAGTCTGATAATACAAGTCCGAACTTCGTTGCTTTCCAAAACATTATTTACAATTACAAAAACTACCTAATTGAGCCATTCCTTTGTGTCAATTAATTGGTTCCCGGGCTCTTGGCCCTTAGTTCGGCCCTGGCTCCGGCGTTCACGAACCAATATACAGGCTAGCTTGCCCCATATGGTCTCCATCAACCCTTGTAAGTGGAATTCTACAAACTCTAACCTCTGGTTTTAAATGCGTCGCTTCTGCAACATGTATCTGTAAAGAAAAGAAGGACTAAATTACAGAAGCCAGCCGTCTTCTTCCGCCCCTTTTCTCTGTGGGTAGTTTGGGTCAAGTATATCACTTTTGTTAAAATAAACTAGAAAATATGTACATCCTTTCTATTGGTAACTGTGAACATAATTTAGAAAATAATTATAAGAGTTGTGGAATCCATATTGTTACAAAATCATATTATTTTAATTCTATATTAGAATAAAATACGACAAATTTCGCCACGTAATTCAGCGCCCGTTGACGGTATATAACCGGGAGAATAGCTGTTGTGTCTTAATTTATTTAATCCTTAAAATTTAAGGACCTACAGATGGTTGCTTCCACCTCACAACATCTTGTAGATATGAAAATTTTTTGCTTAGCAAAAATTGAGATACGATTCTTTTGTTTAACACGGCAGTATAAAGTAGTCGCTGTCTCTCAATGATGTGAATTCTGTTGACAAACTCACGTCAAACCCAATAGAGTATTTTATAGTATAAATAATATTTATCATAAATTTGGACACTATTTTGAAAGATACAACCCATTTCTAGGACCTTTAACAGCAACAATGATTTAATAAGTATAATATTATTTCGCTAAATAATGTATCAAATGTATCCATGTGTGACAGTTTCAGAACTATTCCGTGTATTCATCTCAAAACTTGTTTAAACTCACCTACATGAACTATTTAAAACAATATTTTCCCGCAGTTCCACAGTGGCTTCGTTAACTAGCATCCACTTTTGTTTCAGGATAATTTATTGCTATATAACCACGCCAGACTGATGTCGCAGGATAATCATAGCAAGGATTACTTGGTGTCCATTATGTTCTCGCACTATGACAGGAACAACAATGGAAACTTGGAGGCGACCGAGTTGAACGAGGTGAGCCAAGCTTTATTAAGCCGTATGTATGATATTTATTAATACACCGTTACTTTTTAAGATAAGAGTTTATTTCTCTTATCTGGTCGTATTCGGTTGTTATTACGAGTTACTGGAATATCCCGTTTATATCATTCCTAACGTTATATTTGGGGTTGTTAGGGGACGTATGCCCATTTAATTAACTTTGGGGATAGAAATGTACAATAAATGTCAAAACGTGTGTTCTAGTATCCTTTATGGTGAGGTTATTGGCCCTAGACACGTTCGTTGGTAATAAAAAATAATAACTATATAAGGCGAATACTGTTAGACGTTCCTTTATGTTCAATTTAATTGAAACGAAAGAAACAAATGATAGCATATAGCTGATTGTAAATTCACATAGGTACTTCATTACTTCAAATCAGAAATTTAAATTTTACAACTCAAGATATCACGTAAGGTTAATAATATCATCATAGACTAGCATCATAATAATAATTATGATGCTAGGTTGACAAGGTTTTTATTACATGACTGAAATCAATGTGTTAGATCAATTTTGTGTATTAATTCATGTAAACTTGATAAATATTCATGTCGGAACTTTTTCGAGACAACTTAGGTTTAGGTTTAGCTTTAGCCCTTTAAGGGGGGACCGCGAAGCCCTGCAATACTCATTGTATCTCCCTGTAAAGCAGTTAGCGCTGAAGTATGGATTTGGCGTTTCTCCAAACACTGAATATCCAATCAACTTGTTCTTTCGCTTTTGACTTTTAAGGGGGGACCGCGAAGCCCTGCAATACTCATTGTATCTCCCTATAAAGCAGTTAGCGCTGAAGTACGAATTTGGCGTTCTTCCAAACACTGAATATCCAATCAACTTGTTTTCTCTCTTGTACCCAAGTCCAGATTGAAGAAAAGGAGCCCAAACGCAAGGTGCTTACGCCATGTGAAAGCCGAGCACTGGCATAGCACATGTTCAGAGGTCTCCACCTCTCGTCCACACATCTGAATTCCTTATTGGCACGTAATCCAATCTTGCTAACATACTAGTTAAGATTGTAGTGCCCTGCTAACAAATACATGAGTCTCTTTAACCCCTGACACTCTCCTTATCACCTCTCAGGAGCTTTGCCGTCCAATCGCTGCTAGGCGTTAAACCAGAAGCAGCTTAGTCTGCTTATATCCCTGGGCGTTAAGCCAACGATTGAGTCTTTCAATCTGCAGTCATACCTGGATTTCCGTCTTAAGCCCCTGGATTCAGTCCCTCTCGGTTCCTATCCTGGATAAATTGTCGGCCTTCTCGTTGCCCTGGATACCAGTATGGCACCCAGAGTAACGTCAGATTACTTCTGGTTTGTGTTTCTAACTGCATCTCTGCATTTCCTCTCTAGCTAGGATTTTACTACTCGGACCAGAGCCGCCCTTCTGTTAAAGCATCGTTTATGTTTACCAACCTCTCCATTCGGTAGTCTCGTTTATACACAGGCGTGATTGGCCATCACCTGTGCCTGGAACACTGTGGCAAGGTTTCCGAGAGGAATCGAGTATTCCTTTCTTCTGTTACGCCGGTATACATATTCCAGCCCCAGTTTCCCCCTCGGCCCTGGAGTCATCCATATCAGTCCTTTGCTAGAAACACCATGGCGTTTCTCCAGACCTCTCTACTGGGCTACCACACAACTTAACATATTTAAATTTATTTATAACATGATCCGCTTGAATTAAACTTAAGTTCTCTGTCTTTGATCTACTGGGATGATTTTCCCTATTGTGTATGAAGTCTTTGACTTGCTACATCTTCAACTTGATGTCAAGATGTAAATTATGAATATACCATTCACGCTAAAAGAAAAGTTTAATCAACATTCTGATGAGAAGAGACTCTCCTCTACTCACCTTCTCATCAGCATCAGAATCAGCATCAAAGAATCCAAAATACCAATAGCAAATTATGACAAGTGAAACACACAGTAACTATATCACGAATCTAAAAAGTACTATATATATTTGATAAAATTGGTACCCAATGTTTACACTAATTTTAAAAAATAAACAATAGTACCACTTTTATCGAATTTATATATTACTTTTTAGACTCATTGTTTATAAATACTCGTTAAAATTTGGAGAAAATAATGCATCAAAGATAGTCAATGAAAAATTCCACAATATACCCACAACATGCTATACATCTCAGGGATTATGAACAAATTAAAAAAGGTGTACAAGAAATTATAATGTCGATTTAATCCTCATATAAGTTAGCTTACGTCTGTAATACGTCGTATTTGACTGAATGTAAGGCAGTTAATAGAATAACTTGACCTTCATCTGAATTAGTATAAAAGCCGTAGAAGAATATCGTTTATATAGCGATGTAAATTCTACTTCATCAGCTTTATTTCAACCAAACGTATTTTTATAAAAACATAAATCCAGTTACATTCATAAAAAGTGATCATGCAAAACATTCGTCTAAATTTGCGACACCCGCTGAAATAATCATTCTGCAATGAACTGAGCTTTCGAATGAGACTGTCACAGTCAGGCGCTTTTAAATATAAAAAGCTCAGTAACAACTCTCACGAATAAACATGGTTTTTGTAAATACGTCCTTCAACATTATAATTATTTAGCATATACAGAATTGCTCACATTTAAATTAGTTTTTAACCAATTTCATTTTTAGTATAATGTTTTCCGGTTTTTTATTACAGATAGCTATTCAAGAACGCCTGGATACATTGAGCAGTGGTTGCTCATTATCGAATATGATTCAGTACGACGACACGGATCACGATGGGAAGCTTAGCATAAATGAGTTTTATGTTGCGTTTAGTAAACTGTATAGTAAGTATATGTATGTAATTACAGTTTGTGATTTTAACGTTAATGCATTTTAAATGGATATAGAAGACCTTTGGCAATTTTTTAGACTTAGCGAAGTGATTGATTCAGTTATGAAACTGAAACGATAGAAACTATATGAAAGAATCTATAATGCACTTAAAAAACATACAATTACCTATGTCAGTTTACTGCATATAATATGTTTAGTACAAAAACTTCATCGTTTTGTAGAAACTGTTAGAGACTGCTGCCCCACAATCAATAAATTGAACAGTTAACGTAAACAAGAAGAAAAATATTTCAACTAATATTTTATTTCAACTGAAATAAAGCTAACAAACAGATATCCATATAAAACAGAATTATTAAAAGCGAAAGCATTTAAATAGAAATAATAGTAGATTAAAAAAGGAGCTGATTAAAAAAAAGAATAATTAAACCAATCAAAAATCTGAGAGCTCCGAACATCAACCAGGTATCTTACCTTGTAAGTAGAAGAAAAATGAGACGTATTCCAATAAATTTCTATGTAAATTATACCAGCCATAGGAACAACATCGGATTGAAGTTATATTTTATATCTAAATATAAACAATATTTTATATATGAAGATTTAAAACAATTTTAGGCTAAAATAAGACAATAACATAATGATTTTAATGGAATAATAAACAGATTTTAAAGTGAGATTTAATGTAAGAAAATTATTTCAAAATAAAATGCAGAATACACCATTACAACCACAGCCTGTTGTGATACGTGAGGGTACATGGTTAGAGGCGACAAACTACTACCTGCTTATTTTGGTGATGTGAAAAAGGTGATCAACAAACTAAATGGAAACGAAGTACTCTCTACCCCACATGCTCAGCAGGCGTTCAATGACCCAGCTGTGTAGGAAGATTTAATATAGATACATCCACAATTATTTCAAAAATTTATTTATCAATAAGGAACGTTGAGTGTATCCCTACTATCCTTGGATACGTAATACTTAACGCAGTAAACATTACATTTGACTTTCGCCAAGGAACAGGCGAAATTCAAATATAATGTTACTTCTTCAGTTAACCTTCCGGAAAGAATATATTCCAGGCTAGAATGCGAAATGTGCGTCCATGTACAAAGATTTCCTCGAAATCGGAGACTCTGAAATAGCAAACGAAATGCTACACTCTCTTGATGCAGCCCGCAGGGAAAAGTGGATGAGGACGACCGAAGAACTTAATTTAAAACACTCAAACAGGAAAGCATAGAGCCTACTCAGAAAATTAGGCGCGAGTAACCCTCCTACACGAAATTATAGTGAAGTCACACCAAATCAGATCGCTGACCGCATAGTTACCATGTCGAGAGCCCCTAAAGATAGACCTCATACTACAAAGATTAAACACAAACTGAATAACCTGAGAAACAACAGTCCGGATGAGTCTCTCCTCTCAAGGCCTTTTGATCTCGAAGAGGTTGGACAAACACTGTTGAACATCAAAGCCAATAAAGTCCCAGGGTTCGATGGAATTCATAATGAATTTTTAACAAACACTGGTCCCCGCACTAGAGGATGGCTCGCTGAATTCCTTTCTGACATACTTAATAGCGGCACCCTCCCCAAGGAATTTAAAAAAACAAAAATCATAGGTATCCTTAAACCGGGCAAATCAAAAAACAGCGCAGAAAGCTACCGACCAATATCACTTCTAAGTGCGTGCTATAAACTCTTGGAAAGATTGATCCTTGAAAGGATAAAAGACAAGGTGAGTGAACACATTCCAATATACCAAGCGGGTTTTCGTGCGAGACGTAACTGCACAGACCAAGTACTGAGCTTGACAAACAACCTTCATAGAAGCGGGATTTCAAGAAGGCCTAAAAACATCAGCTATGTTCATAGACCTAACGGCTGCCTATAACACCGAGGCAGGGACTTTCTAAATTGCTAAGAATCATAGACAACAGAAAACTAACTCACCTACTGACTAACATGATGAGCGACATATTATTCCAGGTAGTTATGGGAGACCAAATCAGCAAGGTCGGACACTTACAGAATGGGCTACCACAGGGCTTGGTCCTTGTCCCAGTCCTCTTTAACATCTACATCGCGGACAAGCCCGAAAGCATATCAAAGAAATTCGCATATGCCGATGACATGGCCCTAGCGGTCAAGCGAACATCTATAAGAACCACAGAACAAATCCTAAGCAGCGACCTTCAGAGCCTGGCGGAATACTACCAGAAATGGAGGCTAATCCCCAACCCAAATAAAACTCAATGTACCTGCTTCCATCTAAATAATAAGTTGACAAACCAACAACTAGCAATATATTTTAAAGGTACGCTGCTCAGAAACAATCCGACTCTAAAATACCTGGGAATCACCATGGACAAAACGCTATCCTTGAAAGAGCACCTTCATAACACCTCAGCCAAAGTCCGTACAAGAAATAATATCATCCAGAAACTTTGCGGCACCACTTGGGGAGCAACAGCGAACACCCTACGTAGCTCTGCCCTGGGTCTCGTATACAGTGCTGCGGAATACGCTGCCCCTGTATAGTTAAACAGTAGACATGTCCATAAACTCGACACACAACTGAACTGCGCAACATCACGGGATGCATCAAATCCACCTCGACATACTGGCTACCAACACTCAGCCACATCGCTCCGCCACAGCTCAGAAGACAAGATGCTCTAGCTCGCCAATACCATAAAATAATGGCTGATCAACAATTCCCCATACATGAGGACATTGGTAGAGCAACTTCTAGCAGACTTAAATACCAAAGACCACCAGTCAAGACTGTATTAGAACTCTGCGCAAGCGGCTTCAACGTGGAACATTGATGGAAGGAGACCTGGGAACAGTCCACACCGCCGGATGTATTTCTTAAAGTGACAGTCCAGAGTAAGCCCACTGGATTCGACCTCCCACGGCAAATATGGAAGACTGCCAACAGGATCCGAACTAAACATGGCAGATGTGCGGACATGCTAGACAAATGGGGTAATCTATCTTCACCTGACTGTGGAAATAGAGCATACCCAGGAGATGCGGACGACTTTATATCCCTTACACCCTCGGCGATCGAATGGATAAAAAACCTGGATCTGGCACTGTGAAATATATATAACTATGATATTTTGTATTTTGTAATTATTATAATTTGAATCCATATGTTAAGCCATACGATAAATAAATAAAATCTTCAGTTAACGGACACTGCTGAATGCGTGAAACTAAATTAGAAAGAATTCTACAACTCAATTCCGGATTTCGTATACTCTGTGACATTGTGGAGCTCCTCGTAGGTAAATCTATAGACCTTTCTCAGCCAAACATATACGTGTCCTCTGTAAAAACTTATATATTTTCTAAATGTGTTCCCGTTATTTCTATAGACGTTGAAAAGGTTTTTCCCGCACATAAATGGATTTTAAATGATAAGCGTCAGGTGATGTAACGCGTGCTCACTGGTGCTCAATTTAATTTACAATTACAAAAAAGTTTATTATTGTAAATTAAATTGAAGGAGTGATAGGACTCACTCCTGAACATTTAAATCCTGGAACCTGGAATCCTGAAAATTATTAGTGTGCAGTGATGTATACTAAGTAACATTACTTCTGTTATTTTAGATACTACGAAAATCAGCAATTAAAAGGTAATATACGAGCCCAGGTTGATGATAATTACGTCCGACATAATCTCACAACTAATATATTTAAATATATGTAATAACACTCTCAAAATTATGTTATTAAAGAAAAATATTAATAACAAAAACAAAGTACATTCTTTTAACTTAAATGCGATGAAATATTACTACGCTATGATGTGTCAGTAACACAGTTTGTTAATAGAAAACATTAAGATTCGTGGTTCAGAATAGTTCAGCCAGTTACTGAAATGCATAGTAGGCTACACATTTGCAACGTTTTGAAATAAAATAGGATTTTAATTGTTATCAGAGTCGAGCAGATAGATATAATGTTGTTTTTCAAGCAGAATCAGTTGTTAATGCTCATAAACAGGGAATTTCGGTTCGGAAAATATCTGCTACATATTCCCTGTATAGGTCTACAGCGTAAGCAAACTTAACTGTATATAAAAGAACTGGATGCACTGCCCAAAGGAAAAAACTGTTCTACTATCCCAAATTTCACTCTTAAATTAACATGCTCTGAAGAGAATTATAACAACAATCCACCGATCCAGTGCAAAAGAAATTATGGTACTATGGAGGAAAGCCATTAGAAAAAATATATCTGTATCCACAACTAAACTAAAGAAAATAGGATACAAATTCTACAAGGTTAAGTTTGATTCTTTACATTTTACTTTTGAACTTACCGGTTTCTCCTTCAGACAAAAGAACAGTCGTTATTAACTAAAAGACAGAAAATCAATCGGTTACGATGGGCCATAGAACAATGGCACTGGACTGGATTTTCTTTCTTTCGTAACCGATTTTTAGAACACCTAAATCAAATAGATATCTTAACAGCCCTTAAATGTACCTGCGACAACAGCTCCATAGAAGATATGAATCATATTTTCTTCAGTTGTAAACATCACGTCCGAGCCACCGAGCAATTCATGAAACAAATAACGTCACTAACAAATAACGTCAAGTAAAATATTCAGTTACCAACAAATATCACACATTTACTCGCAGATCATAAATGATCTACAAATATATCGGGTGATCATGGCGTTTTTAAAGGAAATTAAAATAGATCTATAGCATATGCTAGAATCCGTACACTTTTGTATTTATCCAAGATAGTTCTCAGTTTTTCTACTTACCATGGTCTACCAATCTGTACTAATGCCCTGATCGACCCCTGGGCGAGAAATCCGTGCCACCCCATAAGCCTTCCTGATGAGATTATTTTAAATATTTTTGGGATAAGTTAGATTAAGTTACAGGACAACTTTTAATGAGAAATACATAATTAATAACATTAGAATAATTACGATAATGAGAATAACTACCATCATTAGTATAATTAGTATGAAGTATTAGAATAATTAGTACTAATATAATTACAACAGTTTTTGGCAAATGAGTGTTCCGTACAGGCTTAAATCCAAATGAGGGGAAAAACAATGGCACCAGGTAATTTGGAGTGACGAATCGAAATTTGAAATCTGTTTGGGTGATACCAGAAAATGTGTGCTAATAACCCCACAGGAAACTTATCATCCTGACTGTTAGGATAGCGAATTTCCCTACGCCTCGTATGAGTGGTATGAGCGTAGGAAAATTGTATTTCGTAGATAGTACTGTGACAGCAGAAAAATATAAATAAATTTTGACAGACAATTTATTGCCGTCAGTACCAATATGTCAAGGCACTGAGGCGCAGTACATTTTCCAGCAGGATGGTGATTGCTGCTGCATGTCACGCAGCAAAAGTGAAAACATGATTCACATAACATTATATCCCTGTTATGGAAGGACCCTCTAGCAGTTCAAACCTTTCGCCAATGGAAACATTGTGGCACAAAATAAAAAAACAGTTGCGTGAACATCCAGAACATTAAGTTAACGATCTACGTACCAATTTGCAAGAAACTTGGAACAGCACGCTTTCTGGAGAGTGTGCTAAGCTGATAGATAGATAGATAGATATAATGCTTGTCAGAATTAAAGCTGTTATTATTAACAAATGTGATATAGCACGGTTTTGTTGAAGCGTCCGAAGTATTCTAAACTGTAAATCTTAATGTTTCCTATTAACGAACTGGTCACTGACCCATCATAACTAGGTAATATTTCATCTCATTTAAGCTAAAAATGTATACTTTGTTTATGTGACCAATATTTCTCCATTAATAAAATAGTTTTGAAAGTTTTATTACTTTTATTTAAATATATGTAAAATTATACCTAACTGAATCTTATCTTTATATACGCATGTGTATGCCAACGCGGTGTCCGGGATCCGCCCCTGGCTTTCACGGAATCTACGATTTCATCAGGACCATTAATAATTAGTATAATTATTAGCGACGTTATAACTTCGAATTTAATCTTATCCCATCGCTCAAAACGAGAAAGCTCATTTTCTAACGAAAGTCGGATATGTTTAATTCGAACCGTGAGAGGCGTAAAGTTACGTCAATCGACGGAACGTTGTGAAATTATTCAATGGTCGCGTGCTACGAACACGGGCTGATTAATCGAGGCAGCCTAACCTCAACATCTTGCAACGAAGGTTTCCAATTATAAAGTTCCTTCCGTACTTTCGGTTTACATGATAGGAAATTCGGCACAAAATGCTAATTGTCTTTTCCCCTTCTTGACCTCGAATTCGTCTACTTATACCAATCCAATTCCCTGAGTGAACTGTTAAGCTTTTCGGACTTACAAGTAATATAACATACAGATAGCTTTTATTAACAAATTAGTGTTTAATCGGTTATTTAGAATCGGTGAGGTTCAGCTACAAAATCTAATCTCTGACGCCATGAGATGAATTATCCTCACTTTTGCAATATGGTGACGATACTTCACTTCAGTAATATGTAATAAACAAGAGATCTCCGGTTCTACATCCTATCCGACTGATAGAAATATTCCTTGTATGGGGAGACGAGTTCAAATATTTATCGCAATTACTGTTGCTTGACTTTCTATACCAATATACATCAATACGGTATAAATAATCGCTGATCCTCTGAATCTCTGTTCTGTACACACAGAAGAAATATATCTTTTCAATCCATCACTGCTTTCTTTCAATTGTACTTTATTTACTTAAAAGAATATTCCTTATGCGAATACGAATATCAGTCACCTAGATGCAATAATCCAAACAAACATAATATGAGATAATTAATAAAAACTCGTAACATTTTTATTCAATTGAATTCGGTGACCAAATTTCGTAAAATAGGTTATTATTGTTTTAAATGATAACAAATCATAATGAAAGAGACCATACACAAATTAACAATATAGAAGAACAAAAATGGATAAAACACTACAAAGAACTATGGTATGATGAGAATGCAGAGGAATCCCCAATAGCTGTAAATGACACAAGAGGACTAGACGATATAGAAATGAAAGAACTGACGGAAGCATTAAAGACTGCAAAAAATCGAAAAGCGACGAGATTAGACAACATTAACACTGAGCTATGGAAATACGGAGGTTTATTGCTACACCTACGACTTCTTCACCTGTTCAATGAGTGCTGGAAAAGAAAGAAAATACCAGAAGGTTGGAGAAGATTAAAAGTACTTTCACTGTTTAAAAAAGGAGACAAAAACAATTGCAACAATTATAGAGTAGTAAGTCTGCTAGATTCGGCTTATAAAGTTTACGCCAAAATTCTGAATAACAGACTTCGATCAATAAAGGAAGAATTAATAGGTGAAGAACAGATAGGATTCAGAAAGGGAGGCTCAACTATAGACGGAACATTTACCTTACAGCAAATTATCGAGAAACGACGAGAGTTTAACAGAGAAACACACCTAGCCTTTATAGACCTAGAGAAGGAATTCGATAATGTAAACAGAGAAAAACTATTTTTTATCATGTTAAAGAAAGGGTACCCTGAACATCTAGTAAATGCAATTAGAAGTTTATACGAATGTACAGAAATCATCTTAAACATAGGTAATGAAACAACAAATAGTTTTAAAATAAATAAAGGTGTACGACAGGGCTGCTGTATCTCCCCAACCCTTTTCAATATATATATATATATATATATATATATATATATATATATATATATATATATATATATATATGGATATATATATATATATATATATATATATATATATATATATATATATATATCGACGAGATAATCCAACAATGGAAAAAGAAACACAATCTAGGTATTAGAATTGACGAGAACACCCTGTTCAATTCAATATTATATGCAGACGACCTAACTCTTATAGGACAAAAGGAAGACGACCTCCAAATAGGTATATACAAACTCGAACAAATCTGTAATTCGACATGAAAATATCAGCAGAAAAAACAAAAGTTATGGCTTTCTGTGGAACAGAAACAGTAAGAAGTAAAATAGTCATAAATAATAAAACAATTGAACAAATTAAACATTTTAAATATCTAGGATGTGACATCACCTATGAATATAGTAAAGACATCGAACAAAAAATCAATAACTTCACCAACATATGCGGAACAATTACAAAAAAACTTTAAAAATAAAACTAGGAAGGAAACTCAGATGAAGTTTTATAAGACACTAGCGGTGCCAACATTCACTTATGGAAGTGAATCATGGACAACGACAAAGAAAGATGAAAACAGAATACAACCACAGGAAATGAAGTTTCTGAGAAGAGTGAAGGGTTATACAAGAAATGACAGAATAAGAAATGTAGATATTAGAGAAGAATTGCAGATATTTAACTTAAACGATAGAATAAAAGAAAACCGCACGAAATGCCACGAACATTTGACTAGGATGCACACAGAAAGACTACCAAATAAAGCCCTACACTACAGGTGCACAGGAAGAAGAAGCGTAGGCCGCCCGAGGAAGCGATGGAAGGTACCGTAACAGGCAACAGTGCCTAATACGTGAAGCGCAGAAGAAGAAGAACAACAAATCATAGTTTAAAAATCGAAAGTATCCATACGACCCTCAAAATTGGGAAATAAAATGGACATGTCGACTTTTGCACCTCATTATATTTGAAATGTTCGAAAAAAATGAGTGTAACTTTTGAAGATAAATTTTATTTTTCATTATTATCAAACAACACAAAATACATTTTCAAATACCAAAATTAATTGATTCTTCTTCGCAGTTACCCTCTTCTTCGACTGCTTGTCCTCCATCTGAAATATTTTTGGAAGCTTCTCGAAAAAAAAATTAAGGCATCTTTTTCCATTTCCTTTCCATAGTGTTTCTGTAAGAGCTTTGCTATACTTTTTTTTTCTTGTCTTTATTAACCAGTACTCCAATTTTCAATTCCTTTGATCCCATTTGTGAGATATTTTTTCCTCTTTTACATAAGCCTTTGAATGTACTCGTAATATTCATTCCAATAATTTCATTTCTGTAAAATGCTTCGCCGCTTACAAGAGGTGTGTTATTAATTTTTTTTAACAATGATTATCTTTTTGAAGGTTGAAATTTAATGTGCCAAAATTCTTTTTGGCACATTGACAGTGGTTTTAAAACATTTTGAGTTTCACATCTCCAATCCCTGATTATAAAGTTTTCTCCAATTTCGTTAACAGTAGCAAACTTTTTGATCATATTGAGGTACTCTTTTGGATGAACAACTTCCATTCTTTTCTTATTGGTTTTTCAATTTGACCAAAAACGCGATTGGGGGGAATATAAGAATCCCAAATCTACAAAATAAACTTGACTTGACTTGAACTGACTTATCACGTGATAAAATACATAACTCTTATTAGTTTATTGGAGAAATGTCTGCCTTTGCATCTAAGACCGCAAGGGATATGTCGCGTTTTGCATCTGAGATGAAATTTTAAACTCAAATTACTTTTGACTTGTTGGTATTTGTTATAAGAATTCCCTTGGACTATGTCGGCATTTATATTTTTAATTTTCGACCATAACAATCTCATTTTTCATGAAAGGATGACTTGTCGAGTTTTGCATCTAGGTGACTGATGTATATATTGAAAGAAAGAATCGAATTGAAAGAAAGAATTTTTTATCGAATTTTAAAACAGAATTTTTAAAACAACCACGCTTTATTGAGTAACATATAAGTCGGAAATCGAGAAAGGAACCACCAAACCGCCAAGCGGTTATCAAAGTAGTTCCCGAATAGCAAACCTATTACATAATCGCTCTAGGAAACAACTACTCCTCGGGCTAAAGCCCCGCCAGGCATTGAATTATACCCAGAAGCGATCCTCGGCCCCTTTCTCGTGTTTCTGCACGATCAGATAAGATTTCAAAAAATAAAACCCGCCACAGGTAGGATTCGACATTTGTCCCGGATCGGAACCGAACGACATACAGCTGTTTCGAACTTGTTAGTTCTCATCAGTGCCGCATACGGTACGCCGATTCAGGACAAATGCCGAATGAACTTTATGGCCTATACATCTTTATCGATACGATCTCTGTCAGTAACTTATAAGTCGGAAATCGCTTTTGGATATAATTCAATGCCTGGCGGGGCTTTAGCCCGAGGAGTAGTTGTTTCCTAGAGCGATTATGTAATAGCTTTGCTATTCGGGAACTACTTTTATAGCCGCTTGGCGGCTTGGTGGTTCCTTTCTCGATTTCCGACTTATAAGTTACTGATAGAGATCGTATCGATAAAGATGTATAGGCCATAAAGTTCATTCGGCATTTGTCCTGAATCGGCGTACCGTATGCGGCACTGATGAGAACTAACAAGTTCGAAACAGCTGTATGTCGTTCGATTCCGATCCGGGACAAATGTCGAATCCTACCTATGGCGGGTTTTATTTTTTGAAAAAAAAATTAATATCAGAATTACAAATTATAGTAATACAAGTGAGACACAAGGTGGACACAACAAAACGTTTATTTCAAGCGTACAAGATTCACTGTTAATAATACATGACAAAAATGGATATTTATAAACTTTCTTATCGAAGGGCTATGTCAGCTTCTTTCGAGATAAATGATTCTAATAATTATATTACGTTAAGCGTAATATTGCCAAGAGGCAAGTTATCAAAAATAAAGAGAATGGTATAAACATGGGTATCATATTACATTATATTGTATAATACAAAATATACGAAATAATTCAAGTTGAGTTAGTTTATTAGTGAACAAATCATGAATCCGAAGTATACTTACAACGATCCACTGAACTTGAATAAAATTATGGCATAAATAGAAAGTAGAGGTAAAGCATTTCAAGAATAGAAACAAGTATGAAAACTTCAATATCGGACCGCCCATGAGCTGCGTAATAAATGACTTCGTCTTTAGTCAGTCGCATTGAGACATTTTCAGAGTTAATATCAAGTATTTATGAATGTACACAGAGTTCGATCTGGCCGCGCGTGCCAGATCGAAAAGTGAGTGCATCCTTTTCCCTTCGAATGCTGTCTCACTATTTCTTCTACGCATACACAGATAATCTCACACTTTTCCCATTCTTGACAAACTGTAGCTTAAAACTAGTTTTAATCATCTCCCGATGATACCAACTTGGTTGATGAAACACGCATCGAAAAACGTGTAATCTTTTGGTGTTCGTGAACAACTGGTCTCCTGTTTTTGTTGTTGGATCGAAGGTTCCAGTCCCTTCGCAGAATTATTTACTAAAGTAATTAAAATGGGTAACTGTTCCTCCAATGGGACTCAAAGGGGTATACAATTCTATTCATATAACGTCATTCTAGAATTAAACATTGTCATATGTTTAATGTTCAAATAACTGTTCATATAATGTCATTTTAGAGTTAATATTTTTCACTACTTTATTTAAGTCATTAATTGTTGAAAAGTTAAATTATCTGTTAATTTTGGACACAGCTAAATATGTTTTTGTCCTAATTATTATTTATACATTCAGACCCTCCCCAAAAATATGCTATCTTAACTGATTTTACTCTAATGGGAACCTTAGATATTTTCGCGAAAAATAACGTCTTACAGAACAACTGAACAAGACAGTTATATTTTTATATGTTTGTTGCCAATTGCCGGATCCAGAACAAGATATAAAAGAGACCGTCCCTTTTAACACTTGACTTTTATAGAAATAAAACATTACATCGTTATTCTCAACACTTTGCTTTTACGATTCCCTCTTGCATTACGTTTTTCTGTCTTAGGCGTCTCGGTCGTTTCCCTGGATAAAGCCCTGGAAACGAACCATCTATCTGCCAGAGTGGGCGACAACGTGGAAATCAAGTGCGATGTAACCGGCTCGCCCGTTCCACCTATCGTCTGGAGAAGGAATCATCTGGATCTGTCCTCTCTTAACGAGGAGGATGTGAGGGTGTTTAGCGACGGCAGCCTGTATCTCACAAGGATCCAATTGCAGCACGCCGGCAATTACACCTGCCACGCACAAAGGAACAAGGACGTGGTACAGACTCACGTTCTTACCGTTCACAGTGAGTTGTATTATTTTATGTGATTTATTTGAACGCTTCTCTTTAAGTACCTAATGCCTTACGATGTAGATACACTTTATACAGGGTGAGTCCGGAGGCACGGACCAAACTCCAGGAGTGTATTGTACGCATGAAAATAATGTAAAAAAAGTAAATGTTGTTATTCGATTTTTACTTGTTTTCAACTTATAGCGTAATTAAAAATAAAAAAAATTTCACACATTAACGTATTGGTAATCATAGCATTATAAATGTTCAAAAATGCTCTATACCTCTAAACATTTTCTGCTTGTTCTACGAAGGGCGTCTGTAGCTCTCCTGATTGAATCATATCTTTATTTAAGATCGGCTATAGTATTTCTAATACGTTGAATTAGTGTATTCCGTGTGTCCACTTTTACTTTATATACTTGAATCTTTGAACCAGCTCCATATACAATAATCTAGTGCTGTGAGGCCAACTGATAGGACCAGCGCGATCAAGCCAACACCCTGGAAACCTCTCATCCAAATATTCCTCGACTTGGCGAGGCGAGATATGCAGGAGCTCCATCGTGCTCCTCATTTGCATTCTGATGTTTAATGGAACATCCTCTAGTATTCCGTGTAATTCATTTTGTAAAAGAATTAAGTAGTTGTCTGCTGTGAGGCGATTAATAATCATCCACCATATCATACCACACGTTTACCGAAAACTTATGTTGAAAATTACTTTCGACTGTAACGTGGGGATTTTCATCTGACCATACATGACATTTGTAAGTATTATTAATGCCGTCACGGATCAATATTGCTACATCTGTAAAAACTGTGCACGATACAACACAAAAATTATTATATATCCACTGATAAAATTCCATACGTTTAGGATCATCTTCCAGTTATTTTGGAGAGGTGTTGTACTCTCTGTACATAGTATGGATGTAAGCCTTGCTGGTGGAGTATGTTTATTACTCTTGTTTGTGGAATATCCAATTGAATACTAATTTTTCGTGAGCTGGTCATTGCATCTTCTGCTACTACATCCAGAATATCTTCTACCTCTTTTAATCTTGTCGAGCAGCTCATTCAGATGTTACGTTAACACTGGAAAGCTTTCCGGTCTCGCACAGTTTGTTAAAAACTCTGATAAATATATTTTTATTAGAATGTCTGTGATGTGAAAGCCGTTGACGATATTCGGCAACAGCAGCTCTAGCATTCCCATTTCAAAAACCATAAGCAAACACCATATTTGCATATTCTAAATTTAAATACGTGTGTGGTATTTTGTAATACTTTAATCGTTCAAACTCCAAAATAAACCTTAAATCACTGTTACAATACACTGACACATTGTCAAAACAACAAAGTTATCAAATGTTTTTGAACCTCAAACATGGCATACTAGATAAATATTTTTAATTACGCTATAACTTGAAAACAAATAAAAATCGGATAACAACATTTGAGTTTCCTTACATTATTTTCACGCATACAATACACTCCTGGAATTAGGTCCGTTCCTCCCAATTCACTCTGTATAAAATAGCAAATAATATATGCTCCATGTAACTGCTATAAACTCTCTCGAGCACGTGAATTTTTAAAATTAAATACGCTTGTTTTGAGACTACACTTTTTTGTACGGGTCATTTAGTAAGGGGAAAATGATCCGGGTACTTTAGACTTGAGCGTAATAGTATGTACGTAACATAAAATAATGTAAGTAATAATAAGATGTAATGAGTCGTAATGAGAATATGTTCTTATATAGGGTGTCTCAGTTGGAGTTGTAGCATTTGAATTGCGCGCCATTTGTGTTCTGTCAAAAATGCGGCGTCAATATTTAACGACTATCATCTACATATAAACCATACGACGTCAACATGCAGATTAATAATTGTTTTATTAGCAATCATTTACAGTTTCATTAAGAAAAGTTTGCATAAAATTAGGACAAAGTGAAGTTTCTACAGGGTTAACACCTCGTAACTTAATCGATAAATTTAAAAAGATAGGTTCTGTTATTGATAAGGCAACCCCAATCCGTCCTCATTATGGTCAGTCAAATGAAAATGTCGCTATAGCGAGAGAAAGTGTACGGAATAATCAATACACATCAATTCGACGTCGTGCACAACAATTGAATCTGTCAAGAGCTACCACGCATAATATTTTAAACTTGATGCAACAAGATTATACATTCGACTGGAAAATTTAGTCTCGTGAATATACATTTAATAACAAAGGTATTATAATATACATATTCCGATATTGTAGCTATGAAACTGACAAAAGTCGAGGAGAAGGACTTCCAACAAGGACTTATAATACTTTAAATGTTTGGTGTAGTATTCTGGATGATAGATCAATAGAACCATTTGTCATCAATGGTACTTTAACTACGGGAAAATAGTATCCATTATTGATTGAAGATTTTGATCATGCTATAAGTAATTTGCCTTCTGCACAACTTGAAAAATAGGCTATACTCCACATCATGCTAATTACATGTTAATGATAATTTAAATAAACAGTGGATAGCCACTCATGGACCGGTTCAGTAGCCTGCTCGCTCTCCTGACTTTATACAGCTCCGGTTTTGCTTTTGGTACTTTAAATTTAAATGATAAAGTTTATTTAACCCATTCAGATACTGAAGACATTTGAAGGCAATATTATCAACGCATGTCGTGAGGCGAATTATATTTCAAATTCCACTTATAGAGTAATTATGAAGTACGACTTGTGTCTCCAGCAAGGCGGTGAATCATATGAGCAATTATTATAGAGCGCTGCCATTATTTCTTGAAATGTTACTATAATAATATTTTCTGATTTTGATTGATTCTATTGTCGATTGGTTTTAATTTATTTATTTTTTGTGTTATGAAACTGGATAAAAAATTACAGCTTGCAATGTTTTTTATATTATTAAGACATAAATAGGAAAAAATATATATTTTAAAATAATTTATTTAACTAATTTCGTACATTTATTTTCCAATTTATTTTTATTATCTCCGATATATATTTATCGAGCTACAGACGTTCCTACTGCCTAATTAAATGTAGAAGAACAAATCGAAGTCCCGATAAAGACCAGGCTCGACACACGAAACAAAGTATCTCATTTATTAAGGGAAGTTTGTCCTAATCGCCCATCCATTTCGCAATCAACCAAGGGCAGAACTGAACACAGACTTAGGGATTTAAGCACACCAGGCCTAAACCGACGTTAATCCACACGCAACAGTTACGATAGCACTTCGGAGAGTTTAATGCCGAAAAGATACTAGTTTGTGGAATATCTAAGAACTATAGATATGCAATAAAGGGTAACGATCAAAGATGCAGTTTAACGTCTTGTTAAAACGTGACAATCCGTAAAACTTTACTTGAATCTATTTGGTGTTTAAAGTTTCTTAAAGAACTTGTTTCTCTGTTAATGCTGTTACTTTGGGAACTATCCAACAATAAGTATAATAACTGTTGTTTTGCTTAATATTGTGCGCAGTTATATTGGATTTGTTGTAATTATGCAATAAATGCAGGTTGGTCTGCATCAATTTAATTGGTGATCAAATTTAAATATATTAATGTGTATTAAAACACACCGCAATCATCAAAAAATTCATCACACCACAATTATCATTTTCCCACATTATATTGAGATGTCCAAAAAGTTGGTTAGATTTTTTCCATAAATATTTATTATTAGCATTATACTTATTACAAATTATTTTAAAAAATAATGTACGTTCCTCCATTTTCAATAACTTTCTCCCATCTCTCATTCCTTTAAGCTTTATCATGCCATTTTCATAAAAAAAATTGCGGTTTTCTCACAAAAAAGACGTTTTTAAATAATTTCTGACATCCTCATCATTGGCAAATGTTAAGTTTCGTCAGCTGTTATCCATGGAGTGGAATAGGAAATCCGAGGACGCGAGGTCTGGAGAATACGGTTAATGGGGTAAAACACCCCACTCTAACTCCAACAATTTCCTTCGGCTCTGCAGAGGAATGTGCGGTCGAGCTTGGTCGTAATGGAAGACGACCTTCTTACGATCTACAAGTCCTGGGCGCTTTTCCAACATGGGTTGGCTCAATTTTTGTAGTTGTTCGCAGTAAACGTCCGAATTTATTGTTTCATTCCTCGGGAGTAGCTCAAAATAAGTGATTCTTTTGCAACCCCGCCAAGCGGACAACAAAACCTTCCTGGGGTGAAGCCCTCCCTTTGGTGTGGATTGAAGGTTTACCGGACTTTTCCCACGATCTTTTTTGACTAACGTTATGGTAAATGATCCACGTTTCATCTTCAGTAACCATATTTGTCAAAAAGTAATCGCTACGTTGACGAATCCTTAACATATCGCAGATTTTGATGCGATTTATTATTAATTGCATTCACTGCGTTCGTGAGGAACCCAAGCATCGAATTTACTGGCAAACCCAAGTTATTTAAGGTGATTCTGTACACTATATTTTGACATCCCGATTTTTTCTGCAAGGTCGCATATGATATGGCGAGGATTTGCCTCAACTAAGGCATAAATGCTCGGGAACGACTTCTCTAGGTCGGCCTAACTTTGGGGCGTCCGTGGTGGAGAAATCGCTAGGTCGAAATCTCTTGAACCACTTTTGACAAGTTGGATCTTGAATAACATTTTCTCCGTATACGAAACATAATTTTCGACAAGTTTCAACGGCTATTTTGCCCTTTTTAAAATAGAGAAGCATCACGTGCCTAAAATGCTCGGTGTCACTCATTTTTAATTAACCTCACACAGAACAATAATAAAACAAGTTCACCAGTATAACGATATGAAACATCAATTAAATATCAGGGTTAAATAGGGAGGAAGGCTTCAAAGCTGCAGCTGTGCACATGATATCATAGACCGAGACGTAAGTTATTAAATTAAATGATTAAAACTCAGAGTTATTATGTTCAGATGATGCGAACTTTGTTGACAAAACGCGCGCCGAATGTAGTGTATAGCGTTTCGGTGTTTTTTGGAAAACTAAGTCAGTATTTTCTTCACAACACAGGTTCCAACCTACTCCAGTATGCAATTAAGGGTTTTTTTTTTCGTCTGTCAAAGGGTCCAATACTTTTTCAACCATGCATGTCGATATTACTTGATAATACAAAATTAGATCATGGTGCTTTGATATACATCGGTGGTGCTTTGATAAAACCGACAAAGAGGTAAAGCTCTATATTTTATGGAATTTATAATATCCTTTGAAATTAAAATTAACTAAAGTGTATTCATTAAAAATTTAATGGAATCTCTGGAGGGTCAATAAAGGCCCTCTGATTTCCCAAGCTTGTGTTCCGCGGTGCACGTGGAACACCAGGTAGTTACGCCACTGGGTGTGTTTTAAGATTTATGATTCCTAAGAATAACATGACATAGTTACTAAATATTTCCCATTCTCTAAGTAAGCTTCCGTAGATTTCCATCTAAGTAAGATTCAAATGCATACTGCTACCCCTTTACGAGAATGTTTGAACCAAAAACATGTTTTTTCAATTTTTTTGTATTCTAAAAAAAGTTGAAAATATGCTGACGCTATTAGTGCTGGTATTGATTTAAATATAAGTATCTACATATATAAAAATTATTATTAATAGCCTTAAAATATTTGAGTATTGGTTAAATTATTGTTAAGCATTGGTTTCTAACAGGGGCATACATGGATGCGAGTGATGCGTCGCATCCCTTAAAAAATTGGCAAATTAGTGTTATTTAAAAGTTCAATCGATTTATTCAATCATTACAATTTTTTATTTATTTTAAACCGACCGCAAACATACATTATTTACTTTAAACGCTAACATCAACTTTTCTATTTCAAATTGGCCGTGAAGGCGCTCAAAATTATTGGACTCCCGCGTTACTTGCTGCAGTGCTAAAATGCGATGATCCGCGTTACATCCAAGCTACGCGTTAGATGGGCGAAAAGGTCAGTGATCTTACGCAGTTAACAGTGAAACCTCGAGTGGGTGTTGTCGTTATTTCCGGACTCAGTTATGCGATTATGTGAACGCATCTTGGCGACTGTCGTCATAACATAAGGAAGATTTGGAAGCGCTGTTTCAGATAATTATGGAAAATGAAAATGAGGAATGGGATCGAGAAACCGTTATTTGTGCTAGAGGCCTTTTAACTTTATTGCGCGACTTTCATTTTAACTTTTCTTAGCAGTGTTTTCTGCAATATTCCCACATTTCGAGAGTCTGTTTAAAATTCTACAGACAAAAATATCAGGTATTAGTTACTGCAATAAAAAGATCGCCAATTTCAAACCATATATTCAAAAAATTAGAAACGTTTAGTGACATTTGGGACCGTATGGACAAATTTGTGTTAGAAAATCAACCACCCAAGTAAAATAATGCGTTTGAATTTAATTCCTGAAGAAGATAAGAAAAGCACCTACGCACGATTATTTTATGAAATTTTGGACGTTATTACTTTGAACATTAGTGAACGGTTTAGTGAAATTCTAAACTGAAATTCTTAAATCTAGATTCCACACAATTTACTTCATTCGTGCAACGTTTTCCTGACAAACTTTTTTCTTCTTTAATAGATACATATGGAACATTCTTTAACGCAAATCGTTAAAAAATTAACTATTAGTTAATTTTTTAACGATATTAACGATATTAACGATTAAATTAACTATTAGGGATCCCGATATGAAAAAGAACACTGAGTTTGAACTTCACCAATATATTATGTCCCTTCCATTATCTTCTGTTTTTCCGGAGTCATCAAAATTGTGTCGATTAATTTTGACTATTCCTGCCACAAGCAGTTCCGCGGAAAGATTATTTTCATGTTTAAAGAGAATAGATAATATAGTTAGAAATAAAGAATTATCTGCGAAATTCTCAAAAGCAAGAGCTTTAGCATTAATTAATATTGAAAGTGCTTTGATGAAAGATATGAGATCGTCTCCAACATTTGAAGAAACAGTGATAGACGTTTTCGCTGGACAAACAAGAACCGAAGAATTGATCTTCATTTTGAAAATTAGGATATATGCCTAGGCGTAATCATTTTAGGTTAGTGTCTTTTTTATTTTTACCATTTTCATATGGCCTATCATATATCTGACTATACCTCTTCCCCTTATAAAATTGTTATCACATTCCTAGATTCTTTTCTCACTCTGCGCCTTTGGTTTATAATATCCTAATTAAATTCTATACAAAAGCCTGCATTAATTATAATGGTACAAATTATTAAGTGCAAGATTAAGATAATAATATGACTGACATAAAACTTATATTACACTGTTACGTAATATACAAACATATGTTCCATCGAGAAAAAATATAATGGCATACTTTCCCTATATGCCCCACATAATTCAGGTAACGAGTTAATTTTAAGTTAAAAATACTCTTAGTCAATAGAAAGTACGTCTATTTTAACATTACGATTGTAATTAACTCAAAATTTAATTGTTTCGTGCCTGCATTTCAGGAATAGATATCGAAAGAGTCTCATTATATAATTTCTCAATGGTACAATTTACACAGTTCCGTGTACGCCACAAATTTAACGACTTTTAGCTCCTCTCTAATTTCAAAGGGTCCACTCCGCTCTGCTGTTTTGTCTCACAATTAGGAATAAATCTTAATGTCGCGTATCTTAAGATCCGCTATATTCATGGAACGACATTCATCTGAAAGTCTAAGAACCCAGGAAATTCCGCGAAACTATCGCGTTAATTCACTTTATTGAAAACTTCCTCTAATCAGGAGTTTTCCTTATAAAGTTTTCCCGGCAACTTCCTGAACTTCAATAGTGTCTCAGTAATGACTTCTTAATTATTATAATAATAAAGTCTACCCGATTTTGATTTAGATTATTAACTCGAGTACTCACGTTCTAAGTAAACAATGCTATTAATTCTCATTAGATAAGGCCCCGCTATTAGAAGCAATCTAGATAAACGGCAGCATTTGCAATGAAATCGTTACTTTACTCGGCGACATGTTTAAGTGAAGTAAATAGGTGTTAATTTTGTTAAGTAAAGGGAGGGACTAGATAAATAATACGAGGTCGTCAGATATATATATATATATATATATATATATATATATATATATATATATATATATATATATATATATATATATATATATATATATATATATATATATATATATATATCCTATGGTAAACTGTTAAATTTAATTATTCTTATTTACAATTGTTGGTTTTAACTACATAAGTAAATGTATACCCAGTTCAGTTCTGTGCTGTGGTATTTCAAATATACAGTGTGTTTATGACTTTAATGTTTATTCGTTGGAAGAAATACTTCAACAAAAATAAATTATAATAGCAGTAGCGCACCTACACAGAATAAATAAATTCTTTGAATGGGTAATCTCTGTTTTATTTACTTTTATTTCATGCACGAACATATAAGTCGGAAATCGAGAAAGGAACCACCAAACCGTGAAGCGGTTATCAAAGTAATTCCCGAATAGCAAAGCTATTACATAATCGCTCTAGGAAACAACTACTCCTCGGGCTAAAGCCCCTCCAGCCATTGAATTATACCCAGAAGCGATCCTCGACCCCTTTTTCGTGTTTCTGCACGACCAGATAAGGTTTCAAAAAATAAAACCCGCCACAGGTAGGATTCGACATTTGTCCCGGATCGGAACCGAACGACATACAGCTGTTTTGAACTTATTAGTTCTCATCAGTGCCATACACGGTACGCCGATTTAGGACAAATGCCGAATGAACTTTATGGCGTATACATCTTCATCGATACGATCTCTGTCAGTAACATATAAGTCGGAAATCGAGAAAGGAACCACCAAACCGCGAAGCGGTTATCAAAGTAGTTCCCGAATAGCAAAGCTATTACATAATCGCTCTAGGAAACAACTACTCCTCGGGCTAAAGCCCCGCCAGGCATTGAATTATACCCAGAAGCGATCCTCGAGCCTTTTCTCGTGTTTCTGCACGATCAGATAAGGTTTCAAAAAATAAAACCCTAATTCCATGCAGCCTTATTCAATAACCTTATTCCATGCAGTTGAAAAAATATTTTTTATTTGAATTTAAATTAATTTCTTGTATGAGTAAATATTTGTTGTTCGATTATCAATAAATTATAATACTTTAAGTTTAAAAAATATAGTCTTTGTCAATAATATATTTTATTGATTTCAAAAATTAACTCATATATTATATAAAAATCTTTCATTCAGTAAACAATTCATTAAATTTTAATTCAATTAATTATTTATTCACTAATTCAAGGAAATTAATTTATTGTGTTAATGAGTTTGATGGTCTAAATATCTTATCGGCTCTATTGGAAGAAGTAATTCCTTTAAATTAAAGAAATATTTTTCAAATTAAAGAATCTTTGTTCTCTGTATACCAAAATTCTACCTCTCATATGGACTACAGACCCGTAGTGTGTTTGTATATCTACACAAATTAAATATCGACCTTGCTATTTTATGCAATATTGAAAAATAAATTAAGTATTTCGTACAAACAACGTACGAAAGCAACTTAACGTACGAAACATTTTTCGCATCATTTTATATATATATATATATATATATATATATATATATATATATATATATATATATATATATATATATATATATATATATATATATAAGTGTTCTTTCTACATAATTTAGGCATATATCAACTTAATTTTTTAAATAGCAATTTCTCTATATCTTTAGAATTTTAGGTATTATTAAATTTCACTATTTTAAATTCTTGATTAGAAATAGAAAATGAAAAATTAACCACTTTACAACATCAATGCAGTTCTATATGAAATTGTATATTCCTGTTTAAATGAAAACTTCTTTATTGCTTAAAACTTAAAAACTTAAGGAAACCATGTTGAATATTATCAAGTTTATTAATATGTATTTTATACCAGGGATTCCAGATAATGTTAGAGTATTCTAGGCCCAAGCACGTTAATAAGAAATGTAATATTGTTAATGCAGCAACATTAGAAAAATATGTTTTTTTTTCTAATCATAAATCTAATATTTTATATGCATTCGTATTTATTTGGTAAATATTGTCAAATAATTAGAACTTATTATGACAGTAACCCTTAAGTTTTATATTGCTAATTATTCATGAAGTATACCAGATCAGACATCTACGCTTGTAATTCTGTACCCAGGAATAATCTTATATAAAGGGTGGTCCAACCAAAACGCACGATGTTAATTGTAAATAAAACAAAAAGTTTTCAGAGAATTATCTTAGTATTTTTTATTATGATAGAAGGATCTATGACAATTATGTGTGAAACAAAATATCGGCCAAATGCTCGCCACGACTTCGGTGGCATACCTCTATCCGATGGTCCATATTTTCAATGACTCTGAGACATAATTGAGTTTCATGTCGTTAATGTGTCGAATTATCTCATCCTTTAGCTCTTGAATTGTTCTTGGCTTATTGACGTACACTTTTTCTTTTAAATATCCCCAAAGAAAGAAGTCCAACGGTGTCAAATCACATGATCGTGGCGGCCAATTAACATCGCCACGATGTGAGAAAAACACGGCCATTGAATTTCTCGCGCAAAAGTGCCATTGTTTCGTTGGCTGTGTGGCAAGTAGCACCATCCTGTTGGAACCACATATCGTCCAGGTCCATATCCTCAATTTCTGACCACAAGAAGTCCGTTATCATCTCGCGATAGCAAACACCATTCACGGTAACTGCTTGGCCGACCTCATTTTCGAAGAAGTACGGCCCGATGATGCCGCCAGCCCATAAACCGCACCAAACAGTCACTCTTTGTGGATGCATCGGCTTTTCAACAATCACTCGTGGATTCTCATTTGCCCAAATGCGGCAATTCTGCTTGTTAACGAATCCACTGAGGTGAAAGTGTGCCTCGTCGCTAAAGATGATTTTCTTTGTAAAGTCACCATTCACTTCTGTCTGTTCAACCAACCATTCGGCGTATTGACGACGCTTGAAATGGTCAGTAGGCTTCAGCTCTTGAGTCAGTTGAACCTTGTAAGCGTGTAAATTCAAATCTTTATTCAAAATTCGCATCAGTGATGTTCGTGAGATGTTCAATTGTTGGGCACGACGACGAGTCGAGGTTGACGGCTCTTCTACTACACTATCGCGAACAACAGCAATGTTTTCCGCAGAACGAACTGGGCGAGCATACACAGGTGTTTTCACATTTCCTACAGACCCGGTTTGCTGAAATTTGCGCACAATTCTCCCGATTGTGGACACATTTGGTCGATTATGCTGACCAAAAAAGTCACAAAGTGCACGAAATGCATTTTGATTTGAACGCCCATTTTCGTAAAAGGCTTCAACAATCTTAACGCGCTGCTCAATTGTGTACCTCTCCATGGTTGAATTTGTCAAACACTGAAACAAAGAAATGTCAAATTAAGTTGGGCAAAAAACTTGACGTTAAGGTGTGACTCACAATTAACATCGTGCATTATGGTTGGACCACCCTTTATTTTCCATAAAGAGGATACATATATAGATAAAAAGAGATATATAGCTTCGCACATGGAATTACTATCATTATAATCATTTGAGAATTTCTAATCGACTTCTAGTAATATACTATATAATTCAGGAACATTAGCTTTCTAGAAATTGTATGCCTCATTATTACAAAGTTATGATCACATCTGGCTTAATCACGAATTATGTGTGTTTCTTGTAGTTGTTTCGTCTACCATATGGTTACATCTTTTGTTTTTGCATATATGCATTAAATTTGTTTTAAATTTAATTATTTTGTTTTCACGAACAATATCAGATTTCTGTATTACAACCAGGCTTTACACATACCATTATAATACCTATAGATACTATAAAAAAGTGCATTAATTTTGTATTAAAGTATCATTCCATATTAACTTGATACAGACACAGCAATTTAAGAATTGTTAGACCACTGCATTATAATATTGTACATATTAGTGCAATTATATTACTCTTTTTTCTACAGCATAAACGCATATTTGTAGATTACCATGAAATTATGTAGACTACCATGACTTTACATATGTAAGAATTATCGATTAAAGTGCTAGAGATATTAATAAATGAAGCTCTTTACAAACAGAACAATTATTGACTTTACGGAAAGGCTTGGACAGAATACTAAGAAAATAGGAACAGTTACCAATTTTTCATAAATCTTCGAACAAGCTGTAGTTATTATCATTAAAACTGTAGTTTTTATAGATCCCTGATGATTCTTTTTTATGGTATTCCATCTTTTGTTCATTGACAGCTTCATTAAACGCTGTCCCAAGATCAAGGACAGAAAATTATCTCAAACTAAGCACATCATCATAATACTCATGTTATTTATTTGTAATATATTCTAAATAAAAATATACTTTCTTACAATTTTTAAAATTTACAGATTCACGTTTATTTATTAATTCACTAATATGTTTGCGTTTGAGCGGCTTATTTAATTCTCTTCATTTTCAGCTGTACCTGAGGTGCACGTAACACCCCGAATACAATCCAAGAGACCAGGAGAAGATGCATCTATGTTATGTCATGTGGCTGGAGAACCATTTCCTAAGGTAAGAACATTAATTTCTGCGACAAACCAGAATAAAGTCGCTTTGCCTGGAAAAAATCCAAAAAGTGTACACAAATAATCTGTTTTCGTTCAGTCTTCAGATGCTATCATTATATTTGAAATAAGCTTCGAAAATAACTACAATAATATAATTCTAATAATATAAAATAATTCTAATATGAATTATAAGTACATGTACTAACAATACTATAATATAAAATAACTCTAAGTTATATATCACGGAGGTTTTCGCTATTTTCAGAATATCATTTTTACTGTTTCATTTATCGTTCAACAGCTAATCTCTTCTGAATTTTCAAAATATGAAAAAGGGTAAGGAGCTAAATATTTCTATCGAACTCCTATATAATTTGTTGGCGGAAAAAAATCAGAATGTCGCTTTAACTGAGTAAACAAGCTCATGAATTTCTATAAAAATCCTACGTACTGACATTATATTTATTTGATATGTAGAACTTTCATAAGAACTAATTTGAAACTACATTAAAAATATGTTTCGAAAAAACATACGATATCTAAGACTCGTTACCCTATTTCTCAAGTTTTTTTTTTATTGTTCTACTGGTCTCTCTACAGCTTATATCTTCTTTACAGCTATACTCTATTTTTTTCTATCTTCCATCCTCATTATTTTCTATATCTTGAGAAGTTATTAAAGTATATAGCAAATAAAAGTAAATATAAAGAAATAAAGTAAATAGGAAATAGAAGTGAATAGACCTCTTTTAACGTATTCGAAATACAAAAATGTGGTGTCTTTATAATTTCGTCTAAGAAAACGCAGAAAATATCTTGTGTCCTGAATGAAATTCCAAAAAATTGATAATTGGTTTTTGTCGTGTCTGTTGTCAGTTTTTCCCAGAGAAAGGTTTTTATTAAATTTTCTGATTACAGAAAATTATAGAGAAGATCAGTAGGAAACTATAGTGTCGCATTCTTTTTCATATTTTGAGTAATGCAAAATGTATAAATTGTAAAATGATATATAAATCAAATACACACACCGTCAAAAGTCTTGGACCCCCGATGTTTTGTATTAGTAAATATTTTATTAATATTGTATTTGTTTTTTAAAGTATGTTTTTTCCAAATGTACTTTTCTTGTAATACAGGAATAATTTTTAAAATTTTTAGTCAATTAAAAAAATGAAAAAAGATTTGCAATTTTTAAGTAAATTTATTATAACAAAAATTAACAAAACATATTTTTTAACAAAGTAAATTATAGCTTAATAGTCAGTATGGCCTCTTTTGCTTCTCAGTAACATATTGACATGCCTGTGCATGGAACCAATCAAATGGTTTATAATTTCTTGAGGAATATTGTTTCATTTCTCTATTGCTGCTGCAGCTAACTCTTCCGAATCTTGGGGTGTATTCATGCATTTGTGAATTGCTCTAGAAACAAAATCCCACATGTTCTCAATGGGATTCATATCAGGGGAATTAGCTGCCCAATCCAATCGGGTAATATATCCGTGTTAAAGTACCTCTTGAACCGTTCTTGCGCGATGTGGCCTCGCGTTGTCGTCCATGAAGATGAAGTTGTCACCTAATTCGTTGCGTAGGGGATAAATAATGGGCCTGATAACATTTTCAATATAAACTTCACTTGTCATATTCTGGGAATTAACGGCGTACAACGATTGAACATTATTCCTCCCCAAAACGTTACTCCCACCATTGTATGGAGCAACCTCACGGGGAAAATTTAGATTCTCTTGACGACCTGGCTCTCTCCAGACCCTTTGCCGATTGTCATCACTCACCAGTCCAATTCTGGTTTCATCTGTGAATAAGATCCCTCGCCACTGCTGCAAAACTCAATCACTACGTTTCAATGCCCACTGAAAGCAGCTCGATGTCGTGGAAGTAGAGTGGGTACCCTTAAAGGCCTTCTTGCACGTAAAGTTGCACGAGTCATCTTCGAACTATAGAGGTCGATATAACAAGGCGAGACGTACCTTGAAAGTAAGCCCTCAGGGCTGGAGCTGAAGCATTTCGGTGTCTGAAATTGAACCAAATTGCGGCAAATCGGCATATTGAACCAAAAACCGATTCTGCCGTTCATTTCACACTCGAGGCCGACCACTACGTGGTCATCTTTCCGCTGTACCTAGTTCTTTATGCCAATGCACTATTCGCACAACAGAGGATCTAGGAATATCTAACATCTCGGATATCTGATAATTGGAATGTCCCAGCATCATGCAAAGCAATAAATCTTGCCCTATTAAATGTAGAAACTTCACATCATGGCATTATCACGAAAGAAAAGTACCAAAGTCGCTTTGCTAAATATGCAATAAAACTGACGAATATTAAAAAAGTTTTAATTAAACAACAATATTTTATCTAGCAATTTATTCGATCTTGCTTAACAACTAAATAACTCAACTTTGTTGCTTAGCAACGAAAACAAAATACACATAGTCGAAATCTGTAATATATGGGGGGTTCAAGACTTTTGACAGTGTGTGTAGTAAAAAATTAAATTTAGAAAATAACGAATATGTCGATAAACTATAATTTTTCTCTAAAAACGTTTTAAAAATAATTTTACATGATCTTCTGTACTCATTTCAAATATTATGACATAATTTACAAATACGTAAAGTTTTTTTGTCACCTTTTCTTAGTTTCTCCAGGGAAAGCGAATTACTCTATTTTTCGATAAGGAAAATTATAGAAAAGTTCAATGGGAGATATTTGGTGCCTTATCATTCTCCTAATTTTGAATATATAAAAGATACAGGCTATAAGTAATAGAACTTAGTAACGGTATATCACACAGCAAAAGAAAACGAATTCCGGAAATAATTTAAGCTTAAGCTCAGGATTATTACCGACACTACTTTTAAATATAATATTTATATGATAAATATACTTCACAAATACGTTAACAATTTTATAAATGTGTTATTAGTATATTAGTAGTACGTATAATACTCAATGTACAGTTTATTCACGGATATTAACTTTATTATACACATTTATTTTTATTTGCTCTTATTTTGTTATTGAATATTTATTCCAAAGTTGTTTATTCCCAAATTGTCTTATCTAATTTTTTATTCCCAATGGAGAAAATCTGACAAGATGCTTGCATATTGTGATTTCATCCTCATCGAGAATTATTAGTGCAGTGTACTCAAATTCCGATATACATACTTGATGACATCATGGACATCTGCCTGCTAAATTGTGAGGGAACACTGTTTCAAGGAATATCAAAGATATTACTCATCCCATCGAGTCTCTGCCGAGCGGAAGATATCACAAATCTCGTGAAAAGTATATTATACTTTGTCACACTGCCATGTTCTTACAAAGTTTATTCTTCACGTGGTTCTATTGTGTAATTGCACTAATGCAAAGAGAGTTATTTTACGAAGTAATAGGGAGATGACCATAATGTTATCCCGTCTTGAATATTTATTCTATTAACGATAGTATAGATAAATAGGAATAGCGTCTTTCGAAGAACAACGTTGAGGGAAGCAATTAAAGTTAAATGTGAGGCTATTTCAGTCTAAGTCAATTTTGGGCTGGAGGTTTAATATCTAGTAATATCTAGCCCATATTTAAAAACAAATGTATGCAATTCCATGTTATTAAATCAATATTAAGTAAAAAAAAATACGTTTCACGTGAAATTTATCACTCTATCAACTTATTAATTGAATTTTCAACTCGTGTTGGATCTGCAACGCCCGTATGCAAATCATTATTTAAATTAATATTTTAACAGGTGGAATGGCTGAAAAACGACGAACCATTACACACCGACACGCCCAGGAAATATCAGATAATTGGAAACGGAACAGCGCTCAAAGTGAGAAATATTGCATTCGCAGACACCGGGGCGTATATGTGCCAAGCTACTAACATCGGTGAGCACTTGAATATTCAGTATATTTTAATATATAAAAAAATGTATGAGGGATGTAAAAAATTTGATTTTTTTTTTTTTGGAAATTCCGAAATAATACGTCAGTTATTTTATAAACTACATTGATACTATTTCAAAATATCTCAAATATATTGCCTTAAATTTTGCTTACTCATAATAAAAATTATACCAATTTAATACATTATTCGCTTTTCTTGTAATATTTTGCGATCATTTGTATCGGGTCATAACGACACATTCCTTCATAACATTTTATACATTATGAAAAATACTATTTTATGTAGAAATAACCTGCTGATATACAAATAAGGTAAAAAAATATCATGTGCAGCATAGTACACGTGATAGAAGTGAATACTTCTTTAGAATAGAGAATGAGAGATATTAAGAGTGAGAGATTGAAAGAGAGAGAGAGAGAGAGAGAGAGAGAAAGGGAGAGGGATAATTTCAAAAGAAATATAACAATATAAAATTTGTGTAAAAAATATTCGGTTTATTCATTATCTACACTATCATCGGCTGGTGGTTCAATTGGTAATACTGATATGATTGGTTAGTGATAACTAAAATATGAAATATGTTCGTGATTCGATATTTTCTAGATAACGTGTAAAAATTGCATCTATTGTTGTTCCGGATTTTGTTATTGATTCTTTGGAATTATTATTTATAAGCAGACCAAATTTTTCTCGAAGAAAGTTAATCAACGTCAAAGAATCATTGGATCCGAAATTTACATTGAAATCTCCCCCGAGAATCAAAGGGATTTTGTCTTTGCCTCTTCCAAGTGCATTTGTACCTGTGTGGCTGTAAACCAGTAGGGAGCGGTGAATGAAATATATTATATCTTCTAGATTTTAACAAGTTAAACGGTTCAAGGATATTATCAAATAATCACAGAACACAGATGTAAATAACGTAAATAATTACAAAACACAATGATAAATATTCGGTACACACGCGTGCTGCTTCAGCTGTTAATATATAGCATCTGGACGCGTACATCTATAACGCGCGCATGCGCGACAATCTATCTATCCTATTCTATCGCTTCGTACTGAGTTTATATCGCTCTCTCTTGCTCCACTCCCGTGTGGCGTCAGAGTCGTACGTACTCGCGCGCATGCGCGTCATACTATATTTTCTTCTATTGCCTAGTATTCAATGAATACGTGGCTCTCTCTCTTTCTC
Organism: Rosalia funebris; assembly: GCA_037954035.1. NCBI lineage: Eukaryota > Metazoa > Arthropoda > Insecta > Coleoptera > Cerambycidae > Rosalia > Rosalia funebris. The sequence goes on from JAZFAV010000015.1 coordinate 35,595,800, forward strand.
GTACGATGCTTCATAAACTATTCCCCCTTCAAACAACTTAGACCTTGGACTTAGCGTATGAGTGGGCGTTAAAGACGAAGGACCGCACAAAAGGGAGACGCGGATAGACTAAACTGATATATATGATGTATAGCTCTCTTTATCTTTCTCTCTATGTTATATATATGTGTACTCTGTCTTATAACGAAGCCTGTGTTTTAGGTATAGCAAATGTATAGCTCTCTGTCTCCTTCTCCTTACGTTATATATTTTTTCTCTCTCATTTTTTCCAATTCACTCTCCATTCTCATCAAATATCAGAACGCCACCAAAGAAGTATTCACTTCAAAAATATAAACGTATATCTTTAAACTATAAATTATTTTTTATTTTCGACTGGCTTTCGATTATTTATATGGTTATCTATATCTTTAATGATTATATTTAAACACTTTTCAATATTAAGATCTCCTCCCTCACTCTAGATATGATCAGATCACGCAGTCGCCAGTAAATAACAATTAACAATCGTCATGTTCCTATGCCCCACCCTGTTTAGCTTTAAAGAATTTAATCAAATGTAAAGATTAAAATGAGTGAAATATATGTGATACATTCTTCTATAAAAACCTCTATAATAGTATCTGTAAGGGTATTTTCCCTCTATAATAGTCTTCACAGTGGGTATTTTACATTGATTTAATAGTCCGAATTTATAAAATATTTCTTTTTACTTCGCGTACACCTTCTGTTTACATGTCTGGTTCAAGCAACCCTGGATACGCCGAAGTAAATATTTAAAATTAATTTTTCACCTGACGGCCCGGATGGCAGTCGTTTAATTAAGATACTGAAACTGTTTTAGTGACTAACTTAGGTATGCATTGCATTCCAGGAGGACTGACGAGGGACATTAGTTCGCTGGTGGTACAGGAGCAACCAACACCAAGTAAGTACAGTGGGTGTCGTCTTTTCATATTTATGTAAAATACTGATGAAGATAAAATAGTTATATAGATGTGTGTAGCTTAAAATTTATTACAGAAAGTGGAAGAGTTCCTTGAAGTTTTCTTGTTACTCGTTAAATTTCTTGATGTTTCTTGTTTCTAAAGCATTTCATCAAAGTACAGTTACGAATGCAGCTTAACAATTTGGTGCATGCAGTTTGTTGATTTTGTATTTATGTCTTTAGAATACACCACAATATTTGGCGATATATGAAATTGTAATCAATAATGCATAATTTTGATACCAACTGAGACTCAGTCTAAGAAAATTAAGCCCATGGTATCTGCATGGAAAGAAATCTTAATATAAAGTGAAGAAAGTAGGTTACATTGACAGGACTAAGACTAGGACATAGCAATACGTTGTCAATGTATACACTCAGACAATAAATACGACCAACATGCAATACTGCTAGTGTCTCCAAAACAACAGAAGATTTCCTGATAGAATGCCTAGGCTGTAGTAATGCGTATGCGGAAAAAATGATATTAATGAAAATAATAAACTTGACATTAATTAAAAGCAGTGAGTAATAATAAGATCATTAATATAATGAATTATTCATTAACATAATGTACCAAAGAAACAATAATCAATATTTCATTAATATGTATAATCGTCATATGTACATTACTCTAATGTAAAAATTTTCATAATACAATAATAAAGTTATTAGTATCGTGAAATATTGATACAATAAAATATTCTGTTCTCAATAGCTACAGAGTATTTAGTACGCTGCGCTGTAGATATTAAACACAATTCATTGCAGTACGAATAACATTATTACTAGGATCATCCTATACGATTCTAAACTCGACATACCTTATAATAATGATCTAGACATCAATTACACCCATTAGACCATCTACCCTCTACGTAGGAATGAAACAGTGGTATATGATCTTCTAATAATTATCTGTAGTTAACACCGCCTCATTCCTACCGAAATGAGACAAAACCAAACAATACTTCGTCGCCTATCTAATACACAAACCAAATCTACGTTCTGCACAATAACTGTTGCACTTCTAGTAGCAGTGGGTATTGATAAATATTTTTCAATTATGACGATATAGTATAACTACAACAGTAAGATTTTTTCTACATACAACAAAAGTACTAACAATAAAAAAATAGTTGCTTACTAACTGTAAGATAACAAACAATATGATTCAAGTACAAGTTATATTACTATTTATAGTATTGTCCACGATATATGACGCTCATTAGACAATGTACAGAAAACATTGATACTATTATGAGAACTGTAAGGGACCATTACCCTGGCAGTGTATTAAAACGAGATTAAGTAATAAACAACCGTCATTAACAAAACGCATTTTGCTTTTAGCATTACGTAACAAATTCAATCAGCTAGGCATTAATATACGCTATACAAAATAATCAACCGTACATCATTTTGATGAAACCGAGCATCGACTGAAAATTAATATCCAAAATCATTGCCATAATACCAATGTTTGCTATATATTTATCACTTTTTCATTCTTTGTACAAACCAATGAAACCAATAATACAATTAATATATTAGTGAATAAAAGAGAGTCTATATAGAACCTAATAACTTATCTTAAAATTTCGAGATATTAAAAAAAATATAAAATTGAATATTTCAAAAGATCGAAAATTTTTATTTAGTGCAATTATTGTTACATTTTAAAGTAATTTTATTATTATTTGTTAAAGTTAAAGGTGTAGTAGAACTATCTAACTTTATTATTATTATTATTAGTTTAAGTTAAAAATGGATTAAAACAGATTGAATGATACGGTTGCAGGAAAATAAAAATGTGGAAAAAATAATAATATATCAATACTTCTGTGTTTTTAAGTACTACTAAACAAACTAATCAAACAACCAATATATATCTAAAACTCGATATCGAGAGTAACAAATAAAATATCAATTAATTAGAATATTATTATACAGATTTTATGGTTTCCATTATATACTAAATTTTAGTACAGAATGCCCAATCTTTGTAATTGTTATTAAATTTATCCTCAAAACCAATAAACTTATAAGAATTAATACGAAAAAAATATATGCAATGTCCATATTTAATAGATAATACCGAAGAAAATTTACTATTGTTATATTAAATCGCAGCTCAAAACTGTAAGTACAAAAATCCGTATCTATAAGTAATTCATAATAATTATTTGAATGTGGGTGAGGAATGGCGAGTGTTAATTACATACATAGAGAAACTTTGACAGGTAACTCTTGAAGATACCCCATTAAGTTACCTCATGAAAATTAAGAACGAAAGCTTCGGGATTTATGAAGTCAGTTGGCAAGATTATAATCAAAAGTATATTGGACAGATGAAAAGAGAAATTGTAACTAGGTTTAAGGAGCACATAACCTACTGGAAGTACGGAAATCTCCCGTTACTCAAGATGTTTTTGAAAACAATCATAGAATAAGTTCTAGTATTTAAAGTTATTTAAGATCATAACCAATAGCAGACTGTTGGACACGTCTCCTGAAAGATTAAGATAACTAAATGTGATAATAACATGACGAAACGAAGACAAGGGCAGTATTCCTGACAGTCCGTTGTTTTAGTTAATACAGTGAATGACGATTTCACTTCACTTATAATTAATATGTAAACCGAATGTTTATTTAATTACGCTTATATACGGTTATGAATGGAAATACTTATGAGAGATTATGAAATGGTGCAGTAAACCAAAACTTTGTTATATTATTCCTTCACTGTTTACTGACCATACGTAACCATAGTTATGAGGTGATTAGTGAAACAGTTCACGAAATCGGGGAAATACAAAATAGGAGTAAAAAAATTATTTTTGATCATATTCTGATGATGTTAACTTACCTGGTGATATGTGCATCGAGTAATGTTCTCCTTGTACTAGACCATAACTGTAGCTATAAATTAATAACCGTACTAGCCCTATTTTGTTTTTATTATCAGAACTCTTATCTTATCTGTAACAAAAAGATTTCTTACTGGCACTATAAATAGCATTAAATTAAAGAGTATTCTTAGTATTCTTTGTTAAACAATTTCTAAATTGAAAATTGCAAACAAAAAAATACGCCAACGAAGGAAACAGTAAAGTATGTTTTTTTTCTCCAACATAGTCATCGTAAAAAATGGGTATTGGCCTCCAAGAACTTAGGAGTTAGATTATTTCAATAGTAAACATATTGTTTCCTAACCTTCATTAATTTATTACAAGTACTGAACTTAAACTAGTTACCTTTAAAAAGATCTGAGAGAAACAGTAAATGGAATGCGAATAAACTTAAACATTAAATCGTCTCTAATTTCATAATGTCTTGGATCTTTCCTCATGCGTAATTAATCATATGTTTAGTAATAACTGATAGATAAAAGATATACTTAATAGTGTTAAACAAGAGGAGAGTTTAATAACATTGAAAATAAAAGCACGATTCTCCTGGATCCTTTTCCTTTGTACAAAATGCTGTTGTGAGAAAATAGTACAAAATAAAACAAGGAACAAGTATCACGAAAGAAAGTTTGTAATAAAATTACGGTCACCTCTGAAACACTTGCAGCTCAAGAACCTGAAAAAACGTGACTAGTGTTTGTACCGAAATAAATCGACTCTTCCATTATACCCTACTATATGTAGTAATACAACAACAGTAGTATCACATATTATTTCTATTTCATTAATTATCTGGAAGTTTTCAGTAATTATCAGTTTTAATATAGAAAATAGATAGATACTTTTATTCTGACTATGTTATTTATAAACTGAAAATGAACTTATAACCTATCAATATTTGACATAGTATCGAATCGGTTCTTAAAAAAATAAATACTATGACATTATTTATGAGGCGTGTCAAGAAATAATACAATGAATTACTTGCAGTTTCATAACAAAACGTGGTATCATTTGAAGAAGAACTTAAAGTCAAAATTTATCTCATCTTCACCAACATCTCGTCGGTCAGTTAGTTTATAAGAAATAATTTCAAGAAATCGCATGAGAATTCGCATGTCTTTAACCGATTGATTTAACCGAGTTAAATTTCAATTAAACATTATAATAAATGGAAATAATGTTGGATTTGTTAATCACAATGGGCACAGGAGGTAAATATTTAGGCTACAACAGTTTGATACTTCGGATAGTAATTTTTTATAAGAATACTCAGATACTGTAACTAATTCAAGTAATCGTTTATATATATATATATATATATATATATATATATATATATATATATATATATATATATATATATAGTACTGTCAGTATTGATGCGCCTGTAATTCATCGATAAAAAACTTATTTTGAATGGTAAAATCATTTTTGTATACTCTAAATATTCTAATAATTTTTAAATAAGTGGCGGATGTACATTGAAAGTGCTCTTTTTATTGCTCATCTTTGTTTGAATATTTTTTAGTCTTCTCTCTCTATCCTGCATCAATTATCAATAAAAGTTAAATATGGACATTCACCTCCAATTATGATATGCATACAGTAACAGCAAAAGGAAATAGTGTACCTTAGAAAATATTGCCACGAATTAAATCGACTGTTCCAATATACCCCCCTATATGTAGTAACACAACAACAATGGTATCACAGATTTTTTTATTTTATTACTTATCACGAAGTTTTCAATAATTATTAGTTTTAATATCAAAAATAGATAGAAATTACGATTTCAAAAAATCGCATGAGAATTCGCATGTATTTAACCTACTGAGTTAAATTTTATTTAAATATTATAATGAATGGAAATAGTGTTGGATTTATTAATCACAATGGGCACAGGAAATAAATATTTAGGCTACAATAGTTTTGATATCACTTCAGATCGAAAATTTTCAAAAGAATACTCAGATACTATAACTAATTGAAGTAATAGTTTATATGTAGTACTGTCAGTATTGATTCATCTGTAATTCATCGATAAGAAACTTATTTTTAAATGCAAAATCATTTTTGTGTAGTCTTTAAATATTCTAATAATTTTCAAATAAATGGCGGATGCGTAGTGTACATTGAATGTACTATTTTTATTGCTCACCTTTTGAATATTTTTAGTGTTCTTCCTCTAACCTGCATCAGTTATCAATAAAAGTGAAATATGGATATTCACGTGCAATTATAAATTAAGCATACAGTAACAGCAAAAAGAAATAGTATACCTTAAAAAAATTTTGCCACCAATTAAACGATATAATTTTCGAAAATCAGATTTTCCAAACTTGTATAATTTATTGCTAGAAGTTAATTCGAATTTCTTACTATCCTATACAGACATTAATATTGCATGTGCTAATTTTCATAAAAGATTATTGAAAACTTTTGATAATCACATACCAAATCGAACCTCACATATCCACAGTAGTACACAAAATGAGAATAACAAAATATCATTTTATAAAATATACTGCAGTAAAATCAATAAGTCATTTAGAAAATCATAGAACAATAAAAGCCACGATAAAAATACAAATTATAGAAAGATATAAAACATATTTAGAAGATGCGGAACAAACATTGAGGGTGATCATATTTTCTTATTGTATATTCATACAAAAAAAATAACAAAGTAGAATATTTCGCATGTTTACGTAAAACACGTGCTGTATAGTAACGTAAATCAAGTAAAGATCTTATGTTTAATATACCCCAGAGAATATTAAATGGGTTCCGTGAATATATTAGTAATGTGTAGAGCTGTATAATCGGTGCCGCATAGCAGGGCCCTCGAGTACGTGACGCGGAGTTCACTTCACGCTAATTTAATCAGACTTTCTGCTTTTCCACATGCACAATAAATCTTTTTCACAAACTTTACACACTATTTTCGCCCTATCATACATCAAATCTTTAAAGTCTCGAATAAACTTATTCACATTGTCGACAAGCGGTCTCTGGGTTTTTCGCCTCTGTGATTTAGTTCTTTCGCGATGAAGACGTGCACGGTCTCAATGTTAAACAGTAACTGGATACCTAACACAAGTCGAGTGTTTTATGTTACCTAGTTTGTTTACAGCGTGAATTGAACTCCGCGTCACGTGCTCGAGGCCCCCGCTACACCTTCCCATACGCAAGCCACATGTACGCGGCACCGATTATACAGCTCCAGTAATGTGTGTTCACAATCTAATTATCCACATTTAACAAATATTGGAACTAATAAAGTGTAATACTAGTATTACACTTTCATAGATTCTCGGAAAATAAAGCACTAGTTACTATAAGAAGTAATATATTTTATCCTACATCTGGAGTACCACAGTAATCTAATTTAGGACCATTACTATTTATAATATTTACTAGTGGTATTATTAATGTTCTACTTTCTAGACTCACTATGAATTTTTTGCAGACTACCTTAAGGTATGTTACGCTACTCGAACTTTTGATGATTGTTTTTTTATTCAATAGCAGTTATTAAAAGTAAAAACTTGGTATAGAATAAATGGCCTAGATTTAAATTCAGAAAAATATAAATCGCTGACTTTTACCTTGAAGGAACAACCACTTATATATACATACATAATAAATCAATCTCAGATAAATGCTCAGATAAATTTAGATGTAACTTTCGAGAAGAAGTCTTCGTTTACTGAACAGATCACACAAACCACATCAACAACATATGAAGCATTGTTGATGTGGAGTTCATAATCCGAAGCTGATATTTCAAAATCTTTAAAATGTTCATTCGATTAAAATAACTTACTATTTGTTTATATGATGTAAAATTAAACATGCCTCTAATGTACGTTATTCCGACTATAAGAATAAAAAGGTTTAGTCGAACAAATTCTAAAATATTTTTAAAGTTTTTGCGCTTTAAGATATATGGAATTTATCTCACAATGCAAGAAGCAAAAAATTACAAGGAATATCGTGAGAGAGGCTACAATTATCGTGTATATATTTTCATAATTACAAGATCTGCTTATTCTCTTTTTTGAATTGAACATTTTGAGTAATTTTGTGTAATGCTGTATTTTCTTAATATACATTATCAATACATTTTTTCAGTACCCTTAGTTAAACCTTATATTAGATATTCTAGGTTCATCTGATATTTCAATAGTTTATCCTGTAACTGGATTGTAATCTCTTCGACAGTAATGATATATACTATTATTATCGTTGTTATTGGCGCATTCGCCATTTATTTAAAAACCGTTAAGACAGAATTTGGTGGATATTATTAGAAAATATTACTTCTGTCTCTAACGTCTTTGAAGCATGTATACAGAAATTCTCGAATTAAAATATATTACATTTTATTTAAACAAATGATGAATATATTATATTTTTTGTTACGGCATATTTTTAACATAAACGACAATTAAACTTATATCTTGTTTTCTATTTCAACACTTTGACATTTTCTGTATACTCTCAGCTTATAGCTGTATTAGATCCTTAAATTTCTCATACAGTAAATTTGTAGATATCCAAAGCAGTTGCTGTATAGAAGGTAAATATTTTCTCTACGTCAGAACCCATCACTGTGTGATATTTTCTTCTAAAGTATATTATAACTGTATCATAGTTTTATGTACCACATAGCATCGCTCACACATGGTGTTTATAGTGTATTCAAAATTGAATTCGATTCACGTAAAAAATAGAGATTATAATTTAAAGAAAAGGTGAGGTCACCTGTTAATAGCTGTAAGTTGAATTAAATTTAAAACAGATGAACGAGATTCGATGGGTAATTGAAACAGGGTTCGTTGGAATTCATATCGGTTCTTATTTCAAGGAGGTATTGCTTGTATAGGTAATTATATGACATCTTATACACGCCCTTTAAATATTTATTTGTTGTCTTGTCCGTACCAGATATTCACGCTGTATTTAAATACGAACCACCTTTTGATTAAGTGCAAGCGCCTCCTTAAAAATTCCAGTTTTTAATAATCTCTTGTAATCATCGTAATAAAAACTAACGCCCTCCTTTTCGCCTTTATTAGGCACGAAAAATATAGCGCGGTTTAATTTAATCCATGATAACACTTTTATTATTATTTATTTCAAATTGCTTTCCACCCCGGAATTAATATGGAAAGAGCGGAGAGAACTCCGCGAAAAAAAGTGATTAGAAGCCTAATTTCAGCAGAGATTACTTTGGTAATATAAATGAATGTTAGGTAAATGATATTACAGCTGTTCTGTTTCAATCTCCAGTTTAGGATTTTAAAGAGGATCCGAGTCCAGTGTTTATGTAACCGTAAAATAATTTTTCATATTTTAACCATAAAGTAGATTGGTTGTTCTCGTCTCTTTTTATTTTGTAAAACAATCTATACTTCAATAACGAGATATACAAAATTGTTTATGGCTTATAAACGAATGATTTTAATACAAAGTAGTTCAAATTTACTTCAAACTCATTGGTCATTCTATTAACGCCTTGAGATATATTTATGAATCTAAACATTTCTACAGAAATCCTAAATAAAATGAAATTTCTCAAATATTTTATATTATTATAATCATCAACTTCATACAGCTTTTACAAGGTCATTTTTATTACTATAACAATATTAAACAGCAACTTTGAACTATTTCAAGTTCGTATTGGAATAATGAACAATATATCCTGCTGACAAAGGTATCACTGCTATCGAAATAGGTGCATTGAAATATCGATAGCGTGTAAATCGATTATTAATTAGTATAATAGTATAATTTCTGGCTGACTTTAATACAAGATAGTTCAAATTTTGTTCATACCCATTGATAATTCTACTAACATCTTGAGATATATCTATGAATCTAAATGGTTCTACAAAAATCTTAAGCAAAATTCAATTTTCCAAATATTTTAAATTATTATAATCATCAACTACTTACAGCTTTTATAAGATCATTGTCATTACTAGAAATAAGTAAAGAGCAACTTTAAACTATTGGTATTGGAACAAAATACATGTATTGCTGGCGAATACAGCATTGCTATCGAAATTCATTAAAATATAGGTGCAGTAAAATATCGATTTCAATTAATACAGTAGCAGAAATTCTTAGTCTCACTTCTTCCGTATTAATCTAGACTCTTATTGTCATAATAATTCTTTTGCTATTTTTTTTTATATTTTCTATATATTTGTTCTATTTTCTTATTAGGTTTTTTTACTATGCTTAAATGTAATTATTAGACCAATAAATTTATTATTAATAAACTTAATTTATTAATTTATTACTGAAGTAGTTTGGAACCTTTGGTGTGAAGACAACACTGACTTAGTTTTCCACAAAAGTTGGCATCATCTGGAAATCATTAAAACTCAAATTAGAGTTTTAATTACTCTCAATCTCTAGTTTCAGTTTTAATCATCTCCAGATGATGCCAACGTTGTTGGCGAAATGCACGTAGAGTGTAGTATATAGTGTTTTAGTGTTTTGAAAAACTGAGTCAGTGTTACTAATTTATTACTTATTCATTAATTTATTACAGCCAAATTTTATACATAGTATTAAGATTTCTATATAAATATTTCTCCTATAAATTAGTATATTTGATTTTGGATTAGTATAAGGATACAGATTAGCGTTAGAACACAGCCCGTGACTGCATTGTTATACCACTGTGCAAGATCAAAGAATTAAACAGTACAAAAGCATTTTTCTACCGATTCGGTTTGTAGCAGTGGCACTAATGAAAAGTAGACTAGCAAGAAGAGTGCAAGCCTCATATTCTTGCGTCTACCTTATAGATTATTCTTGCAGTAGGGCTATAATTCCGTATATCCAACACGAAGCAAGAGTAAACTATCTCCAAAAGGAGCCTCGTTCCCACCCATCGGAATTACGACGGGCATAATTGCATTTGTCATCCGCTGCGCCATCGCATGTGGGCAATCAGCGTCCCGTTTAATTAAACAAATAACAAACGTAAACGGCTTTTGTTTAATTGCACAGGTTCACCTAACGAGGAGCGGAGGTTCTTTGCTTTCCACGACTGGGGAGTGTCCATTTACGAACCGTCTACGTGTCGCCTGTATCACCGGATCCAATCCACTGACATCATTCCCGGCACGCAGGTAAATATTCGAAAACGTGAAAGCTTGATTAAAATTCAAATGTACGTGGATTAGATAACATGTGAGCGGAAGTGGGGTAAAAATTAGAGAAGGCTTTGATGGAGGTGTCAGCTCTTTAAATCTATATATAAATCTACTTATAAAAACATGAAGTTTAGTATTCTCTATGTTAAAAAGTATTGAATATATACCTAAAAGGAAACTCATTATGGACATAATGGGAATAAATTAATAATTAATAATTATAATTTTTGTTCTTTGCTTACTATGCAATCAATTACAACATAACCATGCATATATATGCTGATAGGTAAAATTATGTGATGAAGTTGCATTAAACGAGATATATCCCCATATGGTTTACATTAAAGATATTTTATGATTATTTTACGTGTCTCAAGGTTCATTCATGTTTCACTTATTGATTGTATGGTAAATCAAGTGTAGTCTTTCGTTTTAATCACTTAGGATGTTCACTGTTGTCCAATAGACTAATTACAAGTTACAAGTACATTTGAGTAACTTTGTAGCCTCCGGATATACTCGTACTTTACACTACACTCGGCAGTCACTGTCCGCACTTCCAGATCATTGTATGTATACGTCCCTGTTTGTCATGAACCATGAAGCGTTCATTATCGCACGTAACACCTTTGATTGGTAACTCTCGATGATAGATATATTCGATTTTGATGTTGTATCCCACAGGTGCAGTCCATATGTCCAGACTGGTTTAAAAATTGCAATATATACTAACAATTTGTTGGGGATGGAAAGTTTTTATTTGTAATGTAGGAGCCAGTAAGGTTTTTGTAATTTTAGGCCGAGTTTCTTACGTTTGCTCCATAGATGGTTTCGTCGCGTCACTCCCCGATGAAAATGCATGCCCAAATACTTTACACATTCTACTCTAGGAACTTGTTTATTATTGAGTGTAACTGCGAGTGATTTTCCGCTGCATTTTGTATACACTATGTGATTCGATTGAGTCGTCTATTTTTATAGGCCATGTTTGTGCCCAGTTCTCAATATGTTTCAGTTTGTATTGCAATTTTGTAGCTGCTTCTACAGAATCTTGATGTACTGCTATGATTGCTGTATCATCTGCAAACGTTGAGATGGTTATGCTGTTATTTGTGGGTATATCTGCAGTGTATATGAAATATAATATTGGTCCCAATACACTTCCTTGTGGTACGCATGGTTATCGGATAGGTAGTGCTGTGTGTTCAGTTTCATATCTTACCGAAAAATGCCTCTCTATTAGGTATGACTTTAAGATATTGTAAATTGCTTCAGGTAAACCTTCCCTGACTTTATATAGTAATCCCTGATGCCAAACTTCATCAATAGCCTGACTGACATCCAAGAAAAGAAGCTACGCAGTATTCTTTAGGAGACACCACTTAACCATAGAGCAGGTCTTTATGGTTAAGTGGTGTCTCCTAAATCCGAAATAAGAATAAGGTAATAAGAAATCAGGTTTTTTCTATTAGTATGTTTAATAGCCTCTTTGCTAGAATTTTTCAATTATTTTTAACATTGTAGGTAGAAGATTTATTGGCCTATATGACGACGGTTGATTTGATGGTTTGCCTGGCTTCTGTATGAGAATTACTTCTGCGACTTTCTATTGAGTGGGAAAATATTTTAGCCTAAACACAGCATTGAAAGGTTGCGTTAACATAACGACTGCTTTTCGGGGCATGTTCCTTATTATTTCTTCATTGATTAAGTAACATTCTGGTGCTTTTTCAGGATTTAGATCATTTTTAATGATTCTGATTTAAAGATTTTTACCTCTCTTGATGTCACTGGACGTATAGCTTCTCCAGTTTGTCCCCTTTCTTCAAGATATGCTTTAATTCTTTCCTCTTCATTATTGTCATCTGATGATACTGGTTGAAACACCTCTTGGTAAACAAATAGTTGGCAAAAGTTTCTGTCTTCTCTCGGTCTGTTCGTGTCCTATTTCCATTTTGATTTCTTATTGGTGGGATTTGTTGCCGTGGTTGTTTAAGCTTTCTAGTAACTTTCCACAAGCTGTACCCAGTCTTATCTGATGATCTCGTTGTTAGGTTTTCAAGCAATTCTCGAAAGCTGTTATTTTTAAATTCATTGAGAGGCCACGTAGCTGTCGTGTTGCTCTGTTAAAGTTTATTTTGTTATCGGGATATATTGACCTTTTCCATATTGATCGCAGTTGTTTTTTTTTCTAAGGCCTAACGCTGATTGGACAGTTGTATTTTACTTTTTTTTTGAGCTCGTGGAGGTGTTCAGTTCTTCCCATATCTTTAGTGATATATTAAGTTTGACATATTCATCTAGTGATTCTCGAGTGAACATAAATAAAATTAACTATTTTGTATATTAATAATATATATTACGTAACTTAGCTTACTGTATTTTTATGACAGATTCAATATTGTTAAAAAGTAATTAAAATTTCGTTACGCCTCTTATCCCTTGAAAAATATGAATATCGAAAACATCTCTTCCCCAAGAAGAAACAACAAATCAAATTAATTAACTGTCGAACACAGGAATGATATACAGCAATATATCAAGTACAAGTGGTAAGTCAATTTGAAATTTCTCACTTAACTGTCTCTAGAATTTAACTATAAAAAATTCAAACTTATATCTTAAAAGAAAATCTGTACCGATATGTCATTAACTAAAAGATTAATATGGATCAAAATGCAACGATTATTCAAAACATTTAAACCAGTGTTAACGACGTTCCCCTTAATCGTCAAGATACAGTTTGTAGTTCAGCTTATGCTATCAATATCCCTAAATCGACACTTCTTGGAAGATATATACAAAAGGAATATCAACTCTAAAGCCGATACACCGAAATTAGAATGTTTCGTTGACTTCCCCAAAAAATTATAAGAAATCACTACTCCTGAAATATAATTTTGTTTCAAGAACATGATATACAAAAGGCAGCTGAGTGTAATCGTGCTTTTCCTCCATGACTACTTCTTTTTTCAAATAATATAACAACACACCTACTTCAAAAAATTAACATAGGTATTACACGATTATGTTCACAGTTTATAATGTCTTCCATGTGAAGAATCACGTTTTACTGCAATAGAAACTATTATACCATCGACCAAACTGTTTCATACAGTCTATGTAATTTGTTTGAACCTGAAGACGTAGAGCATATATTCCATAGATACCTATCCATTACACAATGTATACAATACATATACAATACAGTATATAATATACAATCCACCCCTCAGAATTATAAAATTCCATAACCATTGAGGATATTGTGTCCTTGTCTGAAGCTTCATATATTAGGCATTTCAAACTTTTTGTCATTGGTTTCTAGAAAATTGGGTCCTTTATTTTCAATGTGTAGACTTCCACTGTCTATCGTCTGGCATATTGTATCGCACCACGTCATGTTTGTTTATATGAGACGCCTGTTCATCATAGTCCATTCCAAAGATCAATTGTGTTGAAGCAAACTGAGCCTGTTGCTTCTTCAATCTGATCTTTCTTGATATTTCACTTACTCGTACCCACTAGGAGATTTCACTCTCAGTCTCAATCTCAACCACTATATATAATTACAACTCCCCTTTATTGTTTTGCTGGAATTATGTTACACTTTCGAATCTTTATAAAAGTATATGTAGAGTGTCATACAGGGTGTCTTATAATACAGAGTATCTCACTTGGAAGTATAGGATGTGTATTGTGAATAAAATTAATAATATTTGACAAACTGAAGTTTTTCATTCACCAAAATAAAATGGAGATGACACGGCTACACATGGAAAGGAATATCATTCATATGGCTGCCACGACTCATCTAGCATAATGCCATTTGTAGCAGAATTGTCCATTAAACTGGCTCTATTACCGAATAACATGTTGAATGTTTGTTTTGAGGTCATTGATTGTTGCTGGATGGATGGCGTACACTTTTCCCTTAACGTAACTCATAAATGTCAGACACTTATTTCTTACTCATTCCTTTTTTTTAAGGAATATGTTTGTGGAGACAAAGGCATTAAATGCGACTGGGGAAGGGCCATCAACGTTGCGAACCGTTACGTATACGCCAGCCAACCTAACCGAGATCGAATAATAATCATCTCCAAGGTGCAAATGGTGGTTGTGGACGTAGTTAGTACCGACAAGTATCCCGTTGATCTGCACCATGTTCCGCATTTGGATCAAGTATGGGTTCTCAACTGGCGGTCACCTAATAACACTGGAATCAAGACAATACAGGTCAGTTATTGTCCATGAAACAAATTTGTTAGTATTAATTAGTACAATGTATGTTAAAATAATTACTCAATTGGTAGTTAATAGAATATATTTTTATTTTAAATAGTCTAATAATTTGTTAGTTAAACCCATAATAGTATGAGCTGCCTAATGTAATTAAAATACGTTTCAGAACAAATTCTTTATTTTGATTATTTAAAATATATTTGAAAATAATTATTTATGAAGTAAGTATTCTGTACGTCATCAACAACAGTTTTTAGTTGAAAGTTATTCAACTATCTAATTTCATAGTTCTTGTATTTACGAATATTCAATTCTAATCCTAATTTATTTGGAAATAAATTATTTTCTAACAAGCCGATCTCCTATTAAATGATGAATATAATTGTCCAAACTATAGACATTGGACGGGAGAATATCCAAGTTAAAAGTTGCAATGTTAGACGAAGCATAGGCGGTATATTCTTGGTTAGAGATTTAAAAAAAATTTAACCGTATTTTAACATACATATATTTAATACGATGGGCACATATCAGTTGTCCGACTCAAAGGTATAAAAATGCAGCATGCTGTTCGGTGGTCACTACATGGATGGATGACCCATCGTATTCTTCTCTAGAGTTTCTCCTTTACGAATGTCATTCATATTGTGGTCCGCAGTGACGAACTGGGGCCAATATTGGGGTTGCCTTGTAGTGTTACCACCTCTCCTTAAGAATAGGTTTGTTTACCCTTACCTTTATGTATAACCTTCCCCTTCATGGACTGAAGCAACAGGGGAAGGATGTTGATTTCTATGTATCCAAACTTTAAACATAATTTTTTTGCGGAGGACATATTTTAGTTAAGTTAAACTTGGATACAATTTTTTCAAAAATATTTTGTTCATTCTCCAGTTAATTGTTAATCAAAAAATCTAAATCTTGTTAGTAATGGCATACGTTTCTAATAAGTAGGCATACGTCGATATTATACCAAAATTAGGTACATAAAACTTGATCAAGTTTCTGAAGAAGTGGATTTGATCCAATTGCCATCAAAATTCCTGCATCTCATTCCAATAGGTTTTTGAATTATGGGGACACTTACGGCATAGTCTTTTATAAAAATAGACCTAAGAATACTTAAAAATTATCAAATAAAATGAATTTAACAGTGAATTCAAAGAAGTCATTAAAATATTACAAGGCCTTAAATTGAAGCATGTACTATAATAATTTTAATTTTATTTCAATAATCTATTGGGTATAACCATTTTAGAGGTTCTCGTTATAATTTATTATAGACATTGATTTAATAACTTATTTAATAATCGTTGTTTTAAATAGATTTTAGTTATACTGGTATGAAATAGACTCATTACAATTATTATTATATTTTTATTTCACTGAAAGTATTCGGTTAATTTTCCTTTAATCTCTAACTTTGTTTTTTAATATCTAGATAATTATAGAACTAACTATACAGCTAAATAAAACAAATATGTCCTTTTTAAGAAACTGTCAATGATTTTATATCTGAAAACACGTTATGAAATAATCAGTAATTTATTTTCCAGCAATTTTAATGGCGGAGGTGCAGGTGTCAACCTACTGTCTATTTTTATTATTTTATCATGTTCGAATTCAGTTAAATATTTTTTAGCATTCATTCTTTCTAAGCTATAACCTATTTCATTTAATATAGCTTCATATGTAATCGTAAGAAATGAATACAGGAACAATAAAATTTATTACAATATGTCTAATTTTAAGCGATTCAAAATAACATTGGCGACTCCGCCATTTATTTGAAAATAGTTGCCAGCATTAATTAACATTTTGTATTATCATTAATAATATTAAAACTGCTTATATAAAAAGTTATATACTTACCAAGGTGGCTATTTATGTAGAATGAGATTATTCAATAAACAATATGTATGATACAATTACTACATTCAATTTTACTTATGTTTACGCACATTTCTGTATTTACTAGAGTATTCTCGAGTATTAAAAAAACTACTTTTATAGGTCATTAGAGATGCCGGTCAGAAACGGAAACACCACACGGTCCATCCAGAACCCATCGATGGCCAATTTGATTTGGTTACAGGTCTCTTTATACCATCGCCATTTCAGGTATATACCCATTCCACAGTGATCTACCGTTAGGTATTATCGTAATTTCTGTAGATTGTGTAAATTACAGATTATCATTACTAGAAAATTGATTTTATGCTACTATTTCATAAAACTCTTCCTCTTTGATCGTTTGATAGTAAACAGAGATTTTCATAGTATGACACATATAATTTAATTTTAATAATTAAGAGATATTTAACAGACATTAGGAACGTCGTCTGTCAGTACCACAAATATCAAACTTTGATGAAACGAAAGTTGATAAATAACTTATATTTCAATGTGTCCATAAAATATTATGCATACGTCCATAAAATATAAAATTGAGCGATTTATAGAATGAGAAATTGTACAATTTATTTGAAATGTGTAAAACAGCTATAACATTAGATTTATATTTTAAACTACATTCCCATTGGCTTACTTCTACTTAAAATTAGGTCATTTTGCCGTCAACACGAGAACAAATCTCCTATTCGTCCATAATTATTCACTCAGCCCAACTTTAGCTCATCCTACAAAGACTTCCTCCACGCTAAAACTATAAGCTTAATAATACAGGGTTAAGAATGCGAGATCAAACTCCCGTCTCATGTAATAACTAACCGAAATCCCATTTTTCATCAGGAGCTGTCCCACTACAGTTTCAAATATGGTTACGTGACGCATACTAATCAGCGGGGATTGTACAAGCTAGACCTGGTGAATCTGAGATACACCAGATCCGTCGATCTTACGCCCTACAACTGCGTGCCGGCTCAAGTCAGATTTTCCGCCTTATGTAAGTACGAAGCGGGGGATGATGCAAAGTGGGCAAGGGTGTATGTTGACTTGAGGATACCGTTTTTGTATCAGATTGTACGATTTTAAATTGAAACTTTAATTAATATCTAATGCACCCTATAAATTAATCGTTTATTTTCAAAAGGTGACATATCCAATTTTCTTCGAAATTCGTATTTTAACGGGATGTTGTAAATTGGTCCTTCTCACATCAATATGTAAAATGTGGTGATTATATCTTCAATATAGAGGGCAGTAGAAAATAAAACAAGTTTCTTTTATTTTCAAAAGTTGGTATCTCCTAGGATTAGCCGGACTGTTTCTAGTGACTAGTGGCCCATACATTTACAAAAATGTTCTATCATGAGATCCGAATAGAGATCGTCCTTCGCCCATCTGTTTACCAGATAAAACGTATTTTTTATTAAGTCTCATATATAGACGAATACATCCCGAATATATTGTCTATTAAAATATGTTCATGGCTGTCCTTAATTTAAAAAATTTTAATTAAATTTGTTTGCCATGTTTCACCCACTTGTGTACCAAATGAATGTTATTTGAATCGAAAGTTGGATATATAAGAAATATACCAAAGTGGTATTGCCTACTTTTTTCTGTTCATGACTACCGGACAAGCAGGTTTAAACAGGTAAGTTGATATAGGTGACTGCGCCGATCAATTTACCAATCAAAATACATATAAAAATAAAGATAATTTAATTACAAGCGCGAAGGTATAGTATTGTCTGCAATAAACATATTATTGCCAGGCTTTAAAGTTTAAAAATCGAAGCAAGCAAAATACGAGAGAGAGAGAGAGAGAGAGAGAGAGTTGTGTCCTATTTAGTGCAATAGAGAAGGACGTAGCATAGCAGTTGCGCGCGACGTTTGACCGTTTGGACAAACTGCTGTTGGTTTTTACATAATAATTATTTAAAACGAATGGGACTTGTTGGGGCCAGATGCCTTTGAAAATTGACGACATTTTGCAAATGACTGAAAAAGAAGATGATGAAGAATTATCGAAGTCCGAAGATCATCATATAACTTCTGATAATGAATCATATATTGAATATAAAACAACACATTAAAATACGATGAAACATATACGTTTCATCTGATAAACAGATGGGTGAAGGATGATCTCTCTTTAGATTTTAGACTAGGAGTATATGGGTAAAGGATACCAAAACATAAAAAAATTCTTTTAGTATATCCTACATGTTCAAAAACGATTTGGTAATAACAGGCAATTTTATAGATGGTCTCACTACGAATACTTTTAGATTATTAAAAAAATCTGAAACCTTCCTAAGAACACCATCGATGAGAAATGGGTTGCTGATATCAGGAAATTTGTAATGTATAAATACCCGATAAATTCCTTGTATATTACAAGAAGATTTTGTCATGGAAGTCGAGAGTGAGTAGAGCAGACGACCCTGAAGATTGCATTCAGTTGGATAACGCAAATTATTTTCTATTTTATTTTTCTTAATCGACAATTTTTAAATGGACTTATATATTTTACTTAAGTATTTATGTAATAAAAATTATGTTTTCAAGCTGACTTTTTTACGAGTCGATAATAAAACATAATGACCACGTGGCAAAAATGGTATTTTATGGTAAAGGTTATGGTAAATTGTTGCCTTAATTGGCATTTGACTTCTTTTTAGTTTCAGAACATGACATATCCATGTTGGTTTTTGTGGTTTTGTAAATCAACAGGTGGGGCAAAAAACAATAAGCTAATGAATATGGTAATGCTTGCAATTTAAAGTAAATATTTATCGTGGACATACCAATTTAGGCCCTTAAATTCCATATTTAATTGGTTCTATGTTTCGCCTGAAAATTTTCAATTTGTGGACATGTCATCTTTTGAAAATAAACGCTTCAAATATTTAATACGTACCCGTATATAAGTAGGTTGCAAGATTAAATCAGGGGATGATGCAGGGTGAGCAAGAGTGCATATTGTCATGAAGATAACTTGTTTGTGTAAGATTTTGTTTAATATTTGAAATTGAAATTCTAATTACTATCTAATACAACCTATAAATGTTCTATATATAACCGAATATAAGTATAAAGCGGGGATAGTGCAGGGTGGAAAAGGTGCGTGTTAACAAGGATTGAGGATTCCTTGTTTGTGTAAGTTTTTGTTTAACATTTTAAATTTAAACTCTAATTATTATGTATAAGTACGAAACGGGGGATGATGCAGCATAGGCTAGAATGCACACTGTCTCAAGAATGCTGTTTTTTAACATGTAAACGCATTAATTTTGAGTGCATTCTGAAAAATACCGATATTTTGAATTGAAATCCTAAAATTAAATTCTTATTATTGTCTGAATTGTCTTAAAACAGTGCAATGAAAACAGTGGTGCTAATTTTTCTAACAGAGTCGTTTATAACTTTATAATTTTGCTACTACAATATTTGTTACATCATCATTTAACACTCATATTGATCTATCTAAGAGTATATCTGAATAATGATACTAATTTAATAAACCATGTCACTGATAATTCTTGATTTATTGCAATTCAATAAAGATACTAAACTAGTTATTAATAACACTGGGAAACAATGGCCATTTTCTGTTACAAGAGGTTTCTCAACTGATTCTAGTAATATCTTCATCCCTAATTTTATATCTGAAATAATCACCTTTCCCCTACATGCTCTAGTCTCCATACATTTTGATGTTGAATATAAAGTATATAGTTAATATATTAACCTTATGATACACCACCACCTGTCTTATAACTGACTGTTTTGTGCCGTGTATTGTACCCTTAGGAATGCTTTATTTATTTATTACTCGTAGCATACCTTTTGTATTAATAGGCCAGAATGTGAAATAGTCTCATCTAAAATGAACTCCATTGGTGCTCCACATTTTATCAACAGGGGTATCAGAATCATGGTTCGTCTTTAAACAGATATCTGCTTACTTACATATTTGAGTATAGTGTATGTATGTAAATAGATAGTATAGACATGCATACGCAAGCTGTGATTATCGTATTTAAGATGGTATATAAATGTATTTTCAAACATAAAACTTTGGTTGGCCTCAGTATATACAGTCTTGCGTTACAACTGAAATAATTTTTTTTCATATAAGTTTTTTTCATTCTTTTCTGTGTTTTTACAAGAACATTCTTCTGAGAATATTTCTCAGACGACAGATTTCTTTTCCAAAGTTAAAACATTTATTTATTGCCACGATATCCCAGGTCTTCTCAAGCAATAGGTGTCACGTCATACAATCCAAGAGAATGGTAATTTTTTCTAAATAGCTTCAAGTGAAGCCTCAAAGATATTCTGTTGCATAATGGCAACGTTTATAGAGCAGTTTCAGTTGGTCATTCTATGCATTTGCTCGATTACTCAAATATTACCATTACAACTGGATAATTTGCGTGGATCTGAAAACGGTGAGTTTGTTGAAGTGAAGTTGATATCGTAGATCAACAGAGACTTTACGAAGTCCATGCTATCTCTGCATGTGGGACAGAGCCCAGATCATTTTTCTTCCATTACGGCTCAAGCTTAGCATAATGAAACAGCATGTCAAGGCACTGAATACTGGAAGTGGATATTTAAGTCACATAGTATCTACTTTCCTTGCTCTAACTTTCGAAAAGATCAAAGCAAGTGTATTTGACTGACTTCAAATATATATGCTTATCCATGACAAAGACTTTGTCAGGAAGATGAATAGCAAGGATGAAGTAGCGTGGCTATTTCTCGTGGTAGTTAAACTTCTCATAAAACTTCCTTGGCAACATAAAAGCTTCTAATTATTAAGTTCTGATTGTTACAATGCTGTTGTGTTTTTTGGAAATCTTGGTTGTAGTATGAGTGTTAAGGTCCAGTTCCTGTATAGAATCTTGGTACTGTAAATGGCGAACAAGGGAACCCTTTATAATATATGCTCACATTGTACTCATTACCAATCTAACTTTTTTCCAATTACTCGTTTTCTTTTTAATTTGTTTTAAATCTACTTTTTTCTTTTAACTTTATAAATTATAATTTGTATTGTTTTTCTACCTAAATGGATTACATTGAAGCTAGTTGAATTTTTATCTGTCTGCATAGTTATACATTAAATTAATTAATTATCAAAAAAAATAAACAAAACAAGCAAATAAACGAACGAACAAACAAATAAATAAATAAGGTGAAGTATTACTACAGCAACATTCATTTAGCATGATATAATAAAATTCTTTTGTATGTATGCAAGGGTACTAGTGATAGTTTGAAACAACTACGCATTCCCATTTCTACGAAACTACTAGAACTAGAAAGAAAGAAGTAGAAAAAGTAGAACATAGTACGCTACGTAAATAATCCATTAGGCCTTTTTGGCTTTCTAGAAATTCTGCATCATTTAACAGGCTCCCTATGATTATATTTAAGAGGCCTTCAATGTTAATTAGGTGTTTTCTGCAACGACCGCTTAGTGGGTATGTAACCGAACTGAATGATAGAGATTCTGTGCCTTAAACTCAGATATAATCTTTGTTAAACTTTGATTGTGCGCCATTGTGATATCTGGCATGTCTCAGTTTCATGATTTCATCCTGTAAGTTATTTATTATAACCTGTTGGTGATTTAAGAGGTCGACATTTCGATCGATGCCTTAAAAATAAGTTTAAAAAATTTCACTCTTGGAAACCCATCCAATTGAGAACACTTTAAAACCTTTCTACCTTGCAAAAACACTGGTACACAATCTTCAAAATATTTTCTAAGGTTATATTAAAATAAATTTCCAAATTCCTTATAAATTACTTTCAAATTACACTCAATTTCAACATGAAACCATTTGAGAAGATATTTTCTCTCTATGACATAACATCACAAAATACTTGTGAGGTTATGTGACAAAATATATTTCCCAAAATCTAAATTAAATCCCTTCTAAATAACCTTTAAATATATACCATCATATACCATCATATCGAAACTTTATTAACTAATATGAAACAGGTTCACTTACTTCATATTTACATTTTCTAATAAATAATTAAAGGATTCAAATCAATTTTTAGATGGAATGGTAATCATGCAGTGTCTTGAACCGGTTACTAACCGGCCCACGGGACAACTAATCCTGGATTATCTCACTGACAGCGTAATAGCTACCAAACCGAATCTCCCTGGAGTCCCGTATATATCCCCGGATTCCAGGAAATTGGTAACACTCGACAGGACTACCAGCGGAGCAACACTTATCGTACAGGAAATTACAAGTAAGTTTCGTTAATTCTATAAAGACTTTTCCTCGTTTCCACGCATCAGTATCTTTTCATAACCTGAACAACGTCGCCTTTGATAAGAGAATTGAAAATAAATGTAGACCGTTAGACGGATTCTCTCTATAAGGATGCACACAGTGAGCTCGTAAAGGTTGGAGTAAATTTGATAAATCGTTATCAGATAGGTAGGAAAGAAATTCCGGACTACAGGATTTCTTCCTGCAGCCATAATTGGTTATAAGGTCACAAAGTGTCTACACGTATGTCCACCAGTATTATTAATGGAGAATATTTTGAACAACTTTAAATTTATGTAAAAAGGAAATATGTTTTTATTTATGCCCAATAGGAAGCCACATTTATAGAAAAATAATAATATAATCGAATAAACACAAAAAAGTAGTGTTGGTATACCTATGTAAAACATGTAAGATATATGGGATTAACAAAATGCAAAATTTAAAGATTGTAATTTTATAAACTGCTGAAATGAGGAGGTTCTTTTAGAAACAAATTAGGACTAAACCAAATTAGGCCAAAACAGCTATTGTCCCACTATATGCCGACGGCGTGCGCTGAATTATATGGTGAAATTTGCTGTATTTTGTGTCGATGAAGCACTAAAATTAGCAAGTTTTGTTGCTAATTTTAGTGCCAACAAAATGTGTTCCTTATCCTCCAACAATCCTTAGTTATTTGTTAATTCTAAAACATGTATCAAGTTTTTAAAACTTATTGCAAAGCAATTTTAATAACATGTAATACTACACCTCACACAGTTCTTAAACCATACTAAATATTCGGCAGGAAGCTACTGATAATAATTATATTTCATAAAAGAGGTTAGTCCTGTTCTGGAAGAATTAATAATAATGAAGGGGCATCAGCAGATCCAATTACAAAAAATGGTGGGCGTGTTCCCTAAGTAAGTGAAATAAACGCACTTGCTAATCTCAAACATGCATCTATTCAGTGATTCTTTTCAACACTTTAAGTTTAATCCATAATGTATGTAACTGTAGCTTAATCCATATCTTCATAAAGTTATAAAAACACAATAAACTTGACCTCTTTGTTATATTATGTCACCTTGTATCGCTTACATGGGTTTAATATTTCTCTTATTTTCTGACACATATTAGTGTGCCATTCAAATTTTGTATTTGCCAGGTGTGTATACGCAATACTGGAAAATATCTAGTGGGTTTTTGTTCCTATTCTGCGAAGGCTTTGGTAGGTTAAGGCGAGGTTCTCATCAAACTCGACCAAGAAATCGATTTTGTTTTGCCTTTTTTGATAGCTTATTATATGTAGAATATGTTCCTAAAAGGATTTGGTAGAAAACATTTTTATAAAAGAGATATTGCATAATAATTGAACCCATCCTTTTACGAAAAATTACGCAAACATAGAATTCGCGCAGTACAGCATATTTTATCCTAATATTTTCGAAATACGCGCCTATATTAACAATTGACATTCTATGGTAAGTATAGTTACCCCAAGTGCCACCAGATGTATATGATATAATATTAGATAATTTGCCTCTCTATACGTTAATGTCAATGGGTCTAACGTGTATTGTCAGTCGAACATGCGTTTTTCTCCATACCATGTTTTTTAAACTGGTGGGAACTGTAACTCAAAAACTAATTGACGGATTGTCTTGATTTTTTTTATTTTAAAGTAAATTAAATTTATTGGAGCTTATACCTAAGAAAACATTGATTTCGCTGTTATTTTTTATAACACTTTTTATAACACTAAGATAGAATAATAAGTGAAAAATCGGTACCAAAACTTCACAGGTCCGCCATTTTGTTAATTTTCGATTTTCTTATTGATATAAGGTCTAACAAATATCATATGTTTTATAAATTTTTTTGAAATTATGATTTCAGATGATTTTTACAAGTGCTAGAGTTCCCACCAATTGGGCACCTTTTTTGGGACGGTCATATTACCGAGCATATAACTAATTACCCTGTCATTTTTTTTAATAAAAAAAATTTTTTGTACACATGAATACTTGATAAATATGTATAAAATTTGACTACTTTATGTGCTTCCTTCTATAAAAAAAAATTAAGAAAATCATGTAATTTTTGAGTCGCTTGATGAGAACCTCCCCTTAATGAAATATTTGGGTCATCTTGAGCATTTCTAATCTTAAAGAATTTTAGGTACTAATAAAGAATCTCATTTATGTACATACTCAATTTTATAGTTCATATCTCCCAATTTTTCCCTCATTCTTACTTATCTATTAATGTTCTTAAAATATGCCAGTTGTCGAGATGTATTTTCGAATGTAATAGACATGTTTTATGTATTGCTTCTTCATTAGGTAGTACTATTAGAAACAGTAAATACTAAACCCATAATATGGGGTACTTAAGTACAGGGATACTTAAGTACAACCCTTAAAATATTCTGCTCAGTAAACTTTAAGAAAACCACTCTTGTTTAAAAAGAGGGAATTGCAATTTGAAGGAAGCTGTATTGACGTTACAGCTCAAACACAAAAATTAAAGGCTTTTTAGAAACGAGTTTCACTAAATCGTTTACACCAAAATTATTAATACTGTGCAAAACTTTTTCAGAGCTCTGTACATGAACACTTACATCAAATTGTCAAAACCACTGCGTCTGGCTTATATTTTAATTAAATTTTACACTATTAAAAGAAAAAATCGGTTAACTGATGAATATTTTTAGCAAATGGATTGACTTTTTCCTTCGACGTGAAGACGACATTAAACATTTCCGATGTGACGTTCTATCCCAGTCAGACCACGCACAGTTACGATATTTACGCTAGCGCCCAAGATAAAGAGGACATACTTTTCCTGAATCTGTTAACAGGTGAGTTATCGATTACAACATATACGAGCGATCCTGTATGAAATTGCGTTCATTTCCAGGCAAAGTGGAAATTATCACCGGAGTGGGTAAGGCGATTCCAATTCAATTAACCAAATGGAACAATCCCAACAGACCTATAAGTGGATCAGGTAAAATAAACTGAAATTTAAATTTCTTGTCGAAACGATGTATGATTTATTCGATCAGATTAAACTTTTCACGATTTTCACGATTTTCAAATTATAAAAGAAGTTGAATGAGATGAATAGTATCAGTATTTCAAGTTTTGTTTTTTGAAAGACATGTTTTATATTCCAACACATACCAGAATATAATTTATTTATGATAATGACAAATAGAATGTTTTAACGCAGTTTTATGGTGTATTTCAAAACTGCATATTTTCTTAAAATATCTAATTACTCTAGTTGAGTAATTATCACTCTATTGAATGTAATTTTTACATTTTTTTGTGTTTTTGAAGCTGAAACTACATCATCAACATACATGCTGATTAATCCAAATAGTCCAGTAAAAGTATTGACATCTCTGCTCAATATTCGTTTTTGCAAATTTCAGCATAAACGTTGGCTAATCTTCTTCTCAATGAAATATGAGTTATATTAGTTATGCCGACTGTTAAGTTCTCTATTTTAAATGGAATTTATAATTTATAATTGTATTTAATGATAATTTTAAGGGAAATGAAAATATCTGTCATCGACCTTGAATTTCAAAAATGTAATTCTGTAGAAAGCTATTGAAAGTGTCTTTAAAATAACTCGTACAGACAAAATGTGCAACGAGAAATACACCAGCCCATTTAAAATACAATAGTTGATGGTGATTATCATAAGCAGTTACCTGTTTATTTAACATTTTTTAAGGGTTTAGTTAATTTTAATCAGAAAAACCAATATACTGGTCGTGGAAAGTATATCATAAGCATTTCAATCATTAAGGCTTATTTTGTCTTCGACTTATTCAAGTCCCACACTATTGTCAATACTTAACGTACTATTACTTTTATATTATTGTAGACTGTATATCATCATTTGGGTATCACTAAACATGAACTGACAAGATTTAAATTTAGTTAACATTAGTTTAGTTAAATGATCAAAGCCATTACATAAAAATTATGTACAGATTCTGGGAAGCATTAACATTTTTGCTGTTATAGGTCTTTTTGGGCAATACATGGTCACACCTGCCAGCGAAGCCCTCTTCGTAATAAACGGCCGATCGCGAACTGTCAACTGCGAAATTGGAGCCGTGTCACATCCAAGCCAAATCGTTTGGACCACGCTTAAATTTCATTAGTGAAACACATGCCCACAACAAATATCCACTTCATCAAACATTCAAAATGATTTAGAGTCATTACTTTTTATACATTATATACAATATATTGTAGGTCTCATGTCAGAAAATATCAGAGAAACGATTATTTAAACGCAGCTATGTGCAATTTTTGCGTTATATTTTTATGTACTAAGTAAAATCCGCTTTTTAATTTAATTTTTCAATAAACACATTCATATATACTAGGTGTTAATGGGATCATATGTCATTCCGCCATTTTTTTTTAAGTGGAAAAGAAAATATAAAACTTACGTATGACAAATAAATAGCTTTATTTTGACATACATCTATTATTAACACCACTTTCAGTTTCATAAGGAGTGTCATCAACTTTGAATTTTATATAGAATATGTGTTTTAAGACATTCTGCATTAAATTTCTTATATCACAGATTTAATTTTTTTACATTTTCCTCAAATATGTGGTCTTACTTTTTTTTAATCAAAATTGATGATTTAAGATTATGTATAACGAATAAATTACAAGTAGCATTGGAAATAAATCATTATTTCCAATACTACTTCAAATTTTTTCGATATACATAATGGTTAATTTTTTGTCTTATGTATTTTGTGTTTATTTTTCCAATCTCAGTTAATTCATTATAATAAATATGTGCTTCAATTTTGCACAAAAATATAAAAGATTAACCATATTATCAATTTTAATGTCTACTTGAAAAGTTTTGATTATATAAATTATTTCAAATATTAATTTAAATTTTTATAAAAAATAATCTCCATATTTGAGAAAATGTCAAGGATTTAGATTTATTGTATAGTAAATTTCATATAGAATTGGAATATGTTAAAATATATGTATTTTTCATATAAGAATAAAAAATTAGTGGTACATATAGGCAAATCAGTGATATTCATAATATATTCGTGTCAAATAAGCCTACTTTGTGAGTTTTAAATTTGACTTCTAAGAAAATATGGCGAGTTGACACAATCTCGTTAACATCTGGTATGTCAATATATTTGTAAGTATGCAGTAATCTACAACAGAAAAATTCACAAAATGTTTCCCGAACTAAAACATGATTTAATATGTAATCGAACATCTGACATGAGACTAATTTAGTTAGTAAATAAAACTAATGGTTCATGTAAATATAACAATATCAATACTAAATTCAATAAGTACGGGATATTTTCTGACGTGAAAATAAAAGATACCAAACGCCTGTAAATGGATTTATTTATTAACCCTTATATACTAGACTATAATTGCCTCGAAAAAAATATTGGGTTCTGAAATGAATAGTGGCTTTAGCTTGAACAATACCTTATCTGATGTGGTAAATAGGTATTGAACATTATAATTCGGTGTCACAAAATATCCCTGTATTATATGATCATGTATATCACAATAAAATGTAAGAATATGGTGTCCAAAACTAATCTAGGTTAATTCCATTATGCTACTAGTATTTCACCCAAGTTTTGGGAACATGCTGCTTAACAATGCCAGGAAGAAATGTAATAGGGGATGTAATGATAATTTAAAATGTTGAAGCTGACTAGTTTAATAATTTTTAAAGAATTGAGTAGTATTAATATGCTGATAATATAATGAAATATAATATATA
This sequence comes from Rosalia funebris, assembly GCA_037954035.1. Lineage (NCBI taxonomy): Eukaryota > Metazoa > Arthropoda > Insecta > Coleoptera > Cerambycidae > Rosalia > Rosalia funebris. Next base: position 35,625,150 of record JAZFAV010000015.1, read on the forward strand.
TTTTCCTTTGTTTAGTTTTGTTACATAATCTGAATGCAGGACAAACATATTTGATTGTTTTCCTAAGAGTTTCCTTGAAAGTTTTCAAATATTTTTTTTAGATTTCCAACTACTTTTACAACGCTTTCACTACTAAAGGGAAATATAATGAATAACATATTACTGAAGAACTTAATATTCTTAGTGCGAGAAGTAGTAGATAATTATGGTTATTGTTTACTTTATTAGAGTTAGAGTAATTCCTTATAATGCCCAAAAGAGGAATTAAATTGATTTCTTGAAATGAATATTAAAAATTGAACATAAACTTAAAGTATATTTGGACCAATATTTAGTTTATGTTCACATGATTTTGTAGTTTACAAAACTAAAAAATTCATATTTGCGTCTAATTTATAAAAGAAAAACAATTCAAAAAAATATCCTATATATTACGTAAAGCCGAATGGCTAGATATGTATAATCGTAGAAGACTTCACGCCTTAACACTATTTAATAATATAATAATACGCAAAGGTCAAACATTCATCTGACAGAAAATTTTTTACCATACAAAATTACAACTGAGAGAGTCGCAAAAAAATGCTATTGATAATCTGCAATACGAGACACAATGATTTAAAAATTTCTTTTTCATACCAGATATGAAATAAATATAGTAATATTCCTTTCCCTTTTATAGAGGTGCTTTTGTTTCATTTAGAATAACACTATTTAAAATAATTTGATGATCACTATGCAAAGCTAGGTATATATGTATAGTTTTAAAATTAGATGCCCGAAATTGTTCTGTTTCTCTTCTCTTCTTTTTTTTTTAGCATATAAATTATATTACTTTTATATGTCATGATTACTCTACTATCTTTGTTCTATTGTGTTCTAGTTTTATATTCATAAGTATTCTTCCTTTACATTATTTACTTTACTTTATTTTTATAAATATTTCCATGTCCCCTGCGTCACAAACTTTCTATCTACTATTTTATATCAGGAAAAAAGTAATATTATTACACCGTATATATTATTTATATTATTTTTATCCTAATAGATTTATTATTGATATGGTATCAGAAAAATCCTCAATTCTAACACGGTTTCAACAAAAATCTGCAAACTTTATTCTGTATTTTTTTAAATAAATCTAGTGCAATATTGGTCAGTATTTTTTTTATGTTATTTTATACAGTTTTAAGTTGTTAACGTACGTTCATGTTACTGTAATGTAACAATGTTGTCCTTTAAATAAGTTCGTATTTATTACTCTAAATAACTAAACTAAAACTAAGAAAAAGTAGATATGAGACAGCTAATCTGAATAATGGGAAAGTTAATGAAAAGCTTAACGACATGATAATTAACATACGGTGATGTATATCTCAGAGGGGACGTAGGTGGCTCCTCATGTATACCTTGTTGTCTTATTCATAATATCTTTGGTCTATTGGCAATATAATTCAGGTGCAATCAGTGCCATGCAAATTTAGTTACAGTTACTAAAGGTCTTCAAAAGTGGGCCAAGAATAATAAGTTTTAGAACAGATTCTGAGGAACAAGAGAAAAACCTTGTTGAGTTCCTCGTATTAAATAATTTTGATCGAACTTTATCTAATTATGATATAATCATAATATTGCAGCTCCTAAATAATAAACAGAATATAAGTTGATGTAATCTTAGTGAGAAAATGTTATAAGAATGCAGATGTTTTAATACGAGGCATCTTTGAATTAACCTAGATTTTTAGTATAAGAATAATCGATATACAAATGAATTTCCAAGTGTATAAATACAACTAACAGTAACCAGGATATTTGGTAAAATGTTATTGGAAATAAAAATAGTTATATTTACAAATACTCTCAATAATAATAATTTTAGTTTGATAAATAACTTCTATTTTATTTATAACTATTTTAATCTCCTCTAACACGTATGTTACTTTTTATATTATATTTTTCATATTTCATTCACAATTATTATTAAAACGGGGAAATACCACAATACATTATTTGGAAATTATATATTGAGACAGTCTGGGTTTTGGATCTGAATATTTTAATAAGACGTTGTTTTTAATGATAAATATGGATGTAGTTTTGTGATAAATTTAAAGTTTTATAAAGAAAAATATTTAATTACTTACTGAAAAATTTTAGGGTTTTGTAGATGCTATAAACACCTAAAATTGATTAGGGGGAGCGAAAATGCAATTTTGCTTGTTAAGCAACAGGAGACGCAACGTTAATATTAAGCATAACCTACCATTAATTAAATATAAATGTAATTAGCTTGGAGTCGAAGCAAAGTTGTATTCTCGTTTTGTGTGTAATATAAGGATTGATGATTTCCGTGTACATTGTATACTTTTTACATTGTAGACGCACAGATAAACTATTTTTAAAGTAGTAATGAGTAGAACTGAAAGAGAACTATAGAATGTACATGGCAAGAGCAGTGCTTCATTTTGGCTTGGCCGATGATACAAACAGATACAAACAAACTAAAAAAATGTAAATTTAACTTATATTAACTATATAGAACATGGAATATATACTTAACACAATATAGCTCCTACCTAATTGAAGTGATCCCCTAAAAAAGTCTCATTCAACGCTGTAGACCCTAAAAAAGTTAACTGATATCAAAGATCAATCTTTAATTGAAAATATGACAATTTACATTACAAGAGTACGAGGTATGAGAAGTTAGTTGGATAAAACGCAAGGAAATTAACTTTCCGTTGGGCGCCGCCTGAATTGAAACACATTCGGGCGCAATGCATCTGAGAGATGAGAGATCCCATATCATATCTTACGCAATTTAAATTTTAATGAGGTAGGGACTCAATTAAATGCTTATTTTAATTAATACAATACAATAATGCTTTTTTCACACTAGCTTTTCATTGAAATAATTAAACTTACATAAAGGAACTAATTTTGTGTTGTAAACCAATAAGTAATGTGGAACATTTTTATAGTAGAACCAGCTATTGACAAGTTTTTTTCTGTTTTAAGGATAAAACACACATAAATTAGTATTGAACAATATTTTGAATACAGAAAACAAACCACCTATTTTTTCATATAGAAATCATAAAGTTATATATACAAAAAAATATTAGACGTGAATTACAAAGAAAAGTTATAAGTAACTGCCTATTTTAAGTGTAAAGAATTATAAATCCTCTTCATCATTTTTTCCAAACGAAAATAAACGTCACATTGTTGGTAACGATATTTAGTATAAACCGCTAATTTAACACCCAAATGTGTCAATTTTGAATAATAATACCATAAAAAGCCAGAATAAGTAAGTGTAGAGATCCTAAAAAATATTATTAATTTAAATAATAAAAGAAATCTAAATATAAAAATGAAAATAATAACGTAATCAGGCGCAATGCGTCTGATAGATCCGGACGACCCTTACAAGATCAGGGAATGCACTAAAAAAAAATCGACACCGGGTTTGGAGCTAGGAAGCTATGAGGAAGTTCGAGTTAATATTCGTAATTCACGCGAAATGGCAAAGAAAAAAGTGACTGCCGGATCTCACAGATCGGCTGCGCCCGATGGAAGGTTAATAATTTAGTGCTTCATCCAGGTAACTTTAGATTTAGCCAATGACCAACCGGTAAATCTGAAGCCAGGTTTCAAAGACAATTTTATCCCACGTGATAGGATATGATAACATTATTTTTCTTGTAAGACAGGATAAATGAATCATTATTAAAAACAAAAAGATGTTGTTGTTCCATGTCACTATGTTTGTACTTAAAATATAAAAATTCTTTATTTAAGAAGGACAAGCTAGAATTATTTTGAGTTACATAATACTTCTGTTTTCTGATTCCAAATACTCACTATATTGCAGATTGCGAGTTGATGCGATATGAATTTGAGTCGCTACGTGACACTAAATCGCAAAGAATCTCATTATATAGAATTTTAAAACAAAAAGGTACTTCTAAATCAGTCGTAGTACTTTTAATCAATTTACTCTGAAACAAATTGACGTTTGCATCATCCAAGCATCATATTATATTTTTAATGTCCTTTAATTGTATTCCACAGCCAAGGAGATTAGAGAGAAGAAGAGTAAGCGCCTGCTTTCAGTTGAGATGAAATACGGCGGTAAACCATGCGGCGCTGCGGGTGTACTCCAACGTGCGCGGAAAACCAATCGAGGTGTTTTGCGCATGAAATAGATTGAAACGGTGGAAGTGGGAGGATTTGAAATTCTAACCACACGCTCACGACATGCGCAGAATAGCCCATATGGTATGCCGCGCCTGTTCGAGCAGGGTCGCAGCGTCGCCTGGTATGCCGCCGTATTTTCTATCAAGCGAACAAGGGTACATGCATGGAAGTTTATTCTACTTCCCTCTAATATCATTGTTTACAGCTAATACACCATTTTTGTATGTCAACTTTCATCAAAATTGGACGAGGGAACTTGATGAGAACACGATTTTTTCCTGCCTTTTGACCATTTCAAATCACAGCGGTGGACACTTTAAAACTGCTACAATGCCTTACTTTGGACACCCAGTATAACAGATAGAGGTAGATTAAACCATAAATGAATTACAATTCCTTGTAGTCAGCTTCCTAGTAAAAGAAGATCATTGAAATCAGTCAGCCTTTTCATAAGCTACATTTTGATTAAATTTTTTCAGTGGAAATCGTCAGTAGTCCAGAAGTTTAATTATAATTTGAAACGCTTCGAAATAAATATGTATAATACTACAATGAAAATTTTTAATATCAAAATTACATGTTATAAGTCATCAAGTACTACTAAATCGGCTTATAAGTTAGTTCACTACAGAAAATAATTTTGTCAATTGATCACGAAATTAAGTAAGACAGGAATGTTCATCTAAACTAAAAATGTTCATTATCTCTCACATATTTATTCTATATCTAGATCAACCTTGTTTTCTAAACGCAAACTTTGTAGTCAGTTAAAAATGTGATATCAGACATTTATACACATAATGTTACTTTGATTGTGAAAATTGCCACAAGTAATTTATAATCAGTTTAAACTGAAGTGTAATTTTGGATAATAACTTTGCAGATACTTAATTATATGCAAATTTTGCGTTGAAAATAGTTATTACAATTGTAATTCATAATCAAAAATTTCAGCCAAGACATGTTATATTTTGTACAAACACCATCAAGAAACATATCAATTGAGAAACTTTCATTAGGGATCATCATAATTTTTTTCGTGAAACGACTAATTCTATAACATATTTGAGTAACTAACAAAAATTTAAGTTATTATCTTTATTATTGTTGTAACCAATATAGACATTATCGGAATTTTGTACCTTATTCTGCCAAGCCGAAATTGAAAACCTGACATAATTTATCTACCTAGATCTATTCTACCTAGTCACTATCCCTTTTCCACTTAAAAATTGCTGTCCTTAATTTTCTTCTCTATAGCACATCCTTGAGATATCTAGGAAATAAAAATAGTAACTCGGATATGTACCATATGCCCTTCAGTTCGCTGGCTTTTCTCTGTATATCTATAAATGCCCGCTTTCATATTAAGCTTTCAGATGTTTATTGTATCACCAGAGAGGCTTATTATTGTATTATATACTTAGATGATATGGTGCAATATTGTTTATACAAGAAATTCGAAATAAACCATTTAAGTACGCTGTTTTCATATATCAATTCTATTCAGAAATAGTGTGAATTTTGTTGAAATTTCCTTCATTCTTTGAAAACTTCCAATACTTATTCCAATATTTTGAAATAAGTATTTTTAGTAAATAATAGTAAAATGACTGTGTAGAGGAAATTCTGTAACATCCCATACCATCCTCTCTCCTGCCTCCTTTACGTTAGTATAAAGGGGAGGATTTAAACATAGAGACATGGAGAAAGACACTGATGCTCAGGTAGATGTACTAAGCAGCTTTCCCCATTTGGATTTGACACACTCAGGATCCATTTCGCCACCCTGGGAAAATGGATCAAACTGCAAACTGCCTAAAAATGATATTATTGCAGCTACCTCTATAGGAAAATACGATAGGTCACCCATTAATACAGTAATCGTAGAAAGAGGTGCTGCACTTCCATAGCTTCGTGTCTAACGTGTTCTCAACAGTAGGTAAAGGGGCCTTTGGGCGTGGAAAAATTTCTGGGGTTGTGGGTAAATTGAAACTTACGTTTTTAGTAGTACACTTATGCCGATTCTAGACCACTTTTAGGCACCAGGCACCGAGGTGGTCTGGCATTGGTGGAATAAAGCTTGGGGCGTGTCGAATGTGGTCTGTGAGTAGTAAGTAAAGGGACCCTTGGGCGTGGGAAAATTGAAACTTGTATTTTTAGTAGTATACTTATACCGATTCTAGAACACTTTTAGGCACCAAGGTGGCCTGGGATTGGTGAAGTAAAGTTTGGAGATTGTCGAATGTCGTCTGTGATTTGGTGTAATCTTGTTGAATGTGGGCGGAGGTTGTCGGAATATGGCCTGTGATTAGCTATGTGCGGGACTTGGGCAGTGCTTGACCGTGGCCGGAGATTGGTGTAAATAAACCTGGGGTCGGGGCCTCCATCACGAGTCTGGGGCGGGGGCCTAGGCGTAGCTTTGATGGGGGCCTGTGGGGAACATGGCGGAGCTCCGACTACAAATATGTATAGTTACAAATTTTGATCATTTAATATTTTGAATTTCTGCGAGATGGAGCTTAAAGAGTTTTTAAAAAATATATGGCGATACCATATTCGATGAGCATATTGAAGAATTACAATGGAGAAATATAAAAATTAAATATAACAATGAAATGAAAATGAAATGTTTGCCGAACAATGAAATACTTATTCATTAGATAAATAACTATTGCAAATATTTGAATAAAATACTTTTAATAATCGTGAATATGAAATGAATACATAACATATTGGTGTACACTACTTGTCACTTTTTATCGATATATTACTCCTTATAGAAACAGTTTTACTTTTAGATGATCTGGTGCCCTTCCTGCTGCATTCAGTGCTTTTTCCACTACTCACCGCCGACGCCACATACTCTAATTGATCTTCTTCCTCTTCATCCTCGCCCATTACATCTTCTGCAGCTTTGCTTCCGTCATCTTCCCCATACATTTCCTCTGGCACGCACACCACATCCTGTAGGTATTCATCTTCTTCCTCTCCGGAAAACTCAATTTCGTAGTTGTCTTCATCTTCCACCGCTTCGCTATCTTCAGTCGTCGCGTCCGTTTCGCTTTGAAATGAGACGGGGATAGAAGAAGTCGTGGTGTGACTCAGAAGAATACTCGGATCAGTCTTCATCATGTATCTGCTTCTATCTGAACCGCTTGAGACTCGAAGGCTAGAATATCTGCTCGGGTAACAGGGATAGAACCCGACGTTGACTGTCTCCCTTCGAAGGTTTTTCTTATTCTTAGGTGGTTCATCGCAAATACACTTCTCTGCGCCACTGAGGTCTTCGCACAGTAGTATCGTTTCGTCCTCTGGGTCCAATTTGCTGCTACAGACTCTCTGTTTGCCTCTGAAGCGCCTGTAGAACCAATTGAGGATGCACATCAATATAAGAATCTTTGAGGCGATGGTCAACGCGAAAATCTAGAAAATAGAATACAATTCAGATTTTATAGAGAAGCAATATAAGTATTAGAGATATTGGCACTTTTGATTTCATATATACTCTATTATGGTAAGGACATAGGAATAAAATAAATAATTCGTAATTCATTGGTTAATTGAAGTTGACTGTATTTACAAATAAATTGAATTCACTACAAATGATATTTATAGTTGTTTAAGAAATATTGAAGAAGATCTTACAGTGATATTCGCTTTTTGACTTTTTTCATATACATAAAACTAGATAGACATAGAAGACCCAATTTTATATTTCCTGTTTCCTTACTAGTCTGAAAGGCAACTGTGAGACAGGTGTAAAAAATAGAAATATAATTTGCGTTTCATATTCGTCCTCAAACACATTGTGTTCTAATATTAATCTTTTACAAGCCCATATTCTAAAATCTACCAATAAATAAAAAAATTATCTTAATCATGCCACGATTATGCCAATTTGGTTGGCGAAATATGAGTCGAGATGCGTTTAATATTTTAGTGATCTGAACCAAAGACTGTTGAAAACTGATCTGGTGTTTTTGCTGTTACATCGAAAGTTCTAACCCCATCTCAGGAATAAACCCTAGAATAGTAATTGCATATACATAAAAGTTATTGCGAAGCGTGTTTACGATTAATCTAAATATATTGACGGTCCTTTTTAATTTCCTTCTTATTATATGTACTTAAAAATATCTATCTCCATCAGTGTCACAAAATATCTTTACAATAAAATAAACGATTGTATATCATTGAATGCTTGCTGATGATACATTTTCGATTATGTTTTTATATCTTATTTAAGAACACTATAAATAATAAAGGATATAACTAAATGGCAACAATTAATTATTAATATTTCCCGTTTTTCAGATAAAGCAGTACTTCAAGGCACTGGTTTTGATACAGGATGTAGGATCTATCATTTTCATTTTTAAATTTGATTGAGTTATTTTGATTACCGCGTAGCAATAATTTATTATCTTAAGTTTTTCAGTAAAGACATAGATTAGCAACCTTGTTTACCCGACATTAATCCAGTAAATTTCATCCGGGGTGATCTGAGAAATAATATATGTCAATTATCAGCTATTGGTGTAGCCATTGATGGCTAGATTCGTTGTCTGAAACAGGAATTTATAGCAGCATCTTTTCACAATTATATTCTTTGCACAGGATATGGGCCTAACTCCCAAAGATCTTACATTGAACATATCTATATGTAAATGTAAGCACCACTACCACTTGCATTCAAGTTTCGATGTGCCCAAACTATGTGCAGTTTGTACACACGGAAATGGACTTCCTTCCCTTAAACCATAGACTACGAAGGAAAAAGATACACCTAAAGACAAGGACAAATGCACCCATGTTCAGGGAAAGATGCCAAACTCCTCCTAAAGAGAGTCGAACCCAAGCACACAATAATATCACAATAGTGGGCCCAGTCGCCACCCCAGGCCACAGTATAAATATCAATGCTAACTGGCCTGAGCTCCCATCATATTAGATACAAGGGCGACAATTCATCAAGTATACCCGCGCAAAAATTTCGTGATCTCGATTTCCACCAAACTTTATATTTTTATAAGTGGGGAGTTAGCATCTTCATATTCTGAAAATATGGCACTTCAATTATTGCAGGTTGTCAAGATACAGGGACAAGAATTTTTGCCGTTCAACCGTCCGCGCTCAATTTCATTAATTTATGACTGCTACTACGTTTATTCGAATCGCATTCATCTAATATTATTTATCATCTACTTTCCGATAAAAATTGTCATTTTTTGTTGTAATGCAAATTTGCAGTATTTTTTACAATTTTCAATATATTTTTTCATTTTTTTCAAATTACCACTATCTTGATTTTCTTAAATTACTTTTAATGGAAAGCTTGTCTTTTTTCCAATAGGATTACTTAATTAGTAACGGAGGAAATAATTTGGTGCGCGCTGTCGCATCTGTCCTGCGCTCGGATTCGCATTGAGTTTCTTAGGAACCACAGAACAGAACAGAATGAAACAGAATTTAAGAAACTTATTATAAAATAAATAAAATAATGAAAAAATATAATTTAAATTTTTAGTTAATCGATAATTAACAAATAAAGTGAATATTAGAACATGTTTATATACGCCCCTGTATTCTGATTGAATCGGTATCTTGACAACCTGCAACAATTGAAGGGCTATATTTTCAGAATTTGAAGTCACTCACCGCCCCTACAAAAATTAATAGTTTGGTGGAAATCGGAAGTACAACATTTTTAGGCGGGTACACTTGATGAATTTTGTACCACATATATATTTTGTTTCGTATATTTTTTGAAGTCAATAAAGTTATTTCTGCCATTCTGTATATACTCGTAGCTTTTAAAACTTTATTAGTTCACTTTTATCATCGAAAATCCCAAAAAAAGAAAATCAGAATTATACTTGAAAAATGTAAGGAAACATACAAATGAAAATGTTCTAGTATATTTTGGATAATATTAAGTATTTACAAACTATATTACAAAACTATTTTAACATTTATGACAAATTAACAATAAAGATCTTTATTTTAAAGTGGAAAGGGGAATATAATTGGAAACAAACATGATTGTTCCAAAATATACAAAAAACTTCATTTATATGAGAATAAATCTCAGAGCTCTAATTTATAATTACCGATATCAAGAGTGTTGTCGTCTTAATTCGTCCTTTATTGATACAACTCCAGGCTCCAGTTTCAATATTGCACATATGGTACAGGAGCAAAGAAGGTTCATATATTTCGTCATCGGTGGTGGTTGTCCACCCATGATTGCATGCGCATTTTCCACTGGTGTCCATATACCCATGATGGCAGACGAGTGTATTCTAAACACGGACAAAATGTATATAAAAAAGAAAAATCGACAAACTGCTAATTTCATTCAGGTCGAGAGAAAACAGTTCATAATTGAACTAACCAGCAGCCCTAATAACATCAAATAAGTAGACTAATATATTAGTTAGACTAGATAATATATTAACTGGTATATTTTAAATATTCAGTTGTTCACTACTTTACATTAATAATGAAATTCATTTAAATACGAACAATTTAGCATAGCCGTTAATAATTAATAAAAGGTAATGCCATAACATTTTTCTTTACATAACCGCGCCATTTTATCCTAGATTTTGGTATATCTATAGATTGCTAAGAGAACTACACAGAAATTTTACCATGTGATGTAAGAAATGGTCCAGAAAATATGAATTGAATATTAGAAACTACAAATTTCATTGCAACCAAAATTATAGTACATATATTATCTATCATCATTATGTATCACTGTAAGGCATACTTTTAAAGGCAAGAATGCAGTTTTGGAAATAGAAGTTATCAGCAGTCGCTGGAAATTATGTGGTAGAATCTTTGGTAAACAAGGTATAAGTAGCTATCAAGATATTCCACATCACCAGTCAAGAAGGTAGGCCATCATATGAAAGACTTATAAGTGATATTTCACATATTGTAGTGAATGTTCTACATGGTAGTATATGAATTAAGTCATAGTCATCTTTAAACATCTTTAAGAATCAATAATATGATTATCTTTTCTCAGTATTATCTTTTCCTTAGTTTTCTATAAAGAATGAATGCTGATTCTTAATATAGGGTGTCTCAGTTGTATGGCCTATAGATGACAGTCGTTAAGTATTAACTCCCTATCTTTGATAAAACAAAATGTCGCAATTCAGGTTCTATAGTTCCAACTGTGACACCCTACATATGCAGAAATTGATATGTAATATCTTCAAGTAAACTGTAAATAAAACAATAAAATTCTGAAGCAATAGAAACTGGCACTGGTAAATTCAATTGAAAATTTCACTTGCGTTAAGAAAAATGTTTGTATAATTTAAGTCTTACAATGCAGGTATTGTAAAAAATTAGAAAATGTCACAACACCAAATATTATTTAGTTAATTACTGAAAGTTGTATAAATATTCTCATAAGAAATAAACTAGGGTGGGGTTAAACCTGATGGCCTTGGAAATGATTATTCCTTCTATAAGCTCATCACTATTTAGCATTGACATTCTAAGATAGGATTGGTCCAAATAATAACAAACCTAGTGAGCAATTTTGGCGCACTATTATTTCGTTAAAGCCAAATGACAGTACTTGCCGGATCAAGCCTATCTTTATTAGGTGGACCTGAGATAGATAAGTGAGAATTGCCTTAAGTAAACAAAAAGGATTTCCTCAAGTAAAAAAGCGTTACTGTCTATTGAATTCCATTCTCATCCAATGGCGACTTTCTTCACTCCAACCTTTAAAATACTGTTGGTACCAAAAGTAAATTTTTCTTAAATTTCGCAAAATTGAAACCAACGTGACCTTCGTTAAGCCATTGCGCCAAATAAATTTTGTATGGATGGTATTTCTTTCTATGTTTTTCTATGTCTTTCTATAATTCTAAATATATCGTAAAGACCACTAACTAACTTCGTCTTTTAGATCAACTATTATAGAAAATCTGTAATAATCTTCTTTTACTCATAACAATATTTCAATTTTGTCATATCAAACGACGGTCATCAGTTGGAAAAGAAGCCAACAAACTATTTTTTAAGAAATGGCGAAGTCGCTAATGTCATTTTAAAGTGTTATTTGTGATAGTTATGGATTGGAAAGGAAGAAAGAATATAAAACATGTATAAAAAAACTCCAGTATAACAAAATATAAATTATATTGAAATCACGGTGGCACCTCAGCCTATTATTTAAAAATTACGGGTATTGGGGTTTAACTTTAATAGTTTGTTGTTTCCATTCTCGGATTTTTTAGATACTGCATATATTTTGCATATATGCCGTTATTTAACACCAATTCATTTTCGCTACCAAGTCACTAATGGTAGGTCTCTTATACAAACCCATGTAGCTTTTGCGAATCTACAAATATATGTGCAAGCCGCTAAAAGTTACAAGCAAGCCAGCAGGTGGTCACTAATTTCAGTGATAACCGCGACTTGACCAATATTCAAGTCACTGCTGGCCCATACGTCAAAGTGTTACAGGTGTATCGTTATTTGTATTATACACTAGACACAAAAATTAAGGGATGTAAGGAAATCCTAAATTTTTAGGTGATTTTCGAAGGGCTGTAACGTGAAGAAAAATAGTCGCAGAGGAATATTGAAGCCCCAAGTTTATAGTTTTCAGATCTTGCAATTTGCAAATTTTTTTGCCATCAGTAGTTTTGAGTAATCATAAGAAAACCATCAGAAAATAAAATTTCCAAATTCTTGATTGCCTTTCAAAAGGTCCACAGACTTTAATAATTTTTATTTCAGTAATTTGATCACGTAGATCATTCTTACATAATTTTATCCTATTTAATTTAAACCTTATACGATAATTTTTCGCTAAGTTGTGATCGTTCAAAACAAAAAAGTCAGTTTTGACTTTTTTGTTTGAAAAAAAAAATGTTTTCATTCTTTTTTTCTTGCAATAATTAACACTAACTACAGAAATAAGAAGTTTATACTCCAACCCATCTGCAAATGCCTTATATAATAAGGACTAAACAAATTAGATCAAAACAGCTATTCTCCTGGCTATATGCCAAACGCCGAGCACTGAATTACATAACAAAATTTGTCGTATTTTTGTGTAACAGAGTTAGCACTAAAAATACAGTGATTGTTCTAAAACCACCAAGCGTTTGGCATATAACCAGGAGAATAGCTGTTTTAAACTAATTTGTTTAGTCCTTATTATATAAGGCATTTGCAGATAGGTTGGAGTATAAACTCCTCATTTCTGTAGTTTGAATGTTACCCTCTGATAGTAAGACTTTGCATTATATTGATGTTCTCAAGTTTTTACTTCGATTTAGATTGTTCGAAACTACCAAGAGATGGCGTTTGGTACGTTCTACTGTGGTGGAACGTAGCAACGTCTACTAGATGTGAGCTTTATCTGTCGAAGATATATTCGTTTACACTGCACTGACAAGGCCCAAGATAGAAAGGTCAAAATCGATCTGCAGTTAACGATATCCTGATATAGGTGACACTTTGCATCTTTCTTGGTGGTTTTAGAACAATCACTGTATTTTTAGTGCTAACTCTGTGAGACAAAAATATGACAAATTTTGTCATGTAATTCAGTGCTCGGCGTTTGGCATATAGCCAGGAGAATAGCTGTTTTGACCTAATTTGTTTAGTCCTTATTATATAAGGCATTTGCAGATGGGTTGGAGTATAAACTCCTTATATCTGTAGTTTGAATGTTACCCTCTGATAGTAAAACTTTGCATTATATCAATAATTAACATTTCCTGGTAAAAAAATATGGATTATTGCTAATAAAAATATTTTCAACCTCAAAAAATTTATACAAAATGAAAAATTCATCCTTAAATTGGTTTCTTTGGGATACCTTCATGTTGAAAAGAAACAGTCAACATCCTTATTCCAACCATTATTTGTAAGGTTATGCTAAGTTAAGCGAATATCCCTAAATACACAATTTTTTATCGCTTCTTCAATCAACATTCTCGAACTGAAAAATAGATTTTTATCAAAAATCAATAACTACGACTTATAAAAAATACTTTGCAGTTTTTAAAACCCTACTCGAATATTCTGTATGATCATTATTTCCAGAGTAATTAATTACCAAAGTTAAAACTGACTTTTTTGCTTTGACCGACGATAACTCAGCGAAATGTCATGACACAAGGCTATTACAGCTCTAGAATTAAAGAGGGTAAAATTATTTAAAAAAGCCTTATGATGAAATCACTGGAAAAAGTTCCGTGGGCCTTTTAAAAGGCAAACAAAAACTTATAAAAGAATTCCTATGGTTTTCTTATGATTACTCAAAAATGGCTGATGATAAAAAAGTTTAACTCAGGTACTGAAAACTCTAAACTTGGAACTTCAATTTTTTAATATTCTGCGACTCTTTTTCTCCAAGTTGCAGCCTTTTGACAATCACCTAAAAATAGGTAGACCTGAGATAGATAAGTAAAAATTGTCTTAAATAAACAAAAAGGATTTCCCCAAATAAAAAAAACGTTACTCTCTATTGGCTACCACTCTCATCTAATGGCGATGTTTTTATTCCAACCTCTAAAACACTGACGGTATAAAAAGTGAATTTTTCTAAATTTCGAAAAACTAAGACCAACGATCGAGACCTTCTTTAAGCTCTGAATTTATGAAATGAATTTTGTATGGATGGTATTTTTATAAAGAAATCGCTAAGACCGCGAACTTGATTCTCTAGATCAACAATTATAGAAAAGCTCTAAGAATTTTGTTCCAATCATAGCAATAAGTAGATTTTCATATCAAATAACTCATCGTTGGAAAATAATCAAGAAAACTATTTAAAATAAATGGCTGAGGTGTCAATGTTATTTTAAAGTATTATTTGTGATAGTTGCGGATTTAAAAAAAGAATACAAAAAATGTATAAAAAATTCCAGTACAACAGAATATAATCTATTTTGAAGTCTTAGTGGCACCTCAGCCTATTATTTATAAATAACGGGTATTAGGGTTTAACTTTAATAGTTTTTTCGTTTCAAAACTGTTTCCATTCTCGGATTTTTCAGATGGGGCATTTATTTTGCATATATGCCGTTACTTAACACTAAGTTATATTCGCTACCAAATTCTTGATTGCCTTTCAAAAGGTCCACGGACTTCAATAATTTTTTTTCGGTAATTTAAAATCATATAGCCTTTTTATATAGTTTTGTCCTCTTTAATTTAAGCCTTATACGATGATTTTTCAGTAAGTTATTGTCGTTTTTTCTTTTTCATTTTTTCTTCTTATAATTAACATTCATTGATGAAATAAATATGGATTATTGCTAATAAAACATTTTCAACCTCAAAAAGTGAATAAAGAATGAAAAGTTCATCCTTAAATTGGTTTCTTTGGTATACTTTGAGATTTAAAAGAAACAGTCAACATCCTTATTCTATCCATTATTTGTAAAGTTAAGCAAATATCCCTGAATACATATTTTTTTACATATTTTTCAATTAACATTCTCGCACCGAGCATTTTTTCAAAAACTAATAAGTACGTTTTGTAAAGAATACTTTGCAGTTTTTAAAACCCTACTTGAATTTTCGTTACGATCTCATTATTTCCCGAGTAATTAGTTACTTACCAAAAATGAAAACTGACTTTTTTGCTTTGATCGACATAATTCCACGAAAAGTAATCATACAAGGCTTTTAGAGCGCTCAAATTAAATGGAATCATTTAAAAAATATTCATGAAGAAATCACTGAAAAAAGTTTATGGAAATCCATGGACCTTTTAAAAGGCAAGTAAAACTTTTAAAGGGAATTTTTTTTGCCGATTGTCTTCTTATGATTATTCAAAAATTGCTGATGGTAAAAAATATTGAACTCAACATCTGAAAACTATAAACTCGAAGCTTCAATTTTTTTAAATTGCTTTGCGACTATTTTTCTTTAAGTTATAGCCCTTTTAATGAAAGTTTAGGATTTTTTTATATCCCTTCATTTTTATGCCTGGGTATATATTTCAGTTTTTTATTTATTTTTGTTGATAATGAACCTTATCTTTTCTAATTTCCCACTAAGCATTTCTTGAACATATCTGATTTGTCATATTTTTTTTAAAAATACATAACAAAACTTCTTTGTATTTCCATTATCAACCACCAGATATACTGATTAAGAAAAAAATTTTAGACTATAAGTAAAACAATGACTTCATTCTATGAAAAGAAACGTCTAACATAGATTAAGAAAAGTACATAAATTACTTACTGAAATTATTTGTTCGCATTCAGACATGTCCACTTCGTTATTCTCTAGAAGTTCCAAGTCAGTCATATTCAAAGTGTCATGAATATTTACACAGGTATTGGTGGCGATGGAATAGGCCTAAAACACATCTCTTGATCAACTCATAAAATTAGTAATATTAATTATACTATTTGGGATTCGCAGGCCTCGGAGTTTGTCGCACAAATGGGGACGCAATCGCATTCACGACATTTTGGATTGAAGAAGTTTTTACCTCCCGAATATTTCGCTACACATTCCACTGGACTACAATTCTGCAGAGGATCCAAGTCGGATGTTGGGCACTGAGGCTGTTCTAAAGTAAATGTATATATTTAATTGAATATAACATAACTAAAGAGAAATAATGGAAAAACAGACAAAAGTGTGATAGATTCTTGATCAGGAAATGTAGGTCTGTAGCCCATACGATCTACAGTCATGTTTACAATGTTTACTACAATAAATCTTTAAATATATTGAATTACATAATACTTTAATACTCATGTCTCTGCCAGTGTTGTTCGACTTATGTTAGCGGAATACAAAATATGCCCTCTATGACGTATTGTATCAATTAATTGTATGCCTATAGGTATTAAATTTAACAATAAAAGCGATAGTAGATAAATATGTATTCCTTAATAAAAATAAAAGCTAAACGTGTAAATTTCAGTGAAATATTACTTCACAATTGTCATAATTAAAATCTCCTTGGGAAATGAGGTTGTATTTAATATATATGCTGAAACTTGGTGGCCAAGAACTAAGCTATAATAGCGAAGTGAAATACTTAGGAGTAATCCTGGACGGGAAGCTGTCATGGGGAAAACATCTAAGTCACATATGTTCCAAGATCACAGCAACACTTTGGCAACTGAGAAGAGCCATTGGTAATAGCTGGGGCTTGAAACCAGAAACCATGAAATGGATGTATGAGGCAATTCTCAAACCCAGACTGACGTATGCAGCACTGGTCTGGTGGGAGAGAGCCTGTTTAAAGTCGAAAGCCAACCGACTTAACAGGTTAAGAGGATTGATTCTTAGAAGTATAACCGGAGCCCCAAGATCAACACCGATCGAGGCGATGGGGATACTGATGGGGATACTACCTCTTGATGTCATCCTGAAAGCGGAAGCCGCAAAGGCAACGCACAGGGTGGGAAACATGAATAGGAAGGTAATGGACCTGAATAGACTCTCAAGAGAGCTAGCTGAGGAGGGACTCCTATGGATGCCCTCTGACAGTACGGGTGTCCACTTCCTGTTTGACAAGAAATATAAGATCACCCTCACCAGTAAGACCGAGTGGATGGAGGGTCGAGCTGGATTGCCGCTCAATGGAGACATCTGGTACACAGATGGAGCCAAGAGTGGGAACAGAGCGGG
This sequence comes from Rosalia funebris, assembly GCA_037954035.1. Taxonomy (NCBI): domain Eukaryota; kingdom Metazoa; phylum Arthropoda; class Insecta; order Coleoptera; family Cerambycidae; genus Rosalia; species Rosalia funebris. The sequence goes on from JAZFAV010000015.1 coordinate 35,643,006, forward strand.
TGCGGGGGTGTATAGGCGACGCGACGGGATGGGTAAAACCTTCCCCTTGCGCAAATACACTACCGTACTCCAGGCCGAGTTAGTTGGAATTACCTACGGTTTTCTGGGGGCTGACCAATATCGGACCTAGGAGAAGGTATGTATCTGCTCAGATAGCAGGGCGGCGTTAGCAGCCCTGAATTCAGCAACGATGAAATCGAAGCTGGTCTATAATTGCTATGAAGCATTGAGCCACTTGGCAGGGAAGGGATCGGTGGAACTCTTATGGATACCTGGGCATAATGGCATTAAGGGAAATCTAATTGCAGATGACCTTGTCAGACTAGAGACCAGGGAAAACCTCTATGGACCAGAATCTGCAGTGGGAGTAAGTCGGAATCTGATCAGAGACCGCATCAATGGCTGGGCAAGAGACCAGCACAATAAAAGATGGAGAGGAGTAACGGGTTGTCGAATAACCAAACTCTTCATCGAATACTCAGAGATTGAGAATTGGGCCCAAGAATTCATTAAATTGAACAGGCACAAAGCCAGAACCCTGGTGGGAATCATAACGGACCACCATAGTAGCCTGAATGCATATAAGCACAAGCTGAGGCTGACTGATAGCCCGGCCTGCAGATACTATAAAGAAGACGAGGAAACCTCGATTCATCTTCTTTACACCTGCCCCGCACTGGAGGAGAAGGGGTATCTTATATTAGGGACGCCTGTTATCCTAGAGGACGCGAGGCTTAAGGCGGGGGACGTGCCTAAATTGCTCCTTTTATGGGATAGCATTTTTGGATAACGACTCGGATAAGAGGGGATCGCCAAGGGACTACCCATGCGATCAGTGGCTGATGAGGCCTAAGCCTATTTAATATAATAATAATAATATATATACAGGGTGGAACGTAAAAAACGCCGCAAGCCATAACTCTATTATTAATAATCCGGCTTTAAAATTGAAAGAAGACAATCAAATTATTGTTTACAGACTATTATATAGCATTCACTGAGTTTTTATACAATTTCGTTTCAAAGTCACGCGATATTCAAATTTTCTTATTTAACTGGCAACCTATATATATATATATATATATATATATATATATATATATATATATATATATATATATATATATATATATATATATATATATATATATATATGTAATTAAAAAGAGAATACTTTTATGTTTCTAATGATGTATAATAAATCGTATTTTAATAGACGTACGATTCAGAAAATAATAAATTATTTATTAATTCATAAACATTTTAAAACATGGCAAGATGGCTTTAAATTGAAAACCAAATGGAACATGGCATAGTAAAATGTCATTTAACATCACAATAATAAATTTCATCATAATAATAGATTTCAAAGAATAATTTGTGTAATATACTAAATTTAAACAACAACGAACAATATAAATTATGTTCAAAATGTCTGCCATTTTCTTAAATACATACTCGTAACTTATAAGTCGGAAATCGAGAAAGGAACCACCAAGCCGCCAAGCGGTTATCAAAGTAGTTCCCGAATAGCAAAGCTATTACATAATCGCTCTAGGAAACAACTACTCCTCGGGCTAAAGCCCCGCCAGGCATTGAATTATACCCAGAAGCGATCCTCGACCCCTTTCTCGTGTTTCTGCACGATCAGATAAGGTTTCAAAAAATAAAACCCGCCACAGGTAGGATTCGACATTTGTCCCGGATCGGAACCGAACGACATACAGCTGTTTCGAACTTGTTATTTCTCATCAGTGCCGCACATGGTACGCCGTGTTCGAAAGAGCTGTATGTCGTTCGGTTCCGATCCGGGACAAATGTCGAATCCACCTGTGGCGGGTTTTATTTTTTGAAACATACTCGTAGTTCACATCTTCTTTCTATTCCATTAATAAAAGAAGCAAGTAGCTATAACTCTCTGGATCAAAATTTCGATGTTTTTAGATAGGGTCAGATATGACTTTAAATAGAAAACCAACTGAAGCATGACAATTTAAAATGTCAATACGTTGTTTGACTTAAGTCTATTTGTTGTTTAACGATAAGTTTTGTAAATCATCTTGTTAATTGTTACTTTTGTTCAAAAAAGTTAATAATGAATAATAATAGTGAATTGACAGACATGATTCAAGTATATTTTGAATGTAGAAGAAATAGTTATGTAGCTGCAAGACTATATAGAGAGTGTTTTGCTGAAAGAGAAGCATTCATATTTATATTGTTCGTTGCAAGAGAATTTATATTGTTCGACATTGTTTAAATTTAGTATATTACACTTATTATTCTTTGAAATACCATTATTGTGATGACAAATGACATTTTATTATGGCATGTTCCAATTGTTTTTCAAGTTAAAGCCATCTTGCCATGTTTTAAAATTTGATGAATTAATAAATAATTTATTATTTTCTGAATCACACGTCTATTAAAATACGACTTATTATACATCATTGGAAACAGAAAAGTATTCTCCTGTTAATCAAATAAAAAAATTAAGGGTGGTCCAACCATAATGCACGATGTTAATTGTGAGTCACACCTTAACGTCAAGTTTTTTGCCCAACTTAATTTGACATTTCTCTGTTTCAGTGTTTGACAAATTCAACCATGGAGAGGTACACAATTGAGCAGCGCGTTAAGATTGTTGAAGCCTTTTACAAAAATGGGCGTTCAAATCAAAATGCATTTCGTGCACTTCGTGACTTTTTTGGTCAGCATAATCGACCAAATGTGTCCACAATCGGGAGAATTGTGCGCATATTTCAGCAAACCGGGTCTGTAGGAAATGTGAAAACACCTGTGCATGCTCGCCCAGTGCGTTCTGCGGAAAACATTGCTGTTGTTCGCGATAGTATAGCTGAAGAGCCGTCAACCTCGATTCGTCGTCGTGCCCAACAATTGAACATCTCACGAACATCACTGATGCGAATTTTGAATAAAGATTTGAATTTACACGCTTACAAGGTTCAATTGACTCAAGAGCTGAAGCCTACTGACCATTTCAAGCGTCGTCAATACGCCGAATGGTTGGTTGAACAGACAGAAGTGAATGGTGACTTTACAAAGAAAATCATCTTCAGTGACGAGGCACACTTTCACCTCAGTGGATTCGTTAACAAGCAGAATTGCCGCATTTGGGCAAATGAGAATCCACGAGTGATTGTTGAAAAGCCGATGTATCCACAAAGAGTTTTGGTGCGGTTTATGGGCTAGCGGCGTCATCGGGCCGTACTTCTTCGAAAATAAGGTCGGCCAAGCAGTTACCGTGAATGGTGTTCACTATCGCGAGATGATAACGGACTTCTTGTGGCCAGAAATTGAGGATATGGACCTGGACGATATGAGGTTCCAACAGGATGGTGCCACTTGCCACACAGCCAACGAAACAATGGCACTTTTGCGCGAGAAATTCAATGGCCGTGTTATCTCACGTCGTGGCGATGTTAATTGGCCGCCACGATCATATGATTTGACACCGTTGGACTTCTTTCTTTGGGGATATTTAAAAGAACGTGTAGAAAGAAAAGAAAGTGTACGTCAATAAGCCAAGAACAATTCAAGAGCTAAAGGATGAGATAATTCGGCACATTAACGACATTGAACCTCAATTATGTCTCAGAGTCATTGAAAATATGGACCATCGGATAGAGGTATGCCACCGAGGCCGTGGCGAGCATTTGGTCGATATTTTGATTCACGCATAATTGTCATAGATCCCTCTATCATAATAAAAAATATTAAGATAATTCTCTGAAAACTTTTTGTTTTATTTACAATTAACATCGTGCGTTTTGGTTAGACCACCTTTTATATAAGTTGTTATTTAAATAAGAAAAGTGGACTATCGCGTGACCTTGAAATGAAATTGTATAAAATCTCAATGAATGCAAAATTATAGTCTGTAAACAACTATTTAATTAACTTCTTTCAATTTTAAAATCGAATTATTAATAATAAAGTTATGGCTTGCGGCGTTTTTTACGTTCCACCCTGTATATATATATATATATATATATATATATATATATATATATATATATATATATATATATATATATATATATATATATATATATATATCTGCATTCAGGTAGAGTTCTCTTTATGTAATCATTCTCAATATTGATAAAAATATAAAATAACTTCTATAACTTGCAATTTTCTATAACACAAAAGTAAAAAATAACAAACTTTTTATTATGGAATAAAACTAAAACAATAATTTTAGAGTATTATTTAGTGGTGTAATATTAATTTTTAGTTGAATTTGAATCCATTTTTCCAAATATCTTGATTAGACATACTACCTATGTCTATAATGAATTAAATTATAAACGGAATAATAGACAAATTGTGTATTTTTATTTATTTTATATGCAGCAGTATCAAAAGTAACACAAAATAGAATTATTAACATATTTTTGCAATAGGTACATTTACAAATGTAAGTGTCGGTAGAACCGACAATACCGGCAATTACCGCTTACTGATCAAAATTTAATCGAGTAACAATAATGTTAAATATTTTTATTCGACCAAATTTTGTTTTACCAACTTTGGTATTAATGAAGACGCGATTTTTTTTCTTTTTTGTATTCTACTTTCGCTGTATCACTTCTTTATAAAATAATTTTCATTACTAATTTTCTTATCTATTATTCCACCAGCATATTTCTGTAACGAGGTGTCTTCAGACCTAAGGATCTTATAGATCCTGCTTTAACTCTTTGAGGCTTGGCCAAATTGACTCTAATAGTTCTACCTAAGAAGTTGGTCATTTGTGACCAAAATGGCCATCTCTAAGTTATTCTCACAGTTTACAATAAAAAACTTTTTTTGAATATAACTTAAAAAGTAATCATAATATTTAAAATATGTTACATACGTTACATACGAACAAATTTTGTTAATAATTACATTAGAATAAAACTATCAAATATTCACCAAAATGTGACTACCCCCTTCGAGGGTGCTGAACAATAATCTTCAATTTTCGGCGGTTGGACAGTTTTCGAAGAAATGAATGTGACACAAGTTTTCTCTAAAATAACTTTCACTTTTCATTTCATAGATACTTAATGTAAATAGATGCAAAAACACATTTGTTATACATGTCATACATTTAAATCGTCATAATACTTATTATTCATTACGATTTTCTTAATTTACTTTAAATGTTTACAATTTTTATGCAGCTGTCCATTTCCAGGGCTATCCAAGCACCCTCTATTAAATCCGATGTGATTTGGTCATTGAGCGTGGCTAAGGTTACTACTTCGTCGATCAGTATACAGGGGCTACATAATGGTTTTAATGTATGATGTATGTATCTAAATAAAGTGTTGTAGCATCTACTTACACTCTGCCACATAAGAGCGTAGCGGAGATTATCCGCAGCTGGTCAGTCGTAGGCACTTACCTTTTCTACTAATCTACTAATGTATGTAATGGCATCTATTAATGTAAATGGATCTCTTGCCGTTTTCGCAGTATGGGAAGGAACACTTATTACTTGGATTCAGTCTGATTCTTACAGGTCATAGAAAATGAGTGCTATTTACATTAAACGCTACGAGGCGGTGTTTTTGTGTTCTCACCCCCGAGAACCAAAAATGACACATTCAGCTGCCGCAAGATACATGAAAATGTCACGGCAGTTCGTAACTAAGTGGGTGAACCGGTTTTCGGAGGTTGAGAATGTCGATGAGTTTCCGAGTCATGGACATGTTGGAAAAGTGTCACATAAAGTCGAAAAAATGGTTCACGGCTTGTATTCCAAAAATCCTGCTTTGACTCTGCGTGAAAAATTGAGCAAAAAAGATGTAAAGATATCTCACGAAACAATTCGTAGGCATTTGCGTGATAATAACATTAAATATCGGAGCACATTGTTGAAACCATTGCTGAGTGAGAAACACATCGTGAAACGCCTCGCGTGGGCTCAAGAAAACTTGAATCGTGATTGGAGCAATCCTCACCGACGAAGTATCTTTTTGAGCGTTTTCGAGCATCAAACGTGCCTGGGCAAATCCCTCAAACAGATTGCTCCAACGGACTGTAAAACACCCCGTCAAGGTCCATGTTTGGGAGTGTCTTTCAAAAAAGGGCACGGCATCTCTTCACCGACAACTTGAACGCCGAAAAAATGAAAAAAAAAATTGCCAAAAAGCTTTATTGTTGTCTGCTAAACGCTGGTATAATTGAGTATTAGATACTCCAAGAGGACAACGATCCAAAACATCAGAGCAAAGCGTGCAAATTGTGGAAAGAGCAGAAAATCGTCGTCACTTTAGATTGGCCATCTCAGTCGCCCGATGTAAACCCCATCGAAGATGTATGGGCTTTTATCGAGCTGAAACTCCGTAGAAACCGACCCTGCAATTTGGCTCAGCTCTCCCAACGAATTCGAAAAATTTGGAGGTCTGCCCCAAAGGAATACGCCAAAAATCTTGTTGAAAGTATGCCTCGGAGGTGCCAGACAATTATCGATGCTCGATGAGACTGGACGTCTTACTAATGGCACTGCGAAAACGGCAAGAGTTCCCTCTACATCGGAAAAGGTAAATGCCTACGACTTACTGGCTGCGGATAATCGCCGCTATGTTCTTATGTGACATTACTATTAGTATGAAGGTAAGTAAAATGAAAGTTATTTGATAAGGGAAAGGGGTATCACGTGCGGAGAAGTTGAAAATTCATTTTCGTGAAAACTGTGTCGGAAAGCCGAAAAGTGAAACCAGATTCTTATTAAGCACTATTGAACATAGAGGGGGGGATATCCAAGTTTTGGTGAGGATTTGACAGTTTTACGCTAAAGTAAATACCATATTTACCAGTTTTTTATATATACATATCGTATGAATATCGTATACACACCATGTTGAGTATAATACTGTAGATTCACTAATAATTATTATTGTTATTGAAGAACATACCTGAACTTGAATCAATCACAAATCATTACCTTCGCAATTGCTGGTTTTGTATTCTACTTGAGTCGTAATTTTCTGTGGTGCATTCTGGTTTCTATATTGGATTTCAATCGTACATGCCCCTTGTCTATTAAATAGGTACTAAAAAGGCATGTTTATTTATAAAGTAAGCGTGATAATCGGTATTTACGCTATTACCAAGTTTGGATGGATGAGCGTAATATTTTTACAGCTTTTGGAACTTAAGACACCCATATATCCACCGATTAAGTACATATAGCCGCAGTAATTTTCATTCGGTTTCGTATTTTCGCAGCATTGCTGCATGCAAACGGATATTTCGTAATCTCTGTCACAGTTATTTTCTATTGTTATATCTAAAAAAATATCACGATTATATCGAAAAATATAATTAATGTGACATTAGATAATCAATTTACTATATATACATTTTGTATATTATCCATACGTTAGTAACTATTAAATTGAACAAGTAACTTACAAAATATCATCGCTATATCATCCGGAGCGATGAAGCCAACTCCTGCATCCTACAATATCGATCTGTTAAATTTAGCTATACTCATATGACAATTACCTTGATATCAATCTCGTTCTCAGACCTACATAAACTTAAATAAGAATAAATAAATAGGAGTAAATAAATACGCATGAGTCACTATTTGACATGGCGATCTTAATTAAACATGTCGCTGTATATGTCAAATTTGACACCCAATCAAAATGACGATAAATCAGATATACACTCCTAGACAAAATTAACGCATCCGCAAAACTTTTATCGAGGATATCCTAGGCCACCTACATTTTATGTAGGTGGCCTAGGATATCCTCTGTCACTATTGATAAACAATTGCAATTGTTTAACATATGTAAAGCAATATTTTGTAATTGTTTGTTAATACATTTAGTGCTCTTTAAAGTGATATGTCAAAGGCAATAGATTCAGTGCCGCTAGTGATTTTTTTTACATTTAATGCCATCAAGTGAATGAAATATTTTATCCAGTACACCTAGAATAGAATAAATGAATCGTCCACCCAACTTAATCCTGTGTGGTCCGACTTTTGAAAAAATGTTTAATATTTTAGTATTGTTTTTCGATTTTGCATATAAAATGTTTGAAAATAATATTTTTCATAGAAATTACTAGTAATTTACCCCCTCATTTTTTTTGCGGGGGGGTATGTGACTTTCAAGTAACATGGAGCATCAAAGACTTTCAGTATTTTATTCAGTATTAAATTTTGTATCGTCATTATCATTGAAATGTAGTTTGGATTTTATTTCTTCCCAACGATTTCTGCTCATAGTTTCTGAAACATTTGATACCTGGGTTTCCCTTTGCCAAAACATTCGAGTTCGTGGTAAACCATAATTAGACATAATAAAAGTAATCCCTATAAATCCTTGTAATTCCTCGATTGTTAGGGAAAGAGGTTTATTCACATCACACTGAAGAGCATAGAGGCTACTTAGCTCTGCAATAACACTAACTTAGTTTTCCACAAAACACTGTATACTACACTCTACTTGCGTTTCGCCAACAAAGTTTGCATCATCTGAAGATGATTAAGGCTCTCCATGTTCGAATGAATTTTAATCATCTTTAGATGATGCCAACTTTGTTGGCGAAAGGCGTGTCGAGTGTAGTGTATAGGGTTTTGTGGAAAACTAAGTTAGTGTTATCTTCACACCAAAGGTTCCAACCTACTTCAGTATACAGCTCTGCAATGTTTTCTAATACAGTTCTATCTACCAACTTCTCAAACTTAGAGGGCTACCTAGTGTGTCTGGTTGCGTTTCTGGCAAGCTATTGTTCCAAGCAAAAACTGATCTTATCAGCCGAGTACTAGTCTTCCAATTTAGGTCAGGTTTTCCTTTCTTTTTCACTGTTGGGCTCATTTCATTTTTGTGAATTTTTGTTTTACTAATTTTGCCATGGATAAATTGGGCTAGAGAGATGTCGTCCTCTGCTCTGTCTACTATTTCTTCTTCTTCAGCTGCGTCTTCTACTTCTGAACGTTCTTCGACTGTTCTGCTTTGAATCTCTAACTTCAGTAACTCTGTATTATTGCTAACCTCATTACACAAATTTGCTAATAACTCCCCCTCATCTTCACTAGTATCACTTAAACCCGAATCTTCAGAATCTTAAACATTCTTTATTATTCTAGTAAGTATATCAGGATATTTCTGCTTGGTCTTTCTCTCATAAAATGTAACAGTTCATTTGTATGGCTGCAATATCATTTTTATACACCTTATATCCCACCGTAACTTAGAAGTAGCATGCCTGTTTGCTAAAGTAAATGTCCTTATATTTATAATTTCCATAGGAGTGCTACAATATTTAAAGTCTGTAAACCTTACACAACCCAATAACAATTTTGTTTACACAATATTTTCAGTTTTTCCACAAAACAAAATTAAAATAAGTCACATTTATATGTTGTACGCCATCTTCAGATGGCGCTGGAATACTATTATATGCAGTTCCATATCATTACTTGCAAGCAACAGTGGGCCATAAAGGGGGAATGTATGTATAATTTCAATATTTTAAGTAATGTATGTATTATGTTACTTTGAAATTACATACGACCATAGAGGGTTAAGGAAGATGAAGCAGTAGAATCGGTAACTCTGGTTAACGAGACATACCCAGCGATATGTAACTAAGTGCTTAGAAGTTAGATAATCAACAATTAGTTGAACAGTTAAACGGTTCAATGGATATTACTATAGAATATCAGAACAAGGTCGTAAGAAGTCTACAGATGCAAGAAATGAGCGATATATTTTGCAAATAGCCTTAAGAGACGGACATTCTACCAATTTAGAGCTAATCAGGGCCCTATCAGTATCTCGAATTGTAGCAATTTCTGAACGAACGGTCGAGAGATGGTTTAGTGAAGGAGGATTAGATAGCAGAAGACCAACTATTACACTATTGCTCACCAAGGAATATAAAATTACTCTAACAGGCCAAGTTTTGCAAGAGGACACGTAAAGTGAACCTTTGATGACTGGAAGCGAGTTTTGTTTTCAGAGGAAACAAGAGTAAGTTTTAACTCACCAGATGGACGTCAACGAATCTGGATATGAGTTATATATGAGGTACATATGGTTTATATGGGTATTCGTGAAAAACAGGTCTCTTTTTTTTTGTTTTCTTTAACAACAAATTAAATTTGTTTGGAAATTAATTGAAGAAAACTAAAAAAACAATGTTTATTCATTTAAATTTATTTATTTAATAATAAATTTTATCGTATATTTACAAACAATTAATTCATACTACTCTAAGCAAGGGCATGAACACCTCTGATGATATCTCCAGGACTTCCCCGTTTCACAACATGTGGAATAGTTTTAGGGGTCATCCTAAAAAATTATAAAAACTTTACCTTTTGGAATGTGATACATAAAAACAATGTCGTAGTTTTCAAAAATAAAACCCACCACGGGTAGGATTCGACATTTGTCTGTGGCAGATGGTGGGAAAACAAAACCCATGGCGGGTTTTATTTTTTGACACCTTGTCTGATCGTGCAGAAACACGAGAAAGGGGTCGAGGGTCGTTTTTAAGTATAATTCAATGCCTGAAGGGGCTTTAGCCCAAGGAGTAGTGGTTTCCTATAGAGATTATGTAATATGCTATTCGGGGACTACTTGATAACCACTTGGCGGTTTTGGTAGTTCCTTTCTCGATTTCCGACTTATATGTTACTGACAATGTCGTGGTCAAAAGTGGTCTTGGATTTTAGAATGATTTTCAGAGCTCATATCGTGCATTATGTCAATCATTTTGTACAGCTTGTCGAGAATAGGAAAAAGTGTACGATTCTCTGTGTATGCGTAGAAGAAAGAGTGAGGCAGCATTCATATGGAAAAAGATGTACTTTACGCGAGGCCATATCTAACTCTGTGTACATTCATACATACTCGATATTCACTCTGCAAGGGTCTCAATGAGACTGAGTAAAGACCAGGCTATTTACTGCGGACATCGTGGGCGGTCAGATATCGCAGTTTTGAGGTTTGGTCCTATTCTTGACAAGCTGCAAGTGTTGTGTTAAGTATTTCTCGTGAATTTTTCTTACTACTGTAATGTTAAGTAATTTTGGAATTTAGCAGTACCTACTTGTCGAAAATAAATTATATCATCAACGTGAAAGTTATGTTTAAATTGATGTTTAACCCAAGAAAAGAATAATTCTTACGTAATACAGTCGATAATGGGACAAACGGAAAGGCACAATGTACATCCCGTACAATCCTCCTCGTTAACTTTAGGTATGTGTGTGTCTGGATCAAAATGGATGGCTTGATACCCGGAATCGTTACAAGTCATATAGCATTTGCCACAATTGATGCACATGTCCTAAAATTTAATACAAATAATAACATAAATAATGATAAAAAAAAGTAGGGTCCACTTACATCGTCAATTAAAGCGACTACTTGTTTCGTGTTATCCAGTTTCATGTACGTTCCAATTCGAGGAAGAGCTCTCCCAACGAAATCCTTCACGGCAGGAATCTTGTTACCATTCACTGGTGAAGGGACGGGACTATTGTTGCATTCTTGATGAAACATATTCCTGTCAGAGTTCGGTGTGACATTTGTTGTAGTAAATTTATACAATTTGCTCAGTTGTTCTTCTCTCTTTTTTTGATAAGGCCCAAAATGAGGTAGTTTCTATAAGAAAAATATGAACGTCGGTATAAATTGAAACGCTACTAATAAAATAAAGCTACTTTGTTGTACCTTTTCAATTTATAAACTGAAAATTTGTGCTGATAACAAAAATATTGTAACTATAATATTCCCCATGCCACTGATCGCCTGGTACGATCGACAGCCAACATACAGCTAGACATATGATATAGCCCAGGCAATGAGGCATTTTGACTTGCAAAAGATCAGACAGAAATGAAATTTGGTAGGATCAATCAACTATACTTCAAGGGTGGTGTGGAAACGAGTTTAAAGTATCTAATATATCAATATAATGCAAAGTTTTACTATCAGAGAGTAACATTCAAACTACAGAAATAAGGAGTTTATACTCCAAATTTTGTCATGTAATTCAGTGCTCGGCGTTTGTCATATAGCCAGGAGAATAGCTATTTTGACCTAATTTGTTTAGTCCTTATTATATAAGGCATTTGCAGATGGGTTATAGTATCCCAGGTCCTTATTTCTGTAGTTTGAATGTTACCCTCTGATAGTAAGACTTTGCATTATATTGATGATCTCAAGTTTTTACTTCGATTTAGATTGTTCGAAACTACCAAGAGATGGCGTTTGGTACGTTCTACTCCGGTGGAACGTAGTAACGTCTACTAGATGTGAGCTTATCTGTCGAAGGTATACTCGTTTACACTGCACTGACGAGACCCAATATAGAAAGGTCGAAACCGGTCTGCAGTTAACGATATCCTGAGATAGGTGACACTTTGCATCTTTCTTGGTGGTTTTAGAACAGTCACTGTATTTTTAGTGCTAACTCTATTAGACAAATATACGACAAATTTTGTCACGTAATCCAGTGCTCGGCGTTTGGCATATAGCCAGGAGAATAGCTGTTTTGACCTAATTTGTTTAGTCCTTATTATATAAGGCATTTGCAGATGGGTTGGAGTATAAACTCCTTATTTCTGTAGTTATCTAATATATTTTATATCATATGCGAACATATATAGTATGGAACCTTAGTATTTAAGGTCGATATATGTTATTTTAGTTATCCATGTTGGATAATTAAAAAATTCAATAGAGGTAGAGAGGGTGGGAATTAATTACTGATACCACATGACTCCTTAAACGAATTTTCCACATTTTACAATATGAGTTTTTCAATCAATAATTATATGTAATGTACTAATTGATAAAAAAAAATGTTGCTGCTTCCAACTGTATTTCTTATAGTTAAAAAGTAAAAAAATTACCAGGTGGTCAATTCAAAAGTAATTAAGTTTGAGTTATTTTTCATTAAACTGAAAATACAAAACATAGGATTTCGACAATAGACTAAATTCTTGCTTCACGATAATGCCAATCCCCATACGGGAAACCAAATACGTCAAAAAATTAAGAAAATCTTCGATAAGGTCCTTGAACACCCGCCATATAGTCCAGACCTATCGCCGTGTGATTTTCACATTTTGAACCGTTAAGAAAGGTTTTAGGAGAGCAGCGTTACAACGATGGCGGATCGAGGATCCGATCCACCATCGTATAGATCGATCCGAGGTGGAGGCGTTCGTACTCAATTGACTTCAGATTCGTCCTCTCTATTTTTACAGTGATGGCATAGAAAACTCCCAATTCTATTACATAATGTATAAACAAAAGGGAAGACTATGTAGGAAAATTAAATATTTTTGGCTAATTTTTTTAGTCTTCAATAAATCAAAAAACATTCTCGCTTATATTTGAACACCCTTCATAAGTCGGTGAATGGTAAAAGTAAAAGATGATCCTTTACATTTTTACATCTGCACATACGAGTATCCTATAGGGTCTTTCAATAGGGACGCTCAAAATTTGTTGGGTTATAGCGGCCATGTTGTTAAAGCAACATCTGTCAAATTTATTGTAAATTGTTCAGTGGTATATGGCAAATTACCCTTATGAAATCCAACTGACCCTGGAATTTAAGGTAAACGACCATAGACAACGCCGTGTGTTGCTGATTGGGCTCTGGTTAGTTGGAAGTTGTCCTAAATTTCGCCAAAAAAATCATCTTTAGCGACGAGGCCCATTTTTGGATGAATGGGTATGTGAACAAGTAAAATTGTCGGATTTGGGACGATACCAATCCACACGAGATACACCAGCACCAAATGCATTCCGAGAGAGTCGCTGTTTGGTGAGGATTTTGATCTGGCGGAATTATCGGTCCGTACTTCTTCCAAAACGAAACTGGCATTGCCATGACTATCAACGGAGAGCACTACCGATGGACGCAAAGCAACAGTTTAGGCATATTGTGGCCTAAACTGGGTGATATCGATACGGACGACATGTGGTTCCAACAAGACGGTGCTACGTGCCACATAGCTCATGCCACGATGAACATTTTGCACGAATGATTTGAGGGCATGGTTATCTACGCAGGGGCTACATGAATAGCCACCGAGATCGTGTGATTTAACTCCTTTAGACTCCTTTCTTTGGATCTATCTTAAATAGCAGGTCTATACGAATAAACCGCAAACAATTGATGCCCTCAAAGTCAACATAAAGAACTCAGCAACGAACTAACGAAATTCAGCCAGATGTATGCGACAAAGTCATCGAAAATTGGACCTCCTGAATGCGTACCACCAAGCAAAGCCGTGGCAGATATTTGAGCGACGTTATATTCCATATTTAATACCATAAAATATTCTTTCAAATAATGAAAAATTGAGTGGATATCTCACACACAACTTGTTTTATTTACGTTTACAAATCAAGCGTTCTTATTGGAAGATCCTATATATAGATTATATTCTGTAAATTGTTCTCCAAATTCAACTAACAATCATTGTAACTTTACAGTTTGTGTTAATAATTTGAAATGTAATAAGTAGACGCCACTTACCTTTCCATTTTCGTCGTACAACGGAACAGAGAGCTTGCCCTTTTGGTGTTTGAGAGTTGGGGGACTCTGTCCTTCCCATCCACGTAACTTTCCATCCAAATAGAGCAGTGCTTTCAGGCCGGTACAATAGTCATCAATGACCGTGAAATCCTGATTTTGTATCGCGCTACAAACTTGCACTGCGGATGCACCGCACTGCAAATACTCGAAGGCAGTTTCTGCCGATTCAACCCCACCTATACCTGAAATGTTAAATAGATTTTGATGTAGAATTATTTAGATTTTAATTCCAAGGTAATAATTTCAAGATAATCTTGAAAACGTGCTATTTTACTGCCCAAGAAGGATTGTTTTTTATTACACTCTTTCACGTGCTCTACACTGGAAGAAATATTTAATTATTGTCAATTATGTTAATAACAAAAAAATGCCACTTTGTACATGACGAAGCAAATACGTTTATAACATTGGATATATTCGCAAACTCTGATAGACGCACAGCAATTAGGCAGAGCTTAATATTCTTATTTATTAGATAAAAAACAAATTTGTTATTGTGTTGGATTTTGGAGATGAGAAAGTAGATACCTTTCCAACTTTGAACTTATTGACAAACTCTAATGGGTGCAGATATTAAATAAAACTTAATGTTCTCATTATTAGATAAGAGACACATTTGCTATGCTATTGCTAAGATTAAGCACGCTCTGCCATCTTATTTTGAACTATAGTCCTATCTAATAGACCACCAATTCATAAGGAGACTTAACAACGAAGTTCCGGAACGTGATGTCGATCAAATCTGGAGTCTCCCAGGGTAGTGTACTAGGACCAGTACTCTATTTATTATATACCTCGCATATGCCAAATAACGGAATAATGGATAAACGACAAATAACGACAGATAACGGAATAATGGAAACACTCGCTGATGACACAGCAAGACTTGCTCAGTACAGTAATACTGTCATTGCATCCGAAAATCTATAGCGACAGCTACATTTGGTAGAAGATTGGACAAGAAAGTGGAAAATAAAAATGGACACTACAATATCCACACAAGTTATCTTTACTCTAAGGAAAGAATAATGCCTGACAGTTACTTTTAATGGTACTATAATACCAGAAGCCTCACCCGTAAGATATTTAGGAATGCACTTAGATAAAAAAAATTTACTGGAGAAAGCAGATACTTTCAGAAGAATTTTAATAAGAGGATAATTCGTCGGTTTGGAAGAAAGCTATGATATCTTAAAAACTTTTCGGTTTATTTGCACTAACTAACCCAGCTAAGTTGGTTCAAGATTTATGAGAGAGACTCACAAGCGTAGTTCGACCGGTTGCGCCAAGAGAGTTCTATCAACACTATTGCATAATTTTTTTCTGATGCACGTTTTGAAGAAGACCATGCCATCTCAGTTGTCTCCAGGTTCTTTAAGCGAAAGAGTCGATTACTTTGAGAAATATTATTACTTATTTATTTCAGTTTTGAAGAATGATGTATCTTTTTTTGCATCACGGGTGCCTCTTTATAATTGTGGTATTTAAGTTTTTAAATTCGACTTTTTCTCACTGTATTTTCCAAGAATGAATTAGTTAAGTATCACGGTAATAGTATTTTTCTTCCTTTACAACAAGACCTTGAATCTGAAAAGTGTTGAATAAATTTCTAGAAAACTCAAAATGATAGCATAAAACTAGTATGGTCGAGGGCATTACTAATTAGACGAAAGAAAACAATGGAAGAAGTGTTACTATAGATATCCAAGATTATGAGGTGAACATTTCAGACTCCTACCTTGCCATCATTGAGAAAATTTGAAGTTGCATTCTTTAGAAATTTCACATCGCTTTCTTAAAACTTGTACTTTTTCGAGATACCGTCATAGTCTTCTTCGAAATCGACGAATTATTTCATTCTTATATTCTGATAATCATTATTTCCCAAAACTGTTTCTTGTAGTAAGATTAAGTCGGAACGGAGAAAATATCACCATGGAAGAGGTTTTACGATTTTATGTATTTTCTTTAGGTGTTACTATCATTACTGTAGCCATGGCTTAATTAATTTTTTTATAATAATTTCTAACTTTAAAGTGGATGTCTTTAAGAAAGCTATTCAACTTTAGTCGATATATGTGTTTTTATTGAATCAAACTATATCGAATCAGTTTCCTTGAATTTCGCCCTTAAGACTTGTCTTTTACTTATGTATTTCCCGATCATACCAACTTTATCTCTAGGTGGCGGACAAAATGCCTATTACATTAAGTATAATGATTTAATATATACCAAATAAAGTTGAAAAGAAAAAACAAAAAGTTTGATCAAACCTTACCTAAAATAGCAAATCCTGGTAGAGCCGACGCAATAGATGATACTGCTTTCAAACCCATTGGCCTCGTGGCATTACCGCTGACTCCTCCATAGGTAGTTCGTTTATTAATACCTACCGCAGGCCATGCAGTGGCATCAGGTTTGACGTGCATTAAACCAGATACTGTATTGATAGCGGATCCACCCCATGCTCCCCCTAAAATTTGTGAAAATATTTTTCAGACGCAAGAGTCAAACACCAGGCATAACAGTTGGGTTCAAATGTATTTCAAATAGCAGATGTATTGAAACATCAGGCAATATGGCGTAACAAGAACATAGTTACCTTCGTAAGCTGCTCTGGCAATGTCCACAATATCAGTAATGTTTGGAGTAAGTTTTATGAAAAAAGGTATTTGAACTGTATCTCTGACCCATCTTGATATATCTCGTACAATCTCTGGTTTCTGAAAAAGGAATAATACTATTACTAATATGCTTAATTGCATCGTACTAATTTTAGCAAACATCATCTAAATAAGCTTCATATTACTGAAGTCATTAGAAAATAGAAAATTCATAGTTCCAAAGAAAATACCGAGTTCTAAAGAATTTTTTCGAATATTTTTTATCGAAAAATGTTCTCCTTCTTCCGTTCTTGATAACTACCAATCGTAATCGAAATTGATGGTTCATGCTCGACTGTCTTGGCTATTACTTGAGGTGGAAAACCATAAATTAGTAGGTGTTAAAAAATAATATACACCTAAATTTGAAGAAAATTGACATAATTTGGTTTTTCTTCTACTTTTCATTTTTAAATAATTGCAAGAAGAAACAGTTTCATAACATGAAGATAATTAAAGGTTGTCAAATATTTAAAAGAAGAATAACGAAGAGCCATAAAATAATTTAATAAAACCAGATCCAAACAAACCCCAGAACCAATTTAGAAAACCTAGACAACATTTATTGCCACAGGCATTATAAGTCGCAGTAATCTCATGATAGTCAGTGGCTTGTGGTGTTACTACATGTATGCTCTATATATTTTAAAATAAGATCTATACTATTCCTAGATTTGCAAAAAACAATTACACAAACATATTTTCTATTATTGTTTGCAAGTGTTAAAATTTAAATACTATTATTAATATTAGACCATATTAATTATATTAATTATTATTATATTAATATTAGATCATATTAATATTATATTTAAAAATCAAACTTATCCAACCAATATTTATGTATGATATAAATTATAAATCAATGTTATTATAACAAGAAATATATTTATTCACACTGATACTACTGTTAATTAAAATTATATAGTACTCTTATTATAATAAATAATTATGTTCTTAACCGTACAGTGAGTTCTAGAGCAGGTCTTTTAAAAATCAGATACACAACTAATATTTATATTACTTTTTTCATTTTAATCCAATTTTAGTCTAAGTTCCCTATATATGCCTTTTACATATTATATGATCTTCATCTAATGTGACCAAATCAATTTAAAGAATTCTATAATATTTTTGTACATCTTTCAAGTCTTTTGTTATAAGGCCATTGGAACGAAATAATTATAAAATGAAAAGATTATATTATATAGGGTGGCGCAATGGGTATTGACGGTTTATAGAGTGTTATTATGGATATACTAATGTAACGATCAAGGTCAAAAACATATATTTTTATTACACATATAATGCAGTTTTACAACAAACATTATTTTTTGAAAATAATGTCTTTTAATATGGTCGCCACGTTTTTCTAAACATTCCTGAAGTTGTGATTGAAAATTCTCTGTAACTCGTAGCAGCATCTTCTGGTTTATCGCTCTGATTTCTCAAGTAATGTTGTCTTTTAAAGCTTGTAGCGTTTGAGGTACATTTTCGAAAACCCTAGCCTTCAAATATCCCCATAAGAAAAAATCAGGGCTGGTCAAATCTGGTGACTTCGGCGATCTATTAAAATCACCATGACGGGATATAAGTCTTCCAGGAAACATGTTTCTTAGAGCAGCTATGCAAATTCCCCCAGTCATTGCAATTCAGCAGGAAAAAAATTTTGAAGCATCTCCAAATACCGTTGAGAAGTTACAGTCACTGTATGGTCATTTTTTTTTAAAGTAAGGGCCTAGTATTCCGAATGCAGACACACCGCACCATACGGTAACTTTTTCGAAATGCAGAGGTTGTTCCTGAATTTGTTGAGGTTGTTCAGCAGCCCAGTATCGAAAATTTTGTTTATTCACATATCCTGATAAATGGAAATACGCCTCATCAGACATTATTAAATTTAAAATATTTGAGTTCAGTACATCAAGAAATGCTCTACAAAATTGTATTCGTGCTAATAAATCTGGCGGTAAAATTTTATGAACAACTTGAATTTTGTATGGATGAAATCGTAGGTCTTCGTATAAAATTCGACCCAAACTTCTTCGTGTCAATGTTCAATTCTACTGCTTGACGCCTTGCTCAACGAACTGGACTCCTTATTATAGCTTGCCGTACTCGCTCTACTTTCTCAGGTGTACGCACAGTTTTGACAGAACCGACAAATTCAATTTTTACACTTCCATGATCACGAAACTTTGCAGCCCACCGCAAAATTGTGTTGCGCTAAGGAATTCTACCACGCCTTAGAATGTCATATTCACGCCGAAACTATCGTTGCACCTCAATAACAGACTCCGATCGGTGATACATCCTAACATAAAAGCTATGTTGATTCACTGACCACGTATCCATAGCTACTAAATGGCATTACATGCGGAATATTTTAAGCGGTTAAATATCACCTCCACTTTACTCATATTTGGACGGTGGCGTCTCAAAAATCGTCAATACCCATTGCGCCACCCTGTATAACGAAATTACTATAAAAGGACGATGCATGTTCAAATTTTAAAGTAATCTACAGATATATTTGTCAATGTACATTTCCCAACAATCAATGGTCATTAGCCGCAACTTCCACAAATAATTTTCTTCTAGTACAATTCTTATCTTATATAGGCAATAGTAAAGTTCGCAGCAACGATTAACAATGAATTACAATCCGCACCTTCTGGTATCATATCCTGAGTAATACTACATTTTTTGGAAAACATGAATGTTCTTCAAAATATCTTTTTTGAAATTCTTTCTTTCTTTATATTTTTTCTTCTATCCGGTCATTTTGCCATGCATCAACAACCTTCAGTCTTCCTTAATGTTCTTAACCAATAATAAAATGCAAGTATGGATTGTGCCATAGGTTCGCTTGTAATACATTTCATATACGAGTATCTTTTTACGCGTTTAATGAGTCTGCGCTTGATGGGTGTATGATTAATTTCACACATTTCTATGTACGTGCTATGTATGCATGTACTATGTAGGACTTGCCATATTGCATACAGTTCTGCGGCATAGATGCTGGCTGTTTCTGATAGCATCCAGGTATATTAAGTCTATTAAGTCTATTCAAAAAGGTGCATCCAGCCCCCTGTTCTAAATTGCAACCACCCCTACATATTCTATAATATCCACTGAATACATCAATTATTACACATAAGTCTGCGAAGAGTTCTTGGTTACTAGTCTCGCCTTTTCTGTGGAGTGTGCCTTTAATTTTTGTTAGATGACAGTAGGGTCAACGATAGTATTTCACAATACCTGACATGAAGTTGCGGAAGATTCTCGTGAAGTGAATTGATCAGTTCGTGAAATCTTATGCCTGTCTGCAAGAAATCTTATCCCTCCAATATTTCATTAACAACTTTATTGAGGAATTGGTAAATAATTTAGTTACTTTTTTAAATAGTCATTAATTTTTCTCTCAAATCTTGTTACGAAATTTTCAATAGAATTTCGATAATAATGTCTCTCCATTAACGCTCATGCTAGCAAAGATGAGAATTAACATAGAAAGAGCAAATGAGAAATAGGTATTTTTGCACAAAATATTTCATGAAAATCAATTTCGTGTTTAATATAAATATTTACGTACCTGTCCACAAGCTAGTCCCATTCCAGATTCACCCATTCCATGCGGACAACTTAGGTTTAATTCCAGCATATCAGCTCCAGACTCTTCCGATTTTTTTGCGAGTTCCCTCCAGTCCTCCTCGATATAACCACACATAATACTGGCGATAATCACCTGAGAATAATAAAATCCACGTCATAGAATAGCCTATTAATGCATAACTTTATTTATCACTTAATAGTACACCAATTTTTTGCAATTATTCGACTTACTTTGGTAGGAAAATCTTTCTTTAACTCTTTTATGCCCAGTAACCAATATTCCATACACTTTTCCGAGATCAGTTCTATGTTCAAGAAAGACCCTTGTTGAGGCCCATAGTGGCTACCAGATGTTGTTCCGCGAACTATTCTAGGTGACACATTTGTTATTTGATCCTAAGAGAAAAACGATTATAAATATTTTTATCACCTTACACGTACATTACTTACTTTATTCAAGGAAAACGTCTTCGTTACTATAAACCCCCAACCTTGTTCGAAGGCTCGTCTTACCATTGGGGCTGTAGTTACGGGAGGTGCAGACGCCAAACCAAATGGATTTTCGAATTTCACACCGCATACTTCAACTGAGATGTCTACTTCGTCAATGTCGGTATGG
Organism: Rosalia funebris; assembly: GCA_037954035.1. NCBI lineage: Eukaryota > Metazoa > Arthropoda > Insecta > Coleoptera > Cerambycidae > Rosalia > Rosalia funebris. The sequence continues at coordinate 35,664,516 of JAZFAV010000015.1, forward strand.
AATAGGGGTAGTTTCGATTTTGTACCCACTGGTAATCCCTGAAGATAAAATATTTTGGCATTACTTAATTAAATACACGTTAGCACATGTGATTGTTAAGATGTAATTGGGGAAAAACGTGTCTTTGGCATATACTCAGTCATCATCATCATTAGGTCATCAGTCCTAAGACTGGTTGGACGCTAACCTCCAGCTTCTCCTATCTTGTGCTAACCTACGCATTTCGCTAATTGTGCTACAACCTACATCCCTTACTATTTGCGAGCAGTAGTCTAATCCAGGCCTACCTCTGCCTTTCTTCACTCCTATTTCTGCCTCCAAAATATCGCGGATTATTCCCCCATGTCTCAGCAAGTGGCCTACCATTCTATCTCTTCTCTTCTTTAAGTTTTTCCACATACTTCTTTTCTCGCCGACTTTCTCCAATACTTCTTCGTTTCTAACCCTATCAGTCCATGGTATTTTCATCATTCTTCGGTAACACCACATCTCAAAAGCTTCTAATTTCTTCCTACTTGCTTCCCCTACCGTCCAGGTTTCGCAGCCGTAAAGTGCCGTGCTCCATACATATGTTTTCAAAAATATCTTCCTTGTTTCTAAGTTTATTACCCCCGAGCATAAAAGTGCTTTCTTTTTGTTAAAAGCTACTCGACCCTGCGCTATTCTTTGTTTTATGTCTTTATCGCTTCTTCCATCCCAATTTATTTTACTTCCTAAATAAGTGAAGTCTTTAACTTCCTCCAATCTTTCATTATTAATTTGTACTTTCGTTTTTGCTCTGCTCTCGCGCCCTCTGCACACTAACACTTTAGTTTTGTTTTTATTCACCCTAATTCCGTATTCCTCTGTCAACACTGCCTCCATTTCGTTCAATGCCGATTCTAATTCCTCCTTACTAGATGCTAATACTGCTATATCATCCGCGAATCTCAGCATTTTTAGTTTCTGTCCCTGTACTTTAAACCCGAAATCCACTCTATCTTTTACCACATTAATTGCCTCTTCGATGTACAGATTAAAAATTAGTGGTGATAGCGTACATCCTTGTCTTACTCCTTTCCTAATACCTACTTCCCTTTTTTCCCCTTCTACTTCTATAACAGCAGTTTGCTCTTTGTATAGATTGTGTACTACTCTCCTATCTCTATACTTCATTCCCGCGCTCTTTAGTATCTCGAACATTTTTTCCCATCTTACGTTATCAAAAGCTTTTTCTAAATCTACAAATCCTATATAAGCGTTCTTTCCTTTTTCTATTGTTTTCTCTAACATTACTCTTAGCGCCAGAATAGCTTCGTGAGTTCCCCTACTTCGCCTAAACCCGAATTGGTCTTCTCCTAGTATTTCCTCCGCTTTATTTTCCATTCTCTTCTGCACTATTCTGGTTAAGATTTTTGACGCGTGGGAAGTTAGGCTAATCGTTCTAAAGTTCTCGCATTTGTCGGCTCCTCTCTTTTTCGGTATAGTAACGATAATGTTCCTCTTATAATCCTCCGGCATCTCGCCCGTTTCGTATATGTATTTTACCAGTTCAAACATCCTATTTACTACTTTCTGTCCCGCACATTTCAAAATTTCCGCCTGTATTTTATCTACACCCGGCGCTCTATTATTCTTTAGCCCCCTTAGTGCTATTTCAAATTCCTCTGTCAATATAGGTTTTCCTACATCTTCCCCATCGATGATTCTTCCTCTAATATCTCTCCTAATTCCTGACCCTCGTATAAATTTCCTAAGTACTGCTTCCATCTATCCGCTTTCTCCTCTCTTCCTATCAGTATGTCACCCGATTGACTCCTAACGTTTCTACTTATTGTTCTTATATCCCTGAAGTTCCTCTTAATTATTATGTAAGCCTCATCGGTCTTACCTACTTGCAACTTATCTTCTACTTCTTTGCATTTATTCTCTATCCATTGTTCTTTCGCTTTTCTACATTTTCTAATGATTTCCCACTTTATTGACTTATAAGTTTTCAGTCCTTCTTCGTCTCGTCTGTTTTTGTAGCCTCGTCTCTTTTGCATTAAGTTTAAGATTTCATCCGTCAGGGCTTCCTAGCTTCCCTTTTGTCGTGTCCTAAAACTTCCGTAGCCGCGGAAGCTAGACTATTCTTGATACCCTCCCACTCAGTTTCTGCGTTCTTGATTTCGTCCTTACTCGTTTTATTTATTAATTGATCTGTTTTCTCCTGGAACTTATCTTTCATATTCTGATCCCTCAATATGTCTATATTTATACGTTTCTTATCCTTCCGGGTTTTCAGATTTTTGAACTTTAATCTAGCTTTCATGACTACCAAGTTGTGATCGCTGTCTACATCTGCTCCTGGATAACTCTTACAGTCTTTTACTTGATTTCTAAATCTCTTCCTAACCAGAATGTAGTCTATCTGATACCTGTCTATCCCTCCTGGCATTTTCCATGTGTATCGCCTCCTAACGTGATTCTTGAACAATGTGTTCGCGACTACCATCTTGTGCTTCTCACAGAATTCTATCAGTCTGCTACCTCTCTCGTTTTTGTTTCCTAATCTATAAGGACCTACAAATTCTCCTTCTTTCCCCTCGCCTACGACTGCGTTAAAATCTCCTACTATTATTAAATTTTCATGACCCTTCAAAAATCCTATTACCTGCTCTATGTCCGAATAAACGGCTTCTAACTCTTCCTCACTGTGGCTAGAAGTAGGCATGTATACTTGCACCATTACTGTTTCCACTGGCTTCGAATCTAACCTAATCATCATTACTCTCTCGCTGTATTATAGGTAACTATCTACACACTGTCCTGCGTTCTTCCGCATAACGATCCCTACTCCCGCGTTTCCATTTACCGATCCTGTGTGTATTACCCTATAGTCACCGCTCCAAAAATCTCCTACTTCCGGCCAGCGCATCTCACTTATACCTACTATATCTAATCCTAACCTATCCATTTCTATCTTCAGATTTTCTAGCTTCCCTGCCTGTCTCATGCTTCTGACATTCCACGCTCCGACTCGTGAAATGCTACACTTCTTACTATTATTGCACTCGATCACGTCTCCCGGAACAGTCCTCACCCGGAGATCCGAACGGAGGACTATTTTACCTCCAGAGTTTTTTGCCCCAGGAGACGCCATCATTGATTTGGGATAAGCTTTCTGCTAGCTGTTCTGAGGATTATAATGTGGTGGTTTCCTCTTGCCTTCCACATCGCAGTCGTGTGTGTCATAGCACCATACCAACCCCCACGGTTTCTGCCACTATGACTACTGAAAGAGCTGCTGCCCTCCTTCAGGGACTTGTCTTAGTCTGGTTTTTCAATAAGGACCCTCCCACTTTGGTTAAACCTATGGTACGGCTCCTTAAATCATTAAAACGCGCAAGCCGACCCACCCGTTCTAGTTTGCACTAGCACTTCGTCAAGGTTCAAGTCCTATCGGATCGGATATACTCAGTAACGACATTAAAATGGTTAATTTTAAATATTTAAAGATCATTTACTTAACCACTTTAGTTGTATTATTTAAAGCATATTGCACTTCATACCTCTAATTTACAATGTATATGCCACGCCGCAGTTTTTCCATCATTAACTGATTCAACTGTAGTTTCTGCAACACCTGCCACATCTCCTCCACACCAAACAGAAGGATGCGATGTCTGCATTGTATGTGCATCAACCAGGGGCAGGTTTCGATCATTTAATTCCAACGGTGCCAACGCATCTATCACTAAAATTTAACATTCAATTTTCACCAACTCAGTTGAGAAAACGTTAACCAAAACTATCAAAACTAGCACTTACTGTCTTGGTCATCTAGGCAGGATCCAAATGCCGAAATCAGGAAATTTGCTTTTATAGTAGTAAGTTGGTCGATATCTTGTATCCACTTTCCATCATCAGTTTGTTCAGTTCGACTAAATGTTACCGAGGCAATTTTACCGTCCTTAACCTTAATGGAATGGGGAGACAGAAATCCCAGAAGCTCGCACTTTTCTTGAACAGCCAAGGAAACCTTAAAATAATTATGAGACATATATAAGCTAGATAACAAAATATAAATCGATCGAATACGAAATAAAAGGAACTGATACGTACCTCTTCTGGTACAGCTCTTATATTAGTGAAACCTCTCCTAAATATCACAAAGACTTTTCTGGCTCCACACCTGAATGCTGATGTTGCGCAATCAAATGCTGTATCTCCTGCACCTAGCACGATCATATTACCATACAGTTTGGGTAAAGATTTGGAGTTCTGTTTACAGGGACATCCATGTTCGCTTTTACTAGCTAGCGCAGCTTGGGGCAAAAAGCTCTTGGATGTGTAAAAACCCATCTCGGGCGTTAAGTCTTTAAAAAGCGAATTAATTTTTGGCTGTGGCAAACCTATGCCGATGAATATGGCTTTTGAGTCCTCCAGAAGATTCTTAATAGTCAAATCTTTCACGGACAGCGATCTGCCGGTTTCAATTTTGACTCCTAAATCTTGCACCAGGCTGATTTCGAAGTTGACTATTGAAAATGGAAGGCGATACTGTGGTATTTCTGTAGTACTGTGAACAAAATTTTAGTATTTCGTTAATTGCCAAAAATGTAGTCGTCAGTGTTTACCTGAGCCCTCCTAATACATTTTGTTTTTCGTATATAGTTATATTGTCGTAGCCCAATCGCCCCAAAAACGTTGCACAAGATAAAGAGGCGGGGCCTGCTCCGAAGAGTACTATTTTTGAGTTGGGGTATTTCGGTCTCGGTGTCTTTGGATCTCTCGTTTGCTTTACACCCATTTTACTAAAAATCTGAAAAGTGTTCAAGGACATAATTTAATGAGAATCATATTATCTATCATTTTTTACAACTTGTAGCGTATATAAATTACAAAAAAAAAGAAACAAGAAATTATACATTTAGTCAAACGTACCTCCGTGGCAAATTGTTGCAACCCACCAATATTTATAGGGCCTTCTTCAGTCGCTTGTAAGTTACAACCACCTACGCATAAGTCACTGGTAGGACACACCATGCCACAGGTAATTCCAAGGGGGTTGTCGGAGAATATCGCTTTTGCCGCTCCATAGTAATTCTAGAATATTAAGTTATGATTAAAGTTACAATTGTACCATCAAAAAAAAAAACAATATAATCTTTGGGTGAATTTTTGAGTTAGTTATATTTTTTGTCTATAGGAGGCGCGAAAATGTCGAGACAATAAGTATCTCAACTCGAATAACCACTTCACAAATGCATTTATTATTGTCTGTATTTCAAAGGAACATATCAAAAGTATCTCACTATATTTAATCTTGATTATGCATGGGTATGATATTTGTAAATATACATATAATAGTATTTGTAACATTTTCAATATAGCGTTGGCCTTTCATATACTTTAAATCGGTTATAATTTTAATGATGATGATTATATTCAGGGAAAAAATATAAAAGCAAAATTTACATAAATACTCATTATTTCAAATAATAATTTTGTAGGTTTTAATTTTTAATATGTTAAATGATAACAATAATGTGATATAGATAAATATTTTTAAAATAAAAAATATTATCCATGAATATGGATAATATCCATGGATATTATCCATATCCATTAAATAGCTTTTAATATTCTATCAAAATATTTCTCTTTTTATTTATTAATAGATAATAAAGTGCTAAAAGGGGAAGCATACATATCTAAAGCTAATACAATTCACGACTGTTCTACAAAAAAAATTAATTCTGATATGTAATCGTTTTTAGTTTATCCATATTAGTGAAATAAAATGAGATACGATACTTAGTCAAAATCTGTCAAATATTTTTTAATGTCTAGAATTACTATCTATAGTTCTTTAAATTCCCAGAGAAAAAGATATAATAGATACCTAAATCCATTACACCCCATATTGATTTAAAATTTCAAATTAGGTTCAACAGAGAACAATTTCATACACTTTATACACTTTTTTATATAAAATGGTATCACAGATAATACCAAGCTCAAAAGGCAGTATGGTAGAATCTCAGAGTTCTCTTTAATGAATCTCAAATATTGAAAATAGGCTAGGCTGTAGAGCATACTTTATTAAATAATATTAATTTAAGTAGTATAGCAAAGCGGGTTCTGGCTCACTCTCGGATTTGTCCGCGGACATTTGATGCGGATGGCATGTGGTTATTGTTGATCTGAAGAACTCTTGGTACAGGTATAGAACAAGTCTGTACAGGTGTAAAACAGGTCTGTACCGATTTAAAACAGGTATAGTGGTATTAGGAAAAAAACAAGATGTCATTAAACAGGTTACCATACCTGTTTTAAACCGGTACAGACCTGTTTTACACCTGTACAGACTTGTTCTATACCTGTACCAAGATTTCTTCAGATCAACAATGATCACATGCCATCCGCATCAAATGTCCGCGGACAAATCCGAGAGTGAGCCAGAACCCGCTTTGCTATACTACTAATGTACTACATTATTTATTATTGCAGACATAAGAAATAATACATACAGATGTTTATTATAAATTGCAGTTTAACCAAATCATAACCAAATATGCGACAATAATTCAATAGTGATAATCGCTAGTAATACAAACAAATAATGATCTCCAAAATAAGAAATTTGGAGCGTTATTACATTGTAACAATACAAATTTGTAACTAAATAGAAAGCACATTTACCTTATTCGCAATACTCGTTATAAACGACTTTATGTCTATCTGAGTTGGGCAAGATTTTTGGCAAGGGGCGTCTGCACATTTCAAGCATCTAGCTGCTTCCCGAAGAGCTCCTCTTTCGCTTAAGGTGGTAGGTTTAATGTCTGTAAAGTTATTTTCCAACGGATAACATCCCTGTATAAAAGAAAAAATTTCGAAATAAAATTGAGATAATAGAAATGAAATACCTAATGATAACACAATTAGGCATTTATTCACAAAATAGTTGAATTCAAATTTATTATTTTTGTGTCAAAATGGGGTAAAATTCTAAATAACAATAAGTTTTTTTTATGATCACTGATTAAAGAGATCATATTTGACAGCCAATGCCAATATGATTATTACAGACAATTGTTTGTATTGTGCTTTACGACAATTGCTATGTTTTTCTCTTCTAAAAAAACAAAAATATAGAAAGAGGTTTACCCTCAATTTAGGTCAATTTCCCCCATTTTGTCATAAACATTAATCATAAGAATTCGCCTAGTATCCTGCCGTTTACTGTATATAAGAATATTTGAGAGGTGTATAAAATTAAACAAATATACTTACATCGCAACCTTGGTGTATATTTCTTTTCCAATTGGCTTTATTTTTCTTTGTTGAACTCGATGGCAAGACTGACGAATGAGTACGAATTCGAGGATTTAGTGACAGAATATTCTAAAACATAAGAGTTATATATGTTAATAAAGTATGTTTGGCGGGCAGCCTTTGCGCCATCTCGTGTTTGTTTTTTTTTTTTAAACCTTGAGTAAGTCGAAGCCTCAGTGTCTATGTTATAAATGGATTTGAATAAAGATGTGTTATTAAATAAAATAAAAAAGAAACAATACTTACGAAGACGCAAGTGCTGTGTTGTTAATTGTGAAGATATATAGGGTCAAAATCTAGAATTACAATTTTACCGTTGTCCTGGGCAATCTTACGAATTAGAGAGGAAAAGAATGGATTGCAGCAGTGCATCGTCAAAGGTAATTATTTTTTTTAATTTAGATCTCAAATCGTTATTAAATACATAAAACATGTAATTGTCAAAATTCTCTGTTAGACTATTGGTGGTGTTTCAGTACAATGCAATCAATTAGTGCTCTACAGTCCGGATAGTTTTTTCCGAAAAACTTTGAGAAAATGTTTCTCTAATAGCCTCTTTTGATGGCAAAAATATCCACGATTTTGTTTTAGCAATTAACGTTTCCAAAACACTTGAAAAAATCGTTTACAGCAGAAGTATCCCCTACACTGTAAACAAACATCCAATTACAGCGAAAGGTAATCCAATTTTCATCTTCACAAGAGATATCAAATCTGTTCTCAGCAGAAACTTTTTAAAAATACAGGTTGACTATTTTTTCCAGGAACAATAAATTTGAGTAAAATTTGGAAAAAAAAGTCTATTCCAGTAAATTTCTTCATCATTTCGTCTATCGTTATATGTACAAAACCTAAAAAACCTGTATTTTTTTAACAAGGCGACAATAATTACCTTTGACGACGCACTGCTACAATCTATTTTTCTTTCCTCTTTAATTCGTAAGGTTGTCCAGGAAAACGGTAAAATTGTAATTCTGGATTTTGACCCTCTATATGTTCACAATTAACAACACAACACTTACGTCTTGATTGTTTCTTTTTCATTTTATTTAGTAACAAATCTTTATTAAAATCCATTTATAACATATGGATTGAGGCATTGAGCCTTCGACCTACTCAAGCTTTAAAAAAACTGTCATAAACCGTGTATGATGCATAAGGATAATACGCAAGATTTCATTTAACCCTAGTTTTTCCTCATGTGTTTATTGATACTGTACATTCGTACGAGTGTAGTGATAATTACAGTTTTTGACGAAGTTTGAATTTCTTATGATATGACCCTCTCATATAATAATGATTTATGACCTCATAACGACTGATTTAAAAGGAGACAGGTCGTCTTTCTATATTAAAAAAATTATCTCATTTCTCCTATCACAAATATATGTGTTTCATAATATATAATTTCCTCATTTTAAAGGAGGTCTATTTATTGTGTCACAATTGTATTTACTGATAAAATATAAATCTGGTTATAATATCACTGATAAGATTTTGTAAAATAATAAGTAATTAATAGGATAGATATATTTTTAACTGAAATTTCCACCTGTTTTAGAACAGGATTTAAGTTTCGTTATGGCATTACGTATGTGCATTTTTATTATTGATATGTAAAAATAGGTATTTCCCCTATCACAGATGTACGTGTTTTATAATATACAATTCCATCGTTTTAAAGTAGGTTTTTTTCATTGTACCAATGTTGTATTTCCTCATAAAAATGTATATATTTATATTACTGATAAGTGCGTGTGAAATAATAAATAATTAACAGAATAGATCTATTGTTAACAAAATCTCCTCCTAGCGTAGAACAAGATTTACGTTATTTATTTCTTTGCTATTATTTCATCAAATATTTATTTTTACATGAACTATGAAGCAGTTTACAAATTTGACATCAGCACTTTACATTACAGCATACTTCTCCTTTGATACAATCTAATTATAATTTATAAAAATATTATTCATATAAATATTATTAACTTAACGTTAATAATTCTAATAAGCTATGTATAATTTGAATTAGAATGATTTCGTTTGAAATATCTTGAAAATAATTACATTTTGCAACTGTTTTTTTTTAGAAAACGATATTTTGGAACAATTTAATATTTCAAAACAATGTATTTTGATGTATTCTAGAACTTTTATCAAGAATACTACAAAATTAATATCGACCTTTGACTATATACAGGGTGGTCTAGATTCCATTGCGGAAACTTGAGGAAACGATAGAGCATCGAAAAATAATATGTTTGCTGCATAAATATTGCCCTAAACTGCATCGTTTTTTAGATATAGATCGTTCATTGTTTTAAACGAATGTTTAAAACCATTTAAAAAATAAAATCTTCAATACCCTGTATATAAAAAACGGCTCATTTTAGTTCAACATTTATTCAGGAAAATTATACTGTTTCTCGATGTCCTGCTGTTTCCTGTAGTGTCGGCCATGAAATTATTCGTTTTACAACATTTTTGAAAGAGATATAGAAGTCGAAATGTAAGTATAGTACCATATATGTATCTATTTGTATACACAAAATTTTACTCTACATACATGTGTACATATTATGTACATACTTATATAAAGTGTATACGTATAATTAATTTATATCAGAATTCTTTGAAAAAAGAAATAAAAGTGTTTTACATTTAAAATTCAAATAACTGATAAATTAAAACTAAACAAATAAAAAAATTTTGATTTTTATTTCCCAATTAAAAAAAATCTTACTATAAAAAAATATGTATTTAACAAGTACTTATAACCAGAAATATATTATATTTACATGCAATTTTAAATACATCCAATGAATGTTAAAGTTTGGACACACAACAGTCGATTTTCACTCCCTTAAATTCTCAAGCTGCAAAGAGGAAGGTTGCACATAAAGATAAAGACAGCACACTCATGCTCAGGAAAAGGTTCCAAACTTCCCCGGTTAGGACTCGAACTCAAAATACAATGAAACCCAATACTGCGCCCAGTCCGCTACCTTGGAGTACAGTATTAATGACATGAATTCGATGATAAATTGCTCATCCATGTAGTGGTCGCGGAGCAGCATGCTGTACTTTTACACTTCCGCATTGATATTTTTTTCCAATTTTTTTCCCAAAATTTTTATTTCCTATTTGACTATAAAATCTACTATTACGCTAAATTAATTGTAGAGTGTAGTATATAAATATGCATATTATAATAACATACTAAATTCATTTTATTTTTGCAGCCATCCGGTATCCGTGCCACAGAAAGAAGGTGGTAGGGCCACACGGTCGTTGGAAAGACCTCCCTATTTTTTGCATTTATTTGTTATTTGTATATTGCTTTATTCCAGAGGCACTAGAGGTTTGACATATATGTAGTATGACACTTTAAAATATTTATAAGCGTGATTTATATATTTATTTATATTTATTTGTGCATACTTCGAGGAAAAAAGAATTAAAACCCTGTTTAAAATAAATATCGGACAACTGACCTAAGCGTCTGTAGTATTCTTAACAATCTCAACATATATTCTCAACAATGTGGAGACAATTACGGCGATTTAGATTATTTTGTAAAATGTTCGATGTTCTTTTAAATAAACTCGAGTTTTCAATTTTCATCATAGTTATTTGTTAAAATTTCAATTAAAAAACGCATACAAAACAACCAAATGAGTAACATGGCATCATGTATTCTATCATATCAAATGAAAAATGTATTCATTCAATATTATTTTGGTTTACAACTTCAGGTTGGACTCGTAAAGCTTATATTAAACAGAATATGTCTTTCTGACACATTCTAAGGCTGTTATTAACAATAATTGATTGAGCTAAATTAAAATTTACATCTGTAACTTTTTATAATTCAATATTTACCGTGGCAAATTCTCGCAGAATTAGTTGTTAGAATTATACATATATAGTCATTTACAATATAACCTTAAAGTCTAGAATAAAATTCCTGAAATTAAAATAAACGTTTCTTGTAGGAACTCCTCGGAAACGTTGGTTTGTATTGTATTTTTAAAACAACGCCTGTGGAAGTTATTTTCAATTGTCATCGTCAAACCCCTAAGCCCTAACTAACTCCAATTTTAGGATACATATCTAATATGAAAATACCCCGTGTGATATTTTGAAGGATGTATTGTGCCGAAATGCGTCTGATGATACAGACAGAAGACTGAAACTGTGAAAAATGTAAATACAATAACTGATAAGCAAAACTTCTTATACATAATATACTTCTCTTAGACGAGACTATGAAGATACTACAATGACATTAATCCGCATTGGATTAAAAGAGATATTCCCAAACATACTTTGGGCGCAAATAATAGAATTTTGAGACCATATTTCTTTAAAGCAAATTAGGACGAAATATATATTCAAATTGTTTGCAATTCGAATTATTGTCCTTTTTAATACCTTTGTTCCCATATCATGATGCACTTGACTTCTTGACTCATAAAAGCACTTAGTACTTTGTGCTATGAATATTAAAAAAATGTATTAAGAAATTAAACAGAATATCTCCAAAAAGCATAAATATTTTATTATTATTATTATTTATTAACCAAATCCGATAAAAAAAGTTTTTTGTTGGAATCTGCACAAGGAATTCTGTCCGGGAAGTTTGGACGTGTCCGAGAAGTTTCTCCAAAACACGTTAATTACTATAATTTAGTGCATTTTATTTTAAAGTGTAGAGGTATCCTGTAGATATTACGAGTATGTATCATCAAGAAAAAAAACGAGATATTGTACGTTCTTCTGAGAAAGTGATGAGTTCGAAACCAAAGACACGATTAACTTTAATATTAATTTTATTGGCTATATTTCAAGGAGATATGTCGAAAGCGTGTCATTGTTTCATTGTTTCTCGATAGTATATTAGTTTAAACAATGCCGTGTATTTAACTATTAAAAAATATATATTATGTTACCATTAATACGTGTAACTAAAAGTAAAATTAAAAATATCAAAATACATCACCTTGTATGTTAGATCGTAATATAGAATACAAGATACCTATTGGAGTAAACTTTCTAGAGTTATACATTTTAATTGCATACGCCTACATTGTTTATAATTCTTTGTTTACCAAGCATGTATCTTATAAATTAAAAACTTTCATTTACATAATTACGTAAATGTTTTGTTTCAGCGTAGCCTGTCATAAAATATATAGATAAATTGATCACAGCAATTAGTTCTTACCTCAATATCAGGTAAATCAACGCTCACTTTACCCATACTAGTAAAACTCACTGGTCTTGACCACAGTACTAAACGCAGAAAAGCACAATAACAAACTACTGAAGTAAAGTCGTTGCCATTGCCTCATATAATATATATCTTATCCTTATCTGAATTTAGTCTGATTAGAAATAAATTGTGTCAACATAAATAACAAATTGCAACGAGTATATATGTAGGCTACGTAATACTTTCAACAAATACTCTCTGTGTACTGGCCACGTAAGACACGATTAGAGCACCGACTGCAGTAATTCAGCATTAATTGCATGAACCTATGTACATACTTCTCCATATTACTTCTCCATTATATACTAATATTATGAGTATTACAATTAGATAAATAGTTTGTTTTATTACAATACCACAGATAAGAAGAATAAATAATAATACCCAGGTAATAGCAGGTAGTATACTATCATTTTATTTCAACAAATCGTAATAGATCTTTAAATAGGTTTAAACTCTACAGTTAGTGAATTTAAATTATTACGTCACAGTTTTTTATCAACATTGCAGTTTCGCTTTATTAAAAATATCAAAATAGAAACGTTGGTACAGATAGGTTTTAATACGTTTTTTTGGCATTGTGTTTGTGTTCAGCGCAGTGGCGGCGACAAGGATGGGCGATCACCCAGGCAAAATATTTTTCGCGCAACCTCTTATAACACCACTGTATCAGATTCGCACATAAAATAATATATTTAACGCCCTCGCCCACCCTAGATATTTCCTGTCTATTTTGGTCCAACCGCAAAATAATGTTAACGCCGCCACTAGTTCAGGGCCGTACTAAGAACGTTTATCGCTAGGATATGCTCGGTATTTCTGCCCCCTACACAATATAAAAAATACATTTTTATATACCAGGCACGTTCTACTTATATTGAAACAAAAACAACTCAATTAATTAACCCGAATTGTGCAAGAAAATAGATAAAAAACAAAAGACAATTTAAGTTACTTAAAGAAATTTCGATTTTTTTTTGTAGTATTTTTAAAATGTTATATATTTACTTCGGCAAATTGAAAAATAATTGTTTACTTTACTTATGAGCAATAACGTAAAATATACACCCAGCGATAAATGACTTTAATCCGACCCCGAACACAATAAATATCCCATGGTAGAACGTACCACAGTTTAATATCTACAATTAAATAGTTTTAATCAAACTAGACATTTTAGCACGTATGTATATATATTTATTCTCATAACAACATAATTACAACGTATTTAGCTTGAATGAAGCTGTGTAAAATGTATGTACTGTTAAGAAATATGGGGTGAATAATAATCCGATTTTCGTTATACCCCAATTTATTTAAATTCTTAGATATTACAAGTGAATATCTGAACAGATTGGCGCGTATATTTCAACTATTGAATGGTCGGTCCCTCTATCGAAACTGCGCCGAAAGCTGATGTCATAGTTTATACTACATGTCTCATAAAGTATTTGATTTAATATCAACAATTCGGCGGCGGCTCGGTCAAGGTTCTCCCAACTCGATAAATGAAGAACAACGGTAACAAAATATTCGAAATAAATGACTAAACTTCTGCTGGCTTCACATTCGGCTTATCCTGACATGGTCGCGTCCTCGCGGCCTTGGACCTGACTCACTGGGTCAGAGGTGATGTACTGAATCACCTTGGCTTTTACTTACAACATATGGTTTATGCCTACTTTACGCCTAACGGTGCCCTAGACCGTTCGACACATCCGTAGCACACTGGGCTACCCTGGCACACTGGGCCATCATGGTTCACTGGACCATCATAGTTCCTGGACTGAAATGTAACACACTGGGCTACCCTGGCACACTGGACCATCATGCTTCATTGGACCTGAAATGTAGCACACTGGGCTACCAAGTCTGAAAGTGTTTGTTGCACTCCCAAACACACGGTTGGCCAAACCGATTTCTACTACACCGAGTTCATTGGACTCGCTTCTGCTGTACTGAGTTCACTGGACTCAGTTTAGGTTCACTAGACCGTCTTCTCTACTCCGAGTTCACTGGACTCGTTTTTGCTGCACTGAGTTCACTGGACTCAGTTTAGGTTCACTGGACCGACATCTCTACTCCAAGTTCACTGGACTCGTTTTTGCTGTACTGAGTTCACTGGACTCAGTTTAGGTTTACTGGACCGACATCTCTACTCCGAGTTCACTGGACTCGTTTTTGCTTAACTTTTGTTTTAATGTTTTTACTTGGCGACGCAATCTTTTATTTTGTAGTCACTATCACTACTTGTTGTATTACTACTACTACTACTACTACTAGACGAACTTTCACTACTCTCGGTTGACGACCGCGCGTCCTTTTTTGACTTATGTTTTGGCATGATTTTACAGTTTTGTACTAAAAACACGCAAAAGCACGTAAGACAATCCCACTTCTGATTTGTTAAGAAATATGGGGTGAATAATAATCCGATTTTCGTTATACCCCAATTTATTTAAATTCTTAGATATTACAAGTGAATATCTGAACAGATTGGCGCGTATATCTCAACTATTGAATGGTCGGTCCCGAATGTAGTTTATACTACATGTCTCATAAAGTATTTGATTTAATATTAACAATTCGGCGGCGGCTCGGTCAAGGTTCTCCCAACTCGATAAATGAAGAACAATGGTAACAAAATATTCGAAATAAATGACTAAAATTCTGCTGGCTTCACAGTACCTATAAATACATAATCTGCAATACACAGCACATTAGGAGGAATACTCTGAAGACATTGGGAACAAGTACCGTTGAGGAAGAACGTACCTAATCCAGTTTGACCCGTGAAATATACGTATGCAATAATGAATTATAATTAGAGTTAATTATGCTTTTAATCTATAGAAAACGCGTCCATTTTATGACCAAGGGCATAATTAACTTTAAAATGAATTCATTATTGCCTATATTTCAAAAGAAAGTATGGAATTTGTCTATCTTTTTTTTCCAACAATACTTATAGTGTAATATAATAACATCTAACGTATTACATTAATCATTACCCTTAAATAATATTGATGTTGATATTGAACCTATAGAAGATGCCAGGGAGATGCCAAGGAGATGCCGCTAGCTCTTAAGTGTATTTTTATTGATTTTAATTTCCTGTTTGCGTATACTCGCTGCTTTTTCCTATATTTAAAATGCAATTTATAAAAAATGTATTTTTCAATTCAAATTTAAGACACAATAAACAATAATACAAATCAGACCGCTTATGTAAGGTATTGGTTTTTATGTAAGCGTGGTTGCATAAATACGCATACATATATGTATTGTATGTACATATAACGTTAACATATTTTTTAATTACATTTTTTATTAAATACTCTTAATAGATAATACAAACTTCCGTCTAAAACCGCCTGCATAATATTATTATTATCATATAATTTCCTACTGCAAATGCATTGTTTAAATTGGTACATTTTTCGAAAGTAGTATATTTATTATCTCTTAATTATATAATATGTTAATTATACCGGCATAAATAAACATAAATTACTGAAGCAAAATTATTGCAATTCTGGTTACATAATTTCAATAAACTTTAATGACGTCACTATTATTTTATGTTGGTTGCAACTAAGAGACTAAAGATTTCTTTCCAAACGGTTGGCAGCGCCACTTTATGTCAGTTTATTTGTCACCTTTTAACTTTCCGTGTGGTCGTGGTGTGATCGCCGCAGGCTTATCATATAGGCGGAAAAACCAAAGTGCAGTAAAAAGAAAATTATAAGGGAAAACGAACAAGGCAACTGTGATGTGCAGAAGTCGCAGGAAGTGTTATTGAATGGATTCAAAGTGGCTGAGTGTAGTGCTAGTGATTAAGTGGCCTTGCATTTGACACATACACACACCCAATCCGAGGTGTTTAATTAATCTAATTGCAACTGTTAAATTTTCGTTATCAGTAAGATAACGAAATGCAAGCTATAAAGTGTGTGGTAGTAGGTGATGGGTAGGTATCTACGAAATACTATATGTTTAATTACAGGGAAGTGCTGAAATACTGTCGCGCTACCTTTTGTTTTTCGCTCTGCTCAACGCCTACGGTCTCTGTCGGTTCGTAGTGTCCGAAAAAGATGGTGAAGCGTACATACGTCTGAGATTAATAGATAAATAACCTTTGTATATCACTTGTAGCTGCGAATGAAAGGGATCCCCACATTTTGTTAAATACATCTTTATTAAAATGATTCATATTGATGCACTAATTTAAGCTAGTCGGGAAGTAATCTTTTGCTGATAATTTTTTTTTGTTTAGGATATGATTCATATTAATTAATATATAGATATATGTTCCATTAAACCACAGGATACTGTAACAGCATAATTAAAAAATATCTCAAATATGTCAAGTGTAGTAATTAAGAAACCTCAAACTGTAATACACTTTACTTGCATGATGAAATAATTTGCTTCATGTTACTACGAGTATCAACGTATTTTTTAAACCAGAGCATATCTATATTTATAATTGTGTATTCTGGTTAATGATACTTTTAATACAAAAAGACATCACAAGAGTATTTAGGTATATACATATATAAATTTTTGGTAGCACTATTATGTTGAATCAAAATTAAAACATGAGAATTAAATAAGTAATATATACTGCGGGTAAACCTTTTAAGATTGATAATTCCATCTAAACAGATGTTTTAATCTATTAGAAAAAGTAAATCATTATAATCATAAATTGATTATCATTTAATATACCAAACATATTTTTTTAAAATAATATACTCTAAATTTAGTTAAGCAATTTAAACTTTAAAAGTATTCTTGTTAAGTACTCTAAATAAGTGAGTATATTTAATAAATAAATGTTTCTCATTATAAGTAAACAAAATGTTTAGTACTTATTACTAAACTTGTATCGAGCACATTTTTGGGTCATGGTAAGCAGGTGTACTATAATCGAAGATATTATTAGTAACAGGTTTGATATTTTATAAAATCTTACAAATTTTTATATTCCAGATATATTTGTAATAGTGTGAGTAAACAATCTGCTATTCCAAAAAGATAAATTGAAAATGTAATTAAAGATTTTGACTAAGTAATATCCATAACACTTGTTTTTAGAATTAAATAGATGTAACAACTCTTCAGATGTTAATATAACCATTTATTGATTTGTTTTATCCCTACAATAATTTTTCAGTGCGGTGGGTAAGACATGTCTCCTGATCAGTTACACAACAAACGCCTTCCCAGGCGAGTACATACCTACAGTATTCGACAATTATTCAGCGAATGTTATGGTAGATGGCAAACCTATCAATCTGGGGCTGTGGGATACTGCTGGGCAGGAGGACTACGACAGATTGCGACCCCTATCATATCCGCAGACTGATGTGTTCCTAATCTGTTTCTCTCTCGTCAATCCTGCATCGTTTGAAAACGTCAGAGCAAAGGTAATGGTCAATTTCAATGTGTTTTTGTAAGAAATAGTCTTATTTAATGAGTAAAAGATATTGTTAGATTACAGTTACCGAGAAATATGTCTAATAGTTTTAGTATCATTAAAATTATATATTTCTGGTAAGCCATTAAGTATTTATAATACCCTTTTATGAAGGAGAACAAATTAGTCATTCAATTCTAGGAAGCATATTTATCACCTTTCAGTAGGCCTGTTCTCTTTGTAAGTTTACTTGTATGTGCACTAAAGTAGTTAATCACAAACAGTTTGGAGACAAATATAAAGTGAAAGTAATCTTAAATGTTTGGAATGAGTTACCAAACAAATTGGGGTTATCTACCTGCAAGATTTAAATTACCTGCTAAAAAAAACAACTGTCAAATTATACAACTAAAAATGACTGCCTAAATATCAGCTTTTTTTGGTTGTATGATTTTGGAAAAAAAAATCTGCCTGTCCATACATTTATTAAAAATGTCTTTGTCTATGTATAGCATAAATTATTCATAGAAATCATAGTTTTTAAAATAATATATTTATCGAGAAAAAAATGTATAGGTGCAGATTTCTTTCAAAATAAAATTGTATCAAGGATACTGATTTACATCAGTTCCTAAGCATGAATATGAATTAATATATTTAATTAATCGTAAACATAATGTTAATGAAAATCTAAAATAACTAAATTGAAAAACATTCACAAAGCTATGTACACTACTCAAAGAAATTAAGGGAACATAAAAATTCCAAAAATTTTTCCATGATTTTTTAAAGGATTTTATGAAATATCCTATTGTGATGAAAATGAAAACATTTTGAAGCTTGAAGAAGTTTCTAGTTTTGAAATCTTCTGGCAAAAAATTTTTTGAGCTACGGTTACTACGCAATCCAAATAAATATGAAGACAAAAATTTTTTCAGGCAATCAATGCAAAGGCTGGTTAGCATGTTTATTCAACTTTAATTTGATTTTTAACAGTCTGTATGGTCATTTTTTTGCTGAGAATCGGTGGTTGAATGAAAAATAAGGTTTTTTTGTCTTTGATCATTGATATCTCAGGAACTAATGATAGTGCAGCAAATCAAAGGATTGTTTTGGAAACTTGAATAACACCTCTATAAATGACGAATATCGTTTTTGACCATAATTTTTTATTGAATTGAAGAACATACAAAAAAATTCCTTTGCCTGACTGTTTACAATATCTACCGCCATTTTGCAAATATTGAGGAAAAGACTAATGTTTGCCAGGTTTTTTTTAGCTTATTCGCACATAAACTCTGTAAATTTTTAAATTGATTCATTGAACCGTATGTTTTTTACGAACGATCAAAATTTTGAAAAGAATTAAAGGAATAAGATTATTGATTTGAAACAACATTTAATGATTAGCAAGAAGGAAACAAAAATGTTTTCTTTGCTTTATTTACTATTTCGCTTACAATACTCATCAATAGACTCATAAACAATTATGGCTTACAAATCAGGCTAACCGACTTTTGCATTGATTTAGTCCAAAAAAAATTAAAAAAAATAGAAAATATTTGTCTCGCAGTATTTCTTTGAATCGCTCAGTAACCATACCTCACAATTATTTTTGCCAGAAGATTTCAAAACTAGAAACTTCAAGTTTCAAGGTAGTTTTTTTTTTCATCTCTATACAACCATTTTTCATAAATTTCACCCTTTCAGAAGTTCCCTTAATTTTTTTTAGTATATTTGACATGCTTATTTCACCATTAATTTTAATATCTAATTCAGCTATACTATGAAGTTGATTTAGTGTACCAATTACCAAAAAAAATATTTTGACTTTTATTAGCATTTATAATCAATGTAATTATAAAGTTGTTATAGAAACTATTTGCATTTTCACTTTGTTTATAAAACATAATTTTTCAGGTTATGTATTTGTGCACATTTTTATATATATATATATATATATATATATATATATATATATATATATATATATATATATATATATATATATATATATATTTTCTTTTTGCATTTTTTTAAAAGTGTATGGTGTCAATAGCCTGATTTATTTTAGAAATAGCTTATTCACCTTACAACTCTAGTACAGGTACAAAATGAGCTATATTGTGGTAATAATATACAATATTATAACAAATGTTATTTAACTTATCTCTATGAAACAACTGTAAACCTTTCATTATTATCAAGTTACATGTCATATTCACATTTTATCTCCCTACATTATCTCCTATAGACTTCCAGTAAGCTAACATGCTCAGTTTTTCCCATTTTCATACACATAACGTTCATTATGACTCCACGATCATTGACATGATGATTATTTCTAAAATTGTCTTCTTTTCCCATCTGAGGAATAGTTAACATGAAGGAAATTTAAAATCTGAAACACGTCATAATGTATTGGGTACAACACAAAAATGACGCCGATTGTATCTGTTCTTATTTGTTTCAGTGGTATCCAGAAGTAAGACACCATTGTCCCAACACCCCCATCATTTTAGTTGGCACGAAATTGGACTTGCGAGATGATAGGTCTACGATTGAGAAACTGAAGGATAAGAAACTTTCTCCCATTACATATCCACAGGTAAGCAATATCCCATTACTATACGATTTATTTCTTTACTCCATGTATAGTATTTACACCCTTTATATACAAGATTATACAGCAAGTTTGAAAAATGATAAAAAAAACGTTACATACTCTGAAATAGGATATTTATTTCAGTTTAATATTTCAATTAAATTGAAATGAGTGATTACAAGAATTCCTATATATTCATATTATTTCTTTACAGATATTTGTGCCTTTTTTAAGATACAAAATCGCGAAATGAGTACTATTGCATACAAAAATTAATAGTAAAAGTGTTTGTCTGAAAACCCATAAAGAAGCACTTACTTTAAAAATAGAACGTGATACATCGAAACATCAATATATCAATTTGATATAAACAATCCGGTATATTTTAAACCTCCAGAATAATACTGTTAGCAATAACATTTCGCAACAATGAATTGGTGCCTTAAAAAAAATTATGGGATGAATGAAAATTGTTGTAAACATAGTTGTATATTTATCAGATCTTTTTATATGAGTGATGCATATATTTATTTTTGGGATCCTTGTGTGAAATGTGTAGATATTGGCAAATGATTTTTGCTTGTATTTTTTTCATTTCCAGCGCTTTCTGACTAAGTTTTATGTTTATGTTAATTTTAATGTCATCGTAAATCTTACGAAATTAGGCCAAGTTTAATAGTATTTACAGAATTAAAAACAGATGTGTGCAAATTATAGCTGTTATGTAATAAAGTTTTCTTTAATGAGGTGCGGAATTTAAGATATTAGTAAAAATAAAAGAATATTTCGTCAAATGAATATTAACATCGTTAGACTTCTCATTGGTTAAATTAAATTCGTTAGTAATCTTAATTTTTGTCTTAAAGATAAATATTTTTGTCGTATATAAACTTAATATAAATTAACCGATTCTATAATAAACAAAATTCTTAGATGAGTTTAATCAAAGTATAATATTAGTAAACAATTTTAATATCCTCATAAATCATAAGTTCTTGAAATATTGAACTTTGACACTTTTTCGACGTTCGTGATTTATGTTCTTTTAAATTTTGTAAATTTTAGTACCGAGTATAATTTTTTGCCAAAGTTTCTCACCAAATTATTTTTGTAATCAATAAAATTTTATTAGGTAATTAAAAATTATTTGTTCTGCGCCTTAGGGAGCTTTCAAAAATTAAAAATTTTTTTAAAGGCTAATATTGATCAGTACGAGATCATATTTTTTCCGATAATATAATTATATTTGCTTTGCCACAATATCTTGATGCCTTTTTTGTAGTATTTCAATAAAATAATACTATAAAGGCTAAACTACCACATTCTTTTATCACATTCTTAAATTCTAAGAACTACATACTATTATATTATTAATATTTTTGTAGAATATAAATCAACAAAATTTACGTACACAAGTACTACTCATTTCATTGCTATTTGCCAAATAAAAAACTCTCTTCTCTTGCCGATAAACGGAACAGTCTACCTGAGCCTAGCCATAGAAACAAGCCACGGTATGAGATAAGAGCCGTTTGGGATTTTTTATTTGGCAAATAGCGATGAAATAAACTATATGTAGGTAAAGACATTATTTCTGGTAGAGGAATAATGAAAAATTTTTAGCCTCAAATTTATAATGTAACTTTTAATTTAACGAGCAAGTGTTTTTGAACAAAGTATATAATTATATGAAATTAATGTTTTCATTTTGATCCCACGTTTTACTTCCCATTTAATTTGTATGCTTCTGGTATAGAAAACCCAGTCATTATATCCAGGGTTTCAGGATAGTTTGCAACATAACTTTGGCAGGGTATTTACCCCATTATCAAGAGATGTAAAACCTGAATTATAAGGTAATCCAATAAAAAATAAAAAACCTCATGTCCGCCACTGTGTCGGGTCAGTAAACTGTTAAGTTCAGGGCCGGTTCAAAATGATGATTCAACTAAGAATTTTTGAAAATGACATGAAGTGTTCTAACTGCAGTCATGATTTTTGTGCAAATATAGTGATAAAGAACTTAGTAGTTGTTTTACTCAATTGTGTTGGAATAATGAACTACCACAGAGTACACTTCCTCGATCAATTTCTTATCTATCATATCGTGACCTTCTCACCATATGTAATCTTGAGTATGTTACTATGAATGTTACCATTAATGTAGAGGAGATGCAGAAGGTTGTTAATTACATTTTTTACTTCGTAGAGCACCTTTTTTGTATTGCTTAACACCTAAGGTATGTATATACAAAATTATGCCAGAAACTATCCTGAAACCCTGTATATACAATAATGCAATATATTCGGAATTACGATGTTTATGGTCAATTACCTTGTATGTGACGTATAATGGCATGGTGTAATGATAATTAGGAAGTGAATTATTAACTTGAACTAATAGTCTGTCACATAAATAAAATTGAGATAAAAAAACTATAACCTCATAAAAAAATGAGTGGTGCCAGTTATAATGGCTGATATTGTTAATTTATTTTTTTAACTTTCAACTTTCATAAATTTTTAATAAAACATTTATATATAAAAGTAGGTTAATATACATTTTTTACTCCATGTTTATTATGTTTTTGATGTATTATATGTTGTATTTAGTGTATATTGTATCTTCCTTGATTTTTCAAACTTCAAAAACAGTTGAGGATCTATGTACAAGATACATCAAAAACCAGCAATTATTCTTAAAAATGAGACGCTCGTCCTTAGACGTGAGACGCGAGATGATTGTACTAAAAAAAGCTAGTCATTGCTCTTTTGCTATTTTTTGTCGTTTACAAAAATGTATTTTTCTAAAAAAATAGGAAGACCAATATTGAACAATTTATCAAAATATCTACACTATAGTTTTCTACAATTGACCTCAGATTATATTAAATTTTATGTGTATCATTAATTTTCTTCATGATGATCTTCATTTTTGCTTGAAAAATAAAAGAAAACGCATGTTTGTAACATATGTAAAACTGTTTACCAGTGAAAAATTTCTTAGATATGTATTTATAATTATTTCAATGTATTATATTTATAACGGAAATGCTAAGAATTGACAAGGATGAATTAAAATTCAAGATATTTCTTTGTTAATAAAATAATTTCATATAAACGGTTTTGTAATAGTGTATTCTAATTCATAAAATACTACTCCACTATAGACTTAAAGATAATCACATAATCAAGTAAGGAAAGGGAAACCAAAATATATATCAATTCCTTAAAATGTGTATTTATATCTTTTTGAGAATTTGCTATCAGTAAAAAAATTATTTAATGCTAAATGTTTGTATTACATTTTTATTTTTAAATATGATATACAAAACCTAAAGTTATTAGTTGATAATAAATGACAGTAAAAGATGGTTTTAAAAATCTATAATCATAATACAACATACTATGATTATACATAATACATGTTGTATTATGTATAATCATAATACAACATACATGTTTGTATTTGTTTAATAAAAAATCGCGAAATCAATTTCTTAAAAACTTTTCACTAAAAAAAACACAGACAACTCCTTACATATATTTGGACCTAACAACATAGCGTTGCTATATTTAGGCCAATTTGTATTTCTGATGATAATTACTTCACAGAAGGTCTCCCAAGTTCCCTGAAATGATCCAGGGTAACGATCATAATCATTTAGAACTGGCCTAAATTGTTGACTTAAAAGTCACTCAGACATGGGTTTAATTCCCACATGAGTCGGCTGTCTGTATGATTGTCTGAGAGTTACAAGGAAGAGTAACTCTATAAACCTTACTCCTGTAAAAATAAAGACAATTAAAGAAAAAAAGTATTATCTACAGTGGATTATGTGTTTTCTTTCAGGGCTTGGCAATGGCCAAAGAGATCAGTGCTGTAAAGTACTTGGAATGCTCGGCTTTAACGCAAAAAGGACTTAAAACAGTGTTCGACGAAGCTATTCGGGCAGTACTCTGCCCCGTCATGCAGGTCAAACCCAAACGTAGATGTGTCATCTTGTAATCTAGATTAACAACAAATTTTTACTTGTTACTCCAATTTTAAACCATACGTTTCCACTTTCGAATAATAGACGACATCCCCTTCAATTCCTTTTTGTACTTACAGCTTTAAAATAGCAACGTCTGGTTTAGAATTGTTGTTGTAGGCCGGATTCATAGAGGAGACTATTTTTAGATTTTAATAGGACGAATTTTATTGTGTAAATTTGATTTGGAAAGTCGTCCGCCTGTTCGACGATGATAGGGCTAAATAAACTGTTTGAGGTTATGTTTTTGCAAGCGTGAACGTAACCTCGAATAGCGACGGGTCGAACTAGAAAGGTTCCGATTAAAATCTAAAAAGTTAGGCGTGTGAATCTGTCATCAAGAGCACAAAATAACAGTAAAAAAAAATGTGCATAAATGTGATTTATTATGTTTTGGATGATTTTAAATAAGTATAAAGTTATTGCAATTAGGCGACAAGTTGTTTACATTTTTTCTGCATTTATATATCTAATATAGTAGGTGGATTATGATTAACGGCAATATGAAATGTTTACTTGCCAGGCCAATCTAGGTTAAAGAATATGTGTTCACACAGCCCTATCGGCTTTCGAAATTGTGTCCATGTCAGTGCGTTTCCGGTTTGACTACCACCATAAGTAATTTATTGTTGATAATATTGCTTTGTTATACAGTTTTACGTGTTGCGATTTAATTTATAGTTTCAATTATTGGTAGTCAGGCCAGTAGGGGTTCAGATGGGATATTTTGTTGCGATTCACGGTGGATTAAAAACAACATTCGTTCGATCATTTACAATAGCAATTCAGATGACTATTTTTTATACAGTAAGCATTATGTTAAATTTTAAATTGGTATATTAAATAATTCATTTGAGATTGGTTTTTTATTTCACTTTGTGTTAGGAAAATTCTAACCCTGGGTGAGGTGGTTAGGGAATCAACCGATGCGAGATTACAACTGTCTATAATGGACTGTAAATCTCAGACACACTGAACACATACATTAATGAGATATTTTTTTATGTCAAAAAGGATAATATGCCATACATCAATGCTTGATTTCAGAGTCATACTTTTATTAGATTTTTTTTTGTGTACGTTTTGAAAGACGTTTAGCAGGCTTCAGATTTGCAGATTTGAACTTTATTGCAACGTTTCCTAGTCACATCCAATTTTTTTTTCCCTACTCAAAGAATCTACTGGATAACTGAACTTTTAGTTTTGGATTTTGGATATCCTAATACATAAGCCCAGCCTCATAATAGTTCGGTTAATATTTTCAAGTAGATGTATTAACAATATAAGACCTACAACAATTCTGGGAATGGATTGTAACCTTCGATGCAGCAATAAAAACAAAACCATTTTTCCACGAACATTTTAAGTTTTAACCGTCTCCCGAATATGCCAATTTGGTTGGCGAAACGAGCGTCGAGAAACGTAATCTTTCGGTGTTTGTGGAAATCCCGGTGGTTAATTGATTAATTATCAGGAGATGATTAAAATAAAGTTTTAATCACCTCCTGATGATGACAACTTGGTTGGCGAAACGCACGTCAAGAAACGTGTAATCTTTCAATGATCGTGAAAAACTGTTTTCCCTACAATAATAAAATAATTTATTCCTCTTTAGGAAATTCTAAAATTATATACACAGAAAGCATTGCTACATAGGCAACAATGCCAGATAGAAGAGAATTTTATCAAAGTATAAATAAACAGTAGTTCATGGAAATTAAACTAAACAATGAGACCAACACAAGGATAAATATCTACAAGACTTTCAACTTAATTTAAAAATTTTATTTCAGCTAATATAATTCAACTGATGGGCCACAATAGTTCTGCTACTTATCCTAATTACTTATGTCAAAATTTCAATTCTAAGGATCATATATTTCAAAAAATAACTGTTTTTATTTATGGATTATAATTTTTTTTTATTGTAAAATTAAGGAAATTTTATTTGCAAAATATCTATAGAACTCCAGAATTTCATGAAATAATTTTGAATAACACCTTTTCAATTTTTCATTAATTTTTTTTCATGATACCTAGATACGCATTTTATTAATCACAAAACATTTATATTTAATAGATAGAAGAAAAAGAAATTTATACAAAGAAATTCAGAATGTTTTTTTTTTTACAAAAACAAAAAAGTCAGATACTTTTTTTACCCTTGTAATGTCTGATGACATAGAAAATAGGGTAGATCTCCGGAGTACAGCAGAGCTCCACTCTTTTCTATCCTTAATCTTCCTTCCATACAACTACCTATTACCATATTTAATATGTTACCTGTCATTTGATCTTCAAACATTTATTTTATCCCCCTCAGTCTAGTTTGCACTCTCGTCTCTAATTTGTTTATTTTTTTTATTGGCTCATTCATACTATCAATCAATTATTATTATGTTATATGGGTTTGGGCCTCAGCAGCCACTGATCACATGGGCAGTACCTTGGCGATCCCCTCTTATTCGAGTCATTATCCAAAAATGCTATCCCATAAAAGGAGCAATTTAGACACGTCCTCTGCCCTAAGCCTCGCCTCCCCCTGAATAACGGGTCCCTAATATAAGGTACCTCTTCTCCTCCAGTGCGAGGCAGGCGTAAAGATGAATCGAAGTTTCCTCGTCTTCTTTACAGTATTGGCAGGCCGGGCTATCAGTCAGCCTCAGCTTGTGCTTATATGCATTCAGGCTACTATGGTGGCCCGTCACGATTCCCACCAGGGTTCTGGCTTTGTGCCTCTTCAATGTAATGAATTCTTGGGCCCATTTCTCAATCTCTGAGTATTCGATGAAGAGTTTGGTTATTCGACAACCCGTTGCTCCTCTCCATCTTTTATTGTGCTGGTCTCTTGCCCAGCCATTGATGCGGTCTCTGATCAGATTCCGACTTATTCCCACTGCAGGTTCTGGTCCATAGAAGTTTTCCCTGGTCCCTAGTCTGGCAAGGCCATCTGCAATTAGATTTCTCTTAATGCCATTATGCCCAGGTATCCATAAGATTTCCACCGGTTCCTTCCCTGCCAAGTGGTTCAATGCTTCATAGCAATTATAGATCAACTTCGACTTTGTCGTTGCTGAATTCAGGGCTGCCAACGTTGCTCTGCTAGCCGAGCAGATACATACATCGATCAATCATAATTTTAAGTTTCATAAATCCTCCTTAAGATCCATCACCCTAATATTCTGAACCTATCTATGTCCTTGTGTACAAGAGATGTCTGCTGCATATGGTATTTATTACTGATCTGACCGCAGCTTTATATACTTTCATTTTAGTTATCTTCCTTTCTGTCTTAACAATCCATGGTACTTCCAATATATCCTGCTAAGGTTTTTTCACGTATTTTTGTGCTACTATCACGTTTCCAACATACGAGTACTCAAGGTACTTAAGATATTCCATTTTTTGTAAGTTATTCTCTCTTATCTTCAGATCTACCCTATTGTCCGTTGTCGAAAAAAATTTAAAGGGCTGTGTCATACGTAAGTTAACAACTACCATTTTATAATTAATTTAAAATAATGGAACTAATTACAAAATTTATAATGTCTAGGTAACTTAAATATGATTATATTTATATACCATGTTCCAAAAGCAGAACGTTGGTAGTTCTAATTCCAGAAGGTGCCTATGAAGGTCATTTTCACCAATGGAACATTATAGACATTGCTCTAATTTCATCTGAGATTCTTGTAATATTACGTGTTAAGATAAGTAATTTATAAGGTACATCAAGGGTTAAAGCAATTATTGGTGTATTGAAATTCCATGAGGGCAAAACGACCCTTATAACGGCCAAAAGGAGGAAGGTACTAGTGTACAGACAGGACTGACTTTCAAGCGGTGTGCTTTATGTAAATATACTTTTTATGCTTTTGACGTAATCATTCGTTAACTGTTTTAGGAATTAAAATTTTATTAAAGTTCTAGTTGTACGTATTAAATATGTTCTATATTTTTGTAATTTCTTGCTTTTCTATTAGATTAATCCATAAATGTAAGTTTTTATAGTAGGTCGTTGCTCACAGTTTGGGCTGAAAAAGTAACCTTGTGCTCCTCAAGTACGAAATTCACCACATACATTTTGTTTATTATATAAATGTTTTGTCTTTAGCAATTAATGAGGAACTTTCTCTTGAAGAAATAGTATCATAATTTTTTATATATGCAGTTGCCATTCAAAATTTATGACATTTGACTGTGAATTAAAATATGATTCTTGTTAATTTTAGCCCAAACCTCATTTTACTATTATCCATCATAAGATGGGAGTAATTATTAAATAAATGGATAATTGTGAGACCGTGTTATAACAGTGTGTATTTTGTAAATACTAAATATATAGTTAAATTAAGGTTTATAGAATAAAGGTATACAAAATGTAAATTATTATTTTTTAATTATGTCTTTCCTATCCCAAAACCAATATCCATAGTCCGATTGATATTTTTAAAATATAGATTCATCATCATGAGGTCATCAATCCTAAGACTGGTTGGACGCTAACCTCCAGCTTCTCCTATCTTGTGCTAACCTACGCATTTCGCTAATTATGGTACAACCTACATCCCTTACAATTTGCGAGCAGTAGTCTAATCTAGCTACCTCTGCCTTTCTTCACTCCTATTTCTGCCTCCAAAATATCGCGGACTATTCCCCCATGCCTCAGCAAGTGGCCTACCATTCTATCTCTTCTCTTCTTTGTTTTTCCACATACTTCTTTCTCGCCGACTTTCTCCAATACTTCTTCGTTTCTAACCCTATCAGTCCATGGTATTTTCATCATTCTTCGGTAACACCACATCTCAACAGCTTCTAATTTCTTTCTACTTGCTTCCCCTACCATCCAGGTTTCGCAACCGTATAGTGCCATGCTCCATACATATGTTTTCAAAAATCTCTTCTAGAAATTGTTTCTAGTTTTATTACCCCCAAGCATAAAAGTGCTTTCTTTTTGTTAAAAACTACTCGACCCTGCGTTATTATTTGTTTGATGTCTTTATCGCTTCTTCCATCCCAATTTATTTTACTTCCTAAATAACTGAAGTCTTTATTCCTCCAATCTTTCGTTATTAATTTGTACTTTCGTTTTTGCTCTGCTCTCGCGCCCTCTGCACACTAACACTTTAGTTTTGTTTTTATTCACCCTCATTCCGTATTCCTCTGTCAACACTGCCTCCATTTCGTTCAATGCTGATTCTAATTCCTCCTTACTAGATGCTAATACTGCTATATCATCCGCGAATCTCAGCATTTTTAGTTTCTGTCCCTGTACTTTAATCCCGAAATCCACTCTATCTTTTACCATATTAATCGCCTCTTCGATGTACAGATTAAAAATTAGTGGTGATAGCGTACATCCTTGTGTTACTCCTTTCCTAATACCTACTTCCCTTTTTTCCCCTTCTACTTCTATAACAGCAGTTTGCTCTTTGTATAGATTGGTTCCCCTATTTCGCCTAAACCCGAATTGGTCTTCTAGTATTTTCTCCGCTCTATTTTCCATCCTCTTCTGCACTATTCTGGTTAAGATTTTTTATGCATGGGAGGTTAGGCTAATCGTTCTAAAGTTCTTGCATTTGTCGGCTCCTCCCTTTTTCGGTATAATAACGATAATGTTCCTCTTATAATCCTCCGGCATCTCGCCCGTTTCGTATATGTATTTTACCAGTTCAAACATCCTATTTACTACTTTCTGTCCCGCACATTTCAAAATTTCCGCCTGTGTTTTATCTACACCCGGCGCGGCGCTCTATTGTTCTTTAGCCCCCTTAGTGCTATTTCAAATTCCTTTCTCAATATAGGTTTTCCTACATCTTCCCTATCGATGCTAGATTCTTCCTCTAATATCTCTCCTAATTCCTGACCCTTGTATGAATTTCCTAAGTACTGCTTCCATCTATCCGCTTTCTCCTCTCTTCCGATCAGTATGTCCCCCGATTGACTCCTAACGTTTCTACTTATTGTTCCTATATCCCTGAAGTTCCTCTTAATTATTTTGTAAGCCTCATCGGTCTTACCTACTTGCAGCTTATCTTCTACTTTTTGCATTTATCATCTATCCATTGTTCTTTCGCTTTTCTACATTTTCTAATGATTTTCCACTTTATTGCCTTATAAGTTTTGAGTCCTTCCTCGTCTCGTCTGTTTTTGTAGCCTCGTCTCTTTTGCATTAAGTTTAAGATTTCGTCCGTTATCCAGGGGTTCCTAGCTTCCCTTTTCTCGTGTCCTAAAACGTCCGTAGCCACGGAATCTAGACTATCCTTGTTACCCTCCCACTCAGTTTCTGCGTTCTTAATTTCGTCATTACTCGCTTTATTTATTAATTGATCTATTTTCTCCTGGAACTTATCTTTCATATTCTGATCCCTCAATATGTCTACATTTATACGTTTCTTATCATTCCGGGTTTTCAGATTTTTAAACTTTAATCTAGCTTTCATGACTACCAAGTTGTGGTCGCTGTCTACATCTGCTCCTGGATAACTCTTACAGTCTTTTACTTGATTTCAAATCTCTTCCTAACCAAAAATATAGATTATATAATATTTATAGATATAGATTTTAATAGATTATATAATATTTATTTTAATCTAAAAAAAAAAAGATTTATCCAATTAGTCTTGTACAAGGAGTATAAAGTACTTAAGACCCTAGTTATCCAAAATTTTCCACTGATTCCAGGACAGTATTCTAAAAACTACACAAACATTTAATGATACAGGTCCGTATTTAAAAAATAATGTAATTATTATTAAGCAGTTTGTAAATCCGCTTGAACTCGAGGATCTTGAAATATCGTTTGTCTTTCCTTGATAGCACCAGCTAGGTCCAAATTGTAACACTAGAGTTTATTTTGTGGAAATGCTCTAAATAATAAAATACTGCCTATAACCATGTTCTTCAACGAGTAAAAATCGGCTGTGGTTGTTCAGCAATGTCGGGACACTCTGTAAAAACATCGCTTTTGTAGATGATATTTATTCATTTACGTTTCAATAATATCTTTCTTTTATTTTTCAAATGTCTTCAGCCACCGGATGTAACGCGTGAAGTTACCATACATACTCTTTAAGACGATGGCCTACAGAGCACACGGTTGTGGACCGTCAGTCGAACACTTGATTTCTTAAAAATTAAAATTTTTGCCATGAATTCAACACCACCCTTGTAATTGCTTCACCAGTATAGTTTTATAACCGTTTACTAGCTAGTAAGAATGAATATGATGGTTTAAAAGGTTTCATATGTCAGTGTACATACCATAACATTAATATTTCTTTTCCATCCATCGTTTTGTATTTTGTAATTCAGATTTCGTATTGTTTTAATACATGATTAACACGTTGCAATGCAAAAACACTGGTATCAAAATACAGTGCACCATTAAACAGACGTTTAACAACCACTGCGAAAGCCCATCGATAGAGACGCTAATTCACCGATTTACCGTCTCCATGTGTGCGCACAAATCGAGTGGCTCTAGATACATAACCTACAAGTTGCACTTTTATGAATTTTTAGTTCACATTCACCCTGTATACCTGGTGTAGTGCATAGAGTATGCAATATATACGAGATCAAATACAGGCATATTCAAGAAAAATTCGATTTATACTAGTTGTAGTTCACGTCTCTTGTTATTCCAGACACAATAAAGGAGATATAGGACGAATATTAATAACAGAAATATCCAAATGAGTAAAAAAATCAGGTAAGTAAAACCCCCGGGCATGTGTATGAATTTATTGGTCATTTTGAAACATTTACATCTATTAGAGAGGATCTATGTTAGATTTGTTCGTACATTACTGTTCACTTATTCCAAAAGTTATATTTGTGATACTTAGCAGACTCCCTGTTGCCCATTTAATTCGACCCATTTCTACAATTAATGGCAAAGTTTGTCTCGATACAAAAATAATAATTTTTGTGTAAATAGATTTTTGGGATGCAATTATGTTGTGGCAACAAAAAATGGCACAATTTTTATTTGGGAGTAAATGATGAAATGGGCAACAGGGAGATTTTTAAGTCTAATCAGTCGATGAAATGAACAATGAATTGGTTTTTAAAGTAATTGAGCACCAATGTTTATCACATATGTTAGACTCTTGCCCTTCAGCATGGTAAATAAAACGTGTTTAAGACGTAAAAAAAAACAAGGTATACACAAAGGAATCATAATATGTACAACAAATGTTTAAAGTGTAAGAGTATAATTGAATTTCACTATATAGCCTATATAGTTAATGAGTGATATTAATTTTACTAAACTTTTTTGTCACAGTTTGCATGTTTTCAGCTAAATCAGTTTTGATTTTTCACAAAAATAAAAAAGCAAATTTTAGAGCACTTTTTGTCCATTCATCATACTCTTATATATTCAGTCATATCAGTTAGTTAATTCAATCTGATCTCACGTTTGAAGGCCTATAGATGCAGAATATTTTTCATTCAGCTCATTCTCGTGTCAGAAACAGTTTATAATATGAATTTATCTCCATGAATCAAAACACAGTATTAAAACAAAAACAAGCTTACATTCTGTTCTGTATTGGATAATTGTTTCTAAAAATTTTAAGACCAGAAAATAATTGGAATGATTAGTATCTCTAAAGTCGAACTTTGGTGGTCTGAAGGAAATCTGAAATATAGAAAAAATTCCTACTGGATGGATCAATAGTTTCAACTTTTATCAGTAGAAGCAAGTAATAAAGCTGAATTTTTTAATAAAACTAAGACATTTATTAAGATATTTCAAGTATAAATTCTGGATTTCATTTCAAGTTTTACTGGCACAATATTTATTATGATTTATAACACAAGCTAGTTCACTGTAAATATGGTACAGTTGGGATATGAGCAATAGACCATCAGAACCAGAGTCTAGATATAAATTAATTCGAATTAACTTTCGTTTAATTTGATATGATTAGAATAGCATATTAAATGTATGAAACTTAACAACAATCATATCTGATTAACATCTGGAACATTTCCAAAAATCAGGGTCTAAAATAGATCCCTGTGGCACACCGATAATCACATCTTTAACACATTTGAACATTTTTGACAAATTAAACTTTTGAAAAGACAAACAGAGAAAACCCTCAGCGCTTATAATTTACATATGGGACTTTAAATCACGACAAAGAACTTAAACAAAACCAAAGCCTAGATATGAAACAGGGTTAAATTTAATTTTATTCCTTTAAAACCAACTTGATTGGCAAGATGTCCATTTATGTCTTGTAGAAATCTATTATTCGGCTTTTGTAGGAAATTTCAACGCCCGAAAGCAAGTAATCAATTATTAAACAAGACGGTAAAAACAATTCTAGTCCTGATCTAAGTACTTTTGTTAAAAAAATACATGTAAAAATATCTCAACATTCTTTTATCCCTCATTTTGCAAACATTTATTTACCATGCTGCCCAGGACTTTACCATATATTAAAAGTTCCCGTGGTATAATTAACGGTCCCTATGGCACTCTTCGGATCCGGAGCCAGGGAACTCCAGCCCGTATTCACACAAGCACTGATTTTAGTACCGCAAACGTCAGTGTCCTCACCCTTCGCTACACAATTATTTTCTATACGATAAAATTTTAAAAACAGTTCATCGATCCACGATAAAAAGGAATTGCCCTCTCTTTCGGAATCGGACTGGCTTATCTCATGTAGCACTGCTTTTTCCGAGGCTATGGGAAGGAATTTGTCGAATATTCCCTCAGGGTCTTTTGTAGTAGTGGTACCTCTATTGGAAAATAATGATCGAATGGTCTTAATGGGTTTTCCCGCAAGAAACTGGAGTGGTGTTATTAAAAATTTTACTTCAGCTAATAGCTTGTTTTTGTATAGTAATTTTGTGCACCAGACACCTAAAAATGTTAAAAGATGTTTACTTAGTCACATTTTTTAAACTATCAGGATGTAAAAATAATAATAATTCTTGTTTCTTCCTGGGAGTTAACACAGGAGGCAGGAATAGTTAAACTACAACAAAAGCATGGTGATGTTATGTATTCCTTCAGTGAGGTAAACATTAGGTACTAAATATTCATATAGTTACCTTCTGTCCTTATTCTATCTACTTTATGCATAAATTTTAAGTTCCTTGACAATGTACATAAGATACGGTGAGCTAACTAATTTGACATCTAATTTTTAATATAAAATATCATCCTCTGAAATATATTTCAGAGTTTGATTTAGAGAAATATGGTTTAAATTAATACGGCCTATTTTAAGCTTAGTTATGTATCTCCAAACTGGTGTAGTCATTAATCGTCTCTACAAACGCAAGTTTTTATATAAATTATTCTTCCAAAAAAAAAAAAATTTCTGTTGCACAGAAAATTCAATTGGGAATTTTTCAATGTGTATTCCCCACTGAAGCTTCGACTTTAGGTCTCAGGGATTGTCTAATTTATGTGGTGTATTGTTTTTTTTTTGTTCTCATGTATTGGCAAGAGTACCCTTCAACATTTATTACTAAAATTTCAGATAGATTTCACTTTGGTTATTTCATATTTCCAATTATTGTCTCAATGATTTAATTCTGTATGTTTATATCATCCTCACTTTTTAAAAAAATGGCAGATATAACTGTGGCCAAAAGGGAGGTAAAGTGCAGGTGCAGTATTATCAGTAATTGCAAAATCAAAAAAAAAAAGCTGTTTAATTCTTTAGTACTAAATTCTACTCGTAGTGCCTCTATCTGGAGATATTCAAGAAGGTACAAATATGGTTCTTTAAAAAGCTCCAATAAATATACCAGATTTTGTAGTTAGACTTGAGTATGGAATAGTGAAAATTTCTTTAGAAATTTTTAAGTTACTCATTAATTGGTTATTGAAACAGCTATCAATAGATGTCCTAGACTATGCTGTAATAATAGGCTTAAAAATATATCCGATGATGCTGATCCTAGATATAATTGGGATAAATACATCACATCCCTTTTTATAGACTACGAATGTTCAGAACTATCGGAAAATATCTGTTTGGCAAGTCTGAAGACAAATAATAACCTTGTATGAAATAAATATAAAGTTTCTCATTTAAATTTGTCTGTAATAAATTAACACACTCCTTACATCCCTTACTCTACAAGAATGTTTTCTATTCCACCAACTCTCAACTTAATCTAAAATTTAATGCGCACACCTATATACTGGGAGTAGGTTGGAACCAAGGAGATTAGAGAGAAGGAGAATAAACTGTCATGCATGTACCATTGTTCGCTTGATATAAAATACGGCGGTATACCAGGCGGCCGTGCTCGAATGTGCGCGGAATACCATTCGGGCTATTCTGCGCATGTCGTGAGCGTGTGGTTAGAATGTCAAATTCTCCCACTTCCACCGTTTGAATCTAGTTCATGCGCAATACACCTCGATTGGTAGCGCCGCATGGTTTACCGCCGTATTCCATATCAGCTGAAAGCAGGAACTTACTCTCATACGCTCCTTCTCTCTAATCTCCTTGGTTGGAACCTTAGGTGTGAAGATAAGACTAACTTAGTTTTCCACAAAACACTATGCACCACACTCGCATGCAGTGTATAGTGGTTTGGTGTTTTGTGGGAAACTAAGTTAGTGTTACACCTATATAATAAGAATTATTTCTTAATTATGAGTAACTCATATCATAAATATATGATTTATATATATAGTGGTATATTATACACTATAAATTTCAATGAAATGTATACTGTGTGCAACCTAAATATGCTAAAAACCTTGTAACTTTTTTTTCTAGTGTCCGATTTGTGATCCAATTAAAAGTCCTGAACTTACAAACATTTACAAAAGCTACTCACTTATACATAAGCTCAAAAATACCACGGTTCCTAAAGCAAAATTGATGTGAGGTTTTATTCTATAGTTACGCAAATTTTGCTATTTAAATTAAATTAATGGTAACGTTTTTCTCTATTTTTTTTTCTTTACTCTTCTTTTACATACATTTTTCTTTATGCACGAGGTTTGTCCGGAAAATACGTATAAACGTGGAATAAAAGCTTTATTTTACAATTATTCAGGTATTTCAATATGGTCCCCTTCAAAGTACTCCCCCTGAGACAAGATACACTTCTGCCAACGCCATTTCCATTGTTGATAGGATCGCTGAAAGTCTTCAGTTGTGAGGCTCTTCAGTTCCCGTGTCGTTGCTGCCTTGATGGCTTCCACATCCCCCAAGTGCCGCCCCCGAAGCACCATATTGTATTTCGGGAACAGGAAGAAGTCGCAAGGGGCTAAATCGGGTGAATAAGGCGGGTGTTCTGTCACGGTGATCGAGTTTCGGGCCAAAAACTCACGCACAACGAGCGACGTGTGAGCGGGCGCATTGTCTGTGAGCGGGCGTATTGTCGTGATGAAGGAGCCACCTGCCTCCTTGTGCCAAATCCGGTCGAACTCGGGCCACACACCTCTGAGACGTCTCAAAACTTCAACATAGAAATTTCCATTCACTGTCTGGCCGGGAGGGACAAATTCCTGGTGAACAATGCCCCGAGAGTCAAAGAAAACAATCAACATGGTCTTCACATTGGACCTTGATTTTCGCGACTTTTTTGTTCTCGGGTCCCCTGCTTGCTTCCACTCCTTGCTTTGAGATTTGAGCTCCACATCGAATTCGTAAAACCAAGATCCGTCTCCAGTGATGATCCGGTTGAGAAAGTCTCCCCCCCTCTCCTCTGCTTCCAACCAAACCTCACAGCAAGCAACCCTCCTTGCTTTCTGTTCTGGAGTCAAGAGCTTCGGAACGATTTTCACGCACAATGTTTTCATTTCAAGTTTTTTTGTCAGAATTTCGTGAACGATTATTTTGGGGATTGACAGATCTACAGCTATCATTCTAACTGTCAATCGACGGACTTGAAGAGCACAAGCCCGAATTCGTTCAACATTTCCCTCAGAACTCGATGTGGAGGGGCGTCCTGGGCGAGGGTCATCTTTCACCTCTTCTCGGCCCTCCCGGAACCTTTTTAACTACTTGTTTACGGTTGATTCCTTCAGAGAATTCTCTCCGTAAACTTGATTCAAACACTCAAAAATCTCACGGCCATTCTTGCCTAGCTTTGCAAGAAACTTGATGTTGATGCGCTGTTCCTCACTCAGAGAGATCTCTATGCCGACGGCAGGTAAAAAAAAGGGGTCACTTTCAACAAGCAGGCGTAGACTCCTACTTACTCGTAGAGCGCTCTGGCTCGAACTGAGCGTTGAGGGGATTGCATAGAGCGGAAGAACCACCCTCTAAGAAGCCCCTCCACAACGCCTTGACGCGCCGGCCCGATTTTTTTATACGTGTTTTCCGGACAAATCTCGTATATACAAGTTTTGTTCTACTAACAATATACTTGTAGTTTAAAAATATTATGTTACATATATAGACCTAGCCCCTTCATGTAAGCACCTTTATAGAGTTTTGAATTAAATAGACAATAAAAATTATTTAATCCTGTGGTATTTAATAAATATGCAAGTGTTTGATTCATAGACAACCTTAAATAGATTATGAAAAAATTTTAATTATTGACTAGATGGACATCACTGTCACATTAACAAATTGCAAGTATATTAGGCTCTATCTCTTCTATCTATTTTGTGGTTCTATCTATCCTTTTTCAAGGACCTAGCACAGAGTTTATAATTTTTTTTATGGTTTTTCTCACAAAAAATATTTAAGGCTTATAACAAATGGAAATCGAAAACTGTTACATGGAAAATTATGGATAAAAAAAAGGGATGGAAAATGATTGAAGGTATTAAACTTTTATACATAATTCTATTACAAAGTCTACTTGCATACCTGGCAAAATTGGCTGCCTCAAAGTAGGCTTAACGTGACCAATCAACGATGCCTCATCCAACGTAAAGTCGACCACATCCTGGAGATGGCCCACGGGACTGACCCAGAGACAAGTCAGGTTGTAAATTTTCGAAGTGTGTATAGACGAAAAACGATAAACCAGCACAGGTTCCGAGAAAGGCGACAAAACTCGCAGAAAATTCCTGGAGACCTGCTCCTTTTGATCGTATTCGCTACTGACCAACAAAACCTCTACGCGTTCCATCAACGGCGACGGTTTCACTAGATTCAAGTTATTAACGGGCCTCACAGCAGATTCGATATTACCTTCTGAACTTCCCAACAAAAATAGGGAATATTTGTAAGAGTCCTTGTTCATAAATGTATGCACTTGCGAGAGAGCATTAATTTCGAAGTTGCAAGACGACGAATTGGAATGCTGTAACATTTTTAAAACTTGTCTTTTAACGCTATTTCCTAAAGTTAACAGACCATCATCTGGCACTACTCCCAGATCCTGGTAGTGGTAAACGTTTTGCCAGTAGCTGTTCAAATGCAAGATGCCTTTTGAGGGCTCCTCCAACCCATACAGCCACAATTCTAATTGCAAGATCACAGCCTGGTTTATGATAGGTTCGAATTTTCTTGCAAAATACAACTGTCTAGAGAGCGTACTCAGTATTCTGGGCCAGTCGTCCGGCCTGAAGTCGTTGGGGCTGCACCCACACCAATCTACAACGTGCTTGTACTGACACTTACAGCCAAGCTTTCTCTTCCAATTTGTAACGTGCAAGTTATTGTCTATGTACGTATCGCAAAATTTGGAGTTCCGCAGAACAGTGTGGAAGAACGACTCAGCTGGTAGTAAGGTATACTTAAAGATTTTTAGGAGACCCGCAACTAAGTCATCAGGCACCGGGTCTGCCACGTGCTGCACAAATCTTCTAGAAAGTGCTATCCAATCACTTCCCCCATCTATCTGTATGCCATACGGCAGCTGACGGTCGCCGATGCGCCACATTCTAGTCTCACATTCAACAAAGGTTTTATCCAAGCCTTGCTTCTGGATGAAGCGTTGCACCTCACGACCGTGGGACTTGACAAAGTTGCGATTCTTATTTGCGCCGAGGAACTGTGTAAGCTGAGCCACTGTCTTCACGGGAAAATCTGACTCACTCAAGTTTAGGACAAAATCCCAATGCCAATCTTTCTGGCCGAGCAGTTCCCACATACATGATCGTAACATTTCAAGAAGGGAGGCGCCACCCCATATTGTGGCAAACCTGTTACGAGTGAGGCGTACATTTGGCAAAATCTTTTCTAAAACTAGAAGTTCTCTGAACAGGTAATCTTGCCTCTAGAAAAAATTTATAGTGGAAAGGTTACATATACTTTGCAGTTCAAGAATTGCTGGAAATATTAAATACAGGGTTTCAGGACAGTTTCTGGCATAACTTTATATAAACATACCTAAGATACAAAGTAATAAAAAAATAAATAAGGTGCCCCACAAAGTTAAAAAAGTGGAATTAATATTGTTTTTGATTATGATCTTGTTTCACATCACTAGGGCATACTGTTGTACCACATCTGTTGTTGTTGCCTTAAGGGTTGTGAAATAAACAGTGGTGTTTACTTCAATACATAGATTTATTAAAACTAAGCAACAACGGTGAACACTTTAAATAAAACGTTCTGTATAATGAATATAAAACTGATTAATGCCTAAGTTACGTGTTAGGCAGTGGATGTAGCAATGCATGTGGTCGGCTTTCGGTTATCTGTTTTATAGACTGTTCCTCACATCTGGCTGTGATGCTACGGTGATGGCTTTTGTGTCACTCAACATAGTTATTCACAGCAAGATATGAGTCCGAAAAAATGCAGCCAACCCGACCATTCCCATTATAAATAAGTACATTTTTAAGGGAACGAATTATTTACAGTGACCCTAATAAACTCACTGCCATAAACTAAATAGAAGTCTTAACAAATATTTTTCTGTCTCTCCTCTACATTAATGGTAATATTCATTCATTTTCAGTGTTTTTTCTTTTCACAAAAGAAATTATCATCACGAAAATTTGTGAATTGTATACTTCATTCTAATGTGGCTGCTTGGACTGGGTAAAAAAAAAAGGCTGTCGCAATTATTGTAAACCAATACCCAACAGTACATGAAATATCAACTTCAACTGCACTATCTGTTTTCGTCCTGAACCTAACAACTTATTAATCTGACACAGTAGCGTTCTATTGTAGAAGACATGGGATTTATTGCTTTAGAATTTAAATTCTGGATATCTGATAGCGGCATCATTACACTGCTAAATTTATGCCACAAACAATTCTGAAACCCTGTATATGTATATTAAGATAAATATTATTTCCCCAATTGCTATTATTTCTCAATGTTTATGTAACTCATATCAAATTAATACTGAGTACTTACAACATCAACATGAATGTAGTAGTAATGATTTACGTGATACAAAACCTTGAGTAGTCTCTTCACCTGCCTAACTGCTCTTCCATTTAATGTTAGGAGGAAAACTATTTTTGCTGAGCTGTTGTTACCACTACTGGCTTCCGTATTAGCAATTTGTGGAACAAACTCTACAAGAACATATTTGCATTATTAATAAATTTATACCTGGCTATATTAACTTACTTCTAATTCCAGTTTGGTAAACATTGATAGTATAATATCCACCACAAGTTGAATGTTGATCACCAGGACATTTCAGGTTGCATGAAGAGTCAGGAACTTTAGAGGTTAATGGGGGTTCATCTATACCACAAAAGCATTCATTTCTACAAAAAGAAATTATTTTTATTAATGCAAAATTTACTATAAAATTTCTCACATAACT
The DNA here is from genome assembly GCA_037954035.1 of Rosalia funebris. Taxonomy (NCBI): domain Eukaryota; kingdom Metazoa; phylum Arthropoda; class Insecta; order Coleoptera; family Cerambycidae; genus Rosalia; species Rosalia funebris. Next base: position 35,705,847 of record JAZFAV010000015.1, read on the forward strand.
TGTGTTATATAGTATCAAAATGTTATTTTGTGATGTACCTTAAACGAATAAATTTTTACTTACGAATACTGAACCCCAGCATATGGGAACCCTGACTGTAGACAAAGTTTCATACAATACTTGGGAGAATTCTCATTTTTATTAACTCCAAAATAACCATTAAGCAATCTGAATTTTTTGTCATCTTTAAAGCAACCCAGTTCCTTGCCAGCAATGAACCCTTCTAAAGAGCAGAGACCTTTCAACTCGATAGGATAAAGTTTTTCATCATACGAAAGGCACGTAATATTTGATATGAGTTGCTTACATTTTTGAGTTTTTGCACGATTTATTGCTGAAACTGCTTCCTTGGTTGTGATGGAACAAGGAGGAACAAATTCCAACTCGTCAAACTTTAAAGAGTATGTCTGGTTTAATACTTTATGTTTCTTGCTCTTTGGTATCACATTGGAATCTTCATCATCAAAACTTTCAAGTTTGCTTTTCCTGGCTGAGTTAGATTCTATTTCTTGATCCAATTCACTTTCTATATCTGAGGGTTTCCACTGATTTTCTTCCGGTTCAGAACTCTTATTTAGAGCTACAAATCTTGCTGCGAGGAATATTTGCAAACACAAAATTACAATGCCGATGACGAAGAACGTCCTGTACCTTCGCAACCATTTATTGCTCTTGGGGGTGTTTTTAACCATCTCACTTTTTTCAAACAAACCATTTCTGGTTTCAATTTTCTATTAAGTTACTTCTTACCATATCACTGCAGTTATTTTTAACGTAAGTCATTATTGCAAATCTGCATACCAAATTCTTTTAGAACTATTGCAAAATTCAGTCATATTTCTAAAAAATTAATAGAAAACAAAATTTCTTAAATAATTCACATTTGACAGTGAAAACATGTTAAAAAGAACGTTTGACAATTGGTTTGTTCGTAAGCCAAATGGAATGTTCGTAAAGTTTCATAAACGTAGGTGCCAATTAATATAGAAACGTGTAATATGGGTGTAATTCCAGAGTTCATTGATATTATTGTGTTACATTATATTTTCTGAATTGGCATTCTAATTAACTTTTTATGTTTTCGTAAATATCTGATGTTAGTCTATTACGGTGTAGATAAGATGAAATTATGTAGCTATTCACGTAGCACCAAGGCTTAGCATTACAATGCCAGCAAGGTGTAAATCCAGTATTAATAAAACTCCTATTTTTATAAGATATTATTTTCAGTATCCATTAAGAAACTAAATATAATTACAATGTTATTGTTTTATGAACAAACTAGATATGTAACATGACAGTAACACTGAATAACTGAAAAATAAAATATTTAATAATACTGCCAACACAATATTACTACCAGTACTCCTATCCTTAAATATTTTTGCAATCAACTATAAATTAGATAAATTAAATTGGATTTCTTCGAAAACATTTAAGTTTAACTTGTATAGTTTCAGATCACCGAATTAGAACGTTTTTATTGTTATTAATGTAAAAATATATTTGTATATTTTTCAAATAAAAATACATATCGGTAAGAGAATTAATATGGTATAAATGTAATAAGTATATCTAGTAGATTTAAAATAAAATGGTGCAAATTCAAGTAGGTATTTGTTATATTTATAGAATTACACTTTTATTTAATTTGTTTGCAGTTTCGACCGAGAGGAACCAATGTTGCCAGTAGGTAATAGAAGAATCATGTTGGCTAAATTGATGTAAACAAATACGACCACACGAGAGACTTCTGGAAAATGTCAAAATTGACAAGATCATCATCTTCACATTCATTATTGCGGTTAGGTAATTTTGCATAAATTTTCAGCAATATTATGAATCAACTCATATGATATGTCACGTCGTCCATCTCCTTTAGATAATGAACAATGTAGGCAATGCTCAAGTTTCTCAGATTATATAAAATCAGCTAAAAAAAAAATTGAAGAAAATGGGGACTCGACTTCCACTGTTGTGAGTATTTATTTGTTTTTTTTTTTTCCTCTTTACTTCTAAATTTTTACTTATAGAGTGATGAGGATATGAAGCCAAGAAGGGACGATTGTCCTCTTGACAAAGACGAATTAGGAAATAAGTCTTGGGGGTTACTTCATACAATAGCAGCAAAATATCCAGAAAAACCAACAGTTACGCAACAATGTGACATTCAAAAATTTTTTTCCCTATTTTCCAAATTTTATCCTTGTGAACATTGCGCCGAGGATTTAAGAGAAGAGTAAGGTTTTTTTTATATATAATTTATGTACATTATTATATTAGATAATTGAATTAAAATTGATATTTGCTTTATCAATATATTATAAATTAACTTGAAAAGGAAATATAATTTTTAGATTGAGAATTGATCCTCCGAAAACCGAGTCTCAAGATGCATTAAGCCAGTGGTTATGTAGATTACACAATAAAGTCAATGTAAAAATAGGTAAAGAAATATTTGATTGTTCAAAAGTTAACGAGAGGTGGCGAGATGGATGGTTAGATGGATCATGTGATTAATAATATAAAATAGTTAAAACCAAATTTAAGAGAAACATTAATTTATATACATAAGGGACTGTTTTAATAAAACTTCAGAATATAACTATTTCTTTTTTAATTTTGTAGTAATGGGATTTATACATAGTTATATATAAAGTGGCACCTACACAATGTCTTATTTTATAGGCAAAAAAAGTGTATGATTTCTGTCAATACAACAGAATTATGATAAAAATGACAATTATGAGAATAGCAGATTAGCATTAATTTTAATATTGAATGTTTTTTTAATCAAAAACTAATACTATAAACTCATTATATTCCTTGACAGTAGTATTATTCATCTGAATAAAAAAAAAAAAATTGTTACTGTACTTGTTAACTTTCTGAGCTTTCCCATTTTATCAAATCCTGATGCTTGGGAAAAGTGCTAATCTTTTAATCATTTTTGAATATATCCAATAATAAAAGAAATCTTCAATCTAGTTTCTTAATGATGTGATCTTAACTACTTGCATTTAAATATTGTTTATTTTTGAATTTTGATTGTATTATCTCATATGGTTGTAACTGATATGTGCATTGAGAAAATTTCTAGACGTAGGTGTGAAAATTAAAATTAATTAGATAGTACAACCAACAAAACTGCTTGCATTTTTCGTTAATGTATAATAAAAAAGGATGATAATATTCCTTTCTGTCTTCATATCATACACTTGCCATACATACAAATATTTGATTATAATTATTGAAATATTTGAAATAATTGTAAATCTCCAATTTTACACATAAAAGACACTGATTTTTTTATATATTAAAAAAACAGTTTCCATACTTCTTTTTCCTCTACATATAATGGCCATCTCTTAAGTGGAAAAACAAAATTAAACAAGAACTAGTAGGTCATAAGATCATCATAAGAGTAAATACAGCTATATGATTCAAACTCTTTAATAAATTCAAAATATTGGCACAAAAGTTTCAACATATTATAAGCTAATTTATAATTGATATGTGATTTACTGGTATCTTTCATTTTTTGACAGCTTGGAAGAGACATTTAAAGGAGTGAATACTTCATAATCAGCAACTGTAAAGTTATAGTCTCCCATCAGTATCGATGGGGAAGCCCCTTCACCATCATAAGTGTGTGGCAAGTTCGAATAGCTATCCATGTTGCTGTTGCAGTTGCTCGATATTAATAAATCGGCACCAGCCCCAAAAATAGGTCCAGAACTAAAAGAGAAACACAAATATTTTATAGCTCTCCATTATTCCAACGCCCAGTTAAGTGTACGAAGTATGGAATATAGAACAAAAATGCATTTTAATTTAACCTACTTATTGTTAGTAAGAATTGAATATATTTGCTTAATGATTATAAAAATTCTCACTCTGGATGATAGCAGATCGCAAACGGCTTTTTCACCAGATGAAATTGTGTTGGTGGCAGATCTTGATGGTTATACAATGTAAATAGAAATGCTCTTTCCGAAAGAACGTAGTGACTCTTTCCTGGAGGCCTACCCCAAGCTGCATCACTAAATCCCCCACAAATTTCTCCTCTTGCTCCCTAAAACATCTATCTGTAGGAACCTGTCAACTATTTACAGCTTCTTGATATTCTTACCAAGACGATAACATATGTGGGCGATACCCCATCACAATGTCGATGGAATGCCGACGCAGAATACCCATGGCTGCTAGCTCGGTACACCAGTCTCCATGTTTGCTTTGCGTGTCCGAACCATGCATTTAATATCCTCTGATAGTGACTTTTATCCTGGCCCAAGATTAGTGAACCTGGGAACATGTGAGGGGAAATTCTTGGCCGCAGCCGTTGGTCCTCTGCTGCCTCTGGATATTTGCTGGGCAAAGCGGCATGCCGGTATCGTTCCAGACTCAATTCCATTGGCACAGCTCCAGTGGGTTCTACTTCTTCGGCGAATACTTGGCTATCTAAGGAAAAAATTATTTGATATAATTGTAATGTATCAGAATATTTATTATACTATATACATGTCAACTTCAAGGAATAACAACATTGTATTTCTAAACAAAAATGCATGGCATTTATTTAAACCAAATTTAAGAGCTATTAGTTCCGAATACAGAAAATTAATTAATCTAATAAGAAAGCATAAAATTATATTCTTAAGACTATGATAGATAGGTCCTACAAGGAATGTGTATTAATTTTTTAAATACCTATTAAGAGAAGGCGAACATGATTGATAACATAAGATAAATGTTGACAGACTCGAGCTCTCTCTTCTTCTGTCCAGTGTGGAGTAGGTTGTGTTACTCCTGCCTGATATTTTGCCCAATTTAATACTGCTCTCCAGACGTCCTCTTCTTCCAAGCATAGCTACAGTTAAGTAAACAATAAGAATAGTAAATTAAGTTGGTTTGTTACCTTCTAAACAATAAAAATGCTCACAAGGTAGCACATATTTACTTTTGTTACATTTACTTACATAATCTGATGAAATAACTTTTATAACTGCCTCCTTTGGAAGAGATAAGAACGAGTTAGTACGTACACATTCTGCAGCATTCTCGCCAATATAACTCACACATCGCTCCACAAAACCTGAAGCAGCTTTACCTCCTGAAAGAGTTAAAACTTACAGATGATAATTAGAGAATCATCTCTATCTGACTGCAAATCATTCAAATGTTCTTGTCCTTTATACACATATTTCTAAAATAACTTATAGTGGAAAGATTTGATAAACATGTTTAAAAATGTTTATGCAGATAGAGTACATGAAATTAAAGTACTTGATAACTTATTTCTTAAAGTAATCTACTTTACTTTTCCATATAGGCATCTATCGTCAAATATTTATTTTTTACATTTTCTTTATGTTCTTTAGTTTCTATTAAGTTTGCAAATATTTGTATATTTCTACAAATGACTAGGTACAAAATTTTCACTATTTTAAAATTTTCATTTTTGCTTTTTGCCTATACCTTGTTATATATCAAAATTAATTTAGAATAAACTACTTTTATAATGGAGATATATTTCTGTTTTAATCTGAAAAAAGACTAAAAGTTTAACATTAGGAGACGAGGTATTCAAAACTTTTTTAGTATATTTTTTTGATTCTAAAAATTTATGTATCACCGCTTACAGGATATATTATAAAATATATCTCACATAAGTTATATTATATGCAGTATTGAATATAATTGCACTTTTCATGGTGGTATACAATCTATTAATATAAATTAACGGTAGGCACAACATTTACATTTGTACATTATTGATATAACTTAGCTTACATTATTGATATAGTTGGATATTATTAATTAAAAGTACTATAAATTTGGATTATCAGTATCTGTTGTGGACTACAACGGAATCTGAATGAACAACGCACTTCAAAAAAAACTTATTTATTGTCTTTAAGCGATACAAATAAGAAATCAAAATGGAATTACATTTCCTCCCAATTAAACTTAACTAAAGGACTTTAATCGCAGTAGCAATATGTCCCTTAAATAATCTTACAAACTAGATTTGTATTACAAAAATTCAATAAATCCTAGGTTATGTACATTAATTGGTGTCCGGCTTCACATTTTGTATAACTGTTATATTGTCCCCTTTTAACATTATCCTGCCAAGAGGTCTCCTATTTTTGGTTTTCACGTAATATTCTTCAGCGTCGTCTAATACAAGATTCATGTATTCGTCGAATCCGACAATGTGGCCCTCGATTCGCAAATGGATATTTTCATAAAGCCAAACTTGCACCCTTGACCGATTCTGTAGATATCTGAAGATTAAATTTATGGGTTGCACCATCACTTTCTGCACTTTTTGTGGTTTATAAGCCATTTTATTTAATTTTTATTTCTACTTATAACCGGTAAACAAAACGTTTATAAAACGTTCTCGAGGGAAAGATTTGACAAATGACAGAAGAATACAGCATGTAGCCAACAGATAGAGTTCACTAGTAGCCAACAGCCTTAAAATAAGGACGAAACATCCCTACACGGTATCTATTCAACAGTTCGTTAAGAAATTGTACATATATACAAGATGATAATAAACCGCTTGAGTGGCTAACATAGAAAATGAATTATTATAAAACAGCTTTCTCTATATTTGTCGAAGTTATAATACCTGAAGCATAGGTATTTATAAAGATTTAAGCATTAAAACCGCGTACTTATAAAATATGAAAGATTCTGAAAAATTAAATGTTACATTAATTTTGGACTAAAATTCTAATAAAGATATATCTTCACTTTTTATGTATATTTAAAGAATTAAAATTAAAAAGTTATGCGATGGCCGGGAATCGAACCCGGATCAACTGCTTGGAAGGCAACTATGCTGACCATTACACCACCATCGCACACAAATAATGTTCTTTGTGTTATGATCTCACATGTACATTTGCTGAAAAATAACTTTAATTTTATTTAAAATTAAAATAGTATTTAAATAGTAGTATTTAGTATTTAATATTTTTAAATACCTAAATATAATAAAAAATTCAAAATATGTTAACAATCAATACTATAAAAAATATAATAATTAAAATAATAAAAATTCTATTATAACAAGAAATTCATTTAGAAATTACTTGTTACAGTTAAGGTTTTTATTAATAAGTAAATCACTTGTTTATTAATTTTATTTTTTTGGAGAAACAAAGACATTTGTGTAGATAAATACTCGTTTGTATCGTTCGAATTGATTTATTTAGATTTAAGATTTTTTTTAGAAGTGCGCTTTTTAAAGATAAAACTATGTACTATCAACAAAGAATATAACGAAACAATTTCAATACGATCCCCTCAAATATGGACAATATTTAAATAATTTTTGGGAGTTATGTATGCCTTTAGACCAAAAATATCAACCAAAAGCATAATTAACTCAAAAATTAATTCAATATGTTTCAAGGAAATATACAGAAAGTGTCTCATTCATTACATCCCTTCTTGATGGTACATATTCATGCGATTTTCATATATTAAAAACGCCTAGAAATATAAGAAATCGTGAGAAAACGCTATGAATATTAGGAAATACATAGATAGAAGCATAAAATAATCTGTTTTCATGGGGGAGTGGTACATTCAATGACAATTAAAAATATATCAATAGTTTAAAGCTAGCACATTTCCAATTATTCATTCTATGATAAACTTTTCTTTCGAAATTATTTGAAAACTCGATGAAGTACATATGTAGGATATAATAATAATACGATAATAATGTTTATTATGAATAATTAATACAAAATAGTATCTATTTTTAAATAAAAAAATTAATATAAAAAAGCCGCAAAGATTAGGTTGATATAATAATAAATTTATAGACAACCTATTGGTTATGAAGGTGTCATTAAAAATGTGGAATGTGGTATATTGGATAGGAGTAGAGACATAAACAATATTAGAGGTCTCTGGATACGACTGATGGTATTTATGTAGAGAAATAACAATTTTTGGAACATTGTAAAATATAATATACATAAATTAAAACATTTATTTAAAACTTGGAAATGTTAAGAAGCATAGACATGAAGTTTGTTTATTTTGAAATATTCTCTAAGCATTATATTGTTAATTCATACAGCTTATCAAACACGTCAATAAAACAGAGTAATATTCTCATGTATATTTCTATTTTTTATGACAATATGCCTATTTCTTTATAATTAGAAATCCCATTCCTGATCAAATTAAGAAACATTGTATTAGTTATTTTGCTAATATACATACCTGGAGATCTGTCCTGTATATCCATAGCGGCAGAGAGAAAAGTACAAGCCGAAGGAATCGATAAGGTAGACGTGACGTGGTCTTCACATGCATTTCTTAATTCGTCAACACCTAACTCTTGGGCTAAGGCCATCATTTCAAAAACTCCGCTGTCTTGAAGTAAAATCTAAATACAAAAATGTAACAGATATAATACATTTCTAATTGATACGATTTTAATAAGAGAACTACTCATATACTGATACTAATGATAGAGAGCATACAATATATACATATATATATATATATATATATATATATATATATATATATATATATATATATATATATATATATATATATATATATATATATATATATACAACATTGTTTATACTCGTTTATAAATGTATTCCTTTAAAATACAAAAAAAATTAAGACATTTAAGTCTGAACTTCTTAAAGGCCACCATGTGAGTTTTCCATTTGTTATTGAATAAGAAGCCGCGCAGTGACGGCGCCAGGGGGGCACGTGCCCACCCAATCAGTAACAGTGCCCACCCAAGTGCCCATCCAAAAAGTTTACTATCTACAAAATTATAATATGAAACAAAATATAAATATAAGATTTTGACTACTACTATTTCAAAATTTGAAAACGAATTAAGTGTTAACATCAACAATATTTTACAGCTATCCGACATGCTGAATAAATACAGATTGGCATTCAATGAGATTCATAAATTATGTTCAATATGTATCACAGTTCTGTATCAAGTGCGGTATGTGAAAGGATCTTTTCACGTCTGAAAAGGTTAAAAAACTATTTAAGAGACAAAATGAAACACGAGAGATTAAGTAATTTGGCTGTACTAAATATAGAGAAAAGAATAGCTAAAAGTTTGGATTTGGATAAGATTGTTGAGGAATTTGCAACAAAACTGAAATAGTTTTATTAATATTTTAACTATATTACCTAATGTACTACTAATTTCTTTTGTAAATTGTGTTTATGTTAATATGTTTATATATTTGTATTGATTGTATTGATAACGAATAAACTCCCCCTACACACATCCCAAATATGTGCCCAACCCAAAATTTTTTTACCAATTTGTGCCTACCTATTTAGAAATCCTGATACCGTTACTGAGGAAGCGACTATTAATATCGACTACTAGTGTTGCACAATCATTTGTTGTATATGATTCATAATAAATTTAATGGGAAATTCTTCTGTATAGATATAATAACTTTATTTCTAACTAAGAAAAATAAAATGTTGATAAAATGTTGTATTGTTATGATTATTTACGCTTTATGTCTATATTTGTTTTTAATATCCCAGGCAGATTGTGATATGTCCTATTCATTTCAACGCTATTTGCCAAATAATAAGCTCTCTTATCTTGCCGATAAACGGAACAGTCTACCTGAGCTTGGCCATAAAAACAAACCACGGTATAGTTTGAGATATTTATTTGGCAAATAACGATGAGATAAACTTGATTATACGTTGATACGTTGATTATCAAAATTTATTTTTCACAATTTTTTTATGGAAAAATCATCTGGTCACAGTATACTCTTAGTAGTCCCTTCAAATTAGGAAAATTGAGGGAAATTTTTCCTACAGCTAAGCTACCTATACAGAAAGTTGTGTTGGGGTTGTGTCAACATATTTTTCACCTAGCGCATGGTAAAAAAGGGTTGTTTTTTAGATATAGACATATATATATATATATATATATATATATATATATATATATATATATATATATATATATATATATATATATATACGCGTTTTGGGTCGTTTTTCCCGGTTTTTTAAGTTTTCTGAAAAACAATATATTTTTGGGAAAACATAACCTGATTTGATGTTGTATATTTTGCGATTCTCCACAATTTTTGTTCTTCTCATTTTTCGAAATTCTGCTTAGTTGCGCATGTGGCCGCTAGGGCGCGCTGAAGTATTTTTGAGCAGTTTTTCGATTTAAGCCAAAACTATGCACTGTAGAGAAACATATCAAGAGATCAAAGTTGTAGATATAAAAATTTACGACACATTTTGTTGCTTTGTTTTTTTTAAGTCGCACGGTTTTGCCACTAGAGATTTTTTTTTGTAATACTCTTGTGCGAATGAAAAAACACTCTAGCGCATTATTTTTGATTTATAGGCAAAACCATGCATTTTTTGTAAAAAAAAAGTGTAAGACAATTAGTAGAAAGTTTTTTTGCCCTCCAACTTTTTGTGATTGAACATCTCCAAAAATGCATAGTTTTGCCTATAAATAAAAAATAATGCTCTAGTTTTTTTTTCATTTACACAAGAGTATTACAAAAAAAAAAAAGAAAACGGTTTTCGCCCTCTAGTGGCGAAATCGTCCGACTTTGAAAAAAACAAAAGAACTAAATGTGTCGAAAAATTTTTATAACTACAACTTTGATCTCTTGATATTTTTCTCTACAATGCACTGTTTTGCCTTAAAATTGAAAAACAGCTCAAAAATACTTCAGCGCGCTTTAGCGGCGCAGAACTAAGCAGAATCTCGAAGAACTGAAAAGAACAAGAATTGTGGAGAATCGCGAAATCGTTGTAGATTTCGCGATTCTCCAATGATTCTCAAATCAGGTCATGTTTTCCCAAAAATGCATAATTTTTCAGAAAAACGCAAAAAACCGAGAAAACGGCCAAGAACGCATATATATATATATATATATATATATATATATATATATATATATATATATATATATATATATATGTTATATGTCTATATCTAAAAAAACAACCCTTTTTTTATCATGCGCTAGGTGAAAAATATGTTGACACAATCCTAACACAACTTTCTGTATAGATCGCTTAGCTGTAGGAAAAATTTCCCAAAATCAGTAAATTTTTGTCTAATTTGAAGGGACTATAGAGTATGTTTATTATACAGAGGATAAGCAAAAATTGTATTTTTAAAAAATGAAATAATTTTTTGTTACTTCCGCTATTCGATTTTAAATAACGACACTTAATTAAAAAGTGGCCAAATTGTACAGACCTTTTTCGTGAAACAAAATATGAGGTACTGATCAAGAAGTATGGTGAATGAGTTTTTATAGCAGAAACTACTGACCCTACATCTGTGTGAAATAATGCGTCCGATAACTTGATCCTTTGAGATAGTCAGTGTCAAGTTTCAACAAGCTGTGACTTACCAATTGGTTTCCAGGGCCGAAAAAATGAGGACGTAGATTTGAAAATAAGGTAATAAGGATATGTATATTTGTATAAAGTTTACTTATAGCAATATATTGAACTATTTCAAAATGATAGTAGTACCTCCTCGTATATTGAGAATTATCAAAATATGTTAGAATAAGATGCCCAGCAAACAAGTTTTAAATAATCAACGGAGGTACTACTATCATTTAGAAATAGTTCGATATATTGCTATAAGTAAATTTTATATAAATATTTATTATTTACCTTACTTTTTAATCTTTTACTACCACCAGCTGATAATTATATGTTATAATCATGCTTTAATATGGAAGCACTTAAAGAAAACATGTTTAAATAAACTCCGTTCGCCAACAGAGTACAACTACCCAATTATATTGAAGTGACATTGACGCCTTCGCCATTTCGTTCGATCGCCTGTTGACTGGGTATTCTTTAATTTTAGGTATAATTTATATAGATCCAACTTATCCTCACTGTATTTTAATATCAAAAATTGAAAACCTAAATTGCTCAAAGATGTTGTTGTCATTGATGCCACCGAAAAATAACAAATTGTTACATTTACTAAAAAACGATAGAACATGTTTGTATACAGTACTAGAAATTAGACCTATCAACCTAGCAAATTTTGACCTATCAATTTCTATTTATTGATCTTCATTTTTCTTAAATGAAAATGTAGATAGCACAGAACCAGTTACTATCGTAAACAAATACAGAAATTAATTATTTTTTCATCGTATTTTCATATAACAAATGTATATTCTTGTAAGCTATGATACGAGATAATGCTGGCGCTATTAGGGGCGTTGAATTTCCATTTACCTTCTTATATTTTCATGTAATAACTTCGCTATATCGTAAGTTTCGTTTGTATTTTCTTTTTGTCGAAAATTAATATGCAGACGTTATTTTATGCCATTTAAATTAAAAATTATTTCTTGATGGTTTTGTTTTATACCCTTACCTTTCCGGTGTAGACATAAAGTAGGAATTGCTTGAAGGTATCCGGAGGGGCTTGAGGCAACCTGACGGGGGTTGGAGTTCCAGGAGCTGCAGGAGACACCGAACAACCCGGAATTCTGCACACTTCACCCCGTTTGGCAGTTTGAAAACTCTTGCATCTAAAATTAAAAGAAACAACATTAACTCATGTCTCGAAGAAGTGAATTACAATAATATATATAGCGTTCTATGGCATATATACAACTATATAATACATATACATGATATAATTATAATAATATGTACTACAATAATAGTCTATGGCTTTCAAAATAAGGGCACTGTAACGACCGTTCTTAACTGGCGGATAAATTAAACCAAAGTACTGCAAATAAGGTGTTTTATTTGTTTGGATCTCTTGATATGTTTGAAAATTGTGCTCGCTAGTCCTGTTGATAATATTTATGTCATGAAGAAAATACCCAGTGGCAGAGCTGAAAACAATATGAACGAAAAGTAGATATCTCAGTTGCAAATTTTGAATATAAGTCTCACCTTGAATTTATAAAACACTAATCCGACATTAGTCGTGCTTGATTCTTCAAATTAATCCGTCATTTAGGCGTTAAAAATTATTGCAAAATGAAACAATTAATTAATTCTTATTAGAAGACCATTTGCTTTATAAATTAATGTTGACTCTATGGTTATTAGCAACGGAAAGGAGGAAGAAGAGCGTTACAATTGAAGATAAGAGGAACCAAAGAAAATATCGCACTGTGCGCAGAATACAAGCGTATACAGGGTCGCGAGAGCGGAGTACCACTAATAAAATACGTCACATTACCAAATTCTTATTACGTAGATACTATTTTTTCTTCCATTCTTAAAATAATGTTATGAAATTATTTGCAAAATAGGGAAATGTCTTAGAAATTATTATAATAATACAACAGCAAGTAGTAATATGTGCAATTAGAATATAAAGACAAAACATATTTAATCCGATAATTTTTCAAATAAAAACTCACCTTATTTTAAAAAAGCACGCCAAATATTATGTTGAATCTGTGTAAGTACTAATAATAAGCTAAATTTTAAACGATTTCGGTGATATTTATGTTTAGCACGATCAAAATGAAATTTGAGAAACTTATACTGCAAGGAGTAGTGCATGTTCTTTTGTTATGAAAATTTCTTTTCAATTTTTTATTTTCAATCATGTGTCATCATACAGAATTTTCAGTGGAACATCCTGCATATCACTACATTTTTTTATATCCTTGTTATGAGGAATATTCGGCGACACCATATTTGTAGGGGTTTTATTGTAAAATAGCAAATATATTGGCAGTTTAATACAAGGTATTCACAGTTTTTAAAGAATTCTACTTTAGGCCAGACGACAGGTCCAAAAAAAGCCTCAATAAGGAAATAATAAGTGGAAAGCTGGAAATTACTTTAATCGCTTTATTTGGACCCAGATATTACTCTCCCAAGATTTCCCCCTCGAGCAAACTCGGCGTTGGCCCTTTTGGTCCTAAGAAGGTACCATTTTTCGGTTTTTTGCAAATATCTCCAAACCATCAACTTTATCAACAAAATACCTATTATAAAAAATAATCTAGAGTAAATTTGCTACAAATTTACTCTAGATTATTTTTTATTATTATTTACAAAAGTTCTTTACCGTTTGTCTCTGTAGTGAACCGTTACGATGCTACGACCATTCAAAGTGGAGCCCTTTTTTATTCTTGCGGAAAAGTTATCGTAATTATATGCCATATCAAAGTTTTTACATGTTATAAATATTTGTCAGCATTCCAGGTGCACAAGCTGTTAACTTGTTACAAGTATAACAGCTTTTCAATGTAAACAGCTGTGGCAAAGTACCTACGATTAGTATTATTATTGACTAGTATTGACATAAAATCACTCTTTTCCACACCACCTGGCGGTAGAGTAAATGGCGCGTTTTTTTGTAAGTGGTGTCCCCAAGAGGCCTAATCCACTGTTCAAATGTCAAAGTTAGTCGATTTTCTATCGTTTTGATAAAGGCTGGCAGTCTTGATCGTCTGCCTCAATTTCTCCGTCATCGCTTTCATCGTCTGCATCGGTCGTTCATTTGTCCGACGTCACAGGGCGCTCAAGATTAACGTCGATGTCTCCGTCACAATCATCCATATCATCTTCCTCGGCAGCATTTGTACATGACTGTCCCATACAATTCATGCAGATTCTGGAGCATCGGAGGCCCGTTTTCCTGCAACCACATGCTGCGTTACATCCTTTCGAACATTTGCAGGACACTGTGTTTAGAAGTGTTTGTGGCGCCGGATCCCTCGTCGTAGGTATGGGAGCCAAACCATCATCATTAGGTTATCAGTCCTAAGACTGGTTGGACGCTAACCTCCAGCTTCTCCTATCTTGTGCTAACCTACGCATTTCGCTAATTGTGCTACAACCTACATCCCTTACTATTTGCGAGCAGTAGTCTAATCTAGGCCTACCTCTGCCTTTCTTCACTCTTATTTCTGCCTCCAAAATATCGCGGACTATTCCCCCATGTCTCAGCAAGTGGCCTACCATTCTATCTCTTCTCTTCTTTAAGTTTTTCCACATACTTCTTTTCTCGCCGACTTTCTCCAATACTTCTTCGTTTCTAACCCTATCAGTCCATGGTATTTTCATCATTCTTCGGTAACACCACATCTCAAAAGCTTCTAATTTCTTCCTACTTGCTTCCCCTACCGTCCAGGTTTCGCAGCCGTATAGTGCCGTGCTCCATACATATGTTTTCAAAAATCTCTTCCTTGTTTCTAAGTTTATTACCCCCGAGCATAAAAGTGCTTTCTTTTTGTTAAAAGCTACTCGACCCTGCGCTATTGTTTGTTTTATGTCTTTATCGCTTCTTCCGTCCCAATTTATTTTACTTCCTAAATAAGTGAAGTCTTTAACTTCCTCCAATCTTTCATTATTAATTTGTACTTTCGTTTTTGCTCTGCTCTCGCGCCCTCTGCACACTAACACTTTAGTTTTGTTTTTATTCACCCTCATTCCGTATTCCTCTGTCAACACTGCCTCCATTTCGTTCAATGCTGATTCTAATTCCTCCTTACTAGATGCTAATACTGCTGTATCATCCGCGAATCTCAGCATTTTTAATTTCTGTCCCTGTACTTTAATCCCGAAATCCACTCTATCTTTTACCACATTAATCGCCTCTTCGATGTACAGATTAAAAATTAGTGGTGATAGCGTACATCCTTGTCTTACTCCTTTCCTAATACCTACTTCCCTTTTTTCCCCTTCTACTTCTATAACAGCAGTTTGCTCTTTGTATAGATTGTGTACTACTCTCCTATCTCTATACTTCATTCCCGCGCTCTTTAGTATCTCGAACATTTTTTCCCATCTTACGTTATCAAAAGCTTTTTCTAAATATACAAATCCTATATAAGCATTCTTTCCTTTTTATATTGTTTTCTCTAACATTACTCTTAGCGCCAGAATAGCTTCGCGAGTTCCCCTATTTCGCCTAAACCCGAATTGGTCTTCTCCTAGTATTTCCTCCGCTCTATTTTCCATCCTCTTTTGCACTATTCTAGTTAAGATTTTTGACGCATGGGAAGTTAGGCTAATCGTTCTAAAGTTCTCACATTTGTCGGCTCCTCTCTTTTTCGGTATAGTAACGATAATGTTCCTCTTATAATCCTCCGGCATCTCGCCCGTTTCATATATGTATTTTACCAGTTCAAACATCCTATTTACTACTTTCTGTCCCGCACATTTCAAAATTTCCGCCTGTATTTTATCTACAACCGGCGCTCTATTATTCTTTAGCCCCCTTAGTGCTATTTCAAATTCCTCTCTCAATATAGGTTTTCCTACATCTTCCCTATCGATGCTAGATTCTTCCTCTAATATCTCTCCTAATTCCTGACCCTCGTATAAATTTCCTAAGTACTGCTTCCATCTATCCGCTTTCTCCTCTCTTCCGATCAGTATGTCCCC
Organism: Rosalia funebris; assembly: GCA_037954035.1. Lineage (NCBI taxonomy): Eukaryota > Metazoa > Arthropoda > Insecta > Coleoptera > Cerambycidae > Rosalia > Rosalia funebris. The sequence goes on from JAZFAV010000015.1 coordinate 35,722,278, forward strand.
CGATTGACTCCTAACGTTTCTACTTATTGTTCCTATATCCCTGAAGTTCCTCTTAATTATTTTGTAAGCTTCATCGGTCTTACCTACTTGCAACTTATCTTCTACTTCTTTGCATTTATCCTCTTCCATTGTTGTTTCGCTTTTCTACATTTTCTAATGATTTCCCACTTTATTGACTTATAAGTTTTCAGTACTTATAAGTACTTATAAGTTTTCTTATAAGTTTTCAGTACTTATAAGCTTTCAGTCCTTCTTCGTCTCGTCTGTTTTTGTAGCCTCGTCTCTTTTGCATTAAGTTTAAGATTTCGTCCATTATCCAGGGCTTCCTAGCTTCCCTTTTATCGTGTCCTAAAACGTCCGTAGCCGCGGACGCTAGACTATTCTTGATACCTTCCCACTCAGTTTCTGCGTTCTTGATTTCGTCCTTACTCGTTTTATTTATTAATTGATCTGTTTTCTCCTGGAACTTATCTTTCATAATCTGATCCCTCAATATGTCTACATTTATACGTTTCTTATCCTTCCGGGTTTTCAGATTTTTGAACTTTAATCTAGCTTTCATGACTACCAAGTTGTGGTCGCTGTCTACATCTGCTCCTGGATAACTCTTACAGTCTTTTACTTGATTTCTAAATCTCTTCCTTACCAGAATGTAGTCTATCTGATACCTGTCTATCCCTCCTGGCATTTTCCATGTGTACCGCCTCCTAACGTGATTCTTGAACAATGTGTTCGCGACTACCATCTTGTGCTTTTCACAGAATTCTATCAGTCTGCTACCTCTCTCGTTTCTGTTTCCTAATCCATAAGCACCTACAAATTCTCCTTCTTTCCCCTCACCTACGACCGCGTTAAAATCTCCTACTATTATTAAATTTTCATGACCCTTCACAAATCCTATTACCTGCTCTATGTCCGAATAAACGGCTTCTAACTCTTCCTCACTGTGGCTAGAAGTAGGCATGTATACTTGCACTATTACTGTATCCACTGGCTTCGAATCTAACCTAACCATCATTACTCTCTCGCTGTATTGTAGGTAGCTATCTACACACTGTCCTGGGAGCCAAACCACATTGAGAATTTTTCCAGCCCCAATCCAGTGGATTTGTACCATTTCCATACCATGTTTGGACTTGATGGTATGTTCTTAAAGAGTGCTCACGTGCCGCTGATTCGGTGGGAGGTAGGCTTGCTTAAATCGATATTTGCTTCGAAATCGAAATTTTGCAAACAGTTGGAACCGCAACTCATTCAGGGTGTTTCCCGTGGCTTTGTTGTCATAAAGCCTAGCCACAACCAATTGGCCCGCTTTGTCAATTTCATCGGGGTTTGCGTTCACATCTCGGAAAACCCTAACAGCTGTCTGCAGTTCCTCATTACTCTTCAGCAGTGTTACGAATTTCATTTTGCCCTGCCTGAAAAACGAAGACGTTGTATCGCACCTACTAAACGCATACAAAAAGAGGATGTTTTCTTGCACACACGGCGGGAGATTGAAACTTGTTGTGCAAAATAGTTGTTGTTTGGTTGAACCTTTGCCGGGTTTCATAAAATACATTTTCGTGGAGGGTGGCACACGAGCCGCCAAGATGACCAGGATATCTATATCGTCAGCCACTATAATGACCGAATTGTCGGGCCGAGATAACTGGAGTGCGGTGGTAACGATGAGCACATCGGCATGTTCTGGAGCTTGTCTGGTTTCGATTTCTGGCTTGTCTTGAAATTGAGGCCGACGATCAAGACTGCCAGCCTTCATCAAAACGGTTGAAAATCGACTAACTTTGACATTTGAACAGTGAATTAGGCCTCCTGGGGACACCACTTACAAAAAACGCGCCATTTACTCTACCGCCAGGTGGTGTGGAAAAGAGTGATTTTATGTCAATACTAGTCAATAATAATACTAATCGTAGGTACTTTGCCACAGCTGTTTACATTGAAAAGCTGTTATACTTGTAACAAATTAACAGCTTGTGCACCTGGAATGGTGACAAATATTTATAACATGTAGAAACTTTGATATGGCATATGATTTCGATAACTTTTCCGCAAGAATCAAGAAGGGCTCCACTTTGAATGGTCGTAGCATCGCAACGGTTCACTTTAGAGACAAACGGTAAAGAACTTCTTTGTAGTAAATTTACTCTAGATTATTTTTTATAATAGGTATCTTGTTGATGAAGTTGATGGTTTGGGAGATATTTGCAAACAACCGAAAAATGGTACCTTCTTAGGGCCAGAAGGGCCAACGCCGACTTCGTTCGAGGGGGAAAACTTGGGAGAGTAATATCTGGGTCCAAATAAAGCGATTAAGGTAATTTACAGCTTTCCACTAATTATTTCTATATTGAACTACTTGTCGCCTGGCCTACTTGTATACACGTCAGTTTTGTAAGATACTGACTGTATGATACAGATGTAGACTGAGTAAGATGCAAATACTGCACTATAAAAATGTGTGAGTGTAGTGTTGTAATATAACACATCATACAACGAACTCTAAATTTGCCGTATGTAACAGGTCCAAGCCCGCTACCCTGAGGTACCCCTGAGTTTATAGGAAATATATGATATGATGTTAATTTTGCTAGAAATATAACTGTTGGGATGGTTTTAAAGTTTCATAATAGTAGAGTAAATTAAGGTAAATTATCTTGCAAAATGGACCTTTATACCACCCGTTATCGAAGGTTTAAGTCACATATGTAGATACAGCTTAACAATACTTACTTCCAAATCCACTGATATGGTTGATTACTTTTGTGATGTTTGCTCGACAGTTCCACGTTGTGGCGTAAATTTAAATCGGTCTTCTAATGTGAAATGTTGCTCCATTAATATCCCTTTTAATTATACCTACTAATAGTTTTTCAGAAACCTTTCATAACATAGATATTATTTCTTCTGGTGGAAAAGGGGAAAAATAATAAGACATTCTTTGTTTCATGAGCTTATCTTTAATAATCGTTTAAAGTCTTGGCGTTAGGTGAGCAGTATGTCTCTTAATTTTCCAAATCTTTCTATATTATATGCAGTAAATTTACGCAGTTTCTAATTAATATAACGATATTTTTCTGCTTATCCGAACCGATGGATTAAATAAACTTCGAGTTGAAATTTTCGTTCCAACAACGAAAGCGGGTGTACCTTATATAAAATTCAACGATATGCTATGAAATGGAACAGAGCCTTTATGTTCTGCGAGATAAGAAATATCAAATATTAAATGCACGCCTCCAACTTGGCCGAGTCAAAGAATCGTCAAGAATAGTTGCAGTATGCGCACTGACATGGTAACTTTTATCTTTAGAAACTGAGATAGGCTTTGTGAAGGATACTTGCAAAGAAAATTACATGTATTTTTTCGACTTTCTGATGTGTATTACAAACTTGAAACAATGTGAGTGTACCTTCTACACAGGGAACACTTAGGAGAAGCGGGAAACGATTCCATTAGCCACATTCATTGCTTTTCTTTTGTGGGGGCCGACGCGTCAGGGGCGGCACATAGGATTTCTTATTGCTCCATACGCTACTTAAGAAATTTAGGAAAATTAGGAAATAACAGGTTAAATGGCTATATTAAAATCAGTTATGGCAATCAAAAATATGGTACTAGAATACAAAAGTAACTTGCCATAAACTATTATTGCTGAATTGATCATGGAAGTTGACGTTTAGATGAACGAAAGTTACCGAAAATAAGACAATTACATCCGAAGAAAGGTCATTCTCTTTTACGTGCGAAGTACTGCTAGTCAATAATAGGAAAAGGTGTGAGATTCTGATGTATGCGTAGAAGAAAGAATGAGCATTCGGAGAGAAAAGGATGCACTTTACGCGCAGCCAGATTGAACCTGTGTATATTCACCTTGAACATACATTACTCTGCAAAGGTCTCAATGCGACTGAGTAAGGATCTGACTATTTACTGCGCACCTCGTGGGCGGTCCGATATCCAGTTTTTAGACTTGTTCCTATTCTAGATGAGCTGTAATTATATTTACTAAAACAGTGATTAAGAGTGTTTAAGAGTGAAGTCAAAATTATTTGTTGATATCACTTCTATTACTGGCTTAGAAGTATTACTTTACTGTGTAAGACTGTTACTGTATTACACTGTTATTATACATTACATACCGTGCTTTCATTTTAAAACTGTACATAGGTTCCACCGTTCGGCCCTTCTCGGAAAATTAGCCACCGCTTAGGTGGGCAGTCCGGCCGTACGCCGTGATGATCGACGACTTAGATTTCACATTTACCGTCGCATACGTGTTTGGCATTTAGACGAGTGAATTTCGCAGTAATACGTGTAATTTTAAATAGATTATTTTAATTCTAAACTTAGTAATTATGACGTACTCACTTGAGGAAAAAATTTATTTGATATCATGGTCTCTTCAAGGACATTCATTACGTGCAATAAGGGACCTTTTCTCAGTCAAATATGTAAATCGTCCGATCCCTGCCTTGAACACAATATCGACAGTAGTAGAAAAGTTTAAGTCAACGGGATGCATTTTAGGTTGTAAATGCCGCAAGACACCTAGAATTAACGAGGATGCTGAAATGCAGGAATTAATGGTGTGTGCAATGGTAGAAGATTCAAATATTTCTATCCCAAAAATTTCCAAGGAGACTGGTTTTAGTGTGGGTAAAATTCACAAAATTTTAAAGAAAAATAAATATCAATCCTATAAATAAATCAAGAAATTTTCGATGAAAACCAGTACCGTAGAATGGAATTTTGTAACACGGTAATGGAACGTGCAAATGCGGATGACAATTTCATTTATAACATCGTGTTCACCGATGAATCCACGTTTCCGTTACATGTTAGGCACAATCCATCAATTCTACGGTATTGAGCTATTGAAAATCAGTATCGCCTTTTAAATACAAGGACACAATATCCCGAAGAATTGAATGTTTGGGCTGGTATTTATGGGAATGATATTATTGAACCATTCTTTATTGATGGAAATTTAAATTGGGAGACTTATTTGAATCTTCTTCAAAACCAAATTGTTCCTGCATTGGCAAACATTAACCCCAATTTTGACAACGTTTGGTTCCAGCACGATGGGTGTTCGGCCCGTGACTCAAGAATAGTCATTGACTATTTGAATACGATATTCCCCCAAAGAAATATATCTACGAGAGGCGTAATTCAATGACCACCAAGATCGCCAGACTTGGCCCCTAATGATTTTTTCTTATGGGGGTATATTAAATCAAAGTTATACGAGCATCCTCAAAGAGCTAATAATTTAAATCAACTGAGGGCTAATAGTTTATTTCAAACTATTAGCCCTCTTATGCTGACCAACGTTCGTTCAGAATTTTACGACAGGTTGGGTTATTGTTTGGCGCAAGACGGAGGCATCTTCGAAAATTTTCTTGAGTTTTTTTTTCTTATTCAAGGGGATATTTTTTAAGTTTTAAGAGTTTGTATTTTATTTTTAATTATTTTAAGAGAAGCTATTTATTTTTTTTAATTAAGTACCTTCTAACGTTTTATTAGAAGGCACTTTTTTTAATGCAAAACCAATTATAAAAATAATGCAAAAAAGATCATAGTTTGCTGTTAAATATGGCCAAGATATTTTTTCTTTAAATACCTTGATCATCTTTTAACAGTAAACCCATCAACATCACTTCCCACGTAAAAGTTTTTCCCCGTTACAAATACGATGTACACTCCCTCACGTGTAGAACGTAACTGTCGTGGCGCCGCGAATTATCGACACTGGACAACCCGAAGCAGGGCGTCCGTGTCCCCTCCCTACACATTATACGAAATCGACCGATTGACTTGCTGTCTAGTAAAAAAATGAAAGAACGGTATATAGAAATTGTAATCATTAATTAATTATGAGTGCAAAATCCTTAATGACACGACGAACTGAATGACGTAACTTTTGTTTAAATTGATCAAAATAAAAAAATTACATTTGCAATATGTAAGCATGCTGATCATAGTAAATTACATGTACTTGCAGAATAAATACTACCAAAATAGCAAAAATGTGCGAATACAAATTCAGTCAATTTTTTAAACGATTTAAGAAATTATATAGGAAAACCTTACAGAAACTCTATATTGTCAATGAAGACCAACGCAGAATTTATAGCAAAAAAATTATTAAGGACGCTGTTGACAACTATGGTATGCCACTAACTCAAATTGTAATGCTATGAAATCATTTTTGACACTCTGTATTACTGTCTTTTTGATATGGGATTTGAAGAAATCTGGACGAACTCAACTGGGCCAATAACTATTCAAGTCAAAGCAGATATAGCACAGGTATGTGAAAAGTAGTATGCTATTTATCCTTATCAGAATCCCTTAATGTAATTGATAACTTAAAAATATCCATGGATTACTTAATGGATCCAATAAAACTTCATACAGTTCCAAATTCAATTCCTTGCGTGAAATAATTTGAAGAAATATTATAACCGTCATTCTATTATACAAGTATACAAAAGAATTTTCATTTTCTCATAGACATTGAAGAAAAGCTACACTGAAAACTTTTTCTTTTTTTTTATTTTAAATTACCAGCTCAACAAATTAATGTTATACATGGTAGTGTGTAACATCGTACATAACATTTACATAAGTGTTTAACTTAATGGTTTAACTTAACAGAAATAATTCGTTAACATTATTCAGAATCACTACTGGAAAGTAAAACTTGTGGTAACCGTTTTTTTAGTCTATTATTATGTGCCTTTTCACTTAGGTTTAAATTTCTGGCACTGGCACAATCATTTATATTTAAAAAAAAAGTTTTTTGCACATGATTTCATAAATCTTCAATGTATGGTACGTCTAGTTCCCGGTGAATTTGATTGTTTCTTATAAACCACTAAGCATCCACTGCGATCCGTAGCACGTTATTTTGAAATGCTTGTACCTTTTTGATGTTGGTTTTGCTGACGGTTCCCCATATTACACAGCCGTACGTTACAAGAGGTCCTAGAATTGATTTGTACACCAGCGTCGCACACTTAATCCTTAATTTGGATTTTTTGTTGATGACCGGATAAAGCATACCCAATCGAGCATAACCCTCGTTTAATTTTTTGTTAATATGATAACTCCATATTAGGCGTCTATCCAAGTATACACCCAGATATCTAATTGCACTATCTGAAGGGTTCCACGTTATTTGTTCATTGTAGATAACAATATTGTTGGGGTTTTGTGGTCTTGGCGTAAATATTTTTGCCTCACATTTCTTTGGATTTAATTTTATTTGCCATTTTGTGAACCAGTCTTGTAATATATTAAGTGCAATTTGAAGTTTATTTGTAGATGTATGTCTTGATCTTGAGTTATTATTGCAGTGTCATCTACGTACATTGCTATTGTGGATGTCGGTGGTAGTGGTATATCATGAACGAATATATTAAACAATACAGGACCCAAAATTGAGCCTTGGGGTATTCCGGCTTTAATTGGTTTTTTATCTGACAATCAGCTGTTTATTCTGACAGAAAATGTTCTGTTTGCCAAAAATGAAGCGATAATGTTTGTGAGATATGCCGGCGTGTTCATGGTGATTAAGATTGGATAAGATTAAGAATGCTACTGTTATGTGATTTTTATTCTCGAATCCTGAGGCGACAATTTTATAGACGTATAAAGTTTGCTTTGTAGTTGAATGATTGGGTCTAAATCCAAATTGACAGTACGGCAGTGCATTTTTTTCTTGTAGAAAGTCATTTATTCTAGAATGTATTATTCTCTCAAAGAATTTGGATAGCCTTGTTAACAAGCTGATTGGTCTATAGTTTTCAGGTTTAGTTTTGTCTTTACCCGGTTTATAAAAAAGTATTATCTCTGCGTGTTTCCATTTGTTGGGAAAGTACCCTATCATTAGACATCGGTTGAATAAGGAAGAGAGAATAGCGAGTGATTTAGTCGTGAGTTTTTTGAGAACAATATTGGGTATTAGGTCATGTCCGGGAGATTTCTTCCTTTGTCGATGCTACAACTTAATACCACTTTCTAATGTATAAGACTAAAAAGTAAGCATCTATATATTTCATTTAATTCTTGCATTTTGTCTGCCTTAGTGCAAAGATATTACGCCACTAACTGTTAAATTAATACTGACAGCTATATCATTATATAGTTGTTGAAAAGTATATGCATTTTCTCATATTTTGCTGTCGTTAAATATTTCTTGAACTCAATTATATCATAAAAATTGAGTTTTCTTGGCGAATAACCACTAATCATTCGTGGTGATACTGTAACAAATTTAAATCCAATACATCTCTTGCTTTCTATAATTTTAAGCTGAGTTGATGGTTTGAGAGAACCGCGACGCTAGGGTTAGACTTGAACAACTCTTCAACTGAATATTTTCATCAACGATGTTGTAACACTGACAGATCCAGCAGAGCGACCAAGCCTCTGATGACTAAATGAAGCAATAGGCTCTAACTTTTGAATTATATAATAGAATAAACTAACATATAATAGAATAAACTAATATAATAGTTAATAATAAATAAAGTGTGTGGTACGCCTTAGTGAAATGAAGTTATAGTGTTACTTGCTCCATACAAATTTAAGTATGCGTATGTATCAAAACCAAATATATTAAATATATGCTATAATATTGCTGTATAAGGAAATAGAACATCCCTTGATGAAATCTGCACTGGGGAAAAACATAACTTAAACATAGAATTCCGCTAAAAACCATAGCAATATATCTTACCTTATCAAAACAATCAAAATATTCTTATCACTTCTTATAAGTACTTTTAAATAAAAGCCAATATAAAGCTTGCCATACACTTCATTATTTAGCACAAGATAATGGAAGATCAAAAGGTTACAAATGAATTAATTTTGGATGAAATAAGAAAAACTAGGCAATAATTAAAAACCATAGTAGAAGCTGTAGAAGTTAAAATTTTATTAAAAGTAGAGGAGTTAAACAGAAGATTAAATATAGTGGAAAAGAATAATATAAAAATTGAAGAGAAACTTGAAGAAATTGACAGAATAAGAAGAAAAAATAATATTGTAATATTTGTAACGAATTAAAAAAGTTGGTTGATGTTGATATAAATTTGGCAGATTTAAAAAATTTGTACTCGCTAGGAAAAGAAGAAGACTGCCCTGTCAAGGTTGAATTTGTATCTTATCTAAAAAAAGCTGCATTCATCAAAAACACACAAAAACTTAAAGTTACAAACATCTCGATAGCAAGCGATTTGACGCCTAAACAACGAGAAGAAAACAAAATATTAAGGAAACATCTTCGCTTTGCAAAGCAGGACGAAAATAATGTCTGCTACATTAAAAAGAATAGATTGCATCTAAATAACAAAATATACACACCAAATCAGTTACAAGATTTTGAAGATAGCGAAATTACATATCAATTAAAATCGATTAGCTCTTCAGAGACTCCAACTATCCCAACATCTGGCTTAAGGCAAGAAATTCAAAATCAGGAAGAAGTCCTAGATAACACACCGATTAAAACAACCGGCATTCCAACAGATAACGTGAAGGGAAAAAGAGGAACGAAAAAAACTGCCAGACAAATAAAAGAGTGTAAAATAAAAACTCGTTCTAGTTCAGTTCCAATAAATAATATATATTGTTAATTTGTTAAATCCTATTTAAATCTGTCTGTCTTGTGTATTTTAAATCTGTCTCAGTGTAATTATAGCCTATATATTTTGTCAAAGGAAATATTTAATTTGAATAATTACTATCTAATATAGTTTGTTTTAATCCAATATTAAATTATACTTAAAATGCATGTGAAGATTCAATTAATTTATTAATTTAGGTGAATGTATGCGTGTTAATGTTTATGTACAGGTGTGTATATGAATATATAACATTATTTGTAATAAATAATTTTGTGTACTTCTTGTTAACACACGTACTAAGTATATTATACAAATCTTAAAATAATACTAAGATTAAATTTTGCGGGATTACAAATGAACCCCTTTATTAGAGATAACCAAACAAAAAAAAATCATCACAGAGGTACTAGAAAATATTAGTGAAGCTAATGAGGTATTAAATGATAATATAGATAATGAAAATTTCAAAATAGCACATCTCAATATCAGAAGTATTCAATAAAATTTTTGAGGAATTGGAGGTATTTTTAAGTCAATTTACTAACGAATTTGAGTGTATTGTTTTAAGTGAAACGTGGAGCATTAATAACATTGATTTATGACATAAATATGTTCCACGTTTTAGTTGATTAAAACAATTACATGTAATTATCAAGTCAATTCTATATACACAGTAAAATAAAATGACTCACTGCCTCAAGATTTAAATTACTCATGAATATTTTTATTGTCGTTAATTAAATAAAATAAAGTGTAATAAAAATTTTAAATGAAAAAATAATAATTCGTACGTACCTCTCGGTTGATTTTACTACTTACTAATTTATTTATAATTTTATTTGTACATTTAGTTATATTTTATCCATACATTTATTTATATTTTATCTATATTTATATATGTATGTTTATGTTGTTTTTGTGCATGTATACTTATTTATCTAATATCTAAATCATATACCTATATTAATTAAATTTTAAGATAGAAGCAGCCAAATACTAAAGTTAATCTATGGGTGACACTACATTAGAATACATCCAACTCTCTTATGTTGTGTTGTTATTATATTATGTTATTTTGTATTCAATTATGTGGCATTCTTGATTTATATTTATGATTTGGTTGTATTTATATTCTTTTATTTTTGTACCCGTACAAGTATCTTAGTGATACTTCTGGGGATCATCTTATTTATTTATTTGCATCCAATTCTTATATATATTTAGAAATAGTAGTATTACTCGAAATTTTCATAACATCTATATATAATCATGTAATTGTGAGATTGATGTTAAATTAAATAAATAAATTATTATATTATATAACTGAGTTATAATAAACTAACGGCTACTTAAAAATAGAACGATAATTTAGAATGCTAGAAAATACATACAGCATTACATTCTAATTTGTCGATCTAAGTAACCATACTTTACCATGTATCGTGTATGAACAGCTTTAATAAACCTACTCATATTTTTCTCTAAAGTATAATATAATTCGAGTAACTCGACTAAAGTTGTTCTTTTACGCTATACACGATATTTACAACTGCCTAAATAGATACAACGGTCGTATACATTAACAATCGACATAGTTTAAATATAATGCACAGTTTAAATATAATTAAGAATTGTGACGTAACTTGGTACAATTTTTTTTTTTTCATTTAATGCTGAAGACTTTATACCAAGGGGAGCATTCTAAACTTGAGTTTTGGGTAGATGTGGAAATTCCTCTAATTTTAAGTTCCTTCAATTGGTTTGTTTTGTTATTCAATCAGTCCACAAAATAAATTAATAATTCACATGATGTTTATCAATCTAGGCACAAGCAACATTTTCTCTAAATGTTGTGGAAAAATAAATGATTTTGTGATTGATCTCTTCTTTCTACCAGGACATTTGACAAGCCCCCGAAAGCATTTAACCCTTTTGATTGAAGATTTCCTCCTTTTAAGTTCCTCTAAAATTTGAAGGAGCCATATGACTACCAGGAAATTTCTAGATAATGTTTATTCTCTGTACGTGCTGGATAGGATACGAGGGACTTATGTCATGACCCTCCAGGAGCCCATATTTGAATCCATTGAAACAGTTTAGATTGTCATGTTATATTTAATTGTTAAACTTACTTTTGTTTCTGTCTTTTCTGTTATGTAGTCTCTATGAACTTGTATACGGAAATACTGTTCAAATATATTAGTTATTTATAATACGCTACCGAAGTATAGGTCCACATATTTATCACACCCAGTGTATAAATATTCACAGATAGTTAGCGTACTTCCATTAATATTTCTTGTATTTAATTGTTGTCATAAAGATATGATTAATGCGGTCTTCTGGTATTTTTCCAGACACTGCACGCCACTGTTCACGCCCTTCTTGATGCAGCGTTCTTGCGAGAAGTATACAGTGGAGTACCTGCATACACGTATGACATGCACGGTACACACACTCCGCGTCGAAACTAAAGATCAAAGAATAGTTTTAGGAAGATATCCAATTAGACATCAGAAGCGAGAGTCATCGAGCGGTGGAGGGGCCTTATTATTAGCGTCGTTATGAGAGAAAGACTGAAGAAGCAATAAACCTGAAGAGTGGGTAAGGACAAAGCTATCTGCAACTTTGATGTTCTAATCAAAGGTGCGTGGAGTTCGGTTACGTTCTTTATTTGTTTATTCGCCATACTCGGTTCGATGCCGCCATTATCGCGACTACCTCTGACGGCTTTATTTAAAAGCTTGTTTGTTAAAATCACCAGTTATTACAAGTATTCGTTATACAGATGAGTTGACCAAGCTTATTGATTTTCTTTGTCAATTATTGTTTCAACAGACCGCAGCGTACTTTATTATCAGTCAGCAATCAGCAGCAATAACAAAATTTAAAATGTTAGAATCAATCGGAGGTAGTCCTAAACTAAGACCAGTTAGTCCATATATAGTTGCTGAAAATTTGATTTTACCCACAGCTGTTAAAGAGTGTAGTAATGGTCGGTGAAAAACATAACGAGTCCAAAATTATAAATTTTTTTAACAATAAAAAATGAATAAGAGGCATCCTAATCAAAACGCTTACAGTTTGTGAAGAATAGGAAAAAGTGTGAAATTCTCTATGTTGCGTAGAAGAAAGAGTAAGGCAGCATTCCAGGGGAAAAGGATGAACTTTACGCTCAGCCAGATCGAATTCTGCGTACATTTATATGTACATACTCGATGTTCACTGTGCACAGGTCTCAATGCGACTGAGTAAAGACCAGGCTATTTACTGTGCACCTTGTGGGCGGTTCGATATAGTAGTTTTGAGACTTATTCCTATTATTGACAAGCTGTACGTTGTTATCACGTTGATCGTAAGCCGTATATGGACCTTGATATCCATTGACAAAACAATGCCTCTTAGACGTCGCTACATCCACCTATTTTCGACCCCACAGGAAAATATTGATTAAACGTCTACTTTAGGTCACACTATTGTAGAAAACATGTGAATATATAGGTTTTATACAAAATTCTGTTATATTATATTGATGCGTATGATTTTACTATCGGCCGTTTTTATTTAGACCTAGGAAATGTAGATTTACGGCAACTCTTCGAACCACGAGTTGAAATTAACTCCACGGCCTTTCGGAAAGGTTCCAAAAATCGTAAAATCGTGTCAATTCTATATAAATAACAATTCACCAGAAACTTCAAAGTAGTTTTCCAAGATTTAGTAATGACCTTAGTGCATTATTCTGGAAAATTATTGCAATAACTTCTAGGAAATCCCAAAGATGAGATTGAAAATAATGAAAGGTCAGGAACTTATAAAATAAGTTGTTAAGATTGTAGTTAAAAGTATATTGGGCAGACCAATAGACTAATTGTAACTAGGTTTAAGGAGCACATGGTCTACATGTAAGTTACACAACATGCTTTCGGAAACAATCATACCAGTAACTCTAACTTAACAGACTCTAGTAACTTGAAGTTAGTAAAAACCAACCAACCAGTTAGGTAAAACCAAGAACAGACAATGAGATGGAAAGTATTAAGATAGCTAAATGTAATAATGACATGAACAAAGCCATGAATAAGAAGAACGGTGAATGACGATATTAATGAATCAGTTAAACGAATGTTTACCTCTTTACCGTTCATTAATCATGAATGGATAACCTATGTTTTTTAATTTATCTGTTTTGCCTTTTGCATTATATTTTTGCATTATTTTTTGCACAGGAGTTTATAAATTATCATGTCCGGACTGTAATGTATCCTATGTAGGTCAAACTTGTCGCTCTTTTTATTTAACGTATAATGAACACTTTCGTTTATTTAGACTCCAAAAAACGGATTCCATATTTTCAAATCATATTTTAGAATCAAACAACCATTTCCCAAATATCAATAATCTTGAAATATTACATGTAACAAATAACGGTTTTAAATTAAATATATTACAATCAATAAGAATTTTAAAAGGAAACAGAGTTCCGGAGATCAACCTACTTAACGACCAGTTAGACTTATATAATACAACCCTGTTTGATTTAATTTATTATTATTATTACTATATTATATGGGTTTGGGCCTCATCAGCCACTGATATTATGGGTAGTCCCTTGGCGATCCCCTCTTATACGGGTCATTACCCAAAACTACTATCCCATAAGAGAAGCAATTTAGGAACGTCCCCTGCCCTAAGTCTCGCCTCCTCTTGAATAAAAGGGGTCCCTTGTATAAGGTACATTTTCTCCTCCAGTACGGAGAAGGTGTAAAGAAGATGAATCGAGGTTTCCTCGTCTTCTTTACAGTATCTGCTGGCCGGGCTATCAGTCAGACTCAGTTTGTACTTATGTGCATTCAGACTACTATGGTGGCCCGTAATAATTCCCACCAGACCTCTGGCTTTGTGCCTGTTCAGTTAAATGAATTCTTGGGCCCATTTCTCAATCTCTGAGTGTTCGATAAAGAGTTTGGTTATTCGACAACCCGTTACTCCTCTTCATCTTTTATTGTGCTGATCTCTTGCTCAACCATTGAAGCGCTCTCTGATCAGATTCCGATTTATTCCCATTGCAGGTTCTGGTCCACAGAGCTTTTCTCTGGTCCCTAGTCTGGCAAGGTTATCTGCAATTAGATTTTCCTTAATGCCATTATGCCCAGGTATCCATACGAGTTCCACCGGTCCCTTCTCTGCCAAGTGATTCACTGATTCATAGCAATTATAGACCAGCTTCGACTTCAGCTGTCGTTGCTGAATTCAGGGCTATCAACGCCGCCCTGCTATCCGAGCAGAGCAGAGGACCTTCTCCTGGGTCCGATTTTGATCAGCTCCTAGGACATCATATTCCCTGGGGGCCTATTGATTTAATTTAAGTCATAAATAGTTATATCCCTATAATAAGCAGTCCTTTCCGACGGTTTGTAAAATTTACCAGCCCAATTTGCGCATCCCTTCAATCGGTAGGTCGTCTCGTTATTATTCGATTAATTAAGATTAAAATTAAACACCCTTCTGTTCATTCATTCCTTTGCTTACTAAGAATGCTTCTAAAATGATACGCTAAAGTATCGAAACTATAGTAGTGTTAAATTACAATAAAATATGTGATAGTAACAAAGTTAAGTGTTTTACTATTTCATTATGATCAACTACCACAAAGTAACGGCTAACTCTATTCAGTTTTTGAAAACTCATGAATATTATGCGGCGTTTATCAACCTGCCGTATATTTTCTTGTTGTAAAGCATTTGTTAGGGTATTTAGTCGTTATTTTAAATTTAATTGTTTGGATAACCTAATAGATATCTATACGTTGCAATTTGTTATCATTATTATCATATATAATGTACCTTACACGCAAATATTTTACTCAGAAATAATTTCTCGAACCGTCCCCATTTTCAAATTATTTGCAATTAAAAAAATGACGCACTGCTATATTGGAATTGGGACCTAGGCAATCTGTTTCCCCGGGAAAGCCCTTAACCTTCAATATCACACGGGAAATTAACCGTTTGAAGCTGTACAGCTTCCAGCTATTGACACGCTGGATACGCTTCACGCGTACCCCTGGAATTGCCGGCCAATATTGAGAATTGCGATGGCGCCGTAGTTAGTCCTGTCTGGTTGATTGAATTTCTCAAACGCGAACTTCCGTTTCAAGCGTGTTTAAATAGTGCGACGAGGATTTCAAAGAGCTCTTATTATTAATAATATTTAAAAGATGAGGTGTTCGGAATGTTTCTTACATTTTCGAGAGGCACTGTGAAATATTCCAGATCGTGGAAGACATTTGTGAATTTGTTATGTAGTTGGTTTATAAAGAAAATATTATTGGTATCGTGAAATTATCCTGCATGAGAAATACAGTGCCTTCATAACACTGTTGAAAATTTGGCGTGGTAAAACGTTACTAACTGTTAAGGTGTGAAATGGTGTAAAATTTCAATACTGTTAATGTCATGAGTAAAAGTTTACACAGATTATAATATCTGTGTGGTACTTATTCTACAGTACGCAGCCCGTGTAGTCTTCACGTTGACACTGTTGAAACGTGAGTGAAAATGGCTGTTTGTGATGGCTGACGTAGTTTCTGATTAACCAACATATGTCCAAATGCTGTTATATAGCTCAAAAATGTATTGCGTTGTCCACATTTATAAAATCTTTTTGCCAAGATGACTAAATAATGTGTTGAATTTCATGAGTCGCTGGATGATTTCACCGAATAGATATTATGTATGTGTACCTAAGCTATTTGTGTTTTGCGACGACAAAGTAAATAAGGTAATATAAATTCATATTTTGTATCTGTCATTTGGGATGGAAGAAGCGATAAAGACATAAAACAAAGAATAGCGCAGGGTCGAATAGCTTTTAACAAAAAGAAAGCACTTTCATGCTCGGGGGTAATAAACTTAGAAACAAGGAAGAGATTTTTGAAAACATATGTATGGAGCACGGCACTGTACGGTTGCGAAACCTGGACGGTAGGGGAAGCAAGTAGGAAGAAATTAGAAGCTTTTGAGATGTGGTGTTACCGAAGAATGATGAAAATACCGTGGACTGATAGGGTTAGAAACGAAGAAGTATTAGAGAAAGTCGGCGAGAAAAGAAGTATATGGAAAAACATAAAGAAGAGAAGAGATAGAATGGTAGGTCACTTGCTGAGACATGGGGGACTAATCCGCGATATTTTGGAGGCAGAAATAGGAGAGAAGAAAGGCAGAGGTAGACCTAGATTAGACTACAGCTCGCAAATAGTAAGAGATATAGGTTGTAGCACAATTAGCGAAATACATAGGTTAGCACAATATAGGAGAAGCTGGAGGTTAGCGTCCAACCACTCTTAGGACTGATGACCTCATGATGATGATGATCTGTCATTTCTCATTTATTGTCTGCTTATTATTTATTAATAGTAATAATAATATAATAATATAACATTTACCAAAAATATTACCAAATTTTTATTTTCAGCGTGAACTGCATGCCAATAAGGAGAAGTATAACCAATTGTTAAAACCGGAACCAATGCACCTATTTGTGGTTTATGAATAATTTCAGCGAGAACTCTATGCCAATAAGGAGAAGTGTAACCAATTGTTAAAACCGGAACCAATGCACCTATTTGAGATTTATGAATAATCAATCAACTTATGTCCAAATGATTTGTCTGCCTTAAGAAGCAAAGATAGTCATGTTCAAGTTTATTAAAACTCAAAGGTATTAAGATCTAGTCTGAAAAATATGTGAAATTTTGATAAACTAAGTGAAGTATTTCGTTGGGTAGATTAGTTAAATGATATTTTATTCTCATTCTTAGTAAGCTTAAGTTATGAATTCTATTTTCAGTAAGGATTAAATCCCCTCAAGAAGAATTACTCGTGAATATCTAAAGGCATCTGGATATCAACGAAGTGCATTGATTGATTATTAATTAAGCCATAAGAATATTCACATGAAAATACGATAATATTTAATTGAAAAGTTCGATAATATTATTTTAAATACGATTATACTGATAATGATAATGATAAGTATTATTTTAAATACTATAGTTAGGAATTTGGTGGTGTTGTTCATGAATATGTAAATATTTTTTAGACTTGCACCAGCACATATATACATATAATATACATCAATATTTCATTCGTGTAATAAAGAAACTAACTTTTTATATCAAAAAGTTTAAAGTTATAGTTAGTTAATTAATATAGATACTTACAGCAAATGTCTATATTAATTATTACATCTAAGAAAGAGCGAGGCTTTGGATGCCGTCAGACTTTGATGAAAATGTTTTGTAAAAACAAAATGATAAGCTGATAACAAAATGATTTAAAAAAAATTAATAGTAAGTAATATATTCTTAAAAAAGAATAATATTTTAGTCAGATATATTTCAACTTTAATTTTTATTTAGTTTTACAATTTAGGTTTGAAGAAGATGACAATGTCATAGGTAATGATGCATAGCTAATGATTATTCCACTGTCCTAAATTGAGAATAATTCATATATAAGAACTACAATAAATTCTAAGACAATACTCTGATGTATACCATACTCAATTTTCCCGAAACTGCTGACACAGTTATATATTCTATATATATATTTTTACTCATTGTATTTATTTACCTATAAATATAACTCTCAAATAGTCGAAGTCAATATCATCAAACCTCTTGACGATATTGAGGTAAGAGGTATTAGACATTGGCATAAGTGAAATGATATTTCATAACTAACGATCTCAAGCGTAATTGTAATGTTGATAGAAATGTATAGTGACTTTTACCCAGTACGAGAACAGTGAAAAGATCCTGAAAAGTCTAGAGATCCTACAAATGCTAAATATCACAAAATCATTAGAAAAGATGGACTATCAGAGAATACGTATTTAGAGAACAAACATGGATCACAAACACGGAATAAAAGTCGGTAAAATATGACCGGTATAAGGGATGAAATCAGCGTCTGTATAAAAATAGTATATCTGATCACCTACGGTCTTATCAGGAGAATATACAGGAGGAGCCCAATGGTGTGTGTTGTAATACTTTAGTGGATTACTTTTTCACCATTTCCAGATTCCAGGTCCTAAAGGCCCCGAAAATCTTGAAGATAGGACAGTTTCTAAGGGTTCTAAAGATCCTACACATACTAAAAAGATTAAATATCCTAAACATTCGCCTTCCATAAAATCCCTACAAATCCTAAATATTCTTAAAATCGTAATTATTCTAAATGTGGTAAAGATCCTAAAGACCTTGAAACCCTAAATATTCTAAAAGTCCTAGATATCCTAAAAATCCTTTAAAAGTCCCAAACATCCCAAATATCGTTAAGATATTAACGTTCCTGAATATCCTAAAACTCCTCAAGATTCTTAATAATTTTAAAGATCCTAATAATCCTAAATATTATTATGAAAAAAAAAAACAAATATCTTAAAGACATATTCTATATGTACTAATTATCTCAAAACTTTTCAAAATTGTAATAGTTTTTACGAGATACTAATGATTTTAATAATCATGATGTAACGGATAAACGTCTATACTAACCTTGCCATCAGTATAACCCTGTGAGCGAAGACTCTCTCTTCCTCTCTGCCAAGGATGAAGACGATGTCGGCGGAATCCGAATCCTCGGAAAGCCTTTGGAGATCGTCCAGGAGTCGTGGAACTCCAGCGAGGGCTTTGTCTGCGGGCAGACCGGCAGTGCTCAGTCCGCCCACCCGTGACCCCATTTTGAATTTCTTCCGTATGGGATACCTGAAAAAGAAATAGTATACCATATATAAGGCTTTATTTTACATTTTCGTTTACCAAGTATATAAATAGTAAACAGGATTTTTTTGTATAGAATGTACCCGTTTATTGTATGAAAATGATTAAAAATTCGAATTTTTATTCGAAATGTTGCCCGTTGCTAGCTTTGCTTGATACATTTTTCCCATCTCTCTAACAATTTGTGGATTTCATGCCAATAAAATTCTTACTCTTTTGAGACAAATCAGTCATCGTACATTTTCGTATTAAGTGAAGCCTGCTCAGCAAGTGCATGTTCCATCGATACAAATAAGTAGTAATCAGAGGGAGCCAAGTCTGGTGAGTAAGCCGCATGCGAAAGTATTTCCCAACTAAACGCCTCAATCGTTCCCTTCACCGGTTTTGCTGTCTGTGATGGCGCATTATCATGAAGCAAAATCGCATTGTCTTGCCTTTTTTGATATTCTGGTCGTTTTTCACGCAAAACTTAATTCAAATCGATCATTTGTTGTCAGTATTAACGACTTGGCCAGGTTTAGCAGCTTAACATTTGAAAGCCATGGAAAAAATTCAGAAGATGGAAAAATGGGTTTCGCATGAACTGAATGAAAAACAGCAGGAAAACCGAAGAACCATTTGCGAGATGCTGCTCGCCAGGTATGAAATAAAGTCATTTCTCCATCGAATTGTGACTGGCGATGAGAAGTGGATATGTTTCGAGAATCCTAAGCGTAAAAGATCATGGGTAACATGTTCTTTCACGCTTAGAAGAGTGAAATGAGTGAATGTGACTATGTGATCTCTTGAAATTTTTGTACTTGATTTATCCAAAAGTATGAACCCAAAAGAAGGTAAGCCATTTTTCAAATGTTGAGTTTACATACCCGGTGATTCTTTTTTGCGACTTGACTAATCCGGGCCCCACAGCTATACAAAAGTATGAAGGGGGATGGCGGGAGGGTAACTTTTTGTTATACTTAAAAAACATCTGAATGGACACATTCGTTCAAAGCAGAATGTCGGAGAAGGCCCGAGTACATACTGAAAGTTTGCATGAATATAAGTTTTGTAGCGGAAATGAAAAAACAATTACCAGGTATGTAAATTCAACATTAAAAAATTACTTACCTTCTTTTGGGTTCATACTTTTGGATAAAATCAAATAAAAAAGAGATGACATAGTCACCTTCACTCATTTTTAGAGTTCCTAGTGGTCCACTACTGTCGTGTTTGGTGAGGCGCCCTGCACGGAGGTGTTAACTGCGGCATGTTTGGACAGGTGCATAAAATTCCTCATTTATCAAAGTAATATACTATATATTTGCGAGGCTTAGAACGCGACATCGATTTTTGGACCTTTGGCTGGATTTTCCGGGATCCTGGACCACTGTGCGCCGTTATGTGTTCTATCGTTACTTATACAGCGATACTAAAATTATATTATTAGAAAAAATAAAGGGTGGTCCAACCATAATGCACGATGTTAATTGTGAGTCACACCTTAACATCAAATTTTTTGCCCAACTTAATTTGACATTTCTTTGTTTCAGTGTTTGACAAATTCAACCATGGAAAGGTACACAATTGAACAGCGCGTTGAGATTATTGAAGCTTTTTACGAAAATGGGCGTTCAAATCAAAATGCATTTCGTGCACTTCGTGACTTTTTTGGTCAGCATAATCGACCAAATGTGTCCACAATCGGGAAAATTGTTCGCAAATTTCAGCAAACCGGGTCTGTAGGAAATGTGAAAACACCTGTGCATGCTCGTCCAGTTCGCTCTGCGGAAAACATTGCTGTTGTTCGCGATAATGTAGCAGAAGAGCCGTCAACCTCGACTCGTCGTCGTGCCCAACAATTGAACATCTCACGAACATCGCTGATGCGAATTTTGAATAAAGATTTGAATTTACACGCTTACAAAGTTCAATTGACTCAAGAGCTGAAGCCTACTGACCACTTCAAGCGTCGTCAATACGCCGAATGGTTGGTTGAACAGACAGAAGTGAATGGTGACCTTACAAAGAAAATCATCTTCAGCGACGAGGCACACTTTCACCTCAGTGGATTCGTTACAAGCAGAATTGTCGCATTTGGGCAAATGAGAGTCCACGAGTGATTGTTGAAAAGCCGATGCATCCACAAAGAGTGACTGTTTTGTGCGGTTTATGGGCTGGCGGCGGCGTCGGGCCGTACTTCTTCGAAAATGAGGTCGGCCAAGCAGTTACCGTGAATGGCGTTCGCTATCGCGAGATGATAACGGACTTCTTGTGGCCAGAAATTGAGGATATGGACCTGGACGATATGTGGTTCCAACAGGATGGTGCCACTTGCCACACAGCCAACGAAACAATGGCACTTTTGCGCGAGAAATTCAATGGCCGTGTTATCTCACGTCGTGGCGATGTTAATTGGCCGCCACGATCATGTGATTTGACACCGTTGGACTTCCTTCTTTGGGGATATTTAAAAGAAAAAGTGTACGTCAGTAAGCCAAGAACAATTCAAGAGCTAAAGGATGAGATAATTCGGCACATTAACGACATTGAACCTCAATTATGTCTCAGAGTCATTGAAAATATGGACCATCGGATAGAGGTATGCCACCGAAGCCGTGGCGAGCATTTGGCCGATATTTTGTTTCACACATAATTGTCATAGACCCTTCTAACATAATAAAAAATATTAAGATAATTCTCTGAAAACTTTTTGTTTTATTTACAATTAACATCGTGCGTTTTGGTTGGACCACCTTTTAGATTAGAAGAAGATTCTGGTGAGCAAGTACCTATAACTAACTGTTCATTTTTCCATTCTAATCCTTAACGTACGCCTCTGGGCTCGGCTACTAGTTTATTAATCATGCAAGATAAGTAAGTGTGCTTCTTTCATGCTGTTACAAGGATTATGTAATCGCAAACACCTCAAGTGACTCAACAGCCGCCATTCTCACAAGTACTACTTGACTTAAAAATATGAATTAGGCGCGTGATCGTCTGCGCAACGCATTCACCCATAAAAAAGCCCCACTCTAATCGGGCAGATCCGCGATTCTCGCACATACCAATCAAAATACCTGCTTCCACTAATTTTATTTCCTGCTCTGGACACTTCACCGAACCGATTCACACACAATTGGAATACTAACGCACTGGAATTGTCACGAGCTGCTATGGAAATCGGCAGGTTTCAATGACCGAAATCGTAGTAAACAAAGCACGGAGGAATCGTAAATTTGAGCGCGGCCAGTCGAGGCAGGTAAGTAAATATTTCAGATTATACAGGTAGTAGGTAGTAGGTCTCCTTCTTTGCTCGAAACCGGCAAACTCTCATCAGGTTTACTGCCCTCGCCACGGCGTTGCCAAATGTTGACCTCTTCGGCAGCGCGGCGGTTTGTTTATGCGTTTGGATCAGTGACGGAGGTTACGGGTCAACTTCAGGATTCAGGAATTCGAATACAAGCTACGTTATATATAACTTGGTGCCGAAATAATATGATGTGATTAATACGTAATATAGGTCCACCAGCACTATTCAGCTTGTTAACCTTCCGTGGGGCGCAGTCTGAATCCAAATACATTCGGCCGCAATGCATCTAAGAGATCCCATATCGAATCTTACATAATTTAGATTTTAATTAGGTGGAGACTCAATTAAACACGTGTTTTAATTCTTATAATACAACAATAATAAATATTTCATACTAGTTTTTAATAGAAATGATAGAATTTACATAAAGGAACTCATTTCATGTTGTAAAACAATAAATTTAGAATATTCTTATAGGAAAACCACCTATTGACAACTTTCTTCTGTTTTAAGGATCAAACACACATAAATTAGTATAGAACAATATTTTCAATACACAAAACAAACCACCTGTTTTAATGTAAAAGTCATAAAGTTATCTATAAAAAAATATTGGACGTGAATTGTAAAGAAAAGTTATAAGTAACTGCATATTTTAAGTGTAAAGAATTATAAATCCTTTTCATCATTTTAGCATGTTCCAAACAAAAATAAACGTCAGATTTTTGGTAACGGTAGTATAAACCACTTATATATAGATAGTATAAACCACTAATTTAACACCCAAATGTATTAATTTTGAATAATAACACCATAAAAAGCCAAAGTAGTAACTAAATGTAGAGATTCAAAAAAATATGATTAATTTAAATAATAAATGAAATTTAACAAAACATAAAAGCGAAAATATGTAATAACGTAATCAGGCGCAATGTATCTGACAGATCCGGGAGGCTCATACAAGGTCAGGGAATGCACTAAAAAAAAATAAAATCAACACAATATTGAGAAGAGTGGTTTGGAACTGAGAAGCTATGAGAGAGTTCCAGTTAATATTTGTAATACACAAGAAATGTCAAAGAAAAAGTGACTGCCGGATCTCACAGATCGGTTGCGGAAGGTTAGGCATTTCTAACTAATCACGTACGTCGTTCTGTTACAATTTGGCATGCCGCTTTATAAGCATGATGCACAGAACAATCGGTAGGTTGATGGGTAATTTAGTAATCCGGATTCTTGTCCTAATATAGGATATCTGTTTTGCTATTCTCTCTCCTAGATTGCGCCCATGGGCAGCTAATCCAGTATCGCTGGAAGTGCTTTATGTAGGTGACAAGAACACCAGGAAACTCCCTAAGAAAATCGAAAAGAGCCAGTGCACAAGAATATGGAGGCACAGAACGGCCGCCGGGATCCAGCACCTCCGGACAACGGTCAGAAAGAAGAGGAAGCAAGGGCGACACGAAACAGAGGAACACCTCGCCATGTAGTGCGGCGAGTGCAGCATCTTGGAAGCGTAGCGAAACCTACGGAGCTTCACCCCAATCCACAGATCGGTCTCAGACCACAAGGCTCGCCCCGGCTCTGTCACGAAGGACGGAAGGGAAAAAGTGGCGGCTAAGGATGGTTCCAAAGGGCGTGGCCCCGGGAAGGAGACCGCCCTCAATAGTAGTACTATGATGACGGGGCGAGTCGACAACACAATTCTAGTGCACCTAACGCCAACGGTAAAGAACGATCGTTTGCGGTTTCTAACGAGAGACGGAAGCTCTCTCCTTATATCGATTTTAGTAGAACACCAAATTTGAAATGTAACATTTTCGCGGGTAAGAAGCCGTGATATTTATAGCGTTTGAGGCAGTTTCGTATTTATCTCACACCAAGGAAATACGAAACCGATTGCGTGCTCCGTCAGTTTGTACAATGGATAGTATCTTTATACTGTCATCTCGTGAGTACTATATCAGTCGCCTAGATGCAAAACCCGACATGTCTCCCTTTCCTCAAAAATGAGATTGTTATGGCAATAGATTAAAAATGTAAATACCGACATGGTCTAAGGGAATTTTTACAACAACTACCAGCAATTCAAAAGTAGTCTCCAAACAATTCAAAACAATTCAAAAGTAATAAAGTTTAAATTTCGTCTCAGATGCAAAACTCGACATCCCTTGCGGCCTTAGATGCAAAAGCAGACATTTCCAATGAAACGAGCTAAATATTTCATCACGTGATGCAGTTTAATTTGTAGATTTTGTCAGTTGAATAGCATGTGTGTGATGAATGTGGGGCACAAAACAAAAATTCTACTACCATTGGTATGTTGAGTTATTGGTTACAATTTCAAGCTCATCTACATGCAGAGAAAATAGAGTTGCTCTTTCTGGTTGTTGGGCATTCTTATAGGTATTTCCCCCGATCTCGTTTTTGGTTAAATTGAAAAAATCTATAACAAGAAAATGGAAGTTGTTCATCCAAAAAAGTACATCAGTATCACGAAAATGGATAAGACTTTATAATCAGAGATTGGAAACGTCAAACTTAAAATGTTTTAAAACAACTAGGATATTGACATTTTAAATATTTCAACCTTCAAGAAGGATAATTATTGTTAAAAAAAGAAATAATTTAACTTTCAATAACACCTCTTGTAAGCGGCGAAACATTTTACATGAATGAAAATATTATGAGAACATTCAAAAGCTTATGTAAAAGAGGAAAAACATCTCGTAAATGGGACCAAAGGAATTGAAAATTGGAGTCCTGATTAATAAAGACAAGAAAAAAAGTATAGCGAAACTATTAGAGAAGCACTATGTGATGGAATGGGAACAAGATGTCTTAATTTTTTTTCGAGAAGATTTCCAAAATGTTTCAGATAGAGGACAAGAAGTCGAAGAGGAGGGCAACTGCAAAAAAGAATCAATTCATTTTAGTATTTGAAAATTTAATATTTTGTGTTGTTCGACAATAATGAGAAATAAAATTTATTTTCAAAAGTTACACACATTTTTTTTGGATCATTTTAAACAGAATTAGGTGCAAAAATCGACATGTCCATTTTATTTCCAAATTTTGAGGGTTATATGGATACTTCTGATTGCTAAACTATGATTTGTTATTATTTAAAAACAATCATAACCCATTTTACGAAATTTGGTCACTGCATTCAATTGAATAAAAATGTTACAAGTTTTTATTAATTATCTCATATTATGTTTGTCTGGATTTATTGAGTTTTGCATCTAGGCGACTAATATAAGAATTTAAGAATTGTCTAAATTCGTGTTACAATATGTACGTAAACTTAAAATCCTTTTGCCATCAAGCCTCCGTGGCGCAATCGGCTAGCGCGTTCGGCTGTTAACCGAAAGGTTGGTGGTTCGAGCCCACCCGGGGGCGTTCTTTTTTCTCATATTATTTAATATCAACTTTTTAATAAAAAAACATTTATTATGTTGACATATTTTTGATATTTTTCTTTATTAGAAACTGTTTTTTTATTCTCTTTTCCTGTATAGCAGAATAAATAAATATGATTCAACAAGAACAAACATATACTCGTATAGTAATATGAATAGTCATGCACTAAAAGCTAACCCTGCACAACACCCTGTAATTTAGGGAACACGACAGAAAATAAAAATTGAATAAATGGCGAGTTAGGGTAGCCAAAGAAAGACCGGCCAGACCTGTTATCCCCCCCCTCCCTTTGTTTGTTTGAGACGCCAGTATTAATTGACAAAATGGCCTTCATGGATTTTGTCGGCAAGTCGAGCGAGATTACCGTTTTTCACTCGCCCATCGTGTGGAACCGATGGGCGAGTGAATGGGATTCCTGATGGGAGACCGGAAGCGTCGTACGAAGGTAGGCCGAGCTTTGCTTCCGCTTTCGCGTGTCTCTACACGATAGGCAAGTGCCGCCCGCAAACAAGACCCGCGTGACTGGCAGCGGTTCGCTCCCCTCGACCTCCTTTGGTCCTGACGCCTTTAAGTCCTGTTGGCAGGGACTTCTTCTCTGCTGTTTCTTAATCTTTAATCACCTTGTTTTGCCGCATCGTTTCGCCAGCGTCAGTCCCCCGGGGGGTGCCTTGTCGTGAGCGTCACGACCAGCATGGCGTCCAGGAATTTGGTCATATCAGGCGATCTTCCACGACAATGCGGACGAACTGAACCGCGTCGCTTGGATCGTCGTCAGGAGAGTGAGTCTTGTTACTCAGGAGGGGTCTTTCTCTATTAGAAAAGGATCTCAGGATTTGGAGTCAGGTGTATGTGAGAGGGAAGTCGTGTGTCTTTCCTGTAACAGAAAACAGTTAAAGGACCGTAGGGCCCTCTGACATAAAAAATGGTTAGTGGAGCAATAGAGTTGAGCTGTAATAAAAATTTATGCTTGAGCTGTAAAGACTCCCTTTACAGATCAAGCATAATTTATAAATGAGGTTATACTACGTGCATTTTGGGTCTCCTGTGTCTTCCTGGGTCGTAGTCCGAAGCTGCTCGGATATTGGGGTTCTCATGGGCACCTGCTTGATCGAAGAGCTTCCGAGCCCTGGCTAGAATTTTCTCCATCACAGTGGTAAAGTCTAGGTCGCGCCGAATGTTGATGTTCGTCACGTACCACGGGGCGTCCACGGCACGGCGGAGGGCGACATTTTCGATGGCCTGAATCCTCTTCATGTGTATCTGAGCAGCGTAGCCCCAAGCTGTCGATACGTACATAAGTTGGGGCTGAAGGACTTGCTAGATGAGGAGCAGCCTGTTCCTGAGGTTCAGCTGGCTGTTATTTCCCGCCATCGTTCAGAGTCTTGCCGCGATAGCTTTGGCGCGTCCCGTCACATTGTGGATGTGGTCTCTCCATGTCAACGACTTGTCCATGACAACTCCAAGGTACTTGGTCTTGTCCCGCCATTGGATGTTTTCGTCGTTGAAGCTCACATGTCCTTCCGGGGCTTCCCACGTCTTCTTGAAAAGCACCTCCGTGCTTTTCTCTGGGTTGTTTCAAAGGAGAAGGACTACCGACTGCTACCGAATGATCCGTATATGAATCGCTAAGTTATTCACTATAATGCTATAAAATAACTTGTATTGTAAATAATCCAATAAGGAATTTTAAAATGAAATGAATGAATGATATTTGTCTAATATCTATATTTTAAATTAATCTATAGAGCAACAAAATTAGATTTTTTAAATTTACTGTTACAAAACCTGTATTATTTAAATAAAACTCGGTATTTTCGATTTTATTAAAAATTTTGAATTTTGATATTATTTTGAAGTTATATTGATATATAACTTTATTTCACAATATTCAAGTTCTATCTTTTTTTTTTGTAATTTAAAAAGTACAATTAGAAAAATACTACATTTGTATATGTTGTTTTTCGGCAAATGGTGGTATATACCTATATAATATAAGCAATTCAATATAAGCAATACAATATTTAATATATGTACCATTTTTACCCCCAAGAACTTCTTACCTAATTGTAACTCTATTGCTTTCCTTATTTGCTTGTAATAACATTATTTTAAACATTAGAAAATTAAATGAAGTATTCCTAAATAATTTAAAGTATTTCTTTCTTAATAAAAAAGTTTGATAAAAAAAAAACGTACCCACCGTGACAATGTTTGCACATTGCCGTGACCAGGATTCGAACCTGGGTTACTACGGCCACAACGTAGGGTCCTAACCACTAGACGATCACGGCTATTGAGGATACATTCAATAATTTTCCAGCCTGATAATTCAGGAACAGGTGATATATATTAGAATTACGTAACTGTATATCCTTAAATATGAATACATTGTAGGTAAGTTGACGGATACTATATAACTCAATTATTTGTAAATCAATATTAAAGCAATTAATTAGTTATTAAAGCCACAAATCTTTATACTCTTTCTCTTTAGAATGTTAAATGTGTTGCCTAATGGTGACTCTTATATTACATTCGTTTCCAAGAAAAAGGCAACCAATATATTGCATAATTATTTATACTATTCTGTTTATCTTATATATGTATACACCTCAACAACATTTGAACGTAGTTATTATTATAGTATACAGTGACAATAAGAATTATTGATAATAATGACATATGTATTTAAAAACTAATATATGTTATATAATTGATTAATTGAATAACAAATTGCGGACAACAGGAAAAAAATAATTAAATGTCAAAAATAATGCATCTATAAAATAAAATTTGTATTATTGTATTATCAAGATACTTTTGCAAATTTATTACTATGAACATTTCACAGAAATTTGCGATATTATTTTATAATGAATATTTTTTGGAAGTTTACCATTGAGGTGTTCACTTTAATTATTTTTGCAGCGTTATTTTCTTTTTTCTCTTTGTAAAAAAAAAGAAATACACACTTCCACATTATAAAACATAGGCTTAACACTGCTACAAATTGCTAGCATGTTAAACGTTGATTAAAGGCTTATATTTTTGACCTCATTGAACTATGTTAACTTAAGAGAGATCAAAAACTAGCCCTGAAAATCTCAAATAACAATATTAATATATTGTTATTTGAGTCATTATGACAACATTTTTTATCCACCTCGTTATTTAAATTACGTATTCCAAAATTAATTTTGATCCTGAAAGGCGTTTTTGAGATATATCTTGGTTTTCAAATTTTTGGATTACTCTGTATGTAATTTACCACTTCCTTTTCTAGATTAAGTTATAAAGTAATCAAGGTACTACTCATGATTGAATATAATGAGATATTTTAGATGCGTTCCTGTATAATATAGACGATAATATATTCATTTTAAAGTTAATTTTGCTATCGAGCTCAAAATACATGGACCTCGACCATAATTAATTTTAAATTAATCCGTTATTGTCTATACTTCAATAGAACATATTGAAATCATTATATGAGGAGCTGGCGAACAAAACGGTATAATTACGCTTCCGTGTACGGCACTGATGAGAACTAATAAGTTCGAAACAGCTGTCTGTCGTTCGGTTTCCATCCGGGACAGATGTCGAATCCTATCCATGGCGGGTTTTATTTTTTGGATACGGTTCTGGTCAACGTACTTTTTGTTTTAATCCGGACGGTTTTGTCCCACTGAATACAAATATAAACTCATTTCCAAGCAGAACTACCTAAAATTGTCCTGAAATTAAGTCCAAAGTTCGTGATTTCGATCAAAACGGTACCATTACAGTGAAGTTTCAACAGTTTTGAATAAGCGAGCACGTTTTCGTTCAAAATGGAATAATTTTCATACAAATTTATAAGATGTCAATCAAAACGAAATAAGTGGCATCAATAAAAAACAACGCCAAAAGCACCTTGTAAGCATGTCATTCAGTCTTTTGCTCCTCCTATAAAATTTAATTTCGTGTAATTATATAGTTTTGTTTACCAGCTCCTCATAATTATTTCTCGACTACTAAAGGGTGGTCCAACCATAATGCACGATCTTAATTGTGAGTCACACCTTAACGTCAAGTTTTTTGCCCAACTTAATTAGACATTTCTTTGTTTCAGTGCTTGACAAATTCAACCATGGAGAGGTACACAATTGAACAGCGCGTTAAGATTGTTGAAGCCTTTTACGAAAATGGGGGTTCAAATCAAAATGAATTTCGTGCACTTCGTGACTTTTTTGGTCAGCATAATCGACCAAATGTGTCCACAATCGGGAGAATTATGCGCAAAGTTCAGCAAACCGGGTCTGTAGGAAATGTGAAAACACCTGTGCATGCTCGCCCAGTTCGCTCTGCGGAAAACATTGCTGTTGTTCGCGATAATGTAGCAGAAGAGCCGTCAACCTCGACTCGTCGTCGTGCCCAACAATTGAACATCTCACGAACATCGCTGATGCGAATTTTGAATAAAGATTTGAATTTACACGCTTACAAAGTTCAATTGACTCAAGAGCTGAAGCCTACTGACCACTTCAAGCGTCGTCAATACGCCGAATGGTTGGTTGAGCAGACATAAGTAAATGGTGACTTTACAAAGAAAATCATCTTCAGCGACGAGGCACACTTTCACCTCAGTGGATTCGTTAACAAGCAGAATTGCCGCATTTGGGCAAATGAGAATCCACGAGTGATTGTTGAAAAGCCGATGCATCCACAAAGAGTGACTGTTTGGTGCGGTTTATGGGCTGGCGGCTTCATCGGGCCGTACTTCTTCGAAAATGAGGTCGGCCAAGCAGTTACCGTGAATGGTGTTCGCATTCGCGAGATGATAACGGACTTCTTGTGGCCAAAAATTGAGGATATGGACCTGGACGATATGTGGTTTCAACAGGATGGTGCCACTTGCCACACAGAACGAAACAATGGCACTTTTGCGCGAGAAATTCGATGGCCGTGTTATCTCACGTGGCGATGTTAATTGGCCGCCACGATCATGTGATTTGACACCGTTGGACTTCTTTCTTTGGGGATATTTAAAAGAAAAAGTGTACTTCAATAAGCCAAGAACAATTCAAGAGCTAAAGGATGAGATAATTCGACACACTAACGACATTGAACCTCAATTATGTCTCAGTCATTGAAAATATGGACCATCGGATCCATATGCCACCGAAGCCGTGGCGAGCATTTGGCCGATATTTTGTTGCACACACAATTGTCATAGCTCCTTCTATCATAATAAAAAATATTGAGATGATTCTCTGAAAACTTTTTGTTTTATTTGCAATTAACATCGTGCGTTTTGGTTGGACCACCTTTTATAATTGAAAGCCAGGTACCCTAAAGAGGTTCATATTTAAACCAGGTAATGCAGCATTCATTGAAACCTGATTACCAGATTTTCTATTAGAATTAAGAAACTCTGAAATATGGTTTGTATAATGATTCTTTGCGTGTGCGTCACAGGTAACAATCGTATGAATCAATCAACTGACATTTTTGGACAGTGTCGTGCCAAAAACACATTTTAGGATAACAGTTAATACAATACAAATCCGTCAACCTATAACATAGTAATGAAAAGGTTCTCCACAAAAACATTCAATGGAAGTGATATTTCCATCAAAATAAATTAAATAAATTCAACAAAAACCAAAATGAATGAAACAAAAATGAAATAAATTTTACAGAAATATTGAGGGACCAATGAATCCAATTATACAATAAAGCCAAAACGTGACTTCATAATTGCATTTTGTTCGGCAAATTATCTATGCCGTACGTAGTTGATTGAAACATATGCCGCTAGATATACGTGCTGGTAATTGTGGCATATTAGTAACAATTGCGAGTGGTGTAGCATGTAATCCGTGCGTCGTCACTAAATTGATACACGCGCAAAGATTCATTAAACAAATTGTATCTGAAAACACCCCATAATTTAATAGACACTCAAAAAACTCTAACATAGACCCCACTAATGAAGGGTCGTTTTATCTGTTATTATATAGGAAATATAAGATATCTTTGTGGTATTGACTACGTCTGACTGTGACATGTTTCTGAAAGAACAGAATCCCCATGTTTCAACAGTTTTATTAACAGTAGTATTCGTCGAGTATTACTTTCGGAATGGGATGCCCGCACTCTAAATTGGTTTCTACATTAATAGGCCATGGAAACATGATATTGACAGCTCCCATAGAGAAACTAGCGCTAAATGTATCAACAGGAAATGACAAAGAGTAAATAAGTGTCCGTCGTGTCATATTCCTCGCCTATCGCGCAGAATGTGCTCCACCTTTGTTCGGCCAAATTAAATTGTCACAGTCTGAGTCCGGCGACGCTTATCGTGATTTTCCCCGAATGAACGTATGAAAGAAAACCGTTTCCTTCGCACTTCTCTCACACTCACCGGAGAAATTGATGTTAAAAGGAAATAAGTTTGCAATTTCTTCTGCCACTGCAAACACTTAAGGACACGTCTCGCGAATCACATTTTCTATATAATGTTCGCGCACGGGATGCACAAAAAGTAATAAAGGGCATCTTGTTTGCACAGCAACAGTTAGTTTTCCGGGAGATAGGCCCTCTAGTTACTGTAAAAATGTGTATCTCTATTTACAGAACATAGTTTAATACCTAATAGCTGCTTTAAAACAGTAATACTAGTTCTAGATAATTCTCTCTAGATAGTTGTATTTATACAGAATGTCCCATTCACTAGCCATTATTTTAATGTCCCTTAATTCTAATTTTATCACTTTATTCACTGATTCATAAATCTTCATCAGTCCGTTTGGCTTGGTTTTTTTCTTTTATCTTTTATAACTCATAAACCAAGCAATCTGTCCATATGGGCAATAAACAATTGTTAAACATGACACAGTAACATGTATGTGCAGGGTAATTCAGTAAATACTCTCCAATTTATCATAACATAAAGTTCCTATGGATCATAGTAAGTATTTATTTTTTGTTCGTTTTACGTCTATTTTGCAATCTGTCTATAAAACTACATAAAATAAACAATAAATATATATGTTGACTGAAATAAATATCATGTTAGAGAATTATTCCAATGAATAAGACTACAAAGTTCTTATCTTAAAGTAATTGATAATATTTCCTTCAGTTTTTAAATCGTAAGTCCAAAGGCATCCTGCGTTTGAGTCTTCTCGTTTATGCACTATTGTCCAAAATATTTAATACGTGGGTATTTGAGTGACAATTCAAACGTTTTATGTATTTGTCACTAATTGCAACAATTGTTTCTCTTAATGTAAGCATCTCTAGGTCATATAGATATCCTTATTTGTGACGAAGGATGGAGCATCAACCATTGAACGTAAAACATTCAAATCTCTCAAGGATGGCAATGCTGGATTTAGCAGCTGTTCCCCAAAGCTGTATTCCATAAGTCCAAATGGGTTTTAAAATGACATTATAATCTAGGAGTTTGCTTCGAAGTAAAAGTTGTGATTTTCTTCCCATCAGGGAATAGTGCTTATGAAATTTGGTGTCTAATTGTTTTCTCTTCATCCATATATGTCCATTCCATGTGAATACTATCTAGACGTACGCCTAAATATGTAATGCAGTTTGTAGTAATGATGGTATTATTATTAATTTTTACTTGTGGCGACTCTCTGTGACATATGATTAGTCACATATTGTGACCTAGTTTTTCATTAATTTTAATGTGCCATGACTTAGCCCAATTATTTGTTTGTTCTAAATTATGTTGTAAATTCATTGCTACTGTTACTGGGTGTGGGATTTCACCAAAACCGCTGTATCATCTGCAAAGATTGAAGTGATGACATTTTGACTAGTTGGAAGGTTTGCAGTGTAAATCAAATATAAGATAGGTCCCAAAACATTTCCTTGGAGGACACCAGATCTTATTGGATGAAGCTGTGTTATTTCCGATTCATATGTTACTTTAAAGAATATGTCTTCTAAGTACAACTTACGGAGAATAAACAAGTAATTTTCAGGTGTTGTTTTAGCTTATACAGTAATCCCTGGTACCACACCTTATCAAAAGCTTGGCTAATGTCAAGGAAAGTTGCTGCAGAATTGCTTTTCTTTTCGAAAGTTTCATTTATGTGGTTTATAACCCTGTGAGTTTGTTCTATGGTGAAATGCGGACTTCTGAACCCGAATTGGTGATCTGGGATAAAATTTTTTGCTAAAACTATGTCGATCAATCTCTTGACCAAGAATGGCTCTAGAAATTTTGATAATATTAGTAAGAGACTAATAGGTCGATATGACTCCGGTTGATTTGGTGGTTTGCCTGGCTTTTGGATAAGTGGCTGAACTATTTCAGCCACTTTTCATTGTGCTGGAAAATATTTGAGACGAAAAACTGCGTTAATCAAGTAACTGAGCTTGGTTTCAAAAAATAAAACCCGCCACAGGTAGGATTCGACATTTGTCCCGGATCAGAACCGAACGACATACAGCTGTCTCGAACTGATTAGTTCTCATCAGTGCCGTACACGGTACGCCGATCCAGGATAAATGCCGAATGAAATGACGATCTATGTCAGTAACATATAAGTCGGAAATCGAGAAATGAACTACCAAACAACAAACATTTCTCGATTTCCGACTTATACATATGTTACTAACTAAGCTTGATTATTTCCTTCCGTGGAAGTTCTTTTCTGTATCTGGCTTATAACCTAATCATAACCCGATGACTTTTTTGGGTTCAGGTCTTCTATTATTTTGCATATTTCCTTTGGTGTTGTAGGTGAGATTTGTTTATTTGTATTTATCTCTGTGTAGAAATTGGGATATTTCATCGTCGATATTGTCTTTGGTGGTAATGGTGTAGTAAGTAAATATTTATAAGTAGTATTAAATTTACAATTTAATTAAATCTATGTATAGAGTCTGACGATTTAAACCTCTTGGTCTGCGCCCTTCATCATAAATATTTGGTTAGCTAGTATATTAGGGTGCATTGTAGGTCTTTGACGGTATTTAACAATAAAAGATTTCATGTCCCTGATGGAAGTCAATGGAACGCCATGTTGAAGGGCATTGTATAGCATATACCACGAGGCATCTACAATCGTTCTCAATCTAATTGAGAACATCAGGAATTGCATATATCTGCAGTTCCGGGACGACCTGGTGCACTCAATTAGATAACGATAATTCCCTTTAAATCATTATTCCCTCACGTGATGTGGGTGAAAACCTGCGCTTCGCTAGATGAAGTTGTCGTTTGGCAGGTAAATGGCGTTTATTTTAATTTTGGAATGATATATTTTTAATTCATAATCATTGCTAAGGTGTACTTTGAAAATATGAACATAGCACTCCAACTCTTCTTACTCCATTCAAGATATTTTGATTTATTTATAAAATAGTTACAGTCGCAGTAATTTGGAACAAAAATAAGGTTTCACTACGTATTTCTTCATCCACAATATGGGTTTATAAACTGAGAAGCTTTTCCTACTTGATCAAAGATTATATCAAATATTTGGAGGTTCAATCGAATCTGGAAAAGTTTATATCAGTGAGATAGAGTTACGCCCGTTACATGTCAATTGTGAGAGAAACAACCTCTCGCAGAAGGTAACAATCTGTCACAATCCATGAGAATGATGGCCAAGAGAATCAACAAATATGGTATGTTAGTTATTCATATTCCCCTGTGAGTAACTGAAATGTGGTCAGTGCTTTATCGTGAGGATTATTTAATAATTAATAATCAAGGAACAAAACTTGAAATGTATTCTACATCGGTCTATCCAGTCCCTGAAAAGAAATTCTACATTCTATACCCAGTTACCTTTACTAAAACGTCATTTAACTCCATTTGAGGAAATCTTATTTTCTGTATAACATCAAAGGATCCTAGAATTATACTACTAAAATTGCCTACAAAGCTTCAAGAAGTCTGTTCAATTGTATCCAACTATTCGAGAAGAATATTCGTAATAACTTTTCATAAAGTTATTTATAATTCACCAATGAGGAGCTCAGTGACCATAAATATTTCATATGGATAAACAATGATCAACACACCAAATATTACTTTCGAATGGCGCAAGTTTATTTTTCAATTATCAGGACACTTTGCTGACTGCGTGAAAAATAGATGTTAAATAATCTTCAAGAATAATCCCAGATTTGATATAAGTATTATAGTTGTATCCTAAATATAAAAATATCATTGGATCCTCCGAAATTTGAAGCTGTGTGCATAATTTTATTACAAAGTAATAAAGATGTACTTATTCATTTCATCGCTATTTGCCAAATAAAGAACTCTCTTATCTTGCCGATAAATGGAACAGTCTACCTGAGCCTAGCCATAAAAACAAGCCACTGTATGAGATAAGAGCCGTTTGGGATTTTTTATTTGGCAAATAGCGATGAAATAAACTACAGAAGTAATTAGTTTCTAGAACATTTAACTTTAACACAGAAAGCGCTAGGTTAAGATTTAATATCGCGCAAGATATTACAAGAGCTACCTGAGATAGGAATGAAATACATCACACACCTCTTTAATGTCATTCTTAGAATTGGACACTTTCCAAGCCATTGGAAAGTAGCTCAAATTATAATGATATTGAAATCAGAAAAGCCACCAGAAGAAATAAAATCATACAAACCGATAAGCTTGCTCCCAATCCTATCTAAAGTATTTGAAAAACTGCTTCTGGAAATACTAAAACCTCTACTAGATGAAACAGCTCATACCTAGCCATCAATTTGGGTTCAGACAAGAACATGCAACAACAGAACAAGTGCACAGAATCGCCTTTATCATCAGACAAGCACTAGAATATGTAAATTATTTCTCCGCAGCATTTTTCGATATTGGACAAATTTTTGATAAAGTTTGGCATCCTGACCTATTGCATAAGATCAAAAGAACACTATTGGATACTATGCTTGCAGTTTTAAAATCATACCTAGTAAACAGGCATTTCACAGCAACAGTCCAAGATGAGCAAACGGAACTTTTGTTTGTCAAATCTGATGTTCCCCGGGAAGTGTATTGGGGCCATTACTGTATCTTATCTACACAGCTAACTTACCTACTAATGATAACGTCGCCACTGATACGTTGGCTGATGATGCAGCAATAATAGCGGTACACAAAACACCAGTAGCAGCATCTAGGATGTTGCAAGACAACATAATCAGAATACAAATGTGTCTAAATAAATTACTTTCACTATCAGAAAGAAGGACTGGTAGTTTAACCAAAAACAGTAATAGAAAACGTACAGAAATTAGATTACATAAAATTTTTATAAGCCTTAGAATTTCAATTAGAAAATTAGATTTCCAAGAATTGACAGTTACTTTAAATAAAATCTATAATACGCTTTACTTTATACTGCAAAGAACAACTGTTATAGACGTTAATGTTGTATTTTGGGCATTTGATGTTTCTATTTGTGTATTTTAAGATAATGATTATATCCCCTTGCAAGAAATTTTAAGATATTTAAATACGACAAAACTGTGGTTAGATACATAATTATATAACAAATAGTCTCAGTACTGAAGTATTTTCTCTTGTATTTCTGAAGTAAGTATTGTCGAACGAGAACTGCAAAATTCCCCCTATTAAATAATCCCCACCAGACTTGGCTTCCATTGCGAACTAAATTTATTATTCGGTGTACCTAAAACGCGGCTCCCCAAACTCTTATTTTCGGGATAATCCCCTCGACATGAAGATTGTGCTCGAGGCTACTTGAGAGGCAAGTGCGAGTGACAACAAAACTTCGCTTGGTCCGCAACGCCAGCTTCTTAATGAGAACGAATATGTGGCCCGAATGGAGTTTATTTCACTTAATAAACTGTTGCTTAATTCGGGCCGCTGAACGTAATTTGCTCTTAATTGAAATGCATTCTTCTTCTGGATTTGTGATTGTGCTCGTACAGGCGAGGCGAATGCCGTGGATTGTTCTGATACAGGGAGGCAAAATGCTTTAAGTGTGGTGGTCTAAATGTTGGTTATTATTTTTCACACCATACAACATAAGCGTTAATTTTTACTTTTCCACACTCCACTATACTAGCAGAAAAGTAATGTAATCGTGTAAAGAAAAAGTGAAAAAAAAAATTTTTTTTGGGTTTATTTTTCGTTTTTCGCCCTAAAAACAAAAAAAATGGTTTTTAAAAAATGTTTGCTGTGTGTGTGTCGCCAGCATTAAAATTTCTTGTTAGCACGATAACTCAACTAAATCGTGTCGGATAGATCGGGTTTGACTGATCCTGATCGGGGACGTCTCCCAGATGACACCTATTGATTTTGAGGTAGATAAAACACACCCCACCCTGTCCATGAGTCATGAGAGCACGATGGTGGACTATTTGAGAAATTTGTTTTGTTAATACGATAACTCAACTAAATCTTGTCGGATCGATTGGGTTTTGACTGATTCTGATCGAGAACGTCTCCCAGACGGCACCTATTGATTTTGAGGTGGATAAAATACACCCCACCCTGTCCATGGGTCATGAGGACACACGACGGTGGCCTATTTGAGAAATTTTTTTTGTTAACACGATAATTCAACTAAATCATGTCGGATCGATCGGGTCTTGACTGATTCTGATCGGGGACGTCTTCTAGATGACATCTATTGATTTTGAGGTGGATAGAGCACACTCTACCATGTTCATGGGTTATGAGAAAGCCCAATGGTGGACTAATTGAAATTTTTTTTTGTTAGCACGATCAGTCAATTAAATCGCGTCGGATCGATCGGGTTTCAACTGATTCTGATTAGGGACGTCTACCAGATGACATCTATTGATTTTGAAGTGGATAGGATACACCCCACCCTGTTCAGTGGTCATGAGAAAGCACGAGGGTGGACTATTTGAAAACAGTAAAACTGTCCTATAAAACAGATATTCTGCATTTATGTGTTGGTTTATTTTTTATCGGTCACTCAATTTCGAGATAGAGATGTTCTACGTGCGGAAAAGTCCGTTTTAAGGTTTTAAAACTGTTTTTTCTTTTACAGGTTGGTACACAGATTTGTTGATATTCTGAAGTCTAGGGATAATGGGAAATATATATTTAACTATTTATAATGTATTTTTATAATTACGAGCATAAAATAGAGGTAAATGTAACAACCACATACCATAAAATATTTAATATATATTTTCTCCGGAATTTCTGTGAGGTCCGTAATTTTTACGATACAGAACATTACAGAAACATTGCAGAACATTACATAACATTACAGTACATTGCAGAATATTACAGAATATTACAGAACATCTCTATTACCAGCTATAATTTCTATAATGATCATAATCATGTATTTTTCCAGTAAACATTGCATTAATAGAGATCGTCCACCAATAAACAAAGACCATTTACCTTGCCATTATAAAATATATTTTGCAAAATTTACGAAAATAGTTTGTCAGTCGGAAATCAATCTGATTGATCTTAACATCAATCTGACTTACAGTTAGTCTTTCTGAATCAATCTGAATGTACTTCTTTACAATATAGAACATTACAGAACATCTCCATTAGCAGCAACAATTTTCATAAAGGCCATAATCATCCATCTTGCCAGTGAACGTTGCATTAATACCAACCGTCGACCAATAAACAAAGGCCATTGTCGTGTCATTACAAAATATTTTGCAAAATTAACTTAATCTGTCAGTGGAATTATCAGCTCTGTATCCCAGTCAGATTTCGAAATGGCAAGTACGTATAAGTATTTTTGGTTTCGAAGTGATATTTGTTAGGAGTATTATTTATATTCATTATTTATAATATTTATATCCTTCTCATCCTAAAACCAATTTATTCAATGAAAAATTTACGGAAAATGTCTCACGAAATGAAGAAAATGCGTCTTACCTCATTTTATTTATTTTTCTGTTCTAATTAAATATAGATACCTAAATAGTGATATCGAATTTGTTTATGGAGAAGCATATAAAAAAATAATACCAATATAAAATCGTTCGAGATAAGTCAAGGTAATTAATTTCAAATATCACAATGGTTCTTTGACATTCTAAACAAGAATATGTAATGAAACCACTAATAGTATCGAAAAGAATATAACTTTTTACGTTTCATTTGCCGACACGCAAAATTTAAAGGTACATTTTTGAGAAATCACCATCTGTCTCTCCTGAGTGCTCCACTTCATAGATTCAAAATATCGCAACGATTCTTTGAAATGTTACACAAAAATATATAATGAAATGACCAATAGTATCAAGAAAATTATAACCTCTTTGGTTTTCATTTGCCAACACGCCGAATTTAAAGATAAATTTTTGAGAAATCACTGCCTGTCTCTTCTGAGCGCCCCATTTCACAGATTGAAAATATTACAACGATTCTTTAAAATGATATAAAAAAAGAAACCAGAGAAAATGCAATTACTTATTCTCTTATGAATTCGTTTTCTTGATTATGAACAGTACTGAAACAGTTCCCCTTTTTTAAGTAATCGAATTTCAAAGGCACTCGCTGACGTTTTTAACACAGAAGAACATTATTTGATTTAGATTGTAGTATACCAAATCAAATGTCGAAAGGGAAAATAAAATCATTACCGAGAAAATCTAATGCGTTTTTCTGGGTTATTTAAAATACTTTTAAATATTTTTGGTTTGTTCGATAGACATCCCGGAGCAGAACTTAAAGAAATTCTGAAATTCTGCTTACGGATTGTCCATACAATGTTCAAATATGGCTTTTTTTCAGTGTTTTTTCAGGTTTCTTATGTAATTAATGCAATGCTGTCTCTTAGCTATTAGCATCGTTCTTTTTTGTGCCAATTGTTATACTGTGTAAACAGGAGACAAGTTTTCCACTAAATACTGAAAAATGATACGTCACTCCAAGCGCGATCCATCAGCCAAGTTGACATTATCAAGAGATGCTTGGATCAACCAAACCAACAAGAGACTTTACTTCCAATTTATTCATAAGTTCTATTTAGATGCAGTAAACAATTACACCGATATTTTTGTCTTTATCCACTATTTACCAATAGAATAACTCCCTGTAACTATTCTTCCTCAAGTTTAGGGAACTGTGGGTATCAAGATAGATAAATTTGAACAAAGACAACCTTTACCTAGGAATTTGTTGTTTTATTTGATACAGTGGATTATGACATTAAAACATAATCGTTTCGTATACCGGAGGTTTAAATTTCTACGGTTCATTAACCATAAAGAAGAATAGTTACAGGGTGTTTAATTATTAGTAAATTATACATGAAATCAAAAAAGACTATAACGGCTTTCTGAATCAAATCAAGTTTTAGATATAAGTAAGGACTTGAGACATAAGTCATAAATTAACTTCAGAAGATAATTTATGTTAAGTAGAGATCCTATGTATGGTAATATTTAATATTC
This sequence comes from Rosalia funebris, assembly GCA_037954035.1. Lineage (NCBI taxonomy): Eukaryota > Metazoa > Arthropoda > Insecta > Coleoptera > Cerambycidae > Rosalia > Rosalia funebris. The sequence goes on from JAZFAV010000015.1 coordinate 35,763,830, forward strand.
TTTCTTTTGTTATAGATTAATTCCAATTCAAATTTATTCTAACTCTTGCCATATACTGTCAATACTTGAGATTTTTGAAAACATATGTATAGAGCACGGCACTATACGGTTGCGAAACCTGGACGGTAGGGGAAGCAAGTAGGAAGAAATTAGAAGCTTTTGAGATGTGGTGTTACCGAAGAATGATGAAAATACCGTGGACTGATAGGGTTAGAAACGAAGAAGTATTGGAGAAAGTCGGCGAGAAAAGAAGTATGTGGAAAAACTTAAAGAAGAGAAGAGATAGAATGGTAGGCCACTTGCTGAGACATGGGGAAATAGTCCACGATATTTTGGAGGCAGAAATAGGAGTGAAGAAAGGCAGAGGTAGGCCTAGATTAGACTACTGCTCGCAAATAGTAAGGGATGTAGGTTGTAGCACAATTAACGAAATGCGTAGGTTAGCACAAGATAGGAGAAGCTGGAGGTTAGCGTCCAACCAATCTTAGGACTGATGACCTCATGATGATGAAATGTCCTAGCGCTTGAGTAGATGCTTATGATATTTTATTTTAAAATTCGAAATTTTGATAATTTATTTAGTGTAAATCTTGTTGTCTAATCGTGAAATCTATTTAGGTTCGTCAGAGGTTCCACCATTTTAAGAATTAAATATTCACTTTCGTATATCAAAAGTTTCTTTGGGTTGAAAGTGTTGAGACAATAATTCGAATAACGTATATTCAAAGTCCTTTGCCGTGTTCAAACCACTGAAGCTTTTAACTTTTCTCAAGAATCAACCTTCAATTTATTTTGATAAACTATAACCGTCAAAACTTAGGTCAACTATTGTTAACTAAAACTATTGTTTTTAAAGACTTTTAAAGTAATATATTCGTAAAAGAATATAGCTTCATTTACTTTGTATATGATGTCGTAAATTTATTATTTCGAAAAATCTCAGTACACTTCCAATATAAAGCAAATGAGCATAGACAAGGTCTATTTTCTATTCCTTTTTTAACTTTTTCATCTTTTGGTAGATATAGTTTGTGTAATCAGTACGACTAGCTTTTTCATTGAAAGTTATTGAAGGACAAATATTTGGTTTATTAAGACTGGAGAAAGTGAGTTTTGCGACCGGCATACAAGTTACTTAGGCGACTGAATAAATTCATTATTTCCAACCGGTGCGGTACTGTGAATGGGACAGCTAGAGTGGCTAAAAACTTCATTCGGTGGAAAGCGTAACAAAGCCAACCATCGATGTCCCCTAATCCACCCCATTTCAAGGAAGTAATCTTATAAATTAAATATTTCTTTTGCGCCTAAAGTGCTGAGCACTCGAAGAATTCCCCTCAAATTCTGCGATCCACCTTATAGAAAAAAACTTGTTTGCTCCATCAGGTTTTCCTTAAAGATTGTTTACTTCTCGTGATATACGATGTAATTTTGTTGACGAGTACTATTCAAATACTTGCGTTTAATTTGAAATTTAATCGTGGAAGATAAATTGATGTTCGATGATTTTTTCCTGGCGAGGGATGTTCGAGTTCAAGATTTAAGGGGAAATTAAATTTCAGCCAGGGCCTGGTAAAATTGCTTTTCGCCTGAGGAGCGGAGTATTTTTCCACCACAAGAAAGAAGTGTAAGTATTCATGTAATTAAATATATGTAAGTAGTTAAGAGTCGTATTAATAATAAGGTTTCGTACAAGGAAGTATAATGGAAAATACTGCATAATTCTAAGGCATTTAATATACATTTAAAATACATGCTTTTAATAAAGCTTCCCACAGAGATTGATGTATAAGTAGTGTTACACTAGGATAATTCCACGATAACCGAGGTCAGCTGTCGAGTAGTCTTGGGATATTTGAATCGATTTAGGTACAAGCTATTCAGTTTATTTTTGGCACCGCCCAATGGCAGTTTGATCGCCCATTTTGTTGTTAGTTGTGGCTGTGCAAATGTCCATATTCCTATTTCTTCTCTGTGTCTTCCCTGTAGAGTAATCGTCACGAAAGTTTGCAGTAACACGCAACTATTTGTCAATAATGTGAGTAATATTTATATCGGAATTTCTTGACTTTGATTATAAACCAAATAGTGGATTTGGTTTGTATTCGAACTTCATATGAATTTATTTATTTATTTTGTTTTTGTATTAAATGAATCGTCATTCTGTTAGGTCTAGAAAAGCTGCAAAGACATTTCCGTCTGTGCGCGAGAGATTTGAAAATAATATCAAATTCCAAATTCACAATAAAACACAGTGGTTAACCGTGGACGAGATAAATGATGTTAAATGTTATAATACATATATATATATATATATATATATATATATATATATATATATATATATATATATATATATATATATTATATATAGTGAATCTATTATATGATTAACAGTAAGGTAGTTAAATAAATATGGGGTCCTAAGGCTGTCGTTTTAGAGCTACAGGATGGAAAAAATAAAAAAAAACAATTTAATTTATGTATTTCTAAACCGCTTGAAATATTTTAATGAAATTTTGTCTATGGTTTTAGTATGTTAGTATTTAGTATGTCGATAATAAAAAAATCAGAAAATAGCCAGTTGAGCTATTTGTACTATCATGCCTTTTCCACTAGAAAAACTTACCACCCTGCATAATCTCACAGAGAAAGTATGACTTCATATATTCCATTACCTTCTATTCATATTTGTTGTTTTACAGTTTTTCGTATATTCTACCATTTAGAGATAAAATTGATTTGATGGAAAATCTAGTGCCAAAATTGCAAGCGAGGGGGTTAGTTTTGAGTAGTAAGGCTTGAACACGTTGTATGTGGTAGAGGTATAATTGTTTATCTTTGAGAATTGACCATACTAATTTATTGGTTCCGTTAACATATGTAGTAAATTTTCTGGTGTTTGTATGCAGGTCTTCTTCAATTTCATTTAATATCACATCTTAGAGTTCTCGCATTTGGTGCTTTTTTAAGTAATGCTAACTCTTAAAGTCGTTGTAAAATGTCAGTAACATATAAGTATATAGATAGTATCGATGTAGATGTATACCCTACTGAGTTCATTCGGCATTTGTCCTGGATCGGCGTACCGTGTACGGCACTGATGAGAACTAATAACTTCGAAACAGTTGTCTGTCATCCTATTCCTATCGCGGACAGTTATCAAATCCTACTCGTGGCGGGTTTTATTTTTTGAAGTCGTTGTAATAGGTTTCTGAAGATTTTCGAATTCCTCTTTCTCCACTTCTTCTCCACAAGTTCCACTAGCAACACTTAACATTAGTATTGTTAACAATATATGTAAGGAAAAATTAAGACTTGAAGAAAGTTTTAATTTTGTAATGTTACTCAAATATAGCTTTATATGTAACAATCTCCGTCGGGAAAATCATAAGCATAAACCGTATTAGCCATTTCGGTATTTGTGTAAGACGTCAATATAATAGTTAAATATGAATATTAACATTCACTGTTATAAAAAGCTTATGTTTTGTACTAAATTGAAACTACTTCCACTATTTCTCAAAATGAAAAACAAAAAATAAGTAAATAGAGCTCCTCATCATTTTCCCATTTTAGTGTTCATCTATAAACATATGTTAAGTGTTCATGTATAATAAGTAGCTTATAGTATAAATTATTTTATACACTACTGTAAATATAAATTTAGATTAAAGTGCGATTAATATACGTTTAACGCCGAATCAATGAAGTTGGTTTTTGCGACTCTCCAAAAAAGCGCGATATAAAAGAAGAAGACGCCACATATATAATACATATATTGTACTTAAAATAAACTGCTAAAGGTATGTATTGCATGTTTATTAGTGAAAATGTTTTCGCTAGCTTTGACATAAGTTGTAAAACTAAATTATAGTGCTGAACAAGAACAAAGGTTCTGGTTCTCTTCTATGGAAACAACAGGACACCGGTAAGTCGAATTTTAATCACCGCTTAATTATTTAATTAATTTACTTAGAAAATTACGTTACATTCCATTTATTCTCTCATTTGAGCGTAGTATTTACTCCAATTTACTTAAATACAAGACAACCTACTAAGGCAAGTCATAAAAGAATACTTGTTAAAGAAATAAATCAATGGTGTCGCTAAATGGTACAAGATAAGAAAGAAACAAGGGACAAAAAATTAAGAGCAGTAAATGGAACACATAAAGACAGTTTCTTTGTAGGATTATACAGTGTGGTATTTTTTTTGTGAAGACATGACAGTACCCATAGCTTCGCTACCAACATACCAAAACCATATTACCAAATTTGTTAAAAATATCTCAAGTGGTTTAGAAATAAGAAATTTTAAATAATTTTTTTTTTATTTTGGACACCTTGGAGTTAGAAAATGGCTGGCCTTAGAACCGTATGTTTATGTAACTAAATTACCTTAATTTTAACCATCAAATACGTCCATGGATTTTCTGTACATATTAAGACATAGCCTGTATATTATGTGTACACTTCATATGTCATATCTTATAGAATAAATGATTCCAAAGTGTTATCCAGATGTAGATGCATTAATAGGTTAAAGCGAAGGGGTTTTCTCAAATTTCCCAAACGAACACGGAAATTTGTCAAAGAGTATCAGTAGTATAGCTATGTCACTACCAGGCCACCCTCGGATTTGTCCGCGGACATTTGATACGGATGGCATGTGGTCAGTGTTGATCTGAAGAACTCTTGGCGCAGGTATAAAACAGGTCTGTACAGGTATAAAACAGGTCTGTACCGGTTTAAAACAGGTATGGTGGTATTAGGAAAAACATGATGTCATTAAACAGTTTACTATACCTGTTTTAAACCGGTACAGACCTGTTTTATACCTGTACACACCTGTTTTATACCTGCGCCAAGAGTTCTTCAGATCAATAATGACCACATGCCATCCGCATCAAATGTCCGCGGACAAATCCGAGGGTGGCCTGGTAGTGACATAGCTATACTACTAGTATCCTAGCCTTTTAACATCCACAGCTGAAGCTTACATTATACCTAGAGGCAATATCTTATTATTTGCAAAATGTTCAGAAAATAAAGTTTTTAGTTTTCACTGACATTGGAAAAGTCAGATAAATACATATTTAGTATGCTCAAGTAGAAACAGCTTTAAAAACTATCCATTGTAATTACACAGAATTACTAAATTTCATTAAAAAAAATATAATATAAAAGGTGGTCGAATCTATGACAATTATGTGTGAAACAAAATATCGGCCAAATGCTCGCCACGGCTTCGGTGGCATACCTCTATCCGATGGTCCATATTTTCAATGACTCTGAGACATAATTGAGGTTCAATGTCGTTAATGTGCCGAATTATCTCATCCTTTAGCTCTTGAATTGTTCTTGGCTTATTGACGTACACTTTTTCTTTTAAATATCCCCAAAGAAAGAAGTCCAACGGTGTCAAATCACATGATCGTGGCGGCCAATTAACATCGCCACGAAGTGAGATAACGCGGCCATTGAATTTCTCACGCAAAAGTGCCATTGTTTCGTTGGTTGTGTGGCAAGTGGCACCATCCTGTTGGAACCACATATCGTCCAGGTCCATATCCTCAGTTTCTGGCCACAAGAAGTCCGTTATCATCTCGCGATAGCGAACACCATTCACGGTAACTGCTTGGCCGACCTCATTTTCGAAGAAGTACGGCCCGATGACGCCGCCAGCCCATAAACCGCACCAAACAGTCACTCTTTGTGGATGCATCGGCTTTTCAACAATCACTCGTGGACTCTCATTTGCCCAAATGCGACAATTCTGCTTGTTAACGAATCCACTGAGGTGAAAGTGTGCCTCATCGCTGAAGATGATTTTCTTTGTAAAATCACCATTCACTTCTGTCTGTTCAACCAACCATTCGGCGTATTGACGACACTTGAAATGGTCAGTAGGCTTCAGCTCTTGAGTCAATTGAACCTTGTAAGCGTGTAAATTCAAATCTTTATTCAAAATTCGCATCAGTGATGTTCGTGAGATGTTCAATTGTTGGGCACGACGACGAGTCGAGGTTGGCGGCTCTTCTGTTACACTATCGCGAACAACAGCAATGTTTTCCGCAAAACGAATTGAGCGAGCATGCACAGGTGTTTGCACATTTCCTACAGAGCCGGTTTGCTGAAATTTGCGCACAATTCTCCCGATTGTGGACACATTTGGTCGATTATGCTGACCAAAAAAGTCACGAAGTGCACGAAATGCATTTTGATTTGAACGCCCATTTTCGAAAAAGGCTTCAACAATCTTAACGCGCTACTCAATTATGTACCTCTCCATGGTTGAATTTGTCAAACACTGAGACAAATAAATATCAAATTAAGTTGGACAAAAAACTTGACGTTAAGGTGTGACTCACAATTAACATCGTGCATTATGGTTGGATCACCCTTTACTTTATTATCTTTATATGAATCATAAATATTAAATCATGCTCAAAAAGGCCTACAGGCTTTAAATGACCTATGGCGGTTTTCATGGTGTGTGTGTGTGTGTAGTGAAATGGTATTGGTGGTCATGTTACTATGGCTACGTTTATTTGAAGTAAATTAAATGAATAGCGAGTAAGCTAGTACCGATGAAAAGTCCATGTTTCGTGGCGAGATGCGGGAATTGATTGTCTGAAAAACTTATCCCAAAAGCCGATAGGCCGTCATAAACCATTGACCTAATCTGCACGGGTTTTAACAAGAATGAATGAGACAGTAAATCACGTAACTTATTGCCTCGTATTTTACCCATAAGAAACATATGTGTCCTGATTCCTAGTGCTAGCACAATATACAAAGGTTTCTACTTTCTAATATTTATAAAACTCCAAAACTTTAAAAACCATCACGGCTGTCAATAGGAGCATGTGCGTGCCCACAGACCAATCCAAATTTTGTCAGATTAAGACATATGAATTGTAATATCGCTGACACATATCTATTAAATAATTTCGAAGATAATTTTATCTAAGCAAGTGTTACATCTTTAGATGCTGAACGGTCCTTATGTTTATATAAACATACTATTTCCCTTTATCAACTTATGTACATGACTTACATAACGTACGGAAACGATGTTAGAAGTATATGTAGTTGGTTATATACGAGTATAGCGGCACTGTTAAAGACTTTTATTAATCTCTTATTAACAACTTTAATTGAACAAAAAATTAATACTCGGAGAAATATGAACATCCGCACTGTACATGCGTTTCATGAAATGTGCAAAAACCTGCGTAAAATTATATGCACTTTGCACGCGAAAGATACGATCTACACTAAAAGTATAAATAATGTCGTACTAGCCCCCTTGCCCAAGGAAAGTCCTGTCGCGCCTTATTACCTTTCAGCACGTGGCGTCACCCTTAAGACGACTAAATAAACGCTGCCCTATGAGTAATACTCCAATATTGCCGATTTAGGGAGATCCTCGAAAAAAGTAATATCGGAGTCCTTACAAAAATCCTCGGAGTAGAGTCGATCAAGGATATTTGAACGAATGATATTATTAAGAGAGTGGAAAATTACATCAATTCGTATTGTTATGCTGTTTTTAAATTGGACATAACTTTGCAGTTAATTTGCTTGCAAAATTATGAGAAATAAATGAAAATGATCGTCGAACTGGTTTAATTTAATTTCATTGTTGTGTGAGAGGCACGTGTATTATACAAGTAACTTTTCCGAGATTTTTGAAACTGTTGAACGTCTACCTCACAAACTTTACGCTGTATAGCAACAAAGTTGGTGACGGCCTCAGCGTTTCAAAAATACAAATCCAGAATTACCTGATTATATATATTTAATTGTATAAGATTTAAAATTTATTTGGGATATATTACGATAGGAATTTTGGTAAATTAATTGGATACCTGTTACTGCATATAAAGTGTTTTCCATATAACTCTTCTCACGTCTAAAACCCTATGCAGAGAGACTAACTGGAAGATACCAAAGAGGCTTCAGAACAGGTTAATCTACTATCGACCTAATTTCAATGCTTATACAAATATTGGAGAAGACCCGAGAACAAAACATAGAAACACATCACATACGTGTCGATTTTAAAGCAGCATATGACACCATCAACAGAGGAAAACTTTTTGAAGCAATGGAAGAATTAGGCATACCACGCTTCCTGATAGCACTTAACAAAGCTAACAATGAAGAAAGTAGAATGCAGGGTACGTATCCAGAGTAATCTATCCCCAGTAATTGAAACTAGCAATGGACTGCGACAAGGAGATGCTCTTTCATGTATATTGTTCAACCTGACCCTAGAAAAGGTGATAAGATCTGCTCAAATTAATACAGCAGGAACAATTTTTAACAAAAGTATCCAAATCCTCGCCTTCACCGATTACATAGACGTAATTGGTAGATCAGAAGTGGGCGTTAAAGAGGCACTGGATGCAGCAGCAAGAGAAATTGGTTTGGTGGTGAACACCAACAAAACCAAATATATGCGTACATTGCAGCCAGTGCAAAGAAGGATATTGCAAGTTGATCAAGCGCAAATAGATTCTGTTGACGAATTCATTTACTTAGGCTCCATAGTAAACACCCGAAATGATATCACAGCAGAAATAACACACCTAGCAAATAGGTGTTACTCTGGACTGGCCTCACACTTAGATCAAGAAACATACATATCTCGACAAACAAAATGTAAATTGTATAAAACACTTATACGCCCGGTATTGATGTATGGGTCTGAGACATGGACCCTATCAAAAAATAGTGAGGAGCTGCTGGGATGTTTTGAGTGAAAAGTTCTACGTAAAATATACGGGGCCGTAAATGATAACGGGGTTTGGATAAAACGCTACAACTTTGAACTGTACAGACTCTATAAAGACCCCCATACTGTAAAATTAATTAAACGTAGTCGCTTGAGGTGGGTTGGACATGTACTTAGAATGGATCCGGGAGATCCTGCAAGAATATGTTGTATATTCCAAAACCCAACAGGACAACGATGTAGAGGAAGACCTAGACTACGATACATAGACGACGTGGAAGAGGACCTAAGAAGCATTGCTGTGAGAGGATGTAGAAGAAAAGCAATGGATAGAAACGAATGGAAAGAGGTCCTGGAGCAGGCCAAGGCGCATCAAGGGCTGTAGCGCCAACAAGATGATGATGAATTGGATACCTGTTAACAAATTAATAAATAGTACGAGTAAGCAAATCGCAACAATGTTGTACCACTCCCTTACTCATATCGAAGGCACCTCCGGAGCATACCTCTAGAGGCTTCGGATAAAAAAAAAAGTTACCACGTTGTTCGCAGGGGTCGATTTCGATACTGATTTTGTCAAAATGCCGAAATTCGAGCGAAAAGCATTTCATACAACGACATAAAAATTTCGTGACACACACACGAGAACAGCCATTTAGTAAATATAGATGAACATTCGCTTATTAAATGTAATAAAAAATAAGGGCAAATTGGCCAAGTATTAGTCCAAGTAAAATATAAAAACACCAGTGACTTTATATTTTTTCACAAACTATAGACCCATTCCTTCATAATTCTCTGTTATTCACCAATACATGAAACTCTAAAAACTCAAAATATAAAACAACGATTTCACGTAATATACCGCTCCAATATATCCACAAAATTATTTTCAGTTTTGAGTTTTACTCGTGATGTAGTCCAAATTAAAGGCAAGTCTATATTTTTTCACAGCACTGTAAGTGTACAGCGAAACTGAAACTGCTCGTATTATATTAATTAGAAGGACACTTTATCATTGGAGGTTCAAAGGACGAGTATTCACGTCTTTAAAAAGGATGTGACCACAGAATTCTAATTAGACAACTGGGATGAAATGGTCACAAAGGAAAAAGTCGAATGTATGGTTTTCGCCTATTACAGTTTAAAATGTGATGCAAATTGCAAATTCTCGCCTCACAATTTAAATTGTAAATCGTTCTTTTCACCCTTTATTAGACTGAGGGGTTTGCCCAATTGCCCCAACAATTAGTAGAAAAGCCAGAGCCGTAATATACACTATAAATAATCGAATCCTGTAAAGGATAGTTGGAGGATAGTGAAAAAAAAAAATGAAAAATTAAATATACAGGGTGAGTCGGGAGGAACGGACCAAACTTCAGGAGTGTATTGTACGTGTGAAAATAACGTAAAAAACTCAAATGTTGTTATCCGATTTTTATTTGTTTTCAAATTATAGCGTAATTAAAAATGTTTATCTAGTATGCCATGTTTGAGGTTCAAAAACATTTGATAACTTTGTTGTTTTGACAATGTGTCAGTGTATTGTAACAGTGATTTAAGGTTTATTTTGGAGTTTGAACGAATAAAGTATTACAAAACGCCACACACGTATTCAAATTTAGAATATGCAAATATGGTGTTTGTTTATGGTTGTTGTAATGGGAATGCCAGAGCTGCTGTTGAAGAATATCGTCAACGGTTTCCACATCACAGACATCCTAATAAAAGTGTATTTATCAGAGTTTTCAACAAACTTCCCTGTGTTAACGTAACATCTGAACGAGCTACTCGACAAGATTTAGAAGAGGTGGAAAATATTCTGGATGTAGTAGCAGAAGATGCAACGACTAGCTCACGAAGAATTAGTATTCAATTGAGCAAACAAGAGGAATAAATACACTCCACCAGAAAGGCTTACATCCGTACCATGTACAGAGAGTACAGCACATACAACCGTAAGATTATCATAAACGTATGTAATTTTGTCGGTGGATAAATAAGAATCCTTGTGTTGTATCGCGCATACTTTTTAAAGATGAAGCAACATTTACACATGACGGCATTAATAATACCAACAACTGCCATGTATGGTCAGATGAAAATCCCCATGCAACAGTCGAAAGTAACTTTCAACATACCTTTTCGGTAAACGTGTGGTGTAATATGGTCGATGGTTATTTAATTGGCCCTTTCATTTTGGAGAATCGTCTCACAGGAGACAACTACTTAAATTTTTTAGAAAATGAATTACACGGACTACTAGAGGATGTTCCTTTAAACATCAGAATACAAATGTACTACCAGCACGATGGATCTCCTGCACATTTCGCTCGTCAGGTCAAGGAACATTTGGACGGAAGGTTTCCAGGGCGTTGGATTGATCGCGGTGGTCCTATTAGTCCACATTAGTATTAGGGCCTCTAAGATCTCCAGACCTCACAGTACTAGATTATTGTTTATAGGGCTGGTTCAAAGATGAAGTGTGTTATAAATTCTGCAGCCGATCTTAAACAAAGACGTGACTCAATCAGGAGAGCTACAGGCGTCCTTCGTAGAACAAGCAAAAAATGTTTAGAGATGAATGGCGGTATTTTTGAATATTTATAACGCTATGATAATCAAACCGTTAATGTATGAAATTTTGTTTATTTTTAATTACGCTATAACTTGAAAAAAAATAAATATCGGATAACAACACTTAAGTTTTTTTACATTATTTTCACACGTACAATACACTCCTGGAGTTTGGTCCGTTCCTCGTGACTCACCCTATATATAATAATTGACCAAAAAAATATATATAAATTTTGAAAACCGTGGGACTACATAGGCACAATATACTACATAAGCATGATGGTATTATAAGCATGATGGTATACAATTTGCAAAATTTTCTCCATAATTATATTTCTATTGTTGAGCGTAATGCGCAACACTGACGAGCTGGGTGACGTCGCTACTGTATTCATCAACTTATTTCTTGTTGCATTTGTATATGCAATAAAACGTTTATACGTTTATGATCATTCTGCGCCTTATCAAACTCTGCGGAAAGATTGGTTGCCGACAGACCAGTGGTTGCCCAGAGTACACCACACAGAGCTTGGTAACTAAATAAACAGTTTTAAAACCTTAAAACGGACTTTTCTGCATGTAGAACAGAACATATCTATCTCTAAATTGAGTGGCGGAGAAAAAATAAACCAACACATAAATGCAGAATATGTTTTTTATGCGACAGCTTTTATTTTTTCAATTTTTCTCAAACAGTTCACCATCGTGCTTGCTCATGACTCATGGACAGAGTGGGGTGTGTCCCATCCACCTCAAAATCAATACATGTCATCTGGTTGACATCCCTAATCAGAATCAGTCGAAACCCGATCGTTCCGACACGATTTAATTGTGTGATCGTGCTAACAAAATCAATTTCTCAAATAGTCCACCGTTGTGCTTTCTCATGACCCATGAACATGGTAGAGTGTGTTCTATCCACCTCAAAATCAATAGGTGTCATCTGGGAGACGTCCCCGATCAGAATCAGTCAAAGCCCGATCGATCCGACACGATTTAGTTGAGTTATCGTGTTAAGAAAAAAAATTCTCAAATAGTCCACCATCGTGCTTTCTCATGACCCATGGACAGGAAAAAATTCTCAAATAGTCCACCATCGTGCTTTCTCATGACCCATGGACAGGATGGGGTGTGTCCTATCCACCTCAAAGTCAATAGGTGTCATCTGATGGATGTCCCCGATCAGAATCAGTCAAAATTCGATCGATTCGACACGATTTAGTTGAGTTATCGTGCTAACAAAAAAAAATTCTCAAATAGTCCACCATCGTGCTTTCTCATGACCCATGGACAGGGTGGGGTGTGTCTTATCCACCTCAAAGTCAATAGGTGCCGTCTGGGGGACGACCCTGATAAGAGTCAGTCAGAATCCGATTGGTCCGACATGATTTAGTTGAGTTATCGTGCTAACAAGAATAAATGCCGCCGACAACGACAACGAAGACAACGACAACGACAACGACGGCAACGACGGCAACGACGAAAAACGAAAAATAAACCCTAGAAAAAAAATTATTTTTTACACGATTACATTACTTTTCTGCGTATAGTGGAGTGCGGAAAAGTAAAAGTCTAATGCTGGTGCTAATGCTGAGAACCAATATTTTGAAATCATGTAAAAACTTATTATTTTCTATTCTAATACTTCTTTCCTTTTTATAAGATAGGTACTCATATTTTATTTGTGTTCAATACTGGGTCCAGTCTGCCACTCCGGATTACATTGCGAATTACATTGTGGCAGCTACCTCCATAGGAGAATACAGTAGGTAATCCATCCATGTAGCGGCCCAGGAGTAAAATAGACATAAACAAAAATAGAAAGCCCAGGAGTAAACTGCACTTTTATAGCTCCGTATCAAGAAACTGACTTGAATGCCCGTGGCATTCTCGACAAACATCTATTTATATGATACTGAAATTCTGGAAAATTCTTTATTCAGACATTACTTCTTCGTTTCCTTATATGACGCTAAAATTCTTGATCAATGCTGGAAACCCGCTAGAATACACCACGATTGTATTTCGATGCCTAAATGGGCTACAATACATCAACTAGTTAATATTATAACGCATTATTTTCAAGAATATGATAACCAAACATGGCTGAGTATAATAATGAAAGGGTATAAATTAGTTCCCTGAGGTATCCCAAATATTGATTAATTCATTTTAAGACGATATACTACACATTGTTTTTAGTTAAATAGATTTTAACTTACATATACCATTTAGTTAGAAGTGAAAATAGCTATTTATTTGGACAAAAACTATTCATGTATTTTAAGATATGGACAGTATTGAAATGGTTATGGTTGTAGTCCATAAATAATAAATAAAATTAATGTTTTAGGGGGTACATACAGGGATACCAATTTGGTGTAACGTGAACATCGCACTGCTGTGGTAGAATTTTATGGCTTGTTGGTATAAAATTTGTATACCAGTACTGATGTAAAATCAACGTATCTGGTCTTAACTTCGTCATATTTCGGGACAAACATTAATTTAACTTTAACCATTTTATTATTTATATTATCTAAAAAAGAAAAACAGAACACCTTCAAAATTGAATAACTATTGTATGTATACTTTATTTCGTGTTGCACTTATTATCCATATAAATAAGAAACGAAATATATGCAGAAGTACGGTATGTAGTGGTGCAAGTTTTAGAAATATTTATATATTTGCGAAAAACGCAGCTAAACTCCAAATGCAGCCTTTACATTTGTAAAGTGTACTTGTATACGGCTTACTTTTCTTCATAGGAATACACAAAATTAAAAATATATATTTTCCTGACTAATTTACATATGTTTCTTTTAATTTATGGTCTACCGTGTATAGTAATATCAATGTAATCCTGATGTACATTCTAGTGATGATAGATATATAGTAGTAGAAAGTTCTCGTAAAATTAAAATGTTGTAATGATAATTATAACGCTTTTATTTAAAAATTAATTATCTAAAAATAAAACAAAATTGACGCATTTCAAGGCTATTCTGAAAAGTTTCCTACGATTTCCTGCATTAACTGTGGATATAAAAAATATTGTACGACGACGTGTGCTTAATAACAAACATGCATTAAATCTCCAAATGGACGAAACTCGAGACTGAAACTGAAATTATCATAGAACAATGTATATCAACAGTTGGCGCGACTCAGAATTGTATATAATGTAAATAAATACATGTGGGATGAAACATAGTGGCCCATTAACACCCCATATCAAATTCGGTCAAAAGCAACATATGGTGAGTTCTCCAACTACGATATAGGATCCTCAATTGAATAGATACAAACGATTCCATAGTTGATAACATTGTTATAGCACTTCCAAATTACTCAAATTCACTAGTCGAAAATGAGTGTGAGTGAAGCAAATTTATATTATTAGAACAGATGAATTAAAATAAATTTCATTTTAACTTATATATAAAGTCAATCTGGGTTACATACGATTTCGTTAAATAAAAATATGAAAAAATGAAAATTCAAGAACTCAAATGATATGCGGCCCAAAAACTAAATACCAATCACTGTCATTAATTTACTTTCTCCATTTTTACTCAGGACACTGCTATGTGGTGAAGACCACTCGAAAATATATTAACACTACTTAGCAAATACATACCTTCCCCGGATTTTAAATATTTTTCAATTTATCGTTTATTAAATTAATGATTCGTCGGAATTTCTAAGTAATATTCACTTATTTTATATACGATAAACACGTAAAATAGCGAGTAGGACATTTGGTATTTATATTGTCGAATTAATTGTAAATAGAACAGTGTGTCTAACAATCATTAATATTTTTCAAATAAAGAAGATTATTACATTTTTTTATGTAAAATTATCCTGAAAACGATATTACTTAACCCATAAGTTTTGTGTTTTTCTTAAACGCCATTGTATCATCTACAACTTTTTGGAATAGCATCTCTTCCAGGAAGAGATTCTATATATTCATATCTTGTCAAATTAGTTTATAGTAGATTTGTTTTAGTTATGTCGTCACTAAAGGCGTTGTGAGGAATGAGTGAGGAAACATGGGGAACATTTAGGAAAACACACCATCTCGGATCGTGGTAAAACAGGCTAGAAAATATTTGTCTACAACTGAACAATATTGGTCTTGAAAATCTAAGAAGTACAGGTTTTTTGTTAGTTATTTTTCATTTATAAATACATAAGGACTTAAAAAGAAAAATAATTACTTTTTGTTTTTATTTTTGTAAAGGATTATTTTAAGGTTTTGGTAACACTCAAATTATAACAAAAGATAATTTTTATTTATCAACAAGAGAACTTATGAATTGAATAATACTAGAACTTATGAATTCTTATATTTCCAGTAAATTAAGGTATGAATCAGGGACGGCTAGTGTGTAGGTGCTGCAGAGCTGCAGAACTGCCAAAAAAATTAGATATTTGTATATTTTCGTGACATAATAATTACTAAAATTTATTAAAAAAATAATTTGGTTAGTTGGTGCAGCTAACCAAATTATTGCGTTAAAGTCGCATTCTGCCCGCCGTCCTCTATTGAGTAGTAGACCAGATGAATTATCTGGGTCTTTACGCGAGCGCGTAGCGGTACATTGAACTGGGCCACACGAGGTAGTTCTCAGAACGGCTCGGCACACCCGTCCTCCCCCTCAACTTCCGCGACAATCCACACTTGGTGCTCGTAAATGTGCGAATTTACACGGTCAGTGAGCTGTATTTTTTTCAGCTAAGGCAACATCAGTGAATGTTTACTTCTTCCTACTCCTCGGGTGGGCGTAAATCGTACCTATTTCGTATTTCGTGTTAATTTGAGATTTTAAATACTTCTTTGTGAATTTGTGTAGTGATTTATTGTACTAATTATTAATATTTATATACTGTGATAGTGACAATGGATTTAGTTTATAATTTAGTTCATGTGAAGCGATTTTTTAAATACTCTTATGAAGAAAAAATTGATTTAAAAAACAATGGTAGGCCATTGCCCGATATTGTTATTGAGACTGCAGTGTTAGCCGCGGAAAAGCATATAAACGTCAATTTAATAGAGACATTTATTCGAAGAACAATTGGATTTGTGGGTGCAACAAAAAAAATGCGTTATTTTGTTTTCCTTGTTTACTTTTTGGTGGTGATAAAGCATGGACGGAGGTAGGGGTGACAGATTTGGTGCACTTAACTGAAAAAATAAAAAAGCACGACAACTCCAAAAGCCATCTACATAATACAATGGAATTAGCTTTATTAGGAACAACTAATATTGAAGCGCAGCTAGATTCAGCTTATTGGATAAATGTGCAAAAGCATAATGATAATGTGACAAAAAAGAGATACGTTTTGTCAAAAATTATAAACTGCATAAAGTTTTGTGGGGCCTTTGAACTGGCGCTGCGAGGACATGACGAAGCTGAAACCTCTCAAAACCCGGAGATATTTCGTGGTTTGATAAATTTTTCTGCTGAGTTTGATGTAACTTTAAGCGAGCATCTACAAAATGCTTCAGTATTTAAAGGAACCTCTAAATAAATACAAAATGATCTTTTAGACTGTGACTGTATATTAAAAGTATGTCATGAAGAAATAATTAAAGAAATTAACAAACCTTCATTTTTGGCCGTTATGGCAGACGAAACAACTGATGTATCTGCAAAAACTCATTTAGTGGTAGTTTTAAGATATATTCTCGATGGTGAACCGATTGAACGTTTTTGGACATACCTGAAACCTACAAAATGTGACGCTGAAACTCTTTCGGAAAATATTTTAAGTGTTATAGACCCTCTAGTAGAAAATTCACCTTACAAGCTTTTTCTCTTAACCAAAGAATATGACGGCAAACATGAATGTTCTTCAAAAAGGTATTAAATTCCAAAAATTTTTCTTGTGAAAGTCTATATTTTTGTATAAAGGAATTTTACATAAATATTCTGAAGTATCAGGAAACGAGTGACCTTGAAAAATTTCAAAATTTTCGCCTGCGCCGCAATTTTTTGTGGTCCCTACGGCGCCAGTAGTTTGGATACGTTTGAAATTTACACGCGGGCGGCCAATACCCTAGGATCGGTCCTGTACAGAACACCCGTTTCATTTCATCACGAGCCGCCACTGATATGAATTATTAGATTTTAAATTAATTTTAGTTAATGAGAATATTAAAATTAAAAAAGGTATTCACATGAAACTAGTACACAACATAAATATTAAAAAATGGCAATACTCTATTAAATATTTGAAATATTTTTGTAATACACCAGCAATTAAAAAAAAAGTGCACCTCTGGATAGTGTGTTTCTAAAATAATCAATAAATTCATTACAAATTCAAGGAATTACTTTTGGGGAAAACTATCAGACCCGTCAAATTTTATTTTTAGTTACACATTTTACTTTTCCGCACTCCACTATAAGCGAAAAAGTAATGTAATCGTGTAAAGAGAAAGTGAAAGAACAACATTTTTTTTTCGCTTTTCTTTTTCGTTTTTCGGTCTAAAAATATAATAAAGTCCTATAGTTTAACACTTCATAAAAATCTCGTAAATTTTATTATTTAATTATTTTTACTAAGTGAAGATCCCTATTTCCATTATTATATTCGATAGGCCCAATTACAAAATAGAAATTAAGAAATGAACATTAATTCTGAACAAATTAGAAGTTACGCTTGCAATAAATCCGAATTCCTGAAATGCCGAATAAGGGAGAAAACTCGTGCGAATCCAGAATTAGTTAGGAATAAAAAGCAATTAACCTTCATTAGCTTATTAACCTTCATGTGAATTAATGAACTACTGCGTATTTTAGACTGCCCATAATATTTCCTCCCAATTGCAATTTACGAAGTTAACTAATTTGTAGTAGAGAAGCTGCAACATAATTTACTTATTTTACTGGAAAGTATTACGTCTGAAATTATCTACTACTTCAACAAAAATACAGTGGCGGTTCGTGGGTGTGTTACGTGGGTGGGCACAGTAGTAATGTGACATGTGGGGTGGTAAAATAATAAAAACATATATCTTACAGTTATGTACTTGTAGAGGAAATCAGTGCCTCTACTCTTGGCATTTAAAAAATTGTTGATAACGTTTTCATTAAAGTCTCGAATTTGTTTACTGCATTGTGTACTGCATTTACTGTTTGAAATGTTTTTTTGCAGATTTTTAACGTCGATTTTTGAAATGCTTTAATCGGCGTAGGCCTGCCTAATTGTTTAATTTCCGTTCTTTGTTCATAAGTTATTGCTTTATTAGCCAATAGTAAATCAACTGAATTAATTATTAAACGTTCAATATTACGGCTGACGCTCACAACACGTTAAGGTGCGTATACATTTGCGAGCTGAACCGCTTGTGAAGCATTCGTTAAAAATAGTTTTACAGCGAACATCTACTGAACTAAACACGATCCGTGGGAAAGAAAGAACTAACCACGAACCACCAGCAGTCTTGCTCGGCGCGCTTACTTGTAGTAAATAATGTCTTCGTGCGAGGAAAATTATACGATTTTAGTTATGAGTGGTGCGGGATTAATGATAGCAGAAAGTTTATGTAAAGAGAAGAGGAAATAAAGATCTACTTCCCTCCAAGCATATTCTTTCATAATTTTTTTTTATACTGGTCCTTTTGTTTAGAATTCCACAATAACCATTTCGTTTTATAAATGTCAATTAGTTTGACTACATTTTCCTCTGCCAATTCTATTATAATAATTATTATAATATAAAAATTATTAAATAAAATTACAAGGGTAGGCAGATTATTAAATAAACAACCGAGAGAGAAAGAAATCATACAAAAAGGCACAAGACATAAATAGAGCCAGCCCCGTGGTTCGCGAGCAGAAGAAAAACAACGAACTGCACCAACACCCACTGAATAACAAGGCCTTAGTGCTTGTCGTGTGACGTCATCAATGTAGGCCGTGCAATTTTAATCATATAAGGGGATACATACACTAATATTTATGAAAACTATCAATAGTTAACTTATTTTAAAGAAAGCTAGTTATATGACAGGCTTCTTGACAAATCCCAAAAATTATGTTTGAGTTTTGGTTTAATACTAGGTGTAGTATTAAGTGCAGGCTCCCAACTCCCCTACACCTGCGCCAAAATTCAGGATATGTATTTATGTATAATAAACATTTTTCGCACTACTGAAAAGAGATTATTACACATAAATACATATACTGAACTATTACACACCTTCTCTTAATTATTATTACTTAGTAGGTATAATATAGGTATGCATGTTCATGTTATGCAGTTTCAAATTTCATTTACCTACTACCTAACATCGTGCAGAACTTAGTGTTGAGGTGAGAGTTTAGGTATAAAAAATATATTATAGAACACAAGCCATGAAAATACATTAATTAAACTTTTAAAGAAATAGGTCCCAAATTATATACGTTTAGTTATAAAAAATATTTATGCATGTATAGGTAGGTATATGGCCTACTTCGTTAATGTATCGAGTTTTCTTTTTTATTTCCTTTTTTTAAATGGTCGCTATTTTTAGCGCAATAATTTTTTAAGAGGGCATTGGAAATACTTTTGAGAATAATTTTTAAAATGTCTTTTCCATTATGATTAGCGCATCCATCGAAATGTGAGACATGTTTCTGTTCAATACAATATTCCAAAATTAAATGAACCATGAACGATCTTTTATTATAGATTTCTAGAAATGTGTCCTCAAATTCATTTATTATTTTATTGAAGATTATATAAGTCACAGATAGGACATTTATAACTTGTCCTTGGGAATATAAAATTCCTCCACGATTTAATTTATTAATGGGATCAAAATTGTCCTCAACAATAAATTGCTCGTCATATACTAATTTTTGTTTACAGCCGGCACGTTGTAATTTTTTTAACGTAATATAGCAACAATAACCACCTAAATATGTAATTAACGTCAATACATCGTTGATATCGTGAAAGTGATCATCATTTATTAAAATTTGAGACAATAACGTTTTAATTTGAGAAAAGTCTTGTTGAGAGCAATTTTTGCTTATTTCAAGGGCTTTTGACAAATTTAACTCATCAATATTTTTGAGCTTTTCATCTTTACTTGCCGTATTTTGACATCTTTTGATAAATAAAAGGGGCAATTTAAAAAATAGATGGTATACAGTCTTCTTTTAGCCGTGGTTTCAGTAAATCTATTGTAAAAATCTTACCAGTGTTTGAGTCTTGAACTGTTGTACTTTTTATTATACTACCTTCAGGAAAATGAGCTTCACATACTCTCGTGTTGTTTGTGGGCTGAATGTTATCTCGGGGTATCGCTTTTAGCAATTTTTGTCGTAAACTTACGTCCTTTGGAAAACCGAGAACATGAACTTTAGGCCCATTTTTATAATAGTTTCCGTTACAGCGAGGAACACAACACTCTTGAGGCATAATTTCACTAAGTATCAGTTACCACAAAACTAGCCGAAACCAAGAGAAAAACATACAATTAAACACGAACAAAAACTTATAAACTGTGCTGTAAACAAACCGACGGACCGCCACAAAAGCAACAGGTTATAAGTCCAAAATATATGGTTTTACGTATTTAAAAATACGCCTAACAATATAAATTATATACCTAAATATACAACGAAATATTAGGTACAAGTTTCACGCACTTAAAAGCACATAAATAGTTCTGATTTCAGAAAAATGTAAGAAATAACGCTGAATATAGCAACTTTTAGGTTTAGAGGTTAACGTACCAGATGAGCGCTGTTGCCGGCTCCGTAAGGAAAGTATTTTTGTTAGGGAAGTCGAACAAGGTAGTAGTATTTGATAATTAAATAAATAAATTACGAAATACCACATTAAAAAAGAGGAAAGAACATCTTATGGAAATATGTGTTTTACGATATTGAAGAAGAAAATGGTAATATAAGAGAAAGAGATACATCCTTTATATACTGGAATCCTAATATTCGCTAGTATCGTAGTAGTCTGGCAACGTTGCAAACATCTGTTGCCTTTCGATCGTGTTTCGCCACCGGTAAGCTGGCTTCCTAAATCTTCGCTACATATCGGAAAGGCCTACATTCATGACGTCACGAGCTAAAATTTTGTGAGCGCTTTGTCCTTATGTAGAGGTGTTGTTGACTGCACACGGCACCGTCTCAATGTGAACTTCGAATGCCTTTGTGTTCGTCAAAAAAACCGACAGGTTGTGGTTCGCGACGAGCGGTTTATAAGCGGTTCGTTCGGCGCTCCAAACCCCGTCCCAATCTTGCGATCAAATGGTTCAAGAGCGGTACACGAACGGTTCGCCTCGCAAATCTATACGCTTCTTTACGCAACGAGAACGACGAACCACGATTCTGACGTAGTCTCCTCGAGGTTCGATTAAACGATTTCGATTAAACGCCTTTTACGCCCAACGAAAATATACGACTGGACACGACTAACACCTAAGCGAGGGCGATCTAAATATCTACCAGTAGCCTTTGTATTCCTATACGCAAAATAAAAATTTTGTATAATATAAAGGTATAAAATGTATACATAAAACATTATTATATTTTTTAAAAAGTCTATAATTAATGTATAATGTATTTACAATAATATATTATTTTGTATAATTATACAAAATTAATATAAAACAAGCTTTTTTCTAAAAAATTTAAGTAGACATGTGCCCCTATGTCCTTTATTAGCAACCGTCACTGGTAAAAATGCATTGCTAATATTTTGTATAATAAATATCTATCCACAAATAGACGATATGTATCAAAATGTTGATATATCCACATTTAATGTAACATGTAACCATCACTTTAACAATGATATAAAATACGACGATTTTAGGGAGATCCAAAACTTGAATACGTACCAAGGAATGGTCTTGAATGTAGATATAGCAATTATTCACCCTTATTTTGCCACGAGGGCTAAATTTACTTTAGAATGTGGTACATATATTACAAATAAATTGACTTCATGCTATACAGTGCGTCTATAAATTATTATACAAAATCGTCTTCAGCTAGAGTGATCAGTTTAATAAGATATTTCGAAAGAAGTAAATGTTTGGTTATGATACGTGCTTTGGAATATACCACCAATTCATACTGTTCTTTAATAAGTTGTGACTGGAGAAGAAATTCAGATAATGTCGAATATTGTTGTTGGTGCAATATTTGACTATAGTGACTGTGTTTGAATTATTAATTAAAACATAAATAATGTTACAATGGCAGCTGGTAATAATTGGACAGGGGAAGTGTCAACTTATAATTTTTAGAAAAAATAACACTTGTTTTCGTAATCGTAATCCATTGATTACATATTTTATAATATCAATTCTACACGCCAAGCTCTTCATCGAGCCATTGCAGTACCTAGAACATTTTACAATTATTATATTAAACTTGCCTGGTATCCCTTAGGACACAGCGAGTACGGACACACGTTTAGATCGTTCTCGCAATGTTACTCGTGGCCAGTCGTACTTTTTCGTTACGCGGGTAAAAAACGCTTTGTTAGCAGATAGATAGAGGAAAGGCAGTAAATTAGATTCACTGGGATTACGTCATAACTGGTTACATTTTAGTAGGTGACCGTAACGTGTTATGATAGTCAGTTATAACTTTAAATGTTTAAAAATAATTTCAGTTCATTTGCTATTGATACCCCCATATGCCATGTTCCTATTGTGTCCAGCAAATGTAATACTCCCACGAGCCGCCAGTGTATTAACATTTATAAATATATTTTATATTGACAATTGTTGATTATTATCTTAACTTGAATTATTTGTTGTTTTAACAAGTTCAAATAATTGAAAAAAATTAAATTAAACGTGTAAAAATAATTAATATTTAATTAAATGTTAATTCTAATGGTTTTTAACTAGCTGACTGATAAACTTATATATCAATCCGGTATGGTCTAGTGGCTAGGATACCTGGCTTTCACCCAGGAGGCTCGGGTTCGATTCCCGGTACCGGAAATATTTTTTTTAATTTACCTTACAAACAATTTTAAAATAAATTATTAGATATCTTTTATATACGTACTCCGATATAGTCTAGTATCCGGTAGGCTTTAATGCGATACTCAGTGATGTAAATACTTTTATGTAAATTTAATTTTCTTATTGAAAATTTCGTATTGCGAATTTCTTTTTTCTAGAAAAAAATATGTAACAATCCGGTATGGTCTAGTGGCTAGGATACCTGGCTCTCACCCAGGAGGCTCGGGTTCGATTCCCGGTACCGGAAAAAACTTTGTTTTTGCTTTTTGTACTGAAAATTCTTATTCCGAATTTCCTCTTTACAGAAGAAAATACTTCTCAGTCCGGTATGGTCTAGTGGCTAGGATACCTGGCTCTCACCCAGGAGGCTCGGGTTCGATTCCCGGTACCGGAATTTTTTTTTCACTCTAAACACAATTAATATATGTGAATTTATTATTTATTCTATTTATTAATTCATTTACTACTGTTACTGGTGCTGTTACTAATTATATTATATTATTTATTATATGGCAAGTTTAATAGCTATTTTCTTCAAAAGCTTTTCAAAATCGATTGTATCTACTAAATGGTTTTAAAACCTAATGATACTTAGTATCTTTTAAAATTTATAATTTACTACATAGTTAAATTATATTTTTACAAAAGCAAAAATGTGACAGGTGACGTTTTCTCAAAAGTTTAGTACCATATTCGGCATGTCCCCCAATAAAAATAAAACAAAACTGAAATATTTTAAGTATCATAATTCAATTCGCTATATTTTCTTGTGTTGAGGAGAGACAGATGATGTTTTCTTAAAAGTTTATTACCATATTCGACATGTCGCTGAATGAAAATGAAAAAAGCCGCAATATTTCAAATGTCACCATTCAATTCACCATATCTCGTATTTCAGAAAACAATAGAATCTTGTTGGTAGTTGCAATATGTGAGACATAGCGCTGAGGAGAGACAGGTGCTGTTTTCTCATAAATTTACTACTATATTGGGCATGTCGCCAAATGAAAATAAAAAAGGTGTAAACTTTCAAATGTCATCAGTCAATTCGTTATTTATTATATTTTATTTTGTGGAAAACGAAAGAACTATCTATAATTGCAATTTATGAGACACAGCGCTGAGGAGAGACAGGTGGTGTTTCTCAAAAATTTACTACTATACTTAGTATGCCAAATGAAACAAAAAACAGTAATCTTTAAATATTTACTAAAAATTTACTTTGGAATCTGGAATCATTTGCTTTCGACTCTTATTGTTAAAAATATTGCTAAATTGGTAATTGTTGAACGGTTTTTCATAAATCTGTGTTGCAATGGAGATATAAAGTTTTTAACCCATAAGTACGATTATATAAGGACATCTTCAACACTTTAGCAAAGTTGCATAATATGGAAATAGATCAAAAATGTTAATGAGTGTTCAAGAATTAAGACATATTAGACCAATATTCATATGTTATGTTATGCATTCCTATTTTAACATTATATACCTGTATTAATTACATTCAGACGACAAGAATTATAACCATTCTTAATATTTTCAAAATTACTTTATAGCTACGTTGGCGTTTTTAGTATACGAGTATATTTATCAATTCATAATAGTTGTGTTAAAAGTAAATCAGCCTGTATATTTATGCACAAGTAATTTACCTACATGTGCTGTAAAATAAGTACTGATAAAAACAATTTTTTTGGTGAAATAACGTAGACCCCAAAACCCCTAAGACGATCTTATAAATATTTAGCCGCACCGAAGACTGCTTTATTTCGAGTGTGATTAATTGCCTCAAGTATTTACTTGAACCGAGATTTAAGAGTTCACTAATAATATGGAAACAGCCGAAGGGCAACAAATTTTCTCAAATTTACATGCATTTTGAAAACATCGCTCGCTGAAAGCTTTGTGGCCGAAATGATAGAGTAATGGATCTAAATTTAACGTCTATAAAGTTATTATAATTATACATTAGCACCATTAATTTGTTTTTAAATGTCGTACACGACAGATATATGTGGACCACATGAAACGTTATCCAAAATACTCTGCGTGACGTTGGCATTGGATAGTGGGGGCCTCGGTGAAAAAAGAGCAATAATTCATTATTTTGTTACACAAAAAAACTGGCTTTCTGCCTTACTTGACTCGTTCTCATGGTTTTTCGTTCCCCAACTGTAAAGTTCCTCAGAAATAATACGATGAGGTCATATCTAAAGTGTCACAGCGTTTAATGAAAACAATTCGATAGAAAGAGACTTTCCATCCAATACAAACATGAATCCGTATCTGGAAAGCCCAAATTACTTTCGAAGACAAACCTAACTCTCCATAGGTGTTACTAATTATTTTTATATTGGAAGATGACGACTGACGAAATATTGGGTCAGGAAAACTGAACTACCTATTATTATATCTTGAATTATTTGATTTGAATTACAAAGCAAATTCATACATATTAAACTAGAAGATTTTTTTTTATATTTTGATAAGTACATTTATCATTACAATTAATTTTTCTATCTTGGTTTTGGAGTCATCTGAATATTTATATCTTAAATAACTTTACAAGGGGTAATCCAGAACTGAAATATCCAGCGATTTTACTGACCAAGGAATGGTATACCATTAATCAGTGAAAACTTTTTCCATCGTGTAACTACAATTAAAATAAGTAATTATATCATATTTTCACTTATTGAATTCAATAGATGACGATGTATTATTAAAGCATAAATAGTTGATTCCTATGGTGTGTACAATGGTTCTTTACGTGTGCGTCACAGGTAACAATCGTATGGATCAATCAACTGACATTTTTGAATAGTGTTGTGCCGAAAACACATTTTGGGATAACAGTTAGTATAATATAAATTCGTCAGCCTATAATAGAGTAATGAAAAGGTTCTCCACAAAAACATTCAGTGAAAGTGATATTTCCATCAAAATAAATGAGATAAATTCAACAAAAATCAAAATAAATGAAACAAAAGCCAGAAATAAATTTTACAGAAATATTGAGATGACAATGAATCAAATTATAAAATAAAGATAAGACGTGACTTCATAATTGCATTTTATTCGGCAAATTATTAACTGTCTATGCCGTACGTAGTTGACTGAAACATATGTCGCTAGACATACGTGCTGGCATATTAGTAATAATTGCGAGTGGTGTAGCATGTGATCCGTGCGTCGTCACAAAGATCCCATTAACTATAGAACTATTTAATATATATTCAGCAAAAGTTTAAGATGTATTCCAGAGGGTTTTGGTTTCATGTTTAGAGTAAGGAAAATTCGATGCGTAAGATCTAACGAGGAACCGTTTGATGCTTTAAACAAAATTGTATATGGATTGGATAGATATTTTTCCAGTGTCTTTTTCACTGACGATGTGCAGGCTATAAACACCAGTCCTGGTAAATCTGCATCAATTAAAATAAATTAAAAACAAAATGACTTATAGGGATGATTATAGATCCCAAGTTTTGTTATAAAGGATTACTCAGGGACCTTAATAGAGCCACTTTTCATATCATTTAATACGTTCTCCAACATGTTTCCTAGGTTTGTTAAGTAACAAGGATCTGCGATATATTAAAAAATTGTAATTCATCTGATTTAGAAGAATTATCGTCCAATCTTGTAAAGGTTTTCGAAATGTTGGTGGGTTTCGGGATACACTCACTTTATCTTGATGTAGAGTCCGCTTTATCGACGAATCAATATGGAGTCATAGCAAAATGCTCCACGGTTACAAATTTAGCAGAATTTACCCAGATTATTGGAAATTCATGTAGATAATAAAGGTCAAGTCGATGTGACGTAAACTGATTCTTCGAAAGCTTTTGACAAGGTCTATATACTAATTTTAAAATCAGAATTATATAGATTCAATAGCAATCTTTTTCACTCAGTAAATGCTATTTATCCAGACGTACATTATTTTTTTCCTATAATGGCTTTAAATTCGAGATCTTGAATTCGAGAACTCGAGATTCTCTGAAGTATCTCAATGCTCAAATTTGGGACTATTATAATATAAAACCCTTGGTTTCGTGATTAGAGACACGGCATAGTTTAATGACATTGCTACCTTAAAATTTTCATATTTTTCGTTAGTTCGTTAAAAATTAGAATGTTGTAGCCTTATTTGGTACCCCCGTATTTAAGTCATATGAATCAAGTCGAAAATATTTAACGCATTTATTAAATTATTTGTCATTTCTCATAGATAAGTATTATTCAATGAGAGGTTACGATCATACTTTGCTTCCACAAAGATTTTATACCCAGTCATTGAACTCTAGAAAGGCGTTTACTAGCCTCTCATATCTATTTAAACTGTTCCATAATAGTATAGATGCACTTTAATTAATAAACATGTTTCGTATACGCATACCAAGAGTAGGCCCTCGAAAAAAAGTATGTTTTGTGATGAGTTACTATCTTTAGTTAAATAAAAACTTTTTACTATCGTGTAAGTTGTATGTTACTCAAGTTTTCCATTATTATCTCAATGTTGTTTAGCGGTTACCTTTCTTTATTTATTTTTTAGGTATATACACTAAATATACATATACCTACTATACATATATGTATTTATTTATACGTATTTGTGTCCTATAAATAATTTTTTTTCTGTTGGACAATAAAGGCAATATTATTATTATCATTATTATATTTTGGGGACGAAGAGTAGCATAGTTTTTCCAAATGTTGTAAAAGTTTCCTGTAACTATGAATGCATTGGGATCTTATTTTTTGTATATTTTTATATCTTTAATTTTGTATATCTTTAATTTTCATCATTAATCATCCTTTTTACAAGTTCCAAAAAGTCCAACTATATCTACAATCTGCAAATTACAGTATGAATAGTTGCAATTTTTTTACACATTAAACATTTTTTTATTAATAAATGCATTTGATCTGGGTTAGCATATATACATATTAGGTACAAAAATTAAGGGATGTAAAAAATTTTAAATTTAAACGTGGAGAAAATTAGTCACAGAGCAATTTTAAAATAAGTAGATTGAATCTCCAAGTTAATCGTCTTGAGATCATGATTTTAAAATTCTTTACCGTTAGCAGTTTTTGAGTAATCATAAAAAAATTTCCAAATTTTTGCGTGCCTTTTATAAGGTCCACGGACTTCATGGCTCAAAAGGTTTTATGATTTCATCATAAAGTCGTTTAAATAATTTTATCCTCTTTAATTTGAGTAGTCTAAAAGCCTTGCACGATGATTTTTTGACGAGTTATCGTCGTTTAAAGCGAAAAAGTCAGTTTACAGTACTTTTTTTAATTTCCTTTGCATTATTTTTCTTACAAGAATTAAAATTTTTGAAAAAAACATGGATTATTGTTAAAAAAATATTTTCAACCTCAAGAAATGAATGAAAAATGGAAAATATATCTTTGAATTGATTTTTAGAAAAAATTACAAATTACGGGCACAATGAGAAAAAATAGCAGCTCTTTGAAATGTTCAGGGTTTATTTGGGATACTTTGAAGTTGAAGGAAAATAGTGAACATCCTTATTCTATCCATTACTTGCAAAGTTATGCCAAGTTAAGCAAATATCCCTAAATAAGCAATTTCTTACCTCTTCTTCAATCAACGTTTTTGCGCCGAAAATAGTTTTTTTACCAAAAAACAATAACCACAACTTATAAAGAATACTTTGCAGATTTTAAAACCCTATGCACACATATATTTTAATAAATTTTTACTTGTCAATTGCTTTTACAGCATTGACGAATTTTTATGCAATGTATGTTAGGTTTGATTATATTTTTTCACTCTTGCTTTGTGATGTCTTTATATTTACTTTGTTTTTTTAAATGTTGTGACTACAAATGTACTTATGTATATGAATGTCAATAAATTTTTATTCTATTCTATTCTATTCTATTCTATTCTATTCTATTCTATTCTATTCTATTCTATTCTATTCTATTCTATTCTATTCTATTCTATTCTATTCTATTCTATTCTATTCTATTCTATTCTATTCTATTCTATTCTATTCTATTCTATTCTATTCTATTCTATTCTATTCTATTCTATTCTATTCTATTCTATTCTATTCTATTCTATTCTATTCTATTCTATTCTATTCTATTCTATTCTATTCTATTCTATTCTATTCTATTCTATTCTATTCTATTCTATTCTATTCTATTCTATTCTATTCTATTCTATTCTATTCTATTCTATTCTATTATATTCTATTCTATTATATTCTATTCTATTCTATTCTATTCTATTCTATTCTATTCTATTCTATTCTATTCTATTCTATTCTATTCTATTCTATTCTATTCTATTCTATTCTATTCTATTCTATGCTATGCTATTCTATTCTATTCTATTCTATTCTATTCTATTCTATTCTATGCTATGCTATTCTATGCTATTCTATTCTATTCTATTCTATTCTATTCTATTCTATTCTATTCTATTCTATTCTATTCTATTCTATTCTATTCTATCCTATTCTATCCTATTCTATCCTATTCTATCCTATTCTATCCTATTCTATCCTATTCTATCCTATTCTATCCTATTCTATCCTATTCTATCCTATTCTATCCTATTCTATCCTATTCTATCCTATTCTATCCTATTCTATCCTATTCTATCCTATTCTACCCTATTCTACCCTATTCTATCCTATTCTATCCTATTCTATCCTATTCTATCCTATTCTATCCTATTCTATCCTATTCTATCCTATTCTATCCTATTCTATCCTATTCTATCCTATTCTATCCTATTCTATCCTATTCTATCCTATTCTATTCTATTCTACTTGAATTTTCTGTGTAATCATTATTTCCCAAGTAATTAACTACCAAATTAAAAACTGACTTTTTTTACTTTGAATGATGTTAATTCAGCAAATGAATCATCATATAAGACTTTTAGACCATTCAAATTAAATAGGATAAAATTATTCAAAAAAGCTTTATAATGAATTTACTGAAAGAAATTTATTGGAGCCCGTGGACCTTATGAAATGCAAGAAAAAATTTGGAAATGTTTTTTTCGATGGTTTTCTTATGATTACTCAAAAACTGCTGATGGTGAAATTTTAACTCAATTTTCTCTTTTTAAAATTGTTCTGCGACTATTTCTCTCCAAGTTACAGCCCCCTGAAAATCACCTAAAAATTAAGAATGTTTTTTATATCCCTTAATTTTTGTGCCTAGTGTAATTTTGCTACCAAAGAGAACATCGTAGGAATTAGTGTGGCTTTTAGATTAGAACGTATTTCACGATGCTACGAGGCACATTTATAATGTTGAATGGTGTCACACATGGTTCGACTGTAGCATTATCTGAAATTCACACTTGCATTACTTCCTCTTCTCGATTTCAGATACGTTCTGTTTACAATGATCTACCGCTATACAATGGGAACATATCCATTCGGATACAAGAGAAATACTCAAATGCGCCAACAACAAACTAGTTTTCAATTTCCAAATACAATACCGTGGGTGATAACAAGTAGAGCCTTTAATGAAGTTGCGAAACAAAGAACAATGGCCTGAAAACGTTATATGTACTATAGACAGCTGTGCAATTTTGTACCCGTTCAAGTGAAATAGATGCGAATGAGCATCCAGGAAATTGTGTACGGCGTCGTTCTGTATCCTATCTGCCTTCGAATGAAATTCGGTATTTAAAATTTTGCGGCGAATATGTGCGTTTTATATTAGGGATAGGGGAATGTAGTCCGCCGTTTTTGTAGCTGTAAATGCTGCCAGTTCTCCCGGAAATAATTTCATTCCTTGCAGAAAGATTATAATGTAGTTAAACATACTGCGAATTATATTGTTTTATTACATGATATAATATTGGGCTCAGTGACAATGGCGTTATTTATACGATCATAATAGCGTTTAATGACTACAGTATTACCCGAAAATATTACAAAAAAATATATAAGTAGGCCTAGACAGCTATTCTCCTGGCTATATGCCGACGACGAGCGCTGGCTTATATGGCGAAATTTGCCGTATTTTGTCTAACAGAGTTAACACTAAAATACAGTGATTCAGATTTCTGGAAAACCACAAGGAAGATGCAAAGCGTCCTCTATCTCAGGATATCACTAACTAAAGTTCCGGTTTCGACGTTGTCTTGGGTTTCCTCAGTGCAGTGTAAGTGAGTATACCTTTGACAAACCAGGCTTGCATCTTGTAGATGCCGTTAAGTTCTACCTAGACTTCATCACTGTGACGGAGAAAATCCGAGCCAGGGCTCGGAAGCTTTACGATGCAGCAAGTGTCCATGACAACCGTCTCATCCGAACACCTTCGGACTATGACCCAGGAAGACCAGGAAGACACAATAGACCCAAGATCCAGGTAGTATGACCTCATAGACCCCCTATACAGGTCAAATATAACTTTTTATTTCAGCTGAGCCCTATTGCTCCACTAACCATTTTTTATGTCAGGGGACCCTATGGCCCTTTAACCATTTGCTGTTACAAGAAACACACGACTTCCCTCTCACACACACCTGACTTCACATCCTGGGATCCTTTTCTAATAGAGAAGGACTCCTGAGTAACAAGACTCACTCTCCTGACAGCGATTCAAGTGACGCGGTTCGTTCGCAATGTCGTGGAAGATCACCTGATATGATCCAATTCCCTGGCGCCGTGCTGGTCGCAATGCCCACGATAAGACACCCCCCGGGGGGCTGACACTGGCGAAGCGGTGCGGCAAAACAAGGCAACCAAAGATAAAAATATAAAGGCGTCAGGACCAAAGGTGGCCGAGGAGAGCGAACTGCTGCCAGTGGCGCGCGTCTTGTTTGCGGGCGGCACTTGTCTCTCGCGTAAGACACGCGAAAGCGGAAGCAAAGCTCGGCCTACCTTCGTATGATGGTCCCGGTCTACACGATGGGCGAGTAAAGATCAGTAATCTCGCTCGACTTGCCGACAAAACCCATCAAGGTCAATACGCCTGCCAATTAATATTAAGTTCTACAACAGTAGAGCGTAATAAGGTGCCATCTCTTGGTAGTTCCGAAAACAATCCAAATTGAAGTAAAACTTGATATAATCAATATAATGCAAAGTTTTATTTGGCAGATGGTAATTTTATAAATTACTGAAGTGAGGAGTTTATTATATTCCACACCATCTGCAAATGCCTTATACAATAAGGACTAAAAAAAATAGACCAAATCAACTATTCTCCTGGCTACATCCTAACGACGAGCGCTAAATTATATGACGAAATTTGCCATATTTTGTCTAACAGAGTTAGCACTAAAATATAGTGTTAGCACTGGAAATACAACAAGGAATATGCAAAGTGTCTTCTATCTCAGGATATCACTAACTGCAGACCGGTTTCGACCTTATCTTAGATCTCGTCAGTACAGTGTAGACGAGTAAACAAGCAAGGTTCGCATCTTGTAGATCCCGTTAAGTTTTACAACAGTAGAACGTAACAAAGCGCCACCTCTTTAGTTTCGAAATCAATCTTTTTTTTAAGGGGGACGTAGCCGGTGCTTGCGCGAGCCGGACAAGTGGCCCCCCTGATAGTGCCGCGCATGTATCTGCATCCCACCGCCCCTGCCATCTCATCCACAGCCTCTCCCTAGCATCCCGCCTCTCAGACCCCCGGTACACCTCCTCTCTCTCCCACGCGAGAAGATCGATCAGAGGCATACCGACAATAACCAGCACCGCGGCCCCAGACACCGTCGTATAAACACTCGCCACATGCACCGCCGCCCTTCTTTGCATGCTACTAACCATTCTTCTTCACTTAGCCACATCGAAAATGTCAACCCAAACGGGAGCGGCATACAACAGGATAGACTATGCCGCTCCCGCAGGGACCCTCCTCTTGGCCGCTCTAGGACCCGTCACGTTGGGCATAAGTCGCCCCAGAGCCACCACTGTCCTCCCAACCTTTGCCATTGTATTTTCTAAGTGAAGTCTGAAATGCAATCCCGGGTCCAACCACACCTCTAGATACTTCAGTGCTCTTCCTGGTTCGATTGCAGCTTGTCCTACTCAAAATTCAATGAGTGGTGGCTTTCTCCGTCTGGTGAGGAGGATGGCCTTCGTTTTTTCACTAGCCAGTCTTAGCTTCCTTCCCTCCGCCCAACTCCTAATTCTCTCAATAGCAACCTTGCCAGTTGCTATCCTCCCTGATGACCAATCGAAATCAATCTAAATCGAAGTAAAACTTGATAATCTAAATCGAAGTAAAATTTGATGATTTGAAGTTTTACTTCAATTTGGATTGCTTAACGAAGTAAAACTTGCGCTATAATAATCCCTTCACTTCAGTAGTTTACTATACTGTTTTTGAATTACAGTAGAAAATCGTAAAAATATAAAATTAACCGTTTTACAACGATGTTCCATGGATTTTCCTTTTCCTAATTGGAACCATTTTGACCCAAAATTAAAGTGCCTATATAAATATTATTATAAAATAACTAACTGTATTGAATTCTAATTAATCCGGATCCGGATTGGCTTAGGAACACAGTCCCATCATTGGTATGTTACGCCACTGTCTATGGAGCTACAAAGAGACTTTAGTAAGAGAATACTTTACTTTGCCTATTTCACGTAAGTAATTCAATGGTGTGAATTTTTCGGAATTCACAGAATAATCCCCACCTAAATTAATATTCAAATAATAATAAAAGCAAGTAGTTGTGTGACTAAATTATAATATTCAGTCACACAATTACTTGCTTTCTGTTGGTGTGGAGCGACACATGAATCATCGGCAGATTGCTCGCTAATATGATTACATATGTCACTCATGTCAAGCCCCGACAAGCCAAGCTAAATTACATTGCGGTTTGCACATGCTTGCCAACAAAACGTCCGCATGTTCCAGCGCGGAAATGGAGGATTCATTTGTTGCCTAATTTGAAAGAGTGGCTGGTGTGTGTGTGTGTGGTTTGTGAATAGAACAATGCGGTCATAGAAATGCGATTTCTATGAACGGGAACGTGGCGAGAATATGTTTTTCCCGAATTTACTGCATCTATTATAATATATAAAATGCCGATCCACTGTTATGATCAAATTATAAGTTTATACGAGTATCTCTCTTCATAAAAGGTGATATCGTGTTAAAAGTCAGTTTAAATGAATTTTGAAATAAATATAATTTAGGTCCGATCCGATAGGACTTGCACCTTGACGAAGTTCTAGTGCAAACTAGAACAGGTGGGTCGGCTTGCGCGTTTTAATGATTTAAGGAGCCGTACCATAGGTATAACCATAGTGGGGGGCCCTTATTGAAAAACCAGACTAAGTCAAGTCCCTGAAGGAGGGCAGCAGTTCTTTCAGTAGTCATAGTGGCAGAAACCGTGGGGGTTGGTATGGTGCTATGACACACACGACTGCGATGTGGAAGGCAAGAGGAAACCACCACATTATAATCCTCAGAACAGCTAACGAAAGGCTTATCCCAAATAATGATGGCGTCTCCTGGGGCAAAAAACACCGGAGGTAAAATAGTCCTCCGCTCGGATTTCCGGGTGATGACTGTTCCGGGGGACGTGATCGAGTGCAATAATAGGGTTAGCAAGAAGTGTAGCATTTCATGAGTCGGAGCATGGAATGTCAGAAGCATGAGACAGGCAGGGAAGCTAGAGAATCTGAAGATAGAAATGGATAGGTTAGGATTAGATATAGTAGGTATAAGTGAGATGCGCTGGCCGGAAGTAGGAGATTTTTGGAGCGGTAACTATATGGTAATACACACAGGATCGGTAAATGGAAACGCGGGAGTAGGAATCGTTATGCGGAAGAACGCAGGACAGTGTGTAGATAGCTACCTACAATACACTGTCTATGGAGCTACAAAGAGACTTTAGTAAGAGAATACTTTACTTTGCCTATTTCACGTAAGTAATTCAATGGTGTGAATTTTTCGGAATTCACAGAATAATCCCCACCTAAATTAATATTCAAATAATAATAAAAGCAAGTAGTTGTGTGACTAAATTATAATATTCAGTCACACAATTACTTGCTTTCTGTTGGTGTGGAGCGACACATGAATCATCGGCAGATTGCTCGCTAATATGATTACATATGTCACTCATGTCAAGCCCCGACAAGCCAAGCTAAATTACATTGCGGTTTGCACATGCTTGCCAACAAAACGTCCGCATGTTCCAGCGCGGAAATGGAGGATTCATTTGTTGCCTAATTTGAAAGAGTGGCTGGTGTGTGTGTGTGTGGTTTGTGAATAGAACAATGCGGTCATAGAAATGCGATTTCTATGAACGGGAACGTGGCGAGAATATGTTTTTCCCGAATTTACTGCATCTATTATAATATATAAAATGCCGATCCACTGTTATGATCAAATTATAAGTTTATACGAGTATCTCTCTTCATAAAAGGTGATATCGTGTTAAAAGTCAGTTTAAATGAATTTTGAAATAAATATAATTTAGGTCCGATCCGATAGGACTTGCACCTTGACGAAGTTCTAGTGCAAACTAGAACAGGTGGGTCGGCTTGCGCGTTTTAATGATTTAAGGAGCCGTACCATAGGTATAACCATAGTGGGGGGCCCTTATTGAAAAACCAGACTAAGTCAAGTCCCTGAAGGAGGGCAGCAGTTCTTTCAGTAGTCATAGTGGCAGAAACCGTGGGGGTTGGTATGGTGCTATGACACACACGACTGCGATGTGGAAGGCAAGAGGAAACCACCACATTATAATCCTCAGAACAGCTAACGAAAGGCTTATCCCAAATAATGATGGCGTCTCCTGGGGCAAAAAACACCGGAGGTAAAATAGTCCTCCGCTCGGATTTCCGGGTGATGACTGTTCCGGGGGACGTGATCGAGTGCAATAATAGGGTTAGCAAGAAGTGTAGCATTTCATGAGTCGGAGCATGGAATGTCAGAAGCATGAGACAGGCAGGGAAGCTAGAGAATCTGAAGATAGAAATGGATAGGTTAGGATTAGATATAGTAGGTATAAGTGAGATGCGCTGGCCGGAAGTAGGAGATTTTTGGAGCGGTAACTATATGGTAATACACACAGGATCGGTAAATGGAAACGCGGGAGTAGGAATCGTTATGCGGAAGAACGCAGGACAGTGTGTAGATAGCTACCTACAATACAGCGAGAGAGTAATGATGGTCAGGTTAGATTCGAAGCCAGTGAAAACAGTAATAGTGCAAGTATACATGCCTACTTCTAGCCATAGTGAGGAAGAGTTAGGAGCCGTTTATTCGGACATAGAGCAGGTAATAGGATTTGTGAAGGGTCATGAAAATTTAATAATAGTAGGAGATTTTAACGCAGTCGTAGGTGAGGGGAAAGAAGGAGAATTTGTAGGTCCTTATGGATTAGGAAACAGAAACGAGAGAGGTAACAGACTGATAGAATTCTGTGAAAAGCACAAGATGGTAGTCGCGAATACATTGTTCAAGAATCACGTTAGGAGGCGGTACACCTGGAAAATGCCAGGAGGGATAGACAGGTATCAGATAGACTACATTCTGGTTAGGAAGAGATTTGAAATCAAGTAAAAGACTGTAAGAGTTATCCAGGAGCAGATGTAGACAGCGACCACAACTTGGTAGTCATGAAAGCTAGATTAAAGTTCAAAAATCTGAAAACCCGGAAGGATAAGAAACGTATAAATGTAGACATATTGAGGGATCAGAATATGAAACATAAGTTCCAGGAGAAAACAGATCAATTGATAAATAAAGCGAGTAATGACGAAATCAAGAACGCAGAAACTGAATGGGAAGGTATCAAGAATAGTCTAGATTCCGCGGCCACGGACATTTTAGGACACGAGAGAAAGGAAGCTAGGAAGCCCTGGATAACGGACGAAATCTTAAACTTAATACAAAAGAGACGAGGCTACAAAAACAGACGAGACGAGGAAGGACTGAAAACTTATAAGTCAATAAAGTGGGAAATCATTAGAAAGTGTAGAAAAGCGAAAGAACAATGGATAGAAGATAAATGCAAAGAAGTAGAAGATAAGCTCCAAATAGGTAAGACCGATGAGGCTTACAAAATAATTAAGAGGAACTTCAGGGATATAGGACCAATAAGTAGAAACGTTAGAAGTCAATCGGGGGACATACTGATCGGAAGAGAGGAGAAAGCGGATAGATGGAAGCAGTACTTAAGAAGTTTATACGAGGGTCAAGAATTAGGAGAGATATTAGAGGAAGAATCTAGTATCGATAGGGAAGATGTAGGAAAACCTATATTGAGGGAGGAATTTGAAATAACACTAAGGGGGCTAAAGAACAATAAAGCGCCGGGTGTAGATAAAATACAGGCGGAAATTTTGAAATGTGCGGGACAGAAAGTAGTAAATAGGATGTTTGAACTGGTAAAATACATATACGAAACGGGCGAGATGCCGGAGGATTATAAGAGGAACATTATCGTTACTATACCGAAAAAGTGAGGAGCCGACAAATGCGAGAACTTTAGAACGATTAGCCTAACTTCCTACGCGTCAAAAATCTTAACCAGAATAGTGTAGAAGGGGATGGAAAATAGAGCGGAGGAAATACTAGGAGAAGACCAATTCGGGTTTAGGCGAAATAGGGGAACTCGCGAAGCTATTCTTGCGCTAAGAGTAATGTTAGAGAAAACAATAGAAAAAGGAAAGAACGCTTATATAGAATTTGTAGATTTAGAAAAAGCTTTTGATAATGTAAGATGGGAAAAAATGTTCGAGATACTAAAGAGCGCGGGAATGAAGTATAGAGATAGGAGAGTAGTACATAATCTATACAAAGAGCAAACTGGTGTTATAGAAGTAGAAGGGGAAAAAAGGAAAGTAGGTATTAGGAAAGGAGTAAGACAAGGATATACGCTATCACCACTAATTTTTAATCTGTACATCGAAGAGGCGATTAATGTTGTAAAAGATAGAGTGGATTTCGGGATTAAAGTACAGGGACAGAAACTAAAAATGCTGAGATTCGCGGATGATATAGCAGTATTAGCATCTAGTAAGGAGGAATTAGAATCAGCATTGAACGAAATGGAGGCAGTGTTGACAGAGGAATACGGAATGATGGTGAATAAGAACAAAACTATAGTATTAGTGTGCAGAGGGCGTGCAGAGGCGTAATTTTTTATTTCTGTTGAGTTGAAGCGATTTAACATTTGAATGATTGTGGAGTCTCTCCTCGTGACTTGTAGCAATATTCTTGATTTCTTTTTTGACGGTTCTCACGTAAAGTTCCCTGTGAAGATCTTTGGTCCGAACATACTAAAGAGCATTAACGACGTTCTGTAGCACTCGATTTTGGAAAACTTGGAGGCAATTGTAATTGCTTTCTTTAGTACAGCCCCACAGCTGAAGGCTGTATGTCCATATGGTTAGCACTTTGTTTCTGATTTATTCCCAATAGCCAATACATATTTTTGTATTTTAGTTTTAATTGTTCTGTATTTATTTTAACATGTTCCTTTCATTCCTGCGTCTTCTTGCTTCTGTTCGTTTTTGCTTAAGGGAAACTGTTTTTTATTATTTCTGCTATTCGGTCAACTGCATGAGCTGGACATGTGAAATGTATCATATTTGGAATAGTTTGAGTTAACATATCTCATTCTTTCGGCGTGTAAGCAGCTATATCCGTTAAAATTACCAATACTTCTGAGAATTCTTTTGATCTGGCCATACACAGTGAAAGCATTAAGTCACAGAACCTATAATTATTTTGTTGTGGGTTATCTAATATCAGAGAAGCCACTACACATATGCCACTAGTACTGTTAGGTTTTAACTCCCCAATTAAAAAATGTGCCACTGAATATCTGCATGCGTCAGTTGCTTTCATAACAGGTCTATGTGTAGCATGCGGTGGCAATGTCGTTGCTATAGAAATAGACGTCCGCAGTGTATCGATTGGTTTCTCTTGTGGCTGGTCTGAATAGACACTTTAATGATGATGTTATATTTTTTTAATTTAATATTTTTCATAGTTTAAAAAACACTTAATAAGCCAATAAGTAACGACTAATGATTATCATCACTGTGTATGCTTTTATATTTAACATCTTACACTTTTGTCTATTTTCGTATTTTATTATAGTGCAGTTTCGTCTGAGATGTATCTAAGAATTCACCACTCTACACCATACCAGCTTCATATTTATTTTAAATGAAATACTTTTTATATATATTGAGAAAAAAATAAGTTTAAATTGAAATAAGGAAATAATTCTAAAACTAGTTTGAAATTCGAGAAAATGACAAAAGTAGTGATAGGCATTCATTCTATAGGTAACTCTAATGTTTTTATGAGCCCAAAGATATCATTAAAATATAGAAAATTAATTGCCAAAACATAAAAGTAACTGTAATTCGATTATCAATTTTATATAACCTTTTATAACTTTTTAGTTACCATGTTCTAGTATATTGTAATACAAGACAGAATTGGATTATCCGCAATATATAATTACTGTTTTCATGGCAATTATTGTTAGTGCAATAAATACGATTATTAATAACGTTATTAAATGTAGAATGTTGCATGTTAAAAACGCCAAGGTTTGACATGAATTATAAATACAACAAAAAATTCTAACTACATTCATCCAGTACATTAAAAAAATGATTAAAATATGGAACGTGTAACTTTATTCATTTTATTTGTATTTAATGCTATGTACACTAAGGTAAGTAAAAATTATGAATGTAATATTAATTTATGGGGATATAATAAAAATGTTTTAATTGGTAGGCTTTTACTGTAGATGTTTTCAATATAAGTTTATGTGATTTGTCCAGTGAAGAAATTGGTGACTTAATATCAGATATAAGTCTAGAGGATTCAGTCGATCAGCTTTATTCAGGATCTTTCACTATTCCAAAGGATTTAAAGGAAGACAGTTACGTGGTAAGGATATAAATAATAATAGTGTCACGGTTTATTACTATACATACCTTCAGTAAACTATAATTTTCACATAGTATTACGTTCATAGCTCTACACCACGCAATAAATAAAATCATCCCATACTACTAGATAATATTAAAGAATATATATTTCAAGTCTACCTGAATAAAATAACATTTATAGAACTGTTCTATAAAATTTTTATTTACACTTTATTTTACACTGTACTGTAATATTTTGTTTGTACTATTTTCTTATGTATAGACTGTTTTTTTGTATATTTTTGTATACTGTTTGTATATTTTTTCTGGTTTCATAAATGTATTGTCAACGTTTCATCAGTTGTAGACGGTTTCCTCAAGATTGCATTGTAGACGATTCCTCGGTCAATAGTGGTAACTATTTGAAAGAGAGAAAGAAGAAAGACCATGCGTCACCCATCCAAGTCGCAACCGTGCAATCCGTTGCTTGACTTCGAACAGCGCAGGTCCGACAATGAACGGAGTACGCT
The DNA here is from genome assembly GCA_037954035.1 of Rosalia funebris. Classification (NCBI taxonomy): domain Eukaryota; kingdom Metazoa; phylum Arthropoda; class Insecta; order Coleoptera; family Cerambycidae; genus Rosalia; species Rosalia funebris. The sequence continues at coordinate 35,804,599 of JAZFAV010000015.1, forward strand.
GCCTCATCCTCTCTCATGTTATCTCACTATATCAACCTCTGTTCTTCCAGTTTTATTCTCAAACGCGATCATTATTATCACTAGTTTGTAGAGCTATTAAACAAATTAGAAGTTAAACTCTATTAAAATAATCCTTATGAATCTTCATCTTCAGAATTAGTCGTTAGTATATCGTTAACATAATTCCTTTCACCAGGTTTTGAACGATTACCCATATCGTAACTTAATTATTGTAATCAATAGATAGCATACTAAAAAAATTAATAATGACTTCTCAAACTGTTATCCTATTACAAATCACTACCCAACACAGTTGTTGACTCGTCTTGTCACATTCATTATATCATAGCCCAATATGTGTTCTCAAAAGATAATATGTTTTCACTTCCAAAAAATGTAGGAAAAAGTCATCATTAGAGGAAATCATCATTAAGAAATATTTCGTCAACCATCGCCGGTGCAGTAGGTTTCCAACCAGTAAATCTTCATTATTGAGCTTGTCTTAATTCACATTACCACAGCTCAGAAATAATCGTTTTAAAATCCCTTATGGCACCATATTTAAGGCCAATAAAGGAAACTTATGAATCGACAAAATTATAATCAGGAGCTTCAGTCCTTTATCTAGAATGATTTATAGATGTTTCTCTCCAAGGATCCTACTTCTTCAGGCGAAAATTTAGTCACCAAACGTATTAAGGACTTATCTATTTCAGACCAAGATGAAAAATGTATTATTGCTCATGATCATCATCTACCTCACCTATATAGTCTTCTAGAAATTCAGAAATCATCCATCCCTCTTCGGCCAATTGTCAGCATAGATTCTCATACTTTTCAACTTGTTTCGTTACTTGACTACATTTTTAAAACTTTTAATAAGAAATTGCCGCAGTTAAATTAAAGATTTCTTTACCTTTATACAGACGTTAAAAGAGCCTCTCGTGGAATCAAATAATCTTCTGATTCTCCAAAAGATCTTTTATATCTCTTTCCTTTATTTGAGAAGTCTGATTTATTCCCAATTTAAGTAGTGCAGTATTGCCTGTATAATGGTAATTTTTATGAACAGGCTTCGGTTTAGCCATGGTTCTCTTTCACCAGTTGTAAACCTTTTCGAGTCCAAACGTTGATTTCGATATGCCGATGAAATATTTGTAGTTTGATAACAAGATCCTTAACAGTTGCAATCTCTTGTGCAACATCAATTATTTTACACTCAAATATACTATTTACTATGGAAATAATTCTCATTTTCTCTATATGATCTTGTTCATAAGCCCGATAATACATTGTTGTGATCATTCTGTCTATCAAGAACCTACACACACTGATCCTTATTTGAATGGGTTATCACATCATCATTCTGCACAAAAGCAGTTAGTGAGAAACTCATTGTCACCGCTTTTACTAGAATCTGAACTTCATCACTTATAATCTGTCCTCATATCAAACATTTTTCTAAGAAAACATGAAATGGTCTATTTCAAAATCTTCTACTATATGTTTGCAATATCTCTTGAATAATAATCCTTGTATCTGTGTACGTATCTCTTCCCCGAAAGTAGTTACATAGTAGTCCCTATGTAGCAATATTCCCTGAGAAGTAGTAGAACGCATCCATGAAGAAGCCACTTGGTTGACGAAACGTTTGAAATATGGTTAAGTTTGTTACTGTATTTTGATGCTCCATTTCATGACTAATTTCTGAAATGTACCAGGAATTTGTGTCCTACGCTTGGGATGAAGACAGCGAGAAATGGCTGTATCTATTTCATGGTTTAAGATCGATTTGCAACTCTATCGTGAAATCAATATCCTATAGAAAATTTCGAGAAAGTGTCGAGCCCAACTGGCCCATAGACTGTCCAATACCTGAAGTACGTACCGTTAATATTCTTCAAAAATAATTTAACATACGGAACACTAAAATAAACACTGAAATGCTGAAATGATTTTTGCTGTGGATCTAGATGTTTGTATATATATACTCGTATCATTAGAAACGTATATTTTTTTAGGACACATACGAATTAAAGTACTTTCCCATCAGCGGTCAGTATGCTGTATTGAGTGATATTAGAAATGGGTTTCCCATAGCGAGGCATAAACTTAAGCTGTGGACTGAAAATGACTTGATATTTTGTAGAGAAGTTTTCACTATAAGTTCCAACTAGACCATAGAAGATCTAAGACAAAATGTTTTGGCATGTCTCTATTATATGTGGTTGATTAAATAAGCGTCACTTGTCAATAATGTATATGTTGAACTAAAAATCAAAAAATAAATATTAAAACATTCTTAGTCTTATTTTTTTTTATTTTCTTGAATGTATGTTTTTAAATATATTGGAAGATAATATTTTCTAGCATGTCTCTGTGTTTGTAGGTAACTGATCTAGACACACGGTAGTGTGTCAGCCAAGGTTGGAAAAGCAAAAGGGCACGCAGAGGCGGTATTACACGAATCATTTCGAACTAATTTCGACTGCCATGACTCAAAAGCTATTAGACCTACATACTTGAAATTTAGCACGTCTAATAAGGCAACCTTGCGAACATAGAATCACAAATATCATGAATAAACTTATCATATTTCCCCAGTTACTAAGGTCTGAAAAGTGCTATTTTTATCATCAAAAACCTTGACTAGTTCCAGGTGACTTAGAAACTTGAAATTTGACATCAAGGTAGATCATTAGGTGTACATATACAAAGGAAAAAATCTGAAACCACAAATTAATGATGTTCGGTATCGACAAAGTTATTGGTGCGCAGTTAGTTTCAAGTATTATGTATCAATCAATTAGTTTCAAGTCTTGAAGAGAGAACGGAAAATAATATCCAGTTTGCTTATTGAAGTATTTTCTTTAAAACAGTGTCTTTTTTATACTATTTAAGTGCATTATAACGTTAATAGAGATGATTTAAGACGGGGGTATCTCATGTTTTTAATTGACCGATAATAAAGCGCAGCCTCTTTGAGGCGTGCAAAAAGGATAAAACTTCTCAAAAATTACTTTCATAATATCTCACCAAAAACATAAATGTAAGACGGGGACCAAGTTCAGTACAATGAAGGTGTTGAGATCTGAACGGGTGCCCAGTTCCATAGGAACTTACAACAGGAACTTACAACAGGAACTTACAATAGGAATATACAATAGTCTAAAATTAATTTTATAAGTTGGAAAGTTATAAATATTGAATTTATAAGTTGGCAAGTTTTATTAGTCAATATTTAATATAAGCCTAAAATTTAACTTTGCTAGTTGCTCTATTTTAATCTACAAATAATTTAGTTTGATATAAAACTTGCGAAGTTATAAATTCAATACCAAAGAACGTAACACATTTTCTTTTAAGTCAATTGAAAACCGTTGTACGTCCCTATTGTAAGTTCCTGTTGTATGTACGTTCCTATGAAAATTGGCACCCCATTCCGAACTCCTTTATCGGCGAAACCGACAATCCCGAACGTCGTTTATTTATTTATTTATCTATTTATTTATTTATTACAACTACTCTACAGGAAAACCCATTTACAGAACAGGAAAGTACAGTGATTTTTTACATTCAATTAGATTAATAAAGTTCATAAACATAACAAACATATTTAATACAAATACAAATATACATATTTAATACCTAGGTATATGAAACAATATATGAAAAGTAAGAAAAACAAAGATGCGTGATCAAGCATAACAATGTTTAATAAACAAAAGAGTGCAGTTAAATGTATCGAATTTACCACAGTTGTTGTAATATTTAGTGCACATTAAAAACAGGGGTGAGAATTTTAGAATATTAGTACGCGAAATAGAGAAGTAAAAGCTTTTGGATGTTCGAGCATGCAATTGAGGTACATAAAAATTCAGTTTGCCTGATAGGTCTTGACAGTCAATCATATTGTGCATAAGCTTATATAGAAATATTTGAGAATAACATTCCCGATTCGCGTCAAGTGCTGTCATCGCAAATCTTGCCAAAAGACCATTCTGAGGGAAACCAATAGGTGGATACACAGTGTCTGATTTGAACCATAGTAGTTTCAGAAATTTTCTTTGAACCATTTCCAAGCTGTTAATATGGCATTGATAATAAGGATTTCATACCAAAGATCCGTACTTAAGTTCAGATCTGACAAAAGCAAAATATAGAATTTTCAATGTATCGGTGTTTGAGAAATCCTTGCTAGTCCTTATTAAGAAACCCAGTATATGCAACGCTTCAGACACTACTTTAGTTACGTGAGTGGTAAAAGACAGATCTTTTTCAAAAATTATGCCGAGGTCTCTGAATGTGCCAGGACTTTGAAGAATAGGGCCACCTAACCTATAACCATATATTATTGGTGATAATTTAGTGGAACAGGACATAACATTGCACTTAGATACGTTTAGATGTAGTTTGTTACTAGTACACCAATTATGAAGATTAGACAGGTCGTTCTGCAGAAGAGCACAAACATCCAGAGAAGTAATAACTTTAAATAATTTAAGGTCGTCAGCTTTACATGGAACTGGGCCCTCTTTTCAACGTTTATGTTTTTTGTGAGATTTATTATGCACTTGTTAATAATGCATATATTAATCTGAGTAAGTATGAAATATCTCTTGCTTACCTGTATTTACCTACTTAACTATAATCTCTTTTTTTTTTTGTTAATATTGTTAAAAGTATTTTTGGTAGTATGACTTTGGAGAAAACCAATGAATACTTTTCCGTCGCTTTCATGCATTTACGATGTACTCAAATAAGTTCATACATATCAACCCAGTCACTAATATTCGCACATATAGTGTTTTTACTTCAAAGCCTACTATATTAAAGGTAATCCAGGGATATTGAAAGTTTAAAACCAATGTCCATTTAAAAGCAATTTAAGTGTCACCTCTTACCCCCCCAGTTACCCCCTCTTAAAAAATTAAATAACGCTCCCTTGTAATACATCCTTTCAAAGGTGTTTGTACACAATCGTCTTCAAGTAACCCCAGTGGAAGAAATCCAGTAGAGTTTGTATGGAGATCATGCCGGCTATACCAGAGCACCCTTTCTCTAATCACATTGTCGGGAAACCATCATCCATTATATATAGTTATATAACATCCATTATATATAGTTATATATAGAATAGTTAGTTTTCTTGTTTATCGACTTGGTTTTTAAGGGATTGTGTTATGAGAGGTATTATTTAATTTTCCACTAAATTTAGGTGCAATTCACCAGTTAAATTCTCTTCACTGAAAATAGATTCTATGTCGCCTCCCAGAATTCCAGTTCAGACATTTTATTTTTTTGAGGAAACTGAAACGTATATTTATTTTCAATGTCTCTGTATCTATAGTTATGATTATATTCAAAGCCATTAAACAACAAATTTAGTTCATCACCGAAATAAATATTCTTTATTAATTTAGGGTCATTTTGAATTCTCGTAGTCATTATTTTGCTAAATTCAATCCTTCTATTACAGTCATCCTCACGGAGTTGCTGCAGAATACTAATTTTGTAAATAATAAACTTGCTTATTATTAACGTTTTGTATATCGAACCCACTGAAATATGTGTTAACTTTTGGAATTGAAGTGATGGCGATTATGAAATGGCTTAAAATCTAAATCTGGGTTGTCACAGTAAGAATCGGCTGTTTATTTATTGTTGTCCATGGATGTAGTCTATAGAAATCTTTGAACAAGGTCAAGTACATATCGGTGTCCTACATTTTTACCATGACACTTTTCATTAAAAATCCGGGTTGTCTCACGGGCACGCCTATTTTCAGCACCATAAATAAAAATAATTTCAGTTCTCTTTTGTAAAGTAGGTATACGCCATTATGAATTGCATCACTGCAACCAGCACCATTTCGCAAACTAGTTTAAAATCAGTAATATTTCAAATGAATGTTTTTCAAATTTAATTCTAGCTGTAATCAGGGAGATACTCTGCGCTAAAATACAAATGAGCGACAAGTTCAAATAAACTCAACGGTGTTGGGTCTGTGGCAGTGATTTCAGAAAAATAGTGCCTTCCTACTTTCATTGAACCCATAACAGACACTATTCAATTAGTTTAATTTGTGTCTTATTCAATTTATACTATTTTTGCTTCTATTTCGAGAACAGATTTCAATTCTGTACACCGAGTTGATTCAGAGAAGACCCTTAAAATGATACTACTACGAGATAGGAGTCGTTTAAAAATTTCAAGTGGGGGTAGCTGGGGAAAAGGGAACTAAAAATAAATTGTGATAGACTGTAGATGATTAAAATTGCAGTTCTCTTAAATATCATCGTTTTAATTATCTCCCGATGATTCTAACTTGGTTGGCGAAACGCGCTATGAGAAAAGTGTAGTCTTGATAATCGTGAAAAAGTTGTATTATATTTTTGTTGCTGCGTCAAAGGTTCCAGCCCCTTCCGAAGAATGAAACTTATTACGTAGATATTACCAGTGGTTTGTTGATAATTGGATTAAATGCTAAGTTTAGTAGATCTACTAAACTTAGCATTTTGGTGTCTGACGAAGTGCGGTTTCATATAGGGATACGTCAATTACTAGAAAATAAAATGGGTTACTTTTTTCACTTTCACCATTGATGCATGTACTGAACATCGAACATTTTAACTTAATTTTTTTAATAACTATGCTATAATGAACTTATTTTCAGCAAGATAGTGTACTAGAATATATACATGAAACCCTGTGACTGTTCTCTGCGAGTTATCGACTATTTTGTATTTCCTTAATAAAAAATAGAATTATCAGAACATGTATAGTTATTCTAAAAGGACTGAAATAAAGGATTGTTGGAGAACGTGCACTCAACCTTTTTGTGTCCCTTCTGGAAAATCATAACGAAGGAAACATTCATATTTAAAGTTTATATAATGGATCTTTGCGCGTTTATCAATTTAGCGACGAAGCACGGATCACATACTACACTACTCGCAATTGTTTCTAATATGCCACAATTACCAGCACGTATGTCTAGCGACATATGTTTTAATCAACTATGTACAGCACAGACAGTTAATAATTTGTCGAACAAAATGCAATTATGAAGTCACGTCTTAGCTTTATTGTATAATTTGATTCATTGGCGTCTCAATATATCTGTAAAATTTCTTTAATTTTAGTTTTATTTAAAGCATCTTCCTATTCCTACATATTTTGATGGAAATATCACTTCCATTGAATGTTCTTGTGGAGAACCTTTTCATTACTCTGTCATAGGTTGACGGATTTGTGTTGTACTAACTGTAACTCTAAAATGTGTTTTCGACACGATACTGTGCAATAATGTCAATTGATTGATTCATACGATTGTTACCTGTGACACACACGCAAAGAACCATTACACAAACTATAGGAACGAATCTTTATTAAGGTTACGTATTTACTACTTTTAAAAAATGCGGGATGGTCACTGAATATGAATTTAGAAAATGTTACTGAATATTGTAATATAGTACTGAAGGAAACATATACCGAAAGACAGATACAATATAGGAGAAATAATTATAAATAATCAATAATAATAATAATAATAGCAAATAAAAATATTATACACACATATTTCTGATTATAATGATTATAATGATTATCACATCGATTGCCAACTGTAAAGTTGTAAATTAATTAATTGATACAGATTTAATATTGCGCGTGTAGCTGTAGTTAGAATAATTATTGCGTATTCAGTACATAATAGCAACATAACATTGCTTCCACGATGTTATCCTGTTGTACTTTTTTCATATAAAAAATAAAACATATTATTCAACGTTATAAAAGGATATCAAATATTGTCCATATTAGTTCGTGAGAAAATGATAGTGACTATTTTATTTCCTACATTTTTGTTTTTCTTCGTTAAACCGATAACATGTGGGTCTTTCGTAAGTAGTTGAAATACTTATTATATTTTTGCTTTTTTGTTGTAAAGCAGTATTTAGTTAAACAAAAAATATTAATTTAGGTAACTATGATCTTATGCTATTGTTATAAAAATGCCAATTAATATCAGAGCATCTGAAAGTATAAACATGGGTAACTGAGGTAAGATTGATGTAACCTAAACCTGGGGCTATAACAGGAAATTTTTTTATTCACTAATCTCAGTCTTGATAAATCTGTATGAATTTACGTAACGGAGAGATTCAGGAATATGGTAAGTGCTATCTATAAAGTGGCTATCCAAAAGCGCAAAACTGTCATTTTTAGTATTATAATCTTAACACTGACTTAGCTTTTCACAAAACACCAAAACACTATACACTACATTCGACGCGAGTTTCACCAACAAAGTTGGCATCACTTGAAGATGACTAAAATTAAATCCAGTTTTAATCATCTCCAGATGATGCCAACTTTGTTGGCGAAATGCACGTCGAGTGTAGTGTATGATGTTTTGGTGTTTTGTGGAAAACTAAATGTAAATCAGTGTTACCTTCACATCAAACTTTCCAACCTACTCCATTATAACCTTATTATGAAATATGACCCGATTGAATTATTTCGAGCATTTTTTTGTAATACTTTTGCTGTTATCCGTAAGCAAATCCACCTGATCTTGGTTAATATACGTGTCCCTAAATAGTTTTCTAGATATATTGTTCTTGAATGTCCTGATAATACCAGATAGGAATTCCCAGGTATTTTCTTTTCATATACAAGGGTATATTGAGTAACATATTATTTAAAAGGTGGCATCAGGGAGAATACGATGCATATATGATTTTAAAGATATTTCAAATTATTTCCTTAAGAAAATAAAAAAAATATTTTTATGATAATCATTACTGCCTGGTAAAATGTGTACAAAATATTTACCATTTTCTTCTTCTTGATGTTCTTTGTTATGAGGAACATTAATAATAGGTATACATTCCTTGTATTAATTTTTTTTATTTTGTCTTAATTGTTTTGAAGCCCTGTTAAATTCAGTTTGAGGAAATTTGTAAGGGCGATCTTACTTCGCATTTTATGTTTGTATTAGTGTTATGTTTGATTTGTCATTTTATACTTCAAAATATCTTATCTAACAGAAGCTTCTTCATATTGAAGTTCGAAAGATGAACGGGTATGGCAAAAAGTGCCAAACTCAAATGGAGTTTGTTCTATTATTTAGGTTTCAAAAAATAAAACCCGCCACGGGTAGAATTCGACATTTGTCCCGGATGGGAACCGAACGACATACAGCTGTTTCGAACTTATTAGTTCTCATCAGTGCCGTACACGGTACGTCGATCCAGGACAGATGCCGACTAAAACCCACGCGGTATACATTTATGTCGATACGATCTATGTCAGTAATATATAAGTCGGAAATCGAGACAGGAGCTACCAAAACCGCCAAGCAGTTATCAAGTAATCCCCGAATAACAAAGCTATTACATAATCGCTATAGGAAACAACTACTCGGGCTAAAGCCCCACTTAAAAATAAGTATACAGATGTATGCCGCGTGGGTTTTAGTCGGCATTTGTCCTGGATCGACGTACCGTGTACGGCACTGATGAGAACTATTAAATTCGAAACAACTGTATGTCGTTTGGTTCCGATCCGGGACAAATGTCGAATCCTACCCGTGGCGGGTATTATTTTTTGAAACCTTGTCTGATTGTGCAGAAACACGAGAAAGGGGTCGAGAGTGGTTTTTAGATATAATTCAATGCCTGGCAGGGCTTTAGCCCGAGGAGTAGTTGTTTCCTATAGCGATTATGTAATAGATTTGCTATTCGGGGACTACTTGATAACTGCTTGGCGGTTTTGGTAGTTCCTTTCTCGATTTCCGACTTATATGTTATCGATTATTTAGGGATAAAAATCCAGATCTACCACAATAAGTAAAAATGAGTCCCGTTACCGAGAGTTTGACTATGTGAAAGGTGTACCTAAGAGGCAAAATATTGTTGATAACTCCAGCGATTTCAGCTTATAACAACTAGCTCGTCATTTTGATCCTAGTTAATTCTCATTTTTTTAAAAGAAGTACAAATGCATCCTTACAAAATACAAATCGTTCAGGAACTTACTAAAGATGAAGATGATCCGGATTGCCAATCGACACGATTAATCCACATAGCTGTGTCACATAATCTGATAACCTTCATTTCATTGCACGCAGAAAAGACGTACCCAATGCTCATAAAAATATTTTGTGGCCTGGAATAAAACGTAGCAAGGCTCTCGTACCATTTTTTTTAAATAGTAGCCATGATGATCCAACAAATCTAAATTTCTTTCAAGCATATTTGGTTTTACTTTTGTCCGCTATCTTTTCAAAATAATTGTATCTAGATCAGCTTCCAGAATATTGTTTCACTGAGATGGGGCTCGACTCCACTATGCAGTAACCATCCGTTAATATTCGGTCGAGATATTTACAATTGGGTAGATTATATAGAGTGGCCGCCAAGGTATACCGATCTTACCCCACTTTATTTCTTTGCGTGGAAGGGTATTTGAAATATAAGTGGTGTTTGAAACCAAACCTGACAATATCGAGATTCTGTAGCAAGGAATGAGATGTAAAATCGAATTTCTCCAGAGGTGTTACAAATGTAAGAGATGGGGTTCTTGTTAAGACATGTTACCCATTCTAAACATATCTTGCGATGAAGTTATCACTAATATGAAAAGTAAGTTTATATTTTTTAAATAGGTTATATTTATTTCACAGATTATAAGTGATATAATGTCATTCGATATACCATTGCGATTAGCATAAAAGTTAAAGGCAGTTACATTCCCCAAGGTGAAGGCAACTAAAGGTTAATACTTCCTAAGTACGAGCAACCAAAATCAAAAAACACTCCTTTTCAGGAATCATTATTGAAATTCTCCATATTCGAATTACAAAAGTTATTTACAGAATGTTTCCGCTAACATTCCGCTCAATTGCCGACAATGTATTGTTGCAATTATTAACTCATATAGTTTAAATATAGTTTTGCTTTTAGAAAAATATGGGCCTAGCTGATTGCGTGGTGATTCCTCTAAGTATGTACAGCTGCGAGGATGGCGACGGCTATTTGGACTGGAAAATGACTCTGAAAAGCATCGACGATAATGGCGGTAAGGCATTGGATACGATCACTAACTTGGAGGAAAAACTATCTAGCGATTATGTAGTACGTATGCTTATATTAAAATACTTCTAATATATTAAATTATAGTATCATGTAATATATATATATATATATATATATATATATATATATATATATATATATATATATATACATAATTTATTATATAATATATAATATAGTATATTATAGTAAATTATATAATATAGAAAAATATATCATATTAATATATTACATTATATAATATATTATATAATAATAAATTATATACTATATTATATAATATAATATAATCTACTTTCTCATGGTAATTTTCAATTATTGCCCTATTGAACACTTGATGCACCTTTCTTGGTGTTTCTTGTTCGAATTGATTGAATTAAAGAAGCTCAAGTGAAGCGCAACATATGGTCAACTTTTTATCATAACTCGGGTCGTGCTGTAAAACTATATTCAACTTACGTAATGTATAACAATAATAAAGGCTTTTATTAACAGTTAATAAGAAATCAACAAAAATAGGAGGAAATGCTCATTTAGTTATACGTGACAACCTGTTATGATATTAACATCATGCACATCAGTGCGAAATATATTTTTATTATATAGATATATATAAGCTGAATTTTCACTAAACGTAATGAAGTAAAAGGAACAAAGTAAACGAAATGAAGATATCGAGGATTTTTCATATTTAACTCATTTTTGATATATGTAGGTACTCATTTAGAGAGTATGGTTTATATGGTTATATTTTCTTACTACAAAAATTAATCTCAAACAGCTGTTTTGAAGTATTTGTATGTAATCGATGTCAATATAGTTTAAACATGGACCATAAAGCACATGACAGTAATTCAGTAAACACTACAGAATCTCATAATTTAATAAAATAGACTTGTTTTTGGTCGCCGATATAAAACAAGTCTATTTTAATATATCAATCTTAAATTCCTACAAGCTTTCCGAAGAGTATTATTTAAATGGTACATTCCTATCAATAATTTTAGATTTTCTGCTTTATCCGAGAATGTTATTGAATTATTATTTATTATTATACCCTTCGAATGGTTTCAAAGAAGTAATATATTTTTTGGTATTCTTTCATCCAAATATATTGTAATAGTTTTGATGGGATTTAAGTTTAACCAGTGAGTACTTGAGTAAGTTCTTGGATCTTCTAGGTCATAGTTTGTGGTAGTTGTGGCTGACGAACTTTCTTCTAGGAGGAATGATAAATATGTACTTATGTATCTGCGTGCCAACAACATAATAATATTGTCTATAAAACAGGAATACTGATGAAACATTTTAAATTTATATGTTACTGTGAAACACCGAAATCCGGTGAATGTCGAGATACACCAGTGAATGTCAACATTCTCTAAGTTGCTTGGCGTATGTCCGAAATATCGGTCAAATATCATTATTTCTAACTTACACCCGTGAATGTCGACATTCAGCATGTACTCATGGTGAATGTTGAAAAGAATAATTTTTTTAATAAAGGAAAACAAAAATAAAAGTATAGGTAATATTTATTTATTAAAACGACATGGGAAAAGTTTTCCAATAAACTTAAGGAAATTGTTGAACTTAAAACAAACAGTAGAACATTGCAAATCACGAAACATAACTAAAATAATGTCAATATAATAAACATACACATACATTTTAATTTTTAAACTGAAATATAAAAAACCAAGAAAATGTATGATATTCTTATTTATTGCAACAACTTAAACTACCATGACACTTCGAATTGCACAAGAGGCCTTTGCTTTTACAGCTGCATTTAGCCGTCGAACACTTCCTTTTGCAATTGCAACGTGTATAGCACTCCACTTTCTGAATTAGCACAAGCTGCTTCTCTTAGCAACATTTCTTGAATCGAAACCTCATCCATGGAAAGTAACTTTTCTTTACAAATTACGAACTGATTACGGGTGAAAAGCTGTTTCAAGGTACCATTTTTGTTTGCTAATTTATAAAAGCCTGAATCATCTATGCCAACAACAACCGCTAATACATTTCGAGGGTCTGTACGACCACGGTCGACATTAGGGACTTGAGTTTTTTCGGTATCACCAATTTGGGCCGGAGGAAACTTTTTTTTGACGTTCGTAACATTTTTGTTGCTTGAAGTAGAAGATTCTCTTTTGCGGCTACTCTCTTTGAAGAAATTAGCTCTTGTTGTTCAGCCAGCACTTGAAATGAAGACGTGCTAGGTTGCGGATCAGTGAATGCTTGAGATGAAGACGTGCTAGGTTCCAGATTAACTCCAATGGTATTTTGGTTATCCACGTCGCTTTCATCTGAAATATGGTCACTACCCAAATTTTCTTCAAAAGTGTTAACATAGGCTTCTAACTGTTCTTCGGTTTCAATGTTTGCAATTTGCCCGCGAGGGAGAGATGACGATGCTATGCCCCTTTTTGGTTTAACGCCAAACAGGGCTTCATATGGACTCTGGCGTATTCCTTCGTGATATGTTGTGTTTTTGGCGAATTGGACAAATGGCAAACCTTCTGACCATTTATTTGAGTCATTATCTTGCATCTATGCAGTTAGCATATTCTGTATGTCCTGATTGGCTCTTTCGACTGAGCCTTGTGTTTGACTGCGACGAGACTTTCAGTGTACTATTTTAACATCTTTCCACATAGCGCATAGTTCAGATATGACTCGATTACTGAATTCTCTACCATTATCCGAATGCAATAGCGAGAGCACCAAATGTTAAAAAAATATGAAAAAGGTGATATGCTACTTCTTCCGCTCTCTTGCTATTTAAAGGTCGCAACTGGATAAACTTGGTTAGATGATCTTGTGTCCTATCCACCTCAAAATCACTAGACCTCCCCGATCAGAATCAGTCAAAATCTGATGGATGATTTAGTTGAGTTATCGCGCTAACAAAAAAATTCCTCAAATACTCCACCATCGTACTTTCTCATGACCCATGCACAGGGTGGAGTATGTTCTATTTACCTCAAACACAATAGGTGTTTGTTTGGACACACAGAAATTAGAACATCGTTCCCCAGAAAGCCTACAGACAGGTTTTGTGTAGGGGAAGGTTACACATATAAACGCGGACAAACACCTAGCCCTGAGGGAAGTGTCAAGTTCCCTCTGGTGAGAATCGAACTCACGTAGACAATGTGCCCAGTATTTGGCCCAGTTGCCACCCTGTTACCAAATACCAAGTCAGCACCACCGCGGCACCATGAGAATAAGACCATGCGTCACTCATCCAAGTCGCAACTGTGCAATCCGTTGCTTGACTTCGAACAGCGCAGGTCCGACAATGAACGGAGTACGCTGCCTCATCCTCTGGGAGATGTCTCCAATCAGAATCAGTCAAGACCCCATCGATCCGACACGATTTAGTTGAGATATCGTGCTAACAAAAACAATTCCTTAAATAGTCGACCATCGTGCTTTCTCATGACCCATGGATAGGGTGAGGCGTGTCCTATTTATCTCAAAATCAATAGGTGTCATATGCGAGACGTCCCCAATTAGAATCAGTCAAAACCCGATCGATCCTATACGATTTAGTTGAGTTATCATGCTAATAAGAATAATGCCGCCGACGACAACGACAACGACACACATACAGACAAAATTTTCTAAAAACCATTTTTTTTTGTTTTTAGGCCGAAAAATAAACGAAAGAAATTTTTTTTTCCATTTTCCTTTAAAGGATTACATTACTTTTCCACTATTATAGTTGAGTGCGGAAAAGTAAAAATAACCCAGTTTGATTCAGCATAAAGTATCTTACTTAGGACATATCAAATATATAGTCGAGACTGTTAGTAGAATGTAGGTAATCGAAAATAAAATTTTCGGCTTATAATATAGTTTCCTAGATTTAGTTTGAAATGATTTTCTTTTACTTCAATGAATATAAATTATGTGTTGTAACGAATGTTATTAGGAATTTTTAAAATCATTTAAAAACTATTTGGTAATAAAATGTACCTTTCAATATCTTTCACAAATATATTATTTTTAGCTACGCATTAAGGTTGATTCTTTCAATAATGGAGATTGGAAAGAAGATATTTATAATTCGGAAGGAGATATATGCTCATATCTCATGACTTACATACCGAAAGCCTGGAAGAGTTTCAAGGAGCGTTCAGTACCACCAGTTGAAGGAGAGTGCGAAGTTGATCCGGTGAGTACAATTACTCATGTGAGGTGATAAGAGTGTTGATTGTCTAAAATTGCGATATTTGGTACTATGTTTTTACATTTTGTATTTTTCTATGACCAGTTAATCGCGAGACAGTTACAGTAGATTGACAGCCACAGCTGTTTTATTTTTCAGATTTTTTTTAGAATTAAATGCCATAATTCAAAAATGGTTGAATTACCTTATTATTCCGTAATGGAATTTCAAAATCAAAATATGGCGATTTTCCAAATTGAAATGTCTAAATTCAAAAAGAATAATGTAATGAATTTACTAGAAAGTTCTTTATTTCGAACACTTATTTACAACTCAACTATTTACTAGTCTAACTAACTAACTAACTTTCATTCTACTTTAACTTTATAAACTAACTTTCGCAATTTTACACAATGTCACTTTCTTTGCACCGTATCGCTCACTATCGCGGTCCAGATTTAACTAACTCCTGGTTGGACGACGCAATTCTTATATAGGCAGTAGGACGTCTCTCCAGACGTTTCTAGATAAAGAACTTTGGCGAACCTTCTAGTATAAAACGCACTGGAAGTCAACTCCATACGCTCTTGATGGTTTCGAATATTCCCGGCGTTCGTGACAATAAGTTTAGTAAGACCATTTATTAAGAAACCCTGTATTTTCAACCCTCTATGATATTACCCTGTATTATAAAACAGTGATTTAAATCGTGCCTCTCTTAATGAGCTAATACATTTGTTCAAAACATTCTTTTCTAGAAGCAAATGTTTGGGAAATAAGGTCATGTGTTATTTCTGACTAACCTTCTATAAATACAATTTCTGTTCATAATATGATTACAATTCAGTTTATAATTATTTTGTATATTAAAATATTATTACGATCTAGTATAAGACTAATGAGTAACTTATTTCTAATCCTATTATACTCAATTACTTAAATTCTAAGAGTCGCCCATTGATGTCTCCAAATTACTCTGCTTTTAATTTCACTCAAGGCACTACACTAACTCGTAGGGTTAATTGTTTTCTTATTCAGTTGGAGTTATCAAGGAGCTAGATGGTCTTAATATTCTCATGTTGTAGAAGTATTTCTTCGTGGCTTCTCGCAAATTTCTGAATCTCTATCTCAACGTTTTCTATTCCAAGATCTCGGTAGAAATCTTCATTTGTTATATACCAAGATGCACTAACGATGTTCCATAGTACTTTATTTTGAAAGGTTTGTGTAATTTTAATATTTTACTTTCTGGTACAACTCCAACGCTGAGTACAATAAGCCCACACCGCTTTTAACAGTTGCTCATACAAGAGCAACAACAGCTCATACAAGAGCGTATTATGTATCGACAAGGCTAAGTTCCTACCCAAGAGCTGGTACATTTTCTTACATCTTATACTTCCTCTTTTTCTTACGTGATATCCATGCAGCTTCATATCTAAGGCAAGACCGAGATATTCGACTGTATTAGCATATGCGACTACTCGTTCAATCATACTAATTGGAATATGGTCGATGTGTCTATTAGTGAAATTGATATGAACTGATTTTTTTTTTCATTTCGTGGTCCAATTTATGGAATTTATTGATGGCGTATTGAAGTTTATTAGCTGTTTCTATATTACTTCTGTTCGTTGTTATTATGGCAGTGTCGTCGACAAAAGTGGCTACAGTATTATTTTCTAGCTCTGGAAGAGCACACTTATACAAAAAGTAGAGCACGGGCCTAGAACACTGTCTTGTGGAACTCCTGATTTGATTTCTTTAAGGACAGAGTAGTCTTATAAAGTATAATTAGAAAATGTCTGACTAATTAATAGAATCTTAAAATATCTGCATATTGTTTAGGAATAATAATTTTTAATTTATAAATGTAATACCTCATGCTAAACCGCAACAAACTCTTCTGCTATGCCGAGGAATACGAGGAGCAAAACTCCTTTTCCTTCTAACGCATTCTCTATTATATTAGTGATTCTATGAACCTAATCTATCTTCGAATGTTTATATCTGATCCCAAACTGCATCTGGGATTAGTTGCTTTCTCTGGATGATTGGTTGTATCCTTTTGAGTAACAGTTTCTCAACGAGCTTGGACATGATAGGTAATAAAGATATTGCTCTATATGAAAAGACTACATATGGTGATTTCCCGGGTTTTGGTACCATCACATATTTTGCCACTTTCTATAGTTTAGGTACGTACTTAATCTTGAACGCGGGATTGATTACATTAGTCAGATTGATAGGTGCTTTGCTAAGGAGCTACTTTAGTACCTCTTCTGTTATTAAGTCAAATCCAGGAGCCCCTTTCGGATCTATGTTATGCTTGATTTCTTTCACGACTTCATCTTTCAATAATTAGAAGTAAGGCATATAATATTTGAGGATACGAATTTTGGTGATCTACCCGCTGTTCTAAATACCTAATAAGTAAATTCTAAGAAGATTCAATGGTACTTTTTCTGTTTCCATTGTCTAGCTTCTTAATAGTTTGGATGGTGTATCTATGTGTAGTTATGTGTAGTCGTACCCAATTATTGGTAAAAGAGAAAGTATCTGTTCTTGTCGCGTTCGTTCAATACTATAGGGTGGCTCTGTTGGAACTATAGGATTTGAATTGCGAGCCATCTGTGTTGTGTCAAAGATAGGACGGCAATATTTAACAACTGTCGTCTACGTACGTAACATTCAATTTGCATGGAAAATGATGAACATAATATTTATATCTACGACAGCACTATTGATATAAACGTTTTTATTCAAGATTTAACTCATTATTCTATTACTACCTATTAATACCTACAAATTGTGACATCTATCTCATCTCTACGTATGGAAACTTAAATATTTATTACACATACAGTAATGGAAAACCTGTTTCATTTGTTTCAGGGACATTACGAGGTTCTTGATTTTCAACTTGATGCAAGCGATCTGGACATTCCTGTTACACTATTTGGAAAATTTAGAGTGACCTTTAAGCTGTTGAATGTAGAAGAAGAGTTATCTGCATGTAAAGTAATAGAGCTTGAAATAGCAGCCAAAGGGCGAGCCTAAGTAATAAGGAAACATATCTAAATGTTTAGCATTTTAAGTCATTTTATTTCATAACACTGATTTTATATTACTAATTTTAGTAGGATTATATATTAAAGCGAACACTCTATATCTTACTACATTCATTAATTCCCCTTCCCTATATCCATCTTTAGTAGACTCTGAGATATATATCTGAGAGCATGTACGTATTATTATAAGTGCGTAAGATGTAAACCTCTGTGGATATCTGAGAATTATGTATTTAGCAACATCTACATGGGTTCCGGAACAACAAAGGGAACAACACGTCCCGTAAATGGCCACCACGGCCTTTGTGACACACTAATACTCTTCTCAGTAAGATATATGTCGGAAATCGAGAAATGAACTACCAAACCGCCAAGCGGTTATCAAAGTAGTTCCCGAATAGCAAAGCTATTACATAATCGCTCTAGGAAACAACTACTCCTCGGGCTAAAGCCCCGCCAGGCATTGAATTATACCCACAAGCGATCCTCGACCCCTTTCTCGTGTTTCTGCACGATCAGATAAGGTTTAAAAAAATAAACCCTGCCACAGGTAGGATTCGACATTTGTTCCGGATCGGAACCGAAGAACATACAGCTGTTTCTAACTTATTAGTTCTCATCAGTGCCGTACACGGTACGCCCATTCAGGACAAATGGCGAATAATGAACTCTATGGCGTATACATCTTTATCGATACGATCTCTGTCAGTAACATATATTTCCGACTTATATGTTCTTATATATATTACATGTATGTGTAATATATTCTACATATGAATAATGAACTCTACTGTTTACTGTATGGACATTATGATATAAACCTCTCAATTTTAAAAATTAGTCTATGTCCAGGCGATTTTCTCAAATTTTCATGTAGGGAGGTACTGTAGAGTTTCATAGACATTACCCTGGAATTCTATAATATTTACAGCCGATTCTTGTATTGTTGTGAAAAATGTTAGAGGCAGCCTTTTATTATTCCCAAGATTTAAGAAAAAGATCCTTAGTTTTAGGGCTCGACGTAAAGAATGAGTTACTATTGGAGAAAGTCAGATCAAATTTCAGAATTAAAAACTATATAATTATGCAGAACTAATGGATGTTCTAAACGAATTCATTATCATCATCATGCTGGCACTACAGCCCTTGATGGACCTTGGTCTGCTCCGGGACCTCTTTCCATTCGTTTCTATCCAGTGCTTTTCTTCTCCATCCTCTCACAGCAGTGCTTCTTAGGTCCTCTTCCATGTCATCTAGGTATCGTAGTCTAGGTCTTCCTCTACGTCGTTGCCCTATTGGGCTTTGGAATATACATATTCTTGCAGGATCTCCCGGATCCATTCTAAGTACATGTCCAACCCATCTCAAGCAACTAAGTTTAATTGGTTTTACAACATGGGGGGTCTATATAGAGTCTGTACAGTTCAATGTTGTAGCGCTTTCTCCAAACCCCGTTATCATTTATTGCCCCGTATATTTTACGTAGAATTTTCCGCTCAAAACATCCCAGCTCCTCCTCCTCACTATTTTTTGTTACGGCCCATGTCTCAGGCCCATACATCAATAGCGGGCGTATAAGTGTTTTATACAATTTACATTTTGTTTGCCGAGATATGTTTCTTGATCTAAGTTGTGAAACCAGCCCAGAGTAACACCTATTTATTATCATTATGATATCAATTCGGGTGTTTACTATTGAGCCTAAGTAAATTAATTCGTCAACAGTCTCTATTTGCGCTTGTAATATCCTCTTTTGTACTGGCTGCAGTGTACACATATATTTGGTTTTATTGGTGTTCACCACCAAACCAATTTCTACTGCTGCTGCATCCAGTACCCTATATGCTTCTTTAACGACCGCTTCTGATCTACCAATGATGTCTATCTCATCGGCGAAGGCGAGGATTTGTATACTTTTGTTAAAAATTGTTCCTGTTGTATTAATTTGAGTAGATCTTATTACCTTTTTTAGGGCCAGGTTGAACAATATACATGAAAGAGCATCTCATTATCGTAGTCCACTGTTAGTTTCAATTACTGGGGATGGATTACTCTAAAGGAATTACAATATTCTATATTATATATTAAAATATTCTATATATAAAAAGTGTAATGATGTAAAAAATAATACGATAAATAATAAGAGTTTAAGTGACCAGAAAAATATTCGCGTTAAAGAAAACATTGACAGTGTAAGGAGAAATCCACATTTTGCTAGATTAAGACATATCTGTAGTAACAGTGCTAACGTAGGTTACTAAATATTTTCAGAAACCATATTAACTATATAAATGTTATATATTTAGTTGAGCCAGCCCGTATTTTTGATGCTAACAAGGTAAGTATTACATATTATATAAGTATTTATAATTTGTAAGTAATTGTTTATAAATGGTGTCACCACTGGGGAAACATCCAAGTAGCAGTTCTATTTATTAAGTGGATGTAGAAACAGTCAAGTGACTTTCTCAGTTATAAATTGTCTATATATATATATATATATATATATATATATATATATATATATATATATATATATATATATATAATATATATATAATATTTCAAATCATGAATTTTCAACTAATTAACTCATTAACTCATTTAGCGTTAAACTTTTATTTAGATATTTCCAATCTACCACTAACATTAACTAATCATGTACTAACGAATTAAAATTTTTAAATATCACATTTAGCATATTACATGTGTTTTATCGAGCTTTCCAGTAGAATAATTTGTTACAGTGGTCATAATGCTGATAACCTTTTGAAGAAGCTTCTGGATATCTACTAATGATTCGATTTACAAATGGTGGATACAGTCTTAGTCGAAAAAAATATATAAATAATTTTTATTGGGCGACAAGGATGTATGTATAGGGTCATCGTCATCATTAGGTCATCAGTCCTAAGACTGGTTGGACGCTAACCTCCAGCTTCTCCTATCTTGTGCTAACCTACGCATTTCGCTAATTGTGCTACAACCTACATCCCTTACTATTTGCGAGCAGTAGTCTAATCTAGGCCTACCTCTGCCTTTCTTCACTCCTATTTTTGTCTCCAAAATATCGCGGACTATTCCCCCATGTGTCAGCAAGTGGCCTACCATTCTATCTCTTCTCTTCTTTAAGTTTTTCCACATACTTCTTTTCTCGCCGACTTTCTCCAATACTTCTTCGTTTCTAATCCTATCAGTCCATGGTATTTTCATCATTCTTCGGTAACACTACATCTCAAAAGCTTCTAATTTCTTCCTACTTGCTTCCCCTACCGTTCAGGTTTCGCAGCCGTATAGTGCCGTGCTCCATACATTGCTCCATACATATGTTTTTAAAAATCTCTTCCATGTTTCTAAGTTTATTACCCCCGAGCATAAAAATGCTTTCTTTTTGTTGAAAGCTACTCGACCCTGCGCTATTCTTTGTTTTATGTCTTTATCGCTTCTTCCATCCCAATTTATTTTACTTCCTAAATAAGTGAACTCTTTAACTTCCTCGAATCTTTCATTATTAATTTGTACTTTCGTTTTTGCTCTGCTCTCGCGCCCTCTGCACACTAACACTTTAGTTTTTTTTTTTTTATTCACATGTATAGGGTACGTCATAATTAATTAAGTACAATTCTGGGCTGGCTATCGACAGCCCAGACAGTGGCCGGCCAAGCCTTGAGCACTGCCGGTTGTCGGCGCTTCACTTTAAATGGAAATATGTATGATAATATGAATAGAAAATGTTTATCATTCTGGCACAGGCAAGTGGCAATATAAAAAAGGGGTCTACCACCTAAAATATGTAGGGTAGGCTGCACCTTACAGCCTTAATGGACGTTTCACCACTGCTTGTCCATTATTCCTGTCACGCATAATGTATGCTTCTTATAATAGATTACCCATACGTCCTTAAATAAATGGCGAAGGTGCCACTATCATTATAGTATATGTGGAGATTTTGTTCTATTCCAATTTATTTAAACATGTTGTTCCGTTTTCATTATGTATATTAATTTATAATTTACATTTATATGCATTTTGTTTAAAATTTTTCTTACGTGTTTTCTGAAATAAAAAGAACTGAGAGGTATGATGAACGGAAAGAAAGAAGATAGATTTTTAACTCCACTACAGTGTGTCTTAAATCTTAGTCAGTCGTCATGATTCTGCCATAAAGTTTCTTGATATAAAGGTTTTTTTGATTTAATGCATATTTAGTTGATTTGAAATAAAAATAGACGTTTTACAGAAAAGGCCTTTTCTGTGAGGAACCCTTCTATGAAATATTAAACTGTACCAGCTTATCAATGGTCAGTCGATTGGTATCTTATTGATCTTTAAGGTAATTTAGTTTGCGTTTATTTAGTCTCGTACCTGTTTTCCCCCTTCAATTTTTTAGTTCTACATAGTCCATTTATCTCGCATCTCAGCATTAAGCTATTATATGCAACATATGTTCTTGTTATTCCTTCTTTCTAATTGTTCATCATTGCATCATAACATATATCTTTATTTTTCAATGGATTACAATCCAGCTACAGGGCAAATTAATAAAAGATCAGACTAATCTGGTATATCTAGTATATAGTTTAACAAAGAGTGTTGGAAAACATAATTGATAATGTTTAACAAAATTACAAAATTACACAGAATGACTCTAAATATTCAATTAAAAAAATAGGATACAATAGATACAAAGAAACTTGTTGAACTACTGCTTGTTGATATTACCATTTAAATAATAAACAGTTTTAAAATCTTAAAACGGACTTTTCCCCACGTAGAACATCTCTATCTCGAAATTGAGTGGCCGAGAAAACATAAACCAACACATAAATGCGGAATATGTGTTTTATGCGACAGTTTTACTTTTTTCAAATAGTCCACCATCATGCTTTTTCATGACCCATGAACAGGGTGGGGTGTGTCCTATCCACCTCAAAATCAATAGATGTCGTCTGGTAGACATCCATAATCAGAATCAGTCGAAACCCGATCGATCCGACACGATTTAATTGAGTGATCGTGCTAACAGAGATAATTCTCAAATAGTCCACCATTGAACTGTCTCACGACCCATGTACATGGTAGATTGTGTTCTATCCACCTCAAAATCAATAGGTGTCGTCTAGGAGACGTCCCCAATCAGAATCAGTCAAATCGCGATCGATCCGACACGATTTGGTTGAGTTATCGTACTAATAAGAATAAATGCCGACGACAACGACAACGACGATACACACACAGCAAAAATTTTTTAAAAACCATTTTTTTTTGTTTTTAGAACGAAAAACAAAAAATAAACAAAAAAAATTAGTTTTCACTTTTTCTTTACACGATTATATTACTTTTCCGCGTATAGTGGAGTGCGGAAAAGTAAAAAAATGGAGACTGCGGGTATCATGGATTGCATGGTAATTTCGTGTACAGATCAGAAATTATATCAAGGTATCATTATATAAACATAAAGATGGTTTAATGCGCTACATAAAGTTAATTATATTTCCTACATGATTGATATATTACCCTTTCTATGTAAAAATAAACCATAAAATTCGATCGTATAAAAAATGGTAAAAATGTAAACGATTTATGTACATTGCAAAAATGAATGCTCCTGGACCATTACCATATTTTCTGCTATTTCTATTTGATTCAATAATTTGTAAGTTGAATGTAAGTGTTTACTTAAAATAATTTTACTATCATATTTTACTATCATAAGATTTTCTTCATAAAGAAATTCAACACGCATTTCTGCATTTTATACATCCGTAGTATCTTATCCTAATTTGTAGGATGTACCATTGTCCGACTGCGAAATTGTTATCCTCAGCCTAAATAACTGCGAAAATGAGGACAGCCATATGAGTATGGCCATGGTACTGAAAACGATAGATGATAATGGCGGCAAGGCTGTGGATGTAACTTTTGACTTAGATGAACCATTTACTTCAGATTATATGGTATGTGATATTAATAACTCATTATGGTATTTGTTTTAAGATATATACGGGGTTGAAACCATTTATAGAGTATTAATATTGTTGGCGTCATTTTGGAGATTTACGAGAAAAACTAGTAACGTTAAACGACGAAATAACAAGGCGATTTATGTAATTCTTTATTACTGTTTTAGTTACCTACTAGACTCCAGGGAACTGCCGGTTTTCCTCTTCTTTGAAGCAAGTATTATCGAACTAATTTTGACCAACATTCTTCCTATTTTCTCATTGTGTGTCCATACCATAACTGTTTTATATTAATCTCGTCCATTGTATAAATTCTACTTGTTTGCCTTCTTATGTCTTCATCTCTTAAATAATTCGCCCACAATGCCCTACTAGCCGTTCTTGAAAATTGTATTTCCATTTTTTTTTATTATTTTCGTTTCCAAATGCGACCATGGACGTATGTCCGTACGTCAATATAGGTTCCATAATGGTCTTAGACACCGTCATTTTGGTTTAAATTGACCACCAAATTCGATCTTTCTCGACTAGAGTAAAGAATTTAAAATACGAATCAATCTCTGTCCCTGAGGAATTCTATTTTCCATATTCTTCTTGGTTGTATCTTTTTCGATATTACTCTTAAATATTTGAATTCATCACTAGCCTTTTTATTTCCCTTGTCTGTAACATCGAATTTTCTTCCCCCTCTCCCCTATTTTCAAATGTTCTATTTTATAAATATTCATACTCATACCTTAATTTTCAAGATTATCTTTCAATTTTGCGTATCTTCTTTGTTCAGTTTTGCGATACTTCCTGTATATATATTTTAGAAAGAGTAGATGACAGACCACATCCTTGTCTAAGTTTCTTTGTTGCAGGAAGCGACTAGGATAAGATTGCTCCTGCTTCAAAGATGATGTTTGAATTCTAATAGATATTAAATATCGCTGGAATACATGTCTTACTTAGTCCTGTTTTCATTAGTACTTCTACAGAGCTGTCTTAAAGGTACGGTTATCAAGTTGTTGTTTTATATTTTTTTTATTATTTGCTGAAGTATGAATGTATTATCCATGCAGGACCTTCCTACACGAATATTGCTTTGTTCTTCAATTACATTGAATTCGTCTTCTATTCTTCTCTTAAGTATTCAGTCACAAAATATATTCACTATACTAGTAACACCGATGCCATTGTAATTCTTACATTCTTTTTGTTTCCTTTTTTTACTTTTCCGCACGCCACTATACGTGGAAAAGTAATGTAATCGTGTAAAAAAAATTTCTTCTAGGGTTTATTTTTCGTTTTTCGGCCTAAAAACAAAAAAAATGGTTTTTAAACCATTCTGTGTGTGTGTGTGTGTGTGTGTCGTTGTCGTTGTCGTTGTCGTTGTCGTTGTCGTTGTCGTTGTCGTTGTCGTCTTCATCTGTTCTTGTCAACACGATAACTCAACTAAATCGTTTTGAATCGATCGGGTTTTGGCTGTTTCTGATTTGGGACATCTCCCAGATGACACCTATTCACTTTGAGGTGGATAGGACACACTCCACAATGTCCATGGGTCTTGAAAAAGCACGATGGTGGACTATTTGAGAAATTTTCTTTGCTAGAACGATAACTCAACTAAATCGCGTCGGATTAACCGGGTTTTGACTGATTCTGATCGGAGACGTCTCCCAGATGGTATCTATTGATTTTGAGGTGGTTAGGATACGTGGGGTGTATCCTAACCACCTGTTCATGGGTCATGAGAATGCACAATAATGGACTATTTCATAATTTTTTTTATTAACACCATAACTCAACTAAATCGTGTCGGATCGATCGGATTGTGACTGATTCTGATCGGGGACGTCTTTCAGACTACACATATTGATTTTTGAGGTGAATAGAACATACTCTACCATGTTCATGGGTCATGAGAATGCACAATGGTGGACTATTTGAGAAATTGTTTTTGTTAGCACGATCACTCAATTAAATCGTGTCGGATCGATGGGGTTTCGACTGATTCTGATTAAGTACACATCTACTAGACGACATCTATTGATTTTGAGGTGGATAGAACACACCCCACCCTGTCCATAGGTCATGAGAAAGCACGATGGTGGACTACTAAGCTTAAGATAGAGATGGTCTACGTGCGGAAAGGTCTGTTTTAAGGATTTAAAACTGTTTATTATAAATAGAGGTTTTACAGAAGATCCAACATTTTTGAAGAAAAAATATCGTCACCTTCTTTTAATAGTTTCTTAAACATGTCTATCTATTTTTCAAACAAAATTTTAAACTTTACTAATTCTATGAAGATGTTTTCAGGCCCCATGATTTACGGTTTTTTGTATTTAATTACGCCTCTTTTATTTCCTCTTGTATGCTTATATAATTTTACTGCTCGTCTGCTAACCCAAACAAAATTTCTCTTTCGCCAAACCGACTTCTGTTTTCTATTAATCATTTATTATAGTATTATGCTTATTCCTTTATCTCTATTGAGAATAAAGTCTCTTTAATATCTCTTCCATCCTTTAATCATATTTTTTATAGTTTTCCAAGCTTTCAATACTTTGGGTCCACCCATATATTTATTTATCTCTCCATATTTTTGTTCCCATAATTCGTTTTTCTTCTTGGCCACTTCTTGTTTTACCTGCTCGATATGCCACCACTCAGGGTTTTGCTTTTGTCCCAAATTTTGATATTCTAATACTTCTTTTCTTGCAGTTTCGTGTATGCATTCCTTCTCCGAAACTCTCCACTCCAAAAATTTCATACATATCAAATCACATTTGCGAGGAATTAACAGAAGACGATCTAAAGCGTATATTTCATTTCTGTAAATTAATAAACAATTTGATTAGAAACAACAGCCGCATTGACCTATAAATCAGAGGCGCAAGTCAAGTAGGACTACTGCTCTTAATTTGCTCATCTTAACACTTCTAATTAACGGATCAATCGAAATCGATAGAAAATAGATATTAAGCGTTATAAACATATAAGTCGGAAATCGAGAAAGGAACCACCAAACCGCCAAACGGTTATCAAAGTAGTTCCCGAATAGCAAAGCTATTACATAATCACTCTAGGAAACAACTAATCCTCGGGCTAAAGCCCCGCCAGGCATTGAATTATACCTAGAAGCGATCCTCGACCCCTTTCTCGTGTTTCTGCACGATCACATAAGGTTTCAAAAAATAAAACCCGCCACAGGTAGGATTCGACATCTACCCCGGATCGCAACCGAACGACATACAGCTGTTTCTAACTTATTAGTTCTCATCAGTGCCGTACACGGAACGCCGATCCAGTACAAATGCCGAATGAACTCTACTTTGATAATCGCTTGGCGGTTTGTTGGTTCCTTTCTCAATTTCCGACTTATATGTTACTGACAGAGATCGTGTCGATAAAGATGTATACCCCATAGAGTTTATTCGGCATTTGTCCTGGATCGGCGTACCATGTACGGGACTGATGAGAACTAATAAGTTCGAAACAGCTGTATGTCGTTCGGTTCCGATCCGGGACAGATGTTGAATCCTACCTGTGGCGGGTTTTATTTTTTGAAACTAAGCGTTATAGATCGTTGAAATCGGCTTCTTAAGGCGAATTCAGTAATTTCAAAAGTATATATGGATGTTCCATTTAATAAAAACATTTCAATTATCCCACTGAATTCATATGAATCTCTTTATATATTTAAAATTTCGTTCAAAAGACGAATTCCATATGTGGTTTCAGTTGGGTATATAAGTCAAACTGGAAGAAATTTTGAAGAGAAGAATTTGTCCGACATATGCAGTTGGAAGAAAACGAAAATAGTAACAATAACAGTTTTGGACATGGGTAATGAGAAAACGGGTAAAAATAGTTTACTATAATTACTTGAAAGGAAAATTCTGGAAGACGAATGAATGAGTTATCAAATAGAAACAATTATTTTTAAAGTGTTAAATTTATTTTAGAATATTTCAATTTATCTAAATATTATGTGCATACCTATTTCCAAATCAAATAGATTAAATTTCAATATTTTCGTTGTTAATTAAGAAAAGCAATTAAGTCTCTGGTGTATATCTTTCACTCTTATTAATTAGATTATTTCAAAATTAAGTAGGTTCCTACTTGTTAATCCAAATCATTTGGTACAGTTTTGTACTCAAATCAGAAGATGCTACGCCACTGCGTTGAAAGAATTCTTATATTGACAAAAGCGAAAATATAACCGAAAACAGTTTTCAGTTTATAAAAATTTTATTCAGTACATAAAATGAATTTTAACAGTTGACAATGTTAGCTGACAACTTAAATAATTATGTTTTATAAAGTTGCTGGCACATGATTGCTGCGACAATGTCATTCGTACTACGGTCCGGGGTGGCGGACTGGACCCAGTATTAGAAGTATTGTATTGTATGCTCGGGTTCGAGTCCCAACGAGAGGAGGGGGAGTTTGGCACCTCTCTCTGAACATGAGTGTGTTTGTCTTTGTCTTTAAATGTAACTTTTCCCTCCCCAGCCTCCTCAGGTTTTAGGGGGAGGAAGTCGATCTCTAGGTGTCAAAACTTTCTTTAAGAAAGCTTATTGGAAGATTATTGATGTAGTTTATTAGAAAAAATGCATCTTTCGATATGTACTCTCTGTCAAGGCATTAGCTGTGGCCATCTAAAATCTTTTTTAGGTTTTCGTAGAAGTTGATACTTTTAGTTTGGGTACATGGCAGGAAAACACTTTCACGTTCGAAGAAAGCCTGTGTACGTATATTGAATCTTATGCTCCTAAAATTTGGGAAAAATTTAGGAAACAATTAGTGCCACCCATCGAAAAGGATTGTAAGGAAATTGATCCGGTAAGTAACAGTAACAGTTATTTAATTGAGATGTGCCATTCTGATTGCAATTGTATTCTGTTAGCCACGGGGATTAAGAAATGTCATTTAAAGTAATTTGCCTTATTTATACCGGATGTTCCACCTAAGGAGGATTTTTTCATAACTATATTATTTCCTATAAAAACATATTTATAACAAAAATAAAGTATCTGAAGTCATGTGGTGCATATCATCATCATGAGATAATCAGTCCTAAGACTGGTTGGACGCTAACCTAAAGCTTCTCCTATCTTGTGCTAACCTACGCATTTCGTTAATTGTGCTACAACCTACATCCCTTACTATTTGAGAGCAGTAGTCTAATCTAGGCCTACCTCTGCCTTTCTTCACTCCTATTTCTTCCTCCAAAATTCGCGGACTATTCCCCCATGTCTCAGCAAGTGGTGTACCATTCTATCTCTTCTCTTCTTTATGTTTTTCCACATACTTCCTTTTTCGCCGACTTTCTCTAATACTTCTTCGTTTCTAACCCTATCAGTCCACGGTATTTTCATCATTCTTCGGTAACACCACATCTCAAAAGCTTCTAATTTCATCCTACTTGCTTCCCCTACCGTCCAGGTTTCGCAACCGTAAAGTGCCGTGCTCCATACATACGTTTTCAAAAATCTCTTCTTTGTTTCTAAGTTTATTACCCCTGAGCATAAAAGTGCTTTCTTTTTGTTAAAAGCTACTCGACCCTGCGCTATTATTTGTTTTATTTCTTTATCGCGTCTTCCATCCCAATTTATTTTACTTCCTAAATAAGTGAAGTCTTTAACTTCCTCCAATCTTTCATTATTAATTTGTACTTTCGTTTTTGCTCTGCTCTCGCGCCCTCTGCACACTAACACTTTAATTTTGTTTTTATTCACCCTCATTCCGTATTCCTCTGTCAACACTGCCTCCATTTCGTTCAATGCTGATTCTAGTTCCTCCTTACTAGATGCTAATACTGCTATATCATCCGCGAATCTCATTTTTAGCATTTTTAGTTTCTGTCCTTGTACTTTAATCCCGAAATCCACTCTATCTTTTACGGCATTAATCGCCTCTTCGATGTACTTCGATGGTGCATCTACAAAAAATATATTGTCATAGAGGATACTACACTTCTTGTGGAGGGATACTTATTGTAATGATGATGATGATAATTTATAATTATTTTATGATTTATTTTTATTGGAACTGTTCCAGGGACATTACGAAGTTCGTAATTTTGAGATTAGTCCAGGAGAAATTGATTTTCCTGTAGGAATATATGGAATATTTAGATTGACCCATAAAGTGCTCAAACCTAACGGAGAATTGTTCTTCTGTCATGTGATTCAAGCCGATGTGGGTGCTAAGGGTGCTAAGTTTTAGGGGAGCAAATCTATACATGTATTGTGTTAAATGAAAATATAGTACTTGCTTTATTATGCGTAACTGTTTTATTACCCAGTAATATTATTCTGAATATTCCTATATATACTTTTGCATTTCTAGCTAAGATTTGAATGTCATGTCCTATATTTGTGAGGGGTACTGAATACTGAACAGATTGAA
The DNA here is from genome assembly GCA_037954035.1 of Rosalia funebris. Classification (NCBI taxonomy): domain Eukaryota; kingdom Metazoa; phylum Arthropoda; class Insecta; order Coleoptera; family Cerambycidae; genus Rosalia; species Rosalia funebris. The sequence goes on from JAZFAV010000015.1 coordinate 35,835,323, forward strand.
CTAAAAGTAGTCTTATGCAAAGTGTTTCTGTTACCCAAATATTAGCGTTTTTAATTCTTAAAATTTCTCTCTATGCTAATTATAATTTATAGACTATTTATTTTTAAAGAATAATAAAAAAATATATATTTTTTAAATCATTTAAAAGAATTGCCTGTTATGTATGATATTTATAGATAGTAATAAATTTTAATTGAAAACGACAATGATAATATGAACACCGAAATGTCAAGATTTTCATTTTTTGTGTTCAATTAAGAGCTATAATTATTGTAGCATTTTTTTATGATAATGAGCCGTAAGAAATGAAAAAAAAAATAAAATTGGGAATATTTCTAAATGATCTCTTCTAGCATCCTCTCCAGTATTGCGTACTATTTCTCTAACACCATGTATACACATAGAATATGATATACAAACCATAGCCATAGCATGCGCATTAGTTTATTCATCGTCCAGTATCAAGTACTACTGCTTTAAACATTCTTAGATATACTGTCTAGCTATGGTTTTTATGACATTCTGTATTTGTACGGAATATTTGGGAGGTAGTATAGAAATCTGAAATGGGTTTTACAAATCCAAGACGTGTTAGAAATAGTCTTACACAATGTGTCGATGTTTCTAAGATATTGTACTCCTTTTTTTAATCTGAGGTAATTTAAACAAAATTTTACAATTTAGTATTTTAATTTCGAATATTAAAATAGTAGTGGAGAATTAAGTAAATTACAATGAATATTCAAAACTGGCATGGTACACTTTTAAACGTATTAAAGCTCAATTGCCTGGGTAAAATTTCCTTTTTCCGGCAGTCATATATGTAAATCGAGAAAACAGTTTATTTCTGATACAAAACCATGGTTACTTAACTTCAATTTAATCAACTTAAATAGCTAAATTATAGCTAATGTAAATATATTTTTTTATAAAACTATGGTAAGCTTAATCTGCAATATTTATGTTATTCAGTAAACTTTTCTTAAACAGAAATATATTCTTTCATTGTAAAATCACGACTTACAATAATTAAAATCACTGTTTTTTGTATGGTATGGTATGTAGATTATCATCTTGCATTCATATTAGTTGGGATGCATATTCAGGTAATTTGTATTTATTTGTTTTTGTAGCATGTAAAAATTATTTGTTATATTTCAATACGATTATGATAAAAATATTAAAATAATACCTTATGTGACGCTATACCTTGTGATATATAAGAAAATATAATAAAATATTTTCATTTCAACGTTTTTTCTGTTTGTTTCATTTTCTTGACACAGAAATATTGTTTCTTAATATTTCATATTGGTATCTCCCGATCAGCGCTAATTATTTTCATATACAGCTCGTCAAGAATAGGAACAAGACTCAAAACTGTGATATTGGACCGCCCATGAGGTGCGCAGTAAACAGCCTAGTCTTTACCCAGTCGCATTGAAATATTTGTAGGGTGAATATCGATGAATATATATGTACACAGAGTGCGATTCTTCCACACGTAAAGTACAATTTTATCCCTCCAAATTCTGTCTAACACTTTCTTCTAGGCAAACACAGAGAATCTCCAACTATTTTCTATTCTTGGCGAGTAGTATTTATGTACCTTAAACTATTGTTATGATGCGCAACATCCAGCCCGTTCAGTTAACGATCACCAAAATGGCAAGTTTGGGACAGCACGCTTACTGAAGAGTGCGCTAAGCTGATAGATACAATGTCTGCCAGAATTAGAGCTGTTATTGTCAATAAAGGTGATATAACATAATTTTGACGAAATGGCCTAACTATTCTGAACCGCGAATCTTTATATTTCTATTAAAAACTTGTCATTGACACATCATACCGTAGTAATATTCCATCGCATTTAAGTTGAAATTTAATTTTGTTTCTGTTGCCAATATTTTTCTATAATAAAATAGATTTGAGAGTGTTTATTACTTTTATTTAAATGTATTAGTTGTAAAATTATGCCTGGGTGAACTATTTCGCTTGGGCTCGTAAATATACATATACCTATACCTATATATAGAGCTGTATAGTCGTAGTTACAATATAATTATTTCATAAACTTTAGAGGATACATCTTTTGCACAATAAAAACTATGAATAACATAACATATATGTTATAATAACACATAATACTCTTAATCATGCAACTGCGTGATGTTGTTATATATAAATTAAGAGAAATTGAATTGTATATATCGTGTTTTTATTTTTTATAAAGGCATACGTATTTTTTTTGTAAACATACGCTATAAAAAGAGCCATGATAACATATAACGTATTTAATGTTATCTTGATCACGGCATAATGCTGTTTGTGGAACTGATTTGTGTGCTTTTATTTGTCGCCAGTAGCCAGGCCGATTCAGACGAAGAGGTAATATACTGTACAGAAATAAATAATATACAGATGGTGATACATTTTCGCATAATATTCATAATACATATATTAATTCATAATTCCATTAAAGTTTTCATAGTGAGCGAAGATTTAGCACCACACTGTATATAAATACAATACCGCGAATTTAGAGGTGTACAATAATAAGTTTATAAAATTCATTAGTGTAAATAATTTTCAATCTTGGATCTAGAAAGGACGTATTTTTCTTAACTTTTGTTTCATTTTTATCTTTTTGTTTCATTTTATGTTTTTATCTAAACACGAATATTAGATCACCCAAATTACTTCAACGAATTTATATTGTAATTTTCATTTTAGGAAAACTGTATACTATACATAAAAGAGATATATAGTTGCGAAAACACATACGCAAAAAGCGAATTCAAAGTGGATTCGAGGAGTTCAGGTGATCATACTAATATATATGATGTAGAAGCGGACCTATCAGAGAACGTAACTAAAAGTACATCCGTAAGTATACATTCCCTTTAGTAATTTTATAACTTTATACTAGGGTGTTGTGTAAAGGAATTATTTATTTATAATTGGTGACCTTATTAACTAATTATTAAATTTCTATCAACTCTACAAATAGTCCAACTGTGTTTATTACGAATATATAGGGTGCCCCATAATACCATTATTTCCATTATTTGAAGCGACAAAAAGATGTACCAATTTAATTTACTTGGATTAACATAAGTGTGGGTTGAATTACTTATTTATTATAGTAACGTCAACGACTATGGTCATTGGCCACTATTTTTCTGTACAATATTTTCATTATATTTTATACAGTAGGTTCTAGGTATCTCTAAGAAACTGTAACTAATATATTCCTATTATCCGTTCGCATCCCTTTAATATAGTAGTTCATTTGTAATGCGCGTTTTCATATCGCCTACATTGTTATAGTATTTGATATACAGTTACATTAGTATGTCTTAATCTAAGACTTGTAATTGTCACTTACTCTCTCCGAGATGCCTTGCGATAACAGGGAATATGCCGTCATTCTACTGTTGATTTATGATTTATGATTTTTAGTTTAGCTCCTATTCTGTTCCATTAACTTTATCATCATGCTATAATAATAACACAGCATCTAATTGATTTCTTTATTCCACTTGGAAGAATATCTGTACTATCATCAAATTCATAATTTGTAATTTTTGTAGTACTCTTATTCTTTATGGCAGCATATCCAACACAGAATACATTTTTACCAGGGGCGTAGCGTGACAAAAGAATCTAGGGATGTGATAAAAATTTTATAAGAGGAAGAGATATAGTCAGATGTATCGTAGGCCATATAAAAATGGTAAAAATAAAAAAAGACACTAACCTAAAATGATTATGCCGTGGAATATATCCTAATTTTTTAAATGAAGATCAGTTCTTCGGTTTTTGTTTGCCCAGCGAAAACGTTTATCACTGTTTCTTCAAATGTTGGAGACGATCTCATATATTCTAACAAGGCACTTTCAATATTAATTAATGTTAAAGCTGACAGTCTTTCTTGCGTTTGAGAATTTCGCAGATAAGTCTTTATTCTCTTTAAACATGAAAATGATCTTTCCGCGGAACTGTTTGTGTCAGAAATAGTCAAAACGACACAATTTTGATGATTCCGCGAAGACAAGATAATTGAAGGGATATAATATATTGGCGAAGCTCAAACACAGTGTTCTTTTTCATATCGGGATCACTATAAATAACTGAAAGTTCACTTTTTAAAAGATTTGCGTCAAAGAGTGTTCCATATGTACACATCTACTAAAGAAGAAAAAAGTTCGTCAGGAAAACGTTTCACAAATGAAGTAAATTGTGTGAAATCTAATTTAAGAATTTCAGTCTAGAAATTTCACTAAACCGTTCACTAATGTTCAAAGTAATAACGTCCAAAATATAATAAAACAATCGTGCGTAGGTGCTTTTCTTATCTTCTTCCGGAATTAAATCCAAACGCATTCTTTTACTTGGTGGTGGACTTTCTAATACAAATCTGTCCATACGGTCCCAAATGTCAATAAACTTGTTTCTCATTTTTTGAATATGTGATTTGAAATTGACGACCTTTTTATTGCAGTAACTAATAACTGATATTTTTGTCAGTAGAATTTTAAACAGACTCTAGGAATGTGGGAATATTTCAGAAAACACTGCTAAGAAAAAATTAAAATCAACTTCGCGCAATAAAGTTAAAAGGTCTCTAGCACAAATAACGGTTTCTCGATCCCATTCCTCATTTTAATTTTCCACAATTACCTGAAACAGCGCTTCCAAATCTTCCTTATGTTATGGCGACAGTCGCCAAGATGCGTTCACATAATCGCATAAGTGAGTTCGGAAATAACGACAACACCCACTCGAGACTCCACTGTTGATTTAACACAGAGCTTGGATGTAACGTGGACCATCGCATTTCAGCACTGCAGCAAGTAACGCGGGAGTCCAATGATATTGGGCGCCTTCACGGCCGATTTGAAATAGAAATTATTGAGGTGATGGTAGCGTTAAAGTAAATAATGTATGTTTGCGGTCCGTTTAAAATAATTAAAAAATTGTTGTAATAATTGAATAAATCGATTGAACTTTTAAATAACACTATTTTGCCAATTGTTTAAGGGATGCGACGCATTACTCGCATGCATGTACGCTACGCCCCTGATTGTTACCTAATTCTTGTAGCCTCCTGATTAAGTTGAGAATATTCTAAACCAGTGGGTTAAAAGTAAACCTATTTTTTATGGCTTAGGGAATATGAACATTCCCTATGAATAAACAGCGTCAGCAAAGTCAACGCTCAGCAAAGTTCAATGCCCTCCATATCGCACAGGGTTTTGCAGTGAAGATACTTGCTTAGTTGTGTAGGCTCCATGACTGTGTTTCATCTAGACCTCTGACAATGAATGCATTAGTTATACTTCATTTTGTTTTCACACATCAGTATAAAGGATTACAGTGTTGAGATTCTGATCTACAATTTCAAGGAATCTTGAGCAATATAACAATAAGTTTGGTTCCTGAGCTTCTATTTCCTGAGTTTGGCGTTATCTAATATAAATGATGGGGAGTTGATTCTCCATGGTGGGATACGTTGCATTTTAGTGTGTAGAGAGGAGGAAGGATAATGTTTAATATATCCAGATGTTTCTTTATTCTTGCTCTTACTGGTCTTGAGATTGTAAGTTTCGCTTGAAGAATTGCATTATTTTCTTCAGTAAATATTAAACCACTTAATTATTCATACCCTATGATTCTCTAATCTATTACTTCGTTTTCATTATCATAGTTAATTATTTCATTCACTACTACCTAATCTATAACATTTACTATGCTCTCGTACCTTCACATTGTAGTTTGAACTGGTCATTGATCGTTGGGAGGACGGAGATTGGAAGAATTTTCATAATCAGGCCGGAGCACTTTGCGAGAACATAGAGCAAATGGGGTCAAAAGCTAATAAAAAATTAAGGTCAGCTATGAACCCGGCTATCGAGGACGATTGTGAAATACCGGCAGTAAGTTACATATATGTGTCATTATTGTCAATATTTGTTATTCACAGTTTTTATGTAGTAAGTGCCTCCCAAAAATGTTTGTCCAAATGATCTGACATGGTTGATTCAAATTCATTTCTTGACTTAATTGAGATTTTTGGGAATCAATTGCAAATGATTTCAATAAATCATCTAGTTTCTGTTAAAAAATAATAGTTATGTATCATCAAACAATTTTTTATTATATTATCAGAATGTATGCCATTTAATATATTTACTGATGCATTAATTAAAAAAATTAATTGAACATGATAATAACTAATACAATAATAATAAGTATTTATATTGTCTGAAGTGTTATATTAAAATTTGACACAAAGCCAATGCCATATGGTATACAGACAGGGAACACCAATTTAATGTCACATAAACAACGAAATATCGGAGTATGTGTATATAGAGGTACAAGTTTAGGAAATATCTGTATATTTGTGAATAAGGCAGTCGAACCCCTAAATATTATATGTGATGTACTACTTGCATTTGAAGGGTACAGGCAAAGAAGGCGATATAAAAATTAGTAATTTTGAGAAAAACGGGTTTTAAGGTTTAGAGCCTGTGGCATTTTTTATTAAAGAAATAAAAATATTAAAAATTGTATTATGAATCTATTAGAGCATTAACTTGGAGACAGTTGTGTGTAAAAATCATTCGCTGCAATATTAAGAAAAAATTAACACTAAAGAAAAATGTATCTTAATATTCAGCAAGTTCAAATTTGCCATCCTCATGTTTTTCTATAAATGTGGTAGATGGGTAAAGTAGTTTTGAGCATCTGAGCCACAAAAACTCTTCAGCTCTTGGAGATTCTTCCATTTCAAATTACTTATGGATAGAAGGTCTGAAAATAATATTGGTAATATAAGAATGCTTCATGTAAATTATATGTTAATATTACCATTATATGAGTGATCAGGATGTTCAAATTCACCGTCCTCTAATTTGTTTTTCATTCTAAATTTGGGGTCCGTAATGGCAATGGTTTCCCACATACCATTGTAGTTGTCTCGATGAACTATCAGACCTGAGTGTTTTTGACTATCTTCAGTTCTCTTATTGGTCTGGATGGAAAAGGACATATGCGCTTGTAACGTTTAGTAAAAAAAGTTGTCCAAATTCTAAAATATTTTTGGTTAACTTATTCGACATTAAAGGGCGTGGGTTTATTTCTTGACGTTCTAAACACTTCACACTATTCCTCGGGAAGTTCAACTTTGGTTTGTTGATTTATTAGTCCAAAATTTTTATCGCACTCGAGGTACGAATGTCCTCTAATTGCAAAGGTAACTTTGACAAAATCCAGCTTTTTCTCTATATCAGAATTTGCATTGTATAATTCTTATCCTGGCCCCCACAAGAGTCGCAAAAGTCGTTGGTGAACTTCTGGGTTAAGGTATATAATATAAAAAGTGATGTAATAAGGAAGAGACATCATCACTGCCTCTTTTGCTTATGACTCCGGATACATATAAATAATGCTTTGTGATGTAGAGAGAATATGAATATTAAATGGACAACTGCCTTTTATAATATGCGTCATTTGTTGTAATATTGGGAAACGGCAGATTTATTGGAAAGTCGAAGCAAATTGCCTCGGTGGCAACACATTTTTGGCTACAGTCTTTAGCATCACTTTTTCTTTTATAAAATTGTTGGGCCTTGATTTTATGCAACTTATTCTTAGTCTTTAATCGTTGTATGTCTCTATCTAGTTTACGATATCCAAGAACGTCTATATATGACATATTTGGTTTTTCTGCTTTCAAAAAATAAAACCATCCACAGGTAGGATTCGATATTTGTCCCGGATCGGAACCGAACGACATACAGCTGTTTCGAACTTTTTAGTTCTCATCAGTGCCGCATACGGTACGCCGATTCAGGACAAATGCCGAATGAACTTTATGGCCTATACATCTTTATCGATACGATCTCAATAATATATAATCAGATAAAGTTAGACCTTATCTGATCAGATAAGGTTAAACCTTATCTGATCGTGCAGAAACACGAGAAAGGGGTCGAGGATCGCTTCTGGGTATAATTCAATGCCTGGCGGGGCTTTAGCCCGAGGAGTAGTTGTTTCCTAGAGCGATTATGTAATAGCTTTGCTATTCGGAAACTACTTTGATAACCGCTTGGCGGCTTAGTGGTTCCTTTCTCGATTTCCGACTTATAAGTTACTGATTTTTCAGCTTCTAGACTTTTAATTTTAGCTAGGTGTTCATTACATTGGCTACAAGTGTCAGATCTGGGGTAGCCAAAAGCTATATTAAATTCAGTTGAAAATATAGTCCTATACTTTCAAATATTTGTGTGGGCGATTGTTGTGTTTACCTCTACGATCTTTCGGTGCTTCTCCAGTCATTTTCATGGATCTCTACAGTACTTCTAACTTCTTTAGGCCTATTCCATGTAAAGCTATAAATGTTTTTTTGCGTACTTGTACTTCCTCGGTTTTACCTTCGAGGCTTAAAATTCTTACACGATACCGAAAACAAGCATCGCGGAGGAGTGTACGTTGTTCCGGCTGTCTGGGTCTACGTTGTTTAATAGGAACAATCGTAATCATAATAAGTCACATAAATATATATTTGGGTCTTCAACTGAACTAAGCAAATTAAAATTTTGAATAATTTTTCTCCAGGAAATTTCTGGTACATGCTCAAAACACTTAAATGTCTTACACCTACAATCTTCACCTATACAGTGAGTTCCCAAATTTATCAGTTTATTCACATCGCTCAGTTTGCCATAATTCTTTTTTTTTTTTCTTACTAGCACTTTTTGGAAGGGACATAGAGTCATCTATACCTTTAGTTAACTCGATTACACTTTGTTTTTAAATTTAACTTTCTATAATCTAACTTTGGGAATGAACTAATATAAAATGGCAATGTTTGTTTACGACATTCGTATCGGCAGGTTAACGCGACAGGCTGAACACACAATAACACTTGACCTAACCCTTTTTTAGCTGATTCCGCGCGGACATAACACCTTATTAGCCTGTTCGGAGAAATAAAAATATGTTATAACTCCTTACTTGGCATATTTTTGAACGTGATGCGTAAACGAAATGAAACGTTACACCGTTGGCTAGCATATGGTGCAAGTAACTCATTTTCGGGATAAATTGACATATCGCCTTCTTTGCCTGTCCCCTTCATTTGTATTATCGAACTTTGTAATTAATCAGAATAATTAATTAATGCCACCTTAGTGTGACAATGTTTCTGGGTTAATAATAAATAAATGTGTCTTGTTGATATCCAGAACCTTTTTGATATTTACTAATCCTCCTTATTATTCTCACTATTATTATTATAATTAGGTACACATTGAGAAGATTAATGTATTATTAGTAATAAATGGACAATAAATAAGTTTGACAGATAAAGTATTACTTTATACCTACCCAACGAAATGAGTTGCTTGCTTGTTTGGATGGTTGCTTCTTGAAACAAAAGAATAATTAGAAATAAGTTGATTATTCGAAAATCACAAACAAACAAATTGCTTCCTACTTTAACAGCTGAAGACCTGATACTTGTCTTATATTAACTACTATATCGGATTTACGTGTCATCGAAATCAAAGTTCTCTGTATCATCCAAAATAATAGAATGAAATGTAAATAAGCTCATTTTCAAAAAATAAAGTTGGAGTTTCTAGACATCGTCTCGTAAAGACAGTTTATTATAACATTTCCAACTTTAGGCAGAGATGTTCCAAAACCTTATGAGCTTTGACCTTCATATGCGCAGTAACATAATTACGGTCGGTGCCTGTTTTCACAATAGACTTACATAGTAGAATAATGGGGATGCCCCGCCTTTCGCGCATTTCGCGGCTCATAAGGTTTTGAAACATCTCTACACTGTATGCTTATAACCTTTCTTTTTCATTAGGTCATTAATTTAGTTACTTCTGTTAATTTTGTCTGTTTATTTGAGGGTCATTATGACGTGTCAAATTTTGAACTGACTAAAGACGACATCGATGTGCCGTTGGGACAAGAGGACACACTTAAGGTGACCATCAAATTGTTTAACGGAAATAAAGAAGAAATTGCTTGTGCCACAAGCGAAATGGAAATATTGTGTTGATTAAACGCATTTATAAAATTTATTTGACATATCTATAGCTGTAAATATATAATTTTAAATGAATAGCTTGTCTTATTTCTGCAACCCTTCTAATCCTCTATCGATTAATACAAAAGTACATTAAAAAAAAGTATAGAGACAAACATTTATATTCACTGAGAGTAAAATGTTGTCCGCTGATGGTTCCCAAAATATGTTCAAATTTATACAGGGATGCAGAGATACTCTGGAAAACTTACTAAATATAATATGGTGTTTAATTGTATGGTGTTTAATAAACTATTACTCTTTACCCGCCCTGGTGTACATGAAATAGAGTGAGGTACGAAATAGAGTGAGTAGAGAGAGAGAGACGAAATAGAGTGAGTAGAGAGATTACAGACATATTGAGGGAGCATTGCAGGGTGGACGGCAGTATTACATATTATGTAATACTGCCAGTATCACACAGTGGCAGTATTATATATCATCATTACATACAGCGTGTCTCAGAATATGTGGGCAATCTCCCGGATTCATATAGAAAACATTAAAACAACGTGACGAGTTTCTATAATTTTTTTCCTACAGAGCCCCCCATACTGAGACATGCTCCTTAAAGGATGTCGCTGGAAATCGGTTGTCCTGGAATAAATTTTAAAGCACATAGTATAATTTAACAATTTTTTAATATAATGGATACCAGTTAGGACCTTAAAATGTTACCTTTTTAATACATTTGACTTATTTAGTCTGGCTGGGATGGACTAGTTTTAATACAATAATGCTTATGTCTTTTGCACTGTACGTGATAAACGGAGAACAATACTATTTTTAATTCGCTTGAACTTCAGAAAAAAAATGATCGTCTCCGATATCGATAAAGTTAACCCATTTTCGAGAAAAACTATTTTTTTTAAATATGGTTTTTATTAAATAATTTTGTATGTCGTTACAACGTGGGTCCCTTCTAATCTTACTATCAATGTTACTACTAGCCGAATTAACATTTCAAACCAATAATGGGGTGAAATCAGCATAACAACTGGTGTAAACTTTATTACCTTCTGGTATAAACCCTTAATCGAATTTAAAACTTTTTACTGTACATATAGTCCAGTCATTCCTAAAGTGATCTATATCGACCTCCAGGGGTCGACTTCGATTTGCAAGGGATCAATGTCAATGAAAAAAAAAAGTTGGGGGTGCATGAGATGTAAATGGAGGTCCAGGATAGTGGATCTCATTTAAGCAGACCCTCACCAAAATTTTGGCTTCCCCTAAATATATTAATCGATCTAACACAGATAGTACCCATGTAGGTACTTCCGTAATACTTTTTTATGATATATAAATTTCCTAATTATTATATGTACGAGTATATTTCATAAAATTGTGTAAGCAGGCTATTCGCTTTGTGGTCTCAGTACGTGTAACTTGTAAAAACTTGTACATTTGATACCAGTAGTAATGCGCTGCGCTCATACACTCCACAGCAACGCTTGTCTACACTTGTATCAAAGCTTTGCAAGGATGACGCAGACTTGAACCAATTATGCTTGCACGGACTTGTTTACTCCTCCATTTGTAAATATGAATAGCAGAGACAAACACTGTTCATTTGTTTCTCGAATTTTGAGGAGAAATGTGTTAAGAAAATATTTAAAAAAATATAAATAATTAACTAGTTTTGTAGCCATATGTATGCTACAATAGCTAGTTTTGAAGTACAAAATATTAAGATGTCAAACATTACCAAACATTATGATATAACGAGATTTGTAACAATTTAATTTAATATTATATTTAAATTTTAAACGTTCCAACTAGGACATATATTCAACATTAAACCAATTAGAAATCACTCGTCGAGGAGATTTAAGGTTAAGCCCGACTAAATTGATGACAAACATTGAAACTTTGATAACAAAGCATCAGATTCATCTATTTCATTAAAAGAATTCTTTATCTTTTCGTGTATTTAATATAATGTTACTAGATTTGCATTTTTTGTTTTAGTTAATAAATGTTTACTAACAACTACAAAATAACATATTTTTTTATATTAAAGCCGCTTCAGCTTTAGTCAGCTTTAAAAATATATTTAAGTTGAGGAATTTGTAAAAAATCAATATTAGGAAAGCAGAAGGTCCACCTAAAACAGAAAAAAATCGGCATGTGGTCTACGGGACAAAAAAGTTTGGGAACCTCTGATTTAGTCCAAAAAATAACAATTAAATTAATTTATTTTATGAAGTATATTGGAATATCGAAATATTGGAGTATGTGTATGTAGCGGTACAAGCTTAGGAAATATTTATATATTTGTTAATACTGCAGCAAAACCTCTAATTATAATTAATTATATAATTATTGAGGGAGTACTGGAGGATGGAGAGTATTATTACAAATGGTATATATAAAATACATTTTATAATAAGAAAATATAGTAAAATATTTTGTATTGAGCAATTTGCCAAAAATTAATGTGGTATAATTTATTTATAATAAGCATAACTGGGATAATCTTCAGAAGTTTTGAAAACTGGTTTTTATCTACATTTTCATTTTAATATACCCTTAAAAATACATGTTGAATTATTTTAGTGCAATTGTTTCCAAAAATGATTTATTACATCTAATGAGTTGAATGATAACTGAAATAATATAAAACTTACAATTAGTAAGATTAACCGAAATTCGTAACTACATCTAAAAATAAGTTAATCTAACTCCAAATTCCTCCAGAAAAGGATTCAATTGCGTATAATCAATATTATAATAATAAAAAAACAGTATATGTTATAATTACTCAATTAAGTATAAAGTATTATTAAACAAGGCTCATCTGTATAATTATAATGTTAATTTTCAGTAGATTCATTAGATTCAATATATGAACTAATTTCAATTGATTCTATATATTTAGACAACTAAAAAGGTTCAGTGCATTCTGTAGATAATTTTAGAAAATTCAGAACATGTAGAGAATTTTAAATAGATCAAGAGATCAGCAAGATGTTGAGGAATTTCAGACAGAATAGTATAGGCCTATGCCTAAACATTTAATAATCCCTCACCAATACATGTAAACCACAAGAGATGCAACGACCTGTTGACATAATCCTAAAAAAAATTTAGTTGCAATTTCGCACCTTAATTACAGATAAACACGTGTTATAAATTTAATTACGGCTATAAAGAGCATATTGTGCGAACCCCCGTATCAATACAGTTTAATCAAAATTTTTTATCACCACTAAATTAATACTCTTAATTTGATACGACTAGATGGTACGTTGTCGTACCATCATGCAATATATCGTGTTAAATCGGCTATAAAAAATTTACATGGCATGTTTTATTACCTATGCTGTTATAGGGTTATAAATAAAATTAACAAGTTTGATTACTGGGTTTGAAATAGGCATATAATTTGCGAAGGGGAATTAAAAAGCTGTAACGTGAATGTCTAGGGCTGGGACTAGTTACTCAAAGTTGCGTTGTAGTTACTAGATATTTATTAGGTTACACTGGCGAATAATTTTTGGTCATTCAGTGTATTAACTGATTTTAGTAATATTTTCATCGGTACAACACTCCCTAAGCATATGTAATATATATTTTATACCACTTTTTATTTAATTCACTTTTTAAAAATTATTTTATTATACGTTATAATTGTGACTTTTGTTTATGCCGAAAATTGAATAACCTCTCACTGAGTAATTAGTTGATTATTACTTAATTATATCTCGGAGATTACTAGCATGTCTTTGGTAGATTTCTCTATTTAAAACCTTGCTGTCGCTGAGGTGACAGAAAGGTTCCAAGAAGTGTTTCTACCTAAAGTGTTGCAATTCGTAATGAACGTGATAAATGTTGAAGACTGATTTATAATAAGGCTTTAGTTATATGATGATTATAATGACTTTAAGTATATTCTTTCATATGTACATGACAATCTAAAATAAACAAATGTTTAGCAAATAAATGATGGTACGGTTGTAGAACATCTGAATTTTTTGTAAACGATTTTTGTCCTCGTGTCAGGCAGGGTCCGAATACAATATCTGCATAATACAAATGAGATAAAACCATGGTTTAACTAAACAAAATTTTTATACTTGTATCTAAATATTTAAAAAGAGTACGGCTATCTTAAGGAGAAAAATAATTCTATATGAGTAGAAAATGTCAATCAAGGAATTAAGAATCAAACGAAATATCGAGGTTTTTTATAACACTAGTTGAAGCGATTATTTCACCATTAATTTTAATATTCAATTCATTCGTGTTATGAAGTTGATGTGGTGTATCAAAAACGACATTTTGACTTTTATGAGCATATATTTTTAATATACATTCAAAAATAGTTTTTAAATCGTTATTTATAATTTGAGAAGCCGGAAACGAACCAGGAGGTAAAAAACTATAGAGGAGCTGTATGTCATCAGCGTACATTATGTAGTTTGCATTTTAAAGGAATTTCTTAAGTATCTGCAACAAATATATTAAATAGAGATGGTCTCAGTATAGAACCCTGTGGAACTCCCATATCAATTGTTTTCACGTGCGATAGAAGTATCTATGAGTTTGTATTAATCCTATTAAATTGATATCTACCTAAAAGGTAGTTTTGAAACCAATATAGTATGTTTTAACACATGGTAATGTGTTAGAACATACTATATGTAATAGTATAATGGTGTTTTAAAGGTATAATTTGGCTCTCGAATATCCAGTAAAGTTAAATATGTAATCTGTGAACTGTCGATAGCTCGTAGAATGTCATCTGTTATATTAACAAGCAAAGTAGAGGTACTAAAGCCCTTTAAAAATCTAGTGATATATTCACAGTACTCAAATATTCTTAAATGATTTTCTTTTGCTAAGTAGGTCCGTATTTATGTTCATGTTCTTCCTCTAATCCCTATTTGTTCTAATACTTTGAACAGCTCTAAGCAGATCTACCAGTACTATCTAAACATATCTTTATTTCCCATTTTCGACTTTTTGTTTGTCCTCGTTTCATTTTCATCCATTCCGGAAATATTTTGACGCGTTTATTGAGATCTTTTATGTAAATATCAAAATATTAAAGCTTTTGTAGAACTCCATCTATATAATTACGTATTAATATCATATAACGAATGCCTAATTCAAAAAGTCAATTTAACAGTCGACGTGAAGTTTGCATTGCAATTTCTGCAAGTTCGCAAAAACTTCCCGCAAAAGCAAAAGTGCATGGCAAAGCAGAAAGACGGAAATGTTAAAAAGGTTAATAGCCGCCGGCGGGATCCAGTAAAAATCACAAAATTCCCTGCAATACCATCAACCTGCCGTGGGTCTCTCTACGCATGTGTCCCTTACAGTCCGCCGCCCCAGTACTGGACAGAAGTCTTTTAGTTTCGCCGCCTCCTTGACCAAAACTCGCTCGGTCGATTGGGGGATACGTCGACGTATCGATCCGTCGGCGTCGCGGTGTGCCATGCGAATCCGCCATTTGCTTTGTTTACTGTGTCTCGCGCCTCGTTCCGCCGCGATATTTTCGAATTTAGTGAGGACATGGACCTCATCTGGACCCCTGAGTGCTTGTGATGGATATTTTATAACCTGCAGGTGGATGTTCTTTCTGATTATCTCAAGGGGTTGCAGCGGCCCGAGGTAAGTTGTTTTGAATGAGTTATAGGTTATGATGCACCGGCATTTGATTTGGCTAATGCAGGGGGATAGTCCCGGATAAATTTTATAGTGGGGATTTGTTGTGCATATAGGCGAATGGGTGAAGACTATATCAAATGCGTTACAACTTTTATGACGTACAGAAGATTAAGTCGAGTTGAATACCCCTAATAAGTTATCTGTACCCAACCGACATCAAAAGAAAAATTTATGGAAATTAACCAATTAATTCTGATTTTATTTATTTTCAAAAGCACGGTGCTTAAATTATATTGGACTCATACATCTACGTTTGTAGTATATTTAATTATGGGAATATGTAGCTCAAGAGGAAGATATTCATGTTTCACAAAAACATACACTACAAAGGTAGTTTCGTTTACACTGTAAGAAATATTAACAAAAGCAATTTATGCAAAATGAGATTTTTCATAGATCATATCAATTAATATTAAATTATTTCACATAGCTCTAGAAACAATAATATATGCATACAATAATAGTATGTCACTAAAATTTGGAATAAAAGTCACCAAATTAAAATTAAAGTTTGTTTCTTCGGGGAAAGTTCTGTGACACGTAGAGTTTTATTCATAAATAACCTAGGGGTTGTTGTATCCTCAACCTTAGCAACCCTCTAAGCCTCAATAACCTGCACTTTCAAATTTCAAATATGAAGATATCCCATGTGATATCTCGTTTTAGATCAGTTTTTGTGCCGAATTAAAAAAAGGTGTTCATTTGAAAAGATTTTTGTTAAATATTTATGTTATTTATCAACCAAATTTTTATATATTATTTCATTGAATTCGGCTCAAAAAAAGTACATTAAAATAAGGTACACACGGGATATCTTTTTTCATATTTGAAATTATAAAGAATTGTTAGACCCAAACATTAAAGGAACTATTTTATTGGTAAATATTACCGATATATGGTAATTACGTGGACAGTTAATGAAATATAAATTTAATATAAAGTATAGTAGAATATATTAAATTAAAGCTCTTTCCATTTATATTGTGCATTTTAGTGAGGAACATAGAATTGAAATAGTAGTAGGAAAATGACATATTAGTCCAAATATTTATCTTCATTCAATATTTATACTAACTAAAAGTAGTTTATTTCCATTTGGAATAGGGTAAAAAGAACGCAACGTGGAACGCATATTAAATAATAGGTAACAGCCGTAGCGGTCATTACTTGGATAGGTGATGCGTCAGCTCGCTGTTAGTGTACTCTCAGAATCTACACAAAAGTTACGCTAGCGAGGTGTATATAGAAGAGATATTGTTCATCTAATGCATATACGAATATATACGCCACTCGGTGTGAAAATTTGCTCTTAATTTTGTACAGTTACTATACTTATACTTTCTTTTTCGTCTTATTTGTACTACGAAAAACAGATTTATGGGGCATGCAAAGATATATTTAATTTAGACATTTTATGTATTTATGTTAATACTATATGATAATTCATATAGTATAGTAATTCATTCATATGATACCTAATGGTTAAAATTATTTGTATCAGTATTTAGTATTTTCTTTCATATCGGCGCACCCGCCAAAATTTCGCAAACAAAGAAATTATATTATCTATTAAACGATAGTGGAAACAACTATATGAGAGCAAGCATAAATGTCAAAATATACAAGCTACAATATTAATGATATTAGAAACAGCCAGTGCATCTAAAGCAGCCCAGGGGTTCACCTTAATAGATAGCTGAATTTATCCATTCTTCAGGTATGGAATTTTATACCACATTTTATATTGTGGAAGTAACTGATTTGATGCATGATTACTTTGTTCTCTTTTTTTTTTTATTTATTTTAAAATACCAGCTCAACAAATTAATGTTATACATGGTAGTGTGTATTATCGTACATAACATTTACATAAGGACGGAAACAAACATTGGTTTAACTTAGCAGAAATAATTCGTAAACATTATTCAGAATCACTACTGGAAAGTAAAACGTCTTGTGGTAAGCCTTTTTTTAGTCTATTATTATGTGTCTTTTCACTTAGGTTTAAATTTCTGGCACTGGCACAATCGTTTATATTTAAAAAAAAAGTTTTTGCACATAATTTTATAAAGTCCTCAATGTATGGTACGTCAAGTTCCCGGTGAATCTGATTATTTCTTATAAACCACTGAGCATTCACTGCAATCCGTAGCACCTTGTTTTGAAATGTTTGTACCTTTTTGATGTTGATTTTGCTGGCAGTTCCCCATATTACACAGCCGTACGTTACAAGAGGTCTTAGAATTGATTTGTATACTAGCGTCGCACACTTAATCCTTAATTTGGATTTTTTGTTGATGACGGGATAAAGCATACCCAATCGAGCATAACCCTCGTTTAATTTTTTGTTAATATAACTCCATGTCAGGCGTCTGTCCAAGTATACGCCCAGATATCTAATTGCACTATCTGAATGGTTCCACGTTATTTGTTCATTGTTGATAAGAATATTGTTGGGGTTTTGTGGTCTTCTTAGCGTAAATATTTTTGCCTCGCATTTCGTTGGATTTAATTTTATTTGCCATTTTGTGAACCAGTCTTGTAATATATTAAGTTCAATTTGAAGTTTATTTGCAGATATATGTATGTCTTGATCTTGAGTTATTATTGCAGTGTCATCTGCGTACATTGCTATTGTGGAGGTCGGTGGTAGTGGTATATCATGATCGAATATATTAAACAATACAGGACCCAAAATTGAGCCTTGGGGTATTCCGGCTTTAATTGGTTTTTTATCTGACAGACAGTTGTTTATTCTGACAGAAAATGTTCTGTTTGCCAAAAATGAAGCGATAATGTTTGTGAGATATGCCGGCGTGTTTATGGTGATTAACTTAAATAACAAGCCATTTAGCCATACTTTATCAAATGCTTGCGCTACGTCTAAGAATGCTACTGTTGTGTGATTTTTATTCTCGAATCCTGAGGCGATAATTTTATAGATGTGTAAAATTTGTTGTGTGGTTGAATGCTTGGGTCTAAACCCAAATTGGCAGTCCGGCATTACATTGTTTTCTTGTAGAAAGTCATTTATTCTAGAATGTATTATCCTCTCAAAGAGTTTGGATAACGTTGTCAACAAGCTAATTGGTCTATAGTTTTCTGGTTTAGTTTTGTCTTTACCCGGTTTGTTAAAAAGTATTATCTCTGCGTGTTTCCATTTGTTGGGAAAGTATCCTATCGTTGACATCGGTTGAATAATGAGGAGAGAATGGCGAGTGATTTAGTCGTGAATTTTTTGAGAATAATATTGGGTATTAGGTCATGTCCGGGAGATTTTTTCAGAGGAAGGAGTTTTATAAACTTTTGTATTTCCTGAGGGTTTGTAAATAATATGTTGTTTTGATTTGGATGTATTGGTAGAGTGTTATTTACAAATTCTATGGTTGGTTTTTGTAAATTCGTTGTCGTTATCATTCAAGTTAAATGTATTTTCTAGGTGTGAGGCAAACGCGCGGCACTTTTCTTTATCACTACATATCCTTTCGTTGTTGATTTGCAGTGGTGGGATAATCGTTGGCTGTTTTAATAGTCTTCTTGTAGATTTCCATATTGAAGAATCTCCTGGTTCTATATCTGCCAGATATTTTTGGTAAGAATTAAATCTATGATTATCCAGCTCCCACTGTACTTGATGCGTAAGGGCGTTAAGTTCAATTTTATACCTCTGAAATCTTGTTCTCTGCCACATTCTTCTGAGTTTATGTTTTTGTCTAATCAATTGTAATATTCTTTCAGGTGGATGTAGGTGACTGTTACGTCTAAAGGAGTTTCGATGGTTAGTTGTCGAGATGTTTATTGCCTTTACGATGTTTTTTGTAAAATCTGCAACAGGTGTTTCTATATCTTTGCGAGAGTTTAAGTTGCGTACTTTCAGCAGTCGGTCTAATTCAGTATGAAATTTTTCCCACTCCACATAGCCATTGATTAATCGTGGTGTGGGCGTGTTAAGCACAGGTGATTCTATAAATGTTGAAATGGTTGGAAGGTGATCAGAATCTAGTTCAACGTAGACATTTGTATATACTGGCCTCGGAAAGCTTTTTTGAAGCAGAATATCCAGAGCATCTGGTTGATGGTCTTGGCGATATGGGTAGTACGTTGGTTCATTGGGAGCAGTTACCTGAATTCCATGGTTCGTTGTCTTTGTTCTCTACGAGGGGGTACCTAAAAGGAACCGAACTGATGTGATGAGCTGAGTTTTTGCAGTACCGCGTTCTTCCGCTAAGAGCGTATAGAGCTACCATTCCCAAGTTAGTAAGCCTAGGATCGTCGCTAAAGAATATTCCGTTCGGCTTTTGTGAATTTTTTTTTGTTGAAGAGTTGTTTTGTATGCTCGTCGTTTCTTGATTCCCGTGAACAGCGCGCGGCCGTAAAATTTAGCTTCTCGCTCGGAAAAACTGGCAAAGAAACTCTTGAAACGTTTCAAAACGCCCTACAAGGATGATGGATATCATCCTTGTAGGGCGAAAACCCAAGCGTTTGGGTGGATTTCTTGTTTCAAAAGAGGTAAAATATCAATTGATGACGAACCTCCAGCTAGTTGCCCTTCCACGGCTTGAACTAATGGAAATGTTGAAAATGTTCACGAAATAATCTTGAAATCGACGAAAAGCCATTGACGAATTTGTGCAAATTTTTGGTCAATAATTGGCGTACAGACAGAGCTGTATGAGCAGGGGCGTTATCGTGGTGGAAAAACCAGTCGCCCGACTGCCACAAATCAGGCCTCTTTCATCGCAAACTGTTGCGAAATCTGTTCAAAACTTCCAAATAGAAAATCTGGTTAACTATCTGAACTACTTGTAGAACAAACTTCTCTCACATCGAGACCACAAAAATAAAACGACGAGCACACAAAACAATTCTCACTAAAAAATTCATACAAGCCGAGCGGAAACTTCTTTAGCGACGACACTTGACTTACTGACTCGGGAATTGTAGCTCTATACGTTCTTACGTATACGTATACGTGGCAGCACATGATATTGTAAAAACTCCACCCACCACAACATCAGTTTGGTTTCTTTTAGGCTCCCCTCCTACATTTAAGTCTTCTATTTCATTTTTTGTGTGTTTTTATAATTTCTTTCGTATATGAGATATTTATTAAAATACAAGTCATTGGTTGTACAATATATATATTTCGTTATAAAAAGTATACAAAACATTATCAGCAATAATAAATACTAACGAACTAAGTGAAATTAGAGAAAACATGATATATGTAAATAACATAACATAACATTACTACGATTAATAACTTCATAAAACAAGAGGTCTAAGCTCTTTATTCCTAGAATGATACAAACTACATCAGTTTATCTACTACTATCTTCAGGCTATAGGAGGATTATCGTTGAATGGAATAACATCATCAAACATTTTCACATTAGATATTATAAAATGATATATGATAAAATGTACGGTCTACAGTATGTCCATATTTGTATGCTAGTCAATATCCATACTTTACTATAGCTCCTGAATATACGTTATATCTTATGGTAATGTAAGAAAAATGCCACAAAATATTTTTAAACAATTTTTGATTTTTTGTTCCTATTTTCCTATTTATTACTTCAAGAAAAATTAACGAGAAAAAAAAAACCCGACACGTGTTTTGATTTCCCGGCTCGAAGCATCATTTTCAGGGCCATTCAACCTAGCATTTTCCATAGGCAGTTCTATAGTGACAGACTTTTGACGTAAAATTTAGTTTAGGCCACCCGTAAGTTTTAGGAATACCACAAGACTTATTTTTAAATAAATGTGAAATGAGCAGTTTTCCCAGAAGAAGGGTCTTAGTAATTTTTTAATACAAAATTTTTATCAATGAAATAGACTGTCCTTTCATTACCTACTGTATTAATTGTCGTATTCGTTATCGTATCGTATCATTAGGTTAGAATCAACAAGCTGAAATAAATTCAACTCATCATATATTTGAGTTAAATTTTGTTCGTTATATTTCATAAACATTTATTTGTAGAAGGTCTTATTTCCATCTTATATATTTACAAATTTCTATTTTTTTATTTATCCTGTAACAGGATTTATCTCGTTGGATAGATTAAACGAAATAAATAAATTCAAAAACGCACACGCAGCAACAACAGTTGATAATTACGCAAATTGGACACAACAAAATTTGAACAAATAGTAGCACTTCTCCGTAAAATTTCGTGTAGATCGCTGAAAAAACAGGCGATAAGTATTCTAAATTAACTTTGTGCGTGCACTCAAAGCAAACGTCATTAGGGTATTAAAAATGTATAATCTAATGTGGTGCGTTAGTCGATAAAATCGTTTACGGGACCTTTTACGATAGTAATTTTTGTGTTTCAGCGGTTCAGCACAAGTGAAATGGCCACTGAGGTCGTTTACACATAATGGAAGCATACGTATTGATTTTACTTTGTTTTGTTTT
The DNA here is from genome assembly GCA_037954035.1 of Rosalia funebris. Lineage (NCBI taxonomy): Eukaryota > Metazoa > Arthropoda > Insecta > Coleoptera > Cerambycidae > Rosalia > Rosalia funebris. Next base: position 35,857,543 of record JAZFAV010000015.1, read on the forward strand.
ATTTCTCCTTTGACGCCTTTGATTTTCCCACAGGAAAATTGCCATAAGTACTTAGCATTATTTTCATAACAATAATGCCTTATCACGCTTATAGTCTTACAAATTTTCTGCATCATTTTCCTCTAATCGAACGTAATCATTCTGTTGTATCTAATGTTATTACTAAAGCTACCCACTGTGAGTGCTTATCACTCTTAGTATACTCATGTAACTGAGGGCATTCAACAACCATGTTCACCTGGTCACCTGGATCACCAGACCTGAATTCCTTATATGTTTTCTTTGGAGACACCTCAAAACATTAGTTTACAAAGTTCTTGTAGTAACTAAAGAGCAATTAAAACAACGAATTATAGCTGGTTATGACACAATATGAGCCAACCCAAGTATTTTTGAACACGTGCGAGATTCAATACGAAGAAGAATATATAAATATTATTCGAACATATCGAATAATATTTATTAGCGTAGTATCATAATTCATTATTTGTTTCAACTTGTCATTCATGATCTACCAAGATAATATTAGACTGATATCGATTGTGTCGTTAAATGGTAAAAAATATGAAGAAATATTGTCGTGTAGTTATTATTATTATTATTATTATTGATTTTTTGATTGATTTATTGATGTAGTAATTATTATTATTATTACTATTATTATTTATTATCATTAATTTTTTATCATATTAAAATTAACCAAACTATTTAGCAGCATATTTCCTATAAAATAAAAGTAGAAAACATTCAGTATCTAATTAAATAAGCCATAGGAATTAAATTAATAAGTAAATTCAACATTATTTCTAAATTATTTTTATTCATTATTAAGATTCCTCATAGCAGAAATTTATCATGTAAGGCATATACAGGATGTTAAGTTTCATATTTCAATTATAACTCATAACCGCGCTATACAAACGCGCAAGTAAACAAACTGTTCAATTCAACCTATAAGGAAAATGCTGAATAAGTAATTAGGAATCATATAAATACCGTAAATTATTAGATCAGGGGGGAGTCGAGCAGTCGATCAGTCGATCCACACCGCCGATCTCTCCCTCAACATGGCTTACTGGTAAGAATTATTTTATTTTATATTATAATTATTATTTGTTTGACATTATTGTCTGTCTTATTGGTCATGCTACGTGTGTAGTAATAAATGTTTTCATCATTCACTTTAAATAATTATTAATAAATGTTTTTATTATTTATTTTAACTAATTATTTTTCTTGTACTTCGGTACGAGAAACCTCTCCAAGCCAAGCACCCCCTTAACGGCCGAGTCACAGCTTACTCAATAAGCTGTGGCTCTGGGTCGTGACAATATAAAAGGACAAAAATAAAGAGAAGGCAATGCAGCATATGAGGATATAAAAGTTTATTTTGTAAGATTATATGGGATTGTTTTTTTTTGTAAGAAAAGGCATGATAATCCCACATCTTCACCACTATTTCTGAAAGCTGTAAATTTTTTATTTTATACCTACCAACATATTAAAATCATATACCAAATTTGATAAAAATATACCGAGCGATTTAGATTCTTTCATTATTATTTTGGACAGTCTGCAGCTCGAAAAGATCGCCTTAGCACCCTAGCCATACAAGTTAATGGACTTCTGCACATAATGAGGAAACACTCTGTATTTTATGTAAATACTTTGGCGTAATTGAGTAGAGATACAATTTTGTCGGGTGTGGTATGTATTTGGTTACGTTATTCATAGATAAACATATAGTTTATGTGAAACAATGTATGTCAGTGACACAGATAAGACTTTATATAGATATTTTATTTCCCAGTAATATGTAAGTACATATAATTGATTTATAACATACTATAATTAATTTTAAAGGTTAAAATATGTTTCCTTAAACATCTCTAGGTCAGTGCTGTTAATTACATTGTTGTTTTGTTATCTGTCTTATCTGTAGTTGTCTCGCTGATGATCACAATCAAAATCGAAACGAAGTAAATACTTCGGCTAAATTTTAACTTGGCTCGAATGTCAGGAAATTTTATTATTGTTTTAATATGCTTAATTTATTCTCAGAAGTTTCTAAATTATTTTTACACGTGTCATTTTCATTTCTTTTTGAATCCCCAAGAAGGTTTTAAATTATCTATATTCGTCTTTCGTTATAAAATATATTGATGCAAAATTTCATACATTTTATATTTCATACATTTAATAATTTAACTTCGAAGTCTGGATTTTCTTGCTATTGCAGGTAGCAATGGAATGAATAGTACATGGATAGTCGACCTATCGTATTCTCCTATAGAGATGGCTGCGACAATGTCATTCATGCTGTAGTTCGGGGTAGAGGGAGATTCGTGCTATGCTTGGGTTCAAATCCCAACGGAAGGAATTTGGCACCTCTCCCTGAGCATAAGTCTGTTTGTTCTTGTCTTCATTTATAACCTTCTCCTCTACCATCTGAAGGTTTAGGAGAAGGAACTCTATTTTGTTTTTCCAAAACTAAGTATCAAGATTTTAATGCCAGAGCCAAAAATCGTTGGCATATTGAATCAAGAAGATTATTGAATGTTCACTATCATCAACAAATCTGTAAATTGTACATCATTAGCTTTTTGCATTCAATAGTCCAAAAGTGGTTTACATATCATTTATTTTTGAATAACCCCTTTACCGTCGATTTTAATCAGGAATAAATTTCAGTTTCCTGATCTTTAATTCCCAAGTTTAAAATGTTCTATGAGCTCCAAAAGATTAAACTTGGTCAACGGTAAAGAAGTAATAGCAAAGGTCATACAAGACAGTAGGTGTTTTTAATTACAGTCTAATGAAACATAATAGCTGAAAAACACAAAAGAAAACAGTTGATCTAAAAGTCTTATTGTTAGATCAGTTTCTTGTTTTTTTTTGCAGAAATAGGAATTCTCTACGTCTTAATTTTTCAGTAAACTCTTTAATTCTTGCAATATCGAATTTTGGTATTCTATATAAAAAAACTGTTGAAAAACGGAATGATAAACAGGTCGCAGAATCGTGTAGCCTAAATATTCAGTTTTTAGCAGAAGAACGAGTTGACTGATCTTTGTCAACTTCTATAGAAGCTGCAATCTATTAAATTAGACTTAAATTTTTAGCTAGTACGCTTCAATTATCCAAACCATTATTTTTCTGTATACATCTATTATATAACTTTTTTTGTTATATATACTTTAAACCAAAGAAACCAGAAACTACATTAACAAATTTTTACCAGCATTAAGAATAACATCTACAAAGATCACTTAATAGTAAAAAAAATACTAAAGAAATAAATTGATGTGAAAATTTTATATACAAAAGCAAATTAAATATTAAGAAGATATTTTCAAGGCTCTATACATTGTTAACACACTATATAATTATTTAGTTTATATGAAAATATAAATAAAAAATGTTAAGTTATAGTTTATTTATCAGTGATATTCAAAACTTTCCTAACTATTGTTCGCGCTTATGTTTATAACTTTTAACATCCGAAGTATATAATAAATACTTTGAGAATTCGTTAAAGCAAACCATATTAACAGTATATTATACGACAAACAATATAGACGTGAGCCCCGTTTACGTTAATTGATAGGGCAGTATTAGTTAGTAGTTAAATTTAAAATTTTTGATAATTCAAAATCTAATACAAGGTTCCGACTAAATGCATTTAATTTATCGTTCCTTTGCACTATAATATTCTTATAAAAGTGTTTTTCACCATGTTACTCAACTCATATGTGAAGTAAATGACAACAATTAAAGCGAAGGAAAATAAATAAATACATTTTCTTATTGCTAAATTTGTAAGTTACAAAACGTGTTGCACTATGCAAAAAATTAACAGCAGTGGAGAAATGCAACATAATTCACCATATGATGCACTTGGCCATGTTACCATCTCAGGTAGATCAGTAGTTTCATTATTACTGTCAAATTTAGGTTTCCATGTGGTTACAAGTCGCTTCACCGTCGCTTTACTTGTAGTATTTCTAAACTTATTGTTAGATGCAACCGTCGTACTTGGAAAGCTAGTTACTGCTTTAGTTACTCCCGTAATTGCAACATTTCTGTTCGTCAATTCCAGTTTTGGTGATGATACTTTCGTTGACTGTAGAATATTAGTTTTATCGAAAATTCTGGAGCTAGCACTCATGGATTTGATTCTAGTGGGAGCATACGTTAAGTTAACAGTTACAGACGGCCTAGTAGTTATCCAAAATGTTCCACGTACAGATTTTGCAGGTGTTGTGATACCAATTTTTCTCGCTGGTATTATCCTCGTGGGGTTCCATAACCTAGGAGGTGTAGTTGTGGTATGTTTCGTGGTGACTGGGGTAATCGTACTCGGTGGGTGACATAGTTTTTCTATAGCATCATTTTCGAAGCAACGGTTTGTCTCTAAAATAGATTTCGTGACTGAGATTGACAGATTACAAGAACTATGACAAATATTCCCAGAATGTTCATTGACCATCACATTGTAGAAACTTTCTTTAATCGACTTATTATGGTAATCGCCCATTGCAGATATTAGCCAATCTGAAAAATAAATACAAATATGAATGACAAAGATAAAAGTTTTCATGGATATTGAAGTAATGTACTGATTCCTTCCGGGTCTAGCCACGGTCTCTGTTTTGATTATGTTGTCAGTTTGATGTTTCATCAAATTGATCATGATATCAGCTTTTTCAAAAGGTTCCCAAAAACTTTGAAAACCTTATTGTGTATTTGGTAGTTTAATATTATTTGAAGCTGATAGCATGATCAGCGGAACACCAATATAAGTTGTCCAACCGCGGTAAGACTAGGAAGAAACCAGTTCTTCATCAGTTTCCTCTAATAAGACCAGATAGAATATCAAAAGGATTCAGTTTCTTATAATATAAGACATGGAAGGATAATGAAAAATGAAATATAACAACAAGCATAATAGTAAGCACTGTGGGTTGGAACCTTTGATGTGAAGATAACACTGACGCAGTTGTCCACAAAACACCAAAACATTATACACTAGATTCGACGCGTGTTTTATTTGGATGTGCGTGGCATCATCTGGAGATGATTAAAACTCTTAATCATATCCAGATGATGCCAACTTTGTTAGCGAAACGCGCGTCAAGTGTAGTGTATGGTATTTTGGTGTTTTATGGAAAACTGTGTCAGTGTTATAGTAAGTATTGATCATATTTTTTTGATGACATAAAGCCCTAACAATGTGACGTCCTTTTTCATTAAAAGTAGTACTTTATTGCAATAAAATAGGGCCAAATATCTTGTTAGAGAGGAAGATTTTATGTAAATAGGACAAATATCGACGAAACAAAGAAAGGTAGTGTACGGTACCAAAGTTTACAGAATAAATAATTCTGTAAACTTTGACGGTACCGACGTACAATAAAATAATTTAAGTATTAGAGTAGATTTCTCACGCCCTCTCGCTTAGAGCAGGAGCAGGTAGAAGACATAGTTTGTAAGTACGTAGTAAAGTAATTGTGAGACAGTCTGTAATCTGTATCGAACTTTCTTAGCAGTAAGGTCAGGGATAGTTTGTCAATCTTTAAATAAATTGTTACCGTTAAAAGTTGCAGTTTATTTCATTTGAGCATTCAACCTACATCAGAACGTTGTATGCCAAACAGGTAGTGAAAGGTGTTTCATGAAGAATATATTGAAATAGATAACTGTAGATTCGTTTGTCAAATTAAATCATTAAATAAAATAGTGGTGGTCTGTATACTATTATTTCTCCTGAATTATCTTTCAGTTTTTATTATTTAGTCAGGAAATAGCCGATATGTATGTAAGTGTATATGCACAGCATATTTAGTATTATGGGTCTCAATGCAACTGAGTAAAGTCCAGGCTATTTACTCTACACCTCGTGGGCGGTCCGATATCGCAGTTTTGAGACTTGTTCCTATGCTTGATGAGCTGTCCCAAATAACTGTAACCCAAGGTACGGTAAAACATATTTTACAAGACTGTGTAAAATATAGTAATTCACATTTCCCACCAGATTGCCCAGATAATAAATATTACCCTTATGCTAACAAATCGAGTTAAATTTTGTACACTAACAGTTTCCGAAAATTCTTGAATACGCCTAATTAGTATTGAACTTGAAATAAATTGGGTTTAATGGGTGTAAATCTCTCTATATAATAACCTCTTGTATGGAGTATTGTTATATTTTGAGAATTAATGTGGAAACTTATTAATTAATGAGAAGAATATTTTAAAACCTATATACTATCGTAATAAATATTAATTTTTATTAATAAGGAGCCCTAAAGGATAATATGAAGACACAAATCGGTCAAAATGTGAGAAAAAACAATTTGTACCTACGTCAAAGTTCATTCAGATAAACAGTTTTAAAACCTTAAAACGGACTTTTCCGCACGTAGAACATCTCTGTCTCGAAATTGAGTGAGCAAGAAAAAATAAACCAACACATAAATGCAGAATATCTGTTTTATGCGACAGTTTTACTTTTTTCAAATAGTCCACCCTCGTGCTTTCTCATGACCACTGAACAGGGTGGGGTGTGTCCTATCCACCTCAAAATCAATAGATGTCGTCTGGTAGACGTTCCTAATCAGAATCACATGAAACCCGATCGATCCGACACGATTTAATTGAGTGATCGTGCTAACAAAAAAAATCTCAAATAGTCCACCATTGCGCTTTCTCATAACCCATGAACATCAGTGTGTTCTATCTACCTCAAAATCAATAGGTGTCGTCTGGGAGACGTCCCCGAACAGAAGCAGTCAAAACCCGATCGATCCGACATAATTTAGTTGAGTTATCGTGTTAACAATAAGAATTTCTCAAATAGCCCACCATGGACAGGGTGGGGTGTACCTTATCCACTTCAAAGTCAATAGATGTCGTCTGGGAGACGTTCCCGATTAGAATCAGTCAAAACCCGATCGATCCGACACGATTTAGTTGAGTTATCGTATTAACAAAACAAATTTCTCAAATAGTCCACCATCGTGCTCTCATGACTCATGGACAGGGTGGGGTATGTCCTATCTATCTCAAAATCAATAGGTGTCGTCTGGGAGACGTCCGTGATCAGAATTAGTCAAAACCCGATCGATCCGACACGATTTAGTTGAATTATCGTGCTAACTAGAAATTTTAATGCCGACGACAACGACGACACACACACAGCAAACATTTTTTTTAAAAACCATATTTTTTTTGTTTTCAGGCAAAAAAAAACGAACGAAACCCAAAAATAATTTTGTTTTTTCACTTTTTCTTTACATGATTACATTACTTTTCTGTTAGTATAGTGGAGTGCGGCAAAGTAAAAATAAGATCGATATGTATTTGGGGAATTTAAAAAAATATTTAATAAAATCATGAATGTTGTGCGAAACTTATCGCCGCGCTATATCTATGTACCTTATCGCAATTTTTGGTTAATTTTGCGATCTATTTCTAAACAAATGATTAGTATAGTACAAACGAAAGCGGATGTTATTGTTTGTAAACTATGATAAAACTAATGTGGTAAAAACTTCCTGCCGAGATTAATTTGAAATAAACATATCTAAAAGAGTTAACAAGTTAATTTCAGAGTCCTGTAAGTAACAATAAATAGATCATATTAAAAAATAAATACAGTATTTCTTTAGAGGGGTAAAAGTTTAAGGATATTTTAAGGAGTCATAAATCCATCATTATTTTTTTTGTGATATTATCGTAATAAATATTATATTTATTCTGTATTACATAAATATAAGTTGTGAATTTCACATAATCTAACGTGTGGTCAGGAATCTAGGGTAATTACATAATTAGACTGGGTTTTTGAATTAACATTTGATAGAAGAGGTGTATTTGGGCATGTTCCACAATTTGATTAATTTTGCTGAAGGAGCTGATGTCGTGAAGAAGGTAGTGGGCTCGATATAAGCGAAGAACTATCATGAGAGGACGATAGTTTTCGTAAAAGCTTCTGACACACATGACACGTTGCTCACTGGTAAAACGATCCATTGCAACTGAATTTCCAAGGCGTGGTGTCTAACAAACACATGCGCACGAACTTGACCACTATCACGTTCAGAAATATTCAACAAACACACGAGAAAAACATTTCAGGATACCTTATACTTTAGAAAACGTCCAGTGATATGATTTGGAGATACAAATAATGATTCAGATGATTGGTATTGTACTACAGACAGCAAGAAGCACTTGTATTATACTTATATTCTGCAATCCAGGAAATATAAAGTAAATAAGAATACTTTTCTATGTACAGCTATAGAGCCTCTGATTTTGAATATTGTAGAGAAAAATCTTGATGAATGTCGAGATCTGGAAATACCCTTTCAACAAGATGGCGTTTATCCACATCATGGTGGCACAGTAAAAGTTTATTTTAATGAATCGTATATCAATAAGTGGATCGGATGCCAAGGTATAATAGAGTGGCCTGCTCGGTCTACAGGTTTAACACCCCTAGATTTACTTTTATGGAGCTAATTAAGATCTAAGGTATACAATACTAAATACGTTCGATATACGCTACCCAATATCGAGATTTTGAGTCAGAGAATTGCTGAATAACGTATATTGAGTATTTATTTAAATTTTTTTAAAGACGTCTGGTATTACTTTTTGCTTTTAACATTTTATTTTTTTGCGAATTAAATTTATTATACCATTAACCTAGAATTTATTTTTAATGTAAACAAAATAAAATCCGAATATGTAAAAGCGTCTTTTACAAAAGTTCTAAAGTCTATAAACGTCTATTAAAAATTTGACGATATGTCAATGTCAAACATAATTAAGAATCGAAAGACAGATGTCAAAAGAAAGTTAAAAGTAATTTTCCAAATGGCGCCGCAACGCCTACTTTGATGATTTTGTCACTATTTAGTAATACATTATTCTTCCACTTTAATGTATGTATGTATGCCAATTCTTGTTCTCTTGGGTCTCTCAGTTCCAATATTAATGGGGGATGGGGGGTGGACTTCAGATGTCCATTATATGATTATATGTACAATTATATTGAACTTCCATAGGGCGCAGTATGAATGCAAACATATTCGGTCGCAATGCATTTGAGAGATCCCATAATCAAATCTTACACAATTTAGATTTTAATGAGGTGGAGACTTAATTAAACGCTTATTTTAATTAATACAATACAATAATATGTAAATATTTCAAACTAGTTTTAATCGCAATAATTAAATTTACATAAAGGAAGTCATTTAATGTTGTAAAGCAATAAATTTAAAAGATTTTTATAGTAAAACCAGCTATTGACAAGTTATTTTCTGTTTTAAGGACAAAACACACACATAAATTATTAGTATTGAACAATATTTTGAACACAGAAAACGATCCACCTATCTGTTAACGTAAAAGTCATAAATTTATATATAAAAAATATTGGACGTGAACTATGAAGAAAAGTTATAAATAACTACCTATGTAAATGTAAACAATTATAAATCCTTTTCATCATTTTAGCATGTTCCAAACAAAAATAAACGTCACATTATTGGTAACTTTGGATATCTAGATTCACACTATTAGATATTTAGTATAAACCAATAATTTAAACCCCAATTGTGTTAATTTTGAATAATAATACCATAAAGAGCCAGAATAAATAAGTGTAGAAATTCCAAAAAATATTATTAGTTTAAATAATTAAAGAAATCTAACAAAATGAAAACTAAAAAGTGAAAACAATTACGCAATCAGGCGCAATGAATCTGACAGATCCGGGTGGTCCATACAAGGCCAGGGAATGCACTAAAAAAATCGACACCATATCGAGAAGAGTGGTTTTGAGTTAGGAAGCTATGAGGGAGTTCGAGTTAATAGTCGTAATATACATGAAAGGGCAAAAAAGTGACTGCCGAATCTCAGAGATCGGCTGCGCCCGACGGAGGGTTAAATAAAAGTAGTATTATAGTTATTCTTAGTAAGTATTATTACTATTATACACATACCTGATATACCACAAGTACACGGTAACCTATTTTTCAAAATGGAGATCGGCGACCCAAAATTCCTGTAAGCAGTCAGATCTGGGTGGAAGCAGTCCGTTTCCGTAGAATTAACGTAGTTCTCAATAAAATTATAACTGGGTATCGACGTCCCAGCTCCTCCCGTCGTCGTCCCCATCGGGTTCGGCCCAATTTTCTCCAATGCCATCGCTTTGAGCTGTTCGAAGCGGTTGCTTAAAATGAACGTATTGATAGAAAGAATTGATAGAGCGTAAGGCTGTAAAATGTTAACCGAATTATTGACGAAGTAAAAAGTTTCTGCCGTGGCGTTTATTCCGCCCGACGAGATTTTCGCGAATTTGTTCTGGGAGAAAATTACGCTTTTCCCGACTACGCGAAGAGCCGAGGGGTGCAACACCTCGACTGTGCTTTGACGCATTAAAAACACACCGTCTTTATGATGATTTACCGTCACCGAGGAGCCGGGAAAATTATTTATCGTCGAGTTGATGAAAGTCACATTTCCGAATTCGTGGGGCATGTAGAACGCGTTCGGCTCAACTGTGTCGATGGCGACGTTCCGGAAGGATATGGAGTGGAAATCGCTCTTCGGGATAATGCATTTCTTATTCCGAATTGTTGACTTCTCGATCTGCGAGAACGAGAAACTTGGGATGGTTTCGATGAGCGTTATATTCTCGAAGACTACCGTCGGTGGAAGTTGCGAATGATATCTAGGACTATGCTCTATTCTGAGTCTTTGAATATTGGATATCTCTAAGCGTTTCAAATTTTTCTTCTCCGATGTATAGGTCGTGCACCTGAATACAACAGTCAATTTTTGGCAGTTCTTGATGAACAGGGTATCAATATGAGCTGGTGCATTGAATTCGTTCACAAACAGTTGGTATTCCTGTAACACAAATGATAAAAAGAATGTTAGAATGGTTGGCTAATTAAATATAAACACTTTTTGTATTTTATATTAAAAAAAAATTAACAAATAAACATACAAAGAAATAGGCCGTAACTTTTGTACTTTTCATATTTTATGCAGTGTTTGTTGTAGGTATATCCGGTCTCGCTAATAAATATGTTATATAGAATCCTCTCTTATATTAGGTTAAGACTTAGAATAGTACTGTATTCTATAATATTGTAATATACATTATAACAGGCCATTAGCATACAGGATGTTATGTCCAGAAAAGAGTATACCAAAGTGATTGCGGTTATCGCGTAACTAAAAACCTTTTGTGCTTATCATAAACTTACATTGTATTTTATCGCAATTATTGCTAAAAGTCTTTAAGAAAAACACTTCTTAGAAACATGCCTGCAGCATCAGCAACAGAAATGTTTTAAATAGAGAAACAACCACTAGTAGCTTCAGTAATCGGTGAATGAATATAGTAATCGGTAGATATAGTAATCGGCAAATATAGTAATCAGTCCACAAGTAGTCCGTAACTTCATATATTAGTAATCTTCAATTAGTCGTCAACAAGTCTAAATTAAATTATAAAAGTCGGTTACTCCTTTTTTGACATAAGTGTTCAAAATCGTAAATAAAAAATAAATTGTTTTTAAAAAGTTATATAAATAAAAAGTGATATAAAAAATATAATTGCATTAACTTTTTCTTCTAAAGTACGTTATTAAGTTATTACTTATTACATTCAATAAAAGTGCGACAGAGTAAATTTCTAGAAAAAAAAAAAACTGAATACTTCTAGTTACTTCTGAGCTTTTATCTTTACAAAAAAGTTTGATGGTATGCCAATATTAAATTTAATACACTTTTGAAAAATCGAAATACATAAGTCAAAATAAAAATATCATTTGAATAGATATTGGAGCAGCTTTTAAGTGAAATGTTACTCGCACACTGATGTTTAAAAATTCCGCTATGTTTTATGGAAACGTCATATGATTATTATATAACTATATATGTAAGTATATATTAATTCAAATATTATTTTTACGGTTTAATGTATATATACATGTCGTCGTTCATTTAGGCGCCTCAGTTCCAAAGTTAAAGGGGGAAGGAACTTTAGACTCCAACTATATACGTTACAGGGGCGTAGCGTGAGAAAAAAACCTAGGGATGTGATAAAAATTTTATAAGGGAAGAGGTATAGTCAGATGTATGGTAGGCCATATGAATATGGTAAGAATAAAAAAAGGCACTAACATAAAATGATTATTCCGGGGTATATATCCTAATTTTTACAATGAAGATCAATTCCTCGGTTTTGTTTGTCCAGCGAACACGTCTATCACAGTTTCTTCAAATGTTGGAAATGATCTCATATCTTCTAACAAGGTACTTTCAATATTCATTAATGCTAAAGCTGACAGTCTTTCTTGTTTTGAGAAATTCGCAGATAAGTCTATTCTCCTTAAACATGAAAATAATCTTTCCCCGGAACTGCTTGCGGCAGGAATAGTCAAAATTAAACTACACAATTTTGATGACTCCGGGAAAATAGAATATAATTAAAGGGATATAATATATTGTTGAAGCTCAAACACAATGCTCTTTTTCATATCGGGATCACTGTAAATCACTGAAAGTTTACTTTTTAAACGATTTGCGTCAAAGAATGTTCCATATATATCTACTAAAGAACAAAAAAAGGTCGTCAGGACGTTTCACGAATGAAGTAAATTGTGTGGCATCTAGATTTAAAAATTTCAGTTTAGAAATTTCACTAAACCGTTCACTAATGTTCAAAGTAATAACGTCCAAAATGTCACAAAACAATCGTGCGTAGGTGCTTTTCTTATCTTCTTAAGGAATTAAATCCAAACGCACTATTTTATTTGGTGGTTGATTTTTCTAACACAAATCTGTCCATACTGTCCCAAATGTCACTAAACTCGTTTCTCATTTTTTGAACATGTGACTTGAAATCGGCGATCTATTTATTGCAGTAATTAATATCTGATAGTGTTGTCTTTAGAATTTTAGATAGACTCTCGGAATGTCGCGCAATAAAATTAAAAGGCCTCTAGCACAAATAACAGTTTCTCGATCCAGTGCCTCATTTTAATTTTCCACAATTACCTGAAACAACGCTTCCAAATATTCCTTATGTTATGGCGACAGTCGCCAAGATGCGTTCATATAATCGCATAACTGAGTCCGGAAATAACGACAACACCCACTCGAGGTTCTACTGTTGACTGCGTAAGATCACTGACCCTTTCGCCCATCTAATACGTAGCTTGGATGTAATGTGAACCATCGCATTTCAGCACTGTAGCAAGTAAGGCGGGAGTCCAATAATTTCGGGCGCCTTCACGGCCGATTTGAAATAAAAAAATTGATGGTAGCGTTTAAAGTAAATAATTTATGTTTGCGGTCGATTTAAAATAATTAAAAAATTGTAATAATTAAATAAATCGATTGAACTTTTAAATAACACTAATATGCCATTTTTTTAAGGGATGCGACGCATCACTCGCATCCATGAACGCTACGCCCCTGATACGTTATATTTCTCTTAGTGATACGTGGTGTACATCTCTGTTACCTTCTGAATGGTTCAAATTAAATAAATTCAATAGGACGAGTGAAACCATAATTTGAAGCTCTATTAATTATCGAATGATGTATATACGAGTATATGTCCACAAAATTTTAGTGTCATTGAGCGATTGACTTAAAAATTATAGTGGGTTACAGAACAGACAGCATTACTATTGTAGCAGTACTTTCAATTCTTTTTGATTAAATTTAAGCAACAAGACATAAACATTAAAATAATGGCTTCGGTCACTACTTAAGCAAGTGCTCAAAATAAGCACCTTATACAGAGAGATACAGATTGATTGAAGGTGACGTTATATCCGAAATACAATAAACCTATTAAAACTAATTTCTGTACTTTTGAAAAGTGGCAGTTGGCGCTTTCATCTGTCACCAATTTAATGACTTCATCTCTGAATTTTAGGAATTTCTAAAATGCATTGTAAATCCTTTACTTAACAGTTATTATCTATGAATTACATAATAAACATCTAACTTCCAGATATCTCAAAAAAGATACTCATATTTCGTATGTACGTAGTATTTAAGTGACAATGTTCACGGTTAGAAAATGGTCTTCTTTCTGTAAGGTACGTACTTTTGATGTTATTACCGATATGAGAATAGTTGGATATACTCTATGTATGCTTACAAGTTTGAGAAGAGTTTTCAAACTATGGGCAAATCAACTACAATATTTTTGCACATGTACGACGCTTGGTGGCAAAATTTCGAGAAATACTGGCAGTGTTTACACGAGTAAATCGCTTAGGAGAAAGATAGGTTTGTGAAAGGAACTCTGGAAGATGGTCATGAGTGCATAACTGCAATTGGAGTCTAATCTCTGTAATTTTAAACTTGATTACCCTCTCACCCTTTATATATTTCAGGACAGAAAATTCACTTATTATTAGCATTCATTTTCAAAAAATAAAACCCACCGCCACAGGTAGGATTCGACATTTGTCCCGGATCGGAACCGAACGACATACAGCTGTTTCGAACTTATTAGTTCTCATCAGTGCCGTACAGATCGTATCGATAAAGATGTATACGCCATAAAGTTCATTCGGCATTTGTCCTGAATCGGCGTACCGTGTACGGCACTGATGAGAACTGATCAGTTAGAAACAGCTGTATGTCGTTCGGTTCCGACCCGGGACAAATGTCGAATCCTACCTGTGGCGGGTTTTCTTTTTTGAAACCTGATTTGATCGTGCAGAAACACGAGAAAGGGGTCGAGGATCGCTTCTGGGTATAATTCAATGCCTGGCGGGGCTTTAGCCCGAGGAGTAGAGCGATTTTGTAATAGCTTTGCTATTCGGGAACTACTTTGATAACCGCTTGGCGGCTGGGTGGTTCCTTTCTCGATTTCCGACTTATATGTTACTGAGCATTCATTTTGTAGCATGACCTGCTACTATCTACCTATCTATGACATGACCTACCACCAGATAATAACATTTATTTTATGGCTTGTTTTGTACCATATGCATTAAGTTCATAAACTAAAACAATCCACAGGCTAGTTGTTTTCAAGATAGGTCTCTTATCAGATTACAACTAGTTTACAACGTCTACAACGTTTAGTAGTTCATTGTAGGTGACTATTTCAAGACTATTTTGTTTTTAAGTCATTAAGTTTGACTCAGACAACCGGCTGAGATCAAACAAAACCCCCAATCTAACGGGATTTAAATTTAACCCCCGATCTAACGGGAGAAAAAGTAGAAATGTCTCATCCTTTTCACATAGACAATTTTTCTCTATTTTACTTAATTAATCATGCACAGGGCTTTACTCACTCTGTTCTTTTCAGGACAGTGGTATTCCATGGAAAGCCGTCCATTATTTAAAACGCACGAAAATCGGCCACGTCCACACTTTATAAACTTTAATCTCCAAGCACAGAAACCGTGGTTAACGAGAAATAATACAAGAAACGCTACCAACTTCAGATGCATCCTGTTTAGTAATGAAGTAGGCAGGACGTAAAATAATAACGAATTGAAATAATATCACAATAACCAAATTTCCTTCATTTTGTTTATCGGTTATCGGTTATAATTTTAGTTTGGATTGGTCAAGCGGTTAATATGGCTGGAATACGATACGATTAATTTCCATGTGCAGTATTTGGTATGGGCTACTCTGAAGGAATGATTAGGAATGTATTTAAAAATTTTTACATTCATATTCTTTTTTAAATGTATGTAATTGTAATTTATTATAAAAGAAAGGATCGCCAGCAACTCAAAACATGACCATTAAAATGTAAACAAAAATATAAAACTAGTTATTTGGAAAGAACAAAACAATTTTATATCGTTCCTCATAGGCAATTAATATGATTAATATTAAAAAATATAAATGTTAAAGAAAATTAAATTAATTTAAAAGTATATTTAATACGTATTTACCTCGTTTCCTTATGGCAACTAATTACACAACTCTACCAAAAAGAATTCTAGTGTCTGGATTTATTTTATGATTTTTTTATTCATCATGCACTAAAATGATGAAAAAATATCCATATCCCTTTCGTTCCAAGATTGCTTTTGTATTGTTGGTAGTAATAATACAGATTTTATAGTTTTCATAGAAAGAGTAAATTAGTGTTTTATTTTCAAAAAAAACAAACGGGAAAGGGGAGAGGATTTGTTTATTACGTTCAGTCGGTGCCTCCAGATTGCGCTCGCGTCGCAAACAACAGTAAAGTATTTTGTCGAAGTCTAAAGAAGACTTCCCCACACACACCCCATCCTGTCCATGGGTGGGAAAGCACGATGGTGGATTATTTGAGAAAAATTGAAAGAAGTAAAACTGTCGCATAAAACACATATTCTGCATTTATGTGTTGGTTTATTTTTTCCCGGACACTCAATTTCGAGATAGAGATGTTTTACGTGAGGAAAAGTCCATTTTAAGGTTTTAAAACTGTTTATTTTTTCCTAACTGATGCAAACAAATTTTCTGACTTACTTAGTTATCATTGTTAACTATATTACTCACTCTGGTCTTTAAAGGACACTGGTACACCACAGTCATTCTTCCATTCTTTGCAATGCAGGAATATCCGCTTTTTCTGCAATTCTGAAACCATACTCTCCAAGCACAACAGCAATGACTAACGAGAATCAATAAAAAAACTGCGACTTGTTTCAAATACATCGCGTTTACTAATGAAGTAAAAAGGATGTGCAATGATAATCAAATTAAATAATATCAAAATGTGATGGAATTTCCTTTATTTCTGTTTATCGGTTACCCTTATAATTTTGGTTTAGATAGGATGGTTCGTCCTTGGTGCCTGAGTGGTACTACACTAGACACAAAAATTAAGGGATGTAAAAAAATTCAAAATTTACAAGTTATATACCTGGTAAAGGACTGTAACTTGGAGCAACATAATTCCAGAGCAATTAAAAAAAAAGGGAAATTGAAGATACAAGCTTATAGTCTTCAGATCGTAAGTTAAAAATTTTTTACCATGTGCAGTTTTTGAGTAATCATAAGAAAACCATCGAAATAGAAATTTCCAAATTTTTTTTTGCCTTTCAAAAAGTTCACGGGCTTTAAAAACATTTTGGATACTTTTTGAATTTTTTTTCAGTGACTTCATCATAAATATTGTTTAAATTTGCTCTTTAATATGATCTTTATTTTATACTCTTTATTATGAGTGATCTGAAAACCTTGTACGATGATTTTTTGCTGAGTTATTGTCGTTCAAAGCAAAAAAGTTTTGTTTTAACTTAATTTTTTTTTTCGTTTTCTTCCTACAATAATTAACATTTTTTAATAAGAAAATGAATGGAAAAACGAAAAATTCAATCATTTCGAACACAATGAAAAAAAATCACAGCGTTTTGAAATTTTCAGAATTTCTTGGGAATACTTCAAGTATTCAAGAGTTCAAAAAAGGTACAGTGAATATTTTTAGTCTATCCGTTAAGTATTTGCAAAGTTATGCCAAGTTAACCAAATACAAATAACTACGGCTTATAGAAATTACTTTGCAGTTTTTAAAATCCTACTTGAATTTTCTGTACCATCATTATTTCCCGAGTAATTAATTACCAAAGCCAAAACCGACCTTTTAAACGACGATACCTCAGCGAAGAATCATCGTACAAGGCTTTTAAACCACTCAAATTAAACAGCATAAAATTCTCTAAAAAAGATTTATGATGAACCCATTGAAAACAATTGATTGAAGTTCGTGGACCTTTGAAAACGGCTGATGGAGATTTGAAAACTAAAAACTTAGAGCCTCAATTTTATTTTTTTAAATTGCTATGCGACTATTTTTCTCCAAGTTACAGCCCTTTGAAAATGACCTGAAAATTTAGGATTTTCTTACATCCCTTAATTTTTGTGCCTAGTGTATTAATTGCCATATGCGGTATTTGATATGGACCATGTATATGTTATGTTATCAATGACTATGTAGGTTGAGAATGTATACGTTAAAAATGTTTTTGTAAGTCTGATAAGTCACTATCACGAACACGTTGTTATAATGCGGAAATTATGTATCTGAAACTAAACAGAACAATTTTAAATTTTTGCTTTAAATATATTTATTTATTTATTCAATAACAACTGTACAAATGAATTAAAATCCCATTGGTATGTAGGAAAACATTAAAATTATACAAATTAAGTACAACATAAGAGATAAAGGAAGATAGATAAAAAAATATTTCACAGAAAATTGAAAGGACTATATAAAGGAAGCAACTAACTTAAAGTAGAGAACACAATTAAGCACAAAAATTATAATTACGATAAATACATTTTCTAATATTGCTAATATTACAATTTAAAATATCTAAGTTAAAATGGTACTGAATATAATGCAAACACATATTAATATTTAAATATTTAATTCGATGTTAGAATTTCGTAACTGGTGCTCAAGACAACAGAAACATTCTATTATAGATATAACAAATACAGTAAATAATAACAATAAAGTGCAAAAATCTTTAAAATATCTTGAATTTGTAATAATGTATCCAATTCTAGACAATATAATTTATATCAGAAAGAAAAGTTAACGTAGAAACAAAACTAACCCAAATTCTGAAATTGTTTACAACTAGTAACTGCTTCACTAGCAACTGCTATTTATAATTTAAATTTATAGAATTAGTTTTACTTTTCCGCACTCAAATATACTAGCGGAAAAGTAATGTAATCGTGTAAAGAAAAGTGGAAAATATTTTTTCGTTTATTTTCCATTTTTCGGCCTAAAAACAAAAAATAATGGTTTTTAAAAAAGTTTGTCTGTATGTGTGTCATCGTTGTCGTCGTCGGCATTAAAATTTCTTGTTAGCACGATAACTGAACTAAATCGTGCCGGATCGATCGGGTTTTGACTAATCCTGATCGGGGACGTCTTCCAGACGATACCTATTGATTTTAAGGTGGATAGGACACACCCCACCCTGTCCATGGGTCATGTGACAGCACGATGGTGGACGCTTTGAGAATTTTTTGTTTGTTAATACGATAACTAAATCGTGTAGGGTCGATCGGGTTTTAACTGATTCTGATCGGAACATCTCCTAGACGACACCTATTGATTTTGAGGTGGATAGGACACACCCCACCCTGTCTATGGGTCATGAGAGAGCACGACGGTGGACTATTAGAGAAATTTATTTTGTTAACACGAGGTCTCAACTAAATTTTGTCCGATCGATCTGGTTTTGACTGATCCGAACCGGGGCCGTCTCCCAGATGACACCTTTTGATTTTGAGGTGTGCAGAACACACTCTACCATGTTCATGGGTCATCAGAAAGCACAATGGTAAACTATTTGAGATTTTTTTTTTATAAGCATGATCATTGAATTAAATCGTGTCGGATCGATCGGGCTTCGACTGACTCTGATTAGGGACATCTATCAGACGACATCTATTGATTTTGAGGTGGATAGGACACACCCCACCTTGTTCATGGGTCATGAGAAAGCACGATTGTGGACTATTTGGAAAAAGTAAAACTGTCGCATAAAACACATATTCTGCATTTATGTGTTGGTTTATTTTTTCTCGGCCACTCAATTTCGAGATAGATATGTTCTATCTATTATATGTGTGGAAAAGTCCGTTTTAAGGTTTTAAAACTGTTTATTTCTTTTGTAGGCATGATATTTGGATATATTTATCGTTAATTCGTTATATTCACTCCACTTTTCATCAGTTTTCAAAAGATCTTGAACACAATCATTTTCGGTGGTAATTGATGTAAATTATATGTACCTATATAACTAGTGATGAAAACTTTTAAGTTTCAGTGATAGTAGTTTGTAAGTAGTAATGTCTAGAAATGCTGTTGATCTATATGAAATCATGTTTATCTATACGACTTAATTAATACAGAAATAGATATTCATGGCCGATACAATAAAATCGTTGAGCCTAAACATACTATTACGTTTGTTAAATTTCCACAAAGGCCGGCATGTTTTAAAGGATCAGAATTATAAACACCTTCCCAATGGATTATTTCCTCCAATATAATTCGGACCGGATTTTGCTGTGTACTTTAATAGGTCATCTGCGTTAGTAAAATATCAAACGTTACGTAGTTATAAAGTATAAAATTTTAAATAAATATCTTACGGCAATATATCTATTAGTTGCCTTTGAGTTCGGCGGTTTATTTTGCTACAAAGAATTTATGTTGTTTGGAAACTAAGTTTAATATATTATGTTTTGTAAAACTGTCAGCAGTCTTTTGATTTTGCATTTTTATATTACAGCCCATCAATTAGGCGCATTTAAAATACAATCCTTTATTTTTAGTTGGAATTTATTTTTAATAATTTATAGTGTAAATTCGCGGCCGCGCGGAAAGATACAGAGCGCCGAATATGATTTTTCGCGTTTCGATTATTCCTGCGCTCTTCTGGGACCGCCGTCGTGGCGGCGCTGTTGCCCCTCCGCAGCGGTAATGTTTATGTAAAGTCGGGAGGCTTCCCCGAGGAATCATTTCATCCTGAACGTTCTGCGTATCCTTTGTTCATCACTACAATGTAAGCGGCGAAGGAATTGAAATGTATTTTTGATTTTTCTTCCTCCTTTTGACTACTTCAAAATGTACATCTCTATGCCTGGTTCAATAATACAAGTGATACTATAAATAGAACTTATATTGCCAAGGCGGCTGCACTTAAGAGAATATATATATATTATTGTTTACAGTTTTCTAAAATACTCAGCATCCAATAGAACAATTTATTGACATATATTTTTTTCTATTTCCCATCACAAACTGTACTAAGATCTACGCCATTAAAATTTGCTACATAATCTTCAAATCTGCTCCAATCAAGTTTCATTATTTCCTGTTTTCCCAATAATTTATTGTTATGTGTCCAGTTTTGTTTTACATATCCTAAACCATATATAAAGGGTATATACTGAACTATTGAAATTATATATATTGAAAGGGTCTTTCAATAAGGACGCTCGATTTTTAACGTAAATAAAACAAGTTGTGTGTGAGATATCCACTCAATTTTTTTATTTGAAATAATATTTTACGGCATTAAGTATGGAATATGACGTTCGAATGTCCACCGCGGCTTTGCTTGGTGGAACGTATCCAGGAGGTAAAATTTTCGATAATTTTGCGATTTAAGATAGCCCCAAAGGAATAAGTCTAAAGGCATTAAGTCGCTCGATCTCGATAGGCAGTTCATGTCGCCGCTGCGCGAGATAACCATGCCTTTAAATCGTTAGTGTATAATGTCCACCGTGGTATGCGCTGTGTGGCACGTAGCACCGTCCTGTTGGAGCCACATGTCGTCGGTATCCATATCATCCAGTTTAGGTCACAAAAATTTGCTTATCATCGATCTGTAGCGCACGCCGTTGACGGTTATGGCAATGCCAGTTTTGTTTTGGAAAAAGTACGGACCGATGATTCCGCCAGACCAAAATTCGCATCAAACAGTGACTTTCTCGGGATGCATCTGGTGTTGGTGTATCTCGTGTGGAATGGTACCGTCCCAAATTTGACAATTTTGCTTGTTAACATGTCCACTCATACAGAAATGGGCCTCGTCGCTAAAGATGATTTTTCTGGCGAAATTTGGGTCAACAATCCATGAACACACGGCGTAGTCTATGATCGTTTACCTTAAATTACTGGGTCAGTAACTGCCCTTACTATAAAATCAAAATTACGTAAAGACTACGTCTCATATCTACTTGGCATTCTTATTCAATAGGCAGTCTTGAAAAAAGGAAATCTTGCAAAAAATATACACGTAAATTAATTTAACTACAAAGGGTCCATTATAAGGCCATCTCTGATGAATATTATGGATTTTAAATTAAAATGTGTTAATATTATAATAATAAAAGTAGCCAATCAATACACGGGTGGCCTAAACTAAATTTTACCTCAAAAATCTGTCGCTATGGAACTGCCTATGAGGACCATTAGATTGAAGGGTCCTGAAAATGATGTTTCAAGCTAGGAAATCAGAACATGTGCCGTTTTTTTTCTCGTTCACTTTTTGGAAATAGCAAATAGGAAAATAGGTAAGAAATTAAAAATATTTTGTGGCCTTTTTCTTACATTACCATAGGATATAACATATATTCAGGAGCTATAGTGAATATGGATATTGACGGGATGTATTCTTTTTATATATGATTTCAATGATGCCTCTATTTGAATGTAATATAATTTATATACAGTAACTAAACAGTTATTTTGTTTACTACAATAGTAATTTATAATACTCTATAACTTCAGCAAAAAAATATATAATAGTAACATCAAATGTACTATAAATCAGCAGATCAGCTTTAGTCTATTACACATGTTTACTATTATATTTGCACATAGCGTTCAGCAATTTCTCGGCATATTCAGAATGATTATGGGATACCTTATATTTATTACAAGTAGCTGTAAAATCAAAATATAGTGACTCCATAGCTTTTTTTCCAAACCCCTTTGGTGTTTGGTCCAAAATTCGCTGATATGATGAAAAATCGCATGTACTTTTAGCGTGACTGAGAATCCAAATCCAAGTAGGCGGTTCTAAATCGAATCCAGTTCTCTTTATAGTTCTAATTTATTCCCGAAACAATCGGTAATGACTTTTTGAAACATCTCTAATACTGTAACATACCTCAGACACTCTAAACTACATATTTCTCTGAGCTTATTCACACTATTTAACAGAGTTTTACATTAATTTTCTTTAAATGCAGTTGCATTGCACGTTATTTCTCGCACATTGCACATTTCGAACCAAGTAGTTGCTTCGTTAAAATTCTTTAATAAATGGTTCATTACAGCATGTGTATAAATGATGTTACACTTAAATAAAGGCATCATTACAATGTGCAATTATGTATCATAAGAATACATATTATTGTCAATATTTTTTTGCTAGGTATCGATATATATGTATACCAGATATGTGCATATTTGTGTGCCCGTCAATATCCATGTTCATTATAGCTTCTGAATATACATTATATCCTATGGTAATGTAAGAAAAACGCCACCAAATATTTTTAAATTTCTTTTCCATTTTCCTACTTGTTATTTCCAAAAAATTAACGAGAAAAAAAACGGCACGTGTTCTGATTTCCCGGTTTGAAACATCATTTTCAGGACCCTTCAATCTAACGTTTCCCATAGGCACTTCCATAGTGACGGACTTTTGAGGTAAAATTTAGATCAGGCCACCCGTGAATATATAATGATAATTTTGTCAACTATTTTTTTATCGACCAACTAACTCCAAGGTAAAATATATAAACTTGAATGAGTCATAAAAAATATATGTCGAGATAACGCTCGATCTTACAGTTCATCGCAACAAAAGAATCTCAAGGATGTGCCACCAAAGGGTGAGTGGTGGGGGGAGGCCGAGCTCCTCTATTCTATACCTACTTACGTATTTTTACGTTTTGTGCATATTTTATTTCTATCGAATAATACATTTTAGAAAATAATTTATTTATTCTATTTTAATAATTTGTCCTGTAATTAAATTTATTGTAATTTGTTGGGCAACAAAATTTGATATTAAGAATATGTTAATAAAGCTTTATAGTGATAGTCATATGCAATGATCCAAATGAATCTACATTTTTAGTTCTTAACCAGAAATAGTGGTAAAATTGCTTCAATCCACTACACATGGTAGCAGTTTACTACAGCAAAATATCGACAGTCTATAATTCTCACCTAGAAAAACTATAGGAAGGTGGAATTGAATCTGAAAACAACGGAAACCCCCAAGCCTCTCCGCACCCTCCCCCGCCAACCTGTTGGTCAGGAGACAAATTTCAAACACAAAACTCGATAAAATTAATGAAAGTTTCCAACATGAATAGGGAGGTCTCGATTAGAGCACCGCCGGGGGTAATGCGATGCACGTGCTGTGTCCGGCTTCGAGGTCAAAGTTCCAAGTGATTGATGGCGAACGAAAGTGATAAGAACCGCAGCGAGTCCTCCGAATGACCGGACACATTCTTGAACGCACCCCCGGACATTATTATACACCAGAATGCTGCTTATGGATGCCGGAATATACGTTTGCGGGGTGCTCGCCAAGTTCTGAACGGATGGAGTCTATAGACGTTCGATTCGAGAAAAAGGGACGCGCGACAGTGGACAGTTTCACGGACAAGGAATATTTCTAAATTATTTTTAACTACGTTCAACCAGTCTTAGGACTGATGACCTCATGATGATGATTTTTAACTATTTTGGAATAATATACTTTGAGTTTTTTTACTTTTCCGCACTCCACAATAAGCGGAAAAGTAATGTAATCGTGTAAAGAAAAAGTGAAAAAAAATTATTTAGGTTTATTTTTCGTTTTCCGGTCTAAAAACAAAAAAAACTGGTTTTTAAAATTTTTTTGCTGGGTGTGTGTGTCGTCGTTGTCGTCGGCATTTATTCTTGTTAGCACGATAACTCAACTAAATGGTGTCGGATCGATTGGGTTTTGACTAATTCTGATCAGGGACGTCTCCCAGACGACACCTATTGATTTTGAGGTGGATAGGACACATTTCCACCCTGTCCATGGGTCATGAGAAAGCACGATGGCGGACTATTTGAGAAATGTGTTTTGTTAATACGATAACTCAACTAAATCGTGTCAGATCGATCGGGCTTTGACTGATTATGATCGAGAACGTCTCCCAGACGACATCTATTGATTTTGAGGTGGATAGGACACATCTCACCCTGTCCATGGGTCATGAGAAAGCACGGCGGTGGACTATTTGAGAATTTTTTTTTTGTTAACACGATAACTTAACTAAGTCATGCCAGATCGATCGGGTTTTGACTGATTCGGATCGGGGACGTCTCCCAGACAACATCTATTGATTTTGAGGTGGATAGAACACACTCTACCATGTTCATGGGCCATGAAAAAGTACAATGATGCACTATTTGAGAAAGTTGTTTGTTAGCACGATTACTCAATTAAATCGTGTCGAATTGATCGGGTTTCTACTGATTCTGATTAGGGACGTCTACCAGACGACACATATTGATTTTGAGGTGGATAGGTGGATAGTGCCACCCTGTTCATTGGTCATGAGAAAGCACGAGGATGAACTATTTGAATAAAGTAAAACTGTCGCATAAAACACATATTCTGCATTTATGTGTTGGTTTACTTTTTCTCGGCCACTCAATTTCGAGATAGAGATGTTGTACGTGCAGAAAAGTCTGTTTTACGGTTTTAAAACTGTTTATTTTTATATATAAAATACATAATGGATAGAAGTATGGAAGACTGTTACTTGTGGAAACAAAATTTGGACTACTAAGGAAGTGTTCTATTTAATTTATTCCATTGGAAATTATTAACGCACCATGTGAAAAAATGGATGGCGCTTCTATATATTTGGAAGTAGGTATACTAAGATAGAAGAATAGAAGAAGATCTAAGATAGAAATAGAAGAAATAAGTTAAATGCTACTATTGGAGCATACTCCTACATTCAAGAAAATGTTTCTGATACTGTTGGTAAAGAAATAAGAAACAAAAGTAGAGTACCATTTAGGACCGGTAGAAGATATTGATTCAGGTATAAGATTATATACCGAATTGGAGAAGTATACTTTGTACTGTAGCCTCATTTAAATTCGTAGTTTACGAATATTATTTATTATTTATAAATTTATTTTAAGAATAATTATTTGACTACAGCCACAACTTTAATATAGGATGTATTATTAATAATATCCAAAGAAAAACGTATTTCATATTCGTTGAATTATGTTAGTTACATGTTTACAAGAAAATGCATACAAGATCTTTTCCAAAATGCTACTTTAGGAAATTACATTATACGTCCTAGTTAGTTAACCAACAACACTTATGTTTATTAACATGAGGTGGTCTGTTCTGTTCTCAGAAATATCGAGTTCTTTTGTACGAAATTCCTTCCAGTTCAGACAAAGGAATTATTAAATGAATATTTCAGTCCAAATATTGGATTCACTCTAGACTTCATACTTCATACCATTGACTCTATATTCCGTTAGATTTACTTTTATAGATTCATCTAAAAAATCATTTATCATAAAGTTAACTTCTTCAGAAGAGTTGCACCGGTGAGAATTGTAAATATTCTATTAGTTGAAAATGTAATTTTCGTAACAAACATTACCAAATTTAAAAGTAGTGATACCCACCTAGAGTAAAAATTTAAATATTCTTAAACGAAATAAGACTACACATCTACTTCTATTAACAACATTGGTTCTAGACATTAGACTGACAAGAACACTGCTGGATAAAAAAAGTTAAATTTAAGATTATTTTTTACATTTGATTAAAATTGTTATAAAAAATCCATATTAACTCATATTCAAGTCAAAACTAAATTATCTACACAGAAATGAAAAAAAATATCTACGTAAAATTGACATGTTTACTCCAGAAGAGAAAATATTTTTAACTACAAATAAAACAAATATTGGTGCGCTATCCCAGATACTTCCGGCCTATTTGGCTAGCATTTTACAAGGTTTTAAACACGCTGGAAGCAGGAGGGGATCCTCAAGTACCTATCGAGTCCCTTCTGAAATTTGTCAGAAACAGCGTGTTGTACGTCTTCGACAGACACATGACCCCTGTTCTGTAATTATGGGTATTATATTTTTGAGTATTTCCTTAGGAACGACATAATCTTTTAACACATACAAATTGCCGACTTTGATGGGGAGATTTTAAGAGGATGTCATTGAGTTAATTCGATAAGGAAGTTAAATCTTGAAGAGTATTCATTTTACTTAACATCGGAGATTGTTGGGTTTTATTATTTTATTTATTCTTCGTAGCCCTTTGAAATTTTCAGTGAGTCTCTGAAACACTGAAAGAAGATTATCGTACAGGGATATTAAACTGCTAAAATTAATGACAATAAAATTATCTAAAACAGTTTTATGATGAAATCACTGAAAAAAAATTATTTGTGGACTGAAAAAATTCGTGGACCTACTGAAAGGCCAGCAAAAATTTGGCATTTATGGAAAAGAAAAATTTTTTTCCGATGGTTTTGAACTAAAAATTTTGAATTCAAGATCTGAAAACTACTAAAGGTATAACCCGAAGAGTTATACCTTTAGAGACCCAAGAATCCCAAGATAAGGTCGAAACCGGTCTGCAGTTAACGGTATCCGGAGATAGGTGACACTTTGCATCTCCCTTGTGGTTCTGGATCAATCTGAATCACTGTATTTTAGTGCTAACTCTGTTAGACAAAATACGGCAAACTTCGCCATTTAATTCAGCACTCGTCGATGGCATTTAGTCAGGATAATAGCTGTTTTGGCCTAGTTTGTTTAGCCCTTATTATATAAGGTATTTGCAGATGGGGTGGAGTATAATAATCTCCTTACTTCGGTAGTTTGAAAATTACCCTCTGCCAAGTAAAACTTCATATTAAATTAAATTTCTTTAGAATACTTTAGCGCTTTGTGGTAATTCTTTGACGATCTCTGTACTTCCTTGTCAACATACATGGAATTCCATGGAAATAGTTTGGAAGTAGAAACTTCATTTGTAGATTTTGTTTCATTGACACCTTTACGCTTGCTTTGATTAACATGTACGCCCAGCAGACAACCGTATTAAACGCAATTTTCTGCAAGATCTTCCAAACGCATTTTCTAAAATAAAACATCAATCAAAGCAAATAAAAATAAATCGCACCCAATCGATGCCACTGTTATCGCAGGGAGCCTCCTAGACGAGGGTGGTTGTAGCAATAACAATCGTGCGCCCTGTAATCTGATCCAATCTGGCAGTTCAATGTTTACTCAACGACAGCAACGATTTAATACGAATATTATACTTTAGAAGGGCATCCTTCAGCTTGCGAACTAATCACGCGGAAATAAGCGCTGCTTTCTTAATTGATTCCTATTGGAAGTCGTCATTTGGTGAGTGAGTAGCAGGAATTTTTTGATTAAGTAAGAATGTTGGATAAGTGGAAATGAAAGATTATGAGTGACGTTGATGAAGAGTGAAGGAGTGTATTTTTCATTTAGGCTGTATAGCAGCATTCTTGGATACATCTGTTTCATGCAATATTAATAGAGTTGTTTGAGAATTAATGTAGCGAAAGCCTGGGTAATGACGCAAATATTAAATAGAATGAAGTTGGACCAGTTAAAACTGTACTAACAAAAACAAATGCGAAAGCTAGTAAAATTAATTCATATTCATAAGTCGTGTCGTGAATATACGAGGGTGACTCGAATAGAAACGCGAGTCCGTTTCTCGGGGTTTAGAGGAAAAGAGGCGGTAGAGAACCGGCAATTTCAGTTCTTATGGGATAACATGTGAAGAGGGGGGAGAGCCCACGATCGGTCAAGGTTCACCTGTCTTTTAGTTATAAACACAATGTAAGAGAAGGAAGTTAAGGAAGTTCATCCGATAGTGGTTCAACGTATTATACTAAAATTACAACACGCTCGTTAAAACCAACCGAAAATTTTCGGAGATTAACTTCTCAGTTTTAAAAAAAGATACTTCCAAGAGCTCTAACGATCACGTGACACAAAAGGTTCGTTGCTAGCCGAGAAAAAGTCGAAAGCCTGACCCACCAAAGACGCCCTAGAATCAGTATTACAGAAACACAAATTAAAGCCGTCTGAAGGCTTATTCAGGAAAATCGTCAGTTTATCATAGTTTAAATTATAAGTAAATTATGGCAGTTAAAATTGCAGCATCATTATTAACGGATATATGAAAAAAATTGCATAGGTGTATGTCATTTTAACGTTTAATTTTAGCAAAAAGGTTGTATGTATGAACATACAACTTTATAACACTAATTAGTTTGTTTTGTGAACGTATTTAAGTATAAAAATGAGTGATTCTGAAGATTGTAATAACGATTCGATGTTTTGGGATGGATACAATTCGGACAGAGACAAAGAATATGTCCCAGAAAGAGTGTCATTTATAAAATTATAATGCCATTTATAAAATTTTGTCGCAAGTTGTAAAAGATCATCCAGAAATCAGAGCATTGACATTGTGGAGTAATAGCTGTGTGCCACAAAACCGCCATAGCAGTATGACTTTGGTCATCAGTCATTTTCTTCAAGAACATGATAAAATATACTTTGAAGTTTTGTGTACCTACACATTCACGAATTCAGGAATTCAGGAGGTAGATAGGAGGTATTCCCCTATATCATTAATGATAATTTAAAAAAATATGAGGGGCGTAACGCGTACGTTATACAAATACAAACAAAAGATTTCAAAAACTTTTAGGATGCCACTAAGAGTTTTAATTATAGTAATACTCCGTTTTGTAGGGTAATATATCTGGAAATATCCAAAAGTATGTATGAAACACAGTATAAAACCTCGTTGCTCTCAAAAAGTTACCAAATCGCAAATATAAGAGAATATAAACCAAGAAAATTACCAAGTGACAAACCCTATGAACTAAAAGAACGCTAGAGTCCATGTTTCCATGGATGCCTAAAGTTGATAGGGAGTTTTATGAAGCCGTACTTCCAGACACCGTATAAAACAGCACTGAGAAAAATTAAATACTACAGAAACTAAATTAGTATGTTTTGAATTTGTTAAGAATTATTTTGAATCCACGTTGTATTTCGTGTCTTTCCTTACAAAATATAGAATAAGAATTTTTTAGTTTTGTGAAACAAAGTCGTATATTTCAAAATTAAAAATAAAATCTTCTGTGAAAAGTCGTGTTTTTTGAAAAAGTGTTCTCAAAATATCATTAAAAAAAGACAAATTTTTTGATATATTTTATACTTGTTAAAATACAATCATCAAATTCTTTAATATGTTTTTTTTCAAGCAGTGGCGGCGCTAGCATTATTTTGCGGTTGGGCAAAAATAGACAGAAAATATCTAGGGTGTGCGAGGGCGTTAAATATATTATTTTATGTGCGAATAGTGATGTTATAAGAGGTTGGGCTAAAAGGATTTTGCCTGAGCGCTCGCCCACCCGTGCCCACTCCTGTCTCCGTCACTGTTTTCAAGAAGTAGAAATAGTAACATAAAACCCTGTAATGTTAGCTATTAGCAGTGTTACCTGTTGAATGATACAGGTTGAATGATCCATTAATGGATAATTAGTGACAATATTTATTTCCTTATAGCTTCATTAAATCTGCTATAATTATTTCAAGTATTCTTCTATCAAAACCTCTTCGTACATACCGCGCTTGGTACACATTTTGGTCGTAGTATTTGCTGTTACAAACAATTGCGTATATTTTATTAATACCTTAACATATGCCGACAAAAATCGGCACGGCTAAAGCTCAATATTAAACATTTCTGTTTGTTAATACGTTCCGCGCAATAATTCCGCTCTAATGAATAAAGAAAATATAGCCCAAACAGAATCCCACTTAATCTGCATTTATTATAATTTACGCCTTTATATACCTGAACTGTTTATTGAACAATTACATTAAATGGCAATAAAAGCGTTATCTCCGCAATACTCGATGCCTACTATTAATAATAAAAATCTTCCCGGTAATAAAATTAAGCACACATCTTTTGCCATTATTCGAACCGTTCTCTCCCTCTCTCTCTCTCTCTCTCTCTATCCGCAATACAATAAATTTATTGAATGTGTACACATGCTATATTTTATCGCACAACTACTGTATATTTATTTATAATCCAGGTGTTGTGGTGGTGTGTACAATCTTTTATTTATACGACATCAGGCTACCGGTTAACAACGTTGGGGTTATCGAGTAACAGAAGCGAATTTATAGTCTGGAAAACGTTATTGGCCAGCATCTGACTGGTAACGATTTATAGCATGGAAATACGAGCACATACGTTTAAAAAATAATACAGACACGACGGATTTGTGTTACTAATAAATTAAGAAAAAACCTATCGGAATTCCTGTCTAATAATAATAATACTTCTGAATTGTCCAACAGAAAAATCCATGTATATGACTTTGATAAATAAACTATGGAATATTTCGGTAGCATATAACTTAGAGGACAGTAAAAAGTTATTTCCCTAAAGATAGTTACACACATTATTAGCACAATTGTCCAACCTACAGTACTACATTAATAAACAGTTTTAAAACCTTAAAACGGACTTTTCCGCACGTAGAACATCTCTATCTCGAAATTGAGTGACCGAGAAAAAATAAACCAACACATAAATGCAGAATATCTGTTTTATGTGACAATTTTACTTTTTTTCAAATAGTCCACCCTCGTGCTTTCTCATGACCACTGAACAGGGTGGGATGTGTCCTATCCACCTCAAAATCAATAAATGTAGTCTGGTAGAGGTCCTTAATCAGAATCAGTTGAAACCCGATCGATCCGACACGATGTAATTAAGTGATGGTGCTAACAAAAAATATTCTCAAATAGTCCATCATTGTGCTTTCTCATGACCCATGAACATGGTAGAGTGTGTCCTATCCACCTCAATATCAATAGGTGTCGTCTGGGAGACGTCTCCGATCAGAATCAGTCAAAACCCGATCGACCCGATTTAATTGAGTTATCGTATTAACAAAACAAATTTCTCAAATAGTCCACCATCGTGCTCTCATGACTCATGGACAGGGTGGGGTGTGTCATATCCACCTCAAAATCAATAGGTGTCGTCTGGGAGACGTCCCCGATCAGAATTAGCCAAAACCCGATCGATCCGACATGATTTAGTTGAGTTGTCGTGCTAACAAAAAAAAATTCTCAAATAGACCTAAGGGAGGAGGGGTGGTGTGTGCTATCCACCTCAAAATCAATAGGTGTCAATCTGGGAGACGTCCCCGATCAGGATCATTTAAAACCCGATCGATCCGACACGATTTAGTTGAGTTATCGTGCTAACACGAAATTTTAATGCCGACGACAGCGACGACACACACACAGCAAACATTTTTTAAAAACCATTTTTTTTGTTTTAGGCCGAAAAACGAAAAATAAACCCAAAAATAATTTTGTTTTTTCACTTTTTCTTTACATGATTACATTACTTTTCCGCTAGTATAGTGGAGTGCGGAAAAGAGTGAGTGTAATGTGACATTACACTCACTGATGATTTTAACAGCAAGTTAGTTCTTGCAGAGTGGCAATAAAACATACTTTTTTTCTCGAGAGTCTAGTCTAGGCTGAGTATATTAAACATGCTTAGTAATTCGGGCGAATCTATACTATTATGGAATAGTTTAGATAAAAATAAAAATGAGAGGCTAGTAAGCACCTTTCCAGTGTTCAATCAATGACTGGATATCAAATCTTTATAAAAGCAGAGTATGATCACAATCTCTTACTGGATAATAATTGTCTATGAGAAATAACAGATACTTTAAAAGACGCCGTTGAATATTTTGAAGTTGATTAATGACTTAGATACCGGGGATACCAAATAAGGTTACAATATTCTAATTTTGAAAGAACTAACGCGAACATAAATATTTTACAGTAACAGTGTTATTAAATGAAGCTGAGAGTAGAGGAGAGGAGTTTAGAGCTTGCCTTCCTGCCAAGAAGGCAATCGAAGAATGGATGGAGATTGAAAGACTCATTCGCTGGCGGAGCACTTAGGGATGCAGGCAGGCCAAGCTGTTGCTAGATTTGAGGTCTAGCAGCAGCTAGACGACAAAGCTCCTGAGGGGTGATAGGAAAAGTATCCGGGAAGTCACGGGATTGTTAACACTGTCATAACTACCATCGTAGTAATATTGGCTTGAATGTCAAAAAATAATACAAATAATTTGGAGGAGAGGTGGAGATTTCTGAACATGTTCTAGATCACAGTACCCAGTTCCGGCATAGAGTAGGCACCTCGCGTTTGGGCCCTTTCTTGAACTCAGGCGAGCTGACAAAGATGGGCTCGGAAAAGATATTGGGCTTTTGGACAAAAACCAAATCCATACTCCAGTTCTGACTGCTTTACCGGGAGATACAGTGGGCAGTAGCCTGAGTATTACAGTGCTTCGCGGCCGTCTTCAGAAAATTAAACTTAAACCTAAACAGTGTCAATGAAACATTATTATCAACTTTAATTAATTATCTCGCAATTTGTTATATCATGAGTACCTCATAGAGTGTCTCCAAATTCTCTCGATTAATCTTGGGTGATGATACCAGTTGATTGGAACTGGTCTAGATTCTCAGCTCGGAATATTTCGAATGTGGGTTCGATTCCCGCATAAGTCAGTTGAGTGTGTCTATGTGAATGTCGGAGATTTGGTGGAAGAATGACACTAAGCTATACCTCGCCCTCGTAGAAATAAGGGTGAAAAGATATAGATTAAAATCGAAACTGGCTATTTTCAGCTGTCACTATATATAAAATATTGTACCAGGGTCAAGTTTTTCTTAACGATAAATCTTAATTTAGATTATGATAATTTTAATTTTAATTAGTACCTTGTAGCTGATTTCAAAAGTTAATAATGAGGTTTCATGGCACTGTTGAAAGTTTGATAAATTATCCCTAAAACAATGCATACATTTTGTTGCCAAATCTAGACACACGGCAGTGTCCAAAGCAAGTCCAAAACAGAAAAGGACGGCCGGCGCACCTGCAGTATGTAATATTACACGATCTATTTCGAGCTACTCCCTCCCCCATAACTCAAAAACTATTGGACCTACACACTTGCAATTTTGCACGTCTAATAAGCCTCCTTGAGTACCTAGAATCCCAAATTTCATGAAGTCACTTACTGATTAACGCACTCATCAAAAACCTATATCACTTCTAAGTGACTTAGAAACTTGAAATTTGTCAACAGACCTAGGTGTATGCAAAGAAAAATTCTGAAACTACAAATTATCAATGTTCGGTGTCGACAAAGTTATTGGTGCGGTTATATTCAAATACTTAGTATCAATCAACCAGTTTCAAGTACTAAGCATCAATCAATCCAAGAAAAAGAGATGACGCCTCTATACTACGTGATTTGTTAAATTATTTTCTTACAATCATTTCTTTGATCTTTACCAAATATCAAACATAAAAGTAACATAAATATTCCTAACTAATTATAATAAAGTAGGCAATTTATATTTAGGTATGCCCACAACAACCACATTACGTTGTATTAAATAAAACTTTTCAAAAATTAGTGATATCTCACCATAAACATAAATATGAAAGGGGGCCAAGTTCGGTACAAACAACGTTCAGGGTTCTCGGCTTTGCCGATAAAAAAGTTGAGATCTGAACTGGTGCCAAGCTCCATAGGAACGTGCAACAGAAACTTACATGTACAGGCATTATAGGAATGTACAACAGTCTTCAATTGATGTAAAAGAAAATTTGTTACGTTCTTTGATATTGAATTTATAACTTGGCAAGTTTTATATCAAACCATGAAATTGTTTGTAGTATAGAATAGGACAGCTAGTAAAGTTCAATTTTAAGTTAGTATTAAATATCATCAGGTTAAACATAAGTTATTGATTATTAAAACTTGCCAAGTTATAAATTCAATATCAAAGAACGTAACAAACTTTCTTTGAAATCAATTAAAGTCTGTTGTACATTACTATTGTAAATTCCTGTTGCAAGTTCCTATGGAACTTGGCAGCCATTCCAAGACGTAAAAGACAATGAGAGGGTCAAAGTGACAAGAAAATGAGGACCTTGTATAGAAACGGAAATGGAAATCGCTGAAAATATTATTGCGGATCTACGCAATTCATCTTGACTGTAATTATGTACAATATCTTCTGCAACAATGTTTAAGAATTTAAAGCAAGTGTTTAAGTTAACTTCCAATTGACAAGCACCATCCACTTCCTGGTTCTTTAGAATTGTTTTCTAAATACACAGTCCCAATCCCACGTAAAACAACAAAGCGTAAATATTTTAATAGGCTCGACTCCCGCGTGAGATGTACCGTAGCTGTAACCGCCTTAAATTTAGGTAAGCCAAGATTTATTAGTTATAAACAATCCTAAATTTTTCATCATCTCGCGTTTGCACGGAAAAAGCTGCACTAGATCCGATCCTCATCTGTTCTCACATTCTCCCTCGCCCGATGATGAAGTACCTTGCTGATAATATAATAGCCGGCCTAGGATTTCACATATTGCGCGCAGACTTATATACATCATTTCGTCAGACTGCAGACGCCACAAAATCCGATACTTTATGCGGTGACATTTTTAAACTAGCGAGAGATACATGAATGCCACCACTCTCGATAAAAATTATGATATCGATTCGTGTTACGTCGAGTCTGTACACGATTTTTTAGCGTTCGGGTTGCTGGTCCTTAACTAGAGATGATAAAAATATAGGAGTCTATTATTGTGGTGTAATAGTAAATATATTCAAATAGCAAAGAATGTTGTTTATCAATGTCAGGCAATATAAGGAATAGAAATCAAAAACGGAATATTGTTTTTCCAATTTTAATACAATCAATCTACTTTTGTTTATAAAAGTAAATTAATTACCTAATTAAGACAACAGTAAGTTAAGAATATTATTTTACATAATCGATGAAGATTTGTAGCAGAGAATTAATTATAATTTATACTATACAGGATGTCTAGATACTTTCTTGCCCAAAACGAAACTCAAATTCTTTATATTACTTCATGCTGATTTGATGAAAATCCCTGCAACAGGAATTTTCAGCAGGAATTTTCATGCAACTCTTGCAATAAGAATGGGCTAAAACAATTTTATAAAACTGATTTCTAAAAAAATAAAAATCCTTTAAAGATGGCACTTACATACATAGATCACTTGAAGACACACGAGTGAGGAAAAGAAACCATCATATAGAAAGAATTTGATAGATTAAAATTCTTATCGGTTTTTAGGGTTTTTATTAGAAGTTTGATCAGTAACCCTCAATTCTGACTTTATGGTTGTTTTCATGGTTTTTAATATTTCTAAAGCAAGTTCGTTACCAGTTTTTTATCTATTACAGACATTAAACTCGCCCCATACCAACATAAATCCACAAGTTCCCAATTATGGTTATAAAATTTCAGATTTTCTTATTTCCTCTAAATGCACATGACTGAATAAATCTTTTAATCTCGATACGAATTCCATCTGATGGATCTGATATGACAAGAAGGGTTTCTCCCCCAGAAACGCCATTTACATTTCGTTTGATATTAAAATTCTGTTCATTTACATTTCTATATACAACTCCATCTTAACCGACTTACAAACCAAGAAAATTGCCGCGGAACATTTCACAGAACAACTTTGAGGTTAAATACTAGTTGAGAGAAAGAGCGA
The DNA here is from genome assembly GCA_037954035.1 of Rosalia funebris. NCBI lineage: Eukaryota > Metazoa > Arthropoda > Insecta > Coleoptera > Cerambycidae > Rosalia > Rosalia funebris. The sequence goes on from JAZFAV010000015.1 coordinate 35,893,878, forward strand.
GAATCATTTGGAAGATAATTCGGTTAATTGCTTAGGAATAAATCTGCGGACAAGGACTGAGTAAAATTTGCTTTCCATTCAAGCCATTGAATGTTTTCGAGTAATTTGGTTTTAATACAGGATAGCTTACTTTTACAAAAACAGTACTCTAAACTTTATACGTACATGTACATATGATGATTTTGATTCACTAAAATTAATGTACATTTATAAATTTCAATACATAATTATTAAAATACACGGTAGTGCAGAATATAATATATTTTCAGAAATCAGACGATATATAAAAAAAATCATGAGCAGCACAGTACACGTGATAGAAGTGAATACTTCTTTAGAATAGAGAATAAGAGAGATTAAGAGTGAGATATTGAAAGAGAGAGAGAGAGAGAGAGAGAGAGAGAGAGAGAAAGGAAGAGGGATAATTTTAAAAGAAACATAACAATATAAAATTGGTGTAAAAAATATTCGGTTCATTCATTATCTACACTATCATCGGCTGGTGGTTCAATTGGTAATACTGATATGATTGGTTTGTGATAACTAAAATATGAAATATATGTTCGTGATTCGATATTTTCTAGATAACGTGTAAAAATTGCATCTATTGTTGTTCCGGATTTTGTTGTTGATTCTTTGAGATTGTTATTTATAAGCAGACCAAATGTTTCTCGAAGAAAGTTAATCAACGTCAAAGAATCATTGGATCAGAAATTTACATTGAAATCTCCCCCGAGAATCAAAGGGATTTTGTCTTCGCCTCTTCCAAGTGCATTTGCACCTGTGTGGCTGTAAACCAGTAGGGAGCGGTGAATGAAATATATTATATCTTCTAGATTTTAACAAGTTAAACGGTTCAAGAATATTATCAAATAATCACAGAATACAGATGTAAATAATGTAAATAATTACAAAACGCAATGATAAATATTCGGTACACACGCGTGCTGCTTCAGCTGTTAATATATAGCATCTGGACGCGTACATCTATAACGCGCGCATGCGCGACAATAGCGAGACGCGGATAGCCTAAAGCGATATATATGATGTATAGCTCTCTTTCTCTTTCTCTCTATGTTATATATCTGTGTACTCTCTCTTGTAACGAAGCCTGTGTTTTAGATATACCAAATGTATAGCTCTCTTTCTCCTTCTCTCTACGTGATATCTTTTTTCTCTCTCGTGTAACGAAATCTGATAACGTTACATTTTATCCAATTCATTCTCCATTCTCGTCAAATATCAGAACTCCGCCAAAGAAGTAATTACTTCAAAAATATGAAAAACAACGGAGAATTTCAAAAGTACTTATAAATAGTAGTATTTGTAAATGTTTTGTAACATGCCAATATTGCCTCTCAAATATTGTAAAATCGACACATTAATTACAAGTTTGCTTAAAGCGTTATTGAACCGCTTTTTAATAGAGAAGTTCCCCAAAAATTGCTGTAGCTTTTCCATGAATGTATGACAGAACATGGAAAGGAAAGGGGGCACAGTAAATAAAAAGTATATAAATATTTAATATGAAGTCTAAGTTATAAAAGTCTATTCGTTTAAATTATGTGTGATGTGTAATAATGATTATCATGTGTAGTACTGAATCATTACCATAGCTAATATCGTGCATTTATTTCAAGCATTTTTGGTGATCATTTTCATACGTGGACCGCGGATAATTCCGGAATTTTCCATCGAAGTTTCCTTGTTTGACCATTATGGATTAATTGGCAGTAGTTAATCTCGAGAAACTGAACAAACAATTGTTGAATAATATGCAACCGTAAAACATTATTAGTCTCTTATTTTCATTTTCAGACTTTTAGTTCTTATTATTTTGTTTCTAAAAAAACTGATATATTTGCGTATTATTGATAATGCCAGTGTGGCTAGTAACTTTGATAGAATTTTTATGAATTTTTAGATTATGATTTTTAGACATTTTTATGAATACCTTTAACCAAGTTTATGTCGGACTATTTTTGAGATTTGGTACGATCAGGTTCATACATCGGTGAATTTATCACAAATGTTCTGAAAAAATATTGCCACTAAGTAATTATGAAGTTGTTAAAAACCATTGCGTAGTTGTATAAGAAAAACAGAAGTGACCCAGAACAGAACCATGGGGTATATCACAATTGGTATTATTAACATCAAAGGTAATGTTACACAATATCAATTTATTACATCTTGATTAAGTTCTGTGTAATGTACATGAGTAAAAGATAAGTCAAATTATTTTTGGCAAGTAAGATAATTTACAATGCAATGCATTGCAATGTATATGCACATACGTCTTGATTTGTGATAAGCATTTTTATCAATAATCAGTAATAACACATGTATATAATAGTTCATGGGGTTACACATGTATACTTTATCCTTTATAAGATTGCTAGGTAAACTGTCTCTTAATCGCAAACTAAAATAAATAGTGTCTTCTAAAATATTGATAAAGGAGGACAAATAAGTTGATTTACTTAATAATGAATTTTATTGCACTTGTGTGTAGTTACGGTAAATAACTTGAAGGAGGTGTCGTATAATTAATTTTATAACTTGTTATTTACCACAACAATTACGAGCTATGTAGGGCTAACAATAAGTAGAATGTTTAGTAGATAATCTTGTTATTAATTTTGCATATTTATTCACGGTAACATCAAAAGAGGTTGTAAAAGTAATTTTTGAGTTGCGAAATATTTCGGTAAGATGTAAAAGTATACTCAGATATTTATTTCAATGGTTATAAAATTTTAACAGAGAAATAACATTATTAATTACAAATAATAATAAAAAATAAAGTTACAAGTATTTAAGAAATAATTATTATTTCACTATCAGTATATAGATAAAAATATACTGGAAGAAAAATAACACAAGTAAATAAAAGTATGAGTTGCGTTCTTCACATATTACAAAACTATCCTTTACACAGACATTCAACGTTATATTTGAAATGTTTAAATATAAAAAAATAATGCTATTTTTATATTTGAGATGTTTAAATATAAAAAAATAATGCTATTTTTATATTTGAAATGTTTAAATATAAAAAATAATGCTATTATTGTATGTTTATTAAAAATGCTTTACCTTGTAATTAATCAAACGATAAGGACAAAATTTTTGCTTGAAATTAATATATTAAAAACAAAAGTAATAAAAGGGCTTTATAGATATGATTTTCTGGAATGCAGGGACTTACACTTATGTTGTTGCAAGACAAGGTACTGTAAAAAATCCATGAACTGGGATTTGAACTAATACATTATACCCCTTATTCACCAGATTTGGTTGCTCTGGATTTGTTGGCTAGTGTTTTATATTTACAAGAAAGAGTTAAGAGGTGTAAAATCTGGGGAACGATGTGCCTACTCTGTAGCTCCATATCCTTCTACCCATCGTTGTGAAAATATCTAAGTAAGTGCGAACAGGAAGAGCGTATAGAAGAGGTGCACCGTCCAGTTGATACCAAAGTCTGCTACAAAATCAGATATATCTGGTTCATTTGCATTATGGTATAAAGCTGCCAGTATTGGAATTAACTGTTGCTGTAAAAATTGCAAATACCTTGTGAAATTGAGGTTGTTATAAAAAAATACGGTCCCAAAATTCTGTATCCGATTATACCTGCTCAAACGTTCAATTTTATTGAAAATTGAGTATGTGATGTCTGCATCCATCGTTAATTCTATGAGGCCCAGTATTATTTTTTTCAAACATATTGTTATCATTACAGTGTGATTGCATTTCCTCGCAAAATTGCGCTCGATGATCAAAATCATTTTATGATAATCCTCGAGTAACTTTATAAGAAATTTATTTTTATGTAAAACATTAAGACTGTAGCATGACTCAAATTCATATTGAAGCCAATCTGATGAGGACTGGAATGTGGATTTTCACTCACTTTTATTAAAATGTCAAGTTGTGTATCTGCATTGATTACTTGGCAATCAGCTCTGGGTAAATCATGTACATGTCCATGTTCTCTGGTATTTACCTACAATTTTACTGACAGTAGATCGTGCTATAGGTGGAAGACCTTGATGAGCCTCATTAAAGAGAGTGCAGATCTTCACTGTAGTTCTTCTCTATCTTCATAACCATACATCATAAGAATTTCAGTGCGATATATTTCCCAAAGAGACAGTGTTACTAATATTTTTTGACTTCAGATAACAGAAAATCACAAGGAAGTTAACATAATGTAACAACAAGCGTATGCGACTGTACATAGAACTAAAGTATTTCAAAAAACGGAAAACTTTCCGGAAAATACCTTTCGACCCCTTCGAACGTTTTTTCAAGAGAAATATTTTGCGAGATTTTTCAGGTGTTCCAAATTTCTTTTCCACAGTGCGTTATAAGTAGTTATTACTTTTCCGCACTCAACTATACTAGCGGAAAAGTAATGTAATCGTGTAAAGAGAAATAGAAAAACAATTTTTTTTTCGTTTATTTTTCGTTTATTTTTCGTTTTTCGACCCAAAAACAAAAAGAAATGGTTTTAAAAAATTTTGTCTTTGTGTGTGTGTCGTTGGCATTAAAATTTCTTGTTAGTACGATAACTCAACTAAATCGTGTTGGATCGATCGGGTTTTGACTGATTCTGATTGGGGACATCTCACATATGACACCTATTAACTTTGAGGTGGATAGGACACACCCCACCCTGTCCATGGGTCATGAAAAAGCACGATGGTGGACTATTTGAGAAATTTCTTTTTCGTTTATTTTTCGTTTTTCGGCTTAAAAAGAAAAAAATGGTTGTAAAAAAATGTTGTCTCTGTATGTGTATCGTTGTCGTCGGCATTAAAATTTCTTGTTAGCACGATAACTCAACTAAATCGTGTCGGATCGATCGGATTTATACTGATTCTGATCGAGGACATCTCCCAGATGACACCTATTGACTTTGAGGTGGACAGAACACACCCCACCCTGTCCATGGGTCATGAGAAAGCACGATGGTGGACTATTTGAGATTTTTTTTGTTAGCACAATCACTCAATTAAATAAATAAATCTATTGATTTTGAGGTGGATACACATCCCACCCTGTCTATGGGTCATGAGAAAACACGATGGTGGTCTATTTGATATAAATTGAAAAAAATAAAACTGTCGCATAAAACACATATTCTGCATTTATGTGTTGGTTTATTTTTTTCAGCTACTCAAGTTCGAGATAGAGATGTTCTACGTGGGAAAAAGTCCGTTTTAAAGTTTTAAAACTATTTATTACTTTTCCGCACTCCACTATAAGCGGAAAAGTAATGTAATCGTGTAAAGAAAAAGTGAAAAAACAAAATTTTCTTGGGTTAAAAAAATGTTTTTTTTAATTTTTTTGCTATGTGTGTGTATCGTCGTTGTCGTCGGCATTTATTCTTGTTAACACGAAAACTCAACTAAATCGTGTAGGATCGATCGGGTTTTGACTGATTCTGATCAGGGATGTCCCCCAGACGACATCTATTGATTTTGAGGTGGATAGGACACACTCCACCCTGTCCATAGGTCATGAGAAATCACGATGGTGGACTATTTGGGAAATTTGTTTTGTTAATATGATAATATGATAATCTCAATCATATGATGAACTCAACTAAATCGTGTCGGATCGCTCGGGTTTTGACTAATTCTGATCGAGCACGTCTCCCAGACGACATCCAGATGATTTTAAGGTGGATAGAACACACTCTGCCATGTTCATTGGTCATGAGAAAGCACAATGGTGGACTATTTGAGAAATTTGTTTGTTAGCACGATCACTCAATTAATTCGTGTCGGATCGATCGGGCTTCAACTGATTCTGATTAGGGATGTCTACCAGACGACATCTATTGACTTTGAGGTGGATAGGACACACCTCACCTTGTTCATGGGTCATGAGAATGCACGAGGGCGAACTATTTGAAAAAAGTAAAACTGTCGCATAAAACACATATTCTGCATTTATGTGTTGGTTTATTTTTTCTCGGCCACTCAATTTCAAGATAGAGATGTTCTACGTGCGGAAAAGTCCGTTTTAAGGTTTTAAAACTGTTTATTTTTTAAATTTTATGGTGAAAAGTGGACGTAATAGAGTGATTCTCTCTACGCTGTCCTTAATTTTAACTAGCAAACTGCCCGTTCCAGTTTATGGTTGGTTAAATCATGACGTCAAGCCGAGCGTTTGCTCTTCCATCGCACGGCTCGATCAACCCCCATCGCACGGGGTCGTAAAACACATCGTAAACTTACACCAGCAATCAAATAATTAAACGATAAACAACCAGATAATTTTGATGTCTTCACTTTACGGCCGCGAGGATTGATGTCACTCCTGATTTTTCCAACTTTAATCGCGCTGCCTGATTTATGGAGGCGTTTATTTATTTTTATATTTATTTTAAAATACAGGGAATTGTTTAGAAGCGAGATTTATGGCCCTTACGTTTCCAGCCGATAATTTTAATGGGTTTTATAATTTTTTTTATTGCCATATTAAAATAAACGCTGGCTTGATTTGTGGTTTGTGTCGGGTAATTAACCGCAGGATGTGAGCTGGGACTAGCCGGAAAAAAATATAAAAATGTAATTGTAATGAGCTGGTTAATGTGTTAAATCAGACGCATGTGAACCTAGCCACGTAAAATATAGCGTACAAATAAACGGGACGTAAGTGACGACATTTCTGAAATATGAGAGCGATGCGACGACTGAAAAAATGTATGCAGATTAATAGCTTTTATGCATCATCGTACAGCTTAGTAAGAATAGGAACAAGCCTCAAAACTGCGATATCGGAGCGCCCACGAGGTTTGCAGTAAATAGCCTGGTCTTTACTCATTGAGACCTTTGCAGAGTAATGTATGTGCAATGTGAATGTACACAGAATTTGGGCGTAAAGTGCATCCTTTATTCTGTCAAATCCTCAATCCATGTTTATTAAACTATAAAATACCATCAGATGTGCAATATATCCGAATATTGATGTATTGGCTGCAATGGATCTTAAAATTGACCATCTAAATATACTGACCTTACTCCGATCGACTTCCTCTTAAGAGAAACAGAAGAACTGAACAATATTTGTTTCGTTATCATGTTTAGATCATAATCTAAATAAGATCCTAATGTGTTCAGAATAACTACAGCTCGTCAATAATAGGAAAATTGCGAAATTCTCTATGCATGCGTAGAAGAAAGACCGAGGTAGTATTCGGAGGGAAATGGATGGCACTTTATGTGCGGTCAGATCGAAATCTGTGTACATTCACATTTCACATACATCACTCTGCAAAGGTCTTAATGCGCCTGAGTAAAGACAAAGGCTATTTACTGCGCACCTCGTGGGCGGTCCGATATTGCAGTTTTGAAACTTGTTTCTATTCTTGACAATCTGTACAGTTACTGAAATGTATAAAAGGATTTTAAAATGTCTAGATTGGGATGGGCCATATAGAACAATTTCGACAGTTATTTATTTAGAATGATTGTTTATGTGTATACAGGGTGTCTCACCAGGAACTTCATCGATTGATATAGGAAAAACTACGCACCAGAGAATTTTGAAAATTTGGAAAGATACTAACGGCAGTGTGGCCAATTTAACTAAAATAACTACAAGCATCTATAACTTCCGGTTATACCGGAAGTCGATACCAACTTGCTTATTTTAAATGGAATACCCTATATATTTTAGAGTTTTCGAAAAGAGCATAAAATTCTGAATTAAAAATATGTAGGATACCCTATGCCTAAACCGAGCTGTTTTAGAGATATTTAAAATGAAAAAAAATTGACAGGTGTAATGGTTTACAGTAACCTTTATAACTTTCTTCGCGTAAAAGACACTAATTTGTTTTTTGGCATGTAGAAAGAACACAAGGAGAGCTGCACTCTACAATTAAATTACATTCAAGAATGGTATACCAAGTGTTCCATTTTTGACGTTACATTTTGTAAACCTCGAAAACTTGTTTAGGTCAAATAGAATACCCTATATCTTTTTACATCAAGTTATGTAAAATTAAACTCCTTTTTTTCTAATATAGGTATTGTGGGGGTTTAAGTCACAAATTATTGAAGTATTTGCGATTTTATTAGAAATTCAAGAATTTTTAGTAAAAATGTTATCAAATTAGCCATGATTAGAAATAATCAGTAATGTCAGTCATTCTCTTATGACAAAAAATGCCACCGCGTTTAAATTACACCCACGAAGACTTTTTGAATTTGATTATTATTTATGGAGAATGTGATAAAGTAATATCAAGAACTTGTAGCACATTTGCTACTCGATATCCACAAAAACGGAAAATAACAATAAACACTGTAACATGCCTATTAATTGGATTGAAAACGCTTTGCATAAACTAAAATAGCTAAGATAAAATCAACCAAAAACATGATTCTGCTTTAAATTAATAGTTGTCCAAAATTGCGCCCTTGAACCTCCACACATTTTTCGCACCTTCGGATTAGTTCTTCATGGGTAGGTAGCTCTTCTAATTGAATCCTGTGATATGTTTTGAAAGGCATTTCTTGCTCTTTGCATACCATCTTCAATATTTGTTAATGGGCTCTCATAAATTTTATCTTTAATAGTTCCCCAAATAAAATAATCTAAAATTGATAAATCGGGCGAGCGAGGAGGCCATAGGAAGAGTCCATTATTGGCGATCCATCTATCGCAAAAAGTGTCTTGTAAAAAATTATTTATCAAATACGCGTTATGTGAGGGATCACCGTCGTGCTGATAAAAAATGTTTCTATGTTCGGCGAGAGCTAAATTTTCTAAATAGTTATTATTAAAATTTTCTAAAATATTTAGATATCTTTCACCTAAAAAAAAAAAACAAAAACGAAAAAAAATTGACTATACGTATTCGCAGAAGAAGAAATCTTTATAACTTATTGTTTAAATTATCCTGATGAAATTCTAATGCCACCACTCTATCGTTTCTTATGGCACAGTAAACATGAAACTGCCAACGTTCTTGAAATTTTCGCTCCCTGAACATAAAGATTCGAGTTACTCCAATAATGCGAATTGTGTCGATCAAAAAGTCCAGTTTTGGTAAATTTAGCTTCATCTGACCATATAATATTTCCCAAATAAGAATCGTCGCCTACAGACCTTATTAGAATATGTAAATTCACAAAAATTTTTCTTCTTAGGAAATCTGTTTCTTTTAATCGTCGAACTATTTGGTACTAAAACGGGTGAAATTTATGTTTAATTAAAATTGTGTGAACTGAATCTTTGCATAGTCCCGATTCCAAAGCAGCTTGTCTTAATGACATCATTGGAAATGCACTAAAATACCCCAGAATTGCTATTTCAACGTTTTCGTCATCAACAATAGGCTTCCGCTTTTGAATTCTTGCCTTGACAGAGCCATTGTTTTTAAAATTATCCAGTATGCTTTTTACAGTGTTTGGTGACGGTTTCCGTTTTTGTGTATTGTGAATTTCTAAGAAAATCGCAAATATTTCAAAATTTTACTTAAACCCCCACAATGCCTATATTAGAAAAAAAAGGAATTAATTTTACATAACTTGATATAAAAATATAGGGTGTTCTATTTGACCTAAACAAGTTTTCGCGGTTTGAAGTTTACAAAATGTAACGTCAAAAATGGAACACTTGATATACCATTCTTTAATGTAATTCAGTAGAGTGCAGCTCTCCTTGTGTTCTTTCTACATGCCAAAAAGCAAATTAGTATCTTTTACACGAAGAAAGTTATAAGGGTTACTGTAAACCATTACACCTTTCGAAATTTTTTTTAATTTCAATTATTTCTAAAACGGCTGGGTTTAGGCATAGGCTATCCTATATATTTTTGACTCATTATTTTATGCTCTTTTCGAAAACACTAAAATATATAGGGTGTTCCATTTAAAATAAGCAAGTTGGTATCGACTTCCGGTATAACCAGAAGTAGCAGATGCTTGTAATTATTTTAGTTAAATTTATTAAAGCCACACTGCCATTAGTATCTTTCCAAATTTTCAAAATTCTCTGGTGCGTAGTTTTCCCTATATCGATCGATGTAGTTCCTGGTGAGACACCCTGTATAAGTACATATTCGTTTATATCGAAGATATATAATGTGCTTCATCTATTTGGTTTAATTAATTAATTAATTTGGGTATGACTTGCAATTAAGTTTATTCATTAAATATATAATGGAAAGTATCCAAACTATAACAGTCTGCAAGAAGAGTCCAACATCGTGTAGGATGTGAATGGAATCAAGCTGTTAGGTGTACAATTTTTAATGAGCTTATAAATGGGGGAGAAATATGATTTGCAGTTCTTATTTTTATGTACTTTTGGTCTATTTGGTTATTGTTAATACAATATCTGTTTTATTGTAACTCGTTGACAGCTTTTTAAAACGCTGAATCTCACACTTAATTGGTCCCAGTTTGTTGATTAAATATAAGGCGTCTCTGTTGGAACTATACAATTTGAATTGCACGCCATTTGTGTTTTGTCGTCAAAGACGGAGCGTCAATATTTAACGACAAACTATACAATGTCAACATACCTGGGTGTGATAACATTACCAGCTTCATTTTCCAAGAAATATGGTCCAGTTATCCCACCACTCGAAAATGCCAACCAAACCCCGCATCTTTATGGATGCATTTCTGTTTCGTGAACAGGATGTGGATTTTCAGCATCCCAAACTCGACAATTCTGTTTGCTGACCATAAAAGAAAAATGTGCTTCATTGCTGAAAAAATTTTGTCGCGAAAATCAGCATCACCTTACGAGTATTTCTGTTCTAACACATAATTAGCAAATGTACAACGTTGTACATGATCTGTAACTTTAATTGTTATGGCTCCTAGCAGATTCAATTGTCTTGCACGTACACTTCCTCTTACGTACACTTTCTCTCATTGCAACAATATTTTCATATGACTGACCACGACGAGGTACTGCCTTATGGATAACACCCCGTCTCCTCAAATTTCTTGATTAATTTACGAACTGTTAACTCTGTAGGTGCTTCATTTTGTATTAATTTGTTCGAATTTTTCTTAATGGAACAGTAAATGATCGCTCACTTTCATAAAACAGTTATACACAGACTATTCGTTTTTGAACTGTTAGTCGCGGAATATTGACGTCGTACGGTTTGTATATAAGAGTAGTTAAATATTGACGACCTACCTTTGACAGAACACAAATTACGCGCACTTCAAATTCCGCAGTTCCAACTGATTGTAAGACACCCTATATATGTAATAAAATGTACGTCAAGTCCAACAGAAAACCTCTATACGTTTATGAAATTGCATACGAGGCACAGACATTCCCATTATTCCTCTTCTTGGGTCATATTTTACTTTCACTACTATTTTCCTGGTTACAAACGCTTTCGGTTTTAGTCATATGGAAAAAGTTTTTGAATATATTCGGAACTTAAATCACACCGAAGAGACGTCTTCGAGATATAGCGAAGCGGTCATTCCTGAGCAGATTTTATTTTATTTAAGTTTAGTAAAAGGTCTGATGATTTATTTTACCTCCTTTACTCTCTAGTGGAATTCTGGAAGTGGACAAATAACTGGCTATGAATAACGTACACGCACAAAGGGATGTCATGCAATGTTTATACAAAATTTGGACGATCTGGTGGTATATAGTCAGCACGTAAGAGATGGTACAAATTGTTGAGCAATTAGAAAAGAGAAATACTCGGACACGTTTTACTAAATTAATCAGAACAATATTCTGAAAAATAAAAATTGATATGAACAAAATACCATCAAATGGTATTCAAGTTGTTTGCCATTCTTGACGATATGTAAGTTCAAACTGAAAACAATTCTTGTGTTCTATTGTCTAGTTAGTGTTAGTTAATCTTTTATTGTGTCTTAATGCCTCAATAGTATTTGATATGTTAAACAAATCTCTACAGAAAATAGTCTATCGGAGTTTGATCCCGAGATCTAGCCAATCACTCAAAAGCTACTCTTCTACCAATCCACTTATTGAGAAAGACGGTGTCTATGTGCTGCATAATTCAGTAATAATAGCTATGTCGTATTACAATGTACTACGAATAAGCAAATCGCAATAATATTGCGCCGCCTCCTCGCTCATATCGAAGGCACCTCCTGCGAATGCCTCTAGAGGCTTCGGATCAAAATACAAAAGTTACCATGCTATTCGCAAGGGTCGATTTACTATATTGATTTTGTCATAATGCCGAATTTCGAACGAAAATTATTTCGCACATCGACCTAAAAATTTCGTGACACACACGAAAACAGCCGTTTAGTAAATAGAGTTTTTAAAACTAACTAAAAACTCTCCATCTTATGACTTATCTAATTCCTTTATTGGACGTTTCACGGGTTTAAAGATGGAAGGGTGAAAAGAGGAAGGAACAATGGGAACAATGAAAATATAACGTCTATTCACTAGCCTAAAACTTTCAATTCTATTCTCTTCTACTATATTTTTAGGAACAAACATTTTATAGCGACTGTTAGTGCCATCTACAAGTAAGTAACCTTTTCGCATATTTCAAATTAAAGAACTGTTCATTTTTCATCCTATATAATATAGGTGGTCTAAACAGATGCAGTGCCACAGGTGAGGACTATGTGCTGTTGTAGAAACTGCAAATAATCTTCAGGAGTTAATGCGCCGGCAATAAACAATATACCTAATATTGTGGTACCAGTAACTCCTGTCCACCTCTTAACATCCCATAGAAATTGTATGTGTAATTATATCGCCCAATGAGGTTTTCATACACTAGAAAATAATTACAACCTGGTGTGTGCTTATTTTTTTGGAGTAATCCTTGAGAAAGTAAGCCTCGAAGTATATTTACTGTCTTCTAAATAGAACGCCATTTTCTAACCTTAAGCATTGTCAATTACAACATACATACATAATGCGAGTTCTTTATTAATACACCACATAATTTATAGTAAATTTCGGATTTAGGGAGTTTATAAGATATCGAATAAAGTGAAGAATTCAAGCCAATGACAATCGCAATTGGAAACCATTGAGCCGACATGGACAGTATTTATAACACATATCACAGTAAATAAAAGAACATCTAACTTTCCTAGTGAATCAAAATATCCAAGAATCTCTAGGTAAAACGAAACTTTATTTTTTGAAAAATTTGTACAAAACAGTTACGTAAGATTCTCGTAGATCTATTTCTCAATAAACTTATACATTTAACGTATCTGTTTTATGTAAATGTTTTACAATTCATTTTGAAATTCCCTGTAAGTTATCCAACTGATGAGACTGATGAAAGCGCCAACTATCACTATACAAAAGTAGTTTTAAGAGAATAGAAAGCAGTTTTAATTACAGCTCCTCAAGAATAGGAACAAGTCTCAAAACTGCGATATCGGACAGCCCACGAGGTGCGCAGTAAATAGTCTGGTCTTTATCCAGTCGCATTTAGACTATATCTATATATAGTGAATATCGGTGAAGATATATTGAATGTGAATGTACACAAAGTTCCACCTGGCCGCGCGTAAAGTGCATCCTTGTCCCTCTAAATTCTCCCTCACTCCTTCTTCTACGCATACCTAGAAAATTTCATACTTTTTCCTATTATTGACGAGCAGTATGTTAGTATAATATCGTTTAGCCTTCTAGGCATAGTCATAACTTATACTTTTCTGTGGCCTCCTGTATTTTTCAAAGCGGTTTACAAAGTAAATCATTACTTATCTATTATTTATTAATTGATATTATTTAATTATAAATATGTTGTAAAATAGTTTTGTTCTAATAGCTTTACCAGATCTAGATGTCGTAACAAAAATATGTACTCTCCACAGCCATCCTGTCTAGACCTGAATCTCATTAAGAAAATTTGGAATTTAGATATTCGAGATCACATGATATAGAAGTAAACTGAAACGTAGTAATAAAAATGGCAGATAGACTAACCTTTATGTGTTATGATCTCTTTACTCTTGCTGATTTAATCCTAGAGTTGAAGTTACATGATAAATGATAAATAATTAGATATTTACACATGATATAATTAGACAAACGTTTCGGTTTTTTGAGCTATCAACAGAGGTAGAATTGTAACGACTATTATGAATATTCAAGATCACCGGTCAAGAAAGGAGAAAAGTAAATATAATAATATTCTGATAGAGTATATTTGCAAATAATGTATTGTTGGTAAGATCTACGAATATAATAATAAATATTATACTTTAAACATAATTTTAACGTATAATTATAGCATGTTTATGTTCAGAAAATGAAGGTGAGATGAGGTTATTTCCTGTCGGAAATAAATTATTCTTTCGGTATATAATGAGAATGTATAATGAGAGATCTTAATTAAATTGTCATTAATTAATTATCTTGTTTTTCAAGATAATTAAAAATTTTGTTTTTCATATTTAATAAAAACCTTATTTTACTTTTTTTTTATATTGCCCGATACAAATAACTTATATTTGTACACTTATATTTATTATTACACATCGAACTGTACACCAACTTGGGATTAAAAGAAGTCGAAATTAAAATTCCTGCCATGCATCGATGGCTCCCATTCACATTTCAAGTGCAGAGGAATATTTTCGTTAAGGTACGTGACAGGCCTGTCAATATTATAGGAAAAATATAGTTAAAACACTGCACCAACCCTCGATAATTTATTCCAAAGCTGAGTGATCAATCCCTATTCTGAAGCGTACCCTCACTGCAATTACTGTGTCCTAGCCCTCGGCAAATAAGGGGAAGGCAAAATTTTGTCCTGTTCATATGATAGCAGTCTTAAGGCGTACCAAGTTTTGGAGAATTAACTTGGGTAAATAGTTTAGATATTTTAAGAAGTTTGGCTAGAATGTTGCAATCGCAAAAGAAATATTCTTATATACTGCGATTCGTATATACCAAACAATATGGAATATCGGAATATACTACCTGATAACATGTATTGAATTTGTTATATACACTTATATTCCACTTTTTTTGTTATTCTTGGGTTTGTCGGTCATTTAAATTAATACAAAAACATTTTGTTCATACGTTTCGGTTTTATATAACCATAATCAGTAAACTATAGTAATGTTTGTAAAAATGTTATTGCTTATTCTTACTACTTACATTCGTCTTCATGTCCCATGAATATAAATATTTTTACGCCTTTTGTCTATTAGATGAAGGTTTTAGAGTTAAACTAAATTTAAATAAATTTGTATTTCGTATGGTGTGCGGTTATTTATATTAAGATGAGAAATGCGCGTCAAAAGACATTATAGCTTTCCTTCGTTATTTTCTTGATCACAATTCTGGCACAACCTCCGCCCGTGTTTTTGCTTGCTTGATCATCATTTAAGAAAGTTCAGGACTTCTCTAGGTAATGTGCAAGAAAGAGACCGACCTAGCTCAGTCTAGAATAATATTCCAACAGCAAGTTCCCCAGAGTGGGTTAGAAAAAGTACACAGAAAATATTACCATCTGAATTACTAAAGCATCACGATTTAGCATTAATTTGCAGCCTTGCTAGAATAATCCTAGATGGAATAGGATTCCAAACCACCAGGCTAATATATTCTCTAAACTTTTAATTATGTGGTTTTTAGTTTCTCTTCGCTTTTCTATCTCTTTATAGATTGTAATTGAATATTTAAAGGAATAGGAAAGCGAAATTGAGATGCATTCATTAAAATTAAAACTGTATAACTTTCCTTAAAGGCATGAACAATAAGCTTCAATAAAAGGTAGAACTATAATGTTATATATGTAGAAATTTTGTATGTTAACATAAACTTCTCCAAAAAATTAACCTCCTTTCGTTATCACGTATCAGCGCATATATAAAACAAACATATAATGTAGTTACAAGCACAGTTAAGTATAAAATTGAGATTGCCATTGAGCAATAAATTGTTGGGAAACTCCAACCTCTTGAATCCTTCCGATGGGAGAGAAGTACAGCGAAGAGTAATTTTTCCATACGATGCCAGGTAGTCCTGTTCGTTCAACTCTGCTGAAAATTGACAGCGATCGTTACATCCTGAAAATAGCGTGACGAGAATGCAGGAATTTTTCTCTGTAATCAACCTAAAAAACTTCCCAACTGTACTCAAACAAAGCCCCGAAAATTCAGGAATATAAGGAAAAACAATTCGGCGAGATTATCTGCTAACTTGAGGATCAAGGGTGGTTTTAAGACATACTTAGATCAGTAACATATAAGTCGGAAATCGAGAAAGGAACCACCAAGCCGCCAAGCGGTTATCAAAGTAGTTCCCGAATAGCAAAGCTATTACATAATCGCTCTAGGAAAGGAAAGGGTCTGTATAGAATGGATAAGTATCAATCCCAGGACTCTTCCAGTAAGTATGTAACAAAAATGGATTAATTAAAAAATAAACACAGTTTGACGAGAGAGAGAGCCAGGCAAAGAAATCTTGACAAAGATAATTAAGCGATAAAGAAATGAGTCTATATGGGCCCAATCAATGCTGCCAAAATAGGAAAAATTATGTTTATATTCACTTATAGTTTCAATACAATTTTGGTTCGTACAAATGCGGTTGTATGGGCGTTACAAAGATTTATAAAACATATCTGAGCAGCTAAAAAGGTTACCTTTGGATAGATCGTAAATGCTGGATAGCTATAAACAATCTGTTTAATAATTTAATTAATTTAATATATTATAGTCAAGATAATTCAAGTAACTTATGGTTTTTTTTAATTAGATACCCTTTATCTATAAAATTACATTCGAAGATATCCTACTCGTTTATTTCTAACATTTCGAAATCATTGTGACTACGGTCGAGAATTCGACAATGCAATTTCAAGATAGTTGTGCGGTCTCTACTACGATATATCAAACTAACTTACTCTAATGTAGAACATCCACAATCGAACGGTTCATTAGCTAGGTTTCACTCTACTGTATTAGAGATGATTCGAATACATATGAGAACACTCCAACGAACACCCCTTCAACGCATTACCCTATGCAATAATGTGTTACAATAATTCCGCAAATAAAACTCATGATTTACATCCTGAGTTGGTTTTCGGATGTGCCAGTATACTGCCCCAGATATTTAATCAAAAAGAATTACACACAAAATAAAAACTGACAGAGATAGAAATATCAGGAAATTAACCGAATAAATCTAAGAATTAATTTAATTTATTAAATAGTAACAGTGACTTAGTTTTCTACAAAACACCAAAGCACTATAGACTACACTCGACTCACGTTTTGCCAACAAAGTTGGCATCATCTGGAGATGTAGATGAACTAAGTAAGTATTATCTTTACACCAAAGGTTCCAACCTACTCCAGTATTATTAAATAGTGCTGAAATGTCAATAAAACTTTGAAATAATGAAATTATATTATACAAGGTGGAACGTAAAAACGCCGCAAGCTATAACTCTATTATTAATAATCCGGTTTTAAAATTGAAAGAAGACAATCAAATGATTGTTTACAGACTATTATATAGCATTCACCGAGTATTTTTACAATTTCATTTCAAGGTCACGCGATATTCAACTTTTCTTATTTAAATGGCAACCTGTATATATTTTTATGTAATTAAAAAGAGAATATTTTTATGTTTCTAATGATGTATAATAAGCCGTATTTTAATAGACGTATGATTCAAAAAATAATAAATTATTTATTAATTCATAAAAATTTTAAAACACGGCAAGATGGCTTTAAATTGAAAACCAAATGGAACATAGTAAAATGTCATTTAACATCACAATAATAAATTTCATCATCATAATAATAGATTTCAAAGAATAATTTGTGTAATATACTAAATTTAAACAACAAGGAAAAATATAAATTCTGTTCAAAATGTCTGCCATTTTGTTGAATACATACTCGTAGTTCACATCTTCTTTCTATTCCATTAATAAAAGAAGCAGGTAGCTATAATTCTCTGGATCAAAATTTCGATGTTTTTAGATAGGGTCAGATATGCCTTGAAATTGAAAACCGATTGGAGCATGATAATTTAAAATGTCAATGCGTTGTTTGACTTAAGACTATTTGTTGTTTAACGATAAGTTTTGTAAATCATCTTGTTAATTGTTACTTTTGTTCAAAAAAGTTAATAATGAATAATAATAGTGAATTGACAGACATGATTCAAGTATATTTTGAATGTCGAACAAACAGTTATGTAGCTGCAAGACTCTATAGAGAGCGTTTTGCTGAAAGAGAAGCATTTATATTTATATTGTTCGTTGCAAAAGAATTTATATTGTTCGATATTGTTTAAATTCAGTATATTACACTTATTATTCTTTGAAAACTATTACTGTGATGACAAATGACATTTTATTATGGCATGTTCCAATTGTATTTCAATTTAAAGCCATCTTGCCATGTTTTAAAATTTGATGTATTAATAAATAATTCATTATGTTCTAAATCACACGTCTATTAAAATACGACTTATTATACATCGTTAGAAACAGAAAAATATTCTACTTTTTACCAAATAAGAAAATATATAGGTTGCCATTGAAATAAGAAAAGTTGTCTATCGCGTGACCTTGAAATTAAATTGTATAAAACCTCAATGAATGCTATATAATAATCTGTAAACAATTATTTAATTATCTTCTTTCAATTTTAAAATCTAATTATTAATAACAAAGTTATGGCTTGCGGCGTTTTTTACGTTCCACCCTGTATATCCTTCGGTACTGTTTTAAATAAAATTTTGTTATTATTTTGCACAAATAATACAAAATAATACAAAATAAAACGTGACAAACCTCTGAAATCATTTTTGATAACTTAATATATAAAATTTACGAATTCGACATATAGGGGATACATGTGTTGTTTAGGGGCATATATTTTGGTATTCACGAGGCCTATAATATTACAAGTCATCTAGTGAATGGTAAAATATTTTACCATTCATTTTTTACAACATATTTATTGATTTATACAAATAAATTTAAAAACAAAAGGAAAATTAAAAAAGTTATAAGCTGGTAAAGTTGGGAGTAAAAAAAGGGTGTGCTGGTTGATACAATTGCAACCCTTCTGGACATCTGAAACAAAATAAAAAAATATTCTTAATTAGTAAGAATGTCGTTATAGCTGGCCGGCATATGTCGTTATAATTTTTCGCAAAATGGCTGCCGTCTAAGAAAAAAGGCATTTTTCGACTCTTGTTTCATAATATTTAATTTTTTAAAATAGTAAAAAAATAATTTTGATACAAAAATGGTAGGGGCGATAGGAAGTTATACATTAAAGGTTGGTACAAAATTTGAACTAATTCGGTTAAATTGAACTTGAGATATGTCAACCATGTTGAAAAAAAAAGTAGTTTTGAGAAAAAACGCGTTCAAAGTTTTGAACAGCGTACGTACGTCTACAATCTTCGGCTTGAAGATTGAAGCTAAACTGATTATGAGCTGAACTGTACACTGAATCTTGAATGAAAAAGTTTTCAAAGGAATACGTTACTACGACCTTCGGTTAAACGGTTTTTAAGTGTTTTGGGTAGTCAGGTGTCCAGGCATTGTCCACCGTCTATTTAGTCCAATCAATCTGTTTGAGCCCCTATGTTAAATGGTCACTATGAAATTATGCTATAAACATATGTTCAGCAAAAATCGTTTTTTTTTAATTTTTTATATAACAAATTAAAAGATCAATTGCTGCTGAAAATATATTTGTAGTACAACTCCTAACGAAGAAAATGAGCACTCGAACAAGTCTGTAGGACCATTCGTTTCGATGGAAAAGCCGTTTTACGAAAACACCTTTTTTACGAAATCAGCTATAACTTCGAAAAAAAAATATTTTGGAATTGTACAAAAATGATTGTATTCGTCTCACTTAGGACTACATTTTCTGAAATCATTAAATGTTTTCATCAAATATTATTTTTAGAGCAAAAACAAAAAAATGCAATTTCCAACGGTTTTTTCGATATATCTCGAAAAGTAATGAATTTATTCGAGTTCATAATAATTGAATTGAAAGATTTTTTCATTATCTACAACTTTCTCATTTAACTTTCTCCAATCCGAGCAAAACTTTCTTTTTTATTCGCGAAAAAACGTTTTTTTGACTTTTGCGAATTTTTTAGGTTATTTTAGCGGCCGCCATTTTGAGAA
Organism: Rosalia funebris; assembly: GCA_037954035.1. Taxonomy (NCBI): domain Eukaryota; kingdom Metazoa; phylum Arthropoda; class Insecta; order Coleoptera; family Cerambycidae; genus Rosalia; species Rosalia funebris. Next base: position 35,914,039 of record JAZFAV010000015.1, read on the forward strand.
CAAAAAACTGTAAGTTTCTTGAAATTTTATTTTCTATATGCTCAAATTTTTTTTGCTGTTTACAATTAGTGACCGGGTCATTCCTTGTTGATTGGACTGTCCGATTGATTGTCCGATTTGCTCCGGGTTGATGGGCTTAGTTGCTGCGTTATAGCTAAAATAGCTGTAACTCCTTAAATAATTGGAATTTTAAAATTTTCTCTTGAAGATATTTTCTTAGAGGTCTAAACATTAAGAATAAAAAATATTATTTTCAAAATTAAAAAGTTCAAAATTCTAGACCAGAATTAACCCTTAAACCCTTACTGCGAAATCAATAAGCCAATCCACACGTATTATTCTTTCATCAATTCTCTCCAGAAGTCAGTTTATTTCTCCACAAAATTACCGTATCCGCCATTCACGCATATCCTCATGTTTGCCCAGCTTTTTTACCTACTCCTGCTATTAGTTTTGCAAATACGGATACGTTGTCGAACTAGGTGTACCCATCAAAATATGCCCCACACCCCAGCCATCAGCTACGAATTTTGTTTAATTATTGCTGCTGTCGATAAGCCCAACAGTAACCGAAATATCGCTCGACAGGTGGTTCGCTTTCTACGTACCATGTAAAAACCAGAAGGCACAAGTCAATATAAGTTGTCACCAACTATAAATCTAATGTATGAAACGTGGGGGGTTGGAATGCACAATTTATCTGATGGCAGTGCGCGTATTTATGGGAAAATAATTGAGTAAATATCTTTGTAATGTAGCAATTTTAGGGTCAAAGCGGGATGGGCGACTCGGCTCGAATTTCAGTCTCGTAGGGGTGACTGGGGGACATTCAGAATTAGAGGGTGGCTTTCATGTTGGGGGAAGAGTTACTATTTATGGAGTGGCTGCGGTTTTGTTGTATATATGAGAAATGAGTCTGCAATTCGATAATATATATTTTATGTTTTATAACCTATAACTTTACAGATTGATTGAACGTGTAAGGTTAAATGTTTTTATGCGCGCCTCTCAGAATTTTTGTGATGCTTACTAACAGGATACGGTTGGCCACAATAATTTAGACTGATATATAATCTGTTAATATAAACTCAAATTTGTTGGTCAAGTAGTGCAGTGGACAAGTGACCTTTCATGCTGTAAAATTGGTCGAGGTTTTATACTACTTGCCTTTCGGTTCGAATCCAAATTGATATGGATATTTATACGTATGGGATCTTCTGAGGACATATTAGCCCATAGTCACTTTGCAGAAGGGCTGCAAGTTGCCTGAATTAATTTAGGGTAACGATGTTAATCTCTTGGAGCTAGCCTAGATTGCCGGTTCGGAGTAATCCGGGTGTGAGTTCAATTCCCACATAAGTCGGCTGGGTGTTTCTTTGTGTGTGCGTGTAAATTTTGGGGGTTAGATGGAAGAATAGCACTGAGGTAAACCTGGCGTCCTTAAAAATAAAAGGGGAGAAAAATATTAAAAGCTAATCTAAAACAGATTATACTGAGGAACAACACAAAATTGTTGCTACAAATTTAATATTGATTTCTGAGTATTCGAGGACTCTAATTTCACATTATATCTTCGTTTTAGCTGAATTTCCTACATTTGTTAAAATAATGGAGACGCATGAAATTTACTAGATGATTGGTGGCTTTTCGTGGATAATTTGAAAAAGAGCTTTGTGTATTGATGCACAATGGCAATAAGTTTGCGTTGACTCCAATCGGTTATTCAATGAAAATTACAGAGCAATATGAAAATATTAAGTTGGTATTAGAAAAATAATTGCTCACCCTCTTGTCAGTTGTTTGCTTGCATCGATTTAAAAGTGGTACCATACTTCTTGGACATGCAGAAAAGTGCATATACCAAATATTCCTGTCATTTCCGTTTATGGGATAGTCATGGAAAAGAAAAGGATTTGCAATAAGATGTTTGGCCTTTGAGATACGCTATAACCGTTGAAAGAGAAAACATTGCTGTGTAACATGGAAGAGGCAAGCGGTTTATAAAAGCACTGAACAAGTCAAGCGATCATTTTAAATACACTTGTCAAGCATTTCCAGCACTGAGTATAGAAAAATTAAAAGTAGGAATTTTTGATCGTCCACAAATTTTAAAACTGGTGAAAGATCCAAATTTTATCAGATATATGACCCCGTTGTAGAATCTACTACATGGTTTATCTATCTGTAATTAATTTTTTTTTGAGCAAGCACCAGACAAATAACTACCAAGCACTAGTATATAAGATGCCAAAATGTTTTGAAAAATTGGGAGCCTATATTGGATCCCAATTTTTTAAATCATTAAATTACATTTTTTGCATAGTCAGTTGGACAAATTTCCTCCTGATTTAGGAGATTATAGTGAGAATAATGGAAGAAAGGTACCAAAGAAGGTGGGATCGTTATATGATGGCCGATTACTGTTGGAGTCTGCAGAGGAACTGTTGCACGAATGATTTTCGTTCAAAAAAACTTCATAAGTTATAATTTTTAATATTTTCTGTATTAATAATTCTTTATTTTATTATTAGATTTCGTATATAAAAAAATTCAAAAGAAGAGAAATTGCTTATTTTGTTTTGTTTTCCTTATTTTGCATTTATCGTATATGTTTATTTCAGCATCTAGAGCCAATCAAGAAAAAGTAATGTCATTTTCAGCATCAGGAGCAGTAATGTTCTCGAAATCGACTCTTAAATTCCTGGTGACAAATTGACTGTTCTCCAGTGTTATATATTTATTTGGTATCTATTATTAATAAGTTTTACTGCAGAGACTTGAATTGGAATTTATCAAAACGTGTATCATACAGTTTAAAGGTTTAAAGGGAACTAATTGTATGATTTTTAACATGTCTATACCATTTTTGTGAGAAATTAATTAAGACAACGACAATACAATGTATGGTATGTACCACTATTATTAACGATACTTCTAAAAGCGATAATAACTACAGCAAATTTTAAATTATTTACACAAAATCCCTATCTTTGGTTAATAGATGGACATATATTCGTTTTTTTTTAAATTAGTACAAGTAAAATGAGTACAGTAAAATAAACCATCAATATGAAAAAAAAAACTTTTCTTATACCGTTTGCATCATATGCGTAGTCTATACCAACATGCAATAGGTTGTAATAGGCAATTTGCATGAAATTTCTATACGCCTGAAAATATATTTTTTCTGCCATATAGTAAGTACTTAAGAAGAATATTATAGTAATTTTTCATGAAAATCTATAGTTTTTGCATAATTAATAAAATTAATTCACACATTTATGTAAACAAAGTCACGAGTTCGAAAACGCTAGTCTGATTGGTCCACGTCACTGTATGGGGGAAGTATCCCAATCGTCTCTGTTTTGATTTGGTTTAGTGCTAACAGTTTGTAAAATCTGTAACAAGTGCGCTTTATAAAGTGCCTAACGGTATGCCGCTGATAAAACACAAATTTTATAAGTATTGCATCGTGCCAATGTGTACAAATACTACGGTATCAACGCCCGAAAAATTCATCTCGGTTCCCAAAGAGGAAAGAATGCGGAAGAAATGGTGCGTAGCAATGAAAAGGGACGAAAAAAAATATATAAAGCAATCAAGTTCGACGCCGCTATATTGTTGCGAGGATCATTTTATTGTGAGTACCTAATAACATTTATTTGTTTTGGATGTACTTGTACATAACCCCACTTTCACGTTGTATGCTGTTTTCATATTACTTGCCACATGGAATATTTAGAAAATGTTTGTATTGGAGATCATTAGATATAGATACTTAAATAAAATTTACATTTGAATCTTTTTTCTATTTTTTCTATTAGCAGATAATAGTAAGATTTGTCCTATCCGGACATTTAAGTGGTATATATATTTCTATAACCCAAGTTACCGCTTAATAAATAGAATAGGCTTCTGCGTTGTAGATAAAGTACAGTCTATGATGGATAGTTTAAAAAGGTCTACGGCACCATCTAATGATTTAGAACCATCTTTAGAACCAACGTTAAAATACGTAAACCACACACAGAGCTATAGGTATTGGTCAGCGCAGAATTCTCATTGGATGCGTGAGATACATATTCAATATTCTCAAAAGGCCAAGGTTTGGAGATACATATATCATTAATCTATCAAATAATACCAAATCCATAAAGTTTGCTTTTTCTGGTAGAGATTTATAATTGCACCAAATTGCGTCCAAATCTATGGTTTATATAGTAATCATTTGCGTGTGCGTCACAGGTAGCAATCGTATGAATTAATCAACTGACATCTTTGAACAGTGTCGTGTCGAAAACACATTTTAAGATAACAGTTAGTACAATACAAATCCGTCAACCTATAACAGAGTAATGAAAAGGTTGTCCACAAAAACGTTCAGTGGAAGTGATATTTCCATCAAAATAAATAAAATAAATTCAATAAAATTCAAAATAAATGAAGCAAAACTGAAATAAATTTTACAGAAGTATTGAGACGTCAATGAATCAAATTATGCAATAAAGCTAAGACGTGGCTACATAATTGCATTTTGTTCCGTAAATCATTAACTGTCTATGCCATACGTAGTTGATTGAAACATAAGTCGCTAGACATACGTGCTGGTAATTCTGGCATATTAGTAAAAATTGCGAGCGGTGTAGCATGTGATCCGTGCGTCGTCACTAAATTGATACACGCGCAAAAATCCATTATACAAATTGTATTTGTCACCGCACTGTATACTACATGTACAATTATTGTACATATATATAATGTCTACGCGAATCGTCTCTAGAAAAACGCCGCTACAAAAAGTATATGAGAAACGTTGCCCATATGTAATGTTCTTGTTATTAATAGCGTAAATAATTACATTTGATATTAATTAATTAAGTGGAATTTCAGAACGAAAATGTAACAAAGCAAACAAGGAAATATTATAATAATCTTGTATGATATACGCTAACTTTCTGCAATCTTTCTCTGTTCATGCAAAATTGCTCTGTTGTTTTTGTTGCTGTATAAAGGGTTTAGGCCTTTCCTAAGATTTAATGAAAATATTAAAAGTAGTCCATTAGAACTTTAACCAAATTAAGTTGACAATCCATCTACACCAAAATAGTCCCCTGTAATTATTGGGTATTATGAGATAATCTACTTATTCCCAATTCTAAACAAAATAGCAGTGCAAACCAAACTCCGTCTTTAGCAAAGTTGACACAGCACTCAAGACTCGCCTCGCCTCAAACCGCCTTCGAAAATTTCTACTTTCAATTTCATAAACTTAATTAAATCCGGGGCGGCCACTTCATATAATTAAATTTTCCTGTCTTATAGGAAAAAATCAAATTAGAATTCATCCAGAACCGTTCGCGGGTGTTTACCAGCCTGTCAGATCAACATTTGTTCGACATAGAATTCAGTTTCACTCCAACGAACTTCCATGAAAACTTACAAGACGAACAATTAAAGTTCAATCTAAACGGAATTAACGGGAAATTAAATTTTCGATGACGTCGATATCGATGGATACGCGTTCGAGACAAGCGCACGTTGAATTGCATTGGCTTCGAAATAAAAATTAAATTAAATGAATACGGTTTCGAGAACTCCGTAAGATATCGTGTGAATTAATTGAAAAATGCCTCGATAATTGTGTAAATTAATTGTAGAATGAATGTTCGAATCTCGGTTTTTGGATTCAATTGCAAAATTACAATGCTTGAAAGCTTTTGGTGTTCACAAACATAAATTTCTTGAATATAAAGAACACGGGAACATAGGTGTTAATTAAATATGTGATCAAATTTGAAGAGTTAGTAATACTTTCTAACATCTTATGTCTAAAATATTATATAAACGCATGTCCTAGCCGTATGAATTTAAAGTCTTATTTATTTATTCATTTTTTAATAATAATAAAAATGATCTCGAAATAGGCGTTGACAATTTACATTTAATAACATCAAGACATGACATGCCAAAACTTGTTAAAAAGTCACTTGTTTTAAATTTTTTGATGATGTAAACAGGAGACATTTGTATCGATTCCTCTCTCTAAATTCTTTGATATAAGTTTTAGTAACAAGTTAACAAGGGTCCTGGAATGTTTTCCTCTTTTTGGGTTATTAAAATTCGGTTTACAAAAAATATGTTTACATTCACTATTTTTTGAAATATAAATACTATATAAATATACTTTATAATATAGAGAATGTTACGCATGACAAATAACATCGTCGCAGTGCTTTCTTTCACGATGCTGTGCCTCCTCCAGGCATGACGTAAAATTTGTGATAATTCGCATTCTCTGAATTTTCTTGCTTATTCTGGTTTTTAACTGAAACAAAGTTGTATCAGAATCAATGTATATCTTAAATTTCGAATAACCTCACAAGAAGACATCCATCGGTGTTAAATCGGGACTTTTGTGTGGCTAATTAATCCCACTATATTATCCCGCTACTGATTGATAACACTGGGGAACGGTCAAACTGTTGCCAGGAATTTAAAAGTCGATTTTGAGTACATTACTGTCTCTGATGCTGAAAATGGCATTGTTTTCTCTTGTTTGGCTATAGTTTCTAAAATAAACATGCCAAAGTAAGAAAAATAAAATAAAATAAGCAATTTCTCTTGTTTTGAATTTTTTTATACATGCAATCTAACAAGAAAATAAAGAATAATTGATGCAGAAAATATTAAAAATTGTAAAAAAAGTCTTTTTTTGTATTTTCCTTGACACCTTTATTCCATTTTTCGGATTTTCTGATGAAACCATTCACCATAATTTCCTATTAGTATTATTATTATTAAACAATGTAATTTAATGCCCATATTGGCTATCAATTTTTCGAAATATATTAGCAACTTATGTACTAGTTCTTGGTAGTTATTTGTCTTATGAATGCCCAACAAATATAGAATTACAGACACATAATTAAACCATGCATCAAATTCTACAACGGTCATATATCATCGGTCATTAAAATTTGTATTTTTTACCAATTTTCGAAATTATGGACCGTCAAAAACCCTGAATTTAATTTTTCCATACTCAGTGTTAGAAATGTTTGGCAAATGTATTTAAAACAATCACCTGACTTGTCCTGTGCTTTTACAAACTATTTCATTAAACCCAGTTTGATGTTAAGAGGTGGCAATCTTGCTTTTGCCTCTTCATTAATGGCTCGTGAATAACATTGGCTTTTCCAAGGGGCATAGCGTCTCTCAAAGGCCGAACAGTTCACTGCTAATGCTTTTGTTTTGCATGACTATCCCAGAAACAGAGATGGTGATATTTGGCATATACACTTTGCTGTTTTCCAGAAGTATGATGACCATTTTTAAATCGACACAAACAAACCATCGATGCTGAGAATAAACAATTTCAGGAGGCTCCATTATTTTAACAAACGTAATAAGTTTTGTTAAAATAAGATTTAATGTGATATTAGGATCCTCGAGTACTCAGAATCAGATCTTAAGTTTGTGGCAGCATATTTTTTTGAAGTGATAACTTCTTATGGGAGGGTAAACCGCTTCGTTACGTAACGCGTTACAGCGCCAGTCTGTCTGGCTTCCCTTTCTCTCACGCATACGGCAGCGGTAGGCAGGCTCCTCCTCTCTCACTCTAAGCCACAGCGCTAGCCGTATTTCGGACAGACGCTTCTCCCTCTCTCACACGATCTCGAGCTCTATCTCCTCCTCTCTGCGTGCTTTCGCTGTCTACATCTACGTGCATGTGCATGTGTGCGGCCCGCTGCTGCGGGGCTGCCTCTATGATTTAGTAATTAGTAAATTTAGTAATTTTACAGCATATCATAGTAAAAAAATAATTATACACGTTCTGATAAACATAATTAAAAAAAATTGAATATTAAATTAATGAATAAATAAAGGAAAATTTTTATTATCAATAACTCAAACATTTTTTAATACTATTTTAATAGAACATAAATATTTTTAAAAAGCGTTAATTTCGTTGTGTATTGAATTATACTTATAATTTTTTTTAGTATTATAATTTAAATATTAAAATTTTTAATTTTAAATAATTTTAAAATATTTTAAATTAAAAATTCCATTTATTTAAACAAAATTATTCAATAAATTAATAATTATTTTCACTACTTAAATTGTTTTCATTAAAATAATTATTAATAATTATAATTACGTTAATAACTTTGTTTAATTAAATTAAAAGAAATTTTGTTAAATTTAAACTTTATTTATTATTTTGTATTACATAAATGTAAAAACTATAATAATTTTAAGTTAATTATAATAGTTAACTATAATAGCCAAAAAAAAATTTAAAATTCTGACATTACATTGCGTCTATTTTATATTGTAAAAAAATAAATTGAATTAAATAAATAAATAAACTAAAACCGTGGATCACCTGGGAAAATACAAAAAAAAAATAAAAATTCACTCAATTACTTTACATTTAAATTCCAATAAAAGTAATCGGGATATATACAATAAGTGCATATGTATAATCGGGATATGCTCCATAGAGGCCGCCCCGCTGCTACGACTGTTTCTCTATTTCTCTCCCCTATCTTCGCCAGTGCTGCCAGAGTTTTATTCTTGGCGGCAAGTAGCCGTTTGGGCTATTTTTATGAAGCAAAGCAACAGATTATTATTGTATATATATATATATATATATATATATATATATATATATATATATATATATATATATATATATATATATATATATATATATATATATCTCCAAACCAAAGTATTTAAAGTATTATTCAATTTATTCATAAACAGCTTTTAATTTATACACAAGAAGGTTCTGCTTTACTTAATGAAAATTATTATAAAATTTCGTTAATTTTAACCGCAGATTTTAATGTTAATTTTGCTGCTGATCGAGCTAAAAGTTTAGTTTATCGTTCCTACAATCAAAATTACAATAAAAAATGATTAATAAGCCAAAAGAAGCTACAACAAGTCATGGAACTGTACTTGATGCAGTCTTTGCAAGATTTTTAGATGACATATAATGTAAAAATTTCGTTGCTTATTATAGCTACCATAAGCCAATTGTTACTTTTATAGGATTAAATAATGATACTAATAATGTACATACACAAAATTCTAATGTACATATTCAAGAATTGTAACTAAGAATAAAATATATTTTATAATCAATAAAAGATTTAATTAATAAATAACCTTTCCTTACATTATCATATTAATATATATAAAATTTAAGTAATAACCTAAGCTTTTCTCAAGTTAAACAATTTCAATATCAAATAGTTCAACCTAGATTAGTTTAATTTATCACTTCTGTCGGGCGTCCCGTGGCGCACACGTTTTTTTTTGTTCTCCAATGTAATTGATCTCGAAGAAGTATTTGAAGAATGTAAATAAAGGTAGTACAACTCTTGATATAATAATTCCTTTAATATAAAATTTATATAAGACCTGTGTATAATGCCGCCCGTTTTTTAAAACGATATATAATTCCTCCCCTTTCCATATTTGGTAAAATGAATATCTTTCTTTCACAATATTTATAGAGAATCGTTTGAACAGAATTAGTTTTTTTTTGTCAAAGACTTGCCGGTCCCTCGTTTGTAACTTCACACCACCGCTTCCAAAAGAACCACCCTTACCTGCATTCAATGAAACGTCAATTGACAACGCGAATAATGGCCGAATAATACAGTCTTGTGTAAATTAAATAAAAGATCTCACTATTACCGGCGAATTACGGAAGCTACACAGGATTGCGCTCCTTTGTGCGTAGTGCCGGCCCTTCAAATCAATGCAGTACGGCGCGGTAGGCATCCCCTCTAATTTCTGGATTGATTGTAATTTTTATCGCCCTCAACAGATCCGTGTGACTGTGTTCCGAATGACATCTCCATCACAAAGGCGCAAACAACGCTCGAAGGGCAGGTGGGCTCTTTCTATGTCGCCCCGCGCCAGATTGCACATTAGTACTTCACCAATGCAATTACCACTCACGTTGCTTACTGGTCTTGACGAGTAATTTTACGTTGTGGAACGGTTAGGGGCGCCATATTCTGGGCCGAAAAATAACGATAATTTAGTAACCTTGTATGTTCCGGTAATAATGTTCTGTGTTGTATAATATTTGTAGACTCCGAGAGTCTACAAATGCAACACAGAACATCATTAAGGGTAATAAGCTAAAAAAGGGGCTTTTTTGACAATTTTATTTTTGGATGAAAGAAAAGGTAATAAGCAACGCTCTGGCATTGCGGTAGTTCACTGGTAAATTACTGTACAAGGGGCGTTAGTTGTCTTGCAGCGCATAATTTCCGGTAAATTTGAACATAAATGTTTTTAAATTTTAATATATACGTAACGAATGTTGTAAAATTAATAACAGAATGAATTTATGGGAAAATTATCTGAGCCACAATGTATTGCGTAACGATTATTATGGTTTACCGTATAGGTGAAATTGAATTAGGTTAATTTGAAATTATAAAAAATATGTTTTCTTGTGTTCCTGCAATAATTTTTCATTTACACGTAATATGTATACATACGTATATAATCGGTCTGAAAAGTGCTGAAACTTAACTTGTCTATAAATATTTCTGTTACAAATAAGAGAAATAATTTCAAAATATTAATTCATAGAGGCAAATAATATAAGTTTGTAATATATACTACAAATTATAATATTGTAAATTGGGAGTAATCAAAGTATCGTTGTCGAAGGGAAAATGAAGCTATCTGTTTCACTGCATTTTACCGAAAACAGAACACGCCACAACATTTCCAAGCGAGTCTTTTAAGTCAAATTTTCACACGGCACTGCTCCACTCTTTAAGCGGGCAACTTTATATGGCCCCTGTGCAAAAGAAAAGGTGTATTTAGACTAATGCAATTATATTCGTTACTTCGATTGAAATAACAATACAAAACTTCGAATAATGTCGAATCATAATAATCTTTTAATGAAGAGTTTTTTTAAATACACTGAATTATTCTTCAGTTAGTTACATGTCATTAAAGTACACTTGTAAAAGACAACTGACATCTCCGATGATAGCTCCTGACTGTATCACGAAATTCTCGTCGCATAAAAATAGCACATTTACCGAAATGATTTTCACACAAATAATGATTTTTGGTTAGAGTTAAATCATTTCGAACAGCACTTTGCGACAGTTCTCTTTTTTCTTCGTCCTCTACGGAACGTTTTTTTTTCGTAATTGCATCCGGGCGCTATGCAACGTCGTCTTACACGAAGCATTTTGTTTTTTACTTTCGGCGGATCCTCCATTTTACACTATTACATTTATACACTGCAAATTGATTACAACTCGCGATTACGCGTTTGTTTACATGTACGCAAGGTTATGTTTACTGTTACTAGAAAGACGTAAGAGAAAAGGGGAAATGAGACTGCAAGACCTGCAAGATCTGCAAGACCACTAGCACCCCTGGCGGACGTTGTACATGTAATTGCAAGATCGCACTACGTGACATATAGGGAGTGCCATCCCCCTGGTAATATGATGACAATATTTAAGAAAGTTATTAAGCATATATTTAAGTTTAATACAAACAATTGTTATCAAAAAATATTAAAAAATGGCGACACTGGGACCATTCTCGCGAGACATGTAAAATTTAAGGCGCTTTGCGGCACGCGGTGTAATTGGTGCAAATCTGAATCTGGTAAATATTCACTTAATCTACATGCTTATAGCTAGAGAAATACGTAGGAAATTTTGAAAATATTGATTTTTGTGAAGTAAAAAAACGTTAAATTTTCGATGAAAAGGCAATCATTTGTTAATAAATAATGTTTAAATTAACTTATCGAAAATTCCGTATGTATTTTACTTCAAAATTTTAATTTAAAGATATTGTTAAAAATTCGCATGTAAGAATGAAAATTGTTGGAATCATGCTGCGTACCATTTTGAAAAATCAATGATTTTTCAATGATTTCTTGGTCTCCGGGAACTGAATGGTATAATTCAGAACACAATTTGAGTAAAAGTTATTTATTTAAATACGCTCTTGTATAGAACTTTGTGAATAAGTTACATTTTATCAGTCTTCCACTCTAACAAACAGTAAAATATTAAGGAAATAATAATATTATATAAGTATTTGAAAACATGAAAAAATATTCAATAAATTATTTATAAAGAAAAAAAATATAAAAAATTTAGAAATTTAAAACGAATACCTATAAGTTAAAAATAAATAGTTTCAAAACCTTAAAACGGACTTTTCCGCACGTAGAAAATTTCTATCTTAAACTTAATAAGTCCACCATCGTGCTTTCTCATGATCCATGGACAGGGTGAGATGTGTCCTATCAACTTCAAAATCAATAAATGTCGTCTGGTACATGTCCCTAATCAGAATCAGTCGAAACCCGATCAATCCGACACGATTTAATTGAGCGATCATGCTAACAAAAACAATTTCTCAAATAGTTCTCCATTGTTAATTCTCATGACCCACGAACATGGTAGAGTGTGTTCTATCCACCTCAAAATCAATAGGTGTCGTCTGGAAGACGTCCTCGATCAGAAACTAGTGCTAACAAGAATAAATGCCGACGACAGCGACAACGACGTCAACGACAACAACGACACACACACACACACACACAAAATAGTTTAAAAATCTTTTTCTTTTTTGTTTTTATGCTGAAAAATGAAAAATAAACCCTAGAACAATTTTTTTTTTACACGATTACATTACTTTTTCACGTATAGTGGGATGTGGAAAATTAAAAATGTAACTGTGATTTCACTATCACCATATTGTGATTTCACTATATATTATATATAATAAGAAAATCCTGTTATATTATAACATTCTTATAAAAATTAACTATTTATAGAATAATAATTACTCTATGAAGAAAATCCTGTAGAATTGCAATCAATTTAGAAGAAATTTATTTTCTCTAAATCTATAAAAATGATGGGAATTATACAGGATTTTCTTAAATAAATCAGTAGAAAATTTTCTTGGGAAATTTTTAGTCAAGTTCCTGACAGAAGTCATTTTGACCGACAAAGTTATAAAAAAACGTTACTTACCGAAAAAAAAAGGTGAGTGGCAGCAACACTACGATGATACCCGACCACTTACAAGGACCCAACTGAAGATGTCACAAGGAGCCAGCCACATGATGCGACGGTATCACCTTTTATCACAATAAATGTAAACATTAGAGGTCATAATGGCCGGTGTTCGGGTCAAAGGATTAAACATCTCCCGATGACGCCAACTTGATTGGCGAAACGTAAACCGAGAAAGGTTTAATCATTCTGTGTTCGTAGAAGACTAGTTTGCTGTTTTTGTTGCTGCATGTTGCAAGATCACAGCTCCTTCCCAGAATTAGTATTAGGCATATTATTTCATAGTATTATTTTACGATCACAGAATTGGGTAACACATATATAATGATCACAGATTTTTGGCGTTAGCACGGATAAAAGTGCATTTTGCCTCGACCGGGAATCGAACCCGGCTCTCCCAGTTTCCGGTTAGTTGCTCTGACCGCTGAGCTATCGAGGCACACTCATTATCCCTGCTAATTCGCCAATTTTAATGCGTCATTACAGCACTCCCTCCCTAGAGACATGATTTGTCTCGATACAATTTAACGGAATGTGACCGCGTTCGCCATTCTTACGAACCGTTGTTCGGTAACCCCCGGGACTATAGGGCGATGGATAGGACGGGAATCGAATCCGAGAATTTGAGATGTAAGGGAGGTTGCATATACTGGAGCAACGAATCACGTCGGGGTCACCACTTTGGCGTTAGCACGGATAAAAGTGCATTTTGCCTCGACCGGGAATCGAACCCGGCTCTCCCAGTTTCCGGCTAGTTGCTCTGATCGCTGAGCTATCGAGGCACACTCATTATCCCTGCTAATGCGCCAATTTTAATGCGTCACTACAGATTTATACACATAACTCTGAATAGTACTTCGCATGTTAAATTTCTATACAGCATTTTTATTAAATTATAAATATAATTTATACAATCATGACTATCTTGATACGAATATGTATCAAATGCGATAGCTATGGTACACCGATCTAGCAGTTTATTTATGATAAGGAATGCATGTATTTGAGCATACTGTATTCAACGGAAATATGTTAAATTGTAACTAACACAATGTATTTTACCATAAAATAATTGCAAACTTGGTCTGCAAATATTTTTTATTTTGGAACATCCTTTGTCAGAAATACTCGTATATTTGTTCACTGTAAAATTGTATTTCGCCATAATTAGAAAATTATTATTTTTTTAGTATAGTCCTACTACTTCCTTTTGAAGCACAAAATATAATTTTAAATTCAAAAGATCATTTGATACTAATTTGATTTTATTAACCATTTATCTCTATTTATGTATTACAATGATCTTTGTATTATTGTACCGCAATGTAAATGTATTACATATGCATTGCGCTGAGTACCTATAGATATACTTAAATATGTTATAAATGATAGAGCAGCTTTATATTCCTCTGGCATAAGGCAGCGAGACATTGCTATATGTATATAATAATACGGATGTTTACAATTCAATTAAATTAAGCATCTGAGATTGTACATTACGTAAACTACCTGACCTACATGATGCTTTTATATTCACTCAAGTGCATATTGAGGTAATGAGTATGTACTTGTTTGTAGTAGGTAAATGTTACAGGTTACCAAGTATTCTTATATATATAAATGTTAATATAACTATGAAAGGAAAACTAATTTAAATGACGTGACGCTAATGAAAAATTATATGGAAAAAGATTATATAGTATAATAAATTTAAATAAAGCTTTCGTCTTTTCATTTTATATCTTTCAGTGAGAGGCATAGTTGGATTGAAATAGGTATATGGTATTGATTTTGTACGTGGTACTGATTTATATTTAAGATCAATCTACATAATTTATGTTAAACATAACATTTGTTTCACATAAACAAATTCATTTAGGTATCACTACATGATATGTTAAATTTCCTTAAATAAACCTAAAATAAGTGTTATTTCTAAGGTCACACTATTTCAAATACATAAATGTATTTCTTACCTAATAACTGAAAATCTAATATGTTTGTATTAATCATTGTTTGTTAAATAAATTCTAAGTTATTATTTGTTTAAAAGATACTATGTAGTCAAGTTTCGAATGGTATTAGTAATGTTGTTGATAAATGATTTTCTTAGAAAACTGATATATAGTTTATTTTATCGCTATTTGCCAAATAAAAAATCTCAAAACATAACCTTGACTTGTTTTTAGGGCTAGGCTCAGGTAGACTCTTCCGTTTATCGGCAAGATAAGAGAGTTCTTTATTTGGCAAATAGCGATGAAATGAATAGTACACGGCAACATTATTTTTTAAGAAAACATTGACTGACATATAAATTACATTTTTTACAAACTCTATAGACTGTTTGAGTTGTGACAATAGTTATTTTGAAAAACTCACTCTTTATTTAACACACATATTTTTCTATTTACCGTTTACAATATAGAGGATGTTTTTTTTTTTTTGGGGAAATATCAAATAAAACAAATACAGAATTATTTTAGACAGAAATTGTTCAATATGTTCTCCATTGACAATACGACATCGGCGGTACGCTTGCAAATACTTTGTACTAAACGTTCCATAATTTCTGGGCTGATACTTTCAATTTTAATTCGAATTTGTTACTTTAGATTCACGACTTAAATAACCCAACAAAAATAAATTCAATGGGATCAAATGAGGTGAACGTGGCGGCTATTCAGTTGGTCTTCGTCGCACTATCTATGTGCCAGGGAAAGTATAACCAAAAAGTAACACCACTATCACCACCACACACAAAATGTGAAGCTCTGCCTTGCTGAAACGAAATATTTGGTGAGAAACTAAGTCGAAACGCAGAAATTCTAAATATATATGTAGCAGCAGGAAAATTTTCTTTACAGAATTAAGACCCAATTTACGATAATTCCGGCCTATACATTTACTTTACCATGACAATGGCTATGCGATTCTTGAATTCAATGAGAACTCTCTTAAAATCAATATCTCTAGTTACGACAATGTACTTTTATATTCAAAGAAAATGTCGATTATTTAGAAACAACAAAGTTTAGAAAGTCGTGATTTTGTCACAATGTAACATAACATTGACTTAATTTTCCACAAAACACCAAAACACTATACACTACACTCGACGCACGTTTTGCCAACAAAATTAGCATTATCTGGAGATGATTAAAACTCTAGTTTTAATCATCCCCAGATGATGTATAGAAGTAGATGCCGATGCCGTTAATAAAAAAATAACAAAAAACGAGGAGTGCCACAAGGGTCAATTTTAGAGCCGCTAAATATTCTCAAAACAAAATTGCAATAATATAGTAATAACTAACCTAAGTATTGGATGACGTATTATTGAATTGAGCCTGGCTTGGCAAATATTTGGTGAATGATGGAAAAAGATGTGAATGTAAAAACGTTTTTTCACTTGAAATAAACAGTTTTAAAACCTTAAAACGGACTTTTCCGCGTGGAGAACATCTATATCTCAAACTTGAGTGGCCGAGAAAAAATAAACCAACACATAAATACAGAATATGTGTTTTATGAGACAGTTTTATTTTTTTCATTGGCGACTGCTTCAGTGCCGTATCAGTGCGTTTGTGATCGAGAGAAATTATTTTTCTTTCTCAATCATTCGTATATGATACAGGCCGAATATATGTTTTTTCGTTCAATGCAAAATCAGCAACGCGTTAAATGTTTCTGTTTAAAATCTCAGAATGAACATAAACATTTACATCGTGCTTTCTCATGACCCATGGACAGGGTTGGGTGTGTTGTATCCACCTCAAAATCAATAGATGTCGTCTGGTAGACGTCCCTAATCAGCATCAGTCGAAACCTGATCAATCCAACACGATTTAATTGAGTGATCGTGCTAACAAAAAAAAATTCTCAAATAGTCCACCATTGTGCTTTCTGTTGACCCATGAACATGGTAGACTGTGTTGTATCCACTTCAAAATCAATGGATGTCGTTTGGGAGACGTCTCCGATCAGAATCAGTCAAAATCCGATCGATCCGACACGATTTCGTTGAGTTAACGTGCTCAACAACAAGAAATTTTAATGCCGACGACAACGACACACACACAGACACAAATTTTGTAAAAACTATTATTTTTGGTTTTTAGGCCGAAAAACGAAAAATAAACGCTAGAAAAATTATTTTTACACGATTACATTATTTTTCCACTCTGGTATAGTTGAGTGCGGTATTGTTTGTGACGAATGTGCGGTCATAACATAAATGACGACTGGTAAAATGCATGTCGCTACATTGCCAGACGCTAATTGATAATGTCGCGACTTACAGAGCAAAGCTTAAACTGGCATATTTTAAAATTGTTTGCCTTTTCAACAAATCGGGCAACAACCGATTTTTTTAATTCAAAATATTCGTAAAAAACTAATGTCTAGATGAATTGTTTTTGGAAAAAATGTACAGAAAAGTTTTCAAGTTATGATGTAAAATGTGTAATCTTTAGTCAACTGATACATTCAAACCATGCAAAAAGTTGCATCTTTGATGGTGAATATCTCCTGTATTGTACGGGCAAAAAATTTTTCATTTAAGCAATTTACTTCGGGAAGTTTATTCTTTATGTGTAAACGAAATTTGATGAAATTCTATAGAAAAGTGAGTTTCCGGAGAAGCTACCTTAAGTATGGTCTCTATTATTACGTTTCATCTATACATATTTTATTCCAATATACACATTTATAGCCTTTATCTATAGGAACTTTTTATATGTTAGTCTTTTTTGTTTAATATGTTAGTGTTGTTTGTATCTTTTTTTATTTGTTTAATATTCTTGTCCTGTACTTCACTTGTTTAACGCTCTTGTAGACTTTTAATCGGATCTTAATAAAGCTATATATATCTTTATCTGTTTATATAGTTGAGATAGTTAGTCCGTATCATTTGTGAGACGGACTAAAGGTTTACCAGAAAGTTTACCCCTTGCGAATACCAGTAGGATTGACCGTCGGCCTTAAGAGCGCCACCGCGGGCCTGGAAAGAGACGCCCAGCGTCGCGTACATCGACGCCGCTTAGAATGCGTCGCGCACGGTAGCACTAGAGGGGTCTTATCGCTTGATAAAACATATCTCGCCCTTCGGGAAAACATTCAGTCTAGCGTCGACGCGAATGCGAGGTGTTATCACATCGCGTTATCATGTAGACAAGCTCCGTGAACTGTCTAAATATCAACGAATTTCACAGAAGTGACCAGGCCGACGCTTCTGTGATCCTTCCGAGGACATTTTCAATTGTGGCCGAGGTTCTGCCGAGAAATTCCTGTCAGAGATACTCGAAAAGTGACGTCCACGAACTCCGAAGTCGTGTGTGTTCATATTCATTGTTGTTAGAGCATAATAAATAATACCTAAGTGTTTACAATCAAGTGGGTGTTCGATGTCCAATAGTATTAGTTAAGAACTTCCATGTTTAAATAACCGTTTGAATAGCGTGTAGACAGTCTGCTAGAAATAACATTCAACATACTACTCGTATAGTAATTCGTAAAAATTTATAAAATACTTTATTGTGTGTATGTGGATAATCCCGTTTTGGTTATCTTATCAGAGCTACTGAACCAAGTATTTAGCGGACAAACAGGTATGATCTTAAATTAGATGATTGATTTGATTTTACCTCTTGATACATACCTTTGTTGCTCAGAATCTCGGATAAACTTTTAGATAAATCGTCTGTGGGATGCTAATTCGTACCGATTTTTTGCAGTTATTAGTTTTATCGTTAATTGATAGATGTAATTTGTTACATTATTCCACAGTTCTATTATCAGCGGCAACGTGAATTTGATTCTGTATTATTTCAGCTGATATATAAAATTTTGTTATCTTTTTTTATCAGGTTTGTGCCTCTTTTTTTCCACAGGAAATATTTTTATTTGTGTTATATTTTGTTACTTAATACTATCAGTATTAGGTTAGGTTAAATTAGACGCTATTTTAGGAATGTCTCCGTAAACAATTATTGAAACGATACTAAATAATATTGCTTTACACTTTTGTCGATAAATGGATAAACTCATTACCTACGTACTTTTAAGTAAAATTCTAAGTTCTAAAATTTTAAGTTTTGTCAATATTTTATTATAAAATGGTTATTTGAGCAAAATTTTATATCTCTGAATAAACCCTCATGAAGTGGCAGTTATACTTTTAAAATTAGTAAATTATAATAACAAAACGTCTCTCTGTTCATTCATTATAAGAAATATATCGGGTAGTTTCTCTGCGTCCCTCAGGATGGGATTTTCTTGAAATATATAAAGGATAGTAAAACCGATGTACGGTTCCTTTCCTGGAGCAGATGGAGCAGAAAGCAATGACCAGGGGCGTAGCGTGAGAAAAGAATCTAGGGATATGATAACAATTTTATAAGGGGAAGAGGTATAGTCAGATGTATGGTAGGCCATATGAAAATGGTAAAAATAAAAAAAAGATACTAACCTAAAATGATTATGCGGTGGTATATATTCTAATTTTTAAAATGAAGATCAATTCTTCGGTTTTTGTTTGTCCATCGAAAACGTCTATCACTGTTTCCTCAAATGTTGGAGACGATCTCATATCTTCTTCTACCAAGGCACTTTCAATATTTGTTAATGCTAAAGCTGTTAGTCTTTCTTGCTTTTGAGAATATCGCAGATAAGTCTTTATTCTCTTTAAACATGAAAATGGTCTTTCCTCGGAATTGTTTGTGGCAGGAACAGTCAAAATTAAATGAAAAAATTTTGATGACTCCGGGAAAATAGAAGATAATTGAAGAGACATAATATATTAGTGAAGCTCAAACACAGAGTGCTCTTTTTCATATCGTGATTTTTCGTATCTACTAAAGAAAAAAAAAGTTCGTCAGGAAAGCATTTCACAAATGAAATAAATTGTGTGGAATCTAGATTTAAGAAATTCAGTTTAGAAACTTCACTAAACCGTTCACTAACGTTCAAAGTAATAACGTCCAAAATTTCATAAAACGATGGTGCGTAGGTGCTTTTCTTGTCTTCTTTCACTAAACTCGTTTCTCATTTTTTGAATATGTGATTTGAAATCGGCGATCTTTTTATTGCAGTAACTAATGTCTGATATTTTTGTCTGTAGAATTTTAAACAGACTCTCGGAATGTGGGAATATTGCAGGAAAGACTGCTAAGAAAAAATTAAAAGGCCTCTAGCACAAATAACGGTTTCTCGATCAAATTCCTCATTTTCATTTTCCACAATTACCTGAAACAGCGCTTCCAAACCTTCCTTATGTTATGGCGACAGTCGTCGAGATGCGTTCACATAATCGCATAACTCAGTCTGAAAATAACGACAACACCCACTCGAGGCTCCACTGTTGACTGCGTAAGATCACTGACCTTTTCGCCCATCTAACGCGTAGCTTGGATGTAACGTGGACCATCCCATTTCACCACTGTAGCAAGTATCGCAGGAGTCCTATAATTTCCGGCGCCTTCACGGCCGATTTGAAATAAATAAGTTGATGGTAGCGTTTAAAGTAAATAATGTATGTTTCTCATTCCTCAAATATGAACACTTTAAACTGATATATCAATATTTAATTGTAAATGAGGTTTTTGAAAAATCTCAAAAACCAAAAATCTACAATTACGTCTATATATCTGGATGGCATTACGAATAAATATCTATTTAATTCCTTTCGAACTAAGCATTTAAAAAATCCACCATCTCATGCAACGTATGACCTCGGACACTACCAAGTATGAAAATAGGTGCATAATTTGATATTGTCTAATTGGGTATATTATCAATAGGCTTTACTTCAGTTCATAGAATGAATAACAACGGTATTATGAGTAGCAATAAAAAAAATCAGTTCCGTGGTAGAAGTGTGGCCCATATATTTGGTTTCCTGTTGGAAGGCCTCACCAGAATATAGGTCCAAATGGCCCTTGTCGATTTACTAGAACTGCTACATGTGGATTTTCTTGAGACCAGTGACAAATATTATTATATCGATTAAATGTTCCGATATTATCGAATTACATTCCATCGTTCGTCGCATATCACCGAAAAAAATCATGACCTTTTTGATAATTTTCTGGATACAGATCTTGATTTAATCTTAATTTATATGGCATTCATTTTTTGGGCAACGTCATCTTTTACGAGTTTACACGTTTTCAGTACAAGTATTGGAACTTTCTCTAGCATTTTGGATTACAATATTTGCAACATGCTGTCTATTCATTTTGTAATAAGGTGTTGGCCTCTCTGAATAAAAAGGTTTTTAAACATATTTTTATTTGGCTATCCAAAACAATATCATATAGTAATAAGTGTGATTAAAGTTTGCCACCAAAGTATTACCTGTTAAAGTAAATTTCGCAAGCTAACATTGAATTTTTATTACATTCTATGAAACATTTAACCAGATCATATTGTTTTTCGTTATCAAATAGGACCATTTTAAATAATATGATTATTTTTTGGCAGAGTTCACATACAAGAAGGGTTTACATACAAGATCTTTTCAGGATAAAATTGTTTCACAGAGTTGCTTTGCAAGTAAATTTTCCTTCTAGCCCTTGTCGAAAAATTTGAATGTACATATATGCTTATAGAAAATATGCAGAAGGCTGTGGTTTCCACAATTATTGCCAGAAACTGTACACTGATTTTTCTGTTTCCTTTGTAGTTTTCGAGAAAATCGCACATCCGTTTGCTGGTTAGATTTTTACTTTTTTGTATTGCACCATAGATGGAAGCAGTACTTAGGAAATTTATACGAGGGTCAGGAATTAGGAGAGATATTAGAGGAAGAATCTAGCATCGATAGGGAAGATGTAGGAAAACCTATATTGAGAGAGGAATTTGAAATAGCACTAAGGGGCCTAAAGAATAATAGAGCGCCGGGTGTAGATAAAATACAGGCGGAAATTTTGAAATGTGCGGGACAGAAAGTAGTAAATAGGATGTTTGAACTGGTAAAATACATATACGAAACGGGCGAGATGCCGGAGGATTATAAGAGGAACATTATCGTTACTATACCGAAAAAGAGAGGAGCCGACAAATGCGAGAACTTTAGCTAAGAGTAATGTTAGAGAAAACAATAGAAAAAGGAAAGAACGCTTATATAGGATTTGTAGATTTAGAAAAAGCTTTTGATAACGTAAGATGGGAAAAAATGTTCGAGATACTAAAGAGCGCGGGAATGAAGTATAGAGATAGGAGAGTAGTACACAATCTATGCATAGAGCAAACTGCTGTTATAGAAGTAGAAGGGGAGGAAAGGGAAGTAGGTATTAGGAAAGGAGTAAGACAAGGATGTACGCTATCACCACTAATTTTTACATCTGTACATCGAAGAGGCGATTAATGTGGTAAAAGATAGAGTGGATTTCGGGATTAAAGTATAGGGACAGAAACTAAAAATGCTGAGATTCGCGGATGATATAGCAGTATTAGCATCTAGTAAGGAGGAACTAGAATCAGCATTGAACGAAATGGAGGCAGTGTTGACAGAGGAATACGGAATGAGGGTGAATAAAAACAAAACTAAAGTGTTAGTGTGCAGAGGGCGCGAGAGCAGAGCAAAAACGAAAGTACAAATTAACAATGAAAGATTGGAGGAAGTTAAAGACTTCACTTATTTAGGAAGTAAAATAAATTGGGATGGAAGAAGCGATAAAGACATAAAACAAAGAATAGCGCAGGGTCGAGTAGCTTTTAACAAAAAGAAAGCACTTTTATGCTCGGGGGTAATAAACTAGAAACAAGGCAGAGATTTTTGAAAACATATGTATGGAGCACGGCACTTTACGGCTGCGAAACCTGGACGGTAGGGGAAGCAAGTAGGAAGAAATTAGAAGCTTTTGAGATGTGGTGTTACCGAAGAATGATGAAAATACCATGGACTGATAGGGTTAGAAACGAAGAAGTATTGGAGAAAGTCGGCGAGAAAAGGAGTATGTGGAAAAACTTAAAGAAGAGAAGAGATAGAATGGTAGGCCACTTTCTGAGACATGGGGGAATAGTCCGCGATATTTTGGAGGCAGAAATAGGAGTGAAGAAAGGCAGAGGTAGGCCTAGATTAGACTACTATTCGCAAATAGTAAGGGATGTAGGTTGTAGCACAATTAGCGAAATGCGTAGGTTAGCACAAGATAGGAGAAGCTGGAGGTTAGCGTCCAACCAGTCTTAGGACTGATGACCTAATGATGATGATGTATTGCATCAGAAGAAAAATTGGTCATAACTCTCAGATGTCTGGCTACCGGGTGTTCGCTAACTGAACTACATTATACGTTTCGAGTAGGAAGGTCGAGTACCAGTTGTATTATCAAAGACGTTTGTGAAGCAATATGGTTTTGTCTTGCTAAAGTTACTATCCCTCCACTAATTACTTAGAAGTCTTGGACATAGTAGCAGAATTTGAAAAACATACAAACTTTCCCAACGTCATTGGCGCTATCGATGGAAAGCATATTCGAACTAAACAGCCGCATAATAGCGGTTCCATGTATTTTCCGTTATTTGCCATGTGCGGCGCCAATTACTGCTTTACGTACGTAGATGTTGGATCCTACGGCAAATCGAGTGATGCTGGAATTTTCAAAAATTCCATATGTGACAATTCGTTAGGAATTCCACCACCACGTTTTTTGCCAAAGTCAATTGAAAAATTTTCGTATGTAATTGTGGGTGACGAAGCTTTTCCATTGTCTGAAAATTTGTTGAGACCGTACGGCGGAAAACAAATTTATCAGATGATAAACAAATTTTTAATAACCTATTATCCCTTGCCCGACAATACATTGAATGTACATTTGGAATTTTAGCAAAAAAATGGCGAATATTTCATCGACCTATAGATGTTGACATTGATTTTGCTAATAGTATTATCAAAGCTGCCTGTTTGCTACATAATTTTGTAAGAACGAGAGATGGAACGCGTGAAGAATCATTTCGTGACACAAATATGCCACAGTTATAATATGGCCAATCTACAGTCTCATACGCGCAATAGGGGTAATGCTAGAGCATTATCAGTCAGAGATAAATATGCAGAATATTTTTCAAAAAAAAAAAATGATTGGGTATTAATATTATTTTTCATTGAAATACTGTTGTAATAATAATAAAAAATTTACTTACAAAAAAATTAAAAGTGAAAATCTACACAGCAAAGGTTTTAATTTTGTATAAATATACAAAAATATATACAAAAATACAACAAAATTATGGCTATCTACAGTTTTATGTACAATTTTATTTTATTTTGTTTTCAAATAAAAAAGATAGTTGATATACACAGCAGTTAGTTGATCCTTCATGCATGTTTATTATTATATCCACCGAGAGGAAGATGAGTTAAGTTTTAATTTCATTTAAATTCTTTAGGGAAAATAAAAAGATAACTTAAACAGACAAGCACTGTATAATTTAGAGGTATCGTAACTGTAAGAGCATTTAAATATATGTTTTGTGGCAAGGTATAATTTAAAGTCTAGATTGTCTAGAAAAAAAACTTTTTACATTCTTAAATTTCAAAAGTTTTTTAATTTTCATATTTTCATATACCGGTAAGTAAAACTTCATGCGTTAAATTTGAGGTGAAGTAAATGTCTTCCAATCTCCCATCTTCCAAAGTGAATCTTTCAATTTTAAGGTACTGTTTTTAAGTTATTCTATTGCTATTAGTTGGTAACGGAGCAGGTCTGGAGATATTACAGGAATATATTGGTATAATGGATTGAAATGCTCAGCAAATATTAAATTATAATCCACTCCATACCTACACTTATTGAAACGACTGCCTACTGTTTGATTCAGTAACCGCTCTCCATTAATTCATATGTCCAGAGGGAGCATGTATTTTTTTGTTGCGATTTTCTTCATAAATATGGATGTGTATAATCACATATTTGAGAATTTTGAATAGTTTGTGGTATACCTTGTAACATGTGCAAAGATTAGGAGTTATATATAACTTTCTTCAGTGCCTTATAACTGAACAAGTTACCCCAGTAATGTTGAAATAGGTGCCTTCTCTTCAACATTTATCATTAACATTCTATGTCCTTCCCTTTCTGAGGGGAAAGCTATAGATAAAAACGAGTACAAACACACACATGTTCAGAAGTGTTAAACTTTTATTGTTGAGACTTGAACCCAACCATATAACTCTAATACTGGGTCAAGTCTGCCACCTCGGACCAGTACGAATGACATTGTCATAGCTATATCTATAGAAGAATGCGATAGGTCACCCATTCATGCAGTGGAGCATAGTGCTGTACTTTTATAGCTCCGCATTAAGTAACTGATCTGAATACCCATTGTATTCTCAAAATTATATAAAAATTAAAAAAATTATAAAATTATTCTCAAATAATGTCATTTTAAAATTAAAAAAAAAATTACATAAAAATGGTGAGGGACGTAGAAAATAAGAATATCCATTACTTATGCAACACAGGTGTTTAATATTATATAACTAACTTTATTCTTTATTAATATTAAGGACAAATGTCTGAACAGACATAGCAATAATTATTGTATTTTTATAATTTAAATTTTGTGAACGTGTTACTATTTTGTGTAATTCTTGTCGATTAGTGCATTGCTGTATCTAAATCGTATAAAGTATTTATTATATTAATCACCCAATAAGATCTAAAAAATAGAAATGACCCGTTTTTAAGGATACGCTTGTAGTTGTTTTGATCAATATATATTGTAGTGCTGTTAATGGAAGACCATAAAACGTATTTATCTGTGTGGAGTGTGGCACACTATAAATTAAACTTTATTCAATATTAATTGTGTAATATATACAAATATTAGGCCGTATATTTCATCTGTCTTAAGATTCCTCAAATATTTATCTCCTTTCGCATTTTAGAGAGCTATTTTTATACACAAAAAGGAACACACTCTTAGATATGCTGTGTTCTAAATTGAAGGTAAAAAGTGTTCCGCAATAACGACATACTTCTTGTCATTCGTTTTCATTAATAATACCAAATGAACATTCATAGCATTCGATGCAAGGTCACTATAAGAACTTGGAAACTAATTTACTAAAAAAATAATTTTAGAAATGGTAGGAGATTCGATTAAATAGGGGTAATGTTGTGTAATTATGATACTATCCCAGATGTTACGTTATCATTAAAAATATAGAAAAACAAAGAAAGCTCATTGAGCTTCAAACCTCAAGCTACTTTGTAATAAACTTTAACGTGGCGATTATGTTTCTGTCCTCCAACGTTTCCTATTCGTAGCACCATCATCAACTTCATTTCTGTAAATATGGGTCTGGATTTCTTTGTGGATTAATTTTTTAATCTATGGTAAACTCACCTCTGTATTACACATAGAACTTAAAATATGTTTTCTCTAGTTATAGTCGTTATTAGGGTTTATATAGTAGGGCGTTTAATTCTGAAAGTCGCAACTAAAATTATTATAGAAGTAACCTATTTAAAAAGGGATCATTATTTAAAAAAAAGATTCGTTAAATAAAACTATTTTTAAGACCCGGTAAATTTAAAAAAACTCGATTCTTTTCAGAAATTAGTTTATGTTCGACTAAATCTATGTAAGAAAAAGAAAGTAACCAGTGTACTGTAACTGAAGCTCCTCTTGTATCAACTACGGAAATTCAACGAGTTACTGGGATATCAGAATTCACATCCAATTTTATTGTATGGAAACATCGGTTTCATGGTTATAACTTTAGAATTTTTCACGAGCTTACGCCAAAAAGATGGTATGTATTGAAGGTACTCAACTTGAAGGCACTCAAAGACATACATAGAATCCATATTATTGAATATGAAAAATTACGATCATAACACACCGAGATATATAGAGACATAGATAGTTTTCCACCACATCATAGATTTAAGTTATGAACATTTTGTCCTTAACATATCAGTCGGAAATCGAGAAGGAACTATCAAACCGCCAAGCGGTTATCAAAGTTGTTACCGAATAGCAAGGCTATTACATAATCGCTATAGGAAACAACTACTCCTCGGGCTAAAGCCCCGCCAGGCATTAAGTTATACCTAAAAGCGATCCTCCCTTTCTCCTGTTTCTGCACGATCGGATAAGGTTTAAAAAATAAAACCCGCCACAGGTAGGATTCGACATTTGTCCCGGATTGGAACCAAACCATACCTGTGGCGGATTTTATTCGGCACTGGCGGGATCGCTTTTAGATATAATTCAATGCCTGGCGGGGCTTTAGCCCGAGGAGTAGTTGTTTCCTATAGCGATTATTTAATAGCCTTGCTATTCGGGAACTACTTTGATAACCGCTTGGCGGTTTGGTAGTTCCTTCTCGATTTCCGACTTATATGTTACTGACATAGATCGTATCGATAAAAATGTATAACCAACAAATTTCATTTGGCATTTGTGCTAGATCGGCGTACCGTGTATGGCACTGATGCGAACTAATAAGTTCAAAACAGCTGTATGTCGTTCAGTTCCAATCCGGGACAAATATCGAATCCTACCTGTGGCGGGTTTTATTTTTTGAAATTTTATCCTATATTGAATTTTATTGTATGGAAGTGACTTTTTGTTAAAGTAGAATGAAGTAGACATAATAATGTGTGATGAATTCTGCCCTGTTTATTAAATGCAGCATTCTATGCTGCATTTTTAACTATATCAATGAAGAAAGCTTATGCGACACGTGCTGAAATTTGTCAAACATTAATCTTTATAATCTCTTAATACACTAGGAATCAGATTGGGTAATACATCTATTGTGTAGAACATCACAATAATTAAATTACAATAATACAAACAATTTACAAAGTAAAACACATATTCTTTGAATCTCAAATTATTATAATAGAATAAGACGCATTCTCTTCTTCACAACAAGCGTTGAAATATGATTTAAAATTATTTTTAATATATCTTTTTTCATACAAAAATTTGTTGATTTTGATTTAGAAAGTTTGATGTGGAAGCAACGTCTTTTTGCAACTTTAAACAGAATAAAGAAAAGTCTATCCATGTTCTTGAGATAAAGTAAAATAAGTTGTATCATCAATATGTCATGGGCATAGGCAAAATGTGTAAACAGTATAAAATAGGGGCCCGGGTATGGAACCTTGGGAAATACCACATATGTTATCATTGACAATATAACATGATACATATGTTACCGTTGCAACTGTTGTTTTGTTTGTTAGCGACAACTGTTTATTTAATGCGACCGGCTGATGTCTTTGATTTAAGTGCTTGTAAGATTTGGCATTTCTACTCATACCTATCTTGGCAACTTACTTCATAAATCCTAGACATTTCGATATTGTTAGTTTTATCTTTAAGATTTCCTAAAACTACAATTTACAATTTGTTTCTAGAAGAGTGTACTAACATATAATAAAGCAATCATCGGAAATCAAGTAGCACTGTGCTGTTTCACTGTCATATCCATGGTCTATAACCGATTTGATAAGTAGGAAGAATATTCCATACACCATACAACAAATTCATAGGATTGTAAACCACATAAATGAAACTTTCGAAAAGAAAAGCTACTATGCAGCAACCTTCCTTGACATTAGCCAGGCTTTTGATAAGGTGTAGCACCAAGGATTACTTCATAAGCTAAAACAAAACATACCCGGCAATTTATTTATTATTCTTAAGTTGTACTTAGAAGACAGATTCTTTAGAGTAAGATACGAATCGGAAATAACACAGCTTCATTCAATAAGATCTGGCGTCCCCCAGGGAAGTGTTTTGGGGCCCTATCTTATATTTGATTTACACTGCAGACGTACCAACTAATCAAAATGTCATCACTTCAACTTTTCCAAATGATACAGCTATTCTAGCTGAAAACCCAGATCCCAGAATGGCAGCAATGAATCTACAAGATAATTTAGATCAAATAGATGATCTAAATTATCTAGCTAAGACATGGTGTATTAAAATTAGTGAAGATAAGTTACAACATATAGTATTTACCAAATGTCACAGAGAGTCGACACACGTAAAAATTAACAATAAAGCCATTACTACTACAAGCTGTATTAAATATTTAGGCTTACATCTAGGTAATAAACTCACATCGAAGGAACATATATGGATGAAGGGAAAACAATTAGACACCAAATTTCATAAGTACTATTACTTGATGGGAAGAAGATCACACCTTTCACGTCGAAACAAGCGCCTAGTTTACGAGTATAATGTCATCTTAAAACTCGTTTGCTTTGCGGAACGGCTGCTAAATCCAACATTGCCATCCTTGAGAGGTTTGAAGCAAAGGTTTTACCCTCAATAGTTGATGCTTCATATACATATATTCTGTTACAAATAAAGATACCTATCGTAATCTAGAGATGCCTACACTAAGAGAAACAATTGTTGCAAGTAGTGACAAATACATAAAACTTTTAAATTGTCACCCAAATACCTTCGCATTAAATCTTTTGGACAATAGTGCACAAATGAGAAGACTCAAACGCAGGACGCCACTGGACTTGCCATTTAGAAACTGAAAGAAATACTATCAGTTAATTCAAGATAAGAACTTTGTGATAAAAACTGCAGAGTTTTATGCATTGGAATAATTATCTGTCGTGACAGTTAATTCAAATAAACATATATATTTATAGTTTACTATTTGTAGTTATAGACAGATTGCATAATAAACGTAAAACAAAAAAAAATGTCGGAATTAATCATCTGTGGTTCAACTACTTTTTATTTACTTGTTTTTTTTATTTTAGACAGTGCATCAAGTATGCATATAGGCCTAAAATTGTGTGGATCATTGATCCTGGAGAAGGATAAAATTTACCCTTTCCAACAATAAGTGGGTACGACACTGTGTTCTAGGTAGAAATTTATAATATACGTGATTAACGGAAATATATAAAGATAACAATGATTTAACAATGGGATATCACATTGTTAAATCTAATTGTATTATCTGAACCTATAACATTTATATATGATATTACATTCATTTTACATACTTCATTTTTTTATTTACTTATTTTTAACAGTATTATCAACTCGAAGACGATAAATCGAGAACCTCAATCATGCGCGGTTATCAAAACAAATAAAGAAAAATAAGACCTAAAATTCACCACTTACATTTCACGACCCTCGTACGCTGTCGTAATTACATTCTACCTAGTAATATTCAATTATGTTCCCCAGGAGCCGCCCCAACATTTCCTGATTCAATTTCACGTTTTTCTAGATTGAAAAACGTCTCAAAGTGGCGAAATAAAAATTGATATTGAAAATTCCGGTGACGAGATATTGCATCGTGGAATTTCGCGTAAAAGCTTGTATTTACGTACAACAAAATGTTTGTGGACAACATAAGAATAAATCCGTTTCGCGTTGCATTGATGTGGAACTATCTTTAGAGGTAGCTCACATTAAATACATCATGCTATGGTAACATATAAGTAGTAGGGTTAATATGGATTTGTCTGTTGGGACGCGCATTATAATCATGTGCGACATGATTATAATAATTATCTACACAATTTTGTTAAAATATTCCGATGTAGAAAATTACAGTAATAGAGACCACCCAAGGGTCGTCTTTATAAAATGGAATAATATTGAGAGATTACAAGTTTGCCAACCCTACAGTGGACTAGTTAGTATCTTCGGTGCAAAGAAAGACAAATTTGTAAATGAAATATTAAAAAAACAGTGAAAGCGATAGCTTAATTTTAAAGCACCTGCGACAATGCATGAAATTTCTTTTCTAGTATTTGGTAGAGGTTGTTTACCATCACTATAAATTTATTTTCATAAAAAAAACTTCATATTGTTAAGTAGTGGTATTATTAAAGTATAACATAACGATATGCTAACGATATCTAGACCTTTCAACTATAGAGAGTTACATATCTGTACTGTAAATTTCTTTTTATTATTATTATATTATTATTAGTAGGATAAACTAATACACATATAATAATATATAAAAATTACCGTAATTTCTAGTAGACTCATATTTGGCTAACGAATTTTAGATAATAGACAACTAACTGAAATGTTAAATACATGTAGTAACTAGAAGATATACAGTAAGTTTATTGTAAGTTAAATTGGAAGTAACAATAGAATGTTTCTGCAAATATTCATTGTGCAGCTGATGCCGTTAAAATACTAATATATTAATAATTTAGAACTCTAAAATTTAATATTAGAGTTCTAGGAGAAAAAGTTATTAATTAAAAATTAAAGATTAAGTTGTGTTTATATGTAAGCAAGTAAGCTATTAAACAGTATGTTGGGTAGCCTTGTAAAATCGATTTATATATTTTTGGTAAGCAGTTGAGATAATGCTTAAATTCCGTATACCAAATTTTAGAGTACCCTGTTTTTAAACGCAGTCAAGTATACTTTCGGGACGAAGATTCAACCTCTTAAATAGTTTGCCTTAAATTTCTACATCTACCACTTGAAATTAAAGTAATAACTAAGCAATGACAGGGCCTTGGAATTTGGTCCATGACTTATAGTTTAATGTAAGGCTGAAGACCAAGAAAACGGTTTAAAGTCGAATTTTAACCTATAATATCTTATGTAATTTTAATATTTTTCTGAATTGTTGTTCTACACGCGATGACAATATTATCAATCGTATTTAATTTAGTAGAACCGTGAATAAAAAAACCTCATTGAAACGTTTTAAATTGTATAAAGTTCTAATATTTAATCATAAATTGTGTTTAAGAGAACAATTTCTATAGAGTTTAACCTTTTGCGACATCCTCAAATTGCCGAACCTGTAGTTAACTCTTCCTTTTAATATGGTATTAGGATTAGGATGCAATTGAAAAGCCTCCACTTAATGCGCAACATGAGACGCATTGTATTTCCTGCTAGGTGGTGCATCCATCAACAGGGAGGAAAGCCCTTTGAACTGTGGCCTGCTAGGTTCCCTGATATTATACATATTATTATCTTACTAGGAAACTGTCAAGAATAAAGGCATTAAAACAAGGCCAATACATTGAGAATGACCAAAATATAATTACTTCATAAATTACGTCAATAACCAAAAATTAATTGTTTGTTTAAACATGTTTTTTCAATTTTGCATTGTTTATTTTTTATGTTATTCTTATGAAGTTATGTAATCGTGAGATATTAAAAAAAGTAAAAATGCACTTTTTGTAATGAAATTTGGTATTACGTGTCAATACGAGTATATATCTTTTGACAACTATTTCTAATGTTTTTAAATGTGAAGTTAAGAAAAATATTATCGGAAATAATTTTGGAAATTATTTCATTGTATCGGTAATCGCTATGTATTAAACTGAGTTTATTATGAGCATATACCCAAAGTCGACACTTGGATTAAAACATTACCTAAATAATATTTTCTGAAACTTTCTTAATCTCTTCCTGTTTTATATATTTCATGAAGATGTATATTTTGACAGAAGGATACAAGGTGTATCCTTCTGTCAAAATATACATATACGTGAATTAAAACGAAATATAATAGTGTTCACTTTCACGTTTCGAATTTAATAAATATCTTCAGATGTTCTAACGTTATTTTAAAACGGATTAAAATAAAAATGTAAATTTTTAATTATATCCATGTAACTTGTATAGCAATATGTTATTGCATATTAATTTACTGTTAGTTTACTGTTTACTGTTTAGTTTAATTCACTTTAGGTTTGGAAGCCTTATGCCTCATGTCTTTATCATATTTCATCATACGAATTTGGTTAATCAATTAGGATGATATACATAATTTTACCATTTATTATTTTCTTACCTTTTGTCAATTTTCAAATATTAAATATTTTGCATGTACCTTTTTTAGTTGTACTTGTTTAAGTATTAGTTAAACTATTCTCCTAAACATAAATAAACGTAAAAAAATATATGAATAATGAAACTATGAAACAAATATTAACGTTTGAATTGATACTATAAAAATTAAAAAAGCAGATTTTTTCAGCATACCCTACATTTTTTCGATAAAAATATTCGAAACCTATATCGTTGACTTCAGCAAGATTAACCAAAATACACACAAATATTCATATTTTCTCAGACCATTATATATGAATAAAAAGGACTGTTCATGTGAAGGATGGTCTTCAGGATTTCCAAGTCCCATATATTTATATATATAGTTATTGATTATTTAGGTTTATAAAAATTAATATGATAATTTGAGTGACTTAAAGCATCATCTAATTTAACACTAATATCTATCAGTTCACCAAATCCTAGTTTTAGTTATTAACTACAACGGTTTTTAATATTAAGTAAGAATAATTTCCTTGCGTTAAGAAATTAATATATTTACATGT
The DNA here is from genome assembly GCA_037954035.1 of Rosalia funebris. Lineage (NCBI taxonomy): Eukaryota > Metazoa > Arthropoda > Insecta > Coleoptera > Cerambycidae > Rosalia > Rosalia funebris. The sequence continues at coordinate 35,947,487 of JAZFAV010000015.1, forward strand.
AATATTTTACCAGAAATTCATAAAAAAATATTATGTATGGTATAGGATTATAAATACAGTTTTGAATGTATATTTGTATAGGTATATGAAATACTTATTTAATATATTTAGTCTACAATTAAATACACTTTGCATTTTTGCATTTTATAATAATAATTAATAAAGAACAGCACCCGACAATGTGTGATCAGTTGATAGTTAATATCATATAACAAAATTGTACACTAGCAACATTTTCAAGGTCTTTCATTGACATGTATGCATATGGTCATACATGATATTTACATTCTTATGGATAGGTATGTAATATTTTTTGTCCAGGATGCGAATGGAAATTCTGACAATATTTACATCTACTACAGTATGTATAGATGTAAATGTGAGATATTTTTTAAAAATATTATTGAAAATATTAGTCCATTTGCACATATGAGCCACTTATAGATAAAAAAATACTGACAAACGTTGTTATCTAATCTTTCAGTTCGGTAAACATACACATGGTAAATTCTTTGGTTCAATACATATCAAAATATAATTTACAACATTTTATTACAAATTACCCAGCTACTGTGATTTTGTTATGATTTATATCTATAAATGGCTTTATTGTTATGCCCTTGTAAAATTTATATGCTAATAATTATATTGCATATTAGATAAATAAAAATTAAAGAGGAATTTAACGGTATATCAATAACGAATACAGCGATAAGATAGTGATAATTTTTCTCCCGGTATGTATAGTGGCTGTCCTAATTTCAATAATTACTCGTGGAATGTACTTTTTCCGTTGCAAGGTTATGAATGGTGTTCCGCACACAGACGTGATAGGGAAATAAAACAAAACTAATATTTTTTTATCGATGAAGGGATTAGCCGATTAGCGACTTATTTTAGGAGCGTCAGATAAGAGATCATCCATGAAATACGCCTCCAAAGGAACAGACCTTCGGAAAAGTACGCAATCAATTTTGCCGAGTAGTTTTGTGGACGCAGACATTTTTTATAGTATACGGAAAGTAATATTTCACTTATTGTGGTGCTGAAATTTTACTTTGTACTGATTAATATGATGAATATAGTCATTTACTCCATAGTTTAATTAGTTTAATTAAGAAAATATATAGTAGTTATATACCAGTAGGTACATACCAGTTCAATCAAATCCTCCAGCATCTAAGTTGTTTATTTAAATATGCTATCACTTTTAACGTTTGCGATTTTGGATAGATACAACATAATTCCGACATAAGTTCATTAGTCAGATATCATGAACATCGGAATTGATTCAAGTTATTGTTACATCATACGGATTATACTCTAGTAATAGATTTGGACGAGTAGTTTTGTGGACACAAACAGGGACTTTTACAGAAAGTAATACCTATAATTATTGTGGTGGCTTTTAAGTAAGTCTTTTGTCACAAATGTGTTATAAATAACAATGTTGAGAAGGCTATAATAGAATACTTATCTGTAATATTTACTACTAATGTGGAACATCATTTAAGTAGAGAAAATTACAGTGTAAGTTCAATATCAAGGAACCTGGGAACATTAGAGAATTTAATTATCGACAAAAAATCTGGGAAATGCCAGTAAAGTTATACCAAAACCATCACAAGTCGGGGAATTTTTATCTTCTATTACACAATAATTACCTTAAATATTCAAAAGGTGTGCGTGCTTACGAATGTGAATGTTTTAAGTGATAAGAAAATAAGAACTGGTTTTTCTGTTATATGATCTCTGGTTCAGTTTCCTCCTGTATTTAGTGGAATTCAGTTTCCTCCTGTATTTTTAGTATAATCATTATTAATTATCAATTTTATCTTATTCTATATAATCTTCTTATTCATCTGTCTATATCTTGTATTTAGATAATACGTATTTCATTTTAGTTTACATATGTTGTATATATAGTACATATATTGATACTACATATTGATACTGCAACTACAGCCCATCAAGTATAGGAACAAGCCTAAAAACTGCGATATCGGACCGCCCACGAGGTGTGCAATAAATAGAATGGTCTTTACTCAGTCGAATTGAGACCTTTGCAGAGTGAATATCGATGAATATATATTGAATGTGAATAAACACAGAGTTTTTCCTCCGAACGCTGCCTTAGTCTTTCTTCTGCGCACTCCCAGAGACCCTCACACTTTTTTTTTACTTTTATGTTACAGTTAAGAGAAAATAACAAGAGAAAATCAATATGTAATGAAAAATCTACTGCTGTCAATAATAAGTCAGTAAATTATGAGATATTAATCCTGAAAAATATGGAGAAGCCAAAAAACTAGTTTTTCAAATTTTGGTGGGAACTTTTTGAACCAAATATTAAGGCCTTCGTAATTGTAATGTGGCATTTTCTAGTTCTAATATGGACATTGAATAATAAATTGCTTTACAGTTAATTACAATATATGAGGTAGAATAACAACACTGCCAAAAAAATTTTAAAACCCAAATACCACAGACATTTTTCATGGAAGTTCGATTGCTGCTATTTTTTTATATACGATGTGAAAACTATTTAATTGAAATGCATTTTAGACAAGCCAAAATACTTATTTATATATGAGTAACATTAAGTTATATTTTCATGTCTTAATTTTACTCTGTCATGTTCCAAATTTTAAATTTCCTCCAAAGCATAAATAATATAAAGTTAGTTTAAGAATTTAAAAGTTAGTCGAAGAAAATTTTAACGGACATATTCAATGTATCGATCTTCAAAATCTAATTGGATGAATTAGAACATTTCAACTAAACAACAGTACACAAAATGGCCTCTATCATCAAACCTTTTACCTGAGTCTAAGGAAAGACGATGTAGCCTGTCAAGTGCCTATATTGCTGATATTGAAACATTGAATTGAAGTATCAACAACGTTAGAAATTGTGGGTACAATTTTTTCAATACTTAATAAACTACAGAAGATTTTATACACTTTTTACCAATTTTGGAGTTATGGATACAAGGTAGATGTAGACAAGACCTACTACCTTCCTTTCAGCTAATATTGTTGCTATATTAACCATTCTAATGGCATCGCAACCCATTAAAAATATAAGAATGAGGTTGTGATATACCAATCAGAATATTTTCTTGACAGAAGAAGACTATGTCTTCTTAAAAGAAGAAGACTTGAATGCCTTCTTGAAATAAGAAGGGCTTCTCCAGAAAATGAGACAGAAGATTATAAGCAGACGCTAGTAATAGAGGAATATAGATATATATTCCTCTATTAGAATAGACCTATAGAGGAAAAAGTCTTTTAATTACTATTATTACACATTCATTGAAGCACTTACGTGAAGTGCCAATTCGATCAAAGACATCAGCAAATATGGCAAATTTATTACTACTTTATTAAAAGTTGTATATGCATAGATTTTGTATACAACAAAATCTATTTATCAAACAAAAATACGTTTTACACGGAAATATTCTGGTACGACAAAATATAACAAATCAGCGAGTACAACTGTTGCGCTACGTACACCAGTAGACAACCAGCAAAATTTATCGTCAAAGTAAGTGACTTCAGACCTAAAATAGCTATTGATGCCATCTATTCGAGTTTGAGCATCGCGTCGCCTTATAGTCCTTACACAGTCAGTATAAATGTGATATTGGAAAAGCGGCCTCCAAAAGCCATTAGGAATCGAGCTCTAGAGCTCGACATCAATATGTTCGCTGGGAATCATTTACGAAACAAAATTCAACTTCTCTTCATTCTCTTTCACATATCTAGGAGGACTATAAATTGCACAGAATACGACGTAGCCATATGAATTTGAATTTGCGAGATGATGTGAATGATATGCCATTGTTTAGAGGATAAATTGATGTATAATACAATATACGTAAGTAGAATATAATGGCAAGAAACTTTGTGTCAACATAATATTACTATTTACTTGAAAATTTACGTAAATAGGATGTTTGAACTGGTAAAATACATATACGAAACGGGTGAGTTGCCGGAGGATTATAAGAGGAACATTATCGTTACTATACCGAAAAAGAGAGGAGCCGACAAATGCGAGAACTTTAGAATGATTAGCCTAACTTCCCACGCATCAAAAATCTTAACCAGAATAGTGCAGAAGAGGATGGAAAATAGAGCGGAGGAAATACTAGGAGAAGAGCAATTCGGCTCTAGGCGAAATAGGGGAACTCGCGAAGCTATTCTGGCGCTAAGAGTAATGTTAGAGAAAACAATAGAAAAAGGAAATAATGCTTATATAGGATTTGTAGATTTAGAAAAAGCTTTTGATAATGTAAGATGGGAAAAAATGTTCGAGATACTAAAGAGCGCGGGAATGAAGTATAGAGATAGGAGAGTAGTACACAATCTATACAAAGAGCAAACTGCTGTTATAGAAGTAGAAGGGGAAAGACGGGAAGTAGGTATTAGGAAAGGAGTAAGACAAGGATGTACGCTATCACCACTAATTTTTAATCTGTACATCGAAGAGGCGATTAATGTGGTAAAAGATAGAGTGGATTTCGGGATTAAAGTACAGGAACAGAAACTAAAAATGCTGAGATTCACGGATGATATAGCAGTATTAGCATCTAGTAAGGAGGAATTAGAATCAGCGTTGAACGAAATGGAGGCAGTGTTGACAGAGGAATACGGAATGAGGGTGAATAAAAACAAAACTAAAATGTTAGTGTGCAGAGGGCGCGCGAGCAGAGCAAAAACGAAAGTACAAATTAATAATGAAAGATTGGAGGAAGTTAAAGACTTCACTTATTTAGGAAATAAAATAAATTGGGATAGAAGAAGCGATAAAGATATAAAACAAAGAATAGCACAAAGTCGAGTAGATTTTAACAAACGGAAAGCACTTTTATGCTCGGGGGTAATCAACTTAGAAACAAGGAAGAGATTTTTAAACGTATGTGTGGAGCACGGCACTATACGGTTGCGAAACCTGGATGGTAGGGGAAGCAAGTAGGAAGAAATTAGAAGCTTTTGAGATGTGGTGTTACCGAAGAATGATCAAAATACCATGTACTGATAGGGTTGGAAACGAAGAAGTATTAGAGGAAGTCGGCGAGAAAATAAGTATGTGGAAAAACAAAAAGAAGAGAAGAGATAGAATGATAGGCCACTTGCTGAGACACGGGGGAATAGTCTGCGATATTTTGGAGGAAGAAGTAGGAATGAAAAAAGGCAGAGGTAGGCCTAGATTAGACTACTGCTCGCAACTAGTAAGAGATGTAGATTGTAGCACAATTAGCGAAATGCGTAGGTTAGCACAAGATAGGAGAAGCTGGAGGTTAGCGTCCAACCAGTGTTAGGACTGATTACCTCATGATGATGACTTAAAAATTTAAGTTTTCAAATATACTGTAACATTTTTTTATTAAGAAAATTAGAACTGAAACAACTTCACTCTCAAGAAATAGTAATCTAGGAATAGTTGCAATTTTTACTTATATAATATCCATATAAACATACACCATACATTTAAGTATTTAAGCTTTAAGCAAATATATTCCAGATTCGTTTTATATACTGCCTGTTAATAGTTTTAATACGCTAAGGACCCTAATATTAGTTCCTCATACGTATATTCCTTTTTAATCTCTAATTAGGAGAAAAGACAAGTTAGACTCCAACTAGAGCGACCATTTTCATTCGCTGTACAAAAGACCAAATTTAAAATTATAATGTAATTGTCTACATCTGTATCTCAGTCTCTGCTAAAGCTTTTCTGAGCTGACACAGACCTCTGTTTGAGTTAATATAGTCTCGTTCCTAACATGAAGTTACTCTGAAATAGAATTAAATTAACTTTCCATTAGCTAAGTATTAATTGACTGTTCTGTGAACATTGAAAAGTATATACTCGCCAACTCTCTGTATTTCACAGTACTGTCTTTATTCACGGAAATGCCATTATAATTTTTGCAATAGCTGAGTGAATAGCTAACACTGGGGAATTTTTTTTTTCATGTTACAAATTTAAGATCGGTTTTTGAGTATTCGATGATCCTAATTTTACATTATATACCTGCACATCTTCATTTTAGCTAAATTGACTACGTTATCGGGAAAAAATTAAAACAGAGAGATTTAAATGAACGATGATTTAAATGAGTTTTAATCGACGATGCCAACTTAGTTGGCGAATCGCGCGTCGAGAAACTTGTGGCATTTCAGCGTCTGTGGAAAACTGATTTCCTCTTTTTATAGCTGCACCGAGGGTTTCAACCCTTTCCCAGCCTTTTTACTATGTTATGTTACTCATATGTTAAATATGTATCAACCAAAATTTTCATTTCAAAGGTACGACTTTTTCACATAATAAATTTATTTCGTACCTAACGAATAAAAATATTAAATCCTTATCTGTCTATCTATACTGATCAGGGCTTGCTCGTTTATTCGTAGTTATTTTTTACGAGAAACATATTATTTGTTTAAGAGAAACTTATTTGTTTCGCTATTGATCGCATATTTGTCATAAATGTATTTGAGAGAACATTTTACTTATTAACAATAAATAAACTGTTCTCTTAGTGTAAAAATCCCTTACTATAAACACACTAATATGAATTCAGTATATGAATTAAGTTTTCGTTCTAAATTTCATAAAGCTAGGCGCACATTGAAACAGATAACACTTTATTCTTAATATCGTCGTCCGTAAATCTGTCATTTCCGACTATTATTGGAAGACACAGTGGCGCTTATATATTTAACTGTTAATGACGTACATCTTAAAAGACTTTTATTTATCTGGAACCGGCATGATAGCTTACACAAGTGTGGTCACTTTGTATTTTAGTTTTTTTAGATAGATAACCACACACTCACCGATTCCAATAGTGTCCTTGAAATATTTTCCGATGTTTTAAATATTACCGTGGATAATTTGACATATATAAAGCTAATAAATAGAAAAAGTTATAAATGAATTAGGAATTATTTGGTTCGAGGGTATACTCTATCAGTATACCTGTTAAAGTCATGTATCAGGTGACTGAAACTATCTAGTTTGATTAGATTCCTGAAAAGAAATTACTGAATTTTCAAAAATGAATATTAAGTGATATTGATCAAGTACTAATTTGATTAAGGATCCTGTAAATTTGACGGTAATTTTTCTCTACCAAACCACAATTGACATGCAATTAGAAACATACGTCTTAAGGAATGGGGAAGCAAAAAGCTGCTCACAAGTAGTCCACTTCTGTTCCAAATTACTGTCACCATCATCGACTGTCATTTCCACTAATACTACTACTATACACACTAACACAGACTATAACACTATCACTAAAGGCTGTTTAGTAACGTACAAGTTTTTTTGTATCACTAGTAACTAATCACTATCACTATGACTGGGACTATTATCATCTGGAGTTATAATAATTGAATTCATCAATCCTGCAGTTCTTGTCTGGATATTCTATATGCATAGTCCCTCTTCTGTACATGCAAAATGGACTTGACCCATGTTCCTGCAATAGCATGATTATTTGTTTCATTTATCACGCCCCCCAATTTAATTCACAAGAGAAAAACGTGTAGTTTCACTGAAACATATGTAGGTACTTAATATAGATTTTATGTAATGCCGAATAAATAAGAGTAAATATAAATAAATAAGAAGAAATGTTTATAAAGAATTATAAGAATTAATGTCGGTTATTCATAATAAATGTTTATTATACTTTTCCGCACTCCACTATACGAGGAAAAGTAATGTAATCGTGTAAACATTTTTTTTCTAGGGTTTATTTTTCGTTCTTCGGCCTAAAAGCAAAAAAAAATGGTTTTTAAAGCATTTTGTGTGTGTGTGTGTGTGTCGTTGTCGTCTTTGTCGTTGTCGTCGTTGTCGTTGTCGTCGTTGTTGTCGCTGGCGTTGTCGTCGTTGTCGTCGTTGTCGTCGGCATTTATTCTTGTTAGCACTCAACTAAATCGTGTCGGATCGAACGGGCTTTGACTGATTCTGATCGCAGACGTCTCCCAGATGACACCTATTGATTTTGAGGTGGATAGAACACACCCCACCCTGTCCATGGGTCATGAGAAAGCACGATAGTGGACATTTGAGAATTTTTATTTTAGCACGATAACTCAACTAAATCGTGTCGGATCGACCGGATTTTGACTGATTCTGATCGGGAACATCTCCCAGATGACACCTATTGATATTGATGTGGATAGGACACACTCCACCCTGTCTATAGATCATGAAAAAGCACGATGGTGGACTTTTGAGAATTTTGTTTACTAGCACGATAACTTAACTAAATCGTATTCAGTCGATCGGGTATTGACTGACTCTGATCGAGGACGTCTCACAGACGACACCTATTGATTTTGAGGTGGATAGGACACACCCCACCCTGTCCATGGGTCATGAGAAAGCACGATGGTGGACTATTTGAGAAATTTTATTTGTTAACACGATAACTCAACTAAATCGTATCAGATCGATCGGGTTTTGACTGATTCTGATCGGACACGTCACCCAGACGACACCTATTGATTTTGAGGTAGATAGATCACACTCTACCATGTTCATGGGTCATGAGAAAGCACAATGGTGGACTATTTGAGAAATTGTTTTGTTAGCACGACCACTCAATTAAATCGTGTCGGAATAATCGAGTTTCGACTGATTCTGATTAGACACGTCTACCAGACGACATCTATTGACTTTGAGGTGGATAGGAACACACCTTCCTGTCCATGGGTCATGAGAAAGCACGATGGAGGACTATTTGAGAAAAATTGATAAAAGTAAATTGCAAAAATTGATAAAAGTAAAATTATTGCAATTTACAACACAGCAACTATGACGGCCCATTTTTAGGTTCGTTTACGAATTAACTTTTGTAAACACGCGTATGACCTGACAGCCTACTTTAATGCGATTTTCGTCCACTGCAAGCCTGAGCAATTTCAAGTTGTGTTTGATTTTGACCTGAGCAGACCACTGAGTTTGCACGTGTGTGGACCAGTTCAAGCCACGTGTTCAGTTGAATACGAAGTTATAATAATGGATAGAGGATCCACCGTCGAATTCATCGAATTATACAAATCTTTGCCGTGCTTATGGAAAGTTAAAAGCAAACAATATTCTGACGGAAACAAAAAATCGGCTGCTTATGAGGCGCTAGTCGACAAACTGAAAGAGATTGAGCGTAAAGCGAACAGAGAGGCGGTTGTAAAAAAAATAAACAATTTGAGGTCGACTCGCCCAGTTGCAAGGAATCTTAAAGTTTCGGTTAAGCGCTCATGACATGAAATTGACTGTCTCATGCACGTATCTTGCCGTTGTATCAACGGAGAAACCAATTTTAATCAATATCAAGTGTAGATATGTGTCTTCATCCATTCTAAAATAGTTAAACCAATCCTGTTTTTCCAATTTCAAGTCTTCTAGTAAACTGATGTGAGACAACAGATTTCTTTTTAACAGCCAACTGTTCGTTCATTTGGTCCTGTTTACAGAACATTTCTTCTGTTGCTTCTTTTTGATAGCGCAAGCGAGGAGAAGGAAGCAGGCAACATCACATTGAGAAGCCATTGTGAACTGAGAAAATATCTGGACAGTTGAACTGTACGTGTGGGCCCAAAAAGCAACACAGGCCAAATTGCGCAAACTTGGTTTGCGCAGGCAGGCCTGTGTTAAAAACTGAGCGTGTGTGGGGCCTTTAAAGTAGTGATGATGACCTGATAGAGCGTATGAATCACTTCATATTACTTTAGCAACGAATTAAGTATAAGTAGATTGCATACAAATCTGGCCTCGTACGATTTGTATCTTCCCATTTCTGTTTTCTGTTATGGTAGTGATTTCACACACGTTGTTCCCTTTAATCTCACGGTAGATTAATATTGGCAATATAGCTAATGGTGTGTATGGCAGTGTATATGTACGTATGAAAACGGGCGAGCGAGCTTGCCCAAAATAAACGAGATAAATGTTGTATTTCGTCGAGGAAAAGCTGCAAATTGCAGTTGACAATTTATCATGTTAAATTTATTTAGGGCATGAGGAATGACGTACCAACCGGAATGATGGATGGCCATCTCATATGCAGCGTTAACTGATACGGCCTTATTTATGTGCCATGAAATTTTACACCAGATGTGGCCAAATATAAAGCAGATTTGGCAAAAAATATCCGAGAAGATATGATGGGATCCTGCCAGGTTTTTTACACTTAATTATCTCTGATTTATGATAGCTTAATGTAAAATAATTATCGTCTCGGGTGGTGGATTTATGCCGCAAGAAATTGACTGAGTGATAAGACCCCGGGCCATGACATTTAGAACGGAAAATTCCAGCTGACCTAGTTCTTTATATGTCCCCATTAATCATCGGAAATAAAGAACAGATAGGAAACGTTTTTCATTCCCTAAATGATGGTGGGAGCAGGGTGCGGCTGCCATAAGAAGAGGGGTGGTTCTGACAGTAGTGCTTTTTCAGATAAGGATGGCGAAAGACCTGTTGAAACAGGATCAAAACTTCGTATCTTTGGCTATGAATATGGTTTACTAGAGCAGAAGTAATGTGATATGAAATTTGCAGACATATAGGGTATGGCATAAGTATGATATAATGTGTTTACTTTTCCACCCTGCATTATACGCGGAAAAGTAATGTAATCGTGTAAAAAAAATTTTCTAGCGTTTATTTTTCGTTTTTCGGCCTAAGAACCAAGAAAAAATTTAAATCATTAAATGTGTGTGTGTGTCGTTGTCGTTGTTTTAAAACTGTTTATTTTTTATTATTTACTTTATAAAAAATGTTTTTTAGCTATTTATTTTACAAAGCTAGCGACCTTGGAACTTTTTTTCGGCTGCGACTTCGCTGCTATGACACTTGACGTATTTTCAAATTAATGACTCTTATAATATCTCACAATTTTGTCAATAAAATGTATGTTTTGTTAGAATATCCCTCGTTATTCCTTTTTAAATATATTTCCTGAATAAAATTATTTCTATTTAAATAAACATAAAATTATATATTATCTGATGTCTCAATTAGCAGACTTATCAACACTGTCAATAATTGCCGTTTAATAAACTTGCCGTTTTTCTAAGAATCAACTGGAAATATAGCTTTTTATATAGATAGACAGATAAATAATAATGGGTTATCGTTGGTTAAAAAGTCTCTGGTCACTTTTATCACTTTCTGTGATACACAACTTTAGAATGCCCATACAATTAGACATACAATTTTAGAATTCAAAACAAAGCTTGTCATTTTCTCTTAATTTATCCTGGAAAGGGGTTGGAACCTTCCATACAACAACAAAAATAGGAGACCTATACATAGAGTTCTAAAAATGCATAACTGCCATTATTGGCCCCAGAATAACTCAAATTGGATGATATTCCGTGAGGTTGACCCTCATCATCCACAGAAACTGAATTTGTGCGTGTAGGCATTGTAGCAAATCACATAATTGTGCTTTTTTATAGAAAACAATTTAACAATGGAAATATATTTGTCTTTGTTAAGAGCTATAGACGCTCTATATAACACAAATCATTGTCAGAGTCTAAGAGGCTCTGTGAAGATCTCTGTGAAGCTCCCTATAACATTAATCTTGCCATAGAGGCTCTGTATCCCGATTGTATCTCGATAACAATAATGTTTAGTTTCAATAAGGTGGAACACCTCTCCACTTGGGAATGGCAGTGAGAAATTATTTATATAGTTTTTCACAACAGAGAGATTGGGCGTAGAGTGACTCGATAGGTCGCCTGGTGTGACCCCTTGTGATTTACTTATGAGGTAACTTATTTACTTATTTAAGAAATACAGAAAAGATCACATGATGTACAAGAAACAGTGAAAATATTTAAGAGGCCAAAAAGCTTGAATTGTTGGTGAAATGAGGGCGAAAAGAGGTGTATGGCGATCATTTATAAATAAACTGATTGTAAAATTATATATCGACAATAATAATAAACCTTCTCAACATTTTATATAACCGATATGATGTGAGGCAAATTAAATTTGCATGATTGATATTATTGATGTTTCTTAAAATTATCTTAATGAAACCTAATGAAGATTGTATCCAATTATATAGAGAATAATGTGCTTATTTCGAGTATAATAAAAAAGATGCAGATTATTATTTGAAAAAATAGCGTCGCGTGCCATAGCAGCCAATTCATAGCAGAACGAAACGTTTTAAAATCCCCAGCATATGTAAAATAATCAGCTAAAAAACTTTGATTTGAAGTATTGGTGTATATAACAAATAATTTAAAAAAGGACACAGACGAAGCAAGTAATAGAACAACAAAAGAATAGAAAATGGTTGATAATTTGAAAATATAATAATAATAATAATTCCTTTATTGCCCAACAGATAAATCCATTTATAGGAGAAAACAAATAAATACATACATATGTGTACAGTATATAACAGAAAAAAAAATAAGTAACAAAAGGTTAACCTCTAAATAATTTTAATACAAATATACAATCAATTATTTCAGTAGCATATATAATTTACAGAACAGTAAAAAGTTGTTTCCCTACAGACAGAGTAACTCATTATGAGTACAATTGTTCAAAATCACAATTGAACACTACTATTACACACACTAGATATTACGTTAAAATTCTGAGACGTAACAAACACTGGTGACTTTAACAGTACATTAGTTCTTGCAGGCTGGCAGAAAATATTGTTATTACTGTAAATTTCTACGTCAATTACTTTTATAAGAGGTGATAATATTTTTTTATGCTTTGATACATTTTTATTTCTATTTGTTTAACCGACTACTTACTGACTATTGTGATCTTAGTTCAATTCGAAGTGCCGGCACTGGCAATGTCAATAGGAAATAATGTCCCTATTTTTTCAATGTATATTCCCCGCTCAAACAGTTTCGGCTTTGTATTTGGAGGATTGTGTATATGTGTATTTTAGGTTTTTCTTAAACAAATCTTAAATAATGAATATATTAGCAAATCCTGATCATTGGAAATAAATTAGGTAGGATTTGATATTGTAATTTATTAGGTAAGCAAGTCATGTGCTCTGTGAAATAAATATTACCTGTGAAATAAAACTGTTGATTAATAATTAATATATTACAAACAAATGCTATATTTAGGATGAAATGTTTAGCTTGGTGTTAAACAAATCCAATACCATACACCTCACCAATACAATTTCAGTTTAGCCATGTTTTTCGTTGAAAAACACGAAATAAAAAGAAAAAACTTTTAACAGAATGTATTTTAAAAAATCAGTTTTCTGAATTATATTACGTAATGCATTATGTTAAGTTACATTTTTTAGAGAAGGAATACTTAAATAATACAGTTAAATATTTACGTACTATAAAAGCAAGTAAAGTACATACTATCGCACATACATACATATGCATCTGAAATAATTTAAAAGTAATCCAATCTAGTTATGAGGCGAAAAATATAGAGGCTGTTTGTCTTCCGTTCTTTATTTTTTAGGGCGCTCAATCTGAATTTCGACTATACCACCTCGTCAAAGTATTGCCCGCACTCTAGAGCCTAAACTATTTCATCATCATCATCATGAGGTCATCAGTCCTAAGACTGGTTGGACGCTAACCTCCAGCTTCTCCTATCTTGTGCTAACCTACGCATTTCCCTAATTGTGCTACAACCTACATCCCTTACTATTTGCGAGCAGTAGTCTAGTCTAGGCCTACCTCTGCCTTTCTGCACTCCTATTTCTGCCTCTAAAATATCGCAGACTATTCCCCCATGTCTCAGCAAGTGGCCTACCATTCTATCTCTTCTCTTCTTTATGTTTTTCCACATACTTCTTTTCTCGTCGACTTTCTCTAATACTTCTTCGTTTCTAACCCTATCAGTCCACGGTATTTTCATCATTCTTCGGTAACACCGCATCTCAAAAGCTTCTAATTTCTTCCTACTTGCTTCCCCTACCGTCCAGGTTTCGCAACCGTATAGTGCCGTGCTTCATACACACGTTTTCAAAAATCTCTTCCTTGTTTCTAAGTTGCATAAAAGTGCTTTCTTTTTGTTAAAAGCTACTCGACCCTGCGCTATTCTTTGTTTTATATCTTTATATTCTTTATCGCCTAAACCATTTAGTTGACGAAAAAAACTATAACACATAATTTGTTCTAACTTCAATGTAGATTATTTTAAATAAAGATACGTTTCTCAAATATACTTAGTTTTCAAATTTTAAGCAAAAAACTGAAAAAAAGCATTTTTTTCGCAATAATCTCAAATGACAAAATTTTTTGAAGGTGGCAAAGTCAACATTCGCAGTCAACACCCTAAAAGACATAGAGAACGAAAGAGAAAAGAAGTTCTATATTTTTCTCCTGGATCTGCCAATTATTACCCTTCCTGACTAGAGTACAGCTTATAAAGAATAAGAGAAAGTGTGAATTTTCTTTGTATGCGTAGAAGAAAGAGTGAGGGAGCATTCGAAAGGAAAAGGATGCACTTTACGCACGGCCAGATCGAACTCTGTGTACATTCACATTCAATATATTTTCATCTATATTCACTCTGCAAAGATCTCAATGCGACTGAGTAAAGACTAGGATATTTACTGCGTACCTCGTGAGCGGGCTAATATCGCAGTTTTGAAACTTGTTCCTATTCTTGGCAAGCTGTATATGGGCATACCTATGGGAATATATTAATCTACGGGTATACATATATTAATCTATGGATATAATCTATATGATATAATTTGAGAGGCTTAATTTAAATAAATTGTATGGCTCCCGCTCTGTCGTGGCTATACCGATGTCATTCTACCTTATGTCAGTGTAAAATAGTGTCATAAAACGCCACCCATCAAGACGTATTTCAATTAGCTGATAGATAATTAGCGTAATGAGTATTCAGGTGCAGGTATCTGTTGTGTATTACAATAAATAAATGGTAGAACTATACTAAAACAATTATTTTCTCTACATGAATAAAGAATATATTGCTAACTACTGCAACACCTGAACGCATGATTAAGGTCATACCTCAATTTCTTTCATAAAAAGAAGCCAACAAATGAATATGGAATTTGTTTTAGGATTTCCACTATTTGTAACAAGTTGCACTATAATAATTTATTGTCTCCTCTGTTTAATGAAAATTATTGGCTGTAGGAGACCTCTTTACATGACTAAAATATACGTATACATATCACCAATTTTATTATACGAGCATGAGAGACCAAAAATAACTTTTCGGTCGAGTAGCTTACGATCTTTATGCAATAGATAGCTTCACTAGATATTCAAATAGACAGATAGATAAATTACCCTTTCAGCACCAAATTCAAACCTGTTCTGCACAAGAAAAGTTAGAAATTAAATTAAGTATTCCATTTTATTAATAAAGTATATAAACTCAAAAATGTAAAATGACATTTAATATTATTCATACATGTTCGATTCGGCGCATAAATCGTTGGCATGATATTGCTAAACTTGACGATATTTTTTAATTTATCGTCTAATCAATCTCGTTCCCAATAGAATGGATAACTGATTCGTGTGTACATCAACTAATCTAAATGCCTATCCTGATACCTCATGACGGATTATATTATCTAAACATTTCAACATTGTATGTAAAACGCGAAATATTGATTGACATTCTATTTTAAGTCATATGCTTTAATTTGAGGAGGATTATCGACAGTTTAACATAACATTTTTTTATCGCGCCAAATATCAATATCGATAATGCTCTTATCTCTGACACACTATCACATTTTTCTTGAGCGTGTACTTTCGAAAGGTTGTCGCATTTAGAACTTTGCCAAATATATACATACAGTGGCTTAACGATTCTTTCTTAACTATTCTTGACTATCTATTTTTGTTTATTAGTATTTTTATACATACAGTGTAATCAAAAACCAACGTAACTGCTAATCGAAGGTAGTACTCGGTACATACGAATGTTATTGTGCTTATAGAACAATAGGTGGCGTGTATATTTCTCATCTATAGTATATGTGAATTGTGAATTTAGTTCGCCATTATTGACAGTTGTAATTTTGAAATCAGTGTCGTTAGTGTAAATGATAAATAAAACAAATATGGAAACGTTGTTATGCTCACCTAGATATTTTCTAGTAGTATCCAGATGGTATCATCAGTAACAATTGCCTAAACATTTGAAATACTTAGTTAACTTGGAATCCTTCGACTTGTGCTTTATTTATCTTCCCGAGTTTCCTAATCCTATTGTGTTGATTACTTACTAAACGTATCAAATTAAAAAACTGTCTAATGACTTTTTAGTATCGATGGCTTCCAACACAGGTATTTCTAAGTAGGTTTTTATACTACAGATTGTTTCTATTCTGCGAGTGAAATTACATCGGAATCATCTACCTCCCATCTCTTTGGTGAATAAATTTATTATTAATAAAAGTATTTCAATTATCAACTATCATCATTCACATATACTTTCCTTTCTTTCTTCACCATTTTAAAGTTGTTTATTTAGATGCACATTATTAATTTTGATGTTGAAATCATATTGACATTGTTTATGTGCTTGGTATGGAATTTTATATTTAACAACTATATAAATTTATAGAAAATGATAAAATAATGCACAATTATTTTCTTTTAATCTATTTTATAAACATGTAGTTTCTCTAATATTTCTCTCCGAAGACCGTACATTTTCTTTTTCCACATTCCGCTTTTTGTTGGTCCTTATGCGCTGGATTCTATACCCTTCTGCTATAAGAAACCGTAAATAAATTGCCTGTGTATTTTTATTTTTTCATTCAAGAATATAATACTGACTTAGATTTCCACAAAATACCAAAACAGTCACTTTGATTCCAACTTTGTTGGCGAAACGCGCGTCGAGTGTAGTGTATCGTGTTTTGGTGTTTTGTGGAAAACTGCGTTAGTGTTATCTTCACACCAAAGGTTCCAACCTACTCTAGTGAATCACTATCATAAGATTAGTGCTAAGATTAAATTAATAGGAGCAGCTATTTAGTTTCTAAAAGCCTGCAAACGTCGACCAGTGTTTCCAAACTTTATTCACATTAAAATTTCATCTTCACGCACCTCAAATAAAATTGAAAAATTTGCGAAACAAAAATGGCTATAACTAGAAATTAAGTATATGTATAGTAAACGAAGTATGCTGGAATTACAAGCATATGTACTTTACAAAAAGCTTACCCATAAGTTGAATTATTTAGAACATGGACAGTGGTGTGACTTTCAAAGGAACATGTTTCTATCAATTAACACAAAATTTATTAAAAAGATGTCGTCATAAAACAATAAATTAAAAAAATTAATCAGTGATCAACAAGCAATAGCTTCAGTAGAAGAAAGAGTTCCTCAGAGAGATTCTTGTATTGTAGAAAATCATTCCTCCCAATCGCTGGATAAAGAAGAAATTGATCTCCTCAATAAGGGCTTAAATTTTGCATTACCTGCTTCTGAAGAGAGTCTAGATGAGATTGTTGCAAGTACTCGTATTGAAAGTTCAAGTCAACATCTGCCCGATCCTTCTAAAGGATTCGTGAGAGAAGCTTGTAGGTATCAAATCTCCACAAATATTATAAACAATAAAAAGTCAAAATCCACAAAGATTAGAAAAATTATCAAACTATTGCGAGAGAATGACTTGATTTTATTTAAAAGCTGATAAAGGTAATAAAGTTGTTGTCTTGGATAAAAAGGACTACTATGAAAGGGTACACAACCTGATTAGTAACGATTCTTATAGAAAATCTTTCCAGAAATCCATTGTCAAATGACTTTTAATCATCTCCAGATGATATCAACTTTGTTGGGCAAACGCTCGTCGAGTGTGGTGTATAATGTTTTCGTGTTTTGTGGAAAACAAAGTCAGTATTATCTTCACACCAAAGGTATATTCAAAATCACCTACTCCAGTATATTCAAGAATATATCCTTTATTTCTCACTGATAGCTCTTATATCTCTGGTAATTAGATAACCATTTCTTGCCTTAAATGAGCTTCTTTTAAAAAAGCTGTACTTTTCATTTTATACTGCGTTGTATACGGCTACTTGCTCATGCTGTTGTTTAAATCTTCTAGTTGCTTCCTTCCTGATATTGTAGTTCTCTGTAATCAGTATGTTATATATTTTCTTTATGACAAAGAAGCGCTCGTGGATATTTTCCAAGAAGAAACATATGAGTATAGGTAAAGAAAATTAAGAAAAACGATTTTCCAATTTCAAAATACTAAATTCAATGGCAATGATCATTTAAAATATCAACTAAAACAAATATTTAAGTTGCGCACTGTTGGCTGCCTGACAATAGCCAAGACGATTAATTTGTTGTATATCGGAAGTATCCGTTGTATTTCGTGACAAATTCTTGGTTTTAAATCTTCTAAATTCTTCCGCCTAGTAACGTATACGGTTTTTAAGTACCTCCAAAAATAGTAATCTATGAGTGTCAAGTCTGGCGATCTAGCTGGCCCCTAAATCGACCCCCTTCGCCATATCCAACGCTTTGAAAACATCTAAATAAGTGCGAGTAGGTGCTGCATAATAGGATAGCGCACCAACTTTTTGAAAGAAAAAGTCATCTCTTGGAAGATCAGGTTCCTCTAGATCTTGATATGCAATTATTAGTGCAGGGATCAGGGCGTCTCGAAGAAAATACAAATATCTTACAGCGGTTGGGTTGGCGTCAAATAAATAGGGACCCAGAATTCTTCAGTGGACTATGCTGCATCAACACTTACATTCGGGGAATTTTGAATGTGATATTGCATCATTTATCGAGGGCAATGAAATATCACCGACGACACAATTTAAAGTTTATCAGATAAAACTTGCTCTGGACAATAAAATCGTCTATCACTACAACTACTGTCAGGCAACCAGCTGTGCACAATTTGAAAATTTAACCTAGTCGATTTTTTAATAATAATGTTCTTCTTCTTCTTCTTTAGCCTGTTCTCGTCCAGTGCTGGACATAGGCTTCTTCCATGATTCATGGTAAGGTATTTGGCATTACAACGCCATGTTTGCCTTGCGTGTTGGCGAGGGGTAGGATATAGGAAGGAAAGAGGGTAGGGGAGGAATTGGGTTTAGGACATGGTTCCCTGGATGTGCGGAGGTGGGTAGATAACCCATGAGCTGACGTGGGTAGGGCTGCTAGTCCCTGAATTAGATCTATCCTCTACTGAGGTCTTAGAGGAGTATCTACCCGTTACCATCCAATTTAAATAATCATTGCCGTTAAATTTCCATTAAAAGCTCATTAATTTCCATTAAAATATATTTCTTATATTTTGAAATTATAAAATCGTTTTTCTTAAAGTTTTCTTCAATGTTTTTCATATAATTAACTCAGGCTAATGTAATTATTACCATAATGTATGTAAAAAATGTAATCTTTCATATTTCGTAATAAAAAAGGGAGTTGTTGTTCAGAATAATATCGAAGACATCCATACCTCCTATGCGAATCACCCTGTATGTATTACTTGTATTTTAAAAAATGTGCAACAATAAATAAAATTTGATGGGTTTGACAGTTTTTTCCCAAGAGTTATTCCTTGAATTTTTAACAAATTTATTAATTTTTACAAATTCTCAAGGAAATATCACATTCAGTAAATGTAAGTACTTAAGTATTTATGCTACGAGTATGTAGGATTATTGGAAAATAAATAAGTATGCTGATGCTGTTGAAGAGTCGGAGGCAATATATTTGCCATCGTTATCCTGTCTCTTGTAACAAACACCCAGTTCAGTGATTGTATTTGCTAATATGAACAACAGTTTCGCATTTTTAACCGCGAATAATTACAGAAGCGCAATCCCAAATCATTTCTGCGTATACAAATAATTAAACCGCGGCTTATCTCCAGCTGTAACGCTGGCAGATAATAAATCGTTCACGCTCAGGAAACAAATTATCGAGTTAATATTAAATTGCTTCCAGAATCGCGCATTAATCATAGCCCATGGTAAGGAACCTTACGGTAGGTTCTCGAAAAACGAGGGCCCTCGACAAAAAATCGCGTTAGAATAATTTATCAACCTGAAAACAAATTGATCGACGGTAATGTGTTTGCTTTTGAAGGGAACGAAAAAGTAAAAGGTGTTTGCCGAGGTATTTTGGCCATTTTCCCCTGTGCTCGTTTCATGAATAAAGAACGAGGCCGTAAGGATAAAAGATGCAGGTTTTCACTCTGCTGGCTGAGATAGATATTTATGGGTGGACTGATAGATTGTGAAACTCTACAGGATATCCTTGCATTACTCGAGAGCATCGTCGTAAAAACTTCGCCAGTATTCGACAACTAAAAAGTTATGATATTGTTGCATAAAATGCATGTCTAGTTTGTAAAAGTTCTCGAATAAAATCCTTATATATTACACTTTACCGGAAGTTATTAGACGTCGTGAGCTTAACACTGTTTCCCTTAACTGAAACGACTATCCTTACGAACTTTTTCATAAAATTTTTAATAGCAAAACTTGACGAAAGAAACTGTTCCTTTTTTAATCTACCTTAGTAAAAATTGCGTGCGGAGATTATTTTAACTTATATGCATATATGTGCTAGTTAATTTTCGGACTGCTTGACATGTCATCATTGATTATAGCATGACGTTTCGAGAGGTACATCAGTTTTTTCTTCAGAGAGATTTCTAAAACTTATTCCTTCAAAAAGCCCTATAAAAATACTGTGATGAGGTAATTGGGCTAGTATTAAGTAAGTAGTTAAGCAATAGTTGTCAATGTTACCGTAATGCTATGTAAGTAGAATAAGTAGGTTTGCTATGTGTACATGGTTTATTATTTAATTATCATTAATAAACAGTAGATTACGTTTAATGTTAAGAGATATTTAACGTCCCTTATTTAACGGCCAACTGAACAGAGTTATCACATGGCCATCCTGTCAGGATCATGCCAGTTGTCCTGCCAGGATCCGTGTCACCAGCTTTCCAAGTGAGCCTTTAGATCAAAATTCGTATAATATTTTGCAAGTTTACCCTCTGGTTGGCAATATAAAAAAGTGCGACTATTACCTTAAACTTATGCGACTGAAACTTAAAAGTGTTATATTTTTACACACACAAATGACGAATTTCTTCGTTTTAAAGTACCTACACAATTCCTATTTTGATTCATTGAATGAATTGAACGTCTATTAACTCCTTGAACAAGCTTTTGATAAAGTTTAACATCCTGGTATATTTTATAAGATCAAAAGAACACTTTTGGACATTATGCTTAAAGTTTTAAAATCTAGAAAACTGATATTTCACAGTAACAGAACTCTTGCTTGCTAAATCTTGTGTTCGCCATGGAAGTGTATTGGGATCATTACTCTATCTTATCTACACAGCTGATTTGCCCACTAATGATAACATCATCACTGATATGTTTGCTGATGCACAACAAAAATGGCAATACATAAAGCACCAGTAATAACTAGGATGTTACAAGACAGCATAAACAGAAAACAAATCTGGTTAAAAATGTGGGGTATCAAATCAAATGAGACTAAATCAGTGCACATTACTTTCACCCTCAGAAAGGAGAACTGTCCCCCTATTTACCTTAACAACCAACAAGTAACACACGTACAAGAGATCATATACCTAGGAATCCATCTAGATCGTCGACTAACCTAGCGCACACGCATATTTATGAAGAAAAAACAACTGGGGATAAAACTTAACAACCTCTACTGGTTGGTTGGAAGAGAATCACAATTGTCTTTAAGCAATAAACTGCTAATCTACAAAGCCATACTAAAACCAATGTGGACCTACGGGATTCAGCTCTGGCATCAAATCAATTACTAAATATCCTTGAGGATAGATTGTAATATTCTGGGTTTTAAAAAAATTGGATAGTAGATTTTTTTTAGTATTTTGATAGCATATATGCCGTAGCATTCTCTACCACTTCTTTAATCTATTTGGAACACTGCTGGTTAAAAATTTATTATAATATTAATTTTTTCTTAGTAATTACTTAAATAGTATAACAAACTTCACTTTTAATGTTTTATTATTTAGGTAACTAGAAACACTCAAAATATAAGTACAAACTAAATACGATACAAGGACTACTCAAAATAATAAAAAATTGATATGTTATAATGTCGTTGATTAAAACTTTATAGGTATTTTTTTTCTTTAATGTCACTAATGTTTTAAGTTTCGTAGAGAACAGATTGCGTTGTGCTCTTGCGTAAAATGTTTTTCGGGTGTCCATACGGTCCTCATTCATGTCAAAAATCAGTACTTTATGCATATGTATCATAAGTAACTACTTTTTTAGTGTATATTAATTCTAAATATTGAAAATAGGGAAGTGATAAAACGTGGTGAAAGGTGCTTTGTTTTATATGATACGCCAATAATAAGCCTTTTAAGTCTCCTCCGGCATAAATTGCTTCATACTGACATCATTTGGAAATCTATTGAACTTCCGGCACTCAAAGCGACCAGTTAAGCTCTCTCCGGGGAAAAATTAGATTAAAAGACAGAGGGCAGACAGCGGATTTGATTACAGTAGCCCTTTCGGCATTAAATTGCTCCATGGCTTTGACAGTTGATATCAAAGGAAGACACTGATAGTCAGAAAATAACATAATGTGGCATATAGCGTCTAGAAATAAAATTGCTATTTAAACGATAAAATCAATAGTATTATATAATTGTTGGATCATGTAATAATACTTCGATCGTGGTTTTTCCCAATGCCGTCAACTTCCAGAACTAATACTCATGTCCATAGCGTAAGGCGCAGAGGTGAAAAGAATAAATAAGTGGCTGTCGTCAAAAAAATAAAAAAAATTACAACGTTCCAAACATATTGTGTTCAGAACGTTTATGTTTGGTTGTAATGTTTAATTATTTATGATTTAAATTATCTGTTTTATTTGTCTATTTTATTAAATTTTTTAGGAATAATAAATAATGAGGTGGAGACTCAATTAAACGCTTATTTTAATTAATACAATACAATAATAAATATTTCAGAGTAGTTTTTAATCGCAATAATTAAATTTACATAAAAGAATTCATTTCATGTTGTAAAACTATAATTTTGGAATTTTTTTTATAGGAGAACCAGTTATTTACAAGTTTTCTTCTGTTTTAATGACAACACATACACATAAATTAGTATTGAACAATATTTTGAATACAGAAAACAAATTACTTATTTTTTCATGTAAAAATCATAAATTTATATATAAAAAATATTGGACATGAATTACAAAGAAAAGTTATCGATAAAAATCGACACCATATCGAGAAGAGAGATGTCGAGCTGGGAAGCTATGAGGGAGTTCGAGTTAATATTCGTAATATACACGAAAGGGCAGAGAAAAAAGTGACTGCCGGATCTCACATATCAGCTGCGCCCGATGGAGGTTAAAATGCTGCCTTTGTCGCTTTTCAATAACATTAGTGAATACTGGTGCTGAAATACATTAAAGATGAACGCCTCCAGCTATCACCGAGGATTATGTACAAAATTCAGTTAAAAACTAAATGAAATATGTTTTGCTAGAAGAATTCTTGATGAAAATACTGGTAAATACTGAGATTTATAATAGATCATTAAAATAATAAAAGGTGGTCAAGTCAAAGTCTAGAAAGAACCCAAATGTGATGTGTGACAAAGTGATGCTTCAAACATAAAATTAATAACAAAGGAGGATGGATATTCGTTTACAGTAGTAATTCAAAGATATATTGTATCCTATAAACTAATTTATAGTACGCTGTGTCGCCTTCATACGAAAACCGCCTGAAGTGAAGTTTTTTTTGCGTTAATGAACAAACAACATTCGCGAGATAAGCCCCAATTTGCTAGCAGACGTTCATAAACCCAAATGAATAATACCGTCACTTCGTCGTTCCCAGACTTGGAATCCCATTACGAGTCCCCCCCTTCAGAATTCGCTTCCATACAATCCAAAAAATTAACTTATATTCCGAGCGAAATTGTAGTATTTGCAAGAGCAATAATGCCGCGTTTTTATTAAGCTGGAAGAAGCCGTTACGCCTCTGTATGGCGACGCCGACGTCGGCGGCGTCGTTTTTCAAGCACGGTTTATGTAATAACGCCGCTCGTATTGCGTGGTGACTGTTACCGGAACACCGGATCTCACAAGTGCCAATGTAAGTGAAATGAAAAGGACCGAGTGGGATAGGCTTTCTGAGTGCCTCTACTTTTATGACAGTTCAAAGGGTTTTTTTTTTGTAAAGCTTCAGAGATTTGCTTACCCGAGGACGCAATAACACAGAGATGCTCACAATGCTCAAAGCTACTTTTAAAATGTGTGTGTGTGTGTGTGTGGTGGGTGCATTTAGGGCGGCAGCGTTTTCGTTTCGAAAGGAGAAACGCCGGAGAGGATGCCTTGGATGGAGGTCTTTCATTAATTGCTAAAAATATCCAGCGGGTGGGTTGCGCCACAAAGGGGCACTAAGAAAATTGTTTTCGTAGAAACTGGATAATATAATACGATAGAATGAGTAAAAGTCTTACAAATTACATACATACATAAGTTTCATTGCTAAATATGATTTATGTTTCCTCTTAAAGAAGAAGACAAATGTTTCTTTTTGTTACGATATAGCATACTCTTTCAACCCCTACAATATTAAAGTAATACCTAATACATATTGTACAAGGTGTTTCATTTTCTGGGTGGTATCATCTTTGTTTTTGTAAGCGGCAACCTGTGTTTTTTATTCTTTTTCTGTCCACATGAAAAAAAAAATAAAATATATGTATATTATGTTGATAATCCTATGAAAATATAGAATTTTCGAGATATTTGGCTTTATATACTGTCTGAAATGTTGTGTAAAATTTAATATCAATTTCACGCAAAATGGGGTACATATAAGGACAGGGTTTGTGAAATGGACACTTCAAGTTAATTTCTTTATTGCACTAATAAAACATTGATGTATATTTTATGTGTCTATGCAAGTGTAGAGAATATTTACATATTCGTGAACAATGCAAATTCCTATCATATTTGCAATTGTACTTGCATTATCTAACTTTCTAATTAAATGTTATGATCCAATCTTAATGTGAATGTTCTTCCGGGTTAGTAAGTAATGAATGTGCTTCGTTGATATTTACTAACAATTCTTTTTATAGTAAAGGGAATTAGTCCTTACTGAAAATAAAATTTATAATATAAAGAAACAGAGTAAACAATTTTGAACATGTAATACGAAAAATGTATTTAAATGATTATTAACAGACCAGCAACATTTTAAAGAAAAATAAAATAAAATATTACAGCACAAGTGCATTATCCATGATTTTTTAGCAATACATTTATGCACAACAAAAATAACAGAATTACATAAAATTTTCAACATATCTGCGCCTTCATTTAATAAGGAGATGTGTGCTCTCTCTTATAAAACTGTCCTTCTTCCAAGAAATTTACTCTTACAAAGCACTAGACTAGTATTTTCGAAATACTCTAGGCACAAAAATTAAGGGATGTAAAAAAATCCTAAATATTTAGGTGATCTTCAAAGGGCTATAACTTGGAGAAAAATAGTCGCAGGGCAATTTTAAAAAGAGTATATTTAAGCCCCAAGTTTCTAATTTTCAGATATTGAGTTTAAAATTTACCATCCGTAGTTTGTGAGTAATAAAACTAGTGGAGAAAAAATTTCAAATTTTTGCTTGCCTTTCCAAAGGTCCACGGACTTTTTTCACTAGAAATAAATTTTTTCAGTGATTTTATCATACTTTTTTAGATAATTTAATTTTCGTTGATTTTAGCGGTAATGATCCTACAGGAAAATTCATAGGGTTTTAAAAACTGCAAAGTATTTGGCATAACTTGGCATAACTTTGCAAATAATTAAATGACTAAGGATGTTGACTGTTTCTTTTCAACCTCAAGGTATCTCAAAGAAACCCAATCTATTCAAATTTCAAGGCGCTGCGATTTGTTTTTTCATTGTGCTTGGAATGATTGAATTTGTCGTTTTTGCTAAAAATTAATTTAAAGATGAATTTTTCATTTTTTTTTATTCATTTTGTGAGGTTGAAAATGTTTTTTAGCAATAATCTATATCTTATTTATTAAAAAATATTAATTATTGTAAGAAAAAAAAAAGAAAAAATGTATTTTTCAAAAAAACAGTAAAAACTGACTTTTGCTTTGAACTACGATAACCGAAGAATCATCGCACAATGCTTTTGAATCACTCAAATTAAATTAAATATAATTATCTAAACATTTTTAATGATAAAATCACTGAAAAGAATTTATTGAAGTCCGTGGACCTTTTGAAAGGCAAACAAAAATTTGGAAGCTTTTTTCGGATGTTGTTTTTATGATTACTCAGAAATGGCTGATAGTAAAAAATTGATTGAACTGAAGATCTAAACTAGAAAACTAGAAACTTGAATCTTCAATCTAGTTTTTCAAAAATTGCTCTGCGATAATTGTTCTCCAAGTTACAGTCTTTTGAAAATCACCTAAATATTCAAATTTTTTTTCATCCCTTAAATTTTGTTCCTAATATATTACCATCATTTTAATAGAATAAAATTCAGTTTTAATAGCTTTAATGTATTTTCTGCCTGACGTGACGTCCAATTTTTTTGTACTTGGGTACATTTTTCCCTCAAATAGAGGCGCACGATATGTATAACTATGTTATGTAATTTACGTTGGACTGTACCTGCATATTTCATTACGTACAGTCTCGATTGTTTAATAGTTAGCTGTAGGTCAGGTGTTGAATAATCAGTATAAATAAGTCAGTGAAAAATGTTTGTTCAAAACTAATAAATTTGCGGGTTCTTACAGTAAAATCATAACTTTATCGGCAAGCCAAAGCAAAACCGTGCTGTAATAATTAATACGAATATCTACAAAACTAATCGTCCGCTGTTGACGGAGAGAAATATCTAAAGGAATGCCACGGTGCACAATAAACAGCGGCGTTTAATAGTCAGCGTAAATTTCCCTAATCAAAGAAAATCCACAGACGAAATGACGTATCAGGAGTGGCTACTTACCCGTCATGCGGACGGATTAATGAAAACATGTGAAAAATAAAAATATACACGTTAAATTTATTTAGTGTTTCGGATGATTCACTTGATAGGGAGTACAAGGTTCCCATTAGCTTTTCTACATGGAGCTCGACGTGAAATTTGTTTTCTGTAGAGAGACAAAGCACAGGCCTGTATGGCCTGTCGACGGATTTATATGTTTATGGAAACAGACATCGGGCGTGCTATATAAACAAATATACCCATTCTTCACAGATAACTGGAAATCTTAATGTTTTTCGAATACACAGCCCGAGTTGATATCGCTATGCTACACATTAAACAAATACGAGTTTTATTTTATTTTTACTCTACTGAGAACTGTACTACGGTCGCTAGAGAACCTTCAAGCCTCCACGGTACCTAACGTGTGACGAAACGGTCGAAATATTTTGTGAATGAAGCATTAACAATAATGAATAAACCACGATAACATAAATACGAGGGTCACTATTTTGAGCCTAATAATTAAAAAACATTAATTTGTCATTGAAAATTACTTTACCGTTTTTCAGAATATTCTCCTTCATGATCTATACACTTTTGCATGCGTTCGAACCATTTGTCAAAAAAATTTTTCCATTCCGCTTGAGATATCTCCAAAACATGGTTTTTGAACGCATCAACGACTTCTTCTGCCGACGAAAATCTTTGTTCACGCAATTTATGTTTGACATTCGGGAACAAAAAGTCACTGGGTGCTAAATCAGTACTACATGGCGGATGGCCCATTAATTTGATTTTTTGAGTGTTCAAACATTCGGTTGTTAGACGAGATGTGTGAGAGCTTGCATTGTCATGATCGAGAATGATCCGGCGGCGCTTGTTTGTTTTCCTTATTTCACTGAGGACTTCCGGCAAACAAATGGTCGTGTACCACTCAGAATTGACCGTTTTACGTTTCTCTAAAGGAACTATTGCCGCATGACCAGTTTTTCCGAGAAAACAGGCGACCATTTGTTTGGAAGTGCTTCGAGTGCGATCAACTGTTGTTGAATATGGTTCATCTTGAAACACCCATACAGTCGATTGCTGTTTACTTTCCGGCTCATACGCTTAGATCAATGATTCGTTACCTGTCACAATGTTATATACGTCTTTTGAAGCACCGCTATTGTATTTCTTGAGCACTTGTTTGAACCAATCAACGCGAGCATCTTTTTGAGATTTTTTCAAATTATGTGGGATCCAACAAACCTTTCTTTTTTGTAGCTAAATGATCATGCAATATTTTATATATGCTAGTCGAACTAATGTTTAAGGTTGCCTCAATCTCACAGTATGTCACATGACGATCTTGCATTATCAGTTTTTGCACAGCATCAATGTTTTCTGACACAATAACTGACTTTGGACGACCTTCACGACTTTCGTCTGTGAGCGGACGGCGGCCACGATTAAACTCGTTATGTTAGCGTTTCACAGTGGTAGAGGATGGGGCTTTATCGCCAAAAGTGGAATTAAGTTGATCGATGCACTCTTGTTTTGATAATTCACATCAAAAGTAGCAATAAATCATTGCAGGAAAATGTTCACGAGTTAATTCCATTTTTTCGAGACATAATTTTGGAATCACTGTAAACAATACAAATCCCGCTTAAATGATACAATGTTCTGAAGAAGGTTATGGTCAAAATGTTAAACTTTCCATTGGAAACGTCAGATGGTGTCTGACAACATTTAGTGTTCTCAAGGCTCAAGATAACCCCTAGGCAAAACGGTCGTGGATTCGGTCTCATGTCTTATTTTTAATGTTTAATGATTTCTAGACTGATTACGATTCCGCTTGCACGGTTTAGTATAATTCTATACAACGACACATTCGCTGTGTAGTCCCTGGCCGGTTTTTTATTAAGTAAAAGACTTTAAAACATTATGATTCCATTGATGGAAAGCGGTGGGTTATCGAGAGTGACGCAGTTGCGTGACCAACCCCCGTCAGTCAACTGGAGTGCCAGCCCAGCGGGCTGCCGAGCCGAGGGGGTCTCGCGCACACGCTTCAGCCCTTTCGAGCCCTCGTCCTCCGCTTCTTACTAGAACATTGAATAATCCGATTCTTTATGGCCGATGTATTAATTTTACACGCATGTTAGGCCCTTACTGCCGCCGCTCCACTAATAGATCAAAATTGGTGGTAAAGCGGAGTGTATCGCGTTTTTATTGCCCGGTTTATGACTCCATTACGACAGAGATTGTTTCGGTAAACAGGATTACGATAGTTGTGGGGATAATAAAACGCGAATCGTTTTGATATGGTTGCGAAAAGAATATAAAAGATTAACGTAATTAGCCTGGAATGCGCCGGGCTTTTAATTAACTTTATCACGTTGTTCATTATCGTATCCTGTTTTAAAGACGCTGAGTATGCGAAGTGCATATCGATGAAATTGCAACAATATGCAATAGTAGGAAGGGCAGACTTGGAAGTAGAAATGACACAATGTATTAATATGAATTATGGGTTTTTGGATACATAATTCCAATGATGTAGGAAAACAGGAAGTTTGGCGATCTTCACCAGGAGAATTTATGACAGATTTGCGTGTTTAGAAATGAAAATAAGTTTATAATTATATTCTGTAATATATAAATATTCAATGTGAACTTAGTAGAACTGAATGTGACTTCATTTAATGTTTACGATTATAAAATTGAGTAGAACTCAGTCGCCTCCAGACCAGGTAATTGATACTGTCTACTGTTCAAAATAATATAATATTCAGTTGATAGAAAACAAAGACAATGGCTAGTCGCATTTGTCACATAACGCGTTTTAACAATAATAATATTTATTTCTCTTATAACAGACAACTGTATATATAGCAATCATCACAATAAGTTAAAAACTGAATACTCTAATATTTATACTCTATATAATGGCTGAATCAGTTCCAGATTTTTAGGTGATTTATTATATTTCTTTAGGCTTATTTACTTGGAAGAATCAAAGCTTGCTTTATATTAAAGTGTGTGTGAAGATCATTTTTATTTCTTATATCAACAACATGAAAGTTTTCATTAGTAGGGAAGAAATTCATATTTATATAGGGTGTCTCAGTTGGAAGTATAGTATTTGAATTACGCGCCATGTGTGTACTGTCAAAGATAGGGTGTCAGTATTTAACGACTGTCATCTACAAACCATACGACGTCATCTTGCCGTGTCACGATAGCGTTCCCCATTTATTGTGGTAGGTAGCATTAACACCTTCATTTTCAGAGAAATATTGTCCAATTACTCCACCACTCCAACATGCGCATCGAACCTTGCATCTCTGTGGATGCATTTCTTTTTCGTGACGAGTATGTCTTGAAACACACCATCACTTCAAATTCGACAATTTGATTTTCTGACGTATTCATCAAGATAATAATGTGCAGATGCAGATCTTTCTTTAAAATCCAATGCACGATGGCTCTTGACAGATTCAATTGTTGAGCACAATGTCGAAGTGTTTGGATAGATCTTAGATTGTTCTCGAAACTACCGATAGATGGCGCTTGGTACATTCTACTGCAGTAGAACGTAACGGCGTCTACAAGATGTGAGCCTCATCTGTTAAAGGTATATTCGCTTGCACTACACTGACGAGACCCAAGATAAAGTCGAAACCGGTCTGCAATTAATGATGTCCTGAGATAGGTGATACTTTGCATCTTCCTTGTGGTTTTCGAACAATCTAAATCACTCTATTTTAGTGCTAACTCTGTTAGATAAAATACGGCAAATTTCGGTATATAACTCGTCGTTGGCGTGTAGCCAGGAGGATAGCTGTTTTGGCCTAATTTGTTTATTCCTTATTATATAAGGCATTTACAGATTGAGTGTAATATAATAATCTTCTTATTTCAGTAACCATTGTGTATTTTAAAAACATCAAAATCCCATCCTCAAAAAAGTTTCGACATACTGCTAGGTCCTTGGTAGACGTTGAAATAATATATGATGATAATGATAATAGAAATAGTAGAAATATAATCAAACATAACTTGTTTTGTTTATTATTATTTATATGTTTGTTAATCAGCAGTGTATCCTTTATATTTATATCCTCTGATGTTGTATCTCGTTGAGTCTTTCTACAAAAAATTTAAAACCTCGTGTTTCTGATAATGATTTAGCAAAATGAAACGTTAAGAGTATCCAATATATTTTTCTCCGATCCACAATTCTATTATATGGCACGTTACATGTTAAAATTCAGCAGTCGAAAAATTTTTCAATTTGCGTTATCTTTTCCCTAATTTTCTCACCCACAGAAACGTTCCTTTGATAATTCCCACCTTGAGTTTGAATTTCTAACGTGACACTGAATTTAGTCAATTCGAGAACTGGTTACGAATTGATGAACGACCTTTTCGTACTTCCTTACGGAATGTTCTGATGTTCTTTTGTGTTCTGAAATCCTATACCATGTTAGTAGGCACTGAAGATACCATTCCACTGTAACACTTTCTCCTTCATCATCCAGATACCAGTATATATCGACATTAAAACACATTGCGGCAATTAACGTACACATTGTATATTCTGTTCGCTAGATTAGAATCCAGTTCCCAATCAGTAGTCAAAATCGGACCTAATCTCGTTTGCGAGCGACGTTTTCATCGACCACCAATGTTTTTCATAAATATAGTGAATGATTTCTTAATATACACCAGTTCTGATATTTTGAGGGAGATCAAACAGTCCAGTAGATCACTCACTCTTAGACCACATTGTGTGGACTAACTTTACAGACCTAGTAAGGCCATCGTGCTTGAAACTAGGACATCGTAAGCCAATTCTGCAATAATCTAATTGAATACGAAGACTTATATAATGATAACTCTCATTAATCCTTTGTGAATATCGGATGCACTGTCACCAAGCAGTAGTCCATTCCTTATACAATCTAAACCTTTTCTTTCTCAATTCTCTTTCTTCGATTATCCGTCCTGCTCCTACATCGACATGATCCTTTGATGTCTTCTATATATTCCGGCTCTCTATCATCTCTATTATTAAGTTCTTGAATCATTCTAAATAAAATATGTTTTTCGCTTTCTCACCTGGAAAACTTTAAAAGCGTATGTTCCGTGATGTTATCTATTCTCGACTATACCTCTATAATACCTGGTATTAGTCATAACTGGTTCTACCAAACTATTTGGTACAAACCTTAAAGAAAAATATCTAATTGTTCTGTGTTTGCGTGTGAGCTATTTCCAATGTCCGATATAATCCTCGTTGTCCATTGTCCCCATTTCTATATTCTTATCGCATCTTCTTTGCCATATGTTTATTATACGTCAGTGTCGATTTATATTTCTTTACCTGCAATGTAAATCAATAAAACTGTCCTACATATAACCTCTCTCTTCCTATTAATTGGTTCTTTTAAATTTGGCAAGCCTACATATTGATGTTTTTCTTATATTATTTATTGTCTTCAGTTTTCTTAATGTGTCCTTTCATTATGAGAGCATCGTTTTCCTGTGGGGCTAGTTCCAGGTAGTTCTTTGTTATCCAGACGCTCGTTACATATATCTCATACTATTTCGGAAAAGTTTCCATGTTACAATTTTTTCTTAGCCACCTCCAACTTTTGTCAATATTACCATTTTCCACTATTACCATGCTTTAACGCTCGCAAACCGACTTATAATTAAATACAGTCGTCCTTTGTGCGGATACAATCGGGTAAAAATCGACGGAAAGTTGTAGTAATTCTAAATCCCCTCGAATGAATTCGAGTCATTGTTTGCGCGAACGCAACATTGAGATGCAAAGCACGCTTTGATCCTTCGGGAGGAGTGACGCGTTCTGACAGCTCAACAAAGCTCCGTTCACGCATTCGGGCCATGGGAGAAGAGCTTTTATGCCCTTCGCGAGAAGGGCTCGCGAGCTTAAGTTGGCTTCACGTCATATTGTATTTTCACACGCAATTCTAAAAGGCCCGCTATCGGGCACTGAATTAGTCCCCCGAGAGTATCGGGGAGCTATATGAGGAATACGGGCATTCGAAATATCCAATAAGGGCCTAATATTTATGGAAATTGCTAATTCTCCTAATTTGAATTTCGTTCCAGTTCTTTAGTATACGTTGTTTACAGACGTAATATAATCAGAATAGGTATATAGATATTTCTTTCTGTTTTCTTCCACAATTTCCGTCAATTAGATTTCACTTGTTTTGTCTCTTCGGTTGTCGGTCAATTAAATTATTAAAAAAAGAACACTTTTATTCGTACATTTCATATGATATATCCTCATACATTTTGTGTAACAAATGTCTTCATAGAACTACAAATACTTTACAATAAAGCAGCCCCATCAGCCTCCAGCTCCAATTTAAAAAAATTTTGGACCTGTCGTCCATTTACGTATATTTTAGTAGGTATTTTAAGATTATTAATAATATTATCCTTCTAAGTTACTATAGTTTTATGAAAAGTTATAGCATAACATCTGTCTTCATTGAACACTATAGAAATAATTGCACCCCATTAACCTTCTATCTCTAATCTCTGGGATTTTTGAACTTGGGACCTACTTACATATTTTCACTATCTTAATAATAATATTATTATCCCTCTAAACAAATATAGTCTTTATAAAGTTTATGACCCAACAACCATCTTACATAGGACTACAAACAGTATATAATGAATTGTGCCACACTGATTTTCAACATATAATCTTCCAAATTCTTGAACTTTTTTATATTCTCCGAGATTTCATTATCTTCTTAATAAAATTATTAACTCTTTAAACCAATGCAGCTTTCAAAGAGGCTCTAGTACAACAACTAGCCTCATAGACTACCAAAAATAGACAATTAATTGCGTCTTCTTAATTGTCTACTTCTATCTCAGAATTTATTGAACGAGCTGCTTATTTTCGAATTTTTTAGTAATAATAATGTTTAATATTATCTCTCTAAATCGATCTATATTTCATAAAGGTTATAGCACAACAATTATCGTAGAACTACAAGCACTAGTATTAGCCTTCTCTTTCGAATCTCCAAAATTATTTCTTGTGCTGCGCATTTACATATTTTTCAGTATCTTCTTTTCAGAAAGATTATAGTACAACAACCATACTACCAAACTTAAGTACATATAAGATTGTTTTTATTAATATTGATAATAAAATGACTGTAATATGGCGACATTACATAATTTATTTCAGCAAGGCATTTTACGCTTTAAATCATCATTTGGGAATCAAAAATATTCTTACTAATAGTTTTGTTCCTATTTCATTAAACTTTGTTAAAACCTACTTACACAGACTTTCTCAAAATAATTGTTATTAATAACCAATATTCTACACCATATAATACGAATTACAGCATGCCACAGTATTTTACCCTTGGGCCGTTTCTTATTTTTTTATATATTATTAATCTGCATAACGTTGTTAATTAATCCGCAGTACAATTTTTCATAGATAATATACAATTTTTTCATCATGTTTACAATAATTCTTTCATAATTAATACAATAACTTAAGCATGATTTACACAATATGAGCATAATAGTATGCTCCCTGCAGCATAATCTACACATGAGTATCGCAAAACCAAGATGTCTGATCTTTAGCAGTGATGTATTTGAAGAATTCATTCAATTGCATAGAGTTTAAAAAAATAATAGGTAACGTAAATATCAATAACATAGTTGACAACTGCATTAAAAGAAAATTTCAGTAAATTATATTTTAATCCGTTAAATTAAACATAAAAAAGTAATATGTAATTTTACATAACGTGCATGTATTAACAAATTAAAATATCTGAACCCCATAATTTAACACAAATATTAATTTCAAATAAACACATAAACTATCCTTATCATTTCTAACATAAATAAAGGCACACAATACCAGACAAGTACGTATTTTAACTTAGTTACGACAAAACATTCATTCATAGGAAACTTAAAATGTAAATGTTTAATTATATCCATATAACTTCTACATATAATCAAGACTGTAAGTATGTAGCTATTAGAATAATTTAAAAAAAAATGAACATTTTCTAATAACAATTGTAGTTTTCTCAAGATATTGTCATATAAAACCAAAATATAAGTATTAAACACATTTTTTATTAATGGAATTAATTAACTTAAAAAACCAGTAAAATATAATAAAATCAAAAAGAAAAAAATTCTGTACTTAATTGTAATATTTAACACATTGTGTCATATTGGCCTTTCATGAGGTAGCTTTGAAATTGTTTTCTGATTATCTTATTCGTTTCCATTATATTTTGCGTTATTATTCTACAGTTGTATTTTATGTATTTTTATCCACTGTTCAGTATTGCTTAGTATCATATGTTCGCTATCTATATTTTCCTCCTCATTTTCATTACCGAACATTTTTTGTGTTCCCACTATAACAAACAGGGATAAAATATTCGTTCATAAAAGTCAAAAACGTTACTGACTCGACTGACCCAGTGGCGTTCTGTCCTAACGTACATGAAGTTTTTTATTTTTTATAGGGTTGGTTAATAAATTTAGTTTCAGGTCTCTGGTAGTGGGATCACTATCCTGCTAAAGTTATACTTTTTTTTTCTCGTGAGGAAAATCTTCAAAAGACACCTGGCCTCTGGTGTTCTGTTATTGTTTGGCCAGGTAGTGTTGGATTCGTATACGCCTACCGACTAAAAACTCCCCGCTATCCTATCAGTGTGATGCCGAAGAGGAACCGCTCTCGCTTTACTTCTCTTCGGCATATCAATCAGGATACTTACTCATTCCCCACTTCCCTTTCCTCCTTCTCTTTCTCCTTCATGATGAACGTTACCATCTGCTCCACCACTGTCCATCTTTCTCTGCTCTCGAGCATGATTGGGATCATGTTGTCCGCAATGATAGCATGTCCTATCTTTTGCTCTGCAGCTCTCCTTTCTCCTGTCCACCTTTTGCAGCTAAACACTGTGTGACCGGCATCATCGACCTCTCCGCAGGACCAGCACTCTCTGCTCTCGCGTTTGCCTATATCCAATAGGTAGTCCGCGAAACAGCCGTGCCCAGTAAGGACCTGGGTTAACTAATACCCGACATCGCCATGTGCCCTTTCGCACCATGGCCTTGTGTCCGGGATTAGAACCCTCGTCCATCTCCCTCGGGGCTTCGCCTCCCATCTCTCCTGCCAGTGTTCCCATAGGCTCTCCCTTGCTGCACATCTTTCAGCGCCTCCATACACCTCCCATCTCTCCCTTGCCAGAAGATCGATGGGTGGTATACAGGCTATCACCAGCGTTGCCGCTGCCGATATGGTTCTGTATGCACTACAAACTCTTAGCGCTGCTCTTCTCTGGACTTTGGTGAGCTCTTTTACTCCACTTGTCTTTTCTCAATATATCCACCCACACCGGGGTAGCATACAGCAGGGTCGACTGTACCATCCCGCTGAGGACTCTCCTCTTTGACGCCCTGGAGCCCTTGATGTTTGGCATCAAGCGACCAAGGGCCGAAACAGTTTTTCCCGCCTTTTCCAGCGTCTGTTTGATATGTTCCCTAAACGACAGAGAACTATCAATCCAGACTCCCAGGTACTTAATACTCTGCTTCGGCACGATTTCGGTATTCCCTACTCGAAACGTGATGCACGGAAGCTTTCTCCTCCTTGTCAGGAGGATTGCTTCCGTTTTTTCCAACGCCAGAGTTAGTTCCCTCTCTTCAACCCATCCTTTGATTCTCTCGATAGTGAGGTTGGCGTTTTCCCTCACATCGATGTCACTTCTTCCGGTAACGACTTTAAATATAATAAAATACATAAAAAAAATAAAATTACATAGTGTAATATGACCTACTTCTTAACTCTTTAAAATATATCTAATTAACAAAATATGGGGTATCAACTTGTCTTACGAGTATTGCGAAACGTATTCTCATTCCATTCCATCAATAATATTCTATAATTATAAGTCTGTCTAGTGTATTACATACCTAACATTTCTCACTTTCTTATTATATACTAACGAGGTACAATTATGCTTAAAAATTTCACGGCAATATTCATACAGGCTGTAATTTAGAAGATAATTATCAGTGATATCTTGATAATACAGTGAATAATTAATATCCAATATGTTATATTCGTTAGAGAACCCGTTTAAAAATGAAAATTAATATTAATTAGTAATGTCGCAAAACGTTTGTTCCCATCGCTCGCAACCAAGAAGTGTGTGACCAATAGAAGTAAAATACACTAGGCACAAATATTAAGGGATGTAAAAAAAACCTAAATTTTTAGATGATTTTAAAAGAGCTGTAAGTTGGATAAAAATAGTTGCAAAACAATTTTAATAAAAACATATTGAAGCTTCAAGTTTATAGTTTTTAGATCTTGAGTCAAATTTTTTTTACCATCAGCAGTTTTTGAATAATTATAAGAAAACCATCGGAAAAAAGTTCCAAATTGTTGCTTACTCTTTTCGCTGAGTTATCGTCGTTCAAAACAAAAAAAATCAGTTTTGTCTTTGGTAACTAATTACTCGGTAATTTTTTTTAAACTTTTTTTCTGAAAACCAGAAACTTGGAGTTTCAATTTGCTTTTTTTTAAATTCCCCTGCGATTACTTTTCTCCAAGTTATAGCTCTTTGAAAATCACCTAAAAATTTAATTTTTTTTACGTCCCTTAATTTTTGCGCCTAATGTACTACCTTTCGATTTAATAAAATCAGGAAAACTTATAACTTATAACTGACAATATGTAACTTAAATATTCAGTGCCAAAGAGATTATAGTTTTGAATGTATCACAAGGGTAAAGTTAAGGTTCCAGATCTGGATCTGGAAATGGTGGGGGCCACTCCACTCAAGGACTGCAACACTTAGTCCCTATTGAACACCTTGTGCAAAAAAGATCATCCCACCTAGGCAGTCAACTTCTATACATTCTTGCCAAATAGATTCGGGGAAGTCTCATAACGTTGCGTCACCCATAGTTGGTCAACATTCTCCTAAAATAAATTCCCTAATAGTCGAAAGGGCAGAGCACAAAGTATGGTTTCATACTCCTGTTCACAGTTTCTGCAATATTGACTATCACTCAGCTCCATACTATCACCAGACTTAAGTTCATCCTGTCTATTTTATCTTCAATATTACATATTCTATTGCTGACATCGATAGGATACTAAAAATGCTAATTAATAAAAAAAAACAGAATAAAACGTTAAAAACAAATAGCAGTAGTTGTCTACGGAATCGACAACTTAAGCCATTAGAAAGAATACCTTCCCAGGTATCACAAGAATTGGATTTGACTAATTTTTTTCTAGTTACTATTCCTGTGCCATTGGATCCAATTTTATGGAGTGAATGTGAATTTAGGAACAAATTAAGAAGCTTGAAGTAATACTGAGGATACAAAATTCACTGTTATGGAGGAGTATATTAATGATTCTATCACTATCGATCATTAAAATTGCAGTTGCTAAAAGAATATATATATATATATATATATATATATATATATATATATATATATATATATATATATATATATATATATATATATATATATATATATATATATATATATATATATATATATATATATATATTTGCTAAAACAGGTACCAGATTCGAGCAATCAAAGTCAGTATTTCATGAAGAGCCAGAAAATGTTCAGAACGACGTCCTCTCTTCTTCGTCGGGATCTCTTTCCACCTATATGCTTCCCCAGTATCAGTATTCATAATGGTCTGAAGTTCGCCTATCCCGTGACCTTGAAAACCTTACCAAATTCTGTTTCAAAGATACTCACTATGTATCAATAAGCAAAGCACAAAATAACGGACTTATTATCTGCAAATATAGTGTGCAAAAATGGGACGGGGAAAATTTGAGTGATGAAATAAAATCGTTAACAAAATAAATGAAAAAGCTAGCCCCAAATTTGAGTCATGAGTATTCCAATGGGATATATTGATTGCATTTCAATTAATATTATTCAAAAACGGATATTATACACTTCAACTATCTTACCTTTTATATTAGTAATTCGCAATTCTGTAGCTATTTCGAGATTCTTAACTGTTTTATATAACATCAATCGATCGCGAATTATAACGGTTCTTGCACTATCCTCTTAAAGTAACAGGACGGCGATAATTAAGTTATCCTCTCTTGCTGTCTTGCGAAAAAATATGAACTTTCACGAAGACCCCATTATACAAATAACTCCGTACTTGTATCGGCATGACTCTAGGAACAATATCACCTTTGCAATCATTATGCTATTATAACTAATATACGGCGTATAAAACGTCTCCTCTTTCCGACAAAAATATACGCTTTCACACGGCTACGGGTCCAGTTAAGTACTTAGGTTTTGTAGCATGACTTTATTTAGACGTACAATAACTTAAATTAAACATAGTCTTAGTCGGGATTAATGGTAGGTACATAAAAATTATTTATTGTGGCGTGTATGAGGTCACAATGCGTTTAATTAATGGTTATTTAATGTGTTAGCCGACAAAATAGATGCACTTTTATTATTGCATCTACAGGGACGCCTAACAATGCGCCATTGAATTTAAATTTTAGTTCAAAGACTATTTTTTATCATGGACATATTAAAATATTTTCAAAAGAATTAATTAAACTAAAACGTAAGAAACAATATATTTTTAATATATAAACACAGCTCGATAAAAATTCTGTTTATAATATTTAAATATATTTTTATTAGCTAAATATAGTATGTTATTTTTCAGATTGTCTCTAGTACTTGTTTATGGTTTTTCTTCTATTATATTTCTATACTATATTGTTTGTATAGTAATATTCTGGATTATGTATCCTGTAACTGAGATTTGCATCAGTTGAATATTTCAGTTCAAATAATAAATATATTATAAAGTAAATATACAAATAAATAAACGGTTTTAAAACCTTAAAACGGACTTTTCCGCACATAGAATATCTCTATCTCGAAATTGAGTGGCCGAGAAAAAGTAAACCAACACTTAAGTGCAGAATGTGTGTTTTATGCGACAGTTTTACTTTTTCCAATTTCAATATCAATAGGTGTCGTCTGGCAGACGTCCCCGATCAGAATCAGTCAAAACCCTATCGATCCGACGATTTAGTTGAGTTATCGTGCTAACAAAAAAGAATTCTCAAATAGTCCACTACGGTGCTTCCTCATATGACCCATGGATAGAGTCCATGGGTGTGTCCTATCCACCTTAAAATCAATAGGTGGCGTCTGGGAGACGTCTCCGATCAGAATCAGTCAAAGCCCGATCGATCCGACACGATTTAGTTGAGTTATCGTGCTAACAAGAATAAATGCCAACGACAACGACACATACACAGACACAAGAAAATTATAAACCATTTTTTGACGTGAATACGTCTTTAAATTTGCTTCCATACTGGGAGGCAATTCAAAAAACTGATGATAACAAAATCGGGGGATACAATTTGGTGTTGTAGCTACTTAACTATCATCTATATCCAAAATCTAATTACACCACTCGATATATAAGGGATCAAAGAATTCACTACGTTGAGTGAGGACTGTGACGCATCGCTCGCGGCAGAGGGGGAAGGGTAGCCATTTTGAGATCGTTTTGCTGCGTCACATAATTTCCGTTTAGTATAAGTTTTGACTCGGTGAAGCTACGACGTTCGCTTTGGTTTCAATCGTCAGCTCTCGTCAAGATCTATAGATTTCTTGTATAAGACAGTAGTGTGAAATAGTTGTAGTGAATATATATGGTGTTAAAGTAAAAAATTAAAATAAATATCGCAATGTCAGCCTATACTCGTCATAGAGCCAAATCGAAATATAGAGAACGTATACGGTTGGAAAGGGCATCTCAACAGCAATCCAGTGATACCCATAAACCGCCATATGACAGAGTAAAGCGGTGCCGGGAACGTAAAAGATTGAAGGCGTCCGAGCGGATCAACGACCTATCATTAATAAAGTTATAATACAGTA
Source organism: Rosalia funebris (assembly GCA_037954035.1). NCBI lineage: Eukaryota > Metazoa > Arthropoda > Insecta > Coleoptera > Cerambycidae > Rosalia > Rosalia funebris. Next base: position 35,988,567 of record JAZFAV010000015.1, read on the forward strand.
ATAAAATTATTTGTTTACTTGATTTCTTTCCTAAATCCAAGGAATCCCAAATAAAACATGGTGATCAGAAGAACTTGTTAAAAAAATTATTATGATATTACGCTCAAAGAAAATATTACCTTTTACATACACGTATTCACGTAAAACCCACGGCCGTGTCCACGACACAGCTGCACACTGACATTTTTTTTTATTTTTAGGCCGAAAAACGAAAAATAAACCATAAATTTTTTTTTACACGATTACATTATTTTTCCGCGTATAGTGGGAGTGCGGAAAAGTGAAAATTAAATAAGGAAAATTAAAATGGAAATAAGTACATAGATAAATGAATCCCGGTAGTGGTAGTGGTGCCAAAGTGATTAATAATCTTGATCATCAAGAGATAGCACCATCAAGTTGGCATCATCAGATGCTTAAAACTAGTCTTGCATGGTCTTTCGAGTATGCCAGCTTAGTTGCCGAAACGTGCATCGAGTGACATATAATAGATGTTTTTCTAGAAATAGAATAGGTAGAAGTTTTTGTGGAAAACTGATCTGTCTTGTTCTATATAAATTAATATCCAAGTACAATAAAAACAAATCATATTTTTGTGAAGTAAGCATGAACATTTAGATCCAAATATGTCCAAAGCAAGCGTTTACTATGCGAACTTCCCAAATTGCACCAAAGTTATAATTTGCAGATAGAAATCGTTAGTTACCCAATTTATTATAATGACCCTTGATACACAGACAAATTACTTTGATCACTTGATACTCGGCAAACATGCCTTCAGATTAATAAGGGTTAGGCTTTAATATCGTACCCTTTTCACTTAACAAAATTACACCTACATTGGAGTAGATGGGAGAAGAGTGGGTTATGTGATATCGCTATGTTTAAATGAACGGCGCCAGTATGATGTCGATATAACGTTAGGTGTAATTAATTTTGATTGGGTGATTACTGCCTAGACGGAAGATGAAATAGTTACTAAACTGAATCCAAATTTGTGGTCCAAGTTTTCTACTCACCGTTGGTTTGCAGGTGCATCATATGTTTCTGTATGTGGTCTATTACGATACTGAAATAAATAAACAGTTTTAAAACCTTAAAACGGACTTTTCCTCACGTAGAACATCTCTATCTTCAAATTGAGTGGCAGAGAAAAAATAAACCAACACATAAATGCAAAATTTGTGGTTTATGCGACAGTTTTACTTTTTAAAATTTTTCTCAAATAGTCCACAATTCTGCTTTCTCATGACCCATGGACAGGGTGGAGTGTGTCCTATCCACCTCAAAATTAATAGATGTCGTCTGGTAGACGTCCTTAATCAGAATCAGTCGAATCCCGATCGATCCGACACGATTTCATTGAGTGATCGTGCTAACAAAATCGATTTCTTAAATAGTCCACCGTTGTGCTTTCTCATGACCCGTGAACATGGTAGAGTATGTTCTATCCACCTCAAAATCAATAAGTATCATCTGGGAGACGTCCCCGATAATGATCAGTGAAAATCCTATCGATCTGATATGATTTAGTTGAGTTATCGTGTTAACAAAAACATTTCTTAAACAGTCCACCATCGTGTTTTCTAATGACCCATGGACAGGGTGGGGTGTGTCTTATCCACCTCAAAATCAATAGGTGTCATCCGGGAGACGTCCCCGATCAAAATCAGTTAAAATCCGACCGATGTGACATGATTTAGTTGAGTTATAGTGCTAACAAAGAAAATACTGAAATAGTCCACAATCGTGCTTTCTCATGACCCACTGACAGGGTGGGGTGTGTCCTATCCACCTCAAAATCAATAGGTGTCGCCTGGAAGACGTCTCCGATTAGAATCAGTGAAAACCCGATCGATACGACGTGATTTAGTTGAGTTATCGTGCTAACAAGAATAAATGCCGACGACAACGACAATGACATACACACAAACATACACAAAATGGTTTAAAAACCAATTTTTTTACGCCGAAAAACGAAAAATAAACCGTAGAACAAAGTTTTTTAACACGATTACATTAACACTTAAAGTTGGCGAAACGCGCGTCTAGTGTAGAGTATAGTGTTTTGGTGTTTTGTGGAAAACTCAGTTAGTGTTATCTTCACACCAAAGGTTCCAACCTACTCCAGGAACACAATTACATTACTTTTTCGCGTATGGTGGAGTACGGAAAAGTAAAAATAGTTTATTATAAAGTTTGTGTTAATAAGTTTGTATGTCTATATGTTGTCTTATTGTATGTGTATTGTTGTCTGCTGTGAAACATGTTGTTGGATTATTTTTTGGTTTGCAAACGCGTTGTGCTTGTAAAAATCGGAAATACCCATCTCGACGATCATATAGTTAACATTGGTGTTTCACATGGTTCGGTCTTTGAGCTATTAATATTTTCACTATATGTCGATAAACTGCCATCTCATCTGGAAGAAAAATCGACAATGTACGTAGATGATGCATCTCTAATAATTTTAAACCATGTAGAGCTTCGCAGCACTCAGTTTCAAAAATTATGGGACAGTTCAACATTTAGTGTAGAAAAATATAATTGATTCTAAATTTATATAAAACAGAATGCATATATTTTTTAAAAGTAACACCATGGTACTTTTTTATTAGCTTAAAAAATTCTTTGAACCTTCGTTGCAGGTGTCCATACCATTTTAACTGATTTTCAGTTATATCGTCCATTATCGTATTTTTTTACATCAATTTTTTCTCTGATGGTCTCATTTCTTACACGGTCAAATAAAGTTAAACCAAAACATCTTCCCCAGTACACCATTTCGGTTAAGAGAAGCTTTTGTGACATATTTTTATCTATAACCCACACTTCTGACTCATACGTCAGTGCTGGCTGAATCATAGCCTGATATACACTTCTTATTGTTTTTTTTTTATTCATGTACTGTGTTCCTATAGTCATGTATTGTGTCTTTTGTATGTTTATCTCTAAGCCCCATTTTGTGAAGTCTTCTATGAGTTTGTTTATCATGTAAGTCTTGTCTTGCTGGTCTACCGCAAGAACTACCTGATCATCTGCAAAGAGGATTGTGTACATGTGAATGTCCTCTATCCATATCCCCATGAGACTGCATTTTCTTATCCACTGTTTTAAAGCGCTGCAGAGATAAATTTTAAACATGATTGGAGAGAGGCAGGAGCCCTGTTTAACTCCTTTTGTTTGTAAGAAAGCTTCAGAAGTTTGATTTTCGACCTTAACAACCGATTGGTTTTCTCTATACATACAATGCTTTTACGGCGTTTACATATACACTATTTATACCTGCTTCTTTGATTGCGATCACAATTTCATTGCATGATAATTTCTGTAAAGGGACGGAGTCCAATGTCTTACGAAGATCTATAAAAGTAGTGTGAAGCTCCGTTCCTCTTGCTGGTCTCTTTTCTACCAGTTGTTTTATTGTAAATATATTGTCCACGCAGGATTTCCCAGGTCGAAATCCACTTTGTTCTTCCATTTCCATGGCTTCCTCTTCTATTCGAGCTGCTAGGACTCAACTGTGATTTCTGACTTCTCTAATACACAACAGATGTCATTAAAATATGTTTATGTTTAGACAGAAGCATTTAAAAACAAACTCTTGATCCCATTTGTTTATTGAATTCATACAGTTATCTAGCATATATACATATGCTACATATATAATATCTTATTATGTGATAAATATGCTCAACAAATGATCTCAATAAATACATGCGCTCGAAAAATCAAGTTACGGTTGAAAATAACAATCAACATCTTCATTTTGGCCAATTTTTTTCTCCTGGCGGATATAACAAGGTCCGTGTTACTTAGATTTACAGACAGTTTGCTCCGTACACTAGTTTTTAATAATTGTTAAAGTATTTTACATCAACTCGCATAATACCCATTCAAGGCATTCGGTTATAAGAATGGCTAAGTCATACCCATTGCCTGTTGTATAGTATTCAGCTTCGCTGAGGAGTTCCAAAACAGTATCTATAACTACGTTCCATATTACTCCTATGGACGATAGAGCCCCGCACCCTTCACCCTCTTATTATTATGCGTCACTACTTCACATTGCCGACTACTCTCCTCCATTTAAGAATACTGCCCTCCTACCCTCCATTTAAGAACACGTTTAATACATTCATTGAGTGTTGATGGGTTAAATATATGCTTATGTTTAACGTATCCACATGCAACGAAGGATGAATGTAAATATGTAGATATTCATCGAGTGGTAATAGACATTGATAGAAAAAGTTGATCGCAGCACAACCCACAAAATCCCACTCCAATGTTTAAAATAATGAAACAATTGCTGCGACAAATATTTCAATTACATGGATACGAATACCGGAAAGTTTTGAAAAGCTATGAATGATTAATTTTACTACTACTACTACCTAAACGTTATCAGTTGAAGAAAAATGGATGGAAAGCATTAGAATATTCGTTAACACTCCGTCGGTCGCACCTTTTGGAGTCTCGTGGACGGTCGCACTGAATCTATGAGATCCATTTATGAAATATTGATATTTACGGAAAAAAACTAACTTTTTTTTCTTTAGGTCATAAAAAATGTAAATCATGTTTTTATAACTTTTATTAAAACTTTTACTAAAAACAAGGCTACTTTTTTAATATAAATGTTAGGTCCCGAATTGGAGCCAATCGGTCTACTGTCTTCCGTTCTTGACGAGTATCATGATTATCAAGTCGAATTTTTCCTAACAAAAATTTGAATCTTTGCAACAACATAGTCAACCAAAATATTTCTATGCCGAAACCATCGGTGCTCCAAAAATCGTCAAAGTTGTTTCTTCCAGCTTTATTCTCTCCAGCAATATACAGTAAGCCGATAAAAGCCTTAATTTAGGTTTTATTGGTAGTTAGTGCATCACGAGCCCGCGAAAAAGTGTCACGAATTGTGTCGATGTACTGATTAGTATAATTAGCAATCATATCCAACATAGTGTCGTCGAACAAGCACAGCCATGTATCCAACAGGGTGTTTATATTTTTTGCCTTCCCTATTACACCAAGAAGTCCTGTAAGCATATTAATTTTCTCGGTTTTCTTTCTGTTGTTCTTTCTTTCTTTCCGATTTTCCTTTTGCAAATATAAAATGAGTCGTCGCCCTCTTCATCTTTGCTTCAGAACGCGAAGCTACATCACTATTCAGAATTGGAGTCCTCTTCGTGCACCTCTATTTCTTCAGTTTCATTAATATCAGAAGATTCTTAATCTATATCGTGGCGAGGGTTATTCCGATTGGATGACGCAGTGTTTTAAGCAGGTTCATCATCATCACTGTCGTTCAATAGAAGTGCATGGATTTTCAAAATGACCTCTGCGTTGCGAATAAAAAATATATTTTCTAACGTCATTATATGTCTGAAAAAAAAAGGAACATATTGTTCATGAAATAAAAGAAGTTTTTTGAAAAACTACAAATTAGAAGAACACAACGTGAACAGTCGCATTGTATTTAACAGATCCAGTGCCCTTATAACACTGAAATACCTTGTACAAACGAAAACGATTCTTTTACGGTTAATTATATATGAAATGTAAAAATATGTGATAATGGAAAAAATTGTGTAAAAAATTAATACTTACAAATTAGGTCGCATGGGAGTTGATAGATCCAAGTACATAGTTCCCAGTCGAACAGCGTAGTCAATTTCATGGGCGCAATCACACTGAATTATGTGGCTTTGTCAGGAGGCTAGGTGGAGGGAGGACTTCTCACCACCCAGCTCTACTTAGATGATTACAAAACACTACTTACGTGGATCTCAAAGATCCGGAGCGACAGACGGAGTGTTAAGAAATATCGTTAAAGGTAAAAAAGTATTTGGATGCAAACAGCACATTATTAAGGTACTAGTTGATCAAAGCAATACAAAACCGATCCCAAACGTAGCTCAAGGGGTACCAAAAACCCAACAATGCACTTGTATTTATGTTCATTTTCCTTTGATGTCAATAAGCCATTACGCAACGCCCGAATGCACTCTCTCTTTCATTTTCGATCAGGATTTTTAACTGATTAAAAGGATCCTCGGCTCGCGGATTCCCGGAATGGCGAAATATCATTTCCCTTTTAATTTACATATTGAACGCGTCGTTATACTGGATCGGACCAATGCGGAGTGTATCGTCGGGGGCATAGCTGAGGTCGTCGGAGAATGTATTTTTAAATTATTTATCCGTTATTGTTGGATGATTGATTGATCGCCAGTGCGGCCTTCTTTGAGCACGCCATGCCGCCATTACGCGCCGCCCGAAAAGCCAGCACTGAGCCCTGTTTGGATTACATGACACATTCGAATATGTAATTTATTTGTGCCCCGGTAAGTATTGGACTTGTAACTAACTAATCTAAGACGGTTAGGGTACATGGCACATGGAACGCCGAGTTAGATTGACCCCATCAGGGTCGGATCCAATACATTCCGTACCATCAAATTTTCCGTGTAGACTCCAGAATCAGCTGTAAATTTCGGGTAAACTAAACCTTATTAATAGACAAAACATCAATATAAAACTACCTCTTATATATATTTCATTCATTGTATTAATTATTGTCTTTTTTACCTGTTATAAATAAATGTTGTTCTAACTACATATGTTAACATAAAAAAAACGACAATGAACAGTACACATACCAGAAAATTTTATTCGGGGTATAGAAGAATATGGCGGTCTTCGGGGTGCTTGTATGTAGTGAAATGATACTAGTGGCATGTTGTTGCTATGGCTACGTTTACTTAGAGTAAATAAATAAAATAGCAAGCAAGCTAGTGACGAAAGAGGACAATGTTTCGGGGCGAGATATGGGAATTAACTGTTTTAAAAACTTATCTCAAAAGCCGACACTACGCTTGTCTCTTAAAGTACAAGGGTTTTAACATGTGGCTGAGGCAGTAGATCACGTAATTTATTGCCTGTGATAATCACATTTTTACCCCTAAGAAACAGATGTGCCCTGGTTCTGAGTACTAGCTAAACGAGCGTTTATACTTTCTAATATCTACACAACTTAAAACTAATATATATAAAATACCATGACGGTTGCCAATAGGTGTATGTGGAGCCACGTGTACACCCACATGAATATAATAAATAGGTTGTATTTATGCGATGCGATGTTGTCCAGTGCAAGTGTTTGTTAGTGCTTTCTGGTACACGTTCTAAGCACCTTTACAAATAACTGTTTCCATATATCTTCTGCTGGTTCCACTTTTGGCGAATCTATTATTTTTGTTTTTAATTTACTATCGCATTAATGGTCACAGCCATCTGCATCCACCCTTCCTAGGATTGCTTCTTTCATGCGCCTTCTACCTTCCACCAACAATACTGTTTATAGACGTTCTAAACACCTTCACAAACAACTATTTTCCATATATCTTCTCATTGCTTCACTTTTGGCAAATTTGTTATTATTTTCGTTTTTAATCTTCTACCACATTAATGGTCACAAATCATCTGCTTCCACCTTTTCTAGGATTGTTCTTTTCATGCTCCTTCCACCTCATTTACTGACAAGATATCACGTTCTCTGTTAGCTTCGGGACTTGGGGTATTCAATCCTTCTAGCACAACCACGTTTATTGCATGTGTAAAATCTACATTAAAATAGACCATACAGGGTGTCGATTAATTATAGGCGCGTAACTAGCAGTAATTGAGAAATGTATGTTCAAATAGAAATGAAGACACTTTAACTGCATTTTATTTCATTTTAGCCAATTGCTAATTAATTTCAAGGTTTCTTATGCCTTTGCTGTCAAAATTGTTGCATTATGTATTGACCAAGAGCACAATCACCTTCAAAATTAAATCACTATCTCCTGAATATGAAATAGAGACGTATCTAAATTATCTGATTACATTATTTTTCACGATTCGTATAGGGCTTGTCCCATCATTTATGAATAGCTGCGCTGTATCCCCAAAATACAAAAGTGTAATCTTTCTGTTGTCAAAAATAGTCCTGTATGTATATAAGTAGCAGACATTTTAATGGATTGTGATATAAATATAAACCATATAAACCAGTTTGTGATTTAAAAATTTTAAACAGGCAGATTTAACTATGTAAAAACAAATACAAGTACTAAATTTATGTACTTTTATCTTATCACAAGTACTTGTACGCCCAAAGTATTGTTTTCTATAGTAAGATTATATTGAATAATTGTATAATATTATATCATATGGCAGAAGGGTATTGTTTATTAACCATATTGTGAAATTTAATCATGAACAAAAAGTAAGTCGGTCTAGGGTGGTCTAAGTCTTATTTACAATAGTGCATGTAATTTCCTGTATCTGTATGAATAATTTACTCTTATTTTCTCTCAATTTAAAGTTTAGCAATTTTAATTAGGCATTTAGGCAATTGTTGCAAGTTATGAAGGTACTAGGAATATAGTTATGTACTATTCATTTCATCGCTATTTGCCAAATAAAAAACTCTCTTATCTTGCCGATAAACGGGACAGTTTACTTGAGCCTAGCCATAAAAATATGCCGCGGTATGTTTTGAGATTTTTTATTTGGCAAATAGCGATGAAATAAACTATACACGTCGTTCCACTTACATAACATTTATTTGAATCCATCACTGTACCGTATTATCGTGGCGCCTTTTTTTAATAAGGCATATGGAGTATGTTTAAAGAAACAAATTGCTATTTGACGGCTATAAATACATTTTCACGTATCAGATGGAGTGTGGATTATATAATTTCGCTATTTAATAAATTATTTCGCCATGTTTGTTCTCCATGAGAACGCTTAGTATACATTTTTGGTAACGTATAAAAAATAGATAATTTTTAACAGTTTTTTCTATGTGTTTTTTACTTATATAAATGCCTTGCGAATAAAGTAAGAACAAATTTGTTACATCAAAAGGATGATGTGAAATTATTTTTAGAATATTATTTGAGAGGTCAATTTGTTTAATATGGAATCTTCTACAATATAAAAAAATTAAATATGACAGTCATTATTCTTATTATTCAACACATATATAGAGTGTTTGTTACATATAAAAATGGTACGTTAGTTATGGTCTAGTGTTAATTTTTTTTTTTTTTGTGAAACTTATATTTTGGATGTTCTTTTTTATTTGTCTCTTCTACTTATTTAGATCGTCTTTTGATATTTATGGAACCACTACATATAGACACTAAAAACACATTCGGGCGCAATACATATGAGAGATGAGAGATCCCATAATCAAATCTTACACAATTTAGATTTTAATGAGGTGGAGACTTAATCATACGCTTATTTTAATGAATACAATGCAATATCAAATATTCCACGCTAGTTTTTAATCGCAATAATTAAATTTACATAAAGGAACTCATGTTGTAAAACAATAAATTTGGAAGATTTTTACAAGCCAACCAGCTATTGACAAGTTTTTTTTCTGTTTTAAGGACAAAACACAAACAGAAATTAGTATTGAATAATATTTTGAATACAGAAAAAAAAACACCTATTTTTTCATATGAAAGTCACAGTTATATATAAAAAATAAACAGTTTTGAAATCTTAAAACGGACTTTTCTGCACTTAGAACATCTTTATCTCGAAACTGAGTGACCGAGAAAAAATAAACCAACACATAAATGCAGAATATCTGTGAACAGGGTGGGGTGTGTCCTATTCACCTCAAAATCAATAGATGTCGTTTGGTAGACGTCCCTAATCAGAATGAGTTGAAACCCGATCGATCCGACACGATTTAATTGAGTGGTTGTGCTAACAAAAAGAATTCTCAAATAGTCCACCATTGTGCTTTCTCATGACCCATGCACATGCTAGAGTGCGTTCTATCCACCTTAAAATCAATACGTGTCGTCTGGGAGACGTCCCCAATCAGAATTAGTCAAAGCCCGATCGATCCGACATGATTTAGTTGAGTTACCGTTTTAACAAAAAAATTCTCAAATAGTCCACCGTCGTGCTTTCTTATGACCCATGGACAGGGTGTGGTGTGTCTTATCCACCTCAAAATCAATAGGTGTCGTCTGGGAGACGTTCCCGATCAGAATCAGTCAAAGCCCGATCAATCTGACACGATTTAGTTGAGTTATCGTATTAACAAAACGAATTTCTCAAATAGTCTACTATCGTGCTCTCATGACCTATGGACAGGGTGAGGTGTGTCCTATCCATCTCCAAATCAATAGGTGTCGTCTGGGAGACGTCCCCGATCAGAATTAGTAAAGACCCAATCGATCTGGCACGATTTAGTTGAGTTATCGTGCTAACAAAAAAAATTTCTCAAATAGACCCAAAGAAGGGGGTGGTGTGTGCTATCCACCTTAAAAATGAATAGGTGTCATCTGGGAGACGTCCCCGATCAGGATCAGTCAAAACCCGATCGAGCCGACACGATTTAGTTGAGTTATCGTGCTAACAAGAAATTTTAATGCCGACGACAACGACTACTATTACACATACACAGCAAACATTTTTTAAAAACCATTTTTTTTTGTTTTTAGGCCGAAAAACTAAAAATATACCAAAAAAAAAAGTATAGTGGAGTGCGGAAAAGTAATATTGGACGTGAATTACAAAGAACAGTTATAAACAACTGCCGATTTTAAGTGTAAATAATTATAAATCTTCTTCATCATTTTAGCATATTCCGAGGAAAAATAAACGTCACATTTTTGGTAATGATATTAGTATAAACCAATAATTTATACCCAAATATATTCATTTTGAATAATAATACCATAAATAGGCAGAATAAGTAAGTGTAGAGATCCCAAAAATATTATTAAATTAAATAATAAAAGAAATCTAACAATATATAAAAATAAAAATAATGGCGTAATCAGGCGCAATGCACCTGACAGATCGTGCGGCCCATTCAAGGCTAGGGAATGCACTAAATCGATATCATATCGAGAAGAGTGGTTTGGAGCTAGGATGCTGTGAGGGAGTTCGAGTTAATATTCTTGATACATACGAAAGGACAAAGAAAAAAGTGACTGCCAGATCTCAGAGATTAGTTACGTCCGACGAAGGATTAAAGCGTCTATTCCGCCGAGCCGCAACAGAGTCGAACTCAGGCCACTATTATTACACAGCCATTGTTCACAGAAATACGTCAGAATAAACAGAAAAACGGGAAAATAAATGTACGAATAAAAAAAAATTGTTAATACATGCCTCAACCGGTATCGGTTTCTAACTCGCATTGATACCGGTGCCGATAATGAAAACTTTTATTTATTTTACTAGGTACTTTTCTAAGTTTTGTGCTGTAAAACATCGACGCCTATCACTTAACAGTAGCTTATGCAATGACAAAATCTACTTTCTACTACGTCTACTATCGCCAAAGAATAATCTAATACAATAAACTGTTCTTGTAGACATAATCCATATGTTTCCAGTTTCTTTATGCAGTAATTCTATATGCAGTAATTATTTATGCAGTAATTATGCAGTAATTAATATTGAAAAGTTTCTATTAATGTAACGGAAATCATCTCGTATACTTTGTTGTTGCAGTAAGTTCTACATTGTGTGTATGACATTACTTTCGTTGGGATACAACCTAAACATAACATGCTTTAGTTGGAAAATTATTATCAATATAAGCTAGCTTCTAACCAAGTACCGAATTTTGTAACAACTGCTTCAGGAGGCAAGGGTATTCTGGCAGAGCTTCTCTAAAGGTGTCTGTCAGATAAGGCGCTTTTATAAAACAAATTCTAACATTCGCTATTACCTTGTGAACTAAAGGGAAATTGTCCCTTATTATTTTTGCTATTATGCTATTATTCTTATTACTCTTATTATTATGGTTAAGTACATGAGCTGTACATATAAAGTATATCATATCTGGAAAAGTTTCATTTAATAGATCTTGTACATTTTGTATGTATGCGTCCGTTGGCATTACTATTCTTTCTGAGAATTGTCTTGACCTATACACAGTCGAAGTACTCAATCAGTTTTGTCTACAATTATTTTGTGGTTGGTTCTGTCTAATATCATAGATGTCACTAAATAGCTGCCACTAGCACTGTAGTTTTTAACGCACCAGTTACACAATTTTCCCCTTAACGTCCACATGCGTCAGTTGCTTCGTCTATAACGAAGTACACAAAATTTTCTCCAACGTGGTAGCGAATACTCTAATTCGTCCTCGTATATATGATCAACATATCTGTTTCTTAGTGTAGTTGGAGTGAGGAGTTTTCGGTCTATATATTTCTATAGAAACTAGCGTATTATGGAGTACTTCATTTTATGTAACGGAATATTACATACCCAAAAGACTACCCTGAGGTTATAGAAAAATATAGTGTCGTCGTTATTAGCGTCGGTATCGCTAGAAGAGACATGACTTCTCGCATATCTTGTGATATTACTTTTTTAGACGAATTAATAATTCATTCACATCTATTAAAAAATAGATCATTTCCTCTAATACATATGTCCGCAAAAACTTAGAGGCATTGTCAATCCAGGTTTGCTGTAATTCTGGTTTGTATTTTTTGTCTCCACAAAACATAGAAATTAAAACACACAACGTGATCCGCAAGACTGCGTAAACAGTGAAAAAAATGATGAAATGAGAACAAACCCATAATAGGCCTCTGCGTAACATGCGGTGGCAATGCCGTTGCTATAGAAAAGAACATCGGCAGCGTATCGATTGTTAGTACGTCTCTGTTTACTCTGTTTGATTAAATCATCTTATAGATGTTTTAATAAGACTTTTAAAAATATGTTGATAGTGTGTCTAGCAGTAAAGAGATCATGAATTATTTACTTACTCCAAAATAAGCGTTATAAAAATAATAATCGATGCATCCAAGCGTTTTTTTAACATTTTCAGATAAAACAATTATTCCTTACGTTTACGCATATTTTAACGGTAAAGATGGAATGTTAAATTCCATGAAGGTGACTTTTTTAACAAGTACACAAAATATCTACAAGTATATGTAGAACGGTGTGTAGAAAAAAAGATAACCTATATTATACTTTACCGTGAAATGGAGTTATATTTCACTTTTCAATTATACTAATTAAGTAATTAAAACTAAACCGTGGACATAACAAAACTGGTTGTCTCCTGAGATTTAGATATTAGATAACCCGTCTTTATTTATATTCCGATATAAAATTAGTCTAATTGTATGGTATCAGGCAATGTAGTTTATAATTCAAGATATATTTGTAGCAATCCACTTGGATAGAAAGTTCCCAAAAATAATTAGTAAACTTAAATTTTCGATAACGAATGATACTTATTAGCTGTTTAGGTAAATGATTTAGTAATCGGATGGTTTACTTCTTTCTTCATATTGTTTAAATCAGATCATCACTTAATTATGTAGTGATATAAAATAGTGTTTAAAAAACAGAACATTAAAATAAATAATAAACAGTGGCAGTTAGATCGAAACCGTTATACTACAAATTACAATTCTTATTGTTTATTATTCTAGTATTGTTTATTATTAAGTTACCAAGTTTATCCTTAAAACTAATCTACGCTGTTTGTTGTAAAGTTGTTCGACATCTTCTAAGCTTAAGTCTTAAGCAAAATGTATTACAAGAGTATAAGAAAGTGTCAAAACCATTTTATGATGATAATGAATGTACCAACATATAAAAATATATAAAGATCAGTACTATAATAAAATTATTTTGATAGGCGAATTTTCTAATGATTATAATAGTCCATTCCAGGACTAGGAAAATGTATTGTCCATTCATCTAGTGTCATTTATAATCATCTATCATGGGATATTGATTCATCCACCAGAATCACATATACAGTATACGCAAGCTGTGTGTTATTCATCTTACCATGTTTCTCTCACTTCTCTTACCATGTTCCTCTCTTATTCTCCGATTGCATTAAAATATAATATTAACTGTTTACAATAATTGTAAACAGTTAATATCATATTTTAATGCAATCAGATTTATTTATATTTCAAAATTTAAAGTATGATACCCAAAGTGAAGGGTCATGAAAATTTAATAATAGTAGGAGATTCTAACGCAGTCGTAGGTGAGGGGAAAGAAGGAGAATTTGTATGTCCTTATGGATTAGGAAACAGAAACGAGAGAGGTAGCAGACTGATAGAATTCTGTGAGAAGCACAAGATGGTAGTCGCGAACACATTGTTCAAGAATCACGTTAGGAGGCGGTACACATGGAAAATGCCAGAAGGGATAGACAGGTATCAGATAGACTACATTCTGGTTAGGAAGAGATTTAGAAATCAAGTAAAAGACTGTAAGAGTTATCCAGGAGCACATGTAGACAGCGATCATAACTTGGTAGTCATGAAAGCTAGATTAAAGTTCAAAAATCTGAAAACCCGGTAAGATAAGAAACGTATAAATGTAGACATATTGAGGGATCAGAATATGAAAGATAAGTTCCAGGAGAAAACAGATCAATTAATAAATAAAACGAGTAAGGACGAAATCAAGAACGCAGAAACTGAGTGGGAGGGTATCAAGAATAGTCTAGCTTCTGCGGCTACGGACATTTTAGGACACGATAAAAGGGAAGCTAGGAAGCCCTGGATAACGGGCAAAATCTTAAACTTAATGCAAAAGAGACGAGGCTACAAAAACAGACGAGACGAAGAAGGACTGAAAACGTATAAGTCAATAAAGTGGGAAATCATTAGAAAATGTAGAAAAGCGAAAGAACAATGGATAGAGGATAAATGCAAAGAAGTAGAAGATAAGTTGCAAGTAGGTAAGACCGATGAGGCTTACAAAATAATTAAGAGGAACTTCAGGGATATAGGAACAATAAGTAGAAACGTTAGGAGTCAATCGGGGGACGTACTGATAGGAAGAGGGGAGAAAGCGGATAGATGGAAGCAGTACTTAGGAAATTTATACGAGGGTCAGGAATTAGGAGAGATATTAGAAGAAGAATCTAGCATCGATAGAGAAGATGTAGGAAAGCCTATATTGATAGAGGAATTTGAAATAGCACTAAGGGGGCTAAAGAATAATAGAGAGAAGACCAATTCGGGTTTAGGCGAAATAGGGGAACTCGCGAAGCTATTCTGGCGCTAAGAGTAATGTTAGAGGAAACAATAGAAAAAGTAAAGAACGCTTATATAGGATTTGTAGATTTAGAAAAAGCTTTTGATAACGTAAGATGCGAAAAAATGTTCCAGATACTAAAGAGCGCGGGAATGAAGTATAGAGATAGGAGAGTAGTCCACAATCTATACATAGAGCAAACTGCTGTTATAGAAGTAGAAGGGGAAAAAAGGGAAGTAGGTATTAGGAAAGGAGTAAGACAAGGATGTACGCTATCACCACTAATTTTTAATCTGTACATCGAAGAGGCGATTAATGTGGTAAAAGGTAGAGTGGATTTCGGGATTAAAGTACAGGGACAGAAACTAAAAATGTTGAGATTCGCGGATGATATAGCAGTATTAGCATCTAGTAAGGAGGAACTAGAATCAGCATTGAACGAAATGGAGGCAGTGGTGACAGAGGAATACGGAATAAGGGTGAATAAAAACAAAACTAAAGTGTTAGTGTGCAGAGGGCGCGAGAGCAGAGCAAAAACGAAAGTACAAATTAATAATGAAAGATTGGAGGAAGTTAAAGACTTCATTTATTTAGGAAGTAAAATAAATTGGGATGGAAGAAGCGATAAAGACATAAAACACAAAGAATAGTGCAGGGTCGAGTAGCTTTTAACAAAAAGAAAGCACTTTTATGCTCGGGGGTAATAAACTTAGAAACAAGGAAGAGATTTTTGAAAACATATGTATGGAGCACGGCACTATACGGCTGCGAAACCTGGACGGTAGGGGAAGCAAGTAGGAAGAAATTAGAAGCTTTTGAGATGTGGTGTTACCGAAGAATGATGAAAATACCATATACTGATAGGGTTAGAAACGAAGAAGTATTGGAGAAAGTCGGCGAGAAAAGAAGTATGTGGAAAAACTTAAAGAAGAGAAGAGATAGAATGGTAGGCCACTTGCTGAGACATGGGGGAATAGTCCGCGATATTTTGGAGGCAGAAATAGGAGTGAAGAAAGGCAGAGGTAGGCCTAGATTAGACTACTGCTCGCAAATAGTAAGGGATGTAGGTTGTAGCACAATTAGCGAAAAGCGTAGGTTAGCACAAGATAGGAGAAGCTGGAGGTTAGCGTCCAACCAGTCTTAGGACTGATGACCTAATGATGATACCCAAAAATCGCTGAATTGTCTACACCATTGTAGACCGATTCGTAATAATATTCTAAGAATACTCTCTGTCACCAATTATCATAACTATCATTATGACACTGGTGTCTATTATAGATGGTAAGAAAGTCTGCATGTTCAAATTGATAATTTTTCACCCAAATCATTGACTATTATTGATCATAGTTCTTATTATGTACACTGTTCTGTTTTCTTCGGCTTTAAAATGTTGAAATAATACAAGTCTAATCACTGATCATTTGTGCTTGGTCTAGTCAATCATGTTTCATAGATGAGTAGAAAGAATCACAAACTAATAAATACATCTACTTCTTGCGATTTCATGGTATTTAACTTTTACCTTCAAGATATCTCTAACCGCATCGATAATTGAACTGTTAATTGGAATATCCTCCACTGGAATAAGTCCAAATTGTGCTTGTTCATCCACAAATACAAAGTCACCCTAAAATGTTTTCTAAACAGTTTTTGTCTGTAAACGTTCCTTCTACAACTATGCAACTATTTGAAAACTAACATATATGTTTTTAGACTTCATTGGACGCCTTGTGTATCCATCCTAAGAGATCTTCTTACCTAGGGCCAGACTCATTAGACTAAACCACAATTTCATCGTCTTGTTCTCATCTTTTACAGAATAATGCATCCTAAAATGTATATGTTGATGTTTTCTCATCTAAGAGTGTTCAGTTAGAATTTTTGTTACAAAACGCAAGTTCTCAAGCATTGCCCAAGAAAGTCAATTTAATTTTCTAGTGAATTAACAGCTCTTCGTATCACCACTGGGTTCCTTAAATTCCTCGTGCATGCTATCTTTAATTACTTGCCTCGTTAAGAGGGACTGGTCGAAAAGTATTCAAACTAGCAAACCCCCCTCGCCAATCTACCAGCTTCTTCGTGTAACTCTTGGACGACACGCCTGTTACAACTTTATTTTGATAGTTTGTAAGAACTATGAAACACGTGTCACAATGTGTAAAAACGCAATAATAGAACATACAATAAATAGAAATAATTGTTGGGAAAAACTCTTTTTATACTATAGTGGATCGGAATCCTTTGGTGTGAAGAACTGACTTGGTCTTCCACAAAACACTATGCACTATACTCGATGAGAATTTCGCCAATAAAGTTGACATTATCTGGAAATGATTAAAACTTTAGTTTTAAAACTTAAACTTTAGTGTGGAAAACTAAGTCAGTGTTAAAAACTCTGCATTTGTCTGCCTAACGAATATTGTTTTTGTTCTAGATTTCCCTTGAGCGGCCGCTTGTGACATATTTTCCGAGGGACTCGTTACAGATAGCGGTGAGGTCACCTTATTCGAAAATAAGGTGAGGTTATAATTAGCACCCAGTTAGACGTTAGTTTAAAAGTATAACAAATCGCAACATGTCACCGTGCAACTACATGTTCGTGTAATTAATATGCGTTCTTTTCATTCGCCTCATTAGTTCACGTCGAGGAGACTTCAGAGTAATTGTGGTTATTATTTAGAATAATTAAAATGTTTGTTTCAGCAGCAGTCGCAAATTTATAGATCCATTAATTATTTGGGCAAAAATGTCTTCATGTTTGTTACATATGTATGTATGTAGGCAAGTCTTAAATATAACTCTGAAACTGTGATTGCTTTTATAGAAATTATTTAATGCACGTTTACAAAGAGACCAAAAGAAGATTTTGTTATGCAATTGTTGATTAGAACCTTTTAAGAATTAATGTTTTAGATTTTAAGAATCTCCAATTTGACGTAATTACACTGCTATATCATCCGGTGTTTGAGAATCACACAGCAACTTGCTTTCATCACAATCGTTTTTGTATTATGGTGCGCTCCTTTATTTCTACTTAAGACATATAAGTCTTAGGTCGCTAGATTTTGTCTGTGGGTCATTGCTGCCATCTATGCGCGCACACGTGGGAATGGTGAGTCGGTGAATCAGCATCTCCGCTCCACTGATCGTTTCGATCAATGGTTGATGAGATTGGATCGGCTAAATCGTAGACTAAAGTAAGGCTAAAAAGCGACCAGTTGTTGATCAAGTAAAGCAGTCTATATGGGATTTTGCAGAATTAAAATGACATAGTGCGATACCATTCGAAAATATTATCCAAGCGTGAATAAATATCATCTATGAAGGCGGTGTTTACAAAAATTACAAAATCATTCCTTGTCGTTAGTGGGTCACTGTAAACATTGGATGTTGTACACACACACACACAGACACGTGACTTAAGAAATGCAAAAAATAATAGTTAAAGCAATGCTTGACGCTGTTTAAAAAAAGAGTCAGATTTTGTCATGTTTAAATAAATGTACAGTGTTTCTGCGTCTAAAGATTCGTTAAATAATTGCAACTATTATTTTAATTATGCCAATTTACATCACCGGATGTCGAATGGTCGTTTTATTCATACAATAATATTTCCTCTGATTCCTCTCTAGTGATGACTCTGGTACGCTGACGAAACGAGCGGTCCTCTCATAACTTTCCAAACCAAAAGGGTACCTATATAGTGTTAATTGTGAATAGTTCACATGAGACGGCATTAACACATCATTCAAATTATTTTTTACATTTTACACGTTGCTTGTATGTCCAATTCCCATGTAAAATATTTTTATGTTTATATTTTATAGCTGAAACCTTATATTTAAAAATATGGAATATTTTAAAGTTAATGCTCTTCTGCAAAGAAAATAGAATGTATAGTTACTTGCATCGAAAATAATTAAATAATCAATCCCGATGCACTATTGGCATATCACCATTTTGTCTTTCAGTCAGTTTTCCTTATGTTAAGGCCATTGTTCTATAGGTGCATTTCTGATATCTGACAGATCAGTACGAATTAAGTCATTTTCTCTAACTAATATAATTCGCTATCAGGGGTACTACGAGGATCAGTTTTGGAGCCAATAATAGTTTTCCTATTATAGATCCGATTCATTTTTCAATAGATTCATCACATATGTGCTAGGCAGATGACAGTAGACTCTTTGGAAATCCTTTTACGATCTTCTTTTCGACCACATTAATTAAATTGAAAACTAGTGAAATGACCTTTTCCAAATCTTTTCGTTTTACATGAGTTAAAAAATCCTAATTTCTTATCATTCTCATTACAACAGTTGACAGACAATCTGGAATTAATAATTCTCTAGGAATTATTAACTCCAAACTTTCACGGTCTGAGCAAACGATCATGTACAACATTGCAGTGTATGATACGGGGCTAATAAAGTCAAGTGCTTACACTGCCTGCACTTATAGTCTAAGATCCGGCAGCCAATTCCTGCAGGTATTTGTTTTTTAGTGAACTTAATTCAAATGAATGATTAATGACAATGTAATACATTACTGCTGGGTAGCCTATCAAAATTAATCGCGATTACCTTTAATTAATTTATTTTAATGAATTCCAACTATTCCAACTTTTTAACTGAATTAAACGTTATCTGAAAGAAAATGATGTGAAGAATTTAAAAGAAAATTGTTGCTAGCTCTCAGTCAGCCACAACCTCCAGGTTGCAAGATGTAAACAGATATATTATTGTTAATTATTTACACTCGTCGTGTTCTTCAATAATATATTATACTAAATTGAAGAAGTTTATTTTTTGCTGTACACGATCATACATGGTTGCCTATAAAATAATGGCCGTAAGCAGTGGTTGCCATGATTTGCATTAATTACTCTCGCCTCTCGCTCTAGATGAGTAGAAGAGATTCTGCAGGAATCAGCTGCCGGATCTTGTACTATTAGTGTGGGTGTATTTGGTTTCGTCTATATGTGCTACTTTCTCTTCGACCATGCGAGGCGTTAGGAAAGCGAAGTCGATTTCTGGGTATCCAAACTTAAACTTTAAAACTCCCAAAAGAATTTTTCCTTCAACTTTATAAGAAGCACAGTTGTATACAACTCAGAGTATATCTACTTAAAGACATCATCATCATGAGGTCATCAGTCCTAAGACTGGTTGGACGCTAACCTCCAGCTTCTCCTATCTTGTGCTAACCTACGCATTTCGCTAATTGTGCTACAACCTACATCCCTTACTATTTGCGAGCAGTAGTCTAATCTAGGCCTACATCTGCCTTATTTCACTCCTATTTCTGCCTCCAAAATATCGCGGACTATTCCCCCATGTCTCAGCAAGTGGCCTACCATTCTATCTCTTCTCTTCTTTATGTTTTTCCACATACTTCTTTTCTCGCCGACTTTCTCTAATACTTCTTCGTTTATAACCCTATCAATCCACGGTATTTTCATCATTCTTCGGTAACATCACATCTCAAAAGCTTCTAATTTCTTCCTACTTGCTTCCCCTACCGTCCAGGTTTCGCAACCGTATAGTGCCGTGCTCCATACATACGTTTTCAAAAATCTCTTCCTTGTTTCTAAGTTTATTACCCCCAAGCATAAAAGTGCTTTCTTGTTAAAAGCTACTCGACCCTGCGCTATTCTTTGATTTATATCTTTATCGCCTCTTCCACCCCAATTTATTTTACTTCCTAAATAAGTGAAGTCTTTAACTTCCTCCAATATTTCATTATTAATTTGTACTTTCGTTTTTGCTCTGCTCTGCACACTAACACTTTAGCTTTGTTTTTATTCACCCTCATTCCGTATTCCTCTATCAATACTGCCTCCATTTCGTTCAACGCTGATTCCAATTCCTCTTTACTAGATGCTAATACTGCTATATCATCCGCGAATCTCAGCATTCTTAGTTTCTGTCCCTGTACTTTAATCCCGAAATCCACTCTATCTTTTACGACATTAATCGCCTCTTCGATGTACAGATTAAAAATTAGTGGTGATTTAAACTTAAACTTAAGACTTAAAGACATATTAATACTAAAAAAAACTTCAACATAGAGCAACAAAAATGGTCTTTCAACATCACAATTTGTCTCATAAAGACCGTGTGGTATATCCTTTCTTTTCCGATAGAGTATTTCATAATTGAAATGCATTGACAGAAAATATTTATATCAGTAAAATCTGTAAACTCGCCAAAATAAAAATGATCGCCACGTGATAAGTATTTCCACCATTGTGTAAGGTTACTCTCAATTTAACTGGGTAATATTATCTGAAATAATGGAGGTTTACCGTGTGCCATTTGGTCGAAATGTGGGAAATATAGAAATAAGGTTGAAAATACATATATACGAGCCTTCTATTGCTTTTTATGTTTTATTACTATCACAATTATACATAAATTGGATAAATTAGGTTTATTACAGCAATAAAATAGTGCTCGTTGAATAGAAAATATCTGTAATACAAATATGTAGGTTTTATACGAGTTTTTCCAAAATTCGATACAGCGAGATACAGACTCACAATTATGCATAAATTGAGGTATTGGCTCTCGTGTCTGCGTACAAACTAATTTGCATTCGCTCAGCTTAATTTTTATAATGAAATATTCATGTATTCAGTTTTCAGCGCAATGCAATTGAGATGTTTCATAAATATTTCAATGTAATTTAAATCAACGCAAAAAGTAATAAATCTCTTGGGATTCAATATTTATACAAATGAATAATAAAAGGAGAAGCGTAATTCCGATGTGGATATTTATTAATATTGTTCCTTTTACGTTAGAGGCTGTAAAATGTATGCTATGAGAAGATTAACACTTCCTTCTTGGGCTCATAAAACCACACAATGCATAAAAGCTATTAATAAATGTAGAGGTTGTGTGTGGACGACTAATTGTGTAGTAAAATAACAAGCCTTCACTGCAGAGAGTTTTGCACACAAAGACGTAAAACTGTAATTAAAATAGTAATTATCAATCATATTGACTACCTTAATTAAATTTTAAGTGAAATAAGCTACTAATTACACCTGTCAACAGAAAAAAGAAGAAATTTTCTTAATCTTCTTTATTTTTGTATTCTTTATTTCGAAAAGTAACCAAATTCTTTTTTGGTTTATTTTTCGAAAACTTTGCTTCTGCCGCTTTAACAGTGATAAATAAATATTTAAGTGTCCGGTGACCCTATGAGAAAATCCTTGTTTTAGTAAGTGAGGGTGGTGATGAGAAGCAGCCACGCAAGCGTCATCAACCTGATGTATATTTAACGTAAAAAAAAAATTACGTGGGTATGAAAATTGTGCTTGAGAAAATCATAGATTTAGATAGATAGAATTTTAAGATGGTCGCCTTTGTAGTGGCACTGGAAAGCGAGTATACTAAATATTCCTGCTGCCTTTGTTTATGGAACAGTCGAGCAGACTCGGTGCATTACCTTGTTGGTAATGCCGAGTCTCACATGGTATAACTGTAACGACTTCCAAATAGGGAAACATGGAAACCAATTGTGGTCCCTAAACAAGTGTTGATGCCTCCATTGCATATAGAATTAGGCCTTATTAAGTAATTTGTAAAGGCTTTTCGTCAAGATTCTGAATTTTTAATTATTTTAATATATTTTTTAATTATTTTATATGTTTACAAACACATGAAAATACATAGAATTTACAACCACAAGCTAAATGTTTCATAAAACTCAGTATTGACGTTCATATTTCTAAAAATGCGTCGTGATTCTTGGACACCACATTCGATACAGAAATTTAGTTATAATCATCATAGTAAGGATGACTTACTATAGGCCACGTACTGCTCGTCAATAATAGGACAGATTTCTATAATATAGAAAAGTGTAAGATTTCTCTATGTATGCGTAGAAAAAAGAGCGAGGGCAGCATTCGAATATTTACTTAAACCAGGCTATTTACTGCGTACCTCGTGGGCGGTCCGGTAGAGACTTGTTCCTATTCTTGACGAGCAGTACCTCGTTTTGGAGCTCAACCGAATTTTGCAGAAACGTAAAATTGGTGCACCTCTCTGCTGTTTATTTTGCTTCAATTTCGAAAGACAAAGGAAGCATTATTTACGTTATTGGTTGGCAGCATTAAACAAATTTTATATCGTCGATTTCCATTTACACTTTTACGGGTCTATTAAACAGTGCATTTTATTATACGTCGGGCAGTTTGGGCGTATTATTTGTGGCCGTCTTATGAAACTACGGTATTGTTTTCGTATCGTAACTCAAGATTAGCTATTTAGATAACTGCACATGTTTCCACGCCAGTAATTATCCAATAGGTCTAGCTGAAATATTTAATTTTATTTACATTTTAATGGCTCGGTGTCAACATATTTATAGTAAAAATAGTAATATTTAATACATAAAGAATTAGAATTTAAATAATAGTGAATAGTATCTAGTTGTGTTGACTGAGAACAACAGAAGATTACTATACATGCATTCAGGCAATGCATAATTAATAGTAATAATTATAAAAGTGTGTTCGTAGTAAAAATTATATCATCACATATATACAGCGTGATCTAAAACACGTTAACCGTATGTTTTAAAAGATAAAGTTAAATATTGATAATGTAATTTTTTTCATAATTTGGGTTTCATTTGTGCAGTCATCATAATCAGTAATCCCTTCTTTTTGTAACAAAAATGAATACCTTAAAATTTTTCCAAGTAGAAATGGTACCACATATTAAGGGGTTCCTATTTATCGTTTATAAATAAGGGAGCATATTTTTTGAGAAAAATACAAATAAAGCAAATACGACTTTATTTGTGTATTAAATTGTGTGTATTAAATTTTAAGTTGCGTTGAATTATTTGACCTATTAAAATAAACTCGCGACTTTAAGTAACCATACAAGAATAAATCTAAGAGGGTCAAATCAAGTGAACGTGGTGGCCATTCAGTTGGTTCAAATATATTTCACGTGCTTACTTTAGTAAAACCACGATTTAATATATCATAAAATATACTTATATACTTAATTTACATACTTATGTTCTACATTATTTTTTTTATTTTCTGTCAATCAAGAACCGTCACAGTTCCATCAAACTTATATATGTTATAACATTTGCTTATAGAATGTTGTCGAATATTTCAAAATTAATCTACATAACTATTCACTTTGTTTATGGCACCCATTGACCTATCTATGCTCTTTACCATCTAGTGAGGTAAAGTTTTTTTGCTTTAGCCCTTTAGCCACAAAAAGAAATTATTATTAAAGAGAAGTTAATATTTCGTTGTAATTTAAGTTACAATTCAACAGTGGCTTACATTATTTTCTCTCAGTTTTTCTTAGTAAGTTGCAATCCTCATTTATAAGGGAGAAATAAGGAGACATGTTTTCACGCCCAGGGGTCGGTCAGGACGACTTGCTAATTTTAAACAAACAAGATAGACCTCGGAATGAAGGGATACATAACATGAGGGAAAAAACAATAGGTTTTATTATATATTACATACAATATTCATACATACAGGCATTTAATTTTATAAATTTATGTTTGTTTCTTTTAGAAATTGTATTAAAGCCTTATTAATTTGCATACAATTTTTACTAAGTAGGGAAGTCGGATTTGTAGGCAACTGTACTTGTTCTTTAATTAATGTGGTTATCAATTTCCTGGTAGTCTGGTAGTTATTTATACAATTAAAACATATGATTAAGATTACCGATTGATGCATTATTACAAGGTGAATACGGAGTAGGAACAATTCCAATGCGATATAGATGTGAGGGAAAGCGTGCATTATTTAGTTTGAGTCTTACCATTGTTGAGGTGTGGTGTTTTAAAGTCATATTGTCAGTAGAAGTATTAGATGGTAGAGTAGGGTGAATTAATGTGTAGTGATTGTTAGATTTTGCACCCAATTCCTTCCATAGGCTCTCCCACTTTAATTGATTTTGGTTTCTGAAGGAACTTTGTAAATCTCTTGGCTGAAAGGATTGCTGTTCTACTCCTATGTCCTTAAGCGCTTCTTTAGCTACTTGATCAACCATTGCATTTCCAAAAATTCCTGAATGGCCCTTTACCCATATGAATTTGACATTAAATCCTGAGTTTTTTAATTTCTTGAGCAGATTTACGATATTAAATATAATTTTAATATTTGTAATAGAAATGTGCTAAAGACTGTTACCATCTAGTGATTTCATCGATAAATTTTGGACCACAAATAGCGTCATTCAAGAGAAATAATTATTTATATATTGATCGAAAAAATGTTAAACATATAAGTAATTCCTGAAACAACTGTCAATAGCTTCAATTAATGAATTTCAGCCTGAACCCGAATTTCAGATCCAAACAAATGATCATCGATTCGAATGATTTGCTCGTCGTTATCCGTTATGCTAATGCCGCAATAGTTTTTATAGAATATTGTATTAACACGTGTCTCAAATTGAAGGAGTACCACTCTTGTGATTTTTTTTTATTATAACTTAATTCTCATCGTTGAAATTATAAGAAAAAAAATAGCTAGTTTCTTAGATAACTTTAACGTTTTGTCTCCATATCAGTACAAATTTAGAGATACTAGCTCTATGTAAAATACGATACAGCTGTTAAATAATAACGTATACAAATCATTAGATGATAATATTTACTCCATGTCTATCTTCGTAGCTTTAGCTGAAGCATACATATACCATTAGTCTTCAAAAGTTAGTACAAGTATTATAATAACAAGGAGTCCATAGGAAAATATTGATAATATTGGAAACTTATTTAAGCAATAGACAACCGTGCGTTAAAATAAATAAAGAAATTAGTCCACTTAAAACCGTTGAGTACAGTGTTCTCCAAGGTAAAGTGTTCTCCAAGGTTCGGGTTTATATTATTTAACATTTATATAATTAATTCACATACTGTAACATTTAAAAGACACATAATTAGTTTCGCGGATGATCCTGCTATTTTTTATAATGTGCACATTATTAACACATGGCAAGAATTAACAAATAATGTAAAAACTGGTTTAAATAAACAGTTTTAAAACATTAAAACGGACTTTTCCGCACGTAGAAGATCTCTATCTCGAAATTGAGTGGCACAGAAAAAATAAACCAACACATAAATGCAGAATATGCGTTTTATGCGACAGTTTTACTTTTTTCAAATAGTCCACCATCGTGCTTTCTCATGTCCCATGGACAGGGTGGGGTGTGTCCTATCCACCTCAAAATCAAGAGGTGTCGTCTGGTAGACGTCCCTAATCACAATCAGTCGAAACCCGATAGATCCGACACGATTTAATTGAGTGATCGTGCTAGCAAAAAAAAATTCTCAAATAGTCCACCATTGTACTTTCTCATGATCCATGTACATTGTAGAGTGTATTCCATCCACCTCAAAATCAATAGGTGTCGTCTGGGAGACGTCCCCGATCAGAATCAGTCAAAACCGGATCGATCCGACACGATTTAGTTGAGTTATCGTGCTAACAAAAATAAATTCCGACGACAACGACAATGACACACACATAGCAAAAAATTTTTTAAAACCATTTTTTTTTGTTTTTGGACCGAAAAACAAAAAATAAACCCAAAAAAAAATTTCTTTTTCAATTTTTCTTTACACGATTGCATTACTTTTACGCTAGTATAGTTGAGTGCGGAAAAGTAAAAACATAAAAAACTGGTTAGACTTACTTAGTCTGTAGTCTGTGTGACTTAGTATGTTAATAATTAATTTTGAAAAAACAAAACCATCAATTTTTCAACTAATGAAAATAGAATATTTAATTATTATCTACTTATATTAGAATGCGAAAATAGTTTGATAGACGTTCCATCCACAAATGAATTTAAATATATACATAGATATAACAGATAATCAACTTAAATGGAATTTGCTCATAGATAAGCTGGGGAATTTGCGGGACTGTTTAATTTATCTGGGTTTACTTTATGATTTTATATTTTATCATATAGAAAATTAGTAGTATGTTGTCGAAAATTCAACAGTTCTTTGGTAAGAAAACATTTAACAATTTTTACGCATTGACTAAATCTCACTTAAAGTGGATAATTGCCTGTGGTGCATATTATTTTTATATAAAAATTTAAAGTGCAGTTCAAAAGTGCATATTACTATTCCATATATACATATGTACCAAAAGTTTTTATAGGTATCATTATTAATTTTTAAACTATATTTTAAGTGCAGTGTTACTGCATAATCGTCTATATTTGGAATTAATATGTCGATATTTATTATTAATTGTTTTACTATTCGTACAGAACCTCAAGTCCATCAGGACTTTTCATTGTGTGTATGTTATTTATATTCACTCTGTACATTATACTTTGTAAATACGTTATACTGATTTTTTATGTAAAACCTGTGAGTATTATTATATTATTTATTATTATATCTTCATTCCATGCGACTAGAAATAACACTATGGCATAAGCTCTATTTATTTTGATAAACAATCAGAGGATCACGCACAATATTCCGTTGAAAATCGTTTTGCATTCACGTTGGAGAAACGCTGTGAAATAAAATAAGGTTGACGTAAGCTGAGAGAACCCAGCTACCCTCGCATTCTTTAGGCAACCCTCCTCAGAAGCCGAAAGTGTCCTTTAAACATTCTCCGATAAAAACTATGTAAAATACGCGAAAAGGACCAACAAATCCTTACTTGAATTGAAAATCAAAGCGCTTTCTGAAATTCTCCGTTAAGGAAAATGTGTGGCATTTTTTCTCCGCTGTTTTGCCGTCTGCTTTTGGCATGCTAAACGAAATTTCTTTAGTTGATTATTATTTAGTTATTAGTTTAGTGATTGCTATTTAGTTATTTTATTCCTGTTTGATAGGAATATGCTTGTTATATGGTTGGGGTTATCCCCAACCATATAACAAGCATATTCCTATAAGCAATAATTATTTATTGCTTATTCTCTTTTTCTAAATTTAGATACACCTCATCATGAAATGCTAATTTATGGAAAAATGCACTTTTGTGATACAATATTGTAATATTATTAATGTGTTAATCTTTGCTAAAGTTCTATACATGCCATAATTTCTAAATACTCTCACAATATTAATACATTGGATTAAAATTATGAGAGTTTGGTGACCAATCAAGAGCATTTTCCCCAAAACCTTACCTTGCAAAAGCTTGTATATATTTATGTAATGAAAATACGCTAACTGTTCTAAATATAATGATTGATTCTAAGTATAATGAGATAATGATACATCAATCCAGATTATAGCAGATTTTTGTTGGAAAATTTTTTAAAGACTGAAAGTTTAAACTATACACGATGTGGATTATTTAATAATGAATATGATAATCAATTATGGCCCATTCTTCAAACACTAACTCGGTTTGTTTCACTTTAATAGTAAATGTGTACCGTAGGTGTCGTCAGAGTGGTATTTTTTTTAATTTAAAGTATAATACAGTGTACTATAGAAGCATCCATCAATAAATTTCGTCTCCTATTGCAGTTCATTACCGAAATAGCAAAACACCACAGTATATACAGAGTGGGACATAGGAACCTGACGGTTTTGATTATTGGCGTATATTGGCGACTTGTTTAGCTGACGTTGCGGAAGAGTTAGATAGCATATCTAACGCCATTTCAGTAATCATGGAAGAGTGATTCAGGCAAAATCATGTGTTCGTAATTGAAATGTTTTTTTTTAATGATGAATCAGATATTATAACTCAGTGATTATTTCACATTCATTTTGGAATACCTCGCCGTAGGACAATTCCTAGTCATAATGGGTTTAAAATTTTCGACGAAGTGGTTATGCATTGAAGAAAAAGCCACCGGATGACGTTCGTACAATACAAATTCCTGAAACTATTGACTTGAAACAGCGAATTCAGGATGTACTGCTCGTCGATAATAGGAAAAGGTGTGAGATTTGCGGCTATTGACTTATGGCTGTGTTATTTACTGCAACTCTTTGCATACCTCGTGGGCGATTCGATAGACACTTGTTCCTATTCTTGAGGAGCAGTAAGTAATGCAATTCCTAAAGCCATGATCGAGCAAGTAATAAGAAGTCTTCGAACTCGACTAGATCAGTGTTTGCAGAACGATGAAATACATGTAACTGATGTGCTTTTTAAAAAATTAAACGGCATGTTAGTGATCTTAAAATGAGAATAAAATATCAATAAAAAGTTAAAAAGGAAAGGCTCTATTTCGTTTAAAAAACCATCTGGTTCCTATGCCCCACCCTGTATTTCTTATATATAACATTCTGATATTCGAATTTATTAAAATAAACTGGTAGACAAAATACATACTATATCAACATTCAAAATACAGTCAAAACGCCTTTTCTAATTACAAAAAATTAAAATATGTCTTGAAGCAAATTTTTACCTCAAACGATTATATTAGCGTGTCCCTAATAAAAAAAGGATATATACCATATACTCGTAAGCGATAGACCAAAGAAAAGCAAAGACAATGCGTATCTATGCCATATACCAAAAGTATCCGAATTTTTTTTAAATATATTAAAGTACACATTACACAAACACCTTTACAACACTAGAAACAAATTCTTTACAAAACTTCAATTATAAGCACAAAACGAAAGGAACCTTATATAAAAATAGTCTATAACAACTGTAATTGTAATTAGCGTATATACAGTGCTATTCAAAAGTCCCCTCCCCCTCCTCTTATCTTTTTAACGATTATACATAAACTAGTGAAATTTGGTAACTGAATATTAAGGGTTGTAAACTTCCCTACTAGTGATGATAGATGACGTATGCGTCAACGATGACGTCACAAGGTCATTGTGACCAATAATTTTAAATGGAACCCTATGGCAAGCGACACCTCTTTTAAAAGGTATCGAAAAAACGTATTCAATGATACTAATATTGTTTGTATTTATGGTAGTTTTGATGGATTAAATCAGTAATCAGTAAACTTGGAAAATAATTTTAATTACAGATTCAAGAATTAGTACCTACTTATAGTAATTGTTCGAAGTGAGCTCCATCTACTTCCTGACAGTAAAACATCCTATTGCGAAACTCCTCTCGTACTTTTTCAAATGTGTCTGCGGAAATAGCCCTACATTCTGTAACAATACGTTGTTTTAAATCATCAATATTGTCAGGCTGAGTGGCGTAAACCTTTAATTTAAGATACCCCCCACAGAAAAAAATCTAAAGTTCTGACGTCCGGTGATCGAGGCGGCCATTCCATTAAACCTCGTCGTCCAATCCATCTACCAGGATATTCTTCATCCAGATACCGTCTTACTGCACCGTAATAGTGTGAAGGAGCACCATCCTGTTGGAATGTTATTTCCAAAATGTCGAATTCATCTTGATTATCTTCCAAAATTTCAAGGATTAACGGTTCTATTGCATTTTGCAACATCTGCAGATACACCTCACCGGTTAAGTTGGTATTTAAAAAAACAGGCCCAACGATGTGGTTTCCCAGTATACCTGCCCAAACATTGACCTTCTCGGAATACTGAGTATGTGTTTCACGAAACATGTGAGGATTTGCGTCACTTCAATATCTCACATTTTGTGTATTTACATTTGCATTTAGATAGAAAGTACTTTCGTCACTAAAACAAATTGTTTTGATATAGTCTGGCTGTTGGTTAATTTTAGTCTCCATATTTTCACAAAATTGCAGTCTTCGGTCTGGATCGTCGTCTGAGAGTTGATGAACGATTTTTAATTTGTATGGGTGAAATTTGTTTTTTTTTTCAACACCCTGTGCACTGTACTTTGACTGACTTCACAGGTTGATGCAACTTGAGTTGTTGAAGAAGTCGGATTTACTATTACTTCTGCCAGTTTATCAATTTTTTTCTCATCAGAAATTTGTGGTCTGCCAGATCGTTTTGCATCATTAATACTACCCGTTGTTTTAAACTTACGAAGAAGCTCTCTCAAATAAGCCCTCGAAACTGGGGGATCGGGAAACCTTTCATTAAATATGCGTTCTGCTGCATGAATATTTTCTCCAGTTTCACCAAGTATTAGAATCGCTGCTACTTTATCACCTAAAACACGTACAATTTCTCTTTTTGAAGCACTTAAACGTTCAGCTTACAACAGTTTAACAAATTATTGAATGTACAAATATTTTAAAATTACCACAAGGTACTAAAACAGTTAAACGTTCGATCAACAATATACAAATTATTAAATGTATAAAAACTTTGACAGCTAAAAAAACATCAAATTGGGGAGACTCGCAAAAACGTCAGATTATTTATTATCCAACTATCCAGTGGCGGAGTTTGAATTTTAAATTTTATTATTAACTGATTTAATTCATCACAGCTTTGCGGTTTTTGAAAGCCAGTTGTCAAAACTGCCGTAAACAGACACAATATTAGTATCATTGAATAGATTTTTTCGATACCTTTTAAAAGAGGTGTCGCTTGCCATAGGGTTCCATTTAAAATTATTGGTCACAATGACCTTGTGACGTCATCTTTCACGCATACGTCATCTATCATCACTAGTAGGGACGTTTCATTTCATAGTTTACAAGTTTACATTACCCTTAATATTCAGTTACCAAATTTCACTAGTTTATGTATAATCGTTCCAAAGATAAGAGGGGGGGAGGGGACTTTTGAATAGCACTGTATCTGCGTATGCATGTATAAAAAATATATACCTATATACTATATGCAAATATAATATCTAAACTTATATATCATTCAATACTCACTATTCAAACTATTCTCATCATCAATAACATAAACAAACACACACCATCGTTTCGATACTACAACATCGTATCTCAGTTGAGTTATGCCGAAGCCTTCAAATATATAATTAAATTCCATATACCAAATAACTAATAATAACTAATTATTGTAGTTCCTGTGAAGATGGTGATTAAAATGGAAACAAAGTGAATATTCTTATTTCATTTCAATTGACCAAAATTGCAGAAAGTAAAACACCACTGAAATTTAAAATGAAAATTTCAAGGTATATATTCTTGATATTTAACACCCTGAAGAGTGTTAAACAGTTATTCGATGAATTGGTCTAGCAATATTTGGATTCTTTTGGAAATTGAAATAATAGATATTTTTCTAAAGGAAATTTGAAAATCATGTAAGAAATGTATACAAAAATAAACAAAATAGTCTAAAATTATCAAAAAAAGCATGTAATTTTGTAAATGGATCATAATAGAATGTTATTTTCGGTTTTCCCACGAGATGTCCGTTTCAAATCCTTTGCAAATATTTAGCCATGTACCTACACGACTTGTATACCTCATAATCTTCTATTTTGGGGTCTCTACACGTTTACAGCCCATCAAACGGCCATTTGCATTCCGGAATAAAAGCACAGCTGGGCCTTTCCTCCACTTTACTCTAAAATAATAATCTTATTGACTTCAAACAAACAGTTAGTATGATTTATTAAACGGAAAATTGTCGCACTTAACTATATCGTTCCATAACCACTTCGAGTGTTATCTTAACGATTTTCATTCCCATGCCACTTTACATAATATTTTGATAATTTTAAATTTAATGAGATCGTAAAATATGGAATAAATTACGTGGGCGCGAGCTTCACCGTTAGACCACACGACCGAACGAGTATCGCCCTGTTTATTGTTAATAACTTACACTTTTTAACTGTGGTCCTCGTTGTGTTAATGACGAAACAAATAACCGTCCGAGAACCTACTTATTTTAAGAAATATAATACTTTAACTGTTTTTTTTTTCTGTATTTATGTAGGTAAGGGAGAGTAATTTAATGCCCATTTAGAGAGAATGTTACATAAAAATAACAAATTAAACAGTGTTTATTTCTGACGAAGATAATTGTTTCCCTAGAATCGGATGCATGGCTGCTATACTATAGATAATACATATTTTCTTTGGCAGCGATTCATTGTGTTCAAAACAATTTATTTTTTTAAATGTTGTGATTTTCTTCTCTCTTTCTTCTCTTTTATATTTATGTATTTTTTGGAATAGTGGTAAAAATTCCATATTTTCTAAAGATAATACATAAAATACTGCCAACGATAGTACATATTTGCTTTAGCAGCGATTTATTGTGTTCAAAGCGATTTATTTTTAAAAATTTTCTGGTTTACTTCTCTTTCATATTTATGTATTTTTTGGAAAAATGGTCATAATTCCATATCTTCTAAAGATAATACATAAAATGCTGCTAAAGATAATACATATTTTCTTTAGCAGCAATTCATTGTATTCAAAACGTTTTCTTTTATTTTGTGGTTTACTTCTTTTTTATTTTCATGTTTTTTTGTAAAATTCTGCTAATAATACATACATTGGTGTTCAAATCGATTCATTTTTGGCGATAGTAAGGATAAAAGTGCATTTTGCCTCGACCGGGAAACCCGGCTCTCCCAATTTCCGGTTAATTGCTCTGACCGCTGAGCTATCGAGGCACCCTCATTATCCCTGCTAATGCGCCAGTTTAATGCGTCACTACAGTACTCCCTCCCTAGAGACATGGTTTGTCTCGATACAATTTAACGGAATTTGACCGAGTTCGCCATTCTTACAAACCGTTGTTCGGTAACCCCCAGACTGTAGGGCGATGGATAGGACGGGAATCGAATCCGCGTATTTGAGATGTAAGGGAGGTTGTATATACTGGAATGACGAATCACATCACGTCGGGGTCACCACTTTGGCGATAGTAAGGATAAAAGTGCATTTTGCCTCGACCGAGAATCGAACCCGGCTCTCCCAATTTCCGGTTAGTTGCTCTCACCGCTGAGCTATCGAGGCACACTCATTATCCCTGCTAATGCGCCAGTTTAATGCGTCACTACACATTTAAAAAATCTGGTTTACTTCTCATTTATTTATACATATAAATAAGTAGTCATTTATTTATACAAAAAATACATATTTTGGGATGGTGGTCAGAATTCCATATTTTCTAAATATAATACATAAAATGCTATAATATATATTTTCTTTAGCAGCTATAAATTCAAAATGATTCATTTAAAAAAAAAATCTGGTTTACTTCTCTTTTATATTTATGTATTTTTTGCAATAGTGTTCGGAATTCTATATCTTCTAACGATAATAACATAAAATGCTGCTAAAGATAATACATATTTTCTTTATCGGCGATTCATTGTGTTCAAAACGATTTTTTTTATTTTTCTGGTTCAATTCTCTTCTATACTTATATATTTTTTGGGATAGTGGTCAGAATTCTATATTCTGTAAACATAATACATAAAATACGGCTAAAGATAATACATACTTTATTTAGCAGCAGTTTATTGTGTTCAAACGATTTATTTTTAAAAATTTTCTGGTTTACATTTTTTTCCTTATTCCAAGAACTTTGGGTATTTAGATGTACCACAAGTGTTACATATAGGCCTCCTGCTTTAGATCGATGATAGAGTTAGAGTTAACTAGAAGATCTAATTAAAACATAAATCTAATTTAATTTAATGTTCAATTTGGCTTTAATTTGTTTAATGTAGTTAATGTTTAGATTTTCATTACTACAATAGCTGAAATCATTATCAGTGGAAGTGTTCTCCGCTATATCCGAGAAACGTACTAACTTAAAAGAAAGTCAGCGAACTATTTAATGTCCATTATGTAATTTCTTATCATTACATATGATTATTTATATAAAAAAATGTATACATTGAAGACTGAGAACGGTACAGATTCGTATATTCTCCAATAGTTGAGGAAAACAGGGCATAGTAATTTGCGCTATCACTTAGATATAATACTCACATGGTATTGATCAGATTTAATTTTGTATATTTTTCTTATTGACCTTTTTCTTATTGTTATGTCCTTTATAATGGTAATGCAAATAATCATTACCAAAACTATAAATTTCAACATTTATTACATTCAGCAAGTCAGTAATGCATAACAAAAAAATATACTAGCCACAACACTGATCCTTGAGGAATACTCTTAAATGAGAGTATTCCTCAATTCTTTCATTTCTTTAATTTCTTCAGTTTTCCTAATTTCATCATTAGAACCCGATTCCTCAGCGTTCTCCTCATTTATGTTATATACTGTTGTTACACACATTTTCAACTCAATTTACTTAAGTTGTAACAAAATGGATGAAATATCACGTGAATTTGTAAGGGTCGGTCCTGTAGAGGTTACGTTGACACAAGCGAAGGGGACCTGAATTATGAGGAAGAGAATGGCACACAGGCGTGGGCAATTAGCTGTGGTCACGTTACATTTATGACGAACATAGACGGCGTCGAGACTGCGTCGCGGCGCCAATCCTCCTCAATAGGGCGCTGATTAAAGCCCGTCTGATATGTAATAAAATCTCGCCCGCTCCGCCAACAACATCAACGCAATCGTATCATTTATTCTCGTATTCGCTCTCGTTAATTTTATGTTATTACGGTGATAAGATATCTATTATGCCAAGGGTGTAAAGCTCGTGTTTTATTTTCGCGATGCTGTAATAATGGACTTGTTTTGATGGAAATTCTCTCAATTGGATAGTTATTTAGTGAGTGGTAGGAGAAATTATTTCGAAGAAAACATTTTCATTGCTCTCGCAAAGCGAGTGAATCATAAGCAGCCAATAAAATCAGTTTTCATTAGATTCAAGTTTAACTACTTTGTTAAGATTTTACTTGTACCTTTAGGTTATAACATAAAACTAATTAATATATTTCATGTTAAAGGTTTTGGTTGGTGGCAAGTCACCTTCTGGCGATTAAGAAAACAACCGTGGATACCACGTGGATACGAAACAGCTTATTTGACAAAAAATAAGAATGGGTTTTGATAATGCATATGTAACTGTACACATCTTATAGAGTATTTACTAGAACAGTAAAAGTAAGTGAATCTTGAAACTGTAAAATTGAAGAATAAGAAACCATGACTGCTATAAAAGAATACAGAAACTAAAAAATATAAAGAATATCCAAAATATTCATGTAAACAATGTATGTAATAATTTTATATAAATATTTCAGTGAATTAATACAAATTAGAGAATTTATCAAATAAATAAGTTAAATTATCAGTTAATCTTAGATCTATGTATTTCAAACCTTAAATATGTTGTTCAAGTAGATACTCATCCCATAATTGAAGAAGATAGTTACCTCCCCTCCCTATTAGCAAATATTGGGATTAGTACATCTAAACTTTATAGTATTTCATTTTTTCGGTAGTTCTAACGATAAGATATACAATGTTAAAAACTCGTACGTCAATTCTGAATATGAAGCATTTTATGTAAAAGTTTATTTAATCAGTTTGTTATTGTATATAAAAAATTAAGCGTAAATGCCCAGCGTTGTTCACATCTGAAATAATTAATAATATTAAACTGGAAGCTTAAGATCATAACTTGAAAAGGCATCATTTAACTAATCTTATCGAATTCAACAGATCACGAGGTATTATTAAAGCACAAATAGCTCATGCTTGAACTGATTACTTAACATCAATTCAGTAGAACTTCAAGTGTGATCTCGGAGGTTTTTTGGTCTTACGTTCAGAGTAAGAAAAGTTTGATAAGTATTTCGTTAACAGTTTTCTTCGATGAAGAATCGTTTGATGCTTCAAATAAAACTGTAAATTAATTCACTAATTATTTCTACTGTGCCTTTTCTAAAGAATAAGAAGAAGAAGAGCTTTTCTGCTGAAAATGTGCACGGTATAAACACAAGTTCTAGCAATTATTTAATCTGGGTCAGTGTAGTAAAATATAACAAAACGGTCATACGTCAATAATTACGCGTATCAAAACTTAAAAACAAAATGAACCTGTGAGAATGATCAGTTCCTGAGTATTCTCGTTAAATATTGCTCAGGGTACTTCTCAATTTGTTTAATTAGATTCTTTATTCCCACATATTTCCTGAGACTTGAAAAATAGCAAGGATCTGTCCTATATTAAAAAGTGGTAAGCCATCTGATATATGATAAAAAGAATATATCGCCCAGTCACTATTATTTTGGCGTGCAACCTGTTTTACTTCTTAATCAAATCACAGTTACAAATTTTGCATAACTTATCTACATAGTAATTACAAATCATATAGATAATAAAGGTGAAGTAGGTGAATCATAATATACTGATTTTATAATTAGAATTATGTGGATTTAGTAGTTTCATATAATGGCTTTAAATCCGATACC
Organism: Rosalia funebris; assembly: GCA_037954035.1. Lineage (NCBI taxonomy): Eukaryota > Metazoa > Arthropoda > Insecta > Coleoptera > Cerambycidae > Rosalia > Rosalia funebris. The sequence continues at coordinate 36,025,856 of JAZFAV010000015.1, forward strand.
TTAGCGTCCCCTGAAGTACCCTAAGGTTCAAATTTGGAACCATTATCCTTTATGTTAATCTTATGTATTAACGATTTGTCTTTTATACATATATCGCATTATGTTTTTTTTTACCAATGACAATTTATTATAATTAATATAATTAATAATTACAATTAATATTAATTATTTTTAAATATAATCTGCTTAGCGTGGCAATTAAGGTTGCAAGGGACCACTTAAAGTTGCAAAACACTTTCTTACTCTATATTAATTTTTTTTACTTAGCTTCCTGACTAAGTAGAAATATAAATTTTATTATATCTCACCCAATAATAGCATCGATACCATTTTGAACGTAGGTGGCACCTTGTCAACCTGGTTCACACATATATGACAACTACATTTTAATTTAATTAGCTTTAAATTTGTAATTTCGTTTGTATGCTAATTTATTGCAAATATGCCCACATGACAATTTATCTTGCTCTCTGGGAAAAATTAACTGTGACACGTTATTTATAATGGTCATTAATTTAGATTTGTCATTGGCAGCGCGAGCGTTCTTTGTTCCTTACATTAAATTAACAGTACCGGGCGATCTCAGAAAACACAGGTGGTTTAAATATTTTAAAGTATTTTTATGATTACCTCCCTATGACCTATTTGTTAATAACTTTTTAAATTTAAGTTACAAATATTATTTTTATTTATATTTTTACTTTATGTCAGTGTTTACAATGAATCTATTTTCTCACATAAGCATACAAATTTCTCTTTTGATAAGAAAGCAGAGGTATATAGGAAAATAAATGACGAACATACAACTATTCCTTGACATACAAATGCGATAATATGGAACATTTATTCTTTAAGATTCAATAAAAAGAAATGAAATAATATTTTATTAAATAAAAACATAGGGGGCCAATGTTTCAGGAACACCAAAAGATTACACATGCATTTCGTAAGTCAAGAGATTTTTAAACCTGAGTTTTAATAATTTCCTGATGATACCAACTTGGTTGACGAAACACGTGTTGAATACCGTCTAATGTTTCAATGTTCGTAGAAAGCTGGCTTCCTGTTTTTGTTGCTACAGGGACTGAAAAGTTCCAGCCCATTTTCAATTTTTCATGTGTTTCATAATTTTTGTTGACATTACACGACAACTTACTCAGAAACATCTCTGTCACACTTGAGTTGTAATTTGGACTATTTAATTTTGTTTTGTCTACACTTTGCAGTTAACCTAATTTCACTTAATTCCACAGTAAATGAACCAGGAAAAAGCTGATTTAAATTTTATTTAATAGTTACTCTTATCAGTGGATTATAATTATCTATGTGTCCTGAATATTTTACTATATAATTCTAAATATTGTAAATGTATTATTTATACGTTATATTACATATTACTAATATTATATGTATATGCATTTATATTATTGTTAGTACAAGTAAGTACTTGTGTAATAAAACTAACCAGTTAACTTTTTTAAAAGGGACTAGTTTATATCACGGTTTCCATAAACATTTCCTCAAAATGTATGTTTTATTTAAAGCCATTTTTCTAATATTTGATTATTCTAACTCTTTGGTCTCATTTTACTATTAAAAACCTAATAATAATAAACTCCAGACTATTTATAAGATATATTATTTTAATGCGTTTATGAACAAAAAAAGAGTTGGAATATTTTCATACATGAAAAGATAATATAGATCATCATCATTAGGTCATCAGTCCTAAGACTGGTTGGACGCTAACCTCCAGCTTCTCCTATCTTGTGCTAACCTACGCATTTCGCTAATTGTGCTACAACCTACATAATATAGATAACACAACAAAAAGAATTAACATTTATCTTTGTGTATAATGAAATTTTACAATTATATACGAAAATTCTTGAAGAAATGAAACAATGTAGCATACATTTAGGTCTCAAAATATTTTTTCGTAATTCTGAAAAGAGATTTTCATTTAATTAGGTCATATGATTCAACATTGTTTCCCTTTCTTCTTTAATTGCTCTTCGAAACAATTTTGGTCTTCCTCTCTTCTTCCTTTCTGTATTTTCACTTCCCATATATTTTACCTGCCATGTAGAGGAATGTTACACATAGAGACAAATTCAAACACACACATGGTTTGTAAGTAAAATAAATTGGGATGGAAGAAGCGATAAAGACATAAAACAAAGAATAGCGCAGGGTCGAGTAGCTTTTAACAAAAAGAAAGCACTTTTATGCTCGGGGGTAATAAACTTAGAAACAAGGAAGAGATTTTTGAAAACATATGTATGGAGCACGGCACTATACGGCTGCGAAACCTGGACGGTAGGGGAAGCAAGTAGGAAGAAATTAGAAGCTTTCGAGATGTGGTGTTACCGAAGAATAATGAAAATACCATGGACTGATAGGGTTAGAAACGAAGAAGTATTGGAGAAAGTCGGCGAGAAAAGAAGTATATGGAAAAACTTAAAGAAGAGAAGAGATAGAATGGTAGGCCACTTGCTGAGACATGGGGGAATAGTCCGCGATATTTTGGAGGCAGAAATAGGAGTGAAGAAAGGCAGAGGTAGGCCCAGATTAGACTACTGCTCGCAAATAGTAAGGGATGTAGGTTGTAGCACAATTAGCGAAATGCGTAGATTAGCACAAGATAGGAGAAGCTGGAGGTTAGCGTCCAACCAGTCTTAGGACTGATGACCTAATGATGATGACATGCTTTGTGATATGCACCAAATTCTTCATAATGAGACTCCATCCCAAATTTACACAACACCTTCAATACTGCACACAGTCTGCCACCTCGAACCACAGTACGAATGATATGATTGCTGACCCCTGTACACAAGAGTACGCTAAATTATTCATCCACATTCCATATACAAACAAGCAATTGATCGTTATTAGATCTGCACCATATACTGAACTGAGAGCGTTCCCAATTTTCCAACCTATATTTTTAATGTTTCCTTGTTCTTCCTCTATTACGGCCACATCAATTCCATTCGTTCATGCTCCATAGTTTTACTATATTATTACGAATTCAATATCTCTCATGTTCTTATGACTATATAAATGAACTTTAATCGTAACGAATAATCTAAAAATACTACATACATATACTGCAATATACATATATTTTTTTTTTATGTTAATTTATATGAGTTTTTGTTGACGATAGTTTAATAAGCTTTTGATGGGTTTTTAGATGCAAAAAAATTGTTGTAATGACCTCTCCACTATTTACTTTACACTCAATAGATAGTTCTATGTCCTTTTTATTAAACTCATTCTTTTGTTGGCCATCAGTAATTTATTGAGTCCTGTCATGAACGTGTTCAATTTATATTGCATTGCTAATATGTATATATTATTTCTTCCACACTTTATTATTGATTGCCAAAAGTATTTCCATTTTAGGGATTTTTTTATTTGTCTATTATATTCATTATCTTATGATGCCTTTGTCTTATAACTTTATTGTCATATAATCTTTTATTCATTGTCGTCCTACATAAGTACGTATCAGTTTTTAAAATACTCATTTATAAATTTCTGGTTATTACTTGGTTGTCATCTGTTGATTTTATCGTTTTTATTTTGAATATCGATAATTTTAATAATTTGTATAGCATTTCATTAACGAACTCAATGTTTTGTTGAATAATTTTATATTTTCTCCACCACCCGTTTCTATTTCTATTTATAAGTACCTTCCTCTTAAATTTGTTTGTAGTATGTCCAAATATCATTGGATTGTTTTATGACTTTTATTTCGTCTGTGATCTGGCTTACACAATTTTGTTCCATTTTATGTCTGGTAATTGAAGGCATTCTACTTCCTTATTTTCGTCAAGAATATTCTTTTTAAAACATTTAGTCTATATTGCTACTTTTACTTTTCCGCACTCCAGTACAAGCGGAAAAGTAATGTAATCGTGTAAAGGAAAAGTGAAAAAATAAATTTTGTTTTTGGGTTTATTTTTCGTTTTTCGGTCTAAAAACAAAAAAAAATTGTTTTCAAAATTTTTTTGCTGTGTGTGTATCGGCGTTGTCGTCGGCATTTATTCTTGTTAGCACGATAACTCAACTAAATCATGTCCGATCGATCGGGTTTTGACTGATTCTGATCGGGAACGTCTCCCAGATGACACCTATTGATTTTGATGTAGACAGCACACACCACCCCCTCCCTTGGGTCTATTTGAGAAATTCTTTTTGTTAGCACGATAACTCAACTAAAACATGTCGGATCGATCGGGTTTTGACTAACTCTGATCGGGGACATCTCCCAGATGACACCTATTGATTTTGAGGTGGATAGGACATACCCCACCCTGTCCATGGGTCATGAGAAGGCACGATGGCGGACTATTTGAGAAATTTGTTTTGTTAATACGATAACTCAACTAAATCGTATCGGATCGATCGGGTTTTGACTGATTCAGATCGGGGACGTCTCCCAGATGACACCTATTGACATTGAGGTGGATAGAACACACCCTACCAGGTTCATGGGTCATGAGAAAGCACAATGGTGGACTATTTGAGAAATTTGTTTGTTAGCACGATCACTCAATTAAATTGTGTCGCATCGATCGGGTTTCGACTGATTCTGATTAGGGATGTCTACCAAACGACATCTATTGATTTTGAGGTGGATAGGACACACCCCACCTTGTTCATGGGTCATGAAAAAGTACGAGGGTGAACTATTTAAATAAAGTAAAACTGTCGCATAAAACACATATTTGCATTTATGTGTTGGTTTATTTTTTCTCTGCCACTCAATTTCGAGATAGAGATGTTCCACGTGCGGAAAAGTCCATTTTAAGGTTTTAAAATGTTTATTAGTAATTGTTTTCGTCCTTTTTATCTAGCTGCCGTCTTTTTATCTCATTTCCGCTGAAGATGGTGGATACCGTTTGTTGATCATACTGACGATATTGTGTAACAATTAAATTTTTGTTTAGAAGAAAATTTAGGTATATTATTTACTGAATTGAATAACAAGAATGTTATTCTCTTTACGAAAAGCTGTTATTTGGATTTATTAGGAACACAATGTAATGCCAGTCTCATTTTGTATTCAAAACTGAATTAAGACTGCTTTGTTAGAAGATACCCACAATCAAAATATCCACAGTCGTATTATCCTCGTTATCAAAAGCCATAACTGGATTTTACTATCAAAACATAAAGCAATGTCAGTTTCATTCTGTACCAAAATTCAATCAAGACTGCGTTGCTGGAAGTTACCCACAACCAAAATAATGATCTAGAAACTACTGGAATTCCTTCTTGGCCATTACAAATCATCGATCATCTCTGAAGATGGTTGTAGGAAATACTGTTATTCTAAATTACTGAAGATATAACACGTCTGAAGAGTGATTTACTCCTTATAAATTTATACTGCTTACAAATTTTCACCTCCAGTCTTTACAAAATCTACCCTCCTGCAACGTTTTACACACGTATGTACTTTTACCAAAATCTCATCGCGAAATGATAATTACCATTCCATCCTCGTGTCTTAAGGGAAGGCAACTAAACTCGACATACGGACATGCGAGTAAAACGAGGCATTCTGCAGCATCAACGAAAATTATTACTTGTCAAGTTACTTCTTGTCAAACCGTTGCGGAATACCGTACATTCCTGTGAAAATATACCCCTGCTGACGCGGTGACGTTAATCGCAGAAGACTGGGCTTGTTACAATTTTTCAAGGTTTATATTTAGAGCGTATGCGAAGAACTAATTAAGAGAGCAGAGTTAGCACAGCTTTGCTTACAGAAATTAATCGCTTTCAATAAAACGCTTGTAGTTCATTAGGTGTGAGCAGTGGCGTGCAAGTGGGAATGTTAGAAGGAAAATATTTGACAAATTATTGAGTAATAGACGTAGGATTGGTTTTAAGTAAAATGTTATATTCCAAGTAAACTAATTAAGTTAAAAAATATGCAGATTTCCTCTATGGTCCCTGTTAAGTCTGTCTAGGACCAAGAAGCCTAGAATAATCTTTCATAGACGCTACAATTTTTTTTCAAAGAAGTACAGGATTCTTAGACAACAAAATTAAAGAAAGTTCACCACTTCCTTAGTAGACTTTACACTAGCTTGCTTTTCATTACATACATCCCTTAGGGCCTCTGTTAAGTTTGTCTAGGACTAACAAGCCTTAATTAATTGTTTATTCATGTTAGGATTTTTTTAATGAAATAACTACAAGATTTTTAGACACCAAAATTAAAGAAAGTTCACCACATCCTCAGTAGACCTTACTCAGGCTTAATTTTCACTACACGCATCTCATAAGGCCTCTGTTAAGTCTGTTTGTGACTAAGAGACCTCAAATAATTCTTTCATAGACGCTGTGATTTTTTTAATGAAAGAACTATAACATTTTTAGACAACAAAATTAAATAAAGTTCACCATATCTCTCAGTAGAACTTACACAGGTAGTATAGTAGTGATTAATTCATAGTCCTTTCTTCATTAGACTTAACAGAATTACTACTTTTTTCGTACTTCTGAAGTTAGTAGTGAGCTGTTTCTTTACTTTAGCAGTACATTTTCTTTATCTCATTATGTTTATATCTTTAATTTGCAGAATTTAAATTTTATTTGAGTTCTATTTTTTTTATATTGCTATGCGTATTTTTTTTTAATACCCGATCATTTGTATCGAAATAAATATATCACTGACGTTACTCGACTTAAAGTTTGCTAAATCAGCTAACTTAGAATGGTGTTTATGCAGAGTACACCACTTCAACCCCTAAATTGCATTAGAAATTAATTAGGCAAAGGTTATTGATCAAAGTCAAAAAACTCAATCGTTTCAGTCCAATTAAGTGTCGTAATCAGCACTTCGGGTCTTGATAGTTGTGGCAAATCAGTATTTTACAAGTAATTGTATCAAATGTTTTCAATATTCATTCTTTAAAGTTAATTATTCGTTACTAAATATCAAGTATGTAATAATGGAAAATTTAAAGGTGTTTGTCGTTAATAGCCCCAGAAAGCTTCAGCCATAATCACGAAAGAGCAATAGGTTTTCTTTTTGTGATTACACTGATCAAAGAGACCATGTCTGGTAGCCACTTTGTAGTTTGTATTGTGATCGACGTCATTTGTTCCGCGCTGGGCATTTTCTAGTTTACTTGAACTGATGATTCCCAATAAGGGTGAAATTGCGATATGCAGTTCCGTGACGGCTTATAATGATAATTTCTTTTAAATAGGATTATTATTATCAACGAAACAATAAATTGGCTTACTATTTCTTAAATTAAATAAAATAAAATACGTCAGAGTCATTGAATTGCAAATATTCAAATTAAAATTCTTAAGAACCTTAATTCATGCCAGCAGATAAAGTTATGTATGTGATTCGGATCATAATCTATACGAGTAGTAAGGGGAATTTAAAAAATGTTGTATTTGTAAAAACCGCATAAACATTGTCCACAACACTAAGTGTTGTCAAATGTCATCTGACGTTTCCAATGGAAAGCTTGACATTTTTGACCATAACCTTCTTCAGAGCATTTTATCATTTAAGCGCGATTGTTTACAGTGATTTAAACTGATGTTCAAATCACTGTTTGGTATATCAGAGAAAGAATGGAATTAACTTGTGAAAATTTTCATGCAATAATTTATTACGTCTTTCGACGTGGATCATCAAGACAAGAGTGCATCGATCAACTTATTCCCACTTTTAGCCATAATGCCCTATCCTTTGCCACTGTGAAATGCTGGTATTACGAGTTTAATCGTGGCCGCCATTCACTCACCGACGAAAGCCGTGAAGGTCATCCAAAATCAGTTGTTGTGCCAGAAAGTATTAACGCTGTGCAAGAAACTGATAATGCAAGATCTAATGAATGAAATTATAGAATGCTAATTTTTTAATGCTGATTATTTAGTTGTAAAAAAAGGTTTATTCCCGTTGAATGCTCGTGTCGATTGGTGTAAACAACTACTCAAGAAATAACAATGGCAAAATGGGAAAATACGTATATATCATTGGAATAGGTGACGAATCACGAATCTATGCGTATGAGCTGGAAAGTAAACAGCAGTCAACTATATGGGTGTTCCAAGATGAACCAACTCCAGTGAAAGTTGTTCGCGGTCGAAGCACTTCGAAACAAATGGTCGTCTGTTTTTTCGGAAAAATTGGTTATGTGACAACAGTTCCTTTAGATAAGCGTAAAACGGTCAATTCTGAATGGCACATAACCATTTGTTTGCAGGAAGTCTTCGGTGAAATAAGGAAAATCAACAAGCGCCGTCGAATCATTCTTCATTAGTGCGAGCTCTCACACATTTCGTCTAACAACCGAATGTTTGAACATTCAAAGAAATCGAATTAATTGGTCATCCGCCTTGCAGTCCTGATTTGGCACCCAATGACTTCTCTTTGTTCCCGAACGTCAAAAATAAATTGAGTGGACAACGATTTTCGTCGGCAAAAGAAGCCGTTCATACGTTCATAAACCATGTTTTGGAGATATCTCAAGCGGAATGGAAAAAATACTTTGACAAATGGTTCGAACGCATGCAAAAGTGTATAGACCATAAAGGAATATTTTAAATAGCGATAAAATAATTTTCAATGACAAGTTAATATTTTTTTATTATTAGGCTCAAAATATAAATAGTGCCCCTCGTAAATTATGATTTGAACCAATATTGAACGTATGGAGTTTGATGACAGCACAAGTTTTCACAAAAATATTAATTGCTATTGCACTGCACTGGATGGAAGTTTTAACATTTTGTCACCCTGTAGCTTATTTATAATGCCGGAGACAAAAGTTATGACACTATCGCTGAATATTTATATTAAAGACGATGGAATAAACATCTGCAGTTAGGAACTCGACACAGACATAAGAAACTGTTGTTTGTTGTGAGCAAAGGCATTAAATGCTAATGCACTTTAATTATTTATACAGAAAGGTCAGTTGCTCGTGTTAACTCAATTAAGTTAATTTATAGCGAATGAAACATTGTTGATTTTATGAAATGATACTATTAATTATTTTGCAGGATGTTGTTTTCTTAAATTATTAAACATTAATCTGACAAGAGCTAAAAAAAAGTTACACTTGCCAGTTTCATTGCATTGCACTGCATTTTATTTTTTGTAACTACAGAAAAAGTGAGCAATTACCTACACTACTCTGACATACATAACGTCATGAATAGTCAGATGATGTCAAGTAACGATAACTGCAGGAATGATCGCCCTAGTTAGGAAAGAATCAAACTCGATTGACTAACAATACAATTTGTATAATGTGTATCTTGCGCGTGTATCAATTCAATGACGACGCACGGATCATATGCTACAGCACTCGCAATTGTTTCTAATATGTCAAAATTACCAGCACGTATGTCTAGCGACATGTTTCAATCAACTACGTACGGTATAGACAGTTAATAATTTGTCGAACAAAATGCAATTATGAAGTCACGTCTTAGCTTTATTGTATAATTTTGTCCATTGGCGTCTCAATATGTCTATGAAAATTTATTTCATTTTTGTTTCATTTATTTTGAACTTTATTTAATTTCTTTCACTTATTTTGATGGAAATATCACTTCCATTGAATGTTTTTGTGGAGAACCTTTTCATTATTCTGTCATAGGGTGACGACGGATTTGTATTGTACTAACTGTTACCCTAAAATGTGTTTTCGGCACGACACTGTTCAAAAATGTCAGTTGATTGATTCATACGATTGTTACCTGTGACGCACACGCAAAGAATCATTATACAAACCATAAATACCTGTTAATAACGATAAAAAAATAATTTCAGAAACATGTATGTACCCGTATATTTTTATGCCAGGTTCTGTATTATTTTTATTTATTTTATCTTATCTAATAAATGTCACTGGTTAATTTTATTGCACCCGGTTAAGAGGAATCTTAACTACATATAGCGAATATGTAGAGATAAAATGGCAATAAACAGTATAAATATTTATGTTGATTGTTGACTGTACGTTCCTGTGGATTTGTTTATTATTTTTGAAGATATATTTGCACTAGCGCTGCCATAAAATTATAGCGTATGTGATTGTTTGGTATACGGAATAGATTATAGATATCAATAAATTCTTAAGTGCTTCGCAGTTAACCGGAATAGCCTTGTTTATTACGTGTATTATACAGGATTGCTCATTATTCCATAAAACTACAGTTTATATTTACTATCATAGTTTGATATTTTAGAAAAGAGTGCCATTTTTAAAATATAGGGTGTCTCAGTTGGAACTATAGGATTTGAATTGCGCGCTATTTGTGTTCTCTCAACAATAGGGCGTCAATATTCAAAGACTGTCATCTATAAACCATACGATGTCAACGTGCCGCGACTAACAGTTCAACAACGAATAGTTTGTCTACAACCATTTTATAAAAGTGAGGGATCATTTACAGTTGCATTAAGAAAAATTCGCACAAAATTAGGACAAAATGAAGCACCAACAGAGTTAACAGTTCGTAACTTAATCAAGAAATTTTAAGAGACGTACTCTGTTATTGATAAGGCAACACCAATACTACATAAAATGAGGAGTGATCAAACAAAACGCAATATATCCATTTTTAGAAATACATGGAAAGCGAAAAAACTTTTAGTAGAAAGGCCTTCGGGAATAAAATAAGCCATTTGGACATAACACAATATATTTTGTAGCTTTCGTATATGAGGAGTAATTATCATGAAAAAAAAATGGATTTATTACGTTTTGATTGATTGGCAGTTGAGGATTTAATAAGTTTTATTTGAATAAAAGAAGGTGTTGCTAAAAAACTAACGCTTAACCTATTTCGCAAATAATTGCAGTAAACAAAAAACAAAAAAATTAAATGTGATAGTGCTCACATTTAATTTTTTTGTTTTTTGTCAGGTTTTAAACAGTCACATTGCCATGTCCTTCTGCCCCTTTTCGTTCAAGGATTTTCACATCAGCACTTAAAGGATTTGCACAAGCTTCTATACAAAGAAAACTGTTAGTCATCCATCTATTATGGACTGAAATGTTCATCGATGAGATTTTTTTCTTCTCTGGAATGGGGTTATTAAGTACCACCTTTTCCGGTCTTAGGTTTCGCTCGGTTTTTCCTCATTTAGTTACATTTTTTGGAGTTTCTGTTAGCGATTCAAATCTGAAATTCTGAAAACTAACCACCTTTATTGCTGTTGTCTTTTTTATTTCCTCTTTTATCAGATAAATTCGTTTCAAGTTGAAAATTTCTTCCTTTTTTCTAACGTCATTTGTAAACTTTTTATGTCGTATAAATCCCAGTCTATGCCATCTTCCTTAACGACACCACTGTTGGAACATATATTTTTGTACTCCAATTTGGACTTGACAAAAGGGATTTTCTGTAATGATTTCTCAACTCTGCCAAACACTCGATCTGCCGGAAGTAAGCTATGTCCTGTGTCCAACACTCTGAATTTATTACGTTTTGATTGAATCGCTAACATTTAAGACATTCAATTTCAATGGGAATTATTACATTTTGAATAAATCTGAAGTCGCCAATGGATTTATTTCATACCTAAAACAGGTACCTAACTCTAAATGACTGAAATTCTAAAGTGGATATATTGCGTTTTGTTTGATCACTCCTCAAATATTGTTGCAGTGATAGAAAGTGTACGAGGGGGCACCATAACTCTGTTGCATACCAAATTTCCTGATCGTGGTGGAATGGTGACATCAATTGGCTTGCTGTGATCAGCAAAAGTCATGTGATTTAATACCACTAGACTTCTTTATTTGCTGTTATGTCAAAGGAAAAGTGTACTCTACCCAGTCAGTAAGAAGCAAAGACCTTAAAGGAAACATTTAACGTGCATTTGGGTAAAATATAGCCAGTTTTATGTGCTCGTGTTATGGATAATTTTGCTAAATGATTAACATCATGCCAGATGAGTCGAGACAGCCATATTAACGATATTCTTTTTCATTTGTAGCCGTATCGTCTCCATTTTATGTTGAAGAATAAAAAACCCCAACTTGTCAAATATTATTTGTTTTATTCACAAATCACATAATATAGTTTCAAATGAGATACTCTTTATATGTATATATTTTAGACCTTCGAAACGCACAGAAATACGTATATATACCTATAAGTACCATCAAAATGTTCTTACTGGGTTTCTTACCATCAAGTTACTGTTTTATAAATTTTATGCGTCAGTAAATAAGTTTACTGGTATTGAACCATCATCAAAGACTCATATGAATATAGAGAATCTGAGTCAATATAGAGAATATAGTTACACTCTTGGTAGTTTAGTATTTAAACAAGCGAACTTAATTTTAATTTTAGATGATTTTTTTCAATAGTCTCTAGAAAAATTTAATTTTCTTCTTAGAGCAATTCATCTACATATATAATTAGAATTAAGTTGAAATCGTGGCACTTATCACTTGATTTTCAACTTTTAGCTTCAGTGCCTGCCGAGCTTTACATATATGGGATCATCTTAATTTTATGGAACTTAAAAAGTTCCAACTTTTATGGAACTTATAAAAATTCCGCAAACTTTAAAAAGTTGGCGGAACTTAGTGTTCCGCCAACATTTTAAGGAAAATATATTTTTATGTAAATCTATGTTAGTATGTTATTGTAAAAAATGTAGAAAAATGTTATTGCAAAAAAATGTTTGAAATGGTATATTTTAAATAAATATTAAAATTAGGAGTTGGCTACTTCTGATATATTATTAAATTCTTCTATAACATTATATACCTCTCGGAAGTGATAGAATTACATTTGATTACCTTCACTATTGTATTACTTGATTATCCTCACTATTCTATATGAATTTTTCACTATTCTTATAAGTGAATTCTGTTCATTACCTCAAGTAAATTCTCCGCTATCATATTCACACTTACATTGATCAATTTAGGCAATAATTTAATAAACTATTACCTTATTCAATTTATGTATTGTCCATGTTATATATGTTAGACATTCCCTTTCAAATAACTCCATAGAAACTATCTAAATCCATGGTGTAATCAAAAGAATGAAAAAGCGGCTCTATTTCACACTGTCTATCAATTCTTCTATTGTAAAATATGATAGTAAGTTAGGCTCTTACTTCCACTCAACAGCAACACCAAAAGTTTGTATTCATCCCGTTAGTGTAACGTAACCATCATCAGGGGAACGTCTCTGTAACTCTTAAACCTATGTATATTCGTATGTATAAAATAATAGCCCAACAATTTGGTATTTCCAAAGTTATAGGTAATAACCAAACCATTACTAAGGCAAAATTAAGAGCAAAATTTAAATGATTTTAAAAAGTTTGTTGAACATCCAAGAAGTATGAATAAAGAAGATACATGAATTTTTAGCATAACTATCGATTATATTATTATATAAATATTTCTCATTTTTCTTGTTGACAGTAAAACATAGAAACTGCGATTTTATTTCGTGGTTACAGGAATTTTTATGAATAAATACTATAAGAAATATTTTCAGTTACTTATTACCAACACAATAACGTCTAATATAAACACAACACTTAGCTATTATTATGATGAGCCCATAAATTTACATTTTAACCAATTTCGATTAATATTCAAAATATGTTTCTAATGACACAAATGTCTTACCTTTATCAGGCTTCAGCAGCGTACATTAATCCACATTTTTGGCGAATATGGAACAATTTCGGGCTATAAATCATTTATAATTATAGGCAATTATAGGCGATGCGGTGCTTTCACGGACTATTAACCGACAAAACCTATGGAAGCCCTCTCTCTGTTTGATTACCGCTGGTCATTAGGCAGTTCGGCCCAGCCATCGTCTAATTCATCTTAATTTCCGACGTTTTGCTCGCTTTGTCACTGTCACTCATCTTTGCGCCTTTAATGCCCTGGATTTGAAAATTTTCTGTGGCAAATGCCTTTAGAGGTTTAGTAAAAAAAAATACACGATAAGCAATCAAAGTTTTGTTGGCTGTGTTTGGATATAAATAAATACTTTTTGAAATCGTAAATGAAACAGTAACTGTCCACTGATATTCTAATAATTGTTTTGTGTCTGGTAGGTGTAGCAATATTTTTTAGTAAGCAATATTGATACAGTATTTTTATTAAGTATAACTTTGTTATTTCTAATCATTAACGAATTCTATGTTGAAACAGAGATTATACAAAATTTTGAAGGATATATTCAACCCCTGAACAGGTTTGTTGTCGATATAGAAAATGTTTACATATCTCGACAAATTTTCATCATCATGTTTGATACAAAATTCTGGTTTATTTTTATTGTGATTTATTATTATAGTTTAGTTTATGCCGAATGAAATTTGTGGGGTATACATCTTTATCGATACGATCTATGTCAGTAACATATAAGTCGGAAATCGAGAAAGGAACTACCAAACCGCCAAGCGGTTATCAAAGTAGTCGGCATTTGTCCTGGATCGGCGTACCGTGTACGGCACTGATGAGAACTAATAAGTTCGATACAGCTGTATGTCGTTCGGTTCCAATCCGGGCAAATGTCGAATCCCACCTGTGGCGGTTTTTATTTTTTGAAACCTTATCTAATCGTGCAGAAACACGAGAAAGGAGTCGAGGATCGCTTTTAGGTATAATTCAATGCCTGGCGGGGCTTTAGCCCGAGGAGTAGTTGTTTCCTATATCGATTATGTAATAGCCTTACTATTCGGGAACTACTTTGATAACCACTTGGCGGTTTGGTAGTTCTTTTCTCGATTTCCGACTTATATGTTACTGATATAGACAATTATGTCGTTTGGGGAACTTGAAGATTTTTTCTGTTCTGACATGATGAGGCTCCTCCAATGAGAAAGATCTCTAAAATCTTATTTCGAGTCTGATGGCCAGCATCTTTTGAGGCTTATTCTGTTGTGTTCCTGCACAAGTGTTTGTAATAGGGGGTTAGTATGTATTTATAGTCTCATGCGGTGTTGCTTCTTGTATTTCTCCTTGAACTGTTGGTATGTATGTACTATTCATTTCATCGCTATTTGCCAAATAAAAAACTCTATTATCTTGACGATAAACAGAACAGTCTACCTGAGCCTAGCCATAAAAACAAGCCACGGTACGTTTTGAGATGTTTTATTTGGCAAATAGCGATGAAGTAATCTATAGATATTGCCAATAAATACATCCACCTATATCGAAAAATATTTGTGTTACTATATCTAATTTTCACTTGCCTTAATAGTTTTTAATTTTGAATATCATTTCGTTATTTAATATTTTAAGTAACATTTAACGAAAACATCAATATGTTCTCATTATCATCAGTTCAGGAGCAGATATAAATATTTAGTGTAAGCTTTAAATAATCCGAATACCACCCCTGAAGTCTCATATTTTTATTCTACAAATTTAAAACCTGTTTGTCGATTCTAGCAGATAGAGAACTAAATATTACTGAACACTTGAGCTCTGAGTGACAGACAGTAAGGACATACGAAATTAATGGGGAATAATCATCCATTGGCTGTAAAATAGTCGTAATATTCGGCAGACTATCGCTACTATATACATTCTTTTTGGATTTTAGCAAGGACAAGGATATGCTCGTTATTTAAATACCATAACTTATTACTTTTCCGCACTCCGCTATACGCGAAAAAGTAATGTAATCGTGTAAAGAAAAAGTGAAACATTCTTTTTGGGTTTATTTTTCGTTTTTCGGCCTAAAAACAAAAAAAAAATGGTTTTTAAAAAAAATTTCATGTGCAGCACAGTACACGTGATAGAAGTGAATACTTCATTAGAATAAATAATGAGAGAGATTAAGAGTGAGAGATTGAAACAGAGAGAGAGAGAGAGAGAGAAAGGGGGAGGGACAATTTCAAAAGAATATTTGTGTAAAAATATTCGGTTTATTCATTATCTACACTATCATCGGATGGTGGTTCAATTGGTAATACTGATATGATTGGTTTGTGATAACTAAAATATGAAATATATGTTCGTGATTCGATATTTTCTATATAACGTGTAAAAATTGTATCTATTGTTGTTCCGGATTTTGTTGTTGATTCTTTGGGATTATTATTTATAAGCAGACCAAATGTTTCTCGAAGAAAGTTAATCAACGTCAAAGAATCATTGGATCCAAAATTTACATTGAAATCTCTCCCGAGAATCAAAGGGATTTTGTCTTCGCCTCTTCCAAGTGCATTTGCACCTGTGTGGCTGTAAACCAGTAGGGAGCGGTGAATGAAATATATTATATCTTCTAGATTTTAACAAGTTAAACGGTTCAAGGATATTATCAAATAATCACAGAACACAGATGTAAAAACACAATGATAAATAGTCGGTACACACGCGTGCTGTTTCAGCTGTTAATATATAGCGTCTGGACGCGTACATCTATAACGCGCGCATGCGCGACAATAGGGAGACGCGAATAGCCTAAACTGATATATACGATGTATAGCTCTCTTTCTCCTTCTCTCTACGTTATATTTTTTTTCTCTCTCGTGTAACAAAATCTTGAAACGTTACATTTTTTCCAATTCGCTCTCCATTCTCGTCAAATCAGAACGCCGCCAAAGAAGTATTCACTTAAAAAATGTTTGTTGTGTGTGTGTCGTTGTCGTCGTTGTCGTTGTTGTCGTCGTTGTCGTTGTTGTCGTCGTCGTCTTTGTCGTCGTCGTCGTTGTCATTGTCGGCATTTATTCTTGTTAGCACGATAACTCAACTAAATCATGTCGGATCGATCGGGTTTTGACTGATTCTGATTGGAGACGTCTCCCAGACGACATCTATTGATGTTGAGGTGGATAGAACACACTTTACCATGAACATGGGTCATGAGAAAGTACAATGGTGGACTATTTGAAATTTTTTTTTTTTGTTAGCACGATCACTCAATTAAATCGTGTCGGATCGATCGGGTTTCGACTGATTCTGATTAGGGACGTCTACCAAACGACATCTATTGATTTTGAGGTGGATAGGACACACCCTACCCTGTCCATGGGTCATAAGAAAGCACGATGGTGGACTATTTGAGAAAAATTGAAAAAAGTAAAACTAATATACTAAAAATAAAACACATATTCTGCATTTATGTGTTGGTTTATTTTTTCTAGACCACTCAATTTCGAGATAGAGATGTTCTACGTGCGGAAAAGTCCGTTTTAAGGTTTTAAAACTGTGTATTGTATTAGTATTACATATCGGATATTATTTTTCTTGTTAAAAGCGTTATAAAAATGTTCGTTATAAAAAGTTAATTGATAAAAATAATGTGGAGTAGCTCTTACACGAATAATCATTCACTTCTCTCATAATGGTGCTCGTATTTTTGTGGTAAATTAATCTGGCCAGACGACCAGAAGAAGCTCCTCAATCGCGAGCCAATTCGGCATCAAATAGCATATTGGCCACGTATGATAAGAATTTCATAAGAAAGAGGATTGAGTTACAGGGATTTTCCGAGCGGATGTGAGCCAATCTCGATGCCTGCCGGACCGGGCCGGGGAAAAGGAACACGAAATGACTTTTCTAATCCGGTAAGCGGATTACCAAAGTAAGGTTGGGTCCGAGGACTCAATCACCGTAAGCCGTTCTTCCACGGTGTGGTCCGCCCGTCCCGCCCCGTCGACGTCTTCGGCGGCAGCACGCGGGGGGATTAGAAGGAGAAACAATTAAATTCAGTTACGCTCACGTGTTTGTGTTTCACCTACTTTGCTACTTGGAGGAACTCGGAGCCCTTATTAGGTAGTTATTCAGGTGATTGTGGGACTATGGAGTTGCTGGATAATATTTATTTATGTGGTTATAGGCGCAGATGTTTGTTTTATTAGGGACGGAGCTTACAGTTTATGCATTATTAATATATACTTTATTATTTTAATGTATGAAAGTAAATATTGTACCGGATGGAACTGTTGGAATTTCACAGATGTTGAAAATGTAATATCGAACACAATTCGTTTACTCGCATTTGATATTAATGTGTGTGGGAGTGTTAAAATTAATTAATCATAATTTTCTGATTTACAATATTGTTTCGGATTTTTTTTTTTTTTTTTTGTTTAGCGTACAACTGACATAAATGTGTATGCTGCGAGCCATACCATCATAACAAGGGTAGTAAAATAATAATACAAAGTAACTAGTGACCAACGCACTAAACCATTACAAGTAAATATAACACTATATGTTATATTCCCTCTTAACTAAAAGGTGGTCCAACCAAAACGCACGATGTTAATTGTAAATAAAACAAAAAAGTTTTCAGAGAATTATCTTAATATTTTTTATTATGATAGAAAGATGTATGACAATTATGTGTGAAACAAAATATCGGCCAAATGCTCGCCACGGCTTCGGTGGCATACCTCTATCCGATGGTCCATATTTTCCATGACTCTGAGACATAATTGAGGTTCAATGTCGTTAATGTGCCGAATTATCTCATCCTTTAGCTCTTGAATTGTTTTTGGCTTATTGACGTACACTTTTTCTTTTAAATATCCCCAAAGAAAGAAGTCCAACGGTGTCAAATCACCTGATCGTGGCGGCCAATTAACATCGCCATGACGTGAGATAATACAGCCATTGAATTTCTCGCGCAAAAGTGCCATTGTTTCGTTGGCTGTGTGGCAAGTGGCACCTGTGGTTCCTGTTGGAACCACATATCGTCCAGGTCCATATCCTCAATTTCTGGCCACAAGAAGTCCGTTATCATCTCGCGATAGCGAACACCATTCACGGTAACTGTTGGCGGACCTCATTTTCGAAGAAGTACGGCCCGATGACGCCGCCAGCCCATAAACCGCACCAAACAGTCACTCTTTGTGGATGCATCGGCTTTTCAACAATCACTCGTGGATTCTCATTTGCCCAAATGCGGCAATTCTGCTTGTTAACGAATCCACTGAGGTGAAAGTGTGCCTCGTCGCTGAAGATGATTTTCTTTGTAAAGTCACCATTCACTGCTGTCTGTTCAACCAACCATTCAGCGTATTGACGACGCTTGAAATGGTCAGTAGGCTTCAGCTTTTGAGTCAATTGAACCTTGTGAGCGTGTAAATTCAAATCTTTATTCAAAATTCGCATCAGTGATGTTCGTGAGATGTTCAATTATTGGGCACGACGACGAGTCGAGGTTGACGGCTCTTCTGCTACACTATCGCGAACAACAGCAATGTTTTCCACAGAACGAACTGGGCGAGCATGCACAGGTGTTTTCATATTTCCTACAGACCCGGTTTGCTGAAATTTGCGCACAATTCTCCCGATTGTGGACACATTTAGTCGATTATGCTGACCAAAGAAGTCACGAAGTGCACGAAATGCATTTTGATTTGAACGCCCATTTTCGTAAAGGGCTTCAACAATCTTAACGCGCTGCTCAATTGTGTACCTCTCCATGGTTGAATTTGTCAAGCACTGAAACAAAGAAATATCAAATTAAGTTGGGCAAAAAGCTTGACGTTAAGGTGTGACTCACAACATCGTGCATTATTGTTGGACCACCCGGCATGATGAGCCTAGCATCATCATCAACATCACGAACTGGACACGATCCGTAAATACTTCAGCATCAGGTATGCTTTCATATTTGTCTCAGAGAATGTTCGCTATTTTCGCTGATTTAATACAAGCATACGTAAAATACTCATTACACTCATTTAAAGGATATGTTGATGCACTATTGCTATTACCAGTATCATCACACACAAACTTGTCTTAACACTCCGTGGGTCTCTGCGGATCTCTGAGATCCACGTAGTAGTGTTTTGTAAACATCTAAGTAGAGCTGGGTCATATGTTCCTCTAAATAAAAAAATAATTCATAACATGTTTTTTATGTATGACTTATTATTACATAGATCAAGTAACTAAGCTTTGACAAATCTGACACTTTATTATTCTATGTCTGATTCATGTGACGTTTAATATATTGGTATGTTTGATGTTCTTAAGTATTTCAGTTTAATTATTAATTTTGTTCAGTCACTGTGTTACATATTTTGCCTATTATTTCATGTGATTAATCAAAGACTGTAAAAAAAGTTCATAATTTTTTAAATTACATTTGTGTTAAAAAAGTTGTCTTGTTTTTAGTAAAAGTTTTAATAATAGTTATAAAATGTTAGACAATGCTAAACAAATGCTAAAACAAGTTAGTTTTTTTTCCGTATATATCAGAATTTCGTAAATGGATCTTCTAGAGTCAGTGCGACCGTCCACGAGACTCCAAGAGGTGCGACCGACGGAGTGTTAATCTGGCCAGTGAATTTACTTGATTCACTATTTACAGGAATTCCGCTAACGCCAACGCACAATTCTGTAATTTCTCTATTGCGCCAATCACTCCTTTATAGCTACTATGAATAGTTTTTAAATCAGTTTGAATGGAAATATGTAGAAATTGTGTCTGACTTTCCTTGATGGCTGCAGCTTTGGCAATATTGAACTGTAGTATTACAGGTTTCATTTGCCGGATATTTAATAAAAATTTGCCTTCAACCATGTTCCCCAACGTATAAGGATCGGCTGAAGTGGTTCGAGAATTCCAGAACACTTTTTGTGAAACTCTTGCTACTAATATGCTATAGATGACTTTCTAAATTAAAGTACTAATGCAAATGTGCAAAACTATACATTACATTATAAAATGTATGTATGCTTAATGTATAACTTATTTGAAACGCACTATATATTGAGCAAATGTTCTAAAGAAAACCTTTATTTAAAATATTATCTTCTAAAAATCATATCTTGAGAAATAAAATGTGCTACTTCTGACTAATCCTATATACAATAAAGGAATAATCCCGTATGTATTCTGAAAGTTTACCTGCAGCAGTTTTAATGTAACGTTAGTTTATAAAATTTCTTCCAAATTTCGCTCCTCATACATACCGAAAGTACGGTGGGCATTCAGGCCAGGTGCTCGGGAGGAGGCTAATAAAAATGCACTGCCTTGCTCCACGTCTACAATATATAGGTGATATAGGTGATTGCAACAATGTTATTCGTGTTGTTGCCTGAGGTTGCGGATAGGAATCAGTATTGGGGGTGGCATTGTATGCCTGGGTTCCAGTTTCAACGGTAACAGTTTGACGTGAAGCCTAGCCCTCTACGGCTTGAGTCTTTAAGGAGACGAGGGTGATTTCTGTGTCTCTAAACTTCTCCACAAATATCTTCTTTAACCACTTGCATTATCGCATTTTGCTATTTGCTATATTCTAGCTGAAACTTGATCATGGTGGCTCAGATGCTACGAACCCCAGGTGATTTAATATAAAAATGCTAATGATATATGAGGAGCTGGCGAATAAAACGGTATAATTACACGAAATTAAATTTTAGAGCAGGAGCAAAAAACTGAATGACATACTTACAGGGTACTTTTGGCGAGTTTTTTTTATTTACCCATATTGGTTTGTGACTTTATATAAATTAAATCCAGATTCCTATCTCTAATAAAACGGAGGGTACTTAAATTTGAAAAATGCAATTATGTCGTTTTGTTTGCGACCAGTGCATTTATTATGTTTTCATTACTACTAGGATGCAATTAAGCCATTTTGATTGCAGTTTATATAAACTTATTAATCATAGAACATAAAATCAGCTTAATGTTTCTTCACAATCGCAACCTGCGTCGTATCCATCTTCCTGACATCCTCCATCATATTCCATCTCATCCTCATTGCTTTCCTGTGGACCCCCAAAATGAAATTTGTGAAAATTTCTTGATTGTGTTCCCAGTTGTTTCCAAAATAACTCAATAACTTCGAATAAACAATCGACAACCAAGAACTCAAATAGCTGATTACCACAGATTACACTTTTTGACCACAGACTTTATCTTATTTTCTACTAATAAAAACAAAAGCTAGTGTAGCCTCATTAAAAACAGTAATGAATGTGCAAACAAAATTAATGCTTAACTTATTTCGTTTTGATTGACGTCTTACAAATTTGTATGAAAATTATTCCATTTTGAACGAAAATGTGCTCGCTTATTCAAAACTGTTGAAACTTTACTGTAATTGTACCGTTTTGATCGAAATCGCAAACTTTTGACTCAACTTTAGTATAGTTTTAGGTAGTTTTGCTTGGAGATAAGTTCAGATTTGTATTCAGTGGACCAAAAATGTCCTAGTAGGCCTAATTTACCTGCCAATTCAAGATACAAAAATTTCAGTGTTCTCAGGTAAAAACATCAATGAAATGATCTTACGAACCATGAAGTTAACTCTTGTCACTTTTGGACTCATGTCACTTTTCATCTTCGGTTAGAGTTAATTGATCTAGAACTTTGATTACGTTGGAAGATGGAACACGTTAATGTTCGTTTATTTTGCGTCACATAAAGCAAGCATGTAATTTAAATGCGTGCATTTATTCGTAGTAGTCACTTCCAAGGCAACAAAAGCAATATTCACGAAACAAATAGTGTTAATGTCTATATTCAGGTGATCTGTGCTGAGTTTTCTTTTCCCGAACAAAAAATCAGCTGATTGGCCCGACAAAGCGAGGCACGCAAGAAACGTCATTCATTAGGCGGAAAGTGCCCCGTCGGATTCCTCACGCTGATTTATACAGTTGTTTGATTATTTTGATCAATCAAAACAGGAATGCCTTTGGAGCGCGCGCTGGTGAATAAAAATGTCAAAGGTTTGCATCTTCGAAATGTTTAGACAAGCGATTCATTTTGTTCGCTTGCGCGCTCCGGGTGAATTATTGAGTCAGAAGTAAAATTAGAAGAGTTAATGGGGCCATCAGGATGACAAATGCGGGGCATTAACGCATGAAGAGGAGATCTTTTTTACTTATGGTTGATGGAGCGAATTTGAGTTAATTGGTATGTTAGGATCAACCAGAAATTAGTTAGAACGTCAAAATATTTAGCTAAATGTGTATTAACTCGAAACAAAGTTGTAGATTCAGTGCGTTTTAGGATAAATGGCACTATGAAATAAACTAAATGGCAATTTATAAAATAAAATATACACTGCCCTTAAAGTTTTTTAAAACCACTCTAATTGTAAAAACTCGATAAGTTGTCTGTTAATTTGTGATATTCCATTATATTAAATAAAGAGCATGGAATTGTTTTGTTATACATATATTATATCACTTTATTTATTCTTTATTGTGACTGGTAGTTTCGTAGTTACTAAATTTTCAAGCACAGTGAATATACAATGCAAATTAAAGCTGGGAATTGTTTATCTTGAATTAGCAGGTCTATTATTATAATATTTAAATAAGGGCTGAAAATAGGGTGGAATTTCCTATATTTACTTGGTCATTAAGGAAGACTGTGTTTGGGGTTTTCGAATGTTTCTGTGTTTCAGTTGATTCTAATATATCTAGTTTTTTAGATTTTGTTGAATGAGTAATCTCTAATTTGTCTATTGAGAGAAAATGATGGTCTGTTCCTAAAAAATGGTTTACAAAATTATTAGAATTACTTTTTTGATATTCAATTTGTTATATCTGCCGAGAAACTAGAGCATTTTCTATACCACTCCCAAAAGAAAACTTAAAGAACGAGATAAGCATCATAAAACAAGTAACAACTAATAACTAATAACTTTCTTTCTTACTTGTTTATTGATGTATATTTCGTTAAGTTTTCTCTTGGGAGTTGTATCAAAAATACTCTATCTAACAGGGAATGATATGCAGGGATTTTATGTGAAAATGTCGGTTTTCTATACCAGGTGACCATGAGATGACGCTCGCCCCTATATCTTCTTGGTCTTTGAAGATATAAATCTCAAATTTGGACACGTCAAATAACGGCTAAATATGGATTAATTTGACCAATTTATCTATTTCTCTCGCTTCCGGTTTCGCCGGAAATGATGCCAACTTTGGATTTTTAAATATAATATCCTGTGTATTTTTACCTTTTTGGATTCAGGAGGTCATTTTGCATACAACTGCGGCATATTGAGATAAGAATATTAATGACTAACATTTTTATGAGCAAATTTAATTTTTCATCTAGGCGGCCGTCACCCCAAAAAAATGTTTTATTTTGCTTCAATAAATAATCAGAAAATACAATTATGACATTATGCCATATGACATTTGTGTTATAGGCTCCTAAACATTTCGGATATTGTTTTTCCAGAATAACTGATTTCTTTTAAATGAATAACGTAATGAGCCACCATGGTGGCTTCAATAAAGCATTTTATTACCGATAACTTGGTACCAAACACTCCACTATTTATTCATATTATAATACATAAAAATACATAATAATGATATCCAACAAGGTATAAATGAAAATAAACTCATAATATTTAACACTGCATCTCTATCAAGTAGGTGCCTTTGAAATGTAACAAAAGAAACAAATGAATTAATCTGACACCTCAAATGATATTTAGTTCTATGAGAATCCGATACTATTGTGGTATGTATTAAAAAATCATGGTTTATTCAAAAAGTGACAAAGTGGATATGCTGATGATATATGGGGAATGTCGCAGAAATAGCCGGGCAGCCCGTGATTTATATGCAGAGCGCTATCCACTAAGAAATCATCCTGGCAGACATTATTTTCTTAGAGTAGAACGAAAGCTGAGACAGGAGAGAGCAGCTCAAGAACACCAAAGGCTAATTATCAATGAAGACACCGAAATTAATGTATTAGCGTCAGTGGAAATCAATCCTAGTGCCTCAATACGAGAAATTGCAAGGGCGTTAAACATAGGAAGAGAAAGTGTAAGAAACATTCTTAAAAAACACAAATTTAAGAGTTACAAATATCAGCTTCACCAAGCATTATATGAAAACGATTTCATGCGGAGGTTTCAGTATTGCAGATGGCTTTTAGACAATGAAATTAGATCTCCAAACTTTCATTATAATATATTATTTTCTGACGAATCCCGTTTTACAAACAATGGTATGTTTAACAGAAACAACTTGAGGTACTGGGCGCAACAAAATCCAAGACTTTTGAGGCAAGGGAATTTTCAAGAACGGTTTGGTTTTAACGTTTGGGCAAGCATTATGGGTAACAGGATCATAGGTCCCATATTTTTTTATGGTCCACTGACAGGAAGAAGATATTTAAGTTTTCTGAAAAATGAAATTGAAGAGTTTTTGGAACATTTACCCTTAAATCAGTACCAGCTGGGGTATTTCCAGCAGGATGGCGCACCGCCCCATAACGCCAGAGTAGTTGCAGAATATTTAAATGGCCGTTTCGGGGATCATTGGATAGGAACTAATGGACCAGTCAGGTGGCTAGCGCGATCACCTGATCTAACACCGTTAGATTTTTATGTTTGGGGCCACATTAAAAAACGTGTATATTCAACAATACCAACTACATTAGAAGATTTGAAAGATCGAGTTAGGAGGGCAATAAATTCTATAAAACAGGAACATCTCACCAACGTGATGAGAGAAACTTTGGCAAGAGCAAGATATTGTGTATATGTCGATGGTCAACATTTTGAACAATTGTTATAATTTGTTTTAGATAATGTGATAAAGTAATTACTTAGTTTTAATTCGTTTGTTTATTAGTTCGTTCATTTGTTATCATTTATCATATTTACATGCACTATTTTTATGAATAAATAGTGGAATGTTTGGTACCAATAAAATGCTTTATTGAAATAATGTAATGAGCTTCCATGATGCCATTTAAAAGTAATGAGTTATTCTGGAAAAACGATTTCCGAAATGTTTAGGAGCCTATAACATAAATGTCATATGGCATAATGTCATAATTGTATTTTCTGATTATTTATTGAGGCAAAACAAAACATTTTTTTGGGGTGACGGCCGCCTAGATGAAAAATTAAAATTGCTCATAAAAATGTTAGTCATTAACATTCTTATCTCAAAATGCCGTAGTTGTATGCAAAATGACCTCCTGAATCCAAAAATGTAAAAATATACAGGGTATTCTATTTAAAAATCCAAAGTTGGCATCATTTTCGGCGAAACCGGAAGCGAGAGAAATAGATAAATCGATCAAATTAATCCATATTTAGCCGTTATTTGACATGTCCAAATTTGAGATTTATATCTTGAAAGACCAAGAAGATATAGGGGCGAGCGTCATCTCGTGGTCACCCGGTATATACATATATGTTAAATGATAATCTATTTGTGAGTTATCTGCTTATATACCTCACCATACGCAGACCATTCACAAATCTGCAACATAAAATTTTTCAGTTAATCAATTAATAAATGAACATAATACTTAAATATTTGTATTATTTTTAAGATAAAATAATTTTAAACGACCGGCAGGCTTATATTTTTTATCTCCATTTTTTATAGGTTTTATGTTAAAATTAATATGTAAACAAGGATAAAGTACAAACAAGGTATATGTTGTAAGTATAATTTAAGATACTTTTTGATACTTTTTATGTTCAAATAAATATATAATAAACCATATGCGATATTGTTCACTTTTTAAACCATGAATTATTTTGTTATAGAATTTATTTATATTCCTAATTCATTCTATACAAATAGACCAATTTTATGGGCTGTAAATATTCTTATGTATTGTGACATATATTGACAAATATTCACGTGGTCAACTGAATTCTGGTAACAAGTTCATTGATAAGACAAGGTCCTCGGAGAGGAGAAAGTAGGTACATATTTTATGTATGTAACTTCTGATAGAAACAATTTATAACAACAACTTTGATAAAATTAAATTGATATTAAACACAGCATTAAGAAAACGCAAGTCATTTCATTCAATTATAACTAATATTGTGGTAATTAATGTCTGCTGAAATCTGTTACATGCTGATTAAAAGATAAATGGTCCTTATGTCTAGGTTGATGTAAAAATTGGTGTATCGCCTTAAAATAACTTGTACAGAGTGGAACACTAAAGTCAATCCTCGCAAGTTTTTGACAACTTGAGTTAAAAAAAATACGTTTGAACACATACCACTCGTCAATAATAGGAAAAAGTGTAAGATATTTCTGCGTATGTTTGAAGAAAGAGTGAGGTAGCATTCACAGGGAAAAGGATACAGTCTAAAGGCTTATTGGAAAGTGAAAAGATCTGCGTATCTTTTTTTTTGCTACACACATCTTTAGATGAGATAACCTACTATTTCTTGAAATTGTCTGAATCTGACGTATTAACGCATTAACTAAACATAAGGTTTTCATCATCTAAATAATCCATCAACTTTTACAAAAGTCTTCATCAAAAACTCATCAAAAATGAATTAGTGGACATGATGAGTAAGAATCACACTAAACCACATTCGGTTGTGATAACAAACACAAGACAATTGTCAGTGGCCAAACTTTTACTAAATTAAAATCTCTTAATAAGTGATATTTCAACTTCTGATTGCAACGATGCAATTTGTTTAAATATCCTATGGAGTTGAACAGTACCACGGTTACCTGTCCGAAAACCAATTGGACGGTAATTGATCGGGCATCGTATGAATGTGCTCGTGGTTGACACCTTTTATAAATCTGCCATTTCTCATAATGACGAATCACGAGTGCTGGGCCGACTATCTCGAGCACAATGCTTTAGTATTAACGATGATGGATAATGACGTTTTCATAGCGGCTTCACTCTCAGTGATGGGTGTGTTTGATACAGTAATGTTTCAATTTAAAATCAGTTTCCTCTGTAAACTTACCAAATCGAAATAATGTAATTTATATTGCTTATATAGGATAGGACGTTATTGAGTAGGACAAGTCGTTTTCTAAGCTTCAAATAAGGCTCCATATAAATAAGGTTATAAAATCAAAAGATGATTCACAACACAACTATAGGTTCAGTAAAATGTAAAAAGTTAGTATGCATACGAGGAGGGCCGCTGGCGCCACCGCCATCGCAATAATATTGCGCCTCCCCCTCACTTTTATCGTCATCTTTATTATCAGGCGAACCTGGGTCACATAAATGGGTATTGCTGAACTTGCCCGAAAGCGGATATAGTAAAATTATTTTATGAAGACCAAGTCGGCAATAAATCGTGCGACAAAGACAGATGCATGTCTGACTGTCTTCCATACCAATCCAATCTGAATAAGAGACACAGACCTACCTATAAATCATTTGCGCGCGCCGCTTGTAATAATATTACTGAATCCCATTCGCGTGGGAGAAGGTAAGCTATACATTGCTCTTTGTCGCACGGTTTATTGCCGTCTTGCTCTTCATAAAATAATTCTATTATAGCTTTGCAGCTCAATAGTCAACGTGCCCGTAAGCGGATAGAAGCATCTCCGGAGCATGCCTCTAGAGGTTTCGGATCAAAAAACAAAAGTTACCACGTTGTTCGCAAGGGTCGATTTGGTATATTGATTTTGTCAAAATGCCGAATTTCAAACAAAAAGCATTTCAAACATCAACCTAAAGAATTTCGTGACACACA
Organism: Rosalia funebris; assembly: GCA_037954035.1. Lineage (NCBI taxonomy): Eukaryota > Metazoa > Arthropoda > Insecta > Coleoptera > Cerambycidae > Rosalia > Rosalia funebris. Next base: position 36,054,309 of record JAZFAV010000015.1, read on the forward strand.
CACGCGCGCGCGCACACGCGAAAACAGTACTGTTACGTATATAATGTATATGTTACGGTTAAAATGGATACTTGATTAGTTTTAAAGCTAACCAGCTAGTTTGTAAACTAACTAAATGCGCTGTTATTTTGAAGGAATCAGGAACTGAACTATATAGGCTGTTATTTTGAAGGAACCTAAAGGAAAAAATCATAAAGTAGATACGGATTTAAATGATTTAAATTTTAATTCCCAAATATATTTTAAGAATACAAATATATTGAGTGTTTATTATGAATTGTATAAAATGTACGGGTTTTCGAAATTCTTAAAATCCGTCATATGCTAATAACTGAAGCTTTATTTATTTAGGTTAAGGCATATTGAAAATTTTCCATATTCATACCTTGATAATTTTTTTGTCCCCAGATATATTAAACCATTGTATATGTTCCGTCACACTTACATAGAAAATAAGGTCCTAATGTGACGAAATATTTTTTTGTTGGCCTATTTCTTTGACTTTGCATTTTTTTAATTCCTTGTATGTCAGTATTTGTATTTCTTATTTAATAGTATTTAGAGATATTCAAAGTAACAATATACCAAATATTAATCGGCCAATTGTATTCTATTATACACTAAACTTTCAAATATTTATTCATTGCAAAATATAGAAAAAAAATTAATTTATGTTGCAAGAATATGTAGCTTTTATTTTGCCTATAATTGAAGGTCAATCTTCGAATATAGTAATAAGAAACATTCCATTTTTATTCGATATGGAAAAGAAAGAAAAGTCATTTGTCCCAACATATGAATTTTATTGTTCTAAATATTTGCACTTATATAACAATCTACGTATATTTTACTACGTTTTTATATTTCTATGCAGATACGCTTTGCTAACACATAGACTCGATCAAGTATGAAGTGATTGTAACATTAAATTCTTAGAAATACCCGACCACATTTTGGTGCTTAATATTTCTCACTTGTGACTATTAAAACATACCAAATCCAAGCTTGAATTTATAATGTCTACTTCTTATTAACATTTAACCCACGTTATTCCCTTGATGAAACTTAAAATTTCAAGAAAACCGAGCTGGTAATCGCCCAACTTTATTCTAATTCGACAGATGCTAGCCAGAACAACATTACAGGTAAACGGCTTATGAAAAAGTCCCATTGTAACATCACCTTGAATAGACCTAAGCCGATTAGTGGCAAAAGCGTAGATGCCAAAAGTCTCATTCATAAGCAAATCAAGGAAGTACCCGAATTACGGATTTTTGCAATGTTTACCCACAAAGGAATTCGAGTGGAAATTTTACTTAGGAATGTTATTTTTGTCAGGGTGAACATTTTTAACATGAAAGACGACAGATCTACGTGAAAGATAATAAAATAAAAATATTAAATGACGAGTGGAAAATAGTATTTATATAATTTTAAATATGGTTATAATTAGGAAAATAATAACACAGTTGGATTATTTAATCCGGCTTTAAGTGTTTGCGTGTTCAAATATAATATTATAGAAAGGAATACAAAAAGGCTTCAGTTACCAAAATTTCGAAATATTTTATATAATTGATATATACTAATTAAATTTTGCTGCAAGAGTGTGTATTTGTATTTGATTTTATTTGATCTAAACATTTTATGATTTATACCGGGTGATCAATGACGGTTAGTAAAGACTCAATTCGACCATCACAGTGATCTGTTAATTTTGGAATAACTATAAAAATGTTCGCATGTTCAACTTTTTTTTCTTGATGTACAGGGTGATTTTTTAATTCGAACGATTTTAAAACTTTCAATGCGTGTATTTTCTAAGTACGTTACAGCGTACGCGATACACTTATAGGTCACTACAGAAATCATGGAAAGATGAACATAATCCGAGACCGAATCAAATAAGTAAAATTTTTTTAATTCGGTTACGGGTTTAGTTAATTTTTACGTGTCGGAAAGTTACCATGTAAACACGTTTATTAAATTCCGTTACGAAAATTCAAAGGCAAGAGAATAAGTAGTTACAATTAACTGAACACAATTTTTATCGCAGTTTTGTCTTCTTCTTCTTCTTCCCTCTATAATAGGCCTATGACCTGTTCCTTCTTCGATTTAGTCCTCATCTTGGATCTAAATTGTCACTCCATCTTTGCCACGGTCGGTCTCTGCAGCCACTAGGAGATTTATCTCTTGCGATTTTTACCAATCTCTCTTCTGCCATTCGGCTTATGTGTTGGTTCCATTGTCTCTTACGTTGCAGGACCCATTCATTAATGTTGTCTATGTTGCGTGATTGTCTGATGTTTTCACTTCTTTCCCTATCTAGTAACGTTTTTCGTGATATGTGTCGAAGTATTTTTTTCATTTCTGTGGTCTCCAGCAGTTTTGTCTAAATGTAATCAATTTTCACATAATACTATTACTGAGGAGAATCCCTAACATGGGATAGCATTGTACTTGGAGCACTTTAGGGATTTTAAATTCATTTCGTTAAAAACAGAGGAAGCTGCAATGTGCAAAATTCTGTAATGACGTCCTAATACGAACAAGGAATCTGATCAAAATGTAGACAGCTCGTCAGGAATAGGAACAAGTCTCAAAACTGCGATATCGGACCGCCTATGAGGTGCGCAGTAAATAGCCTGGTCTTTACTCAGTCGTATTGAGACCATTGCAGAGCGAATATGGAGCAGATGTGAGTGTACACAGAGTTCGTGCGACCTGGTCGCGCATCTCTGTTTCAACAGATGCAAGTGCATCTGTTTCCATCTGAATGCTGCCTCACTCTTTCTTCTAGACATACACAGAGAATCCCACACTTTTTCCTATTCTTGACGAGCTGTACGTCGCTGAAGGTCTTTTTAAAAGATAAGGCTGACGTGTAGTTGGCCTTATTGTAGTTTTTAAAAAAATAAATAAGTTTTTAATATTGTGCGAAACTTTATCACCATGATGTATATTAGTAACTTATGACGTATATGAGAATTCATGCCTATACATACGTTCCCTAATTAGGAAATTCAAATTCAAACATATATACCTTCTGTGTAGACTAACAATAAAGCAGGTATAGTTTATTTCATGGCTATTTGCCAAATAAAAAATCTCAAAACATACCGTGGCTTGTTTTTATGGCTAGGCTCAGATAGACTGTTCCGTATATCGGCAAGATAAGAGAGTTTCTTATTTGGCAAATAGCGATGAAATGAATAGTACGTATATATTTTATAGTTAAGGAAGATACGCGTGCCACTAATTTTGACTTGTATATAAAATATACCGCAAGAGAGTTATTATATAGTTTATTATCAAAACATGTACTATGTAAATAATGTAGAAAATTATACACATTTTAAAAACGAAGATCAACACAAATTGAAAAAAGTTGCAATTAAGGAACGATATATGTCACTTTTTTAACATATATATCATTTTTTATATACACAGAAGATAGTATGAAATGCTACCTATATAATTATACAGTTTATCATAAAAATATACACTATGTGAATGAATATAGAAAATTATACAAATTTTAAATACAAAGATTATTAAAAATTGTAAGAAAATCTTGAAGTTAAATAGACAAGTATATTTTTAGTTTAAATTAACAGAATCATAAAAAAATAAAAAAGAGTCCATGGAGAATAAACCAAACTCATGCCTTCTACTTTCTGTTCAACTTCTGAAGATAGCATTCCAAGTCGTATCAATAGAATATCTGATAGGAAATTTTTGCAACGTTTCAAAGGTTTTTTCTCAGAATTGAGTAGATAGTGTACTCTATAATTTTGGTAAATGAATACAAATAAATACCTTCAATGTACGCCACCATTATATGAAGGTTGATCCTAAATTAAAAGTCTCAAAATTTTATATGGCACCTTTTTTAAGATGTCTGATTACTCGTGAGGACTTTATATGTTGCAAATTAAGTATGTACATATTGCAAAATTAATATATTTTGCAGCAATTTGCGATGCCAAATTATAACATTCATTATATTTTATTATTTTTAGTCGTGGAATAAATCGACACTTAATTTTATGAGAATTTGTTTTCAATAAATCAAACGAATCACTCATCACAACATGACTGATACTTCCTAAATATGATTGACTTAACATCTAAATTTTCTCCAGAACACTTGTCCGCGACTCACGTAAATGTTATTCCCCTAAGCCTGACTGACGTTATCCCAAAATATCACATTAGCACCGTGTGAGAATTCTGTTATACTTATTAGGCGATTGCCTAATTGGTTTACATTTCGGTTGACATATTTTGTTATGTTAAAGTCGCTTTGCTATCGATGAATTATTAAATTTTTAATTGGAATGTAGTACACCGATGCGATGGTGCGCCTGATAAACGAGCAGTGATTCGACTGTTAATTGGGTTTTGGTCTCAAATGGCTAAAGAGAAAGTTATTTCATCAAGACAGTAAGTAGAAGACCGTCTTGACATCATTTTTTCAATGATTATTTAATACCTTAATTACTATTATACTTTACAGATCATTTGAGGCTACACAGTTTTTCATTAACAGGCAAATAATTAAAGATAACATGCACGAGAAAGTTAAGAAATTGTGGGATGAAACGAAATCATATCAGCCTTTTTTTGACAGTCTGGACATTGCATACTCTTTACTGCTAGACTATTTGTTAACGAGAGATGAAACATCGCAGATGTTTAGATCGTACTAGCCAATATACTAAAATGTGGTAGTCGCTGTAGAGTTTTGAAAATAGCGTTGACTTTTTGCAATATTCTCTGAATCTCTGTAACATTTTCTCAAAATATGTTCCATATACCAAATAGTATGTACATAAATCAAGTTCCTCATCATGTGCTTACCAGGTTTGATGACAATAATATGTTCAAAACGATAATTCAAAAACCCATCTTCTATCTGGTATCGTACATTAGGAAACATATTTTTTGTTGCAAATACAAGTTTGTATACTTCATCGAATTGTGCATCATATTACAGGATATAAACAATTACATAGATAGTTCATATAAATCACGTAAGAAAACCTTAATCTCGATTTAGTTCCACAATTTACAAGTACAGGGTGCTTCCTAAATAAGTACAAAAAATTTAATAGCATTTTATTGAGTCAATTTTATGAAAAAAAGTTCATATGAACATATGTCCTCAAACACTTCGTTTCCAAGATACAGGGTGGTGTAAAGTTTTAAGAAAAAATATTTTTTTTCATAATATTTATTGTATATCACTGAAATTCCAATTTATTGTATGAAATTTCAACTATGATAAATGAAATTTCGATTTATTTACATTTACAGTTATTATTGTTTCATTAAACACATTTCATATGAAATTGTAATAATTGCTGGAAATGGGCACCTTCACAGCCATGATACAAGCTGCAGCCCTCTTCTTCATAGTTTCTCGCACATGTGCAAAAATACCTAGAGTATTTCGTATTCTGTCACATCCTTGAATTATCCGGTTTCTAAGATCGTCCACATTTTCAACAGGATTTGTATAAATTGATGTTTCCAGTTCAACTAAAATGTGCGGGAGCACCATCATGCATAAACGAAATTCTATTTCTTAGCATAAGTGGGTACATCATCTAATAGAGTGGGTAAATCTTCTTCAAGAAATCTGTATGTCTCACTATCAAGTCTCGTTGAGAAAAAAAAGGACCAATTAGAAAATCAGAGATTATTCCCACCCATACGTTTAATGAAAATTGATTTTGAAAATGATTTTCAACTATCTCATCAGGATTTTCGTCGCTCCAAATGTGGTTATTATGAAAATTCATAATCACGCTTCTAGAGAAGTTAGCCTCATTCGTAAATAGCACATGGTCAAGGAATCTAGGATACAGTACAATTTTTTGTTGAATCCATCGGCAGAATTTTATACGTGCGAGATAATTTCTAGGTAATAATGCCTACACGCGCTGAACATGATATGGATACAACTGGCTTTCCCTAAGAATGGTCCATACTAATTTATGACTCACATCAAGCTGGTTGGCAATTTTTCTCGTGCTTGTTTCTGAATGACGTTCAATTTCATTAAAAATTTCTTCTTCCAAAGCAGGAGTTCTTTTTGTGGTAGGCCTCCCTGAAATATCTCTCGCCCTTGCAAATGAACCCGTTTCTACTAAGCGTTGATGAATTCTTGCAAATGTGCGAACATTATGGATTTGTCGGTTGGGAAATCTTTCTTGGTAAATCCGTTGTGCTGTTAAATAATTTCCATCAGCCAGTCCACAGACAAAGTGGATGTCTGACATTTTAGAGTTTGTGTAGTTAACCATTGTTAGGATATGTTATTTTTAATACGTAATGTAATAGTAATTATTAAAATAAAGAACAGGAAACTTATAAACACAACAATAGAAACTAGAAAGTGCATTTAATATTCGAACCCAAATCGAAATACAAACTTAATATGTATTATTTATTATTATCAAAAGTGATTTTGACAATCAGTAACTATACTAATTTATAACTAATATGTATCTTGGAAACGAAGCGTTTGAGGACATATGTTCTTATGAATTTTCTTTCATAAAATTGACTCCAGAATACGCTCTTAATTTTTTTGTACTTACTTAGTTTGCAGGAATGTTTGCATTTAAAGCACTTTATACGATCTTAACTATATCTTTTGTCATTGTTATTAGTACCCCTTATTCCATATTACATAAGCAAGCCACAAATACTTTAATACTAGACATCGCGTATCATACATGTATCACTTTATTTCATTGCTGATCTCAATACCTGCTGCAAATACTTCTCAATACCTGCAAGCATTATTGATCTCAATACCTCAACTCCATAATAGGGACAAACTTATTTTGTAGTACTGATTATACTATATATTTTTGAGTAGGATACATTAAGTTTGATATTTTTCAATGTCATTTTGCGATAGGAGAAGCGAGCTTGCCATGGGATAGCGCGTAGCTTTATGGCGGCCTGGAGGGAAGCAACACATAATTGATGTTTATGTGTTGTTTCCCTCCAGGCTAACTAATCATAGACATCTAACCAACTGTTACGTAAGAGAAGGTTATTCTATTTTTAAATACGAGAAACGAGCTTGTCATAGGATAGCGCGTGGCCTTGTGTTTATCCGGAGGGAAACAACATATATAAACATCACGTCGACATCTAACCAACTTGTGCACGACAAGGTTATCCTATTTTTAGATAGAGAAACAAGATTGCCATAGGATAGTGCATGGCCTCGTGTCAGACCAAAGGGAAATCTGTATATCTTCAAACTTAAACAGAATATTGCTTACAATTGGTACAAATTAATATTCTACGATTCGCGAATAATGAATGATTTTTTCAACGAAGTCCAACAATTGGTTGCCTTTACAGCCACGAATTTTTTAAGTAAAATATTAGTTTATTAAAAATAAAATTTCATTAATACATTTCACAGGGATAATTTCCATAATATACTTTGGTATCAATGGAATTAATAGTACTAAAGTACGAGTATATTTTTTCTAAAATTAAGTGTCTTCTATTTTAGGTGCTTAACAGTACGGCAACACAAAAAATAAATATTCCAAACGGTACTCGACTATAAAATTTGACATTCCCGCTTTGCCATTCATGATTCGCATGTGCAAGTGTCTACATTTTTTCTATCGCATGTACAGTATTTGCATTTAAAGTGTTTTATATAGGGAATAACAATTAACATAAACATATTTATATAACGCAGAGATTATGTATACATATACATGGGCATGTATAAATTTACAGCAATGCCGTATTTATTATAATTTATAATGAATTTGTGACAGGGCTGCATTTTAATAGATTTCGTTAATTAACTGTTAATAAGTCTACTAATGGGATTTACATTGTAAGTACCTGCAAGTGAAGGTTTGACTTTTTGCTCCATCCTTTGATTGGTTTTTGTTTAGAATCTGTTTCTGAGCTACTGCACTTTTGGATTTAATCTGTAACAGTTTGATTTTTACTTTTCCGCACTCCACTATAAGCGGAAAAGTAATGTAATCGTGTAAAGAAAAAGTGAATAAACAATTTTAAAACCTTAAAACGGACTTTTCCGCACGTATAACATGTCTAAATTGAGTGGCCGAGAAAAAATAAACGAACACATAAATGCAGAATATGTGTTTTATGCGACAGTTTCACTTTTTTCAAATAGTTCACCCTCGTGCTTTCTCATGACCCATGAACAGGGTGGAGTATGTCCTATCTACCTCAAAATCAATAGATGTCGTCTGGTAGACGTCCATAATCAGAATCAGTCAAAACCCGATCGATCCGACACGACTTAATTGAGTGATCGTGCTAACAAACAAATTTCTCAAGTAGTCCACCATTGTACTTTGTCATGACCCATGTACATGGTAGATGTGTTCTATCCACCTCAAGATCAATAGTTGTCGTCTGGAAGACGTCCCCGATCCGAATCAGTCAAAACCCGATCGATCCGACATGACTTAGTTGAGTTATCGTGTTAACAAAAAAAATTCTCAAATAGTCCACCATCGTGCTTTCCCGTGAACCATGGATAGGGTGGGGTGTGTCCTATCTACCTCAAAATCAATAGGTGTCGTCTAAGAGACGTTCCTGATCAGAGTCAGTCAAAACCCGATCGATTCGACACGATTTAGTTGAGTTATCATATTAACAAAACAAATTTTTCAAATAGTCTACCATCGAGCTTTCTCATGACCCATGGACAGGGTGGGGTGTATCCTATCCACCTCAAAATCAATAGGTGTCATCTGGGAGACGTCCCCGATCAGAATTAGTCAAAATCCGATTGATCCGACACGATTTAGTTGAGTTGTTGTGCTAACAAGAATAAATTCCGACGACAACGACACACACACAGCAAAAAAATTTTTTTTTAAACCATTTTTTTTGTTCTTAGGCCGAAAAACGAAAAGTAAACCCAAAAAAAATTTTTTTTCACTTTTATTTACACGATTACATTGCTTTTCTGCTTATAGTGGAGTGTAATCTTTGTATATCTTTGTAAAATGATAATAAACTTATTACAGAATATTATACAATTATATTTTCAAAAATATAACATTTATTTATAAGCCAAGTTTATTCTTCAGTATTAATATTTATTGTACTTGTATAAAAGACTAATAAATACGTAAAGAAATCCGTAGACAAAAAAAATATATTTTAAGTTAAAAATAAAATAATAAAGCCTATAGTAAGCGGTTATTGCTTTACAAATATTCCGAATAATGCAGAAAATTGAAAAATAATTCTGTTATTGTTTTATTTTATTTTCACAAAAACGAAATATCATAAATGTAATCCAAATCAGAGGACATAAAAAACAATTCCTGATTTCTTAACGCCATCATCATAAGATCGGGAATAGCTGTTGCAAATGAGGATCATCTAGATTATTTTTAAATATTTTTATCATATATCATGTCACTCCATGGCATTTTAATAGAAGTCTACATCAAAATACATAAGTTGATCACTCTTAATCCATCCAAAATTGCCTTCTTCTGGTTCAATTTTGATTCTTTTTACTTTTCTGCACTCCACTATACTAGCGGAAAAGTAATGTAATCATCATCATCATCATTAGGTCATCAGTCCTAAGACTGGTTGGATGCTAACCTCCAGCTTCTCCTATCTTGTGCTAACCTACGCATTTCGCTAATTGTGCTACAACCTACATCCCTTACTATTTGCGAGCAGTAGTCTAATCTAGGCCTACCTCTGCCTTTCTTCACTCCTATTTCTGCCTCCAAAATATCGCGGACTATTCCCCCATGTCTCAGCAAGTGGCCTACCATTCTATCTCTTCTCTTCTTTAAGTTTTTCCATATACTTCTTTTCTCGCCGACTTTCTCCAATACTTCTTCATTTCTAACCCTATCAGTCCATGGTATTTTCATCATTGTTCGGTAACACCACATCTTAAAAGCTTCTAATTTCTTCCTACTTGCTTCCCCTACCGTCCAGGTTTCGCAGCCGTATAGTGCCGTGCTCCATACATATGTTTTCAAAAATCTCTTCCTTGTTTCTAAGTTTATTACCTCCGAGCATAAAAGTGCTTTCTTTTTGTTAAAAGCTACTCGACCCTGCGCTATTCTTTGTTTTATGTCTTTATCGCTTCTTCCATCCCAATTTATTTTACTTCCTAAATAAGTGAAGTCTTTAACTTCCTCCAATCTTTCATTATTAATTTGTACTTTCGTTTTTGCTCTGCTCTCGCGCCCTCTGCACACTAACACTTTAGTTTTGTTTTTATTCACCCTCATTCCGTATTCCTCTGTCAACACTGCCTCCATTTCGTTCAATGCTGATTCTAATTCCTCCTTACTAGATGCTAATACTGCTATATCATCCGCGAATCTCAGCATTTTTAGTTTCTGTCCCTGTACTTTAATCCCGAAATCCACTCTTTTATCACATTAATCGCCTCTTCGATGTACAGATTAAAAATTAGTGGTGATAGCGTACATCCTTGTCTTACTCCTTTCCTAATACCTACTTCCCTTTTTTCCCCTTCTACTTCTATAACAGCAGTTTGCTCTTTGTATAGATTGTGTACTACTCTCCTATCTCTATACTTCATTCCCGCGCTCTTTAGTATCTCGAACATTTTTTCCCATCTTACGTTATCAAAAGCTTTTTCTAAATCTACAAATCCTATATAAGCGTTCTTTCCTTTTTCTATTGTTTTCTCTAACATTACTCTTAGCGCCAGAATAGCTTCGCGAGTTCCCCTATTTCGCCTAAACCCGAATTGGTCTTCTCCTAGTATTTCCTCCGCTCTATTTTCCATCCTCTTCTGCACTATTCTAGTTAAGATTTTTGACGCATGGGAAGTTAGGCTAATCGTTCTAAAGTTCTCGCATTTGTCGGCTCCTCTCTTTTTCGGTATAGTAACGATAATGTTCCTCTTATAATCCTCCGGCATCTCGCCCGTTTCATATATGTATTTTACCAGTTCAAACATCCTATTTACTACTTTCTGTCCCGCACATTTCAAAATTTCCGCCTGTATTTTATCTACACCCGGCGCTCTATTATTCTTTAGCCCCCTTAGTGCTATTTCAAATTCCTCTCTCAATATAGGTTTTCCTACATCTTCCCTATCGATGCTAGATTCTTCCTCTAATATCTCTCCTAATTCCTGACCCTCGTATAAATTTCCTAAGTACTGCTTCCATCTATCCGCTTTCTCCTCTCTTCCGATCAGTATGTCCCCCGATTGACTTCTAACGTTTCTACTTATTGTTCCTATATCCCTGAAGTTCCTCTTAATTATTTTGTAAGCCTCATCGGTCTTACCTACTTGCAACTTATCTTCTACTTCTTTGTATTTATCCTCTATCCATTGTTCTTTCGCTTTTCTACATTTTCTAATGATTTCCCACTTTATTGACTTATAAGTTTTCAGTCCTTCTTCGTCTCGTCTGTTTTTGTAACCTCGTCTCTTTTGCATTAAGTTTAAGATTTCGTTCGTTATCCAGGGCTTTCTAGCTTCCCTTTTATCGTGTCCTAAAACGTCCGTAGCCGCGGAAGCTAGACTATTCTTGATACCCTCCCACTCAGTTTCTGCGTTATTGATTTCGTCCTTACTCGTTTTATTCATTAATTGATCTGTTTTCTCCTGGAACTTATCTTTCATATTCTGATCCCTCAATATGTCTACATTTATATGTTTCTTATCCTTCCGGGTTTTCAGATTTTTGAACTTTAATCTAGCTTTCATGACTACCAAGTTGTGGTCGCTGTCTACATCTGCTCCTGGATAACTCTTACAGTCTTTTACTTGATTTCTAAATCTCTTCCTAACCAGAATGTAGTCTATCTGATACCTGTCTATCCCTCCTGGCATTTTCCATGTGTACCGCCTCCTAACGTGATTCTTGAACAATGTGTTCGCGACTACCATCTTGTGCTTCTCACAGAATTCTATCAGTCTGCTACCTCTCTCGTTTCTGTTTCCTAATCCATAAGGACCTACAAATTCTCCTTCTTTCCCCTAACCTACGACTGCGTTAAGATCTCCTACTATTTAAAATTTTCATGCCCCTTCACAAATCCTATTACCTGCTGTATGTCCGAATAAACGGCTTCTAACTCTTCCTCACTATGGCTAGAAGTAGGCATGTATACTTGCACTATTACTGTTTCCACTGGCTTCGAATCTAACCTAACCATCATTACTCTCTCGCTGTATTGTAGGTAGGTTTCCATAGTAATGTAATCGTGTAAAGAAAAAGTGACAAATTTTTTTTTGGGTTTATTTTCCGTTTTTCGGCCTAAAAACAAAAAAAATGGTTTTTAAAAAAATGTTTGCTGTGTGTGTGTGTGTCGTCGTTGTAGTCGGCATTAAAATTTCTTGTTAGCACGATAACTCAACTAAATCGTGTCGGATCGATCGGGTTTTGACTGATCCTAATCGGGGACGTCTTCCAGATGACATCTATTGATTTTGAGGTGGATAGCACACACCACTCCCTCCCTTGGGTCTATTTTAGAAATTTTTTTGTTAGCACGATAACTCAACTAAGTCGTATCGAATCGATTGGGTTTCGACTAATTCTGTCTATGAGTCATGAGAGCACAATGGTGGACTACTTGAGAAATTTGTTTTGTTAATACGATAACTCCACTAAATCGTGTCGGATCGATCGGGTTTTGACTGATTCTGATCGGGGACGTCTCCCAGACGACACCTATTGATTTTGAGGTGGATAGGATACACTCTACCATGTTCATGGGTCATGAGAAAGCACAATGGTGGACTATTTGAGAATTTTTTTTGTTAGCACGATCACTCAATTAAATCGTGTCGGATCGATCGGGTTTCAACTGACTCTGATTAAGGACGTCTACCAGACGACATCTATTGATTTTGAGGTGGATAGGACACACCCCACCCTGTTCAGTGGTCATGAGAAAGCACGAAGGTGGACTATTTGAAAAATGTAAAACTGTCGCATAAAACAGATATTCTGCATTTATGTGTTGGTTTATTTTTTCTCGGCCACTCAATTTCTAGATAGAGATGTTCTACGTCCAAAAGTCCGTTTTAAGGTTTTAAAACTGTTTGTTATATCACATTTGCACTACGTCGCAATAACCACGATATACAATTCTTTCAATTTTAAATAAACATGAACACATAAATGAATCATAACGTTATAAGTACCTCGAGCTTGTATACCCCACCGAAATAGCCGACCTCTATTATGGTTTCAAAATGGGTACTTTAGGTAACGATGTGGGTGTAGGAACAATAGCGCAATCGGAGGTAAATTAAAATAAAGATTGTGATACAATGAACCATAAAGATAAATAAGGAGACCCGTTGTAACGTGTTAGTTCGCCGTATGCTGACCATCAAGAGTTTCGAAAGACATGAGTGGTATCAATAAATACGTGATGCGAGTAATTTTTATTGCCCTTATGAAGTGGTTTTCACTGAAATACTGGAAGTACTGGAACAATTGGGGCTACATTAGGTGATTATCGATAATACAACATGAACGTTTGAAAATGTATAAAACTTTCAAGAATGTTGATAATAATTTTGGGTTCCAATATTTGTTGTGGTTAAAATTCGTTTGAGAATAACCACGAAAGTATTTGGAATAGTAATATATTTTTTTTGGTTAAATAATCCAAATGCGAAAAATATGATTGTACTGATTGTCAGTTTTTGTTCAGAGTTAACAGCAATTAATACGTCGTCTGTGAAACATGCATATATAGCTATATTTTAAACACACGCCAGTTCATTATCGACCCTCACGTGGATAGTAGTGCGAATCTTTCTCATTACTGTAGATTATATACCCTTTCGACATTGCAAAATATGAATATCGATTATCAATAGATAATAGTAAGGAATGTAGAGAATATCTGTCGTTGATAAAACTCACACAACAGTTCATATCATTTGCAATGCAATGAAATTGTTAGTGACTTAAATCGATTATTTATGCATCAATTATCTATTGCATGCGCCCCACGTTTTTCATCTTAAATCTTACAAGTATTTTCATAGCTATTAAAAATTCACAATCACAAATTCTCAGAACAACCTGTATGGGGTTAGGAATCTGTTTGAGGCTAGGAGAAAGGCTCCCTCATATCGAAGGCACCTCCGGAGCATGCCTATAGAGGCTTCGGATCAAAAAACAAATGTTACCACGTTGTTGGCAAGGGTCGATTTACTATATTGATTTTGTCAAAATGCCGAAATTCGAACGAAAAGCATTTCGTACACCGACCTAAAAATTTCGTGACACACACACGAAAACAGCTTTTTAGTAAATAGAGAGGACGAGTAAGCAAATCGCCATAATATTGCGTCGCCCCCTCGCTCATATCGAAGGCACCTCCGGAGCATGCCTCTAGAGGTTTCAGATCAAAAAACAAGAGTTACATACCACGTTGTTCGCAAGGGTCAATTTACTATTTTGATTTTAAGAAATTAATCGAGAAAGCCGTTACTCTGTGGTACTTCATAATTCACAACTGAAATGAGTAAAACAACTACTAAGTTTTATACCACTATATTTTCACAGAAACGTGACTGCAGTTTCGACAATTTTTATGTCATTTTCAAACGATGATTCAACTAAGAATAGTTTGTCTTAGTTGAATCATCGTTTGAAAATGGCATCAAAATTGTCGAAACTGCAGTCACGTTTCTGTGAAAATATAGTGGTATAAAACTTAGTAGTTGTTTTACTCATTTCCGTTGTGTATATTGATTTTGTCAAAATGCCGAAATTCGAACGAAAAGCATTTCGTACATCCACCTAAAAATTTCGTGACACACATACGCACGAAAACAGCCGTTTAGTAAATAGAGATAGTTGTGAAAATATTTTAAAATTAGCGAGTGTGATTTTTTTTTAAACGTTGTGTACAGAATTGTGTGCAGAAGTATTATATGTGGTTATCTACATAGGAAGAAATTATGAAGAATAGTGAAATCGTTACTATTTTTTTTTCGTTCTGAATATTCTTACATATTAGTCCACATTTATTATTAACTTCTTTATTCATGACAAATGAATATAGTAACGTCTTGAAATATTTTGACTCTTCTATACATTTCATGTCATGACATGCCTCCTTTCCAAAATAATTCTTTCATCAATATAATGCAAAGTTTTACTACCAGAGGGTAATATTCAAACTACAGAAATAAGGAGTATATACTCCAAACCCATCTGCAAATGCCTTATATAATAAAGACTAAACAAATTAGGTCAAAACAGCTATTCTCCTGGCTATATGCCAAACGCCGAGCGCTGAATTACATGACAAAATTTGTCGTATTTTTGTCTAACAGAGTTAGCACTAAAAATACAGTGATTCTTCCAAAACCACCAAGAAAGATGCAAAGTGTCACCTATCTCAGGATATCGTTAACTGCAGACCGGTTTCGACCTTTCTATCTTGGGTCTCGTCAGTGCAGTGTAAACGAGTATATCTTCGACAGATAAAGCTCACATCTAGTAGACGTTGCTACGTTCCACCGCAGTAGAATGTACCAAACGCCATCTCTTGGTAGTTTCGAACAATCTAAATCGAAATAAAAACTTGAGATCATCAATATAATGCAAAGCTTTACTACCGGAGGGTAATATTTAAACTACAGAAATAAGGAGTATATACTCCAAGCCCATCTGCAAATGCCTTATATAATAAGGACTAAACAAATTAGGTCAAAACAGCTATTCTCCTGGCTATATGCCAAACGCCGAGCGCTGAATTACATGACAAAATTTGTCGTATTTTGGAATAATCACTGTATTTTTAGTGCTCACTCTGTTAGACAAAAATACGACATATTAAACTAATAAAATGAAAAACATTTGAAATATTTGCACCCTTATTTGAGTTACATATTTAAATGCTCATGTTTTATAACTACGCTATATTTCAATCTTAATCGTCTGCCAAATAGATCTATTCTGGATCTCTCTTCTCCAACAAACAGGGAAACAAATTAAGTTCCTACATCTCTTGACATTTTAATACTAGGAATTAATCGTCTATCAATCTCGCTACGTGTTTTAGTTTCTGGCATTTCTTGTAGATATAACGCAGAAAGGTTGTTTCGGAGCGAGCTAATAAATCACGGGGTGTCACGAGCCACCATGGAGTTGGTAGTTGGGCAGGGTCTTAGACCATTAACCACTTTATTTTATCAATTATATCGCTCTCAGTCCCAGTTGGCGTCGCCGTGCTACGTTACTCTTGTTCCAGAATTTTCAGTGGCGAATTATGCCTACAGGGACAAAATGGAAGCAAGGAAACATTGAATATTACAATAAAACAAAAATACATTTATAGTAGTTATTTTTTGTCATCTGCAAGGCGATTTTTTTAAAAGGAGACTTCTATATCTTTGTTAATAGTAGATTTACGATATAGGTTTTTAGAACTTTTTTATATTGACATGTAAGCTACTGAAAGGCAAACAAAAATATTTTGGCAAAAACATTAACATTAAAATTTGCATTAACATTACAATTTTAAATAAAACACTTTGTATTTTTATATAACGCTCAATTTCAAACGATTTTTCAAATAGAACCATGTCACTAAAATCAGAAACAACTCGACTATGAGTAGAATACTTTTTAAAGTGCAAATATATGTTAGCCATATTTTGTTACAGTTATTTTTCCCTCAGAGTGTCAGTAGAAGTGTAGAAAATGTCAGAAAAATCGCAAGATATCGTTGATAATATATATTTTTATAGCCATATTTTTGTTCCAATACCATATTCTATTAACTATACCGTATTATTATTATTTTTTATTGTCACTAATACGGCAGAAATATACTGTAGATATCACTTTACAGTCTCCAATAATAGTTTCCAATGACACCTAAGTTTCAAAGTAAATTATAATGAAGATAACAAAATAGTGAAGATAATAAAAAAATGATAAAAAGCAATATATGTGGAAACGATTATATAAATTCTTATTATTATCGTTACCGTCATTATTTTTAGACAAAATTTGCTTCAATAACATTATTTAAATTTGTAATTTTTTGCTCTTTTGGTCCAAATACTTGATACAAAGTTGGTCATAAAAATTTTATGACCAACTTTGACCCATACCGAAAAGTTTTAATTAACTAATTTAAGGCAAACTCATCAATCTCTAGTCTTAAAAAATTAGTAGAAGAAGAATAAGAAACAAATGAAGAGTAATTGTCCAGGTTGTAAAATGTATTTGTTGTACCTGTAAGTAAAAAATAACTGAACATTACATGCTTGTGATGAAACAACTGTTTCTGTAAATCGGGGGTAGAAAATTAATTAGCTAAATTTAGCAAAAAAGTAGTTAGTTACTGTGAAATACAATAGACTAATGGTGTTATTGTCTCGTTGTAAAAAATATCATTATCAAAGTCTTAGAGATCTCTAGAAGAAGTTTGATGAATACATAGCAAATACAACTGCTGTTTCCACGTTTACATGAATACACTACACCAACGTATTTTTGTTCAAGATTCAGACATCAATAAATTTCTATATCCAACTGCATACAATAAAAAAGTTACATGCAAATAATTTTTCTCTAGAGTATATATGATTAATTAGATATACAAATCCCTGAAATACGTGCCAACTATCTTAATCGTTAGTCGAATCCAAACATCATATCCTATCAATCACCAACTGGTAAAGTTACCACCATTTTTTTACAATAATTTATGTAAAAATTGGAATACAAAAATCAGCTAAATCACTAAAATCTTTATTTTATAGAACATTTTCGACTAAACTACATATTGTCACTGAATACAACTAAACCATATACAACCATAAGTAATGTAATGTGTTACGGATTGCGACCAATACAACTGTACCACCACAACCAAATGTGTCACCATTCTTGAAAATAATAAGGACATTAATTAAGACATGGATTTTAAAACAATGATACATTAAAAATATTGTTTTCCATTTTCTCGTTATGTTTCTTTATTGAAATATATATATTTTAATAAGTTAAGTAATAATTAGTTAAATAAAATAATTCATAGTATGTATCTAGAATGCTAGTAATATCATTAATAAAAATATAAATACTAATGGTGCTAGATTGAACCCCTGTGGTACTCCATATGTAGAACAAAATATTTTGGAATTAAAACCCATTATACGCTACATATTTTGACTTACCAGTGAAGTATGAAACAAATCATTTTGGTAGAGGCTACCTAAGTTCAAAAGTAATCAGTATTACTTTTCCGTACCCAACTATACCAGAGCGGAAAAATGTAAAAAAAATTTCTAGCGTATATTTTTCGTTTTCGGCTTAAAACAAAAAAAAAATGGTTTTTACAAAATTTGTGTCTGTGTGTGTCGTCGCTGTCGTCGGCATTAAAATTTCTTGTTAGCACGATAACTAAATAGGGTCGGATCGATCGGGTTTTGACTGATTCTGATAGGGGATGTCTCCCAGACGACACCTGATTTTGAGGTGCATAGAACACACTCTACCATGTTCATGGGTCACGAGAAAGCACAATGGTGGACTATTTGAGAATTTTTTTTTAGCACGATCACTCAATTAAATTGTGTTGGATCGATGGGTTTCGCCTGATTCTGATTAGGGACGCCTACTAGACGACGTCTATTGATTTTGAGGTGGATAGAACACACCCCACCCTGTCCATGGGTCATGATAAAGCACGATGTGAATGTTTATGTTCATTTTGAGATTTTAAACATAAATACTTAACGCGTTATTGATGTTGCATTAAACGAAAAAAACATACAGGTATATTGGGCGTGTATCATATACGAATGAATGAGAAAAAAATAATTTCGTGCGATCACAAACGTATTGATACGGCACTGAAGCAGTTGCCAATGAAAAAAGTAAAACTGTCGCATAAAACACATATTCTGCATTTATGTGTTGGTTTATTTTTTCTCGGCCACTCAAGTTCGAGATAGAGATGTTCTACGTGCGGAAAAGTCCGTTTTAAGGTTTTAAAACTGTTTATTTTTAGAATTACTCCATGATTAATTCTATCGAAAGCTTTGATAAAATTCAATACAATACAAGATACATATATAATATACATACATACATATGTATGTAATATTTTCTAAAAATAATACGTATTGCAATTCTCCGAGTTAGTAAACACCCCGTATTTGAAATTCACTTCATCGATGCCTATAATCATCAACCTATCATCCCATTTTAAACGCAGTGGGTTTAAATTGTCCACATAAATGGTACCATTCGATCCTAAATTGAACAATAAAATTCACCACTTGAAACAACCAAGCGTGTATGACTTACTCTATAAGGCGATATTAATAATCAAATCGTTTATTCGTTCGTAAACCAAATGAAATTGCTTCGTGAAGTAGATTGCTTAAACTATAAAACTAATGTTCCATAACTTAAAGTGATAAAATTTGTTATGACATTTTGTTTAACATTAAAACGTGACTCATAAAACAACAATCGTGTTTCTCATTGTGAGTTGCTTAAATAATGATGCATTGGTCTAACTGAATTAATTACGTTTGACACGAAATACCAGCGAGAAATTTTGGAACTAGCCACTTAAGATCAGAGTGCAGTGTTGCCAGGTATAGTGGCAGCACCGTACTCCTCGTACCCACTCGTACTCAGATCTATGTACATATATGCACCTTAAGTAACTAAGTATAATTTATAATCATTTATATAATATATAATACTTACCCAGTCAGCATTAAATAATCCGAATTGGCTCAGCTAAACGGCCTCAGCATTATGTCCGATGTGGTGAAAAAATATTTCTATATAAAGAAAACAGTATTAATGTTTATATGGGACCATTTAGATGGCATGTACCCCACTTAGATGGTGAAGAAGTAGATGGCATGACCACCCGGAGTAGCCACGGGAGCTTTTTTTTTTTTTTTGTTGAGGGGACAATCTTCCAAAGACACCTGGCCTCTGGTGTTCTGTTGTTATTGGGCCAGGTAGTGTCGGATTCGTGTGTACGCCTACCGTCTAAAAACCCCCCCGCTATCCTATGGGTGTAATGCCGAAGAGGAACCGCTTTCGTTTTACTTCTCTTCGACATATCAATCAGGATATTTACTCGTTTCCCACTTCCCTTTCCTCTTTCTCCTTTTCTTTCATGATGGCCGTTACCATCTGCTCCACCGCTGTCCATCCGTCGCTGGTCTCGAGCATGATTGGGATCATGTTATCTGCTGTTATAACATGTCCTATATTTTGCTCCGCAGCTCTCCTTTTGCGTATCCACCTTTTGCAGCTGAACACCTTAATGGCTTTAAATCCGAGGCCTTCTTAGTGTCCTGTAGAGCGCCTCAATGCTCAAATTTGGGACAATTATTCCTTATTTTGTTTATTAATGATTTGCCTCTAATGCCTATGTCGCTTCATTTTCTATTTACGAATAACTTAAAATTGTTCTGAATTGATTGGGCCATTGCTTGAAAATCCATATTTATACAAGATTAAAACCTTTGCTAGTTAGATTTTTACTTTTTATTTGTTAAACATAACAAATGTTTCGCCAACACAGTGGCTTCTTCAGATGTTAAATCTATGTACTCAACATAGTGAGTCTATGTACTCAACATCTAAAGAAGCCACTGTATTGGCGAAACAATTGTTATGTTTAACAAATAAAAAGTGAAAATATAACCAGCAAAGGTATTAATTTTGTACTTAAAATTGTTTTAAATATAACCTACTTAGGCCATCACTGCAGGTTGCAAAACTCAGCGATCTTATTATGCCGTGGTGTTCGAAGAATAAACTATCGATAAATATAGATAAATATAAAGTTTGCTCGTTTACCTTAAGGAAGAAACCACTAATATATAACTATTCTTTTTTTTACAGTCTTAACACGTTCTAAAAATATTAAGAATCTTGATGTATACTTTGGTGATATCGTTCTCTATGCATATTAACCATGTCTATTATCGATAAAATAAAAATGTTACAAATCATCCAGGAAGTACCTTATACTTAATCAGCAGCTCTGTAGAAAATCAACAGACCTGGCAACGTCGCTTCTCGCACGCCTAGATGACCGGTTACTCCTGTATCCATCCTCGTATTATAATTGAATATTTTAAGTCCTCCTTAATCTTGTACCTTTATTTATGATTATTCAGGTGATTAGGTGGCATTTTATGGACCTCTGGGCGTAAAATATTCCATTGTGGGTTTTTTGTTTCACCTCCTTACGCTGTTATGACAGCCGTTTATGAATATCTTCTTAAAAGCATAATTGGCGTTAATAAACAACGCCTTTAACAATAGGAACAACGATGATTTACTATCAAGAGAATAATTAATATATGACGATAAACCATTGCGGTTAATTGGATATCTATTTGTTTAATTAATATTGTTTGTTTAATTGATTGAACGAGCTGTATTTACTACTTGGATGTGGTAAAAATAAATGAGAAATTACTAATATTGGTTTATTGACTTTTGTGTTGCCGGAATTATCAATAATTTTTTTTCTCTCTGGCGCAGTTATGCGTTGATAACATAACAGCATAACAACTAATTGAAAGTACATACATACATATGTATATCTTGAAATAATTGAAATAATATTAAGTATGACTCAAGTTAAAGTTGTATGTATACCTTTAGGTCTTTTTAATACCAACGTTTTAAATACATATAATTTATGAAATATGTATTTTAAAACGATTTTACATTTTTAACTTAATCAATATCAACTCATATATTGCGAACACGGCTTTGAAGGGAGTGGAGGAGTGGAAGAGTGAAAATAATGAAAGCCAATAGTCAGCTACATAATACATAAATAAACAATGTGTTTTAATTTCTTTTATATACGATTTTTTAATTTTTTTTTCTAATTCGATGAAATGGGTATTACTGTTTTTGTTGGAAATCATTCGAACATTTCAGAGATGTATTTGAAAGCCTTTGAGAGCTTTATTTTTTCGTAGTTTTAAAGGTAATGGCATCATCGATATTTTTTTTAATGGAAAGCCCAATTTTTTATTGTGCCATTTGAAATAGCTCTTTTTTATGTAGGGGATTGATTACATAAAAATTTTTTAAAGTGAATTTTTGAAATTAACATGAAATAAAATGCGTTATAACAGTCATTGATATGAAATAAAATCCAAAATATAGAAAGGGAATTTATTAAGTATATTGAACATGGCTAAGTTGTGAATAGAGCATATTTTGAACATTTAATCTGTATTAATTTTTTTGTTTTAAATCTCAATAACCATGATATTTTTCTACCGAAATATTACTTTAAAAATCTTATGTAACCACTTCCTTATTTTACTTTACCGTACGTATACAAAAACATTTTTTCAAATGGTGCAAAGGTAGCTGTCAAAACGGCATTTTAAATGCTTACATATTTTGACATATCTGAATAATTAAAAAAAAAACTTAATATAGGATACGACGGACATTCAGGTCAGTTGTCCAACGCGGCTATAGAAATGCAGCACGCTGCACGATAGCGCCACTACATGGTTGGGCGACCTATAGTATTCTCCTATAGACCCATATATACTGGACCCAGTATGGAGATGTCATTGTATGCTTGAGTTCGGGTCTCAATAAGGGGAGTTTGATCCATCTAGCAGAACATGGGTGTGTTTGTCCTCGTCATTATGTGTAACCTTTCCCTCGGCACTCCGAGGCTTTATGGAAGTCGATTTTGATGTGTCCAAACTTTAAATATTATCGACATTACTTTTCGGACTCAATGTATGTGATAGCAAAAGTACAAAGGGAGTATATAACTGAACGAGTACACAATTGGGAAGAAAAAAAATATTAAATTTGTTCGATCTCTATAACCGATAATTATAGTCGTTTTATGAGGACCTATATAATTCTCCCGTTATATTCCTCTAAACTGTACATACCGATGGCTTGCATAAACCATAATTTCACTTGACGGCCACTACAAATGCATTTCTATTGTAAACGGCCGTAGTTTTTCTAATCTCGCCTAGGAAGGCTTCAACCGCAAACTGGCCTTTGGTCCACTTGCCAAGTAATATAATCAGACAAAAGCTCATTATCCTGCCAATAAACACACTTTATGAAAGTTTTTAGAGTATTTCATCTACGTTAAAGGCTAACCGACTATTCTTTAATAAGTAAATAAAACTTCATCGAAATTGCTTTGTCGTTTTATAGCCAATTTGCATTTGGAATTATAACGTTAGGCATGTTTATGATCGTTTTAGAATATTCTAAAGCAGTTCCATCATAATTAAAATCTTTTATCTCCTCCAGAATAATCACAAATCACAGTTACGTTTTACAAACTAAGGCACCTGATTCGTACGTACACTAATACAGTTCAGCATATTCGAACACATATCTTACATTTACAAAGGCACAGTTACATTTTTATAATACCTACACTTTATCCTACTTCTTGTAAGACCATTTAGTATGAAAAGTAAGTACAAACTTTTATTTGTTATAATGGATTGCTTTGTTATAATTGCTTACCTAAAACTGAATTACCATGTGCCTACATAGATTCAATATCTCAAATCGTCGCGATAGCATCTCGACTACTAGTTTTAATTGCAATAAACACGATGTGAGTAATTTTATTTCAATTAAAACTCGCAAAATGAACTCGCAATTAGTATAAACACTAATGTCTTGCTAGTGAATGGGCGAGTTGACTAGCATGTATAAGTGAGCCTTAAAACCTACAATAGTGTACCACTATTATTAAAAACCATTCAGTGTAAAAAAATACAACTGGTAATTGTGAAGGATTTTTAAAAATCACCTTATTCATTGGACTTCAATAACTACCTCCCTATTGCGAGAAAAAGAAAAGAGGATATTACGTCCCAGTATTCCACGAAATTAAGTGCCTTATAAATAAATCCAGTTAAGGTACTCCTTCCTCGCTCACATATTAGTAGAGACTTTGAGAATTATGGAGAGAGTAAAGAAAAGTTCAAAGAAGGAATATTTGTTGGTTCCAACAGTTCAGAACCTTCTAAAAGATAATTGTAACAACAAGATATACAAAAATAGACCTTATTTTTTTCACTACAAACTTTGGAACAAGTAATAACCAATAACGAATAAGGGGAGAAGTTCCATCAGCATGTAACATGATGGGTGATGCCCGATGATTTTGTTTAGAAGAGAGGATACATTTACATAAGAAAATATAACCGAAAGTAAAAAACCTCTTACTTAACTCGATATGCTATATCACAGATTAATGCTACTGTGAAATACAGTAGCAATTATTAATTTAATATTTCTTCAATATATACATAAGTTGTCCAATTTTTTATTCGCTCAATGAAATACGCAATAAAACTAAATTTTTACGCTTACGAGTTATTTTGGTTGCGCTTTATACTTTTTAGTTCCTTACTAAAACATTATTTTTACCCTTTAATGTGTGTATGCCAATTTTTATTCTTGTAGGTGTCTTAGTGTTCCAATGTTGAACAGGGGAGTTTACACGAACACCGTATAAAATATTCCTTATTGCCACGAACGCCTCGAGTGATCACGAACGCCGGGAATATTCGAAATCTCGAGAGCGTGCGGTGTTGACTTCCAGTGTGTTCTATACTGGGTTCGCCAAAGTTCTTTATCTAGAAACGTCTGGAGAGACGTTCCACTGCCTATATAAGAATTGTGTCGTCCGGTCAGCAGTTAGTTGAATTTGGACCGCGATAGTGAGCGATACAGTGCGAAGAAAGTGATATACAGTGCGAAAGTTAGTTTATAAAGTTAAAGTAGAAAGAAAGTTAGTTAGTTAGTTGGACTTGTGAACAGTTGAGTTGTAAATAAGTGTTCGAGAAATAAAGAACTTTCTATATAGTAAATTCGTTACATTATTTTAATTTCCTAACTCTCTGTAGCAGTAAATATGTGTTGTGGCAACTGAAACTACCTCACTGAGGTAGAAATCATTAACCATGATAATAAACAATAATTTATGAACATCTCATATAAATGATAGCTGACTGCAAACAATACACAAGTTCCACAGACTTGGGTAGCCTCGCTTACATACATTAGCAACATACATTAGCCGCTTACATACATCAACGTTTTATTTCCATTTTGATAAATCACGACGAAATCAATTTCAATATACGTACGTACATACATATATGCTCTGGTGTATATCTCTCTGTCGGGGACGTTGGACGTTAACTTGCCACACGAAAAGCAATATGGGGGAGGGAGTATCGAATAATAATTTCAATTTTAATCTCGCTGTGAAATATGAGCGAGGAGGTTTCTGGTGTCACCTGAGGAGGCCGTAACGGCACTATTACACGCCCAATGTGCCATTACATTTGCCATAACTACCGACGGAATGATATGGGAGAATGGTGTAATCGTATTTCCTTCTACGCAGTTGACCCTCAGAAAAGGTTCTTGTTTCTCTCGTCGAGTCGCCCTGACGTTTATTTAAGGGAGTTAACCATTATGGTAAACATTACGGCCAACTCTGAACATAAAATATTTATGTGCTACATTGTGGCAAAATTTTAGAGAAGAATTCTGCATTCCGATTATTATCTCTATGTGAATATATGGAAATGAAAAAAGGGCAGTGGGACCGGTCATCTGTGTATCCAATTTATAAGCTTAATGCATACAGACAAATATCATCTCTAGCATAAAAAGATTTATTTTTTACCATTATTGTTAATCTTCTCCATTAAATAAAATAATTGATATTCATAGTGCTAATATATCTTTTGTTAATTGTATACTACATATATGCTTTAATAGACTTAATGAACCTTAAAATACCTTAGTATAAGTTAATTAATTTGTCTTTAAATTGTTTTTAAGATTAATATAATATAATATGTAGTTCATTTTTCCATAAATGGTAGGAAATGAACAATGGTGACCTGTAAATCCCCATCTATGCTAACAGTAAGTCAATGACATTATCTGCATTCATAATCGTTTATGTTAATTGAATAATAAAGCTATATACTGTTAATAGACATGGTACACGCAGGGGGGCTAAAATAGTTCCTTGAGCAACACCAGATAGAACACATCTTACTAGACAAACAATATACTACGTATAATAAACTAGACACATAGTACCACTTTAGCTTCACTGACTGGGTAATTTCATTAAATACAACTGAAGCTACAACGCCTATGATTTAGATAAAGAAAGATGAATACCAAAGATTTAGATAAAGTCTAGAAGTATGAGTACATGATGAATATTGTAAGTGGTTTAAATAGCTCTATTAATATTATGCAATGCATTAAAATATTTATACGACTGTGTTACGATCATCGCTAATATACTCTCTTGTACAGACATTCAAAACTTCTTCATCAACATAGGACATGTTGGAGGTAGTGGCCTGGGCTCGATATTGAGAGTGTTATTATATACTTTATTTTGAGTTCCATCGAGGACTGTTTGACACCGCTGTCTGAGCATGATTGCGTTTGTCCTCTTCTTTATGTCAATTTTCCCTTCGCCGAAATAAGTCACGTTTTCTTCTTATTTTGCATAGTATGAACATCATTAAAAGGGGAAGTAACGTTTTGGAAAAGAAACAAAAATATTAATGATATCTAGTAAGCAATATAATAGCACTATAAGAGGATGGAGATTCTATATCCTCTTATACTCGTATATCTATATTATCCTCTTATGTATCTATATATCCTCTATATCCTATAGAGATATCCAGAGAGTAATTTAATAATATTTTGTGTATTAGGAAATTACAAAATGCAGTTAAAACATTATTGAAGTGAATACTTCTTTGGTGGCGTTTTGATATTTGACGGGAATGGAGAGTGAATTGGAAAAAATGTAACGTTTCGAGACTTCGTTACACGAGAGAGAAGAAAGATATAACGTAGAGAGAAGGAGAAATAGAGCTATACATTTGGTATACCTAAAACACAGGCTTCATTACAAGACAGAGTACACAGATATATAACATAGAGAGAAAGAGAAAGAGAGCTATACATCATATATATCAGTTTAGGCTATCCGCGTCTCCCTTTTGTGTGGTCCTTCGTCTTTAACGCCCACTCATACGCTAAGTCCAAGGTCTAAGTTGCTTGAAGGGGGAATAGTTTAGGAAGCATCGTACGAGCAAGAGAGAGAGCCACGTATTCATTGAATACTAGGCAATAGAAGAAAATATAGTATGACGCGCATATTAACTCAGTACGAAGCGATAGAATAGGATAGACAGATTGTCGCGCATGCATGTTATAGATGTACGCGTCCAGACGCTATATATTAACAGCTAAAGCAACACGCGTGTGTACCGAATATTTATACTTGTGTTTTGTAATTATTTACGTTATTTACATCTGTGTTCTGTGATTATTTGATAATATCCTTGAATAGTTTAACTTGTTAAAATCTAGAAAATATAATATATTTCATTCACCGCTACCTATTGGTTTACAGCCACACAGGTGCAAATGCACTTGGAAGAGGCGAAGACAAAATCCCTTTGATTCTCGGGGGAGATTTCAATGTAAATTTCGGATCCAATGATTCTTTGACGTTGATTAACTTTCTTCGAGAAAAATTTTATTTGCTTATAAATAACAATCCCAATGAATCAACAACAAAATCCGGAACAACAATAGATGCAATTTTTACACGTTATCTAGAAAATATCAAATCACGAACATATATTTCATATTTTAGTTATCACAAACCAATCATATCAGTATTACCAATTGAACCACCAGCCGATGATAGTGTAGATAATGAATAAACCGAATATTTTTTACACAAATTTTATATTGTTATATTTCTTTTGAAATTATCCCTCTCCCTTTCTCTCTCTCTCTCTTTTAATCTCTCATTCTCTATTCTAAAGAAGTATTCACTTCTATCACGTGTACTATGCTGCACATGATATTTTTTTTCCAGATATCTGTCCAAAGTGAAACACTTGTTTACGTTATAAATTATATCAAAATAAATGATAGTAATGCATGAATGAGTTGGAATGAAATATGCAAAGATGGTGATGCAATAAGGAACTACTAAATCTTAGCTATTAAATGCTGTTACTCTTATAATTCTTACACTTTTAGTGCTAACATAGAGGCCAATATTTTATAGTAGATAGTTTTTCCAAAAATTTTAAACATCGTCTATCACAAGAAGCTTTTGGTTACTCATAAGTTAAAATTCATGAAAATAAAATTAGGTTTCAAAAGAAAGTTGCATTTGAATGTGTTTTTCTTGCATCTGTGCAAGTTATTACATGTCGATCAAAAAAGGCTCCTAAAAAATGTTTCGAATCCTTGAGCATTTCGGGGAGATTCGTTCTCGCAACTCATTTAACGCTACAGATTTTGTTGTCTACAACTGTTTCTATGTAAACGCTAAGAAAATATTTAATGCAAAATAAAAAATAATTAACGAAAATAAAGTATTTCCTTGCATGAAGATTATACTCTAGGAAGAATTATTTTATGTATGTACTATAACCTCCCATGATCAACTAAGTTACAAGGTCACACATGCAGAATATAATACGAACGAAACCCCGCTGCTCCTCTCGGCATCTACTGAAGGAGTGAACATACTTATAGTTTATTTCATCTTTATTTACCAAATAAAAAATCCCAAACGGTTTTTATTTCATACCGTGGTTTGTTTTTATAGCTAGGCTCAGGTAGACTGTTCCCCGTTTATCGGCAAGATAAGAAAGTTCTTTATTTGGCAAATAGCGATGAAATGAATAGTACAAGGCCGTAGTAAATATTTACAAGTAAATATTTAGCTTGATCTTCTAATTTTGTCTTGCGAGAAAACTTTGCTACATAGTATTTTATTTTTATTTCAGATTTATTTTATAATTTTATTATAAGATCACGTTCTGGCCTTACTGGTCAGACTGCCAAGTTTGTTTTACGTCTTTATTTTTACTGAGGCGAGATTTAGCTCAGAGTATGTACCTACTCTGGTACATCTGGTATTCCGCCTACCTCACTAGTTCACTCGTGTGAAATATGGACCATTCCATAACTTGTTGTATAATGTCCTATTCTACTACTTATTGAAGTTTAAAAATCTTCATAGATAGTATTACAGTACCTCATTTTTATTTAAACGAAACGATACACGAATCGGTAATAAAAAATATAGTATCAAAACCGTTTTGGAACAAGGAACAATATATCATGGTGACGAAAATAGCATTATTATCGAAATACACATATACGAGTATATTAAAATATTTTGGTTAAAGCAGAATATAATAAATGTCGTATTCTAAACACCGTTTTTACTTATTTTTATATACGTTTGATATAAAACGACATCGGTATTCACTCGCTTATATATGTCTAATATGTTACCAATATTTCTCTCCGCTGGCAATCAGAAACCGTAATACAATTTTCCTTCTCGTTTCAGATTTCACTCCAGCCGATATCGACACGACAATAATTCCACTCCATTTCGAACAGGTAAGTCGACAATAAATAGTGATAGATCCGGTAGTTGAACTTCGCCCGCTCTCCATGTTTATTATTTTTTCATTATCGTTACTAATGTCTTTCGTCGTGTACTCGTGGTTATCGGTAATGTTTGTGGTCGAGCTCGTACGAAGATATGATACAGCCATTACGGTTCGTAGATTAGAATTGCAGTCTCGTAGATATGCTCCATTTAAGATTGGATATGGTGAATGCTAGGGACGGTATCTCCCTCGTGAAGGGAGAACGAGAGATAATTGGTGTTTTATTAACTATTTGAGGAAATGTACCTACATGTTTTCGTTACAATTATAATTTAAGAGCTACATATGAACTTTGAAACATATTAAAATTGGATGGAACCCATGTACTGGGTGGTTTCTTTAAAGGAAAACACCTCGGTATATCTGTTAATACTGCCGTATATTCTAAAAGGTGTTACAATAACTGCAGAAGATGTGATTTTTAAATAAAACATGGTTTTCTGTAGCAAAGTATTGAAATATTGATATTTGGGAATTATGTATGGTCATCAGTATAATGCAAAGTTTTACTACGCAGAGAGTAATATTCAAACTACAGAAATAAGGAATTTTTATACTCTAACCCATCTGCAAATGCGTTATATAATAAGGACTAAACAAATTAGGTCAAAACAGCTATTCTCCTGGCTATATCATGTAATTCAGCGCTCGGCGATTGGCATATAGGGAACACGAGTACTGTTCTGGTGAAATTTTCAATAACGGTTTTACGTAAATGTAGTGGTACTTCGTTGATACAGCGTTCAATAGCGGCCTTTAATGCTTGGATAGTTGTGGGCTTGTCGGCGTAAACCTGAAACTTTAGAAACCCCCACAGAAAAAAGTGTTAAACAGGTCGTGACGGCCAATCCTTGTCATCAAAATAAGAAAAAACACGACTCGGAAAAGACGGTATGGCAAGTAGCACCGTCCTCCTGAACCTACATATCTTCAAGAGCAATATTTTCCAATTGAACTACAAATAACTAGTTTATCATGGTACGATAACGCTCGCCATTTGCCGTTAATGCATTTCCTGCCCCGTTTTCAAAGAAACATGGTCCAATGATTCCTTTACATCACAATACACACCAAAGAGTAACACATTGGAGATACATTTGTTTCTCATGAATCATTCGTGGATTTTCTGAGCCCCAAATGCGGCAACTTTCCTTATTAATGAAGCCATCAAGGTAAAAATGGATCTTGCCGCTGAAGATGATCTCGTCTACAAAATCGGCATTTACTTCTTGTTGTTCAATCACCCAATTGCCCAACTCTCTTTGCTGTGCATGGTGTGGGCAGAAGTTGTTGAGTCAATTAGACTTTGTGAACATGAAGATGCAAATCTGTAGTGAGAATACGGTGAAGAATGGCTGTTGGAATGTCCAATTCTTGTGCACGACGACAAATCTAGACTCTCGGCCACACTCTCGCGAACTGCTGTGATATTTTATTCTTAACGACCACTACGAGGTCGTGTTGTATGTTTCACATAGATAATTGAACCAGTACTTTCGAATCAATTCTTTCACAGTTGATAAATTTAGAACGATTATTTTTACCGAAAATTGAACACACTTTACAAATCGTAGCAACCAAACTTTCCCCATTTTAACAGTAATATTTAACAATTAGTACTACAAAGTAGTATAGCAAAGCGGGTTCTGGACAAACCTCGGATTTGTCCGCGGACATTTGATGCGGATGGCATGTATCCATTGGGAGTGACCAAAGATGTGGATAGGGTCGCGAAGAGTTCTTGTGGATGATCAACAATGACCAGAGGGTGCAGAAAACCACATAGCGGCGAAAAAAACATGGCAGCATTAAGAAAAAAAGATGGCTGCATTAAGTAAAAAGGGGCGTGGCTGAATTAAGAAAAAATAGGGTGGGGAAAAAAACATGTCTGCATTAAGAAATAAATTTGGCTGCATTAGGAAAAAAGAGGGTGGGGTAAGAAAAAAAAACATGGCTGCTTTAAGAAAAAAGAGGGTGGGGAAAAAATGGCTGCATTAAGCATGGATATATTAAGAAAAAAGGGGACAGGGGTAAGAAAAAAAACAAGGGTGAAAAAAAAATATGGCGACGTTAAGAAAAAAACAACATGGTGATATTAAGAAAAAATATGACGTGGCTGCATTAAGAAAAAAACATGGTGGCAAAGGGGCAGGGGGGTGGAGGCGCAGGAAAAAAAAACTGAGGTCCGTTACGTGGACATCTGACGCAACATGTCAAAAGGGCCTTATCTTAAACTTTATCCGATCTCAATTGAATAAAGACTAAAATTCATTAAACAATTAATTGAACATAATCACAAGAGAGAATATTTTTAATAGGTTAATAAATAGGTTAATAATTGCCGACCTGCGAATTCAGAAAACCCCACAAGAGAAGGTGTAGCGGGGTCAAATCGCACAACCTTGGTGGATCTCAAATCGTTCACGCACAATGTCCATTGTGACGTGCGCTGTGTGGAACGTAGCGCCATCCTGCTGAAACCACATGTCGTCCACGTCCATTTCGTTCTTAACATAGTTCTGTAGCGCTCGCCGTTGACGGTGATGGCTTCACCAACGTCATTTTCGAAAAAGTACGGACCAGTGACGCCGCCGGCCCAAAATCCGCACCAAACAGTAACTTTTTGTGGATGTATTGACACCTGATACCTCGTGTGGGTTGACGTAGTTCCATATACGGCCATTATGCTTGTTAACATAGCCATTAATCCAAAAATGCGCCTCTAAAGATGAGTTTTCGGTCAAAATTGGGATCCTCTTCCAAACGCTCCGAAGCCCAGTCAGCGAACAAACGACGTTGTCTATGGTCGTGAACTTTGAGCTCCTGGGTCAGTTGGATCTTGTACGGGTGCAGGCCTAAGACCCGATGCAAAAGTCTGCGAAAAACCGAGTTCTTATGCACGGCGAGGAATTGACTGTCTCGGGTTCTCCTGCACACTTTTATGAACAGCGGCGATTTCTCGGCTGATCTGACGTTCCTTTGACGTATGGGTGTTGACTGATTATTTACTGAACCGGTCGTCTCAAATTTGGCCACCAAACGTTGACGCGTCTGTCGTAAAATGGGCGCAATGCGCAGCGGTTGCACCAACGAACACTCATTTTGATAATAAAGTTTTATCGTTTGAACGTGCTGCTCAATCGTGTAACTTGTCATGATTAGTTGGCATTAGTGACTGAATAATAAACAGTATATTAGACAGACGCTGCCAAAACAACATGGCCGCCACAGGCTGGCAACATCGACCAGTCCCAATTGAAAAACCCATAAAACAAATAATGTACGTCTGGATAAATAGAATTTTACTAAGTGAAGATTACTACTGAATTCATATAATTTCAATTTGGAATTAATATATTATGATTCGCCTTGTCACAAGCTTTCAGGATAAATCAATGTGCACCTTATTCACTTGATCACCACTAACGTTTAGAAAATACATTTTAAAAAAATGTTAGAAATCTCGTCGTTTATATTAGAAAATAGATATTTTAGATCGGAATTCTGGTCATGGTATTTTTAATATGAAATTCCTAGTCCCACAGGACTTTGGATCCTATCATTTACGTCCTCTACATCATACCAACAATGCGCTGCGTGTGACGCGTGGACTAACGGGATAGAAGCCCGGATATTGAAGTTTCATTCATGTTGGTACGAGGGGTGACCGCCGCCAGATGGCGTGACGTTTGCGGAGCTTAATTACTCCTGCTGCCGGCCCATTCAGACTGTTACTTCCCAAGTTTCCATTATTGATTTCCAAGTTATTTCGCGAACTGCTTTAATAAGTATGAGACTGCCACTTAATAAACGGTAGTTTCTAGTTTCCAACTTGGTAATTATAATGAACACGAACTCGAAGGTATTTTAATCGCTGTAAGTGGGTTTGTTAAAAAAGTACAGATACTTACGATGCAGTTAGAAGAGTCCTTTCCGCGGCGGGAGAGTAAATTATTTACGGAGAGAAAATAATTTAGAGCTTATATTTTACAACTCTATATTTTACTAATTAGTCTGAGGGTTTCTGTAACTTCGTGGAGGACTTTAGTACTTAATATAGTTTATTATTTGTGTGGTAGTAATGAGCGAGACAGAATTATTTAATTTCATACCAGTAGAAGAGTAGGCCACCCAGTAAAACTACATTTTTCTTCTGTAAACAGTAACAAATATAATACAGGGTATCTCAACAGGGATGCTTGAAATTTGTTAGCTTATAGCGGCTATGTTATTAAAGCAACATCTGTCAAATGTATTGTAAACAACTTGGCCCTTCTGCGAGTTCAACTTGGCGAATTTTGCGTCGGGACTTGGATCTGCAGTTGTATAAAATCCAACTGACCTAGGATCTTAAGGTAAACGACCATAGACAACGCTGTGTGTTCGTTGATTGGACTCTGAAGCAGTTGGAAGTTGACCCCAATTTCGCCAAAAAATCATCTTTAGCGATGAGACCCATTTTTGGA
This sequence comes from Rosalia funebris, assembly GCA_037954035.1. NCBI lineage: Eukaryota > Metazoa > Arthropoda > Insecta > Coleoptera > Cerambycidae > Rosalia > Rosalia funebris. The sequence goes on from JAZFAV010000015.1 coordinate 36,088,374, forward strand.
TAAATAGATATGTTAACAAGCAAAATCAGATTTAGGACGATACTAATCCACACGAGATACACCATTTACACTAGTATAAAATGCACCCTGAGAAAGTCACTATATTGGTCTGGCGGAATCATCGGTACGTACCTGTTTCAAAACGAAATTGGCATTGCCATAACCGTCAACGGCGAGCGCTACAGATCGACTTCTTTAGACTTCTTCCTTTGGGGATATCTTAAACACTTCTTTTTTCTTGTGGGGGACGTAGCCGGTACTCATGCTACCGTACAAGTAGTCCCTCAGATCAGTGTCCCACCCACCTCAGCACCGCTCTCGTTTATCATCGAGGCAGAGGTCAATCTTCTTCATTAGGTGTTACAAATTTTGATCTTCACCCTACGTCCCCCCTCCGCTCTCGCGATTAAGGGTTCGGGCCAATTCCTCGTTCCTCCTCCTCCTCCTTCCTCCTCATGATCCCATTAATCATTTTCTCCCCATACGCCCACATCCTCTCACATCCAATTATCTCATCAACCAGATCTATCACGCTCTCCAATTGATCCAGGCCAGTCATGCACTCTTCCCTCTCACTCGACCACCTCGGGCACCTGAGCAACGTATGCTCGGGGTGGTCCCTTTCTCCGCAACATACATATTTATCTGTGTCAACCTAATCTATCCCTTGCAGATACTCCCCGACGCATCCGTGCCGCGAAGCTCCTGCTTGAGATGATAACCAATCTCCCCACGTCTCCTCTCTACCCACGGTCTAACACACAGTATAATAGACCTTGTCCATATCGCTCCCGTCTCAGTCTCTCTCTTGCCACCTTTCCCACATCCTTTCTCTCGCCTCCTTCCTCTCCACACCCCGGTGTACCTCCTCTCTTTCCCTCCTATGAGATCGATTGGGGGCATACCGACTACAACCAATGACGCGGCTCCCGAGACCGTTCGATGTGCGCTGGTCACTCGCAGCACCGCGCTCCTACGCACCTTCAGGACCTTCCTTCTCCATCTATCTCTCTCCAGGATATTAACCCAAACCGGAGCTGTATAGCTGATAGAATGTGCAGCTCCCACGAGTACCCTCCTCTTAGACGCTCTGCGACCTCTCACGTTCGGCATCAAGCGTCCCAGAGCCAACACTGTCTTACCAGCCTTCTCAAGCGTCTTCATGATGTGCTCCCTGTAGTGTAAGCCTGGGTCCAGCCACACTCCTAAGTATTTCAGTACCCTCTTCGGTTTGACACAAGTGTCTCCAACCCGGAACTCCACCTCGGGTGGTTCTCTTTTTCTGATCAGGAGGATGGCCTCCGTCGTCTCCCCTGCCAATGCCAGGTGTTTTCTTCCCACCCACCCCATATGCACCCCCTTCCTGGCTACCACTAGCACCGCGAGGTCATCCACATATCCGATGATTGAACCCCCTTGCGGAACCCTCAATCGGAAGACTCCGTCGAACATGATGTTCCACAAGACTGGTCCAAGGACCGAGCCCTGCGAAACATCAAACGTGATCGTTCTCCTGTCCTCCCTCCCATTCATGTCTTGCATTTACCACATATATGTCCTTCAGGTAACTGGCTACTATGTTCATGATGTATGGGATCACTCTCTTATCCATTAATCCATCCCTGATGCTTTCACAGGCTGCCGAGTTGAATGCGTAATGGACACTTGAACAACATTATATTCCATACTTAATACCATAAAATATTCTTTGGAATAAAGAAAAATTGAGTGGATATCTCACACATAACTTTTTTTATTTACACTTAAAAATCGAGCGTCCTTATTGTAAGACCCTTTACTAGCAAAATTGTTTTCATCGAACTATATGTCCATAGATACTTGTAGAGGGATTAAACGCAACGCTAAGCCTGACTTCCATTAAATCGTATACATGCATGTTACAGGCTTAACACACATCCCGTAGTAATTTTGTTCCACGTCTATCATGAACTTCCCTAATTCTGCACAGTGTGTCAGTGGATAGGGCGATCATTTATCACTCAAATTCCTGCTAATCTTTAATGTCGCTTCATAACAGCTGGGGCTTTTCTAACGAAGGGCTCACGCCCTAGTTTCGGAGCGTTATTCATAAGACAACGGAATTGCGGCCTACGCGCCCCGCACCAGGAATATTCCGCGATTAATGAAACCGAGTTTGTGCGGTAAATTGTATGAATTTAAGACCCCGCTTGAGCGGGTACATGGTTTTGTTGATGTACAAAACGGGTGATCCATCTGCTGCCAGATTAATATGACGTGACGCGTTTGTTTTTAGCCAAAAGGTCGCCACACGCTTCCCGTAGAACGCTTTGAATATTTTTTTTGCCTTGGAATATTCTAGACTTCAGATATTATAAAGGTTTGATTGACATTTAGTTTATATTCAAGACAACTTTGCTTTCGCTTTGCAAGCGAAAATTAAAATACACGGGCAAAATGAAAATAAATTTGGATTTAAAGAAATTTAAATATTACGCTCCAAATAATCTGAATGTTTCAAAAACCAGGACCTCAATTTTTTCAAAAAGCCTTTTTTATACTTTACTATATAATTAATTTTCCACAAGTGATAAATCAACTTAATTTTCAGTTGTTTTTTGTTCAATTTACTTAAATCTACTTTAACTGGTTAATTGACTTAAATTTGGATCCCCACAGGGAATGAGATGATAAATAACATCGATATCTTCAAATAAAAGATGTTACAATAAGATATGAATTGGTTTTGTGTAACAAAGCATTGAAATATTTATTGATTTATAATGTAGATATTTGGGGATTTTGTGTGGAACAACATATCCGATAAATGGCCGCCACGGTTTTGGTGACCCACGAGTACTCTTTTGGAGAAATATTCAATAATGGTTTTGCATTAAAAGTGGCAGTATTTCGCTGATACAGCGTTCAATTTCGGCCTTCAAAGCCTGTGTGGTCGTGCGCTTGTTGGCATAAACCTCAGACATCAGAAAACCTGACCATAGTCCATAGGGTGACCTGAAAAAAGTCCATAGGTGTTAAATCGTAATCATGGCGAACAATTCTGGTCACCAAAATGGGAGATGACACGACTAGGAAAAGACCCGTGCAAGACTGTCAATGTTTCACGTGTGGTATGGCTAATGTCACTGTCCTGCTGAAACCACATGTCTTCAAGAGCAATATTTTCCAATTGAGGTACAAAGAACTGGGTTATCATGTCACGATAATGTTCGCCATTTGACGTTAATGCATTACCTGCCTCGTTTTCAAAGAGAAATGGTCCATTATTCAATGCATGCCAAACAGTGAAATGTTGGGGATGCATTTGTATCTCATGAATCACTCGTGGATAGTCTGAGCCCCAAATACGGTAATTTTGCCTATTAACGAAGCCTATTAATGAAGATGAAAATATGTCTCGTCACTGAAGATGATTTTGCCCACAAAATCGGTATTCACTTCTTTATTAATGATGAACTCTTGTCGTTTTGCATGGTCTATTGGCAGAAGTTGTTGAGTCAATTGGACTTTGTAAGTATGGAAATGCAAATCATTAGTTAGCCATCGTATGCTAACTAATGATTTAAGAGTGGCTGTTCCAATATCCAATAGTGAAATATCCAATTCTTGTGCACGACGACGTATCGAGGTTAGTGGACTCTCGGCCACACTCTCGCAAACTGCCTTGGTGACTATGATCACTACGAACTCGTGTCATATACTTCACATCAGCAACTGAACCAGTATTTTCGAATTTTTCAGTTGTTCTTTTCACAGTTAATAAATTTGGCTGTCATGACTCGATAGGTTGATAGGAGACAGATAGGAGTTAGTAAACATGGAGTATCTTATCTAATGGACGCGTTATTGTATCGTGTACCCGCTTTGCTACAGGCTTTGTTCGGCAGTTGTGTAATAATGTCGCCAGTTATTCAGTTTAACATTTACAGTACGCAGTTTTTGTAATGATATACATTAAAATTAAAAAAATGCTAGCGCAACGACATGTTTGTATTAAACATAATTGCAAGATGAAAATGAAAGAATATGAGTTCAAACTTCCTCATCTTGTTATTATTCAGGTAATTATTGAAATAATTATTGACATGCCCATTGCCCAATAAAGACATATTATTACTATTTTACGCCATGAATACTAACTATAGAAATCACTTGCCAAACGTGTCGAGTCGAATAAAATATAATCGTTATTGGGAAGATTAAAAAATTGGGAAAAATAAAAATCTTCCAACATTTTCGACCCCTATAATCCCCCACAGGGATCAACGTAACATTAAATCGACTTTTTCATTAGCATTGCAATTCGACGGAAATGCATAAACCATAAAGTTCAATTTATATGTAAACGCGGTATATTTTCTGACGCGTTCCTGCTGTGACACGGCCTGCTTGATATATCAGCAGCGCCACGGAAAATTCGCATTTCATTCCAGGCGTATAGAATAAGATCGTCTAAACATGACACGTTTAATTTTAAAATTAATACCCTTAGACTGGTTTAACAAGAACAGTAGATTTATTATTAGCCCGTAATTCATACAATGTGCAAGTAATAAAACCATCAGAGCATCAAAATGTTTCCTGTCCAAACGTTGTTCTTTGTTTCTTAAATATAACAGCCTAAATTTTGCTGTGTCTGCCCTAATCCCATAACTTTCGAAAATATTATTGTTTCATAAATGATTAAGGCTTGACACTGAACAAGAAATGCTTCGCAAGTATCCCTGGTGGCGCCATCGTGGCGACAAGAATGTGCAACTGTTAGTCTTTATGAAAAGTGAACAAACTATATTGAATCGGATGTGTTTTTTAGGTGAAAACTGATTTTTTAATGTGGAAAAAGTTTTTCCCATAAAATATGGGAACACAAAGAACCTTTAATATGTAAAATAAACTTACAATAAAGACCCAGACAAGACAATAAAGAACCTTTAATATATAAGAATACTGAAACGAATAGTATAAAACCGGAATATCCCCACCGGCCAACTCTGTTTCGGTAAATCCCCCACGCTTGCAGTGGCGGCCACAGGGATGGGCCGAGCGCCCAGGCAAAATCCTTTTGGCCCAACCAGTCGCCCAACCTCTTATAACACCACTATATCACATTTACACATAAAATAATATATTTAAATCCCTCGCTCATTCTAGATATTTCCTGCCTATTTTCACACAACCACAAAATAATGCTATAGTCCCTTCAAATTAGACAAAAAATCACTGATTTTGGGAAATTTTTCCTATAGGTAAGCGACCTATACAGAAAGTTGTGTTGGGGTTATGTCAACATATGTCATATATTTTCACCTAGACCATGATAAAAAATGAGTTGTTTTTTAGATATAGACATATATATATATATATATATATATATATATATATATATATATATATATATATATATATATATGTATGTATATATATATAAGTATGCGTTTTTGGCCGCTTATTCGGCTTTTTTGCGTTTTTCTGAAAAACTATGCATTTTTGGGACAACATGACCTGATTTGATGTTGTAGATTTCTCGATTCTCCACAATTTTGTTCTATTCATTTTTTCGAAATACTGTTTAGTTGCGCCGCTAAAGCGCGCTGAAGTATATTTGAGCTCCTTTTCGATTTTAAACAAAAATTATGCATTGTAGAGAAAAATATCAAGAGACCAAAGTTGTAGATATAAAAATTTCCGACACATTTTGTTCTTTTGCTTTTTTTAAGTCGAACGGTTTTGCCACTAGAGGGCGAAAACCTCTTTCTTTTTTCTTGTAATACTCTTGTGCAAATAAAAAAACACTCTAGAGCATTATTTTTTATTTATAGGCAAAACTATTCATTTTTTAGAAAAGTTCTATCACATAAAAAGTTGGAGAGCAAAAAACTTCCTACAAGTTGTCTTATACTTTTTTTACAAAAAAATGCAGTTTTGCCTATAAATCAAAAATAATTCTCTAGAGTGTCTTCTTCATTCGCACAAGAGTATTACAGAAAAAAAAATAATAAAACGGTTTTCACCCTCTAGTGGCAAAACCGTGAGACTTTAAAAAAAAACAAAACAACAAAATGTCTCTTTATAAATGTGAAGTTATACCAATAAATTAGTTAACACAACCGCTTCGCATTTATTCTTCCGAAGAAGAGATCCATTACAAAAAATTGGTGTCAGAAGTGGGATACCGTTAACGAAAAATCTTTGAATTTTGGAAAGAAAAAACCACCGTCGTCGCCGAAGAGACCATTGTAAAATCTCCGATTTTGGGAAGACCGAACCGCCATCGGCGAACAACAGCTCTGCCGGATTCTGAACCTGCACGATCCCGTCGTCACCAAAAGAGGTCACAGCATTCTAAGCAAGCTACAGGTTGTACAAGAGCATGGAAACCGTCGTCGCCAAGGACATTCGAAAAGAAACGCCAGCCTCTCTGTGGTGATCTTCGAGGAAGGATATGCGTCCGAGAGTCAACATCTTTCTTCTGTAAGTACGCGTTTTTAAATGCCGTTATATGCCTAATTCAAATTCTATATCAATCAAGTGACGAAAAACTTGAATGTAAAGAAACCATGTGTTTATCACTTGAAATTGCAGAAAAGATCAGATTTGATGGCAAAAAAAATAAACTCTACGAATTTATCGATAATTGCGACCAAGCACTCTCACTCATTAAACAAGACTTAAAAAATGTTCTTTTTGCTATAACAGAGACAAAATTAACAGATAAAGCTAGGGCTATTACCAGAAATAGGTAATTTACAGAATGGGCAGATTTAAAACATTTTTATTAGATGCGCATTCAGAACGCAAAACAGAAGGGCAATGGCAATTCGACCTTCACTTTCTTTGTCAATCATCCTCGGAAGCCGTTATTTCGTTTTCAAATAAAGTGGCATTTTGTCGGAAATTCTTATATCTCCAACTTTGGTCTCTTGATATTTTTCTCTACAATGCATAGTTTTGGTTTAAAATCGAAAAAGAGCTCAAATATACTTCAGCGCGCTCTAGCGGCGCAACTAAACAGTATTTCGAAAAAATGATAAGAACAAAAATTGTGGAGAATCGCAATATCAGATCAAATCAGATAGTTTCCCAAAAATGCATAGTTTTTCAGAAAAACCCAAGAAACCGAAAAAACGCCCAAAAACGCATATATATATATATATATATATATATATATATATATATATATATATATATATATATATATATATGTCTATATCTAAAAAACAACCCTTTTTTATAATGCGCTAGGTGAAAAATATGTTGATGTTGACACAACCCCAACACAACTTTCTGTATAGGTCGCTTGGCTGTAGGAAAAATTTCCCTCAATTTTCCTAATTTGAAGGGACTACTAGCGCCACCACTGCACACGTGTACGTTTCAAACGATTAAACACAGGGGCGCCGCAAAGATTGAGGCAAAATTTAATTTTATAGAACCTCGGTTTTAAAAATTACAAATTATTGTCCAATGTAAATTTACAAATACTGGTGCGTAATGAAAACAAACAAACAGCGTTTCTGCGTTCGTGGTATGTAAGCCAAAAAGTAAAAACAAAAAGTCAAAAAAATGTCCGGTCACAAAATCTTTATTGGCCTGCGTATATATTAAAGAGCTTGTCCATAAAAATATGGTTTTAGTTACTAACTTTAAGTAAGTTGCTAATTTTAAGCTTTGACTAGAAGTGTTTGATCACTGTTTAAAAATCCTGGAATATCATATCCGGTATTGCAACCTTGAAGAAATACATTTATATATAAATCAATGAAATGCAAATATTCCTTCGTTCTTCTCGGAAGCGCGCGTTTCGTTAAAAAAATCGTATGTATGCAACGTCGCCTTCTAAATTATTCCCAAATAGAAATTGGCGAGCACACCTAGACCTACTAAGAATTCATGCAAATGCCGGCGACATTCTAAATATAATTTTACTACATTATGTGATTTATTTTCGCGATGTATTCGCTACGGGCTTGTCAACTGTAAATTATATTTCTGTGGCAGGGAAGGCGCTTGCTTTATTGCTTTTATTGGAAGTGGCATAAAATTATTTACACTTCCCCGGGAACTGTTTAAACGTTTCAATTGAATACGACTTGGCCGCGGTTCTATTCACTTCTTACCCATTCATCTCATGTGCCACATGTCCTCAATTTCATCACTTAGTTCCACAAAGATCTTGAACCAATCAAAATCAATTACAAAATCCGCAGTAACTTCTCATACCAAGACAAAAATTCAAAGTTTAATTGTTGGAACCTTCATATTGTGGTAATTTATGACTAATAAAATACTTTACTTTGTTTGTGTGACATCTTGGTTCTTCTTAGATAGTTACTTTGTTGTTTATAGATTGATTATACTACATCTATAGGGTCTTGGGTCTTTCAATAAAGACTTTCGATATTTGTTAGATTATAGCGGCCATGAGCAACATCTATTCTGTCAAATGTATTGTGAACTATTCAGTAGTGTATGGTAAATCGTCATGGAAGGTTATAGCGTTCAACAACGTGTGCGATTCATCAAATTTTATTTTCAAAATCAGTGCTCCGTTCGAGAAACATTCCGCCCATTACGTGATTTTTATCCTCGCCACAACCGTCCCGCGGAGTCGACTATTCGACGCTTGGTGGCCAAATTCGAGTCAGCTGCTTTGATAAATGATCAGCCAACACCCGTACGTCACCGGAATGCCAGGTTTACTGAAAACATCGCTGCTGTGCGTGAAAGTGTACGGGAAAACCCGAGATAGTCAATTTCTGATCGTTCACAAGAATTTGGCCTTTCTGCGACTTCAACTTGACGAATTTTGCATCGGGACTTGAGTCTGCACCCGTATAAAATCCAACTAATCTAGGAACTCAAGGTAAACGACCATAGACAACGCCGTGTGTTCGCTGATTGGGCTCTAAAGCAGTTGGCAGTTGATCCAAATTTCGCCAAAAAATCATCTTTAGCGACGAGGTCCATTTTTGGATGAATAGATATATGATAAACCAATTGTTGAATTTCGAACGATACCAATCGACATGAATACACCAGCACCAAATGCATCCCAAGAAAGCCAGTGTTTGGTGCTTGGTCTAGTGGAATCCATCAGTCCATATTTCTCGTTCAAAACGAAACTGACATTGCCATAATCGTGAGCAACGAGCGCTATAGATCGATGATAAGCAACTTTTTATGGACTAAACTAGATGATACCGATACCGACGATATGTGGTTCCAACAGGACGGCGCTACGTGCCACACAGCACATGCAACAATGGACATTCTGCACGAGCGATTTGAGGGCGTGGTTAATTCGCGCAACCGCGCCGTGAGCTGGCCATCGAGATCGTGCGATTTAACGCCTTTAGATTTCTTCCCTTGGGCTATCTTAAATCGCAGGTCTATGCAAATAAACCGCAAACAATTGATGCCCTCAAAGTCAACATGACGAACGCCATCCAGCAAATTCAGTCAGATTTATGCGACAAAGTCATCGAAAATTGCACCTCTCGAATACGTGCCACCAAGCAAAACCGCAGCGGACATCTGAATGACGTTATATTCTATACTTAATGCCATCAAATATTCTTTCAAAAAGAAAAAAGACTGGGTAGATCTATCATACACAATTTGTTTTATTCACGTTTAAAAATCGAGTGTCCTTATTGAAATACCCTTTATATTATAAGGTAATTTTATCTTAAACTAGACAAAACAGTAAGCCTATTACAATTTATTAGTAAATTAACATGATCTTTTTCAAATAAACATTGTATTGTTTTCAATTATAAATATTTTAGTTTGTTCGAGAGAATACGATAGGTGCTCATAAGTGGATACGCGACCGATCATATTTTACTTTACTTGGAGTTTGGCAACTCTCTTTAAACCTGAGTGTATTTGTCCTTCTCTCTATGTGTAATCTTCCACTCTACAGCCCACGATTTTAGGGAAAAGAAAGTATCGATTTCTGTGTGTCGAAATGTTTATAAAAGACTTTGTTTTACTTATATAGATGCCAAAATGCTCACAATTTCATAAAACGCATTACATACATATATAATGCGAAAGTTAATAGGTACTGCAAATTTAAGAAAAAGGTCATTAGTTTAACCCTCGAATCTGGATATACAAAACATGGCCGTTCAAAAAATGTATACAAAGGATTATTATTTTATACAGAGGATTTATTTAAAATCTTTTCATCGTTCTTTTTCCTATTTTTACATTTCTAATCTTAATACAGGTACTTTATAATATATAATACAGAAATTATTTCTTATTCGCAATTTAAAGCATATCCAGTTCATATTCTACAATATTCATTTGACAGGTGTCACTTAATTTGCACTTACGTACAGATAAGTGGCACTGGGCCAATGATCAGACCTCCTGTATATTTGATTTTATCTATTAGTTTCTAAGCCTAGCTCCATTTAATCTTCAATTTTATTTATTTTAATACTTACGCTTTTCTTATGTTATTCTTAATTTTTTTCATTTGTATATACTTATTTTTATTTCATTTAGTTTATTTTCATAGTAAAAATTCATAAAAACCTAGTCTAAATATATCATTAAGCAGCAGTTTTTAATAGATGTATTTATTATTTGTTTTATCTGTGTTGCAATTGTTTATATATTTTTATAGGAAAACAAAAAGAAACTGATTTAGATAATACTATAGTAATCCAGTATTTCAATAAATTAGTACATTTATCAAAAAAAGTTCCGGTACCGGGAATCGAACCCGAGCCTCCTGGGTGAAAGCCAGGTATCCTAGCCACTAGACCATACCGGATTGTGAAAATAATAGCTTTTAAAAATAATTTTACGGTATTTTAAGTATTTATACAAATCAGTATATGATAGTATATTCATTACAATCATTACTTTAAATAACAAAACAATATTCTATAATTGACAGTTTTAAATAAGTCCATATTACTAAAATATTCCCTGCGCCTGTCAGGAATTAGACATACAGGAATATTTTTCCCATATTTTCTTCGGAAAATACTATATTAGGCCGTTGGCCTCATTATTACATAAAAACAAAACAATATACACAAAACGAAGACAATATTTACGTGACGCCATTGTATAAATATACCACACAGCAAATGTCATATTGTTCTCCGATTCCCCAGCGATGCCAATAAAAATTACGACCGCGCGTGATGTTGGATGGTGTAATTTGTACGTTTATATTGAATTACCATATCCTGTGGCATTCTACATTACACTACTAATATCCTGCTTAGTACCCTGATTTGAATTAAACATTCGCTCACCAATCTCGCCACTTTATGAAATCTTAATAAGCATTCCCACTGAGCACTGAGTCATGTGTGACAACACTTTCTGGAGACGTTTTCGGAATAATAAGTCCAAGACAATCATAAAAACGAAGCCACTGAATATATAAATGTACGAGGTCGCTTTAATGAGTAGAAACGGTAAATCCTCACAGTCTATAATTAGTAAATACTAGAATATCACTTTGCGTGATGTATTTTGGCTTGAAGATAATCCTGCAATCAGATTGATTTAGTCATGAGTTTAAACATAAACACATTTTGAAATGTCTAGCTTCTGAAACATATTAAAGCAATTGAATAATTAGTTATTTGGCCGCTATGGTATCCGACTTGGTTAGAGAGCGTTATGTGGCAAATGCACCTAGCTACTGCTCGTCAATAATAGGAAAAAGTGTGAGATTCTCTCTGTATGCGTAGGAAGAAATATTTACTTAGACCAGACTATATACTGCGCGCCTCGTGGGCGGTCCGATAGAGACTTGTTTATATTCTTGACGAGCAGTACTGACTGTCGTGATCTTGATTCTATTCCAAGCGCCGACACTGGCAATGTGGAAATTATGAAATGAATGAGTGTTGTCCGGGTTTTTTCAATGTATATTCCCCATCCAGACGGGATTTGGACTGAGGCTTGTCTAATTAAATGGTGTTTTATGGTTTTTCATGTTATTTAGAAAAATACGAGTTACTGTCGGGATAACAATTTGACTTTCGAGAGGATAGATCTACCAGGATGCTCATTTAACATTTACAATATCTACATAAATATTAATAAAGAAAGACAACACAATGCATCTTTGTAGATCTTGCTAAAGCATTTGACATCGTATAGTTACACAGAGCTCTTAGATACTCCTAAAGAAATAGGTACGGGATTAAATCGTTTAAATTTATTAAAATTTTATTTAAATAACAGACAGCAATGTGTGCAGTAGATAGAATAAGTAAGGAAATGAGATCGGTGAAATATGGTGTCCCTCAAAGTATCGTATACCTTAAAATCCTTAACTGGAACATAAATATCAATGATATTGTAATAAAATGTGAAGTGTTCTTGATACATTTATATATATATATATATATATATATATATATATATATATATATATATATATATATATATATATATATATATATATATATATATATATATATATATACCACTAAAAAGTATGTATGCTCTAGTGGAGTTCCAAATTATTATACTTGTACTGAGTCAGTCACCTAAAATTGACCCCCCCTTTATTTCTCTTAATTTTAATCGAATCGAAAAATTCAAACAAGAATTTTACATGATTTTTTATAAATTTTTTGAATATTAAAAAAATTTTCAAAAACTGCAAATTGAAAGGGGGCGAACAATTTTTTATTTTTTTTAAATGGAACACCCTGTATTTTTTTACTTAAAAAAGTTACCCACAGTTTTCTGATCACAAAAATATATGATTATTGTATCTTGGTAAGTATAGTTCTTGAGATATTCATACAAATATATAGTCACATCACAGGAATAAGTTTAACATAAGACCATAAATCAGGAGAGCTATGTTTTTGAGATATAGCGACACATCTTGTTTTTTAAGAAAAAAAGTATGAAAATTCTTTGATGTGGCAACACATAATAATTATAATAAACAAATAAACCTTTATTAAAATGACAACAACAAGAACACAAAACATAAATAACAAAATAATGATAAAAAAAATAATGCGCAGCAATAGATAGCATAAAACAAATGAACTTTATTAAAATGAAACATATCTATATGTTCTCCATGTATCCCCCGTTTCTATCAAGGCACAGTTGGCATCTTTTAATAAATTAATTTCTAACGTTTTCAAATAAATGAACATTTTGCCGCAAATTTTCTATTTCTTGACTGATACAGTCCTTCAATTCATCCGAGTTATTATATACCGAATTTTCGTATATGTTTTGTTTAGTGTTCTCCACAAAAAGAAGTCCAAAGGACTCAAGTATCAGCTATTAGCAGGTCAATGTATAGGGCCGTATCTTCCTATCCAAAATAGATATATGTCATTTAAATATTCCGTTACGTTCCGTACAGAGTGTGGAGGAGCACCATCCTGTTGCCAAATATCAGAATTCCTGGTTGCAAGGGGAATATTATCTAAATAGTTCTCTACTTCACCCCGAAGAATATTCAAATACTGAACTGCATTCAAGGACCCATTAATGAATACGGGACCCACAATTATTGTATTTTGATGAATACCGCACCACACATTTACTGTATTATATCCTTGGGTTTTTATCTTTTTTATAATATGTGGATTTACGGGCGCCCAATAATGTGCATTTTTCCTATTAAAAAGTCCAGCCGTTGAAAAGCTACTTTCATCAGTCCAAAATAAGTTTTTAAAAAAGTTATTGTCGTTTTCTGCTCTCTCAATCATCTCTCTACAAAAAGCTCTTCTGTCGGCAAAGTTATTTTCAGTTAAAAGCTGAACTGGCAAAATACTATAAGGCTTATATTTGTGACGTTTTAATATACGTCTTATACTTGCTTGAGAAATATTAAATTCTTCTGCAGCAGCGTTAGTAGATATATTGGGGTGTTCGGTAAAAAAAAAGTAAAACGTCTATTTCCATATCTTCTCCAGTTTTGGGCTTCTTTCTTTCTCGTTTCTTATCTTTTAAGGATTCGCTGTCCCCAAACTTGAGATAAATATTAGAGAAAGTGTTCTTGGAGGGAACGCGTCTTTCAGGATATTTTCTTGCATATTCTCTTTTAGCTATATATTTGTTTTTATTGCTGGTTAAGTAAATTTCTCATATTTCTTTCCTTTCGACTAATGAATATCCCATATCAATATATTTGATATATTAACAAGTGTATTAAAACTTAACTTAAAGCGTATTAATAATATAACAATCAAACATAAGTCAAACATAACATAACTGTCAAACGAAGCATTATTGTTTTTTTAAATCATTTCGGTTCATAGCTCTCCTGACTTATGGTCTTATGCTAAATTTATTTCTGTGATGTGTCAGAAAACTGTGGGTAACTTTTTTAAATAAAAAAATACAGGGTGTTCCATTAAAAAAAAATAAGAAAATGTTCGCCCCCTTTCAATTTGCAGAGTTTTTGAAAATTTTTTAAATATTAAAAAAATTTATAAAAAATCATGTAAAATCCTTTTTTTAATTTTTCGATTCGATTGAAATTAAGAGAAATAGAGGGGGGGTCAATTTTAGGTGACTAACCCGGTACAAAATGTTGAAAATGGTACAAAAATCCTAAAAAGTAAAAAACTATCTATTTTAGTGATCTCCTATATACACAAGTCAATTTTAAATTAGATGATTCTCAATCAGGTCCTAAATAACTTTCGTCAGTGAAAATTTACACAGATGATTTTAAATCATCAAATAGTACACGTTGCGCTTTCTATGTAGCAAATAACACCGTAGACCTTTTTAAACTATCCATAGACTGTACTATCTACAGTGTAGAAGCTTATGCAGTGATCTAATAAATGGCAAAAAAGTTGGAAAAGGTGTGTGTCAAACTTAAATAACCAATATACTATTCATTTCATCGCTACTTACCAAATAAAAAACTCTCTTATCTTGCCGATAAACGGAACAGTCTACCTGAGCCTAGCCTTAAAAACAAACCACGGTATGAGATAGGAGCCGTTTGGGATTTTATATTTAACAAACAGCGATGAAATAGACTATACACAATTGTGTATATACACAGCCTTTTTTACCATCAAATCTACCCCATTTAGGCTGTAAAAAGGTATCAAGATTTTTATCAGAAAATATTACCAGAATGAAGTCTATATGAATGAATGAAGAATTATATCTTTAGGGCATCTCAATAAAATTGGAATCCTGAATACTCCCAACTGTGATCGACCTTAATCATATAATTCTTGATTGTGGACACCATTTTCGAGCGAGCACAGGTTTTATAAAAGGAATAGTTGATTTAAATATTCCACTCCCAACTAATATCCAGGCACTACTTTCCTTAAACAATATAATGGTACATCAAACCTTACTTACTTAAATATAAAGTATGAAACACAAAGTGCAGTATGAGAACCTGATGATTTTAATTGTTTACTGAGTGAACTCATCATGTCCAGTGTGAGGAAGGGGATGGCTCCCTAATGTCATTTTAGTCGACATTGAGCTGTAGAGTGGATGGTATTGCTCTGTAGAACAGTTTATTTTTTATATGATGAATCAGTTAGCGAAACTTAGCGCCAACTTCTTGTACACTTAGTAGTTTTTAACAGTAACACCATAAAGTTATAGGAGTATAGTTTTCGACAGAGTGGTTCTGCTTTTAAGTAAAATCCACCAGATCCTATTCGTACAATGTGAACTCCGAAGACTCCGGAAACATTTTTGTATTTTCAACACATTCATTTTTTAAATCATCAGGTTCCTATGCCCCACGCTGTATAACAGTGTACTGAGGTTAAAATTCGTATTCCCATGTGATTTACCTATTTGTATACCTATTCTAGTCCTACCTGTCTGTGTTTATGGCCTGACTGAACCCTGGGAACGAAGAGTACCCATATTATTTACCTCACTCGATAATCGTGGGTACACTTAAATCAATAATAATAAATCTATAAAAACTAAATATAACTGTCTCTGGGAATAAATTATAAGCCAATATATGAAAACGTTCTGTTTTCTTTTCTTTTTCCATTTCAGGGAACGCTCTGGACAAGAGACTACATCTTGCAATACGCTGTGTATATTATATTATTCAATGGTTTGTTTACACTAAAGAAAGATTGTTTGATTTAAAACGAAAGTGTATTCATGTGTTAATTCAACACTTCACAATTTACCCTTTTTGTTTATAAAAGAAAAATAACTCGAGAAGGTTAATTATAAAAATTAATAACGAGGCTGCAATGATGTAAGAGTTATATATCTATTTATTTATATTCCGTATAGATTTATTGGAAATTTTAAACGGTATTATTTTATACACATCGAATTATTTTTGTACCCGGAAAATTATATTTTAAGCAAAATACAGCCACGATGAATTTTTAACAATTATGAATTTTAGTAGTCTTTCATATATCAAAGTAGATGGTGTATACATATTTCAGGATATATGCATAACATGTCAGGGCCTTACATAAAGGCCTTTCAGAAATTCTGCTTAGAATATTCGTGTTTATAATTAAAAAATCATCGGACTTCTTAAAAAGTTTATTGTAGCAATATGAAATGTACACTGAATCGTTATTGTTATTAGTGGTACATACAAGTTTGATTTTAATTAAGCTATTGACGGCCGACGGAACCTCAGATTTATTAAAGTTATTAATAATATTCACTTATTCACCTTGAAATGGGTTATATATGTAAATTTATCGTTATCAATTTTTTTCGGCGATGTAATTCTAATAAAAGCATTGTCAGATTTGGTGGAAAGAAAAATGATAAAATTACTAACAAACCAAATTTATTAATAGAAATTTAAATGAATTTAGATCAGTAAATATCAAACGACTAAGATTTCCTTCTAATTACTAGTATTTTGCATCTCTTGCATCACTCGTGAAGTTCAATAGAATAATATAACTAAACCATTTAATTTAAAACATCCAAATATGCCGTTATATTAAAAGCAAGGTATGAAAATGTATTACATGCATTTAGATTTTACATTTATTTATATCATTTAGCATAATTACAAAATTATTACCAACAAGAGAAAATAAAGAGAACATTGTTACTTTTAGATATGTAGATAAAATTTTTCACAAAACAATCTACCCACCAATATGGTACATTTGTGTTCTTCCAATCCATTTCCAACTATCAATATAGTACCTACAATTTGCGTTTTAGGATAATTTATATATTTAATTGCATTGAATTAATATGTAAATACATATCAATTCAACGAAGTCCTCCAACACTTTGTAAGCATTTAATTCTGATTCCAGTAATCTAAGTAATTATTTATAAATTTCGCCTTGAATCTTAATGTTTATTTGATGGGATAGATAACATCATTGGTTATAATCATATCAATATAAGTTGATTAGTCAGAATAAGTTACGAACAAGCACGTTGTTTTATTTTTATGAATTTTAATAAATTTTAACATTTTTTCTTATAGCAAGGGATTTATGTTTTATAAACTTAATAAATTTAAAGTATTGTGAAGGAGTCTATGGCAAAATATTATTAATATGTTATTAATCAATAGGTAGACAAACGTAGGCAAGTCCAAATATGCGATTATATTATTTTTTTATCTCATTGTGGCGAAAGACAGGCAGGTACATACCAGTTCAATAAAACTGGTATGTGCCTGCATTTTAAGTCATCTAGGTGTATAATTACTTATAGTAAACTCGAATTTCACTCTTAAGGTTTGTTTATTTGCACACATCACACATCACATTCAAACATAAATTGATTTAAACAAGACAAAAGTCACGAATGGCCATATTGACTCAAATTTTAACAGCTATCAATGTACTATTCATTTCATCGCTATTTATCAAATAAAAAACTCTTTTAGAGCCGTTTGGGATTTTTATTTGGCCAAATAGTGATGAAATAAACTTATAAAGGCTACATGCATGCGTACTGTGAAATACTTATATCGGCGAAATTAGAATATACCATCCATGGTGTAAAATGTACTACACTTTGGTGTAGTTTTATATTAGTTTCGTAAACAAAGTTGAATGAATTTTACAATAAAGCACTAACAAATTTTGTCATTTACTCAGGTGATAAGATTTATACTATAATACTAGCAGAAATTCAATGTTACATTATTTTAACACTGTTAGAAGTGTTACAGTTTTACTTCAGAAAAATTTCAACAGTATTATATAGAGTCTTATAACATTATAATAAATCTTACCTATTAATATTTGTAATTATATGTAATCTTCTTATTAATTAGCATTACAGAAAACAGACAATTTCACATAAACATATTAAAATTCATATTCTGTTATTTTGTTTTTGTAACGGATTCGTGCAGAAATACTGTATTGTGATCAACATATTCAATATCTTCATCATATAGTTAAATTATCTTTAATGTCGCCATAAGATCTAGTGGTGATAAATGTATTATTACTAAAAGTTTGTTTATACATTCATATTGAAACAGATAATGAACTACTTATTATGGTTATGTTTACTGCTATATTTGCCATACCATTTTATTTTACTTGGGTTGTAGTTAACGAGAATTTGACGCAACCAAAGCTTTAGTGACGCGACTGTCGTGGAATTCAGAATAAATCTCGTGAAAATCAAATATCATATTGGTCTCTCGCTTAGAATACGAATAAAAATAACCTTAATAAATGCAGGCTGCGAAATTGAATGTTTCAAGAGGCAACGCGCCCCGTCGAGGGGTACATTTGGGAAAATTACGCAAGCAGGGGAAGCGTGAAGCGAACCTCGTACAGTTTCATTCCAGAAAAACACCGAGTCCTATTCAGAATTCACAGCACACCCGGGGAAATTGTAGTGTGCATTAGCGAAACAGACTTGTCAACTTTGCTAACACCGCGTCGAGTAGATTTTTTGTTAAGTGCTGTGGAAACTGGGTGGCTTGTTCATTACCGGCCGAATCTTTTGTAACCTAGTAGGTGACACTAACAGTGGCTGTTTATTGTAGGTGCATTAGTGCAGTGAGCTCCCTTAAAAATTCCTAAAAATACCTATTAAGTGTTTACTATACATTACATTGTCATGATACATAGAATGTTCCGATATCTATCAGTCTCGCTTCAGCTTGTTAGTATGTCGCGAGAATCGCCAGCTGTAAAATTCATCAGATTTATCTATGGAATATTAAATCTGCAACTCGGAATACCTGTGTATGTATGTATAGGGAGTTCAATTTCTATATTGCACACATTAGAAGACCGTTTAACCATGTGTTAGAAAGAGAGGCCTCAGGCGCGTGAAACAGGAGATATCTATACGTATCTTATGAGATTTGCGTGCATTGCACGCAATATACAAGCGAACTGTACGAACCGTTTCTGAAAATGCTGAACTTTTAAAAGAATGCTCAGAATGTATTCTTGACACTGCGGGAAATGATTACAATACAAAAAATCAGGCTGAAATGTTATTAGGTTATTTTTTATTTAAATAACGATTCGATAACTTTAAATACTGGCTCGCGTTTTTCGACAAGGTTATGCCTCATTGTGAAATCCTTTTTAAAGAGTTTCAGTCTCGATCATTGGATGCTGTCAAGATGACTAGTTATTTGAATAATTTTGAAGACGTAATTACATATAAAAATCCGTTCAACTAATTCCTAGTATTCGCCTGAAAAAAATACGAGGCGATCCCATAATGACATATAATTTCCTGCACAAACAAAGGAAGCGTGTGATATATTAATTAACCAAACTAAATACAGATTTGAGTTTAGAGAACACCTGTTAGCGTCGAAACTATTTTTCCCCAATACATTTAGTGACTATGAGAAACGATTCTCCATTCAAGATTTTGATAATGTAACAAAAACTTATGTATTTTTGGACAAAGTTAAATTGAAAAGTGAATTAACGGTTATATACAGCAGGGAAGATTTTCATGAAGCAGCAAGTTGCTAAGCAATTTTGCAATAGATCGAAAGATCGAAACCTGACGGACTGTTTTAGTGAAACTGTTTTATTATTAAAATTAACTTTATACCATACCCATGATAAGTGTTGAAAGTGAACGCTGTTTTTCGACGCATAAACGAATTC
This sequence comes from Rosalia funebris, assembly GCA_037954035.1. Classification (NCBI taxonomy): domain Eukaryota; kingdom Metazoa; phylum Arthropoda; class Insecta; order Coleoptera; family Cerambycidae; genus Rosalia; species Rosalia funebris. The sequence goes on from JAZFAV010000015.1 coordinate 36,108,446, forward strand.
AAAACTTCTTGATAAATACAATGGCGCAAGACAGACTAAATTCACTTTGCATGATAAGTATGGACAAAGTGCTAATTGCAGCGATTCCAGATTTTAATAATCTTGTAATTAACGTTTTTGCGAAGTCCAAAAACAGACGAATGGATTTCCTATATAAATAACCTCAGGCTTGGGCATAGGTAAGTTTATTTTAATTTTATAATATATTATTTTAAGAATATATTATAATATATTATTCTATCGATTGCACCCCCAGACAAAAATTACACCGGCCGCCACTGGACACTAATAGAATGAATGGGTCTAGTTGTAAGTTTTCTCTTAGTAATAGGAAGTGCACCCACAATACGGTTTCATCGCAGTTACACATCTACGCCAAAGTATATATACTCCTGGACAAAATTAAAGCATCAGTAAAACTTCACATCATTACTATTATATTTCCGAAGATTTAGATCATAGTACCTACGTGATATTATAGTTAAGTGATTTAAACTAATGTTTAACAAATTAGAATAGTATAATGGGGGAAGAATATGAATAAATAACAAAAAGAAACAATAATGTCAAATGGAATAAAGACGGCATTAACGAAAAATTTTAGAAAAACAATTTAACGTGAAATTAAATCGTAAGAATTTAGTTGAGTGTAGTTTCTCCTCTAGCTCTTATCACTGTTTCCACTCATTTCGGCATGCTATTGATCAAGTGATGAATGGTTTGCTGAGGAATATTGTCCCATTCGACAAGAACAGCTTGTTCGAGATCCCTAAGAATCATAGGGGCAGGTATGTACACCTAACTGATCCTTTTAGTGTACTCCATAGATGATGCTCTATGGGGTTTATATGTCTTCTTAGTGGCCAGTTCATAGTTGGAGTATTCACAAATGAAGGTAGTCCAGTACCCTTCTAGCAACGTGGGGCCGAACGTTATCCTGCATAAAAATGAAGTTGTCCCCGACAAACAAGGCAAACGGCATCACATGTTCTTCAACAATATTTCTACGTATAGAAATGTGCATTCATGAATCTCTCCCGTATAGAAACCAAATCCATGTCACCATCCAAACAAATTCCTCCCCAGAACATTGTTAATCCACCAAACAATGGAATCCTCGGAGATATATTGCAGGCAGCAAACCTCTACCCTGGTCTCCGCCAGACTCGTTGATGTTCATCTGGTGAATTAAGACTTACTCTTGTTTCGTGTCAAAACAGATCTCGCTTCCAGTCGTCAATAGTCAAGTTTACGTGTTCTCTTGCCAAACACTATGTTCCTAGTCTAGTTACTATGTTCCCTAGTGAGCAATGGTGCAATAACTGGTCTTCTACTGTCCAATCCTCTTTTGTCAAGCCTTCTCCTGATCGTTTGTCTAAAAATTGCTACATTTCGAGCTGCTGCTAAGACTCTGCTCTTAGCTCTAAACTGGTAGAATGCCTATTTTTACGGCGATTTGTATAATGTATCTCATTTCTTGTATCTGTAGACTTCTTATGACCTTGTCCTGGAACTCTACAGTAACTTTCAAGTTCATTGAAACATGTAACTGTTCGACTAATTGTTGATTGTCTAACTCCTAACAAATTACCCACATATCGCCTACATTTATTTGCCTACAGAGTATTTGTCTATGCGTACTCATCTAAAGTACATTTATATCCGAAATTCGGCGCCTATAAATAGTGACCAACAAATAGTGTTTGCTCTTAGCGCATGCCAAGGCACAAGATTGATAAATATATTGACGTAATAATCTCTTCTCATTTCGGGTATGGTAATAAATTACATTAAATTACATATATTCACGTGCTCTTGTGTATATTTCCTGAACTTCGGTTTTGAATAGACTATAAAATCATTGTACATACTTTTCTTTTGTCAGTCAGTCTATTCTACAAGATATTCAAAAACAAATATGTGAAAGCGCCACACATTGTGTCATATCATTATATTAGCAGTAGAATATGTTAAGAACATTTCAGAAGTTCCAAAACAGTATTACTGATTACAATGGTTTTAAAAGTCAATGGATTTCGTTTTATATATTTAATTTTTTTCTTTTTTCTGGATTTTTCTTTGGAATATAAGATAGGATTGCCATACGTCCCGGTACACCAGGACATGTCACCGGTTTAGAATCCTGGTCCCGGTGGTCCCGCTTCACCTACTAAATGGCCCGGTGGGAAGTCCAAAGTATCGGCAGCTTCTACTTCAAGAGATATTTCATCATTTATGGTTAAAAAACACACCAGAAGGTATTTAGTGTGTATAGCAAAATTAACTACTGCTTACAAAGTTATTAATCACCATCAGTCCTTTAATTTGTTGGACTGCAATGCAAAATGAACGCTACTCTTTATCCAGGTTCAAAAATTGGTGCGAAACAGTCAATTGCACGAACAAAGTCTACAGCACTAATGAAGAATTGGCGCCACACTCTGTGCTAAAAACAAAAGAAGATATTGAGAAGATTTCTTTCTACGGAATTCTAACAGATTCAAGCAATCACAATACTGAAAAGTTGTTTTCTCTTCTTGTGCAATATTTCTCGGAAACAAAAGGTATGCAGTTAAAATTGATAAAATTAGGCTTTTTGGAAAATGAAACATACGATACTATTGTTACATACTGCATAAATACACTAAATAATTTAAATATTTCATTGACAAAGCTAATTAGGTACAGTGGAGATAATACAAATATTAACTTTGGGGAACGAGACAGGCATGGGACAAACAATGTTCACTACAAATTAAAAACTAAATTATCCAGATATATCGAAGCCATGGTTGTCCAGCTCACATCTTATATAATATAGCGTCGACGTCAGCCGTCTTACTTTCAGTGGATGTGGAGTCAATTGTACTTAAAATTTATAAATATTCTTCCATATTTACAGTACGTAATGAAAGACTTAATTTTTTTTGTGAGGAAGCAGATATAGTTCATTCCAATTTACAGTCTAATTCAAGAAGTAAGTAGTTGTCCTTGTTGCCGGCTATTGAACGTATTTTAAAGTTCTGGGAACCACTACTAGATTTCTTTTTCGGTGAAGCCTGACTACCGAAAACGATAGTTGTTTTCTTCAATCACCCGTTGTCGCAAGTTTACTTCTTCTTTTTTCATAGCCAGTCATTTTTATTTGAGAAACATATAAAGAACATTGAAATATCTAATGTCACTATCATAAAAGTCAAATAATACATAAATAGTCTTGCACAGATACTTTCAGACCGAGCTCAAGCCAAATTATTAGGAATACAAATTAAAATTCAATATAATAAGTTGAAGATGTTGTCTCAGCATTCAGATTTATTAAAAGTATTTGACCAAGAAATCGTTAATTATTACAAAACCGGCTTGGAATATTTACAACAATGGAGTCGCCCCCGATCCGATAGGACTTGAACCTTGACGAAGTTCTAGTGCAAACTGGAACGGGTGGGTCGGCTTGCGCGTTTTAATGATTTAAGGAGCCGTACCATAGGTTTAACCATAGTGGGGGGGTCCTTATTGAAAAACCAGACTAAGACAAGTCCCTGAAGGAGGGCAGCAGCTCTTTCAGTAGTCATAGTGGCAGAAACCGTGGGGGTTGGTATGGTGCTATGACACACACGACTGCGATGTGGAAGGCAAGAGGAAACCACCACATTATAATCCTCAGAACAGCTAGCAGAAAGCTTATCCTAAATTAATGATGGCGTCTCCTGGGACAAAAAACTCCGGAGGTAAAATAGTCCTCCGTTCGGATCTCCGGGTGAGGACTGTTCCGGGAGACGTGATCGAGTGCAATCATAATAAGAAGTGTAGCATTTCACGAGTCGGAGCGTGGAATGTCAGAAGCATGAGACAGGCAGGGAAGCTAGAAAATCTGAAGATAGAAATGGATAGGTTAGGATTAGATATAGTAGGTATAAGTGAGATGCGCTGGCCGGAAGTAGGAGATTTTTGGAGCGGTGACTATAGGGTAATACACACAGGATCGGTAAATGGAAACGCGGGAGTAGGGATCGTTATGCGGAAGAACGCAGGACAGTGTGTAGATAGCTACCTACAATACAGCGAGAGAGTAATGATGGTTAGGTTAGATTCGAAGCCAGTGGAAACAGTAATAGTGCAAGTATACATGCCTACTTCTAACCACAGCGAGGAAGAGTTAGAAGCCGTTTATTCGGACATAGAGCAGGTAATAGGATTTGTGAAGGGTCATGAAAATTTAATAATAGTAGGAGATTTTAACGCAGTCGTAGGTGAGGGGAAAGAAGGAGAATTTGTAGGGCCTTATGGATTAGGAAACAGAAACGAGAGAGGTAGCAGACTGATAGAATTCTGTGAGAAGCACAAGATGGTAGTCGCGAACACATTGTTCAAGAATCACGTTAGGAGGCGGTACACATGGAAAATGCCAGGAGGGATAGACAGGTATCAGATAGACTACATTCTGGTTAGGAAGAGATTTAGAAATCAAGTAAAAGACTGTAAGAGTTATCCAGGAGCAGATGTAGACAGCGATCACAACTTGGTAGTCATGAAAGCTAGATTAAAGTTCAAAAATCTGAAAACCCGGAAGGATAAGAAACGTATAAATGTAGACATATTGAGGGATCAGAATATGAAAGATAAGTTCCAGGAGAAAACAGATCAATTAATAAATAAAACGAGTAAGGACGAAATCAAGAACGCAGAAACTGAGTGGGAGGGTATCAAGAATAGTCTAGCTTCCGCGGCTACGGACGTTTTAGGACACGATAAAAGGGAAGCTAAGAAGCCCTGGATAACGGACGAAATCTTAAACTTAATGCAAAAGAGACGAGGCTACAAAAACAGACGAGACGAAGAAGGACTGAAAACGTATAAGGCAATAAAGTGGGAAATCAGTAGAAAATGTAGAAAAGCGAAAGAACAATGGATAGAGGAGAAATGCAAAGAAGTAGAAGATAAGTTGCAAGTAGGTAAGACCGATGAGGCTTACAAAATAATTAAGAGGAACTTCAGGGATGTAGGAACAATAAGTAGAAATGTTAGGAGTCAATCGGGGGACATACTGATAGGAAGAGAGGAGAAAGCGGATAGATGGAAGCAGTACTTAGGAAATTTATACGAGGGTCAGGAATTAGGAGAGATATTAGAGGAAGAATCTAGCATCGATAGGGAAGATGTAGGAAAACCTATATTGAGAGAGGAATTTGAAATAGCACTAAGGGGGCTAAAGAATAATAGAGCGCCGGGTGTAGATAAAATACAGGCGGAAATTTTGAAATGTGCGGGACAGAAAGTAGTAAATAGGATGTTTGAACTGGTAAAATACATATACGAAACGGGCGAGATGCCGGAGGATTATAAGAGGAACATTATCGTTACTATACCGAAAAAGAGAGGAGCCGACAAATGCGAGAACTTTAGAACGATTAGCCTAACTTCCCATGCGTCAAAAATCTTAACTAGAATAGTGCAGAAGAGGATGGAAAATAGAGCGGAGGAAATACTAGGAGAAGACCAATTCGGGTTTAGGCGAAATAGGGGAACTCGCGAAGCTATTCTGGCGCTAAGAGTAATGTTAGAGAAAACAATAGAAAAAGGAAAGAACGCTTATATAGGATTTGTAGATTTAGAAAAAGCTTTTGATAACGTAAGATGGGAAAAAATGTTCGAGATACTAAAGAGCGCGGGAATGAAGTATAGAGATAGGAGAGTAGTACACAATCTATACATAGAGCAAACTGCTGTTATAGAAGTAGAAGGGGAAGAAAGGGAAGTAGGTATTAGGAAAGGAGTAAGACAAGGATGTACGCTATCACCACTAATTTTTTATCTGTACATCGAAGAGGCGATTAATGTGGTAAAAGAAGTAGATTTCGGGATTAAAGTACAGGGACAGAAACTAAAAATGCTGAGATTCGCGGATGATATAGCAGTATTAGCATCTAATAAGGAGGAACTAGAATCAGCATTGAACGAAATGGAGGCAGTGTTGACAGAGGAATACGGAATGAGGGTGAATAAAAACAAAACTAAAGTGTTAGTGTGCAGAGGGCGCGAGAGCAGAGCAAAAACGAAAGTACAAATTAATAATGAAAGATTGGAGGAAGTTAAAGACTTCACTTATTTAGGAAGTAAAATAAATTGGGATGGAAGAAGCGATAAAGACATAAAACAAAGAATAGCGCAGGGTCGAGTAGCTTTTAACAAAAAGAAAGCACTTTTATGCTCGGGGGTAATAAACTTAGAAACAAGGAAGAGATTTTTGAAAACATATGTATGGAGCACGGCACTTTACGGCTGCGAAACCTGGACGGTAGGGGAAGCAAGTAGGAAGAAATTAGAAGCTTTTGAGATGTGGTGTTACCGAAGAATGATGAAAATACCATGGACTGATAGGGTTAGAAACGAAGAAGTATTGGAGAAAGTCGGCGAGAAAAGGCGTATGTGGAAAAACTTAAAGAAGAGAAGAGATAGAATGGTAGGCCACTTGCTGAGACATGGGGGAATAGTCCGCGATATTTTGGAGGCAGAAATAGGAGTGAAGAAAGGCAGAGGTAGGCCTAGATTAGACTACTGCTCGCAAATAGTAAGAGATGTAGGTTGTAGCACAATTAGCGAAATGCGTAGGTTAGCACAAGATAGGAGAAGCTGGAGGTTAGCGTCCAACCAGTCTTAGGACTGATGACCTAATGATGATGGAGTCGCCCACTCGCACAATTTGACATATTTTCATGGATGACTCTTGTTGTGCCACCGCAATGGAAAAATGTTGAGAAATCAGTAAGTTATCTACAAGAAAAGAGTAGAGTATAAAAAAATATCGTACCTAAAAGACTTTATAAATAAACGAAAAGATGATGAACCTTGGAACAATAAAAACATGCATGACATATGGTTACTTTTCTTTCGAGAAACTGATCTGCTGGAAAGGAAGCAATACTTAATTCGGCAATTTCACACATTCGGTATAACATGTATACCTATTTTCGAGTTCTCGATAAATATGTCCTGGTCAGTACCTGAACTGTTATGGCAGCCCTAAAATAAGAGCAACTATCTACTGTTGGATGTTAAAATTTTCATTTCTATGTTCTATATTCGTTATATTCGCATACTTTGATGATCATATACATGCACCAACTTACTGTTCAATTATCCTGAAGTTCCTGAATTGGGCTCCATTGTTTTGTTCAAGATTTTATTAAAAACACTTTTTTTTAAGGTCTTCGTTAATCTTCGCCACAAGTCTTAATACCCAAATAATAAACTATTAACATTTTTTTATTATCCCTATATTAAATTAAAAGGATATTGATCTTGATGAATATGTGGATATCAATCTTTGTCATTATTCCTAACTTCCACTCACACGTACCAAATCACTCTTTTGATATTTTATTTGTGCAAACTTCATTCCTTCAAAACCGAATATTGCACAATGGTCTATACATAGCCTCCATCGTTTTGGAAGTGCTTGAATACCCGAAGAAAAATATGTTCTTCTCTGAAATTTCTTTACGCGAAATGTCTCTTTAAGTAGGCTAAATGTATGGAAATTATTGGGGGTCAGATAATAAGAGTAAGGACAACGTGATGAATAATTAAACCTTAGATGACTTCTATTGCTGAATGTGCAGTTGATTTTTGTTCTAATAGTAGACTTGAGACGATTATTTAGGTCTGAGTATGTAACACTAACAATAACGTCATTAGGCAGGTAGTCTTCCAATATTACCCCTTTTTCATCCCCAAAAAGTATGCATAATTTGTTCATGTCATAATCGGTTCACACAGAACCGGCCATGTCATTGTCATTTTGACGAAGAGTTTTTGCATTTTCTATATTTGCTCTCTTGATTTCGTTTTCATTCTCGATGATAATAGTACTAATATGTTTTCATGCATTTTACTCATGCATAGTACGTATTTTACTTATCATCGCTGTCGATATTTTCAGTTGTTACTATGATATGTCAATAAACGACGCCTTTAACAACTCAAAAAGATTAGATTCCTGCCAACCTTTGAAGGCAAACTTGATGATTCTTTTATAACATACTTTTAGTTTGTTTTTTGTCCTTGATTCCGTCCGGTATACATGAAAATCCGATACTTTATTCAATGTAATGAAATGTAGTACCCAAAAAGCTAGCCAACTACTAAGACAACAAAACTTGATGTTGTTTCTGTGTGTGTTTTAGATATAGTGACCGATTTGACTTCGGAAAAGAATTGAGTTCGGAATAAAGAATATTTATACATCTTCAGATGACCCTAGAAAAAGTCAACGGAATTAAGATCTGGGGAATAGAGCGGCCAATCTACCATTTTTAACCTTTAATTATTGTGTCCAATTATTATATTTTATATTAGATATACTATTCTTTATAACTTTATTTCACTAATATGTATTATTTTTTCATCTTCATTGGGTACACTGAGGCATTTGATTATTTAATTTAATATATCTTTGTATACACCCTGTTGCTGTTTATTTTCTTTGTATGAACTGGAAAAGTTCTAAATAAAATTAAAACAACTCGTTCTTGTGCCCTCGTTCAAGACTAGTGACTATAATTCTAATCCTAGCAAATAAAGAACAAAAAAGTACGTTTCCACGACATTCAGCTGAATCAGCTCGTATTGCCAGCCCGAATTTATATTCGAAACGCCAACATAGCCAATAATTTACGCTAAACGATTACAGCGCAAATGAAGCTGTCACGCGAAATATATATAAAGGACGTTGCGTTAACGAGGCGAGTGTAAAACGTCCAGGGCGCGTGGGCAGCCCCAGGAACAGCCACGCTCAGCGCTGCTCAGGAATGAAGAACTGTCACTGAGCGTCATTATTTAATATTGTCGCGATGTGACTAACGCCGGGCACGCTACGAAACCGCATTGGTCACGATTGCGATGCAAAAATTACCTTTTTGGTTCCAAAAATTCTTCCGCATATAAGCATATACAGTGCTGTGAAAAAATATAGACTCACCCTTAATTTAGACTACATCACGAGTAATTACATATTAGAGTACATCACGAGTAACTAGTTATTGGGGCGGTATTTTCAAAATCAGTGCTTTGTCGAGTTACGTTCGCGCATTACGTTATTTTTATCCTCGCCACAACCGTCCCGCCGGCGCCGAGTCGACTATTTAATGTTTGGTGGCCAAATTCGAGTCAACCGGTTTGGAAAATAATCAGCCAATACTCGTCGTACGTTGCCAAAATGTAAGCTCTGCTGAAAACATCGTTGCTGTGCGTGAGAGTGTACGAGAAAACCCGAGGCAGTCAATTTCTCGTCGTTTACAAAGACTTGACTATTCTGCGACTTCAACTTGGCGAATTTTTCGTCGAGTATTAGGTCTGTATCCGTATAAAATCCAACTGGCTCAGGAATTTAAGGTAAACGACCATATATAATGCCGTGTGTTCGCTGATTGAGCTCTGGGGCAGTTGGAAGTTGACCCAAAGTTCGCCAAAAAATATCATCTTTAGTCACGAAGCCCATGTTTGGATTAATGGATATATGAACAAGCAAAATTGTCAGATTTGGGACGATATCAATCCACACGAGATGCACCAGCATCAAATGAATCCCGAGAATGTTACTGTTTAGTGCGGATTTTGGTCTGGCGGAATCATCGACCCGTACTTTTTCCAAAACGAAACTGGCATTGCCATAACCATCAACGGCGAGCGCTGCAGATCTATGATAAGCAACTTCTTGTGGCCCAAACTGGATGATATGAATACCGACGACATGTGGTTCCAACAGGGCGGCGTTACGTGCCACACAGGGCACGCCACGATGTACATTCTGCACGAGCGATTTGAGGGAATGGTTATCTCGCGTAGCGGCGACATGAACTGGCCACTGAGATCGTACGATTTTTAAAGCCTTTAAACTTCTTCCTTCGGAACTATCTTAAATCGCAGGTCTATGCGAATAAACTGGAAACAATTGATACCCTCAAAGTCAACATAACGAATGCCATCCAGAAAATTCAGCCAGATTTATGCGGCAAAGTCATCGAAAACTGAACCTTCCGGATAAGTGCTACTAAGCAAAGCTGCGGCGGACATTTGAACAACGATAAATTCCATACTTAATACCATAAAGTATTCTTTCAAATAAAAAAAATTAAGTGGATATTTCACACACAACTTGTTTTATTTACGTTTGAAAATCAAGCGTCCTTATTGAAAGACTCTGTATATTACCAATTCTTGGAATCGCATGTACTGGTTAATAACAGATTTATAAAAAAACGGGTCTGTACTTTGTCAAGAATTATAAACTCACTGGTGTTTTTATATTTTGCTTGGAGTAATACTTGATCCATTTATCCTTATTTTTTGTTTTACATTTAATAAGCGAATGTTTATATTATTTATTACATTGTTTAGTTGTCTCTGGAATTTCGTCCCAGTCAGCTACAATTCGACGCTTCAGTTCATTAACACTTTCAATTGAAGGTTCTGTTGGATTGCATACTGCTCTTGCCATAATCCCCCATATATTTTCTATCGGGTTAAGATCAGGACTTAATGTTGGCCATGGCATAAGATTGATTCCATTATGTTGAAACGAGTTTTATGTGGACATTGCACAATGAGTAGGTGCATTATATTAGTACATTATGAATTGGTTCATATTGCACCATCATCTTCAGTAAGAATTAAAAATGGTAACAGGTAATCTTCTAACATTTTGATAAGCAGTCGCATTCATTCTGCTATTTACAATTACCAGTTGGTTTTTTGAAAACCGCCCATATCATAACAGAACCAACTGTTTGAGGTCTTCTTAACATAACTTTTTTAAAATTTAGATTCATTGATATCTCAGTATCCTCTTAAATAAATGTACTATACAATTGTTTAAATTTTCCCTTTTTATTTTAGAAGCAGTAAAAATTATTTGAATATGTAATTAAGTCTGCTTATTTACTTATTAATTTGCCTTAATTTATGAATTCACTTTAATCAAGATGAAAGCAATCATCCAGGATTCATCATCTAATTCCACCCAATCATTTAAAAAGCTTCTCACATTTCAAATTACGCAAGACGCTAATTACGCGAGGACAAGATAATTGTTTGCGTATTGATCCAATTATTTCTTGTAAGGTTTCCTTATTTACCATTTCAAGTCGATGAAGCAATTTGTTCGCGTCCTGGGGCTTTAAACTTCCATTTCATGGTATAAATAAACGTTTTTGCTGTTAGTAGTCTAGTTTCTAGAACTGGTTATGGTAAGATCGGTCGCAAGGCGCACATACGGACAACATTGACGTGTCCCATTTATACACCAGGCTTTGCATAAATTTGATTCAGGTATAGAAATGCGACACTAACGCAACTATTTATCTAAAATGCAGTTAAAAGAATTTAACTGCATTTTAAATAAATTATACTAGACCAATGATTTTAGCTAGTAGTCAGTTTGCTAAAATTTTGTGAAAATTTGCTTTTCAAAAGAAATTTTCATCCTGTTTTAATAGTTTTATTTTAGTTTATGATATCCTTAACTAACTATTGTACGCACAATGATGAATACTTTTTGATTAAAAACTATTTGCAGTATATTCTCTAGTTCGTTTATAATAAGTTTTTGTTTTTAGCCCGTTTGTTAAAAATCCACAGCGTTATAAATTTTGTTGTAATCTTTTAAATATTCGTTTATTTGGCTGATTGTTTCATGAATATTTAAAACGATATTGTATATTAATAGTTTTGTTTAAAATTTAGTATCGCAATCTTACTGTAGAAAATTTAGCAGCTAAACTTTCGTCAACAGTGAATGAAGCACTTAACCTAACAATTTTTTTTTTTTTCGTTACTGAAACGGACCATTTTACCGAATATAATTGTTTTTCATCGGGGTTCACACACCAGAAGCCACTATGACAATGAACGCAATATTTTCAAGAGAAAAATATAGTCTGGCACCATTACTTTGCTGGATATTGAGATATAGGGGTCAGTTCAAATCCAATTGAACATGGACCACCCTGCCCACCTTAAATATTCACCTAGTGTATTTATAATGAAAAGTACAAATGTTCTTATACGAGTGCAGGCTCATAATAGTTCAGCCAGGCATCATTTTACAACTAATATATTTAAATAAAAGTAATAACATTCTCAAACCTAGTTTATTAAGGAAAAATATTGGTAACAGAAACAAAGTATAACGTTTTAACTTAAAACGATGAAATATTACTGCGTTATGATGTGTCAGTGGCAAGTTTGTTAATAAAAAACATTAAAATTCGCGATTCAGAATAGTTCGGCCGCTGGCAGTCGTTGTATCTACCAGCTTAGCGCACTCTTCAGCAAGCGTGCTGTCTCAAATTTCTTGCAACTTGGTGCGTAGATCGTTAACTGAACGGGCTGGATGTTTGCGCAATTGTTTTTTCACTTTATACCACAATGTTTCTATTGGCGAACGGTCTGGTCTGCTAAAGGGCCATAACAGGGACATTATGTTCTGCAAATCAAGCTTTGACAGTTTTTGCTGTATCAGTAGCAGCACCATCCTGCTGGAAAATGTACTACGTGTCAGTGCCTTGAGATATTAGTATTGACAGCAATAAACTGTCTGTCAAAATTTGTTTATATTTTTCTGCTAATCAACGGAATGCAATTTTCTTATTCATATACCAATCATACACCCCCAGATCATTAGAGACGCAGGGAACTTCACTTTCCTAACCAAACAGTCAGGATAATAAGTTTTCTGTGGTATACTTAGCACACGTTTTCTCGTATCACCCAGACAGATTTCGAATTTGGATTCGTCACTCCAAATTACCTGGTGCCATTGTTGTAAAGTACAGTGCCTCTGTTCTCTGTAGTCTATTGATTTTCTGTCGTTTAGTTAATAACGGCTTTTCTTTTGATTTCCACCTGAAGGGGAAACCGGTAAGTTCAAAAAGTAAAATGTAAGGTATCAAACTTTGCCTTGTAAAATTTGTATCCTATTTTCTTTATTGAGCGTCTAGCTGTGGATACAAAAAATTTTTTTTTCCAGTAGCATAACTTCATAGTACCATAATTTATTTTGCACTGGATCGTCGGTTTGTTGTTACAATCCTTTTCAAAATCTCGTCTCAACTCAACTTCGAGTCAACTCAAAAATGTAGAAGGTCTGCAAAAACAGAACCCTTGTCGACTTTCCCACGAAGTGGAAGGTCACGTTGCCCGCAAAGTAAAATTGAACTGACGCGGTCGCAGGCGGAAAATCCCCCACCCGCATCCGTCGCGCGGCATCGGGGATTCCCCGTGCAATAATTCCAAACATCGACTACAAAGATTAAGTATGTTTTCGATGAGCGAAATATATTCAATCAAATACCCGCGCGATTTGAATTTGACATTATATTTATTTTAAATATAAAATAAAATAAAAATGATATGTCGTATAGAAGTTTCACTTCGTACGTGTGTACACTAATACACGCACTTTTCTTTTTCTACATAATATACATGTATGATTCTATATTTTATATTAGTTAATAATGTAATGTGTCGATGCAGATGCACCTCCCTGAAAGTAATCCTGGCGGCGCCCATGGCAATTGAGATTCTATTTTATATTAAAACGCTACAAACTTTTAGCCTACTATGGATTTCAACAACTGGCCGAACTATTCTGAACCGCGAATCTTAATGTTTTTTATTAACAAACTTATCACTGACACATCATAACGTAGTAATATTTCATCATATTTAAGTTAAAAGTTTATACTTTGTTTCTTTTTGTATTAAAGAAAAATATTGTATCAATATTTTTCTTTAATAAAATAGGTTTGAGAATGTTATTACTTTTATTTATGTAAATATATTAGTTGTAAAATTATGCCTGGCCGCAGTGGGGGTGGGCTATAAGGTGCGCTGGTGCGCGCGCACTACCGACAATTTAGCATTAATAATTTTATTTACTAATTAATGGATGCATTCTTAATTTATCGCCTTTCCGCATCCCTAGCGTTAATACCATCTAAATATTATATGGCCACAGCGTTACGAATCCAGTTCCACGGCACGGCGATCGTACTTCCGTGCAATATGAAAAAGCGAACGCGTATTGTTACTGCTTGCCCCTCCACAATTAGGAAAAGTAGTGGGCGAATTCTATAGATATTATGTGCAGAGTTTAAGAGCACCCGAAATTGAGAGAGGTTAGAATCGGTTAGTTTGTGAATTGTTTTCGTACATCGCTTGTCTCGTAAGCTATCTTATCGCTTACGTTTTATAAATATAAACTCGGGTTTTCGGTTAGAGTCTAGCTTGGAATAATGAATTCTATTCAAAACTTATTAAAAACTCCATTCTCTAGCTTGAGTTTGGAGGAAAATGTGCAAATTAAAACTCTAGGTAGGACCACTCCACAAATTAATTTAAAATTAGCCGCGAAAGGAAAAAGTAAACAATTTGTAAGAACATTTAATAATGACTTATTTAAAAAACATTTGTGGTTAAGTGGATGCGATGTATTGAACGCAGTGTTTTGTTTTCCGTGCTTGGCGGGGAAACACCTTGGACCAAAACTGGAGTAACGGATTTAAATCACATAAACGAGAAAATAAAAAAACATGCAAATTCTGCTGGACACATGAATAATGTTTTGAATTTAGCCATGCTAGGCACTGCAAATATTGCGACAATGCTCGATTCTGCTCATCGACGAGCACACAATGAAGCGGTTTCAAAAAACAGGTATGTTTTAAACATTATTATTAACTGTATTCGTTTTTGTGGAAAATTTGAACTGGCCCTAAGAGGACACGATGAATCGGAAACATCATCCAATCCAGGCATTTTTCGTGGGTTGATTGATTTCAGTGCCGAATTAGACGAGGCTATGAAGTATCAGTTACAAAGCGCGGCGGCTTTTAAAGGAACTTCTAATACTATACAAAACGAGCTACGTCAGTGCATGCTTGAAGTTTGTCACGATGAAATAACCATTGAAATTAAAAAATCCACTTTTGTTGCTATAATAACAGACGGAACTACAGACGTTTCTACAATTTTTCAGTTGGCTTTAATATATCGTTACATGGTGAGTGGAAAGCCTGTAGAAAGATTCTGGAGTTTTTTAAAACCAGTAGGACATGATGAGTCATTGGCGGAGTGTTTAAAAAGTGAACTAGACTACCATGTTAAAAATGACCCACATAAATTGATTGCTCAAACATATGATGGGGCAGCCGTTATCAGTGGATCATCGAATGGAGTTCAAGCCAGGATTAAGATGAGTTATCCAACTGCCCAATATGTGCATTGTTATGCGCATCAATTAAATTTAATTATGACAAATGCGGCTTCTGCTAATCGGAACGTACGAGTATTCTTTGCAAATTTGGGAGGGTTTTGCTCATTTTTCTCTAATTCCGCACAATGTACCGCAGTTCTTGATGAAGTAGTAGGAACTCGATTATCCCGATCAGCACCTACAAGATGGAATTTCAATTCTGGAATAGTAAATACTGTGTTTGAAAACAAAGAAGAATTTCTGGAATGTGTAGAATTGATTGAGATGAAAAAAAGTCACATACAACATCCACCTACTATTGATAAAGCCAGTGCATTGAATAGAACTTTAAGGGATAACGATTTTCTATTTTGGTTAGGTAATTTTCACAAAATTATGCCACATGTCAACATTCTGTATAATCAGTTACAAAAAAGAGAAACTGATCCAGTTTATGTAAAAACATCTATAGATGGTTTTATTAGAGAAATTTCTGCAATACGAAATAGCACCGAAACCGTCACAAGCACTGAAGATGAACCAAATAAAATACAACCAATAAAAAGGAGACGAGTAGACACTTCTACGAAAGACAAAAATAGAGAACTAAAGGAAGTGTGTGACATTATAATATGTCAAGCTAAGGAGAGATTTAATTTTACTGGACACTTGGTAGCATCCAATTTACTTCTCCCAGAAAAATTTTCGGAATATGTTAAAAAATTTCCTGAAAATTACTTAAAACAGACAGTCGAATCTTACCCGTTTTTGGACATAAATAAATTACGTACCGAGTTGTCCTTAATTTATCAAAGAATTGAGTTTAGAAATTTAAGCGGAGCTCTATCACTAAATACATTTATTAATTCCAATAAGGTAGAGTCAACTTTTAAAGAAAGTGCTAAATTATTGAAAATCATCATTACAGTACCTGTTTCGTCAGCAGAAGCCGAAAGGTGTTTTTCGACTTTAAGACGAATAAAGACATTTTTGCGCAACACCATGTGCCAGGAAAGACTGTCGGCTTTGGCTATGCTCTCCATTGAAAAAGACTATTACAAATATCGAAAATTTTAACAACAAAGTAATTGAAAAATTTGCACAGTGTAAAAATCGCAGAATTGAGCTCATTTACAAAGAAAATTAGGTAAGTTTTCAAATTAATAAAGTTAATAAGAATATCCTTAATATGAGATAAGTATTTATCTCATATTAAATATAACATATAAATATTTATCTCATATTAGGGATATTTTTATTATTCTTATGATTATCATTATTTTTATGTATGGTGCACCCCCAATCTTAGGATCACGCACCGCCACTGCCTGGCCGAACTATTATAAGATGAGTCTGGACTCGGATGTATTGTGCTTCAACGCAAAAGGCAGTGGATGCTGCTCAAGAGCGCTGGTAACTCGCATTGCCTGCTCCAAAGATCCAAACTAGGAGCTTCATCCACCAACTCGGATCCGGTCGAATCGCGTATCTCAGCACGCCTAATTGGAATTATAAATATGCAAGCGCAGGACTGGGCCCCTGCCACGCCCTCGCGCGTAAGCGAGAATCAATTAAGATCATTCAGAGTACCTGAAATACACCGTAACAAGTTATTGTCCTAAAGCGCGCTGGCTGCTGAAACATGACAGTTACACCAACAGAAAAACACAAACAGCCGAACGAACGGCGCCGTTCGGATATTTTTTTATTTCCATACAATCAAAACGAGAACTAGTCGAGTCGTGCTTCGCCCTCCCACGCGCCCCCTCGACGAAAGCAGAGTCAATATTGTCTTTAAGTTTCATGTTTTCCGATTGTAATATTCTTTTGGATGCGCCGTTCTTAATAGGAAACGAAGCGACGTATGATTGTGTTTATTCGTGAAATTGCCTTACGGATTTTATAATAGACTTTTGGATGCTCCCACGAGTTCATTGGGTTGGCGTTTAGGGACTGATTCAGCTGTTCAGCTCTTCGTTCATGAGCGAGAATTTTTAATATATGTATATGTATATTCTGTTAAGAGATATTAGAGACTTTAGGAACTCTAGACACATTAGACAGACTTTTAGAGACTTTAGAGATTTTAATACTTGATTAGCTGGCGTAGATGTCACATTTCCCTTATCCACTTTTACTTCGACAATATCGCGTAGTTATCGAAATACCACTTTTCGGGACTGTTTAAACGTTTCAGATTTTCATTCGCAAACAAGAATGTTTATATATATTCTAGTTTTATAAAAATTAACAGATTTGCACTTATTCCCATCAAACATGGAAATTTCTTCGTACATGTGTCAAAAACCGTAGTCTAACTCTATAAAGTGTTTACACTTTATGAGACTTGGAGACTAATTTCTCCAGATTTATCAATTCAAATATTTAGAAGCTTTTGGTAATTCTGAAGGTTGCTGAAGCTTTAATAAAACTGAAGTTTTCAAAATCAATCGACATATTAAAAAATACAAATTCGTACTCTGTAAAGCTAGGAGATATTAAAGGCTTTAGAAACTTTAAATACTATAAGAACTTAAGAAACTATAATCAAAACTACTAAATATACACCAAACTTCAAAAACGTTAGAAATTATTGATTCATAAACCTCAGAGGCTCCCAAAATATCATAGACGTCAGATATATTAGAAACTCTAGATACTGCAAACTTCAGGAATGTTAGAAATTTCAGAAAGGTTTCAGAAATTACAAACATTAGAAACCCCGGGAACTTTTGAATATTCATATATTCTAGTAATTTTAGAAATTTCAGGAGATCTAGAAATTTTACAAACCCCAAAAAATAAAGAAACTTCAGAAACCTCGAGAAGTTTAGAACCTTCATTCAACTTCATTCAAACTTCAATTTCAACTGAAAATCTTTATAATTTAACGAAACAAAAAGCGGTAGACATGTATAAGAAACTTTAGAAGTTTAAAATATAGAAATTTCAAAAATATAAAAAACTTAGAACGTTTGAAAATATTATAAAGTAAAGAATTTGTGTAGATGTTACAGTTTCTGGAATAATTAGAAACTTCAACATCACAGCAACGTTGAATTTGGCTGAAATATCTATAAAGGTTTAAAAAAAAATTAAAAGTCGTTATACATCTTTCAGGCATAAAAATTCATTTTTGTGTTACCACTTTAGAAACACAAATTTTAATTTAAATGTTATGTGTTAAAAATTATTACATAGACATTAGAAGTATATCACTACAGATTAAACACTATAAAATATTAAATACTATTGAAACTACATGTTTTAAATAAGTCATTTAATTCTACATAATATTAAACCAATTGACACTGAGCACGTGTAAAATAGAGAGAGCTTTCATAAAATTGTAAAAGGTGGTCCAACCAAAACGCACGATGTTAATTGTAAGTAAAACAAAAAGTTTTCAGAGAATTATCTTAATATTTTTTATTATGATAGAAGGATCTATGACAATTATGTGTGAAACAAAATGTCGGCCAAATACTCGCCACGGCTTCGGTAGCATACCTCTATCCGATGGTCCATATTTTCAATGACTGAGACATAATTGAGGTTCAATGTCCTGAATGTGCCGAATTATCTCATCCTTTAGCTCTTCAATTGTTCTTGGCTTATTGACGTACACTTTTTCTTTTAAATATCCCCAAAGAAATAATTCCAACGGTGTCAAATCACATGATCGTGGCGGCCAATTAACATCGCCACGACGTGAGATAACACGGCCATTGAATTTCTCGCGCAAAAGTGCCATTGTTTCGTTGGCTGTGTGGCAAGTGGCACCATCCTGTTGGAACCACATATCGTCCAGGTCCATATCCTCAATTTCTGGCCACAAGAAGTCCGTTATCATCTCACGATAGCGAACACCATTCACGGTAACTGCTTGGCCGACCTCATTTTCGAAGAAGTACGGCCAGATGACGCCGCCAGCCCATAAACCGCACCAAACAGTCACTCTTTGTGAATGCATCGGCTTTTCAACAATCACTCGTGGATTCTCATTTGCCCAAATGCGGCAATTCTGCTTGTTAACGAATCCACTGAGGTGAAAGTGTGCCTCGTCGCTGAAGATGATTTTCTTTGTAAAGTCACCATTCATTTCTGTCTGTTCAACCAACCATTCGGCGTATTGACGACGCTTGAAATGGTCAGTAGATTTCAGCTCTTAAGTCAATTGAACCTTGTAAGCGTGTAAATTCAAATCTTTATTCAAAATTCGCATCAGTGATGTTCGTGAGATGTTCAATTGTTGGGCACGACGACGAGTCGAAGTTGACGGCTCTTCTGCTACACTATCGCGAACAACAGCAATGTTTTCCGCAGAACGAACTGGGCGAGCATTCACAGGTGTTTTCACATTCTTTACAGACCCGGTTTGCTGAAATTTGCGCACAATTCTCCCGATTGTGGACACATTTGGTCGATTATGCTGACCAAAAAAGTCACGAAGTGCACGAAATGCATTTTTATTTGAACGCCCATTTTGGTAAAAGGTTTCAACAATCTTAACGCGCTGCTCAATTGTGTACCTCTCCATGGTTGAATTTGTCAAACACTGAAACAAAGAAATGTCAAATTAAGTTCGGCAAAAATTTTGACGTTAAGGTGTGACTCACAATTAACATCGTGCATTATGGTTGGACCACCCTTTAATATTTTTATTTAGACTCATAAAAAAATTGGTCAACATAATTGGCAATATGCTTGTAGATTACAGAACAGCATTTCAAAAGGCTTATAGAATTGTGTGCACTTATATATGTACAAATATTTGTAGTGCTTATCAAATTCTCTAATTATCTTTTCATTCTCAAAATACTTAGACAAAGTAACGAAAACTTTATGACAATAATTTTTGAGTCAAATAATGCTTGGTCTGTTTATTTGCTCCTCACAGTTTATTAATTATTTCTACAATCGTTACTGTCTAATTACCTCTAGTTCCCTTAAATAATAACACCACACATAACCTTGGAACCTCTTTATAATCATTATTAAAATTGTATTCATAATTAAGTGTAACATATGCAGGCAAGTAATAACCACCACATGACTCTTAAGATAACGATTTTAATGGCCTAAACAAATGCCCATTTAATTAATTAATGTTTATTCATATCTGATTTATATTTATTATTATTGTTATTGCCTACAAACTGAAACCGTGAATACTTATGGTTTGTTAGTAGTGAAACTGTATACTGTAACAGGATACCCTTAACAAAGTCCTCGCTATCCATTTATCTTCCAAACACTCTTTGGTATGTGAATGCGCGTAAGTGAAACTTAAGCGAAGATTGATTAATAATAAAATATTTCGTATGCCTGTACGGCGGTATTGGGTACTATATAATACCGTATATAGAGTATGCTCTTTACTCATTGCTACAAAAATTGAAAACTACCACATGGGACTTGGTTACAAAACATTTTTTCCACATCTGGCACAAACAAGTTCCTTTCTACAAAGTAGTAGAAATTGTACTTTGTTGCGCATTCTAAAATCATGCGACAAAATATTTAGGAGCACAATTTTTAAAAATTAATAAAACAAATTTCAAAAGGATGTCATCTAGTTGAATATAATTTTGAAGTATGTATAATTATCTGTTGAAGAATGACGATCTCTTGAAAAGTGATGTTATTTACTGTTGATATAGTAAATACTATTAACAGGAAAAAGTAAAATTTCTGGAAAAGAGAATTCTTATTTTGATGAATTCTAACATTCTTCATCTTATTTCTTTACTACAAATGCTATTGAAATACTTCTAATGCATACTAGCACTGCTACTTGCACCAATGATTTTCTTGATTCTTGGAAGCTTCTCTCTCGACTGCTCTTCTTTATATCACGTCCAAGTGTGTGAATGTGTGAATATGTGACATGTTCAAAAGTATTTTATAAAACTAACGATTACGGTCTTCAACTTCGTCTCATACTACAATTTTTTCCAGCAGTATCCAACTGAGACTGGGACTGCCAATAGGTAGTTGTTATGTAATTTATACTAAATATACAGCAGACTTGTGTGTATAAATCGAAATTTAACGGAAGAGGTGAATTTGGGCATGATACAAAATGACGCTGAGTCGCTAATTTTGATATTCTAGTGGAAACTCCTGATGAATTTCGAGATCTGGAAATAAATTTTCAACAAGATGGAGCTCTTCCACCTTCTTCCACACACACAAGACGGTGCTCCTTTTTGCTTGTCTTAATGAACAGTATCCCAGTGGGTGGATTGGACGCCGGGGTATAATAGAGTGGCCTACTCGGCTTCCACATCTAAACCCTCAAATTATCTAGTTGAAGTCTAAAGTATACGCCACCCGCTAACTTCGAAGAATTGTCGAAGGCGTCGTTCTGAATCATCTTGAGGCAGATAATTAGTTGAGAATGTAAGTTAATTTTCGCAAAAACACTTGAACCAGCGAGATAGGAGTTTTGTTACACTTTGAACATTTATTTAAAAGGTTTTTAAAAGTATCTGGCAGTACTATTTATTTTTATCATCTGCCTTAAGTTTCTGGCACAACTTTCGGAAACAGCTTTTGAGAAAATTAATTTTCAACTTTTCTGAATATAGATACCTGATATTAATATAAGTAGATGCTACAATACTTCCTTTATACATATCATACATTAAAATGAGCGTGCCTAAGGTTACAACTCGATCAACATACAGGGGCTACATAATATATAGTAACTGAAGCCATATTCTTGTTCTGTACCCTCTAAAATAGGGGGTAGCCAAATGTTCGTGAGGATTTGAGAGTTTTACGCCAAAGTAATAATTACCTTTATTTTTAATCTAGACGCAAAAGAAAATTCAGATATGTAAAAATGTTTAAGTAACTTTCTGTGTGACTTCCGTCAGTGTCAAAAAGGTCAAAAACCTGACTGCGGTTTTTCAGAGACACTGCGTAAAAAGTTTGATGGTATGCCAATATTTTATTTAATTGATTTTTTTTTTTGAATTCAAAAAACAGATGTGAACATAAAAACATCTTTTGAATTGATATTTAAAGCAGTCCAATGGAGTGTTACATTAATTATTAACTAAAACATTATTATATCACTATTTATTAACTAAAGCGTTATTATAATTATTATAACTATTTCTACACTTTAAATTATGTATGCCAATGTTCGTTCTTTTAAATCTCTCAACTCTAAGGTTAAAGAAGGGGAAGGAACTTACAAGGAACGCGCACTGCATATATGCATCCTAATTATTTTGACTGTTTTGAATTATGTATATATAATGATGACACATACGTTCAGAAGCACCATTTTGAACAGTTGGCACTATCGAAAATAACCGAAACTTCAATAAATCTTCATAAAACATTTCTTAAATAATAAAAAAATATACGACTAGGTATTTCCAATACTCTTAAATAAGAAGAAGGACTTATCAGATTTAATATTTAATATTCAAGCACAAGTAATAATTTATCATGACCGATGTCAAAGATTACATACCTTCGCCGGGCACCACGCTGGTTAGCGGCCTCTTGAAAGTAAATATCGTGTGCTATTCTCAGCTAGCGTCTCCGAATATGAATACTTTAAAATTATTGTGTATGTTTTTTATACCGGTTAGCTTCACAGTTTATACAAACATGTCCCACGAGATAAAATTAATTGAAGAGACCAGTATACATACACGTACGTACATAGAAAAAAGTGACTCTACTTGTATCGAAGAGAGGCAAACTTATAATATTACCAAGTTAATTCTTCCTAAAAATCATTTGACTAACATTTAATATCGAATGGATCTATCAGAATAATTCCTCCTCAAATGTGTCGTCACGATCCCTGTAATAATAATACACTGCTGGACCAAGTTAACTCATCGGCAAAACTTTTCATTATTTGTTATAATTTGTAAAGTTTTAAATCCTTAAACATGACTTAGGATATTTTCTGTGGATTATGCATGTAGCCTAGGATATTCGGTGTCACTACAAATAAACAATTGCACTTATTTGACAGATATAAAGTAACATTTTGTAATTGTTTAATAATTAATAAGACATATATTATATAATAATACTTAATAAAAAGGTGAAAAGAGAAATCCGGAAGGATAAAAGGCAATTTATCACCAAGACCATAGAAGAGGCCATCAGTGACAATTGCAGAATGAAACTGCTGCGCTCAAGCTTTGTACGGGGAAAACAGCTATGTCAAAAATCAAAAATAAACAGGGTATTTTGGTCCACGATAAACAAAATATTATCAAATGCATGGAAGAGTTCTACACGATACTCTATGCATCCGCTATAGGACGTCAAGTACACAACAGAAAAACTATTAAGAATGCCGGTTCTGAAGAACTGCTTGAAATCACAGGAAGTGAAATAAGAACAACACTACTTCAGATGAAAAACAGCAAGAGTAAGGGAGAAGATAAAATCACAGCAAAAATGCTAAAATTCGGCTGAAAACCAATAGAGGAGGCAATAAAAATCTTGCTGAACAAATGCCTTCAAGAAAGCCAAACTCCAAAAAATTGGTGCAACGCTGAAGTGATATTAATCTTAAAAAAAGGTGATAATACAAACATCGAAAATTATCGACCAATATCGCTGCTATCACACCTCTATAAGTTGTTCTCCAAAATACTGACAAACCGGCTGACTGCAAAATTTGACTTATACCAGCCCATCGAACAGGCCGGATTTAGAAAAGGATATGGGACAACCGATAATATCCACACCATACGTATCCTGATAGAAAAATGTACGGAGTACAACATTCCCCTACATCTAGCATTTATCGACTTCCATAAGGCATTCGATTCCATCGAAATAGGGCCTCTTCTTAACTCCCTCGATAACGCAAGAATTGATTCTCGCTATACAAAATTAATCAAAAACATTTATAACAATGCAACTATGCATATTAAAGTAGACGAAACAACCACAACAAATAAAATCAAGTTAGAAAGGGATGTCAGACAGGGTGATAGTATTTCTTCGAAATTATTTACGTTAACGCTCGAAGACGTCTTCAAGAACATAAAATGTTAAAATAAAGGCATAAACATTGACGGATCGAGCCTGAATCATTTAAGGTTTGCTGATGACATAATTCTAATAGCCAACAATATCCAGGAGCTTGAAGAAATGCTTAAACAACTAAACTATGAGTCCAACAAAATTGGATTAAAAATCAATCAGTCCAAGACAAAGATAATGACCAACGTTGATACAAATATAACACTAGAAGGACAACCTATTGAAAAACGAATGAGTATATCTTAGGACACTTAGGACACTCCATTAAATTAGGAAAAGAAAATTAACATACTGAAATCAGCAGAAAAATTAGACTGTCCTGGGCAGCCTTTGGAAAGCCACAATATATACTCAAAAACCACGAGGTTGCAGTCAACCTTAAGAAAAGAGTATATAACACATGCATACTTCCAGTCGCCACTTATGGATTGGAAACAATATCTATGACAAAAGTCTACGTTAACAAACTAATAACATCACAGAGAACAATAGAAAGAGCCATAATAGGAATTTCCGTACAAGACAAAATTAGAAATACGGAAACTAGGAAACGGACCCAAATAAAAGACATCATAGAAGAAATAGTAACAACGAAATGGCGATGGGCAGGATATACAGCTAGACAAGACGACACCAGATGGTCACGCAAAGTCACAGAATGGCGCCCAAGAGAAACGAGTAGGAGTATGGGGCGACCCCAGAGACGATGGGGATGATATAAGGGCGATAGCAGGAAGGAAATGGATACAATGTGCACAAAGCAGGGAGGAATGGAGAGAATTGGGAGAGACCTTCGTCCAGGAGTGGATGGATATGGGTTGAAGAAGAAGAATACATATATTAAGACTTTAACGCTATTTAAAGTAATTTGTAAAAGACATTCAGTTGCGCTGGGGTTTTTTAAATGTAATATCCTCAAATCAAGATGAGGCAGATGAAGAGAAGATGAAGCAGTGAAAGCGGTATCTCTGGTTAACAAGGGATGTAGCCAGCGATATGTGGCTAATTTGTTACACAATCAGCAATTACTCGAACCGTTATACGTTTCAATAAACCTAGAAGTTACCATACAAGCCTAGCACAAAGTTGTAAGGAGTCTACATATGCAAGAGCTAAGCGATATATTATGCAAGTCACCTTAAAGAACAAGCATTCTATCAGTTTAGTGCTAAGTAGCGCCTTAGCAGCAGCTTGAAATGTAGCAATTTCTGGACTAAGGGTCATAATAAGACTTAATGAAGGAGGATTGGACAGTAGAAGACCAGCCATTGCACCACTGCACAGATTAATTGAAGCAGTGATAAGAGCCAAAAGAGACACGCTACTGAAATCAAATTCTTATGGTTTAATTTCACGTCCAATTTTTTTCTAAAGTTTTTCATTAACACCATCTTCGTTGCGCTCGACATTATTGTTCATTTTTGTTATTTATTCATTAATTTTGCCCAGGAATTTATTTTATTGATAATTCTCCCTGGCTTGTGAAGCGCACTTTCCGTTGTGTATATTTCTCTTTTGGTAAACCTTATATCATTTTGCATTGAATACGTAAAACTTCAAAATAGATCTCTATTTTAATAGTAATTATCTCTTAAGTTCACTCTCAATTTGTTTAATATTTTCCTCCCTCCGGAAATCCGGAAGTCTAAACTAATCCCGGAGACTCTTCTCCGGAGAGTCATTTCCTTTGCCATTAAGCCATATTATAATTTCGTATTACGCCATAGTTTTTCATTACTCTTCTTTCCCCAAGATTGCGTCGTAGTCTCACACTTACTCGAATAACATCACCATCCATCTATAGCCATTATTACTTTCAACGTCGTTTGCAGATTTTTGTTGTATATTTTCGGACTCTCCTTACCACAAAATAGATATTAGAATATATATCAGTAACATATAAGTCGGAAATCGAGAAAGGAACCACCAAACCGCCAAGCGGTTATCAAAGTAGTTCCCGAATAGCAAAGCTATTACATAATCGCTCTAGGAAACAACTACTCCTTGGGCTAAAGCTCCGCCAGGTATTGAATTATACCCAGAAGCGATCCTCGGCCCCTTTTTCGTGTTTCTGCACGATCAGATAAGGTTTCAAAAAATAAAACCCGCCGCAGGTAGGATTCGACATTTGTCCCGGATCGGAACCGAACGACATACAGCTGTTTCGAACTTATTAGTTCTCATCAGTGCCGTACACGGTACGCCGATAATTATACTTATGAGAACTAATAAGTTCTTATGAGAATACTGATACGCCGATACTTAAAAATAAACTAATTTATTTACTGACGATGGAAAGTGTCACTTTTAACATTCGTTTGTTCTCCCACTGAATAGGAATTCCCATCTTTTTTTGGCAGTAGAGCTGATAAGTTTTGTAACATATAAGTCGGAAATCGAGAAAGGAACCACCAAACCGCCAAGCGGTTATCAAAGTAGTTCCCGAATAGCAAAGCTATTACATAATCGCTCTAGGAAACAACTACTCCTCGGGCTAAAGCCCCGCCAGGCATTGAATTATACCCAGAAGTGATCCTCGACCCCTTTCTCGTGTTTCTGCACGATCAGATAAGGTAATACAATGGTAATTAAGTGTATGTATTCAAACAAAATTTACTTATTTCTGGTTGCAAATAACAACACGTAAAAAGTTGCGTGAAATAGGAATTATATAACTAGCTGTGATGCCACAAATTTAAAACTGGATACAAGCTAATGTGGAAAAATATAATTCATTGATATGTAGTGTTTAAATATTATACAATTTTTTTATATGAATGAATATAAATTTGTAAATCCCAAAATATAGTAATTTTATATACTATATTATCACAAATTATCATCATGAATACTGTATGAAAAATATATATATGAGATTATAAGAAACTATACAAAATTCCCATTGCAAGTGATACAAAAAGGAATCTTTTGAATTTTTTTTTGTTTTCTTACGTATATATTTAAATACATTAAATTAAGTATGTACTTAATTATTGAAGCATATATCAGGGGCGGTACAGAAAATAATAAATAATTGTATTACAAAAATAATATCCAATGGAAATTTTAAATACAACCCCCACACCAAACGAAAAAAATACTCTACTTATATTTTTTGCGTCATTAATTCCAACAGAATATCAAATGACCGTTGATTAACGTTTTAAACGACTTTTTGTTAAAAGGAAACTACTTCTCCAAAAATCGGCAGTAACGAAAATTCCTTATTATTAACAAATTTCTAGACATTGAAAATTAATTGTTTTATTAACAATAAATAGTACTTGATTTCAGAAATGCAACAATTTGCACAACCGCTATACTAATAATCAACTACAGTTGATATACTAATAGTAATAGTAGTAATATTAAAAATAATGTAAATTCTTAAAACCGTTTGGAATTCACAAAGCAATGCTATATTCGCGGTAATTAAATATACAGAGTGTCCCAAACGTATAAAAATATTGAAATGTCTCCATGAAACTTCATAAAACTTGTGAAAAGCAAATAACAAATATCTTGGCAATGCCGTCGACTTTTGTTTTTAGTCCAAAATTCGTTTTGATCCTGCAAACCGTTACAGAGGTATTTCAAAGTTTCTATACTTTTGGGTCACGTTATATATAAAATATACCTTTTAAATAAGTTGTATAATTATAATTGATTAATTTACCAACAAGGGCAAACTGCCTATCGAAATATCCAAATTGTATTATCAAATTAAAGAATATATTTAAAAAATGTAAACTTTGAACTATCTATGAAGGGAATTAAAAAGAAACTTATTACTAACATTTATGTGGTAGTAACAAAAAGTAGCGGAGCAATAAAAAATTATTAAGTAAAAATAAATATTGCTGAGAATTTTGACAAGTTTCAGGAAATTCTATTAAATTAAAATCGTGTAAGTAGAAGTGGCTAATAACCATAGCAGTTGATGCCACAAAAAAAAATACAAGAATGAACGATGACCTGTTTATTGCTGTTCTTATTTTACAAATCTACTAGAACGTACTTTCTATGGTATTGGAATAATTTTCATTCAAAACATTGTTATTAAACTAAATAACAATACAGTATGTCTCATTATATTAAAATACTGTCTTATAAATTAAAGCAATGTGTCTTTTAAAAGCTTAAAACTCTATGACAGTAAATACTTTGTTGATACAAATTTTCCCTATATTTTTTATATTATTTCTTCTAATCGTAATTTACGAACGCTACGTCTTGCATGTATTATATACTGTGGAAAAAGAAATTTAGAACACCTGAAAAATCTCACAAAATATTTTTTAAGTGCCCAAAAGGGTCAGAAGATATTTTAAATTTGCCGTCTTTTGAAATACTTTACTTCTATGTACAATGGCGTGCGTTAGCAAGGTAAAAGAGGCCGCACTTTCTTTTTTTTTAATGCAACCCATATTTTTTATTCGATACAATCGAGAAAAATGCAAATAGTTTTAATTGTGAAAATCGATTTATTTATAAACAAAACTAACTAATAATATGTTCAAACTGTTGCCCATTAACTATTTGACAATGTCCTAGTCCCAAAATAAATTCATTCTGCACTGTCAATTATTTTCAACCCTATATTGCGTATTTCCTGCCGAATTAGTTGGTTCAGGTATAAACCTTGGTTTTTAAATGACCCTGTAAGAAAGGATCAAAATATGTAACATCTGGGGAACAAGGTGGCCCCTCTCTAGTTCCACGTCGCTCTACCCATTATACCATATATTATCCAAGTAAGTGTGAATAGGAAGAGCCTAATAAGGAGGTACACCATCCTCTTGATACCAAAGTCTATTAGCAGGTATGCCTGGCTCATTCGCATTTGGGTATAAAGCTGTCAGTGTTGGAATTAACTCAAAGAAATAACAATTCTGTTTCTGACCATAACTGTCCAAAAGTTAACTTTTCTTGGAGATTGAGTATGTGACTTCTGCATCCATCGTGGATTCTGTGAGGTCCAATACCTATAGTTCTGTCTATTTACAATTTCATTAAGGAAAAATGTTGCTTCATCTGGAAAAATAATATTTTGCAAACATCTAGTTATTACAACGTGATTGCATTTGTTCGCAGAATTGTACTCGACGATCAAAGGCATCTGATAAAAATCTCCAGTCAATATAGCTTTATAAGGGTGAAATTTATATGTACTCGCATGTGAAACAATAAACATTGTAATATAACTCAAATTTATATCCAAGCCAATCTGACGGGACCTGGAACGTGAATTTTCAGCAACTCGTACTGAAATGTTAAATCGTGTATCAGCATTTATTGTTTGGCGATCATCTTTGGATAAATCGAGTACATGTCCATGTTCTCTGTATTTACCTACAATTTTCCGGATAGGTAGATTCTACAGTCATTTGTGAATCAATTTTCCTTACAACTGCCACTTTAGACTTGAATAAAATAAAACCTGATGCCAATAAGCAACCTCTCAGTAAGCAACCTTTTTGTCCACTTCTTGCATTGTTCTAATTTCCAAGCTGCCGTAGGAAATCGATAAAATTTGCATTTACTATTTATTCCGGTATTATTGCAATTCACAACACAGCAACTATAACGGCCCATTTTTAGATTCGTCTATAATTAACTTTTGTAAACACACATATGACCTGACAGCCTACTTTAATGCAGTTTGTGTCTACTGCAAGCGCTGTCATCGACTTCTTTACCCCCACCCCATACTCTGAGCACAGCAAATATCCTTAATTGGGACAAACATTAATATATAAAGCCAACTTATTAATGTTATACAGAAGAGGTCTTAACACAATAATTCAATTAAACATTAAAATTCAGTACATCCTTCAGTAACTTATAAGTCGGAAATCGAGAAAGGAACCACCAAGCCGCCAAGCGTCTATCAAAGTAGTTCCCGAATAGCAAAGCTATTACATAATCGCTCTAGGAAATAACTACTCCTCGGGCTAAAGCCCCGCCAGGCATTCAATTATACCCAGAAGCGATCCTCGACCCCTTTCTCGTGTTTCTGCACAAAGGAACCACCAAGCCGCTTGGCAGCTTGGTGGTTCCTTTCTCGATTTCCGACTTATAAGTTACTGACAGAGATCGTATCGATAAAGATGTATAGGCCATAAAGTTCATTCGGCATTTGTCCTGAATCGGCGTACCGTATGCGGCACTGATGAGAACTAACAAGTTCGAAACAGCTGTATGTCGTTCGGTTCCGATCCGGGACAAATGTCGAATCATACCTGTGGCGGGTTTTATTTTTTTTTTTTATTTTTTGAAATCAATACATCCTGACAGTTTATACATTTATATAAGACACCAAGTTACATAATAGCCATGTGTATATAACACGAAATGATAAAATGGCTGTATATGCATAATAAATAGATATATACCTCCTATAAAAATGGAATATTATTGCATTGAATAGAATTCATAATTAAATTTGTCTATTCAGAAATAAAAAACGTTTCGGATTTCACAGACCTTTAGAAACGCCACCAACGATGTTTTTCGATCGGCCACGGCTCTGACATAAAATCTCCGTCCCCGTCTTAGTCATCCTGTTACGACAGCCGTAAAACTATCCGTTATCTCAAAGGAAAAATCCAAATACAATGCATAATTTAGTTAAACATATGTCCACTACCGAGATGTCATTTCCTACGCACAGTAACTACTAAAACTATACGTTTTATTAGTCGCTGCTAATGAAACAGACGTGAGTCCGTTTAGAAATAATATTTATGGCTTCATTTAAAATGAGTAGATTTAGGCAGATGATATGAACCGGTGGTATTTATCCTTTAATTTATGTGCCGAAAAGGAAGAAAATGGATGTTGCAGCGTTTTATTTTCCAAAGTTTGTGGATAAACCGGTCGCATTAAAGTAACGCTGTTCGGTATGTTAATTTCTCGGTTTATATTTGATTCTCACTTGTATGTTGTAAACAAGACGTTTTTCGGAAAATACGTCTCATGACATTTACAGCGTGTTTTGCATCTCGGGTTAAATCCTGTTGCAGGCCGTAAATTAGTCTGGGAAGTTCATTGGTTGAAGAGCAAAACACGAGACATAAAAAATACGTATCCTTGAAGAATTATAAGGATATAATCTGGAGCTGGCGAGCAATTACCAGAGACGTAAATAAATAATTTATTTTTTGCAATTATCATAAGATCGCAGATCTGGATAAATATTGCTACAGACAAACCTTGTAAAAGATGCCACAAAGTCTGTTCTGCAGAAATTAATGATTCAAAAAACACTATTCTAGTCAGGTGTTAACGTCGATTTTTTTCAACATCAACCAAAACGCAATTTTTTAAATGAAACCATATATATTTCTCTGTTTCCTTAATTTGAGCTTTTTTCTGTAAACTCAACGATGTATTAAAAATTAATATTTGAGTAAAACGGTTTGTGGATAAAATATGTAAAATACTTTAATACTAATTTTAACTTGTTTAAAAATTTCATAGTTAGCCATGGAAAACAAAGGTATCCAGACAATATTATAACATCAAAAAACAGTTTTAAAACCTTAAAATAAACCAACACATAAATGCAGAATATATGTTTTATGAGACAGTTTTACTTTTTAAATTTTTCTCAAATAGTCCACCATCGTGCTTTCTCATGACCCATGGACAGGATGGGGTGTATCCTATCCACCTCAAAATCAATATATATCGTCTGATAGACGTTCCTAATCAGAATCAGTCGGAACCTGATCGATCCGACACGATTTAATTGAGTTATCGTGCTAACAAAAAAAATATCTCAAATAGTCCACCATCGTGCTTTCTCATGACCCATGGACAGGGTGGGGTGTATCCTATCCATCTCAAAATCAACAGATGTCGTCTGGGAGACGTCCCCGATCAGAATCAGTCAAAACCCGATCGATCCGGCATGATTTAGTTGAGTTATCGTGCTAACAAAAAAGATTCTTAAATAATCCACCATCGTGCTTTCTCATGATCCATGGACAGGGTGGGGTGTGTCCTATCCACCTCAAAATCAGTAGGTGTAGTCTGGGAGACGTCTCCGATGAGATTCAGTCAAAACTCGATCGATCTGACACGATTTAGTTGAGTTATCGTGCTAACAAAAATACATTCCGACGACAACGACACACACACACACACACAAAATTGTTTGAAAACCATTATTTTTGTTTTTAGACCGAAAAACGAAAAATAAACCCTAGAAAAAAAATTGTTTACACGATTACATTACTTGTGCGGAAAAGTAAAAATTAATAACAACAAAGAAGACTTACAAAGAAAAGCTCTATAATAATTGCACATATGATCCACTGCATTTCTGAAGACATGAGTTGCACCTTCTATGACTGACAATGTCTTCATGATCTGAATGGATTTATTTGAGAGAATAAACTTTATTATTTAAATGGCCAAAAAACGAGCTATGTAAGTTGAGGGGAGCGAGCTGGCCACAGAACTTTTGTGCAGTTAGAGTATCATCTATGAATAATTGTCGTTTCAATATATCATCAAGAATACCACACCATTCACACTATTGTTCGAGATTTTACTATCTCCAATATCACTGAATATTTATATTAAAAATACCATTGTTTCTAAATGTATACTCATCAGACTAAATTATTTTTTTTGTAAGAAGTATAATCTTGCTTCATATTTAAGAGAAAATGATATATTTCCACTCGTCGATATGATCATTTTCGTTCATATATTGCTTGAACTTTTTGAGATACATATGGCTTGAATTTGTGCTTTTTCAATATCTCCTTGTGTCTCTTAATGTATTCAAGTTATTGGCAATTTCATAAACAAGATTTTTTGAATCTTCCAAAACGTTTAGAAGATTCAATTACATATTTCACTAAATATACCGTTTTCCTGTTTGGGTTTCTTTAAAAGCTCCACAATTCCTTAAATATAACTATAGTCTACTGAATTTTTGGGCATCTAGTGTGGCGATTGTGGTGAATTAAATTCTCCTCCTTGATGAGCTTATGATAACCCTATATAGCATTTAATAAATAAAATAATAAAAACAGTGGATGAGTTCTTGACAAACACCGCAGGTTTTATATATATATATATATATATATATATATATATATATATATATATATATATATATATATATATATATATATATATATATATATATATATGTATATATACATACATATATCGCTAGACATGCATTTCGTTATCCAAGTTGGCACCATCAATTTAATTATTATCATTTGATGATGTCATTATATATTTAAATGTATTAAGTAATACATATCCAAAATGTCCATCGTTTACTTGTAGTGAATAATCTAATTTGTAATAAAAATCATGCCTAGCTTTTTCTAAATTTAAAATGAAATATTCTTTAGTTCTGTTTGTACTCTACCTCTGAGATCATCAATATGCCTTGCCTTGTTGTTTAACTTAAACAACATTGAGTTAAACATTATTGATATTACACACACAATGAATTCGATAAACAAGTGACGACTACAATAATTGCATTTAATGGTGAATTACATGATTATTAGCTTGGAACGAAATTGCAAATTAATCTCTATTAACTTATTCTCGTCGTTAATGATCATGCTTTACTTAAATACTTAACATACCATATTCAGTTTCACATAAACGACACTGGCACAAATAGGCTTATTTTGCACTTCAGAAAATATAATGAGATCTTTAATAGCAAAATTACGGGAAATCACTGATTAGGTTATTCCTGTTACAGAATGTAAATGTTGGTCTTTATCTTAAGTTGATAAAGTCACTACATGCATCACGTCAAATTGTCGACGTTAATTGAGGAATGATGGTGTATATAACGACCGACAAAAAACTGGATTTGGCACGTTAGAACGGAATCTGGATTGCTCATTTATCTATGTTTATTTGTGTCAATTATGGTTGTCGAAAATTAGTTATTTTTATATATTTTGTATCAAAACGTAGGAAGTTACAATAATGCCTTTAATAAATGCTCAAGTTTGCTTCTATCGGCTTTGGCAAAAAGGAGCTAATATCAAGGTCACGGTTTACCATATTTTTATAAAAGATGAATATATTCGATATATGTAATTCACCATGTGCCCCACGTTTTCGTTTTAATTTTACAAGTATTTTCATAGCTATTAAATATTCACAGTCACAAATTCTCAGGAGTATCTGTATGGGGTTAGGAATATGTATGGGGCTAGGAGAAATCATTTTGTACTTTTGAAGTCCGATTGAAAAACGTAATATATTAATTTTTTTTCTATTCAAATAATTTCTAATATAATCTTTTCTCTTTCTCAATTTTTTTTATTCTATTAATATAATGTTTACGTAGTAGATCGACAAGTTACTAATCTTTGAAATACTGACGATTTTTTTGTTCTAAAGCATTAACCAGGCTGACCACGTCAATGTAATTTATAAAGGCAGATATGCCTAAAGTTTTCGATAATCGCGATCATAATTTTTTATTACAAATACTATCTAACATTGATCTAACCACTAACTTTATTAATGTTGATTGTCTATATTCAATAGCATTTTGAAAACGCATTACCTTGGCTTTACATCTACTCATCTACTTTACATCAAACATTGTATATTCCACAAGACTGAATCTGCATGCAATACTCTACTTTCCATTATCTTTATTAATGTTAATTTTGTTTATTTTTGAGACGAAGCAAGTAAATGTTCTCCAGCATGCAAATGACTTCAGATTACCTAAATTTATTACAACAAAATAAAATAACTATGCGACTGAAACAATATGCCACAATAATTAATAAATGGTGTCAACATAATAAATTACCATTAAATATATCAAATCGTTAATATTTTTAATAAAACGGGGGTATTGACGCTGCTACCCCATATACAAAGTTTAAATATTCAGAGCTTATTTTTGATTTTACATTAACATTTATTCTTGTAATTATACACATAAGTATATAATACAATTTATGCAAATAAAAATTTTGTTTGTATTATTTGAAATTCAATACAATTTAAAGATATTTCAACTTTAACAGTTTATTAAATTTCATTTATCAGGTCCAAGTGACAATATGGTTTTGTTGTCTGGAGTTTATGAAATTCACATATCAAATTTACAGAAAAAAATCAAAAAATCATAAAAAATACCTTAAGTACTTTTCTTTTAAATCTTATGGTATATATAGATTCATCTTTTGGTATGTTATAAAATAAAATTCTTCTAAGTTTATTTGAATAATCTAGTATTGTGATTGCTTTACCTCGATAGCTACTAGAAATTTAATTTGGCGATTTAAATTAAGTATTCTAATAAATTGCCTAAACCTTATGATTTTTGAATCTTCCTTATTTTTTTTACTTTTTTTCCACGAAAGTATCATCCTTGCCTTATACAGGGTGTTATTTATTCAAGTCTTCATTATTAATTGTTTAATTTCTATTTTTATATAGTTTATTACCGTTTACTGAAGGTGTAAAGTAGAAACTGCCGCCAATATATACAATATTCGATTAAAAACTATTTTCAGTGTCCATGAGATACCGGGAGATTCATCACCACACCACTTTTTGGCTTCAGTTCAAGATTAGGCACAAGATATTCTATAATACCTCAATTCACTTATTTGGAAACACTTTATTTAAGTCCATCTGCAGTATCAAAGTCCATATTACTGATACTACAAAACATAAATAAACAAATTTGGAAATCATGTCATCGCCCTGTTAAAGTATTTTCAAAGAAATATAGTCATAAAATTCTATCACAATCAATACTGCATATAAATTTCTTCTAGATATGTTTCTTTCTCAGGAAGATGATATTAAACATAGTATTTTATTTCAATACAGAAAAGTAACTGAAGTACTAATATATACTGATATATGATAATTTAATTTTTGTTTTTATAAAAGTATTACATTTATTCAAATTAGTCTTTTCCCCAGCCATTTGTAGTCGAACGTGTATTGGCTACAAATGTCCACTTCGGTATTATTAAAATACGTCATAATTCACCCACTAATCCGAAATAAATGTCAATTTGCCAACTATATTTTTTCACTTTTTATTTCTTCTTGCTATATCTTCGTAATATATTTCAGAAATAAATCGCAGAACAGACAGCGTGTAAAAACTTACTAATGCATTAGTGAGTGCAAATATATATAACTCCAGTGGTGTGCGGAGGTGATCTAAAGGGTTGAAAATTAATTAGGCTGATATGGGAAAATATTAAGAAATTTTAAATTACATTAATTTAATATGAATATACACTATATATTTGGAACTTTGATTATGTACATGTGTATATTTATTTATAAATGTACTATGAATATTAATAATTTTATTGTTAATATTTTCATCGTAGTAACACAGTAAGTAATTGAGAATCATCATTTATTTCGTAATTAACTATTATATTCACATACAATGACATTTATAAAGTTTGTACCAAATAAAAACAATCTAGACCCGGACAAGGCTTTGTAGAAGATAAACTAAATATTTTAAATTTTGTTGTTTTTGCACAAATCAGTATTCAGAATTAATTCGAAACATAAAAAGTCACAATAACTTGTTCCATTTGTGGAACTAACGAACTTAGTTCCAAATTGTGGAATTTAATTGCTCTGGAGAGGTCCGTCTAGAAAATAATTTTATTTCCCATCCGGATCGTAAAATACAATAAAAATATCTCAAATATCACAAATATAATGAAATATAATAAACAATTTTCCTGGTCAAGTAGGCCATAAGGTTCAAGTATCTACTTAAGTTACCATAATTGAATTAAAAAAAAGGCATTTCCAATGAAATTCAACTAACAATAAATCAATAAGATGGAGAACAATGTAAGATGAAATGTAAATCTAATTTACATTTTATTTGGACACACAAGAATCAACATCCTTCCTTTAAAGTGCTCCTCTCGGTCCTCCTGTCCTTCCTCTACTCGGTCAGGCTGCGGAGAGGAGGGTTGCACATAGAAATTAAGACAGCACCCATGCTCAGGGAGAGGTGCCAATTTTCTCCTATTAAGACTCGAATTCAAGCATACAATAACACTCCCAATACAAAGATTACTCCGCTTCCTTGGATCACAGTACGAAAAACATTGTCGCAGAGCCGCCTCTATTGAAGGGACTTCCATCTCCCTCCCCCATTCATGTTATGGACACACAGCAAAGTACTGCACTTATATTAGCTGCTCGTTGGGTAACTAATCTAAATGTTCATCGTATTCTCAAATTTGTCATCAAGTCATCTTTATATCGTAGATTTTGAATTTGATGACAAAGAAAAATCGAACGCAAAGAATACAAGATGTCTAATTCTAATTAACAATTTCAGAGTAATGATAATTCCGAAACATTTAAGAAAAAATAAGAGATATCTTAGATCAGGTCTTTACTACGTTAAAGAAAAACTAGATCACTTTGTCCATAATTTCCGAAATTATATAAAACCCAAGGGAAGGATAATTCAGCTTAATACTTATCTTCTGACTGTAAGTAACAACTTTAGTGATATTGCAGTCATAAACATCGTTCCGACTTAATTATATGGGTTTTATTTGTGATTATTCGCCCGGCAATCCAACATAGAATCATAACAATGGCCAACTGTAATTCAAACAATAAAGATATTAGGACTTAAACGAACAGTTTGAAGCTAAAGAATATGTAGATATCTCAGTAGAAAACTATTCTCTAGCAGTATTTTGCTGTTTTGTAATAGTGCAAAAAATTATTATTTGCTATCGTAATTTGCACTTTTACAAAACAGTAAAATACAGAGAAATAACGTATAAATGTACCTACCTTTCAATACTGAAGCTTGGATACATCTAAAAATGAAAAGAAGTCTGGCATGGACTTGTAGCATAAGCATATCTTTGAGTATATAAGTATACAATCAAATGTCAATGATGGACCGTCAATAATTATTATCCTTCTCTTTCTGACGGTAAATAATATTTGCGAGAGATAATTTTTTTTGACACCATATTCACATCTCTTGGTTATTATATATACTTATAGACCGGATTATCAAGAAATCTAAACTTTTATTTAAATGAGTATTGAGATCCTCTAAGTTCTAAATTATTCTGTAAATACTGCTACAGAATACTTTCTGCTGAGGTATCTACATACTCTTTTGCTCTAAACTATTCTTCGAAGTCCTAATACCTCTACTGTTAAAATATTACAGTTGGTCACTGTTATAATTCTATGCGCACTGTTGCACATAAAATTAATGATTCTATGCGGTGAATAGCATCCTTGACGTCCAGCGCAGAGAATTGCTTTGCAATTTAGCAGGTAGATGGCCATAGCGCCATGTAGACGTCCACTTCAAAAGTAGTGAATCATCAATCAAGAGAGCACGAGTACACTATAATAAGGACAATACATCATAATAAGGATAAAGTCGCGATATGCAGATCTTATGCCGCATGTCCTCTTAGAGAATAAATTAGAGTCAAGGACTCTCTTGTAGGACACTTTTATGAGGTTCGTGCTTTCTTCAAATCATAGCTTACTCACTCAATTCATAACTCTCCTCTAATTTAGAGTTGTTATTGTTCTGGATGCTAAAATTGGTGATTGAAAATATGTCAGAATAATTTAGATGGATTTAGATTCAGTACTTTCAGTAGGTAAAGGTATAGGCTTCATTAGATGAGGAAATATTTCCATAATATGAAGAATTTTATCATTACTTTTATAACTCTTCTTTAAATGGGACAAAAAAATAATGAATTAGAGATCTAGTAGGCTAGTACACTACAGGGACATGCCGTCCTGTTTTTATTCCCGAGGTAGGACTGTGCGCTCCTGATACCGTACGCAGGCAACTAGATTGCAAATCGTGTGGGTTTCGAACGTGGTGTTGCAGTAAGTCGTTACAATCACTTGTTTAGAGTTATGGCTTGCGTTGGCCACGCTTGGCGTGTTCTGGTCGCCAAACAGTTCTCGACGTGGGCATTTGCATGTCATTCAAATGTAACCACGATGGCGAAATCAATCAAATCCTTTTTTAAATTGAACATTCCCCGAAAGGTAATCGTAAATCCTTATTCACGTACCTTCTGTGCTTGTCAGAGATGCAGTCACGATCCAAGTCAAAGACAATTTTGATGTACGACGTCTAACAGGAAGGTACGGCTTGTCAATAATAGTAAAAGTCTCAAAACTGCGATATCGGGCTGTCCACGAGGTACGCAGTAAATAGCCTGGTCTTTACTCAGTCAGATTGAGACCTTTGTAGAGTGAATATTGAGTATGTATGAATGTACGCAGAGTTCGATCTGGCCTCACGTAAAGTTCATCCTTTTCTCTCCGAATGCTGCCTCACTCTTTCTTCTACGCATACATAGAGAAATCCTATTGTTAAGCTGTAGCTATAAAACATGATATAGCATGTCAAGTGTATAATTTTTTTGGTTATGTTGTAGAATGTGGTCTCTATAACAGTAGGCAGAATTCTCGAATAAGTCGACATACTGTTGAAGCTCAGTCGGGGCTAACATTACCACTTTTAGTGGTGCAAAAATGATGTAATGTTTCATTGTTGGTTGTATACAACGACAGTCTATTGGTAAAATGTTAATATCAAGTTTTAATAGAGGAAAACGTTATTATAAAACGGTATGATAAAAGTGATTGTCTAATAGATTTACTTAAAAATCTAATGGGATATTTAAGAGCAATTTCCTAAACTTGAGCCATAGTATATATAGGAAAATAATAAAATAATAAGTAAAAAAATTATAAAAAATATTACCATATCTTCAAGTTATTGCCATTGTAATAGAGTTTTTGTGATAAAATTTATAAGAAATATGTTCTACACACTGCCACCATGATCCTGAATTATCCACATTCCGAAACTAGAAACTGATGTATGGAAAACAGATTTAAATCTATGTGGGAGAGGAGAAGTTCATGATCAATTTTTTCATAGTAATCAATCTAACTTATTCGATTCTGTACATCGAGAATGGCAACATTTTTGATTATTTTAAATATGCCTTTATTTTTAATGAAAACAGCACATCTTATAATTTTAGATTCCAGATTCTAGGAAATGATGCATAGAAAATAGATTTGAACCTTTGTGGGAGCGAAGAAATTTGTTATTAACTTTTATATTTATAGCATCCTTAATGATCATGTTTACAGTACTTAAATGATAAAATATGTGTTTCAACTTTGGTTTAACAGATCTTGTTAGTTAAGACGATTTATATAAATAAGAAATATTACACATGAACATGGGTTCTAGAATTTAGAATTACCTACCAAATGTCCTGTTTTCATTTAAAACAAAGGCATATTAATTATCATTTTCGATATACTGGATAGAATAACTTAGCTTTATTACTATGGAAAGCAGCACATTTGGTAGGTAGCTTTAGATTCTAGAACCCATGTTCATGTGTAATTTTTCTTATTTATATAAATCGTATTAACTAACAAATTCTGTTAAACCAAAGTTGAAACACATATTTTATCGTTTAAGTACTGTAAACACGATCATTAAGGATGCTATAAATTTATTATGAAACATTTGAAAATAGTGAATTAACAAATAACAATACCAAGTATTCGAATTTGAGGTACTGAAAATCCAGATACTATTTACGAAAAGGGAATGCATCCACATATGTAGATGCACGGGTTGGTGAGCATATTGGAGTGGTGGAGTAATTGGACCATACTTCTTTGGAAATAAAGCTTGTAATGCTATCACGGTAAATCAGGAATTCTATCGTGACATGTTTTTACTTTTCCGCACTCCACTATACGCGGAAAAGTAATGTAATCGTGTAAACGAAATTTTTTTCTAGGGTTTATTTTTCGTTTTTCGGTCTAAAAACAAAGAAAAATGGTTTTTAAACCATTTTGCGTGTGTGTGTCGTTGTCGTTGTCGTTGTCGCCGGAATTTATTCTTGTTAGCACGATAACTTAACTAAATCGTGTCGGATCGATCGGGTTTTGACTGATTATGATCGGAGATGTCTCCTAGACGACACCTATTGACTTTGTGGTAGATAGGACACAACCCACCCTGTCCATGGGTCATGTGAAAGCACGATGGTGGACTATTTGAGAAAATTGTTTTGTTCACACGATAACTTAACTAAATCGTGTCGGATCGATCGGGTTTTGACTGATTCTGATCGGGGACGTCTCCCAGACGACACTTATTGATTTTGAGGTGGATAGAACACACTCTACTATGTTCATGGGTCATGAGAAAGCACAATGGTGGACTATTTGAGAAATTGTTTTTGTTAGCACGATCACTCAAACATCGTATCGGATTGATCAGCTTTCGACTGATTCTGATTAGAGACGTCTACTAGACGACATCTATTGATTTTGAAGTGGATAGGACACACACCACCCTGTTCATGGGTCATGAGAAAGCACGATGGTGGACTATTTAAGAAAAATTAAAAAAAGTGAAACTGTCGCATAAAACACATATTTCTGCATTTATGTGTTGGTTTATTTTTTCTCGGCCACCCAATTTCGCGATGTTCTACGTGCGAAAAAATCCGTTTTAAGGTTTTTAAACTGTTTATTTTTTACACCAAATTGATGATTTAGATTGAACATGTGGTTTCAGCAAGAAGGTGCAATGTATCATACAGCACGTGGAATCATAACCCTGTTGCATACAAAATTTCCGGATCCTGTTGTCTCGCGGAATGCTGACATCAATTGGCCTTCAGGGTCATTTGATTTGATACCACTGGACTTTTTTCATTGGTGTTAGGTCAAGAAAAAGTCACGCCACCCGACCAACAGCAATAAGTGACCTTAAAACAACCAATCAACGGGAAATAGAGTCAGTTTTATGTGCCCGCGTTATGGACAATTTTGCTAAATGAATGATATCATGTCAGACGAGTCGAGGTGGCCATATAAATGATATTTTTTTCCGTTTGTAGACGTCTCCATTTTATGTAGGAGAATAAAAAACCTCAGTTCGTCAAATATTATTAGTTTTATTTACAAATCACATCCTATAGTTGACACCCTTTATATTTAAATATATATGAGACACCCTTTACGTATTTAAAATTGAACTTTAAATGTTGAGAGCATTTCAAAATATCTCTTTTACATAGTTTTTATTTGTTCTTAAAATATTGTATATAGTAGTATTTTTTATATTATCCTACACACAAACGTATAATTGTATTATATCCGGAGAATTCGTTGGAATGCTATCACTATTGGTACTACATCTTCCGGTGTTCTGCCAAGGAGAATTGGTTCTATAACAATTGAAACAATTTTCTTAACATCCAATATATGCATTTCTCTTCGAATATTAAGAAGTTATTCGTATATTTATCGTGTCACTTACCACTTAAATTTTCATAATGATAATGGAAAATAAAGAATTAATTTACCTCAGTATGTAAATAAAGTTCAACGAAAAATTAAAGTTTCTTCAGCAACTTACAAGTCGGGAATCGAGAGATTTCTTCGACAGATTAATTAATATGAGAGTCATTTATTATAACGTCATCCTGAATATATCTTATTTCTGAGAAATATGTAAAAGAAAACCACATTAAAATATTAAAGGTGGCTGGTTAGATATGTATGTATATCCAAATTTAATTGTATAAAATTAACAAGTTTTATAGAAACATGTTTTTATCGTTATTCTTGCATCCTACAGTTTAATTTTATAGTAATTATTGCCAATTTTGAATTTTCAACGGCTATATGTCGTATATTGCCATAAAATGTACAAATTACTAAATACAAACTATTTTGTTTCAGGTAAGAACTATGAACACCAAATGCGATATCAAATAGGTATGGTACATTTTTAAATATTTTATCATTGGGAAATTAGTTTTCTATAATTCTATAGAATAGATTGGCACATAGACATTGGCCAGCTTTCATATGCCTTTTTGGCCTAAATTTCGTAATAAGCAATATTACTAGTAACCACCGCGGTGGTTATTAGTAATAATAACCA
The DNA here is from genome assembly GCA_037954035.1 of Rosalia funebris. Taxonomy (NCBI): domain Eukaryota; kingdom Metazoa; phylum Arthropoda; class Insecta; order Coleoptera; family Cerambycidae; genus Rosalia; species Rosalia funebris. The sequence continues at coordinate 36,151,759 of JAZFAV010000015.1, forward strand.
CCGCGAATTAATGTCCTACATTAATACCGAGAGACTAGTTTATTTCTGATAAGAAAATGGGTTTCTTTGATCTTTTCATCTAGATTTGTATTACTGTTTTCTTGATTTTCTTAGCTCGTAATTCTTCACTCTATCCCAAAATGTAGGATTCAGTTACATCGAATTGAATCGATTGTCAAAAGAATCGATATAAATATAAACCCGATGTCATCCATAATCTTTCAATTATAACTCCAGGGATAATGAATTATATCCACCAATTGATCCAAAAATCTTAGAAATATTTTAGCAACACATATATTACAACACATATGTTACGGTATCTTAATATTGCAAAAATGTAATCTTCTAGAACTTCTAGAAGCTGATAAAGTTATTGTAGATCTATTTCTCAAAACTTCACTCGTAAATGTATAATTAATTGTTTGTAGCTCTATAGAAAATTTAAAAACATTTTCGTAAACCTGAGTGCTCATTTTAATATTTTATCTATTAATATTTCATATAGTCCTCTAAATCTTCGTCCACATTTTTAATTAAAACTTTATTTCATCCTTTTGTTTCTTTCTAGAAGAAGTATTATCTTTAAGTTTCACATACAAGTTGCCTAATTTATTTTCTTATCCCCTCTCAAGATGTGCCCCATAGCCAGATCCTTTGAAGCCCAATTATCACAACTTTCAATAGATATTCTTCGAGGAATTGTATCCCTTCTTTGTATTTGACCTTCAGTTTACTTTCAAAAGTGTTCGTTGCATTTAAATGGCAATAGAAAGCGTTCGAACCTCATCGAACTCACCATCGTATTATCTAACAGACTTTGGAAAATATGAAGCTTTATTACGGCACAATTTTTGGCAACATTAAACATCCTGTCTATGTCATTAAGTCTCTTTTTATTTATGGGATCTATAAGGTCTTGTAAAGACTGAATACAACTCTTCACGACTCACATCTTTCTGAAGAAAACACTAGACTAAACATGTGACATAAAAACAAAAGAAACAGGAAAAAAATTTTACCTAAAACGTTTTAACAAGAACTTTAGGAAAATTGATGTAGAATATTGATAAAAAAAGTAATCTCTCTTATTAATACTTGAGAAGTCAGAGTAATTATTCAAGCCAACCTCCATTAGCAAATCATGTCAAATTAATTTATCAAACAGACTGACAATGACATTACTGACAATGTAGCGCATAAAAAATATACTTTTATTGGAAACATTTAATTTTAAGTGATATAACTTTCTCTAATCGACTTATTGGAGACGTTCTTTTGTTAAAAGGTCCCTAATTCGACAAATACCTTGTACGTTAATATTTGACAGCCCTCTTGTATTCTCTTCCAACTTCAGTTAGCTTTCATCACTTCGTTGATGAACCAAGTTGACAGAATAAACCTCCGGCAGCCAAAACGATTTTAATTTGCTACGGAAAACCAATTCTCATTCGTGCCGATGGCCTCGACACCAACAACATTCGGAACGAAGAATTTAATAACCGAAGGGCATTGTCGAACCCCTTTTTAAATACTCTTCCACTTATAATGAAGAAGTTTTTATACGAGAGGATACCAAATGTTTTTCTATCGTTACAGCTTCCATTTGTCGAGTGCGTTAATTTCGAAGTGAGAAAATGAAATTCCTCGAAGAGTCAATCGATGCTTAAGCTCTTTAAAATTTTAATTAGTCTCATGGTGCTTATTCTTATCAAGTATTGACAATTGTCGGATACTAGGGGCGTGAGGGAGAGCGCGCAACATCCACCGGCAACGGGTTAATTAATTATTGTTGGTTTCCTACTTGGAAATTAATCGAAGCGTAACTTAATTTAATTAAAAACATGTCTATAATTTTGTACTGCTAATTAATGGATATCTTTTGTTTTGCGGGCCAGAGGGTGCACTAATTTAATTATTAATCTGAGTAAAAAACGGCAGCCGAGTGTAAAGGAAATTAACGGTATAATTTCGCAAACCTTTTTGTCGAAAAATAAGCGTGATAATGAAACATGTTCGTTACGATAAATGTTAATTCATAAGAAACCATTATGAAATTTAAACAGTCTGAAATTACATGGCGATTTTGCCTTACAAAATATAAGTAGAACCAAAATATTTTAGGTTCCTTAAGATAATTAAGTCTCAATATTAAATAATAATACTAAATAATTAAATCTTCTCTAATTTTTCTAATTTAATCTCGGTATTAAATAATAAAATCATCTTGGTCTAGATAATTTCATCTATAGCTTGTAAACTCATCATCATTAGGTCATCAGTCCTAAGACTAGTTGGACGCTAACCTCCAGCTTCTCCTATCTTGTGCTAACCTACGCATTTCGCTAATTGTGCTACAACCTACATCCCTTACTATTTGCGAGCAGTAGTCTAATCTAGGCCTACCTCTGCCTTTCTTCACTCCTATTTCTGCCTCCAAAATATCGCGGACTATTCCCCCATGTCTCAGCAAGTGGCCTACCATTCTATCTCTTCTCTTCTTTATGTTTTTCCACATACTTCTTTTCTCGCCGACTTTCTCCAATACTTCTTCGTTTCTAACCCTATCAGTCCTTGGTATTTTCATCATTCTTCGGTAACACCACATCTCAAAAGCTTCTAATTTCTTCCTACTTGCTTTCCCTACCATCCAGGTTTCGCAACCGTATAGTGCCGTGCTCCATACAAATGCTTTCAAAAATCTCTTCCTTGTTTCAAAGTTTATTACCCCCCAGCATAAAAGTGCTTTCTTTTTGTTAAAAGCTACTCGACCTTGCGCTGTACTTTGTTTTATGTCTTTATCGCTTCTTCCATCCCAATTTATTTTACTTCCTAAATAAGTGAAGTCTTTAACTTCCTCCTATCTTTCATTATTAATTTGTACTTTCGTTTTTGCTCTGCTCTCGCGCCCTCTGCACACTAACACTTTAGTTTTGTTTTTATTCACCCTCATTCCGTATTTCTCTGTCAATACTGCCTCCATTTCGTTCAATGCTGATTCTAATTCCTCCTTACTAGATGCTAATACTGCTATATCATCCGCGAATCTCATCATTTTTAGTTTCTGTCCTTGTACTTTAATCCCGAAATCCACTTTATCTTTTACCACATTAATCGCCTCTTCGATGTACAGATTAAAAATTAGTGGTGATAGCGTACATCTTTGTCTTACTCCTTTCCTGATACCTACTTCCCTTTTTTTCCCTTCTACTTCTATAACAGCAATTTGCTCTTTGTATAGATTGTGTACTACTCTCCTATCTCTATACTTCATTCCCGCGCTCTTTAGTATCTCGAACATTTTTTCCCATCTTACGTTTCCCAAAAGCTTTTTCTAAATCTACAAATCCTATATAAGCGTTCTTTCCTTTTTCTATTGTTTTCTCTAACATTACTCTTAGCGCCAGAATAGCTTCGCGAGTTCCCCTATTTCGCCTAAACCCGAATTGGTCTTCTCCTAGTATTTCCTCCGCTCTATTTTCTATCCTCTTCTGCACTATTCTGGTTAAGATTTTTGACGCATGGGAAGTTAGGCTAATCGTTCTAAAGTTCTCACATTTGTCGGCTGCTCTCTTTTTCGGTATAGTAACGATAATATTCCTCTTATAATCCTCCGGCATCTCGCCCGTTTCGTATATGTATTTTACTAGTTCAAACATCCTATTTACTACTTTCTATCCCGCACATTTCAAAATTTCCGCCTGTATTTTATCTACAGCCGGCGCTCTATTATTCTTTAGCCCCCTTAGAGCTATTTCAAATTCCTCTCTCAATATAGGTTTTCCTACATCTTCCCTATCGATGCTAGATTCTTCCTCTAATATCTCTCCTAATTCCTGACCCTCGTATAAATTTCCTAAGTACTACTTCCATCTATCCGCTTTCTGCTCTCTTCCGATCAGTATGTCCCCCGATTGACTCCTAACGTTTCTACTTATTGTTCCTATATCCTTGAAGTTCCTCTTAATTATTTTGTAAGCCTGATCGGTCTTACCTACTTGCAACTTATCTTCTACTGCTTTGCATTTATCCTCTATCCATTGTTCTTTCGCTTTTCTACATTTTCTAATGATTTCCCACTTTATTGACTTATAAGTTTTTAGTCCTTCTTCGTCCCGTCTATTTTTGTAGCCTCGTCTCTTTTGCATTAAGTTTAAGATTTCGTCCGTTATCCAGGGCTTCCTAGCTTCCCTTTTATCGTGTCCTAAAACGTCCTTGTAAACTATTCCTGTCATTATTAACAACTTTGAAATTGGCAAGGTTCTCCAAACCTCCAACAGAAAACCAAATTAAGAGGTAACACAACTGTAATAAGTTGAAAAAAAAGGACATTTTTGTCAATTTTTTTGGATGGAAGAAAGGGAAATAAGATAATAATATTTAGGGAAGTTATTATGCACATATTTATGTATAATACAAAAAAATATTATCAAAGAATATTCAAAAATGGCGACACTGACGCCATTCCCGCGAGACATGTCGAATTTAAGGCGCTCTGCGGCATGCAGTGTACCTGATGCAAATTTTCATCTGGAAAAAATCACTTAATCTACTTGTTTCTAGTTAGTGAAATGCGTAGGGGACTTTGAAAATACTGATTTTTGTGTGATTAGCGAGTATCTAAATAAGAAACGTCAAATTTTCGATAAAAAATAGCAATCATTTGTTAATAAATACTGTTTAAATTAATTTATCGAGAATTTCGTACGTATGTCACTTCAAAATGTTATTTTAAAGATATTGTTAAAAATTCCCATGAAATGAATGATAACTGTTGTTTGGAGAACGCGTTTAAAGTTTTGAAATATATTAAGGTGCGTCCAGACATGCAACAATGAAGCGTAACGTAATGCCGCCCCGTGACATATTTAAAGCTCACAGGGAGCGTTTCGTAGCTTGTCGGTTTTTCAGCGTCACATCAAAAGCTTGTACCGCGATGGCGTTATGCATCCCCCTTCCATATCTGGATGAGACTGCGTAACTGATGGATGAAACGGCGTGGTGTTACGAACCTCTGTAACGCTTTGATGTCCTGTTTCTGGTAAAAAGTATGTATTCTGTTGCGATATTGTGTCACGATGGTAAGTTAAGGGTCGGCGTTACGTTGCGCTTCGTTGTTGCATGTCTGGACGGACCCTTATAAACATGGAAAAATTGAAAACCCGACTTTTTAAAAAAATATTACCGTTAATCTGCTATCCCTAGACCATAAAGCTGCACTTCTATATATAATTTTTTTTTCTCATTCCCATTTCTCGAACATTTTATGTTAGAGCGTGCCTCTTTCGCTGCATCTGTCAAAAACATCTCGGCGTGTTTGATCTGCTTAGCATCGGCTTCTAGACAAAAATTGTATGACTGGACGCCCAATATCCATCTCCAAAACTTTCATAATTTGAAGAATATTAGTCATATAATCATTAAAAGTGCACACAGCAATATCAGTCGCTATATTCAAGACTTTTTTGCCACTTGAATAAGAATTTGGAACCAATTTCCAAATAGTAGGATTGAAACTTTCATTCTTCTTTTGCGTGTAGCTTCCCGGTTTAGCAACTCGTCACGGCTCAGATCCTCATAAATCGTATTGATGGCTTTAAAAGTTTCCTTAGGAAGCAGCGGCTTATGATGGAAGGTGACCAAGGGATCTGCTGCTTGCGCCTTCTTCCAGTCACACCAACACTCTGAACACTTCTCGTGCTGCGGATTTTCGTCGGTTGATAACTTATGAAATAAGGTCGCCCAGATTTCATCTTTCATATATTCCAAGGAGTTTGAATTCCGGCGTATTGCCAAACCATAATAAATTGTTAATTGAGCAATTAATTTGGCACTTAATTTACCTTTTCCTCTGAGGCCATGCACGGCCATGCTTTTGTTTGTAAATAAATCTGACTAAACATAAATATATTTTAACGACATCTGTTTTGTATTAGAGAAGTTAGAAATCATAAGGTAAGCATTAGGCTGTGCCTAGATTGTACCTTCCCAGCAGGTATTTACATATTTGACTCAGGGATCATTTCGGAGCAGTCTGACGCCCTTAGGAAAGAACGCGAAATTTCAAGAAAAAAATAATGTAGAATAAAAATAAAAAATGTTCTGCCCCATATTCTAAAAGGTTCATAGATTTTTTAAGCTAATAGAAAAAACATGTTGTTGAAAAATTTGCAGTGGTGTTACCCCGTAGGTAGTATTTCTTGGAAATGTATCTCGCTTTATTCAATGCATAAGTTTCCATGCCCCCTCATGCTATCAAAATCATTTCTATCTTTCAGATCTTTATTCCACGTCTTGTAATTTAGCTACAGGAGATCTGAAAATTTTAAAATTTTAAGTAAAGGAACACAAAATTGTCAAACATAATCGTAAAAACAATGAGGCTTTGGAGGAAACTCAAAGTTATGTTTGCAAAATTATCAGCTGATCATCAAAATTCAATTCAATTTTGTATACCTCACTATTGTACAGGTATATCTCTCACTGTTACCCTTTTCGAATGTTCCATTAAATACAGCTTACCTAACAAAATAAGATATGGCGCCCATTTCATTAATACCACGTGATTAAAGGCTTTATCTGGATCCCCATTCACTTCTTTTATTCTTATCCATATCTGATGACCTTCTATATCTGATATATATATATATATATATATATATATATATATATATATATATATATATATATATATATATATATATATATATATATATATATCTGATAGATATCTGATCTGACCAACCTTATCTAATCGTGCAGAAACACGAGAAAGGGGTCGAGGATCGCTTCTGGGTATAATTCAACGCCTGGCGGGGCTTTAGCCCGAGGAGTAGTTGTTTCCTAGAGCGATTATGTAATAGCTTTGCTATTCGGGAACTACTTCAATAACCGCTTGGCGGCTTGGTGGTTCCTTTCTCGATTTCCGACTTATATGTTACTGACAGAGATCGTATCGATGAAGATGCATACGCCATAAAGTTCATTCGGCATTTGTCCTGAATCGGCGTACCGTGTACGGCACTGATGAGAACTAACAAGTTCGAAACAGCTGTATGTCGTTCGGTTCCCGTCCGGGACAAATGTCGAATCCTACCTGTGGCGGGTTTTATTTTTTAAAACCTTATCCATTGCACAAAATACCAGTTTTACAAATCCGTCTATATTTTATGTTTGTCTATTCTTATCCTACTTCCTTCCACCCTCTTGTATTATTTTCTCTTCTTGTATCATATATTACGTCCAGAAGTACATTCCTGTTCAATCTATACACAACCGTAACTGAGATTTTTATTAAAATGCGCGATTTGCAAATTCACTGGTTGTAACTCGAGTCGCCGAACATTAATTAAGCAAATCAGCAGTCGGGGTATTCCACAGAGCCCAAACTCGCGAAGCTGCCATTTAAATTTAAACAGTCTTAATTTATTTTGCATGGGACCCAGATGCATTTAAAAATAAATAATTTATTACAGGAGCAGTTAAGCAGTCGCCCCAAAAAAAAAAGTGGAAATTAATTAATGTATTTCACTTAATTGCGCCATTCGTTTTTAATGGTCCTCTGAGAGGCCAAGTTTTTCAATCCTGCAAATTTATTATATTGGTAAGTCGACTGTGTACACGTTTATCAGCTCCTGATCTCGATACCAGAAATATGTATTGTGTTTGGGGAAAGTGAAACGGAGATCCGTGAGCTGCTGTGTAATTTACAACACAAACCGCAGATGGGGCAGTTTTACGTCTCACTCGCACAACTATTATAGGATTTGATCAGCGTACAGCTCATCAAGAATAGGAACAAATCTTAAAACTGCGATATCGGACCGCCCACGAGCAGTAAATAGGCTGATTTTTACTCAGTCGAATTGAGACCTTTGCAGAGCGAATACCGATGAATATAATTGGGCACATCCATTACTTTTCGACGAAACTTTGCGCACTTGGATCAGCGATTTGGCTCATGATTTTTTATATGAAAGTATGTCCTAATATGTGGAGTTTTCCAAAGTCTCAGCTCAATCAAGGCAAATTTGGTTTCAGAAGAATTTTCTTAAATTTTAAATCTAGCAATTTTCAAAAATTTATTTCTCTGAGTGTAGTTAACCGATTGATCTCAACCTGTTCGCATTTTTTTTTTCGCTGAACTCTCTATTTGTCGAAAAAAAAGATATCAAAGCTTAGATGGTATGCACGCTTTCGGAAGAAGATTTTACTGATCCGTTAATTTCATAATATTTGACCATTTTTTAAAATACCGCTATTTGTACAAATTTTAAAATTAGAAATTATATATGGGCTTATATTGTTTGGCTTGATTCATAGTTTCAAAATTAGTAAAAACTTTAAGTATCTAATGATTACACTTTGTAATATGACCTGTCAAATTTAATCGATTTTCAAAAAATATCTATTTGCAATTAGCTTACACTTTTTTCTTTGAACTTCGAATTATATGAAACTCTCACAAAAATTTACTTATTATATTCTTAAAAAGTCCTAAAGATTTGAACTTCCGAATCGAGCCAGGGCACGAGTTACAAATTTTCAAATAACCTGAAAATTGTATTGTAACAACCGAGCAATTCATTCATTTTTAGACTCATTCATAATACTTTAGAAAGTAAGTAAGTACAATTAATGATAATACTTTATTTCACATTATATTATTATCATAAAATATTACAAGATTATATACAGGTCATATTATGAAGTGTAATCATTAGATACTTAAAATTTTTACTAATTTTGAAACTATGAATCAAGCCAAATAATATGAGCTCATACATAATTTTTAATTTTAAAATTTGTACAAATAGCAGCATTTTAAAGAAGGGTAAAATTTTATGAAATTAACGGATCAGTTAAAATCTTCTCCCGAAAGCGTGCATACGATCTAAGTTTAATATATTTTTTTTCGATAAATAGAGAGTTGAGTGAAAAAGAAATACGACCAGGTTGAGATCATTCGGTTAAATAGACTCAAAGAAATAAATTTTTGAGAATTGCTAGATTTAAAATTTAAAGAAATTCTCCTGAAGTCAAATTTGCCTTGATTGGGCTGAGACTTTGGAAAACCCCATATATTAGGACCTACTTTCATATAAAGAATTATAAGACAAATCACTGATCTAAGTGCGCAAAGCTTCGTCGAAAAGTAATGGATGTGCCCATTTATATTAAATGTGGATGTACACAGAGTTCGATCTCGCGTAAAGTGCATCCTTTTCCTCCGAATGCTGCCTCACTCTTTCTTCTACGCAACATAGAGAATCTCACACTTTTTCCTGTTCTTGACGAGCAGTATATTGAAGTGGAATAAATTAAAATATATCTTACCAATAAGTCTTATTTATCTACGAAATCTATTTAAGTCCAAAAATACAATTGTTTATTTTGATATTTAAGGAGGATTTAGTCCAGATAGATTCTGCATAATTTATCTTACTGACGCTAAATAAATCTAATTCTAAATTACCACAAATTTGTGAATAAATATTCCTAATTGTAACATAGTGTTAACATACTGATTTAGTAAGACAAGAATATATTTCTGAGACATATATTTTCTCCCAATCCATTTATCTAGTGCCTAGTTTCGTCACGTTTATTTTTTTCTGACAAACGCAAATAGGTAATTTTGATCACATATAAGCTTATACGACTATAAATTACAACTATACTATAGAATACGACTCGTATTTTATGTTATGAAAAAGAATATAGCAATAGTGATATATTTATTTTCCCAATCCTTGATTTCGTTTTTATTTTATTTCATGCCACATGAAACACCTTTGTTATGCTTCAATAAAGTCGAAACTGTTAATAACAAACCGGCTCTTTCGCAATTTAGAAAGCAGTAGCGCTTCATCGTCTCATACAGAGATAACAAAGATTGTAAATGAAATGATTCTGTCAAAAACTGTCACGTTATGGTATACAGCAAACTACAAGTCTTAGAATTAAAACGAAAGTCTAATGACGTTTGTGTTACTAAAAGAATAAAGATAACTTAAAGAAACTATTGGAAATGTCCTTCGCCTTGTTTAATGTAGAACTGTACGCGTCTCTTCACGGGTGCACATTTTTCAATAACTGTCTTCTAAAGTTCTTGTAAATTAACATAAGGGTACCTATCCTATTATCCTATTATACCTAAGTATCCTATTTTTTAAGTAAGAGAACACATCTTAATTCATAGTTGTCAAACAAGGAGATCTCGGAGAAAAGTCAACTTGTATAAACAAACTTATCAGCTGATGATCAAATAACTCGTGAAGAGACGCTATGACATCTTGTATCTTATGTATTAGTGCAACATCTTGTTGAAAATTTCGACACTGAAGGTCGTCACTGCGTTATTGTTGAATAAATTCAACCAAAATGTTGTTTCCCTGTATTGCATTCTGTATTTATAGCTCTGAACTGACAGATAAATTGAAAAAAAGATACAATTATCTTCTGCGATAAACTACTTATCAAACACCACTGTTTTCAGAATATTATTATTGTTAAATCACCACTACGCGGATTATACTGGGGAACTGTCAATTTCTTGCCAAGAATTTAAGAGTCGATTTTGAGTACAGGGTGAGCGAAACTCGATGTCTCAGCTCTATTATAAGAAAATGAAAAACGATAGAAAAAATCTGAAAAGAGGATCTTAAATGGGATTGAGCAAGGTCCATCTTAAGTCAAATTTACATATTTTTCTATATCTGAAAACTGAAGTAATGACGTCATCGAATTATTTGTCCCAGAAACATATCTATATTTTGGCATATTTAAAAAGAGCTCATCTTTATGAACAAATTTTGTAAAGAAAAAAAATTACTATCTTTTTCCGTTAAAAAAATATAAGCAAATTTGTAAGAAAAAAAGTATTATCAAAAATTCGCAATCGTCACAATTTAAACAAGCAGCATTTGGAAACAAATAGCAAAGTCGCATCTGTCAATAATTAATCTAATGGCTGACAAATATTATTTTGTTGTCATTTGATTTTGAAAAATGTTCACACACAATGAAAAAGTCGATATGTTATTAGTTTATGGGGAATCTCAAAAGAACCTTAGAAGAGCAGTTCCGTTATACGCCCAGAGATACCCGAATGTATTATTCCAAGCTTAAAAATATTTGCAAGATTGGAACGCAATTTACGTGCAAATAACGAGGCATTTTCTTCTCGAAAGGGAGAAAAAATGATTAAAAGTGTCAATTCTGACAATACTTTTGCCACTATTTTGAAGTATTTTGAAGACCATCCAAGGAACTCGAATCAGCAAGCCTGTCGTGAGTTGAATTTAAAATATAATGCGGTACGAAAAATTTTGAAAGAAAATAGTTTCACGATTATAAAATTCAACACTTGTCAGATCAACATCAACAACGAAGAATTCATTATGTTGCCCAAGTGATAGTAAACTTTCCAATAGTAAAATTTCCAATTTCTTCAAGAACAACTTCCTGTGCTTCTCGAAAATGTGCCATTACAGCTGCGAGCAAACATGTGTTTCTAGCATGACGGAGCTCCGCCGCATAAAGCATGAATTGTCCAACAATATTTAAATGAAACTTACGGAGAAAATTGGATAGGTAAAAATTGACCGACACAGTGGGCGCCCAAATCACCGGACTTGACCCCACTAGACTTCGTCTTGTGAGAAATTTTGAAAAATAAAGTTTACAGAAACACCATCTGTTAACTTGGAGCCATTAAAAGAAAAAATCAGAAATGCTATGAATGAATGCAATGAACTATCTAGAGAAATGTTTCGTAAGACTTCAGTGAGAGAAGTCGGATATTGGATAAGTGTTTAGAAGTAGGAGATAGTCACATTGAAAATTTGTTGTAGTGATTGACTATATACTTTGTATCTTTCTGTGGTAATAGTTGTAACATATTATGTGTTTTGTAATGTTAAATCAATAAATAATACTAATTAATAACGTTTACTTATTGACAGATGCAACTTTGCTATTTGTTTCCAAAGGCTACTTGTTTAAATCGTGACGATTGCGAATTTTTGATAATACTTTTTTTTACAAATTTGCTTATAATTTTTTACCGGAAGAAGATACCAATTTTTTTCTTTACAAAACTTGTTTATAAAAATATCTCCTTTTAAATAAGTCAAAATATAGGTATATTTCGGGGGGAAAAAATACGATGACGTCATTACTTCAGTTGCCAAATATGGAAAAATATGTAAATTCGGCTTAAAATGGACCTTGCTCAATCCTATTTAAGAACCTGTTTTCAGATTTTTTCTATCCTTTTTCCTTTTGTAATAGAGCTGAGACATCGAGTTTCGCTCACCGTGTACATTACTGTCTCTATACTGAGAATGTCTTTACTTTTTCTTGATTGGCTCTAGTTTCTGAGCATACATGATAAATATTAAGGCAAAGTAAGAAAAACAAAACAAAATAAGCAATTTCTCTTATTTGTATTTTTATATATGAAATCTAACAAGAAAATAAAGAATAATTGATGCAGAAAGTATTAAATATTATAAAAAAAAATTTTTTGTATGTTCTTCTTCTATATTTTACTGTGTCTCTCTGCAGGCTCCAATAGTAATCGGCTATAATGTGACGTTTCCACATTTCTTGACACCTTTCTTCCATTATTCGGATATCCTGATGAAACCGTTCACCTTGTCCTCACTATAATCTTCTAAGTTAGAAGAAAATTTGTCTAAGTGACTATGCAAGAAATGTAATTTAATGCTTATTTTGGCTCCCAATGTTTCAAAACATTTTAGTATATCATGACTACTTCTTGATAGTAAACTGTGCATCAGATTCTACAACGGCCATATATTTGTTAAAATTTGGATCTTTTATCAGTTTTCAAATTTGTGGACAGTCAAAAATCCCTGCTTTTAATCTTTCCATACTGGAAATGGTTGGCAAATGTATTTAAAACAACTACCTGACTTGTCCAGTACTTTTACAAACTGTTTCATTAAAATCAATGTGATATGAAGAGGTAGCGGTATTATTTTTTCTCTCTTTATTAATGGATCTTGAACAATGTTCACTTTTCCAAGGGTCATAGCGCCTCTCAAAGGCCAAACTGTTTGGTGCCAATATTTTTCTTTCGCACGACTGTTCCATAAACAGAGGTGACAATGACATTTGGTATATCCACTTTACTATCCAAGAAGTATGGTGACCATTTTTAAATCGACAGAAACGAACCACTGATGCTGAGAATAAGCAATTTTAGGAGTCTCCATTATTTTAATAAACGTAGTTAATTTAGCTAAAATGAAGATACAATGTGAAATTATGGTCCTTGAGTACTCAAAAACCGATCTCAAATTGTAGCAACATATTTTTTTTTGTTACCCAGTATTATTAGTGCTCCACTTTCGCATATTTTGAGAACTGATAGACTCCGATGAAACGACGCTTCATTAAAAAAAAAAAAGAAAAACATGACCATGATCATGGTTTGACCATCTGATCATTTATTGCATTATAAATCACCGGCAGTATTCAAGACGTCTGGGTTTGTCTGCCCACAAATTGCATCTTATATTGCTACATTCCCAAGCTCTTCTTTTGATTAGTTCGGTATGTTCCATAAGACAGTCAATTTCTTAAAACGACTGAGTTTCAAAGGTTCTGTAGCTCTTGCCCCATACATTGACGAAAGTCATTAACAAGATCTTATGTACGAACCATTGATTTACCGGCAGTTCTTTTGTGAATAACTCTGCAACATAATTGTTAAAACATGCACAAGAATACTTTGGTGGTACAGTCAAGTGTAGGAATTGCTCTTTGATAATCTAGCATACAATTTCGAAAACAGACCTGTAAATGTTGTTGTACTGGCATAAATGAGCGATAATAGATCTACGATTCTTTTAAAATCTACGACTACCATCGACCAAAATAATTTTAAACAAGTTCATATATAATAAACAGTTTTAAAGCCTTAAAACGGACTTTTCCGCACGTAGAACATCTCTATCTCGAAATTGAGTGACCGAGAAAAAATAAACCAACAGATAAATGCAGAATATATTTTATGTGACAGTTTTACTTTATTTAAACAGTCCACCCTCGTGCTTTCTCATGGCCACTGAACAGGGTGGGGTGTGTCCTATCCACTACAAAATCAATAGATGTCGTCTGGTAGACGTCCCTAATCAGAATCAGTTGAAATTCGATCGATCCTACACGATTTAATTGAGTGATCGTGCTAACAAAAAAATTCTCAAATAGTCCACCATTGACTCTCTGGTGAGACTCATGGGTCATGGGTCTCATGACCCATGAACATGGTAGTGTGAACAGTGTGTTCTATCCACCTCAAAATCAATAGGTGTCGTCTGGGAGACGTCCCCGATCAGAAGCAGTCAAAACCCGATCGATCCGACATGATTTAGTTGAGTTATCGTGTTAACAAAAATAATTTCTCAAATAGTCCACCGTCGTGCTTTCTTATGACCCATGGACAGGGTGGGGTGTGTCTTATCCACCTCAAAATCAATAAGTGTCGTCTGGGAGACGTTCCCGATCAGAATCAGTCAAAACCCGATCGATCCGACACGTTTTAGTTGAGTTATCGTATTAAAAAAACAAATTTCTCAGATAATCCACCATCGTGCTCTCATGACTCATGGACAGGGTGGGGTGTGTCCTATCCCCTTCAAAATCAATAGGTGTCATCTGGGAGACGTTCCCGATCAGGATCAGTCAAAACCCGATCGATCCGATACGATTTAGTTGAGTTATCGTGCTAACAAGAAATTTTAATGCCGACGACGATGACACACACACAGCAAAAATTTTTTAAAAACCTTTTTTTTTGGTTTTTAGGCCGAGACGAAAAATAAATCTAAGAAAAATTTTGTTTTTTCACTTTTTCTTTACACGATTACATTACTTTTCCTCTAGTATAGTGGAGTGCGGAGAAGTAAAAATATATCCTTTATTCAAATAGATCAATGATTCACAGCACAAGTGGATCAAGTCCACTTTGTATAGTTCTTGGAAAATCCTCTGTTGTGTTATATAATCGCCTAAACTCGATGCTTTCCCGGTCACTAGGTGTACTGGTTGATTTGTGCAAGTAGCAAAGCATCATTCCTGTTCAGCACACAATTGAATCAAGTCCTAATGAAATCTCGTAAATTTTAAGTGATCGAGGATTTTATGAGGACTTTTTATCGAATAAGACTCCAGATATATATAAATGAATTCAAAGAAAAAAAATGAAGAACCTATTTCTATATATTCCTTTGATTCATCACAGCTATTACCAGTAACTCCCAGTTAAACCTCGAACTAGGTAATCATGTCGCAACGCCAGAACATAGAAAAGTGATGAAGATACTGATGAATATCTGTATATTAGAAAGAAAAAAATCATGGTAACAGGTTTGTTTTTAGTGAAAATAAAGATGCAAGCTAAGTAATATTCTTAATAAAAAAAACTTTAATAATTAACACAAGTGAACCAAGTTCACTATTTTCTCATTTTACTTTTTCGCACTCAGCTATACCATAGCAGAAAAGTAGTTTAAGAGTGTAAAGAAAACTGGAAAATTTTTTCTAGCGTTTATTTTTCGTTTTTTTGGCCTAAAAACAAAGACAATGGTTTTAAAAAAAATTTTTCTATATGTGTGTCATTGTCGTCGGAATTTATTCTTGTTAGCACGATAACTTAACTAAATCGTGTCGTATCGGTCGGGTTTTGAGTGATTCTGATCAGGGACGTATTCCAGACGACACCTATTGGTTTTGAGGTGGATAATATACACTCTACCATGTTCATGGGTCATGAGAAAGCACAATGGTGGACTATTTGAGAAATTTTTTTGTTAGCACAATCACTCAATTAAATCGTGTCGGATCGATCGGGTTTCGACTGATTCTGATTAGAGACGTCTGCCAGACGACATCTATTGGTTTTGAGGTGGATAAGACACCCCCACCCTGTCCATGGGTCATGAGAAAGCACGATGGTAGACTATTTGAAAAAAGTAAAAGACATTCTGCATTTATATGTTGCTTTATTTTTTCTCGGCCACTCAGTTTCGAGATAGAGATATTCTACGTGCGGAAAAGTCCATTTTAAGGTTTTAAAACCGTTTATTTAACAAATGTATCGACATTTTTACAATTAATCAATGCGTAATTTGATATCTTCTACGAAACTATAGCACTCAAGTAAGTTTAGATAGATTTTAGATACGATTGTCTCGAATCATTTCTCAGTGGACTTGATCTACTCAAACCATGCTTTAAGCCCTCCAAATATTGATTTGTATGTATGCAAATATCATTTTATTTCAATGTGTGACGCTTATTCATTCAAATAATTACTTATTTGATATTCCAATGGAACTCGTTATTCACCCATTATTCGAAAAAATATTCTTCCTTAAGTTTTCTGTTTAGCATAAGATGATGTCTTTGTTCATACACATATTTTTCTTCGTGGTAGTTAATCTGTGTTATAAATGGCTGTAATCTTTACTGTGAATATCGTATACGACAATTTATTGTACAAATTTTAAACAGTTTTAATAAAAATATTTTCACATACAGAAAGCTTTATGAATTTTATTGCAAACATAACCATTGGGCAGGCATTATCGGAGAATAAAACGTAATATTAATGCGTGGCACGCTGACATCGGCACGTTAAAAATATTTAATATCGCCTTTATGGTACTCTAAACTTTTTTTACTTATTTCACACAATAACAATTAACGGTTATACGAATATTTCCTAGCGAGCGCACGGCTAAACTGTATTATAATTAATTTGTGCAATTTATGTTCGCGTATAATGTATTTAATGAAATCTTGATGTGTTTACGTACGTACTGGATAAGATCAAAGGGAACGTGGCAGGAAACAATAAAATATATTAATTGTAGTGCAATGTAGACGCACGATTTTCAAGATTAAAGGAGGCGAGGTGTTTTATTGAAAACAATCCGGAGTTGGAAAATAACATGACAGACACTTGATTATAATGCACAAAACAACTTTTCCTACGGTTGCTTAGAAAATAAGCAAAATCACACTAAAAACGCAACTGTAAAAGGGCATTTTACGCACACTATGCGCAAAGCACCGTGGAGTAGTGATAGCGTTTTTTCTTTGCATCCAGGCGACCCGTGTTCGATACTCAGCGTTCGTAAATTTTTTCATTTATATCCATTTAAAACAAAATTGTTTTTGTTCTAAATATTTTTAATTCCTTTTATTGATTTTTTATTCATTATATGCAAAATCTGTAATTTTATAGCATTTTAAGGAAAAATTTGAACAGAAAAACCGGATATTTTTTGTAAGAGGGACATGACTGATCGAGACGTGGCGCGTTACCATGGTAAACAAATGCAACAGTTGTCAATCAATCCAAGTTTGCCATTTCGTTTAATTTCTGCCTTCGCCTTCAGCATTCATTATTTTCCTTTCATTATTATTAGTGAGTTTTGGTTTAAACAAATTGAATATCAAAATGTATGACAAATCCTTCGAATGTAGGCCACCTGAAATAACGGAAAAAGCCGCCGAAGTGACACAGAATATTTTGCCATATGTGTCTAGAGAGCGATATGAAGCTGCCTACCAAAAATTCATGGAATGGAGGAAGGAAAAAAGAATTGCAACCTTTTCCGAAAATATGCTGATAGTGTGAAAATATGAGCTTGCAGACGAATTGAGCTGTGTAATTTAACAATCGAAGATGTCACAGATTTAAATGCAGCATTCCTGGTTAGGCTGAGAAATACAAAAAATAAAATTCCAAGATCATTTACGGTCACCGATTCTTTTTACTATATTTGCAAAAAGTATATTGGCTGCCGTCCTACTGATGTTAAAAATAATGGGAGATCTTTTTTAAACTATAGAAACAGAAAATGCACCAAACAGCCGATGGGAATCAGCAAAATTGTAGGTATGGCTAAAGAAATCGCAGCTTTTCTTAAACTCTAAAATCCAGAGCAATATTCGGGACAATGTTTCCGCCTATCCTCTGCTACCTTATTAGTTAAAGCAGGTGTTTATTTTCTGATCCTCAAACGTCATGGTGGATGGCGCTCTAGCACTGTGGCAGAAGGCTACATAAATGAATGCATTCAAGAAAAAGTCAAAATGTCCAATAAAATTGTAAATTCGTTAAACTCCGTAGATTCAGAAGTACATGTTGATGTTCTACCACAATATTTGAAATGCCATCTTCTTCAAAAACAAACAATAACATATCTATTGTAAAAAAATTTTATCAATCAGCACAAAGAAATGCTAGGAATTCATTTAAAAAATTGCAATAATTTTACTATTAATTATAATTTCAAATATATATTGTTTGTAACAAGATTATCATTGCCTATTATTAAAAAAATTACCATTAGCTGTTAATAATGATGTTTATTGCTAATACTAATAATAGTAAGTACATGTTTATTAAAATTAAATAATTGTTTTATTATGTCAAAAAATCATCGTTTTGAAAGCAAAACTTAAACAAGAAAAAGATATACATCCCTCGAATGTGATTTAAGTGCAACCGTAGGAAAAGTGTAGTGTAAAACACGTGCAAAAAGCATTTTTCGACACTTGTTGCACAATATACTATTCAGGTAATACTCGTAATGAAGTTAAAAAAATAAATGTATTTAAGTAAGGATGTACAAGTCTTATATATTATAAGAAAGGAATACCATATGTTGTATGAGGTATAGAACATACTTAAGAGACATTCATCTATTCTTACTATTCTGAATACTTGTATATTTTTAATCGCAAATAACGTAGCACTGTTGTTTACCAGCAAATATACTGTATATAGAAATGTTTACATATTTTTTGTTGAAATATATTCTTATACAGTACTGTGAAAAAGTTTTTAATTTTACTTAATTTTAAAGGAAAGGTTACTTAATTTTAAAGGAAGTGAATATGAAATTCTGTATTAAATTAATAATATTTTGAGTCAAAAAAATGTGATTAATGCTACTATTGAATATTTTGTGAAGAAGCAAGATGTTTGCTGTGATTCTATTGCAGAATAACATGACAATTCCATAATACGCTTCGGTATCCTTATAAAAAACGTAATGAAGATTTCTATTAAGTTAATAATTAGGAAAGTTCATAAGATTTCCTAATTTTGCCACTCCTTCTGAGTCTTTAGTATTAAAAGTATTCTACATATATTACAGAAACATAATCAAGATGACTATGAACCAAGAAGTTTATTGATATTTGTTACTTCATTACTGTCAATAAGGGACTAGCAAATTTTACTACTGTCAATATTTGTATCACTGTCAATGGTATTAGTAAAGGATTTAGTGATTCATAATAATAATCTTAAATGTATGTAAAGGTTTCGAGAGATAGCTTCAATGTGAAGCTGAAATGTTAATTTAGTGTATAATAGCTAGATCCCTGATCGAGTCTACTTGCCTTAATCATACTATTTCAAGGTCCAAAAACCCAACATTCGCTAATCATCTTCAAAATACTAGCATTATCATAATTAATAGCATCATCACGCTATAAAATAGCATATTATTATAACAGATAGTTGTAAACTGTACAGTAGTTAATAATCATCTTATAACTTAACACAACCAGGAAAACTACTTCACTAAACATGATATAAAAACAATGATTATAAAAGGGGTCCTAAGAGTAAATCGTCGGGAACACCAGATATAACTTTAACAAGCGAGAATGGTTGAATGAATGATGAAGCAATTGATAACTTTGAAACAATGCGATCTATTTAAAATATATGATGTAAAGTGGGGTGAATACCAATATTTTCGAATAACTCAATCGAACGAGGATTATAATGAGTTTTATCATAATAATCAACATCACATAATAACGCAATATAAAATGGTTGATGGTTTATATAGATTATTAGTCAACACGTCAACACGATTCTTTAGGAAAAGAATCACGTCAACACGTGATTCTTTTCCTAAAGTCGTAATACTCGAAACCACAGCGACAATAACATTATTAATTATACATATAAGATATTCTAATCTAAACAATCGTTGTTGATCGATAAGAATCGGAGTTAACTTTCGACATATAATACTTTTTTTTCACTCAAATGATCTTAGATTTAAGATTAATAACGTCGATTATGGGATATATTACGTAATGCCGAATTATAATAATGGACCGATAGTGTTAAATCAGTTTAGATTAGATTAGGCTAAAGAACTTCATCGATGTCAACGATAAACACTGACTCAATTTTCATGTACTTCGCCTACATAGCAAGAGCATTAGAATTAATGTGGGTATAAAACTCGATATATCTGATAGTTTATTTTTTCATTTCTAGATAATGTTAATTTTTTCTCTATAACGTAAAGTTTTCAGATGGTAGTTTTATAAACTGCCGTGCTTTGAAGCTTATACTCTAATTCATTCCTTAAACATTAAGGATTAAAACATGTGAAAACCATCTCAAAGCTTTGCGTTATAGATGATTCCTGTCATTGTAAATTACCTAAGTTTTATTTAGATTTGGATTGTTGGCGAAACTACCGACAGATGGCGCTTGATTTACGTTCTACAGTTCTACTACTATAGAACGTAACGGTATCTATTAGATGTGAAGCCTCGTTTGTCAAAGGCATACTAACTTACACTGCACTGACGAGACCCAATAAGGTCGAAACCGGTCTGTAGTTAGCGGTATCCTGCGATAAAGGATGCTTTGCATCTTCCTTGTGATTTTCGAGCCATCCAAATCATTGTATCTTAGTTCTATATTGGAACAAAATACGGCTATGTAATTTAGTAGTGCCCGTCGACGGCATATAGCCGGAAGAATAGCTGTTGTGGCTTAATTTATTTAGTCACCCATTGATGTCTTCTTCTTAACCATTTCTGAGAAGTATGGTGCTTTTTCTTGTGTACTACATAAATTACTCTGCTTTCAATTTCACTCAAACCACTACACTAACTCGTTGGGTTTATTCCCCTTGAGTCTTCTTATTTGGTTAGAGTTATCAAGGAGCTGGATGACCTCGATATTCTCATTATCATGTTATAGAAGTCTTCGTAATTTCTTGCAAATTTTTGAATCTCTATCTCAACGTTTTCTATTCCAAGATCTCGGTGGAGATCTTCATCTCATGTATACCAAGGTGCACTAACGATGTTCCGTAGTACTTTATTTTGAAAGGTTTGTATAATTTTAATATTTGACTTTCTGGTACAACCCCAATAGCTGGTCTGGTACAAGCCAATATTTGGCTGTATTGGCATATGGGACTACTTGTCCAATCATACTTTTACTTATACATTTATATAAGTGAAAAGATGTATTGTAAATATTTCCTGTCTCAATCCGCATTTGTTTAACTTGAAATATATGAACGATTAGGAAAATGAAAATGGAAAATTGAGGTGGAAGAGTTGAACAAGTGCAACTCTTGGTGAACTGAATGAATTCTATTCTCAATGACAATTTAATGGTATCCATAGGACATAAACAAAGAAATCTTAGGGTTTGCTGATATAAATATTAGATATATATGTTTGTATATATATACTCAAATTCCAACTGAGTGTGTATTAATCAAGAATTCCGTAAACTATCAATATTATCAAAACCAAACATAAGTTAATCTATTTCTATTACCGTGGTATTGAAATACAGCAATGTATCTCCTATTACAGAACATAAGTTTGTAATAGAAGTCACCAAAATGGTTGCACATGAAGTTACAACAAAGTAAAACCAACAAATTGTCGCTGGGAGAAAATCAAAACACGGGAAGAAACAGAATCTTTCGTTTTTTAGATTATTTCCAAAGATGTTTTGTGTTTTAGATTCATTTATTTTGCCAGTGTGATAAAAGGATGACTTTCTATTAATCAGCCAGCTAACTTAAAGAAGTTCAAAAGTGACATTCAATAATTTGAGGCTGTATGAAGTAACCGTATTGCCAATTGAATTTTTATACGTTCTTGTAATTTATTTTTGTTCTAAATTTTGTAAAGTGTGATATTTTTGCAGAAATAGGGTTCTGCAATATCAAAGGAGCACGTTGTTGCTAGCAGAGAATCGAAAAGCCAAACACAGAGGGAAAAAGAACACAAGATGAAATGATGAAATGAACACAAGAATGCGAAAGAGGTTGTTCATAAGCTATTTTTTGTGGCCTGTTATGATTCTTCAAAAATTATTATGAATTCTAAATATTATATCACTTATGGTTGTAACTTATAAGCGATATTATACCACTTATCACAAAATATGCTTGTAAAAGACACGCTCAAAAAAACAATGCAAATGAAAATTGTTATGTAGATCGTCTGTTTGGACTATTTCAACAACAATTGTAAAAAGAGCAACATGGGGATATTAGTTAATGTACTTCGAGCTTTTATATCAAACAAACCTTAACAATCAACTAAATTACAACAAAATAAATTACTTTCTCTTCTTTTTTCTTCTTTATTTTATTGTATTTTTGATGGAATAAGCGACCTAAGCTAGTGATTTATACAACAAAATTTTGTCAACCATAAAATAGGCTGTGTTCAGTAAAAGCGTGTGTATGTTTATAAAAGGAACCTGAAATAGAAGCTGACGAGATGAGAAATCTAAGGACTCAGCTAACATGCAATACAAACAGAATTCAGTCATCATTCTCCAAACTTACATATATTTTACTTATACGTAGAGATCTAAAAAAGTTTTGAGATTTGGCTTTCATATTCTATATTATTTCAAAATAGTCTCCATTTCTTTCAGTACACTTTTTCATAAGAACAAACCACATATTGAAAACTTCGTCCCACTGCTCCTGCTCTAGTTCCCTGCATGCGTCTTGCTAGGCCCCGATTAGCTCGTCATCATTAGTAAATCGGCGTCCTTTGAGCTGGTCCTTAATCCGAGGGAATAATGCAAAATCTCAGGGAGCAAGATCTGGACTGTATGGTGGATGTCCTAACACGCGTAACCGTATTTGGCCTAAATAATCCAAGGGAAGGCCACCGCGATGTGTTGGTGCATTATCGCCTCCATGTGTTTAAACGTGACTTTGGACTTTCGCAACTCCTCGACAAGTTGGCGAAGACATTTCTCGGTGTACCATTTGGCAGTAATTGTTTGTGGCTCCTGTAATACCACGGTCTTAATTAATCCCCGATTTGCAAAGAAAACTACTATCATTTTTTTTTGACCGACCATGAGTTCTTCGCGCTTATCGGTGGACCTTCATTTTCAGAGAGCCACAATTTGTTACGTGGCTTCAATGGAAATTATTCGACTCTGCTGGATAATTTCGTATGAAATATGCCGGTCTTGTTCTTGCATTTTGCGCACAGCGTCTACCTTTTCTTGAGTTATTGCCGTTGCTGGACGTCCTGACCGTGGACTAGCAGTGTGTACCATCTGTACACACTGCTAGACTTGGTGCGTCATTCCCAAACACAGATCTAATTTCTTCTTCGCATTGCTCAGGCGTGAGCTGACGTTAAAATTGTAAAGAGTAAGCACCCGAAAATCGCATTTCGAAAGAGTGGGCATATTGTTGCGCTGCGATGTTTCACCCTTGATGTCTATACAGGTACTGAACGTAAATGAATTAAATTATGCTATTAGCATGGTGACAAGGTGAGGGCCATGAGTATGTATTGTATTTAAAATCGGTTGGTAATTAGCTGCAAATCTCAAAACTTTTTTAGGCCCCTCTTTCCACATATTCCCTGCGTAAGATATTCCTCATCGTAGAGAAATCGTCAGGTTCTTATTGAACAAGGTGTAGGTATATTAAGTACGTTGTTATTAGTATGGCCGTAAATAAGTCTATAAATAATTCTCAGTATGTGTGTAAATCTACCTGAAATATGTTATGAATGAAAGTCAGTTGAAATTACTCTACATGTTTTATCATTAACTTTACAGATAAATATTTGGACACGTTCAGTAAATTGTGAATCATTAACGATGTATCACAAGAATTACTTGGAACACGCCTCGTTATTTAAATATTATTCCGTAGCAACCTCCCGATGATAAATACATATATTAAAGTCGTATTATTAAAACTGGCACTTTAAAATTTAACAAACTGGTTTGAAATGCTCGCAAAGAGCCGGGCTACGCCTGCACAGTGACATATTTTAATAAAACCACAATGACATAAAGTCGCAGAATTACCATAACATTCCTCGCGAGATCGTTTCGTGCACAAAAAGTCTTTGCATTTAATAAAGTGGTTTTTGCATCTCAATAAGGATCGACTTAAAAATAAATAATGATCAGCGCCCACTGGTTACAATTGGAACTCGTTTCCTTGACGCCTCACACGCTTAGATTACGATCGGCCGTTGCTGCTGGCGTCAAAAGGTCATCTC
This sequence comes from Rosalia funebris, assembly GCA_037954035.1. Classification (NCBI taxonomy): domain Eukaryota; kingdom Metazoa; phylum Arthropoda; class Insecta; order Coleoptera; family Cerambycidae; genus Rosalia; species Rosalia funebris. The sequence continues at coordinate 36,176,143 of JAZFAV010000015.1, forward strand.
ATAGTTTTACATCTAGCTTGCAACGTACACTGATTATTTTAGGAAGTGGGTATATTTTATTGACAAAGATTTAATCAATCTGGAACTATAAAATGATACGTTTCTGGCTAAAATTGGAAAAAACACTAAGCTAGAATTGTGAAATATTTTTACAGATAGTTTTTGTTTTTTTTTACTTGCCTGCTTGGTTTTTTTTTTTTTTTTTTGTTAACTTTCGTAGTAATAGTTATATGTTTGTCCAATTCATCGTCCAGAAAACTAAAGTGGAAGGATTTATTGTAAGAAGTAAGTAATTTTAACCTTTAAAATTAACTTTAATCTCGACGTATTTTGCCAGCGTTAGATAAAATCACTCCGATACTTTGTTTATTTTACTGAACCGTAGCCTAAATAAGGGCCCGAGTGTAGATACATATTCTCTGGAATGCCAGTCCTTAAGCAGACATCTAAAGTGAGAAGTGTGTATTTCATTTATCGTGTTTGTGCATTTAGTGTAAAATCCAACAGGTGAGTTTATCTCAAAGGGCAGTTAATTCTATTGTGTTGTTATGTCGATTGATACGACTCTTTTATTAGTCAGTTGCATATAATTTATTAAATAACATAAACTAAATGTTTTACTACAAACTCAGTATTTCATTTAGAGCGTGTCGCGAGTTGACCCTTCACGCTCTGCTAATTGTATAGAGTGGGTACTATGCGAGTTGACCCTTAGTACTTTAGTGAAGGCATGCTATTCCACTGTTTACCATGGTAGATACTCTGACTAGCTTATTGTCTGGGGAGGTCTTTCGCGAGTTGACCCTTAAGACCGTAGATCCAGGCAAGACATACGAATTTGTAGATTGTAGATATTATTGTTTACCTACATTGGCGTAGTGCTGATTTATTTTTCACATAAATATTTATGTTAGTATTATTACACGGAATTGGTTGCTCAGATATTTTTTTTGTTTACTTTCAGATGTGTCATCTCGGGTGATAGAACGGACTCTTATCACTTTGGTGATTATCTTTTATATATATATTTATTTTGTTGCAATTCATTTACAGTTCTATATTAAAATATTTTAAGCTCGAGCCTACTAGTTAAATTTCCTGACATACTCCTACAAAGTTTTTCAGAAGTGGGATTGTCTCAAACGTCCTAAGTGTTTAATTATATTAATTATCAAAAGTAAAGACAGAGTTAATCACCGAGATGACATTGCAAAAATATTTTTAGTACCGCTGCATCATTTTCTACAGTTGCACACAATAATCATGAGCGCACGTCGCGGTCGCAAACGGTCACTTGCTGTCGAAGATTCCACGAGCGGTGGCAATTTAGGCTTGGTAGCAAGAAGAAACCGTAGCTCATCATCTCGAACGACTGAGAACTCCATCGATCGTCTAACGGCTGTTATAAGTACTCTGCTGGAATCCAACGCACAACGAGAAAGGAGCAGTGCCCCTGCCGTGCAAGAGGATTTAATCGCGTTAATAGAGCGTGTCGCGAGTTGACCCTTCATGCTCTGCTAGTTGTATAGAGTGGGTACTATGCGAGTTGACCCTTAGTACTTTAGTGAAGGCATGCTATTCCACTGTTTACCATGGTAGATACTTTGACTAGCTTATTGTCTGGGGAGGTCTTTGGCGAGTTGACCCTTAAGACCGTAGATCCAGGCAAGACATACAAATTTGTATATTGTAGATATTATTGTTTACCTACATTGGCGTAGTGCTGATTTATTTTTCACATAAATATTTATGTTAGTATTATTACAGGGAATTGGTTGCTCAGATATTTTTTTTGTTTACTTTCAGATGTGTCATCTCGGGTGATAGAACTGACTCTTATCACTTTGGTGATTATCTTTTATATATATTTTTATTTTGTTGCAATTCATTTACAGTTCTATATTAAAATATTTTAAGCTCGAACCTACTAGTTAAATTTCCTGAGATTCTCCTACATTATTAATATCAATTAGCGACACTACTTACTTATCCATAATTGTATAAGTAAAGAGAGATAACGTCGTCGATTGCTGATGAAAAACCTTTATTACGCAATATCAAAACCTTTACCAAAACCTGTCCCAATATCCAAAAATACAGAGTTGTCCAAAAATAGAAAGCTGATACCACTATCATTATATCGTCAAAGAACTTTTTATGGCACATCGCTGAAAATAGCAAAACAAGTATAAACCACTTGAGAAAGGAAAATCTTAACGTCTGTTTTATGTTATTAAAAAAATAAATACTTTGTGTTTTTCTTCAGTATTTCAGCCATTTCTTTATAATTTAGCAGGTTCAATGTATTTTTTATCCTTTTTTATATTTTTTTGTTATCGTCTTTTTAGGTATCGACAAAAGGGAAGCTAGGAAGCCCTGGATAACGGACGAAATCTTAAACTTAATGCAAAAGAGACGAGGCTACAAAAACAGACGAGACGAAGAAGGACTGAAAATTTATAAGTCAATAAAGTGGGAAATCATTGGAAAATGTAGAAAAGCGAAAGAACAATGGATAGAGGATAAATGCAAAGAAGTAGAAGATAAGTTGCAAGTAGGTAAGACCGATGAGGCTTACAAAATAATTAAGAGGAACTTCAAGGATATAGGAACAATAAGTAGAAACGTTAGGAGTGAATCGGGGGACATACTGATCGGAAGAGAGGAGAGAGCGGATAGATGGAAGCAGTACTTAGGAAATTTATACGAGGGTCAGGAATTAGGACATATATTAGAGGAAGAATATAGCATCGATAGGGAAGATGTAGGAAAACCTATATTGAGAGAGGAATTTGAAATAGCACTAAGGGGGCTAAAGAATAATAGAGTGCCGGGTGTAGATAAAATACAGGCGGAAATTTTGAAATACGCGGGACATAAAGTAGTAAATAGGATGTTTGAACTGGTAAAATACATATACGAAACGGGCGAGATGCCGGAGGATTATAAGAGGAACATTATCGTTACTATACCGAAAAAGAGAGCCGACAAATGCGAGAACTTTAGAACGATTAGCCTAACTTCCCATGCGTCAAAAATCTTAACCAGAATAGTGCAGAAGAGTATGGAAAATAGAGCGGAGGAAATACTAGGAGAAGACCAATTCGGGTTTAGGCGAAATAGGGGAACTCGCGAAGCTATTCTGGCGCTAAGAGTAATGTTAGAGAAAACAATAGAAAAAGGAAGGAACGCTTATATAGGATTTGTAGATTTAGAAAAAGCTTTTGATAACGTAAGATGGGAAAAAATGTTCGAGATACTAAAGAGCGCGGGAATGAAGTATAGAGATAGGAGAGTAGTACATAATCTATACAAAGAGCAAACTGGTGTTATAGAAGTAGAAGGGGAAAAAAGGAAAGTAGGTATTAGGAAAGGAGTAAGACAAGGATATACGCTATCACCACTAATTTTTAATCTGTACATCGAAGAGGCGATTAATGTTGTAAAAGATAGAGTGGATTTCGGGATTAAAGTACAGGGACAGAAACTAAAAATGCTGAGATTCGCGGATGATATAGCAGTATTAGCATCTAGTAAGGAGGAATTAGAATCAGCATTGAACGAAATGGAGGCAGTGTTGACAGAGGAATACGGAATGATGGTGAATAAGAACAAAACTATAGTATTAGTGTGCAGAGGGCGTGCAGAGGCGTAATTTTTTATTTCTGTTGAGTTGAAGCGATTTAACATTTGAATGATTGTGGAGTCTCTCCTCGTGACTTGTAGCAATATTCTTGATTTCTTTTTTGACGGTTCTCACGTAAAGTTCCCTGTGAAGATCTTTGGTCCGAACATACTAAAGAGCATTAACGACGTTCTGTAGCACTCGATTTTGGAAAACTTGGAGGCAATTGTAATTGCTTTCTTTAGTACAGCCCCACAGCTGAAGGCTGTATGTCCATATGGTTAGCACTTTGTTTCTGATTTATTCCCAATAGCCAATACATATTTTTGTATTTTAGTTTTAATTGTTCTGTATTTATTTTAACATGTTCCTTTCATTCATTTCAGCTTGGCGTCTAGGTTAAGTCCCAAGTAATAATAATAATGATAGTTAATTTTTCTATTTGTAAAGTTGATGTAAATAAATTTTCTTTTATTTAACTTGATGCACCATTGTCTGGTATATGCATTAATGTCATATATTGCACCTTGGGGATTCGGTTGTTTCTTTTATGGTATTTCCGGCTGCTAAAACTGCAATATAATCGGCAAATGTTACTAATTCGATGTTTCCTGCTACTGGAATATCACATGTGTACAACAAATACAGTTCTGGTCCCAATACACTGCCTTGAGGCACTCCTGCATTTATTGTTTTTAGTTCTGAATATTCGTTTTCTTGCTTAACTTTGAAAGTTCGTTGTGTTATGTAAGATTTCAAGACTGCTGCACTGCTGCCAAGCATCTTTCTAATTTCATGATTAGGTCTTCATGCCATATTTTGTCAAAAGCTTCGACTACATCCAGAAAAATGGCTGAATATATTTTATTTTCTTCTATAAATTTTCTATGGCATCTGTTATAAGTTATACGATGCACTTGATTGACTGTTTGTTGGAATATTACATTCAACAATAATTATTTTAGGTTTAAAAATAGTCTTCATGCGGTGCCTGAAATTAAACATAAACATTAGGTCAGCATTTATGAGTTCGGGTAACTCAATATCGAATGTTTAACTGTTCAAATGTCGTTGAAATAAAAATAGTCTATTTAGCAAGTTAGTCTGAAAGATTATACGTTAGAATACACATCTTAATTTCTTTGTACGTAATTTAGTTGTTATACAGAGTATCAATAAACTCGTATTGTCCTCAAATTGTATCTTTAATTATTTATTCTCCCAAGTACTTCGAACAGGTTATGGGCCCAGGTGCGTCGCGTAAGCTCACTTGTAAGGGAGAATAATTAAAAGGTACATCGCGAGTGATAACTATTGTTGTATAGACAACTGGAAAATGGCGGAAAGTGCTAAGTATAACATCGAAAAGTTGAACGGGCAAAACTACCAGTCCTGGAACTATTTAGTGAAAATGTTATTAATAAATGCGGATTTATGGGATGTAGTTTCGACTGAATTACCAACACCGGAGGAACGAAACGGCACCTGGCAGAAGAAAAATGACAAGGCCTTATCAACCATAGCCTTACTTGTCGATGTTAGTCAACTAGTGCATATCAGAAATAAGGAATACGCGCATGATGCGTGGGAAGCACTAAAGGAGTATCATCAAAAATCGAGTTTATCTAGCATGGTTTTTCTGTTAAAGCAAATTTGCAGGCTATCGCTAGATGAGAATGGTGATATGGAAGCACACATAAGTTCATTCTTGGAATTATTGAATAAACTGGCCGCTTTAGGGGAAGAAATTAAGGACAGGTTTGCGGCAGGCATTTTGCTGGGAAGTCTTCCAGACTCATACAGTTTTTTAATCACAGCGCTGGAAAGTAAGTCATCGAGTGAATTCACGCTTGAATTCGTAAAAAGTAAATTAATCGATGAGTACAAGAGGCGTCAAGGAGCTTTGAAAAGTCAAAACGAGTCAGCCATGAAATCAGTATATAATAAAAGGATCCAAAGTAATCAAACTGCAAGTACAGATGTAAAGCAATGTTACTTTTGCAACAGGAAAGGTCATTTTAAACGGGACTGTTTCAAGTATAAAGCGTTTAAAAGAGAAAAGGCCAATAAAGTTACTGAAATTAATACTGGTGACAGTGATGATGCGTGTTTTATGGTAAATTCAAGTTCAACTGACGTAAACAGGGATTCTGCTTCGTGGTATGTGGATTCAGGAGCTTCGAGTCACATGGTAAACTACAAAGAATTTTATACCCAATTTGACGGTAGCAGAAAAGGCGTTGTGAGGTTAGCGGAGAAAGGGCAACACTCCAAGGTTCAGGGTATAGGAACAGGATTCATCAAGTGCGCGAATAGTGCGGGAGTGAATAAGCTAAAAATCGACGACGTGTTGTATGTGCCGGACTTAGATTCAAATTTACTTTCTGTGAAAAAGTTAACTAGTGCGGGGTATAACGTGCAGTTCGACAACAATAACTGTAAAATTGTCTCAGGCGGAAAAGTGATTGCGAGTGCAAGGCCGGCGCCCGACTTGTACAAGCTGTCAACTGTAGAACAGGCACTGAGCATCGTGAATGAACACTCCAGTAACTGTCAGCATACGTGGCATCGACGTTTTGGGCACAGGGACATAGAAGCAGTCAAGCGCTTGATGGAAAGAAAAATGGCAATCGGGATTAATATTAAGGATTGTAGGATTAGGGAAACTTGCAACTGCTGTGTAAAAGGTAAAATTATTCGTAAGAGTTTCCCGAAATTTTCTCAAAGCAACACATTTAATATACTTGACTTAATACATACAGATGTTTGCGGTCCCATGAAGACTGTTACTCCAGGGGGTAAACGGTACATTCTTACTTTAATAGACGATTTCTCAAGATACACAACTGTGTATTTACTGAAACATAAGAATGAAACTGAAAAATATATTAAAGAGTTTATCGAGTTAATGAGTAATCAGTCAGGCAGGGTACCAAAGGTTATTAGGTCAGATAGGGGTGGCGAGTACGTAAATAATGCGTTAAGGGAATATTTAAGCGGTAAGGGCATAAAGATACAGTACACGGCGGGGTACTCTCCAGAGCAAAACGGTGTTGCAGAGAGAAAGAACAGGTCGCTAGTCGAAATGGCTAGGTGCATGTTAATCGATGCGAATTTACCAAAGAAATTTTGGGGGGAAGCAGTTGTTACAGCCAATTATCTGCAAAATCGACTACCTACTCAGTTAAAACAGAAAACACCGTTTGAGTTGTGGCATAAAGTCAAACCTGATGTGTCGAATTTGCAAATATTTGGATCTAAAGTGGTTAGTCATATTCCAAAGGAACAAATTAAAAATAAATTTGATAAAAAGGCAGAATCACTAATTTTCGTAGGATATTCTGATGAATCTAAAGCATATAGATTGTTAGATTTAGATACAGGGCGTATAAAAATTAGCCGTAGTGCGATATTTCCTGAAAGAAATATTCGTGTTAAAGAAAAAAAGATAAAAGATGAAGAAGTGACTATTGAGTTCAAAAAGGAGCAAGAAAGAACGGAGCCAAATGACACTGGGAGACATGAGGCCGCAGATTTCGAAAAAACTGAAGAACTAGAAGAAGCTACGGAGGAATTTAATGTATATGAAAGTTCAGGTACAGAACAATCTTGTGGCAGCAATAACAGCTATCAACCAAGTGAAGAGTTCTATATAGAGCACGGAGGTGATCGTAGATCAAATAGAATAAATAAAGGAGTCCCACCTGAGCGCTACACAGCAAAGTTAGCTGAACTTCAGGAAATAGAACCTAAAACATTTAAAGAAGCTCTTGCCAGCAGTGATAGCGAAAAATGGAGGAAAGCTATGGAAGAGGAAATGAAATCTTTGAAGAATAACGAAGTATGAGATTTAGTACTTACACCGGAAGACAAAAACATCATATCATGTAAATGGGTGTTTAAGCTAAAGACAGGTGAAGATAAGATCTCGAACAAGTACAAGGCACGATTGGTAGCGAGAGGTTTTAGTCAGAAATTCGGTGTGGATTACGATGAAGTGTTTGCGCCTGTAGTGCGGCAAGCAACTCTTCGAATATTGTTAACAGAGGCATGGAATCAAAAACTAATAATAAAACATCTAGATGCAAAAACAGCATTCTTAAATGGAGAACTAACAGAAGAAATTTACATGGAACAACCCGAAGGATTTGAAGAAAGAAACAAAAATTTTGTTTGCAAATTGAAAAAGAGTTTGTACGGGTTAAAACAATCTGCTAGAACTTGGAACCAAAAACTTGATGAAGTATTGACAAGCGATAAGTTTCGTAAAAGTAATATAGATGCATGTTTGTATATTAAGGTTATTGATGATCAAAAGGTTTACATAATAATATACGTAGATGATATATTGATTGCAGCAAGAAATATCGGAATTATCGACTTGTGTGCAGAAAAACTTAAGCGTCATTTCGAAATAACAAGTTTGGGGTTACTGAAAAATTATTTAGGCACAAAGATTGCAAGAAACGATCAAGGAATATACAGTTTAAATCAAGCAGAGTATATAGACAAGCTATTGCATAAGTTTGGAATGAGAGATTCAAAAGAATCAAATATACCATTGGATGTTGGATATTATAAACTTAACGGACGGGAGCCTATGAAGAACAGTGAAAAGTATCAACAAATTATTGGAGGATTATTGTATATTGCAGTGAATACGAGACCAGATATATTAGCTAGTGTAACCATATTAAGTCAACGCAACAAAAATCCGAGAGAAGTAGATTGGAATGAAGCAAAAAGGGTGTTGAGATATTTAAAGAAAACAAAACACAAAAGGCTAATATTAGGAGAACACAGTACAGATAATGTATTATATGGGTATGCAGACGCCGATTGGGCGGAAAATAAAGAGGATAGAAAGTCAAATAGTGGATACATATTTATGTTTCGGGGTGCACCTATTAATTGGGGATGCAGAAAGCAGAGTTGCGTATCACTATCATCGACCGAAGCTGAATACATAGCACTGGCCGAAGGATGCCAAGAGGCAATCTGGTTAAAGCAGGCGATAAAGGAGTTTACGAATTTAGAACCGAAAGTGGTTATGTACGAAGATAATCAAAGCTGTTTAAAGCAGCTAGCAAACCATAAATTTAGCAATCGAACGAAGCATATTGATACAAAGTATCATTTTTTAAAAGAATTGTATGAAAATCAGGTTATTGTATTCGAGTATTGTCCGACTGAAAAAATGATAGCTGATATGTTAACCAAGCCGCTAAATAAAGTAAAGCTAGAACATTTAAGTACCAAGGGTGGTCTGGTTGACTGATTGAAAAATAATTATAGTTGCGAGGGGGTGTTGGAATATTACATTCAACAATAATTATTTTAGGTTTAAAAATAGTCTTCATGCGGTGCCTGAAATTAAACATAAACATTAGGTCAGCATTTATGAGTTCGGGTAACTCAATATCGAATGTTTAACTGTTCAAATGTCGTTGAAATAAAAATAATCTATTTAGCAAGTTAGTCTGAAAGATTATACGTTAGAATACACATCTTAATTTCTTTGTACGTAATTTAGTTGTTATACAGAGTATCAATAAACTCGTATTGTCCTCAAATTGTATCTTTAATTATTTATTCTCCCAAGTACTTCGAACACTGTTGCATACTTATTATGAAATCCAAGCTGGTGGTCGAGAACGAGTTGTTTTTCTTCTATTATTTTCTTCAGCCTGCTTAAAACAATTTTTGTAAATTTTAATATGATACGTATTTCTGGTTTTGATAAATACCCATGTGCGACGTCTATAAGAAAAGTTGTTAGAAATGTCAGCATGATTACATTTAATTCACATCCTTTTTGCGAACCTCTGGTATTGACGCGTATAAACTCAAGTTGCTAAGGGCAACAATAGCAGCATTGGGTTCCGGGTCGTTGGTAGGGTTCATGGCATACATATAATTTTTATTTCACTCATAATAGATACGTAATAATTGTAGTAAATATATTAGCAGATCACTGAACTATTAAAAATAAAACATTCGGGAATCACATTTCAGATTGGAAACCTTTTTATTGCGTTAGCTGTACGTTACAACTCTACAATTTGTTTATCGTCGGATGCTATGTAATTTGAGCGATATAAACACCCAATACTTGTTGCTGCAAAGAATATGGGCTTTAACCCATTTCAAAAGTGAACTGGGCATATTTGAGTCTACAACACAACAATAACATAGCACCGTTATTGTCGAACCCACGTAGAGCGTGCCCGTCGAAGAAAAAAATAAATTCCTGCCACGATATGACTAAGCAATTACGAAACATATCTAAATTGCTTACCCAGTAAACTAACCGGCTTGTATTACATCGTTTGCTAAAAAACCGGCCATAACTTTGTGGCAATTTAAAGCAGGAATGCAAATAAGACCGGGCAAAGTTTCACGTCCAAAGAAAAAACACTGATATTTACAATGCCCGGAAAGCTGTGTGCTGTGTTTATAAAGGAATCACGTTGTTATAAATAGTCGAAATTAATCTCGCAGCGTCGCGACATCTGCTAGACTCGCAGAACTAATTCGACCTGGAACACGCGAAATGCACTTCGAATGCCATAGGATTAGAGCTAAGTTTATTACGGGGCAAGTGCGAGTTTACGAGGAAATGTAAGAGGCAGGATGTCATTTAAGTGTCGTACAATAAAGTGGCATAAAGTACGAGCCCGTGTAGTAATCAAGTGGAAAAGGTTTTATGGCTGTAGCCCTTCCCCCAAGATCAGTTTTGTTTCGCTAATGTTTGACATGATGGTCCGCCCACAGTAGTTACACCATAGTTAAAACTAATACCAAAATACATTTAAGAATACTAAAATATAGTTACCTACCTGTGTCACTATTGTAAGAAAATGGAGAACAAGAAACATTCTCAACCACAACTACTTTTCTGTCAGAATTTAAATTGATAATCATCCTGTAAGAAAATAAAGAAAACATTCTAAGGATCACTAGGGACCAGGGTTTCTGGTTCTCACCAAGCGGGAGTTGCCATTGGGAATTCAAATATGAGTGCTAGACACATTGTTTATAGAAACAACATTTAACAACAATATACACAGTGATTGTCTATTATTGTAAAAAATTAACTCAATGTCTGATTCACTCAAGGGCAGTTCATTTCGATAAAAATAATAAAAAAAAATTTGTAAGCGTGTGTTTGGAAACGCTTTATTTCTATGATACAGCGCATTATTATTATTTTTGAAGTGAATACTTCTTTGGCGGCGTTCTGATATTTGACGAGAATGGAGAGTGAATTGGAAAAAATGTAACGTTTCCAGATTTCGTTACACGAGAGAGAAAAAAGATATAACGTAGAGAGAAGGAGAAAGAGAGCTATACATCATATATATATATATATATATATATATATATATATATATATATATATATATATATATATATATATATATATATATATATATATATATATATATATATATATATATATATATATATATATATATATATATATATATATATATATCAGTTTAGGCTATCCGCGTCTCCCTATTGTCGCGCATGCGCGCGTTATAGATGTACGCGTCCAGACGCTATATATTAACAGCTGAAGCAGCACGCGTCTGTACCGAGTATTTATCATTGTGTTTTGTAATTATTTACGTTATTTACATCTGTGTTCTGTGATTATTTGATAATAATATCCTTGAACCGTTTAACTTGTTAAAATCTAGAAGATATAATATATTTCATTCACCGCTCCCTACTGGTTTACAGCCACACAGGTGCAAATTCACTTGGAAGAAGCGAAGACAAAATCCCTTTGATTCTCGGGGGAGATTTCAATGTAAACTTCGGATCCAATGATTCTTTGACGTTGATTAACTTTCTTCGAGAAACATTTGGTCTACTTATAAATAACAATCCCAAAGAATCAACAACAAAATCCGGAACAACAATAGATGCAATTTTTACACGTTATCTAGAAAATATCGAATCACGAACATATATTTCATATTTTAGTTATCACAAACCAATCATATCAGTATTACCAATTGAACCACCAGCCGATGATAGTGTAGATAATGATTAAACCGAATATTTTTTTACACAAATTTTATATTGTTATATTTCTTTTGAAATTATCCCTCTCCCTTTCTCTCTCTCTCTCTCTCTCTCTTTCAATCTCTCACTCTTAATCCCTCTCATTCTCTATTCTAAAGAAGTATTCACTTCTATCACGTGTACTGAGCTGCACATGATATTTTTTTTATTTATTTTTAGTAATTATTAATTCAAATCTTTATCCTTTTTATTTTTTTCCTAGTTCTTTATCCGATTTTCTCGACAGGTTTAATTCTAATGATAATAGTCATTTTTTGTGTCATTAAATTTCACTTATTTATTCCAGCGATGTCTCAGGCGGCAGTTCATTTGGTAATTATTTACTTTATAGTAAAACTCTCAAATTCTTATCAAATTTTAGTTACCCTCCATTTTCAGGGATGCTTAAGACGAATCTAATTTCACTTTTTGGCGGTCAGACACAGTTTTCGAGAAAGTCAATATTCAACCTTTCCTCATGATACCACACTTGTCTCAAGTAGCTTTCACTTTACATTATGTACATATTAATGCAAGTAGATGCTACAACACTTTTTTTATACATAGCATGCATAAAAATCGTCATAACACTTATTATTCATTACGATTTTCAAATTTATTTGCAATGTTTACAATTTTCATGAAGCCGTCCATTTGCTATCCTAGCACTCTCTATAACCCGAAACACTGAGATAGCAATTGGACAGGTGCATGAAAATTGTAAACATTACAAGTAAATTAGAAAATCGTAATGAATAATAAGTTTTATGGGGTTTCAATGTATGATATGTATAAATGAAGTATTGCAGCATCCACTTACATTTATATTAGGTATTCATGTTATATAAAGTGAAAGTTATGTGATAAAGAAAAGCTGTCATGTTTGGAAAGCTGAAAATTCGTTTTCTCGAAAACTGAAGCCATATTTGTTTTTAGCACCCCTGGAAATGGAGTAGCTAAGATTTAGTGAAGATTTGAAAGATTTAACTAAAGTAAATAATTGCTGTTCATTCAATATCGGCGAGAAAAAAGAATATACGTCACTGCATTCTTTACGTCGATAGAACTATTAAAAGTATAACGTCTTCGTCTCTAGAATTTTTGTCATATCTTGCTTCCTTTTCGAGAAAAAAAAATACCTTCGCTCTGCACTTATTTATTGTAGATTTTAGTACACAACGAACCAAGTAAAATAAATTATTACAATAAACTAATGAAATTGGTGGAATTAATGAATCAGCAAATAAATAAAGTTAAGTTATCCAAATGACCACCTCTATCTGAAATACGTGCTTCAATTCTGCGATGCATTTTGAACACGTAATTAAACTAAAATGTGCTAAAACGCCATCGTGCATAGAATATATCGGGAATATTATTGATTTAACTTGAAGTTGAAACACTATCCATCTAATGGTTGTAGGAATCTATAATATCAGAGGTTATTTAGACACCAAATATTCCAATTTTAAATCTCCATAGCTACGAAAATAACAGATTACAACTGCTATATCCTTGACATTATTTATCCAAGGCCTTTTCAAAAGTATAAAACATTCTATTACAGAATGACATTGAAATATATAAGATTCTGACACTCTGTATACTGTCAATGTTTGGGGCATCTACTATCTCCATTCTTTCTGGGTGACTGCACAGGTATTTTGTTTCGAGAATGTCGAATACGATTTTTTCTACAACCATCTTTTCTTCGCCCAGGTTTCGACCTTTATATGGATATATTCTCAACTATGGAATGGTATATAATATACTTAGTATTTTTTTGTTATATATATATATATATATATATATATATATATATATATATATATATATATATTTGTATTCCATAGCACCGAGTTCAATTGTCGTACATACATAAGCTCTTTCACCTTTCGCCAATTTTGTTTACACCATCAATAATTTTGACACTGATACTTTCGAAACTAATTTTTGTATTTCGCTTTATATTTACTGTCACTTTAAGTAGTTAGTTATTATTAATATCTTGCATGGAATGAAAAAGCCTTCATCTATTTCTTTGAGGTCGCCAGCTATAACTGTAAACAAAACGAATAAATCTGCTGACTGCAGAATACATTTAAGCCCACAATATTTATCGAGAGGGTTATCCAGATCTGCGACAGCTATCAAAATGTTTATATCTCTATATTAAGAAAGCTACGAGACAAACCCGGCCTATTAAGCTGAATCTACGTTGAGATTAATCGCGAGATTTTGTCCTTAGCTCCATCCATACCAAGAATAATCTACAAATCTTACACGTTATAGAGGGGACCTGTTCGTGATGTATACCAGCTTTTGTATCATCAGACCCAACAAAACTAAAGCGTATTTATAAATCTTTATAAGAGAACCACCAGCGTCGGCTATGGGGGTACACCGGTTGTTAGCGGTATGGATCACCCCCATAACGTTCTCGTTTCCTAATATACAAATACTAAATTGTAGGAAATGTAATAACAAATATAATATTAATATATCTAGTGATAAATAAATAGATATGATGCCAAATTTAATATTAGGCGAATTTAAAATCACTATGAATATTGGGTTTCTTTAGTTAACCTTCCGTCGGGCGCAGTATGAATCCAAACACGTTCGGGCGCAAGGTATCTAAGAGATCCCATAATCAAATCTTACACTATTTAGATTTTAATGAGGTGGAGACTTAATTAAACGCTTATTTTAATTAATATAATACAATAATAAATATTTCACACTTGTTCTTAATCACAATAATCAAATTTACATAAAGGAACTCATTTTAATGTTGTAAAACAATAAATTTGGAAGATTTTTACAGGGCAACCAGCTATTGACAGGTTTTTTCTGTTTTATGGACAAAACACAAACATAAATTAGTATTGAACAATATTTTGAATACAGAAAACAAACCACCTACTTCTTCATATAAAAGTTATAAAGTTATATATAAAAAAAAATGTTGGACGTGAATTATAAAGAAAAGTTTTAAGTAACTGCCTAGTTTAAGTGTAAAAAATTATAAATCCTCTTCATCATTTTAGCATGTTTCAAACAACAATAAACAGTTGGTAACGATATTTAGTATAAACGAATAATTTGTTAATGTTGAACGCCCAAATGTGTTAATTTTGAATAATAATACCATAAAAAGTCAGAATAAGTAAGTGTAGGAATCCCAAAAAATATTAATTTGAATAATAAAAGAAATCTAACAAAATATAAAAGTGAGAATAATGACGTAATCAGGCGCAATGCATGTGACAGATCCGGGCGGCCCATAAAAGGCCAGGGTATGCACTAAAAGAAATCGACATCATTTCGAGAAGAATGGTTTGGAGCTAGGAAGCTATGAGGGAGCTCGAGTTAATATTCGTAATACACACGAAAGGGCAAACAACCAAGTGACTGCCAGATCTCATAGATCGACTGCGCCCGATGGAAGGTTAAATCCTCCTCACACGGTGAAAACTTAACCTAAAACATTTAGAAGCTAAATTCAGGAACAAAGGTAGGAAGACAATGCAAAATTACCTAGCATTTTTGAGAAGATTCTTAGAAGACTTACTGATTTTAAGAAAGAAAAGTATTACCGTTGATTATTATTGAGAGTATAGACAAATATTTATTGATCGGTTTAATTAAGGTAACTTATAAGTCGGGAATCGAGAAAGGAACCACCAGACCGCAAAGCGGTTATCAAATGGTTCCCGAATAGCAAGGCTATTACGTAATCGCTGTAGGAAATAACTACTCCTCGGACTAAAGCCCCGCTAGGCATTGAATTATACCTAACAGCGATCCTCGACCCCTTTCTCGTGTTTCTGCACGACTGGAGCTTTCTTAATGAAGGGATAATTGAATAATTTGGTGATTTAAATAATGTATATCATTATTTATCTCACTGGCATTCCATAAAATTAAGCAATGGTACAGCACATACTCTCCTGGTTTTTTATGCATCGACCAAAGAGAGCGGTTACCAAACACGTTGTATTTAATTTTATTATACAAGTAAAAGCACGATTATAGTTTCATAGAGTATATGATAGTTATATTAAACTATTTATATTTAAATTGGTGTAGTTCTAAATACTGTTGCATCTATAGCTGTCTTAAAAGTATGAGGTGAAATTAGGTTATCAGTTGCATATGGCTATGTTTATTTTAGATAAATAAATAGAGTGGAAGTACTTAAAGGTACGGAAATTGATTGATTTTAAAATTACCCCAAAACGCCAATAGTCTACTACAGTTATCATGCATTAAGACACCACACTTGCCATAAATCATTGATCTAGTTTGCAAGCGTTTTAACAAGTGTTTTCGTTTTAACAAATATCGAAATTTGCTACTAGGGATAATCGCATTATTGCCCCTGAGAAACAGATGTGTCCTGTTTTAATCTACTTTCTAATCTACTATTTATAGGTCTTAAAACTATTATGTACAAAGAACATCACAGCTGTCAATAAGCGTATGTGCAGTCATATGTATCCACACGCAATTTTTCGAAAATGGTTTTATGAACCCTCTTTTCCAATTTTGTGGTCCACTGAGGCATGTGCCATCCCTGTGAATAATTGCAAGCCTTTGGATTTGGACCCCGCAGGAATGTGCCACCCGTTGTGACGCAAAATTTACGCCGGCTAATCCTGTTTCGAAAAATAAACGAAAAAATAATCGGACACGTAAACTTTGCTGGAAACGTGTTGCGAAAATCATAAATTTTGAATAATTATCAAGTTCGGAATGCAAACGGCTCATCTTGCCTCGACTAAGTTGATTTATGTGCCTACCTCCAGACGGCGATGTTGTGGCTGAAAATAATAATGACAAGGCAATAAAATTTCAATTGTTAATGTTCCGGTAATGGCAGAAGCATGCAGATTTTTCCTAAGATATTGTTTTTAAAATTATGTCACGTATTGTGGTGGGAATTTTTATTTGATTTGATTTCAGCACTTTCGTATTTACGTGTTAGAAATTTTAAACCGGTAATTAAAATTTATACTATAAATATCAGATTACCCAGTGAAAGATTTAAAATCCTACCCATAGGATTTTTAATCCGTAATTGAACGGTGCCACAAATTTTACCTAACACTTAATTGGTACTAAATTAATATATCTCAACAATATGAAGCAAGATATTGTAAGAAATAATAAAAGACAAAACACTTGCTGAATACATAAATATTGACATGTATTATTGTGTATTCCAAGTGATAATACTTCTTGGGAGATAGTGGAAAAAGATTCCCATTATCCTCAAGGGAACATATGGTCATTGACAATTCTTGAAGATTCCTCCAATAGATTGCCTCAGGTTAAATAGACATAGTCAAACACAATAGTTTGATGGAAGAAACCAGATCAGAGACCAGAAGTGTAGGCATGAACCCATGATAACCGTTCAGTGATAATATTAAGTCTTTATGTACTATTGCCAATAATAACTTTTTTTATTATGAATTAAGTTATAGTTCAGTTTTGCACAACTACTGAATGTCTAAAAATGTTATCAGAGGCAATAGTTTGATAGAAGAAATCAGATCAGATACCAGAAGTGTAGGCATGAACCCATGATAACAATTCAGTGATAATATTGAGTCTTTTATACTATTACCAATAATAACTTTTTTTGTTCGGAATTAAGTTATAGATCAGTTTTGCACAACTACTAAATCTCTAAAAGTGTTAGACCCGATCACTCTTGCAAATATGTTAACATTTTCGGTTATTCATAAGCATTTATTGATTATTAAAATCAATTCCACTTATTGGTGCCCCTTCTTGACTACCTTACCTCAATCTGTGATAAGTAACTTGTTGGATAAGTAGGACCGGATTGGAGAAGTCTGCAGCACAGAATTTTTTAAAATGTTTTCAAATGACACCACCATCAGCGATTAAAACAATATTGTTTGGTTGTTAAAGCTATAAATTCTGCCACAAAAGAACTAGATCTACAGCTTGTTAAGAATAGGAAAAAGTGTGAGATTCTGTATGATGCGTAGAAGAAAGAGTGAAGCAGTATTCGGAGGGAAAAGGATGCACTTTAGGCGCAGCCAGATCGAACTCCGTGTGCATTCACATTGAAAACTATTTCATCTCGACTGAGCAGAAATGCATCATATGCTTTTGCAATTTACACAAAAAAACATGCTATTGTATTGTTTATTTATTTCGTAATATTAAGTTGGGATCTCTATATTTATTTAAATATAAATGTAAAGAATGGGACTATATAAAAAACACAGATAATATTTTATAGACTTATGGATCTTTCACTGACTGTAGACTCGATTACTCACTCTGCAAAAATCTTAATGCAATTGAGTGAAAACCAGGCTACTTACTGCGCACCCCGTGGGCGGTCCGATATCGCAGTTTTGAGACTTGTTCCTATTGTTGATAAGCTGTACAATATAGCAAAATTTTCACACCGTATGTTAATGAAACGAGATATTATATACGAGATGTGTATTTGGTTGAAGATAGGACCTTCATATGTGAATCTAAATTAAAGAAATTTTCATTCAACTGCCTCTTATGCCACTTATACGCCATATCTTACAGATATAGTCCCATTGAACTAATAAGATATTAATAGGCACGAGGACGTATAATATGTTAAAGATAACAGTGAATTTAATACCTTAAATCATTCGACTTAAGAAATCATTTCAACGATATTTTTTGCATTTCTTCCATTTCCAATATTTCGTCCTATACTTCTCTTATTTGCTTGAGAAGTCTCGCTTCAAAACCCAATTAAAATATTTATGTACCGTTACATAAATTATGTCCCCATAAAATAAGAATATTACACAGAAATACATGCAAAAACCCTCGTTTTGAGTATGAACGTTCACGTACTTCAAGAATAACAAGATTGTAATTCAACACTCGGCTTTCATTAACGCCAGCTTTACAGCTTCTAATCCGGTTCTATTAGATTTTATGCCAAATAACTTGTCCTTAAAACTTTTATTGTTTTGCATTACCTCGAATATAGCATTTTTGTGTAAATTAGTTTTAGTCCCAACGAAATAAATTTCTGAAGAGTGTGAATAAAAATATTAAACGAACGGTAACTACATATATATATGGATCATGTGATATAATACGGTTATTTATAGGTATTACAAAAAGATAATTTGCATTCGTTTGAAATGCCGACTAAAATTGGAAATTTTAATGAAGTAATCAGTTGGTTGAATATGAATATACGTATGTATATGGAGGAAATATTATGTTATAATTTATATACGGAGAAAATAATTATAATTACTCCGATATACTTTAATTTCGTTTAATTGTGACCAGGAAGTAATGCCGTAACGTAGTAATCAACTCAATTATATAAAAATTGATGTGTACCAGATATTTACATGTTAGTGGAATACTGGAGTAGGTAGGAACCTTTGGTGTGAAGATAACACTGACTCACATTTCCACAAAACACAAAAACACTATACACTACACTCGCCTGGCATTTCACTAACAATGTTTACATCATCTAGAGATAATAAAAACTCATCTGAGATGAATTTGTAGAACTGAGATCATTTCTAGTTTATCGCCTACTAAGCTTCTTTCTCAATAAAGATAGGTTCGAAAAAGAAAAAGCGCTAATCAAGGATATAGCTGAATGTAATGGATATTCTGTTAGTATAGCTGAAATAATTATTAGGAAACGTAAATTTAACGAAACACTTTGTAATTCCTCGCCCTTTCAAACTGAAAGGGAATATCCAGAAAAATACGTATCTATTCCTTATGATCCTTGATTCACCCATGGTATTGGTAAGGTTTTTAAAGATGGTAGTTCATTCATCAAGAAATAAATTAAAACAACTTTTAGGCAATCCAAAAGACAAAATTAACACAAATGAAAGACCGGGGATTTACGAAATCTGCTGTAACCACTGTAATCAAAGGTATGTTGGACAGACCAGACGATCTATTCAAACCAGGTTCAAAGAGGATATGGCGCATTTCAATATGGTAGAACAGATAAATCCAGTGTTGCCCAACATGCCTTCGAGAACAACCATAAGATAGATATTAGCAACTTAAGATTAATTAGAAATTTAACAAATGCTAGACAGCAGATGCATTTAAAAGTTTGGAAATTGAAAAGTGTAAAAATAGTATGAATAGTCCCCTTTATTGGTTAATTGATCACGACTCACTGGGCCGCAACTGTGATGGTCAGAACTCAATGAGCCGCGACATTAATTTAGGTATAAATAGGATACATACATTGTTAGCATAAGATTAGTTTTAATCATAAAAAATTGAGTTTTAATCATATCCAGATGATGCCAACTTTGTTGGCGAAACGCGAGTCGAGTGTAGTATATGGTGTTTTGGTGTTTGTAGAAAACTAAGTCAGTGTTGTTAGTGGAAAGCGAAATCTAACATTATTAAGGAAGAAATACAAGTCATAAATACATTGAATTTTCCACAGAACCCCCAAAACAAGTCTATTATAAGTTATTTCTAAATAAGATTACGTCGATTATCATCATCATCATGAGGTCATCAGTCCTAAACCTGGTTGGACGCTAACCTCCAGCTTCTCCTATCTTGTGCTAACCTACGCTTTTCGCTAATTGTGCTACAACCTACATCCCTTACTATTTGCGAGCAGTAGTCTAATCTAGGCTTACTTCTGCCTTTCTTCACTCCTATTTCTGCCTCCAAAATATCGCAGACTATTCCCCCATGTCTCAGCAAGTGGCCTACCATTCTGTCTTTTCTCTTCTTTATGTTTTGCTACATACTTCTTTTCTCGTCGACTTCCTCTAATAATTCTTCGTTTCTAACCCTATCAGTCCACGGTATTTTCATCATTCTTCGGTAACACCACATCTCAAAAGCTTCCAATTTCTTCCTACTTGCTTCCCCTATCGTTCAGGTTTCGCAACCGTATAGTGTCGTGCTCCATACATACGTTTTCAAAAATCTCTTCCTTGTCTCTAAGTTTATTACCCTCGAGCATAAAAGTGCTTTCTTTTTGTTAAAAGCTACTCGACTCTGCGCTATTCTTTGTTTTATATCTTTATCGCTTCTTCCATCCCAATTTATTTTACTTCCTAAATAAGTTAAGTCTTTAACTTCCTCCAACTTTTCATTATTAATTTGTACTTTCGTTTTTGCTCTGCTCTTGCGCCCTTTGCACACTAACACTTTAGTTTTGTTTTTATTCACCCTCATTGCGTATTCCTCTGTGAACACTGCCTCCATTTCGTTCATCGCTGATTCTAATTCCTCCTTACTAGATGCTAATACTGCTATATCATCCACGAATCTCAGC
Source organism: Rosalia funebris (assembly GCA_037954035.1). Taxonomy (NCBI): domain Eukaryota; kingdom Metazoa; phylum Arthropoda; class Insecta; order Coleoptera; family Cerambycidae; genus Rosalia; species Rosalia funebris. Next base: position 36,197,178 of record JAZFAV010000015.1, read on the forward strand.
ATTTTTAGTTTCTGCCCTGTAGTCTAATCCCGAAATCCACTCTATCTTGTACTACATTAATCGCCTCTTCGATGTACAGATTAAAAATTAGTGGTGATTATAACTTTTGACGTCGATTATAACTTTTAATAATTACCACTAAACTAATTCATATTATTATAACACCCTGTATACAATAAAACTGCGTACCACTAAATTGCCTGCATTTTAAAGTATGTTAAAATCAAATGGGTTATTAAAAACAGAAAGGAAAACACAATCTCAGTTTTAATATCCAATATAAAAACCCTTAATTTAAAATTTTTAACATCACTAGTTCATAAAATACTAAGTTTATTAAAATATGCTCCGTCAACCGGTTAACATCTTGACCAGTTTGTCCAAATAGTACACAAGAGGTCACTGATACTACAGTCCTGATACGCTTTATAACATAAATTTCTCAAATCCATAAAATAAATTAATTTATCGAAATTTGTCGTGGCAAACAAATTAACGAAAAAACGACCATACACCGAAATACCTGATTTCCATACTATTAACGTCGTCCGCTATCTAAACCGTATTGAAAAAACTTCCTCACGCGAAAATTATTTAATTGTGTCGATGTACCAAATTTTTTCATAATAAATTATGCCCGGAGCTCCTCGGACTTTCACATAATAAATCGTGAGCCTCCTGTCGTGATTGGGCCTTGAAATTGCGGATATCGACTTTAAAAAGCTTCGGTTTTTACCGTCATATAGTTTGTTATAAGGTTGTTCCTTTATTAGAAAGTTTTTCATGCTCTACAAAATAGAAAGTTTATGTCTCCAGTGGGTAAAGCATGGCATAGTTCTTTACAGTAATATACGATATATTTAAAAAAAAGATACATTTGTAGTACGTAAAAAAGAAAGAGCATAAAAATACAATTTAAAAATATAGAAACGAAAATCCTAGTGAAGAAAAACGACTAAAGATATTGTTTTCATTTATATTGTTATATGGATGTTTTTCAATTTCTTGACCGTAGGTATGACCGTTTCTCTTTCTTTGTTAACTTGGTGCCTTTGTTAACCGACTTCAAAAAAGGAATATGAACTTTCTTTTTACTAACATATATTAACTCTCTTCATTAGTGTTCTTATTGCAAACATATGAACCTCCCCATGTTGTGAAAGACATTTTGTAGCATTTCTCTTTCAGTTCTTGAAAATTAACCACAAGAGTTTTAAAATTAATTTTTTTAAGTAAAGGAACTAGGTATGTAGCGTCATGTGGTAAATGCGAATAACTACTGACTGTTGTGATATTGGTTCGACTCCAAGCTCTGACACCAGCAATATCGATGGGAAAATTGTTTTCCGCGTTTTCTCAATATGTAACCTCCATCTAGACAGCTTCAGCTTTAAATTTAGCGAATTGTCTAATTTATATGGTGTTTTTTTATTTATTAATGTGGTGGTACTATGTAATATGTCTGAAATGGTTTGCCAGCGAAAGGGCTTGGGTATGATTGCAATTTAAATGGATATAGGTTCTTTTTTATAATCGTTCCGCATATTCAATCAAGCTTCAAGAAAGGGCAATTTTTAAGAAGTTCAGTTTCAAAGATTTTATACCATCTTTTTCTATATGTTGACAAACAGCAGTAAGAACTTCTATTATATGAACGGTTGGTCTACCAACATATTTCTTATGCGTTACATAAGACACACACACGCGAAATACACCAACAATATTTTTAAGGTACTCATATAAATCTTTTGGCAAATCTAGACAATAATCTCCAAAATTTTTCTCGTGGGAGTACTTGGGAGTACACTTTCACTGTACTCCCAAGTTCCATTAACTGTCAGTTCAAAAATAAGCTTCAATCACACATTTTTTTTCTCTGTGTGGTCTGTGGCGAAATTCATAATTCAAAAACTGATTAAGATTGCAATAGCAAGAAAATGTCATCAATTATTGATAAATTCTGACAATCAACAATAGATTGACATAAATGTATGATACAACATGCGTTTTAATTTTGTAAGTGTTGTGCATTTCACTGTGTTACTGTGAAATTAATATAAGGTAATGCTACCGGTGCTCGTCATGTTAAGGTATACTCTTATAATAGCAACTTAACAAAAAATTAAAATTTATATATAACTACGATAATCTTTTAACACTACATTTAGTTGTTTAGTATAAATCGAATTTTTAATAGAAAAGCTCGTGCTTATTACGAGAGGAATTAAATATTTTATTCAATAATAGAAAAGTACAGATGACCGTGTATTCATCAGTTATAAATGACAGCTTTCCCAGTATTCGTCAAATGCAAGTACTATTAATAGTCAGTCAATAAGAGAGTACGGAAAAAATAAAACCTAAAGCCATAGCATCAACTTTGACACGAAATACAAAAATACTTTTTGGTGGATGCAGTTACATTTGCACATTTTTCATGCAACCATACTTTGCACTTTATGCATTGTATCATGCTTTCTACCACAGTTTCTTCACATATACCACAATACCAATTAGACTCATCTTCTTTTTTCTTATTTTTCTTCTTCTCATCATGTTTAGCCTTCTGCTCTTGTTGTTTAGTTTTCCTTTCTTCTAGTTGCTTTTGTTTTTGAAGTTTCAAATTTTCCTTATTTCTATGATATTCCTTCCATTTGTCAGATGTTACAACAGAAGGAATTTTTTCTCTAATTGATTTTGCCTTGGGTATGGTTAATTCAGGCCAAAACAGACTACTTTTGAATGGCGATGGAATGTTAAGGGGAATGTTAGTAGAATTATTTTGATTAAATGGAGTGTTACACTGAAGTAACTGTTGAGGCTCGTGTTGAGGTAATTGATGGAGTGTATGCTGGGGTGAATGTTCGCATGCTTGCTGAGTTGAGCGTGGAGGTGATTGTTGAGAAAGATGCTCAAGTAAATCTTGGACACATGGATGAGATAACTGAGGTATTTCCCTGGGTGATTTCAGATGTAATGAATGTTGAGGTGAACACTGGGGTTTAAGAACTGAATCCACTGAACGGAGATAATCCGCACACTCGAAATCCATTTTTTATACGACTGGTGTTACAGTATTATATAAAACATTATTTAGCAGATGACAAAAATTGTCACGCTTTAACTTGACTCCAGAATTATCTATCCTCCACTTATAAACCTCTTTTTTCCAAGCATTTTTAGGTGAGTAAAACAGTGCTACATCCATAGGCTGAAGGATGTGTGTTGACTTGGGATATAGAGCAATCAATTGTATTCCTTCTCTGTGCAAAATTCGCTCAAAGGCAATGTCAAGTGGGAAACATGTCCATCTAAATATAAGATAACCGGAAATTCTATTTTTGTTTCTAAAGGCCAGGGATAAAAAGTATTCATTATATATTCATAAAACGTTTTCCCGGTCATCCAACCATTGTCAGATTTTGCTGTGGCCCAGAAAGGTGGTACAGAATCAATTAGGGATTTCGGAACACGTTTTAAATGTATCACTATCATTGGATGAACAAGTTGTCCATTCGCATTAGCCATAACGAGCGTAGTAATGCATTATTTTTCATCCGAATTAACTACATTGTGGACAATTCTTTGTCCTCTTCGAACAAGAACTTTGTTACCATTGGGGCTAAGGTAAAATGCTGTTTCGTCGCAGTTGAATATTCTAGACCCAGACGTTTTTGCAACAGCAACTAAGTTCTTTGTTTCAAAAAATTCAATAATTTGGCTGAACCAGTTTGTAATATTCGTTTCAGTAACTCCAGGTCGAGTTATCGTCAAATTTTGTGACACCCGTTAAGTTATGTCAGGGTGTCTTTTGAGAAAGGCTTCATGCCAGTGTCATCCAGGTCTTTCACTTGTGCATGGATTATCACGTTTCTATTAACATCTGAACACTATCTAACAAGTGGTCTTTAGTAACGGGAAAATCATTTTCACCCAAATGGAGAATCCATTTTTTCAGACTTTCTTCCTCACCCTGATTAAGAATAGAAGGAGGGCCCATTTTCCTGATTAATGGCGTTTTGCCTTTAACTTTAACCGACAGTGTCATCCGTGGTACTTTAAATGTTTTAGCTGCTGCGCTAATGCTTATACCATGTCTGACAGCTTTTATCGCATTTTGAATGTCTTCATCGGTATACTGAAACCTCGATTGAAACTGCGACATTTCTAAAATTGTAAAAGAACGAGTATCGTCACAGATATGCTCGAGTAATCGTCGTATATTTTACGAATTTTAATAGACGGCTATTGCCATATATAGTTTTATATAAATACTATAGCCTAAAAACATTAGGATATTAAAGCTCAAAGTAAAGAAAGTTAAGTTTCAACTAGAAGCCAATGCACCAGTATTCGGCATACATGACAATTACTGGGTAGAAGCTAATTTATACGTTACCAGTATTCGTCACCACTAAAATTTACAAGAAAATTAGATTAGAAAGCTAATCACTATTTTTTCATGTACAACAATATATTATTTTTCGTTATAAACAGTTAATAGATGCAACACATTGATTAATCTTGTTTTATATAACGTTAAATAAAAGTACTTACCTTAATATAATGTTAAAGTAACCTTCACTTACGCTTAACAACACAATATGCTGACATCTAAGCCTCACTTGCCAGAAGCCAATTTTTGCGGGAAAAATATATCATACCAACTTAGAAAGCTGAAATGTCACTGCTCATTTGTACTGAATTTGTTACGTAATATAGTTAGTTAGAATCGAATCTTAATATTGAGAGAAAAGTCACAACTGTGACGATTTCTGGTACTGCGACGGTTAGTGGTACAATTACCTTATTGACGTATTTGTTCGTGGACAGTCGATTCCAATACCTCCATCTCTTCGACAACCATCAGATGATGGCCACTAGTGAAGTTGAAATTGTTACGTTTTAATTATCATTTTTTGTATCGTCTTAAGTATCAAAAATAAAAATATAAGTTTTTGAAACATTGAGTGGGCGAGCAGTGGTCTAGGCTAACTTGGTGTATAGTTTATTTTATCGCTATTTACCAAATAAAAAATCTCAAAACATACCGTGGCTTGTTTTTATGGCTAGGCTCAGGTAGACTGTTCCGTTTATCGGCAAGATAAGAGAGTTTTTTATTTGGCAAATAGCGATGAAATGAATAGTACATCTTCGATATTAATTAAGCAATAACTGGCGCGGCTGTCATTAGAATGGATGATCATCGGCTGACTCGCCTATAACTTCTATCAATTTATATGTGTGGACTCGTAAAAGCAACACAAACTTAGGTGAGATTTCTGTAGAAAACATACCACCCGTTGGATAGGATGTAATACCGTAGGTTCCTTGTCTATTACATGTCAGAATTGCTGTTAGGTATAATCCAATGCCTGGGGGGTTTGGCCCGAGGAGTAGTTGTTTCCTATAGCGATTATGTAATAGCATTGCTATTCGGGAACTACTTGATAACCACTTTGCGATTTAGTGATTCTTATCTCGATTCCCGATTTATAAGTTGCTATTACATGTCAGGCAAACAAAATATCACTTACCCCACTGCAAGAGCGGGGGTTCGGCAAAATTTCCAGGTTGGGATTAGCGCTGAGAGCTCCAGTCTCAGCTGTCAGTATAGCCTATCCATTTTTCTCCGCTCGTTAGAGGACCACTGCAGAGACGATAATTGAAAATGTCGCAACAGAACCGTGAAAAACTACCGGGAAGCATCGGGAACATTCCCCGACGCCCTCCGGATTTTTTTAATTATTCATCCGTTGCACCTCCGCTTTGTTACCGCTGATTCCATAAATGCGCGTACCGCCGAGATTAATTCTTTTGTAATTGCACGGCAACAGCCATTCGTCGATATAGGGTAGGGATAATAACATCTGCTTTTGCATTATTTAATAAAAATTTTACTCTCCGAGTAAATTATACAGTCTAGGTAGCATTGAAAATAGCAACTACATGCTGCCAAGTAAAAATAAAAGCTCACGCCCCTGTGTCAGGAGTAGAATAACTGTAAATGAAATGCCGTAAAGGCTTAATTTAAGGCTTAAGGACAGTTCTTATCTCTGCATCATCGACTTTATTTATAGGTGAAGAAAAAGCAGGCGTGGAATTTGAATTTCTTCGCTTCATCGTTAATTTTATCATGGTAAATGTAAACGAGTGCTTCTACGTGAGGCGTTTAATAATAATAAAATATAATTCATGAAGTTGGTCCATGCTAATAATTTACATCAGTTAACAGGTAGATAGCAATAACAAGTCATATTATGCCAATATTCTGACGTGTGTAACGATCCTTGGATGCGAGGAGCAGACATATCAGTCTAATCTTTCAATAGGAACACTCGAAATTTGTTAGGTTATAGCGGTCATTTTGTTAAAGCAATATCTGTCATATTTATTGTGAATTGTTCAGTAGTGTATGGCAAATCATCGTCCCGCCGAGTCGACTATTCGTCGTTTGGTGGCCAAATTCGAGTCAGCCGGTTTTATAAATAATCAGCCAACACGCGTACGTCACCGGGACGCAGGGTCTACTGAAAACATCGTTGCTGTGTGTGAGTGTACGAGAAAACCCGAGGCAATCAATTTCTCGTCGTTCACTAGAGTTTGGTCTTTCTGCGGCTTCAACTTGGCGAGTGTTGTATCGGGACTTGGTTCTGCACCCGTATAAAATCCAACTGAAACCGGAACTTAGGGTAAACGACCATAGACAACGCCGTGTATTCGCTGATTGGGCTCTGGATCACTTGGAAGTTGACCCAAATTTCTCCAAAAAACTCATCTTTAGCGACGAGGCCCATTTTTGGATGAATGGGTATGTGAACAAGCAAAATTGTCGGATTTGGGACGATACCAATCCACACGAGATACACGAGCACCAAACGCATTCCGAGAAAGTCACTAGGTACTTCTTCTAATACTAAACAGGCATTGCCATAACCGTCAACGGCGCGCGCTACAGATCGATGATAAGCATGTTCTTATGGTCTAAGCTGGATGATTTGTATACCGACGACACGTGGTTCCAACAGGACTGTGCTACGTGCCACACAGCGCATACCACGATGAACATTTTGCACGAGTGATTTCAAAACATGATTATTCCGTGCAGCGGCGCCGGCGACTTGAACTAACCACCGAAATCGTGCGATTTAACGCCTTTAGACTTCTTCCTTTGGAGCTATCGTAAATCGCAGGTCTATTCTAACAAACCGCAAACAATTGATACCCTCAAAGTCAACATAACGAATGCCATCCAGCAAATTCAGCCATATTTATGGGGCAAAGTCATCGAAAATTGGATCTCCCGAATATGTGCCCCCAAGCAAAGCCGCGGCGTATATTTGAAGGACGTTATATCCCATACTTACAATATATAAAAGAAAGAATATATATTACCATAGAATATTCTTTCAATTAAAAAAAAAAAAAAATGAATATCTCACACACAACTTGTTTCATTTATATTTAAAAATCGAGTGTCCTTATTGAAAGACCTGTTGCTTTATACAACATCCAAAATCATCTAATAGCAAAAGTTATTCTAACGGTTTTCAGTATGGAAACACTTTTTCGGTTAGTGGTAGATAATATAAAAATATATCAAATGTCAAATGATATAGAGGCGGTCTAAGGAGGAGAACAGGTTCAAAGACGCTACCCCGAGGTACTCCAGTACCAATCTTCTTTAGGTCAGAGTATTCTTCGCCATGTGTAACTCTAAAGTGACGATCAGTAATGTATGATCAAAGCATTTGCCTCATTTATTTTGGAAAATATTTTTTTAATTTATATTTCAGGCCCTGGTGGACACACTCGGTCAAATGTTTGAGTCACATCTATAAATATCGTTGCACAGATCTTTTTCTCTTCTAGTTCTCTCTCAATTACATCGGTGATTCGAAGTACTTGATCAATGGTCGAGTGCTTGTTACTAAATTCAAAATGATGAGACGGAATAAACTCCGTTTCCTCAGTGATGGGTTTGAGTCTCTGCCCTGCAAAAGAAGATTTTCAAACAGCTTGAATATAATCGACAATAATGATATGATGTTCTATCGTCAGGTAGTGTCTAGGGCCTAGGAATAATTATGACTTCAACAAGCTTCCATTGTATCGGCAAGTATCGGAGCAGTACTGCTGTGTTGAAGAGGTGTATCAGTTTAATGATGACTTCGTGTGGGAACTCACTGAGTATTTGTTCTGTTATTATATCATTACCTGGCGCTTTATTTGTACTGAGATTATTTTTGATAATGTTGATATCCTCAGCCAATGTTATTGACGTAGTTATCTTGCCATCTCTCTTAATAATTTGCTGCATTTCTTCTATACTAATCGAATCATGAGGCTGAAAAATATTCCTTAAGTGGTCAGCAAATATTTCTGCATTTTCTTTTTCTTATCGAGCCCAGTTGCCATCGTTTTTGCAAATGGGAAGGTCCTGATGTTTTGGCCTATTCAAGGATTTAGTTGCCTTTCACAGAGAGTAGTCTGTGCTTTCGTCATCCATTAACTCCCTAGGGAAACTCTGAAAACTTTCATTCTTGATGGCTTTCGTTTTATGAATTAGCATTTTTATGATGATAGCTTTACAAGTTAAATTTTTTAACTTCTAATTGCTATATAAATATCTTGCAATAATAAATAATTATATTGCATGCATTTCATAATGCATACAATGACTTAATCTCATGATTAAGTAAAAATCTAAGAGATGGTAATTAGAGTAAAAAAAAATAATATGAATTTATTTCTTGTCATAATATACACGGAGATACTTTTTCAGTCAGTATATAATATTGTAAGTTGAAAAATTAAGCTCACACTGGTCAAATTGGTCCTTATTTTGAAATATTATAAATAATATTTCAGCTCCTTCGCCACAAAGCTGTTCCAAATTTTCGATTAATTTTCAGCTTGGACCATAACATTCCAAATTTACGTCATATTAATGTCTATTTATGCAAGACAATAGCATTAAAATTAATTGCATTTTTATAATATCTTTATATAATTTATAAATACGTCGTTATTCTAATCACCCACCTAACGGCCAGGTTGAAATTTTCGAAAATTCCTTCTTTGATGTGTTAACACTTATTCTGTTAATCTCTTTGTAAACATTTTTTCAAAGTATCTCCTTTAGGATGTCGTAAATATTAATCTTACTGTACACTTGCTCCACATTAAAGTAATCGTCTTGGCTGTTCTTATAAAGATGCCGTAATCCGCCTTTGATATTCCGCCTGTGTAAAACGTTTGAAAATGACACATTAATGCGTCGAAATTGCAATAACGATTAGTTATAATTAGAGCTGGCTAACACGTGAACTCCAATGAAGTCGATCGCAAAAATTTATTTATTTTTCTATACGTGGTTATATCTATTAATAAATTGTTAGAGAACGACGAATTGTATGAAGAATAATAACAGTCGTAGCAGAATATATGACGAATATGACAGATTTTCATAAGTGGATGAAGGTAAGTGAATGGTGTCCAAATAGTTTTGTCTTGGAATTACTGGCAAATGTGTATTCTATTGACAAAATATTTCTTTAGTAGGTACCAATTCTTAAAATCCTAAATCTGCACTAATTTCTCCTAGACAGTAAACTTACCTGAAAGGATCATATATCCAAACATAAAAAACAAAGTGACTTAAAAATTAAAGAAATGAACTGGTTGATTGAAAGTCCAAATTATCAATAGAAAATAAACTACTTCTATATAAAACAAGAATTAGACCCATTTAAACTTACGTAGTAGAACTCTGGGACATTGAAGCTAAATCACATATTATTCTTTCTACCATGCAAAGAGCTTAATCTAACATTCTTCCTTCCATAATAGACGCACCCTGGTATGTTTCAAACGACACGCCACATACAGACTCGAATATCCTGCATGGAAGCGAGGTCATTTATCATCGAAGTCATTATCGATTCGGTCGAAGACCGAATCGATAATCACCGTCTACAAGTCGAAGTACATCCCAACCCTCTCCTAGAAACACTATTAGATCCAGTTAAAGACCAAAGATTGAAGAGATGCTGGCCAGCAACATCTCTTCTTAAATGGAAACCTTAAATAGGTAACTTCGTTGTATTTTCACCTCTCCAAGGCATAAGTGCAAGCATCTACTTCCTGGTACAAGTTACCACATTAGCTTAGTAGGTAAAGAGTTTATTTGTGCCCTCTTGAATTGAAGGGCATTCTGTGGAAACTCCCATTAAAATAAACAGTTTTAAAACCTTAAAACGGACTTTTTCGCCCGTGGAACATCTATATCTCGAAATTGAGTGGCCGAGAAAAAATAAACCAACACATAAATGCAGAATATGTGTTTTATGCGATAGTTTTACTTTTTTCAAATAGTCCACCATCGTGTTTTCTCATGACCCATGGACAGGGTGGGGTGTGTTCTACCCACCTCAAAGTCAATAGGTGTCGTCTGGGAGACGTCCCCGATCAGAATCAGTCAAAACCCGTTTGATCCGACATGATTTAGTTGAGTTATTATGTTAATAAATAGAAATTCTCAAATAGTCCACCGTCGTGCTTTCTCATGACCCATGGACAGGGTGGGGTGTGTCCTATCTGCCTCAAAATCAATAGGTGTCTTCTGGGAGACGTTCCCGATCAGAATCAGTCAAAACTCGAGCGATCCGACATGATTTAGTTTAGTTGAAGAAATTAATGCCGACGACAACGACAACGACAACGATACACACACAGACAAAATTTTTTTAAAACCATTTTTTGTGGTTTTTATGCCGACAAACGAAAAATAAACGAAAAACAAAATTTTTTAATTTTGCTTTATGCGATTAGATTACTTTTCCGCTAGTATAGTTGAGTGCGGAAAAGTAAAAAGAGCCAGCGTGTTAGAATCTTAAGTGTAGTTTAAGTAAAGATTTATGTCATCCTAATGAGTATCTGAAGATTTGTTCTTGAGTAGTACCTATTATAACTATAACGAATTCTATCAAATCTTCAGCTATTTTTTTTCAGGTTATTGGAAATCAGATATATTTTTAGCCATTCATTTTTATAGAAAAACATTAAAAAACAAAATGTCTGTTGTTCTACATTCCAGTAAGTTTTAACCTAGGTTTGCTTTTTTGAAATGTTAATTTCAAAAAAGCAAATAGGAGGCATTTTTCATATCATATAGGAGTCATAGATAGACAAATAAATACATAAAATAAGGTAGACCTAAATATTTACACCGCCACAAGGATGAAAACAACACGACAAAGCTAGACTGAATTACCTGTACCTACATGGTCTCAAATATTTCAAGTCCATGCGACGGCATATCGGGTGTCGCGGTGTTACCCGAGCGTAACACCACTCTTGTAATACTCACTCTAGGTAGCTTTACTTATAACTCAAAAATCATGGTTACCAGAGGTTAAATATATGTACGTAGGCGTTGATATTAAGGGGTAGTTTGTGACATACATAGATCTATAAGCGATAAATCAACCATCTAAAATCAATACGTATCGATTTGTTGAAAGTAAAGTAAAAAAGAAGAGCGGAAAATATTAATCAATAATTAAGTAAAATTATTTAAGTTAATGGTCACATGCAATTTGCGTTGCTCCTAAATGGACCTTACAAAATTCCAGTTTAACGTTAAAAAGTACCAATGAATGCAATTCATCCATGTTTCATCCATTCTGTAAAATGTAAAATCGATCTGTCACCTCTGGTTCAAATAATGTAGCTGGTAAGTGACGGTTTCTCTATTAACCTTCCGTGGGGCGTAGTATGAATCCAAACACATTCGGGCGCAATGCATCTGAGAGATCCCATAATCAAATATTACATAGTTTATTTAATACAATACAATCATAAATATTTCACACTAGTTTTTAATCGTAATAATTAAATTTATATAAAGGAACTCGTTTCATGTTATAAAACAATAAATTTGGAATACTTTTATAGGAGAACCAGCTATTAACAAGTTTTTTCTGTTCTGTTAAGGACAAAACACACACAAATTTGTATTGAACAATAATTTGAATGTGTTAATTTTGAATAATAGTTTCATAAAAAGCCAAGATAAGTAAGTGTAGAGATCCCAAAAAATATTATTTATTAATTTAAATAATAAAAGAAATCTAATAAAATATAAAAGTGAAAATAATGACGTAATCAGGCGCAATGCATCTGACAAATCCTGACGGCCCATATAGGGCCAGGAAATGCACAAAAAAAGTCGACACCATATCGAGAAGAGTGGATTAGAGATAGGAAGTTATGAGGGAGTTCGAGTTAATATTAGTAATACACACGAAAGGGCAAAGAAAAATGTGACTGCCGATGAATAAACTCATACTAATAATATCCCTAGCAAATGCAATAAACGTTTATACAGCGAATGAGCGAATCCTCCTCGACTCCATTTATTCTCTACACTTTACACTAAAGTACACACACGCTCTTATCCATCCCTCTCAATTTACAACGCTCATCTCGTCTAGACGTCAGCAAACCAAATACCGATCTAAATTCGAAGCAATTTACATTGTCACCGTAGCGAATGCGGTTGAATGCATCCATTAAAGCGACACACACATCGCAAGATCCAACAAAGCGCCACACTTAAGCCTTTGGCGGAAGAGATATCGCCCCTGGGAAGCCTGGCTAGGAGAGCAACGCAGGTGTCAGAAGAGTAACGCCTCGCCGTAGCTCCCAATTAAAATCATGATTTATTATTTATGATTTTATGCCTCGATGGCACTCACTTTTACACGTTATATTAGCGTGCTTTACTGTACCTTTGTTTATGGTGAACGTCGATGTGGGGTCTGAGTTCGTTGGGCGTCGATAATTCCCAGTGACAATGAGAAAAACAGGTAATTGATTGCGTCCTCAGGGGAAATACTATAACATGTATAAATACTTTCAAATATACATAATTTGTTTTCTATACTAATGGTTTTGTTGGAGAAATGTGCTTCTCAGAATTCAAAATAAGATAATTATGTATACAGAGTGACTCTAAATAACCTAACCTTCTTTCTTTAAAATATTTTTGTTTCCTAAAATATGCATTAGTAACTTGAACCTAAAAAATATACATTAGTAACTTGAGCCTAAAATATTCGATTGTAGATATAATACACTGCTGAGAAGGGACTCCTATGGATGCTCTCTGACAGTACGGGTGTCCACTTCCTGTTTGTCAAGAAATATAAGATCACCCTAACCAGTAGGACTGACTGGATGGAGGTTCGAGCTGGATTACCTCTCAATGGAGACATCTGGTACACGTAGGGAGCCAAGAGTGGGAACAGAGCGGGTGCGGGGGTGTATAGGTGACGCGATGGAATAGGTAAAACCTGTCCCTGGACAAATACACTACCGCACTCCAGGATGAGCTAGTTGCAATTACATACGGCTCGGATAGCAGGGCGGCGTTGGCAGCCCTGAATTCAGCAACGGCAAAGTCGAAGCTGGTCTATAATTGCTATGAAGTATTGAACCACTTGGCGGGGAAGGGACCGATGAAACTCTTATGTCTAATTGCAGATGACCCTGCCAGAATAGAGACCAGGGAAAACCTCTATGGACCAGAACCTGCAGTGGGAATAACTCGGAATCTGATCAGAGACAGCATCAATGGTTAGGCAAGAGACCAGCACAATGAAAGATGAAGAGGACTAACGGGTTGTCGAATAATCAAACTCTTCATCGAATACTCAGAGATTGAGAAATGGGCCCAAGAATTCATTAAATTGAACAGGCACAAAGCCAGAACCCTGGTGGGAATCATAACGGGCCACCATAGTAGCCTGAATGCATATAAGCACAAGCTGAGGCTGACTGACAGCCCGACCTGCAGATACTGTAAAGAAGACGAGGAAACCTCGATTCATCTTCCTTACACCTGCCCCGCACTGGAGGAGAAGAGGTATCTTATATTAGGGACCCTTGTTATCCTAGAGGAGGCGAGGCTTAAGGCGGGGGACGTGCCTAAGTTGCCCCTTTTATGGGATAGCATTTTTGGATAATGACCCGGATAAGAGGGGATCACCAAGGGACTACCCATGCGATCAGTGGCTGATGAGGCCAAAACCCATATAACATAGTAATAATAATAATCATATAATACAGTGGTCTGCAAAAAATAACTCTCTTTTTTTTTCCTTTTTATTATTAACCCTCGCACCATAACGTGAAATGCTGGAACGTATACTACAACGTGGGGTCTGCAAGACCCCACTCACTTTTTGGATGTCTTACAGATAAACAATTTCGTTTAATTAAAAGTGTTTTAATGTGTAGAAGGTAATAACAAACAGTCACGAACAAAATACTTTTCTTTCATTAATAACACAACGCAACTAACAAAATAACCTAGTATAATATTATAAAACTATGTCTGACCACATTGATTCATTTAGAAGTAAATGTGGTCAGACATAGTTTGGAAGTAAGTAACATAGACATAGTAAGGAAGAAATTTTTGAAATCCTTTTCATATTAAGTCTTATTATTACAAACTGTTCACAGACTTTTATAAAAGGACGAAAATAGACATGAGAGCTTTTCAAAAATTATAACTTAGCAACATATACTGGAGTAGGTTGGAACCTTTGGTGTGAAGATAACACTAACTTAGTTTTCCACAAAACACCAAAACACTATTTTCATCTAACTGTCTAGCATTTGTTACATTCCTAATTAATCTTAAGCTGCTAATATCTATCTTATGGTTGTTCTCGAAGGCATATTGAGCAACACTAGACTTATCTATTCTACCATATTTGAGATGCGCCATGTGCTCTTTGAATCTGGTTTCAATAGATCAGGTGGTCTGTCCAACGTACCTTTGACTACAGTTATTACAACTGATTTTGTAAATCCGCAACCTGTCATTTGTGTTAATTTTATCTTTTGGATTGCCTATAAATTCTTTTAATTTATTTTTTGACGAATGAACTACCGTCATCCCTATATTTTTAAAACTCTTACTAATACAGCGGGTGAACCGAGCATCGTAAGGAATAGATACATATTTTTATGGATGTTCCCTTTCAGTTTGAAAGGTCGAGGAATTTCGAAGTGTTTCTTTAAATCTACGTTTCCTAATCATTTCCTCAACTGTACCAACAGAATATCCATTACACTCAGCTACATCCTTGATTAATGCTTTTTCTTTTTCAAACCTATCTTTATTAAGAAGTAAGCTTAGTAGGCGCTGGACTAGAAAATTGAAGCTCGCCATGTTGTGTTGAACACAATGGTGAGAATCATTAGGGATATATCTAAGAGTACTGGTGTCTTTTCTGTATATATATATATATATATATATATATATATATATATATATATATATATATATATATATATATATATATATATAAATATATATATATATATATATATATATATATATATATATATATATATATATATATATATATATATATATATACCTGTATATTTCTGTATATAATAGTGTTTTGGTGTTTTGTGGAAAACTAAGTTAGTGTTAGCAACATATGGGAAGTGTGATATACGTATATATTTTATTCTATAGTAACGGTGTTCGTTATTCCTCAATCTTCCTCACATCGAACACACAGCCGCTGCATTGTTTCGTGTTCCTTACAAATTGGTAAATGACAGTTGACACAGGAGTTTCTTGTTTCTCTATCTTTGTCACGTTTGCAAACATAGCATCTTTTTTTCGTTGGTAGATCACTACTATGGATTTGAGCTGGCTCATCTGACTCTGGGATCCCAAATACACCTCTTATATCAGCCCATAGAACTGTTGGTAGCCTCATTGTTAGCTTACCCTGACCAGCTACCACTGGTTTTCTTACTGGAACATCTCATTTTATATTTTCTCAAGGGTCACCAGCTACTCCTGAGAGTGCGTAGGAATCTTCGATGCAGGAATAAAGAATAGGAGACGAATTGTTCACGAACATCAAACAGATTTTACATCGCCTGAAGTTCGTTAGCTCTTTTCGTCAACATAACTGACATGAGGTTTGCCAAAATTGCAAAACATTGTTATCTGTCTACAATTGTTTCGCATGTTATCATTTATCTTGTGTGTAATGGAGACATTAACGATCTAACGCAGTTGAAAACGGAAGTGGTGAAATTATAACATACATACTCGTATATAAAAGATGCTACTTATAGATTTACTCTCCAAATCTGCCGTCTTAAATTCTTTCAGTCGTCGGTATGATTACCGTATTTGCTTTCCGGCTCGCTCCACAACAGGAGTAATTGTGCAATTGTATCCGTCGGCACCATTGATGCAGTTTTTTTGTTTTCCAATTATAAGCTCAGCGTTCTCTTTGATTGTTACGCGTTAGTGTCTCAACAAACATCTGATTAAACAACGAAATCCCCGTTCTGTGAGTTATCAGCCGCACTTCAAGGCGATCTGGCTCCTTTGTTATCAAACAAATACTGTGTTTTCGCCTATTTACGAATGTGCTTGAAATAATTCGCCGTGTAATGGACGTGCGTGTAATTTCTTTGATATAGCAACACAAAGCTCTGCAGTTAACCGCTTAATAGAGCGGTACTGATGTTTTCGTTGTCGAGCCCGCTGACAACTAGAGACTGATTTATGTTGTTTAAAGTGCTTAATATTAATTTTAAAAGTAATTTGCTAGATTGACTTAATCTTTTGATGCTTCCGCCGTTATTTGTGAAGCACCAGTACGATCTATTCTGGGAATGCAGTAATACAAGTTACTTATATTTCATCAAGTCACTCTTGGTAAAATTAGACAGCAATTTCGTATATTTCTTGGCCAAATTTTGGTGCTGAATTTTCAGGTTGACATAATATGTCAATCTGAAAGTTGATCTTTGGTTTTCGGTCTATCTGAAAACCAAAAATATATATTAATCTAGATCCTTTTGAAATATCAAATGTGAAAGTATATACTGAATTTTACGCTATATTTACCGATAACGAAGAGAACACAATATTAATTTTTATAATATTCTACAAGTAGAAATAAACAGTTTTGAAACCTTAAAACGAACTTTTCCGCGCGTAGAACATCTCTATCTCGAAATTGAGTGGATGAAAAAAAATAAACCAACACATAAATTCGGAATATGTGTTTTATGCAACAGTTTTCCTTTTTTCAAATAGTTCACCATCGTGTTTTCTCATGACCTATGGACAGGGTGGGATGTGTCCTATCCACCTCAAAATCAATAGATGTCGTCTGGTAGACGTCTCTAAACAATATCAGTGGAAACCCGATCGATCCGACATGATTTAATTGAATGATTGTGCTAGCAAAAAAAAATTCTCAAATAGTCCACCATTGTACTTTCTCATGGCCCATATGCATGGTAGAGTGTGTTCTATCCACCTCAAAATCAATAGGTGTTGTCTGAGAGACGTCCGTAATCAGACTCAGTCAAAACCTAATCGATCTGACACGATTTAGTTGAGTTATCGTGCTAACAAGAATTAATGCCGACGACAACGATAACGATACACACACACAAAAATTTTTAACAACCATTTTTTTTTTGTTTTTAGGCTGAAAAACGAAAAATAAACCCAAAACAAAATTTAGCTTTTTCACTTTTTCCTTACACGATTACGTTACTTTTCCGCGTATAGTGGAGTGCGGAAAAGTAACAAACGACATTTTTATATATCAAAAAGATGGGTACTATACTCGTATCTTAAATGCAACAAATCATTTCGGAATTGAGTCGACTCATGATACATTAGACTCATTTCTAGTGACACCATTTACATGTTTTCCATATAGTTATCAGTTTATAGCCAATTCCAATACCATATACAGTCCTTCCTCCGTTTCCTCAGTTCTCATACTTTATCTGACTCGAACATTCCAATTCGAACAACCAATTCTTTGAGTTTCGGGAGCTCACAATTGAACACCCCACAGCTGTAAGCCTAACAAATCTAAATTAAATTGGGAACTGCACGTTGTTGTTACAACCATAAGCGCTGCCACAGCTGCAATAAAGTCGACTGCAACGATTGTAATTCACGGCAAGTGTGGGACTGAAAGTTTAAAGATATTCACGTACGTATTCTCAGCAAATCATGCACACATTCTTCTGGCTTCGCATAAAGTTTTTAACGACAGATTTATGCGGTTTCGCCATTTGCAACCAAATAAAAGGAAATACTTCATTATGCGTCGTTTTTTACCTTCTCGTGGGACGTGCTTCAGTGTAGCTTAGCTTAACGGCTTGTCGTTTTATGGAAAAACATCAAGAGGTGGGGCCAATTTTCAGCAGGTCATCTACTTTATATTAGGCTCGTTGTTGTGCGAAAATTAAAGTACACCAAATAACAGTATACTCTTATGACTACAACGATTACAAACAAAGAGATACTGAGTTTCTAATGTATTAAAAAAATGTGTCTAATTTATTTAGCACCACCTTTGTAATTGCTTCGCCAATGCATTTTTGTAATAATTTATTAGCTGGTAAGAATAACTTGATGGTTTGAGAGATTCCAGTGCACGTACTATAACTTTAACATATTTTTTAACAATCGTCTCGTCCACACATAACCACAGTTACACACAACCAAAATATATTTAGGCAAAGACTATTATCAGCACTCCAAATGACAAGACATTTTTGGTCTTCTATAAATTTTATTAAATCATTAAGCGTTCTTGTTTTACAAAATTGTATACAGACATGTTTTCCGTTATTAGTTAGTATGAATCCATTTCTTTGGCATCATTTGCCCAGCTCATTGGTGCCTAATTTGACAAGTGTTTCTTCAGGGGTTATATAAAAACATATTACAATTTTATATTTGCTGATAAAATTAGGCAAATTATCCATATATAATATACACAACGAAAATCCTAACACAGATTCTTGAGATATTCCAAGCAAATTATTTTTTTCAATTAGTTAGCAGTACAAATTTATAATGTGTTATTGTTACAATCATCTTTTACTACTATACTATAGGCATATATTGTTTACAGTTGAGCTGAATGACACATTGTACCGTCTCTTGCTAAAACCACTTGTTGTTCAAATCCAAATCATCAGTTTGGTGGAAAAAGAAATTATTTAACTTGTCACGATAGCTTTCCCCATTTACTGTGATAGGATTAGCAGCTTCATTTTCAAAGAAGTATAGTCCAATTACTCCACCACTCCAAAATATGCACCAAACCGTGCATGTCTATGGATGCATTTCTTTTTTGTGAACAGCATGTGAATTTCCAGCATCCGAAATTCGTCAATTTTGTTTGTCGACGTATCCTTGAAGATGAAAATATGCTTCATCGCTAAACAAAATTTTGTTGTAAAAATCAGCATCATCTTCTTTCTTTCTTATCATACAATTAACAAATATACGATGTTGTAAATCTGTGACTTTTAATTATTGTGTCGACTGAATTTTGTATACTGACAGATGTAGATCTTTCTTTAAAACCCGATGCGTGGTGGATCCTGACAGGTTCAATTATTGTGCGTGACGTCGAATTGATACTCTCATAACCTTTCTCTCACTGTAGGAATAGTTTGATCTGACTGACCACAACGAAGACATATTGGCTTGCCATATTGGTGTTGCCTTATCAATAATAGAACCCGTCTCTTGAAATTTCTTCATTAAATTACGTACTGTTAACTCTGTAGGCGCTTAATTTTGCCCCAATATTGTATGAATTTCTCTTAATGCAAGTCTAAGTATCGCTCAATTTCATAAAACAGTTGTACACGAACCATTCATTGTTGAACTGTTAATCGCGGCATGTTGACGTCATTGCTTGTAGAATAAAGTCGTTAAATATTGACGCCCTATCTTTGGCATAACACAAATGGCGCAATTCAAATCCTATAGTTCTAAACGAGACACCCTATAGTAACTATCTTTAGAGGACTAAGAATTTTATACTACGCTATTAACTATGAAGTCTGAAAACTTTATATTTTGCTGAAGGATAGTTGAATACACACTAAGAAACTTCTATTCCACTCTATGAAACTCAAAACATAGATAAAGAGTTAGGAGAAGGCGTAAATAGTGTCACGAACGCCTCGAGCGATCCCGGACGCCAGGAATATTCGAAACCATCAAGAGCGTGTGGAGTTGACTTCCAGTGCTTTTTATACTAGAAGGTTCGCCAAAATTCTTTATCTAGAAACGTCTGGAGACACGTCCTACTGCCTATATAAGAATTGTGTCGTCCAGCGAGGAGTTAGTTAAATCTGGATTGCGATAGTAAGCGATACGGTGCGAAAAAAGTGACATTGTGTAAATGTAAAAGTGCGAAAGTTAGTTTATAAAGTTAAAGTAAAAAGTATAAAGCAAAGTATAAAGTTAGTTAGTTAGTTAGTTAGTTAGACTTGTAAATAGTTAAGTTGTAAATAAATATTCGAAATAAAGAACTTTCTAGTAAATTCGTTACAATATATTTAATAGCAATAAGCATTTGCTTTATTAATGTATGTTTTTCCAATAATCATTTTGGAATATCAGAAGTGCAGGTGAGAATTAGGTCAAAACCATACACACACTACCATTACTTTAAATAACATAGGATCATACTATTTTGTATGTAATTAACAATTTCAATATGCATCTTACAGTCATGTGGAGTTTATCTATACAGATCGTACTGGCTGAGACAACAGTATGTAACTGTGTCGTTATATTTCAAGACCATTCACAAAATTTGGGACATTTTTTTAGTACCTTGTGTATTCTTATATTTAGTACATCATCTCTTATCTAGATGTACCTGCAGATATATTCCATTAAATTTATAATTTGTAGTTTGTTCCATGTTCTTCTTCCACATCAGCATATAAAAAATCATACAAGTTTATATATAAATGTGCTTCTTACGGAAATCTGATAAAGAGTTGTCACACGCCAAATGCAAGAATGCGTACGCGCCAATTTCAGAGATAAACTGTAAACATTGCTACTCAAACCAGTTAAAATATGTTAAGGCAGGTTTTATTCCTGTTATATCGGTGGCGAAGATCAAATACCCCATGATTTATGATTGCTCGATGCACATTTTTACGAGCTTTCTCGCACAGAGGTCTCGTGCTTCAGATCATTAACAATTATCAGATAGGCTATTTTTATGCTAAAACTAATTTATGTGCTGTTTTATGGCCTCTGTTGGTGTATTTTAAAGGCAAGTTGTGGAAAACGATCTAGTAATATTGTAGGGTAAATCTAGGACATTTTATAAACTCCTAAAAGGATCAAGCATTGCGATGGAATAATTAAAGATGAACTGGGTCGTAGTTTATATCTTGTTAGATTTATCTTGCCGTGCATGCTATTGGCATATAAAGAGAGAATTTTAATTATATTGAGCGCACTGATAGCAAACGTGCGAATATTATCACCAATGGTCTATAAAGTCTGTTATTTTATGTGATGAATGTATAGCAATCAATGAAGGAAACGTGATATCGTGTCAATGGTTGTGAACTCCTCAAAAGTGTTTATCATCTATTTCACGGTATATTATTTGTTTCTATTATTTATTCTTTTTGTTTGACTTTTACAATGACCACTTTACTCTAGTAATCATTTTTGTTTCATCGTAGTTGATGGTATTTTTCATTTTATATGTAGATCTTTTAACTAAATGGCTATGCTGTGAAGGTCCACTTAGTTATATTAAAAAGTATCAACTAATCATCTGAAGCTCATCAATGTGTCGCCAATTAACATTGACAGTATCTATAGTCCTTAAGAAATGAAAAATATTTCGAATCACAGAAAAATAAAAAACGATGATTTGAAAAAAACTTTGGAGAAAATTTGGATCAACACTGTATTGTGATATAAGCATATCGGTGTTCTAGATTGTTAAATAGATATTCCTTAGACTAAGGATGCATAAGCCTATGCGTATCCCCTCTATACTCCTCACGCGTCCCCACTCTCGTTCATTCGCATACACTGCTTGTATCCCCTCCACCAAAGTGTTTCACTTTGAATTCTGTTTCAGTTTTTTGGATTCACTACCTTGCTATAGAAGTTTCACTTCAATACTGATATCAATCAATGCGTCTTGATGGCCCAATCAACTTACAAACAGCTATTCTGCCATATTTATAAGATATCTATTACTATGTATCTTGTATTTGCTGATGTTTCACATGAATGTACAGCATGTTTATTAAAATATTTAACAAACTTCATTAGATAGATAGAATATGAATTGTGATCCCCATAGGACTGACTATCATATGATTGATATATTTCACAAGAATGAATCAGCAACAACATTGTTTTTAAACTTACCATTGGTCTCCTATGATGTTTTTTTGCCATTTTCTCAACTTCTGGAATGGTACATCAAAAGTCGATAACCATAATTTCAATATTAATAATTCTTAATCCTAGAAGAACCTGGAATATCTGGAACCGGCTATGCAGGAACAAAAACAGGAAATCAGTTTTCCATAAACACCGAAAGATTACATGTTTCTCGATGCGCATTTTGCCATTCCAGTTGGCATCATCCAAGTTGGCATTTTGATCATCGGAGATGATTAAAACTGAGTTTGAGTTTTAATCATCTCCTGATGATGCCAGCTTGGTGTTAGTGGAAAACTGGTCTCCTGTTTGTAACACTTTTTTATTAATGTATTTTTCATCTTTAGGGTATTATTTCATTGTAATTCTATTTGACTTATTTGTACTAAACATTTTTACGAAGGTTTCCAGACGGGTTCACAAAAGGCAGCTTGTAAAATAACATGTCGTACTGATTGTGAAATTGACATTCTCATTTTATAAATGGTATAATTCATTTAGTCAATATTCTTAACAGCATCTTTGAGCATATACTGTGTGGGCAAGAAGTGTGGAATAGTAAATCTGTCCTGGGGCAATATAATTTATGACTGAATAATTTAAAACCTATATGATAATCAAGTGGTATAATTCATTTAGTTAAAATTGGACAAAAAGTGTGGAAGACAGTAAATATATCCTCAGGCAATATAATTTATTAATGAACAATGTAAAATCTATATGATAATCAAGTTGATCTTTCATAAGCTTCTTGATGGCAGATTGTCGTTATTAATTGCATCCGTTCCAATATTTAATATTTTATTGTGAATATATATTTTTTAAATTAACTACGTCTTCTACGCAGCTTCCTACTCTATGTACCCTAGTCTATTTCTATAAAGTATAGACATTACTTATTAAACGTCACCATAAGTCAAAATGTAATAGGTAACATCTGGAGAGCAGCTCTTTGTCATCATGTAAAAATGTTCAAGTACGTAGCGACAGAAAATGCATGGTGCACCCTACTATGCATATCTTGTTGTATTGAAAGTGCACTGTTTTAACCATTTTTGTTTGAATATAAATACCTTTATAATTAAATCGTGGTCTAAAGTTTCGTTCAGAGAATTACACTTCACCATCAATATCATCTGTTCCAAGGATTCTGAGTGGAAGAAGCTTTATAAAGAAAGCTTATTTACACAAAATAACATGGCCAAGTACGATTATATTGAACAAACTTGGCGGCAGCTAGAATATGGACTATTATTAAAATTAAATGCTATTGCAATATCAAATTGATAATCATAGTTTAGTCCATTGTGACCACCTCTAAAGGAATTATAATATATTATCTGTACTTTGATATATTGTATTAATAGTAGATTATATTGCTAGTAGTTGGCTTTGATGTTTCAATATAACTACTTTAGTAAGCCATTATTGGAACTATTAATTAAGAATTCACTGTTGACTTGTGTTCAATCTAGTATAGAATGCATTGGAGGTCAACTCCGCATGCTCTCGATGGTTTCGAATATTCCCGGCGTTCGGGATCGCTCGAGGCGTTAGTGACAGTATTATATCAAACTTTGATACTGTAACTAAAGACAAAACATGTTCGTACGCCTCCTGAAATTTTTCTCAAGAGTTATTCAAAGACAATTATAGCCCAATATACAAATTACTTGTAATTTGTATTTTCACTTTTGCAAACTATTTGCTAGCTAGAAGAACATTTAATGTAATTTTCTCCGTTTGTCGAGGACAATTTCATTTTTATCCAGGATAACACTCGGCCCCACGCCCACGTTGCTAGAGGAGTACTGGACTACCTTCGATTTGTGAGTATTCCAACTATAGACTGACCACCAAAAAGCCTAGATACAAACCCTATAGAGTATCTATGGGATGCACTAAAGCACCCACATACCACTAAAGTTTAACCATTGAATAGAAAGAGTGCAATGACCGAGAGAAGATGGGGATTTTGTCTGGAACAGAGGCGTAGATGTTTTTATTTTTTGGCGGGGTCAGTGACAAATACTGCTACAATTATGGAAATTAAAAAAAAAATGCTAAATCACATAAGGGAGAACATTGTGAGTAAAACTAAGTTTCCACACCACTTATGAAATATTGCTAATGAAATATTGCGTTACCATTTTTTTAGTGGATGGTTCGCCATTAGCCCTATTCCCACATTAATAACAATTCTATATCAAATAGACAAAATTATATAACAAAAACAAAATAAAAAATTCTCTTCCAAATTTAGCAAAACCCCATAACATAAACAAAATTATGTAACAAAAACAAAAGAAAAGTTTCTTCTACAGAAAATAAACGAAATTCTACTACAGAAATAAAAAGAAAATGTTCGAAAAACAATCTTACCCTTTCCAATTTTCGAGCCATCACTCACTATCACTATCACCTTTACGGACACTAATAATAATGGGATCGAGGGTTTCATCAGTCATTTTATCTACATCCCACATTTTCTTTTTTTCTCTTTGAACATGACCAAGTCACTTTCTCCAGTCTTCTGCTGTAACATTTTCTAATGCTTTCTGAAGATGACGTTGGACTAGAGCCAATTTAAATGCTCTATTTGCTGTGGCCACATCCCCTTTAATTTGTGCCCAAATTAACACAATTGGGTTCAATTCACAATGATATGGGGGTAATCGTAGAACAGTAGTTCCATGGCTCAATACTATATCTTCTACAGCATGTTTCTTATATTTACTTGCATGTATCTTCACTATTCTGACTGACACTGATTATATGAATGAATATATAAAAAAAACATTAATGAAGCGCAAAACTGACTATTGCAGAAACTCGATGGTGTTCCAATTCGAAATTAGTTTATACAATAATTCAGGATTGGGATAAACTGAAAGAAGTGTTTGAATTTATTATAACTCCTGAGGAATCGAACCAGAAATCCATTCAGCCTGCTAGAGGATTTTTAAGTGATATGAATGATTTTGATCTTACGTTTTTGGTAGTACTATTTAATGATATTTTTAGTGTTACAGATATTTTATGACATCCTACAGAAAGAATCATTAGATATTAATTTTTATGTGCATCAAATAAAACAGACACGTGAAATATTGAAGAAACGAGAAATGACTTTTTTAAGACAATTTTTAATAAAGCAAGTAGAATGATAGAATTAGAAATTACAAAACGACAATACGCTGGTCTTCCTAAGGAAGCCATTAGTACAAGATATAAGCACTTTTATATGAAATATTAAACCATATTTTAAAACGTCAGTTTTCAGGGCTGCGAAAAGTTGTAATTTGTTTGTCTCGCTGACACTGCAAAATTTTAACAATATAGCTCGTGTTTCCCTTTTAATGCTTTTGAAAATTTGGAATAATTATATGGAAATATATTTACCAAACATCAACGACTTAAAAACGAACTTTGCCTGTTATACAGTGATGAAAGTTACAGAAATATACCGCTGCATGAACTGCTCAAAAAAACTGAATGAATTCAGACATTTTTACAAAACTTACAAACTGTTTTGTATAATTTTAACTATTCCGTCAAGAAGTCCGTCAGTAGAAAGAAGCTTTTCGTGTCTTAAACGTATAAAGGCTTATTCACGAAATACCATTTCCCAAGAAATACATTCATCTTTAGCAACTATATCTATCGAGAAAGAATTGTTGCTAGAACTAAACAAGAATCCAGCCATTTTATGAAGATATATAGATAACTACGCTTCATAAAAGATCGAAGAATTGATCTCGTGTACAAAAATTACATAGCTATAAGCTCGGCTATAGGTAAGTCTTAAGAAAAATCAATTTACTTTTTTCTAACTGTTTACACATTTACACTCTTCGCTTATTTTCTAACCCGCGAGCCGCCACTGTCGTCCAATTGCCGTCAGCTCTTGACGGCGCCGGCGCCTGCATCTAAGACAGGCTAAATGAGTGAAATAAATAATATTCTTTAAATGAGAGAAACAAAGAGGGCGACAACACCTGCAAAAATTGGAGAACGACGTTGCCATTTTTTGTAGAATATCTTTGTAATGAGGCCTTAATACAACGAAATTTATTCATCTTCTTATATTTGACAAACATTACATAAATTTACATGAGCTATATCACAGATAGACATTATACAATTGAATTCTAACATTTCTTGTTTAATTTTGATTATAAATTGCAATTAAATTTAATATTACCGAATTAATGTAGAATATATAAGAAATTTAGGAATTAAATATGACAATAGCGCCTATCAGATTTTTAGGTCATTGCTCTCTTTGCACTATTTGGTTTCACTTTAGAACTACTTGTTCGAGTTCCCTAAGAGTCATAGGGAACAAGTCGTTCTTGTCGAATGGGAGAATATTCCTCTGGAAATCATTCACCACTTCGCCAATAGCATGCTCAGATGAATGCTATGATAAGAGGTAAAGGAGAACTTATACGCTACTGAATTCAAATTCTTACGATTTAATTACACTTCCAATTTTTTTTCTAAATTTTTCATTAACACCGTTTTAATTGCATTTTACATTATGGTCCCTTTATACTATTTATTCATGTTTTTCCCTGATAATGCCATTATAATTTATTAAACGTTAGTTGAAATAATTTAATTATAATATCATGTAGGTACCATAATTTAAATTTTCGAAAAAATAAAAGTAATAATGCGAAGTTTCCCTGATGCATTAAGTTTTTCCAAGAGTTTATATTAAAATGCATAATTTTTATAAGTACATAATTTTATTACATTCCATTAACACGATGACCATACTTTATATGAACATGTATTATTCATACATTAAATATACAATATTGAATTGTATTTCGTAAATCTCATAATAATAATAAAGATATAAATTACACACACATTATGCATGTAATGAAATTAACATCATAGAAAGAAGAACACGAAATATTTTAGCGGTACCTCTGTCATTTCTATTATAGAGAAATTTAACAAATGGTCTATTATATGTAACACCAACTTATTGCATAACCATGTTGGTATAATTGGCGCCTATGCAAATTGCGCCAACCTTAAATAAAACCAGCTTATTTAAAATTTATATTTTATTGTATTAATACTCAGTTTAAACATAATATTTTACGCCTACTCGCGTGTTAGAAGTTACGGTTTGATACTTTGCTTGAGATTTAAGAAATAATGTATGCAAACTGGTAAGTATTCCAGGTATTTCTTTATTTATGTACGCTTAATTTGCAACAATTTATACCCGCCATTGAGTATTATTTAGTTTGAATACGTTTATAGATCTGGTTGTTTTTTGTATCGGAAAGCGATTTAAGCACTGGCGTATGCTGATTGTCCTTTACATATTTTATGTGCGTTGTACATCTCTTGAGAAAGTTAACAACTCTGAAAGGATTAACTAGGCTTAAAGCAGAACTGTTATTGATCCCATAGTTTTAAACACTTGTGTGGTCGAGGATGAACTGAACTGACAATGTTCTCTCTATGTACGATACTGCAATGTTTGTTGGAAAATATTGTGTAAACAGTTAGAAAAAAGTAGATTAATTTTTCTTAAGACTTACTTATAGCCAAGCTTATAGCTATCTAATTTTTGTACACTAAATCAATTCTTCGATCTTTTAGTGAGGCGTAGTTATCTATTATATCTTCATAAAATGGCTGATCCTTCTTTAGTTCTAGCAACGAGTCTTTCTCGATAGAAATAGTTGCTAAAGATTTCTTCTTGGGAAATAGTATTTCTTGAATACGTCTTTATACGTTTAAGACACGAAAATCCTCTTTCCACTGACGCACTTGTTGATGGAATAGATAATATTATACAAAACAGTTTGTAAGCTTCTGTAAAAATGTCTTTGTATTCATTCCGTACATATTATATTCCGTTTTTTGAGCAGTTCATGCAGCGGTATAGTCATGTAACTTTCATCACTATAATATAACAGAAAAAGTTCGGTTTTTAAGTCGTTGATGTTTGGTAAATATATTTTCATAAAATTGTTCCAAATTTTCAAAAGCATTAGAAGAGAAACACGAGTTATATTGTTCAAGTTTTGCAGTATCGGCGAGACAAACAAATTTCAACTTTTCTCAGTCCTACCTGACGTCTATTTCCATTAAAATATGGTCCAATGTTTCATAAAAAGATGCTTTATATCTTGTACTAATGGCTTCGTTAGAAGGACCAGCGTATTGTCGGTTTGTAATTTATAATTCCATCATTCTACTTGCTTTATTAAAAATTGTCTTAAAAACGTCATCACTTCTCTTTTTGTTCAATGTTTCACGTATCTGTTTTATTTAATGCAGGCAAAAATAAATATCTAATGATTCTTTTTGTAGAATATCATATAGGATATCTGGGCAGAATCGGTATGTTTATATAATGCCCTCGTAATATTTAAAATATCTACAAATCCATTCATATTACAAACGAATTGTTTATTAGAAAATAGTAAAAAGGACCAGCAATATAGTTTCTTAACATTGGGCTGCTACATAACCATTTATAATTTGTGAACCAAGCAGATTTGAAATTTACGTTATAAGATTTACCAGATCTCTTAATCTCTTTTTTTGGCGAATATTGATAAAACAGTCTTCCTAGTAAGGTAGGTCTTCCTTCCAGTAAAACGTCTCTTTTCTCTTCGTCTTTCCAGCGACAGAACGGTGTTTCCAACAAATTACAAATAATATCGTTAACTGGATTCATTATAAATAATGTAAATTATTGTTTCATTTAATATTGTGACTATCAAAGTCGAAAAATCACTAATTATACGATCACTCAGTTGGCCAATCAACACATTAAAATCAAAAAAGCCAGTCTAAAAATGATGAAAACAACGCAAATTTAATAAACCGCTCAAATTCAAAAACAGACCGCGTTTCAGTACATTAAATAGATACAAGTCCACTGTGCAGATACCCTATAAAATCTCGAGAAACTTCACCTAGATGGAGGGAGAAAACAGACTAAAAGGACGTAGGCTATTGCGTGATGTCACGTTACCATAGCAACCCGCTATAACAGTGCATATCTGAGAGTATTTGATTTTCATCTCTGCACCTGCGAGTTATTTATATTATAGATAACGCGCACGATAAGATTTACAGGACGTTTCAATGTAAACACAGTGTTTTTAGTAACATAGCGGCATATTATGCTTGACATAAAAATATAATAGGTTTTTCATAACAAAATTTATTTGAATGTGCATATTAAGGACATGATTATATATCTCAAAAATATAAAAAAAAAATCCCACTCTCAATTTCTTTGATGAAGAGGCACTTCACCTACTTTACCTGAATAGCCGCCACTGATATTTACATAATATTCGGAAATTTATTAGCTGTCCTTATGCCGTTATACTGTTTCCTTGAACTTAGTGGTCGATGTTGTGTTTTTATTCCATATTATCTTAGGCCTCTATACATATGAGTAATTCAAATAAACAGTTAAAACCTTAAAATGGACTTTTCCGCACGTAGAACATATCTATCTCGAAATTGATTGACCGAGAAAAAATAAACCAACACATAAATACAAAATATCTGTTTTATGCGACAGTTTTACTTTTTTCAAATATTCCACCCTCGTGCTTTCTCATGACCACTGACCAGGGTGGGGTGTGTCCTATTCACCTCAAAATCAATAGATGTTGTCTGGTAGACGTCCCTAATCTGAATCAGTTGAAACCCGATAGATCCGACACAACTTAATTGAGTGATCGTGCTAACAAGAAAAATTCTCAAATAGTCGACCATTGTGCTTTCTCATGACCCATGGACATGGTAGAGTGTGCTCTATCCACTTCAAAATTAATAGGTGTCGTCTGGGAGACGTATCCGATCATAATCAGTCAAAACCCGATCGATCCGACATGATTTAGTTGAGTTATCGTGTTAACAAAAAAAATTCTCAAATAGACCCAAGGGAGAGGGTAGTGTATGCTATCCACCTCAAAATCAGTAGGTGTCATCTGGGAGACGTTCCCCATCATAATCAGTCAAAACCCAATCGATCCGACACGATTTAGTTGAGTTATCGTGCTAACAAGAAATTTTAATACCGACGATAACGACGACACCCACAGCAAAAAAATTTTAAAACAATTTTTTTTGTTTTTAGGCCGAAAAACGAAAAAACCCAAAAAAAAATTTTGTTTTTTCACTTTTTCTCTAAACGATTACATTACTTTTCCGCTAGTATAGTGGAGTGCGGAAAAGTAAAACATCATAGTCATAACATTATTTATAATTAGCTAGTCATATAGTCTTTATCTTGTTGAGGAAACTCTAGTTGACACTAAATTTCTCTCAAATAGTATTATTTCTATGCAAAGAGATTCTGAAAAGGACCCCTTTTTAAGGTCACGTCAAAGCTGGCTGGCACCAAATCTATAAGGGACAATTTAATAAACACAGATTTAACATGATTTATTTGGAGATCCACTTATCATTTTTTGGTATGCTCTTTTTCTGAGTTGGACTAAAATTGGCAATTTATAAGATACAAACGCCACAGTATCTCCAATAATTATTTTAAACCCAGTAATCTGTGGACATATTTTAGTATAGAAGAATTTATATAGAAGAAGAATTAAAAGGAAAGAATACAATAAGAATGATTAAAGAACAAAGACTAAGATGGCTGGGACATGTGTGGAGAGTAAACCAAAAAGATGTGATACCAGCAAGCATAAAACTTAGATATAGATCAACATCATCTTGAAACTATTTGGTAGGTCAAATGCAAGTAAAAATGACCTGGACAAGATCAGGACAAGAAACTCAAAGGGTGAAACCAGGTATCGGAATAAATGTTATGTGCATAACATATGTAGGAAAATCGAAAAATTCATCATTCCCAAGAAGTTAGATCTAGGAAACATTTCTAAGCGGCGCTACCCCACTTGGGGTGTTAAGCCAGCTCTACATATAAATATTTATAAACAGCCCCAAAATAAAGTTCCATTGTAAAATATATTTCTTCTTCGTGTATAATGACATGGAGATTCATTTGTGTTTCATTATAGCTGAAATTTTGCACAGATGACTACATGATATTTGTAGAGTATTAATATTTTAAAGCCTAATTTAAAAATGTAAGTCTTCTTTGGTAAAGTATTTCTTCATAAAGACATGGTTAAAGAGTTCCTGGACTATATATTCCTTATAACTAGGAACGAGGATTGATTTCCAGTGACGCCGCCAGGATTTCTGATGTAGGTGGGCACAAACTGGTAAAAATTTTTTTGGGTTGGGCGGGGGTTCATTCGTTATCAATACATCTGCTCTGCATAAGTGTACTAATTATATACAATTATATAGCACCAACTAACAAATAACAATATAAAGATATAAACATATTAACATAAATACAATTTACAAAAGAAATTATTAGTACATTAGGTGATAAAGTTAAAATATTAATGAGTTAATTTCAACATCAATTTTCTGGAATATTTTGTTGCAAA
This sequence comes from Rosalia funebris, assembly GCA_037954035.1. Lineage (NCBI taxonomy): Eukaryota > Metazoa > Arthropoda > Insecta > Coleoptera > Cerambycidae > Rosalia > Rosalia funebris. The sequence goes on from JAZFAV010000015.1 coordinate 36,228,987, forward strand.
TTCCTCAACAAACTTATCCAGATCCAAGCTTTTAGCTATTTTCTTTTCTCTATATTTAGTACAGCCAATTACTTAATATCTCGTGTTTCATTTTATTGATTAAATGATTTTTTAACATTTCCAGACATCCTAAAGATAAAGATCTTTCACGTGCCGCACTTGATACAGGAATTGTGATACATATTGAACATAATTTATAAATATCATTGAGTGCCAATTTATATTTATTCAGCATGTCGGATAGCTGTAAAATATTCTTGATTTTTACACTGTATTCGTTTTAAAATTTTCAAATAGTAGTTGTTAAAATCTTATATTTATATTTTGTTTCATGTTATAATTTTGTACATAGTAAATATTTTGGATGGGCACTGTTAGTGATTGAGTGTACACGTGCCCACCCAGCCCCCTTGCTGTCGCCGTCACTGTTGATTGCACTCTAACAAATTTCATAATGATTGATGGCACACCTCATGATATAACCAAAACCTACAATTCGTTTTCCAGTACATCTCTGTTTGGTCTCTCGAATTTTGTCTTTTTTTAACAATATCGATTTGAAAATGGTTTTGATTGATTTGCTTAAATAACACTGAGCTACTTCAGGTACTTTATATATTATTAGGATAGGTATACCTCTATTGTGTTCATTCAGCCTCACTATATTCCACCATTATCAACATCTGAATATTATCTCTTTCACTCAAACTTGCGACAATTCACTGACCATCACTGTCAAAAGTGACTTTCCTACTAACCCTGTAATTTGGCTTTGTTTCTGTCGTTCGTATTTCTATCGTCTTAGTTTATCATAAATGTCTGTTTGGCCAATATTCAATAAACTATATATAAAATAGAATTTTTCAAATACGTCTCTCAATGCCCATATATTTAAAGTTATGAAGTTGGTCGTTCTTGTACCTTCACCTGTAGTACATTAATCAAAGCACCCCTCGTAGATTTTAAAATATTTGCAATATTCCTTATTGTCTTCCGCTTTAGTATTACCTAATCATCTTAATGGATTTTTACTTTTTCGCACTCAACTGTACCAGAGCGGAAAAGTAATGTAATCGTGTAAAGAAAGAGTTTATTTTTCGTTCTTCGGCCTAAAAACAAAAAAAATGGTTTTTAAAAATTATTTTCTGTGTGTGTGTGTGTCGTCGTTGTCGTCGGCATTAAAATTTCTTGTTGGCACGATAACTCAGCTAAATCGTGTTGGATCGATCGGGTTTTGACTGATTCCGATCGGGGACGTCTCCCAGACGACACCTATTGATTTTGAGGTGGATAGAACCCACTCTACCATGTTCATGGGTCATGAGAAAGCACAATGGTGGACTATTTAAGAAATTTTTTTTGTTAGCACGATCACTCAATTAAATCGTGCCGAATCGATCGGGTTTCGACTGATTCTGATTAGGGACGTCTACCCGACGACACCTATTGACTTTGAGGTGGATAGAACACACCCCACCCTGTCCATGGATCATGAGGAAGCACGATGGAGGACTATTTGAAAAAAGTAAAACTGTCGCATGAAACACATATTCTGCATTTATGTGTTGGTTTATTTTTTCTCGGCCACTCAATTTCGAGATAGAGATGTTCTACGTGCGGAAAAGTCCGTTTTAAGGTTTCAAAACTGTTTATTTTTATATTAATAATGATTTCATATTAATATGGTGGCGCTTTACAATTATATTCATGTTATTTTTTAACTGTTGCAAAATGTATTATTAACATTTAACCAACTATATTATTGCAATTCATACTACTCCTAATTCGTTAGTAGCTGGTTATAACAGCAAATCAGGTGAACATCTAACAAAGGAGTTATCCCATCCATCAAACACCCCCCTGACCCCAGCCCCGTGTCTTATTATACTGAAAAGTGTTGGCAATCTTCTCAGTTTAACAAAGTGTAACTAGCAAGCCCTGAGGCCTGCTTTCTCACTTAAAGTTTCTCTTACTTATGACAAAGATAGATCGGCTTTAGAATTGCTATTACGGCTAGATGGTTGTTATTTTGGGCATTTCTCAATGTATGATCGATCTGAGGTAGTTGTGCCGAGAGTTAGCCTCTAATATTTAAAGTATTTGTTGAACCAACCAGATGCCAACTGGTTAATATAAATTGCAACAAAGAGAGAGAAACTCAATTAATGAAGTGAAATAAAAAATAATCAGAAGTGATTCTAACTGAAATGTAATATTTTACGAGTCTAAGTATTGCAATAATGTCGACAGGTAAGACATATAGGGTGTTTCAGCTGGAAATATAGGATGTAATTTGCGCACCATTTGTGTTCTGTCAAAGATAGGGTGTCAATATTTAACGACTTTCATCTACCAACCATACGATGTCAACATGTTATGATGAACAGTTGAACAACGAATGGTTTGTGTACAACTGTTTTAATAAAGTGATCGATCATTTACAATTACATTAAGAAACATTCACACAAAATTAGGACAAAACGAAGTGCCTACAGAGTTAATAGTTCATAAGTAACTCACGAAATTTTGAAGAGACGGGTTCTGATAAGGCAACACCAATACGTCCTCGTCATAGTCGGTCAGATGAAAATATTGCTGCAGTGAGAGAAAGTATATGGGAGTATCTAAACACATCATTTCGACGTTTTGTACAATAATAATTGAATCTGTCAAGAGCCACCACACATCGGATTTTAAAGAAAGATGTGTATCTGCTAGCATACATTTAGGTCATACAACAATTAAAAGTTACAGGCCATTTGTAACGTCGTAGGTTTATTAATTGGGCGTTCGAAAAGAAAGAAGGTGGTGCTGATTTTTGCAACAAAATTTTGTTCAGCGATGAAGCACATTTTCATCTTGACGGATACGTCAACAAAGAAAATTGTCGAATTTGGGGTGCTGGATGGGGTGCCAAGTGGACCATACTTCTTTCCCTGTTATTTGTGGTACTTCCCTCAAAAATTTGTATATTAATTTAATACTTATGTATACTTCCTTCATTCTATCTTACAATAGAGCGCAAATTTCCTAAACATACTCGGAAAATTTAGAACCGATTCTTACATAATGGGGATTCTTATTTAATTCATGGTTAGAAGTAACGTTTTATTGTATCAAAGTAAAAAGGTCTTTAGTTATACAGTTCGCTGGGCAAAAATCAGCTGCCTTTAGAGAAAATAAAGTAAAATTTCTAGAAGCGCAAGTGGAAGTAGATTCACAGACTGTCCATAGTAATTATACACAGAATTTTAACAATACATATGTTACATCTTTAGATGTCGAATGGTCGTTTCCCTTTATATAAATCCATTTTTTCCCTGTACTGTACATCTCTCATCGAAATAACTTCCAATCCTAATTATTATTCCTAACTAGACAAATATAACATATATAAAATTCTATAACTTATACATACAGCACCGCCCCTGACGAAATGAGACATCCAAGTGGGCAGTTCTGATCATCATCTTATACATTTAATATAAATTACGAAATATGTTACTGCCAACGTATTAAACAAGATAGTGACGAACCCAGGCTGTAAATTCGCGAAACAAGCCACCAAGGTTAAAATCTCCCATAAATCACCATATGTCATACCTTGACAAGAATGAGAACCACAAACAAATAATAATTAATTAGCATACCTATCCATTAATATAAATTGACATTGAAAAAAATAAATACCACACGGTTCTGTCGCGGTAGGTAGGCCGACAGAAATAGTGTACCATTCTTAACTATTCACTTTATCCGGTAATTCCTGTTTAGCGCCTATGTGGGCGCCCTCCTGCGACATCACAAAGGACAATAAATTAACCGTAAAATGTGTCAAACTTTATTTGGGAAATGTATTAATAATATTTATCTGAACCAAGGATCGTGATATTATTTTCGGTATTATTTATTCCTTGGGACATTCTGAGACCGCCATAGAAAGAAACAGGGCATAATTAATTTTCATTTTTATTCATGAATTTTCGGTGGTATGTAGACAGTGTGTTGTGATAGATTTAATCTAGTGTAAGCATTAAGTTATGACGTTATACGGGTAATGTGGAAAATTTTTTATTGAATTAAAATTTTTATTATATTAAACTTACCAAAAATGTTATAAATACACTCAGAGAAGAGATTGTTAACTATCAACAAATATATTTATTGTTTGTGTAATGTATTTGAACAAACCATATTTTTCATAACTTGTATGAAGACGTACGTAAATTAAAATCAAATCAATTTAATTTTACAAAAATGTGGTTTCTCATATAAATCAAGAACTTTAATAAAGGGTCTTTCAATAAGGACGCTCGATTTTTAAACGTATATAAAACAAGTTCTGTGTGAGATATCCACTCAGTTTTTTTTTATTTGAAGGAATATTTCATGGCACTAAGTATGGTGTATAATGTCGTTCAAATGTCCGGCGCAGCTTTGCTTGGTGGCACGTATTCAAGAGGTCCAATTTTCGATGACTTTGTCGCATAAATCTGGCTGAATTTGCTGGATGGCGTTTGTTATGTTAACTTCGAGGACATCAATTGTTTGTGGTTTATTCCCATATACCTGCGATTTCAAATAGCTCCAAAGGAAGAAGTCGAAGGCGTTTAATCGCACAATCTCGGTGGCCGGTTCAAGCCACCGCTGCGCGAGATAACCATGCCCTCAAATCGCTCGTACAGTATATTCGTCGTGGAATGGTCTATGTAGCACGTAGCACCGTCCTATTGGATCCACATGTCGTCGGTACTCATATACCATCATCATGTAATTTCAGTTTAGGCCACAAGAAGTTGCTTATCATCGATCTGTAGCACTTGCTGTTGACGGTTATGGCAATTTGCAGTTTCGTTTTGGAAGCAATACGGATCGATCATTCCACCAGACCAAAATTCGCACCAAACAGTGGCTTTCTCAGGCTGCATTTGGTGCTGGTGTACCTTGTGTGGATTGGTATCGTCCTAAATTCGACATTATCGCTTGTTCACATATCCACTCATCCCAAAATGGGCCTCGTTGCTAAAGATGAGTTTTCATAATTTATTGAATAGTCGACTCGTTAGAATGTTTCTCGGATGGAGCACTAATTTTTAAAATAAAATTTGATGATTTTCACACACTATTGAACGCTATAACCTTCCATGGTGATTTGTTATATACTACTGAACAATTCAGAATAAATGCAGATGTTGCTTTAACAACATGGCCGCTATAACCTGGCAAATTTCGAGCGAGATTTCTAAGATTAATTGCTTGATTCTTTATTAAATATCTGTTTATAGATTTTTATTTACTTTGTCGCTATTTCTTTCTCACTCTCGTGAATTTTGATAACTTTCAACTAACTCAATTAATGATATTCAAATTTATTACATGACAAATTTATTAAATTCAATGTAACAATAAACGACGCGATGCGACCCCAACCAAGTTGCCACCATCAAGTGGTAAATAAAACTCATTTCAATTAGTTTTTAATTCACTCTCTATGTACCTCGCACATCTGTGATGACATTATCAACTTTGTAATTACTATCCAAACTTTATTCGTCAAAGTAAGGGTAATTGGGAGTAATATAATTTTAGAGTACCTAATATAATTATTTCATAACGTCTTGAAGTTATGAAATATAGTTATAGTAAATACATACTTATGAATATAGTCATGTAATTGTATTGCGTAAACTATTTGGACTAATGAGTATCATCATGAACAGCTACAACGATTCCATTACAACACATTCTGTTTAAATAACAATACACAAATGTTAACAACGCCCGTAATTACCATTTGAATGTTTCTTTTACAGATAACGAGTATCAGAACCATAACAGCTGAAATTTCAAGAAAACTACGGAAACGCAATTAGCTTATCTAATTCAAAGACACCACAGTACATAACGGTAATGCGTTCGGAACGCACAAATCAACAATAATTCCACGAAAAATCCAGTCGATCACCCACGAACTTTCTCTGCAGCCATAGAAATGCTTTCCATAAATATTTTGCGACATGTTTATGAAGATGTCAAGATGACAATTGGGAGAGCATAAATAATAGCAAAACGCTCATAAATTACCCGCCCTGCCTACATGGACGTGGAGACATTCTAAGGTTTACACCCAGGGGTGTTCGAGGTAAAGAATTCTGTTTTAGAAATTGTGGTGCACTTGTCCCATTTCCGCAAGTTCTCAAAGCTGATTTAAGCGACATAAATAGAAATCAGACTAATATTTTATTATTCTCAGAATGTTCAAGAACTATTTTAAATGTAGTGAGTATAGAAACATAAAACTAAAATTAAATACGTGTTAAAATATCTACTTCCTTTTTAAATAATTACCTAATATATTAAAAATGCCTATGTGACCATTTGAAGGCAATATAAATATTATTGAGAGAGTTGGAGTTGGGGTTTTCAAAAGATTATTACTTCTGCCAAAATACGCAACAGATCATTTAGTTAGGTTGCAGCCGGGTACAATAACACTAGAATTTCTAGTTTGCAAGCAATGCAGTAGGCAAATAAATCCCTAGGCTCTCAGGTTGAAGGAGAGGGGAAGGTTGCACATAGAGGCAAGGACAAACATGCCCAAGCTGAAGGAGAGGTGCTAAACTCCCCCTATAAGAACTTTAATCCAAGCATACAAATACACCCCCAATACTCAACATGCAGTTCAACACCTTTGATCGCAATACAAATGACATTGTCTCAGCTACCCCTTCTTCAGCCTGTCTTCGAGTTTACGACAGAAAAGTTGGATGTCTTCTGAAGAACGTCACTTTTACATTCCCCCAATAGTATTCAATATATATAGACAAATGCAAGAAATTTAACATCAAATTCTTTAATCAATACGTAATATTTATTAAATTTCAAATTAAGTAGTGGGTGACTTTTAACACCAAATATTGTCGAAATAAATATCTACCTAAAAGTAATCTATTATTTCAAGATACATCAAAATTGATAGTGCTCTTTAAAATACTTTTCAGTTCAACTTTTCATACTCAGGTCGACAATTTATTGTGAAGAGACAATAACGTTTTCATCTGTTACAAGAACGTACATATGTTGATAATAGTACATCTACCTACATTAGTTGTATTTTATAGTATTGCACTATCATTTCAACTTCGTAGTTTTGGTAATACTATTCGTTACGTTTTATAACAAAATACGAGTGTGAGTCAGTAAACAGCAGATACACAATCACCTGCGGATGTCTCTCTTTATATCGAACTCTCTGCTTTTCATTATCTTAAACAATGTTTCAGTGCATTTTATTCCCGCTTTAATAAACCATGTATGATATTCTCTCATCCAATAAATTGCGTTTTGTTTTGAACAATAGTAAAACTGGCCTTACATTAAAACTCACTGATCCGAATTCTTTAATTAATACGTACAAAATTATACTGTTCAGTTATTCAAATATTTATTCCTCCCCTTAGAAGTTAAAGTAACAAAATATTATAAACAACTTTGAACGCAATATATATTTTAACTAGCAAAAAATGACCCTACAAAGTAAACGGTTCGCATTTATTAAACATCAAAAGAATATTCGCCAGTCAAAGAATACATTTCTGACATTGAATTCTTCAGCATCAGTTGACCTGGCCTTTGATATTATGTAGGGGAGAACTCTGAATTTGTTAGGGGTCGCTATTTTTTGCTGAGGGTATAATAATTATTAGATCGACCACTTCCTGGCTTTGATTTAATAATTATGGCTACCTATAATGAGAACAAGAAATGTATACAGCAACATATTTAGCTAGTTTTTTTTTTTTTTTTTCATTGTAGATACTATTAACATATCCAAGGCTGCTGATAATATCTTCATTAGCAACTGATGTATGGCAAAAAAATTAAGCAGTTGCACCTGATGAATAGTAGTTAGATTATTGCAAATAATGTGAAGGCTAAGATATTATGAAATTATTATGAATTACTGAAGAAATATTTTAAAATATTTGATGTTCTACGTAAGGAACTGTATTTAGTAACTCCTAATAGGGTTTCATTTATTATTTTGTTACTGAAGAAATTATTCGAAAGTATTATCTAGATGTACATACATTAGTAGTCTACACCAAGGCGGTTATTTTTAAATCGTTCAGACGTCGTGCCATCAGGAATTCCATATCAATGTTTTAGTTTTCCGGAAAGTCCATAGTCAGCTCTAACATGACAACGAACAAGATTAGCCTCAGTGCTTATATTACTTACAAAGTTTTTAAAACTAAGGCCGTTGGTTTACAACCTTATATTATACTAAAGAATCAGCTATGATTAAAGAAAGTCTGATAACATTTTACATGTACAAAATTTATTTTATATTCACATTAGAAATTAATTCTATGTTAATAGAAAACAATAAGTCACAACCAACGACACGATAAAAGTAAAAAGTAGTACAAATAAATACAAGTACAAGTACAATAAATGTGCACCCCCTCTTTCTGACACTACAACATCCTAAACATCATAAAACTATTCTCTCACCCGTTCAAGTGATTCTGCAGAAATTAACTTATATTTTTCAGTAATACTCTACTTCAAATTTCGATATTATCTAGTTGCGTAGCGTATACCGTAGATTTTAAGTAGCCTCATAAAAATAAATTTAATGGCGTTAGATCTGGATGCCCAGCAGGCCACTCTATTCTACCTCGGCGTCCAATCCACCTATTGGGATACCGGTCATTGAGATAAACTCTTACTATACCATACTAGTGTAAATTAACACCATACTGTTCTAGATCTCGAAATTTATCCCGGATTTTTCTCTATGATTTCTACAATTAATGGTTCAGTATCATTCTGCAACATGCCTAAATACATCTGCTTCTTTAAATTTTGATGTAAAAACACAGGTCCAACTATGTGATTCAAGATCCCTACCCATTCGGGTTCTCATGAAATATATGAAGATTGATATAATTCCAGTGCCTCTATGTACTGAACACACTACACAGTGCATTCCAGTACACTGTGAGTGTAGTGGACTACATTACGATTCAGAAAAAACGTAAATTGATCGATAAAGCAAGTTGTTTTTGAATATTCAAATTCATGGAATATTTTTGCTGATATAATTTACAAGATTGAGGTCTGCGATCGGGATCATCTTCTGTGAGCTGATGAACCATTCGTAATTTATAGGGGCGAAATTGTTATTTGTATAAAATCATTTGCACAGTTTCTGCAAGTACTCCACAAACAACTGCAGTTTGATATAAAGATTGTACTAGATTCGCGACTGTTTCAGCGACAATATTAAGGCTTTAGAGGCATACTATATAAATTATTATAATTTACGTACATAGTTGCTTGTATACAGTTCACAGCAGGCAAAATGGCCAATTTAGGACAAAATTAACGAATTGCGAATGTTGCACAAAAATCAAATTCCCCAATTGCGAGAGGGAGTTCATTAGAATTGCGATTGGACAAGGGTTCCAAGGGCCCGATTAAAGGGTCAAATTTCAAAATTTAAATATTGAAAATTCGAAATTTTAACTTCAAAAATAACACATTTGGAAAAGTTTATGTGAGGGCATCAAGTACTATCTAATGAAACCATTGTATTTTTATCACCTATTTCAAAGTTATTATTTTCTATTAATGACCTTTTTTAACCTATTCTACACGTTAAAAATTTGAAAGCTTATGAAATACAGAAATAACTGATAACCAAATAAACTATTTGTTATTTTTATTTTTGTGTCAACGTTCCTTCACATTTTTCCCATTTTTTTCAATATTTTGTTAAAGCATATGAGTAAAAAGATTTAATACGAACTTACATTTAAAAAGAAAAAGAATTAGTGACTTCTGTTAAAAAAACCTTGTTAAGTTTATTAAATTAAATAATTATATAACTCTGTTAAATTAACATTGTTAAATATTATGTAACTCTGTTAAATTTATTATAAAAAAAAAACAAGAAAAAGAACTTTGTACCTATCACATTTGACAAATACCATAATAGATATCAAAATTGCCGTTAAATAAATGGACATAGTATGAAAATGAAATAAACTTCTCTTAAATTATCATGTAAAATGAAGTATATTATTGATAAAATAATGATAGTGTATTAAGACAAATAATAATGAAGTATAACTGAAGAGGTCCTTAATAGGCAGTACTTAATAGGAATAAATTATTAGTAATTGTTGTGCTTAGTCAAACTCCACATATACTCGAATAACTGCTCACTTTCGTGACTCTTATGTGACTATTAATTAATTTTTCAAAAACACTTTCATTGGGATTTTGATTTTTGTAAATAAAAATAAAATACCTATGATGTTTAACAGGTAATAACAGTCCAAACGAGTTTGAAGTTAACATGTATGCCCCATGAAGCCATAAAACGTAAGATTCTTTGAAAATTATTATTTTTCAACATGCAGTTTTTCATCAGGCTATGTTATCTAACTTTTTCAACATTAATATCGTCATATTTAAGAACTATTAACATTAAATTTCCTTTAAAACTGCTCTCTGATTAACGCGCCACTCCTCGCCACTTTATTTTGTTTTCTGAAGTTAGAAAACAAAAATAAAAAAAACATTGTGTGGTTTTATGAAACCACGATGCAAGTGAAACTTTTTTCGGATTGTAGGCATTTAACTGAAAATTTTCGGAAAATTATTCGATTTAGGGTATTAAAATCGCGTATTTAATCTTAATTTAATAATTGGGAAATGGGAATGATAATGGGAAATCAATAGTAGACAAGATATCCAACTATAAATTTTAATTTCGATTTGCGTATTAGAGTATGGAGTACATAATAAATACAATCATTCAGATGACAGACGCATGTTAAAAACTGAGACCAATATTTATTTAAATCATTGAATCATTTTGAACTTCAATTATTCTATCAATAACTTTATCTTCGCCTTGAGTCTCACAGTCTATAAATGTAACTACTATTTTATGGTAACTAAAATAAGTAAACAATGACTTACATTCTATTTTTTCAATATATCTAGAAAAAACCGCATCGATCGTAGTACCATATCTCGTGGTTGGTATATTTCTATCATTTTTCATTTTAAGATTAAATGCTTCTCTAAGTGGAGCAGCTCCAGTAAGTGGAGCAGATTCCTTTTTCTTAAAATCTGTATTGAAATCACCAGATAAAATAACAGGCATTCGCGAATATATTTCTCGAGAACGGAAAATTTGTGCCGAAGACGTAGCAAATGGAGCTAGATGAAAACCTAGAATATCCATGATGTCATCTATTCTTTGATTGATTTTAATGTAAATTGACGCGATTACAAGTTTTCTGTTGTCATCAAGTTGACAAATAGCTGCACAAAAATCTCCCACAACAGATTCGGAAGTAGTTGCTTGACCAATACTCATGTTATTTATGTATGCTTGCATTTCCGACTGAACTCTATTTATGTTTATCTGCTCAGTATTTTTTAAATTAATTTCGTATAAAGCAAGGGTGTTGATTGAGCCCTAGTTGACCGGTATATTTGACTCACTAGCTGTATCGTTGTCCATTACAATCAAGTGAACAACAATATTTACATCAATACACTGATCAAAACACACAAATACCGCAGAGCACTTGCACGAATGAGTGAGAATATAAATGGTACACGGTCAGCTGATGCGAGCCATGGGCGCCGCCATATTGGCCTTGGCTGCTCTGCCGAGCACCTTTCACTTTACCCCTACTCCGCGACCAACTATAATGCGACATGCGATAGATGGACGAAAAAATTTGAGGCGATGGAAAAAAAGTTTCACTTTAAAAAATGGAAAAAATATACACGACATGCAAGTAAGTATGTGCCACTACACACGATTTTTTTTTAATATTTCTATATTTATTAGTCGTACCACCTAGCTTGCAAAATCCATACTACCAAAGTGCCCCTCTTTCTTGAATAAGAATGTAAAGGCGAATGAATTGTCGAGATTTAGCAAAAGGCCACCCTGCGATTTAGCGTACTTGTTCAATCATGACTTCAACCCGTTTCATAGCGTTTGCAAACGACCTTTGGATGCGAGCCATGCTGGCGCTGTTTCTGAACTTGATGATTCTACTATCACAGCAAACAACTAGAATTCAATTGAAAACAATTAGATTGACTCTTGTCCACCTAAATCAGTCATTTTGCCCACTGTGCTGCGTCGTCACTAATTAGGCATCCTACCAAGTGGGCCAGTTCTACTAATAAACCATTTCGGTAGACAGTTTTTCAGAAAGTATTGAAAGTTTTCTAATTATGTTGAAATTTCATCTCCGCTAATAATAGTGCGATGACATAGTGTTATGGACTAGATCCATAATTATAATAATAAATTATCACTTTAGCAGAATGAGGTAACACGTTGCCTACGTGTTTACATTTCGGTAACTAATGGTGAATCTAATTACAAAGTCAACGCTCACAAAGAATGGCGGCCAACGCAACCATCAAAAGAAGACGTTAAAAACACCATATGACGGTTATAATTAGTGCCACTTTATTCGAAATTTATTCAAAATAACGTTGACAAGGTAACAAGATACACATTGAATATTTAATTCACATTTTCGTCTCTCGTATAAGAAAATAAACAAACATCAAGTTTTATATATTTTTCTGTTTAGCATCTATTTTGACACGACATGCCAGAATATCTAAATAAATAACGTACCTCAAGGCCCCGACGAAGACGATAACGGAAAACGTCATTGTCTAGAAAGAGACAGGTAGAAAAAAGGTTATGGGCATATTTGTTTACTGTCATTCACTTTCACGGTGGCATCATGGAAAAGGGACAAGTCACAACATACCATTTGTGGGTAGATCTAGGAGTCCAGGAAAGTTTCTTCTTTATGTCCTATCTAGCCAGGGCCGGAACTAGGAGGAGACACAGAATTGTAGATAACGAGCTCATAGAAATAATTCTTAAGAGTAACTAAAGCAGAGGTTAAGTTATCTTATTATTTGATTTGATAAAAAAGTTTAATATATTTCATATCGTAGTCATTTCTGAGGGATTTATGAATTAGGGCTCTTTGTACATATATTATTTATCTTCTTTCAGTAGTCTAGAAATGATGAAGTAAAGTTTAATATTGTCTAAATCCAACTGCTCTAGAATGTAAATAAAAAATCCGGACACATTTAATTTTCTTACACTTCTATAAGGATCTTGACTTTTTTATTAGTTTTATTGACCTACGTACTGAGAAATTGATCTCGACATAGTGTCATAAACTCATTAATAACGAGAAATATCGTTCAACGATTCATGAAATAATAATTCGAATGAAATTTAAGTTTATCAGTCTAATTTAACATTACTAGTTAAACCTATGACGAAGATTCAGTTACCCACGCACGAGCCCATTTCGATTCTTTTTCGAAGCTATTTTTTGGAAAATGCCGTTAAAATTCTTTATTGATATTGGTATTTCTAAAGCCTCACAAGTAATAATAACTTTATTCAGGATCACTTGAAGCCAGTGTCTCAAAATTTTTTTAAATAATTTCTTATATGGTATAGTTTTAAAAGTTTCTTAGAGCATAAAAATGTTTCGGTTTAAAAATCCTAATTCATTAAATTCCAGAAAATTATAAAAAGTTACTAAGTAAAGGTAGCCGAGACAGACTAACTGAAAATGCTGAAAGACGTCTGATTGTTTATCTGTGAGTACAGTATTTAGAAGGCTACCTCTTTATGAGTCTTTATGAGTCATCTATCTGTAGCGATAAGCAGTTCATGCCAATATTTCAAGTGGCATAAAATTATACTGATAAATAATACTTGTGGAACCTTTTTTATATTATATGCCAGTTTTTAAATAAAATTAAAATTTTGAAAAAAAAAATATAATCAACTCTATTATTCATCAATTATAATCAGTAATATTAGTAATTGGTCTTCTTCAACATTGTTAACTCCCTTTAGCTATCACTGAATAAATAATGCACCAAATAATTTCTTTTGCAATTTACGAAGAAATCATTTTTCAAGGTACGACTAATTGTATGCCTTGAGTTTTTCTTTATTAATATCTAGTCCGCAACTTTTTAATATTTCCAGATATTTCCAGTGCCACCTAGACTGTTAAAAATAAACATAAACTTGGTAAACATAAAATTTCTAAACTCTACAAAGAATATTCTGCAATATACACTGATAAAATTTTAAATATGTTGCTGATTACGGCTTAGCTCGCAGCTGGAATACTATCTTTGAAAAAAACGCAGCAGGTCACGAATTAATAATTGTATTTTGGAGATAGCAAGGATAAAGAGTGCTTTTTTTTGCCTCGACCGGGAATCGAACCCGGTTCTCCCAATTTCCGGTTGAGTGCTCTGACCGCTGAGCTATCGAGGCACACTCATTATTCCTGCTAATGCGCCAGTTTAATGCGTCACTACAGTACTCCCTCCCTAGAGACGGTTTTGTCTCGATACAATTTAACGGAATGTGACCGCGTTCCCCATTCTTACGAACCGTTGTTCGGTAACCCCCGGGATTATAGGGCGATGGATAGGACAAGAATCGAATCCGCGAATTTTAAATGTAAGGGAGGTTGCATATACTGGAATGACGAATCACATCACGTCGGGGTCACCACTTTGGCGATAGCAAGGATAAAAGTGCATTTTGCCTCGACCGGGAATCGAACCCGGCTCTCCCAATTTCCGGTTGAGTGCTCTGACCGCTGAGCTATCGAGGCACACTCATTATCCCTGCTAATGCGCCAGTTTAATGCGTCACTACAGTATCTTTATGTTGGATTCAAGTAATACATCTAGCAGTTTCATCTTAATTAGACGCCCTAAAATAATTTTACATGGGGTTTCCTTGGTCTCGATAACCCATACTATACACACATGTTTGTTGATAAGCTTCCAAATTTCACAAGGAAATTCCTTAAGTAACTCTAAGGCATATTTAATTTCTTACCCATATGTGGTCAAAAATGCTTTGTTTCCAAGATACTTCGCTTTTTATTAAAGGAACTACAAATTTGTACCCTTCTGTATATTTGATATATAAAAATGAATCTCAGATTTTAATAATACTTCAGTTGGTCCTCGTCACCCTATCTATTATCTAATTAAAGTGCCATCAAGAAATGACCGGATATCGGCACCAAAATGAGTTTTGGTTCCGATGATGGTATGAGTTCCTCACCATATTTTTTGGTGAGGATATCATCATCCTCATTGTTTGGATAAACGTTAAGTCCAAATATCTAATAGCAGTAAAATGTTCTTCAAAGAAGGCAAAAGATGATTTCTAACATTCCAGATCATACATTTACTTTACCTTCATGTTGGCTATATAATTCCAGAATACAATGAGAAAGTTTTCAATTCTCTTGGGAATAATATCTGTAGTTTGTAGACTGTGCCCTGTTTCATTCAAAGAAAAATTCTTCAATTCAATTTTAAGTTTCTATTTATAATATTTTTTACCAAACGTTAATTAGGAAACCTCTAATATCGGACACTGTTGGACTCGTAAAACATTAAAAAATACTAAAGAGTGACATAAAATACTAAATCTTAACATACAGAATTGGCAAAACGCCATCTACTTATTAAACGACAAAGTGTCAACCTACGGTAAACTATGCTGTCTCTCATTTCTGGCGCCTTCGTCTTTCATTGAAAGGAATTATTGACATCTAATTTTCTATTGAGAACACCAGGCCGTCCCGTAACTGCATATCACTATTTCATCCTTATTAGGAATCGTCAGTGCAAGTATACCGAACTATGCTTGGCGCTCTGAGAATCTTAGACAGGCCTTTTTACCAGCTAGCATAAATATACATATAGAATTAAAATTATAATTTACGATGACTAATAATAATGATGAATTGGCGATATGCAGTTCCGAGATGGCCTGGCGGTCTCAACCGAGAATTAATTAAGTATATGGCAATAGTTCTGTTCAAATCTTCAAATGTTTCTGCGTTTTTCAAAAAAGTCATTTAATAAAATTATGAATAGTCTGCGAAATTTCACCACGTTGTCTAGAAATGAATACATATTTTATTTATACGCCACTTCTAGGTACAGAAGAGCTTTAAAATGGCGTATACAATAGTATTAAACAATTTTCCTGAATCACAGTACGAACGAGTAATGTTATTGTTTTGTAAGTTGTGATCCTCCTAGAATGCTGAGTCCACTTTCGCATATATACAAGCTTTTGTAAAACTTTTTAGCAATGCACCGATTCCCAATTTAACAGCAATATCGGATACAAAAGAAATGCGAAATTGTCGATTACATTCATCGACTGGGTTTCCGAGTACGGACCTGTGCCCGCCACCATTCCATCCAGTCCACAATATTGCAGTTCTAAGGTCGCATATTCTATTGTCAATTGTCCGGGCGTTACCTTGTGAATTATTACTTGAAATTGTATAGAAAATGTAATTCGAAACAGTTTTGTATCGAGTTGATATTATAAATGGATTATGGGTAGCTTATGTACCGGAAAAGTGTCTTGTTACGAAATTCTGGGAGAATCGGTCTTTGTACGGTTAAAATTATAACTTTATTAAATGGTATTTCAATTAAAACGCAACTGCTGCAGGAATAATAACGCTGTGAGAATTGTGGGAACGAGTATGTATCGCAGATTGAGATTATTAAATATTCTCTACCAGATATTGTCGGGTAACATGAGCTTAAATACAATTAAGTTGCAGAGCCTACACCAAGGAATAAAAACACAAGAGCGACACAGATTTCATGAAGATTAATTACTGCTACAACTCATTAAATTAATAATTGTAATTATTAACGATCCTTTCTTGAGCTTGTGGAATCAACTGAATTATTTTGTATTCTGTCTGATAATACACAATAACCTATTCCTTGGCTGTTTTGTAAATCAACTAACCATAAATTGAAAATATTACATGGAGACCCAATTCTTTATCAACACCTATTCTGATTCTTCGAACACCCTGAAATTTATATTTTAATTTTACCAGAATTTGGAATAAACGTCCTTACTTTCTCAACTAGTTATAGAGATATTAGGTATATAAATGATAACCCTTCAATAGGCTATTATTTTCTTTTGTTTCTTTGTGTTTCTTGTTGTAATATTTAAACAAAACTACATGAAGATATATTATAACTAGAGCCGCTTGATTTTGTCCGCGGACCATTGGCGTCGTATACGTACGCACACGTGGGGTTAGTGAATGAGTGAATCAAGATCTTCTATCTCGATCAACTGATTTTCACTGTATTTGTTAATGGGGGTGTGATCGTTTTTTATCCTTATGAGAAAAGTGGACCCCTTTCGGTATCGTTTTCTCAACTTCTAATTAATATTTTTACTTGATTCTTTCTTCAACTTATACAGCATACCCTATTGTAAAATCACAGCCTATAGAGTTTTAAGATTTTGTTTTAATAATTTTTGGTGGCCTGTGATACATAGCTGTACAAAATACTCTGTTTCTTTAATACTCAACATTTGTTTTCTCAGCGCCTGCGTAGTATTTAAAAAGAACCACAAACTATGAGTGTGTATTTCATTTATATAGTTACACTGACAGTGTAAGATTTAAGTTAATACAATCAATCGGTTTTGAGAAATCTCTTTTCAAAGAGATTCAAGAAAAAAATTCAACTTTTCAGGAGAAGTATTTTTCTGAAAAAGTTTTATTTACTCCGCTTTCATACCTGGTTTTGATAGAAACGTAAATAGAGTTATCGATATTATATACCTACGAAATCGATATTCCCTGATAACTAGAGTGTTTATCGGCCTAAAATCACCTGTTCAAAGGAAAGACCCGGGACTTTCCCCGTGGGGTTCCCAACAGGGTTGCTCCGATCATTTTACGGTATTACTTTCTTATCTTTCCTTACCCCTCAGTTTATGTTGTTCTCAGAAACTTTGATATAGAGAGGATAAAAAGGCAAATGCTGCTGAAATTGCAACTGAACAAAAAGCCAAAAAAGAAGGAGGAGGACGAGGAAGAAATTGGAAGATGACTTCGAGTAAGAAGAAGGCGGTCTGTCATATGCTGCGGGGATGTTTTTAAAATAATGTATAGTTTTGTGTAATATATAATTTATTCAATAATATTGTTTTAGTTATTTAGCAATATATACACATATTCTGCCTAGAAGATCTATTAAAATCAGAATTATTGAATCTTCATACTGATGACTAAAAATGAGCAATTTCGTTTTTTCAAAAAAACATTTAGAGCACTTCTAATACTCATATATTCATGGAACCAACACCAATCAATCCAAAAATGGTAAAAACCAATTTTTTTATGAAAACGATCACACCCCCCTTAAGCATCTGTTGAGTGGTGTACTGTATATTGATACGAATGTTTTTGTCCTGAAAAGTACAAATTCATTATGTCGAATGTACATAGGCCTAAGAGACGACCACTTGTTGATTAAGTAAATAAGTTTAAACGGAAATATACAGACGTATATACCGCATCTTTGCGGTAACCAATCGAAGTTGTGGTTATGTGTGGACGAAGTGACAAATTGTGAAATTATGTTATTAATGTTATAATACGTACACTGGAAAAATTTAGACATCACGTTCATTCTTACCAGCTAGTAAACGATTACAAAACTGCACTGGGAAACAATTACTAGAGTGGTGCTAAATTCATTAGAAAACTTTCTACTTTCAAGAAACCAAGTGGTCATGCCTAATAGTATCGTAACCATGAACTCTATAGGTCATTATCGTAAACAAAGGGCTGGTAATTTCTTACATTTTACTTGTAAACTTGTATAGCATACGTTATATCTTGTGGCTGAAGAAGATATCCAAGCGTAAATGGATCATCTACAAAAGCGGTGTTTCTCAAATCTCCTAAACGCATTTTGGAATTTCACAGACAGTGTCCTGACATTCCCGAACCATCACACCGGATTCTTAGTCGCTGGGGAACGTGGTGATAGGTAGCATTTTATTATTTTAAGTATTTCCACAAAATAAAATCTGTAGTGTTACCATTTGATCTGCTATTAAGGGAGATCGAAAGATATTTCAAGATCCCCAAATTGAAACAGATTTAGAAACTTTTCATAACAATTACAAGAGACTAGTGAAGATAATAAAAAAAAAGAAAATTGGGACAAAGAAATAATTATAAATTAATTTACTTTTTATGAATTATTTACTAATATATTTTGCATTTTTTTTTAATTTTCAACAGCTTGCGAGATTTTCTGCGTCATATTACTTGCATTACATGTTATTTTTTATTCTCTATTACTTCAAACCAACTGACTTGAGAAATTTCAGCAATTCTTGGATATTTTTAGTGAAATTATTTACTAATATGTTTTTCTGTTATTTTTTTATTCGGTTATTTATTTATTTATTATAGTGTGGGATTTTCTGCGTCACATTACTTGCATTACATGTTATTTAAAAATTAAAATTCAGTCGAAGCATCTACACGTTTAGAGAAGAGGACTTAGAGATTCATGTAATTTTAACTTAATATTCATCGTACTATGGAGCTACATCTTCTTTAGCTTTTCTGTTGTTATGTGAATGATCTGGAAAAATTTTATTTTATTAGGTACAAAAATCTGTCAAAAGATCTTTACATTTTTATTTAGCAAAAATTCTAAAATGAAGTTTCATTTAATTCTAGTATTTTTTCTGTTGCTTCTGTTTCCAACATGTATTTTTCCTTCACAGGTATTAGGAAACCTTTTTAAATATCTTACTGCGTTATAAAATAAACAGTTTTAAAACCTTAAAACGGACTTTTCCGCACGTAGAACATCTCTATCTCGAAATTGAGTAGCCGAGAAAAAATAAAGCAACACATAAATGCAGAATATGTGTTTTCTGTCACAGTTTTACTTTTTTCAAATAGTCCACCCTCGTGATTTCTCATGACCCATGGACAGGGTGGGGTGTTGTCCTATCCACCTCAAATTCAATAGATGTCATCTGGTAGGCGTTTATAATTAAAGTCAGTCGAAAACCGATCGATCCGACACGATTTAATTGAGTGATCGTGCTAACAAAAAAAATTTCTAAAATAGTCCACCATCGTGCTTTCTCATGACCCATGGACAGGGTGGGGTATGTCCTATTCACCTAAAATTCAATAGGTGTCGTCTGGGAGATGTCCCCGATCAGAATCAGTCAAAACCCAATCGATCCGACACTATTTAGTTGAGTTATGGTGTTAACAAAAAAAATTCTCAAATAGTCCACCCTCGTGCTTTCTCATGGCCCATGAACAGGGTGGGGTGTGTCCTATCCATCTCCAAATTAATAGGTATCATCTAGGAGACGTCCCCAAGCAAAATCAGTCAAAGCCCGATCGATCCGACACGATTTAGTTGAGTTATCGTGCTAGTTTTATTGGCGTAAAATAGTTAATGATAATAAAAACAGTAGGAACAGTTTTTAATCAAACCAAAGTAATTACTAGTCACAGTCTGCATTAGCAAATACAAAAATATATCCAGGCCACTCGCCTGTTTATTTATTTTGTATTTTTCCAAAGTTTCCTAATTAACATTCGTTTGCTAATAAAACAAATATATTTGTATTGGATGTAAAGCATCCGTGTGTCTGACTGTGCATAAATTGCAATTTTCTGTCCAAAATAATCGTGCTTCCTGAAAACAGATGTGCCGAATAATTCAAGAGCCACACACATAGCCCCCGAGAAGGCTCGAAGAGAGAAATGATCATGGCCGCTTTAAAACTAGGTGGTCAAAACGGCCTTGTTAAGAGATGGGTCGAAGTGGCGAGCTACCGTATCTTCCGATAGCCCTAAGGGGATACATAACTTCACTGCTCGATCTCGCGATACACAGTGTACCAAACGTATATTTATATATCTTGCTTTTCAGTTAATTGAAGAATTTTCGTATACTTTTGTAGATAGTGATTAATTTGAACAATGTGTAGTATTATTCGTATTACCCACGTGTATTTAAATTAATAAATCAATATGTAATTTTAAATTAAATATTAAGACACAATAAATATAATTAAATAATTACTGACTTTTTGAACCTCTCTCCAGTGGCGTGCGGCGGAATTTCTCCACGGATCAATGACATTAAAAATAATATTTTTAATGTCATGACAAGGCAAGTCAACGTATCCAATTTAAAAAAAGAATAATAAAAGTACATCTATTCACTCGCCTATACATTCATTTTATGAAAAAATTTACATATGGTGCTTCTTTCAACTAATGAATTTTCAAAGACATTGATAGTCTTAACATATCACTTAATTTAGTTTGTAGGATACCGAACTAAATTTATGTATTTTTATATACATCATCCAACAGCAGAACCAATTTCTGAATTTCTGAAGAGTCAAAAGAATAAGACAAAATGTATTCAGAAATATTAAAGATTGAGTTTTCCTTCCATGTTTCTTCTAAATAAGGGACTATTTATAGTACAACAAAAACAATATAAACCATATAAACAAATGTAAATTTATATGTTCAAAAAGCTACAATACTGTACTATTGATAAGACATTATAAGAGTAAGTAGTGTAAAATAAAAGCTTCAGAATTGAACCTTGTGGTGCACCCCATCTTATTTGCTGATATGCCTTTATACATAACTTTTTCTTGTTTAATAAATAGTTACTAAAGACGCTTACTCATAGTTGTTCAAGGCTAATAAATATCGCTAAGAATAACTGATGGTTAGTCATATGGAATGGCATAGCCTTCAATACTTTTGATTAAAAATCTTTAAAATAAAGTATGTAAGTAAGTATAGGAATTAAGCGATAATATAAGGTATTAATAGAAACGAGGGAAACATAAAAACTTTTTTTGAATATTTTCTAAACTATCTGTATAGATCATGTATTCCAATATTAATGATAATAGCGCATACTCAAGCTTTGATGTGATAATCATAATTAAACCGTAATATCAGATTATTGGAATCTGTACACCCTTTAAAATTGCCCATGGAATTCCCTATCTGGCTATATAAAGCCTGTGTCAAACTATTGACATAAATGTTGATTGCTTATCGAAGGCAACCTCGGGGTTACTCAAATATTTACTATCAATATAAAATAATATACCATCAATTTTATTGTCAAATATAAAGGGAACGTTCCTCCTTGAGTGGGAAACCACATGTTGCCATATTCAGAGAAATTTATTGAGAATGTTCAATGATTCCACTGTGTACCAATTGTTTATATCATTTAAATTATTTTTTAACGAATATAATTGTCTTCGGATTGAACATAATGACAATAGTGTCTTCTTAAATCATCCGTATAACGTAAATAATAAACATCCAGAACATATAACGGAATAAAATTAACGGCCTAAGTACAGACCCCTGAGGAAACTCCGATGTTGAGCATATTTCATGTTCAATGTTCTGCAATTTTTCATGCAAAGTTAGGGATTAAAAAGCTAACAAGTAAGAAACATTAAATGGAGAAGAAACAGGAATAAATAACAGAAGAGAACAATAATGTTAAAAGCAATGAAAGCGAAGTGTCAATGAAAAAAAAAATTGGAGATGAAATTAAATCGCAAGAATTTAAATTCAGTAGTATGTAGGTCCTCCTTTAGCTCTTATCACTGCTTCCAATCGTCTATGCATGCCATTGATCTAATGGTTTCCTAAGGAATATTCTCCTATTTGACAAGAACGACTTATTCGAGTTCTCTAAGAGTCATGGGGTATGTGACGCCTAACTGATCGTTTTAGTGAATTCCATTGAGGCTCTATGGGGTTTATATATGGACTTCTTCGTGGCCAGCTCATAGCTGGAATATTAACAAGTCGAAGGTACCTCAGTACCTCTATAGCAACGTGGGGCCGAGCGTTATCCTGCATAAGAATGCAATTATCCTTGACAAACGGGACAAATGGTATCACATATTCTTCTATGATATTTTCTACGTAGAAATGTACCTTTCAAAAAATAAAACCCGCCACAGGTAGGATTCGACATTTGTCCCGGATCGGAACCGAACGACATACAGCTGTTTCGAACTTGTTAGTTCTCATCAGTGCTGCACACGGTACGCCGATTCAGGACAAATGCCGAATGAACTTTATGGCGTATACATCTTTATCGATACGATCTCTGTTGGTAACTTATAAGTTACCCTTTCTCGATTTCCGACTTATAAGTTACTGGGTAGAAATGTACATTCATGGATCTCTCCCGTGTATGATCCGAATCTGTGGGACCATCGAAACAAATTCCTTTCTCCTGGACTCCGCCAGACTCGTTGACGTCCATCTGGTGAATTAACACTTACTTCTATTTCGTCTGAAAATAAAACTCGCTTCCAGTCGTCAATGGCCCGATTTACGTGTTCTCAACAATTTCATTGCAAAATGATATTTTACATGTGTCAAACAATTGCAATTATGCATCAGTAGTGACAGAGGATGAATCTTATCGATTTAGATGAATACCCCACGGATTTGATTCGGCATTTGTCCTGGACTATCATACCGTGTACGGCACTGATGAGAACTAGTAAGTTCGAAACAGCTGTCTGTCGTTCGGTCCCCATGCTTCCCGGGACAGATGCTAAATCCTACCCATGTCGGGTTTTCTCTTCTAAAACAGCTTTTTTTAATATATCTTCTTTATTTTATTTTTTAGTAAAATTGGAGAAGTCTGATTTAATTACTACTAGTATAACAACCTCTTAAGTATCAGAATGAGCAATAATTGTGTACCCTAACTCGAGAATAATTCAACAATACTCTTTCATTTCATTGTCTCTGACTCATCTCAGATTTGTTGCAATGTATCGCTTCTACAGACTAACGGAGAACATGATAAATGATGTAGGCGTAAATAACAGTTTAGACCTTTCAGATTTTTAGATCCACCCGTAACGACCTGAAGGTGACTTCGGAAATGGTTGTGTGTAAACGCACGCGCCCAGACATAAACGACCGTAGAAAATTCAATTTTAACCATAGCCTCCTCTATAATTTGTTCCAAACCGGGGTTGCCGTTACATTTAATTCCCGTTTTTATGATAACGAGGCCTTTTAATTGCCGCTTCGTTTTGGCGCTTGTACAAACACCGGTTTATGTCTGATACCTAGACCGTTGTTTATTTTATTAATTGTGTTAATTACGATGATAACTTCTTCGGGTTTTTTTTAAACGCGCGATTAATTAGTTCGCTGTTTGTTTTTCCAACACGGACTGTTTGCAGTATTTATTTGATGGTGTGCGCTATAAATAACCGGTTTCTATTGTCTTGTTTTATTGCCTATTTATTTGAATTCCTCCGGGTTACTATTTGAAAGACGGCATGATTGTTTGATAAACATCGTAACGAGGTCTGTTCTTGAATAACCGATTGTAACAAACTAATAGACTAAAAAAAACTATTTGAATTAAAAACAAGGTGTGTAATTATTGGAAATCGGCATGATGTAAAATGCGTTGGTCATCGTGTATATTAGAATATATATAAATAAAAAGTTATTTTTGAAAGAATGTATTAGATTCCGTTTAGTATTCAATTTATAATAATAATCAACTTTTGTTGTTCTGACCCTGTTTGTTCCATTGCAACTAATAATGGGAACAGCCCGTTCGCTGATAAATAACAAACGTTAATAGTATACTTAAGATTCATCTTTAGGCCTAGAAAAAAACATCGATCCTAAGAAAACTACTGGCTTTGATTTGATTACTGAAGAAGTATTGAAACAACCTCCAAAGAAATCCATGATAAAACTTACATTAATCCCTCATTTAGAATACAGTATCCCTCTTAAGATATGAAATGTAGCAGAAGTTTTGATAATTCTCAAGCCAGAAAAATCTCTCGATGAAGTTGCATCATACAGGCTAATCTCTCTATTTCTTGTGGTATCGAAATTGTACGAAAGAATACAATGAAAAGGCTAAAGCCCACCACTGAAGAAAGGTTCATAGAATCACTGACGTGATTGAAAGAGCGCTAGAAAGCAAATAAGTCTGTTCAGTCAACTTTCTAGATTTTGCGAAAGCTTTTGACGAATACGGTTCTTCTTTCGTTCTTTGACGACTTTTCACGAGGTGTGGCATGATTGTCTGGGTTAAAATATACAATGAATATGCTACTTCAACAAAAATACTCAGAACTATTGAAATCATATATCTCAAACAAATTTCTCAGAGTTAAACAAGACGAATCATACAGCGAGCTACAAGAAATCAAAGCAGGGGTGCCTCAAGGAAGTATCCTAGTGCCTATCTTGTATCTGATATACACTAGTGACATATTTCATCTAGAATCACATACAATAGTTTAATTTTTAGATGATACTGACATCCTAGTAGTAAGCAAAAATCACGAAGAAACTGCAAATAAACTGCAAACATCAATTAAATCAATAGCTGGAGTAAAAGATAGCGTACCAAACTGTGAAATCAAACCAAGAAACCAAATTTGTTCATATTAACTCCACTCCTACTCTCTCAACATCTCCTGAATTATGTATAATTGATCAGTTTTTGTGTTTAATTAGTTAAGCTTGAATTAACTTTACATTTTACAAAGCGTAGAAGTAATTATACATAAAAATTTCAGATAGTTCGATATTACTTCTAATGTTATACTGGACTATTTAACAATATAAATTAAAATAAATATAAAATATCCTTAATTGCATTGTACCTTACAAGAAACCAAAAATAACCAGTAGGATAAATTCAAAACACTTTGGAATAAATTCATTCATATTCCTAATTCAAAGGATATTCCTAAAAAATGCAAGAATATTTTCAGAACTTTTAGCTCTCTTTTAACAGTTTCTTATTTTCCTACGTCGTCGACGAAAATGTGAGTTTCTTTCTTCTAATAAATATTTCTTGGAACTGGAACGTTTCGTTAGTCTCAGTAATAGAAATGAGTAAAGTGAATGTCATAAATTTATAAATATAGCCTGGCAACATCTAGAGTTTCATCTACTATTATTTCATCGAGCTTTTATAATGGGTCCACTATGTTATGTCTAAAAAATAAATAATTTTGACAATTTTGGATTTATGTATTTCAAATAAAATGTATGTAACAGCCTGGTAACATCTAAATTTTTTTCTCAGTTAGCATCTACTTTTCTTCAAGTTTTTGTAAGATCTTTGGCTATGTTATCTTTAGTGAATAAAATAAAAAACTTTGCAAATTTTATATTTACTATCTCTCAAATTCAGTTAATTCATTTATATCATCATAGTAATGGCTGTTTATAATATTGTAGAATAATCCCAAAAAATGTGTTTTCATAATCTCTAATGAAAATTATCAATAAAATCTGATAAATCTCCATTGGCCTTATTGGATACATCGTAATCGTTTATACATATATAAATTGTGACACTACCAATAAATCAAATGCAATTTACCGTAGGAGACCACAAACACGAAACACTAACGAACTCTATTGACTGAAGGATTTCGAAAGCTCCAGGTAAATACATTTTGCATTTGCACTGATATTCAAAGATGTACATCTCGAACATATCGGAATGCCAGGTAAATAACATTAATAATTACATCGATAACGCTGATAAATACATTCGAGACACTTAGAACTGCATCGCGGAGAGCATACAAATGTGGGAACTCGAGCCGGCCGTTGTACTAAATCATTTCCATCGAAAAATAAAAAGGAAGCCTGGAGTGTTGACTGGCCGGATTTAGAGCCGTGTAAAATGTGTGAAGAAACCCGATATGCAGACACTGATTTACACTGTAGCATACACAAACAGAGTATAAAATTAATTACAATATAAAATTACCTAAACATGGCAGTAGGCATGCTCAGAATGCTAAATAAGCTCGGTCTGGCTGCCTAACGTCCTCTCGCCTTACACAAACTATTTATCTTTAGATCTGAAATTTACATGCAACACACTATGTCGCGATATTGCTGGGGAGCAAACTGCAACATGCTTTATGATGCTACGGCGACGTTTTACAGACCTGAACTGAGCCCGCGCTAAAAAATTGCTAATTTGAATCACTTCTTCCTACAGTTCATACCTCTTTAATCGTAAGTAATTTCTCAGTTAAAATTATTAAAGTCAAGTTAAGTGCTATAGAAAGTCTTTTATTTACATGTCTCCATCAAATTCTTTAATTCTGGGAACGAGCTGGCAACATTCGAAGCAGCAACAAAAGCAGGAGGTTTCCATGAACACCGAAATATAACACGTTTTAATTAATACTGAGGTTTAATCATCTCCTGATGATTCTAACTTGGTTAATGAAACGCGAATCGAGTAACTTGTGCCAATGAGTCAACATGCACTCATATATCTCATAATTTCTGACGATAATCATTAATCAATAAGTTTTGAATGAGATTTGAATGAATGTCATCTGGATGCATTGATCATAGATGAATCAAGCTTGCTGCCAAATAGTGTATTATGTGAAGCATTCTTGATAAGTGATTGTCATGTAGAAATGTAAAATGGGCAACACATATACTTCCTAAAAACCATATAGGTATTAATTAATAATTTACATGCACACTCGAGACAAACTCCCATTCACGTTTTCAGTTTACTGGTATTTTCTTTTGGAAACTGATATATTTGTCTTGATATCTAAATTCTTAACAAAAATGATTAAAATTGTTTTAAGAGACAGTGCCCAAAATCTGTGTGGATGTGATACAATAGTGCTGCTCTCTGTTGTAGCAGCAAACAAGCTACTACCTTGTCTAGTGCCACTATGGATGTCTTCAGCACAGCAGAATAATTCTTTATAAATTTCAGCTGTTATCATAGGACACCAGAAGATGCATATCTTTTAAATTCTCGAATATTCCAGGCATAATATTGTAATTTCAAAACGGTTTGCCGAATTGCTTCAAAATAATCGTGAAAACAACAAGTAATATGCAACCCATCGTGTTGTTACCACACGAGGAGACAAACGTAACGTAGGACACAACTGACTATTGATTCATTCGGGACTGTGCTTTAAAAAAATTCTACAGGAGGCTAATAAAGAGATCTGCCTATGTATATGTCGTAAGTCATCCATGAATACGAGGGGGTACTAAAAAAAACGAGAATTAATTTCGGTAGACAAGTGGACTGCAGTGGCGGATCGTGGTATCCATACAAGGGTAGGCGATAGCGGCGTATGAACTTCATCAACCCTTAAAAATAGCGCCACAGGCGAAGATTTTTAAAATTTTCAAGGTCACGCGTTTTCCTGATACTTCAGAATTTCAATGATTGAATTTCATTTATACAAAAATATAGACTTTCACAAGAATTTTTTGAACTTAATACCTCTTTGTTATTCGTGAATAATAATAGTTATTGTGGGTATAAATAAATTGGAATAAACGAAATATATTTATTGAGTATTATACCTATATTATGTAAATTGGGTTGGCAATAATACATTATTTTAGGGCGCTTTAGGATATAGGCCTCCTCCTCCCCTCACAGCCTTCCTTAACCATCGCCATTATTGACTGACAATTACAAAGTGGATACCTACTACTTTTTATAATTTAAATTAATGCGCCTATCTTTAATTAATGAAAATTTGTTAATTATATTTTCCGTGGAGTCATCAGATTTCTGAAGTGTGCTAAATAATCCCTTTTCAATTGAATAAGTGCAAGCGACGATAAACGTTCATTCTTCATAGAGTTCCGACTATGCTTTTTAATACGTTTTAAACAATAAAAATGTCTTTCAACCGATGTACTTGTTACTGGAATTGTAGCAATTAAAACAATAAGTTTAAAAACCTCTGGAAATATTTCTCGAAATTCATATTCCACAAAATATTTCAACATTGACTCGATATTTAATGTTTCAAATTGATCATCACAATATATAACCCAATATCCCCAGTAATGTCACGGCTTATTCAATGCGAAGGCGTCTTCGGATCTTCCGAAGAACGTCGATCTACTTCAGGCGCCGAATGCATCCGTCTCCAACTGCTTTATTTAAAGAATATAACTCGCTGCAGACGTCTGAGCTGCGATTACTTTGCCATTACAACAATGCTGTTTGTCGTCTTACCGACATCTGGTTGACGTGTAGCTATCGATTTTCAGGCGGTGGGATGGAGAACAGAGCCTGGTCGGGTTGTTCTGTTTAGGAATAAAATGATTTAATTCGGTGTTTACGGCACCAGCGTCGCCAATGGCGATAGATAATTTAATTAGTATAATGTAGTTATTATTAATTATATTAAATATTTCTGTATTATCAGGGACGTTAACAGTTCATTGTAATTGCGCTGTTATGAGAAATTACATAAAATTTTAAAGGTAGGCGGCGCCTACCTTGCCTACCCCGACGAGGCAACACTGGTGGACTGGCAGTGCTGCCCTCTCCCGCTAGTATCATTTACATAAAACCATCGCAGCGAACAGAGTGACTCTCTTCAACACTTTCAACGATTTTGCGATGGTAAACTTTAAGGAGCAATGCGTCAACATCAAATTCTATTTCCTATTAAAACAACAGCGGAAAATACAGTTTCAATGCTTCAGGAAGCTTATGGGAAAGAATCTCTAATGGGAAAGAAGCCAGACAACAATTTACGAGTGGTTCTTCTGGTTCAGAAGTGGTTAAATATCACTTGAAGATGCTCCCCGTTCGGCCCCCCCCCCCCCCAACGTATGAAGTCCATGATGATTTCTTTTATCGACAGCAAAGAAGTGATTCCCGTTGAATTTGTTCCACAGGGAGGGCACCACAGTGAATCTGGAAGTGCTAAAGCGATTGCGTGAGACAGTAAGAAAAATATGAGCTGAATTGTGGAGATTGGATGATTGGTTTCTTCGTGACAATGTGCCTACTCCCACAGCACTGAAAATCAACCAGTTTTTGACAAAGAAACCTGTAAGGAAATCGTTTTCAGGACGTAACAAAGATTAAGAAAAAAGTCGCTGGAGCCACTTAACAAAATTAGTTCAGATTCAGAAGAATATAAACAATCTTTCGAACAGTGTAAAAGCGTTGGGACAAGTGCATATCATCTAATGGACAATATTTTCAAGGAAATTTATATTTTAGAGATGTTATCTTGAATAAAAAAAAAAAATAAATAAACAACTCTCGTTTTTTTAGATACCCCTGTATACGTCGTATAATCAAAGAATTCGAAAATTCTATGAAACCTAATAATAATAATATATAGCGAGGTTCTACGGCCTTGGCCGCTTCTCGCATCTCAACTTCCTGAAGTCAAAGGACTTCATATAGCTCTTCTACCTAGCTATAGGAGCCTCTATAGCTTCTTCTACATCCTCTTTCCAATTTCTAGGTGGTCTCCCTCTTTTTCTGCGTTCTGGTGGTATCCAGCTCCATACTTTTTTGGGCCATCTATTGTTTTCCATGCGTTGAAGGTGTCCATATCATATTAGTCGTTTTGTTCCAATTATGTCCAATATATTTTCTTTCACATTCATGATCTCCCGTATTCTCTCATTCCTAACGTGGTCTGATTTTGAGATCCTTGCACTTCTTCTCCAGAAGTCCATTTCGAGGGATAGTAATTTCTGGCGGTCTCTTTTGTTCAATTCCCATATTTCGGAGCCATATGTAGAAATACTCTGCACAATAGTTTTATACAAGGTGGTTTTAGTTTTCTTGTTAACATTTTTACTCCACAACAGTGAGTTTAGTTGCCGGATTGCCCTTCTTCCCTGTCCTATTTTATTTGAAATATCCTCGCTGCTTCTTCCGTTTGAGGAAAGAGTTACACCTAAATATTTAAATGAGGAACAATGTCTTATCATGCAGTTATCTAGATTTAGGTCGCTTTGATCATTTTCTTTGCCTGCTATCATATATTCTGTTTTTTCAGTATTTATGATGATGCCCCACTTCTCATACTCCTGTTTTAGTTTGCGCAGCACATAGCCTACATCTTTTTTCCGAATAAGAAGAAACGTAATACTACCACCACAATTACAATAAATTTTCTAATTACTTAAAATTCCTGATCTCCGGAAATGTTAATTCCGGACCTAAACGGCTCCAACCAATCTTAAAGAAATTCAATTCATGTTATTACTCGCAGTGTAATTAACCTTTTTTGCAGCACTGTATACCATGTAATACTCGTATTACCCCCAGGTGTGTAAGATTGCTTCACGTAAGCACACAGTAATTTCTGTAAATTAACGACGGCCCTGGTACTGAAGTATTCGCACGCCACTGTGTTTTGTTTGCTTTTTATCTATTCAAGATAAAAATTACCAATTTTCTGCTTATTAATTATCATATACATTTTGTTATCAAATGCAAGCTAAATTTGTATAATGGATCTTTGCGCGTGTATCAATTTAGTGACGACGCACGGATCACATGCTATATCACTCGCAATTGTTACTAATATGCCACAATTACCAAGCACGTATGTCTAGAGACATATCAACTAGGTTTCATTCAACTACGTATGGCATAGACAGTTAATAAATTGCCGAATAAAATGCAATTATGAAGTAACGTCTTAGCTTTATTGTATAATTTGATTCATTGGCGTCTCAATATTTCTGTAAAATTTATTTCATTTTTGTTTCATTTATTTTGATTTTTGTTGAATTTATTTCATTTATTTTGATGGAAATATCTATTAATTCCATTGAATGTTTTTGTGGAGACCCTTTTCATTACTCTGTCATAGGTTGACGGATTTGTATTGTACTAACTGTTATCCTAAAATGTGTTTTCAGCACGACACTGTTCAAAAATGTCAGTTAATTTATTCATACGATTGTTACCTCTGACGCACACGCAAAGAATCATTATACAATTCATAAACTAACGCAGAATTTCTTTCAGTGTAATATTTTATTATTTACATTAACACGTTTTTTCTGTATAACTCAATCACTTAAAATATCTCTGGCAGGTTAATTGTTCCTAACGATATCTAATTATTTAATTTCACGTTTTTTCCAACCTACAGAGTGTTTATAACATATTATTAATTATCATAACCTGAGGTCAAAAGCGTAATCGGTGTGAGTTAGATTCATTTGCCTCCTCACTATAAATTAGTATTCTTTCACAATATTATTAATGAATTATCACTTTAATATATAAGTGTAATACATTATTCATACCTCGCATAGATGGTCGAGATAATTAATTTATCAATACCGTTCGATCAAATTTTAATTAGTTATGTAATCTGCGTGTGGATTATAAATCATGTTAAAAAATTGATGAATGATGCTCTTATTAGGCGAATTAAATTCGTGGTTTCGAAACGAACAGAATGTTTTCAGTTTTGTCAGAATAATTAGAATTTTTTCGATTTTTGTGCGTGCTTCTTCCTCAGATGTAGTATGCAGTGTAACAGATTCCACTCAATCAGGATGAATTTCTCCACTAATTAACTTCTTTAAATTAGGTTTTATCCATATTTTAAGATCAACATTTTTATGTCTTGTAATACTGGAGATTTAATCAGATGAAAATATTTTATCAGATGATAGTAAGTTTTAAATTTTTTCATGGCATTGATTGATTTTGCATTTCTTTCTATACAATAGAAATATATGTTTTAATATTGCTACTTCTCTTTCTTCACTACAACATCTGTAGTAATCTAGTCTACGAGTTTTTTTAAGGAAGGAAGGAATAATTTTGCTTACTTGAAGGGCTGGAATCTTTGAAAAAGGATAAAGATAAGGTACAAAAGGACTGAATATAGATCTTTGTTTTTAAATATGTAACTATTAAATACATAAAATACCTACTTTAAGATTCATTTTCTATAAATATCTAGGCAATATTTTATGTTAACGAGGCTTCTTATCAGAAATAAACTCACAGTATAGAAATATTGTTTATTTCAATATATTAATCTAAAATTACTTAAAATTGTCTTTAATAGACAGTTTTAAAACCTTAAAACGGACGTTTCCGCACGTAGGACATCTCTTTCTCGAAATTGAGTCACTGAGAAAAAATAAACCAGCACATAAATGCAGAATATGTGTTTTATGCGACAGTTTTACTTTTTTTTAATAGTCCTCCATCGTGTTTCCTCATGACCCATGGACAGGGTGGGGTGTGTCCTATCCACCTCAAAACCAATAGCCAATAGGTGTCGAAAACACGATTTAGTTGAGTTATTGTGCTAACAAAAAAAATTTTTCAAATAGACCCATGGACAGGGTGGGGTGTGTCCTATTCACCTCAAAATCAATAGGTGTCATCTGGGAGACGTCCCCGATCAGAATCAGTCAAAACCGGATATGTTCGACACGATTTAGTTGAGTTATCGTGCTAACAAGAAATTTTAATGCCGACGACAACGACACACATACAGACAAAATTTTTTAAAAATCATTTTTTTTGGTTTTTTAGGTCGAAAAACGAAAAATAAACAAAAAAAACTTTTTTCCCACTTTTCTTTACACGATTATATTACTTTTCCGCTAGTATAGTTGAGTGCGGACAAGTAAGATATGTATTTCTCATTAAAGTATTTTATATTTCGCTTTTTCTTGAGATTCTTGATCAGTTAAATTAAAAAGAACCGTTCTTGTATTTACGCTTCAGCTTTATTTAGCTGTTTTCATAGAACTACAATGGTTATAATAAAATATAGTCTATATTAATATTATAACTTATTCTTATAACTACTTACATTCATGTCTGGATTATATAGATATAAATATATTTACATTTTTAGTCTGTTATGAATGAAGATTTTAACATAATTATATTGAAGTATGTGTACATATTCGTCTAGTATGGTGTGCGGTTGTTTATGTTATAGGTGATAAGGGTGACATATGTTTATTTAACTGATATTTTCATTAAGTAGCATGAATAATAAGTAAGATAAGAGTTTTAGTTTGTATTTGTTTATAAACACTGTGGCTCTCTATGGATGAATATACAATTGAACCGTAAGAATAAAAGTATTTTATTAATGTAGTTTACAGATAACCTAACGAAAAAAAGAAATAGATAATATAACTGAAACCTACGGTCAACAAAACAAAAAACATAATTAAAATATTTTGATGTAAAACTCCACTTCCCCTTACATGGGTTTCTAAAACAATCGCTATTTTTAAAATGAATACATTCTGATTATTTTGTACGTCAGGCTAATGTGCTTTTCCTGACGTACATTACCTTGTGAGGTAAATTAATTAGTTTTCATATCTAAGGCTAAAAAACACTAGTGAGAGTTTCAGTGCGTGAAAATCCTTCTCAATCAATTCGCAAACTCTCACTTCTTCAGTCGCTTGTGGGGTTCGAGCAGAGTACGGGCGACCTGGATTGCGAATTTTTACAGTCGAACCGGTATTCTCAAACATTCGAATCCATTTTATGATCTTACACCTCTTGATTATTTCTTATGGGGATACCTTAAAGAGAAAGTGTATGTAAACAAACCACGAACTTTAGTGCAATTAAAGCACAACATTCGCACCGAAATGGCCGCCGTTTCCAGAGAGATGTTAAATAATAAGATGGCTAATTTCCGTTTACGGTTAGAGGAGTGCCAGCAGCGTGAAGGTCAACATTTGGAGAACATAATCTTTAGTACTTAATTTTCCAAAACCTTGTCTAAAAATTAACAAAAAAATTAATTTTTTCTGACTTCTAGTTTTTTTTTATTGAATCTACAAATACCCCCTACCCTTTCTGGACACCCTATATATTATAATTTATACAACACTGTAAAACACTTATCCTCTTAAACGACGTTATCAGCTGGATTAGTGGATTAGAGGTTAAACATCTGCAGCATTCGATATGCTTCAACAGTTCTGTTGTTTCAGCGAATGATGTTCACCGTAGTGAAAAATACTTTTATATGAAGAGAACGACTATCTAATATCTAGTGATGTAATATTGGTATAATTAAAATAATAGTTACAATTATGTAACGAATATGTAGACGCAGAACACTATACATTCTTTTTAATATGTCAAAATCTGCCTCTTGTGTCAAACTTTGCTATAACACTATTATTTCTTGCGTTCCTTAAACCATATACGAGGTCTGGCTATAAAATAACGAGACTGATGCTACTACAGACACCCTACGTATGTGTCAAAGTTGTGCAACCGACAGCTGTCTAGCGTGAAGTTTTCTCTTTCAATTATTGCGCCTCCTGTGTCTGTAGACATATTAGTCTGGCCATGACCTTTGTTTATATAAGATCTGTTTCTTGTTTTGCCAAAAAAACGATAAATATTTTAATAGAGCAACGAATTGTCGTGCAACATATGAAACTTGGAAAAACCGCTACTGAAACTTATCTTTTAAGGTCTTTGTCCACTACACCGTACCATACTAAGACCGTAACCGTATCAACACATGCAAACAAATATAATTTGCACCAATTTGTATCAGACAACGCCTACTAAACCGTTCCATCACCAGTTGTTTGCATGTGTGGATACGGTTACGGTCCTAGTATGGTACGGTGTAGTGGGCAGATGCCTTTATTAAAAGAAGAATGTGGCAATGATTATTTATCACGGGTTCTTGTGTGATTTAAGTATTTCCAAGGTGGCCGAGTAGATGTTGAAAATAACACACGCCCGGGACGCCCTTCCGCGTCAAAAATGGATAAAAATAATTAAAAACTTGGTAATCTTATTCAATTTGACCGTCGGCGTGGGTTAACTATTCGTGCGATTGCAGAAACTATAAGAATTGACAAAGAATGCGTAAGGCAAATTTTCCACAATAATTTTAACATGCAAAAAGTGAGTGTGAAAATGGCTCCGAGAGTTATCGGGTTTCTAGCCAAGTATAACGTCCTAATGCTAGACCATCCGCGTTATTCGCCTGACCTGGCACCATGTAACTTTCATCTGTTCTCCAAGGTCAATTATGTATTAAAAGGAACAAGATTTCAGACCGTTGAAGCTGTGAAAGAAAACGCGGCACGCGTCATGAACGAGCTCACAGAAGACTTCCAGCACTGTTTTGAACAATGGAAAATTCGCATGGAGTAATGTAAGGATAGAGACGGGGTGTATATTGAAGGGGATAATAATTAAATATGTATAAATTTAAGATGAAAAGTTTTACAGCATCAGTCTCTGGTTGTATAACATTGTATTGTATTGCGTATTGTATGCAAATAGTGGTTGTATAACAACTACTATTTGCAGTGATTAACGACCAAGAAGGATTTCGTGATTATTCTATTAAATCAAGTAGTACCTTGTAATTGTTATCAATAGTTTAATTGTTTCAACTGTAAATCTGCTTCAACTTGAGGATCTTGAAATATTTTGACTTTCCTTAGTAGCAGCTACCTCTTTCGGATCAAGTTGTAACACTACAGACTTTATTTTGTGGAAATTCTCAAAATAATAAAATGCTGTTTGTAACCATGTTCTCCAGAGAATAGAAATCGACTATAATGCTTGAGGAATGTGGGGACACTGTCTGTGAAATTATCGAATACGTTTAGGAGATTTAAGAAAGGGGACTTTTGTAGATGATATTAATCTATTTACTTGGATACATCTACTGGCTTGGATATATTTGATTTCAAAGCTTTCATGCCTTATCAAAGCTTCATGCTTTGATAAGGCATGAAGATATTTAAGACGACGGTCTAAAAAATGCATGATTGCGGCACCATCAGTTACAAATAAAAAGAATTGGTTTCTTGAAAATTGTAAATTTTTCTAATGGATTTAAGCACCACCTTCATAGTGATTTCGCCAGTGTAGATATTTATAATTGTTTACTAGCTAGTAAGAACAAACATGATGAGGTTCCAGTGACCGTACTATAACATTAATAATTTTTTTTACAATCAGTCATCTCGTCCACACATAACCACAATTTCTTATTGTTTAATACAGATTTCGATGCAGATGTTGAACAACACTGCAAAGTCAATTAATTGAGTGGAGGCGCTGATTCACCAACTCACTGCCTCCACGTGTACGCACATGAACGGCGACACTGCCCCACTGATAAAATGAAGCGGCTCTGCAGTTATAAATCAATACCAAATTATCGACGTTGATACCGACGTACCACCAAGAATCATACTTATGTTAATGCGAACTGTGACACATTCAACCACATAACCAATTAATTAACATAAATTCGTCAGAGTATCCGAGAACTATTCAGATTATACCATTTATAGGCGCGTATCCCACATTTTTGTGGGCCATTAGCGATTACTGTGTGGAGACGAGAGAGTGTCACCAAACCTCGGCATGTCGAAAAACAACCACCGGAAATGCATTAGTCGGTTTTATTTTTATGCACGAAAATAATGGATTTTGTTACGTCAGTTTGTTTTCTTTGCTCGCATGAAACATAATATTTGACGTTTACATAATATGTTTCATGGAGTCGAGAAGGTTTGCTGGACGCAAAACAAAGAATATTGTGTACAAGATTAAGAATTTAATGGTAATAAATAACATTCGTCATTCAACAATTTTAAAAGTCGCGGATATTTGAGAGTTTCAATTAAGGTTGTGCTGTTATTCATATTTAAAACATGTTATTTATTCTTTAAATTAATTTGTATATTAAAACGGTGTACTCATATATACATAGATATAATATAGGTTATGCCTGGTACTAGCGTCCATTCATAAATTTCCATTTAGTATTGTTAAAGTATGAGGACTCTAGCAGTATCCAATATATAGAGAAATACTTAGCTACGTCAAAATATGACAATTTTTTTAAGGATTTTTTATTGGAAATTGATTGAAATCTTGTACACTTTACAATGTATTTTTATTCTACATGGTGACATTACTCTACTATTCTTATTGCAGCCCACATTGTGAATACAAGTGTTAATTGGTGTAACAAATTGTTTAGTTTAATGTAATAAAAAAGATGTCTACACATTTAAGCAGTTAATTCAGATATACACAAATCTGCGAAATTTTGAAAATGTCTACGTTCTCCTTGACTAAATTTCATCTCAAATAAATATAAAATAGTCACTTGGTGGAGTAGTAGGTTGCTGATTTTTTATCATAAATGTAAGTCAGCAAAATGTTTTCGCTTGTAGAAATTTTCTTCTGCTGTCACAATTTTTCATTATTGCTATTAGATAACGATTTCGATGGTAAAAATAAACCTAGCCTCATTCGATTCGTCTTCTATTTCATTTACAATATTAATATTTACTCTTTTATCGATAAAGTTATTTTTACAATTTGCAAGTTGATATCAGTCATTTGGTCATTCAAATCAGCCAAAATTGGTCATTTTCCTACAGATATGTGGCTAAACTGTTTTTGGTACAGATATGTGGACGATATTTTAGCTTGCTTCAAGGGTACTACTAGACAACTAAAAACTTTCCTAGATAGTATGAATAACTTATACCCCAAAATGAAATTCACGATAGAACGAGAAACAAACAATAGGATACATTCTCTAGATCTTACTATCACACACAAAAATTATCAATTCACGTTTGATGTTCTTTGAAAACCTACATATACAGACATAACTATCCCCTTTGATTCCCGTCACCCCTATTCGCATAAAATAGCTGCATCTCATTCAATGTTACATAGAATGTTTTCACTACCTTTATCACAAACACTGATAAAAACAGAACTTAAAACAATTCAAAATATAGCCAAAAACAATGGTTTCTCAACAAAAACTATTACCAAATTAATAAACAAAATCAGTATACTTTTGAATTAATTTATTCAAATATTAGAGAATATAAACAAATACCTTATGCCACCATCACATATTATGATACATTGTCAATAAAAATATTCTCAAAAAACATAATATCAAATTAGCATTGAAGCCCCAACAAAGGTTATTAGATTTAGTTTATAATGCCAAAGATAAAACTAATAAATATGAAAAATAGGAGAGTGTATAGGTTAAATTGCTCAGAGTGCAATAGCACATATATAGGACAAACGGGACGTACATTTAGAACTAGGTACCTTGATCACAATAGATCCTTCAGGTTACAGAAAACAGATTCTAGTTTTGCTAAATATATCTTAGAAAGTGGGCATAATTTTCCAGATATTAATAATATGAAAATCCTACGCTATGCCAGCGAAGGCTTAAAATGGAATTGGTTAGAAGCAATATAAATCTATAAATACAACCATAGTGATAATTTTAACTTGTTAAATGATCAAGTAGATATACTATATTCTTCTCTTTTTACTGTTACCAAAATTAATCAACCCCCTGTACAATAGTTCTTAATAATATTCATGGAAATTCCCACAATTTGATGGTCGGGATGGCACCATTTATAAAACACGTTTTCTTGTAAACCTTAATTACCTGATTATTATCATAACCCTTATTCTCTGTATTTGGATAGTATATATTATACGAACAGACCTTCTGTATTTTATTCTTGTTT
Source organism: Rosalia funebris (assembly GCA_037954035.1). Lineage (NCBI taxonomy): Eukaryota > Metazoa > Arthropoda > Insecta > Coleoptera > Cerambycidae > Rosalia > Rosalia funebris. The sequence continues at coordinate 36,268,388 of JAZFAV010000015.1, forward strand.
TGTATTTGTATTTTAGTCTAGTTGAATCGTCGTTTTGAAAATGACATAAAATTTTCGAAACTGCAGTCACGTCTCTGTGTATAGTAGTATAAACCTTAGTAGTTGTTTTACTTACTTCCGTTGTGAATTATGAACTACCACAGATTAACGGCTTCCTCGATCAATTTCTTGGAATATATATTTCGAATACAACGACAGTTTGTGTAAGACTATTTTGAATCAATCGATTCTGAATTACTTCTTTTAACACCCTTTTCGACATTCTGTACTACTTTCCGAACACCCTGTGTATTACGATGTTAACTTGATTCATAAACGGTTGCTTAAAAGATGTCTTACTGATCATTGAGATTGTTATTAGAAACATTTTCGTGGCTCTTACATACTATTTCCACTTGAACGCTTTATTAAATTCATCAAATTGTATATTGTTAGTATCAGTAAAAGATACAGAACAGAAAAATTGTTTCCCTACGGAAGTCACCTAGAAAAAATACGCAAAATGTGTGTCACCCTAAAACTAATTTAACAACCAATTTTATGTCCCAATACCTCCCTAAATATCATCCTTCTTGCCTCCAAAAAACCCCGTCTCGAAGCGGCAATATTTTAAGTATCGATTGACCTAAAAGTTGGGGCGCTTCATCTTGGATTCAATATGCCGCCTAACAAATTTTTGTTTAATTTAGTGAGGGTGGCCGTCGGCAGAAAAAACTTTTCCAATAAATAAAAGTTCCCGGGCGAGAGGGCACGGCTAAATATCCGGGTCAGTGCCCCTCTTAACATCTATATCAATTGTTTGCAAACTTCGAAACCGAGCAAAATCGTAAAGAAAGCAGCTGACTTTTACCCTCCACGGCTACATAATGTGGCAGATTTATGAAAATTTATGGCGTCTTAAGTGAATGGCGTTCTCGTAAGGAGCAATAGGCCGTGCTATGGCTTTTAGCTCGGTGTGTAAACTTTAAATATTTTGTTGTTTTTTTTTTTAACTGAATAATCTCGAAAAATGAGAAAATGATTTCAGTAGGTACGCACAAATCGGGACACCAATGAAATAAAAGCATTGGTCGTAAATAAATAAATTGATCGTATAGAAAATGGCCTTCGTCAAATATTTAAAGTAGTTTCTCAGGTACCGTTCGGTCCAAAAATAAATGGGCGGGTAAACGTAAAATATTTGGAATATCAGTAGTCTAGTACTTACTGCTTATGTATACGTATACATACAACTACATGTTTATTCGTTGAAACTAAAGACATGGCAACGTTGCGTTGTATCTTGTTTTATACTTAACCGGATTTTGAAAATTTTTCGGAGCGTGAAAGAAAATTTATAGAAAAATCAAAAATTAATTTTTGTTGTAATCAGTTGCGGACGGAGCAATAAAGGAAAATTTGCAAAGCGGAAAGTAATACAGAAGCGTTTAAATTCTATTGCAAAAATGAATCTCGCAAAAAGTAAACAGAGTAATTAACCCAAGCACTGGACGATGTATTGTTGAATTGAGCGAACTTGGCAAAAATTTAAAATGTTAATGTAAAAACGTTCTTTCATTTAAAAAATAAAAAAAGGAAAGTCGTTTAGGACTAAAGTCAATTTTGGATATTGTTTGTGACGAATGTGCAGTAATAACATAAGTGACGACTCGTAAAATGCAAGCCGCTGGGTTGCTAATTGACGACGTTAATTGACAAGTTCTCGACTTACCGAGCAAAGCTTAAACTGGCATATTTTAAAATTGTTCATCTTTTCAATAAATTGGGCAACAACTGATTTTTTTTTAATTCAAAATATTCGTAAAATATTAATGTTGTTCTTAAAATAATTTATAGAAAAGTTTTCATGTTATGATATAAAATGTGTAATAGATTAGTCAACTGGTATATTCAAACCATGCAAAAAATTCCTATTTTGATGGTGAATGTCTCCTTTATTGTAGGGAAAATTTTTATTTCTCCGCACTTAACTATACTAGAGCGGAAAAGTAATGTAATCGTGTAAAAAAAATTTTTCTAGCCTTTATTTTTCATTTTTCGGCCTAAAAACCAAAAAAAAAATGGTTTAAAAAATTATGTCTGTGTGTATTTTAGAGATTTCTTGTTATCACGATAACTCAATTAAATCATATCGGATCGATCGGGTTTTAACTGATTCTGATCGGGGACGTCTCCCAGACGACACCTATTGATTTTGAGGCAGATAGAACATACTCTACCATGTTCGTGGGTCATGAGAAAGCACAATAGTGGACTATTTGAGAATTTTTTTTGTTAGCACGATCACTCAATTAAATCGTGTCGTATCGATCGAGTTTCGACTGATTCTGATTACGGACGTCTGTCAGCCAACATCTATTGATTTTGAGGTGGATAGGACACACTCCATCCTGTCCATGGGTCATGAGAAAGCACAATGGTAGACTATTTGAGAAAAGTTTGCCAATTCTGCATTAAACGAAAAAAACATATATTCGGCTTGTATCGTATACGAATGAATGAGAAAAAAAATTTCGTTCGATCACCAACGTATTGATACGACACTGAAGTAGACGCCAATGAAAAAAGTAAAACTGTCGCATAAAACACATATTCTGCATTTATGTGTTGGTTTATTTTTTCTCGGACACTCAATTTCGAGATATGTTCTACATGCGGAAAAGTTCGTTTTAAGGTTTTTAAACTGTTTGTTTTTTATTAAAGCGATTTCCTTTGGGAAGTTTATTCTTTATGTGTACCCGAAATTTGATGAAATTCTATAGAGAAGTGGGTTTCCGGAGAAACTACTTTAATGCGTCCTATCCACCTCTTTTTCAAAATGGGTAAACAAATATTGAGTAATTCTCAACTGACTTTAAATATGTTAGTGAAGTACTTTATGGCAGGGAGGTCGGACCCATCCTTTTTAATAGATATATACATGTTTTGTTTGCATTGCAAGTATTTTGCAATGGGAAGAAATACTCATACAGTGTGACCCAGTTAAAAGCGGGGTACTTTTTTAAAGTTTTTATTTCTTGGCCCATTTAACAATTCTTTTAAGGGAAGTTTTGTTTTAAATGACTTTATAATGATGTTCTCTTATTGTTTTACGTGGTAAATTTATATCCAACCTAGCAATTCATAAACTGTTTCTCGAATTATCCGCAAAGTAATTTCGAATTCGGTCTTTATTTAATATTTGCTGTTGTATATTATCGTCCTTTGAAATGTATTTAGATACAGCTTCATAATGATTAAAAATTTTGTTTACTCGGCCAATAGTAGCTTTGAAAATAAAAACAATTGCAACTTTGTACAAAATATAATTTTTCTTAATATAAAACTGTAACTAATTATTTCAATCTAACCATGCTTAAAGAAAACAAAGATTACCAATATTACGAACAACTGTAGGTTAGAAATTTTTACAGTCCTATTGATAACAGTGTAAAGGAGCGTTGTAAAGAATATTATTTACAAAGTTATGATTTACATAACATGAGTTTATATTATATTATCCAAATATTTGGGTAACATAATATAAATTTAGGTTTTTCTTATAAACTAGTATTTTTTTGTTAAATTTCTGTCATACCGTTTGAAAGTATTCTAAATCCAGTGGCGTGGGTAGATTAGAAATGAAACAATTGGTAAAACTTTTTTTGGAATTTTGTCCTTGAAAATTTTCAAATAAAGCCTTGGCATTGTAAATTACATCTTTTAGAGTTCCAGAGCTACTGCAGCTCTATAATTACGCACATCGTTGATATAAATTGAATCAGAGAGGTTCTAAACACGAATACTCTTCAAGAGTTCTAAATATGATTAAATATAGATGATTTATTACAAATATATGACGTAAATCAACGAGAAAGTTGATTTAGATCAAGTCCACTAATTTCATTCTATTGCTATTCCGTATGTTGTGATTTTCTTATCAAAAACCTTCCGGAAATCGATATTCACAGAGTTCATCTGAATGTGATAATACATTATGAGTATATTCGGCACATAGGCAACTAAATTTGGTTCGGGAGTCGTATGGTGGTAGCCCGAAATCCATTAGCCTGAAACCCATAAGCCCGAAACCCACTGGTCCGAAACCTATTAGCCCGAAACATATTATTCCGAAACCCATTAGCCTGAAACCCATTATCCGGAAACACATTAGCCCAAACCCATAATCCCGAATCCATCAGCCCGAAACCCATTAGCCCAAAAATGAAATTATATTTAAAAATCAAAATTGTTTTATATTTTGACATCTCTGGATTAATAATTACTATATTTACTAGATAATTATAATTATAAAGCTTGGTTAGATTTTATAGAAAGGTAAAACGTCCTGGTAGATATAATAATTTTCAATTGTCATGATAGTGATAAAACTGGATGGAAATTAAATAATTTTGTTTGAAATACATAATTTTATTAATAATCAAATATATAAGCAAAAGTTTTCAAATAATTATCCAGTGTTCATTGAGATTTAGAATTAATTATATCCTGCAATGTTTGCTCTTTGATAATTTCTTCATTTCTTCGAATTTGTGACAGATCGCTATGATTATTTAACATCATAATTTCAATTTCAGTACTATTTTGCTCCGACTTTATACATTCAATAATCTTGTATATGCCGACATGTGAATTTCCAACAAGATTATTCCACCTCCTATACCTGACTTTTTTGAAGTGAATACTTCTTTGGCGGCGTTCTGATATTTGACGAGAATAGAGAGTGAATTGGAAAAAATATAACGTTTCGAGATTTCGTTACACGAGAGAGAAAAAAGATATAACGTAGAGAGAAGGAGAAAGAGAGCTATACATTTGGTATACCTGAAGCGCAGGCTTCGTTACAAGACAGAGTACACAGATATATAACATAGAGAGAAAGAGAAAGAGAGCTATACATCATATATATTAGAGAGCCATATATCCATTGAATACTAGGCAATAGAAGAAAATATAGTATGACGCGCATGCGCGCGAGTACGTACAACTCTGACGCCATACGGGAGTGGAGCAAGAGAGAGCGATATAAACTCAGTACGAAGCGATAGAATAGGATAGATAGATTGTCGCGCATGCGCGCGTTATAGATGTACGCGTCCAGACGCTATATATTAACAGCTGAAGCAGCACGCGTGTGTACCGAATATTTATCATTGTGTTTTGTAATTATTTACGTTATTTACATCTACGTTCTGTGATTATTTGATAATATCCTTGAACCGTTTAACTTGTTAAAATTCTAGAAGATATAATATATTTCATTCACCGCTCCCTACATTTGGTCTGCTTATAAATAACAATCCCAAAGAATCAACAACAAAATCCGGAACAACAATAGATGCAATTTTTACACGTTATCTAGAAAATATCGAATCACGAACATATATTTCATATTTTAGTTATCACAAACCAATCATATCGGTATTACCAATTGAACCACCAGCCGATGATAGTGTAGATAATGAATAAACCGAATATTTTTTACACAAATTTTATATTGTTATATTTCTTTTAAAATTATCCCTCTCCCTTTCTCTCTCTCTCTTTCAATCTCTCACTCTTAATCTCTCTCATTCTCTATTCTAAAGAAGTATTCACTTCTATCATGTGTACTGTGCTGCACATGATATTTTTTTTAATGGGGAGGAGTGGAAATCTTACATAAGACTCCGAGTCGCGAGTGTCGGATTCTTACCAACTAAAAACACTCCTCCTCCGTTTCGCTCCTCACACCGGAATCCACTCTCGCATTACTTCAGTATCAGGGGCTGTCCATCTGCTTCTTTCCTTTCTACTTTCATCCCATCTTCCTTTATTCATTTCTCCTTTATTCTTTCTTATCTTTCAGCTATCACCTTTCCCTCTCTTTGGTTTCTATTATGTCCCGTGCTCCCTTATATGTTATCTTTCAGGTTTCCTCGGATGCTGTCAAGTTTTTCATCATGCTAGCAACATTAAAGGGGCTTCCTGTTTCCGCAAGGAAGTTATTTCTTATATCCTCCCATCTAGGACATGCAAAAAATGTATGCTCGACGTCATCTATGTCTCCGCAGTAGGTACACGCTTCAGATTCTATTTTCTCTCGGTCGTACAGGTATTTCCTAAAACATCCGTGTCCGAACAGTGCTTGGTCTTTCAATCCACATTTGGATATTTGGTGTTAGGCGCCAGGTCCAGCGTGCGCAAGTACCGTTTGTCCACTTTTTCTGCCACCTAGATATGAGATTTATTTTAGCGGTGTTCCTCTGTTCTCCCTTGAATGTATTCACCCTTTCCTGGATCATAAGGTCTATGGGAGGAATACCTGCTATGACCCCCATCCCTTCTGTTGATATTGTCTTATAGGCACTGCATATCCGTATAGACACAAGCCGCTGTATTCTAGCTAGTTTTCGAGTGAGCTTTTTATATTGCGTTACCCTATGCCACACCGGGGCTCGCATACCTGACCTAGACTTTGTTCTGTGTTCGGGGATAACCTAAATAAAAGGTTGAAATAAATCGATGTAATTTTACGTGTAATTTACGGTAATTTATAGTAAAAATGATATTTTCATCAAATACCTTGATAATTATTCTCATGATCCGACCAAACTTCTGGAGGGTAGAGTGGTGGTGAAAACAATTGTTTAATTGTTATAATTTAATTTTCGAGCTAATGGGTTTCGAGCTGATAGGTTCGGGATTATGGGTTCGGGATAATGGGTTTCGGGCTAATACGTTTCAGGATAGTGTGTTTCGGGCTAACGGCTACGAACGATTTGGTTCATCTGCAATAGATATTTTTTCTATATTAAATAAGTGTTTATAGGTGGATACATTCAAATATGAATATATCAAATGTTGCTACATACTACTCGTCAAGAATAGGAACCAGTTTCTATCGGACCGTCCACGAGGTGCGCATTAAATAGCCTGGTCCCAGTAAATAGCTGAATGCTACCCTCACTCTTTCTTCTACGCATACATAGACAAATCTCACACCTTTTCCTGATATTGACAAGCAGTACATACATTTAGTTCGCTTATGGGTTGATTATTATATTTGAGTTAATTATTATATTGTTTATTCTAATGGAAACAACATATGCAACTGTCATATAATGTCAGCATATACAAATACTGGAATTCTACTTCTCCGAGTAGTTTACTGAAAATTAAAGCACTTTATTAGAGACAACCGGCACGCCACTGTCCGTCTAGCTACTGAAGAATGCCTAGAAAAGAATGTCACATCTTCAACACACCGTTACCGAACTAATTAAATACAGTATTGTTCTTTTGCTCTATTACGGTTTGTTTCTACATATGTCTTCTCGTATCGTATTTAAATCTCAAACTAAGTGCAATTAATACTTAATAGTTGCTGTTATAAATGTTATACTTGTATATTTTAAGTACGTATAATACCTTTAACAGTATCCATGGGACAACGCTATTAACTTTTGAAATAAACTACAAGGTCCTAATTTGGGGTCATCACTGAATAAAGTCTAATTCGACGTTTTGTTCTCAAACTCTTCACTCTTTTGAAATCATTTCATTATTCTTACTTAGCAGTTATCTGGAAAATGCCAATTTTCTGAATCGATTTGGATCAAGGCGTGCAATATCATAGTCTTGGCCACCTAGGTCATCCAATTTGAATCCGCTCGATTTATTTTTTGACAGGATCTAGAAACATTAGTCTATAGAACTTCAGTTCAGAATGAAAAGGCTCTAAGAAACCAGATATTGATTTATTTATTGTCCAACAGATTAACTCCAATTATAGACAAATATAAACACAGACATTGAACATACAAAACTATAGTATGTCTAGACAAGAAAGAAAAGAGCAAGAAAAAATTACTAGTGTAAAAAACACAATATAAATAAATTTAGCAATAATTGGTTAAGTAAAAATGGATACATAAATATATAAATGGATGAAAAAATTATATAATAGTAATATGAAAAATTAATGTATAGATTCAATTATTATTAGCTACAAAAATTAATTTAGAAGCAACAATACTTTCTAATTACAGTATAGGCATCTAAACACAGTAAAAAATATTCCGAATTTGAATCATCGGATATAAAAATCATACGAATTTATAAAATATACTCCTGATATTAGCAGTTGGTCGGGGTCACAACCTTGGCCACCCAGGTCATCCGATATGAATCCGCTCGATTTCTTTCTTCGGAAGCATCCAAATCATAAGCATAATAATCTTAGTCTACAGAACATCAGTTCAGAATGAAGAGGGTTTAAGAAACAGGATACAATAAGAGCTATGAGAACTTATTTGAAATATTCCTGGTACTTCGAATGGGTTGGTCATTTCTAATAATTACTTTAAATTAAGTGTTGTACCATGGTTAAGGCTTTCTTACAATTACAATTCCTTTAATTTCCATTAGTAGTTGTAAAATATTTCAAGGGTTATAACGATCATTCAAGGACACTATTAAGATTATTAAATTATTTTTAAAACAGTGCATACATATAATTTATTCTCAAATAAATGCTAAAGCGTAGAAAATCCTGAAAAACTTGATGAGAGTGAGTCTGAAACTTAGTCAGTGTTGTCGCTACAAAAAAATTAAAGGGCCGAAAAAATTAGTACCTTATAGATTACTTCAAGAGATAATAACGTTGATTTACATTAAAGGTATTATACGTGCCCAGTTTGAATTAATTATTCTCAAAATTATGTAAAAAGAATTAAAAACCAAAAAGAAAAAGAAAATCTTAAAACCCCTGTACAGGTACGTTTAGAATGCATGTTTACAGGCCCTTTTGTCTTCAATTCATACAAGTGATCACCTTTTAAAGTTTCTCTACGGGCTTAATTAACACCCTGTATACTTCTTGCACGTAAGGTTATTATAATTCCCATTATCACATATGTATCTATTTAACTAAACACATTTTAGTGCATTATACAGGATACACCGCAAAAATATGTAAAAAATCTTCGTCAGTTTATTTCCAATGCTGTTATACAGACCTGGTAGATTCCAGTAAACATATGCGTATCCCTCTCGACTGCAGACTGAGCATAAGCATATTCAATGCACGTTGACAGATTAAAATCCGTCCTTGTTGAAAGTTTTGTAACTTCGTCCCTTAAGCATATCCGCCCTCACAGAAGTTTTGAAACGTGAGTCGATGCAATATGTTTTAAATAAATTTCACAGAAACAAAGCTGGGAAGTATGTATGTGAAATATTCACGAACTCTTCCGCATTATTATCTTGAAATAATAGTTTATCATCTCCCAGATACAAAAAGTATATGAAGTTTTAATTACGTCAAAAAAAATCGGTTAATTATTACAGTAAATTTAACTACATATAAAAATGTAGAATTGCGTATACATAGTTCGTTTTCCAATTCCACATAATCTAAGCAGGATTGATTGATTGTCTACTTATTTCCTATTACCATACGTAACAGGAAATGGTTGGAGAATATATAGAATTATTTGAAAATATCAAATTCCAAACCTCAAACTATCAAAATATCGACTAAATGAATTATACTGTAATTAGTTGTCCATTTATTCAGTTATTCTTCAGCGATACTGACACCATACTCTCACAACATTAAATAGAATTAGTGAATTTATTTAAATAGTAAATTAATAAAATCAGTATTTAAATAAAGAATGAGGTAATAGCTATCATGAGCTAGAATATGAATTTTATAAAAATAAATAATTTTTTACTTAAAAATAATGTTTCCATAAACTACAATGAAATCGAGAATCAAACCACAATAAAATAGAGAGAACCACAATAGAATCGAGAAACAATTGTTACAAGTAAATGATTCAATTTGTTTATTTCAAATAATACTGTGCTAATGCTAGTGACGGATGCACCAGACCACATGATGAATGTAGAAAAAAACACGAGTCCTTGATTCGGAGTTGGTATCCCTTTGCTATTAAAAAATATCTAAGTTAGTAATATTTAACTCGATATAAATTATTGTTGTCTAATTTGTGCAGTATTTTTTAGTTGTACCCTATATTTGATAACCGCTTCGCAGTTTGGTGGTTCCTTTCTCGATTTCCGACTTATATGTTACTAACAGAGATCGTATCGATGAAGATGTATACGCCATAAAGTTCATTCGGCATTTGTCCTGAATCGGCGTATCGTGTACGACACTGATGAAAACTAATAAGTTCGAAACAGCTGTATGTCGTACGGTTCCGATCCGGGACAAATGTCGAATCCTACCTGTGGCGGGTTTTATTTTTTGAAACCTTATCTGATCGTGCAGAAACACGAGAAAGGGGTCAAGGATCGCTTCTGGGTATAATTAAATGCCTGGCGGGGCTTTATCCCGAGGAGTAGTTGTTTCCTAGAGCGATTATGTAATAGCTTTGCTATTTGGGAACTACTTTGATAACCGCTTGGCGGTTTGGTGGTTCCTTTCTCGATTTCCGACTTATATGTTACTGACAGAGATCGTATCGATAAAGATGTATACGCCATAGAATTCATTCGGCATTTGTCCTGAATCGGCGTACCGTGTACGGCACTGATGAGAGCTAATAAGTTCGAAACAGCTGTATGTCGTTCGGTTCCGATCCAGGACAAATGTCGAATCCTACCTGTGGCGGATTTTATTTTTTGAAACCTTATCTGATCGTGCAGAAACACGAGAAAGGGGTCGAGGATCGCTTCTGGGTATAATTCAATGCCTGGTGGGGCTTTAGCCCGAGGAGTAGTTGTGTCCTAGAGCGATTATGTAATAGCTTTGCTATTCGGGAACTACTTTGATAACCGCTTCGCAGTTTGGTGGTTCCTTTCTCGATTTCCGACTTATATGTTACTGATAGTGGTACCTCCTAGTTATATTGTTGCTTTGTGTTATTGATGGTTGAAGAAATTCATTTACACTAACCGCAATATTAAAATTTACAATTGTTTATCTATGATTATTCTTAAACAATTTAATTCAATTATAGTTATATAATAATAAATTGTAAGCAATTTTTAATCACCTAATCTTATTTTCTCCTTTCCAGAATATATCATATCGTCAGAATACACAATACGTACAATCTTCCCAGTAACAAAACAGTATTAAACTAGGTAAGTTTTTAATGTTAATATTAAGTAAATTATTATATATTTCATATAAATTTATATCGCCCAAAACATATATGTAATAACTTTCGTTATTAAAATGACGAAACAGAAAGAATACATGTCATATTTTAATAAGTACAATGACATGATCCAATCTGACCCAATATTTTGTATTATATTTAAAGGGGAACAGAAAGTGTATATTTTTTCTTAGATTCGTTATTTTCTGTATTATTATTCTTATTTGCACACTGGAGTTATAATTTAAAATCCACTATTCGAATGAAAATCTATTTTTGTTCGCATAATGAAATGTTCTTGAATAGAATCGATAACGATTCAAGAAAATTGACTAAAAAATTATTTTTTCTTTATATACATTTTTGATACAATTTTATGTAAGTGTCTGTCGTTAGGCACAAGTAATATCAAAGAATAATAAGCAAATCAAAATGTAAAACATGCCACATCTTCACATTATTACATTTATTTAGATACAAACTTATCCAAACCATTATATTTAAAGAAAGTCCAATTGAACAACCGGTAAAAACATCAGATCTAAGTCTGTTAAACTTTTTTGTATATATGGTTAATTTAAGCCTGTTATTTTCGTTCAATAGCTGTTGCTTTTAAGAATAAACCAGAAAATGTCAGAGGTACGATGATATAAATGGAACGGATGATATAACGGAAATACACTAGATGTGATACCCTTATACAATTTAATGATTGTTATGACAATAGCATGATGGCGATTTGAGTATTAGCATACAAAATAGATTATTAAGCTCTTCAGAGCAATAAATGGTTCTAATGTATTAAAAATCAATACCGCTTTGAATCAAAAACTTTGAGGCTCCTTTTGAAGTCAAATAAAAGATGATGATGCTTCATTTCAAAAATAAGATTGTTGTCATTCTTTAGAGAACTAAAAATGTAGAAATTACACAGGTCAACATGAATTTTGACTTTGATAAGCAGGATATTTGACTTTGATATGACATTTCGATAGATTGATCGACAGTTAGACGAAAAATATTTATATGGCCTGAAAAAGTTTGCTTTTGTATTCAGGAGAACGGTTGAAGAATATTTTAGAAAATCCATAGTTTAAATTTTTATTTATCGATAAATCGAAACAAATATATTTATATATGATTTTTATCAACTTTTACTATCATATCGAATTACAAAATAGTGGAAAAAAGTTTAAAAGTGAACCCTTTTACTTTTTCTTTCATTTTCATAAGTACTTTCTCTCACTAAACCCCAAATGTAGTCTCCCATCATATTTTCGTTGTATTGGCCCTGATAACGTTGTTCGAAGTTCATGATTTCTGGATGAAAACGTTCTCCTAGTTCTTCTGAGTGCGCCCCCATGTTGTTTTCAAATTTAGTTAAATGAGCATGCAGCATATGTACTTTTAGATACATTCTGCAACCCATGGTTTTAAAGTTTTCTAACATGTTTTCAACTAGCTCTTGGTAATTTTCAACTTTGTTTTCCCCTAAAAACTAGAGACTGCTGCTTTAAAACTATTCCAATTTTTTTTTTGAGCACTAGTAAGTAATTTTGGAAATTCTTCACTGACAAAAATTTTTTTTATTTGTGGACCAACAAAAATTCGAGCTTTAACCTTTGCTTCTGACAACTTTGGAAAATATAAGCTTTAGCTCTAATAAAAGCTTCAGATTTTTGATCTAGCTTTTTTATGAATTGTTTCATAAGCCTTAACTTCATGTATAGGCGGCATTAATATATTTTTAGGTTCAGCAATAGGTTTACACATGTGGACAAGCCCAGGCAACATGTGCAGCCCAGGGCTTGTCCAGATTCCGAACAGAGCAGTTGAAATAGACTTCATAGACTTCACAAAGCTTTTCACATGCGATTAAATAAAATTTTATATCTCGTACCTTAATAAATATATCACATATATAACAAAATGCATCAGCATCATATTTACACTTTCTCGGCGACATTTTAACCTCTTTGAGTCTTTTACAAAACAGTTAATTGTTGTTTATCACTTAAGTGACATCTGTAGACACTGTGTGAAAGGTACGACCCCTTTATTTTTTGACGGTATTATTAAATATACCAGAACTATTTAATATTTCTATGATAACTTAAAAAAATTTATTATTATCATAACTATCACAAAAGCAAACTTTATATGAAATATTGGTATTTTTCCTTTATTTTTGAGCATAATGAATAGAAAAATCGTAAAATAAATTTGAGGACAAAGACAAAAAAAATTTTGTAGAGTTGTGTTATCTCTAGTTTTGACCATAAGGTTTGTTATTCTTTTCTAATCTTATCAAAATCTGACCAGCTAGGTTGTTCTCCATATAATAACTAAGGTATCACAGGTAGGAACCCTTAATCTGATTCTGGGAAGAATTATATTCCCTACTAATATTTTTCCTTAGTGGTAGTTTCGTTCGCAGATAATTCAGTCTGCCTTTAGAAGCGTAATGATTTTATTGCGGTATTATCTTTATTATTTTATGATCTTTCTCTCGTATATACCTATTGTACTACGCAGGCCTACTGAATCATTCGTGAATAACTGATGCCCTCTTTGTTCCTCCACAAGCCGAGCTAAATTGACTCGATACGTTTATAATAAATATGGAAATTTCAAGATTACTGCTAAAGCTGTTTAAAGTGAGACAAATGCGGTTTTAAAACTTAATTTATGGCACCCATCTCTGACCTCACCCATAAAATTTAATCAGTTCATTTTATTGCAGTCCCTGGAATTGTCTACATGGTCTTTCTGGCATATTTTATGAATTGGTGGGATTTTATTGCCACCACTTAATTCCGTGTATCAAATGAGGCGAAATTAATATTCCTAGGGTAATTGCTTGAGCACGAGATGAGACGAGAACTTTTTATTTTTATTTGCTTTGTATAATTGATAACGATTTTATAGAAAGAAATATGCAAGCAGGGGACAAAGTTCAAGGGTCGTCTTTCTTATTCTCGACGCTGGCGCTGTATGATGTATATTACATTGTAAAAGAATGTAAAATACATTGTGTATTTGGTCACAATAGTTAATCTCTATTTTTACAATCCCTATTTGTAATTTAAATTTGGCCCTTTCATTTCGTGATACCTGATGATTTTTAATTATCTACGGGAATTTGCTCGAAATGTATATACCACACACGACAATAAAAAATTTATCACAGTTTATAATCATAGCATCTTTCTCAAGATACAGGTTGAAGAAAAAGTCTAGCGTATGATCAAATTATTTTATTTTCATTGACTTGATTTAGTTTTCATTGATGAACCAATCGATGGAAGAAATTAAGTATTTACTAAATAACCGCTTACCTAAAATATCCACAAATATACATTATTCTATTTAAACCTAACGACCAGCAAAAACTGAAAACAATAATTTTTTCTACATGGCAAATTTGACACTATCCTTAATTGTTAGAAATGATCTCATATTTTTAAATAATTTTCTCTATGTAATACAATATACTTTTTAAATATAATAATATAATTCATTAATAAGTTATTCTTCTAATGAATTATAAATTTTTTTGTGTCCTGGGTTTCGGTAAATTAAATAAAGAAAAGAATGTAATTTCTTATGTTTTGGTTCTATATGATATAAAAAAGTTCAAATAGTTTTAACTGTTCAGAAACAAACCTACCACCTCCTACCACAAACAATTTTATGGCTCCATAAGAAAGAAAATACTTATCATATACAGTAATTAAAAAAAAATTAACCGAAGGTAAGCAGCTACAAATATACATCCATTCTCTGCATCCTCAATATATATGAAAACATTTAAAGTATATTTAAAAAACAAAATACAATATTACAATAGAATGTAATACATACAACACTACAAAAGAATATCTGCACTAAAACTGAATTACAAGAAAGAAATAATATACTGAACAATAAATACTAGGACAATAGACAAATCAGAACGCAACAATTGTAATAATGCATAAAAGTCAATCAAAAAAATACCTGCATAGAAGAACTTGAGCACATAAATACATTTCAAAAGCATAAAATGATAATTCAACAGTATTTACAAACGACACATTGGAACAAGACCATACATTCCAATTTAACATTATACATACTTTAGGATACGAACTAAACTATTACTGACAAATGGTACTGAAATATTATACACTAAGAAAGAAAATATCAACGAAAATGAACACACAAGTTATTCTAATCATCAGTAACATAACCAACCGAACACCAGATGTGATAGAAATTTTTATCAATTTAATTTCGCCAGAATCTTCACACTTAATATACATACATGAATAATACTCGTATATTATACACGAACGTAAATTATAATATTAAATGATAAAACAGTATCAAATTCTTAATACGGATATCAACTGTGCATAAAATATAAATAAATATCTTTCCGAAATCGTTTCAAGATATCTAAAATATGTATACAGAAAAATAATTAAATATACTTGGAGAGTAATATTATCATAAATATATTTATAACGAACAGTTTTATATAATCGATTAAGTTATTTTGAATATAAATTACTCTATGAATAACTTCTAGTGCCCAAATTACATCGAATTATAATTGGATGGCATATGGAGGGCTGTCTAAAAATTGTAAACATTGCAATTAACATAAAGGAATCTTAATGAGTACGTTTTATGGCGATTTTAGTGTAATATATGTAGAAAGGAAGTATTGTAACACCTATAACATTAATATTACGTATATGTGTGATGTAAAGTGAATGTTATTTGGTAAGAAAAATGAAGGTTTTCAGAAGAACAGTTATTCGTTTTCTCGAAAACTGTGCATGCCGGCAGTTACTAAAGAATCACGTCAAATTACACCAAAAATGGAGATAAAAGGTAGCCAAGATTTCGTGATTTCAAAGTTTTACAAAGTAAATAATTACACAATTTAATACATGGAAGATCAAGAAGATTTATGTTTACGGTCCAAGATTAGTAATATATGAATTCTGACAGGTGATATCTACCCCGACTGCGGTTTGAAATTAAATGTCAGATTTAGTCAAGCAATCGATAAATCCCCTCATTGTTACTTTTCCGCACTCAACTATATCAGAGCGGAAAAGTAATGTAATCGTGTAAAGGAAAATGGAAAAAAAATTCTAGTGTTCATTTTTCTCTTTTCGGTCTAAAAACAAAAAAAAATGGTTTTTACTAAATTTGTGTCTGTGTCGTCATCGTTGTCGTTGTCGTCGGCATTAAAATTTCTTGTTAGCACGATAACTCAACTAAATCGTGTCGATTTGATCGGGTTTTGACTGATTCTGATCGGGGACGTCTACCAGACGACACCTATTGACTTTGAGGTGGATAAAACGTACTCTACCATGTTCATCGGTCATGAGAAAGCACAATGGTGGACTATTTGAGATTTTGTTTTTGTTAACACGATCACTCAATTAAATCGTGTCGGATCGACCGGGTTTCGACTGATTCTGATTAGGGATGTCTACCATACGACATCTATTGATTTTGAGGTGGATAGGACACACTCCATCCTGTCCATGGGTCATGAGAAAGCACGATGTAAATGTTTATTTTCATTCTGAGATTTTAAACATAAAGATTTAACGCGTTGCTGATTTTGTATTGAAAGAAAAAACATATATTCGGCCTGTATCATATACGAATGAATGAGAAAAAAAATAATTTCGTTCGATCACTAACGTATTGATATGGCACTGATGCAGTCGCCAATGAAAAATGTAAGACTGTCGCATAAAACGCATATTCTGCATTTATGTGTGGGTTTATTTTTTCTCGGTCACTCGAGATAGAGACGTTCTACGTGCGGAAAAGTCCGTTTTTAAGTTTTAAAACTGGTTATTTTATTCATTGTGCTACTGTTGCCAACCTATATCATAAGAATTAAATATTTCAGGCGTATACCTCTTTTTCGTATTATTATATTAGCCCATTAGAGGTGACTGAATTCTTCCCTGAAAATCTTGTACTTCCACTGAAAATATTGTACGCCATTCAAAAATGTGCAGAGTTGGAAAAGGCCTGTCGAAGGTGAGGTGAATCTTTGTTCGTTTCTTTCTCCGCCAATTCTGTACCTTATTCCATTAAAGAATTCGTAGCGTCAGTGAAATAATTATTAGGGTTGTTTTATATTTCAAGTGGCTTAGTCCAGATTCTTAAGATCATCTGTAGTGAATGTCGGGGTTGGGGGAGGTCTACTGGGGGTGTGGTGCATTTTTGCGGAAAATCTTGGACTATTTCATTAAGAAATTTGTAGCGCTAGTAGAAACTGATCAAAGTGGCGATTTTACCTTTAAAATAACTCAGTAGAAACTAGAAAAATAACTCAGAGTGTTGTTTGTGTGAATATCGAAGATGAAGAAAGCGTACTGAAGTACTGGGTTATTCTGCAGATATAATACTTACTCTCTTTCGCTTCCACGCTAATAACATTCATTAAATGAGAATTAGATCTCGATTATTATTATTATTATTGTGGCTACATCCCTGCACTACATTAAAAGTTCAAATTCCAGAAAAGGAGTGACCAAGGGATATTTCAGGGGGTGCGCAAATTCGAGATATACACGTGCCATTACCGCGACGTGGCTGTTTTGGTGTAACAGTAGTTTTAATTTTTTAAATTATCTATAAAATCTTTGTTACTTGATATTTTTAGAGTACAAAAATAGAGTAACATAATTATTATTCATAAGTATGTAAAAAAGTAGAAAATAAAATAAACTTATTACAAAAACTAGAATCTAGAAACATCGAGATTGGACAAAAAATACAGACTAGTTTTGTGTGTTATATTCGTAAAAACAATGTAGATGAAGAGCGCGATTGTACTTTGGACAATAATATGATGTTCTTTTTTTGCAATATTGGCAATCGCGATGGTTATTTCTACTTTGTCTGATAAGGTGATCGATTATGTCTTTTCTAATACCAGCAAATGGTAATGCAGTTAATATCCTCAACTTATTCGGTGGAATGCCAAAATGCTTCAACAAATATTTTGTACAGGATCACCCAAATTCCAGCAAAGAATAGTTTGCTCGTTCTCTTTCTTTTCTGTACAGAAGCCAACTGTGTATAACACTCTCTACTCCCCAAATAAAGAATGGCCACCACCATATTTTTATTCGAATCTTTGTTCGATAACTTACGAAGTATTGATGCCCTGAATCTACTCCCCCCATGTTTTTATTGTACTTTACTATGAGCTCTGGTATGGGGAGAAACAATTTCTTTCCTTCTGTTCTTGAATATTCCATATTCTTTGGATTGGTTACTTCAACATTGCTCGTCATGACGGTTACCACATTATTGTCATTCCATTTTAGAGCCATTAATTCTCGGTTGGATTTTTGTTGGAAAAATCTGCGCGGTTTTTCGAAACGATTTTTCCTCATGGAATGCCGGACCAATGACAAAGTGCGATCTTCATCAAGGGACCAAAACGTCCTGCGCTTGGGTAGCCTATGATACCCCGAGTAGATCAAAATACCCAAAACTACGTATATTTCTCCTTTTGAGACATTGAGGCCATGTTTACCGTTAGAGGCCGCGTAATTATTTGTGTTTTCTACGCTTATTGAAATCAATTCTTCAGAAAAAAGTTATGAGAAAAATCAAAAGGTTTTTGAATTTTTGGAGAGCTCATGAATCGAGTTCTAAAATATAAAATGAATTAGTAAACGATAGTTCGATAAAACTTGAAAATTTCTATGCAAGTAAGCCATTCGAAATTTCCACACCGGTACTGCCCGGACGCACATACGAGGTGTGTTCAAAAAATAAAGAAATTTTGGTTTTTTTTTGGAAAGAATTTTATTTATTCGTCTACATCAAAGTGATTCCCTTCAAAATAGTCCCCATCAGATATATACACCCCCATACACTTATGCCAGCGCTTCTTCCAATCCCCGAAACACTTCTATAACTCCATCTTTGGGATAGTGTTTAGCTCTCTCAGCGATGTGCGATGTGCTGTGCTCATCTACGAGTATGCGTGCAAGAACTTTTAGGGTTCTCTTTATTTTTGGGAACAGAAAGGAGTCACTCGGAGCCATATTTGGTGAATATTGAAGATGAGGCGTCATTACAGTGTTTTTGGTCAAAAGTTCACGAACAAGCAAGCATCATGGTTCAAAAGTCATTAATTGTTTCGTTACAAATCCCGGCGTTTTTTATTGCTTCGCGCAAACGGCATTGAACTTATACATAGTACTCCTTATTGATCATTTAACCTTGTGGCAAGAACTCATGGTGCACTATGACAACCGCACTTGTCGGGCTTTTTTCGGTCTTGGCGATCCAGAATGCCTCCACTGGGACGATTGAGCCTTAGTTTCGACATCATATCCATAAACCCATGTGTCATCACCTGTTATAACACGTTTCAGTAGTTCTGAATTGTTGCTGACTTCATTTAGCGACTCCTGAGCAACTTCCATTCGCCGCTGTTTTTATTCGAAATTCGACAATTTTGGAACAAATTTTGCTGCCACACGTTTCATACCCAAAAAACCCGAAAAAATTCATGGCATGATCCAGTTGATATGCCAACATCATCAGCGACTTCTCTGATTATGTTTGGCGATCGTTTCTTTCACTTTTTCCATGTTTTCATCGGTTGCTGATGTGCTGGGGCGTTCAGGGCGCTCATCGTCATCAACGCCTTCATGGCCTTCTTGAAAATGGTTATACTACTCGTAAATCTTTGTTTTAGTCATAGCAGACTCACCAAAAGCAATATTTATAATTTCTATAACATTATTGTACTTTATTCCGTTCTTATTGCAAAATTTAATGCAGATTCTCTGATACATTTTTTAAATAAATAAATAAATAATTGCCGATCATACCGAAACACATGTAACCTTTTAGACAGCAGACAATACATCCGATATGATTAACAATGTATAGATGCTTTTCAGATATGTTTACCAACACAACAACGAAAAAATCGCGCGAATCGGACTAATACAACTGGCGAAATTACAAAATTCCCGTTAGTTTTTGAAAAGGCCTCGTAAATACATGTCCAAGTTTTAAAGCTTATTGCTTCCACAATGAATTAGGAGACTTTATTTACATAATATTGATATTAGACTTTTGAGAATATACTGTAATTTGGAAAAAGAGAACAAAAAACTGAAGGCCGCCTTTTTTTGTTTACATTGGTACACTTCCACGGTTTTCCTTCAAGAAAACTTCCCACCTAAATAGTATATATTTAGCTAGGACGCATTATGAACCTATTCCAATAATCGTGAAGCAAAATTAAGGTTTGTAATAAAAGAACAAAAAATCTTAAATATGATGCTGCTTTATGTACATCCAGGCACTAATGGGTTAAAATCTAACTTGTAAAGTTAAGCTTAATTTAATCATTTCACTTTGGGACACCGTGTGTACCAAAACCTTTAGCTGGACCTTTAGAGAATATAGTTTAGATTGAATATAATGTATTTTGGGACGATCAGGAATCGTTATTAATGAAGATGCGTGATAACAAGGAAATACCAGTCATTTATTTTGATATCGACGATCGCCTGTCAGTAATAATCTGACAGTAAACCGCTTGTTCTAGAGGGCTTAGCCCAACATTACAATGATGTTTTTTCTAACGCTCAGGCGTAGACGTGAAACATCCAAAATGCCAAACGAAAAGAAAACACCTCTGCGGCTTAATTTTGTTTATATTCCACCGGGACGGATCACTATTTATTTAGTTACTCTTAGAATAAAAATAAAGAGGAGGCTAGGCCCCGACAGGTAAGTAAATTATAAAGATGCTCGAGGCGCGATAACAATGGTCAAACGTCAATCTTCCTCAGGGACACTGGAAACGGCCCACGTACTTAACACCGCCATATTTCATAAACACGACGGACGCTTCCCCTCTTATCTGATCTCCAGCTCGAGTGTCCTTTCGTTATTTTTTATTTTGCCTCCATCTGTAATAATTATTAAAGAATCTACGACACGTCTACCTGGTAGGCTTCTTGGATGACGATATTTTAACGAGTCAAGTGTCAACTGGAATTCGTGCAGCGCGACCGGTTATTCGATTGTTTCGAGCCATTGTGCAGTGTTATGACAGTTTAATTATGGATTAAAATGTCAACGTTTTACGTGGGCTATCCAGCTCGGTGGTCGGGTATATAGTGTGGTACTAACACTGAAATATGTATTTTTACTGTAGGTTGTAGTGGGCCAATCGACTAGAAAAATAAAGGCTCCATTCTTGCGTATGATGTTGACGGTAACTAATAACATTTCTAGACGCCAATGTCGAAATCACGCTGTATCAGTATGGTTTCATTAAACGGCGTTTTATAACTATTAACTTCCCGAGGAGCCGAAACCTTAGATGCAGCAACAAAAATAGGAGACCAGATTTCCACGAATACCGAAACACTACACAATTTTCAAGGCGCGTTTCGCCAACCAAGTTGGTATCGTCGAGAGATTTCTCAATTCGCGACCCGAATTGGCATCATCACAAGGTGATTAAAACTTACTGTTAAACCAAAGTTTACAGAATTTATAATACCAAGTTACCGTACTCCCCGTCGGAACTTCCAAGTTACGTAATTAAAAACGAACCGCCGATCAAAAGCGAGCCGTAGTGTTCACTACAGATATGCCTGGTTACCAGATAATAGGACCGGCTCGTTGCCAGCTAAGAGCTAGGCGGGGAAGGGAAACGGCGAATCGGGGCTAGCGTGAGAGTGCAGAACTTGTAATTTGTTATTAATTCTATGTAATCTTTTGTCTCTTTTGATACCTGCAAGATTTGTTCAAGCTTAGTAACGCGTTACGAACTTTTTTCCGGTTTTATGTACTGTTCACTAATATCTTCCGGTTTATTGCATCACTGCTTTTAATACCTATTTTAATCTCTTACAACTATTTTCTTTAATGGTTATTAAATAAAAGGTAAACTTTCAATTTACTAATCTTAATATCGTCTTTCACAATGGAGTTGTTTTGACATCAGACCCATAGAGGCGCACTAATGTCTTTCCTAAGTCTCTGCCATTCTAAATACTAATGTCATTCCTAAGTCTTTGAAAATCCCTTTTAATCCTTTGGTAAGTGGTTCGTACTCAATGGACAAAAATTTATGAACACGAGCGATTTTGAGAGTATTCTCGAAATGTCGTGTACTCGTAGTTACGAAGAGTTGCTTTAAATCTACTTTTCTGATTAATATTTGATTCTTGAACACCGAGTTGAATTCAAGTTTAATGGTATCTTAAAAAATCTTAAAAAGTCTCATATCTTAAAAAGTTAACGCGACCATTAAAGATATGGGCGACAAAGTGGACAAAAGTCACTTTTTAACACCGCCATTAATTCAGCTTTTACAGGTATTTTACATATTTAGGTTAGCTTGGTACTCGCATCAGTTCCGTAGCCTATAACTACATTCCCCCAGATCGAAAAATTATCGCGACTGCCATATTATGACTTCTTATTTAAGAGGAAAATTACGTTTATCTAAAATATTTTCCTTAGAAATCGGCTGGTGGAAATATGTTTTACCGTTTTAAATCCTAGATTAAAAATGTATATTTTTTGTCCAATTACAAAGTTATTGATTTATGTTAATTTAATGATGTTTCTGTTTATTGTTTAAATTAGGTCTCTAAATCGCATCACTCATGACCATGTTCACTGAATTCTATCTAATTTACAACTTATCTAATCATCATCATTAGGTCATCAGTCCTAAGACTGGTTGGACGCTAACCTCCAGCTTCTCCTATCTTGTGCTAACCTACGCATTTCGCTAATTGTGCTACAACCTACATCCCTTACTATTTGCGAGCAGTAGTCTAATTTCGGCCTACCTCTGCCTTTCTTCACTCCTATTTCTGCCTCCAAAATATCCCGGACTATTCCCCCATGTCTCAGCAAGTGGCCTACCATTCTATCTCTTCTCTTCTTTAAGTTTTTCCACATACTTCTTTTCTCGCCGACTTTCTCTAATACTTCTTCGTTTCTAACCCTATCAGTCCATGGTATTTTCATCATTCTTCGGTAACACCACATTTCAAAAGCTTCTAATTTCTTCCTACTTGCTTCCCCTACCGTCCAGGTTTCGCAGCCGTATAGTGCCGTGCTCCATACATATGTTTTCAAAAATCTCTTCCTTGTTTCTAAGTTTATTACCCCCGAGCATAAAAGTGCTTTCTTTTTGTTAAAAGCTACTCGACCCTGCGCTATTCTTTGTTTTATGTCTTTATCGCTTCTTCCATCCCAATTTATTTTACTTCCTAAATAAGTGAAGTCTTTAACTTCCTCCAACCTTTCATTATTAATTTGTACTTTCGTTTTTGCTCTGCTCTCGCGCCCTCTGCACACTAACACTTTAGTTTTGTTTTTATTCACCCTCATTCCGTATTCCTCTGTCAACACTGCCTCCATTTCGTTCAATGCTGATTCTAATTCCTCCTTACTAGATGATAATACTGCTATATCATCCGCGAATCTCAGCATTTTTAGTTTCTGTCCCTGTACTTTAATCCCGAAATCCACTCTATCTTTTACCACATTAATCGCCTCTTCAATGTACAGATTAAAAATTAGTGGTGATAGCGTACATCCTTGTCTTACTCCTTTCCTAATACCTACTTCCCTTTTTTCCCCTTCTACTTCTATAACAGCAGTTTGCTCTTTGTATAGATTGTGTACTACTCTCCTATCTCTATACTTCATTCCCGCGCTCTTTAGTATATCGAACATTTTTTCCCATCTTACGTTATCAAAAGCTTTTTCTTAATCTTATCTAATCATCTATCACTTATCTAATCATAATACTTAATTTTGAAACCAATGTCCGAGGGATGTTTTTGAAGGAGTATTTCTATGACTCGCTACAAATAATATATCTTCAATAGAATATAGTTTTATGACTCAAAAGTTATCTCCATCTAATGGGATAGTAACAACAGAATTTATTACTAAACCGCTGACTATCGAAGGGCAGGTAGCTTTCACTTATACCTATATTTCTAAGGATTTGGACCGTATAGACTCGTATCTCCATTCTTATTACAGAATTTGGGAAATTCGTTGCTAGCACGAAGTTATACGAGGGTGAATCAAACATAAACGAGACCTTTTTATTTTTTTTATTTGAACTTAAAAAGAAAGAATAACAGCTTATTTTTCTACATAATCTTCTGATCTGGAAACACATTTTCCCAGCGTGTACGTAATTTTTTAATGTCCTGCTCGTAAAATGAAGTTGGTTGTGTCTCCAGCCAATTGCGCACATAGGCCTCGACCTCCTCATCGTTGTTGAATCTTTGCCCTCCCATGGCTTCCTTGAGATGACCAAAGAGGTGAAAGTCGCAGGGCGATAGGTCGGGGCTATAAGGAGGGTGTTCAAGTGTCTCTCAGCCCAATTTCTCCAATTTTTCTCTGGTCAGGACTGCTGTATGGGGACAAGCATTGTCATGGAGAAGTTTCACTTCTCTCATCGGTAGGTCACGTCGTTTGCGGCGATATGCAACTCTAACCTCGCTTAAAATGTCGCGGTAGTACGCCGCATTAGTTGTCCTGCGATCATGCAAAAAATCGTGGTGCAACAAGCCACGCTGGTAAAAGAAAACTGTAGTCAAAACCTTGCCTGCTAACAGCCTTGACTTAGCTTTCACTGGCTCAGCCTCCCTTTGACATATCCACTCCTTGCTCGCTTGTTTGGACTCAGGGGTATAGTAGTGCACCCCTGATATGTATAGTATAGTGTATAGTGATAACGTGAGTGAGAAACTAGTCTCCGTCTTCCCGAAATTTCGCTAGGAGACGTTCACACACCTGAAAACTATGTAACTTCTGCTCAGTTGTCAGAAGGAGAGAGACCCACCTTGCGCACACCTTACGAAACCCTAACTCCTCTGTGATGATCGAAAAAGTGCTTCCATAACTTATTCCAACCTTAGATGGAATCTCATTGGTGGTCAGAAGCCTGTCACCCTTAAGAATTTGTTGAACGCGGACAATGTTGTCGCTGGTGATGCTGGTGCGAGGTCGGCGGTCATGGCTCTCATTTTTAACTTTCTCACGAGCCTCCACAATCTGTTTATACCATGAAAACACTCTAGCTCGGGTCAGTGTCCCTTCCTTGACCTGCGCAGTCAATCTCGTCAGGATTTCAGCTGGTTTTACACCTTCCATGGCGAGAAACTTGATGATAACACGCTGCGCAATTGACGAAGGGGCCTCCTACTCAGACATCGTCACGACGGGTACTGATACTGAAAGGAACGAGCGAGGTCGCCCTGCTCTCCCCCCTCCTGACATCCCTACCCAAAACCCCACGAAGCGGGAACCCTCACGCGTTACTATTGCATGTCCAGGACCAAGAGCCTCGTTTATATTTGATTCACCCTCGTATATACTCCACTGTTATAGTTATTTAATTCATACTTTACAAGCAGACTACAATATCTGGCATGCGATGGGCATAGACCCGACCTATTTGTGAGAATTTCGGGTATACCCCAGGGATCGAACTTGGGACCAACTTCACTGAATTTATTACGTGTAGCCATCTCTTGTACGCTGATGACTTAAAAATATATGATAGCATACTTATATGACGGCAATGTACAGTAGTATAGTGGTATAACATTAATAAACTATCATTAAATATCGATAAAAATAAAATGATAACCTACTCTCGAAAAAAGTAACATTACTTATATAATTACAACATTGATAATGCAAAAGTCTTGAAAAATGGTTTAATTGAAGATCCTAGGGTTCGGTAACATATAAGTCGGAAATCGAGAAAGGAACCACCAAGCCGCCAAGCGGCTATCAATGTAGTTCCCGAATAGCAAAGCTATTACATAATCGCTCTAGGAAACAACTACTCCTCGGGCTAAAGCCCCGTCAGGCATTGAATTATACCCACAAGCGATCCACGACCCGTTTCTCGTGTTTCTGCACGATCAGATAAGGTTTCAAAAAATAAAACCCGCCACAGGTAGGATTCGACATTTGTCCCGGATCGGAACCGAACGACATACAGCTGTTTCGAACTTGTTAGTTCTCATCAGTGCCGTACACGGTACGCCGATTCAGGACAAATGCCGAATGAACTTTATGGCGTATACATCTTTATCGATACGATCTCTGTCAGTAACATATAAGTCGGAAATCGAGAAAAGAACCACCAAGCCGCCAAGCGGCTATATATATATTCTTTGGAATCCTAGGGTTGTGTTTAATGCAGAATCATCTTTCAAATTAAGATAATGAAAATTAAGTAACGGACTTTAATAAAACATTAGGCTTTATTATTAGAAATTGTGAATTATTTTCTATAAGTCTTTTATTAGATAAAAGTTTAATTAGATTAGTAAACATTGTTGTTTACTTAAAGCACCGGAGAACTGTGTGTTCCTTAAAGTACTTATACAAATTACTCTCAATAGATAAAGTGTTTCATGTATCTCCATGTAGTACCATAAGGATACTAGACAATAACATATTTATTTGTTCGACACTCAGAACTAATATCTTAACAAAATCACTAGTTTTTATGATATTATGCAAATTTTATAATATATCATGTAGCAATAATATAAACATTTGTAATTTGTAATATTTGTTGCAAACTATTGAACATTATGATGAGGAAACTGTCACTTCATTCCATTTATTTTTTTGCCTAAGTTTATACGGTTTATTAAACAAAGTATGTAAAGTATTATACATTTAATTTTGTAATGAATATATTTTCTTTGTTTTATTTAATGGTTACTGTTAAATCATAGCTATTATCTAATTTATACTATTTTAAATCATGTATTTGTTCGGTAAATGGTTGTTCAGTTAAGCAATTTCTATATGTTTTTTTACTGTTATCATATATCTATCTACTGATTTACAATTCTGAAAGCTCTTGAATTTGATGTTTTGATGAGAATCTGCGTTAGAGTCAAACAACCGCGACGACAATTTTATTGTTAACATCTTAGAAACAACTGGATGCACATTGACGTCATACCCTTCTATTTTGTACATTATCGACGTAACCGCGAACTGTTTCTTAATATTAAACGTTAATACACGAATTTATTTTTAACGAAATCCAGGTGTGTTTATTTAAAACAAATTATTGCCGCCATTATTCAGTATCAAAGCATTTTTTTAGCGGAACTGGAATTCTGATATAAATGGGTAGTAATATTTTCTTCATTCATCCGTGTGTATGTATATGTTACCGAATTTTTATGTGAATGTATTTCTATATATAAGTTACGTACATTTATATTATATGTTCCTCATGAATTTACGTTAGTATAGTCCCTGGTATTTAATATTGTTCAATAAAACGATAATTTATGTCCCTGGGTAATTATTATATTATTTCGATATACAGGATTGGAGAAATATGTTAGAACATCCGATTTCTGTATAAACTTTTGTTTATACAGAACTATGTACATAAATTGGATGAATTTTAAATAAAGAAAAACATAGCTAAGGAAGAGTTTGTATGTAATTAATGACGTAATTTTATGTGCTCGATTCATCTTTTAGAGATAGATTATTCCAGTTTCGATATAAGAAAGAAACCACATCATTACAACTAATTCAATCTGGCGCCCCACAAGGCAGTATGGTAGGATGCAGATCGGACGACATTATTCTATCGAGTGTCTCAATTGGAACTATAAGATTTGAATTACGCGCCATCTGTGTTCTGTCAAAATAAGACGACTGTTATCTACAAACCATACGACGTTAACATGCTATCTCATAGCGTTCCCCATTTACTGTGATATCATTACCAGCTTCATTTTCAAAGAAGTATGGTCTAATTATTCCACAGCTTCAAACTGCGCACCAAACCGTGCATGCATTTCTTTTTCGTGAATAGCATGTGGATTTTCAGCACCTCAAATTCGACAATTTTGTTTGCTGACGTATCCGTTGAGATCAAAATGTGCTTCATTGCTGAACAAAATTTTCTTACAAAAATCAACATGGCCTTCTTTCTTTTCCAAAACCTAATTAACAAATGTACAACGTTGTAAATGGTTTTTAACTCTTAAAATTGATGTCAACTGAATTTTATATGCTGACAGATGCAGATCTTTCTTTAAAATCCGATGCGTGGTGGCTCTTGATGGATTCAATTACTATTGTGTTCACCGTAGAATCGATGTGTTTGGATACTCCCGATACTTTCTCTCAATGCTGCAATATTTTCATCTGACCGACCAGGACAGGACGAGGACGTATTGGTGCTGCCTTATCAATAACAGAACCCGTCTCTTAAAACGTCTACGAACTGTTAACTCTGTAGGCGCCTCATTTTGTCCTAATTTTGTGCGAATTTTTCTTAATGCAATTGTAAATGACCGTTCGCTTCCATAAAACAGTTGTACACAAACTATTCGTTGTTGAACTGTTAATTGAAAGCTGTTGCCGGTAATTGAAGAATCAACTACTAAAACTGCAAAAGACATTTTTGATGATGGAACTGATTTAATGAAGTCAACAACTGTGCCGGAAAGTCCTTCTAAGTCAGCCTCCTTCAAAGATTTTTTCTTGGAGGATGGTAACAAGAAACCAAGCTCTAAGAAGCCTGTACGAGTTGACTACACTGACGAAGATATTTTCGGGAGTATTGAAGAGGAATTAAAGTCCACCATGGCCATCCTAATGCAGATAACAGAATCACGAGTTTGATAGAGAGCTATTCGGAGACAAAATGGAAAGCCCAAAAGATTATGGGGCTGATTCTACCTCGGCAGGTACCAATATAATTTTTTCAGGGTTTTAACGAAGCCAGTACGGTTTCTATGTTGGAAAATATTGAAATGGAAACATTGTCGACAGAGAATAAGCCATTGATGAAGCAAAGCTATGCATCTTCGATCAGTTTCAAGGTGAACAAAAAGAACAAAACCAACGTTGTCGATAATGGAAAATATGGAGATGCTACAACGATGTTGCCTATGGAAGACATCACTGATTTAACTACAGAAATGATGACTAGAAACGAAACGATTGGCATGAAAATGAAGAAAGCCCATTTGTTAACCATGTCAGGAGTATTAACTACCTGAACCGGGCTAACAATGGTACACGTAAGAAGTACAAGAGACGCTGGAATTATATACCAAAGAGTAGAAAAGCGAATACTAAAAAGAAATTATTATTGTCAGTACGTAGTGACATTGTAAATATTTATCAATGTATATATTTCTTTGTTATATCAAATATATTTTTATAAAACAGTTAAATAGAGGTAATTTTTGTCCGTACCGCGTTTTTCTTAATTGCAAACATTCTCTTACATCCGCAGTGCCAAAATTATTTGCCCATAGCCGCCATCTTAACTGCAACTTGACAGATCATCAAAATGAGTACCAACGTATATTTATTTGCTTATAAGTCGATCGAAATCAAAGAAATATCATCAAATATGAGTTCTTTTAGATCAATGGCGCCGAAAATGTTTGCCCATAGCCGCCATCTTGATTCTAGCTTAATATAGCCTCAAAGTATCTAATTGTGTCATTGTAAATGAATGTTAATGTATGTTTACTTGGTTTTGGAGTACAAACTAATGATCAAATATTATGACAACAAAATAATAATAAAATGTTTATGACATCAATACAATATTTGTAAGAACTGAAAGTAGATAGCTTAAAGTTTGTAATGTTTGAGACATAAAAGTGCTTTGGACTCACCTACGCCATCTTGGGCGTATTTGTAGTCGGGCTCGGGCTTCTCGGGGATGAACCGGGAAAAGGCCTCCGGAACAATCTCTCTGACACGTTGATGATAAGACCCTAAAACGGGCGCGGTAAAATGTGTACGGCAAAGAGAATACCCAATTACTCACCTCATACACTTCAACGTCGTCTCTCTGATAAACTTGGACTTGCGGCATGTTGACGTCGCCTGGTTTGTAGATGACACTCGTTAAATATTGACGCCCTATCTTTGACAGAACACAAATGGCGCGCAATTCAAATCTTTTAGTTCCAACTGAGACACCCTATATTTGTACCTTAAAACGCAATTTTATAAACGAAAAAATGTTATAAAATATTAATATTCCCAGGAGAACGTTAAAGGAATGAAATTACAAGGGAATAATTGACATAATTGTGGCTACTTTTCCATGCATAATTAACTATTGAAATTCTAAATTGATTTCCAGTTTCGCGCTTGCGTTTAAAGTTTCACTATTTAAACCTTGAACAGTCGACGTAATGGGGTAGTAAAATGTGTTTTTCTTATTAACTCTATACAATTACAGCGATAAAAGATTATTGTCGCGAATAAACGTCGAACTTGTCAGTGACTTTACTACTGTTGAATGCGTCGCTTTAAATATGCTTATGTTATTGTAATTAAACTTGTTGTGTTACTAGTGTTATTAGTCTTCCCAGAATTGTTTTTGCGATCAGCTCCGCTAGAAATACATACACCGTTCGACAAACTAGCTGCCGATCGCTGAAAATCGTTTTTCAAGGATGAGTCGATGGTTCCTCGCGTTACAGTAATATCTTTTTTATTGGTTTTCTTATTAGGCTTGTCAATTTTTAAATTAAGGATTCAATCTTCGGAGAATAGAGATCCTATAATCACCATCGCATCGGCGGCGAGGCTTTGATAAAAAATCGCGGGCCTCGTAAACCGAAGGTCACTTCTTGTTACTATTATTGGACTTCGAATAGGAGATAACGCATTTTCCCTACTTTGTAGACGCCGCCCGCGGAAGATTTTTTTCTTAAACGTGAAGTTGGCTGTGACTAGTATATATTGGTTTAAAATTGGCGCAAGGCTGGAAATTAAATCGTTTAATGTTATATTGGCGGGCGATTGTACAAGAATCGTAGTTTTTATCTTCCTAGGAGTATGTATAGTATTTCATGTTACATTACGTAACACGACCGATGGAGTCCTCGTTGGGAAATAAAAGAGACGCCGACCGAGGCGGCGCTTTCATGGTAATTCCGCTACAAAAGGCGCCGCCCTCAATCATGTCTGTTTTTAAGTAGTCCTCCTCAGGGACAGAATATTTAGATATCATCTGTTTATATTTGAATTACAAGCAAAAATGAGTTCATCTCAATTTACGTTCAAAGCTTAAAATGCGCCGAAAAATTTGGGTATGGCCTACATATAATAGGCTGATCTATCTCGGATATGTTAAAAACTATCAAATATTAAATTTTTCAGAGAAAATACTTCAATTAAAAAGTTTACACGCCAAAAAGCCTTACAGGAACAATTTTTTTTATGTAATAGGGATGGAATACGTCAAGAAACATTATACCTACCGGGGAACTATTATTTTTTGGCATTCTTTGTTACAAGGGCTTTTTAATTAATTTTAGTAATACTTAGTAATACTTTCATCGCTGGTTTCAAATCTAAAATCTAATCAACTAAATTCAGATAAGAAAAGGGTGACGCACCGGTACACACCGGTACGCAAAATTACTTATTTAGGAGGACAAAAGTCACAATTGTTTTCCATTGAATCCTCGTTACTTACTTGGATAGTCCAAAAACAGTGGGGCATTTGCAAAAACTACGTGACCTTTGGAATTTATATACATAAGTGTTTATGTTAATCTCTCATTATGTCATTTTTCGATTTTCGGCAATTCAGTTGCGTGTATGTTCTTATTTAAGAAGGTGTACACCTTTATAGTAATATAGATAATTATAAGCAAAGTAATTACGACTAATAAATATACAAATATTGCAAAAGAAATCAAATTATAGTCTTAAAATAGCATAGATTAACCCTATAAGAAAAAAAGTATAAAAGTGGCGAGAAGTGGCGCAAAGATTCCTGCATGGTTCTAATGGAAATTTAATGTAGTTTTCATATGCTATGAACTTTTTTTGCTGAAATTTGCTTTTTAAGTATTTAAGGGAATACCCTAAATATTTTTAGATCAACTGACTGCAATATAAATCTGCTTTGCATACTTATATATAATCGTCACATTGAAGGTTAGCTTCATTCATTGTGCAGGTGGTTGCAACAATGTCATTCGTGATGTGGTCCAGGGTGGTAGACTGGGCCCTGTCACCTGACGTGTCTCTGTATGTTTGGGTTTGGGCTCGAGTCCCGACGGAAAGAGTTTGTCACCTCTACCTGGGCATGGGTCTTTACAAGTAACCTTCCCCTCCGCAGCCTGAAGCTTTAAGGGCTGGTTAATTTTTTTCACTTTCTTTTAGAACTTTTAAAACCTTCATATTTCATAATAATAATCATAATAACCCTAGCTCTGGTAATAATACGTTTTATAGCATAAATATGTTTTTGGTGGTTCATATCTGTAACTCATTGATATATTAGTTTGTGTTATATAATTAGGGAATATAGATTTTAGTACAGTTTGGCGTAATAAAACAGATTGTCAAAGCACCAAATTCTGAAGAAGAATGTATTCGCCACCTGGTTTCTACTTTCTCTGCTCTAACTTTCGAGAAGGTTAAAGCACGGACGTCAAGTACATACCGTGACTGAAGGATTTGTCCAAAAGATGGGTGGCATTAAAATGGGACCTATTCATGCAGTATATATATATATATATATATATATATATATATATATATATATATATATATATATATGTATATATGTATATATTTTCGATAGCAAAAATAAACTACCTTAAAATAGTATGTTAAACTACGATAGAGAAAATAATTTTAGGGAAATATAGCGTAAAGTTCATTCAATAAGGTAGTTCAACGTGTGTAAAGGTCTATCTTGATTTTGCGGTGTTCATTTTGTATTAAATTTTATTAATTTGTGTCCCTAGAGGCACAGGGAGGCACTGTACAAAAAGTTTTATTCTATTCCAATATTGATTTTA
The DNA here is from genome assembly GCA_037954035.1 of Rosalia funebris. NCBI lineage: Eukaryota > Metazoa > Arthropoda > Insecta > Coleoptera > Cerambycidae > Rosalia > Rosalia funebris. The sequence continues at coordinate 36,301,416 of JAZFAV010000015.1, forward strand.
ATGGATTTTTTAAAGAATCAAAAGACGGATGTCAAAATAATCAATAAATCAACGTTTGAACACATACTTCAATCAACTTATAAGGTATATAGGTAGTTATGAGGTATTATTGACACATTGTCGTCATTTAAAAACTATATTCAAAGTGGCATTGCAACGCCATCTTTGATGATTATCAGTGGCGACGACAGGGGCGGGCACGGGTAAGCGAGGGTCCAGACAAAATTATTTTCGCTCAACCAGTCGCCTAGCCTCTTATAATACCACTATATCATATTCGCACATAAAATAATATATTTAATGCCCTCGCCCACCCTAGATATTTCCTGCCTATTTTCGCCCAACCGCAAAATAATGCTAACGCTACCACTGATGAGTATATCACCACTTATTGACTAAAATATTATTTTTACACTTTAGTGCATCGATGCGAATTTTCCCTCTTTTAGATCTCTCTAAATTTCCAAAGTTAAAGGATGAAAGGACTGTTGACTCACACTATATAATTCTGTTATTAAGTAATTCCCCAGTCCATTAAATATCGAAATTTGGATTACTGAAAATATAATTAGTAATTACACACTCACTGAATTTCGAGCTACGTCACCTACACCAGCGTTTCCCAAACTTTTTTGCCCGGTTATTGTGTGCTTCCCCCTTCGTGACCCACTAAGAGATCTTTTAACTATCTTAGTGTATAGATAAAATAAAACACATTTTAATGTCTACATAGAAGTATATAATATAATTAAAGCATTAATTTTTAACAATAATGTAATAATTATATTGTAATTATATTAGCTGACTACTATTAGTAAGAAGTGTGCAGCTGTTTATTTTTAACTAGGAACAAATTAACAACACGAAGACAATTCTCCGACCCGGTATTTTATTTTCGTGGTCCGGTGCCGGGTCCGTGACTCGTCACACGGGGAACGCTACTACACCATTAAAATGGGACATTTTGTTATGAATACCATTTCATATTAACTGTAGAAGTAACCTTATATTCCCTTATTCTGCCTGCTCCCGTAAATCACCCCGAACTGATAAAACTTCCGCTATGTAAACTCTCTACCCATAAATATTTTAAACAGCCCAATAATTTTTAAAAAAATTACATTAAGTTCTTTAATCTTCATATCAGCCTAATAAATGGAACCTAATATTTTATAAGTATTAAATTATAAAATAAATGGGCATTATATTATCCCTCCGAGATAAGATACAGACTATTTATTTTGGAGAGCCGTGTTTATCATGATCATTAAAAACTAACCACCAGGCTGCGAGAACAACACAAAACGCTGTTTGTCTATAACAAACCCTAATTTGGTGCTATTGTGTTTATCCGATAAACAGAACCTAATTAATCTACGGTTAAAAATAAGGAGCCCATTTTTATTAATTGCCTACTACAGTATAGAGTAAATGAATAATAGGGTTTACTTTACAATCACAATATTGGATTTGTCTATAAAGATTAACGTTTTAATGTTTACTTTTATAGCATAATTAATCTGTTTGGGGAAGTTGAGATGTTATTGAACTTACTACGCATTCCAACAATTATACATTTTCAGTATTACGTTAGACCGATTTACTGCCCCGTGAACATATTGGCTAATAATTTGCCATTAAAATGATCAGAAATTAAATACAACAAATAAATAATAATATAAACTAAATTTATACATGCACAGAAAACAGTATACTTACCAGAACCTGGATAGAAAGTGAAAGAAGCTAACTATATAATTTTTAATGTGATAATAAAGTGTTGTTATCTTTACGTAATTTCAATAAATAGCTAATATGTAGTTTGTATAATGATTTTTTGCGTGCGCGTGACAGGTGACATTCGTATAAATCAATCAATTGACATTTTTAAACAGTGTCGTGCCGAAAACACATTTTAAGATAACCGATGGTACAATGCAAATCTGTCAACCTATGACAGAGTAATGAAAAGGTTCTCCACAAAAACAATCAATGGAAGTGATATTTCCATCAAAATAAATGAAATAAAATCAACTGAAATCAAAATAAATGAAACAAATATTAAATAAATTTTTACAGAAATATTGAGACGCCAATGAATCAAATTATACAACAAAGCTAAGACGTGACTTCATAACTGCATTTTATTCAACAAATTATTAACTACCTATGCCATACGTAGTTGATTGAAACATATGTCGCTAGATATACGTGCTGGTAACTGTGGTATATTAGTAATAATTGCGAGTAGTGTAGCATATGATCCGTGCGTCGTCACTAAATTGATACACGCGCAAAGTTCCATTATACAAATTTGTATTGGGGTAACTATGCAGTGGTTTTATTTCAAAACTACTCATTACCATTATTTCTTTTAGTGAAGAAATGACAAAAAACATATAACTTTATATATCCAAGGGGAAGTTTAAAATCAGTGCCAGTTGCAGTATAGGTTTCACCCCCTTACTCCTAGCTACCCCTATTTAAATTTCAAGTATTATCTTGTAATACATGCTTTTAAAAGTGTTAAACATTGTGGTTCAACTCCGTTTAGACATCTGAAATCTGTTGATTCGTTCTCGTAGTAGAAGCAAAAATAAAATAATTTAAATAAAACCAAATAAGTTAATGGAATACTGATGAGGCTACTTGAGAATTAACTAACGATGATGACTAATGAGGTTTAATGGAATGCTAGGACTAAAGAGTTCAATGAAAGTACGAAGATGCACTGTTTTGTAAAATCGCTGCCGCAGACTCAACACTGATAAGTCTTGTTTCTTTTAATTTTCACTCCATAATCACTTTTATTTTGCTGATATTCAAAATGAGATAAGAGAGTGTACTGTCATTCGCTCATTTGTATTTGAGTGCACAATTTCTTCCTAATTACAGCTAGAATTAAATTTTGAAAATATTTAGTGACCCTAATATGATAAAGAACATTAGTTTCAGTGATGAAGCAACATTTTTCTTATGGCTTTGTAAATAAGCGTAACTGTAGATACTGGGACAACGAAAATCCACATGAATTTCGAGAGGATCACACTTAGTTTCCTCACAAAATCGACGTCTAGACTGGAATTCTGGAAGATGAAATAATAGAAACTATTTTCTTTGAAGTAAATTTAACAGGTGGATTATACTAAAATTTATTGGAAAATGAACTCGACTGTCACAGTCCTTAGAAAACTAAATCGATGAAGGAAAAAATTTATTGTTGGATGAACAATATTTACACTGAGTAGGGTCATAATAAGACCTTTAAAAGGAAGTACATTTTCCTCTAAAAGATATTCTTACTTTAAAAATACTATTAAATGAGTATGATGTTATGTATTGTTTCTTGAAATACTCACAAATATGATGTAGTTAATGTACTAATCTATATTAAAAAGACATATACATACGTCTCCTCGTATTTTCTTCCATATATTTGGCTTTAATTTTTTAAATACTCTTGCCACAATATTCCACATTCATAATTCGAAAATATAAATAAATAAAATGTGACACGTTATTTTAAACGGCTCACAGCCAGTTACATAAAAGTTTCCATACATTTTCTAACTAAATCATAAAACCAAGTTCCGACCTATCAAAATACAATGAAACATATTTCAACGGGCTATTGGTATTCTCATAATTTGACTTCAGGGAAGAATCTATGCTCCTATGTGAAACCTATATGTTTGTTATTATTTTTGGGTATAAGTTATCCCATGTGGGATCTTTTTATTTATTTTTTCTCTTAAGTAATAGTTAATTTTATTCTATTATCTACATTAATATAATTATGTCAGTTGTAGTCTGGAGTCTGATAATCTACGATATTGGATTACTCTAAAGAACAAGTAAATGAAAATTGTAATAGACTTCAGTTTATATGTTTTTAATATAATGTGTTCTACAGCATGAAATCTGTATGAATTCATTTCACAAATATTGGAAGTAGTAAAATATCTTGTATTTTACTCACACATAGGTGTGACCTCTTTCTGTCGATTTGTCATCTTCAGTTGCTTTTACTTTATTTATATATAACATTAGTTTAAATAGACATACTATTAATATTTTCTTAATATTTTACCTGTTTACTTATTTATCAATTTGATAAATAAGTAAATATAAGTTGTATATGATATATACCTTAGGGCAAGTATCGCAAGCCAGCTTTGAGACTCCTGAATTATTGTTGGTATTGTTTTTATCTAAGGACAAACAAGAAGAAATTTGAGCACGTGAATAGCGGAACACAATGGTAATTTTAATAATAAAAAAAGAGATTCAACATATGCAACACATCTAATTGAAGCAGACCATACCTTTAACGAAGAATTTAAAATTGTACATGTAGAGAAGAAAGGCTTAAAATTAAATTTATTAGAATCTTATTAGAAATTAATAAAGCAAAGAAATCTGATATCATATTAAATGATCAAATAGAAACACATTCATCTCCTTTATTAAATTTATTTTAGTTCTACATGCTATCCAAAAATCTTGCTTAAAATTTACAGATTCCATCGGTTGAAATTTTATAACTTAACAACAATAGTTTAATAGTAGGAATTTCCATAGTAACAAACATAAAATTACCCTAGTTATATAAACGCAGTTCCACAACGTAAAATTTAGTCTACATATCTACATATGAAGGAGCCACTGTGTTGGCGAAACAATTGTTATGTTTAACAAACAAAAAGTGAAAATCTAACCAGCGAAGGTTTTAAATTTGTATAAATATGGATTTTCATCAAGTAACGGCCCAATCAATTCAGAATATAATTATCTGATTATCGTGCTAAATATGTATGTTAAAGAGTCAAAACAGCCAATACTGTACCTCGTAGCATGTTGTAATTTGGGACTGATTAAAACCTAAACAGTTGAGAAACGTATATAATAGACAAATATACAATACAGATATAATAGACCTAATATATTATCGAAACACTATGGCGTATTTTTGAACTATTTACCTTTTGAGTCCTGCCTGTTCATTGGAACCTTGGAAAACATTTAAATTATTATCAATACTTTATGTTAATCTAAATTATATTACCATAAAGAAATAACAGTGTTTGTTTAAGTTGTATGACATATTTATCGTATCATGATGTATGATGTTTATATTCCATTAAAAATATTTTGATCAAGTAAGAAATTTAATTACTTTATTTGTCTGTTTTATAATATTTTTTATTGAGAACTCTTATCAAGTATATCGTATATATAAGTTTGTCCTTATAAGCATATGTTTTGTTAAAGCCTCTTTTATGTATGAGTTTTAAACATTTTTATGAAATTTATATTCAAATTTTGCAAAATCAGTGTCAGTTCAAATTTAGTTCGTAATATGTAGAATAAGTTAATAAGATCAGATCTTTTTAAATCCAATTTGGTGTCAAATTCGATCATCTATAAGGTGATATTTTAAGCCTAAACTTTTTTAAGCCGTCTGTCATTTTAAAAAATTAAAACTTAAGTTTTTATTATTTGTTTCCGGTGTAAGGTAGAGATGAATGGATTTATCTGATTTTCACTTTGCTATCCTCTTTATTAATTTAATAATAATTGTATAAGGAAGAAGAATGTAAGGGTGGATATCTACGATGGTATTATGCCACTCACGAGGCACCATACATCATGAATTATTCAATGATGCAATAGGGCGTTTGATAAGGTTTGCTGATATAAATTGGGGAACAATGCTACGCAATAGTGTTGCTTAAATTTTCAATAATAATAATACAAATATAAAAGAGAAGCTTGTAAATTGTTCACAGCACATGGCTCTGTGCCCTCCTTCTGTAAATTCACTTTTTATGGCTTATAAACAAATGAATTAAAAAATGAAACGAATGAATTTAATATATCAATACCAGACCAGACCAGACCATAGCCATACGTAAAGCCAAATGTGTAAAGGTATAACAATAGACGATCCCTGAAAATATCATATACTTAATCAGTATCTAGAAACCGTAAGACATATAATCACTAGACAGAAACCGCTAATAGTCACATATATTATATAGAAAGATATAATGTATCAGCAAAAATAATACATTAGAAGCTGTAGGGTGTGCCAGAATTTGAATTGCGCGCCATTTATGTTATGTCAAAGAAAGCGCATCAATAGTTGACGACTGTCATCCACAAACCATATAACGTCAACATGGCTGAATGCCTCATTTGGAACTATAGGATAAGTATGATTTGTGAATAGAACTGATAATATTTGACAAACTAAAGTTTTTTATTCTTCAACATAAACTGGAGACGATACGGCTGCAAATGGAAAAGAATATCGTTAATATGGCCGACTCGACTCATCTGGCATGATGTCATTGTGTTTGCTGACGTGTCTGTCAAGATAAAAATTTCATCGCTGAACAAAATTGTTGTGTCAACTAGACTATGTATGCTGACTGATGCAGATCTTTCTTTCAGATCTGATGCGTGGTGGCTTTTGACAGATCCAATTGTTGTGCACGACGTCGAATTGATGCATTTTTATACTTTCGTACACTTTCTCACTGCAGCAATATTTTCGTCAGACCGACCACGACAAGGACATATTGGTGTTGACTTATCAATGACAGAACCTGCTTCTTAAAATTTCGTGATTAAATTATGAACTATTAACTCTGTAGCCGCTTTACTTTATACTAATTTTGTGCGAATTTTTCTGAATGCAAATATAAATGAGCGCTCACTTTCATAAAACAGTTGTACACAAACTATTCATTGTTGAACTGGTAATCGCGGCATGTTAACGTCGTATGGTTTGTAGATGACAATAATTAAATATTGACGCGTCTTTGACAGAACACAAATGACGCGCAATTCAAATCCAACTGACAAAAAATTAAACATACATTTTAAAATTTCATTTTCTTTTTAATTTTTCTTAAGTCACTCTTAAAGACCATTAATTAAATTTTAGTGAAGATAGTATTTTTTAACAGTGCCCATGAAGTCATTTCAAAAATTATAAATAACAGTTTGCAATTAAGTGGTAAGGAGCTGGAACATATATAATCCATTTCCTGATAATATACTGCGCAGAATAATAAATTTAATTCATCTATTTAACTAGAGGGTTTTACAATGAAAGAATAAAATCGAATTAAACCATTAACCTAATTCCTTCGAATCGATCCATTCTAATTAATGTCCGTAATTACAGTTTAGAATTAAGTGATATATTTTTTGTATTGCACGCCACTTTAGCTCGCCATCGACCATTAAACCAACATTACCACGTACGGTTTTTATGCCACAGTGAAGAGAATTAAATTGTTTATTTTTGTCGCAAGACGGAGATAAGTGACGGGCAGAAGGTAAGTGGGTGAATTGCACATTATGGTGTAATTGGCGTGATCAGAGTTTCGCTGTTTACTATAATTCTAGTCGTGGAATTCTTACGGTATCTGGCGTGGTGCTGCAAGATGTCATCGTACACATATACCTGTTAAAATTAATATGTCAACAGTAATAAAAATTTGTTCAAAAAAGTCGATTAATACCCTTTATTTCTTTTTAGAACTATTACAAATTCGTGTGGTGAGCATCAAGCTATACCGACTTCATTTGTCTTCTTTTTCTACAATTTCGTCCGAGATGAGACTACTTTCAATTCAGACTATGTAGTTGATCATACGCTTCTTTCTATGTATCCGTATGTTATTGATGTAGCTTACCACACACAATAACAATTCGTTTTCGTGAAAAAAGGTAACGATTAATTTAAATTATGTAAACAGAAAATTGTTAGTAGAAGACTACCGATGCTTGTTGAATTTCCAATCTAAATTTCCAACAACGACAGAGATCTGTAAAAACACATAATGTATATGTAGATGTAGATACATCTAGTTATGTGTTTTTATTTTTAATGATGTAGCAGCCTGGAAAGATTAAATATGGAAAAATACTATTACTGTAGAAAAATGTTAAAAAGTGAAACTTATGCAATTTAATTCCGATAATCTCGAATTCTATGTTCATCGAAGAACAATTATTGAACTAGACTGCGCGATTAATCATTTGGGTCGAATTATTTCGAAAGGAATTGAAGCATATAATAATGAGTAAAACTAGGAGAGCTAAAAGGAAGAGATAAAATATGCCTAATAGACAAAACCAAGTCGACAAAACAGAATATTTCAATGGAGAATCGAAATTAAGGCACATGGAAAATACAAAATATTAGACAAATTATTGTTAAAGATGTAGATTACCTTAATACCACTATAGATGTAGATGGCAAAGCAAAGATAAGGAATAAATAAAGTAGTAATCATTCCCAGAGCCCACCTCATTGTCAAGAGCCCAGTTTCGAGAACTAAGTAGTCTCAAGTAATTGATTTACCTGGAAATAGAAAATATTTATTTATATAGAAATGAAATTGGAAGCTGAGTGAAAAGTTGATGAAAGAAAGATAATTTTATAAACAAACGTTACAGTTTAGAAAGCTGAGAATTGATGAAAAAATTTTTAAAAAATTGGCACTAGGATGGTTGGAGAATAATTCAATAAATTATTATTGGTGACTCAATTAATTATTCTATGATGGAATAAATGGATAAAGAAATGCGCAGATCAGGTTAGCAAATTTAAGGATGAGAGTTTGTAGACTAAGAGTGATGATACCTGCAGGCAATGATATACATATAACTCTGCACAAGCATCATTATTGAAAGATACCATTATTGAAGTGACAGAGTTGGGTCACGAATTCGCCAGTGGAAATTTAGTCAGTCTTCGTAAATATTTAAAAGGCGATAACTATTTATGATAATACTACTAATTTCACACAAAAACGTTGGAAATAGTAGAAGCACTGGAAATTCTACACTGGGACCCAGAACATCAATATATAAGATATATGACATTTGAAAAAAAAAGAAAAGTCAAACGATATTTCAAGACTCTCAAGTTCATAATAATTACAAGAGTATGTTGGAGGGAATAGAACAATTAGAAAATCATATCTTGTCCGTTAGTGGAGGCCCTGCAAATAATGGATGCTATACACGTACGTACACATGGTTTTAAGAGACCCAACGATTATTTTAATTATACCAATATTACATCATTAGATGTCGAACGGTCGTTCTCTTTATATAAGAACAATTGTCACACCGGTGATCATCATTATTTGAAACAATTGTAGAAAAATACCTAGAGCTGCACATATTTAACCGAGCTAATCCATCTGATAACACTGTTTAGAGGGGTTCCGTAAAGCGAGATTACTTTAAACTGACGAGATAACTTTATAAAATCAGGTTTTTTGAATTCAAATCGTTCTGGCGGGCTTAGTTTTGATGTCAGAGACCTCCCACTAGTCTCATTATTTCAAGGGTTACTAGTAGAGTGTAATGCAATCACTGAATATTTTCCAAGTGGCTAACTTGGCCAATCTCGCGCCATTTTTCTATATATGTGATAACATATAAAATCTGACTTTAAAACTTCTTTGACAGGAAAATACTTTCAGAGGCATCGTCTCAAGTAAGTTGTTTCCTAATTAACTAATTAACTATTTAGGAACATTTTCCGTTTTTTATAATTCCTGTAAGGGAATTCTCCTATTTTCTAGAAATTAGTAAATGAAGTTTGTGCAGTTGACGGGATAACTTTGACACAGGTTTGTGTACATGTAGATTGAGGGGGGTGGAGCTTTGTGAATCACCTGAACACTGTTCGTTGTGAATCTGTAGCACAAAAATAACGCAGAAAAACTGATAATACAGCCTGGAAAAAGGATCACGACTGATGATCTACTCTCCATAGTCATTCCAGCCTTTCCTGAAGAGAAAAAACTGGGAATTATCAGAAAGCGAATAATATGAAGCCAAGAAAAAATAAAAGCAGCCAGGTGTGCATCTTATGACTCTCAGTCCTCCACAAACTCAAGCTTGAATAGTGATGACGTGTCATATGCTGAAAGTGAGTCTGCCAAATTTTGAATCATCAGACAATGAGGACCATCAGCTCACAGTGGACCAAGTCTGCCAACCAAGTCTAACAAATCAAGGATTCTATGAACCGCAATCACAGCCACTGAATAAAATCTTGCTGCCTACATTAGAAGAAAAAACTGAATTGGGAAGGATTTTTCAATTTAAAAAAAAAATCTGAAGCCAAGTTTGAAAAACATTCGATATAAGTGGACTTTCTTTTTCATTTCATATTTAGGCTGGTATTTTAACGGGGTAACATTGATATAAGCACCTAAACAAGTGTTTTTGATGTGGAAAATGCCTTCGTTCAAAGTTACCCCAGATTGAGGGGTAACATTAATACAAGCATAAAAGCCATCTGCTTCCTATTGAGGTTAACGAAATCGTTCATATTCCAATTTACTTGAGCTTAGGTGTAGAGCTTTCGTTTGATCCAAGACTTTTTTAAATATCTTTAAAATTAAGAAGAATACAGTCGAAAATATGAAAAACTTATACCAAAGTAATCCCGGCTTATGATAAGTGTCTTATAAAGTTGTATAAATTATAACGTGTAACTGGGTGCTTATTATTATTTTGTTACTTAGCACTACGTATTTTATTTATTTTTTAATTATTATGAAGTCCGAATGTGACGCCTATGGTACGCCAAAGAAACGAGCCGTTATATATCAACGTTTTTCGGCCTTAGATATGAAAGTAATATTAATATTTGTACTAACGTACAAATCATAATATAATAACAATTAATCAGAATGTATACATTTTAAAAATAGCGATTGTTTTGGATTGAGATTGATTTAGATTGTTTTAGAAACTTAGAAAGAAGTGACGCCTCTGGTACGCTGATGAAACAAGCAGCTCTAGCTATCACTGATGTAAAAACGGATGTAAATGTATTCTTATAGTTAAATTCGTAGTTTTTTATGTTGAATAGTATGAATAGGTAGGTATGCCATGCCGATATTTGCTGTTTATCATTCCCCAATGAAGATAAATTCTATAAAATCTATTTTAATGAATAAAGAAACATTTTTATAAAATCATATAATTAATAACTATCAAATTGTGTAGTTTTACGTCCATTTACCAATTATATAGATATAATAAAGTTGTAACAGTTTCAGTTTATTATTAACTAAATATTTTCCAATTAATTAAATTTAGTGCATATAGAACGACGGGATGACCGCAATCATGTCATATATATATATATATATATATATATATATATATATATATATATATACATATATATATATATATATATATATATATATATATATATATATATATATATATATAATTTATATGTAAATGTGCATTAACAGACCAGCGATATTTTAATTGGTTGTCAGGAGAACCGTGTTTGTGTCGAAATTATTTAAATGAAATAACAATAAACCCGTTTTAATTATTGCAGAAATGTTAGGCGGCTGAATTTTGTGCTACTGCTTCGACGAGATTCCTCGAATTCTCTTCAGTCAATTTTATGTTATTTATGGTATTATATTAACACTCTCGGGCGTTATAATTTATGAACTAAGAATTTAACATGGATGTTTAACATACAAATATTCATCTTGTTATAAATTAACTCAATAAGGCGTATCGAATTTTGCCGAAGTGGGAGGTGAATCAGTGCTCCGTCATATTTTTTTCTTAAATAATGATAATAATAAAAGGGATAACAGATTGACATTCAAAATGGCCACAGGTCAATATATTTCTGTCACACTCTCTATAAATTAAATGTAGTACATCATGTAAAAAAAAACAAACGTTATTATTATTATTATTCGTTCTATTAAACTGGAATTTCAAAGAAAATATAAGATGATATACATCACACTAGAAATAGTATATCATACTACAAATAGTAAGTAGTAGATCATACTACAAATTTAATCGAAAATTATTCAACTACTTTTGAAAATAGTTTTTGAACATATTTTCCAGGTTTACACATCATGTTTCAAATTAACTATTCAAAATAGAAGTTATATTTTACATAATATTGACTAACTGAATAACAACAAAACCTTGTTGTTAATCAATCAACAATAACAACATCCTTAATAACAGACTTAAAAATCAGAACAAGTCTTCGAATTTATCAGCCTTCTGAGTACCATATGTCACCCTTTTACAAGTATCAATATTTTCCATAAAGCCAAGGAATTCATATTGATTTTCTAGTTGCAGTAATCTACTTAATGTTTAATTAGATGTTCCATATTTTTCTGTATATCAATTTAGTGACATGAAGAGGATTGAAATACGGTAAAAGTGCTGGCCAATACATCACAGATGCGTCTATATTTATAGCAGTTCATGTTTAGACAACCTACATACTCGTAAGTCTTTACAGTTTCTGTGAAGTAAGGTGGAACCGAATTATACTTATTTGGTTATATCACCGTCTCTTTTGTTCCAATTTACTCATTGGAGTACCTAAATTGTTGTTGTTTAATCAGTATGCGAAAACTTTCAATACCGACTTATTTCACTATAAAGCCCTAGCCAATACGGACTACGTTTTCATGCGAAGGAAGGGGCAGTTTATGGTACCGAACCACACGATCAATGATAGTGACATTTATTATATCTATTTCCGAAAATTCAAGGGCACCATCGCAGGTTACTACTATCACAGGAGTTCTGAGTGGTTCCAGTCTCTAATTCTTTACCTTAATTTTGCAATGTATCTTTAATGGTGTGCCAAAATTTAGAAGGACTGATATCATTTTTCTCTATTGATACGGTCATAGACTATATCATAGACTGCCTGCTAGAAGTTGACAAGGATCTGATATGTCGATACCGTATTCCTAACATTTCTCTTATAAGTCTCACCTGGAAAATCTGATCTATTGGGGATCTTCTGCCTCTGAAACTTGTCTGATATTCTCCTAGGATGTTTTCCGTATAGTGTTCAAGTTTGTCCTCTACTATAGTTATGAGAAGGTTATATGCCGCCTGAAGTAAGGATATGCTCTGAAGTTGTCACCTTATTTATTTATTAAAAATTTATTCAAACATACCTATTCTATTTCTTTTAAATCTGAGTTTTATTTTTCTTAAAAACTTGAGGTCTATATCACTTTGCAACAGTATACGTAAACATAAAAAGTGGAATTATAATTTATATGGTTTTCAGCTGATTCAGGTAAAACCTAAGTCGCTAAGAAATTATTCACAAGGCTCCTAAAAGTAATATTTTTTTGTGAAAAGAAAATGTAAAGCTATTTTTCTAAGGAAAGTTTACGGAAAGGTGAAATATTGGAATCTGCTCAGACAATTTTATTTTGTTTATAATTAATTTGAATGATTAAATTTCGTCTAGACACGAATATTTTTCTGAATATTTGAATCTGATAGTCCTGGAATCTTAACTCACTCCTCTCGAATTACGTAACCATTACATAATATTTAAATTATTTTTATATAGAACAAAATACCAAGATAGTCCTTCTGGCCGAGGATATCTGGTTGACGGATGGCTCCAAGGCCGCGGAGGAGACAGGGGCTGGAGTATATGAGCATAATAGAAAGAATGAGACAAACGTAACTGCTGAATGACTTGAATATGGTAAGCGCATTACCATATTCTTCGACAGCAGGGTGGCCCTAGATGCTTTAGACACTCCAGGAGTAAAATACTGGCTGTTGAAGTAATACAAAGATGCAGCTGAAACCCTAACCAGGAGTGACAAGTTGATGTTGGTCTGACTGCCGGGTCATACTGGCACCCGGGGCAACGAGAAAGTGGAGAAGCTGGCCAGGGAAGAAATCGAAAGGGACCTGAACCAGTGGCCATGATTGCATACTGCCTCGGCAAGAGGGCAATCCGAGAACGAATGTAGATCGAACGACTTAATCTGAAGCTGGTGGAATACCCAGGAGCGCAGACAAGCTAAACTGCCGCTGGGTTTAAAGTCTGGCAATGCTCCTGAGGAGTGACAGGGAGAGTGTGCGGGAACTCACGAGGTTATTAACGAGACACTGTCATCTTAACTACCATCTTAGCAAGGAATACCGTTGGTATGAAGGACGGGTGGAGACCTTTCAACAGTGCCTAGCTCTGGCATGGCATAGACACCTTGCGTTTGAGCCCTTTTTCTTTGGTCCAAGTGAGCTGAGAAAGATCATCTTAGAGGGGATATTGAGCTTTTGGAAGAAATCGAAATCTGCACTCCAGCGCTGACTGTTTTACGGGGAGATACAGTGGGCGATAGTCTGAGTGTCACAGAGCCTCCATGCCTTGTTCAGAAAACTAAACCTAAACTTAAATCTAACACATCAAAATAATTACCATTAGATAATTACAATTTTTTTTATTTCTCCAAACCCTCCAAACTTTGATATAAAAACTAGACTGAAATGCAATTGCGCATAATATTATTTAAAAATCTCACATTCTATGTGCGTACTGCAACCTGATGGTAATTTATGTTGATGAAAAAAAAAATGTTGATTTATATTGACGTTAAGAAATAAACACATTGCATTACAGTATTATTTCAATAAACTTAACGTGCACGCACAGAACTTGATTAAAACATCACTGAGAAATTAATAATAATTACATAATAACTTCATTAGACCAATTATTGTATAATGTTTCTCTATGTAATTAATACGTATAAATCATTAGACATCAACAATTTTTAATGCGATGAAACGTAATTATAGTATGAAATACGAATACATATACTCGTAGTTCTACACATATGATTATATGTATAGAATGCAATAATTATATTTATTATATTTATAAATATAATAGTTACAGTTGATAATAATAAGTTAGTTAAAGTTTACATTCTTCATCTTAACACCATTTTTATTGAAGAGATCAAAAGACAGCTTTTAATATTTTGTCGTATTTTTTAGTCTTTCCTCAATTGATTTCTCCACTTTCCTTGTTTTCTTATTACTACTAAAACTTCATTGCTTTTCTTAATAACCATGTCCACTGTTACTTTCGTCCAAAGTTAAAGATATGACATATTTTAATACAATTAAATCTGTTTATATAAATAGATATTATTAATTATAATAAATATTATAATAGAATTATAATATTTATATAATATACATATATAAAAAACGAATTTTGGAAAAAATTGCGGAAAGAAAAAAATGATGGGGAAATAAATTAAATATATATTTTTTATATAAAATTAAAACCTTTGCTGGTTAGATTTTCACTTTTTATTTGTTAAACACAATTGTTTCGTCAACACAGTGGCTTCTTTAGATGTTGAGTACACAGACTAAATTTTACAATGTGGAACTGCGTTTATATAATTAGGGTAATTCTAGGTTTATTACTATGGGATTTCCTACTATTAAACTATTGTAATTAAGTTATAAAATTTCAACCGATGTTATCTGTAAATTTTAAACACGATTTTTGGATAGCATTTAAAACTAAAATAAATTTAATAACGGGGACGAGTTTGTCATGTTCATCAAGTAACGGCCCAATCATTTCAGAATATATTTTTTGTTTGTAATTTCTTTTTGTCTTGAAGCAAAAAAATCTCTTTGGTTTTCATAAATTCTATTAAAATAGATTCACACTACACATAATATTTAAAACTTTAGTACGAAAATAAATCCGTTTCATGGGAAATAAAAACATAAACATAATAAAAAAACTAAATTCAAAGAAAATTTGTATAGCACAAATTTCTTAGAGTTTTTATATGGATGTTAAAGATTTACACTATTATAACTGACTAAAAAACAGAAATAGAAAGATGGAAATAAAGAAAATTAGAAATATTTTTCACTACAATCAGCACCATTTTTTATTAAAATATATAAATATTTGTTTTTTCAATTCAACAAAGTTAAATTAAACGTTTAAAAAGCAAAAACTATTTTAACTATATATTTTAAACAGTCCAAAAGTAAATTTTGTGATTAGTTTAAACGTTTTAGTTAGATGAAAAACTATACATCATATCTTCAACCTTAATTATGAAACAAAACAATTAAAAAAGAAATATACTTTTTTTAAATTGTCTGAAATAATATGTGTTTGTCCATATATATATATATATATATATATATATATATATATATATATATATATATATATATATATATATATATATATATATATATATATATGAAATAGTTTTAAAATGAAATTTCTGGATCGACAATCAAAGTAAGATTATTAAAACTAAAAACATCATCTCCTGATGAGGCCATATTGATCGACGAAACGCATGTTCCTATAAATTTACAGCGTATAATCTTTCGATTTTTGTAGAAAACTGGTCTCCTGTGTTTGTTTTTGAGAAAAACATACAGCCAATTAAAAAATTGCGTTCCATCGTCACCCACTCAGTTTCGCACAATACACTATTAACTCAACGAATGTTTACACAGCCTATTTCGTAACCATTTTGGAAGCTGTTTACTAAATTCTACAGTGAAATTGCTACATGTCTTGATATTATCACCTATTAACCTTATTATTGTCACTTTTTTTCGATATTTGTGAATGTTTTGTACAAACAAACTATGCAGAACTAATACCAAGCGACCAAAGAGCTTACGTCAAGTTATTTGAAAATTATTTCACGACATATTTTATATTAAATAAAATATTTGCAGGATCCTTCTCAGAAGGCAATAACTCCCCATGTTTTTGAACAAAATTTCAGTACTTCTTGTGCTTAATCAAACGAAAAAGATCTCTCCATTGAAAAAAAGGTTTAATACTATTTACTGATTTTTTTTCCACTAACTTAGTGTCAAAGCAAGTGATGGACTTGATAAGAACTGATTTTCAACCATAAATAGATCTGAATGCGCCTAATTTTATCTTGATAAATGAATTAAAATGGCTAAAAACTAACAATGTTATTTATATTTTAATATTAAGTTAAAATATTATATACTCGTTAAATATAACACCTTAGAGTGTTTTAAAAATTTTTAAAAATCTTGAAGATCACCCTATTATATATCTAAATTGTTTAAATTATTTATTTTAGTAAATAATTTCTTATGGCATATTTTGGAGTTTTGAGAAAAGTGTTTTGTAAAAATGGTATCCTCGGAATTGAAAAACATATCACCCAATATGTCTTAGAATATTAATGTTTTATTTCCTTCAAGATTTTAACTATTTTAAGTAACGAAAAACTGTTAACCATGTAACTTTGTTATATAAGATTTTAACTTGCTCTACTGAAACCGTATAAATTCAATTTTCCGAACAGCGACAACACTGCGAGATAATTAGTTTACCTTGCCAAAACTTCAGACAGTTTAACTCAGTTAACGATAAACCCAAAAACAATATTACAACATAAACCCCGCTTCATTTGCAATCTTAATCCTTTTGCCTAAAATAATTCCCTGAAAAGTGCATTAACTTGTGCCAATCAACAATGATTGACCAGTTAAAAACCCTGGAAAATGTAAAACGCACAGCCTGGGACGTCCGGACCATAAATAACCACCACAATCAGTCAAAATCTGGGAATGTGTCACCCAGACATCAAAATAGATAAAAGCTTCTACTGATTAAAACTTATCCTCATCTTCTACCTGCTAAAGCGCCGTCCTTCGGGCGGGCCCGCTATCGCTCGGGCCTCATCGACTTCGATCACAACCAGTGCAGTATGAAACTCTCAAGCCATGCGTTCGAACATCAGTTCAGAAATAGATTCGGTGTTGGAATGTTAGTACTTGTAGAATAAATATTTTTCGTATATTTCTATCAACTGGAAGAAAGTTTGTGTAGTGTAAATATTTATGTTTAACCTCAACTGGATTTATGTAGTGCGAAGCGAATAGCATATAACTGAGTGCGTTCTGTATGCCCAAAATTAATACCATGGATTTATACATCTGCGCTCTCCTGTTTTTCAACTCGTAAAGGTAAGAAAGGAATCTTTGAAATCAAACAACAGCCATGTTTCGCGAAACTGTGACCGATTGTTGTAGTAATTAACACCGCATTCATTAAAGAGCGAGTAGTCGCGAACGCCTGCATATTAATCTCGAATAATAAGCTTGAATTAAAGCCCGTTTGAAGAAATAAACAAGGCAGTAATTAATGTTGTTGTTGGAGGAAAGCGTAGTTTGTTCCTTTGACTCGAAATTAAGCGACCAAATCATAATTCAAGCTGTGAATTTAAAAGGCAAATTAAGGGTGTTGAAGCAATTGTTCCATAATTAAGTAAAACGGTCTTAACGACAGAAAAAGCCAACATAAGACGAATTAAAGAATCCGCCTAACGTCGCACGGCTTAAAAATACTTTCGACTTCAAAGATTTCTCGACGAAGGTGACAAAACGATTAAAAAGGGAGCTCGCTAACTCTTAATCTTTCCTCAACCAAACAATAATCTAAAAAAAGTGTCACAATAAACCGCCTTAAGTATCTCCGTCTGAAGATTATAACACGACAAAAGCGTTATACGTGTATTATTTAGATAAAAAC
The DNA here is from genome assembly GCA_037954035.1 of Rosalia funebris. Taxonomy (NCBI): domain Eukaryota; kingdom Metazoa; phylum Arthropoda; class Insecta; order Coleoptera; family Cerambycidae; genus Rosalia; species Rosalia funebris. The sequence continues at coordinate 36,319,870 of JAZFAV010000015.1, forward strand.
CCGAATTGTTTTGTATTTGTAGAATGATGAGAACAACATTCCGATGCATACTAATAAGAATTGGATAAGGCCTTGTTTATTCGTCTCTTCGCTCTCAGAGATAAACTCCACAGATAACTGGATGTAAATAGTTCGTTTTAATTTACTGTAGGTATGGAATAATTAAGTTCTAGTGCTGCTCGTTAAATATTGGTTTAACAGCTTTTTATTGCCGTCTAAAATACACTAGGATTCATGTTTGCTTTTAATTATTTACCTGAAAGGCGTGAAACGTTTATAACTATTTGATTTAAGAAACTACCATTTCCGTAGTAGCATGAAGAGCAGTACTTGCAGCCTAATAACAGTAACAATTTAAAATAAGGCAAAAGCGGTAGTGAGAGACGGTGCCGCATATTCTCAATTTTTGAGTAGCTGTGGTCTAAATATGTAGAGGCACATACCTAGATATGTATGTATTTATACATAATTTTAGATGAGTGTTGGACTATCTATTGGACACCATTGGACTGCCTATCTTAAGTTTTCTAAATTTCATCTAAAAGGTGGTCCAACCAAAACGCACGATGTTAATTGTAAATAAAACAAAAAGTTTTCAGAGAATTATCTTAATATTTTTTATTATGATAGAAGGATCTATGACAATTATGTGTGAAACAAAATATCGGCCAAATGCTCGCCACGGCTTCGGTGGCATACCTCTATCCGATGGTCCATATTTTCAATGACTCTGAGACATAATTGAGATTCAATGTCGTTAATGTGCCGAATTATCTCATCCTTTAGCTCTTGAACTGTTCTTGGCTTATTGACGTACACTTTTTCTTTTAAATATCCCCAAAGAAAGAAGTCCAACGGTGTCAAATCACATGATCGTGGCGGCCAATTAACATCGCCACGACGTAAGGTAACACGGCCATTGAATTTCTCGCGCAAAAGTGCCATTGTTTCGTTGGCTGTGTGGCAAGTGTCGCCATCCTGTTGGAACCACATATCGTCCAGGTCCATATCCTCAATTTATGGCCACAAGAAGTCCGTTATCATCTCGCGATAGCGAACACCATTCACGGTAACTGCTTGGCCGACCTTATCGCGAACAACAGCAATGTTTTCCGCAGAACGAACTGGGCGAGTATGCACAGGTGTTTTCACATTTCCTACAGACCCGGTTTGCTGAAATTTGCGCACAATTCTCCCGATTGTGGACACATTTGGTCGATTATGCTGACCAAAAAAGTCACGAAGTGCACGAAATGCATTTTGATTTGAACGCCCATTTTCGTAAAAGGCTTCAACAATCTTAACGCGCTGCTCAATTGTGTACCTCTCCATGGTTGAATTTGTCAAACACTGAAATAAAGAATTGTCAAATTAAGCTGGGCAAAAAACTTGACGTTAAAGTGTGACTTACAATTAACATCGTGCATTATGGTTGGACCGCCCATTATTCAACTAACTGCAAGTAAAACAATTTCTGTGCAAGTTTTTTCTAATAGAATTTAATTATTTTCTACGGCATAAGCTTTTACAGGATATCTACCTATAGACGCCTTTTATTTATTCCATCCGTCATATCTTTCGTAATGGATAATTAAGTTATTATAGGCTGTATTATGACTTCACTCATGATTTTTACTTCTTATTTTGTTTCATATCGGGAGTTACTAATAAAAATGTAGCCATAGATCTAATCTAAAAAGAAATGTGTATGTGTATGTTCACTACATTTTTTCCATGATCCGTTCTCATCCGGTATAGTCACAGTGATTTATAATGGCAGATATTCGGGAATTATTTACAGATGTTTTAGTTTCAGATTTCCTGCTTCTAGCGTCATTTCAAATAAAAAGTTACAGGTAGGCGCCTACTGAAAATAATTAAAAACGGTTCTCGGTTTTCTCCAGATATGTTTTAAGAGTATTCACTGAAATAAAAGATGGTGATCTTTTAACAATAGTAATGTCAAAACTACTTGCAAAATCAACAGGAATGTTAAGTGATTTCTCAAAGTTAGTTATATACAATTAGTATGTTCAAATTTCAATAAAACTTGCCTCATTTTAAGGCTAAAGCTTTAAATCCTTAATGATTTAATCTGGGTCTAAATATTCGTATAATAATAATCTCGTAATCACGATGATCTCTAATTAAGAATAAATACATTATATTTATATTACGTAACTGCCGTTTTAATTTCTCAAGTAGACATGAGCTAAAACAATGCTAGAGAGGCTTTTCTGAAAGATTGTACACCTTTCTGACCCTACCAGTGTTACTTTAATAAAATGATTTGTTGCCTTTAATAAAAGGCAACATTGCTCATATAGTAAAATTTTTATATAAGTTCCTTTTTTATAAGCAATTTATAATATTTACAAGGATACGTACACGTCATTTTCGAATTGAGTTCCAATCAACACGTAGTTCTACAAAAACGATAATTAAGATTCCGAATACCTAACTAATATTAGTTTATTTCTCGGTTTATTCAGTATAAGTTTAAATGAAATAAGCTCCTTGTTTTTATCGACATAATTTATTTCTCCCCTATATTTTATTTCGTCTTTGAAAAAAAAATAGTTCTTTTTTGTTGAGGATGAGAATATTAACTGATTTTTTCTGTTAGTTTCGCAGAATATTCTTCCTTCCATATTTTGCAATTTCTCTTGATTAATGTGTTGAATAACCTGTATATTGATGTTACAAAAATAAGTGCATTTAGAAAATTAAATATTCTGTTTTGTTAAGTATAGAATTAAGGACGACTTGTATTTCACCTAAGTTTCACGAACTATGAATGTTCCGATTACTAAAATGCTGACATATGAAGTTTCTTTGTTTCAGTGATTATACACATACATATATACAAAGATTAATCTAATATAGTATCGCACGCCTTTTTAAACTATATAGACAGAACCACTTCGAGTAATGTAAAAATAATAATAAAGAAGAAATTAAAAGCAGTGCATCAAGACTTTTATTTATCCATGGCCTCCTATATTTCTAATATAATGATCAAAAACTCCAGTATATTATAACGTATAAAAACAATTATTTTAATTGTATTTAATTATATGTTAACTTATGAAAGCTTAACCAAATGTATATCCTGCACATGGCTATACATATAATTCCAATAAAAATACAAAAGCACTCTAAGGCGATACTCTATTTTTTTTTAGAACTCTGCTTTATTTTCAACTTTTCGTAGTGTATATCTAATATAATAATGGTATACACGTGCAATATATTGTGAATACATCGTCGTCAAAAAGAAGTTTGAAACATTTACCTCTTATATACCCAAGAATACGCCATGGTACTCATGAAGGAGTCTCAAAATAAAGATTTGAAAAGTAGAACTGTTGATTAAATTTAAGTTTCGACTATTAATATATTATTTTCTTTTTTAATTTGGCTAATATATTGCATATGCAAAATCCGATCTAAAATACATATTGTGGTAGGTATAATATCCAACTCGAATGGACAAAAAATTAAATCCAATTGGAAACTAATGTGAAGAATTCAAGTTGGATTTCATAAAATTTACTCAGGTATTAACAATGTTCTAATGAAAATATCCGGCTGGAAGGACCAAAAATTAGAATAGATCTAGTTAACCTTGTGTTAAGGTAGTTTCCCCGGACACCCAGTTTTCTATAGAATTTCATCAAATTTCGGGTACACATAAAGAATAAACATTCCAAAGGAAATTTTCTAAATGGAAAATTTTTGCCCGTACAATAAAGGATATATTTCACCATTAAAGTTAGAACTTTTTGCATGGTGTGAATGAACCAGCTGACTAAAAGTTACACATTTTACATCATAACTTAAAAACTTCTATACATTTTTTCCAAAAACAGCTCATATTACATTAGTTTATTACGAATGCTTTGGATTAAACAATCTGTTGTTGCCCAATTTGTTGAAAAGATAAACATTTTTAAAATATGCCAGTTTAAGCTTTGCTCGGTAAGTCGAGAACTTGTCAATTAGCGCTTGGCAACGCAGCGACATGCATTTTACCAGTTGCCATTTATGTTATAAGTTATATCTGCACATTCGACACAAATATTATCTGAAATTGAATTTAGTCCTAAACGACTTTATTTTTTTATCTTTTTTAAGTGAAAGAACGTTTTTACATTCACATCTTCAATTTTTGCCAAGCTTGCTCAATTCAACAATACGTTGTCTGGTAATTGTATAGAACACCCCTTTCTGGATTTTCGCGGTTTTTTTATGGACGTGTTGTAGGTTGCTATAGGAACAGTTTTTCACAAACGAAACTGCGCAAATTAATAATAACCCATCTAGCTAACGGGAGGTGGGAGCGAATAGGGGTGCTGGGTGGGGTAAACAGGTGTATTGAGGAATGTTAATTTAGCAAGGGTACATTAAAAATTTTTTTGAAAATATTCAACATATAGGGGTAGTTTTTAAGGGTTGAAGCAATATTTGTGTGGTGAAAGGATGTGGCATTGTGTGCACATAGAGACTGCAAAATTAAATATCTTGCTTTTTTTTTTGTTAAATTTTGGCGTCTGTTGTTGAAGGGCAAGGGATATATTTGGTATATAAATGATCAATGTTCAAAAATAATTTAGAGGTATAGTTTGTAAGGGTTGAAATAATCGTGAATCCTAATTGTTTCTATTTGTCATAATCTGCCTGACCCTTTTTTATGCACGTGATACAGTCATTATTTAAATTGATGTATATTTAATTAATTTACTCACATGTTGTATTCCAATTATTAAAACGCCATGTCTATTTAAGAACGATGTAAGTCCTTCATTTGATGCTGTAATAGCATAAAATTTCGCGTAAGTGACATCGCAAGAGTCACAAGTGTTGAAATCACAAAACCGCACAGGCACAGGTGTAAGATTCACAGTCAATACTCTGTTTTCACTCATATTTTTGTCGCATTCGACGCGCAAGAATATTTTAAGTTTAAGTTCTAGTTGTGAACAAAGAACTGAATAGCTGTGGTATAAAAAGTGTCTTTTCAGCATCCCTTGGCGCGTGAAGACGTTTCCAACCAATCAGGGCGTCTGATTTTGTTTACATATTTGTAAATTCAATAGACAGTGATGTCTGCGCTTTAGGTAAGCAAGTAATTTGTAGCCTATATTATATATTATGATAGTTGTACAAAAGTTGATGTGGCAACATGGGAACTTTGGTGAACTACAGACGATTAAGTAAACAGTAAATCAGCTGTGCGCATGGAGAAATGTTCCAATTTTAATTTATTTATAAAAAATACTTAACGCCATTTGCGCAAGATATGATAAGGTGCGTTGTACTGGTGATGGAATGTAGAATGTGTGAGTAAGTTTAGTTTTTAGATAGGACAGAAGGGGGTGTTCTATACGATGACCCGTTGTCCAATGCATGTGTTAGTTTTTCGCAAGATTCATTTTTGCAATACAATTTAAACGTTTCTGTATTTCTTTCCGCCTTGCAAATTTTCCTTTATTGTCCCGCAACTGATCACGACAAAAATTCATTTTTATATTTTCTATAAATTTTCTTTCACGCTCCGAAAAAGTTTACAGTATGTCATTTAAGTCTATGACATACACAACCATAACAGAATGAAATGCGACACAACGCAACGTTGCCATGTCTTTTATTTCAACTAATAAACATGTAGTTGTGTCTATACGTATACAGACAGTGTCTGAGTATAGAGTACAGTCTCTGAACAAAAATAATGAACACTAGACTACTGATATTCCAAAGATTTTATGTTTACCCGCACATTTATTTTTGAACCGAACGGTACCGGAGAAACTACCTTAAGTGTATCCTACCTAGCCCAACTATTTAACTTTTATTGTGATAGATTTATATCTTCCAACGTTGGATTTACATATTATTATTATTAATGTGACAATAGACACGTTCCTGTAATAATATAAAGCTAGATATACCAAAATAATATTTCTCACTTTATATTTACATTTCATCCAACAAATTGTTAACATAATACTTTGCATGGTGATGATTATAGCTGATTGGATGCAAAGCAACTTAGTAATTATAAAGTGAAACAGCAACTCGAACCTCAACTAGCTTTATAAATTGAGTTCAGCGTTTTGTAACATATTCAGAAAACGATCTGGTTAACCCTACCTTAAGTACATCCCAACCCAACCGTTTAAATTTGATAGATGTACCTATCCTGGAGCTGAGCTCCCGTACGCCGAAACGTCAATTAATTTATTAATAAAATAAATAACCCAGCCCTGCCTACGAATCGGTTACCTTCCACAAATAGGTTTGATTGATGGGGCCCGGTTTAAGTTTCAGTTACGACCCCGCCGCGTCTCGAACGAAGAGAAGTTTTTCAGAAATCGCCACGGAATCGGATAAACGTCCGGCGAACGTGTCGCATTGATCTCTTCGGCGAATATTTTCCGACACCGAGTATAATGCGATGTAAGAGCTAATGCTAAAAGCAATGGTCTAGTAGAGGCGAGTCACAATGCGGAGTCATCAGTCAAAATGTCAGTCGAGATCTTTGGCTTTGTTTAGGTCGCCACATGCCAAGCCAGGAGACACGAAAGGTGGGCTCAAAGTGTATATTTTCACTTCACCCATTAAAGTTTGAAATGTTTTTTTACCAGTTACACAAACTTACTTATACATAAGACAAATCTACTGACAACATTATTCCAAATGACGGGTTTGTCATTATCACAATTAGAAATATTTAGTGATGAATCATCGACAAACGCTGAATACACAAACGGTGGATAGATGTATGTATATGAAAAATATTTTTATTTTGTTTGAAATTGCATAGGCTTGGAAAATAGAAATCTTACTAATTGTAATAGGGAAATCTGGATGGAGCACTTCCAATGTGTTATTTATGAAATTTTTGTACCTCTGGTTGGTGTCCGCTCAGATCACTATTAGGAATATTATTATTATTATGGGAATTTTGTGTGTAAATTCTGCTGCTTGTGAGGACGTTTATAAAGGAATTGTAAAAACTTGAGTTTTAATATGAACCTAAAAGCATACGTTTTAATCATCTCTCGATGATGCCAATTTGGTTGATGAATCGCGTGTCGAGAAACGTAATCTATCGGTGTTCGTTCAAAAACTAGTTGTGTTTTTTCTTTATTATTAATATTTAATAATGATTTAATGATAAGGGATTTAATGATAGACTTAATTACATTTCAATAATACTGTAAATGGCAAACTGTTTATTTTACATTCACATATATTGGTGGTAATTAAAGTTTATTATTTACCTGAAAAACTTAAATACCAAATATCCGTCATTGCATGTCGAAAACTAGTATTCGTTAATCGACTATCATGATGACGATTTAGCAATGTGCATATTATTCATAAAATGATACATTTTTGTTACAAACCAGAGACTAGAAAATTATTAAAATCAACAATAAACACTTCATATCTACTGACAATAATTTTACGAATTTCATAATTAATAATTCATAATTGTTATGAATATATTTTTGTAGCAGTTTACTTAATTTCATTATTCCCATCGTGCATGTTTTATCAAGTTCTTTGAAGTATCCCCCCCCCCTTTTTTTTAAGGAAACGTAATGCACAACTCACAAAACTTTTATTTCAATCATTTTAAAATAAATTAGTTTAATGCGAACACGTCTATTCATAGTGCTTCATACTGTCTATAATATTTTGTATATTTCCTTGAAGGCTATTTTTTACCTACTCTTTTTTATTAGTCATATCTTCTTCGTCTGTTTCTGATATCAAATTAATGATTATGAACAGTTATTAATATTCAAAAAATATTTTAATTATTTACCGAGGCTTTGACAGTATTTCTAAATTTCCATGATGATTCATGATTTCCAGATTTTTAAGACAACTCTCTGTACATTTAAAAGTGCATTTTATTTAAGCGAACATTTTTTTTGTAAACCAGATCCGGTTATAATTAAATTCCTTTGTAAAAACGTTTAATCATCAAAAGTATATTTTTACCCATTTAGCACAGTTTAATCACCTATTACGAATTTAATTTAGCTTCTCTTCAGTTATCATATTTCAAAACATTTTATAATTGCTAAATATTTCACTTATTCCTCAATTTTTTTTCATATTAACCAAGTGTATGCAAATTGGTGTTGATTTCTAGATAAACTTCTACCATCTAATTCTGTAGGTAATATCTTCAGAATGAGACCACCTGTGCACACTTACGCACCTTGGCGCGGTGGTCGCCTGTGATCGAACCGTAGCGTGCACTGACCATTTGAAAAGTTAACGAGGGTCGAACACCCGAAAGGCCGCACCAGTCACAGAGCGTACTACCTGAATGCGACGGCACGATGCGTACTCCGACTGCACGGCCAACTAGAAAACGTTCTTGTGTCAAGTTCACTCGCGGCCTTCTACGCTCGCCTGATTGATTTGTTAATTAACGAGGCCGTGAAATAAAGATTGATGAAGAGCAAATCGAGTATGCTGTCGAAACGGGTGGTCGAGCCGTGGAACGGACGGAAATTGTGTGCACCAGCAATCCCGGGATGCCAGCAATTCGTTCGTGCGGCTGGCGTTTACGTATTTTGCATTAGTTATGTTATAATATTTATATATTGATCGATAATTATCGGTTACTCAGCTCGTGCAATTATTTTCGTATAAAAAGTACGCCTTATAGTATGGTAGATATAACGAGAACAGTAATAGGTTAGTAATTACAAGCCAATAAAAATTGCAGGTGACATAATAACCCAAATAATGACTCGACAAACTTTATTAAAGAGGCGGTTCTGTGTGTTCTATGGGGAAAAAGCGTGAGGGGTCACCATAAGATAAAGCGAACCTGCTGACAAGTGATTAAATTAAACTAAACACTTCTTAAAGAACGCCATTTCGGCATGTCCAATACCATCTTCAGGACAATTCTGTTTAAACCATAAAAGTACATGAAATTAATTCATTCTATTTTTTTTTTTAATATTTCAAGGTGGTGATAATTATGACACAGCCGACGAGACGTTCTAAGCTATGCGAATTAAGTCAGTTAAGTATCTGCAATACTTAACTGCAGATAAAGGCTTCTTTCTCAAGGGAGAAACCAAGACAATTCTTGTCATGAAATAGATTTTGTTAATGTTGGCTAACATCTAATACAAAAGTAGGTACATACAGTGTGTCCATAAATTAATAATATAGAATAATGAAAGATCTTTTGTATTTGTTGATTTACGAAAAGAAAATATTCTTCATGAAATGGACAAATGCCTTTATAGCCAAATATTATTACAGTAAGCAAAAATAATTTTCCATATACACAGAGCGTTCGGAAGTTCAAGAAAATAACCATGATATTATTTATCCACGATTAAAAATTAAGTATTTATCCACGTTTTGAATTTAGCAGACTTTTTTATCCCGCATTTTCCTTAATTGTAAAATTTAAAGTACGTATAATTGTTTTCCATTTCTTTTAACTTCTGACCCGTCGTGCATACAGAATGAGTTTATTATTGCAATCATATTTCCATATCTAGTAAGAAATTTCATAAAGAACGTTTTGTTTTCGTACATCCACGAATAGATAAAATTTTTCATCGTTTCGTCATGAACATACGATATATAGTTCATACTACAATTAATAGACTATCAGTTGAAACGTATGCATATGCAGTGTCTGTTTGTGAATATTTATTTTTAAGCTTAAAGATTTATTTAATATTTAAGAAAATAAAAAAAAAATTCAAAAAATATGTTGAAAAGAATCCCTATAGAATTGAAATAGAATTGATTTGTGGAATTTAAAAAAAAATGATTAATATTAATAAATCAGTAAAATAACAATCATGAAATAGTGCTAAATAGTGAAATTATTAATATAATTATTTGAAACTATTTTTATAAACATTTTTTTTTATTAACATTGAAAATACAATGGACGATACGTGTAGATGAACATATATTTTCCATTTAAGTCGCAAAAGAAAAATAATTTATAATTTATTTCATCGCTATTTGTCAAATAAAAAATCCCAAACGACTCTTATCTCCATGGCTTGTTTTTATGGCTAGGCTCAGGTAGACTTCCGTTTATCGGCAAAATAAGAGAGTTTTTAATTTGGCAAATAGCGATGAAATTAATAGTATATTAATGCTACTTTGAAACAAACTACAACTTAATTACTCTAAATATGTATTTAATATTTATAAATAATTGGTTTGTTAGTCTTATATTATTATAGCGATTAACTTTTTTGTATTCACCCAAAACATCTATTATTATATTCATTCAAATAAGATGTCATTGTTTACTGCTAATCGATGGTAGTAAAAAGTCCGACAATTGAAATGTTAAGGATATAAAAATAATAAATAAAAAATTTTAAAGACCATTACTTTACATTAATACTGCCTGAGGTATTGGGCAAATATTACCAGTATATTAATTTTAAATTGTATCTCTGTATCGTGAATAATTCATGGTCTGCTGGGGAGTTTTAAATAAATGAATACTATAACATTAAAGAGAAATCATGAATAAGATATGTGAATAAATTAAGAAGGGTCAACTCAGGTAACTTACTCAGTCATTCAGTTAGTTACCCTTCTTTACCCTAAACATTTACTAGAACAAGTTTCATTGTAACGTTTTTGTACTTACCCAAAATAAGGATGTGATGTTCATATGGAAACCAGATGGTTTCCACTTGAAAATATCGGTCTCTAAGTAAAGAGACATTTATTTTCGCAGAAGTTTTATAAAATATTTTTGCACAGTTTAAAATTACGTCAGTAAGTAAAGGATGTGTACCTAATAATTGTAATACTATTATATACTAAATGTAATACTATTCTGTACCAAATATTTCGTCATTTTCTTTAGCAAGTACGTAGTATCCATGCTTTGTGATATATCGAAAATGAGAAGTGTTCGTGCTGTATTTTAATTGATAATTGATAATTTATTATTATTATTATTTAATATTTAATTAATGATAATAGAACCCCTTGAAGAATATGATTTGGGTTAACAATTTAATTGTATTAGAAGCTGTGGAATTGGTAATTCTTCACTAAAGTTCGCTGAGTGAGAACCCTCAGGTTCTCACGTTGGGAATAGGTAAGCGTCTCCCACATTCCGAGGGAATTTAAATAAATCTCGCAACAAATAATTAAAAACATTTTTCAATTTGTTCCGGGATACGTGTATTCACGATGGGAATAACTTATTATCCATATGGCAAACTTAATATTGGTGTCGCCGGACAGTGGGTATAAATCATATACCAAACGACAAAACAGTGGAACTGGTTTCGGTTTGCAACAGAATAATTCACTGTCACTTTCCGTATGAGTCACCGAATTTATGCGAGCACCAGCATATGCGACTGCTCAAGAAAACACTAATTTCAAACGACATAAATAACAATGATGTGCATATAGGAAATTATTCATTTTCTGATAATTCGTGCATTACCACAGAATTATAAAAAAACGGATACAGTGGCGTGCGAATTTATTAGACGCGGGGTTGCCTGTAGTTTTTTTAATAGTACAGACATGGTAAATTTATTCATGAATAGGCGCGTATACATCTGAGCACGAACGGAAACGAGGCGAGGCGAGGCGAGGCGAGGCGAGGCGAGGCGAGGCGAGGCGAGGCGAGGCGAATGCCTCGTTTGGGTTTTTTGGCAATCATACGAAGCAACGTTCGAGGCAACGATCCATCGATTCATGTGCATAGCATAGTGGCAAGTGCAGTATCGTCGGGCATAAACTGCCTCGTACGACGCACACAAGAAACCGTGTACACTGCACCGAATGGTCCTTTGAAGTACCGAATCGAAACGGATAGACCCCGAACAGCCTCGTGGCGAAGCCGAGGCGTTCTACCGCGCCTCGTATGCACATATACACTTGCATGCTCGTGCGGTCTCGCTTTTCCTCGTTCCCGTTCGTGCTCAGATGTATACGCGCCTTAGCTGTTGGCCAAATCCTTTATCATTAATTATAAAGGCATTAACCCGCCGTCGGGCGCAGCTGATATGTGAGATCCGGCAGTCACTTTTTTCTTTACCCTTTCGTATGTATTACGAATATAAACTCGAACTCACTCGTAGCTTCCTAGATCCAAACCACTTTTCTCGATGTGGTGTCGATTTTTTTTTAGTCCCTGGCCTTGTATGGCTCACCCGGAATAGCAGACCGACTTTCTAAGTATATGTCTTTACATACATATCGAAGCTTCAAAATGTGTTCAATATATTTTTTCCTGTAAATGGATATTGCATTGATGCTACCTAATGAGAGAACTCCAATTTGAACGGACATTTATATGTTTGAAATGTGGAAAAAATAAGGACGGTGTAAATGCCGGCAAGCGCCCACTGACGCTGGCCCATTTCATGCGCCTGTCAGTAGGTTAAAAAACAGAATAGACCTGTCCATTTTTTCTTACATGCTTGGTACCAATTTCGTCTGTTATTTGACCAGATTTCCATTTCTTCTCACCGAAAAGAAATAGTTAATTTCATATCCTTTTTAAGAAGATACAACTTGATACTCCTTGATACACTTGATACTCATGACTTGCCCTCCCCCTCAATTAAAAAAATGAAGGGGTAAGTGTCACTTTGAAGCGGTTCGTGGTGGGGATGAAATTTGTGCACAAAATCGTGCTTTCATTCATATGAAATCGACTTATCCGAGCATTTTTTGAAGTGAATACTTCTTTGGCGGCGTTCTGATATTTGACGAGAATGGAGAGTGAATTGGAAAAAATGTAACGTTTCCAGATTTCGTTACACGAGAGAGAAAAAAGATATAACGTAGAGAGAAGGAGAAAGAGAGCTATACATTTGGTATACCTAAAACGCAGGCTTCGTTACAAGACAGAGTACACAGATATATAACATAGAGAGAAAGAGAGCTATACATCATATATATCAGTTTAGGCTATCCGCGTCTCCCTTTTGTGCGGTCCTTCGTTTTTAACGCCCACTCAGACGCTAAGTCCAAGGTCTAAGTTGCTTGAAGGGGGAATAATTCAGGAAGCATCGTACGAGCAAGAGAGAGAGCCACGTATTCATTGAATACTAGGCAATAGAAGAAAATATAGTATGACGCGCATGCGCGCGAGTACGTACAACTCTGACGCCACACGGAAGTGGAGCAAGAGAGAGAGAGCGATATAAACTCGGTACGAAGCGATAGAATAGGATAGATAGATTGTCGCGCATGCGCGCGTTATAGATGTACGCCTCCAGACGCTATATATTAACAGCTGAAGCAGCACGCGTGTGTACCGAATATTTATCATTGTGTTTTGTAATTATTGGATTTTGCAATCATGTCAGTATTACCAATTGAACCACCAGCCGATGATAGTGTAGATAATGAATAAACCGAATATTATTTACACAAATTTTATATTGTTATATTTCTTTTGAAATTATCCCTCTCCCTTTATCTCTCTCTCTCTCTCTCTCTCTCTTTCAATCTCTCACTGTTAATCTCTCTCATTCTCTATTCTAAAGAAATATTCACTTCTATCACGTGTACTGTGCTGCACATGATATTTTTTTAAACTTCTGTTTTTAAAATAATGAACTTCAATAGGGGGTAACACTTAATTGTCGCATTATGTATCATTAAGTAAGAACTGACGCGAAAAAACTATTTACTTTCAATCATGATCTTGTGAAGTCGTCACTTGGAGCATATCCGCGCGAGTATCGACCGCTATTTTATCCCGATCCGACATAAATCGCGCTCCTTCTTCTATTAAATCAGTCCCAAGACTCTGTAATGGATTGACCTACAACGACAACCCTTTTTTAGCGTGGCAAAGAACCGTCACCGTGGCAATAAAATATTTAGCGAATGCCGACACGAGCATCACTACATCAGTAAGTTATGGTCGCCTACAAGTTAAAAAAACTTGCTGTTGCGAATCGGATGATGACCAACATCTCCCAGGAAGCTGAGCTGGTCGGAAATGCGGAACATCGCGCTGAAGTGACAGACGTATGTGAGATGAATTATTTATTTATGGATCGCCTGCGTCCGATTCTGGTTGTCGTTATTGAGGAAATGTTTTATATCGTATAATATAAATACCTATATCCAGTGTGGATATTTACATATACGTACGAAGATACAGGATGTGCCATTACGATTTCGCACAAAAGGGAATATTTATTTGTATATCTTTCAGTGCAATGATTTCGTAAAGTAATATGCAGTTGAATAAATTCGTTAAAAATTCATTAAAGAAAGAATAAGTTTTTCGACTGGAAAAAACGGTCGAACTCCTCAAATTTTATTTTTTAGTTGCGCATTTTTTTAAATATAACATACATACAGGGTGATTGATGTAAGAGGTATGGCTCGTGTAAGAGGTAATAATTACATTATAAATAATAATTAATTAGTGTGAGTATAGGTTAGATAAGAAATATGCAGGCAAACAATTTTGCAATTTCAAAATACTGAATTTGATAGCAATGATTATTTAAATAATCAACTAAAGTAAATGATCAAATTGTACAATTGGCTGCCTGGATCTCTATTTTTTTCGTCTCTAATTCTCTATTGAGTCTCTATATAACCTAACTGGTGGTAATCTACAGATATTTGGATTTTCTTTGAGAGGGCATTATTCCTGCACTAATAACATATCCAGATGTAGAGGAATCTTCTGAGAAATTAACTTTTTCCTTCAAGAAGATGTTGCACGTACCCATTATGCAGCACCTGTTGGTGCTTATTTATATCAGATGTTCCCGAATCATTGGCTAGAGAGAAGGGGGTCGATCGAGTGGCCATCCTGATCGCCAGATTTGACACCCCTAGATTATTTTTTTTGAGTATATTTAGAAAGCCAAGTATATGTTACTACCCTGGATAATTTAGAATACTAAAGCAAGAATTCGTAACAAAATACAGCGTACACCTCCTGAGTTTCCGAGAAACGTAATTTTCAACTTTCCCAGTGTACACCTTATATTTCGTTGACAAGTAATTATAATTATACCCTACACAGATACCTAACATTAATGTGATATATACTACAGTACTTCCTTTATACATACGTGGCTTAAGATCGTCATAAAATTTATTAATAATTTCGATTTTTATAATATACATGCAATGTTTACAATTTTCATTCAGCATTGCATGCGCTATCCCAAGTGTCTCCTGAAGTAAATTACTACTCATTGTTTTTTTAGATACAGCATAATAGGAAAATATTACTGGCGCATTTACAATTCTGGACCAACTATTACTTTCTATCAGAATAGAACGTGCCAAGAACTTGTTCAAGGCAATCACACATGTATTAATTATAACTAGAGCTGCGCCTTGTGATTAACAACCACAAGAGACTCGTATTACAGACTAAACCTATTTATTTGGCATCATCATAAATTGGGAAACTCCGACATAAATTTCACAATACTATGTGCAAATAACTCATTTACGTTATTGCTGCGCGGTATAGCTTACTCATTGTCTGTCGGATCGTGTCCATGTTCAGTGATTAATGATTGGCACTGGCACTCACCGGAGATAAGTGTCCATTAAATACCTGCTTCACGCTATGAGGCAGATCGAATTCATGCACAATAATCGGACAAATCGCAATTAATTATAAAAACAGGCGACCAGATTTCTACAAACACCCAGACATTATACGCCTTTTGACGGCGGTTGCATCAACCAAGTTGGTTGACGAAAACTGACTTTAAAATTACCTCTAGCCTCTACCTTATTTCGATTCAATAAACCTTTACTAACATTTTTTACAGTTTCATCCACCTTTTTTTTTTTTAATGTTTCAACTACTTTTTGGAATAACAGAACTCGCGTGTCCATTTTACTTTCCGCATATTGTGACGTATTGGCGACCCAGCTATAGCAAACGCTCCGTTCGCATTCGTGGTGACTTTCTTCTACTCTAAAAGTAGACCGCCGACTTAATGCCCTACGATGCGATCTGCTAGCCCAAGTATTTGTACGGTCGCCTGATCCTGAACCTGACCCACGGGCTCGAGACGCTCGGCGTTCACGAATTGCGTACGATTACGGATTCAGATAACTTTGTCGGAACTTTAATTACAATTTATTCTGCCTGGCTTTTATCGAAATCACTTGAGAGAGAGAAGGGGATATTATGTTTGCCCGAGTTTGCCGCCTACAAGGACCTACTTCGATTACCAGCCCGATTTATCGTGTGCTGGCTGGAAGCATCCGCAAGTTGGTTACTATGAATGATTGCGGACGTACCTACAACGTGGCCGAAAAAAAACCTTTGAAAATTTCATACTTTAATTTTTCTCGCCAAAACATCAAACAAAATTGTATATAGCAGATAGTAGAGGGGGTGCTTAGATTTACATATATAAGGGTTGGCAAAATTTTAACGCTAATTTCGATGTAAACACCCATTCCTTCATAATACATTCCTCTTGACAAAACGTATTTATACTATGTACATTTCCTGTTAACCTTCTCTCTCTCTCTCTTTATCTCTCTTTCTCTCTCCCCCTCTCTTTCTCTCTCTTTCTCTTTCTCTTTTCTCTCTCTCTTTTTCTCTCTCTTTTTCTCTCTTTCTCTCTCTCTCTTTCTCTCTCTCTCTTTCTCTCTCTCTTTCTCTCTCTTTCTCTCTCTCTCTCTCTCTCTCTCCTAAAAAGCCTCTTGTATCAATACTTACCCCTTTCATTTAAGAAATAAAAAGAAAATCGCTGTTACCGAAGTCAGAGCTACACGGTGGGTGGTAGAGGGCCAAACCATTGGCGCCAGAAATTCTTGTTTTTTTTTGGAATTTGAGAATTTCCCAATTTCCAAAATTTTCTAATTCTTGTCGAACACAGTGCACACGCACTTTCTACCATTTAAGTACGTCACAATATAATCTTTGGTGATTGTCTGGTTCCTCTATACAGATTGCACCTTATGTGCATTCCTCAGATCCGAGGATCAAAACAGATCCTTATTACATTAATTTTTCATTTAAACATGCTCTCTCTGACTGGACGCCCTCCGCCTTTCTCCACCCACTGCTTACTCTGTTTCTTAGTCTCAGGGTCATATTCAAATAGCTATGTTTCCATCCCCAGTAAGTATTGTATTCGGAACAGCCAATTCATTCATTTCCAAACAACTGTGCGAGGTTGATGAACCGCCTGTTCTTTCGTCATTTTTGACAGATTTTCGTCCTTTGAATTGACGAGTTTATTCATACACCAACAGTTTTCGATAAATCTCCGATGGTTCTGTTCTTTCGTCATTTTTGACAGATTTTCGTCCTTTGAATTGACGAGTTTATTCATACACCAACAGTTTTCGATAAATCTCCGATGGTTCTTCTTCGGATTGAGAGTTAACTGCTTATTCTATACGAAGGACTCCATATATGCTGCTATAATAGCAATTTCAATTTGGTGGAGATCAATTTCCCTGTTCTTAAGTATTTATTAGAGCGACGAAGATTCCTCTCTTCGACGATATAGTGCCATAGGATCAACGACGTCTTTCTTATACAGAGGTCACAAACATGACGTACATATTTTGTGGTTTTTGTAACGTAAGCTAAGCTGGAGCTTGGGGGACTGAGGCACTAGAGGTAGCATTGAAAAACTGTTCAACCAATGGGAGGTTTTTATCAATGGTAACACCGGCAGATCCACCGGGGCGACCAGGTCTTTGATCATCAAATGAAGCAATAACCTCAACATTTCTAAACAATGCTGTATTAAATTAAAAGGAAATGGAAAGGTTGGGCGATATTTTAAGAAAGTTAGTCCTATGAAATAGAAGGTTTGTTCTGCAAGCAAAGAAGCAAACAGTTGAAAACTTATAGAAATTGGCAAACACGCTAATGGTACAAAATTCGTTGCCAGGTATAGTTCAGTATACTTTCACTGATGATTCCTAATAAGGATGAAATCCTGATATACAGCTCCAGGACTAAGTCTGGTGTACTGAGAATTAATTAGATGGCAACAATTAGTCGAAAACTTACTTGTTGCTTCGTTTAGTTACTTATCCTTTTCCTTCATTTTTTTCCTTCAACAAACCAGCATGAGGTGAGCAAACCATGCTCACCTCATTTAGAGATATAAACCAGAGAATAATTTTGATTAACTTAGTTTTTATTAACAAGTACAAATTATCAAAACGATGTTTCACAGTTCATTAAAAAATTGTAATAGGACATAGATCAGGCTCGTATGACGTGTCTCGAATGACGTCGCCATTTATACAGATATTTTGTTGTATTCTAGTAATTCCTTCTTCGATGTGTGTATTTCTCCATAAGCTATGGTTTTTGAATCGTGCTCCATCGGATCATTATTAAGAGCATTCAGATGATTTCGAATAGTCTCAAATGATTCATTTTTATTAGGTTCTGTTACCTGGAACTACGAAGGTAATTTCAGAACCCCCAAAACATTAAATTCAAAATCAAAATACGTACCATTCAGGAAGAATGTAATGAATTATTCGAATAGTCTCAAAAGTTTCTTGCTAGATCTTGAGAAAAATAGGTAGAGAAAACTACTCTACAGAATATTTCAAAGGTTTATTTTGAAGTTACAGCGACAATTGATTTTGAAATTTATGTGTTCATGGTACATATTGCTAATATCTACGTATATATTCTTTTGTATACTTGTTTCATCGAGTGCTCGAAAATTTTCTCCAATTTGTCTTAACCTTCCGTCGGGCGCAGTATGAATCCAAACACATCCGGGCGCAATGCATCTGAGAGATCCCATAATCAAATCTTACACAATTGAGATTTTAATGAGGTGGAGACTTAATTAAACGCTTATTTTCATTAATACAATACAATAATAAATATTTCACACTAGTTTTGAATCGCAATAATTAAATTCACACAAAGGAAGATTTTTATAGGAGAGTCAGCTGTTGACAAGTTTGTTTTCTGTTTTAAGGACAAGACACAAACATAAATTAGTATTGAACAATATTTTGAATACAGAAAAAAACACCTATTTCCATGCGTCATGAAATTGTATATAAAAAAACTGGACGTGAATTACAAAGAAAAGTTATAGGTCACTGCATATACCAACTCGTTATCATTTTGGTATGTTCCAAACAAAAATAAACGTCACATTGTTGGTAACGATATTTAGTATAGACCAATAATTTAACACCCAAATGTATTAATTTTGAATAGTAATACCATGGATAACCAGAATAAGTAAGTAGATCCCAAAAAATTGATTTAAATAATAAAAGAAATCTAACAAAATATAAAAGTGAAAATAATGACGTAATGGGGCGCAATGCATCTGAGAAATCCGGGCGACCCATACAAGGTCAGGGAATATACTAAAGAAAAAATCGACACCCTATCGAGAAGAGTGGTTTGAAGCCAGGAAGCTATGAGGGAGTTCGAGTTGATATTCGTAATACACACGATAGGGCAAAGAGAAAAGTGACTGCCAGATCTCACAGATCGGCTACGCTCGACAGAGGGTTAAAGCTTTAAACAATCATTCATCATTTCCTTGTTTCGGTGTTTTAATTTGTATCTGGTCCGTTAACATAAACCATACTCGTAAAGCATGCACAACAATTACAATGGTGTAAGATCTGGAAAAATAACATCCCAATGCCACCAGGCTATCTATGTGCGCAGCTTGAGGTCGCATGGGTGTGGATTATTTATCTTCAAGCTCATCGTTTAAATATATTAGCGAACGCTCGAGGTGTCGCACTTCATGCTGAGTAATAATTTACAACGGTGAGATCGATTCTCATGGACCCTGCCTACGTGGCAAATAATAAAAAGCAACAACGCCAAAAATGCCCGGGATGTCTGATCTGCCCTCGCGTACATTTATCTTGCCAGGCAGCTTGCATCTTATATTACTCCTCATAAGCGGTAATTCGACGTACTGTACTAAACAAAGTAACAGTTCTAACGTTAAATAAACACCACGTTGCTTTATTCCTTCTCGTGGGAGTCCTGAAATAGAACACCGGCGAAGGAGAGATTTAAGGCTAATCTTAGAATTGTGGGAGGTTATTATTGCAAGGATTCTTGTACGGTTAATTAAACAATTCATGTTGTTTTTATAATGCAGCCAATTTCAATGAATCGTCTTAATTTAAACTTTCGTCGAGCGCAGCCGATCTGTGAGATCCGACAGTCACTTTTTTTCTTTGTCCTTTCGTGTGTATTACGAATATTAACTCGAACTCCCTCGTAGCTTCCTAGCTCCAAACCACTCTTCTCGATATGGTGTCGGATTTTTTTTTGTGCATTCTTTAGCCTTGTATGGGCTGCCCGGATCTGTCACATGCATTGCGCCCGATTACGTCATTATTTTCACTTTTTTATTTTGTTACATTTCTTTTGTTATTTAATTTAATAATATTTTTGGGGTCTCCAAATTTATGCCAAAAAAATGCATGTCACTTATTTCGTTTTGATTGACATGTTACAAATTTGTATGAAAATTATTCCATTTGGAACTAAAACGTGCTCGCTTATTCAAAACTGTTGAAACTTTACTGTAATTGTACCGTTTTGATCGAAATCACGAACTTCGGACTCAATTTTAGCACAATTTTAGGTAGTTTTGCTTGGAAATGAGTTCAGATTCGTATTCAGTGGGCCAAAAACGTTCGGATTAAAATAAACAGTTTTAAAACCTTAAAACGGACTTTCCGCACATAGAACATCTTTATCTCGAAATTGAGTGGCCGAGAAAAAATAAACCAACACATAAATGCAGAATGTGTTTTATGCGACAGTTGTACTTTTTTCAAATAGTTCACCCTCGTGCTTTCTCATGACCCATGAACAGGGTGGGGTCCACCTCAAAATCAATAGATGTCATCTGGTAGACGTCCCTAATCAGAATCAGTCGAAACCCGATCGATCCGACACGATTTAATTGTGCACGCTAGCAAACAAATTTCTCAAATAGTCCACCATTGTGCTTTCTCATGCCCCATGAATATGGTAGAGTGTGTTATATCCATCTCAAAATGAATAGGTGTCGTCTGGGAGACGTTCCCGATCAGAATCAGTCAAAACCCGATCGATCCAACACGATTTAGTTGAGTTATCGTATTAACAAAACAAATTTCTCAAATAGTCCACCATCGTGCTTTCTCATGACCCATGGACAGGGAGGGTGTGTCCTATCCACCTCAAAATCAATTGGTGTCGTCTGGGAGACGTCCCCAATAAGAATTAGTTACAACCCGATCGATCCGACACGATTTAGTTGAGTTATTGTGCAACAAAAAAAAATTTCTTAAATAGGCCCAAGGGAGGGGGTGGTGTGTGCTATCCATCTCAAAATCAATAGGTGTCGTCTTGGAGACGTCCCCGATCAGAATCAGTCAAAACTCGATCGATCCGACACAATTTAGTTGAGTTATCGTGCTAACAAGAAATGCCGACGATAACGACAACACACACAGCAAAATATTTTTAAAAACCATTTTTTTTTGTTTTTAAGCCGAAAAACGAAAAATAAACCCAAAAAAAATGTTGTTTTTTCACTTTTTCTTTACACGATTGCATTACTTTTTCGCTTATAGTGGAGTTCGGATAAGTAAAAGGTATTTTGACCAGAAGCGTAATTATACCGTTTTGTTCATCAGGTCCTCAATTACATCTCTTGTTAAGTTTCCTCAGTTCTTTCCAACGTCTTTTCAATTTCTCAAAACTTCACTTGATGCCTAATAAATTCCTTTGGATTTTTATAAGTTTCTTATTATTATCTTTTTAGAAAATTATGTAAGGAATTCCTTTAAATTATTTAAAATAAGTAAATTATGAATACGTTTTCATTAACACAATCATGGTAACTGAATTTGGAAAGTCTACAAGCGAGGGATAATTGTAGCCTAAAATGTTGTACATCAGTTGCACTTCATGTAGTGAACTGTTTTCCTTTTAATTCCTCGTTAAGCCCGTCAATTCCTTTAACAGTCCCTTCGATTAAATCCCTTATATATCTATAAATCCCTTTATTTTTTTCCCTAGATTTTCCTAATATACTTCTAACTAATTACATAAAAATCCTGTTTTGTTCTGTCTATATTAATTTATATTCCAAATTAAACTAAATTGGCCCAAACACTTTTTAATTCCTCGTACACACATCAGTATCGGCCCTTGTGTTAAATTCCTTTAATTCATTTAATTCCTTTATCAGTATTGACATAATATTTAATTCATTTGATTCGCGATCAATTTTTTAAGTTTCTATAAAATCCTAGCAACTCTTATAGTCTCATTTGTTTCATTGTTACTGTAATTGTCTTAAAATTAATTTAGATTACATTAAATTCTTTAAAACAACTTTAAATTATTCCAGTAAGTCCATGCACCTTTCAATTTTCACTACCTAATAAATTTGTCTTTAGTTGTATATTCATTAAGTACTTTTTAAAATTATAAATTAAAACCTTTAAAACGGATTTAAAAAAATTATTTCTAACTTCGGTTGGAAAAACTTTTATTTTGTAACTACATTTTACTTTACTCTAATGCTCTTTAGATTATTTATTTTAAATTACCCGTTATCCTTAAATCATTTTAACTTCGTGTAAATTTCTCGTAAATTTCAAAATTCGCTGATAAAAACGTTTAATTAAAACTAAAAAACTCTTATTAAAATCTTATTTTGTCCACACTTAAAAGAACACAAAATGTTCATCATGTCCTATGTGAAAAATTAATATAGTGTATTAATTTATAAATCTTCGTTTTAATCAAATTTATAGTTGTTATTTATAAATTTATATATGAGACATAAAGCAACGGCTGCGCTTGAAAGCACAAATTTCAGATATTATGAAACAAGATAGAGGCAACATTCTCTCAAGTTTACCGTAATATGTTAATGATATATTTACTTGGTAGTATTAAGTTTTTAAATATACGGATAAATGCCATAATCAGCTCATTTGTGATGTGTTTTAGAATCAACCTTTGAATAATATTTAGGTTGACATCATACTAATTAATGGCTATAATGTAATGACTTCTACATTTTTATATAAAATACTTTAACATTTATATGGATACTCATTTAAAATAGACTAATATAAATAGAACAGTTAGATAATAGCGGTCCTTAATATGCAAATTTAAATACTTAACTGTGAATTAATTAAAATACATTTAATGAAGATCGAATCGAAACATTGTTTTAAAAATATTACTTGAAGAAAACATGCATTATTTCTACATCCAAATTAATATGAGGCATGTTTACTTTCAAATATTGTGTTACATTCGCAGATCACATTTTTGTCTCAGATCTACTTCCAGATAACTTTCTAATTACCTAAATATTTTCCTCCATATATTTTCTTATCAAAAACCCATTATTAACATGAAAAGGACTTATTTATGTCTAGACTATCGCCATTGATTTACTGCAAATAATTTTCATTCCTATTTTCTAAACCAAATATCGATGGATACATATAAATATAATTTAAGTGAAATTGCAATCTTATTAAAAGCAATAGGTGCCGTCGTAATACGCATCACCCAGTGGAAGGGTAACGTAATACAAATGTGGCTATTCAGTTTGCTATCTTTTAAAGTTAAATCACACACATCAGTTACATGCCAGTTGGGCGTGAAATTACTTCGGTTCAGTCTTGGCTATGAAAATGATTCTCTTATGGAATTTAAACTAACCCACCCACAACCATATGACATAGTTCCGAGTTTTAACCGTCTCTCTCAGTACCCATATTGTTGGGCTATACATCCTCGATAGCTTACTTATTTCACCTTCTGTAAACTTATACGCACATTATGTGATATTATGTGTCGCGGATACATCGGGGAAGCCACTGAGACTGAACTGTCTATGAACTGAGACGTCGCTGATGCGTGTGAATTTACTCGTACCTTTAGCTTGTTAACAATAGTATTGGTTACTGTTACAAGGAGAGGAGAGAGGAACATTATCATGTTACCTACGCTGTTATATTCCAAGGACTTTTAATTATATCGATCTTGAATAAAGGGCATCATCAATATCACCAAGTTTCTCAATAAGGAACAATGGATCCCTGAATCGATTTCAGAGGCATAGAAGTTAATTTCTGTTATAACCCAAATTGTTACCTAATCAGAAAATATATTACTTTTCCGGACTCGACTATACGCGGAAAAGTAATGTAATCGTGTAAATAAAAATTGAAAAAACACATTTGGGTTTATTTTTCGTTCTTCGGTCTAAAAACAAAAAAAAAAATGGTTTTTAAAAAATGTTTGCTGTGTGTGTCGTTGCTGTCGGCATTTATCCTTGCTATCACGATAACTCAACTAAATCATGTCGGATCGATTGGGTTTTGACTGATTCTGATCGGGGACATCTCCCAGACGACAGCTATTGATTTTGAGGTGGATACAACACACTCTACCATGTACACGGGTCATGAGAAGGTACAATGGTGGACTATTTGAGAATTTTTTTTTTTTAGCACGATCACTCAATTAAACCGTGTCGGATCGATCGGGTTTCGACTTATTCTGATTGGGGACGTCTACCAGACGACATCTATTGATTTTGAGGTGGATAAGACACACCCCACCCTATTCATGAGTCATGAGAAAGCACGATGGTGGACTATTTGAAAAAAGTAAAACTGTCTCATAAAACATATTCTGCATTTATGTGTTGCTGTATATTTTCTCGGCCACTCAATTTCGAGATAGAGATGTTCTACGTGCGGAAAAGTCCGTTTTAAGGTTTTAAAACTATTTATTTTTATACATTTACAGTGATCGTGATGTTCAGTTACAAGTATCGTATTCTTACTAGGAACTGTTATTTTATGGTATTACCTGAGTCAATATTTTAGATAAACGTCCTACTTGACAAATACAATTTTAGCACCATATTTAAGCCTAACAGCGTTAAATCACTCAGAATAATCGATTTCATTTACCCGCACCGTCTCGAACAAGTCTCACCGGTGCGCAAGACCAATCAATCAAAGTCGTTAAGTAGATGCCACCTACTGAATATTTAAAGGCGAGATATTTGAGAGGACACTTTGTAGATTGAATGCAAATACGAAGATTATCCGGAGAGAAATATGGCAGTGATTAATGCGACGTTTCGATCTCCGATAATTTACGATTTTATTTATTGAAAATGATTACGCTATGTGAAGAATATTAAGTAGCTCGGCTGGCAAATTGAAAGAACACAACTGACTGTATTTAATTAAGTTAAATCACTTCCTAAAAGCGGGGGAAGAGATCGGGAACAAGTCTGAAATTATTTAGCGGATAATCTGCGGGAAATTCTTTCTTAATGCCTTGGGGAAATTAGTCTAACTTAAGATAACAGTTGGGAAAGTTCAGAAATATTAATTTGCAAGTTTAAAATTTGCTTGTCGTTGACAATATCGTGGACAGCCACGAACTAGTAAGAAGTAACTTAATTATTCCTGTTAAACACAGTAGATGTAGTAATTGCGAGAATGCGTCCCATGCTTTCGCATGGCCATCTGGTACAACACTCCCCCTGTTTTATTAGTTTATAATCTTTCGTTTCGGGTTAGGGTTTCACCAAGACCACAAGCCTTGTATCGTTTCGAGTATCTCGATTGGTAATCTGTGGGACTAATCTCGGATATAATACCTAAAATAAAAAGCAGTTTTCCTACTTTTAAACCAGAAACCATGTACAGATGTTTGTCAACGACATACTGACCAAAGATGTGAATCCCAGTCACTCCAATCTAAGCAGTTAGTTACCTGTTGTGGTCGTTGAGTATTTGTTTGAGGTTTTCGGAATTGTTTGATATTATGAACGGCGCGTGGAAGGTAGCTTACTCATGAAATATTTTTGAATTTTCATTTTTTATTTAACAAAATGGACAGTACACATATTGGAAATGTTCCAATTTGTGCTTCGATCATTATTTTGATATCAGACTAATAAAATGTCAGAAGATAAACAAACAATTTGATTTTTAGTCTTTGTGTTAGAGATATTTCCACTGTTAATCTTCAAGGGATAGATGAACATTTTTATCGGTCACTATTTCATTAAAGCTGCGTGTCCGGGAAGTACCTATTTTATGTTTTATTGGAGAGTACTTTCTCCTTAGTTTATGAACAATTCGATTTTTTGTATTGATTCCACAAAGATAATCATTCTGAGAATGGTTTATAACAAGAATCAATGTTCATCGAATTGATTTTTAAGAAAAATAGATCGTTTCATTCTTAAATAACAAAACATCACTTAAATCTATAAAATAATATTATTGGACTTTAAGCAGACGTGTATACAGTTGAGGTCAACATAATAGCAATGGGAATGAGAATATTTAAAAATTAGGTTTTTTGGTTCCAAATTATATTGCATGATCCGATGAAGTAATTGTTTTATTCGGGTTTACAGGACGCTGGTAACGGCAATATGTAAGGAAATCTGTAGGTGTAAGAAGACCAATATACGGGGGAACTAGACTGATTGTTTGGACTTCCCTTTGTTTTTTATGGGGTAAGGCCCATTTACAAGATTAACAGCATCATGGATCAATCTGTTCATGTAATATTGTACAAAGTATCATATCCGCTTTAGGAAGGAATGGAACCCACCCTAGGTTGTAGTGCCAAAGATGATGATGATCATATCCGCTTATGCAGAGAAAGGAATGCCACTCAAATATTTTTAACGCAAGATAGTGACTCAAAGTGTATTATAGCTTATATAAAACAAAAAGCAATGCACATAATAATGTACCTGATGCGTCAAAGACGACCACTGTTGCCACATTGCCAAAAATACTATAGAATTTAAGGAAATGTCATAAAACTAAGGTATGTTATAACTTTTTTCGGCATTGTGTAAATATCAGCCCAACGTATGCAACGGTCCGAATATATATATGATGCTTGCGCTGGCTAATACCAGGTATTTTCGTTCTCAAAAGAATAGTTTTCTTATTAACTTGTGGCTAAAACGCTTTTGAAATCGAATAAGGTCTAAACATCCGACGAATGAAATTCTAAGGGTAGTGGTAATGAATCACGTCACATGATGACGTGTATTGTATTTTGTTTTGTATGAACTATAGTCGATGAACGAAGTATCGGTTTTTGAAGAATAGATTTTAGGTTTTAGTGACCTACGCAGACACCCGATCTCAACCCCATCGAAAGCATCCGTATCCGGAATGTTGTCACACCGTGATTAAGCTTTGTATGCAATGCCTTCCTGACGATACTAATCATTAATTAATTGTCTGCTCAATAATTGAGAAGCATTAATTATCTTAGTTCATCTATCTTGTGTAAAAATTCAGTTTAAGAGGTAGTATACAGTCCCTGCTCACTTTATTAGACTCCTTGCAAAATTGTTGTTTTTTGAGGTGTATAAATAATATTGGCTTTGTTAAGTATATGTACATGAGAATAAAGCGTGGTTTCACATTTCTGATTCTTTTTTATACAAAAAAAAAAAAAAAAAAAAAAATATATATATATATATATATATATATATATATATATATATATATATATATATATATATATATATATATATATAGATACTAATTACTGAACATATTTTTATACTACTAATATTTTGTCAAACCGCATTTGGCTTTTATTAGCGCGTCCACCCTTCGAGGCATGCTGTTTATCCAGTTTTTTGCAATTTCCTTTAATTGATCATTATGGTTCCAATGATAAATTATTATCTCAATAAATTGAACCTTATTGGTTATGTTTTCCTTCGCTAATTCTCGTTTTAAGCATTCTCACACATTCTAGATAGGGTTCATGTCTGGCGAGTTCCCTGGCCATGGTAATAAAGGTATTCCTTGTTCTGCTAAGAATTTTTTTATACTCTTGGCTGTATGACAAGGGTCCCCGGTCTTGCATAAATATCTTACGACCATTTCCAAACCATTCCCTCATCTGTGGGATCAATTTTGTTTGGAGAACCTTTTTATATTGATCTTGCCGCATGGTTCCTTCTACGACATAAAGCCTTCCCAATCCCTTCCCACTTATGACAGACCATATCGCCACAGATGTAGGATGCTTCACTCTCTTTACTACACAATCTGTATTAAACTTTTCATCTGGACGTCTTCGAACAAACTGGGTTTTATCATCCATAATTTGAAAAGTTGCTTCATCGCTAAAGCAGACCTGGAGACATGCAACGAAAATAATAAAACCACAAAACAAAATAAATTTTAATGACCTACCATTTGCCAGTCATCGACAGAAAGCCTTTTATGAAATAGCCCAATTCTGCCTCTTCTTGTCCATGGCTGGTGTTAGTTTTGGTTTTTTAACTGGTCTTCGACATTTGAAACCCAAGCCGTACACATTTCTTCGTACAGTAGCCACCGATACCTTGTAGCCTGCCTCATGAAACTTATTCTTTATTTCACTATGGATTGCCCTTCTGTATTTCACAACCATATTTCTTAAGAATCTCTGCCCTCTAGGAGTTATCAGCGATTTTCTGCCACAGCGACCTGTCCGAGCCGAACCAACAGGTAGGTCCACTTACAATTTTTGACTCAACCGTCGAACTGATGATTGGGATATCCCACATTTGTTTGCAATTTCCCGTTGACTGTATTCAATATTTCGTAAAAGTGCAATCACAGACGATTTTTCCTCCGAAGAAAGATCTTGACGTTTACCCATCTAAAAAAAATCCATTTAGAGGTTAGTCGACTGAAGTTTTTGTAACAAAAAGTATAAAAACCATAAATAATGGCATTATATAGTAAAATCATTACTCACCTTTGAATTACTATAATGAAAATAGGAAAAGTTTAAAGCAAAACAATTATTTTCATCTAAAATCAACACAAGTTCCAGCTTGTGCTGGAACAGACATACAGAGCATAAAAAGTCACTTTCTGACAATTGCATGAAAATTTTGCAATACCGACTGAATTATGTTATCAAATCGAAACCTTTTGGTTATGCATCCATCAATATTTATTTGTTGTAACATACGCATACCCATCAGGTGCAAAGAGTGATTTTAATATATGCCAAAAATTAAAAAACCGCGCTATGAGGGGTGAGTCTAATAAGTTGAGCAGGGACTGTAGATGATAAATTTACTTTACTCCAAATATCCATTACTGATATCATTTTGTCCATCTCATTTTATTCAATCTGTAAAATACGAAATATTTAGTTTGTTAATACGCAATTTTTTAGTTATAGAAGTTTTTAAATTTGATAAATAAAAGTCATAAAGTAATTTTTTTAACAGTTATTGTCATAAAACTTAATATTCTGAAATTGCATAATTTTATCTAACCTCAACGCCATGCTTATGTAATTATTACCGTAGCATACGTAAAATATGCTCTTCCACAAACAGTTATAAAAAAAGGGGTTGTCATTAAAGGAAATATCGATGGCGTCATACCTCCTATACGAATCACCTTGTATGTATAAATGCTACACTAAAAATTAAATTTTATGGGTCTGAGAGTTTTGCCACTGTTGGATTGCCACTGTTATTATTTAGAGCCGCAACTGTTGTTATTTTCCAATCCAGGAGATTCATGTAGGAAGGACAAGACGCTTGCCTATAATTTTAATTTAAATTTGACTACGAAAAGACAACATAAACTTATATATCACTGATATATAGATACAATAATACTCCTAAACCTATATAGCACTGTTTCCCATTCATATTTGCTGTAAAAAGTTAAAAAAGTGTTATCACTTTAAACATGTATTGAATATATTGCGAGCTACATAAGCAATGCACGAATAATTTTCCAATTTGCATACATCCGTGTATTCATCCGTGTATCCACCGAATTTATCAGTTTACGTCCATAATTACATTTTATTTTAACCAAGTTGTTCCAAGTCCAAAACCAGTTCATGTTTTATTTAACATACCAGTTGGTTTACCATGTTATCTTCTGATCCAGGATTTTGATGGAGGAAGGACAAGACGCTTACTTATAAATTTAATTTGAATTTGACTACCAAAAGATATAATAAACCTATATATCACTGATATATAGATAAAATAATAAACCTATATATCACTGATGTTGCCCATTCATATTTTATGTAAAAAGTTAAAAAAGTTTTATCGCTTACTTGAATACATACTTTATAAATTTTGAAAATATGTATTTAATATATTGCGAGCCACGTAAGCAATGCATGAATAATTCTCTTCAATTTACATGCATGCGTGTATCCACCGAATTTATCAGTTTACGTCCATAATTACATTTTACTTTAACCAAGTTATTTCGAACCCAAAACCAATTCATGTTTTATTTAACATTGCTGGTTTACCATGCCATTTTCTGAACCACGCATGAACTAACTGTGCGTGCTGGCAGTCGTACCGTAAATACTGAATTATTAAAAAATCAGCGAGACTACCTGCGGCCTTGTTGAATGTCAGCGAGGCAATTTGAAGGAACCACCGATTACATTAAAATGAAGAAATTATCTTTTTAACGAGCACTAACATGTAATCAATACTAACACGGCGTTTTCACGGATGGAACTAGGTCCGTCGAGTCGACTGGCTAGTTTGTCTTCATATTCTTCGGCGAGGTCAGTAATTATGTTATTATCCCTACTGAGGCCCGTGCGTTCTGCCTGGCGTGTCCGATAAATCAATTTGTTCCGTTATAGAGTTGATTCGATGTAGAACTTGATAATAATTGGGTGCCATAGATCTCGCACACTCGGAAGCAGTTTGTTAGAGCGAATTTTAATTCGATGGCCTTTTGTGTCGCATTGTATGTAAATCTTAAGATATAGTGGGAGGAGTTTGGGCGCATTAAAGCTCTCCATATTTAACGTACTCGTATATTTGCTTGGCTGTTTTTGGTTGCTTGCCTAATTTCATTTGTGCCTTACATATTCCTAAATATTTTTAAAACAATTAGCATCAGATAACTGTGATGGCCAGCCCAACCGATCAATGTATTGTCTTGTTTCCACTGCATGCAAAGACCACTCTGATGTTTTGGATTATTATCCCCTTGGGTTTTGTTTTTTTTTTTGTTTTTGTCAAAATATATACAGTAGATATCAGTAGTCTTTTGGTAAAATGTTCAGTTGTTCAGACTGTTCTATGAATAGGTAAAATGATCGAAGAGGTCGTTTTAGAAATAGCCCTAGAAGTTTTCTTTTATAAAGCGGTTATACACAGTTTGTTGTAACATGTTTCGACCAAAAGTTGTATCTCTCCAAATAGCTTGACTCAGTTGTACAAACGCTTTTAGCGTTTTAGTATACCTTATCACAATCTTATATATTTTTGGATCTTTCGATTGCACATATTAGAAAAATATTGCTTGAAAATATTTTTCGTACACCACTCTTCTTATTTTGTGAGTTTTGAGTCATTCTCTCTCAAAATTCTCAACAAAAACCAACTAGGAATTCCGTCATTTTGTTTCCGCGTCAGTCTATTTTTGAGTTCCTTCTTTTGTTCGTTCAGATGATTGTGATTCAGGTTTCGAGGTTTCCTACACTTCCTTAGAACACTGAGGACTTGCTTGGCAAAAAATATGAGTTTGTGACTTCTTCAGTGGCGAAGTTCTTTTAATTTCACGATAATGTTTAGTGGCACTTGGAAATCAAGCTTAGAACATAAAGGAAATTTCAGGAAAATATAAAATCCACAACAATATGAAAGCTTTTTTACTCAAATATTAATGTTGTCCAGTATTCTACAAAATAACAGGTTATCCATTGTTCAATGAAAATATTTTGTACTGTGGAACAAGTAACGTCGTTTGATTGTAGCAAATGAAACACCTTCAAATAAATAGAAGGCAACATTAACTGAGTTAGGGAAAAATATGTATTGATATTGAATTCTAGATTTACTACAAGCCATTATTGAAACAAGTCATAGAAATATTGGAATACAATATCGATTATAGACTCCGGTACCTCCCATTCTGGGTATAGATAAAAAGGAAATCTTGAACAAGAACTGAAGGAATATTGCAGGAAGGTAAACTTTCATCTATATAGGATTTTGGAATCATTCCACGTTTGGGCAAAATTACTTTACCTTTTATCGAATCCTTAAAAAAAGATAATATACAACGAAACACCTCACTTAAGATCGAACAGATATTTTGAGTTATTTGAAATCCATTACATGAACCGATAGACCAAAGAATTTAACTATTAACTAAATGACCTTGTATAGACATACCTACATACCTTCTTATCATTTTGAAGGAACTAGTTTAGACACAAGAGACCGATTTATAACAACCAACACATCAAGTTACATACGGAAATTTGAAATCTATTACATGTAAACTGTGTTATATCCGTTATTTTCAACAGATCAAGGTGATTTCCACTTACTAGAGAAATTCGCGTTCTAGTTAGTAATTATACAAAGCAAGATCGAGCAGAGTACAGGGACGGACTCCTATTTTTAAATATTCTTCGTAGATGTATTTAGAAAAAGCATAACAGAAAACAAAATGTTAAATTGCAATACTGTACCGCTTGTATTAGTTGTTAAAATTTACCTATTTGGCCTGTACATATTTTTATATCTATGACGTCACACCTCCTACATGAATCACCCTGTATGCATTAATTAAATTTAAAAAAATGGACAACTAAGAATAAAATTTGACGGGTTCGAGAGCTTTCCCTAATAGTTATTTCTTGAATTTTTAAGGAATTTATTCATTACTTTACGAAAGCACTAAACATATAACTGTCACTGTTATTATTTTGAGTCACAACTGTATGTTATCGTCTATTAAAATGCCTGATCCAGGAGGCCCATCGAGGAAGGACAAGATTTTTACTTTCAATTTTAACTTGTATTTGACTTCCAAAAGACTGACTTTTATTCATATATCCTATAAAAATGGGAGTTTAAAACAATTTTATTACTTAATTTTATACATATTTTATAAATGGTAAAGTTCTAGTTAGAGAAAGCAAGTTCGACGAGGGTCCAGGGGCGGACTCATATATATCTCCTCGTAGATGTAGAAAAAGCATAACAGAAAACAGAAAGTTAAATTATAATACAAAGAATACAATATCTACTTAGTACAACGTATTTAGAATGACTACCACATCACAAGTACTATTTCCTCTGCATTATTTGTTAAATTTGAACCATGTAGCCCGTATATATTTTTATACCTATGACGCGATACCTCCTACACGAATCACCCTGTATGTATTAATTATATTTTAAAAAATGCGCAATTGAAAATAAAATTTGACGGGCCTGACTGTTTTCCCCAAAAGTTATTCCATGAATTTTTAAAGAAATTATTTATTACGCTACGAAACCTCTACATGAAACCAGGAACAAAATGAAGAGATGATTTCTTGTGGTTCTACACTACAAAATTCGCCACGCTGAACAAGTACATTGACTTCCACGTCAGAAAATTACGAATGTATTTACAGACGTGAAATTGCCACTGTTTAGTCGGACTGTTTTCACCACGGAGATATTTATTTGTTATTACAGACCGACGTAGATTGGCACAAGTCGAGGATTGTTCATCTGCAACGCTCCTCAAATTAAACGATTTTGCCGTAAAACACACTTCCTTGGTGCCATTGATTTTGACAGGCACTGAATGACTGGGGACCTTTTATTTACAGCAGCACGCACCATATATGACGACGTTAAATAAATAATTAAATTGTCTGTAACTTATTTTATGATCTACGGCTAATTTTAGAACGCATCAAATTAGATATCCAACGTAATAAAAGCTATGTCTAAATATTTTATTGCCGCAACAACATATAACCAGTTCTGTGGGTGTGTTAGACATATGTTTTCACCTATACGTATTTTATCTTGTCTATAATGCTTCAGTATCAATCAGAGTTTATTAATTTACGCTACGAGTTGATGAGAAAGTGGGTGGTAGTATATAAACCCATATATCGTCGGTTTTTGTTTTAATTTTTTATGCGTTTCTCGTTCCGTGCAACGTATACCGCAATAAATGAGCCAATGAATTTAAAATCATTCTAAGGAGGTTCCAACGGGATTTTCAAAAATGATAAAACGCAATAAAAATTTGCTAACGTATTCTTTAGCTTAAAATAGAGAGCTTCATGAATTTTTGTGTGTATCAAGTTAGTGCAACTATACTAATTTATTTTTGGAATAATGGTAAAGCTTAATACATTTACTTTGCAAACATTCATTGTTTGATGTTCATGTCCATATTTATTTACATGTTCATTTTCGTGCGAATAAAATGTAATAATGAAACCGTATACAAATATGCCCACCCAATACCGCTCTGGCATTAGGCTCATAAACACTGTATTACTTGGCATCCTATAACTGGTTGGCGGTCGAAAATTTGTTCAACAATAAGAAATCGTGACATTTTATAATCAGTTCCGAAACAAGCGCGAATTTCGCTTCATTTACGGTATCTTGGAAGGATAAATACACGTCACACGAGGTGCATTTCGTTGTTTGTCCCAAATGACTTAGGGAAACAATGCGATATCCACTGGGTTCGCCCACACAAACATTCGACGATTTTTGTTTTTTTTTTTACTGATTCGACTATCGCCTTTCGTCCTGCATTACTTTTCCCGGTTTGAGACTTTACGCGGATTTTACTTAACTGACTTTTGGACACGAAGCGCCCTTTACAACGTAAACGCGGTGAAATTTTGAGGATAAATTTTCAACGCGACATGGCTGCCAACGAAGACACGCTAAATCCGCGAGTCTTACAGCATTGCCGCGTGTTGTGCTCGCAGATGACAAATTCACAAATTTGTCAGTTTGTAAAAGGCTTGTGTTTTTAAATGAAATCTGGTTGTTTACAAGGTTTTATGAAAGAATAACAAATGAGAGAATAATAAATATGATGGGAATAACACATGACATTGTAGATGATATGAGAACCAAACAACTCGTATGATACGGGCATGTTCAGCGAATGCCAAATGACAGAATACCCAAAAAAATTCTAAACTGGAAACCACAAGGAAGAAGAAGGCGAGGAAGACCACGGAAAAGCTGGAGAGAGGGCATTGATAATGAAATTCGGGAGAGAGGTCTGGACGAGGACATGTGGAGAAATAGAGAGGAATGGAGATTAGGAATCGGAAGACGGCGAAGGACGTTATAAACCGATATGATGATATGAAAGAATATGCGTTAAAGGCGACACAATCAAGTGTTAATTTCGAAATTTCCGGGGAAAAATTTTTTGTTTGTAAGTTCGAACACTGACTATTTATACATGGCGAGCATATGACTTCCCTCACCACTCGTTGAAACCTTAAGATTTATTTATTTTAAGAGAATTTTAATTTAGTTCGTATGAAATAAACAAGAATTAATAGCAGCATCACAACGACGTATTTAGACAACAAGCAATATTAGGTGCTTCATAATAACTTCAATAAAAAATTTGATTGAGCTCATCTGACTGTTTAATGGAACTCCAGATATTTTCTCCATTCTGTATTTACTCTATCTACACTGAATTCATCCTAGTTATGAAGTATATTGAGTCAGTGAGTTACTAACAGGCCCATACTTAGATTCACTGATTCAGTTAAATCATTGTGAAAGAAAAAAAAAACAACATTGTGAGGAATTCACATACAAAACTCAGTAGTGAATTTTTACAGTGTTTAGATACAAATTTGACAGTCTTTTAAGCAGGTTAATCAGCTAGGATTTTCTTGTATGTACGTGTTTCTTATTGTCTGTTTTTCTGACAAGAGATAAATAGCTCAAGTTCAGTTGCTTTCGTTTCTTTGGAGGTGATTCAACTCCTGCCCTACTGGTATCTGGGCATGGGATCATCCATATTCATCGAAAGAACGCACGGAAAACAATACAAAAACTGTTTAGTGCTGACAAGAACTGATTTTCTTGCTATTGAAACAATGAATAAATGGGGAAAACACAATAAGATCCAAGAAAATACGCAATAGACTGATGCTGATAACTGATGGGTTAAATGACAATAAACATCAAAATTTAATACTCCTGGGCTGTGTAAACTAGGCTGGAAATTAACCAATAACAAACCAACGATTTAGAAACGATATAGGAACTTAATAGATTTACATTAATATAGGACGCACTGCATATCAAACAACTTTACATAAACCCGATTTAAGGCCACTAATTCAGTCGTCGTTTTCTCGATAGTCGTCGATTTTTCAAATGTGTACATGCACTTTTTGCGTTAGAAATGGGTGCGACAACATTCACTGTTCCTTACATAATAGTTGCTTCCCAACTCCCTATTTGTAGTTGCTTACGCTGGCAAGGTTGAATTTATTTGGATTTCGTGACCCGCATAAAGGCGCCCGAATGTTTTATTTCTGAGAAGTTTTAATACTGAAGGCATCTGAAAACTCGGAAATTTCTCTAAAAAGAGCCAACTGCTGCAACGGGAAATTACGATAAATATAAGGAATCGCCGGGATTATAAATCACGGTTGGAATTTTTATTATAAAATCTTAGTTTCGAAATTTGTAACTGCAGAAAATTATAGCTCGTACCATCCACAAGGGCCAAAATATAAAAATTCCTTAAAATATTGTGACAGAATTAGCGATGAAATTAAATGTTTTTATATGTTCATTAACACCATTGACTATTTACCCATCAAATGGGCAGAAACGCGTAAACTTTTCATGTGTTTAACACGAATTATCTTACTTTTCATTATCGATAATAAATCTCATGAACGGGTACTTCCCTAGCCTCTGTTACTCGTTATTCAGGCTATTTTACCTGCATTTTCTTATAAGCCCTTTGGAAACTTGGGTCTGGTTTTAATATTGTTATAATTTAACCAAATGAAAATCACTTTTGTTTACACTTCTTACCTGAAGACCCCAATTCCTTACAATATATGCAATATGGTCAATAACCTCGAATTTATTGACCATTATTGCAGTCTGTAGAAAATAATATTTTCAAACTACAGAAGTAATAAGATTATACTCCAACCCACCTGTAAATGCCTTACATCATAAGGACTAAACAAATTAAGTCAAAACAACTATTCTCCTGGATATATGCCAAACGCTGAACGCTGAATTACATGACAAAATTTGCCGTATTTTGTTTAACAGAGTTAGCACTAAAATACAGTTATTCAGATTGTTCCAAAACCACAAGGAAGATGCAAAGTGTCACCTATCTCGGGATATCGTTAACTGCAGACCGGTTTCGACCTTATGTTGGGTCTCGTCAGTGCAGTGTAAACGAGTATACCTTTGACATATGAAGCTCACGTCTAGTAGACGTTGCTATGTTTCACCACAGTAGAACGTACCAAACGCCATATCTTGGTAGTTTCGAGAACAATTTAAATCGGAGTAAAAACTTGAGATCATCAGTATAATGCAAAGTTTTACTATGCAAAGGGTAATATTCAAACTACGGAATTAAGATTATACTCCAACCCATCTGTAAATGTCTTATATAATAAGGACTAAACAAATTAGGTCAAAACAGCTATTCTCCTGGCTATATGCCAAACGCCGAGCGCTGAATTACATGACAAAATTTGTCGCATTTTGTCTGACAGAGTTAGCACTAAGATACAGTGATTCAGATTGTTCTAAAACCACAAGAAAGATGCAAAGTGTCACCTATCTCAGGATATCTATCAACAATCTGAATCATACTAAATACCTAATGCAAATTATATTAAAGTATACTAAATAACACTAATTATATTAAGTTACATTAAACTAAACAAAGTTGTTTTAAATTAATTAAGTGAGAGATAATCGGTAACATATTAAGTTAAGTGTATGAAATTAAAAATTAAATTTTATTCCTGCTACAATTAATTTTTCGTGCTTCACCCGGTATAATAGAGCTACATACTATCCTGGATTAATAAATTCATTATATCGTTCACTGTATATATGTACGCATCTCACATAAACGACACCAACACACAACCAGATGCCATGTGAATTCGACGTCGAGTCTACATCTGCGTTCTGACAAACATTCCACTCCTGAATGTTTCATTTGTCAACAAAACTTAATAGTTTTCCGTTTTTCTTATGTTTTTTTACGTGCAAACACATCAGTCATACATGTTTATATGTTTATTATGTGTAATTAAATCTCGTTTTTTATTAATAGACATTTTTTTTCTTTCAGGTTAGTATGCTGAAAGTTTATCAACAGAAAACGAAACGTTTGTGTAAGTATGTGGAATAACAAATCACCTATGTCATTGAACTAGTCGTTCTACGAGTACTGAATGAAATAAAAGCTAGAAAAAACAATATTTAAAATGGTATAACAGGTGACATGGAAATCATATTATTTTGCATCTACATGCAACTTTGTAAGTAGCAATTACATGACAGTATTGCCACCATACTGAACATATCTGAAACTGAACACTGAACCGTTTTCTAAAATATCAAAATTATCCATCATTCCTAAGAATAGCCGTATAAATAATATTTCTTATATTTACCTTACAATACCTGCACAAATATCTGCCCAGGAACAGTTGAAATAAGAAAGAAAGCTGGAAGGAATTCCAGCTTAGGAATATCTTCCAGAAAACCGACAGTCCCTTCATCTTCTATACGAAAGGAACTTCCCCTATTCTGTTATTTATGATAACCACAAAAATGTTTGACTCTGATTTTCATTGACGTATATTGTAAAATGTATCTACGTATATGTGCTTATCAGAAAGTGTAATTAGAGAGACCTTGACCTAAAGCCCCCATACCATTGTTTTTATAATTGCTTGTATCGTTTGTATAATCCATTCATATAGGAAAAATCAGAGTGATGGAAACTTAGAGGTGTCAATAAAGTCTGCATTACTTGAAATTAATAGACCTTTTTCATAGTGTCGTATTTCGTAGATCCTTGTACTTTTAAATATATTTTTCTCTACTTGTTACTTGTTTCTATCAGTGGCGGCCGGTGTAATTTTTTTCTGGGGGTGTAGTCGATAAAATAATAACAAACGAAAAATTAAAATAAACTTACCTATGTCCAAGTCTGAGGTTACTTGTATAGGAAATCCATTGGTCTGTTTTTGGACTTCGCAAAACGTCAATTACAAAATTATTAAAATCTGAAATCGCTGCAATTAGCACTTTCTCCATACTTATCATGCAAAGTGAATTTAGTATGTCCTGCGCCATTGTATTTTTCAAAAAGTTTAATTCTTTTATGCGTCGAAAAATAGCGTTCACTTTCAACACTTATTATGGGTATGATGACAAATTTAATTTTAATAATAAAACAGTTTCACTAATGCAGTCCGTCAGGTTTCGATCTATAAATAATTGCAAAATTGCCAAGCAACTTACAGCTTCATAAAAATCTTCTCTGCTGTGTATAACCGTTAATTCGCTTTTCAATTTAACTTTGTCCAAAAATCCATAAGTTTTTGTTACATTGTCAAAATCTAAATGGAGAATTGTTTCTCATAGTCACTAAATTTATTGGGAAAAATAGTTTCGACACTAACAGGTGTTCTCTAAACTGAAATCTGTATTTCGTTTGGTTAACTAATATATTACACGCTTCCTTCGTTTGTGGCAGAAAATTATGTCATTACGGGATCGCCTTGTATTTTTTTTTTTTTTTTTTCAGGCGAATATGAGAAATTGGTTGTACGGATTTTCATATGTAATTGCGTCTTCAAAATTATTTAAATAACTGCTCATCTTAACAGCACCCAATGATCGAGACTCAAATTCTTTAAAAAGGATTTTACAATGAGGCATATCCTTGGCGAAAAACGCGAGCCAGTATTTAAAGAACTCGAATCGTTATTTAAATAAAAAATAATCCAATAACGTTTGAGCCTAATTTTTTGTATTGCATTTCCTGCAGTGTCAAAAATACATTCTAAGCGTTATTTTAAAAGTTCACCATTTTTAGAAACGGTTTGTACAGTTCGCTTGTATATTGCGTGCAATGCACGCAAATCTCATAAGATACGTATAGATATCTCCTGTTTCACGCGCCCGAGTCCTCTCTTTCTAGCACATAGTTAAACGGTCCTCTGATGTGTGCAATACAGAAATTGAACTCGCTACACATATATTCCGAGTTGCAGATTTAATATCCCGTAGAAGCCATAGATAAATCTGATAAATTCTAGAGCTGGCGATTCTTGAGACATCTAACAAGCTGTAAGCGAGACTGTTAGATATCGGAACATTCTATGTATAATGATAATGTAATGTATAGTAAACACCAAATAGATATTTTTAGGAATTTTTTTCTAGTTCTGGTTCCTTCAACTGTCTACCATCAGCAATCACGAACTTGTACTTTTATATCATATCATTTGTACGGTCATTATTAATTTCAAATCAATACATCGCCGGCTTTTTCTTTTGAAATATCAATAAAACGTGAGAAATAAATATCGTACGTAAGTGACAAAATGTTTGTCTACAAGGAAATATTGTCTCCAGCCATCGGAGTAATGAACCCGAACGATTTATGCGATAATAAAGATAAATTGAATGACCAGCCTGTTATGATTGAAATTAATGATTTACTACGAGTTTATAGCTTTTTTAACCTCCAATTAATTATAACCGAACAAGTACTGGTTTAATCACCATAATTTCCTTATTAACGAATAATAACGGCCATAATATATCAACTATAATAAACGGTAATTATATGCAAATGAAAACAATGGATAACATGATATTTTTTCCTTCGATACAATCGATCCCGCCTTCACGTCATGGTGAGGGAGAGAAGAATTGCAAGTCATACCAGAGAGGAATGATGGGCGATTGACATTGTTTGAACTTGTTGGATACCATTAGTCAAATCGCTGTGAAAATATTGTAAACATAACGGAGATAATTGGTTTTGGGCTTTTAAAATCTTTAATGGGATACAAATAGAATTAAATACATTATTAAATTTGTAACGAAATCGGTTTCAAATGTGATTTCGAATTTGACTAAAGAGGAAATAGTTGTTACATATTTATTATTATATTTTTAGACACGTGACAACATGTCTTATTACATTAGAAAATATTAGTTACATGCACGATATTTAAGAGATTGTATTACGACTATATTTCGATATTAATTGAATAAAAGAGAATCTATTGGCATGGTAAGCAAAATAATCAGTTGGTTCTTATGTGACGTAATTTTTACTTTTCCGCACTCCATTATACGCGGAAAAGGAATGTAATCGTGTAAAGAAAAAGTGAAAATACAAAAAAAAATTTTGGTTTATTTTTCGTTTCTCGGTCTAAAAACCAAATCAAAATGGTTTTTAAAAAATTTTTGCTGTATGTGTGTCGTTGTCATCGGCATTTATTCTTGTTAATGTTGGAATATTACATTCAACAATAATTATTTTAGGTTTAAAAATAGTCTTCATGCGGTGCCTGAAATTAAACATAAACATTAGGTCAGCATTTATGAGTTCGGGTAACTCAATATCGAATGTTTAACTGTTCAAATGTCGTTGAAATAAAAATTGATTATTTAGCAAGTCAGTCTGAAAGATTATACGTTAGAATACACATCTTAATTTCTTTGTACGTAATTTAGTTGTTATACAGGGTATCAATAAACTCGTATTGTCCTCAAATTGTATCTTTAATTATTTATTCTCCCAAGTACTTCGAACAGGTTATGGGCCCAGGTGCGTCGCGTAAGCTCACTTGTAAGGGAGAATAATTAAAAGGTACATCGCGAGTGATAACTATTGTTGTATAGACAACTGGAAAATGGCGGAAAGTGCTAAGTATAACATCGAAAAGTTGAACGGGCAAAACTACCAGTCCTGGAACTATTTAGTGAAAATGTTATTAATAAATGCGGATTTATGGGATGTAGTTTCGACTGAATTACCAACACCGGAGGAACGAAACGGCACCTGGCAGAAGAAAAATGACAAGGCCTTATCAACCATAGCCTTACTTGTCGATGTTAGTCAACTAGTGCATATCAGAAATAAGGAATACGCGCATGATGCGTGGGAAGACTAAAGGAGTATCATCAAAAATCGAGTTTATCTAGCATGGTTTTTCTGTTAAAGCAAATTTGCAGGCTATCGCTAGATGAGAATGGTGATATGGAAGCACACATAAGTTCATTCTTGGAATTATTGAATAAACTGGCCGCTTTAGGGGAAGAAATTAAGGACAGGTTTGCGGCAGGCATTTTGCTGGGAAGTCTTCCAGACTCATACAGTTTTTTAATCACAGCGCTGGAAAGTAAGTCATCGAGTGAATTCACGCTTGAATTCGTAAAAAGTAAATTAATCGATGAGTACAGGAGGCGTCAAGGAGCTTTGAAAAGTCAAAACGAGTCAGCCATGAAATCAGTATATAATAAAAGGATCCAAAGTAATCAAACTGCAAGTACAGATGTAAAGCAATGTTACTTTTGCAACAGGAAAGGTCATTTTAAACGGGACTGTTTCAAGTATAAAGCGTTTAAAAGAGAAAAGGCCAATAAAGTTACTGAAATTAATACTGGTGACAGTGATGAAGCGTGTCTTATGGTAAATTCAAGTTCAACTGACGTAAACAGGG
Organism: Rosalia funebris; assembly: GCA_037954035.1. Classification (NCBI taxonomy): domain Eukaryota; kingdom Metazoa; phylum Arthropoda; class Insecta; order Coleoptera; family Cerambycidae; genus Rosalia; species Rosalia funebris. The sequence continues at coordinate 36,362,495 of JAZFAV010000015.1, forward strand.
ATTCTGCTTCGTGGGATGTGGATTCAGGAGCTTCGAGTCACATGGTAAACTACAAAGAATTTTATACCCAATTTGACGGTAGCAGAAAAGGCGTTGTGAGGTTAGCGGAGAAAGGGCAACACTCCAAGGTTCAGGGTATAGGAACAGGATTCATCAAGTGCGCGAATAGTGCGGGAGTGAATAAGCTAAAAATCGACGACGTGTTGTATGTGCCGGACTTAGATTCAAATTTACTTTCTGTGAAAAAGTTAACTAGTGCGGGGTATAACGTGCAGTTCGACAACAATAACTGTAAAATTGTCTCAGGCGGAAAAGTGATTGCGAGTGCAAGGCCGGCACCCGACTTGTACAAGCTGTCAACTGTAGAACAGGCACTGAGCATGTGAATGAACACTCCAGCAACTGTCAGCATACGTGGCATCGACGTTTTGGGCACAGGGACATAGAAGCAGTCAAGCGCTTGATGGAAAGAAAAATGGCAATCGGGATTAATATTAAGGATTGTAGGATTAGGGAAACTTGCAACTGCTGTGTAAAAGGTAAAATTATTCGTAAGAGTTTCCCGAAATTTTCTCAAAGCAACACATTTAATATACTTGACTTAATACATACAGATGTTTGCGGTCCCATGAAGACTGTTACTCCAGGGGGTAAACGGTACATTCTTACTTTAATAGACGATTTCTCAAGATACACAACTGTGTATTTACTGAAACATAAGAATGAAACTGAAAAATATATTAAAGAGTTTATCGAGTTAATGAGTAATCAGTCAGGCAGGGTACCAAAGGTTATTAGGTCAGATAGGGGTGGCGAGTACGTAAATAATGCGTTAAGGGAATATTTAAGCGGTAAGGGCATAAAGATACAGTACACGGCGGGGTACTCTCCAGAGCAAAACGGTGTTGCAGAGAGAAAGAACAGGTCGCTAGTCGAAATGGCTAGGTGCATGTTAATCGATGCGAATTTACCAAAGAAATTTTGGGGGGAAGCAGTTGTTACAGCCAATTATCTGCAAAATCGACTACCTACTCAGTTAAAACAGAAAACACCGTTTGAGTTGTGGCATAAAGTCAAACCTGATGTGTCGAATTTGCAAATATTTGGATCTAAAGTGTATAGTCATATTCCAAAGGAACAAATTAAAAATAAATTTGATAAAAAGGCAGAATCACTAATTTTCGTAGGATATTCTGATGAATCTAAAGCATATAGATTGTTAGATTTAGATACAGGGCGTATAAAAATTAGCCGTAGTGCGATATTTCCTGAAAGAAATATTCGTGTTAAAGAAAAAAAGATAAAAGATGAAGAAGCGACTATTGAGTTCAAAAAGGAGCAAGAAAGAACGGAGCCAAATGACACTGGGAGACATGAGGTCGCAGATTTCGAAAAAACTGAAGAAATAGAAGAAGCTACGGAGGAATTTAATGTATATGAAAGTTCAGGTACAGAACAATCTTGTGGCAGCGATAACAGCTATCAACCAAGTGAAGAGTTCTATATAGAGCACGGAGGTGATCGTAGATCAAATAGAATAAATAAAGGAGTCCCACCTGAGCGCTACACAGCAAAGTTAGCTGAACTTCGGGAAATAGAACCTAAAACATTTAAAGAAGCTCTTGCCAGCAGTGATAGCGAAAAATGGAGAAAAGCTATGGAAGAAGAAATGAAATCTTTGAAGAATAACGAAGTATGGGATTTAGTACTTACACCGGAAGACAAAAACATCATATCATGTAAATGGGTGTTTAAGCTAAAGACAGGTGAAGATAAGATCTCGAACAAGTACAAGGCACGATTGGTAGCGAGAGGTTTTAGTCAGAAATTCGGTGTGGATTACGATGAAGTGTTTGCACCTGTAGTGCGGCAAGCAACTCTTCGAATATTGTTAACAGAGGCATGGAATCAAAAACTAATAATAAAACATCTAGACGCCGATTGGGCGGAAAATAAAGAGGATAGAAAGTCAAATAGTGGATACATATTTATGTTTCGGGGTGCACCTATTAATTGGGGATGCAGAAAGCAGAGTTGCGTATCACTATCATCGACCGAAGCTGAATACATAGCACTGGCCGAAGGATGCCAAGAGGCAATCTGGTTAAAGCAGGCGATAAAGGAGTTTACAAATTTAGAACCGAAAGTGGTTATGTACGAAGATAATCAAAGCTGTTTAAAGCAGCTAGCAAACCATAAATTTAGCAATCGAACGAAGCATATTGATACAAAGTATCATTTTTTAAAAGAATTGTATGAAAATCAGGTTATTGTATTCGAGTATTGTCCGACTGAAAAAATGATAGCTGATATGTTAACCAAGCCGCTAAATAAAGTAAAGCTAGAACATTTAAGTACCAAGGGAGGTCTGGTTGACTGATTGAAAAATAATTATAGTTGCGAGGGGGTGTTGGAATATTACATTCAACAATAATTATTTTAGGTTTAAAAATAGTCTTCATGCGGTGCCTGAAATTAAACATAAACATTAGGTCAGCATTTATGAGTTCGGGTAACTCAATATCGAATGTTTAACTGTTCAAATGTCGTTGAAATAAAAATTGATTATTTAGCAAGTCAGTCTGAAAGATTATACGTTAGAATACACATCTTAATTTCTTTGTACGTAATTTAGTTGTTATACAGAGTATCAATAAACTCGTATTGTCCTCAAATTGTATCTTTAATTATTTATTCTCCCAAGTACTTCGAACACTTAATTGGTTTTCTATATTCACACTTCATAAGAACAAAAAAAAAAAAGAGTTTACTGAAGAGCTATGCCTAGTTAGATATTTTTTTCTGTTCGATCAGCTCGACAAAGACCACACGACTCCACAAAAGAAGCCGCGGCTTGTTCCAAACTAATTTATAGATGACTTAGCATAAAGCGATGTTGGTAAACCAATCTTAAAACAATAATACATGATACCTGGATCTGTTCTTATTAAAGAACGTTTCGGGACAGACAATTAAACGCCGTCAATTAAATGTAACAACGAATCTTTCGAGCGACCGACCGCTCGGGGCTCTGGATGTGAGAGGACGCCATGTTGGGCCTCAATATGTCACATTCTCATGCCTCTACACCTACACCCGTTCCACGTATCTGTCATCTGAAGGTGGTCGCGCAGGTCTTTAACAAAAAGGAAAAAGGACGATCGCCCACGACTGCACGATACTTTTGTTTCTGGCTTCTCGCAACCACCCCGGTCTAGGCTTGCTAGATCGTGGATGTCGTGTACGCTCATAAAATTTACTATTTGTTTGTTTTGTCTTGGCAACCAACAGCGTGCAATCGCCCGTTCCAAGGCATACGGCACATCAGTAGCGGGCGAGATCCAGTTTTAATTTCGGGTTTCATGCGTTAATAATTAAGAAACAATACAGAGCTGAACACTTTGGATTCCCCTTTCTCGTGTTTCTCGTGCAGAAACACGAGAAAGGGGTCGAGGATCGCTTTTAGGTATGATTCAATGCCTGGCGGGGCTTTAGCTCGAGGAGTAGTGTTTCACTATAGCGATTATGTAATAGCCTTGCTATTCAGGAACTATTTGATAATCGCTTGGCGGTTTGGTAGTTCCTTTCTCGATTCCCAACTTATATGTTCCTGACATGGATCGTATCGATATAGATGTATACCCCACGATGGATTTCATTCGACGTTTGTCCCGAATGGGCGTACCGTGTACGGCACTGATGAGAACTAATACTCGTGGCGGGCTTTATTTTTTGACACCTTGTCTGATCGTGCAGAAACACGAGAAAGGGTTCGGGGATTGCTTTTAGGTATAATTCAGTACCTGGCGGGACTTTAGCTCGAGGAGTAGTTGTTTCCTATAGCAATTATGTAACAGCCTTGCTATTCGGGAACTACTTGATAACCGCTTGGCGGTTTGGTAGTTTCTTTCTCGATTCCCGACTTATATCGTTCTATACCGACTTCGTTATTTAGCACTGTTATTAAATTTTATTGTTACATATCAAGAAAGATTTTAAGAATTATTGATAATTTAATATATGCTAGGCTAGATGTTCTCAAACTCACATTACATCTTTAAATATTTAAAATGCTATTTAAGAAACATTTAGTAAATTTATATAAAGTAGTACATTGTCCTTTTCTCTAAGCGTAAATAAATGGTGAGTTTATAACAGTATTCTTGAACTAAGTGATTCTCTATCGAATTATATTTTCAACTTGCAATTCTGAAAAGAATGAGCTTACAAATCGTACACGTAATAAAACCTGCCAAAAATAAATTTATGGTCGCCCGATATACAACGAAAATTAACTCAAAAGAGCATGTCATTGAGATTTACGAACTATTTTATGATTTTATTGCATTTGCCCGAAGTCGTTCTGGAGCAGCAATAAATTTTAGAGAGTTTGTAGGTAATAAATTGTTAGAACTAGTGTAGTGTAGCCTCGTTTATCTGCTACCCGATTTACAGACACGCCGTTTTAATTGGAAAGTAAACCGAAAAATTCTCGAATTCAGATTAAGATAGAGTAAATTAATTCGGTTGGGGGCCTGAGAGATTTAATGTAAAACCAGTCTGAGCAGAGAGCTAACATCGCATGGGTATAGCAAAAGGTAAAAAACAAATACATCGCCGGTTTAGCATGGATGATTTGACATTATTTTTGACGTACTTACTATATTCGAGTGAATTAGGTGATAATACAGAAAATTAACTGTCTCCAAGCGAATGTTATTAGTGTCAAACAAATACAGATTTTATGTATTTTTTAACGTCCTGCCATGTAAATATATATTTGCTTTATAGTCAATAAATCAACATATTTAATGAAAACGTGTCTGTCTAGACGACATATTATATTCATTTTAAATAGTTGTCGTCATTTATATTTATATCTTCGTTCACTAAATAATTTGTTACGAATTAATTATTTTCCCATTCTAGGTAAACACGATTATTCCTTTATTAAAAAAAAAATAGAGGATTTTGTTTTAGTTTTAGAAAATCTGTTATTTGCACATTCACGTGTAAATAGTTGGAGTAGGAAAAAGTCTGATTATATACCAAAATTTCGTCATTTCTCTCTACCGCCGGAATCTCTATTATTTCATGTAAATTCTTTTAAACTCTTATTCAAACACATGTTATTTACTTTAAAGAAATCCATAATCTCAATACAGACAAAAAGTGCATTTATTGTCTCTTGGAGATATCAAAGAAATAATTATTTGAATTAAAATAATTCTTTATTTAATCGGTTGTACTATATATTTAATAATATATTGAAATTTAATTTCTTAAGTTATTTAAGCATTATTAAGTAAAATATATTTCTTAAAATCCAAGAAATATAATGCCCACATTTAATAAAAACAATTTCATACAGCAAATCCGTTTTTATTAGAATATTTAAGAGATTTAATTAAAATTCTAGATTTTAAGAGAGCGTAAACTCAAGTCAGTGATTTATGTAATTTGCACCTTCTAACTAAATTACAATACAAGTAATTCTAAATTATTTCTATCATCCTAGAAAAGGTAACAATTTTTCAAAGGTCCAACAAGAATTGTGAGACGTTTGTATGCAATAAAGAAAATACGAGGAAATCTGAGTAACTCTCGTAGATATTCAGTTCCTTAATAAAAATAAAGCTACAGTTGCTTCTCAGAGCTTAGTTTCTGAAATTTGTGTTTGTTCACAAAAAATCGGAATGTAGAAAATGTAAAAATGTTATTAAGTTTTACTATCATTTGCCATAAGAGAATATAAAAAAAAACTAAACTGGATTTTGAAATCAGAGGAAATAGGAAAATGAAAATTACAGACTTTGACCTGGTCGCCCGACGATAATCCCATTGAAATTTACAATTTTGATGTTCCAAGGGAGTTTATACCACAGGAATCTCTCTATGGTGTACACATATACACATTGCTTTCGTTCAAAAATTATAAAAATGTTAAGAAAAAGATTTTGTTTTACTACTACCTAATACATTTGGATCCAAATTATTACTAAAATCGTCACAAACCAATATAGGATTAATGGTATAGACGAGTTCGTACCCACATAACTTATTTAAGGGTTTTCCAAACTGTTGAAAAATATTGTAAAATTATTCTTATGACATGTTATTGCCCTGTATATATAAGTTAAGTTCGCCATTTAAGGGATATATGTTGTGTCATTCAAATCAGCTCATCAATGAAAATTCATTACTATGAAAATACTCAGGTCCATAAAGAAACATATCTCTTGTAAAACACATGATCACATCACATCACCCTCATCATCATGAGGTCATCGGTCCTAACACTGGTTGGGCGCTAACCTCCAGCTTCTCCTATCTTGTGCTAACCTACGCATTTCGTTAATTGTGCTACAACCTACATCCCTTACTATTTGCGAGTAGTCTAATCTAGGCCTACCTCTGCCTTTCTTCACTCCTATTTCTGCCTCCAAAATATCGCGGACTATCCCCTCATGTCTCAGCAAGTGGCCTACCATTCTATCTCTTCTCTTCTTTATGTTTTTCCACATACTTCTTTTATCGCCGACTTTCTCCAATACTTCTTCGTTTCTAACCCTATCAGTCCATGATATTTTCATCATTCTCCGGTAACACCACATCTCAAAAGCTTCTAATTTCTTCCCACTTGCTTCCCCTATCGTCCAGGTTTCGCAACCGTATAGTGCCGTGCTCCATACATGTTTTCAAAAATCTCTTCCTTGTTTCTAAGTTTATTACCCCCGAGCATAAAAGTGCTTTCTTTTTGTTAAAAGCCACTCGACCCTGCGCTATTCTTTGTTTTATGTATTTATCGCTTCTTCCATCCCAATTTATTTTACTTCCTAAATAAGTGAAGTCTTTAACTTCCTCCAATCTTTCATTATTAATTTGTACTTTCGTTTTTGCTCTGCTCTCGCGCCCTCTGCACACTAACACTTTAGTTTGGTTTTTATTCGCCCTTATTCCGTATTCCTCTGTCAACACTGCCTCTATTTCGTTCAATGCTGATTCTAATTCCTCCTTACTAGATGCTAATACTGCTATATCATCCGCGAATCTCAGCATTTTTAGTTTCTGCCCCTGTACTTTAATCCCGAAATCCACTCTATCTTTTACCACATTAATCGCCTCTTCGATGTACAGATTAAAAATTAGTGGTGATAGCGTACATCCTTGTCTTACTCCTTTCCTAATACCTACTTCCCTTTTTTCCCCTTCTACTTCTATAATAGCAGTTTGCTCTTTGTATAGATTGTGTACTACTCTCCTATATCTATACTTCATTCCCGCGCTCTTTAGTATCTCGAACATTTTTTCCCATCTTACGTTATCAAAAGCTTTTTCTAAATCTACAAATCCTATATAAGCGTTCTTTCCTTTTTCTATTGTTTTCTGTAACATTACTCTTAGCGCTAGAATAGCTTCGCGAGTTCCCCTATTTCGCCTAAGCCCGAATTGGTCTTCTAGTATTTCCTCCGCTCTATTTTCCATCCTCTTCTGCACTATTCCGGTTAAGATTTTTGGCGCATGGGTTAGGCTAATCGTTCTAAAGTTCTCGCATTTGTCGGCACCTCTCTTTTTCGGTATAGTAACGATAATGTTCCTCTTATAATCCTCCGGCATCTCGCCCGTTTCGTATATGTATTTTACCAGTTCAAACATCCTATTTACTACTTTCTGTCCCGCACACACATCACCCTATATATTTAAAATTTCGTTTATTAAACGTATTTTTTAGGTTAAAAATGCATACCATTTTTCGTTTCGAAGGTTTCTCATATATCTCTGAAATACCATAAAAATAATTTAATTCTGATGTCTTACCCATAACTTATGAAGTCCCTCAGGGGTCTATACTCGGTCTATTATTTTCCATATATAGTTCTGATATATATTCTAAAGGTTGCAACGTACATCACTATGCTGATGATTCTCAACTTTATTTTAGTTTTACTGATAATATAAATCTATCAAAATATGAAGTAATTAATAATTACTGAATTATTTATTAAATGTATCTACTGTCCATAGATTAAAGCTGAATCCAGATAAGTCAAAGGTTATAATATTTGGCCCAAAAAATAAAAGAATTAAGACTATCCGAGATAAAAGTTAAAATTTGGAGATATTTCTTATTAGGTATTACTAACGAATACAAACATTTGGCTCTCTGGCTTGACGACGAATTAAGATTTATCAAACATGTAAATGTTTTATGTCAGACATCATATATTACTTCACTTTAAATCAACTTTATCGGCACAAGGGCAAAATGAGCTTACAACTAAAAATTAATCTGTGTCGCTCTTCAATTTTTTTTTTTCAAAATTATCTTTGCATATATGGACCTGCTCTTGAAATAGAAATATGATACGCTTACAGAGAATTGAAAATAGTTGTTTTAGGTTTGCATATGGTGTAAGGAAATATAAACATGGGATTAGTAGGTTAATCCATAATAAAGGTTATCTTAATCTTGAAAATACTCGAAAATTACATTTATTGCGTATAATACACAAAATTTTAAAAGATAACGCTCCTGAATGTTTATATATACAAAGTTAAATACGTTACATAAAGGTACATCCAAATTTAAACCACGCTATTCATATATGTATGTTATAAATTCAACGCCACCCCACTGCCTTATATACTAGAAGTTTTACATATTTATCAGGCTTATAAATAATATAATTCTCTTCCTCCTGAGTAAAAAATATACAATTCTGAACTTTAAGAAAAAGTTTAAAACATCTATTACGTATTTGATTTATATTACCAATTTTTAGATTTTAATAATATCGTATAGATATATTAGGAGTAGGTTGTTAACAATACTGTCCATTAGATGGTATGTACTTGTCCCAACAGTTTTCCCATTGTTCGAAATATTTTTATTTTCTTCTGAATTAAATCTGTTAAGTGACCCTAGCGGTTTTTTCTTAACCTCTTCTGCGCCTTGAAAACGATTTCCCTTTAGGTTTTTCTTCATTCTTGGGAATAAGAAAAATTCGCAGGGGGCTAGATCGGGCGAGTAAGGGGGTGTTAAACCGTTGTTATGCCTATTTCTTTTTGTCAAAGACGAGTTGATTTTCAACTCTGTGAGCAGGGACATTATCATAATGAAAAAACAAGTCCCCCAATCTCCACAAGTAGTTTCTCAGGTAGTGTTTTCTCGCTGCCTCACGCAATCGCTTTAGCACTTCCAGACAGTGATTTTGGTTTACTGTTCAATTCAACGTGAATAACTCCTTTGATGCCGAAAAAAAAACTATTATGGGCTTGGATTCATCTCCTGTGATGACTTTTGACAAAAAATTGGGGTTAGTTCTCATGTTTAAATCTTCCATTTAGGATTCTTTGGCACGAACTCCAGGAAATTCTAGTTATTTCCAATTCGTCGATTGTTCTACGACAATCAAACATGATGGCATCGCGCACTTTTTGAACATTTTCGTCTGTTGTGCACGTTGAGGGGCCACCCGAACAGGCTCCATCTTCAAGTGATATTTGACCATTTCTGAACCAAGGAAACCACTCGTAAATTCTTGCCTGACCTAGAGCTTCTTCCCTATAAGCTTCCCGAAGCATTGAATTTGTTTTTTTTTTAAGAAGAAACAGGATTTGATGTTGGGCGCGTTGTTCCTTAAAGTCTTCCATCGCAAAATCGCCGAAAATGTTGGGACGGGCTTAAGAAAAAATAGCTCTGTCCGCTGCGATTATTTCACATGAAAGATACTTGTCTAACTGAGCAAGAGTATCTAGTAGAAGTACCTAGCTGGAGAGAGATGCACTGCCAACGCACTTGTCTACAGAAAATAATTCTCATTCTTGTTTTGGGTACCCCCTCGTTTTGACTCTAAGTAAGTTTATTTTTGTTTCAAAATATAGTTCTATTTTTTGTGTAATTCACATACTTTTGTTAAGTTGAAAAGCAGTTCATACTGACACTTAGTCTATTACCTAATTTACATTTAATGTACTTTGTATACATGTAGTAATTTACAGGTAAATGAAGACAAATCATTATTATTGTGTTCACCCTGTAGAAGTAATATATGCAGTTATTAAATTTGCGTTATTACTATTACTTTAATTTGTCGCGTCAACACTTTTAATTTCTATGAATTGGGGTGGGTGAAAATCGTCATTTTCTAAATACGTCCCTGCGCTGCCGTCCTCGCTACGACCCTGCCTAAAGCAGTTATAAAAACGTTGTTTAATTAATCTTGTATACACGCCAATTAACGCCTGATATTTAACTAGGCACTAATATACAGGACAAATATTATATCTTCTGTAACGTGACAATGTTGGTAGAACAAATAGGACCAGACACATAAAAAGTCGAGTTGTGTTTGTATACGCTTCTTCACGAAATTTTCCTTCGCATTCATATTTAAATGGTGTGGGGTATTTGTGTTATTTGCTTCCGAGAATTTACGTAATTTATGCGGGCTCTCTCGGCAACAACATTAAAATAACAATTTGTCAAAGATTAAGTACATTTCGTTGCGGAGCATTATGTAAATTCTCCGAGTTTATTACATTTTTTATTGGCAGAAAAACTAGATAATTTATCACAGGTAAATGATGGCTTTATTAAACAAATCCGCTGTTATGGAGCCTGTTATAAAGTTTTAATAATCAAAGTTTTTTACTCTCCGACACTTCTTGTAACGAGCGCGTAACTTCCAGTTCTTCGTTCATATCTCTCGAGTTCATCACTGGCTACATTAATAATAACCTTGGCAGTATGATGTGATAGATTAGTTACAGACCTTTACAGTAAATACAACATGCGACTAATCTGTTTTAATTTTTTATTGTTTGTTTAAACATGTTACAATTAATTCACGACCGTGATAAAAAATCGACCGTCAAAAGAGGAGTCTGTGGGAAGAGTCATTCTAATGTACTTGATAAATACATCCTGGTTGGTCCATTAAAAATGTCTGAAGATGTTTACTTTTTTGTGGGTTTATTTGTACTAAATGCCTATTTAACATATTTTAACACGTCGTCGTCATTTGGCAACTAAACACTTGAAGTATAATATCTCTCACCAAATAGAATCAATCCGTGGTGTCGCGGTTTTAATACTGTCGATGTAGTAAGTACCTAAAGGGCCGTTTAGACGAGCCGATCCGACCCGATAAAACGGGAGCTCCGCCCCGTCGACCCGAGAAAACGGAACGTTTGAACGGTGCTACCGATCCGATGTGGGCGTGGCGACGTGAACGGAAGTACGGATGGAATTTCCTTCCGTTCTCGGGTTCCCCCACCTTTTCTCCCTGGCAAATGCGCCGTTTAAACGGCCAACGGATCCGATTTACCCGCCAAATCACCTGTTTCTTTTTTGGCTCTTTTTTTGCATTCTTTGGACGCTCGGCGAAAAGGAGTTCGGGAACGGTAACGGATCATGTAAATGTACAGGGTGACCACCGGGAACCGGATGTTTTTAGAACGCGTAGTGCGGAGCTTAGCGCAGTTGGAGTGGGGCAAATGTGGTGTTACCACCTGCGTAATGTTGTGCCATTTCAATAACTATGGAGCAATGGACAGCAGTGCATCGCGTGTTTACATACCACACGTTTATTCGCAATGGCGAGTCAGTAATAACTACACAGCGGCTTTTTCGCATTCACTTCAATATTGGTCGGCGGGGAGCTGTTCCGTCTCGCAACGTCATCCTAAGATGGGTCAACAATTTGAGAACGACTGGCAGCATAATGAAGAGAAAGTCACAAGGTCCACAGAGAACCGTTAGAACCCCTGAAAACATCGAGCAAGTGAGAGAGGCGTTCATCAGAAATCCTACACTGTCTGCCCGAAAACATGCAATGGCATTGAACCTGCATCGCGAATCGGTTAGGAAAATCTTGCATAAGGACTTAAAATTCCACCCCTACAAGCTACAGATTGTTCAGCAGTTAAAGGAAGAAACTCGTGAGGATTTCGCTACCAGAATGCAAGTGATTTTGGAAGATAATTTAAGTCTACAGCTTCTAATGAGCAACGAAGCTCATTTTCATTTAGATGGAACGGTTAATAAACAACTTTAGGTACTGGGCTTCTGAAAATCCACGAACTATCCATCAACGACCCCTTCATTGCGAAAAAGTTACAGTGTGGTGTGCCATTGGCTCTACTTGCATTATTAGTCCCTATCTTTTTGAAGAGGCCGAGCGTACCGTCACCGTTAAGTCTAACCGTTACGTTGAGATGCTCCAAAATTTTTTTATGCCAGAACGTCGCAGAAAACGGATAAATCTGAGGAATGTGTGGTTCCAGCAAGATGGTGCCACGGCACATACTGCTAACGCATCAATGAATGTTGCCCGGCACATGTTCCTAGGAAGACTAATTTCACGCTTTGAGATGTGCCGTGGCCCCCAAGGCCTCCAGACCTTTCAATTTGTGATTTTTTTTTCTGTGGGGGTACTTGAAGAGTCGGGTATATGCTAACCAACCGCAGAATTTGATCGACTTGAAGAATTCCATTCGTGAGGAAATTATGAGTATCGATCGAGCGATGTTGGAGCGTGTCATGCACGATTTCGTGAAGAGGGTCGAAAACTGCAATCGACGTGATGAACACCATCTCGATGACATAATCTTCCACACATGATACACATCGTAAATGGCATTGTGTACGCTTCATTCTCATGTTAATAAAACCTTATTATCTTGCAAATTCTTTGTGTAACAGTTATTTCAAAATCAACCGGTTCCCAGTGGTCACCCGGTACAATCCTGGCCGATAGTGGGGGAAATGAGAGGAACGCCCAAATCGGACTGACGGGACGGGGCTTCCGTTTCGTCGGGTCGAATCGGCTCGTCTAAACGGCCCTTAAGGCGTTCTCTGGGGTCCATCTGGATATAGGGTGTCTCAGTTGGAACTATATGATTTGAATTACCACTTTTTGTCGCCTGTCAAAGATAAGGCGTCAATATTTAACGATTATTATTTACAACTACAACATGCCAGGATTAACTGTTCAAAACAACGAATGGTTTGTGTACAACGGTTTTATAACACTTACCAATAACAAAATAGTTTCGAGGCTGTTACCAAGACCCAGCTCGAAGTAATAATTAAATTGGCTCTTGGAAAAGAGCTTATATTTTAAAGATTTATAAAACTGTCTCAAAATCGCAATTCTAAATCGTCATTTTTATAGATTCAACCACTAAGGATCCAGTCTATAAACATTAGATAAAACCCTAGTATAAATCTACTTCCTAGTAGACAACTGTGAATGTTTACATTTCAGTCCGAATCAGAGGTGTTAATGGATTAAATATCCAGTTTGGCGTAAATAGTTTTTCGAGTATCAACACGGAACACGACGATATAATTGACTCATTTGGCGATAATGTTGTTGGCACGGAAACGACATGGTATTGCAATTTATGTTATTTTGATTGAAACTCACATCCAGATAATCCGAAACTACATATCAACGAGTTGACTGGACCGTTCGTTACCTAATGAAAATCCATACTTACAAGTATACAAATGGATAATGAAGAATTTTATTAGGTAACGGTCATTTCAGGTAAATTCTTACTTTATTTCGTCAACAGGATAGTCGTATAAGTCGCCAGTGATTTCGTCAGATATTGAATATAATCTATTAAATTTTACTGCTCTGGAACGTATCCATATAGACGCTAATCCTAACCACTTGTGTTATTTTTTTATTAAGAAAACAACAAACACTTAAATTATTTATAGATTACTGGAATGACAGTATAAACTATTTTAAGTTATTTAACAACAGATAATTTTCTATTTGTTTGTTTAATAATACGAGTATATCAGATATTTTCAGCAATCGCTAGCGATTTTCATGAATTAGTAAATTGATTAAAAACAAGTTTATCGACGCGCTTTTCGCCAATGATTGGAAGGTGATGATCATTGCCAAGTTGGTATCATCGGGAGATGATTAAAACTAAATTCAGCTCAGCTTCAATTATCTTCCGACGATGCCAACATGATTGGCGAAACGCTCGATGTGGCTCGAGAAGTGTGTAATCTTTTGGTGGTCGTGGAAAACTGGTCTCCTTTCTTGTTGTTGCATAAAATAATTAGGTTTTCGTTAAAAATTCGATCTTCTGTGAAATTTGCGACAGTGTGAAGCATTACTGATTTTTAGTAAGTATTTTAAAGCAGTTGCTATGGCAGTAAACTTTGTTTTTATTAACTTTATTTTGCATATATGTAAATGGACACAGTTTCGTCATTTCGTGATAAACAACAGTTATTTTATCAGCCAAATCTACGAGAAGTTAATGGAAACAACGAGGCAAACCATTCATGTTTGTAACATTGTCAAAATTGCTCAACTCAAACGAATTGTTCCTTTTGGTTGATAAAAAAACAATCTAATACTGCTAGTTATTGAATTAACGAAAAGTGTGAACTTACTAGAAATAATACCTAGATGGTTAGATTAGGTTCACAGATTTAGAGACCAACATTTTCTGAAAACAATACATGTGTAAGAAAATCATGAAATGATTACATTCCATTTCATCGTGCAGATTGTATTTTATTGGAATAGTCTCTGAATACCGATGTTGCCAAAACAATGCAAGAACAGGTTTTTTGTCTATCTCTGTCTCTGATGCATTATCAGAACATTATCGAGAACATCCTGTAGGAAGTTTTTAATCGTGGTTGACGCACTCACACATTTTGTGATACATATATGAAGGCCACTAATAAATTCATATCATTTCCTTGTCAGTACAATTGCTGTTTTGATAGTGGTAGGAATGTTCCTGCTTACTTAATTTGCCGTAGTATAAGATAGTATTCTTATACTACGATAATCCTAAAACATTACCAATTAGGAGTGTCATAGGAATAAGTAATAACAAACTTCAGTCAGAGCGAGTACATTTTTCAAGCAAATTTTTTTTTACTTAACTTACTTTGAGGTAGCATTTACGAAATGTCAGCTGCTGTTTGATGGAATTTGGTATTTAATTAGTGTACTCAGAATTCGTCTGCGACAATCAATAAATGTCCACAAAAAAGGAGTCGAGTTCTGCACCTGCTCTTACGACCTACACAATATTCGTATTTAGTTACATCCTATTTAGTCCAGGCAACGAAGACCAAAAAAGTTCAAATAGCGGAAATAATTCACGTAGAAGCCAATTTTGGCACAGTTGTAGGAGAAAGTGTCCTTAACAACATATTAAAAGTACGATGGATGGGAGTGGAGCTAAGGGGGTGGGGGGCTTTAGACATCCTTTGTTTTCAGTTTTTTGTTAATAACTCGAAAACTACTACCTCTAGCGAAAACATGCTTATATACTATTTACTTATTACTATATACTATTTATTTATTTAACTTACTAATTAATCTAGATAGAATTCTCTACAAAAAAGATCCTATACGCTTTTTCGCTAGGATCAAAAATTAAGGAGATATGGAGGGAGAAAATGACTTTTAAAAAAAATCGGTTTTTATTATTAAAAATTAAGTTTTAATGATAAAGAAACTATGCTCAGACCGCGTATTAATGACTTTACTGCATATACCGCCTTTTGTGTCCGTTCTGGGGGCGGGGGGGATAATTACCCTCATTACCCCCCCGTAGGACAACGCTTGTTTTGTAATATATAACGGAAGAATTTTGTCATTGGAGGAGTTCGCTGGAGTGGTTTTTTGCAAGTGGAGAGCAGCACGTTGATTTACGTGCATAGCGGCAAAACGAAGATTCACGAGATCGAGCTAAGATTCAGAAATGGTTCAATGACCATCCCCCTTTTCCAAAATTGAATTCCCTCATTCTGGGAAACTCCAAAGTAAACTGCCACCAAGCCCTGGATATTGGAACCAAAACCATGCAGGTTCATTGGCAGCAAGTTTGGTGACATGAAGCAGTCTAAGAAGAATGTGGTTTTGTCGCTAGCCAGTATGAGCAGTACCATTAAAATCAATGGTGAGACAGTTACTGTTAACTCTCTGACAATTTTTCAAAGAACTCTGTACTTAGCGACGAAGATGTAGCAGAGCTTTTGACATATGACTTAACTCCATTCCCCATGGCTCTGTTCAACGAGGGCGGAATGCGAAAAGGAAAGAAATTTTATTTCTACGATGTTTTGCCACTAGAGGACAACGCAACTCTCGATCTCACCCAAAACACCAATGTGGTAGACGGTAGTTTCCTTCTCCACCACATGAAGTGGAAAGAGTCCTTCTGCATTTCTTCAATTTGCCATCAGTACATTGCCTATGTACAGAAACATTTCGGTGAAAATTGTACGGTGGTTTTTGATGGTTACAGTGATGTCAACAGCACAAAATGAGCAGAGTAGAAGCGAAGAGGACTCACAAAAACTTCGATTGACATAAACTTTAATGAAAGCACGACCATCACAGTTCAACAGGAGCATTTTCTTGCTAATAAAAGGAACAAAACAAGACTGATTCACTTGCTCACCGAGAAAATGATAGCGGCAGGTATTGAAACAACTTGCTACAGGGAGGGGATGCTGATGGCACTATTGTAAGGTGCGGGTTGAATAAAGCTGCTGTACATCCAACCGTAGCAATAGTTGGGGAGGATGTGGCCTTGATAGTTCTCCTCATTGGATTGGCACCACCATCTATCAACATGTACTTCATGAAACCAGGCCGTGGGAAGGTGGAGACAAAATTGTTTTCAATGCGACAACTTCAAGAGCTTCCATTCGCCAAGACGATCCTATTCCATAGCTTCTCCGGATGCGACATCACCTCGGCGATACATGGAAACAGCAAAGTGGGAATCTCTAAGCTTTTCACAGCAAATCCTGGCCTCACTCATGACATCTCAGCAATATTCACAGATCCCTCAACATCAACTGAGGATATCGAACAGGCTGGCGAGAAGCTTTTTCTGGCTGTATATCAAGCGCCTGTACATCAAAACAACCTGAACAAACATTGGTACGGCATTTCTGAAAGCGTCAATGAAGCCCAAATCAGACTTGGCCACTCTTCCTCCAACCAGAGGAGCTGCAAAGCAACACTCGCTCAGAGTATATCTATTTGTGCTAAATACTTACATTGGTCTGATTACTTTATTACAGATACAACAGTGGCTCGGCAACCCCCTACCACCTACCCAATGGGGTTGGGCCAGGGGAGAAGATGGGATCCTCAACCCATTTACCACGAACGACCCTGTGGCACCCTACTCCGTTCTAAAAAATATGATCTTTTGCCGATGCACGACTGGGTATGGGGGCACTGCGGTTGCCGCAAAGCAGGGATTGTCTGCTCCGGTGCCTGCGACGTGTGCCTCGGCTCATGTACGAACGGAACCCTCATCGAAGACAGCATTGATGATGATGAAAATTCAGATTTTGACTAAAATTGATGTTCCAGATACATCCTTGGACACAAATTTCTTTATTTCATTTATTATTATTATTACTATTATTTATTATTAGTGAATTATTTCAGATTTAACAATAAACATTTCATTTTTAACAATAAAAACAGATTAAAAAAAAATTCAATGTTTCCCCCTCCATATCTCCTTAATTATTGATCCTAGCGAAAAAGTCTATAGGACCTTTTTTGTAGAGAATTTTATCTAGATTAATTTAGTATATAAGCATAGTTTTTGCTAGAGGCAGTAGTTTTCGAGTTATTAACAAGAAACTGAAAAAAGGGACCTTTATAGACCCCCCCTCCCGTTAGCTTCACTCCCATCCATCAGTATTTTTAGTATGTTGTTAGATACCTTCCCCTACAATTGTGCAGAAATTGGCTTCTACATGAATTATTGCCGCTTACCATAGTCAGATGTACGGAGCAACACTAAGTCAGTAAATTTCCTAATTTTAAAAATCGTAAAAATTATCTCTTGATTCATATTTATTGTTATGATTCCACTTCAGAAGATCAAATCGTTGCAAGTGGTATATGAAACCATATAACCACATGAGTCTTGCAAAATGTTTTATGTATAATATACAATGTTTATCCAGCATAATATGCAATATTTTATTTATAACAGCTTGGATCAGATAAAACTAATGGAAAATTGACAAATGACAAGATACATGAAATTAATTGCACGGTGACACATTTAATGTTTTAAATAACGTCTAAATTTGTTTTTTTAACAGTGAATATATGACACGACACAAATTATTCATAAATCTATATAATTGCAAATAGTGAGTCCTATTACCCACTAGTGATGTAATGGAGCCTATTGCACAACACATTAGAATTCATTATAAAACTACAATTGCTACCTATTCTCGAACGATATTAGAGCAATTCCGTGTTTGGCTAGTAGGATCACCAAAAATAATCTAGCAGTTGTAGATGATGTTGAAGAAAAAATTCCATAATATACTACTGAAGAAAGTTATCAGTCAAGCGTCTATTCCTTCGAGCTGCAACAGGGGCATAGTTCGCAGAATATACATATATTATAATACAATAATGAATACTCAAATAAACCACAAAACGAGAAAATAAATGTGTAGTAAATATGTATACAGTAATTAGTAATAAACGCACTAAACTGGTACAATTAAATATAACGTATGTACTTTATTAAATTAAAGTGCAACTTTATTAATAAATTAAAGAGTTCCAACTAACACAGCGGAAATCGTACGTACACCTCGATCGATAATTCAATGTCAACTACGATCCAAAAATGCATTGCTAGTCTGTTCCACTACGGTTCGTCGACCACTTACCTCATTTGAGCGTTATCAGTGCACTGTTATGTTAAAACTCTTTAGAAATTAGAAAACAGTTATCTCGGTGAATTACCATACATCGCTCGCCCACAGCCTTAGTTATATGAGTCTTTTTATTTGTCCCTATCAATTTACACCAATTTAATCAAACCTAAATGCAGTTATATTTGCAACAAGCGGTTAGTTCTAGTTCAATCACTAGGGTGTGAGATTCTTTTTTTCTATTTTCCACAACATGCCTCGCTGTAAATATCCTAGAATAAAAAAACATGAAATACCAAATTAGTAAATCATTTCACCAATTATAAGCTAAAGATGTGCCAATTGTATTTTAATTATCAGGAATTCATCTCATATTTAAACCAATTGACACGTACACTTTCAAGAACGTACCTCACACAATATTAATATTATTTTAATGAGGCCGTAAAATATATTACCTGTCTTGTGCGATAACAGATTCATAGAACTTTTAATAGCCTTGAAATAATTACAGTAGCACCACTGCCCAAACCGTTCGTCATTCTCCTCGACGCAATTGTTATTAACTTTTTAATACTAAATGATCAATAGATTCTTCTGTGCGTCTAATTGTTGGATCTGATAGAAAACGCCGCCTAGCCTATTAAAATAAATACCACGTGATTGATGATGACAAGTAAAAAATAATATCCTCGGACAATTAGGGCTTTCACAGTTTTGTTAGTTAAAATATGTAGTTGGTTCAAGCCGAGCCGTAGGATCTCAATTGCTTCAATCGACCAACGTACGGAATCAAAGACTTGTTCCTTATTATCATTTTGTGGTGGCATGATTAATGGCATTCCGCCATATGCGCGAATGGCCATTTATTTTTATTAATTTGACATACAGTCGCAATCAATATTAATACGCAGATATACTATGCCTGTTTAATATATATTCATGAGCATCGAGCGTAATTACCTCTACATTACGTGTATCAAGTGTGCTATGTAATGATTATACTTTAAGTGTCAATTAATGATGCAGTCTGGACATACATATGTGCATTGCTATGTATTTGAGTGACACAACTTAAAAAAAAGCCAGCGGCAACATAACGCCATCCTGAAGCGACAATGAGGCTAACTGAAATTCAGTCTTAAATATTTGCCAATGTTTCTTTAACTGGGTTTATCACAAACTCAGTCACTACTCCATAAAGTGTACTTGTAAATTATAATCATTATTAAAATACTTTACTATAACATCTGTTTTGAGTTTTGTCTTTGCTTCATCCGTTAGGCATAAAAATAGATTTAAAAAAATTATCAAAGGATATTTCCACCAGCCAGACTGAGGCACTTATATTTCGAAATACCCAAATCGAGGAGATACCCAAAAAAACGAGAATTATTTGCTGTAGACAAGTGGATTGGAAGTGCTGCCCTCTCCTGTCAAGTGCGCTTACTAGACCTCTCCCTGCTCAGTTGCTCAATTATCGTTCATGTAAAACCATCGCAGCAGACGGGGTAATTTCTTTCTTAAATTCGCCCCAACGTTTTCAGCAATTTTGCGATGGCGAACTTTAAGGAGCGTCAACGCGTCAACATCAAATTTTATTTCCTGTTAAAAAAACCAGCGGCAGATACAGTTTTAATATTTCGGGGAGCCTATAGAAAAGGAACTCTAAACCAGGCAAGAATTTACGAGAGATTTGCACGGAATTTCCTGGAGTTCATGACAAAGAATCCTAATTGAAGATTTGAACATGAGACTCGTTGCGGCAAAGTTCGTTCCACGACTTATTTCTGATGACCAGAGGGAGAACCGTTTTAGGGTGTGCCAGGAATGAAAGAACAGAACAGGCATAGACTGATCCTGATTTGTTGTCAAAAGTCATCATAAGATATGAATTTTGGTGTTACGCCGACTATGGCCCCGAAACAAAACAACAGTCCAGCCAGTGGAAGACACCGTCATCGCTCATACCAAAAAAATACGATATGAAATCAAGTGAAGTCAGTGATGGTTTGTTTTTTCGACATGAAAAGAGTCGTGTTCACATTGTTTCTAGACAAAAGGGCACCACAGTGGACAAAAATTACTATCAGGAAGTGCTAAAGCAATTGCGTGAAGAAGTGAGAAAAATACAACCTGAATCGTGGAGATCGAGGGACTGGTTTCTCCATCATGGTCCCGCGCCTGCTCACACAGTTTTGAGAATCAGCCAGTTTTTACAATGATATGGGAATTGATCTAGATAATTTTAACTTTTAAACTAACATGAAAATATTTCGTCGAGTGATTGCAAAACCGGGAGCAAATGTGCGCGACAACCTAAGCTAAGGGCAAATCCGTTACCGACGTCGAGAGTCTCAATATTGCCGCTACATAAGTACGACGTTTGATATAATAGGGCTCGCACAACGGTTTATAACGAATACGTCGAGAACCAGCAGACATAAAATCATGATTTTTGAAGATGGTGTTTTTTTTTTTTGTGAAAATTGATGAAATCCGTAAAGGGTATTTGAATCCTAAAACGTCCCTGAATAGGTATTTGACCATTCTTCCCACATATTAAAGGGATGAATGGAGAAAAAAGGGTGAGAAATCTTTAAAATATCCCTCGAAAATATAACACCAACAACACATACAAAACAAACAAAATCGAAAGAAAATTGTGTGAAAAGTGAATGCGATCATTACTTCAATTTTGTACATAATATTTAGTTGTACATAAATTATATTTTACAGCTGTTTGCTTATCTATTTCTTAAACTAAAGTAATATTAAGTTAAAACAATTTGTGATAGTATTAAACCAAAACAAATTAAACTATCACATTGTTAAAGCTTATAATTGGCTTTGGCTGGGGACTAAAACGTAAACACGAATATTATCTTATTGTTACCAGCAATACACATGCAGATGCTATTTATAAAACGATTATTCATTTTTATGATTAACACAGCTTACGTATTTTATCATGAATGAATAAAAAATTGGTAACGATCCAAACATAAAAAATAGTGTAGTTAGGAACATTGTGTGTTGCGTTATATGAATAGAATTATCTAATTAACATTCTTAATCCCTATTGTATCCCTTGATCAATTATATTTAGGTTTTATACAATTTTCTAGTTTTGTGGGAGATATCGAATTAAATACTTTATCCAATTAAGATTGCTTGTAACTATATTAATTATTCAACACTTAGTTTTCATGTAAATATCCTGAATTTCTGAAATATTAAATACATAGTTGGGTGTTATTCTTTTGAACCCTAACTTTCAGAATAACTGTCTGGCTTTTCCAACACAGGTATTTGTTTGGGTATACTCCTTAGAAATAGTAATTGTTACAAAAAAAGACAAGAGAAAGTCATTTCTTCGTCGAATTGTGACTGGCGATGGAAAGTGGATATATTTCGAGAATCCTAAGCGTAAAAGATCATGGGTAACTCCAGGTGAACTATCGACATCGACTGCAAGGCCAAATCGCTATGGACGGAAGACAAAGGTCTGTGTTTGGTGGGATCAGAAGGATGTGATCTATTATGAGCTACTAAAACTTGACCAGACCGTTAATGCTGAACGCTACTGAAAACAAATGATCGATTTGAATCAATCTTTGTGTGAAAACGACCAGAATATCAAAAAAGGCAACACAAAGTGATTTTGCTTCATGGTGATGCGCCATCACACACAGCAAAGCCGGTCAAGGAAATGATTGATATGTTTAGTTGGGAAATACTTTCGCATGCGGCTTACTCGACAGACTTGGCTCCGTCCGATTGCTACTTATTCGCATCGATGGGACACGCACTTGCTGAGCAGGGCTTCACTCGTGATGAAAATGGCTCGATGATCAGTTTGACTCAAGAGAGCAAGAATTTTTTTGGCATATAATCCACAAATTGTCGAATACTTCGAATAAATTATCTTTATCATTTTCATACAATAGATGTGTATTTTCTATAAAAGAAATCCTGTTTCATATTTACATACCTGGTACATAACGATCTCTGCAAATAACTTACTTTTGACTTAAGACCATCGTGATAAACGAGAGACATTTCGCACCCACAAACGCTGTGTGACTTAGAGGTCTGCGTCTATTAATACATTATCAGTGGCAGAAGAATGTCTGGGTACCAATACTGTCTCCAATGTCGTGCTGTGCACCCGTCGTTAGTAAACTTCGCCTCCTCCTGCCTCTACCTCTATCTGTCTACCATCGGGTCCATAAAGTGTCCCCGGACAAGGGTCCGAGACCCGCTCGCTTGTACGCCTTCGAGTATGGCCTCGTGTGTTTTGTGTATGGCCGTGCCCCCATGTCGCTATACACGCCGATGCTCCGGGCCCTCTCATTTAAATTAAATTTTTCTTTATTTGTACAACGGACAGGTTAACGATGTGTCAGTCCTGTCAAGATCAAGAGAGTGATTCTGCAATATCTTCGAGAACCCTATGCCGAGACTGGTATGTCTGTTGTAAGTGGCGGGTCGTGATCGAGTGCTCATAGAAGATGGTTAGGATGAGCGCTCGTCTTTCGAGAGTTTCTTTTGGGGCCACCAGCAGGTGTCTGAGGATGCTCGTGATTGTCTACTTCCGAATTTGTCCTGGTAAGATTTTGTAACGTGCCATACAATCCAGAGATTATCATACCGGTAAAAGTATTAAAACTTATACAGTACTCGCGTATGTTCAAATGTTCAAAGTGGTTGTACCCAGAACAAGCAGCAAGATCAGTTTTGCATATTTACATGTCCATGAATTTAATTAATTCTGTTCTTCCACATAGAAAACGCTTAGGAAAAAGAAACTTATTTCGCTTGTCATTAATCAAGATTTTTTTGATAAGATATTGACGATTCATATAAATGGTCACATAAAAAACTTCATAGATTCAACGAAAGGATCATCTTTGAATGCTACGTTTATCTTGAAATATGTTATATCTGTCACGACATAAAATGCATAAGTTTTTGAAATCGTTACTGGATCATTTAGATGAGAAAATTGAATGTAAAAGTGAAGCTTCTGATCTTCTTTAACCATTACGTAAACAATAAATTGACAAGTATCAGATATTCATCAAGTACATTCAGGAGTACCCCAAAGGTCTATTTTAGGGTCTCTTTCATTGATGCCGCAATGCCCTCCGACTCCTTTTGAGCAGCTCTTTTCAATTTCTTGGCCTCTACAGTTTTACCTAGATGAGAAAATTTAATGTTAAAGTAGAGCTTTTGATCTTGTTTAACCATTACGTAAACAATAAATTGAGAAATATCAGATATTCAGCGAGTAACATGTGGAGTACCTCAAAGGTCTATTTTGGGGTCTCTACTTTTTGCTATATTTATGAATTATCTGCACAGAATCGTAAATGAGAACAAGCTTATTGTAGGTGTAAATTTAAATAGTCCAAGATGTAATCTGTTCGATACAGAATCAAGTAAATAGTGAGTGTAATACGGAAGAGAAGTTTGAACTACATATAAAATGTTTAATATCTTAAACTTGCTTCACTTGGCCTTAGAAACTGAATTTTCCCAAATATTTTCTGGCATAACTCAGATTTCATAAAATATGATTATTTTTTACCTGCAATAGAAGCCAAACAATGAGTTTTTTCGAATTTTGTCAAAAGAATAAGTAACTAAAAGTTTTTAACAGCACAATTCATGCAAATCATTTCATTCAAAAGATTTTATTTCTTTTATTCTCTCAATCCTGCAGAATTCTCTAAAACTCGTCCAGTAAATTTATCATTAACAGACACACAAAAGGTATATATTCCTGTGTTGTTATACAATCAATTAGCGTTGACGTGGTTTTAAATTTAACAGCCTGAAAATTTATTGTATCAGATTCCAGATTTAAATAGGCAGCAGGTGTGGGGACTCAGCCTCGTGCAATATTATTTTAAGTAACCTTATATTTATATTTATTTATGACCGATTACGCGTCTAAATTAGCCCGAAATAGGGCCTAACCTAAAATTGCCCCTTACTTAAATGACTCGAAACGTTAACACGATAAATTCGGAAGTAGACAATTATGGGGTCCCTCAAGCACCTGCTCCTTCGAAGAACAAACCTTATTTGGAATATTTTAAGGCCTACCTTGCGGGTAATCACTAAATCGTTAATGCTCTATTAGAATTTTATTATAAATTTCAAAATCAATATCGATTTCGTGATTGTATTGCATATCAACTATTTCTAAAAAAGTGAAAAGGACTTCTCACGTTTTATATATAACCGGGATATAACCCGATATTACTATACTATTTTTTTTTACTATAACGTTTGCGCTATTATTAGCTGCAAGTGTTTATCCTCTATCATGTTGTCTAAAATACACATGAAGATTATTATATTTGGAATACGTTTTTGTCAAAGAGGCAAGATCTGATTCATTTTGAATAACAATTTTTAAATGTTCAAACGTGAAGAGTCAGTATTTAGTAGCGGGAGCTCTGCCTACTTCTGTTATATCCAGAATTTGAGATGCTGTACAAAATTCAACATTACTATTTTCAGCAATATCAAACATGAAAACTGCATATCGTGATTTCCTCCTTATTGGGTATTGTCAGTGCAGCGTAATCGATGCCTGATGCCATCAGAAAATTAGGCGCCGAATATGGACATTCATTATATTTATGTCGTGACAATTTCCAGCGAGGATGATATCGTGAGATGTAAATGTAATACTTGAGGTTCTCTATAGAAATAAATTGGACTGAAATAATTCTCTTGTAGAATTTACGAGGTATTTCGTGTGTAGTCCAGTCATGTTGTCGAAGGTTCAGAAAAAAATATCAATAGATGTAAGAGACCCATATTTTTTATGAGTCACCCTACTTACACTTATATTATTTATTGACGTTTGCTAATTCAAACTAAATTTATAACATATGCGAATATTCAGGATTGTATTTTTTATATATAAATTGGCAATTGTATTTAATATTAATGTTACGACGATCTTCGTACACAGGCAATACGTTTTATACAAGACTATTATCTCACAAAAATCCTGTAAAAAAGAGATTTATTTTCTAAATATCAGTTGCAAAAATATTAATCTTACACATAACATTGGCTGACTGCAATGGCTTTAGAAACACGTGGATTTAAAGTCAAAACAGACCTCTGTAAAATGTCTATAAAATGCTCAATGTATTAAACTAAAGAACTATTAACTTACAAAAAAAACTACTCTCTACCATAAACAAATGTACGATGAGCAAATCGACTAAGAACAAATTCGTTACGACATCCCAATATTCCCACTACATAAAACGTGAGATGTTGTGTTGGTTGCATAACGAACGAGAAATACGACTCCATGTAACCTTATTACTTCACCCTTTGCGGTTCATTGCCGTCCATAATATGAAGGTAGCCCAAAGGGTCAAATGTAAACAATAACAAGGTGGACACATGGCGGTGTTTGTTTATGCCGGTTCCAGGTCGACAACAGACCTAGTGAACATAGTATACTTTTTTTTGGACCGCAAAGGGTTAATTGTTGATTATCTATCAATTCTTTACAAATAGTACTCTGATTACATAATGCCTAAATCTGAACTTTATAAATTAATAATAAAACGCGTAATGATTTATCGAAGTAGGTATGATTCTTCGACATCGGAGCTCTATGTAATAATTTTAAAAGGTGATTAAAAACTAATCATGATAAATTTAGAACGGTTTTGGAGTTCATAAAAAAACTGATACCTGTATTTAGGAAAATGTATGTAATACACTCGGTAGAAATAATTTCCTATGTAATTTATTTTGTATCCTATATAGTTATTTAAGCACACAATAATATTTGATTAGGTAATTTATTTCCAAGAGAGAGCACTGTCTAAACAATGGCGCTGCTGGACCGTGATCATTTTTTGCCCCAGTTAGGAGTATGCCTCTATGCAATTAGACCCGCTATTATCAAATTTTCACCAAATTATCCTTATCCTCATTACAAGCGCCCTCTAATTTCAACACCGCTTCCTATGCAATTAAAAAGTCGACCTTGGCCCGACGGACGACGTCGATCGAATTCAAATTAACCGCGTTTCACTTATAAGAGAGTCCCCTGCTTACTCGCCAGGAATTCCTAAAACAAATAACGACGGAAGTTGAGTGACTCTTCATACTTGAACGATACTTTAAGATAAACTGAATCGAGTAGCAACAAAACTAACAAGCAGTTTAGGAAAGTGCCTACTCTGTCTAGCATGAAATTGATAATTAGTACCCGGTAGTTAACTAGATTAGAAAAGCCTGGTTTGAAGTATTTAAAAAAACTGGTGAACTGAATGAATGACTGCCACACTGCTTTCAGGAAACGCCTACACCTTTTCCATTTTTGTGTTCATAAATTATAAAAAAAAAACATCAAAACAAAGTTATGAAAATTATAGTATATTAAGATTATTGCTTAAGTTTATAGCCAAAGTACCATTATTTATTCCACGTGTTATTTATTTAGTAACAGAGCTTCATTTTAATTTTTACTTTTCCGCACTTCACTATACGCGGAAAAGTAATGTAATCGTATAAAAAAAAATGGTTTTTAAATTTTTTTTGCTGTGTATGTCGTCATTGTCGTCGGCATTTATTCTTGTTAGCACGATAACTCAACTAAATCGTGTCGGATCTATCGGGTTTTGACTGATTCTGATTGGGGACGTCTCCCAGACGACACCCATTGATTTTGAGGTGGATAGAACAAACTCTACCATGTACATGGGTCATGAGAAAGTAGAATGGTGGACTATTAGAGACATTTTTTTTTGTTAGCACGATCACTCAATTAAATCGTGTCGGATCGATCGGGTTTCGACTGATTCTGATTAGGGACATCTACCAGACGACATCTATTGATTTTGAGGTGGATAGGACACACCCCACCCTGTCCATGGGTTATGAGAAAACACGATGGTGGACTATTTGGAAAAAAGTAAAACTATCGCATAAAACACATTCTGCATTTATGTGTTGGTTTATTTTTTCTCGGCCACTCAATGTCTAGATAGAGATGTTCTACGCATGGAAGAGTCCGTTTTAAGGTTTTAAAACTGTTTATTATAAATGTTAAATCAATACAAAATACAAATTTTTAATTTTGTTGATTGAAGATAATTGAAAACAATTATTGTAAATTATTGGCTAAAATTTAAATATGAAATGAAAATTGATTGAGATGCAAATAAAAAAAAAGAAAATGTTGACTTATCGTTTTACATACCGGGTGTAGTATTACCCCTAAAATTTTGTCGGTTTTGTTTAAATATCACTCGAGTTTTGGGAATTACAATAACAAATAAATATCAATCAATTCACATTAAAGAGATTATTCTAGCACTTCCTGAAGCGTCTATAACATATATCTTTTAAATATAATGTTTGAGTATAATTATTTAAAACTAATAATTTAAAACTATTGAACTAGGATAATGATCTATAATTGTCACAAAAAAAAACAAATATTTACATCCGAGGGCCGTTTTTAATATATTTAAGTGGGTCACTATATGTCTTTATCCATATGGAAAAACCGACATCACATAAGTTCGTTTCTCTCTGAAACCTCTTTCCCAATTTTACTCAGTTTGTACACATCTAATTGACTATGGTATCATCATGTCAAATGATTTTTAGTGATTTTAGAATTTTATCTATGATCCAAAGATACATGTATCATTCGTTTGCCAAAATCGACACTTTTTCAGTTATCATTTTTATATTTCACAATTTGTTTTATATAAACAAAAAGCTTTTTTCCAAAAAAACCCTTCATTTAATTTGTTTCTTATTTCATTCTACATTAAAAAAAAAACAATCATCAAGATACTTTTGAACAGTATCGTGATGAAGGTATATTGTACTTGATCATATGTATACATGAAAGTAATATATGATAATTACTGCTACAGATAACATTTGTCGTAAATATTAAAAAAATATATGCAATATACCATTATGTATAATTTTTTAGATATAAATTATCCTTGTATCCTTTCATGTGAAATAAAAAGTGCTTAAATAAACTAACTGCATGGGCACTATGTGAAACAAATGTTATATACCAAGAAAATTAACAGATCCAAAAGACAATAATAATCAATGAGTTCGTTGTTGTTTGCAGCAAATCATATTGTTTTAATCAACTTAAAATAATTAATTTCTCTTAATTGATTAAAATCCTCTCCCCTCCGAATGTTGCCTCACTCTTTCTTATACGCATACCTAGCGAATCTCATACTTTTTTCTATTCTTGACGGGCAGTACCTTAGATAAATTCAATTAACCCAAACTGAGAACCTAACACCAATGTTAATTTCGACCATTAGAATAAGAAATAACATGTGCTAATGATGGCAGAATTTCAATCGAAATATACAAATGCATAAAATGTGGGTTGTGGTTAAAAGAGATATAATAAATACGTTGTACGGAGAAAGATAATGTAGTTTAAAATGGTTCATATAAATATTAATCATCAGTTTTATTGATTGCCTCCGTATGATGCCAACTTGGTTGGCGAAACGCGCGTCGAGAAACCTGTAGTCTTTCGATCTTAGTGGAAAATTGGTCTCATATTTCCACATGAATATGTTAATTTAAATAATCGCTCTAGGAAACAACTACTCCTCGGGCTAAAGCCCCGCCAGGCATTGAATTATACCCAGAAGCGATCCTCGACCCCTTTCTCGTGTTTCTGCACGATCAGATAAGGTTAATTAAAACAAAATTGTATTTAAATAATGTTAATTTAAAAACAATTTTAACATCAATATAGTTATGTAATACTTAATAGGAACCACCAATTTTTTTCTGTGCTTTCCTGTACAATTAAATGTTGAATGAACCTTTATTCCAAATAATAAAAATTAGAAATCCTCGAAGTCTAGAAAGTCGATTCACATAAAATATTTACTCAAATTAAAGATTTGTTGTTAATAAAAGATACATCTCGAATATATGTAAGTACCTACATATAATTTCATGTTGAAATATTTATAATAAAAGTTGTCTAAAGAATCGCAAAATTTTATTTTAAATAAGTACCTAGCCTATAAAGAAATTTAATTTAACAACAGGGGTGTTCACAGAGTTTATAAAGATTTCCAATTATTCAAAAGCAACATTCAACACCTTATAAATTTCAAAAGTTGCAAATCATTTTAGAAGATTAAATTTCATATGTTTATTAATACGTATACCGCATACAAATACTACTGCCCAATTGCCACACTGATTAGTGATAAACAATTTAAATTTATTTTGTTATAGAATATAATCTAACCATTACGGCAAGTTGATTGACTTACAAGAAATATTACTATACCGCTCGAGAAATCTCCATATCTAACTCGATATCTTAATTGAACAGAGGTATTGTATAAACACCGCTGATAGAAAAAAACGCCGAACAAGCTTGTCTTCTTTAAATCCGACGTCAACTTGAAGAGTGAAACTCGAAAATGTACCACCTCTCACCTTCGTCTCCGGCTTGTGTTGCGTCTTTGTGTTCAGCCGTCTGGCTCCGTGGTCCCTGCACTTGTGGGTAATCTCCAGTCAAGGTCTGGGAGATGTTCCATGGCGGTTCATTTAAATAAATATTTATTCAATTCAGTCTGTTGGGGCATTACAGGCCAAAATCGAATTCATTGTTTCACGTTAATAGAACCGTTCGGGGTTCGCATAGTGTTCATCTTCGAGTTTCCGAAAGTATTGATAGAACGAGAGAAGACCAATCGAGTTTTTTCTTTGAATCAGTTAAATTTAGTCAAGATAAATACCCTCTAATTTAAATCAGTGGCTTCCACTTTGTAGGTTATATACTTTTTATATAAATTGGGACACTTTCTACTGATGTTATTTAAAATCAATAACTTCCAGTTGTTGAACCGCAATCAGCTTCTAAATAATTCAATGCGTCCTGGGGTGTAATGATGTCCTCCTTTGTCTAACGATTACGTATGTACGTGGACTTTTATATATAAATGAAATGCAGTCTCGAAGATACATCTAATAACTATAATGAAAATTGTTGTCAATAATCTTACCATTTGTGCCATTACATTATGATTTCCAAAATATAAATCAAATAACTTTAAAAATTAAAACATTTCTCCGAGCAAATTTCTACCCCAAATAGTTTTGTAGGTTAATAGCAATAGAAAACTGATAGAGAAATTAACTAAAACATATTTGAATATTTTAAATGAATTAGAAAAGGTAATACGTAATTTTACGTTCATTCATACATACATAGCAAATCAAAATATCTAAAACTTGTACTCTATTCGTAGCTCATGCTACTTAAAGAAAAATAACGAAAAATAAACACAAACTATCATTTATCATCAGTAACACAAACAACCGCACACCACACTAATTTAGTTTAACTTTCAATTAGTTGCTCTAAAGCCTTCACCAATAATAGTCCAAAAATGTAATTTTTTTTATATTCACCTCATCTGAATCCGAACTTTCTCAGTCCTTTACAAAACAGTCTTAAATTTCTAACACTCTACATAGTTCTATGAAGATGAAGGTTATATATAACCTTCATCTTCATAGAACTATGTAGAGTGTTAGAAATTATATATTTATTATTATTATAATTATATATGTATCACTGAAAGAAATATTATTAATTCAATTAAAGACAAATGGACTATAATTTATATGTAAATCCACAAAAACTAACTATTACATTTTATAGCGTTAAAGGATAAATCGCATATTGTCAGTTAATTGTTATATTATTATTTATCTAAGCTAGTTGATCTAAGTGCTCTACGCATCAGATAGAGACTTCGCATTAATTAAGGAACAGGCTAAATGCTCAAAACTTCAGGTAGTGGCTAATGTAAAAAAAATAATCAAGGAAGCTTTTCCTTCAAGGCTTTTTAAAATACTAGACATGAATCAAAAACCATTCTTTGATTTCCACAAAGCTTCAAACCAATACATCGGTTCATCCAAGTTAGGTATAACCCAAGCTTCTTGGTGAAGAATAAATACAAGAAAAACTTCGGTGACTTGGTACAGTTTGAGATACGTCGAGTACTAATTGTAAGAAAAAACCAAATTTGCAGTCTCTTAGGTTTGCTGCTCTCTACATTACCCAAGAAAATGCCTCTTAGTGCCAACAAGAAAAAGGACATCACGGACATGCTGGATATCATAGACGAGAAGAACAGGATATTTTCAGGAACAGGAAGACGTTCTGAGTACCTAAGAATAAAAAAAAAACGTGGAGATAGATAATATCCAGTATACCTAACAATCTGATACTTCGATCATTTCCAAACATTTTTTCACGTTTTAAGCGACACAACACTTTTTCTTCAATTTTTTTTTGTAACATTCTTCATTGTGAACTTTTCTAATTTGATGCTTTTTCTAGAACAAATTTTAATAAAAATTGTATTTTTGTGCAGTTTTTCTTCGTTTCATTTCCGTGTCTATTATCTAGTTTTTTACAATTTATAACGAATTATTTCTGATGAAACATCTTTTGCGTAAGTCTGATTGGCTCAGCAGTTTTTATTCTCACAACTAAGAGGCGAGCACAGCTTATCAGCTAGACATGAACAAGCACATTCCAGAACCACACCGGCCTACTATGATGCAACTCTATATACGTCCAAATTGTCACTTAGCCGTAGCTCATTAACGGCCGCCGGAATAAGTCATTTAGTGAAATTACAGAAATAAAACCCAACAAGAGTGCTGTGAACATAGCGTGCTAACGAGTTCGAGGTTTTCAGCCGGTGCAGCAGCGGATGTAACCCCACAAATCTGTCATTGTCACTTCAATAAACAAAGCCAATGTTGTCGGGAGATCCCGCGGAGAGGGAATTTTCATTCTCCGCAGGGTCTCCGAAATAAGCTGGTGTTTGGTTTACTATCGAACCTCACCTTGAAGAAACTAAATATATAAGCAGCGAAGGCGGGCTGGAGTTTTACTGGGAAACGGTAGAGAATCAGTGGCGTTCTCTATGGGTTATACGAGCTTGTGTAGCGTTTTCTAAGGACGCAAAGGCACAAATTAAAAAAATTCCTCGTGTATGCCATTTAATGGTGTCTAATAAATCGATATGTAATGGAAAGAACACTACTGGTGTTTTTAAATATAAGAGCCAGACACTGGTTGACATACGATGGGAGCCAGAGTCGGCCGAATGTTATGTGAAGTAGTAAATAATTTGTATTTTTTTAAATAAGATTTCCGCATTTCTAGATATTTCGCAACTATCGCTGTCATCACTCCGATATTTTTACGTGTAACAATGATAGATGATATCAAATAGACAGTATAATGTCTTACTGTTTTGAAGGATGATTTTTATAATACCTACAAGCAAATGAATGTTGAAACCTCTCGGGAAAAGACGCATTTGTTGCCAAATCAAGTAATTTTTCTAAAATAAAAATGATTATTGTATTAATAATTATTACAAATGATATTTCGGCAAGAAACGTTCTGCCAGCAAAAATACAACTGTCTACTTTTGAACTACATAGAAACAAACTTTTATTTCAAATTTGTTTCATTGTTTTTTGTGCTACAAATAAGAACCAAATATATAAAGTAGTACAGGGTGTCAAGAATAGGAACAAGCCTTAAAAACTCTGATATCGGACCGCCCACGAGGTGCGCAGTAAATCCTTGGTCTTTACTCAGTCGCATTGACATTTGCAGAGTAAATATGGAGCGAATGTGAATATACACAAAGTTTGATCTGGCCACGCGTAAAGTACAAACTTTTCCCACCGAATGCTGCCTTACTCTTTCTGCTACGCATACATATATCTTACACTTTCCTATTCTTGACAATCTGTAAATGTACACATTATTTTAAGTTTAAGAAAGAAAGCGGGTTTCATTGTCGCCAATAAGAAAAAATCGTTATTTTTCCAAAATAAATATTATATATTTTTTTTATTTTATGTATCCAAGCTTTATTCTGAGTTTCGAAAATTGTTTTTCGGCTTTACGAGGAAACCGACAGTTTATCATTAAAATGAAGATTACTACCGTGTTCAGGCGATGTCATACGATTTGTGTCATACTCAATGTAATTTGCGACGATTTTGAGACTTGTATATTTCTACAAAATGCCCTTAATCGATTTTCTACCGTAATAAAATGTCTCTCGAGAAATTTTTTTAAGAAATTCGTATAGACGTAAGAGGCTCTGAGGAACTCGACGGTGCCTTGAGATTTCCTCTAAATCCAGAGGTTCTATAGGTATGTACGAATTTCGAAGATGTTTTCTTCTTTTATTCTGAGTTTCGTGTGTGGATCGTGTTTAGGAAGTCGATTTATGTCATATTCAATGTAAATAGACTTATTCTTGTTCGCCCGAAAACAAAACTCGCTTCCAGTTTGAACCACGCAACCAATTGAACGGTTCAATTTAAGTGTTCTCTAGCAAAACGCAGTCTAGTAACTTTATGTTCTCTGGTGAGCAGTGGTTCAATAACTGGTCTCCTACTGCCCACTTCATTAACCGATCTCCTGGCCGTTCGTCCAGAAATTTCTACATTTCGATCCGCTGCTAGGACTCTGCTTAATTCTAAATTGGTAGAATACCTGTTTGTTAGGTGCGTGGACGATTAATTTCTTCTCCTCTAAAGGGGCTCATACATTGTCAAACAAATTGCGCAACAAAGCGATGCTCAACGTTGCGTTGCACAATTACATCATCCATACACTTGGTTAAATTTTATTCAAACTTTAGTTACAAGTTGTTTGTTGACAATAGATGTCGCTCTTAATTTTCCATACTTCAGGTAACTCTGTATATCGTTCCATCCAAGAAGACTAGAGACTAAGGAGACATAACTCCTCGAAAAATCAGTGGTGGGGGTGGTACGAAAAACGTCGGCAATATGGCAGGCTCGCGTAGAAACGCGTGGGATCTGCGCATGCCGTTTATCCTCGTCTATCGCGGTTTCTCTCTCTCACACTATCAAAATGTCGAGTTCCATTGAGCCACGATCAGGGCTTTTGCAGGAACAATTCGCAACGCAACAATACCTCGACGCTTTTGACATATTCAACAGAAAAACTGGAAACTTTCAAAACACAACAAACAAAAATAACCTCAAATAACCTCGCTCGATTCTACGCAATGACCGCCATGATGAAGCACACCACGTGATCACAGTGCGGACGCGTTTCGTGCTACCCCCACCACTCGAGTTATGTCTCCTGTCCTCTAGTGTTCTGGGTTCCACCAAGAAAACTGGCCGACGACTGAAAACGCACATACACAATACAACGCGTTGCGCAAACGTTCCCGTTGTACAAAATATTTCAAACATTTTTGAAACTACTGAAACTAGTCTAAACATTTGTGCAACGCTTCAAACAGTGCCATACATTGGCAAATTAGCTGTTGCAATTTGTTTGACAATGTGTGGGTCCCTTAAGTGTACTGGACAAAGTGTTTCATTCACTTGATTATTTATTTAAATATACAATTTACATTAAATTTAAAAACAATCACCAGCGTAGCTGAATTTATTGCTTTTTACAAACCACTTTGGGCAGCGTTAAATGTACCTACTTATTATTAACAAACAATTACACAATGTTACTTTACTTCTGTCAAACAATTGCAATTGTTTATCAGTAGTGGCAGTGGGATACCCTAGGCCACCTACATAAGATGCTTAAGGATTTAAAACTTCGAAATATTATAAGAAGAAAAGTTTTACTGCCACTTTAATTTTGTCCCAGACTATATTTTAACCAAATTCAACACGTATTACTAAAATGTTTTCACTCATTTTAAAATTTCTCGCGTCAGCGTTGGTATGTATATTGTACGGAGAAAAATAGTGTCCTGGATATGGATACCTGCATTTCCTGTGTATGCTACTGCAATTTTACTGCGATCCTACAAACCATCTGAGGCTAGACTCGGGCCCGAATTGGAAAAAGGAAGAAACATTCAACGCCACATATAGATGTATTTACTGCAAAAGGAAACCGTAAAGTTTTTAATGATTTGTATACATGCCTTGGCGTACACATGGTTTAATAGGTCTAACACGAACGTACGACGAAGGAAACTTTGTATATTTTAAAACAACTGGTAATGGCGACATTTGGTTTTTGTGGTCGGAGTTATTTATTCAATATACTGTTCGGGGTGATTAATTTCTTTCTTGAATAGTGACTCGCATTAGTGACGTAGTCGTGTATTTCTTAGGCGGTTTGTTTATAAATAATGAAATATGGCCTCTTATGTATTAAATCAAAATATATCATAAAATGCGCCGTAAAATGAACTGGCTAAATAAACAGACTATTTAAAAGCGTGATAGTAAACAAATAATTAGAGTTCTTTTGCCGTGATTAAACGTTAAATATAAAGACTGGTCAACATTTTCGAGTTAGTCATTAAATTAACCTATTAGTGCATGAAGTTATTTTTTATTTAATTAGTTATTAAAAATGCTTTTTTTCTATTTATCTATGCAAGAAAAAAACGAAAAAATTATTAAAAAAAAGTATTTTGTGTACTTTTTTCAAAATGGCCTGTCCATTAAAATGGACTCTATGCAAAATGGATAAATAAAATAAGGATTTTTCTTAAAAAAATGTAATGTCTATAAAAATATGTGTCTTAACATTGTACATACAAATTTTAAAAATTAGGTTTACTTCGTGTGATATGTCTTGAAACAACCTTTGGGATGTAGTCCAACATTGCACTTTTCGCAAATAAAATTACATTTTTTGGTGCACTGCTTACACCTCCTATGAGTTTCACTGTACAATACGATATGGCCAATGTTGTCGAACTTTACATCGTTTGTTGCAGTTGATACTCTCCCCCTTGATGAAGGCGTTCCGTAAGTTTGAAGTAAAGACTGGGCGATGTACCGTCTGAAAACGAGTAAGTTGGAACTAAATGGATCGTTGGGCATGATTTTCTTCATGAGTAGCCAAGCATTAGAAACTGAAACATCAACTAAGTAGGCAAAAATTGGCCAATACCATTTGCGTTGTCTAATTCTTGTTCTGTAAAGAAAAACTAAATTGTTCATTTTATCAACTCATCCCATTCCAGCATTATACTTCGCTATCATTTCATGTCGTAGACAATATTTCTGGTAAGTATGTCGATAGCAAACTACTTCTAATAGTTGATAACGGTATGTTATCGTCTTCTTCATCAAAATCTGAATCGTCATATCTAGCTTCACATACCTGATTCAGTATTCCTCTAGACAGGTGGTTCGGATTAGCAGTCTCTTCGTCAGAATCATCGCTATCTTCTTCTGTGTCTGCAGACGTCTCCTCAGGTGGCAAAATGTATATATTTGATGGTTGATTGTCAGTGCTACCTTCCTCGATTATTTCTAACAATTGATGCAAAGACAGTCTGTAAAACAAAGAGTTATTGTAAAATTTTGCGCAGGCGATTGCGGATGCAAAGCATTTATTTTGCACACGCTAGTAAAGAAATACTTTAAAATTTTTTTATTTGACTATGCACCATTGTGCATAGAGTCCATTATAATGGATCAGACAAAAAAAAAATCGATTTTGGAAAAGAAAAATAACAAAAACAAATCTCAAAAAAATTAAGAACATTATACATGTATATAGGAAGCTACATTCAGTAATATGACAACATAACCCAACTAATTTATAATAAAAACGTAATACATACCCGCCATTTCGCGTGTTGTGCAAATCTGGATCCATTCTGTAATAAACTAGCACTAACTATGTGTAAATCTCGTTGCACACTGGTCTAGACGCCTGCCAACCGATGCTGTCTACCCTTCGAAATGGACTAACCCACGTTGTTTATAGAAATATTTCGCCAGCAACCAAAAAAACATGCGTCCATTAAAAGATACAATATGCACTAATGGGTTAATTAGTAATTAGATTAATTTGTGGAGTAGAGAGGATATCTCCAGAAACACATTACTGGATTAAAAGTCCTGCTGATCGAATTCAGTACCTAAGTATTGATGGAAATTAAACGAAACCAATGACAATTATTTATATTGTACCTCAAGGGACAGTACTGGGACCTCTATTGTTCACAATAGATATAGATAGTTTGCTAGTATCGGCTTCTGAACAAACTGGGTCAAATAGGATTCACTTACATTAAATTAAAAAAATATATATCACTTACTTTGGCGATAGCAAGGACAAAGAGTGCTTTTTGCCTCGATCGGGAATCGAACCCGGCTCTCCCAATTTCCGGTTAGTAGCTCTGACCGCTGAGCTATCGAGGCACACTCATTATCCTTGCTAATGCGCCAGTTTAATGCATCACTACAGTACTCCCTCCCTAGAGACATGGTTTGTCTCGATGCACAATTTAACGGAATGTGACCGCGTTCGCCATTCTTACGAACCGTTGTTCGGTAACCCCCGGGACTATAGGGCGATGGATAGGACGAGAATCAATCCGCGAATTTGAGATGTAAGGGAGGTTGCATATACTGGAATGAATCACATCACGTCGGGGTCACCACTTTGGCGATAGCAAGGATAAAAGTGCATTTTGCCTCGACCGGGAATCGAACCCGGCTCTCCCAATTTCCGGTTGAGTGCTCTGACCTCTGAGCTATCGAGGCACACTCATTATCCCTGCTAATGCGCCAATTTAATGCGTCACTACACTTACCTTTTATATCTTAAGCTAGTGGACTGCCAAATATGGACCACATTGTTGCCGATCATGATATCCATATTTCCGAAGCCACCAATGTTAAGTACCTTCGGACAGTTATAGACAAACATTTACGCTGAGATCTACCAATTAAAAGTTTAATGAAGTTAATTGGAGAGAAGTTGCTATATTTAAATCAAAAATAAGATATATCTACAGAAAACCATATTAAAGATTGTAGACTATTTGCTTTAAGTATCTTACTAAATATGAAGAAAACAGAATTGTCTCCCAGACAGTTGTACACAATTACAGCACTGATGTGAAAGATAGTAATAGTCTATTACCAAGGAGAATGAAAACTATTGGTCGAAGATGTTATGACTATTTATTGTAAAAATACTGTAACTTTCAAAAGACCTGGAATTGGATGTTTATAAAAGGAAGAAAATATTTAATATAATTATTAAATAATGCATAATAGTGAATAATACTCATATTAAAATGATGTTTTTATTTTTACTTATACCTATGATATATTTTATTTTATATTATTATTATCTAGATCTTTACTTAATTCTCTATATAATATTCTGTATATTGTAAAATGCAACCATAAATAAGCCAATCAAAATGGCTTCTGTGGTGTTCTTTTGGTTATTTATTTATATAATTAAATACTTTTCTATATTATTTTTATTGAAAATTTCGTAAACATTTATTGTTATTATTATAATTATCGCTGTTACTTCATCTTATTTGAACAGTGAAATAAATCATCAATCAACCAATTAGAGGAATAAAAAACAGTATAAGAATGTAACAAATTTAGGAATCTTTATTGTCTGTTGAAGACCGTGAAGAATATTGTTCACAGGTGTTCAATATTAATTACGCTTATTGATTTCTTGAGATCAAGATGCTTGATAAACCAAGTGACATCTATCTACAAACTATCTTAAATAGTTTTCAAACCGTTTGAGAAGATCGGTAACTGTAGATGACAGAACACCCTGTATATATTTTGTAATACATCTGGCCATGCCAACACTTCCATTGTTTTTATTCGAACAATAATTAATATCGAAACAGCATGAAAGCAATTGTGAACCGTTAAATTAATTGTTATGGTAATCACTCTTAATTAGAATCTTATTTTAGCATTAAAATAATTGATCAACAAATGAAATGGTAAGACACCTGTATAAGAAATGAGATTAAATTTGTAGATAATTTTTTCTACTAAGAGCATGGCCAAGATTGTTATTTAGAACTAAAATATACATAGTAGTTGATATTTTGTTACACACTAATTAATTTCGCCATTCAAATCGATGTACGTATTTAGGAAAATTTCTAGTATCTGCGTAGTTAAAAGAACGCACTACATCAAGAGCACAATTTACTTATTGTTAAAGAATACCGCTTACGACAAATGCTAATTTTAAAATTGTTCAAAAACAGAATCGTATATGATAAATTAACATTATTAATATATAACAAAGATATTTAGGAGGCGGTGAAAACAAATCATATATAACAGTGAATTGTATTGGGTAAAAAGAAATGATGAATAAATATTTTACCAATGGGTCAACCATCTAATTTTTGTGATATCGTAGATTTAGTTCTTCTGTAGGTTTTTGTAGGCTCTGTAGGATTTTTTTAATATAAAATTTCTAGACTGCAGTTAGAACAAGCCAAATGTGAAACACAAAATTGTGTTCCAGAGTTCTTTTGGTATCACAGTAGAATTAACATTAATTACCGTCACATGTCATACCATAGCCATCTAGACTTAATAAAATAAAATGGTTTTCAACAGCCATTTTAGAAAGGAATGTCATTCTGCTATATATATAATTGAAAAGAGAAATGTAATGTTTTATCAGCTAAGATAAAAATTATACAAGATATCCTTTAAAATAACAAAATAAGTAACATTAGTTTGGACTAAAAAGACAGCACACTCGTGTTATACTAGTTTACCAAATTTCGAAATAATATATTTTTAACTAACCATGCTATGGGGTGGTATACATCTCCTATATCATCGAGTATTTATTTTGTCCAGTATGGCAGCTACAGTACACTGAGAGAAGTAGTTGTGACAAGAAATTTCATAATCCTAAATTAAATTATCTGTATTAGATGAACTAAAAATTTTATTGTTATTAATACAAGGAATTTATTTAATTTAGTCTCAAAATAAACATGACTGGTCATAAAGTTTTCAACACAAAAATCTCTATATAAAAAATTACACTGATTTTTGATATTTTATCGTATTAACTAACTCCTAAATAACTCCTAAGTTTTCAATTGCTTATTTTTTTACATCCACTAGTAGCTTATTCAATGTTATAAAAAGTAGAAAAATTATTATTAATAACGTACATATTTATTCCATTTACATCTAGAACTTCGCACGGAAGAGATTTTAAACAATATGTAAATACGCATTTTTTTATTTACATCGTAATTTTTAGAAATAAAATTATTTATTTCATCTTTCTTTCATCTACTTCATCAAATATTCCTTTGATTTAATAATTTCCTTCGACGCCTTTGAAATAAAATATAAAATTTCTTCGCATAAGGAAATAGCAAGCTATTACAAATTGCGGAAGTAAAATGTCTTTAAAGGTATTCAAAAACATACTTATAATAATCGTTTATCGAAATTACAGAGGCCCCTTTATAAATACGTTTAACTGCGTCTTTTTTATTTCGAAAATAATCTTTTCAAATGAATGAAATAACATCAAGGCGTTTATTCGCAAACAGATGGAATAAAAAACAGTAAGTATACAGTTTTAAAAGGAAAACTCAACCGTTCTTTTCACGGATTCAACTGGAGGCACAAAAAGGCTCTAATGAGCATCATCTTTGTACATTTTATTTAAAAAATCTCGCCGTAAAGGAATCATTTCGCTTGCGGTAACATCGATTTGACAGAGTTTTTCATTTAAATGAAGTATGTCTCAGTTTTTCTTCAATTTCAGCTCGCAGTAAAACGCAGCTGAATATCAAATCATTAGACTTTCTGGTGGCGAAACGGGCGAAAAAGAATTGAGGGTTTAAACAGACAAACAAAAAAAAATGGCTGTATTTTACAGGACGAAAACAGGCGGGCTGTAGCATGTTTTCGTCCTGTAAAATACAGTCAATTTTTTACAAATCTGCCACAGTCAAATAAAAATGTAACAGGGTTTATTTATAAAAGAATTTAGGTATTAAACAAAATTTTCAAATACATATACATTACACTTGATCAGAACAAATATGCAACTGTGTTAATAATGTATCCAGTCACCGTCGCTGTCAATAATTGTTTGGCATCTCCGAGACATGCTTTCTACCAAATTGACGGCGTATTCTACCAGCAAGAACCTCCAATTCCGGCGAATCTCGTGAAATAACTGCTTTAAAGTGTACGTGCGTTTTCTACGAAGCTTGTGCTTAATGTGCGCCCACACATTTTCGATAGGATTTGCATCCGGCAGCTGCAACGGCCAATCCAGTGTAACGATTCCAGATTGCGTTTTTTACCCGATATAGAGCTTGCTGCCGTGTTTGCGATGTCCTCCGACAGAATCCAGTCCTTATTTTTATTGATTAATCAGCGTTTAGCAAACGAGAATAAAGCCTTTCAGTAGATTTCCCGCATTTTCTGGGCTTTGACATTGTCGGTAAACAGGTGCAAAGTGCCGAACCTTGTTCTGAAAAGCAACCTCGCCTTTACTCCACATGAGATCAACCACAACTGATTTTTTTATGACAATGCATCAAGGACAAATGTTCCCTCTGTCGACTCGTAAGACATGCCGCGTTTCTACTTGACCGACTGTACAAATATATACGAAGAGCACTTTCAATGGCATTGTATTGCCCTTCGTTAATATTATAGTGTGCGAAAAAATAGAAAAAAGAATGTAAACCAACTTTATTCCATCAACATAATCGACAAATATTCAGTTATTTCCGAGATGTTTATCTAAAACTAAATATTCCAATTGGCTCTAGAAAAACATTTCATTCGGAATTCAACTGTGGATCATACTTATTGTATTTCCTGTATTTCGTTACTAATTCTATAAAGAAATACATGCATCGTAGCCTTTAATTATCAAATATTGACAAAATTAATATCTACAGTAAGAGATGAATATAAAGAACAACTGAAATATCAAAAAGTAAAAAAAAATTATTTTAGCATTAGAACTACCTTCAACTGAATTATTTCTTAACAAAAGTTATCTTTTATATTAAAATTATATTTATAGGAAAATCGAAATTAAATACTACTCTCTTAATATAAAAGATGTTAGAGAGTATTTAATTTCGATTTTCCTATAACTGATTGTAAGTAATAAATCGACAACACTACCAATATGTATTTTCGTTAAAAAATTTAAAATAAAGTCTAAAAATTAACAAAACAAAAAAATGAACGTATGAAAAAGTAAATAGAAATATGTGGTAAATCGTACCTATGGTTTGTATAATGATTCTTTGCGTGTGCGTCACAGGTAACAATCGTATGAATCAATCAACTGACATTTTTGAACAGTGTCGTCCCGAAAACACATTTTAGGGTAACAGTTAGTACAATACAAATCTATCAACCTATGATAGAATAATGAAAAGGTTCTCCACAAAAACATTCAATGGAAATGATATTTCCATCAAAATAAATGAAATAAATTCAACAAATATCAAAATAAATGAAACGCCTATGAATCAAACTATACAATAAAGCTAAGACGTGACTTCATAATTGCATTTTGTTGGGCAAATTATTAACTGTCTATGCTGTACGTAGTCTATTGAAACGTGTTGCTAGACATACGTGCTGGTAATTGTGGCATATTAGTAACAATTGCGAGTGGTGTAGCAGGTGATCCGTACGTCGTCACTAAATTGATATAGTTTATTTCATCGCTATTTGCCAAATAAAAAATCTCAAAACATACCGTGGCTTGTTTTTATGGCTCAGGTAGACTGTTCCATTTATCGGCAAGATAAGAGTTTTTTATTTGGCAAATAGCTATGAAATGAATAGTACACGTGCAAAGATCCATTATACAAATTGTATATTAAAAATTACACTCTCCAACGTATTATTTCTTAAAAAAAGTTATAGACAAAGTAAAATAAGAATATAATCCTTTCTCTAATCCTTATGTATATCCTCAAATAGAGCACACTATTTTTTTATATGAAGAGAGTAATCCTTTCTCTAATCCTTATGTATATCCTCAAATAGAGCACACTATTTTTTTATATGAAGAGAGTAATTTTATTCAGATTTTCCTGTACTCTAAGTAGTTATCTGCAACATCAGCTATATATTTTCTTTTAAAAAATAGTCTCACTCTATTTATTTCAGAAAACAAATTTATTTTGTTATATATATTTTTTCTTTTCATTTTGCCAATGTTAAATACTCGTAACTAAACACATTACTGAATTCGGGAATTAAAGGGACGAAACGTCGTAAAAGTGACACTGTTGACTTGCAAATATTATTGAAGTTGTACATATGTATGTGATTGAAAAATATTTCCCTGTAATGTTGTAAATCTGTATCATGTAACGCCTTTAAGCGTTATACAAATTCCAAATAAATCCTAACGTTAAAAGTGCGATATATTGATAAATACAAATACGACCACCGTCATATACGCTTTCTGTGTTTGGCATTGTATCCCAAATGTTCGTTTTCAGTCGTCTTTCAGGATAGGGGGACCAGAAACTGAGTCAGCGTC
Source organism: Rosalia funebris (assembly GCA_037954035.1). Taxonomy (NCBI): domain Eukaryota; kingdom Metazoa; phylum Arthropoda; class Insecta; order Coleoptera; family Cerambycidae; genus Rosalia; species Rosalia funebris. Next base: position 36,406,660 of record JAZFAV010000015.1, read on the forward strand.
TTACTGTTTTCTATTTTTACGCGATCCATAGTAAAAACGCGAGCGTCTCGGTAAACAACATTTATGGGTGTTTTTATTTGTTATAAAAAAAATAGTAGCACTGTTTTATTGTTGGATTATTTTACGATGTAAACACCATTGATTAGCGGAAACAACTAATCTGTATTGACTTAGGAAATCGTTAAGTTCACGTCGGTGTATTTGTTTTAATTATTTTATTTATAACGATTTGTCTAACTATTGCCTGAAGGTGTACAAATACCCATATTTATAGTTTAGTTCATCGCTATTTGCCAAATAAATAATCTCGAAAACATAACCTTGGCTTGTATTTATGGCTAGGCTCAGGTAGACTCTTGCGTTTATCGGCAAGATAAGAGAGTTTTTTATTTGGCAAATAGCGATTAAATGAATAGTACATATCAATACACTTCCCTATATATACTTCTTATGTTTTTTATGAAAGAAGGGGTAGTTCTTATAATTATTTTCCATTTAGTTTTACTCTCTAAATGTATTTTAATAATACAATTTGGAGAACATTTTGTAAGGTGATCTCGAGTTAATCGGGTTCACGACAACGATTTGTCTATATCGACTCGAATCCTATGGAAAGACTTACCCTTAATGAACCGAATCAATTAAATGAGCCGCCAGCCCCTATAAGTGCCGCTACATTGCCAATTAAGACGGCAATCCATAAAAACGTATTAAACACTGCTTGAGGCAAATTGAAAATTAAGATAATGACGAAAAATGAGGAACATACATTTTCATTAGTTATTCTTCCATTATTTTCTGTAACATGCGTTGTCGGTGACATAAATATACTATATATAATCTACGATAATTGGCATTTCGTAACGCAATTAGTTCCAAAAACGTATTCCAAATAATTTCTGACGTATGAGAATACGCGTTACGAAATGCCAATTATCGTAGATTATATATAGTATATTTATGTCATTATGTCGTAGACTATATTATAGTATGAGGAGTATGAGAATACTCCTCATACTCATAGTAAGTTAATGGTTAAAGTCATTAACTTACTTTTTATTACTTTTCGTTGGTTTAGACTAGATATATGCAAATTGAAAGTTACCAACGTAATTCCATACAATACCATACTTCGAAATTGAATTGAAGCTTGAATCGTACTTGATTTAATATTGTGAAGCTCTTTTAGGATTTTGAGAACAAAGTCTACATAGGGGAGATTATTCTAATACAAGTTATCTCTCGATAATTAGTTATTCATTACAATTACAATCTATTCTATTCATTACAATTATAATAATGTACTAATTGAAAAAAGAACTATTACCTTTTCAAATTCTGATATATGTAAAAATAGAAAGTTCAAAAGACAAATTTTTCTACGAACTCTTCATGATTAAACTGAGTTTTAATCATGCGCCGATGATGCCAACTTGGTTGGCGAAACGCGCTTCGAGAAACATATAATCTTTCGGTGTTCGTGGAAAACTTGGTCTCCTGTTTTTTTTTAATTCTAATAGTAGTATACAGTGTCCAGGATTTCAACTGCATGTATTAGGATCTCGATTATGGTAGGAGATAGAAAATCGGTGATATAACGGGCGCCATATTTAATCTTCGCATATTTGAAAAATACTTCAGGGCTTTAAAATTAATATTTTAGAAAAAATGGCAAATCAGCTGTATATATAGAAAATAGAAAAGGCCCTAAGATGCTACCCTGTGGCACGCCCATTTTTACATCTAGAAATGAAAAAGAAATTCCATCTACAATCTTCTGATGCCTATTTGCCAAGTAATTACCACACATGTAGATACCGCCTCTAAATTAAGATCAAAATAATTTAAATTCGGGCACAATATTGCATAATGAAATGTATCAAAGGCTTTGCTGTTACTTATAATCATGCGGTAGTACATTATTATTTTCCAAAAAAAGCTGTAAATTGTCATAATCTATTCTTCAGAATAGATAATGGATTGTCTCTATTGGATTTCATTTTTTTTTTTTTTTGGGTATAGAAATGACAACATCCTTCACAATCCTAGTGCTAGGATAAATACTAAAGAAACATTTGTTTATAATAAAGGTACGATATAATTCAATTGAACATTTTGAAATTAATATCATCCGCACCTTTTTCCATTTGATTTTAAAGTAAACTTATTTTCAGTAGAGATTGATTTGAAATAAAATATTTCTGTTACATTCCTATAAGTTGTATTGTCATTGTCTTCTTTCAAATAGTTAAAACCATTAACTGGCCCCAACTTATTGACTACCAAAACAAAATCATTACCATTGTGATTGTCAGCAGCATATGAGGAATGATTAACGGAACTATTATGCATATTGAGGACTTCTCAGGCTTTTCAAAAGTTTTTAGGATTAAATTTAAAACTTAAACGTACTGAATACTAATTAACTTAGCGCTACCTGACAGATATCTTTGCCCACACCTAAAATGTTAGGTTTAGTCGTATAACTTAACACGTGTGATTCAATACGTATTTTGTGTTAAAACTTGTTAAACTAGGGAACCATAAAAATTTTCAGTCTATTACCAATTAGCCATAACTTTGTTGACCTTTATTGGCAACAGATTGGAAATTCTTACTCACAGCTCGATATTGTAATTGAGGTTTTAATCATTATTGTCGTTAACACACAATCACGTGAGCAATTAAACTCTGCACAGTGATTTGTTCCAAGCCTCCATCCAATTAGGAGACATTAAGAATCCATCCGCATATCGCGGTGCCGCACGAGTTCATCGCTGACCTCGAAAACTGCATGCAGGTGATGGCAAATTAGTACTTCCGCATCAAGAGACATTTTTACTTTTCCGTCCGAGTGGGCTGGGAGTTATATCTCTGCAATTCATGGGGGCGGATTATCACACATCGTAATTGGTTTTTAAGTGTTATAAAAGATTATGAAAGGGTAACATTCGTTCGTGAGGCATATGTTCAATCCTCTTGGAAGCATCGGGGCCGCCAGGTTATAATTGCGAATGTGAGGGTGCGCCGTCAGGGGTTGATCTATTACGGTCCCCCCAGTATGACGGACGTCAATTTAAGCGAAATTTATTTGGGGGAGTATCCGTATTACTCATCCTACATATATATATATATATATATATATATATATATATATATATATATATATATATATATATATATATATATATATATATAGCGTTCGGCAAAGCTCAAAGTGCATAAAAATGCAGTTATGAGATGTCGATTCTTGTTTAACTTGAGGGTCTTCGGAGAGTATCTTTGATGCTGTAGGAGCAGGGGTGTATCCCCGATTTGACAGTTCGTAATCGGGGGTGTTTTTTTACCGCACATTTCGCACGCCTCCTGAAAGCCTTTTAATGAGTCATTAGGCAATTTCGCCCCGCGTATTTTTCTACCGACATAAAGTAAGTGTAAAGTAAACAACGTATGTTCCGAGCTGAATGGGATGGCAGCATCGAAATGGTTTTTTTTTATTAAGCGCAATCTCGATATCACGGCTATAATTAATATACCAAGAGAACGCAATCGTTATTCAAAACTATTGCACTAACGTTGACACGATATAATATAATTTCGATAAAATCGTTAAAAAAAAATAAGCCAGGGACATATCATGCCTAATTGAGAAGTAGGCTGTGAAATAACTTTTAAATTCTGTAGCTTATATTCTTCTGATGACGTAATATTTTTTTCTATTGCAACGTTATTTTGGATTAATTTTTTTTTGCATTGTTAAAAGGTTGAGGTTGAAAGTTAAAAGAAGATAAGAACAAGTTGAAGTAAATTAAAATCAGACGGAGAAAGAAGGATTAATGTATCCATTTCTCCATTATTTAAATCGAGTTATAGTAGATAGAATCATCTCATTATGTAATTTTGCTTAATTATTACATTTGAGTATCCAAATATCTACCTCCGAGTATTATTGGAAGTATTACAGGACTCATTTAAATCCCTTGGTGTTTTTTAAATTTGTTAAGGCCTTGCCTATTAACCCTTTGCAGTGGAGACCTCAATGACTTGAGAATAGAATCGGATGAAACATGTAATGAATAAGAAACTTGATTAATGAGTCATCTTGAAATAATTATGCCAAAATTACAACCCACACTGACATGATCAGTAATATGCAAATGTGTTGTTAATTGTAGAGATAAAATAATAGTGGGTTACAACTTTTAAAATCGTAATGAAAAGACTAATAACGTTTGTATTAACAAGAAGAAAATGAACTTAAAGTAATTGTTGGAAGTGACTCCCGCTTTGTTCAGTGCACAGGCTTACGTACCTCCTCTTGTTATCAAAAACGTGGCAGTATTTTTAGTGTTATACACTAAATACTCACGCACTCACACTAGTACGCACTCAATTGCACATACTTCGTAGTGCAATTGAGTGCGTACTTGTACAATTCGTAGTTTCAGTTCTACAAATTAACGATAGGGGTTTTCACAATACTATTTTTTAAAGTAAGGGAAATAATGGGAGACCCCCCAACTTGTGTATGCAAACTTCTTAAGCTGCCGATAAAATGTAGTGTCTCGCGTCGTATGTGCTATTGCATCTCCAATTTTCAATTCAAATAATAATTGTATAACATCATTTGCAGGTATGTAAATATGAAAACGGAATTTGCCCATAGATGGCCTAGCTGCTAATGTAGTTACCGTCATGCGGCGTCATTGGCGCCATTTTTCTTGTTTTGATATCTGATAAAGGTATTTATCTTATAATACACGTTTCGTACAACATCGTTTTTAATAGCGTTGAACATGTCGAATTGTGTGCCTGGAAACAACGATTTGCGGACAGCATTGATTTTCTGTTACCATTTGAAGAAAACTACTGCAGAATCGCATCGAATGCTTGTCGAAGCCTACAGTGAGCATGCTCTTGGTAAATCACAATGCTCTGAGTAGTTTAAAAAATTTAAAAATGGCAATTGTAACGTGAGAAACGAAGAACGTGGAAGACCACCGAAAAAGTTTGAAGATAGTGAATTGCATGCATTTTTGGATGAGAATGACGCTCAAACACAACAAGAACTCGCGGATCAATTAAATGTGACATGAGCGGCCGTCTCCATACGTTTGAAAGCCATGGGAAAGACCCAGAAGATGGAAAAATAGGTTCCACGTGAACTGAATGAAAGACCGCAGGAAAACCGACAAACCATTTGCGAAATGCTCCTCCCCAGATACAAAAGAAAGTAATTTCTCCATCGAATTGTGACTGGCGATAAAAAGTGGATATTTTACAAAAATCCTAAGCGTAAGAGATCATGAGTAACTCCAGGCGAACCATCCAGGCGAAATCCACTGCAAGGCCAAATCGCTATGGACAGAAGACAGTGCTCTGTGTTTGGTGGGATCAAGGATGTGATCTATTATGAGCTGCTAAAACCTGGCCAATCCGTTAATACTGATTGGCTACCGACAATAAATGATCGATTTGAATCACACTTTGCGTGAAAGACGACCAGAATATCAAACAAGGCAACACAAAGTGATTTTGCTTCACGATAATGCGCCATCACAGACAGCAAAACCGGTCAAGGAAACGATTGAGACGTTGAGCAATACTTTCGCATGCAGCTTACTCACCAGGCTTGACTCCGTCCGATTACTACTAATTTGCATCGATGAGACACGTACTTGCTAAGCAGGGCTTCACTTCTTATGAAAATGGCTCGATGACTGGTTTGCCTCAAAAGAGTAAGAATTTTTTTGGCATGGAATCCACAAATTGTCAGAGAGACAGGAAAAATATATAGCTAGCAATGGGTAATACTTCGAATAAAATATTTTTTATCATTGCCACGCAATAAACGTGTATTTTCTATACAAAAAATTCATGTTGCATATTTACATACCGATATGTCATGTAATATTACCTACAAGCATTTTCAAGGCAATATTTCAATAATTTTTATATAGGCGCCGCGTTTTATGCGCATAATATGATAATACAAAGCAGCTATCTCGAACGTACCAGGTCATAAATGCTTAAATTTACAATGTCATTATAATAGCATCTGACATATAATAATGTCGATGCAGGGGAAAAATGCAAAATGCCAATGCAGTTAATGGCATTTCCTCCGTGACAAACGTTCTTCTCGACGGCGAAGCAGACGGGCCGCGTTAAGATATTCTAGCACGATAGGTGACTACCTACGGTTTTTTAATAAACCAGATCAATAAATTAAGACGACTACAAGGCAATTCCGAATCGAGCTAACGAGCTTCCACGATGAATGAGCAGTATGCATCGAACACGCATATAGTAAGCAAATATATGCTATTTGCACGCCGGTTATACGAAACTGGTTTTAAAACGGCCTTAAAGCGGGCGCTGGTATGAACTGGCTCGCCATATCCAATAAAACTTTGTAATTAAAATCGATGTATAAGCACGGACATTAAGTTGATGTTTCTGCAGCAAAGATATTTCATGGGATCCAACTGCCATCGTGATAAATTGAAAACTCACACTCTTCGTAACTTCCCCTGATAATAAATTAACCAAATTATTAAACGAGTATTTTCCTGACGGCACTACGATTGAAATAGGAAATCAGGCGTACATCTAATGGGGCTAGAAGTCACGTATTATAACGTTAATGGCGCGTCTTGTATATCACGTGCTCTCACCCTACCCTGCGTAACTTGCACCGCCTAGAGTACGTCGCCGGAGTATTCTAAATATAATTCGGGGACGAATCATTCCGTCGCCCATCGAGGTTCCACAAGTAGCGTGTGAATTAATAATGAAGATTGACTAGTTCAATTGCATAAAGCACTCTTCAACCCGACTGTCTTCGTGATTGTATTAATAATGTCTCTTTATTGTTGCAGGTTGCCATGACTCTACCGACTGCAAGTCGACTCGAAATCAGCTAGCAGCGAAGATGTCGTCACGATCGAACGAATAAACAGCAGTTTTAAAAAACGCACCGAATATCGCACAACAAATAAACCCTTAGGAAATAGACGGACAGTGTGTGGTGCATGATAAACTCCACAATATGAAAACCACGAGTCCCCTTCTCGTGGTATTAACCCTGACTTGTGCGGTGGTGAGGAACAGTTACGCCGCCAGTTCCGCCGTGATATCGTCGTCCGATATCGAGGGGCGATGCGAGGAGATCACCATCCCCATGTGCCTGGGGATAGGCTACAACATGACACGGATGCCCAACGAGCTTAACCACGAAACGCAAGAAGAAGCGGGACTAGAAGTGCATCAGTTCTGGCCCTTGGTCGAAATCAAGTGTTCGCCAGATCTAAAATTTTTTTTGTGCTCCATGTACGCGCCCATCTGTCTTCCCGACTTTCAGAAACCTCTGCCGCCCTGCCGTGACCTCTGCAGGAGGGCGCGTGATGGATGCGAGCCCATCATGACCCAGTACGGGTTCAAATGGCCGGAGAGAATGGAATGCGACCAGTTTCCCGTGCAAGGGGGTGAGACCCTCTGCATGGACCAGCCCGCCCAGCCCAATGCCTCGTCTACCGCCAAACCACCGCCGTCGACTCGCACCAAACCCCTAAAACCATGTAAGAATTCAAAAAACTGCACAAATCCCCACGGAGACGGAAGAAAGCTCGCAAGAGAGTGCAAGTGCCAGTGCCAACACCCTCTGGTGTCTCTAGTCTCCCTGGGGACAGAAACTCTACCAGTGTTCAACAGAAGCGTCGCCGGCGTCGCAAATTGTGCATACCCGTGCAAGGAGACCTACTTCAATCAGGAGGAGAAGGAATTCGCGGCGATCTGGATCACGCTATGGTCCGGACTTTGCGCCGCTTCTACGCTAATGACACTTACCACCTTTTTCATCGAAACGGAACGCTTCAAGTACCCTGAGAGGCCGATCGTCTTCCTGTCGGCCTGCTACTTCCTGGTGTCCGTCGGTTACCTGATCCGAGTAGGATTCGGTCACGAGGAGGTGGCCTGCGAGGCGAATATAATCCGTTACTCGTCTACAAGTTCGAGCCTCTGCACGCTAGTGTTCCTGCTAGTGTATTTTTTCGGAATGGCTTCTTCTATTTGGTGGGTGGTGTTGTCACTCACCTGGTTTCTGGCAGCTGGGCTGAAATGGGGAAACGAAGCCATAGCGAGCTATGCACAATATTTTCACGTTGCCGCTTGGCTTATACCGACGTTCCAGACGTTAGCCGTGCTGCTATCCGGAGCCGTCGATGGCGATCCGGTTTCCGGGATTTGTTCCGTCGGCAACATGAACATGGAGAACTTGCGCACTTTTGTCTTGGGCCCTCTGGTGGTGTATTTAATACTCGGGACTAGTTTCCTCTTGGCTGGATTCGTTTCCTTGTTCAGAATAAGAAACGTTATAAAGAAACAGGGGGGCGCCGGGGCCGGATCGAAGGCCGATAAACTGGAAAAACTGATGATCAGGATTGGAATCTTCAGCGTACTGTATACGGTACCTGCCACCATAGTGATCGGTTGTCACTTGTACGAGAATACCTTCCACGAGGAGTGGCTAAAATCTGTAGCTTGCACTTGCCCCAATACCAGCATAATGCCAATGAAAGTACGACCTTTATACTCCGTTCTAATGCTCAAATACTTTATGGCCTTGGCCGTAGGGATCACATCCGGAGTGTGGATTTGGTCGGGTAAAACTCTGGATTCCTGGAGGCGGCTGTGGCGGCGACTCTTCGGCAGGCCAGATCTTTCGGGCGCCAACGCTGTTCTCATAAAAAATCGTACGGGCAAGCCGCTCCCGCCCCAGTATCTGGTGGCGGGCCCCGGAAGCGCGTCCCTCCTGGGTCCTACTGGTAGCGTGGCGTCCGCCAGCCAGCACCACCTCCACCACCACGTGCTGAAGCAGCCGCCGCTTAGCCACGTATGACAAGCGGGCGAAGGGGCCGCGCCAGTCATGGTCGCTCATCCTCCTCAAGGCTCTGGACCTTCACTGAGCAACTACGGGCCCATTTGAGTGACCGCCTGGGGCCCCCGCGACATGGTCACAGCTCTCTAGTCCACAACAGTGCCATCAGCTTGGACACTCGTTCTTTTTTGTACAGACGAAATTATTTCTTAAAGTTTTGTTGTGTATTTATTTATTATTTTACGAGAAAGTGTATAAATGTGAAAAATTTATAATATTGTGATTACGAACTGATTTTTTTTTTACATACTCATGTAGAAATCCATTTTACCGTTATATTGTTACGACTCAATTTGTATAAAGGTCATTGGTCGATGTCTGGCATCTGAGAGAGCATCCAGTGACGAATATTACAAATTCTGACGCATTTATTAATTCAGCTATTAAATTCATTGTGAAATTAATGTGAACTTAACGATGGTCAAGAACATTCGAAATTGGAATCCGATATATTTTTGGTTTCTTTAAGAAACATACTGTAAGAATATAAGTGAATTCTCAGATGCCATCCATTCCCAATATAAGATAATGTACATTTAAAATGTTGGTAGGCCGTGCTCGGAAAAGGTAGAATCAATTAGGGATCCCTGAATTTTGACAGCAGACAGTGTTATTTAATAAAGCCCTATTACAAACACAGTCTAAAGTAAACAGTATCGCCAGAAAACTTACAGTAATTCCCGTTGTGAAATTTCAAACCAGGTTATTATTCATTCCTGTCGTGATCAATTTGGTTCAACACTAATCAGCCATGTCTTTACACTGCCTTAAGTCCAAAAGAGAATCAATACTTCCCCAATTCGGAAAGTGTCTAAATATTATCGTGATGAAAATATACGTAATTAGTTTTAATTCATTGAAAATTCGAGATAAGTGTGCGGTTATCTGTTGCGTGAATGTGGATTCGATGCTTCAATAGAAATCGTTTTAGATAGGGAAATAAATAGTGGAACGGAAAAAAATACAATGCCATTATCGTGCCATAATATCTTTTTAATGTTTTTTCGGGGACCATCGCGACACACAAGCGCCATCTTATTGAAGCCTCGAATCGCCCGAATGATGGATGTGCATAATTTGTAAAAATATCTAATATATTCTTGTAGTTTCTGGTTAGTCTATAAGTTTTTATATTAAATTATTAAAGTAAATCCCCATTAATCTTTTGTACTTATTATCGTCTATGTGTATCCAATGTAAATATATCTGTGCAGTCTCGTATAGCGAAACAAAGTCTGCTGTTGTATTTACTAATGTAAGCAAGGGAAACGTGGCTGACAGACAGTGCCGGATTTAGGGGACAACAATTAAATACGTAGATCAAACGTACTTTGACCTACATTGTTTTGCATTGCTTTTAAATCTAACGACGTAAAAATTATATATAATCTATAAGCATGTACACGCATAATAATTTAAAATCTATAAAAAATTATGTAGATGTACAATTAATTCATTATCTAATACAATCAGACTACTGTTGTGTATGTCCGTTTTCAATGGTTATGAGATTATTTAGGATTATTTTTATACATTTTTTTATATTTCTACTTTTTATAACTTCAATTTCGCACAATATATCAAATTATGATTTTTGTAAATACGGTCCTGTCTATGAGCTGCCCTTCCGCCATACAATAACAAATGATTATATCGCATCCAGCTGGATGCGCGTTTAAACAAAACGTGATGATTTGTATCCAGTTTATAGCTTTATGACTTCAAATATATAAATATTGCGTAGAACATATCAAATTTTATAAAATTTACATTTGCACATTATTTTTTCTATGTGGGTATAAATTGTCACAGATGAGTTCATCCGTAAGGTTCATTTGTGTCTAACTGATTTCGTTTTATGGAATAAAACCGATAATGACTGAGCACAAATTTATTTTGTATATTTTTTTTTATGGAAATCATGTACAGCATATTTGTAACTGCGTGTATAGTAGAAATAGTTATTGTAACTTGTCTGTATGCTTCAAAATGTATACGATTTTAATTATATTTTATTGTTTAAATTTATTCAAATGCGTTTCATTCCCCTCTGCCATGACATTGAACGAAAATCTGATAAAAGTGCACAAACAACGATAAGGAGTGAAAAATAGAAGTGATCAATCAATCAAACTAATCAAAGCCATCAAATGTTGAGGTGTATCTAAACAGAAGGAGAGATTAATTTTTTAATGAAATTGTAACAATGATTCAATATTTAATAAAAACACTCGCCCACGTTGGGGCGGATAAATAAGAACCTGATCAAATAATTGTTCCACGCTTCGATTTGAACTTATCTACATACAGATTAAAAACAGCTCGACGAAATGTCCAAAGATAAACTCCATCTACTATCTCACACACTTCTGGATCATCTAATTCAGGTAGGTATACGGTATATATCAGGGGCGTAGCGTGAGAAGAGAATCTAGGGATGTGATAAAAATTTTATATGGGGAAGATGTATAATCGGATGTATGGTAGGCCATATGAAAATGGTAAAAAATAAAGAAAAAGACACTAACCTAAAATGATTATGCCGAGGTATATATCCTAATTTTTAAAATGAAGATCAATTCTTCGGTTTTTGTCCAACGAAAACGTCTATCACTGTTTCTTCAAATGTTGGAGACGATCTCTTATCTTCTAACAAGACACTTTCAATATTTATTAATGCTAAAGCTGACGGTCTTTCTTGCTTTTCAGAATTTCGCAGATAAGTCTTTATTCTCTTTAAACATGAAAATGATCTTTCCGCGGAACTGCTTGTAGCAGGAATAGTCAAAATTAAACGACAGTAACATACGAGTATAAGTGGGAAATCGAGAAAGGAACTACCAAAACCGCCAGCGGTTATCAAGTACATGGTGCCCGAATAGCAAGGTTATTACATAATCGCTATAGAAAACAACTACTCCTCGGGCTAAAGCCCCGCCAGGCATTGAATTATACTTAGAAACGACCCTCGACCCCTTTCTCGTGTTTCTGCACGATCAGACATTTTACGGGTTTTATTCTTTGAAAAAAAAAAAATTATACACAATTTTGATGACTCCGGGAAAACAGAAGATATATTGGTGAAGCTCAAACACAGTGCCCTTTTTCATATCGGGATCACTATAAATCACTGAAAGTTCACTTTTTAAACTATTTGCGTCAAAGAATGTTCCGTATGTATCTACTAAAGAAGAAAAAAGTTCGTCAGGAAAACGTTTCACGAATGAAGAAATTGTATGGAATCTAGATTTAAGAATTTCAGTTTTAAAATTTCACTAAACCGTTCACTAATATTCAAAGTAATAACGTCCAAAATTTCATAAAACAATCGTGGGTAGGTGCTTTTCTTCTCTTCTTCAGGAATTACATCCAAACGCATTATTTTTCTTGGTGGTTGATTTTCTAACACAAATCTGTCCATACGGTCCCAAATGTAACTAAACTCGTTTCTCATTTTTTGAATAGATGACTAATACCTGATATTTTTGTCCGTAAAATTTTAAGCAGACTCTCGGAATGTGGGAATATTGCACAAAACACTGCTAAGAAAAAAATAAAATCAAAGTCGCACAATAAAATTAAAAGGCCTCTAGCACAAATAACGGTTTCTCGATCCCATTCCTCATTTTCATTTTCCACAATTACCTGAAACAGCGCTTCCAAATCTTCCTTATGTTATAGCGATAGTCGCCAAGATGCGTTCACATAATCGCATAACTGAGTCCGGAAATAACGACAACACCCACTCGAGGTTCCACTGTTGACTGCCTAAAATCACTGACCTATTCGCCCATCAAACGCGTAGCTTGGATGTAACGTGCACCATCGAATTTCAGCACTGCAGCAAGTAACGCGGGAGTCCAATGATTTCGGACTCCTTCGCGGCCGATTTAAAATAAAAAAGTTGATGGTAGCGTTTAAAGTAAATAATGTATGTTTGCGGTCGGTTTAAAATAATAAGAAAATTGTAATAATTGAATAAATCGATTGAACTTTTAAATGACACTAATTTGACAATTTTTTAAGGGATGCGACGCATCACTCGCATCCATGTACGCTACGCCCCTGATGTATATACAACTACAATATCTACAATCTTTTCATTGTCATACTAGGCTCTTGAAAGATCTAGATTATATGGAATAGAACAAAATATTCGTCACTGACATACTGTCGTGTGGTCTAGTATGACAGCAATGATAGGAATTTGTCACAAATAATTATAACTAAAGCGTCTATTTCGGCGAGCCACAACAGAGTCAAACTCAGGTCACTAATATTACACAGCGACAGTTTACAGAAAATGCATCATAATGCAATAATGAGTAGGTACTGGACTAAACAGAAAAACGGGAGAGTGAATGTATAAATGAAATACTATAATGTTAGTATTAATATAAAACTTTTATTTAAACTATATTAAATATTAATATAGTATAAATAAAAAACCAACACATGTCTCAGTCTGACTCGCATAGGGACCAGTGCTTATTACTAGATACTTTTCCAAATTTTCTGCAGTAAAACTTCGATGTATATTATTTCACAGTAGTTTACGCGACGAAAAAGTCTTTAAACGTCCCAACTGTCACCAAAAGACATTCTTCTTGGAGTGCTTTGACTGTTAGCGATCATAGAGTGGATCATGTTAGCTATCATAACTTTACTAACTGGTGAACGGAAAAGTTGTACAGTTGTTTTGTTAAACCATTGTTTTAAGTTCTTTAACCAAGATATTCTCCTTCTTCCGGGGCATCTCCTACCTTCTATCTTTCCTTGGATTATGAGATGAAGAATTCCATATTTTTCCGGGTGTCACACTATGTGGCCAAGATAGTCCAACTTTCTCCTCTTTAAGGTTGTTGTAATTTCTGTATGTTCATTCATACGTGTAAGGACTTCGACAGTTGTCATTCTATCGGTCCATTTTATTTTCAGCACCCGATGGGACAACCACATCTCGAATGCTTCGAGGCGTTTGAGTCTTGCGTGTATTGTGGTCCAAGCTTCGACACTGTATAAGAGGACGGGGAAGACAGAACCTCAGACGTGTTCTAAGTGCCAGATTAAGGTCATGCTTTCGGATGCTCATTTTAATGAAGGCAGCCCAGCCCGGGTATTTTCTATCCTGATCTTGATCTTTATAGAGGGTCCCATTCTTCATTAATGTCGCTATTCGTAACGATTCATAACTATTTGCAGATCCTCGCCGTTACTGGTCAGGATTATGGTGTCGTCGGCGTTTCTGATGTTGTTAATATTTTCGTCGTTTATAATGATTCCTTCATTTGCCTCAAGCATTGCTTCTAAACATATTTCTTCCGAGTACAGATTGAAAAGTAATGGCAATGGGATACATCCCTGTCGAACACCTCCTCTAATTTCTGCCTCTTCGCTCAACTATCCATCCACTCGGACTGCTGCAGTTTGGTTCCAATATAATTTTTTTAATATTTATATGTCTTTATCGTCAATTCCGGTTGTTTTTAGGATAGAAAGCAATTTATCGTGTCAAATGCCTTCTCGAAATCTATCAGCCAGGCATAAACATCACCATTCATGTTTCGGCATCTTTGTGTTAAAACTCCAAAAAATGCATCGCGTGCTCCCAACCCACCACGGGATCCAAACTGTGTTTCACCCATTCTAGTCTCCAGTTTGATATATATTCGGCAATGAATTATCATGAGAAATACATTAAGCACATGGCTCATTAGACTCATTGTGTTGACTTTTTTGGAATTGTAATGAAAATGGATTTGAACCAGTCTGTTGGAATTGTCCCCGTATTATAAATGGTATTGAACAAGTCAGTTAGAGCCGTTATAGCATTACCTCCAAGGAGATAATGTTCAGTTGACATTTCATCTGGACCCGGAGCTTTCCCATTTTTTGCCATATTTATTGCTCTCTTGACTTCATATTTGGTTATCGGGGGACCTGTTATAGCGTTTGTTAAATCTCCACCAGGATTTCTGTTGTCTTTGAATAACTGTAAAGCTGAAAGGATACATCTTTCCGCCTTTTTAGTTTCTCTGATGTAGTCATTAAGATATTTCCATCATCATTTAACAAATATCCTTGATGGCTATTTCTTTATTTTTAACTTTTTTGTGTAGATGAAATAGATCATGTTGGTTCTCATATTCCTCTATTTCATTACAAAGGACAATACGAGACGTTAATTATATATGGACTATTGAACTAAGGTTGAGGTAGCAATAAATAAAGAGCGATTTTTGAGTAATTGTAAGATTTATTGTAAAAGAATTTGATAGATTTATGGTGATGAGAGCAGTACGTGAAGTTGGACAGACAAGAGAGGAATGACAACTTAGGTTAAGCTACCTTCCACTATAGTACTGCCCCCTTAAGCAATTTCTCGTAAACAAGAAAATTACGCGGTAATATTTGAATACTGAATACATAAGTTTTCATTTAAGTATTGACGTGAACCATATGTTGGGTAAAGTTAGAAGATAACTCTTGATGTGTACCCTTTAGAAATAAACACGCGTGTTCCGACTGTATCTATGATTTTTCGTAAACACATCTTAGTTTTTTTTTACAACAGTACTGACGTCACGTGGACTGTGATTGTATATTTTTTGCTTAAGAGCATCTAATACCATAAAATGTTCTTATAACGATAAGCCATATATCTTCAGTTTCTTTATTGCAGTAATTAAGATGAAATAATTACTATTAATGTAACGGTCATCATCTCGTATGCTTTGCAGTTGTGCTCCAAGTTCTGCCCTGTGTGGTTTTGCTTTCATTGGGATCAAACTTAAGGATAACACATTTTAGTTCCTCAAGATGCTTATCATAATAAGCTACAGCTTCTAACCGACTACCCCAACTTGTGACAACTTTTCGAGTAAGAGCTTTTACGAAAAAAAAGTTTCACATTTACAATTACCTCGATAACTAAAGGAAAACTGTCTTTTATTGTTTCTGCTATTCGGTTAAATGCATAAGCTGCACATGTAAAGTGGATCATGTTTGGTTGTAAGTTTCAGTTAATAGACTTCTTGCTTTTCGCATGTATGTACATATGCAGGCAGCTCCGTTAGCATTACTAATACCTTCTGAAAATTATCTTGACCTGTCAATACACAGTGAAAGGACTCAGTCACAAAATCTACAATTGTTGTATAGTTGATCTCTGTCTAATATCTTGGAATTGACTAAATGTCTGGCTAGGCACTGATACTGTTAGGTGTTACCAATTTTGATTTGATAATTTTTTTGATGACGGATAATATCTTGCGCACATCCGTTTACAAAATATAATGATCTGTGTACACTAATACAGGTACAATGGTAACCGACACAACCGTCTTTTGAATATCGCCAACAATAGAACACGCGCAGACCTTTTTTGCACACCAAAGAAAATAAGAGAATCTGACCATATAGAAAAAATATAGGAATTGTTTTTTTTTTCTTAATTAAACAAAAAGCAAAACAAGGAATATCATCGTAATGAAATTTAATATTTCGAAATTGTTCAGTACCAATTTTTTTAGTTCTTTCACTAAACCAATTTGACGGAAATTTATCTGTTTCCCTGTTCTGCAGTTCTGCAACGAATATTGACCGCACCTTTATTATCTCACTACTTAACAAGACGGAGTATATTGCCATTGAAACGTCTTACCTAATTACCTGTTACCTCAATAATGAATTGTATTCATTAAATTAAGAATGCGAAATATGTTGAAAAAAAAATAGACGTTAATGAAAGTGTATCGAATTACATAGAATGTTTTTAATGAAAGTGTAATAAATTGAGTTATAGAACAATTACTTTCTACTAATATAATTCGTCTGAGATGTTGATCGCCAAAATCACTGCCTTGACCCCTTTCTACTGTTTTTTTTTTGTAGATTATACATATAAATGCAGTTAACACAGAATACAAGTATTTTACACGAATAATGTACTATGTAACTTATAGTACATAAAGTAATCAATCTGTAGATCTACAAATTATTTTTAGGTCAAGTCGATAATATGCGTACCTTCTCGATAATCAAATCACAGATAACGAAATCTGCGAAATTTATATCACTGTTAATTGAGAGCAAATAATCAACGGAAGCTGTTTGTAATAAACTTGAATTGCGATAGATTTTTTTATAATCTACCAGGTCATGAAAACGACATATTCAAATAATAATAATTTTTTTACTGTCGAGTTACTGTGACTTGTGACATTCGTTTGTTTCCTGACAAAAATTTGTTATAATTCAACCGTTCTTTTGAAAGTTTTGACGCTACTGCATCAACAAATGTGGATACCCAAAAATAATATACAATATTAAACATTATATGCGACTTAGTTGTAAAATAAGTCAAAAAGTATAATTAATTAATACTGATGATAACCTTTTCACGGCGTCAGCATTCCACTCAGATACATACATAATCTCAAAGTTGCGTGGCCCAATAAATTTCAAGGTTGTGTTGTCCAGAATCCGTATATCCCTCTATAGTCCAATCAATAGGGAATGGACCCGGTCACTAATTGTAAACAGCAAAAAAGAATTTGAGCATATAGAAAATAAAATTTCAAGAAACTTACACTTTTTTGCACTCAAAATGGCGGCTGCTAACATAACCTACAAAATTCGCAAAAGTCAAAATAACGGTTTTTTGCGAATAAAAAGGAAAGTTGTGCTCGGATTGGAAAAAGTTAAATGAGAAAATTGTAGATAATGAATAAATCTTTCGATTCAGTTTTTGTGAGCTCGAATCGATCCATTACTTTTCGAGATATATCGAAGAAACCGTTGAAAATCGTGTTTTTTTTTTGCTCTGAAAATAACAATATTTGATGGAAACATTTAATAATTTCAGAAAATGTAGTCCTAAGTGAGACGAACACAATAATTTTTGTACAATTCCAAAAATTTTTTTTCAAAGTTATAGCTGTTTTCGTAAAAAAAGATGTTTTCGTAAAACGGCTTTTTCATCGAAACGGATGGTCCTACAGACTTGTTCGAGGGCTTATTTTCTTCGTTAGGAGTTGTACTACAAATATTTTTTCAGCAACAGTCGATTTTTTTAATTTTTTATCGATTCGAATAGATTTTTATAAATCGCGTTTGAAAATGACGTGATTTTCGTACATCTGTATTACAAGTATTTATTGCCAAAAAACCGATGTATGAGAATTACGTCATTTTCAAACGCGATTTTCTATATCAAAAATTAAAAAAATCGATTGTTGCTCAAAATATATTTGTAATACAACTCCTAATGAAGAAAATAAGCCCTCGAACAAGTCTGTAGGACCATCCGTTTCGATGGAAAAGCCGTTTTACGAAAACAGCTATAACTTTGAAAAAAAAATTGGAATTGTACAAAAATGATTGTTTTCGTCTCATTTAGGACTAAATTTTTTGAAATTATTAAATGTTTTAACCAAATATTGTTATTTTTAGAGCAAAAACAAAAAAACGCAATTTTCAACGGTTTTTTCGATATATCTCGAAGAGTAATGAATCAATTCGAGCTCACAAAAATTGAGTCGAAAAATGTTTTCATTATCTACAACTTTCTCATTTAACTTTTTCCAATCCGAGCACAAATTTCTATTTTATTCGCGAAAAACCGTTTCTTTAACTTTTCGTGAATTTGGGTCACTCTATACAGATTTACACCTGCGAAGTTCTAATAATGCAATAATAATGCGTCGGCATTCTGAATAAGTTAAAAGTGCCATTTAAACGTCTCTCCGCTACATCGACCGTCGCACAGCTAATTTAAATAAGAAAAAATCGTCGTCATAAAAACGGCCAATCGTTAAAATGCATAATGCACGGCAGAAACCTTTTCAATATTCTGCTTCTAAGAAGGCAATTTCCTTTATCAGTAGTGAAAACCCATTCGTTCGGCATGAATATATATTGATAGGGCTATAAAAGCGGGGAACACATTCGTCATTATGAAAATAAAAACAATCGAATCCTGTACGGTCGTAAAAAGGCGGAATAAACGGAATGCGCGTGCAGCAGCTTTGCGAAAGCTCGGGCAATAACGCTCTAGGTATGCTCTATAAACGCTTCCCGCTAATGAGGATAATTACTGCATTAGCACGGCCACCGGTTACCGGCGGTAACGCGATAGCCGCCTGCATTCCCGCTTCGATTAAGATTGGGTGGATTTTCTGAGTCATTTCGCCGAAATAACGGATGTTGACCGACGGTCAGGACGGCAGCCGCTGGGAAAGTAATTAAAAGGGGATCCAAGTGGACATTTCCCAGTGGATCGGGACGGAGAAAATGCGTGTAGTGTTACACAGGAGGTAAATAATTGTACTGCACGTTGTCATTGTTATAGTCCGCTATACGTGCAGGTGTGTTAAACGTTATATAAGAGGGCCTTTCAATAAGGACGCTCGATGTTTAAACGTAAATGAAGCAAGTTATGTGTGAGATATCCACTCAATTTTTTTTTCATTTGAAAGTATGTTTCACGGCATTAAGTATGGAATATAGCGTCGTTCAAATGTCAGCCGCGCTTTGCTTGGTGGCACGTATTCGGGAGGTCCAATTTTCGATGACTTTGTCGCATAAATCTGGCTGAATTTGCTGGATTGCATTCGTTATGTTGACTTTGAAGGCATCAATTATTTGCAGTTTATTCGCATAGACCTGCGATTTAAGATATCCCCAAAGGAAGAAGTCTAAAGGCGTTAAATAGCACCATCTCGGTGGTTAGTCCATGTCGTCGCTGCGCGAGATAACCATGTCCTAAAATCGCTCGTGCAGAATCTCCACTGCGGCATGCACCGTGTGGCACGTAGCGCTGTCTGATATGTTGTCGATATCCACATCATCCAGTTTAGGCCACAAGAAGTCGCTTATCGTCAATCTATAGCGCTCGCTGTTGATGGTTATGGCGATGCCAGTTTCCTTTTGGAAGAAGTACTGACCGATGATTCCGTCAGACCAAAATCCGCACCAAACAGTGACTTTCTCGGGATGCATTTGGTGGTGTATCTCGTGTGAATTGGTATCGTCTCAAATCCGATAATTTTGCTTGTTCGCATAACCATTCATCGAAAAATGGGCCTCGTCGCTAAATATGTCTCTTTTGGTGAAATTTGGGTCAACTTCCAACTAATAGCCCAATCAGCGAATACACAGCGTTATCTATGATCGTTTACCTTAAGTTTCTGGGTTAGTTGGATTTTGTACGGGTGCAGACCCAAGTTCCGATGCAGAATTCATCAAGTTGAATTCGCAGAAAGGCCATGTTCTTGTGAACAATGAGAAATTGACTGCCTCGGGTTTTCCCGTACACTCTCACGTACAGCAGCGATGTTTTCAGCAGATATTGCGTTTCGCTGACGTACGGGTGTCGGCTGATTATTTGTCAAACAGTTTGACTCAACTTTGGCCACCAGATGACGAATAGTAGACTCGGCAGGACGGTTGTGGCTAGCATAAAAATCACATAATGCGCGGAACGTTTCTCGAATGGAGCACTGATTTTTGAAATTAAAATTATAATTTGTATTTTCGGTAAGGACAAAATCCCTTCATTATAACAGTATTTCTTACTTAGTCACCCGGAAGAACATTCACATTGTGATAGCATAAGAATTTTTAATTGGAAAACATAATATAACAGTTACAAATTTGGTTATTTTGGTCAAAAATATATAAATATTTTCTAGACGCGCACTAGGACAGACATATAATATACGCCAATATTTCATTAGTGAACTATTAAATTAAGTTGTATATTATATGGATCATTATATAAAAGAGAATATAATGAAGTATATCGTAAATTGAAAGCGTTTTATCATTGTATAATGTGGACAGTGAAAGGTGTAAATTGAAAAAAAAACAGTTTTAAAGCCTTAAAAAGGACTTTTCCGCACTTAGAACATCTCTATCTCGACATTGAGTGGCTGAGAAAAAATAAACATATACATGCATATAAATATAAATGCAGAATATTTGTTTTATGCGACAGTTTCACTTTTTTCAAATAGTCCACCATCGTGCTTTCTCATGATCCATGGACATGGTAGAGCGTAGAGTGTGTTATATCCACCTCAAAATCAATAGTTGTCGTCTGGAAGACGTTCCTAATCAGAATCAGTCACAACCCGATCGATCCGACATGATTTGGTGGAGTTATCGTGCTAACAAATAAATGCCGACGACAAGGACACACACACACACAACAAAAAATTTTTAAAAACCATTTTTTTTCATGCCGAAAAACGAAAAATAAACCCAAAAAAATTGTTTTTGGATTTACTCACTTTTTTCACTTTTTTCACTTTTTCTTTACACGATTACATTACTTTTCCGCGTATAGTGGAGAGCGGAAAAGTAATGAAAATATTTTGCACCAGACATTGTGTTGATTTTATTTCACTCCTTATATGAAAATTCAACAATAGTAAACGACTTTGTGGTGTTCATTTCACGTCAGATTTATGTATCCCTATATGTACCCTGTTCGGTGTTAAATTGGAGTAAAATTTTACACCACAATTTGGACAGTCTAATTCTGCCAACATGTAAGCGGGTTGTCCATTAGGAAACTTCGAAGAATCGAAACATATCACCCTCGTATATGTAACATTTCTCTCTAGAGACGTACGTACCTTTTAGATAAAAAATAGACGTGTCAAGAAGAATCTCATAAATCATTAAACTAACACCAAAAGAATTTTATTACATCCGTGTAAAATATGACCAAATATGGCACTTGCCATTTTATAACTGTCAGCAAAACCTCGTGGCATTCATTCAGGATAATTCATAAAATAATTAATTAGAGAAATTATTCTCGGCGAGGAATCTGACTCTCCCATAAATTTAACAGATTCCTGTACGACGGCGATTTTTTCCTTTCCAGTAAATAGACATTTCCCCGAGTCATATATAATTGCTGCACGCCTTCGCGTCTTTTTTTCAAAGTGAACGCTATTACTCCGTAAAGTCTGCTAATCTTCTCCGGGATCTCTAAATTGCAACCGACGTTCATAATTATTAAATTGTTGGGTATATAATATCACGTAGTGGTGCGGTCACAAAGAATCTAACCCTGCGCAAACATTATAGAATTTAGGTTTTTTTCGCCTCGCGAAGAACTGCCACTTCCATAATAAACGTGAACATGCACCACCCACCAGGATGTTTCATTTAGAAGTTCTGATTGACGCATAGGAAGTTATTAATTTATATCCCGATATGCTCGTGAATGTCAAGTTTTCTTTAGTGACGCCATAGTGAATAAGTAGTCGTAGGGGATATATTCTCTTTAGGCTACTGTAGCCTATAGAGAAGAATATTTATTCATAAGGATATCCTATTCATAAGACTCTAGCTCTTATTACTGCTTCCATTCATTTGGGCATGTTATTGATCAAGCAGTGAATGGTTTCCTAAAAAATATTCTCCAATTTGATAAGAATAACTTGTTTGAGTTCCCTAAGGGTCATAGGGGAAGGCATGCGGCGCCTAAGTGATCGTTTTAGTGCATCCTGAACCCCGTAGATGCTCTTTGAGGTTCATATCTGAGCATCTTGGTGGCCAGTCCATGGTTGGAATATTCACAAATCATAGGTAGTCCAGTACCTCTCTTGCAACGTAGGGCGGAGCGTTATCCTGCATAAAAATGGAATTGTCCCCCGACAAACGAGGCAAATGGCGTCGCATGTCCTTCTACGATGTTTTGTACGTAGAAATGTACATTCATGAATCTCCCACGTATAGGAAACAGATTTGTGCGATCATCGAAACAAATTCCTCTCCAGAACATTATTGACCCACCAAAAACTGGAATCCTCGGAGAGATGTTGCAGGCAGCAAGTCTCTCTCATGACCTCCGCTAGACTCGTTGAAGTCCATCTGGCGAATTAAGACGTACTCTTGTTTCCTCTGAAAACAAAACTCTCTTCCAGTCGTCAACGATCCAATTTATCCTTCATTGTGCAATCCTTTATTGAGCCTTCCTCTGACCTTTCGACCAAAAACTGCTACATTTCAAGCTGCTATTAGAACTCTACTTAGCTCTAAACTGGTAGAATGCCTGTTCTTAACTCAATTTGCATAATATATCACTCATCTCTTGCATCTGTAGACTTATTATGACCTTGTCCTGGGATTCGACAGTAACGTCCAAGTTCATTGAAACGTTTAATTGTTGAACTAATTGTTGATTGTCTAACAAATTAGACACATATCGCTGGCTATTCCCTTCGTTAACCAGAGTTACCACTTTCACTGCTTCATCTTCTTAAGTTGCGTGGACGCTTCATTTCTTCTATTCTAAGTATACTGGACGAAGTGTTTTGTTCCCATGATTACATTAAATTAAAACAAGAATCACTACCGTAACTGAACTTATTGCCTTCTACAAATTGCTTTACAGGATGTTATTTTACACCTGTCAAACGATTAGAATTTATCACTGCAATGACGATGATATCCTAGGCCACCTACGTAAAATGTTTAAGAATTTAAAACTTCGAAAAATTATAAGAAATAATGCGTTTTTAAAAGTTAATCGAAAATTTGATTGAAAAGTTGATATTAGCGCATCTTGATGCGCTAATTTTGTCCAGGAGTGTATTTATATATAATTTTTTGGTTGAGTTAATGATAAAATTAAATAAATCTAAAATGTTTTGCATATCATGACTTCTTATAACATAAATTAAACAATGGACAGTCGCGATAATTATGTATAATTTTAAATAAAAAGAGAAAAGAATGCAATTATTTTGTGTTGGTTAAACTTAGACTATCGTATCTTGTCAATAATTCTCGAAAAGCTATACTACCAACTAGATAAAAACCATCTATTTTATATGAAACAAATTTTTAAAACCTTCGCTGTATATTTTCCAAACTGATTCTTTTATACATTGAAGAGTAAAAATATAAATGTATTAAAAAGTAGAAATATAATTTTATTTTCATTGAGACTGAGGCGGAACTGGACCCTTCGATGCAGCAATAAAACAGGAGACCATTTTTCCAAGCACACCTAGAAGATTACACGTTTCTCGATTCGCGTTTCACCAACCAAATTAACATCATCGGGAGATAATTAAAACTAATCATCATTTTAATCATCTGCCGATGACGCCAACTGCGTTGTCGAAACGCGCCTCGTTAAACGCGTAATCTTTAGGTGTTCGTGGAAGACTGGTCTACTATTTTCTTTATCAATTTATTAATAAATATTCAGCTGACGGGAAAATATCAAGGCACATAAAACAGATACTCCATCTAGGATTGCAGTAATTTTCGGTCTAATTTATTTCAGGCATCATAGGTATCACTCTCGATTATATTCAAATGAAAATGTATTATTCGTATGCATGTGATTTTGGTTAGGGCTAATTATTTGACTGTCAGAAAAACAAATGTTGTAAAATAAACTGCAGAGGCATAGGCATGGTTTCTACAATTCAGGGTCTTAAAAGATTAAATATTAGGAAGAAAACTTACATATTCTTAACATATGACCAAAGCATACTACATTGTTGATAATAATATAATCTAATCTTATTTTTGCCTAATACAATCTTTCATCCTCCTCAAGGTTATTATTTCCACTGCATTCTTCAATTCTAATACGAAGTGTAACACTTTGAAGACATTAGATAACTTCAGAGACGATAGTTTGATAGGCGCATTTGAACGTTTAAGGTTCCAATCAAAGAACCCAGAAAGATATCACAAAATTTCTCCAAGATGCTTTCCTACTTTTCCTTATGGTTCTTATTCATCATAGATATGTCTTATGATCAAATTTAGCTTTAGGTGGAGTTTATCACCCATCTAGGGTTGCAGTCTCATATTCTTATTTCAACTCGTCATCACTAACAACTTGATCTTTAAAACAGTTGCATGCGTTCATCTTTCCCCTTTTCACTGTTTTCAAAAAATATCTATCTAATAATAGCTTTGCTATTCGGGAACTACTTTGATAGCCGCTTGGCGGCTTGGTGGTTCCTCTCTCGATTTCCGACTTATATGTTACTGACAGAGATCGTATCGATAAAGATGTATACGCCATAAAGTTCATTCGGCATTTGTCCTGAATCGGCGTACCGTGTACGGCACTGATGAGAACTAACAAGTTCGAAACAGCTGTATGTCGTTCGGTTCCGATCCGGGACAAATGTCGAATCCTACCTGTGGCGGGTTTTATTTTTTGAAACCTTATCTGATCGTGCAGAAACACGAGAAAGGGGTCGAGGATCGCTTCTGGGTATAATTCAATGCCTGGCGGGGCTTTAGCCCGAGGAGTAGTTGTTTCCTAGAGCGATTATGTAATAGCTTTGCTATTCGGGAACTATTTTGATAGCCGCTTGGCGGCTTGGTGGTTCCTTTCTCGATTTCCGGCATATATGTTACCCTTTTCACTGTGCCAAAAAATATACATTTAATCTACATTCTTGTTCTTTGTTACTAGTTTTGTTCCAATAGAGTAAAACTATAGGTATAGCAGTGTCAGTCACCGAATTTAATTTGTTTTTCTGCCAATACCGTAGAGCAACATCTATCGTTGATCGTCACTCATATCTCTTAATTTTTCTTGGGAAAAAATCTAGATGAAAATGTAGAGAGTGTGTTCTTAAGAATGATCGACATTGTGACCACTGACAAATACGTAGAATAGTTCCTAGTTTGTCCCCTTTATTGTTACCTTGTTTTCTGATTTGAGGTCCATATTCTTTCTTTGTATTGCGCCGGAATTGCCGCTAAACATATGTAAATCCTTCTTCATCCACAGCTTCATCCAAATCCATCTTATTAATAGCCTTTATAAAAGGTTTTTTTAAATTTAGTACACTAGGGAACGCATCTGAATTAGGATTCTATAAAGGAGGAGAATATGCACAACAAAATGTATTTCCTTAGCTCTGATTTGCAAAGGCACAAAAATTCTTTACATGAAGAATTGTAGCAAGTCAGGACATTTGAAAATCTACCTTAAGATATCCCTTTTTTATTGCTTTGGATCGTTTGATTTTGATCAAACAAAAATACCAGTACACATAATTGTTGATACTAAATTATTAGTACAACAAACGGCATCGACTTCTTCTTACTGTTTGACTATTCGATAAGGATTACTTCTTACCAGTGAATTGGGTAGATAAATGACATTATTCCAAGTTCAGTATAACTAAATTTCTAGTGTAAAATCAATAAACGAACGCTTAACACTGATAGATAACACTGTCCAAAACACTGAAAAAATAACACTGTGTGAAACAACGAAACTATAAAATACTGATTAATGTGTTGCCTTGTGAGCTATCGCCATATTGTGCAAAAAGACCGAGGTCTAGGGAAATTTTCTAAATTCGTGAAACAATAGTCATAAATACGTGAAAACATAAAAAAATGATGTGATAAAACAATTATTATCTTCGTAAAATCTTAAATCTATTTAAAGGAATAGTAACACCCGTTGTGAGAAACATTACCAGTACCTTGTCCCGCAGTGTTCTCTGGGAGATATCGTTTTTTATCAGGTTTACAGACAACATTACGATATAGCAGTTTTATTTTTTTTTTTTTTAGTTTGCATCACTCCCTAATAATATATCTGTATTTCACATTAAATTGCATAGTACCATATATACTTCACTCGAATAATTTTCTTATAATAAATAATTCCACTTATTACGTGTTACTCAACTCTTCTGGCCCAGATTTCAAGCAGTGTAAGAAGCTTCCTACATAACGTCCAATCGAATGTTCTGTATGTTTGCGTGCATTCCAGTACACTCGGTGTTAAATTATTATCAAATTAGTTGCACTATAAATGCGATTTATCTCGAGTTTAATAACTGTTTATAGGCTTGTTATGTCTACGTTTACAAGTTAATTGTTATTATTTTACTATATTTAGCGCATATCGAGACTGGAATATAATACAATAACCCTTGCGGAGACTGTTAATGAGTGAGAATAATATTATATTGGGAATGAAAATTACACATTCAAATGTTTGGCTGTTACAGTTAACAGCAACATTAAATGTTGGTACTTGAAATAGTTGTAGATAATGCTTGTGGTATCATTTATCTTCTTATTTATTATCTCTTCATCAGTTTGTGGTATTTCACTGACTATTTGATGAATAGCTAGAAACAGAATTCACTGAAACAAGGATTGCAAATTGTATCAATACAATTACTTACTTACCAGAATACATAACACCATTCAAGAAAAAACTTTATTAGTCAAAGAACAGGAATGGGCACATCTCTTTAGGGTTTACTGATGTTAATAACTGTTAGTAATTCTTCTTGTAAAAGCAGGCTTTATTTAATTATTATTATGTTATATGTGTTTGGGCTTCATCAGCCACTGATCGCATGGGTGGTCCCTTGGCGATCCCCTCTTATCCAGGTCATTATCCAAAAATGCTATCCCATAAAAGGAACAATTTAGGCACCTCCCCCGTCTTAAGACTCGTCTCCTCTAGGATAATAGAGGTCCCTAATATAAGGTACCTCTTCTCCTCCAGTGCGGGACAGGTGTAAAGAAGATGAATCGCGGTTCCTCGTCTTCTTTGCAGTATTTGCAGGCCGGGCTGTCAGTCGGCCTCAGCTTGTGCTTATATACTATATATTCAGGCTACTATGGTGGCCCGATATGATTTCCACCAGGGTTCTGACTTTGTGCCTGTTCAATTTAATGAATTCTTGGGCCCATGTCTCAATCTCTGTGTATTCGATGAACAGATTGGTTATTCGACAACCTGTTACGCCTCTCCATATTTTATTGCACTGATCTCTTGCCCAGCCACTGATGCGATTCCGCATCAACGCGGATGCGAAATCCGCAGATTCCGCATCCATTGCAGATTCCGAATCGCAGATGATGCGATTCCGCATCAGTGTCTGATCAGATTCCGACTTATTCCCACTGCAGATTCTGGTCCATAGAGGTTTTCTCTGATCCCTTAAGCAGGCTTTAAATTTTACTGAAAATAAAAATTTTAATTTAAACCATTTTAATGTAGTGGTAACGGCGTATCCATATTGAATAATTAAGTACACTCTTGATAATAATAGATTATTAACAAATAGATAATAAATACAAATAGCATAGAATATAGAACAGATATTTGATGATATAAAATATGCATTGATGTTACTGAAACACAAGTAAGTACATACCAATTCAATGGAATCGTCTAGCAACTCCTTGAAAATTCAACACATTTTTAAATCATCTATATAGTTCCTTTTATTAAAAAGATTTAACACTTTTAACGCTCGTTTCTAAAAATAATCAACACAACTCAGGCATTAATGATCAGTCAGGACGACATGGATAGAACAGGATATTTATTTAAGTGTAATCATATGGATACCTGGGCATAAAGGCATTAAGAGAAATCTAATTGCAGATGACCTTGCCAGACTAGGGACCAGGGCAAACCTCTATGGACCAGAACCTGCAGTGGGAATAAGTCGGAATGTGATCAGAGACCGCATAAAAATTAATTAAATTGAATAGGCACAAAGCCAGAATTCTGGTGGGAATCATTGCGGGCCACCATAGTAGCCTGAATGCACATAAGCACAAGCTGAGGCTGACTGACAGCCCGGCCTGCAGATACTGTAAAGAAGACGAGGAAACCTCGGTTCATCTTCTTTACACCTGCCCTGCACTGGAGGAGAAGAGGTACCTCATATTAGGGACCCCTGTTATCCAAGAGGAGACGAGGCTTAGGGCAGAGGACGTGCCTAAAATGCTCCTTTTATGGGATAGAATTTTTGGATAATGACCCGTATAAGAGGAGGTCGCCAAGGGCCTACCCATGCGATCAGTGGCTGATGATGCCCAAACTCACATAACATAATAATAATAATAAGTGTAATTCATGGTGAAGGTAAATGTACATTCAAGGTAAAGATATATCCAAATATACTATAGAATAGTTACATCGTGTGGATTATAATCTTCCCCATGTGATGTAAAATCTACTTCACTGCGATGTATTTGTATCAGTTTTTTACTTAAATAAAAATTAAATGGTGGTTAAGTTATTATAGTTATGTTATTAGTAGAAGAAGTAATTCACAATTATAGGGGTGTACAATTTTACCAATTACTAAAGTTTCAAGTTTTGTACCAAGCATAGTGAAATTTGAGGCTATATTCACACCATTAAAACTGGTAAAGTTTTATCCCGATAGATTTTCAATATTGTAAGAGTATTGAAAGAATTTGTTCTTCTTAACGTGATCAATTATAAGAACAAAGTACTTTTAAAGTTTTACTTATATCTTAAGTACTTATAAAGATTTTTATGATGAATATTTAAGAATATTTAAGACAAATCAAATGATAATAATTTGAGGCTTACAAGATCGTCAAATTGTGGTACGTAAGAGACCTACCAAATTACTCGTATGCTTCGTGAGAGGTACCGTATACATTCATTAATGATGGCTCATATTAAATATACAAGTGTATCTTCAAAACCATTTTACATTAAATTACAATATTTATACAACTAATGTTTACGTGATCATAATCGCAATAACATTCTGTATATTAATGAATTAATGCAATTAATTGCAATCAACTGAAAATTGTGGTGTTAAAGTAGTGCCGGGATCTTAACTTTTTGTAATTTTCATTTTGTTAATTTGTAACATCATAAATTTAATTTTCAGTTTTACAATTTTATCTTATTTTTGTTAAGTTTGACTAAAACTCACGTTTTGAAATGAGATTCACAAACTTTACCGCATATCCCATTGTGTGATCATATTTCTGACAATAAAAAAATCAACGATGGGCTGAATGTGGACAATTTAAGTAAATGATTTAGTTTTTATGCATACATTATCAAATACTTGAATATCTGACAGAAGAAATGCATTTGACACGGACATTACACAATGTTCATATTAGAAATAAAAGTACATTAAATATGCACAAGCAGTCAACAGCCATGTTTCGCAGAGCATTTACATATACTGCAGTTCAAGCTGACTTCACATCAATTAATGAATCAAGTAGCATACAACATTTGTATTAGGCGCCTAGTATAAATACTTATTAGTAAATGGTTGTGATTCAATTTAACTATGTATGTAATACATAGTTTATTTTAGGGTTGAATGCAATAGTATGCTAATGGATAAATTTGGCCCTTTGTGTTAGGACAAGGGTTGTTGTATTTCACTAATTCCTAATTCAATAAAGATATATTATTGTTATTATAAAATACGAAAAAGAATACATGCGTAATATCAAAACGAATTTCACAAAGATTAAAATGGAAGATATGGCAAATAATAGCTTTAATATCAGGAACATATACAAAAGGTATCACAAAGATGTTCTCGATATTACAAATACACAATTTTAGCAACATATGTCACATTCAGTAAAATATATTCAGTAAAAGTATATCAGGTATTTATATTTATGCCCAAAATCCATCGTCTCGGTTTTTTAAATACTTTATTATGCTTGAATAAAACCAAATATATATAACAAACTATTCTTTAACATTTAATTTAATAAATTAATTTAATAAATCAGTTTGGAAATATGGTCGTTTCGTAACTACTAATATATTATATATTAAACAGTTATAATTAGAAACAATTGTTATTGAATCGATTATTCGTTATAAATGGCGGAGGTGCCGATGTTAATCACATGGGCAACTGCCCACTAACAAGTTAATAAAAATATTTTCCATACTTTATCTACAAATTAAGGCAATCTTCAATCTGTTCTATTGTAAACTAAAGCCTAGTTGTTTTCTGTTATAAGCTAGAGAATTCCGTTGTAAGCAAATAGGAAGAAGATGGGAAGTATTGACGTCGGTGAAGAAGATGTAACTATTAAATATCATTCACGAAATACATCAAGGTTTTGTTAGCATACCACCATAGATGATGTACTCTACAATTCCAAAACAACAAGGACAATCTTCTACATAACCTGGTTCTGCACTTACCCGGCGTGAAAGGTGCCGTAAAAGATGCTTCTAACGTAAAACAGTCTTGACAGCGTTTTTTAATTAACCATGAAGTCGTACACGCTGTTTTTCTTGAAAGTTTATTAATTCAATTGTTTACTCGATTTAAACCTATAAATAAGCTTACATGAAGGGGTTATGTCCATATATGTAACACAATATTTTTAAATTATTAGTGCATTGCTAATAGAAAACAAATACATGATGAGTATACGTAAAAGAAAAGTAAACAGAAAAAAAAAATAGAAAAGAAACATTCTATTATTGTTATCCATTTTATATAGAAGAGTTTAAAGGTTCTAGTAACTACAGAATAAAACCATACAATTCTGCTTGGAAACCATGCAATTTTATGATATTGTTGAGGTTATATAGAAGTGAATCTTACACAAAGAGTAATGTTTAGGAAGTAGAAATATTCCATCATTCACCTTTTCACTAGATTTGTCTTTAACAGCCAGCGACTCATAAATATTATAGCACGATAAAATAGATAAAATATTCAAGATAAGGCTTAGCCAAACTTCACTATACATATTATGTGATAATCAAGCCAATTCGGACAGCAAAATTGAATAAAATTGTTGGAACTTTGAGCATTCCAAAAGATTTTCTATTTTGTAGAATTATGTTCCCTCCCTGTGCCGTTTAGAAGTGCTCGAATTAACATCTGATATCGTGATAATTCTGCACGACTGTAGAATATGTCTGTACGAGTAGAGTTGCAAATATCTACCCTATTTTGTATTGTTAAATCCATACAAATTTTATATATGGATGAAAATAAAAGTACATTAGCTTTAGAAGTTGTAAGATAAAACACATTTGTTACATACAATCTAGGAAGATGAAGTTTATTAATTTGTGGTAGCAACTGTGCAAGGACAGTCAATACAATTATTTTATTAACATCTTCCATGTTGGTATAACTTGACTTAACAGTGGAGATAGCAGACAATATGCTTGATACCTGAAACATAATTACGTTAAAATGTATACCATTTAACATGTTAGTTGAAGAAGTTAAGACGTGTATTAGTAAAAAGCAACTGCTATTAACACCAGCACTGTTAATGTTAAAATTTCCCGGTAATGTCTATTTCTGTTTCTGGTTTAAATATTTCCAGACCTCTGCCTAAAACGGCATTTAATTTGAGTGGTTGTAATATCAGTTCCATTCTCAAATCTAACCATTCCACTCCTACGAAGCCTCTTCCTTTTAGAGACCTCTTCCTTTTACAATCTGATAGAGCTAATATTTACGCAGATCAAGCTTAAGACATTTCCATATGTAGTATACGACGCTCTATAACAAGTAGATCAAACAGCCATATCTCCGATACCCATAAAAAGTCTTGAAAAATTAGCTCCATCTGATAGAGCTAAGATTTGTGCAGATCAAGCTCAAGACACTTCCATATATAGTATAAGTAGTATAGTATAAGTGGAATAAACAACCATGTCTTCGATACTCATAAGAAGTCTTGAAATATTAGCTGATAGAGATAAGATTTGCGTAGATCGAGCTTAAAACATATCCAGATGCAGCATCCGATGCTCTGTGACAATTGGAACAAATAGCCATATCTTTGATACCCATATAGAGTCTTGAAACATTAGCTCTATCTGATAGAGCTAAGATTTGTGCAGATTGAGCTTAAGACACTTCCATAAGTAGTATGCGATGCTCTGTGACAAGTCGAACAAAGAGCCATGTCTTTGATACTCATAAAAAGTATTTATTTAAAGAGAAAGATTAGCTCTATCTGATATTACTAAGACTTGCGCAAATCTGACCACATATAGTATGCAACGATCTGTGACCAGTGGAATAAGCAACCATATCTTAGATACTCATAAAAAGTCTTGAACGATTAACTCTATCTGATAGAGATAATATTTCTATAAGATAGAGGCAAGATTAGAATCCGATGCTCTGTGATAAGTGGAATAAACAACCATGTCTTCGATACCCATAAAAGTCTTGAAAGATTACCTCTATCTGATAGAGCTAAAATTTGCGCAGATCGAACTTAACACATTACCACATGTCGTATGCGATGCTCTGTGACAAGTGGAACAAATAGCCATGTCTTCGATACCCATAAAAAGTTTTGAAAGATTAGCTCTATCGGATAGAGTTAAAATTTGTACAGATCGAGCTTAAGACATTTCTACGTGTAGTATGCGACGCTCTGTAACAAGTGAAACAAACAGCTGTCTTCGATATTTATAAAACGTCTTGATAGATTAGCTCTATCTGATAAAGCTAAGATTTGCACAGATCGAGCTTAATATATTTCCACATGTTGTATGCGACGTTCTGCAACAAATGGAATAAACAGCCATGCCTTGGATGCTCATAAAAAGTCTTAAAAGATCATAATGAAAATTCAGTGTTAAAGGAAGTATTTTAGTTACAATGGCTTTCCGTTGATATGCCTTGAACTCTTGAACGTACCGATGACGTACGACACACATTTAAATTCAATTGTGTTAGATCACAAAGGCTAATGCATCGAACCGTAGACCGCTAACAGAAACAGCCGACTCTACGTTGCGCCACATTACCAAGTGAAACAATGGCTCTTCAGGTTAGGTTAGGTTATTAATGCGTGTATTTGTTTTGAGGCCGTGACTTGGCTTTCTACGAAATGCGTCCATAAACTAAACCGTGCACTTCTGCTCTTTTATGAACGCGCACACAGGCAAGTTTCGCAGAACGAATGGGCATAACGTGTGGGAAATTCGTCGAGCGCCGCCAGGCGGCTACTGGATATCGCCTGTCATTCTTGTTCTTGTACGCTTTCATATACAACTTGAAAAAATCTGCTAAGCACAGAATGAAGTGATTGATAAGGTTTATTAAGTGAAAAAAATAAAGATTCGTTTAAGAGTTTCTAGACATGCATGCCGACGAAAATATACACATCACACAGAGAGACAGGCAAACAGATACGCATATGTTGCTCATCTTACAAACAAAGTGACAGAATTTTCCTCTCCTGATTCTTTTTTACAGCTACGTGGTGGGCAAATTTCGATGGAAAAGTTTTTATAGCGAATCTCGTTATCTATAGGATTATAGGAAGTTTGGAAAAATGTACCACTAAAGCAAGCTATACACGGTCAACAATACTGATATTTTAAAGTGAAAATATTATTAATCGATAGCGTATTTCTAACCACAAAACCAAGAGTTTCATATGCATTAAGAACCAGATGGTTGATTTGTCTAGAGAACGCTGGTTTATCATCAAAGTACATACCAAGATCCTACATATTTTCAAAACGTATTGAAGTTGTACTACCAAGAAAATAGTCATATATTAGTGGTTGCTTGTTTAAGATATACAAGTAAACTTTATATTTATCTATATTTATTGATAGTTTATTCTCCGATGTCCACGATACAATAAGGTCGATGAGGTTTCACTTGAGGAATCTCAAGTAATCATCTAAGCAGGTTATATTTAAACATAATTTTTCAAGCCATCAGGAAAAAGAAGATGATACAACATAAACATTAGAGATAAATCAATAATAAATAAGACACAGAATAATGGTCCCAAATTTAAGCTTTGAGGTACTTTCGAGGACTTTAAGATGGTCTCAGATATACAGCCATTACATGAAAGAAATAATGTGCGAGAGTAATCTCAGAAGTACCCGACCTAACAAAGAAAACACAACAAATTTGGGAAAACATATTTTTTTGTTTCTCTACATAATCTGCTTTTAACTTGATACATTTTTCCGAGCGGTGTTCAATTGCTTCGATATCCTATTTATAGTCAGAGTCATCGAGCTCCTCAAAATAGCTATAACCAATAGCAATAGCCATTCGCAAACCGCAAAATCCACCTCTTTATTGTTAGTAAGTCTTTTACCACCGAGCTATTTTTTCAAGTTTGGAAACACAAAATAATCCGAGGGGGCTATTCGAACTTTAAGCAATATTCGAAAGCAATTCGAACTTTAACTCATTGGTTTTGGCTATCGCAATACCGGTTGTGTGAACTGGTGTATTGTCTTGATGAAACAAAACTCTCTTTTTTTTTGTAAAATGCAGTCATTTTTTCTTTATTCCAGTGGCGGATTTACACTTTTGCCGCCAGTAGGCTATCCAAATGTTGCCGCTCCTATGGACCTCTGCCATTCGATACCTTAGTTCACAATCATATTAATTACAATTTTTGTTGTCAATGAAATTGTAATTTTATATTTTGTGCACTCCCTAATCTCCCTAATTACACCACCTTTTTCCCGTAGTTAATAGATTGTGAACTAAGAAATCGATGTGTCAGTTCCTAGATTAGTTTTACAACCCAAAGGTTTAGTTAAGATTGCACAAGAAATATTTTTTGGGTATAATTCTGAGTTAATAAATGCTCAAACATGTACTACTAATAAGGCGGCGTAAGGTATGCCTTAATAGGGGTAACTCTGTAACTTATGCCGTTAAAAATTTGTAACACCTCAATTATCCATTCTGATTGGACAAAACATATTATTTCCATAGAAAGTTATTATAAGTAGCCGCTACATATTTAATAAAAAGAGGGTCCTAGACAAGAGCCTCTGAATTTAATTGGAAAACTGACAAATTTAACGCTTGTTTGTATTTTGTTGCTATGAATTTTTATTGCGTTTACTTACAGAATAAAAACAATATATTGTAACGAATTTATTAAAAAGTTCTTTATTTCGAACACTTATTTACAAATCAACTATATATAAGTCCAACTAACTAACTAACTTTCTTGCTACTTTAACTTTATAAACTAACTTTCACACTGTATTACACAATGTCATTTTCTTCGCATCGTATCGTTCACTATCGAGGTCCAGATTTAACTCCTGGCTGGACGACACAAAAACGAAAACGGATGACGAAAAGTGATGTCATCCAAACGCTGCATCCAAACACCACTACGCAAATTGTAGAAAAATATATCTGTGGTAAAACATATTACATATTGAATTGAATTTGGATACCTAATAACATTTGGGTGTATAAATATGAATCTTGTTGATTTCTGTAAGACAAAAAAATTTTTGGCCCCAAATTTGCCGCCCCTAACATCTGCCGCCCTAGGCTCCAGCCTACTCAACCTGCTGGTAAATCCACTACTGCTTTATTCCATCACTCAAATGTTACAATAGGTTCGCATAATACTCGTAATTGATTGGGTTTTTGTTTCTAAAGATAATCAATGAAAATTATCCCACGCACATCCAAAAAAAACTTATATCATGACCTTGACTGCAGGTGGAACTGTCTTCGCCTTCTTTGGAGGCGATTGTCCCCTTGTCCCCTTTTAGTCCATTGTCTTGACTGTTGATTCATCTCAAGTGTAAAGTAGTGGACCCATGTTTCATTCATGATTATGAATCGATGCATTAACTCGGCTCTATTTCTGTGAAACTTCGGCAAACACTCTATTGAGGATCTAACATCTTCACGGCGCTGTTTTTGTTCTATTGTGAGTAATCGCGGCACCCAAATGTCCAAATTTTTAGTCAACATATGATGTACAGCCACTTTTTGAAATGGCTACAGTGTCTGCTATCTCGCGCACTTTCAGTCGATGATCATCCAATATCATTTTGTGAATTTTCTTCACCATTTCTGGCGTGGTCACTTCATTTGGTCGACCACAGGATCTTCATCTTAGCAGCTCGTACGACCTCGTCTAAACTCTGCCACTTGATATTTTACTGTTGTAAACGAAGGAGCAGATTCCCCCAGAGTAGAATCTAGCTCCGCTTTGATATCGGTTGGGCTGAGGCCTTTTAAATGAAAGTATTGTATCACATAACGATGACCAATTTTTTCCATGTTTACAAATTCACTGAGAGTTGTTCACTGTTGATGGCTGCTAAACAAATACTAAACAACATAGCGCCCTCAAACTTCAAACTTAGTTTTATAAGGTTGTTACTTTCTACCATAGTCATTCTTTTCAAACAACAACCGCCATCTATACGTCAGGTCGAGTACTTTTAACACTACCCTCGTACGTCCAAATAAATACGATTTTACTAACAATAAGTGAAGAAGATTATTTTTGAATCCATATAATTCTAATTCTTAAATTAGTATATTATGATTTACCTTGTCAAATGCCTTCGAAAAATCAGTATACATATTCTGACACCTACTTGACCTTTATTATCTTATTACGTATGTAGCATGAATTACACCAATAAATGTGTTATTATTAATATTCTTACTTACATTAGCAATTATAATAATTATCAAACTGTATTACAACACCTTGATCATACTAATTATGTGATCAGAACTTCGAAATACAACTTATTACAATATACTAAAATGAGTGGAAATAAATATCAGTTCCGCGAACCTATCTAGGTTCGAATAAAGCCATTGAGGAAACATCTGTCGCCGCAGAGACCCTCCTTGTAGCTAAAAATAACCGGATCCGGCTCTGGAAAATTGCGAAAATTTCACTATCGAGTCAAAACAAGCCGGCCAAAGAAAAATGTAATAAATGTTTCATGGTAAACTACACAATTTATTTCAATAGAAAACATAAAGTCAGAATTAATGGCTCTGATTGTTATTTTCAAGAGGCCTGTTTGTTTTTACAAGTGGAAATTTATGTCGAACACGAAAAGTGTGTAGTCCCTATTAATAAAATTGCGAAGGCGACAAGCTGACTCGTAAATTAACCTTTAAAAAGAAGCTAATACGTTTCGTTTGGATATATAAATCCCAGGAAGTGAAACGGTTCGGTTCTCTCTATTAAATTTTACATAATATATACAAATACGACGTACCATTGGCTGCGATATTTCTAATTTATAAAATAGTCTTGCCGCTATTCGGCGGCATTGTGAGGTATTTTAGGATTATATAGGTATGTTACGCATTAAGGAATAACGAATAAAGGCAATAGGGAATTTTTATTAGCAAAATGTATTATAGTTAATAGAAAAAAGGTTTGTTATCGTAAAATATTACTTTTGTTTAAAAATGCGTTGATACTTTAGCAAGAATAGGAAACTCTTTTTTCAGGAAAAATAACACAACTAAAGGGTCTTTCAATGAGGACGCTACATTTCTAAATGTAAATAAAGCAAGTTGTGTGTGAGATATCTAATCAGTTTTTTTGTATTTGAAAGAATATTTTATGGCATTAAGTATGAAATATAACTTCGTTCAAATGTCTGCCGCGGTCTTGCTTGGTGGTACGTATTCTGGAGATCGCATAAATCTGGCTGGATGGCGTTCGTTATATTGACTTTGAACGCATCAATTGTTTGCGATGTATTCGCATAGACCTGCGATTTAAGATAGCCATAAAGGAAGAAGTTTAAAAGCGTCTCACGATCTCGGTGGCCTATTCATGTCGCCGCTGCGCGAGATAACCATGCCATAGCGCCATCCTGTTGGAACCACATGTCGTCGGTATCCATATCATCCAGTTTAGGCCACAATAAGTTATCTATCATCGATCTGTAGCGCTCGTCGTTGACGGTTATGGCAATGCCAGTTTTGTTTTGATGTACGTTCCGATGATTCCGTGCAGGCCAAAATCTGCACTAAACAGTGACTTTCTCGGAATGCATTTGGTGCTGGTGTATCTCGTATGGATTGGTATTGTCTCAAATCCGACAATTTGCTTGTTCACATATCCATTTTTCCAAAAACGGTCCTCGTCGCTAAAGATGATTTTCTTGGCGAAATTTGGGTCAACATTCAACTGCTTCTGAGCCCAATCTGCGAACACACGGCGTTGTCGATGGTCGTGTACCTTATGTTCCTGGGTCAGTTGGATTTTATATGAGTGCAGACACAAGTCCTGACACAAAATTCGCCATGTTGAAGTCACAGAAATGCCAAGTTTTTGTGAACGACGAGAAATTAACTACCTCGAGTTTTACCGTACACTCTCACGCACAACAGCGATGTGTTCAGCAGACCTTCCGTTTCAGTGACGTTGGGTGTTGGCTGATTATTTGTCAAACCGATTGACTCGACGGTTGTGGCGAGGATAAAAATCACGTAATACGCGGAATTTGTCTCGAACAGAGCACTGATTTTGAAAATAAAATTTGATGATTTTCACACGTTGTTGAACGCTACAACTTTTCACGGTGATTTGCTATACACTACTTAACAATTCACAATAAGTGTGACAGATATTGCTTTAAGAATATGGCCTGACAAACTTCGAGCGTCCCTATTGAAAAACCCTATAGTAATGACACAATTACTACACAGATCATTTTAGACTTCTGATCATGCCAATTCGCTTGGTGAAACGCATGTCGAGTAAAGTATAGTCTGTGGGTCTTCGTGGAAAGTCGGTCCACTGGTTCTGTTGCAGAATCGAAGATTACAGTGTCCTTTTCCACATTTTGAACACAGTTATCAAAAGGGTCATTGCTATTCCTTATTATAATTAAATCATATTTAAAATATATGCACTGTTGAAAATCTGGAATGGTAAAACTTTGCCGCATTTAATGGTGTAAAAATGGTGTAAGATTCCACTATTTTTGGTATAAAACTTAACACCAGTATAATTGTAAACTTTTATACACTTTAGTTATGAAATAATATAAATACACCACAATGTAGTACAGTTTACTCCGCATGGGGTAGATTGGAATTTTTGAGTACTATTCTAGAATACGTATCCATGTAGCCTTCACATTGTCGCTGTTGAAACGTAAGGCAATGTGGCTTACTTTATGGCAATATGGTTTCTAATTGGATACATTCTACTACTATGTGTCCAAAGAAGAAAATGGATTGTGTTTGTCAAGTTGATTAAAATGTTTTCTCCAAGATAACTGAATAATATTTTTAATTTTATAAGTCGTTGGATGATTTCACTGAAGAGATATTATTTGTGATAACCTATTTATGTTTCGCAACGATGAAGTAAACAATATAAAAT
This sequence comes from Rosalia funebris, assembly GCA_037954035.1. NCBI lineage: Eukaryota > Metazoa > Arthropoda > Insecta > Coleoptera > Cerambycidae > Rosalia > Rosalia funebris. The sequence goes on from JAZFAV010000015.1 coordinate 36,446,558, forward strand.
AAATGCATTTTATATCATGGTCGATAAAAATCAATTTTTAAAAATAAATCTATTTTTGAAATACATAATTGAACGTTTTGTTACAAGGATTTAAAATAATTATATTATTACAATAATGTTATGTGAGTACCGGAGGTTTGAAATTGAAATGAGTTATGCCGGATGCTATGCCGGTTTACCTAATGCTATGTTAGTTTGCCGGATACTGACTTCTGATCGCACGCTTTCGCCTATATAAACTGTCATGTGCTGAGTCTGCATGAGAATGGCTTTAGCCATGAGCATTCTTAGAAGTTAGGCGTGAGTTGCTGACCACAAGCAAGTCTCTGTTTGTGAGATTGAGATAAAACACGAATTGTATCAAGTAACTATGAGAAGCAACTGATAAGAAAGGCCAAAGATTATGTTACTTGAGATAGGATACAATGTAAATGGTACCTAACTGAAATTATTCTAAGTCTAAAATGTATACAATTGAATATTTTATATAACATGCATGTTTTGTATCTGTTATCTCATTTATTGCCTGCATATTATATAATGATGATAATAACATATAAATTTGTACCAAGAATTACCAAATTTTTATTTTCAACAAGAACTTAATCCCAATAAGAATTATTAACAAGTGCTAAAGCCTGAAGCAATCTACCTATTTATTAATAATCAACTTATGCCCATTAGACAATGGATTGTCTATCATAAAAAGAAACCATAGTCATTGTCATGGCCAAGTTTATTAAAACGAATAGATATTAGATGTTATTATTAATTTAATAATAATAACATTACTCTTATCAAAAACGTGCCCAATTATTAAATATGTGCCCCGTTTGGTGCTAAATTGGTATTAAATTTAACACCACATTTCATATAGTACAGAGTCAACGTAACCTCTAATTGGATACATTTATATTACAATTGATTGTTTTGATGACCAATCGAAGCACAGTAGTTAACTGCCTCCCTTGCGTAGGAACAACAGAATGATCGATCTATATAAGCGTGTCGTAAACAAATAAACGGTGCTCGAGTGTCCACGACTACATGGCGATGGAAACGGCGTCTCCTGACCTTCACAAATCAACCATTCCGAAAACATTAACGTCCCTCTTTGAACTGTTATACTCATTTCAAGAACGTCATATATCTCTGCCGGACCCTGTATAAGTGCTATATATGTGTACAAAATTTAATTAATAATTAACAGCTGTTAAATGTGACAATTATGATAATAAAATTATTAAATCCAATGGCGGCTTTATGGAAAATACAATTACATTTTTGCACATCAATCGAAAAACTGTTTGAGACTTTAATTGCCATTTTTAATATGCGTTCAAATAACATTCCAACACTCTACATGCGCAAGCAAATTAAATTTTTATGTAACAGAAATTTATATTCTACTGATAATAGTTAAACGGGGAACCGGATCAAAGAGGCTTTTTACAAATTACCAATTCTGTTTGGACGTTTAATTACATTACGTTGCGATAACGCTTCACAATTAAAAACACATAGAAATTATTTTGTAGTCTATTAAATTGAATTAAGCATGTATTTCCTGTGAAGCTTTCATGGATATCCATAATTCGGTTTTGTTTTCAGTCTTTTTTACAAAAAGCCCTGTTCAAAACGTTTTTATTGATATGGTAAGCTTTAAAACGTTTTTTAACTGAATTAGCTTTATTCAGCTGATGTTATGCATAGAACTGTGGAACAGTCAATTTGTTGCCGGAAATTTAAGAGTCGATTTTAACTACTTTACTGCCCCTGATGCTGAAAATGGCATTCCTTTTTCTTGATTCGCTCTAGTTTCTGAAACAAATACCATATATTATTCATTTCATCGCTATTTGCCAAATAAAAAGCTCTCTTATCTTGCCGATAAGCGGAACAGTCTACCTGAACCTAGCCATAAAACAAGGCACTGGAAGGTTTTGACATTTTTTATTTGGAAAATAGCGATGAAATAAACTATACATGATAAATATTAATGCAAAATAAGAAAAACAAATGAAACTAACAACTTCTCTTTTGAATTTTTCTAATATGAACTCTCCAACAGTAATTGGTCATCATGTGACGATCTCATCTTCCTTGATACGTTTCTTTCATTAGTCCGATATCCTGGTGAAAAAGTTCACCTTGTTCCTCATTATAATCTTCTCAGTTAGAAGAAAATTTGTCTAAGTGACTATGCAAAAAATGTATTTTAATGCTCAGATTGGCTTCTAATTCTTCAAAACATTTTAACATCTTGTGTACTAGTTTTTGGTAGTTATTCACCTTGTAATTGTCCCAAAAATTTGGAATTACACATAACTAGATCATCTATCAGATTCTACAACTGTCATATATCTGTTAAAATTTTGATCTTTTACCAGTTTTCCAATTTGTGGATCGTCAAAACTGTTCCCTGCTTTTGAATTTCCATACTCACAATCAGTGCTGGAAATGCTTGGTAAATGTATTTAAAACAATCACCTGACTTGTCCAGTGCCTGTACAAACTGTCTCATTAAACCCAGTTTGATATGAAGAGGTTTTTTCGCTCTTTATTAATGGCTCGGCAATGTTGGTTTTTCCAACGGCCATAGCACCTCTCAAAAGCCAAACAGTTTGATACCAATGGTTCTCTTTCACTGACTCATAAATAGAGGTGACAAGGATAACTGGCATGTCCATCTTGCTGTCCAAGAAGTATGGTGGCCATTTTTAAATCGACACAAACCAACCACTGATGCTGAGAATAAACAATTTTCTCTAATACCGACTTAATATTTTCATATTGTTCTGTAAATTTTGTTGAATGGTCGATTGGAATCGACGCAAACTTACTTCCAGTGTGCATATTTCAAACTCTTTTTAGAACTATCCACGAAAATCCACCAATCATCTGGTGATTCAAGAGCCTCCAATATTTAGACTAACAGACGTAGTTAATTTAGCTAAAATGAAGATATAATGTCGAAGAAGAATCCTCGAGTACTCAGAAACCGATCTTAAATTTGTGGCAATATAATTTTTTTTTGTTGCTCAGTGTAATCAATGGTAGTATTTATGATATCAAAGCGTACTAATTTATATATTACAAAATTCCGTTTTGAATTTAAAACAGTATAGAACTGTAAAAGCGTTTTTTGTCTATAAAATAATTTTTCAAAAAAACAAACAAAAGTAATTCTCAAATAAGTTCGGTAAAATTTTACATGGTAAGCTGGAATACCAGAATATTTGGTTTTCATAAAACAAAAGACGATTAAAACAAATTTCGTTAAATACTCTGCTATCAGTACATATCTTATTTAATTAATTATTTATCGATACTTTTTTTAGTAAAGAACCAGCAAAAATATAAATAAATCTCCCATTTACCAACCCTATTTATCACGGTCACTAATATAATATTTTAAAACGAATATAATGTTTGTTCTTAAAACAATCTAACCAGTTCTAGTAATCTAACCAAATAATCTAACGTTACTTTAAAAATACCAGTTATGGTATTTTTAAAGTAACATTTTACAATGAAATTTAATTAATCACCAACGCGAAATACGTACCCTCCGAGATCGTACAACTAGTTTCCATTACGTAAAGTGACAGTACAAGTCATTTACAAATAATATCGTACCTAGTCGATTTTATGAAAATATCATACAAAGCTGCCTCAAGACACTACGAATTACATCGCTCTTTTACTGACATAAATGTTAGATAACTATATTCGTAAATCTATTAAACTAATGTAAGGAGATGTGTCGTTCGTTAATCCTCGTTAAAATTCGCAAACTTTCGTTTCTTACCATCAGCGCTAGATGTAAGTACTAGAAAAGCACAAATATGTATATGAATTTATGATGTAGCGCGATGTTTGACTGCATACTATATCTGAATCTACGGAATCTTTGATCCTTCTCTCTGTACCATATTATATTAGTTCGGTAACATATATACCGATAAAATATTAATACATTAAATAGACATTAAATAGGATGACAATTATATATTTATTTAAAATACAATTAATAAGTAAATAAGACTAAATGTTAAAATAACAAGCCAAGTAAAAGTAAATTTTTACCTATTTTCTTTTTTCTTTATTCATATTTGTGAGGCAATATATCACCTAACTATTCTGACGAGTCGCCACTGAAAACAATTTATACCAATCTTGACCGTTAGCAATTTTCAGAGTTATTCCGTGGTCGTGATCGAATTTGCTTTAACGTTTCGTTGGCCGTCTCACCAGCTCCTTAAAAAAAATCGAAAGACTGATGTTACTACCTCCTGCTCCTAAATATATATATCGTGGTCTTGCTCCGCTTCCCTGATTATATGATGTGATGGTAACCATGCTCTATTCTATAAGAACTAGGTCGTCTTATTATCAGAAGAATTATTAGTAGATATCCGAAGGTTACTTTCTGAATATCTACGCAGCATATTTATTACTGTTATTAACCCACAAGATCATTGACATTAAAACGATAGGATTCAAATCGAATATCCAGTAAAACAAACGCAAGTAGCACTTCAAATATATTTAGGAATTTAGCTGCATTATTCGCGAATACACAAATAGTTCCTAAACTTGTACCACCATATATCATACTCTGATATTTCATTATTAGAATGTATATTAAAAATAATAAATAAAACAATGCATTCTATTTCAAATACGTTTTATTTTTATTTTTCAGACAATATTACCTCTTTTCGTCACAAAATCAACAGCATAGTTAACAACAAATCCTATACGGGTTATTTAACCGAATAAATGATATTTCTTCTGTGGTGTCCCTTCCTGGATTCAATATCGAGGACCGGTAATACTTGGTAAAGGTTTTTAAACAAGGCTGCTTGACTTTCAAGTCGAATCCAGATCGACATAGATGTTTATAGGTATGTATAAAACTCCTGAGAGTAAATCCTCTTATAATTATCACGCAAAAACTCTCTGCGCGAGTTTTTTGCGAGTCTGCCGATTTCTTGATGCAGGGTGTGTGTTGGCTGTGTGTGTGTGTGTGTGTGTGTGTGTGTGTGTGTGTGTGGGTGTGGGTGTGTGTTTTTGTGGTGATTTTGATGTAATTAAGGTATTTGTTCGATGGGTAAATGAAAGAATAGAAGGATAGTAATGAGTTAAACCTCCGTAAATATAAAGACGAAAAAAATATTCACGATATTTATAAATTTTTATTTTTAAGTATTTACTTCAATGAGATTACTTTTAATTTTCAACTGATTTATTAAACTTATCTTATTGACAATATTATAAACTGCATAGTATTCGAAGTATTTCCTGGTATCATTAGCTTTCTTATTAATTAAGTGTATTCGTAATTACGCGAATAGATCCACTTATTATTTACCTCAGATGGCTGCTTCCAAATTGGAGATTGTAGCGAAATTCATAAAATATAAGTACGATATAATTAAGGCAAGTAGATAATTAAATCATAATCTCGGTGCTCACATTTTCGCAATTCTCCGAGTTTCTCGCTCAGGAATCACTTATTAATTTCCTGGAAACACGGGTTTAATATTTATAAACGTTCAACACAAAAACGAAAAGTTTTCCTAATATCCAAGTTAAGGTTATAACTGTTAGAAGTTAACTTTATTCGGGATTCTCACGGATCAGACAATTTAAAATTTCATAACCTAAGTTAGTTCCACATGCGCTGCTATCTTGTCACGTACGGGGGAAGAATGGCAATAAGTACGCGTGTTTATGACGAGTGACGACTTGGAAGGGTAGGGGGATTCTTTATTTTGTGTGTAAAATAAAGAATGTGTGTATAAAGTAAAGGAGCTGCTTCAGCGATCAGAAGGAATAGCCCCCTCCATGAGTCCTGTATATTTTCCTGGTTTAGATATTCATAGACATTATTTTCTACTCAACACTCAAGAAAATTATACCAAAATATAAAATACCATCGTACAATGAGGTTGGATACTAACCCCTTTCGAAGCTATATTTTCTATGAAAAAAAATTTTTTTTTCCTATCTTTGATCATTTTTATCTGTAATTATCCTTTTACTACTTATCTGTTGTGCCATTGGTTTCTACATTAAATGACAAATCTTAATAATTTACATTATATTCAGTAATTACATTCTGTAATTTATATTTCTATTTACTGCCCCTCAATAATAGGAAAAAGTGTGAGATTCTCTGTGATGCATAGAAGAAAAAGCGAGGGCAGCATTCGGCAATTTACTTAGATCAGGCTGTTCACTGCGTACCTCGTGGGCGCCACAGTGGTCCCTAGGGCCCGATTTACGGACAAAATTCGATTTCATCAACTTTTCCATTGACTCAAAAACATTATAAATTTTGTTATCTATATACTTTGTATACACAATCTATACAAAGAGCAAACTGCTGTTATAGAAATAGAAGGGGAAAGAAGGGAAGTAGGTATTAGGAAAGGAATAAGACAAGGATGTATGTACGCTGCTATCGCCACTAATTTTTAATCTGTACATCGAAGAGGCGATTAATGTGGTAAAAGATAGAGTGGATTTCGGGATTAAAGTACAAGGACAGAAATTAAAAATGCTGAGATTCGCGGATGATATAGCAGTATTAGCATCTAGTAAGGAGGAATTAGAATCAGCGTTGAACGAAATGGAGGCCGTGTTGACAGAGGAATACGGAATGAGGGTGAATAGTAACAAAACTAAAGCGTTAGTGTGCAGAGGACGCGAGAGCAGAGCAAAAACGAAAGTACAAATTAATAATGAAAGATTGGAGGAAGTTAAAGACTTCACTTATTTAGGAAATAAAGTAAATTGGGATGGAAGAATAGATAAAGATATAAAACAAAGAATAGCGCAGGGTCGAGTAGCTTTTAACAAAAAAAGCAATTTTATGCTCGGGGGTAATAAACTTAGAAACAAGGAAGAGATTTTTGAAAACGTATGTATGGAGCACGGCACTATACGGTTGCGAAACCTGGACGGTAGGGAAAGCAAGTAGGAAGAAATTAGAAGCTTTTAAGATGTGGTATTACCGAAGAATGATGAAAATACCGTGAGCTGATAGGGTTAGAAACGAAGAAGTATTAGAGAAAGTCGGCGAGAAAAGAAGTATGTGGAAAAACATAAAGAAGAGAAGAGATAGAATGGTAGGCCGCTTGCTGAGACATGGGGGAATAGTCTCCGATATTTTGGAGGCAGAAATAGGAGTGAGGAAAGGCAGAGGTAGGCCTAGATTAGAATACTGCTCGTAAATAGTAAGGGATGTAGGTTGTAGCACAATTAGTGAAATGCGTAGGTTAGCACAAGATAGGAGAAGCTGGAGGTTAGCGTCTAACCAGTCTTAGGACTGATGACCTGATGATGATGATGAATGTCTGTGGACAATTGATTGATAATAAATATGTTGATTTGGCAGTTTGGTTATCCACAAATTGGCTCACAACCAATCCGTATGCCCACTTATCAAGTGGGCATACCAAATAATTAAATACGTTTAAACCTAATTTAAAATATACATATAAAATATTTGTCTTCGATTAAGTGTCCATAATTTGTACACATTCCAGTGATGTTTCCTACAAAAGTACTTATTTTAGAAATTACATCATACATTTTTTTCATTACAAATGCAATCGACATTTTTAACATTGTTTTTTATCATTTTTAATCATGAATAACTTTATCCCGGATCTTTCCGAACCTTTGATATTTGGTATCTGATATGAGCAAATGTATATAAACAAATTCCAATTATAATTAACTGCGACCATCTCCGACCTCCCGCAACAAAGACTTCAACAGAGTACGAACTTTTAATACCAGAAAGTGTTCCAGACACCAATGAAGATATAATTCACAATTTATTAGTTACCTCGGATCCAATTATTACAAAGTTGCGATCAAAATGGCCAACAAAAATTACTGAGTTGGTGGATGAAGCGCAGAATTTTCCTCTTATCAAAACTAATGTTAGTGAAGAAGTTGCTTCCAACAAATATTTCTTTAAAGATGTAGAAGAAGATGATGATGGTGGAAGAGAAGAAGAAGAGGAGGAAGAAAAAGAAGAAGATGATGATGATGATGATGGAGAGGAGGAGGAGGAGGAGGAGGTAGAAAAAGAATATATGGATGTAGATGTTTAGTAGGTTTTTTTAGAGTGTTTGTATAATAAGTTGTTTAATGTAGATAGGAGTTTTTATAATTTAAGTTACTTAATGTAATGTAGAGTATTTGTATAGTAAGTTGGTTAATATAGTTTAGAGATTTGTATATTAAGTTTTTTTTTATGTAGTTTAGTTTTTTTTCTCTAAAGCAGACTTTTCCCAGTTTTCTTAAATACGTTATCATTGTTACCAAGACACTGTAAATAATAAATTTTAAAAATTTAGATTAGACATACGTTTTTAAGAATATCTTCTATACAAATTAAATGTTGAATTAAAGTTTTTTTTTAGATCGTTTTTTCCGCATGTACTAAATGTTGTAAGGTATTTTTGTACAAAATTTCATAAATATAACTAAAATAATTGAGAGGTTACAGTATTTGATCCGCGATAAGCCATGTTGGGACCACTGTGGGGCGGTCCGATATCGAAGTTTTGAGACGTGTTCCTATTATTGACGAACAGGACAACGTAATGCAACAAAAACATACAGACAGTAGATCAATTTCCCACAAAAGATAAGTTATACGTTATTCGACGTGCGTTTCAACTATTGAATTGGTATCATCAGGAAGTAATTAAAATTGTGAGAACAACATGTTTAATAGCCTCCTAAATTAGCTTTGTTGACTACTAAACGCTACTCATCAAATGTTGTATAATTTTGCAATATTTTAAGATTGAAATTGGACGTACTGCCACCAGTTTAAAAGTTAAGAAAATATCAAGTTAAACCACATTGGATTGGGAGTCATATTTTTTCAAGTCTAAGATTTCCATCCTGTACCGTTCAAAAGTTGAAAGGGGAAATATTTTCTTTAATTCTAAGTAATAAACGAGTTTATAGTTCTTTCCAGGCTTACAAATTTTGATTTTCATTAGCTCAAATCTTTCCCAGTTTAATGTATTCGGTCCATTTTGTGAGTGGATAATCTGACATATTTTTGCGGCTTAATTTTGAGGCACAATTAAACATTTTTATAACTTGGTTAACTGATTTAACTGAACTGTAACTAAAAAAAATAGACGTAGACTATCCTGAATAAAATCCAGAAAACAGTCACACCTTTCAGTGATTGATCTTCTATGCATCTCGGAGACTACAATCAAATTTATCCAAAGCAGCAATTAATGAATTTCCTTTCTGCAAACTAATTACATCAGGATCAGTTAGCCTCCTCCTCTAATTTGTACTTTATTTCTATGAAAAATTACACGCTAATCCTATTAAAATCTGTGCTTGTACTTGGTGTATAAAAATAAGATGAATTTACACATGTAAGACCACTGACAACAATAAAAGTATTTTCATATACTCAAATGAATAGGCGCCATTGACTCCTAGTGACTATTATTATCCAATGAGCTTGTTGAAAATAGTTGTAATCCCAGTTGTTAACAACCAATTATAACCAATTATCAATAATCCAATCATCATCAATGAAGTTGTTATCCTAATAATTTCCTAACCTAAGAGAGTTGACCCACCAGTCTCAGTTACCATCTCAGATGAATTCTTCACAGAATTATTAATGCTGTATCCATTTGAACTGGATATCTCGCTTGCCATCTAAACTTATTTTAAACTACAGTTATCAGCAAATATTGCTTCGTTTGAAATTACCTCAAAATTGCTGGCATTTAAGAATTACGTATGCAATCCAGTCTTTATAAAAAAGAATTCTACAATCTCGTATATTATTTTTGAACTCCTTTTATGTTTTAACTTTATAATCCTGATTTAGAAATACTTTTATAGAACGGTAAGGTATTTTCCATGGCTTTTCGTTGTGCTTTTGCCGCAGCCAGCGACTAAGCAATTTAAAGGCAATTGAGAGCATTTTCTTCCTATATCATAGTTTTTCTTGTTCGACCAAGTGCATAATGCTCTTCGGCCAAGAAAGCAGAAGCGAGCATTGATACGAGTTACTGGTCTGCAAAAAATAACTTTTTCCCCTTCTTATTATTAAGCGTGATTATTATAGATTTGATGCTTCTGGAATGAAATATAGTAATAATAATTATGTATCACATGTACTTTTGTTATAATAGATTATTTTAAATTAAACACTTATTTTACTTAAAATTATAATCATAAATTTAATAATTGCGACAGTATTCACAATAAAACTATAATTCGTTCCAAACCACTAAAAATCATTAAAACAATCTAACTAGTTGTATATTAATAGTATTTCACTTTGTAGTTTTCTTTCATTTCATATATTCTGTTGAAGTCTTGCGGAAAATCGACCAACAATAATCTGCTAGCATTGCTTCTGGCCATTTCCTGTTGTATCGTCTCTCTCTGTGCAATATATTTTGATGAAACCTTTTTCCATGTTCATCCGATGCTGCGCCAAAATTTTCGTGAAAGAAATATAAGAGAGAGTCCAAAAAATTAATTTTAAGCGACATGTCGCATTTCAGAGTTTTATAAGAAGAAAAAAGGTCTCGGATGATTTCTTGGTAGTTCTCAGCTTTTTTATTGCCAATAAACTTATGACACACTTCTACAAAAGTGGTCTATGCCCTTTTTCCTGGTTTATTCAGCTTTATTTTTAATCTTGTGTTCTTCATAATCTCTCGTATTTGCGGGCCTACAAAGATTATTTTTTTCGATTTTGCATTAAGGTGATTCGGGGGAATTTTATTTTAAGATATTGAAAGCCTTTACCATCCTTGTTCATTGCTTTTACAGAGTTCTTCATCAGACCCAGCTTTATATACAGTGGTGGTAAAAAAAAATTTTCACTTTGCACTAAAGTTTACTTTTTACATTTTTGACTCCAGGGGTCAAACTCGCTAACATTGCTACAACTTTTAGTTCCACAAGTACTGTGAATACTTAATTTTTTCCAGTAACAACTTCATATTTCCATAGTTTTATTTCATGTTTGTTGCATGTGCCAGGAGGACTAAAGGATGTTTATTCCCATTATGAAGTAAAACAGCTTTTAAAATCGGTTTTGTAATACGGATACGATTTAAATGGATAAAATTAGCATTAATGCGAAAACGAAACAGAACAAATATTGAATTTTGGAAGTGAAAATAAAAATTTAAAAAATATATATACGTGGTAGCAAAAAATAGAAAGCAGATGTACATTCAGCATGTCAAAATCTTCATATTCATGATATTTTTATTTGAAGGAAGATTTCTACCTGGATCCCTACCGTAATTTTATAATTACGTCCTTTGAAAAAACCGCGGCCCGCCCCTGTGTTCCCACAAAATTACACGCAGATTTTAACACATTTTAAAATATCCCCTTACCATTTCTTCGCCTCACTCATAGGCCTAGATAGCTCAATCTACTGTACAAAGGATACTATTCCATTTCAGCTCATCAGCGACACCTCTCATCTTTCCACCGACGTGCAATTTATTAAGACTGCGATGGCAGGACATGGCAGGACATCAAGGGCTCTGTGGCGGGAATACATTAAACCGGTAAAGGTGTTACGACCGCCGGCTGGTTACGCTGATGCTTTAATTGCATGTATCTGATGAGCGCTGCGACAGGTTGTAATTAGAGTTGGGTGATTGATGACGTGTCATATCTGCAAACTTATCATTGCGTCACTTGCCGGCTACATTAACATATTACCGGGCTCGGTCGCCCTCTTCGGCGACCCGAAAATCAATAGCCACCACTGTCAGACACAATTTTACAAGCGACAAGCGACCAACATTTATCATTTTCCTTGAATAAGCGCGTATCGGCTGGCTGCGTCAAGTTTGTGTCGTTCCGACGCATGGAAAAGTAGGACGCTTAATTTGGGAATTGGTGTAATCAATAAAGGGGAGTTGAGAAATTATCCGTCAGTCAGTATGTTGTCTCTAAAATTAGTGTCGTTATGTCGGGTACCAAGATAAACAATGGAGGAATGTGACATGGTTTGTTGGAGATATTTTATTCCAAATCAACGCATGAAATGTCATTATGGAATACCAGGCACCTTGCTTAATTGGTTGTGTCTTTCTGCTACAATAAGTGTGATCTACTTCAGTTTTGGCAAATATCAAAAAGATGAAAGGGTAGACATGAAACATGTTTGGAAGGAAATGGCTCAAGAAATTGGGAATGAGCAGATATAGAAGAACAAATGGCAAGCATAGCGAGGAAATAAGGGCTTTGATCATTGCAGATAAAGCAAAGGATATGCCAATTTTAGGAAAACAAGGAATTGTGAATATAGGAAGGCGTAAACACATACATGTATGAAACCACGAGGACATGACATTAAATACGAGGGAGAATTAACTGAGGGACAAAATAGGAAGATCTGAGAGATCGGACTAGCAACCAATAAAGAAGAGGCAAAGACAGGAAGACAATGCATCAGCAATTTATAATTGAAAAAAAAATGTGACAAGTATTTAAAAAGACTGGCTATTTGAAAGGGATTTTAAATCATGTTGTATTTAGTGTTAGGAGATAGTAAAAAGAAGCGATGATGTAATTACAAGAAAATATCTTTATATCAGAATGACCATGTGTCCAAAGAGCCACGAACCCAGAAAGGTATGAAGTCACAAGAATAGGAAGGTGAATAATTCTGAGATATGGGTGACTGACGATATATAGATGAACAGGGAAGAAGAAGAAAATAGTAAATAGAAAAATAGAAACTTTTCATATTTAACTTTTTATATATTATGAAATAATTGACAGAAAGGCTAATTATTTAAAATATTTTAAAAAATACACTGCATTAAAAGAAATCAAAATGCTTGTTTTAGAGGAGAGAATATTTTCAAATGCGAAAAAATAAATGATGAAAAAGAATGAGAAATTATAGTAGTAAAAATAATGATGAAAAAAAATCTGTGGGGAAAACGGGTTTTGTTAAGTGGATCGGAAAACTTATAATTTAACAGATAATGTAATAGTTCATTACATTTAAAACTACGAAATATACGAAGTAAAAGCGCTGCGTCTACATGGCAATCATAGAAGCAATAGTATCTCACCATGACCAACGAGTTCTTGCGACGCCAAGCAAGTTACAATTTATAAGAAAAATAGTTATAAATTACGGATTTATCATTATGCACTGTGTCGTATCAAAATACGCAGTACACCACTAAACACATGTTTAATAAGTACTACGAAAGTCGATTGATGCAGCGGAGATGCTGATTCACCGACTCACTGCTCCTAGTACGCACACATATATGGACAAAATCAAGCGGCTGTATTAATAACAAGATATAAGTAAACAACGCCCCAAAAACATGTTCTGTATATTGTTATAACCCAAATTAGCTTGATATATAGTATAAATGGTACAGTCTATGGATATTTTAAACATGCCTATGATGGTAAAATATGTTCCCATTTAATAGTCATATAAAATAACAATACCGCGTGGTCATACCTCTTTTAAGTCACAAGTCAACAATAATTCGTTCTATAATTCTTTCTAATTATTTGATATTCATTTTTACCTATGTAACTGTTATTAAAGGTGGGAGTGAGAACTATTTTCCAACCTTATGTGACAAATATATGCAGTTGCATACCCTGGGGATCTGTATTGTTTGAATTCCCCTCATGGTCTTTGGGGAATTAAAGTTCGATCACATCCGCGGTTATATTTTTAGTAGACTATGGCCATCGCATATTCGATTAATTGTAAATAATGTTTCGAAATAACGAAATATGATATCATAGGGGCATAAATTCATTTTCTTACTTATGCAAGTGTTATTCTTGTCTAGAGTTTATTCATAATTTTAAGCTATTTAGGAGTAGCCAGTAGTAACTATTGACATCATCATCAAGAGTACATCATCCTTTTGAAATAGGTCAATTTACCTCGGCTTTTTTGCTTTATAAACAACTCATAAAAAGAAATAATACATATACAGAATGTCACGTCACAGTTAATCCATATTTAGCTGAAATAAAGAGAAAAATATGAACGAAATAGTCATATTTGTATTTCAGGTCTGTAGATTTTGAAATAGGACAGTGTGATTTGAGTTTTGACGTTCACTAATTTTGTTCTTAATCGAATGAACAGCGTTTTTCTCGACAGGTGAAAAATATATAAATTTATCACTGCAGCCTACTGCTACAGTATACTTTGCTAAATTTATTTGTGTGTATGAAAACAAATTTTAGTGATTATTTTATAAATTCAAGCTAAGATATAAACTAAAGCGAAATTTAAAGCCAATAAGTTGAAGTTGATTTACAATAAATGTCACTTCATTGGATGCCAAAATTGAACAATTAGAATTTCGAAAATAGTTTACAATTAGTGTATTTATAATTTTTACTTCTTATATATTACCCTCCTCTTACTATTCCTTATTAGTTGTTAAGTTTTTCTTAAAAATTCTCAACACGAGTAATCCTATCAAAAAAGTCAATTGGACTAGAATCTTGTAATTTTATGCTTTAATAGCTAATATTGCATTTAAAGTTATGACGAAGTTCCTTCCAGAAATTTTAATGTGAAATAATAATGGAATATCATAATAAATGTCAAAACTCGGAACTAAGATAACATTTATAGTTTAATCAATATAATGCAAAGTTTTACTATCAGAGGGTAACATTCAATCTACAGAAATAAGGAGTTTATACTCCAACCCATCTGCAAATGCCTTATATAATAAGGACTAAACAAATTACGTCAAAACAGCTATTCTCCTGGCTATATGCCAAACGCCGAGCACTGAATTACATGACAAAATTTGTCGTATTTTAACAGAGTTAGCACTAAAAATACAGTGATTGTTCTAAAACCACCAAGAAAGATGCAAAGTGTCACTTATCTCAGGATATCGTTAACTGCAGACCGGTTTCGACCTTTCTATCTTGGGTCTCGTCAGTGCAGTGTAAACGAGTATACCTTTGACAGATAAAGCTCATATCTAGTAGACGTTGCTACGTTCCACCGCAGTAGAACGTACCAAACGCCATCTCTGTTAGACAAAAATACGACAAATTTTGTCATATAATTTAGTGCTCAGTGTTTGGCATATAGCCAGGAGAGTAGCTGTTTTGACCTAATTTGTTTAGTCCTTATTATATAATGCATTTGCAGATGGGTTAGAATATAAACTCCTTATTTCTGTAGTTATTTATAGTTTAAGTTGAATAATATTTGAACCAAAAGTTTATTAATCACTGGATGATTTGTTAAGATAAAATTGAGTGGTCAGCCAGCTCATAATTGACATAACATCGTTAGATTTTCTTGTGGGTTAACAAAATACGAGGCTGTAAAAGTAAATCGAAAATATTTTGATCTTTAAATGCTGCTATTACTGATGGAATGCAAATAGTTCGTCACGGCACAATAGGAAACGTAATTCAAGATTACCTACCTGCTCATTACTTAGTCAACAATGGCTTTTAAGCATCTTCTCAAATATTTTTTCTGCATTTTGTGATTGATACAACTATCATATTAACTTTGTCTTATTGTCCATAATTTATGTTCAATTAAACCTCAGGCCAAAAGATAATAAACCATTTCTTTAAATATTCATTTTCTGTGTTTATAATACGACTAAAAGAAATAACAATAAATAATATTCAAATGTCTTTTAATTAAATCCAATTATTTTTAAAAGTACCTTGAACGAAAACAATGTAAGTATATTATTTTCCCAATAACTCCTAATAATTTTCTAACTAAAACCAGTGGTAGTTCCTAAGATCTTGTAAACTAGATTTAGTACTACATTCTTGATTAATAGGTGTTTTAATCATCAATAAGCAGACAACGAATAATAAAATATATATATACCAGGTATTAATACAAGTACACACAAGTAGTACATACCAATTCAATGGAATCCCTCCGCGACTTAAATTTTAACAGTCAGACATTTATTATTTGTTATATTTAATAACTCAGCCATTGCACCATTACTATTCGATCATTAACTATTTATTCGGAAATAAGAAACAGAAAAATATTGCATTAACTTGCAACATAACTCTTAGTAACTAATCAGTATGTTTTCTGAAAATAGTTCATAAAAATAAAAAATTAAATTAAAGCTATATTAATGGGGTGATAACGATGTATTCACCTAATTAATTATTTTATAATTGAGTGTATTCCCGAGAACATTTCATTATTATTAATTAAAATGTAGACAATAAATGTTAAATAAAATGTCAGTTATAAAATAAGCATTTAAGTTGACCTCATATAACATTGAAATAATTCTGGGGAAACATAAATAGGTTAGGTACATACATACCACTGTAATTAAACTAAAGGATTTTACAGGATTGGTTCCACCCTTTTTTAAATTCAGCACTTATCGTTTGCTTCTTAGGACAAATAGTATCATTCGGACGTAACTTGTTTAGTCAAAAATCACCAACAGGTGTATCATTGTTTCAGATGTTAGCAACAGTTAATAACTCAACTATACTTATTACATTTAGTCATTACTCTTCGTTTGCTTCTTAGTATAGATAATATCATTCGAATGTGAATTGTTTAGTCAGAAATCATAAACAGGTACAACATTGCTTCAGGTTTTAACAATTGTTAATAACTGCCAATAAATCTTATAAAAAGACTTCATATATTTACGGTAAATAATCGATAATTAAGGGAACATCAGGAGAATTTGTTTAAATAAGGCATCACGATTCATGTGATCTGTTACATGTCTTATATGGCAACAAATTTATCTTAAATAAATTTTCATAAAGCGATTATCGTATACCCTTGATTTAGAAAGTCTTCAGCCTATATCAGACGCTTTTGGATGAAGTAGATAATACGTTTCGTACTTTACAGTGAAACCTATACGTTCCGTCATCTTGTTCATTAAAAATCGACCATCGATTCAAGACAGAAGGTTTTCGTGGTAAGTCTTCGCATTTCCTATAACCATATCAAGTTACCGGGGGTTGAATTGCACGCCAACTAGAAAGGTGTGAAGTCGTGAAACCCATGTAACCCTATCCCGGAGACCCGGAGGCAACAGAACAAGCTGACCAGCCGTACGACAGCCCATCAGCTGCAACGGATTATACATGTCACAAGCCCTATTTCTGGTCCGGGGGTGGCGGAGGGGACGCGCGATGAAGGGGTAATGAGGTGTGGTGATTGAGAGGGGTCAGTCGCGCGGAAACATTATCTGTTAGGTCGCACCCGACAACCGTCGGGGCCATTGAAGTTTGTGTCCGTCGATAGCGGATGGATGATTTGTTTTGAATTGGATTCCAGATTGCGATACGGCGTGGGGGATTAATAGCGATGGTTCCTGACACGATTCATCCCGCCCGCAACTGTATCGCAGGGGTTTGCTGGGACTTGACAGAGGGGTTAGTCCTTATGGTTATTAGGATGTCGTTCTTGAAAGAGTGATAATGAATAGGACCCTGAAAAGGTATTAAGGAAGCATGAAATGATTTCAGTAACGAGAACAGGCATTAGAATGTTGGTTATACGAGGGTAGGATGGAATGTTCCTGAGCTTACTTGGAGGTGGCGCAAGTGTGTTAAGAATATCATGCTATGATTTAATATTAGTTAATATTAGTAGAATTTTAAACTAAGAGTATTGACTATTAATAATTTAACAGTTCGCTGAAGTAGGCTCAGATTTTGTATGGATAGAACTATTCGTTTTCTGTTTGAAAACTTAAATGTAAGATAATAGAATGATTAAGCACTGAACTGCTGTATTAAAATGAGTCCAACAACTCTTCTATTTCACTCACTTTCATTTTACGAGCGAGCCGAGTGAAAGTGAGTGAAATAATAGATATTTCAGGCTTATTAACAGAACAGTAATATCGAGGTATCAAAAATTATCGCGGTCAAAGGTGAGTTTAAGTGTAAAAAATAGTGGTATCAAGTTGTAAAGGAATTGTTGGAGCATTAGGTATTTATATGTCGATTATTTAATGATTGTCAAAATTTGTCACGGTAGTTCTAGTGAAGGTTTCTTGCTATTGTAATTTTAAGAAGTTTTAGTTTATGGTTTTCATCATTGGGCTCAAAATTAACATAATTGTAGCTTATTTTTGAAGCGGTGGAAGGCTAGTGGAAACTTGGATAGATAATAGGATATTAGAATACAGTCAACGTTTATATCTAGACAATTTTCGAGAGTCCTACCTAAACTTAATTACTAAAACTTAATAGTAATACTAAAGGATTTTTATATGATGCCTTAGAAATTATATTGTCATTTCATAGAACATGGTTGAAGAGTAAAGGTGGGGTTACCAGTAAATTCAGGATCAAAATAGTGGGTGTAGTTGTAGGTGTGGTAAAATTACACTGGTAACAAGTGGACCAATACAAAAATGGTGGGGGGAGGAGATAATTCCACCGGTAACTATCCTCTACTGGTGTGTTTCTTTAAAGGATTGAATACATCACTGCCAGGAAACGAATCGCCATATTATCCATGCGTATACTTACATTACTCCCAATGGGAAGAGTTTCTTCTATAATAAATAACAGTTCCTCATTATGAATTAAAACAGGATCTATATTAACACTGACTTACTTTTCCTTAACAAAGTTGGCATCGTCTGGACATGATAAAAGAGTTTTAATCATCTCCAGGTGAGGCCAACTTTGTTGGCCAAACGTCCGTCGAGTGGAGTGTATAGTGTTTTCGTATTTTGTGGAAAACTAAGTCAGTGTTATCTTCACACCAAAGGTTCCAACCTACTCCAGTAATAGGATCTATATTTCTTCTTCCTCCTCGCTATCCTGTAGATTACTCGTCTTAATTTCTTTTTCTGTGGAGGAGAATCTTTTATGTACCTCACACCTCAGTATCTGCATGGTGTGTGGGACTCCCGTAAGTGGTGCAACCACGGTATACCCAATTAAATCCTCCATACTTCTCTCTGGTCTTCCGGGATCTCCTGATTTAGGTTACATCAGTAGCCAGAGTTGTCCTATTTTGTTAGTTGTCGCATGTTCTTGTATCTATGGCTGCCTGTGGTTTTGTCTTTCCCTATCGTCTTTTTCCTTCGTGTTCAAAATCCTGTTTATATGTCTATGTATTGTTTCCTACTGGTTAACGTTTTCCATCATACATTTTATGATATTTTCCACCGCTATTTGTTTCCTGATCTTATACTGGAGTTCAATTATTTCTCTTTCCCATCTCTTACATAGAAAAAACGTGTGTTCTGGTGTATCCTCTTCTCCGCAATACGTACAGTCGCTGCTTTGGGTGATCTTCATTTTGTTTAAATAACTACCGAATTTTCCATGTCCGGATAAGAACTAGGTCAGGTAGTAGCCTACTCTTCTATGTTCGCAATTTATCCATTGCTTTATGTCCTTTATTAGTTTTTTTGTCCAGATTCCCGACCCTTCTTGCCATGTCCGTTGTTCTTGCCATTTTTGTAATGTTGTGTCCCTTTCCTCCTTTTTTATTTTTTGCAATTCCCCATCTCCATTTCTTCGGTGTATTCGGTATCTTTCGTCTACTATCAGGGTAATAAGAGGGATTATGTGTTCATTATTAACAGTGTATTTGCTACCAGCATTACACTCGGTATATGTCAAACATTCCTCAGAATAATACCCTTCGGTGTTGAAATATTTTTCGCTTTCGTATACTGCCTCATGTCCTCATGTTGTACAGAGTCTGCCTGACTAGATAAATTCTTGTAACCAATCAATAAAAAAGTGGGGGGAGCAAGTAATTGCGCCAGTAACTAGTACATTAATAAAAAGTGGTGGAGGGAGGAGATAATTGGATAATTGGAGGAGGAGATCGTGCCGACCATTCCACAGATGGAAAATTGTTAAGTTCATCCAGATCCAGATCATCGTATACACTTTGAGACGGTATCATGTTGCGTTTTTAATAAAAATTTCGGTTTGTTAAAATTTGTAATTTTTACTGAAGTCGATTTTCAGAATACAACAGAATGGAATGGATGCATGGTTTTCTTTAATAGAACAAAATATCGTTACAGCTGCAGATATTTGTCTCGAGAAAACCCTCATTGGATTCAAGAATCGCATAGCCAGCGTTAGGGTAAAATAAATGTATGGACTGGAATAGTGGAGGAAGAGAGGAATCTTTATTGCCTTACTTGTTGAAGATAATTTTGCAGCTGAATTTCTATGTTTCGATATAGTTCCATCTGTAGCAATGCTTTATCCATTGCTAGTAATAACAGTAAACATGATCATGTTCTCCATCAACGAATTTGGTTTAACAAAGTAGTGGAACTCCTTCTCATTTTGGTGTTGACATTCAGTCATTCCTTAACAATACTTGGAATACAGTTAGGGCGCTGACAACCAAGTAAATGGTCAGCAAGTTCTTCACTCTCCCTCGGAATTTCTTCGTAATTTCCTCGGATTTCTTCTTGTAGGGTTTACTAGAATCGTGGGCCTATTCCATCCAAATAGAAGATATCAATCCGGAAGTTATTAAACGGTCAATGCTAAGTCTTAACACGGGTGTCGCTCAATTGTTAATGAACCTTTTTGAACATAATAATAATAATGATATATTGAACAATTTTATAATATATGTCCAAAATATAGCCGGCATTTAATAACTAAATTATGAATATTATGTAAAACTGTATCACCATTCTAGAACAATCAATAAGCAGTGTAATAATCACCCGATCATAACTGTTGATTAAATTGATAAGTAAAGTAGGGCCTAGGTCCTAGGTATGTAACGAGTAGCAGAAAACAACGACAACAGTCTTTGGAAATCCTCCGAAGAAGCTAAGAGCATGATAAGCAACACGTCTAGACAAGTTAGCCAATCATGGCAAGATCTGGAAGAAACCAGTACATTAAGCTGGTCTTCTATTTTACTTTTCCGTACTCCAGTATACGCAGAAAATTAATGTAATTGTGTAAAGAAAAAGTGAAAAAACTTTTTTTTGGGTTTATTTTTCGTTTTTCGGACTAAAAACAAAAAAAAATGGTTTTTAAAAAATATTTGCGTGTCGTTTTGTGTGTCGTTGTCGTCGGCATTTATTTTTGTTAGCACGATAACTCAACTAAATCGTGTCAGATCGATCAGGTTTTGATTGATTCTGATTGGGGAAGTCTCCCAGACGACACCTATTGATTTTGAGGAAGATAGAACACATTCTACCATGTACATGGTTCATGAGAAAGTACAATGGTAGACTATTTCAGAATTTTTTTTTGTTAGCACGATCACACAATTAAATCGTGTCGGATCGATCGGGTTTTGACTGATTCTGATTAGGGATGTCTACCAGATGATATCTATTGATTTTGAGGTGGATAGGACACACCCCATCCTGTCCATGGGTCATGAGAAAGCACGATGGTGGACTATTTAAAAAAAGTAAAACTGTCGCATAAAATACATATTTTGTATTTATGTGTTGGTTTATTTATTTATTTATTTTTTTTTCGGCCACTCAATGTCGAGATAGAGATGTTCTACGTGCGGAAAGTCCGTTTTAAGGTTTTAAAACTGTTTATTTATTACTATATCGCATATTCCAGCGCCTTCCTAGGACAATACGAAATGGTGTTATATTATTATTTTATTTGTTTTATTCCTTCTTTGATCACTAACTAAACCTAAATCCTCTTTTTTAGTTTTAGTGGTAAATGATAAAATGTTTACTTAAATTATTGTTTACTTAAATTACTGATCATACGAGTATTTATGAATTCGTGCTCTCAAGTGACTTGAAACCCACCCTGTCCACACTTTTGAAGCGTATCCCAGCCAACAATTCAAATAGGGAATAACACACGATAGCCCTCGCAGCTGGTCGAACAATTAGCACGCGACTTCGACGACACTTACTTTGCATGGAGCAAGATACAAATAGGGCCGAAAGCTGCGGTTAGCTTATTAACACCAATTGGCTAGATGGCATTTCGCATAGCATCTATATTAAATTAAATTATCGGTAAATTGAGTTTGTTTCCGTGCGTCTGCTTTAATCACAGCTTATGTATAATTTACATATTCCAAATTAGGATATTAGGAAGATTCTGAGCCAATCGGGGTAGTGTAATTTTAAGTTATGGTTAAAGGATAATGATTACAACATACATATATAACTAAAAAAGTATTAAACCCTTTAAAATAAGCATTTGTACAAGATATAATATTTGAAAAATCAACATGTTACTTAAAGAATTTTATTTTGAGCTGAGTAGAATAATTTTTGATTAGTCAATTTAATATCAAAATTTAGTCAATAGTATATTTTTTATCAATTTAAATGATAAACTAAATATATACAAAACTTTAAAGCAATTTTATATTATATACTTCTGAAAATAACGATAATAATATTATATAGGGCAATTAGTGTTTTCTTCGGATTCAGATTCCTAATGGGGGAAGACAGAGGCCAGATGAACTGAAGTGATCATATCAGGCCCATTGTGCTACGTCCATTAGAGCTACTAATTTATCTCCAAGCAACAGACCTCACAACCATCCCTGTACGTACTGAATATATTAAATAATATTACACTTGGTGGTAGTCGAAGAAAATCGATAATTTTCGGCTAATAGTCCCTCAAAATAGTTCCTCCTCCTTCTCTTGTGGCGTATGCATTTTGTGGTGTGCGAGGGTGCGGAACAGTTGTTTAGGATATGTTCTATAATTTAATCCTCAAGATTATATTCTATACATATAGGAGTGGCAACGACTATCCCATGTTGAACATCGATCCTCGTCCGATCACCGAAGACAAGCGACCTCGGGCGCAGTTAGCACTTGGATCGCTTGAAAACATCGCATACAGTTGCCGTTTCAGCCTGAAGTGCTGTTGGTGGATTGAGTAGCCCAGTAGTACTGTTGCGGGTCCCAAGCCCGGAAGAAAGAGGAGGGTTAGAGGGCCAAGTTCGTTGCCTACCCTCTGTAAAAACAGATCCAGCTCATAGTACCGATGATATTCATCGAAGAGGAACAGGTCATTATAGACCTACTTTAGAAAAAGGAAGAAGAAGATGAAGAACATATAGGAGTGACAGGACAGCTCATCTCATAAGAGATGCTTATATAGCCTGCAAACGTGCCGTCAATATACCTATTAGGGTTCATAGAGTTGTATGAGTCAGACTGAAGCAATATTTTGCTAGTTTGCTGTAAGGTGTAGTTTTTTTTTGTCTGGTTACCATTAACAGTTTTGATCCACCAATATTTTCCTTTTCTTCTATGTATTTTGCCATATTTTTAAAAAATTGTTCGGGTTCTCTTTCTTCAATTACAAAGAGATTGAATGAACATTTACCGATCAATTTAAATGTGTTTAGAACATAGATATAGGAATTCTATATTAGTTAAGAATACATTATTATAATAACATTTCAAACATGGTCATTTTTACAATGTTATTATAATAATGTTTATAGCTAGTAACGCTAACTGTTACTTAAAATAACACTTTCATCGTCGTTAATACACGGAATATGATCTCTTGCGCTAGCCGCATTCACATTAAATCCAACAATTTATTGACCCAACACAGTGATATTCTGTCGTAGGGGACTGACGTTTTGTATTTTTTATTGGATTGTCTTAAAATTCAAGATATAAGTCTTCTCTTAGTGGGGTCATTATTCTGCTAATATTACATCAGAAACTATTCTGAAATCTGTCTGTCTAATCTTTAGATAGACTCTTTAGAGTGTTGCATACTTAAAAAGTATGCAACACTCTATACTTACCTATGGTACAGAGACTATTTAAAATATAAATAGGTAGGTAAAGAGTTAGTTTTAAGGAAACATATTAAAGTACACAGTACTTAAACATATTATAATAATTACCTTTATTTTTCATAATATTATTAAACATTTCTTAAATTTTCTAACTAATCTTTGAAATCAATAAATGTTATATAATTTAAATATAATTTATTAAAATCATATGTTCTCTGATACGTATGTATGGCCACCGTTCAATTCCTTGAACCGACTACTAAGGTATGAGTAACTCATGCCCTCTAAGAATTAACAAATATAAAAATTAATGATATTTAAAAATTAAATTATAATAGCTAGCCGAGCAAACCCGAAATATATTCAAGTAGAATTCATTTTAAAAACAATACTAAGAAGTCACTCATGTTCTCTAATAATTTCAAGAGTCAAACTCAAAGAGTCAACTTGTATATAGCCAGAACATATTTTAAAAATAATATTATATACTATTGTCATTAAATAAGACGTAAATTTTCTATTTATAGCGACGAAATGAGGATATTTACAGTTTTGCGATGTTACTCCCCTAATTAATAAAAAATCCATACAAAGAAGTACGGTATTACTGGAAGACGCTATTTTCCTTTACCTTCACTGGAAAATTACTATGCAATTACTTAATCCATATTTTTTATAATGCCTATTATAATTCTTATTTTATAAACCGCCAGACTTGGCAAACGGTCCTGTCTGCGCTACCGAGGGGTAGGGCAGCCGTCTAAGGGCGATAGCAGCGTGTGCACCAGTGTAGGTAATGAGAAAAGGGTTGTCGACGTCCCGCATGTGCACGCGACCATACAGGACAGATCTCGTAATAAAGCAATAAATAATAATAATAGAGCCATTGCCGATCCTCCAGAGGTTAATCCGATGAATTGAATGAATGATGAATACGGAAATAAAACTTTCGGTGCCTTTGAGGCCCGATGAATAGTTATGTACACAGCGCCGAAAAAAAAAAGAATCAAAACGACGAGATCTTGTTCTGGCTATTCAGGCTCCGATGCATTCGGTAAATTTGGAAAATGAAAGAAATTGTGCCGGCGTTAAATAAGTGAACAGCCCGGGATTGTGAACAGGTTCGTTCAGACGAACGAAACACGAATGTATAAAAGAATTTGCATTGTACATTTACCTAATAGACGTAAAATGAATAGCATTGGTGCATTACTTTATCTATCGACTTTTCTGTATGTTATACCACCAACTTTAAATTCACGTATCAGTTCAATAGGGTAATTGGATAATTTAATTCAATATACCGTTCTTTCATATTTTTACTAGACAGTAAGTCAATCGGTCGATTTCGTATAAAGTGTAGGGAGGGGACGCGGATGGTACTGGACGGGCCCTGCTTCAGATTGTCCAGTGTCGATAATTAGCGGCGCTACGACAGTTACGTTCTACACGTGAGGGAGTGTACATCGTATTTGTAACGGGGAAAAACTTTTACGTGGGAAGTAATGTTGATGGGTTTACTGTTAAAAGATGATCAAGGTATTTAAAGAAAAAATATCTTGGCCATATTTAACAGCAAACTATGATTTTTTTTGCATTATTTTTATAATTGGTTTTGCATTAAAAAAAAGTGCCTTCTAATAAAACGTTTAAAAATAAATAGATTCTCTTAAAATAATTAAAAATAAAATATAAACTGTTAAAACTTAAAAAATATCCCCTTGAATAAAAAAAACTAAAGAAAATTTTCGAAGATGCCTCCGTCTTGCGCCAAACAATAACCCAACCTGTCGTAAAATTCTGAACAAACGTTGGTCAGCATAAGAGGGCTGATAGTTTGAAAAAAATTTTCAATATTAGCCCTCAGTTGATTTAAATTATTAGCTCTTTCATGAGGATGCCCGTATAACTTTGATTTAATATACCCCCATAAGAAAAATCATTAGGGACCAAGTCTGGCGATCTTGGTGGCCATTGTATTACGCCTCTTGTAGATATAATTCTTTGGGGGAATATCGTATTCAAATAGTCAATGATTATTCTTGAGTTATGGGCCGGACACCCATCGTGCTGGAACCAAACGTTGTCAAAATTGGGGTTAATGTTTGCCAATGCAGGAACAATTTGGTTTTGAAGAAGATTCAAATAAGTCTCCCCATTTAAATTTCCATCAATAAAGAATGGTCCAATAATAATATTCCCATAAATACCAGCCCAAACATTCAATTTTTCGGGATATTGTGTCCTTGTATTTAACAGGCGATACTGATTTTCAATAGCCCAATACCGCAGAATTGATGGATTGTGCCTACCATGTAACGGAAACGTGGATTCATCGGTGAACACGATGTTATAAATAAAATTGTCATCCGCATTTGCACGTTCCATTATTGTGTTACAAAATTCCATTCTACGGTACTGGTCTTCATCGAAAATTTCTTGATGGGCTTCGTATTTATAGGAATGATATTTTTTTTTTTAATTTTTGAATTTTACCCACATTAAAACCAGTCTCCTCGAAAATTTTTGGGATAGAAATATTTGAATCTTCTTCTACCATTGCACACACCATTAATTCCTGCATTTCAGCATCCTCGTTAATTCTAGGTGTCTTGTGGCATTTACAACCTAAAATGCACCCCGTTGACTTAAACTTTTCGACTACTGTCGATATTGTGTTCAAGGCAGGGATCGGACGATTTATATATTTGACTGAGAAAAGGTCCCTTATTGCACGTAATGAATGTCCTTGAAGAGACCATGATATCAAATCAATTTTTTCCTCAAGTGAGTACGTCATAATTACTAAGTTTTGAATTAAAAGAATCTATTTAAATACACGTATTACTACGAAGTTCACTCGTCTAAATGCCAAACACGTATGCAACAGTAAATGTGAAATCTAAGTCGTCGATCATCACGGCGCCGGCGTACGGCCGGACTCCCCACCTGAGCGGTGGCTAATTCTCCGCGAAGGACCGAACGGTGGAACCTATGTACAGTTTTAAAATGAAAGCACGGTATATATCTTCACTAAAATGATCTTTTTCTCAATTTGTAGTCCTAGTCCTAGTTTGTAGTTTATAAATTAGAAACTCTGGTCTTCTTGAAACGTTAACGCCTGTCTGACAATATTGCTCTATATTTTGGAAAATAACATAATGAACATTCCACGTGCAGAGATGTCAGCTACAACATTAGTGATATGTTAGCCTAAATACCTGGAACATACGTTAACTACTGTAGAACCAACAACTCCGTTAAGGAAATAGAACCATGCAGTTGATCAATGGCATACCTACAGTTTCAAATGAGACACCGTCATTTGAAACTGTATGATGTGATTTATGAATAAAACTAATAATATTTAAAAAACTGAGTTTTTTTTCTTCAACACAAAATGGAGACGATACGACTAGAAATGAAAAAAAATATATCGTTCATATGACCGCCTCGACTCTTCTGGCATGATGTCATTCGTTCAACAAAATTATCCATAACACGGGTACATAAAACTGGCTCTATTTCCCGAATAACACCTTGAATGTTCGTTTTAGGTGAACTGACTGTTGCTGGATGGGTGGCGTACACTTTTCTCTTGATATAACCCCAAAGAAAAAAGTTCAGTGGTGTTAAATCACATGATCTTGCAGGACAATTGATGTCAGCATTACACCAGACAACATGATCAGAAAATTTGGTAATGCAACAGAGTTATGGTTGCACGTGCTGTATGACACGTTGCACCGTCTTACTGAAACCACATGTGCAAATCGAAATCATCAATTTGGTGGAAAGAGATATTTTTTAACATGTCATGATAGTGTTCCCAATTTATTGCTACAGCATGACCAGATTATTTCAAAGAAGTAAAGTCCAATTACTCCAGCATTCCAAAAGGCGCGCCAAACCGTGCATTTCTGTGGATGTACTTCTTTTTCATGAACAGCATATGGATTATCAGCACCCCAAATTTGACAATTTTATTTTCTGCAGGTTCTAGCTAGAAGGTTGTTTGGATAGTGCTAAATCCGGAGAGTAAGGCGGATGTGGAAAGACAGGTTTTTTTTTTCAGCCAAAGACTCGCGGATCAGAAGGGAAATATAACACGGAATGTTGTCGTGATGAAGGAGGAAGCCATTGAACCATTTTTCTGGTCTCCTTCTCTGTGCATCGTTTCGCAAACGTTGCAGTACCTCTTCTAATATTCGGAGTTTACACTTTTGAAATATTTTTGTCTGTTTCTTAGGTCGAATGACGTCTCGACTGTTCCTCGTCTTCAACCGACTCATTTCCGCTTTTAAATGGCTCATACCACATGTAGACAGTCTTCAGAGTCACCACATTATCACTAGTCACTGAATTTAACATTTCATGAGACTTTTTGGTACTTTCTTGCAACATAAAACAACTTTATGCGTTGTTCGGAATCCATGATGCGCGACAGACAAGGTAAACATGTCCTCACTCTTCCGGCTCTGGACGCTAATTAACAAGTCATAACTTGTTCAAACTTGACACTGACTATCTCAAATAATCAGGCTATCGGATGCATTATTCTATACAGATGTAGCGTAGCAGTTTCTGCTATAAAAATTCATAAACTGTATTTTTTATCACACCTCGTATTTTTACCGACATTAGACGCACATTATATAATTACCAATAATGTAATATTTATCCGTATTTTTATTGTACGTTTTTCAGTATTTCCACATTATGGGCTACGTAATTTCTCACTTATCTCAAACTATCCTTGAAAATAACTTTATTTTTTGCTTTTTGTAAATATAAAAATAAATAATAATACAACAAGAAATGCACATTTAAAAATTGATTTTTCTATTTTTCCTTTTACTCCATCCTGTTCGAGGTGTAAAGCGTATATTGCTATTTATTTCCTCAACCCGTAAAAGCTGCGTACCATTTGGTAGAGTGGACGACTGAATGGAAGTTGTGAAGCCCATTTACTGCCGAAAATAGAAGCCGAGATTGAAAGAATTAGCCAGGGCGTACTTTTAATTATTTGAGCCCGTATAAAATCAACAAGATATCTTTGAGAATGGCTAATTTTAGAACATTTAATTTTAGGAATGTTTAGACGCCTGATTCCAGGTGATATACTCCGAAGATAAACACTGCTGAGAGCACTTCAGTTAATCCATGCATTCTAGAAATCACCTTATCATTTTAAACCACTTACGTGCGACAGATGATACCGTGTTTTTAGAAGGATGAATACGTAATTTTTAGATTCTATCTATTATCTGTACAATACAAATACTCCTGAGTTCGTGTTGCTATTGCAAAAAGATAAATTCTTAGATAAGATGAGATAATTCATTGAATTAACTGAGTAAACAGGAGGGTACAAAGTGACAAGACAATACTTCCTAGAACTTTGAGATGTTTTAAAATAGAAACTATTTAATACAAACACTAAATGATATCATTACACCTACATAATCCAAATGTGTTGAAAATTTGCCTTAATAATATTATAGATGTGCATAGATTTACCTAAATAGTGTCATCTAGAGCGGGAAATTTTCGTGTGGGTTCCAATGGAACGAGCTCATCGTACTGGCTAGCTACGCCGTCTGATCGTCAGCCTTCAGTTTATTATTTTAATAATTATTTTGTTACAGTTTAACGAACGGTATGTTGAACGTAAATAGAGCTAATAAATGACAATTTGCTGACACCTTAAAAAGTTTATAGAATTTACGAACTTTTCTAAAATAATATGTTTAGTTTACAATACATCTATGATGTGCTGCAATAAAAGGGACTGTAAGCAAACTTGTAAATAGTGTACGACATACATGTAAAAATATCTGGCGAAAAAAATACACAATTTATGTTTGACTTAGTGTTGATGCTGCTTGCTTGTAATATGCCATTTTGTATATTTGACGCAGTGCGTGCGTGCTGGAATAAATACATTACCGATTGGCAATTACCAAGTCAGACAACGTTGCAGATTGAGGTGTTATCTGCACCTGAGGCGATAGAAGACAAGATATAATTCGAATTGCAAAGTAAAAAACACTGTGGTTATGTGTGGGCGAGACGACATATTCAAAGATATCTGTTAATGTTATACTACGTACACTGGAACCGTTTAAACCATCATGTTCATTCTTATTAGCTAATAAACTATTACAAAAATGTACTGGCGAAGCAATTACGAGGGTGGTTTAGCACTAGAGAAAAATTTCAACCTTCCACAAACCAACTGTTAATGTTGATACCTGATGTAAACTTCATAATGTCATGTAAACTTGTTATATAAATACATGACAAAAATTGAAATTCGATATTCTCTCCGAAATTTGCATTTTGGTTCCTTTGAAGAAAAAAAAAACGATTTAAAATACCTATGTATTTGTCCTCATTTAAGAATCGATACATTTTTGGATTTATTTCAACTACATATATGACACAGTAATTATAGTAAGTAACTAAATAATAATAGTCCATTAAACGTCATACCTCTTTTGTTTCTATAGCCTATCATTAAGCTTTTTCACTATACGAAAATTAAAAACATAGATTTTTTTTCAGATTTTTGAAAATGCAGTTTTATATTCTTCAATCCTTACTGATTTCAAGAGAAACATAATATAAATACATATATGGACAAACTTTTCACTTCTCTTTTCATTTTTGAGAAACAATC
This sequence comes from Rosalia funebris, assembly GCA_037954035.1. Classification (NCBI taxonomy): domain Eukaryota; kingdom Metazoa; phylum Arthropoda; class Insecta; order Coleoptera; family Cerambycidae; genus Rosalia; species Rosalia funebris. The sequence goes on from JAZFAV010000015.1 coordinate 36,477,064, forward strand.
CCGGATGCTCATATAAGAAACACAAGTTATCCTCATATCAAAAATGTAAAAAAATTCAAAATTATTTTTATCATTGAATGTATCCGGAAAAAATTATAATTCTACAAAATAATAATAATAATAATAACTAAGGTCTCTATTATCAAAATATTTTTTTCATGCACGAAATTATAGCTACATCTCACTTAATATTATTCTTAAAATATGTAAACCAATTTTCAGCCTACCTAGCATATAAAAACAGAGCTCCAAAACAATGAGGGATTGAAAGAGGCGGTTTACGCCATTCTTGCGTTAAAGGAAAAAGGAAAGATAAATTCATATATCAGATTTGCTGTATCAGATTTTTAGAACTACTCAATATATGCGAATTTAGCCACACTATATACATAACCACAATATTTTCACTTTTTTGCATCTCAAAATATCATAAATTTGTTATAATATCATAGAGAAATTATGAATAACAATTATCATAAAAATAAGTTTCTGAAATGTATTTAATTTTTCAGTCGAGAAAGTTTTATTACCTATGCAATTAATTGTGTGTAGTGAATTTTAACATGATGGAAAATTATTACATCATGAGATAAACATCAGTGTGTACGTAAGTATCCAAAAGAAATGCATCCTTACTGCCACTTGATTATTATTTATGCGGAGACTACAAACGCTTGTTTTATGAAAATCAGGGGCGTAGCGTACATGGATGCGAGTGATGTCTCGCATCCCTTAACAAATTGGCAAATTAGTGTTATTTAAAAGTTCAATCGATTTATTCAATTATTACAATTTTTTAATTATTTTAAACCGACCGCAAACATACATTATTTACTTTAAACGTTACCATCAACATTTTGATTTCAAATCGGCCGTGAAGGCGCCCGAAATTATTGGACTCCCGCGTTACTTGCTGCAGTGCTGAAATGCGATGGTCCACGTTACATCCAAGCTACGGGTTAGATGAGTGAAAAGGCCAGTAATCTTACGCAGTCAACAGTAGAACCTCGAGCGGGTGTTGTCGTTATTTTCGGACTCATTTATACGATTATGTGAACGCATCTTGGCGACTGTCGCCATAACATAAGGAAGATATGGAAGCTCTGTTTCAGGTAATTGTGGAAAATTAAAAAGAGGAATGGGATCGAGAAACCGTTATTTGTGCTTTTTTAACTTTGTTTTTTAACTTTATTGCGCGACTTTGATTTTAATTTTTTCTTAGCAGTATTTTCTGCAATATTCCCACATTCCGAGAGTCTGTTTAAAATTCTACAGACAAAAATGTCAGATATTAGTTACTGCAATAAAAAGATCGCCGACTCCAAATCACATATTCAAAAAATGAGAAACGAGTTTAGTGACATTTGGGACGATATGGACAGATTTGTGTTAGAAAATCAACCACCAAGTAAAAGAATGCGTTTGGATTTAATTCCTGAAGAAGATAAGACAAGCACCTACGCACCATTGTTTTATGAAATTTTGGACGTTATTACTTTGAACATTAGTGAACGGTTGAGTGAAATTTCTAAACTGAAATTCTTAAATCTAGATTCCACACAATTTAGTTCATTCGTTAAACGTTTTCCTGACGAACTTTTTTCATCTTTAGTAGATACATATGGCACATTCTTTGACGCAAATCGTTTAAAAAGTGAACTTTCAGTGGTTTATAGTGATCCCGATATGAAAAAGAGCACTGTGTTTGAGCTTCACCAACATATTATGTCCCTTCAATTATCTTCTGTTTTCCCGGAGTCATCAAAATTGTGTCATTTAATTTTGACTATTCCTGCCACAAGCAGTTCCGCGGAAAACATCACTTTCATGTTTAAAGAGAAAAAAGACTTATCTGCGAAATTCTCAAAGTCAAGAAAGACTGTCAACTTTAGCATTAATAAATATTGAAAGTGCCTTGTTAAAAGATATGAGATCGTCTCCAACATTTGAAGAAACAGTGATAGACGTTTTCGGTGGACAAACAAAAACTGAAGAATTGATCTTCATTTTAAAAATTATGATATATACCTCGTCATAATCATTTTAGGTTAGTGTCTTTTTTTATTTTTGCCTTTTCATATGGCCTACCATACATCTGACTATATCACATCCCTAGATTATTTTCTCATGCTACGCCCCTGGTGAAAATAACTCGCAGCACAAATAATAGGAGAAGAGCTGAAGTAGAATAAATGAAGTGATTAATGAAATCAAATTAACCGGGTATCAAATGATACAGTAATACAGTATATAAAGTAAATAACAAAATTTACAGGAAGGTAAATAACCAAAAATAGTACACGTTGAATATGAAGTATAATTACAAATTGGATAATTTTCATCACTGAAACGCTTATTGTTAAAGCAAGAGGCCATAGTCTCATTCTTAGCGTCCAAATTGTTCCAGTTTCTACGTATTCGTAACACATAGATAGATAGCTAAAAATATGTATATAATTTATTTATTCATTTACTTAACAAAACAATTACTTTCCAAAACGTTCAAAAAGCATTAAATTCCACAACGTATTAACAATAAAATCATTTTCTACTAACAATAAAACAATATTTCGTTTTTGTCATCGAGTAAAAGTGAATATCAAAAATACACATAGCACGATATAATTAGACGCTTTCTCTCTGGCTTTCGCCAGATGATAATAATTGGAATTGAAATTCAAATGCCTTATTAATATTATTGAGCAATTATATTTTAATAACTATAAGGAAACATGTAATTCGTCTTGAATACAGACAGATTTTTCAACGCTGGGGGACTTAAGGTCACCGGTCAGAAAATGCGATTTCCTTCATCTTACCGATGGTACGTCGTAGTCTTCATTTATCATATGATCTATCGAAATCTATCGAATCTATCGAAAGTTATATCACTAATATTTGCAAGTCTATTTTGTTATTAATATTAGATGGACCGATAGGGTATATATCTCGAAATCCATGAAGATTTACCTAGTTTTTATACAGTGTACAATAAATACAATTTTAAACTCGAAAGGGGGTCGTCCGGCACCTCATTTGAAATTAATTTAAATGTGTATTCAACGGTGTAGTTTTTTTAATTTTGGTGCTAATAACTGAGAAAATTAATTTGGAAAGCTCATCAAGTAGGCCATAGATATTGTTTTCAGTTAACGTCCCTGTATTCATGAGTTACTTGTCAATGGCTTTAATAGATGCCAATATTTATAATAAGGTTTCTTTATTTATTAATTTTATTATGGCTCACTTATCCGAGTATCAGAGAATAGACGTTCTATTTATTATTGAATGTGGTAATAAAACAAGAACTCAAAAGGAGTTCACAATAATTATATGAAGCGTTTTATAGTACATATTTTTTTCAGCATAATCTATAATAAGTAAAATACACTAGGTACAAAAATTAAGGGATGTAAAAAAATTCCAAATTATCAGGTGATTTTCAAAGGACTGTAAGTTATCATCGTTTAAAGCAAAAAAGTTAGTTTTTACTTTGATAATTAATTACTCGGGAAATAATAATTATATAGAAAATTCAAGTAGGGGTTTAAAAACTGCAAAGTATTTATACAAGACGTAGTTATTTTGAACTCAATCTGAAAACTACCATCTGATCTGAAGACTAGAAACTTGGAACTTCAATTTGCATTTTTTTTTAAATTGTTCTGCAACTATTTTTGTTCAAGTTACATCCCTTTGAAAATCGCCAAAAATTTAACACTTTTTATATCCCTTAATTTGTGTGCCTAGTGTGTAAAAAATGGGAAATTTGATATGTAGGACATATTCAAAAATTAGGTGGGACTCCTCGAAATGATGAGAGGAAAAACGGTTAGATATACGAATACACATTGAGGAAAATCACATAAACTGACTAGATAACTATCACTGCCTGACTGGACAGTTCTAGTAATTGGACTGTACAGTGTCCAATTACTAGACTAGAGTTAATAGTGTTTAACTACTACACTAACTAGACTAACTAGGCTAGACTCGAAAACTTGTTGCTCAAAACGATATAAGTAAATCGACGATTTCGCACATTTTAACAGAAGATACTGCTATCCTCATAATATTCAGTTGGCCCAGAACTTAAATGAGAACAAATTTGCTCAGAGACTAGAATTCTGTGAATTAGTGAGGAACATATGCTCAAGCAAGTTTGCAGTTTCTAAATAAAATAGTTTTTTTCTGATGAAACCATGTTTCATTTGAACGGTACAGTTAATTAACAGAACTGCCGGGATTGAAGTAGAGAAAATCCTCATTAGATAATGGGAGACTCACATGAAATTTCCCAAAAAAACTAATATTTTGGGCTGGTATTGTTGATAATCAAATTATTGACATTTTTTTTTTTTTTGAAAGACAATTAATAGTGATGTTTATTTAAACTTACCTACATTAAGATTACATTTTATGTTAATTATTCCAATAAAATAGACACGTATATTTGGTAGCAACTAGACGTAGGCTACACCTTATTATTCACATAGACTCAGAACCTATTTAGATAAAGTTTTCGATTATTGGAAGAGGATTGGAAAAGAATCATTGAATGACACTTTGGTTTTCTAATATGAATCCCCTGGCCTGGATTACTGTTTGTGAAGTTGTTTAAAATTAAAAGTGTATGTTAACCAACCAGGGAAGACTTAAAAAATAGATAACTAGAAAATTCAAATTTTCAGGTTATACAAAATGTCGTAAAGAATTCTACGACCTCTTGCTTGTTACCAAAAAATGAATGGTGGTTAGTTTGAACATGTGATTTAACTAGCAATTGAAATAAAGTTGTTGAATTATAAAATAAATTTTGATATAAATCCTGAATATTATATATGATAATAAAAATAAAAATAAATCAGTTTCAACATTTCGTCAAAATTAACAATGCAAAAAATTTTGCAAAAAATACTTCTATCGAGTTAAACATTTAAACATAATTTTTTTTAAATACCCCAAATTATTTTTTTGTATTATTGGTATATTGAATAAAAAAAATTGGTAGGGACCATCAAAATTCCCTTGAAATGAGGTATATGGCCTTCTTAAAATTAAAAATTTTGGAACGAAATGGAAGATAATATTTTTATGTCAAAAACTGAAAAATATTTGCAAGAATTGTCAAAAATTTAGGGACTTAATGGTGAAGTTTAAAATGACTTTATTCCATATACATATATGGACCACGCTGTATTTTTATATTGCACAATTAAAGAAACTCATTTATTTCTAAATTTACAATTATTGTCGTTGTCTTTATATTATATTCTAAGAAACAAATCGATAAGAATTATTCAACTAAGAAATAGTTTTATTATCTTTGATCCTTGCCGCTGTTGTACTACATGAAGCATACAATGCGTAGCTTAATATTATAAATAATAAATCATGACTGTTACGAACATTCTCAATAGAATCAAAGATACAGGAGACGTATACAACAAGAAAACTTCATATTCATATTCATATGATGGAAATAGAACACATAATATGACACTTCAAGAAGAATTAGTGCATCAACATTATGAAGTATGCAGTCAACAAAAATTGTTTCTCATTTTTAAAGGGGTTCCAATTATCCGGATCTTTAACTTATTCGGATTGCTTAGGTTTCTATTTGAATTGGATTACCAGAAACTTACTGTATAAGGTTTTTAGCAAAGAATCATACAATGGCCTACCCGCTCTCCTCATTTGTCTCCTCTTGATTTTTTCTGTGAATCCTTGTGAAATTGGTATTGTAAACGCCACCTAGATACGAGTATATTAAATATCACTGACAGTATCTTCCGTGGAACTATTATCAAATTAAAACGTGAGATGACAGAATTAGAACAAAGATATATATATATATATATATATATATATATATATATATATATATATATATATCACTGCACTTACATAAACAATACTCACTTTAATAGATAAGTAAATATGAGTCTATTCAAATCTACATTGATGTGATTAAAGCGCTTCATTTAAAAATTTGCATTATCTGGAAGTATTACTTACTTCTATTGTAATAATATAGTTTTATTTGCCAATTTTTAACAAGAAAGGCAAGAAAAAATATATATACATATAATATTAAAACATTATTTTCATCGTATTCTACTGATAACTTTTGAAAATCCAAACTAACTGCAAGCGCCTATGTGCTCTCATTAAAATGAACTATAAAATGATATGCAACAAATTAAATTTTAGACTATTTACCAAAATAGTCTTTTATTGAGACAGAAATAGACGAATCTGATTTTGAATCTTGAACCTTTCAACTTTTTTATTATTCAAAAAAGGACAGTGGACAGTTTCCAAATAAATGCAGTATATAACTGTGTTAACACGATATAAAATCGTTTAAAATCAAATTTATTATCAGTTGGTCTTGTTTTTTCTTAGCTTTTATATAATTGGGATTACGTATCGAGATTATCTATTACTTATTCTAAATATATAATGACAGCAAGAAGAAAAAACAGGTTTTTATGATTAGTTATTAAAATGTGTTTTACTCAATGTGTTTTACTTCATACTATTAAATAGTGCTATTACAATTTCCTGAAATAGAATCTTGTAGTTTTTTTTACCTTCGATATTAAAGCAGTTTATAAGCTGTTTAACTAACCTTAGTAGGTTACTATCATATCGATAATAGGTACATACAGGTTAGCAAACAAAGAAGCACCTGCTTTCATGGGAAAATTTCACGTTGTAATCAACCGTGACAAACTACTTCATCGTAAAATTTATTACGAGAATTTGTTCTCATTACATCCGAAGATATTGTAGTTTAAAAGTTATTCACTTATACGTAGCCTTGATAGTTATTCTTTTTTCACAGGGAAAATATACGCAATTATTTCACGTTTGTCTCTACAAGTTTTTGTTTACGCCTTCATACTAATGTTAAAATATTAATATTAATAATATATAGCGTGTAGTCCATAAGTTAATTTCCGTAATGTACAATTTATAAATAGAATACTGAAACATGATTTAATTTCTGAAATAACATTATTTAAGTAGTATTTTATACCTTCTTCGTCAACCTAGTTGCAATAACAGTTATTCCTTTAATTGTTTTGAATGAGATAAGAAGTGATACCTCATTTGAAAGTGTTTGCAATAAGTATTTGCTTTACTTATATTTTATTAAAAAACGCCCTTAAGTATTTGCTAGACTTTTATTGTATTAAAAACGTTCTCTCTATATTATAAACCGTAAATAGAATAGAAAATTCTCCCAATATGGGGTATCGAAGACCCCTTGGAAGAAGTCTTCCCTCGGACAAAGAAGAAGCTGCGATCAGTGTCGTATCAATGTTATTGCCGGGAAAATCAAGATTGAAGTATGAAAAAGCTTATGAACAATTCATTAAATGGTGTGATGACAAAAAAGTAAAAACTCAAACTAACGAGAAAGTTTTGCTAGCATACTTTAATTATCGAAAAAATCCAAATCTTCCAGCCTTTGGGACACATTTTTTGCATTTTGACAGATTTATACCAGCTGATGTGGTTAATTGCACCGTATTGTTATTGCTTATTTCCAACGTTGAATTATTCATGTAACAATTACTTGTCGGGACTTCGTCTTCTCCAAGAATCTTCATTGCTACTTTCTTTTTCTTTCCTTCAACGTATCAATGTATCTCTCGGCAACTGTGTTAGATTTCCGACCTCCGTAGCGCTTTACAGTTAAAAGGTCTGCTCCTGAATCTGCAATCATGGAAGTAGAGGAACGCCTGAAACAGTGACCAGTGTACTCTTCAAGATGGTTTTTGGCATACTGCCAATCGTATTGATGCCAACAGGCTGTTTTACACACCTTAGGACCCTTTGCTATATCTAACGAAAAAAAACTTCCATTATCGGTATGCTAAGGACGTAAAACCAAATACTTTCGAATTAATCCCACCATGTTAATTCCTTGGATGCCACCAGATGTCAGAAAAGGTGCTCGATAAATTTTCGTTCTGGTGTTTGGGACCTTTATATGAAAAACCAACCCTTCCCTTAACATTTTCCAAAAGCAATTTTGTGAGCTCTTCTTTTCTGCATGCTCCAGTAATTGCAATTATCAATACAACCTAGAAAGAATATTACTGTTAAAATGATATGAAGACCCTATAGATCTACTTTTTATGTTACGTCATGTCAGTTTCATGTAGTTTGTCAGTTTTTTACGAAAGTAAGAAAAAATCAGATTAGACCAAAACTTTTAGGTTCTTTTCTTTTCAATTAACATACATTTTTGGCTGATTAGATAATAGTTAATAACAAATAATTATTGTATTGCTTCTAGTTTCAATAAATTTTTCGTTCTTCATTTATAATTTTTGAAAATCAAAAGGAGTTATGTAATGAGTTCATTACATAACGATGAAGTAATAGAGCTCATTGCATACCTCAAATTAGTTCAATGAACCCCATATTACAGCGCGCTCGTAGATAAAAAATAACCATTCATAAATTTTTACGTCCATCTAACGAAAATAGTTACGCTAATGACTGTGATGTTTTAATCATATCAGAAATAAAATTTAATTAATAATTTTAGTCATGTTGAGTAAACTTACTTCACATCGACTTAATAAAATAACATTCTCCGCGTCCCAAATCCTAAATAACGATCTTAACCAATGATGAACCATAAAATGAGGAACGTTTGAGGGAGCCGAACTTGAATAAACTTTGAAAATTGTGTTACAGCAAAGTTTGACACAAGCCAAATGGATTGCCTCGACGGAGACTGTATGGAAAGGGTAACATATTATATAGGATCGTCGCAGTATGGGTGCTATATGAGTTAACAACTTCTGTTTAACTTAGTCTCTATCGAACTCCATTATTGAAACCAATTACCCAGCATATTAGGTCTTCAGTCAAATTTAAATTGATGTTTTTAGACATAATGGGGAATATGGCAAACACGCAGGAACGCTCGAGGCTGCCGAGGCTGCGACACATACAGCTTGTACTACGTAGCTGTACTGTGTTGCTTGTACTACGTTTTACAATGTAAAAGTTTCTCTAATTAGTGGCATTAACCTTCCGTCGGACGCAGCAGATCTGTGAGATCCGGCAGTCACTTTTTTCTTTGCCATTTCGTGTGTATTACGAATATTAACTCGAACTCCCTCATAGTTTCCTAGCTCCAAACCACTCTTCTCGATATGGTGTCGATTTGTTTTAGTGAATTCCCAGGCCTTGTATGGGCCACCCGGATCTGTCAGATGCATTGCGCCTGATTACGTCATTATATTAACTTTTTTATTTGGTTAGATTTCTTTTATTATTTAAATTAATAATGTTTTTAGGATCTCTACACTTACTTATTCTGGCTTTTTATGGTATTATTATTCAAAATTAACACATTTGGGTGTTATATTAGTGGTTTATACTAAATATCGTTACTACCAATGTGACATTTATTTTTTGTTTGGAACATGCTAAAATGATGAAGAGGATTTATAATTCTTTACACTTAAAATAGGCAGTTACTTATAACTTTTCTTTGTAATTCACGTCCAATATTTTGTTATATATAACTTTATGACTTTTATATGAAAGAATAGGTGGTTTGTTTTCTGTACTCAAAATATTCTTCAATACTAATTTATGTGTGTGTTTTGTTCTTAAAACAGAAAAAAATTTGTCAGTAGCTGGTTCTCCTATAAAAAAAATTCCAAATTCATTGTTTTACAACATGAAGTGAGTTCCATCATGATTTACAACATGAGTATGTAAACTTAATTATCGCAATTAAAAACTAGTGTGAAATATTTATTACTGTATTGTATTAATTAAAATAAGCGTTTAATTGAGTTTTCACCTCATTAAAGTCTAAATTGTGTAAGATTTGATATGGGATCTCTCAGATGCATTGCGCCCGAATGTGTTTGGATTCAGACTGCGCCCGACGGAAAGTTAAAATTTAAAATATACTAGTGAAATTTAGAAGGTAGAGTCTCTACAACGTATCTCCACATTTTTTTTTAAATCTATAAGGAGTCGTTCAAATACATGCGTGTTCAAAAATGTCTTGTACAGCCAACAGCTTTCTTAACTGAAAAGATAAAAATTTGAAGAAAACACAATGTTAAATTACATAAGAAAACCTCCTTTCTTACCTTTTTCAACTCTTAATAAATCATCCTGTCTCTTTTTTGTAAATATTTCCCCACCTGTAAGGACCAGCAGTTTAAACGCCATTTTGAAAACTATTTTAATATGGCAACAGCTTACGAGTAACACCTCATTTGAAAATTTTTTCAAATATCTATTCAAATATTGACTTGTTCCTATTCTTTACACATTGTATTACAAGTATATTTCTACATTTTTAACCAATCGTATTTCACATGGCACAAAAGGCTAACGTAATATTTTATTATTTAATTCGCATGGTATGTATTATACAACCCTGTATATTTTCGGCGAACAATAATAGCATGTGTTGTCACGATTTTATCAAATCCAATAGTTCGACGCAGATATAACTAATCAGTGTCGTCGGTGCATAAGCATTTGATCCCAACATAAACATCCAGCCCGGATTTTACTCCGGGGCGTGACCTCTAGTCCGGACGCCGGATTTTCAACGCTTGCCGCCGCACCACATTAGTTGTTTCTCACACACTTGTTTACAGACTGAGCGGCAAACAAGGATGGAGGTCATTAAGCGAAAGGATTGAAGTTTGGGATTAAGTTGCGAGGGTAAGCACTCTAAGTAGGATATGATGTAATCCTACAGGGTTGGCTCCTGAGGAAAATTCAACTCCGATACTTCACTCAAATGTATTGCGATTAGCCAAAGAAGTAACATATTAAATTATTATAATTTGTAGATGGATCATGTTTCCGAAAATACGTTGTCCGTGATATAAAACTTATTTATAGGCATAGCTTATGTCTTGTTGGTTTAAGAGATAAGTCCAAAATATGAGTCCAAAGTCTGGAAGAGGACTAGAACCTTCGATGCAACAACAAAAAACAGGAGACCAGTTTTCTAGGAACGCTGAAAAGTTATACATCTCTCAACTTATGATGATTAATCTCTTGATGATACCAACTTGATTCGTGCAACACGCGTCAAGTGGCCTATAATCTATCAATGTTCGTGAAAAACAGCTCTCCTGTTTTAATATTATTCGAAAACAAAACCAACAATGTTGTATATATCATAAATAGCCAATTAACGGTTTTCGGAAAAAAGTTTTTATTTTTAGTTTTAAAATAAAAATAACCAACTTATTAATTTAGGCATTAATGGGGGCAGATTGGCTTTTTATGTGACGGCAAAATGGATTTCATTGTAGCAATACAACCCGGTGTTGAGAAAGTAGCATACAAATTATTTATCAATAACTGGTGTCTGCGTTGTTTAGTATTTTAAAACCATAAATCTTCAAAATTTTTGAATATTACTTTTCCGCACTCCACTATAAGCGGAAAAGTAATGTAATCGTGTAAAGAAAAAGTGAAAAACAAAATCTTTTTTGGGTTTATTTTTCGCTTTTCGGTCTAAAAACAAAAAAAAATGGCTTTTAAGAATGTTTTGCTGTGTGTGTGTCGTTGTCGTCGGCATTGCTTGTTAGCACGATAACACAACTAAATCGTATCGGATCGATCGAGTTTTGACTAATTCTGATCGGGGACGTCTCCCAGACGATACCTATTCATTTTGAGGTGGATAGGACACACCCCACCCTGTCCATGAGAAAGCACGACGGTGGACTATTTGAGAAAATTTTGTTGTTAACACGATAACTCAACTAAGTCATGTCGAATCGATCGGGTTTTGACCGATTCGTATCGGGAACGTCTCCTAGATGACACCTATTGATTTTGAGGTGGATAGAACATACTCTACCATGTTCATGGATCATGAGAAAGCACAATGGTGGACTATTTGAGTTTGTTTATTAGCACAATCTAACATCTAACATCACGATCTAACATAACATTAGCAGATGACATCTATTGATTTTGAGGTGGATATGACACACACCACCCTGTTCATAGGTAATGAGAAGCACAAGGGTGAACTATGTGAAAAAAGTAAAACTGTCGCATAAAACACATATTCTGCCATTTATGTGTTGGTTTACTTTTTCTCGGCCACTCAATTTCGAGACAGAAATGTTCTACGTGCGGAAAAGTCCGTTTTAAGATTTTAAAACTTTTTATTTTTTATTTAAATTATTACTTTTTATACCAACACCACGTGACTATGAAAAACTAAGGCACTTATATTCTGTAGACGTTGCTCCGAAAAATTTCTTCCCTTCCTTTAACTTTGTACCTAAACCTAAAGGAACGAAAGTAGTGATATTATCATTAAATATGGTCTTCAGACTCTTTAAAAATTAGTTTTAAATGGTAAAAGTATACGAGTAACACCTGCCTTGGAAGTTGCTTCAATTAAATGTTCAAAAAATGTTTTTATTTTGATATATGCTTTTGATTTTTGAAGAAATCTATTAAATTTAATCTGTAAAATCTAAATATCAGTCTGACATAAATCAGGCAAAAAGTCACTGGAACATTTTTGTATATCCGAATTTTATTTTGTGTTTACATTAAAAATAAATTCTACGTTAATAGAAAACAATAAAAGTGCACAAATGACAAAATGATAAAAGTAAAACCAGAAAAAGTAGTAGGTACCAGATATATTTAAACAATTTAAAATTTTAATTCATTTACAGGGTTACAGGGAGGCACTAACTAAAAGTTTAGTGGTATCTCTATTTGTTAAAGGGCTGTTTTTGTGTATGTCACAAAATTTTCAGGTCGATGTACGAAATGCTTTTAGTTCGAATTTCGACATTTTGACAAAATCAATATAGGAAATCGACCCTTACGAACAACGTGGTAACTTTTGTTTTTTGATCCGAAGCCTCTAGAGGCATCTTCCGGAAGTGCTTTCGATATGAGCGAGGGGACGGCGCAATATTATTACGATTTGAATAGTATAAGCAGTTAATATCTAAAGAATCAAATGCTTTAGTCATATCTAGCAAAGTTAAAACTGTAACCTGTGAATTGTCGATAGCTCGTAGGATCTCTTCAGTTACACTAACACAAAAAACGTAAAACTTTAAACCCGTTTTTCCCAAAGCAAATTTTCTCAACATGGTTGACATGATATCTCAAGTTCCACTCTACCGATTTACTTCAAATTTTGTACCTACCTTCAATATCACTGTCAATATTCTGTCACCCCTACCATTTTTGTATTAAAATAATTTTTTTTACTCATCATTAGGTCATCAGTCCTAAGACTGGTTGGGCGCTAACCTCCAGCTTCTCCTATCTTGTGCTAACCTACGCATTTCGCTAATTGTGCTACAACCTACATCCCTTACTATTTGCGAGCAGTAGTCTAATCTAGGCCTACCTCTGCCTTTCTTCACTCCTATTTCTGTCTCCAAAATATCGCGGACTATTCCCCCATGTCTCAGCAAGTGGCCTACCATTCTATGTCTTCTCTTCTTTAAGTTTTTCCACATACTTCTTTTCTCGCCGACTTTCTCCAATACTTCTTCGTTTCTAACCCTATCAGTCCATGGTATTTTCATCATTCTTCGGTAACACCACACCTCAAAAGCTTCTAATTTCTTTCTACTTGCTTCCCCTACCGTCCAGGTTTCGCAGCCGTATAGTGCCGTGCTCCATACATATGTTTTCAAAAATCTCTTCCTTGTTTCTAAGTTTATTAACCCCGAGCATAAAAGTGCTTTCTTTTTGTTAAAAGCTACTCGACCCTGCGCTATTCTTTGTTTTATGTCTTTATCGCTTCTTCCATCCCAATTTATTTTACTTCCTAAATAAGTGAAGTCTTTAACTTCCTCCAATCTTTCATTATTAATTTGTACTTTCGTTTTTGCTCTGCTCTCGCGCCCTCTGCACACTAACACTTTAATTTTGTTTTTATTCACCCTCATTCCGTATTCCTCTGTCAACACTGCCTCCATTTCATTCAATGCTGATTCTAATTCCCCCTTACTAGATGCTAATACTGCTATATCATCCGCGAATCTCAGCATTTTTAGTTTCTATCCCTGTACTTTAATCCCGAAATCCACTCTATCTTTTACCACATTAATCGCCTCTTCGATGTACAGATTAAAAATTAGTGGTGATAGCGTACACCCTTGTCTTACTCCTTTCCTAATACCTACTTCCCTTTTTTCCCCTTCTACTTCTATAACAGCAGTTTGCTCTTTGTATAGATTGTGTACTACTCTCCTATCTCTATACTTCATTCCCGCGCTCTTTACTATCTCGAACATTTTTTCCCATCTTACGTTATCAAAAGCTTTTTCTAAATCTACAAATCCTATATAAGCGTTCTTTCCTTTTTCTATTGTTTTCTCTAACATTACTCTTAGCGCCAGAATAGCTTCGCGAGTTCCCCTATTTCGCCTAAACCCGAATTGGTCTTCTCCTAGTATTTCCTTTTTTTACTATTTTAAAAAAATTAATAATTATGTAAAAAACAAAATCAAAAAATGCCTTGTTTTTCCAGGCAGCAGCCATTTAGCGAAAAAAAATGTTATAGCGACATATGCCGCCCAACTATAATAACATTCTTACTAATTAAGAATCTTTTTTAATTTTGTTTCAGATGACCAGAAGGGTTGGAATTGCATCAATGAGCACACCCCTTTCTTACTCCCAACTATACCAGTTTATAACTTATTTAATTTTTTTTTTTTTTCAAAATGTTTTTGTATATTTTCAAAATATTAATAAATAAGTTGTAAAGAAATAAATAGTTTTTATCGCGCTCGAAAAAACGCCCAAAATTTATGCCTCTAGACAAGAATACCTCCATAAGGTACCTGTCACCAGGCATGTCAAACACGCGGTCCGCCAATACATAGGTTGCGGCCTGCCGAGACTTCTTTGAAATGTTTTGAAAAAAAATATTATTTAATTATTTTAAAGTAAATTTTATTTTTATTTGTATGTAGTTTAATTTAATGCAGTTGCAGCATGCAGTATTGAATTTTAACAATGTCGTCTTTTTACTTTACCTCTATGAATCGATATTGAAATTGTTGGTGAAAACTTAGAAATGGAATTAATTGAAATCCAATGTGATTCTATGCTGAAGCAAAAATGTTTGGAAGTTGAAATTCCAAATTTATATATATATATATATATATATATATATATATATATATATATATATATATATATATATATATATATATATATATATATTTATCTGTATATCAGTTTCCTAAAATGTTATCGTTTGTTACGGGTATACTGGCTATGTTCGGAAGCACTTATTTATGCGAGCAACTGTTCTTCAATGAAAAGTAACAAAAATTCAGCAAGGTCAAAATTAGCCGATTAATATTTATCATCAATTTTAAAAATTGCATCAATTCAACAAAATTTTGATGACGCGTTTTGTGAAAAACGATGTCAAATACCTTCTAAAAAGTAATATTAAACTGTGATTTTGTTTGTTTCTTATTATAAGTTCTATTTTTGTTTTTCATAAAAAATATAAAATATTTATAGTTTAAGTTTAAAAAATAACATGAAATATAAAATGCTTATATATGTATATTGCATAATATACAATAAAATCTAAAATATTTTTGGTTTAAAAAATATCATGAAATATAAAACGACTATGTATGTATAATATACAATACATTTAGCTTGACATTGAGTCTAAATAAATACTTACATAATACATAATTTAATCATTCTAAAAATTGTATTTTATTAATTTTTCTAACATTGAAAACATGCAGCCCCCACTTAATACAAAATAGATCACGTGGCCCGTGATATCATATAAGTTTGACATGCCTGCTGTACACCATCGTTCATTCTTTTTGTATGATTTAATAGAATAAGCCTTTAATGTAGCATGTATGTCAAAGAGTTGTTAATGCAATATTATCGTTGGCAACAGTAAAGTTGTTAGTGTATTTTGTAAACTACTTTCTCGCAAAAAATAAGTTCGGTTTAAAATAGTCGTGGCTTGGTGGCAACAATTCTATCATGAGTTAACAGAAAATGCGGGCCGGTGCAAAGTGAGTTCTGTTCGCAGCAACACAGAATCCATTAAACCGATAAATTACGACGACTGTTATGTTATCACAATCAATTCTATGAAACTACACGAACGCAAATAATAATTATTTACGGTTTGCCACATGGGATAACCTTTGACCGTTGACCGCACGGAATGTCACTTACTCATTTTTATGCAGCATAACTGTTACAGTTTTAATTAAGTCGGCAATTATTGGAAGATAATCGTCTTATTTATTTTCCGTAAATTGCTTTTCCTGGCGCAGTCTCACATAAATAAGAAATAATGGGGAGAGCAATCCTGTAAACAATATTAACACATTTAGTGGACGTAAATTATATACAAATTTATTTGTATGCGATATGACGAGGGATATTATCGCTGTAGGTTTCTGAATGGTTTAGATTTACTTCAACCCTTCGTCGGCCGCAGCCGATCTGTGAGATCTGGCAATCACTTTTTCTTTGCCCTTTCGTGTGTATTACGAAAATTAACTCGAACTCCTTCATAGCTTCCTAGCTCCAATCCACTCTTCTCGATATGGTGTCAGTTTTTTTAGTGCATTATCTGCCCTTGTATGAGCCGCCCGGATCTGTCAGATGCATTGCGCCTGATTGCATAATTATTTTCACTTAAATTTTGTTAGGTTTCTTTAATTATTCAAATTAATAATATATTTTGGGATCCCTGCACTTAGCTATTCTGTCTTTTTATAGTATTATTATTAAAATTAACACATTTGGGTGTAAAATTATTGGTTTACACTAAATGTCGTTACCAACAATGTGATGTTTATTTTTGTTTGGAACATGCTAATATGATGAAGAGGATTTATACACTTAAAATAGGCAATTACTTTGTAACTTTTCTTTATAATTCACGTCCAATATTTTTTTATATATAATTTTATGACCTCTACCTGAATAAATAGGTATTTATTATTTTCTGTTTCAAAATATTGTTCAATCCCAATTTATGTTTGTGTTTTGTCCTTAAAACAGAAAGAAACTGGTCAATAGCTGGTGGTGCTGTAGAAATATTCCAAATTTATCAGTTTGCGGCATTAAATGAGTTCCTTTATGCAATATTAATTATTGCGATTAAAAAATAGTGTGAAATATTTATTATTGTATTGTATTAATTAAAATAATCTTTTAATTAAGTCTCCATCTCATTAAAATCTAAATTGTATAAGATTTAATTATGGGATCTCTCAGTTGCATTGCGCCCGAATGTGTTTGGATACAGACTGCGCCCGATGGAAGATTAACTACGATATTAGTACAACACTGCGACACTGGTATCGCTACACTCTTTGTCAGTCGATGACTGAATGTATCGTTTGTCTTTGCTTGGATAACATTAAAATTTTTGATTACACAAACATAAATTGACTGTCTTCTCCTAAAACCTCATGCTGCGGAGGGAAAGGCTACACATCAAGACGAGGATAAATACACCTGTACTCAGAGGTACTAAGTTCTTCCGTTAAGACTCGAACCCAGACATACAAAGACACCCTCAAAACTGACTTCAGTCCGTCACCCCGGGCCACATTACGAATAACATCGCTGTAGCCATCTTTATAGGAGAATACGATAGGTCACCCATCCATGCAGTGTCTACAGAGCAAAGTGCTGCCCTTTTATAGCTCCGCGTCCACTAACTGACTTGAATATCGTATCGTGTGGTTCATTATTTGATTAAATATTCATATATTAGATACAATTGTATATATAAGAAATAACATAATGGCACATGATACAACGTGGAACCAATTTAATCAACTCCATTAGAATGTCTTTTATGACATCGTTCATTTTATATTCCTTTCGATTTACCGGACTTTCTAGTAATTGAACATTATCGTCAGTAAAATTAGGACATTAATTAGATTACTCGACACCATATTGATAATTACAACTAGGAAAATAAATGTACCTCTTCATAGTTCTCCCACTATTTAAATTCTACTGGTTATGATGCCGCAGAGTTATTCAAATGTAGCACAACTGATGCATCACTCACAGTACATAGCTTTACTCCTAGAACAACACTTGTATATAAAACATACACTTCAGAGAGTTTGTTGAAACCTTAGATATGCAATAAGGAACAATACTTTTGCATCGCTTTTAAAAAGAAATCAGCTGGTGAAATCACTTCCCGATGATGCCAAATAGGTGGACGAAAGCGTATGTATGTAATTAAAATTTGTATGAATTTTAAGATGTCTTCTTATGATGCCAACTAGATTGGCGCATCATGCCTCGAGTATGGGATAATATTTCAGTAAATCACATTTATTATATTCTTCCTAATGCGCTAATATACAACTAATCTGTACATATTTCAATAGTAATGGAAACGATCTCATAGTCTTTTATATTTAAAAATATTCATGTCAATACATAACATAAAATATGTTCTTGTCATTACATACATCGTAAAGTGTAATCACAAGCTTTAAGGGGTCTTATTTACTTTTTATAAAATAATAGAAAAGTACTGCGACTATTTTTCTCCACGTTACAGCCCCTCGAAAATTGCCTAAAAATTTAGGATTCTTTTAGCATCCCTTAATTTTTGTGCCTAGTGTATTTTTCTTTAGAAAGTGTATAGGCTCAAGCTCTTGATCATTTTCAAATTGCAGCTAACAATCACTGCGTAATTGATACGTGTTGTGGAATGATTTTCTCCTCGTATTTGTCTACAGACACAATCCTTAGTTTATACATTTCTCTTATAAACACCTCACCTTTGAAGTTATCCCTATTTACTTTATTTTCCATCCCGGATATATTTAGGTGAATGTTAAAAATAGAAGTAAATTTATTGTAAATTTAAAACAAAAATAACTTGACGCAGGTATTTTTAAACAATACTCAGTGAAGTTTCTACAAGTTGTACCTGCTTTTTGAAATTAAAGTGCATGGGCAACTCAAAGTTGACGTCCGGTATTATCCAAAAGGTATGTACATGTGTAAATAGTAAGATAAATGAAGCAAAGCATAAGATAGCAACAGGAAGTTACAATTCAAAATAAAAAAAAATAATCGGACGGAAAGCATTCACTTCGGGTTTATTTTATGTTATTTGATTTATTTCATTTTATCGACCGAAGTTCGTACCATTATACAAGGTGTATCGATTTGACGGCACACTAAGGTTCATCTTTCAGTATACCAGAGGTGAACTGTCTGAAGTCCCAATTTTTTCTGAAATCAATTTTATGAAATCAATTTTGTCTGTTTCGTTAATTTTGTCTGTTTTGTTTGTTGTTGAATTTTGAACTTACGAATAAGTTTTAAACTAATTGCTGTTTCATTTGTCGATAGATGGAGATATGCAGCATTAAGTCTAGTAGGCAAATCGAGATTAATTTATATTACATGCAATTAAAATTGTTGGTGTCAACTGTGGAGAAAAAAAACTGATTTAAACATATTCATTTCAAAAAATAAAAAAAAATAAAACCCGCCACAGGTAGGATTCGACATTTGTCCCGGATCGGAACCGAACGACATACAGCTGTTTCGAACTTATTAGTTCTCATCAGTGCCGTACACGGTACGCCGATTCAGGACAAATGCCGAATGAACCTTATGGCGTATACATCTTTATCGATATGATCTCTGTCAGTAACATATAAGTCGGAAATTGAGAAAGGAACCACCAAACCGCCAAGCGGTTATCAAAGTAGTTCCCGAATAGCAAAGCTATTACATAATTGCTCTAGGAAACAACTACTCCTCGGGCTAAAGCCCCGCCAGGCATTGAATTATACCCAGAAACGATCCTCGAGCCCTTTCTCGTGTTTCTGCACGATCAGATAAGGTTTCAAAAAAAAAAAAATAAAAAAATAAAACCCGCCACAGGTAGGATTCGACATTTGTCCCGGATCGGAACCGAATGACATACAGCTGTTTCGTCCACTGATGAGAACTAATAAGTTCGAAACAGCTGTATGTCGTTCGGTTCCGATCCGGGATAAATGTCGAATCCTACCTGTGGCGAGTTTTATTTTTTTTTTTTTTGAAACCTTATCTGATCGTGCAGAAACACGAGAAAGGGGTCGAGGATCGCTTCTAGGTATAATTCAATGCCTGGCGGGGCTTTAGCCCGAGTAGTAGTTGTTTCCTAGAGCGATTATGTAATAGCTTTGCTATTCGAGAACTACTTTGATAACCGCTTGGCGGTTTGATGGTTCCTTTCTCGATTTCCGACTTATATGTCACTAAACATATTCATAATAATATCCATCCATTTTACAAAAATCTTACACATATTGCAAGAGTAAAAGGAAATATTGATTAAAACCTGTTCATTATTTTTGTATTTTTTCATTTGTTTTGAAATCGGATTCTTATTTTAATCTATAGGATGTCTCAGTTGGAACTATAGAATTTTAATTGGGCGTCAATTGTGTTCTGTCAAAGATAGGACGTCAATATTTAATGACTGTCATCTACAAACCATACGACGTCAACATGACGTCAATTGATGTCAGCATTCCACGAGACAATATGATTTGGTATGCAACGACATTGCACGGGAAATTTGGTATGCAACATAGTTACGGTTGCATGTGCTGCATGACATGTTGCACCGTCTTGCTGAAAGCACATGTTCGAACCCAAATCATTAATTTGGTGCAAAAATAAGTTGTTTAACATGTCACGATAGCGGTCCCCATTTACTGTGATAGCACTATCAGCTTCATTCTCAAATAAGTATAGTCCAAGTACTCAACCACTCCAAAATATGCACTTTTACCTATCACAATGGCATTGTTTTGATTATTCTTCTAACGACTTGTAGTTGAAGGATTTTCGACAAACTGAAGTGTGTATTCGGATTCGGTTGATTTGGTCTCTTCTAATCCAAGAACGCTAGAAAATCCTGTGCATATACCAAGTATGTAAATATAAAACAGAATTTTTTTGTATAGAAAATACACGTTTATCGTTGAAAATTATAAAAAATATTTTATTCGAAGTATTGTATTGTCTATTGCTAGCTATACATTTTTCCCATCTCTCTGACAATTTGTGGATTCCATACCAAAAAATTTTTACTCTTTTGAGGCAAACCAGTTATCGAGCCATTTTCGTACATTTTCGTAAGAAGTGAAGCCCTGCTCAGCAAGTGCGTGTCCCATCGGCGCAAATAAGTAATAATCGGACGGAGCCAAGTCTGATGAGTAAGCGTCATGCGAAAGTATTTCCCAACTAAACGTCTCAATCGATTTCTTGACTAGTTTTACTGTGTGTAATGGCGTATTATCATGAAACAAAATCACTTGTGTTGCCTTTTTTGATATTCTGGTCGTTTTTCGCGCAAATCTTGATTCAAATCGATCATTTGTTGTCGGTAGCGTTCAGTATTAATGGTTTTGCCAGATTTTAGCAGCTGATAATATATTACACCCTTCTAATCCCACTAAACACAGACCATTGTCTTCCGGCCATAGTGATTTGGCCTTACAGTCGATGTCGATGGTTCGCCTGGAGTTACTCATGATTTTTTTGCGTTTTCGAATTCTCGAAATATATTAATTTTTCATCGCCAGTCACAATTCGATGGAAAAATGACTTTCTTTTGTACCTGGCGAGCAGCATTTCGCAAATGGTTTTTCGGTTTTCCTGTTGTCTCTCATTCAGTTCACGTGTAACCTATCTCTCCATCTTCTGGACCTTTCCCATGACCTCAAATATATATATATGAAGACGGCTTCTCGTGTTTGCGTTTGAGCGTCATTTTCATCCAATAATGCTCGTAATTCGCTATCTTCAAACTTTTTCGGTGGTCTTCCATATTTTTCATTTCTCACGTCAAAATTGCCACTTTTGAACTTTTTAAACCACTCAAAGCACTGTGATTTACCAAGAGCATGCTCGCTGAAGGCTTCGACAAGCATTCTATGTGATTCTGCAGCAGTTTTCTTCAAATGGTAACAAAAAATCAATACTGTCCGCAAATTGTAGTTTTTAGACATAAAATTCGACATGTTCAGTGCTATTAAAAACGATATTTGCTGATAAAAGATGCTGTGAGACAAAAATCTTTATCAGTCAAAACAAGAAAATGGCGCCAATGACGCGGTCTGACGGTAACTATATTGGCAGCTAGGCCATCTGTGCACAAATTCCGGTTTCATATTTACATACCTGGTATACCGGGAGAGAACGAAACCTTCGATGGGAGCAATAGGAACAGGATTCTATGATTATAAATGACGACGATACGACTAAACGTGAGATTTAATCATCTCATAATGCTGCCAATTTATTTGACAAGTCAAGAAATGTATAATCATTCGCGATTTGTGAAAAATTAGTTCCCTTTTTGCTTTCTATTCTTATATATGTATATTAATATGTATTAATATATTAAACCTATATTCCTGTATAGTTCTTCAATAAACACCATTGAATCTTGTGAAACATTTCAAACAGACAAGAGGCAAGAACCCATATACCTACGAGTATTACAATAAATAATGTTATCAAATGTTGCGTAAGAAAATTAGAATAAATGTATGAGGAATATCTGAATATGTTTTTATTGCAATTATATCTTCTTTTATTCAACATATAAACCCTACAATAATTATTTACGTACATTACTTTCAAGTTGCTCACGCCTCAGCCATAACGTTTTATCACTATTTCAGTCACATTGATGCCAACGTCTCGACAAGAATTTCATTAAGCTTTTATTGAAATTCAATGAATACGTAACCAATGCATGAATTAATTATACAAACTCCTATGCATTATTATAAAACGTGTTTGTAAACACGGTAGGTATAATTAAGTAATTAATTTTATTGCGATAGATTAGAGATAAAAGTAAGTAGTAATTATATTGTTGTAATGTTATACACAAACTAGGCGACTATATTGCTTAGTAATGCGTATGTATGTAAGTCCTGCACTTGATTTATAAATCAATATATTTAGATGTACCTGATGCTCTTTATGTATTTGAATAAATTATTATACATTATTATAATAATTTATATATAAGTTATGATCAGGTAATTTTACTTTTCCGCACTCAACTATACCACAACGAAAAATTAATGTAATCGTGTAAGGAAAAATAAAAAAAAAATTTCGTTTTTCGACTTAAAAACAAAAAAAAATGGTTTTTAAAAAATTTTGTGTGTGTGTCGTTGTCGTTGTCGTCGGCATTTAAAAAATTTCTTGTTAGGGCGTTTTCACATTTACGAGATTGACACCAACACCAGTGAGTGAGAAAGAGTGGCATATCGGCGAGTGAGAAAGCTTCATTTGATTTGCATGACATGTCGTTGTCGTGCCGGTGTCGTCGATTAGTGTGAAAACGCCCTTAGCACTATAACTCAACTAAATCGTGTCGGATCGATCAGGTTTTGACAGATTCTGATCGGGAACGTCTCCCAGACGACACCTGTTGATTTTGAGGTGGATAGAACACACTCTACCATATTCATGGGTCATGAGAAAGTACAATGGTGGACTATTTGAGAAATTTTTTTGTTAGCACGATCATTCAATTAAATCGTGTCGGATCGATCGGGTTTCAACTGGTTCTGATTAGGGACGTCTACCAGACGACATCTATTGATTCTGAGGTGGATAGGACACACCCCACCCTGTCCATGGGTCATGAGAAAGCACGATGGTGGACTATTTGAGAAAAACTTGCCAATTCTGCATTGAATGAAAAAAATGTATATTCGGCCTGTATCATATACGAATGAATGAGAAAAAAATTATTTCGTTCGATCATAAATGTATTGATACGGCACTGAAGCAGTCGCCAATGAAAAAAGTAAAACTGTCGCATAAAACATATATTCTGCATTTATGTGTTAGTTTATTTTAAAATACGCATTGATATGCTTAAGAATTCTCATTTTATGACTTTAATTCAATTTTTGAAATATTGGTATGTTCTTTTTTGCAAATATCATACATTTCAAAATGAAGACAAATGGAACTGTTAAGATTTCTTTATACTTAAATATATTTTTTAATATTTCAAATATTCTAATGGAGTTAAATTAAAGATTAAACGCAGAAGTTTTTTGACGGATACTTTGTCCATATCATTGCTTAAGCCTCACAATATTATTGGCTATATGACTATATGTTATTGGCTATGTGACTATATGTTAAAGAATAGAATATACTTAAAAGACCATGAATATCTAAACTAGTTCATGACTGCATAATAGCAAAGAGCCAAAGAATGTACAATTTAGTTTTTTACATACGAAACCAATATATTTAGACCAAGACAATTCAATCCAAATGCTAAGAAATTGTGTATTCTCCACACATCTTAGCTAGGCTATATAATTTATTTCATCGTTATTTGCTAAATAAAAAATTTCAAAACATACCGCGGCTTGTTTTTATGGCTAGGCTCAGGTAGACTGTTCCGTTTATCGGCAAGATAAGAGTTTTTTATTTGGCAAATAGCGATGAAATGAATAGTACACATACATATTTTTTCTGATTTAATATTATATCTATTTCTTTGGCACCATACATTCAACTTATTATTTTTCATTATAAGAACTAGAAATTTACAATCTATTTGTTAGTTTTGTAAGGAGGACATCTACTGAACTAAATTAAAACCATCAGGAGATGAACTCAAGTCAGCTTTCTAAACCCGAAATAAGTTTTAGTAATTTTAGTCATCTCCTGATGATGTTAATTTGTTTGACGAAACGCGTGTCGAGTAGCGTTGAGTAAGTAATCTTTTGGTGTTTAAGAACTTTTTTTTACTTACAATAAAGCAAGATAATGGATTACTTACGGCTTATGTCGTATTTATTGAATATATAGAGTTAATTTTTGTCGTTAGAATAATAACATATTTTAAAAATACATTGCAACGAGAAATATAGTACCAAATAAGCGCTCCATCTTAATTCCTAAGATCCATACGCAGATGGCGCACGTAGAACATTTAATTTTTATTAAATTGATTACACATTTTAATCAATTTACTTTGAAATTAAATTGATTAAAATTTAATCACTATTCCCGAAATATGAAAAATAACGAAACTTCGCGTACGGAAGCGAATTATATTTATTTTTCTTAACGTTTGCTACTAGTTTTTATAAAACTATAACAATTATTATATGCATGGTTGACACCAAATGAATGGACATGATAACTTTATAAGTTCTTAATAAAATTCTTACCTTATATCTTACCAATACCATTAAACAAAATTCAACAACGCATCGGGGAAAAATAGTTTCGTATTCTTTCTTAGTCTCCCTATCTTGTAAATTATTATTTTCGGTGATCTATATAAAATTCTCCCTTGTCAGTTAAAAAACTAAGAGGACATTGAAAAAAAAAACGAATATATTAAAATAGTAAAATAGAAAAATTATTTAAAACTCTATACAGAACGGTTCCTGGCATAACTTTATTTTACATACACACCTTAGATACTAAGCGATATAAAAAAAATAACTAAAGTTCCTCACAAAATAAAACAAATTGTAATTAACATCATTTTGCCTTTCCTCTACGCTAATGGTAACATTTATAGTAACATACAGTGAGTAGGTCATAGAAGGTCATTGTATGTTCCTAATGGGAAATTTAGTTGTGCTAATTTCACGGCCTATTTGTTTATGTCGTGTAGTATCAAATTTGGCAGTACTAAAAAGAACAGATCTTACTCACCAGTAATACATAAATGTTCTGTTAGTTTGGTGACTATGTAATGAAAATAGTGTAGCTATACGACGAGAGAATACAATAAGATTTCCAGGGCTAGTATTAATCTTTGGCTAATTTAATCAGTATTTGGATTACTTTATCCATTTATCTCTTCAAAATAGTCTCACAGTCTTAACATCGATTACATTCATTTTGGTGTTAAAACAGTCCAGCGAGGTCAATAATACAAGTTCTTAACCACTTTTAAATGTGCTAATAATTTGAAGCTCATAGTTTCGAGCCTGTGTTTTAAAATGTGAGAGGAAGTATTTTTTCTTTTCACAAAAAAATTGTTATTAACCTAACTGAAGTATATACTTATTCTAATATGGTTGCTCTAATTAGGTAAGTACTATCATAATGAAACGCTAGCTTAAATTTCCACTTTCCACATGCCAAAAGAAACTGCCCTCATTCGTAAATAAAATATAATATTTAAAGCAATAAGCGACGACAATACACTTAATATCAACCATTGCTCTAGGTAGCCATATTGGAATCTTTAATTTTATTGACTCGACACAGTGGCGTTCTGTCGTAGGGTACACGTTAGTTCTTTATTTTTTATTGGACTGCTAAACATACAAAATTTCTATGTCTATCAGTGGGGTGATTACCCTATTAAAGTTATTCCAGAAACTATCCTGAAACCCTGTATATAGTTTTAATTTATTTTTAATAATTGCTTATATTAGATCTATAAAAATCTTTTAAAGATTTTACCAAACCTTAAATAACTTAAATAAGTATTGCCAAACCTTAAATAACTCTCTTTAGGCTCAATTGATATGATTTTCCTCGTATTTAACTAAGCGTGTAGGTGTTTCGCTAATTAAAACTACTGACGTCACACTTATTGAGGAACATAACAAAATTGTATACAATGTTGTACATAAAAATCGAGCAACAAACTCCAAGAATTACACAGATTTTCCATTAACTTTAACAATTTAATGGTCATTACCACATTAACGCACTACTAGTTAATATATTGATTATTTATCAACTCTTGCTCGCGCGGTACCATATGTCAAAATCTAGAATTCACTTACATTTTTTATGTTTACAAAGTTTAGTATAACGTTAGTTGTACGAGTAAAAGCAATATGTTAATGTTGATGTGGGCTGAACACCATATTTCATAAAGTATGAATAATGTGATACATAGTCATGAAGAAAATAAATCAAAGTATATTGGAAGCCATTGACCCTCTCGGTTAAATATGCATGGATTCTATTTATAGGTTAATCGCAAATGGTACTGGTAGATATAATTTACCAATTTGGAGTAGATAATAAGATAATTTTGTAATTCACGCCAATGTTCGATCTTAACGTTGGTACTGGGAAGGACCTGGAATCTTGGATGCAGCAAAAACGAGAGACTAGTTTTCCATCAACACCGAAAGTTTACACGTTTATGCGTTTTAATAGTCTCCCGATGACGCCAACTTTGTTGACAATACGCCAACGTGATAGAAATATTATCCATTTGGCAGAGTCAAGAGATGTTCCTAAATCTGATAGGAAATCCATTTAGATGATGAAGAAATATTGGATATCGAGGATATTAATAGTATAGGAAAAATACTGTATAGGATTGGATATTGGAGTGAGTAGTTGTCCCATAATTACCTCACAGAAAGTCTCCAAGTTCTATGGATGGATCTGGAGTATCTGGAGTTCAATTTCCATATCGGTTGGCTAAGTGTGTGTTTGTATGACTGTCCATGGGTTAATTGGAAGAACAGCTGAGATGTACACATCATCTTCATGTAAATGAAGACAAATAAAAATTGACAATATACGAGCGTGAGTAAAAAATTATCAGCGATGTATCTATAACTTTTATTGCAATACAAATAGGAAACTGATTTTATATATACCCATATATTATACTTACATATACCCAAACAATACAGTGCGTCCATAAAGTAATGCATAAATTTATCTATTATTAGCTAAATATACAATATTGTTGAAAATTCCCGAAACAGGTCGATTTTTGATTTTAATTTACTGTTCTTTTAAATAATAAATTAATATACAGGGTGACCTACTTTCGAGTAATTTTTTTTTAATGGAACACCCCATTTTTTCCCCAATTTTTCGATGTCCATTGCTGAGCTGATTCCAAAAATGTATCACAAGTTACTTCAAATCGGTATAGGGTGGGCAACTATACCAAAATTACAAGTTATTTACAAATGGAGAAACGTACTAAAAACTTAAATGAAATTAACGTATTGTGATACAACTATTTTAATAAACTATTAAAAAACACCCCAACCACGTTTATCAGTGATATTTGCCCCTCGACTATACCGTACTATTTTTATTGTTAGTACGTATTTTTTGCCATTTGTTTTTTTAATTGACGTTAAAAACTGTCATAAAAAGTTCACTTCTGTATTATTAATTATCAAAGTAGGTACGTTTACGTGAAATCTAAAACTAATTTATCATAAAAACTAGTTTTTGAAAATGTCTTTAACTGAAAGGGAGAGGATTGAAATTTTAATGATGATTGGTGTTGGCTATAGGATACGGACTCAACAAGAGATATACAGATTATTTCATGAAATGCACCCATATCGTGAACCTATTTCACAATCTACGGTAAGCAGAATAGAGCGGAAATACTGAGAATTAGGACATGTGAGGGATGCACCAAAGCAAGACCTAAAGTTAATGAAAATCAGCTCAGCAATGGACATCGGGAAATTGGGAAAAATATGGGGTGTTCTATTTAAAAAAAAAAAACGCTGATGACGTCATTATTCGAAGGTAGGTCACCCTGTATATTCATTTATTATTTGAAAAAACAGTAAATTAAAATCAAAAATCGACCTGTTTCGGGAATTTTCAACAATATTGTTTATTTAGCTAATAATGAATTTATGCGTTACTTTATGGACGCACTGCATAATCCCCTTGCTTTCCAAAACACTTGGTCTATCGTTGCACAAGCTTCCTAACGCTCTCAGAAGAGAAGATTTTCGGCTGAGCAGCGAGCCACGTATGCACCGCGTCCTTCACTTCTTGGTCCAAGGTGAATCGACGGCCCGTTAATGCCTAATTGAATGAACCAAACAAGTGGTAGTCAGAAGGGAAAAGATCAAGACTATACGGAGGATGAGCCATTACTTCAAACTTGAGTTTCTGAGTTTCTGGAGCATTTGAGCAGTGTGGGCAGCAGTACGTGGACGGGCATTCAGCATTTGCCTCGAATTATAGGCTTTAGGTTGTCAGTAAGCATCTCACAATAATGCGCACTGTTTATTGTTATACCTCTCTCCTGATAATGTTCCAGTACTGGGCCTTTTGCGTCCCAAAATACTGTAAGCACCAGTTTTCCTGTGGATGGTTGACTTTTGAACTTTTCTTGCTGCCGTTTACTCTCCGGCTCGTAATGGTGAATCCAGGTTTCGTCACCAGTGATGATTCTGTCGAAGAAGCCGTCACCTTCGTTACCATAGCGATCCAAAAGTTTTTAACAGATGTCCAAACGTGTTTGTTTATGCAACACTGTGAGTTGTTTTGGGACCCATGTTGCACAGACTTTATGAAACCCAAGTCTATTGTGAATGATTTCGTAGACAGAACCATGACTAATTTGCAGACGATGTGTCACTTCATCAATAGTCACTCGTCTGTCTAACAGAACCATGTCACGTGCACGCTCAATGTTGTCATCATCTGTGGCCGTAGATGATCGTTCGGCTCCTTCTTCATACGTAACACTTGTGCGACCATTTTTGAATTTTTCAGTCCATTCGTAGACACTCCGTTGCGGCAAGACACCGTTCCCATAT
This sequence comes from Rosalia funebris, assembly GCA_037954035.1. Lineage (NCBI taxonomy): Eukaryota > Metazoa > Arthropoda > Insecta > Coleoptera > Cerambycidae > Rosalia > Rosalia funebris. The sequence continues at coordinate 36,506,706 of JAZFAV010000015.1, forward strand.
TGTGCCGAAAGTCTTTGATGGATTGCGACCCCTGATACACCCTTCGACGGCAAAAACCGGATCACTGCTCGTTGTTCCTCTTTGGTGCAAACTTCTAATGGAGCAGCCATGATCTATCTGCAATAAAAAGAACACAAGTGGAGGAATTAGGATCGAAATTCCATAGCAGGACCACAACAGCATAACAATAAAATAAACGAGGACAGAGGTCAGTATGAACAAGATAAAAATAGTTATGGCAACATTGCGGATAATTTTTGACCCGCCCTGGTAATAAAAAGCCGCCTTCAGCATCGTTTCCTATCTGGTTAGAATCAGTTATATACGAGTAGGGATCTCTGGAGAAAAACAAATGAAATTCCCTGATGCGTTGTAGAGCTTTCCAATGTGTTTCTGAAATTGTATTTCACAGTTGTTATTAATTTGTCAAAATGATGGACATTTGGGTCAGTTACCCGACGCAAAGCTAATAAAATAATGAATATATAACATTCGTATTGTGGTTTGGGGTAGTGGACTCAGGCTCAGAACTGGGAATTGCCTTTATATGCCTGGGTTCGAATCTCACCGGGGGGACTTTTGGCGTCTTTCGCTGAGCTTGAGGCGCATTTGTTCTCGTCTCTATATATAACCTTAAGCAGTAAATCCACTGTCAATTAAACTCAAATTATGTATGGCCAAGCTTTAGAGGTAACTCCGCGGAATGTGTTCTCCTGATAAAGGGCATGGAGTAAACAGGTTTTGTGCAATAAATTTGGATGAACAGGGATGAACAAACCATACTTTACTTTACTAAACTTTACCACTATGTCACAAGCGATATTTGTATGAACTAAAATGAGAAATCAAGTCAAGTGAGTGACTGTTTACGTAATTTAAATTTATCGCCTATATAGTCAACTGTATTACCGGCACCAAAGGAAACTAGAAAATGCCTTTCAAATAAGTTACCACGGCGACAAGTCTTATAATCCATGGGCTCAAACGTAAAAAATATTTGCAAAAATTATGTGGAAAAATACAATATACATATAAATTGGTCTGTGATTGTCAAGATAACTGTGTCTCTCCGCCGGTCGAAGCTACAGCGTTAGTCAATAGAAGAGTTTCATATTTTTAATCTAATATGTATGTTACTATTTGTCTTCTCACCGATCAGCGTGAAAATATGAAAACAGTTGTCGGTGATATATTCAGGTGTTCTCCGATGAGCGAAGACACACGTACCATCACCTGTCTCTTATTTACCTATTATAGCAAATGCGTTCATAGGGATAGCGGGTTGTCTGTGATATTACCGTATAATAGTGGTAAAGTTATAACGGTTTGACTGCATGTACCTTCATCTACCAGTAACATTAATATGTTCGCAACTAAACGAAACATCTGTTTTCTTCACAAATATTGAATAATAAATAAAGTATGCTAACACAATAAACAAAAATGAGTGAATTTTAATTCTTTCTTTTAGGAAAACTGGGTTTCCTGTAAATTATTTTTAAAAGACATTAGAAACCGAACTATTTTTATCAAATTGATTATTAATAAAACATATTTGCTATAATTTACATCATCTCTGGTATACTAACCGCCAATTTGTTTAGTTGCATTTATTTTTGATAAACTGTGATATACGTAGAGTAGGCTATCATAATTTAATTCGATAAAAAAAGGTCAAGTCATATATCAGAGAGGGTCAAGGAGTGAAAACGTATGTTTATGAAAAATACTGATTACTGCAATAATTTACAAAATATTATCTCCATAGTGTGTTATTCATTAGATAAGAATTTAAAATTATTCGTTCATTAATGAATCCGTTGATTCCAAGAACGGAGACCTACATAACATTGCAATTTATGTTTAAAAATAAAATGACGCAACACAACGAAAATATCATAAAATAAAGGATTTATCGCAATATTAAGGAAGGCTGAATAGAAAATAGAAAATTTGAGATTCGAACTCGCTTAACGTAATGCTAAATGTCTTTCACTGTGGTCGTTTTTATCAAATATACATACATAGTTCTCAACAACAGCTCCTTTATTCCTGGCTTCATTAATTTACTGAAAAATCTAATTATTCGACAAACCAGTAAAAGTAAAATACCGCAGTGCGCGATGATCGATAAGCAATATACTAACGGAAACTGGAGATAATATCCCGTCATTAGACTCACAGACGACTCACTTGTGTAGCAAACTCGTGAACGTTTCACACAAATTCAATACTCAAATAAGAAAGCGGCCCCTAGACGATCAATATCAACGTCAATATATTGCACAAATTTTGTACAATAGTATTACTTGGCCAACTCACACGAGACAATATTATTGCTCAAAAAATTAGTTCATCGCTGACACTTCTGCAGTCAACATGTAGAATAAGAAGACAGCAAGTTTATTTGCATTGCATTAGTGATAGTTTCAAAAAAGGAGAAAAGGAAACGCAAGTGGATGAAAGAATGGTTCAAAAAAGGAAATAAGTACACTCATGAAAGTCTGACATTCTAAAATTTTCTTTCTTCATCTTTTCCCTTTGTAGCCATCTTTTATAGATGTCTAATAAGTCGATGACTTTTAAGTCGATGTTTACTGTTTACTCCAACACTATTAAAGACGGAACTGACCTAGTATTGCCCAATATTTGCCACAGACGAATCAATATTTACTAGATTGCACAATAAAAATCAAACTCTTCTTGATTCACTCAATATAATGCGCAATCTTTCAATGTGATCTGTAGACACTCAATATTATTGTACAATATCAATTATTATGCAATATATTGACATTAATATTGATTGTCTAGGGGCCGCTTGAAACATCTGCTACTTATTGTTTGTTGTTGATACGTTCTGTGCAAAGGTGTTAATTATTAAGGTGGTGTAACAATACACAGTGGTATAACAATTCGAGCCTCGTACTTTTATCTAAAATATACTGCACTTATTTTTATAATAATTATTTTAACGTTATGTATATAGTTATATAGCTCTTATCTCATACCGTGGCTTGTTTTATGACTAGGCTCAGGTATAGTGTTCCGTTTATCGGCAAGATAAGAGAGTTTTTTATTTGGAAAATAGCAATGACACTAACTGAGTTTTACACAAAACACTATACACTACACTCGACGCGCGTTTTGCCAACAAAGTTGGCATCATCTGGAGATGATTAACACTGAGTTTTAATCATCTATTTTTTTTCAATAAAAAAAGTATTTTTGTATACCTGAATACTTGATAAATATGTATAAAAAATTTTGAGTACTTTATTTACTTCCTTCTATGAGAAAGAATTAAGAAAATCATATAATTTTTGGGTCGCATGATGAGAACCTACCCTTAATGTGGGATAATACACGGGGTTTGTCTTCAACGGATGTAAGAACATCTTTACATTATTATTTCACCACAAAATTTACTATGTGAACCACGTACATAGAATAATTATTACTATTACTACATACCTCCTGTATCGCATAACATTAATTAACAAGTTTCTATTCTGCTTTAGTCCTAACACCTTCGCCGTTACTTTTTATTAATTGCCATAAACTGAAGTATCCGCACAAAACAATCAAATATATTATTACCCCGGATATACATAGATTAATATCATATATATTAATGGTCAAAATGCATTGAGAATTTTGAATAGACACGATTATTATCGCTGCAGGCTAGTGCCATGCGGACTTGCTAATGTCCTAGAGAGAATTGCATTGAAAATACTGCATTGAATACAAATAAGATACCGATAACATAATAATTTGTCTCATAAAATTAATTTCTGGACAATATGAGAACAAGCAAACTTTAATTGTTAGTAAATTGTAATGAATTTTTTTAATAAACGTTTATATTTTTGATGAACACACGTGATCAGAATGAGGCGTGTATCATGTTGACTGTAAACAAATACAGAACGTTATTCCTTTCACTGCTTATTTCACTATATAACCAATATAGCGTTATATCCAATCAAGTATCCATTTTTAATCACTTACCTGAAGAATTAAAAAATTGTAAAACATTTGTATTCAAAAAGGAAAAAACCCATTTTTTTCCATAAATCGTTTTATAAGATCAGCTAGTAGTGTAGTACGAAAAATATTTTATATATACAATTTATTCATTATGTAATGTATATTAACATTTTTGTGATATGTAGTCTTGTTTCTACGTAGTCTTATAAACTGCGTTTAGTTTCTATTTCTACGTAGTCTTATAAACTGCCCATCCCAATTCAATATCTTTGCAGAAAAAAGTGTTACGCCAAAACAACCGTGTCGCGCTAATGACACTTGTACATCTCCAATTTGCGCGCCCCCTGAAACATCCCTGGGTCATTCCCTTTTTCAATTTGAACTTCTAATGTAGTGTAGGAATCGAGCCAATATAATCGAAATCTAATTCTCACTTAATTAATGATCTTGTGTACGCGAAAGAGAATATTATATTTGCGGAATAACTCAGCCTTCAGTACGCTTTCTCCATCTTCGATATCTTCATATTCGCCACAAACAACGCTCTGAGTGTCTACTGGTTTATTTCAAAGATAAAATCTCCCTGATCAGCTTCTATGAGCGCTACAAATTTCTTAGTGAAATAGCCCAATATTTTCGGAAAAAGAATTAAATTCGGTAATAAAATACCTTCAGTAGGCTCTCTGAAATCTCGATCCTCACCTCAAATAGCCCTCAGAGCATACATTCAACTCCTTAAGTATAGGACCGCTTTTTACTTTTCCGCACTCCACTATACGCGGAAAAGTAACGTAATCGTGTAAAAAATTGTTGTTTATAGGTTTTTTTTCGTTTTTCGGCCTAAAACAAAAAAAATGGTTGGTTTTTAAACCATTTTGTGTGTGTGCGCGCGCGCGGGTGTGTGTGTGTATCGTTGTCGTCGTTGTCGTCGTTGTCGTCGTTGTCGTCGTTGTCGTCGTTGTCGTCGTTATCGTCGGCATTTATTCTTGTGAGCACGGTAACTGAACTAAATCGTGTCGGATCGACCGGATTTTGACTGATTCTGATCGGAGATGTCTCCCAGACGACACCTATTGATTTTGAGAAGGATAGGACACACGGCACCCTGTTCATGGGTCATGAGAAAGCACGATGGTGGACTATTTGAAATTTTTTTTTTGTTAACACGATAACTCAATTAAATAGTGTCGGATCTATCGGGTCTTGACTGATTCTGATCGAGGAGGTGTCTCAGATGACACCTATTGATTTTGAGGTGGATAGAACACACTCTACCATGTTCATGGGTCATGAAAAGCACAATGGTGGACTATTTGAGAAATTGTTTTTGTTAGCACGATCACTCAATTAAATCGTGTCGGATCTATCGGGTTTCAACTGATTTTGATTAGGGACATCTACCAGACGACATCTATTGATTTTGAGGTGAACAGGACACACCCCACCCTGTCTGTGGATTATGAGAAAGCACGATGGTGGACTATTTGAGAAAAATAGAAAAATGTAAAACTGTCGCATAAAACACATATTCCGCATTTATGTGTTGGTTTATTTTTTCTCTGCCATTCAATTTTGAGATAGAGATGTTCTACGTGTGGAGAAGTCAGTTTTAAGGTCTTAAAACTGTTTATTTTTACGGGCGCTACGATATTTTTAATGAAAAAAGTACCACACTATTAGGGCACGGGGTTAAAGAAACACCACACCCCCAGTGGGCTTCCCTCAACCCCAACATTAACAACAGACATTCTTCGGAATCTCGACTAAGCCACTTGAAATATAAAACACCCCTAATAAATATTTCACTGATGCTACGAATTCTTTAATGGAATAAGGTAAAGAATTGGCGGAGAAAAATCTGACAAAAATTCACCTCACCTTCGACAGGCCTTTTCCAACCTCGATATTCACACGATCAACAACCCTTCTATTAGGTCTCTATTAGGTCACCCTAATTGTAGAATCGTCCTAATAGTTTCTTTGCAACTCTGAAAATTTTTGAATGGCGTACAATATTTTCAGTGAAAGTACAAGATCTTCAGGGATGAAACTAAAAAAGAAAATCACCACCATTCAGTAGGCCTTATCCAACCTCGATATTCACCACAAACGGCCCTCTCAGTCTCTACTGAATTATTCAGTAAAGATATAGCCGTTCTGCTTATTTTTTACAAACGCTACTTGTTTTTAAAAAAGTGCAAGATTTATCGGGAAAAAGAAACGAATACCTAACTACCATATCTCCAGTAGGCTCTGTAAAACAACGACATTCAACACAAACGACCCTCAAAAGATCTAGTACAGTGCTCTGAAGGTAAGGCAGCCCGAATATTTTTTACGGACGTTACAATTTTTCTATGGTAAAAATACAGAGCTTTACCAAACTCTCCCGTTGTGACTGGCACCCATACAATGATATCCCCAATATTGGGCCCATTCTTTAGAACTTATAAGGGTCACATTATTACACTTCATGAAAATAGTTGCGAACTTGTTGGTTCTTAGAGAATCGTTTCATTAACAGGCCATCAATTTATTGAACTTCATGATCTAACATCCTTCCTCAATTTAATTACTATTTTGTTTTGAAATAGCATCTAGTGTTACTTATATAATGTGTACTTCTTCCAATAAGCATGCTTTTCCTTGTGTACAAAATGTTATTGATCATATCATATGTTTTTCGTTTGTCGAAGAACACAGTCACAGTATTCTACGGCTGCTCTATTTTACCAAAATTTCCTCAAAAACAAGTACCTATCAAAAACCCCATTTCATTAAATACACAAGGTATATGTATACAAGGTGATCAACCGTTTCATCCATTGAAATTATAAGTGCGAAGATTGAGTGTTTTTTAGGAATTTATAGAACAATTAGTTCTAGTGAGAATTATTGCATTTTTTAGGAAGATTTGCAGCACTAGATCTATTGTTTAGGCTTAGCCCTAACCATGTAGTTAATATTTATCATTTCAGCTCCAAGATAGGTACAAGAAATAGTTTAGAGTGCCATGATGTAAAACTAAAAATGTTTAAAACAAATATCTTAGAAACGATTAAATTTACATATGGAGCTAAAGCTTAGAAATAAGTCCCCTATACTCAGTAGAAACCAAAGCAAATATATATATCCACCTTAAAAATACTGTCATTGAAGGAAGCATGGACTTTGAAATACATTTATGCAGAAATTTTCAAATAATGAAGATCACAACTAATACTTTTCGCTGGATGTTTTCGATTAATTAGCCTGTAGATTTAAATTAATCAGACATAATCAAGTGATAACATCTATATTGGTGAGACAAGTCGTTTTCTGTTGCCACCTAGGGTTAAAGGGCATAAGCGTTATACTTACAATTAGTTACTGACTGCACAATCAATTCATGAAGCACAACGTTTCATATTCTATCCCACCCGATCCACTCCCTATCTAAATTCGCCCTTTCCTGGTAATGATCTTAAATGAGCAGCCATCGTCTGAAGAACTGAGAAAGTAACAGGCAATGGATAATGAAACAATGTTGTCAACCATCTTAGTTGATAAAATTGAATGAATCTAAAGAAGATTCGTCGTTTTTATTTTTTAAACAACGCTACATAATACTGTTTAATTTTTTATGTTCCAAATAGTAAAATTCAATTTTGTTATTCATCCCATGTTTTCGTAGGAAACTACTGCTTTTAGATAGGTACTCCCGTGTGCCCGTTTTATCAAACAACAATAGTTTTTAATCTGTTGGTGTTATCTTCTCTATGGTATTTATCCAGTATATGCATGAATAAACATTTTAAAACGGTGTATTTACTCATCATAGTCAATCACTGATATTTACCTACATATGTATGTCTTCAATATAAGCGAGGATCGATATAGAATTATCTTTTAATACTATGTCTGTTACTTACAGAAACTGTAAATAAACCACATATATAAATAATGATAAGTGTGAGGCCAACGTTGAGAGTTACAATGATTCTTATTGTTTATTTTTTAATCCATCGATGACATTTGCGAGAGGCTGTCCAAATATTTGAGATTTTGTTGTAATACATGTGTCCTGTATTCTACTCCAAATTCCTGTTTGTGGTGCATATGTGTGATATACTGTTAATTGTATTCGGTTACCGAGAAAATTGTTTGCGAGATACCAAAATCTGAATCTTTCTAGCAGCATCTAAGTTGCCCCTACTGAGACTGGAACTTTCATTGGGACTATATAAGCTTTTTCGGAGAGCGTGAAAGAAAATTTATAGAAAAATTAAAACTGAATGTTTGTCTTGATCAGTTACGGGATAATACAGAAAAATTTTTAAAGCGGAAAGTAATGTTTAAATTATATTGCAAAAATGAATCTTGTGAGAAATGAGCAAAGTAACCTATGGACGACGTATTGTTGAATTGAGGGAGCTTGGCAAAAATTTAAGATGTTGTGAATGTAAAAACGTTCTTTCACTTGAAAACATAAAAAAGGAAAGTCGTTTAGGACTAAACTCAATTTTTGATATTGCTTGTGACGAGTGTGCAGGAATAACACAAGTGGCGACTGGTAAAATGCATGCCGCTGCGTTGCCAGACACTAATTGACAAGTCCTCGACTTACCCAGCAAAGCTTAAACTGGCATATTTTAAAAATGTTTATCTTTTCAATAAATCGGACAACAACCGATTTTTTTAATTCAAAATATTCGTAATAAACTAATGTATAGATGAGTTCTTTTTGGAAAGAATGTATAGAAAAGTTTTCAAGTTGTGATGTGTAAGTTTTAGTCAACTGGTACATTCAAATCATACAAAAAGTTCCAACTTTGATGGCGAATATCTCCATATGGTGAATATATCCATAAGTTTATTACTTATGTGTACCCGAAATTTGATGAAATTCTGTAGAAAAGTGGGTTTCCTGAGAAACTACCTTAAGGGTGCGTCATCAGATGACTAAGCATTTTGAAATTATGTAACTAAAAGTTCATTCGTACGTTTTGGTTGCATAAGAAACAATCTTAATTGGGAAACCTGTCAGTTTCAATTATAAAAACTTTTCGAGTTTTCGAGATATATTCATAGTAGGCCTTATTACATACAGTGCTATTCAAAAGTCCCCTCCCCCCTCTTATCTTTGGAACGATTATACATAAACTAGTGAAATTTGGTAACTGAATATTAAGGGTTGTAAACTTCCCTACTAGTGACGATAAATGACGTATGCGTCAAAGATGACGTCACAAAGTCATTGTGACCAATAATTTTAAATGGAACCCTATGGCAAGCGACACCTCTTTTAAAAGGTATCGAAAAAAACTATTCAATGATACTAATATTGTGTCTGTTTACGGCAGTTTTGACAACTGACTTTCAAAAACCGCAAAGCTGTGATGAATTAAATCAGTTAATAATAAAATTTAAAATTCAAGCTCCGCCACTGGATAGTTGGATACTAAATAATCTGACGTTTTTGCAAGTCTCCCCAATTTGATGTTTTTTTAGCTGTCAAAGTTTTTATATATTTAATAATTTGTGTATTGTTGATCGAACGTTTAACTATTTTAGTACCTTGTGGTAATTTTAAAATATTTGTACATTCAATAATTTGTTAAACTGTTGTGAGCTGAACGTTTAAGTGCTTCAAGAAGAGAAATGGTACGTGTTTTAGGTGATAAAGTAGCAGCGATCCTAATACTTGGTGAAACTGGAGAAAATATTCATGCAGCAGAACGCATTTTTAATGAAAGGTTTCCCGATCGCCCAGTTTCGAGGACTTATTTGAGAGAGCTTCTTCGTAAGTTTAAAACAACGGGTAGTATTAATGATGCAAAACGATCTGGCAGACCACAAATTTCTGATGAGAAAAAAATTGATATACTGGCAGAAGTAATAGTAAATCCTACTTCTTCAACAACTCAAGTTGCATCAACCTGTGAAGTCAGTCAAAGTACAGTGCACAGGGTGTTGAAAAAAAAAACAAATTTCACCCATACAAATTAAAAATGGTTCATCAACTCTCAGACGACGATCCAGACCGAAGACTGCAATTTTGTGAAAATATGGAGACTAAAATTAACCAACAGCCAGACTATGTCAAAACAATTTGTTTTAGTGACGAAAGTACTTTCTATCTAAATGGAAATGTAAATACACAAAAGTGAGATATTGGAGTGACGCAAATCCTCACATGTTTCGTGAAACACATACTCAGTATCCCGAGAAGGTCAATGTTTGGGCAGGTATACTGGGAAATCACATCGTTGGGCCTGTTTTTTTAAATACCAACTTAACCGGTGAGGTGTATCTGCAGATGTTGCAAAATGCAATAGAACCGTTAATCCTTGAAATTTTGGAAGATAATCAAGATGAATTCGACATTTTGGAAATAACATTCCAACAGGATGGTGCTCCTCCACACTATTACGGTGCAGTAAGACGGTATTTGATGAAGAATATCCTGGTAGATGGAATGGCCGCCTTGATCACCGGACCTCACACCTTTAGATTTTTTTCTGTGGGGGGTATCTTAAATCGAAGGTTTACGCCACTCAGCCTAACAATATTGATGTTTTAAAACAACGTATTGTTACAGAATGTAGGGCTATTTCCGCAGACACATTTGAAAAAGTACGAGAAGAGTTTCGCAATAAGATATTTTACTGTCAGGAAGTAGATGGAGCTCACTTCGAACAATTACTATAAGTAGGTACTGATTCTTGAATCTGTAATTAAAATTATTATCCAAGTTTACTGATTACTGATTTAATCCATCAAAACTACCATAAATACAAACAATATTAGTATCATTGAATACGTTTTTTCGATACCTTTTAAAAGAGGTGTCGCTTGCCATAGGGTTCCATTTAAAATTATTGGTCACAATGACCTTGTGACGTCATCTTTGACGAATACGTCATCTATCATCACTAGTAGGGAAGTTTACAACCCTTAATATTCAGTTACCAAATTTCACTAGTTTATGTATAATCGTTAAAAAGATAAGAGGGTGGGAGGGGACTTTTGAATAGCACTGTATAACCTAGAGTTAATTAGTACCCTCGCGGTAAAATTTCTCTTACAAATTTAAACCTGTAGTGGTTTTGAAACTAAAAGCTATAGCTGATCTTATTTAGGATCTTAAATAATTAAGCGTCTTTATTATATAAAATTCATCCAAAATTAGCCTGTGTCGAACAGCTGAACAATCGTTGCAAGTAAAAAAATATTTTAGTTAGGTAAATAGATAAATATTATCGAAAAATCTATAGCCGTTGCTCTAAGAAGTAGGCGTAAATAAATTACGTTGAATACCGCGACGTAATTATATCTATGGATTACATTTATTAGTTTTCGTCTATTTTAAACTCATCTATACAAAATGAGTGTTGCTTTTCGAGGTATCAATTGATGATAAACGCCAGAATACAGAGATTCCAAGCTTCAAATTTCCATAAACTAAAGGGCAATAAGGACGCCTGATTTTTAAACGTAAATAAAACAAGTTGTGTATGAGATATCCACTCAGTTTTTTTTTATTTGAAAGAATATTTTGATTTAAGTATGAAATGTATTGACGGTTGTTGCTTTAACGATATGGCCGCTATAACCTAATTAATTTCAAGCGTCCCTATTCAAAGACCCTGTATAACCAGGAGCTTATTATTATTTTATTAGCATTACTTTTGTGGAATTATTACGAAGCTGCGAAGGTCACTCATCATGTATATCAAAATTACTATTTAAAATAGTAAAATTATATAGTTCCAATAGGTCAAACCAATAGTTCCAATGAAGTGGCGGCGACAGGGGTGGGCACGGGTGGGCGAGCGCCCAGGCAAAATTCTTTTCGCCCAACCAGTCGCCAACCTCTTATAACACCAATATATCACATTCACACATAGGGTAATATATTTAATGCCCTCGCTCACCCTAAATATTTCCTGCTTATTTTCGCCCAACCGTAAAATAATGCTAGCGCCGCCACTGTCACAATGGGACAAAATATATAATCACTATAATATTATAGTTGAAGGATGCATTTTCACTTGAGATTCAGTGTTCAAAATCTGCAACAATTGATTTTAATTTAATCTCGAAACCTACCAGGCAACAGATTTTAAAATCATTAAGCTATGATGGTAACTGTATTTATTACATATTGTGTTTTATATTGTTATAGCAGATATACCATTTTGTTGTTAACTTTTACAAAATACTTTCTTATACATTTTATGAATGCTATTTTAGCTTAATACTTTTTTTAATGAGGTAGGAGCGTCAGATAAAATGTAATATGCTAGAATAATTTTATAGGATTAGAAAACGAAATAGTTTTCATATTTAAATGCTAACATATTTTAAGTATAAATTAAGACTGGACATTTAATGGTAAATAAGCCTCTAATTTGATTTTTCAGTTTGGTTATTGATACGCAAATAACGCCTGTAGATTATTTGTATCGTCATTGAGACTAGGGCTGGTTCCACAATATTTGTTCACATGTACATATTTACAATAGCACGGAAATGCTTTGAAAGTAAGGAAAATGTGAAAATTATAGATAGGAACTTTGGATATAAATTTAATTTAATGTAAATTCTTATAATTTATCTTTCTACCCATCTAATAGCATCTCTCTAGAGTCATGTGTTTTTAGCGAAGCGAAATATGTTTGCTTTTTTTTAATGTTTGCTACAAACATTATAAAACATTAACATATAAGTCGGAAATCGAGGAAGGAACTACCAAACCGCCAAGCAGTTATCAAAGTAGTTCCCGAATAGCAAGGCTATTACATAATCGTTATAGGAAACAACTACTCCTCGGGCTAAAGCCCTACCAGGCATTGAATTATACCTAAAAGCGATCCTCGACCCCTTTCTCGTATTTCTGCACGATCAGATAAGGTTTTAAAAAATAAAACCCGCCACAGGTAGGATTCGACATTTGTCCCGGATTGGAACCGAACGACATACAGCTGTTTCGAACTTATTAGTTCTCATCAGTGCCGTACACGGTACGCCGATCCAGGACAAATGACGAATGAAAGTTGTGGGGTATACATCTTTATCGATTCGTATACATATGTTACTGACATAGATCGAATCGATAAAGATGTATACCCCAGAACTTTCATTCGGCATTTGTCCTGGATCGGCGTACCGTGTACGGCACTGATAAGAACTAATAAGTTCGAAACAGCTGTATGTCGTTCGGTTCCAATCCGGGACAAATGTCGAATCCTACCTGTGGCATTCTATTAAAAAAAAATTACAAAACATGTATAAACTATGTTTTCATAAATTTAGTTCAATAATGAAGAGTAAATAACAGCTATACCTCTAACACCTGTAATTTTTAGTGCGGAAATTATACAGAAAAATACTCTAGACTGTTCTTATAATTTCATTCGAATAAGGCGAGCTTTTCATCAAATAATGAAAGTTATTAAAAGTCATGTATCATTCTCTAGCTACATTAGTTTGAATAATTATTTTTAAAGAAAAATTAAAATTCAAGGGATTATCAATTAAATTTAAAGTACTTTAAATATGTAATCGATTTTATTATATGGCAATATAAATCGCATCTGTAGTACAAATAACTCGAAAATATGGAGAAAGTCAAAAGTTATTGAGAAAGTTAAATAAAAATAACAAGTATCACCATCGAAAAGTAAGTTGTTAATTGCAGAAAAATTCAAAAAAGGATTTCACATGATTTTTTATAATTTTTTTGAATATCTAAACAAATTTTCAAAAACTCTGCAAATTAAAAGGGGGCGAATATTTTTTGTTTTTTTAAAATGGAACACCCTGTATTTTTTACTTAAAAAAGTTACCCACAGTTTTATGATCACAAAAATATATAATTATTGTATCTTGGTAAGTATAGTTCTTGAGATATTCATACAAATATATAGTCACATCACAGGAATAAGCTTAGCATAAAACCATAAATCAGGAGAGCTATGAACCGAAATGATTTAAATAAACAATAATGCTTCGTTTGACAGTTATGTTATGTTTGACTTATGTTTGATTGTTATATTATTAATACGCTTTAAGTTAAGTTTTAATACACTTGTTAATATATTTAATATATTGATATGGGATATTCATTAGTCGAAAGGAAGGAAATATTAGAAATTTACTTAACCAGCAATAAAAACAAATATATAGCTAAAAGAGAATATGCAGGAAAATATCCTGAAAGACGCGTTCCCTCCAAGAACACTTTCTCTAATATTTATCTCAAGTTTGGGGACAGCGAATCCTCAAAAGATAAGAAACGAGAAAGAATGAAGCCCACAACAGGAGAAGATATGGAAATGGACGTTTTACTTTTTTTTACCGAACACCCCAATAAATCTACTAACGCTGCTGCAGAAGAATTTACTATTTCTCAAACAAGTATAAGACGTATATTAAAACGTCACAAATATAAGCCTTATAGTATTATGCCAGTTCAACTTTTAACTGAAAATAACTTTGCCGACAGAAGAGCTTTTTGTAGAGAGATGATTGAGAGAGCAGAAAACGACAATAACTTTTTAAAAAACTTATTTTGAAAGTAGCTTTTCAACAAATACAGGGTTTTCCATTTAAAAAAAATTAAAAATTGTTCGCCCTCTTTCGATTTGCAGAGTTTTTAAAAATTTGTTTAAATATTCAAAAAAATTTTAAAATATCATGTAAAATCCTTGTTTGAATTTTTCGATTCGATTGAAATTAAGAGAAATAAAGGGGGGGTCAATTTTAGGTGACTAACCCGGTACAACTCAAACACACATCTTATAGTTAATAGTATATGGTCACTGAGTCAATTAGCTTTAAAGTTATTAGAATAATAATGAAGTATTTGGAAGTATATTAGCCCCAAAAATACTTAGTCGTCACTTGTAACGATTTCTTTTCAGAACAAAAACAAAATGGTATCGACTATATCTAGTGTACGGTGAACAGGGTATAGGTTATCTAATAAGCATTTTTGTTTTTTTACTATTACAAATTTGATGTTCACGACGCTATATAGTTTAAGAGCAAATATACAATACCATCAGAAAATTATGATACCAGAACTCAATCGATCCCCCCTCTTCCTATCCAACAATTCGGGAACATCTCATCTAAATAAGCCATTAAATTAGTATTTTGAAATTGCACAACGGTTTTTCTTATTTTTTTTTTCTCTAACCGCCAGATCGTCTGATTCAATACTCTTCGATTACTTTTTCTGGCGATACTTAAAAAGAAAAGTATACGTTACTAGATCGGAGAATTTCAAAGATTTAAAAACAAGAATTCGTCAGAAAATACAAAGTACAACTTCTTGTACTTGTGTTAAATTCTTGACAGTGTTTAAAAAGAATTTATTAACAATCTTGGTCATTATTAGACAGCCAACGGTGCACAAAATGGACATTTAATTTAGTTCATTTTTTAAATAATTATTGTCGACAAATTTGAATCACAAAATCACAAAATCGATTTTCTTCATTTGTATTTATCTAACATAATTTATCTATGTATACTCATACTAATATAATTATTACCATAGCGTATGTAAAATACTGCTCTTTCATATTTATTTACATATCGAAAAAAAGATATCAATGACGTCATACCTCCCACACAAATAATCCTGTATGGATTAATTAGATTTAAAAACTATCGCAACTGAAAATAAAATTTTGAGGATCCGAGACTTTTTCCCAAAAGTTATTCATTGAACTTTTAACGAAAGTTATTCATTAGTCACGAAAGTAATGTATATACATGTATAAAAAATATAAAATACAGATTTCTTGTGATTGATTGTATAACATAACATAAGAAGTATATCACACAGTAGAGAACAGTATAGCCACATCTGGGTTTCCCTTATATTTAATATAGTTGTGTTTCTATGTGAGGAAACATGTATAAGATATAGATATATGAAGCAGCAGCTTGGTACCTCAAAATATGAATCTCATGCTATTTTATCATTCACAATTTGACCTCGCCATGATGAATTCATAGATTCATATATTGGAAAATAAAACAAACCACACTTTCCTAATAAAGAAGAGAGAAAGCGAGAGAGAGAGAGAGAGAGAGAGAGAGAGGGGGGGAGGGAGACGGACAACCATAAGGGCTACAATTTTTGCGTTAAATTCATATTTGCACCACTCAGAAATGTTTCGGTATCCATTGTCTGACAAATTCATAGGATGACATATCAAATATGTCAGCCTCACACTTAGGATACGAAACTAAATCATCATCGTGGTGTTGCGGTAGCTCCACGCGAATTTGAACAAAGAAGAGGTAGCCAGCGAAGAACTAGGCAAACGGTTGCTTACGACGAAATCCAAGTATATTATAGTAGTAATTTATAATACGATTTAAATATGTTAAACAATGATAGCATTAATTTCATTGTATAGTGCCATCTTTCTGTAATTGATTTGACCAAAGGCGTTTGAATACAAAGTAGATAGTACAAAATTAATAAATACCTGCATTCAATCTGTCACTAAAATAATGTTCTAATTCTCCTTGCGCTTGTTTTAACAATTTTGTTTCTAATTCGTACGGTAGCATTGACGTATATTCTTATTCTTATAATTATAATAAAACTAATCTTATGAAAGCACTCCAATAATTGTGAAAGGAATATATTCTCAGATATTCTCGTTTTGCGCCACAGAAACGAGAGTCTATTCTATAAGGTTATGTCTACAATATTATTATTTCTTATTATACATTTATAACTTTATTCCTAGTTAGTTATAAGTGTACATTACATCACGAATGTAAATTAAGAGTTATGCATTATGTATTAATCTATCAAAAGGTTAAAGCAAATGTAGGGCTGCATCCATACAAAATGTCTTTGAGTTGTACATATATTTTGACTACTGATTGTCTACACCTAGAAAATAATTACATTGAGAAATATTTTTTGATATCATCATTTTTAAATATTCAAGTATACTTTATTAATATTCAAAATTAATACTTTGACTGTAATTAATATCCTAAATTCAACAGATATAGCCACTTATAACCAAAATTAAAGGTTTGATGTGCAAATATTTGTTAATTTCAAAACTGGTAAGTTATCGAAAATGTAATTCACACAGTAAAACCAGTAACATGTAAAGTAAGGTCGGGTAAGTGGGACATTGAGATATCTGGGCCATTGGATAGTATTTGCAGTGTTTACCTATAGTTCAAACCAACGGTTACACATTTCTGATATACGTGTCATTATCCCTACAAGTGAAATTATATGTTGTGATGTCACAGGATAGTAGTTATAGTGGAATCTGTGTAAGACGAGATTTTTCGTGGCATTACCTCGCATTAATTTCTTTTCTGAAATCACATTAACGTAAGTAAATTCTTTAAATTAGTTGTTATTACAATATTTTCATGTTTCATGGCATAAAAATACATTCCTATCTTAAACAGTTTATTAACTAGGCTGCAGATCTGTTTAGGTTACATGTTTAACGCGGAGCCCCTATTGCCCCGAGAATATATTGGAGAGGTAACTGGGACCTATTTGCCTGGGAAACTAGAACCTAACAAATCCCAGTTACCCCGCAGATGTCCCGGTTAAATTTACATACAAGGAACTGAAGTAAATATTGTTTTGTATTGCTCGTTTCAATACAAATTGTTCGTAATTGTTTGTAAAAAATTCTTTTAGAAATAATGACAAGAGATTAAATATTACAGCAAAATATTGGTATTACAATGTACCAAGGACCAGTCTTAGGCATCATATTGATGGAACTAAAGGAAGGGGTATGAGTACAAATAGAGGAAAAGGAGGCGGAGGAAAATTGGCCATACCAGAAATAAGTTCTAGCAGCAAAAGTGAAGAAGAAATAGAAGAATTAAAAGTTGAGTCCTCTGAAAAAATTACCGATGAAATAGCAAATACCTCTGATGACGATTATCAGCCTCAATCTAATTTACTTCCATCAATAACTCGAAAACATGTCCATTATAGAAAATATCGAATATTGATTCTAACAGTGTTTTAGAAAAAGTTGATATATTACCGGATATAATGGAAGAAGTAACTTTTAATGGGGAACGTGAAATATACAATAAACAAATATCTGATTCAGATGAGGAAAATATATCATTATATTGGTTAGTTATTCAAGTTATATATTTTTTCTAGTTTCATTCCCAGGATATAAAGAAAAAACCTATAAATATGTTTGCTTAGTAAAAAGCAAAGAAGATAATAATGACATATCAATAATAGGTTTTCGGTCGGTGAATACTAACAAGCAAGAATTGAAGACAAATATGTCTGATATTTCATATATTACTGTTAATATGATAACTAAAATTCTCCCCCAACTCCCCCAAACTATATTTAGATGAAGACAAATAAATGTACAGATTTTTAGTCCAAAACTTTACTTTATCCTGTCTATATTGGCCCTATAGGGTTAAAGCGACCGCAGAAAGATGGCGCTATACAGGGAAATGAACTCTGTCCCTATTCAACACATACAAATTGCGCTACAATTTACTGCTACAATGCATCTGGACTTCATCATAGGAAACCGTATGCTTGACTCCAGCAAGATCATACTTCACAGGATCATTTCTGTAGTAGATCTTCGCATTCCTCTACCTAAACGTAGAGACATTGCAACCATGATGACGAGATATAGTTTCGTATCCTGAGCGCGAGGCGGACATATTTTGAGTATTTGTATTTGAAATGTGTCATTGATGACCGTTCACCTGCGATTTATTCGTAGGCAATGGATGCGGAACAATCCGAGTGGTTGCGCCAAATTTAAATGTAACACAAATATTTCTGTATTTCCATTAATTTGTGATATCTCCATTTTTATTATCTTTGGAAAACAACGGCTTTGTTTCCAAAATACGTGAATTGATTACGTCATGATGAAATCAAATTTCATTATTTGGAAGAGAAAGAACAAATTCCATAATCAACCCCCAGATGGTTTCAAATTTTGAGGTTCTAATGCTCAATATTTTATATGTACGTGTACACCCCATCAAAAGTACCGCATTCTTAAATATAGGACAATCCACATATGTTTTCACAGCGATTCTATTATGTAAAATATGTTTTATGGAATGTAAAGTCCGGTGCTTATATTATTAGATTATATTATATATATATATATATATATATATATATATATATATATATATATATATATATATATATATATATATATATATATATATATATATATATATATATATATATATATATATATATATATATATATATAATATAATCTAATAATATAAGCACCGGACTTTAAATTACAAGTTGTTTAAAATAAAAAGGATAAATGTACTTAAATAAGAATTATCATTTTAAAGAAACATTTTTATTTAGGCCGTTATTTTATCCACTGACTATTTATAATAACATATCTAATTAAAATTAACACAGGCCATAAAGTATAAAATAAATACATGTTACTCTTTTTAATGTATGAAAATTACATTTTTTGGTGGTAAGTTATCTGTTTTGAGATTAAATTATATTTGTGCATTACAAACATTTTTGTATTCCTCAGTGATTAGTGTCACTTCAGTTAATAGATATAATTACTTAACAATACCGAATTATTGAATTAATTTGAATAGTATAGGTATATCTATTGCTATAAACGTTAATGTTATATGAGTGAAACTTATTGACATATCAATATTGATAGTGAGAACTGTAATTAATATTACTATTGTGCAACAATTTTCGTACTGGGACAGAACAGTGGATATATTAAATATCCTTGTCATGTCTCTTTATGGGATAGTCGTGCAAAAGAAAAGCAGGAAATTCTTTGGCCTTTGAGAAACGCTATGACCTTTAAATTAATAAAGTAAACGACTCCAAAATTATATAAAACAATTAATAATAATTACATAATAAACAATAATTTCTTAATTACATTAAGCGGAACAACAAATAAGTATTATATTATTGTAGAAAACATTTCTTTCTTTCTTTTTAGTTGAGTTACCTTTTCTTTAAGTCGGTTTATTTAAACTTATTATTTTACAATTTTAAATGACGGGTAGACTTACCAAGGATGATTTACGAATGAGAAAGCGACGGCTACTTGAATAAGGAGTTCTGTTGTGTATCTTCGAAGTCCAAGGTCCAATACAAATGAAATTAAGATGAGACCACCTTGGAGCTATACTGACCTCAGCGCAAAAAGAATAATTAAAATCGGTTCGTAAACTCAAAAGGTATACCCGAACATACATATAATAATATAATAATAATAATAATATATATATATATATATATATATATATATATATATATATATATATATATATATATATATATATTATATATATATATATATATATATATATATATATATATATATATATATATATATATATATATATATATACAGACGAATTGAGAACCTCCTCCTTTTTTGAAACCGGTTAAAGAGCGAGGGGAGAGAGAGAGAGACGGACAACCATATGGGGTACAATTTTTGTTTTCAATTCATATTTGCCACAACCACTCAGAAAGTGTCGCATCCATTGTCTGGCATTCATAGGATGACATATATGTGTATATCCAAATATGTCAAGCCTCACGATACGAAACTATATCATCATTGTGGCAGTGACGCGCAAAGCCCACTCAGCAAGCCAAGATCCACTAGAGAAATGATCCCGTAGTGAATCATGTTGAAAACTAGGAAAATGGTGCTTACGACGAAATTCAAATATATTATAGTAGTAAGTTATAATGCGATTTAAATATGTTAAACAGTGATAGCATTAATTTCATTGTATAGTGCCATCTTTCTGTGTTTGATTTGACCATAGGCGTTTAAATACAAAGTAGATAGTACAGAATTAATTAATACTTGCATCCAAACTGTCACTAAAATAATGTTCTAATTCTCCTTGTTATTGTTTTGAATTTGAATGGTAGCATTGACGTATACTCTTATTTTTATAATTATAATAAAACTAATCTCATGAAGGTACTCCAATAATTGAAGGGTTAGAGTGTAAACAGTGGTAACTGATATTTTTTAAGTTTTGAAATAATTATACCTAAATGTTGAACTGAATTCAGATTTCTATTTAATTCAATTCTATTCAATTTTTAATCTGTAATGTTTACAGGAAGCTATGATGAAGTCTTTAGAATGAAATATACTCAAATATATGACGAAAGTATTTTGTTTTTACTTTTATATACATTTTTTTATTCGGAAGTCACGTAGATACTAGTGTTTACCTTGCTTTATGCTTTTTTAAGGGGAGACAGATACCATCGTAATAAGTTGTAGTAGACATCTCAAATAATTAGACGAACTTTTATTAGTAAAAATTTTACATATAATTATTCATCTTTCAACTAAAATATTGTAGTATTGGTGATATCCTTCTGGTATCCAAGACAGGTACGACTTTACTGTATCCAGTTTACCAATAAACTTGCATTTTCGCATGTAAATAATGGTATCTACGAATATTGGCAAGTATAAAATGGTATGTGCTGCAGGTACCATGCAGCACATACTTATTTACATGCAGGTTGTTTTTAAAGGTTAGAATATTTTTCTTGCCGTATTTCCTAATAATGCCAGACGTTGGGAAAGCGACTTCTTTTCTGGATATGAAGGACCAAACGTAGGGTCATTATCTTCATCATCTGGTTCACTTAATGACGATAAAACCAAGGGACTTTCAGGAATACTGAAGTCGAGTCTACGCCGTACTGCCATGTTGACTGCATATGCCATTATTTACTTGCTCACACTGACAGTTACCATAATTTTCAATGAGTGCGTCAGCGCCTCTATTAGCCTAAAATTAAATTAAGCACTATAAAAGAGCGCGGGAACGCAGATACTATTATTTACATAAAAAAACTCTAAATTCCCAAAATTGTCAGTTACCATTGTTTACACTCGAACCCTTCAATTGTGAAAGGAATAATCTATTCTCGCATATTCTCGTTTTAGGCCATAGAAACGAGAGTCTATTCTATAAGGTTATGTCTATAATATTATGATTTCTCATTATACATTTATAACTTTATTCCTAGTTAGTTATAAGTGTACATTACATCACGAATGTAAATTAAGAGTTATGCATTATATATTATCCAATATACTATTATATACTATCAAAAGGTTAAAGCAAATGTAGAAGTACATCCATACAAAATGTCTTTGAGTTGTACATATATTTTGACTACTGGTTGTCTACACCAAGAAAATAATTACAATGAAAAATATTTCTTAACATCATTATTTTTAAATATTTAGGTACACTTATTAATATCCATAATTAATACTTTTACTGTAATTAATATCCCCAATTCATCAGATATAGCCACGCGGCATTAAAGTGCATTAATTACTTTTCTGAAATTACATTAAGGTAAGTAAATTCTTTAAATTAGTTGTTATTACAATATTTTCATGTTTCATGGCATAAAAATACATTCCTATCTTAAACAGTTTATTAACTAGGCTGCAGATCTGTTTAGGTTACATGTTTAACGCGGAGCCCCTATTGCCCCGAGAATATATTGGAGAGGTAACTGGGAGCTTGCCTGGGAAACTAGAACAAATCCCAGTTACCCCGAAAATGTCCCGATTAAATTTACATACAACGAATTGAAGTAAATGCTGTTTTGTATTGCTCGTTTCAATAAAAATGGTTCGTAATTACATTAGGAAGACCATGAAAGAGCAGTTACTATACTAAACTCGACCTAGAAAATGCTATCAGAGATTTCAGAAATAATAACAAGAGATTAAATACTGCAGCAAAATGTTGGTACTTTACAATGTACCAAGGACCACCCTAAGGCACTACATCGATGGAACTAAGGGAAGGGGTTTTGGTGCAAAGAGAGGAAAAGGAGGCGGAGGAAAATTGGCCATCCCATAAATAAGTTCTAACAGCGAAAATGAAAAAGAAATAGAAGAATTAAATTACCGATGAAATAGCACATATCTCTGACGACGATTATCAAACTCAATCTAAGTTCCATCATTGGAAAAAATGTCCATTATAGAAAATAGCCAATATTAAATCTAGTATAATTTTAACTGGTATAGTACCAGATATACATAATAGAAGAAGTAACTTTTAATGAGGAAGGTGAAATACACAATAAACAAATATCTGATTCAGATGAAGAAAATATACCATTATCGGAATTTGCTCCTCGTCAAGTAAAATGGATACATTTTTACTAGTTTCATTCCCAGGTTATAAGAAAAAAGCCTATAAATATATTTGCTTAGTAAAAAGCAAAGAAGATAATAGTGACATATCAGTAATAGGTTTTCGGTCGGTGAAAACTAACAAGCTAGAGTTGAAGACATCAGCATGTCTGATATTTCATGTATTATTGTTAATACGGTAACTAAAATTCTGTCAACTCCTCTAAACTATATATAGAGGAAGACATATGTTGTACAGATTTCCTTTTTATGTACCTGTATGTGAAAGATAGTTTCATAATAGTGATTCTAATAGTTTACTATCTCCTTTTTGCAAGAAATAAGCATGGTTTATTATTTTCAATGTATTTTAATATATTTTAGTTATTTTCTTAGTGTTAAATAACACCTGACTGTTCTCTGTGTTATATTAAACACTGTTCTTGTACTCACTTATTACACAAAATAAAGAAAAGTGTACTACTTGTTTCTATTGTTCTTCAAGCTCAATTTACAAATCCAAGAAAGAAATTGAATTGACTTTTAATTTTTAATCCAAATTTGAAGGCATGTCAAATTAAGTAACCGAGATTGATCCAGTTCTCATATATAAATGTTTAAATAACCTATTCAAGAAATGTATATGAAAGTCCGAGATTCCTAAATTCAGAGTAACTGGGACATTATGCACTAAAAGGAGAAAAAAATCTGAATTAAAAAAACTACTTGGTATTAAAACAAGTTGTTATAAATGAAAACACTTAAAATTATTTCCTTCCAAAGCTGAGACATATTTTCTATTAAAAGGATCCGATTTTATTATCTCAAAAATAAAAGTTATAAAACCCTGTCCCACTTACCCCACCTTACCTTATTTATTTTTATATTCGCATGGCGTATATTAATTTTAAATGCTATAAAAATTTTGTTATGTGCTATCATAAATAATCAGTAAATGATATATTTTTAATGACGAATTTCGTTGTGATTTATTGTATAAATATTCCATAAAAAATATATTATATAATAGAAAACTGTCAAAACACATATGAATTGTTCTATTTAAATATAAAGGTGTTGGCAAGCTCTTACCCTCTGCCTTAAGGGGCCCACAGACGACCAACTTGGTTGTCAACCTTGTCACCAACTTTTTATCGGGGGTTTTACCAGAGACGGCCAACTTAGTTGCCAACCTTGTCACCAACTACAGTTACCAATTAGTTTCGCTGGGTGATTAACTGCGTACCTACTGCTATAATAAATTATTATTATTATTATTTTTCTCGTCGTGGCCAAAAATGAGTCATCGGGATCCATTATTATTTATAATAGTGAACGAATTGTGTGACGATGAAAATGAAGTGGGTCTTCCAGAAAGAAAGAAGAAAAAAGTGTGGACAAAGGAGTGGTACCTACAACATCCTGAGTTTTCTCATTCGAATTTATTAAGTGAACTTCGCGTCTCTGCACCTGAAGGTTTTAAATTTTTTTTATGAATGGACAGCAAAACCTATGATGCATTGCTGGATAAAGTGCGACCGCTTATTGAAAATAAGGACACTATCATGAGATGTGCAGTTACTGTAAATGAACGGCTGTTCGCAATACTTCGGTTTTAAGCAAGTGGAAAGAACTTCGAAGATTTAAAGTTTCTCACCATCATATCGCCACAAAGTCTTGGAACAATCATAGTAGAGACTTGCAGTGCTATCAACCAAGTTCTGAAGGAGTGTATCCAGGTTAGTACGTAGAACAAATGTAAAGCTAATGGTAGAAGCCAGTATATATATTTTTTTAAGTTTATTCAAATTCGCACTTTTCATAATCGATCTTTGAACATTTTTTGACTAAAGTTTTCAAATTAATCAGTTAATTTAAAATTGTTCACTCAGTTAATATTCGAGATTTTTGAAAACGTATATATGGATCACGGTGCTATACGGTTGCGAAACCTGGACGGTAGGGGAAGCAAGTAGGAAGAAATTAAAGCTTTCGAGATGTGGTGTTACCGAAGAATGATGAAAATACCGTGGACTGATAGGGTTAGAAACGAAAAAGTATTAGAGAAAGTCGGCGAGAAAAGAAGTATGTGGAAAAACATAAAGAAGAGAAGAGATAGAATGCTAGGCCACTTGCTGCGACATGGGGGAATAGTCCGCGATATTTTGGAGGCAGAAATAGGAGTGAAGAAAAGTAGAGGTAGGCCTAGATTAGACTACTGTTCGCAAGTAGTAAGGGATGTAGGTTGTAGCACAATTAGCAAAATGCGTAGGTTAGCACAAGATAGGAGAAGCTGGAGGTTAGCGTCCAACCAGTCTTAGGACTGATGACCTCATGAAGATGAGTTAATATTATGCCCATGTTGTTTCAGATACCAAAAACAGAACGTGAATGGGTGACTGTTTCAGAAGAATTTGGACGAAGATGGAACTTTTCAAACTGCATCGGTGCAATTGACGGCAAACATGTGGAAATTTAAAAAACCTGCTAACTCAGGCTTTTACTACTTTAATTATAAAAAAAGTTCAACATAGTGTTACTGGCATTTGTCAACGCTAACTATGAATTTTTGGTAGTTGAAGCTGGTGCTAATGGTCGTGTATTAGATGGGGGGGGTGCTATTTAACAGCACATTTTATGAAAAGTTAAACAACCACAACTTAAAAATTCCAAATTCCGGTTACCTGCATAATGATTATCCCCTGAACAAATGCCATTCGTCATTGTAGGTGATGATGCTTTCCCTTTACAAAAAACCTTATGCAACCCTATAGTGGCGAAAACCTTTCAAACGATGAAGTCATATTTAATTACAGACTATCAAGAACAAGGAGAATAGTTGAGAACGCCTTTGGCATAATGGCCTCTAGATTTCGTGTGCTATTAAATGTTATAAATTTGAGTCCAGAAAAGACAGCCATAATTACTCTAACCACTTGTTACTTACACAATTTTTTGAGAAGAAATAATTCGTCCTTGTACTTGCGAGGAAGTATAGATGTTGAAAACACAAATACTAGCGAAATGCAGCTGGCCCCCTGGAGAAGTGACCCCCAGCAGCTATGTGAGCTTCAGCCTACTGCTGCTAGAAACTCAACTACCAATGCAAAAGAGATACAGAAACATTCACTACTTACTTTAATGGAGTAGGAACAGTACCGTGGTAAAACCAATATACAAATAACAACACATGAGTTTTGTTGTACTAAAACAATATTATAGTTTTATTATAAGTGAAAAAATTAATCACATTATAATGTATGAATTTTAATGTGTTTACAAAGTACAAGTTTAACTGTTAACATAAATTGAACTCAACATTTGAACTGTTTAACATAAATTGTGTTTTTTTTTATAATGTAAAATAACATAAATTGAACTGAACATTTGAATTGTTAACATAATTTTTTTTTTGTAATATGTGAAAGTAAAGAAATGAAAAATTAACTTATTTATGAAAAGTCGGAGTCTGATAGTAACTGTTGTACATTACTGTAAATACCTGCGGTGTGTCCAGGAATAATGACACCATGTTCATATGACTGGGGGGAAAAATGTGTAGAGGATCTTGAAGACTGCAGGGAAGATAGCTGTGAGGAGCCAGGAGTTGAGGAAGCATGGAATTATTTCCAGAAGGTTGAGTATTGACAGTTTGGAGTGTAAGTGAATTGAATTGAGTTGTTCAAAATTTCTTCTATTGCCATCTTGGCGTAAATTTCCGGGCAGTTTTCTGAACGAAGTTGCCCAACTTTCAATAAAAACACTTGCTTTATCCTTATTGTTGGAGTCTTTCTTCACAAGTTGCCCCAGAGCTTCCTTCAATATATCATTTCTATCTGCCATTTGTTCTGCAACTGTTTTATTTCTCTTCTGAGAACATGGGTGCGAAGTAGGAGTAACAGGTAAATGTTCACTACCTTCCTACAACATTACAAGAAATAATAAAATTACAGAATATTCATTAAACTCTGGTTTAATACTATAATTTGGTAGGAAGAAAACGTGTTCGAACTCTTCGATTTTTCACGGCACAAAGCATGGTTTTATAAAAAAAAAAAGCTCGAAATAAAGTTCGGGACAAATAATCCCTACACTTAAAAACTGATGGAGTAGGTACTTACTTGCTCCACTTGTGATTCATCCTGCTCAAGGTCTATCGTTGAAACTCCAGGAATTTGGGACTCCTGTTCACGTAAAAAATCCAGCAAATCGAAATACCACAAGTTTGGAACATGCTCATCATCAGCCTCAGCACCAGATCGTACACTTTGTTCAACTTTTTTTAACTCTCTCCGATAACAAGTTTTAATGTTCGCGACTCTTTTTTTTTTAACTATCAACGTTTGCGTTTGGTTCGATTTGTAAACTTCCAACAATTTTAACCAAGCAAGCCTCTTTCTATTTCTGTCTTTGAAAATGATCGATTTCACCTTCCAGAGCTCAGGAAGTTCTTTCAGGTTGTCGAAAAAATCACTCCATATCGGTGTATTTGGTAATTACATGTTTGGCGATTTTTCAAAAAAAAAAGCACGTGTTCTACAAAAGAAAATCGTCCGCGAATCGACAGTCCGTCCAATCAAAGAGCAAGTTCACAACTGAGGTTGTCAACCTTGTTGTCAACTTCTCCACAGGCGCTTCAACAGGTCTGCCAACAATAGGCTCCGCCCATCGAAAATCAAACCTTTTCGATCTACCGTTTGCCCAAACCGTTTACCCCAACCGCCAACTTGCCCACAGACGTGCAACATCTCCTCCAACATGGCAAGTTGGCGACAAGGTTGACAACCAAGTTGGTCGTCTGTGGGCCCCATTAGGGGACGAGTTTACTGTTAGCCCTCGGCATCTGTCGGTTCAACCTTCTCCAAAATTTTACCTGCTAGCGTTATAAATTATAAACATAAGAAAGATTATCTTGTATCTACATAAATTTCATTCAAAATCTGAAATTATTTATTTATTAATGTTAAAGAAATTGAAAAGGCATACAAATTTTGTAGTGTTAGAACAATTAGGTAATAATTAAAGGCAATAATTTACATTTAAGAAAATTATATATTCGCGCGTCGAAAACTGATCGAAATGAACTGTAGCCGGATCACTTTTCCCAAGGAACTGTTGTGCTCCGCCTGAACCACTAGAGAGAACTAATAACTCTATTATTTCTCTAATTCAGTGGCCTGAACTGAACTTGTGTGGGGTGAACTGTGACGGAGGAACTCACAGATTAGTAACTGGAGGAACTGTACTACGTACGGTAACTCAAGGAACTGTGGTAGGAATGAGGGCACCGATCCTTGAGGAGTGGGGTGAAATGATCGACAGTTCCGTACCTGTCCGTTCAGTTCCTTTTCGGGAACAGTTCATTTGAACTAGTACGTTCGTGAACTAAAGACCGTTCAGTTTAGTTCCTTTTCGGAAACAGTTCATTTGAACTAATTCGTTCACGAACCACCCACTTCTAATATTAATTGAAACAGACAAAGGGTTGCTTACGATAAAATTGAGGTGTCTTATGGTAGTAAAATGTAACGCGTTTGAATGTATTGAACAGTGACAGAGTTCTTTTCGTCGTATAGCGCCATCTTTCTGCGATTGGTTTGACCATAGGCGTTCAAAGGCGAAGTGTAGACAGGATAAACTGAAATTGTCTAGTCTAGAGAGTGAACACGGCTATACATCTTTTATTTTGTTTCTCTTACATTGCACTAATATTGATCGTGTATGCTTATTTCAGAAACTAGAGCCAATCAAGAAAAAGTAATGTCATTTTCAGCATCAGGGGCAGTAATGTATTCAAATTTGATTCTTAAGTTCCTGGCAACAAATTGACTGTTCTCCAGTGTCAATAATTATTAGATTATTGAATAATTAAATCAAATTAAATAATTTGGTAATTCTATAGAACACCCCCTTCTGTCCTATCGAAAAACTAAACTTACTCACACATTCTACATTCCATCACGAGTACAACGGACCTTATCATATCTTGCGCAAATGGCGTTAAGTAGTTTTTATAAATAAATTAAAATTGGAACATTTCTCCATGCGCACAGCTGATTTACTGTTTACTTAATCGTTTCTGTAGTTCATCAAAGTTCCCATGTTGCCACATCAACTTTTGTACAAATCCAGAAGGGGGTGTTCTATAGAATTATAGAATTCTATTCTGGATTTTCTGCGTTTTTTTTTTTTCATGGACGTGTTGTAGGTTGCTATTTAAAGGAACAGTTTTTCACAAACGAAACTTTTCGCAAATTAATAATAACCCATCTAGCTAACGGGAGGTGGGAGCGAATAGGGGTGCTGGGTGGGGTAAACATGTGTATTGAGGAATGTTAATTTTGCAAAGGTACATAAAAAAGATGTAAATTTTTGAAAATATTCAAAATATAGGGGTAGTTTTTTAGGGTTGAAACATCCCCTTCTGAATTTTTGCCTTCTTTTTTCATCGACGTGTTGTAGGTTGCTATAGGAAAAGTTTTTCACAAACTTTGCGCAAATTAATAATAACCCATGTAGCTAACGGGAGGTGGGAGCGAATAGGGGTACTGGGTGTAAACAGGTGTATTGAGGAATGTTAATTTAGCAAGGGTACATTAAAAAAATGTAAATTTTTGAAAATATTCAACATATAGGGGGTAGTTTTTAAGGGTTGAAGCAATATTTTTATGTGTGGTGAAGGTGAAAGGATGTGGCATTGTGTGCACATAGACCGCAAAATTAAATATCTTGTTTTTTTTTTTGTTAAATTTTGGCGTCTGTTGTTGAAGGGCAAGGGATATATTTGGTATATAAATGATCAATTGTGAGTAACCTAATTAACCGAAGGACTAGTAATAGCATTAGACAGTTATGTCTGCGCTTTAGGTAAGCAAGTAATTTGTAGCCTATATTGTATATTATGATAGTTGTACAAAAGTTGATGTGGCAACATGGGAACTTTGGTGAACTACAGAAACGATTAAGTAAACAGTAAATCAGCTGTGCGCATGGAGAAATGTTCCAATTTTAATTTATTTATAAAAAATACTTTACGCCATTTGCGCATGATATGATAAGGTGCGTTGTACTCCTGATGGAATGTAGAATGTGTGAGTAAGTTTAGTTTTTCGATAGGGCAGAAGGGGGTGTTCTATAGAATGACCAATAATTTAAACAACGTAAGCGTACAGATGTCCTTTATCGAAAACGTCGTTCAAACTGAGCAAATAATTCCTTTAATCTTTTTGAAAAAAAAGAACCATAAGTGGGTCATGTTCGTACGTCCATGAATTAACCCGCTCGTTGGTAAATCTACTGAAGTCAGTATGCGGATTAATATGCATCTAAAAACATAAAATACATACATACTTCGCTGTGATTTATTGTATAACATTACATAAAAATTATATTGCATGATAGATAAACTGATAAACTGGTAAACACATCCAGGTTGGCCTAAATTTAATGAGGTGTTTCTGTGTGGGGAACATATGTATGTATAAAATATAGATATAACTGTAAGGTTTGTACCTCAGAATTTTAAATTGTATGGGGGTTAGGATTGTGGACAACTTTCTGTATTTTAATCATACGAAATTTCACCTCACAGTCCCCACATGATTATTAAATCAAATATTGAAAAGTAAAGCAAACCACACTTTACTAATAATACAATGAAACAGATAAATTGAGATTATAGATAGATACATATCAGAGTAAGAGCGAGAAAGAACAAAACCACACTTTATTGTATACTACAATAATAATACAATACTACAATAAGTACAATACAATAGTATAACACAATAAGAGAGATAGAGAGAGATCACTGACAACTGGCAACACATATGGAGACATAATTGTTGCGTAAAATTCTTATTTGGCGCAGCCACGCAGCCATAATTAATATTTTTACTATTATAATATCCAAATTTAAAGACTACGTTAACCACCACACATTCTTAAGTATTGAATATATAAGCCACTACATATGCAAATACACAAATGTTACTTATATTTCAATTATAGAGAGCGGTTCAGTCCAGCCGTATTCATTTGATACTCTCTAGACCAGAAGACTTCCCTTTATCGCATTGTCGTATCTATCTATATTGTGCCTTGAAACACTTTGGGTCAAACCGACCGCAGAAAGGTGGCGCTATATATAAAGAAATGAACTCTGTCACTGTTCAACACAATATACAAGTTGCGTTACAATTTACTACTACAATACACCTGAACTTCGTTATAGGGAACCATTTGCTTAATTTCGACAAGATCATACTTCACAGGATCATTTCTGTAGTAGATCTTCGCATTCCTCTACCTAAACGTAGAGACATCGCAACCATGATGACGAGATATAGTTTCGTATCCTGAGCGTGAGGCGGATATATTTTGAGTAATTTGTGTTTGAAATATGTCATCGATGACCGTTCACCTGCGAATTTATTCGCAGGCAATGGATACGGAACAATCCGAGTGGTTGTGCCAAATATGAATATAACGCAAAGATTTTTGTATTCTCATTTGTTTGCGATATCTTCCTTTTATTATCATGATAAAATGATGGGCATTATGATAAAATCAAATTTCATATAAGAGAAGAACAAATTCCACAAGACCTCAGGTGATTTTAAATTTTCAGGTTCCAATTTCTCAATATTTTAATACGTGTGCACCCCATCAAAAATACACCGCATATTTAAATATAGGGCAATCCAGATGTGCTTTCACAGTGATTCTATTATTATAACATATTTTTGTATGGAATTTATATAATACAATAATACATCACAACGACATATTTATTTTACACTGTATATATACATATATAATCTAATAATATAACGACCGGACGTTAAATTACAGGTTGTTTAAAAAAAAAAAGGATAAAAGTACTTAAGAATTATCATTTTAAACAAACATACTTGGCTGCTATTTTATTTTACTATTTATAATAATATAACCAAAGTTTTATAACGCTTAAAATTAATACAGGCCATAAAATATAAAAATAAAATATGTGTTACTCTTTTTAATGTATGAAAATAATTGCATTTTTGGTGGTAACTGATCTATTTTGAGATTAAATGATATTGGTGCATAACAAAACCTTTTAGCAATCCTCAGTGATTAGTGCCACTTTAACTAACACATATAACTACTTAACAACAGTACCGAATTAATTTGAATTGTACATACATCATATTATATACATTTGAATTGTACATACATATCTATTACTATAAACGGATATGCTCAAAACTTATTGACATTTAATATTGATAGTGAGAACTGTAATTACTATTACTATTGTCGGTCCTGGAACAACGGTCTTTCAGAATGTCTAGTGTCTATAATAGTTGTAGTAGGTTTGCCTTAATAAATATATCTCATCATAGATGGCGATACATACTGCGCTATTAGATATGTCGCGGAACTATTCAAATACTATGTTATGTTAGTTCAAAAGCATACTTACCTGGCGTAGGGGTTACCGTGATCAACAAGGCGGTTCCCCCAGGGTGAGACCCTTCCATTGCACTACGGTCGGGCTGACCCCTGCGATTATCCCTAATGCGGATAACTCGGGCGCGAAATTTTTGGTAGTCGGGACTGCGTACGCGCTGTCCCGGTGTTTTTATAATTTAAACAAAATTTTTGAAAAAGTCGACTTCTGTTAAAGAAAAAGAGTACACGGAGAATTAATTTGTCTTTTATTATAATAATCAAGAGACGAGACTACCGTACTACATTTTATTTTGAAATTTTTACATCAAATAATGGCATTAATCGAATATCTTGCTTATTGTCTCATTCTCGTTTTAAAAAAAGAAACGTGGGTAAGTTGTGCGGCGTTATAAATAATACCTTATGAACTGAAATATTATTTTTAAAACAATCGGCAGTCGTCTGTATATAATCCAATGGATGCAATCTAGTTTTCCAATAGAATCCACATTATTTCAAGCTTATGTTTTGCTCTACTTTTTACAAATTATCTACGAATTACTGATTACTGCCAATGATCACAATATTCTTGTTACAGGTTTGTTTAATAGTGATTGGCACATTCGGATGATTTCGATATTAAGTGTTTAATGATCTGTGTTCGATATGTGGAATCACCGAAGAGAAACTAAGACTAAGGAGATTCACTCTAAGCTCCGCCCGCTAAGCTTCCCTCCTTACCTTGTCCGGTCGTCCAACGAGAATTAGCTAACTAGCACGTGGCGCATGTATACCGTCTGTCTCTATCAGAATTCCAAAAAAAAATAGTATCACTATATCTCCTTGTATCATATCAAAATTTAAAGACTGACTACGTTAACAACCACACATATTCTAAAGTATTAAATATACATTTTATATCGTGGTCGATAAAAATCAATTTTTAAAAACAATTTATTTTTGAAATACACAATTGAACGTTTTGTTATAAAGGATTTAAAATTACAATAATATTAAGTGAGTACCGGAGGTTTGAAATGAGTTATGCTAGTTTGCCGGATACTATGCCGGTCTGCCGGATACTATGCCGCTCTGCCGGATACTAACTTCTGGTCGCACGCTTTCGCCTATATAAACTGTCATGTGCTGACTCTGCATGGGAATGGCTTTAGCCATGAGTATTCTTAGAAAGTAGGCGCGAGTTGCTGACCATAAGCAAGTCTTTGTTTTTGAGAATTAGATAAGTCACGAATAGTATCAAGTAACTATGAGAAACAACTGATAAGAAAAAGCAAAGATTGTGTTACTTGAGATATGATACAATGTAGATGGTACCTAACTGAAATTATTCTAAGTATTCTAAGTCTAAAATGTATACAATTAAATATTTTATATAACAACTTCCCCCTTATAGAAAAGTTGGTGGTATACAGCAACTTTTGGATAAGCAGAAAGTTCCAAAAATATGAAAGTTGCTATTAAGTGCAACATAAATGCAATAAGCAATATAATAATATAAAGTAAAATTGTAATAAAATCAAGTGAACAAAATAAAATAATAATAATCACATAAGTCCAGTTCACTTGAACACTAGTCACAAAATATAAAATGTTAAAGTTCCAAAATCACTATAAAGTCTCAATTTAGTTCAATATCTTCTGGGGAACTGTCTGTTGGTCTGATAGCGGGCCTTCTTCTTGAAATAAAGTTGGTGAGTCGTCCAACGGGTTTTGATTGTCCAGGAGGCGGTGGAGGTAAATTTGACGTTAGGGAAATAGCAAGTCTTCTTCTTCTTCTGCATTTGCATGTGAAGTATAGGATGATGAGAAGAATTATGGCAGTAATTATGAAATAGGTAAACCAAGAAATGTGTTTCGTGACAAAAGGTTCGTTGATTAAATCATCAAGGGTTTTGGAATATTCATCTAATTTGTGCTTTGCAACTTCAAGGTCTTCAACGTTGAGATTGTTTAATTTTAAAGGCTTTAATTTTGGAATTTGCAGATCGTTAGGAATGTTGTCACAACAGTTGTAAGGGATTAGAATAGGGTGAGAATCATCATGAGTTACAGTAGTGTCTCTAGAGTTTGCTTGGACTTTGGTAACACCAACAAAAGCACTACAATAAGGTTGTAACTTGAGAATAGAATTTTTGAAAATGACTTCAGTTTTAGAATTTCGGTTTTGAATTGAGATGGTTATTTGAAGGGGTTCAGAATTCATTATAAGCCAAGTGTTGTCTTCTAGATTGTGAACTTTGTATCCTTCTGCAAATATTAAAGATGTCTGGCAATTTTCCGGAAGGGTCCTGGTGTTCTTCAGAATTTTGGCTACGCATATGGCGTTGTCATCAATGGGGTAGGCGAACAAATTTGAACACAGTTTTTGTCCAAAGACGAGTGGTTTGCATCCGTCGAGATTTGACATAGGAATGTACATTATAGAATCGTCGTCTCGCGCAACATATTTTTGATTGGTTGAAAAAACATGATATAAACCAGTCCTATTATTGAGGATAGGCATTGGGAATAATTGGAATAAGGAAAATCTTTGTTGATCAATAAGAGGAATTTTTAGAACAAATATTAAATCTGAATCGGTTTGAAATGCTGATAGTTCTATGATATCTAGATATCTACCAACATCAGATAATTTTATTGGAAGTGGTAAATTATTTTGATGCAAGTTTTGAGATATCTCCTGTAATGCGGATATCAGATCTCTAGGATTTATAATAGAAGTATGAATGATTTTTAGACGCGCGAATGTAATTGAATTTAATATGTCATTTAATTGATCCTCAATGTACAAGTAGCTTTCCATTAATATTTCGCATTTTTCTAGGAATCTTAATTTTACTTCGAAAATTTTGAGTTTCTCTTTAGTTCTGTAAATTGTGTCAGATATTAATTTAATGTCTCTGTTAAATGTTTCTTCGTCTAGTTGTAATTTTTGAATAGTTGTGTTGAAATTCTTTATTACCGATGTTGTTACGGATATTTGATTTTTTAATAAATTTTCAATTTGATGTTCGTCTGTAATTAATTTGTTAATACTGTTTGTGTAATATTCGCCATCTTCTGCGTCTAGATTTCCTGTGATTGCTTTAAATACAGAACCAATAGCATTTAAAATACCACGTTTATAGCGTTTTGTATCATAATTAATTTCATTTAATTTTTCTTTAATATTACCAGAAATTTGTGTTAATAAACTGATGTGGATCTTTACTTCGCCTCGAAATAAATTCATGTTTTCAAAAATAGGGCTGACGGCACGTATTAAATTTTCAAGAATATGTTCATTATGTTGATAAGCTAATCTTAGAGCTGCAATGTTCTTGTGAACAAGGAGAGTCCAATGCTTGTTTGTCACATAAATATCGCTTTCATGGTGATAATAGACTCCGATTGTATTTTCTATGGGTGTTATTGAGTATTGGGATGCTGCTGTCCCTATCAGCAGGAGAAACCTGTAATTAAATTTAATTTTCAAAATAGGGTTTCATTCGGTCAAAATTTACTTTAGTTGTTTGATTCGTTTGAGAGTTTAATAGGATTGCAGAATTTTTAAGTATTTCTTGAATTTCGAAGGGACCGTTAAATTTATTGCTAAGTTTATTTTTGATCTGTGACTCTTTCACGTAGACCTTGTCTCCGACTTTAAATTCGTATTGATTTTCGGGGACATTTTTGTCAAACCTAGTTTTTGATTTCTGCTTAGACAGTATGGTTTTTTTCACGGGCAATTTTGTAGTAGTGAGAAATTCTGTTATTGAGGTCTCTGATATATTTTGAAATTAACTGGTTTTCATTATATAATTTTTCTGGAGGTCGGCTGGAAGTATGACCGAAAATTAATTCGTATGGGGAGAATCCATGGGTTTTGTTGACGGAATTGTTGTAGCATATTACAGCATATGGGAGTACTGTTCGAGGGTGTTCGTGAGGGTTTTCTGTTTTATTTATTCTAATCATCTCTAATAAGGTTGCGTGGAAACGTTCAACCGATCCGTTGGATTGCGGATGATTAACACTGGAATACGTCAGTTTAATGTCATAGAGGGTACAAAGATCTCTAAGCAGGGTGTTGTCGAATTCCTTTCCATAGTCGCAGTGAATGCGAAGGGGTGTGCCAAAGTGTTGGAAGTAAACAAGTAAGGTATTTACTGTCGATCGTGCGGTTTTGTCTTCAAGCGGGTATGCTTGAGTAAATTTAGTTAATTCGTCTCTGATGGTCAAAACATAATTCCGAGTGGGGACTTCTAGAATATCAATGTTAACTCGTTCAAACGGTGTTTTCGGGGTTTCCGTAATTACTAGAGGACTACTTAAATTTTTTCTCAAAATTTTTGTTCTTTGACATGTCTCGCAATTTTGAATGTATTTTTCGACATCTTTTAGTAAACCGGGCCAATTATATTTTTCTTTGATTCGTCTAATGGTTTCATTGATTCCTCGATGAAGGTTAGATTTTCCTGAATGATGTTGATCAATTATAATTGGTATTTGGTCATCGTCAGGTCGTTTGACTAAATTTTGACAAATAGTAAGTTTTATGTCTTTACCTGAATAAATATAGGAAAACATTTCTAAAGTTGGTAGGTCTAAATTATTTTCAATATAATAATTTTTTGTTTCTTCAAAATTGTCTTGTCCTCTGAATAATGTGATAAAAAGCGTTTCTATTATACTATCAGGTTCAAATGGTAAAAGAATTATATAGTATTTACGATTTTTAACGGATTTACTAGAGACTATGTTAATTTTGTTATTCATAAAATCGGGTTGCTCTTCGAGTATATCCTCGATAATTTTATAGTGTAAATCTGCTAATTTATCTTTTTGAAAGAATGTAACAATATCTTTATGTTTTTTATCTAACAACTGATTATTAGTAAATTGGATTTTGTTGTAATCTATTAGGGATTGAGTTTTATACAAGTTTACGAAATTTTGGAGTTCTTCTACAATTGTCTCAGGGGATTCATCAGTACTGATAGATTCGTTATCGTCATTGTCAGAATTTGAATTTAAAACTTTTGTTTGTAATTTTGCACAATTTCTGAAATAATTAATTTTTATTCGCGATAGTGCGTCCGCGTTTTTATTTATCTTACCTGGTTTATACTCAATTTCGTAAGAGTATTCCTCTAATTTTAAACGCCAGCGCGCAAGGCGGCTGCCTGGATCTTTAATCGAAAAAAGCCATGTAAGAGGTCTATGGTCTGTGACGAGTTTAAATTTTCTGCCAAAGAGGTACGGTCTAAAGTGTTTTACACTCCAAACAATAGCTAATAATTCACGTTCAATGGTGCTGTATTTAGTTTCTGCTTGACATAATGTCCTTGAAGCATATGCAATGGGGAGGTCTTTACCGATAGGACCTTGAGATAAAACTGCGCCAATTGCGAATGCACTAGCATCCGTTGTCAATACAAATGGCTCATCGAAATTTGGATAATTTAGTATAGGGGTAGTGGTTAAAGCTTCTTTCAATTGTTCGAATGCAGTAATACAGTCACGGTCAAAAAAGAATGGAACATCTTTTTGAAGTAATTTTGTCATTGGTTTGGATAATTTTGCAAAATTTGGAATAAATCGGCGGTAATAACCTGCGAGTCCGAGAAACGATTTAATCTCTTTTTGATTTTTAGGTTGCGGAAAGTTTGCAACACAATTAATTTTGTCGGGGTTTGGTTTTACACCGTCAGGGGTTATTATGTGTCCAAGATATGCGACTTCTTTCCGGAGAAATTCGCATTTGTCAGGTTGAATTTTGAGGTTCGCGTTTCGTAGTCTCTTAAATACGTCTGTAAGTCTTGACATGTGTTCCTGAATAGTGGATGAATAAATGATAATGTCGTCCATATAGACGAGACATCGCTCATTTTGAATTCCTAATAATATATTGTCCATAACACGTTGAAATGTGCTAGGGGCGTTTCGTAATCCAAAGGGCATTCTAACAAATTCATAGTGACCATTATCGACAGAAAAAGCAGTTTTGGAAATATCTTC
Organism: Rosalia funebris; assembly: GCA_037954035.1. Taxonomy (NCBI): domain Eukaryota; kingdom Metazoa; phylum Arthropoda; class Insecta; order Coleoptera; family Cerambycidae; genus Rosalia; species Rosalia funebris. Next base: position 36,545,375 of record JAZFAV010000015.1, read on the forward strand.
GCGATTAATTTCTATCTGCTGAAATCCAGAGGCGAGATCTAAAGTCGTAAAATATTCGCACTTACCGAGTTGATCTAATATATCCGAAATATTGGGCAAGGGGTATTTATCACCTACTGTGGCTTCATTTAATTTACGGTAATCCACCACAACACGCCATTTTTGTATACCAGAGGCGTCCATTTTTTTTGGGACAACCCAAACAGGGGAGGACCATGGCGAAACTGATGGCCTAATTATACCTTGATTCAACATTTTAGATACTTGATTTTTCACTTCATCCTTGTGGATGTGCGGGTATCTATAAGATTTGGTGAAAATGGGTTTCAAATTTCCGGTATCAATTGAATGTTTAATCTCGTTAGTGAAAGTGAGGTTATCTCCTTCGAGATAAAATATGTCTGAAAAGTTGAGGCAGAGTTCAGTTAATAACTCTTTCTCTTCTTTATTTAGATGGTCAAGTCTTAATTGTTTTCTTATTTCAAAATTTCTATCAATAAATTGACCTGAATTTTGAATTTGATCATTTAAGTTAAATGCTGAAAAATTTTGAATAGGTTCTATTTCAAATTTAGAGAAGTCAATAGTTTTCGCTATAGCGTCAGCATTGATAACTGTTGTTAAAAATTCACCTTGGTTGTTAATTTTCACAAGGGCATTCGGTATACGAACTTTTTCTATTTCTTGATTACATATTATTGCGTCAGTATTAAAAAGATTACATTTAAATTTGAAAATTTGTTCAGTTCGAGGACCTATACAAATTTTATTTTGAATTTTGGAAGGTTTTTGGATTATTTTTGGAGACGTCTGATTATAATTTGGAAAACTAAAATTTTTGTTTTCAACTGTAGTCAGTTTTTGATCGAATTTAGAAATTTTTGGAAGAGGATGAGTCACTTGTTTAGTCTGATTTGGAATGGAGGGCGGCAAATCAAAATCTTGAGAAGGGTCTTCGACCTTAAATAGAGGTACTGTTTTAAAGTTCGTTACGAGTTGTCTATTATTGAAATCAATTACACAATTATAATGCTCTAGGAAGTCAGAGCCTAGTAAACCATCGAAAGTAATATCAAGATTGTAGATATATACTTTATGTGGATCGTTGTCAGCGAATGGAATTAATGTTGATTCAGTAATTAGAAGTTTTTGATCGGTTATACCCTGTATAACAACGTTTTCAGGGGACCTTCTTTTATAATTTAGACATGTTTTTGGCTTAAAAATTGAAATACCTGCTCCTGTATCTATTAAAATTTTAAAAGTGTTAGTTATGTCCTTTATATAATATAGGTTGTGAGGATTTACGGTGAGTAAAGGCCTATTTACATGAATTTCTGTTCTTGGCTGTTTTGATGTTGATTTAAGTTCATCGTTTGAAATTGAGCTTGAATTTGTTCTAAAGCGGTTGATTGATTCGGCGGGTCTTCGTAAGACTGGGGGTCTAATTGAAAATTTTGGGTATTTGAATTTTGGATATTGAGTAGTATCGAAATTTTGAGTATTATCGTTAAAAGTAGCGTCGTATGAGTCTTGATTTTGAGCAGTATGATTATAGTCGTAATTATCAATTTGATAATTGGGCTGAAAATATTGAGTTGAATTTGAATAAGCAGGACTATTCGTCATTCCGTATTGTTCATTTTCGTACAAATGAGCAGTATCATTTGTGTAATATGTTTCATAGTACGGATGAGCAGTATCATCCACAGTTTCATTTAAATGATGCGTACGTTGTTGATAAAAATTTGGGTTTGATCTTATCACGGAGGGTCTCTGAAAATTTGGGTTTTGTCTAAAAATTGGCGGTCTATTTTGCATAAATTTGTTTTGTTGAAAATTATTATTTGGCTGATTTGTAGACATCGGCCTAGGTTGATTTTGGGTAAATGTAGGTCTTGGAAAAGTTTGTTGACCTGGTTGATGAAAATTTGGCCTAAAAGTGTTATTAGAAAAATTCGTAGAATTATTATTATTAAATTGGTGGGTAGCTTGTCTAGTGCGACATTCATTTATAGTGTGTCCGTTTCGTTTGCAGTACGAGCAGACTTTTTGTACACTAATTTGAGGCTTTTTAATTTGAGATGTATTTACTGAACGAGAAAATTTTTGGTTTTCAAAATACGAAAGCTGTAGCTCTCTTTTGATTCTAGATATTGCTTCTAGCATATTACAAGGATTGCCAGCACGAATTATTGAGCCAAGTTTAGGATCTAGCCCTGTTAAAAGAGTATTTAATGTTATCGTCTCTATTAAAGTAGATTGTGCTAATTTTTGCTCTGGTGTCAATGGTTGTTTCTGAACACAAGCGTGCATTTTCGCATTATGTGACTGAAGTCTCGAAATAAAATTTAAAGCGGATTCATTCTGATTTTGTGAAATGCGTTGAAGGTCTTGAATGAGAGATGTGAGATCCCTAGAATCTCCGAAATGAGTTTCTAATAAAATTTTTATCTCGTCCCATGTTGCAGGGTTGCGAGAATTAATTAATTCAGCGGCTTTACCTTTAAGCTTATTTTTGACATGGAGGGTCAATAATGTTTTTTGGTTGCCTACAGCCATTTGGAAGACACAACGAACAGCGTTTAAAAATGTTTGTAAGAAGATCTGATTTCCATCATATTCGGGTACAATAGAAAATACTTCTGAAAGTTTATAAGCTTCTACCTGGTCTTCAATTTGATTATTTACGTTGGCAGTTGCCATTTTTAATAAATCGGTTAGAAAAATTTAAATAAAATAATAAAAAATAGGTTTATATATTTTTTCACGTTAAATGTAAAATTAGGGAGTAAAGTAAATATAGGAGCAATAGCGACTGGACTATACCACTTTATTTTTAGATGTAGATAAAATGTAAGTAGTGCGATTAGCGGTATAATCGCGTAATTAAAATGTGACGATTAACAGTATAATCGTATAATGTAATATACACTTTGAGAAGTTTGAGATAAGGCGTGACAATTCTATATGAATGCACTTACCAAATCAAATTCATCCGGACGCTGGCCTGGATATCGCAGTTAATGAGGCAATTTCCGTGTTTTAACTGGGTCACCTGGGAACAGCTGATTTTTCCGGGCTTCAAGAGGTTCGGACCAGTTAGGCGATTCCGTGTTCTGGAGCGATTTCCTTCTTGGGGTTTTCTTGCGTTCTTCGTAAAAATTGTTTTCTTTCTTGAGGTTCTTTGTAGTCACTTGGGAATTGGAATTCCACGACGATAGTGAGGAAAGTCCGTGTTCTAACGACGTGTGAAAATCCTACCGACTGCGCCAGATTTTTATATCGTGGTCGATAAAAATCAATTTTTAAAAACAATTTATTTTTGAAATACACAATTGAACGTTTTGTTATAAAGGATTTAAAATTATAATAATATTAAGTGAGTATCGGAGGTTTGAAATGAGTTATGCTAGTTTGCCGGATACTATGCCGGTCTGCCGGATACTATGCCGCTCTGCCGGATACTAACTTCTGGTCGCACGCTTTCGCCTATATAAACTGTCATGTGCTGACTCTGCATGGGAATGGCTTTAGCCATGAGTATTCTTAGAAGGTAGGCGTGAGTTGCTGACCATAAGCAAGTCTTTGTTTTTGAGAATTAGATAAGTCACGAATAGTATCAAGTAACTATGAGAAACAACTGATAAGAAAAAGCAAAGATTGTGTTACTTGAGATATGATACAATGTAGATGGTACCTAACTGAAATTATTCTAAGTATTCTAAGTCTAAAATGTATACAATTAAATATTTTATATAACATACATATAAACCACTACATACATATTTACAAATACACAAATGCTACTCCATTTCAGTTATAGAGAGCGCATCAGTCCAGCCGTTTTCATTTGATTTTATATTCTCTAGATCAGAAAACTTCACTTTCTCCTGTCTATAATATGACTTGAAATATCTAGGGTCGAGCCGACCGCAGAAAGATGGCGCTGTACAAGAAAATGAACTCTGTCACTGTTCAACACATACAAGTTGCGTTACAATTTACTACTACAATACACCTGGACTTCGTCATAGAGAACCGTTTGCTTAATTTTATTAAGATGAAACTTCATAGCTACTACTGTACAGCTACTACCGAAGCACAATTAGCGAAATGCGTAGGTTAGCACAATATAGGACAAGCTGGAAAGTGGAAGTTAGCGTCCAACCAAGTCTTACGACTGATGGCCTCACGAATCTCATGATGATGATGATATATACTTCACACTTCACAGGATCATTTCTGTGGTAGATCTTCGCATTCCTCTACTTAAACGTAGAGACATCGCAACCATGATGATGAGCAGACGAGATATAGTTTCGTATCCTGAGCGCGAGGCGGACAATGCGGACATATTTTAAGTATTTGTAATACAAATACTTTTTCTAATACAAATTTTGTATTAGAAATGTGTCATTGATGACCGGGTTCACCTGCGATTTATTCGAAGGCAATGAATGCGGAGCAATCCGAGTGGTTGCGCCAAATATAAATGTAACACAAAGTTTTTTGTATTGTCGTTTATTTGTGATTTCTTGCCCTATCATGGTAAAGCGATGGCGTCCTGATAAAATAAAATTTTCATGTTAAGAGAAAGAAATTACACAAAACCCCCAGGATTTTAAATTTTGAGGTTCACATCTCAATATTTCATACGTGTGTATCCCATCAAATAAAACGCATTCTTAAAAATAGGACAGCAGATATGTGTTCGCAGTGATGATTCTATTATGTAATCTATTTTTATTTTGTATGAAATGTTTTAATACATCACAACGAAACATTTATTTTATACTGTTTTATACATATATAATAATCTAACAATACAAGGACCGGACATTGGACATTAAATTACATATTTTTTGAAAAAAAAAATAAAAGGATGAAAGTACTTAAATAAAATTTATCATTATAAGCAAACATTCTTGGTCATTATTTTATTTTACTATTTATAATAACATAACTAAACTTTTATAACGCTTAAAATTAATATAGGCCATAACATGAAAATAAAAACGTGTTACTCTTTTTAATATGTGAAAATTACTTTTTTGGTGGTAACTTATCTGTTTTGAGATTAAATGATATCAGTGACGGCTTCTCAGGTACGGCAGGGTCGGCCGGGCCGTACCAAAAAAAAAAAAAAAAAAAAAATCGAAAGAAAAGAGAAATTCTTTTTTGTCTAATAAATAAATATACATTTTATATTCATATACCATTAAAATGGTCTGTTCGTTATTTATATATGTTACAGGGAAAGTCGATTCTCCAGGAAGAGTCGACTCTGTCTAGGTAAAGTCGACTCTTACTGGTCTCTTCAGTAAAAGTTGATTAAAAGCGAAATGTGGAGAATTTTGATCAACATGTACTAGTCAGAGTTGACTATACCTAGGGAAAGTATACCCTTACTGCCTTGAGTTAGTAAAAGTTGACTTTTGCAAGGAAATGGTCTACTACATAATGAAAAACAAATAAAAAAGCAAAACCTTTATAATACGAATACATAAAGAGAAATATTTATCATTTATTACAGCAGGGTAAAGACTTGTGACACTTTGAGTTGCAGAGCACATCTTTCTTCTTACACATGCACTTCTTGGATATGCATTTCGTGTTGCAAGAGCATTTGAAAAATCCTTGTCCACTTCCAACTGATTGTGAAGTTGCAACAGTTCTCACAGCTATTGCTTTATCCATAGGGACTTCCTTTTCTTGGATAATGTTCGTGGGACATTTACTGAATTGAGACCTGAAAAAATATTATCATTGAACTCTGAACAATTTAATACTAGGAACAGAGAGAGAGAGAGAGAGAGAGAGAGAGGTAATTTTTCCGAGCTAAAATACAAGATTTTAGCTCGGAAAAATTACCTTGAGAAAAGCTGCTTCAGAATTCCATTTCTTGTTCCAATTCGATATAATCCGTCATCGACAACCTCCAGTACCACGCCAAGGATAGATCGAGCATCTCCTCTTCCGCGGTCAACATCTGGGATAGGAATTCGAACTGATGTTCCTTTTTCTACGGGCGGATGAATCTGATCTGAGGTTTTTTTCATGCGTTTAGATTGCTCTTCTAGACAGTGGAAAGCTTCAGTTCTCTGCTTCTTGATGGCCTCAGTAGACTTGTCTAGGTCAGTGAGGAGATAATCACCACCATCTGCGAGCTTTTCACCATATGACAAAAAGTTTGTTTCATTTTCATTATCATATTCATTTTTATCAGGATCTCCATTCCCGTTACTTTCAATTTCGTTTTCTTCTTGTTGTTCCTGAATTTGATCAATGGCGCATTGAAGATCCTCTTCTGTTTCTAAATTTGCCAATATCTCAGTAGGTAGTTTTGAAGTAGATAAACCATGTCTTGGGGAGCAACCGAACATTGCCTCATACGGGAATATTTTTATCGCACTATGCAATGCGCTGTTTTTAAGCCTTCACTCCATTTTGATGTTTTGTGGTGTTGCATCCAGGTAGTTATCATGTTTTCTATGTCCTGGTTGGCTCTTTCGACACTACCTTGACTTTGACTATGTCGTGGTTTGCCATGCACCATTTTGAAATTCGGCCATGTATTAACCAAACCGTCAATGACTTTATTAACAAATTCTCTGCCATTGTCTGACTGTAAAATACAAGGAGCGCCTAACAAAGTAAAAATATCAATGATATTATCACACACTTCGTCTGCAGTCTTTGATTTCAGTGGTCTGAGCACAACAAACTTTGTCAAATGATCCTGGTACACCATTATAAATTTGAAGTCTTCATCAGGTTGCGACTGAAAGTCAATCAAATCGACTTGACATCGTGAATTCATTTCCTTGAATAACAAAGGCTTTACAACCAGTCCTTTCTTCTTATGTTTCAATTTTTGAACACAAGGTTCGCACAAGCTTAAAAATAGTAAAATGTCCTTTGTAGTAACATTTGCAATTGCTGAATCATACGATCTCTTCCTTAATGTCCAGAGGATATGTGCGCTTCATTAAGAACTCCAAACAACTCTTCATCAAAAACATAATACTTTATGCTTTCTTGGTCTGTGACAGGATGTATTAGTTTACTTCATTTACTTCAATAATGTCATATCGCCTTAAAAACCTGAGATCATTACTTTCCTTTTTAGTCGCAGTTTTTAGATTTTTTACTTTTTGAATGTAGCTATCATATTTAAATTTAGTCAATGTGAGTGAATTTATCTTGGAAGTCGAGCGTTCTAGCTGGATTTTTTCACGAAACAGTTCTGCCGTGGAGTCTGACATAATTATTGCACACTGAAACTAATTATTTAAATGTAAAAACACACTGAATTCTTGATCACTATTGCACAACAACAAACGGACGACACGGACAAACGGACGACACACTGAAGTCTTGGTCACTATTGCACAACAACAAACGGACGAGTCAGACGAGTAATGGCGACTGCCTGGCGGGGATAAACAAAGACATGCGCGCGCGGTTATATGTGCAAACAACATCTCTGAATCAACTTTTACTAAACCACAGCAGGCATAGTGAACTCTTCCTAGGAAAAGTTGACCTGTTTATTTTCAACCAATTTTTACTGATACTTTTAGTAAAAGTTGACTCTTCCTAGGCAGAGTCAACTGTTACTAACAATCGACTTTCTCTGTAATATATATATATATATATATATATATATATATATATATATATATATATATATATATATATATATATATATAAAATAGTTCTCCAATAAACAACCTCTATTTCATTATTTTTAATTTTTATCGCCTTCAAACTGCTGCGGTGCTGGTCCGGCGCTTACGGTTCTTTAAAATCTTAAGTCCGGCCAGCCGTTCCCACAGCAGAACTGGAAATGCTGTACATATGCTAACGAATTATTATATGAAATAATCTATATCTACTCTCTACGATTCCACCTCCACCTACACAGACCAAGGTAGAGGCACGTATTGACTGCGTAATGCGCAGCTTGTTTCATACAATATCGGCCAAGATGGTTGGGTTGCATACCGCCTGGAGGCAACACACTCAAAGTATAAAAGATGGACAGTATAAGGATAAGGGAACTATTAAGTAAAACGGCGGTGATTTGGTGAGTTTACTGTCACATAAATTTTTTAGGATATCCTACGACGACAAAATGTTTATTAAAGAACAACCGATTCCGCGACCGCCTCGGGCTGTAAATGTTATATGCGATAACATATCTAGTTTAATTGAAGTTTTTGACCACATAATGGAACATTTGAATCAGTGGGATGATATTTCTATACGGGAAGCTAACGGTTTAAAAAAATTATTAACTGATTTTGATTTCATTTCTTTTTTACGTTTAATTCAATATTCACATATACCGATCCCATATTTTCTATAGATTAGAATAGATTATGTTATATAATATATTGTAATGACAGAATAATGTCACTTGAATACATTAAAACAAATTAGAAACGACGATAATTACTTTAAAAATATATATTCTAAAGTAGAAAACATTTCAGAGATAACACCCCCCTGCTCCAAAAGACGTAAAATTTCTGATTTAAATAACAATTCATTAAACATGAAGCGGCTGTTTTTCGAAATTTTGGATTTAACTATAAATCAAATCGAAATTCGATTTAAAGATATTTCATCTCTTAGTTTTTTGCAATTAACAGACTATTCTAAATTTGACACTTTTAATCGAAATTTGCCAGAAAAACAATGTAATGCTTTAATTAATAATTATCAGGGACTGTTTAACAATGAACAATTAAAACGAGAGTTACAAATTTTGTATTCTGATAAATTATTGTTTCGTAACCCTGAAAATTAAGTAACATGATTAAATTTACTTATGATAACAATATTATAACCGATGTTCCAGAATTATATAAATTGTTTTCGTTAATATTGTCTCTCCCTCTAATATCAGCGTCGGTAGAAAGAAGCTTTTCCGCCTTGAAGCGAATTAAATCCTATAGCCGGAATAAAATTGGGCAATCGCGTTTAAATAACTTGTCAGTATTAGCAACTGAACGAGGTTTGCTTAAACAACTAATCAAAGACGACAGTTTTTATAATAAAATCATTGACGACTTCGCGACAACTAAACCCCGGAGAATTGATTTATTATATAAAAATTATTAAGTACCTACCTAATTAAATAATGTAGGTACATACATGTAACCCACCTATATAGTTTTAATTTTTTAGTTATATTTTTGTTGAAAGTATATTTTCGTTTCTTTTTTAAATTCCAAAATTTGTCCTATCCTTGGTCCTATGCCTTTTCCTACCCCATTCCTGGCAAGAATGCTCTAGACCGCCAAGTGGTTCTTGCTGGACGATTTAATTTTTGTATATGTAGATACACAATTATTTTTAAATAATGTGCATTTTAAAGTCTGCCATGTTAAAAAAGTTTAATATCACAACATTAAGTCGACTAACTAGAATTTGATTGACGGGCTGTGACCTTGCAAGAAAATGTTTTGTTGCCACTCTTTACTTTTTGCAAAAAACAGAAATCCTTTTAATTTGACAGGTTTTACGATAATTCTTAAAAAAAGTCGGGCATTACCCAAACGTGAAATTCTAAATGTAGCGGAAAATATAACAGAATGAATTTATAAATAAACACAACCAAAAGTTTGAGGAAAATAGAAAAATGATGAAACCTCGGATGAAATATTTAATGAACATATTATTTATTTTTCTTTCCAATGAGAATAGTATAAATAATATTCTGGAATTGAATAATTTTAAACTCCAGAAACACAGAAGGCTTTGTATTAATGTAGTAGATTAGCATTCAAATTTTTGGGGCGCTTTAAAACAGTATGACCTTAAAATTCCTGAAAATTTTTTGTTTACGGTGCTCCACAGGGGGCTACCGCCCCCGCACCCTCTGCAGCTCTAATCACTGTATGCAGAGATTTTTTTTTTACTTACTCCTATCGTGGCCAACCCATACTTTATGGCCACGAGCCGTCACTGAATGATACTGACTGAGTTTGGTCACTGAATGTCTACACCCAGTAAATAATTATCATCATCATTAGGTCATCAGTCCTAAGACTGGTTGGACGCTAACCTCCAGCTTCTCCTATCTTGTGCTAACCTACGCATTTCGCTAATTGTGCTACAACCTACATCCCTTACTATTTGCGAGCAGTAGTCTAATCTAGGCCTACCTCTGCCTTTCTTCACTCCTATTTCTGCCTCCAAAATATCGCGGACTATTCCCCCATGTCTCAGCAAGTGGCCTACCATTCTATCTCTTCTCTTCTTTAAGTTTTTCCACATACTCCTTTTCTCGCCGACTTTCTCCAATACTTCTTCGTTTCTAACCCTATCAGTCCATGGTATTTTCATCATTCTTCGGTAACACCACATCTCAAAAGCTTCTAATTTCTTCCTACTTGCTTCCCCTACCGTCCAGGTTTCGCAGCCGTAAAGTGCCGTGCTCCATACATATGTTTTCAAAAATCTCTTCCTTGTTTCTAAGTTTATTACCCCCGAGCATAAAAGTGCTTTCTTTTTGTTAAAAGCTACTCGACCCTGCGCTATTCTTTGTTTTATGTCTTTATCGCTTCTTCCATCCCAATTTATTTTACTTCCTAAATAAGTGAAGTCTTTAACTTCCTCCAATCTTTCATTATTAATTCGTACTTTCGTTTTTGCTCTGCTCTCGCGCCCTCTGCACACTAACACTTTAGTTTTGTTTTTATTCACCCTCATTCCGTATTCCTCTGTCAACACTGCCTCCATTTCGTTCAATGCTGATTCTAGTTCCTCCTTACTAGATGCTAATACTGCTATATCATCCGCGAATCTCAGCATTTTTAGTTTCTGTCCCTGTACTTTAATCCCGAAATTCACTCTATCTTTTACCACATTAATCGCCTCTTCGATGTACAGATTAAAAATTAGTGGTGATAGCGTACATCCTTGTCTTACTCCTTTCCTAATACCTACTTCCCTTTCCTCCCCTTCTACTTCTATAACAGCAGTTTGCTCTATGTATAGATTGTGTACTACTCTCCTATCTCTATACTTCATTCCCGCGCTCTTTAGTATCTCGAACATTTTTTCCCATCTTACGTTATCAAAAGCTTTTTCTAAATCTACAAATCCTATATAAGCGTTCTTTCCTTTTTCTATTGTTTTCTCTAACATTACTCTTAGCGCCAAAATAGCTTCGCGAGTTCCCCTATTTCGCCTAAACCCGAATTGGTCTTCTCCTAGTATTTCCTCCGCTCTATTTTCCATCCTCTTCTGCACTATTCTAGTTAGGATTTTTGACGCATGGGAAGTTAGGCTAATCGTTCTAAAGTTCTCGCATTTGTCGGCTCCTCTCTTTTTCGGTATAGTAACGATAATGTTCCTCTTATAATCCTCCGGCATCTCGCCCGTTTCGTATATGTATTTTACCAGTTTAAACATCCTATTTACTACTTTCTGTCCCGCACATTTCAAAATTTGCGCCTGTATTTTATCTACACCCGGCGCTCTATTATTCTTTAGCCCCCTTAGTGCTATTTCAAATTCCTCTCTCAATATAGGTTTTCCTACATCTTCCCTATCGATGCTAGATTCTTCCTCTAATATCTCTCCTAATTCCTGACCCTCGTATAAATTTCCTAAGTACTGCTTCCATCTATCCGCTTTCTCCTCTCTTCCTATCAGTATGTCCCCCGATTGACTCCTAACATTTCTACTTATTGTTCCTATATCCCTGAAGTTCCTCTTAATTATTTTGTAAGCCTCATCGGTCTTACCTACTTGCAACTTATCTTCTACTTCTTTGCATTTATCCTCTATCCATTGTTCTTTCGCTTTCCTACATTTTCTAATGATTTCCCACTTTATTGTTTTATACGTTTTCAGTCCTTCTTCGTCTCGTCTGTTTTTGTAGTATCGTCTCTTTTGCATTAAGTTTAAGATTTCGTCCGTTATCCAGGGCTTCCTAGCTTCCCTTTTATCGTGTCCTAAAACGGCCGTAGCCGCGGAAGCTAGACTATTCTTGATGCCCTCCCACTCAGTTTCTGCGTTCTTGATTTCGTCCTTACTCGTTTTATTTATTAATTGATCTGTTTTCTCCTGGAACTTATCTTTCATATTCTGATCCCTCAATATGTCTACATTTATACGTTTCTTATCCTTCCGGGTTTTCAGATTTTTGAACTTTAATCTAGCTTTCATGACTACCAAGTTGTGATCGCTGTCTACATCTGCTCCTGGATAACTCTTACAGTCTTTTACTTGATTTCTAAATCTCTTCATAACCAGAATGTAGTCTATCTGATACCTGTCTATCCCTCATGGCATTTTCCATGTGTACCGCCTCCTAACGTGATTCTTGAACAATGTGTTCGCGACTACCATCTTGTGCTTCTCACAGAATTCTATCAGTCTGCTACCTCTCTCGTTTCTGTTTCCTAATCCATAAGGCCCTACAAATTCTCCTTCTTTCCCCTCACCTACGAATGCGTTAAAATCTCCTACTATTATTAAATTTTCATGACCCTTCACAAATCCTATTACCTGCTCTATGTCCGAATAAACGGCTTCTAACTCTTCCTCACTGTGGCTAGAAGTAGGCATGTATACTTGCACTATTACTGTTTCCACTGGCTTCGAATCTAACCTAACCATCATTACTCTCTCGCTGTATTGTAGGTAGCTATCTACACACTGTCCTGCGTTCTTCCGCATAACGATCCCTACTCCCGCGTTTCCATTTACCGATCCTGTGTATATTACCCTATAGTCACCGCTCCAAAAATCTCCTACTTCCGGCCAGCGCATCTCACTTATACCTACTATATCTAATCCTAACCTATCCATTTCTATCTTCAGATTTTCTAGCTTCCCTGCCTGTCTCATGCTTCTGACATTCCACGCTCCGACTCGTGAAATGCTACACTTCTTATTATTATTGCACTCGATCACGTCTCCCGGAACAGTCCTCACCCGGAGATCCGAACGGAGGACTATTTTACCTCCGGAGTTTTTTGTCCCAGGAGACGCCTTCATTAATTTAGGATAAGCTTTCTGCTAGCTGTTCTGAGGATTATAATGTGGTGGTTTCCTCTTGCCTTCCACATCGCAGTCGTTATTAAATAATTATTGGGAAACCTATTTTTAATATCATCATTATTAACAGTTACTGAAGTTTAAATACTTAGGAATATTTTATTAATATGCGTAATTCATATTTTTACTATTATAATATCCAGATTTAAAGACTATGTTAACAACCACACAAATTCTAAAGTATTGAATATACACATACAAGTCAGTAAGCAGTAAATACAGTTGTAAGCCACTACATATGTAAATATACAAAGGCCACTCCATTTCATTTATAGAGAGCGCTTCAGTCCAGCCGTTTTTATTTGATATTCTCTAGATTAGAAAACTTCACTTTCTTCTGTCTATAATATGGTTTGAAATACCTAGGGTCAAGCCGACTGCAGAAAGATGGCGCTGTACAAGGAAATGAACTCTGTCACTGTTTAACACATACAAGTTGCGTTACAATTTACTACTACAATACACCTCGACTTCATCATAGAGAACCGTTTGCTTAATGTCACCAAGATCATACTTCACAGGATCATTTCTGTAGTAGATCTTCGCATTCCTCTACCTAAACGTAGAGACATCGCAACCATGATGACGAGATATAGTTTCGTATCCTGAGCGTGAGGCAGACATATTTTGAGTATTTGTACTTGAAACGTGTCATCGATGACTGTTCACCTGCGATTTATTCGTAGGCAATGGATGCGGAACAATCCGAGTGGTTGCGCCAAATATAAATTCAATACAAAAGTTTTTCTATTCTCGTTTATTCGTGATCTCTCGCCTCTCTGTTATTATGGTAAAACGATGGCGTCATGATGAAATAAAATTATCATGTTAGGAGAAAGAAATTACGCAACACCACCCCCATGATTTTAAATTTTGAGTTTTAAATCTCAATATTTTATACGTGTGTATCCCATCAAATATAACGCATTTTTAAAAATAGGACAATGCAGAAATGTTTTCGCAGTGAAGATTTTATTATGTAATCTATTTTTATTTTTTATGAAACGTTTTACTGATCCGATAGGACTTGCACCTTGACGAAGTTCTAGTGCAAACTAGAGCGGGTGGGTCGGCTTGCGCGTTTTAATGCTTTAAGGAGCCATACCATAGGTTTAATCATAGTGGGAGGGTCCTTATTGAAAAACCAGACTAAGACAAGTCCCTGAAGGAGGGCAGCAGCTCTTTCAGTAGTCATAGTGGTAGAAACCGTGGGGGTTGGTATGGTGCTATGACACACACGACTGCGATGTGGAAGGCAAGAGGAAACCACCATATTATAATCCTCAGAACAGCTAGCAGAAAGCTTATCCTAAATTAATGATGGCGTCTCCTGGGACAAAAAACTCCGGAGGTAAAATAGTCCTCCGTTCGGATCTCCGGGTGAGGACTGTTCCGGGAGACGTGATCGAGTGCAATAATAGTAAGTGTAGCATTTCACAAGTCGGAGCGTGGAATGTCAGAAGCATGAGATAGGCAGGGAAGCTAGAAAATATGAAGATAGAAATGGATAGGTTAGGATTAGAGATAGTAGGTATAAGTGAGATGCGCTGGCCGGAAGTAGGAGATTTTTGGAGCGGTGACTATAGGGTAATACACACAGGATCGGTAAATGGAAACGCGGGAGTAGGGATCGTTATGCGGAAGAACGCAGGACAGTGTGTAGATAGCTACCTACAATACAGCGAGAGAGTAAGGTTAGGTTAGATTCGAAGCCAGTGGAAACAGTAATAGTGCAAGTATACATGCCTACTTCTAGCCATAGTGAGGAAGAGTTAGAAGCCGTTTATTCGGACATAGAGCAGGTAATAGGATTTGTGAAGGGTCATGAAAATTTAATAATAGAAGGAGATTTTAACGCTGTCGTAGATGAGGGGAAAGAAGGAGAATTTGTAGGTCCTTATGGATTAGGAAACAGAAACGAGAGAGGTAGCAGACTGATAGAATTCTGTGAGAAGCACAAGATGGTAGTCGCGAACACATTGTTCAAGAATCACGTTAGGAGGCGGTACACATGGAAAATGCCATGAGGGATAGACAGGTATCAGATAGACTACATTCTGGTTAAGAAGAGATTTAGAAATCAAGTAAAAGACTGTAAGAGTTATCCAGGAGCAGATGTAGACAGCGACCACAACTTGGTAGTCATGAAAGCTAGATTAAAGTTCAAAAATCTGAAAACCCGGAAGGATAAGAAACGTATAAATGTAGACATATTGAGGGATCAGAATATGAAAGATAAGTTCCAGGAGAAAACAGATCAATTAATAAATAAAACGAGTAAGGACGAAATCAAGAACGCAGAAACTGAGTGGGAAGGTATCAAGAATAGTCTAGCGTCCGCGGCTACGGACGTTTTAGGACACGATAAAAGGGAAGCTAGGAAGCCCTGGATAACGGACGAAATCTTAAACTTAATGCAAAAGAGACGAGGCTACAAAAACAGACGAGACGAAGAAGGACTGAAAACTTATAAGTCAATAAAGTGGGAAATCATTAGAAAATGTAGAAAAGCGAAACAACAATGGATAGAGGATAAATGCAAAAAAGTAGAAGATAAGTTGCAAGTAGGTAAGACCGATGAGGCTTACAAAATAATTAAGAGGAACTTCAGGGATATAGGAACAATAAGTAGAAATGTTAGGAGTCAATCGGGGGACATACTGATCGGAAGAGAGGAGAAAGCGGATAGATGGAAGTAGTACTTAGGAAATTTATACGAGGGTCAGGAATTAGGAGAGATATTAGAGGAAGAATCTAGCATCGATAGGGAAGATGTAGGAAAACCTATATTGAGAGAGGAATTTGAAATAGCACTAAGGGGGCTAAAGAATAATAGAGCGCCAGGTGTAGATAAAATACAGGCGGAAATTTTGAAATGTGCGGGACAGAAAGTAGTAAATAGGATGTTTGAACTGGTAAAATACATATACGAAACGGGCGAGATGCCGGAGGATTATAAGAGGAACATTATCGTTACTATACCGAAAAAGAGAGGAGCCGACAAATGCGAGAACTTTAGAACGATTAGCCTAACTTCCCATGCGTCAAAAATCTTAACTAGAATAGTGCAGAAGAGGATAGAAAATAGAGCGGAGGAAATACTAGGAGAAGACCAATTCGGGTTTAGGCGAAATAGGGGAACTCGCGAAGGTATTCTGGCGCTAAGAGTAATGTTAGAGAAAACAATAGAAAAAGAAAAGAATGCTTATATAGGATTTGTAGATTTAGAAAAAGCTTTTGATAACGTAAGATGGGAAAAAATGTTCGAGAAACTAAAGAGCGCGGGAATGAAGTATAGAGATAGGAGAGTAGTACACAATCTATACAAAGAGCAAACTGCTGTTATAGAAGTAGAAGGGGAAAAAAGGGAAGTAGGTATTAGGAAAGGAGTAAGACAAGGATGTACGCTATCACCACTAATTTTTAATCTGTACATCGAAGAGGCGATTAATGTGGTTAAAGATAGAGTGGATTTCGGGATTAATGTACAGGGACAGAAATTAAAAATGCTGAGATTAGCGGATGATATAGCAGTATTAGCATCTAGTAAGGAGGAATTAGAATCGGCATTGAACGAAATGGAGGCAGTGTTGACAGAGGAATACGGAATGAGGGTGAATAAAAACAAAACTAAAGTGTTAGTGTGCAGAGGGCGCGAGAGCAGAGCAAAAACGAAAGTACAAATTAATAATGAAAGATTGGAGGAAGTTAAAGACTTCACTTATTTAGGAAGTAAAATAAATTGGGATGGAAGAAGCGATAAAGACATAAAACAAAGAATAGCGCAGGGTCGAGTAGCTTTTAACAAAAAGAAAGCACTTTTATGCTCGGGGGTAATAAACTTAGAAACAAGGAAGAGATTTTTGAAAACATATGTATGGAGCACGGCACTATACGGCTGCGAAACCTGGACGGTAGGGGAAGCAAGTAGGAAGAAGTTAGAAGCTTTTGAGATGTGGTGTTACCGAAGAATGATGAAAATACCATGGACTGATAGGGTTAGAAACGAAGAAGTATTGGAGAAAGTCGGCGAGAAAAGAAGTATGTGGAAAAACTTAAAGAAGAGAAGAGATAGAATGGTAGGCCACTTGCTGAGACATGGGGGAATAGTCCGCGATATTTTGGAGGCAGAAATAGGAGTGAAGAAAGGCAGAGGTAGGCCTAGATTAGACTACTGCTCGCAAATAGTAAGGGATGTAGGTTGTAGCACAATTAGCGAAATGCGTAGGTTAGCACAAGATAGGAGAAGCTGGAGGTTAGCGTCCAACCAGTCTTAGGACTGATGACCTAATGATGATGAAACGTTTTAATACATCACAACGAAATATTTATTTTATACTGTTTATACATATATGTTATATAGAATCCTCTCTTATATTAGGTTAATACTTAGATTAATACTGTACTTTATAATATTGTAATATACATTGTAACAGGCCATTAGCATACAGATGTTATGTCCAGAAAAGAGTATACCAAAGTCATTGCGGTTATCGCGTAACTAAAAACCTTTTGTGCTTATCATAAACTTACATTTTATTATATCTTAATTATTGCACCTTGCTAAAAGTCTTGAGAAAAACAGTTCTTAGAACATTCCTGCAGCATCAGCAACAGAAGTGTTTTAAATAGAGAAACAACCACTAGTAGCTTCAGTAATCGGCAACATAGTAATCGGTCCACAAGTAGTCCGTAACTTCACATATTAGTAATCTTCAATTAGTCGTCGAGTAAACGTCGAACAAGTGTAAATTAAATTATAGAAGTCGGTTACTCCTTTTTTGACATAATAAAGTGTTCAAAATCGTAAATTAAAAATTAGTTGTTTTTTAAAAAGTTATATAAATAAAAAGTGATATAAAATATATAATAATCTAACAATATAAGAACCTGGACTTTAAATAAAAATTATCATTTTAAAGAAACATTCTTGCCGTTACTTTATTTTACTATTTATAATAACATAACTAAACTTTTATAACGCTTAAAATTAATATAGGCCATAAAATATAAAAATAACAACGTGTTACTCTTTTTAATGTGTGAAAATTACTTTTTTGGTGGTAACTTATCTGTTTTGAGATTAAATGATATTTGTGCATAACAAACTTTATTGAAAATCCTCAGTGATTACTGTCACTTGAATTAATAGATATAATTACTTAACAACAATACCGAATTATTGAATTAATTTGAATTGTCCATATCTATTAGGTCTATTACTATAAACGGATATGTGCGACACTTATTGACATATCAATATTGATAGTGATAACGGCGAGAACTATTACTATTGTGCAACAATTTTCGTACTGGGTCTTCGAACAATGGATTCTCGGAATATTTAGTGTCCTACAATAGTTGTAGTAGGTTTGTCTTAATAAATATATCTCATCATAGATGGCGATACATACTGCGCTATTAGATATGTCGCGGAACTATTCAAATACTATGTTATGTTAGTTCAAAAGCATACTTACCTGGCGTAGGGGTTACCGTGATCAACAAGGCGGTTCCCCCAGGGTGAGGCCCTTCCATTGCACTACGGTCGGGCTGACCCCTGCGATTATCCCTAATGCGGATAACTCGGGCGCGAAATTTTTGGTAGTCGGGACTGCGTACGCGCTGTCCCGGTGTTTTTATAATTTAAACAAAATTTTTGAATATGTCGGCTTCTGTTGAAGAAAAATAGTACACTGAGAATTAATTTGTCCTTTATTATAATAATCAAGAGACGAGAGACTACCGTACTACATTTTATTTTGAAATGTTTACATCAAATAATGGCATTAATCGAATATTTTGCTTATTGTCTCATTCTCGTTTTGAAAAAAGAAACGTGGGTAAGTTGTGCGGCGTTATAAATAATACCTTATGAACTGAAATATTATTTTTAAAACAATCGGCAGTCGTCTGTATATAATAAATCCAATGGATGCAATCTAGTTTTCCAATAGAATCCACATTATTTCAAGCTTATGTTTTGCTCTACTTTTTACAAATTATCTACGAATTACTGATTACTGCCAATGATCACAATATTCTTGTTACAGGTTTGTTTACTAGTGATTGGCACATTCGGATGATTTCGATATTAAGTGTTTAATGATCTGTGTTCGATATGCGGAATCACCGAAGAGAAACTAAGACTAGTAGATTCACTCTAAGCTCCGCCCGCTAAGCTTCCCTCCTCGTCCGGTCGTCCAACGAAAATTAGCTAACTAGCACGTGGCGCATGTATACCGTCTGTCTCTATCATAATTCCAAAAAAATAGTGCCACTATATCTCCTTGTACGATCGACTGCATCTAGTTGAAGTATCTCTATCGCTTCGTCAAGTGCGTATTATCCCAATTGCCTATATCTTCAGATTATCGATACTTCATGTCAAGGAATAATGTATTTTCAGATATTGCCGTTTTGTGCGACAGAAACAGAGCCTATCATTTTATGTCCATATTATTCTGATCCGTATTCATCGGTATAAATGCATATTACATCACAAATTTGTATTACAATAAGGAGTTATGCATTATAAATTAATCCTCCATTAAGGAATTTATTTTCAGCGATAAAAAAAGTTGAAAAAAATTGTAGGACTGCGGCTACACAAAATGTTTTTGAATTGTACATATATTTTGGTCACTAAATGTCTACACCTAGTAAATAGTTATAGTGAAACCTATTTTTAATATCATCATTATTAACAGTTACTGAAGTTTAAATACTTAGAAATATTTTATTAATATGCATAATACATATTTTTACTATTACAATATCAAAATTTAAAGACTACGTTAACAATATTCTAAAGTATTGAATATACATATAAGCCACTACATACATATATACAAATACACAAATGCTACTCCATTTCAATTATAGAAAGCGCTTCAGTCCAGCCGTTTTCATTTGATTTGATATTCTCTAGATCAGAAAACTTCACTTTCTCCTGTCTATAAATATGGCTTGAAATACCTAAGGTCAAACCGACCGCAGAAAGATGGCGCTGTACAAGAAAATGAACTCTGTCACTGTTCAACACATACAAGTTGCGTTGCAATTTACTACTACAATACAAGTGGACTTCGTCATAGAGAACCGTTGGCTTAATTTAATCAAAATGATACTTCACAACTACTACTGTACCACAATTAGCGAAATGCGTAGGTTAGCACAATATAGGAGAAGCTGGAAATTAGCGTCCAACTAAGTCTTAGGGCTGATGGCTTCATGATGATGGTGACATATACTTCACAGGATCATTTCTGTAGTAGATCTTCGCATTCCTCTATCTGAACGTAGAGGCATCGCAACCATGATGAGATATAGTTTCGTATCCTGAGCGCGGATGGACATATTTTGAGTATTTGTGTTAGAAATGTGTCGTCGATGACCGTTCACCTACGATTTATTCGTAGGCAATGAATGCGGAACAATCCGAGTGGTTGCGCCAAATATAAATTTAACACAAAGTTTCTTGTATTGTCGTTTAATTGTGATCTCTCGCCTCCTTGTTATTATCATGGTAAAGCGATGGCGTCCTGATGAAATAAAATTTTCATATTAAGAGAAAGAAATTACATAAAACCCCCAGGATTTTAAAGTTGACGTTCACATCTCAATATTTTATACGTGTGTATTCCCATCAAATAAAACGCATTTTTAAAAATAAGACAATGCAGATATGTGTTCGCAGTGATGAATCTATTATGTAATCTATTTTTATTTTTTATTAAATGTTTTCTACATTTCATTTTTGAAATTTTATATCAAATAAATGGCATTAATCGAATATCTTGCTTATTGTCAGAATAACGTTTTGAAAAAAGAAATGTGGTTAGGTCATGTGGTGTTATACCTTAAAAACTAAGCATTATCTAAAACAATCGACAGGCGTCTGCAGTCTAATCCAATGGATCCAATCTAGTTTTCCAATAGAAATAGAATCCACATTATTTCAAGCTTATGTTTTGCTCTACTTTTTATAAATTATCTACGAATTACTGATTATTGCCAGTTACCACAATATTCTTGTTACGGGTTTATTTACTAGTGATTGGCACAATCGGATGATTTCGATATTAAGTGTTTAATGATCTGTATTCGATATGCGGAATCACTCAAGAGAAACTAAGACTAGAAGATAGAAGAGTCTAAGCTCCGCCCGCTAAGTTTCCCTCCGGGACCTCGTCCGGTCGTCCAACGAGAATTAGCTAACTAGCACGTGGCACATGTATACCGTCTGTCTCTATCAGAATTCCAAAAAAATAGTATCACTATATCTCCTTGTACGATCGACTGCATCTAGTTGAAGTATGTCTATAGCTTCAAGTGCGGATTATTCCAATTTCCTATATCTTCAGATTATCGATACTTCATGTCAAGGAATAATGTATTTTCAGATATTGCCGCTTTGTGCCACAGAAGCAGAGCCTATCATTTTGTGTCCATATTATTCTGATCCTTATTCATCGGTATAAATGCATATTACATCACAAATTTGTATTACAATAAGGAGTTATGCATTATAAATTAATCCTCCATTAAGGAATTTATTTTCAGCGATAACAAGAGTTGAAAAAAATTGTAGGACTGCGGCTACACAAAATGTTTTTGAATTGTACATATATTTTGGTCACTAAATGTCTACACCTAGTAAATAGTTATAGTGAAACCTATTTTTAATATCATCATTATTAACAGTTACTGAAGAAATATAAGTTATATATAGTTACTTAAATACTTAGAAATATTTTATTAATATGCATAATATCTATTTTTACTATTATAATATCAAAATTTAAAGACTACGCATATTCTAAAGTATTGAATATACATATAAGCCACTACATATATGCAAATACACAAATGCTACTCCATTTCAATTATAGAGAGCGCTTCAGTCCAGCCGTTTTCATTTTATTTGATATTCCTAGATCAGAAAACTTCACTTTCTCCTGTCTATAATATGGCTTGAAATACCTAGGGTCAAGCCGACCGCAGAAAGATGGCGCTGTACAAGAAAATGAACTCTGTCACTGTTTAACACATACAAGTTGCGTTACAATTTACTACTACAATACACCTCGACTTCATCATAGAGAACCGTTTGCTTAATGTCATCAAGATCATACTTCACAGGATCATTTCTGTAGTAGATCTTCGCATTCCTCTACCTAAACGTAGAGACATCGCAACCATGATGACGAGTTATAGTTTCGTATCCTGAGCGTGAGGCGGACATATTTTGAGTATTTGTATTTGAAATGTGTCATCGATGACCGTTCACCTGCGATTTATTCGTAGGCAGTGGATACGGAACAATCCGAGTGGTTGCGCCAAATGTAAATTTAAGAAAGATTTTTGTTTTCTCGTTTATTTGTGATATCTTCCCTCACTCCTATTCGTCTTATTATCTTATTAAATGTAAAGCGATTGCGTCGTGCCGTCGTGTTGAAATCAAATTTTCATGTAAGTGATGTGATGTAAGAGAAGAAATTCCACAGAGCTCCATGATTTTAAATTTTTTGAGGTTCCAATCTCAATATTTTATACGTGTGACGTGTGCACCCCATCAAAAAGTAAAAACACCGCATTCTTAAATATAGGACAATCCAGATATGTTTTCGTAGTGATGATTGGATTATGCAATATATTTTTATGAAATGTTATATAATACACCACAATGAAATATTTTATAGTTTATACATATATAATCTAATAATATAAAGACCGGCTTTAAATTACATATTTTTTGAAAAACATAAAAGGAAAGAAGTACTTAAATAAAAATTATCATTTTAAACAAATATTTTCTATTTATAATAACATAACTAAACTTTTAAAACGCTTAAAGTGAATACAGGCCATAAAATATAAAAATAAAAACGTGTTACTCTTGAAACATTCCCTACCCCCACTCTCTCCCCCAGGGCGCATCTTATACTTTTTAATGAAAATTCCACCTATAAAAATCCTGTTCACGGCACCAGTGAAACACCCCATACCCCCTCTTTTACTTTATTTTTATGATGCCCAAACTAGAAACGTCCCCTCGCGAGAACGTTCCCCCTCAGAAGCTACATTGACATCACACCTGCAGAATGCGACACCAACGAAACCCCTGCTACCCCTGATTGACCCTACCCCAGAGAGTGGACGTACAAGTTCGAAGATTTGATCTGACTGTTTAATTTCGTCTAATGGTAGGAACCTTGCTACATTGTGTTTTTAATCCTTACTCCCCAAATTCTTTATATAAAGTTTGGTATTACTTGTTTCAATTTTCTTAATTATAATCTGCTCTAATTATCTTAATTTAATATTTTAATCAAGTTAATTTAGGATTTTATTTCTTTAAATTTATGTCTGATTTGCTTTATTCGATTTAATATTAGAAGGAGGCAATAAAAAGGACACTCAGAATTCAATTTACATTTATTATCCAAACTTGGATAGGTGGAAATAATGTTCTTGACAAACAACAGAACCCTGTTATTTGTAACGGAAACTTCCGTTTAATTTAACCAATGGCTAGTGTACACAGAACTCTGTAGTACGCCAAGAGAAACTCCCCTTGCCAAACACTCTGTGAGTTTCCCCACTGGGCAGACATTAAAAAACCTAAGCCCAACCACGAACTAGCAGCTAGCAAACGGCTTGTTGCCATAGGTTGTGTACAAAATCACCTTAGTAAATGTATAATTTAACCAATGGCTGGCATACGCAGAACTCTGCAATATACCGAGAGGAACTCCTCTCGCCAAACATCCTGTATAAGTGAGACACTGTCTCTGTAATGGCTTTGTGTCACGTACTCCCTCGCTCTGAGATATCTAGGTAGAGACAACTAACCAATGCGAAGTTTTAACCTTCTGTGGTGATAAAATACGCACCCTAGAGCGCTAAGCACTAATTATCATTATCATTTTAAACAACAGGTAAACATCACCGATGATATGAAACCACCGAACGACGTTCACCTGTAGTAACTGCTAATATAATTTTAAGAATTGTGGTCGAATTGTGGTATAAATAATAAACAGAGGGTTGTTAATCCGTCAGGACCTTTCCATATCGTATTATTTACATTTTCGTAAATTAGGTGAATACAGGGACGTACGCCCCACATGAAATATAACAGCAAAACAAATATAAATGAAAATATAAAGTAAAATAAATGTAAGTGAAACTAAACTGTAAATGAATATATAATCGAAAAGTAAACTAGCAGGGAAACATAATTTATCTAAATAATAAGAATTAATAACTGAATCTTAAGAATTAATAATTGAATATCAAGTACATATTAATTTACATTTACGTAAAATAGCTGAAATCTGGGTAAAAGTAATAATTTGGACATAATTTACCTGAATAATTCTATTTAATAATTGACTTTAAAAAAAATAATTAAAATTGAAATGAAAAACAAAGAGATACAGTGGTTAGCCTGCAGTGAAATTAAAACAGTGAATTATTATTATCAAAGAAATTATCTAAAAAGTATTTAATTATATTTAAGTACGACAGTAAAATGACGGCGCAGATATAGAGTCGTTAATTTAATAAATTCCCCTATTACCGATAATGCGTATTCGAGATAAACGAAAAATACGAGTGATTAAATAGGACTCACCTAGCAGGGTACCGGTAGGTACGGCGTTGGAGAGCTCTCCCCCAGGTTCGCAACCCCTACTCTCTGTAACGTCCATGATGGAGGAACCCGGACTACGCAACGGATGTCTGGATTGTCGCCCGGAGCCTACGACAACCCGGTCTCGCAACTTCCTAGTGATGCGAGCGGTGGAATCCTCCTGATGTGACATCAATTGAATTTCCTATTCTTTTGGTCTTCTGGTTTTCGGATCTTCGAGTCTTCGGATCTTCTGGTCTTCCTGGCTTCCTCTTCCCGGACCCACTCTGAACTTCTTCGTTGCAGATTAATTTCAAAACTCAACTGTCCTCTTACATCGCGGAATTGGTTATAATAAACTCGTGGTTCCTTGCGAGAGGGACAACAGATTGCCGAAACCCCCGGTATGACAGAAATAGCTAGCACGTGGCGAAACAGCGTTCACGAATCTTGCTAATTTGACAGTATATTTAATGTTTATAAATATATGATTTAGTTTCCTGGACTTTATTTCATGACCTAAAAAATGGGTCGCTATGCCGATCGAAAAGAAACGCTAGGCTTGCTTGTTTATATGACACATATTTCGTCGTCGCTGGTAGATCCTCTTTGTGTTTAAATGCCGAGATGGCATATGCTGATTTTGAGATTTTGTTTGGATATTCTAAAGCTCTCTGAATATCAGTTTAAGTTAAGTTTATTTAACACTAACACAAGTTTTTAAAAACTATTTATTTACAATTGAAATGGAGCAGAGCCTCCGGCTAACAACAATATTCTGAATTCTTTTACAAAAAAAATGAGAATTTATATCTAATCGGCTTTTGGTTAAACGCCGCGGGACTTGTAATGCCTTCCTTAATTGCGGATGCTGCTTTGACCTTATAACGACTGCCTTGATAAAGGGTAGTGTGTGGTCCATAACTCCTCCATCCTTAGATCTTGGCGTCCTCGTCAAGGGTGGCTTGAAGATCCTTGAAGTTCTGGGCAGGAACTTGGATTATGGTTTTTGGCATACAAAATAGGGTTTTTATCCTTTTTCTGTACAAACAGAGAAATATCGACGTGATTATGAGAATAATAATAATTACAATGGTTATAGACAGGTGTCCAGTATGCAAGTCAATTCCTTGTAGGTCAGTCTCTTGCGTTAAGGGTTGGAGATCGGCCTTGAGATTCCTCAGCTGGTCAAGGTGTGAAGACTCTGAAGTTGATGCTGTATTGAGGTAGACCTTTGAGTGTGGTAGAACTCTTTGGAACTGTAAAACTCGATTTTTTTATTAAAATTATATTCCGTGTTGTCTATAATAATCGAACATGGCGAATTTATTACATTATTTCCTAGGATAAAATGTCTTGAAATAATGTTTTGACACTTTTCTATTATTTCTTTACGGTCTTTAACACTGGTTAAGAGTCCGTTGGAAAGTTCTTTATATATTTCAAAGTCACTAGTTTTCGCGGTAGTGCACTGAAGAGTGTTTTTTAAACTGCACTGGGTGGCTAATAGTTTTTCGCAAACAAACATGTTATTAGCTCTTCGACAGGTGTCAGTCCATCGGTCTTCGAATGGGGATTGTATGTAAAAGGTAGCAGGGGGGATTAAAACGGTTTTTGTCGGACTCGGTATAGGGTAGATTTTAGAAATATTATAAGTAGTTGGATTTAAAATAGGTATTTTCAGTACCATTAAAAGAATGTCGTTTACCGAGATAATTCCAAGTTTTGAATTTCCTAGGATTTCAAAAGGGTGATTTTCATCGTACGAGAGCAACATTGACCTTGAGTAATGTTTTAATAATTCGTCCTCTATCATTTCAAGTTCGTTGTGGTCGATTATTTCTAAATTTGGTATTTCTCGATTTGTTAGTGTGACCGTTCTAATCAGTAAATTTAATCGGTTTTCGAATTCAAGTAGCAATTCTTTTTGCGAATTTATGATTAGCATTGAGTCCAGGTAGTACGTATAATTTTTAATTGATTTTTCTAGTTGTTTTTGATTTGAATATAAGTTGTCAAATTCTATACGTATTGAGGTTGTTAATTTTGAGAGAATTGTAGTAGTTTGAGTTAGCCTCTGATTTATCTTTTGTTGATTCTTTGAAAGCTTTTCCAGATTTTGGTTTATGTTTTCAAGATCTTCTTGATCTAAATTTCCCGATATAAATTTGACGACGGATCCAAGGCCATTGATTAGGCCTCTTTTATTTCTACAATGTATAATTTTATTTAGCGAATTTTTTGTTCTTGTTAAGATGTTTAGTAGTGATTGTTTATTTTGTATTACTGGGATTATTTCCGGTTGTTTGGTTTTGTGAATTAGAGTTAATGTACCGTTTGATAGGTTTTCGAAATTTTCGCGCAATTGAATGAGGTCGTATGAAAAATAGAGTTTATGGAAGTAATTGAGTGTCTTCGCTGTCCCTAGAGGTTCCTGGTAGTAACCTTGGGTCTTGAGCGGAGTTTTTATCATTGCTTGACATGTCAGGATGTTCCTGCAAAGAAACAGTTTTTCTAATAGGTTTTAATTTTTTTTAATGGTTGGGTAGTAATTGTTCCTTTAAGGGTTTCGATTTGAACTTGTTTGTCTTTTTGTGATATTACAGTACCTCGTTGGTAAATAGGTGCATTTTTTGGGAGCCTAGTTTTTTCTGCTGATTTATGGTAAACAGTTTGACCTGATTGTAGAGGTGGAATATTTTGACTATTGCGATTTCTCATCGTAAGTGCACTTTGTGCCTTTTCTTGATTTTTAGTTTTTATCTGCTCTAAAAACGGTAAAAGTTCTCGCCTTCTTTGTTCTATATAATTTTGATAATTTTGTGGGGTTAAGCTAAAGTCAACTTCCTGCATATAGGGACCATATAAAACTGAAAAAGGTGAGTGGCCAGTGCTGGAGTGGATTGACTGATTGTATATCCAGGTAGCTGTAATCATCTGGCTATCTGGGGTCTCTTTAGGGTTCTTAAGGTTAATTATTCTAAGTTTCTCGATTATTGTCGAGTGGAATCGTTCGATATGTGAGTTTGAGTTCGGGTTGTGAGGGGTGGTAAAGTGCAATTCTATGTTAAAGAGTTGGCAAAATTCTTTAAACTGAGTATTATTAAAATTTGTGCCTCCGTCGCATACAATTCTTTTCGGTATGTGATGGTGGCTGAAGAAATGTCGTAATTTTAGGAGTGTGCATAAAGTATTTGCAGATTTTAGAGCGTATGCCTGGGCGTATTTTGAAAATGAGTCTATAATTGTTAAAAACTTCATGTTCAAATACTGAAATATGTCCAGATGAATGTTTTCAAAGGGTTTGTTGTAGATCATTGGGCCTTGTAAAGGTGGGTTTAGTGGTTGACGTTCGTATTTCGACATCTGACATACATTACAGTGATTAATAATGGTGGTAATTTTGTCTTTTATTTTAGGAAAATAAACATTTTTTGAAAGGTGTAGGTATGTTTCGTTAATACCATTGTGAGTTTGGTTATGGTAGTTATGAATATACTGTTCCTGTTTTTCAGCTTCAAGTATGTCAGTTAATAGAATGGACGAAATTACAATTTTTGTTCTTTTATTGAATTTATTTTTCAGTAACCTAAGTACTTGTTGTCTAAAATCTGGGTCCGGAATGTGCAAACATGTTATATCGTTTGGTGAGATTGACTGGATTAGCATATCCATAAATAATTCGTTAGTATTAGGGGTGGAGATTGTTATTCGTTTCTTATTTTCAAAAATTGTGATTACTCGTTTTTCGACATGGCCCTCGCGTTTTTGAATGACTAATTGGTTTTTAAAGGTATTTACCGATTTTTCAGTTATTGGAATAACAAGCCCGGTATCATCGTTATGTACCGAACTAATTTCCATAGGTAAGCCATTATCCTCAATCTGATTCTGCCCAAGTAGATCTCCGAGTTCGTCAGGTTCAAACTCCGGTAAATTATTAGGTGACAAAAGCAGTTGTTCTATCTCGTCATCGGCGAGTACGGGAGGATTTTCAGAAATATTGGCTATCAAAGATTCGGTTTCGTTTACATTAATTTCTATTCTAGAGAGAGCATCGGCGACGTGATTTTCTTTACCTTTACGATATTTTATGTCGAAATCGAATTCTTCCAGTTTGATTTTCCAGCGAACAAGACGCGAGTTTGGTTCTTTTAATTTCGAAAGCCATACGAGAGGGTTGTGATCGGTTTCTATCGTTAATTTTCGTCCAAATAAATACGGCCTAAAATGTTTTGCAGAATCGACAATTGACAATAACTCTTTTTCGATAGTGCTATAGTTACGTTCCGCAGAATTTAATGTGCGCGAATAGTATGCAACGGGTCTGTTGTTCTGACTGAGTACCGAACCGATAGCGACGTTGCTTGCGTCGGTCGTCAGCGTGAATTCCTTTTCGAAGTCTGGGTAAATTAGTACGGGGGCGTTTGTTATAGATGTTTTTGCATTTTCAAATGCTTGCTTATAGTCATGATCAGATATATTGATTTTTTCATTTTTCCGTAGACATTTAGTAAGAGGTTGAACTAATTTCGCAAAACCTGGTATAAATTTTCGATAATATCCTACTAGGCCTAGGAATGACTTTATTTCCTTTGTTGTTTTCGGGATGGGGAATTTCGTGATTGAATCAATTTTAATTGGATTTGGGATAATACCTTCAGGTGTAATTACATGTCCAAGAAACGCGACTTCTTTACGAAGAAATTCGCTTTTATCTAATTGAATTTTTAGATTTACACTTTGCAATTTTTGAAAAATCTGTTTTAAATGAATTAAATGTTCTTGAAGTGATTTTGAAAAGATAACGATGTCGTCCATGTACACGAAACATATTTTGTACTGAAATTCTTTTAGAACTTGGTCCATCATACGTTGAAAAGTTGCAGGTGCGTTTTTCAGGCCGAACGGCATACGTAAATATTCGTAATGGCCATTATTTACGCTAAATGCAGTTTTTTCAATGGACTCAGGATCCATTTCAATTTGATGAAAACCTTGGGCAAGGTCAAGGGTCGAAAAATAGGTGCATTTACCTAAATTATCAAGGATTTCCTCTATTTGTGGTAGGGGATATTTATCCTCGATAGTTACCTCGTTAAGTTTCCTGTAATCAATTACCATTCTATACTTTTTTTTTCCAGATGCGTCAACCTTTTTTGGAACAATCCAAACAGGTGAGCTGTAAGGGGATATACTGGGTCTGATGATTTTATCTCTAAGCAATTTTGAAATTTGGCGTTGGATTTCCTCTTGCATTGATTGAGGGTGTCTAAAGGATTTAGTGTATATGGGATGGTTATCAATAGTTCTAATATTATGTTTGACGTGCGATGTGAAAGACAGATCGCAGTCTTCATGATAAAAAACATTTTTAAATTTGTGACATAGGTCGATTACTTTTTCTCTTTCTTCACGATTGAGATGGTCAGTGCGTATTAATTTAGCAAATTCGAGTTTTTTATTATCTTGCGTAATTTTAGATTCGATATTAAAATATTCGCAAGGGATAACCTGTATGCGATTTGGAAATATAATTTGGGAGTCAAGTGATTTTTCAAATGGGATTTCGGAGATGCCATTTTTTGTAATAGTCAGACAGTCAGGTATAGTGTGGTTTTCGTCAATTTTGATACTTGGAATATAGACAGGGCCATTTTCAATTGATGTAGGTATTAATATTTTGTCTCTTTCGGTAGACAAAAAGTTTATTTGTTCGTCTAATTTAAATTCAAAATAAAATGGTATACTTGTAGTTTTATTTAGAGTTAAAATTTGATTTTCATAGTCTATATTAGCTTTTAATCTTTTAAGATCGTGCGATCCAATTAGCAAATCAAAATTTTTGTGCCAGGGAATTACTCTAATTTTTATTTTATTTTTGACACCTAATTCTTCAAACAGTCTGAGTTTAAGATTTTTGTCGGATCTTACTATGCGATGTAAGCCTGTTAATTCGAAAGGTTCGAGAAATATATGTTTTTTAAAACGGTGCAAAAGATTCGGGTTAATAACGGAATCTGTAGCTCCGGTGTCTATTAAAATTTTTAAAAATGTTAAAAGAAAAATGGCAGTTTAGGTATTGAGTTAATATTATTTAAATCTATATTTATTATGTGGTGTTTCGTTGATTCGAGGCATCTATTATAAAATTTTCTTGATCTTCTGTGTCTTGTAATTGTCTGTCACAAACGTCTATATATGGTTCGTGTTGGTCAGAGTCGTAATATTCATATTCATAATTATTTGTTTGCGATTGTGATGTTTCGTTTTCTAAAGGTGTGTTACTTTCTATGTTATAGATTTTTGGTTTTGACGCTATAGTTGAGACAGACATAGGCGTTGGCTTGTAATTTTGAGGGGTTTTTTGTTGGTAATTAGAAAATTGTGATCTTCCAAAATTATTGTTTGAATTTTGAAAATTATTTTGCATAGGTCTATGTGGTAATGGTTTATTAATATCTCCGAAAGTTCTTTGATTTGAATTTTGGTTCGTATTTGGGCTTTGTACGTTAGGTCGAGGGTTTTGTTGAGGTAGGCTTTGTTTTGGTACTGGTTTTGGTTGAACTTTTTGCGAGAAGGAACTTGAATTTTGGTACGCGAATATTTGCTTGTGAGCATGTTGTCTGTTGTCGTGTTCGTGGCAGCGAGTGAGGGCTGTCTCGATAGTACCAGGTGGTATATAAGTAAATAGGGTGAAATACGGGTCTCTAACACCTAATGTGAATTGTTCTAAGGTTATTTTAGCAATATGTGACCTTTTCCATTCAATTTCTGTTATATTTGAGGAATATAGCTGTGCATGATTATTTAAGGCGTTCCTACATTTAACAACTCTATGATAAAATTGCGTGATGTCTTCGTTAAAGTGTTGTCTACAACCTTTTAATTGGGCGTATAACAAGTTCTCGTTTTGGTGATTACCGTAGTATTTTAATAGAGCAGCTTTAATTTGAGGCCAATCATTGGTAGGTTCTTGCGATACGTCATCAACAACTTGTCCGCGCAATTTATTTAAAATGCCTAACTTAATAAAGGAATGTTGAAATTCTGACAGTTGAAATTTTGAAAATATTTCGAGCACATTATCTATATTTTGAATAAAATGCGGTAAATTGTCGTGAGGGCCAAAAGTAGGAAGAGTTTTCAACATTTCAGAGACCTCCTGGATTGAAAGAGCCATTTTTAATGTGTTATTAGTATTTAAATTTAAACTTATTTCACCTAATTCTAAGCGAATTGTTTCGATAGCCGATTCAGGTAAATTTATTTGCGAAGTCGAGGTTGTGATAAGCTCGACAGGTATGTCTTGAGAGACGAGAGGTTTTTTTCTTAAACTTTTTGTTTTGCTTTTTGCAGAACTTGGAATTATTTCAATATTTACGAGGTCTTTTGACATGAAATATTTTAAATTATATCGTGGAGTCGGGTTTTAACCGTACTCTCACTAATAAAATAAACGTTTATAGGTGCAATTAATTTGAAATAATTTCACAATTAAATACCTATGTAAAAAATTATTTTTTTTTTATACCTATTTTATTTGAGAATACGTTGTTAGGGAAAGACGGGACTTATAACTATGAAATTGGAAAGGTACTTACAGGAAGATCAGACCGATGAACATTGTCTCTGGTCTCAGGAATCTTCTGTCCGTGACTTTCTCTTTTCGCACTCGAAGATGGAGTCGTGCTGATTGGGGCTTCTCGGTGAAGGATTCCAAGCAGCTTTCTTGAAGGGGTTGGTGGTATCCTAGGGTGTTGAGCTTGCCGTTCTCGAGCGAAGTGATTCACGAGGAATTTTCTTCTTTGGAGAAAACGTTGTCGGTTCGTTGGATACGTAGTGAGGTATTAAGATACACCGTTGGCAAAGTTTTTCGCTATGAATGCCTTTTCCAACGTCTACGTATCCTGTTCGCAGCGCCAGTTAAGTTTATTTAACACTAACACAAGTTTTTAAAAACTATTTATTTACAATTGAAATGGAGCAGAGCCTCCGGCTAACAACAATATTCTGAATTCTTTTACAAAAAAAATGAGAAGTTATATCTAATCGGCTTTTGGTTAAACGCCGCGGGACTTGTAATGCCTTCCTTAATTGCGGATGCTGCTTTGACCTTATAACGACTGCCTTGATAAAGGGTAGTGTGTGGTCCATAACTGTTTAAAACAAACTTAATTACTTTGACTGTTTATGAAATGAAACAAATAATGTAGGTCATGTTTTAGAAGCCAAATAATCTCAATGCTGTTACGAAAAATTGAAATATATCGCGTGATTTGATAGCCCGGGTACTGGACAGTCGTTTAATAAATATAGATTACTGTTGTCCAACAATTTTCGTACCGGGTCCTCACACAATGGTTTCTCGGAATATCTAGTGTCCTATAATAGCTGTAGTAAGTTTGCCTTAATAAATCTATCTCATCATAGATGGCGGTACACACTGCGCTATTATAGATGTCCCGGAACTATTCAAATACTATGCTTTGTCACGGACAAAGCATACTTACCTGGCGTAGGGGTTACCGTGATCAATAAGGCGGTTCCCCCAGGGTGAGGCCTTTCCATTGCACTACGGTCGGGCTGACCCCTGCGATTATCCCTAATGCGGATAACTCGGGCGCGAAATTTTTGGTAGTCGGGACTGCGTACGCGCTGTCCCGGTGTTAATATAATTAAACAAAATTTTTGCAGAAAACTTTAGAAGAGCGAGAAGTATATCCATAATTTAATATTTCTTAATTATAATAATCAGGGACGACCACTACATTTTATTTTCAAATTCTTGCATCAAATGACATTAATCGATTATCTAGCTTATTGTGTCATCACGTTTTGAAAAAAACGTGATTTAGACAATAAGCAAGAGTGGGTAGGTCGTGTTGTATTATTATATTTTACACCTTATTAAATGAAACATTTTATTATATACGAATTACAAGTGATCACAATATTCTTTCTAATTCTTGTTACTGTTTTATTTACTAGTGATTGGGCACAATCGGATGATTTCGGAATGTTGGCGTCTGGATGATTTATATAAGTGGAACATCAACCAAAATAATATTCCTGATATTGAATAATACTTATATTTATATCGAAAAATATTTGTATTTGTGTTAACACTATGGTTATATTTAATATTTCAATTTACATAATGATATATAATTTAATAATCAGAACATTCATGATTTTCATTCGAAATGTCCCTTCACTATTAGTTACGATATTTCGAGTGATACTTCATATCTTCAAAGCGACGACTTTGGCAATTTCACTGAAATTTTTCAAAATGCCATGATTCTTATTATTGTCTTATAATAAATTACGTAGTTAATGTAGCAAAAATAATTCTATAATATTTTTGCAGATACGAGGTATCAATTTAATCAACGTATGTAGGTACTACAAATATACCGTCTTCCTATACTTCTTAAAAGTAATCAATAATTAATTACTGATGGACGTAAGAATTAAATGAATAGAGAAAATGTGAAACTATATACATAGTGACATATTGTATTTGATGTTTGTGTTTATTTATTGCCTCAGTCAACTTTATGGTGCTATACCTAATAATCTTACTTTGGATATTACGCATTTCGTATATTTATTCGAATATTATCAAGAATAATTTTGATCAACATTTTTCAGTCCAATTTTTATACCTTTCCTTGTGTGTAGACAACTGAACATATTCGCAGACATTTAGAAACAGACTTGAAAGATGGCGCTACGCTCTTTCACAGAAACCCGTACGAATTTCCACTTATTGTTAGTGTTCCTTCGTTTCATTCTACTTCACAGATCATAAAAGCTTTATTCCACTAGTGATAATGACATTTCCATGAATCGTCGTTGGTGACTTTTAATGACTCACAATAAGTTGGTTGAGGTTAGAATTTTACTATTTTTGGTTCAGTATTGATCATTAAAGTCATACAAAATCATTAGTTTCTTATAATTCATTAATCCATGTAAATACTATTTTGAAATCGCATAAGTCACCTTGGTGCAAACGTAGTTTGCCCAATGCAAGTGTTAAACTTTTCGAATATACATTAACGTTGATTTGTGGTTCAAAATCTGTGTAAAATACTGTGTTTATCAACTATTTTCAGTCAGTTATGGATCTGCACACCAAGCAGAGACAGTTTTCTGGTCAACTGTACAAGTATACAAATGTGATGAAAGGCTGGCAATATAGGTACTTTCTGGTAGATGCAAACGCCGGTTTGCTACATTATTACCTCTGTGAGGGAGAGAAACCTGATGGAACAGTACCTAGAGGGTCCGTTCATCTCGCTGGTGCTGTGATATGCCCCAGCGACGAAGACTCAAAAACCTTCACCGTGAACTGTGCTTCTGGTGATATGTTGAAACTTAGGGCAGCTGATGCT
The DNA here is from genome assembly GCA_037954035.1 of Rosalia funebris. Taxonomy (NCBI): domain Eukaryota; kingdom Metazoa; phylum Arthropoda; class Insecta; order Coleoptera; family Cerambycidae; genus Rosalia; species Rosalia funebris. The sequence continues at coordinate 36,580,499 of JAZFAV010000015.1, forward strand.
AGAGCGAGGCAGGAATGGGTCAATGGACTTCGGGCTGTTGCGGAATCTCACACTAAGGTATTGATTTGATAATTAATGTTGTGATAACGAAGGATAACAACTATCCCTATATTATTATTAACCCATTGTGTTCCATACATCTATAAATGAAATTTTGAATTTGTAGAATTTGAAAAAATTAATGGATAGATGAAAGTAGTATGATAAATTAATACTGTTATATACAATTACGTTGAAATTCGGGTTTGTAATATAATAAACGCGTAGTAACTACAATTATTTTTTGTAAAACAGTAAGATGTATATTTTATTACTACAGGAATACCATTTTACCAAGAATTTACAGTTTTGCTTACAGCATTACTGTTGAAATTAATATATAGAGATACTTTAAGAAATAGCTATAGCAACAAAAATGTGATGAAGAAAATTTCAAAAACTACCTCATGCAGAAGTACTTTTATATTTTCTCATAACCATATTTAGTGGGTTTTGTCATTGTGTATGCTCTGGTCTGAATGTGAGTGTAGAAAATTATACAATATCGAATTTAAACGATCACACGTGAAAATATATAAACTAAAACTATTATTCTCTGGTATTATGAACAATCTGATTCTACAAAATTTGATGTATTATAGATGATGTACTATAGAAAAATATAAGTAATATGTACCTTTGTAGGTGTAGCTGTAAAATAATTGTTAATTTTAAAATAACACCTTTATTTCAGGGTAAGATATGTTTTATCAAGGCCTTTGAACATGTCTAATCTATTTTTAGTATTATTTGTGTTATGCTAGTGGATACGTTAATCTTAATACCACATGTATTTCCCAAGATATTTTCTGTGGTCATCCAAGTAAAATTTTCTAAACCTACCTACAAGTACTTAGAACAATTATAAGCTATGTCACCCAATTGCTTCGCACAAATAATGCAGCTTAATTTCTTCTTGAAAGATTTCGATCCGCATTAAACGTGACTTCTGATTAGATTACCTTTTGAACAGAAAATAACAACTGATAAGAATAAATCAATTAACACAACAACTTGTGACTAAATAAGTGTTAGGTGATACTTAGAATTTTCCGTAAATATTTCAGTTTTCATATCGACAATAATTACTAGTTGGATTAAAGGTATCATATTGCAAATAGAATGTGTTTTTTTGTGCACCTCAAGGTTAGTTTACAAACGAATTATTAATGTGTAATCAAGGCTATGGGAGTAATTTCATTTAATTAAAATAAATATTAATGTTTTCATTTCATTAGATATCAAAACTAAATACAGTTATTAAACTGTGCTAAAATTAATAATACTTTTAAATACCTTCATAATTCTAGTTTAATTAGCAACAATTTAGCTTCTTTTTCTAAAAACCACTTACACATTAATTAACTACAAATGTATCGGCTTATTTGGGTTCTGTATTCGAGTTTATTAAATAACTCGCTGCTATAAATTTAGATACATTTGTATTATGATCTTTTATGTCAGTCTTGTTAAATTCTCATTGAAAATAAGGCTTATACATGCATTTACCTAACCTACTTTTATTACTTTAATAGGCTGTACTGGAAGCCGTTCTTACTTGAAATCAAATAACGAAAATAATGTCTTACTATCATTACTAATCATGCCTTTCTAAATAGTTTTTACGTTAATCGTTTTTGGCTCCATATGAAGGAAGTACTCATATAACTAACCCCATATTAATTCGATCACTCTATGTGTTTTTCAAGTTGGTAATAACATGACTTATTACCAAATAGTTAATTACAATTAAGTAGCTAAAACACAAGGGAATGTATTTTAAGAGGGTCATTCTGAATATGTAAACATGATCTATTTTTGAGAATAGTTTTCATCGTTACAATACTTTTTATATTAATTTACATGACTAGATAAAGGTTTTGATTAGGTAACGAAGAATAAATAGCTTTTAATTTCATTATGATACAATGGTTCCTTGCATTTATAAAGAATTGTCTTAGTTTTGTTTAAAATAACTTCTATTTAAATTTTGAATGAAAATGAAAAAATGATGTATTTAAGTTTGGAATTAAAATGCCTTAATTGTAAAACCCATGTATTATCTTATTTGAGCAGATGGAAGAAGCATATTTTGGGACATGTGTGATTATCCCCGCTCAGAATATTTACTTGCAATTGCAAACAAACTTCAGGACAAACAGGACAAGCCTGCACCCTCACTGCATAGTGTCCGATGTATTTCTTGGCGAAGCATAAGAAACTTTAACTTCACTCTTAACTCTCGAAAAGCATATTATTCTTATTATTTAGTATTGGTAATTATTTTTAAATAGTTTTTCAATATTAATTATAATTTTTTCAGGATTAATTTTTATTTTCAAATTGAATATATTCTTCAAGGACTGTATTTTTACAACTCAAGTTAATCGCTGATTGATTTGATTAATTATAGCTAGAGAAATAGTAAATAATTGACTTATTAAATTTAGCCGTTCTTTCAGAATGCTGGAATGGTCTGGCTTAGTTAAAATGCATATGAAAAAAATTAAATAATACAAAAACTATTATTGGTAATATTATTAGAAAGAGAGTATAGATATCCTACTGATGAATTATACACTGATATCAATGTTATGGTTATAAGGCACCTCTATTTGTTAAAGGTCATTGTATGTCAATATAGAAATACACTGAGACAAATGTTATGGTTGTAAGGCACAACTATTTTTTAAAGATCATCTTACGTCAATATAGAAATAAGAAAACACTGAGACAAATGTTATGGTTATCAAGCACCCCTATTTTGTACAGGTCGTCTTATGTCAATATAGAAATACACTGATACTTAAGTAAAACCAGTACTTTGCATGACCTCAATCATTAGCAATTGTCCTAGTGGCAATAAAAACAATAGGCTAGTAATCTGATATATTTTGCCCTAAGAAATATGTAGCTTTGAAACTAATAATGCCTTTAAAAACAAAGTAAAATAAATCATATTTAATTGTAGCAGAAACAATATTAACAAATATATATAATCCTTAAAAATAAATATCATTCATTCTTATACAATTTAAATAAATGGACCTAATTATATTGCAAACCTACCTTTGTGCCATCCTATCTATTGCCATTACATGTATCTCTTCCTCTCTAATTCATAGGTCATAGGTCATATCTTCATCTTCCTTTACAAAATCATTTAATCAACACATTTTTTTTCCACAAGTCCTCTTCTGTTACTATAAATTTTAATAAATCATGTGAATGTGGAAAATAACAGATAATCTACTAGCAAGTTTGCCTTTGTAGCTCATTTTGTTAATTTACACTTCATTATGTAATTTTATTACAAATAATTTTGAGAGTATAGTGCTAAATAATTATTGTTATGTATTATTGTTATTAAGTGGTTCACTCTATAAGACACCTATTGAAACTTTAAGTTGTTTAATGAAAGTATTTGTAACCCATAGAATAGTTTATACCAGAGTAAATCGTAGACAATGGGGTCACATGCCTTCTGCATTTCTCTTAAAATCGAACGCCACGCCGCAGACTTTTTTGAAAAATTATTCTTTTATTTTTATAATATATGACGTGATGACGTGAATCAGTGATGGAAATTATGTGTTGACTAAGGAATTGTTCATGTTATTTTCAGGCCATAAGCGCAAACAGCCCCCCCTTGCCGCCCCGCGAGCACCTGGCTGTGCTCGACGCCCTCGGCTGTGTCCGGTCACAGCTCCAACAGACGGAACAGGCAGACTCTGCCCTCTGCCGGACGATCGAATCCGCCGGCAGCAAGTTCTTCATAGATCCCAACCTCCTCCTCCTAAAGGCGACGTCCGCCGCCTCCCTTCATTGCCTGACGCAGTGCATGAGTATCCTGCAGAGGAACCAGCATGCACAACAGGCAAGAACAGGGTTTGTTATAGATGATGATTAATACATTCTTCTTAGGCAATGTCTCGATGTATTTAGATGTATCTTGAATATGCGTAGATGTTGCTTAAAATAACGTTAGATAGAGAATTTCTGTGGTTCTACTAATACTATCGTGCGGGCTTTAGAGTTGAGAGGGGATGAGCGGGACGAGGAGATGACTTTCAGGTAAAATGTACGGATTAAAGCTTTTACGATTAAATGTGAGTAATGTTATCGTTTTATTTACCACATTTTATAGTACAATTATATTTGAGGCCACAATTGGTGTTGCAATATATTTGTACAGGGTTAGTCACCTAAAATTGATTTTACATGATTTTTTATAAATTCTTTGAATATTTAAACAAATTTTCAAAAACTTTGCAAAATGAAAGGAGGCGAACAATTTTTAATTGTTCGCCTCCTTTATAAAAAAATTTTATAAAAAAAATAAAAAAGTGTTCGCGTCCTTTCAATTTGCAGTTTTTGAAAAAATTTTTAAATATTCAAAAAATTTATAAGAAAGCACGTAAAATCCTTTTTTGAATTTTTCGATTCGATTGAAATTAAGAGAAATGAAAGGGGGATCAGTTTTAAGTGACCAACCCGGTACACAGGAAGATTTTTAAAAACGATTTAAAAATTCATCAAAATGCGTTTGATAAACATGAAAATTAGTTATATCCAGTACTTCATAAAAATAACTAGGTAACTTATTATATAATCCGATATTAATTTTGTTATTTTGCGAGGTATTTTTTTTAAATAGTGGAAAATTTTTAATTTTCTGCGTACTTCGTGTTATGTAAATGAATATCTGAATTTCTCATATATGAATAGTAACGGTTTGGTCGAGCATAAGTTTTATAGATTTAGTTTCTATGAATACCAATATTTCGGCCACTTACTAGGTGAAAATCAGTTTTAAATCATGATAGTTGCAAGAAACATTTTATATGAATCATTTTATCGTTATTTCTTTTCCTCCCTTAGTAAACATGATTTTATTATTTCCTTCAGTTCAATTCATTTCTAATATCCAATTTAAATAACTGCATATTCTCGATGAATAATGTAACGATGTGGGTAAGAAATGGGATGAAAGTTCAATTTTCATTTTGATATTTCCTTTACATTCTCTATTGAGCAAGGGCATAATTAATTGAAAAATTAATACGTTGTCCATATTTCAGGGAACCGTATTGAGAAAAAAAAAAATACAAAATGATGTTGAAAGTTGTTCCTTTCTTGTACTTACTAGATTTTTAGTGTGTGAACAATTGAAGGGGTGTATGGATAAAGGTGTTAATTGAATTTTTTTTTAAATGTTATATACTATTAAATAAAGGTGTTAAGTGATGGTCTAACTTGTCACGTTATTTCATGTCGTTTCTATGGCTAACTGCTTAGATACCGAATGGTTAAAGGCGCTAAGAAGTAACAAAACTCATCTTATCTGGTGGATAAAAGCGGTAAGTAACCTTAACACCTTTATTCATCAGAAAAGTTAAAAATGTCGTTTCTTAGCTCTTTTATTCGCGAGAATGTAGATACGAAATTAAGGTTATAAAAGGTGGTCCAACCAAAACGCACGATGTTAATTGTAAATAAAACAAAAAGTTTTCAGAGAATTATCTTAATATTTTTTATTATGATAGAAGGATCTATGACAATTATGTGTGAAACAAAATATCGGCCAAATGCTCGCCACGGCTTCGGTGGCATACCTCTATCCGATGGTCCATATTTTCAATGACTCTGAGACATAATTGAGGTTCAATGTCGTTAATGTGCCGAATTATCTCATCCTTTAGCTCTTGAACTGTTCTTGGCTTATTGACGTACACTTTTTCTTTTAAATATCCCCAAAGAAAGAAGTCCAACGGTGTCAAACCACATGATCGTGGCGGCCAATTAACATCGCCACGACGTGAGATAACACGGCCATTGAATTTCTCGCGCAAAAGTGCCATTGTTTCGTTGGCTGTGTGGCAAGTGGCACCATCCTGTTGGAACCACATATCGTCCAGGTCCATATCCTCAATTTCTGCCCACAAGAAGTCCGTTATCATCTCGCGATAGCGAACACCATTCACGGTAACTGCTTGGCCGACCTCATTTTCGAAGAAGTACGGCCCGATGACGCCGCCAGCCCGTAAACCGCACCAAACAGTCACTCTTTGTGGATGCATCGGCTTTTCAACAATCATTCGTGGATTCTCATTTGCCCAAATGCGGCAATTCTGCTTGTTAACCACTGAGGTGAAAGTGTGCCTCGTCGCTGAAGATGATTTTCTTTGTAAAGTCACCATTCACTTCTGTCTGTTCAACCAACCATTCGGCGTATTGACGACGCTTGAAATGGTCAGTAGGCTTCAGCTCTTGAGTCAATTGAACTTTGTAAGCGTGTAAATTCAAATCTTTATTCAAAATTCGCATCAGTGATGTTCGTGAAATGTTCAATTGTTGGGCACGACGACGAGTCGAGGTTGACGGCTCTTCTGCTACACTATCGTGAACAACAGCAATGTTTCCGCAGAACGAACTGGGCGAGCATGCACAGGTGTTTTCACATTTCCTACAGACCAGGTTTGCTGAAATATGCGCACAATTCTCCCGATTGTGGACACATTTGGTCGATTATGCTGACCAAAAAAGTCACGAAGTGCACGAAATGCATTTTGATTTGAACGCCCATTTTCGTAAAAGGCTTCAACAATCTTAACGCGCTACTCAATTGTGTACCTCTCCATGGTTGAATTTGTCAAACACTGAAACAAAGAAATGTCAGATTAAGTTGGGCAAAAAACTTGACGTTAAGGTGTGACTTACAATTAACATCGTGCATTATGGGTGGACCACCCTTTACTATTGTTTACTAGAGCAAGTGCAGCTGTTTCGGTATTTTGTTCAACAATAAATATTAGTAAATCGAGTCGGCAGTTTATACCAGGTTTCTATTAATACATATATTAAGTAAAAATGTCATCGCGTGCAAAATTGTTGCTCCAATGGGCTCTTGAAATAGAGAATACAGATATCACACAACAACGGGAATTTTTAGAGGTGCCCTTGGATGTTACAGAAGCATTTGGTTGTGGTATATTAGTCGATCAAAGTAATACTTTAAGTGACATTAGTGGATCGATTCTCGAAACTAGCACAGGCATTACACAACAACGGTTGTCTCGAGCAAATACATTGGATTATACCGTATACGAATAAACCAATAATTCGTGTCAAAAAAAATATGAAAAAAAAAGTCAGCCACATTTCAGTACATTTTAATAATAAATGGCAGTCAGTAAAGTCTGTAAATCGGCTTTCTGCAAGATATTTGCAGTCGACCGCAAAAAAAATCGAATTAAACCAAAAATCGCTAAAAAGTGGCCAATCTGTACCAACAACTGATATGCGAGGAAGACACACTAATCGTCCACACAAAATTAAAGATGATGTATTGCAGTATGTAATAAACCATATTAAATTAAACATTTCCGTTGGAAAACTCGCATTATTCCCAAAGTAGCAATCCGAATCGTCAATATTTATCACCGATCCTCAGTATTAGCAAATTGTATCTTATACATCTCAAAATGCAACGAATGCAATAAACCTGATTATTACAAAATAAGAGGTACCACATACCGAAAAATATTTTGCAGGGAATTTAATGTAGTATTCGGAGGTCCTAAAAGTGATACCTGCTCCAAATGCGATTCTGGACAGGGAAATGTTGAACACAAATTATTACACAGCTGCATTTCAACTTCAACAAAAGGATAGAAAGGAGGCTCTTTCAAAGTCTCGTTTGTGTTATTTAACCATGGATTTACAGCAATCAATGTCATTGCCAAAACTTTCCACTTCTAAAGCAGATTTGGTTATATAATTTCGGGATTCATAGTATTTCTATAAATGGACACAAATCATTTTTTTACATGGACCGAAGATATTGCTATTGTTGTACTTCACACAAATCACTAAGAATATTTTGAGAAACGTACAACGTATAGTCATTTGATCTGACTCATGTGCCGGACAAAATAAAAATTTTATAATTTTACGTTTACATCAGTACTTTGCAGACTACTGAATTAATTAAAAACGAACCAAGTGTTTTCTTAAAAACGTGTTTCTGATAAATTTACGTTTTGCTAATTAACACCTTTATCCATCCATTCCTTCAATTGTTTGTTAAACAATATTCAAACAAATACTATCATTCACTAAAAGAAACTTTTCTCAGTGTAATATTTTGGCAAAATGATTTTTGTGTTGTGGCTCTTTTCTTTGATATTTCCTTTACATGATTTTCTGAATATTTCATATTTCATTTAAAATTCTGTCTATTCTATTATGTCCATTCTAAAATTTTTATTAAAAATGGAAAACTTAAATGTATGAAAACAAAATGTTCAATAATCTATCCTAACATTGCAGATATTTTATATTGAGGTGGGAAACATTTTTTATGGTAATTTATTAAATGTTGACATTTGAATATAATTTTAAATCCAATAAAATTTTATAACATTACCCATTTTTCGAAAACTTCCGAAAATTTATAAATTCCAAACAAAAATTATTGCATTCGCTTCAATTGTAGTTTTTTATAACCAATTAATTTTGTTCTCATTTCAAATATACCCAATAACCCTTTATATTTTTATATTGAATGAAGAAGGGAAAGACATTAACGTTAATGCCGAAGAAAAAAGAACATTGTTAGCATTTTGAGTTAAAAAAAAAGTACTGAAAATGTTCTGTTTTTGATATTTCTGATTGAAGATATTTGATTATTAATAAATTTATAACAAACGACAAACGTGTTATAGGTATTTATATACAGGGTTTCAGGATAGTTTCTGGCATAACTTTAGCAAAGAAATGAGCCCACGAACAGAGATTTAAGATTTCAATTATAAAGCAATCTGATTAAAAATAAAGAGCTTCATGTTCCCTATGACAGAATGCCACTGTATCGGATTAATAAATTGTCTGGTTTAGAGCGAATACAGTCAGTGCAGTTGACGTTGATATTCCGTGTATTGTCGATCGTTGCTTTAGACAACACACTTTTTCGTTAATAGTGACAGATTTTTCTTTGGCTTTGAAAAAAATTATTTCTCACATCTTGAAACGTAGTCTTAAGACTATCAGTTTCACATTGCTGACTGTTTAAAATTGGTTAAGGCCTTGCATTTTTCACCTCGCTAAACTGTTTTAATTTGATATAAAAAATATTCCTGGAAAACTTATTGCATATTCCCACCATGCAGCTACACTATTATTATTATTACATAGACCTATATAGTAAACTAACAGCATATCTGCATATTCCTGGTGAGTAAAGTCTGCCATTTTTAATGCGACAACCCGTAGGCTGTACAGTTATAATCTGCCAGACTCACTATCTTTTTATTTTCGGGAATTCGGGATGGACATGATACTACACGACAAACAATGTACATATGCCTATTCATTGCGTAAAGAAGCAGTGAAACTTACACAACTAAATTTCCTAGTATGAACGTGCAATGACCTATCATGACCTACTCACTGTATGTGATGTTGAGTATGCTCCTATGAATTGATGTAGAGGAAAAGCGGAAGGAAGTTAATTACGAATTTTTTATTTCATGGAGAGCTTTAGTTATTTTTTTGCATTCCTTAATGTCTGAGGAATGTATATATAAAGTTATCCCAGGAACTGTTCTGACACCATGTATAAATTATTCCTGACTATTTCCAAAGAAGTTGGCCTAGTAACTTGTAAGTTATAAAAACTTCAACAGATATATATGTGAACATTAAACTAAGTGTAATTCTAAATAAGGTCCAGATAATGGGTTTTTCATCTTTTAAGCTTTATTTTATATTTGTGATTAACAACCTAATAAACTATTTTATAAAAATAGCGAAAACAGTATCCCAACAGTGTAAAGTATTTTGCTAACAAGCTTATTGAAACTTGAGAAATTAATTGAGAGGATTTTAACGAGTTGTAGAGGATTAATTGTAATTAATTATCACTTAACAAAAAGTCATTATGCAAAGCAAATTATAACACAACTATGTTGATATTTCTACTTATACTTCTAAGTGTACCTGTGCCGTGTTTGATATATCTTTAATATTTATTTTTTCCAAAAAAAGTAGTTCAGTTTTACAAGGCAAACAATTTTTTAAATGAGTACTTATTTGGTACATATTTTTTCTTCTAAGTATATAAGGTCTGCTTTATTATATCTTAATTCTTCCATATATATAAAATATATTTAGGATCCTTAATTCATATCGAAGTCTATATTAAAATATCCAAAAAGGGAACATGTGTTGGTTATTTTTATAAAATTAAATATCTCGAGTTTAATACCACTTCTACACGCCCTAGTGTTTCGGGAACGGCTTGTGGGCGTTTTGTAACCCATGAATGTCATTTCTTCTCCCTTAAAACTCTACACATATCACTAGAGTAGTCTTTCTATTTCCCTACTTTTAGTTAGCCGTTTGTTGCTTACAATAGTATTAGAAGGACCGCCTTTGAACACGGCAAATGTTTGAAACGTACAAACCGTAGCCCTTGTTGAAGTACTGATTGCATATTACAGGGTGTTGCCGATAAGCGTGAACAGTGTTAAAATGCTTGCCGTGTTTCATGGACGAACTTGGTTGCGTCAAATCAATTGAGATGATTGTATCAGAAAATTTGACGCAATCAACTTTTGGTGACTGGAAACGTGTTTAATTGGACCACATAAGACATAAGAACAAAAAATAGTTGTGTATTAACGATAAGTGTTATTTTTTTTTTATGGAAACACATTGTCTTGAAATCAATAAAACTTAGTGATACTAATTTAATATCATTAGATAGAACAAAGAATGTACAAATTTGCTTTTTCTTTCGTTAGGAGAGTGAAGTAAGAACTAAAGGAAAAGGTGTAATTACAATGAAAGTATATAGAAATAAAGTATAACTATATTTTGGAATACATGAGAATTGTCAGTAAATGTTTTATTTTTTATAAAACTGATGATTGGAATAAATATTAATATTTTAATAGTGTCATAATTAGTAAATATTTATAATTTCATACTTTTCGTGTAATTTTTTCTGTCAATTAATAGTCTTTAAAATTGAATGGTTTGAAAATTAATGTTAAAAATGTAATCAATATTTTTGAAAATGAATTTACTTAGAGTGGACATTAATTTTCTCTAATAATTGCGTATACATAAAAAGTACTTGCACTGGACACTGGACTAGCAAATACAACACATTTCCTTTAACCCCAACCAATATTTTAATGCATATTTCGATAGCAATGCCATCTTTGCCAGTAGTCTTTCTTATTTGAATGTCAACGCATCACATTTTGAGATTACATTTAGCTGACTAGGATAACATTGCTATCGAAATATGAGTTCAAATATCGGTTAGGGTTAAGAGAAATATAATAAATGGGTTGTAATTGTACATTTGATTTGACATATTTATGAGAGGCATTCTATTTGAGACTTAAGACGTATTTGGATGTGCCTGGATATTCCTTAAAATGATTTTGAATTATGTTGTTCATCTTTTAAAAATTCGACATAAATATCTGTCCATATCCTTCCAAGTATTTTATGAAAGATAAATATTTTTATAGCAGACATATTTTCTCAAAATTCTGTTAATCAGTTAGTCAAATTTGAATTTCTTTTAATTGTAAATACACCGTTTTAAGTTTCTTTTATTATAGGGATGTAATTTCTTAATTACGAAAAAGTCATTTTAATAAATTAATCTTATAGTTGTATATAGTTACTATGCCATGTGATTTTTCCCACACTTTGTATAAAATCTCGGAGGAGTGTTTTTTTAAATATCGATAAATGTACAGTCCAGTTTTGAGTCTGATGATCTTTTTATTATTTCCGATAAGTATAAGTTATTGTACAAATGCTAAGTATATAAATTTTTCCTGTCTAGTAAAAAGGTCCAGAATTATATTTTACTAATATATCGTATTTTAAAAAAGTGCTCCGCTATTGCTAATTGCTTGTTATTTATTAGGAAAAAATATCAAATGTTCTTGCATTTCCCGGGTAAGAAAGTAAGGAAAATGAAATTTAAAAAATGGAATAGTTTGTGATCACCGAGACTTCACACGCTTGGAGCAGCTTAGTAAGTGAATTACGAGAAGATTAAAGTATTCTACTTTATTTATTGTAAATATTTTGTATATATACATATATATTATTTTAATTAATATATATTGATTCTAACAAATATAGAGTACAAGTACAAACAGGGTAGTTTTTCTGTAAACCCTAAAAAAATATAATAATCACCCTTTATATATACCGAGTGTCTCAGAATTTGCTTTAAAAGCAATACCTTCGACATTTGAACCGTCTGATCTTTTTATATCACCTGTTCTTACTATAGGTTTTAAACCTTGGTTGCAACCCTTAATCCTGCACTTTTTTTGAATTGCAGTCCAATTTTGTCTATCAAATTAAATAATTTTTTCATTATGAACACAATAGTATATCATACATAATCTTTTTTTTGCAGGCGCGAGGTTTAGCTTAATACTCTACATAATTTAGCTTAATTATGTAGAGTATTACTCTACATAATTCCCGACATCCCCACGGGCCTAGTCGACTTATGTAGAAATAAAACCCACACTCGAATTACTCCGATCCTGCGATTTAGACCAGCTCCAAATGATTTGCAACATTAAGACAAATTAGTCTAGGGAACTTGGATTTTAATAAGACTTTTTCTATAGAGAAAAAAAAAATAGACAAATATTTTCGAGTTTTGAGTATTATAATTCCATAGCATTGACATTATATTAGCATTGACTGTTGGTCATTAGTTGTATTTGTGTGACATTATCAGCGCCTAATTACATACAGATCATCAATTACTATATTTTCTAAATAGGTTGCAAATTTCGAGGAAAATACTCAATTTTTTAATTTCCGTGTCGCTTAAGATCCGTTCTATTGTATTTTTAAATTCAGTCTATCTGTCTCTATTATAAATTTGGAGCAGAGCAAAAGACAGTACTATGGTTAATGGTTCTGGAGCAGAGTAAAAGAAAGTGGAATCAAGCTCGGTTCATTGTGCACCACTGACTCTTGAAGCTGGTTCTTTTCGAGAAGGTGCATGCATGTTAAATTTGTGTGTCCTATTCCTAACATTTCCATAACTACTTGTTCACGGCTGTCTAAAAATCTAAATACTTTTCAAAGAGTTACAGATGGTTCTACATTCTGGAAGTTGCCATTTTTCCAGGTTATTAATAAATTATTAGGTCGAATTTTCATTTCTGACCACTCATCCAGTTCAATAGAATGTCTTGTTTCATGATCAACCTATTCATTACCTTGAATACTCACGTGATTTGGTATGCATATAAAAGTAATAGATTTATTTTGGTCATGTTTTTAGTATTTTACCAGGAGATCTGGTCTATGACTGAGTCTCTAAACACATGACAAAATTTGAGTTGGTATGATAACAAGCACTATAACTCGTAGTTTCACTGTAAAAATTGTGACATCTGGGTGTAGAGGCCACAACTGACTTCCCTCCGGTCAACTGAATAACTTACTTTCAAATAGGTGTTTGATTATTTCACTGGCTATTTCCCAGACTTTCTACTGTTATATTTTGTCTTGTCAAACGACGTATTTATGTATCAAACTCAATCCTCACATTTGGGCATTATAAAAAATCATTTTCATTTTGTAGCTCTATAAAAAACGACTTAATGATGTTTATCCAGTGACGGCGCCAGGGGGGCCTGAGTGAGCAACTGCCCACCCAAAAAAATTACTATCTACAAAATTATAATATGAAACAAAATATAAATATAAAATTTTGACTTATTATTATTTCAAAATTTTAAAATGAACAAGTGTTAAAATCAACAATATTTTACAGCTATCCGAACATGCTGAATAAATACAGTTTGTGCCCACCTATTTTATAAATCCTGGCGCCATTACTGTGTTTATGGCTATGTTGCGTGTAAAAGTTCGTTTCCTGCTAAAATGATCTAAATTTATCTGATATTTCCCAGCACTTCATTGGTAAATCGATTACGCTCATCGCAGACCTGCAGCAGGCTACCGATTATCCGCAGAGTTCAATAAAATTTGCCAAGGAACACGTTAGACTGAGACTAGACATTTTATCGGCCGACAGTTTATTTGGTTGCTTGTTGTTAAACATCAGGAGAACTTCCTAAAAATTATTTACCCTGTAAAATTAAATTTTGATTATCTTGAGTTGGTTCTCGAAATCTGAGATACTCTACCATTAAAGTTATCATACAAACAAGCAACTAACTAAATATCAGACGATAAAAAGTCTGTAGCCTGCTGCCGGTCTTAGCTGGTTAGAAGCTGATTAAGCTAATATGTCCAGCGACATATTTTCTGTCAGTGACGAGTCTATATTGTTGTTTACATCAAGAAAACTATATAGATTTTGGTTTACATAGCACTAGCAGTGATGGACGCATGCGCGTGTACAGAGGCAAAGTGTGAACGTATTGCGCAATGTATGTAACAGTTGCTGTTTTATGGAGACCATTATTAGGGATTATGGTGTAGGTAGGAATTACATCAAACCCCAAAGGCTTGTACGGAGTTGCTGGTTAAACCAAAACTGAGGGAGCACCAGAGCTGAATCTTATATTACAAACATCTCAGGACCTCACCTCACGTAAAGCATTTTGCATCTCTTGGGAGACGCAAAATATTTCATTTTCATGCATGACCGCGTACTGCCCATATAGTACAACATCGTACCGACGTCAATATTCCCACAATATGGTGGCCAATCCAAAGCACCGGCTTGAACCCCATAGAATTAATTTGATATTGGCAGACAGCTTGAGGAACTTCCTCTTCGTCCAAACAACCAAGGGCTTGGACGAAGGTTACAAGGAATATGGGAAAACATTTCAATTCAAATTAGGGTCGTAATTTTAAGTATGGGTCGTCGATATCAGGCAGTTATTAGCCCTTGAGAGTATAATCATTTTAATCTCTTGTCAGGTCTTCTTATTCAAGTAGTTAGTTTGTTTTTATATGCAATTTAAGTTGCATAAACTTTTTATGCATAATTTTAAGCCAATGAAATCTTGCAGTATAAGTGTTTACTTTTAATTTTGTTTAATTTAACAAAAATATGCCAAATTTACACCTCAACTGAAACCTTGTGACAAAACCCCAATTTACAGAAATATATTTACGCCACCTTATAACGCTCACAATAGTAAGAAGTGTAGCATTTCACGAGTCGGAGCGTGGAATGTCAGAAGCATGAGACAGGCAGGGAAGCTAGAAAATCTGAAGATAGAAATGGATAGGTTAGGATTAGATATAGTAGGTATAAGTGAGATGCGCTGGCCGGAAGTAGGAGATTTTTGGAGCGGTGACTATAGGGTAATACACACAGGATCGATAAATGGAAACGCGAGAGTAGGGATCGTTATGCGGAAGAACGCAGGACAGTGTGTAGATAGCTACCTACAATACAGCGAGAGAGTAATGATGGTTAGGTTAGATTCGAAGCCAGTGGAAACAGTAAAAGTGCAAGTATACATGCCTACTTCTAGCCACAGTGAGGAAGAGTTAGAAGCCGTTTATTCGGACATAGAGCAGGTAATAGGATTTGTGAAGGGTCATGAAAATTTAATAATAGTAGGAGATTTTAACGCAGTCGTAGGTGAGGGGAAAGAAGGAGAATTGTAGGTCCTTATGGATTAGGAAACAGAAACGAGAGAGGTAGCAAACTGATAGAATTCTGTGAGAAGCACAAGATGGTAGTCGCGAACACATTGTTCAAGAATCACGTTAGGAGGCGGTACACATGGAAAATGCCAGGAGGGATAGACAGGTATCAGATAGACTACAATCTGGTTAGGAAGAGATTTAGAAATCAAGTAAAAGACTGTAAGAGTTATCCAGGAGCAGATGTAGACAGCGACCACAACTTGGTAGTCATGAAAGCTAGATTAAAGTTCAAAAATCTGAAAACCCGGAAGGATAAGAAACGTATAAATGTAGACATATTGAGGGATCAGAATATGAAAGATAAGTTCCAGGAGAAAACAGATCAATTAATAAATAAAACGAGTAAGGATGAAATCAAGAACGCAGAAACTGAGTGGGAGGGTATCAAGAATAGTCTAGCTTCCGCGGCTACGGACGTTTTAGGACACGATAAAAGGGAAGCTAGGAAGCCCTGGATAACGGACGAAATCTTAAACTTAATGCAAAAGAGACGAGGCTACAAAAACAGACGAGACGAAGAAGGACTGAAAACTTATAAGTCAATAAAGTGGGAAATCATTAGAAAATGTAGAAAAGCGAAAGAACAATGGATAGAGGATAAATGCAAAGAAGTAGAAGATAAGTTGCAAGTAGGTAAGACCGATGAGGCTTACAAAATAATTAAGAGGAACTTCAGGGATATAGGAACAATAAGTAGAAACGTTAGGAGTCAATCGGGGGACATACTGATCGGAAGAGAGGAGAAAGCGGATAGATGGAAGCAGTACTTAGGAAATTTATACGAGGGTCAGGAATTAGGAGAGATATTAGAGGAAGAATCTAGCATCGATAGGGAAGATGTAGGAAAACCTATATTGAGAGAGGAATTTGAAATAGCACTAAGGGGGCTAAAGAATAATAGAGCGCCGGGTGTAGATAAAATACAGGCGGAAATTTTGAAATGTGCGGGACAGAAAGTAGTAAATAGGATGTTTGAACTGGTAAAATACATATACGAAACGGGCGAGATGCCGGAGGATTATAAGAGGAACATTATCGTTACTATACCGAAAAAGAGAGGAGCCGACAAATGCGAGAACTTTAGAACGATTAGCCTAACTTCCCATGCGTCAAAAATCTTAACTAGAATAGTGCAGAAGAGGATGGAAAATAGAGCGGAGGAAATACTAGAAGACCAATTCGGGTTTAGGCGAAATAGGGGAACTCGCGAAGCTATTCTGGCGCTAAGAGTAATGTTAGAGAAAACAATAGAAAAAGGAAAGAACGCTTATATAGGATTTGTAGATTTAGAAAAAGCTTTTGATAACGTAAGATGGGAAAAAATGTTCGAGATACTAAAGAGCGCGGGAATGAAGTATAGAGATAGGAGAGTAGTACACAATCTATACAAAGAGCAAACTGCTGTTATAGAAGTAGAAGGGGAAAAAAGGGAAGTAGGTATTAGGAAAGGAGTAAGACAAGGATGTACGCTATCACCACTAATTTTTAATCTGTACATCGAAGAGGCGATTAATGTGGTAAAAGATAAAGTGGATTTCAGGATTAAAGTACAGGGACAGAAACTAAAAATTCTGAGATTCGCGGATGATATAGCAGTATTAGCATCTAGTAAGGAGGACTTAGAATCAGCATTGAACGAAATGGAGGCAGTGTTGACAGAGGAATACGGAATGAGGGTGAATAAAAACAAAACTAAGGTGTTAGTGTGCAGAGGGCGCGAGAGCAGAGCAAAAACGAAAGTACAATTAACAATGAAAGATTGGAGGAAGTTAAAGACTTCACTTATTTAGGAAGTAAAATAAATTGGGATGGAAGAAGCGATAAAGACATAAAACAAAGAATAGCGCAGGGTCGAGTAGCTTTTAACAAAAAGAAAGCACTTTTATGCTTGGGGGTAATAAACTAGAAACAAGGCAAACATATTTTTTTTTGAAAACATATGTATGGAGCACGGCACTTTATGGCTGCAAAACCTGGACGGTAGGGGAAGCAAGTAGGAAGAAATTAGAAGCTTTTGAGATGTGGTGTTACCGAAGAATGATGAAAATACCATGGACTGATAGGGTTAGAAACGAAGAAGTATTGGAGAAAGTCGGCGAGAAAAGGAGTATGTGGAAAAACTTAAAGAAGAGAAGAGATAGAATGGTAGGCCACTTGCTGAGACATGGGGGAATAGTCCGCGATATTTTGGAGGCAGAAATAGGAGTAAAGAAAGGCAGAGGTAGGCCTAGATTAGACTACTGCTCGCAAATAGTAAGGGATGTAGGTGGTAGCATGTAGGTTAGCACAAGATGGGAGAAGCTGGAGGTTAGCGTCCAACCAGTCTTAGGACTGATGACCTGATGATGATGATAACGCTCACAGAAACAGTGGACTTAGGTCAATTCCAATGATATATCAACAGAATTTAAAATTACAATTTTGCAATAGAAATATCACAAAACGCTCTAAATGTTTTAAATATCTAGTTTCATATCTGAAAAAGCTTATATTTGCAATTTATTTTAAAAAAATATTGCTCCGTTATTTTGAAAGCCAAATGATAAAATGAATTATTGCGAAAAAGAGAAAATTATTCTCCCCTTATTTCTAATTACCTTAGAAGAAGAATTTTTAGGGAATTTCTATAGAAGGAATGGTTGAGATTCAAAGTCAAGCCATTCACTAAAAAAAAAAAAAATTACTCAATAAATCAATATCGATTCTTATATTAATAATTATGCTATAATTAAAAATCAAAGTAATAAAATACAAGTACGAGTGTTTATTTTTTGGCAAACGATATTTTCATCGCATGCGTAGGCGTAATTTTAAAACCTTGTAGGGCGTCTTTGGCTGCCCCTGATTGTATCTCGTTTTCAAATTCAACGAAAGCAATATCATGCCTGTTCGGTACCAGTCGAACTTCTTTAAATCCGGGAAATCTAAAAAGACACGTATCATTGTCATGCATTTCCATAATAATTTTAAATGAACTCACTGATTAAACAGCATGGACAGCATCATTTCGCTGGTCTCATCGGGGAGATTAGTGAGGAAAAGGATTTGGTTAGGAGGTTGCTCGGCATTAGCCCCCCCAGGAATTCTGTTGGGGTCCTTGTTCTTTTTCTTCTTTCTTGGCGCCTCTTCGTCCTTTGCTGGTGGTGGCCTAACTTTCTTTGGTCTCTCTTGGTATGTACCCTTCATTTTCGCAATGGCGTCAGAATCTGTCTTTGCATACTGTATGCGCTATAATCACACGTAAATAAAAATGTGCCTGGTGCAATGCACATTATTGCCTGTGAAAATAAGGTAATTATTAAATATAGGAATATCATATTTACCATTGGCTTATCGTAAAATGGAAATCCTTGCATAGAACGTAATGCATTGGTGGAACTTTGTATTTCTTTGAAGATTACAAAGGCTTGTCCCTTCATTTTTAAAGTTTTTAGAGCCACTATATCCAAGATTTGTCCAAACTGGGAGAATATGGCGTATAAAGACTTCTTTAGTTCGTCCTTCTTCACTTTTTCGTTTAGATTGTTGATGTAAATAGTGTTGTTTGGTCTGATATCCATCTAAAAGCATTAAATCAAACATGTTACATAAATACCGGTTTTAAGGTTATTTTGAACTGTTAATTTTTTTACAATGTCACTTAAGTTTCATAAAAAATTTATGCTCTCACCTTAAATACAATATTCGATGTTTATTTAAGGAATAATTTGGTTATTTAATGTTCGTAATATAACGAACAAACGCACAAAATCTAAAACGAAGCACAAACGACACCTTTCCAGTACCCTTAACCACAGATCATAAAGCTTTATTCTTAACAAAGCTTTTGTGATCTGTGCTCTTAACCACAGAATAGCCTAAAATGTTAGTTAAGTGTTTAATTATCTGTGATGTTAATGGATAATGGCTGGTGTCGATTATTGATATGATTGATATCAAGGAGACTAGTTTCCAGTCTTCTTGATTGATATCAACCATATTAACGACATTAATGTGATTATTTGACAATTGGCATCCAGTGTATTCGTTAAGATAGTTCCATAAGCAAATGCCACTTTTCAGCTAAATAAAACTATACAAAATCAGAGGTTTATGAACTTTTGTTTATATAAATCTAATT
The DNA here is from genome assembly GCA_037954035.1 of Rosalia funebris. Classification (NCBI taxonomy): domain Eukaryota; kingdom Metazoa; phylum Arthropoda; class Insecta; order Coleoptera; family Cerambycidae; genus Rosalia; species Rosalia funebris. Next base: position 36,600,360 of record JAZFAV010000015.1, read on the forward strand.
TACTACGTCCATCTAATATTCGTTGAACCGAAGTTTGGAACCGTCTGGATTATTTAATGGTTTATCAAAGAAGTGCATTTTAAAATAGATACCTCTAAATACATTTTTCTAAAATGAATTAACTGTCGTACTCAATAAAATTTTAGGGGGACGTTAAAATAATCGTATTAAAATTTAATGGCAGCTATGGATTGGTATCTGGTGTGGTGTAAATCAGACGGCGTTGAAGTAATAACACATTATTAGCTCATTTACTCCAATAGGTTTAAATATTTGTAGGATTTGAAGTTTGTATGACTGATTTAGTATCACAAGATGAAAGTTCATTATTTTTAAACACTGCTTATGCATTATCTGTATTTCCACTTCAAATAACGTTCATTTTGATATATCGATACTTACCGATACATATCGATATTTAACCTCTAGCCTACAGAATAAGATTTAAAATTTTTTTTATACCCTTTTATAATTTTTTTTTATACTTTTCTTATACAATCATATTTTTTTACTAAATGGAAAATTGTTTTCAGAAGTAAAAACAAGAAAGAATTAAAGTTAAAAATTGCAATCGATTTATAGGAAACTGGTTTTAATATATACTATATATTTTTGTTACAATATATCAAGCAAATAATATTATATATATATATCGATTATAATTATATCGAATAAATATATCGATTATCTTCTTTTATATTGCGTTCCCTACCTTCTTCAATACGAGTTACGTAATCAACTATCGTACCATGAATTTGTTTGTAACATATTATTAGGTTCGTTGTTAAGTATTTACGTGTTGTGTTAACGATGTTCGTGAGATAATAGCTATAAATACAATTAAATAAAGAATAAAGAATACAAAAACAAATTGAAAAAAATGTACAATAGTATTTTATACTCCGGTTTCAAAATAGTGGGCAATAAGGTATAGAACACTATTTTTATGAGCTGGTAATACGATTCAATAATTCTCGTGTCTGTTTTACGTGTAAATTGTAAAGATCACTCCCTGCACTCTCTGATCTCTCCTCTCTTTAGTCGCGCGGATACAAGGCACGCGCCTTGTCTGTTTGCCTTGTCTGATCCACATGTTGCGAATTACTTACTGCCTACAACATTGAAACCAGACTATATAGGTACCTTGTATTCGGTAATACAAAATAACGCACTAAACTGAAAAATATGTACTTTAGAGTACGCCACCAAATGATAATTTACTGTATTACGCCTTCTACGCATCATGCAGACTCGTTCGTTCGTTCGTTATAGTCGAACGGTTTTCACCGTTTTCACTTTGGTCACCGAGCAGAGGTCTTAGTTTCTGTTCCGTACTTTTGTTTCCAAACTGGTTTGTTCGTATCGCCGAAATACATCATGTGGAGAATATCTGTGATGAAAATTTCTATAGTTTTTCTATGGTAGAATACTAACAATATTTATTATGAGTTATACTATTCACCGCTAGATGTCCCTAACATTGAATAAGTGAAGCCATAATATAGGAATTTTATTATTTGTTGGAAAATATGTAGTACATATCTTGTTGTATAGAGGGCAAAATAAATGAACGCAAAGCACATGCAGTATAAAGCCACTAATATGAAGAAATATTGTGTTTTTCTAATTTATCTATTTCTTTCTAGAGAGCACAAAACAATCAATATATAGTACTTTATTTAAATTATAAATTTGGATACTCTTATTAGCTAGCAATTTAATAATACCATATTTACATTTACACAACAGTGTGTTCGAAAAATATAGGCCAGCTTATGGCTCTCTTTGTTAAAAAAAAAAAAAAAAAAAAAATGGAAAAATTAGTTAGATTGCCGAAAGGATGTTGGCAGTCTTACGAAAATATATAAATTTTCAAGAAGTATCTATCTACCTCACATGTTTCATTCAGAACTGCTTGTAATTAAAACTCATTGATATTTATACAAATATGATCATACTTAAGTGAAGAATCAATCCTCTTTTTGATTCTGGGAAGGGACTGGAATCTTCGATGCACTAACAAAAACAGAAAATCAGTTATCCGTGAGCACCGAATTATTATATGAAAGACGCCTGTCTCGCTAATTGACATGGCATCATCGGGAGATGATAAAAACTGAACAGTTAACATTCAATAACAATTTTAATCATCCTCCTATGATGCTAACTTGGTTGGCGAAACTCGCCAACGCGACGCATCGAGAAACGTGTAATTTTTCGGTGTTGAAAATTAGTCTTCTGTTTTCTGTCTTCTTCTAGTTTTTTTAATATATCCAATTTAGAAGACGGAAACGAGTCGACACTTTGAATGGTAATTATATGAAATCGATTTGTTTAGGTAATTATAGTAATTATATGTAAATACTTCATATAATTATATAAAGTATTTACATATGATTATATGTAAATACTTAGGTATATTAACAAATTATTTGCTTCATCTGTTTTGGGTGTTTCGGGTTGTTATTCGAGAAACTCAAACCACATATGTAATTTGTAAACTACCTATTCAAGATGAAATATTCGATGAGACATTATCTGATAAGTGAAAGGATGTTAATTTAAGTATTTAATACAATTAATATAATTTAGTAAATTTCTGTCAAAATAAGGTTTTAGTAAATCTTATTTTAAGTATATTATTTCATAAATGTAGGCTAAGGTATACTTTTATACAACGATTAGTCAAAGTTGCAAAAAATATATACACAATAAAAAATTAGTTAAAGATACACTTTCACAAAACTTTCTTGAAAAACAAAATCATACATACCTACCTTATATGCGAACTACATTATCACCATTCCAGTTTAGGGTAAGATAAAAGATGAACTTGTGAATTAGAAACTACTTATTAAAATGTACAAATAAAAATTATATATAAAAAAAAAGAATAGGACCAAAGAAGAAAATCAGGAGAGTTTTAATAGAAACATCATTCGATATTTATAAAGTTTGGTCGAGATTCTGTTAATTAAAAAGTATTGTAATTTAGCTTTAAACTATGTTTCATTTATGTAATTATATTATTACTTTAATAGAAATTATTGTAATATTAATGTTATATTCTGCGAACAGAAGGATTTTTTAATTGCGTGATTTGTATACTTTTACGATAGATGGAGTTTAGTATTGGCTCTATTATTGTTGTTGTATATACGTGTGAAATTATTACTTGTTAATTTACTGTAGTTTCATCTGTTTTTAGAGATGCATCAAGTCAAGTAACTTGATGTTTTTATAAATTACTTGACTTGACTTAAAAACCAAGCTTTTAAAAAATTCACTACTTAACTTGACTTGATTTTTCATCGTTACTGCTTGACTTGATATCAAGTAATTTCAAGCTACTTGATATTACTTGATAACCAAATAACCATTCAATTATGTTCGAGAACGCGCGATTTCCACATCATTAGAAGGCGAAGCCTACTGTACACTTCCAATGGTGATAATCGGTATAAATATGCTTCTGGATAAACTTGAAAAATGAGAAACTCATGAGAAAAAAATATGTAGCATTCAAGTGGCAAGGGACAAGATCATTAAACATTACGAGAGAAGTAACAGGATATACTGTGTTGTTTTAATCTTAGACCCCCGACATAAGGTGGAACATTATCCAATACAAATTGGGGAAAGGACTTGCAGATGAATGCAGTCAAGGACTTTGAAGAAATTTTCAAAACAAAGTATTTTAGGTCCAATTCATTGCTCATATCATCTTCATCTTCAAAACCAGATGAAAGTAGTGATTGCGGTGAATTTGACATTGCTCTACTAAGTTTATTTAAGAAACCTCCTGTCAACCCAAAAGATGAAATGGCTTGGCGCTATGAAATAGACAAATATATGTCTGATTCACGAGCTGACAGTTGCGAAGATATTTTAGAATAGTGGAAAAGACACGAAAACGTTTTTCCAAACTTGGCCATAATGGCCAAAGATTTTTTATCAACACCTGCATCTTCAGCTCCTGTTGAAAGGCAGTTTTCCAGGGCTGCTCTAACTATTACAAAAACCCGTAACCGATTAGGCGATCACTCTATTAGAAGCCTCATGTGCCTTATGTGATAGTGGATGGCAAACGACGATATTAAAGACTTCTTTTAAATGTTGCTACTACTACTATGTTACTGAAGAAAAAGAGGGCATACGTTGGAAAATCATTTTATTGTTATCAGTTTTATTATTTTGTTTAATATTTTAGAATAATTTGGTATGTTATTAATATGCCCAATAAATAGTTTATTATTAGTATTTTTTATACTTATACTTATGTATTTATTATATAGATTATAGTTTAAAATTTAGTTTTGGAAACAAAAGGCTTTATTGCAAGATTTCCTTTATTATTATTTCTTGATAATATTAAATGAATAATGAAAAATCGAGTAGTCTTGAAAAAATCAAGTAGTCCTCAAGAAGTACTTGATTCTTCAAGTACTTGAAATATAACTACTTGACTTGAACTTGACTTGATTTTAAGTCAAGTCAAATCAAGTAGCTTGAAAGTCAAGTCAAGCCGTGCATCCCTATCTGTTTTACTCACCGTAATGTAATAAACTGGGATGTGTTTAAAACGAATTTTATTAATAATTTATTTAACTGTTTTTGTCTGTTATCTATGGCATATCATAACAGATATGTACATTATAATGAAGCACTTGAATATCATAAGGCTGTTTATTATAATAGTAGGACCATAATGAACTTCATTATAGTACTAGTATTATAATGAGAAAAAACGCACACTAACTGTAATGTTATTATTTATAACTATTTATTATAAGTATTCAAAACGCAGTTATTGTAGTTTGGTTAATTAATAACAGATGCTGATATTAAACTAGCTAATAACTTTCTTGTTGTATTTGACTACACCTATTATCAACGTCTCTAAGAATTGCTGATGAGATTTTTGTCTTCTTTTAGAATTATCTATATAACTTTCCGCTACAATACTACTTTTCCAATCTCTGTGTAGTTCCGCTGTGGACAAACCAGCAAAAATGAAGCCGAAACACGTCGGAAGCAATGCTCGGTATATTATTGTGTGTGTACTAGATTCAAGAAAGAATCTTCGCTGTTTCGTTGTTTTTCGCATTTTAACGAAGGTGTTCTAGAGGTGGTCTAGAGAGAGATTTTCCTCTAAGTGAAAATTGCTACTGCTTCTGCATATTGCAAAAATTCAGCTGACTCAACTTTGTATATTAAAAAGAGGAATATAATAAGGTGTATTCTATTTCAAAGGCGTTTTATTTTCCTTCATTGTACAACATGGACGGTAAAAAGTGTGAAATGGGAATAAAGTTTACACCTATAATACTGTACCACTTTAACTTGCAGTGAGTCATACATAATATCAAAACACTATCACTACGAAGTGTACTTACAAATTCTATACAGTTATCAAGCTTTTAAAATAAACACAAGCTTCCGCTTTAAGAAATGGAGTACCGATCGACGTGTCGTCTGAATTGAAAGAGCGAACCACACTGAACGCTCGAAAACAGCGCGGCAGGAGCCGAAAGCTACTTACGCTTTCTCCGAGTACCTTCGATGTTTGCAAATATTTCGAGATTATTTCTCACTGGCTGTCACGTGCTCAAGCATTACAGTAACATTCGGTGTTCTCTTCGGTATTCGGCGTTTAAATGGAGCTCTCAGCCACCTGTAATAAAGAAAATGTGCTTTCAACACCGAAACGCAAAAAACGCAGGAACGTAACATGATTTGTCATGTGTACGAGGGAATTATGGCACATAACCTAAGATAATCGATAGCTGATGGAGTGAAACTGTGTAGTGGTTTAACTTAAGTGTCAGTTAGGACTGTATATCGGTGTTTAAAGGATCAGAAGAAGGAAGAGTCAGTGCCTCTTGCAGCGGCGACTAACAATAAGGAAGCGAGGGGTAGAAAGAAGATAGCTTTGGATGAAGACACGAAATATGCTATTCGTCGATTAATCCATAGTCTTTTTTATCGAAACGAGTTGCCAACCTTTAAGAAACTTCAAGTCGCAGTCGCCAATGATGAGAACCTTCCCTATATTTCAAGCAGAGTATTGACGCGTACCATTTGTGACTTAAATTTTCGGTTTTTATGGGGTAGTCGCAAAAGTGTACTTATGCGACAGTAATGAAATTGTTATGTGACGAAGAGAATACTTACAGAAGATTCGGTAATTTCGAAGTGAAGGAACAAAAATTCATTATGTCGATGAAACGTGGGTGAACGAGGGACATACAGTTTCTAAAGTGTGGCAAGACTTGAACATTACCAATCGACGGGAAGCCTTCTTGGAAAGGTTCTCGACGGGATTAAAGACTGCTGCTGGGAAGGGGCGCCGATTGATAATTACCCATATCAGGAGTGAAAGCGGTTTCGTAGAAGAGAGATTGTTAACATTTGAGAAGAAAATGGGTCAAGAAAACGGGCGATTATCACGAGGACATGAATAGTGCGGTTTTCGAAAAATAGTTCGAAACCATTTTAGCCAAAGTAGATCCTGGCTATGTTATTGCCATGGACCGCGCCGCATCATAGCCGACGGTTATCATAGCCACTTCAGCGTGGCGCAAAGGCCAACTTATGGATTGGCTAATATAATAAAACATTCCATATGAAGACACATTCCTCAAAGTGCAGCTTTTAGAAATTGCGCGCGCACACAAAAAGCAGTATGTGAAGTATGTAGTGGATGAAATGGCTCGCGCGTACGGGGTTACGGTGTTGTGCTTACCGATGTTCCATTGTGAATTGAACCCTATTGAACTGACTTGGACGCACGTAAAGGGTGAAGTGGCGTGAAAGAATACCACTTTCAAATTATCTCAGGTAAAGAAGCCGGTATTCCACGAAGCTATTGCCAATGTAACTGCACAGTCGTGGCAGAAATGCATTCACCATGTGACCAAGGCGGAGCAGCGGATGTGGGACCTGGACGTGCGACTGGAAGTGTTAGTTGAACCATTTGTCTTTAATGTGGAAGACGAGAGCAGCAGTGGCAGTGATTTCAAGTCAGCATCAGACTCGGATTACTTATAAAAATCAGGACCTTTTTGAACCTCAGGCGATATAACAGTGCGTTTATTGACTTTCTATTCGTGAATACCTTTTTCTTACTGGATTAGACTTCTTAGTGATACCAGTATAAAAAACGCACCTTATTGCACTTTACCTCTTGAGTGGTGTGGAAAACAGCGAAAGCCTCCCCACTCTATATATCTAATGTAAATATATTTTTATTCATGTTTTTTAAATTTTGCCCCTTTTTCCATGACCCACCTATGGCTTTTCGTCCCCTTACCTCATTCCCCGCCGTAACGCTCCAAATGCTTGAGTATGAGTCACTTCCAGTTAAAGTGGTACCGTACTATAAAGATGGTGAAGTTTATATAAGATGTTCCGTTCATTTTACTCCATTATTGGTATGAAAATTCACACCAGCGAATGGTCAAATTTTACCACGGCCTTTGGTGTCTATTTGACATCAAACTCGTGTATAGAGGAGATTGGGGGAATTCCACGCACCTAAGGGAAAAGCTCATAAAAAACCTCCCTATATATACATAAACTTTCATAATTTAATAATGGAATCTTACACCTATTGGGCATCTTATTACTACAAAAAAAAGGTTCTTCGAAGAACCGATGTGAAAAAAAAATATATATAATACTGTCATTGCGCGGTATTTCCCCACGGACTGGGTAATATCGCGCATGCGATGGGGTAATTCTGCGCAATAATTAAATAAAGCTAAAAACTCGAAATTATAATAAAGAAAATTTTATTGTTACGTAGGAACAAATAAACTCTAAATAAAACAAATTCTCACAAGCGTTTTATAAAAAAACTATTAATAAAAAGGGTTTTATTTTCTGATTTTCTTCTTTTCAACCTTGTCACACAGATCGCATGTATAATCAACTGCTGAATCCCAACCACTACATTCTGAATGTGCCCAGTTTGAACACATTACACAACGGTACCAAATTTCCTTGTCTGGTCCGAATTCACCGCACACCAAGCACTTCTCATTATCTCCAGTTGGATATACATCATCTACTTCAACATCGTCGCATAACTGACTTTCATCATATCTTTCAGAGCCAGAATCATCAAAATGTAAATTTCTTAAGCCAGGTTTCTTGCTCAAAGGTCTTTTCTTTGCTTTGGTAACCAGTTTTCCCCACCTTTTTCGCCTTTCTTTTCTTAGTTCCAGATTTTGTTAACTCTTCATCTTTTTTCTGTAAATACCTCTTTTCTTGTTTTATTTTTGAGTTTTTAATGGCGAAAATTTCTGAGTGTTGTTTTGCACGTGATTTTGAACTTTTGTTTTCAATTCGGCCAGGAAACGGTGCCAGCTTTTCAATAGGGACTTTTAATGAAGACGGGTCATTAGAACAAGATGATGTAAACTGTGCTTCGACACTTCCTGACGTTCTAGGTTGCGGTTCAGCTTCCTGGTTTGACTACCATTTGCTTTTCTTGGGTGAAGTTCTGTGCATGGTTTCACTACATTTCGACGGTTCCAGTTGGGGTTCAGTCTTCTGCCCTACTTCAATAGTTACAGTTGACTGCTTCAAAATATTATCTCGATTACTAACGTCGGTTTCATTTAAATTCATTTCGAATTGTATATCTGGAACTTCTGGGTGATCTGTCAGGCTGAAGTCATCATCAGAGAATTTATTAGGGTTTGTGGGCCATATTCCAGCAGCGCGGAACCCAGATATTCCTTGGTCCATCGTGGCAACCCGATAGGCTTAGTTAAAAATGGAAGCGAGTTCATAATGAGTGACCTTTTCGGGAGCGTGATTTCTTAGATACAAATCGCACTCACGATTTAAAGCATTTTTTAGTGGCCCAAAAAAAAAGTCAAGTCAAGAGGTTGGAGCTTGTGAGAGGTGTGTGGGGGAAGTGACACCATAACAATTCCGTGTGATCTGCAGTACGTATAAATCTCCAAAGAAATGTGGCTCCCATGATTATCTAATATGAGGAGCACTGGATCTTCTTCCGAAACCTTCACATGCTGATGAAAATGTTTGATCCAGTCAAAAAACAACTCTTCATTTATCCAACCATTCTTTGAACATCTATATACCGCTCCAATTGGTCCATTTCTCATTAATTGTGGATTCATACGTGCTCTCAGAAATATAAACATAGGGGAGACGAACTGTCCCGAAGCACTTACAGCGCATGCTACAGTCACATTTTCTCCTCTCTCCCAGGAAATTACGGACCCCACTTGATTTTGGTGCCAAAATTTTTGCTGGATTTTGGACCGTGGAGATACCCGTTTCATCCACATTATAAATTCGACTCTCAGAAAATTTAAATTTTTCAATAACAGTGAGCAGATTGTTAAAAAATCGTTTAACTTCAGGCTTATTGAATGCAGAAATATGGTTTGGGTAATACCGCGCAGCGCGAAATTACCCCTCCACAGATGCGCAGTATTTCCCCGTCATGTGTCACCTAACTTAACCTATCACTGGTAGTTAATGACAAAACATAATTAATTGTTCGTGTGCGGAAAATTATATGTACATATAAAGCATAATACTCCTGAAATAGTTTTACTGAAAACTAATAACGAAAGGCAGTTACCACTTTTCCAAATTTACTCGAAATTACATCAGCATGCCGGAAATCAAGAAAGTGACGACCTCGTCTAAGCTAACACTACGAATGCCGTTAAATTAGGAGCAGATGTTCGCAAAGCTATTACGAGACGGCGCGCTATGTTCAAAACTTGAAATAATAAGCTGTGATGCAAAAATTACTATGCGCAGGATTACTTCGTGCGCAGAATTCCCCCAACCTCCCCTATGTATAGTTACATCCCATTTTATTCGAAATTGCTGTTACATTTTACACTACATTGTTATCACTTATCAGGCAGTATATATAATAGTATCATATTTTTTATCGTAAGGTCAATAATGCAAATGGAGGTTACACATTTATTTCAAACTTCAAATGACTTATTATGTAATCTGAGTGAAATAACTTAACGTTAAACTGAAACTAACCGATTGCATAGACTTATAGTTTGCGAGACAAGGCCGAGAACAATGTAACACATTTTGGAAATTGCTACGTGCATAATCCTTAATTTCAGTTCTTGTTCGGTAAATAATGGTCCATTATTCTGTTTATTCTCAAATCTCTTCGCTCTTACGAACGACAAATCATGTGAAAAGGACAATATTACCATTCTCCTACTGTCTTATCAGTTCTTATTAGTTGCAGGTAGTATATAGTATGAACTTAAATTTTATCATTAGAGGGTAAGAAAATAAATAATCATGAAGAACAAACAATTATAAAAAGTAAATAATCATAAGAGTGTTCTAGTTAAGAACTCAAACTGACGGATCACCAGGCGCATCGGACTTTCTCGACTTGGGTTCTGGAGCAGTTGGAACTTAATCCAGATTTTGTTCCAAGAATCATGTCTTCGGACGAAACGCATCTTTGTCTTGGTGAATTTGTTAACGAACAAATTTGCAAAATTTTAGTTTTATGAAAATCCTCAAGTTATTCACGAATTGTCTCTCCATGCTCAAAAATATACTGTTTTGTGCAGTATTTGGGCTCATGGACTAATTGCCCCTTATTTTTTGGATGACGAACAGGCACACGGCGTTACTGTCAATGGCGAGCGCTTCAGGTATATGATAGAGCAGAATATTTATGGCCGCAACCGATAAACATTGACTTGACGATGTTTCCTTCCAACAAGACGGCGAAACATGTTACACATCCCACCAGACCATCGAATTGTTGCAAAAAAAAATTGTGGCTGAGTTACATCCAGAATTTCTGAAGTAATCTGGCAGCCAAGATCGTGCGATTTCTCGCCGTTGGACTTCTTTCATAAGGCTATGTTGTCTCAGGTCTACGGGAATAAGCCACGGACAATTTGTGACCTTAAGCAGAACACCAAGCGAGCTATTAAAAAATTACCACGTGATATGTTTGAAAAGATATTCAAAAATTGGACCACAAGAATCCATTCACTTCAACAAAGCGGAGGAGGCCATTTAAATGAAATGATTTTCAAAACATAATGTCATTTATTGCATTTCACAATAAAATAAAAATTAATTCAATATTACTTGCAGTATTGGTAAATTTTTTATAACATATTCATATTATGTGTTGATCTTTGCCCTACTATTAAGTTGTAATATGATAGTAGGGCAGGGGTACTCCAAATTATGTCAAATACTGCTGAAATAAAATGCGGAACTGACAAGAAATATTGCCAGTTCTGGTCCGTTCATTAACCATATGTTCATGAGTCCTTCCGCAATTTTTCCAGCGGAGGATGGAACTTTTGATGAGGAGACGAGCGAGTACCCATTCACGTTTCATTGCATTTGATTAAAATCACTTACGATACGTTTCGAGTGGGTTATTTTAATTAAAATCTCTCTTCAATTCAAATGAGATTCATTACATTCCCAACTAAGACCGGCGCTATTATTTTCAGACAAATTGTTTCCAGTGCTGATGGGAATAATAACCGGCACGATATAATTTATTCTGTTCGTTGATTGTTTATTACAATACCTCGGAAATCTCGGGACGATGCGCATATTGCTCGAGAAAATGGAGCAAAATTTTTAGTTTGTACAACAGATCAAATCACGTATTTAATGCCGTTCTGACTGAGCGGAAATTGGATAATGCTGATGCGAATTTCAATTATTGCAATAACCGAACAAATTAGCTTTCATCGGGGAATAGTAATTGAAATGGCGGATGATACCTTCTTATGGAAGTGTAAATAAACTGCAATATTTGGCTTTGCATTTAACAGACACACCTTAGCCTTCTGGAAAGAGATAATACATTCTCGGGAATATAAACTTAATTATTAGGAGATGACATAGATGATTTAATAGTAAGTAAGATAAATATTTTATTACATATAGTCTTTATTTGTGGCCACATTAAAATTGTAATTCTGATGTGTTAAGAAAATCCAGAATATATAGGGTGTCTCAGTTGGAACTACAGGATATAATATTGTTCAGCGATGAATAACATTTTCATCTCGACGGATACACCAACAAACAAAATTGTCAAATTTGGGGCCCTGGAAATCTACATGTTGTTCAAGAAAAAAAAGTATCTACAGAGATGTACGGTTTGATGTGCACTTTGGAGTGATGGAGTAACTGGACCAGACTTCTTTGAAAATGAAGTTGGTAATGTTACCACAAGCATATTGACATCGTATGGTTTGTAGACGGCAGTCGTAAAATATTGACACCCTATTTACGACAGAACACAAAAGGCTCGCAATGAAATCCTACAGTTCCATCTGATACATCCTATACAAGTTACTCTTTTGGCAATACTAAAAGTGTTCCTGGAAATACAGCTTAGGTTAAGTGTACACCAGGCAACGATTTATTTATCGTTAATGGATTACGTTTGGGACCTATAAATACTGATGATGGATATGACGAAACAAATATAAGTTTTTCTTAAACAAATAATAACTTCGAATATACATATTAGTTATAAACTCTATTATGTTCACTTCAAGAAACATTTCTGAATTCCATTTTATTCCACTGTATTCTAAAATTCCATTTAACGTCATGTTCAGTACACAACTACAGTGATTTTATGCATTATAATAATCATGCACTAATTATAAGAGAATGTATTTCTACAAGTTCAATAGTTTTAAAATTTATGGTTACCAATGATTATTTCGAAAAATTTCCATTTTGATTAAGAATTTTACATATTCAATTAGTGAGGAATAGAGTGGTGATATTTATTTCAACTCTGGATTTCTTAGATTTTTGCTTCAATATTTTTTGTTTACAAAAAATAAAACCCGCCACAGGTAGGTTTCGACATCTGTCCCGGATTAGAACCGAACGACATACAGCTGTTTCAAACTTATTAGTACTCATCAGTGCCGTACACCGTATGCCGATCCAGGACAAACGCCGAATGAACTCTATGGGGTATACATCTTTATCGGTACGATCTCTGTCAGTAACAAATAAGTCGGAAATCGATCTATTGTTTACTTTAAAAGTTTATTTAATGTTACAAGTTGCAATAGTAGAACATTTAAAGTAGTCGATTAATATCCTAACCAGTTGTCATTTTTTTATGTAAAATTTTTATATTCGAAATAACAAATGTGTTGAAATTTTTCCATATTTAATACCTCGTTAAGTAGACCAAAGACGTGGTAATCGCTTGGGGTAAAGTCATGGAAATAAGGAGGATGTGATAGAAGTTCAAGTATCAAATAGTGAATGATCATGGAATTTACTGATCAAGAGAAAATAAGTATAAAACCTTGCCGCTACGGACCCAATACCCTCAAAAAGTCACCGTGTGGGCTGGAATTTTACGGGATTTTCTTGGCTCTATCTCCATAGGTAGGCCACATTACAGTAGAAAATATTTGAATTTGTTAGAAAATCATATAGTTCCTACTGTTCTGAACTCTGTGTTATGAACTTTAGACACTGATATTGCAGATATTTGGTATCAGTAAGACGGTTGTCAAGGGGGGTAAACCGTTTTTAGAAAACACATTCGCCCATCGCATTATAAGTGGAAGAGGTACAATTAAATAGCCTCCAAGATCTCCCGACTTAGCCTCAGATGATTTCCTTTAATGAGGTTAAACGAAAAGGACGCATACAGAAATCAAAGAGCTCACTCACAATGTTGATGAATTGTGTGCTAAAATTATAGCTATCTTATAAAGTGCGAGGCTAGAGAGTCTCACAAACGTTGGACCAGAATTTTTCGACCGTTTAAGGCAGGGGTGGTGAATTTTTATACATCTACATGCGAATTTATCCAAAGAAATGTTTAATTTATCAGTGACGTGCCAACAAGCAATATTAGCTTAGTAATTAGCGGGGAAAATATTAAAAAATAAAATACTTCTACATTAAAATTCTTTATTGGCAATCAGAATAAGTGTGACTTCCGCTGTTTCAAATTAGATGCCAAATAATTTATATTAGGTTCATACTTTGTAACTTTTAGTACAATGCAAAACGAATTGCAGTCAGTTTTTAAACGAGTCTTTAATGAAATACATTTCTGAAAATAATTACTCACAGCCATAGGTATACGAAAGAATTGAGAAAATAGTAAACGCCAAGCTTCTTTAGACAGCTTTCAACAGCACAAGTTTAGACAGCAAAAGATAAGTTCTGAAAATTTTATTTATTTGCATTTATGCTTATAATGCCTGATGTCTGACTTCTGTTGAAGTCATTCTTTTTCGATTAATTCCAATTCTTCCCTTATTTTGATAAATTTTTTAGTCTATATTAAACTAGACTAGAAATCAATCAGTTGCATTTCAGTTTGTTCTATTTCCAACCAATCAAATTTGAGTGTTTCCGATAACTCTCTAAACTGAGAATACCTCGATGAGAATTCATTGATTGAATATTTTATTACCAACGGACTTTGTCTGCCTATTTTTTTGTGCAAATACAAATCGCTGGCGATTTTTTCAAGTTTGGGAAATACATACCTGTAATTTTTGCAATTTTTACTGAGTCCTTGCAGCTTAGCTTGAAAAGCTCGAATGAAATCTATGATAACGATAACTGTTTTGTTTGAGCCTTGAAGCTTTACATTGAAATCATTAAAATGCTGGCACAAGTCCGTAAAAAACATCAATGTTCTCGTATAACATCCATCAGTTCTGAGTATTTTTCAATTTTTCTCCTCATTCTGTAAAAACGAGAGAAAATAAAGGAGATAAATATCTCCGATGAAGCTGGAGAATAGAACAGAGAGTGGCTGGGATAACATATCAAGTACCGCGGAGCCTTTAATAGGCGATCAGGCAACGAACCTCAGTAGTAGCAAGCACTCGGATATCTATTTAACATAATATAATTTATAATATGACACTATATATGGGTTCATTATTTAAAATTTTTTAAAGAATATATGTCTCTGATTAAACTGACTCGCAGATATTGATAAAACTCTTGGTTTAAGAAAACAGATGTCACAAATTAGACTAGATAAATCTCTCCGATGAAGCTGGGGAATAGAACAGATAGATGAAATACATTGGAGTCTTCAATAGGCGATTAGTCAACGAACTTTAGTAATAGCAAGCATTCGGATATTTAACACAATATAAATTGTAATATAGCACTATGTACGTGTTCATTATTTAAAATTTTCCGAGATATACATGTCTATGATAAAACTGACTTACAGATCTTGATGAAACTCTTGGTGCAAAAAAATAGATGTAACAAAGTAGACTTCTAAAGATAAACCTCTCCGATGAAGCCAAGGTATAGATTAAAGAGTGGTTCGGACAGATAGCTTAGTAGTAGCAAGCATTCGGATATCTATTTAACACGATATAATATAATTGTAATAATATGGGTTCATTATTTAGAATTTTTTAAAATATACATGCCTATGATAAAATTGACTCACATATCTTGATGAAACCCTTGATGCACGAAAGCAGATATCAGAAAGGAGACTTCTAAAGGAGATAAATCTCTCTGATGAAGCCGGGGAATAGAATAGAGAGGTTCTGGGAGAGATATCTTACGAAATACAGTGGAGACTTCACTAGGCGATTAGGTAACGAACCTTAGTAATAGCAAGTATTCGGATATCGATTTAGCACAATACAAATTGTAATACGGCACGTCAATATTTAGAATTCACTTCATTCATTTGAATCACTTTATTATTTAGAATTTTATAAAATATACCTATGGCTATCATAAAAATGCCTCATAAATGTTGGTGGAACTCTTGGTTCACGAAAACAGATTTTACAAATGAGACTTCTAAAGGAAATAAATCTCTCCGATGAATAAGATAGAGAGTGGCTAGGAGAGATAGCTTACGAAATACAGTGAAGACTCCAATAGGCGTTCAGAAAACGAACCTCAGTAGTAGCAAGCAGTCGGATATCTATTTAACACAATACAAATTGTGGTATAGCACTATATATGGTATCATTATTTAAAATTTTCAAAAATGTACATATGTCTATGATAAAAACGACTCAAGCCTGATTTCTTCCAAACAATCAATAAATCCTTGGATGAAATCTATCTCTATCACACAATTTCTGTGGCACCGATAACCCGTTCACGAGCATCTATAACCTCCAATGTAAATGAAAATAATTGTTTCTAAAAGTTCTTCTTCTTCTTCTTCTTCTTTCTTCTATAGTAGGTCTATGATCTGTTCCGCTTCGATGAATATCGGTACTTTGAGCTGGTTTATCTGTTTTTACAGAGGGTAGGTAGGCAGCTAACTTGGCGCTCCAACCCTTCTCTTTCTTCCGGGCTGGGGATCGGCAACAGTACTACTGGGCTATTCAATCCACCCAGCAGTACTGCAGGCTGAAAAATGTAACGGCACGCCGTGTTTTCAAGTGGTAACCCATCCATGTGCTAACTGCGCCCGACGTTGACTGTCTTCGGTGAATGATTGGAATGACTTCGGTAATGAATCCTAGTTTAATTTCACGCTAAGGGCTAAAAAATACTGATATAGATCGTGACTGTCTTTAGTTATTTGAACATTTAAAAAAATGGATGAAAGAATGTAAGTGAATTTTAATAACACGTAGTACGTGAATTTTACGGAAATAGTACTACACCCCACAAGTTCTTAGAGCGTATTAAATATTCCGGGGAGAAGTTACTGATAATGAGGATATAAGTAATAGGAATGGAAGAGCGTAAGCGAATCCAATTACTAAATACGGTAGGCGTGTTCCTTAAATAAGTGAAATAAACTTAATTTCAAACATCAACCTATCTAGTGGTGATTTTCTGCATTAGAAACTTAATTTATAATTAAAGCTACATAACGTATGTAGCATTTAGATGCATGACCTGTACCATATACTAATTTCATAAGTTGTAAAAACAATAAAATTGGTATCGTGGTCATATAGCCGGTTCGTATCGCGTACATGCGTCTGCTATTTCTTTTCTTTTCTGCCACACATAAGTTCATTCAAGATTTGTATTTGCCAGGTCTGTATATATGACTCCCTGTCGCAGTATTCATCTTCTATATTTTATGAGGAACTCATTATTTATGATAATTTTACTTTTTATTATTCATAACTAAATGGAAAACTTGCCTTCGTATCGGCTCGCTCGAAATTCAGTTCCATAGTTTCGGTTGCAACTATCTGTAAAGGATCTTAAATCAACGAATTCTTGAGATCGTTCCACGCATACCTCGATGCTTTATTAACTCTTACTACCAAAATAATAAAAATTCGATTTTCATTAGTATAAAATACTTTTTTTTTAATTTCTTTAGACCGTGACTCGAATAAATCTGTCTCCACTTCTGAAGCGATTATATTCCACAGGAATACTACAACGAAAACTAATTAATTACGACAGATACGAAGTTTATGTTTCACGGTCTAACGTCGGTCGTGATATATTTTACTAGGGAATTACTAGAGAAGTGTTCGGCACGTCAGGGATGAGTATCAGTCCACTTTTTATGACTGCACATAAAGGCCATTTAGGAATTCAAAGTTGTTTATTAGTGAAATAAATGTCAACTAAATTTTGCAAACGATTTTGGTGGTCCGGAGAAAGCTTTATTTATAACTACATACATAGTATTATATGGAGATAATCAGTGATGTCACTGAAATACTTTTCTAGTTGTTTACTGCATTACATATCGCCTTTTATAGAGCGTACATTCAGAATTTCAATACCAGATCGAAAATAAATGTAAAGGCGTTGTAGAATTATTTCCCTATAAGTTTAATAGGTAATAGTTGTGTTTTTATGTAGTTCAACAAGTACTCATTATTTGTCACAAAAACAATCTAAAATCTGTTGTGTTTATCTGGTGTGATAAAACTTCTCTTACTATAGATATTTCATTGTGAAATGATCATTGAATAGTATTATATTTATAACAAATGAATTTAAAAATGACAATACAATATAGGGTATGTGTGTGTTAATTTTTATAAAACAATAAAAATATTCCAGAGTTTCTTCAGACAAAACTTTCTTGCAGCTGATTTATCCTTCCAAACATTACCAATATTTCAAAAACTTTTCATAGAATGTCGTATATGCTGTGTAAAAATGTTATAGTCGATTTATTCATGATTTGAAAACTTTTCTGGAAATTGTTATGAATTGTCTGGAATAATTATGAATGCGTAACATTTGTGCATATTTGGTTTTTCCAGAGCAATTTTTTTACAAACGAAATATTTATTGCAGAAAACCGGACGAAGAAAAATATGTAATTTCTGCAGAGCCACTTCGTCGAATTATTTTCGATTAATGCTAGAATCTTAATAATCAATATCGACATTAAGTTTATTGATATTCACACAATAATAATAACCTATGTTATTATTATTGTATGGAAAAACAGAAAAACAGAGGCTCTATCAGGAGCTAAACAAACGAGTCAAAAGATCAGCAAGGAAAGACAAGAGGAAGTGGGCAGAGGAACTAGCCCAAAAAGCACAAACAGCTGCACAAAATAATAACACCAGGGAATTTTATCAGATCACTAAAAGGCTGACCAACAGAGTGTTGAATGAGGCAAGAATAATAAGATCCAAGGAAGGCCAGTCGTTAACATCAACGGATGGGCAGCGGGATAGGTGGAAGGAACACTTTCAGGAACTGTTGGGCGCTTTACATAATATAATGAAAAAAAAAAACGAAATAGAAAACGAAGAAAATGCAGAGGAATTGCGGATCAATTGTGAACCGCCTACTAAGGCAGAGATACAGCGTGCCGTAAAGACACTAAAAGATAACAAATCCCCAGGGGTGGACAATATATCGGCAGAACTTTTGAAGGCAGACCTCTAGTTAAGCGCAATGTTACTAGAGCCCATAATGAGGCAAGTGTGGGAAACAAACACCATTTCAGCTGGCTGAAAGGAAGGAATAATAATAAAACTACCCAAAAAAGGTGATCTCACTCAATGCCGGAACGGAGAGGCATAACCCTGCTAAATACAATAAATAAAATTTTAGCCACAATAGTACTTAGGAGACTCACAAGTGTGATCGAACCAGAGCTTCGACCTAATCAAGCACATAAATACGATAAGAATGATCGCAATCTGTAGAGTAGCGGACGTCACTATACTTAATATTAGTCGATTTTGAACGTGCTTTTGATAACCTTTCACATGGTGCCACTTGGAGAATATTAAAGTTAAGTGGGGTTCCTGAAAAAGTGGCATCCCTCATAAAAGCGCTGTACGCAGAAGTTAACTGCAGGGTAGCGCATGGTGGAACCAATAGTGAAGGATTTGAAACACTTTCTGGGGTCAGACAAGGATGCGTGCTCTTCCCCTTCCTATTTAATATTGTGCTAGATCACATTCTATCTAGAGTCAATAGCAATGCACAAAGTATCCGCTGGACCTTAACCTAAAGCCTGGGCGATCTGGAATATGCAGATGATGTGTGCCTTATGGGCCAAACTTTTCAAGAAACAGCAACTGGGTTGCAGATACTTTCAATAGAAGCCAGCAAGATCGGCCTAAAAATCAACATCAATAAAACAAAATGTATGAGAATTAACACCAGATACAATGCCCCATTTCATATAAATCACATAGAAATAGAGGATGTTGAGGAATTCACCTACCTGGGAAGTATCATTACAAAAAGTGGGGGTGCAGAAACTGACTTTCGTAGTAGAATACGAAAATCACAGCAAGCCTTCAGCTCACTCAGCCCAGTGTGGAATTCCAGACAATACTCCACACAAACAAAATTACGAATTTTTCAATCAAACGTTAAGTCAGTTCTGTTATATGGTATGAAACTTGGAATGTCACAAAGGTACTAATACGTAATCTTCAAGTCTTTGTCAACAAGTGCTTACGAAGAATACTTCGTATATTCTGGCCAGATCGCATAGCAAATGACGACCTCCTGCAACAAACAGGGCAGAAGGAAATTTCATCTGAAATTAAAAGCAGAGAATGGGGTTGGGTAGGGCACACACTTCGCAGACCCAACAAAAGTGTTGCGAAACAGGCTCTGGAATGGAATTCACAGGGATCTAGAGAAGTAAGAAAACCGGTACAGACATGGAAAAGAACAGTGATGGACGAGTTAAAAAGGGCAGGAAAGACATGGAATGAGGCCAAAGTCATGGCGCAAAACAGAACCAGATGGCGTGCTTTTACCGAAGCCCTATGTTCCGTATAGGAGTTAAAGGAATTAATATTAATGATGTTATTATTATTATTATTATTAGAATCATAAAACTATGAAATATAATACAGTTCAATGGAATGTATACTTTTTTGTGAAGTCCCTTTTGATATAACTGATAAATTAGAATAAAATCTCTATCCGATTATTATATACCCTACATCATTTTTATCTTATACTATTAAAAGTATCTGGAACTTTAAAAAACATGGTCTTTGTTGTAGTAGTATATCCTACAATAATTAACATTTTTCTATCCTTCAATATTCCCAATGTTTTTGAAAATGACCAATTTAAAATGCTTGAATGCTGGAAGATACTGTTTGTGGAGTATTTTTGTCTGGGAAAACAAAGCATGAGCTATTTAGTGTTCAGCTACATGGTGTCAAAGGTAACCCCGATTCGATAATTTTGATAGTTATTGGACATAATTCGTCCAGTCGAAGGTTTCTCTTCTCCTGACGCTCTTTCTTTCCAGGCTTATATCGTGCCATTGAAAAAATTTACAAGATCTTGAAAGAAGAAAATTGAAAAGGACTTGATTTTGATAAAAAAAGTTAAAAAAATGAAGGAATAGGAGTAACGAAAATAATATCCTGTACCAGCCAGATATACGGGCTGAAATAAGAATATCAATTTTTTTTTAAGGATGCTACATTATTGCCAGCCAGATAAACGGGCATTGGAAATATCATAATAAGCGTTCTAGGGGTTATAATAGTAAAAAGAATAATTTAAATAAAATGACTTATTGTGAAGAATAAACCATAAGAAAGAACTAGGCGCCTCGACCATATGTGCTTGGCCTGGAGAGGTTTCTCGTATCGAAGTACAAGGAAAATGATTATTCAAAGTAAATAATGAAAACATTTATTAACACACACGTAGCATGGCAAATAGGTATCCAAGATACGACAGACAGAAATAGTAAATAAATAATAATTATAAATAACATAAAATAGTTCTTACCAGTAAGCCATGGTGAGGGAGAGATCGTGGGTGTCGCTTCAGATGGACTGCCCTTTATTAATAATCTCGCGGTATTTATATGATTCCTGATTATTTATTCAGCATTTTCCTTATGGATTTAATTGAACAGAGTTTGTTTCGAACGCGATTATGAACTATAATTGAAATATGAAACTTGACATCCTTTACATGTATTAAATGATAACTTTATGCTATACGAAATATTAATAATGAATAAAAATAATTTAGAAACAATATAGAATGTATTTATTAATTTAATTTCTATGGATTATTTAATTTGGTATTGAATATTTTCGACTTTTACTTTATAGGGAATATGCTGCTAAATAGTTGGGTTAATTTTAATAGGATAAAAAACAATAATAATAATTACTACACTACATTATGTTCATAGTAGGAATTAATCGAATATTTCATGATTATTATGATTATGAACTGTTATAAATAAAAAACTTATAAACTAATTATACATCAAGTAAAACAATATAATAATAATAATAACATCTTTCGGTCCTCTCGTATTTATTCGGAATATTGATATATAATAATTTGAATTTGAGTGAATTAGAAACTAACGTGTGGACTATTACCTAAATTTAGGAACACCTATCCACGATTAGCTATTGAGAGGCTATACACAAAGAGATTTCAAGGAGAACAAGGACTAATTAACATCGCAAAATTGAGTAGAAAGCAGAAGAAGGACATAAAAAGTTTCAAGACCCCACGAGAAATTGGTCCAAGTTGGCAGAGGATATATTGCAATGAAGCTCAATAAGGACAATGTTCATATAGCGCCACTAAACCCGAACACCACCTGACGTGAAAAGGATATGCACGCAAAAGATTCTACTCTATTAGCCGGAGAGGGCATTGACAAGCTGGGCTCACTGAGAATTGAAAGTACAGGAAATCTGTACCATAACATCGAATATTTCATGGTAATAATCCAAGGAGGCTTGATATTTAGTCTCAACTACGAGAAGTGTATATATAAAATGGAAATGGAAGACAAATACCTTAAATGCAACATACCAGGGGAGATAATGCACCATATTATTGGGGAATGTCCATTCATCTAGCAAGCTCAGAATTTGTAGGAAAACATACCTAGGTAGTGAAAATAGAACACGTGAAATTGACACAAAAACACAACCAGTCGTCGAACCTACCATAATATTACAAATATGTATAATTCACAGATAGTTCTTGAGAGCGACAGCCACTTGTTACATTAGGACAGGCCAATCAATAAACACATTACAGACATAGGTCGCCCATCGACTAAAATCCGTTGACGTTCCAAAATTTTAGAAATATGGAAGCCGAAAATATGAAAACCATGCGAGATATATTAAGAACATCTGGGGCCTAGACAAAGCAGAAATGACCTCAATAATTATCTTGATAACAGGCGCAATGACGAAGAACTTAAGAGCTAACATCGAAAAGATAGGGCTTCCAAACTACATCTTTAAACCAATGCAGAGAGCGTTGTATTGCAGATCTATCACACATCAAGAAAGTTCCTGAAGTAGTATTAGTGGAACGAACCTAACTCCCGGAGTAACTCTCTAACTCTCAGAAGTGGGTGAATGTTTTCCAAGACAAACGGTAGGGTTCAAAATCCCTATCAAGGACAGAGGCTTGATCTTCCACTTAACCACAAAATATTGTCGCTTTCACTACTGCTTTCTCGCCTTTTGTTTAGTTAAATAAATATCTGTTTATCACGTAGACGTAATAAAGAACGTCTTCCAGTAGTTTAACGTATTTACTATTAAACCAAAACACTTTTTCCAGAACTTTAGCCACATCGAATGATTTCTCTCGATAGTTTCCACGCATAACCTAAAATCAGCGATTAAAATATGTTCGACACAGATATAAATACTAATTAGAAAACACTTTAGGTATAGTGTTTAAGATCGTAGATATGATAGAAATCGTTAAATTAAAATTTATTAAACTCGCGTTACTCTTGCCTAACAGTATCCCGGCTGTAGTTATGTAAGAATAGGTTCTGGACTTGGGCTTTAATTAATTTTAATTTATTGTCCAGTTACTCAATGTGCCAACCTAAAATAATGCCGCATCGCACAATGGACTATTAACATCGCGCAGCTGTATTTAAAGAGTATGTTATAATATCTAATTAACGTTTTATTTCTCTAATAAAGTGTCAACTTAAATTCCGTAATATAATTTCTATATTATCTTGATTACATGATGGGTCAAGAAAAATGAAATGTTACATCGTGGGGACTGGAAATTGGATAACGGTTTTTATTATTAAATAAACTGTTTAATAGATTATTTAGCAATTAAGTGTGTCACTAATAATAAAGGGTCTTTCAATAAGGACGCTCGATTTTTAAACGTAAATAAATCAAGTTGTGTGTTGAAAGAATATGGTATGGCATTAAGTATGGAATATAATGTCGTTTAAATGTCCGTCGCGGCTTTGCTTGGTGGCACGTATTCGGGAGGTCCAACTTTCGGTGACTTTGTCGCATAAATCTGGCTAAATTTGCTGGATGGCGTTCGTTATGTTGACTTTAAGGGCATCAATTGTTTGCGGTTTATTCATATAAACCTGCGATTTAAGATAGACCTAAAGGAAGAAGTTTAAAGGAGTTAAATCGCACCATCTCTGTGGCCAGTTCAGGTCACCGCTGCGCGAGATAACCATGCCCTCAAATCGCTCGTGCAGAATGTCCATCATGACTTGCGCTGTGTGGCACGTAACGCCATCCTCTTGGAACCACATGTCGTCGGTATCCATATCATCCAGTTTAGGCCACAAGAAGTTGCTTATAATTGATCTGTAGCGCTCGCCGTTGACGGATATGGCAATGCCCAGTTTCGTTTTGGAAGAAGTATGGGTCAATGATTCCGTCACACCAAACAGTGACTTTCACGGGATGCAATTGGTGTTGGTGTATCTCGTGTGGATGGTATCGTCTCAAATCCGACAACTTTGCTTGTTCACATATCCATTCATCCAAAAATGGGCGTCGTCGCTAAAGATGATTTTTTGGTGAAATTTGGGTCAACTTCTAATTGCTCTAGAGTCCAATCAGCGAACACACGGCGTTATTTATGGTCGTTCACTTTAAATTCCTGTGTCAGTTATATGGATGTAAACCCAAGTTCCAACGCAAAATTAGCCAAGTTGAGGTCGCAGAAAGACAAAGTTCTTCTGAATGACGAGAAATTGAGTGCCTCGAATTTTCCCGTACACTCTCACGCACAACAGCGATGTTTTCAGCAGACCTTGCGTTTCGGTGACGTAGGGGTATTGGCTGATTATTTATTTATCAAACCGGTTAACTTGAATTTGTCCACCAAACGTCGATTTAGCGGGACTATTGTGGCGAGGATAAAAGTCCCGTAATGCGCGGAATGTTTTTCGAACGGAGCACTGATTTTGAAAATAAAATTTGATGATTTGCACACGTTGTTGAACGGTATAGCCTTCCATGGTGATGTGCTGCTTTACACTTTTGAACAATTCACAATAAATTTAACAGATGTTGCTTTAACAACATGGCCGTTATAACCTAACAAATTTCGAGCGTCCCTATTGAAAGACACTATATATTCAGTTATATATTCAGGTTTTAAATTGAAAATCATATATTTATTTAAAGATGAAATGTTTCCAAGTTTGTTTTTTTTGCCCACAAGTATCAATAGCTACGGTTATAGCCTTCCTTCCTTCCCATTTCAACTTTTAGGTCGTTTAAGGTTTTCAATTTTAGAGACACACATTTCACGCCTCAAAGGAGTGTCTGCGATAGGTTGAGAAATCTTGAAACTGGAAATACTAGTGCCTTATAGAAACGTTGCTGGTTTAATAGACGTGGGATGTTCAATGTTAGAATTTTGTTTTGAAATTTCTCAATAATTTTGAGAGTTCTTATAATATTTTTTTCTTTAATTATTGTTACTAGTCGTGCAACAACTAATCTAAAATGTTTATTTAAATTCTTAATACTATGTACTTAATTAAGTTGTTCCTATTGGTGTTTCTTAGTTCTTTAGATGAAGTCACATATTTAATATGTTATACTATACTACTGCTCTAAATACTTCACATACATCATGAACTACACTAGTTCAAGGGTTTAACCCGAGTCGAGTCTTCTTTTTGTTAGTATTATCTTGCAGATGCTGCAGGACCTCGATGTTGATGTGGGTGTGCAGTGTTCCTTCGTACTTTCCCACAATCCTTTTAATTTCTTCTCTAACTATTAAAATCTATAGGTAGGTCTCTATGGAGGTAATCATGATCAATTTTATGATATCAAGGCGCATCGATTATAACAGGGAGCACTTTGTTTTGGAAAACGTGAATTATATCTATATGATTATTTGCCGCACACCCCCAGTGTTGGATTTCATAAAGCCAGACGGGTTTTAATACCTGTTTCTACAATAATAATTTATTGTGTACAGAGGGGTGAGATGTTCTTCCCAATAACCAATACATTTTATTTTGTATTGGCTATAGTATATTATAGTATGAATATGAAATTTGACAATATTATGTTTTTTGACATGACAAATAATAATTTTCAACTAATTTTAACGTTGTCCATAGAGGGTGCTATTTATACTCTTGTTGCTTTTGTAAATCGGGGCATTTCTTCTCTATAGAATTATGGACATAATGAATTAAAAATGTGAAAGCGTATTCTTCTTTACACAGAAAAGTGGCTCTTGTTTAATGTTAATATCTCTATGCGTTTAGTATTAATAGTTTATTAATAATTATTAATGAGATTATTAAAAGTAAACTTTTTGTTTTTAATAATCTTTGAAATACAAAGAAATTTCCTACCAGTAGTCATCAAGTCACCTTTGTAGGTTAATTTAAGAATTAAAAATTGCATAAAAACGAGATGCATTGAAACTTTTATGAGTAAATATCTCGAACACGGATATATTTTCCCCAACCTTTTGCAGACACCCTGTATACTCATTTTTTCTACATTTTGTAAATAAACTGTATGGAATTATGTACTAATATTGGGAATAAACATGGACTTAAAATAACTTCAGCAAAATAGCTGCAAAAAATATACCCAGACTTTTCCATCCAGAATCCAGAAAAATTTCCCGAGATTATCCCAGGAGTTAGGCTCGGACGATAGAGTAGAGAATTTACTCTATCTTAGTTCGCTTCATTTTATCAACTATAACTGGTTCAGGAACTTCCTTGAATCAACTTTATTATTATTATTTAGAATTATTCAAGATTAATAACGACCATGAAAATTGTCATAGTAGACGTTAAAATATGAAGATCCGTATGTATTTCCCGTATGTCAATGGCTATGCATATATCAATATCGAAATATCTCAAAAACTATTTTTGAATAGGAATATATTAATAATAGTTACCCAAAGAAATATGTAGAACTGAAAAATAACGGGTGTCCCAGCGAGAGGTAGCTGATTTAAACTTGCTGCCAAGTTGATGCTTCGCAGTTATTACGTGGAGAGTACGCCATTAAGAAATGGAGCGCTATACTGTTTAGCAACGCATACTCATTGTTAAAACGTACTATGAAAGAAATGGTTCAATTGTGGGTACTGAAAGAAAATCACGTGCAATTATGGGTCGTCGTGGGGCACCTACTAAGCGTTTAAGACCCCATTCAGAGGCGGATTATCCGTAAGGCAAACTATTGGTGCGAGGTTGCAAAGGGGCGCGCGCGCGGAGTTTTTAAACAAAGAAAAATATAAATAACAAAATTAATTGTGTCAGTAAGTATGCACCTACCTACACAATATAAAATATTCTTTAATTCTATAGAGATTTAGAGCTTCCGAAGCATGCTCCGCCTTCTTGATCATTCCTACATCGCCTGATTTCATAACAGAAGTTGAAGTTGGTTAAGATACAACTACAACTGCAATGTTGCGCGTTCGTCGCGTCGATCGCGAGCATCGGACGTTGCTATAGTCCAGTCGGTATGGAAGAAAAATAGCTTTGTTGTCGACTTTACTTATAAATGGTCCGATTTGCAATTTTTTTTAAATACTCAGAAAAATATACATAACATTTGTGAGCATATGCGAAGGTGTGCTTTTTATTTGTTTAAAAAATAGCCATTTTGCACTATGCTTTAAATTAAAATATCTCAGAAACTACGCTAAAATTTATCAAGACATGCTGTGAATAAAATTTAGAGAAAAGACGAATTTAACGAAAAGAATGAGCAAAGTTCGATGTCTCTATAACTTATAGTTCACGAGATATTAATTTTTTAAGTAAAAATTGAGGAGTGGAGCGCAGAAATCGATAAACAAATGGCCTTAACTCGGACAAAAATAAATGAATTTTTATGTTTTTTTTTTAAATGAAGTTTATACTTTGTACTACGGAGAAAAAATTCAGCTAAGCTCTAAAAAATGTTTTGCAATTTTTATCGCCAAAAATAAAATTTCAGTTTTTTGGACTTAAAAATCGTTAATATTAAAAAAAATATTTTTTTAAAGCGGAAATATATTCTTTAGATAAAAACACATCACGTAAATTATAAAATAAAATGTAAAAAGAAATTTATTAATAAAAGCGATTTAAAGTCAGGCTATTAGGCATTAGTCCGTTGATATTGACATTTGTACAGTTATTCAAATGTATGACAGTCACATAATTTCTGCAGAAAGGGAAAATTTTAATAAATATGAACAGCAAGTCTCAACAACAACAATTGAAGTTGGAACTCTCATTAGTCAAAGAATATGAAAAGGACACAAAGAAGATACGGAAGAGAAAGCTCGCAGCAGATGAATCTGCCGAAGATATTACTTCTTCATTATCTGGTCGGGAAACATTCAAAGTGACAGTATATTTAGTAATTATAGACAGACTTGCGGTTGAACTTCAAAAGAGACGAGAAGCGTACAGCAATTTTTACAATAAATTTTCGTTTTTAAGCAATTTGAACACAGAACAAGTTCAAAATAGAGCAAGTATGTTAGTAACAATGTATTCTGGTGATTTAGAAAAGTGCTTTGTTGATGAATGTATCCATCTACGTTCTTATTTAACAACGATAGCTCGAGACGGAGAGCTGCCCCAAACAACCAACGCGATTTTACAGGTTCTAAGAAATAAATAACTTGAAACAATTTACCCAAACATTGATATAGCCTTAAGAATGTGCGTATCGACGGCAGTCAGCAATTGCAGTGGTGAGCGTTTTCGTGTCTAAAGAGAGAGAAAAACTATCTTCGCTCAACCATGACAGGTAAGAGATTAAATTCGTTAGCAATACTTAACATTGAATCAAACTTATTGCTATCTTTAAAATATGACGATTTTATTGACAATTTCGGAAGACAAAAATGTAGGCGCAGAAACTTTAAATTTTTTTAAAAATTGACATTGAATATGATTAGTACCAATTTTTAAATAAATAATTCATAACTTTAATTTTTTTATTTATCAAATATTAATAAATTATTTTAAGCTTTTACATAATTGATGATAACACGCCATCATCTGTCAACACACATACATAGTCAGATCTGTTACCCAGAGAGGCATCATGGATTTCCATATTCGTTCTGTCCCTCTTGCTTTCTTCACTCTCAACACATATTTCATTCATGTCTAAGGGTAAGTACACGTGTCCTGGCCTACCTAATTATCCCTACTAATATTATCTTGGAGTGACCGAAACCGCCTCCTCTTTAATATAGCAAATTGTCAAGTGATGTCTTTCACTCGTTCACATATAATAGTATAATTAACAACTACCAGCTATGCAATGAGACAATTCCTCGTTCTTTCGAACTTTCGCGTTAGAGGGGCGCTAATGAGGTGCTTGCCTAGGGCGCTCTCGACACTTAATCCGCCTCGTCCCCATTAGACCCCATAAGACCATAAAACCCCATTAGACTATTTCTTATGGGGCTACGTTAAAGAAAAAGTCTATGCTAATAATTCCGTTACGATTGAACAGCTGAAAAATAACGTTAGTGAAGTTATTGAGGACATAGGGCCACAGTCATGTCGCGAAGTGATGTCGTGAAACTTCATCAAAAGAATCCACTGCTGCCAGAGAAGCAGTTACAAGATATTGTATTCCATGTCTAATGGCGTAGTTTAAATAAACAATTGAACCCAAAATTATTATAGAAATGTTATTTATTTGCCCAATAATTACAAACATAATCGGCTACCTCTCGCTGCTATTACTACTCCATATATAATAAATAATATAGCATTTCATTTAAAACGAAGCTGTTGACACTTTGCGAAGATATTGTTTAAAAAAGTATAATACGATGTAATTTTAGAAAAGTCTTCGAATTTATACTGTACGATGTAAAATTCTGTCATACAAGCTAAGCAAATTTGGGCTGTCTCAAAGTTCTATTCTTTTTTTTAAATCATATTTAGATAGTAGAATATTAACGGTTCAATATCATGATTTTAGTTCTGTTGAAATATCTTGCAATATCGGACGTTCTACAAGGATCAATTTTGGGGCTCCTTCCATTTATCGCATTTATAAATGGTATCTGTCAGGGCATGGACTCGACAATTTTGTTGTAACCGAACGTGCGGAACTGCATATTGCACCAAAATTATATTAACAATTTAAATACATGGTGTGAGACTAATCTATTATCACTCAATATCAGTAAGTGTAATTCAATATATTTTACTCGTAAAGAGTCTTCTATTTAGAGACTCGTAAGGAGTCTCCTTCTTTGATTACATTATTAATAACATTAATGTAAACAAAGTTGGAAAATTTAAATATTTAGGGGTGATTCTTGATTGCAAACAAACTTTTATTAATCATGCAAATAATGTAAGTTTAAATAGTTACAAAATGCTTCATTGTAAGAAGTTCTAAATGGTTTATAATGTCTAACAGGTTAAAACAACTATTTGATACTTTTGTGAGATCTATGCCAGAATATGGATCTGTTGTATTGAATCCAGATTATGATCTTCAGAGAAAGAGTTCAAAGGAAATTTTTAAAATACGTGTGTTTTCGTTGCGATGGAGTTTATCCAGTTAGAAGTATTTCGCATGAAAGTTTATTGAATAGATTTAAAGTTTAACTCTTAGAAACTCGAAGAAAGTATTTAGGTATATTGCTTTTGTATAAATTATTAAATAATTGTAGTGATTATCGACACTTGTTATCACAAATTACCATTCATGTTTCTAGATTGCCTGTCCCTAACATAAATGTTTTTTATCTTACAACTCCTGCAACCAATGTACGATACTTTTATTTTTAACTATATATAAAATTTGTATAGATTTTCAAACAATACAAAATAGAGTAGATAATTATTTGCAACTCCAGTCGTACAGACATACGTAATGCTATATTGTGTAATATTCAATGTGCACAATACTTTAAAAAAATAGGTTTATTTTAGATTTTGCTAGTGTTTGACTTTGTTTCCTATTTATGTATATATGTTTTGTGTCGAGTTTTACTATTCTATAATACTGCCGTGCTAAGCGAAAGAGTAGTACAGCTTGTCAAGAATAAGAACAAGTCTCAAAACTGCGATATCGGACCGCCCACGAGGTGCGCAGTAAAGTGCAGCCTGCGAGGTGCGCAGCCTGGTCTTTACTCAGTCGCACTGAGATTGGCCTCGCGTAACGTGCTTCCTTTTCCTTCTGAATACTGTCTCGCTCTTTCTTCTACGCATACCTAGAGAATTTCACACCTTCCCCTATTCTTGACAAGCTGCAACTCATAAAATTCTAACTTTTCAATATTAACAATTTCATTGATTTTAATTCGCACCGTCTTATTAAAATTGTTTTCGGAACGTGAAAGCGGTAGAGATAATAATTAATTTCACTCCAACTAACTGAAGCATCCTTTTGGCAAAATCAGCCGTCTACTGACTGTAAAATGAGGTACGACTTTTTTGCTTAGCAAAAATTGAGATACGACTCTCTTGCTTAGCACGGCAGAATAGACCTTGGCTGTTGAATGGTGTACAAATAAATAAATAAATAAATAATAAAAAATTAAAAAGTTAGCTTCCATGGCGAAATGAAAAACTTATTTAGTCAATGAACAGATTCCGCGAGAAACCTTGTATACCTAAGCCTTAGACAATTCTTATCAAATTTCATATGGCGGCTAA
The DNA here is from genome assembly GCA_037954035.1 of Rosalia funebris. Lineage (NCBI taxonomy): Eukaryota > Metazoa > Arthropoda > Insecta > Coleoptera > Cerambycidae > Rosalia > Rosalia funebris. The sequence continues at coordinate 36,631,765 of JAZFAV010000015.1, forward strand.
TTCATCTTTCTTCTATTCTAACACAGTCAGACACAAGACAAATATACACAACGCGAAATTGTGATAACTCAAAAATACATAATCCTTTAAACGTCCATTAGCATGGGCATTAGAATCGTTCTCCTGCTATCTCTTACAGGATTATCTTTCGTTTAATACATCCGTGTTGTTCATAATGGAGTAATTTGTGTACGCGTTCTGTTTTACAGACGGCGGGCCACCATGTACGCCTCCGTGTAGGTTTTAACATCGTAGACGTGTTAGAATGACGTGAAAATGTCATACGATATCGAGATACTAATAGAGAAGACGCGTCTCACTAATTGGGTAATTCGTAACTGGATATAACGCGTTCGCAGCGGGACCACAAAGTGATGTCAAAGTGAAGCGTCGCCGGGTATTTGCATATTTTTTTATTTCCTAGTTCTCAGCCAATTAATCCAGCAGTTAAATTGACTCGAGACTGATTCGCATATGAGTATGACGTGTACAGGGTGGACAATAAAATGGCCGGCAACGAAACTGTTTTACCTCAAAAGGGGCGCTTTCTGAATACGCTATTTTTGAGAATAGTTTACATAATTAAAATATTGTTTACAAGTATTATGTTAATTTGTGTGGCAAGATTAAGGTTCAGATTAGGTAGTGAAGAAACTTCAGATCATAGATTATATTTGGAAATAAAATACTGAAACGTCTCGTACCCTGGCTATAAGATCACGCAGTATTTTTAAATTTTTCGTAACACTATTAAAGTAATTTGGCATCTAAAATCTTACCTAAATTATTTTTATTTTCATTTAATAATCAGTCAAAATAATTAGGCGCGGAATAAATTAATTTTCAGAGATGAAGTAGAGGTTTGAAATATTCAATACAGAATATCAAGAGAACAATCTTTGCGTTAAATCGCATTGAGGCTTCAAACTCTAAGCAATTGATAGCGGTGGAGTAGGTATGTGTAACATAAATACAGCGAGCAACACATTTATTTTTCGAAGGGCAATTATCGCACGTATATGTTAAGTAAGGTAAGGTAAGGCCTTATATAGAAATAGAGCCCGAGATACTTGATTAAACATTTATAGACATTAAAAATACCGTCGAATTATCGAGATCTCGTACGCTGTTTCATCACCTGCTAGTTATTTCCGTCGCACAAAAGGTTTCAGGAATTTATTATCCCTTTCACAGAAAACCACGATTTTCCTTAAATATTGATGCCCCGAAGTAAGAGGATAGTTTAGAAATAATCCGAGAAGTAGTTCGAAGTTAGTCCGGGAAGAGGTAGCCACGAGGATTTGAACACCAGAAGAAACGACGATGCGAAGAACAGAAGACTAGAAAAATAGAAGCTCCGAAAATTAGCTGTTCATGTCTACGAATTTGCCACCTCGGGAGGGTTCCGTCGCTCGAACCACGTTGTCCACTCGAAAAGCATGAAACCGAACTTAGGCCAGCGCCATACATACAAATTACTTAACTGATCCTCGGCGTAGTGTGTTCAAGAACAGTAATTCGTATGGAAAGGAATGTGTTGGCGTCCTGCCGCGTAGGTTCGGCGACGGAATTTCCTTGCAGTGCGGTGCTGGCCTTAAACTCCGGATGACAATCGAGTTATCCGTCGAGTCCTCCGAGGTTCCCCGTCATGGACGTTGTTTCCCCCGAAAGCTGAGGTTGCGAACCTGGGGAAGAAGTTTCCGACGTCGTACCTATCTGCTCCTTGTTAGGTGACGGTTATTTAATCACTCGTATTTCGAACACGCAATTTCGATAAAAGTGGAATTTATTTGTTTTTAATGACTCTATATCTGCGTCGGTATTTCACTGTGGTATTCAATTAGAATTCAATACTATTTAGGTAATTTGTGTTATAATAATAATTCCGTGTTTTATTTTGAGTGCAGCCTAGCTGCAGCACATTTTTGTTATTCATTTATTTATAATTATTTCTTTTACCGGGAACTTATTACCAGTATTCACCTATCTTACGTAAATATATATTAATCTGTTCTATGATGTTCTTGAGATGCTAACAACCCTCTGTTTATAATTTCCTTCAGTAAACCAGATATGAGCGTATATTAACAGTTACTACAGGTGATCTTCCGTCGGTGGTTGTATACCATGGGTGACATTCACTTGTCGTTTAAAAGGTTAATGAAATTTAGTGCTTATTATCTTAGAGTGCATACTTTGTCTACCACAGAAGGGTAAATTTCGCATCGGGCTAGTTGTCTCTACCTGGGTATCTCAGAGAGAGTGGGTACGTGACATAAAGCAATTACTAGAGACAGTGTCTTATATCTAATACCTTTACAACCGAACAGAAATTACAACTAGAAGGTTCACAGTACGGCGGTACTTTTAATTTGCACTTACAAAGGCACGCGGCCATTGAATAGCGGCTTTCTTGAGTGTACGTGGAATACATCGTACGATACTATACATGAGCCACCTGCTAGTTAGCTAATTTTCGCTGAACGACGGGACGGTGTAAGGGGGGAAACTTAGCGGGCGTAGCTTAGAGTGAACCCTTCTAGTTGTAATTTCGGCTCGGTGCTTTTACTGAGGCAAATTGTACATAATCTACAGCAACAAGCCATTTGCTACCTGCGAGTCTCCCCAATGGGGAAACTCACCGAGTGTTTGGCGAGAGGAGTTCCTCTTGGTCTATTGCCACCAAACAGAAATTACAACTAGAAAGTTGATTCGAAGCTCTGCCCGCTAAGTTTCCCTTAGTACCCCGTCTCGTCGTTCAGCGAGTATAAGCTACCTATCACGCGACGCATGTATAGGATCATATGAAGTATCCCCCATATACTAAAGAAGGCCGCCGCTCAACAGCTGTATAGCGGCAATGTCTTTGTAAGCAAGAAATAAAAGTACCGACGTAGAGTTAACCTTCTAGTTTTAATTTCTGTTCGGTGGTATTATTTAAACAAACTAGTCATTATTTAAACAAACGGAAGTTTCCGTTACAAGTAACAGTTATCTGTTATTAAAAATTACAGCGAATTCTTGAGAAAACGGGAAACTACTAGTACAACCTTAAATCTAAAGGTGCGTCCAAACCTGCAACACCGAAGCGTATCGTAACGTCGACGCGTAACTTACTATCGTGACACTATATCACAGCAGGACACATACTTTTTATCCGCAACAGGACATCGACGCGTAATATCGGTTCGGAACACCACGCCGTTCCATCCATTGTAGTCGTTGTAGTTGCGTCCAGACATGTAAGGGGGATGCGTAACACAAACCGCAGTACAAGTCTTTGATTTGACGCTGAAAAACCGACAAGCTGCGGAACGCTGTGATGTTGCGCGACGACGTTACGATGTTACGCTGTGAGCCATTTAAATTGTCACGGGGCGGCGCACGGCGTACGTTCCGTGACAATACGCTTTAATAATAAACAAATTTAAAAAGCAATTTCTCTCTGTAAGTACTATCTGAACATAACTCTCAGCAAGTTATTGCATACGCATTCACACGATGCAGTAGTTATTCTAGTGTGAAAATATCTCGCCAGAATAGAGCTGGCGCTGCTGCTCTCATTGTAATTGCGCAAGAACAGCGAAAAGATAGAAAAAAACCATGGGTGAAAGACCGGATAGCCAGAAGGCCTACTCGCGGGGTTTACGCTATGTTATTAGAGGAATTACGAAGTGACGATACAAACAATTTTTTGCGGATGTCAGAAACATATTTTAATTTTTTATTGAATATATTTTCGGATACAATATCAAAAGGATTGATTGTATTGATATCCGAAATACAATTTCGGATATCAATACAAAAATATGCGTGAAGCGATCACACCAAAAGAACGACTGGCTCTAACATTGAGGTTCTTAGTCACAGGTAAATACATAAAGCTATTACGATGTAGTTATTTTATTTCTTACATTTATATATAAAAAATATAACTTTCTTTTTAGGAGATTCTCATCATTCACTCATGTATCTGTTTCGAATTCCCGTATGTATGATCTCAAAGATAATTCCTGAGTATTGTTAGGCTCTACATGTGGCGCTAAAAAATCATTATTATCCTTCGAAAATATGAATCAATTCAAAAGTATCCTGGGTAGATCATGCTCACACGTTTTCCTCCATTTTGTATTTTTCGCGCTATGAACTTGCACACAACTTCCAACGAGATCGAAATAAGTTTGCACTTCCTAGAGCACTCTCCGAACCTGTTTAGGCGTGTAAGCACTTATTGCCGCAAGCGCTTGCCGGCAATAATGAAACTTGCGGGGAGAGCACTCTCAGAACCTGGTTACATTACGCAAGTTCTCTGGAAGTACTCTCAGACATTAACTTGCGATAGTTTAACTTGCTCGTGTAAACTACGCTTTAAGATGTCTGGGCTATACGATAGAGGTTTTGTGTTATATTGGAATTATTTCAGTAAAACTAAATAGCAGCGAGCGTATATGAATAGTACACAATTCCATTCATTAGACTTTATCAGATTCCGAAAGATGATATCCACCGTGTACAATATAAATATATAAAATTAATGGCGCCGCTCCTTCGTCGAATACATTAGCGGTAAAAGATGTATTCCGATACGGAGAAAAACAAAGGTCTAATACCGCCTCTCGAATTGGCCGTAGTATTTACATTTTTCCGCGTTATTTTATTCAAATTAACGGGGCTTTTTAATTAATAATTTTGTTCGCATCACGGCCAATAATTTAAACGTTTCAACAATTTCACGCTTTGCTCATAGAACAGGTTCCCTAATTAAATGATAACCAATGGAATGAAAGATTGTTATTTATTAGCCAATCTGCAAGTGATTAAGGAATATGTATTTCTGGTATCAAATATTAAATCGGTGATGTATGCTCCTTGAAATAGAATAAAGATACCGCTCTGTTGTGTTTATACGAAGAGGTACAAGGAAATAGAAATTCTAATATTGAATCAAACTTGTTTACATACCCAATCGAAAACAACCGAAAGGCATATATTGTAGCTACATATGTATGGATCAAATTCACCCTTATTTAAATGTATGAAAACGTATATATTTGCATTTTTAAATAATTTGATACATATAGGATCTTTCAATAGAGACTGTCAAAAATTGTTAGGTTATAGCGGCCATGTTGTTAAAACAACATCTGTCAAATTTATTGTGAATTGTTCAGTAGTGTATGGAAAACCATCATGGAAGGTTATAACGTTCAACAACGCGCACAAATCATCCAAATTTTATTTTAAAAATCAGTGGAGCACTGATTTTCGAGAAGTATTCCACGCATTACGTGATTTTTATCCTCCCACAACCGTCCCTCCAAGCCGATTATTCCATGTCTGGTGGTCAAATTCGAGTTGACCGGTTTGATAAATAATCAGCCAATACGTGTACGCCACCGAAACGTAAGGTCTGCTGAAAACATCGCTGCTGTGCATGAGAGTGTACGAAAAAACCCAAGGCAGTCAATTTTTCGTCGTTCATAAGAACATTGTGTTTCTGCGACTTCAACTGTCCGACGAATTTTGCGTTGGGACTTGGGTCTGCACCCGTATAAAATCCAACTGACCCAGGAACTTAGGGTAATCGACCATAGACAATGCCGTGTGTTCGCTGATTGGGTTCTGGAGCAGTTGGAAGTTGCCCAAATGTTGTCAAAAAAATCATCTTTAGCGACGAGGTCCTTTGTTGGATAAATGGATATGCGAACAAGCAAAATGGTCGGGTTTGGGACGACACCAATCCACACGAGATACACCATCACCAAATGCATCCCGAGAAAGTCACTGTTTGGTGCGGATTTTGGCCTGGCCGGATCTTGGGACCGTACTTCTTCCAAAACGAAACTGGCATTGTCATAACCGTCAACGGCGAGCTCTACAGATCGATGATAAATAACTTCTTGTGACCTAAATTGGATGATATGAATACTGATGACATGTGGCTTCAACAGGACGGCTACATACCAGACAGCGCATGACACGATGGGCATTCTGCACGAGCGATTTCAGGGCATGGTTATCTCGCGCAGCGGTGACTTGAATTGGCCACCTAAATCGTGCAATTTAACGTCTTCAGACTTCTTCCTTTGGGGCTATATTAAATCGCAGGTTTACACGAGTAAACAAAAAACAATTCATGGCCTCAAAGTTAACATAACGAATGCCATCCAGCATATTCAGCCAGATTTATGCGACAAAGTCCATTGAAAATTGAACCTCCCGATTACGTGTCATCAAGCAAAGCCGCGGCGGACATTTGAACGACGTTATATTCTATACTTAATGCCATAAAATTTTCCTTCAAATAAAAAAAAATCAGTGGATATCTCACAAACAACTTGTTTTATTTATGTTTAAAAATCGAGCGTCCTTATTGAAAGATCTTTTATATACAGCTTGTCAAGGATAGGAACAAGTCTCAAAACTGCGATATCGGACCGCCCACGGGGTGCGCAGTAAATAGCACTTACTCAGTCACATTGAGAACTTTGTAGAGTCAATATCGAGTATGTATGGATGTACAGAGAGTTCGATCTGGCCACACGCAAACTTCTCCCTTCGAATGACGTCTCACTCTTCTACGCATCACAGAGAATCTCACACTTCTTCTTATTCTTGACAAGCTTGTAAGTACAATTGCGTATTCACCTCCAACGCCATTTTCGTCTTTTCAATAATTTTATTGCATTAAATACACACACTGTCAAAAGTCTTAGACCCCCCGTATATTACAGATTTCAACTATGTTTATTTTGTTTTCGTTACTAGGTAACAAAGGTCAGTTATTTAGCTGTCAAATAAGATCAACTAAATTGCTAGATAAAATATTGTTGATTAGTTACATTTTTCTTTTAAATATTTATCAGTTTTATTGCAAATTTAGCAAAGCAAATTTGATACTTTTCATTCGTTATAATGTCAGAACGTAAGGTTTCTACATTTAATAGGGCAAGAATTATTGCTCTGCATGATGTTGGACATTCCAGTCATCAGATATCCGAGATGTTAGTCATTCCTTAGTGGCGATGGGTCTTATTTACAGATGAAACCAAAATTGGAGTGGTGAGTAATGAGAATACGCAAAGAGCCTCGGGAGAGCTAGGTCGTCAAGAGAGACTAAATGTTACCCGTGATGTTGTTTCTACAGTGGTGGGACAGTAGTATTCTGCGGAACAATGTTCAATCGCCGTGCGCCGCTAATTCCCATAAATCAGAATATGATGACAAGTCAAGTTTATAATGAAAGTGTTATCAGGCCTATTATTTATCCCTTACGTAACGAATTATGTGACAATTTCATGTTAATAGGCGACAATGCGAGGCTACATCGTGCAAGAATGGTCCAAGAGGTACTTGAACAGGGAGATATTACTGGATTAGATTGGTCAGTTAATTCCCCAGATATGAATCCCATTGAGAATATATGGGATTTTGTTTATAGAGCAATTCACAAACGCATGAATCCACCCCAAAACGCGAAAGAACTAGCCGCAACATCAATAGAGGAATGGAATAATGTTCCTCAAGAAATTATCAACCGCTTGATTGTTTCAATGCACAGGCGTGTCAATATGTTGCTGAGAAACAGAGGAGGCTATATTGACTATTAAGTTGTAGTTTACTTTGTTAAAAAATACGTTTTGTTAATTTTTGTCATAATAAATTTAGTTAAAAATTGCAAATTTTTTCCTCATTGTTCTTTAATTGACTAAATTTTGAAAAATTATTCCTGTATTACAAAAAAAATACATTTAAAAAACATGCTTTGAAAAACAAATACAATATTTAAAAAACAATTATTTACTAATACTAAGTATCGGGGGTCTAAGACTTTTGTGTGTGTATATTACATTCGGTGAAGTACCTTCAGCAATAAGCATGTATTTTTTTGCGAATAACTTTGCTTCAAGACGTTTCTAAGTTTAAAGAATCTCTTAAACACAAATTTAAACAAAATCGAGGAAGGTACACATTAAATAAATTTTATAACATACATGGCTTTTATAATGTAAATTATAACAGTATTACTGCCTACAAATATCGTCACATTCGTAGTAGAAAATGCGTAAATTATCATGTGGAAAATTAGTAATACAGAAAAACAACATTAACAAGATACACGGATTCTCACTATGCCATAAATCAGCGTAAATCGGTGTACCATTAATTAAAAAATGATCAAGTTAAAATTGGACAATAAATTATTTATTTTTATTATGGCCCTGCCATCGTAAACCAGAACCTAGAGTTAACGGGACAGTTTTAAATATTAAGTTACACGGTTAGTTTATATTAAAATAAATTAATTCAATTTGGATAAAGCATATAAAAAATACCGGCAACGTCTAGACGCTAAATATTCAAAAACGGTACATCATTTCTTATTTCGCACAGTTGTAAATTTTGATTTCTCTGTCGGCGTACACGCCAACTGCTTTGCGATAGAAATTTATTTGTTTTAATTCAAAATAAATATTAGACGATTTTAATCCTGGGAAGGGTCTAGAACTTTGATGTAGGAACAGAAATAGGAGACCAGTTTTCCACGAACATCAAAAGAATAAACGTTTTGCCAACCATGTTGGCAGTATCAGGAGCTGATTAAAAACTCAAAAGTTGAGTTTTGAATCATCTCCCAATTATGCCAAATTGGTTGGTGAAATGCGCTCCGAGAAACGTGTAATCTTTCGGTGTTCATGGAAAACTGGTCATTTGTTTCCAGATGATTTTAAGTCCATAAAATCGCGCGTGCTTTGTTTCTAAGATATCACTTACAAGCCAAGCATGCGAATCCTAAAAATAAAAAAAAAACTTGCTGTTTGTGAGAGACAGTACTTGATGAAACAAACTCAACGATATATTATATTTGCGGCGTCAAATATTTTTAAGGGTGCAAAATACGTTTCCCTGCGTTAGGCGCGTGGGTGGCAGGGGTCAACCACGTCCACATTTATGGTCTCAAAACTGATTGGTGGAGTTGTGAGATACCTCCTTCCATATACCTCCCTAAAATTGCCTAATGAATGCTTGCCACGTGTTATTTGTGTTCAATTCAGTGTGAGGTTGTTGTTATCGTAGCGCCAAGGTGTCTGGTTGACAGACGTCACCCGCGCGCCTAACCGCCATATAATTTATAACCAAAGAAAATACCCAAGTCTCTTTATATTTGAGTGCTATTACATCATTATTTAACATTTTCACTGAAGGTAATTTTAATTGATAAAATGTCACAACAGAAAAAAAGGAAAATTGAATATAGCAGCGATCCCAACAAATGGCTGAAATTGGTTGCCGAACTTAGCGACGAAAGCGATCACGACGAGGAAGATCATGTCGAGGAAAATATAGATGAATCCCAATCTGAACAGGAAAACAGTGATACGAAAGAAGATATTGACCATAAAAGAAGTGAAAATAAACTTTATACTGTTTCTAAAGATAATGTAACAAAATGGATGAAACATCCCCGATATCCATCAAATATTAGGACCAGGTTTTGTAATTTAGTTGTTCGTTTGTCCGTACCAGAAGACAAAGCCCGTGAACGTCGAAGTGAAATAGACATTTTTGGCCTATTTTTAGACGTCTATGTTTTCAAAATTATAACCGCCTGCACAAATACATTTATCGACGAAGTGCGTTAAAGTTTTTGTCGCGAAAGGGATGCTAGACGGTAAATTAGACGGCATGCATTAGGTAAAAGGATAAGAAGGGTTGACTTAATAAAAAAATTGAGCTGTAACTATTAAAACCTCAAATTGCTCGCCGTTCGACAACTGAAGCACTTCCACGAGAAATTCGCTGGCGCGTAAGGCTACTTATAAACTTTCCAGAACTGGTCCTTCAGGAGCCACCCAGGGCATCTTCACATGGAAGATGTTACGAACGTGGACGAGCTCGTGATCGTACAACATGACGATGGTTTACAAATTGCTATAAGTGGGCATGTGCTGATCATTTAAAATATATTTGCAATCAGTGTTTAGAAAACTGAATATTTTGCATGTTTTCTAATTGTTTTTTACATCAACCTGAAAATGGTATTAAATTTTAAATTTATGAATACAATTTTATTTTCACATCATGCTTGTGTTTGTTTTCCATTTAGTTTTAAGATTCGATTAAGTTTTTTTTAAATAACATATGACAATTCGAAAATGGGTGACACCTGTCTACCACGGGCCTAACCACGTCAGTTTAAAGCACGCGCTTAACGCAGTGTTAAGGTGATTTTTTTGGCACAATTTCGAAAAACTTTTTTTTTTTATAAAAGTTAGCCTATTATACGATAAAATTAATATTGATGCAGAAGTACGTTTCATGTGGTAGTCACTCTGCTCCGCCCGTTAAAGGTATCTCAAAAATATTTCTAAAGGTGAAATGTGAATTTTGAAAACCTTTTTTTATAAAAGATCCTACTATGCGTTAGCCTACTATGAGGAAAATTGATGGAGGAGTATGTTCGATGGGGTAATCACTAATCACTCCCTACCCCATCCATTTGGGACATTTAAGAACATTTAAGAAGGTATCGATGGCTGGGGTAACTAAAAAATACTTCATACTTGAGAGCCGTATATAGTTTATTATCACAAGTTTGATATGAGTAAATCTTGTACGAACGTATGTCCTCTGAGTCAAAAATTGTAGGGAAATGTCCTTATTGGGACAATTTTCTTTTTGTGGGGAGGAGGAGGGGGATAAAGGCGCAGTGATTATGATGCACTATATTTTTTAGAAAATACTCACAATTGCAATGTATTAAAGTGTCTGATTACATTGTAAATATGCGTGAACAAGGCTTTAAATTAACTGATTATCCCTCTTATTCTTTAGATTTGGTCCCATTAGACCAGGGACGTAGCATACATGGATGCGAGTGATGCATCGCATTCCTTAAAAAATTGCAAAATTAGTATTATTTAAAAGTTTAATCGATTTATTCAATTATTACAATTCTTTAATTATTGTAAACCCACCTCAAACATACATTATTTACTTTAAACGCTACCATCAACTTTGTTATTTCAAATCGGCTGTAAAGGCGCCCGAAATTATTGGACTTCCGCGTTACTTGCTGCAGTGCTGACATGTGATGGTCCACGTTACATCCAAGCTACGCGTTAGATAGGCGAAAAGGTCAGTGATCTTACGCAGTCAACAGTGGAACCTCGAGTGGGCGTTGTCGTTATTTCCGGAATCAGTTATGCGATTATGTGAACGGTTCTTGGCAACTGTCGCCATAACATAAGGAAGATTTGGAAGCGCTATTTCAGGTAATTGTGGAAAATGAAAATGAGGAATGGGATCGAGAAACCGTTATTTGTGTTAGAGGCCTTTTAACTTTATTGCGTGAGTTTGATTTAAATTTTCTTTAGCAGTGTTTTCTGTAATATTCCCACATTTCGAGAGTCTGTTTAAAATTCTACAGACAAAAGTATCAGATATTAGTTACTGCAATAAAAAGATCGCCGACTTCAAATCACATATTAAAAAAATGAGAATCGAGTTTAGTGACATTTGGGATCGCATGTACAGATTTGTGTTAGAAAACCAACCACCAAGTAAAAGAATGCGTTTGGATTTACTTCCTGAAGAAGATAAGGAAAGCACCTACGCACGAGTGTTTTATGAAATTTTGGACGCTATTACATTAGTGAACGGTTTAGTGAAATTTCTAAACTGAAATTTTTAAATCTAGGTTCCACACAATTTACTTCATTTGTGAAACGTTTTCCTGACGAACTTTTTTCTTCTTTAGTAGATACATATGGAACATTCTTTGGCGCAAATCGTTTAAAAAGTGAACTTTCAGTGATTTATAGTGATCCCGATATGAAAAAAAAGCAATGTACTTGAGCTTCACAAATATATTATTCCCCATCAATTATCTTCTGTTTTCCCGGAGTCATCAAAATTGTGTCGTTTAATTTTGACTATTCCTGCCACAAGCAGTTCAGCGGAAAGATCATTTTCATGTTTAAAGAGAATAAAGACTTATCTGTGAAATTCTCAAAAGAAAGAAAGACTGTCAGCTTTAGCATTAAAAAATATTTAAAGTGCGTTGTTAGAAGATATGAGATCGTCTCCAACATTTGAAGAAACAGTGATAGACGTATTCGCTGGACAAACAAAAACCGAAGAATTGATCTTCATTTTAAAAATTACGATATATACCTCGACATAATCATTTTAGGTTTGTGTTTTTTTTTATTTTTACCATTTTCATATGACCTACCGTACATCTGACTATACCTCTTCCCTTTATAAAATTATCACATCCCTAGATTATTTTCTCACGCTACGCCCCTGCTTTGGACTATTATCTATATCTAGAGCTGAATTTGGTTATTTGATAGACATGCAATTTATATTAAATGAAGCACTGTTTGCTGCCAAGGAGTTCTTTTCATAGAAATAAAAAAATGAAAGAGTTAGGAATGATTTATGAGTGTTGTATTAAATATCTAAGTTCAGAAAGTGATTACGTGACGTTACATAAAAATATGTATATTTAAAAGAATCGCTATTAGTTCTATATTAGCCAAAGAACTAGCCTAGTCTGTATTGCAACATATTTATTAACTCAGATACATTAAAATAATAGGTATTCAATATTCTTTTAAAGTTTTTCTAAACCTGTAGCACATTTTCATATATTATGTATATAATATTGCTGTAAATATACTTTGATTGTAAAATATGTTTTCTTACATTTCTATGGCAATAAATATTAATTACATTTGTTGATGCAACGTAATTATACTATTTACATGTAAATCATCAGTGACATTTAAGGAAATCTAGCAACAATACATGCATTCATGTAGGCATTGCCGCAATATTAATCATTGTTTTTATCTGGGGTATGTGGTATTATATACTAGCGTTTGCACAATTTAGTTCGCAACAAGTACAACAGTCGCATACGGTGATCGTTACAAGTCTGTTAAAATTGCGTTAAAATTAAAAACTACATAAAAATGTACATGCTCTTTTTAAGAAAATGTCAGTTGACTACTAGAAAACATAAATCTTGTGAAAGATCAAAATGAACTGATTTAAAAAATATTTTTGCAAGACAAAAATGTAGAAATACAAACTGCGAAGAAAGTAAACACTTCATCATCAAAGTATATATAAGACGCACACGCAGATAATATTATTATCAGACGTTATTTGCTACATAAGATACAGAGTATAGACACATTTGTTTAAGAATTATTTTCAAGAATACCTGGCAAGAGACACTGCTAGTTGTAGCTGTACATATCTCATCTCTCCCCACTGTCACTATTTATAACTTTAGAGGACCCAGAAATATCCATGATATTTTATGAAAAAGAGTACAAGGAATCGACTGGTAAACACTAGAAAAATATAATTTATGTAATTTCAAAGATACGTTGATCAAAATCAAGACAAATAAGTATCTACAATATCTTGCCCCAAAACAAGTAATATTTCCAAAATCAATCAATTTCCGTTAAAAATAATTATATTGTCAAATTCTTTGTTATTTTATATATAAGACGCAGAATATAGACACATCCATTTCTTAGAGAATTATTTTAAAGAATTCCTGGAAATAGAAACTGTAGTTGTGGCTGAATATATCTCGTCTCTCCCCACCGCCACAATTTACAACTTTGGAGGATTCAAATATATTCATGATATTTTATGAAAAAGAGTACAAAGAATCGATTGGTAAACACTAGATAGACTTCATTTAATTACAAAGATTCGTTGAGCAGGCAGAAACAAGACAAATAAGAATCTACAATATTTTGACCGAAAAAACAAATAATATCTCGAAAACCAACCATTTTCCGTGAAAACTAGTTATATCGTCAAATTTATCACTATTTTTTACATAAGAATATTGACATACCTATTTCCTTAAGAATTATTTTAAAGAATACCTGGAAAAGGAAACTGCTAGTTATAGTTAGCTGTGCATATCTCGCTTCTCCCCACCGTCATTCCTTAAAACTTTTAAGAATACGGATATATCTATGATATTTTATGAAAAATAGTACAAAGAATCGACTAATAAAAACTATAAAACTGTAGTTTATTTAATTTTAAAGATGGGTTGGTCAGAATCAAGACAAATGAGATTCTTCAATACATCGTCAGCAAAAAAATTAATATCTCGAAAACCAATAATTTACTGTCGAAACTAGTTTCATCATAAAATTTGTCATTATCTTCTATATAAGATACAGAATATAGACACTCATTTCTTTGAGAATTATTTGAAAAAATAAGTGGAAATAGAAACTGCTAGTTGTAGCTGTACATTTCTCGCCTCTCCCTACCGTCATCCCTTTGGAGGATCAGGACATTTTATGCAAAAGAGTACAGGGAATCGACTGATATACACTAGAAAAATAAACTTTATTTAATTTCAAAGATACGTTGGTCAAAATCAAGACAACGAGAATCTACAATATCCGTCAAAAAAGAAGTAAGACCAGCCTTTATCTAACGAAACATTCAATTTCTCTGATAATACATAATGATCTATTCGATTTTAAAAATTTCTATGATACTTGATCCTTATGATACTGAAATTTCTATGATGAAGACTTCCATTTAATATAACGCCACATTTGATAGCTTCTGTATTCATGTTGATGGGACGCCATGGATACAGAACATTTGGGAATCAACATGGGTAAGTCGAATCATACCCGTGGCAGGGTCCCTTTTCCAAACGCTCTGGTCGTGCAGAAACACGAGAAAGGGATCGAGGATCGCTGTTAGGTATAATTCAATGCCTGGCGGTGCTTTAGCCCGAGGAGTAGTTGTTTCCTACAGCGAATATGTTATAGCCTTGCTATTCGGGAACCACTTGACAACTGCTTTACGGTTTGGTGGTTTTGTAAGTTACATGGGTAAGTTAATGGATAATTTTTAATTATGTAGGACTCTTACACATATTTGAGCAAATTTGAATAATATAAAATATACCTCTATAATTTTATTTTCTTTTTTCAATGTGGAATAAACAGAATCTTTTATAATAATCTTATTATAAAGGACATATAACGGTTCTACAGAAACATGAGCAAAATCTGAGATTAAAATTATAAATGTATTCAGATACTGTCAAAAATAATCTTTTAAGGGTTTATCGATTTGTAGAATATACTCATTTCGATTATGCGATTTCGATTGATAAAGATAGGGATATCTGCACGACCAGAGATTTTTTTTTAAAAAGGGACCCCGCCACGAGTAGGATTTGACATTTGTCCCGGCTGGAATCCGAACGACAGACAACTGTTTCGAACTTATTAGTTCCCATCAGTGACGTAAACGGTACGCCGATCTAGGACAAATACCGAAACCAATCCGTGGGGTTTTCTATCTTATGTAAATCGATAAGATTCTCTGTAATAGGGGTACTTATTATTCGCTGAATACCTGGAGGAATTAACTAGTTGTGAATATACAAAGGAGATTTGAAAGTAACCAGAGATGATTTCAATATGAAACTGAAAACTGTTAAACTATTATAGACCATAATAAGTAAACTCTTTTTCTTTCGAATGAAACTAAAGTTTTTTTAGATTATCAGATAACGATCGTTCTGTAGTCGTTCCAGAGGTTTGGTAAACTATGCTAATGAGATGATTACAGGTGGGGACATGGTGTTTAAGAGACTTTTCTTAAAGGCTGAAGTTTTACCATGAATGAATGTAATTTTAATGGCCTTAATTACTTTTAAGGGTTGCGAATTTAGTAATCAACTGACATCTTAAGAAATGATCAGGCAACACGATGTAATTGTCTTGTAACTATTAACAACTGTCGAGAAGTTGTTAAAAAGAAAATTTGAGAACAAAACAGGGTTGATTATCATTTATTAACAAATAATTGACATATTCACACGAATGATTGTCGGAGAATCTAGCCCTCTCTGTATGTACAGATTTTCAGGGTGACACTGAAGGAGTCTTTATGACGAATGTTATGTATATCCGGTTTGAAATGTGGTGACAAATGGCCAGCATTAAAACTAAGCCGATGTAAAATACATGTGTTAACGATGATTTAAGATTTATTAATAACCAAAACATTGTTTTTATAGCGTAATAAAAGTTCAAAATTTATTTTACGACTTTAATTTACTTACTGTAGCTGGACACATGAATATATTATTCTAATAAACGTATAATTTGGTGTAGCTATTAAAATCCACCTTCTACTCTTGACTATTTCCGTAAAAACATAAAAATTTTACATTTTAAAATTCATAATTTGGGATGATCGTATTTTATTTGAGGGTCCACAGCATGGAGCATAACAAGGTTCTACGACCCGATGACATAATAGAGACTTGTTACCTCTAATATTTTAAAAACAAATAAAACCAGTAAAAAATTATACTGGGAAATACTACTTTCTATGGAACAGGTATACTATTTTATAAAATATTAATTATTGGTACAAATTTAGTTGGCAATAGTTATTAATTTCGAATGTCCATTGTAAGAGTTATATATAATACGAATATCACATGATATTAATAAAATATATTTTTCAACTCCTAGAGAGATCTGAAATCTGTCTAGTGCACAATAAGTGTTTTTTATGACTAGTATGTAATACCATGTAGAGTGTCACTCTAGTGAATAATCTCCTTGAGTTTATTTGACAAAATGATCTTGTAGTCAAATCGAGTGGCAGCAGACGTTTTAACCTATGCACGTTACTGATATCATGAACATTTAATAGATTGGCTAGCACATTAGGATACACTGACACTCTTTCACTGTATTTGTCACTGAATCGTTGTATGGCTTCCTTGATGGATTCCGGAGGGGTGTCCTGCATAATTACTTCTTTGGGGATGTAACAAGGTACGTCAATGATGTCACTCAATACCTTATTTTGGAATCTTTGCAGTCCAAACCGGTTTAAGAATGGATTTGTATAGTAATATCTTGTTGTGTAAAGACAATTTGGATTTACGGCCTATGAACCAATAGATTTGGCTTACTTTAAGTCCTAGCTGCTTACGTTTGGTGAGTGCATGCTATTTCCATGTAAGGTGTCAGCCCAAATACATGCCGAGATACTTGGTATCTTCAACTTGAGGAAGTTAGCAGTTGTTAATATTCACAGGGGGACATGCTTCTCTTCGTAATGTAAACGTTATATGCATGGACTTGGTTTCATTAGCTCTGATGTGAAATGTTCTTAGTCAATACTTGATTTAAAAACTTCTTTGAGGGTTTCTTGAGGTTGATGTTGGATTACTGTGGGATACTAAGACTGCCATGTCGTCAGTGTATAGTGCAACAATGGTGGTACTTGTTGTCGGGAGGTCAGCTGTATGCAAGAGGTACAATATTGGGCAAAACAGGCTACCTTGAGCAACGCCTGAGAGTATATTGTATGCAATTCAGTGTATTCACTACCTTGTTTAACCATAAAGTGTCTATCTACTAAAAAATATTTTAATAGTTGAAAGTGGGGATGAGGGAGAAGCAAGAGAAGCAAGCTCTTTACTTTGACTTACAATCCAGCGTGCCACACCTTGTCGAAGGCCTGGGATATATCGAGGAAAGCGGCTGAAAAATATCTTTTAAAATTTAAATATTTGTTTATCTGATTGACCAGCTTATGCACATGTTCTATCATACCATGTTTATTGCCGAGTCCAAACCGATACTCTGGGATTACCTTTCTTTTCTGTGTTATATTTTTGAGTCTTTTAACATACAGGTTCTCAAATATTTTCAATAGCATAGGTAGAAGGCCTATGGGCCGATAGAAAGAGATATCTTTAGGTTTATTCCTAGGTTTGAGAATCATAATAATTTGGGCCACTTTCCCAGTGCCAGGGAAGTACTTTATACGCAACATTGCATTAAAAATAATGGTTGTTATTACTTTTCCGCATTCCACTATAAGCGGAAAAGTAATGTAATCGTGTAAAGAAGAAGTGAAAAAAAATTTTTTTTTTGGATTTATTTTTCCTTTTTCGGTCAAAAAACACGGTTTTGACTAATTCTGATCGGGGACGTCTCCCAGACGACACCTATTGATTTTGAGGTGGATAGGACACACCCCACCCTGTCCATGGGTCATGAGAAAGCATGATGGTGGACCACTTGAGAAATTTGTTTTGTTAATACGATAACTCAACTAAATCGTGTCGGATCGATCGGGTTTTGCCTGATTCTCACCGGGAACATCTCCCAGACGACATCTATTGATTTTTAGGTGGATAGGACACACCCCATCCTGTCCATGGGTCATGAGAAAGCACGACGGTGGACTATTTGAGAATTTTTTTTTGTTAACATGATAACTCAACTGTCATGTCGGATCGATCGGGTATTGACTGAATCTGATCGGGGACGTCTCTCAGATGACACCTATTGATTTTGATGTAGATAGGGCACACCTCACCCTGTCCATGGGCCTATTTGAGAAATTTTTTGTTAGCACGATAACTCAATTAAATCGTGTCGTATCGATCGGGTTTTGACTAATTCTGATCGGGAACGTTTTCCAGGCGACACCCATTGATTTTGAGGTGGATGGGACACACCTCACCCTGTCCATGGGTCATGAGAAAGCACGATCGTGGACTATTTGAGAAGTTTGTTTTGTTAATACGATAACTCAACTAAATCGTGTCGGATCGATCGGGTTTTGACTGATTCTGATCGGGAACGTCTCCCAGATGACCCCTATTGATTTTGAGGTGGATATGATAGACCCCACCCTGTTCATGGGTCATGAGAAAGCACGATTGTGGACTATTTGAAAAAAGTAAAACTGTCGCATAAAACACATATTCTGCATTTATGTGTTGGTTTATTTTTTCTCGGCCACTCAATTTCGAGATGTTCTACGTGCGGAAAAGTCCGTTTTAAGGTTTTAAAACTGTTTAGTTTTATGCACTTATGAGAGTTCTTGTCAACAAATTTTGCCAGATATTAGGTGAAATCTAACCGTAAATTTGGTAGGAGGCTGGTCCATTTAAAATAGTACATTTAGGAAATCAGTTGCTTCATTTTCTTCATCTGTGGATAGAGTAAAAGGGAAGGGTTTAAATACGTTTTTCAAATGTTTGGAGAAAATTTCAATTTTTCCTTATCGTTCCTGGCCCAAGTGTTGCCGTCTTTTCTCGTACGTGGATTTGGTATGTGAGGGCTTTTAATTTTCCTTGTGGTTTTTTCAAAGTGAATAATCCGCTGCCTCGGTTAGAAATAGGTTTCCAGGCATTCTTTATTTTCTTGATTTTGTTCTTCATGAATTAATTTTATTATCTATTTTGTTGCCTTGTTAACTTTTCTCTTATTTCCTTCTATTTTTGCTTGTGACCAATTTTTTCTCAACTATTTTTTTTCTGTAACTTTTTGCTTAATTGGAGGAGACACATAATTTTCTCTTAGTGGTGTGGCACACTTGGAAGTTGCATACCATGCTGCAGCTTGTATATTTTTTGTTAAGATTATTACTGCTGTTTCTAAATTGAGCTTATTTTTTAAGGGCAGATTCAGTGAATACTTTTTACTAAAAGAAAAAATAAGTAAACAGAGTTTATTTTTCATATGTAAAGTGTTCATAACACGGCAAAATTTTTCGAAATTATGCATGAAAATTACACTTTAGTACTTTTAGTTGCATAAGGAATATATGTCGTCACTTATGGCGAGATTCTCCTCAAAGTCGACCAAAAAATCGATTTTTTTCTGCCTTTTTTGATACCTTATTATATGTAGAATTTATTCCTAAAACGATTTGGCCGAAAACATTTTTATAAAAAAGATATTGCATAATAATGGAACCCATCTTTTTACGAAAAATTACACAAAAAAAGAGTTCGCGCAGTAGAGCATATTTTATCCTAATATTTTTGAAATGCGCGCCTATATTACCATTCTATGGTAAGTATAGTTACCCCAAATGCCACCAGATGTCAGAGTATATGATACACTATTAGATAGTTCGCCTTTCTATACGTTAATGTCGATGGATATAGCGTGTAGTATCAGTCGAACACGTGTTTTTCTCGAAACCATAATTTTAAACGGGTGGGAACTGTAATACAAAAACTAATTGGACGGATTGTCTTTATTTTTTTTATTTTTATTTTAAAGTAAATTAAATTTATCGGAGCTTATACCTAGAAAAACATTGATTTCGCTGTTATTATTTTTATAACACTTTGAAGAGCGAAAAATAAGTGAAAAATCGCTCCGAAAATTAGCAGGTCCGCCATTTTGTTAATTTTAGGTTTTCTTATTGGTATAAGCTCCAACAAATATCATATGTTTTACACATTTTTTGAAATTTTGATTTCACATGATTTTTACAAGTGCTAGAGTTCCCACCGATTGGACACCTCTTTTTGGGACGATTAAATTACCGAGCATATAACTAATTACCGTGTAATTTTTTTTAATAAATTTTTTTTTTGTACTTGATAATACTTGATAAATATGTATAAACAATTTTAAGTACTTTTTGAGTTTTAAAAAAATGAAGAAAATCATGTAATTTTTGGGTCGCTTGACGAGAACCTCCCCTTATGACAGCCGCTATATACAGTGTCACACATCTGTTTCCTGATCGAAATTACTAGTTTCAATAAAACTAGTACTATAACCAAAAATAAACCACACCAGAGAACATTGTGAAATTACCATCATTAGTAAGAAATTCGGTCTTACTATTGATCTACCAAAAACAAGCCATACATCATCTGTGGAATCTGCATTATATTAATCTACATACCAAAAACTTTTACACGATACCATAATACCTTGAGGCAACCATTTATTAAAATGACCAACTTGAGACCACACCCTTTACGCACCATTTAATGAGTCGCCCAAAGGTTTTAGTAATCAAAGACAAGTATGCCTTTAAATATATTCGATGCACGTGGTGTTGATGTAAGGCGTATTGAATATCTGCCTCTTGGTAGGATAGATGTATAGGATGGCCAATCGCTTCCTGCTGTATGCTGTGTTCCTCAATTGTGGGTTGTGTAGGAGAATGTAGTTAGGGCGGTGGTCAACTGTCCTTATGTCTAATAATATCTCGGAGGAAAGGAATTTGGATAAGCAGAAAAAAGTATAACAGGAAATGTTTCATCGTATTTGGAATCATAAGAAGACTATTTCTCAATGAATTAAAAAATATATACTGTTTTCATTTGAAAAATAATAAATGCGTCGAAAATTCATTCAAAAGGAATCATACTCCAGAGTATTATTAGTATTATATTACGTGGGTTTGGGCCTTATCAGCCACTGATCGCATGGGTAGTCGCTTGGCGATCCCCTCTTATACGGGTCATTACCCAAAAATGCTATCCCATAAGAGGAATAATTTAAGCACGTCTCCTGCCCTAAGCCTCGCCTCCTCTTGGATAACAGGGGTTCTTAATATAAGGTACCTCTTCTCCTCCAGTGCGGGGTAAGTGCAAAGAAGATGAATCGAGGTTTCCCCGTCTTCTCTACAGTATCTGCAGGCCGGGCTATCAGTTAGCCTCAGCTTGTGCTTATATGCATTCAGGCTGCTATGGTGGCCCGTAATGATTCTCACCAGAATTCTGGCTTTGTGCCTGTTCAATTTAATTAATTCTTGGGCCCATTTCTCAATCTCTGAGTATTCGATGAAGAGTTTGGTTATTCGACAACCCGTTACTTGTCTTCATCTTTTATCGTGTTGGTCTCTTGCTCAGCCGTTTATGTGGTTTCTGATAAGATTCCGACTTATTTCCACTGCAGGTTCTGGTCCATAGAGGTTTTCCCTGGTCCCTAGTCTGGCAAGGTCATCTGAAATTAGATGCTCCAGAGTAAATAGGTTAAAATGTTTAAATCTCTCCCATACAATCAATTATCAAGATCCACCAATCGTGATCAATCATCACATCACAGTAACAATCATCATGAGTCGTGTACTATTATTAGGTTGAAGATACAATAATGATCAAGTCATATCATATCTCTTAGAGAGATATGATATGACTTGATTCTATAAAACATAACCAAGTAACATCAGAATGACTATATTAGTCTCAAATTCCTTTGGAGTGACTCGATTTATAGATTGTAACTCGTAGTACTAATCAAAATATAACTAAGAGGGTATTTACCATTTATCTCAAAATTAGGGTCGTACTGAGAATCGGCTATATCAATGTAAGTGGAAAAATAACAAGACTCTAAAAAACTTACACCAATAAAAGCAAGAATTATTGTTCAAGATGAACTGCAATTTTTGTTAAACTCATTATACATTATATTTGCTAAACTATTTCTAAAACAACAATTATCTTGATATTGTTAGAACGGGTAACAATTGTAGGGTTTTGAAAAATCTTTGACCTGTATCCTGTAGTCGATCGACAGTCTCCAGCATTTAGGGTCAGAATGAACTTTGTTCACTTCTTCAAAATGTTAGAAACAATTGCATATTTAAAATAGTATTGCAAAAAATCTATCCTTACTTGGGGTCTTGGGGATATTTATTGTTGGAAATACACTTTTCTCAACTTTATCATATCGCTCTCGAAGTTTCTCTAGGCGATGCATACCAGGTTATACGAATGATGTGAAAATATTTTTCCACTTCAGTATTGGTCATGTATAATGTCGTATCTATTACATATAGTAGTACTCTTCCAGCAGATATGTTTGCGTTGACTTTCTAAGAAGTCAACTGCATTCTGTTGTCGTTCTTAGTACTTATTTACTATATATATATATATATATATATATATATATATATATATATATATATATATATATATATATATATATATATATATATATATGTTATTTAGAATCCTCTCTTATATTAGGTTAAGACTTAGATTAATACTGTATTTTATAATATTGTAATATACATTGTAACAGGCCATTAGCATACAGGATGTTATATCCAGAAAAGAGTATACCAAAGTCATTGCGGTTATCGCGTAACTAAAAACCTTTTGTGCGTATCATAAACCTACATTGTATTTTATCGCAATTATCGCAACTTGCTAAAAGTCTTGAGAAAAACACTTCTTAGAACATTCCTGCAGCATCAGCAACAGAAATGTTTTAAATAGAGAAACAACCACTAGTAGCTTCAGTAATCGGCAAATACAGTAATCGCTCCACAAGTAGTCGGTAAATTCAGTAATCAGCAGTAGTTAGTAATCTTCAATTAGTCGTCGAGTAAACGTCAAATAAGTCTCAAGTTAAAAGTATAAAAACCGGTTACTCCTTTTTTTGACATAGTAAAGTGTTCAAAATCGTAAAGTAAAAATAAATTGTTTTTAAAAGGTTATATAAATAAAAAGTGATATAATATATATATATATATATATATATATATATATATATATATATATATATATATATATATATATATATATATATAGGGTGTCCCAGTGAGAGGTAGCCGATTTAAACTTGCCGTCATTACTCTTGCGGCAGGTTTTTGAAGTTGATGAAGTTGATGTTTCGTAGTATTACGTGGAGGGCAGCTCCCTGGCACTGCGGTAGTTCGCTGGTAAATTACTATACAAGGGGCGCTAGTTGTCTTGCAGGTCTTGCAGCGCGAAATTGCCGGTAAATTTGAATATAAATGTTTTTAAATTTTAATATATAAGTACGTAACAGATGATGTAAAATTAATAACATAATGAATTTATAGGAAAATTATCTGAGTCACCATGTATTATGTAACTATTATTATTGTTTACCGTATTGGTGAAATTGAATTAGGTTAATTTGCAATTATAAAAAATATGTTTTCTTATATTCCTGCAATAATTTTTTATTTACACGTAATATGTACACATACGTACAATAATCTGTCTGAAAAGTGCTGAAACTTATTCTATGAATATTTCTGTTACAAATAAGAGAAATCATTTCAAAATATTAATTCACAGAGACAAATAAAGTTTGTAGTATATACTACAAATTATAATATTGTAAATTGGGAGTAATCAAAGTATCGTTAAAGAGAAAATGAAGCTATCTATTTCACTGCACATTACCGAAAACAGAACACGTCACACCATCTCCAAGCGAGTCTTTTGACAAATTTTTACGTGGCACTGCTCCCCTTTTTAAGCGGACAACTTTATATGGCCCCTGTGCAAAAGAAAAGGTGTATTTAGACTAATGCAATTATATTAATTACTTCGATTGAAATAACAATACAAAACTTTGAATAATGTCGAATCATAATAATCTTTTAATGAAGAAAATTTTTTAATAATTGAATTATTCTTCAGTTAGTCACATGTCATTAAAGTACAGATGTAAAAGGCATTCAGAGTTAAATCATTCCGAAGAGCACTTTGTCACAGTTCTCTTTTTTCTTCGTTTGAGGGTATTTTGGAATAATGCACTTTTTCGCCTTCTACGGAACGTTCTTTTTGGTAATTGCATGCGGGCACTATGCAATGTCGTCTCACATGACGCATTTTGTTTTTTACTTTCGGCGGATCCTCCATTTTACACTATTATATTTATACACTGCAGATTGATTATCTACAACTCGCGATTACGCGTTTGTTTACATGTACGTGAAATTATGTTCACTGTTACTGTAGGTGAGGAACATAAGAGAAAGGGGGAAACAAGACTGCAAGACCACTATCACCCCTGGCGGCCAGTGTACACGTAATTGCAAGATCGCACTACGTGGCATATAGGGAGTGCCATTCCCCCTAGAGGAGAGTATGCCATTACAGAATGGAGCGCTATACTGTTCAGCAACGCATACTTATTGTCAAAGAAAATTACGTACAATTATGGGTCGTCGTGAGGCACCTGTTAAGCGGACCACTTAACGCGTCATGACGAAATTCAGGGAAAGTGGCTCAGGGAGGGCACTTTAAAGGAAAAGTGTATGCCGTTACGATTTAACAGCTGAAAAATAACATTAGCGAAGTTATTGCGGACATAGGGCCACAACTATGCCGCGAAGTGATGGAAAACTTCATCAACAGAATACACTGCTGCCAGAGAAGAAGAGGCGGCTACTTACAAGATATTGTATTCCAAGTCTAATGGCATAGTTTAAGTAAACAATTGAACGCAAAATTATTGTAGACATGTTATTTATTTGCCCAATAATTACAAACATAATCGGCTGCCTCTCGCTGGGACACCCTGTATTATATAACAGAGATGACATATGGACTAATTCTAAATATATAAAAGCACACCCATCAGTGTACTTTATTAATTTTCTTTGGTTATTAATGTAATTGTTATAATTCTGCGTACTGGTTTGACTGTTTTTTTTTCCAATTCAATAGAGAATAATCCACATCTCTTTAATTAATTATTTAGTAAAATTATGATGTCCAGTAGTATTTAAACTAAGTCATTTTGTAAACAAGAACATGTTTATTTTGTAAGGTTCTTTGCGTAGTACTAATAAACTACAATTATTAATATTAGATATTTATATAAATAATTAATTTATATGTAGTTATATAAACATGTTTATATCCTTTCATTCAATTTATGTGTTGACCAGATACATTAAAGGAAACAGCGCAATATGCATTTAATATTTGATACAATTGTCCAATATTAATGACGTAGGTATTTATTTACTTTTGCTATATTTTTTTAGGTTGGTAAATAAATATATTTAAAAATAAATTCCTTTATATTTTATCTCTTAGATAAATTATAGGTAAGTCAGACTGAAATGCTTTATTAAGACTGTTTATAATGGAAAATATAATTTGGGAAAATATACGTTTTATGTGTTGTACAAGGTAGGTCTTGGAAATGGCTCAAAAATTATGGGACTCAAAAAAATATTTAATACAAAAGCTTGACAGTTATTAGGAATCTAATAGGTGATGCTAAACGTTTATATGAGGGGGGGGAAATTTTATAGTCATTTCAAGCACATAGGGTATACCCTATATGCTTCGGAATAATAGAGGTAATAAATACTTTAATTTGGGTATTAAATAGGGATAACAACTAGGTTGTTTTATTTTTATATACAGGAAATGAACTCGACACACGATAGTGCTTGGCCTCGTGTCAGGCCGGAGTGGAAAAGTCTATACAGTGTTTGACTATTGAGTTGAACTATTAATTAATGATCAATGTTTTAGGAATTGCACTCACAAACAAAAATATTGCAGTTTTTTGTCATTATTTTTATTTAATTTTTTTTACTTTAAAACTTTTGTGTTTTTTATTACTAGATACCCTGCACTCTTAAATAATGTACAGCATAGCATTTATAGCTGAATAATCAATAATGTTACAAATTACAAACATATTGTGTGTTTTGGCGACTAACAACGAGCTTTTCGTCTGTTATCAGAATGAAATTTCTAGTACTATATTTATTGTTTCGATAGATTTTGTTAGTCAGATGTTACATTTAAGTGAGTTAGTTTCTGTTAATATTGTTATTTTAGAAAAAGAGGATTACAGATAGTGGCGTAGCGTCCATTAAGGCTGTAAGGCGCAGCCTACCCTACATATTTTAGATGGTAGACCCCTTTTTTATATTGCCACTTGCCTTTGCCATAACGATAAACATTTTCTATTCATACTATAATACATATTTCCATTTAAACTGAAGCGCTGGCAGCCGGAAGTGCGCAAGCCTTGGCCGGCCGCTCTCTGGGCTGTCGACAGTCAGCCTAGACAGCGGCTTGGTTTTACCGGACTTATAAAGATCCACGGTGTAGGGGAGGAGAGACGAGTACACGAAAAATGCAATTTAGCTAGCTTGATCGATGTGTTTGCGTAATAGTGGCTATAATATTGATCTGTCATTACTCGTAGTGATTGGTGGTATTTTTAAAGATAATGGCGGCCCGAGACAGCGTCGATTTAGTAGGCTTTCGAATTACTAAGAGTGGTTATTTTAATAATTTATCTTTAGAAGATAAACTGAAAACTAAAGACGCATGTTTAATTATAAATTGAAATTATAAACTGAAAATGAAAGTGGCAAAACCTACCAATTTATTTCAAGAACTATAGGTGTTCTTGCAGAAAAGAAAACGCGGCGAATGGAACTTGTTTGTGCGATTCAACTATTCAATATATATATATATATATATATATATATATATATATATATATATATATATATATATATATTGCATTAAAAATGAGCAGCCTCCTCTCTCGCCTGATTCAGGTCAGCCTACCCTCAGCTTGAATCGACGCTACTGGTTACGGACAAGAAGATATTGCGAGGAGATTGTATATTCATCAATGGAGTATTTACCGTATAGTAAGATGATACAATGAGACTGGAGAATACAAAAGACGGCCTGGTCAAGGACGTAAGAGATGTATAACTCCAAGAGGTGACCAATATTTGAGAATTATATCTTACGAAATCGCTCACTTACAGCTCCGCATCTAATAAATTAATAACTGATTATAAGACAAGTCAATCTAAGTGTTAAAACAGCAATAAGGAAAAAGAAATCGGTTTAAACCCGAAATGTCCTGCTAGATTTCCCAGGTGTCATAGACGAAACAAAAATACAATTATGGAAGCCAGATGGACGTGGTCGAGTATACAGAAGGTTTGGGGAACGTTTTGCAGATTGTAATATTGCATAAAGCATTAGCTTTGGTGGTAGTTCTATGCGTTCCATGCTTTAGGGAGGCATTAGCTGGGAGAGTCGCACGGAGCTTGTTGAGGTAAATTTAGGAATGAAAGCTGACTGGTATGTACGCAACATCCTTGAAGAGCATGTTTTGCCTTATGTCGACTGCATTGGGTACGACCACTTTGTGCTAATGTGTGATAATGCCCGGGCTCATGCCGCTAGAACAGTGATCCAGTACCTTGAGGATGTCGGGATTGAGGCACTAGAGTAGCTACCAATGAGTCTTGATGCTAATCCTGTAGAACATCTATGGGACATACTGAAGCGACATATACGAGCACGAAATCCAGCTCCTAACTGAATTGCAGAGTTCCTAATTGTTGCACAGGGTGAATAGAACCAAATTTCGCAAGAAACCATCAAAGATCTTCTGCCGAGCATGCCTAGAAAGGTGAAGGCTATCGCTAGAGCTAGAGGAGGAAACCAGTTTTTTATTTTATTAGTTCCTCTACAAATCTGTTGTAAAGCATCAATATGTAATTTATTTGATTATAGTATACGTAAAACACTTTAGGGCAGGGTATCTTCCAATAGAATACACAACAAGTTTTAATGGAAAAAAAAATAAAAATAATGACAAAATAAAATATGCAAAATTTTTGTGTATGAGTGTTTTTGGAAATATTTTTCGACAATTAATTGGAACCCTAATGACTAATTAATTGAAAGATAAGTCCAATTTACTACTATCGCACCGACGTCCTCGGGCCAATGTAAAACAACAGAAACCAATTATTGGTCTCTATTTTGTTTTAGTTTGATTTTAATTTCACACCTATTCATGGATCTCGGGTTTACGATTGTTTACGACGTTAACTGTTAGCGTTTATTAGAAGATGTCTTTTCATAACTTACCGTTCCTCCGTAGGTGTTTATATAGACGAAAATAAGTTTAAATTTATACGTCGAGAGGAATTTCGAACAATGAGTAGAAAACGGGACCCCCGCGTACGCTGTAGACGTGGTAACGTGTAATTTAGAATCCTTGTCACCACTGACATTTTCTCGTAACGGTAGGAGAGAGAATAATTTCTATTTTGATTAGCCTATCAGGCATGTATTAAGTTTGTAATAAATATTTGATTACTTCACTGAACATATTAATGTTAATGAATCTGGATATGAGAAAATACAGCTGCTTGGCATTTACGTATATGGAAGTAGCAATCCCTTTGTTTTGACGAGATTTTCATTTAACAATTTGTGGCAATTTTACTTCACATGTCACTACACACCCCATATTCATGTTTGAGTCATATGGAAAGGATATATATGATACAGGGTGATAAAGAATATTCATTGAAGACATTTAAAGTTAATGTCAAAATTACTAATTTAAACAAACTTCATATATATTATTTAGCGTATTTGTAAGATCTGAAAACTGACTTCATTTATTTCATTACATTGCAGACATTAGTTCCATTAGCTTCATATATCATAAAAACCTAGAACTAAGGAAAAATCCCTAGTTTGGTATCACTACTGCGAATGACCAGGTTGTTCTACTTTTATACACAGGAAACAAAGTTGCCATGTGATAGTGTTTGGCCTCATGTCAGGCCGGAGTGGAGAAATCTATACAGCGATTAAATTAATAACTAGAAATATTAATTAAACGGAGATTCTTTATTAATATGTTTGCTTGTAAACAAACGTTTATAGTAACAAGCATATGTGAGTATGATAACTTATTCAAATTAATAAAATATAAATAATTTTTCCACCAAATTTGAGTAAAATATCGTTAGATTTCTATTTTGTGTCATTTATTTCTAAGTTACTTAGTTATTCTTTAATTAATTGATAATATTTATTCGTCAACAATATTCATTCACATTCATCAATTCAATAGTTAATAACCGAAGAGAAGTTGTTCGAGAATAGGGTGAGAGACCATTTACAATATTTATTCGGGAGAATGGCAGTTAACGCGAACAAATAACTGGTTGATTAGTTAATAGATTTTAATCATGTTTGATTATTTCTTTCATTTCATTACTTAATTAATTAATCTGAATTGTGCCTGCATGTACATGTGCCTTTTAATTACTTAAATACGAAAAAAGTCGTAATTTTTGTTTCTGTGAAAGGTGTAACGTGTTGCTTCACACATTCACCCCCTACAATGAGTTTTCAAACGTTTCTTGAAAAAAATTCTAGTTTTTCAGTTCTTATGTTTCAGCTGTGCCTGCCAGCATAGTCGTTCTTAAACCACAATGTCCTCAATTTTTTTTAGCAATAATGAAATCCTTGAAGTGTTCCTAATACAAACATAAGTTATGTTAGGGGTGTCCTATAATTTATATGATATTTTCTTTTCGACAGAAATTTTAGTGTTATTCAACATGTCCTGCATTAATAATTAGCGGCATGTGTGCAAATACTCTATATTGAAGGTTTAATAATTCCTGGACTGATATTTCGATGTAGATTCAAATTTGTATAATTTTAAGTAACTCCACAAAATAAATCCAAGGAGGTGAAATTAGGTGAATGTGTTGGCCATGATTGATCTTGGTTACCTTACCCATTCAACAGGGAAAGTATGGTGAAGATATGATCGGACATCAACACAAAAATAAAGAGGAGATTCTTTTATTAAAACAAAATTATTTGCTGCGAGGCTATCATCATCCTCGTTGCTTGGATAAATAACTGCTAAAGCTGGAACTAAACTGAAACGTAACAATTCTAAATATCTAGAAACAATCAAGTTTTCTTCAAAGAAACAGGGCCCTGAAAAATGGTTTTCTGTCATTCTCTATACATTTAGTCGGTTTTTCAGAAAAAAATACTAGGTATTTCTGCAGTTACAAAATATTTTTATTCTTCAATGTACTCCATGTAACATTCCCCACTTTATACATGGTAGATAAAATCCCTAATACTATTCGGAACATTTTAAGGATTTCATTGTTGTTAAAATTAGAGAGGAATATAATTTAAAATATATTATAATAATGTGACTTAAAAAATTTGAAAAAAGTAGTTCAGTCAATGCCCCTTTAAAAATTAAGGTTAACATATTTAACACGTGATGTAAAGGGTCTTTCAATAAGGACGTTCGATTTGTAAACGTAAATAGAACAAGTTGTGTATGAGATATCCACTCAATTTTTTTCTATTTTAAAAAATATTTTACGGCATTAAGTATGAAATATAACGTCGTTCAAATGTCTGCCGGGGCTTTGCGTGATAGCACATATTCGGGAGGTCCAATTTTCGATGACTTCATTGCATAAATTTAGCTGAATTTGCTGGATGGTGTTTGTTATGTCGACTTTGAAGACATCAATTGTTTGCGGTTTATTCGCATAGACCTGCGATTTAAGATAGCCTCAAAGGAAGAAGTCTAAAGGGGACCCTACACGATCAATCGGAATGACATTCGGAATGAATCATTCAGAGTGACGGTGTGCCAGGAATTATGTTAGGCTCCAAGCGGACTCTACACGGTCATTCAGGAGATCATTGACCTCAAGCTGCTGAGAAAAGTGAACCGCAATGTCTAATTATTGCTGTAAAAGGGAGATGCGCTATTCCACAACTCCGGTAAGGTTTCGTATAATTCAATAATTTTTTTCAACAAATCATCCTTGGAAGGGTCGTTAACTTCTTCACGCTGCTCCATGGTAAAAAATATTGAAATGGTTCTTAACAGGCGAATTGTAAACACTAATAAGTGATATTTGCTACAGACTGAAACGCGGAATGAAAGTTGTCTCCTCACACCATCAATGAAAATGACAGTCTTCCCTCCACCTACCGTGATTGACGTCGTGAATTCAAAAAATCCGGATCTTGTCAATCTCATTCTTCATTTCTTCATTCAATGGCCTAGATCTTCATTCGGATTGTCAGTTTTCTACCTGACTGACATTCCGATTGATCGTGTAGGGTCCGCATAAAGGCGCTAAATCGCACGATCTCAGTGGCCAGTTCACGTCGCCGCTCTGTGAGATAAAAAATAATCATGCCCTCAAATCGCTCGTGAAGAATGTCCATCGTGGCATGCGCTGTGTGACACGTACCGCGGTCCTGTTGGAACCACATGCCATCGGTCATCGGTATCCATATCATCCAATTTAGGCCACAAGAAGTTGCTTATCATCGACTTGTAGCTCTCGCCGTTGACGGTTATGGCAATGCCAGTCTCGTTTTGGAAGAAGTACGGACCGATGATTCTAAATCCGCACTAAACAGTGACTTTCTCGGGATGCATTTAGTGCTGGTGTATCTCGTGTGGTTTGGTATCGTACCAAATCTAACAACTTTGCTTGTTCGCATATTCATTC
Organism: Rosalia funebris; assembly: GCA_037954035.1. Classification (NCBI taxonomy): domain Eukaryota; kingdom Metazoa; phylum Arthropoda; class Insecta; order Coleoptera; family Cerambycidae; genus Rosalia; species Rosalia funebris. The sequence goes on from JAZFAV010000015.1 coordinate 36,663,721, forward strand.
ATCCAAAAATGGGCTTCGTCGCTAAAGATGATTTTATTTTGGCGAAATATGGGTAAACTTCTGACTGCTCCAAAGCCGAATCAGCGAACACACGGCATTATGTATGGTCGTTTATCTTAAGTTCCTAGGTCAGTTGGATTTTGTATGGGTGCAGACCCAAATCTCGACGCAAAATTAGCCAAGTTGAAGTCGTAGAGAGGCTAAGTTTTTGTGAACAATGAAAAATTGATTGCCTCGGGTTTTCCCGTACACTCTCATGCACAGCAGCAATGCTTTCGGCGGATATTGCGTTTCGGTGACGTACGGATGCTGGCTGATCATTTGTCAAACCGGTTGACTCAAATTTGACCACCAAACGTCGAATGGCTGACTCGGCGGGACGGTTGTGGCGAGGATAAAAATAATATCATATAATAAGACCTTTATTTAGTATAATAATACTATTACAACCAAATTACAATAGTTGCTAGTTTTTGTAAAAATTGTGATTTATCACTAACTTAAATAAATAAGTAATAAACATTTTGTTAATTAATATCAGAATAACTAATAAATTTGTACAAAGCTGTTTTAAATTTATTTAAAGTATCACAATTAGTTATATATTTGGACAGTTTATTAAAATCAATCATTGTACCATTTGTTATTGACTTTTGTTCGCTCAATGTTCTTGCAGGGATCACATATAGATCCCCTCTCTGCCTGGTATCGTAGTCATGCACCTACGAAACAAAACGAATTATTCCACTTAGATAATCAGGGACAAGTTTATGGATCATCTTGTATATAAACACCATATATTGGACATACGATATAGTTTTAAGATTGTTGAGCCTCAACGTTTCATACATTACAGATACTGGGGTATACATGCTACATCTTAATATTACTCTTAGACATTTGTTTTGCTCAATTTGAAGCTCATTTAACTTTGTAATATTGACAGAATACAATAATGTCGCACAGTACATAAAAGGGGGTTGTATAATTGACTTATATATAATTTTTCTTGCATATAATGAAATATCTTTACTAATTCTACTTAAGAAATATCTTTTTATTTTAAACTTTATTTATAAGGTAATCAACATGACTAGTGAAGCTAAGTGTATAGTGCAATATTACTCCTAGATATTTAAATTCAGGTACAAATTCAATCACTTCATTATTTATAACGACAGCACTACCATCAATATTAATATTTTTAATTCTATTTTTGTTACCAATCACCATGGATTTACATTTATTTGTATTAATTTTTAATTTGTTGATACAAAGATAGTGTTCCAAAATAGCTAGGTCTTCATTAATTTTTTCTATAATATTTAAATATTCTGTACCTTGAATTGATAGTAAAGCATCATCAGCAAACAAATATATTTTTGAATGTTTCAGTGTTCGATATATATCATTAATGTACACTAAGAATAATAATGGACCAAGCACGCTGCCTTGAGGAACCCGATAATTGTTTATTATCTCACTTGATACAACATCGTTAACCCTGTTTTGTTTTCGATTCTCTAGAAATGACTTAAACCACTTTAACACTTTATCACCGATACCATATGCGACCAGTTTATCCAATAATATCTCCCTATCCACAGTTTCAAATACTCGCCTCAGATCTATAAAGACTGCTACCACTATTTGACCATCGTCAATCACTTCCTTCCAGGATGTTATAACAGCTTGGAGCGCAGTTTCACATGAATGATTGGTTCGAAACCCAGACTGCATGTTATATAATAGTTTATTATCCTCAAAATAGCTCGTCACTTGCTTGTATACAGCTCGTTCAATAACCTTATCTATGGCTAAGGGTATATTAATTGGACGAAATTCTTGCACTTTATTTGTATTACTAATTTTTGGTATAGGCAGAATGATTGTCATTTTTAAATTGTCAGGTACCGCACTATACCCAATAGACGTATTTACTATGTCCAGTATTACATGTCCACACACTTCTGCAATATTTTTTAAAATGTTTATATTTAAATATTCATCAGCACAACTAGTATATTTAAGCTTATTTATGATTTCACTTAACTCGTTCATAGTTAACATATGAAACTTATCTAATTTATGTTCTGTATATCTTATTATATTTCTGTACATATTATCACCCTGTATACTGTCAATAATTTCTTTAATGCTCTGCACATAATATTCATTAAACATTCTAGCCTTGTCTTCATCATTCGTAATACTGAAATTCTATTCAGGAAATACATCATGAAATTCTATCGTTTTAGGTATAACAGTTTTAGGCTTATCGTTCACCACATCTTTTAAAGTTTTCCACATTTTCTTACTATCCATTTTATTTCTGTCAATCATTTCTTCATAATATACTCTCCTCTTTTTCCTCAATAAATTTGTTAGTTTGTTCCTAGCTGTCGTATACTTAATCCAATCGTCTCTATCCTTGGTGTATTGAAATTGTAGTTTTTATAAATCACGTAATTTTATAAATCACGTAATGCGCGGAACGTTTCTCGAACGGTGCACTGATTTTGAAAATAAAAAGTCATGACTTGCATACGCTGTTCAACACTATTACCATCCCTGATGATTTGTCATACACTACTGAACAATTCACAATAAATTTGGCAGACGTTGCTTTAACAACATAGCCGCTATAACCTAACAAATTTCGAGCGTCCCTATTGATAGACCCTGTATTTACAAGAAAATAATTAACAACATAATTCATATTATGCGGGACTATTACCACGGTCTATAATTTTCTGCTTAATAGCAATAACAATAACAAAAAATGAAAGATCTATACATTAAAAAATAAGTAAATAAGACTATATGTATATACCAATTAATACAACCCGTATTTTTCATATTTGTAAGTTGCGTAAGTAATAAGCACTGCACATATAACCAACAATTTTTTACGGTCATTATCTTAACTGCGCATTGGAAATCCTACATTTTCAAAAACTTCTCGATAAAAATTTTTTATGCCATTAACCTTTATTTACTAATATCAAATTGAACGTTAGCTATAACTCACACTCATCAATCAATCGATATGTAGGTTGATTGATGATTATAAAATATCATCGTTTAAATCTAATTCTATTATGATATCTAATTGCAATACAGCGAGATTCGTAATTAATCATATTTAATGGGTTTCACGAATAGTAAAACTACGCGTTCGTAAAAGTTTACAAAGATGAAGTTATTAAGGTGTCAGGCAATAATACGGACGTCAGTTGTATTATAGTTTTCTTTAACCATCACATAATCAGGGAATGGTACACGGAAGTGTGATAATTCAATTTTTTTCGTGGGTTAACAGAAATAATTGATGAAGTAAAATGAACTACCTATATTAAACAACTTCGATACCATAAGTCCATACATATTCTTAAATTAGACGAAAGAAGTTTCTTATTCTTCTAATTACCAAACATTAGCAAACATTACAAAATATGTATGGTAGAATTGCATTAATTTCCATTTTCATGTTAGTTTATAGATTTTCTACATCTACTAACAATAATAATATTTATTTTCATTAAGACATACGAGGGGGTACCCAAAAGAAACCAAACTGATGTTGTGGTGGGCGGAGTTTTTGTAGTACCGCGTTTTGCCGCTAGGAGCGTATATAGCTACCATTTTAAAGTCAGTAAGCCAAGCTCCGTCGCTAAAGAAGGTTCCGTTCGGCTTGTGTGTATTCTTTAGTGAGAGTTATTTTGTGTGCTCCTCGTTTATGCAATGGCTGATTCTAAAAGTTTTACTTCTTGTTGGAAAAATTGGCACAGAAACTCTTGAAATGTTAAAAACGGACTACAAGGATGATGCAATGGGAAAACTCAAGTGTTTGAGTGCTTTTCACGTTTCAAAAGACGTGAAATGTCAATTGATGACAAAACTCGCTCTGGTCGTCCTTCTACGACTCGAATCGATGAAAATGTTGAAGAAATTCGCGAAATCTTCCTGAAAGGTTGATGACGGATCATTGACGATGTTGTGGAGTCATCTGAAGTAACTTGATGTTCAGTTCATCGAATTTTAACAGAATATTTGGGAATGATTGGGGTGGCTGATGAAACGTTCCTTACCCCCTGTAACGTCCATGATGGAGGAACCCGGACTACGCGGCGGATGACTGGATTGTCGCTCGGAGCCTACGACAACCCAGTCTCGCAACTTCCTGGTGATGCGACCGGTGGAACCCTCCCGATGTGGCAAGAATTGAATTATCCTATTCTTTTGGTTTTCTGTTTTTCGATCTTCTTGTTTTCTGATCTTCGGATCTTCTGGTCTTCAAGCCTTCCTGGCTTCCTCTTCCCGGACCCACTTTGAACTGCTTCGGTGTAGATTAATTTCAAATCTGTCCTTTTATATCGCGGAATTGGCATTTAAACAAGATCGTGGTTTCTTGTGAGAGGGATAACAGATTCCCGAAACCCCCGGTATGACAGAAATAACTAGCACGCGGCGAAACAGCGTTCACAAATCTTGCTAATTTGACGGTATATTTAATGTTTATAAATATTTGATTTAGTTTCCTGGACTTTATTTCATAACCTAAAAAAGCGGCCGCTAGATGCCGATCGAAAAGAAACTACGCTTGCTTGTTTACATGACATATATTTCATCGTCGCTGGTAGAGCTCCTTTGTGTTTAATACCAAGACGGCAATATGATGATCTTGATATTTTGTTTGAATATTCTAAACCTCTCTGAATATTAGTTTAAAACGAACTTAATTACATTGACTGTTTATGAAATGAAACAAATAATTTGGGTCATATTTTAGAAGCCAAATAATCTCAATGCTGTTACGAAAAATTGAAATATACCGCGTGATCTGATAGCCCGGGTACGGGACGTTTCACTGCCAAATTCGTGTCTCACACAACCCTGTTTGTGCGGTCTCCGAATGAAAAGAGGCATGAAAGGAAAGAGTTTTGCTGATGTTTCTGAGGTGATGAAAGAATCCATGGAGCCGTTGTCGGGCATCACAGAAGACGAATTTCAAAAAGGTTTTGAACAGTGGTATAAAAGATTAAACAAGTATACTAGTGCCAGTGAAGAGCACCTTGAAGACGATTGAAGGTTTTTTGTTTAAAAATTAAATAAACGAATTTAAAACAAAAACTAATTTCGGTATCTTTTGGGTACCCCCACGTACGAGTGTTTATATAGGAATCGTCACAATAAGTTAATATTCCAGTCGTCATTAAAATAATAAAAACATTTATCAACAAGAAATAGATTTAATTCCGTTTAAAATCTATATAATGGCTGCGGCTGATCAGTTTCAGCTTTTTAGGTAATTTATTACATACATTAAAGTCCATATCGTTGGGAGGATCAGAGCTGTCTTTATATATGTATACAAAAAAAGGTATATAAAGATAATTTTTATTTTTTGTAATAACACCACGAAAGTTTTCATTACTACAGAAGGTGTTCATATTGTTATAAATATATACGGACATTAATTCATAAATATACAGGCTAGCAAACATTAAGAAGTATAATCATACTTTTTCTTTTGCGTGGGTAATTATTTACATTGTCTTACATATACTAGATTTCCTAGTCAAACTTCAGAACAACAGTATTCAGAACAACAGCAAAATATATTTTTGGCAAGTCTGAACGCAAGCAAGAACGTTTTATGCAATAAATATTTTAAAATAAAGCTTCTTATTTAAATAGGACTGTAATAAATTGGCATACTCCTTGTATCCCTAACTCTACAAGAATCTTTTCCATTTCTCCAACTTGAACTCCCTAAACTTTAATATGCACCCCTACCCAATAAGAACTTTTTCTCAATTACGGGTAGCTCATAATCAGTATATAAGATATTCATATAATAGCATAGTATGCAATAGTATTCACATATTTTTCATAGCAAAATGGGAATGGAGTACATTCTTTATGCATTCAATAAATATGTATATTAACACTGTCAACGAAATAATTTTTGTACATTTTCCGAGGATGTACCCCATAGTAAGATGTTATATGATATGTGCATATTCTAAAGCATATTCAGCGCATAAAGGGCACTGTTGACGCTGTATATTTTCAGGTCGGTTAACTTTGATAACCCTCTTCCGTTGTTTCTTTTGGTTGCGTTTTCTTTTTTGCTGAGTAACAAGGTAAAAAGATTCTGTCAGTATATAAAAACAGATACAATCTTTCCTAGAATTAGAATCCTATTTTAAGATTCTGATATACGCATTAGAAAGTGCCTAGAGTATCGTGAACAAAGTATTGGAGTAGAAGTCCTTTTTGTTAATTAGAACACCACATGGTAGATCTAGAACATTTCCCTTCTTTTCCCCTCTATCCATCCCCCCTCTGGATACTAGCGAAGACTTCAATGCAACAAGGGTGAGTTTGTTATTTGTTTTTATACAGTCCACGATTATTATAATTGATTTTAGCGTATGAATAAAATTTAGACCATCATCAGCAGCCCGAACAGGCACTATTAAGCTTCTTGAACAAGTTATTTTTAAATGACAATCCCAGATAAGTGTATTATCAACAACCGTCTCTAAAAATTTTACTTCTACAGCAATTTTTAAATCATGTTGTAATTAACTTGTAGAAAGACGACTAACTGATAAAAAGTGGTTAAACATTTTTTTTCTACACCTAATGTTAAACTGTGCCATAATTTCTGAGGTTGAGTACTGAACCTCCACAAGGTTTGATAGGGACACTATTACAGATACAGTATAATGTTCGTATATAAAGACCCTAATAAGGACCCTTTGAGATTCACGTTATCCATAAGTCCATACCTCTTTGAATCCTGTGTTATATTATATACCACCCGGTAATACTAATGACTTTATTACCTGGTTTTGTGCGGCGTGTGCCAAATATTACTTAAAATTGTGAAAATACTAATAATCATTTGTCATTTAAGGAAACCTTTACCAATATTCCAAGCTAACCTGTGCCGTATATCAACACCTAGGTATATCTGGCAAATAAATATGTATTTAGAGGTAGCCTACTAACACTATGTTCGTGTAAGAAATCAGGTATATAAACTCCCTGAAAGGGATATATACCTTAGTTTCTATATGTTTATAGGACCATATTTCTTTTTTAATTATTAGTTATAGATTATATAAGAGGCACGCCCACTTGTCATTGCCGCAATAATAGATAGAGAGAATCTGATATAAATTCTCCAATATTACTTGATTGTATAACATGATAATTTATCTCTAATAAACTACGCTATAGGTCTAGTGTGTAAAAAAATTAACACGGTATTAATTATAAGAAAACAAGCATATTTTTAATATGGCAACTATCGCATGGTTACCATCTTCGTGGCACATTTTTTAGCTAGAGGGTATTTTACAGTTCCATCATATTCAATTGTACAGCTCATCAAGAATAGGAACAAGTCTTAAAACTACGATATCGGAGTCCTCCCTCGAGGTGCGCAGTAAATAGACTGGTCTTTACTCAGTCGTACTGAAACCTTTGCAGAGTGAATCGATGAATATATATTGAATGTGAATGTACACAGAGTTCGGTCTGGCCGTGCGTAAAGTGCATCCTTTTATTTCTGACTGCTGCCTCACTCTTCTTCTTCTACGCATACACAAGGAATCTAAAACTTTTTCTTATTCTTGATGAGCTGTATGTATGTATATTACTTCGAGACAGGGGAAAACTTTTACATCGAGACTGGCAGTATGTTAACATATAATTTGTCAAAAGATTGATTCTCCACCTGCTCTTCCTGTTTTCCTTGGAAAATTCAAATAAAACTTTTCCTTTTTGGATTATTAAGAATACAGAAAGGTATATTGTGGTGTAAAATGAATTACGATAATAAATAACTAAGGAAACTACTTTTACTACTTCACTATCAGAATGCAAGAAAAATATATTGTCTTTATATTTTTGTTTGATATGTTTCGAAATATCTAGTAGGCGTTTTGGTTGCAAATACTACGAAATGCTTTTGAATAATGGACCAAAACTATTCGTCGAATACTACCACTGAAATAAAAATTGAATAACGTTTGGGCAAATTAAATATATAATTATACACATTCACTTTACCACAGGACATAAATTACAACCAGAAGGTTCACTCTAAGTTTCGCCCGCTAATTTGCTCTCCTTACTCCGTCATATCATCCAATGAGAATTAGATAACTGCATGGCGGCATGCCCTTTATAAGCGCAAGATGAAAGTACCGCCAGAGAGTGAACGTTCTAGTTGTAATTTCTATTCGGTGACTTTACATTACCTAATTCTGATGTAAAACATTAAGTAAGTATAGGGTTAGTAAAAGTTGTTTGAAAGCCAGTGTTCTAATTGTTCTAGAAATAGTTAATAGTTGACATTTTAAATAATTCAACGTTGTATATTAAGTAAATTTTTTTGTTTAATTTCTCATTGTTCATTTTATATTCTCATTGTTGCTAAAATATCAATTAAATGTTTTAAAAAGGATTACACCCAAACATAAATTGGTAATAAATGTTCTCATGAATTACTTTCATCTATTAAAAATTTGCTCTGGCTATGTCTCTGGTTAATATTGTCAACTTTCTTTTTTTGTATACAGTGTTTCCATAAAGTAATGAATAAGTTCGTTAAAAATTCAAAAAATAACTTCACAACTAAGTAGTAAATTTTTTTTAGATGTATATTTTTTAAAATATAAATAATACATACAGGGTGATTTCTGTAGGAGGTACGATATCATCGATATTTTTTTAATGGCAACCCCCTTCTGTATTACGGAATGTGGAAGAGCACACACGCTACGGTAATAATTACATTAGCGTCGATATAGGCTAGATACAAAAAATTAAGAAAAACGATTTTGCAATTTCAAAGTACTAAATCTAATAGCAATGTGGGCACACGTGGCTCCATATACGTCTATTGACAGCCGTAATGGTATTATAGTAATTTTAAGTTTTGTAGAATATTAGAAAGTAGAAACCCCTGTACAATATATTAGCTAGTTCTCGGAACCAATGCACGTCTAAGTATTTCTTAGGGGTAAAAATGCGATCATCCCAGGCCAGGCCATCGGTTTTTGGGACAAATTTAAGGCTGTGACTAGAGTCCCGCCTCGGGACCCAGGTCAAGTCCCGACTAACATCATCAAATGACGTCATAGGTAGCGTTTCGGGACTTTTGCGTCCCGACGTGGGACCCTTATCCGGTCCCGAATTTATAAGGAGAACCGCACCTTCGTTAGTTACAGACATTTACATACATAGTATACATGGTGTCCGAATTTTAAACATCCAAACTTCACAGACATGTAGACAATCTCAATCTAAGTAAAAAAGTTCCTATTAACATACCTATTGCCTGGCTTCATAAGGGAGTTACAGGGTGTTGAAATTCAAAAATTTTTTTTATTTTCATTAATACTTTCCGAAAAGATGGAGATACAGTTTTCAAAGTTTGTACACTTATTTACGGAAACAAGACTAATATATCGTATTGTTTCCGTGGTCAGCGATATTCTGGATGTTCACTTTCTGAGATCCGGGCAAGATTTCAAACACTAGAACTTTCTCGTCGTACGCCACTGACGTGTGTCTATACATTACATTTAAAGCATGATATATTTGCAATATTTTTTTCTGTTGTAAGTTTGTGATATATCGAACGGTTTTCGAAATATTCTAATTTCTCTGCGCATGAAGAACCAATTTTTGAGGAAATAACAGTTTGAGTAACCGAGTATACTCTACATCTAAGTGCATCTACTACATCTAGGCAAAGATCTACAAGCATTATATTTTCCCTTCATGAAGGGATTTTAAAGAGATACGCAAAAATTTGAAAACGGAAAATATTAATGAATATTAAAAAAATAGTTGAATTTTAACACCCTGTATCTCCCTTAGGAAGCCAGGTAATAGGCATGTTTATAGGAACTATTTTACTCAGAATGAGATTGTCTACATGTCCGTGAAGTTTGGATGTTTAAAACTCGGACACTATATATATAAATGTTTTTAGCATTTCTCCTTATAAATTCAAGACCGGATGAGAGTCCTTCATCGGGGCGGAATAAAGTTCCGATAAAGCTACTGATGACGTTATTCGAGACCGTATGCTGGTCCCGAGTCGGTAAGGAATATCAGTCCCGAAACGATACCTATGACGTCATTTAATGACGTTATTCGAGACTTGGCCTGGGTCCCGAGGCGCGACTCTAGTCACAGCCTAAATTTAAACCAGCCTATTCCCGCATCTCGCCCCGAAACATTGTCACTTTTGATACTATAGTAGAATTATATTATGAAGAGCAAGTCGGCAATAAACCGTGCGACAAAGAGCAATGTATAGCTTACCTTCTCCCAAGCGAATGCAGTAGATTTTTATGCGCGCAAAGGATTTATAGGCAGATCTCTTATTCAGTCAGACATGCATTTGTCTTTGTCGCACGATTTATTGTCGACTTGGTCTTCATAAAATAATTCTACTATAGCTTGATCGCTATTTAATTTATTCCAAATAAACGTAGCTATAGCAATAACATACCACTAGTATCATTTCACTAGACACACACCCCGAAGACTGCCATAGCAGTGATTATTTTAAAAATAGCCTAAACTAATTGTTACAATTTTGCACCGTTAACTGTCTGATTGTAACCAAGACGGTTAATAAATTCTTGTTGAACATTATCAATAACTTCAGGATGTATACGTTGTATTTCGTTACGAATTTCTTCGAAATGATCTTTGACTATTGATTACTTTCGAAGAGATCTTCTGAAGGCCATGCTGTCAACGAATCTCAGAAATCATATTTCAGTAATAGTCCAACTTAACTATATAGTGTTGAAAAATTCCCTAAAAAGAAACTAGCAAACCAAAAATGCAAACGTAGATACATCAAAAATAAAAGAATTATTGGTAACTCCTAGTATGTACATCCAGAGAACAATTTATTTCTGCTGAAGCCAATGTATAGAGCTAAATTGTAGCTAATGTAATAATATATTTTATCATAAAATGTTCGTAAACTTATGTTGCAATATATCATTTATTGTAATCAGAAATATATTTGTTCGCTACAAAATTGTAGCCTATTGTAATTGTTACTTATACAAAATGCAGTCTTTATTTAACGTATTGATTAACACGAATTTGGTATTGCTAATCATCTGTCTGTATTCTATGTATTAAAATTATCACTTCCACTGACTACCTATTATATAATTGAATGGTACGTTACACAGGGCGGTGTTTTATATTCCGACGAAATAAGCCGCCGACAGTTCAAATTCATCTGGACAATTCAAGTAAATAAATCATCTGACAGTCTGAAATTATTATCACCTGATTAAACACTGCATTATATATCATCTGATCAGCATATTGCTCTTATATTCATTTAGGTGCATATTGGGGTAACGTGTACATACTTATGTTTAATATTACTCATTACAGATATTCTCCTCTACATTAATACGATTACGAATTGAACTAATTTAAAATAATATCACATGACATTAGTGGAATATAATTTAGAAAATGATAAAATATATTAAAATATGTTCTACTAAATATATATTAAAAATTTATATTTATTTGCTGCATTTCAACGGGAAGCATGGTTGAACAGAAGTATGTATATTATGGTGGTGATTTAGTATCTATCTACTGTTGATTGATTTAACATGAATCTAAATATTTTATCCTAAAGATGACTTTTGTTTAAAATAATCACATTTATTTAACAAGGCTATGTAGTATGTTAAATGTTAACCAACATTTAAATTTTCAAGGCAACATATATTTCACATAAAAACGTGTTTCTTACCTAATAAATGAGAAAACAAAAACTCAATGAAGTTAGCCGTTACTTTGTGATAGTTAAGATATATATCATAACGATACAGTAAAACACTTAACTTTGTTTGTTAGAGATTGATTTTCTTTCCTCAGTCAAAAAATGATTTACGTGTTTAATTCTACAAATAAAATTAGTGTACTGTAGCAGTGTTTACCAATGCCTTGATATGAGACCACTGTAGTTGCACTGTAGTTGTATTATTTTGAATCGCTTTGAAAATGATACGCTAAGGTATCGAAACTATAGTAGCGTTAAGTTACAATCAAATTACTGTTTGAGAATACAAAATTCTATTGAATATGTTTGTATTGATGAGGATCCACTGATATACATATTCAAAGTCATTATGTATTTAAGGTGAACTTATCAGAATTTATTTGTCCTCAACGGTATGCATTATAGTAAATAAATTACATACACTATTTGCTCAGTGTAGTTAGTGCTATATTCATCTACGAAAATACATGTTTGTCGTATCATTATAAAGTTAAATAGATATATTTATTGAGGTGCGAGATGTGCATGAATAATGATTGGATAACTGATTTACACGTACTATTTATTGAAAAAATCCTACCAATACTAATAACTATTTAATATGCAGTAGTTTGAAGTCCTCAAACTGGATAAATATCATTATGTAATTCGTTGCTTTTCAGTAGTTTAGTGTTATTAGTAGGATGTAGCAAATAATAAAGTTAAACAAATTTTAGTTTATTTAATAGAATTATAATGGTGATACTAACGGTCTATAACGTTAATATAAAAATAATAAAGTAACCTTAGGAAAATATGAAATTAACGATGATAGTGAAGAAACAAAAACATCTTAAGAGTCTCATTATTTGAACTTCGAAAAAGGGAAAAATTTACTCATGTTAACATGTTAAATATTGATGAAGTAATTATTGTAATAAATCAATTATGCTAGATCTCGGAGGAAAACTCTAATTCCAGTTATTCACATTTAAAATTATTATCTATTTAAATATGCAAATTAAAAAAAATTGACAAATTTGATATATTTTTTAAAGTCGAAAATGGATATCACAAATGTGATATTAATTTATATTAGTTGATATCCATATTGGGGAAGTTAAATATGTACGCTCTTTATATGTACTTACACATGTTATAGATGACAAAATGAAAAGGAATAATAAACATAAACAATCTATTTATTTTTAATATTTTGGAACTTAAAATACTTAAAATGTAACATATTTACTGGATAACTTGTATTATGAACTAAGTTATTTTAGTCCTGCCAATATTTCTTATAAATATTTATTACCGGTTTCGTTTTGCTCATCTCTCTACCGATTTGAGACTTATTACTGTAAAAAGTGAATAATTATTTTTAAGTATAAATAAAGTATCAACTTATATGATCTGCATTGTTTGTGCTTTTTGATATAAATGTACGGACTCGTGTACCTATTTTTTATATCTATAGAAAAACCACTAAAGTAAAGGATGGAAAAAACGGTCATACAAATATATACATATATATATATATATATATATATATATATATATATATATATATATATATATATATATATATATATATATATATATATATATATATAGGTTACTACAGTTTTTGTTGAATGATTGAATGACAAGTTAGAGAAGGCATGTAGTGAATTAAATGTGATTCCGACTTTTCTGCGTTGTTTCCTTACATTAGTTTTAGTAATACGTATACAGTTGAAATACAATACGTAGGTAATCTTAGTTAAAATGAAGTTCGATTCGTTTGAATATTAAGTATGTAAGAAGACCATTATAATTACCTATTTTTTATCGAGACTCGAAATGTATTTTCCCATATATTATTAAATAGAAAGTTTAAACTTGGGTTCAGATTAAACAGATTGATTATTTCATTGGATTTGTATGTCACTTCGTTAATGCTAACTTCTAAAATAAATATCTGCCTACCAAATATTTCTTAAATCATATAAATTAAGAAAATTACGTAAGTCTGTGTATATAATTGAATAGAATTATGCAAATTATTAAAATCTATCTAAACGATTTTAACATTTACCTATATGTGTCTATCTATTTTGATGAATTCTTGGTTGATTTTAATGGCGACTATATTTAGATTTTGTGAAAATCTTAGTCCACAGGAATGGGTGGATATTCCAGGAAGATCCAATCCAAGATTAAAATCCAATGGGGCATGTTATAAAATGTATTACGTGTTTATTATCGAAATTTAACTCATCATCATCATTAGGTCATCAGTCCTAAGACTGGTTGGACGCTAACCTCCAGCTTCTCCTATCTTGTGCTAACCTACGCATTCCTACGCCTATTTAACTCATAGTTAACCTTAAAAAATTTTGGTGCGTTCCATATTTTTATGATAGAACACTGTACAATGTGTTGAAATGTAGAAAGAGTGGAATTTGAAAAAAATTATTGTAACAAATAACATTTTACTTAAGTTCTAGTATATACAACTTGCTTTAAGTATAGCCTTGAATATACATATAACTATAGTATGAGTTTAGATATAAATTCTATACACTCCTACTATTGTTTTTGTGTTTTAATCAGAACTCGTGACTATATTTAAATTTTTTCAAATTGCGTTGGAGTTCTATGATACCCAAAAATGGATAAATATTTAAAAAAGATCTGACTAATGCCCAGCACCTAGAATACGTCATAAAGCTTGGGGTGCATTTATTATGGAAATTATACTGATAATTATAGCTCATCAAGAATAGGAGCAAGTCTGAAAATTGCGATATCAGACCGCCCCCTCGAGATGCGCATTAAATAGCCTGGTCTTTACTCAGTCTCATTGAGACCTTTGTAGGATGATGCATGTGCAATGTGAATGTACACAGAGTTCGATCTGGCCGCGCGTAAAGTGCATCCTTTTCTCTCTGGATTCTGCCTCACTCTTTTTTCTATGGATACATGAGAATTTCACACTTTTTCCTATTATTGACAAGCTGAAACTTTGAAAAATTCTGGTGCGTACGAGTGTGCGTGCATGCGACAAATAGGCAATTTAAATGTCATCGAACTGAATTATTTACAATTAATAATGCTAAGTCTATAATATTTCCAAAGTCGATGATAATTTGAAGAACATTCTATTTAAATGAAGTAGAAAATAGGAGTGAACAATAGTATAAAGATACAATGCTTGCATAGTATCTATATGGACAAAATCAATTTTGTTATTTATTGGTCGAATTTAAAAAAAAAATCAGTTTGCACATTCTTTTTATTTTTGTACAAGCATAAATACAAATAATTACGTGAATTTTAAGATAACTTAAAACACATCCACTCATTTATTTACATAATTTGTAGTTAAAACATGTAGATATTTACTTACGTGCCTTTCTTTTTCATCTACTTGTAAAAATTCTATATTTTTTAACCCTGTCTTCTTTTTGAAATGATTTTTTATAATAAGTTTGATTTACATAGAAAAAAACCTACAATATATTTTTGTGTATTACCTATACCTCCTATACTTATAATGGTATGGGATGTATTACCTACAAAGGAAACATTTTGTTTTTATTTTTTTTATTGCATGAAAATATAAAAAACTATGAGCTGAAGCAGATAAGAGTGAAATTTGAAACAAACAAAACTAATGTTACTATTATTGTAGTGCATAAAAAACAACCTGTGAAATCCTATGCACATATGTATATATAAATCTTTTGTTATTCATAAACAGAAGCTATAATAGCCTTAGTTACGAATATTCTCGGTTAATTGCAAGTAATCAATCAATGTATAAACTTGTTAATTAAACTTGTATAAAAAACAAAAAGGAGGATGAAACGGTAGTTCACTTTTCTTAAGTTACATAATATCAGTTATCTATATGTCCATCACTATCCCATTAATTACCGTACGTAATTGGCTTATATTTTACAACAATTTATAGTCACAATTATAGCTACTAATATATTACCCCAGCAAAAAACATAAATTCCCCAAGGATATATTATTTAACAAAAACATAAATAAAACCTCACCATTGCAGCATCGGCTAATACAGAAACCAATATTACACAATTTTAATTGCCTTGATTATTTTTCCCTTTTTTTAACGTGCGTTCACCAATTGGCTCCACCCAAGGGGCGGGGTCAGTCGAATTGGGTTCCACCTTCGGTGCTCCTGTTGGTTCCCGCCCAGCCGCTGCGTCTCGCCTATCCAATAACGGTCCTCGTGGGCGGAGGCAAGTTCGTAGTGGACGTGACGATGCGGAACCCGCTGATAGCTAGCGCCGCGAACGGTAGCCATGGAAATTAAACGGCCAGCGGTGGTACAGGTGTTCGGATGCTGCTCAGTACCTGTGCGACTAACTTGGCGCTAACTGTGATGAACTGTGGTCTGTGATTTCGGAATGCCGCGTTATTCGATTGTCAATACGTCGCAGAAAGATTAGTTGTTTTTGTTTACCTCTGGTTCTATGGATTATGATGCGGTGGCCAATAACGTAATAGTAAGTAAATTGTATTTGTCGTATAAATGTGTTTTGATGAATGACGTGTTGGTTGTGTGCTTACATTTATTAGAGAAATATGGGAACACGATTTGTAGGTTACGGAAAAAATTGTGCTAAGAAATACAAAATAAAGTGTCACAAATATTTGAAGGTAGGAATTTAGTACCAAAGAAACACTATATCAGGAACGGAATTGTAAATATGTAGTCTATGTACAAAAACAAACATGTACGTACCGGAAATCGTAGGCATGACATCCATTTTTTGAATTTGGAAATCAAATGACGTATGAGTAGGTATGTTGATAGTGTGTATATAGTTAATTGATTCTTTGGACTTATTCGTTTGATGATTACTTCATCTAGAACTTCATTTTTATTAACAATATAGAATTTAGGAAAGTTAATTTAAGTAAATCAACTGTTTTAGATATGATTTTGTACACATTTCTGTGAATTGATCTTTGATATAATAAACAGGTAATACTGTGGGTGGTTTCTAATAGTTTGATTTTAAAGATTTGTGATATGAAACTTTATGGTACTAATGTACGTTAATAGTTTCTGGAATATTCATAAGCGTATAGTTTTTTATATTTAATCTAGGAACCCATATGAAGTATGAAGATGAAAGTGAATTAAATGAATCAGCACAAAATTGGCAGAATTATTGTATGGTTTACCTAAATTGAAGATGCGGAAGAATCTACTAAGGTCAACTAACTTATTGAAATAAAACATATTCGCAACGTTGGGGAAAACATCGAAAAAAGAATATTGGGGTTTTTATAAACAGAAAAAATTAATAATATTGAGACATAATATACACTTTTATAGAGAAAGGCGTAGTTTGAACATTTTTCAGTAATATAAAAATACAATTTTACACTCCTGTTGGTTTTGTGGAGTATTACATGATAAGGAAAGATTATTAAATATTTGATTATTAACATTCTAAATCAGCAATATTTTATGCTCATTTTGCTTCAAACAACTTTATATATTTTACCATTTTTCTTATGAGCTATTCACAAACAGAAAATACGTTAGTGCAAATTTTATATAAGAAATGGTCGCATATTTTATAATAGCATAAGTAAATAAATTGATAAATTTCCGTATGCAGGTACGTTCCGTATGTAGGAATTTTTCTTCAGAACCCTCTGGATTATTAAAATAGAATAATAAATATTTAGCAATTTTCGTAAATCATATCCTATGTAGAAATGTAATATCTCCTAATAATTTCATGAAAACCTAGTGGCTAAATATTTTCATAAAATAATCGTTAATTTGTTTAATAGCTAAAGGAATTACTCAGTCAATGGCCTACAGGGTGGGGTTTTCAAAGGCTGAGCTAAAAAAGGGCAATCGGGACTTAGCGCACATTGGTCAAACCGGGGGTTCTTTATTAAATACATTACACATACATAGACATAGATACAAATTTGTATGTTACTATGACATGTAAATAATATAATGTTGTGGTAGTAATGTACCAACTAATAAAGTTGGTAACTTTATCATATATACTAAATTATAATATTTATATACCTATATATGTAAATATATATTATTTCACCTTTTAATGTAGCGAATAGATGCTATGAATTGCATTACCTTGGTCTATATATACCTACCTATATTTTAATGTAATTTAGTATATATACTTATTAATATTTAAAAAATCTAATAACTAAGTAATTAAAATATTTTATTTTACTGTAGACAAAATACACTGTGAATGAAAATTGATAGTATTTAAAGAAAATTCAAGGTGACAAAATATTAAATAGGGTAAAATTTGTACATACTCGTATTCATATTATACCTATATATTCATTATATAAGAGTATCTATATATCTTATGATGTCAAGTCTCATTCCATAATTGATTTAAAACTATTCGATCGAAGGCATTACGTGGTAAACACGCCTAATTATTGTCTGTCGTAACATGACTTGAAGCCCACTGCCACGCCGGCGCTTACAATCACAAAAAGATTTTGGGTGATTATATTTTGAAATTAGAATGTTTTAAATTTACGCAGTGCTTTGCCTTTCTACGTTTTAAGGTAACAATTATCATAATCCTTAATTCGTATTGTATTACTGTGAATTTATTTTTTCGCCATAAGGACGACAATAAGGACGATAAAACTTGTTGAAAAGGATCATAGTCTATTTTCTGTTTCAACAGGGCGTTATTGATTTAAATAAACTACAGTACTGAGAAGTAATTTTTTTATATTGTTTGGTGTTTTAAGAAATATTTACAATACTGACGACGAAGTAAGTTGTTATGATACACAGTCGGATATCAAACTTCCGTCATCAGTTCCTCCATCTGACGAATTTATAATTATTTACTTTATGGTTACTGTTTACTTATACAACCACTATATTCGTCATAAAACAGTACTAAATACTAGATAAATATAACTTTTATTTCTCAAGATAAAAACAAAAAGAAAAATAGTTTCATGCAAAAATTGACATTAAATATCGAACTTAAATAATTGTCGAACTTGAAGAACATTTCAACATGGATTTTGCGTCTTCTTGGATATTCATTATTATCGATATACCTAGATATACAAATTTGTATATTGATTTGGTAGATATATAGAGAATGTATTTCAGACTAGAACGCAATTTTGAAAATTTATCCTCAATGTATTCTCAGTGTGTTCAGATATATAATTTTCGTCTTCTTGCGTTTCCGAACATCGACTGGTTAGGATCTTTGGTTTGCTAACCAAAATTATAAATATATAGATATTTTTTCAGTTACTTAAAACACAAAAATAAAATAAAGGTTTTTATAATATATAAACAAATTTGATCTCTCTGGTGATGATTAAAACTAAAACGTTGGACTTAAAATTGATTTATTTCAATTTAATTGATCGATATACCAGAGAATATAAGACGATTAAATTATAAATAATTTGTATCGAAATATAATATTTTGGTCTGTATTATACATGTTACATTTTCTAAATCCGCTGGTTTTTAAAATACAGTCGTATCTACTATTTATGATTTCATCGATACTATCATAGATACGAGTACTAATAAATACTAGAAATAATGTTTTCGTCATTGCGTTCTATCTATATTTTAAATTTGGAAAATAATAAAAATTAATGTTTAAAGAACATATGTATATAACTTGTTGTTTTGTATGTATTTATTCTAATGTACTACTGACAGTCAAATAAAAATAAGTTAAACAGATTTTTTTTCAGCAGTTTATGAGTGTGAATAAATTTAAATATATATTTTTTATGTAATAACAGATGACACGTCTAATCTGAATACCTCAAGATTTTTATAAATCAAAATTTTCATTTCATTAGAATCTGTCGATTTTTTCTCAATTTTCTGAAGTAAACATTTTATTGAGCAGGACTTACTTTTAATAGTTACCGTTTTGGGCTAATATTAGCGGCATGTAAAAAATATTTTCTTTATTAGATAATTTATAATAAGAAGAAATATAGAAAAGTTGGAAATATGTTTTCAGGTTCAAACAAATTACACAGACTATATTGAATAGTAAAATATAATTCTTTATTTGGTAGATATTCTAATCTGTGTACCGATAATTTTCTGAAGTAGATATGTTGTTATATTATTTGAAAAGAAGAGGTAATAATGGAATCAAACATAATGAAACTCAACTGTCTTTCGTATGTCATGTTTGCGCAAAAAAAATTGTTTCAGAAGTAATGATTAATATTTATTAAATTTTCGTCTAGGCCAAGGAAATATCATTCCCTATATGCAAATAACTAATATTATCAAAAGTTTTTTGAGTGACCTATATATCTAATATTTTTTAACCTAATGTCGTGCAGTCTGTGATAACATATTTGTGGTAGCCTAGAGTTGTTCATTAATAGCAGCTTTTCTAACCAATTTAAGGCATTCCTTGAAAATTATATACTCTATATTTTATTATACCCATCTCTAACCTAACTAAATTATTTGGTGTGTACTTTGGTAGAAGTAATAGCCTCTTGAGAAACAAAACCTGAACTCTCTCAATAACATTTATGTACCTTAAGCCTCAAACGGCTACACAAGATGGTTTTATTTACATTAAGCTTTAAATACTTTTACTGACAATAGTCCTCCAAAATTTTTAATTTCTAGGTAATAAAAATTTCTGTAGTAGTATCTAACTATCATCTGCATACGTTAGTAAAAGTGATCCAAATCATTTTCCCCATCTATGTTAAGCCCGGAAACACCTCTGGATTTAATAAAATTATTTATGTCGGAGAAAAACATCGAAAACAGCAACGAACTAAAAATTTCTCCTTGAAGAACGCCCTCAGTAATTTGAAATTCTTTGGTAAAACTGCTTTCAACTTTAACGGTAAAATTTGCCGTGTTGTATATACTTATAATCAAACGAATATATTTAGAGCTTAAACCAAGATTGAATAATTTAGACAATGCATGATGTACACCATCAAAGGCCCTTTTGATGTCAATAAAAATCCATAAATACTTCTACTCTTCAAACGTAATTGAATCTATATTACAGACTTGAGACAATAAATATTGACTATACACCCTCCTTATTTTCTAAAATGAGCCTGAAATTCTGGGATAAGGTTATTAATTTCAACATATAATTATATACGGCCTAAAAGAATTATAGAAAGTATAGGTAACACTGCAAAAACCCGAAAATTTTCTGGATTATCTTTGAATACTTCTTTTATGTATCATACATAAATGGTGTTCTGCCCATGATGCTGGTGGAACTTCATATTCTATTATTTCTAAAAAGAGTTTACACAGATATTTTTGGGTATATTTGCATGCGTATATAAAAAAATGTGGTGTAAAGGTCCCAAAATGATTTTTTAAAACAACGCACTGATTCTATTTGTTAAAACAACTGGCTGTGTGATCATTTCAAGTCACTACATTTAACGCTTAGAATTATTATGTACTTTCAAAGCTATAGATTTTTCATCGAATGAGTAAAGGGTCTTTCAATAAGGACGATCGATTTTAAATGTAAATAAAAATTTTACGTTTTAATTTACATTTTTAAAAATAAAAGATGTTGTGTGTGAGATATCCAATCAATTTTGTTTTTATTTGAAAGAATATTTTATGGCAGTAAGTATTGAATATGAGTTGTTCAAATGCCCGTTCACCGTTCGCGATTATGGCAATGTCAGTTTCGTATTGGAGGAAATACGGGCTACCATACCAGACCAAAATCCGCACCAAACAGTGACTTTCTAATGCATTTGGTGCTGGTGTATCTCGTGTGGATTGGTATCATCCCAAATCCGACAATTTTGCTTATTCACATATCCAATCATCCAAAAATGGGTCTCGTCATTAAAGATGATTCTTTTGGCGAAATTTGGGTCAACTTCCAATTGCTCCATAGCCCAATCAGCGAACACACGGCGTTATCTATGGTAGTTTACCTTAAGTTCCTGGATCAGTTGGATTTTATACGGATGCAGACCCAAGTTCCGACGCAAAGTTCGCCAATTTGAAGTCGCAGAAAGGCCAAGTTCTTGTGAACGACGGGAAAGTGACTATCTCGGGTGCTCCCGTACACTCTCACGCACAGTAGCGATGTCTTCAGCAGACTTTGCATTTCGGTGACGTACGGGTTTTGGCTGATTATTTATCAAACCGGTTAAGTAGGTTAAAGTAGGGTCACTACTTTAACCACTAAACGTCGTATATTTAGTCGACTTAGCGGGACGGTTATGGCGAGGATAAGAATCACGTAATGCACGGGACGTTTGTGGAACGGATCACTGATTCTGACAATAAAATTTGATGATTTGAGTATGATGTTGAACGCTATAACCTTCCGGGTGATTTGTCATACCCTACTGAATAATTCACAATACATTTGACAGATGTTGCTTTAACAACATGGCTACTATAACATAACAAATTTCGAGTGTCCCTATTGAGAGACCCTGTATAGAAAGCTAAAAGAAAGATTTTTTTCGAAGGTTTAAATATGCTTTATAGGTGTTATACATAATACATTAATTTAAAACATAATTAAGTTGAACAACATGTTTCTGTAGGATAACTACAGAAGAATTAGCAATATAGCCTCCATTCAAATATGTATACATTCTGAACCCGATAGCTTTCGCTATATCGTAAATATTACACAATGACAGCGGTATAATTTGATTTTAACGGAAATTGTAAATGTTACAGTTTTCGGCGAACTTTCTAATACCTCACATTCTGTGCTCTAGAATATTACGATAATCCCCATCAGAGGTCGAAACTGGACGATAAATTATACACATTATTAACCCTGAAAGAATTTTTATGGCGTTTCATTTTCAAACGCGTTAGATACACTTATATTAAAATTGAAATTTACGATTGGTCAAAACACGAATTGGACCGGGTCTTGGGATTCCTTTGATGTGCATTTCATTGGGTTTGCGACATAAATTACCGTGGGTTTATGATTCCCCGATTTTGAAAAATAAATACATAAATTTACATTTATGTATCTACCGCTCACGATTTAGTGGCGATTATTTTTTATCTAATTCATCTCAAATCCCATAAAAATACTTTAATGCGCCTTACCTTACTCGTGCGCAAGGAAGGGCACAAGTAAGGCAAAGATTTTCTTCTTTTACGTGTAGTATTATATGTATCCAGTCAGAGCACGTAAGGTTGGCTATAAAACAAGACTTAAAACTGTATAAATTATGTCGTATTGTATGCATATATAGAGTAGTGACACTCCTACCTGATGATATTATTCAGATGGTTCGTTAAAAGAAGTTTTATGCACTGTAAAAATTTTATGTTTAACGTTTTATGCAGTTTTCATGTAGTTTTCAAGAATATTCGGTGTAGGAATTCGTGTACCATGCTTTTTAATGAATTGAATTCTATTTTTAATATCAATTATGCCTCCAATTTCTATTTTTTTGTTTTATTCATCTTATGAAGAATCATATAGGAAGTTCTATTGTATTCTAATTGTGTTAACTTAGTTAATTAAACACTAAATTGATACAACATTTGACAATACACTCACGTATATAAGAATTTCATTTATAAATAAAAAAAATTAAAATTAAATTACAATCATAAAAAAATCAAGAGATCTGTGTTTTTCAATTTTTACTTTTATAATAATAATAATCCTGCACAAAAATACTAAACCATATATTCTTAATACTTTCAGTGGCGTAGCTGTAAAACTGAAATAGGGAGCCTGTTGTTCCTGCTGTATGTGCAACAATCTTATTAATCATTTTATCAGTTTTATCAAATATGCATTGTCAAACATATACAAGTAGCTTATATATAATACAAAAGTTTCAAGTTTAGTTTAAACTGAATATATACTGTGTTAGCCAATGGCGCACAATTTTGAATGAATGTTTAATTTAGTTGATTCTTTAAGTATTCATTGACTTCATTCAGTGACATTGATTAAATTAAGTGCAAATAGTTTTTCTTTTTTTTATATATATTTATTATATACTCATGCTAGTGTAATTATACCATGTCTAAAAAAATGCGCTCTATCATATTCCGTAATAGAAAATAGAGCTAAGATTAAAAATAAATATCGATGACGTCATATCCTCCTACACGAATCATATTGTATGTACGAGACCTGACAAAAATATGGTGAATAACTTTATTACAAAGTAATAAGCTTACTTTAAATTTGAACTTTGAAATCTCCTTCAAAGTACTGTCCTTGGATAGTGATGCAATTATTCCATAACATTGATTACATGATCGGAAGCATTTATGGAAGGCTTCCTTCGGAAGGGTCTGCAGCTGTTGCGTCGTAGCCCTCTTAATGTCGAAAATAGTGTTAAAACGTATTTCTTTTAGTACAGCTTTGATTTTTGTAAAGAATCGCATGGTGCCAAATCCGGAGAGTAAGGCGGATGTGGACAGACAGGAATCTGTAGTTTTCAGCCAAGAATTCGCCAAACAGAAGCGAGGCGTGGCACGGCGCGTTGTCGTGATGAAGGAGGAAGCCATTGGCCCGTATGAGATGTTCAGTTCTTCGCTAAATATCTCAAATAGTCAATCGCCTGTTTAATGAATCATTTTTTCCACTTTTGCAATGTTTTCGTCTGTTTATGAGGTCGAGGGGCGTCTCGACCGTTCACTCATTTCACCCGTAAACAGTTTTCAGAGTCGATATCATCATACACTAATTTTAATATTCCAAGAGATTCTTTGGCACTTTTTTGCAACTGAAAACAAAACTTAATATTAATGCGTTGTTTGAAATTCATGATGTGCGACAGACACAGTAAACACGTCCTCACTCTTCCTGCCCTAAAGCCAATTGACAAGTCACAACTTATTAAAACTTCACCGACTGTCTTACAGAATCAGCCTATCGAACACCTTATTTCACACAGATGTAGCAGCATCAGCAGTGTCTGCTACAAAAATTCATTCACCGTATGTTTCGATTAGCCCTCGTATTAACTATATTTTAAAAACTGTGCAACTAAAAATGTGAAAAATTGTATGGGTTACTTCTTGAATTTCCAAAAAAATTATTCAGCACATTATGAAAGTACCGTACAAGATTTTATGAGTGTCTATATCCTAGACCTACTTACCTATGGTGTACCATTCCTTTAACCCTAGATTGGTAGCGTGGAGTATTTGGTACTCACACGGGAGTAAAAGTTTCACTTTTACACTCATAAGGTTGAAACGGGTAGTGGTGGGGATTTCCACTATTCCAAGGACATTTAGTTGTCTTTCATACGCCTTAGCGCTGGGGCACCTCAGGGCTCGTGTTAACCTCTAAAAAAGGTAGTTTTATATTCTTATTAGTTTAAGTGTTCGATATTAATGATAAATTTTGTCTTTTTATACCATGGTAATTTTATAATGTTATTACTTAGTTTAGTGTTTACTATTGTTTAAGCGTACGAAAGCATTTACACTTAATTAATCTAAAATTAGAAGGCAGGATGATAAGTGTTAAAAAGTTATGAATTATTGCTGATTGAAACTCCATGAAAGCTGCTTTTAGTCTAAATATTTAAAATGTTAAAGACAACTAACAATACAAAGTTTTAAAAGTATAATTTTATTTTCTTAGCTAACCTTTTCAGGTAAATTTATCCTCGGCTTCAATCACATTAAAGAAAACTATTACATATTTGCATTTCTGCATTAAAAATATCTCTAGACTTGTTTAGGCTGATTTAATGAGGAATAATGTCAATGGTTTATGATTTGAAGTCCCTGTTTAGGTGGAATAGTTTTAATATCAATTATCTACTTCCTATTTCTTCAACAAGATTTAAACAATTAAATTGGTTCAATATGTGGGCATACGTGGCTCCACATATACCTATTGACAGCCGTAATGACATTTGTATAAGTGTTGTAAATATTAGAAAGTAGAAACGAAAGCTACGTGATTTACTGCCCCAGCCATCCACATGTTAAAATTCTTGTAGATTAGGTGATCCCATAATAATCGCAGCAGGCTATCGGCTTTTGGGATAAGTTTTCCGATCAGTCAAATCCCGCATCTCGCCCCGAAACATCGACTCCTCTTTCGGTACTAGCTTGCTCGTTATTCATTTATTCCAAATAAACGTAGCTATAGCAATAGTATAACTACTAGTCTCATTTCACTACACGCACCCCGAAGACCGCCATAAATATAATGCATACAATTTACTAGTGAATTATTATACAAGTACATATTGTACTATACATCTGTTACATGACAACCGAATAAATTTACACTATCTACCCTAAATCAACTGGTCAAATTTTATACAAATGAGAGAGATGGTCTCTGGTCAGAATTGAAGGCTGCGATTTACTGAAATATGGTTCAACGCGTCTAACGGTTCAGACGCTAACAGTGTGTTAGTTAATGGATCATCAGTCTTTAGCGTATAACTTCCAACCATATTATCGACAGCTTTACTTCGATAAATCTAGGAAGAGAGAGCCAGTCTATAAAAGAGAATAGTCCTAATGAAATTATCGTTCCTTAGTAGAGATTTCACAAAATCGGTCTTCAATCATCTTGACATTTTTGCGATAATTAATTAAAGAATTATTAGTTTTTCAGCAATATTATATACCATCTCGGTATGTCCCTATTGAAAAAATCGTCGATGATTACATAGAGTTATAATTATGAAGTCATTAAAGTAACTAATTACGCACAAAAATTCGACACAATTCATCATTCAATGTTTATTAAGATGCTTTTTTAATAAGGCTCATAATAATGGCTACAGATTCATTTTTACGGCTAATCAGGTCTTGATTACAATACGTTAGTTGTGTTATTAATGTCTAGTATGCGACTCACAAGCTGTAGAGCTGACCGACTTATATAATATAGAAATAATTAGTTCTTTAGTATTAGCATTTTATAGAATATTAGTCAGTTTTATGCACAATAAATGAAAAATAGATTGAAGAAGACTTGTAGATTATGCTAGCGGGGCATAATAATAAAAGCCTAAAATTGAGCCTAATAATAAATGAAAACATTAATTTGTCATTAAAAATTACTTTATCGTTTTGTAAAATATTTTTCTTGATGATCCATACACTTTTGCATGCATTCGAAGCATTTGTCAAAGCATTTTTTCCATTCCGCTTGAGATATCTCCAAAACATGGTTTTTGAACGCATCAACGGCTTCTTCTGCCGACGAAGATCGTTGTCCACGCAATTTATTTTTGACGTTCGGGAACAAAAAGGGAAGTCATTGGGTGCCAAATCAAGACTGTACGGCTGATGGCTCATTAATTCAATTTTTTGAGTATTCAAACATTCGGTTGTTAGACGAGATGTGTGAGAGCCCACATTGTCATGATGAAGAATTATCCGACGGCGCTTGTTTGTTTTCCTTATATCACCGAAGACTTCCGGCAAACAAATGGTTGTATATCATTCAGACTTGACCGTTTTATGTTCCTTTAAATACATTGTTGCCATATGACCAGATTTTCAGAAAAAACAGGTAACCATTTGTTTCGAAGTGCTTAGAGCGCGAACAACTTTTGTTGGATTTGGTTCAACTTGAAACACCCATACAGTCGACTGCTGTTTACTTTCCTGCTCATAACCATAGATCCATAATTCGTCACCTGCTACAATGTTATATACATCTTTTGAAGCACCACCATTGTATTTCTTGAGCATTTATTTGCACCAATCGACACGAGCATTTTTCTGAGAGTTTTTCAAATTATGTGGGATCCAAGGAGAACAAATCTTTTTTACAGCTAAATGATCATGCAATATTTTATATATGCTAGTCGAACTAATGCCTAAGGTTGTCTCAATTTCAAAGTATGTCACATGACGATGTTGCATTATCAGTTTTTGCACAGCATCAATGTTTTCTGGCGCAACAACTGATTTTGGACGACCTTCACGACTTTCGTCGGTGAGCGAATGGCGGCCATGATTAAACTCGTTATACCAGAGTTTCACAGTGGTAAAGGAAGCAAATGCCTTTACTGACATTTTCATGTATTTCTAAAAGCAAATGCTTTTAGAAATACAAGATAATGTCATTTTTAATTCCAAAGAAACAGTAACATAAAGTAAAAACGTTTTCGAAAATTAAAAATGACAAAATTAACAAAATAAAACAATAAATAGGATAGTTAAGTTATCTAATAATTAAATTCACCTCATTACGTAAAAATGAAAGCATTTTACATTTCAAATCACATCATCTCATCTAACGTTATTTTCCGCCACTTCATCTGGTATAATCATACACATCATATATTACTAAAAATTACAAAAACAGTATAGATGGTCTAATCATAATAGTGTTAATAATTCCTGTCCAAAATTGCTAATTCAACGCAAATTGTTATTGATCCTTTGTACCACTCTTGTAAATTAAGTACAAAGTATCTCTTAAAATGTCAATATTTTACCTGTTGGAAATGCAGTCTACATTTCAGTTCTTATTCCAAGTTATTTATAATAAAATCAATCTTGGCCATTTATTTTTCAACTAAAGTAGGAAAATGTAATGTCCAGATTTGACAATATTGGACGCTGTACATGTAATCTAACCTGCATCATGGATATGTTGGATCTAATATATCAGTGGTTCTCAAAGCGTTGAGCAAACATTATTTAAATATTAAAACTCACTAAAAAATAAATTAAAAAATAGTATTTACTAGGTGTAGACACTAAGTGATCAAAATACATAAATATATGTTCAAATCATCAGACTCGTCTTGTGTGCCGTAAGTTATTTTCAAATAAAGGTAGTCCCTGAAATTTGTAGAGGCAATACATTGTAAAGAAATCTACATACAAGCAAAAGTGAGGGGTTTAAAGAGATGTTAATAACCCAATTAAGAAATGTTAATGATCCAATGAATTTAGTGAATTGTAACATATTGAGCTCCATATTGTCAATAGAATATTTGATTTCCTTGTTCTGTCCATTGTGCACGCCGCTGCCGTGGCTGCTATTCCATTTTTTATCGCTTTAAGAACTGCACTTATATTGTTGCCGTTGTAAATAACCTCTGACTCATAAATAAATAATTAGATACAGTTATGCGTATAAATATAGATAAAAAGGTGCCTTATGTATTAGCCGAAGTATTCTTCATGTTCACTCTAAACTCGTGGGAATACATTGACCTGCCTGTGTTTTTATTTGGGAGGATGCATAGAACACTGTAGAGGTTCACAAATTGCATACATATTTTCATTTGAATATACGCGCTGGCGCATGGGCGTAGGTACACGAGACAGGAATTATAAATAAATTAAAAAGAAACACTAACGTTTCAAATTAATGAAATGTCAGATTGTTATTTGTTAATCACTGTTGTTGTTGATCACTGGTAATCTCTGCTATGCAATAGGAATCTATGTTTAATTGTTTGATATATCTTAAACATAGTTTCTCAAAGTAGAAGGGCCTATGTATGCGTATATGAACCGGAACGTTGTTAATACATCTTAGTATAAATAAAATAAATAAATTATACTTCCATAATAAATCCAAGTAGATTTACTTTAGTCGATGCATATTTCGCTAATGTAGTTAAACGTGCCAGGAAGGGTTGAAATAAAATACGAAATATATATATATATATATATATATATATATATATATATATATATATATATATATATATATATAAAATAAAATATAATATAGTATGTTCCTATACTTTTGAATAGAATTCATCAAATCATAGAAGTCATCAAATTAATATGAACGATTCTTTGAAGAAACTTATCCAACACTTTGACTTTTTCAAACGGAGACCCATAAGGGTTGTCTCCAAATTCTAATCCTTAGTTTATCAGTGTATCTTGATCGATTTCCGTAAATTATATTTTTAGGTAACTCCATAAATAAAAATCTAATAGGGTCATGTCGTCAGATCTTAAGGGTCATTCTATTTCTTGTTTGCCTATCCCTCTGTTTGAAAATAGGTCGACCTTCTTGACATTTGCACAACCTTTGGTTGTGCAAATTATTTGGTATATTTTAAACTTACCCATAGTTGACTGTGTTGGTTTTTTGATCGCAATAAACATTATTAAACGTATCACAAAGTACAAGTATAACTTATAATTTAGTTGTTAAATGCTGATGAGCAACTATTTTTAATTATTTATTACTAGATCTGCATAGACATCTATCTAAAAAGATTTCTGTTGACTATTTCCCTCAACTATTAAACAAATTTCAATGTCCGTCGTTGAATTTGGCGAAAGAAATGCCTTTAAACGAAATATTATACGGGATATATTTATATTTCTATAAATATATCACGTATTGTTTATTAAATATTAATATATTTATATTCGTAATTTTAATGTTGGAGTTTTTAGGGCTTAAGGGGTCGATGGTGAGAGACAACTTTAAAACAACCCCTGCAGTATTGTGTTGGAAATAAAATTTGTGCTTGTGAGGATCCTTCAAAACACGATCATTATAGTTTGATGAAGTTTTATATCAAACTTTAGAGTAATTATTAATACTTCATATAGACAACAAAACCAGATTCATGGAGCTCAGATTAAGTTCTAATTTATTGAGAAAATGGAATTATACTTAATTCATTTGGAATAATGCTACTAGTACCTTTAAAATGAAGTTGAATATTCATTCATTATTGTGCCGCCTACATAGATATCGTATTAACCCAGAAAAGTATGTTATTTTTATTGTACTGTACTGCACAGTGCAATAAAACAGTACCTGCTTTTTTATTGTACTGTATTGAACAATACAGTATTTCGAGATAGTGAGAAAAATATTTCTACATGCCCTACTATTATTATACTGGTTGTTTCCGATTTATTTTTGTCTGAAGCTATTAGTCGAAAATTATATTAATTAAGCGAATTAATTTTCTGCAGACTGTTAGACATCTTACGAATCTATTGCTAATCGTAATATTTGAACTTTTAAGAAATGTGACTCTTCCATTTTTAAATAATTGTAATGTTTACAGTTATTTAAAAATGAAAGAGTCACAGTTATTTAGTGACATATAAATTTAATACGTCTGTCTTTCTGTCTAATCTATCTGTTAAGACTTACATTTTGTTCATGTGTTGATATAATAATCGCTTACTATAGTACCCCCTCGTTGAGAAGAGAAGCAGCACGCCCATGCATGGTGATGTCTCAAGCGTGATTTGCCGAGATACGACCCATTACACGGACCTTTAGCTAGGAAGATGCTGCAAGGCCGATAAGATATCAACGGTGTTAATTGGGAATATTTTACATAAATCTTAACGTACTATGTGCAAAAACGACTTTATTTCCCACTTAAGATGCCAGTCGGTTTATCTATGATAGTTCCTATGTTCATATCGACCACCTAATTCTCCCGTTAATAAAGTGCACGAGAGATTACTAGAGTTTGCTAAAGAGCTTGGTCGTTATTTAGCCAAACTGAATACCAAAACGTCGGATAAATATAAAAGTTTATTAAGAAATAGTCTCATTATTTTATAACATACATATCTATATCTCACTAGATTTCTTATTAAGAAATAGTTTCTTAGACGCAGTATTAGAATTTGTAAAAAACTACTATTAGAATTTAATCAATATTAGGATAATATATTATAGATAACAAGCTTTGTTCCTAAGGAGAAGAGTGCATCTTCCCATTGGGATTTGAACCCAAGCATACAGTGGCACTTGTAATATTGGACACAATTTGCTACGTCAACTGCTAAGAGTAGATGATGTAATTCGGGACATCGCTAAATAGAAATACGCCATTAAAAATGCGTTTTTATAGTAAACACTTGATAGTATGATGTTATATGAAAAGATAGACCACTGGATTTTTCATGGCAATGATTATATAATTTTTAGGGAATCAGTTTAATAATAACATAATTATAGCTATACTGTACGATTTATTAATGATAAATTATTTTATTACATAATTTATTAATGTAAATGATACACAGTTTCATATATCAGTATAACTTTCAGTTTATAGTGCCATACAATATTTCTACTGTATTTCTATTTCTAAATTATATTCTACTAATGCCACGTAATGGGTTATTTTAAATTAGTTTAGTTTAATTTTCATAAGTGTACAACAATACTTGTAACTACTAATATTTACCTAATAACAAAAGCAAGTAAGTACATATTACCCGTATATGCACTCAAATGAATACAAAAACATACAGGTTAGGTAGTATGTATTTTACATTATTTCAGACGCGTAATTTAATTGAATTAGGAAAATTAATTATGCAATGTTACCGGAATAATTCTACTAAACCTAGCTTGACTAACTATGCTACTTTTGCTAAGTTATTTAAGGGATAACAAGTAACTTTGTTTTTTGTATTATACTGAAACATAGTATTATATAAAAATATTTTATAATTATGGTAAATTACCATAATAATATAAGCAATATTATAAGCGAATACTTCTATGTAGGCAACGTAATTATATTATCAAATTATTGACAAATATTATTAAAACTGAGCTTATGGAACACAATATTTAGAGTATTCTTTTATAAAATAGGTCCCATATATTGCATATCTATGAAAAGACAACTATCTATCAAGAAATTATAACACTTTATATATAATTTTAGGTGCTTTCAACAAAAATAGTTCATAGTAGGAAAATGGTTGAAGGCTGCAGGAAAATGTACTATAGATCGAAATAGAATTAAATTCTCTATCAGAAAATTAAATAAAAATGAATGTATCAACAAAAAATCCTGGTTTAGAGGTTAAATTTAATGCTAAAACAGTTTCAGTATTACATTTTTGCACACCCTATAAACGATTTAACCCTCAAGCATCAGCATTCTCCCAAGTCACTTAAATACTCGCCTGGCGGAAAGGGGCCGTATTTCAAAGTTTTATTCATTATTATTCTCTTAAGCTACTATCTATTTTTTCCAGGTATGTTCTGTGAATTATCAAAGAATAAACTTCTCCATACATGATATTTTTATATTTTCAAAGGAACATACGTATTTCATTGAAGAAAACATTTGGACGAATGTTTTAGTCATCAACTTTACTTTTGTAAGATATCAGTCGTCTTAGGAACTAAAACTTCAGCTTTCTGTTCATCATGAAAGCACAAACATAAGCCAAAATAAAAATGAGTACACAGTAAGCCTTCATAATTTATAAAAGTTTCAAAAGGAGCAACACATAATTTTTATACTCAGAAGAGGAGAGCTTTCAGATTGCTCTATGAACTAGAATAAAGTAAAACAAATAGAAGGTAAAACTAGTATTCTTCTTCCTCGCTTTCGTTTATGAGGCACCGTTGAAAGATTACTGTACACTGACTATGCATTTTACAAACACAGTATTTGCACTTTTCACAGGTAAATTTGGTTTTACTGTTTTTGTGAGAATCATCATATAAGTAGCAGGTAGTTCGTCTTGTGCGAGCTAAAGTGTTAGGCTGCTTATTGGGGGCGACTCTCTATTTGGAAAGAAAAATTGACTCATCACTGGGTAGACACCAGAGTATAGCCCTTTGTATTAAATGTTGCTCCATCAAGGTCAACTTTGGAACTGAACTGTGAGCCATCTACCTACTGACTAAGTAAACACGACACTGGCGCAATTTCATGCCAAAATTTGTAGCAAAAACATACACAATCACATCTGACGGTTTCGTTCGATTTCAAGGCGGGCTCTTCACAAAATTACAGAAGTGCGGCCCCTCTTTCCGCACATGCAAGTGCTTAAGGGTTAACAGAAGTGGCACATACTGTAAATATTGCATATAATTTCCATTACAGAAGGATCATTTAGTCCCAGGATGGAAAACTGTGTCTAAATAATCTGAATAACTGTTTAGACTTTAAGTATAGGGAAAGCCATTGAAATTTTGCTTAAATAACCAGTGGAAATGAGATATCATAAAACACAATTTTCATTAAATAAAGACGTTGACAGACTCTTTTAGTACAACAGGAAGGTCAACAATCTTAATATTGAATCTTTTTTATCTCTATTCAATATTTTCATTGAACTGAGCATGAGTCAATGTTTACGTTGTACGAAATATGTACGAAACTTCCAGGAAAAAAATAATGAGTAGAAATCCTAATACTTTCAAGAGTCGGTTTCAATTAAACATCTTGTATAAATCTCCTTTTTCTACTTTATTTACAAAGGTAATTTGTGGAACTGATGAACCACCAAGTGAATTACCTAGAGATGATTGGACCTATTCGTGCCAAAGTTGCCGATTGACCCTCAGGATCATAACTAATATTTTACGTAACACAATCGTATATGTTTCCTTGTAGGCCGTGAATTTCTCACGACGAGACGCGGAGACATATACCTACGCCATCATCTTGAATTGAGGATGACAATATCAGTGTCGACTGAATGGTAATCAAGGTATATGCGTGAAGGATCTTACAGTGAGACACTTAATTAAATGCGACTATAGAATCTTCGCATTAACTGCAGAATTAACGTCTTCGGCGGCTCTGTGAGTGACAATTCACGTCGTGTCCCGCGAATGGACCGTCTCTAATGGTCACGATACGGAATACTTACCATTTCACTGGTCATTTGTGGTGAGCTATTTTGCAGGCGGTTTGTTACGGAGTACGAATATATGGATGTAAAATTTTGTTGAGTTTCATTTGGATCTTATAGCAGACACCAAAATAAGTAATATCTACTTCTGGAACATAAGTAGTATTAACCATGTTGGGGTTAATATTACACATCCCAAATAATGATAATAATTTAATAATAATATTTTATTTCCATATAAATATAAACGATTTAGAGATACAATTATCAAATACAATGTAAATATTTCACAGAAGTTAGTTTGTTTGTGAGTAACTTGATATTTACGCACACAGACACAATGGTAATATATAACATGTATATTACTTCTCCGCACTCCAAAAAAGTAATGTAATCGTATAAAGAAATATTAAAAAAAAAAAAATCTTCTTGGGTTTATTTTTCGCTTTTCGGCCTAAAACAAAAAAAAAATGGTTTTTAAAAAATGTTGCTGTGCGTGTGTCGTTGTCGTCGGCATTTAAAGATTTCGTTAGTACGATAACGATAGTCCACCATTGTTGGTACCACTAACAATGATGGACTATTTCAGAATTTTTTGTTTGTTAGCACGATTACTCAATTAAATCGTGTCGGATCGATCGGGTTTCGACTGATTTTGATCATTGACGTCAACCAGACGACATTTATTGATTTTGAGGTGGATAGGACACACTCCACCCTGTCCATGGGCCGGGCCATGAGATAGCACGATGGTGGATTATTTGAGAAAAATTGAAAAAATTAAAACTGTCGCATAAAACACATATTCTGCATTTATGTGTTGGTTTATTTTTTCTCGTTCACTCAATTTCGAGATAGAGATGTTCTACGTGCGGAAAAGTCCCTTTAAGGTTTTGAAACTGTTTATTTTATAAAGAGGTGGAAACAAATATAACACTACTGAAAACTAACTACACATATTTAATACCACATGAAATACTAGCATATATTTTAAATGGATAAATAACAAAATATTGGACGGGATGTGGAACAAGCATGTCAATTCTGGTCGTCTAAATCACCAGACTTGAATCCTTTAGGTCGTTTTGTTTGGGGGCACCTTAGTTTATAACATTCCCATTGTAACTGATAACAGAACTAAGGCAATAAATTATAGAAAACAGAAAATACCTGTATAAACCTTCTCACGTCCGGTGCACATAGTAGTATATTATTGTAAACTTTCGGTGTATTTATGCTATAATAAAGTAACAGAGGTGAGATAGAAATATCAATGCTGCCTAAATGATAAATACAATGACAAATAGGAAATAGTCAGCAGAAAATATGACGAAAGTGTTAAACTGTATTGCATGTACTGACATGAATTCAAATACCGACGACGACGTCTCGGCCGTCGTAGAGTTATACGAGTGTAACACTATAGATATATATTACTCACAGTAGCAAATTTAGTCATATCGTACAAAGAAATAGCCGGTTTCACTGATGTTTTGCAAAAAGCTGTAAAGTTGTTAAGCAGTTATACAATTTTTTATTGGAAAGTAATATTTCCAAATTCATCATCATTAAATGATTTTAACTAATGATTAATAAATTAGAATGATATTATCAGGGGAAAAACATGAATCAATAACAAAGGACAATAATGCCAAATGCCATGAAAACGGTGTTAAAGAAAAATTATAGAAACAAATTTGGAGGTGAAATGACTGGTGAGAAAGAGTTTAATGTAAGGCAATAGTAGACTAAATAGTAGACTAAATAAATACTATGAACAACTCTAACGACAAACTATGAACAACTCTACAATGATTAAAGTTGCTAGTCTGATAAATCGTGTAGATTCTTTTCTTGCTCTTATCACTGCTTCTATTAGTCTGGGCAAGTCTTCATTGATCAAGTAGTGAATAGTTTCCTGAAATTATTACCTTTTCAAGCAATTGTTTATTAGTCAGTAGTGAGTGACAGAGGATGTCCTAAAAAAACCCCATATTTATTGTCACTTGATAAAACTCATTTTTACATTCAGTGAAGTGAAATAAAGCATTTGTTACATAGAAATTTTTGTGAGCCATAGGTGTAGTTAGGGGATGAATGGGGTGCTAATCACCCCCAAGATTCAGGTTAGCACCCCTAGAAATGTTCCAATATTAAGCAATTTTTTCCTGTTCTCCCTATTTACAGCATTATAATACATTTAAAAAAGGACAATGAAAACAAAGAAAATTGAAAACAGCAATAAATATCAATTTGTAATAAAAAATAATCTTATATTGTAAATCTGGCAACACTGGAAGTTGTATTTGTCGACCTGCCATTTATGCAATACGAATATCCAGCAGCAAAGTTCATAAATCTCCAGAAAACACTTAATATAAAAGTGACTGAACTAACTCGGCTAAGCGATACCCGATGGAATTGTAGGGCTGAAAACAGTAGCCCCGTAATGAAAAATTATTTTTCTATCATTCAGTTGTTGAAGGAGGAAATTGAATTTCATGAAAATAGAGGGCTGCTGAGGCAGTAGGTCTGTTAAATTGCATTACAAAAATCAAATTTTTGACATTATTGTATATTATTACTGATATTTTGAGTGATATCAATATACTGAGCAAACAACTTCAGAAAAAGCAAGGAACTCTAGTAGAATCTACATCAATTGTGAATGGTGTCATCAAAACACTGGAACGAAAGCGAAGCCCAGACGATATTTTCGTTTTCTGGAAGAATATTGAAGCAGTTGTTAAAGATAATGGAATTGATGTCGACCCTAAGAGAGATTCCAAAAGGAAGAAATATGAATCAACATTACTCAAAGATTACGTTGTCCTGTCTACTGTAGGAGGATCTAGCCTAAATTCAAATACGGATACTGATTGTGCTACCAATTCACTCACACCTATGAAAGATAGTTTCCGAAACAATGTTTATAATCGCATTTTTGATAAAATGGCGGGACATATGAAAATCCGATTTTCCCAGGAAAGCCAGGAGCTGGCAAAGGCTATAAACAATTTTCTAAAACTTGATTTTCAAGGAAGCTGTAAATTTATTGAATATTATGCCACGACTTTTTCCATTGACAAAGAAATTTTAAAAGCTGAAATGCTTATTCTAAAAGATTGTCTAAATAACAGCGAAGAAAACGAAACTTCTGAATTTGGTAGTATGGAAATTAATCAAATTCTTGATCAGAATACATTCAATAATTATTAACAACTTTATAAGGTTGCTCTTATCTTGCCAGTAAGCACAGCATCTTGTGAAAGATCATTTTCGACTATGAGAACAATTAAGAACTGGCTGAGAACCACGATGACGCAAAGTCGATTTATCATTATTGAATATAAAAATGAAATAGCAAACACAATTAACCCCGAAGAAATTATGCATGAGTTTATTACCCGACTAGGAATTCGAACGTTACCGCTGAAGTTCTGAGCTAAGAATGAGTGACCTGTCCTGTACGTTTTATATCTTTCTATTTTTATTTGTTTTGGAATAGAGATTTTTGTTCATGTCAAATAAAAACAAATATATAAATACATAAATACAAAAATAAAGTAAGTCCCCAAAATTTGTGAATTCCAAGTTTTGTTCCCTTTTTTTATCCTCCGCTATTGTATATTGGTAGAACCCTTGGGACTTCAGCACCCCCATATCTGAGAGTATAACTACGCCTATGGTGAGCAAGTGATATTTTCAAATTAACAGTATATTTGTATAGGTTAGTACAAATCTGTTGGTACTAACTGGCGATTTCCAAACACTACCAAGGCATCCGATGTCACTTTCAAAAATTATCAACGAAACATTTTATGTAATGTCACAGTTATTGCCAAAGAGGACATATTTATGAAGGAATCCAGTTAGCGAAAACAAGTCACTGCCGCAGAAGAGCCTGTCTACATGTAGCCGTTTCTATTTAAGTCAAACGGTGTCTGAAATAGCCTATTGATTATGGTACTAATACGTTTAAAAAGTTGGCGTATATGGTAAATAAATTCATTATTATGCGATAGTTCACATTAATCACTTCCAATCGCAGATAAACGAGCGCGTCGCTTTTCGAAATGAAGCTCTCGACTGTGATCAAGGGCGGTACCTTAAACAAACTCTTTGAATTTGTCATGAATATGGACTGCGCTTTTAATTAGCAGCATAAACACAACTATTTTTATGCGTTCGAACACCATCTTACATAAATTTTAATTTGTAATAGCGTCTGCGCTTGAGAAATTGAACTGGACAGATCGGTTCAAGTGAAATTATGGTTAGGGAGTGTGGAACAGGAAATCTTGTATTTGGCGCCAAAGCGAGAAAATGAAAATGAAGTAAATAGAGTATCTCAAGTTGAATTTAAATACATGTTATACACATAATGCATAGATAAATGTATGTGTGTATGTATTGTGGTTGCAAAACTCGATTTTTCATCTTGTCTGTACTTTTCTATGCTGTGACGTCAATTCGTCTTAGTGTCACATAATACAGAGAACGACTAGCTTTATATTCGGAGATAGGTGCTGGCTCGGTGTGTTCTGAATGTTTTTGTTAAAGTAAACTACACACTGGGTGCTAGTTGACCAAAAGATGTTATTGTCGGCAAGATATACTTTTATGATGGAAAAAAATATTGGTGATAACATTATCACTACTATCTTTGTCATCACAGTACATTGTACAAAAATAATTATCTCCCACCTCTCTTATAAACAACACGAATCTTAACTCAATAGTTCTGTCGTTTCGGTTTGTCTTTTAGAAGTATTTGCTATAAGATGCCTTGAAATATCCTAAATTTTATCAAATATGGTTTGGTTATTGATCATTGACGTTTCAAAATAGTCATGCAATGTTTCCAGTGCCTTTTCTGTTTCACGTTTCATTATTCACGAGAATGATCACGCAATAGAGTTGAAAGATCTTCAACCAACTGACTACATGTGCTATTGCATTAACAGCATTACTTTTTCCATAAGTTCTTTTGAAGACTATATCATTCCTTCTTTTAAATCCTTCCAATCAACCACTGCTGCTACAGATATTATGAATATTAAGCCTTCCTGCAAATTCTTGGGTTTTCTCTTTAATCATCGGTCATTTCCATTTTCCTAATCCGATATTATCTTCAGTTTTTCACGAACTGATTGAATTTAACTTTCATTTGAGAATCGACGTTTCTCGAATCCACGAGTGATTGTTGAAAAGCTGATGCATCCACAAAGAGTGACTGTTTGGTGCGGTTTATGGGCTGGCGGCGTCATCGGGCCGTACTTCTTCGAAAATGAGGTCGGCCAAGCAGTTACCGTGAATGGTGTTCGCTATCGCGAGATGATAACGGACATATTGTGGCCAGAAATTGAGGATATGGACCTGGACGATATGTGGTTCCAACAGGATGATGCCACTTGCCATACAGCCAACGAAACAATGGCACTATTGCGCGAGAAATTCAATGGCCGTGTTATCTCACGTCGCGTCGTGGCGATGTTAATTGGCCGCCACGATCATGTGATTTGACACCGTTGGACTTCTTTCTTTGGGGATATTTAAAAGAAAAAGTGTACGTCAATAAGCCAAGAACAATTCAAGAGCTAAAGGATGAGATAATTCGGCACATTAACGACATTGAACCTCAATTATATCTCAGAGTAATTGAAAATATGGACCATCGGATAGAGGTATGCCACCGAAGCCGTGGCGAGTATTTGGCCGATATTTTGTTTCACAGTAATTGTCATAGATCCTTCTATCATAATAAAAAATATTAAGATAATTTTCTTAAAACTTTTTGTTTTATTTACAATTAACATCGTGAGTTTTGGTTGGACCACCTTTTACAATATAATCTCACATATAGAGGTAATCAATCCTCTTCTTCTTCTTGTAGTACCATATCCTCATTGGACGTTGGTTATCACTAAGACCCATCTGCCCTTATTAACTGCCTCTCTAAATAAATCGGCTGAAGTATTGCCGGTTCATTGTCTTAAGTTTTTGAGCAATGATCTGCGTTGTCTTCCGGGTCCCCTTATACCGTTCATTTTTCCCTGCATAATACATAAGTGTTAACATGTTATATTTACTATTTCTCATAATATGACCAAAATATTCCAATTCACTTTCATTGTCCGTTTTTAGTACTGTTGGTTGTCATCCCATTCTATTTAATACCTCTTCATTTGTGACACGATATGTCCAAGATATTCGTATCATTCTCCGATAACATCATATTTCAAAAGCTGTTATTTCTTTGGCAAGAAGTATCCGTCAGCGTTTATGCTTCAACGCCATACAAGACAACGGAAAACTCATAGCATTTGAGAACTCGTAATCGAGGTTGTACGTTTAAGCGAAGATTACAAAGGATATTTTTCATTTAGTAGAAAACGCTTCTCGCTTTCTCAATAGGAATACGGATTTCGCGTGAGTGGTCCCAGTTTTCGTTGAGTGTACAACTCAAGTACGAGAAGTTTTGTATCCTTTTAAAAATTTCTTCGCTTATATTAAATTGTTCGTTAGCATTAGGATTCTTGCTAATGATCATTAATCAATCCTAGGTATTTTAATTATAGACGTAGTTCTAAACAATAATTCTAAAAAATAAATCTCAGATAAAGAGGATTATTAGTTTCACTAATAGAAGTTATTTGCTGCAAAAATATTGGGACCTCAGAATGGATTTTAGTTACAGAAGTTTCGCCCTTAGTCAGGTCCCATTTAACCATGTTCTATTGTACATCAAAATATGGCATTTATAACTTTCTGATTACATCTTTACAACTTTAATTTTTTTACAACCTCTCGGGGTCGTGGTCTAAAGACTAAGGATCGCTACAGGAATATGTTACTGAAATAGATCGTATCGATGTAGGTGTAAACCCTATGGATTTCATTCAGTATTTGTCCCGGATCGGCGTACCGTGTACGGCACTGATGAGAACTAATAAGTTCGAAACAGCCATCTGTCGTTCGGTTCCCATCTGGGACAGACGTCGAAGCCTACCCATGGCGGGTTTTATTTTTTGAAACATTGTCTGATCGTGCAGAAACACGAGAAAGGGGTCAAGGATCGCTTTTAGGTAAAGTTCAATGCCTGGCGAGGCATTAGCCCGAGGAGTAGTTGTTTCCTATAGCGATTATGTAATAGCCTTGCTATTCGAGAGCTACTTGATAACCGCTTGGCGGTTTGGTAGTTCCCTTTTCGATTCCCGACTTATATGTTACTGACATAAGATCGTATAGATGTAGGTATATACCCCACGGACTTCATTCGGCATTTGTCCTGGATTAGTGTATCGTGTACGACACTGATGAGAACTAATAAGTTCAAAACAGCTGTCTGTCATTCGGCTCCCATCCGGAACTGATGTCGAATCCTATCCATGGCAGGTTTTATTTTTTGAAACCTTATGTGATCGTGCGGAAACACGAGAAAGGGGTCAAGGTTCGTTTTTAGGTAAAATTCAATGTCTGGCGGGGCTTTAGCTCGAGAAGTAGTTGTTTCCTATAGCGATTATGTAATAGCCTTGCTACTCGGGAACTACTTGATAACCCTTGACGGTTTGGTAGTTTATTTCTCGATTCCTGACTTATATGTTACTATGACTATGAAATACCTTGTATATTAAATATGCTGCGTAATTGCAGGAAGTTTACAATGTAAATTATTAAATAAAACGTTATAAATTATACTGAAGTGGTATAAAATAATATTGACTTGTGTATTGATTCTAATATTTAATATTTATTCAATAATACCTTTACAAAATTTGTGTGAGGACGCTCATAGTTTTGAAGAATTCTTAGTAATTACCAGAAATTAAGACAAATTCAGTTATTGATCTTTACATAGGACCTTAATCTTGTCCATCACATTTGTTGTTCCTTATAGTAAGGTACTAAAGAATGTGAATAAATATTTAATATGTTAGCCTTGAGTATGATGGTTCCGTATGATAAACTGCAAAAGATAAATTTAAAATCTTAACTATTTCTATTCTAAATATCATCTTCCTAATTAATTAATAAAATGTTACGATATCCCATAATGGTATCATATTAACATGGTTTAAAGTTGTTTTTTTTTTGATAAATCGGACAGAGATAAATGTTTGTCCGTTTTCGGGCGAATTTAAAATTAGGTTAATAAACAGATATAATAGTTAAAAATAGTGTCGTAAATTAGACAAAAAATGTAAAATCTTAAATATATTTGAGACCTTCAGTATCTTTTCGGAACTATCATCCGATTTTAGATGACATAGTGTTAGCTAAAAATAGCATATTCCTGTTCTTTACATTTTATTTTTCATATTCTCTCGGAATAAGAAGTAATATAAAAAACACCGATTTAAATAAAAACCTTATTTTATTATCAATGATTATGACTTTCATAAACCCGATATTTATGGTAAGGTTTTTGTTCTAAGTATTCCATAATGGTGGGATACCATGATGGTATGGGAAAGTAAATGAAAGAAGAGGTAAACATATTATATATAGGCTTAAAAGATCATCAGTCTAAATCTGTCTTGATATTTAGTTACCATTCGATGATATTAACGTAATTAGTAGTGCAGGTTAGGAGAAATTATGATATACAATTTGTATAATGGATCTTGGCGCGGTATCAATGTAGTGACGACGGCGACAGGACGCACGGATCACATGCTACAACACTCGCAATTGTTACTAATATGCCACAATTACCAGAACGTATGTTTCAATCGATATATGTTTCAATCAACTACGGATGCCATAGACAGTTAACAATTTGCCGAATAAAATGCAATTATGAAGTCACGTCTTAGCTTTATTGTATAATTTGATTCATTCCTTCAAGTGATCTATGTAACGGATTTCTTGTTGGCTAATAACTGCTTCGTTTCTTTCCTTTATTATTTCTTCTCTCTGCAAAACAGCGCGCCTTCACTCGCTTCGATACCACAAAGATCTAGACTAAACGAATCATTGTACACATCCCATTTTCAGGGCACTCCATGGTAGCAGGTTTCTGACGGTACTTGTATCGATCGTGTAAAAAACAAAAACTTGAATGACAAAAATAACACAAAAATTTTTTCTCAGCGTAAATTTGTGCTCTATCAAAACGATGTGGTTATAGAAGTTTCTTCGCTATATAGAAGCTAGCATTTCATGAAATCCATGGTTTCTAAGCTATTTCCTTGTAGAAATCTTCCTTAAAGATAAAGAATTCGTTCCAACTATGAGTGATCAGGACAAGGCATCATAGTTGAGTTTTGAAGAAGGGTCAACTAAATTGGTAGGCAATAATAAACATGCTGTTTACAGAAACTTTGTGAAAAATATCGCCTTTTATTA
This sequence comes from Rosalia funebris, assembly GCA_037954035.1. Taxonomy (NCBI): domain Eukaryota; kingdom Metazoa; phylum Arthropoda; class Insecta; order Coleoptera; family Cerambycidae; genus Rosalia; species Rosalia funebris. The sequence continues at coordinate 36,707,526 of JAZFAV010000015.1, forward strand.
GAAGCTTGGTTAGTACCCCTTAATTTTGACTTTAGATTCGTGTTCAGCGTGAAAAAAATACAAAATATAAGCTGTTGGTTTATTTTTTACCAAACAAAACTTTTATTTTTTTTTGTGGGCCTGCGTTATTAGTTCCGTAGTTCTTTGAAGTATAGAAATATGAAGTTATAATCTAGTATGTAGGTAGCTCTGATACTAATAGGGATTAACAGTTCAGTGGTAAAATTTGTGCCGATATCTGTTGGGGTTATTTTAATCTCTAAATAGGTAAGGTGAGTATCATAATATTTAGACAAATTTGATTATATTAATTTAGCCAACCTTGTAATAGATTACTTTATGTAACAGTAGTACTACAACTAGTATTAACTGTCGTGAATAAATAAATGATAAATAACAGTCTACAATATGAACCGCGTAATGTAAAATTACACACAGCCAATAAATTTGAAAACCACATTACTTGTTATGTTAGCGATCCGCCGGCGAGATGTCAGGACATCCAATGATTCGGATAAATCGCACAATTTCTCGTGATAAATGAATGTGATTTAATGAATTTATGTTGTTCTTATCGCTGGACACCTCTCACTTCTTCCAATAAATTACGGATTAAGTTTTTGCATGTCTACCGTATGAGATGCATACTAATTAACATGCATACTAACAGTATTAAAATAGTTATAATATTGTTACTAATGTTATATATTGTGGTCTATAAGTAATGTATAAATGATCTACGTAATTTGAGATGGTTAAAAGGTATTGAAATAAATCATTAAATTCTAAAATGGTAGCAAAATATTATATTTCTGTCTTCAAAAATTTACAAATCTCAATAGTATTAAACAAAATGAAACGTTGTTTGTGGTACCCTCCAATTGTAATAGCCAATTGATTATTAGCAGCATACTTTTAATTAAAAAAAAAAAGATTGGATACCAGTTTCGTCAAACACCTACATTAAAATCTTTTTATTGTACTTGTTACTTTTCCGAAAAATAATGTAATCATGTAAAACAATTTTTTTCTAGCGTTGATTTTTCGTTTTTCGGCTTAAAAACTAAAAGAAAAGGTTTTTACCATGTGTGTGTGTGTGTGTGTGTGTGTGTGTGTGTGTGTGTGTGTGTGGGTGTGGGTGCGTGCCTGCGTGTGTGCGTGCGTGCGTGCGTGCGTGTGTGTGTGTGTGTGTGTGTGTGTGTGTGTGTGTGTGTGTGTGTGTGTCGTTGTCGTTGTCGTTGTCGTTGTCGTTGTCGTTGTCGTTGTCGTTGTCGTTGTCGTTGTCTTTGTCGTCGTCGGCATTAATAAAATTTCTTGTTAGCACGATAACTCAACTAAATCATATCGGATCGATCGGGGACATCTCCCAGATGACACATATTGATTTTGAGGTGGATAGAACACAATCTACCATATTTATGAGTCATGAGAAAGCACAGTGGTGGACCATTTGAGATTTTTTTTTGTTAGCACGATCAGTCAATTAAATCGTGTCGGATCTATCGGGTTTCGACTGATTCTGATTAGGGACGTCTGCCAGAAGGCATCTATTGATTTTGAGGTGGATAGGACACACCCTACCCTGTCCATGGGTCATGAGAAAGCACGATGGTGGACTATTTGAAAAATGTAAAACTGTCACATAAAACACATATTCTCCATTTACGTGTTGGTGTATATTTTCTCGGCCACTCAATTTTGAGATAGAAATGTTCTACATGAGTAAAAGTCCGTTTTAAAGTTTTAAAACTGTTTATTTGGTCTTTACATTGTGTTTTATTTTAGTCTAGGTGGTGTATATCATGAATTTTAAATATAAATAAGAAACAGAAATATTTTAATCCGATACTCAACATGCCTCGTGTATTATATATTATAATTATTTCGGCAAATGCCCTATAATAAATGCTTTATTATCATATAGAATAACGCGAGGCACCCGATCTATGATTATGACCCCCAGTCTAGTGATTTCTTGTTTAATTCTTTATAGTACAGCTCTCAAATGATCTGTAATTTGTTGAATTGTGTTACATTAGTTTTTGTTAGTTTATATTGAGTTATAAATTATTTTGTGTATTTCTCTTCTTGTGTGTTAGTTCATTATAGGAAAATAAACCCAAATATCGAAAGATTATATACATAACTCAACACGCGTTTCGACAACTAAGTTGACATCACCAGAAAGTTATTGAAATTAAGTTCTAAACTACGTTAAAATGTAATGTGCCGTACCCGTCTGCAATGCTGTTATATAAACTGTATATAGGCGAGATTTGTTTTAAGAAAAAATAGTAAACGAGCATTGCCTCGAATTGCAGCCGATATAAATTTATTTCAGTAAATAGGATTATAATTATCCAGACATTAGAAAAATCTCTACAGTTATATATAAAAGCACAAGTTTTAAATGTATCTGATTAAATAAATCATTATTAATATCACTAAATATAAATCTACTGTCAAGTTAATTTATATTTAGGTTTTTAAATATTTCGATACGACTAATAACATAATCTTAAGTATGGTAGTTATTTATGAGAATAAAAGATTACTTTAAATTTAGAAATATTCAGCGTCAGACGATTTTCATCACACCAAGATTTATGAATAAAGTCTGAATTTATCTACAATAATAGAGTCTCACGTTAAACAGTATCAGGAGAATCGTTGATGTACAATAGGAAATAAAGCGGTTCTAAATTGGAACCTTGCGGTGGCACAGTGAACAATTTGACCAGTGTTTATTTGTGAGGCAGTGGAGTTTCTGTCTAACGTAGTATATACGAACGCAGTCTCATAATTGTTCGGCCAGGCATAATTTAACAACTAATATATTTAGATAAAAGTAATAACAACCTCAAAACTATTCTATTAAAGAAAAATATTGGTGGTAGAAACAAAGTATTAACTTTTAAGTTATACACGATGAAATATTACTACATTGTGATGTGTCAGTGATAAATTTGTTAAGATGTGGTAAGGAGGCTTATACTCCGACCATCTGTAGGTCCTTAAACATTCAGGATTAAACAAATTAAGCCACAACAGCTATTCCCCCGGGTATATGTCGTCGACGGGCGCTGAATTACGTGGCGAAACTTGCTGTACTTTGTTCTAACATAGAAATAAAATGCTGTGATTTGGATTGCTCGAATTTTCGATTGCTCGTTATTTTATTTCTATGTTAGAATAAATTACGGCAAATTTTGCCACGAAATTAAGTGCCCGTTGAAGGCATATAGCCGGGGAAATAGCTGTTGTGGCTTAATCTATTTAATCCTTAATGTTTAAGGAGCTACAGATGGTTGGAGTATAAGACTCCTGAAACTGAAAACTTTGCGGTTTATAGATAAATTTGTTAATAAAAAACATTAAGATTTGCGATTCAGAATAGTTCGGCCAGTTGTTATGAAATGCATAGTAGGCTAAACGTTTCTAGCGTTTTAAACCAAAACAGAATCTCAATTGTTGTTAAAGTGAAACATATATTATAATGTGTGCCTTGAACGCGCCTGCCAAAATTTAAAAAAAAATGGCACGTGGTGTGGCATTAAGTGACGATATGCGAAAATCAATTGTTAATGCGTATAAACACGAAATGGATAATATCTGCTACGTATTCGCTGCCTAAATCTACAGTGCAAGGCATCATCAACTTGTATAAAAAACTGAATGCACAGCTTAAAGGAAAAAACTTATTGACCATCCCAAATTTCATGCTTAAATCGACATGCTCTGAAGGAGATTGCAACAACAAATCGATGATCCTGTGCAAAAGAAACTATGGTACTATGGAGACAAGCCATTGGAAACAATATTTCGGTATCCACATCTAGACGCTCAATAAAGAACATAGGATACAAATCAAGAGTAAAATTTGATTATCTATATTTTATTTTTGAACTTACTGGTTTCTCCTTCATGCTGAAGAAAAACCGTTATTAAATAAACGACAGAAAATCAGTTGGTTATGGTGGGTCAGGGAACATAAGCACTGAACTTTACAACAATGGCACCAGGTTATTTGGAGTGACGAATCCAAATTTGAAATCTGTTTGGGTGCACACGTAGAAATTGTTGAGAATAGAACATAATGTCCCTATTATGGAATGACCCTCTAGCAGTCCAGACCTCTCGCCAATAGACACATTGTGGCATAAAATGAAAAAATAGTTGCGCAAACATCGAGATTGTTCAGTTAACGATCGACGCATCAAATTGCAAGAAATTTGTGACAGTACACATTCTGAAGTGTGCGCTAAGCTGGTAGATACAATGCCTTCCAGAAATAAACGTATTACTCAGTGACGGCTTGTGGCCATAAAGTATGGGACAGCCGCGATTAGAGCTGCGGAGGGTGCGGGGGGCGGGAACCCCTCTGGAGCGCGGCAGGCAAACATTTTTCAGGAATTTCAAGATCATACTATTTTAAAGCGCCCCAAAAATTTGTATGTTAATCTACTACATTAATGCCTTCTGTGTTTCTGGAGTTTAAAATTATTCAATTCCAGAATATTATTTATACTATTCTCATTGAAAAGAAAAATGAATAATATGTTCATTAAATATTTCATCCGAGGTTTCATCATTTTTCCATTTTCCCCAAACTTTTGGTTGTGTTTATTTATAAATTCATTCTGTTATATTTTCCGCTACATTTAGAATTTCACGTTTGGGTAATGCCCGACTTTTTTATGAATTATCGTAAAACCTGTTAAATCAAAAGGATTTTTGTTTTTCGCAAAAAGTAAACAGTGGCAACAAAGCTTTTTCTTGCAAGGTCACGCCCGTCAATCAAATTCAAGTTAGTCGACTTAATTTTTTGATATTAAAATTTTTTAACATGGCACACTTTAAAAATGCACATTATTTAAAAATAATTGTGTATCTACATATACAAAAATTAAATCGTCCAGCAAGAACCATGGGGAGGTCTAGAGCATTCTTGCTAGGAATGGGGTGGGAAAGGGCATAGGACCAAGGATAGGACAAATTTTGAAAAAAAAAAAGACGAAAATATACTCTCTTAACAAAAATATAACTAAAAAATGAAAACTGTATAGGTGGGTTACATATATGTACCTACATTATTTAATTAAGTAGGTACTTAATAATTTTTATATAATAAATCAATTCTCCGGGGTTTAGTTGCGAAGTCGTCAATGATTTTATTATAAAAGCTGTCGTCTTTGATTAGTTGTTTAAGTAAACCTCGTTCAATTGCTAAAACTGACAAGTTATTTAAACGCGATTGCCCAATTTTATTCCGGCTATAGGATTTAATTCGCTTCAAGGCGGAAAAGCTTCTTTCTACCGACGCTGATGTTGGAGGGAAAGACAATATTAACGAAAACAATTTATATAATTCTGAAACATCGGTTATAATATTGTTATCATAAGTAAATTTAATCATGTCACTTATATCTTCAAAAATTTATCAGAATACAAAGTTTGTAAATCTCGTTTTAATTGTTCATTGTTAAACAGTCCCTGATAATTATTAATTAAAGCATTAAATTGTTTTTCCGGAAAATTTCGATTAAAAGTGTCAAATTTAGAATAGTCTGTTAATTGCAAAAAACTATGAGATGAAATATCATTAAATCGAATTTCGATTTGATTTACAATTAAATCCAAAATTTCGAAAAACAGCCGCTTCATGTTTAATGAATTGTCATTTAAATCAGAAATTTTACGTCTTTTGGAGCAGGGGGGTGTTACTCTGAAATGTTTTCTACTTTAAAATATATATTTTTAAAGTAATTATCGTCGTTTCTAATTTGTTTTAATGTATTTAAGTGAAATTATTCTGTCATTACAATATTTTATGTCACACAATCTATTTTAAACTATAGAAGATATGGGATCGGTATATGTGAATATTGAATTAAACGTAAAAAGTAAAAAAAATGATATCAAAATCGGTTAACAATTTTTTTAAACCGTTAGCTTCCCGTATAGAAATATCCCACTGATTCAAATGTTTCACTATGTAGTCAAAAACATTTACAGTGTGAGGCGGTCGCGGAATCGGCTGTTCTTTAATAAACATTTTGTTGTCGTAGGATATCCTAAAAGATTTATGTGACAGTAAACAACTCACCAAACCACCGCCGTTTTCACTTAATATTTCCCTTATACACACAGTAACACAGTTTTGATGAAGCTGCCAAACTATTCTGAGCCGCGAATCTTAATGTTATTTATTGACAAACTTGTCACTGATAGAGCATAACGAAGTAATATTCCATTGTATCTATGTTAAAAGTTTATACTTTGTTTTTGTTACCAATATTTTTCTTTAAATATAGTTTTGAGGTGTCATTATTTTATTTAAATATATTAGTTCTAAATTATACCTGTCCTAACTGTTATGAACCTGGGCTGGTATTTAAGTACTTACAATTCTTGGTGGTGATTAATTGTTGGGAACCTTTAATTGAAATTTAAAATTGTTAACTGCTACGTTCAGTCTTATTGTGCATTATGTATATTCATGTATCCCGGAAGATAACCAAAATATTGATATTTGGCATTAAAAATATGTCTCCCTTAACCTTCTTGTTAGGAAGGTCCACGCACGAGAACAACTGACAATATTTTCCAGGAAATGTAAAACATTAGCTACTTAATTACCGTCTCGTGAATAAAATTTCTTTAATTGACACCGGCGATATCTTCTCCATGATTTAATAAGAGCGTTAATGTATTTTTCGGATAAAAATTAAATGTTATCAAAACAAAATCTAGATGCATATTAAATTAATTAGTTCTTAGATTGCCTAGACTAATATATTCGCCTTTTAGAATGCTAATTAATATAAATTGGGTGCGTTATCAGATTTCCATTGCTTGATAAAAGCTCTATGGTGTTTTTGGTAATTTATCTCGAAGGAGTTTATTAATTAGGATTAGTGACTATTTCGCTTATGGCCTGTCGTCATTATTTCTGTAATTACGGACGATTTAAGAGGAATCGATGAAAAATTTAATCTTAGAGATGGACACAAATACCTTGAAGAATGGAATAGTATAAAAATATAAAGAAAATGGCCGAAAGAAAAATAAATTAATTCTATATCAATGTTTCTGTGGGTGGTTGGTCTTTCAGGCTATTAAATACTCCCACATTTACAGCACCTATTACAAAACCACTCACGTTTATTGCTATTTTTTCTGTTTGGAGCTTTTGCATATTCTTGGTTTTTGAGTTTATTTATTAATAAAATCTTTGTCATGCAATTAACTCGCAAGCTATTGAATTTTGTTGTTAATTATAATTTTTTATCCCAAATACAGGTGGTAACATAAATGTTGGGAATAAGTTAAACGGTGGATTTTTCAGTAAAAAAAATAATTTTTTTTCATACGAAGTTAGTCTCTACGGATTTTCGTTTCCAAGCTAGAGAGCGCTAAAAAAATTGAAAGAAATTTAGTCTTTCTCTAATAACTTTCGAATATTAGAAGATAATGGAACAAAATTTTAGCCGTAGCTTAATTTGATAATGCCCTAGTAACAGGAAAAAGATATAGTTCGTAAGTTACTCAGTGGCGTGCGTACGCATTGTACCGTAAGGTTCTCCGAAGAGAATTGTGGTACGCCACTAGTAAAAACACTTCTTTAATATTTATTTAAGATTCACTTTTTATTTTAAACAAAATTACCTTCTTGCGTTTTATTTGCAAAAATCTCTTGTCATTTTCCCATAATTAATACTTTATAACACCATTTTTTCTCATAACTAACATAAGAAAATGAAAGTAACAAAAGCATTATCAAGTATATGTCTTCCTGTTACTAAGGCATTATCAAATTAAGTTAGGGCTAAACTTTCGTTCCATTATCTTCTAATGTTCGAGAGATATTATAGAAAAACCAAATTTTTTCAAATTCTTTAGCGCCTTGTAGCTTTAAAACGAAAACCCGTTTCAATGCATGACTTCATATAAAAAAAAACTATTCTTTTTTACTAAAGAAACCACCGTTTAATTTATTATCAACCTTTATGATACAGCCTGTATATATTCATCTCTTTTACATTTATGTACAAGCTTATATTATTGCTAAGGTAAAATATAAAACTTCGTAACAATATAATTAAATTAGTCTTCGAATACTCCGATGTCTATTTTTGTGTATATCATGACGTTTTTGTGAAAAAATTGTAAAACCAGCTATTATAAAATTTATTACAACGTAGATCATTTCATATTTGGTTCAATTTTCAGAACTATGTTACTCCCATACTATCACTATTAACTATTGACACATCGTAGGTAGTATTGATAGGCCCTTTACAATAATAAGGGTCTTTTAATAAGGATTATTGATATTAGGGTTGATGTATTCAGTGTATGGTCTGTGTAAAAACATTGACTCACTTACTGTATCAAAATCTTTAATTGTCACAGAACTCTAGTCAGTTTGAGAACTGATTGCTACCTAATTAACCATTTGAAGCTTGAAAATATCTATATATCTGCAGCTAGTATATGTAAAATATAAAAATAATTGATTAGGGACCCAGAATCGTTTACTAATAAATTTTTCTTCACTGTGTCTATTTCTTATCATATTTTCAACTTTATTTCCTGCTTAATCTTTCTTAAATTTTATTTGTGAAGGAAAGTTTTTTGAATATTTCCTAGTTGTTGGATGCGACAAATAACGTAAGCTTCAATAATTTAATTCACGAAAATTGTAGAGAAGACATTACTCTATTTAGATATATTCAGCATCAGACAATTTATTCGCTTAGAGGTCGCAATCTACTGATACATTTAACTGTTAGTAATTTAGCTACATCTTATAACGTTATTATAATCATAAAAGTGGAAAATATTGGTTATAAAGATGGATGTCTCTTCTTCTATGCTATTGAAATTATTTTCTTATTCCTGCTCCTGAATATAATGTTATATCATAGCTTTGCATTACTTTCTTGATTATATTAAAGTATATTCACTATATTTTATATTTTACTTCAGGAGAATAATGAATATTAGCTAAGACATAGATGTAATTGTTTAGCACGGTACCCTTCATGTCTCTGTTATGGCCAAGAAACTACTAATTGTAGATTTAATATTATAAAGAAACAACCAACCACTATATATAATGAAATATTGATTTAGGTCAGTTCTCCTTTCGATTAATTGGCATTAATAAATTATACAAATACGAGAGCATTGACAACGTAACACATAAAAAAACAGGAAACAGAAAAGAAAGTTATACTGAAAAAAAATTCATGTTGTTTGTGTCATCTGGTTAATTAGCCAGAGCAGCTTCTAACAACTACCATGATGAATGTGTTGCTTTGATGCGTTTGTTTTTTTGTTTTATAGAAAACGTATTTTTTAAATTTATTCATAGATTTTAGGTAATCACAATTTTATGTAATTTATTATACAACAGTTATAGTTTGTAGAAATATAATGCGTTTTTTACATATCTACAAAAAAATCAGATTAACTAATACTCAATCTAAAGTAGTGAAATCTATGTTTAATTTTTATAATAATCCAAGAATTTTAACGCCTATCACCTTTGGTCGTAGAAAATGGCGAATACGCCAGGCAAAATAGTTCAAAAATTTTACTTATTGCTTTATTTATCAAAATTAGTTACGCCCTTGTCTATCATATACTGCATATTTTTATATATTTACTACTTTAGTAAATGGCGGAAAAGAAGATACACCATTTCCTTCATTTGTATTATATTAGGGGATATAAGAAATGATTCCAACGAGACGTAATAAGCTTCACAGCTGCAAGAACATTATAGAAATCAGTGTTTTAACCAAGAACTTAATGGCGAGACAAAAATATAGTTGGCTTCGATGTTCGGAAAATTTAAGCGTTTGTGGTTTCTGTAAACGTTAACCTGGTACAACTAACTTATCTTCATTTTATTTCCAACTTAATATTGTTAATTATTTAGCCAACAAAAATATCATTATGATATTTATAATCTGGCAGCAAAATTACTTCTTATTTGTGAGTTCAGGGGAGTTGAGGTCCCTTATAGAATTTCCAAATGTATTACCAATTGACATGAATTACTAACTGATTAATTTATTACTAATTGACATGTCGATATTTGGTAAAACTAACCTCAATATTATTTTCTGCTTAATCATCTATAAATCCTAGCGATGAAGGCTTCTCTGAAAGTTATATTTTTCAATATTATCGAGATAGAAACTCCTCTGACGTGGCATGGGAGTATATAAAATTTGGCCCTTTTTCTAACTATGTTGATCTTGCAGATACTATATATTGTTTTGCTGCCAGAGTTTCATCATTTCAGATGAATCCCAGTCGGTCTCGTGGTAATAATGTTTATCAAATTGTGGGATTCTTAGCTTAAAAACTATATTATTTATATGTTAAATTTCACGAAGATTTGTCGCTTTATCTATATTTTTCTTAACCCTCAAAGTATCGATGTCAGGTGGTATATAAACACCATCTATATCTTCTTAAAGTGCCAGTATTTATATTCTCTACATTGTTTGCTCTCAAATAAACACAATATTTTCAAAGGCATTATACAATTATAAATATACTCACCTGTATTACCAATTAATTCTTGTAAAACCTTCTCTAGAGCAGCTTCTATTTCTTTTTGAGGGAGTGCTGTATCTTTTACATGTTCTATTTTTATTAAATGACGTTTGTACTGCATAAAACGCTATACAGTTTATTTCATCGCTATTCGCCAAATAAGACATTCCAAACGGCCCTTATCTCATACTGTGGCCTATTTTTATAGCTAGACTCAGGTAGACTGTTTTAGGTAGAGTTTTTTATTTGGCAAATAGCGATGAAATGAGTAGTATGTGTTTTGTACTAGTCAAGCCTTGTAGCCATTTTATATTGGTTTATTAATATAGTAATAATAATAATTGTAACATTTATTAAAAAAGAAACAAGTACAAACTTGTTTCAAAAGGAAAGTCTATCAACGAAGCTGATACAAAATTCTCTAAGTATATATAATACATAATTAATATATTTAATTGAAAATAAAAATGTACATGATAATCTAAAATAAACAAACTGAAAAATAAAACTTAAAACAGGTGTATATTATTTTATTGTACAAATCATGTCGACCTAACGCTACACATTTTTATAAATAGATGTGTCAAATAACTATAGCTTAAAACAAAGAAATACTAGGTTTTTGGTGCATTAATGAGCTACTGGGATAAAATGAGTTCAATTCCGTGCACATGTGACATGCAAATCTATTTTACAGAATAATTATCATCGTTAGAATAACCTGTGGAAGTATAATGGTAATGTATTTGGCTAGATAAAGTATCAGACTTAGATGATGATCATCCATTACATTAGAAAATGAACAGTTTTAAAACCTTAAAACGAGCTTTTCCGCACATAGAACATCTTTATCTCGAAACTGAGTGGCCGAAAAAAAAAATAAACTAACACATAAATGCAGAATATGTGTTTTTTGCGACAGTTTTACTTTTTTCAATTTTTCTCAAATAGTCCACCATCGTGCCTTCTCATGACCCATGGACAGGGCCGGGCGTATCCTATTCACCTGAAAATCAATAGATTTCGTCTGGTAGACGTCCTTAATCAGAATCAGTTGAAACCCGATCGATTCAACACGATTTAATTGAGTGATCGTGCTAACAAAAACGATTTCTCAAATAGTCCATCATTGTGTTGTATCATGACCCATGAACATGGTAGAGCGTATTCTATCCACCTCAAAATCAGTAGGTGTCGTCTGAAAGACGTCCCCGATCAGAATCAGTCAAAACCCGATCGATCCGATACGATTTAGTTGGGTTATCGTGCTAACAAAACAAATTTCTCAAATAGTCCACCATCGTGCTTTCTCATGACCCATGGACAGAGTGGGGTATTCTATCTACTTCAATACCAATAGGTGTTGTCTGGGAGACGTCCCTTATCAAAATAAGTCAAAACCCGATCAATCCGACACGACTTTGATGAGTTATGGTGCTAGAAATTTTATTATTGACAACAATGACAACAACCACAACGACTACAATGACAACGACACACACACACACACACACACACACACACACACACACACACATACACACACCCACAATATATCTTAAAAACCTTTTATTTTTGAAAAATAAACCCTAGAAAAATATTTTTTTTTACACAATTACATTACTTTTTCGCGGATAGTGGAGTACGGAAAAGTAATAAAATTGCAGTTTACAAAGTTTTAATGAAGTAAACATTTACAAATCTCGAAAGTGATTGTAGTTTTACCTTACAAGTAAGACAACCAATCTTCATAAACAACAATATATTTTATTATTTTCAAATTATCTCTCACAATTCTTGGAGATTTGTTTTCTATTGTCAACATTTACGTATGAATTATGTATTCTAGATTTATTTTCCTCTACTACAACTCATAACACATAAATTATTATTATAAGTTATTATATTATATTCAGAATATATTATAAAAAAATTCTCTTCACATCAACTTTATATTATCAGTAAAATAGATGAAGAATTTCTTTATAAATGGTTATATTGCATCTTATAAAATCATCCGTCTGGAATTATTTATCATAAAATTCTGACAGTTTACAGACGTTCTAAAAGACGTTAAAATTTTTCATAAATTTTTATTTCACTCACTAAGAGTTTTTGAACGGTGCTTATCCAATATGGGAAGTTAATTGGAAAATGATTAGATAAGCAATTTGCTCTTCAAAATGTAACATTACATACATGAATAAATTTAATGTCTAGTTACTTTCAAACATCCTATTAGTAAATTCTTGCACCTAATTGATTCAAACAGGAACTAAGATAAAAATAACTAAAGTGTGAGAATACTTTCATATGCCGTAATAAAATGTATGCAAAGGTTGATTCTGTGGAGATTTGCAAATAAAAATCAGCAACAAAGTTAATAATAATTGCAAATGAATTGCCGCAATACGAATGTTTATTAATACATCAGCGACGGTCATATTTATTATTATTATATTACTATGCGTAACATATGCCCTGCACCGCGAAGCAATTTGTTCAAATTCAGTAGGTATTATGAATCATTCCTTACATAACTGGAGGTCGTTTAATGCATTCAGCTTGCGCATTACTTGCATATAGATATGTCTATCTATACGGTACGTGGCCGAGATTTTATTTCAGATTGCTCATTTATTCCTTTCTGACTATTTCGCCTGATTTAATTTCGTCCGTGAAGGGAATATTTGATCGCTATCGGCTATTGAAAATTGCACTGACGTATGAATGCATTGTGCTGGAAACGAAACAATTTAGAAGTCTGCCTCCCGATCGGATTGGCCAGAAATAGGGTCTCTTGCCGCGGTGAAAGTCTCTAAACTAAAATGGATGTTACGACTAATACAAAAAATATAATTTCATATCTTTTATACTATTTATTGTACTTTACATATAATTTTATTTCAAATCTGATAAGTTCTTAGTATTTGAATTATTCTCTCGACATGACGTCTGATATGGGCGATATTGTTAAGTTTATTGAGTTTCGTTGCTGAAATATTCACTTTTGTACTGTAGAAAAGGTGGCATAATTATCCTCACCTGCTTCCACCTTCGTCCAAGACTCGTCTTAATTCTAGAAACCCTTTGTTCGTCAAAATAATGTCGTCATTTTCCAAATAATTTATTAATCCAGTTTCTACAGTTATTTGTGAATCACTTTTCCTCCACCTGCTACTTTAGACTTAAATAAATTAAAGCTTCCTGGAGTAATACCAATAAACAACTTCTTAGTAAACCCCTTTCTGTCCATATCTATCCATTCTTCCATTTACCCAACCCCTTTCCATCCATTTCTCGTATTGTTTTAATTTCCAAGCTGTCGTAGGAAATCGATAACATTTGCATTTACTATTTTGCATTTACAAAAAATTACACCAATAGATTTGCGTAATAACTAGTCTGATCTTTACGAAATAGTGTTTTAGTAAAAGAAAAAGGAGTCACAGTATGGTTCTAAAAACCAGAAATTTATTTATACAAAATTAAAACATTCACTGTTTAGATTTTCACTTTTTATTTGTTAAACATAACGATTGTTTCGCCAACACAGTGACTTCGTCAGATGTTAAGTACAAAGACTCTTTGTGCTCAGTCTCTGTACTCAACATCTGACGAAGCTACTGTGTTGGCGAAACAATTGTTATGTTAAACAAATAAAAAGTGAAAATCTATGCAGTGAATGTTTTAATTTTGTATAAATACGGATTTTTATAAAGTAACGGCCCAATTAATTCAGAAATTTATTTATAAATTTACGCAGTCCTATTGAGTTTGTTTGCGAAACTTTAGTTATCATTTGTCATATTCATCAATGTTCCACAAAATTGCATTCCTCTATCCCGATCGCCTTCGTCTTATTCATGTAGAAGATGCATCTGGAAGGGCTTATAGTTATTACTTTTTAGTATTTCAATAATATATTATTGATTTACAATAGTATCAAAGTCAGTTTGTATAGTTGATATAACTGGATTATCAATAACTGCAAGTAATAAATTTAGGACCTTTTCTTGATATGTCGACTGTGTCTCTGATTGGGTAAGATGACCTAATCTTGAAAAATCTTTTACATATCTCATATCTTTAAATATTCCTACTAACTTATTAAAATTATTAAATTTTAAATTAAAATTATTAATTATTTAAATATTAAACTAACTTAGAAACAGTAAATTGAGAAGTTGATGTTGGATGAAGAGTAATACAGTAACAATGTTTTTCGTATTATCGTTGTTGCTTTCCGTACAAACTATCATTAATATTTCAGTTCTTTCAGCTTCACTTAACTTCAATAAAGTCGTAATTTTTCCAATAACACTAATGAAAAATTGTCAGCATTGACTACTACAATTGGACACCTAATAAAATAAAGTTTCAGGAATAGAATTATGAATTTTTTACTATAGTCTTATGTTGTAGTTAATAGTTTTTATTTTTGCCTGAACTGAACACTTTTTTATGCTATTTTTAAATCTATATTTTCAAGAATAATGTTACTATTCAAAAAATGTTGAATTATTTGGTACCATCAAAACGGATTTTAAAATCGAAACGTGAACATATTACAAAATGAAATGGCAACACGAATATGTAACAGCCGGTCTGTGTATAATAAATTTTGTGTCACACTTATTCGAAGTACTATACAAATGAGAATAATATTTTAAACAGTGGTTCTTTTAACCCACTACAGCTCTTGTTAATACCTTTACTTTTACGATGTTATATTTTGGAAAATTATCATATACTTGTAGTATATGACAAGTAAATAAAATTGATATTAACTCTGTATATGGAATATTGATTACGAATATTGTTACTATAATAAACCAATATATGTAGAATAAACAAATATCCTACTATATCTATCTAATAAACAATTACACTTTGTGATCTTCTTTCAAGACCTATTATTGGAATAAAAATACTGCTTGTCAAGAATAGGAAAACTGTGAGATTCTCTGTGTATGCGTAGAGGAAAAAGTGAGGCAGCACTCGGAGGCAAAAGGATGCACTTTGCATCCAGATCGAACCCTGTGTACATCCATACACGCTCGATATTCACTCTGCAAAGGTCTCAATGCGACTGAGTAAAGACCAGCCATTTTTTGCGCACCTTGTGGGCGGTCCAGTATCGCAGTTTTGAGTCTTCCTACTCTTGACAAGCTTATATATATATATATATATATATATATATATATATATATATATATATATATTTTTTTTTTTTTTTTTTTTCTGGAGGAAAATCCTTTATGGACCTCATGCCTCAGTCTTTGCATGGTATGTGGGACTCCCGTGAGTAGTGCAACCACGGTATACTCACTAAAAACCTCTATTCTTCTCTCTGGTCTTCCTCCGGGATCTCCTGATTTAGGTTGCATCAGTAGCCAGAGTTGTCCTATTATGTTAGTTGCCACATGTTCTTGTATCTATGGCTGCCTGTGGTTTTGTCTTTCCCTATCGTCTCTTTCTTTCGTGTTCAAAATCCCGTTTATATGTCTATGTATTGTTTCCCACTGGTTAACGTTTTCCATCATACATTTTATGACATTTTCCACCGTTACTTGTTTCCTGATCTTATCCCGGAGTTCTATTCTTTCTCTTTCCCATCTCTTACACAGGAAAAACGTGTGATCTGGTGTATCCTCTGCTCCGCAATACGTGCAGTCGCTCCTTTGGGTGATCTTCATTTTGTTTAAATAACTACCGAATTTTCCATGTTCGGATAA
This sequence comes from Rosalia funebris, assembly GCA_037954035.1. Lineage (NCBI taxonomy): Eukaryota > Metazoa > Arthropoda > Insecta > Coleoptera > Cerambycidae > Rosalia > Rosalia funebris. The sequence continues at coordinate 36,723,839 of JAZFAV010000015.1, forward strand.
GAAGTGGGTCAGGTAGTAGTCTACTGTTTTGTGTTCGCAATTGTTCCATTCCTTTATGTCCTTTTATTTATTAGTTTTTTTGTTCAGATTCCCGACCCTTCTTGCCGTGTCCATTGTTCTTGCCATTTTTGTAATGTTGTGTCTCTTTCCTCCTTTTTTATTTTTTGCAATTCTCCATCTCCATTTCTTCGGTGTATTCGGTATCTTTCGTCTACTAGCAGGGTAATACGAGAGATTCCAGCAATTACCTGTGCTGTCACTGTTGATATTGTTCGACACCCACTTATCATTCTTATTAGTGCTCATCTTTGTGTTCTAGATATCATTTCTCTATGCTTTTTCTTGCCCATTGCTTCATTCCACACCGGTGCTCCATACAGAAGAATTGACTGCACTACCCCATACATAGCAGCTCTTTCTTTGCTCCCAGAGCCTCCTACATTTGGCATTAATCTGGTTACCGCTGCCAATATTCCTTCTGCCTTCTGTACAGCGTATCTTACATATGGTCTGAAGGTTATTCGATCATCCAACATAACTCCTAAGTATTTTAATCGTCTTTTTGGTAGTATTTCTATTCCTGATATTTTGATTCTTATGTTATCTCTCTTCCTCTGTCTTTTCGACAATATAACTTCTATTTTCTGTGGTTCTAGATTAAGCCCATGTCTTTCTATCCATTCTTCTATTCTAAGGAGGGATTCGTTTGCTCTATATTCGTACATTAGTTCATATATATCTCCTAACAAGCTTATATTAGAAAGTATTATATTATTTATACCACAAAATAAAACTTGCATGTGCAAGGTGGACTTATTTAAATTTATTTTGATTCCAGATGAACCAGCTGTGCAAGGTGTGCGGGGAACCCGCGGCCGGCTTCCACTTTGGTGCCTTTACGTGCGAGGGTTGTAAGGTAATATTATTTTGTATATACATTTTTAGTTGTAAAACTTTTCATAATTTTGCTAACTTCTCCTAATCACCAATAGATGCTACTGAATACAATTATATTCATATTTGATAAAAGTGCGTTGATTTCACGCACATCACCGGTATTAAATATGGAGCAACAACTATAGTGTCCATCACTTGAATGTGCGGAAGATTGACTTGTCTATAACTTATAGCTGTCTGTAATCAGCGGGATTGCAGAAATTACACAAACTCAGCTGAGTTTGTGTAGAAAACACACCATCTTTCGTATAGGATTCGAAAACGAAGGTCTTTTGCTTAACATATGTGTTAAGTAAATATATGATCCACAAAAGTGAGGGTTTGATAACATTTTCAAATTTTCTCTTAACTTTGGGTAGCTCTCGTCTTCTAACTTCAATGACAGCCATCGGTGGGGAAATAGACAGCATTAAATGACTTTTGTATAACATTTCTGTAAGAATTAACATCTATATATATTTAACTGATTGTCGTCTTAAAAATTGTTATTTTTATTATTTGTTTCACTCAGAAATCTCAAACAAATTATTCAGTTGCTCTAGAACTATAATTGCTAAAACAACTTATTATTCCCCGTTATAATTAACTTATATGAACGAAATCATGTAACAAACCTATAAAACTTTAATGTTTTAACAAACAGACATTAGGCTGGACATATTTTAAAGAGACTTCTTTTCCAGGCCATGTAAATGCTTCGTAAAGCATTTACATGGCCTGGAAGATTGTAATAAAGATCTAAACGTAAAGACAGTAATATCATGGTATGGTTTTATTTATTGGATACACATACACCTACTTACTTTCCTGAAGCCTTAGGTAGCGGAGGAAAAGGATACACATAGAGACGAGGACATATTGATAACAAATGTCATGACTTATTCTTTATATAGCTTCTCAAGAATAGGAACAAGTTTCAAAAACTGCGTTATCAGAGCGCCCACGAGGTGCGCAGTAGGTAGCCTGGTCTTTACTCAGTCGCATTGAGACTTGTGTAGAGTGAATATCGAGTGTATGGAATGTGCACAGAGTTCGATCTGGCCGCGCGTAAAGTGCATCCTTTTCTCTCCGAATATTGTCTTACTCTTTCTTCTACGCATACATAGAGAATATTACACTTTTTCCTATTCTCGACAGGCTGTACTCTATGATAAAAGTAGGCGATGATGTTGATAGTATAAGAGTATTATTGTTGCAAAAACAGAGACTTTATTAGAAAGAAACTTTATTATAAAACACAAGGAGTTTAAAACAAATGTAGCATTTCCGTTCTATAAATGTTGATAGTCTTTTAGATAATTAAACATTGTCTCGTTAAACACAATTGGGCCTTAATTAATATTAATATTGTCAAAAAGGGAATATTATTTAAATTAAAATAAGCATAACAAAATAGTAAATTATTCAAATATGCAATTATTTTATTTAGTTAAATTAATATAAAAAGGGAATACAATTTTAATATTAGAACATTGAACTTTGCTTGCTAATCTAAATTATGAGGAAATTACAAATAAGTTGAGGGAACCCAATTAAGGTCGAGCATTTTTAGCAATACTGCAAATAATGCAGTTTTGAAGAAAAGCGAGGAAATGAGTAGGGAGAGCTGCGAGTGCTCGAGGCACTTAAGCAGTTAGTTAGCAGCATAGTGGTTGAAAAGACATATCTCCCTAGCCATGAAAGAAAAAGTTCAGTTGTTAATTATGTAAGTATAATTTATTTGTTTGTAGTTTTAGGAAGTTGGGAATCTCTTCTTTTTAAATCCTTTGTTCACATTTTAATATCTTTTTATGGACAATTTATTTTAATAAATGTTATATTTCTTAACTTGTCTTCTGACTACCCTTTGCTACACCCCTAGCGTACGTATACGATCTGACAGAAAGGCCGCATACGTAACAATATATTAATTTTTCTGTGATTACTTTTATAAATTAAAAATCAGATAAAATAAAAATAAGATAAAGAATTAACGGAAATATATAATTAAATGTAAGCCAAGGCTTCAACATCGGAATGTGAAATATTTTATATCAATTATTACTTGGCTAAATCCGCAGATATTGAGAGCAGTTGATATTACAAAAATCAATCCATATTGAAATATCATTTAAAAAACTGGTGCTCCAAAAAATGTACAAATATAAACAGGTGTTGACAAGAATATTTTATAATGTATTGAGTTAAATGGAATACTCTGTATGTAAATACCAAATGAATACTTCTTGTTTGATGACAACTAATCTACAGAATCTACTGCCTGTTAATACGCGACATCTATTTCTCCAATCTTTCCTATGCTCGTTCGTGAGGGTTGTAAGGTTAGATATTTTATTTATCATTATTTATTTTCCGCTTATTTAGCCGTCTTGACATCTTCCAACAACATACATCACGGACGAACTCCACCCACGGCGACCCCTCGACCTCCAGCCAATATTCATAAATAATTCCACTATACAAAGTGTAATGTGTTTCGCACCGCCTGTAAAATTTCTGTCGCGCGAGTCTGTAGGATGGATGATCATAACTAGTTTTGTTTATTTGGAAGTTAAATACCGTTCTCCATATCGATTATATAACTCCGTGCTTGGCGTTTATCTAATGATTACATCGATCGTTTATAATTATTATTATGGAGATATGGCGTTTATGGAAGTAGACGTGGTCATTGCATAACATACAGGGTGATAGTTCTAAGGTGTTTCGTTTAAGTTTTGGTTACTTTAAATCAGAAGTGCATGAGCGGAGCCATGACCCATGGGCCGTGCAAAATTTTAAAGGTTAACGTTAAAGGATTCAGTAGCGTCGCTACACTTTCTGAAGCATCGCTACACTGTCTCAAATGTGGTCTAAAATTTGACACCAATTTTACACCATCAATCACGTGGTATATATAGGAACACACTAATTTAATGTAACGAACACCGCACTCCTGGTAAAATATTACCATTCGCTGGTGTAAAATTTCATAATAGTAATGGAGTAATACTAACACAATGTCTGTTATAAACCTCACAACTCTTTCGGTGTAATTTTCTTCAATTTTACACCTTTTACTATCAATATAGTACAATGAAGGAAAAAACAAAGCGCCTCTCAAATAGAATAGATTTTATTATATATGTCTTTTAATATATGAGGGGCTACCCAAAATAAACCGAAATTATTTATTTTTAAATATATTAATTTAACTGTTAAACAAAAGAACCTTCAATCCCCTTCAAAGTATTCTTCATTGACACTAGTATTCTAATGCTAGTCTATTCCTGTACTCCATTATTCAAAACAGTTTTTAAATTCGTCTTCTGTGATGTCCGACAGAATTTCGTCGTTTTTTCTTCACATCAGTAACATTGGAAAAACGCTTTCCTTTCATGGCTCCTTTTATTCGAGGAAATAAAAAAGTCGCAGGGGGTAAGGTCGGGTGAATACGGGGTATGGGAATGAGGGATCATACTATTTTTGGTCAAAAATTGGTGCATAGGCCGGGCTGTGTAAGCAGGGGCGTTATCGTGGTGGAGAAACCAGTCGCCCGTCTGCTACAAATTAGACTAAGTCACTAAAAATAGCCCCACAACTTCGTAAGTGGTCCGTCGTCGATATTCCAGGATGATTTCCCGAGTCTTTTCAACATGTTCTTAGGATCGAGCCGTGGAAGGACGACCAGAGCGAGGTTTGTCATCAATTGACATTTCACATCTTTTGAAATGGGAAAACCACTCAAACACTTGAGCTTTTCCAATAGTATCATCCTTGTAGGCCATTTTTAACATTCCAAGAGTTTCTGTGCCAGCTTTTCCGAGTAGGAAGCAAAACTTTATGGCCGCACGCTGTTCACGAGAATCACCCATTGTAAAAACAACGAGCATATAAAACAACTCTCATTAAAAAATTCACACAATTCGAACGGAAACTTCTCTAGCGGCAAGGCTTGGCTTACTGACTCCAGAATGGTAGCTCTATGCACTCCTAGTTGCTGAAGGTGATACTACAAAAACTCCTCCCACTACAACATCAGTTCTGTTTCTTTTAGCTACCCCTCATACAAAGTTAGTTTGTTTATTGCACTATTGGCATTGTTTCAAATTTCCATCTTTCCTCCATTCATTCTCCATTAATTGTAACTACAATTAATGGAGTAATAACTGTAATTGTAATTACAGTTAATTGATAGATTCTAAAGGAAAATAACTTTCGTAATATAATAAAAACATAATAATGCAAATCGACAGAAATTAAAAATAAGTAATAGTAAATTGAAAAACGATCCTGATAATATACATTTTTTAAATGAGTGTAAAAATACCACAGCAATATAGATTTAATTAAAAAGAATACTAAAACCAATTGATTTAGATAGCAAGTAAATAAAAATCATAAATAAAAAAAAATAGTGCGGCGTATTAAAAATAGTATTAATAAGTATGAAATACGACTTAGATGCGATTTTCAAAGGGTTGTAACTTAGAGATCGTCGTAGAGCAGTTTTAAAGAAAGCAAATCGAAGCATCAAGAATTTCAGATCTTGAGTTACCACCAGCATTTTTTTACTAGTCATAAGAAAACCATCGCAAAGAAAATTCAAAATCTTTGCTTGCATTTCAGGTCTACGGATTTCAATAATTTCTGTTTCAGCGATTTGATCATAAAGCTTTTTAGATGATTTTATCCTCTTTAATTTGAGTGGTCTAAAAGTCTTGACTAATGAGTTATCGTCGTTCAAAACAAAAAAGTCAGTTTTGACTTTGGCAATTAGTTACTCGAGAAATAATATGAATCACCTATAAATTTAGCATTTTCTTACATCCCTTAATTTTTGCGCCTAGTGTATATTTAACTGTTAATCACCGTGAGCATAGAGAATATTTTTATACCTTGGTACATTTTAAAAGTATATAATCGTAGTTTATCACTAAAAATTAATGGTGTAAAAATTGACGAATTTCTCAAAAATTTAATCATCCCCTGATGATGTCAACTTGGTTGGCGAAACGTGCATCGCGATACGTGTGATTTTTCGGCACTTCGGGAAATTGGTCTCTTGTTCTTGTTGGTGCTTGGAAAGTTTCAGTCCCTTCCCGAGAAATAATCATATGTCAACTAGCCACTAGAAACATGATATTATTATTAACATTTATAATAAAATTGTCCAGTTTTGATAGTCAAGTTCATTAAAAGCGACTAGAAAAGCGGAAGACTTTCTACAAGCAAAATTACGGATGTCCCCGTCCATTTTAATAAGAATTTGCATGCTGAGTATTTAAATATAGATGTGGAGTATTTAAATATAAATATAAAATCCCTTTAAACCGAATTATGGTATGTAAAAAATGTGATGGCTATTTTTGATGTTATACTTACATGCTTCATACAGTTTGCAAGGGGATAGCTGTATTCCTCTGTTTTTTCCTGAAAAACGTCCAAAACTGAAATGGTAAATAAGTTTAGAAATGTATATATGCCAATCTATTACTGGTAAAAGCCATCTTGTATAGAATAGTAAACCACGAAATGTTTATTTGTAATATTTACATAATTATTACATTTTATTATGAGTTATTAATGTTATATAACATACTGAAGATTGAAGATATGTGTTATCTTTTTATCTGAATTTTAAAATGATGAATAAATAATTATAGCAGTATCATAATTTTGAACTGTGTGTAGGTTTTATATAAAAAATAATGGAAATTTTATAGTAGGGTTCCTTTTGTTTATATATATTTATACTAAGTTACAACGATTACGATTGAGATAAATAATATTTATCTCAATCACAATATTTACATAATATTACATAATTCTACTAATATGGTTTGGAGTATTTGAAGACATATTGGAGTATTGAAATTCTTTCATGGTATAATAAATAGTACGTTAAAAAAATTAAAAACTGTTTTTACATGTATGGTAAAATAATAATGGTAAAATTATTAATGTAAAAAATTATTTTGTCTAACATATTTATTGGAATCAGCGTTGAACGAAATGGAGGCAGTATGTTAGTGCCTTTCAACGTCTAGTGTTACCAAAGGGCAGTACGAGAAGTAACTATAGGTATATGGACTATACTTTGGTAAAATAGGAGATAACTTTTCATGTACACTTTAGAAATTATACAATTTCGTAAACACGTCTTATATAGTTTTTTTAATACTATCTTCAACGTGTATTGTGGTTGTTTATTCATTGTTTAACGGTATCTAATACCATAAACTGTTCTTGTAACGATAGGCCATATGTAAGTGCCGATTTCAGTACACAACGCTGATAATATGGATGAATAACATGTTCTGTTATCTCTAGATAAGGATACTGTCTGTGGCAGTTGCTCTATAAATTTAAAATAGATGGAAGCAGTACTTAGGAAATTTATACGAGGGTCAGGAATTAGGAGAGATATTAGAGGAAGAATCTAGCATCGATAGGGAAGATGTAGGAAAACCTATATTGAGAGAGGAATTTGAAATAGCACTAAGGGGGCTAAAGAATAATAGAGCGCCGGGTGTAGATAAAATACAGGCGGAAATTTTGAAATGTGCGGGACAGAAAGTAGTAAATAGGATGTTTGAACTGGTAAAATACATATATGAAACGGGCGAGATGCCGGAGAATTATAAGAGGAACATTATCGTTACTATACCGAAAAAGAGAGGAGCCGACTTGAAATGCGAGAACTTTAGAACGATTAGCCTAACTTCCCATGCGTCAAAAATCTTAACTAGAATAGTGCAGAAGAGGATGGAAAATAGAGCGGAGGAAATACTAGAAGACCAATTCGAGTTTAGGCGAAATAGGGGAACTCGCGAAGCTATTCTGGCGCTAAGAGTAATGTTAGAGAAAACAATAGAAAAAGGAAAGAACGCTTATATAGGATTTGTAGATTTAGAAAAAGCTTTTGATAACGTAAGATGGGAAAAAATGTTTGAGATACTAAAGAGCGCGGGAATGAAGTATAGAGATAGGAGAGTAGTACACAATCTATACAAAGAGCAAACTGCTGTTATAGAAGTAGAAGGGGAAAAAAGGGAAGTAGGTATTAGGAAAGGAGTAAGACAAGGATGTACGCTATCACCACTAATTTTTAATCTGTACATCGAAGAGGCAATTAATGTGGTAAAAGATAAAGTGGATTTCAGGATTAAAGTACAGGGACAGAAACTAAAAATGCTGAGATTCGCGGATGATATAGCAGTATTAGCATCTAGTAAGGAGGAACTAGAATCAGCATTGAACGAAATGGAGGCAGTGTTGACAGAGGAATACGGAATGAGGGTGAATAAAAACAAAACTAAGGTGTTAGTGTGCAGAGGGCGCGAGAGCAGAGCAAAAACGAAAGTACAAATTAGTAACGAAAGATTGGAGGAAGTTAAAGACTTCACTTATTTAGGAAGTAAAATAAATTGGGATGGAAGAAGCGATAAAGACATAAAACAAAGAATAGCGCAGGGTCGAGTAGCTTTTAACAAAAAGAAAGCACTTTTATGCTCGGGGGTAATAAACTTAGAAACAAGGAAGAGATTTTTGAAAACGTATGTATGGAGCACGGCACGATACGGTTACGAAACCTGGACGGTAGGGGAAGCAAGTAGGAAGCTCTTGAGATGTGGTGTTACCGAAGAATGATGAAAATACCGTGGACTGATAGGGTTAGAAACGACGAAGTATTAGAGAATGTCGTCGAGAAAAGAGGTACGTGGAAAAACATAAAGAAGAGATAGAATGGTAGGCCACTTGCTGAGACATGGGGGAATAGTCCGCGATATTTTGGAAGTAGAAATAGGAGTGAAGAAGGGCAGAGGTAGGCCTAAATTAGACTACTGCTCGCAAATAGTAAGGGATGTAGGTTGTAGCACAATTAGCGAAATGCGTAGGTTAGCACAAGATAGGAGAAGCTGGAGGTTAACGTCCAACCAATCTTGGGACTGATGACCTCATGATGATGAACATATTTACTCATGTTTAGTAATATATACTTCTCTTAAATAAAATTGTGAACAAAGATACATAAACAAACTACCTACAATACTTAGATCATATAATCATCGAATCTGCGGCCGAAGTCATTGGAAGGGTGTACACATTTTTTAAAACACATAATAAAATATAATAAACTCCTTTTTAACATTGTTGGGATTTAAGCTCAGGTCACGATGTACCGTGATTATACGTTTTTGCCGCTATAGCGTCCAAACCGATTGAGTTAACGTGGTCTCACTGTTTATTTTAAAACTATAAGGGTTAGAAATATGTCTTTTATTTATTATGTAGAGAATAACAAAGCCTCAATGTTTTCATAGAGAGTTATTTCAATAATTAGGAGAGAAAGGATTTTTGAGATCTAGCTTTTTAAATAAAACTTACTAGCGAAGGATGCCCCAAATTGGCATTTGTCTTGTCTTTTGCCAATTGTATTGTCTTTGTATTGCCCTTTTATATTGTCTTTGTCAATTATATTGCTTTCTAAGTTTCTGAAATACGCTAATAGCTTGATTGTTAGTGAATTTGTACGAATATCACTTGTATATTTTATAAAAATATTTGATTCAGACTGGTAAGGTGGTGAAGTTCAAAGGTCCTGGGAAGTTTCTCGCATAAGAGATCTCTTTCACGGAACATTTCTCTTTTCTTTTCAAAACAACCAGATATGTTTCAACAAAAAAAAAAACACTTGCGATGCAATAAAATATACTTTATTAATAAAAAGCATCATGAACAATAATAGATAGTTTATGACAGATTTGCAGAGATTGAGAGTTTGTAATTGCGTTACTAATGCATTGATAGGCCTTCTTTCGATTTATCTTCCATTTAATGGTTCTTTTTATTAAAAATGCGAGATAGGAAAAATAGAGGAAAAGTAGATTTACATGTAAATTAAGGCGTTAAATATATTATTTTATGTGCGAATGTGATCTGGTGGTGTTACAAGAGGTTGAGCGACTGGTTGGGCGAAAAGGATTTTCCCTGGGTACTCGCCCACCCGTGCCCACCCCTGTCGCCGCCACTGAATGGGAGCCAAATATTTATCCTTGAAAATGCGTATAGCACAAGCATTTTAGAAGGATTATAAGAGCCGAAATTTACAGAACAAAGCAAAGCGAAGAAATATGTTTAATAATCAATCCAAACCTATCCAATAAGGGAAAAAATAAGCACAAGTGGACACCATAAAATTTATATTAATTCATAATTTTGTTTTGAAACTATTTTTTTTAAAACTCTGAAGCACTTCAACGGTCTTTTAAGAATACGTTGCCTGACGATATTTACAGTTTGTAAAAAATTTCTTTTCCTTAATTTTCCAATCAATTAGCCCCTGGCATCAATATCCATAAATATCTGAATATATAAACGACTTTACTAAAACACTACCTGTCACATATAACCTCGTATTTTGTTTAAAATAAATGCTTTTCAGAAATCAAGAAGATGTTTCTAGCGCTCTCACTTATAACCTCGTATTTTTATATGATAGATTCTTTTTTGAAGTCTTAAAAGAACAAGAAAATAATCATTTACCTAATATTCAATAAAGTTGTTATAAATGGACGCATAATTTTTAAATTAGTTACCAGTTTACTTTCTTTTTCACACGGTGTCTACACCCACCAGTCACTAATAAATAAAATAAATATTATACATGAATCGAAATATAAATACCAGTACGTGATGAGGTCAGAATTAGTAGGCACGTTACATTCTTTACACACGGGTAGCATAATATTTATTGTGTCATGGAGCAAAACGAAAAAATCTGTCTATTGTCGTTGGTACTTTATTTACTAAGCTTGCATGTTTAGTAGATGATGTGTTAACAAACATAGTGGAAATAATTATACAGAATGCTGTAAAATATGTATTATAATGTGTTTAGGTTTCACCCACTAGAATGAATACAATCTCCATAAATTACTGAAATTTAATATCTTTATTAAAGGAGTTTCCTTTTATTACTGACAAATTGAAAGTGAAGCATTGGGTTATCTCTAAAGTGTCTATTTCAGCGAGCCATAACAGTGTCGAACGTAGGTCTTCATTACTACACAGAGATAATTCGCAGAAAATACATTATAATATAATAGTGAATATTAATGAATACTTGAATAAACAGAAAAACGGGAAAAGGAATAAACAGGTTTAATGCATTAAAACGGACTTTTCCGCCCGTAAAACATCTGTATCTCGAAATTGAGTGGCCGACAAAAAATAAACCAACACATAAATGCAGAATATGTGTTTTATGTGACAGTTTTACTTTTTTCAAATAGTCCACCATTGTGTTCTCTCATGACCCGTGGACAGGGTGAGGTGTATCCTATCCAGCTTAAAATGAATAGATGTCATCTGGTAGACGTCCCTAATCAGAATAAGTGGAAATCCAATCGATCCGACAGGATTTAATTGAGTGATCGTGCTAAAAAAAATTCTCAAATACTCCACCATTGTACTTTCTCATGACCCATGAACATGGTAGAGTGTGTTCTATCCACCTCAAAATTAATAGGTGTCGTTTGGCGGACGCCTCCGATCTGAATCAGTTAAATCTCCATCGATCCGAGACGATTTAGTTGAGTTATCGTGCTAACAAGATATTTTATTAATGCCGACGACAACTACGATAACGATAACGACAACGACAACGACGACAACGACGACAACGACAACAACGACGACAACGACACACACACACAAAATTGTTTGAAAACCATTGTTTTTTGGTTTTTAGGCCGAAAAACGAAAAATAAACGGTAGAAAAAAATATTTTTACACGATTAAATTACTTTTCTGCGTATAGTGGAGTGCGGAAAAGTAATATATAAATAAAAGAATTTATCCATGCATATCTCACAAACAGTTGGTCTCGGTTTCTGACTCGGATGGAGACTGGTAATGAAAATTTATCATTAAGTGTTTTTCTAAGTTTTCTGCAGTAAATTCTAGACACCTATCACTTGACAGTAGTTTAGGAAATGAAAAAGTCCTTTCAACGTCTAGTGTTACCAAAGGGCAGTACGAGAAGTAACTATAGGTATATGGACTATACTTTGGTAAAATAGGAGATAACTTTTGATGTACACTTTAGAAATTATACAATTTCGTAAACACGTCTTATATAGTTTTTTTAATACTATCTTCAACGTGTATTGTGGTTGTTTATTCATTGTTTAACGGTATCTAATACCATAAACTGTTCTTGTAACGATAGGCCATATGTAAGTGCCGATTTCAGTACACAACGCTGATAATATGGATGAATAACATGTTCTGTTATCTCTAGATAAGGATACTGTCTGTGGCAGTTGCTCTATAAATTTAAGGGAAATTTGATCGATACAGGAACACAAAATTTCATAAATCGCCAATATTTGCCGTAATATAACTATTGGATGCAATTGTACACCATAAAGGCCGGGACACACTTGTCATACACCCCTCCGATTCGACTACAATCATACAGTCCGACAGCCCTATTGGTGCTAGTCACGTGCCGGAAGGGTGAAACGGAAAGGGAAACGGTAGTGGATTCCGAAGGCGGTAGTGTTCGGAGTCCACTTATAGAAACTGTATTTTTCCTCTTAGACACTCATCCGACTGTATGATCGTAGTCGGATCGGAGGGGTGTATGATAAGTGTGTCCCGGCTTTAATGCAATATTTTTTACATAATTATCTTGATAGTTAAATGCCATTAACGGAATTTCATAATTCTTGTCGATTCATGTTCCACAATGCCGAAATAATTCAGTTTTCTATAATGAGAAAGGATCGCACTACTTGAGAATATTTTGGGACTATTAAAAGTTTTAGTTATACTTTATATATTCATAAGTTATCTTCCGATTATTTATATTACACATATATTCATATTATTAATAGTTAACTTATGCATCCTCTGTATACTGATCGACAAAGTAGTAACCTTAGACACGCTCAGTGATGAAGTTACATCGGGTCTAATAGAGGGTGCTTGGATAGCAAATGGACGGCTGCATGAAAATTGTAAACATTGCAAGTAAATTAAGAAAATCGTAATGAATAATAAATTTTATAACGATGTTAATATATGATATGTATAAACAAAGTGTTATAAAATCTACTTACATTAGTATTAGGTATCTACGTAATATAAAGTAACTGTTATTTGAGAAGAAACAACAGAGTCACATGCGGAAAATTCATTTTGTCAAAAACTGTGTTCGACCACCAGAAACTGAAGCCTGATTGTTATTCAGCACCCTTGAAAATGAGAGGGTATTAATGAGAATTTGAATGCTTTACGCTAAAGATTTACCAAATGATGTATCATTCGATACACCCATTAAAAAAGTTAGGGGTGGCTACTTCCCCCAGGGTAAAAATATGTAAAGATAATTATATCCTAAGGGTAGGTAATCAATATAAAAAATCGACCTATTTCCGGTTTATGTTTAGTGAGATGCTCCATATCCGAGTTACATAATTCAGTCCAGTTAAAAATTCCACCTTGTATGAGAGAGTTCAGAAGAGGCTGGCAAAAGGAACAAATACCACTTCACTTTTTATGGTTTCTAATTTAACGTTTATTAATCATTTATTGTTTTACCGTAATAGCCTGTTTACACTACAGGTTATATATGTGTCCTTATATGGCATTGGCTTAATCAGATTCAAGTTTTATCGAAATATATAAAACGTATTATTGTAAATCAAGGGAGGTGACAAACAAACGCCATTATCGTGAAAGATAACTAATTTTAACATTATAAACAGTCGGACATTTCTGTAATAGAGTTATTGGTATCTAACGATCATGCGGTGAATAAACTATATTAGGCATTAAAAGTGCTAAACAAACTCTATTTGGTCACTCGCTTTGTGCTAAGAGGTGCGCAGCGGGTAGTCAATTAGAAGGTTATTTTTTCACGGGTCCTAATCGCCCGATTTTCGAATTAATGAATTTCATTAATTCCGTGATTAATTAAAAAATTATACGACGGATTATTAAAAAACAGCGGGGCCATTAAATTAATAAAAACATTTTTTTACTTAAATTGTGGCGGTCACTCAGATGTGATAAATCGCAGTAGTCTTAGCGATGAACACTGTCATTTAAATAAAATTATGTAAAAATAATACATTAAGTAGTTAATGAGAATATTATTTATATTGTGTGTTTGGTATAAGTGAAATATTTTGGTGAAATATTTTAATATACTTCCATATTGCTCAAATTGCGCTTACAGAAGATGAGTGTTCAGTACAAAGCAACATATAAACTCTATTTGATTAGAATTATTGCGATTTAATTTTTCTCAATTGCACCAAGGCCGTGGTTCCCGAAATGCATATAGCGATTTCATTTTCATTAGGAATCATCAAGTATACCGGATCATGCCTGGCGTTCTGAGAAGATTAAGGGATGATAGTACTAGTAGTTTCCCGTTTTCTTATGAATTCGCTGAAATGTTGATATTTTTTAAATAAACAGTTATTAAGTACCTTTGTGTGTAAAGGTTACTATCACATAAACTGCAAGTTTTTGTCAACAAGTGCTTATGAAGAATACTTCGTATATTCTGGCCAGACCGCATAGCGAATGACGACCTTCTGCATCCAACAGGGCAGAAGAAAATTGCATCTGAAATTAAAAGCAGAAAATGGGGTTGGGTGGGGCACACACTCCGCAAACCTAACAATAGTGTTGCGCAACAGGCTCTGGAATGGAATCCACAGGGATCTAGAAAAGTAGGAAAACCGGTACAGACATGGAGAAGAATAGCGATGGACGAGTTAAAAAGGGCGGGAAAGACATGGAATGAGGCCAAAGTCATGCCGCAAAACAGAACCAGATGGCACACTTTTACCGAAGCCCTATGTTCCGTGTAGGGGTTAAACAGTTATTAAATACCTTTGTGCAGTTTAGAAACGTTCATTCTTAATAACTCGCTTCCTCAATAATTAAACCTAAAGATGACCTTGTTAACATGGGAAGTACAGGGATCTCGCAATAAAGTGACAGTTATTCCATTATATCTCAGAAATTGTTCTTTAGATATTCATATAGAACTAATTACTATAATAATAATTAATTGTTTGTGAAATAGCCAAAAATATGTGAACCCAAAATGAGCTTGATCGACTATATAGGTTTCGCGTAATTATAATAAAAAGTTATGAATTTTTTCGATTTATATTACGTATGCCTGGCGGGGCTTTAGCCTGAGGAGTAGTTGTTTCCTAGAGCGATTATGTAATAGCTTTGCTATTCGGGAACTACTTTGACAACCGCTTGGCGGTTTGGTGGTTCTTTTCTCGATTTTCGACTTATATGTTACTGACAGAGATTGTATCGATAAAGATGTATACGCCATATAGTTCATTCGGCATTTGTCCTGAATCGGCGTACCGTGTACGGCACTGATGAGAACTAATAATTTCAAAACAGCTGTGTGTCATTCGGTTCCGATCCGGAACAAATGTCGAATCCTACCTGTGGCGGGTTTTATTTTTTGAAATATATTACGTGCTCTCATATCGTGGCAACGTTACAAGGAATGTTACGTGGCAAAGAATTACATCGCACTGCCCAAATGTACTGTAAACCACTTCTTACTTCACTCTCGGCGTTTTCTAATGATAATAATCGTTTACATAAATAACACTTAAAATTTTGCTGCAATTCATCTAAATCGATGACCCGAGTTCCAAGTTGAATTTTTTTCGCGGTTAGATTTGAAGTTTTTCTCGCGTCATTCATTGTTTTCATCGCTTTCAGACGTCGTTTAACATCTTCCTTCCGCCTCCAAACTCCTCTATGTTTTATTTTTGGTATATTTAACGTAATATTGAAGAACAACACTATCGAAAAACTCGAACGAATAAACAAAATTACGATATCGCGTTGCGGTAGGCACCGAGTTCTGCAACGTTGTCACGCTGTAAACACAGCTATGACGTGAAGAAAATCGGTACAATCCAAGCCAAAAATATTTACCGTATCGCAGTGCAGCGACCTATGTAAAAGCCAGCAGATAGCGACCAAATTCTTGTAATCGAAATACATGCTAGTACCTTGAACGAGAAATTTGGCAAACGTCATATGTCTGATTGCGAAGTATCACCCAAGGCAGCCATGCTTTGGGTTGTAAGATAAATCCATAACGTATTTCAATAATTAGATTTTATACCTCTTGCGTTTTGGAGCAATGTTTTCTTAGTGAATAACGTTCACATATTCTGAAAAGGGTTAAGGTGTTTTTATGCGTTAGTTTTACTCTGGATCTTCTTCTTCCTTTTTCTAAAGTATCAAGTAAAGTAACAAGTCTACGACCTGTTTCTCTTCGATGAATATCATCGGTACTATGAGCTGGTTTATCTGTTTTTACAGAGGGTAGGCAGCTAACCTGGCCCTCTAATCCTTCTCTTTCTTCCGGGCTTGGGACCGGCAACAGTACTACTGGGTTACTCAATCCATCCAGCAGCACTGCAGGCTGAAAACGGCAACGGCACGCGGTGTTTTCAAGCGGTAACCCATTCAAGTACTAACTGCGCTCTATCTTGTTCGATCTTCTGGATCATCTGGATCTTTTTACTTTAAAATGTGTTTTACTTATTCAAATGGAGGAAAAAGAGTGTATTTTCGCCTTTTAATGTTACTTTATTACTAAAAAGGGAAAATGAAGCACAGAGTGTCAGAAAAAATTGTACTGTTTGGGGCGATAATTTTTATAAGGGGTTTGTCACTTAAAAAGTGGAAATTTTAATTTGGATGACGCCATGCGCTGTGGTCATCTTTCAATCGTTGATTACAAATGGTTGGTTGGTTACAAATAATCCCTATTCAACGACACGAAAAAATACTTGGCATACCTTATACGACTATCTCAAAGCACTTTAAAGCTGCTGGATATGTTTCTCGGTGGGATATATGGGCTCCTTACAGATTTACCTAACAAAATTTATGGGACTGCATCTCAATCTGCGATTCCCTCCTGAAACATAATGTAAATGACCCATTTTAAAAAATATTGGTAAGTGGAGATGAAAGTGGACCCTTTACAACAATGTTGTGAGAAGAAAATCCTAAAGGAATAGCAGCGACCCGATTGGATGAGCGACCTCTTTTCGCCCAACTAGACCATTAATTTCAATGTATTCTGCACGCAGTTAGGTTAATTAAAGGCAGTTTTCTACCTAAGGTGACCAGCATTAGATAACTACAAGGGGATTGTTTTTCATCAAGACAGCGCCCGCTTGCTTTGCAGACGCGCCAAAAGTTTTTGGAGCTTGGCCAGGATGTGCTTCCCCACCCGCCGTATTCACCCTACCTTGCCCCATCAGATTTTAATTTATTCAGGGTTCATCAAACTTTTTTAATGGAAAACATTTTAATTTCTTTGAGGATTTCAGAAACCACATACAGGAGGTTATCGACTTAAAACCCGAGAAGTTCTTGGAGGACGAAATCAAAAGATTGCCTGGAAAATAATGTTGTTTTATCGTTGTATCCTTGTCTCTCGAAATGCTTTTTCTATGCTTTCGCAAAGTTCTTCAATGCAAACACGGCCTCCTGCCCTCAAAATTAATTTCAGCCAACTCTCTCTTTTAACAGCAATTCAGTCCAATATAATAAAATTATTAAATATATCGAAATATATGAATATCTTTTTTTTTATGAGCGATTTATTTGTGATTTCAACAAGGCACTAGGTTATGTCGATCACAGTAAATTATGAAATAAATTGTTAGTACATATATCGACAATAGAATTAGGTATTAGTTGAAGTCGACGAGTTGATTTTTGTCATATATTACAATGCAGGAAAAGGATAAATTTTAATGGTCAATACATAAACATAGGAGTTTCGAAGTTTCGAGTTTCTATACAAATCCCCGACATTCAGTCCGAGGATTTGTATTATTTATGTTACATAATATTCTATTTCGTTATAATAAGAGACGTAGAATGTCTCTAATGTCTTTTACGGTATAAAAGAGGTAGGAAAGTCTTAAATTATTTAACAGCTGGTATTCGAATAATACTTTTATTTCTTTTAATGTTCACAAAAATAATTCAATTCTCGGCAATCTAGTAGTTTTTATTTCTTCGGCCTTACAGTGAATCAGTGCTTAACATAGAATTTTTAGTTTGGAGTTCTGAACTCGATCAAGCTGATGTTGCTGTCATAATATGCGTATACAGATGCAATAGAATATTAGTTGCAGTTAAGAGGAATATAATATTGCTGTTATAGAAGTAGAAGGGGAAGGAAGGGAAGTAGGTATTAGGAAAGGAGTAAGACAATGATGTACGCTATCACCACTAATTTTTAATCTGTACATCGAAGAGGCGATTAATGTGGTAAAAGATAGAGTGGATTTCGGAATTAAAGTACAAGGATAGAAACTAAAAATGCTGAGATTCGCATATGATACAGCAGTATTAGCACCTAGTAAGGAAGAATTAGAATCAGTGTTGAACGAAATGGAGGCAGTGTTGACAAAGGAATACGGAATGAGGGTGGATAAAAACAAAACTAGTTACAAAACTAAAAACAAAAAAGTGTTAGTGTGCAGAGGGCGCGAGAGCAGAGCAAAAATGAAAGTACAAATTAATAATGAAAGATTGGAGGAAGTTAAAGACTTCACTTATTTAGGAAGTAAAATAAATTGGGATGGAAGAATAATTGGGATAAAGATATAAAACAAGGAATAGCGCAGGGTCGAGTAGCTTTTAACAAAAAGATAGCACTTTTATGCTCGGGGGTAATAAACTTATAAACAAGGAAGAGATTTTTGGAAACGTATGTATGGAGCACGGCACTATACGGTTGCGAAACCTGGACGGTAGGGGAAGCAAGTAGGAAGAAATTAGAAGCTTTTGAGATGTAGTGTTACCGAAGAGTGATGAAATTACCGTGGACTGATAGTGTTAGAAGCGAAGAAGTATTAGACAAAGTCGACGAGGAAAGAAGTATGTGGAAAAACATAAAGAAGAGAAGAGATAGAATGGTAGGCCACTTGCTGAGACATGGGGAAATAGTCCGAGATATTTTGGAGGCAGAAATAGGAATGAAGAAAGGCAGAGGTAGGCCTAGATTATACTACTGCCCGCAAATAGTAAGGGATGTAGGTTGTAGCACAATTAGCGAAATGCGTAGGTTAGCACAAGATAGGAGAAGCTGGAGGTTAGCGTCCAACCAGTCTTAGGACTGATGACCTCATGATGATGATGATTAAGAAGAATACATTAAATGTGTTAGATTTGTGAAAACCACAAAAAGAATGTCTAATATGGGCGATTTTTAGTGTTTTCTAGTTATGTTCTAACCTTTTAGTTGTTTTCTCACTTTTTACATCCCAAAAATAGGAAAAGGGCCGTTTATTTTTTTCTATTACGTATATAACATGTTTTACTATAATTCAACAAGCAGCATGTTGTACATATTTCAGTTAAGATTAGACATAAGTAAAAACAATGATCGAACAGAGAAAGAGTCTATGTAGGTATAACATTTTTTCGTTGATGTTGATAAACGGTTAGAAATCACGCTTTATCGCTTGTCTTTCAGATCAAATTAATCTCCGACCAGGAAATTACTGAAGTAAATGATTACGCAGTGGAACCCAATAACTTTACCAACAAGAACTGGGGACATACTAAACGGCACATATTGATATTAATAATCTTCGAACGCCCCTCGATATATCATTTTAATTGCTAATTAGTCACAGCGTACGATGTGTCCTCTAATCGCTCAGTAAGTTTTACAATAAATTTTAAAAAGCGTGTGCCATATGGTCAATGGAGGTAGCCCGTTGCGCCTGTAGAAGCCGTTAATTACGATTCACTAGGTTTTAATCATAAATCAGGGATTTTTCGGTTCTAGAACATTTCCTCCTCATTAGTATATACATATTTGGGCTGTCGTAATACCCGAAACGTACTGCTTGTGTTTTATTCGTTGTACCAATTTAAAACTATCGACCGGGACCATTTTATCGGAAAAATAAATCAAAGTAACGACAAGTATATTTGAAATTCTAATGGGTTCATCGGATAAATCTTATTTATTGAGTCGATTTAGATATTACTGCTTTATTGTGAACGTCTGTCTTAATGTATGGTGCCATAAAAATAGCTCCAATAGTAATTACCGATCCGGCCAAGTTTCTATTTCATGTAAAGTTGAATAGCATTACGCAAACCAATGGGTATCTGATTACAATCGACTTTTTTATCCAGTTAAGCCGATTATGTTCGATATAAATCTCTCCGACGTTACAGGCGACTAATATACTACCACTGAATATGTGTTATGGAATTCAGCTCGATATAATTCACATCTAAGGCGTTCAGCTAATTGCTAAGTACTTTATGCAGGACCGTAATTGATTTATTAATATTCTCTATAACTTACAAGGGGAACGTTCGACGCTTTACTCTCCATGTCAATGAAATCTAGGTTAAAAATGAGTCATAAGTGTCCGGCGGTTCTTCAGAATGGACATGAGGAACCCCAGAAAAAAATGTTTTATGCCGAAAAATATCGTTCTCAAAATAGGTACTGTTCCTAGCTCCCTGAATGGATTTTAATGAATTTTTCAGGGATGTTTTAACATTAAATTATATTAGACACGTGTGTAGGGGTTTACTAAATATATGCCCTATGACGTCCAGAACGATATATTTAACATGAGGGTTACATCAATAGTGTTAAGCGGCCATATTGCAGCAAAAGGTGCGTTTAATCAAAAAATTAATATAAGATTCGTCTTTCTTACCCAAAAAACCCAGTATACAATTTTCCCCCAAAAACGAAAAATATTGTTTTCTCGTCAAAATTTATTCCAACATGTCAAAGTTCAGATAAAATACGAAAGTATACGAATACCGTATACGAATTGCAAATCGATGCATTATTTTATTATTTCGCCAATTTTACCCGGAGTCACACTATTGTTAGTCTCTAATATTGGTACGGTATTCATAGTGACGATGAAACCGACCCGGCTACAGAAATACTACTGCACTTGAAAACCAATATCATCGTCGTTCTTGGAACTATTCACGTCCTCAAAAACAAATAAGATGCAACAAGACAGTTGTTCCTTTGTATTATTGTCAGTTTTATGTCGTGGAACTTTTTCACATTTAGTTTCAGATCTTTTGAGGGAAAATTATCATATAATTACCTAGTAGGTCTCCAAGTTCCCTGGAATGATCGGGGATGACGATGTTGATCGTTTGGAGCCAGCCTAGATTGCTGGTCAAATGTAATGCAGGTGTGGGTTCAATTCCCACATCAGTCGATTACAGTGGAATAGATCGAAGTTAAGTGACGGTATAAGAGAAAATTGCCAAACTAACAGTCCTGAAAATGATAGAAGATTATGTGTTAATAATCGATTTATTAAAATTTTCTATAACATAGTATTTTATTGTATTAAATTGTCGCTTAAGTGGTGTAATGAACTACGCTATGGCCTCTTAGATGGACATACCGAGTTCAACGTCGAGCATCGGCATAAACAGGTCGCGGTTCTCTTTCTTATGACGGTAGGCATCTGTGGAGGACTTGAACCCGGATTGACATGAATGTTAAAGGTATGGCCAGATCTCTTGAGGGCAAATTACTATATAATTACCTAACGGCGTTCTCCATGTTTTTTGGGGATAACGATGCCAATCGCTTGAAGCTGGCTTAGATCGTCGGTTCAGAGTAATCCAGGCATGGGGGTCGATTCCCATATCTCTCGGCTGCAGTGGAATAGGCCGATGTTAAATGATGGTATAAAAGAAAATCGTCAAACAATAACAGTCCCGAAACTGATAGAAGATATTTATATCCGAAAAACTATTAGTGATAAAAAATTATGATGCATTTAATGGAAATAGATAATATAATTACTAATTTTTATGGAAATTATCATAATTAATCAATTAGTATGGGAAATATCAATCAGAACTCAATAAGATATCAACACTGACTTAGTTTTCCACAAAATATCAAAACACTATACACTACACTTTACGCGCGTTTCGCCAACAAAATTGGCATCATCTGGAGATAATTAAAACTATGTGTAATAGAGGAGGTTTGTTGTGAGTTTAATCATCCTCAGATACCAACTTTGTTGGTGAAAGGCGCGTCGAGTGTAGTGTATAATGTTTTAGTGTTTAGTGGAAAACTAAGTAAGTAATATCTTCATACCAAAAATTCCCACCTCCTCCAGTAGCAATAAGATCTCTTAATAAAAAATACCGAAATTACCTTGTCAGTCTATCTACTGTTAAGATAATTAAGAAGCATTTCAGGAACCGCTGATGTGGATCACGTTAAGGATATTCCCGATCCTATATTTATCTTTTTATTGCAAGTTTTGTTATATTCTCATTGGCTTATGAAAGAATAACACAAATTCTATCAAAGAATATTCTCCTGTAAATAAAGCCGCCTTTTATCTTTACGGTACAATTTATTTAAAAAATTGCTACTGAATACTGAAATAACCTCATGAGTGTAATTATTGGTAGCATTACTATAATAACAGATAATTATAATAACAGCTAATTAAAATATTCATGCTTTGAAGAATATCATGGACGCCCAGGTCAGTTGTCCAACACACTACTCCGTTGCCACTACATGGATGGGATGTCATTGTATTTTTCTATAGAAGTGGCTGCGACAATGTCATTCGAACTGTGGTCCGACATGGCGTACTGGGGTCTCATTGTATTCTTGGATTCGAGTCACAAACCGGGGGCAGTTTGGCATCTCTTCCTTATTACGTTTGTGTTTGTCTTTATGTGTAACCTTTCCCTCCGTAGCCTGAGGATTTAAGGAGAGAACGTCAATTTTGTGTGTTTAAAGAGACTTTAAACTGGAAAACTTTCTGTTTAAGGAAATTTTCATCAAAAATGGTATGTATCTTCTTCAGAATCACTTCATTCCGATATTATAGAACTTTTTCTCAGTGCAGGTGAATCGCGACTCAGCAAATTATCACTTGATTTCAATAGGATTTTGCTCCTTCGTATTTTGTTCGTTAGATTCGAGATAATTTGCTTCAATGCTTTTCTAGGTGGTAAATTTATGGACCGGAGTCAACAGCGTGGTTCCAACATTGTTGGTCCTAGAAACTAGACCTTATCTGTATCGATAACTTCTTATGCAGTGAAAATATTAATATGGCTAATATGCAACAAATTAGTGAAGCGTATGAATTAATTCACTGTATTAAATATATATT
This sequence comes from Rosalia funebris, assembly GCA_037954035.1. Taxonomy (NCBI): domain Eukaryota; kingdom Metazoa; phylum Arthropoda; class Insecta; order Coleoptera; family Cerambycidae; genus Rosalia; species Rosalia funebris. The sequence continues at coordinate 36,747,040 of JAZFAV010000015.1, forward strand.
TGGACTTGCATATTGTTAAAATATAGATAGGTATAGATAGAAACTACATGGGACACGGAGATATGGCAATTTATTGGAACCATTGGAGTGGTATGGAAACCTTATTGTTAATTATTTCTACTACATATAAATAACATCTGCGCTATCAGTGCTTCTCAGGCTAATTACAACTCACGAAGAATACGTTAAAGATATATTGATTATAACTTTTATAACTATTGTTAATTAACCTTTATAAAACAAAATTTATTGGACGTAGATATGTCCTGGAGAATATTAATATCTCGATGTATAAATTAAATGCTTTATTACCTGTTAACATTAAAGTTTTTCGTTAATGATTTTATAAATATTAATCATATTCTTTTATGAAAAACCGTTTATATCTTTTTTAATTTAATTTCATAGTATTATAAGCGACAATACATTTTCCATGTAGGAGATTTCATCTATATAATTTAGATAACTTATTGTTGATGACGTAATTTATAGTAATTAAAAAACATTATGAAACTATATAATTGTTTTTCATTATGAAACTACATCAAATGGTTTTGTATAAAGTGGATTTGTAATTTGTTGAACAATGTAGTCGAACGCTAAAAAAGATATCCTTCAAAGAATTATGATGGGATCATTTTATGTGTAAATATACTTTTAACGTAATTGACGTCTTCCCCAAAAATTTATTTATTCCTGGAGCACTCAATGTTAGTTAAAGATGTACATGTATTTAAATAGTATGTACATAGATGTACATGATAATAGAGAGATATATAGACTTGATGTATATATGTGTTGTATATACATGTGTTCTTTTAAAGTTTGGGTAATATTTACCATGGATATATATATATATATATATATATATATATATATATATATATATATATATATATATATATATATATATATATATATATATATATATATATATATATATATATATATATATATATTAGAAAATTCAAAATAAGGACTGTATATATAGTAATAGATTACAATTTACATTGCGTTAAAGCGTCATCTGAATGCTTGCTATTAATGAGGTTCGTTGCTTGATCGCCTATTGGAGTCTCCACTGTATTTTCCAAGTTACCTCTCGCAACCACTCCCTATTCCAATTTTCCGGTTCATCGCTATGAATATAAGATAAATATAAAGGACTGAAAAAATATCTGGATGAAAATTCACATTAATAGATTATTGTGGCCACGTATTTGGTGTGATTATATCGAGTAGTTAAAAAAATTAAAATCGTCAAGTGTAGGCTATATGTTTAGGTTTTATGCTACATCTTCGTAAGTTTTTAACTGATTTTTAAAAATTATCTCTCGAAATATGACCAAAAGAGTAGTCATCGCGATAAAATAAATATCAAGTATAATTTTAAGTAACTTAATACAGAATCCAAGGAGGTCAAATGGATGAACCAATTCAGTGGCCACTGCGGTCACGTGATTTGATCACCGAAATTTTTTTATTTTGGGATTACTTAAAATCGCGGGTGTATTTTAGTAGATCAAATAATTTAAAGGATCTAAAACGACGAATTTGATTCAAAAATGGAAACTAAATTAACCCTAAATTTATTGGACAAGGTGTTTATATGCATGCCAAGCCAATGTTAAATTGTTAATGGAGGACATCTTGAAAAACCTGAAAACATCTGTCAAACATGACGTTTAAGGATAAAGCACATGCTCTAATTGTATTGTTTTCTAAAACACCCGGTATCTTATAGACTATTAATAGAAAAACCCTGATATGGAGTACCGTTGTACTGGGGAAACATTGAATAATTCATGTGTTAAAAAAGAGGGAGTTGCAGCATAGAAAAGATGGTATTACAGTTCAAACACAAAACCGAAAAAAATACTATCTCACTAATTAATACAAAAATATATACAGTTACAAAGTTTCTCAAAAAATGATTTAATAACAAGATTCTAAGTATTGTGTGAAACATTATCATCACACTGTACTGTATTAAATATACATCAGAACGTTTTCTACTAATGATGTTCGTTGTCTGATCGCCTATTGGAGTCTCCACGAGCCAGATCGCTATATGTTCTAAACTACTTCTCCTAACCACTCTCTATTCGATTCCCCGGCTTCATCGGTATGTACAGAAGACAAATACAAAACGCTGAAAAAATATTTATGAAGCAGTTCCCCTTTTAGGCCTTTTCTGTTCTCGGCCGTACGATTGATATTAGAGTCGCGTTTGTTGGTGAGTTAAATACGAGCCAGATTACACCTACATACCGGCTATCGGTAAACATCGCTATGTCGAGCCCCGCATTAGAACCGATCCAAGAATTGTTTTGATCCAAAAGCGGGGAGTATTAAGAAGAGATTATTGCTGGTAGTACGTGCTCCACATCATCGACATGGTCGGTCCGGGATAAGACGAGCGTAGACCAGGTGATAAGGTGATAGCGAGGGACGTGGAAGAATAAAAATAGTCTGTGGATATAACAGCAATAATAAACGGTGGAAGATAGTAAAATACCAGTTTGAAATTATATAGGGTGGGCACGAAAGTTCATCCAAGCTATATCTCAGAAGGGCTTTATGGGACAATTATAAACTTTGGTGGACATAACTAACAAAAGAACTAAAAATAGCATCTTTTTTAATATCATCAAATTTTTCTTGCGAATCTTCATTTATTATTACGTAGTCGATTTAAAAATTTTAAATAGAGTAATCCATAATTTATTAGCTTCTAAAGGCTTATTCTAAGAAGAATTTGATCATATTAAATCTATTGGAGTTATATCATCATTTAGAAATAGTTAAAGCAACAAACAACTATCAGAATATGATACAAAAGGAACATTTAGGTGTATGGGTAACTGGAATAGCAGAAAGGGAAAAACATTTTAGTACAAAATATATTCAAATTGACTTTCACCCTTATTAATATAGCATTCAAATTTCGATAGTAATTTTCTGACGTATACTGCTAGCCAATAGAGTTTATCTACAGTAATATTCACAAATGCATATTTTCAAAATTTGGTTCTATCTTTCAGATTTCTAAGCTATAATATAAGCTCTAAGTGTAATATAGACGACGTTCCAAATATTTTCATAGAAAGAAATCTAAGGGTGCGATATCTGGGGATTTTTCTGGTTTGCTGGCTAATGGTAGCAGAATATTATGAAAATATTCTGAATCTTGTTGAGAAAAAGAGAGTGAGCACCATCCTAGTGCTACCATATCACTACGTTCTCATTAGAAAAATGCCTTCAAGTACTTCGGGAGTACAGTTTCTAGGAATTGTAAATGTTCAGCATATTCTATATGATTGGTGGACATCTTCTCTTATCTGGCAGGGATTTATATGTGATTAATAATGATAGTAGTGACGGTTTACAGTACTGTTGTTGTAAAAGCTACTTTTATAACCTCAAAAAACGTTGTCGTCGAGAAATGGGCCGTTTTCACGTTTTATTAACACTTAGTCTTCGGTTGGAATTCTCAGGAGTGAGGTCCTCATCAGAACCTTATCCTGCTTGAACTAAATTTATTTTACACGGGTATTAATAGTAATTCTTCATCACTTATCGCACTGTTGTTCTGTTAAGTTCTAAGTCTTGTGAAACAAGTCGAGTTGAGATATAGAGATATACCTTGGCATAAGCCAAAATGCTAATAACGTTATAATTTACTTGTATAGGTTTTCTACAAGGTTCCTGCTGCATTGCATTTAAGAAAAAGCCACTTCTAAATTTTTGCCTGTATGAAAAAAAGTAGTTAGAGTTGTAAGATCCTGATATTGAGTCCATCTAATACACAATATTATACGAAATGCAGTTTTGTATGCGCACTACCAGTTAAATTTTTATAACAGTACTAAATCGCGACCAGATTTTGTACTAAATTGCTTAGCTATAACCCCAAATCTTGATAGTTCTTCAAACAAATAAACACCACACTCAAGTGGATGCTTTACCCACGGTGGTGGTTTTGCCCTTATATAAATCTGTAAAACCTTTAGTCAACATTTATATTGGCTGGTTAGTTAAGAGTTAGTATTAGTTATGTGTATAGCGTTCCCACTGTGATTCGTTATTATATGTAGATAGAATTAGAAAGATTGCTACGCCTCAGAAAGAGGTTGTGCCGTAGCAAGGGTTGTACGGGTGGAAGTCTGGAAAATTAAGTCCTGAATTCTCTTTCGTGATTTCTCTCCTTCACTTTGGCTACCCGCTAGCTGCAGTGGAGGTTAGAGTGGATGCCAAGGAGCGCAACCCGTTCTTCAGCCGTAGTTAAGGGAGAGAAACTTTAATTACACAAAAGAACAGGAAATGTTATATTAGCCTATATTAGCAATGAAACTACAGTACTAACCTTTCTATCCTATATGTATATCCATGCATATACATATCACAGAATAACCTAACTCTAATCTAATTCTACGTTTCCCAATCACACTGATCCATCTACTTCTTACACGTGCTACTTTCTGTGTTGCGAACTTCCGCGGTAACCGATTGACATATTTGATCTGTGTACGGATACAGTGGTCGTACTGCCGGGTATAGCTTGGCAAGTTTGATCCTACTCCCTCGCCTTTAACAGACATTCAGAGGTACTCTAACCTCAAAATCACGTAACTGGCACAGCAACGGGAACACATAAAGAACAAAACCCAAAAAAATAAAAAAACCTTCGTTGTTAGGCGGCCTTCGATGATGATTATTTTTAACGAAAAATCCACCAAAATGGGTGAATGAACACTATTGTATACTATAAATGCACAAATATGTATCTTTGCAAAATAATCTTCACTAAAGGACACTGCTTCTACCAATCAACTAAGATGTCTCACTTTTTTTCCCTCATTCCCACAAAAACCCTTAAATCCCCAGCAGTTTTAGATAGTACGAGGCCACAACCGCATAAACAGATGGGAAAGTATTGTACGCGGGCCTATTTATTTAAAACTGTAACAAGATATAAATCAATAAGTGCACTTTTACCCTCTTAACCCTTCTAACCATTCTGCAAAGAGGTCATTGGGGGACTTCGTCGGTAAACAATCAAACACTTTAGCGAATATTTTATATTACATAATAAATACATTTTCCGTTAGAAATGCAGTCAAGTTTTCTCGTTATTCCAGGTCTTACTATCTCAGGTTAATCAAAATTACATCCATTTCTGTCTATATGTCTTTCAATCGCGCATTGTGGAGATTTGGCAATAGGGTACGCTACAGGTCTAACTTTAATCGCACCCATACATGTTTCAGTATATATAGGTTCCTAAAGCTTGATATATATATCAATATATATATAAATATATATATATATATATATATATATATATATATATATATATATATATATATATATATATATATATTTTTTTTTTAAATATATAGAATTCAATCCCGTTAATAATGACAATATTAAGGAATATTATTCACTGCATTATTTATTAGGATAGACACTAAAATGGGTAGATAGGATATATTTACTGTTTCACACAAGCCTTATTTAGTTTGCGTTCATGTATGTTTTCTACTTGGATCTGTCATTTGCTTCATAGGATGACACTGAAATTATATAACGATTAACTAACACAATTAACTACATACATATAATGTAGGTTAAACTTTTAATGCAAGCTTCTTTCTTATTCCTGTACCTGCATTAGGTCTTTATTTAATGTGAATTTTATATAGTGGTTTATTCATATTTTTTCTCTACATACAACATATTCAAATATGTAGATTATATACATAATCAATACTATCTACAATTTATAAATTTTCGGAGAAACAACTAAGAAATTCTTCGAGAAGATGAGAGAGACAAAATACTAAAAAGAATAGAAAGTTTTTTATACAACAACCGTACAAAATATGGGGCAGGCATGTGATTATATTTACAACTTATACGAGTTTGTTACTTTCCGATATTAATGATAAAGTAAGAACGCAATAAATTACGACAAATTTAGAGCAGATAAAATCTAGCTAGAGATTTGCGTCAACGTTTTAAGATAATCTATTAATATCTACCAGTGATACATTACAATAAAATGAACTGGTAGTGGAATGGTACTTGACAGTCGTTTTGTTTCACTTTTGTGTGCAACACGAGGCCAAAAATAAATGACTATTCGTTGACACAAATTTATTTCTAAATTAATGTCACATGAAAATAGTCAAATGAGTACGAATTACTTCAGAAAATAGGGATTAAAATTTCCATATAAATATTTCTAAATTATTTAAAAATAACATTTTCTAATTTCTAGAATAGTAAATAATTTCAAAATGTTCTCAGTAAAAATTGGATCATGAAATATGATACTGTTATTCACAATTGTTGCTATTTCCCGTTTAAATATATTTTATGTATATGAAAACAGCATTGCAATAAAGCAAGATAAAATGTACATATCGTTTAACACCTATAGCGATCTTCCCTCAACTACGTTAAAATGCCACAAGTACAGTTAAGAGTCTATATTTTCTATTACTGATAAGACTTCCATCTTTTTAGGAAATGATTAATTTATGCTCTCGAATTATCCCGATCTACAGCACGTTTTTCTGTTAATTCTTCTGTGACTGGTTGTTAGCCATACATAACTCGAATGTTTAAACTAATTGCCTTCATCAGATAATTAGCATCGTGTGAAATTATGTGCGTCGCAACTCGACGGGACGATGTAATACAAACACTGTATTTTCATCGATTCACTACTGGTTATCTAGCTTATTGACGACACTATCATGTTTTAGATATCTTAGCATCAAATTTGCTTTGCGTAGAAGGTACAAATACTATTTTATTTTTTTGAGACAGACTTCTTTATCCGATTTATTACAGTTTATTTTCATTTTAACTTTTTCTGTTGATGTATCTTGAACATTGAAGCTTATCATTAGTATTATCAAGTTATATGATTTTTGTGAAGGTAAATTTTAAAAATATAGAGAAAAATAAAAAAAGGGATTCAATAAGTCATTTGTAAAGCTCAATATTGCGCATTACAGATTGTATTTTGTAAAATGAATTTTGTAGTGTTTTCCTTGAAGATAAACCAAATGGTCTGAACCTTTCGAAGAAACATTACAAGTCGACAAAAGGTATAACCAAAAATGTGTATGGTTTTTAGTTATATTTTAAGACTTAAAAATTTCTGAGATTATCACATGGACTAACGTAACTTCCAGCAGGCTGAGATAAATCGAATCAGCCTTCTGAGTTATAATCTACTCAATAAGGATTTGCTTCCAACTGATCGCAGATTAGGAACACTTGTTTACGTTCGTCGGTTTCAGTCGAACTTTATCGGTCTATCGCTTTCAACATCGGAAAAAAAATCGACTTAATTAAATTAACACTTCGCCGGTATACGCTGATTTACTAACCGATTATTCGAGCTAATAACAATTATTAGTATTTTAGAATGTGTCTGATTACAATATATTTTCGTTTTTCTCCAAATATATTTTTGGATTTTAGTGAAGAATTAAAATTATTATCTCATAAATACAGTGGAACTAAATTAAATATAGATGCACAAAAATAAACATATCATCATAGTATGATTTTGGTGTGTAGATATAAGTGGCGCTGCAGGAAAATGATATTTTGAATCTTGCAGGAAAGTTGTAATTTTTTATATAGGTACGAGAAATTATGACAACTTTCTACCCTACTCAATTATGATGAACTAGAAAAATTAATGAATTCTCGTACATAAGCATGTTAAAAATTGTTCAGGAAATTAAAATTAATTGTTCATTAATAATAATAATAATAAAATTATATAGCAAAATTTGAAAAGATGGCAAGTACCTATATAAAACAATGGAAATAGGCTTATGTTATTCCACTACACAAAGCGAAAAAAGATCCTCTTAATCCTACAAGCTATAGACCAATTACGCTTATGATTTACGAAAAATCATCAATATTCGATAGATGAGGTTTTAAAAGCCCATAATCTTCTATTGTTAAGTCAAACAGATTTTAACATAACTTATATTTTATTTTATTTTTTTTCACGCAATCTATTAAACATATAGCTGTATATAAATCTGTTATTTTTTCATCACCTACGTATGGCGACCTTTGATACAATTTATAACAACACACTTGGTATTGTTTATCAACCAAATTATATTACAATAGAAAATAAATCAGCTTTTATTTGAATAAAATAGGTAATAAATGTTATTGCAACGAACACTATTATTAGTATGGAATTTTAAAGACCTATTACATAATTAAAAAAAATTCTATTCACGTGGATGTTCATAATAAATTTTTTATACCGGAGGATGTAATTATTTTATGTGTGTTTAGTTAGGAATATCACGATAATAGGAATATGCTAGATTTATTCTCATCTGAATAACTTTAATATTTTAATCTTGCAGAGGTTGTATCAAGATATAATTCATTTCATCGTTATTTGCCAAATAAAAGACTCTCTTATCTTGCCGATAAATGGAACAGTCTACCTGAGCCTATCCATAAAAACAAGGCACCTGAAGTTTTTGAAATATATGATATATACAAAATATAAATATACAATCTACAGTCATATATTGTAGGGTGTTATGACGAGGGTCTTAGGAGTATGCCATGAGAAATAAACAGCTGATATTAATAACTAGATTTATTGTGTGCAACGGTTTTCTACATCACAGTCCTGGAATTATTCTTATTTCTGAATAGATTCTACAAACTAAAACTTTACAATGAACGTTGATATCGTGTTTTTGTTTGAGGGATAGAGGAGGTTATATCAGGAAGAATTTATCAAATCAGTCTATGGAAATCTCGACTCTATGAAGTTTCCTGTTATTTACTTTTCAATTGTTTGACATTCTGAAAGAATTAAAGTTTTGTTTAAATATGTAACAAAAAATTTCGTGGTAAATATTCTTTATATGGACTCTAATTGTGTAGAATTTTCGAATTCTACACAATAAAAATTTCAAATTTTCTTGGTCTCTGAGTTCTGTGGGTCCTAAGGATTTCTAGTTTCAGAACAAAACAGAATATGAAAAAAATTTCTGTAGAGGAATATGAAGATAGGATGTTCTATGCATTTCATTATTATAGTTATGGTCACATTCATGTTTCTTTTTGTTGATGAAAATCAAGAAACATTGACATGAGTGGACTGAACATGAATACACATGTATCTACTGCTCTCACAGTATTATCTATTGCTCTCAATAAGTAACGTTAATTCATGACTAATATATGATTACTGAAAAGTGTACTTCTTATGTTGGCTCTAGTCTTCCTTTCAGTTACGACTATGTTTACTGTTCCCGAAATATTAGGGCAATTTGTACAAAGATGTACTTGTAAAGATAATTTGAATCCACTACTTAAAGGGGTAATAAACAACTATACAAATTTCCCAAATTATTGAGTGAGTATTCTAGCGATAACTTATAAAAGAAACACGTTTCTATCGACTTAATTTGTAGATATCTTAAGCATGGGGTTCAAGTATTAATCACGCAATAGCTCGACATCCTCACATAATTGTATTCGTTAGGGAAATTTCTCTCTTGATATGGTTAGGAGGATAACGTCACCCCGTGTATACTTTCCCTTAATAAAAAATAACGGCGTGGCATATTGACTGTCGCTAGGTCTGAATATCGACGAAGAATATAATTATAAGACATGAAAAATAGTAAAATTTTGTAATTCTTTCAACATTATGCTAAAAACTATTTTTCTAAATATATGACATTTTTATTCATAATTTACGTAATATAAAAAATAAGATATCACCAACTATGGCGTGACTATTATTCAAAAAATATGAAACTAGTGGCCTTGAAAGTTTTAACCATTATTCTTCTTTCACTTCATTCTGCGGGTGTTATAATTTAAACTTGTTAATCATAATATAAACTTAAATCGTTTAGCATGACATATATCAATGCCAGATAAAAACGTTTTGTAGGCATAATGCTATAACATTGAGGTCGATACAATTATTCTGTTGCGCCCATTCATCTGAAAAATGTCGTTAACCGCCAGTGTGCGAAACTCGACACCATCAGGTGGATGGTTTACTTATTAGTACTATTAAATTCAATTGTCAGCTTACTTTTATTTTGCGTTCTCGTCTAATGTTTGTTTACTGTTTTTTGATAACTTAACAGTTTCAATACAGGTTTTCATATTTTATTTGCCTAAATCAAGACGACTCACCCTGTATTTTATTGTTCTTCATACTCTGATAGTAATAAAATATTTAATATGTCAATATGCTTGAAAATTATAAAGTTAACTTTGAGTTAGAAATATGTACTCAAATTAGTGCCGCGCTTGGTCAGCGGTAACCAACATTTGACGGTATTTTAAGACAATTTTTGGTAACATTTTGCTTACATTTTTTTAAAGAAAAAATGTAATATGTAGTATTCTACAGACTGATATACCGCCGGTAAAAATATACGTGCAATCCAAAGATCGAATTTGTATTTTGTTATTTACTTACTCACACTTCCTGCCGCTGAGTTCATTTAACTAGATATTCCTTACCGCATAGTGCCACACAACTTAGACCGTGAATGTGTATTAATTGTGTGCGTAGGCGCAAAAAGCACAATAAACTCTTGAATAACTTAAGCCTAGATAAGATCTTTGTCCAAGATATGGAAACCGCGAATCATTTGACAATAGCGTAACATAAATTATTACGCCCGTGTACGGTACACCGATGTTCTACAAGGTGTTGGTCGAATATTTCACGTATAAAAAATGCGGTCACATATTCTGTTACAAAAAACGACTTGCTGTTTTTTAAGTGCTCGAACTAGTTTGGCCGAGGTGATAAATTGGGCGCATTGTCGTTTAATATTTATATCGTCGTAGGTGGGTATCGTGATCCGAGAAAAGTTCATAAAAAACACATAAATTTTAGATAATGTTGCATTTAGGGACCGATAAAAATAATTCTTATTTTAATGCGAATAAAAAAAGTTCTCACCTTTTTCTATGACATAATAAATGAGTTATGAGTTTCTGCTACTAAATTTCGATAAACAAAGTTGCAACTGTGCGTTAAAGAATTTATGAGAAGATTACGAAACAGTGTGTATAGTTGAAACTTTAGCTACACCGAGAAAACAATTTATTTATTGTCAATGAATTACGTTTATGACAAGAGCATGCTGATTCTGACTATTACATATAAAATAAACATAAGATTCTCTTAAATATATAATAACTCAATGCAAACATACTTGATAGGATTTAATATTCCTATTTAGTAGATAATATACACCTGGTATATGAAATCAATGTTACATTTGAAATAAGCAAATCAAAAATTAGCATATACTAGATCATATTTGATTTTAATTATGACCTTCATTAAAAAATAGAAAAATAAAATAAAAGAACCTTTAATGGAACATCTTGTATTGACTTTCTGGAATCTCGAATTTTCGATTTTCGACTTCTTACGTTTCGACTGTAATAATCATCATCAGAGAAATAACTATAATTAGTAATATATCTTAATGAAAAAAACCACGGCGTTAGCTACAATTTACCGTATCACGTTTTTTTAATAGAGATAAACTGTTTCTCGGTGTACTATAAAGTATTTTAACTTTTACTTTTATCTGCCATAAAACGTATCGAGTTTTTTATTTTAGTACAATATTTATTAGGAGAGATATGATCTATAAATCTCCGTCATGTAAATGTGTATAATAAAATATTTTTAGAAGTTTAATTTAGTTTTTCGGTAAGTATTATTTTATTATAGATGATTTATATTTTGATAAAAATGATCACTAACTATACACGTCACTATATCTTAAAACCGCATCCTAAAGTATTACACCATTTTTTAGAATTGTTGCACTTTTACAGGTGGTTAAGAAAATTGGGATAAGGTTAGAATAAATATCTTATATTATTTCAATGGATGTTGAAATAATGTACTTAATGTCGAAATAATGTACTCCTCTAAAAAGTTAGTTGTTCCTGAAATTTATCACTTTAAAACCGTTTCGCTTTAAGATTTGAAAGAAAAACTATAAAGCACCGAATAATGTTCCTGTTGTTTTCATAACCACAACACATTTGTAATATTTCTCTTAACCATAGATAACATTTCAATGCACCTGCATGTGGGTATTTCGATAGAAATGTTATCATTATTAGCAGAAGATATCGTTTGAACGCTAATTTGAAACTGAAAAAAATCTTAAATTCGCACTTTAATAAGGAGTAACATATCTTGCTGTGAATTATTGCTATTGAGATATGCATATACAGGTGCTTTAAAATATCGCATTTGGTTAAGGTAAATATAAATAATGTGTAGTATCGGAATTATACCGAGGAATTCTTATTTCTCCACAATTGAGCCCACCAGATGGAGAACATGGCTGAACGGTTTTGTTTATGATGTTCCATATTTTTATTATGTTAATTTCTATACAGTCAAATTTATAGCTGATACCTCCAATTTAAAAGCAGAAATAGGAAAACAGTATTTGCAAACCGACATGTAGAAGGACACTTATACACAGTATAAGTGCATGTCAACTACAAGATGGTTTTAACATATTAGCTGATACTGGAGTAGGTCGGAACCTTTGGTGTGATGAAAACAGCGACTTAGTTTTCCACAAAACACCAAAACACTGTACACTACATTCCACACGCCTTTCATCAACAAGGTTGGCGTCATATGGAGATGATTAAAACTAATCTTATGCTATCAATGTACCCTATTTACACCTAAATTATTGTTGCAGCTCAGTGAACCCTGCCCATCACGGTTACGGCTCATTGAGCTATGACCTTCAGGTAAATGAGACCATCTATTAAAAAAAGGTTCAAAGAGCACATGGCGGATTTCAAATATAGTAGAACAGATAAGTCCAGTGTTGCCCAACATGACTTCGAGAACAACCATAAGATAGATATAAGCAACTTAAGATTAATTAGGAGTGTACCAATAGTAGACAGCTAGATGCATTTGACAGTTTAGAAATTGAAAAGTATAAGAATTGTATTAATTGTGACAGTGGGCCTATTCCACATAGCCAGATTAGTCAGGACTAATTGAACCGAAACAATAATTTAGGTATAAATAGGATACATTATTAGCATAAGATTAGATTTGATAATCTCCAGATAATGACAACTTTGTTGGCGAAACGCGCGTCGAGTATAGTGTATAGTGTTTTGTGGAAAACTATGTAAGTCACTGTTATATTAACTGAGTCGTTGCTTCTATTGGATAATGTAGACGTGGGTGATGTAAACCATACAGTAGTTAATAGGTGCTACTATTATTCAAGTTGTCATTAAACCGCATGAAATATTGACTGAAAGTCTTGTGCAACTGTGTCACATTAAACAGTACGTAATGAACAGAATGAACCTCAAATATATTTTGCATATACTAGCAAGACATGTATGGACGCGGAACGTCCATTTTCAAAATATCAAGCCATATTCACCGAGAGGGGTGCATGTTTCAAGAAGACCATCGCCGAAGTTATCAATGGTGTTAACATTCATGTAACTCTGGTGAAACTTAGATGCCGTAGCATTGATACGACATAACCTTGTAATTTGAATCGATGTAGGTACAAGAAATTAAGTTTAGCTGTGCCGTCATGTTCGATTGTTTGTTGATTTGTCCAGTGTAGCAGTGCATATTATATAAAATATCATAAGTTACACGTAGTTGCTTAACTCCTGATAAGACATCCAAATTGGCAGTTCTATTGATAATGAAAGCGTATGATCAGTCTCATAGACTGCAGGAAATGAGATACTACTGAAAACTTAACGCCTAGATACCTATAGTCACCTACTTGGCGACTAAGTTGATTTATTCTAAATATAACACTTACAATATTTAGTAATAAATTGTTATCGTTAAATAAAGTTTTGGTATTCTAAATATTACCTAATTGTACAGGGTCCGGCAATAGGTATTGGCGTATTTGTGAGCACTGTGGTGGGAAGACAGACACTGAGTGGGGGACAGTATAGTGCGCAATAATTTTGCTATACTCGTATTATCCAGTTTTAGTAGCAATGACTTCTTGGCCCGTGCAGCAACGAATTTTTTGTGTTACGGTGTTCATTTGAACGGGACCCATAGGAGGTTCAGCGGCAATTTCCAGATGTTTGGAATAATCTAATCATGTCCGATGAGGCACATTTTTATTTAACAGGTTCTGTCAATAACATGCGGTACTGGTCGGCAGAACAGCCTCACGACATGCATGAACAACCTTTGCATTCCGCGAAAATCACAGTGTGGTGCGGTGTACCACACTGTCAATTCGCAACGCTATTTTGCTATGATGGAACATTTTCTACCTGCTGAATTGCATCGCTTAGGAAGGGACATAGACAATAATGAGTTATGATTCCAACAAGATGGAGTAACAAGTCATAAAGCTCGAATGTGTATGACACTTTTAAGACGAATGTTACCTGGACGACTCGTATCTCTAAATGGTGATGTTAATTGGCCGGCGAGATCTCCGGATTTAACATGCTGCGATTTTTTCTTATGGGGATATCTGAAGTCCAAAGTGTTTGTCGACAGGCCCCACACATTACAGGAGTTGAGAAACAACATAACCAATGAAATTAAAACGATCGGCCTAAATGTTTTGCGCCGTGTCAAGACAAGAAGGACTACATCTGTCTAACGTAATTTTAAAAACGTAAGCATATTTGAAAACTGCACTATGTATAGAATATGTTTCGTTTTAATCTCTGTTTCAATTACTAAGCTGATAATCACAAGATAAAAACTGTCAGTGCCTATTGCCGGACCCTTTATTTGTAATTTTTTACTTCGTCAGGAAAATGTGAATCTTAGTTTCGTGTTGTTAAAGTACGTCTCCTGCTACAGAACCACGTCTCTCCCATAAACGGTAGAGTTCAGCGTTCCCATATCATCAGGTGTATAATCAGTCTAGCTTTAACAGATCACAGACAATAGCAAGGTCTGGATCACGCTGCCGTACCGAGTAAAGTGTTCTTACATGAAGATATGCCTGAGATGGTCTGCTAACCTATTTCTCAGGCTTTCTTTTTATTTGGTGGGTGTAGATAGTCATTTATTGGCGTTATGTACGATACGTACGTACAACATTGACGTAGGCCTAGGTATGGGATGGGTGTGGAGCACGCAGCCAACTTGTATTGCAGGAATTGTATGTGTACCATACTCTAATTTGATCGTTAGTGGAACCAGGGAGGAGAGAAGCAGCCTTCAGTGTGTGTCCTTCTAGAACAATTTACATAAATTTTGGATTAAGATCAATTCGAGATTATAATTAGATAATATGTGTATATAATGTATTCCTTATGTAACAATAAACGTTTATCTACAACTACGTTTTAAGGATTCGTTTATAGGGATTAAAAATGCAAATATTTCATTAGAAACATTAAAATTCATTTGTTAATACACATTACTAATTATATTATTGCTTCATACTATTATGATTTTATAATATTAGATGTGTTTAATTTATTTAAAAATATTTCTGAATAATTTGTGCTAAGTAAAATTATACAGGGCGACAAACTACTAGGTGGATTACTAAGTCAAGGGGAATTAACCAGTGAACTCCTTAGATATGAACAAATCGGAGTGGGACATGTAATTAGTCATCCTAATATAGCGAGTGATACAATGGTGGGTGATGAAACGTTCGATCTTGGGGCGAAGAAGGATAAAAGAAAGTATTTTAGGGACTAAAATGCTTTATTTAAATTGATTATCTATTTAAATAACAATGAACTATTATTTGAAAAAAGTCAATTTAATTTTATAAAAAGGTGTTAGAAATGGAGAAAATAATGACAGTTAATAGAAAATATCATCGGATTCTTTATTACTTTTCCGGACTCAACTATACCAGAGCAGAAAAGTAATATAATCGCGTAAAAAAAAATGGAAAAAAATTTTTGTAGCGTTTATTCTTCCTTTTTCGACCTAAAAATAGATTGTTTTTACAAAATTCGTGTCTGTGTATATGTTGTCGTTGTCGTCGGCATTAACATTTCTTGATAAATCAACTAAATCGTGTCGGATCGATCGGGTTTTGATTGATTCTGATCGGGGACGTTTCCCAGATGACACCTATTGATTTTGAGGTGGATAGAACACACTCCATGACTCCCCTATAAAGCACTATAATGCACAATGGTGGACTATTTGCGAATTTTTTTTGTTCGCACAATCACTCAATTAAATCGTGTCAGATCGATCAGGTTTCGACTGATTCTGATTGAAGACGTCTACTAGACGACATTTATAGATTCTGAGGTGGATACGACACACCCCACCCTGTTCATGGGTCATGAGAAAGCACGATGTAAATGTTTATGTTCATTCTGAGATTTTAAACATAAACATTTAACGCGTTGTTGATTTTGCATTGAACGAAAAATACCTATATTCGGCCTATATCATATACGAATGAATGAGAAAAAAAAATTACATTCGATCACAAACGTATTGATGCGGTACTGAAGCAGTCGCCAATGAAGAAAGTAAAATTGCCACATAAAACACATATTCTGCATTTATGTGTTGGTTTATTTTTTTCTCAGCCACTCAAGTTCGAGGTAAATATAAATATACTATCGAATATATCTTGAAAATATGACCGATAGCTGATGAAATTAGGGACGCTAATAGCATTTGCTAAATGTTTTTGCAAAAATTATAATGTGGTGAATATATTATCACAACTGAATACCATATATTATCCTCGAATACGTTTCCTTTTTCGACAACATGGATTCTTTCACCAATGTCAATTAAAATATTGTTTAAAGGAATTTTTCTAAAAAGTAAAAGGGCTTTCCTGATAATTAAAATCAATCAGAGTAATTATTATTTTGGATCATTCAGTCATTGTTATTTAGTTTAATTATGTCTTTGTTTCTCATAGACATCGGATCTGGTTCTTCTTCATGGTACACTTTATATGTATATCGATAGAATTTAAGTCGTAGAACTTATTGCAATCCTTATTTCAATAGCTCATTTAAATTGTATAATTCGAAAATACAGGTTGTAAAATACAATATTTAATTATTTATGCAAAGTTTTCAGATGTAATAGTGTATGTAATTCAGCGCTCATCGTCGGCACGTAGCCGGGAGAATAGATGTTATGGCCTAATTTACTTCAGTCCTTGTGCAAGGCACTTGCAGATGATGTGGAGTATTAAGAACTTCCTCATGTCAGTAGTTTACAAAATTAAATCACCGTCTGCAAAATTTGCATTGAAAGCTATTTTTCGATTTGGATTGTCTTCGAAACTACAGAGAGATGGCGCTGGATACGCTCTACTACGGTAGAACGTAACGGCGTCTACAAGATACGAGCCTCGTTTGTCAAAGGTATACTCGCTTACACTGCACCGACGAGACCCAAGATATGGTCGAAATCGGCCCACAGTTAGCGGTATCCTGAGACAGAGGACGCTTTCGCATCTTCCTTGTTTTCGAGAAATCCGAATTACTCTAATATTTTCATGCTAACACAATTGCTAAATAAAATACGGCAAATTTCGCCATATAATTCAGTGCTCGTCGTTGGCATACAGCCATGCCGACGACTTTCAAACTAAAGATTAATTACAAACTTGATATGAAAAATGCGCAATGATTATATTTTTCGATGTTTTGTGAACAAGTTAACTATATCTCTGTTGCTACGAGTACATGGAAAACTACTCACTTTTAATATCACATCATTCTGTTTTTTCGATTTGTTTGTTGTTTCAAAAGTGCGTTGTGAAAGGGTAACGTAGTTTCGTTCCCTTTTTTAAAATTTGTGATTTTTTAATAAGGTTAGCAATTTTTCATTTCATTCATGTTGAAGGTTACTAATAATAGCCTAGTGGCGCAGACATTCATGCATTATAAGACTATCGAATTAAAATACAATATATTAAGTAAAATTTTAAAGACAATATTATTTAATAAAAATAATTACCATCCTGGTAAAAGTATATTTTATCACCACAGTTTTCTGAAAAAATTAGTTTCACAATTATTAAGCTATTAATCTTGACTATACGCTGATATAAAACTGCTGTTGCTAGTTGTTATTAATTAAAAATATTTCGAAAATTCACAATATTTACGACGTTTTGAACATATAATCAAAATATATGTTCAATACTAGTAATTATATGTCTACCCGTTATATATCAGAAAACTCATTTACATATTTAATTGCATGCTACTACCAGTATAAATTATTAAGCTGTCTTTAAAACTAAACGTCTCAAACCATGAAAAATGTACAAGTAGCAACTTTGGAAAACGTTGTGTCAAACAACAATTTTTCTTCTAGAATTTAGAAAACGTCTCTGACAACACTAAATGGTCTTAGAAAACTGGACAAAGTTAATTCGTATTCATATAACGTCATGAATATAACGGAATGTTGATACTATATTACAGTATAATATATTAAATAAAATCCAAAAATATATAACCAAATTTATGCAATAAAGAGTAGAAATCATCACGTTCTCTTAGCTACTGAATAGTTGTTTCAATGTTAAGTATTTATTCATTCTTAAATGATATTTGTACTCCATTAATTTTGTTGTAGTGATCAACGAAATTAAAAATAAATACTAAAATTCTAATAATTTATATAGACGAATCCTTGATAAAAAGTACCTAATATGTAAAAAAATTGGGGCATTTTATAATATAATTTTTAAAGACTTTGTTCTGGAGATTTTGGTGGTAGTTCGCCAAAAAATGGTTCTAGACTACAAGTCTTTCCCTAAGAATTAGTCTTCGATAAAAGTATATTCGATCCGTCATGAATTCATGTCTATTACTTTAAGATAAAGGAACCATAACCAATCAAAATAAATAGCTTCTTGAAACAGAATTTACAGAAATTCTGTTCGCAAAAATCTCTGTAAATTCTGAACTTCACAGAAGATCCATAGAAAAAATTCTAATGCTTTTACTCTTGCTCTATATTACTAAATTATTAAATTACAACTAAACATAATTTCACTATCATTTTAAGTATTTTTTGTTCCAGGTACATAATAATTTAATTAGGTTCCTTGAAGATCATCAGACATCCATACGTACCATTTTTAAAGAACGCAAGGAGATACTTCCGATACTTAGAATTACTCTAAGCCAATAGAGAACATGATCATTTTGAGGTCAAGCCCATAACCAATTCTAAAATTAATTCATTATTGCTTATATTATAGAAGAACGTAGCCAAAGTATTTTATTACATTATTTCTCGATGGTACTTCTTTGGATGGCAGTATAATGAAAATCCGAAAAATCGTTGATAAAACAAAATTTATTAAAGTAATGCCAAAGACAGGTGTGTCATTTTTCCACATAGTCCCTATTGCGTTACATATACGTCCTATTGGTTTCAAGGCGCTTGAATACTTGAAAGAACGCTTTTTTGGTTGTGGGCTCAGTTACTTATGCACTACCGGAATCACTTAATTATTCCTGCAATTGTTGAAATGTCAGAAATTTATTCTCAAATAATGCCCTTTTAAGTAGATCGTAGACATTGTAATGACCTGGAGTGAGGTCAGGAAAATAAGGAGGATGTGGTAGACTCTGAAACTTTAAATAGAAAATAAGAGACAATTATTTCTCTTTATTTGCTATAACATGGTGTAAAGGGGTGAAATACCATTTAAAATTGGATACGTTGGAAAGGAATCTACACATTTTGGAGGTTTACACACAGGTGCTTCATTTTGGGAAACGAGCGGTAAATTTGTCATGGCAGGGGGATTTAACGAACTAATTTATCTTATCGGTCTTGCTTTTGATATCCTTAGAACGAAATTAATATATTTAAACTCTGAACTGAGCACCACCTTTTTATACTACTTTCTCTATTAGGCTGAATTAGGCTTACGACTGTACCATTCTTATGGTATTTCATTCGTTTTTACTCTACATTGTTTGTATTTTGAGTTTCACTGGAAGGATGGTTTATTCCTTGAACATTGACAAACTGTATTCAAAGCGTCGAATTAAGTGCTTAATCAATAGAAAAAATAGAAGAAACACAATTTTCAAGCGAATATGCTTGAAAATGTGACTGTTCCCACTAAATTTTTTTGTTAAAAAAAAGGAAAAAAACACTCTATCCCGATTTTTCACTTCTCTATAAATTGGTCGTAATTCTGTGGTCGTATAGGTAACAAAATGTAATTAATGGAGTAGTTTATCCTCTTGAATATGATCAATGAAAAATTCAGCGTGATATTTCATGCACTTTCCTTCTTCACTTCCAAGTATTTTGCCGTTTGTTTACTGGAAGTAATTGGAGAGTAATTTCACGTATTTAAACCATTTTTCGGTGGACCAAGAGCGTTTCTATATTTTTACAAAATAACTGAAAATGAATAAAATTGGAGGGAAATAGGTGAACACCAAGACAGTGTTCTCTGTGGGATGAATATAACTTTAATAAAAGAAAATAATTGTAATAGTATTCATAATAAATCAACACCTATTGCCCGATCTTTACTTGACCTGCTAACAAACACTGATAAAAATTATGAGGTATATCTTGTTATGTCATAAGATTTATCACGTTTATGTTGCGTTTCTAAAATTTTTCCATTTTTAAAAGAGAAAGTGCACCATTTGTGTCGGTTCCTCAGTAGCTCCTAATTTTAAAGTATTTTGTCTAATATATTACATGTTGTCAGAACATAATTCGATTGTATAATAATTTTAAGAGAGTTGTCGAAACTATAACTCTTCTTAATACGTCTGTTCTTCGTACAATGACTCAGCTGCAATGCATTTGCTCTAGCAGGGCCTGTACTATACTGTGTAATATATGGCTTCGATAAGATCTAATTCGTACAGGCACCCATAACCAGTTCAGGTTTATTCAATTAATAATTCAAATCACGGAACCAATTTGTAACAATTTGTTCCGCCCACTTAAAAATATGATTAGCGTTTATTTAACTAAAACATAAGCGAATTCCTAGCAGAAGAAACTGCGGGTCACGTAATAGTCCAGTAACATTGTACAATTTTTCGTATGGATCCCCTAACACAATTTTTAATCAAAAGGTGTTTCCGTTGTACATGTTTTTTTGTATTAGAAGTTGTTTATGGTAAACAGAAATGAACCACAGTGTTCAATAAGATAAATTATTCAGTTATATTTTGATATTAATTATTAATAAATCACATAATGTTTGAGGGAATTTTTCTCAAAAATTTTATAATAATCGAGACCAAACCAGGATAGCTCACTCTCGACGTCACCGATAAGTTATCAAGAATAGTATTAATCATACCACCCCAATTATCTTAATTTTGTATGCCTGTTCTTAAAACAATCTCAAAATAAGGTGTACAATGAATATAATATTAACAATAGTCCTAGTATGAAGAGCGATTATCTTTCCAAGAGTACTCCCTGACTGAGATAACCGCAGTCAGGGAGAACTCTAGGAAATACTTTTATATAAATTTATAATATCATACTGCTATGTAATATTTTATAAGCAACTTTTGCACAGTATAGCACGTGGCCTCATGTCAGACCGTAGAAAAGTATCTCCTATGAAGTTCTTTTGATAGGATTACTGGCACATTGATTAAATATTTAACCTTTACGTGTCATATGGCTTTGTTTCTTGCGATTAGTTAGAGTACTTAAAGTTTGAAAGTTTAAAGTTTGGACACACGGAAACTAGATTTTCTTCTCCAGAAAACCTACAGGCAGGCTTGAGTAGGAGAAGGTTACACATATAAACGCGGACAAACACACAGCCCTGAGGGAAGTGCCAAGTTCGCTCTGGTGAGAATTGAACTCACGCAGACAATGTGCCCAGTATTTGGCTCAGTTGCCACCCTGTTACCAAATACCAAGTCAGCACCACCGCGGCACCATGGGAATGAGACCATGTGTCACCCATTCAAGTCGCAACCCTCACTATTCGTTGGTTGACTTCGAATAGCGCAGGTCCGACAATGAACGGAGTACACTGCCTCATCCTCATCCTATGCCTCATCCTCATCCACTTATGCCTGCTTATTGAAAGATAAGTTTGAAACAAGAATTGTATAGAGTTTACTGCTTTTAATATTGTCATCAATATGTATATTATATTTTAATGTATAGCCAACTGATTGTGACGTAGTTGGTAGTAATTATTTTTTGCAATATTTGACGCACTTTACTGTTGAAAATTTGGTGTTATAAAATATTACCACTTTTCTACTAAAGTAATATAAATGCATATTTTGCATCTGACATATACTAGTTATTGTCTGCTTGTTACTTAATAATAGTAATATATAAATTTTATCAAGATCGTTACCAAATTTCTATTTTCAGGAGAACTAAATCCCAATAAAAATAATTAATAATAATTATTAAGTAATGCACCTACTTATGATTTCTGAATAATCAATCAATGCCCAAGAGGTTCGTCTATCCTAAGAAGTATAGTCATTGTCATGTCCAAGTATATTAAAACTAACAGATATTTAAATACCTGGCAATTTAAGTTTGGACAAATTTACTCAAGGATTTCGTTGGGCAAGTGATATTTTATATTCGCCATTTTTATTGTACACTTACTAATAATAACATATTAACCTTACTAGGAATTATTATATAATTAATGATATAATGAATTTAATACATTCCTGATTAAGTTACTACTACTACTATTTTCATTAACTAAAACTCCTTGTTATAAAAATAATTATTAGCAAATTTCCAAAGGAATTTGGATATTAAAGAAGCACATTTATTACTTATTAACCAGGAAGAATATTTACATTAGAATAGGATCATAATATTTAATTGGAGCACTCGATAATGCAAGTACTATTTCAAATAAATGTGATAATTAGGAATTTGGTTGCGATATTCACAAATTGATACAAATATATCTTCTGGAATTATATTAGCACATACATACGTATAACATACACCAATAATTCATTAGTGCAATACAGAAATTAACTTTTCATATTAAAAAGAAAAATATAATAGTGTGTTGTATTTCACCAAAAGATGGTGAAGCTTGCACCAGATGTCTTATCGATTTTACTGTGTTCCTGATTTAGGTAATTTATGAAATTGTCTCGGTGCAAAAAGATTTCAATGCTATATAAAACAGGTCCTTACTATTTTTCTAGGAATATCAACTGTTCGCGAGATACTTTATAGCATATTGCTTATAAAAGGGATTTTCGCATAATCCCTTAGGATGCAAAGTATAGAATAATATACTAAGGAGACACCTTTAAACAATAATAAAAATATGTTACGAGATCCATGACCATTTTACCGGGCTAATATATACGCCTGCATAAGGAACTTTTACATTGAGAAAGAATGAGATAATTAGCAATAATTTAGAAATAATTATCGTTATTAGCGCGTATTATCGTGACAGATATAAATCACGGGGACTTTCACAAAAAAATAAAAAATTCGGCACTAAAACCACCTATTAATTATGGGAACATCGGCCACTGTTGCATGTACGTCGAAAAAAAAAAAATTACGGTCGTCGAAGAGTGATAGAGCGGAACAGAACAATAAATATTGCTAATCCAGAACATTCACTTACGCCTTGCCTCACAAGATGTTGGAGCCCACGGATCACGGCCTAATATAATCTTAGTTTATTTCGATTCGGTTGTGATCTTGCTCTAAAGGTTGTTATTTGATTGATGGATTTATATCATCTTAAATCAAGAAGTTACTTGAATACGTAAAAATAATTATATTCAATAGTATTTTGATACTTTTTCTATTCATATGTTTGATTTTATTAAAAATGGGATTTTAAAGAATTTGTGCATATGAGATGATATGCACAAAGAGTATTCATAAAACTAAAGAGTTTTCGTATAAACCTAAAGCGTATTATAATGCATATAGAATAACTGACACAGGTACTTTTGATAGCAAGAATATTTATGTAATTCAAAAATTAGTTTCTCTTTTTGGATAACATTTTATTACAGTAATTTGTTTTAAATTCATGTAAAGCATGTCGATTATGACGAAAAACATGATACTGAATGCCTCTTCACTACTGAAATCCTTACTACTGAAAGCGAATGATGGCTGAATTATGTTTCGAATCAGATAAAAACTATAAAATATAATTATAAAAATACTACAAAATTGTCTGAAATGTGGTGTAACATTTGACACCAATTTCACATCAAAGGAGATACATATAAAACAGACTAGTGTAGCGTAAAAATGTGACTATAAAGCCATGGTAGAATTTTATTATGCACTAGTGTTAATTTTCATATTAGCAATGGAGTAAATTTAGCACAATGTCTGGTTTACAGCTATACTTACCAGCGTTTATTTATTTCAAATTTACTCGTTGTACTGTCCATATTGTACAGTGAAGGAAAATAAAATGCATTTGAAATAGAATACACTTTATATATATATATATATATATATATATATATATATATATATATATATATATATATATATATATATATATATATATATATATATTTAATATACAAAGTTAACATTACTTCACTAATGAAATATTTGTGTATACTATATGTATGTGCTGGTACAAGCTTACAAAATATTTAAGTATTCGTGAACAATGCAACCAAATTCGTAATTATATTTAAAATAGTACTTGAGCATTAGTATTGACCTTTCTAATTAAGGGTAAGTTCTCATCAGAGCCGACCAAAAAATCGACTTTTTCTTGCATTTCTTGATAGCCAATTATCCGTAGAATATATTCCAATATTATATACTCCGTTGTATTATATACAACGGTTTGTACGAAATAATTTTTTTTAAAAAGTTATAGCGAAAAAGTGGAAACACCTTTCTACGCAAAAATGGAATTGGAAATGGAGTGAAAATGGAAACCGAAACTTTAAACTTTTTTTTTCTCGAAAACATGTTTTCCAAACTGGGCGGTACGATATCTCAAACTACTGAATATATCGCTATATTTCTTTACTTCAAAGTAGATTAAATTTATTGGAGGATAAACCTAAAAAATGATGATATTTATTATTTTTTTTAATGAAATTTGAAGAGCGGAAAAAGCGCGAAGACACGAAACTTAAATTTGCATGCCATTTTTCCAATTTTTGAGTTTTTGTTGGTTTTATAGGTACAACCTCCAACAGATGTAATGTATTTCATAAAAATTTTTGGACTTCTCATTTCAGATAATATTTACAAGTGCTACAGTGCCGTCCACTTGGATACTTTTTTTTTGAGGCGGCCATGTTTAAAAATAAATAAACAATTACTATTATATTATTTTTTACTAAAAAAATTTTTTATACATACCTAAAGACCTATTAAATAAGTATAAAAATATTGAGTTCTTTATTTACTTCCTTCCATGAAAAAAAAATTAGGAAATCGTGCCATTGGGTCGCTAGATGAGAACCTCCACTTAAATATTACAATTCTATTCTAATGTAGATGTTCTTCCGGGTTTATAAGTAAAAATCTGATTTGTTGATATCCAGATGCATTTTGGTATTTAATAATAATTCTTGTTATAATAAGAGAATTGAGTCCTTACTGAAAATGTAAATTAAAATTTATATGTTATAGTAACATAATGTACCCAACTATTAAGTTTATTATTTAATAACTGAATTCACTTCTGATCAGATTAATACAGGGTGAGTCGGTAGGAACGGACTAAACTCCAGGTGTCTATCGTACCCGTGAAAATAATGTAAACAAATTCAAATGTTGTTATCCGATTTTTATTTGTGTTCAAGTTATAGCGTAATTAAAAATAAATAAAATTTCACACATTAACGTTTTGGTCATCACAGCGTTATAAATGTTCAAAAATACTGCCATTCACCTCTAAATATTTTCTGCTTCTCCTACGAAGGACGACTGTAGCTCTCCTGATTGAGTCGCGTCTTTGCTTAAGATCAGCTGCAGCATTTCTAATAATTTTGTAATAATTTTCCTTGAATTAGTGCATCCCGAGTGTCCACTTTTATTTTATACACTTCATCTTTGAATCAGCTCCATAAACAATAATCTAGTGCTGTGAGGTCTGGAGATCTTGGAGGCCAACTAATAGGACCACCGCGACCAATTCAACGCTCTGGAAACGTTTTGTCCAAATGTTCCATGACCTGACGAGCGAAATGTGCAGGAGCTCCACCGTGTACATATTTCTACATTACATAGTAGTACATTTTCATTCTGATGTTTAAAGGAACATCCTCTAGTAGTCGGTGTAATTCATTTTGTAAAAAATTTAAGTAATTGTTTCCTGTGAGGCGATTCTCCAAAATTAAAGGGCCAATTAAATAACCATCGGCTATACCACACCATACGTTTACCGAAAACTTATGTTGAAAGTTACTTTCCACTGTTGCGTGGGGATTTTCATCTGACCATACATGACAGTTGTGAGTATTATTAATGCCGTCATGGGTAAATGTTGCTTCATCTGTAAAAATTAAGCGCTGTATAACACGAGGATTTTTATTTATCCACCGACAAAATTCCATACGTTTATGATAATCTTCCGGTTGTAGGTGCTGTATTCACTGTACAAGGTATGGATGTAAGCCTTGCTGGTGGAGTGTGTTCATTACTCTTGTTTGTGGAATGCCCAATTAAATACTAATTCTTGGTGAGCTGGTCGTTGCATCTTCTGCTACTACATCCAGAATATCTTCTACCTCTTCTAAATCTTGTCGATTAGCTCATTCAGATGTTACGTTAACACTGAGAAGCTTTACACTCTCGCGCAGTTTGTTGAAAACTCTGATAAATACATTTTTATTAGGATGTCTGTGATGTGGAAACCGTTGACGATATTCTTCAACAGCAGCTCTAGCATTCCCATTACAAAAACCATAAACAAACACCATATTTACATATTCGAAATTTGAATACGTGTGTGGCATTTTGTAATACTTTAATCGTTCAAACTCCAAAATAAACCTTAAATCACTGTCACAATACTGACACTGACACATTGTCAAAGCAACAAAGTTATCAAATGTTTTTAAACCTCGAACATGGCATACTAGATAAAGATTTTTAATTACGCTATAACTTGAAAACAAATAAAAATATAACAACATTTGAGTTTTCTACATTATTCTTACACGTACAATACACTCCTGGAGTTTGGTCCGTTCCTCCCGACTCACCCTGTATATTGTTATTAATATAAGTGCATAACATAAATGGTAAATATCACTTAACTTACTACTCAATAAAATCCTCCGATGAACTTAATGTGTTTTTTGGACATCTAATGTCTATTAGCTTTAATAAACTTGGCAATGACAATGACTATGAGCGATACTTAGGGCAGACAAACCATTTGGGCAAACTTGATTATTCAGAAATAATTCTTATAATTTTCATAATTCCTTTTATTGGGATTTAAATTTCAGTGAACATAGAAATGTAGTAACTTTTCTGTGAACCATCACCGTGTAATAATAGTGGCCTGAGTTCGACTTTGTTGCGACTAGTGGAAACAGACGCTTCAATTATTACGTATTACACGTATTTCATGTTCTTAAACAAACTGTTACTACTCCTACTACTACTCTATTACACATACCCTATTTTTTATTGGACGCAGATGTCTTATTTTTTAATTCACTTCCATATCTATTCAATCAATATCAGTCTGGTAGTTCCCGTATTATCCTCGTATGTATGAGTCGAACGACGTAGAACGAAGACAAATAAGCGACGTTTATACAGACCATTGTTTCTGCAGACAATTATTAATTCCTTAGGTTTTCAGAGTAATAATTATATTCACGCCATGTTTATAAATTCATATATCACAATACGTAACAATGGCAACCCGTCCGGTTCAAATGCCCATTGTAAGCAGCTCGGGGATTGTTATTAAACCTACGCCGGAGACCGGTAAGCGTTTAAAATGACAAAACGGCCGATCTGTATTAAATTCAGTATTGTGTTATTCATCCGGTACCTATGTAACGATATAATCTGTTTATTTATGTTTACTTAGAAATGTTTTAGTCGTCACAGGCGCCAGGCCTGTAACGCGGGGTCGATCTAAATATTACAAATCATACAAAGGACAAGTGTAAAATTCGAAATAATGTAAATAGTAGGCGCAGCAGGATCACGCAATCCAGGATAGATATCAACGACAGCTTAAGGATATGTATAAGTGTGATGCGTTTGTGTTTCCTTTGTAATTAGTATCTAAAAACTCGCGTGCATTTCATTTCTACATGGTTATATACCTTTTGAACTGCTCTTATTTATTTTAATAATCCTTGTTTTCATTTTCCGCCAATCACGATCTGTTGCAATATATTATAATAACGTTTTTGAATTGTTAATTGTCAATATTTCACATCTATCTACGCTCTATGTCTCTAATAGTTTGTAAGCCATTAAGTATAAGATTCTATGTTGGAGTATATTAAACGACGTGATAAAGGAGTTCCGAAACTTCTATTTTTTTTTAAATAAAAGAATATTCTGGTTTGGAAAATAGTTGGTAGAAGCGGAAACAAATATATACACTTAGGCAGTCCATTTTCAGCGCCCTCATTATTTCATGAAATGGCTGTTGGTGCCAGTACTAAAGTACTATGACATTAACCCAGTATGTATTTTTCTCTCGCTCAAAAATAAATTCGTGGGAAGCGAGAATGGAACTTTATAATGTTAATTTTCTTATATCTTGTGTAACCGTTTGGTAGACTAAGACATATAAATGTTATTGAGAGAGTTAAGGTTGAGGAGAGGGATTTTCAAAAAGGTTATTACTTCCACCAAAGTAAACACCAGATCACTTACAATTAGTAGGGTTAGAGACGGGTATAATGAATCTATAATATACAGTTTTCAAGTAATGCCTCAACTGGATAGAAAAGCTGCTAGCAATGAAAATGCTAAATAATGACCCATGTACAGTGCTATATTACAATTTCTATTGTGTTAAATGGATATTCGAATGCGTGCTACTACTGAGGTTCGTTGTCTTATCACCTATTGGAGTCTCCACTGGATTTCATGACTTACCTCTCTCAGCTACTCTCTCTTCTATTCCCCGGCTTTATCAGAGAGATGTATCTCTCTTATAAGTCTCCTTTGTGACATTTGTTTTCGTGCACTAAGGCCTTCATCAAGATGAGTGAGTCAGTTTTATCTTAGACGCATGTATATTTTAGAAAATTCTAAATAATGAACCCATATATAGTTGTAATATACCCGGTATATTACAATTTATATTGTGTTAATTAGATATCCGAATGCTCGGTGCTATTGAGGTTCGTTGTCTGATCGCCTATTGGAGTCTCCACTGTATTTCGTAAGCTACCTCTCCCATCCACTCTCTATTTTATTCTCCGGCTTCATCGGACATATTCATCTCCTCTAGAAGTCTCCCTTGAGACATCTGTTTTTGTGCATAACTCTACACTGACAAAAATATGTTATCATAGCCTACAGCAACTAGATTCCACAAAAACACGGCTGAATGCTCTGGATTATTTTAAATTCAGATCGAATGATTCTTCGATGATACCTTCCCTACGTACGTCCTCTATGTTATGTTTAATTCATCTACTTATCTTATTCGTTGATTTAGCCTATTGAGAAATATATTCAACATCAATGAAATCATTAGAAGATGCCCTGATTACGTATTCTAAGGTCAGACTGAGTAAAATTGATGCTAGTCCATCTTACTGTTTAAGTCCTTGCATAAGTTAAATAGTTGGATTAGGTGTCCATTGACTTTAACTCGGGAATTGCCGTCACCTATGGTAATGTCAACTAGCTTGATTAGTTCCTATGTAATGTTTAATTTACTATTTCCTGCAGCTTTTCTCTTTTGGCGTTATCATAGGTCTGTTAAAATTGATACAGAGTTAACATATATGTCAGTCTTGATATTAGTCTAATACAGTGCCTTCATTAATGTTTACATACCACGTGAGTTTTTGGTACCTTAGCTGTTTATTTTGTTTTGCTTTGCCTAGTAATTTCTTAAATGTAAGGTAACAATTCCGCAATATTAGAATATTGCGAAATTGTTACATTACTTATAATACTTCATAATTATCGTTACAAGAATGTATTCAATTAGATGTTACATTAATGGACCGCAATAGAAATATTGAGAATACGTCATAATATTTTATTTATTTCACATTGTGATTATCCATTGGCCTCTCTAATATCGCGATTTTATGTTGGTTATTTACCTCCATTTTATTACGTAATTGAGAAATCATTGAGTAAGTCATTTTCAAATTTATAAATTATTTATTATTTTGACCTTGTAGTAAGTTGAAGTAAGTGTAATTTCCAGGTTAAATAATAAAATAGATCTTCATAAAGTATAATTTATAGCAGGATTAACTGGGGAAAATATTAAATATTCTGTATTACTGCATTCATAAAGGGAAATCAACCAGTAGTCAAACAGTTTTAACAAAAAATGTTGTTAATGATATTGTACAAAGGACATTATCCAAAGGACAAAGGACTGACATAATTATTAATTATCTTGGCTACTGTCAGGCAGTCAATGGTGAACATTTGGTTTAGTTGATTTTGTAAATAATCATTGTCATTAGTATTTTGAAATTGCAAAATCGTTTTTCTTATTTTTTTTTTGTCTAATATATACTCATGCCAATGTAATTATTATCATAGCAAATGTAAATATGAGCAAATGAGGACTTTCATATTACGTAATAAGAAATGGGGTTACAATTAAAAACATATCTGTGACGTCACACTTCTTATATGAATCACTCTGTATATATTAATTGTATTCTTTGTAAAAAGAGTTAACGAACTTATTATGAATGCTCTGTATGTAGGCACAAGTTTTATCCCATATCACTTTTATGGCTTTTATACAGTACGTTAGGGTACTTAGTTTAATCTGAATAATCCTTGATCTAATGAATTTTATTAGGTTATAATTTTTATTCTATTTTTATCCCGCAAAAAAATTCTATCAGTGTTAAAGGAAAATTCGTATGTGATGTGTATAAACAGTTTTCAAATAATTCTCATAATAACAATAATTTATCTAATCAAATACACATCGTTGTAAGATGTATTTTATAAACAACAAGTTCTGCAGGATATTCGTATGTATATATAGCAGGATTATTGCAGTTTCCAATGCAAATAATAATCCATTAAAATATTAATTAACGCTCTAACATCATCACATTTAAATAATCCCATGTAGATGGATATTTACACACCGATAATTTTAAGTGTGGCACACCTATAACGGCCGCTACTATCTCGACGTGTTTTATGAAATATTACTCGTAAAAATTTGTACGAGAGACGAGCGAACTACTGCGTCTTTTTTCATATATAGAATTTTAAATATACAATAATGTTAGTGGTAATAGGTAATTATTCAATACATTATCTGTTTGTATGTAAATTGTTTTAACTTGCACAACTCGACAATGCAATTAAATATATTACATTCGTACCACATGACTGGCGGTCGATTGTTCATCAGTGGCGCGCCTAGAAGATAGCAATGATTTTTGTATAACGTATTGTTCCTAATAGGAAATTCAGTTATGATAGAAAAAAACAGATACAAGTATAGTTTATTTCATCTTTATTTGCCAAATAAAAATCCGAATCGGCTTTTATCTCATACGTGGACATGGCTAGACTCAGGTAGACTGTTCCGTTTATTGGAAAGATAAGAGAATTTTTTATTTGGCAGATAGCGATGAAATGAATAGTATATCTGGAATCGTTCGTAGATACAAGACAGAACGCTGAATTTATGGTATAGGTCATTATGTTAGAAAAAAGGAAGTATAGATTAGTTGCTATGATAGTGAGAAAAAATAAGAAAAGCAGGTATTCTATAGGAATATTATGACACAAATTATGGATAAAAAGATAGGGGCTTTGAAAGATACTATACGTGTAACCAAAAGAGCGTCTACTTAACTCTGTCGATAATAAGTTCCAATAATAAGCCTTAGGCTGTTTTAATATAAAATAACACAACGAATCTTACCATTTATATTATCAGGGCGCTACTAACATGAATTTGCAGCCATGTTATGAGTCTCCTAGCTGGAACGGGATACGTGTTTTCTTATCTTGTCTTCTAAAGATTTTGCTAAGAGGAGTAGGCAGAGGACTCAATCTGCTTACACCTTAGGGTTAATAGTGATTCTCGCCAAGGTCTGCCTACTGAATTCCTGAACAGATCAAACAGAGGAATAGGCAGATTTAGACCTCAGAAGGACCTATTAACAAGTCCTGAGGGGTAAGTAGGTTGAGACACCCGCGGCAAGTTACATACCAATCCTAAACAAATTTCAACTTCTTGAAAATGGCTCAAAAATTGGAGCCGAAACGTCCAACAGATCTCACTGTCAGATGCCTATATACTCCTGTGACTATGGAAACCTATTCGAACACCCTCTTACATGATTAGTATTACATATAACATAACAGACATATATAAAGCCATTCTATAGAGTAATTCATAACAAAAAAAGTTAAGTATAAAATAGAATTGCTATATATGGCTGATATGGAAAATAATATATTACGATACCATAGGGTCATAAAATTTCGTGAGATTCCAACCCCTCGACTTCTTTCTGTACCGGGAAAGAAGTACACCAGAACTCATCCACAGGATGGCAACGAGTTTACTCCTGTCTTATTGCCACGTCCTCGTAATATTGTGACAAGATTACAAAAAATTGGCTTGAACCGCTTAGAATATGGGGTAGAAAATTTTATTCCAAAAAAAAAATGTTTTTCCTTGTGCACCGGACTGCTTCGAAACGACACATGCTGGAAAGGTACATTCTATCTACAGCCTAATGTTACCTTATGATTTCTAAATTCTCTAATACACAACAGATGTCGTTAAAGGATGTTTATGTTTAGTCAGAAGTATTTATAAATAGAAGTACGTTAGTATAACTCCAACACATGTACAAAAAAGACAATTTTCTCTTTTTAAATCACGGTTTTTGTGTGCACTGCTGATTTTTAACAGTTTATTTTTAATCTCAGAGTGCTTACAAATTACAATGAGTGACGCAGGAGTGTACCAGGGCAGGAAAGATCCGCAGCAGTAGAAGTGCTTAGAGTCTTAGTGCTTAGGTGTGACCGGAAGAAGGCGCAAACAGTGGATTTCTTGGACACTTTCCATCATAAGCCGCCACTTCCTAAGGAAGTTCTTAAAGCCATCAAACCGATTTGTGAAGACCTGAGCCGAGGTTAACCTGAGCCGAGTTGCTTAACCCTTGACTCAAATGTTAAACGCAAAATAGCAATGAAAGTTTTAATGCTACTGTTTGGAAATTAGTTCCAAAATCTTATTCAAGTGGAAATGAAGTCTTAAATATAGCGACTGATATTGCTGTGTGTACTTCTAATGATAGTCTGACTTCTTCGAATTATGAATGGTTTGGAGATGGATATTTGCATTCAATCATATAATTTTTGTCTAGAGGCCGATGCTAAGCGGATCAAGTACGCCGAGATGTCTTTGATAGATGCTGATCTCCTTTCAGAAAAGAGAATGTGGAAAAATATTTAAATTTAGAAGGGCAGCTTTATGGTCCTGAGATAGCAGATTAATAGTAAACATTTTTAAATAGTTGCACTTTTTATTTTTTCATATCAATAACATGTTTCAAAACTTTTAGTGCGTTTCTTTAAATATATGCCTAATAACTTCCTTAAATATTCTGAAACATCTTCTTATATTTTCCTCCATACAAAACAAAATTGTCAAAAAAAAACCTTTTTTAGCTTATTACAGTGGTGTTACCAATTAACTCAAAAGGCTATTAAAAAGGCGCCTTCGTTATATTCACCTTTAAGGTGAGTTAGATGAAAATTTCCCCGTGTATTTTATACGCGATTTCCCATATTTGCACGTATTATGAAACATCGAACGCCATAAAATAACAGTTTTACTTGTCTAAGCCACGTGTTATATCACAAATCGTTTAGAATGCTCACATTTATTGCAAACATCTGAGTTAATTTTGCAACACTTCTCGAAATATATCACTGCACCTGTAGAGAACTATCTCGGCTATTCCGAATGCTTTTCCAAATAGGAAAAGCGGTTCCAAATCTCGCTTGCGCTTAAGCATCATACCGACAACTATTTCGCATGGCGCGGCGACGCGACGGTCTCCGCAGCCTGCGTCTCACTTTCTATTCGCACGCAGAAGATGCTCATTTGAGAAAATTAGTACGTAAGCGAGCAGCAGTAACCGGATAAATGGACGGGCAAATTGGATTACAAGAAATCGCTCGCCGGCAAACGAACGCCCGTGATTTAGTGCCGGTTACTATAGAACGAGTATAATGAATTTATTTTTTTGTTTTGTTTATATATGTAGCAGCGAATTGAAAGTTTGTAATTTATGAGTTTGTGTATTAGTTAGAACGGCTTTTTATGCAGCGTTAGATGTACAAAAAACTTGGACTATTAGGAGATGGGAATGTTTCTTAACAGCTATTATTTTTCAGATTGCAAATATAATTTTTTCCCTCATAAATTTTTCGTAATTTATATCTTGTAATATTGACGGATGCTATCGGTCATACTATATTGCTATTTCTTACAGAAGTAAAACAAATTTGATTAAGAACAAGTGAAAGTCCATAAGGATACATAAATAGTAAATGGAAGAAGAATCAATAAAAGATACTCGTGGTGAGACATATATTTAGAAGTGATACATTTTAAAGAATTACCCATACATAATGAATTAGAATAGAATAAAAGGATGTTATTCCATCACGTCATCATATACATAGGTACATTTGTAGTCACAATATATATCATAAAAAGACACAAAGTAAATATAACATCCCATAATAACAGTATCAAAAATGACAAACAAGATTGGTCAAAAAAATAGAAACATCAAACCAAATACATTGTATGAAAATTCGTGAATGCCGTAGAAACTATTGGCTACTAAAAAGGTCTTTAAATATAAGTGAAAAACTTTACAAGACGTATCTTAATATTATAACATTTACTGAATCGATCAAATTCATTATAGATCCATAGTTCTAGACTATTTTGTTTGGTAATGTGAATTCTGGATAACGGCTCTTTTAAATCACCAGCATGTCTTGTATTATGCTGGTGCACGTTAGCATTTATTAGTAGGTTGTGTAAGTTCTTGTGTACTAAGAAAATGACTCCAGCAAATACAAGCATGCCCAGGGTAGAAACTTATATTTCTTAAATAGTTCTCTGCTAGAAGTATGGATCGCTGCGCCCTCAATGAGACGACTTCTACAACATAAATGCCTTTTGAGCTATACTACAGTTTCCCCATAATACTACGCCTTTCCATACGCCAAACGACTTTGGAATAAAGCAAAATAAATTGTTCTCATGACGTTATTACTTACAGATAGCCGCAGCTGTCTCATGACAAATACTTGTGTGCTTAATTTAGAACATAGGTTGTCGAGATGAGCAGACCAATTTAAACTAGGGTTAAGAATTTGATTTTGATCCACTTTTATTGGACGTGAATGTTATGGTTTTTATTTCACTCATGTTAAATTTTAATTTATTTACTGCGAGCGTGTGTTTTTTGAAGCTAAACTTTTCCTGCTCATCTCCTCATTTCCTCGCGATAGTAGAGTAGTATCATCTGCAAAAAGTATACAAGAGTATAGGCTCAATTGCAACTGGTAAGTCATTTATGTATAAAAGAAATAGTACCGGACCTAAAACATATCCTTGCGGTACACCTCTTATTTTAAGATTACATATTTTAAGATCAATAGTAAGCAGATTAGTTCAAAAACTTTCGACTATTGTTGGTGTGAAATATTTACCTTGACTGAATGACTGCAAGTCAGGGAAAGCACGAAATTAAACATTCTGGATTTACTTAAACAAGAAATAGTTCCTAACAATGAGGAATTAGTAGATGCTGTACTAAAGGAAATCTGGTTAAAATAAGATGATTGCCTGGCCGACAATAATCCAATACAGTTCAATTGTACAATAATGTATTGAACAATTGTATTATATTGACAATAATGTAATTGTTCAGAAATAGAAAGGAATATTTCAGAACCGAGTTATTTATGGCTGTGGTAATGCTTGTGGCCAGCTATATCTCCAACTCTTACATCACGCGATTTCTTTTTTGGGGCTACATAGAACTAAGAAATTATGATTTTGGAGATGATGAATCTAACGATTTGTGGAAATTTCTGTTGCATATTGTTGTCAGATTGTTATTTCCTGTTATGTTAAGGGATTCAATGCCCACCAAAGATTTTATGATCGCTTAGGATATATAGTGCTTAAAACAGAGTCTATTTGGATATTTATTACATTAAAGTTATTAATGTAATAAATAATTATTTTTAATGTGGTGAATGTTTCGAAGAAGTTTTGTTCAATATTCTGGAAGTGCAGAGGAGTATTCGGCGCCATTTGGGGACTGAGATCAGCAATGGTTTCTGGCTCTATAAAGCGGTGTTCAGAGGACCGATTGAGGCCTAAAAGTAGCCTCAACTGCTATATGCGGCAGTGGTTTGGTGAAAGATCGGCCTGGAGGGGATATCGAGATTTTGAAAGAAGGCTGAATCCGTACTCCAGTGCTGACTGCTTTACGGAAATACAATGGGTGGGAGCCTGACTCCTGTAGGACTTCGCGACCCTAATAATTCTTTTTCTTTTTGAGAATTACTTTTTAGTTTACCAAACTTTTTTATAAAATAACATATCCTGAGATATGACCAAATACTTGATTTTTGGAGGTAACTAACAGATACAAAAAAAGTGTGTCCTATTTTCGATGCTTCATCTACTGTCTAAATGTTATCAAAATCAGACAGGGACAGTTCCATCATTTTGCTTATTAGTTATCTTCGACGACTCATACACGGAGATGCAGGTTAAACGAGTGGCATGTAATAGAGTTGTTGCTATCTCATTAATTCACGTGCTTCTAATGGTCGTTCAATAATTCATAGTCCTCTATTTTACACCGTATCATTTATCAACAACGCCATAATTTGCATGCGGAACAAACGACCGTGATTAACTGGTCGTAATCAACTTAACTGACTATTCTAGATCCAACGCTGACTGTCTTAACGCTTCTCTGTGTCATTACGGGACAGATTAAAATGATATCAATTACGTGCGGTAATGCGGCGACTTCTCAAATGGCACCGGCTCGGGTTCGCTAAACGTTCCCCAAGGGCACAGGTCGAGCTTGAATTGTGGGTTGATTAATATGCATGTGGATCATGTTGTTTAAAATAATGATTGGCATTGCCTAACGATGATTTTAACGTTGAGTGTGCTGATATTTATCGGGCGTTGTAGCAGATCACTGTATTACGGCTTGTTGAGCCGAGACGATAGGAAAATTTTCATATTAGTTCATCTATTATTATGAATTATAATGGTAACATAAAATTATTTATATATCGCTCATTCGAAAGAATAGTGACATAAGTCAAAATTTATAAAATTTCAGTTAAATTGTGAATTAGTGCCCAAAACTCCTAAAAATTACTGTGAAATAACGACACAATTAATTATGTTTCGGTTATTGACCACGATATGGCAGTTGTGTCATTATACCTGTCAGACGGAAACGCAAGACTGTCGCAACTAGTATTATTTCAGTGTTTGACGAAAGAGATTGACGTCACATCGATTATACGAAATAGTGCCATATTTCAAAAAATGCTTTATCGATAAGTAAAAATATAATAAGTATTCAGTACAACACTGACATACGTTTAGTTATGTTGTTGTTTCCTTTAATTTTGAAAGAAGTTTTTCAAATTTATTTTAAGAAGTAACGTTACATTTTGTGTTGTGTCATTATGCTTTAAATAACAATAATGTTGATTTGACTTAATTGGACTTATGTCAGTGTTGAATGTAGTTTTTCCAGAACTTATGATGTTACAGCTTTCATTAGGACTAATATCAATTTGTAGGTATTGAGATATTTGATGATAGCAATGTTTTCAAATCGGACGCTACGTATGGTAAGCATGATTACTTAAAAATAAAAGAAACTGCATAAATAACTGATAAGAATGATGATGGAATTGGTGAACAGAACATTTAAATAAGAACTTTAAAGATAACAGAAACGTGATATTTTACCCAGATAACTGCGCTGGCCAACAAAAAAGCAGGTTTTTACTTTACGTTTACATATATGCTGTAACACATTTACCAAAAATCAATAGTTTCACACATAAATACCTCATTCCGGGACACACACAAAATGAGGATAACAATGCCCATGCAATAATTGAAAAAAACATAAAACGTTCTTTACTATCTGGACCAGTATATGATACTTACCAGAGCAATATGTGACACTAATTAGAACTGCGAAAAAACCAGAGAACCTTTCAAAGTTCAAGAATTAGCATACAATGATTTCTATGATTTAAAATATTTGGTTAACTCCATAGGCTTACGAACTAGTTTACCATTTAAAATTTCGGAGATACAAATTTTGAAGGTTGAAAAAAAAATCAGCAAAATAAAATTTTCTACAAAACGTCTTTTCATCAAGAATATTTTAACGAGGTAAATATATAAAAGCCTAAGTTTTAGAGGAAGAAAAGTAAAAACCATCACATTGTTACCAGCTTACAAGAAAAAAATGGAATTAGTGAAAATAAAAAGAAAGGTCTGCTTTCATTATTTGATGAAAATCCAAATAAAGGTTCTGCTGTTCCTAAAATCTATAAGGAATATTTCAATAACCTTTAATAGATTCCATTTAATATTGTTTTATTATTTTTACTGTTTTAATATTGTTGATATTCTTTTATCCGTGAACTATATATTTCCATACTACCAATTTATAGGATTATGTTTGTGTTGCTTTATTTTCACTTTTGTAAAACAGTTATTTTAGGCAATAAACCATCTTTTGAGCCATTTATGTCATTTGTTTTATTCATAGAAACATCAATGTTTTATAAGGAATACCGTCACAAATCAAATCAAAAATAAAAAATTATATAAAAATGATTATCAAATACTTTAAATATGTTTCCTGAAAACTTTAGTTTTTTGAGTTATGTCATTGTTCTTTTAAATGAGCGATATGGTAATAATTCAACCTCGGGTATAACTGCGGATATTTCAGAGTCGGACTTATACGTATTCTGAAATATCTGTTAGAAATAGAAATGCCGCAAAGAATTACCGTTACAATCTTATAATAAATTATACCATAAAACACTTCATGCCAGTCGCTTGTCCACACTCTGGAGCATTTTTTTGTAATGTATATTAACTGTTGGTATAAATTAGTCGCATATCAACCATATTCTTGGAATAATAGAAATTTTATATTAAATAAAATTTATTCATTGACCGCCTGCTATCTGCTTCTCTATATGTTTCACTAGAAATATTGAAAGTATTGTCCGAGGTGAATTACGCTATGTGGTAATAGTAAAGGTATGCGAGGCAGGGCAAACGAAATTTTTGCGAGGATGACCGATTACGCGATGTCGTCCGATCAGTTACTGTGATATTTGAGAGTGGTGTGTGTTTGCACACAACTTGAGACTGTCGTGGTACTCTGATTTGCGTACGGTATTACATAAGAGTACTTACAGTGAATGACAATTTGAATGACAATATCTCGACCAAAACCATCCGTTGCCACAATACAGCGTTGGACAAAGGAATCTCCGGGGTTGGTATTAAATAATGGTAGTGAATTACGGTGTTCCCACTGTGATACATACATAGTAAATCAGATGTTGTTAGATACTGGTATACCCAAAAACATAAAAACCGCGACTACTGGACAAATCAGTGCTTATGAAAGACACACGATGTTTTACAGCGAATTGGTTAAATTCGTGGTTGGGTGCAATATCCCGTGGATTCACTCAACTATACCCCAGTGCCGATGGAGCGACTCATCGATGACATATGGATGGCTCAGGGGCAAGAAGTGTACGGGGAATGAAATTCCATAGCCGTATCAATTTGGAGGGGGTAAAATATAAAAAATAACAAAATAATACCAAGACAGTTGAAAAGGGTTTTAAGTGGATTTGTAACTGTTTTTTAGTTAGTAAACAATGTAAGTATTCGTAAGTTATGTAATGTACTTATTTTATGCTTACCCAGTCAGAACATCTCCTGTCAGCATATCCTAATGAAACAGACATTCTGGCAACATGTGCCATATAAAGGGATGTAGGAGTAGCAAGCTACACACAAGTGGCCCCTCTGAATCCATATATTGACCTACCGCTTTCACTATTTAAAACCTCATTATATTTATGCCACACCACTAACACAATCTTTATTTTATTGTATCAACAACACCGGTCACAGTTACTATATTTATCACAATCATTATATATGTTACATCATTAACACAGTCTTTATTTCATTGTATCAACAACACCGTCACAGTCACTATATCTATCACTATACATATATGCCACACTTATCACACATATTTTATTTTATAGTACCAATCACTGTCACTATCCCACTATCACTATGTTGCGTCGCACTGAAAATATTTTCTTAATGTCATTATTACAAGAATCACTCACTTCAGACAACACGACTTCCACTTGCAGTATTACTATTCCACAGTTAGTCACTGTCACTATCAAAATCACAATCACTGAATCTATCAACGCTTCCGCTCTTGTGTCAAGATCCTACATGCGTTGTTCCTCTTTCTTTACGTGCACAATGTATTTGGACCATGTTTCCGTGGTGACGCGGCTGATAGCATCGTTCAACAGTAATTTGACGTCTCCCAGTTTAAAAGTCCTATTATTTCGTGCTACGTCCATTTTTATTTGCGCCCAAATCAGCTCTATGGGGTTCAATTCGCAATGATATGGTGGTAGACGAAGTATTGTCACATCACGAGCATTTGCCATTTCATCTACTACATATTTAATGTTTCTCGCTGTGCAATTCTTAATAGCTGCACTTTTAACATGGTATCACCACAATTTAAATTTATAGATTTTAACCACTCTAGGATCTGTCCTTTTCTCCATGCTGATGTTGGTAACTTTTCAATTCGCCGACTATGATATGGTGCATTGTCCATCACGACAACTGTGCCGGGTTCTATGCAAGACAATACAGATGAAAACCATTTTTCAAAAACTTCACTAGTCGCATCTTCCTGATAATCCCCTGTTCGTCGCGATTCAAATACATTTAAACCATTTTCCAAAAATCCTGAGTCGCTTCCAATATGCGTGATTATTGATCTTCGTCCTTTTCCAGATGGTGCCTTCAATCCCGGAGATAATCCTTCTACAAATGCCTGTCGGTTATTCAGAATATTGCAGTCTTGCCACACTTTCGTCACAGTACGACCTTCGCTTACCCAAGTTTCATCTAAATAATAAATCTTCCTACCAGAATTCCGAAAAGCTCTTAGCTTTTCCAAATAATTTCTTCGCCATAACACAATTTCGGTTTTTTCAATAAGAAGACTCTTTCGGTTTCGTTTGAAATGATGAAAATTCATTTCATGCATAATTCTCAAAAGAACTTTACGAGAGAACTTCGGTAAATTTTCATCTTGAGTGACGGCAGCGTGAATTTTATTCAGCGTCGGAAGTTCATTAAAAGAAATCCATAAATAATCCTACGAATTATGTATTTAACCTCTTCGTCAATTTTAATCTTCTTTCAACCACGGGTCTCTGTTGTCTTCTTTTTTGCACTTGCTTCTCTCTCATCATACTTCATTGCACGGTGCATACTACTTACACAGACTTTTGTTAACGAAGAGCATATATCAACTGCCTCGGTTGTACAAATATCTGCGTTTCGCGCCCGAATTTCTTCGTAGACGTCTTTAATCATTTGAAGTTCTTCATTTGTTAAATGTCGCTGTTTTCGATTGGAATTCTTCGTCGTAGAACCACTACAATTTGCATCCGCTGCTTCCATGTTAGAAAAACACTAGACACTCACTTTTATCGTAGAATATAATAAATAAACAATTTCTCGAATCCCGAATCGATCGCACATAACCACAATGTAATGCCACTAGCGCGCCAAAATTTGGGCTAAACGACGCGTGCGTGATTCTATCGATCGACATTGATCCGT
Source organism: Rosalia funebris (assembly GCA_037954035.1). Taxonomy (NCBI): domain Eukaryota; kingdom Metazoa; phylum Arthropoda; class Insecta; order Coleoptera; family Cerambycidae; genus Rosalia; species Rosalia funebris. Next base: position 36,789,276 of record JAZFAV010000015.1, read on the forward strand.
GTCGCCAATTGTTAACTAATCGAGTTCAAATGTATTTAAAATCGCCTAAAATGATTGGATAGCTTTGCTACAACAGCGCACCAGGCGGCATAACCGATTATTATGCGATTCGGAATTCAATAGGAGAGGGAGTAGTTCGCATTGAACTACTGTTTCTATAGAGCGGCACATGAAATTTGTCTGATAATAGGTGACTACACAAGAAATAGACAAACCGTTGAATATTTATGGTGGTCTGATATTATATATGAATCACTCCAATTATTTCGGCATTGGGGTATAGACAATCCCAGTTTTAAAAACCTTATAGAGAAATGTTTAAATGGGGAATTTGGCAAAGTAAACGTGCCCACAGACTCGACGATTCGAAAAAATTATCTACCGCAAGTTGTTGTCACTGTCAAGTCCACTGCTTATGCAGAATTTGAGGATAAATATTTATGGGATTCTGTCGACGAAACCACAAATGTCTGCGGGGTGCTAGTGGCGAATGTAGTTATAGAAGAAATGAGCGATATATCGACAGCGTAATCACATGTGATAGCATCAAAAATATTGACAAAGATGAATGCTGAAACCGTTGCAAATTAGTTGATGAGACGTTAAAATAAGTATGGGGTCCTAAACATGGGGAAAACAACGGGGTTTTCTACTACCGCAGTTATAGTAGATATTTTACAGCACATAGAAGTTCACGTCCCTAATCCAGAAGTCAATATGAAGGCTCTACAGTATTATTCATATATTCGGTATGCTCCGTTGACTTTCATTGATGTAGAACGGTCACTTTCACATTATAAATGGATATTTACTGACACACGTCGGTCGTCAGTAAATATTCATTTATATAAGACTGCTGAAGATTTAGAGCAGCTACTAATATACATATGTGATCATACGCGTAAATAGTGTTAAGTGTGTGGTTTTAGGACTACTGAATGAAGAACTACTGTGTTGTCCAGATCGTTTTGACAATGCAGTAAGGTGAGAACTTTCCCTGCCCCCGGACCTGACTACGGAATTCAATTGCAAGATCTCATTTGTTTCTAAGCGATCACGCAATGAAAGGTAAATTAATCTGTGAATAATAGAAGGTAATTTCTATATATATATATATATATTCCGTTCTTGCATTGTAAGTCCGCCTCTGTTATTTACTTCATGTCTGCAGTCATATCCGGGGCATGGTAATAATCTATGAAAGTTATTTATGGTAATAATCTTCCACTGAGAATACGGTGGGCATTCAGTTCAGTGTTGATCGCGGAGTTAACAAAAGCCAAATGCAAAATATGGATGGACTATTTACCGTATTGTCCTATAGAAATTGTCTGCAACAATGGCAGTCATACTATGGTGCTGAGTGGTGGACTGAGTTCAGTATTGAGGGTGACATCATATGCTTAGGACCATATCGCAACGGGAGAGATTGGTATGACATTTTAAGCACCGGTGTATTTGTCATCGTCTGTAGGTGTAACATTCCCCTCCGCAGCTTAAAAAAAATGAAGATGTTTTTATTTTGATAATTTGCAAAAAAAAAACACAACACAATTATACTCTCAACTTAATTATAATATAAAAACATTCTTTTTGTGTATTCTTTTTGAACAATATTTTTGGACTTCTTTCCTTTATTAGAGAACCGAGTACATGCTCTCCAAGAAAACCATTATTAGATTCTCCATATGATTCAAGTATTATTTATTCAAAATTCATTGTTAAATATCAAGTATGTAATTGCTAGTTAATAATGAATTTTGGGTAATGAATACTTCAAATAAGTTGAATATGTTTTAATATACATTTTTAAATACAGTAATATAATTCAAAAAGACAAGAAAGTGATAGACAATTATAGAGATATTCAAATACGCTCACATCGGGACCTAAACAATAACCTAATCGATCATAAAAACTTTGTCCAATATGAAGCGACGTAATAAGGCGTCTTTTTGGGACGCGTTTGTTATTTTCTATAGCAATTCTGTTCGAGTGTTATCTGTATATACCTGGAAGTCATAACTTTCAGTTTCAATATATCAGCAATGAGAGAAGTCGCTTGGGGCCAGGTCCAGAGGTCTCGTTGGTCCCTCTATACAGGGTAGCCCACGAAGTTTTGGCCAGTCGATATCTCGAAATCTATTTGAACAATAATTTTGAAAATTGGCGATGTTAAACAGCCGAAAGACTTGCCCATTTTTGGTATAAAAGGACTTTATTTCACCTGCACATTTCCGGTCACGTGACATCAACTTCAAAATTTTAAACGAGACGTCCTATATGTTATTACAATTTTGTGATGGTCTATCTAATAGAAATCCAATTATACCATCTTTGTCAAGTTTTTGCGGCACTACAGTAATGATAAACAACTGTTTATGAACGTTTCTTTATTTTTATTAAACAAAATGTAGCTTCTAGCTTAGAAATCAAAAAGTCGTCCTAGCAATAGAAAAACATCACTACTTGTCAAGAGCTGTCGTAGAACAGTTTTGTAGATTTTCTGTTTGTAAAAATAGTAATAAAATTATTATGCCTTTATATTTTACTTACAACGAGTACGTTGATATGCTGCTGATCTATGAAGAATGTGGAAAAAATAGCAGACGTGCTAGAGATTTGTATAGTTATCGTTTTCCCAACCGAACAGCTCCAAGTAAAAATACTTTTGCTTACGTGGAACAAACATTAAGACATGGTTCTTTTTCTAGTGGAAAACGGAATACTCCTCGAAGAAAGCCTATTCAAATAGAGGATATCATAATTAATATTCTGGCGTATATTCAAGAAAATAAATCTCAAAGCGGTGTCTTCAGCAAGAATTAGCAGTAAGTAGAACTACAACGCAGAGAGTAATAAAAGATCATAAATATCATCCTTTCAAAGTACATTTAACGCAAGGTTTAACCCCTAAAGATCTTGAAAGAATACTTAATTTTATTGCTGAAATGTCAGTGAAAGTCGCAGATGACCCGTTCTTTTTAAATAAAATATTGTGGAGTGATGAAAGTCGTTTTCACAACAACGGTACCATTAATAGACACAATTATTACTACTAGTCGGCTGAAAATTCAAAATGGATACGAGAAACTAATTTCCAGACAACATGGGGCGTAAATGTTTGGTGCGGTTTATTCAACGGCCGTTTAATTGGGCCATATTTCTATCAAGAAACGTTGAACGGCGAGAAATATTTATATTTTCTCCAGAACATGCTTCCCTACTTACTGGAAGGTATTTCCTTAAACGAAAAATGGACGATGTGGTGGGAGCAGGATGGTGCACTTCACTTTGCCCAGCAAGTTGGGACACATCTTGATGCTACTTTCTCTTAAAGATGGATTGGGCACAATGGCACAATATCTTGGCCGGCTCGCTCTCCAGATATAACACCTTTAGATTTCACTCTATGGGGATACATAAAAGGTTTGGTTTATAATACACACATCCTAGATATTTCGATGATTTGCAAAACAAAATTAGAGCAGCTTGTCAAACTGTTACACCAGAAATGATTAGAGCAGCATGCTACACAAATGTTTTAAAAAGGTTTGAGTATTGCGTTAATGAAGGTGGAAATCAATTTGAGTATCAACTGTAATGATTTTTATAATTATTGTGTATTGCTGTGTAATTATTTATCTTATTTAATAAAAGTTTTAAAAAATCGATCCATTCATTTAACAGATCAGATTATCACTGTTTTACATAAACGTGCTAATAAATATGCTATTGTTGGATTGATATTAGATAGACCATCACAAAATTGTAATAACATACGGGATATCTTATTTAAAATTTTGAAGTTGATGTCACGTGACTGGAAATGTGCAGGTGAAATAAAGTCCTTTTATGCCAAAAATGGGCAACGCTTTCGACTGCTCAACATCGCCAATTTTCAAAACTATTGTTCAAATAGGTTTCGAGATATCGACTGGTCAAAGCTTCGTGGGCCACCTCGTATTATGGTTTCTTGTCCACTTAATAAAAGAGAAGATATTGTTCAGGTATTTTTGCATTCAAATATTATTATCAGTGACACCAGTCTTGCTGAAATCACACCCGATTAAAGTTTTACAAATTCCTACCGTAAAATATCCAAGTACTTGAGACGGATTAATGTGCCCTGAATTAGAAACAAACCGACCAAATCATCAATATCTCATCCGATACATCTACTATAACTATTTGTCATGCAAGAAAACGTAAACTGCCAATTTTCATATTAATACTATGAGAAATTTCAAAATTATTGTGAAATTCCAACATAAAATAGAACACCTTATATCTCTGAAACTATCAACATTTGTACAAGGCATATTTTGCTCAATCGACATATTTTATCAAAATTAAAACCTTTGCTGGTTAGGTTTTCACTTTTTAATTTTATAAATTCACTTCACCCCAAAATTAAATTTACTCTAGAAACAGAAACTGACAATTCTATTAACTTTTTAGATCTAACCATTAAAAAATCCAACAACAAACATGATTTTTCTATTTTTCACAAACATTCACATACAGACATAACAGCACTAGGTACAGAAGAAAAGAAATAGGTACATAGCACTTCTACACATCCACTTCAACATAAAATAGCAGCATATAATAGCATGATACATAGACTCCTAAATATTCCAATGTCTGACAAAAATTACAATAAAGAATTAAATATTCTCGTAGTAAAAAAATAGCGTTAAATAACGGTTACTCTCCAAAAATAACAGACAATATTATAGCTAAGCAAGCATACAATAAAACTATACAGCAAGTATATCCTAAAATTACACATGAAAATACACATAATTTCAAAATTATAACCCATATAGGGGAACCATCTCAAAAAATTGCATCGCTTTTAAAGAAAGGAAGTAATAAAATATCATACAAAACTAATAATACTCTTGGAAAACACATAAAAAATGCTAAAAATAAAACCAATACCAAAAATAATTCAGCCTATAAGCTGACTTGATATATAGAACAAACAGGAAGAAACTTCAACACTCAAATAGCAGAACACAAAAGGATAATAACAATAATAACAATAAATTTTTAATAACAATAAAAATAATTTTTAATAACAATAAAAGAGATTTAACATATGCAACTCATCTAATTAAAGCAGACCATACCTTTAACGAAGAATTTAGAAATGTACATGCAGAGAAGAAAGGCTTAAAATTAAATTTATTAGAATCTTTAGAAATTAATAAAGCAAAGAAATCTGATATCATATTAAATGATCAAATAGATACAAACTCGTTAAATTTATTTTAGTTCTATATGCTATCCAAAAATCGTGTTTAAAATTCACAGATAACAGCCGTTGAAATTTTATAACTTAATTCCAATAGTTTAATAGTAGAAAATCTCAGTAATAAACCTGTAAAAAGTGAAAATCTAACCAGCAAAGGTTTTAATTTTGAATAAATATGGATTTTCAACAAGTAATGGCCCAATCAATTCAGAACGACATATTTTGGTAACTAGTATCTTCAGTTTCGAGATTTCCTCCCAACCTATTGCAGACACTCTGCATAATTAAATTTTATTCACGATTTGCATATATATAATAACTAATAATGATAAGGAGAATATACATTTAATGATACTAACGATATTAAGGGGGATAAGTTACACATTACGTTCTCGGTAGTGATTCGTTACTTCCTCATTCATTCCGTACATCGCCAGGCACTCCTTGATAATATCCCCTAATCATTCATGTCTCATCGATTCTCGGTTTAATCATTTTCACAACTTCTCGGTAATCTATTCTGATTTATGGATTTCACTTCTTTAGTGTTCTGTACCCATATCGCTGTGAGCGTTTTGATAGATAATGATGGATCGCGCTTTGGTGCGATCATCTATTGTTTAAGGAACAGTCCTTATAAATAATCACCCAATATCAAATATTGCGTGATTATTTACAATTAATGGTAATTCAATAACTGGAAAGGTTATCCGAGGCATTAGCGCATATATCAAGAGATATTCTCCATAAGAAATGCTTGGAAACAGGGTATCCAGAGGGTAACTTCATATTTAAAATTTTAATGTTAGGGTTGTTGTGGTTAATGTGTTGATAATAAGGAATTGAAAACAATCCCTAATGGCGTCGTTTTATAAATAAATGTCGTCATTTCCGAGGAGTTCTTCCATAAAACGTTAAATTTGGGTTTGATATATGGTATTTTAAACCTCAGGGGATAATTTACCAGTAATATTTTTACGATAATCATAACTGTTGTGATTCCATCGAAAATTCATAATTGCTATTGTTTTATTAGTAACATTTTAGTGTAAGTGTGCATCTACTTAAAATTTCAACCAAATGACGTAAATATATAACAACGTAATAGGATAAACGTAGTAAGGCATAAACAAATATATAAACAGTATTTGAATTGTTTTATTGTCGAATTAGTATCTGAAGTTCTTTAAAAGCACATATTTCAGAAATAGCATTAGATGTTTAAGATAGTTTCTCCGGTACCATCCGGTCTAAAAATAAATGCGCGGGTAAACTTAAAATATTTGGAATATCAGTAGTCCAGTGTTCATTATTTTTGTTAAGAGACTGTACTCTGTACTCAGAACTGCATGTATACGTATACATACAACTACATGTTTATTAGTTGAAACTGAAACATGGCAACGTTGCGTTGTGTCGTATTTTAATCTGTTGTGATTGTGAATGTCTTATACCTAACCTGACTGTGTAAACTTTTTTGGAGCGCGAAAGAAAATTCATAGAAAAATTAAAAATGAATTGTTATCGTAATCAGTTGCGGGACAATAAAGGAACATTTGCAAAGTGGAAAGTAATACAGATATGTTTAAATTATATTGCAAAAATGAATCTTGTGAAAAGTAACCTAAGCATTTGACGACGTATTGTTGAATTGAGCGAGCTTGACAAAAATTTAAGATACCGTATTGTAATGTAAAAACGTTGTTTCACTTGAAAAAATAAAAAGGAAAAGTCACTTAGGACTGAATTCAATTTTAGATATTGTTTGTGACAAATATGCAGTAATAAGATAAGTGGCGACTGCTAAATTGCATACCACTGCAATGCCAGACGCTAATTGACAAGTTCTCGACTTACCGAGCAGAGGTTAAACTGACATATCTTAAAAATGTTTATCTTTTCAACAAATTGGGCAATAACCGATTTTCCTTAATTAAAAATATTTGTATAAGTTAATGTGTACATGAGCTGTTATTGAAAAAAATGCATAGAAAAGTTTCCATGTTATGATGTAAAATGTGTAACTTTTCTATGCATTTTTTTCAAAAGTTGGTTTCCGGAGAAATTATCTTAAGATATAGTAAAGATTAAAAAAAATTAGTTGCGACTCATTTTATTACTTGTTATCATAAGCAGCATAAAATGTGAGATTTGGTAATATTACACTAATAGTATAAAATTGCTACAATATTATGGTAATTTATTTTCTTTCAATTTAATACACTCATCTTAATGCAAAATCAGTCATCATTTTACTGCATCAAACTTTTGATCAGTAAGTCAATAAATAGCATAAATATGGAAAATTTTTGACCACACTGTTATCTATGATTTGCTTCAGTATAAATAGCTGATCAGTAACTGATCTCATCTTTTGGAATCCACATTGATATTGACTTATTTTCATTTCCATTGCTTAATTTATTTTGTTCTTAATTGTTACCTCCATGATTTTATATATTGCATCCATGAGAGAGACTATCTCTATAATATTCACATTTTGACCCACTCATTTCTTGAGTAAGAAATAAATTAGTGCTTCCTCCATGTTTGGGACATTAGCTCTTTCTTTCAAGCATTCTAATTATATTAAATACATTCTCATCTATGCACTGGCCTCCTACTTTAGCATTTCTGCTGTTTGACAATATTCTCCATGGGTTATATAATTCTTGGTTTTGGTTTATAATTTATTTAATTTTATTACATTTAAGAACTATATACTGCCTTATACAAGCAAATACGCTGCCGGTAAGTCCAGCCTCTGCATTAATACCTATAATTAACCCCCTTTCTTTGTTTATGGGTCGTTCCTCATCAAGCATCGGCCTGAGTACCCACTTGTTACGTAAATACCTTTAATAACTAGCCGGTAATGATATGCTTCACAGCAACTATCTTATTAAATCATTACCGGATCATATTGTAGCAGATCCGGAGATCACCACAGAAACCGTATACCGACAAGAATCCCGATCGCTATGGTTTATTGGAAAATAAAACGAATTATCTACTCGGGTAATGGTGTGGTGTTATTCAGGTTAAAGTAATAACCGAACCAGACGTATATTACTCTTGGACGAGGATGATCTACATTCGAACTAATAACTTTAGAGGCAGAAATTGCCGGTTTGGGTTTTCTGCGTCAGAATGCTACGTTGGAACCTATTACTTTTGTCACGTTTTAGTAAATGTTTATTATTAGTTGCATTTACTTAAATCGATGCAATTTCAGACGAGAAAAAGCGAAGTGAACTCGGCATTCTCGTTATCCAAATGTACGTGTTATGGTAATAGCTGTAATTGAGATTTTTACACGGAAAGGAGGTCTATTAGCGACGATACATTATGGCTGTAATGTCGATACAGCGCCAATATAGAAAACTAATGGTATTCAGCTAGTGGTTGGTAATAGTCGTGTTAAGTAGTTGTTGATAATATCGCGTATTATAAATATTTTTTCTGCAAGATTATATTAAATGTTTTCATTCACGCACACGTGATTATGATGTCCAAATTATAGTTATAAGTACAATTTAAATTATATACACATTTTAAATAGTCTGATCGGTGGATTCATTGGGTTAGAAGAGGGCATACATATAATGAAAATACAGGGCTATTATCCTTAAAAGAGGATAACGTCGTTGGATAACGTATCCTTGAATGGGGTAAAAAATATGGATTATCTTATAAAAATGGCTCAGAAACCTGAAACTTAAGTAAAGTGAGTTTCTGCTGAAGGATCATCTTGCTAAGCTCACTTGCCTTCTGTTTTCTTCTCATTGGTACGAATTTGGATGCAATTCATGAAAAGGTGAATAGGATCTTCATTCCATTCACATCGTGAGATATAAGCAATAGAGTTTTCTTGTGGTGGGTTGGGGCATTTAAAGTTGAAATATAGAAATTTGTGGAAGTTAGGATGATCTAAAATTTTCTAAATCCAAGAAAAGCTGCCAGGCGTTAGTTAATAATAAATATCTTGGAACGTCACCTCACTAAATCAGTAAGCTGCCAAATTGTTAAACAATTTATGATGCTTTGACTTATCAAAAGGGATCAATCATCAGTTTGTTCTCCATATATGGTTTATCTTGATTATATCTTGTGGAGAATATGAAGATCAACGTTTGCCTAATAGTCTATGCTACTTTAGATGTAATGGATAGATGGGAGTATTAGTACAGCTTTGAAAATAGTGGAAAAGAAGAGTACTATTTTTCTTCCCTACTTTTCAATCAATGTTCAGTGGTCTCCTTTGTTTATAAATTCTTTCATATTTATCTTTCATATTGATGTTTTATTGACATTATATTTTGTTTTTCTTTACAGACACACTTTTTAGTTGCAGGCCATAAATGCTTTTTAATATTTTAGATTATTATTCTATAGTTTTTAGTGATTATTTTTAGATTATGTAAGTAAATAGCTGTAGTAGGGAATATTTAATGCGAGAAAAAAATGGTTTTAAGTACTATTAACCTAATAACTTACGTTTTCTAGGATAGGGCGTGAATGAGACACAGTAAAGTTTAAAGATTGTACTGAGGGGTATTCATTTATAACAGGGTACTGTTTACTCACCAATTTGTGCATCCAAATTTTTTACTTATCTTTCATTTTCCATATTCCAAAGGAAGTTTCAATGAATACAATAATTTTTTTTATAGGAAAATTGGGAAAATTTAAAAAGATGAACTTCTCGCTTCCTTGTCTCCGGATATCTCGCTTATGATACACATAAATTGTATTACTAATGGACTGTTTAGGTATTACACATTTTAAGCTCCCATAATGCTTCGGCTGTTATAGTGGGTGTTTTACTAACTGTTACATAAAACTTGCCAATACAATTTACGTATTAATCCAAATAAGGTATTATTTTCAATTAAATATTTAAATTTCCAACATAATTTAATTTCCATATGTTGAATCGATATTTCCTGGGCTGTCAATTAATTAAACTGTGTTTTAGTTAATAAATAAACGTTGTGGGATATTATTAGATTTCGATATTATATTCTGCTAATGAAGAGATAAAATGAGATCAACGTCGACAGTGTCAATATGAGACATTTATCAGGACCGATATTAGAATATTCATGTATAAATTGCTCTTAATCCTCCATTAATCGAACAGTAATTGCGTTATCTGTATAAATATGTAAATATAAACAGTACTAGCTTTATTATCAAATTATATTTTCTCACAATATACTCTATGTATCTTAAATTATTAAGACATTCTTAATTATATATTTTCTTATTGTGAGGTTAACGTGAGCTAGTTTGGGTTTCACGTTTTTAGTTTTTTTACACAGTAATTTACATAGGAATTTTAACGTTCCACAAAATACTTTCGACAGCGCATCTTTTAACTTTTATCCCATAAAAATTAAAAATAGTTTTTTTCCGTATTACTTTCACCTTGCCTTATATTTAATTAATTTAATACATGAACTATGCTAGAGAGACTGCTGTTATATTTTTCTATTATGTAAATTATAATATTCTGAATAGGGTCATTTGGTATATTAGTAATTAATGTTAATAAGAATATACTACGCAGAAAAAATCAGGAAAGGACAACTACTAAGGTTACTATCATCTAGCAAATTTCGAGTGTCCCTATTGAAAGACCCTATAGATAGATAATGACTTATTTCTTATCTAGTCCAGGATTTATGAACAGAACCCTTGTGTCTATTTTATTATTCAATATTTATTTAATCAAGCACATCAGTGTTTAAACAACAAAAACAGACAAAACTAGTTGAATTAAACATTTTTGCTTTTTGTGAAACCCATGGGATGCTTCGTGCTGTAACATAATACACAACGAACGTTCAGCAATGCACCATCCATTAGTACAGATCTCTGTTCACTGATGAGCAAATAAAACCCCGCAACATTAAGAACCAACTCGTAACACAAATATTATGCCATTTCTCGTTCGTATTTACTCTACAACCGGAAATCTAGCCGTAATGAGAAAACCATAAAAAAGTGAAATGAACGACATTATATATTTACAATTTGTTTTTATGTTCGCCTTATTAATAATGTAGAAGTAAATTCAGCGTGGGTACTCATTAGGAGGAATAACATATGTTATATAAATTTAGTTTTATTACTAATTATCAGCAGGTTGTTAGATCTAGATCTGGATTTAGTAGTTTCTGCCGGCTCAAAATGAGTTGAATTTAATATAATCAGAGGCGTAGCGCAGGAAATTAAAAAGTAAATATGTAGACAGGAGAATATTTTGTTTTAATTTGAATTAGATGTTCACCATTAGGTAGATACGTATTATAAGAACTATACTTATTAACAAATATTTGTTTTAAGTGATATGTAATTGAAAATTTAATAAAATCTCCGCTAAAATGTTTTAAATATACTTTAATGACGTTAAAGTCAATGTGAAGGGCCTTAAAAATATTTGATGTATGGATTACGAAGGTACAAGATCTGTGGATCTCGTTTTTGAGAAAAATAATTCTCATAATATTAAACTTTCCATAAGTGAGTAATATATAAGTCGGAAATCGAGAAAGGAACCACCAAGCCGCCAAGCGGCTATCAAAGTAGTCCCCGAATAGCAAAGCTATTACATAATCGCTCTAGGAAACAACTACTCCTCGGGCTAAAGCCCCGCCAGGCATTGAATTATACCCAGAAGCGATCCTCGACCCCTTTCTCGTGTTTCTGCACGATCAGATAAGGTTTCAAAAAATAAAACCCGCCACAGGTAGGATTCGATATTTGTCCCGGATCGGAACCGAACGACATACAGCTGTTTCGAACTTGTTAGTTCTCATCAGTGCCGTACACGGTACGCCGATTCAGGACAAATGCCGAATGAACATTATGGCGTATACATCTTTATCGATACGATCTCTGTCAGTAACATATAAGTCGGAAATCGAGAAAGGAACCACCAAGCCGTTAGTTTCCATAAGTGTCTCTTAGAAATAATAATAATATAGAAGGTAGGGCAAAGCAACTTGATTATTTGAATTTGGCACTCCAAATCGACGGTAGTTCCTAGGAGGGTGGGGGTAGACACATTAGAGAGCGGAATGTAAAGTTGTTGCTCCGCTTGGTTTAGTTAACATCATGGAGTGGATGAAGGTGGAGCGCGTGTTCGCTGTCGAGGCATATTTTTCTAACGGTCGCTCCATCATCGCCACGCAACAGCATTCTGTACCCATTTCAATATTGCGCCCCGTAATCGTGTTTTTGGCCGGAATTCGATTGTTTCATGGGTAAACAACTTCAGGGAAACTGGTGATCTGAAAAAAATAAACCTGGGCTTCCACGAACAACAACAAGGTCACCCCAAAACATTGACATAGTAAAGTTTTCTGTTTTGCGATCCCCTCAGCGCTCTGTCCGCAAACATGCAGCTACTGTTGGGTTGTCTGATCCTTCATGAAGAACTAAAATGTCTTTCCTGCAAATTGGCTATGGTGTAGGAACTTAGGATAAGATGCATGTGAGGCGCTTCTTGGCATGCCTCACGACACACTTGTTTTCTTCTGTGATGAGGCTTACTTCTATCTTTCGGATTCTGTAAATAGGCAGAACATGTGCTATTGAAGCCCTGCTAACCCTAGACAACTTCATCAGCGTCCCCTGCATTCACAGCGTGTAACAGTTTGGTGTGCTCTATCGCGAGTTGGAATAATTGGTCCATGGTTTCTTGATGAAAAGGAATGTGTAGTTCAGGTGACTTCTGACCTTTACGTCCACATGATTAAGGAGTTTTTCCTGCTAACACTCAACGAGGTGGATGTGCGAGATGTATGGTTCTAGCAGGACGGTGCCACGGCACACACAGCACGTGTGCCAATGACCTTGATGGGTGACGCCTTGATGGGTGATCTAGAGAAGTCTACTATTAATAACGATCCCTATTAATTTTACCTCTTCAGATATTTTTAAATTATGTTGTAAATTAGCTGATATTATGCTCCTCTTAGAAAGATATGTATATTATGTTTTGTACATAATTAATTAGTTTAGAATTAAATGATTTTGTCGTAACCAAATGTTAAAGTGTGCCATAATTTCTGAGATTGAATGCTGAAACTCCACAAAACTTGATACAGACACTAATACTCATGCATCATCTGCAATCACCATCAAGACCCTTTTATATGAGATGGAAATTCATTAATATAAATAGAAAATATTCATGGCCCAAGAACTAAATCCTGTGGAACATCAAATGTTGACTACATGATAGTTGGAATAAGTATTTCCGATTTTTACACGCATAATCCGTTCAAAAACATATAAATGTATTAAATTAAGAAAATTTCCCCTGAATCTCAATCTATAAAGGTTTTTGCATATTATGCATGAAATATAGAAATTAAAGGACATAATGGAGGTTGTTAATTACATAATAATGTAATTAACAACCAGGTTGTCATAGAGAATTTGAAATATGTCCCTAAAGTACTAAAATATGTAGTAAAATATATTTTAAGCTGTACATGAATTAGTGAAAGGAAGAATATATTACTTTTACATTATCCATGCATTAGTAGCATAAATCAAAATATCTAAAATTCAAAGAAAATGTAAAATAACCACATACATATCAACAACCTTTATCTTTCATAATATGAACAACCTTACACCAGACAGAAATGTATGTCATTCAATTATTCAAACAGCTTCATCCATAACAAACTAATATTGACCGACAATTCCAAAGGAATGAAACTATTTGAAATATACAATCAAGAAAATAAGAAAAACCTACATATATAGCATATTGGAAGTATAAGAATATATTCTATTTAAAGCACGCCACTGGCCCGGTATAAAACCCATTTCCATGGCGCGGCGGTAGAATATGAAACGAGATGTGAATTATGAACATCACCGACCTTTCGGGCTTGATGACCTTTTAATGAAATATAATTAAGTGTTATCACAGAATCTCCTAAGGTACTCCTACCAGAATTCTGACCGATTTAGTAATACTACCTGAAAAATCAATATGAGCCGATTAAAATCAAATGTTTATGGTAATATGGCTGATGGTATCATTACCTCCTGACATTTTGTAAATCAAGTCCTGAAACAACTAACCCGTAGTGATAAATAAGTGCTTTTTGTTTCGATATCGTAGTAGTGTCATTGATTATTTTAACGGTTCGACTAATCGGTAGCTGTTATGGATTGGTAATAAATTAAGTGGCCGATTGATACCATAAGATAAGGCTTCATAAATCGAGAATAAATTTAGATGATGATAATACGACGTTGTAATTAGTGGATTTTATTGTATTGCGTTGACAATACTACGTAATAACGGTAACTGAAAGTGTATACTTCATAATCATGAGTTGTATATAAATTCAATTAAACACCAAATTCGGTAGATGCAAGGTTACTGTCTCATCTGAAACAAAAATATTTACAATCTTTGATAAAAAGGTAATTTTGTGTGCATATATATGTATACAGTGTGAAAACCTGAACCTGAATAAATTTTGTAACTCGAATATGGAGAATTTAAATGGATAGCCCTCTATGATTTCATGCCTTATTCCTTGCTGCACAAACTCGATATAGTCAGGTTTTGTTTAAAACGCCTTGTTTTTAAAATATTCCTACAAGAAAACTAAAGTGGAGTAAGGTCCAGAGATCTTGATGGCGTACGGCGTTTCAATTGACCCTCGTCGTCCAGTACACCTGTTTCGAAACATTTCGTCCAAATTGGTATTAATAGACGGTTTCTACATAATAGGATGAAACCTTCTTATACTGAATCTCCTGTCGCTATCATCACAGCTATCTGGAATGTATTGACGGCAGCTCGGAATAGTTGATTGTTGCTTCAATCCAATCAGTCCCTTATATTCTTGAGCCAGGACACACGGCTTCTACTATTACTTTTATTTCCCTTAATATTTCCTTAAACTATCAAATGAAAAAGTGTGAAAACCCTATCATTTGAAACCCCTCATTATTTAGCCTACGAAGCTTTCTATTCTTTATGGTATTAAATATTTCCAAATATTTGAATTTCATTTAGAGCCTCGGTAGTAGTGATCTTATCTGTCCAGGGTATGGTATAAGTATGTCAAATTCTGAGGTAGTACGACATTTCGAAGGCTTGCAATTTGTCCATGTGATTCTTTTTGAGGGTCCATGCTTCAACTCCATAGAAAAGCGTGGAAAATATATAACAATGAAGCATCCTCATTCCAAGTTTTATATTAAAATCCCGACTAGTGAAACACTTTTTCATTTTCATAAATATCTAGCTAAATGATCTAGCTAATTTTATTTCTTCTTGATCCTGATCCTTTGCTCAATCACTCGAACTTTCTATCTAGGTTCCTAGGTATATCTCTGCATATTTTCTATGACGGTGTTCGTTACTGTCAGATTTATCTAGTTTTGATTCTGTGGGAATTTTGTAAGCACCATCAGTTGAGTTTTACTAAAATTTATTTTTAGGCCGTATTCTTTATATCGATCATTTAGTTTTCCTTGAAGGGTTTGCATGTCTCTAAGATTGCTCGTTAAAGGATAATGCGATCAGCATAATTCATGTTTCACGCATTATTCCTATTGATCCTTCTTGCAAGGTTTTGTTGGAAATAAATTCGCTATAAAGGTTAAATAAGAGTGGCGATACAATACATCCTTGCCTTATACCACGGCAAATCTCCATTTCCTCCTTCTTTTAATATGAGGTTCAAATATAGTAAGGAATTTAATTCATTAGACAAATTGTCTATGTCTATCATCTTATATAATTCAAATACAAATATTTATACAATGTAAATACACATAATTGGTGAAATATTATTAATTTTATCGAGCAAAAATGTTATTTCAAAGTCAAATACTGATTTCCTATATTGAACTTCTTGATCGATCCAAGGCGATGACTAGCATTTCAAATCATTCAATAAGTGCCACAGGCAAACTGTGGAACTCAATAGCAGTTTTCGATAATTAGACTCATTTTTAGAATGCATTACCGAGGATGGTAAGAATATAAACTTTATATTAATTCGTTGAAAGTAAGACGAGATAAATGCTGACGGGTTACATTTACATTCTCCTCAAAAAGTATTAGAAGCGAAATACGGAGAAATTCGTTTCACACAATTATGTAGATGACAAAAAACAGTGCCATCATTATTACTTCGGATTGAGGGAATTAAACGCGCTCGTAAAAGATTCATCTGGGACAGATTAAAGGTTGCAGTAAAAGTAAAATATAGTAAAAGCCGTAATAGGTACGGTAAAGATGAATTCCTGATCTAATTTTATAACTAAATGACTAATGATTTACTTGCCATACACGAAGACATAGAGAAGAATTCTTATATTGTGAAAGTACATAAATTTGTGACAATGTACGGTTTATATATGTAGCTGATGATATAACATAATATTAGATATTTTATATAAATTAATTGATATACATGTTCATGGATTATGTAAAAATACAGGGTTGATACAATGCGTGGCTCTACTTTAAATAATTTAATTCAAATTATAGTGAATAGACAATGTACAATACATTGTTGAATATGTTTAAATTATATTGTTTAATTTGCAAAAGTTGCAATTACATACGGTGTCTTGGGGGCTGATCAAAATCGGACCCAGGAGAAGGTATGTATCTGCTTGTATAGCAGGGCAGCTTCGGTAGCCCTGAATTCAGCAACGACAAAGTCGAAGCTGGTCCATAATTGCTATGAAGCACTGAACCACTTGGCAGGGAAGGGACCGGTGGAACTCATATGGATACTTGAGCATAACGGCATTAAAGGAAATCTGATTGCAGATGACCTTGCCAGACTAGGGACCAGGGAAAACCTCTATGGACCAGAACCTGTGAATAAGTGGGAATCTTATCAGACACCACATCAATGGCTGGGCAAGAGACCAGCACAAAGAAGATGGAGAGAAGTAACGGGTTGTCGAATAACCAAAAATGGGCTAAAGAATTCATAGGCACAAAGCCAGAATTATGATGGGGATCGCTACGAGCCACCATAGTAGCCTGAATGCATATAAGCAAAAGCTAAAGCTGACTGATACTGTAAAGAAGACGACTCACCTTCTTTACACCTGCCTCGCACTGGAGGAGAAGAGGTACCTTATATTAGGGACCCCTGTATCCAAGAGGAAGCGTGGCTTAGGGCAGGGGATGTGCCTAAATTGCTCCTCTTATGGGATAGCATATTTGGGTAATGATTGTTCTGCGACTATTTTTCTCCAAGTTACAGCTCTTTGAAAATCACCTAAATATTTTAGATTTTTTATATCGTTTAATTTTCGAGATTAGTTATTATTATTATAAACAATGTGACGTGAAACAATATGAGTGACGTTATATTGTTCACATATTCCATTAAATTAAGAAAACTAATGAAGACACAAATAACAAATATTGTTTGTCATTTAAATCTACACGAATGATAGTGTTAAAATATAGAATTAATAATCTAATAGCATACCATTATCATACTAAATTAGAATGTTTTTTTGATGATCGAATAAAAAAATTATTTGCTTGACTCGAATGAGTAGTTAATGAGAAAACCTCTGTGTGTGTTTATGTATAACTGACACCGCGGCATTAGAGTTTATAAGATTTACCTTTCACCTTTACATGAAAAATAACTATAGCGCCTTGGAAACAAATTAGACACGAAACTGGTAGAAAATTAAAAAGTTATTTCGACTCTGACACGTTTATTAAAAGACTAATTATTTAGGGTTAGAGATACGTTGTAATTAACGATCGGTAACTGGCAATTAGAACCATGGGATTATATTTCATGTGCTCTCTGGCACTGCAGACTTAGGATATGTAGAGAAATGTTGATTATGTTTACACGGCGGCTTAACTAATCATCTTTATTAATGTTCTCCTAAGTAATTATGTCTGTTGCCGAAATTCGAATACAGAATAGACGAATGTTGTGGCATTTACGTTGCGGATAGAAATTATATGACGTATTTTTCTTCAAGAGATGAAGAGGTTTCCATATAACTAACTGCATAAGGACCTCACGGACGTATTCTGATAACTCAAAACTAATAATTTATTCAAAAATACAAATATTGTACAGTGCTTTCGTAAAGTAATGAATAAATTCATTAAAAATTCAAGGTATAATTTTTAGAAAAAATTCTCGGACCCGTAAAATTTTATTTTTAGTCGCGCATTTTTTAAAATATAATTAATATATATGGGGTGATTCTTGTAGGAAATATGACGTCATTGACATTTGTTTTTAATATAAACCCTCTTTTTTATTACGGAATGTATAAGAGCATACTTCTGTATATACGTTACGGCGATAATTACATAGAGGAAATTAACTACATACATTAAATGTTAAAATTATGCACCGTTGGCTGCCTAGCAATAACCTTAGCAAACGATAATATTTTTTTCTTAAAATATTTTTGTTTTTTTGGGTTATTTCTTTAAAGAATACATTCCTTATTTTTTGGTTGGCAAAAGTAGTATGTTTGAAGCGTTTATTGAGTAGTAGAGATGTTTCAAAACCTTATGAGCTTTGACCTTCATATGCGCAGAAATATAATTACGGCCAGTGCCTGTTTTCACAATAGACTTACATAGTAGAATAATGGGGATAGCCCCGCCTTTTCTCGCATTTTGCGGTTCATAAGGTTTTGAAACATCTCTAACTTTGTTATTTTGTAAAGAATGGCTAAATCATCTACACGAAAAAGAATTGACATTCTTTTTTCATCCTGAAATTATGCTAACAGAAATATATTCAACAAACCAGATGGGATGCCTTTGATATGGCGCCGGCGTACAAAAGAATACACTCGAGTGTTAATACATGAGAAAACCCTCTCACATTTACTAGAAGAGAACAAACAGTACTTACCAGAATAAGAATGTTGCATGCTCACCTTACATCTCTACATTAGTTAAGATGAGCTAGACCTCCCAAGTGTCCTGACTGCAATGTTAGAATGACAATTGAACATCTACTTGTAACCTGTCCCATGTATGATCAATACCGTCAATCTACTAAACTGGAAAAAGACCTAACTACGATTTTAACAAATAACACAATGGCTATAAGAAAATTAACTAGACTTTCTTAAACAGAGTGGAATATTTAAAAAAATATTGTTTCTTTCATAATCGATGATACGTGATAAATTATAGAAATCTCCTGTATGATTTTAGTAAAGCATACCAGACATAGAGTGTAAACGACTAATGACCTAAGATGTCGATGCCGCCATAAATAATAAAGAAATTGGCATTCTTTGCATGATTAGATTTGGCGATAGGATGCGCATCCAAAAAGAAGTAGTCGACTTTTTCAATGCAACTCATCCTGATTGGCAACTCATTAGTCAAATTATGGTAGGCAATATTTAGTCTAACTACCACGAATCTGGGTATATTGATGATATTCCTAAATCTGGTCGACACTCACCATCAGAGGATTAATGTTTTGTTGGCAATGTAAGAAAAGTTATCGAGAAAAATTATTCCCGAAGATATCGACAATGTTCAAAAATGGTTTATTAATTATATTGGCTACTGTTAGACAGACAGCGTTGCACAATTTGAACATTTAGTTTAATTGATTAATTAAATAATCATTGCCATTAAGTTTAGTATTTTTTAAAATCGTTTTTCTTAATTTCTTTATCTAACGCTAATGTAATTATAATCATAACGTATGTAGAAAAATGTGCTCTTTTACATTTCATAATAAAATAAGGGGTTGCCAGGTAACAAAATATCGATGACGTCATACCTTCTACACGAATCACCTTGTATGCATTAGTTATATTTTAAAAAATGCGCAACTACAAATAAAATTTGACGAATTCAAGAGTTTTCCCTAAAATATATTCCTTGAATTTTTGAAGAATATATTTATTACTTTAGGAAAGCACTATATACAAAAAAAAAAACAATTGACAATTTTAACTAGAGACATCACCATAGAAAATTTTTAATAAATGAAAGTAAACGATTCATGAGAGCTTTTATTATCACTGTATATTTGCGTGTAATCCGTTTTAGAACATTTGGTTGATATTTTAGCAACAATGAGAATATATAAAAACCAATGAGAAATTAAGTAAATAAATTTATTTAGCATATAAAGTTGAATTATCTACAATATTTACTATTAACTATTTCTAGAATAATTAGAACACTGTCTTTCAAAGAGGTCTTACTAACCTTTCATTACATGTTTTACATCAAAATTAGGTAATGTAAATGTAAAGTCAATTCTAATAATAATAGTAACAAAGATTGTATTTGATTTTCCCAAACGTTATTCAACTTTTATTTTAATGATACGAGGGATGTATATATTTTTCTTGTTTAAGTTTTGCTTTCAGAACGATGATCTTTTGACATAATAAAACAATAATTATTTTATTTTAATAAACATTTACTTACTATTATTAGTATTACCAATAAACATCATTATTAACAGCTAATGATAATTTTTTAAATAATAGCCAATAATAATATTGTTACAAACAATATCTATTTGAAGTTGTAATTAATAGTAAACTTACTACAATTTTCTAAATGAATTCCTGGCATATCCTTGTGCTGATTGATAAAATTTTTTACAATAGATATGTTATTGTTTGTTTTTGAAGATGGCATTTCATTTTGTGGTAGAACATCAATATGTACCTCTGAATTTACGGAGTTTAACAAATTTACAATTTTATTGATTTTGACTTTTTCTTGAATGGATTTATCTATGTAGCCTTCAACCATAATGCTAGAGCGCCATCCACCATGACGTTTGAGGATCAGTAAATCAACATATGCATTAACTAACAAGGTAGCAGAGGATCGGCGGAAATAGTGTCCCGTATATTGCTCTGCATTTTTGAGTTTAAGAAAAGCTGCGATTTCTTTAGCCATACCTCCAATTTTGTTGATTCCAACTGGCTGTTTGGTGCATTTTCCGTTTTATAGTTTAAAGAAAATCTCTTAGTATTTTTAACATCAGTAGGACGGTAGCCAATATACTTTTCGCAAATACCGTAAAGAGAATCGGTGACCGTAAATGATCTTGGAATTTTATTTTTTTCTCAGCCTAACCAGGAATGCTGCATTTAAATCTGTGACATCTTCGATTGTTAAACTTTGGAAATGCTCTCAATATACACTATCAGTATATTTTCGGAAAAGGTTGCAATTCTTTTTTCCTTCCTCCATGAATTTTTGGCAGGCAGCTTCTTATCGCTCTCTAGACACATACAGTAAAAGATTATGTGTCACTTCGGTGGCTTTTCCCGTTATTTCAGGTGACGTACATTCGAAGGATTCGTCATACATTTTGATATTCAATTTGTTTAAACCAAAACTCACTAATAATAATCAAAGGAAAATAAGGAATGTTGAAGGCGAAGGCAGAAATTAAGCGAAATGGTAAATTAAACGAATTGATTTACAACTGTTGCATTTGTTTACCATGGTAACGCGTCACGTCTCGATCAAAGTCATGGATCTCTTACAAAAATATCCGATTTTTCCGTTAAAATTCTCCCTTAAAATACTATAAAATTACAGATTTTGCATATAATGACTAAAAAATTAATAAAAACAATTAAAAATATTTAGAACAAAAAAAAAGTTCGTTTTAAATGGATATAAGTAAGTGAAAAAAAAATTACGAAACGCCGAGTACCGAACATGGGTTGCCTGGATGCTAAGAGAAAACGCTATCACTACTCCATGGTGTTTTGCGAACAGTGCGTAAAATGCCGTTTTACAGTTGCGTTTCTAGTGTGCTTTTGCTTATTTTCTAAGCAACCGTAGGAAAACAAATTTAGGAAAATATCGTTTCAGATTGGAAACATGTATTCTAATTTAGCTGTACATCTTGGCGTATATTAAATAATCCCGTTCGAAATGGCTTCAGATAACAAATGGCTATCAATGTTCGAGTAAATTAACTGCCATTTTCGAAGCGAATAAGTGTAAAATACATTGACGAATTGCGCTTATTTGCATACTTACCGTTGTTGTTTCTATTCAATAAACGTATCAACACCTATGTGCTCATGTTCGTATTTACATTCATACATCTTTTATGAGATTAAATTGTTCAGTTAGGCATATTTTTATGTTAAACAGAACGTAGAGCGTGAGTCAACGATGCCAAGGGTTTGTTTATGAGAATTCGCGGAGCAAATGTTCTGGCATGAATTTGTATTATGTTCTACAATACATATTTTTGCATTTAGACAAATTTACAATATTTGTGCTTTCGTAATTTTTTAAAAGAAATAGTGAAATAATAATAATAGATAAATAAAGTTTCATATAATTCAATCAAGCTAACGATTTAACTATTATATAAATATTATTTTATATACTACCCATTTTCACTGACCGAGGACACGGTAGGCATTCTGTTATGTATCCTACATGGAGCTAATAAGAGTCAAGCATTTGTTCCACATCTATAACATGGATGGTTGGTCTATGGTATTTTAATATATAGGTGGTTGTAGCAATGTTTTTTGCACTGTGGACCGGGGTGGTGGACTAGGCCTAGTGTTGGGGTTGTCATTGTATGTTTGGGAGAGTTTCCTAAGCATGGACGAGTGTCTTTGTCTGTATGTGTATGTTAATTTCTGTCTAAATTTTTTACAATTTTTTACATTTTTTTTACACAAACACTTTTTCTTAATTTGCTTTAAACTTGGAGTGACAATATATGTGGTCATATTATGTAAAATAAATGTATGCAAGGTGTTTGAAGTAAGACATAAATGGTTCTAGTGTACAATTTAAACAAAAAAAGAAAAAAAAAGCATTTGTGTAAATATCATGTCTTTTGTAGACGAGTGAGAATTTACTATTGTTGTTTATTTCCATGAA
The DNA here is from genome assembly GCA_037954035.1 of Rosalia funebris. Taxonomy (NCBI): domain Eukaryota; kingdom Metazoa; phylum Arthropoda; class Insecta; order Coleoptera; family Cerambycidae; genus Rosalia; species Rosalia funebris. The sequence goes on from JAZFAV010000015.1 coordinate 36,812,462, forward strand.
ATTTCTTTTTCTTTACTGAGCATTTTGCTGATCCATCCTTATTTTTTTAATTTTCGATAAAGATTTGGAAATTATTCGATTTTTCATAAATTCTGCTGGGCATTCTGTACTCTCCTCTCCATTCCACATTTTGAATGCTTCTTAATGTTTGGACACATAGATTAACTTCCCCTCAAGCTTCAGGTTGCGAAGGGGAAGATTACGCATCGAGACAAACACATATACACCCATGTTGTAGGAAATATTTCAAACTCCCCTCGTTGGGATTCGAACCCAAGCATACAATAACATTCCTAATACTGGGTCCAGTTCACCACCGTAGACCACAATAGGAATGACATTATCGCAGCTACCTCTATAGGGGAATACAACAGATCACCCATTCATGCAGTGGATGCGGGGTCAAAGTGCTGCACGTCGGGTAAACGCCCACCGTATTCTCAATGCAGCCATATATAGACGATATATTTATTCTTATATTATCACAATTTACTCTAGAGCGAGAAAATATTCGTTAATAACTGAATAAGACCATTAACACGATCCGTACTTCTATCAGAGAACTATTTAAGAAATACGAGGTTCTACCTCTGGCATGGAAAATATGCTTGTATTTGTTGCAGTCACTTCTTTTAGTACACAAGAACTTGCGAAATCTACTAACGAATGCAAACGGACACCAGCATAATACAAGACATGCTGGTGATTTAAAAACCGCTATCGAGAATTCATATTACAAAACAAAATAGTCTAGAAGTAAGGCTTTACAATGAATTTTCACTTGCTTGTACAGTATTGACGAATTTTTATACAATGTATGTTTGGTTTAATGTTTATATTTTTGACTACTCTTGTTTGTGATTATTTATATTTACTTTGTGTTATTTATATATTGTGACCACAAATGAACATATGTATTACGATTGTCAATAAATTATTTCTATTTGATTCTATAAAGACTAAGAAATAAAAAATGTATTAAAAAACTAGCTAACAAAGTTACGTCCCACGCATTATTGACACACCTTGTAGAAAACTATTGGCTAAATCTATCTCGTACCACTATTAGATCTTAATAAGAACCCTGAGGAAACATTGCAGGCTAAATGATCTATATGTTATAGTCTATACGAATAGTACTACAGAATTCAATTTTGGACTGTGGAACATATTCAATAACTAGGAGTTATATTGGAAAATTATTAGGCACACACGGTCGATTTGTGTTGAATACTAAGTACCGATCTTTAATATATTTACATAGAGCGGTGATGGAGGAATCGATGTTGTCGACACAATGGCGATTCTAATGAAACTAGCACAATGTGCCCGATATGGACTCTGTTTATCCTTCCCCTTTATATAATCTGAATCCGAATCCTAATTAAAATGTCACTTAAGTTAGTATCATGTGAAGTTTGTGACAATGTCAGTAGCATTATCGTGAAAACTCATGGATGGATTTTACTTTGGTACTAGGGTAAGATTAAATCATAAAAACATCTAATCAAATGCCTGTTAAACATCATATACGACTGAAATAAGCTCTTTTCTTGTAAAAATATGTAATAAGTTTATTTTTTACATTTGATTAATACAATTATTTAGAGTCTACGTTTATAGGAATTCTTTAAACATGATTACTAATATAGTAATCTGGTAGATTTTCAGAAGCACTCTGTGTAAGTTACTATTATTATACTACTGGCAAATAAAATCTGAATTTACATAATTTCGTAAAAAAAAATGTAACACACAGGCCATAAACAATATGAATTTTATTACACTGACACGTAAAACCACTCTCGTCCATCCATTTCACATGCATTGCATCAGTGTAAATAGGGCCATTAAAATTAGAATTATTGATCGGTTGGTGGTCGATTGAAATACAGTTAAACCAGATATGCCTAATGTGATTTAACGGTCGTAAAGATAGCGATCTGTATTTTAAAACAAGCATTATCTGATACGTTTCCTCTACACATCAATATATTTATAGAGATAATGTAAAGATAACGTTCTTTTGGAATACGAGGCGTTAGAAAGTTATTCAGCTGTCTTGTGTTTTCTAATGTATTTTTTCAATAAATGTAGCTATATGAGCGGGACTATGAATATTCTATTAGTTCATGCGTGGTAACTTTAGCTATGTTGCCTCTAAACTATTTATGCCCATTTCAGATAAGTAACATCGCTGACAGATATGGCTGTAGGATATAGGTAAACGAGATGTTGCATTCGTTTGAAATTGATCCGAGCATACAGTGGTAGCCAAATAAAAAACACATTCAGTAAATTCGTTTATAGTACCCCAGATTTCTTATGTTCTCAAATATGTCAAACCTCTCTCTGGCGTACATTTTCTATTATTTGTTTCTATATCTGTATCTATATTAGTACTAGATATATTGCGGTTTGTCTAAAGGGCTTAGCAAGGCATATTCGCTTCCTTCATCTCTTTCCTTTAAAAAGATAAATGTTTATTTAAGACGGTATATCCTTGCATAAGAAATTAATTTAAACATCGACATATTTTCCTGGGTAATAAGGCGACAAAATTTAGTGCTCATTTGTCGTTCCATTCCAAGTGATATACCCTGAAGAAAAAGTGCAGATTATAAAGTTATATAACGGAGGTAATTCTGGACTATGTTACTTCGTTTGTGGAGGTTTTCCAAAATTAACTCACATCTCGCTTCCACGCAATTTATAAAGTCATAAACTGTTTCGAAAAATGAGGTTGTTTGACCGATTTTTGGAAATGCCACCATGCAATAAAGGTACGTACACAATATTTTTTATTTCACTATAGAATAATTTCTATTTTACTTGATTATGATAATAAATACTACACAAATATTTTCTAAATGAACCTGAAAATGTCTTTTTAACCTATAGTTATTTTATTTGAATGTAACTGAGAATACATAATAATTTTGATGGAAATTAACATGAATAGGCACAACCCTGATAACGGTGTAAATGTCACTGACTAACTGGGTAGGGCCAGATGACAACTGCTAATATAAACTCGCCTTAGCAGGAGAGGGGATATAGGAGAGTACAGACGACTCCGGTATTGGTTGCGTCACTGTTATTTCTTTTTAATTTCAGTCCCCATCTCATTCGTAGTTAGTACTGTTATTTTTTGAATGTCAGTTTATAGGATACATGAAGAAGACATTCAAAAAACGTATCTAGCCGTGCGCAACAGACAGATCTTACTTCAACTGATCTTGGTGTAGCACTGATAATTCTGTCAGCTTCCTCAGAAAGTTTCCAAACAATGTTGTTGTCATTTTCTGCTCCTTGTTATGTATCTAGAATCTGCCTCACTTGGTTGGTCAACAGTTATGGTCGAGTGATAGCGCTGCTCACCGACCGTGTTCGAATGTCCATCATGCCCATTGATCATTCTTAAATTACTGATTTGTATACTAACCGTGCTTGATTGGACGCGTGTCCGCGGTAAAGCCAAACTCCATGTGACAGTTTAAGCAACGACTGGAGTTTGGCTTCTCCATGGATACACGAGCAATCAAGTAATGTCAGTGCGCGGAACAATCACCCTCAGTAAGTCGGTCACTGAAGAATGGCCAGTGAGCATGGCAGGCACTCAAGCATAGTCGGTTAAAAGCGCAATCACGCGATTACAACTGTTGATCAACCAAGTAACGTAGAACCTAGGTATGCAACGAGGAGAGGAAGACCACAACACAGTCTTTGGAATCCTCTTGAAGAAGCTGACAGCATGATCAGTGAAACGTCAAGACGCGTTGACCAACTGCAGCAAGACCCACAGGAAACTTGTACATTAACATTTTATTTTGCTTATTTTTTTATCTCGACATAAAAGCAAACTTCTTGTGTATAAAACAGGTACGGAGAAATTGCACAATATTTCTGAGAGCCGCAAAGGAATTATTTACATTCTAGTGGTCAAGTGCATTGCTAAGTTGACAGCCGATACTAATTAAGATTAATTACCGCTTTCTGTATTAACGACTTTTCAATGTTTTACTTAATTTAGCTCCATATGGGCAGGCCTGGGCTTAACTAACGTTTTAATTACGCGCAGTTATGTCGTCGGAAAAAACGCATTTCTAAAGAGGAGTACCAACACAAGGTCAAAGGGCAAGTTACGTAAGTTGCAGCGGGCTGATGTTTTCGAACTATTTTAGAAATTTTAATTAACTACGTTTATATGTGGCTGACAGTCGTGAATTTTTCGCATTCTCTCAAGACCACGTTAGGGACTCGATACGAAATATATTTTGTAAAGGTAATGTATATATTTCCGAACATGACTCTAACTAAATTATCTATAGTATCGGTATCACAATAATATGAAATCAATTATATGTAATATCAGGTCACCGTCACTGTTCAGTATTTTAAATAATAATAATAATACACTCCTCCAGAAAGCTAGTAGGTCAAGTATACACTGCAATGAAACTCGACATTACCTCACGCAAAACAGTAATCCACGGCAAATATCTCACCCTACTAGCCCGAGAGGGTGTTCACAAACTGGTTAAATACAGGAGATTTGTACGTTGAAACTGAAGGTTTAATAGTAGCAATCCATGACAGCGTAAAATATACTAGTAGCTACGAGAAATATACATTGAAAAAGGAGATCGACAACAAATTCTGCAAATACAACCAAGCAGAAGAGACAATCAACTATTTCATTGGGGGATATAGTTGATATGGTCCAGTCCTGGTAGACTCAGCATATCTAGAAAGACACAACAAGGTAACGAAAATAGTGCATGCAAAGAGGATGGATGTTGTTCTCGAGAACAACAGACACATGTTATAATAGAACAAGCCCTTCTGACAGAAGAGTAGATTACAATAGACCAGATATACTACAATCATACTACAAATATCAGCCCAAGTCAGTTCTCGAGAATAACGAATTGCCTGTTATATTGGGACAGGCCAATAATCACTGACAGAATAGTGGATTAGTTTAAGTCAGATAACCTCCTCATTGACAAAGGGCAGCAAAAAGGACAGATTGTAGACATATTTGACCCAAATTACGAAAAAACCGAGAATATTAGAAAATGCGAAGATCTCATTATAGAAATTAAGCAAATCTGGGGCTTGGATAAAGTAGAAATTACTCGAATAATCATTTCGACTACAGACGTAATGACCAAGAACCTAAAAGTTAACACCGATAAACTGAGATTTTCGAAATACATCTTTAAACCAATCCAGAACATCGCCCTATTGTAGATCGATTATATAATAATGAAGTAGTACTAGTAGACAAAATAAAGGGAACTGAGTTGAACCGAATTCTCTCCCCTATCAGCCGAGCCTAATTTTTGGAATAATATCAGGAGTGGGTGAATGTTTTCCAGCAATTTTGCTGAGAAATTACTTTTTAAATCCATAACATTTTATTCCTCTTTAAGAAATTTCCAACAGGAAGGATTGCGTGTTATATAGGTAGATGTAGTTTAGTAGTTTATAACAAATTTAATCTAAAGAATTAAAAAAAATACATAATTTTATCCATTTAAAGCAATTGCAGGTTTAGAATACTCACAATAAACATATGTACCACCATTCATTCACCAAGTCATTAAAGCTCGTTAAATTAGGTAGCTTATTCTGTTAAAATGCGTTGACTAGTTTGCGGTTTGTCAAAAATACATATCGCACACATTCTTGAAGGATTTAATCTCAGCAAATATAAAATTTCCTTTTAAAGAAATTATTTATTTGATAGACAGTGCTGAAAGGTCTTGAATTATTCACGCATCACTTCTGACAGTTAAGTTAGTTCTTTTTGACAGAGAATTCCCTTGAACTTTTCACTTACTTAATTACTTAAAGAATAATTTATATTTACTAAACGGCTGTTTTCGTGTGTGTGTGTGTCACAAAATTTTTAGGTCGATGTACGAAATGCTTTTCGTTCGAATTTCGGCATTTTGATAAAATCGATCCTTGCGAACAACGTGGTAACTTTTGTTTTTTGATCCGAAGCCTCTAGAGGCATGCTTCGAAGGTGCCTTCGATATGAGAGAGGGGGCGACGCAATATTATTGCGATTTGCTTACTCGTTACATCTATTAAAAGAGGCTACGATAAGGCAGAACAATTGAAACTATGATATCCAATTATATGTAGGCTTAATTTTCGTCTTTAATATCGCGCTTAATTTTGAATTTCGAGTCGATTGTGCCTTTTAAAACATAAATGCGGATAACGATCACTGTTCACTGATAAAAAACTCCATCCATCCATAAAATATATCCAATTCAAACAACTTTTAAATGCGATAAACGAAAGACTATGAACTCTAAGCTCTAATGTAAATACATAATCAGATACGTTCTTAGGTAATAAGAGTAACCTTCCGAAAACTCCCACCTGAACTGTTTCTAAAATATCTAAGTCGCCTAAATAACTACAAAATTAGCTAAAGAATTTAATTATGCTATTGTGTAATCCTAGACGATAATTTATTTTAGATTGAGATGGAATTGTGACCATTCCCCGAAATAATGAAGAGGATACATAAATACAGTTTATTTCATCGCTATTTGCCAAATAGAAAATCTCAAAACATACCATCATCATCATCATTAGGTCATCAGTCCTAAGACTGGTTGGACGCTAACCTCCAGCTTCTCCTATCTTGTGCTAAACTACGCATTTCGCTAATTGTGCTACAACCTACATCCCTTACTATTTGCGAGCAGTAGTCTAATCTAGGCCTACCTCTGCCTTTCTTCACTCCTATTTCTGCCTCCAAAATATCGCGGACTATTCCCCCATGTCTCAGCAAGTGGCCTACCATTCTATCTCTTCTCTTCTTTAAGTTTTTCCACATACTCCTTTTCTCGCCGACTTTCTCCAATACTTCTTCGTTTCTAACCCTATCAGTCCATGGTATTTTCATCATTCTTCGGTAACACCACATCTCAAAAGCTTCTAATTTCTTCCTACTTGCTTCCCCTACCGTCCAGGTTTCGCAGCCGTAAAGTGCCGTGCTCCATACATATGTTTTCAAAAATCTCTTCCTTTAAAAGTTTATTACCCCCGAGCATAAAAGTGCTTTCTTTTTGTTAAAAGCTACTCGACCCTGCGCTATTCTTTGTTTTATGTCTTTATCGCTTCTTCCATCCCAATTTATTTTACTTCCTAAATAAGTGAAGTCTTTAACTTCCTCCAATCTTTCATTATTAATTTGTACTTTCGTTTTTGCTCTGCTCTCGCGCCCTCTGCACACTAACACTTTAGTTTTGTTTTTATTCACCCTCATTCCGTATTTCTCTGTCAACACTGCCTCCATTTCGTTCAACGCTGATTCTAGTTCCTCCTTACTAGATGCTAATACTGCTATATCATCCGCGAATCTCAGCATTTTTAGTTTCTGTCCCTGTACTTTAATCCCGAAATCTACTCTATCTTTTACCACATTAATCGCCTCTTCGATGTACAGATTAAAAATTAGTGGTGATAGCGTACATCCTTGTCTTACTCCTTTCCTAATACCTACTTCCCTTTCTTCCCCTTCTACTTCTATAACAGCAGTTTGCTCTATGTATAGATTGTGTACTACTCTCCTATCTCTATACTTCATTCCCGCGCTCTTTAGTATCTCGAACATTTTTTCCCATCTTACGTTATCAAAAGCTTTTTCTAAATCTACAAATCCTATATAAGCGTTCTTTCCTTTTTCTATTGTTTTCTCTAACATTACTCCTTAGCGCCAGAATAGCTTCGCGAGTTCCCCTATTTCGCCTAAACCCGAATTGGTCTTCTCCTAGTATTTCCTCCGCTCTATTTTCCATCCTCTTCTGCACTATTCTAGTTAAGATTTTTGACGCATGGGAAGTTAGGCTAATCGTTCTAAAGTTCTCGCATTTGTCGGCTCCTCTCTCTTTCGGTATAGTAACGATAATGTTCCTCTTATAATCCTCCGGCATCTCGCCCGTTTCGTATATGTATTTTACCAGTTCAAACATCCTATTTACTACTTTCTGTCCCGCACATTTCAAAATTTCCGCCTGTATTTTATCTACACCCGGCGCTCTATTATTCTTTAGCCCCCTTAGTGCTATTTCAAATTCCTCTCTCAATATAGGTTTTCCTACATCTTCCCTATCGATGCTAGATTCTTCCTCTAATATCTCTCCTAATTCCTGACCCTCGTATAAATTTCCTAAGTACTGCTTCCATCTATCCGCTTTCTCCTCTCTTCCTATCAGTATGTCCCCCGATTGACTCCTAACATTTCTACTTATTGTTCCTACATCCCGGAAGTTCCTCTTAATTATTTTGTAAGCCTCATCGGTCTTACCTACTTGCAACTTATCTTCTACTTCTTTGCATTTCTCCTCTATCCATTGTTCTTTCGCTTTTCTACATTTTCTAATGATTTCCCACTTTATTGCCTTATACGTTTTCAGTCCTTCTTCGTCTCGTCTGTTTTTGTAGCCTCGTCTCTTTTGCATTAAGTTTAAGATTTCGTCCGTTATCCAGGGCTTCCTAGCTTCTCTTTTATCGTGTCCTAAAACGTCCGTAGCCGCGGAAGCTAGACTATTCTTGATACCCTCCCACTCAGTTTCTGCGTTCTTGATTTCGTCCTTACTCGTTTTATTTATTAATTGATCTGTTTTCTCCTGGAACTTATCTTTCATATTCTGATCCCTCAATATGTCTACATTTATACGTTTCTTATCCTTCCGGGTTTTCAGATTTTTGAACTTTAATCTAGCTTTCATGACTACCAAGTTGTGATCGCTGTCTACATCTGCTCCTGGATAACTCTTACAGTCTTTTACTTGATTTATAAATCTCTTCCTAACCAGAATGTAGTCTCTCTGATACCTGTCTATCCCTCCTGGCATTTTCCATGTGTACCGCCTCCTAACGTGATTCTTGAACAATGTGTTCGCGACTACCATCTTGTGCTTCTCACAGAATTCTATCAGTCTGCTACCTCTCTCGTTTCTGTTTCCTAATCCATAAGGCCCTACAAATTCTCCTTCTTTCCCCTCACCTACGACTGCGTTAAAATCTCCTACTATTATTAAATTTTCATGACCCTTCACAAATCCTATTACCTGCTCTATGTCCGAATAAACGGCTTCTAACTCTTCCTCGCTGTGGTTAGAAGTAGGCATGTATACTTGCACTATTACTGTTTCCACTGGCTTCGAATCTAACCTAACCATCATTACTCTCTCGCTGTATTGTAGGTAGCTATCTACACACTGTCCTGCGTTCTTCCGCATAACGATCCCTGCTCCCGCGTTTCCATTTACCGATCCTGTGTGTATTACCCTATAGTCACCGCTCCAAAAATCTCCTACTTCCGGCCAGCGCATCTCACTTATACCTACTATATCTAATCCTAACCTATCCATTTCTATCTTCAGATTTTCTAGCTTCCCTGCCTGTCTCATGCTTCTGACATTCCACGCTCCGACTCGTGAAATGCTACACTTCTTATTATGATTGCACTCGATCACGTCTCCCGGAACAGTCCTCACCCGGAGATCTGAACGGAGGACTATTTTACCTCCGGAGTTTTTTGTCCCAGGAGACGCCATCATTAATTTAGGATAAGCTTTCTGCTAGCTGTTCTGAGGATTATAATGTGGTGGTTTCCTCTTGCCTTCCACATCGCAGTCGTGTGTGTCATAGCACCATACCAACCCCCACGGTTTCTGCCACTATGACTACTGAAAGAGCTGCTGCCCTCCTTCAAAACATACCGTGGTTTGTTTTTATGGCTAGGCTCAGGTAGACTGTTCCGTTTATCGGCAAGAGAAGAGAGTTTTTTATTTGGCAAATAGTGATGAAATGAATAGCATCTTAATAAAAATATCGATTTACAAGTTAAATGTGTTTCATAGTGAAGATGGTTTATTACAGAAACGTATTATTTTTAGTTTTTTGAGTACTGGCTAAGATGTTAATAAGGACATATCGTTTAGACAGATTAAGTTTTCTTAAATATCAATAATCAAGTAGATATTAAAATTAAGATAGAATAATCAAATCGTCGGCGCATGACAGGATTAATTTGAATAATAACGAAATTATTGTCAAATTCAGACTAAGACCTCCTCTAGCTCTAGTTCATTTACTGTTAATATTAATAGCTGGCTAACTTATAGGCTTGCTTACTAAAATTACTACATTTCCGTATAAAGTTTAGACTTATTTATGTATTAATTTTTTTAGGGAATAATTACAAAAATCGACAGATTATCTCTAAAAACTGAAAAAAGTTTACATTACTTAGGCGTAGGCAAATTTACCTACCAAATTGGCAATTTGGAAAACAACATTTTATATAGACTTATGAAATATACAAATTGACCAATGCGTATTAAACGACGAATTAATTGGTTAGATTTTTTTATTATTCATTCTTTAAGAAGTATCTTATTGGTAGTTAATTAAGATGAATTACCGGTTTCTTATACTAACGACTTTCAAATATTTGATTTTATTTGGTTCATTATGGACTGACCTGCACTTAATTAATGTTTTAATTACTCAATTAAATCACTGAAAATACGTGCATTTATAAAGAGGAATACCAAAAGAATGTCTAGGGATAATTGTTTTGGAAATTTTATTTAAATCGGTTTATACAAGAACGAAACGAACTCTTCTAGATGTTGACTTCATCATAACCATACTTGAATTGAAACGAGATAATTATTTTGAAAAAGTAGCCTTCATTCTTTTTATAAAATACCTAAGGAAGGTCATAAAAGAAATAAAAAAAAAATAATTTCTATATCTAATTGGGAGTTGCGTCATAACTATTCATTGCAGTAGTTTTATTCTAGTTGTCTGAAAATAACGAATAGTTAGTTGTGAATAATCTGAATGATGTTCGCCTTAAATTTCGTTGAAAATATCAAAATCTCCATAAAATCGCAATATATTTTAGAAATTCAACATAACAAACGTAAAACGTATCAAATATCACTAATTTATTTTAAAACAACTGTAAGAAGAATGCAAAGTACCAATCTACATGAAATTACTGCTCTTCGCTATAACACAAACCCATTATCTTTAAATAAATAACATCTAATGCTTGACAATCGCAGTTTCTTTGAAATTTTATGGTTCCTAGTTATTCGCCGAACCCAACCAATTTCGTAAAATTTCGCAACATTCCAGACATTTTTTCGGTGGAATTTTGCAAATGTAACTCGTCTAACTATACTAATAGTTACTTTGGACTGATTTACCAGGGAAATTGAAATCGTTATGAATTTTTATGCAAATGTGTTGCGATATTTACATATATAATGACATCGTAGGTTGATACGCATTAAATTCTACGAATGTTTCGGCGGACAACGACCAAAAAGTATTCATTGTAAATTACCTCTAAGTAATCTGTGATTGTTAAATGTTTGCGCCCATGAAGGCCATGTAAAATGGCAACGAGAGGTGATATTCATCGATTAATACTATTGTTTTATTTAATTTCTCAAGAGGTTACAAAATGCGGTGGGCATTCAGTTCAGTGTCCGCCATAGAGCTAACAAAACTTAAGGCCTGTACGAGCACAGTACGAAATGGTGACGTGACAGTAGACAGCTACCGCCAATGTATACTCGCATGAAAGTAGCTCGACTGGCCTCGACCGGTCATACGATGACACAGTAGCTGCTATGACACAGGTAAGCAGGTACCTGTCCGAGAGACTACAGTCAAGTGTGAATTTCGTTGCGTGCAAATGTATTGAGCGCACGAGCTACTGACATTTCGCAAAATCGTGCGAGTTGAGGTCCGGGTCGCATGCGAGCTGCTGCCTTATGGGTGGTGGGGGGAGGCGATGGGCGAATAAAAACTAAAAATATTGAAGAAACTTCGATGCAAGCTACTGACCGACTCGCACATAACAGTAACTCGTATGACGCGGTCATACTAACAGTAACTCGTAGCTTGCACTGTGTAACCAGGCCTTTATTCTCGCGTCTGAAAAGTGAATAAGTGACCAAGTGTGTTCTCCTGAAGACGTCCTTGCACTTGAAACAGTGCCATTTGTATTGTGGTTGAGGGTAGCGGAGTAAACCCAGTTCTAGGAAGAGTTTGGTACCACTTTCTGAGAATGAGTGGGTTTCCTCTCGTATCTAAGTGGAACCCTGTAGCTTAAGACTTTAGGGTGCGTCTTCTATATTTCTGTTTAACATGAAGTTAATAATTCTCAGGTCATTTCTCAAGAGGTTACATAATGCGGTGGGCATTCAGTTTACTATCCGCCATAGAGCTAATAAAACTGTAGCACTTATTCTCGCGCCCGGAAAGTGAATAGGTGACCAACTATGTTCTTCTGTAGAGGTCCTAGCATGTGAAACAGTGTTATTTGTATTGTGGTTGAGGGTAGCGGAATAAACCCAGTTTTAGGAAGAGTTTGGTACCACTTCCTGAGAATGAGTGTGTTTCCTCTCGTGTCTAAGTAGAACCCTGTAGCTTAAGACTGTAGGGTGCGTCTTCTATGTTTCTGCTTAACATGAGGTTAATAATTCTCAGGTTATCTCTCAAGAGGTTACAGAATGTGGTGGGCATTCAGTTCACTGTCCACCATAGAGCTAATAAAACTGTAGCACTTGTTCTGGCGTCTGAAAAGTGAATAGGTGACCAACTAAGTTCTCCTGTAGAGGTCCTTGCATTTGAACAGTGTCATTTGTATTATGGTTAAAGGTAGTGGAGTAAACCCAGTTTTAGGAAGAGTTTGGTACCACTCTCTGAGAATGAGTGTGTTTCCTCTCTTGTCTAAGTGGAACCTTGGAGCATAATGCTATAGGATGAGTCTTCTATGTTTCTGTTCAACGGAAGTTAATAATTCTAAGGCTATTTCTCAAGAGGTTACTGAATACGGTGGGCATTCAGTTCACTGTCCGCCATAGAGCTAATAAAACTGTAGCACTTGTTCTTGCGTCTGAAAAGTGAATAGGTGACCAAGTATGTCCTCCTGTAGAGGTTTTTGCATTTGAAACACTGTCATCTGTATTGTGGTTGAGTATAACGGAGTAACCCCAGTTTTAGGAAGAGTTTGGTACCATTTCCTGAGAATGAGTGTGTTTCCTCTCGTGTTTAAGTGGAACCTTGTAGCTTAAGGCTTTTGAGGTAAGTCTTCTATGTTTCTGTTTAACATGAAGTTAATAATTCTTAGGTAATTTCTCAAGAGGATACAGAACGCGGTGGACATTCAGTTCACTTTCCGCCATAGAGCTAATAAAACTGTAAACTTGTGTCTAAGAGGAATCTTTCTTCCTGTAGCTTAAAGACTTAGGGGGTGGCTATGTTTATGTTTAAACTGTCATAATTACTCATGCAGTTAATGATGCTCGGGTCGTTCTTGTAAAAATACGTAAAGTAAAAGTATTAAAATACGTAAACAAATATTAATCGTTTCTTAATCGTGTCATTGCTTGCATAAGTTCCAAAATTGGTGTTTCCTAGGTTTAATAATACACTTATTGTTACAATTTATTAGTATTTTTTCAGTTATAATTATAGTATATTAGTAATTTCATTAGTTATATATTAGTTCTAAATATATCGTAGTAACAATAAAAATACAACGATAGTTTCATTAGCTAAAATATATACAGATACGGAGGATGTAAGATTACAGGATTCAGCCTTGAGAAAAAGGTACAGCTCACCAAGAAAAGGAACAAGTCTTAAAACTGCGATATTAGACCACCCACGAGGTGCACAGTAGTTAGCCTGGTATTTACTCCAGCCGCATTGAGACCTTTGAAGAGTGAATATCGATGAATATGTATTGACTGTGAATGTACACAGAATTCGATCTGGCCGCGCGTAAAGTGCATCCTTTTCCCTCCAAAGCTACATCACTTTTTCTACTACGTGTACCTAAAGAGTCACACTTTTTCCTATTCTTGGTGAGCAGTACTATTCTGTACTTGAATTTATATCGCCCAAAATTGACGTAAATTGTTGTGAAACTATTACACAACCTTGACATTTTGGTCCTTTGAGACAGATATGAACCAGAGAGACCTATGGATAATGTGAGGATTTTTGAATTGGACAAAGATGAATGTCTCAAAAACGTATTTATAATTTACCAAAAGAAAGGCCATACAACTTAACAACTGGCTTAAAATCGTTAGGGTTATATAAAAAAGAGTTGAACATATTTGAAACTACTAGTAGATGGAACAAACTCGAACATGTTAAGAAACTTACTTTTTTAGCGATCATATAAATATGTTGTCAAACATATGTTAAATAGTACATATCATAATGTTATGATTGCAAGCGACCTCACAAAATTTCAGGAACTACACGCAAAATTAACTATATCTCAGTAGAACCATCTAAAATTTTACTAGACTCGTTGATGAGAATGTGAGACCTTTCCTTAAGGAAGATATAATTGTGAAAGACATTGATAAGATTAGCTATATAAAAGGTCATATTAGCTTTGAATTTGGTTCAACTCACCATATAACTTTTTATCTGACTATTTTTTCTTTGTTTTCTTCAATACTGTTCCCTTAATTCGTATCACTAAATTTTTGAGGAACTGTCAAATTATATGTTATTCACATTACTTATTCACGATTATCTAGTAGAAAACTGACTAATGACAGCGTAAACTAACGTCTTAAAAACATTTCAGCTTCATTGCCTCAATATATTCTTGGAATCACGAAGATGCTGAATCAGACGATTTAAAAATGTTAGAAACTTTAGATTTTAAAATAATTTTACAATGATAGACCAACATTTACATAAATAATACTATTAATATCACTGAGGCCTAACGCTAAAAAGACACTAAGCTCTATATAAAGCCAGCATAGTAAACTATAGACTAATTAGTAAAGGGCGAACATTCTGAATGGCGGAGTGGCTATTGAATCAGGGATACTGGCCAAACAGGACTGCTGCTCGTTACCTGCTTTTAACAACGAGAGCTAATAGCAAATTAGCTATAGTAAATATATGAGTATGTACATTACCAATAATACCACGACACATTTACCTATTTTAAAGGTATACAGTTGTCTACAGTAAAAATGAAGTAGAATTTATAAAAGTAAATAGTTAGATTGGAAACTGGTACTGCTCATACGATTTCTCTTTGGCTTCAGAATAGATCCTGTGTCAACTTTGTTACCAACTTGTTGTTAATGTTTTGTTAACTACTGCAATTACCTTCTTCAAAGCTGCTTAGTGGAAGATTGCTGGGCTGAAATTGCACCTCAGCACACCAATCTTCCAAAAGGAGTAACCTGCCATGATTGATGAAACGTGACAATACATTTGTGGGATCTGTCCGAAAACCAAGAGCAAAAAGTAAATAGTTCTTAATTGGGAAAGTAATAGGGCAATATGTTTTAATGACTCTGTTTTCTATTTACGATAATAGTTGTTGATGGTTTTATTTCTTTTGCATCTCTACAATCTTATCTACCAAGAGATATATTACACAGAGTTAATTCCTCTCTGATATCCCTAAAATTACTATATGCATTATTGCATTGTCATTTTTATCATTTGTTTCGTTCTCGTAATATGATTATGCTTTCCTGTTTGATTTCCAAAACTGCCATCGCTGTTGGTAACCGTTCCTTTCACGCTGATGATTTATCTCTTTGTAATGATATATATTTAACAAAATCCGTTTCTTCAACTCCAATTATTTATGCACTCCTAAGAGCGATGATAATAATAATAAAGCAAACCCAATGCAGACTGAACTTGTTGTTATGTGCAAATTATAAATGCATCATCCCAACACATATTTAATCTCATAAACGTGTCAAATAGATAAGTAGTGTATTAATAACGGCAGAGATGAGAAGTTCTGAATGGTCATCTTACACGATAGAATATATTTATTTTTGTTTCGTTATTATAAGCGTGTTTGTTGAAATGAAAGAAAGAGAACCCAACTAAAGAAGAGAAGTTTCAATAAATTGGCACAGTGATCTATATATTTAAAAATTAGTATCTTCAAATTATTGGGAATGACATTTTCTCCGAAATACAAGACATAGACCAAGAGGCTTTTACAGTAAAGTTTAGTCAAATGGATCTCATTGTGAGCCATCAGTTGGATTAGACGGATGATAAAATATAGGTATATGATAAAATATTCTCACTCGTTTAGAGATAAAATATGCTTAATGTAAACATGTGATATTTTAGTTTAGTCCAGATTGCTGAAACATCCAGATTATTGAGAACCCAAATTACTGAAGGCTTATTGTATTGTAGTTGAGTGAACTGAATTGGATCTTTTCATTACTTGTTTAACATAAACCTTAAATTCAGAAAGATTTGATAAAAGTGTAACTAACTGTACCATACTACATATATTCAATAGGTTCCTATTTAACTTTATTTGATCATTAATTGATTGTGTATACTACTCTATAAGGCATATTGGAAATGTATCATAGACTGTCCAATTTTTTAGATTGACTTAAGTTCAGTTATTCATTGATATGAAATGGGAGTTACAGTAAATGAGATAGATGAATAGAAATGAAATATCATATGAGAAGTTAATTTCGATAATTAGCTCAATCGTTAAGAAATAGTATGGCGCCGGGAAAGGACAAAATTATTGCAGATATGATCAAGAATATGGGAGAACGTGCAATGAAACTATTGTTAGAACTATGTAACAGAATTCAAAAGATTGGAGAATTGGGCTGATAGTACCAGTATTTATAAAAGGAGATAATAAAAACACTTATAAAGAGATTGCATTATTTAACAGTTATAGAATTATACGAGAAAATTTGTGGAATCAAAGTTAAAAGACAAAACAGAGCCATTACTGATGACGGAATAGATGAATAGATTGGACTAAAAAAAAAAAAAAGAAGTGTACACTGTACATGACCATAACATTTACAATGACAAACATAAAAACAAGAGAAAAGGGAAGGAGATTATACTGTATATTTGTAGATTTGGAAAAGGTTTTCAATAGAGTACCAAGAAAGGAAATATCGAAGTGTGTATAGAGGAAAAATGTCGGAAGAAAAAATGTTATACCCAACATTGATGATATAGAAGTTATACGATTATAATTTATTTCATAGCTATTTGCCAAATAAAAAACTCTCTTATCTTGCCGATAAATTGAAGAGTATACCTGAGCCTAGCCATAAAAACAAGCCAAGGTTATGTTTTAATATTTTTTATTTGGCAAATAGCGATGAAATAAACTATACTCGTACATATATTCATTATCATGAACACATTTTAAGTTATTATGTAAGATAAAGAATAAATAGAAGCATCTGTAATATTTTGACCACCCGGTATATTATTTTTTAGACGCAATACGATAGTGTCCCACTAATCTAAACCGTTTATTATTTCAATGTGTTGTAATGTTACCTTCTGAATAATATAACGTAGTAAGAAGTAGGTAGATTTCCATCTTTCAGAAATCTGGTAATTCCATTCCAGAATAAAATTTACATCAATAATTCATTTCGCGATTCAAATTTTAATAATATTAATTACTGCTATGTGCAATGTATTCGATAAACCTGTTTCGATGCTTTCTTGCCCGTCCGAAGTTGAACGAAAGAAGTCGGAGAAAACAGTAGTTGACAGAAAAAAATTGTATCAATTTATCTCATCCTGTATCGAGGCTGTTAACTAATCTGTAACAAGCGGAAGTTATCCATCAAGTAAAAAAAAACATATGGTGTTACGGTGCAGGATTGCACGAGATGTTGGCTTCAGTTTATCTTAAAATTTTTTGGAAAATCCTGAACTAAATTAAATCGCATTTCTGTGGAGACAATTTATCTTCATCTTGAATAATTCTCATTTTTACGCATTAACATTATTTATTATAAATAAAAAATGTATAGGTTGGTATTTACAAAAATGACTCCTGGAAGTAGTGTACTATGTGATTCATGATGAGTTGTACAAACTCATAGACAACGATGTAAATAGAAAGACTATTACAATAAATTATACTAATGCATAATCTCATTCATAATTTCAATTGTTTTGGGTTGAATAGATACACAATTTAATCATTCCCGTCATTTTGTTCGGTTCTATTCTACAAGTCATACTCAGCCGTTAAGACATTCTGGTAGATTTCCCTATATATTTTTTTAAATTAATTACCAAATAAAAGGAAACACATAGCTGGCTGCGTTAAATCACCAGGGGCTCTAAAATTTACGACTAGTAATGTTTTAATCAACTTTGGCGGAAAATAATCCGCTTAAGCAGTCACATCAGTCACATTTATTTAAATAGTCATGGTCGTCACAGTAGCTAAATTTGTTAGAGTACATGATGTCGCAAGTACAACTATGTAGGTACTAACTGTTGTGACCTCAGTTCTAGTCCCTTCAAATTAGACAAAAAATCATTGATTTTGGGCAATTTTTCATACAGCTAAGCGACCTATACAGAAAGTTGTGTTGGGGTTGTGTCAACATATTTTTCACCTAGCGCATGATAAAGAAAAGGTTGTTTTTTAGATATAGACATATATATATATATATATATATATATATATATATATATATATATATATATATATATATATATATATATATATATAGATATATATAGATATATATATATATATATATATATATATATATATATATATATATATATATATATGCATTTTTGGTCGTTTTTTCGGTTTTTCGCGTTTTTCTGAAAAACTATGCGTTTTTGGGAAAATATAACCTGATTTGACGTTGTAGATTTCGCGATTCTCCACAATTTTTCTCTAGAGTGCTTTTTTTATTTGCACAAGAGTATTACAAAAAAAAAAAAAAAAAACGGTTTTCGCCCTCTAGTGGCAAAACCGTGCGACTTTGAAAAAAAAACAATAGAACAAAATGTATTGGAAATTCTTATATCTACAACTTTGATATCTTGATATTTTTCTCTACAATGCATAGTTTTGGCTTAAAATCGAAAAATAGCTCAAAAATAATTCAGCGCGCTCTAGAGGCGCAACTAAGCAGAATTTTGAAAAAATGAAAAGAAGAAAAATTGTGGAGAATCGAAAAATCTACAACATTAAATCAGGTTATATTTTCCCAGAAATGCATAGTTTTTCAGAAAATCGCAAAAAACCGAAAAAACGGCCAAAAACGCACATATATATGTCTATATCTAAAGAACAACCCTTTTTTTATCATACGTTAGGTGCAAAATATGTTGACACAACTCCAACACAACTTTCTGTATAGGTCGCTTAGCTGTAGGAAAAATGTCCCTCAATTTTCCTAATTTGAAGGGACTATTCGATTCCAAGCGCCGACATTGGCAGCGCCAGTTGGGTTTTCACATTTTTTTAAGGCATTTCTCCCACTCAGGCTGCTTCGGATTTGGATTCGGAGAAGTGTCTAACTTATGTGCTGTGTTTTATGTTTTCATGATTATGTTATTTGTTAGATAAGAAAAGAAGTCATAGTTTCACAAAATTATAATTTTATGCAATGTTTGATACTTAATTTCATTGGAGTAACATTACAATTCCTATATATTTTTCATTTATATTGGTTTAACATTAAATAAGCGAAGAATTACTGAAACGGGCAATTATAGAAAAAAAAACAATTTTATTGGAAACAGTAGCATCTTTATATATGAAAGACTTTATAGCAAAAATATATGTGACAAAAGAAGAATAAGAAAAAGAAAATAGATACTGGAGTAGGTCGGAACCTTTGGCGTGAAGATAACACTGACTTAGTTTTAGACAAAACACCAAAACACTATACACTACACTCGACGCGCGTTTCGCCAACAAAGTTAGCATTATCTGGAGATGATTAAAACCAGTTTTAATCATTTCAGTGTTTTGGTGTCTTGTGGAGAACTAAGTCAGCATTAAAGAAAATAGTGTTAATTAAGTATGACTATATGAAAAACAAAGACCTGACTATAATTCGAGGAAACAAAGAAGTTGCATTAAATCTATAATATGTCTAATAAAAAACTAAAATTAAAAATGGAAATTTTTTTATACTAGAGAAAAATAACAAATAACAAGATTATATTTTTCTCTGTTTAAATCCAGAACTTTAAATACATGTTTTAACCACTTTCAAACAAAAACGATAGTAGAGGTTTATGAGTCATAGCTTACTCAGATACATATTAAAACCGACAGCAAAAATATAGAATAGGGACAATCATACTTAAAATATTATATTTTACATTAAATAAGTTATGTCTACAAAAATACATTCCCAGAGAGAATTTGTTTTGATTTTGAATATTACGATCTAGTTAGTCAAGGACTGAACTAAATCGAAATAAAATAATGTGAACTTAATTAAAACACAGCCATTCGTTCATTGATTATTTGAATAAATTGTTGGCGGAGTTGTTTAAATATACTGGATAAGTAGTCAAGAACTCCGAACTAATTATATTATTTCGTCAATTTATATCGACATCAATTCTATAATAATGTCAATATATAATAAGCTTTTCACAGACTTTCGTTATGGTTATAGTGATTTTATCGTCCTAGCGAGATGCACTTTTTTGTATAAATTAGAAAATAAAAACAGATCCAACTAACTATAAACTAATTGTAAGTACTGTTGTACCTATTTTGCTATCAGCTTTGTCACAAATTCAATTCACATATTCAATTAAAAGAATATCGTGAAATAACTCAATATATATATTTTAACTTAATTCTTTAATTCTGGAAAAAAATAATTTTTGTTTACAATTTTAAAATATTTTACTATATTTTAAAATAAAATGTGTTACAATAAAAGCTCAAGATCTGAATTCTAAATAAGTCATGATTCTCTGCAGAAAAGTAATGATATATTTATTGATTTATATATCTTTTATATAATCTTGCACATCTGCGTAAATGTGGCGGTATTTTATTGATACAGCGTTCAATTTCGGCCTTCAATGCTTGCGTCGTCGTGAGCTTGTTGACGCAAACAAAAGACTTCAGAAAACCCCACAGAAAAAGTTCATAGGTGTTAAACCGCAAGATCGTGGTGGACAATTCTGGTCACCAAAACGGGAGATGATACAATCAGGAAAAGACTCGTGTAAGACCCTCAATGTTTCACGAGTGGTATGACAAGTGACACCATCCTGCTGAAACCAGATGCCTTCAAGAGCAATATCTTCCAATTGAGGCACAAAGAACTGGATTATCATGTCACGATAACGTTCGCCATTTATCGTTAATGCATTACCTACTCCGTCTTGAAATAAAAGTGATCCAATGATTTCTTCAGACCACAATGCACACCAATCAGTGACACGTTGGGGGTGCATTTGTTTCTCATGAATCATTTGTGGATTTTCTAAACCCCAAATGTGACAATCTTTGCTATTAATGAAGCCATAAAGGTGAAAATGGACCTCGTCGCTGAAGATCATTTTGTCCATAAAATTAGCATTTACTTTGTGTTGTTCAATGATCCAATTGGTGAACTCTTGCTGTGCATGGTCTCTGTCTATTGGCAGAAGTTCTTGAGTCAATTGGATTTTGTAAGCATGGAAATGCAAATCTTTAGTGAGAATTCGGTGAACAGTGGCTGTTGAAATGTCCAATTTGTCTTATGCATAAAGACGAGTCGAGGTCCCTCGACTCTCGGCCTCACTCTCGTGAAGATGTCTTGTTATGTACTACCACTACAAGCTTGTCATGTGCTTTACACCATAACTGAACTAGTGCCTTCGAATTTTGCGATTATTGTTTTCACATTTGGAACTATTTCTACCGAAAATTGGACACACTTTATGAATCGCAGCAATCAAACTTTCACCATTTTCTTAGTAATGTTCAACCATAAAAACATACTGTTGTATGGTGTAGCGCTTCAAGTTTACTAACTGCTATTTGACTTCTATCAACCTGTCAGAATTGTTGACCTATCGAATCATGACAGCTAAAATGGGCGAAATTGAAATCTTGCACTGTTATTGTAATACCCTTTATATACTATAATAGTTAGTATTATCCATATAGCCTACCACTCAAATTTATTGCATCAATTTGTATTAAATTTTGTATAACTATCAGATGTAAAATCTCTTAATCGAGTAAGTGAATTAATTTTGGAACGTTCTTCATATGTTATCATGAGTTTGACACTTTTTGTATACCTAAACAAAAAAACTAATGTCCTTTAGCTGAAATAATGCGTGAAAGAGTGAAATTAGATTCTTATGGGGCACGTCTACGATTATCGCTTTTTTATAACGTGCGAGTTTTCGAAATAAAAAACTACAATTTACATAATGCACTCTAATCCGTAGGGTAAATAATCATCTTCCCAACATTTCTCCCATTAGTATTCCTCAGGTGCGACATGCCTGCGTTTCGTGACGCAAAGTAACCTTTATTTTAAAATTACTTATACATGCATGGTTTTATTTCATATAATATTGATTTGATGTGCCATAAAATAACAGGTGTAATCTTTTACAGCGTAGTCACTATTATTTAAATCAATAGCCTTTAGAAACAATGATGCTATGTTTTTAAAGACCAACTGATGCTTCGCGGGTATCGTGCCTCTGTCTTTATGAAATATATATTTATTGATTTCGTAACACGAGCGTAAAAATAAAATGTCAACCGGCGTTGTGAGGAAACAGCGACAGGATCTTTTTAAATAAACAGAAGCGTATTTCGATGCTGTTAAACAAATATGTAACTATCATCGTACACTGTGTAGGATTAGAATAAGAGAAACTATTTTCTCGTTGCGGTAACTTAAATAATGTTTCTGATTTGCAATATAATTAGTAGAGAAATTAAAAAGAAAAGAATATGTTGAATAAATGAAAAACATGTCAGGATTAAAATTAAAACTATATCGATCGCAAAATTTAAATTATGCGGACGATAAAAATAGAAAATATTTTCTAAACCGAATACCACATTGTAGTGACGTGTTAAACTGGCGTATTAGCAAGGATAACGAGTGTGTCTCGATAGCTCAGCGGTCAGAGCAACCAACCGGAAATTGGGAGAGCCGGGTTCGATTCCCGGTCAAGGCATGATGCACATTTATCCTTGCTATCGCCAAAGTGGTGACCCCGACGCCGACGTGATGTGATTCGTTTCAGTATATGCAACCTCCCTTACATCTCAAATTCGCGGATTCGATTCCCGTCCTATCCATCGCCCTATAGTCCCGGGGGTTACCGAACAACGGTTCGTAAGAATGACGAACGCGGTCACATTCCGTTAAATTGTATCGAGACAAACCATGTCTCTAGGGAGGTAGTACTGTAGTGACGCATTAAACTGGCGCATTAGCAAGGATAATGAGTGTGATCGATAGCTCAGCGGTTAGAGCAACTAACCGGAAATTGGGAGAGCCGGGTTCGATTCCCGGTCGAGGCAAAATGCACTTTTATCCTTGCTATCGCCAAAACATGAACAGTATAACTTGCAACATTTGCGACAGATGCAACAAAAACTTCAGAACATGTGAATATAAGGCAAGCGGCAGTGACCCACCCAATCGGTCATAAAAACTAATATGGAACAAAGTATTAAGTATAATCTTTTGAAATGTGTTTGTTATTCTCTGCGGATGTTCTACTAGCGTATTAGCTCCGTTCTCCTGGAAGCCACGAGTTTTCGTTTTAATAAGTTTCGAAAGAAAGAAATCATTCGGGGCCAGATCGGGTGATCTTGCTGGCAACAACATTGTTCCCGACCTATTCAATAAACAGTCAGATTGGGAGGCTATTGTTCAGGAATTCTTGCACTAAAATATCACTTTAGGATTTGTTAGTGTGCCCTCAATAAAATGCACAAATAAAAATTAAATCTCAACATGCTACCCTATCTACATATAGTTCCTGGATTCAACATTGAAAAGCTATGAAGATGACGGGTTATAATGGCCCTAATCAGAATAAGTAGTGAGCAGTAGCTGGTGACACAGGAGATATGTAATACCCCGTAGCATGGTTAGTTAAAAGATATTGTTCTGAAATATGGTAGACTTATACAATGTGTGATTATCTCTGTTTTTCCAAACTAGCTAAACCATTGGACTGTTTTTTACGTTACTTTAAATGCAAGGCATATTTTAACAGACCAAATATTATTCGGGCATTAAAAGACAAAAGACAAACAATGGTGTTTGCTGTAGTGAAAATATGTTCTTATATTTGGAGAACGACCGTTCGACATCTACTGATGTAATACAGG
Source organism: Rosalia funebris (assembly GCA_037954035.1). Classification (NCBI taxonomy): domain Eukaryota; kingdom Metazoa; phylum Arthropoda; class Insecta; order Coleoptera; family Cerambycidae; genus Rosalia; species Rosalia funebris. The sequence continues at coordinate 36,836,694 of JAZFAV010000015.1, forward strand.
CGTACGTAAAATACTCTCTGTACTTACTTCTAAAACGAATCACTAGATGTACTATCACTATTAGCAGTATCATCACACAAACTTCAAAAACTAAATTTGCTAAAATCGGTGCCTTTATTTAACACACTTTTGAACTTTTGTTTAACGCGCTCATTTTCTGCATCATCTATAGAGTGTAGCAGTGAATTTACTTGGTTCATTATTTGCAGGGACTTCGCTAATGCCAGCGCAGTATTTTCTAATTTCTATATTGCGTCATGCACTACTTTATAGTTAGTGTGAATAGTTTTTAAATCAGTTTCAATTGAAATATATATCTATATCTAGAAATTGTGTCTGACTTCCATTAACAGCCGCAGCCTCGGCAGGATTGAGCTGTAGTATTACAGTCTTTATTTACTGAAAATTTTCAGCATAATAAAGAACTGCTTTTAATCATGTTAACCAACGTGTAAGGATCGGCTCTGGCCGTCTGGGAATTCCAGAGCACTTCCTGTGACAGTAGCGAAGACGTTTAGGAGATTTTAGAAACACTTTTCTTATACGCGCTATTCTACTCGCATCTACCAAAACGTTGTTGAATAGTTTCTACCACAAGATATAAAGCATGCACTTTATACGTAACATAATAATTCACAACCGTGTTATGAAAGAAAACGCCCTACTGAACGCTTATCGTGGCCCCATCGGTCACAAACCTTAATATTTGATTTGTGACATTTGAAATATTTCTAACGCCTCCAACAGAATCTGCGTAATTGTATTGCCAGTACTATAAGTGAGTCTCTTGCTAGTTAATAGCAATGGAAATGTCGAATGCCGAGGGTTCAGTACACGCACTATAGTATTTACAATAGAATTTTTTACGATCGGTCCTCTCGTCAACACATAACCATAGACAGTCGTCTATGTTGTAATTTACGTGTAATCTTCTATATAATGTCGCCGCGTACAGTTGATATATCGCCCTATAGTGTCCTGCGACTTGAAGTCCTGTGTATTGTATTTGTGCAAAAACTTTCGAAATGGTTCTTTATCTGGTATGTGAAGCGGAATATTACAGTTTGTCAGCACCATCAATAAATCAAACCTAAACTGAGTTTGCAAATGCATGTCCTGTTTTCTATGTCAATGTTGTACAAAATTCACGTGACCTGCACAGTCAGATTTGGACATAAGGGTTTATCGCACACTTTACACATTACTTTCGCTTCATCATAGAATACATTATCAAATTCACCCATAAACTTTTTCATTTAGTGAGCATACATATAAAAGCTTTCCGGGCTTTCGCACGTGTGACATGCTTTATTATTAAATGAAAACGTTTCAACTAACACAGCGGAAACGGTATATACACCTCGATCGATAAATCAAGATCAACTACGGCCGTGAAAATTGTATTGCTGATCGTCGTCAACTTACCTCATTACGTTACGTTAAAACTGTTTATAAATTAAAAGACAGGTGAAATACCACACATCAATTAGAATCTAACAGAAATTTTATGATGACATTTTATGAATATTATTATTTTAGAATAGCTAAAATTTGTGGATTAGATAAACATGGTCCCCACATGAAGCGCCAATGGTATTCAGCGCTCACCCACAGCCTTACTCATGAGTTAAAAAATAAAAAATATCATGTGCAGCACAGTACACGTGATGGAAGTGAATACTTCTTTAGAATAGAGAATGAGAGAGATTAAGAGTGAGAGATTGAAAGAGAGAGAGAGAGAGAGAGAGAGAGAAAGGGAGAGGGATAATTTCAAAAGAAATATAACAATATAAAGTTTGTGTAGAAAATATTCGGTTTATTCATTATCTACACTATCATCAGCTGGCGGTTCAATTGGTAATACTGAAATGATTGGTTTGTGATAACTAAAATATGAAATATGTTCGTGGTTCCATATTTTCTAGATAACGTGTAAAAATTGCATCTATTGTTGTTCCGGATTTTGTTGTTGATTCTTTGGGATTGATATTTATAATCAGACCAAATGTTTCTCGAAGAAAGTTAATCAACGTCAAAGAATCATTGGATCCGAAATTTACATTGAAATCTCCCCCGAGAATCAAAGGGATTTTGTCTTCGCCTCTTCTAAGTGCATTTGCACCTGTGTGGCTTTAAACCGGTAGGGAGCGGTGAATTGAATATATTATATCTTCTAGATCTTCGTTCGGTGAGATATAGATGGCTGCGATGACGATATTTTTTCATCGCTTCGTACTGAGTTTATATCGCTCTCTCTTGCTCCACTCCCGTGTGGCGTCAGAGTTGTACGTACTCGCGCGCATGTGCGTCATACTATATTTTCTTATATTGCCTAGTATTCAATGAATACGTTGCTCTCTCTCTTGCTCGTACGATGTTTCCTAAATTATTCCCCCTTCAAGCAACTTAGACCTTGGACTTAGCGTATGAGTGGGCGTTAAAGACGAAGAAATGCACAAAAGGGAGACGTGGATAGCCTAAACTGATATATATGATGTATAGCTCTCTTTCTCTTTCTCTCTATGTTATATATCTGTGTACTCTGTCTTGTAACGAAGCCTTTGTTTTAGGTATACCAAATGTATAGCTCTCTTTCTCCTTCTCTCTACGTTATATCTTTTTTCTCTCTCGTGTAACGAAATCTCGAAACGCTACATTTTTTCCAATTCACTCTCCATTCTCGTCAAATATCAGAACGCCGCCAAAGAAGTATTCACTTCAAAAATTACTCGCGAGTCGCATTTTATGACTCATGAGAATTCTTCCATACACTGATGCTTACTGAATATAAGTCAGAGCGAACAGATCGCTACTGACTGATCGCTATAGCCTTGAAAGAACTATTCGCCGGATTCTAACGTACACGGTTATTTCCTATTAGAATTCGTTCGCCCATTACCTACTCTCTTTTCGTCTTCCCGCTGAGCATCATCACGAAATCAAGAGCCGCCGCGCCGTTCTATTTATGTGATTGTTGGAACGGCGCAAGAAATTGCACCAACATATAAATTACCGAAGAGCCGTTAGTGGATGATTAATAGTTAGGGAGTTGCATGTGTAATATTTCACGATCGAAATACAAGTGCAAGGACTCGGGTTTCTCATGATTCGTGATGTTAAGTCGACCGCGGATACTCGAATGTGCACGGATACATCATATATTTGTCGTGTTCTCGGATTCCACGCGGACCGCATTATAAAACACGGAATCGTTAAGGCGTACAAGTTGCTCGATGTACTGACAGACTTCTACACGGTAATATACATTCGGCTCCTTGCGATGGGAGCTGCCCTCTCGACTTTATGGGGTTCTCCTCTCGCAGCCGAGGCTCTAAATTTGCCTCATCGGAGACGTGAACGCGTTAAGTCGCATATACCACAATTTATAGCCTCTCATAACCTCTTATAACAAAATCTAACAAAGACTGATAATGGTGAATGTTCCTAGATATTTTTGGGTATTGAAACGTCCCGTACACGGGCTATAAGATCACGCGGTATTTTTCAGTTCTTCGTAACATTATTAAAGTAATTGGGCTTATAAAACATTACCTAGATTATTTTTATTTTCATTTAATAATCAGCCAGTATCATTAGGAGAATTTTAAATTAATTTTCAGAGAGAAATTAGAGTTTTAAAATGTTCAATACAAAATAACAAGATAATAATATTACAATTTTTGCACTAAAGCTCATCGAGGCTTCAGCCTCTAGGCACTTAATAGTGATGGAGTTATTTACATTATTAGTGGAATACGGGCATCATTTAATGGTGCTCTAGCCCACGTGTGATGTACAACATTTTATCTACGACCGCTTAGATAAGAAAAGGAGACTAAAAACCGATTTTTTACAAAAAATTCAAATTTGACATTTAAATAATTATGACATCCGTTAAAAGTCACTTAAACATTTTTATACCAAATCAAAGTAACATGATGCATGAAATTGGTTAAAATCATAGTAACAATCCAGTTGTTTTAAATATGGTACATTGGATGAACCTCTAATACGGTTCACTGTGTCAAAATCTTCATTGTGCATTGTGCATGTAACACAAGAAAGACCATTAAGCGCCCTTAACCAAGAGAATCTGTTATCCCTCTCACAGGGAACCACGATTTTGCTTAAATATATATGTCTCGAGGTAATAAGACAGTTTTTAATTAATCCAAGAAGAAACAACTCGAAGTTAATCCGGGAAGAGACAGCCGGGAAGATTTGATGACCAGAAGAATCGAAGACTAGAAGAACCGAAGACCAAAAGAACAGAAAACAAGGAGATCCGAAAGCCAGAAGACCAGAAGAATAGAACTTCCGAAAATTAGCAGTTCATGTCTACGACTTTGCCACCTCTGGACGATTTCATCGCTTGAACTACGCTGTCTAGTAGAAAATCACGAAACCGGACTTTAGTAGACTCCGGTCGACCATGCAGTCATCCGTCGAGTCGTTTCAGCTCCTCTGTCATGGGCGCCGCCGAGATATGGGGTTGCGAACCTGGGGTAGAGGTCTTCGTCGCCCTGCCTATCTCTGCCTTGCTAGGTAAAGGTTATTCAATCATTCGTATTTCCGTTAATATTGTAATTATCGAGAATAATCAGAATAAAAGGGGGATTTATCTAATTATTGACTATGTTCGCCGTTATTTCATTGTGGTACTCAATTATAATTCAGTATTTTTCAGGTAAATTCTGCCATAACAATAATACACTGCTGTAATTCAAGTGCAGGCTAACTCCTGCACATCTTTGTTTTTCATTTATTTGTAATTATTTCTTTTACCGGGAACTTAAAACCCAGTATTCATCTATTTTGCGTAAATGTAAATTAATTTGTACTATGATGTTCTTGAGAGGCTAACAACCCTCTATTCATAACTTATTGCATTTTGTAGACCAGATGTGAGCGTCTCCATACGAAGATATTGACAAATCTGAGGTCGGCAATAACTCTTAAAACCATATTACTATAGGCGAACCTCGTTCGGTGGTTTTATACCATCGGTGACGTTTACTTGTTGTTTAAAATGATAATGATATTTAGTGTATATCATCTTAGGGTGCGTATTTTGTCTACCACAGAAGGGTAAAACTATCTGGGTATCTCAGAGCGAGTGGGAGCGTGACAGAGCCATAACTAGAGACAGTGCTTCACATCTAATACCTTTGCTGAGGGGAATTGTACACAACCTACGGCAACAAGCCATGTAAGTATAAGTAAGCCATGTAAGCCAAATAAATGTCTCTCCAGTGAAGAACCTCACCGAGTGTTTGGCGAGAGGAGTTCCTATTGGCGTATTGCAGAATTCAGCGTATGCTCTCCAATGCGCTTCTTATTAAACTTAATATATTTTGAGTATGCTTAGTTATCTCTATAGACGTTGTTATATCTATAGACTTTGCTATCTCTATAGACGTTGAGTAATATTTTTCCACATATAAATGGATTTTGAGTAATATACGTCAACATTGCCATTTGAACCTTTACAATAGATTATTCCAACATACTGAAGCTATGAAAATAATCAGTGTGAAATGTTGTGTATTCATCATCATTTATTACTCCCGTTGTTTTGGATACTACAAAATCGACAATTAAAGGTAATAAATATATTGTTTATCAGAGCGATGCACAATATACTCACCGATGTCAATGATAACAGCATAATTACAAATATTCCAATTACCAGAAAACTTATAGACATGCTTGTTATCCTAGAGGAGGCGAGGCTTAAGGCGGGGGACGTGCCCAAATTGCTCCTTTTATGGGATAGCATTTTTGGATAATGACCCGGATAAGAGGGGATTGCCAAGGGATTACCCATGCGATCAGTGGCTGATGAGGCCCAAACCTATATAATATATAATAATAATATAGACATGCTAATAGAACTGTCAAATGTTGTGAAAAACATGTTTTTTAAATCAATATATAGACACACTAATACGGATGTATAGTTTATTTTATCGCTATTTGCCAAATAAAAAATCTCAAACAACTCCTAGCCATAAAAACAAGCCACGGTGTAAGATACGAGCCGTTTGGGATTTTGTATTTGGGAAATAGTGATGAAATAAACTATATGCCTGTACGTTAGATATCAGTTAAATAATAACGAAGATAACCTAACTGACAATTATCTTCACTTTGTGCTAATCCTATTATCCTATTATCGCTGTCATTAATATTCATATTAGTCTATAATACGCTAAAATAATTAATTAGGATCATAAAAACCGCATTCTAAAGGTAATTATTGCTAAGTATTACAGATGCTTTATACCGTTCTAACGTACTGATGTATATTTTTAACAAATAATGGCATTATCGACACATTTTGCACACATACCTATAGCCTTAGAGGATATTGAATCATTAAGGTAATGCGATGAACACGTGAAGGTTGATTTTTTCATCGAGAACGATCCTTACTGCCGTTCTTACGAGTAAAAATCGTGCATTCAGTAATTTTTTTACGCGTTTGTGAACGTGAGCAACGCTGATTTAAGCGTATTCAGAACGTTATAAAGTAATGAAATCAACAAGTTAATGCTAGAAAAAATATTGTTTATTAGTTTATTGTGGATGAACTTCATTAGAATGAAGGCCGTTTGGTGTGGAAAACATCTAATATATAATTTAAGAGAGTGATGTGAGAACAGCAAAATTGAGGTCGAGACCTTTCTACTGGAATGAAAAAATCCTTTTATGTAAGGTTTTTTGCTCGGTTTGAATTTTGATCTTCTAGTGGAATAGTTAGTGCGTAATAGACGTAAATATTTCAATTAATGTATTTTAAGGAACCACATTCATTAATTTGTAGTTATTTTTGATTGAAACAGATAATTTATATGCATTAATGCGAATATTTACAAAATATACAGGTTGTAACATAAAGGTTGGGAATAAATTAAACGGTGGATTTTTCAGTAAAAAAAAAGATTTTTTGTCATATGAAGTTATGCTTTACGGGTTTTCGTTTTCAAGTTACAGGGCATTAAAAAAATTGAAAAAATTTAGTTTTTCTCTGATAACTTTTGAACATTAGAAGATAATGGAACGAAATCTTAGCCGTAGCTTAATTTGATAATGCCTGAGCAACAGAAAGAATATTGACTTCATAAGTTACTCAGTGGTGTGCGCACGCATTGTGCCATAAGGTTTTCCGAAGAGAATTGTGGTACGCCGCTGGTAAAAACATTTTTTTAATATTTATTTAAAATCCTCCTTTTATTTTAAACAAAATTACCTTCTTGCATTTTATTTGTATCTATTGTCATTTTTCCGTAATTAAAACTTTTATAAATACAATTTTTTCCCACTGCTAACATAGGAAAATGAAAGAAATAAAAACATTATTAAGTATGCTTTGACTCAGACATCAAAAATGGTTTTCAGATGGCTTCAGATAAAACGTCATTGTCAGTTAAGACATTTAGCTTTCCTTAGACGATTGTACTTTGGTTTAGATCTATTAAAAATGGACTACTCATTTCAAGAATTAGCAGATATGCATTTTACTTATGGCCTTGCCAACTGAAATACTTTGTTAGCTGTGCGTCTGTATGTTGAACGTTTTCCAGCTCAGCGCATTCCAAATAGGAAGACTTTTTCGAGAACTAATGGGCGCTTACGTGAAACCGGCTCGTTAAAGCCTTGCACATCCAGCGGAAGACCTCAAAATGTAAGGAAAGTAAAACTTGAGAAACGGATCCTTTAGACTGTCGAGGCGAATCCTGTATCAAGTACTAGAAGAATTGGAAGAATAGAGAGAGTAAGTCATATGGCTGTCCAACGAATCCTGCATGATAATTTGTTATACCCATACCATCTACAAAGAGGACAGGCACTTTCTGCCGAGGATTATGTACCACGTCTTAGAGTTAGTACCTGGCTTTTAAATAAGTGTAATCAGAACTTGTTACTCCACTCAACCATCTTATTTACCGACGAAGCTGGATTTACAAGGGATGGTATAGTTAATTTCTACAACAACCATCTGGGCTGATGAAAATCCGCATGGAATAATACAATATCGGCACCAGCAACGATTTTCAATTAATGATTGGGCCGGAATAATTGGCAATTTTTTTATTGGTCCCATAGTACTACTAAACAGACTAGTCGGCTTATCGTATCTGGATTTTCTTCAAAACAAATTACAACTTTTATTAGAAGAAGTGCTAATTGAAACACGCGAGAACATGTGGTTTATGCATGATGGCGCCCCAGCTCACTTTAGGCGAGAAGTGAGAGAATACCTTAATGAAACGTTCCGGAATAAATGGATAGGTCGTGCAGGGCCAAGAGCGTAGCCTCCTCGTTCTCCCGACCTTAATCCATTAGACTATTATTTGTGGGGGCACTTAAAAAACATAGTTTATTCCGCTCCCATTCCTGATGTGCAGACTCTCCGTCAAAGAGTTGAAATGGGCTGTCAGCAAATTCGAGAGATGCCCGGTATTTTTGGACGAGTAAGAGAATCCATGATAAAATTCATTGAAAAGTTTAGTTGAAGTTGGGGGGAACATTTCCAGCACCTTTTGTAATCATGTTTGTTGCTTATCACATCCTATTAGTCAATACATTCTTTAAATTCCTAAGTAACTAGTATTTTTTATTATTGTTAAAATAATAAGATATTTTAATTTGAATTTTCAATGAAAAAGTCTATTTTCAATGCTTATTCGACCATTTTCGGTGTCTGAGTCAAAGCATACTTGATACTGTTTTTATTTCTTTCACTTTCCTAGGTTAGCACGGGGAAAATTGTATTTAAGTTTTAATTACGGGAAAATCACAACAGATACACATAAAATGCAAGAAGGTAATTTTGTTTAAAATAAAAAGAGGATTTCAAATGAATATTAAAAAAACGTTTTTACCAGTTGTTTACCAATACTTTTTCTGTTACTGGGGCATTATCAAATTAAGCTACGGCTAAAATTTTATTTCATTATCTTCTAATGTTCGAAAGTTATTAGAGAAAAACAAAATTTTTTCAAATTTTTTAGCGCCCTGTAACTTGAAAACAAAAAACCGTAGAGCATAACTTCGCATGAAAAAATCTTTTTTTTTTATTAAAAAATCCACCGTCTAATTTATTCCCAACCTTTATGATACACCCTGTATAATAATGATAATAACAAATTGACTATTAAATCAGGGCTACTCCACTTAAGCTCATATTTTAATTTAATTCAGATTTAAGAAAACTTATACTATTAACTAAATATGTAGTTACATCGTTACCTAATTATAAGTCTATAACCAGTCAAAATAATAGAAGAAACTTATAAAGACATTCTTTGAGATGTATATAAAAACATGACACTCGATACTATCAACATTAGATGGACAGATAGATAATAATAAGTAAATATAATAAAGATAAACTAACTGTGTAATAAATATAACAATCGAGCAAATATGAAAGGTGAAGTGAAAGAAACTAAATTTGTGATTATGTGATTAATTATTGTCGGCAGTACCGTGAAGAATACTACTGCATAGAATATATGAGGAGCTGGTGAACAAAACGATATAATTACACAAAGCTAAATTTTACAGGAGGAGCAAAAGACTGAACGATATAATTACAATGTGTCTTTGGCGTGGTTTTTTGTTTACTCATATAGAGTTTGTCACTTTATCTGTCACATATGTTAAATCCAGATTCCTATCTCTAATAAAACGGAAGTACTTAAATTTGAAAAATGAAATTATGTCTTTTTCTTTGCGACCGGTGCAAATATTATATTTTCATTGCTACTAGAATGCAATTAAGCCATTTTGATTGCAGTTTACATAAAATTATTAGTCATGGAACATAAAACAGTCTCTTCTGAAAAAAATGAGTTACTTCTCTCAAAATAAAGAATCACCAGTGCTTTCATTGGATTCTGAGCTCAGTGTCCATTTTCTCACAATCGCAACCTCGGTCGTGTCCATCTTCCTGACATCCCCCTTCATCATCTTCTTTCTCATCTTTATTGCTTGCCTGTGGTATCCCTAAAATTTCGTTATACCAACTTAATTTTTTCAAAAAATAAAACCCGCCACAGGTAGGATTCGACATTTGTCCCGGATCGGAACCGAACGACATACAGCTGTTTCGAACTTGTTAGTTCTCATCAGTGCCGCACACGGTACGCCGATTCAGGACAAATGCCGAATGAACTTTATGGCGTATACATCTTTATCGATACGATCTCTGTCAGTAACATATAAGTCTCGATTCCGACTTATATGTTACTGACCAACTTAATTCTTGATGCTGTTCCGAGTTGTTTCCAAAATAACTCAATAACTTCGATTAAACAATCGACAACCAAGAACTCTGATTCCCGAGAACAGCTGATTACCAGAGATTACACTCTTTAATCACAGACTTTACCTTATTTTCTACTAAAAAACAAAAACTAGTGTAGCCTCATTAAAAACAGTTTTGAAAGTGCAAAAAAATGGATGTCACTTATATCGTGTTGATTGACATCTTATAAATTTGTATAAAAAGTATTCTATTTTGAACTAAAATGTGCTCATTTATTCAAAACCGTTGAAATTTTACTGTAATGGTACCATTTTGATCGATCGATATCGCGAACTCTGTGTTGGCACAGTTTTAGGTAGTTCTGCTTGTCAATGAATTCAGATTTGTATTCGGTGAACCAAAAGCGTCCGGATTAAATAAACAAATAAAAAAAGGATTGTAACCAAAAGCTTAATGATACCCTTTTGTTCGCCAGCTCCTCATATGTAATTTCATTTTATTTCAAAAGTTGTTCAGGGATATCTTAAATGGTCCATTAAAATGTCATAAATGCTAATAGTATACATAAAACAGTATAAATGAAAGTAAGTTATCTTGTCTACATGGCTGAGTGAGGTTTTCCGCACACATATAGAGATGAAAATGTAGTTAAAATACATTTAGCAATTAGGGACATATGGGACGCAGACATATTTTCCTTAGGTCGTTTAAGCTGATTTGTTTTTGACGAAACTCTGTCATGCCTTCTTAATCCATAAACAAAATGGCAGTATTACCTATTTTGTATTTTCTTTAGTCTGTATTTAGTCAAGACATATATACTCGTAACACAAAGTAATAGCATAATATAATATTGCTCAAACTAGGATCTCAACATATTTATTATCTAACTCAAAGTTAATAATTTAGTTTTTTCAGTATAATAATTTCAAGTCTAATAATTTCAATACTTTCTTGATGAGTAGCTATAGGTACTCTAGAAATCCTAATTTACAGTAAAAAATTACCCTTGCATTTTGTATATTATCTACAATTTTTAAAGGTTCACTGTTTATTTGTAGCTTGAGACTGGATTTAATCGTATATTCTAAGCATCTTGAATAGTACGTGATCGCACTACATTTATAATTGTTTAATTTAAGTTATAGTTTTCTGACTTATAAAGATATATTCAAAACTGGAATTTGAGTGTCGTTAAAGACAAAACTCAACACACGAAGAATATAAAATCCATACTTCAGCGTTGATTGCTTTACAGGAAGATACAATGGGTAGCCTGAGTGTTGCAGGGCTTCGAAGCCCTTTCCAGAAAACTAAATCGAACCTAACCTAATAGATAAATTAACAATCTTGTAACAAATTTGCCTTTGTTTTTAGGGACGATACAAATTAAAATTAAAATATAACTCAAATATTCGACATCTTCAATAGCAATTAATTGTAAATAGTGCAAATAGTATTCACACTCACTAAACCATTACAGACGGCAGATTACCGACAAAATGAGCACCATATTCGTGTGGCATGGTGTGAGGCTGACCTAGGATTCTGCACTAGAACACAGTGACTTATGACATGTAGAGGTTATAGAAGAGTCATGCATGCATGGGAATATTGTTTAGCACGAGCAAATAAATAACACGTACTTCACAGAAGCATCTACGTTCGCTTCTTTTCGTTTTACTGTTCTCGCTTCGCCTTATTGAATTATATGTGGGCAAGATCTAGTTCTCCATGGTAGGACGCTAAAATAATATGTGAGGGGTCCTAAAATTAAAATACGAAAAAATCATTAACAGGTTAAAAAAACACAGAAAGCTTATGCGAGAAATGTATAGAATCCACTAAATAAAATACAAGGCTTTATTTATGTAATTTACTTTTATACGGGGTGTGAGCATATACGTGTGCTAAAAATATCAAAGATGTGCGCTATAAAGTTATTCTCGTCTTTTGCTCAAATGCTACATGTATGTGTAATACGTCATTTGGTGATTAATTTGTCTAATAGAAGTACTCTTCAACAGTTTTTTTATTAATGCCGTTTTATTTTTTAATAATAATTTTATTTAACTACACTAAGTATGTTTTTAAGCGTATATAACTTCAGAAACTTAAGTTGAAGAGGACTTTTCAGCTAATTTGATGACATAATAGAAGTGATACCAGAGTTGTAACTCTGATTAAACATGAATTAGATATTCATGGAATATTCCGCAAGGACTATATCTATACTTTGGCAATCAATTCCGGGTAATTATCGAATGCGTACACGAAGTATAGAATCATAAGAACGTCAGTGGCGCGAAGGGTGGTATTTGCTTACATTGTTTCTTATCATCAACTAATTTGCTTCGCTATTTGAGATTCTTCTTTGATTAAAACGTTTGGTGACTTCTTTGATTATCACTACAATTTTTTTCATTTGTAAGAATCAACATTTATGATGTAAGATTCCTATTTAAACTGTAGAAAATTCTAGAATGTTATTTGATTATGTTTATAAAAAACGAGAAAATGAAAATAAGCTAACTTATTTATCCTTAAAGCTTTTTATTGTGTAAATTAGGAATTACTATTAAAGCGAATATAATGCTATGGTTTAAGTTAAAAATGCAATGAATTTAGTAAATCGGCTTTATTACAAGAATTTATTGCCAAAAAACCGATGTATGAAAATTTAAGTCATTTTCAAACGCTATTTTCTTTGTAGCAAATTTAAAAAATTGATTGCCGCTAAAAATATGTTTGTAGCACAACTCGCAGTGAAGAAAATAAGCCCTCGAACAAGTCTGTAGGACCATCCGCTTCGATGGAAAAGCCGTTTTACGAAAACACCTCTTTTTACGAAAATAGCTATAACTTTGAAAAAGAATATATTTTGGAATTGTACAAAAACGACTGTTTTCGTCTGACTTAGAACTACATTTTCTGAAATTATTAAATGTCTTCATCAAATATTGTTATTTTTAGAGCAAAATAAAAAAAAACACAATTTTCAACGGTTTTCTCGATATATCTTGAAAAGTAATGAATCGATTCGAGCTCACAAAAATTGAATCCAAAGATTCTTTCATTATCTACAACTTTCTCATTCAACTTTTTCCAATCCGAGCACAACTTTCTTTTTTATTCGCAAAAAACCGACTCTTTGACTTTTGCTAATTTTTTAGGTTATGTTAGGGGCCGCCATTTTGAGAGCAAAAAACTGTAAGTTTCTTGAAATATTATTTTCTATATGCTCAATTTTTTTTTCTGTTTACAATTAGTGACCGGGTCATTCCCTATTGATTGGACTAATATTGCAACCAAGATTCTTAAAAACCAACAGCATTGTACTAATCAGAATTTAACTCCTAACCATAGTTAGGAAGTTTTTTTTTACTAAGGAAGTTCTGTATAACTGCCACGAAAAATGTTCTCTTATGAAAACTGCTGTTTTCTCTTTGCCATTCATCTTCCTACCAAAGTCCTGCGTATGTAGGACTATCATGTATGCCATACTGTCTATTTACACACATACATTTTCAAATATGCAAGTAAAAACTACTAGCCCACAGTCTTTTAAATGAAATTATTTCACACTGAAGGCCGTTAATACAAGTATGCTAATAAATAAAAGAAGTATTCCTAAGGGCACACTACCCTCTAAAAAATGCAAGAAGTTTTAGAATAGGCGGTGCATCAAACTCAACTTAAGTTAAGGATCTCAACATAATATTATACCCTCTACATTTTAAGCCAGAGCATGTAGTAAAAAATCAATTTCAGATTTGATATCAGCAGCGATAAAATATTATTAAAATTCGTTAAAGGAGCTCCAATAACGAATGATAAAAATTGTTTTTGTAAGTTTTATTTAATTTTTATGTCACACTTGCATTATTAACTTGCTCCATATCACTGTATGTGATCGCTAGGATCAATAAATGCCTTTTTATCTTCTATTTTCAAAATCTACATTTCGAAATCGACGATTAATTATGAACCTGCGTCGCAATAATTCCCATATACATTCTCGCCTATGGTGAGCTTGTGCACCGGTTGCGGTCTGTATCTAGGTGGCTGCGGCTGCTGCCGGCCGGCCTGTTAGATTTAGTTGACCGATTATTGATCAGCTTGAAATGAAAGTGTGCTGTGGCGCTGGTCGGTTGTCTTTGACCCGCGTTGTGCTCTATGATTCAAACCAGGGCCGTATTTCATCATTTGGAAACTATCTTTTTTTGTAATGAGAGAGGATAGTTATTTTATATCGGTAAATTAGGGTTAATATCAAAACGGTTACTTGTGAAACTGGGCCCTAAAAGGAGGAAACAAAGACTATATTTTAGTATTTCCATAAACATTATTAGAGTTTGCGCAAATACTCCAGCATAATCAAGTGTAAAAACTCAAAATATTTAAAATAATTTTCTTATCCTTTCCCGAACACATTTCTAGGTATAAGAGAACGATTTACAAATATTTGACAAATTAATAGAGCTCTAATGCTTTCTTCGTGAGTATAAGTTTCACTGCATTTTGCAACTACTGGTCACGAAGAATAGGAAAAAGTGTGAGATTCTCTGGGTATGCGTAGAATAAATAGCGAGACAGCATTCGAACTCTGTGTACATTCACATTCAATATATATTCATCGATATTCATTCTGAAAATGTCTCAATTCGACTGATTGTGAGTTAAGACCATGCTATTTACTGCACACCTCATGGGCGGTCTGAAATCGCAGTTTTGAGACTTGATCCTATTCTTGATGAGCTGTACTTCGAAACAGAAAAAAATATATATAACTACGCCAATCTTCAATTTTCTAGATAAGTATAGATAAGATATTTTCCTGGATATACCACAAGGAGATATGTTCTCTGTATATAAATTTCACAGTAGACCTAACATACTAAAAAAACCGTTTATTTCAGTTTTAGAAAAATGCATGTGATATGTTTACTTTCAGTGGGAAAAAATTTAATAATCGATGAGACAATATTGAGTTATCAAAAATTATCTTGGTCAAAGGTTGGTCGTGAGTTTTACAAGAGTTGTCGAAACTAGTCTCCTGAATTTATATCGATAACTTTTCAATTATCAGAATTCTTCCAGTTTTCTTGGTATTGCAATTTTTCGTAGTTTTTGAATTATGATTTTCACCACGTAGCACACAATTTATATGACTGAAGCCTAATTTTGAACTAGTGCTACTAGCTACTATTCGTTGAATTTGAAATACAGTCAGGGTTTATATTTGCAGAATTCTCCACAGCACTTCCTGAACTTAGTACTAACACCAACGAGTTGTTTTAGCAACGGATGTACTTTTTTATCAAACGATTTATATTTATTGCGACTCATGTCGTAATTCAAAAAATGTTGGTAGACCAACCGCCAATGGTTTGTTAATAATTTAAAGAATAGACATCTCCCAAATCTAACTTATTCTTTGGCGAAACCCTAATACAATGCTAATTATTTCGATAGCACGAGAAGAAGCTTCTGTATTTTTTGAACAAGACGGGAGACATTTCCAACAGCTTCCTTAACTCAGAGATTTTTTTGTTAATATAAACATTAATTACCAACAAGTATTTAATTACTATTTTATCTCTAGAATAAACAATACATTTGCATGTTTTCATTAACTTGTTAATATAACTAATAACTTTTAAGTTTCAAATTTAAATTTTTAAAGAAATATTTCGGAAAGATAATGTAAATTAAGACGCACGGTTTTCATTTCATCGCTATCTTTGACTAAACCAATTACTGATATCTCGGTATCAATAAAAATAAATAGTCAATATGCCTAAATAGTCAATGAAATGGCCATCATGTACATGATTTCTGGTTGTCTTTCCCTATGTCAACTAGTGCAGAATTTAATTGTCTTTTATTTAATATACAGAATGTATCGTTTGAAATAAATACTTTTATCAGTCTGCAAATGACCATATTAGCTGTCAAGTCTAAAAGAATTTGTATATATTTTAACTCACACAGAATTTATTTTAACATTCTATCTCTTAAAAAATAATCTTATGCTTATTCCACACATTCTTCAGTTCTTTTTCTTTTAGATGCATCTAGACTTCAGTTCTAATAAGATGGAGTCGGTCAATTTATGAACAGATTTTCCATATAATAATGCATAGAAAACTGTTAACAATCCATTATTCATATTATATTCCAATCTTACAACTGCTATCCTTTTTTTTACTTCATTGCTGATTAAGTTTATTCCATTCACTTCAGAAATATGCATCTAGAGCATATGTATTGTTAATGAACTATACTCATGAGAAATAAATACTAATTGAATTTTCTTTCTAAATTATGTTCCACTAATGCAGAACTCTGTTGAATATACATAGAAATGTCTATAACCAGTAGTATACACCTACTACAACAACAAGCAATCCAGAAGATTACTACAATACACCTGAATTAATTTAAATCACACATGATATTGTTTAGCTCCTGCACTGTTGTGTCTACATTGCTATCAGTGGCGGCTCGTGGTATCCATATTAGGGTAGGCGATAGCGGCGTATGAGCTTCATCAATCCTTAAAAATAGCGCCGAAGGCGAAAATTTTTAAAATTTTCAAGGTCACGCGTTTTCCTGGTACTTCAGAATTTCAATGATTGAATTTCATTTACACAAAAATATAGACTTTCACAAGGATTTTTTGAACTTAATACCTCTTGGTTATTCGTGAATAATAATAGTTATTGTGGGTATAAATAAATTGGAATAAACGAAATATATTTATTGAGTATTATACCTATATTATGTAAATTGGGTTGGCAATAATACATTATTTTAGGGCGCTTTAGGGTATAGGCCTCCTCCTCCCCTCACAGCCTTCCTTAACCATCGCCATTATTGACTGTCAATTACAAAGTGGATACCTACTACTTTTTATAATTTAAATTAACGCGCCTATCTTTAATTAATGAAAATTTGTTAATTATATTTTCCGTTAAGTCATCAGATTTCTGAAGTGTGCTAAATAATCCCTTTTCAATTGAATAAGTGCAAGCGACGATAAACGTTCATTCTTCATAGAGTTCCGACTATGCTTTTTAATACGTTTTAAACAATAAAAATGTCTTTCAACCGATGTACTTGTTGCTGGAATTGTAGCAATTAAAACAATAAGTTTAAAAACCTCTGGAAATATTTCTCGAAATTCATATTCCACAAAATATTTCAACATTGATTCGATATTTAATGTTTCAAATTGATCATCACAATAGGTATATAACCCAATATCCCCAGTAATGTCACGGCTTATTCAATGCGGAGGCGTCTTCGGATCTGCCGAAGAACGCCGATCTACTTCAGGCGGCGATTGGATTCGCCTTCAACTGCTTTATTTAAAGAGTATAATTGGCTGCAGACGTCTGAGCTGCGATTATTTTGCCATTACAACAACGCTGTTTGTCGTCTTACCGACATCTGGTTGACGTGTTAGCTATCGATTTTCAGGCGGTGAGATGGAGAACCTAGCCTGGTCTGGTTGTTCTGTTTAGGAATAAAATGATTTAATTCGGTGTAGCGCGGCGCCGTGCGGACTGCGGTGGTATATATAAAGGGTGTTGACGGCACCAGCGCCGCCGACGGCGATAGATAATTTAATTAGTATAAAATAGTTATTATTAATTATATTAAATATTTCTGTATTATCAGGGACGTTAACAGTTCATTGTAATTGCGCTGTTATGAGAAATGACACAAAATTTTAAAGGTAGGCGGCGCCTACCTTGCCTACCCCGACGAGCCGCCACTGATTGCTATCTGGCTGTTTCCGAATAACGGTATAAAGTACACCGTCCATCATGAAGTATTTCAATTATCCGACAGACACTCAGCGCAATGGATGTACAGGTACAGGTAGAGGCACCTGTTATTAAAAATAAATTATAATTTTTACATATAAGAGAGACACGACTAGCAAAACAAATTTAGTACTCCTATCAAATAGAATTTGTAAAATTTCTTCAATCTTCTCAAATCAAAAGAATAAATGGCCAGATTATATACAAAGTTTAATTATTCTAAAATAATAAACTATAATTCTATAATGAACAAATATGAAAAAAAATATATGGTGTTATAATACTTGCGTTGAACAAATGTAGATACAATAAAGGCGTGTTTTTATCTTCACGGTATATTTATCTAAATAGCCGTTATTAAAAAAAATTCTAAAATAAGCGATTGCTATATCTTCAATAAGCGCAAAACAAAATCTAGTAATCTCAAAATTTTACACAATTCGGTGACTCATAACCTCAAAATATGTCGTCGCAGCACGTTTACTCGACTTCCTTGTAAGCGAAAAAAATTCTACACAAATGTCACGTTCTCAGAACAAATACAGACACGTTATAGCAACAAGCCGCGCTCTTGTTCGTCGAGTTGTTATATTTTTTGTAAAAGGTCGAAAACAATTCGATAGAACAAAGTTCCGCCGCTGGCGGCTGTAAAATTCGTCGGTCCCTCCCTGACTCTATCTTTGTCGGGGTCGTGGGAACCGCGGTGAAAGAACCGTACGTACGCCACGGAGGTTCCTAGGCAGGGCCAACTGCCGTCGCTCATCTAATGACAGGTGATGCGGCTAGCAGATAGACGGGGCCCGCTTACATGTGTATTTTCGGAAATACCCGTTCGTGCCAAATTCTTCACTGCAACGCGAACATGCATATTTAATTCCGTGTGAGGGTTACTCTAAATGGACTAAAACGATGATCGATCCGGATGAACACTTAAGAGATACCTTAAGATATATTTAGGACTGAGCTTGTCAAATAACGTATCAGGCAGTGGCGGCTCCTATATAAGATCACATGAGCACGTGCCCCCCTAAAGAAAAAGAAAACGAACAAAATAAAAAATCACACCTAATCATGATTTATTTCCTATTCATTGATTTATAAACTAACTATTTAATTAACGTCTCACGAATATGCTGCTTTCCATTTTTTAAGTAATAATAAAGCAAAATCCCCAGAATTACAGATATCACGAGCAATTTGACGAAGTACCAAAATTCTTTCTTTTAAGGCTAGTACACACCTACGACAAAGTCGCGGAACATTGTCCATAGACTGTTGCGATACAATGTCCTGCGTCCCCACCTAGAAACCCACTTGCAAGACAAAAATTTTTAGCCAGAGACTACGTTGCTTCCCTCCTTTTGTCTTTGTTTTTATACTCGGTAGACTTAATATCCCAAAGACAAGGGAAGGTGTGTAAATCCTCAATAATTTGTAGAGTAGGTTCTATCGCAAACAACAGAATACAACAACAACACGTGGCGGTTATCTGCAGACTGGAATCGGCGGGTCCCGGGACATTTGTCTCGTGACACGTCCAGACTACTCATGTTGCGCAACATTTGTATCATGTATCCCATTGCGAATGGGAGACCTGTGACATGCAACTATTGTATCGCGACAGTTCCAAATATGGAAAAAATGTCGCGGGACATTCCTGGGACTTGTCGCTATACACGTGTTCCGCAACTTTGTCGCTAGGTGTGTACTAGCCTTTAATGATATTCACGCAACAGCCGGTAACGTACCTATTTCAATCGGTCTGTGGTTTAGTCGAATGTGCCATCGATAAAGGCATGCTTTTCTATGTACCTCTCTGTCCAGCTAATTGGTGCTAAAAATCGCTCCTTTTCTGTCCCATATGGCACACATTTCATGTGCCGATATGATTTTGTTACTGCACTGCACATGTGCACATGTTTCTGGGTCTTACCAGACATGCGTTTAACAGGTTGAATACAGTGGTTACGTCTCGTCGATAGTATTGGTGATTTCGCGTGTGATTTCAATATTCTATTAAGATCATTTATTAATAATCCTGAAAAATGGATACGGTAGCGGGATGTACTTCTAAATGTTATTCTGAAGAAAAGTGCAAATGTAATGTGAACTTTTTAAGAGACTCTTTTAGAAAATTAACACTGGAAGAAAAAATTCAGATTCAGGTAAAAAAAAGGTTCAGATTTAGGTTCAGAAAAATATCGGGTGGCCCAAACCGACAATACAACGGCGGCCCAAAAAAGATATTTTAAGAGACTACTTAAAATAGAATTATATGAAAAATATGATTGTCTGTGCGGTTGTGAAATAAGAAATAGTTTGTTTTGTTTTCCGTGGGGTGAAAGTTGGTATAGTGGATTGGTATAGACTTCAAATGGCACTAGAAATAATTTATCAAAGACCAGATTTTAGAAGTCTATTTGGATCTGTACACTGCCTGAAATTCATTATCGAAAATAATCTATACAAAGTTTTTTTAGCAACCTATGATCTGCTCCAAATTATAGTAACAATTCTAATGTCCGCTGCAGAAGAAGCAAGAAACATTTCAACATTAAAATGATAAAACACTTTTAAGAAGCACCATGAATGAAGATCGATTGTCTGCGTTAGCCATGCTGTCAATAGAAAAAAAAATTGGTGCAAGAGATTCCCGATTTTAATAACTTAGTTATCACTAAATTCACAGAATTCAAAGAAAGGAAAATGGACTTTCTATTTAAACATTGTGTTTAATTTGTGTTTGTTCTATAAAACTAACATATTGGTTATTATCAAGTTAATATAAACTAGGTACTTTATTATACTTTACACCCGTGTTTTTGTTAGATATACATGCAAGAAATATCCCGCAAAATGGTAAGTAAATATTACCAACAAAAACAAAATTATCTATATTTATTATCATTTTAAAATATGAATATTTTGTACTTGTATGTAACACAAGTAAAAAAAAAATTATGGACTCCCCAAAATTCTCGTCACGAACCGCCGCTGGTATCAGGCTGTCAACAGAAATCGGTCAATAGAAACGATATAGATATTACTATATGGACTATATTTTCATTTTCACAGATATAATATTTTGGTAATGCAAAATACACCATGTTACCAATAGAATATTGCAACAAGTTACATATTCTTTTATTCAAATTATGTAAAAAGTGAGCGTGATGTGCAACGCAATGTTTTGTAAGCTATCAATTTTTAATATATACGACCATTAAACTGAATTAATTGAGGGGATAAAGAACGTAGTTCTTGCGTTTTCTTGCAACGTAGAAAAACGCAAACGATATCTTCTTGAAATGATACAAATACTAGTACAAATAATACAGGTAGTACTACAATTGGATTTCGTGTGATACTCAATGTCAATATTTAGAACAGATTGTGCTAATATGGTGGCAACTTTAGTAATTATTAGTGTTGTATGTTCAGTTCGTGCTGTCAATTTGGCGACATTCAGCTTGTCGCCAAATGGAAATTAAGAAAGCTGTAATCTTCTAAATAGAATTGGTCAATTTATCATATTTTATTTTGTACATAACGAAAGAACCGTTTTGATAATAGCAATCTATAAGTCATAACATTGAGGAAAGACAGGTTAAATTTATTACTATATTCAGCATGTCGTCAAATGGTAACTAGAAAAGCTGCAATATTTCATATAATGTCAGTAAAACTCATCGTATCTTCTTTTATGTAAAACGAATAAATCATCTTAATAATTGAAATCTATGAGACATGGCGCTGGGGAGAGGCAGGTAATATTTTTTCTAAAATTTACTCCTATATTCAGCATGTCGCCAAATGAAAACAAAAGAAGGCTGCTATATTCAAAATATCTTTAATGAACTCGACATATTTTCTTGTGTAGAGAACGAAAGAACTGGTTTAATAATGTCACGATATGAGACATAACGCTGAGGAGAGGTAGGTGATGTATTCTCAAAAATTTGCTACTATATTCAGCATTTCGCCAAATGAAAATAAAAAAGCTGTAATCTTCTAAGTACCACAAGTATAATCACCATTGTCTTTTTTATAGAAAGCGAAAGAATTGTGCCGATAATTGTAATTTATGAGACATAGCGATGAGGAGAGACAGGTGATGTTTTCTTAAAAATATACTACTATATTTAGCATGTCAGCAAATAAAAATTAGAAAAGCTACAGTATTCTATATATCAATAGTCAAATCACTATGTTGTCTTTTGTGGACAATGAAAGAACTGTATTGACAGTTGCAATTTATTAGACATAGCGTTGAGGAGAGGCAGGTGATGTTTTCTCAAAAAATCACTACTATATTCAGCATGTCGCTATATAAAAATTAAAAAATCTATAGTTTTCTAAACATCTCTAGTCAAATCATCATATTACTTTTTGTATAAAACGAAAGAATTATCTTGATAATGGCACTCTATTAAACATAACGCTAAGGAGGGACCGGTGATATTTTCTCAAAATCTTACTACTATATACAGCATGTCGTCAAATGGAAACTAAAAAAGCTGTTAAATATTATCAGTCATATCATCATATTCTCTTTTATATAAAGCAAAAGAATCGTCTTTTGGTAGAGTGTGTTCTATCCACCTCAAAATTAATAGGTGTCATCTGGGAGACGTCCCCAATCAGAATCAGAATCAGTCAAAACCCGATCGATCCGACACGTTTTAGTTGAGTTTTCGTGCTAACAAGAAATTTTTAAAATGCTGACAACGACAACGACACACACACAGGCAACATTTTTCAAAAATAATTTTTTTTTGGTCTTTAGGTCGAAAAACGAAAAATAAACGCTAGAAATTTTTTTTCATTTTTCCTTACACGATTACATTACTTTTCCGCTCTAGTATAGTTGAGTGCGGAAGAGTAAAATCTATAATCTTCCAAATATTACTATTCATTTCGGCATATATTATTTTGCAGAAAATGAAATAGCTGTCACAATCTATGAGACAAGATGCTAACTAGCGATAGATGATGTTTTCTCAAACATTTACTATTGTATTCAGCATGTCGTCAAATCATCATCATGAGGTCATCAGTTCTAAGACTGGTTGGATGCTAACCTCCAGCTTCTCCTATCTTGTGCTAACCTACGACTTTCGCTAATTGTACTACAACCTACATCCCTTACTATTTGCGAGCAGTAGTCTAATCTAGGCCTACCTCTGCCTTTCTTCACTCCTATTTCTACCTCCAAAATATCGCGGACTATTCCCCCAGGTCTCAGCAAGTGGCCTACCATTATATCTCTTCTCTTTTTTATGTTTTTCCACATACTTCTTTTCTCGCCGACTTTCTCTAATACTTCTTCGTTTCTAACCTTATCAGTCCACGGTATTTTCATCATTTTTCGGTAATACCACATCTCAAAAGATTCTAATTTCTTCCTACTTGCGTACCCTACCGCCCGGGTTTCGCAACCGTATAGTGCCGTGCTCCATACATACGTTTTCAAAAATCTCTTTTGTAGAAAGTGAAATAATTGTCTTGATAATGGTAGTCTGTGAGCCATAATGCTCATAATGCTGAGGAGAGACAGGTGATGTTTTCTCAAAAATTTACTATTATATACAGTATGTACGCCAAATGAAAATTAAAATAGCTACAGTGTTTTAAATATCATTAGTCAATTTGTCGTATTTTCGTAGAACATTAGTCAATTTTTCGTAGAAAACTAGTGCAATCTATGCTAAATTTTTCAGAAAACGATTTGTCAAAAATTTACCACTATATTCAGCATGTCGCCAAATTAAAACAAAAAAATGTGTAATCTCATAAATATAATCAATCAGTTCACTATATCTTATTTTATATAAAACGAAAGAACTGTCTTGATAATTGGAGTCTGTAAGACATAGCGCCGAAGAGAGACAGACGAAGTTTTCTCAAAAATTTACTTCTATATTCAGCAAAAAAGCTCTAATATTGTAACTATCATCAGTCAATTCAAAATATCTCCTTGTGCAGAAAATGAAAGAACTGTTTTGATAATAGTAATCTATTATCCATAATGCTGAGAAGAGACGGGTGACGTTTTCTCAAAAAATTACTATTATATACAGCATTTACGCCAAATGAAAATTAAAATAGCTACAGTGTTTTAAATATTATTAGTCAATTTGTCGTATTTTCATAAAACATTAGTCAATTTGTCGTAGAAGACGATAAGTGCAATCTATGCTAAATTTTTGACAAAACAATTTCTCAAAAATTTACCACTATATTCAGCATGTTGCCAAATTAAAAAAAAAGTGTAATCTCATAAATATAATCAATCAGTTCACCATATCTTATTTTATATAAAACGAAAGAACTGTCTTGATAATTGGAGTGTGTAAGACATAGCGCTGTAGAGAGACAGACGAAGTTTTCTCAAAAATTTACTTCTATACTCAGCAAAATAGCTCTAATATTGTAAATATCATCAGTCAGTTCAAAATATCTCCTTGTGGAGAAAATGAAAGAACTGTTTTGATAATAGTAATTATCCATAATGCTAAGAAGAGACAGGTGATGTTTTCTCAAAAATTTACTATTATATACAGCATTTACGCCAAATGAAAATTAAAATAGCTACAGTGTTTTAAATATCATTAGTCAATTTGTCTTATTTTCGTAGAACATTAGTCAATTTGTCGTAGAAAACGATAAGTGCACTCTATGAAGCATAGTGCTGATGAGAAATATGTAATACTTTCTCAAAAATTTACTACTATATTCAGCATGTCGCCAATGTGTATGTCAGCTCGGTGCCTTGGATCCGCTCCTGATCATTCCATCATATATGATTTATTAGCTATTTACTATTGTATTTACTGATTGGCTTATATAGTAATTGGAGGCTTCTGTTGGGTACTGTTTTATTTAAATATATAAAATACAAAAATATGGTTCTGATAAATATTCTTAGAGTATTGTCGGCAAAACTGGCCAATATGCGTCGAGCTGTCTAGGCCGTCAATATAAGAGACGAAGGCATCTGCAGGAAAAGTAATATGCACAAGTATGTCCATGCTTTATCGCTGAGAAATACCCGAGATAGTTATAATATATCACGAGAAACACATAGTTGTAAAATAAATTATAGGACGAGTTCAAGCGCAATTTTAGTACATCTTAGGTTTTACATTTAATGCGTCTTGTAGCTTACTGTAGGGGCTATGAATGTCAGCCGCGCGGATGAATTGTGGCCAAAGATAATTGTTGTTGCGGGACACAAACACACATGCGAGCCTTAGATTATCTTAATATACTAAGCTTTTAGCTTTCAATGTTATGATTCATAAAATAAATGCACGGCCATTGTAAAACGCTAAACATTTACATTCTCCACCGTACATGAGCGCCCGTATATGCGGCCGTATTTTCTGAAATTATTCCTTACATTGTGCATTAGCATTTATTAATGATCGTATCGAGTGGGCGGTGCTCGCAGCGACTGATTTATCGGGGCTGGCGTATTAATAAAGAGATTATTATTTTGTTGACTCATTTATCAGGATTTTCGCTCGGTCTGATCGCACTGTACTGTATGAGGCACGTCTCTGCGGTTCAGAGGCATGTCTTCTTCTAGATTCCTCGTATACTTTTCCTGTGTCAAAAAGCTATTCAATTTTTATAGTTAATAATCATTAATCATTCACTAAAAATTAATCAGCACTATAAAGTAAAAGGTGACAAGATAAGTGAAAACAGCAATAAAAGTTAAATGGAACAAGTTAGAAACAATATTTTCTCACGCCTACTTCCAAAATGCCTTTCCTGATCATTCAAACATATACGTAGAAAAAATCAGCCGCGATGTTGTATACTACACAGTCCGCTATAATGCGGAATCCTTGCACCATTACCCATACTAGCGTAAATAGTAAACTAATACGTGCTTGAAGGAGGGACATTTTTATACATGTGCATGTTTTCACGAAATGACCTATTAGTTTGTCATAGCAAAATGTTTCCTAAAGGGACATTTAATAGGGACGCTCGAAATTTGTTAGGTTATAGTGGCTATGTTGCTAAAGCGATATCTGTCAAATTTATTGTGAATTATTCAATAGTCTATGGACTTTATGGAAATAGGGTATGGAATAGAGTATCGAAAATTACCATCGAATTACTATGGTTATAGCGTTCAACAATGTGTGCAAATAATCAAATTTTATTTTCAAAATTAGTGTTCCGTTTGATAAACGTTTCACGCATTACATGATTTTTATCCTCGCCACAACCGTCCTGCCTGATAGACTACTCGACGTTTAGTGGCCAAATTTGAGTCACTGAAACGCAAGATCTGCTGAAAGCATCGCTGCTGTACATGAAAGTGTACGGGAAACCAAGGCAGTCAATAGTCGTTCACGAGGTTTTTCTGCGACTTCAACTTGGCAAACTTTGCGTCGAGACTTGGGTCTGCACGCGTATAAAATCCAACTGACCCAGGAACTTAAGGTAACCGACCATAGACAATGCCGTGTGTTCGCTGATTGGGCTCTGAAGCAGTTGGAAGTTGACCCAAATTTCACCAAAAAATCATCTTTAGCGACGAGGCCCATTTTTGGATGAATGGATATGTGAACAAGCAAAATTGTCAGATTTGAGACGATACTAATCTGCACGAGATACACCAACACCAAATGTATAGCATGCGAAGCAAGTACATAAATGTAGCATGCGAAGAAAGTACATGCGACATTTTCAAATCTAATAATAATATTAATTTAATTTACAATAAAGTATCCAATAGCGAGTACTTGTTACAACTCATAATTACGAGTAAATTGTGAAACTACTGACATGGATTTTTTCTTCTTCCCCTAGGTAATCTCTAGGTTACCTTTTCCGGTTTACAAAAAAAAATGGAGACCAGTTCATCTATATATTATAAGTAAATCTCTTTATCACAGTTGCATTGCATTGCAGAGATATATACCAAAGTGATTCTGTAATTTGCTATACTGTTCACATACTTGATTAAGTCAATAACATTTTTGAATATATTTTCGTGAAACAGGCAAGTAAAACGTTATATTTTGAGTAGTACTTTGCCTCTAAATATGATTTTTAGTAAACGTAACATGATGCTAATTTGTTATATACCTGTTGTGAAATAGTGCCTTCTTTAAAATAAGTTTTAAAAATTATCTTCATATTTTCTTTAAAGTTTGGATATACATTTTGGAATTAGGACACCAACTATTAATATTCTATCGTATACCTTACAAAAGGCAGAAAAAAACGTTGAATAGATTAGAATTCACTTCAAAATAATACTGCTAACATGCAGAATACTTCTCCTTGATTTGATGCGTTTTTCCCACATATACAAACATTTCCAGTGATTTTGTTGGGCAATATTTTATGATTCATCTTCTAATTCTTTTATGGTTTAGACTCACAGTAATATTAAATTGTTATCAGAATTTTTCCTGAGTTTAAATAATTGAATTGGTTTAGTATCTTTCGCTTGGTGGTAATAATCCTTCTCCTTAGCAAAAGACCTTATCGATGCGTCCTTCTACATAGTATAAGTATATGTTACTAAGCATTTTTCATTATTCATGAACCGTGGACGACTTTCAGGCTCTATAAAGCCATTTCTATTCACTGGAGGGTAATATAACTCAAAATTTAGATACCCGTTGCCCGACATCCGATATTATTCACTATACTTCTTTCAAAGATGTTGCCATATTTCCCCTATGGGATATCATCTGGTCAATTGAGGAACGTATTACTATCTAAACCTGTATTTAAACCTCAACAGTGCTGAATTTAAGGGTCTTCTCTCGAGGGCATCCACAAATATATTGGCCAAAGCTGATGCTGAAGATAAGATTTTTGGTACTTCTTTAGTTTTCTTGTAGAACTTGTCTCTGCAGCTGAAGATGACGCGACCATTCACTACTTCTAAATCCACCAGGTTAGTGGATTTAAAAGTGGCCCACCTTTCTCTAGTGAAGATCCTCTAGTGCCTCCTTGACAGGTACTTTTGTTAATAATAATGTAATGTCATTGTATCGACTTGTAATCTTATTAGTACACATCTGTCATCTAGGTTGGCCCAATATAAGAAATTACGGATTTCTGTTCAACTTCATACTGAATGTTGCCATATCCCTTGAAACAATAAATACAATCGAGATAGGCAAGCCAAATTACAACATATATGGAGGCATAATCTCCAATTTTATACAGCCTTTCCTTCAAGGAGAAAGGTATATGTGTCTTAAGGCGCGTATACATCTGAGCACGAACGGGAACGAGGCAAGGCGAAGCTGAACGAGTAAGCAAGTGTGTACGTGCATATGAGGCGCGGCAAGACGCCTCGGCCTCGCCACGAGGCTGTTCGGAGTCTCCGTTTCGAGTCGGTACTTCAAAGGACCATTCGGTGCAGTGTGTTTTTTGTGTGCGTCGTACGAGGCAGTTTGTGCCCGACGATTTTGCACTCGCCACTACTACATCTTCCGTCATTCTTTTCACCGGAACCTACGAATGAATGGATGAATCGCTGCCTCGGTACGTTGTCTCATATGATTGCCAAAAAACCCAAACGAGGCAATCGCCTCATTTCCGTTAATGCTCAGATGTATACGCGCCTTTAAAATTTCAAGAGGTAGTACATAGAACTTTGTACCGAGTCAGGCCAAATTGGTTATTCTTAATCTGCTACACTTTAGGACATTTGTAGAACAAGATATTACGTTAAACAATATCTTTATAGACTTTAGAACTACAACACCTGCAGAATGTACGTGTGCAACATGCATACTGCAATGTGGATATAATTGAAGAAAAACTAACATGCTATAGGCAGATTGCAATAGGTAGTCGTCTAACACGCTAAGCAGTGCACACTTGGGCTTTGTATAAATATAGGCAGACCCGCGGCTGTTAAACGGGGAAGGCGAAACGCAATTTGTCAAATTAAACAAAAAAGGCAGCAGGGAATCGCGCAGCTTTTATGGTCGCGGATTATGAAATCGTTAGTTCTAAAGTGTAGATGCGGCTTTTTCATTGAATTCTATAAATGCTAACGTCTTTAACTTGGAACAGACATGAAAGGAAATAATTCTGTCATGTTTATGTTATGTATTTCTGCAAATTGTAAATCACGACTTATATAAGACTCCAACCGCAATTTCCAACCGTTTTTCTGAAGTACACAATTAAAAAATTGCTGCTAACGAGTCAATACAATCATACATCCATTTAAATCTTTTTGTACAAGTAAGTGCCACGACATACATACCTATATATAGAGGGTGTTTACTAAACATACGGCAAAAGTTCAAGGAGTGATTCCTTGAATTATTTTAGATATATTTTGTCCTTTGATGATTTTCGGGAAATTACTTTGTTCAGAAAATACAGGGCGATAAAGATTTTTGGACAATAAATAACAATATTGATATTTTAAAATTAGTAGCACATGAGCGCGCTCACGCGACATTTGACTTTCTTGACATTTGACATGTTTGCGAGCTAAGCGTTTCTCAGTGAAGTCCTCTATCATAGATCGCTACACGAATGCCGAGATGACTGACATGAATTTCATGTACGGATTTGCAAATGGGAACTCATTACAGGCTAGGCGGTTGTACAGTGAACGATTTTCGAACCGTGATGTTCCTGATAGAAAAACCTTTCAAAGTATTCATCAACGCCTTCATGAAACAGGCACAGTTCGAAAAAGTGGAGGACCAGGAAGGTCAATAACAGTAAGAACGGTAGAACTGGAAGAAAATGCGTTGAACATGGTAGAGGAAGATCCAGGTACCTCTACTAGAAACATTGCAAATGCTTTGAATGTAAGTAATGGAACTGTGTGGAGAATTTTGAGGAAGCAGTTTTTGTACCCATACCACATGCAACGAGTTCAAGCACTTATTCCTGCTGATTTTCCTCCGCGTATTGCATTTTGTCAATGGTTTCTCCAAACATTCGTTCAAATCCCACAACTACTGTCGCTGATTCTTTTTACTGATGAAGCGAATTTCTCGAGAAATGCAATAATGAATTTTCGCAACAGACATGTGTGGGCTGAAGAAAACCTACATGAGGTAATTCGAGATCGTTTTCAACAACAGTTTTCGTTAAACGTTTGGATTGGAATTGTGGGTGACTTCCTAATTGGACCGATATTTTTACCAAGAAGACTTACCGGCGAGGTGTATCGAAATTTTTTGGAACACTCACTACCTGGATTTCTAGAGGATATTCCATTGGCAACGAGAAATGTTATCTAGTTTATGTATGATGGTGCACCAGCGCATTTCAGTTCGGTTGCTCGTGAGTTTTTAACAGCAACATATGGAGATCGCTGGATTGGACAAGGTTTACCCCACTTATGGCCTGCTCGACCCCCGGATTTAAATCCCTTGGATTTCTTTCTATGGGGCCATCTGAAGTCATTAGTTTACGCTACTCCAGTAGAAAATGAAGAAGATTTGAGAAATCGAATAATTGAGGGATGTAATTTAATAAAAAACAACTTTCGTGTTTTTGAAAGAGTTCGGTAATCAATGAGGAGAAGATTGGATGCATGCATCCTAGCTGGTGGTAGTCATGTTGAACAGTTATTGTAAATTAAAAAGCTTTCAATGTCATATTTATGTAATAAAATATTGTCATTGTTGAAAAACCTTTATCTCCCTGTATCTTCGAAACAAAGTGATTTTCCGAAAATCATCAAAAGACAAAATATTTTTAAAATAACTCAAGGGATTACCTCTTCAATTCTTGCCGTATGTTTAGTAAACACCCTGTATAATCCCTGGTAATTGATTTAAAAATGTAGAAAATAGCACGTGGTAAACTATTAGAACAAGAGGGGAATCAAAGCTGTTTATATGTTAATATATTCAAGATATTATCAAAATTACTTGCTTATTGTGTTATTCAGCTTACCTATTCAACCGTTTTATATTCTACACATCTTATATTAGTATTTTAGGAATAAGAGTAAAGGTTTGCAATTTAATGATCTAGGGATTATGATCTAAGGGATTTCCAAAGCATGGTTTTTAAAGTAAATGTTATGACATTATCATCATCATCATGAGGTCATCAGTTCTAAGACTAGTTGGACACTAACCTCCAGCTTCTCCTATCTTGTGCTAACCTACGCATTTCGCTAATTGTGATACAAATTACATCCTACATCCCTTACTATTTGCGAGCAGTAGTCTAATGTAGGCCTACCTCTGTCTTTCTGTACTCCTATTTCTGCCTTCAAAATATCGCGGACTATTCCCCCATGTCTCAACAAGTGGCCTACCATTCTATCTCTTCTCTTCTTTATGTTTTTCCACATACTTCTTTTCTCGCCGACTTTCTCCAATACTTCTTCGTTTCTAACCCTATCAGTCCATAGTATCTTCATCATTCTTCGGTAACACCATATCTCAAAAGCTTCTAATTTCTTCCTACTTGCTTCCCCTACCGTCCAGGTTTCGCAACAGTATAGTGCTGTGCTCCATACATATGTTTTAAAAAATCTCTTCCTTGATTCTAAGTTTATTACCCCCGAGCATAAAAGTGCTTTCTCTTTGTTAAAAGCTACTCGACCCTGCGCTATTCTTTGTTTTATGTCTTTATCGCTTGTTCCATCCGAATTTATTTTACTTCCTAAATAAGTGAAGTCTTTAACTTCCTCCAATCTTTCATTACTAATTTGTACTTTCGTTTTTGCTCTGCTCTCGCGCCCTCTGCGCACTAACACTATAGTTTTGTTTTTACTCACTCTCATTCCGTATTCCTCTGTCAACACTGCCCCCACTTCGTTCAATGCTGATTCTAATTCCTCCTTACTAGATGCTAATATTGCTATATCATCCGCGAATCTCAGCATTTTTAGTTTCTGTCCCTGTATTTTAATCCCGAAATCCACTCTATATTTTACCACATTAATCGCCTGTTCGATGTACAGATTAAAAATTAGTGGTGATAGCGTACATCCTTGTCTTACTCCTTTCCCAATACCTACTTTCCTTTTTTCTCCTTCTACTTCTATAACAGCAGTTTGCTCTTTGTATAGCTTGTGTACTACTCTCCTATCTTTATACTTCATTCCCGCGCTCTTTAGTATCTCGAACATTTTTTCCCATCTTACGTTATCAAAAGCTTTTTCTAAATCTACAAATCCTATATAAGCGTTATTTACTTTTTCTATTGTTTCCTCTAACATTACTCTTAGCGCCAGAATAGCTTCGCGAGTTCCCCTATTTCGCCTAAACCCGAATTGGTCTTCTCCTAGTATTTCCTCCGCTCTATTTTCTATCCTCTTCTGCACTATTCTGGTTAAGATTTTTGACGCATGGGAAGTTAGGCTAATCGTTCTAAAGTTCTCGCATTTGTCGGCTCCTTTCTTTTTCGGTATAGTATCGATAATGTTCCTCTTATAATCCTCCGGCATCTCGCCCGTTTCGTATATGTATTTTACCAGTTCAAACATCCTATTTACTACTTTCTGTCCTGAACATTTCAAAATTTCCGCCTGTATTTTATCTACACCCGGCGCTCTATTATTCTTTAGTCCCCTTAGTGCTATTTCAAATTCCTCTCTCAATATAGGTTTTTCTACATCTTCCCTATCGATGCTAGATTCTTCCTCTAATATCTCTGCTAATTCCTGACCCTCGTATAAATTTCCTAAGTACTGCTTCTATCTATCCGCTTTCTCCTCTCTTCCGATCAATATGTCCTCCGATTGACTTCTAACGTTTCTACTTATTGTTCCTATATCCCTGAAGTTCCTCTTAATTATTTTGTAAGCCTCATCGGTCTT
Organism: Rosalia funebris; assembly: GCA_037954035.1. Taxonomy (NCBI): domain Eukaryota; kingdom Metazoa; phylum Arthropoda; class Insecta; order Coleoptera; family Cerambycidae; genus Rosalia; species Rosalia funebris. The sequence continues at coordinate 36,869,605 of JAZFAV010000015.1, forward strand.
ACCTATTTGCAATTTATCTTCTACTTCTTTGCATTGGATAATCCATTAATGGATAGAGGATAATCCATTGTTCTTTTGCTTTCCTATATTTTCTAATGATTTCCCACTTTATTGACTTATAAGTTTTCAGTCCTTCCTCGTCTCGTCTGGTTTTGTAGCCTCGTCTCTTTTGCATTAAGTTTAAGATTTCGTCCATTATCCAGGGCTTCCTAGCTTCCCCTTTCTCGTGTCCGTAGCCGCGGAATCTAGACTATTTTTGATACCCTCCCACTCAGTTTCTGCGTTCTTGATTTCGTCCTTACTCGCTTTATTTATTAATTGATCTGTTTTCTCCTGAAACTTATCTTTCATATTCTGATCCCTCAATATGTCTACATTTATACGTTTCTTATCCTTCCGGATTTTCAGATTTTTGAACTTTAATCTAGCTTTCATGACTACCAAGTTGTGGTCGCTGTCTACATCTGCTCCTGGATAACTCTTACAGTCTTTTACTTGATTTCTAAATATCTTCCTAATCAGAATGTAGTCTATCTGATACCTGTCTATACTTCCTGGCATTTTCCAGGCCTCCTAACGTGATTCTTGAACAATGTGTTCGCGACTACCATCTTGTGCTTCTCACAGAATTCTAGCAGTCTGCTACCTCTCTCGCTTCTGTTTCCTAATCCATAAGGAACTACGAATTCTCCTTCTTTCCCCTCACCTACGACTGCGTTAAAATCTCCCACTATTATTAAGTTTTCATGACCCTTCACAAATCCTATTACCTGCTCTATGTCCGAATAAACGGCTTCTAACTCTTCCTCACTGTGGCTAGAAGTAGGCATGTATACTTGCACTATTATTGTTTCCACTGGATTCGAATCTAACCTAACCATCATTACTCTCTCGCTGTATTATAGGTAGTTATCTACACACTGTCCTGCGTTCTTCCGCATAACGATCCCTACTCCCGCGTTTCCATTTACCGATCCTGTGTGTATTACCCTATAGTCACCGCTCCAAAAATCTCCTACTTCTGGCCAGCGCATCTCACTTATACCTACTATATCTAATCCTAACCTATCCATTTCTATCTTCAGATTCTCTAGCTTCCCTGCCTGTCTCATGCTTCTGACATTCCACGCTCCGACTCGTAAAATGCTACACTTCTTACTATCCCTATTATGACATTAATATAATATGAATTCCTGAACAAAATTAATGAACCCATGAAATTTCACATTATTACTTTTATTTTTTTGAAGGTTTAAATCCTAGTACATAAATAAGAGAAAAGAACAATAATATAAAATGTAATTAAAATGGTAATAAAATGTAACGAACAATTTCCGGAAAAAGTTTGGAGGTGAAACTAAATCCTAAGAATTTTAATTATGTAGCGCGTGGATCCTCCTTTAGCTCTTATTATTACTTACATTCATGTGGGTATGCTATTGATCAAGTGGTAAATGTTTTGAGGAATATTCTCTCATTCGACAACAACGACTTGTTCAAGTGTCCTAAGAATTATAGGTATGTGGCGCGTAACTGACTCTTTTAGTATATTCCATAGATGTTCAATAGGGTTCATATCTGACCTTATTGGTGGCCAATGCATAGTTGGAATATTCACAAATCGAAGGTAGTTCAGTACATTTTTAGCAATGTGGGACCGAGAGTTATCCTGTGTGAAAGTGGAGTTGACCCCTAAAAACAGAGAAAGTGACATCACGATATCGTTCTATGATGTTTTCTACGTAGAAGTGTGTATTCATCGATCTCCCTTATATAGGAACCAACTCGATGTGCAACCATCGAAATAATTTTCTCCCCAGAATATTATTGATCCATGAAAAAATGGGATCCTCGGAGAGACATTGGAGGCAGAACATCTCCCTTCTGGCCTCCACTATACTCGTTCACGTTGAACTAGTGAATTAAGACTTACTATTGTTTCGTCTGAATGCAATATTCGCTTCTAATCGTCAATGGTCCAATTTACATGTTCTCTTACAAAATGCAGTATAGTATACTCTCGGGTGAGTATACTAGACTCTAGTATATTCTTTGGTGAGCAGTAGTGAAATAGCTGGTTTTCTGCTGCCCAATCCTTCATTATGCCTTCTGACCGTTCGTCCAGATATTGCTACATTTCGAGCTGCTGTTAGGGCTCTGTTTAGCTCTATACTGCCTGTTCTTGAGGCGACTTGTATTAGATACCGCTCATCCCTTGCATCTGTAGACTTCTTACGACCTTTTCTTTACGTCTGTCCTTGTGGTGTTCCGCAGTAATTTCCAAGTTCGTTGAAATGTTCAACTGTTCAACGAGTTATTTAATTCTTAACAAGTTAGCCACATATCACTAGCTAGGTCCGCCATTAACCAGATTTATCGTTTTCACTGCTTCATCTTCTCCTAAGTAGCGTGGACGATTCATTACCTCTACTCATTTCTTGTACTGGACAAAATACTTCATTCACTTGATGAATTTGAGTTAAAAAGAACCACTATCGTAACTGAATTTATTGCCTTTGATAAATCAGTTCTAAAAGCGTTAAATGTATTATTAATAAATAATTACAAAATGTTGTTTATCAGTGGCGACAGAGAATATTCTGGGTTGCCTACATAAAATGTTTAAGGACTCTTCCTAGTTCCAAAGTGTTCTTTATGTTTAAGGATAATGTAAACTTTGATAAATTATAAGAGACAATGAAAAGTTTTGCCAGTGCGCTAATTTTGTCCAGGAGTGTATTCCAAGAATATTCACGGACGAAACTTCACTTTCGTGGTATAATTACCCTAATTTATCCACATGCATTATTAGTCGAGAGAAATAAGCATTTAAGTTTGCCATTATCGACTCAGTGTAAAAAGTTAGTATTACAAGGATTGATATCACCTGAAATTGGAGACTGCCACCACTGTTCTGATGTTAGAATCTCCCATTTTAGAATGGCGTCTAAAAAGTTCAGTGTATAGGCGTGTATTATCATGTCTGTATATTGAATTTACTGGATTGGCCCGTTACCATATGTTGAATTAAATATTATGCTAACCAATATAAGGACGTACTTTCCACTGTTCATTTCATAAGGAACAGATAATCGTGGGCAACATTTTACTTTTCCGCACTCAACTATACCAGAGCGGAAAAGTAATGTAATCGTGTAAAGAAAAATGGAAATTTTTTTTGTAGCGTTTATTTTTCATTTTTCGTCCTAAAATCCAAAAAAAAATAGTTTTTACAAAATATTTGTCTGTGTGAGTGTCGTTGTCGTTGTCATCGGCATTAAAATATCTTGTTAGCACGATTACTCAGCTAAATCGTGTCGGATCGATCGGGTTTTGACTGATTCTGATCTGGGACGTCTCCCAGACGACATCTATTGATTTTGAGGTGGATATAACACACTCTGCCATGATATTGGGTCATGAGAAAGCACGATGTAAATGATTATGTTCATTCGGAGATTTTAAACATAAACATTTAACGCGTTGCTGATTTTGCATCGAACGAAAAAAACATATATCCAGCCTGTATCATATACGAATAAATGAGGAAAAAAAATAATTTCGTTCGATCACAAACGTATTGATACGGCACTGAAGCAGTCGCCAATGAAAAAAGTAAAATTGCCGCATAAAACACATATTCTGCATTTATGTGTTGGTATATTTTTCTTCGGCCACTCAATTTCGAGATAGAGATGTTCTATGTGCGGAAAAGTCCGTTTTAATGTTTTAAAACTGTTTATTTATGTTATATGTGGAACACTGTTTCACCATATCATATTCTCCAGAAAATGATATTTTGTATATGATATATTTATTTTATTGTTATATATGTGGCAATATGTTTATATAAAAATAAGTCTAACTGAAATATATATAAAATTTATTAGCCACAACAAGTTATAAAAGTTATATTTAAAGTCAGATTTTGAATATATCAACTAGTAATAGTAAATGTTATTCGTAGTAAATGGTAACGTCTGGATACGTAGGTTGTTATTAAGAATAAAATCGTACATAAAATTATATTTATAAAATAGTAACGTTCTTATTTAATTTATAATTACTATTATAATATACTTTGTTGCACCTATTTGTGATAGTAGATTGGAACCAAAATTCTTATATGTACTTGTTTAAGAAATTGCTTTATAAGACACTGTTATAAAGACATTTGTTCTTTGTTACTACAAGAATATTTCAAAAAATAAAACCCGCCACAGGTAGGATTCGACATTTGTTCCGGATTGGAAATGAACGACATACAGCTGTTTCGAACTTATTAGTTCTCATCAGTGAAGTACACGGTACGCCGATCCAGGACAAATGCCGAATGAAATTTGTGGAGTATATATCTTTATAGATACGATGTATGACCTACCTGTGGTGGGTTTTATTTCTTGAAACCTTATCTCATCGTGCAGAAAGACGAGAAAGGGGTCGAGGATCGCTTTTAGGTATAATTCAATGCCTGACGGGGCTTCAGCCCGAGGAGCAGTTGTTTCCTATAGCGATTATGCAATAGCTTTGCTATTCGGGAACTACTTCGATAACCGCATGACGACTTGGTAGTTACTTTCTCGATTTCCGACTTATATGTTACGGACTACAAGAATAAGTAATACTAAATGAAGTTCGAGTTAAAAAAATTAATCATCACTTATCGATTACTGCACCGTAATGAAAGAGTGTAATATTTTCCATATGGCATTTTCTTTTTTCTGGTTTTCTTGTAAGTGGAATTTCATTGTTAGTTTGTTAATATATTTTTGATCATTTCTACGAGTATATACCACTTTCGTATTATATTATATTTTAAACTGATTTAGAGTAACTCTCAGTGATAACTATTCTATAGCATTCCACGTTTCTTTAGAATCTGAACGTCGTGAACATGTACCTGTTTCATCTTGCCAGTGAATGGATCTCGTCTTTAAAACTTTGAAATTGTAATTTTATATTTTATATAACGTATCAATGTCGTATTTTGCCGCGCAATAACTGTCAAGCTAGAATGGTAATAAATTTCTGAAGACACGAGGTAATAATACATTGTGTTCAACTATCTATGCGTTCGAATATTAACAGTTTACAGTGTGATGCATGTTTAATATACGCCAGCTATAAAATGGTATAGACAGAGTAAACAATGCCAGCTCTCAAACAATGAGTTTGAGAGCCGGGAGAGATTTCTATCTTAATAGGAATTTAGAGATATAATCTCCAGAGAATTTTGAGGGGTATTTTTTACAGTAATTTTAAGTAGTAATTTTTACATTTCGAATATGTTAGTGTTGTCTGTTAAGTTATGTTTTTTGTTTTGCTCAATTCAAGAAGTAAGGACCCCAAAACATTACCAAGTCCATAAAGGGATACATCCAATAGGATCACCATCAAACATTAAGTTTAAAACTTCATATTTTAAATGACTATTCTAATTTTAATTATCATTCCATCATAATTACTTAGCAGTTTTATTTGTCTTTATTTGTGTTTTCTATCCCTTGTGAACCATTCATACTAATGTTGTAGGCCTTGCCATGTTATTTTCTTCGAACTGGAAGGTTTTGGAGCTATTGGTTTCAATCAACGTTGGATAGAGGCAAAAATATACTTCAGCTTACACAATTGCTCATGTGTGAGTTTTGAATACGGAAAATCTATAACTGTAGAGAGGCTCTCGCGCCTTTATATAGTATGACACAGTTTCCACATTTTATGGGAAACTCCTGTAACATATGGAGGTGCTACGAGAAGACTATCCCTTGTTACGCTGTCATTTCTCCCTCTAACTACCTTTCCACAACTTTAAATAGAAGCAGTCGAAGAGCTGCAACAATTTGTAGTCTGTAGCCACATTAAGATATGCTTGAACATCATTCTGGATAAAATAAGATACATTCTCTAGGTTTTTCAAGAAAAACTTTTCAAAAACTTCTCATGTCACAATCTCTTCAATGGCATAGCGCCTTAATAGCTAATTGTCGATGTGGCTATATTTGTGGTAAATTTATGAACCTAAAAGCAGAAATTCGTAGTTCATATAATTAGCGATGGATAAAATATGGGTCAAAATGGCTACGAAGGCTGTTGTAGAGCTTCTCCAACTTTGTAAAATGAAAATTTAAAGGCAGACGGTCTGAAAATTGTGAGCATCCCATTTTAAGGTACAATGTATACCTCTTCTATGTATTAACTGCAAGAGTTTTTCTAATATGGAAAGATAAATTTTTGATAGGTAGTCAACAAAATGATATTAGATAACTTTCAACAAACAAGACTCTATGTAGTGTATTATGGTTTTATTTTTAACCAAATTAACTGTTATATAACCGTTTCATTTTAAGGAAAGCCAAACGAAGACGATTTAGGTGATCTGATTATAGAGGATTAGTTTTAGATGATACAATTCCGGTTGGTATGGAAATTTGGCCCAGGTATTTATTTATTATCCAAATGATTACAACTTTTTGAATTGTTTGTTAAATAGATTCTGGAGTAGGTTGGAACCTTTGGTGTGAAGATAAAACTAAGATAAGAGTTTTAATCATCTCCAGATGATGCCAACTTTGCTGGCGAAACGCGCGTCGAGTGTAGTGTATAGTGTTTTGGTGTTTTGTGAAAAACTCAGTTAATGTTAAATAGATTATTTAAATATTTCAGTCTATGTACATAAATAAATACAACAATATTCATAAGTATAACAAATACAAATACATAAATAAATGTAACAATATTATCAATAAAATATTGATTTTGTATGTAAACCACGAGTGCATAAAAATAAAAAACGATCGTATTAGAATTATGGTACCATTTTGGTGGTCAGATATTTTATTTTATAAACTTTGGGCAATGCGCTTGAGCTTGTTTTTGAGCTTTGCAATAAAAAAAAAAAAAAAAAAAAAAAAAATATATATATATATATATATATATATATATTATATATATATATATATATATATATATATATATATATATATATATATATATATATACAGGGTGATTCAGCTAACCCGTTCATTAAAAGTTTATGAACTTTCCATTGGAATTCATTTTTTAAAATTTGGAATCAGGGGTTAGCGAGGACGATCTATTCAACTAAACTATTTTTGCTTTTCTGACACTTCCGGTTATACCGGATGTAGCTATCAACTTCCTTATTTTAAATAGAACACCCAGTATATTATTACATTTCTGAATTAACCTGCTGATTTTAAGTGAACTTTCTTAACACTTCCCTATATCTATCTTCAGCAGTTTTTGAGATATTCTAAATTTTTTGAAAAAATTGGGATTTGTAGTATCCCATTGGAATGCTCGTCACTTATTCAAAACAAAAGTTATAGTAGCAAATATTGGGCTGTAATTAGGCGGACTATTAAGCTTTCAGGTAATATGTAGTTTTATTATTTATTATTTACAGGGTGTTAAAAAAATTGAGTTCATTCTGACAAATTTCAACTGCTCAAAAGTCAATTTTCTTAAATGGAACACCCTGTATTTTATTGCTTTCTGTGATGGAGAATTAAGTGATATTTCAAGCTGTATTGGGATTCCCTATACCTATCTGCTACCGTTCTCTTGCTATCGAGGTATTTTTTATTCGATACCATAGTTTTCCATTTTATTAATTTACTTCTGACCAGCGGGCCATGAAAATTAAAACAACGTAACATTTATATTAATTTTTTATCATAAACAATGGTGCAAAATTATTGAAAAAAAAAATCATCATGAATAAAAAGCATATTTTAAACGATTTGGATATTATATATATATATATATATATATATATATATATATATATATATATATATATATATATATATATATATATATATATATATATATATATATATATATATTATTAAAATAATTAAGATAACTTCAATTATATGTCCGCCATTTTCGGAAACATGACGGCCAGGAATGAATCATATAGCAAAATTTTAAAGAAAAGTTTTGGACTGTAACAGAAATGTTTCAAATTTTAAAAGATCAAAATGGTTCAAATTTTCTAAATCACCAAATTTAATTTTAATTTGTATAAAGATTTTTAATATTTCTTGAATATCTGAATCACAGTTTTTTTAAAGGTTATTTTATTCTGAAGAATCGCGAAAATTACATCGGTTTGACACAGTCATAAATATTGATAATTTCGTTTCCAAATTAAATAACCGTATCGCGTCAGTAAAAATCACATATGAAGTTGAAACGAATGAGCAACTATCTTTATAGATGTACTAGTTATTAGAATTATTGAACGTAATTTAGAATTTGATACCTATACAGAAAAGATACCAGTACTTTTAGATACATCCCTAATGATTCTAGTCTATCGTCTAGTAAGCTTCTCTCTCAATAAAGATAGGTTTGAAAAAAGAAAAAGTGCTAATCAGGAATATAGTTGAGTATAATGGATATTCTGTTAGTATAGTTGAAAAAATGATTAGGAAATGTAAATTTAAGGAACACTTCGAAATTCCTCGACCTTTCAAACTGAAAGAGAACATCCAAAAAAATATTTATCGTGACGTGATTCACCTTGATTCACCCGTGCTATTATTAAGAATTTTAAAGATATAGAGATGACGGTAGTTATTCATCGAAAAATAAATTAAAAGAACTTTTAGGCAATCCAAAAGACAAAATTAACACAAACAACAGGTCAGGGATTTATGAAATCAGTTGTAGCGACTGCAATCAAAGGTATGTTGGACAGACCAAACGATCTATTCAAACGAGGTTAAAAGAGCACATGGCACATCTCAAATATGATAGAACAGATAAGTCCAGTGTTGCCCAACATGCATTCGAGAACAATCATTAGACAGATATTAGCAAATTAAGATTAATTTGGAATGTAACAAATACTAAGCTGAATTTGAAAGTTTAGAAATTGAAAGGTGTAAAAATAGTATAAATAGTGGCAAAGGGCCTATTTCACAGAGTTCGCTTTATTGGATAGTTACTCACGGTTCACTGGGCGGCGACTGTGACGCAGAGTTCACTGAACCGCAACAATAATTTAGGCATAAATAGAACATTGTTAGCATAAGATTAGTTTTAATCATTCCCATAAAATGACCTTGTTGCAATTAGGTTGTGTGGGGTTATTGTACGGTAAATACGTAAAGCTAGGAAGATACACAGCGAAAGATAATCAATCCATATTTTGTGAATTATTTAAATGAAAAACATACCTCGAAGGGAAGGTATCATAAAACAGCGTTAAAAACTAATCATAGCGCAACCTAGGTGTGAAATTGAAACACATGTAATGTGTGAACAAAATACATAAAGCAGATTTATAACTCATTGTGGCGTTATTTCGCTTTTTATGAAAAGCTATAGGCGAATAAATCAAACGTTACATTGTAGCGCGCGATAATTTTAACGTTTTATGCTGATTAATATTTTATGTCCGCGTAAGAAAAAAAAACTATAAAAACCTCTAACGTCGAATGGGCAGCGCGCAAGGCATTCGCAGCAGTTCCGACGTTCCCATAAAGTGGTGCTAGGTGCTACTGAAAGGCTACCTAATGGGCGCGTTTACGGGCCTTTTGTTTGTGGACGTTCGACTAATTCATCTTAACGAGTGCCGATAAGCATGATATTTATAATATAATTATATGTAGCAGACTGTCGGTGTAACGGGCCATCGTGGAGGGATTAATTTGCATACCACAGCGTATTTGGTCGGCGAGCAGGTTCAACTTGATGTACACACACTTCCCGTAAGGAAGTGAGCGCACTATTAGAACGTCTTTTTTAGCTCATCGCCGTTGACGTGACGTCTTGTGCACAGCCAGTAGGAAGGGCGAAAAGTTGCTCTCCCTACCTTATTTTAAATTTCCGCATAGAAGGCTGAATTCATAAAGAAAAGGATATGCTTATAATTGCAAAATATGAAGGAAATCCTTCTGCTTGTATTCATAGTAATTTCAAGCAGAACCTTATACAGGGTGCGGCATAACTATCTCCCTATTTTCAATGCGGTCTTGTGGAGCCGGGCGGCGTTTTAGAAAAGTGTGAGTAGCTTTATTACACGCGCCAAGATAAACCAAAATAGACGTAATCGAGCAGTCTCAGATCGAAAATCAATTGTTCTGTGGGTAAAAAACTTCAGAGAAACCTGGATCTGTTATCAAGAGAGGAGGTGGACGTCCACGGACAGCTCGGACACCCGAAAACGTCGAGATAGTCAGGCGCTCAGTGTTACGGTCGCCTACACGATCTGTACGCAGACATGCGACCGCCCGCGCGCCCTTCGTCTCTCTGATCGCAGTGTGCGAAGAATTCTTTATCAGGATCTTCACTTTCATCCATATAAGTTGTTTCGAACCCAGGAATTGTCAGAACGTGACTGGAATAGTCGAATGGCTGCATGTGAAAACATGTTTGAAAATTTACCTCAGAAAGTGTTTTTTTTCAGTGATGAGGCACATTTCCACTTGTCTGGCTGCGTAAAAAAGCAAAACTTCCGGTACTGGTGCCACGACAACCCGAGAAAGATACACGAAAGACCTCTGCACAGTGAGAAAGTTTGGTGCGCTATGTCTCAAATAGGAATAGTCGGGCCTTACGTTTTTGAAGACATGAATCAGGCTCTTACCGTCAATTCACAACGTTACATAGCGACGATTAAAAACTTTTTCGCCTCAGCCCTTGCAGAACTTAATGTGCAAAATGTCTGGTTTCAGTAGGATGGGGCGACAGCCCACACACTCCGAGCATCACTGCAACATTTAAGAGAAATGTTCCCCGGGCGCTTGATCTACCAAAGAGACCTTCCTGTCCATGTTATTCCATGGCCTGCGCGCTCGCCGGATTTGACGCCTTGTGAATTTTTCTGTGGGGTTACCTTAAATCTGAAGTCTTCAAACATCGTCCAAGGATAGGGGCGGCTGGTGTATAGTTGCTGCAGAGCTGCAGAGCTGCCAAAAAAATTAGATATTTATATATTTTCGCTACATAAGAATTACTAAAATTGATTAATAAAATAATTTGGTTAGTTGGTGCAGCTAACCAAATTATTGTGTTAAAGTCGCATTCTGCCCGCCGTCCTCCATTGAGTAGTAGACCAGATGAATTATCTGGGTCTCTACGCGAGCGCGTCGCGGTACATTGAACTGGGCCATACGAGGTAGTTCTCAGCACGGCTCGGCACACCCGTCCTCCCCCTCAACTCCCGCGACAATCCACACTTGGTGCTCGTAAATGCGCGAATTTACACGGTCAGTGAGCTGTATTTTTTCCAGCTAAGGCAACATCAGTGAATGTTTACTCCTTCCTACTCTTCGTACAGTAGGCGGGCGTAAATCGTACCTATTTCGTATTTCGTGTTAATTTGAGATTTTAAATATTGTTTTGTGAATTTGTGTAGTGATTTATTGTACTAATTATTAATATTTATATACTGTGATAGTGACAATGGATTTAGTTTATAATTTAGTTCACGTGAAGCGATTTTTTAAATACTCTTATGAAGAAAAAATTTATTTAAAAAACAATGGTAGGCCATTGCCCGATATTGTTATTGAGACTGCAGGTGTTAGCCGCGGAAAAGCATGTAAACGTCAATTTAAAAGAGACATTTATTCGAAGAACAATTGGATTTGTGGGTGCAATAAAAAAATGCGTTACTTTGTTTTCCTTGTTTACTCTATGGCGGTGATAAAGCATGGACGGAGGTAGGGGTGACAGATTTGGTGCACTTAACTGAAAAAATAAAAAAGCACGACAGCTCCAAAAGCCATCTACATATTACAATGGAATTAGCTTTATTAGGAGAACTAATATTAAAGCGCTGCTAGATTCAGCTTATTGGATAAATGTGCAAAAGCATAATGTGACAAAAAAGAGATACGTTTTGTCAAAAATTATAAACTGCATAAAGATTTGTGGGGCCTTTGAACTGGCGTTGCGAGGACAAGACGAAGCTGAAACCTCTCAAAACCCGGGGATATTTCGTGGTTTGATAAATTTTTCTGCTGAGCTTGATGTAACTTTAAGCGAGCATCTACAAAATGCTTCAGTATTTAAAGGAACCTCTAAAGAAATACAGAATGACCTTTTAGACTGTATATTAAAAGTATGTAATGAAAAAATAATTAAAGAAATTAACAAACCTTAATTTTTGGCCGTTATGGCAGACGAAACAACTGATGTATCTGCAAAAACTCATTTAGTGGTAGTTTTAAGATATATTCGCGATGGTGAACCGATTGAACGTTTTTGGACATACCTGAAACCTACAAAATGTGACGCTGAAACTCTTTCGGAAAATATTTTAAGTGTTATAGACCCTCTAGTAGAAAATTCACCTTACAAGCCTGTTCTCTTAACCAAAGAATATGACGGCAAGTATGAATGTTCTTCAAAAAGGTATTAAATTCCAAACATTTTTCTTGTGAAAGTCTTTATTTTTGTATAAACGAATTTTACATAAAAATTCTGAAATATCAGGAAAACGCGTGACCTTGAAAATTTTCAAAATTATCGCCTGCGGCGCAATTTTTTTGCAACCCCTACGGCACCACTAATGTACGTATACGTTTGAAATTTGTACGCGGACGGCCAATACCCTAGGATCGGCCCTGTGCAGAACACCCGTTTCATTTCATCACGAGCCGCCACTGTCCAAGGATCTTAATACAACTAAAGGAGGCAATCCGTATAGAAATTCGAAGAATACGGAAATAAAAACAATAAATCTAGACAAAAAGAGATTCTGAAAATCTCAATGCGGTGTAACCTCTTAAAGCAAACAAACAAATTAAAAATAGCCTGGACAATCATTAGAGCTACGAGTATAATATAGACAATAAGTTAAGCCATAACAAAACGGTTAATAATCATCCAAATACAGATTCAATCCAAATACTTACCTTAAATGTTTTATTAAAGATGAATAACTTGTTATCTCAGTATATAAGAGCAATAACTTAATACATCTTTTGTTTATATTTGTTTCGATTATTATCTATTTATAAACAGCATAAATATAAATAGCAGTATAAATATCAAGCAGTATAAAAGTATGAATATTGTCAATATTTTAAAAGGCGCTTCTTGCTTTTTTAAACCATTTTTACACTGATAAAAATGTTGGCGAATATCTGTCAATGAGAATTTTCATATTTTTTTCATTTTTCAACTTTGATTTCCGGTAATTAACTTATTTACATATAAGGTTGGTGTATTCATTTTTTTGTTCGATTTCAAAATTTATAATAATAATTATAGAAACTATGTAGTTTTCTTTACGTTTACTTAGGTTGTTAAATAAACAAATATATGAACGAATCAAAGAATAAATAGATTTATTTATCCGGTCTCTGGTGCTAACATTGCGATGGGTCAAGAGAATGACCTACAGGAAGATTATTTATTTCGTCTGCCTCATATGAACTTTACATTCAATCTGTAGGTTATAAAAGGAAATACGTAAGAGTATTATACACATCAACTATATTTATGCTTTATATACTGATATTAACTATGAGTATATCATACATGATACTGATACGTCTTCAAAGCGTAAAGGGTTTCATTCCTAATAAAAAATAATTGCGATTCAAGACGGCTGATACCTCAATAATCGCAGCAGGGAATCAATTACGAACTTAAAACTAATGGAATGAGCAACATTATAACCAGGGTAGCATCAATAAAGATGAATTAATCAGCAGGACACCGTCGTGGAGGTCCCTTCGCTGGTCCTGCTACGTTTTATGGATTTAATACGTTTTTATAAGCATACGAAACACGATGCCTGGTTGTAAATTTTTATATTCTAAGCAGCCGTAGCATTCCCCGAGATCATTAGAGTTATTTATGTGGTTTATTAACATTTATAATTAGATGAATCTGTAACGGCGAGAATGAAATATCGGCTTCCTCTTTGGAAATCGCCGAAATTGTGGTTCCATTTTAATTGAACTGGTCTAGAATCTGGAGTTTATTATACGAGCTTCACGCTCAAGGTGAAGATGGCATCTGGTTGTTGCCTAAAAATGCCGTGTGAATAAATATTATATTGAAAAACACTTTTTTTATTATTCTTGATACAGATTTAGAAATCAATAACAGCTACCAAAGTAGCTTGGAAAGCCCGGCAGGTCATAATTCAAGCAGGTATTTATTTACAACTGGTCCATTTAATAGAATTGAATTTCATTTATTTAATGATTCTAGGAAAATTGCATGTTACTATTCATTTCATCGCTATTTACCAAATAAAGAACTATCTTATCTTGCCGATAAACGGAAGAGTCTACCTGAGCCTAGCCATAAAAAGAAGCCACGGTATCAGATAAGAGCCGATTGGGATTTTTTATTTGGAAAATAGAGATGAAATAAACTATACATTACAAGTACACTGAAAAAATAATTTATTTACAGGTAAGTATACATAATATCCTTTGATACATGGCGAAATGTATCCTATAATTAAGATGTATTTATACTTTTAAGGAAGTATTACTTATAAATATAAGTATATTTTATTATATTATAATTTTATTTAAGAAATATTATTTATGAATCATCTACATATTTTCACTCCTCTACGTCTTTTATTTACACATTCTGTTATACTATTTATATAGTATGTAATATAGTGTTAACAGAAATTAATAACCAGTATCGTAGAATTATTTACTTACCAAGCTTTATTTACATACGTTTTACATACATTTATCAATATGCTTCATATTTCTACTTACTAATAATGTAATGCGAAGAATAATTACTTACATTGAATCTTTTCATACCATACGTCATTTTTTAAGAATCTGTCATTAGATGAAAATAGATATATAAAAGGATACTCAAATTTGGGTATATTATAAGCCCATAAAAATATCTCATCATGAGGTCATCAGTCCTAAGACTGGTTGAACGCTAACCTCCAGCTTCTCCTATTTTGTGCTAATCTACGTATTTCGCTAATTGTGCTACAACCTACATCCCTTACTATTTGCGAGCAGTAGTCTAATCTAGGCCTACCTCTGCCTTTCTTTACTCCTATTTCTGCCTCCAAAATATCGCTGACTATTCCCTCATGTCTCAGCAAGTGGCCTACCGTTCTATCCCTTCTCCTCTTTATGTTTTTCCACATAATTCTTTTCTCGCTAACTTTCTCTAATACTTCTTCGTTTCTAACCCTATCAGTCCACGGTATTTTCATCATTCTTCGGTAACACCACATCTCAAAAGCTTCTAATTTATTTCTACTTGCTTCCCCTACCGTCCAGGTTTCGCAACCCTATAGAGCCGTGCTCCATACATACGTCTTCAAAAATCTCTTTGTATCTAAGTTTATTATCCCCGAGCATAAAAGTGCTTTCTTTTTGTTAAAAGCTACTCGACCCTGCGCTATTCTTTGTTTTATATATTTATCGCTTCTTCCATCCCAATTTATTTTACTTCCTAAATAAGTGAAGTATTTAACTTCCTTCAATCTATTATTATTAATAAGTACTTTCGTTTTTGCTCTACTCTCGCGCCCTCTGCACACTAACACTTTAGTTTTGTTTTTATTCACACTCATTCCATATTCCTCTGTCAACACTGCCTCCATTTCGTTCAACGCTGATTCTAATTCTTCCTTGCTAGATGCTAATACTGCTATATTATCCGCGAATATCAGCATTTTTAGTTTCTGTTCCTGTACTTTAATCCCGAAATCCACTCTATCTTTTACCACATTAAGCGCTTCTTCGATGTACAGATTAAAAATTAGTGCAAATATCTATGCAGTTGGAAATAAATATATAAAACTATTCTCGAAGCTGTTAGTCGACAACTATTTAAATTGAATTATAACTATGGAAATCATTTTTTTTTCACAGAAACCCAAATAAATTATCATCCATTAGCCATCGGTGATTTTGTCTATATATTTCTTTATTTATAATAAAAATAACTACTTATATAAATGTCGTCTTTGAACAATATTTAAAACAGGTACTAACGTCATTATGTATGACATAATCTACATTTTTATTTTTTTTTTGACTCAACATACACACGAAAATCTTTTCGAAAATAGCAAAGGGCGCAAGGCGTAGTGTCGCAATGACGCAATAGATGCATCAGCATGTCGCACATGCACGTAATAGATAATTTAGTTACTTTATAATTGATTAAGTATATCATTAATATAAAATAATATTATTAATATAAAGTTATCAATAATTTTATATTAATGGTTACTTAATTATAACCCTAATAAGGTTGCGACTGTACAATCATGACTGTTAAGCAAATGAATTCATATTAAATCTGCTACAAAGTATTTATAAATACCATCTTTCACTGCATTTATTCATGCAAACATTATTAAGGTTTTGTAATATACAGGTACTTGTTGAATACGTGATTTTAATCGTCGATTAGTGATAAACATTTTATTCGTAGATAATATATAAAATTTAAAAAAGTTTTATTAATAATAATTGAATTATGCTGCTGAGGAATAAACATCACTTAAATAAGAATTTATTAACTATAGTATCCATGTTTCTTTCAGTCATTCATGCCAAAAACTTTATTAATAATCATTCTTTGTTTTTTCGTCTAAATACATCGCTTTGGTTAAGTTCTGGTAAATTAGTATTAAGGTTCGTCAATTTTTTATTGCTAATTAAATATTTTGCTGGAAATAGTATTAGTAATTAGATGGATCTTCGTTGACATATGATAATGGTCTTAAATTAACTGCCGTTCTAATTTCTGTTAAATAGGTTGTAGCTCATCGGGATCAGGCTTTTTCAAATATCATCCTGAGCGCAAATTTTATCGTTCTAATTAGTTTTTTCCATAATCCACCCCATTAAGATTCTCTCTCAATAATCAAATGCCACTGAGTTTATACTGAGCAAAATTAAGGAGTGAACTGATTTAACCCTTTCACTATCACACCCCTTTAGAGTTTTTCAAAAATTAAAATTTTTGGTATGCAAAGCCTAATTACACTATAAATAATTTGTTTTCATTAAAAAAAATTACTAACCCCCACCTCCCCCTACAGGATGTCCATCACAATGTACAAACAAAATTCATGGAAGTAAAAGAACGATATATATTTTTTATTAAAAACTTATAAAAACGTAAAAATAATATATTTGTCATAACTAAAATAAGTGTTCATACATCTACTTTGAATGAAATGTAGAAGGCAAATTCCTTCCTTTCAAAATACAAAGATGAACTTTGCAATTCGCACAAAATATGTGTGTTCTATTCCTACATTCCCCATTTTTTCATCTTTAGACTTTCTTTTTGTCATCATAATGGGGAAACTGACTATATCGTACCGTCGTACCTAAGGTTTTTTATAGGTCTAGTTTCAGTTTTTTTCTTTTTCGTTTGAACTGGAAACTGGATTCTTTAAGTTTTCCAATGGTCTTCCTCTTTTAGGTGCACGTTTGGTCCAGATTAGATTTTCGCCCACTTCTTGGCGAAAAGCTAACAAATTCAAGGATTTATTTTTTATTTACTTTTAAAAGAACTGCTCTCTGAAACATCATCATTCTCCAGATAATACAAGAGTTCATCATCTGTTAGTGTTCTTTTTGTATTTTTTCTTGCGTTTGCCATTTGAAGAAAATACAGGAATATCAAGACTTCGATTCAAATTGGGTATAAAACGAACCAAATATGTTTAAGAACTATCTCTTCATTATACTAAAAACTGCTTTACTTCTTTATGCTCTCTGTAATATCTAATTTCAATCATTATTATGCAAAAATAAAATACAGATAAAACTATAAAACAAACACTAGAATTTTTCTAATTCGGGTCTACAAACTGTGTTTGGTCATCCTCGTGTACATAATAATTCAAAGCACATCTGTAGATTTTATATAATATAAAACTTATCACGTTATTATAGAACTATAAGATTAATACCTATACTCACCAATAACAAATCACAAAACCATTAATTTTGCAACATTTACAAGAAAACACAAAAAATATAACTTAACCACAAAAGCACCTATTCGTACGGCACCACACAATACATTTGAAGTCGTCTTGTCAAACCTTTGCGCATTCACTATCAACATAAGAACGTAAAAATAGAATGTACCTTTTGATCATTATCATGAGGTCATCAGTCTTAAGACTGGTTGGACGCTAACCTCCAGCTTCTCCTATCTTGTGCTAACCTACGCATTCCGCTAATTATGCTACAACTTACATCCCTTAGTATTTGCGAGCAGTAGTCTAATCTAGGCCTACCTCTGCTTTTCTTCACTTCTATTCATGCCTCCAAAATATCGCGGACTATTCCCCCATATCTCAGCAAGTGGCCTACCATTCTATCTCTTCTCTTCTTTATGTTTTTCCACATACTTCTTTTCTCGCCGACTTTCTCTAATACTTCTTCGTTTCTAACCCTATCAGTCCACGGTATTTTCATCATTCTTCGGTAACACCACATCTCAAAAGCTTCTAATTTCTTTCTACTTGCTTCCCCTACCATCCAGGTTTCGCAACCGTATAGTGCCGTGCTCCATACATACGTTTTCAAAAATCTCTTCCTTGTTTCTAAGTTTATTACCCCCGAGCGCATAAAAGTGCTTTCTGTTTATTAAAATCTACTCGACCCTGCGCTATTCTTTGTTTTATATCTTTATCGCTTCTTCCATCCCAATTTATTTTACTTCCTAAATAAGTGAAGTCTTTAACTTCCACCAATCTTTCATTATTAATTTGTACTTTCGTTTTTGCTCTGCTCTCGCGCCCTCTGCACACTAACACTTTAGTTTTGTTTTTATTCACCCTCATTCCGTATTCCTCTGTCAACACTGCCTCCATTTCGTTCAACGCTGATTCCAATTCCTCTTTACTAGATGCTAATACTGCTATATCATTCGCGAATCTCAGCATTTTTAGTTTCTGTCCCTGTACTTTAATCCCGAAATCCACTCTATCTTTTATTTATTTTATACCTTTTGATGTACTAACGTAATTTAAAGATAAAAATTACTCTGATCATCATATAACGCAATATGATTAAATGTACATGGTGATGGACAAAATCAGAGTAAATTCAATGAAAACACAACAATAATTTTAATAATTTTTATATTTTCGATTGTTCATCGTTAGTTTTCTAGTAAAATCTATCTTATCCTAATATCTACTCTATCCTTTAATAAACGTGAAAAGGATACCAGGTTTGCCTTTCATTAGTTTTCTTTGTTTCCCATGGTAATGAACCTTATTAAAGTCGATCACATAACCATAAAACTTTATGCTCTTCAAGGAATGGATTTAAAGTTAAAATTGATGAGTTGCTGTTTAATAATTTATTTCTACTAAGCATATTGTTAAAATAACGTTCGTCAAATGTTTACTGTATCATAGTCTTCACCGAACCGAATGTATTCAAAATTCAGTGATAGTTAGGTGTCCATGTTCTAGTGCACTTAATGCTAGTTATATAAACCGTTTTGTTTAATCAATTCCGCTCATAATTTTACTAAACTTACTGAAATGACTAAGTGCTAACGATATGGTAATTTATAATGTTCTTGAAGAACCATAACATTCATTTACAGCTAAAAAATTATGCTTCTTTGAAGATATATTAGATCATACCACTAAAGGGCTTGTGGCTTCAACAAGTTCTTCGATAATTCCCAATCTTTAATAAATCGACAGTACCTCCATGATACAATATATGATTAACATTTGTAATATACCTCACTTGTAATGATTCATGCTCTAATATACATGCTACAAGCATGTATGCACATAATGCATGTATGCACATACTGCAGGCATATTCGTAGTGCACACACATAAGTCTAGCTCTAATTTTTGGAACGTTAGTAAATTATAATTTCACTTTCCATGGGACATTTTTTCATTATAAAATGCGACTCTAAATTACTTCCAAATATGTATGCTGTCCAATATTGCGAAATTCTATCAGCAAATACAGGGAGTTTGCCTTCATTTATTTGTAATTTCATTAAACATCAAGGTATGAAATAGTCATACGTAATAGTGACATTTCTAAGTTTCTATAGTTTCAGTTATTTATCAAATTCTCAGGTAAAGTTTCACCCGCATTAAAATTTCGCTTCCAAATGTTTTGAGACATGATTTAAATTGGGAAATTTGTGTCTAATACGTGTTATGTAATGCTAGGTCTATTTTCAGGTATTTACGTTAACACCTTCTCGTTAAATACGTTAATGGGCGAAACATGTTGAACATATTTTATGAATACCTCAATTTATTACAATTTATTATAAAACGTTGATGCATATCACATTATCGACTATTCAGTTTAATATAGAATAACAAAACTATATTTATTTAATTTAACTTAATCTCGCATGGATTTTTCAAAATTAAGAAAACGAACTATTAAAATCATTTTTAAATATCACCTGGATATAGAAATTAAAAATATATGTAAACATTATAATTGGCAGTATATTTCAAAATAATATAATATTACATTTGAGGTTTCTCTGAGGAAGAATTTACATAATCACAGTACCAAGCTTGGCAGCCAGTTTGCCATTCTATCAGATTTCTCTAATTGAATATTATCTAATATGTTTTATAGATTTTACATGATACATAGTAGGAAAATGTCGAATTAAGCTAGACAAAATTACTAGTACATAAAATAATACTATAAGAAATGAAAACTGTGTCAGTTTGTATGTATATTTTTTATGCTGAATCGAATGGTAAAGAAACATTGAACGTGAAAATACTTCGAAACCGAAATTTCTACCCAACGCTTTTTCCTCGGTCACTTTTTCTACCACTCTTTTCTCCGGTTTACTCTCAAGTACTTTTTTTAATCTTTTTAATCTTTAAGGACTATTTTCAAAATGTTGGCAGCATTCCCTGTCCGCTATTGTAGAGTCCAATTTGAGTAACAAGTACTAACTCTTTTCAAAAAACAAAACCGGCCACAGGTAGGATTCGACATTTGTCCCGGATCGGAACCGAACGACATACAGCTGTTTCGAACTTGTTAGTTCTCATCAGTGGCGCATACGGTACGCCGATTCAGGACAAATTCCGAATGAACTTTATGGCCTATACATCTTTATCGATACGATCTCTGTCAGTAACTTATAAGTCGGAAATCGAGAAAGGAACCACCAAGCCGCCAAGCGGCTATCAAAGTAGTTCCCGAATAGCAAAGTTATTACATAATCGCTCTAGGAAACAACTACTCCTCGGGCTAAAGCCCCGCCAGGCATTGAATTATACCCAGAAGCGATCCTCGACCCCTTTCTCGTGTTTCTGCACGATCAGATAAGGTTTCAAAAAATAAAACCGGCCACAGGTAGGATTCGACATTTGTCCCGGATCGGAACCGAACGACATACAGCTGTTTCGAACTTGTTAGTTCTCATCAGTGTCGCATACGGTACGCCGATTCAGGACAAATGCCGAATGAACTTTATGGCCTATACATCTTTATCGATACGATCTCTGTCAGTAACTTATAAGTCGGAAATCGAGAAAGGAACCACCAAGCCGCCAAGCGGCTATCAAAGTAGTTCCCGAATAGCAAAGCTATTACATAATCGCTCTAGGAAACAACTACTCCTCGGGCTAAAGCCCCGCCAGGCATTGAATTATACCCAGAAGCGATCCTCGACCCTTTTGGGTATAATTCAATGCCTGGCGGGGCTTTAGCCCGAGGACTAGTTGTTTCCTAGAGCGATTATGTAATAGTTTTGCTATTCGGGAACTACTTTGATAGCCGCTTGGCGGCTTGGTGGTTCCTTCCTCGATTTCCGACTTATAAGTTACTGACGAAGTACTAACTCATCAACGCTATACTTAGCATATAAGCACTGTGTCTTTTTTTCGTTAGATTGGACGAAGTACCAAAATCTTTACTTGGCTTACTTACACCTGATATGGACGGTTCTGGAGAGAAACGTGGCAGTTCAAAGAATCCATCTAAAAAGTTTATATTTTTTGCTAAAATATTGTGCATAGATCTGCCACTATTGAGCCATCTTTCATTTAGTTCGCTACAAAAGTTCCCTACAAATTTTTAGAACTTAACTACCAAAATAGCTTCACCTATGTATTCCTTAATTTTGATAGTTACGGTTTCTTTTTTCAATCCATCTAGAGAACTTTTCCATTGAGTCAAGAGGGAACTTCGAATGCTGACTCTCCTTTCTAGAAAAAAAAAACCAACGTACGCTGTTTATTATGGCTTCTTACTGTAAAATTACCAACTGCAATCTGTTAAAGAAAGTTTAACAAAGATTGTTACGTTTCAATTTTTTGCAATCAGCTGCAGTTGCCTTTCAAAATCATATATACATTCTGAAATCGGGTCTTATTCAAGTTATAGTCATAATTAAACGCACGTTCATTAATAACGTCATTAATTAATAACGTCATTACCTTTAGTTTTAAATTCTTTAATTAACTTATGTGAGGTGGAGGAATCCATTATTAAAACAACCTTT
Source organism: Rosalia funebris (assembly GCA_037954035.1). Taxonomy (NCBI): domain Eukaryota; kingdom Metazoa; phylum Arthropoda; class Insecta; order Coleoptera; family Cerambycidae; genus Rosalia; species Rosalia funebris. The sequence continues at coordinate 36,892,099 of JAZFAV010000015.1, forward strand.
AGTTCTAGCTTGAAGAAAACATGAATTCACAAAATAGTAAACATTGAGTTACATTTTTTTGCCCTTTGTATCTTTTGTCTTCAGAATAACACTAATGATCATTTCCTCTAAATATTAAAGATTAAGTTTAGATTCACTTCACAACATTCGGCTTCTACGCTAAATCTGAATTTTGTCCTGCTAGATTTGAATTCTTCCCTAATTCTTTCCTATTCAATGGGAGCCTTTTTATATGTATAGATTATGTTAATGTTCTTAATAAAATAAGAAGAAACGTGTTTTTTTTTCACTTAATTAAAAACCATTATTAGCTAGTAAATGTTTTAGACCACCGTAATTAATTAACTTAAATCTAAATTATCTATTATTTCCGGAGCGGATATTGATACCGCATTTATATCTCTAAAGCGTTTTTTAATTACCACTCTTAATAATCCTAACGTTTAATTTTTTTTCGTGGCATTTTTTGTAAAACAAGGCGCGTAAAAACATAAGTTAATTAGGATTTCCTAATTAATTCTTGATGCTTCTTTCTTTCTGTTTATGAACTCAACGAATGCAGTCGAGTGGAGAATTTGAACATCGTATAAGATTTCTTTTAAATAGATGTTGTCTATTTTTATCATCAATCTCACTTTCTTTGTAAATTGTGGAAAACCAGCTTAATATTTTTTGAATCCGTCTTGGGTTCAAAAATTACTTTCTTTATTTTTTTTTATAATTTTACATGAGATTCGGGATCGATTGGTGGTAAATTTTAGGACAATCAGAAAACTAGAAGTGTCAATAATTTTTTTTGGATTTAGTATTTTGAGAATAGACTCCTCGGCGATGCCTTCTTACTTCTAGGTTACTTATGAGTTTTTTGTTATTATGTTAGGATCCTATAGGTATTATATTCTTGTGTACCTAATTAATACTTCTGATCCGATAGGACTTGCACCTTGACGAAGTTCTAGTACAAACTAGAGCGGGTGGGTCGGCTTACGCGTTTTAATGATTTAAGGAGCCATACCATAGGTTTAACCATAGTGGGAGGGTCCTTATTGAAAAACCAGACTAAGACAAGTCCCTGAAGGAGGGCAGCAGCTCTTTCAGTAGTCATAGTGGCAGAAACCGTGGGGGTTGGTATGGTGCTATGACACACACGACTGCGATGTGGAAGGCAAGAGGAAACCACCACATTATAATCCTCAGAACAGCTAGCAGAAAGCTTATCCTAAATTAATGATGGCGTCTCCTGGGGCAAAAAACTCCGGAGGTAAAATATTCCTCCGTTCGGATCTCCGGATGAGGACTGTTCCGGGAGACGTGATCGAGTGTAATAATAGTAAGTTTAGCATTTCACGAGTCGGAGCGTGGAATGTCAGAAGCATGAGACAGGCAGGGAAGCTAGAAAATCTGAAGATAGAAATGGATAGGTTAGGATTAGATATAGTAGGTATAAGTGAGATTCGCTGGCCGGAAGTAGGAGATTTTTGGAGCGGTGACTATAGGGTAATACACACAGGATCGGTAAATGGAAACGCGGGAGTAGGGATCGTTATGCGGAAGAACGCAGGACAGTGTGTAGATAGCTACCTACAATACAGCGAGAGAGTAATGATGGTCAGGTTAGATTCGAAGCCAGTGGAAACAGTAATAGTGCAAGTATACATGCCTACTTCTAGCCATAGTGAGGAAGAGTTAGAAGCCGTTTATTCGGACATAGAGCAGGTAATAGGATTTGTGAAGGGCCATGAAAATTTAATAATAGTAGGAGATTTTAACGCAGTCGTAGGTGAGGGGAAAGAAGGAGAATTTGTAGGTCCTTATGGATTAGGAAACAGAAACGAGAGAGGTAGTAGACTGATAGAATTCTGTGAGAAGCACAAGATGGTAGTCGCGAACACATTGTTCAAGAATCACGTTAGGAGGCGGTACACATGGAAAATGCCAGGAGGGATAGACAGGTATCAGATAGACTACATTCTGGTTAGGAAGATATTTAGAAATCAAGTAAAAGACTGTAAGAGTTATCCAGGAGCAGATGTAGACAGCGACCACAACTTGGTAGTCATGAAAGCTAGATTAAAGTTCAAAAATCTGAAAATCCGGATAAGAAACGTATAAATGTAGACATATTGAGGGATCAGAATATGAAAGATAAGTTCCAGGATAAAACAGATCAATTAATAAATAAAACGAGTAAGGACGAAATCAAGAACGCAGAAACTGAGTGGGAGGGTATCAAGAATAGTCTAGCTTCCGCGGCTACGGACGTTTTAGGACACGATAAAAGGGAAGCTAGGAAGCCCTGGATAACGGACGAAATCTTAAACTTAATGCAAAAGAGACGAGGCTACAAAAACAGACGAGACGAAGAAGGACTGAAAACTTATAAGTCAATAAAGTGTAGAAAAGCGAAAGAACAATGGATAGAGGATAAATGCAAAGAAGTAGAAGATAAGTTGCAAGTAGGTAAGACCGATGAGGCTTACAAAATAATTAAGAGGAACTTCAGGGATATAGGAACAATAAGTAGAAACGTTAGGAGTCAATCGGGGGACATACTGATCGGAAGAGAGGAGAAAGCGGATAGATGGAAGCAGTACTTAGGAAATTTATACGAGGGTCAGGAATTAGGAGAGATATTAGAGGAAGAATCTAGCATCGATAGGGAAGATGTAGGAAAACCTATATTGAGAGAGGAATTTGAAATAGCACTAAGGGGGCTAAAGAATAATAGAGCGCCGGGTGTAGATAAAATACAGGCGGAAATTTTGAAATGTGCGGGACAGAAAGTAGTAAATAGGATGTTTGAACTGGTAAAATACATATATGAAACGGGCGAGATGCCGGACGATTATAAGAGGAACATTATCGTTACTATACCGAAAAAGAGAGGAGCCGACAAATGCGAGAACTTTAGAACGATTAGCCTAACTTCCCACGCGTCAAAAATCTTAACTAGAATAGTGCAGAAGAGGATGGAAAATAGAGCGGAGGAAATACTAGGAGAAGACCAATTCGGCTTTAGGCGAAATAGGGGAACTCGCGAAGCTATTCTGGCGCTAAGAGTAATGTTAGAGAAAACAATAGAAAAAGGAAAGAACGCTTATATAGGATTTGTAGATTTAGAAAAAGCTTTTGATAACGTAAGATGGGAAAAAATGTTCGGGATACTAAAGAGCGCGGGAATGAAGTATAGAGATAGGAGAGTAGTACACAATCTATACAAAGAGCAAACTGCTGTTATAGAAGTAGAAGGGGAAAAAAGGGAAGTAGGTATTAGGAAAGGAGTAAGACAAGGATGTACGCTATCACCACTAATTTTTAATCTGTACATCGAAGAGGCGATTAATGTGGTAAAATATAGAGTGGATTTCGGGATTAAAGTACAGGGACAGAAACTAAAAATGCTGAGATTCGCGGATGATATAGCAGTATTAGCATCTAGTAAGGAGGAATTAGAATCAGCATTGAACGAAATGGAGGCAGTGTTGACAGAAGAATACGGAATGAGGGTGAATAAAAACAAAACTAAAGTGTTAGTGTGCAAAGGGCACGAGAGCAGAGCAAAAACGAAAGTACAAATTAATAATGAAAGGTTGGAGGAAGTTAAAGACTTCACTTATTTAGGAAGTAAAATAAATTGGGATGGAAGAAGCGATAAAGACATAAAACAAAGAATAGCGCAGGGTCGAGTAGCTTTTAACAAAAAGAAAGCACTTTTATGCTCGGGGGTAATAAACTTAGAAACAAGGAAGAGATTTTTGAAAACATATGTATGGAGCACGGCACTATACGGCTGCGAAACCTGGACGGTAGGGGAAGCAAGTAGGAAGAAATTAGAAGCTTTTGAGATGTGGTGTTACCGAAGAATGATGAAAATACCATGGACTGATAGGGTTAGAAACGAAGAAGTATTGGAGAAAGTCGGCGAGAAAAGAAGTATGTGGAAAAACTGAAAGAAGAGAAGAGATAGAATGGTAGGCCACTTGCTGAGAAATGGGGGAATAGTCCGCGATATTTTGGAGGCAGAAATAGGAGTGAAGAAAGGCAGAGGTAGGCCGAGATTAGACTACTGCTCGCAAATAGTAAGGGATGTAGGTTGTAGCACAATTAGCGAAATGCGTAGGTTAGCACAAGATAGGAGAAGCTGGAGGTTAGCGTCCAACCAGTCTTAGGACTGATGACCTAATGATGATGATGAATTAATACTTCCATTTGAAGAGAACTATTTTGTCTATATTTATAAGTATTTATAAGTAGAAGTTTACAAACAATTAGATGTTGCGCCAAAAGTTAATATTCGCCTGCAGCGTAAGAAGCCCCGCCCTCTTGTTCTTCTTCACCTGCAAACAACTCCTCCATATTTCTTTTTGCCGTTCTTTCTCTTCTTGCTTATTATTGCATATTATCAAAATATTTATCCCCTTTCTTTTCCGTTTTATCACCTTTTCATTACCCCAATGAAATTATATCCAGGTCCTAATTCCCTTTTTTTACTCCGTGAAACCCCTTTCTTTTTTGAAAATACGTCTGAAAAATCGAGACATCAAAAAATACGCAGTTGAAACAAGAGCAAGGACGCATTCAATCTAATCTTGGATAACTGTTCCCTTCCCTTCGACGAACGACTGAACACTATCGATCGCGCATCGAGTTAAAAAATCGGTGTCCTGAAAATTTACTTTTTTTCTTTAAGGAACATTTTCAAAAACTATTTATGTTTTTTAAACAAAACTTTCTAACCTATACTATTTGAAAGAGGGGTTTTATGAAAATATCGAATATAAGTGAAAAAATAATAAATTAGCCGCTGATCAGCTGTATCGATATTCTGTAACTTTCGATCTCTTAACTCGCGTAAACCTCAAGAAGAGAAAAATATAGTTCATTTTAATGGTGCAATATGGCCTCTAGTTCAGCCTCAAGAAATTTTGATTAAAAAAGATAAATAGTTCTTGAGAAAGTGTTCCTTTTGTAAAAAAAAAGAACGAGGTTTTCATCACCAGACTCCGGTGCTCTCCATTTCACAATTACCAAAAGTCTGCAATGGTCCTAATGTTCTTATGTAGATTCAAATAAGAAAGTTTCGTTAGGAAAAAATATTCATTTTGGAGATATCTTGGTTGAAAGACAAGTGTGAATTTTCGGTAGAATTGGCTTCCGAAACGGTTGTTCTCCCATTAAGCTTGTCTAAAGATTGTTAATTGTTCAAAGCGTGTCTAAAAGTTAATTTCAAAAGTGAGTTGTTAGGTTTTAAAAATGTTTATTTGTTTCGCAAAAAATATACTGGAGGATACTAGTAGATTTGATTTATTGTTAGTTGTATAAATATCCTCTATAATAATAAATGATCATATTATTTACTCAACCTGAGATATTTTCAATAAAGCCATTACCACCAATAAAACCTGACATATATTTTTAATATGATGTAATGCAATTATTTTTGTTTTACTGATATTTCGATACTTGGTTGAATGAAGGTACATTCCAAATTCATTGAAATAGTACTAGAGTCACCCGATTTTGTCAGACGGGCATTACCGCCGATCGATTGACTTACGCAGTAGCTATTAAACATTTGTTTTGTGGTGTACTGTTTTGATACGAATATCTTTGCGTTGAAAGATGCTAATTTATTATGTCGATTGTATGTATGGTTAAAAATTACCATTTTTTGATCAATTAAATAAGTTAATTAAAATAACTTATTAAAATAGACTGTAAAACAAAAAGGAAACAGTATATAGCACAACTATAAAAAAGTGACTTAAGATTGAAAAACTGTAATTGGAATGGTGTATTTTACCATTTATATTACTTACTCAACAAGAATTTCGATATTTCTGGGATAAACATAATCCTAGGAATAGGCCAGAAAACATTTAAAACATACACTTTACCACATTTGTACGGAAACATATCGAAAACAATATGAAATTTGAACTACTCTATAAAAGATTGTGGTTATGTTTGGTTATGTATGGTGTCACAACAATAGATTCTATAAATAAGAGTGTGATAACTTCTTACATATTACGTGTAAACTTATCCATTACTTGTGGCTGAAGAAATTTGAAGATATTATCCAAACGTAAATGGTTTAATATCGTCTACAAACGCGATGTTCTCAAATCTCCTAAATGTATTCGAGAATTTCACAGGCAGTGTTCCGACATTCCTAAACCACTGATTCTTACTCGATAGGGAACATGGTTACAGAAATATTTTATTATTCTGAGAATTTCCAAAATAAAATCTGTACTATTACAATTTTATCCTAAAGAGGCAGCTGCCATCAAGGAACGTCAATCGATATTTCAAGATCCTCAGATTTACAAATTTGAATCAGATTTACAAACTATTGATAACAATTACAAGTGACTAGTGGAGGTAATAGAAAAATTGTAACATCCTTCCTTGTTGTTAATGAGTCACTGCAACTGGTGGGTCCTGTCGTTAACAGACAATTGCGTTAGAGTAAAATTTAACACTGTTTAAAAAAGGTAAAATATTTTCACGTCTACAGATCCGTTATATAACTGCAGCGATTATTACAGCAATATTACATCATTAGATGTCAAACAGTCGTTGTCTTCATATAAGAACATTTTTTCACCACAGCCAACATCGTTCGCTAAAGTAACTGTAAAAATCCTTAATACTACACATGTTTAACCAAGCTAGTCCAGCCGATAACTATGTAATATTTTATAGTATTATTATTTATATATTTTATAGTATTATTTATAGTAATATAATAATATTTTATAGTGTTTTATGGTATTATAATTATAGCGTATAAATTATTGGTGCTGATTATTATGTTATTACTTAGCGTTACCTATTTTGTTATTTGATTTATTGAGAAACCCCGAAGGTGACGCCCCTGGTACTCCGACAAGACGAGTAGCTCTAATTATCACATCACATAAATTAAAACCAGTAGTACGTTACGTTATTAAAGAATCGGTCACTGAATTTTAAAATACGTTATTTATTAATATAATAAAATCAGTTCTAAAATAGTTGACATTTTGAACCGATGCCATAAATCATCAACTTTGGAGCAAATACTTTCACTATTGGAATCTGCCGATACAGAAAATTATGGCTCGTCTTTTTAATGCGACAGGTTCTTATTTTATGGGCGAGCATAATATTTTTGTTTGGTAGTAATATTTCGATATCAATTCAAATTTCTTGGTCGTATGTAATAAGAAATATAAACAATAAAAGAGTTATTAAAACTAGAAACTCTGAAGTATAAGTAATTTAATAGGTAAATACTGAGATTGTGACGTGTACATATATTAAGTCACTTGGAATTACATCTAGTATGTAACTTGGTATTTCTTTAATAAAAATAAACGAAATAGACATAAAATATTTTTGGGTTAGGTGGCAAACAAGTAATAACTTTTTGTGACATTATTGATCGATTTTCTTTAGCTCAATTCTTAATAGCATGTCAGTTGCTCCAAATGACACAGAAACAACCAGTGGGTAGTTATTAAGTGGTTTGTACTAAATGTACTCATTACAGTTAAAGTCAATTTAAAATAGAACATTCTAGTCGTTATATAGTTCTACCCACTATACATATATTGGAGCCATATAGTTCTATTACTTCTAAGTAACTTTTGAAATATATTGAATGGTATATCATGTCCAAGTCAAGTCATTTTAAAGTTATTAAAATAACGAAATAGTATACAGTAGTATGATATCAATAACCGGGTGGTGTTTCTTATTTGTCTGTAGATGTTTTGAAAACTTTGAAGATGTTTGAAAATAACTGTTACTGTCAAATTTTGGTTGTGGTAGGGATTTTTCATGATTCTTTAAAGTTATCAACTATGCAGTAGTAGTTCAGAATGAAAATGACGTAGTAATTCATATATGTAAAGAATTACAGTAAACATTTTTTTAGATGTACCTACAATACAAGGCAAAGGTTATAACATACCCCAAAGAGTTCCAGTAAAACAGTAGTTAATTAGTAGTAGTCAGCTCTTCGAATTAATCTATATATTTGTTGCTTATTTAATCTAGAGATATTATTCAATTGAAATATTTATCCTGGGAACTGGCTAGAACCTTCGATGCCACATAAAAAAAAAAAAAATAGAAATCAGTTTTTCGCGAACACCGAACAATTATACATTTCATGACTCGCGTTTCACCAGCCAAGTTGGCATCACTAGTAGATGCTATTAAAGTTGGTCGAACCTTAATCACTTTCTGATGATGCTAACTTCCTTCTAGCGTCTATTAACGTTTAATATTTCCATGTTTGCAAATAAGGGGCCTCCATTTTTCAAATATTTATATTTTATAATAATACAAAAAACCTATATTGAGAGAGGAATTTGAAATAGCACTAAGGGGGTTAAAGAACAATAAAGCGCCGGGTGTAGATAAAATACAGGCCGAAATTTTGAAATGTGCGGGACAGAAAGTAGTAAATAAGATGTTTGAACTGGTAAAATACATATACGAAATGGGCGAGATGCTGGAGGATAATAAGAGAAACATTATCGTTACTATACCGAAAAAGAGAGGAGCCGACAAATGCGAGAACTTTAGAACGATTAGCCTAACTTCCCACGCGTCAAAAATCTTAACCAGAATAGTGCAGAAGAGGATGGAAAATAGAGCGGAGGAAATAGTAGGAGAAGACCAATTCGGGTTTAGGCGAAATAGGGGATCTCGCGAAGTTATACTGGCGCTAAGAGTAGTGTTAGAGAAAACAATAGAAAAAGGAAAGAACGCTTATATAGGATTTGTAGATTTAGAAAAAGCTTTTGATAATGTAAGACGGGAAAGAATATTCGAGATACTAAAGAGCGCGAGAATGAAGTATAGGGATAGGAGAGTAGTACACAATCTAGACAAAGAGCAAACTGCTGTTATAGAAGTAGAAGGGGAAAGAAGGGAAGTAGGTATTAGGAAAGGAGTAAGACAAGGATGTACGCTATCACCACTAATTTTTAATCTGTACATCGAAGAGGCGATTAATGTGGTAAAAGATAGAGTGGATTTCGGGATTAAAGTACAGGGACAGAAACTAAAGATTCGCGGATGATTCAGCAGTATTAGCACCCAGTAAAGAGGAATTAGAATCAGCGTTGAACGAAATGGAGGTAGTGTTGACAGAGGAATACGGAATGAGGGTGAATAAAAACAAAACTAAATTGTTAGTGTGCAGAGGGCGCGAGAGCAGAGCAAAAACGAAAGTACAAATTAATAATGAAAGATTGGAGGAAGTTAAAAACTTTACTTATTTAGGAAGTAAAATAAATTGGGATGGAAGAAACGATAAAGATATAAAACAAAGAATAGCGCAGGGTCGAGTAGCTTTTAACAAAAAGAAAGCAATGTTATGCTCGGGGGTAATAAACTTAGAAACTAGGAAGAGATTTTTGAAAACGTATGTATGGAGCACGGCACTATACGGTTGCGAAACCTGGACGGTAGGGGAAGCAAGTAGGAAGAAATTAGAAGCATTTTAGATGTGATGTTACCGAAGAATGATGAAAATACCGTGGACTGATAGAGTTAGAAACGAAGAAGTATTAGAGAATTTCGGCGAGAAAAGAAGTATGTGCAAAAACATAAAGAAGAGAAGAGATAGAATGGTAGGCCACTTGCTGAGACATGAGGGAATAGTCCGCGATATTTTGGAGGCAGAAATAGGAGTGAAGAAAGGCAGAGGTAGGCCTAGATTAGACTACTGCTCGCAAATAGTAAGAGATGTGGGTTGTAACACAATTAGCGAAATGCGTAGGTTAGCACAAAATTCTCCTATTTTGTGCTAACCTACTGGATGTTAGCGTCCAACCAGTCTTAGGACTGACGACCTCATGATGATGAATAATACAAAATGTAAAATCTATTGGACCTATCATTTTTATATATTTTTTTCTGATTTCTGGGTATATTTAAGATATTTTTTATTTTCTGTAGGGAGCATCCATGTAATACAAATAAGTCCCATATATTTTGATATTTTGTTGCCACTGCTGATTTGAGTGTGATCCTCTGATTCTATGGAGTATTTAATTTGTTTACTGAGTGAGGTGTGTATGTTCACTCTCTTTACTTTCGTTATTTTTAATATTTTGAAAATTTTAAAGTATCCAGCGTCACTTTTTCTAAAATCTTCTAGATTTTTTGAAGATTATTGCATACATTAGTAACATTATTTTTACCTATTTATAGATAGGGTAGGTCGACATCAAGTGACTTATTTCTTATAAACTACCTGTATGTTTTACCATAATTCGAAAGAGGGCATCGATTTACAAATCCGTTTAAAAATGTAATTTTAGAAAATTACAAATAACTAAGTTATTAACTGTCAAAATTGAAAATGTCAAACTCTTAAGAAATGGAAATTTTCATTCCACACATTCTTTTATTCTAATAATATTTTCTGTATATTTACAACATTTTTGTAATATTAAGTTTATGTCTTTTAAAAATAAATTCTCAAAACAATAATTTAAAGTAGAGTAAAGCATTTTAAGATTTTCTTAGACATAAGTTGTCAAAAATCATCTACAAGAAACTAAATAACAATGTACTGTTATTTGAAAGGGATTGACTTAATTTTGTAAAATGGTGTCAGAAATGCATAAGGAATAATGGCAGTTACATCAAGAAGGTCATTTGATTAGTTTATTTTATATCCTTATTTAACGTCTGACTATTTCGCTACTATATAAGGCCTATCACCGACACGAGTAGAGTAACTACCCAAAACTTGAAAATTTTGCTAAACTTGCACTCTTGCAATGGGGATCTTTTACTTGTCTAACATGTAAAAGACAAAAGACCCGCGGCCTTAGATCCTATCCGAGGGATGGTATGTTTTCTACAAAAATCTTGCCTAAGTTTGTGTAGCTTCTTCAAATCCACTCACATATAAGTCTCTGAAAGCGATCAACGGCTACCTTACCTATGTAAGGTAGCCGTTGATCGCCCATTTTAGTGGTACCACACCGAACATTGCTTGACTGAGCATTGCTCCATTTAAAATTTTTATTGCCTAATCACTACAATTCTGTTTTTATGTTAAAAATTAATATAGGATTAAATTATGAATTTAAAAATTAATATAAATAATTAATTAATCGTTTATTTTATAAATAGCAGTTTAATAGTTATTCTTTCTGTATCACATTTTCTAATGACTAGTGCATGTTTGTTCTAATTATCTTGACTCTTTATTTAAATGCGTTGAAGAGTTTGGAAAAAGCTACTATTCATTAATCGCTATTTGCCAAATAAAAAACTCTCTTGTCATGCCGATAAACGGAAGAGTCTACCTGAGCCTAGCCATAAAAACATGCCAAGGTTATGTATTGAAATTTTTTATTTGGCAAATAGCGATGAAATAAACTATACGTGGTTTAACATTTTTGAATTAAAAAAATGTATTAAAAATTATAAAAAAAGTGGTGGACTTATTAGTGTCCTATTTCGTACTTACTTTGTTTCGTAGAGAATGAATGACACTGGAGACAGTAGCAAATATATTGATAAAACACAGTGTTTTACTTATTTAGTTTTCCTGAAAAAGTTTCCTCTTAGTAATGGCTTCCTTATGAATACGAGGCATTATTTCTTATGTCCTTGTGAAAAAAATATTTTTTCTAGCCGACCATATCCGGGGAATGCGGTCTAATTAAGAATATACCAGAACCACATGAAAGACGACTACCTTTTCCGAAGCGACAAATAGACCTCTTAATTAGAAACCTAATACTTTTAATTAACAGAATCGCCGTACTCAAACTACGCTATTCTTCCAATTTATTCAGCTTGAAACTCAATCTACACGAATTTAGATAACATGCAAATCAGGCCGGGTTGTTTAATGTATTCATGGAACTGTAGCGTACCAACAACGTTGGGGCTATCTAATGAATACCATTAACAATCTTAATCGCAATTAGTAATACATATATTTAAGCTTGTAAGTAGATGTCAGATCCATCAGGCTAATTTTTATAGAGATTTTAATTTTCGAATAGTTATGCAAATTTAATTGAAGCGAGCGAATACGTTTTAATTAAATCGCCACAGCCAACTACGTAATCTTTCATTGTGGCAAATGGACAGCTTGAGGAGTTGTGGACGTTTTATGTAAACATTTGAACGCTTTCTTAATGTGGGTTTCCGTGAGATTATAAAGCGACTTTTACTCTATGGCCCTGCTTATGCGTTGAGGTATTGAGGAATAATACCGAATATGATGTATTTGCATGCAAGTAAGATGGTTTGTGGTTTGATTATATATGTATTAATTTTGCATAAGAATGGCACATCTAGAAGGTTAAATACGGCTTGAATTGTTTATCAAATGTGGTATATATGTATACATAACAGAAAGTATGGTGTGAAAAGATTTATTGTGATTGGTGTATTTGCCGCCATTTGTTACTTCGATACTAATTGATAATGTACAGCTAATGCAATAAAAAGTTTCCAATTTAAAATAAGATTCCTTAATGTTGTGTAGTGATCTACTTATATATTTATTTTAAAACTACTACGCATCTAATAATATCGAATGAAATAAAAATTCTACGCTATTTCGTAGAATATATTAGGAAATAAATAATCTGTGACTTTTGCAATTGTTTTTCTAGTACATTCCTGAAATCATGATGTTTAACAAAGAATTGTAGATATTCTAGTCCATGTATACTGATCTGAAGTGAAAAATCTTCAGGTAATATTTTTGAAAAAAAAAATCGTCAGGAAAATTTGCAGTTGCATTTGTAGATTTCTTTTTACGAATGGAAGGCTAAAATACACTGTTTTAATTTTTTAACTTTAATTTTTAATTTTAATATTTAAAGAAAATTGTAATTTTCTAACTTTAAGGAAAAAGGGTATAAATAAAAAATATGTGAATGTATTTAGCTCCTTAATCGTAAGAGAAATATTTAGCATACCGACTACATAAAATGATTTTGAAATATCTTACGAAGGGGAGTCATTATTGAAAACTTTTTCATAAAGTTTCCGATTTTTTTTCCAAATCACCTCTAGGTAGGCCTAATGATCACCAGCTAAGAGATGGGATTGACTTTATCCGTTATCATCGAAATATGACCATATAAATCTTTGGAAAGTAAGCATTCTGAGCTTTAATTACTCTTAAAATAATAATTTTTAGTTAATCAGTTCAGTTAATCAGTTTTGCTAATATTAATAACAATATATTAATCGTAGTAAGTCAATATTGTATCAGTACTTAGGTACAAATATTCCAATTTCCTACAAGTCTGGGAAACATATTCAAAATATCGGTACACTGCAAACATTTTTAGAAAACGAATTGTGGGTGGACACCTTTTTGTTGAGACAGCTGTGCATATACAGATTCAAATTCGGCTAATGATGCCAATTCCATTCTGTCCAATATTCATGAGACTTTTTCTTTTGCCTTGTTGTTTAACATGTCTCAAGTATTATCATCTTCTCTAGTAAGCTGTGTATTGACACTTTTTTTTGAGTTCAGATTTGTTTATTTAATAGTTAACGGGAGAAATGGTTATAATGTATGTATGTTAATAGAATTCACGTTATTTTCACGTTTTCTTGACGAAGTGAGAGATTAGTCCCAACGATCTCCCGCAGATGCTCTTGATGTGAAAAATTATTTTGTATCTATGTAACAGCAATATATCAGATATGGAACGGTTAAATTCCAGAATAAATACTCAGAAGCGTGCGTGAGAAAATTTCGACAATTCCAGAAATGTCAAGCCAGAGTCAGCTCTAATAAATTAGTGCGGAATGCCATAATCATACAAGTAAATCATCTTATTGAAAGTAATTAAAGAATTGGGAAAACCTGTTTGCGAATAGTTATCGAGTTGAAAGAAATATTAGGTGAAAGTGGTTGGATATAATTCAGTGAAATAATTTAAACTAGATAAATATCGTAAATGGAAAAAAACTTTGTTATTAGAACGAGAGCAAAGTGTGATATAAAGACAAAATTAAACAGAAAAGGTGTCGTCTGTTAAAAAAATCTACTGTTTTAAGGTAGCTATTGCAATATACTTAAAAAGCTACAGTTAAAATATAATAACTAAAAGTGAATAGATTTGAATAACAAGAAACATAGTAGATTTGAATTTCATAATTACTATGAAGGGAAGTAGATTACGGAGAATTTAGCGTTAGGCATAAGGTGGGATAATTATTAAATCTTTTTATATTTACATAACAATTTGCATTATATTGAATAGATTGAAATATTCTCAGAAGGGATAAGTTAATACACTAGACGTAATAAATGGTTATATAAATATGGGGTTAGTCAAAAGTAAGGTAATGGTCACATATCTCTGGAATCGCTGATCAGATTTTAATGAAAATTAGTACAGAGGAGTAACAAAGCACTATGGATACAAATATAATACAGGCAATGTTTCACATCTCCATTTTTTTTTTTGGAATTATTACAAATTTATTATTTTCAATGAAACACTCTGTATATAATATTTTATTATTTTATTCGTAAAGAGCAGAAAAAATTCTGTAAACTAGGTTAAAAAGAAATTTTCAATTTTTGTATTATTATCTAATTACTTTATTCGAATATTCAAACTTTGAAATTTGCATTATATTTGTCTCTCAAATAAATACCTCTAAAAAAACAATATTCTCTATGAATAATTTAAAAATTAATACATTATAATTACCTTTATATAAAAAAGTTTTAATAAATGGATAGTATTTTTAAAACACTGATGTTGAAAAACCAATAAAGCAAAACGACAAAGCAGAACGAATAGATTGCTTTACTACCCTAAGCAAAGACGAGACCCACAAATATACACATGACCCACATTGTCTTATACAAAATTTGCAGAATAACTATTAAGTGGCGGCGCGTGAACATTGATTGTATGTGTTCTGCTTAGGGTTGTCACATTGGTCAAATTCAATTCCGGGATATTAAGCCTGCCCGGAGAGCCTCTGAATGGCGCCGCAGTCGAAAATTTTTAAAATATTCAAGGTCACACGTTTCCCTGACACTTCTGAATTTAAGGAACAATCCATATATTATACAAAAATACCGACTTTCACAAGAACGATTTTTCAAATTTGATACCTTTGTGAAATAATATCTATTCACGACTTACTTACTGACGGTATAAATAAATTGGAATAAACTAAATGTACTTTATTAAATTAAATATTTTTTTTATAAATTATAAACAAAAAAATCGTTTGTGAAGTCTACCAACGATTCAACGAATTTTAATTTTCCTCGCCGTGTTATGTTTTTTTTTCTTTATCTTTTTTATATCGTCGTACCACGTCCTATTACGAAATATTATTGCAGCAGTGGCTGTCATTGTTGCAGCCACATTAGTCCGTATATTCGTGTACTGGGTCACGTGCCTGATTAGCCAATAAAAACAAAGGACGCAACTAACTGTTCGCCGTGCACACATTTTGTATATGAGGTTTCATATATTAAGGGGCGTAGCTCTCGTCGTAATAAATAATAATATAAGCCAGTAGTTTGTTCTTCTGTTTGTTGATATTTAATATCATTAAGTACATAAAATATTACGTGTTCTGCAGCTCCGCAGCTCTTATGGTAAAACCGCCAATGACTATAATGATTTTGCGTTATTTTGCATAGTAACATGAGTAGACCAATAAATGCTTGAACTGTTCTAGTTCCCAAATATTGATTCCACACATTAAAATATATAATTCCGATCTTAATGAGTTGGCGAGGTTAACGCGTCGACGATTAACCAGTTTTAGAAACCACTGTCAGTATTGGGAACATCTATACAGGGCCAATAAGACCAAATACCATATGGCATGAAGAAGAACAAGAAGAGACAGACATCTCAGTAAATTGAGTAAAGGCCTGTGTTGTGTTCTGAAACCTGTGGCTCTGACTTCAAGGTAGCAAACTAAGATGACAAGATGACTTAGAAGAAGGTAGACGACAAGTACCGTAAATGCAACAAACCAAGAAGAATCGGTCATATAACTGAGCCATCCGGCCTTGGAAAACTTCCCACATATGATGAATATGCGGGAACATATACGTATAAGTATGTATCGCGTATGTAAGTATAATCAATTGTCTAATACACTATCGTACTATAAATATCAACCATAGTCGGTTTTTAAAATGACAGACACGTGTTATATTGGAATAGATCAATAAAGGATACTTGCTAATAGAACAGTGGACCGCAATAGGACCGGATATCATTTTCATTGAACCAAATGACCAGAATAGTAAAAAGATGGAAGCCGATAAGCTCAGAAAATACGAAAACCTTGTCATGGTAATACAACACATTTGGGGCCTACACAGAATTGAAATTACTTCAATTGTTATAAGAGTTCCATATATAATTAAATTACTCCAAGTAAGAGCTGACATCGAAAAGCTGGTACTGAACTACATCTTTAAACCCGTCAGAAGAATTCATCTTTAAACCAATTCAATACATCATATCGCAGACCTGTCGTATAAGAAAAAAATTCCTAAATGAGTATTAATGGACAAAGAGGAGAGAACTAGGGTACAATGAAACCCCTCCCCTATGGCCCAATGGAAATTCCTGGGATAATTTCCGTAATAGGTGGATGTTCTTTAGCAATAGGTTCTGCTTTAGATACGTATTCTTTGGAAACTTGTTCTTCGGAAACTTTATAATAAAATTCAGTACGAATTACAAAATCAAAAGATTTTAATAAATCAATGCTGTTCTGATGGAATGCTCAGTGGAGTCATGGATGTGAAATACTCTAAATAAATATTTCATTAGAATCATCGAGAATATTTCCTACGGATCCATTAGGATAAGTAGAATATTGAAAATTTCTGAAACTACTTTAGCTTTTGTAATATTCATGTTATCTAAAGGTTTCCACAATTATTTGTTAGTTTTTGTAGTTTAAAAAAATCAAATCATGCTTTTTTAGGACTAATAATATTAGGAATAATATTGCACACTTATGTAGGAGAATAGTTTTTATTCACATATATTCCTTCCTCGTTACCTATTTCTTTTGGTAAGTCCCCGAACGCTCGTCAGGTGATGTGACTCATGCTAGGCGCGAACAGGGAACGTGTCACAGTGTTTCTGGATGTTCGAGAAGTCAGTCGATTGGAAGCCGCCAATTGAGGAAAGACGTTTTTAGCATTTTCTTGAGAAAGACGTAAGACGGTTGATTTGTGTAACAAAAAGTGCCGATCACGGGTGCCAAGACGAGTAATTAAATGGGACGTTACTTTAGAAATTATGTGTTTGTCTAATTTCAATATTGTGCTGTGTACATTTAGTTCTTGGGATATATTGTCTATCTGTAACATTCAATCCGGCCTTGTTTATTAAATGATCCCTATATGATAATATGATAATGTTACCAATTAACAGTTTGATGATATAATTTCTGCCATCCAATGACCTAATTCGTTATTTATTACTCATGCAAAACAGATTCTAGTTCTCAATCATGATGTCAATTTATGTTAATATACTAACAAGATTTGTAGCCTCATCTCTTCAATTAGATAGACGTCCGGAACCCATCTGGCACCTAAATAGTCCAGGCGGTGATTTTAAAGCGAGAACTTGTGTGATTTAATTTCTTAATTACCTTCTTATGCAAATGCCTAATCAGAAATATTTCTTTTATTTTACTGAAACATAGAAATATAATTTAGACGTTTCTTAATAAATAACAAATCTACGCCATAATAGGCACATTTATCTTAATTATAAGCTTTAATTGGTATTTGATTCAAATTTCTGGTGTGTTTTTTTAATAATTAACCTTTAGTGAACCATTGCGTGATGGTATCGATTTAATTTTTCCGAAATTTTACGTAATTATATAAAGTCTTTAAGGTATAGCCGAGATACCTACTCGGGTTATCGTCTGTGAGCATTTATTAGGCAGAGATATTTAAACTGAAACAAAGCTGTGGTAAAAAGCACAAACCAAGTTAATTTATGTGCCTTAAAATGGGTTACATGGCGACATAAAAATTCGAATATTTCCATCTTAATTATGTGAGATCAGACGAATATAAAATTAGTAAAAGCTGTAAAAGTCTTAGTGTAGGTAGATACCTATA
The DNA here is from genome assembly GCA_037954035.1 of Rosalia funebris. Classification (NCBI taxonomy): domain Eukaryota; kingdom Metazoa; phylum Arthropoda; class Insecta; order Coleoptera; family Cerambycidae; genus Rosalia; species Rosalia funebris. The sequence continues at coordinate 36,910,244 of JAZFAV010000015.1, forward strand.
GGTGCCGATATTATTTTATTGATCGTAATTTATTTCTGGTGAATAAAATGAATTTATTAATTATTAAAAAATATATTTCTCTATTAAGCGCGGATGGATACCGATTAGGTAAAAACAAAAACCAATTTTATTTAACTTAATCTTTCTTTATGAAGTCTCTTATAAAATTATGTAAATATTTATGAGCCATATAAAAATTTAATTCTCAGTTTCTCGGTTCGATTTTAATGGATATTTCGGATTTTATAGTGAGAAAATCTAAGAATTAAAGACTCGATATGGCGTCTTTGCCGACATTCCTTTTATATTCGGCTGTATTACTAACCTAAAGGTTAAATCATTTCGAAATTCGCAGATCATAAAGAACGACAACCCTGCAATTTTTAATATGGTATATTAATAAAGCTTTGCGCCCAAATTTATTGCTATTACCATTTCTTTCACTGTTCAATATTCAATAATTTTTTATACTGTTAAACTAATACAAGTTGAACTGCCCACTTAGATGCCTCATCGATGGCATATACTTATATACTCTTTATTACTACATTTACATAATAACATGTAGGTGGTAAAACATTGAAATGCTTGTACCTACACCGATTCAAATATTTAAAATCTATGCGACTGCGTCTCGGCTACAGCCACTGATGTAGCACTTGCACTGGGCGCCTCTAATAAATATTCAAGGCATATACGAGTACTAAAAACGAGAACTATTCTGTAAATAACATATGGTTTTGTTGAGGGGGAAGAAAGAGGTGACTCCACCTCTCAGTTTTCGATGATAAGGAGAGATGGCAAATTCATGCATTGAACTCATTAACTCATAAATCACGAATGTACCAACGTTGTAAAATATATTTTTTGCAATTAACTTCTTTGATGTACATTAACTAATCTCCTCTGTTAATTTATTTATTGCTCTGTTAATTTATGTATTACGTATATAAGGATTCTCTGCATGTATTTCCTTTCCTTACTTTCCTAAGGCAGAGTAAATCGTCGTCATACTCTGGGACAATCGGAATATCTAATGCACATAATTTTTCATAAAAAAAATCTTGCATTTCATAATATTGAATTTCAGCAGAAATTTGTTGATAACAGATAACTATCAACTCCATCCACTAATGTGCTCATTCATCGGCCATGCTTTTCTGGTACATTGTCATTAAACATTATGAATTATGATATGGATGTTAGAGTGGTAGTATGGCTTCTATACAAAAAAAAAGAACCATGTAAATGTAGATATCGAAGAGGACGCTTAAACGAGGTGTTTGTTTCAGTATAGGTTTCACTCCCTTACTTACAGCTATCTCGACTTACAAATTTTAAATGACACCCCTATCTTGTAATAAATCCTTTTAAAAGTTTTAAAACTTTTGATTCAATTTCGTTTATAAAACTGAAATCGATTGATCTGTTCTCGTAATAGAAGTAAAAATAAAATAACTTAAATAAAACACAAAACAAATATCTATGGGCTATATCATGAGTTCAGTGAAAGTATGTGGCATTGTTTGGTGAAGTAGCTGCCTCAGACTCAACACCGATAAGTTGTATATATCTTTTAATCGTTTTTACACATAACACTTTTCTTTTCATGTTATTCAAAGTGAAATAAGAGACTATTTATTTTTAGTCGTCGCTAATTTGTGCCTTAGTAAATTAATTCAATACATCGCTTTTGAAACTGTAATGTACGAAGTAATTTAAAAAATATTGAATACATTTTGCTGAACTTATATAATTGCATGGTTTCATAAAATTTTCTATTTAAATATTTTATGAACGCCCCCACTAAGTGAAGTTCGGACCTGTTCTTGAACGCATAGACAGACTCGTATTATGTATCCACTAAAAATATTATTGCCTAACGTCACACAGCCTTCGCTAATGATGTGGAGATTTTATCTGTGGATGTGTATGCGATTATCTACGCTATTTACATTTCACTTCAATGGGACCACTTTTTATAATGCTACAATCTTTGAATGCACAATTTAATAAACTGGCATTATACATTTCCATTTCCATTTATGTAAAGCTATATCTGTCGCCAAGGCATAGTTAAAAATCACACTGAGGATTCTTGTGCTATCAGATGATTCATCAGAAAGCGTTTGATCATTTGATCACATTTCAAGCTAAAATATACCTACTTAACATATTCAGGAAAGTACTGTGTCTTCTCCCAATTGATGAAATACTTTTCAACAAGTTTGAGTCACAGGATACGCAAAATTATGTAAGTACCGAAGTTAACGCGATCGTCAGCTTTATTTAAATATTAAGATTTATGGATCAATCAACTGACATTTTTGAACAGTATTTTAATCGAAAACACACTTTAGGATAACAGTTAGTTCAATACAAATCCGTCAACCTATGTCAGAGTAATGAAAAGGCTCTCCACAGAAACATTCAATGGAAGTGATGTTTCCATCAAAATAAATGAAATAAACCCAACAAAAATCAAAATAAATGAAACAAAAATGAAATAAATTTTACAAAAAAATTGAGACGCGAATGAATCAAATTATACAATAAAGTTAAGACGTGACTTCACAATTGCATTTTGTTCGGCAAATTATTAACTGTCTATGCCGTACGTAGTTGATTGAAACATATTTCGCTGGACATAAGTGCTGGTAATTGTGGCATATTAGTAACGATTTCGAGTAGTGTAGCATGTGAGCCGTGCGTCGTCACTAAGTTGATACACGCACAAAGATCCATTATATAAATTTGTATAGTATCTTGTATGCTTTCAAAGATTAGTTCCAGTTATTGGGGAAAATATTAGACATCTATTTACTGTTTAAGTTGAGTTTCATAACTGATCCGTCAAAGTAAAAGGTGTCATTGAAAGATATCTGGTACTAGTTTTTGCATTTATCATTTTGTAATTTGTGAATTAAATTTGATTCGGATATCTATAAACGTATGCTTTTTACGTAATTTCTCTTAGAAAAAACCTAACAGGGATAAAAACCTTTTACAGGGAGGTACTGTCTGAAAAGTTTGATGGGTCAATAAAAAAAATTTAATCGACATTTTCAAAAATCTAAATACAGATGTGGAAATGAGAACAATGTTTGAATAAATATTTGAAGTAGCTTCCAAATAAAATGTTACTCGTACGCTGTCAACAATTTTTAACTGATGCGCAATATTGGTAGTACTTGAATCACTCGCGTTTAAGAAAGATAAATTTACACAACCTGTTGGACTTGACGTAAATTAAAAGAAACATTCTTAGAAACAGGCTGCAGATATTCTTATAAATATACTGTATTATATAAAGATTATGCTTATGAAGACGGTGAAATACGATACTCTAAAATTAAGCACGAATTTGTCTTTTTCTACAATTTTATTTCTCTCCTCAGCAATGAATTAAACCTATCAGGATTGTAAAAGTAATAACTTTATCGTAATTTATTTGTTAGCAGATGGCAGCAGGACTTAATCAAGACTAACTGGATTATCCTGACAAATTGCTAATTATACTATAAATTGTGGTATGTAACATGATCTTGACAAAAATCATTTAAATCCCAATTCAAAATCTACAATTAACTCAAACGATTAGCATAATTTACATTTCGAGTATGTACAAATTCATATTCAAAATATGCGTTTTGTCCACATGTATTTGCTTCGTTCCTTAAAGGAAGCAAATAAATGTGGACAAGTAAAAAACATAAAATTTTAGGAGTAGAAAGAATATTCCACAAAAATTACATTCACAGTAATATAGCTTTGATAATGAGGTCTAATTCGTAGACCTGAGATATTTGAATCTATCAGCGTCAGGGACGAGCAATTCAGTTTATCTTCTTATTTATATACCGGGTGGCCCACGAAGCTTTGGCCAGTCGATATCTGGAAACCTATTTGAACAATAATTTTTAAAATTGGCGATGTTAAACAGTCGAAAGTGCTGCCCATTTTTGGCATAAAATGAATTTATTTCATGGTCTCTCTAATACCAATCCAATGACACCATATTTGTCAAGTTTTTGAGGCACTACAGTAATGATGAACAACTGTTTATGAACATTTCTTTATTTTTATTTCAAAAAAAACGTAGGTAGCTTAGAAACAAAAAAGTTGTCCTAGCAACAGAAAGAAATCACTACTTGTCAAGAGCTGTCAAGCAGTATTAGTAGATTTTGTGTTTGTAAAAATAGTAATAAGATGCCTTTATATTTTACAATGTAAATGGTACAATATCTTGGCCGGCTCGCTCCCCAGATATAACACCTTTAGATTTCTTTCTATGGAGATACTTAAAAGGTTTGTTTTACAATGGACAGCCTAGAAATTTAGACGATTTGCAAAACAAAATCAGAGCAGCCTGCCAAACTGTTACACCAGAAATGATTGGAGCAGCATGCTACACAAATGTTTTAAAAAAGATTTGAGTATTGCGTTACTAAAATAGTAGACATCAATTTGAGCATCAACTGTAATTATTATTATAATTATTGTATTTTGCTGTGTAATTATTTATCTTCTTTAATAAATTTTAAAAAATCAATCTATTCATTTAAAAGCTCAAATTATCACTGGTTTACATAAATGTGCTAATAAATATGATATCGCTGGATTGATATTAGGCGGACTATCACAAAATTGTAATAACGTATAGGGTGTCTCATTAAAAATTTTGAAGTTAATGTCACGTGACCGGAAACGTGCAGGTGAAATAAAGGCCTTTTATGCCAAAACTGGGCAACGCTTTTGATTATTTAACATCGCCAGTTTTCAAAATTATTGTTCAAATAGGTTTGGAGATATCGACTGGCCAAAACTTCGTGGGACACCCGGTATATAGTTGCTTACACAGGATACAATTGCAATACAAAAAAAAATCAATAAAGCAATGAAAACCCTCTTGTACCTGATAGTATCCCAAATGATCAATAAATTCTTGCTTAACTTTATTTATTGTGCACCGAGGAATGTTATTGCATTTTAATCTAATTTTGTATTTTAATTCTTCAATATTGTCACGTTTATCTTCCTTAACGATATTTTTTCGTGACCCGAAAGAAAAAAATTCTAAAGTCAGTTTAAATTCGGCGACCTTGGTGGCCATTTAACACATTCACGTCTTCCAATCCACTTATTTAAAAATACATCAGGATGTGTCGTGGTGATCATCCTCAAACAGCTAATAGAGCAGAGAGCATAAGGCACAGGTGCACCGTCTTGCTAACATCCTATGTTGTTGTCAGAAATTGTCTATACTCGGAAATAAGGCCACTAAACTATGGATTAGATATCCTTACAAAAATTGAAGATTACTGTTTTTAGTGCCATTTATAGGTTCATTTATAATGGAATCGAAAAACTAGAGACCAATTATATTATCTTTAATTATTCTGTGTGTTCTGTCCTCACATCTACCGAGGGTTTTCCTTTGTTAGGTAGCCACAATTTTTGTGGTTGACTTTTTATCTTAAAGTTGATCCGAAAAGTCGACATCGTCAAATAGCACTTGCACAAGATGTGTCCTAAATGGACATCACTTTTCTTGTTTTAAAACTTTATGTACTGAAGAAGGAGAAATTTTAATATCTCGGCCAAGCTAGCATACGCTATTTTATGAATTCTTTTCCATAGTCAACCAAACATTGAATTTTGTTTCCTCATCAGTTGCAAGGCTTTTGTTTGGTAGATATGGTCCTACGGAACCAGTCTCTACATGTTGTGATTTAAATTTTGCTCATTGTTGATTGACTTATGGATCTATTGTGGTACTTAGTGTTGAATTAAATAAAACACATATTTTGGCTGCGTTAGTACCCTATATACCATGCCAAATCACCATACCCATCACCACACCCAATCACCATAACAATTCCAAATCTAAGACATATCGATAAACGCCTTGTTATAAAGAGGAAAGCAATAATTTCAACACAATATACTCAATATTCAATAATACGCCTTGTTATAATAATTTCAGCAATTCAACACATGTAGAAATTATAGAACTGTACTCTTAATAGTACCAGACTATTAAAAAACATTAAAATAAAAAAAAACAATTTTTTTAAAAACTTCAAAGTATCTGTAACTCAAAACTTATGAATTCCAGGTTTGTGAAATCAGCTGTATATATAAAAATAAAGAGGGCAAAGCTCCTCTATCTCCGCCATAAAAGTGTCATCAAGTGATGCAATAATTTAAATTTCGCACTGCAATTAATAATATATACTCCTACATGAACTTTATGAAAGATAATCCTGATTTATGATATAACGAAAAACTGACCAATTTGTTAAAGCAAATGTTTAAGATGTCATAAATTCTGCTTTGAATAATAATTTGTAAATATGTCAAGAAAGTCTCTGGAAATGTTGTTCTAGCTATTTGAGCATATATAAAATATATGCTTTAGATTAGATTAAAATTTTAGCGATATCCACAATTTATTATAAGTATTTAAGTCTTGGAAGAAACTAGAGAAGATATTACATTAATTTGTGACAAATTTTACGTGTGTCATTTAATGCATAATACTGGACAGAATAAAATCAATTTTTAGAGGATTTATTATTAGACTTACTTTTAGAGTAACTGCTTGTACTTTTATGTAACTCATTGACAAAAATCGTATACCGCATAGTCTAATAGGTATACATAAACCTTTTTAAAATTGACGCGTCCAACAATGTTTGGACACTAAAAAGTCGAATTAATGGGTCATTTGCCACCGTACAGTCCTGATTTGGCACCCAATGACTTAATTTTGTTCCCGAAGGTTAAAAATAAATTGCGTGGACAACGTGGATTTTCGTCGGCAGAAGAAGCTGTTGATGCGTTCAAATATCATGTTTTGGAGATATCTCAAGCGGAATGGAAAAAGCGCTTTGACAAATGCTTAAAACGCATGAAAAAGTGTATATAACATGAAGGAGAATATTTTGAAAAACGATAATGAACTTTTCAAATACAAATTATTGTTTTTGAAGTGAATACTTCTTTGGCGGCGTTCTGAGATTTGACGAGAATGGAGAGTGAATTGGAAAAAATGTAACGTTTCCAGATTTCGTTACACGAGAGAGAAAAAAGATATAACGTAGGGAGAAGGAGAAAGAGAGCTATACATTTGGTATACCTAAACCACAGGCTTCGTTACAAGACAGAGTACACATATATATAACATAGAGAGAAAGAGAGCTATACATCATATATATCAGTTTAGGCTATCTGCGTCTCCCTATTGTTGCGCATGCGCGTTATATATGTACGCGTCCAGACGCTATATATTAACAGCTGAAGCAGCACGCGTGTGTACCGAATATTTATCATTGTGTTTTGTAATTATTTACGTTATTTACATCTGTGTTCTGTGATTATTTGATAATATCCTTGAATCGTTTAACTTGTTATATCTAGAAAATATAATATATTTTATTCACCGCTCCCTACTGGTTTACAGCCACACAGGTGCATATGCACTTGGAAGAGGCGAAGACAAAATCCCTTTGATTCTCGGGGGAGATTTCAATGTAAATTTTGGATCCAATGATTCTTTGACGTTGATTAACTTTCTTCGAGAAACATTTGATCTTCTTATAAATGACAATCCCAAAGAATCAACAACAAAATCCGGAACAACAATAGATGCAATTTTTACACGTTATCTAGAAAATATCGAATCACGAACATATATTTCATATTTTAGTTATCACAAACCAATCATATCAGTATTACCAATTGAACCACCAGCCGATGATAGTGTAGATAATGAATAAACCGAATATTTTTTACACAAATTTTATATTGTTATATCTCTTTTGAAATTATCCCTCTCCCTGTCTCTCTCTCTCTCTTTCTCTCTTTCAATCTCTCACTCTTGATATCTCTCATTCTCTATTCTAAAGAAGTATTCACTTCTATCACATGTACTGTGCTGCACATGATATTTTTTTATTTTATTATTAGGTTCAAAATATAAATAGTGCCCCTCGTATTTTCAATCAAGATATTACATTACCTGACTTTTAATGATTTTGTCTTTACAGAACTTTTGCACTCATCTTTGTTAAGCGGCATTTTTAATTATTATTTTTGTAACAGACTCATTGCTAAATACCTGTCATTGACGCAAACTAGCTCTTCATTACATTAACGAACTTATTTCCAACAACGAGCCTTCTAAAAACCTACAAAGAACCCAATAATTTACTAACAATCGCCTCATTGTTGCCATACAAGGCCTGCACACGTCTAGCAATTCTAGATGTATGTAGCTTATTATTTAGTAAGGTATTATTACTCGGATAAATGTGTCCGAGGATCCACTTTCTCTGTTCCAGCCCGTCAGTAGATGACAGTAATCATCAATTTACTATTGTGCTAAAATAGATTTAGACAAGCGAGGCATAATTAAGTGATGTACTAACTGTTATTATTATCCTGCTCATGATTTATCTATTCTAGTAAATTATATAACGTGAAAAATTATTGGAGTTTTCTATGGAATATTGTTTATAGCCAAGTATATGCTTGGCGTGCATCTGTCGTAAATTACATTTTTGCAGGTGGGTATGCATGCACACAAGCGGGATGGGAATTATTAATTGTTAATTTAGTTTTGGAAAATGTCTTCATATGCAAATTTTTAATTTTACATAATTGTCACAGTTGATTTAATATGAATATATAGTGTAGCCTATTTGAGATGTATGCATCTCGGTAAAATAAGTAGTTCCCAACAGATTAGAAAAAGCTTTTAAAAAATGAAATACTAAAAAATCTCTACCTTTGTACAATATAATATAGTATGGAATATTTCAAGCTTACTGTGGCATTTCTTCAAGGCCAAAAAAAATTCATAACAATATTAAAACAATGCAATTAACCATCATGGCTGTTAGTTAGATGTGCAATAGAAAATTTTAATTATTTGTACTTCTGGAGTAACTACAGGAGTGAAAGACAAGTAAGTATGCAAATATTCAATAATGGCTGCCATACACGCTACGGTCTACCGGAGAGGCCTATCTGTGCAGGTATGCCTGCGCATTTAGACCGGAGTGTGTGTGGGAATAGATCTGTGCAGTTTTTGGGGTTGCGGTGCTGTCAGGTTGACCTGCGCAGGCAAACCTGCACAGGTAACACTCCGGTAGACCGTAGCGTGTATGGCTTACATAACGGACGTCCAAATCGTCCTGCAGTCACTTGCAGAATCGTTCATAAAATAAAGAAAACGTTTAGTGAAACTGGCGCAGTTACAAGTCACATATTGAAAAAAAAAAATTAGAACGAAGAAATGGAAATGATTACTTTAGAAGTAATCCAAATAATAGCTATATAATAATAACATTTCTGTTTATTTATATTGATCTTATTGTTAAGTTCATAATTAAAAAAAAAATGACACACAAATAACTTTTTTTATTTATGATTCTCAGAATCATCTTTAACCATAAAAAAGTGTTATTCATGACAACCACGCTTTTAATGTTTTATAGTTCAATAACGTACAACTACAAATAATTGCGTTGTTATAATTTGTTAAAAGTGAATGTTTTTTAACGAAAATTGAGTTTCCCATATTTTGATAGCTTCCGAATACAGTGATGTATTAATTACAGTCTGTGTTAATTTCTTTATAAAGAAATCCATAACTAAGTTGTTGTATTTTTGACCTTGAAGAAAGGCCATAGTAGGCGTTAAAATTATAAATATTTTATGGTATATCGTACAAATTGTGATTATATTTTAATGTTTCATATTAAAAAAAAAGTTTATTCAAATTGCTTGGAAACTACCTATTTTACAGGCGTGCTTCCATTTCAAATGGGTCAAACTTTCTAAGTTCGTATTTCTTGTATTTCTTTCAATTTGTATTACAGATATAGAACAATACTTTGCTTGTTTTACATAAGAAAGGCATACTTCATTAACGTTGGAAGATATAGCAGTTATTTTGCACTATTGAAACAAATATTATTTATCGTAGAACATTATTTTGAAAACGATTTTCGTAACAGGATTTTATATAAACATGTTTACCATAAAAAAGTATAAACCTTATGTATTGACAGAGATGCACGGTTTGGTACGCATTTTGGAGTGGTGGTGTAATTGAATCATACTTCATTGAAAATGAAGCTGTTGAGACATATTGACGTCGTATGATTTGTAGATGTATTAATACATATTTAAGCCCTATCTTTGTCAGAACATAAATGGTGCAAACTCGAATCCTATGCTTTCAAGTGAGACACCCTATATATTTGTATCTCTGTTACATTTACTGTTATCTTGAATGGTATTAATAAAATAATAAAATTATTGCCGCTAAAATTGGCTTTAATAAAATTCCAACGGCAGCTATCTTTTCATGTTCTTACAGACTTAATTAATATTTTTGTTTATTAATTTCTTTTGCACGTAATAATATATGACGAAAAAAGTCATCAAAATCTGCGGAATCATTTGGAAACAAGTACTGTTCAAAATTAATGTTAATTATATTAATAATTTAATTGAAAGCGTTCGTAGGTCTAATTATATAATAAATTAACAATTAATATTGCTGAAGATCTCTTCCATTTCAGTATGTTAAACGCTACTGTCGAAGGTCAACCTTTCATCTGAAAGAACTATCATTACATGTCCATATTAAGCGAAATACGGGCAATGATTCAACGATAATCGGAAATATGCCAGTCAAGAGATTTTCTTTAACGCTAACGTAGCTGCAAAATAATTAGTGATAATCACGTACCTTTTTATTATAACTGAAGATATCTCAAGAATAGCTATTATACTTGAAATTAAATTCAAAACGTAAGATTATAATAACAGTGAATATAATACTAAATTCGTCTATTTGTTTATTTAAAACATTTAAAATAAAATATTCCTAATTAAGAAGTCAATTTTATTGTATGCCATGACAAATCCTTCAATTTCTTTGAGTTTCTGAGGTATTTCCATACTTTAACTGAAAAAAAAATTAGTGTATAGATTTTCTCAAACTGTACTGTATTGTACAATTTTCAACGAAGCAATTAATTAATGTTTTCCTAAATTTAACAGTATGTGGGGTAATAGTATTCCATTAAGGAAGAATGTTTGACTGTTAGTTGTGGTAAAGAAGTGAAGTTACTCATATATTCTATGACCAGCTGTGCTTTTTGTCACTATTTTGTCCTGTAAAATGAAAACCAATACGGCATAACAGGTATTAACTATGAAAAAATACAAAACATTGAGTAAATGCCATGAAAGAAAAACAATTTTTATGTGTAATATGCGTTTTATATTTATTGTAAGTAATTGAACTATCTACCATTAAGAAAGTTTATAGAAAATCATTTAAGTGTCTCTTAAATTTAACCTGACTAAAAACTCCTAAAGACATTTACGATTCTGTAGTAGAATCTTAGAAGTCTTTATTCCATTTGTAATGGTTTAGAAAGTTAGTCTAGAACATTATATTACCTGCAAAACAAATCAAAATTTAAGATACTTCTAGATAGTCGCTTAAGATGTGAAAATATAGTAGTGTTATGTTTTCACATATTTTCCCACAAAAACCAAATATTATACATTACTTCAAGCTCGTATTTTTGAGAAACAATAAAATTGAACAGTTAAAACATTTGATAAAAATCATGGGAATCTTTGATTGACCCTGCAATAAAAAGAGACCAGGTCTCTACGAATATCCAAAAATTATGTAAACATTACTCGTTGACGTTTCGCCAACCGAGTTGACATAATTGGGAGATGCTTAAAACTGCTTTAATACTTTCCTGATTACGCCAACTTGGCTATGCATAATCAACAAGCATCGAATGATAGGCAGAACCATCGGTAGAATCTCAATTGTTGTTAAAGTGGAATGAATGATTATAATGTGTGTTTTGAACGCGTCTGCTCAAATTTTCTAAAAAAATTGCACGTGGCGTGACATTAAGTGGCGATATATGAAAATCAATTGTTAATGCTCATAAACAGGGAATTTCGACTCCTAAATCTACTTTGCCTTAATCTACAGTATAAGGCATTATAAACTTGTATAAAAAAATTGGATGCACAGCCCAAAGGAAAAAAAACTGGTCGACCATCCCAAATTTCACGCTTAAATCAATATGGTTTGAAGAGGTTGTAACAACAAACCGGCGATCCAGTGAAAGAGAAATTATAGTACTATGCAGGCAAGATATCCAAAAAAAATAACTAAACGTTCAATAAAGAAAATTGGATACAAAGGGTAAAGTTCGATTTTTTAAATTTACTTTTGAGCTTACCGGTGTCTTCTTCAGGCAAAAGAAAAGCCGTTATTAATTAAACGACAGAAAATCCATCGGTTACAGCGGGTTAGGTAATTTGAAGTGACGAATCTAAATTTGAAATATGTTTGGGTGATATCAGAAAACGTGTGCTAATAACCCCACAGTAAACTTATCATCCTGACTGTTTGGTTGAAAAAGTGAAGTTCCCTGTGTCTTTTATGATCTGGGGGTGTATGAGAAGTATTGGCGCGGGCGCCGGTCGTAGGAAAATTGCATTTGGTAGATGGTACTGAGACAATAGAAAAATATAAACAAATTTAACAGACAGTTTATTGCTGTCACCAATATATCAAGACACTAACGTGCAGTATATTTTCTAGTAGAAGGGTGTTGTATGTCACACATCAAATACCGTCAAAGCTTGGTTTACAGAACATAATGCCCTGTCATGAAATGACCCTCTAGTAGTCCAGACCTCTCGCCAATAGAAACATAGTTACATAATTGTGAGACATGTTCAGTTGACGATCTGTGATTGCAAAACATTTGGGATAGCACGATTCCTGAAGGGTGTGCTAAGCTGGTAGATACAATGCAGAATTAAAGCTGTTATTGTTAATTAAGGTGAATTAATACAGTTTTAATGAAACGGCCGAACTATTCTAAATCGCGAATCTTATTAAGTTTTTTATTAACAAACTTCTCTTGACACATTATAACGTAGTAATATTTCATTGTATTTAAGTATAAAGTTTATACTTTGTTGCGGTTACCAATATTTTTATTTAATAAAATAGCTTTGAGATTGTTATTACTTTTATTTAAATATATTAGTTGTAAAATTATGCCTGGCCGAACTACTATAAGCTTGACATCGTAAACTTTTAAAGTAAAATTGTTCAACTCTAGTATGCGACATAGAGAATTTTAGTAACGGTTGAATTATTTCCCAAAACAACCATGCTTTCTATTAATTATCACGTAGACATAAATAATAATAATTCTCATTATAAAAGCAGATTCCATAAGTCGCGCACATACCTCACCGACTCTTTCTTTAAATAATTAAAATGCCCTCGTCCACGGTTAACCTTCCATTTGAAAATATTTACCTACATGCCTTTTTAAGGCGTGTTGCCGGACGACGTCGTCCTTCCTTGTAACATGCTGTATATAGTCGAATGTTAACATGATGGGTTCGCTGTACGGACATCACCGATATCGTGTATGCGTCGGTGGGTGTAGGTTAGAAATTGATTAGATCTCGACTGCACCACATTCTGAATCAGAATTATGAAATATCCAGGAATATTTTTTATTCTGATTGGATCAAACTGTTGAGTGAATTCATTCTTTCAATGGAAAAAGCAATTAAGATAATACTACGTTAATCAATATGTTATAAAATTTTCTTTTACTCATACTATAGTTGTATTTTTCTTTGGCGTAGCTGATATGCAGTTTGAATATATAGATCTGGTAGTTACAAATCCTGAATGGACTACTTATCGTATGTCAGATACAGACATATGTATCATATGTGTGGCAGAAAAGAAGGGAAATGGAAAAATGCATGTGCTAGAAACAAGCAGCATTTATCTATGTTGTTGCCCTTAACGGCTTCCGCATATATGTTATCGGGAAGATAATTTTAAATTAAGGAGTGGGAAATGAAAATGGAAATAGTACTGCTTCGAAAGTTGTCGCGCGATTCACACTTATATTTGAAGATAAACCTATTTCGACGACTCAATCTTCATAAGTTTGAATCGTTGAGACGTGTGACGTTTTGCAGAAAGTGTATTAACCATAATCAGTACAGAAAGGATAGTTAATCGTGATGATAATGAAAGTAGGGTTCGGTTTAATGAAGAACACGAACAAGAAATAGATATTTGTAGCTTCGCGGAAGTAAATGCACTCCATCTCAGAAGGTAAACTTCTATCGAAATCGGTAAAGTAGTTGGAGCTATTTGGAAGAAAAACGAATATAGCCATGCCATTATTAAAAAAAAAAATTCTCACAGTTTGTATAATATGGGTTTTAGGAGTTTTGTGAAGGTATGATGGAGAAGACTAAGACTCATAAGAAATATCTTATTCACAAACAAAAGTTCATCTTCGTTGCATGGTCACCATAATTCATATACAACTGGATATTGGTGAAGGGAAAATACATGTTTAAGTTCAGTATTACGAAACCATTACCCCCAAAAAGTTAACGTATGGATTAAAGTTCAATGGAACACCGTTACTGGAAATTTTTTTATTTTAAAAGTCACCAGATTAGTGATTTCAGGTTACGTGTATTGGATTTTAGTTAGTTTACAGTATGTTCGGACGTTCAGAGGATATGACATCTGTATTCGAATACTTCTTGTTTCTTAGTCTGAATTGTCTTCATTAACTCTTCCTCTATTGGTGTATTGTCTTTTTAACATCTTATCTATTATTTACCAATCATTAAACGTATATAATGTAACTAATGACATTTAAACAAAGTGGCGACCGTTATATCCACTTCATTGGAGGCCCGGAAGAAACGGTGAGCATGTTTTCAGCCGCCCACTTCATCTCAAACAAAAACAGTTTCTTCGAAAATAATTAATATGCAATTGGCTATCGTGTCACGGGAGATTTTTCCGAAATTCGAAAAATTAAGAAATTGGCGGACTTTTTTCAAACAAACGCGATTTTTCACCAGCTTTTTCAACTGTTATTGTCAATAAAAGTTGTATAAAAGTTATTCTATACACGAATAATTGTACACCATAGCCCAGGCACTTAAAGAACTTGCCAAAAGCGAAATTTCAGCTCAATCGGATCAAAAGCTTTACAGAAAGCTTGCTCACCGTTTTGAAAATCGTCTTTTCGAGAAAAATGCGTTTACAGTTTTGAAAGATAATTGCTCAAAGGCAGGTAAATTTGGGCCATACAATTGTCTCTCCTCTTCTTCATAAACTTCTAGCCGCGCTGTTACTTGCTCCCTTTGCTCGCTTCTGGCTCCTTTGGCGGCATCCGAAGCACTCCGCTCGGCGTCGTTGATGCGCACCTTATTGTGGGTCCTGGCGTAGGTCTCGGTGTCAACCTCTACGGTGACACCCATGATATTCCACACACGTAAAAGTACTGAAATGATGTTGTTAAATATCATTGTAGTTAATTGAGTCGCTGGCTCAATAACAACGAAGCTAGAATGCTTATGTTTGGGCACCATGCTCCGAATCCTCGCATTTACTGACTCATTGCTATTTTTCCAAGGATAAGTCCTCGTAAATTAACTTAATTACTATTAACATCGTCTCATTCAGAGAAATATTGTGCTTGTACTCGGCAAGAGAATTAGTAGGTTTAGCCTTACGCCAGGTACACCAACTGTCTTTTTCCGGAGGGCATTTGTCGTGTTGCGGATTTTTATCGGGAGAACCTTTATGAAAATGCGTCGTTCATTCTGCGTCTTTCATTTTCTCCATGGAATTTGAATTACAGGGAATCGCTAGACCATAATATTTTGACAATTCCACAATGACTTTATTCGTAAGTTTTCCTGCCCCTTTTCTACCAACGCTTTTTCAGGATTTCTTTACATTATGGAATTTTGTCTCCATTCTTTTCTCCACGTGGCCGATACATAAGTAGATAATCTTTTTTTTTCTATGATTTCGTCACCGTAAGGATTACTTATGGCAAGTGTCCTGCGGCAGATCCTCATCTGTCCAGATGTCATGCACAGGCCAGCACTTGCAGCTCCATATTTCCCGTACATATAGGAATTCCGGGAACTCCTTTTACAGACACATTTTTATGGGTACGAAGGTTGCAGAAATGCAAAAAAATGCGTCTTTAAAAAAAAACACAGGATGCTTAATACATAAAACGAGGAGAGGAAGTGCCACCGCTTTCGCAATAATATTGCGCTTTCCCCTCGCTCATATCGTCATTTTCGTCATCAGGCGAATCTGGGCCACATAAGTAAATATTGCCGAAATTGCCCGAAATTGAGCTCTCAAACCTTACGGCTCAACAATCAATACGCCCGTAAGCAGATAGAGTCACCTTCGGAGCATGGCTCTAGAGGCTTCGGACCATCGGCCTAAAGAATTTCGTGACACTCACACACACACACACACAAACAGCCGCTTAGTAAATGGGAGAAATAAATTATAAGCAGCTGAATAAATATAATTTCAATGTGCCCCTCAGATAACATATATCTATATATTTATTTGACTGTTATTTATATTTAAGTAGTTCAAGTGTATTTGCTTCCTTAGTGGTCTAAATAGCAGAACATTTCAGGGCCATTGCCCTCTAGGAGACTTATGTAATTTACCTTTAATTAATAATCCAAAAGACTAACTCACTATAATTAAACAACTATTTAAACATATTATTTAAGTCCACTTAAGACATCTTGAATAATATCTTCTATTGTTTCAGTCGTTCTTCGGAAGAACCTACAATAACGTCAACTCGATCTCGGAATGCAAGAACAACGGCGAGTGCGTCATCAACAAGAAGAACCGCACAGCTTGCAAGTACTGCCGCCTCCAGAAGTGCATAGGAGTCGGCATGTCCAAAAGTGGCTCCCGCTACGGCAGACGTTCGAACTGGTTTAAGATCCATTGTCTCCTGCAGGAACAGCAACAGGCGGGAGCCAACATGGCCGCCGCGGCTAACCTCCTCCGTCCGCACCCCTACCTGACGCCGCTCTTCCGGAATCCCCCCACCACGACGCCGCTACCCGCTAGGGACACGTCGGGACGGTCGTCAGAGTCGGACAGCGGGGCGTCGTCCGCCGATCCCGATGACGAGGTGCGATCCACGAGTGCCTTTAGTTATTTAAAATCCCCGACGTCGCCGTCTAGTGATCGCGACTACTATTCCAACTGTTCGATTAAGAAACAGCCCTCGCCGGCGAGTGATAACGAGTGTTTCGCGAGAAGAAGATTCATCAATAATTTAAGTCTTGCCCCTTCGGTATCGCCGGCTTCGTTACCGTCCGTGTCGCCCGGAGGCATTCCTCAAATACCCAAATTGCTCCCCCCGTTACAGGGGATAGGCGATCCGGCCGCGTGGAGGGAACTGTGGTTGAGGGCGGTTCGACCTCCAGTTGCGGCTGCAGCGCCTGGCCAAGACGAACCGATCGATTTATCGATAAAGCCGCAAGGGGAAAGTCTGGCGCAAAACGTGGATTCGGATCATGAATCCAACATAGACGTTGGGGAAGATGAGCAAGTGAAATCAGTGCCTTTGCCTTTAGACTTAACTTTAGATAGGCTAGGATAAGTACCGACGTTACTGACTGACGTCTTCCTGAATGTTGTGATTTAGAATTTTCTAGATATGTATTTTTTTATAAATTTTACAATTTACAGTCCTATATACATTTGAATATCTACTATAATGTCTGGGAAGTAATGCAGTTACAAGGAAATTACTCTGTCTTCAATATTTATCAAAACTGCGGTTCCCTAAACAACATGTTTTACTCGTCATTCTTCTACCAAATTTAATCTATTCAATCAATGGTATCTAATTCTGTTGTATCGATTAGAACAAACTATTATGAAGAACAACAACAATGCGTTTCACCCTAGTTTTCAAAATTAATAAAATAATTGATGATATTAATTAATTAATACTATAGTTTCTATATAGTTAAACATATAATATTAATATTATATATTATACCATTCATTTAATATTAATTTGGATACTTTTTGATTTGTCCTTATACTCAAAATAATCAAAAACATAACTTTTTCTATTGATATTCAAGAGGACCTTACATGAAATGAACAATATAGGAGGAAATTTATATCAAGGTGCAAATTGAGCAATAGTAGCTGGGATGCGGGATCATAGTTTTAATAACTAAACTGATACTAAAGTGTTAACACTTCGTCGGGGGCAACCGATCTGTGAGATTCGGCAGTCACTTCTTTGCCCATTCGTGTGTATTACAAATATTAACACGAACTCCTTCATAGCGTCCTAACACCAAATCATTCTTCTCGATATGGTGTCGATTTTTTTTAGTGCGTTTCCTGACCTTGTATGGGCCGCCTCGATCTCTCAGGTGCATTATGCCTGTTTACGTTATTATTTTCACTTTTATATTTTGTTAGATTTCTTTTATTATTTAATTTAATAATATTTTTTGGGATCTCTACACTTACTTATTCTGGCTTTCTATGGTATTATTATTCAAAATTGATACATTTTGAATTATTGGTTTATACTAAATATAATTACCAAAAATGTTTGGAACATGATAAAATGATGAAGAGGATTTATAATTTTTTACACTTAAAATAGGTAGTTATAACTTTTCTAATTCACATGTTCTAATAACTTTTGTAATTCACGTCCAATATTTTCTTATATATATATATATATATATATATATATATATATATATATATATATATATAATATATATATATATATATATATATATATATATAATATATATATATATATATATATATATATATATATATATATATATATATATATATATATATATATATATATCTCAGATATATATGAATATGTCTGGATTCATACTGCGACCGACCGACGGAAGGTTAATAGTCCTTTATATTACAAATGTGGACTTAAAAAATAAATTTAACTTAATGTATTTTTAAGAAAGTGTTTGATAGCTCTAGTACTATTTTTCAATTTTCTATTCGACATATCACCTTTATAATGATAATATAAGGCTTATGGTCAAGGTTCAAAATAAATTGGTTCTTAACACAATGATGTGACTTTCAAGAATGTTTCTCTCACAATTGACATGCGACAGACTAATAGTCAATTAGCATAATATCAGCATGGTTATGAATACTTTAGTGGTAAATATTTGCAGCGATAAAAACTACCAATCTTGTAGATACCATAATCTATAAGTATATGAAAAGTAAGTGTTCAATGACAGCTAGAGAAAGAATTGCAAATAAATTTTAAATAGAATATTTTAGAAATATACAGTTTTCTATAATACAGTAGCAGTTTATTTTATACACCACAATTTTTATGGGTTTATACAGCCTTTTACATAATATTTATTTTAACACATTTGACTCTATTACATTAATAGAACCCTTAAGACATTATAGTAGATTATTCTATATTACCCTACGTACCTTGATGAATAACAAGTGACATGACAACAAATTCCATAAATTAAATATACATGAAAATTGTTACATAAGAATTTCCACATTTAAACATTTCCATATATCGTCCTAAAAAATATATATAGAAATTACAAGGAACTTTATATATTCTTTTACGAAATATATGTTCCATAGTTTTATTTGCTGTTTTGTGATAATTGGCTGTAAAATAATGCTGTATTAAAACAGTTCAATTTGTTACGATGACCTTTATTTTATAACACTGTTATATTGTTAAATGGATTTTGTTATTTAATCAAAGTACTATACCCAGTGAGGTAACTATTTCCAAGGAAATTTATAAAAAAACTAACATTACAAGACATAATTTACAAAATTGTAATGTAATGAAACTTAAAAAAAAAACAATAAGTTGGCCAGTGTATGCAGTTCTCTGACATATTATTTAAGATATTGTACATATTTTAATGATACAGTATCACTTAAAATATTTATAAATAGTATTGTTTTGTTACGTTTGTAATTTTTATAATTTTATTAAGTTGGACATATTTGTTGATTAACGGATATGAATCCGATATTGCCCAGGTGGCAACAGTGTTAGTAGTAACTGATTTCCTTCTACTTCAATTGCTTGTATTGAATTTGTATGTTTTATGACATTTTTTGCGTTATCAGTATGAGTAATATTTGTTAAAAACTATTGAATTTATGAAAGTCCAAATTGGAGATATCTAAGTCAAATGATGATAGATTCGTAATAGCTGGTGCTATCTCGGTCGGTTGAAATCGTAATCATATTAATTAACTACATACACTGTGGAAAAGAAGTTTGGTAAACCTGAAAACTCTTGCAAAATATCTAATTCGAATTTGCTTGAAAAGTTTAGAAGGTGTTTTAAATTTTCCATATTGTTAAATACTTTAGTTCTATGTATAGTGGTGTACCTCTGTAGTGTCAAAGGAAGCGTATTCTTTAATAACAACCCCTATTTTTTGTTTGATATAGTGAAAGGACACATTCCCTTGAGTATTGTTATGAATATTTTATTAAGTTGCATAAAGCAGTGTACAATTTTATTTTCATTTTTTTCTAAACTTTCTTTATGCAACATAAATTTATTTTTATAATTATATTCAAAAGATGTACCCTTTTGGCTGTATCGGTTGCTATTTAAAAAATGCATCCCCTGTAACCTGGCGTTATGTACGCCACTGTACATAAAACTAAAGTATTTGGAAAGACGGAAAATGTAAAACCTTTTGACTGTTTTGAGCGTTTTTGTAAGAAAAACATATTTTGCGTAATTTTTCAGATGTTTTAGACTTATTTTCCACAGTGTATGTATTCAAGAAATACTTGCAAATTTATGGTTTGCACCTAGTGGTATAATAGAGCATAACGGAAGAAAAAAAGTAATTTATAAATTTTATATTTATATGTATTTTACATATAAGGGCTGTTCTTCTTGAATGCATAGGGCATTCTGAAGTTGCAAGCCCTATCTTATTGTGGAAAAATTAAGAACACAAATGAGAATTTGAGTTGAGCAGATCAAGTAAGATATATAGTAAATCTGAATGGTGTGGATGTATTATTAGATATATACGAAGCCATCGGTGGTTTTATACAAAATTAAAAATACCTCACTTAAATTTATGATTAAAATACATTTTGATCGTAAATATTTTCATTTATATGAACTACATGACGTAAAAGATTGAAGAACTTTAAATAACGCTTTAATAATATATTTTATTGATAACATATTTGAGGATATAGTTTCAAAAATGAACCAAGTTTAGTTATCGCCTACCACCCCTATGGCTGTACTTAATATTTTTCTACACATGATCTCACATACAAACACCTAGTTAATTTTTACACAAAATGAATGTTTATTTAAAATTTTCGGTAAGAAACATAGAATTAAAAAAATTGTTTCTATGGGAGGTACATGAACAATCGAGGAGCATTATATGTAGCAACTTAGGCGGCCATAGTATTGATATATTATTTTCAATTACTGCATTCCCTATTATTTTTAAATACATATTATCAGACAGCATTGTATGGAAAAATTAGCTAGGTATGTGTGAGAATACGAATAGTAAAATATTAAGTACATCCTCGGAGAGGTAGGCGATAACTAAATTTAATCCACCTTTTAAACTATAGTCTTAAATATTTTATCGATAAAATATATTATTAAAACGATATTTAAAGTTGTTAATATTAATTTTTTGGTATTCACCATTAATTTTCCAATAATCAGCCTGGAGTATGAAGTTTTTAACCACCGGTACTAGTTTTATATTGCTAGGAGAAAAAAGCGTTCATATTATGAAAATTACACTTATTTTGATCATTAGTTGAATGTTTACTCTAAATAATTGTCACAAATATCGTCAGCAAAATATATATAGAACAAAATATTATCTTTCCGTTCATAATAGGAGTGTGAGTTATTTATATTATGGCTACATGGCCAGTCAGTGATATATAGAAAAACAGTAGTTTTAGTTAAGCAAGTTTAATATTCCTCAACACAAATTCCAAAAAGATCAAAAGTTACTCTATTGTATTATGTATAGAATTTGTGATACATTATACTCGTAATTACATAGATATATTAGTTTAAATTTTACTATTACTTTATTTTACTAAATGCATTTTTATTCATGTTATATTTAGTAAAAATTGAACATAGGTGTTGAGAAGAATAAATATGCTATTTCATAGTTAACAACAGAGGAAATCGTTCGCAATTATCTTTAACGTACACTCAGTTCCATACTGAGATTTTGTGCACCAGGAATTGTTCAAATAAATTCTCTATGATGTGATATACTCATCTGTCTTACTTAAAGCATTCCACGTATACATATTATGCATTGTTACGCATGTAATTGGGTGACAGTCTACATGTAGTTTTTTTATAAAATGTATTTTCGAATATAAAATAACTCCATTTCCAACAGCGAACATAGGAAAAACGAATCATTTTTCATGATTATCATGCTCAAGTATGTTATACATGTGAAATTTAGAACATCTAATCGATCAGTACCTGATATTATCACTGTCGCAACAACTTTTATTAATAGAAATTGTTGTATATCTTGAATCCATAAATGTTGGATCATTCGTATTAATAATTATTGTAAATTAAATTTACAAAACGTTGATTTTATTTGAAATACATCACGTTTTTATTAAACGGGTGTCCAACATGTGGTATCCAAGGTCGTAAAAACATTATTATAAAAAACTCTATTTATTGATTTTGTATATTGTATCTGTATTTTAAAGGTCAGTAATTATGGGTTAGAATTGCATAGTATATATTCTTGTACATTCCTTGTATTTATATTATATATAACGTATAGATGCCAGATTATTTTATAAAATAAAATTTATTTTAAAATAATTTATATCCGGCCAGTAAAAAAGTGCCTTATGTTATATATTTTTTTATATTTTGCTTTAAATAAAAATGTTTTGTTTTATAATGGCTTGTTTATTTATAATTTACTTGAAAATATACAAGGCCATTCACAAATGGTTCCAGATGTGATTTTTAAGAGCAGAAGCAATTTCGATATAATATTTTTGATGTATAGAAATGCGACTGTGGTGTAGAAATTATGTTTTCTTATATAGAAAGACGACACCATTATTATATTTCTTTAAACAAATATGTGATGTGTTCTTACCACCGGCTCCATCTTTTACATCAAACTGTTTATAATGTATACTTATATTTTTAAAAGTTATGACATTATTATATGATTTTAAAAATAAATAAAAAAGGGGTAGCCTCTAAATAACTTTGACGCAATAAACAATAGAACACTTCGGTAACAGGACAGTAAAAAGTTGTTGTTTTCCTACAGCTCATTTTCCCGAGTAACTCATTATGGGTACGATTGTTCAAATCACAAAGATATTGCAATAAAATTTCGTGATATTACAAACACTGGCGATTTTAATAGCACGTTAGTTCTTGTAGTCTAGCAATAACACATCTATAGTATTATGGAACAGTTTAAATAAATATGAGAGGCTAATCAGTACCTTCCTCGCATTCAATGACTGAATATCAAAGCTTCATAGAAGTAGAGTCTGATCGTAACTTCTTACCGGATAATAATCATGTATGCGAAATGACAGATAATTTAATTTATTTAAGAAACATTAATTAAAATTTAAGAAATTTTAGATATCGGTGATACCAAATAAGGCTAAAATTTTCTAATTTTGAATTGATTAATGCAAAATATAAAGTGCTGAAGGTAGTAGTGTTATTAAATGTCGTGTTTCTAAACAAGAAACCAAGAGTGTTATATACATTAAGATCCACATGATTAATACGCGCAAAAAGCGATAGTTTATCATCAAAGTACACACTAAGATCCTTAATATTTCCAGAACGTATTACAACTATATCACCAAGAGAATAGTCAAATGTTACTGGTTGTTTTTCTAAGGTATAGGAGCAAAATTAACATTTATCTATGTTATGAGGCCCAGTCACGCACAAGTGGTTTCCATTGTTTATAAAAGCGAGAGGCACGTCCACGTAGAGTTTCGCTGGCTTTCGATACAATCAGCGTATCAGATATCCCGATTTCCCGTTGAATACGTGTTACGTCATCCATCCATTCTGTCATCGAAAAAGTTGTGTCATCGGGGTCAAATGACGAGAGGCGAATATGCGCCGACGCGGACCTGACGTCAAGCTCAGGCGTAGATGGTACTGATGGAGTACTCGGGACGGAGAGGCCAAAGAGGAAGTATGCTGGGCGGCCATTGTGGATCATTGTGTTCCATCAGTTGTTCTTGAAGTTGTGCATTACTTTCTTGTTGCAGCTTCCACATGTTAAACATCTGAACACTCACTGTACTGTTTCGTTCAATTGTCTCTGGTTCACTGTCAACTCTGTCACTCAAGTTACGCACTTGTTCTTCGGAGTCCGCCATTTTTTTTTAAATCTGCACCTTTTCACGTAAGTCCTCTCCCTGGCCTAAAGCAACGGAGGCATCCCACTTCTGATGTTAGCTTTTGTTCGAACAGCTTATTAAATAAAATTCCGAAATCCACAAAATAACATTTATTGACAATTATCGATCCAGCCATCCACCACGCCGAGCTACACGTGATACATAATACAGACTAATCTTAGGCCCTGACTGAACATCGAGTAAATAGTCGTCTAAGCTTGAGAGTATTTGTTTACAATAACTTATAATTAATGGGGTTGACTGGCATCATCTAGGGTTCAAGTGGCTGCGACGGGAACGTGAAGGCGGCAGACAAGTTAACATCTATGTTTATTGACTGTCTATTCACTGACTACCATGACACAACAAGGTCAACGAACGTCTGCAACGTCAGTTGATCATCCAAGCAGATTATATTTAAAAATAATTTTAAGTCGTTGCCAAAAAGATAATGTGACATAAGCATTCAAGACAAATCATTAATAAATAAGATAAAGAATGTTGGTCCTAAATTTGAGCCCTAAGGCACTTCAGAGGACACTAAGAACGTCTCAGATTTAAAGCCATTATATGATAAAAATAATATACGTCTTGATAAAAATGATTTTACTAACTGAAGAACATTGCTACTGAATCCATATAACACCTCATATGCCAATAAAAATAAGAAAGTAAGCACATGATTTAAGAGCAATCAACTATATTTATCTCATTTCGTGTATCGAAATTTTGATGTTTTCGTTAAACAAGGTACGAGTACTATTTGTAGTAAGTCTTAAAACGTAACAAGAAAAAGTTCTTGTTACGTTTTGTATGATGTCGGTAAGATTCCTATAACGGAACGAAAGAATGTCACACAAATTAACCCATTTAGACTTTATATAACTGATCTATGCAAAGCACAGTTTATGAGTGATATATGGAAGCAGAAGGCGGAACATTAAAAGTCATCTACCAATAAAAAAGGATCCTGTTACTCGATAGGCAATTATGTAATATACTGATCACGTAGGTTAATCGCTATAATTAATATTAAGCATAAAAAAATAAAACTGGTTATCTCAACTCTCTATAGAATACTATAACGTGGTAGTCCAATTCATCCTTTACGGGTTCTAGTTTATCCACGTTGTTAATCTCTGACAGACCGTCTATTCACGAAAATATTAATAAAACTTTTGTCAAAGACGATACGATTTATGTACTTGACGATAGTATCTTTGTAATTTATACAACATTTATTATTTTTTTACATGTATGATTTCTTGTCAAGTGGTTCATAAAAAATCTGTATAAAATATAAGGTGGATACAATCGACCAATCGACAGTTAATACTTCTACCGTTCAGACAGTATGTTGTAGTTTGTCAGTTGGGTAGATAAAATGTAAAGTCCACTGAGCTTGTATTTAAAACGTAATCAATTTAGTGAGCTAAGCGTTCACTAGCTTTAATTTAGAATGCAGTAAAGATTCAATTTATAAAATATGCATCAATGTACTGGTGAAAATTAGCGTAAACATTTTTTATTTAATTTCAAAAAAGGAGTTGCAGCAAGATTTATAATCACTCACTTTTATGGTGTATGATGTTTATTTTATGATGTCAGTTGTATCCATAGATGCAACGTGGTGAAAAGTGCAATCGTGCAATATTCATAATTTTGAATAATGAATGATTAATAATAAATGATTATTTAAACGTTGAAACACGTTGGAACACGTAATTTTTTAAAAAGGCCATTGACTTAAGTACCTCTCAAAAATATCTCGAAAACCTATACATCTATACACACGTTTATACAAGGTGGGGCAGAGCAACTTACTTATTTGAATTTGGCGCCCTGAAGCGATGATTGCTCCTGGGAGGGTGGGGGTAGGCACACTCGAGAGAGCGGGGCGTAAAGTTATAGCTCCGCTTGGTGTAGTTAGCATCATGGAGTCGGCGAAGCTGGAGCGCGCGTTCGCTGTCGAGGTATACTTTTCTAACGGTCGCACAATCATTGCCACGCAACGTGCTTTCTGTACCCATCTCAATATTGTGCCCCATGGTCATATTCCTGGCCGGAAATCGATTGTTTAATGGAAAACTGGTGATCTGAAGATAAAAAATACCTGGGCTTCCATGAACAACAAGGTCACCCCAAAAAATTGACATGGTAAGGCTTTCTGTTTTGCGATCCACTCAGCGCTCTATCCGCAAACATTCAGCTGTTGTTGGATAATCTGCTCATTCTGTGAGGCGAATCCTTCATGAAGAACTAAATTTTCATCCCTACAAATTGGCCGTGATGCAGAAACTCAACCACGCGATTTCGTTGCTCGAGAAAATGCATGTGAGGCACTTCTTGACAACGACACACTTGTTTTCTTCAGTAATCTTCCATCTTTCGAAATCTGTAAATAGGCAGAACATGTCCTATTGGAGCCATGATAATTTCAGACAACTTCATCAGTATCCCCTACATTCACAATGTGTAACAGTTTGGTGTGCACTATCACGAGTTGGAATAATTGGTCCATTATTTTTTGAAGAATGCGGGTGGGTAGTTTCAGTGACTTCTGACCGTTTAATCCACATGATTCAGGAGTTTTTCCTGTAAACACTCAAAGAGTTGGATGTGGGAGATGTATGGTTCTAGAAGGACGGTGCCACGGCACACATAGTACGTGTGTTAATGACAATGACAATGTTTTGAGGCAATACTTTAAAGGATATCTCTTCTCCTTGAGGGAAATTCTGCAATGACCAGCACGGTCGTCTGATTTAATCCCCCGCGAAAATTTTTATGGAGTTATCTAAAATCACTTGTCTACAACGATCGTCCTAGGATCCTGGCTTACCTGAAGAACAACATTCGTTAAGTTGTTGCCAACATACCCATCGATAGGTATGCTGGAAAGAGTCGAACGAAACTTTCTAGTTCGATTAACGCAGTGTATTGAGAATAATGGACGCCACCTGCCTGATATCATTTTTAAAACTGTGTAACCATAAAGTTTAAATGTTGTACTTGATGCTGTTCAAAGAATTAACTACATATATATCTGCATTACTATTTCTTAAATTGCATTTCTAAATAAGCTAGTTGCTCTGTATGAATATTTTGTCTTAACTTATTTCAATAAATCAAGATTTGATCAATACCCTCTTTCTGTCATCGTACCTAGTGATTGCTCGTTCTAGGCGTCTTACTTCAAAGAAAGCTTAGACTTGATTCAGAAGTACTGTAACTGTTGCAACGCAATCTGCATCATCACTGTCCATGTCCCAATTGCCATTGGATGGAAAATCTTCTGGTGGAGAATATTGCCAATAATTTCTGTTTATTAAGTATTTCTTGGGTATCTTCAGTTATACTTTATTATTATTTCTCATAATCCATTTCCATTATTTTATCAATATTATTCTTCATTTTATATGCAGTCTATTAGAAACTTGTTTCATTTTTATATTTTTTAATGTAAATTTTAGTATCCAATTTGGAACTTGTCGAATGCAGTAGGTATAAAATTAAATTATTTGCCTTGTTTTATTATAAATTTAACTTTTTTGTTAATAGAAGTCACAAATAATTTTTCTTTTTCAATAAATCTAAGTTCGTATTAAATCTTCTTATCTATATGTCTTATCATCGTTTCATCCAAAATATTTTCTAAGAAAAGGTTAAAAATGTTAAGGAACTTAGACAAAAAATTAAAATTGCAAATAGTTCATTTTGTTGTCACAGTTTGTTCCGTTAGTATTTCGTTAGATTTCATATTTGTAACATGTACAGTGTCCAAGAAAATGTAAGTAACCAAGTTCTTAGCTCAAACTGGTAATTAATACAAAATAATTACTTTGAAATAGGTGGCAAAAACGTACTGAAATTGCAGTGAAAGTGGAACTGATAATCGTACTCACCTGTCGATAATATCATTGTATTCACCGTCAAAAAAATGCATAATATTTGATACCGCATACAATCTTTTCCAAATTTAAAATTTTTGAAATTCAAATTTAGAATTTTTAAAATCCAAATTTTGTAATTTGAACCCTTTAATATTTTCCCACCTGGCTGGCTAACAAACTCCTATTTATAATTAGAAAACTTGATATTTGTGCAAAACTTGAAATCTCTAGTTTAATCCGCTAATTTTGTCCACCTAAATTGGTCATTTTGTCCACTGTGCGCCATAGGGAAAAGCGCCTTTTATAAAATGTTTATGTTGACGTAACTACCTAGTTATTACATAACTGATAATTAAATATTAGCCCTATACACATTATTCTGGACTATTCAGCAATTAGATATAGCTAATAAGTTGATTATATCGGAAATATTAAATATCGACCATGCTATAATAAGTTAACGATAATTCATGTTTTCTTTAATTTTATAATATAAATAGGCACATTTAACGTGTATCTCCTTTTGGGAATGACTCATTAATTTCCCGCTCCATGCGCCTAGTCAAGAAAACGGCCGTTTACAATTCAAAGTAGAAAAAGTGTTGTAAATAACGGATATTAAAGACAATAACCGTCGTCCCTTTCATTAAAATTCAAGCGGATAAATTTGTAAGTGGCGTAAATTAGTCGGGCGCGGGACATTCGGACAGTAACTGTACCAGCTACAGGCTCAGCAGTTCTTCTTCTTCGGCGTGTTGCTGTTGGATGTTGCGTGACTACATCGCCTTGGGTGGCTTACAGGCAGAGCGCTACAGTTGTCGCGCCCACACGGCTCGATGCTCACATGTCCTTTATATCAAGTACATATCTGCGCTCACGCGATCTACGCTCATCTGACACCACACCCGGGCACAGGAAAAATCCTGCTCCACCGAAGCTCCTCCGTATTCTGCGATGCAAGTCCGCTCTTGGCGACGCACACTAGAAAAATTGACTAAAATAGGTGGACAAAAAACAATACTAAATTTTAATTTTAGAAATGGGAACTTGGTGAAATATCTTGAACTAGTAAACGAAAGAAAACACTTAGTAGGTTTAACAAAAATTTAAGGTAATGACCATTACCACATTCAAACTCAAAGCAATCAAACATAAACTGAGTTCTTTTCACTCTTTTGTATGTAGATTTTTATCCTTACTTTTAAGTAAACAAAATTATAAAAGAGAGATTTTCACCTTAATGACAATAGCTAAAAATAATGGTTATAACGAAAATCTCATAGACAATCTTATAAACAAGAAACAAAAGAAAATCATCTTAAAGTATTTCTATTCGATTCCCAATGAAGAAAAAAACAACTTTAAAAAAATAAACTATAATTTAAATGTTAGTAAAAAAAATATGTAATATATTAAGAAAACGCAATATAAAACCTATATATGTAAATAAAAATAATTTAGGCTTCTCATATCTATTCATATTCTCATATTTATTTAGCGCAATATGAACTGTACTTACTATATATGGGTTAATTATTTAGAATTATCTAAAGTATATATGTCTATGATAAAACTGACTCATAAATCTTGATGGAACTCTTGATGCACGAGAACAGATGTTACAAAGGAGACTTCTAAAGAAGATAAATCTCTGTGACGAGACCGAGGAATAGAGTAGAAATGGTAGGGAGAGATAGCTTGTGAGATAAAATGGAGACTCCAATAGGCGATGAGACAACGAACCTCAATGGTAACAAGCATTCGGGTATCTACTTAACACAATATAAATTATGATATAGCATTATATATTATTTCATTATTTATAATTTTCTAAAATATGCATATGTCTATGATGAGACTGACTTATAAATCTTGATGGTACTCTTGGTACACGAAAACAGATGTCACAAAGCAGCCTTCTAAAGAAGGCAAATCTCTCCGATGAAGAAGGAGATAGAATAAGGAATAGCTGGAAGAGATATCTTACGAAATACAGTAGAGACTCCAATAAGCGATCAGACAACGTACCTCAGTAGTAGCAAGCGTTCGGATATCTATTTAACACAATATAAATTGTAATGTAGAACTATATATGGCTTCATTATTTATAATTTTCTAAAATATACATGCCTGTAATATAACTAACTCGCACATATTGATGGATCTCTTAGTGCTCGAAAAACAGATGTCACAAAGTGGACTCCTAAAGGAGATAAATCTCTCCGATAAAGCCAGGGAATACAATACAGAGTGGCTGGGAGGATATAGCTTGCGAGATACGCTGGAGACTCCAATAGGCGATCAGACAACGAACCTCAGTAGTAGCAAGCATTTGAGTATCGATTTAACACAACTTGTAGTATAGCACTATACATGGGTTAATTATTTATAATTTTTTAAAATATACATGTCTGTAATTTAACTGATTCGCAGATATTGATGGAACTCTTAGTGCTTGAAAAACAGATATCACAAAGTGGACTTCTAAAGCAGATAAATCTCTCCGATAAAGCCGGGGAATACAACACAGAGTGGCTGTGAGATATAGCTTATGAGACACATTGGAGACTCCAATAGGTGATCAGACAACGAACCTCAGTAGTAGCAAGCATTCTGATATCTATTTGGCACAATATAACTTGTAATGTATAACACTATACATGGGTTCATTATTTAGAATTTTCTAAAATACACATATGTTTATGATAAAACTGACCCACAAATCTTGATGAAACTCTTGGTGCACGAAAATTGGTGTTACAAAGTATACATTTCCTCTAAAACCTCAAGCGCGAAGGGGAAGGTACACATATAGACGAGACAAGACGAGAGCTACACATAGAGACGAGGACAAACAACTGTGGCAAGGAAAATGTGTCACCCTCTCCCCTCGGAGCTCGTACACAATCATGTATAAAATGATACCCCCTATACTATTCCTAGGCTGAAACCCAAGACTACAATACAAATAAGATTGTTGTAAATACTTCTATAGGAGAGTGTGATAGGTCACCCATCCATATTTTAGACGCGAATCGAAGCGCTGCACTTTTATTAGCTCCTTATCGCGCGACTCACTTGAATTCCCACCGCACTGTAAGTAAAACTGACGATTGTTAATAGCTAACCTTTGTCGGTAAGCAATTTATATTCTCCGCCAAACTAGAATAGTAATCCCACAGGAACCGTGAGACCCTCACAATGATACATCTCGATTGATATACAACTACGCAACATCTCTTCCTCGGCCCTTTCTCACATCCACCTCGTATATACGTCGATGCCACATTGATTGTGATATATTACCGCATTGATAAACCAATAAAAGATAATCATTCAACCGTATTTTATGCGTGTTCCCATTCAGACTGGATGTACTATTTGGAAACTTGAAATTTTACTCGACGCAACGTTTAAGTAGCCTTTGAATTTATCACAGTCTATTCAGAGGTAGAGGCGATTTTTCAGCCAAGCAAACTGGAATAGGAATGGCGGAACACCAAGAGAGTAAATCTAGGAAAATTTATTCAAATTTATTTATTGGGATTGGCCTAATGTCATCCAACTGTCATATATAAATTATCGTCGGATGTTGTACATGCGCACGGCCGAATATGAAGATACATTTAAATGAGTTTGGCAAAAACAAGAACACCGAACGGTGATACAAATATCAGAATATTGTCTAAGAGCGCATCTCGAAAACAAGATATTCTTCTTAAAGCTGATTCACTAAAATCTGAGTCAGATTGCTATCGGTTGTGAACCTCAGTTCGGTGGGAGGATTACGGAATAGAAATGATAAATGATCTCTTCTCTAATGTCATTAATCCCGGAGTGTAGTGTTTTAGGTCAGTTATGCTGTAACACTAGTTTTTATAGCAGCTGGTGTACATTATTCGGCTCAAATCCACCCACCAATTTGCAAGCGGTCTATTATTTATAGAAGATTGGCATTTAAATAGAATGCTGTTACTATAACTGATCATGTGAATACTTCAGAAAAGGATATATTCGGAGAAAGGTGTATAAAAATGTAATTGTAAATGTAAATAGGATTTTGAAAAACGTCACATCATATGAGATATCAATAAAAAAACGTTGATAAGCCTACAATTGCACCATATTTCTTGGTCATTCTTTATATTTGAAATATAAAGAAGTCCATATGGATTGAGGATTATGTTACACAGAAAATAAGACTGAAGTTATTGAGACTGAATTATATTCTAGGAAAGCTATTATATAGAAACTATAATACCACTGTGACGTTTTTACTAGTGTCACCAATCCTATGACTTAATTCTTAGGTTTTAGAGATTTTTTAAAAGCACTGTAATTCCTTAGTTAGTCAGACATGTTATGAGTTCGTGACGATAGAGATAAACGTTGATCGAAGCACAATGACATCTTCACGTGATTTCTTTGTGCAGACGTCTGAAAAGTTTAAGTTGTTTTTTTTTCAGAAAAATTGAATGTTATTGGCTGATATTCCGAATTTTCTTCTATTTTCCATTAAACCTCCGCATTAATAATACAAAAAAGAGTATTTGACTGTAAGTTGTATGGTAAGCCAATAAATACAGTTGAATTTTGTGTGTATAAAAGGAAATTGAACTGATGGTGTGGTGGGCGGAGTTTTTGTAGTACCGTATTCTGTCGCCAAGAGAGTGTAGAGTTACCATTCCCGAGTCAGTAAGCAAAGCGTCGTCGCTAAAGAACTTTCAGTTCGGCTCGTGTGAACTTTTCAGTAAGAGTTGTTTTGTGTGCTCGTTGTTTTTGCAATTGACGATTCTTGTGACTAGTGCGCGGCCGTAAACTTTTGCTTCTTGCTCGGAAAAAACGGTACAGAAACTCTTGAAATGTTAAGAACGGCCTATAAGGATGATTTTATTGGGAGAATTCAAGTGTTTGAGTGGTTTTCCCGTTACAGAAGAGATGAAATGTCAGTTGATGACAAACCTCGCTCTGGTCGTCCTTTTACGACTCGAATCGAAGAAAATATTGAAGAAATTCACTAAATCATCCTGGGAGATCAACAGCGAATCACTAACGAATTTGTGAAGCTGTTCGGAGTGACTTGGAGTTCAGCTCAGCGAATATTAATGAAATATTTGGGAATGAAAAGGGTGGCAAATTCGTACCTCGACTGCGCACACAGCCCCGTCAATGCGACAATTTTGAATTTAAATGGCATGATCCCTCTGCTTCATCCTCCCTATTCACCCGACCTTGACCCCTGCGATTTTTGTCATTTCCCCGAATGAAAAACGACATGAAAGGAAAGGTATTCTACTGACGTTGCTGAGGTGAATAAAGAAACGACGGAGGCGCTGTCTGGCATCACAGAAGATGAGTTTTAAAAAGGTTTTGAACAATAACATAAAAGATTAGACAAGTACACTAATGCTAGTGGAAATTACTTTGAAGGGGATTGAAGGCTTTTTTGTTTAAAAATTAAATGAATAAATAAAATAAAAATAATATGGGTTCTTTAGGGTACCCCCTCGTACTATAATTGACAATATTTTATGTTAGAATATTTATTCTTTAAAGTAAACAGTTGGAAATAATCTATCTATTCATAATCCTTACAATTTCCAGAAGGGTTTTCTAATCGTGGCCAAGAAGTAGACTTAAAATTTGTTTCACACGTATGACCTTGTTTTGTGAAAATGCTTAAAATTGTAAAATGATACATGTAACAGTGTCCTTCAGCGAGTAGAAGTGAGTTGTGATAGTTCAGGAATGTCGGTACATTGTCTGTGAAATTATCGAATGCGTTTAAGAGATTTGAAAAACATCGCTTTTGTAGATAAAGTGTGGTCCAACCATAATGCACGATGTTAATTATGAGTCACACCTTAACGTCAAGTTTTTTGTCCAATTTAATTTGACATGTCTTTGTTTCCGTGTTTGACAAATTCAACCATGGAGAGGTACACAATTGAGCAGCGCGTTAAGATTGTTGAAGCCTTTTACGAAAATGGGCGTTCAAATCAAATTGCATTTCGTGCATTTCGTGACTTTTTTGGTCAGCATA
The DNA here is from genome assembly GCA_037954035.1 of Rosalia funebris. Classification (NCBI taxonomy): domain Eukaryota; kingdom Metazoa; phylum Arthropoda; class Insecta; order Coleoptera; family Cerambycidae; genus Rosalia; species Rosalia funebris. The sequence continues at coordinate 36,944,617 of JAZFAV010000015.1, forward strand.
ATCGACCAAATGGTCCACAATCGGGAGAATTGTGCGCAAATTTCAGCAAACTGGGTCTGTAGGAAATGTGAAAACACCTGTGCATGCTCGCCCAGTTCGTTCTGCGGAAAACATTGCTGTTGTTCGCGATAGTGTAGCAGAAGAGCCGTCAACCTCGACTCGTCGTCGTGCCCAACAATTGAACATCTCACGAACATCGCTGATGCGAATTTTGAATAAAGATTTGAATTTACACGCTTACAAGGTTCAATTGACTCAAGAGCTGAAGCCTATTGACCATTTCAAGCGTCGTCAATACGCCGAATGGTTGGTTGAACAGACAGAAGTGAATGGTGACTTTACAAAGAAAATTATCTTCAGCGACGAGGCATACTTTCACCTCAGTGGATTCGTTAACAAGCAGAATTGTTGAAAAGCCGATGCATTCACAAAGAGTGACTGATTGGTGCGGTTTATGGGCTGGCGGCGTCATCGGGCCGTACTTCTTCCAAAATGAGGTCGGCCAAGCAGTTACCGTGAATGGTGTTCGCTATGGCGAGATGATAACGGACTCCTTATGGCCAGAAATTGAGGATATGGACCTGGACAATATGTGGTTCCAACAGGATGGTGCCACTTGCCACACAGCTAACGAAACAATGGCACTTTTGCGCTAGAAATTCAATGGCCGTGTTATCTCACGTCGTGGCGATGTTAACTAGCCGCCACGATCATGTGATTTGACACTGTTGGACTTCTTTCTTTTGGGATATTTAAAAGAAACAGTGTACGTCAATAAGCCAAGAACAATTCAAGAGCTAAAGGATGAGATAATTCGGCACATTAACGACATTGAACCTCAATTATGTCTCAGAGTCATTGAAAATATGGACCATCGGATAGAGGTATGCCACCGAAGCCGTGGCGAGTATTTCGCCGATATTTTGTTTCACACATAATTGTCATAGATCCTTCTATCATAATGAAAAATATTCAGATAATTCTCTGAAAACTTTTTGTTTTATTTACAATTAACATCGTGCATTTTGGTTGGACCACCTTCTATTATTCATGGCTAATACCTTCAAATTTCTTCAGCCACAAGATGTAAAGTTTACACGTAAAGATGTAAAGTTTACATGCAATATATAAGACTAAAGCTATTGTTTAATACATTTATGTAAGTAAGCACATACTTACATATATGTAAGACTAAAACTATCACACTCTTGTTTAAGACAACAGCCTATAGAACACATGAGTTGCGGCACCATCAGTAATAAATATGAACACTTGATTTCTTGAGTTAAAAGTTAAAATTTGTCTAATAAATTTGGCACCACCCTTGTAATTGTTTCGCTATTACATATATGTAATCGTTTATTAGCTGGTAAGAATGAATATAATGGTTTAAGTGTACGTACTTTACTATTAATAACAGATGTTTTCTCAATCTTTCGTGGTTTTGTCTTAGTGGTTCTATAAATTGACAAAATTACCATCCCTAAGCTACATTGAGTTTTCACATTTTAAAATAATTAAGTGTATTAAGGTTAGAATTCTTAGGGTAGTTTCACCGCAGAATTATTGGATAATTTTTTACTGAACGCTGTCGGTAAAAATTCTGGTAAAACATTTTATAGAACGTTGTTATGACGACCAACTGCGAGAAATTAATTAAATACAAATATATTTCAGACAAACGTATAGAAACTGTGGCATTAGATTATTTGATGATGATGATACATTAAATACTATGTATTTCAGGCTGCATCTAATTTATACAATACAGTGAAATGCAACTTTGTAATATGCAAATTTCACGTTCTGTACATCAATTCATTGTAGGTACTTATTAAAATACATGATTCGTACTTTATTAATATCAAGTTCTCATTTTCCGTTGAATTTAATTTCATTATTGTTAATAAAAAGCCTGGTAAATTGTTAATTGCGAGGTAATTCGGAGTGCTGGGCGCAGTGGGATTTAATGAAATGACTGCCTATATGATTAGTCATGCACTTGATCTGAGAATATAATGATCAATTGTTAATTCATGAAAATGTAAATAATTAGTGATGTGCATTCAGTCAATATTTATTATTGTGACAAAATTAAAAAAAGTTTGTTTCTGCAACTTATAAGTCGGAAATAGAGAAAGGAACCACCAAATCGCAAAGCGGTTATCAAGGCAGTTCCCGTACAGCAAGGCTATTATATAATCGCTATAGGAAACAACTACTCCTCTGGCTAAAGTCTCGCCAGGCATTGAATTACATCTAATAGCGATCCTAGATTCTTTTCTCGTGTTTCCGCACGATCAGACAGGTTTCAGTAGAAAACCAGCCACGGGTAGGATTCGCCATCTGTTCCGGATGGAAACCGAACGACACACAGCTGTTTCAAACTTTTTAGTTCTCATCAGTGTCGGACACGGTACGCCGATTCAGGAAAAACACCGAATCAAGTCCGTGGGGTATTCAAAGATACGATTTATGACAGCAACTTATAAGTTGGAAATCGAGAAAGGAACCACCAAACTGCAAAGCGGTTATCAAAGTAGTTCCTGAATCGTAAGTCTATTACATAGTCGAAGAATCCTACCCTACCCGTGGCGAATTTTCTTTCTGAAACCTGTCTGATCGTGCAGAAATACGAGAAAGGGGTCGAGAATCGCTATTAGGTGTAATTCAATGCCTGGCGGGGCTTGGGTCCGAGGAGTACTTGTTTCCTATAGCCATTATGTAATAGCCTTGCTATTCGGGAACTACTTAGATAAACCGCTTAGCAGTTTGGTGGTTCCTTTCTCGATTTCCGCTGTTTCGAAGTTGCCGTCATAGATCGTATCGATTTAGATCAATACCCCACGGATTTGATTCGTCGTTTATCCTGGATCGGTGTACTGTGTACGGCACTGATGAGAACTAATAAGATGGAAATAGCCGTTTGTCGTTCGGTTTCCATCCGGGACAGATGTCGAATCCCACTCGTGGCGCGTTTTCTTTCTGAAAAGTTTGTTTCTAAAAATAAGTGCAATGAATCCTGGAAAAGGACATGGAAACTTCAAAATAGCGACAAAAATAGGAGATAAGTTTTCCATGAACATATAAATATTACACATTACTTAACGCGGGTTTTGTCAACCATATTGGCATCATCATGTGGTTATTAAAACTGCTTAGTTTTAATAACTAATTTTAATAATTTCCTGATGATGCCAATTTGATTGGCTAAACGAGCATCTAGTAATGTATTATGTTTCGGTGTTAGTAAGAAAATTGGTCTTCTGTTTTTTTTTAGTACAATGAAAATATTGTGAGTGTTATTAATTGATTAAATCAGTTTGGGACCTGCATACAGAAGACCTAGCTAGAATATGAGTAGGAGATGTCTCGATGCAAATATATTCCTTATTGATGTTTTGGATCTGACTGGCACTTGTTGAGAGTAAACTGATGTTAGTTGATTTTATGGCATGTTGCTTCAATCGTTTAGTATATTGGATACCGAAATTCATCTTTGAAGTTTCAAAAAAGTTTGAACACAAATATCGAGGCATGTTACACGTACAGACGAGGATACAATTAACCAGGTCAAATCAAAGAGGATAAAATTATCTAAAAAAGCAATATGATGAAATCACTGAAAAATATTTATTGAAGTCCGTGCACCTTTTGGAAGGCAAGCGAAGACTTGTATTTTTTTAACGGTTTTCTTATGATTACTCAAACATTGCTGATGGCAAAAAATTTTGAATTCAAGATCTGAAAACTAGAAACTTGGAGCTTCGATTTTCTTTTTTTAGATTGCTCTGCAAATATCCCTTGATTTTTGTGCCTAGTGTATATTTTGTGTGTACTATATAACAATAATGACCTGAGTTCAACAGTGTTGCAGCTCACCTAAATATATGTTTTAATCATTATTAGATTTAAGTTAAGTAAAATTTCACATTTTGGAATTAATTGTAAATTGCGTTTTTGGAAGTTACAGTTGCTCTACTTGAATTACGTTAAGGTCGTTTAGGATTCATTAAAAATTAAACTAAGATAAATCCAGTAAATAATATTGATTGTACTGTTTTATGCAATTGGTATGTTTTTTACAAATTCAAAATTATTGATGTTATCGGAGGTAATTGAAAGTAGTGATTCTAGAAATACCTACTTCTAATAAAGGATGGGTAATACGACCAGGCAATACAATTCTTCCAAATTGCCCAAATTTGTTTTCATCGGTAAAGTATTTACAAGACATCTTTACCTCCCAGCAGATCTCGCTTGTTACTTCCTCCATTTATCCATCGTCACGCCCTCGGCGAGTAATGCACGCACTAATTACGCCTATGCTAATGTTGTAACAAACGATGTTATAATTACTAATTAAGACCGGGATACAATTATTTTCCCTTTTTTTTCGTGGCCACCTCGAAGTGGTCTCTTAGAGGTGATATATAGTCAACAACCTGCAGCGAAGGCGGTAATTATCTTTAGAAAGCCAGACCACAAATGGCAACGCGAAAGATGCTACAGTTAAATTACCGTAGCATTTCAAAAGCTGAGCAGTCACAAAGAGCTCGTGACACTCAAATTACTGCGAGATTTTTAATTACACAAAAGGCACAATGGGCCTGGTGCAGGTCGGTCGGCACATGCCACGATGTTTATTAATTTCATAACCGAGAAGTACATGATACGATACTGAAGGGGGCAAAGATATGAAAAAGATGGATGGGATCTGATCATTGCTTCAGGGAAATTGTGACAGGCAATATCTGTTCGATGGATATATCTATTTTTTACTACGTAATATTCTCAACATTCTATAGATATTTGTATACCATGTGTATACCACGGTGCACATTCCCGATATTGTGCTTCACGTTGAAGATATCGAAAAAAGTTATAGTTTTTACCTTTCCGCACTCCGGAAAAGTAATGTAATCGTTTTTTGGGTTTATTTTTCATTTATTTTTTCGGCCTGAAAACAAAAAAAAAATAGTTTTAAAAAAAAATTTTGCTCTGTATGTATCGTTGTCGTCGGCATTTAAAAATCTTGTTAGCACGATAACTCAACTAAATCGTATCGGAACGATCGAGTTTTGACTGATTCTGATCGGGGACGTCTCCCAGACGACACCTATTGATTTTCAGGTTAATGGGACACACTACCATGTTCATGGGTCATGAGAAAGCACAATGGAGAACTGTTTTTTTATTAGCATGATAAGTCAATTAAATCGATCGGGTTTCGACTGATTCTAGTTAGGAACGTCTATCAGACGACATTAATTGATTTTGAGGTGAATAGGATACACCCCACCCTGTCCATGGGTCATGTCATGAGAAAGCACGGTGGTGGACTATTTAAAAAAAGTAAAACTGTTGCATAAAACACATATTCTGCATCTGTGTGTTGGTTTATCTTTTCTCGGCTACTCAATTTCCAGATAGAGATGTTCTACGTGTGGAGAAAAGTCCGTTTTAATGTTTTAAAACTGTTTATTGTATTTGGCCATTGGGCGACTTTATTGTCGACAATAAACTGTAAGTATAACTTACAGTTTATGTTATCTCGTCTTCACTAGAATCATGACAAATTAGAGGTTTTAAGGAAATTAATGATATACTGAAGAAGAATTACCATCTACTGCCAGGAGTAAGCAACATAAGAATTTAGTCAGTAACAGAGCGAGTTTCATTACAGCTTTAAGTTAACTGAAACTTGACGATTTGAAACTAGTTTCCAAATTGCTGTCTTATAAGTTGCAATTTATTACTTTAGTATACCCCTTGTAAAACTCCGTTATTGTTAGTTATGATTACCAAACATTTATTTTGAAGAATATGATATTTAGCGGATATGATACTTATGGGATGATGTACACTATTTTATCTGATACGTGGTGGTTTAAATGTAGTAAATAAATCTCTAAAGCAATGGTGTTACACTCCGGTAATTTGGTGGCAGCTCAGATACTGCCGCGAGACTTAAGATATTTGAAGGGGTGTAGATCGGTAAGGAAGCGTTCTTCTTAACCTTCCAAACATAACTCGGAGTTTCATAAACAGTGTCCTGATATTCTAGAACTCCATAGTCGATTTTTATACGATGGGGTATATGATTAAAGGCAGCGTGTTATTATTTGCAGAAACAAATCCTTAGTTTTATAGTTCAATACTAAAGAATCCGCTGTCAGACAAAATCAAATAAAATATCAAGATGCTCAGGTAGGAAAATATTAAAAATCTATGAACAGTAATTACATTGAAAAGCAGATCATATATACAAATTACAAAATTCTACAGTATTCTTAGGTTAATCATTGCAAATAGTTGATGACTTGCAAAAAGTGCAGCAGACTTTAAATGCCGAGAAAGGTATTCATGTTAAAGAAAAATTTAACAATGTAATAATGAAAGATCAAGATTTGGCCAAATTAAGACATAGTTATAGTAATAGCGGTGACACTGACCTATTGGAATGACTTTAGAAACGTAATGAATGCCATCCTACAATTGCCACGAGGTAGATTTGTGAATTGTTTTCTATATCTTATTATAATTTGAGTCTAATTTTTATTTTAGTTTATATATTAAGTATCTGTACCAACATGGAGCAAAGTATGGGTACCTGTCTTAATAAAAGACTGGATATCATTTGCAAAAGTTTTATGAAAATAGACTCATGAAACATAGAATGAAAAAGATTGAAAAACGAATAGAATAAAAAACATACTTGCCTGAATAATGTCATACAAGGAAGGATTATTGTATATATATATATATATATATATATATATATATATATATATATATATATATATATATATATATATGCACATTATACGCTTTGTTTCTTTGTTTTCCACTTTAAGCAAGTAACTATAATTATATGCCAGAGGTGTTAATATAAATATTTATTTTGCCATATGTGCGCCTTTCCTATTGTTATATTTAAATTATTTTTGTAACAAGTAAATTAAGTGTTAATTATAAGGGTAACTGTGGTAACCAAAATTTCATACTGTGGTATACTTTGCTATGTAGTAAACATATATTGTATCTGAATAAAATTAAAAATGGAAAAGAAAAATAAATGAATGTGAATTAAGTACAGTAAGTAAAGTGACTCATAGAAACTCAGTATCATCTTCTATAATTACCAATTAGTATATTTAAATTAAGAGTTTCTTAAAAAATTGCAATTATCTGCAACTTGAACTCATTGCTTTGATTGTCCTCACTTAATTCTTGTGTAAGCTTAACTTTGTATGGATGATAATTTAGATATTTGTGAGTAGAACATTTTCAAATATGTTAACGATATAGTGTAATTACAATGTAATGTACAATACTTAAAAAAGCAAATAGTATGGTATACTGCAGGGTATAGAGTGAAATAAATAAATTTATAAAATATATAAAATAAATCTACAGAATATGGAAAATATATACAAATTGTTAAATTTGATAAAAAGCATTTACTTTAAATATATTATTTAAAACTAATTTTTAACAGAATATAACCCTGGCTGCCACCCACTCTTGGAATGTAATGTTCATTGGCGTTATATGAACCAAAGGAATTATTACTGTCATTTACTTGATTTAAAAAACCTGAACTTTTATAAAAAATTGCATAAAATGCAGTGTTAAATTATTTATATACCTCCAGTCTTCAAGAATACAAACCGTACACAGTTGTTGTTAAAAGTATAACCTTTTAACAAACATTAAAAGGTTATACATTTTAGATTTTCTATATTTGACCAACGCGTTTCGACAAAAGCAACTGAAATGTGATCAAACTTTATCAAATTATTTATAAATCTATATCAGGTATTTTGTCGGATTTATAGCCGAATTTAATTGCGATATATTAAACAAGGATAATACATAACCTTTCCGTAGGCATTTATGACAAAACAAGTTTTATTTTGATGGATTTATCTTAAAGAATAAGTTTTTTTCTATATAAGATGAAAAGCGTTATTAATGTATTTTTGAATAATACCTCTTTTTCTGAATTGTCTTACAATTACATTGGTGTTATATTACAGTAATCAAAAAGATCTCGTCTATAAGGTTCGATTAGAAAAATATACTGTTGCTATTCACCAAAATTATCGATGACATTATATCTATAATTCGAGTAACGAGTATCTACAGTATGTATACAACTTGTCAAGAATAGGAAGAATTCTCAATACTGAGATACCAGAACGCCCACGAGGTGCGCAGTAAATAGTACGGTCTTTGCTCAGTCACATTGAGACCTTTCCAGAGTGAATATCGAGGATGTACATAGAGTTCGATCTGGCCGTGCGTAAAGTGCATCCTTTTCCTCCCGAATGCTGCCTCACTCTTTCTTCGACGCATATAAGGAGAATTTCACATTTATTCTTATTCTTGACAAGCTGTATATAAAAAAATATAATGTGGAAAAAATTCTATTTATTACAGACTTTTCTAACACACTGTACAAGCGTCTTGACTTTCGGACATACACAAATTATACCCTTTTATATTCAGTGCAATTTTTCCGAACGTCTCTGTATGAATAGGTCAAAGGTGAAAAGATCATAGATTGCGTCTATGCAAATATTTGCGATCTGATTTATATTTATATAATAAGTATTTTTCTGTTTTGACGGTAATGAAGAATAGAGCAACTCGTTCTGAAATATATAGCTTCTTCGATGACAAGACCATATGGTTCTAATACTTTTACCCATACTTACACCATTTCGATCTTTTTACTAGAATTTTAATGAAGGCATAAAGTATCTGGGGCCGCGTCTAATACCAGTATATTACACCCACAGAAGCGTATGAATATGTAACAGGCAATTCCTGTCTGGTGCCCATAACTTACCCGAATTTTAATAACAAATTTTTGATTAAGGTGTAAGATTTTTATAAAACATTTCGTGAATTATTTAAAATAATTTATCTTGGGAGTGATAAAATAACTTTAATTAAAAGGGGAATTTATATGTAGTTCTACGATTAATATTCAAGATTTGAACATGTTTAATATGTTCTTTTTTTGGATAATAATTATTAGTTTTGTGTTTTTCCATTTTTTTTAATTCAGCATATATTTTAATCTACTTTGCTGCTCGAGGCGATAAAGTATATTTCCCCACTATTTTTCCAGTAAAGATAACGGGTTAATGGTTTTATAATATATTTTTTTTTCATTAATGTATTTGTGTGATTATTTCTGAAATATATCTTGTATTCTAGATGAATATTTAGAAGAAAATGAGCCATAAACAGAATGACTAGATAATAAAATTGATGATTTACCAAGTAATATTAAGCATTAAGCAACAAAGCATTAAGAGGCAAAAATGCCGTATGAAGTACATTACTGAAATGTATACTTGTACTTAAGATATCTTTCAAGAATATAATACTTACTGCATTTATGTGATACATCTTGTATATTTGACATTATATTTAGAAGACGAATCCACCACTTATGTTTAAGAAACCATAAATGACTTCGACTCCGTATATTAAGAATATATACAGGGCGATTCTCAATGGATGGAGTATTAAATGTATTATGGAAAAAGAATGAAGCTATCGCTTAGAATATTATCGACAGCTTGGAGTTGCCAGATATATATATATATATATATATATATATATATATATATATATATATATATATATATATATATATATATATATATATATATATATATATATATATATAGAACTGGTATCATCTCCAACTCAAAAAACGTTTATAGACTCACAAAGTGAAAACGGTTATTGGCAAATTTGATGATTTATTCCACGATGGAGCAAAAATAATGTATAAAGTGTGCCGATAAATTTTAATGTGCTGGTCCAAATCCGACTGTACACATCACGTGTACAACATTTAATTGTAAATTTTTACAACATCAACATAGAAAACAGGACATGTCCTTTCAAACTCAGTTTAGGTTTTAATTATTGTTAAATGTTGATAGCCTGTAATATTCCGCTTCTCATATAAGATAATGAACCATATCGAAAGTTTTGGCACACATACAATACACAGTTCCAGTTACCAAGTCGCAGAACGTTATATATATATATATATATATATATATATATATATATATATATATATATATATATATATATATATATATCAACCGTACGCGACTACATTATGGAAAAGATTACACGTAAATTACAAAACAGATGACTGTGGTTAGGTGTTGACGAGACGAATGCTCGTAAAAAAATTCTATTTTAAATATTACAGTACATATACTAGACCGTCGGTAATCGATGTTTCCATTGCAATTATCCAGCAAAAGACTTAATGAGTGTACTGGCAATATAATTACACATGTGGTGCTGGAGGCATTAGGAAAATTTCAAGTGTCTACAAGTCAAATATTGATGTTTGTGTCCGATGATGCCACGATATTGCGTTCAATAGGCCGTCCTCTTTCACAATACGGTTTAGTCCAATGAATAGGGAATGACCCGGTCACTAATTGTAAACAACAACAAAAAATTGAGCATATAGAAAATAAAATTTAAAGAAACTTACAGTTTTTTGCTCTCAAGATGGCGGCCGCTAACATAACCTAAAAAATTCGCAAGAAAACAGTTTTTCGCAAATAAAAAAGAAAGTTGTGCTCGGATTGGAAAAAGTTAAATGAGAAAGTTGTAGACAATGAAAGAATCTTTCGATTCAAGTTTTGTGAGCTCGAATCGATTTATTACTTTTCGTTGAAAACTGCGTTTTGTTGTATTTGCTTTAAAAATAACAATATTTGATGAAAACATTTCATAAATGTAAATGTAGTCCTAAGTGAGACGAAAACAATCATTTTTGTACAATTCCAAGATATATATTTTTTTCAAAGTTATAGCTGTTTTCGTAAAAAGAGGTGTTTTCGCAAAATGGCTTTTCCATCGAAACGGATGGCTCTACACACTTGTTCGAGGGCTTATTTTCTTCGTTAGGAGTTGTACTACAAATATATTTTCAGCATCAATCAATTTTTTAAATTTTTTATATAAAAACTCGCGTTTGAAAATGACATAATTTTCGTACATCGGTTTTTTGGCAATAAATTCTTGTAATAAAGCCGATGTACGAAAATCATGTCATTTTCAAACGCGATTTCTTATATAAAAAATTAATGAAATCGACTGTTGTTGAAAATACGTATGTAGTACAACTTCTAGCGAAAAATATAAGCGTTAGAACAAGTCTGTAGGACCATCCATTTCGATAGAAAGGCCGTTTTACAAAAACACCTTTTTTTACGAAAACAGCTATAACTTTGAAAAAAATACATATTTTGGAATTGTACGAAAACAATTGTTTTCGTCTTATTGGGGCCTACATTTTCTGAAATTATTGAATATTTTTATCAAATATTGTTATTTTTAGAGAAAAAACAAAAAAACTCATTTTTCAACGGGTTTCTCGATATATCTCGAAAAGTAATGAATCGATTCGAGCTCACAAAAATTAAATCGAAAGACTTTTTCATTATCTACAACTTTCTCATTTAAACTTTTCCCATCCGAGCACAATTTTTTTTTTTGTTCGCGAAAAAACGTTTTTTGACTTTTGGGAATTTTTTAGGTTATGTTAGTGGCCGCCATTTTGAGAGCAAAAAACTGTATGTTTCTTGAAATTTTATTTTCTATATGCTCAAGTTTTTTCTTTGCTGTTTACAATTAGTGACCATTTAACATAGGGGCTCAGACAGATTGATTGGACTAGGTTGTAAATTGTTACATGTTATGTGCAAAGTGCATGTTTTACATCTTATGGCAGAATGTATTAGGCAATATTTTCTCAAGGCAAATGCATTAATAGTGAATACAAAAAGTGCTTCTAAAATTTCCGAGTTAAACGGCATCGAATAAAATTTCCGAATAAAACGTCATCGCGAGTTTCACAGAAAGTGTCCTAGAATTCCCGAACCATCAGAGCAAATCCTGACACATTGGGGAACATAGCTGAAGGCAGCGTTTTATTATGCTGAAAATTTTCAGTAAATAAAACCTGTAATACTACAGTTCAACCCTGCCGAAGCTGCAGCTATTAAGGAAAGCCAGACACAATTTCTAGATATTTTTATTGAAACTGATTTAATTTAAAAACTATTCGTACAAACTATAACGGAGTATACGACGCAATAGAGAAATTAAAAAATAGTACGTTGATGCTAGAGTTGGTGCGGAGTTCATGCAAATAGTGAACCAATTAAATCCCTTGCTTCACGCTATAATGCAAAAGTGAACGCCTCAAACAAAAGTTCTAAAGCGTGTTAAAGAAGGACACCGATTTTAACAGATTTTGACAAGATTGTGATGATACTGTTAATAGTGATAGTGCATCTTCAGATCCGTTAAGTGAGTGCAAAGAGTATTTTACGTATACCTGTATTACATCAGTAGAGGTCGAAAGGTCGTTCTCCAAGTATACGAACATATTTTCACCACAGCGAACATCATTATCTGAGAGAAATATACCTGATGTTGTAAAGTATTTACGGATCGTTTCCAGTTCGTGATGATGATGATGATGCTAGTTCATCACGCTAGTTAAGAGGATAAGCAGATACAGTGTTATATTTATTTGTAACAGTTTAATTCATTTGTTACTAATTGCTTTGTATTATTATTTTGTTACCCTTGTCAGGGTGCATACGTATATGACGCGGTACATATCCGACAGCCTTAATTATCAGTGAAATAACGAAGCTATTTTAATATATTTAGCTTACATACACGTTAAAAGAATAATTATGTATACTATAGTGAATTTATATTTATTTATCTACATATATTATAATTCATCAATTCGCATTTATAAATACATCTGAGAGTTAATATAACCCTCAAGAAGAAAACAAGATGAAGAAACTATTTTTCAAAAACCATCGAAGCTAATAAATAACACAATTCCAACGTACGCGTTCAAGCAAGTTAATAATTCTGTCTCTAATAACTCGTTAATGTCATTCAGTTTGATAAAATATTGCGAAACATTTCTATTAAATAATGTCAAGTCATGTCAAATAAACTTTCTGTTAATGTTTATTTAAAATAATCCGGAGTTTGTTTCAGAAGTATTGATTCAGTTTAATTCCTCTTTAAGGTATTTTATATTTTGGTTTGGCCAGTATATTTTAATCGAAACACTAAAAACCTTATAAATGATTCGAAGACGAATATTGGTTTCATTTCAGTCTTGCGATTTCTTAAAATACAGGAGACCAGTTTTACACAAGTATTAAAATATTTTCTTGCTACTCGATACACGTTTCACAAACCAAGTTGGCACAATCAGGAAATTTAATAACAGTATAATTTAATAACTGTAATAACTCAAAGTTTGTTAAAAGTATAAACATCATCGGGCTATGAAAGGTTTACTTGCTTGATTTTGTTTTAAATTAAAGACGCACATTTTGCGAACATTTGCGAGACCCGTACTGTATTTAGTAACTAACTAAAGACCCTGGTGCAAGAAGGGGATATGTACATATATATGAAAAATGATATAACTGCAAATATTGGTTTATAAATTTGTTCTTCGCGTCTGGTGCAAATATGGGATATCTGTGATTAATAGAAATGAAATTATAAGATAGAATCACTTACATATCCTATGCTATAGAGTGGTGCATTAATGGGTTAAGTTACGTGTCGCTTGTACCGTTGTTGCACAATATATTTGATATTTCTTAAACTTGGTAAACTTCGTCCACTTGTGTGTGTTCACACGGCAACTTGTGTGTGTGTGTGTGTGTGTGTGTGTGTGTGTGTGTGTGTGTGTGTGTGTGTGTGTGTGTGTGTGTGTGTGTGTGTGTGTGTGTGTGTGTGTGTGTGTGTGTGTGTGTGTGTGTGTGTGTGTGTGTGTGTTTGTGAATAATCACGTTTCGAGTCTCAACTAGTTTAGTCGCGGTAAGGATAGGGATTGTTATTACTTTTTGAACGTTTAGAAAGAAAACATTTAAAATATCAGAATGTTATGTTGCCAATGAGTATTTAGTAGGAAAAAACGAAATTTATTTTTATAACTCTCTTAAATCGGATTTACCTACATTAGATAGAGCGTGTAGATTCTGATGCTACACAATCGAGCTATTTTGAATCTGATTAATAAAAAATTCTTTTGTTTTTCACTTCTTTGAGAATCTGTTTTCTTTTTGTAAACTAATCGGGAATAATTAGGGAAATTTCAAAAATTAAAAGTTTTAAAAACGCATTCACATATCTCATTGTTGCACCGTAAATAGTTTTTTGGCATTATTTACATGAATACTTCACTTCAACTTAGACGCAAATATTTTACTTACTTAAATATATCATATGATAATATTAAATACTATCTTCAAAGTAAGTAGGTTTTCTGCCTCTCCTGAAAAATTTACATGTTGTAACTTATCCACTTCTTGTACCAGGGTCTTCAATTATAGCAAGTCAGACGCACTTGAATCATCACTATAGCATAAATTTTAAGAAAATATAAAGTGAGTTCACAACTCATCTATAAATAAACTGTTTTAAACTCTTAAGACGGACTTTTATGCACGTAGAACATCTCTATCTCGAAATTGAGTGGCCGAGAAAAAATAAACCAACACATAAATGCAGAATATCTGTTCTATGCGACAGTTTTACTTTTTTCACCCTCATTCTTTCTCATGACCCATGAACAGGGTGGGGTGTGTCCTATCCACCTCAAAATCAATATATGTCGTCTGATAGACGTTCAGAATCAGAATCAGTCGGAACCTGATCGATCCGATACGATTTAATTGAGTGATCGTGCTAACAAACAAATTTCTCAATTAGTCTACCGTTGTGCTTTCTCAGGACCCATGAACATGGTAGAGTGTGTTCTATCCACCTCAAAATCAATAGGTGTCATCTGGAAGGCATCTCCGATCCGAACCAGTCAAAACCCGATTGATCCGACATGACTTAGTTGAGTTATCGTGTTAAGAAAGAAAATTTCTCAAATAGTTCACCGTCGTGCTTTCTCATGACCCATGGACAGGGTGGTGTGTGTCCTATCTACCTCAAAATCAATAGGTATCGTATGGAAGGTGTTTCTAATCAGAATCAGTCAAAACCCGATCGATCCGACACGATTTAGTTGAGTTATCGTATTAATAAAACAGATTTCCCAAATAGTCCACCATCGTGCTTTATAATGACCCATGAACAGGGTGGGGTGTGTCCTATCCACCTCAAAATCAATAGGTGTCGTCTGGGAGACGTCCCCGATCAGAATTAGTCAAAACCCGATCTATCCGACACGATTTAGTTGAGTTATCATGCTAACAAAAAAAATTTCTCAAATATACCCAAGGGAGGGGGTGGTGTGTGCTATCCACCTCAAAATCAATAGGTGTCGTTTGGGAGACGTCCCCGATCAGAATCAGTCAAAACCCGATCGATCCGACACGATTTAGTTGAGTTAACGTGCTAACAAGAATAAATGCCGACGACAACGACGACACACGCACAGCAAAAAATTTTTAAAAACCTTTTTTTTTTGGTTTTTAGGCCGAAAAACGAAAAATAAACCCAAAACAAATGTTGTTTATTCACTTTCTCTTTACACGATTATATTACTTTTCCGCTTATAGTGGAGTGCGGAAAAGTAAAAACAGAAATTAGAACAGACAGTTTTTCTCCTAATGGGTTCTCAAACGCGAGACCTGTATTTCTTACCAGCTACCGCTTCGCGAAGAATATCAATAGCCGCAATATAATTTTATATATCTCGTACATCTCGCGCAATTCCCCATTCATCTATTTCTTCTAAAGCCGGTACGCCACAAGAACTATTCCGGAGAGTGCAAGGTAGTGCCGTTTAGTATCCGCATGGTATCTAGACTATTGCAAACGGTCGCATAGACATGGGTACTAACAGCTCCACTAACACAGCATGCATCAACGATAAAAAGGCAACCGTGAATAATAAAACGATGCGCTTTTTTTAATTAAGCGTTTTTGCGGCCATCAGGCCGGCTAAATAATTCATTGCACGTGTTTTAGCTCATGTCTAAGCAGATTTCCGACGTGCCGGGTCTGCGGAACGGCATCTGGGGACATTATCACTCGTTTGTCGTTCGGGCACGACGGTGGTCTAGTGCCAAACATCCATGTATCTCAGTTTTTATCCCAAATAGCGGTGTCTTGTTAGACTTTGTCAATTTATCGGGAAATAATTGTGCAATAGATCAAAGACGGAATTCGGCATAGAAGAACGTTATGCTGCCTTGGTATGTCAATGTCAGACGAAAGTGGCCTCTGAAGTAAAAACCATTTACATGTTTCATCACTTGAATACAAAGCGCAAGGCTTTTTCAGCCGTACTCCTGAAATGGAGATCACCGGCCGTACTGGCACAAACGCATTAATTGCTAATTTGCCAACGTCCGTTTTACATACATCAACGGCTGGATCCAGTTCCGCGCCTTCGCGTTTTTTATCCGCTCATTTGCATCTTTTATTGTCGTGTCGCATATCGAATTACGCTCATGATTTATATTGTACTGATAGGTCAAGTGTTGGTTTAACGCTTTACCTAGTAGTAAAAGAATCTTCACTGCCTCATCAACATTAACTTACTGTATACAGTGTGTACAAGATAAAGATAGTTTCCGAGAATCCATCAACTTAATTTCGTTAAATACGGCGCTGCCTTTTCAGTAGAAAATTTTAAATCATCCTTTACTTTAGATTTAACGATTATGTATTAAATGATACAAATTATGTATCATTGGTTACTTGACAGTAGCAAAAATATTTAATAAAACGTTTTTGAACATTTTTATTAATTTCAGGAAGTACACGTTGTATTTCGTGACGAATTCTTGCCTTTAAATCTAAATTTTTCAGCCTAGTAACCTACACTTTGCCTTTTAAGTATATCCATAAAAAGTAATCTAAAGGTATCAAATCTGGCGATCTGGTTGACCATTCAGTCGGCCTTCTCCTCCTTATCTAGTGATTCAGAAGCATCTCATTTAAATAAACGCGGACAGATGCTGAATAATGCGGAATTGCACAATCTTGCTGAAAGAAAAAGTAATTTCTCGGAATATCAGGTTTCTGTACATCTGGATATAACTTATTAGTGCAAGAATAAGGTTGAAGTAAGGTCGTCTCGAAGAAAATCAAAATATCTTGCACCCGTTAGGGTCATGTCAAATAAATAGGGATGGAGAATTTTTCTATCGACTATCTCACACCACACATTCACTTTCTAGTGATTTTGAAAGTTGAAAGTTTTGAAGTTTTTATCTGACAGCAATAAAAAACATTATAGGTTGCTAAAGATACTCTCAGATAGCCAACGATGCCCAATTGGAACATTTAATTTCTTAAATAATCATTGCCATTATATTTAGTATTTTGAAAGTGAAAAATCCTTTTTCCTCATTTTTTTATGTAACATGTACTCACGTTAATGTATTTATTACCATAGCGTATGTAAAAAATGAGCACTGTTTGTAAAACTGTATAAAACTCCTACACGAATCGCCCTGTGTGTATTAATTATGTTTAAATAAGTGTGCAACCAAAAATAAAATTTTATGGGTCCCAAAGAAGAGTTTTTCCCTAAAATTATTCCTTGAATATTTAATGAATTTATTAATTATTTTACGAAAACACTGCATACAGTTTTAGTTTATTCTTATTGATCACTAATAAGAATTAATAAGAAAACATCTCCTAAGTACGACTCAGAATGAATTGAAAATAATTATTCCGATGAATATGATCACATTTATATAATAATAATAGAACAACACAGTTCATTTACATGAGAATTTTAATAAAATATGGGTAGTACATAAAATATAAATAAACAAGAGGTGGTGCGCAAACAAGGGGTAGTGCGTAGTAAAAAGTAAATGTAAGTATATATTTTAAATAACGCTTGTATAATGATATGGACACTAGAATTTGAAAATTATACTTGTTAAGATGATTTTACCTATGCTTAGAAAATAATGCTCTTTTATCTGAATATCTATCTACGAGTATTGCAATGAAACAATTAAATACCTATTGACATATAATTATTTTGTTTCCTTATTTATTATAAATATGATTTCTTTAAATTAATTTTAAATACTTAAAATAAATCAGTCTGTTTAACTTTCTTACATTATTCTTTTTAGTATTCAGCGCAGCACTCAGGAGAATTTTTCTAATTAATAGTGATCAAAATAAGCTAAAAATATGTATCATGAATAGTAATATAATATTATGTAAAATGAAAAATGGTTTATAATTTTCTATTGAAAAAATTGGACCCTAAAATTAATTATGGTTTCTCGGAAATAAAATGTCTTATTAAATATCAACATTCCATCATTCCAAGCTCAAAAATTTACATTTTCTTTTAATTTTCGTTAGCTATTTACATAAATAATGTACTATAAAATATTTTTGAAAACTTCCTGTAAAGATAATTAAAGTTACCTTATTTTTTCATAATTTATTCAATGTTGTCCTACTTCGGTCTTGGGCATAGTGTATATAAATTTAAAGGTATTTAAATGGTCAATTTGATTTTTGAACTGGTAACGGCGGTACCATCCCATCATCATCAAAGAGCTCCAATTTACCAATTATAGATTTACCGCTTATAGATACATTTTGGCTTCATGGAACAACAACTTAGGATGACAAGTTAATAATAGTTCTTACGAGAGTGTTTACTGAGTAAAATTAAAATTAAATTGCATACCGTTGACAATTCAAATCATGACAGTGGTAATAGCAGTGTTTCAGATTGTCTAATCGACTTACGATAAAATTATGAACCGTGTGTTTCAAAATAATTTAACCACAACTATTGATGAAGCCATTTTCAACTACTTTTCCAGTTTGTGGATCTTAAATGAAGAGTTCACATTCGAGCAACATATCCTGCTGGAGCAGGATATATGCCACAGGATAGCAATGCTATTAAAATATGTTTACATATACAGGTATATGTATATTTACTATACTTTTTTTTTTTTTTTTTTTTACTAAAAGCCAGTCACCCTTTTCTGTGGCTCCGACTCACACAGAAGGTGCGCTGGTAATACCAGCAATCACTCCTCGCGTCCGCTCGGTTAGTGATTACTGGGCCGAGTCGTGTGCCCTGATTAGACATAGCGAGCCGAGAATTACGGCCTTCTGCATGCAACCGGCTAAGATTTCAGCCGAGTTTCGGCATGCCGGTATACTCTTTAATTCGGAAAGCAGTGTATCTCTCGCTCCACCAAGGGCTCCTATAATCAGTACCTTCAATTTAACAGTATGGTCTGGATAGAGTCTACGGAGTTCGAAGATTAAATCTCGATATTTTGTCTGTTTCTCCTCCTCTTTCAAAACAATGTTACCATCACCAGGTGCCGAGAACTCGATTACGAACATTGTCCTGATTTGGTGGTCGAGGAGGACTACGTCAAGCTTGTTGGCTTGTATTTGCCTGACGGTGGAAAACGAATAGTTCCAATATATTCGGCACTTCTCGTTTTCCACAACGGAATCAATATCCCCCGGAGCGTAAGGCAACACTGGTGTCTCGTCTATCTGATACGAGTGCCTTAAATGATAATAAAGCATCCGCAACGCTGCGTTGTGTCTATGGATATAGGCCGAGACTGCATATACCGGGCAAGCCGACAGTAAATGCATCAATGTCTCCGGCGTCCTACGGCAGACCCTGCAGCTGACATCAGGGACCTCCATACCCATGACAGGACTCCGATAGACGAGCGTGTTAAATACACCATCTTGGCAAGCCATGATGAATCCCTCGGTCTCTGAATTTAGCCCGGCTGACCTTAAGAAAGCAAAGGTCAGCCTTTCGGATAAGCCCAGGGCTTCCATATTTCTATAGAAGACCCCGTGCATGGGTTTATCCTTGTGAAGCTGCAGAGCTCTTAAATGCTCTGCAGCTTTTTCTTGGGCTTTTAACCGAACGGGTTCCAACTCGGTGATAGAGTTGTGATTGGCCCGTTCGGTATCGAAGACGAGACCGAGATCATCGGCTGCTGTACGTGCTGCCTTAAATAAAAATGCTCCTATTCCTGTATGTTCGTAATCTCGGACAATGCAGAGAAGGGGATCCGAACTCCTGATAATTTACAGGCTCCGTCCAGAACCATCCTGTTATGAAGACACTCCAAACTTAAGAGTCCACGGCCTCCGTGATATCGTGGGAGATATAGCCGTGGAACGGACGATCTGGAATCTGGAACTTCTACTGAGATGCATTCTCTTTCGGATTACTACGTCGAGTTGTCGCAGCTCCTCCTGTGTCCATTTGACTACTCCGAAGGAGTAGACAAGGATCGGAACGGCAAGCATGTTTGTTGCAGACACCTTGTTCTTCCCCGACAGTTCTGAAGACCAAATCTGTCGGAGGCGATGCTGATACTTGCCGCGGAGAGCGTTGTTTACGACACCTACCTCTTGGGTGGAGCGTTGCTCAACACCCAAGTAGGTGTACGACTCTCCGGCATCTAAGTGATGTAAGATGCTTCCGTCTACGAGCTGCGCATCCTCTGCGTATTCCCGGCTTCGTCCTCTCTTGAGATGAACCAGTGCACATTTGTCCAACCCCAACTCCATCCCGATGGCCTGCGTGTACTCCTGCACCGCCCTCAGGGATTGGCATAATTCCCTTTCTCCGGAGGCATAAAGTTTTAGGTCATTCATGTAAAATAGATGGGTGACCTTATGCCTCCGATCGCCGGGGGTGCCGTAGTTATAGCCACGGGTTTTCCTGAGGGACACGGACAACGGCAACAGTGAGATACAAAACAGAAGGGGGCTAAGGGAGTCTCCCTGAAACACGCCCCTTCTGAACGACACCGGCTCTGTCCGGACTCTAGTATCACCCGATGTTATGGTAAACCGAGTTCTCCAGAGCGGCATCAGTTCTTGAATGCATCTCACTATAGGACCGGGCACCACAAGACATTGGAGCAAGTGAATTATTAGCTCATGTGATGTCATATCGAATGCCTTGCGGTAGTCGATCCAGGTCATGGAAAGGTTTCGTCTGTACTGCACGGAGTCCTGCGTGATACATCTGTCAATCAGATTCTCCTTGCAGCCAGCGACACCCCTCTTAGACCCTCGTTGTTCGTATACCCCCCGAAAACCGGCTCAACTGCTAGGTTGCTATACTTCATTATAGTATACTTTATTATACTATACTTTAACTATAGACTATAGTTAAAGGAAATATAATAAATGTGTTGTACTTATACAGTTGTGAAATGTAATTTTTTAATTATTATTTTAATTCAGTAAACGACTATCCTCTGCATATTTCGTTGAAGAAATTAAATTTGTGTAACCTCTTTTGTTGAAGGAATAATATACAATATTAATGTTGTGCAATACAGAAACAATAATAATGTGGTCATGGTATAGTTGGTACAATAGCCTACTACGCATTAAGTTCTACTACGGTTACTAAGGATACTATCAGTATCTACCCTTAAAATACCTACAAAAGATTTTACAGCTGGATTTATAAAAAAATTATATTTATGAAATATATTTGAAGTGGGGGAAAAGTTATCTTCAGTTTTTTATCATGTGACCTATACAGACCATTTATTTATTTGTCTTTAAGTTGTACCTTAATAATATACTCGTAGATGTAAAAATGTTTGAATTTTTTTACCATTTCATAAAAAAATAATTAAAGGTCTTAACTGCATAGATCAAAATAAAATTCAACATTAAGTAAAGGTGTCTCAACACTTATTTTTAAAGTGGTTTATAAAAGTACTAAGGAATGTCATTGCAGTTCTTGGCAAAAACAACATATATTCTGGACTGAAGAACGGACCATCAAACCTAATTATATAATCAGTTCTGATCGCTTTATAGCTAATTTTACAACGTGTATTAGTCTCAGTCACGTACTACACTTTCAAAATGTATCTTTTATGTTCACTTTATACTTGTAGCGTTTTAAAACCGTTTCACATAAAAAATTTACGGCTCTGTCTTTGCCGGACATGAGGCTACTTTAAGGGTTTATTTTCACGTTAAGTGTCATGTAGGGACTTTATTTCTTCTATAATGATATGAGGCTGTAAAGTAGTCAGCAGTTAAGTAAGAAGTGGAATATAATTGAGTTCGGGTTGGTATAAAGTCAAGTATAACGATGATCCAGTTAGCGTAGCACGTTTTTAATAACTAAAATATACAATTACAATGTATTGATGTTGCATTGATATATAACAATTATATTTTTTTTATATAAGCGTATACATTTGGCGTATACATCTTATTATAATAATTTATAATAAGATGTATACGCCATAGAGTTCATTCGGCATTTGTCCTGAATCGGCGTACCGTGTACGGCACTGATGAGAACTAATAAGTTCGAAACAGCTGTATGTCGTTCGGTTCCGATCCGGGACTAATGTCGAATCCTACCTGTGGCTGGTTTTATTTTTTGAAACCTTATCTGATCGTGCAGAAACACGAGAAAGGGGTCGAGGATCGCTTCTGGGTATAATTCAATACCTGGCGGGGCTTTAGCCCGAGGAGTAGTTGTTTCCTAGAGTGATTATGTAATAGCTTTGCTATTCGGGAACTACTTTTATGACCGCTTGGCGGTTTGGTGGTTCCTTTCTCGATTTCCGACTTATATGTTACTAACAATTATAATGTTTGATGAATAAAAATGTTTAAGCATTTTTACACTGTGACTTCTTTTAAACGTTTTAACACACTTATCCACTCGTGAAATACGAGGAAGACTTTTGTCTAATGATTCTCATTTATCTCGTTGTTGCCGTCGAATTTCTCTTGATGATTCTCCAGAGGATATATAAAGACTATCTAAAGAATCATCAACAACTCATAAAGAATTAATAATGTGAAATCATGGAATTATGATTTTATTCGCATATGTCAACGAATCGAAAGAAACTAACGGCCTATTCTGTTACTTCTTCCTCTTTCTAGATGGCGGCTGCAGAAATTTAAGAGTTGTTGATACTTCAATAATGAAACCCCTTTCTCTGATAGCTTGTCATGCAAAAAAAATAGCGGGTATATTGAACCCATTGATTATTGTAGCTCTTTGACTACATACAAAATCTGAATTGCGAGTTCTAATTGAGGAAGAATGCCTATCCTTCCTCTATTAGAACTCTCCTATTCTACTTCTACTACTATTCTTCTCCTAGACTTCGATATTCTTTATGTACGCCTATAAATAAAGAATATCGAGGTCAAGTTTCTGCGAGTACCTCGAACAACTCTTGGTGATTCGTCATTCATATTAATCGTCATAATTATGGATTTAAAACGTCTACAAAATGGATTCTGATGTCCGGAATGTCTGAACATCATCTTAGGTCACACAATAACTATGAATCAAACATGAATCCATAACTACAATCCAGATACAAAAGAACAATAAAAAGAATAGAAGCATGCATGTCTTCTTCGACTAAAAAAATTTTAAGACCAAAAATTGGCCTTCTTCGGCAGGAGACCTTCTTCGGCATAAGTTTTCTACAACAAATATAAAATGATTGTGATAGCCTGTGTGGGAGTTAGTAATACTTAATTAACCCATTAGTGCATGAAGTTATTTTTTATTTAATTAGTTATTAAAAATGCTTTTTTTCTATTTATCTATGCAAGAAAAAAACGAAAAATTATAAAAAAAAAAGTATTTTGTGTACTTTTTTCAAAATGGCCTGTCCATTAAAATGGACTCTATGCAAAATGGATAAATAAAATAAGGATTTTTCTTAAAAAAATGTAATGTCTATAAAAATATGTGACTTAACATTGTACATATAAATTTTAAAAATTAGGTTTACTTCGTGTGATATGTCTTGAAACAACCTTTGGGATGTAGTCCAACGTTGCACTTTTCGCAAATAAAATTACATTTTTTGGTGCACTGCTTACACCTCCTATGAGTTTGACTGTACAATACGATATGGCCAATGTTGTCGAACCTTACATCGTTTGTTGCAGTTGATACTCTCCCCCTTGATGAATACGTTCCGTAAGTTTGAAGTAAAGACTGGGCGATGTACCTTATGAAAACGAGTAAGTTGGAACAAAATGGATCGTTGGGCATGATTTTCTTCATGAGTAGCCAAGCATTAGACACTGAAACATCAACCAAGTAGGCAAAAATTGACCAATACCATTTGCGTTGTCTAATTCTTGTTATGTAAAGAGAAACTAAATTGTTCATTTAGCAACTCCTCCCATTCCAGCATTATACTTCGCTATCATTTCATGTCGTAGACAATATTTCTGGTAAGGATGTCGATAGCAAACTAATTCTAATAGTTGATAACGGTATGTTATCGTCTTCTTCATTAAAATCTGAATCGTCATATCTAGCTTCACATACCTGATTCAGTATTCCTCTAGACAGGTGGTTCGGATTAGTAGTCTCTTCGTCAGAATCATCGCTATTTTCTTCTGTGTCTGCAGACGTCTCTTCAGGTAGCAAAATGTATATATTTGATGGTTGATTGTCAGTGCTATCTTCCTCGATTATTTTTAACAATTGATGCAAAGACAGTCTGTAAAACAAAGAGTTATTTTAAAATTTTGCGCAAGCGATTGCGGATGCAAAGTATTTATTTTGCACGCGCTAGTAAAGAAATACTTTAAAATTTTTTTATTTGACTATGCACCATTATGCATAGAGTCCATTATAATGGATCAGACAAAAATAATCGATTTTAGGAAAGAAAAATAACAAAAACAAATCTCAAAAAAATTAAGAACATTATACATGTATATAGGAAGCTACATTCAGTAATATGACAACATAACCCAACTAATTTATAATAAAAACGTAATACATATCTGCCATTTCGCATGTTGTACAAATCTGGATCCATTTTGTAACAAACTAGCACTAACTATGTGTAAATCTCGTTGCACACTGGTCTAGACGCCTGCCAACCGATGCTGTCTACCCTTCGAAATGGACTAACCCACGTTGTTTATAGAAATATTTCGCCGGCAACCAAAAAAACATGCGTCCATTAAAAGATCCAATATGCACTAATGGGTTAACGTAATTAACAGTAACGTAATTAGAAGAGCTGTTGAGTAAATTGCGTGCAGAAAAGTAATGTAAAAACTTTGCAAAGGTGCATGAAAATGTGCCGCTCCAAAATAATCTTTTTGTTAGCAAAAAATCAATGAACTAAATATTGAAGTAATTGATTATATCTCCTACGTGACCTCTTAGAGTTATTATTTATCTATTAATAATTCTTAATGCACTTTTCACGGCCATAGGCCTATAGCTGATCTTGCTTCATCGGTCGAGGTGTACGTATGGTGTCCGCTGTGTTAGTTGAAACGTTGTTATTCAACAATAAAGTATGTCACACGGGCTAAAGCAAGCGAAAGCATTTATATGCTCACCAAGTGAAAAAATTTATTGGTCAATTTGATGATTTACTCTACTATGAAGTGAAAGTAATGTGTAAACTATGCGAAAAACCCTTAATGGTATTAATATTGTATTACCTTTGTTACGATGCACACGGCTATGGTGCGCAGCACATTTACCACAGCTTTACTCATAATTAATAAAAATAAAAACAACTTCATACAGTGGATACAAAAATAAGTGTATAAAAATTATTAAAAGCGTATTAAAATTTTATATGGAATACTTGGATGCTATTTAGATGCAGATACATCACTCCAGATTTTTGGTCAACCCTGGTATATTATATCTAATGTTGTGGCAGCCTCTTCGTATATCTGAGTCGATAAAAAACTAATGGATAATGCAGACATAGCTAAATCGACCGGTTTTATGTCATTTTAATATCTTCAATTTACATATACAGCGCTAGCCGATAATGCCATAAAATCCATGTTTTCCCATCGGCACGCCATCATTTATTCCTAATAGAGTAAAAATCGAGATAATGAGAAAAAATGGCGGAATGATTGGTGTCAGATGAGATGTTTTTATGGAGACCGGGTTCATTGTTTTTGCAATCGTAAATTAACAAAGTTGATGCCGACGGTGTAAAGAAGACCCGTGGCTATTACGGGTAACTTAGATGTTACGTTATAAAATCTAATGTAGCAATTGATGGTCAATGAGGAATTTTCACGGTACTGATAAGTTTTTGTTAGTTTTGTAATGTTCAACATTATGATGAGTAAGTAACCCTGACGTGATACGAACTCCGGAATCAGTCTATCAAGTTACCATGCAATGAAGATCTTAGCGATTCATGTTTATTTAATTAACAAGATAACAGCATGAAATAAACATTGGGAACTTGTAAGAAACTGGAAAATTAATTCAAAAATTTAAGTATAAATTTTATAGACCAAACAGGTGAAATTCAATACAGGGTGGGGCAGAGCAAGTTGCTTATTTAGAAATTGAGTTAAAGAAAAAGTAATGCAGATATATATTTAATTCTTTAAGCAGCATCAAGAACAGCAATTATCCATTATTCTCAATACACTGCTTTCTAGCATATCGACGGGTATGTTGGCGACAACTTAACGAATGTTGTTCTTGAGCCAGTTGCCAACTTGAGAATGTTGAGGTGAGCCAGGGTCCTAGGACCATCGTTGGATGCCAATAAGCGCCTCACATGCAGCTTCTCAAGCAAAAACATCGCGTGGATTTAGTTCCTGCACCACAAATTTGCAAGGATGAAATTTTAGTTCTTCATGAAGGATTCTCCTCACAGAATGAGCAGACAACCCAACAGTAGCTCTATGTTTGCAAATAGAGCGCTGAGGGGATCGCAAAACAGAAAGCCTCACCAAGTCAATGTTTTGGCGTGACGTTGCTGTGGAAGCCTAGTTTTTTTTCTTCAAATTACAAGTTTACCTGAAGTTGTTTACCCATGAGACGATCGATTGCCGGTCAGAAACACGATCACGGGACGCAATATTGAAATGGGTACGGAATATAAGTTACGTGGCGATATTAAGCGACCGTTAGAAAAGTATGCCTCAACAGTAAACGCGCTCCACCTTCATCCATTCCATGATGTTAACTAAACCAAGCGGAACTACAACTTTACGACTCTTGAATGTGCATACTCCACCCTCATAGGAGCAACCATCACTTCAGGGCGCTACATTCAAATAAGCAAGTTGCTCTGCCCCATCTTGTATTACAAGTATGAGAAATATTAAGTTAAAGAGGATAAAGATGTTAGGGATGTTTAAGATGTTTGAAATGTAAAAAGTACAAGAAATTCTAAAAATGTTACAAATTTTAGGAATAAATTTCAGGAATTTCAGAAATTTCAAATATTTCAGAAATTTCAGGTATTTTAAGAACTTCACCAATATCAGGAATTTCAGAAATTTTAGGACTATCAGGGATGATATTTAGGATGATATATAACAATTATAATGTTAGTGAATCGTTTTAATGATTTCATGTTCGATTATTTTTACACTGACTTCTTTCATTAACATGATTTCATTCTGCCAAACTTTTGCACTAGTATGATGTAAACAAGGCCGTGGTTATTGTCGAATTTGTCTTGACGTTCAATTGACCATCCTATTAATTTCAGAAAAAAACAAAAATCGATGTTATGTGTACCAGTCAATCTAGGCAACCGCACACTCGTTCGAAGATTGTACATTTTTCGGATGGTTCCTAAACCCAAACAGAGTTCCGTAGAAAGAACTCATACTAACTTGAACAAACAACAATAACTGCGATTCTAAAGGATATTTTGTATATCTAGATCAAAATTTATCAGCTGAAATTTCAACCCTGTATTATACATGTCCTTATGGAGCCCATAAATTACTACCGCAAATACAATACCACAATATCGTTCCATATTTCTCAATATATATAACAGCTATATCGTTTGGACAGTGACTAATTTATCATATGTTTAGATAAATGTAAACTATTATACCATAATGAGCCATTAGACAAGGCGTTTGTACCGCAGTCGGTAACACAGTTGTTCTGCTATATCGGCCGCAATATTCTCTCTACGTGATGCCAGTCAGCCTGGTAGCAATAATATATTGTTTCGTATCACAATAGATTCAATGGAAAAATGTATCTGTTACTGCGTTGTTATTAATAGTTGCTGCTGTATTTGAAAATATGAATTGTATAGCCTAGCTGCCTCGAAGAGTTCAATATGTTTGCAAATAAATTTTCCGGTATCTTAGGTACTAATCAAGTGGAGTTTGATTTATTTTGTGATGGTATTATTGACGTAATGATTATATGCATTGTACTGATGTATTCTAATAAAATACCTCCACGTCGCAATCAAAGAATTATGTATGCTGTCCATATTACATGTAGAGTTTCAGAAAAAGTCTCTTACAGTAAAACCTTCCAATACCGACCACCCCCGGGGAATCATATGTTGGATGCTAGATAGAGGTGGTAGTTTAAATGAGAACATAAGAAAGTAAATGCATTTTATATTGTTTATTTATTAATAATTTTAGTTGTAGGTATAATTGTAGTATCCTATTAAAGGAAGAATACGCTGCTAAATTTAACTACATAATATATGTGCATACACATAATTGAAAATTATGGTCATATACATAATACATATGTATTAACATACACATATTAAAATTGTATATGTATTACTTTTTAAAATAATCAAAAATTAATGACTTTCATATTATTTATTTCATTGTTATAAAATTAAGACTCACAATTCAATAATAGCTGAGAATAGCTTTCTTTTATACAGAAGACAAAAACAAAGACAGGTACGTTTCTACGTACGTAACCAAACCAAATATTAATAATACCCTTATAAGATCAGAAGGAAATAAGGAGAAAAAATGTTGTAGACGTTGGGTAGCCTTACAAAGAAATGAGTTAAGCTATATAGCAAATAAGGAAAACAAAGTTAAGATATGTACTATTAATTTCATCGCTACTTGCCAAATAAAAGACTCTCACATCTTGCCGATAAACGGAACAGTCCACCTGAGCCTAGCCATAAAAACAAGCCACGGTACGAGACAAGAGCCGTTTGGAATTTTTTATTTGGCAGATAGAGGTGAAATAAACTATACTCACAAAAGTTTATTGTGGTTTTCAGAAATTTAAATTTTTGGGTGCTACCAACATTCAGGGGAATTAGTTACATATTAAAAATTGATAAACTAGTTTATTTTGATTTTTATTAGAAATATATTTTAGTTTTATGTGTAGACGTATACTAGGAGAAGACCAATTCGGGTTTAGGCGAAATAGGGGAACTCGCGAAGCTATTCTGGCGCTAAGAGTAATGTTAGAGAAAACAATAGAAAAAGGAAAGAACGCTTATATAGGATTTGTAGATTTAGAAAAAGCTTTTGATAATGTAAGATGGGAAAAAATGTTCGAGATACTAAAGAGCGCGGAAATGAAGTATAGAGATACAAATACAATCTATACAAAGAGCAAACTGCTATTATAGAAGTAGAAGGGGAAAGAAGGGAAGTAGGATTTAGGAAAGGAGTAAGACAAGGATGTACGCTATCACCACTAATTTTTAATTTGTACATAGAAGAGGCGATTAATGTGGTAAAAGATAGAGTGGATTTCGGGATTAAAGTACAGGGACAGAAACTAAAAATGCTGAGATTCGCGGATGATATAGCAGTATTAGCATCTAGTAAAGAGGAATTCGAATCAGCGTTGAACGAAATGGAGGCAGTGTTGACAGAGGAATATGGAATGAGGGTGAATAAAAACAAAACCAAAGTGTTAGTGTGCAGAGGGCGCTAGAGCAGAGCAAAAACGAAAGTACAAATTAATAATGAAAGACTGGAGGAAGTTAAAGACTTCACTTATTTAGGAAGTAAAATAAATTGGGATGGAAGAAGCGATAAAGATATAAAACAAAGAATAGCGCAGGATCGAGTAGCTTTTAACAAAAAGAAAGAACTTTTATGCTCGGGGGTAATAAACTTAGAAACAAGGAAGAGATTTTTGAAAACGTATGTATGGAGCACGGCACTATACGGTTGCGAAACCTGGACGGTAGGGGAAGCAAGTAGCAAGAAATTAGAAGCTTTTGAGATGTGGTGTTACCGAAGAATGATGAAAATACCGTGGACTAATAGGGTTAGAAACGAAGAAGTATTAGAGAAAGTCGGCGAGAAAAGAAGTATATTGAAAAACATACAGAAGAGAAGAGATAAAATGCTGAAACATGGGGGAATAGTCCGCGATATTTTGGAGGCAGAAATAGGAGTGAAGAAAGGCAGAGGTAGGCCTAGATTAGACTACTGCTCGCAAATAATAAGGGATGTAGGTTGTAGCACAATTAGCGAAATGTGTAGATTAGCACAAGATACGAGAAGCTGGAGATTAGCGTCCAACCAGTCTTAGGACTGATGACCTCATGATGATGATGCAGACGTATTTTGATTTTCCTTTTTAGTTACGATTTCTTGAGTAATTTCTTTGCTGAATAAATATGTTCTTTATTTGTCTATCGTTGATTGTACATACAATTCTGGAGGTAAACTACAGACCATTTGAAATGCTAGAATATCAACAATTTAATGGTAGTTGTAGTAAGTATGTTTGTACCGAACATTTATTACCAAACTAATGAAGACTAGTTTCGAGTCATTATATAGTCGTTTTGTTATCTTAAAATTGTCACAGGTGAAAATTAATGTATAATACAAAAATACTGAATAAATATGTTCTCTACTTTTCTGTCGTTGATAGTACTGAATTGTATTGTCTTTATATTGTATTATCACAGGTAAAAATTAATTTATAATATAAAAACACTGAATAAATATGTTCTCTACCTTTCTATTGTTGCAATAACCGATAGAAAAGGAGTACTAAAATACAATAATATTATTGTATTGTATTGTATTGTCCATCTATTTTATTGTTGATATTTTTAGAGATAAAATGCAGATAATTTGAAATGCTACAATATCATCAATTAGAAGGGTATTTGTACTGAATATTTCTTAATATTCTAATAAAAATTGGTCTCCAGTCGTTATGATAAAACGACTATTATTATCTTAAAATTATCACAGGTGAAAATTAATGTAAAAGTAATCAAACGTACTATTTAATTCATCGCTGTTTGCCAAATAAATAGCTCTCTTATATTGCTGATAAACGGAACAATCTACCTGAACCTAGCCATAGAAACAAGCAACGCTATGAAGCAAGAGCCGTTTGGTATATTTTATTTTGGAAATAGCGATGAAATAAACTATACACTAATATTAAAATAATTTTATTTCATATATCGTCTATATCATACATAAATATATACTCGTACATATGTAGGTACTATAAAAGATACGGTCTGATGGTACCAATACATATATTTCAATTACTACACACAATAAGCTATAAGCGACATCTTCATGCTCCAATTCCAGATCGCACCCATCATGCCTCCATTGTTTGGTAGACCTTGATGTATCCTGTTGAGTCACAATAAATTGGATCAGTTTCCAAATGATTACAGTTCGGAAGGCAGAATCGTACTCGCCACATTTAAAAAAAAATGTATACTAAATCGTGTATGGTTGTTGAACTCTTTTGAATTGGTGTAAAATAAAATTAAAAATATACATAAGGAAGACTGATACATATCACAAAAATTAGTAGACGGGATTTTAGGAAAAAACTTTAAAGGTATTTTCAGAATCTAACAATCCGATGAATGAAGATGGTCAACGGATTTTCTGAAAATCTATCCACAAATCTTCTGCAGCTACATTGATATATTTAATACTATATATATATATATATATATATATATATATATATATATATATATATATATATATATATATATATATATATATATTCTAGATAAAGCTATTTCAAATAGTGTTAGATTACGTTTGTTTCAATTTTCATACAAAATTTATTAACCAGTCGAAATTTTACAATAATAGATTTATTAATTGAATAAAGTAATAATCATGAACTAAAGTTATAAAACTGTGCATGAAAGAGTGGAGAAATATCGAAGATCATGTGGAATATATTCGTAAACCAAATACAGAACTTTAAAGAACATTGCTATCATCGTGTTTTCATCAATAATGGAAGGGGTCAGGAATTAACAAAAATGTGTGAGATGAGCATTTAAAATAGGGACTTAAATAGTTTCAATGGAAGCACGTGATTGATCCAGAACATAAATTAATACAAATATACATTGGAGTCCTTTGGTAAACAGTAATAGGTCAGGAACCACAAAGTTCCTATTTCATATTTCGCAAACTAAAAGTTAGATCTAGCCTAGCTTGATTTATTGCCTAGATTCAATTACCCTTAAGTTATCTGAAAATACCAAGTTTCGTAGTAATTCCAAAATTTTTTTAGGAACTTGCCAATTGTATTTGATCAGCCGTTTGGATTTAGAAAGTTAAATTTTAGATTCATTATAGGTGCCCTGAGAAACATCCAGTACCCTCACAAGAAAACCTAACCCCTAACCTAAACTAAAAGTTTTGTAGACATCCGGAAAATTTGGTAAAATTGGTCTGCCATATTGGATCCGTCTTTTTGAATTTTTAAACTAGAGTGAATAGGAATCCTTGTGGAGATAACACTGACATAGTTTTCCACTAGACACCAAAGCACTATATGCTATACTCGACGAGCGTTTCGCCAATAAAGTTGACATCATCTGGAGATGAATAAAGCTCTGAGTTTTAATTAAAATAACTGATGGATGAAAATTAAAATCAGTTTTAATAATTTTCAGATGATGCCAACTTTGTTAGCGAAACGCGCGTCGAGTGTAGTGTATAATATTTTGGTGTTTAGTGGAAAACTGTCAGTGTTGAATTTGGATATTTTACTCCACATTCATTATCAATGACCTTAGAAACCCACAAAGACCAAGTTTCTGGAAAATCTTAACGAATTTCGTTGATTTCGTGTCACAGATTTGATCAGCCATATTTTTTGAGGTTGGAATAATCCTGCCATGATGGAGGAAATCTTCAGATTCATGTTCACCGCATCAAAATAGATAGGGGCATTTTGATCATAGGGGCATAGTCCTTTCTTGTTTGTGGGGCTGTGTTATGATTATTTAGAAGAATACTAATTATAATCCTTAAGTCAAAAAGTTAATCAAGTTACGAGCATAAAATTTCAACCCATTAAACCATACATTAAGCAATGTCTGGAAAACTCTAGAATGAAACGGCCCTGTTCATTTGCGCTGCTGAACAAAATATGGATTGCGACACTGGACTTCCGACATTATATTTAGTTAATGTTATGAAACGACTGGTTCGCTCCATTGTGGGTGCTTATGATCTCTTATTGTTATCGTACTGTCGGTGTTCAATAACTTATAAATACTATAAAATTTCACCACACGTTTTGTGTGTTCCACAACGTTGTGCGCCATTTATTCCCCTGCATTGACATTTATTGGCACGGTTTTATAGATTATTTAAAGTGCCTAAAATACGGCATCACCGTGACATCGATGTGGCAGGTTATGGGTCATTCGGACAATTTATATTAACGTAATGTTCAGGGCGATACAAGGACAATATAATATGGCATATATGGATCAGTGAACGGCCATTAATGCGTTCCTGTTGTCTTAAATTGTACTACATATAAAAATATTTGATCGTCGTTATTAAGTATGTAGCAAATAATGTTTCTTGTCCAAGTTTATTTATATCCAAGTCAACCAACGAAATGTTTAGACCTTATTGATTTATTTACAGGTTATATTAGGATATCAAGAATTAAGATAATCGATAAAACATCATACATAAAATTTCAGTAGAACTCTTGGACAATATGTAACATTTCAACAATAAGGACTATCGACATAAATTTTTGTAAACAGAGAATGTATAGGGTTTTTCAATAGGGACGCTTGAAATTTGTTAGGTTATAGTGGCCATACTGTTAAAGTAACACTTATCAAATTTATTGTGAATTATTCACATTATGGTGTCTTAATACACCTGTCTATGCAATTTTCGATGGAGTCGTCAGCAGAATCTACCCCAAACGACTCCCTTTTCTGAAGGCAAGCATATATCAGGTCTTCCTCATTTTTCTATGTAGAACAAACTACTGGGTTGAACTGAATTTCGATGACTCCCCTTCAATGACACTTCGGCCTACACCAGTGGTTCAAGAATATTACGATACACCAGTGATTGTTCTTTGATATGGCACAGGCTTTCGGTAAAGTTTGGCATAAATGTCTAAAATATAAAATGAAGATGTAACTGCCTAAACAGTTTTCTAATATTATGGAATCCTACATCTCAGAAAGACATTTTGGAATTAAGCAAGAAGGAGCCTATTCTGGACTTAAGACAATTAATGCAGGAGCACCACAAGGAAGTGTACTAGGACCTGTCCTATAAATTTTGTACACGGGCGATATTCCTAGATTAGAAAATAACACAATAGCAACGTTTGCAGATGATACTGCTATATTAGCAGTAAGTAATGACCATGAAGAAGTAGCAGACACATTGCAGATATCAGTCAACAAAATTAATAATTGGGTAACAAAGTGGAGAATAAAATTAAAAGAATCAGAGTTTGTAACAGCTCATACAAGCAGAGCTAATTAACATAAACCCATAATTATAAATGATAAACAAGTTCCGTTTTCAAATACAGCTAAATATCTTGGTATTACCGTTGATGCCAGGCTACGCTGAAAAGATCATATAAAAAAAATATCATGTGCAGCACAGTACACGTGATAGAAGTGAATACTTCTTTAGAATAGAGAATGAGAGAGATTAAGAGTGAGAGATTGAAAGAGAGAGAGAGAGAGGGAGAGATAAAGGGAGAGGGTTAATTATATTTAAAAGAAATATAACAATATAAAATTTGTGTAAAAAATATTCGGTTTATTCATTATCCACACTATCATCAGCTGGTGGTTCAATTGGTAATACTGATATAGTTGGTTTGCGATAACTAAAATATGAAATATATGTTCGTGATTCGATGTTTTCTAGATAACGTGTAAACATTGCATCTATTGTTGTTCCGGATTTTGTTGTTGATTCTTTGGGATTGTTATTTATAAGCAGACCAAATGTTTCTCGAAAAAAGTTTCTCTCTCTCTCGCTCTTGCTCGTACGATGCTTCCCAAACTATTCCCCCTTCAAGCAACTTAGACCTTGGACTTAGCGTATGAGTGGGCGTTAAAGACGAAGAACCGCATAAAAGGGAGATGCGGATAGCCTAAACTGATATATATGATGTATAGCTCTCTTTCTCTTTCTCTCTATGTTATATATCTGTGTACTCTGTCTTGTAACGAAGCCTGTGTTCTCTCGTATAACGAAATCTCAAAACGTTATATTTTTTCCAATTCACTCTCCATTATCGTCAAATATCAGAACGCCGCCAAAGAAGTATTAACTAAGAAGTACTTTCAAAAAAGAAAAACTTATAATTAAATATAGAGAAATGTAGTGATTCTTTGGAAGAAACTCCTCTCTAACTATTCAAAATAGGCTTATGTTATATAACCAGATACTTAAAACTGGCATGGACCTATGGAATTCAGCTGTGGGGCTATGCCAGTCAGACCAATGTACAAACTATTCAAAGGTTTCAGAATAATGTGCTAAGGTACATCGTAGATGCATTTTCGTACATCCGTAAGAGTAACCTCCATTGGGACTTGGGTGTGGATACTGTTGAACAAGCCAGATCCAAGATTACTAGGAGTCGTGAATAATGACTCCTCCAACATGTTAACGTCGAGGCGATCCAGCTCCTTGACAACGCAGGATTGACAAGAAGATTCAAGAGAATCAAACCCTTTTAGTTAGTTCAGTGATGTGATGTGACAAAGCAGAGGATTGTGCGCCTTAGTGTATACGTTAGTTTTTTGATATACCTAGTTTATTACAAATCTAAGAATACTGTTGAGTACGACTTCCGTCCGTAAATGTCCGTAAATGCTCATAAAAAAAAATATCTATAGTGTAATTTTAATATTTCTATGAATTATTAGAGTAAATATATTTGTGAACTACACTGCAAAAATGGTGAATGTCACAAATCCAGAGTTCTAAGAAAAATGCATTTTAAGAATATAAACCTTTCTCATATCATATTTTATTCATTTTAATGAGCAATAGATGATGGTACATTCTATTGTTTGAATACATTACTGCACATGTCTAAAGAACTATAGTAAGAAAAATAACCCTAAAAAGGACAAAAAAATGACAATTTTGAAAATACTTTTTTTTTGGCAAGAAGGGGTATGTATTTGTCCACGAAGGGTCCACGTATTTGTTCTAAAATTTGTAATCATTGTTTACGCCTCGTGGAATGTTGCTAAAGTAGTTTTGCTCTTCAGACCCATAAAATCGTTTCAGTTCTTGCAAATTTCTCTATTTCAGGAGAGGCACTGGTAACAGTTCTAGAAAGAAACGTTTCTGGGAAAATTTATGTACAGACATGGTTTTTACATATTTAGTGTGTATAATTTATCAGAGAACATAAATTCATCGGTTTTCAATATTGCCATTTCTCTTGCAATTAAAAATCTAATGGTGGCTAATACGACTATAGTAGTTCTATATAGTTTCGAGTTATAGCTTCTATAACTCCAGATGGCGAAGGTTTTATCCTAGATTCCCTAAACGCACAAACCCAGTCTGCTGGAATATCTGCCTTCGCTCTTTTATTAATCAGGCCCCTATTCTTTTCACATTTCAAATACGAGTGGCCTCGATTCAGGAATGTGATTTGAATATAGTCCAAGCGTTTAAGTTGATGAACAATATAATGTAAATATCTAAACATTGTATAATTTGTATTTTATCTCGCATGAATCGCAAAAAATCTGTAACTGATGAACTGAAGGCTTTAATATTGTTGTGATGAAGTCGTGAAGCATGGAAACCACTTGATCAGCTCTCTTTCGTGCGACAGTTTGTGGATAACAGTAGAGGACAGAGTCTCCATTGGAAAGAGTGTGGATATTAAAAATGAATAATGATAATTGCCGTTTATAGTAAGCGTCATTCGTAGATATATTAGACATTGGTTGATTTTGTTGAAAATCTATGACAATTGCTTCGAATAAGTTTGAAGTTCTAGATCTTTTACGGGCTTGTCTTTTTCGTTCATAAAATGTTTCTGCTTTTTTCTTATGATGTTCGTGTTGAATAGTTACTTGCCTTTTCTCTTTTTCTAATTTGCAACGGTGTGCATCATCAATTGGGTTTTCTTTTTGTACATAGACCTTTCATTTTTGCTAGAAATACAACGTATCACGTTTGGACGTACCACGTTTGAACGTACCTGGTTTTTGCGAAGTTGACGATGGATCCTCCACGTTCTTCCCAAGTACACAAATCTTTATTATGCTGTAGGATGTACCAGGGGTACATATAAGCGGAGTATAGTGCATAATATGCTAATACATACAAATTGTCAAAAGATGACGCGGTCATCGCAGTTTTGAAATATTTGTGACATTCGGTCACAGCAGTGTAATCTACATTTTCTGAAATTGTGTAGTTTTTATTTGAGGCCTATCAAGAAATCACAGCTCTTCGTTTGGCGATCGAAAGAAGCGGCGACGTTTAAAATGAAACGTGTGAATAAAAAAAAACAATATTTAGCGCATTGGGAGTGTAATAAGTAAAAAATTAAACTAGCATCGTCTCTGTAACCTGCAATATGCCCGTAACATCCATCTGTATGATTTTTTACGCCCATGAGCGTCGCGCAACCATTAATACTTACTATAACCTTACGGCGGCATGATTTACAGCTCAACCCTACACTAACATATATCCTTTTATTTGTAAAATAATAAAATGCCCTCACGTATAAATTACGTCTCTATTATACAATAGAAAGTGAACGCTTCAATAAAACTCTTTATAAGTAATAAGCGTAGGCTTCATTTTTCTTTCGTGTCCGTGTCGCCATGGAAAACCCTATAAGTTATTCCTAATAACTCACGAAGACATTAAATAGGACATTAATATCGGCATAAAGGTCAGTTTAAAAATGTGTGATTGATGTACGTAGATATAATGTCAATCGTGAACGGCGCTTTGTTGTTATTATATTTTACTTTTGCCACTGAGCACGTGGTCTCAGTTACGAGGAGAATTATTTTTTATTTGATGAATTTTTATTCTCAAATTTATAAAAATACTTACTCGTACTAAATGTTTCATATAATATCAAACTTTTTTTAATACACTAATAGATCCTCTACTATTTACAATTTTAATTCAATTTATTATTTATAATCTTATTATATAAGACCCTTAGTCTTACTCGTTAGTAGTTCAGTAGATTCTAATACAAATAATCATTAACATTATTGTGTAAATACCGCTCCTTGCTCTACTTTACACTGGCACTCAGTAAACTAACTCATGGAGCATTGGTTTCTTGAGTCTTCTGTCTGATCTATTTTCTCGAGAAGCTGGGTGGACTCAATACGGTCCTGTATGCACTACAAACCCTTAGCGCTGCTCTTCTCTTGATTTTGGTGAGCTCTCTCCTCCACTTGTCTATTCTCAATATATCCACCCACACCGCTGACGTAAGATCGACTGCACCACCCCGCTGACGACTCTCCTCTTTGCCGCCCTGGGGCCCTTAATGTTTGGCATGCTTTCAGCTTAGGCGCTATGCCAAAGAGAGCAAGATCCAGACCAAAGATCATACACCCGTTGAATCTTCAAAACAGAATACTGAAAAACATATTCAGTTCCCCTTGATACTTCCGAAGTAGTGACCTCTTGGGGTCTGAAGATAGATACCGTTAGACCGACAATCAACAAGTTTGCAAGAGAGTCATGCACAATAAGTCCTAAATCACGATAGGTCACCATAGATCCATACTGGTTTCAGGATTTTCTTATATAACAGCAATTTATTGTATGTGGAAAGAGTCGAATTACATCCCAGTATTCAGTACATTTTTTGAACTTCCATTTCCAGCTCTTCTCGTTTTCTCTTGACACGATACTTCCAGGGTAGGCTTGAGTCTAGGGCGATACACAAATGCTTTGCTGTATTAGCATTCAGTATATAACTCAGTTCTGAACATCGACACGCGCTTAGACAACTAAACTGATATCATCGGGAGATGTGTAAAACTGAGTTTTTGTCATCTGAAATTGTTGAGGAAATTTGCATCTAAGAACGTGTAATATTTTAGTGTTCCTTGTAAACACCCTCTTCTTTTTGTTGCTGCCTCAGCCGTTCCCAGGATCCTGTATATTAGCCAAAAGTTATATTATATAGTAGTAGTGCTGATAGAATTTCTTAATACATCTTAATACGTGTAATGTTATTCACGGCGATTTTTTAAATATTAATTAAGACAATATGGAATACTTGAACTGATTTAAACATTCTCTTGTGACCTTTACCAGGATATTCATAAAACACCGATATTCTTAGAAATATATTTGGCATCAATTTCTAATGTTGTGTTGAATTGTTGAGGTATCTCGAGAACTTTTCTAATATCCAAAATAAATTTTCTCGTGAAATATATCTAGACATTCAGGTGAATTCAGGTAACATTTCCACTGCAATTGGAAATATAGAGATTGATAATGAAAAGAAAACAGTGACGCATAAACGCAAAGAAATGTTGAAAATCATGTATCTATTAGATAAATAATAAATCTCGAAAAAAAAAACTCAAAATAATATCCAGTTTACTTATTGAAGTGTCCTCTTTAAACAGTGCGATTTTTATATTATACAAGTGCATAATAATGTTAATAGAGATGATTCAAGACGGGTATATCCCATGTTTTAATTGACGGATAATAAAGCACGGCCTCTTTGAGGCATGCAAAAAGGATAAATAAACATAAATGTGAAAAGGGGGCTAAGTTCAGTACAAACAACGTTCAGGGCTGTCGGCTTCCCCGATAAAAGAATTGAGATCTGAACGGGTGCCAACTTCCATGGGAACTTACAACAGAAACTGACAATAGGAATGTATAGCTTATTTTATCGCTGTTCGCTAAATAAAAAATCTTAAAACATACCGTGGCTTATTTTTATGGCTAAGCTCAGGTAGACTGTTCCGTTTATCGGCAAGATAAGAGAGTTTTTTATTTGGAAAATAGTGGTTAAATAAACAGTACAACATCTTCAATTAATTTAAAAGAGAATTTGTTATGTTCTTTGATACTGAATTTGTAGTATAAAATAGAATACCCAGAAAAGTAAAATTTTAAGCTTTAATTTTAAGCTTTTTTTTAAGAGCGTTCCAAGAACATTCCTATTGTAAGTTCCTGTTGCAAGTTCCTGTGGAACTTGGCATCCGTTCAGATCTCAACTATTTTATCGGCGAAGCCGACACCCCCGAACGTCGTTTGTACTGAACTTGGTCCTCTTTTCTCATTTATGTTTTTGGTGAGATTCAATTTTGCGTGTTAGAAATAATCTTGGCAAAATTTTAAGACCACCCTGTATATAGAGTTTTAGTGGAATTGAAATATCGAATATGAAATATACATATATCTAAAGTATTCAATGGTTTTCAATGCACTTCAATCTTGAGAAAGAAAATAACATTTAATTTCGTAATAAGGAAAGAATAGAATTAGCATAGAAGGAAAATTATTTTCCTTCTATGCTAATCAAAATAGTTTACTCTTTGCCTCTGTCTTAATATGAAATATCGACTACTGAATCCAAGCTTAGACTTCATTATTTTTAATTTGGAAGAACAGGTTTTATTTTAAAAATCTAATTCTCCAATACGTACAAGGAATTTGTAGCAATCTAAATTGAAATACGCCTTATCAATCAACATGAATGAAAACATGTTTTCTTTATGCTCCAACCTAATGGTCGCTAATTTTCTCCCTAAAATTAATTACGGCGACATGTTGGCTTATATCCAGTCGCATTAACAGGGCGAACTCTAATTAAGATCTTAATTTTCTAGTTTATCAAGTCGTAAGCAGTATACACCGAGCAGTGATTAAAGAACCTGATAACTTTTTAGTTCACAGCGTTGTTACTGTTATCAGATGGTGTTCCGTAATCGGGTCTATATTTTACGTAACAAATTCTATCTTTATTTTACGCCTTATCGCCACCGGTGCTCGAAAAAAATATGTTGGTTGTGGTGCTCTGAATGGAACTTATCTGACTGGGATCTTTCCACCGCATTAAGTACTTTTTATCTTTTCAGTATTTCAGAGTGTATTGGCATTTAGGAATGGTACGGCTGTAAATTCTGTCAGGCTGGAAACGTTGCTGTGCAGGAGATACCGAATACATATCACATTTATTGACAACGTTAAATTATAATAAACAGTTTTAAAACCTTAAAACGGACTTTTCCGCACGTAGAACATCTCTATCTCGAAATTGAGTGGCCGAGAAAAAATAAACTAACACATAAATGCAGAATATGTGTTTTATGCGACAGTTTTACTTTTTTCAAATAGTTCACCCTCGTGCTTTCTCATCACCCATGAACAGGGTGGAGTGTGCCTATCCACCTTAAAATCAACAGATGTCGTCTGGTAGATGTCCCTAATCAGAATCAGTCGAAACCCAATCGATTCGACACGATTTAATTCAGTGATCGTGCTAACAAAAAAATTTCTCAAATAGTCCACCATCGTGCTTTCTCATGACCCATGAACATGACAGAGTGTGTTCTATCCACCTCAAGATCAATAGGTGTCATCTGGGAGACGTCCCCGATCCGAACCAGTCAAAACCCAATCGATCCGACATAACTTAGTTGAGTTATCGTGTTAACAAAACAATTTTTTCAAATAGTCCACCGTCGTGCTTTTTCATGACCCATGGACAGGGTGGGGTGTGTCATATCCACCTCAAAATCAAAAAGTGTCGTTTGGAAGACGTTCCAGATCAGAATCAGTCAAACCCGATCGATCAGACACGATTTAGTTAAGTTATCGTATTAACGAAGCAAATTTCTCAAATAGTCCACCATCGTGCTTTCTCATGACCCATGGACTGGGTGAGGTGTGTCGTATTCACCTCAAAATCAATAGGTGTCGTCTGGGAGACGTCTCCAATCAGAGTGAGTCAATACCCGATCGATCCGATACCATTTAGTTGAGTTATCGTGCAAACAAGAATAAATTCCGACGACAACGACGACACGCACACAGCAAAAGATTTTTAAAAACCATTTCTTTTTTGGTTTTTAGGCCGAAAAACGAAAAATAAACCCAAAAAAAAACTTGTTTTTTCAATTTTTCTTTACACGAATACATTACTTTTCCGCCTATAGTAGAGTGCGGAAAAGTAAGAAAACTATTTTGTTGTATTCAGTTTTATATATTGTTTTGGTCTTGAAATATTTTTCATTTTCTTCTCATTTATTAAATAAATAGATCTTAGAAAAATAATATAGAACAAGACATACTGAACACCTGTTCTTGAAAAAAAACTGTATAAATCAAGCAACTATATAAAAACTATATAAGTTAAGTATGCACAAATGTGTATATATGTAAATAAATAATTATAAATAAAACACTGTTGTAGAGGGTTGGGTACATTGGCATTACGAAGAGAAACTGTTTCAATATTCAGGCTTCATACGTGATATATAGTATTTATTTGGTTGTAGTTGGTATGGCTTACAGAATGTATTTATTGTTAATAAATTAAGTTTATGACAAATAATGTTTTTGAATATATTTAATAAACCCTGATTCATGTAAATATATTCGATTTTAGTTTAGATTTAGTATTTCGATATTAGTTTAGACACACAAATAGACTTCCGTCCCTAAATTCCCAGGCTATAAAGGGTAAGATTACACATAGAGATGAAGACATACACGTATGTTCAGTGAAAATGGATTCATGGCAATGACTGTTCCACAGCGGACTGTTTCACTTTAGGGGAGAGCGATATTTGTAGTGTTTAATTTTAGATTGTTTTCAATATTGAATGCGATATTGAAGTCTTGTTATAGCATGTATTTTTGTTTTTCATATCAGTCGACTGATATTATACTAGAGCAATAAAAATATATTATCAAAATACCACATCTGCCGTATATTAAACTGAATTTACGATAGGTGTTTGAATGAGTACTTTTGGTTTATTTTCCTACTAGTTAGCGTCGGTTAATAACCGAGTTATTTTTGCGTGTTTAATTACAGGTTAAAATATTAATAAGCTATTAATAATAAAAAAACTGCACAACATGTGTTTATTATGGCATTTAGAATGTAATAAAACTTTTTTTAATGTTATAATTTACTGTCCTAATAATATATAAATCAGAAATAGGTACGTGATTTGTTAGCGCTCATACCTTAAAGTCTAAAAAGGCGTCCTGGATACCCCCAGGTGATCGTAGTAGCTAATAAAATCTTCAAACTATAAATCTTGTAGTAAATGAATATTTTTTATTTTACCTGAATTACAGTGAAAACATTCTTATTTCTAGATCACTTTTTCCTGCTCACTACTACATACATATAATATAAAGTAGTATGAATAAAATTACACGTTGTGAATAGCATAATTCAGAAGGAGGGGTAACGAAGGAATTGTGCCACTGAAATTTGTGGAGAAAAAATTATTTTCAAGTCTAAAAGTCACTTTTTGATAATATTTGTACAAACCTGTAACTTATACTACACTGTTTTTTATCTAAAGATAAAGCCATTAAATAAACAAATATGTAACATTTTTAATATTTAGTATATACCGGGTGTAACAGGATTATGATATGCCCCCCTTTTCTCCTTTAGTTTTGAAGATAATTGATTGAAATTTGAGATATCCTATACACATAATAGGCGGCA
This sequence comes from Rosalia funebris, assembly GCA_037954035.1. Classification (NCBI taxonomy): domain Eukaryota; kingdom Metazoa; phylum Arthropoda; class Insecta; order Coleoptera; family Cerambycidae; genus Rosalia; species Rosalia funebris. The sequence goes on from JAZFAV010000015.1 coordinate 36,988,445, forward strand.
CTTTTTGATATACAACTGATTTTTCTTTCACTTCCGGTTTTGCCGGAAGTGACATTAACTTTCGATTTTTAAATAGAATATCCTATGTATTATTGCATTTTTGAACTCTGCATAATTTTATGAATCCAACGGTACCAAATAAGTGACATTTCAAAGGTCAACATTCTTTATAATCTAATTTTTAGCTTTCCATTTAAGTGTGCCATGACGGTTCCAATTTATTCTAAATGACCCGTGTAATGCTACAAAAATCGAAATCCCGTCAAAAATACTAAATAACGTGATTTATGAACAAATAAAGTTCATCAAAATTGTTTTTGGGGCAAAACTCAATTTTTTCAAATAGAACCATATTGGTACCGTGGTACCATTTATGAGTACTGTTAATAAGGAACTTATTCATATGTCGTATTAAAATGTGCAATAAATACAAACAAAATTACAGCTAAAAGAAAATTTTAGTTCTTTCTTATTTATTTCAGCTGTAACTTTGTTTGTATTTATTGCACATTTTAATACGACATATGAATAAATTCCTTTTAACTGTTAATAAATTCCTTATTAACAGTACTAATAAATAGTACCACGGTACCAATATGGTACGATTTCAAAAAATTGAGTTTTGCCCCAAAAACAATTTTGATGAAGCTTATTTGTTCATAAATCACGTGATTTGGGTATTTTTGACGGGATTTCGACTATTGTAGCATTACACGGGTCATTTAGAATAAATCGCAACCGTCATGGCACACTTAAATGGAAAACTAAAAATTAGATTATAAAAAATGTTGACATTTTAAATGTCACTTATTAGGTATCGTTGGATTCATAACATTATGCAGAATTCAAAAATGTAATAATATACAGGGTATTCCAGTTTTAAAAATTGAAAGTCAGCATCATTTCCGGCGAAACCAGAAGTGAAAGAAAAATCAATTGTATGTCAAAAAGTGCCGCTTATTATGTGTATAGGATATCCCAATTTTCAATCAATTATCTTCAAAACTAAAGGAGAAAAGGGGGGCATACCGTGATCCTATTACACCCGGTATTTCTTGCCAAATAATTGACTGATTATTCGCTTATCCTCTTATCTTAATAATTTCTTTTGTCAGTATTATTTCTTGCTGATAATTGGTTCATCAATTGCTTCTTATTTCTTCTTAATTATTCTATTTTGTCTAAATTATTTTTGCTAATAATAATTGATTGATTACTTGATTATCTTCTTATTTATGTTCTTTTGTCTATATTATCTCTTGCTGATAATAATTAACAATTACTTGCATATCATTTTACTCATTTTTCAAGAATGGCGTTTTGTTTTATTAGTCTATTTGTAGTTTCCAACGTATTTTATCGTTTGCCTTTTGAAAAGGCAACATTGTATTTACTTTCATTGGCTTTAAAATACTCTATAATAATATTGCTTGCTATAAAAATTGTTAGGTATAATGCTACCTAATATTCAAAGCCATCTATGTGAATTTTTTTTCTTTTTAATAAAGCGATCTATATAATAAGTATCATAAAAATACAAATTTACTTATAACTGAGTAATAACTGCACAAATTCTACACTGTATGTGTATTTTATGTTATGTATAAATTTAATGTATAATGGAAAAATAGAAAGCTTGGAAACTAGATGACTCAATTTTGCAGTGTTATTGATTTTTCTCCATTCAACAAGCCCCAATAGAATGCTTGGCCAAGTAATATATTAATGGCAGATTGAACGTTTATTTAATGCTAAACTATCTCCTCCATCCCACTTATGAACAACCACTGAATAGGACTAAGTTGTTTAGCACTAAAATCTTATGACATAAAATTTAATACACAAGGTGTGGCATAGGAACCTGATAGTATTTGATTGGATTATACTGGCGATTCGTTAAGCTGACATTGCGGAAGTTAAGGAACAGAATAACGTATCTGACACCATTATAGTAGCTATAGAGAAGTGGACAAGAAATTTGTAGATTCGTAACTGAAACGTTTTTACGAGCGACTAATCAGTTGTAACAACTCGAAAGATCATTTCAATGCATTTTGGAATCCTGTGCTATGATGCAGTTTCCAGTCGCAACAGCATAAAGCTATCTATGTGTTTAGAATTTTCTACAGAATAATTCTATATTGAATAAAAAGCCACCGGGTGCCGTTCGTATAATGCAAACTTCTGAAACTATTGAAAATATTAGAGCTGTAGTTCATCTAAAACCACGATGTTTAGCCAGAAGACATGCTAGTATTTTGCAAATTTCAAATAGAACCCTTCGCAGGATTTTGCACAAAGACTTGTACTTTTCAAACAAAACGGTGGTTATTTAACAGCTAAGTGATTCACTAAATAGACTTGATTCACCGTGGAAATTTTGCTCAATAGATACTTGGAATTTTGAATTAAGGAAATACCATGGAGTTTCTGCTTACGTCAGATAAGGCTCATTTTAAGTTATCTGGTGCTCTAATAATAACAATGTATACACTGCAAAACCCGCCAATATTGAAAGCTCGAAACAAGGAATTTAGGATGAAATTATGATAATTCCTGAAGTGATAATCGAACAAGCAACAAGAAAGCTTCAAAGCCGACTAGACGAATGTTTGTAGAACGTTGGAACACATGTATCTCATTTATGCTTTCTTTTAAAATCAACTGGCTTAATACTGGGCTTAAAATAACAATAATAAAAGCAATAAAAAGTTAAAAAGAAAAGTTCCAGTTCATTTCAGAAACCATCAAGTTTTTCTGCCCCACCCTGTATTATACTAATTATAATATGTTAGCTTAATTTAACTTCGTTGGTATACAATTTATTAAAGTTATCTAATAATTTCACACCATCTACGTTATCAGATTTTATAACTTAATTTTCGAAATCTGCATAACAAAAGGAACTGTCGATTTATCATTTAACTGAATATATTGCAATCAATCTCTCATATCCAATAAATAAACTATAAGAACTACATCATTAATATCAGATATTCTGTTTCGTTTTTTTTTTTATAGTGAATTCCCGGTACAGACAACAGCCTGTTGCTTGCCTAACAAGTCTTCTATTGCGCGCTACTTCAGAAGCTATTATTCTTTCCAAAACCTTATTATTATGTTTTGACAATATAATACGATATCATACTTTAAGTCCGACACGAGGATGGACTAAGTAGATGAATAATGTTAACGTTCCTACTACGGCCTTACAGGTCCTGATCTGGTAGACCACCGGCATTGAGCCAGACATCGCATATGTCCTTTGACCCTGATCTCGTTACAAATACCAACCGAGTTACATAAGCGCAACAAAATGGTTGTGATTACTGTTTTTGGAGAGTTTTTTGAGCAATGAGGAGTTTGCCAGTTTCCTTTGAGAAATAAAGACAAATAAAGTTTATTGAACCCGCTTCTGCCGCAATCCGAACACTTTTACCAAATTAATAAACTGTTAGTTGTAGCTCAATTATCTTTGTTCATTCTTTCGCTACACATTTTTTCTTCGATTTTGTTTATTAACTTTCCAACATATGACAGGAATACTATTATAGAACACATCCAAAAAATATCACTATATAATAAAATAAAATAAAATTTACTGTAATAATAATTACTATAATATTACTCTGTGCTCACTATTCACTATTAATGGTACTGATGACTATTATTAATAGAGAATAGTATTAATTAATATTATAATAATCAGAAATTAATTATCGATTAACTTAAAATGCATAACATTAAAAACGACTATAACAATCATTATCTATCTATCTAGAGTTAAATAAAACTTTTATATTATTAGAAATCCAATACAATTTATGCCTGAAATGGTATTAAATTTGAGTGGTTGTAATATTTGTTCTAATATCAAATGTAACCATTCTTATTAGAATCTGATAAAACCAAGAAGAAATAGGACCTTGGCGAATTTACTAATTTAAATAATTTCTGTGATTTTTCTAAGTTTGAACTTCGCATAAAAATGGTTAGACCATCAAAAAACTCGAGGAGAAAATCTATAGTGTCATCTACATGGCCATGTATGGTATTGCATCACCTGGGCGTTAGTTTATTGTCGTCTGGTTATTGATTCTGGCAATGGTTGGAACCTTCGATTCAGCATAATAACAGGAGACCAGTTTTCCATGAACACTGAGAGATTACATGTTTCTTGACTAACATGTCTCCAGTCAAGTTCGCATCATAATGGGGGATAATTAAAACCCAATGTTCTAATTATGCTCTGATGATGTCAACTTGGTTGGTGAAATCCAGTACATCGAGAAATATGTAATCTTTCGGTATTCATGAAACGTTTTCTTATTCAATAACTAAACTAGTCTCCAGTTTAGTTATTGAACACATTCAGTGAAAATTTTGTTTCTGTACCAATTTTGTGTATCTTTTGTTAAAGATATGGCGTCAATATTTAACGATTGTCGTTTACAAATCATACGACGTCAACGTGTCACGATTAACAGATCAACAACGAACAGTTTGTGTACAATAGTTTTATGAAAGTGAGCGATCATTTACAGTTGCATTAAGAAAAATTCGAAAAAAATTAGGACAAAATAAAGCACCTACAGAGTTAACCAGTTTGTAACTTAATCAAGAAATTTGAAGAGAGGGGTTCTGTTATTGATAAGGCAACACCAATGCGTCCTCGTCGTGGTCAATTAGATAGAAATGTTGCTGCAGTGAGAGAAAATGTACCAAAAATCAAGTATCAAAACACATAAATTCGATGTCGTGCACAACAATTGAATTTGTCAAGAGCCAACACGCATCGGATTTTAAAGAATGATCTGGATATGTTAGTATATAAAATTCAATTGAAATAACAGTTAAAAGCTCCAGGTTATCCAGATATAGTTCCAGAGATATATATCGTTGTATATTTGTTAATTGGGTGTTAGAAAAGAAATAAGGTGATTTTTGCAACAAAATTTTATTCAGTGATGAATTTATTTTCATTTTGACGGATATGTCAGTAAACAAAATTTTTTAATTTGGGGAACTGAAAATCCACACGCTGTTCACGAAAAAGAAATGCATCCACAGAGATGCACGGTTTGGTGCGCATTTTAGAGTGGTGGAGTAATCTAGGTTATAGATAGATAGCATCTAGTAGATGCTATCGTGAGATGTTAAACAGTCTCTCTTTTCCACCAAATTGATGACTTGGATTTAAACATGTGGTCTCAGTAAGACAGTGCAAGGTGTCATGCAGCACGTGCAACCATAACTCTATTGTATACCTACCAAATTTCCAGATCGTTGTCTCGACTGACATCAATTGGCCTGCAGGATAATGTGATTTAACACCATGGAACAATGATCTCAAAACAAAAATGCAATGTGTTATTCGGGAAATAGAGCAAGTTTTATGTGTCAATGTTATGGACAATTTTAAATAAACGAATGACATCATGCCAGATGACTCGAAGCGGGTTTATGAACGATATTCTTTTCCACTTGTAGCTGTATCGTCTCCATTTTATGTTGAAGAATAAAAAACCACAGTTTGTAAAATATTATTAGTTTTATTCGCAAAGCACATCTTATAGTTCCAAATAAGTATCTTATTTGGAACTATACTGTTACATATACAGGGTATCACCCTGTATATGTGACAGTACATAAAGAAACACGTTTTTATCTATATGGCAGAAGCCTCGCTGCAACGAAATTGTTACAACAAAAACACAACCCTTCGAGACGTTGGCCAACTTCGAGGAGAGGAATTTGACGTGGAAAGTACAAAAGCCGAACAAACAATCCCATCCTCATCCACCCATCTCATTAATATTCAGAAAGTGTATCTCGAACACAGCCGTACAAACGTATTTACCCAGCGAAGTCCAAATAATCTTAGCGCTCCCATTATTTACCCAATGATTAACAAGTCAGTAAATCGACTTTAAGCGTTATTATTGGTATAAGCCGAAAACCCGTTCCCCGTTTAAATATTCATTATACCAATACAGAAGCGAAATATAACAGTTATGGCATGTGGCATCGCCTCGGGGGGACAAATCTGCATTGAATGCGTTTGGAAGCGAGCCGGGATCGTCTTTCGATATTTATTACTGAATCGCGACGCAGCAGTCACCAATTAATTTGTCCGGTGCTTAGTAATTGTTGGTTTCCTGCTCCGTTTTGCCATCGAGGTTGATTGTGGAGCAGCGTGTATAAACTAGGGATGATTATCGGTACAGCTGTTACACGAGATGCGCCCGTCAGACAAGGATCTGCCCATAAATCCCCGACCGGCGTCATAAATAGAGGAAACAATGCTGCCGGGTGACTGAACCTATCGGGATTAAAGTTAACTACCATGGCTATGCTCATCGTCGATTATCTACCCGCGATGTATTTCTTTACTTTCTAGTCAAGTCCATGCGTCGAATTCCTATCTGCGCCATAGACGTTATCCCATGGTTTGCCTCAATTCGATGATAAGCTGACTGAAAAACTAGGAAGCAATCACATAAATTAGATCCACACGAATGGAGTCTATAGAGTTGTTACGGTTTTGAACAGATATGCTCTACGTACAGTACTCTCTAAACTGTTACAATCCCATACTATTTATTTTCATAGAAAACTAGCTACATATATCATATACAACATCTACATATATTTACTAAACGGCTGTTCTCGTGTGTGTCACGAAATTTTTAGGTCGATGTACGAAATGCTCTTCGTTCGAATTTCGGCATTTTGACAAAATCAATATAGGAAATCGACCCATGCAAACAACGTGGTAACTTTTGTTTCTTGATCTGAAGCTTCTAGAGGCATGCTCCGGAGGTGCCTTCGATATGAGCGAAAGGGCGGTGTAATATTATTGCGATTTGCTTACTCGTGTAAACATAAATTTTCTGTTATCCAAGCGTCATAATTGATATTTGATTCAAAACCATAAGGAACTAGAATTACCGTGAATTTAAGGGGGTTTTTTATGGATGGAAAGTGGAAAAAACTTAGACATATTGGTTTGTCAGGTTGCTTCAGTATCTTAGTGACGAATTATTTTGAGACATAATGTAGATAGTATATTGTTGTTGGCATAATAGCGTGTATACGCTCATTTTGATAAATGTGGTATCTTAAATAAATATCTATCACCGAACCTCAGTACAGCAAGCGTACTTAATCACTGAAGGCTAACAAACATCCCAGGTATGGTATTGTGTACTTTATGTCTATAAAAACGGTTAAATTAGCACCAATAGTATCAAGAGGCTAAGTTTTGTCTCTTATTTTAGGCCTTTCTCGCTTTCTTCTATTTTTTCATTTTTTGTTTCTGTGCCTATTACACAATTTTGGGCTAGATTACATCTCCAAATATCTCCCATTTGGAACGAAAGAGCAAGCATCAATATCAATCTCTTGCAGAGCCCTACCCAGAAGAGTAACAATATTTTACTGGGCGATAAAACACGATGCTAATGCATCTGCAGCTCCATGCGACTGAGACGGCGTCTCCTCACCTTCACCTAGAGACCATTCTGAAAATCTTAGCCTCCCCATCTGAACTGTTATACTCATTTCAAGAAACATAATACTATTCATTTCATCGCTATTTTACAAATAAGAAACTCTCTTATCTTGCCGATAAATGGAAGAGTCTACCTGAGCGGAGCCATAAGAACAAGTCACATTATGTTTTGAGATTTTTTATTTGGCAAATAGCGATAAAATAAACTATACATCTTTGCCGGACCCTGAATTTTTATCCTCGCAAATAGGAAAGGTATTGACTACAAAAATATTTCTGGAATACCCTGTGCTTCCCTTGAAATGCGAATCTATAATGTACCAATGGTTAGTTGCGGCTTGACCTTTATTCTTAATAACCTTACCAAAAAGTAAGAGTTAATAAAAGAGTCTCGCCAAAATTATAAGAAAAGGAAGTCTTACATAAATTGATCTTATACTTATTAATACGTGGGTTCTATAGTGAAATGCTCTTACTGGAAACTAACGAAAGAAAATTGTTTCTTACCCGACACCTGCCTCTCGTTACTGGTGGTGATGGTTCTGGCTCTATATTAGAAATAGTTCTCACTTGGTTCACCTTACCTTAATTACTCGTTATGTTCCAGTTACCTTAGAAATACTTATATTAAAGTTGACACTAGCCAACTAGAGAGAAACACCGATTTAATTAACGAGGGAAACGTTCAATTTAATGTTAAATAATGTTTAAAACAAATATTTAAAAAAGAAATAGAATGAGAAAAATGAAGTAGTGAAGTACTGACAAATACAAAATAATATTGAGAACTCACGGAAGTAAAATAATGCAGTTTCATAATTTTCTACAAAGGTAATACGAAACTATCAACAATATTTAGAAAAGTAATAATAATTGTTAAAATATTTCCTGAAAGAAGATCGAAACAGCATTAACAAAAACTGTAACTTTCTTCAAGGGCTGGTTTCTTCAAGGGGCTTTCTTCAAGGAACCCATAGGGGTAGTTTAGTCGAATCAGGCCAGGATTGGTTGAGATCTTGAAGCTTCCGTACTTCGACCAATAATATTAATTTTCGGATTAAGAGAAATGTTGAATATCGACATCTCTCTTTGTACGAACAAAAGCTGGTATAACTAATTAGTTACAATTATTAGAGATGCAGTGACATATAGATTACTAACTGAATAAAACATTGATTATTAAATGCATCGTTAATCTCTTCCCTCGTATCCCGCCGCATGACGTTTATACGATAAGTTTATGGTTGGTCCATGCCCGTTACTATACACAGAGAGAAACCCGACGAAATCTTTCCATGGACCAATCGGCGGGTATTTACTCAAATACTATAGCATTAATTATTTTAACTTAGTCATTCCCCTATTTCAATTAATTTACTATCCACTATAACTCCGTATACTTTCATGAATTTGTGTTTCTTTGTACATCTTTTAAGTTGCCGAATTGAATCTTTAAAAATAAAAATTCTTTATCTAACTAACCGTTGTTATGGGAATTTAGAAAAGTGTATGCCAAATATACCTTTATCGGCACATGAAAGAATGCCATCCACTTGACTGCAACCACCCATATTCAGGCAAGCTTTAGGGAACTTTACAATAGAATATAGTCACCAGATTTCTATTAAGATTTGATGAACACAACTTTGCTTTACTAATATTGAAAAAGGTTATTTAGAATAGACATCTATACGTTCACAAATCTGTGGATCCGCCTGAAGGGACACTATGCAGGGGGTTTTAACAATAACAAGAATAATTGTCATCTTGTTACACTAATTAACTTTATATCTTATATTGTGACCTTTAAGCAATTCACAACTAGAAGAAATTAACTTAAAATATCTCACAAATCACTACTGAATTGTCGAGGATAAACGCCACTGAAGAAAAGTACCAGTTTCGCTTTTCTACATCTCTACGACTTCTGCATAGTTTACTGCGCCCGGCGAGCCGATTTCCATTTAAATAAAGGCTAACCCGCATCGGAGAATGGTAGCAACTTTGCATGCGTCCGTTAATACCCCATTATAAATTCCAGGCACAAATGAATGTAAACATATCACGATATCATTCAGTTTGTGGCTGCGCATTGATCTCAAGCGATAAATTCCCCATTTGTGATCAATAAAATAACGATAAGCGAATGCCTCTGCCTTATAGGAATTATTTAAAATTAAGCCTTGCGCTTCGGATAGGCCTAGTAAATTCTGATCCGAATATAGAATAGGAGTGTGAGAACTCGGCTACGAACAAGATGACTTGATAAAAGCTGCGCTGCTCCCATTGCGGACGTTACTTTATGCACAGTTTCCTTATTGAATTAAAATGGACGCATATTTTAATTTCGTTAACAATGTTGGGTCTCAGGAGGAACGACGCGTTTAACTCTAACGGGTTGTATGCAAATGATTCTCATTCGGTTCACGTAAACCAGTAAACACTTATTTAGGAGACGAAGTGAAGTCGGATAGAAAAGGATTATCACTTATATGGGTAAAGCGGGGAATTTCCTGCATCTTTCGACTTAAATGAAAAATAAAATTACAATACTAATAATAATAAGTGATTAATATACAGTATTTTATCAAATAGAAAATACATTTACGGGATAATAAGAATATTAAGAATTACGCGTTTGTCGATGCATGTTTCGCTAACCAAGTTCGTATTATCGGGATACGATTAAAACTCTAGAGATAATACGAAATATAGAATGATGTCTGTTTATACATCTAAAATTCAAAAATATGGCATATTTTGTTCTAGGCGATAAGGACAGATCTACTGTAACCATTTTGGTATGTACTACACAATTTGTTGTTTCCACATTGGACGAAGCTTAACAGGTAGATGTAATTTATACCGATTTATCTATCGGTATATTTAGCTATCGACAGGCTAGTCATAGTGTTTTACTCAAAAAGCTAAGCAACTTGGGACTTTCAGACAGTTCTATTGTTTTCCTAATCATATTTAAATTGTAAAACACTAACGATGTAAAACTAAGTTTTAGCTGCGTCAAAATTCTTGCAACACTGGATGTTCCACAAGAATCTACCTTTGAGTCTTTCTAGTTGTCGTGTTTATAAATGATATCTGTCAGGGGGTAGAGTGGAACATTTTATTGCATGCGGACGACTGTAACTTTCTTTTTCGAGGGGAAATACTTCAAAAGGCACCTGGCCTCTGATGTTATGTTATTGTTCGGCCAGGTAGTGTTGGATTCGTATACGCCTACCGACTAAAAACACCCCGCTATCCTATCAGTGTAATGCCGAAGAGGAACCGCTCTCGCTTTATTTCTCTTCGGCATATCAATCAGGATATTTACTCATTTCCCACTTCCCTTTCCTCCTTCTCTTTCTCCTTCATGATAGCCGTTACCATCTGCTCGACCACTTCCTCCCTGCCATCTTTCCCTGCTCTCGAGCATGATTGGGATCATGTTATCTGCAATGATAGCATGTCCTATCTTTTGCTCCGCAGCTCTCCCTCCTACTCACCTTTTGCAGCTGAACACTATGTGGTCGGCATCGTCGACCTCTCCACACGACCAGCACTCTCTGTTCTCGCGTTTGCCTATATCCAATAGGTAGTACACGAAACAGCCGTGTCCATTAAGGACCTGGGTTAAATAATACCCGACATCGCCATGTGCTCTTTCACACCATGGCCTTATGTTCGGGATTAGCACCCTCGTCAACCTCCCTTGGAGCTCCGCTTCCTATTTCTCCTGTCAGTGATCCCATAGGCTCTCCATTGCTGCACCTCTCTGAGCGCCTCCGTACACCTCCCGTCTCTCCTTTGCTAGCAGATCAATGGGTGCTATACAGGCTATCCCCAGCGTTGTCGCTGCCGATACCACGCAACATCATCAGCGTAGCCCAAGACCTTCACTTCTTCGGGCACTCTGAGTTTAAATTGAACATAATGTTCCATGACCGACCCCTGTGGCACTCTACACGAGATTCTCCTCCTCTCACTACCGTCCCCGGTCAGCAATATGAGGCCCCTGCAAGACAGGTTGCTGGCGATTATGTTTACGACACATGGTGCTACTTCTAGCTCCTGCAGTCTCCCCATGATCCTTCCCCATGAGGCCGAATTGAACGTATTTCTCACGTCCAAAGTGATCACTGCGCACAAATTCTTGGACTCCTACGCCTCCTGTGCAATAGTCTTTATGATCATGACAGCATCTACCGTACTACTGGTTCTCCGCCAGGCCTCCCTTTCTCTCCAGCACCCCTAGGAGTCTTCCTAGGATAAGATATTCCAAGAGTATTCCGAGCACATCGATCAGACATATCTGCTTGAAAGATGTGGGATCCTCCACCGGCTTGTTCTCCTTGAGGATTAGAACAAGTCTGGCCATCTTCCATCCCTCGGAGAAGTCGCCGTTCCTCATTACATCGTTCATGATTCGCACCACCTCCGCAGGATATTGCTCCACCACGGCCTTCAGGATCTCAGGGGGAATACCGTCCGGACCAGGCGCCTTGCCATTTTTAATCTTGACACAAGCCCTTAGCAGTTATTCCTCCGTAAGTGGGTCGAAATTTGCTCCTGGTTGGCGTTCGCACTCTCCCACCGGTTTCTCGGGGAAGAGCCCGTCCACCGCCTCTCTCATTTTCTTTAGAGGAATCTCTGCTTATGACTGTTCGTCCCCTTCACCATAAGTTTGTACCTACTGGGCGACTGTAAACTATTTCGTTAGATAACATGTCTGCGGCAACGACCATCCCATGTTGAACATCAATCCTCGTCCGATCACCGAAGTCAAGCAACCTCGGGCGCAGTTAGCACTTGGATGGGTTACCGCTTGAAAACACCGTGTACCGTTGCCGTTTCAGCCTGCAGTGATTGATTGAGTGGTGGGTGGATTGAGTAGCCCAGTAGTACTGTTGCCGGTCCCAAGCCCGGAAGAAAGAGGAGGGTTAGAGGGCGATGTTAGCTGCCTACCCTCTGTAAAAACTGATCTAGCTCATAGTACGGATGATATTCATCGAAGAGGAACAGATCATAGACTTGCTTTAGTAGAAGGAAGAAAAATAAGAACATGTGTGCGGGACTACATTTTGCTTCACAATAATATTAGCAATTTAAATACATGGTGTGGGATTAATTTCTGATGTATTAGTAAGATATTACTAATATTAGTAATATCTTTTACTCGTAAAGTCTCCTATTACTCTTGATTCTAATATTAATAGATTTAAATAAAATAAGTGAATTTATAATTTAGGAGTCATCTTTAATTGTAGAATGACTTTTATTGATCACTTAAATAATAATGTATTTGATGATGATCTAAGCTAGAATAGGGATCTATTGTAAGGACTCCAGGTTATAATGTTCATATAGGTAACCTAGAAAGAGTTCAGAGGTAATTTTTAAAGTTTACGTTGTGATGGAGTTTATCCAGTTAGAATCATTCCACATGAATGTTGTTAATTGAATAGAAATAAAGTTAATTGAATAGATTTAAATTTCAATGAGCAAAAATTCAAAGAAAATAATTAGGTGTATTGTTTGTGTATAAATTATTAAATTTGTTCATATGTTTAAAAATATATTTTCAAAACAGCTGGATGTGTTATGGACTTCCAGTCAATTGAGTAACCACCTATATATCTAGATTTGACTTCAGATATATTCTCTTTTACGAATATTTAAAGATAGATATCTACCCAAATATGTCAATAGTAGATCGACTTGGAATTGGATGGGACTGAAGATCAAAATAATAAAAGGAAATCAAGAATATTTATAATAATGTTTAAAGATGTTTGAATGATATTGACACGCCCATAGATCAAAGTATACAATATAATATACCTCAATGACCCCAACATACACAGACCAAAACGATATTAAGAGGTGCTCTATAGAGATATGTTAAAGGGCTAATAGATGACAAATGCTGTCAAATGCGATTAAAGAACAGAAATAATAAAATGTGATATAATATTCACAGTATAAAGTACAAGAAATATAGTAACTGACCATTATCCCCGTCTCTATGTGTAACCTTCCCTCTGCCTCGCAAGACTCTAAGATTACGGATTTTTACTGGTTCAATTGTAAATAAAAGGTTGTTACCAATTTTAGCCATGATTAAACCTTACATCCTATAAATAATTTACGAGTATGGTGAAGGTGGAAACATTATGGTAAAAGGACAGCATAAGGACAAATTAATGTCCTTAAATTATACATTTGTACAACCTAGACTAAAATAAATACATCAAAGATGAAAAATAAGGCACAAGTATGCACATTATAAATTGCTTCGAGGTTGATTCTAGGAAAATCTTAAACTTAACAGATTATACATAATATAATATAAAATGACTTTCTTTCCTAGTAATTCCTGTCTACTTCATTCTCTTGCAGTCTAAAAAACTTGCGGTCAACAAAACATAGACACTTCAGGTCCGTAAACAAATACCACTGACTAATACAACAAATATTCTGGATCCGTCGCCATAAACGCCATTTGAATAAGAATCATCGATTTGCAATAAAAAATTCTGCCACATTGCTAAACTGTAACACTTTTACTAGATGTACTTCTCGACCATGTTCAACGGCAACTGAATACAAACAGATCTAATCGCTATTCAGCTCATCGAAAAGGGTAATAAAAATTTCGTGTAATCTACAACCGATTTCGACATAATAGAATACAAGGTTTCAATTAAAGATTTTTTCATGTTGTGGCCACCACGGTAGCTTATCCTCATACAGATTCGGCATACATATATATAGAGAGATTTTTTTTGTTGAAGGTATAGTCACTTCGACCATCATATCATCAACTAGCAGGATGGCTTCACAAGTCTTGGTATGTCTCTTAATTTATTATTTGCTGCATTCAAAGATGAAGCACTAATATTAGATCTGTGGTCAAGCAAGTGTACTTTAGTCGTAAAATTATTATTTATTTTTTATATTAATTTTAATTTAAATACCTTTGACCTCGATGTGATTTTATTAACATATTTCTTTATAAACATATAAACATTACACTACGGTCATGTGTTAAATCGTAAGTAATAAAAGTGAAAAATGAAAAAAGACATTGTATATAAATATATTAGTAAAAGTTTCTCTAATTTCTTGTACTTAGTTGTAATTATTACCGTTCTTAAATACATTATTATTATAATCTAACTCACAATATTTGAGGTAAATTTATATTAATATTACTGTTATTACATTACATTATTTAGATTTTGTTAATTATGTTATATTGTTAAACATTCTGGTCTACATTTGTTTTTTCCACTACTATTAATAATCTTAGAATTTCATATTTCTTTTCTAATACGTTGGACAATTTTTTAGTAAGAATACGTTTTATGAAATTGCAGAACTATTAAATATCACTTATGTTCGATAGTTGATATAACTGATTGATATTACCCTGAATTTCTTCCCGCCATCTGTATGTTACAATTTCCCATTCAACCTGCTACATCAATACATAGCAAAATAAATATTTGGCATTATCAAATCGATGTGTTTCTAGTGATTTTAAGGTACTGTTAGTTAGAAAATAGGATATAATCTTTGACGTATAAGGCTTGACAAAAAATGTACATTGTTATCAAATATTCGAATACTTTTGTCCACGTTTCTTCAAATTTTCCTGCCATATAGCACACTTTATAAAAGGAATATTTCAAACTAATTTTTTACATGGAATGTACTTTTTTACTATGGAATGTAAATATTAATCTGAAAGGTTATTACGCTTTTATCTGTTCCAAAATATTGTAAGCCTTTGTCAGTTAAGTAATAATCATCATTATAATAATAATTTTTCCATTAAAATAATTTTCCATTAAAATCAATAATTCTTCCATTAAAATCGATTTTTAATATATATAAAAATGTAAATATGAATATATTGCTATATATCTCAAGTCAAAACTTGTTCATTAACTGTAGTACACTATCACTATCACCATCAGAAACTGCTTAAATTATACTTATACCAACATCCCAAGATTTCTAGCGTAATTTTACTTGGTGTAAGTGTATATTTGTCATTAATAACATCTCCCTATTTGTTGTAACTGATTGTGATTAACTGTGAATTTGTTTCCTATACTTCTTCTGAAATAAAAATAATAAGACTGAGTCAGTTTTCCACAAAACACCAAAACACTATACACTACACTTGATGCGCATTTCGCCAACAAAGTTGGAATCATCTGGAGATGATTACAACAGTTTTAGTCATCTCCAGATGATGCCAACTTTTTTGGTGAAACGCGCGTCGAGTGTAGTGTATAGTGTTTTGGTGTTTTGTAGAAAACTAAGTCAGTGTTATATTCACACGAAAAGTTCCAACTTACTCGAGTAAAAATAATAAGAATTAGGACCGAGAAGACTTGGATAAATCTTTTCTTAATTTAGTTAATAATAATATAAAAATTCAAATATCAAATATGTTTAAGAGGACGAATCAATGAGATCAAAGTTTTCTCTCTTTACTCTATGTGTTTATATTTTCTTATTTTCTTTGTTTATTTCGTATTTTATTTAAACCAAATTTCCATGGTCACATGAATAAAAACTATTAAATATATAAAAGCAAAATCTTAAACAGAAATATTAATATTCAACTAAATATACTATAATAATATATATTTAATAAATTAAAATATATATGTATAGTAAGTAAAGAATATATGATAATTCCAGTTAGGACGATGTTTATGGAAATTAGATATCTCAATAATAATAACTTGTAAATGTAACTAAATACCACATGATGTCTTTTTTTATTGCAGAGTACAAAATTATAGTTTGAAACATAATAATAAAAGCATTATGTAACAGTAATAAATAATTTATATTCTATTTACCACAGTTTACATTAATTCTTTCCCCTTTATCTTAATGATATTCTAATAGATATAATGTGATAACTAGTAATAACTATTATTTTTTAGAATTCTTCCGTATTCCAATATCTTAATTTAAATGACAATAAATAATGTTCTTGCTAACGATTTATGTAAAACTTTTATGTAATGTAAATGAATTGTTTAAATACCGACAGACTTTTCTGCGAATAGAAGATTAATTTCGAACAACTTTCTTTCTTGTTTTTCAGTTCTCTATTCTCTTCGCCGCCGTGGCCGTAGCTTCCTGTCTGGGAGGCGGCGTCCCTGCAGTCCCTGCAGCAGTAGCCGCAGTCCCAGCCGCCTACTCCGTACCGTACGCCTCTTCGTACAGCGCCCACGTCGTGAACCACGCCATTGCCGCCCCATTCGCTGCCGCCCCTGCCGTCGCAAGAGTAGCCGCACCTGTTGTTGCCGGTCCAGCCCCAGTAGCTAGAGTAGCCGCTCCACTTGCGGCTACCCCTCTTGCTGCTGCCACCTATTCAGTTAGCCCTTACGCTGCAGCCCCAGTTGCTGCCGCCTCTTACGCTGCTGCTCCCTATGCTGCTGCCCCACTTGCTGGTGCTCCAGTTGCTGCCCCTCTTGCCGCTGCTCCCGTAGCTCCTGTTGCTCCCCTTCTAGCAAATCCTGCCCTAGCTCCACTATTGGCGCAATATAGCAGCTTGCCCTATGCTCCCGCCCTTCCATACTCATCGCCATTACTTCTGAAGAAATAGACAAAATTTCCTAGTCTAGTTTTCATTAACATCTGCAATACGTTCAATAAATCAATTAATTGTAGCAATATACATATGTAATCATGCAAGGTATTTGTAAAATAAAATAAAACAGCAATTTGTGTGCAGGTGTTATACATGAACTAGTTTGACATGAACTGTGAATATGGTGACTAAATTTAAGTATACGGTACTATTTTTATATTTGCTGGGCAAACGACAAAAGCTCTTTTTATATACTTGTATATAAATATAATCTCTATAAATAAAATATGTATACACTAATGTGTGTTTCATATCATCGAAGTTGTACGAACATTTACAAAGCCGTTTTATATATAGTTTGAGTACGGTGAGTAACCATCAAGGTATCGATAAAATTATGAAGAACATGGAAATTATAATATACTGGATTTAAATTATAATAGACTTGAATTTTTGATACTCCCATAGTATCTGACTCACGGCTTCACGAACACGAGGAGGTCCCCATTTTGGTTTACGATCAGAGATCAATCACTACAAATTGCTCATCAATAAAAGCCAAAATAGCAGCAATTAATAGTAGCAATCAATTTTGATGACGTTTTATACTGACATGTTACAGCGGAGTAATATCTTACTTAGAATAAGGTAGTATCTTCAATTTCTGACTGACGTGGTGTAAAATTTCAGATCACAGAAGAATATGAGCAAAATCTTTCTTCTCCGAACCAATACCTTTATCGAACTCCTTTGCATCAATTTCTTTTGGTACTAATTATATCCAATTAGTCCAAATTATACAATTGACTGTGTCCATTATTGTTGATGCCGGAATAAATTTGTTTTAATTGGGTCACATGGTGTTCGGCCATTTTCGATGGCAATATATACTAATTAAATATAGATGCTGTCCATGTTATATGACCTTGTTTTTCAATAAGTATTTAGAACTTTATGGCGTCCAGATATGTATTATTCATTTCATAGTTATGTGCCACATAAAAAACTCTGTTATATTTGCCGATAAATGAAACAGTCTACCTAACCTTAGCCATAAAAACAAGCCACGGTATGAGATAAGAGCCATTTGGGATTTTTTATTTGGCAAATGGTGATGAAGTAAACCATACGCGCAACTCTACAAACCACGGTACAGATATAGTGCAAACTGTGTTTTATGGAGTCAATAAATGGAGATCCTCGCTATTTCCTCGTGTGAGGTACACTTTGTATTGCCATATGTTATATTACATAGCGAAAGCAAGACCACAGTAA
This sequence comes from Rosalia funebris, assembly GCA_037954035.1. Lineage (NCBI taxonomy): Eukaryota > Metazoa > Arthropoda > Insecta > Coleoptera > Cerambycidae > Rosalia > Rosalia funebris. The sequence goes on from JAZFAV010000015.1 coordinate 37,006,855, forward strand.
ATCTTTTTTACTAAACCGAATAAAACCCGTGTTTGAACGCGTTCCTCTTGTCGGTAAAATATCTTCTTTGATGTGTAACAGATACCGTGTCTATTAATTAAATCACCACTTTATTTTTTTTACTGGAAAATGCGCCGCAGATGTTGACCTTTGCAGAATAAATTTCTAATGGAACTCCATAAAGCATTTTATTTGTGTTTTTGTAGTCGCTCCTGTTTACGCACACTGCCCGTTGTATATACAGAATGTTAACAGTTTTGTTTCGTTAATGAAATTTAAGTCTATCGCCGTTTATATAAAACCTCTTATATGACTTGATGATTTATTTATTTATATTTTTCAAACGTATCTTATTCTTACTAACAAATCCGTTTTAGTAATCTCTTGATGATGTCATCTTGGTTGACGAAACGAGGCGTTGGCCCATCGAGTAACGTGCATCCTTTCAGTGTTTGTGAAAAACTGGACTTCTGCATTTGTTGCTGCATCGAAAGTTCAAGCCTTCTTCCAGGATTAGCATAGGTCATCATGATGAGGTCATCAGTCCTAAGACTGATTGGGCGCTAACCTCCAGCTTCTCCCATCTTGTGCTAACCTACGCATTTGGCTAATTGTGCTACAACCTACATCCCTTACTATTTGCGGGCAATAGTCTAATCTAGGCCTACCTCTGCCTTTCTTCACACCTATTTCTGCCTCCAAAATATCGCGGACTATTCCCCCATGTCTCAGCAAGTGGCCTACCATTCTATCTCTTCTCTTATTTATGTTTTTCCACATACTTCTTTTCTCGCCGACTTTCTCCAATACTTCTTCGTTTCTAACCCTATCAGTCCACGGTATTTTCATCATTCTTCGGTAACACCACATCTCAAAAGCTTCTAATTTCTTCCTACTTGCTTCCCCTACCGTCCAAGTTTCGCAACCGTATAGTGCCGTGCTCCATACATATGTTTTAAAAAATCTCTTCCTTGTTTCTAAGTTTATTACCCCCGAGCATAAAAGTGCTTTCTTTTTGTTAAAGGCTACTCGACCCTGCGCTATTCTTTGTTTTATGTCTTTATCGCTTCTTCTATCTCAATTTATTTTACTTCCTAAATAAGTGAAGTCTTTAACTTCCTCCAATCTTTCAATATTAATGTGTACTTTCGTTTTTGCTCTGCTCTCGCGCCCTCTGCACACTAACACTTTAGTTTTGTTTTTATTCACCCTCATTCCGTATTCCTCTGTCAACACTGTCTCCATTTCGTTCAATGCTGATTCTAATTCCTCCTTACTAGATGCTAATACTGCTATATCATCCGCGAATCTCAGCATTTTTAGTTTCTGTCCCTGTACTTTAATCCCGAAATCCACTGTATCTTTTACCACATTAATCGCCTCTTCAATGTACAGATTAAAATTTAGTGGTGATAGCGTACATCCTTGTGTTACTCCTTTCCTAATACCTACTTCCCTTTTTTCCCCTTCTACTTCTATAACAGCAGTTTGCTCTTTGTATAGATTGTGTACTACTCTCCTATCTCTCTATACTTCATTTCCGCGCTCTTTAGTATCTCGAACATTTTTTCCCATCTTACGTTATCAAAGGCTTTTTCTAAATCTACAAATCCTATATAAGCGTTCTTTCCTTTTTTTATTGTTTTCTCTAACATTACACTTAGCGCTAGAATAGCTTCGCGAGTTCCCCTATTTCGCCTAAACCCGAATTGGTCTTTTCCTAGTATTTCCTCCGCTCTATTTTCCATCCTTTTCTGCACTATTCTGGTTAAGATTTTTGACGCATGGGAGGTTAGGCTAATCGTTCTAAAGGTCTCGCATTTGTCGGCTACTCTTTTTTTCGGTAGTAACGATAATGTTCCTCTTATAATCCTCCGGCATCTTTCCCGTTTCGTACATGTATTTCACCAGTTCAAACATCCTATTTACTACTTTCTGTCCCGCACATTTCAAAATTTCCGCCTGTATTTTATCCACACCCGGCGCTCTATTGTCCTTTAGCCCCCTTAGTGCTATTTCAAATTCCTCTCTCAATATAGGTTTTCCTACATCTTCCCTATCGATGCTAGATTCTTCCTCTAATATCTCTCCTAATTCATGACCCTCGTATAAATTTCCTAAGTACTGCTTCCATCTATCCTCTTTCTCCTCTCTTGCGATCAATATGTCCCCCGATTGACTCCTAACGTTTCTACTTATTGTTCCTATATCCCTGAAATTCCTTTTAATTATTTTGTAAGCCTCATGGGTATTACCTACTTGCAGCTTATCTTCTACTTCTTTGCATTTATCCTCTATCCATTGTTCTTTAGCTTTTCTACATTTTCTAATGATTTCCCACTTTATTGCCTTATAAGTTTTCAGTCCTTCCTCGTCCGCTCTGTTTTTGTAGCCTCATCTCTTTTGCATTAAGTTTAAGATTTCGTCCGTTATCCAGGGCAGCATAGGTACATTGTCAAAAATATTTCTGCGTAAAATTTTTAATGATGTGAAAGTTGTGTTCATTTTTACAATTTCTAGTATAAAACTTAACACTAATATAATGCAAAGTTGAATACATCTTAGGTAAAAACTAATATAAGTACACCGTAATGTAGTACACTTTACTCCACATGGCGTAGATAATAATCCCTGCGTAGTAACTATTCTAGAATTCGAATGCATGTGGTCTTTATGTTGACACTGTTAAGAAAAGTTAAATCTATTGACCAAGTTTATTAAAAGTTTTTACTTAGATGACTAAACATTACTCTTAAATGATGACTAACTAGAGGATTTCACTAAACAGGTATACACCTGACCTATTTGTTTCCCGACAAAGAAGCAAACAAGGTAACATAAAGACATGTCTTTTATCAACTATTTCTCATTTATTGTCTACTTATTATTTAGTACCAATAATATTAAATTATTTTCAGCGAAATCTAATTATGTTCCAACCAAAAGTTGAGAACTAACTAAAACCTAATACAGTCTTATTGAGGCATGAGCTTCAATGGATTGTTAGTCAATATCCTGAATCAATCAAGACATACAGTAATGGACCGAGGCCTAACCGTGGCATAGGATGCTTATTTACTTGCAAGACCTAACCTCCTCATAGATGTTACTTGAAGCATCAATATATACTGCGGAATTGTACTAATTAGCTTCATGATTTGCTCGAATTCCCTAAGTTCACTTACATCAATCAATAACATATTCAGCGACGATTCCTGAATTTGAAGAATTATGGCACTATTGAAATATCATTGCAAAAGCAAATTGATATTTATATATTCCGTTCCATCCTGTTCCTATTCCATTCCTTCATGACCATTCTGGTACCGCAGGAATGCCCAGAAATGAAGCTGCTGATAAAACACAAAAGATATCAGCACAATTAAACAACATAGAGGCCATTCCAGTTAGACCAAAAGACACTACAATTCATTTAAAATTAAGAATTTAATTCGAAATGGAATATATGCGAAACACATTTAAGACAGCATAAATAAGATTTACATCCTTGACGATAATGGCAGTATTTAAAAGACGCAAACAGGTAATAGTCATCACACGTTTGAGAATGGAATACCGTCGGCTCACCTCATCACACGAGTATATTATGCTCTCTGAGAACTGCAATCTATCTGCGAGAGAAGTGACATGAGCTTAATTGTTTCTTACAGCTCAATAGAATGTTCTAAATATCGCACATCCTGAAGAACAGCGACGTATATTTTTATTACTTGTTTTCATGCGTCAATTTTGTTACGGTCCTAGTATGGTATGGTGTAGTGGGCAGGGACCTTTATTCTCCAAATTAGCCAGTAAGTCTACATAGCGCGCGACTCGTCTAGAAATTCACCAATACAAAAACTATACGAAAAACCTTGTCCATATTTATAGTTTATTTCATCTCTATTTGTCAAATAAAAAATCTCAAAAGATAACCTTGGCTTGTCTTTATAGCTAGGCTCAGGTAGATTCTTTCATTTATCGGAAAGATAAGAGAGTTTTTTAATTTGCAAATAGCGATGAAATGAATAGTACTTCTTATTAACAGGGTGATTAATTACATTTGATATTAATTAAATAAAGGGAATATAAAAAAAAACGTAAAACCATATTAAAAATGCTTTGATAATAGCCACTCTTGTAACTACATATAGGTGTTTGTAAGAATACCTATACAAAATGTTACATTATAACAAATATATAAGTATTATCTGGAAGTAAATCTTGGCTCATTCCGTGCCTGAGCATAATCTATTACTGAATTACCGGGGGCATTTCGTACTTTGCGGTAGCGATTTCCAATTAGATATATTATTAACTGTGCGTCGCTCCTAACAATTTATGTAGTCGAGATGTTACATTTATTTTCATACCTGTCCGAAGAAAATTGCTGGATTATACCAGATAATGCCGAAACATCAGCTGCTGTCTTATCATGGACTTCATCTCGACATTCAGTGCAAGGATATTATTTTCTAATTTTCTTGGAGAATATATACATATATTCTCTATACATATACTCTATATTAACGCCTTCATATAACGGCGAATATTATTATCTGTTATTAAGAAATAATATAAGTAAACGAAATAAGTTTTGCAAACTAATAAAAGTATACTTCTGTATGTAAAGCTGCGTTTACACTAGCGAAACTCCCTCGCGCGAAATAGTTTCGCGAGGGAATAGCGCTAGTGTAGACGTGCCGTCACCCCTGAGTAATTGCGGGGTGAGGGCCCTCGCTGCTAACCAGGGCGCAGTCGGTTTTTGTCCGCGCATCAAAGGGTTTCGCACGTCGAGTTTCGCTTAGTGTAAACGTGGTGGCCGTAGTTGCGCAAGGGATGAATCAAGAAACAGCAGCTCATCGAGCTCTACAAAACTAGAGATTATATGTGGAATCCAAAAAACAAAACTATTTCAATCGCAATAAAAGAGAAGATGCGTGGAAGGAAATTAGTTCTGAACTAAACTTTCCTATTTCTGCAGTGAAAGGGAAAAATATTGTGCAAACTTGTGTAGGAATCACCAGTTGCTAAGAAACGTAGTATAACCGCCAACCTTTCTCTCACCGTTACTGCTTTTCTCAATGTTGTATCTTTTTTTTTCCAACTTTTTGACTGATCAGTGAAACGAGGTGTTCAAAATCTTGGGTACTCATACGGACGAAGTTCTTAATTGTATCATAAATGCGTTCCTGTACCATTTCTCTCATAAGGTTGTTTCCATATTGGTTTCTTCTAAGGAATAATTGTTTGCTCCACCATCGTCGAGGGCGACGATTTTTCTTCTTCCGCTTTTTGATCAAAAATGTCATTGACCTGACGGAAAACGCGGCTGCAGCTGCTGGGGGGACAAAATAATTTGCCATGTTAGCTGCGAAACCAGAACTGAAGGTGGCTCGTCCTACTCGCGCAGTTTTTCGCTTTGAATTGCGCTCTGTTTTGGGTAGTGCGAAATTTCACTCGAAGCGAGTATCTCTCGCCCGAGTGAGTTTCGCGAGGGAGTTTCGCTAGTGTAAACGCAGCTTTAGAACTATATTTCCTAACTTTTCCTTCGTTCTTTTGTTCTTTTTTCTATAACTTTTTTCCACAAACATAATAAAGAATTTCTCTCTTTTATAATAATTCCATGCTCATCTTTCTTCACAGTCAACCTAGTAGTTAAAGGACGACATCATTAGGGTTATAAAGTAATTTCTTTGCCAGAACATTCTAGAATATTCGACACAGTGAGTATAATAAGAACCTTTTCTGTTTTGCCAAGCCTTAACTTAACCTAAAATTTAATACACACAATTTTATACTAAGAAGATTTGTATCTTTGTATATATGAGCTGTATAATCGGTGCCGGGTATATGTGGCTTGCGTATGGGAAGGTGTAGCGGGGGCCTCGAGCACGTGACGCGGAGTTCAATTCACGCTGATTTAATCTGACTTTCTACTTTTTCACGTGCAGATGGTACATAGGTGCACACCGTGGCCCTAGTCGGTAATGGGTACTTAAGATTGTATTTCTTCCAAAAGTCCTTAAATGCTGGTATGTCAAGAATGTAAGAGGTAAATCACAGGTAATTAACATGAGAAGTCGATAAAAAATTAACTGCGTTTTCCGTGGCAGGCTCTTATTAATATATGTTCCGCATTATTTATGTCTTTTGCGGTCTCTCTTGTCCCAGCACAATAAATTTTTTTCACAAACTTTACACACTATTTTCGCCCCATTATACATTAAATCTAGAAAGTCCCGAATAAACTTATTCATATTGTCGGAAAGCGGCCGTTTTTTCACTTTTGGCACTGTGGACATTGTTTTGTAACGCGCGCACGCTATACTTATTATATATATGTAATTACGATCGCAAAGTGATTTACTTAGTTCTTTCGCGAAGCAGACGCACAAGGGTCTCAATGTTAAACAGTAACTGGATACCTAGCACAAATCGAGTGTTTTGTGATACCTAATTTGTTTACAGCGTAAATTGAACTCAGCTTCACGAGCTCGAGGCCCCCGCTACACCTTCCCATACGCATTGTGATAATTATCATCATTATCAGAAATTCTTAATTAGGTAGTACATACGAATATCATATAATGGTATTCTCTATACATTCACTACAAATTCTAACGAAATATTTATTGTGTGCAACCCAAAACATTCCGGAAACCTTGATACACATTTTTTTTGACCGTCCGATTTACGACCTTATTATTATAGAAGTACTGAAATTGAAAACATTGAGAATTATTATTGTTATACGTCACCTCAATGGTATCGGTTTCATGAAATAAAAGTGGTTTTATTCTGTAGTTGCTAAAATTTAACTCTTTACTTTTCGTTTATGTATATTCAATATCTATCTTTATTAATATGTATATACAAATTTTGTACTTTTAACAATGTACATATTTGTAGTTTAAAAATATTAAAGTTGGGTTACATATATGAACCCCTTGATGTAAGCTTATTTGATTTTCAAATTGAATGAACTATAATAATAATATTAATAACCTTAATAAGTATACCACGATGAGCCGTCGAGAGCCTATACACAAAGAGACCTCAAGGACGACAAGGACTATTTAGCATCCCTTAATTTTGTAGAAGAAAAGAGAGGGATATTTAGAATTAAGGTTATTATTTTGAAAATAACATGGAAAATATTTCTATTCAAATTCCTTTATTTTGGTGAAAATATTTTGCACAAAACAATATATTTTGTCTACAAAATATTTTGTATAAATATCTTATACATAATTATATATATTTTGTTGAAAACAGAATTCAATTAAAAAGTAACGACAAATTTTTACCCCATAAAACTAAAACAAAGGCATATTTCTAAATACTGATCGAAATCAAGATTTTAATTTAAAATCTAAGTCTTCTAAGCGAAATTTTAAGTATACAGAGTGGTTCGTATAAGTACAGTTTAAGGGAGAAGCTATTTTTAAAAAGTTAACTATATATTATTAAATTCTCGTTAGTGACTCGATTTCAATACCCTAATACAACTGACAATGAGTTAATTACAGAATTAAGCTGCGAGATTGTCGAAACTTTAGTTGGGAGTTACTGTTTATTTGAATGTATTGTAAATATATGTACATATTTAAAATCCTCTCTATTTATTTCTTGGAAATAACCTAGTATGTAGTAATAAAGTCAAATTCTTACTTAACTTTCTCTAAAACTTGAGATGAACTATTGTGTTAGTATCTTTTCTTTGAGATTATCAATATTTTTTGGATTTTTTTACATGTCCTTTATCCTTGAGATTCGCCCAAGATAAAAAATCCAACGGTGATCTAGGTGGCCACTCAATAGCACCTCCTCTTTCAGTCCATGTATCAGGAAACGTTTGACTTATTATTACTATTATTATTATTATGTTATATGGGTTTGGGCCTCATCAGCCACTGATCGCATGGGTAGTCCCTTGGCGATCCCCTGTTATCCGAGTCATTATCCAAAAATGCTACAGGACAGGGGTCCCTAATATAAGGCACCTCTTCTCCTCCAGTGCGGGGCAGGTGTAAAGAAGATGATTCGAGGTTTTCTAGTCAGTTCAGTCTCTACAGTATCTGCAGGCCGGGCTGTCAGTCAACCTCAGCCTGTGTTTATATATATTCAGTCTACTATGGTGGCCCGTTATGATTCCCATCAGGGTTCTGGATTTGCGCCTGTTCAATTTAATGAATTCTTGGGCCCATTTCTCAATCTCTGAGTATTCGATGAAGAGTTTGGTTATTCGACAACCCGTTACTCCTCTAAATCTTTTATTGTGCTGGTCTCTTGCCCAGTCATTGATGCGGTCTCTGATCTGATTCCGACTTATTCCCACTGCAGGTTCTGGTCCATAGAGATTTTCCCTGGTCGCTAGTCTGGCAAGGTCATCTGAAAATAAGATTTCCCTTAACGCCATTATGCTCAGGTATCCATAAGAGTTCCACCGGTCCCTTCCCTACCAGGTGGTTCAATGCTTCATAGCAATTACATACCAGCTTCGACGTTGTCGTTGCTAAATTCAGGGCTGGCAACGCCGCTCTGCTATCTGAGTAGATACATACCTTCTCCTGGGTCCGATTTTAGTCGGCCCCCAGAACACCGTATGTAATTGCAACTAGCTCGGCCTGGAGTGCGGTAGTGTATTTGCCCAGCGGGAAGGTTTTACCTATCCCATCGCATCGCCTATACACCCCCGCACCCCCTCTGTTCCCACTCTTGGCTCCATCCGTGTACCAGATGTCTCCATTGAGCGGTAATCCAGCTCTACCCTCCATCCAGTCGGTCGTACTGGTGAGGGTGATCTTATATTTCTTGTCAAATAGGAAGTGGATACCCGTACTGTCAAAGGGCATCCATAGGAGCCCCTCCTCAGCTAGCTCTCTTGAGAGTCTATTCAGGTCCCTTACATTCCTGTTCATGTTTCGTACCCTATGAATTGCCTCTATGGCTTCCGCTTTCAGGGTGACGTTTGGCTTAAGTACCCTCATAAAATTTCTACGTGTTGCCACGTCTACTTGAAATTAAATACTTTCACTCATTTTTATTGTTGATAAGATTTGCCCACAGCATCGTGGGTTTACTTCTGCGTAATTTTGTAGGTTTAAGGTTATTTTAATTTGGAGGCGCTTTGAAAACGTATGTAGTTCGAACGTTATTTTCTCGAACAATATGGGTAGAATTTGACATTGAATTGTCGTTAGTACTAAAAATGTCTACTATCACATCGTTATCTAGGAAATGACGTTTTATGTTTAATGGTTTAAGTTCCTTGAAATGTGTATGAATTCTGAATACAGTTTATCGTGAGATATTATTAGTCAAATCAGGCTCCTTTCAGAAATATTTTGTGCGCAGCTATATTATCACACTATATTGTGTACTGCAGTGGCGGCGCGGGGGTTGACGTTTTGGGGGTGCACATTTAAAAATATTCCGCAAATAAAATTTTTTACATTTTGTTACATTTGTTATCACTAAATTTTGCTGTAGACGAACGTCAATTTTAATTTTTATCTTTTCATCCAAAGATAGCGACGAGAAATGAATTGTTTTTAAATATTGTACTGTAATGTCGCTAATACGGGGCGAATCCTGCATCATATTCACAGAATGAGTAAATAATAAGTCAACGGCCGACGCCGCAAAGCGAAAATATTACAGACTATATGTGCACCTGTAGACTGTGCACATATAGTATCGTAAGTGTGTGGACTGTTGCCGGGAACAAAGGGAGGAGAGAGCAGCAGCTCGTCGCATCAGAGTCTGCGGTCGCTTAAGCAGTACACAAGAAACTGGGCATACGAATTGCGACGGAACAATTAGTGCACGAACTTTTTTATAGATATTTCGACTATATGAAAGTTCGAGCGTCGAAATCAGGACCGGACCGGACGAAATAAAAATAAACTAATTTAACTTAATTAATGAATTTTAAATGGTTGATGTATGTTTAGAAATGACATTAGTTGGAGTTTGAGGAGACATTTTTTGGGGGTGCACATGTGCACTTATGGAGGAGCCGCCACTGTATGTGTAGGTAGGTCAACATTTCATAACCTCATTTTCTTCTTGCCATAAAATCTTTATTAAGAACGTTCACTTAGCTTACATCTTTTTTTATTTCCTCTTACAAATTGTTACAATTTACCATTTCTTGCGTTCTATAATCTCATTTAATCTTCATCATATATTTCCAGCATTATTACGACAATTTATTATGTTTTCTTATAAATCGCCGTAACTTTCATAAAAGTAACACATGCGTGTAATTCCCATCGCCGTAGACGTTCGTGATCTAATACTGGACGGGATTTTTTTGGAGAATAATCGGCCGCTTCCTTAATATCTTCCGCTATTACAATTTAAAATAGTTTAGAGTAGACAATATCAAAATCTAGGGTACAAATAAACGGCAGAAGATTACAAGACCTGTTAAGTCGTATAAAAACTTGGGAACGAAGACACAGGCGATGCTGGTTACAGCTCCGCTATGTATTAAACACACTTTATTATAACTGCCGTAATAAATCACCTGAAAGCAATATATAGTGCATTAAAACAAATAATATAATTTAAAAGCAGTATTTCAAAGCGTATCCTTCACGAAGGGAAAATAATACTGTTTAAGCTATTACCTTTTTGTAAAAGTTTGTAAAAAAAGGATAATAAATAAAGCGAAGTACATGCTCAGTACAATAGCAGAAATTCGTATGTATAAATGAATGCAAAACCGTTACAAGCTTCTAGATGTGCTATAAGAACTATGAGAAGGTTTAAACTAATTGTAATGTATAGGGTTTCGTGATTACTGAAATTGTCTACACATTTTACCGATAATGTCACTGCCCGTTTCTTTCGAAGGATTTTAAAGGAAAGTAATGTGATTATCTCCGTATTATGATCTGAAAGAAGTTTATACATCGTCACAATTTATTTCCAGTATGATGATAATTGGTTTGGGAACAAGCACAATCACTTGAGAAGATGTATCTCAACAATGAAAATTCTCAACTAGATCATTCGCTAATTTAACAAACTACAGTGAGAATAGAGAAAACACTTGGGCATGGTATGAATTTACCAAAACTAGGTCCAACTTTAGGATTAAAATTCTATTGTCCAAGGAAAAACATCCTCATTCTTCAATTCAATGTAAATTCGGGATATAATATTAATAAGCATCATTATCAGAACACAATACTTATATATCATGTATTAAATGAGGTGTTTTGTTAAATTAATTATATGAGTAAGAATTCAGTAAAATCAAACAAATTAAATTCAGAAATTGAACAACTGAACAACCGCAAATATCATCCACATGTATAATCTATATTCTTGGGAAAAAATGCAATCGCTCTTATATTTTCATATTCAAGACAACGCATGCAAAGATGAGTTAGAAAAGGGGGTAAGCAATTTTCAATTAAGATATTCTCGTTTTCGTGTTTATAAAATATATTTTTGAAAACATACTTGAAAATAATATATCATAAATAATAAACAGTTTTAAAACCTTAAAACGGACTTTTCCGCGGACACAGAACATGTCTATATAAAGTATAAAAAATATAAAAAATAAATCAACACATAAATGCAGAATATGTGTTTTATGTGACCGTTTTACTTTTTTCACCCATGAACAGGGTGGGGTATGTCCTATCCACCTCAGAATCAATAGATGTCGTCTGGTAGATGTCCCTAATCAGAATCAGTCGAAACCCGATCGATCCGACACGATTTAATTGAATGACCGTGCTAACAAAAAAAAATATCAAATAGTCCACCATTGTGCTTTCTCATGACCCATGAACATGGTAGAGTGTATTCTATCGACCTCAAAATTAATCGGTGTCGCTTAGGAGACGTCCCCGATCAGAATCAGTCAAAATTCGATCGATCCCACACGATTTAGTTGAGTTATCGTGCTAACAAGAAATTTTATTAATGTCGACGACAACGACGACAATGACAACAACGACACACACACACACACACACACACACACACACACACACACACACACACACACACACACACACACACACACACACACACACACACACACACACACACACACACACACAAAATGGTTTAAAACCATTTTTTTTTCATTTTTAGGCCGAAAAACGAAAAATAAACTCATCATCATCATCATTAGGTCATCAGTCCTAAGACTGGTTGGACGCTAACCTCCAGCTTCTCCTATCTTGTGCTAACCTACGCATTTCGCTAATTGTGCTACAACCTACATCCCTTACTATTTGCGAGCAGTAGTCTAATCTCGGCCTACCTCAGCCTTTCTTCACTCCTATTTCTGCCTCCAAAATATCGTGGACTATTCCCCCATGTCTCAGCAAGTGGCCTACCATTCTATCTCTTCTCTTCTTTAAGTTTTTCCACATACTTCTTTTCTCGCCGACTTTCTCCAATACTTCTTCGTTTCTAACCCTATCAGTCCATGGTATTTTCATCATTCTTCGGTAACACCACATCTCAAAAGCTTCTAATTTCTTCCTGCTTGCTTCCCCTACCGTCCAGGTATCGCAGCCGTATAGTGCCGTGCTCCATACATATGTTTTCAAAAATCTCTTCCTTGTTTCTAAGTTTATTACCCCCGAGCATAAAAGTGCTTTCTTTTCGTTAAAAGCTACTCGACCCTGCGCTATTCTTTGTTTTATGTCTTTATCGCTTCTTTCATCCCAATTTATTTTACTTCCTAAATAAGTGAAGTCTTTAACTTCCTCCAACCTTTCATTATTAATTTGTACTTTCGTTTTTGCTCTGCTCTCGCGCCCTCTGCACACTAACACTTTAGTTTTGTTTTTATTCACCCTCATTCCGTATTCCTCTGTTAACACTGCCTCCATTTCGTTCAATGCTGATTCTAATTCCTCCTTACTAGATGCTAATACTGCTATATCATCCGCGAATCTCAGCATTTTTAGTTTCTGTCCCTGTACTTTAATCCCGAAATCCACTCTATCTTTTACCACATTAATCGCCTCTTCGATGTACAGATTAAAAATTAGTGGTGATAGCGTACATCCTTGTCTTACTCCTTTCCTAATACCTACTTCCCTTTTTTCCCCTTCTACTTCTATAACAGCAGTTTGTGCTTTGTATAGATTGTGTACTACTCTCCTATCTCTATACTTCATTCCCGCGCTCTTTAGTATCTCGAACATTTTTTCCCATCTTACGTTATCAAAAGCTTTTTCTAAATCTACAAATCCTATATAAGCGTTCTTTCCTTTTTCTATTGTTTTCTCTAACATTACTCTTAGCGCCAGAATAGCTTCGCGAGTTCCCCTATTTCGCCTAAAGCCGAATTGGTCTTCTCCTAGTATTTCCTCCGCTCTATTTTCCATCCTCTTCTGCACTATTCTAGTTAAGATTTTTGACGCGTGGGAAGTTAGGCTAATCGTTCTAAAGTTCTCGCATTTGTCGGCTCCTCTCTTTTTCGGTATAGTAACGATAATGTTCCTCTTATAATCCTCCGGCATCTCGCCCGTTTCATATATGTATTTTACCAGTTCAAACATCCTATTTACTACTTTCTGTCCCGCACATTTCAAAATTTCCGCCTGTATTTTATCTACACCCGGCGCTCTATTATTCTTTAGCCCCCTTAGTGCTATTTCAAATTCCTCTCTCAATATAGGTTTTCCTACATCTTCCCTATCGATGCTAGATTCTTCCTCTAATATCTCTCCTAATTCCTGATCCTCGTATAAATTTCCTAAGTACTGCTTCCATCTATCCGCTTTCTCCTCTCTTCCGATCAGTATGTCCCCCGATTGACTCCTAACGTTTCTACTTATTGTTCCTATATCCCTGAAGTTCCTCTTAATTATTTTGTAAGCCTCATCGGTCTTACCTACTTGCAACTTATCTTCTACTTCTTTGCATTTATCCTCTATCCATTGTTCTTTCGCTTTTCTACATTTTCTAATGATTTCCAACTTTATTGACTTATAAGTTTTCAGTCCTTCTTCGTCTCGTCTGTTTTTGTAGCCTCGTCTCTTTTGCATTAAGTTTAAGATTTCGTCCGTTATCCAGGGCTTCCTAGCTTCCCTTTTATCGTGTCCTAAAACGTCCGTAGCCGCGGAAGCTAGACTATTCTTGATACCCTCCCACTCAGTTTCTGCGTTCTTGATTTCGTCCTTACTCGTTTTATTTATTAATTGATCTGTTTTATCCTGGAACTTATCTTTCATATTCTGATCCCTCAATATGTCTACATTTATACGTTTCTTATCCTTCCGGATTTTCAGATTTTTGAACTTTAATCTAGCTTTCATGACTACCAAGTTGTGGTCGCTGTCTACATCTGCTCCTGGATAACTCTTACAGTCTTTTACTTGATTTCTAAATCTCTTCCTTACCAGAATGTAGTCTATCTGATACCTGTCTATCCCTCCTGGCATTTTCCATGTGTACCGCCTCCTAACGTGATTCTTGAACAATGTGTTCGCGACTACCATCTTGTGCTTTTCACAGAATTCTATCAGTCTGCTACCTCTCTCGTTTCTGTTTCCTAATCCATAAGGACCTACAAATTCTCCTTCTTTCCCCTCACCTACGACTGCGTTAAAATCTCCTACTATTATTAAATTTTCATGACCCTTCACAAATCCTATTACCTGCTCTATGTCCGAATAAACGGCTTCTAACTCTTCCTCACTATGGCTAGAAGTAGGCATGTATACTTGCACTATTACTGTTTCCACTGGCTTCGAATCTAACCTAACCATCATTACTCTCTCGCTGTATTGTAGGTAGCTATCTACACACTGTCCTGCGTTCTTCCGCATAACGATTCCTACTCCCGCGTTTCCATTTACCGATCCTGTGTGTATTACCCTATAGTCACCGCTCCAAAAATCTCGTACTTCCGGCCAGCGCATCTCACTTATACCTACTATATCTAATCCTAACCTATCCATTTCTATCTTCAGATTTTCTAGCTTCCCTGCCTGTCTCATGCTTCTGACATTCCACGCTCCGACTCGTGAAATGCTACACTTAATATTATTGCACTCGATCACGTCTCCCGGAACAGTCCTCACCCGGAGATCCGAACGGAGGACTATTTTACCTCCGGAGTTTTTTGCCCCAGGAGACGCCATCATTAATTTAGGATAAGCTTTCTGCTAGCTGTTCTGAGGATTATAATGTGGTGGTTTCCTCTTGCCTTCCACATCGCAGTCGTGTGTGTCATAGCACCATGCCAACCCCCACGGGTTCTGCCACTATGACTATTGAAAGAGCTGCTGCCCTCCTTCAGGGACTTGTCTTAGTCTGGTTTTTCAATAAGGACCCTCCCACTATGGTTAAACCTATGGTATGGCTCCTTAAATCATTAAAACGCGCAATCCGACCCACCCGTTCTAGTTTGCACTAGAACTTCGTCAAGGTGCAAGTCCTATCGGATCAGGAAAAATAAACTATAGAAAAAAAAATGTTTTCACGATTGTATTACTTGTATTGTATTACTAAATTGATTGTATTACTAAATAAACTATAGAAAAAAAAATGTTTTCACGATTGTATTACTTTTCCGCGTATAGTGGAGTGCGGAAAAGTAATAACTTCAAACAAAATCCTTGAAGTCGAAATAAGTAAGTTAAATTCAAAACTACCTAAATACACAATACATAAGTGATATATTAATTGATATGCGTTTACGTGATCATCTTCACATGCCTCACCGGCACCGGTCGCAATTCAATCCACATTCGAAGGTCCGCTTGGGTTTACCTTCAACGCAACCCACCTGCCGTACGTACCATTTCGTATTTATTGTTATAATAAATCATTTTAACACTTATATCGACACTAAACATTTGTCAACTAAGTAAACACGTTGTATGTTTAATGTGTAACAGGATCGTTTGCCGTCCATTTAACACATTCTGATTGACGTATAAAAATATACATGACAAAGGGCAGAAAATTAGAGCGTCCCTGTTTGTTTTCCTTACGAGCCGTCAAACCCAATTATCTCTCTAAAATTGACCGAATGACGAGGTGGAATGTTTGCTTATTCAAATCAGGATAAATACGTTTTAGTGCCATCTTTGCGACAAATAACGTTGGCCGGGTAATTATTTGGATGCTGATTAGGAATACAAATTTAAATAAATATTTGGTTTATGTGTCGTGTTTACGCAGCATCGCTTGGAAAACACTCAATATGGTTATTAATCTACTTGAGAGGAGTCGAAATAGACGCTCCGAGAGGACTTGAGTTTTATTCCAGGTGAACGCAAAAAAAAATGTAGAAGTGAACGGATCCACAAGAGAGTGGTTACTGTGACAATATTTTTCCTTTATCAAACGCGTTCATTATTAATAAAGTGCGATAATCCGTATTCCAAATAAGTACTTGACTATTATGGATGAGGAGATTTATCGAATAAAATAATTATATTTTCCAATGACCAACGACAGTAATTGTTTGTATAAATTTTAATTTTCCTTGAGAATACTAGAGAGCTCAGCTTTATATTAAATATTACGTTAAAATAATAAAATTAACCTGTGGATAATTTTTTTATATCAAAATATTGTTACGATCAAGTCTAAGACTAATAAGTAACTTGTTTCTAATCCTATTATACTAAATTAGTTAAATTCTAAGAGTCACACATTGATGTCTTCTTAATCATTTCTGACAGGTATGGCACTTTTTCTTGTGCTCTACATAAATTACTTTGCTTTTAATTTCACTCATGCTAACACGTGGGGTGTATCCTCTTGAATCTACTTATTTTGTTGGAGTTATCAAGCAGCTGGATTGTCTCGACATTCTCGTGTTGTAGTTTTCATTCGTGGCTTCTTGCAAATTTTTGAATTTATATGTCAACATTTACTATTCCAAGATCTCGATGGAGATCTTGATTTCTTACATATATCCCAAGGTACATTAACGATGTTCCTTTACTTAGTATTATAGAGGTACTTTATTTTGAAAGTTTTGTATAATTTTAATATTTGACATTCTGGTACAACCCCAAAACTGAATATCATAAGTCCACACCGCTTTTGATATTTGCTTATATAAGAGGAGCTTATCATGTATCGATAAGGCTGAGTTTATACCCAAGAGCCAGTATAGTTTCTTATATCTTATACCTAATTGCTCTCTTTTCTTTTTTACGGGGGCTCTTCAGCGAAGCTTCGTTTCTAAGGTAATACCGAAGTATTTGGCATTATTGGCATGTGCGACTACTCGTCCATTCACACTTATTGGAATGTGTTCGATATGTCTATTAGTGAAATCGATATGAACTGATTTCTCTTAATTTAATTTTATTTTCCATTTCTTAGTCCAATTTTGGAATTTATTGATGGCGTTTTGGAGTTTATTCGCTATTTGTTTCGATATTACCTTTGTACGTTTTTAATATGGCAGTATCGTCGGAAAGAGTAGTTCCAGTATTCTTTTATAGCTCTAGGAGGTTACACGTATACAGAAGGTAGAGCACAGGGCCTAGAACGCTGCCTTGTGGGACTCCTATTTTGATTTATTTAAGGACAGCGTAGACATTTTCCTGCTTAACTCGAAAGTGTCTGTCTGACAAATAGGATTTTAAAATATCAGCATATAGTTTAGGGAGGATAATTTTTAATTTACAATGTAGTGAATTAATTGAATCATGATAAGGACATGTTAAGAACTTCCTTATTAAATTAAGTACAATTTAATAAAAATTAACAAATGATAGAATTATTAATGTGATGCTGTTTTTGAGAAATATTAAAGAAGAGTACCTCACTTATAAAAGTGCATATCTACAAGAGTAGCAAGTATAAAAATTAAGAAAATTCCTACTACTACTACTCATCATCATTAGGACATCAGTCCTAAGACTAGTTGGACGCTAACCTCCAGCTTCTCCTATCTTGTGCTAACCTATGCATTTCGCTAATTGTGCTACAACCTACATCCCTTACTATTTGCGAGCAGTAGTCTAATCTCGGCCTACCTCTGCCTTTCTTCACTCCTATTTCTGCCTCCAAAATATCGCGGACTATTCCCCCATGTCTCAGCAAGTGGCCTACCATTCTATCTCTTCTTTTCTTTAAGTTTTTCCACATACTTCTTTTCTCCATGGTATTTTCATCATTCTTCGGTAACACCACATCTCAAAAGCTTCTAATTTCTTCCTGTTTGCTTCCCCTACCGTCCAGGTTTCGCAGCCGTATAGTGCCGTGCTCCATACATATGTTTTCAAAAATCTCTTCCTTGTTTCTAAGGTTATTACCCCCGAGCATAAAAGTGCTTTCTTTTCGTTAAAAGCTACTCGACCCTGCGCTATTCTTTGTTTTATGTCTTTATCGCTTCTTCCATTCCAATTTATTTTACTTCCTAAATAAGT
The DNA here is from genome assembly GCA_037954035.1 of Rosalia funebris. Lineage (NCBI taxonomy): Eukaryota > Metazoa > Arthropoda > Insecta > Coleoptera > Cerambycidae > Rosalia > Rosalia funebris. The sequence goes on from JAZFAV010000015.1 coordinate 37,025,247, forward strand.
GAAGTCTTTAACTTCCTCCAACCTTTCATTATTAATTTGTACTTTCGTTTTTGCTCTGCTCTCGCGCCCTCTGCACACTAACACTTTAGATTTGTTTTTATTCACCCTCATTCCGTATTCCTCTGTCAACACTGCCTCCATTTCGTTCAATGCTGATTCTAATTCCTCCTTACTAGATGCTAATACTGCTATATCATCCGCGAATCTCAGCATTTTTAGTTTCTGTCCCTGTACTTTAATCCCGAAATCCACTCTATCTTTTACCACATTAATCGCCTCTTCGATGTACAGATTAAAAATTAGTAGTGATAGCGTACATCCTTGTCTTACTCCTTTCCTAATACCTACTTCCCTTTTTCCCCTTCTACTTCTATAACAGCAGTTTGCTCTCTATGTCTCTATAAATATAGGGATAGGGATAGGAATAAATATAGGGAACTACTACTATGTCTCTATAAATATAGGGATATGCAAATATATGTACATAAAAATTAAATACAAAATATATAAAGATACAAATGCACAAATATTGCAAACAGAGAAAAATACTAAAAATAAATTGAATAAATATATTAAATAATAATAATATATTCTCCTAAATTTAGGATTAAATAACATTCACAAAAAATAAATGGAGCAATTTATTAGGTTGTGAACTAAATACAGATTCATAAAAATAATTTTATTTCAATATTTCCTAAAATATACATAATATTTTTCTCGATAGTAAGAAGTCATTGTTTCAAATTATGTTTAGATAAATTTGATTCATTATTTATTTACAAATTCAATATACGACGCCTTTGTAAAGTAATGAATAAATTCAAACCCAAATTCGTAAAATTTTATTTATAGATGTGCATTCTTTAAAATATAATTAATACATATAGGGTGGTTCATGTAGGAGGTATGATGTAATTTTTTTAGCAATACCCCTTTTTATTACGGAATATGAAAGAGCACATGTTTTACATATGATGCGGTAATAATTACATTAGGATGACGATAGATTAGATAAAAAAATAAGAAAAAAGATTTTTGCAATTTCAAAATACCAAATTTAGTGACAATGATTTTTTTTAAAATCAACTAAATTAAATGTTCATATTATGTACCGTTGAATATCAGAATATTAAGGCAAAGAAAGCTTTCTATAAATAGAAAACAATAGTGAACCCAAAGAAGACCCTTGTGATACACCATATAAAACAGTTTTAATGGTAGTAGTCTCACCACTAATATTTACATATTATTCACGATTTTCATTAACGTGTATTTAAAACCTCTGATATCATAACATTCAATTTTATTTAATAATTATTTTCATGATGGTGTGAAAAATTTTAGATAGCTTAACGAAAACGCATTTCACTACATGTGGGACTCTTCTATCTATAGCTTTATATATATATATATATATATATATATATATATATATATATATATATATATCAATTATAAAATTACATCTTTTATTGATGTTTCCTCTGTAAATCCATATTGACAACACATCAGCTTTCCAAAAACACAGAAGGATATTACTCTATATACGTCTCTCCAACCAAGTTGTTATTATCAGAACATGATTAAAAATTTATGAAAAGTTTTAATTATATCCTTATGATACTAATTAGGTGCAAACTGACCTCCTTTTTTGGTGTTGCACCAACCAAAGTTTCCAGCCTCTTGTGAGGATAAATTTATATTGGCAATCTGATAGAATATTATAGGTAGGTATTTTAAAAAAATTATAACCCTAAATTATATTCAATTCTGAATTTAGAGCGAGGTCGATTGTTCATTTAACTAGAGATGAATAGAGCAGCACCTGACTTATATTTTGCCTTTTGTTGGAAGCTTGACGATACCAAAACACAGAAAGGACACTAGGTCACTAAGAATCTATTATAGTAGGTATATCAATAACGTATTTAAAGGTTTGGTAGAGTATAGATACGTGAGATGTTTATGCATTCTGTACAACTATTCCTAAGAGTTGCTTCTAAAATTATTCTCTTTCGCACGTCTTCTGGGAAACATGCGTCAGTTGCTACATGTTTCTTAAAAGGTTTAATGTCGTAAAATATTTAAACTTAAAATTCTCGAATTGAACAACGTGAAAGACTTCCACAGAGCTCTTGAGGGATTTGCATTTTTATCAATAAAGTTTTTAAAACAATTCATTTTACATTAAATATTAATTTATTTTTGCAGATTTTGTACATGTTTTCCAAATCTGATTTAACAAGATTTTACTCTTCCATATTCAACTATATCAGAACGGAAGTAATGTAATGTAATCGTGTAAAGAAAAATGAAAAAAAAATTCTCTAGCGTTTATTTTTCGTTTTTCGGCGTAAAAACTCAAAAAAAAATGGTTTTAAAAAATTTAGTCTGTGTGTTGTTGTCGTCAGCATTCTAAAAACTTTCTTATTAGCACGATAACTCAACTAAATCGTGTTGGATCGATCGGGTTTTGACTGATTATGATCGGGGACGTCTCCCAGACGACACCTATTAACTTTGAGGTGGATAGAACACACTTTACCATGTTCATGGGTCATGATGAAGCTGGTGGACTATTTGAGAAACGTTTTTTGTTAGCACGATCACTCAATTGAATCGTGTCGGATCGATCGGGTTTCAACTGATTCCTGATCTACCAGACATCTACTGATTTTGACGTGGTTAGGACACACCCCACCCTATCCATGGGTCATGAAAAAGCACGATAGTGGACTATTTGAGAAAAATTTGCCGATTATGCATTAAACGAAAAAAACATATATTCGGCCTGTTTTCATATACGAATGAATGAGAAAAAAAAAACAATTTCGTTCGATCACAAACGTATTGATACAGCACTGAAGCAGTTGCCAATAGAATACAGTAAAACTATCTCATAAAACACATATTCTGTATTTATGTGTTAGTTTATTATTTTTTCTCGGCCACTCAATTTTGCGATAGAGATGTTCTACGTGCGGAAAAGTCCATTTTAAGGTTTTAAAACTGTTTATTTTTTCACTAGGTATTTGTATACATCGAATGTATTATTAACAGATGCAATAAGTGCAGGAATTTTCCGAGGACTTCTATAATTGGTGCCAATAAATAGAAATCGATAGTTTCATTAAATATTTTCATCCGACTTATTAAAAAGAACGCCTTTAATTCTGTAATTACGAGATTAAGACATAAATGAAGCAGTTATAGCTAACAATTAGCTGCAGCATTAGCGTTAATAAAATTTCGAAAAAATACAAACGCACACGAAGAAGAGTCCTAAGTTACCGACCGAGAGACCGTAAATAACAAATTAAAACGTATAGCCGGTAACATCTGAGGAACTACATATATTTTTTTGGTATAGTTTATGGGCTACTGCGAAGGAGAATGCCTCTTACAAGACCTGGCAGTACCAGAGTTCATATATAAAAGGGAGACATTAAAAATCAAATTCCCCTAGTCATAATACACCCATAAAGCGGGAATTAAATAACCGTATATCTGTCAAATCTACCATCGTTTTGCCATGTGTAATGGACAACCTTTTCTTGTTCGTTCCCTAGATAGTCAATAACGCAATTTGTATGTGTAACACCGATGGTTCAGCAGCCGTTAATCTATTTATTGCTCTCGCAAAATAAAAGAAGACTATTTCACACTCGCCTGGAGGATTGAGACAGTTGTAGATTTAAGGCAACATCTGCAAATTCCGAGAAGATTGCAGACGTGTTCGCAATATAATATCTTCTTTCAGAAATGAAAGGAGTGCTCTGATAGTTATCTGCTCTTCTTCCAAATATCGCATGCTTATAAAAATCGTGACATTTCCTTCGTTGTATGGTTACGCGGAAGTGCAACACCACGCCTCTGTTATTAATGTAGTTCTCGTGCTTTTTGTTACACCCGAAGATTTGTTATCTTGATCTGATTTACACGTAGCCAAGTTGCCGATTTAACGATTCTGCATATACATATGTACCTTTTAAGTAATTCTGCACTTACTACACAACACCGTTGCTGAAATACACAATATACAAAGCACTCTTCTTGGATTTCGGACAGACGTAGTGTCAAATTATAATTTTGGTGTTAAGATTTGGTCGTCAATTGTAGGTGACTTTTTTACTAGCTATTTCGTAAATATAAGTCATTTTATTGCTGTCAGGACCACAGTTCGAACACGGCCCTAGCATTCATTAATTTTGTTATTAAATTATTGGCATGTTGTTAAAACATGTCAATTTATTTCTGAACTTGCCAAGACTAATTTAATATTTTTGTTCAAACTTTGTGTTTGGAGCTGTGACATCATAGTCCTTTCTATATTCATAACTGCATTTTAAATAAAATGAATTCCTTAAATATTTATATAAGATGCTATACCAATATGCTTTCAAAAATTCGCTTGAAATTAATATTTCCAGCGAATTCTTGAGTATAATATTTAAAACGACATAACAATTTTAAAATTTGCATATACAGGGTCTTTCATTAGGGACGCTTGAAATTAATTAGGTTATAGTAGCCACATTCTTAAAGCAACATCTGTCAAGTTTATTTAGAATTGTTCAGTAGTTTATGGCAATAAGTAGTGAAGACGTCTCACGCACTACGTGATTTTTATCCCCGCCACAACCGTCCCGCCGAGTCGACTATTCGACTTTTGGTGGCCAAATTTGAGTCAACCAGTTTGATAAATAACAAGCCAACATCCCTACATCATCGAAATGCAAGGTCTGCTGAAAACATCGCTGCTGTGAGCGAGAGTGTACTATAAAACCCGAGGCAGTCAAAATCTCGTCGTTCACAAGAAATTGGCCTTTCTGCGACTTCAACTTAGCGAATCTTACGTCGGGACTTGGGTCTGCACCCGTATAAAATGCAACTGATCCAGGAACTTAATGTAAACGTCAATAGACAACGCCGTGTGTTGGCTGATTGGGCTCTACATAGATCAGTTAGAAGTGGACTCCAATTTCGCCAAAAACATCATCTTTAGCGACGAGACCAATTTTTAGATGAATGGATATGTGAACAAGCAAAATTGTCGGATTTGGGACGATACCAATCCACACGAGATACGCCAGCATCAAATGCATCCCAAGAAGAACACTGTTTGGTGCGGATTTTGGTCTGGCGAAAATATCGGTCCGTGCTTATTCCAAAACGAAACTAACATTATCTTAACCATCAAGGGTGATGATAAGCAACTTCTTGTGGCCTAAACTGGATGATATGGATACCGATGATATGTGGTTCCAGTAGGACGGATGCTATGATGGACATACTGCACGAGCGATTTGAGGCCATGGTTATCTCGCGCAGTGGCGACGTGAGCTGGCCACCGAAATCGTGCGATATAACGCCTTTAGACTTCTCCCTTGGGGGCTATCTTAAATCGCAGGTCTATACGAATAAACCCCAAATAATTGATGCGCTCAAAGTCAACATTACGAACGCCATCAAGCAAATTCAGCCAGATTTATGCAACATGGTTATCGAAAATGTTACCTCCCGAATACGTGCCACCAACGAATTCCGGGGCGGACATTTGAACGACGTTATATTTTATATTTAGTGCCATAAAATATTCGTTCAAATGAAAGAAATTAAGTGGATATCTCACACTCAGCTTGTTTTATATACATTTAAAAATCGAGCCTCCTTATCGAAAGACCCTTTATTTATTGAAGTCTTAATATTGTTATGTTATTTAAAATTTTACATTACATTATATTTAGTTAAATTAAAATACAATAAATAATAGGGGTCCTATATCAGATCCTTCGGGCATTCCAGATTTTCTCCAAAAGTCCACGTCCATGTTGTTTCCTGTTATGTAAATAATATAATAATTTAAAACATGATTACATAACTAACACGATAATAAATAATGCTGTCAATATAATGGATGATGATTTTAAATACTTTTATGGACCGTTTTCATATTAATATTGTGATCTATTATCAACATTAAACAGGAACATTTGTTTTTAAATATTAACTGGGGCACACTTAAATTTGTCATCTATCATCGCGTTCAAATTCTTCATGACATTTAATTATTTCCTAACCCTTTTTTTTTTTTTGGAGCAAATAAACAGCGGTAGGCAGCAATAATCCAGAGACTGAACTATTTGTCTACTAAAATGTGAGGGTACTTTGCCTGAAACTTTCAAGATACTCTACGTAGTCTGAAGACTAGTGCTGATGAACCCCCTACCAGCAGTCATTAGCTATTTTAAAACTCATTCTGGTATGAGGTCTATGGTAACCTACAGAAATATTGCATACTATTAGCGAAGAAATATATTGCTTTGAATATTTATAGTCATGGTGTCATTGCTCTGCAATATCTACACATAAAGTGGATCTATTCGATGTTTCCCCCATAAAATCGTGATCTTAATGAGCGAAGCCTTATGATTTATTTTCACCCAATAACAGAGCAACGTGTATGGAGGAATTTTAATAAAGATTACACAAAAACGAAACGGATTCCATGGAATATATTATATGAAATGTCCGGAGCTGTAGATAAGCAAAAAGCGCCTAGATAAACGTAACTTAGGGGAGGGCGACGTTTGAGACGTATTTATCCTGTGATTTACTATTATGGTCTTTAATGAACGATTTTGCGGCGTAAGCATCCAGCATCATGCCGACCGCTGAGGTTTCCTGACATTTGCGAGCCATATTATTTATTGCCCATTCCTTTATGACTGTGTTATTGGGAAACTATAACTCGCGGAGTATTGTTTGCGATTTTTAGTCGGTTTTTCTTCTGACGTAGACAAAAAGCTATTGAAGCAATAAATATGTTTTCTTGAGTTATTTTATAATCATACCTGCAATAATCTTAATAGTTCTATGAACTCGGAGAAAATCTCACTTCTGATAGAAGAGCGAAACATGTAAATCACGGCATGTGACAGGTTTATCTCGTAAGTAGAAAACGTTGTTTTCTTGGAAGTATACCGTAAACCGGGACTACTTGGAGATAGTTTGAGAGGTTTTTCTTAGTTTAAAAAAAATTAAGACGTTAATTCGAGCTCACTATAACTCATCAAACCAATAGAATATTTGGATTTAAAATCTGTGAGAAATGGCGCCCCTTGAACCCCCAGTTCTTTTTATTTTTTTATTTAAAAAGGTATCAAAGTAACCTCTAGTCCTGGGTTACTTTAACATAAATAACATTATTTTTGAATAGAAGTTAAAGTTAAAAATAGTACGGATTTATTTGACACCTTTTAAACAAAAAACGTAAATGATTTCACGTTTTTATAATTGTTTAAAGGGCTAGACATAATAAAAAAGTCATAGAATAAGAGAAATCAAATATTTACTTAAACAATTTCTTACTCATTAATAGGGCTTTGGTTACACTCTCATAATCAATCTTCTGTCAAAATTAGTCAGTACAAATAATTAACAATCTTATTATTATTATTAACAATCTCTTAGAAACATTTACACTTAATAACGTTTATAAAAATAAAAAGTAGAAAATTAGCCTGAATCTTCACATCGCTCACACTTGGAAGTACATTTTTAGACCCAGTGTTACAAATGCCACATACCCACTGGAGACAGGTGACGCAGCAGATCCAGTCTTGTTGAATTATAGTGATTGTAATCACATTTGCAAATTGTGCATAGGTTAGCCTCATCTCTATTTTTCTTCATCTCACTAAGTGGAATGTTTTATTTCACCTTGAGATGAACTAGATCCGTCATAAAGTTTTTTCGCCTTGTATCTTATTTTTTCCTTTGAATTGGGTATAGATCTAGCAGGTTTTTGGGAAAGTCCAGAAGTTGATGCAGTTGTTGGAATATTCTCTTTATTTCATCTTCAGATAAACTAGAACAGTCATAAAGTTTTTTCGCCTTGTATCTTATTCTTTCCTTTGAATTGGGTATAGATCCAGCAGGTTTTTGGGAAAGTCCAGAAGTTAATGCAGTTGTTGGAATATTTATTCTCTTTATTTTGCTCAATAATAGCTTCCTCTTCGTTTTGCGTCGAAATGGATTCCTCCTCGTTCTGCTCCTGCTTCCTTTCGATCTTGCCCAATAGTCGCTTCAGCTTGTGTTGCCTCAAAATATTGTGCTTCAACAATAATCAATTGAGTTCCTGGTCTGTGGAGGATTTTTTCACCTCTTCTGTGGCGCAATCTCTCTGAATTGTAGCCCCCCGTTTCTTTGAGGAACTCGAGTAAGCTATTGTAGAAAGCTCTTCCTGATTCTTGTGTCTGCTCCGACGGAATTTTGGATGAAATCTGCAGCACAGCTTGAAGATCAAATGGATAAAGTCCACAAGATCTGAAGAAGCTTTGCAAATTGTTTTTTAACTTGGGAGTAATAGTACATTAACTTTTTCAATACCAATGTAAACTTCTCTTTTGGTATTCTTTCTGCTAGATTCTTGCCTCCATTTATCAAAAACTTTAGGCCATTGTTTTTTTCATCAGAGCGAATACCCCAATATCTAGGAGATGTAGCATAAGAGTTGAATTTGGTGCAAGAGTTGTGAAATAAATGTTATTATCTAGTGACTTCGGGCGCAAAGTGAAAGGCAACCGCCCCTTCTACCCTCCCTGCGTTCTTGTCTCGCGCGAAATTGAAGGTCATCATCATTAGGTCATCAGTCCTAAGACTGGTTGGACGCTAACCTCCAGCTTCTCCTATCTTGTGCTAACCTACGCATTTTGCTAATTGTGCTACAACCTACATCCCTTACTATTTGCGAGCAGTAGTCTAATCTAGGCCTACCTCTGCCTTTCTTCACTCCTATTTCTGCCTCCAAAATATCGCGGACTATTCCCCGATGTCTCAGCAAGTGGCCTACCATTCTATCTCTTCTCTTCTTTAAGTTTTTCCACATACTCCTTTCCTCGCCGACTTTCTCCAATACTTCTTCGTTTCTAACCCTATCAGTCCATGGTATTTTCATCATTCTTCGGTAACACCACATCTCAAAAGCTTCTAATTTCTTCCTACTTGCTTCCCCTACCGTCCAGGTTTCGCAACCGTAAAGTGCCGTGCTCCATACATATGTTTTCAAAAATCTCTTCCTTGTTTCTAAGTTTATTACCCCCGAGCATAAAAGTGCTTTCTTTTTGTTAAAAGCTACCCGACCCTGCGCTATTCTTTGTTTTATGTCTTTATTCCCTTTATTTATTATTATGTCCCAATTTATTTTACTTCCTAAATAAGTGAAGCCTTTAACTTCCTCCAATCTTTCATTATTAATTTGTACTTTCGTTTTTGCTCTGCTCTCGCGCCCTCTGCACACTAACACCTTAGTTTTGTTTTTATTCACCCTCATTCCGTATTCCTCTGTCAACACTGCCTCCATTTCGTTCAATGCTGATTCTAAGTCCTCCTTACTAGATGCTAATACTACTATATCATCCGCGAATCTCAGCATTTTTAGTTTCTGTCCCTGTACTTTAATCCCGAAATCCACTCTACCTTTTATCACATTAATCGCCTCTTCGATGTACAGATTAAAAATTAGTGGTGATAGCGTACATCCTTGTCTTACTCCTTTCCTAATACCTACTTCCCTTTCCTCCCCTTCTACTTCTATAACAGCAGTTTGCTCTATGTATAGATTGTGTACTACTCTCCTATCTCTATACTTCATTCCCGCGCTCTTTAGTATCTCGAACATTTTTTCCCATCTTACGTTATCAAAAGCTTTTTCTAAATCTACAAATCCTATATAAGCGTTCTTTCCTTTTTCTATTGTTTTCTCTAACATTACTCTTAGCGCCAGAATAGCTTCGCGAGTTCCCCTATTTTGCCTAAACCCGAATTGGTCTTCTCCTAGTATTTCCTCCGCTCTATTTTCCATCCTCTTCTGCACTATTCTAGTTAAGATTTTTGACGCATGGGAAGTTAGGCTAATCGTTCTAAAGTTCTCGCATTTGTCGGCTCCTCTCTTTTTCGGTATAGTAACGATAATTTTCCTCTTATAATCCTCCGGCATCTCGTCCGTTTCGTATATGTATTTTACCAGTTCAAACATCCTATTTACTACTTTCTGTCCCGCACATTTCAAAATTTCCGCCTGTATTTTATCTACACCCGGCACTCTATTATTCTTTAGCCCCCTTAGTGCTATTTCAAATTCCTCTCTCAATATAGGTTTTCCTACATCTTCCCTATCGATGCTAGATTCTTCCTCTAATATCTCTCCTAATTCCTGACCCTTGTATAAATTTCCTAAGTACTGCTTCCATCTATCCGCTTTCTCCTCTCTTCCTATCAGTATGTCCCCCGATTGACTCCTAACATTTCTACTTATTGTTCCTACATCCCTAAAGTTCCTCTTAATTATTTTGTAAGCCTCATCGGTCTTACCTACTTGCAACTTATCTTCTACTTTTTTGCATTTCTCCTCTATCCATTGTTCTTTCGCTTTTCTACATTTTCTAATGATTTCCCACTTTATTGCCTTATACGTTTTCAGTCCTTCTTCGTCTCGTCTGTTTTTGTAGCCTCGTCTCTTTTGCATTAAGTTTAAGATTTCGTCCGTTATCCAGGGCTTCCTATCTTCCCTTTTATCGTGTACTAAAACGTCCGTAGCCGCGGAAGTTAGACTATTCTTGATACCCTCCCACTCAGTTTCTGCGTTCTTGATTTCGTCCTTACTCGTTTTATTTATTAATTGATCTGTTTTCTCCTGGAACTTATCTTTTATATTCTGATCCCTCAATATGTCTACATTTATACGTTTCTTATCCTTCCGGGTTTTCAGATTTTTGAACTTTAATCTAGCTTTCATGACTAACAAGTTGTGATCGCTGTCTACATCTGCTCCTTGAGCATTGAAGGTCAAATACACAAAAACGTTCTGTGTCAATGTAGCCCCAAGAACTGCCAAAGTAACCCGCAAAGTCAATGTAATCCCGTTTTACAGTAATCAACATGGATAACATTCTGATAGTTCTATTATTTGTGACAATTATTCGTTATCTGGATATCATCTTATAATTTCTTGTGATCCATGTTTACAAATTCATCTATGAAATATCATCCAGACTGAGCTCGAATCAATTTGAAATAAATAGTATGTGACAGACATAAGAGAAGAATTTTAATCACTACTAAAATTATATTGGGGATTATATTAGTATCAAGAGAACCGAAGAACACAACCATGAATATTTACTTAATAAGCAATCCTTGAAATGTATGTAGTAGTGCAAAAAATATTTCACATAGATTAGATACTATCCACAGTAAATAGACTACAACAGCTATCTCTATATCAAACTGGATCATTGATCAGAAGGTCAAACTTTAAGAGCTAGCAATTTTGATTAGCTATAATTGTAGCAATAATAACAAACTTGACCACATTATTTTTACTAATTGTGAACTCAGTAACAGCAATAGATGAAACACTTTCTTCAATTTCCAAACTGCTGTGATTCCAATTAGGCTTATACATATTTTAATGCCATAAGCATACTTTCCATTATATATTTCTTTACATATGGCTCTCCATGCACTAAGCAATTTCATTTAGCAATCACATTAATTTTATTTTATCTTCTCTCATTTATTGGAAGGTACTGGACAATGTTCTAAGATGATTTCTAATTCAATGAGAATGACTTAGGACAATGTTCTAAGTTCATATTACAAAAAGAAACAATATATTCTGCTGACGAAGATAACATTGCTATCGTATGCATTAAAACATCGGTTGTGGTTAAGAGGAGTACAATAAATTGCCTTCTTTCATTTCTGTAGAGTAAAAGGAACATAAACATCTAAGAATAGTTACAGTTTCACACAACAGTTAATGAAAACAGTTAATGTCCTCAAGTTTCTCTTTTACTAAATAGAAGAAAAACTAATTTTGGAAAATTCTGTACATTTTTGTGGTTTTTTCTACAGGAATTTCTCAGTTTCTAATCTGCTTCATTGGAGCAGATAAACAAGGGTAATGAGCTATAATCAGAGTGTGGACTATCTGCCTGCCAAAATATGGGGTGTTTTCTCTGAAACATTTAAGACATTGAGTACAGTCTGAAGACTGGTGCTGATGCAACTCTACCAACAGCCATTAGCTATTTTAAAAACCTTTCTGATATGTTACAGTTATAGTTCCATACAGCAGTTAATTCAAATGTCCTCAGGTTTCTCTTTTACTAAATAGAAGAGCAACTAATTTTGGGAAATCCAATAGAATTTTGTGATTACTCCAGAACCATTTAAGGCATTTTTAAAGGTACTAAATTAGTCAACGCATATGATTAGATAACAAACCGATATTTATGATTGAAACTGTATTCCTTTTTGAGTCACAGATAACCAGTGGATAAACGGACACAAAAATATTTTACTACACAAGAATAAATGGTAATGGTAATACCTTGTTAAAGTTTTAATTGCATTTATCAAAATTTACCTAATTGTAACACTGAAACACGAGCATTTTAATGTAGAACTCAAATGTATAGTGATTCTTACCCTCTTTCCTTCATGAGAAAATTCTTCTATGTTTATAAGAATAATATATATAAGAAGGCCACATCGAACATGTGTAACTATGTGCTATTAAGTGTAAGTAGGTCATTTTGGTACGAAAATAAACGACACCAATGTAAAGTTATGTACAACTTTTATTGTTTTAAATTTTAAAGATCTGCGTGATGAAATTTTTGTCATGAGGAGGTTAAATATTGATAAACAGTATAGAATGTGTTCAAAAATTAAAAAAATATGTCATGTGTGAATGAAATGAATATTTTATTTATTTATTTAAACAGCAGTCCCGAAATTATATAATAATGCATTTATTGCCCAACAGAAAAATCTATTTATAGGGCATAAATAATATGGAACTCAAAATAAATAAATACATATATATATATATATATATATATATATATATATATATATATATATATGTGCACATAACTAAAAAATTCTGTAAAGAAAAATGTAAAAAAAATTTTTCTAGCGTTTATTTTTAGTTTTTTGGCCTAAAAACAACAACAAAGTTTTTAACAATTTTTTTCTGTGTGTGTGTATGTCGTTGTCGGCATTTTAAAACTTGTTAGCACGATAACTCAACTAAGTCGTATCGGATCGGTCGGGCTTTGACTGATTCTGATCGGGGAAGTCTCCCAGACGACACCTATTGATTTTGAAGTAGATAGAACACACTATACCATGTTCATGGGTCATGAAAAAGCACAATTATGGACTATTTGAGAAAATTTCTTTGTTAGCACGATGACTCAAATAAATCGTATCGTATAGAATCAGTCGAAACCGTATATCGGGTTTCGACTGATTCTAATTAGGGACATCTATCTACCAGACGACATCTATTGATTTTGAGGTGGATAGGACACACACCACCCTGTCAATGGGCCATGAGAAAGCACGATAGTGGACTATTTAAAAAAAGTAGAACTGTCGCATAAAACACATTTTCTGCATTTATGTGTTGGTTTATTTTTTCTCGGTCACTCAATTTCGAGATAACATAAATACTTATCTGCCAAATGATCGTATTGTTTCATATTTGTAATGGCAATTCACTTTAATATGAGCAGTTGAAATTTGTTATTAAATATGGCACTTATGCTAGCTATCATTTATCATCTGTGGCGAGTGTCTATTTTGGTATTCATTAAACCATAAGGCACATTTCATGAAACTATGTAAACATACGTGTAAATCTCGTAAAATATTTAAAATTATTCCACAGATATTAAATAACATAGAAACGGCGCATAGCTTTTCTCTCCGATGATTATAGATTATATTTTCTGACATTTCCGGTCTGGTCATTTCTGGGTTATACTAGACGTCTTGTATACCATGACAATGTCTATATATTGTCTATAGTGAGCACAGAACATTTTTTATTTCTCATTTTCATTTTTCCCAAACACAGGTAAAGTATTTTATTCTTTTAGCAATTAATACAATTTTGAAACATACCAAAAAAACTGGGAAGTGAAATTTTGGCTGTAATTTTTAAGTTGTTACGGTATCACACAAATATAGAGACTAGAAGATCATATGAGATCCCAAAATTCTACATTCTAAATTGGATAAATGTGGATAAAGCTGAGAATCTTAATATAAACTATAAGTCAATAAAGTAAAATACAGTTTTCTTCTAGAGAACGATATGAAAATTCGCTGTTCGCCTGCTTCAATCTAAGATTGGAAGAGCATTTTGGCCGTGTGTGTGCAGACGTTAATCCAGATAGTGGGTGTAACGGAGATATGATTTGATACCGCTGGGAGAGAATCGGTTGGGTAAATGCCCACCCATGACTGTGTCGAAACGTTAGAGAAATATAATTTATAGTTATTGTAAAAGAAGAATAATTACTTTGGCTCCTCCTTTCGCGCCGTTATTTATTGGCACTGCGGTGGTACATCAGAATGAATAAAAAAGTATTTCCTTGTTCGAAAGAAATTATCGATAGATTGCCATATACAGGGTGTTCCATTTAAAAATAAACATTCGTAATAACTGTTGAAAAATATAGAATTTATAACGCAGGCCTACAAATTTTGACATTTTGAAAGTTGATTTCGGTTTGATAAGTGATTATGAGTGAGTTATTTACGCTGATTTCATATCTAGCTTCCGTTTTTGCCCCTCGTGTAAGGTTTTTGATCAGCTGAAGAATCAGAATAAATTAAAAACTAAAGGAAAAATTACATTTTAATAAACATTATATTTAATAAACAGTAAAAAGCAACAAGACAAATAGTTTTGAGTCTCCAATTTCTATTTTTCTTTGAAAATTTCTCCCTTTTTAATAAAAAACTTCATTTTGTAGTTTTTCTTGTGTATCATTCAATCATTCGTTGGATCTTCTCTTTTCAATATCCAGCAACAATCTGCCATCATCCCATCGACCTTGGTCGATACCTCGATACGTCTTTTCGATTTCCCTTCTGTTTTGATGGAACCTTTTACCTTTCTCCTCCCTAGCAGCAATAAGGTTTTCTGGAAAGTAGTCCAGATGAGGATGCAGAATATTAATTTTTATGCTCATATACAATCCAGTTGCTTAAACTTATCCAGTATTTTGTTGACAATTTTCTCATACTGTGGATGTTTATAATTTCCTAAAAAAAAATTATATTTATTGTTATATTTTTAAAGCATATCCAAGACTATTTTTCAATTTCTGTCACTGTTTCTTTAAACTATTAGTCCTGCATTAATTTTCTTATTTGTGGTTCTACAAATATGCCTTCCTTTAATTTTGCTTCATAAGTAGCCGGAAATTTGCCACATACGTACTTAAAACAATTCCCATTTTTATCTATAGCCTTTTCATATTCATTTCATTATATTTTCATATACCAGAATATATTTTCGTATACCAGAAACAGTGTAATATACTATTTTAATACCATTAAAAATGGCAGTTTTTACCACGGCATATTTTCAACAGTATAGCTAATGATACTATACTTTTCAATATTTTGTTCAGAAAATCCTACGATTACTAGGAATGGTTAATATCAAACAAATCCACTGTGTACTATAAATATAATACTGTAACAAATAATTTAGAATTTTCTTCCAATTAAAACTTAAAGCTGCCTTAATAGAACTGATCCATTATACCTTCTATATTGAGAATCTTTTTATATGAATTATGGTTGAATTTTCAATAATTCAATATTATAATGGGCA
Organism: Rosalia funebris; assembly: GCA_037954035.1. Classification (NCBI taxonomy): domain Eukaryota; kingdom Metazoa; phylum Arthropoda; class Insecta; order Coleoptera; family Cerambycidae; genus Rosalia; species Rosalia funebris. The sequence continues at coordinate 37,040,956 of JAZFAV010000015.1, forward strand.
TAATAAATATTTAATATCGATGTAAATATGTCTAATGTCTTTAATTGAAACGAGGTTTACAGGAAGACTATCTTGTTGAATAAAAAATCTGCACTTTACACACGTTAGCCTTCAAAAAGCTGGAAGAATTTGAATGTGAACAATGGAAATTGACAACGGAAAGAATGTGAACTTTACATACAAAATAAATTGTGTCTACAAAATACAGCTTCTTTAAACAGAAAAAGGTACATAAAGGGGTACTATAAGTAGTAAGGCTATGTCACTCCTAGCTCACCCTCGGATTTGTCCGCGGACATTTGATGCGGATGGCATGTGGTCATTGTTGATCTGAAGAAATATTGGCGCAGGTATAAAACAGGTGTGTACAGGTATAAAACAGGTCTGTACCGGTTTAAAATAGGTATGGTGGTATTAGGAAAAAACATGACGTCATTAAACAGTTTACCATACCTGTTTTAAATCGGTACAGACCTGTTTTATACCTGTACACACCTGTTTTATACTTGCGCCAAGAGATCTTCAGATCAACAATGACCACATGCCATCCGCATCAAATGTCCGTGGACAAATCCGAGGGTGTGCCAGGAATGACATAGCTATACTACTACTATATATACTTGTATGTACGATATTACCTATATTTACCTCTAATTTTGCTTAAGGGGGTAAACCACTCTAGAGGCCGAAACACACAGAAAATTTCGAGAATTGTTTTTCAAAAAAACTGAACAACATCGAAATCTGGTAAAAAGTTCTTTATTACATAACTATTGAAGTGTGTTTTTAATTTTTTTCAAAGCTGTAAACAACAAAATGGCGGCTTCTCAGTATTTTTCCCTGGACATCTTTTTTTTCTATGACTGCGTGGCCGAACCAATAACTCCTGCAAATTTAAAGATACAATCATGACTCAAGAAAATTTTGATTTAATGTGATATTAGCCACAACAGTACGAAGGATTTTTGATTTAAATTTATTTTTGCAAAAATGGCGTGTTTTTGTAGAAAAGTTCGAAAAAACTAAAAAAAAATTAATAAAAATTGAATTATGCATTATAAAAAAAAACTAAACAGGACTGTCGAGGATAATGTAGTTTTAAATATTCTGTCAAATTTCAAGCCAATCGAACAAAAATTGTTCGAGATATTGGTTCGGCCGACTTGAAATTTGTTGTTTCGAGAAATACGCGTTTAAAGTTTGTACTGAAAAGATAAGACAAAATTCAATGTACCTTTAGTCTGCAATGCGCGCATAGAGCAGCGAAAGGGGCCGCGCTACATTTAAAATTCGAGTCCTTGCAGATTTCTCCCGTGCATTAAACTTTGCCAAGTGATTTTTACGATACTAAGAAGGTACATTTTAAGCGAAAAAAAAAAATCGATTTTTCAAAAGTGTGATTAACCCTCTTAATTTAACAAATACTAATTCTATGTTACTATTTATATTTTATGGCTATGACTTATTTGTCTCCCATGGTTTATGCTTCTTTAAAAGAATTTTTTTCTAAATCATTTCATAACATCAATGCATGCGCATCACATTCCCTTTCATTGTATCCTGTTTCGCTTGTAAGAGAACATTCACATTAATTGATATTTCTTCAATGAAAGAACGTTATATTTTCGCAGTATGATCCGTAGATATTTTTGCCTTGACCAACATCAATAAGCAACGTACTTTTACTCTTATTCACGTTTTTCGTGTACCGCTGGCAAATAGATCGGTGGTATCAACGTCGGTATTTGCGACTGAATCATCGCCAACATCTACTGCAATTATCCAATACATAAATTAAACATTCATTTTACAATAATTGCCAATTGTCCCCTTTTAATGTATATTTATGATACCATAAATATTTGCTTGCGATGTTGGTATTTCTGCAATTTACTCCGGAGTTTAGTGCTTTAAATATTAATTAGATCAGAGGGAAATACAGCCAACGTTTTACCTTCTCAGCTTCAAGAACTATTGTAAAAGTTCGCAGTTTTGCTTCAGATTACCAATAATATAACCACGAGTAAGTAAATCGCAATAATATTGCGCCACCCCCTCGCTCATATTGAAGGCACCCCCGGAACATACCTTCAGAGGCTTCGGATCAAAAAACAAAAGTTACCACGTTGTTCGCAAGGGTGTATTGACTTTGTATTGACCTAATAATTTCGTGACGCACACACGAAAACAGCCGTTTAGTAAATAGAGAGATAATATAGCAGCAGCTTGATTATGTTGAGTGATGATACTACCTACTAAAACGACAAAACGTCTATAAATAACATTCTATCGAAAAGAAGTAATTCCATTGTCGTACTAATAATTAAGGACCTGGTATTTGAGTTTTCTTTTGTCATAATTGTTGACATATACTTGGATTATCATACTTTTGGTCTAGATCAAAACAAGGATTGGTTAATTTTCAATAAATATTTACGTAATCACCACAACTTGTTAGTTGTCAGCCAAATACTAATTCTATTTCATGCTAGACTCATTCTCTTTGGAAAAGTTAGTGGTACACTAAGAGAATTATTTAATTGAGGAACAAAATGTATGACGAATTAAATTACTTTTATTTAAGATTACAAAACAGCAGTAGCAAATTAGAAATATAGAGTAATAATAATAACATAATTTTTGTACTATATGAAAAATATACAATTACTCTATCTTTCCGACTTATATGTTACTGACATAGATCGTATCGATGAAGATGTATGCCCCACGATTTCATTCGGCATTTGTCCTGGATAGGCGTACCGTGTACGGCACTGATGAGAACTAATAAGTTCGAAGCAGCTGTATGTCCTTCGGTTCCAATCCGGGACAGACGTCGAATCCTACCTGTGACGGGTTTTATTTTTGAAACCTTATCTGATCGTGCAGAAACACGAGAGAGGGGTCGGGGACTACTTTTAGGTATAATTCAATGCCTGGCGGGGCTTTAACTCGAGGAGTAGCTGTTTCCTATAGCGATTATGTAATAGCTTTGCTATTCGGGAATTACTTTCATAACCGCGTGGCGTTTTGGTAGTTCCTTTCTCGATTTCCGACTTATATGTTAGTCAATTACTCCATCGCAATGGTTCTCAACCGGTGGTATGCGTACCTTGGGGGTACGCGGAAATCTGTAAGGGGTACGCGGTTAACTATATGACTATATACAAAATTATATTGATACATGCTAGAATTTCATTGTGACAAAAATTTGAGTAATGATTTAAAACTGAAAACTATCAGCAATATAGCAAAACAAACACGTCACTCGTACTTGTAGCTAGAGTAATAATTGGAACAGTAGTAGTGTGGCTGGTGAACGACAGTATCTGACCAAGCTGGAGCCAAACATTGATGAACTTTGTAAACAAAAAGAAAGCCTAGCGTTCCCACTTCCCACTAATAATTTTCTGTGCCTTTTTTAATTTTATGTCTGATTAATAAAAACTTTTTAACAAAATGTCCAATAAAATAAAATTTCTTGTTTTTAATTGAAATTACCTATTCGTAATTAAACTTAATTAACTTAATCTATGTAACACATTTTAATAATACTAAAGTGTTTTTTGTTGGGGGTACGCATAGTTAATGATACACAAAAAAGGGGTAGGTGGGTTGAAAAGGTTGAGAACCCCTGCTCTATCGAAGAATTGGCGAAAAAGCATGGTACAAAATACCATCCTAGAACTACCGAAATTAATAGTGCACGTAGTATACATCTAGAGAATACTTGTTTACTTTTAACAGGAATATGTGTTAATAGATACTATGAGATTTGGTCGTAGGTACATTTAGGCATTAATTAAATAATAATATAATATTTATTTAAATATATTAATATATGATTTAAATATATTATATTTTAAAATTTATGTTTCTTCATGTACTACAATAAATAAGTTGATCGAATTTTAACATTTACATTGTCGTCTTTACAAAGAGGAAAATTCTATATACAGTTTTTAATTTTAATTTCAAGCAATCTCAATAAACGAGTTTTTGGCCAGTAAAAATATTCCTGTGGATAATCAGCCTCCTTATTTGCATGACTTGAATCATTGTGATTACTCAAAAACTGCTGATGACTGTAAACAAATTGAACTCAAAATCTGAAAACTAAAAACTTGGGGCTTCAAATAAATTTTTGTAATTGTTCTGCGACTATTTTTCTCCATGTTACAGCCCTCTGAAAATCAACTAAAAATTTAGGATTTTTTTACATCCCTTAATTTTTGTGCTTAGTGTAGAAAAAACCCGTAGTTGTTAACTGATAGTCGCCAAACTATGATTGTTTAAGAATTATACGTAAAAAACATTGTCCTGCTTGGTTCTGTCAATCTATTTACATTCGAAGGAGTGCTAATATGGAAAATCAGACATACCGTACCTAATTTTTCTGGAATAACGATAGAAATCGCCGCGGTCTCTATCGTGTGACGTTCATCTTTAACGATCGTAGGCGCAGATTGTCAGCCTTGATATTTAGAACATAACTTCATCTCACACTTAATATTAATCGTTTCGCGTAATTGTCTTACATCAAAATTGATTATTTGTATTTTATGGATTAGGTACAGGTGCACGTCGAGGTGAGTCACGGAGGAAGGTACGCTCACCGACTCATTAACGAATTTACAAATTGCTTGCGTAAATGGCGTTGACGTTTGCATCAATAAATTCACAATTAGTTTGATATATGCTGTGAAATTGGCACAGATTTATTTCACCAACATTTGGATAGTTATAATTAATTTTATAAGATACTGTACTTTTAATATCATCATTAATGTAAATGATGTAAGGTATATAAAGTGCCTGAAAGAAATGGAAGAATCATTCTTTCTAAGAATCGCCCTTGCTTTGTTTAAATATAGTATTTACCTAATTTAGTTCTATGAGCCCAGGATCATAATAGTTTGACCAGGCATAATTTTACAACTAATACATTTAAATGAAAGTAATAACACTCTCAAAACTATTTTATTAAACAAAAATATTGGCAACAGAAACAATGTGTAAACTTTTAACTTAAATACTGTAAAATATTACTACGTTTTGATGTGTCGTGACAAGTTTGTTAATAAAAAGCATTCAGGTTCGCGGTTCAAAATAGTTCGGCCGCTTCATCAAAACATCACATTTGTTAACAATTATAGCTTTAATTCTGGCAGGCATTATATCTAAGCTGGTACTTAGTGTAATCTTCGAGAAGCATGCAGTATCAAACTTCTTGCAGTTTACTGCGTAGATCATTAACTGAACGGGCTAGATGTTTGCGCAAGTGTTTTTTCATTTTATGTCACAATATTTCTATTGGCGAGAGGTCTGGGCTGCTAGAGGACCACTCCATAACAGGGACATTATGTTCAGTAAATCAAGTTTTGACAGCTTTGCTGTGTGATACGTAGCACCATCCTGCTGGAAAATATACTACGCATCAGTGCCTTCATATATTGGTATTGACGGCAATAAACTGTCTGTCAAAATTGGTTTATATTTTTCTGCTGTTATAGTACCATCTATGATATGCAATTTTCCTACGCCAGTAGTAATACAACACGGCTATCAACTCACTTTCAGGCGGCTATCAGCCCAACCTCGATGCAGATGACATGTATCCATCGGGAGTGACCAAAGATATGGTGGGGGTGACCAGAGGGTCGCCAAGAGTTTTTGAGATCAACACTGACCAGAGGGTGCAGAACAGCCCCATTCAAACAGGTCGTACAGCCCCCATTCAACCTGAGCCCATTCTAAAAGAGCTGTACGACCTGTTCAAATGGGGCTCTTCTGCACCCTCTGGTCAGAGTTGATCCCAAGAAATCTTCGCGACCCTATGGTCACCCCTCCACCACATACTTGGTCACTCCCGATGGATACATGCCATCCGCATAGAGATTGGGCTGATAGCCGCCCGAAAGTAAGTTGATAGCCGTGTTGTATTACTACTTACGCCCATTGTTATGAAGTGTTGCCATTATTATAAAGTTCAGTGCCTGTTTTCTGTCCCACCGTAATCGATTGATTTCCTGTCGTTTACTTAATCCTTTCCAGCTCAGTGATTCCACTTGGTATCATACAACTTTTAATAGTGTGTAAGCCTGGTTGCATGAAAATAATGTTATAATTTTATATAACACTGCACCTTAGAACTTCTAGATGCCGCCACAATGATATTATGCAGATATTATTAGTATTTGGCGGGATTACTCAGTGATCTTGTTTACTTGGGTGTGTCATCCAGTATACAGTGCTATTATAGTGTACGAATTTATTTTGAAAATTGTGGAAATTGTTAATTTTTTTATAAACTTTTTGTTTAAAAGTAAGTAAAATCTCTGTATCTTTGTGATTATATACTAAAATATAGATTATGCTATAATATGTTGTAAAAAATGGTCGTCCAGTTGTTATGATTCCATTTGGCGTCAACGGGCATTTGTAGCGAAATTAAAGCTTATAATATATACTTGGGAGAAAACATGTTTTTTACAACTTATTTTTTATTTTTGACTGAAAACGTAATTTATGATTATTTGCGGACAAAATATTGAAAATTTTATAGCATATATTTTTCAGTACAGAATAATGACTCGACAAAGTCTTACGGAACAAGAAGAAAGGCAGCTGCTTCCTCTTTTATAAGGGGATGTTTCTGATGTCAATATTGAGGAATCTGATGGTGAAATTGACTTAGAAACTCCAGATATATCTAATATACCTGATTACACTCTACCATTCGAACAAAATATCGGTGTTGCATATGAAGTAAATGAACAAAGTAATGATGAAGAACATTACGATTCTGAGGATGATATACCATTGTCGCTGCTTTTTGAAAAGGAAATTAGTTTGTCCTAAAATTAGTTGGCCAAAAATAAAAAGAAAAAAGAAAAGAAAAAGAAAATTGTGTACAGATGGCGTCACAAGAATATTGATCCAGCAGTTTCTGATTGCACTATCAATTTTTCAGACCCACCTGATCCAGAAATAACGCCGTTAGCGTATTTTAAGTATTTTTTTGACGACTCCTTGATTTGTTTCATTGCTCTACAAACAAATTTAGATTCAGTTCAAAAAGCAGAAAATTCAATCAGTACCAACGAAGATGAAATAGAGCAGTTTTTACGCATACACATCCTAAGTGGTATTGTAAAAATGCCCAGCTATCGGATGTATTGGGCTGAAGCAACTCGCTATGCTCCTATTGCTGAGACAATGTCACGCAACAGGTTTGATAAACTGCGCAATTTCTTACACCTGAATAATAACTCTAAAATGAGACCACGCAGCAGTTCAGAATATGACAAGTTATTTAAAAATCGGTCTGTAATAGAAAGTGTTAGAGCCAATTTTGCAACAATTGAAGCAGAAGAGCATAATTCTGTTGATGAAATTATGATTCCCTTCAAAGGAAGGAGTTCCTTGAAACAATATATAAAGAATAAAACTCATAAATGGGGCATAAAAATGTTTGCTCGAGCAGGATCAAGTGGTATTATATATGATCTTGAGATTTACATCGGAAAGGGAACAGTAAACGAGATATCTGAACTTGGCATTAGCGGCGATATAGTGATGAGACTATGCGAAAATATTCCAAAAAATCAGAATTATAAATTATATTGTGATAATTGGTTCACATCGCCAAAACTTTTTCTCAAACTGAAGGAACTTGGCATACTTGCTGCAGGAACTGTGAGAAGTAGCAGGCTATCAAAATGCAAGCTAAAAACTGATAAGGCTCTAAAAAGAAGGGGAGAGGTTCTTTTGATTACCTACTGACGTCAAGAAAAATTTAATTGCCGTAAAATGGCATGATAATAAGGTTGTTCATCTACTGTCAACATATAAGGGAACTAAACCTGTTGATGCTGTAAAACGGTGGACCGTTGCAGAAAAATGTTATATTGAGATGAAACGTACGAATATTGTAAAGCAATACAATACCTACATGGGAGGAGCGAACTTGCACGATATGTGTGTATCGCTTTACAGAATTGATTTTGTGGTGAGAAGATATTTGCGAATTTTTTTCAATATTGTTGACATGTGTATAGTCAATGCGTGGCTCTTGTATAGACGCCATATGAGCCAAAGAGATCAAAAGTGCAAACAGCTAATTGAATTTCGATCCGATATTGCACATGGACTTCTCAAAGCAGGAAAAGAAAATAGACGTAAACGAGGAAGACCATCATCAGCTGTGTCTTCTCCAGTGTCAACACCGCCACTTAGAAAAAAGGCAAAAACTTATGTTCCGGTAAATGATGTTAGATATGATGGACTTGGACACTGGCCTATTCACATCGAACCTAAACAAAGGTGCAGACTTTGCATTCATGCTTACTCTCGAGTGAAGTGTGAAAAGTGTGAAATGGCTTTGTGCTTCACGAAGGACAAAAATTGTTTTAAGTTGTTCCATTCTAAATAGAACTGTAAAATAACTACAACACATTCTATTTCATATTACTAAATGAATAAATGTTTTTGTAAGTTTACAAAGTTCTGTAATCATCATTAATGTTCTAGGACAAAATCTGTATATACATAATATCTGTTCATACACAATTACCCCAATGATGCCATATGGCTTCATTCATTTTTGAACATTTGGGAGGGGACTTTTTTTAGTTTTTCTCTTAATTTCCAATCCTAAGTATATATTGGTGATTTCTATTAACTTAGAATACTTTTCCTGCTATTTCAATTAATTTGGGCTGGAAAGGGTTAATAATGGCTTTTCTTTTATCTGAAGGAGAATCCGGTAAGTACAAAAATAAAATTTGAGTCAAACTTTACCTTGCAGAACTATTATTCTATTTTCATTATCGACCGTTTAGTTGTGGATACATAAATATTTTTGCAACAGCTTGCTTCCATGGCACCATCATTTCTTTTGAACTCAATCGTAGGTTTGTTGTTACAATCCTCTTCAGAGCATGTTGATCTAAGCGTGAAATTTGGGATGGTCGACCAATTTTCTTTGTTTGGACTGTGCATCCAGTTTTGTTATATAAGTTGATAATGCCTTATACTGGATATTTAGACAGCGAATACGTAGCAGATATTTTACGAGTCAAAATTCCCTGATTATGAGAAGTAATAATTGATTTTCAGATATCGCCACTTAATGCCACGCCACGTATTAGTTTTAGAAAATTTTAGTAGACGTGTCCAAAATACACATTATAATATCTGTTTGATGTTGACAACAATTGAGTTTCTATTTCGTTTTAAAACGCTACAAACGTTAATTGACATTTCAGCAACTGGCCTAGCTATTCTGAACCACGAATTTTAATCTTTTTCATTCAAACTTATTTATAACAAACTTGTCATTGACACATCATAGCGAAGTAATATTTCATCGTATTTAAATTAAAAGTGTTTACTTTATTTCTGTTACCAATGTTTTGAGAATGTTATTACTTTTACTTAAATATATTAGTAGAAAACTTATGCCTCGTCGAACTATCATGAGCCTGAGCTCATATATATTCAACACTTCCTGTTGAATGAAGTAACCAATAAATAAATAACGTGAAATAATATAATTCGTTAAATATTTATTTTTTAATAAACTGTTCATTCGCGTACAGAATATAGTTCTGAATTGATTGGGCAGTTACTTGATGAAAATCCATATTTATATAAAATTAAAACCCTTGCTAGTTAGATTTTCACTTTTTATTTGTTACCCATAACAATTCTTTCGCCAACACAGTGGCTTCTTCAGATGTTGAGTACATAGTCTATGTACTCAACATTTGAAGAAGCCACTGTGTTGGCGAAACAACTGTTATGTTTAACGAATAAAAAGTGAAAATCTAACTAGCAAAAGTTTTAATTTTGTATAGAATACAGTTGACGATAAAAGGAGAGAAGGGTATATTTGGCTACTATAACATGTGAGAACAACTTACAGTTGAAACATTCTTCTAATAAATTGGTCACAAGTTGCTTAAATATATCATGTATTATCCAATTATTAAAAGTACCTACGTACGTACGCAGATACCCCGTAATTTATTTAAATTGTTTTAATATACCCTGACCGAAAAGTTTAAACCAATTTATTACCAAATAAATACTTAACATCTGAACGGCCTACCAAAAATGGTGATCAAAGTCGTAGGAATACATACATTTTCCCAAAAGTAATTTTAAATTTGTACCTAGGAAGTGGCCCGGTGTTGATGCGACTCTGCGGGGGAGCCCATTTGTGTATGATTTAATCGTATACTGCCCGAAAATAGAAGAGTGCGCCTCGGTAATTAAAATAAATAATGGTGTTTTACATTAGAATCCAACCTACATCGAAGCGTCTAGTAATTTCCCTATATAACCCCATGCGGCGAACTGCCATACATCGTCACGCGATACTCATAATTATATTTAGCTAAATAAATTTATTTCACACGACTTACAAATCTAAAACGGTATTAGATCGGTTGTTGATGTTAAAAAGGAGGTACCTCGTGGAATATCATAATGTTATGACAAGTTGTATCTGGTTGTAATAGTCTGATGTAAATATATTTTAATTAAACCATTCGCATATACGATTTAAACTTTTATTTAAGGCTATTTATTTTATAGATAAATCAGTGACATTATACAGCACTCACAAAACAGTTAAGACTTCATAGCGTCATTAGTTAATGTTGTTCCAGAAATTAGTCATTACCGTCAACTTCTTGGAGATGGGAGAAGAGATCTACGAACTACAAAAATTTTCATTTACGGAAGAAGAGATTTATTATATTAGTATAATGCAAAGTTTTACTATCAGAGGGTAATATTCAAACTACAGAAATAAGGAGATTAGACTCCAACCTATCTGCAAATGCCTTATATAATAAGGAATAAACAAATTAGGTCAAAACAGCTATTCTCCTGGCTGTATACCAAACGCCGAGCGCTGAATGAAATAACAAAATTTGCCGTATTTTGTCTAACAGAGTTAGCACTAAAATACAGTCTCAGGATATCGTTAACTGCAGATCGGTTTCGACCTTACGTTGGGTCTCGTCAGTGTAGTATAAACGAGTATATCTTTGACAGATGAAGCTCACATCTAGTAGACGTTGCTACGTTCCACCGCAGTAGAACATACCAAACGTCATCTCTTGGCAGTTTCGAGAACAATCTAAATCGGAGTAAAAACTTGAGATCAGTGTAATGCAAAGTTTTATTACGCAGAGGGTAATATTCAAATTATAGAAGTAAGGAGATTATACTCCAACCCATCTTCAAGTGCCAATAATAAATTTTCTCATGATCTATTTTATTCCACATCTGAAGCGTATAAGCTACACTAAATATTTTTTAAATATATTGTTTGAACGTGCCACTATCTATTGTGTATAGATAGTGATTTGCTACTGATTCTATATAGATAGAAGAATAATCTATTTATATCTAAATGTTTCGTTTTTAAACCGAATTGGTTTAGATCATAACAATCTTATTAGAATATGGTCATGCAAGTTTTGCTACATTAAATATTTCTAATATTCTACAGCAGTGGAAGCCGGTGAGATTTTAGTAGCGAGGGCTGTAGAAAAAAATAACTCTAAATTATTGAGAAAATCTTACCTTACTTTTTAATGTCGGCAAATAAAGTCCATGCGACGATTTTTGTAACTCACAAACTTGTCTATAACTTTAGAATTAAAATTTTTAATATTTTGAACCAAATCCTTTTCTATTGATAACATAGCTAAAGCATTTAACCGTTTTTGCGACATAGTGTTTCTTAAAAATACTTTTATTCTTTGTAACGTAGAAAAAGACCGTTCTGCTTTAGCAGTGGACATTGGCTGTAACTAAAATCCTAAAAGTTTACTGATTTCTACAAAAGTATCTTCGATATTCAGGGGCGTAGCGTGAGAAAAGAATCTAGGGATGTGATAAAAGTTTTATAAGGGATAGAGGTATAGATAGACACTAACCTAAAATGATCATGTCTAGGTATATATCCTAATTTTTAAGATGAAGGTCAATTCTTCGGTTTTTGTTTGTTCCGCGAAAACGTCTATCATTGTTTTTTCAAATGTTCGAGACGATCTTATATCTTCTAACAACGCACTTTCAATATTTATTAATGCTAAAGCTGACAGTCTTTCTTGCTTTTGAGAATTTCGCATAAGTTTTTATTCTCTTTAAACATGAAAATGATCTTTCCGCAGAACTACTTGTGACAGGAATAGTCAAAATTAAACGACACAATTTTGATAACTCCTGGAAAATAGAAGATAATTGAAGGGACATAATATATTGGTGAAGCTCAAACACAGTGCTCTTTTTCATATAGGGATCACTATAAATCACTGAATGTTCACTTTTTAAACGATTTGCGTCAAATAATGTTCCATATGTATCTACTAAAGAAGAAAAAGTTCGTTAGGAAAACATTTCAACGAATGAAGCAAATCGTGTGGAATCTATATTTAAGAATTTCAGTTTAGAAATTTCACTAAACCGTTCATTAATGTTCAAAGTAATAACGTCCAAAATTTCATAAAACAATCATGCGTAGGTGCTTTTCTTATCTTCTTCAGGAATTAAATCCAAACGCATTATTTTACTTGGTGGTTGATTTTCTAACACAAATATATGCATACGGTCCCAAATGTTACTAAACTCGTTTTTCATTCTTTAATATGTGATTTGAAATCGGCGATATTTTTATTGCAGTAACTAATATCTGATATTTTTGTCTGTAGAATTTTAAACAGACTCTCGGAATGTGGGAATATTGCTAAGAAAGAAAACACTGCTAAGAAAAGATTAAAATCTAAGTCGCGCAATAAAGTTAAAAGGCCTCTAGCACAAATAACGGTTTCTCGATCCCATTCCTAATTTTAATTTTCACAATTACCTGAAACAGCGCTTCCAAATCTTCCTTATGTTATGGCGACAGTCGCCAAAATGCGTTCACATAATCGCATAACTGAGTCTGGAAGTAACGACGACACCTACTCGAGGTTCCACTGTTGACTGCGTAAAATCACTGACCATTTTGTTCATCTAACGCGTAACTTGGATGTAACGTGGACCATCGCATTTCAGCACTGCAACAAGTAACGCGGGAGTCCAATAAATTCGGGAGCAAATAATGTATATTTGCGGTCGGTTTAAAATAATTAATAAATTGTAATAATTGAATAAATCATTTGAACTAATTTGCCAATTTTTTAAGGGATGCGATGCATCACTCGCATTCATGTACGCTACGCCCCTGGTATAATTCCAGTAGTTTAAGTAGTTATACTGAATGTTATTATGGCAACTTTCCAATACAGCTACAATGTTAGTACATATTAATAATCCAGAGTTTAAAAAATATCGCGGAATAGTTTTCGGAAAGATACGCGACGTAATTATTTTAACGTGACGTAAAACATTTTTTCAGTTACGCTGTAATGGAAGACTGACAGCGTCGACAAAATTTCATTGCTGTATTCTGTAGATTATCTAACAAGTTTTGTTCTGTATATATACGCATTTAATACAAACTCTAAATCTATATGGCTAAATGTATTGAAACTTCTTGGGTTTAATGTGAATACCTACTCAGATTTATTATTATATTAATAATATACAACATACCTGGTGAGAAGAAATTGTACACAACAAAAACATCTGTGGACGATTGACTCAAATTACGGCATCACACAATTCTCCATAAAATGGAAATGAATAACACATAAATCATATTTATTATTGTAAAAACGTTTGCGATTGCGATTCTATGCATTATTTAAGTTGACCACCGACGCTAAATGACTAAGATGATAAATTATAAAGTGTCTGGGTTGAATCTATCAAACTGACAACTCAATTCACCTGCGTGATGATGATGCCATACAATGAACTATTTGACCTGCACTTTGGCGTTCTTTTTTTTGCAAAAAAATGTAATGAGCTTTTATACATGTAGTTTTATGCTGCAAAGAGGGCAATTTTCGTTTCAAATTTAAATTGATGTGTTCTGGGAGGCTGCTAATCTCTCGGAGAAATACTTTCGTGTGAATTTGTGTTTATTATTTTTTTCTATAATGTACGTATATTATTAGATTTCTTGTCTTAGACAGGCTCATTTGTATTATTAATTTCTCTTGATGCCGTTTAAGACGAGCTGAATGTGTCTGAAAGACGTGTTAGGAAAATGAACGTTTTAAATTTCAAGTTGTAATATATATTTCTAAAATATATTACGCGATCAATAGATTGTATCATAAATAACGTAAAATTTGGATAGTGTAAAGTGGTATTGGATTATACCGGGGGGCCCACGAAGTTCTGGCCAGTCGATATTTCGAAACATATTTGAACAATAATTTTTAAAATTGGCGATGTTAAACAGTCTAAAACGTTGCCCATTTTTGGCATAAAAGGACTTTACTTCACCTGCACATTTCCGGTCACGTGACATCAACTTGAAAATCTTAAATAAGATGCCCTGTATGTTATTACAATTTTGTGATGGTCGGTCTAATACCAATCCAATGATATCATATTTGTCAAGTTTTTGCGGCACTACAGTAGTACTCAACAACTGTTTATGAACGTTTCTTTATTTTTCTTAAAAAAAGAAAAACGTAGGTAGCTTATAAACAAAAAAGTTATCCTAGCAGCAGAAAGACATCACTACTTGTCAAGAGCTGTTAAGAAGTATTAGTAGATTCTGTGTTTGTAAAAATATTAATAAGATTATTATGCCTTTACACTTTACAATGTAAATGGTACAACATCTTGGCCGGCTCGCTTCCCACATGTAACACCTTTAGATTTTTTTCTATGGAGATACTTAAAAGGTTTGGTTTACAATACACAGCCTGAATATTTAGACGATTTGTAAAACAACAGAGCAGCGTGTCAAACTGTTACATCAGAAATGATTAGAGCAGCATGCTACACAAATGTTTTAAAAAGATTTGAGTATTGCGTTAATGAAGATGGACATAAATTTGAGCATCAATCGTAACGATTTTTATAATTATTGTATTTTGCTGTGTAATTATTTATCTTCTTTAATAAAAGTTTTAAAAAATCAATCCATTCATTTACCAGCTCAGATTATCACTGTTTTACATAAATGTGCTAATAGATATGGTATCGCTGGATTGGTATTAGATAGTCCATCACAAAATTGTAATAACATATAGGGTGTCTTATTTGAAATTTTGAAGTTGATGTCACGTGACCGAAAAGCGAAAGAACAATGGATAGAGGATAAATGCAAAGAAGTAGAAGATAAGTTGCAAGTAGGTAAAACCGATGAGGCTTACAAAATAATTAAGAGGAACTTCAGGGATATAGGAACAATAAGTAGAAACGTTAGGAGTCAATCGGGGGACATACTGATCGGAAGAGAGGAGAAAGCGGATAGATGGAAGCAGTACTTAGGAAATTTATACGAAGGTCAGGAATTAGGAGATATATTAGAGGAAGAATCTAGCATTGATAGGGAAGATGTAGGAAAACCTATATTGAGAGAGGAATTTGAAATAGCACTAAGGGGGCTAAAGAATAATAAAGCGCCGGGTGTAGATAAAATACAGGTGAAAATTTTGAAATGTGCGGGACAGAAAGTAGTAAATAGGATGTTTGAACTGGTAAAATACATATACGGAACGAGCGAGATGCCGGAGGATTATAAGAGGAACATTATCGTTACTATACCGAAAAAGAGAGGAGCCGACAAATGCGAGAACTTTAGAACGATTAGCCTAACTTCCTATGCGTCAAAAATCTTAACCAGAATAGTGCAGAAGAGGATGGAAAATAGAGCGGAGGAAATACTAGGAGAAGACCAATTCGGGTTTAGGCGAAATAGGGGAACTCGCGAAGCTATTCTGGCGCTAAGAGTAATGTTAGAGAAAACAATAGAGAAAGGAAAAAACGCTTATATAGGATTTGTAGATTTAGAAAAAGCTTTTGATAACGTAAGATGGGAAAAAATGTTCGAGATACTAAAGAGCGCGGGAATGAAGTATAGAGATAGGAGAGTAGTACACAATCTATACAATGAGCAAACTGCTGTTATAGAAGTAGAAGGGGAAAAAAGGGAAGTAGATATTAGGAAAGGAGTAAGACAAGGATGTACGCTATCACCACTAATTTTTAATCTGTACATCGAAGAGGCGATTAATGTGATAAAAGATAGAGTGGATTTCGGGATTAAAGTACAGGGACAGAAACTAAAAATGCTGAGATTCGCGGATGATATAGCAGTATTAGCATCTAGTAAGGAGGAATTAGAATCGGCATTGAACGAAATGGAGGCAGTGTTGACAGAGGAATACGGAATGAGGGTGAATAAAAACAAAACTAAAGTGTTAGTGTGCAGAGGGCGCGAGAGCAGAGCAAAAACGAAAGTACAAATTAATAATGAAAGATTGGAGGAAGTTAAAGACTTCACTTATTTAGGAAGTATAATAAATTGGGATGGAAGAAGCGATAAAGACATAAAACAAAGAATAGCGCAGGGTCGAGTAGCTTTTAACAAAAAGAAAGCACTTTTATGCTCGGGGGTAATAAACTTAGAAACAAGGAAGATATTTTTGAAAACATATGTATGGAGCATGGCACTATACGGTTGCGAAACCTGGACGGTAGGGGAAGCAAGCAGGAAGAAATTAGAAGCTTTTGAGATGCGGTGTTACCGAAGAATGATGAAAATACCATGGACTGATAGGGTTAGAAACGAAGAAGTATTGGAGAAAGTCGGCGAGAAAAGAAGTATGTGGAAAAACATAAGGATGAGAAGAGATAGAATGGTAGGCCACTTGCTGAGACATGGGGGAATAGTCCGCGATATTTTGGAGGCAGAAATAAGAGTGAAGAAAGGCAGAGTTAGGCCTAGATTAGACTACTGCTCGCAAATAGTAAGGGATGTAGGTTGTAGCACAATTAGCGAAATGCGTAGATTAGCACAAGATAGTAGAAGCTGGAGGTTAGCGTCCAACCAGTCTTAGGACTGATGACCTAATGATGATGTCACGTGACCGGAAATGTGCAGGTAAAATAAAGTCTTTTTATGCCAACAATGGGCAACGCTTTCGACTGTTTAACATCGTTAATTTTAAAAATTATTGCTCAAATAGGTTTCGAAATATTGACTGGCCAAAACTTCTTGAGCCCCTAGGTATAATTTATTACTTATCTACATCGTTCAGGCTATACGTGTCATAAATGATTTTTAACCAATAAATATAATTTCACGATGATGAAAAGTGGAACTCCAACTTTATCATATTTATAGTTAAAGTTACCTAAAAACCTGCTACTGGGAATTTCTCAAGATATTGTGACGAATGCCTCGAGCGATCCTGAACGCCGGAAGTATTCGAAACCATCAAGAGCGTGTGGAGTTGACTTCCAGTGCGTTCTATATTAGAGGGTTCGCCAAAGTTCCTTATCTAGAAACGTCTGGAGAGACGTCCTACTGCCTATATAAGAGTTGTGTCGTCCAGCCAGGAATTAGTTAAATCTGGACCACGATAGTGAGCGATACGGTGCGAAGAAAGTGACATTGTGTAATACAGTGTGAAAGTTAGTTTGTAAAGTTAAAGTAGAAAGAATGTTAGTTAGTTAGTTGGACTTGTAAATAGTTCATCTTTTAAATAAGTGTTTCTAGATAAGGAACTTTGGCGAACCTTCTAGTATAGAATGCACTGGAAGTCAACTCCACACGCTCTTGATGGTTTCGAAAATTCCCGGCGTTCGGGATCGCTCGAGGCGTTCGTGGCAATATTTTAAATTCATAGGTTTGAAAGGAGGAATTAGAATCAGCATTGAACGAAATGGATGCAGTGTTGACAGAGGAATACGGAATGAGGGTGAATAAAAACAAAACTAAAGTGTTAGTTTGCAGAGGGCGCGAGAGCAGAGCAAAAACTAAAGTACAAATTAATAATGAAAGATTGGAGGAAGTTAAAGACTTCACTTATTTAGGAAGTAAAGTAAATTGGGATGGAAGAAGCGATAAAAACATAAAACAAAGAATAGCGCAGGGTTGAGTAGCTTTTAACAAAAAGAAAGCACTTTTATGCTCGGGGGCAATAAACTTAGAAACAAGGAAGAGATTTTTGAAAACATATGTATGGAGCACGGCACTATACGGTTGCGAAACCTGGACGGTAGGGGAAGCAAGTAGGAAGAAATTAGAAACTCTTGAGATGTGGTGTTACCGAAGAACGATGAAAATACCATGGACTGATAGGGTTAGAAACGAAGAAGTATTGGAGAAAGTCGGCGAGAAAAGAAGTATGTGGAAAAACATAAAGAAGAGAAGAGATAGAAGGTAGGCCACTTGCTGAGACATGGGGGAATAGTTCGCGATATTTTGGAGGCAGAAATAGGAGTGAAGAAAGGCAGAGGTAGGCCTAGATTAGACTACTGCTCGCAAATAGTAAGGGATGTAGGTTGTAGCACAATTAGCGAAATGCGTAGGTTAGCACAAGATAGGAGAAGCTGGAGGTTAGCGTCCAACCAGTCTTAGGACTGATGACCTCATGATGTTGATGATGAGGTTTGAAGAGAAAAGCTTTAGATTAAATTGAGAAAAATATTTCATGAAAATTCATTCCCCCATGAGAATTGAGGACCAAATATTCTTTCTATAATGTACATGGAATGTAAAGTTTCAGTAAAAGTGGTAGATCTTTCCTGGAAACTAGCCTATACATGTTGAAGTGTTATTACACTTTTTTTTCTCCCTCTTCATTTTCGCATTTTCCTGAACACGAAGTCTCATTTGAAATATAGTTTTTATGTAAACCATTTTTCATCTTTTACGAGAGAGTTAATTTTTTAACATACAACGACGAAAGAATCAGAGTAATTGCATGACATTTTTTTAAGGTAATTTCTTTAAATTTTAAAAAGTAATATCAATATAAGTGTAAAGAACATAATGTAAGAAATATTTATTATTGTTAATATGGTCCTATTCAAGACAATAAACAATTGTACTATACAAGTATTATAATCAATATTCAGGTTATACTGCACACTTCTCAAATATTATCATTATATAAATATTAAGTTTTGTGATCTATAGGCAAATAAATTACTTTTCAGGTATGCCTATAAAAGATAATCAATAAGAGTTAAGTCTGCTGACATTGTAGGATTATAGGCGACACAATTTGTACTCGTGTCCAGTTTATGGGTTTAGAAACACATCACTTTTATAAGCCCAATCAATACAAACTGTAATTGAATGTTTTTTATTAACAGTAAATTATAAATGCTCTTATACTGTGAAGAGTCGCAGCCTGCAATTTACATAATTCAATTTGAATAAAAGAAAAAATACGGAGTCAATTTTATTTCTAAAATAAGAATTGTGACTATATTACTTCCTCACTTTTCCACCAATCATTACTGATCTGACGTTATGAATACAGCTTCTGAAAAGTAGCGGTATACCTTCATTATTTGTTTCTAGACGTAGGAGATAATCAAAGAATCAGACCAAAGATAATCAAAAAGAATGTAAAAAATAATCAAATATGTTTTTTAAAATATACCTTGTGTTCTAAAAGTAACTAATTAATGAAAATAATAATATATAAACAGGTCGATTTTGTCCCTGATCATAAGTCTGTCTAAAACTAAGACCACCTAATATTGCTTTTGCAGACGCTACGATTATTTAATGAAGAAAGGGCAAGACTTCTAGGGATAATAAATAAAAAAATTCGCTACATCCCCGGTATGTTCTCTCATATTGACACCACTCACAGCCCTTTATCTTAAGTCTACCTAGTCTACTTAAGTCTTTAAGTCACCCTAAATACTGTCTTAATATTTTTTTAAGGACTACGAAATCTTTAATGTAAAAAGTTTTATATTTTTAGGAAGAAAATATAGAAAACAGCAATACAACTACAGTAGACTGTCTGAATCTCGATATTCATTACAGACAACCCTTCGAGGGTCTACTAAGCCGGCTTAAATATAAGACCGCCCTAATATTTGTTTACTGACGTTACGATTTTCTCTGTGAAAGAAATATGACATTTTTAAGAAGAAATTAAGAAAATTACCACCAGTAGGGTCTCTGAAACCTCGATATCCATTATAGACGATACTTAGTCTCTACTAAGTAATTCTAAAGATAAAATAGCCTTAATATTGTTTTCACAGAAGCACAGTGGTCAAAAGCGCCAAAAAGATTGCCAAAAGTCGACAAGTAAATATTTTAATTTAGGGCTTTTTTCGCCCTATACTATTAGGTAGGGATTGCTAGTACACCTTGAGATCAATGAAAGGGTCTGGAATGCTCAAGTAGTCTCTCAAAACCATTTCAAAAGTGACCGTTGAGCGTGACGGATCAAGTCTTCGAGGCAAGGGGGCCCAAAGCTAGATTACGACAACAATAGTCGCTATACCATTATTTAAAGTTTTGTCCTAAATATGAAACATTATTTTTTTAAATTATTTTAATATCAATATTATTTTTAATTTTCATTGCAAATGATATTTTTTATTACTACTACGTACTGATTTTTTATTTTGAGATGATATGGATATCACGGATATCGCTTCCATGACGAGAAAAGATATTTTCGATCTCATTGGTAATAATTTGAATGATTACGATAAAAATTTTCGCGGTATCGAAGAACATGTGGCAGACTAGAGTGAGAATGGGCCATTCCCACTCTCGACTGATATCTGAAGATGAGGAATTACTGTAAATAAATGTTATATACTGTTGAATGTGTTAAATAAAGTGTTCTCTATTATGAAAATGATGTATGTTTTTTAATTGTAAAGAAATACCTCAATAACAATAAAGATCTCATTGCAATGCGACTAATTTTAATCACTTTCTGGCGGCCATTTTGAAGCCGCCATTGCGGTTTTGAAAATTTGGTTGAAACATTTGGAATTAGCGACCACGAAAACTCCCATACACAAAATCGCATTGCAATGCGACTAATTTTCATCATTCTTGGCGGCCATTTTAAAGCCGCCATTGCGTTTCTCAAAATTTTGTTCAAATATTTTAAATCAGCTAAATCAGCGACCTCGAAAACACCTATGTACAAAGTTTATTTGCTATGAGACTAATTTTCACCATTTTTGGCGGCAATCTCGTAGCCGCCATTTTGTTTTTCAAATATTTTTTAGAATATTTGAAATCTTCGCGACCTTGAAAGCTTCTATATACAAATTCTCAGACGGAAATAATAACTTTAAATACTTTTGGCCAGTTTTTTGGCGTTTTTGACCACTGTGAGTCGCTACGATTCTTTGAAGGACCAGATTTTTTGAGAAAATAGATAAAGAATCTCAAAACACCCTGAATACTCTTTAAACCCTCAATATCTACCACGCATAATCCTTATAATCTTTACTAAGCCAGTCTAAACATAAGGTTGCCCTAATATTTTCTCTACAAATGCTACGAATTTCTTAGAAATAATGTTATTTAAATACTAACTCGTTTTGTAAATTAAACAATACTGAACTACTTATAAGGGCACATTAAAGATCTATTACTAAATATAATTGAAGTATAAAATAAAATTAAAGAGTGTGTATTAAATTAAGTAAAGTGCATGCATAAATAACAATTCGATTCGATGAAAATTCTTAGAGTCTTTTTTTATCTCGCTTATTTTCACTGAAGTCTAAAGTTTGATAACATCAAGAATAATATTAGAATCCGCTTGGGGTCGTAGTTTATTAAGACCATATAAAACATAAATTTAAAATTGTCATTGAGCAACAATGTTAACCGTCACGTATCTACATATTTTTCATGAGCAATTTAACATTTAACTGCAAAAATATAAAATATGAAATGAATAATGCATTAGAGACTGCAATTCTCCGTGGCAATTATTTAAAAATTTATATTTTCTTCCCACGCGGCTGTTATTCTTTTATCACCAAAGCGCCTCCGTCTTAGCCTCGGGTCATCATTGTTTTAATAACAACTTCTCCTGTTTACAATAATTGTAATGTATTTATCTTAGTCTCGTGGAACTATTAAATGAAGTGATTCTGAATAATGCGTAGATTATAATTTTTGAAATATATAATAACTTAATGACGTACTAGGCTCATTCATCAGGTTTATTTGTCTTTTATACTGTGACGAAACTGACCTTTATTGTTCTAGGAAATGTGCTTATCATTCAAATCTCATTCATTTTAAGTTATTCCATGTTTCCGTATTTTAACTAATCTTGATTTATTTATATAATAGGGAAAAGCATCATGGGATTGAAATGGCACATGACAGTGTGGTGCTTATGCTATGAATAAGTTCATTTTTTAAATTACTATTATTACACTGTATGTCGTTATAACCCTTTCAATTAAAAATAAAAACAAAAATTAAGGAGATACACATTTTCTCTAATTATGAATATAAGGGCTCCAAGGATTGATTAAAAATGAACAATGTAGAATACACAGCTAACATTTAAAGGGTCCCATTCATTAATAGTTCAACTGCGGTCCAATGCCTGCGATGAATAACTGAAGGCTGAGATCTTATAGCATCACACATATAAACGACTACAGCTTGAAGGCCGTAGTCTCTGCAGGCCATTGACTGTCAATTGTCCGCACACACACACAACTCGTTATCCTCAGTCTGGAGGACTGCAGTTCATCAAAATATGGATTGTCATCTAGTCGCCTTCGGTTATACAGTATTGAGTCGTATTCCTAGCAATAATGGGTCGCATTTCACTGAAAAAACTTGTAGTTATAATGTTGAATTTATTGCTACTAAACACTACATCTAAATCACGAAGTGTAAAGAGATTTTGGATGAAGCAATGAATTCAAGAAAGAGGAACGTTCCCACGTGAATTTATTACGTGAACTACGTTTATTACTGGTGACGCTTCCAGTCGTCAATGACCCAACTTACGTATTCTCTTGCAAAATGCAATCTAGTAACTCTATGTCCTCTGATGAACAGTGGTACAATAGTTGGTCTTCTACTGTCCAGTCCTCCTTTATTATATCTTGTACTGACCATTCGTTCAGAAATTACTACATTTCGAGCTGTTGCTAGGGCTCTGCTTAGCTCTATTAGCTCTAAACTGGTAGAATGCTTATTTCTTGAGGTAACTTGCATAATATGTCGCTCATCTCTTCCACCTTTAGACTTCTAATGACCTTGTTCTTGGCTTCTACAGACGTTTACAAGTTTATTAAAACGTTTAACTATTCGACTAATTGAAGCACTCGGGAGAAAAGGCGGTAAGTCACAATACGTTAGTTGTGAGAAAAACGGATTTCAGAGTTCCAATCAAGTCCTGACATAATGTTATAGGATGTATAATGCCATAGGATGTCTGCATATAATATTACTATATAATGTTCAAAACTAAGTTTAATTCAAATTGCTATTCGGAATTAAGAGCTGAAATGTAAATTTTAGGAAAATAGTGGAAAAAAGACTGGAAAAATATAGCTTGTCACCTTTTCCTACTAGATGCAATAGACTATATTTTGGACGAAAATAAAGAAAAAGTCATCACTATTTTAAATAAATAAAATACTATTGGTTACATATTATAAAAAAATAAAATCATTGGAACATAGGAAAAATGAAATCACTCATATCATGTCTGTGTCGCTTCGCTTAGTTCTTCATCCAGATCCAAATCGAAGTCGATTCTATCTCAGACGACTCTAAAATCAAAGCAGCTTCCACATCAGCGACACCAAGTATTGCATAAAAGTCGTGGTAAATTGGTGGGATATATTTTGTTGTGGGTGTGGTGGGCTTTTCCGGACAATTTTTCTTGCAGCTGCATGGCTCTTCCATGACATTTGATGATTTTTCTACACCCCTATAAGTTTTATACTTCAGTATTCAGTCTTTTACTTTATTTTGTTCTTTTTCTATATTCAGTATTCACTTCTCTCCATCTGGAAAGGCGCTTTTTTTCTTGCGTGACAATACTACTTTGACTTTCTGTTTGATCTTCTCCCTGAAGAAATAAGAACAAAATAACTGAGCAAAAGGGCAATATGCCACAGTATAACCGCGATTGTTTTTTAATTTCACTGTACACTGAATTGATTTCAAATAATTTCACTTCCTGCAAATACTAGAATACATTGAAGAGGTTATTGAGCAAATAACTAATTACAAACTGTGTGTATTTACAAGACTTTATATGATTAATAGCAAATTTTCTACCTAAAGCAATATGCCCAGATAAATTTAACTTTAAAAGGGAGCATGTCACAAATAAGTTTTACTTACTGATTCTGATGAATTTTCAGGCTGAGACGACTCACTTGATGGATAAACATAATCCTCATCTTTAACACTGTCATCTGAATCACAAATGCTGTCATTGTCTTCGCTATTCCTACAAGAAAATAAACGTTTCCTAATACCAGTGACACTTGGCTCTGGCGCCATGATGCTTTTAACTGTGGCTTATTCCCTTTTTGCGACACACATATGCTTGTTTATTATTGGAGTGAAAACTAAATTCAAACATAAGTGTTGCCATCTAGGATTCAATAAAAGAAATATTTTCATGTGGCACATATTTTCATTATAAAAGTTTTAGATGTGCTTAAATCACAATTTCACAAGAATTTTGGCTTCACAATCACCCTTTTCTCCCGAGCGCTTCAATTGTTGATTGTCTAATTCCTAACAAATTAACCACATATTCCTTGTTACGTCCCTCGTTAACCAGAGTTATCGTTTTCACTGCTTCATCTTCTCTTTAGTTGTGTGGATAATTCATTTCTGCTACTCTAAGTGTACTGGACGAAGTGTTCTATCCACTTGATGACATTAAATGTTAAAATATCACTAGCTTAACTGAATTTATTGCCTTTTACAAATCACTTTAAATAGCGTTAAATGTATCATCTACAAACAATTACAAAATTTTGCTTCACATCTATCAAACAATTGCAATTATTTATTAGTACTGGCAGAGGATATCCTAAGCCACCTATATAAAATATTTAAGAATTTAAAACTTGAAGAAATGAAAACTTTTCCTGATACTTTAATTATGTCCAGGAGTGTAATAAAACAAAGTAATTTGAAATAAATTAATTTACCAAGGCGAATCATATTTAACTATGTAAGTTACCCTCTGACCTCTCTTTTCTTATACTTACAACTTAATCCTACCCACATACTTAATTACGGAGTAATTTTATATTAATTCGTAATTATGATTATAATTCTAAAGAAGAAAGTATCTTGTTTCAGAGGACGTCTGAAATCAAAAATTTATACCTCTAGACCTAGCTTAATGGCATATTTTGTTGAATAGTTCTTGAATAAAATTGTCGTTTGCTGTTATGTTTATGTTCTACGTTTTTTAAAAGAGATACATTGTATAGTGGGAACACTGAAGACTCTCTGCAGAATCTCTTAGGTGATTTTTAAAACAATTTTCAAAACATGCATTAACATATACTAATTATTCGTATGTTTAAATATATTTTAGAGTAAATTTATAACACTAGCCATTTTCCATTCCATAGTCCTTTTTATTTCACATAAGAGCGTAGCAACGATTATCCGCAGCCAGTAAGTTGCCGGCATTTACCTTTTTTTTTCCGGCATAGAGGGAACTTTTGCCGTTTTCGCAGTGCCATTAGTAAGACGTCCAGGCTCCTCAGCATCGATAGTTGCCTGGCACCTCCGAGGCATATTTTCCACAACATTTTTGGCGTATTCCTTTGGGAAAGACCTAAAAATTTTTCTAATTCGTTGGGAGAGCTGAGCCAAATTGCAGGGTCGGTTTTTACGGAGCTTCAGCTTGATAAAAGCCCATACATGTTCGATGGGATTTGCATCAGGTGGCTGAGATGGCCAATCCAAAATAACGACGCTTTTCTGCTCTTTCCACAATTTGCACGCTTTGCTCCGATGTTTTGGATCGTTGTCCTCTTAGAGTATCCAATCCTCAATGTGTTTCTTATACCAGAGTTTAGCAGACGGTAATAAAGCTTCCTGGTAAGTTTTGTTCATTTTTTCGGCGTTCAAGTTGTCCGTGAAGAGATAAAAAGTGCCAAAACCTTTTTGTGAAAGGCACCCCCAAACATGGGCCTTGACGGGGTATTTTACAGTCCGTTGGAGCAATCTGCTTGAAAAATTAGCCTAGGGACGTTTGATGCTCAAAAAAGCCCAGAAATATACTTCATCGGTGAAGATTACATTGCTCCAATCACGATCCAACTTCTCTTGAGCCTACGCGAGACGCTTCGCGACGTATTTCTCACTCAGCAATGGTCTCAGCAATGTACTCCGACATTTAACGTTAGTATCGCGTATAGGCGTATGAATTGTTTCGTGAGATATTGTCACACCTTTTTTGCTCAATTTTTCGACCCCTTCACGCAGAGTCAAGGCAGGATTTTTGGAATACAGGTCGAGAACCATTTCTTCGACTTTATCTGACATTTTTTAACACGCCCACGATTTGGGAAAGTCATCGAAATTCCCAACCTCCGAAAGCCCGTTCACACACCTAGTTACAAATTGCCACAACATTTTTATGTATTTTGCGGCAGACGAATGTGTCATTTTTGGTTCTCGGGGGTGAAAACAGAAAAACACCGCCTCGTAGCGTTTAGCGTAAATAGCGCTCATTCTCTTTGACCGGCCAGAATCAGACTGAATCCCAGTAACAAGTGTTCTTTTCCATACTGCGAAAATGGCAAGAGCTCTATCTACATAGTATAAAAAATGTAAAAGTCTACGACTTACCAGCTGCGGATAATCGCCGCTACGCTCTTATATGACAGAGTGTATTAGAAAGTAATTTGTATATATAATTTTAAACGTAACAAATTAATGTTCCTTGTACACATCCTACATTAGCCCTTTCTAAAGAATCACACTACTACTGCTGTTATTCTGTAGTACTCCATTTTTGCCCGTATTTATTAGTTTCTCTCAATATAGTAATGGACACAAGCCAATAACTTAGTGTATGGCGTATTAAATTAAATAAATATGGAGAACCAGATAAATCTTAAATATAGCCAGCAATATCTTACACACTTGGATAATTCTGCATATATAAGCAATTCCTGCTACAAAATTTACGACTTGTACGGGTTATTTATTATTGTAACAATTTATTATAGTTTCTGTGAATGTGTAGTTGAAACAATATAACAAGAGGTAATAAATGAATGCAATAACTTAACTGCATACACAAATTTAATTTTAACTTTCATCTTCTTTTCCTCGCCATCAGTTCTCTTATGTAATATAAGGAAATATTATGTTACGAGATGAAGCTTTAATATTAGCTGCAAGTCTTGTTTCTCTAAGGAGAGCGATGTTGTATATCATCACGCCACAAAATAGATATAATATAATCATTGTAGCACATTTCACTTTTTTTTTTTTAGCTGGAGCTTAATAGATATTTGATACTAGTGTCTAGTACAGGCCATAATAGACAGGAAGATAATTTTCGTATTCTAGCTTCTATACTTTCGCTTATGTTTTTTGTTAGGTGTTAAGTATGATTGTGTTTAAAAAAATAATTAGAAATAGGGAAAATATACTAGAATTTGATGTATAGAAACTAGCACGCTTAAATACAGTTCTAATGACTTATTATGGCTAAATTTAAAATTATGGCCAAATTATTAGATTATTATGGCTAAAGCTAGATTATTATGGCTAAAGTTAAAATTTTCTGGTTCACCGTTTGCAAAATTTTTCAATTAGTAATTTCAATTCGACAAAGAGAAGCTCACTAAAGTGTTGATAGTTGTAGTAGCGGGCATCCTTCTCACATAGGAGGTACATACATTAATAAGAAAATGTAGATTTAGAGAAACTCTTTTTAACTCCACGGCCTCTCCGGAAGATTACAAAAATCACAAAAATTGTATCAATTTCATATGAACCACAATTTACCAGAGGTCTAAAGAAAGAACGTAAGGTCCGGGATTTATGAAATAAGTTGCCAATATTAGAAAATAAAATAAAATAGAATAATAAGTTGCCATAAAATTAGAAAAATCTTCCTATTCCTATTCCTGTATTACTTAATCTCTATTTTCTTCCATTGTTAGTAACCACTAACATGTTGAACTTGCAGTTTACTGATCGATTACTGTCGTTGTTCGCCGTATTAACTGAAACTTGGCTAGCTATTATATCATTTAACGTAGACTTTATTCCATTATCTCATTTAGCTATCCTAACTTTTAATTAACCTCTAGTTACTAGAATCTATTTTATAATTGTTTTCGAAAGCAAGCTAAGCAATCTTTCTAATCGTCCATACTTTAAGTGAACCACGTGCTCCTTGAATCTATGATGATTACTTCTTCTGATATATTTTTTACTACAATCTTGACAACTGATTTCATAAATAGTATAATTTTTATATAATTTTTTTCTAGAATTGTCGTGAGATTACGAATAGTAGCCCAAAATATGTGTGCTTTTAAGTAATGTACATATCTACTATGTGAGTAAAATCTCCGTTGCTTTTGACTACAACCAACTTTTATTTTTTGAATTTATCGCTACTTAGAAAACCTTTAAGAATGTGCCTAAAGTTTAGTTTCTATATATTATATCAAATTCCTCATCTCAAATTCTAGTTTATACTTCTAATCTATTGTTTTCCAGTTCATACGTGAAACGGTTGTTTAATTTTGAAATAGAACTATCTATACCTATACACTCACAGACAAAAATATTGCATATTTTATTTTAAGTCATTGTTTTTATTTTATTTTTTTTTTTAACTTTTTGTGTCTTTTATTGCCAGTGCAGAGTATCTGGAGTGGTGGAGCAGTGGAGTGGAGTTCAAGTACTCTGAAATTTATTTCGGATAAAAGAAT
Organism: Rosalia funebris; assembly: GCA_037954035.1. NCBI lineage: Eukaryota > Metazoa > Arthropoda > Insecta > Coleoptera > Cerambycidae > Rosalia > Rosalia funebris. Next base: position 37,069,813 of record JAZFAV010000015.1, read on the forward strand.
ATTTAGACATTCTCTATAGTTGAATAAGCAATAGTGTTACAAATTACAAACATATCATTATGCATTGGCGACTAACAGAGACTGCTGTTTTATTTGTTGTTATGAGAATAACATTTCTAGTGCCTTATTTGTTGTTTCCGTAGTTTTTATGAGTTAGTGTCTGTTAAAATGGTTATGTTAGCCAAGGAGGGTTACAGACAAGAAGATATTGCGATAAAATTCATCGACTGCATATTCATCAATCGACTGCTTCTCGTATAGTAAAACGTTACAATGAGACTCAAGAATACAAAAGACGGTCTGGTCAAAGACGTAAAAGATGTACAACGCCAAGAGATGACCAATATTTGAGAATTCTATCCTTGCGAAATCACCCGCCTACAACTCCGCATCTGAAAAATGGATTACTGATTAAAAGACAAGTCAATGTAAGAATGAAAACAGTAATAAGTAGACTTAAAGAAGTTGGGTTAAACCCGAAATGTCCTGCTAGAGTTCCTAGGCTTCTCCCACGTCGCAGAACCAGACGGTTACAATTTGTAAGAGCCCATTCTAATTGGAATGAACATCAATGGGGAAAAGTATTTTTCACAGACGAAACACGAATACAATTATGGAAGCCGTATGGACGTGGTCGAGTGTACAGAAGGCCTGGGGAACATTTTGCAGAATGTAATCTTGCACAAAACGTTAACTTTGGTGGCGGTTCCATTATGCTTTGGGAAGGCATTAGTTGGGAGAGTCGCACGAGGCTTGTTGAGTTACATTTAAAAATGAATGCTGACTCGTACATACGCAACATCCTTAAAGAGCATGTTTTGTCTTATGCCGGGCTTCATTAGGTACGATAACTTTGTGCTAATGCATCATAATGCCCGGATTCATGCCGTTAGAACAGTGACGCAGTACTTTGAGAATGTTGGGATTGAGGCACTAGAGTGGTCACCAATGAGTCCTGATGCCAATCTCATAGAACGTCTATGGAACAACCTGAAGCAACATACACGAGCACGAAATCCAGCTCCTAACTCAATTGCAGAATTAGAAATTGCTGCACAGGAAGAATTGAATCAAATTTCGCAAGAAATCATCTGCGTAGCACACCTAGAAGGATGCAGGCTGTCGGTAAAGCTAGCGAAAGAAATACTAAGTACTAAATTTTTATTATATTGCCTCAAAGTATTCTTATATTTTCGTTATTGTTGACTCTTTCTAATTAAATCTGATAACCAAATTAAAGCTTATTTTATTAGTTCCTCTACAAATCTGTTGTAAAGTTTCAATATGTAATTTATATCACTATAATATGCGTAAAATACTCCAGTGCAGGGCATCTAGCAATACATAACACAAAAATTTTTAAGGAAAAAAATAAAATAAAAATAATGATTTAAAATAGAATATGCAATATTTTTGTCTGTGAGTGTATATTTCTGTGGAATCAAAAACTGCAAAAATTTCACCCGCATATATAAACCACTCACTAGGGAAATATTTAAAATATTCTTTGGCTTCTGCCTTAAATCCACTAATATAGCAGTTCGCCATTAAAGGCGACAGAGCTTTACCCATTACAAACCTTCATGTTGCTCATTACAGTACGTACTTTCGTAATTACATGGGCTTGATAATATTTCAAGGCAATCTTTGATAAATAAATAACCTACGACTCATCGTGTATGAGCTATTTTCGTATTCATTATCATAATAATTGTATAAATAACGAGTTGCTTTTCATTCAGCATAATTGGATTTTCTGAAAAGACATAAATCAAAAGACGATTTTAATCGCACCTGGCCGTACGTGAACTAGTTATTTAGCCACTAGATATTATTAAATTCGAACCAAGCCCGTAACGGGACCCGGGTGACCCTTTTCGCGAATATTTCGAATAATTGCACCATTTTTCATTCCCAGAGCAGGGTCGCTTAACTGTTATTATTTATTATGATGAGCAACTTATATGCAGAATATGAAGTATTCTCGTTTGTATAAATGTATCATCTCAATTTGGACATCGTAGTTACACACGATCATCTTGATAGCAGTTCGCCTTCTGCCGATAAACCGTCTGACCCAGATTATATTTAGATAGAAAGCACAAAAAATTTGCATGTTTCCCACGCACAATGATGCTGAAGTTTACTCCACATTTTACCGCGCACGCTACCGCTGGTGATTCCGATTTAATCGGGACTCTTTCACTATTATAATACCAAGAAAAATTGCGGATAATCTAACCTCCATCGCGGTTAAGTTGCGTCTGAATTTTTATCGTTAGTTTTTGCCACTTTATGCACAACGCGAGAGGGTAATAATGTCTAAAGAAAAAGGTACAGTGAGATTCAGATTGACTGAACGTGACGTGATACAGAACGCTAAAGTTATTAAAATTTATTTATGTTCTATTAAAATTACTATCGTACTATAGTATTTGGTGTTTTTATAAGTGTGAGCTAGGTTTTTTGAAATACATTGTAAATATTTTACTTAAAACATAAACGTTTCAAATTTCGTGATGATGGAAGTACATATGTTTTTTGAAAAATCGTATCTATGATAGGTTAATGTAACTCATTTGTGTAAATTTCTTTAAAATTAAATTAACCTGCGTTCTACCTGGGCATATTTAAAAGTTGATAAGCTGGTAGGTTGTTAATTCAAAGGGACTCTTCTTTACCACATTATATAACAACCAAAGACTGTCTCATCATCATCATGAGATCATCAGTCCTAAGACTGGTTGGATGCTAACCTCCAGCTTCTCCTATCTTGTGCTAACCTACGCATTTCGCTAATTGTGCTACAAACTACATCCCTTACTATTTGCGAGTAGTAGTCTAATCTAGGCCTACCTCTGCCTTTCTTCACTCCTATTTCTGCCTCCAAAATATCACAGAGTATTCCACCATGTCTCAGCAAGTGGCCTACCATTCTATCTCTTCTCTTCTTTATGTTTTTCCACATACTTATTTTCTCGTCGCCTTTCTCTAATACTTCTTCGTTTCTAACCCTATCAGTCCACGGTATTTTCATCATGCTTCGGTAGCACCACATCTCAAAAGCTTCTAATTTCTTCCTACTTACTTCCCCTACCGTCCAGGTTTCGCAACCGTATAGTGCCGTGCTCCATACATACGTTTTCAAAAATCCCTTCCTTGTTTCTAAGTTTATTACCCCCGAGCATAAAAGTGCTTTCTTTTTGTCAAAAGCTACTCGACCCTGCCCTGTTCTTTGTTTTATATCTTTATCGCTTCTTCCATCCCAATTTACTTTATTTCCTAAATAAGTGAAGTCTTTACCTTCCTCCAATCTTTCACTATTAATTTGTACTTTCGTTTTTGCTCTGCTCTCGCGCCCTCTGCACACTAACACTTTAGTTTTATTTTTATTCACCCTCATTCCGTATTCCTCTGTAAACACTGCCTCCATTTCGTTCAACACTGATTCTAATTCCTTCTTAGTAGATGCTAATACTGCTATATCATCCGCGAATCTCAGCATTTTTAGTTTCTGTCCCTGTACTTTAATCCCGAAATCCACTCTATCTTTTACCACATTAATCGCCTCTTCGATGTACAGATTAAAAATAAGTAGTGACTGTCTTACTCCTTTTCTAATACCTACTTCCCTTCTTTCCCCTTCTACTTTTATAACAGCAGTTTGCTCATTGTATAGATTGTGTACTACTCTCCTGTCTCTATACTTCATTCCCGCGCTCTTTAGTATCTCCGAACATTTTTTCCCATCTTACATTATCAAAAGCTTTTTCTATCTACAAATCCTATATAAGCGTTCTTTCCTTTTTCTATTGTTTTCTCTAACATTACTCTTAGCGCCAGAATAGCTTCGCGAGTTCCCCTATTTCGCCTAAACCTGAATTGGTCTTCTCGTAGTATTTCCTCCGCTCTATTTTCCATTCTCTTCTGCACTATTCTGGTTAAGATTTTTGAGGCGTGGGAAGTTAGGCTAATCGTTCTAAATTTCTCGCATTTGTCGGCTCCTCTTATTTTCGGTATAGTAACGATAATGTTTCTCTTATAATCCTCCGCCATCTCGCCCGTTTCGTATATGTATTTTACCAGTTCAAACATCCTATTTACTACTTTCTGTTCCGCACATTTCAATTGGCGCTTTATTGTTGTTTAGCCTCCTTAGTGCTATTTCAAATTCCTCTCTCAATATAGGTTTTCCTACATCTTCCCTATCGATGCTAGATTCTTCCTCTAATATCTCTCCTAATTCCTGACCCTCGTATCAATTTCCTAAGTACTGCTTCCATCTATCCGCTTTCTCCTCTCTTCCGATCAGTATGTCCCCCGATTGACTCCTAACGTTTCTACTTATTGGTCCTATATTCCTGCAGTTCCTCTTAATTATTTTGTAAGCCTCATCGGTCTTACCTACTTGGAGCTTATCTTCTACTTCTTTGCATTTATCCTCTATCTATTGTTCATTCGCTTTTCTACACTTTCTAATGATTTCCCACTTTATTGTCTTAAGTTTTCAGTCCTTTTGTTTGGCTGGCCATGTCAGTTAGATAGTTTTCAATTGCAAATGTCATTGGCTTGTATTACGTTTTTTATTCAACTTCTCCTTAAACTGCCTTTTTAAAAATAAATCAGTGTTTTCCAACGCTAAGGGCTAATTGACTGCCCAGTGTGTGGTAAGTTAATAAAAAAACTGCCATTTTACACATGATTCTCATAATTTAGAGATCAACTACAACATTTTCACACAATGTTTAATGTACAATGTTTAAAAGGAATTATTACTATCCAAAGATTCTCTGTATAGAACACCAGACGGTTCCGCAACTGCATATCGTATATATCATCCTTATTAGAAATCATCAGCACAAGTATAACCGGCTATGCTTGGTGCTCTGAGAATACTAGACTACTTGTTACACGACAAAGATCCCGGGACCGGGACGGTCCTCGCTTTCTGGAACCTTGTGCTTTCGATACTCCTCGATTTTATACTCGCTTACTTACTCCTTCCTATGAGGACCGTTGAAAATCTTTATCCATGCACGCTTCCTATAATTCTCAGATGAATTACCGAGTTGTGAATAAATCAACTACACAATATTTGCACAAGTATGACTCTTATTGGTATTATTGAGAAATTATTGGTATCTAATGATTCTCAGTTGAGAACACCAGGTCGTTCCGGAACTGCATATCTCAATTTCATCCTTATTGCGAATCACCAGTGCATTATGGGATTACTAAATGGATCTTATACCAAGCTGGCATAAGCATACCTGTAGAATTGGCAAAACGCCTTCTACCTGCTACATGACAAAGACACGGGGACTGGGACGGCCTGGTACTGAGAATCATTAGGTGGTAATAATTCCTTTTAAAGTATTACTCCCTCACGTGGTGTATGTGATTAGGCGAAGAAATCTGCATTAGAAATAAGAAGCTGCTTAGCTTCTAGTAGATTGGCACTTTGCCTTATAGCTGGTATATGGCGTGTTGTTAATTCTACAAGTATGACATTTATTGGAGAGATTTTGATAGTCAAAGTTAATAACCTGGAAGAAAGAGTTCATTTGTCCTAAGAATCTCTGGAAGATGTTCGCTTAAAGACTAAACAATATTCTTAGGAATGTCATGTGGTTCCGTACACAGTCATAAAAAAGTTACATTTACATTCATATAAAGTCACTGTAACGTAAAGGGTTATTATTCATTGAGTTTGACAAACGAACTACAGCCACTGGTTTAATAATGATTTAAATAATGACGACATTTTAGACAAAACGGTGAAGCATAGTTTTATCTTTGTCGTTATTGTACCTGGTCTGCAGAGAATAATAATTACAGAGCATTAAGTTTATGCCCTATTGAGATGGAGCTGGTTACATTAAAACAAATCATTATTAGATATAACGTAATATATTACTTTGCCGTACCAGTTTAAAAAGAAGACTGTATTGCCACTGCAAGATCGTCATAGTCCACCCTGTATATTTATATCATCTAACTAGCACTTTTATTACAAAATTCAAGTTTCTTATTCTAAGGGTCAGGAATAATTTTCTCATACCCTTTCAATAACAACTTGAGTGATAGTGAGTGTTCTTGTTAAATAAGAAGATTAATGTAAAAATATATTAAGACAATATTGTAGCTGAAATTTCACATATTTATTAACGGATCTTACAAGAAAATTATACGAATATGATAAAAAATGTCGATTACCGTTAAAAAAATAGCAATAAATATATCACGTCTAAGAAAATCTCCGCTGAAATTAATTAATGTAATTATTTCATGAATATATGTCCTTGATGTAGTCAAAAAAATCTCGGCGTAGGAATTTTAATCAAATAAATGGCTAAATAAATTACCTGAGTCGTGTCAAAAATTAATTTCTTTAGACTCATTAAATCATTTAGTATATCAAGTTAAGTAGAACTTGTTGTGGGAATCTAGAACCATTCAATAGACATCAATATATTTATGTTATTTCATACTCTCGTAGTAGAATATATTACAATATTCATCTAAATATTCTACATTCTTTATTCGCCGTCGCTCGCATACGGAATACTACGAAATGAAAAACTGCATTTGTCTCGTACAAAAATGTAGATATCACAAGCCATACGTTACACTCTTTATACGCTTCCAAAGAAATAATTTTATTCGACCACATTATTAATTATTTAGGAACATATTTCACCTCCTACTTGGACCGCGTGTATCGGACAAGTGTTCCCCAAACACTCAGGAAGGCCCGAAATTTCGAAAGTCCTTTCGAAACAACCTCGTCCACACTAATAGATAACAATTCAGTTGATCTGTTTATAGCTGACCTTTCATAATAAACATATCCAATTAGAATGGTCTTGCTTCATTTGTTGTGTTTTTTATGCGCCACTACCAATTCCAGATTGGTAGGGGGTCAGGTTTCTCGGTTTCGTGCTATGTATGCGTCCGTTGCGGCGACCGAACTTGGCTTCTCATTAGGGTGAGAGGTCGGCTCGCGTGATGTACCACAATTATTATTACATAAATTATTGGGCCAAGTCTAAAGTTGTCTTACGTCTGTTAAACTGGAACATCTCTTTTATTATCGTTTGCTTTAGATCGTGAAATGCAACTGGTACAACATTTCGAAATAAACTCATCGGCAGTCTGAAATTTTCAGTACTAAACTGTGTCGTCTCATTGCCAGTATATAGGGGGCGGCAGGCTACTAGGAAGATTATTGAGTTAAGGGGAATTGACGAGTGAACAAACAAATTGGGGCGGCTTGCGTGATGTCGCAATTGGTCGCAGTGGCTATGTAAAACTAGTGTTTTACATAGCCACTTTTATGAACTACTATTTTTTAAAGATGATTATTAAATATCAAGTACGTCTTCTTCTTCCTTCTTATATGTAAGCAATTTGCTTGTTTTTCTTCGTCTCCTTGCCTGGTTTCAGTCTATTGCGAGATTGTCACTCCATCGTTTACGGGGTCTTCGGATGTTCCTACGTCCTATTGGTGATTTGTCCCTCGTCATCTTTACTATTCTGTAGTCGGTAATGCGGTTGATGTGTCTGTTCCATCGTTCCATACCTTTCTCTCTTTGTAATACCCAGTCATTGATGTTATCGACTTCACATATTCTTCTGACATCCTCGCTCCTTTTTCGATCCATAAGTGTCCTGCCAGCTATTTTGCGCACTACTTTCATCTCTGTTGTTTCCACTATTTGTTTTGTTTTCGAGGTTTCTGACCTGGTTTCAGCAGTGTATGCTAGTATGGGTCTGATTACTGTTTTATAGATTCTAGATTTAACTTCGATATCTATATGTTTATTGCTTCATATGGTACTGTTAAGATATGCTGTTGTTCTTGCTACTTTCATGGCTTGTCCCCTCACCTCCGTTTCAACATTCCCGTACCCGAATATTTCTATTCCGAGATACTTGAAGTTAATGTCCTGTTGTATAAATTTTTTGCCTATTTCTAGTTTGCATCTGAGTGGTGTTCTAGATGTAGTCATGGCTTTAGTTTTTGTCGCTGATATATTCATTTTAAACTTTTTCGCTGCTGTGTTAAATTGGTGCAGTAGTTTTTGAAAATCGTCTTCGCTTTCAGCTATTAATACTGCATCGTCGGCGTAGCACAGTATTTTGATTTCCCTATTTCCCATTTTGTACCCTTTTAATTTTCGCCCCTGCTTTATCAGCTCGTCCATAATGATGTTAAATAGTACGGGGCTAAGAGAGTCACCTTGTGGGATGCCATTGTTTACTTCTATTTTTTCGGCCAATTCACCGTTTATCCTGGCTTGAATCGTATTGGCCTGATATCGTTTTGATGATGTTTTGAGGTATTTGTCAGTCGTAAAGTAGGTGTCTTACATCCTCCAACTGTATGTGATCGAACGCCTTCTCTAGATCGATGAAACACATAAAAGCTGGACGGTTATATTCAATTGACTTTTCAGTTATTTATTTTATAACAAATACTGCATCCGTGCATGACGTTCTCGACCAGAATCCCTGCTGTTCGTCTGCTAAGGAAGTGTGTTCATTAATTTTACTTGTAAGAGTTTTTGTGGTTAGTTTTAACGAGGAGGAGAGAAAATTGATCCCTTTATAGTTAGCCGGCACTTCTTGATCGCCTTTTTTGAATAGGAGTATTGTTGTGCTAGTCCTTCATTCATCGGGGATTCTGTGATGGTAATTTTATTGATGAGAATTTTCAATTGTTTTGTCAGGCTCTCTCCTCCGTATTTCAGCAGCTCATTGGTAATTCCATCAGGTCCCTTTTCCTGTTTTTTAGTTTTTTAGGGCTAGTTCTATGTCTTCCCTTATTACAAGTATTTCATCGTTAATTATAATATCGGGTGTGTAGGTTCGATTTCGGTCTGCTGTTTCTTGTACAACTCCTTCAAGTAATTCACCCAAGTTTCCTTTGGCATGCGGTTACTGCTAATTAACTACTGGTTATTCTCCTAAATAGTTTTGTAATGTTTTTACTTTATTCCCGGAATTTTTTTATGAATCTCTTAGAAACACTTCCAACCACCACGACTCTTGATAGTCATAATATTGTAATTTTATTGATGAGAATTTTCAGTTGTTCTATCAAGCTCTATCCTCCGTATTTCAGCAGCTCATTGGTAATTCCGTCAGGTCCCTTTTCCTGTTTTTTAGTTTTTTAGGGCTAGTTCTACGTCTTCCTTTTTTACAAGTTTTTCGTCGTTAATTATAATTTCGGGTGCATTAGGTTCGATTTCGACCTGCTGTTTCTTGTATAACTCCTTCAAGTAATTCACCCAAGTTTCCTTTGGTATACGGTTATTGCTAATTAACTCCTGTGTTTCCTTCATCTGGTCTCTGATCGGCCGCCATATCTGTTTCTGGAGTTCTGGAGAATCTGGTTCTGGAGAATGATGGAGAGGACGCTTTCCATCATTTTTGAAAAAGTCTCGCAGTGCTTGTTTTTAACTTGTCTCACTAGTGTGTTTGTGATGTTTCTAATTCTTTTGTACTCTTGATAATCTTCCGGAGAATGCGTTGTCCTGTATTTTAAGTAGGCCCTCTTTTTCTTTTTGCATTGATCCTTAACTTCCTTACAAAACCAGGGGGTCTTGTCGGGTCCTGGTTTTCCTTGGTTTGTTTTTAGTGTTCCAAGTGCTCCAGTGGCTGCTTCGTTGATATTTCGCTTTAGTTTCTCCCAGCTGTTGTTAATGTCATCTTTTTCGTCTAATGGTTTGATATATATTTTTTCCTTAAGTCGCTTTCGGTATAATTCCTTAGTGGATCAATCCCACAATGAATTTACTTTTACTTTTTCTTCCGGTGTGCTAGATCTTGTGTTTTGTTAGGTTTTAGTTTCATTTTGATTTCCCCAAGGAGTAATTTGTGGTCGCTACCAATTTTAGAAGAGTTAAGGGCTTGTATGTCCAATATCTGACGTGGTTCTATGCATAAGTATCTAACAAATGGAAAAATCAAAGAACGTTTTCTGCTGCTTTAATAGCCCCTTCCTATAAATAGATAGCCCTTTCAGCTATAAATAGAACTATTCATATGTTATTAGTTTGATTTTTATAGTCATCGATTAAAGAGATCATGTTTGGTAGTCAGTTTATGATTTGTATTACCATTAACATGCTTGCTGTGATCTTGGACTTCTCTGTTCAAATCTCGACGTATGAAAATAATATGTAGTTAAATTTTCTCCATTTCTACAAAAAAAAAAAAAAAGAACTGTACGAATACCCAATACCCACAAAATCACCTCGTGGCCTACCGCACGTTGTATATAATAGTTCTCTCACTTGGAGTGATTTAAAAAAAAATTTATCCACTTTACCGAATTTTACTATTACATACTATTTCATTTTACTATTATATAATATTATATATTACCTTTTGGACTCACTGTATATTATAATAATATATACTGCGATCCACAGTTAACGGATAAATTTGCTAATTAATTATTTATTTTTTGAGAAATATAAATACGCATACTTTTTTATTCTAAAATATAATGATACTTTTTTCGTATTGAATTCACTATTCAAAATGTGTTATCCTTTTATGCTAGCACAGAAACTTATAAACTAAGCAACTAAGCAGACAAGTAAGATAAAAAATAATATGCAGGCAACAAAATAATTTTATTTACTATAAATATTAATTATTAACACAAAATTCAGAAGTATTTTTTTTACTTTGAAGAAATGTTATAGTTATTCTTGATACACTCGAATGTTGTGGCCAATTTCATATTCAGGACCTGTTCACTTTGACAGATTTTTCGCATAAACAGTTTTTTGATATTTTTGTATATCACTAGTCTGTTGAGAATCATAACAGCAATAGTCAATAATGCAATGATTATCTTTAATTATCCCCTTTACTATGCAACTATTTTCATCCGAATTGCTTCATATCATCCAAGTTAATGTGTCGACATTGCCTATAGGTTGAAGCGATTACAATTTTTTTAATAAAAAAAAGTAGATGATCAATCAACACGTTTTGGTACCAGTTTTTTATTGTCCGTAATTGGAAGTTGTATCCATTGTTTTGATTCTGTATTAGGTATATAAACTTTTATAACATTTTCTAATGTTTTTAGAAGTGATATAATTACTTTTGTTACACTTGGAGGTTGTGGCCAATTCTATATTAAAGACCTGTTAATTTTTATTGATTCTACTCCTAAATAGTTTTATAATATTTTTATTTTATTCCCAGAATTTTTTTATGAATCTCTCAGAAACACTTCCAGCCACCACGACTCTTGGTAGTCATAATATTGTATCAGAAACGCCCAATAACATAGTTGAAGATTTTTAACAATTTCCTTTTCTAGATATACGACTATTTCCTTTCGAATTGCTTCACATGACCCGTTTAATCATCCACGTCACATCATCCATTTAATCGATTGTAAATTCGAACACGTTGAAGAAAACTACCATTATTCTAAGCGAAGAAAAGATGGTCGGGAACGGTAGCGAGAGGAGGAGAATCTCGTGTGGAGTACCACAGGGGTCGGTTATGGGTGCTACCCTATGGAATATTATGTTTGATGGGGTATTTCGACTCAGAGTGCCCGAAGGAGTGAGGGTCTTGGGCTACGCTGATGATATCGCGGTGGTCGTTACCGGAAGAAGTGACATCGACGTGAGGGAAAACGCCAACCTCACTATCGAGAGGATCAAAGGATGGGTTGAAGGGAGGAAACTGACTCTGGCGTTGGAAAAAAACGGAGGCAATCCTCCTGACAAGGAGGAGAAAGCTTCCGTGCATCACGTTTCGAGTAGGGAATACCGAAATCGTGCCGAAGCAGAGTATTAAGTACCTGGGAGTCTGGATTGATAGTTCTCTGTCGTTTAGGGAACATATCAAACAGACACTGGAAAAGGCGGGCAAAACTGTTTCGGCCCTTGGTCGCTTGATGCCAAACATCAAGGGCCCCAGGGCATCAAAGAGGAGAGTCCTCAGCGGGGTGGTGCAGTCGATTTTGTTGTATGCTGCCCCAATCTGGGTGGATATATTGAGAAGAGACAAATGGAGGAAAGAGCTCACCAAAGTCCAGAGAAGAGCAGCGCTAAGAGTTTGTAGCGCATACAGAATCGTATCGGCAGCGGCAACGCTGGTGATAGCCCGTATACCACCCATCGATCTTCTGGCAAAGGAGAGATGGGAGGTGTACAGAGGCGCTGACAGAGGTGCAGCAAGGGAGAGCCTATGGGAACACTGGCAGGAGAGACGGGAGGCGGAGCCCCGAGGGAGATGGATGAGGGTGCTAATCCCGGACATAAGGCCATGGTGCGAAAGGGCACATGGCGATGTCGGGTATTACTTAACCCAGGTCCTTACTGGGCACGGCTGTTTCGCGGACTATCTATTGGATATAGGCAAACGCGAGAGCAGAGGGTGCTGATTCTGCGGAGAGGTCGATGATGCCGGTCACACAGTGTTCAGCTGCAAAAGGTGGACAGGAGAAAGGAGAGCTGCAGAGCAAAAAATAGGACATGCTATCATTGCGGACAACATGATCCCAAATATGCTCGAGAGCAGAGAAGGATGGACAGTGGTGGAGCAGATGGTAACGTCCATCATGAAGGAGAAAGAGAAGGAGGAAAGGGAAGTGGGGAATGAGTAAGTATCCTGATTGATATGCCGAGGAGAAGTAAAGCGAAAGCGGTTCCTCTTCGGCATCACACTGATAGGATAACGGGGGGTTTTTATTCGGTAGGCGTATACGAATCCGACACTACCTGGCCAAACAATAACAGAACACCAGAGGCCAGGTGTCTTTTGAAGATTTTCCCCTCGAGAAAAAAAAGCGAAGAAAAGATAGATAATCAACATGTTTTAGTACCAGTCTTTTATCGTCAGTAATTGAAAATTGTCTCGATTGTTTTGTTTTTTTTTCAGAATTTTTTTCACAAATGCTATAATTATTCTTGATACACTCTGATGCTGTGGCCAAATCCACATTAAGGACCTGTTAATTTTGACTGATTTTTCGCCTAAACAGTTTTTTAATATTTCTACTTTATTCTCAAATTTTTTTTATCAATCTCTCAGAAACACTTGTATATTTCCAACTGCCAAGTCTTTTGAGAGTCATGATATTGTGTTGGAAGCTAATGATATAGTGGAATATCTTTAACTATTAACTTTACTATACAACTATTTGCTTTCGAATTGATTCATATCATCCAACTTAATCTGCTATATATATCTAAACTAAATACTATCATAATTATTTTATATGAAATATAAAATAATTATGATAGTATTTAGGTTTCTCCCTATCAGGGACGTAGCGTACATGGATGCGAGTGATGCGTCTCATCCCTTAAAAAATTGTCAAATTAGTGTTATTTAAAAGTTCAATCGATTTATTCAATTATTACAATTTTTTAATTATTTTAAACCGACCGCAGACATACATTATTTACTTTAAACGCTACCATCAACTTTTTTAATTCAAATCGGCCATGAAGGCGCCCGATATTATTGGACCACTTTACTTGCTGCAGTGCTGAAATGCGATGGTCCACGTTACATCTAAGCAACGCGTTAGTGAGCGAAAAGGTCAGTGATCTTACGCAGTCAACAGTGGAACCTCGACTGGGTGTTGTCGTTATTTCCTGACTCATTTATGCGATTATGTGAACTCATCTTGGCGACTGTCGCCATAACATAAGGAAGATTTGGAAGCGCTGTATCAGGTAACTGTGGAAAATGAAAATGAATGAAGGAATAGGATCAAGAAACCGTTATTTGTGCTAGAGGCCTTTTAACTTTATTGCGCGACTTTGATTTTAATTTCTTCTTAGCAGTGTTCTCTGCAATGTTCCCACATTACGAGAGTCTGTTTAAAATTCTACAGACAAAAATATCAGATATTAGTTACTGCAATATAAAGATCGCCGATTTAAAATCACTCATTCAAAAAATGAGAAACGAGTTTAGTGACGTTTGGGCCCATATGGACAGATTTGTGTTAGAAAATCAACCACCAAGTAAAAGAATGCGTTTGGATTTAATTCCTGAAGAAGATAAGAAGAGCACCTACGCACGATTGTTTTATGAAATGGACGTTATTACTTTGAACATTAGTGAACCGTTTAGTGCAATTTCGAAATTGAAATTCTTAAATTTAGATTCCACACAATTTACGTCATTCGTGAAACGTTTTCCTTACGAACTCTTTTCTTCCTTAGTAGATACATATGGAACATTCTTTGACGCAAATCGTTTAAAAAGTGAACTTTCAGTGATTTATAGTGATCCCGATATGAAAAAGAGCACTGTGTTCATCAAAATTGTGTCGACTAATTTTGACTATTCCTGCCACAAGCAGTTCCGCGGAAAGATCATTTTCATGTTTAAAGAGAATAAAGACTTATCTGCGAAATTCTTAAAAGCAAGAAAGACAGTCAGCTGTAGCATTAATGAATATTGAAAGTGCCTTGTTAGAAGATATGAGATCGTCTCCAACGCTTGAAGAAAGAGTGATAGACATTTTCACCGAACAAGCAAAAACCGAAGAATTGATCTTCATTTTAAAAATTAGTATATATACCTCGGCATAATCATTTTAGGTTAGTGTATTTTTTTTATTTTTACCATTTTCATATGGCCTACCATACATCTGACTATACCTCTTCCCCTTATAAAATTTTTATTACATCCCTAGATTCCTTTCTCACGCTACGCCCCTGCTTCCTATATACTAAATTTTATGAAGGTTTATATTTATTAGTAAATAATATTGAATATCTGTTTCTTCCAAGAATTATTCAATTCATTCTCATTATTCGATTCGATCTCATTTTGTTAATACCTTTAGACAATTCACCCAAGTTGAGATTGTGGGCTAAAATATATACACTAAACAAATATATACATATACATTCTCATATTTTAGTATTGACATTACGAAGTTCCTTGCGAATCCAAGTCACGTATGTGAGTTATCCGCAAAAAGTCTTCCCGGCCAGATATAGCATAAAAATGCACTTTATCACTTAAAAGTCCAGGAATTCAAGCTCCTCGCGATAATCGTTGTGTGTAGGAATTGAATTGCCATCATATCAATAAAGATAAGGAGACACTCAGAATTGGAAAGTTCGCGTTTTTCCAAAGTTTCAGCGATGTTGCTTCCTGTTTTTCTGAATGCGACGGCTAAACTACTATCAACACCTGGTCGAAGAGCCGTATTAGTCGTCTCGATCTTCAGCGATCTTTTTCTACATGTGTACAAATTAGCCGGAATGATCTAGTTCAGGATGCCAATAATGGTTTGAGTGCAGATAGTCGCACACTGAGGTATTTATAATTGCTGCATGACTGTTTTTTCTTTAGAAGCGATCGCAGCTCGCAGCTATGTGAGAAGGTATACATTACATTTACATTTTCTGCAAAATTAAATACAGATTCATACGGAATATATAACGTGCCCGAAAAGTTATGTATAAATTCGACAAAATTGGTACTAATGTTAATACTAAAATGAAAACTTATGTATTCAGTATTCAAATATTACCGCGTTATGTTATTGTTTACGATAAATTGCTGAAGGGGCTCTCCTTAATTGTGATCTTGTTTCGTATCACTAGAGCGTACTGTTGTACCACATCTGTTATTATTGCCTTAAGGGTCGTGAAATAAACATTGGTGTTTACTTCAATATATAGACTTATTAAAACTAAGCAACAACGGTGAACACTTTAAGGTATATCTATACTTGTGCGCTTTCATCTTCAATATCCCTTTCAACTTTCAATTCCATTTTCAACATTTAGTAGTTATAGCGAATACCTTAAATTGAATGCGTTAGCCCAAGCCTTTAACTGTCTAGACCTGTGCGCCAAATAACAGTCATGGATGCTGATGCTGCTATGTTATTGGTAGGTATAAGTGCTGCAATTTTAGTGCTGAAAAAGATGAGAAAAAGACGTAATAAGAGACAGCGATCGATATGGATATAAGATTATTTAAAGACACGAAATTTTGGAATTATAAGGCAATTGGAATTGAACGAAAATATTCTTTTTAAGAACTTTATGCGAATGTCTATGAAAGACTTCTACTTGCTTTTGGAAATGGTTAAGCTAAAGATCGTTAAAAAAATACTCGGTTCAGAGAAGCAATACCAGCTGAAGTGAAGTTAGCTATCACACTTAAATATTTGGCTACCGGTGATTCTTTTATGTCCCTAATGTACTTATTTAAAGTATCGAAGCAATTTATTTCTTCTATGCTTCCAGACGTTTTAAGAGCGATAATTGAAGCACTGAAAGACCACGTCCAGGTAAGTGGCTTTTATGCTTTTATGATAATTATTAAATGATAAAATTTTTTTAAACATTATTTATTAGATATACAAACATTTATTAGACATTATTTGTTATTATCAAGATCAAAAATTAAATATTCTTCAAGGTCTTGCTGAGCCGCATTCTGGTATTGAGGACTGGGTGGTTGTGAATAATCAGAAGAAGTTGGAGTTTCAGGACTTTGTAGTGGGGAAGCAGATGTTGAGCTGGAAAAGTAATTGGCACCACGTAATTGTACTGTACTGTTTTCATTTGAAGAAACAGTATTCATTTCTTCTATTTCTAACTCAAAAATGTAGTTCTGAATATGGTTCTTGGCAAGTGCCTGATTACGTTTGTTAAGCTTCCTGATTTGGGGTGCGATCATTTGGCCAAAAATAGTAAATTCATCTTTAGCACTTAATTCGTTGGCAGCAAATTTCAGGAATTGAATTGCTGCCTCTTCCATTCTGTCATCTTCATGGGATCTTTTTTTTACGTTTCTCTTCGTTTTTATTGGTGGACGAGCAAAGTTATTTTCGTTTGCAGAAGAACGTGAAGATTGATTAGGTCTGGGTTCATTTATTTATTTCGGCTTACAAGTTGGGTTTTCTTCATTCATTAAACGAGGGGGGTTATCTTCAGCTTCAATATCCTGTAACAACAGAATTTCGCATTTAACTTTTAATCGTACATGGATATTGTGAATTGCTAATGTTTTCATTAACGACTAAATTCTTAATTTTAATTTTCATTTTTTTCAGTTACCCACTAATGAACTGCAATGGAAAGCAAGCGCATTTATTAAAAATATAATAAGTAAAGATTTTGTTTTTAAATTGTAATAAACTATAACATTTATGAACTGTAGTTATACTTACGTCATTGCTTTCTTCACTTGTCCCAGGAATTTCGGTATCCACTTGATTGTTCCCTTCATAATTCCCAGTACTGTCTCGAGGTGTAAGAGACTCCTTGTTTGACCTTGGTGTTACGGAGTCCAGAATAAACGACATGGACTTATACGCGAACCAAGAGGAGTCATACTTGTCTTCTGCGCCTGCACCGCTCTTTTTCTCTGTAACTTTTTGATATTCCTTAGAAAAATATGAATGCAGGCTTTTAATTTTGTTTCTCATTCCCTTTACAGTCATGTTATATTTCGTAGCCAAAATGGTATAATGGCTCTTTATTTTGTTTGTATAGTCCTTATTTGTCATGTCCCATAAAGCAGTATGTAACCTATAGTCTTCAATAAAGGACACAATTTGTTCTGGTGACATTCTGAATAAAAACCTAAACTCAAAAATAACAAAAACAGAACCAAACTTTCCCGAAAAAAACTGATAATTGCACGGTAAATTGAACAGAAATCCACTGTTGCTGTAAGTATGTGCGTTACTGCATGCCACACCAAAAACGGCGTTATTCAACTGATTTGAGGTATGCCTTCGAGTATGCGTCACGTGCGCTACAGGCATGCGCTATAGCGCATACATCTAAAGCATGTAAAACGCACAGGTATGGACATTGCTTTAAAGAAAATCTTCTGTATAATGATTAAAACTGACTAATACCTAAGTTACGTATAAGGCAGTGGATGTAGCAATGCATCTCGGTCGGCATTCGGTTTTCTGTTTTATAGCCTATCCCTAACATCTAGTTGTGACGTGATGGGGGTAGCTTTTGTATCACTTTTTGACCATAGAATATGCTGGAACAGCTATTGTTAAAAATACAAAATTAAGGGAAGTTAAAATTCAACATAGTTCTTCCACAGCAAGATATGATTCCAAAATAAATACAGCCGACCGTTCCCATAATAAGTACATTTTTAAGGGAAGGAAACTATTTACTGTGACCCTAATAAATCCACTGCCATAAGCTAATAGAAATCTTAACAGGGGCAGTACTATAGTGGAAGGTTGCTTAACCTACCTTGTTAATTCCTCTCTTGTCTGTCTAACTTCATGTACTGCTTTCGTTACCTCTAATCCGTCAAGTTCTTTCACAATAAATCTCCCAATTTCTCAACAATGGCTCCGTATTTATAGTTACCTTAACTTTAGATTAATAACTAACTTTTTCTTTTTGAAAACCACTCTGACATGTCAAAAGACGTATTTGAATTTCCGCTTTGAGACCTACTCTTTAATTTTTTCAAGTTGTGTTTTTCAAACATATGGAGATATCGAAATTTTTTCATGGAAATCTTTATTTTTGATTGCGTTATTTGAAAAAACTGTTTTTTACGTACATTGACGTAAAATAAGAGACTGGTTACATAAGAATTATTCCAAATAAGTTCTTAAAATGAACAGGAACTAAAGACGGTTATAACAATGACATTGAATCAAATAAAGTCCTTCAGTCATATTTAATATTGGGCAATATTAACATCTGAAATATACTGACAAAGCTGAGCTAACAATACTTTCTTGTGCAAATTACCTTACAAAAAAACAAAAGAATATTTCGTAGGCATATGGCATGATATTTTTCAAAAATATATAAAAAATAAAATAGTTTATACAAATATTCAATTTTACAAATTTTTGTCTAATAAATAGAGTTTTATAAAAAAAATTCAAATTGTCAGAGATAAGGGGCTGAAAGCAAGAAGTAGAGAAATGAACGAATTACAAGGAATAGTTCTTCTGCTGCGTTAACATTTACAGTTATCGTTTTTAGTCTCTGTTTTACACATTTTGTGAAAATGCTGTACATTTTATTTTTGCCACTTGAAATGTATGGTTTGTATAAGGATTATTTGCGCGTGCGTCACAGGTAACAATCGTATGAATCAATCAACTGACATATTTGAACAGTGTCGTGCCGAAAACACCCTTTAGGATAACAGTTAGTACAATACAAATCCGTCAACCTATGACAGAGGAATGGAAAGGTTCTCCACAAAAACATTCAATGGAAGTGATATTTGCATGAGAATAATTGAAATAAATTCAACAAAAATTAAAATAAATGAAACAAAAATGAAATAAATTGTACAGAAATATTGAGACTCCAATGAATCAAATTATATAATAAAGCTAAGACGTGACTTCATAATTGCATTTTGTTCAGCAAATTACTAACTGTCTATGCCGTACGTAGTTGACTGCGACATCACGTATGTCGCTAGACATACGTGATGGTAATTGTGGTATATTAGTAACAATTGCGGGTGGTGTTGCATGTGATCCGTGCGTCGTCACTAAATTGATACACGCGTAAAGATTCACTATACAAATTGTAGTTCTGTTATTATATAAAAATAATTTATTTTACTCTCGCTTTTTACACAATAAATACGGAATTTCTAAAGAATTGCAAGATCTAACGGTCAGCCTCTCAGAATAGATTCCTCGGTACGCTCGCATACCGCCCATAACAATTTGTCGTTTTGATAACGACAAGCGCTATTATTGTCCACGTATTTACGTAACGGCCATTATCGTTGCTGCTGGTACGAATCAAAGTTAAGTAATTCTTATTACATACTATTAGACGATAGAGGTAGCTGACATGTTTATTGATTGTTTGTTTCGAACGGACGTATTGATTGGCGCAAATTACTTTTTATGTTTTCGCATTCTTCATGTCGCCGTTTACGATTCTGTCACCGAAGAAAATCGCTACGGTGATTTTCAGCGACGTGGAAATATGATAATAGCGCAGTTTTGTTTAGTTGTTGAAATCAAAACGAGATATCTAAATACTGAATCTTAAGTCAGTAACAGTTTAGAGCGGGTTATTAATTTATTTCTATTTCTTAGACTTCTGTTTACGAAATAATACATTTGAGAGTAACTTTTTTTTATAAAGGATGATTTTATTATGAACCTACTAATAGAAACATATGACAGAAGATTTTGTCCCAGTACTAGTGACACTGAACATAGTCTTGATTGAACTCAATGGTAAAATATGAATTGGAACCTTTTACAATAATTGTCATTTATATGGTGTAAGATATTTAGATTTTCTTTAAAACGACATTATATCTGCCATTCACAGCGTTATATCCGAAAATTGTGAAACCATATGGTTTTAATAAGGTGACTCTCCTACACGTAACTACAAGATCGTTGTGTATCGAATATACAACTTGACTGGAACTTGTAAAAACATAATTTTTTTTATTAAATTTCAAATATTAGTATTCAAATATTGGTAGTTGAGTTTCTGATGCCACATTTCGTACTAACTATCGATTGTTAATATATGTGACCCTTGTAGCTAGATTGGCCAGTTGTAAAATGGAATATGACGTAGAATATCGATAGTCTTACTAAAACACTTAAAAGTTATTTTTAAAAAATACATTTTTTTTAATTTATTTCCTTATATTCCAAGGAAGCTTAAAAAATGCCGCCCTGTTATTAAATCACCTTTGGTTTTTTATAGTGATAGTCCTGGAATGTTTTCCTCTTTTTGGGTGAATAAAATTTGGCTATTAAAAGAGATATTTACATTCACTATTTTTTATGTAAATTTGCAATGCAGGGAAAGTTATGTATGAAAAATAACATCAGCAAAGTGCCTTTCTTTAGGCCGTTGTACCTCATCAAGGTGCGACCTAAAATTTGCATTAATTCACCGACATAATGTTTGTTGAATTCTTTGAATCGTCTCGTATCCTAGTTTTTAACTGGAGCAAAGTCCTAGGAGCATCAGTAAACACCTTAGATTTTAAGTAATCCCAGAAGAAGAAATCTATTGACGTTTAATTGTGATTTCTGGGTGACCAGTTAATGTCATCATGCATAGCATTCCCCTTTTCTAGGGAACATCGCTCTAACGGCTTTCGTTGGTAAATTTGTAGTATGAGCTATAGCCCCATTCTGCTGAAACTATGTATATTTATTAAATCCAGCAAAATTTTGAAGTTCTGGTGGCAGAAAGTTCTATAACATATCTCTATATCGATGAGAAGTAATGGTGACTACAACAGCGGTTGCATTTTCATAAAAATCAGGGTCATGCTAGATGCATTAATTTCCATCCATACCGTTAATTTGAGAGAATTTAAAGGATTTTAGTGATTTTCTCGAGGATTTTCTACAGGCCAGTAATGGCGATTTCATTTATTTATGTATTCATGTAAAGCGAAATGTATCTCGTCGGTAAATGGGACGTTATCAACATTTTCAAAGTTTTAAAATAATTTTTGCCCAAGAGCGGATCGAATGGAATAATCTTCAGCCTTCAAAGCTTGCACCAGTTGAATCTTGTAAGAATTAAAGTTCAAATCCTTTGCCAGGATGTCGTGGACAGTGGCCTTCGGAAGATTTAAGGCGGCTTCATCTATTCGCACAGAACGCCATCACTGCTTGCCCTTATTTATCAACCCATTGGTCTTTTATTAAAATGATAATATCTTCTTTTTCAAGTTTAGCTATATACGATTTGATTAATTTTGTAAACGAGCTTGATCAGTGTCGTGAAGCAGATAGTTCGTTCCATACAAGCGAGGAACTATCATGACAGAACGATAGTTCTCGTGAGAGCTTCTGACATACATGGCACGTTGCTCACCGGTGAAACGAGTCCAAGCAACTGAATTTCCAAGGTGTGGTGTCTAACAAACACATGCGCGCGTACATTTACCACTATCACTTTCCGAAAAAATGAATGAGGAGAACATTTTAGGACACTTTGTATAATTCAGAAGCTTATTTCATGACCAGAGACCTGATCGCTCCAATAAATCTGCCAGTATTACTACAGACAAAGGCATTCAGTTGGTTGAAGATTTCTTCAAAATTGAACCTAGTTAATTGGCCCATAAAGCTGCAGCTCAGCTAAAACTATGGGCAAAAATAAGTTATATATTTAGAACCTCCCTCTTACAAGAATAATTTGCGGAATATAATTCATAATTCGGAGACCTACTAAATTTATAGATCAGATTGGAAACTGACCTGCCCGATCTGCAGATATTTTACCACTGGATTTTTTTTTTTCGGAAAATTTGTAAGAAATGAAATTTATAGATAGTCAAGTATGTTATCGAATTAGGCTTAAAAAATCTGTAGATGAAAGCGAGATATTTAATTAAAACTCCTCGTTTAAACAATGGTATGGAGCTGGAACTGTCGCCACAGCTACAAGAATAGTAGACCAGTTTTTCATTAATTTCCGAAATATTACATGTTTCTCAACGAGCGTTTGACCAACCCAGTTGACATAATTGGAAGATGTTTAAAACTCATTATAAAACTGAATAAAGCATATAATAAACAAAATTACGTTTAATCACATCTTTATGATGCCAACTTGGTTGACGAAATACGCGTCGAGAAACGCATAATATTTCGGTGTTCGCAGAAAACTTCGGTCTTGATTTTTCTTTAATATGAATAATAGGAATTATTGGTGTATACACTCATTGCAATATGTTGCACCATAAATGGTGTAGAAAGGATACCAAATGACTGTTAATACAACAATATAATGGTATATCTAACAGAAAAAGGTTGTGGAGGTTACCCCATGCGTCGTGCTTATTTTACCCCTCTATTTGTCTAAAAGGACACACTATAGGGTGATGAAATTCTATTAACGTCTTACGGCATTGATTTCAGACTCACCCCATTTTATTATGTATTAAGATAATGTTGTGTTGTGCGTTGTGCTAATCGAAAAGTTATTTCAATTTTATTTATATTTGTTTAGGAATTATTGTTAATTACAATAAGCTAAAATTAATATTAATGAAGAGATTTAATGAGAGAATAAGTACACTTAATTTGCTTTTTTGAGACGCTGCGCTGGAGGTTTAATGAAAATTTGTCTCGCAATAACTTAAGGTAGATATTCATCCAGAATATTATACATGAATAACAAAGGTGAAAGTGTAATGGATTCATCCAACAATTAAGCAATTATATTCAAAGGCGATCGTCGAGAAACAAAAAGAAGACGAACCGCCACTGAAATTACACAACTTTCGCAACAAATCACGTACATCTTCATGTTGAAATCTCGAATTTATAATATCTAAAACTCGTTTGCATATTCAAGGCTCTGCTCATCTTTAATTAATATGCTGGACAGAAAACCGTAATATAATTTATATAGAGCTTCTCCGGAAACCTTGACATTTGTGAACGGCAATTAATACCTGAAGAATGCCAAGAAATATATTAAAATGGTGAATACTAAATAAAATAAAAGTGAAATGAGCGGCGAGCACGTGGATGATAATTCACGGGACGCTGCAAGCTGGAAGTTTAACATGTATGCAGGAAAATTGCCGCAGTTAAGCGACGACGATATTAAGATAGATGACAGCAACTTGGATGATTTACACTTACAAGGTGGTCCATAATTCTCTTTTCATCCTGATTTTTGCGCTTGTAGTTAATACATTGCTGTAAAAACTTATATACCACCTCAAAGATTTCACTATTTAACCACTTTTTTGACAGTTTTTAAGCAAACGGTGTTTTTAGAGCGTCCATTCCGGTGAACCACAACAGAGTCGAACTCATGTCACTATTATTATACAGCAATAGTTCACAGATAATACATCATAATACAATAATGACTCGGTTTCTGACTGGCTGATAATGCAAGTTTATTATTAGGCACTTTATTATTAGAAAGTTTATTATTAGTTTATTATTAGCACTAAGATTTCTGCAGTAAAATCTTGACGCCTACCACTTAACAGTACCTTACGCAATGAAAAAGTCCATTCAACATCTACTGTCAGGAAAAGACAGTACGAGAAGTTAACTATATATCGACTATATTTTCAATTTCAGTTAAAGATCTTCTGCTTTTCTCATATAGGGTCCGGCAACAGGATTGAACGGTTTTTAATAAGCCACTGCTAAGAGACAAAGAATATATTTGGACTAATTATTATTACAACTAAAAACACGATTCTGGAGATTTCTTATAACACTTAGCTTGCAAAGATCACATCCCTAAGATGACCACCGTCTTCTTCTATACATTGCTGTGATCTGTTTCTGAAATTGAACATAACGCGTCTGAGTAAATCTTCGTTTATCGAATTTATCTCTTCACGAATCCTTTCTTTGAGTTCCAAAAGTGTTTGGGGACGAGTAGAGTACACTTTAGATTTGAAGAGTCCCCACAGAAATAAAATCTGGGACCGTCAGGTCCGGTGATCTTGCGGGCCACGCAAAGTCGCCAAACCTTGAAATTAGGTTATTCGGGAACATACGATGTAAAATAGCAATGGACCATCTAGATGTATGCGCTATGGCGCCGAATTGTTGAAACCATACTTCACCTTGTTCCATTCTTTGAAGTTCCACAGCTATAAATGTTTCCAGCAACTCAACGTACAGAAGTGAATTGACTGTAACGGTGTGGGCATTTGCTTCAAATAAGGATGGCCCGAGAACACCAAATTTGCACACTCCACACCACACCGTTACCTCTTGGTCATAAAGTGGGTGTTCATGCATTTCTTTTAGGTTGTGTTCTGCCCAGAAGCGAAAGTTCTGCTTATTAACGTACCTACTCAGATGGAAGTGAGCTTCGTCAGACATGATTAGTTCATTAAGAATTCCTTGTTGTTTAATGTTTCAAGAAATTGCATGCAGAAGTTGAGGCGATTAACTTTATCAACAGGTTTCAGTCTCTGGACTATTTGAACTTTACACGGATGAAATTTCAATTCCAGATTTAAAATTCGTCACATACTTCGCTCTGAAATTCGCAGTGCAATTGATTGCCGAATTGCAGAAAGTTGTGGACTCCATTCAACGGCTACTCTAGTTCTTTCAATATTACCTTGTGTACGAACTGTACGTGTACCTCTGAAAAATATTGAGTTTACACTGGCCCTTTCGTCGAAATCTCTTACTCATCTCAAAATTACATTTCTTCTTGATGGGACAGCGCGCACTGGCAAATTAAATTCACGGCGAAAACGCCTCTGGATTTGCACGATGCACTGGGTCAGGATAAATTATTTAACAGCAGAGACTCGTTGATTAACCGGCCAATTTGCCATTGTAACACAAAAATTTCAATAAAAAAATAATTTTATATCTATTTGACGTTTGTCAAATAAACAGTATTTCCACACCAACCTATTTAAAACCATTCAATCCTGTTGCCGGACCCGGTATATGCACCTGCGTCTACTAAGCATTACTAAAAGTTTCTCAGTATTGTCTTTATCTACTCATACACAGTGAAAACATTCAGTTACAAAATCTGCAATTGTATTGTAGTTGGTTTTGTCTAATATCTTAAAATCCATTAAATGGCTGCCACTAGAAAGGATTCCATTCCAAGCGAGGGCAACAATTGGTCTTCTGGATTAGAGTTTCTTTTCATGACTACTTGATCTCCGATTCGAATCTGAATTGACATGGATGTTCACATGTATGGTCACCTCATATATTACCCATAATTACCTCGCAGAAAGTTTATAGTTTCCCTGAATTAGTCTGGAGTAATGCTGCCAATCGCTTGGAGCTGGTGCTGGCCTAGAGTTGTCGATTATTAGTAATCCTGGTATGGATTCGATTCCTACATAAGTCGGTTAGGTGTGTCTGTATGTGTATATGCGAATACCAGGGGTTAGATGGAAGAAGAGCACTAATCTAAATCTAGCTCCCGCGAAATAAAGGCGAAAACACATTATCCGATTCGGCGAGGATAGCATTTTAAGGGTGTTTTATATTTTTAAACTAACGATTATTTATGAAACCACGACGTGCCACCACACCAAAAGCAATTCAACAGATTGAAACCAAGTACTGTTAGTTGCTGTGTTTGATGATGAATTGGCGTTTAAATGGACATGGAGATCATAAATCATGATCTCCCAAAAATGATAACAGGTGAGAGGGAGTATCTGGAAACTCACAAGGTTGTTTACAGGACACTGTTGTCTCAATTATCATCTTAAATCTTGTTCCCATGGCCTTGGATTGACGAGCGCACTCACAGACTCTTGGTCTGTCGTAGTCTCTCGAATTCTGACCGCAAACCGTTCCCATGGCGCGGATAGGTTCGTGGCTTGGTATATCTTGATCGGCCACTAGTAGCCCATTGTATTATTAAATTTTTATAACCATGAACACCTCCTGTTCTGTAAGTCTCCTTCAAATTTTCTTTCTTCTTTTTCAGCTCTGTTAAAGGACACTCAATACTAATGCTACCTTGAATTAGCCTCCAAGCATCATATATTTTGTTTTTATCTTTGTGGTTAGAATTTTGCGGATTCCAGATAGAAGGCTCTCCGTCGTACCAGTCCAAAAATTCCATAGTAACTACATTTAACCACATCCCAAATCACCCACTGAAAAACTTTAGAAAACATTCAGAATGAACCTGTACAACTGCAACAAACCATAATGAATCGTGCTCGAGCTGTACTGAGGCTAGTCATCCGTCGAGCCGCAGGCTCTTGATGTCCGAGTATTTACTTAGAATACACGGGAAAGGCCAAGCCACTTCGAGCGACTCCGAAAAACAACGAATATTTATATTCCCACGGTGCCGACGTGAGGTATAACAAACTTCAGACAAGACTCGTCCAGCCACACGTCGTGGGAACAACGCTTTGGCAAGATTGGCTTAAGTGCCAATAAGGAATGCTGATGGTGTGGAGGAAAAGTGAAGACCTCTGAATGTAGACCCTGACAGTGCCCGGCTCTGGCAGGGCGTACCAACTTCGGGTTTAGGCCCCTTTTCTTAAACCCAAGCGAGCTAAGAAAGATCGACCTGAAGGGAATATGGAGGTTTTGGAGAAGGCCAAATCCATACTCCAGCGCTGACTGCTTTACAAAGAAATATAATGTGCAGTAGCCTGAGTAATGCAAGACTTCGCGGTCCTCCGCAGGAAACTAAACATAAACTTCAGCTAACGGCATAATGCCGCTACTATTGCTACAATTTCATATATAAATATGCCGCATTAGAGTAAAAAAATAATTTGGAAATATTTTATTAAGCAGTTTTTTATTATACTTATTTTTGAATATACATATATCGACATAACATTATATACTACATCATTTCATGAAAATCAATACTATCATTTAACATAATATCTTTAATTGTACGCTATTTAAAAATGTTTGCATAATCTCATTTCAATTAATGGTTTCTAAATTGTAGAATAATTATTGAGTACGTTGTCAAAGTTGCCAAGCAACTGGACATGAGTTTCTTGCTTATTTCGAAGAGACCACATGCAGTAAACTTCGGGCGTAGTGTTTCCGTGTAGATAGATAGTAGAGTGAGCTCTTTCCTCAAGTATGAATCTTCCATGTCTGCTTGCAGTATGATGCAAGTTTTAACTATACTTTCTCCACATTTTTCCACCTTGTCCCAAGATATAAGTAGTGCTGCCACGATACCCTGGAAATAAATATAAAATAGATATTTAATTTTATTAAAATGTATAAATTTTCAAAATGAACATTATTCTTAAGTTCCAGTGAGAAACCAGAAGTACAATTTAATTAATTTACAACGATATGATGAATGTAGAGCAACTTAATACAAAAATAGTACCTGAGGATAAATGCAAGAGTAGTAATAGCGAATATGACCAATAAACGGTTACAGAGCATCTATAAAAGACACTAAATAAATGAAAATTATATAAGAACCTTCTCAGTCGAACTACCCTTGAAGGCAAAGTGACAAGTATTGAATTATTAATAATGATGTTTTAATGAAACTGCTTCCTAACTGGAAAATAGATTATCTGAATTTTAAGAAATTTTATTCTAAAAGAGTAATTCCTAACTACTTTCTTCCAATGAAATGACAAAAGCTCAACAATTGACAATATATTAAAAAATAACTCCACTTGATTTCTACTAGAATCTGATATTCTTCCATTAACTTTTCCAAAATTTAGAGCTTGATATATGTATGCTTTAAGCTGATCGTGAGATATCATAAATTAAACCAATTTGGTTGTGACCTCTACCCTAGAATTCTACTACAATCATACTTGTTCTACAAAGATCTCTTGTTTGGAATTATGCGACATATCAGCATAATAAAAATCGTTTTAGATTGATGTACCAAAAGTGAATAAGGTTATTTTTTTTATGTTTCAAAACAAACGAACGTTGCATCTTCAAAAATACGTTGTAGATTACACAAGTAAATTTATCTTCTGAAAAATAAAGGCAAATATTCCAAAATTAGATAAACAAATAATAATCTGTCCAGAGGTTGTTCCTGATTAATATCAAGAAAAATGAACGGTCTATGGGCCGTATGAGGGAAACATATTACATATAAAGAAGCAGTAGTAGTTTGAAAAGGAATACAGATACTATAAGGAACCCTTTTTGTACCAAATTTTTCTCAAAAGTAAGATATGAAAAATAGATCCTAACTACTCATGACGAAAAACATGCATCGACCCTCTTCAAGGGTTAAATTATTTTTAATGTCAACATAAATGGAGATAATCAAATATTTTGTCATTGTCTTTTCAGAATACTCGTAAAATTATAACCGAATTAAGGCTTTCAACTCAATGTTGTAAAAATGTTTTTTTCAAAAAATATTGCAGTTGTTAAGAAAGCTGATAATATACACATTATTCAGTCAACTATATTCGACTTGTTGCATTAAGTTACTGCGAAAATGTTGCGTTAAGTTATCAAGTGTAGCAATTATAAATATTTATTTTAAATTATTTTTATTTTGTATACATGACATGTTATATAATCATGTAAAGAATTCCACTTGGAAGCCTTGGATAATCAGAATGAAATTGGCGTATTGTACATCGATCTTTCCAAAGCCTTTGATCACATCCCAAACAGTATTCTATTGAGATAATTTAACCGATATACAGAGGTGTTTCTCTGTACCTACTTTCTATGCCTTCTTCCTGCCTTGTTAATCGCTTTCAGTATTATTTCGTCTTATTAATTAGTTTTCAGTCTTGTTAACCAACATTCGTTGATTAATATAACTGTACTGAGACAAGAGATTCCTAGGTAACATGTAAACAGTATACGACACTTATCTGAAAAAAAACTGGCTTAAAATAAAATATTCAATTCATGTTTTATTTAAGTTTTATGTTGATTGCTTGAATATTTCGTCCTGTGTATTAGATAAGTACATCACTGATTGGCAATTACAAAGTTGGATAATGTTGCGAAATGAGATACTATCACTGCAGAAATCAATCGAGATCAAGATTAAACCTAAATTACAAAACTATGTGGTTATGTGTGGACGAGACGATAGAGTCTAAAATGAAATTCTGCTATTGATGTTGTAGTACGCACATTGAAAGCTCTTAAACTGTCAGGTTCATTCTTATTAGATAGTAAACGATTACAAAAATGTATTAGCCAAAAATTTACGAGTAGACTGGTAAATGTCTGTGGGAAACCTATATTATGTTAAATATATGACTAATATCGTGCCGCAATCATGCATTCTGTAGACATATTTTTAAAGCAGTATGTGGTAACATTTTACAGATTATATGTACAACTTCATAAGTTACATTTTACATCAAAGGGATATTCAAACAGGGTTATTGAAATGTAAATGGATTAATATTACATATATAAGCAATTTATGTTTGTATTTACTATATCTCTACCGTGTATGTATGTACTTCCGTTGTAATATTGTATAAATAAATAAATAAATAAACTTGATTACTCACCGTATTTACTAAGGGGTCAAGTATAATATGGGCAAGAAGAAGTTTTCCCTCGAATTCTCCAGACTTAGGAGAAAAATTAAACAAGGTCCAGTTGCAGTTCTCCAAAAGAGTGAATAGCGTACAAGCGAAAATGCAAACAATTTGTGCCCCTAATGCAACAGATAACTTCTGGACTGTATTATATAAGATTGCGTACGCAATCTTTATGTCCTTTATTTTCTTATACGAAGATTTCTCCGACGATTTCATTACGTGGTACAGAGAAAAACTATTTTCAATCGTTATCTCAATGCATTCATACCTGCGGACTAGCACGTCTGTAAGTTCCTGTACAAATAATACCAAATAAAATTCATAGTATGACAAGATCCTATGCGTGCTGTAATACATAAGTATTACAGGACTCTTTCTAAGCCAAGAGAATATTTCGAACAGCTGAATTAAGTTGAACAAAAACATATACATTATTATCTTTATTACCTTGCGTAAATCATTAAATTTAATACCGAAATCTCTGACGTTCATCCTTTCGTCCACTTTCAGAATATTTTCGAAGATGCCTTTCCAGTGGCCTTGATGACGAAACGAGTTTTTTAATGTAATAAATATCAAACAGAATTCTGAGCACATTGTGAGGCAATCAGTTACTATCTGAGGTAGTTCCAATAATTCGTAGACATTGCCAATTCGTCCACCCATTGTATATATCATCCCAGTGGTGAGTATTATAAATAAAAATATTATGTAACATCTGGTAATAAATTTCCATTTCGGATTTTTGTCCATAGACAGTGGGAACATCCCCCAAATGGCTCCATATTGAAACAGACGCTTTAGAAGACGTATGTCACTCACATCAGAATTTTTATTTGAAGCAACAGTACTCATGATCGATTGATATTTTATAGTCAACTGCAGTAGGTAGGGAATGGCTTAGCATTATGTGTATTTTTACAGAGACAATAATGTTTTGAGAAATTGCTATTACTTGACATGGAATTATAATAGAAGATTAGTAATCAAGTAAGCAGCGTGTTTTCCAATTACGTGAAGTACCTCTGAATCGATAGCCAGATAGCTTTTCCAATATTTCTATTATGACTTGTAATCTGAATTAAATGAAGGCAATGAATAAAAACAGAAACTAATAAAGTAATTTATTACAAGCAGACAGTTATAGTCTGGTCTTTATTCGCTAATATTGTGCTACAAGTCTAGCTCACTTGGAAGATTTTTTGACTATTTACTATCATATAGATTTACTAATAAAATACCAAAATTATTTTGGTCAAAGGTGGTGATGGATGTTAAAACAATCGCCAAAGCCAGATCGTGTATTTATGCCAAAATTTGTCAAGCAGTTCTAGTGAAGTGTTCTTGCCAGTATAATCTTAAATAGTTATTGAATTGATGTTTCAACATACACCATAAAATCTACATGACTGAAGCCCAAGCGCTAAATTAATGGAAAGTGAAATTATACTCGGTTTATTTGTGAACAATTTTCAGTAAATTTCCTAGAGATGCAAAGAATACCAAAGTGTTTTTATGCATACCTTAGAAATTGCGTTGGCTTTTCGTGAAACCAGTTTTAGGACTGATAGAAAAGGTACTTGTAGACTAATTGTACAGAAGAAGTTGTTATTCAAGTTCATAAATGTATGTAACAAGAGCTACAAAAGTGTTAAAAACGATTGTATCAAAAATTGGACAAAGAATTGTTAAAGAAAATATTTGATAAATATTTTTATAACTTGAGCAGGCGCGTAAAATTATCTATCGAACAAGGAGGGAGTGGGACACTTGTAACAATTCAGTTAGTTTTCCGTTGTGGACCTAAACTGATTTGAGGCACGATCATCAATATCAGTCAAACAATTGTCGGTGAAGTATCACTAGAATGGCGACCACCGGCTGGCTTGCCTTTATCTTCTAGCGCTTAGTATGTTAGTGGACTCGCAGAGATTATACACGAGGTTTGTATAGGAGACACATACATATCATCATATCTCTCGGATGTGATGAAACCTTGGCCCCTTGTCCATTATATGTTAGGCAAGTAAAGAGTTCCTATCCTATCGTAATCTCTTATGTTCCTCTTCATCCCCTCTGATTCACGGTGACGTCAGGCTGCCACGTGATGGAATACCGGCGCGGGCGCGTGTTTGCGCAGCAGCTCGGCATTGGTGGGCAGTCATAACGTCTCATATATCACCATATGTAGAGGTGGTGACGGATATGCTTGAGGTTATAATACGGGTTGCCCCGTACAAAGAATAGGGGTCAAAACGGATTCCCCATGGTGGGTATGTGCCTTACCCATTGATGGACTGGACATATACTCGCTTTACTCGTTTTCGCCGATTTCAGGCGTCTCCATCTTCATGCTCCACGAGGAGTGCCGAGCTAATCTTTCTCTTAGTGTAGAACCAGGATTTTTTCGGCGTAGCAATGGAGAGCGCGTTCGATGGGGAAGGGCTTATAGAATTTCCTGTGACGCTGTTGGTATGTTCGGGGTCCATTGTATGGGCTTGTTGTCGACGTGGCGGCGTTGGTGATGTGGCGGCAATGTACTAGGTTGGAAATTGTACGTGGTTCAATTTACCCTTTTCGACCTATATACGTATGGTTACCCTCAATGGCGAATTCTCTGCTATATCTGCGACAACGAGATATGAGACGGCAGTCGTGTCGGGGTAATTATGGAAATACAAAAGGTGTAACTCACCAGATTTCTCCCTCGATAGGCAGCCAATCAAACACACAATTTTACAATAGGAGTTTATTTCACAAATAGCAATGAACGATATGAAAGAATAAAAGTACAATAGGTATAAGTTATAAAAACACAAAATAAGTAATCAAAAAATAAGTAGACAAGAAGGATGAAACAAAACAAAAATATACAGTACGTTATACGTTAAGCGACCAAACACGACAGAGCGCTGAAGGCGCATATATTTATGCATCTGAGACCAGCGCAGTCTGGTTTCCACCACTCGCTTCTCCGACGATGGGCTGCCTCAACAGTAAATAACAATTTTCTTGGCTCAGGAGCATCTCCGGTAAAGAGCGGTAATCTCGCTCGACTCGCAAATACCCCCATCAAGTCCATTATGCCTGCCAATGAATATTGCCAAGGAGCGTAATTTTGTAGGGAATCGTTGCCGGTGACACAATGGTACTACAGTGGGATTGGAACCAATCAAACAACATAGGGAGTGGGTGCGTTCGGTAAAACTTCTAGATTGATACGCGGGGTGGCTTGTTTTTTGGAGTCCATGACAGGTTAAAGTTAGATAAAGGTATGAAAAATAGCTTTCTTTGTTGAGAAAAAAGTATTAATAGTCTGATGTAAATTTTCAAACGTAGTTCATTATTATTTTATTTTTACAGTTAATAGACATTTTCGAGGTATTGATGACATCATCTTCACACACTTTGGCAAAATTCTTTCTAAAATATGGTATAAGTTAAGATGGACGTTTCTCGTTTCATCATCAATCAACTTTGACCAATATAATATTTATTTTATCCATTTATATAATGTATTTACAGATTTTGTTAAACTTTTAAATATTACATTTAAACACGTTACACACTACATTGACAACATTAATAAAAGTGCCTTATAAGCACTTTGAGGCCCCGTGTCTGTAAACTATTACATAGTGTCAAAACTTAAATTAAGATTAGTGCTCAGAAAGATAGGTAGAGTGGAGATAAACATTTTCTATAAATTTTGTGTTTCTAATGCAAAATTTTGCAGAATCAATTTCTATTTGGTTATAAATTTACCGAGATGGTAAAAACTAAAATGCCTCTTCCACAGAGACGGAGTGCAACTTTTCTTAATTTGTCCCACAGTCGCAATAAAGTGTAACAGAGCAAATAAAATATGGATTTCCGGTTGCCGTTTCGTTACAATTTGTAGACGATATTTGTCAGTGTCGCCAAGAAATCGTAAAGATGCGTTCGCAGGAACGGACGAGCAAGAAACAAGAGCAATGATTCCATTGAAATTAATCTAGTTCCAAGTTTGAGGAAAGAAACGGATAAATAACGATGCCGATCGTCGTAAATGGTTATACAGAGACCGCGAAAAACCTTATTTATATCTCTTATTGTATATAAAGATTATTGCCACAATTATCGACTATCAGACCATACTTTAATTGCAAATGATTAGTTATAACGGCCTTGTTTATTGAAATAACTCCATCTATACCATTTTAAATTATAACGTTTAATGTTTCTTATCATCAGCGCGGGAAGGTATAATGTTGTTAACATTTTAACACGTTATTTATAGGGCAGTAATTGCTGAAATATGTTGTTATGATTAAGCAAAATGTAACGATGTAATGGCCCTATTAGATCACGATATAGATTATGAGGTAATTAAGGTATTAGTAACAAACCATGGAATTAGCTGCTATAAAAGTAATAGCAGGAAGAGCATGTGTGCGCTACTCCCGCACAATTCATTTAATCGTCTCCTGATGATGCCAACTTAGCTGGTGAAGTGCGTGTTAATTAATGTGTAATATTTCGATGTTTGTGGAAAACTGGTCTTTTATTTTTGTGGCTGTATCAAAGGTTCCAGGTCCTCCTTAGGATTCCTGCTACAAATTGATAAAGGTGTAAGGTCAGATCAATGCTGCAGGTGAGATCAAATAATGAAGTACCGCTAAATCTATTGCCATCTACTTATGAGCATGACGCATTAAAATTAATGAGGATAAGGTACTGGGTTAGTCACCTAAAATTGACCCCCTCTATTTCTCTTAATTTCAATCTAATTGAAAAATTCGAAGAATTTTACATGATTTTTTTTAAATTTTTTGAATGTTTAAACAAATTTTCAAAAACTGCAAATTGAAAGGGGGCGAACATTTTATTATTTTTTTTAAATGGAACACCCTGTATTTTTTTACTTAAAAAAGTTACCCACAGTTTTCTGATCACAAAAATATATTATTATTGTATCTTGGTAAGTATAGTTCTTGAGATATTCATACAAATATATAGTCACATCACAGGATTAAGTTTGGCATAAGACCATAAATCAGGAGAGCTACGTTTTTGGGATATAACGAAAAATCTTGTTTCTTAAGAAAAAAAGTATGAAAATTCTTTGATGCGGCAACACATAATAATTATAATAAACAAATAAACCTTTACTAAAATGACAACAACAAAGTTTAATGAACACAAAACATAAATAAGGAAATAATGATAAAAAAAAACAATGCGCAACAATAAATAACATAAAACCAATGAACTATATTAAAATTAAACATATCTATATGTTCTCCACGTATCCTCCGTTTCTATCAAGACACAGTTGGCATCTTTTAATAAATTCATTTCTAACATTTTCAAATAAATGAACATTTTGCCGGAAATTTTCTATTTCTTGATTGATATAGTCCTTCAACTCATCCGAGTTATTATATACCGAATTTTCGTATATGTTTTGTTTTAGTGTTCCCCACAAAAATAAGTCCAAAGGACTCAAGTCTGAGCTATTAGCAGGCCAATGTATAGGACCGTATCTTCCTATCAAAAATAGATATTTGTCATTTAAATATTCCGTTACGTTCCGTACAGAGTGTGGAGGAGCACCATTCTGTTGCCAAATAACAGAATTTCTGATTGCAAGGGGCATATTATCTAAATAGTTCTCTACTTCACACCGAAGAATATTCAAATACTGAATTGCATTCAAGGACCTATTAATGAATACGGGACCCACAATTGTATTTTGCCGTATAATTGTATTATGAATACCGCTCCACGCATTTACTGTATTATATCCTTGGGTTTTTATCTTTTTTATAATATGTGGATTTGCGGGCGCCCAATAATGTGCATTTTTCCTATTAAAAAGTCCAGCCGTTGAAAAGCTACTTTCATCGGTCCAAAATAAGTTTTTTAAAAAGTTATTGTCGTTTTCTGCTCTCTCAATCATCTCTCTACAAAAAGCTCTTATGTCGGCAAAGTTATTTTCAGTAAAAAGCTAAACTGGCAAAATACTATAAGGCTTATATTTGTGACGTCTTAATATACGTCTTATACTTGCTTGAGAAATATTAAATTCTTCTGCAGCAGCGTTAGTAGATTTATTGGGATGTTCGGTAAATAAAAGTAAAACGTCCATTTCCATATCTCCTGTTTTGGGCTTCTTTCTTTCTCGTTTCTTATCTTTTAAGGATTCGCTGTCCCCAAACTTGAGATAAATATTAGAGAAAGTGTTCTTGGGGGGAACGCGTCTTTCAGGATATCTCCTTTTAGCTATATATTTGTTTTTATTGCTGGTTAAGTAAATTTCTAATATTTCTTTCCTTTCAACTAATGAATATCCCATATCAATATATTATATATATATATTAACAAGTGTATTAAACTTAAAGCGTATTAATAATATAACAATCAAACATAAGTCAAACATAACATAACTGTCAAACGAAGCATTATTGTTTCTTTAAATCATTTCGGTTCATAGCTCTCCTGATTTATAGTCTTATGCTAAACTCATTCCTGTGATGTGACTATATTTGTATGAATATCTCAAGAACTATACTTACCAAGATACAACAATTATATATTTTTGTGATCAGAGAACTGTGGGTAACTTTTTTAAGTAAAAAAATACAGGGTGTTCCTTTTAAAAAAATAAAAATATGTTCGCCCCCTTTCAATTTGCAGAGTTTTTGAAAATTTGTTTAAATATTCAAGAAATTTATAAAAAGTCATGTAAAATTCGTTTTTGAATTCTTCGATTCGATTGAGATTAAGGGAAATAAAGGGGGGGGTCAATTTTAGCTGACTAACCCGGTACAACATATAGTATTTACCAAATGTCACAGAAAGTCGGCATAAGTAAAAATTAACAATCACACCATCACTATTACAAACTGCGTTAAATATTTAGGTTTACGTCTAGATAATAAATTCACATGCAAGGAACATATATACACGAAGAGAAAGCAATTAGATACCGAATTTCGTAAACACTATTGCCTGATGGGAAGAAAATCACAACTATCACTTCGAAACACGCTCCTAGCTTATGTCATTTTAAAACTGGTTTGGACTTACGGAATACAACTTTGGGGAACAGCTGCTAAATACAACATTGTCATCTTTGAGATACTTGAATCAAAAGGTTTACGCTCAATAGATGATGCTCCATACTTCGTCACAAATAGGTATATCTATCGTGACCTAGAGATACCTATAGTAAGGGAACCAATTGTTGCAAATGGTGAAAAATACAGAAAGCGTTTAAATTGTCACCCAAATACCCTCGCATTAAATCTTTTAGACAATAGTGTACAAACGAGAAGACTCAAATGCAGGACGCCACTGGATTTACCATTTAAAAACTGAACGAAATACTATCAGTTAATTTAAGATAGGAACGTTGTAATAAAAACCACCGAGTTTTATTCATGGGAATAATTCTCTATCATGACATCTACTTCCATCAACATATTTTTGTAGTTTTATAGACAGATTGCATAATAACTATAAAACAAACGAAGAATCTACTCATTTCCTCCTCATAATGCTTTTGAGGCTGTGTTCCCTCTCCAGGGCCACGCCTCCTTGCACCGTCTCTCCCCGCCCATCCTCTATGATGGTGCAGGGGTACGCCTAGAGGGCTGAGCCCGATCCTTAGATCGAGGTGGAGGTGCGCAAGGTCAACGAAGATTACAGAGTGCGGCTCGCCGCACTACGTGGCGGGGTAGTCCACTAGTGTCTGGCGCTCCGTTCGGGTCTCTTTTCTTCGGAATGTTCCAGTCCTGAGACTCTAAGTTCCACGGTGGGCGGAGCTCAGCGGCCGCTCCGGGTCTCCATCCTCATGCACCGGGTGGTTTATGGTTCATGGGATGTTAACCCTATGTGCTGAGTACATTGGAGCACTATTACTTCTAGAGGTATGTTCTTCGCGATGTGTATTCCTAGTGAACCTGCCATTTTTAGTACTGCTGAAATGCTCAGTAATTATGACAATGCAAATGGTTATATAAATATAATTACCAGCCAAAGTAAATTCACTA
Source organism: Rosalia funebris (assembly GCA_037954035.1). Taxonomy (NCBI): domain Eukaryota; kingdom Metazoa; phylum Arthropoda; class Insecta; order Coleoptera; family Cerambycidae; genus Rosalia; species Rosalia funebris. The sequence continues at coordinate 37,107,855 of JAZFAV010000015.1, forward strand.
AACTCGCTATATTTTTGGAAATTCAGAATGAACACGACATCACAAGACAAACGTATGTTTGATCAGATGAACCATGACTTACTCATTATATGTGATGTTAAGTTATGAATGTTACAATTAGTCCATGAATACTATGAATTTTATCAACGCTAATGGTAACCCATTAGCGTTAATAAAAGGCAGAAGGATGTTAATTACAACTTATTTTGTTTAGTGAGGCAATTTAGTTTTTTTTGTATTGTATATACCTGATATATGAATACAGGGTGTTCGACAATTTCACCAACAACGCTTGACTGTATATTTACCATGATAAATAAATACGATCTACGAGAAAAAAATAGTTTCCGAGTTATAGGCTTTCAAAGTTGCCCAAAAAAATTATTACAATACTGACATTAACCTGATGCTAATAAGAGCAAATAACAATTTGTTTTCATCGCCTACTATATCTAAAGTTGTTGATCCGTAGCACTCACAACACAAAACGGAGCAACCAGACTTGCAAATAGTCATTTTCCCCAAGAAGAATTATCTGTAGGCGATTTTCGCAATAGACATTTTTCGTTTAGAATAAAATAATATTCTCACTCTTGCTACCTGTTTAAAAGAAATCGACTAACGGTAAGCCTTCTGACCATTAAAAGAAGGAGGTACGCCGAACAAACTATCACCCAATATATCGATTTGATTAATATTTTAAGAAATAATAGACCCCAATAATCCAAATGATTGTTGCAAATTTCAATCTGATCTGTAAATGGGTTATGGAGTTTGTTTTGTACTGAACGGCTTTCCTTTTCCCGTCAGAAATACAAATCCCCGTCCGTGTTCTATGCCCTTGTGTTAGAGCCACCTATGCCCTTGGATAGCAGTGCTGCGGAAGTGTGTGGTAGGCGTTGAAAGAATATCATATCGTTCACATGCAGAAGAACAAGGTGCCGGTGTCGACTTATCACATCACGTACCAAACACAACAGCAACATCCAGTGTTATTGGTATTATTTCAAATAAGTCCATTTACCAATCCTTATCTTCCTGCTACGCAGGTGGTCCTTCGCCTATATCGGTATTAAACATAAATTCTAGCTATAACCTTCAATCGTTACCCAACAGAGTTATTAATTAAAAAAAGAATTTTTTGGGAAACTTTGAGGGCCTATAACTCGGAAACTAAATCTTTTTTATTATACTTTTTTTCCGTAGATCCTATTTATTTATCGTCGTATATATAAAGTCAAGCGTTGTTGGTGAAATTTGCGGACACCCTGTATGTAAAGTTATGCGAGGAATTGTCCTGAAACCCTGTATATTTATTTTTTATTTTATTTGTAATATTTTGTATTCTCCTACCCTGTATATAGAAAATGTGTTTAGTTAGATTTGTGAAATAGAATAAAAAATAAAGTTTAAATAAAAAATAAACAAAGTTAACTGAAAACTAACATCGAACAGCGATAAGATTTTCATACAAATGATAAGACGGGTGAACAAAGTGATATTATTTCGTTTTTCACCATTTCATGAAATTGTTAATACGTTTAAGAATAACGCGCTCATTCAATAACGTGCAATATTACATGGCAAAATACTTTACACTAAAATTAACACGTTTTCATTTAATTATATTTACTTAGAATAGCTTCAAAAAGAACAATATTGTATGTAACATGTGTACTCCCTCATCAATGTTTAGTAATGTTTTGTATGGTATTGCATTTATAATAATGTATATAGTATCTCAAATTGTAGCAATGTTTATTAAAAAAGAAATTTGTTATATCTGACATCAAAATAAATTTTTCTTTAGTGATACGTCTGTATTATTTTTTTATCATGCTTATATCTCAAAAGCATTTTTCGATGACTATCCTCTATTTTTCAAATACTATTTAGCAGGAAATTTCGAGGTCATTATTTTTTATCATGCTCAAGTCGTCTTCGACGACCGTCCTCTCTTTTGCAAATATCATTAAGCGGCAGATTTCGAGGTCGATAGGTAAACGAAGAGAGGAACGCTTCCTGGTCAACTGAACAATACTACAGGTGATTTGTTGTTCGAGGCATGGAGAACTGAAGTATTCCTCGATCTTCCGACCGACCGACGCCCACGCTCCAAAAAATCTGATAACACTCATCGCAATATTTAAATAGTTCCATGATATAGGTGCCTATTTGAAATACATTGTTTTTAATGGCATTCCCACAAAGGCCAATCTCTATACGCATAATGCACGGCCCACACGAGGGCAGAGATCAGTAATATAACTATAAAATTGTTAATAACGAAATAGTAAAACCACTGCCAACCATCCGATTCTCGTAATAAATTATGGCGAAATACTATACCGTTCACTATTCGACTTAATATACATATTGGTTATGTGCATAACAGATTATAATATAAATCCGAATTACCACTGTTAGTGAAAGGAATCTATTTGTGGAAAATTTTCATGCAAATAAAGAATGCTGTTGGGAAATTGTCACTGATAAATAAACAAAGTCAAATCTATAGGTTTATGCAGTACACATTTAAAGTAGAAAGGAAACGGAAAAATAAAGCACCTCCCTCTTGGTGACACTACAACATCCTGTTATAAAACCCTTCTCTCACCCTTTCAATTTTTTCTGTGGAAATTAATCTATATTCTTCAATAATTCCCTGCTGCAGAACCTTCATGTTAGCGTGTTGCGTATCATGTATCTTAGAGTTTATGTAGCTCCATTAAAATAAATCTAAGGGCATCAGATCTGGAGATCTAGCAGCCCACTCCATCTATTATATTATTAAACAATTTATTTCCAGATCTCGAAATTTCTCAGAATTGTCATATGTACTATCTAGAGTTAGCGTCTGGAATTAGTTTACAATATGTCTAAATACACCTGTAACGTTAAATTTAGATTTAAAACCACAGGTCTAACTATGTGATTACCTAAGATTCTTGCCCACACGTTGGACTTTTTCTGGTAATTGTGTATAGTTCTCAAAAAGATATGACGATTCGTATCACTCTAGTGACTTACAGTCTTGAGTATTCACATTACTCATATTTACGAAAACCGTGGATTCACCGGTAAAACAAATTGTTTTTGAATATTCAAGTTCGAGGACTATTTTTTCTGAAATAATTTCACATTTGCGATTGGGATTATCTTCTGTGAACTGGTGAAACTTTCATAATTTATAGGTCTGAAATTTTTGCTTGTTTAAAGACTGGGCCCTTTGTCCAGTCTTTTCAGGCACTCCACAAACAGCTGCAGTTTGATATGCAGATTATGTGGAATTCACGACTATTTCAACGACAGTACTTCTTTATTGCTTTTGCACTCAGTTCTTTTTTCATTCTTAATACCACTTATTCTCTAAAATGTCTGCACATATATCGTATCTCTCTCTCTCTATCTGTCGTATCTCATTATCTCTCTCATTGACAATTCGTTCAGATTCATGTAGATTTCTTCCAGTCTCTCCAATAGTTAAAATCGATGTTTTCAGAAATGAAAAGACAGATGTCAGAATAAAAATAACATTTGAATATATATTTGAAGCGGCTTTCGCATGAGATATTACACACTGTCTTCATTTAAAAATTATTTTCAAAATAGAGCTACAATGCCATATTCGATGACAATATTGCTATTTGTTAACTAAAATAAAATGTTTACATTTTAATGTATGTAAGCTAATTTTCGTTCTTTCGCGTTCGTAATTCGCGTTCGTTCTTCGTCACTCAGCTCCAAAGTTAAAGAGGGGAAAGGATTTTAGATGTACATTGTGGAATGTTTAGTTAAAGTTAAACCCAAGTTAATTATTATTCAAATTAATTCATAATAATTACTTATATTATGCAAAAGCAAAAATTTAATACCGCTAACAGAAAACATATAATGTATTACGTTTATCAAGCAATTAATTAAAACCTTTAAAGTACATAATATAGAAATAGAACTTAAATTAATATGTTAAATGACTTAAAATTTCAATTGTTGAAATTACCAATGACACTAAATAGAATGCTTACATCTAGACCCAAATAAATGCTTAGATCTCGAATGGATGTTATGATAAATTTAGGGGAGATTTTAAATGTCGTAATTCTCTGGGAATGACGATTTAAAATTTTCCGGCGTTCTCGAGCTTATTCAAAATATTTTCTTATTGTCAAGTTTTGGTTTCAGATTTCTGAATTATAATTAGTCCCCAGACAATTTAAGTTCGATAGGGAGTCGTTTGGACCTGAAACAGACTTGGATTGATCATACATTCAATAAAATTTTAATAAGGTTTTCTTTAAGTAAGTTTGGTGCATTAATAATTGAGAAAATTAACAAAAATTAGAGAAAATTACAAATCTTAAAGCCATGAAATAACTAACATTAGAACAACACTGCCTTTTTATTAGTCATAAACACGAAATTAACATCTTTGTTAAATGTGTCGTCAAAAAAGTTACAAAAGAACACCAGCCCAAACTTAATTTCTTTAGGAAAAAGTGTGTAAGAGTCTGGATTATCTAATAAGAATTGCCTCCAATATAGAAATTTCTGTTTATTTACCCTACTATTCAAATTAAATTTAATTTCAAATAAGAAAAAACTGTTTAGAAACTGCAAATCTGAATAGCATCTGTTCATCATTAATTCACAGAATTTTGGCTATCGATCAGGATAATCATTGTTTAATTTCTGAACCACCTGAACTCTCTATGAACGGTTCTTTTTTTTATTGTAAATAATCAATGATTTACTCGTACTTACAGCGTTTTCGTACCAATATATCTAGTCGATTTAAATATATTTTACTCAGTACGTACCCCGCTATATTTAAAAGTCTTTTTCCATCAGTTCGAGAAGTTCCACCTGGTTTTGGAATATGCTTTTGGATTTTGCTAAGTGTAGATTGCGACAGTGATGATCAGGATATTTATTATTAAACATTTCAAATATCTACTTTTGAATCCTTATTTCATTACCACATCAATTTCTAATAATTAGAATATCTTCTCTCTATCTATTAAAAAAAAGTACAACGAAACAAAATAAATAAACAAACAAATACTGGCATTTTTTTGACAAATAATTGATTCATACAATGACCTTAATATGATTTAATTCATTGTATACTCCATAATTTATGTTCTCAGTTATTAATCCACCAAATTAAATAAAACCTTACGTTGCTTCATAGACAATTTAAATCTCTTTCAAATCGTGAAATCGTGTACAGAATCAGTGGCGAAGCCACTCGTGTACAGAATCTCTTTCAAATCGTGTACAGAATAGCGTCGATTTAAGCTGAGGGTAGGCTGTCCTGAATTAGATGAGGGAGGGGGGCTGCTCATATTTAATGCAATATATTGAATAGTTGAATCGCAAAAACAACTTAGCCATATTTCTTTGTATATCAATTCCATTCGCCGCGTTTTCTTGTCTGCAAAAATATCTATAGTTCTTGAAATAAATTGGTAGATTTTGCCGCTTTAACTTTTCAGTTTATATTCTAAAGATAAATTATTAAAATAACCACTCTCATTAAGTAAAAGGTCTACTAAATCGGCAGTGTCTAGGGCTGCCATTATCCTTAAAAATAACACTAATCACTACGACTAACGATAGGTATGTTGAATTGTTACTTTTACTTGCGCTTTACTTTTACTCGTTTCTTAAATGAAACCCTTTAATGCAGACTACACAAAATATATTTATTTTCTATACAACTATCGAATGCAATTACAGAACATACACACTGATGCATGGCCCCATAGATCATAGACTTAAAGAACTGAACTTAACTGAACTGAGCCAACCAGAGATTACTTCTTCTAACATGGTCAATATTATAGCCACTGCATTACGCAAACTCATCGATCAGGCTAGCTAAATTGCATATAATTTTTCGCGTACTACCCTCTCCCCCCGTGCACCACGGATATCTATAAAATCCAAGGCGGTAGAGAGTCAGCCCAGATTCTCAGTGCGCAGGCCTGCCAAGGCTTGCGCACTGCCGTTGCCGGCATGCTGACGCTTTAGTTTAAATGGGAATAGGTATGATAATATGAATAGAAAATGTTTATCATTCTGGCAAAGGCAAGTGGCAATATAAAAACGGAGTCTACCATCTAAAATATATAGGGTAGGCTGTGCCTTACAGCCTCAATATACGCTTCGCTACAGTACAGAGTGGCCATTAGTATTCGAATTTATGGAATAGGTTAGTCATAATAAGTGGGAAGTAATATTTTGATGTCATATTGATTGTTTTGATGAATTGATGTTTTAAAAATAAAATCGACCTACTACGACGGATTTTTCTTAAAAACTAATAAACACGCTTAACCCTTATAATACCATGGGGTTACTGGAAACCGCACGCGCTCTTTGATATCTTTGAAACCGTTTTTCCTAAATTTATACAAAAAATTGACTTTACACAAAACAGCGTGTTTTATATTTTGGTAAAGTGTAATTCGTACACCCTTTTTCGATAACTTACACGTAATACCACTGGGGTCGTCAGCGACCCCCGTTACATAAGGCATTTTACAACTGTTTACATTCATAAAAGTTTCTGGAATAACAAGTACTTCGGTCATTTGCTACCTGCTGTGTTTATGAGGAGTATCAATTACCGACATTTTCGTGCCTATTACTTTACCTGTTCGTATTATTGAAAATTCAGAAACATGCATTCATTCATTGAGAAACTATAGCTGGAACAAGTTCGGTTCGCGTAAGTGATAAAGGTGGGGAAGAAACGTTGCTAAAGTGGCTTGAAGAATGTGACAGTGATGATGAGGATTTCGAAAATACTATTGACAAGTCAGATGATGATGGTGAAAAAGATGTTACTGAAGTGCAGTCGGAATATGACTCCGAAAACGTTTCCGATGCAGAGCCTGCCATCGCTGAAAACGACAATCATCAAAGCAGCTATTACGTGTAAGTAGCTAATTTGTATTTTACAAAGCAAATGTAGAACACTTATTATTACCGCAGGTCAAAGAATAAACTTGACAAGTGGTATATAGAGCCACAGAAACAAACAACTGGACGGCAACCACGACGAAATGTTATGCATCAAGGGGGAGGGCCTACTAGATATGCAAACCGAAACGTAGATACAATCTGCAGTAGTTTTCGTCTCTTTTTTAGAGATAATATTATAAACTACGTTGTTCAGTGGACCAATGCAGAAGGCAGGCTCAAACATGGAAACGTGTGGACAGATATTACTGCCAAGGAGTTTCTACGCTTTATTGGTCTACTAATACTTGCAGGAGTTTATAAATCTCATAACGAAGGTATTATAAATTTGTGGAATGTTGAAGATGGACGTCCTATATTCAACAAAACTATGAGTAGAAATAGGTTTATCAAAATTTCTCAATATTTGCGTTTTGATAATGCTGCCGCCAGAAGAAAAAGTCGAAATCCAGATAAAAGCACCGATTCGGCCGCTTTTTGAATTATGGCTACCTACACTCCAAGATGCATATATGCCCTATGAAAACATAACGGTAGACGAACAGCTGCTAACGTTTCGAGGTAGGTGTCCCTTCAAACAATACATACCATCTAAGCCAGGAAAATATGGCATAAAGATTTAGGCAGCCTGCGATAGTCAAACTTCCTACGTTTACAATTGCCAGATATACGCTGGTAAAACAGATGAACAGCGTGAACGCAATCAAGGCAAGTTGTTTTAGAAATGATAAAGGGATTAGAAAAATCAAGGAGAAATGTGACTATCGATAATCTCGAACTCGCAAGAGAGTTGAAAGAAAGAAATCTAACATTTCTTGGTACTTCACGAAAGAATAAACCAGAGCTTCCTAAGGAAATAGTAGATTCGCATAGAAGAGAACGCTATTCAACTAAGTCCGGCTATCAACACGATGCTATTATATTGTCTTACTGTCCGAGAAAAGGAAAAACTGTTACGTTACTCTCAACTGTACACGAAACAGGTGAAGTTTCTGAAGATGACAAGAAGAAACCACTGATAATAATAATGGACTACAACAGAATTAAATCCTGTGTAGATACCATGGACAAGCTCGTTCGAACGTAAACCGTAAAGAGACAGACAAGAAGATGACCTGTTGCAATCTTTTACAATATTATAGACATCAGTGCGGTTAATGCCTACATAATATGGTGTCATCTGAATAAAGACTGGAAAACAAAAAAAAGGCTACAAACGGCTACAGTTCCTTCTACAATTGGGAAAGGAACTAGTGGCTACTGAAGCAGAGATAGAAAAACCATTACATTTACAGAGACAATTACAAGAGTTAGAAAAGCTAAAACGTGGTAGATGTTGGGAGTGTCCACGAAACATAGATAGAAAACATTCAAATCTATGCAGCCATTGCAGTCGTCTCTTGTGCAACGATCACTACTTGTTCAGAATGTAAAGCATAAGCAAAATATTTATATTTTTTATCGATATTATTATTTAAAATAAATTACATATAAATATTTTTGAGTACACTATATTACCATAAGTAGTTTAAACAATGTATACTAAGCTTAAAATAAAGGTTTTACATATTAATCATAATTTTATATAGAAACAGGTTTGGGGTCAATAGTGACCCCAACGGTATTACATGTCCTAAAAAGTTACGGTATTATAAGGGTTAAAACTATTTTTCCATACATATCTATGCACCACTTCGCCCACTGTATATTTACTAATTTCATTGCTCTGAAGAATATTGTTATAGATACATTACGCATTTACCGTTCCTAAATATTTTATATGTTCCAGTTAGTCAACACAGCATTATAAATAAATAAGGCGAAATATAAAACGATATTTATTGGACTAGCTTACAGATTTATATCAAAGACATCCACAGATGCAATAAAAATAGTTGTCGCTTACATTTGAAATGTTAATTACCGCATCTGGTAACTTCTTCACCAAATGGGACATTATTTATATACCAGCAGCATATAAATTAAGCAGAAAAATGTAGTTATGATACTTAATACCATTTTAGAATTATACTGACCACGATAGCATAATAATGAGGCAGTGGTAAAATAAATCACCGTTTTTTTTTGCTAATACGAATTAATTGAAAGATAACGAACAATCTTTAGCTGATAATTTCAGCTTTAATATGGATGAAGTTTGCACCTCCTTTTAAAGAACTTTTTTTCATATGTACAATGTTAATTATGTGATAATATAAGCCATAAATATATTCGTTACAACGTTTTTCATACTGATCTCTACTTGTGTCATTTCTTAATATATAGAATATTGTTTTAATCATTATTAATACGTTATATACACTGAGACCCATAAGTAATGGACAACTCGATTTTCTATATAATTGTATACCTTTCCTTGAATCGTTTTAGAGTAATAGTTAACCCTTTATAATATTTAATCGGAGTTAAGGGTACGTGTGTTTAAAAATTACAGAAAGGATTTTATTATCTACAATTTGTATAATGGATCTTTGCGCGTGTATCAATTTAGTGACGACGCACGAATCACATGCTGCACCACTCGCAATTATTACTAATATGCCACAATTACCAGCACGTATGTCTAGCGATATATGTTTCAATCAACTACGTACGGGATAGACAGTTAATAATTTGCCGAACAAAATGTAATAATGAAGTTACGTCTTAGCTTTATTGTATAATTTGATTCATTGGCGTGTCAATATTTCTGCAAATTTTATTTAATTTTTGTTTCATTTATTTTGGTTTTTGTTGAATTTATTTCATTTATTTTGATGAAAATATCACTGCCATTGAATATTTTTGTGAAGAACCTTTTTATTACTGTCATAGGTTGAGTGATTTGTATTGTACTAACTGTTACCCTAAAATATGTTTTCGGCACGACACTGTTCAAAAATGTCAGTTGATTGATTCATACGATTCTTACCTGTAGAGCACATGCATAGAATCATTATACAAACCATAGTCAGCAATATGGGTATACTGAAATGTCCGAACATTTCTAAGCGTATTTGCATACATTTATATGTGTTCTGAAGTCAACTGTTTCTCTATTTACCAAGAACTTTCCAAGTTTAATTAGTTTTAATAGACTAGTATTATTTGTTTTTAGCTGCCATTCTACTCGCAATCTGCACAAATGCAATACGCGAATGTTTTAATTTTTAATGCCGTACAGCATTGGTTAGTACACTTATATTAAAAACATAGTATTTCTAAGAACTGAGAGTTCCTTAAACCAAGAGGTATTATTTTACAACATTAGTTTTACCTTTTATTACATATAATATGTATGAAAGGGATCACAGCACTCCAATCGATGCGTCCTTTGGCTGCTGTCAAGAGGCTACCAACGAGGGAATTTGAATGTACTTCAAGCTGTGATAGGTATTTCACACTCGCGCACTTGGTTCCTTCTAGCACTGGTTTTATTTCTATGTTAGAGTGTAATGTTTGGTTGGTCTCAAACCAGGGCGTATCAGTATTGGTTTGTAAAGTTTTCGACTGGAACCTTTGTAGAATGTATATATTACATAGACTTGCGGCATCCGACAGCTGTTGAGAAGTCCATATGGATTTGATAATTACTTTATAAATGATTAGTTTATTAACCAACGGTAACATAGATTTTCTTTCTATTAACCAGTAAAGTTATGAGAGTTTTAACCCTACTTGATTTATTTTCATCAGTGGCAGCGCTAGCATTATTTTGTGGTTGGGCGAAAATAGGCAGGAAATATCTAGGGTGGGCGAGGGTGTTCAATATATTATTTTATGTGCGAATGTGATATAGTGGTATTCTAAGAGGTTGGGCGACTAGTTGGGCGAAAAGGATTATGAGTGGGTGCTCGCCCACCCATTCCCACCCCTGTCGCCGACACTGATTGTCATGAAGATATGGTTTCTCCAGTTTAGTGTTCTGTCGAGATGCATACCAAGGTCTTTGACGAATTTTGTTTGTATTCTGTTTCTGTTCTGAGGTAAGCGTTAGGTTCTGTGATTTAGGTTTGTCCTCTCTTAGTTGCCACATTTTCAATCATACCTGGATGTCAAGAGCGTCGAGTGGTAGGCAAATCAGCAGTGAGAATTTAACAGAGAACAGCCCCTAGTATGGTATTTGGTACATTCCTGATTGTATGAGATGTGTGTAGGTTATCTCTTGACTGTATCTAACTGTGAAGTATCTATTTGTCAAATATGACTTCAATACTAGGTAAACCGGTGAAGGTTTGATTTTAATTTAAATAATAAACTTGAATGCCGTACACTGTAGAAGTCCTGCGATACATCTAAGAAAGTGCAGAACAGAACTTTGTGTCTTCGATGACTTGAATGATGAATTATTTCGACGGTTCTGTGTACTTGCTCGGTAGTTGCATGATACTCGCAAAAGCTGAACTGATACTGTGGAATAATATTCAGTTCCTCTAGGAAAGGTTTCAGTCTTACAAGAAATAACTTCTCAAATAGTTTTGACATAATGGGCAATAGGCTGATGGGCCTATATGATGACACGCTCTCTCTCTCCTTTTACAGATTCGGAGATCAAGTTGATTTGTCCAACTTTCCAGTGAGATGAGAACTGTCCAATTCTAAGGATTGCATTGTAAATTTGGGTTAAGACTAATACTTTTCCAATAGTTGTTTTTTACAATTTGACCTGTAATGAATACATATTGTGGGATTTCTTTGGATTTAAGTATAATAACTTATGGAAAGGGCACATTCTAATTAATTAGATGAAATTATGCACCGCAAGTTGCAATAGTAATGTGATCCTAAGCCAAGGTATAGACCCACTTTGGGTATTTCTGCTTAGAAAAACAAAAACCAGTACTTAGTCAGGCTGAATTCTTTTAATTATTCTCATAAAAATGCTACATTGATGAGGTTTAAAGCAAACGCGTATAGCTACGTAAGTGTCAAATAAGGTAAAGCCGAGAATTTTATATTAAAAAATTACAATATATTTTAAATATACAAGGAGTATTCACAAATATAGCCTAATTACAAAAACACATTAAAAATTCTAACACTGCAATTAACTTTTTATAAATACAGGATTAATTAGCTTTGCCATTGTTTACTGAATTATACACCTTTTACTAGACTATTATTTACTTTTGAATAGTCAATATTTTTAGTTATACAATTATACGTGACAAAACTTATACAGCTTTGAAACTTGATCTCATTTCTAATTACTGACTCCAAACTTCAGAAAATATTTCATCCAGTGGCGGATTTACCAGCAGGCTGAGTAGGCTGGGCGGCAGATTTTAGGGGCAGCAAATTTGGGGCCAAAAATTTTCTTCATATATTTTCAGAGTTAACACATTTCTCGTCCTCACTGATAGACTCATATCCGAATTACAAAAATGGCAGGCCTACAACGGATTCAATGAAAAGCTTTCATTTCTGACCAAAATGTGTGAATTGTCATCATCAACCCTTAGAGAAAAAGCCCTTTTTTTGTAAAAAATTTATCCTAATGATTTAAAGACTGATTTAGTTTAAGAATGCATACATCTTCAATGCACCTTTCTTCTGAAAGAATTTTGGTGAAGCCAGATTCTGGATCATTGGAAAGTCTATCTTCGTTCCTACGAAAACAGAATTTACAAAACGTTTATCCGAACTTGGATATAGCAGTTCGCATGGCTCTATGAATACCAGCGACAAATTGGTCGGGTGATAGAAGCTTTTCTTGCTTAAAACGGGTGAAAAAATATATAAGATCTACCTTAAGCCAAGAAAAGCTAACCGCCTTAGCTCTTTTGTGCATAGAGTCAGAACTAATGAACAAGATTCCATATAACGACATAATTGATGGTTTTGCGAATAGAAAATCGCGCAAAATGTTATTGTAAGACTTTCATCACTTAATTATATCGTCACGCCTCGAGCGATCCCGAACGCCGGGAATATTCGAAACCATCAAGAGCGTGTGGAGTTGACTTCCAGTGCGTTCTATACTAGAAGGTTCGCCAAAGTTCTTTATCTAGAAACGTCTGAAGAGACGTCCTACTGCCTATATAAGAATTGTGTCGTCCAGCCAGGAGTTAGTTAAATCTAGACCGCGATAGTGAGCGATACGGTGCAAAGAAAGTGATATTGTGTAATACAGTACGAAAGTTAGTTTATAAAGTTAAAGTAGAAAGAAAGTTAGTTAGTTAGTTGGACTTGTAAATAGTTGATTTGTAAGTAACTGTTCGAAATAAAGAACTTTATAGTAAATTCGTTACAATATATTGTTTTTATTCTGTAAGTAAACGCAATAAAAATTCATAGCAGCAAAATACAAACAAGCGTTAAATTTGTCAGTTTTTCAGTTAAATTTAGAGGCTCTTGTCTAGGACTGTCTTTTTTTTTAAATATTTAGCAGCTACATTAATAACTTTCTATGGAAATAATATGTTTTGTCCAATCAGAATGGATAGTTGAGGCGTTAAACATTTTAACGGCATAAGTTACAGAATTACCGCTATTAAGGCATACCTTACACCGCCTTATTAGTAGTACATGATTGAGCTTTTATTAACTCAGAAATATACTCAAAAACTATTTCTTGTGCAATCTTAACTAAACCGTTGTGTTGTAAAAATGATCTAGGAACTGATACATCGATTTCCTAGTTCACAATCTATTAATTACGGGAAAAAGGTGGTGTAATTAGGGCGGTAGTACACAAAACATAAAGTTACAATTTCATTGACAACGAAAATTGTAATTAATATGATTGTGAACTAAGGTATCGAATGGCAGAAATCGGTAGGAGCGGCAACATTTGCATAGCCTACTGGCGGCAAAAGTGTAAATCCGCCACTGATTTCATCGTAATAATACTCACAACTTCATCCTGATTAATCTGATTAGATCCTATAAATTGATTGCTAGTGACAGTACGCACTCAAAAATCATTAAATGACCCATAAGTGTCTACAACTCATCTAACTAAAAGTAATTAATTGACGCTAATTGCGAGCAAGGGAGCGAAATAAGTGTAAAAAGTATGAGGCAACCTTTTCACGACTTTGGCAGGCAGATATACTTAATGGTATCGTGATCATTAAATCGAAATATAAAATCCGGCAGTTACATCGCAGATACATGTGTATTTAATAGCAATATTATTAACAGAACAGTCCCACTATAAAGCGAATTTTATTGACGATAATTTTGCCCGGCATTAGCAGCTACCGTAATACATGTGTTTAATTAATGATTCTTATTATAGCAAATGTATAGCAAGGTGATTATGAAATATCGTCCATTACTCATAATTAAGTAGTGTCGTTATTGCGAACCGTTTCTGAAAGCGGGAGATCGCAATTAATGCGTTCTCGTACAATGTTGCTAGTATGAAAGAAAAAACGGGAGACTAGTTTTCTACAAAATTAAAACCTTCGCTGGTTAGATTTTCACTTTTTGTTTGTTAAACATTACAATTGTTTCGCCAACATAGTGGATTCTTCAGATGTTGAGTACATAGACTAAATTTTACGTTGTGGAACTGCATTTATATAACTAGGGTAATTTTGGGTTTCTATGATGACTTTTCTATGAAACGTAATTTTTCTATTTTTCGCAAACCTTCACATACCGAAATAACAATATATAGCACGTCTACACATCCATTTCAACATAAAATAGCAGCTTATAATAGCAGCATGATACATAGACTCCTAAATATCCCAATGTCTGACGAAAATTATAATAAAGAATTAAATATAATAAAATAAATAGCATTAAATAACGGTTACTCTCCAAAAATAATAGACAATATCATAGCTAAAGAAAGCGTACAGTAAAGCTACACAGCAGGTATATCCTAAAATTACAGATAAAAATACACATACACATCTCAAAAAATTGAAGTAATAAAATAGCATACAGAACTAATAATACTCTTGGAAAACACATAAAAATGCTAAAGATAAAACTAATACCATAAATAATTCAAGAGTCTATAAGCTGACTTGCGGTACTTACCCTAAGATATATATAGGACAAACAGGAAGAAATTTCAACACGTGAATAGCAGAACACAAAAGAAGTTTTAATAATAAAAAAAGAGATTCAACATATGCAACACATCTAATTGAAGCAGAAAATACCTTTAACGAAGAATTTAAAATTGTATGTACATGTAGAGAAGAAAGGCTTAAAATTAAGTTTATTAGGATCTTTAGAAACTAATAAAGCAAAGAAATCTGATTTCATATTAAATGATCAAATAGAAATAAATCCATCTCCTTTATTAAATTTATTTTAGTTCCACATGCTATCCAAAAATATTGTTTAAAATTTACTGATGCCATCGCATCGGTTCAAATTTTATAACTTAACAACAATAGTTTAATAGTAGTAATTCCCATAGTAATAAACCTAAAATTACCTTAGTTATACAAACGCAATTCCACAACGTAAAATTTAGTCCATGTACTCAACATCTGAAGAAGCCACTATGTTGGCGAAACAATTGTTATGTTTAACAAATAAAAAGTGAAAATATAACCAGCGAATGTTTTAATTTTGTATAAATAAGGATTTTCATCAAGTAACGGCCCAATCTAGTTTTCCACTAGAACATCGAAAGAGTGCATATTTTTCGACGCGTAATTCGCCAGTCAAGTTGGCATTATACGGAGATCATGTCAGCTTTCATATAACCAAATATAATGCCAAATTTCATATCACAAGGTTATGAGAGGGTGAATTATTCTTGGGAAATGCTACTACTGTACTATCTTTGATGTCATAGAAATACGGCGACGCTACAAGTGTAATGGCTTTCATCATACTGCACCCACACGTTCATTAAAAGTAATATACTGTTCTCGCTGTGTGCAACACCATAAATTATTTGTTGTCTTCAATTGCCAATTAAGCTTGGAAAATTCTGTCAACAGTATCAATTTGAATAAAATATACCAAATTTAAATTTAAATATTAATCATACGATATTAAGCTCCAACTACATAGCTTATAAACAGGATATTGATAAACTTAGGTGTAATATATTAATGAAAGTCAAACTATAGCATTGTATACAGAAACAATAACAAATTACATATAACATAACAATTCTTACATGATCATACCAAAATGTACCAAAATCTATAATTTGTTCATCTCAGTTAGTTTCCACAATGAGCTTTTTCATAATTTCGAAGCATTAAAGACTTGCTGTCCTTCATGTGTAACTACGTATTTAACCATCTTTATGTAATCCTTAGTTTACCTAACAAAACTTAGTGAATAAATATTTCCCTGCCGCTCTCGAATTTGTTGTCATGAAATTACCTAGCCATCTTCTCTGGGTATCCAACCTGATAGATATTGGAAATTACCATGTGGTCCCCAAACAAAGGCCTACCAAACAAAGAGTGGTATATTTTAGTTTTCATTTTTTGCTTCAATAAGTTGAAGTAAAATGTACTATTGACGTGGAAGGATGAGGTTCCACCAGGAGATGCTCCCAAAGTAAAAGGGGGAAGTAGTTACTTCATTAAAGTATATTAGATAGATCTCCATGTATGGAGTATTAATAATAATTTTCAAAGAGTTGGTTTGAATGTGAATTCTGGTGAATAACTTATTTATTTATTACATTAGGTACGTCAGTATAGCGACATTATGATGATCTGGTGTAAACCATTTCATAAATTGAGTAGAAAAAGTCGACAATTGATGGATATCTTTACCACATTTATTTATTTATTTCGCTCTTTGACTTATTGGCAAAGAAAGTATTTGGGTAATCAAACACAATTCGTACAACATGTGGTAGGGAGCCATTATGCTGGTATCATATTGACTATTTTGGTATGTAAAATAGAATTATGTGTTGGTATAGCAACCTTAAATAGCTTTCAGCAGTTAATGGTAAGTGTTCTACAATTGTGAAACTAACAATTCCTGCGTATACATTGAGTTCCTTTGAAAACTGTGTGTGTTCTTTTATTATTCAGCAATGATTTTCAGAAGCCTACTGCCTGAAATTATATCTGTTTCTTGAGCGATTTAAACACAAAGTCATTTAATGAGAGAAAATAATCAGGTTTTAGACTATTATACATCGCTCCATCATTAACTCCATGGATACAACTTATTATTTTCAGGCTTTTAAAAGCAGATGATATATTACAAGCTTTGATACGATTTCGCAAGTTGGTTGATGCGAATTCTCCTGCTCATCCAACTGTGTATATATCACGACAGTAGTATAATCTTTCATATACTTATCTTTTATAGTATCAACACATCTAAACTGTCATTTTACTGAGAGATGACCGTGTAGTACGTTATTCAGGGTACCAATAATCAAATAATTCACAAATCTCAGCATGGGCATGAGTCTCCATATGAAGGAGCCTAATATCATGAAAGATTCAACTGTTTGTAACAGTAGTTAAGTAAAACTGTTTTGTAACCTAACAAATGTAAGTAACCAAATAACATAAAAACAATATAAATCATAGAAAGAGATACAGTTCTCAAAAAAGTCTAAGTAGTTTAAAACCAATTAAAAAAGTGTAGAGACAGCAGAAAGTACAATTCTCAAAAAATCCACAACCATACATAAAAAGTGTGGCCTCGTACATAACGTCATCAGATAATGGTATTTCCATTTTAAAGAACTGTCAACGACGTCATCTCTTCAACATAATAATATGATAACATCAAAGTTAACGTCATGGCGTCGTCAAAAGATATATGTATACCAAAAAAGTGCATGTAAAAAACAAAATAGACATGCCGAAGCATTGTCTTTCTTTGACTTGCTCTATTTGATCAAATTTGTTCCAACATTATTTTATAAGTATTACAGTACTAAAATATAATTTTGAATAGTGTAAATAAAATGTTTAAAATCCCTCACATAAATTATAAGCATATATAAACCGCAAAAGTAACATGAGAGTACCAAATTCGTACTTTTCAAGGTACTTTCCCATCAGTTACAAGTTATAGATAGTTGTGCTGGAAATGTCAGATCACACAAATGAAATATGTGGGAAACAAACTCGGATTCATTAAATCTAATATTTTATTAAGTAGATTTCAATGTAACGGTTATTATAGTCGATTTTGATTACGATAAAGTATAAAAACCGTTTTTATTCAGATTTTTGCACTCAAAGGAATGTTTATACTCACGCATAAAAATTAAGATAAATAACTTCACCTTGAATGAACAGACCACCTGTGCGGTGTATATTTATATAGCCTAATTTTATATAATTTTGAATTAAATTAGAGAAATAAATCAAACCCGACCTATAATAAACGTATACGCCTTTTATGGTATATGTGTAGTACAAATTTTCCCACGATTTAATTAGATATTGGGCTTTATTACTGAAAGCAATACTTAATACTTACGAAATGAAACGCGAAATAATTGGGGGAAATAAGCGCAAGAAGAAATGAAATAAAAAAAATAAATATCGCTCATGAACTTGCAAAAGTTCATTGGACAGTTTTTTACAAGATAAACAAGAAACTTCATAATTTGTATAATACAAATTAATAATGAACGAATAACATTCCAGTCATTAAGGCCAAATAATGTTTACCTTTTGATTTTTTAATGAATAAATCTTGAAATAATATTTTAAAGCTGAAATTTGGGCTTACGGGATTTTTTATAATATTTCCATGTGTAGTTCTACGAAATTTTTCTACAGGGATGCAAAAAATTAATATCGTAAAAATGAATTACTACTTATTTTTTTTAATGAAAGATACAGTAGTTGCTTTATTAATACAAATAAAAATAAAAATATATTTTAAAAACCAAAGAATTATTATAATAAAATATTATAATTACAAACGTTACCGTTTTGACATTGTCATCGAATTCTTTTTAAACTATGTAAAAGACAGCAAAATCTTCACAAGAAAGAAATAGCAGACACCACATTCGAAAGCATTTTTATTTTTACCTCAAACTACTATTGCTTCAACTGAAAAGGTACTTTGTAAACGTCTAAAATAAAAAAATTAAAAAGCAAGATAAACATTACAAGAGGAATAGTAAGTCACAATAAAGTAAACAGTTTTAAAACCTTAAAATGAACTTTTTCGCACGTAGAACATCTCTATCTCGACATTTAGTGACCGAGAAAAAATAAACCAACACATAAATGCAGAATATGTGTTTTATGCGACTTACTTTTTTCAAATAGTCCACCATCGTGCTTTCCCATGGCCCTACCACAGGGTAGGGTATGCCTTATCCCCCTCTAAATCAATATATGTCATCTGGTAGACGTCCCTAATCAGAATCAGTCGAAACTCGATGGATCCGACACGATTTAATTGAGTGATCGTGCTAACGAACAAATTTCTCAAATAGTCCACCATCGTGCTTTCTCATGACCCATGAACGTTGTAGAGTGTGTTCTATCCACCTCAAAATCAATAGGTGTCGTCTGGAAGATGTCCCCGATCAGAATCAGTAAAAACCCTATCAATCCGACATGATTTAGTTGAGTTATCGTGCTAACAAGATATAAATGCCGACGACAATGACACACACACAGCAAAAGTTTCTTGAAAACAATTTTTTTTTAGGCGGAAAAACGAAAAATAAATCCAAAGAAAATTTTGTTTTTTCACTTTTTCTTTACACGATTACATTACTTTTCCGTGTATAGTGGAGTGCGGAAAAGTAAAAAAATAATGATGGCATAAAAATCATACGCAACATCCTAATATAGATTATCATAAAAAGGAATGATAGTCTGTAGCCATAATACTTTCTAACTGTTGTAAATAATTAAGTTTGTCAGTTTTAACTTTCAGAGTTATTCAACTGCGGAATAACAATCTGTGGGTTGAATTCACTTTTCTTTTTTTTTAATTTTTAACTATCGAAGTTCCTTCATCTTCAAAGTTGAGTTTGTAATATAATTCACCATTTGGGCAGTATTTGAAAGCACATATTTTCTTAACTGTTGTATCTTCGACTTTTGATTCGGGTATAATTGATGATCAAGTTTTCAACTGGCTGTAGTGGGTTCGCAGTGTTCTGTTGACTATAAGGTTTTTGATAATTATTACAACCGCCGATAGGAGAACTAGATGTCTCTGGTGGGTTCTTTATTCAAAACAACAGAAACCTTAATTCTTTTAAAACACTGGTTTTGCAAGTTTATGAGCGATATTATGCACGCATCTGCAAAAACGTTTGATTTTGAAGAATATATTCATAGACCCTTAGATTATTTTACATGAGTTTTAAAACCAAAGACACATTACACTCAATTACATGTCTATAAGGAATAAAATTGTTTCACAATAGAGTTGGAATCAATATTTTATTAATCTAAATGTTAATACAGTATATTTAACACAGAATTTGGACACATGATCATAATAAAGAGAGTAACACAAATAAATTAGAGAACATGGTAACCACTCAATTCAGTAACTGACAGAGAGCTAACAGAAGTCAAGCGTTTACTCTTGCATCCGAGAAGTTGTGTGATAACCTAACATATTTTCCTATCGACGTGTTTGCAACAATATCATTTGTACTGCAATAGAGGATGGTGAGTGGGACCCAATATTGGGCAAATCATTATATGCCAGAACTTTAGTTTTGATGAGAAGAGTTTGATACTACTTATTGAAAACAGGTATACTTGTTGTCCTCTTCATCAAATTTAACCTTCCTAATTGTAGCCTGTGGATTTACGGGTTGCTTATGGAATTCAAACAACTAAGGAATTAAATAAAAAACAAATAACTAGATAACAGAAAATATTATGTATACAGGTACAAGTTTTATTTAAACAATGATTTTCAAACAAGAAAAGTATTCTAAGGAAAAATAAACTATTAAAATGAAAAATAAATCCGACAATACAAGATTGGTTAAGAATGCAATTTACAATATAATTGAACAATTGCTGCTGTGGATCTTTGCACTATTGTGCAGTTCTAATTGTAGTTCAGTTAAAATGGAAATAACTATCATAAAGAACTTTAAGTGCAATTTTAAATGCAAAATTTTTAAATCATTGCCTCCGCATATGAATCGTTGTCGTTTCGATATATTAATAAATATAGTTAACAAGATATACTTTTATTGTGGCTTTTTTTTAGTATATTCGTATATTGATTTATATATTAATAATTCAATGAATTGTCGGTATCTCCTATAAAGATATTGCGAAATAACGGTCTCGTGATGAGGATGCTCTTTCATATTGATCTCGTAAACACCCTGTATGTAAATTTATATTTAGATGTTGTATACATTATACAACATTTCTCGTTGTTTGTATTATTATAAGTTGAAATCATAAATATTTAAGTAAATTATTGCCTGACTGTCAATCAGATATATGTTTTAGCACGACTCTCCCCTATCCGTATAGAAAGTGATTGATATAGACATTTATATCAACCGACAATGCTCGTGATATATTATATTTGAGTGATGAATAACATTTTGCATAAGGAGACGAATGTTTAAATCGATGAAAGTTATTATTTTGAACGTTGCTTGCGTGATAAGAATTATAATACCATCTAGCTGAAGGTTATGTCGATATCGAGGAGGTTTTAGAACAAATACAGCAAAGTAACATGGATTACTTTATTAAAATAGAAGATTCTAGGTTCAAAATTTAGAAAATAGACAATATATAGTGCGAATTCAATAAAAAATAAACAGTTTTAAAACCTTAAGAAGGACATTTCCGCGCGTAGTACATCTCTATCTCGAAATTGAGTGGCCGAGAAAAAACATAACACATAAATTCAAAATATGTGTTTTATGTGACAGTTTTACTTTTTTCAAATAGTCTACCATCGTGTTTTCTCATGACCCATGAACAGGGTGGGGTGTGTCCTATCCACCTCAAAATCAATAGATTTCATCTGGTAGACGTCCCTAATCAGAATCAGTCCACCCATGAACATGGTAGGGTGTGTCTTATCCACCTCAAAATCAATAGGTGTCGCCTGGGAGACGTCCCCGATCCGAATCAATCGAAACCCGATCGATCAGACAGTGTTAACAAAAAAAAAATTCTCAAATAGTCCACCGTCGTGCTTTATCATGACCCATGGACAGGGTGGGGTGTATCCTATCCACATCAAAATCAATAGGTGTCGTCTGGGAGACGTCTCCGATCAGAATTGTTCAAAACCCGATCGATCCGACACGATTTAGTTGACTTATCGTGCTAACAATAAAAATTCTCAAATAGACCCAAGGGAGGGGGTGGTGTGTCCTATCCACCTCAAAATCAATAAGTATCGTCTGGGAGATGTCCCCGATCAGAATCAGTGAAAACCTGATAGGTCCGATACGATTCAGTTGAGTTATCATGCTAACAAGAATAAATGCCGACGACAACGACGACGCACACACAGCAAACAATTTTTAAAAACCATTTTTATTTTATTTTTAGGCCAAAAAACGAAAAATAAACCCAAAAAAAATTTTGTTTTTTTCACTTTTTCTTTACACGATTACATTACTTTTCCACTTATAGTGGAGCGCGGAAAAGTAATAAATAGATGTCTGTAATAAAACTAGTTATATATAAAAAGGAGTTGTAATGAGACTAAATGCGGACCTATTTAATTTTCTTATTACCCTAGTATAGTTTATTTCATCTCTATTTGCCAAATAAAAAAAATCCCAAACGGCTCTTATCTCATACCGTGTCTTGTTTTTATGGCTAGACTCAAGTAGACTGTTCCGTATATCGGCATGAAAAAAAAATTTTTATTTGGCAAATTGCGATGAAATGAATAGTAATGTAATATACGAAATTTTTTGTTTTTTGTTTGACGTCAGCATTACGTAGTAGCAAAATATGAGTTTTAGTTTGTGTTAAATATTTTAGATTAATCTAAGAAGGATGCTACCACATATAATCGTTTGTCAATAGTTAATATATTATACAATTAGTATATGTATAGTAAGCCTTTTCTTATTAACCTTGGACAGACATCCGTATTTATATACAATTATGCATAGGTTAATTAATCTTTATCTGAAAGCCTGATTAATGTGGAAACATTAAAAAAGAGCTATTAATATATTTTTTGTCTCCTTTCGTCAATGTGGTTTACCGTTCCTTAGGAATGACAAATTTTTGATGAGGTAATCTTTGGAAATTATTTATGCATTCTCACGAGTATTCTTCATAAACCAGTTACAAAAAATCTTCTCAAAATTTGACTTCTGGGTGTTATCTAATGGTAGCTGTTTGCAAAAAAGTGTTTTCGTACAGGTGGTCAAATTTGCAATGTCTATAAAAAGATATGAGCTATTATTCGTACTAAATTGTGATATTTTAATTTGTACTAAACATAAATGCGTTGCAATATAAAACTTTTTATTAATTTTGAGTGACTTAATAGACAGTAAGCTGAACAAACTATTATAAAATGAATGTTATTATCAAGGTCAACAAATATTCTTGCAACAGTGGATTATTTTTGTTATTTCTATATTGTTAAAAAGATAATTAATAAGCTGGTTCAACAATTCTACAAATTAATGGAGAAGAGAAACGAAAACATTTGGACAATTAACACTATTAACATAAATATGAAGACGCATTTACCCATTTTAGTATGCATTTTAGTAATGAGATAATGAATCAGTAAAATGTCTTAACTAGTTCTTAATAATTTAGTCGACAATTAGATTTAATCAAGGTTTCAAAAAATAAAACCCGCCACTAGTAGGATTCGACATCTGTCCCGGACGGAAACCGAACGACAGACATCTGTGTCGAACTTATTAGTTATCATCAGTGCCGTACATGGTACGCCGATCTAGGACAAATGCCGAAGATAGGCGTAGTTAGTGGGTGCTAAGCACCCCCAAGGTTCAGGTTAGCACTCCCAGAAATGTTCCAATATTAAGCAAATTTTTCCTGTGCTCCCTACTTATAGCATTATAATAAATTTAAAAAGGGATAATGAAAACAAGGAAAATTGAAAACTGCCATAAATATCAATTTGTAATAAAAAATAATCTTATATTGTAAATCTGGCAGCACTGGAAGTTGTATTTATCGACCTGCCATTTATGCAATACGTCTCGCGGTTTGTGCTTGCATCGGTCGCTTCTCGTATCCAGAATATCCAGCAGCAAAGTTCATAAATCTCCAGAAAACACTTAATATAAAAGTGACTGAACTAACTCGGCTAAGCGATACCCGATGGAATTGTAGGGCTGAAAACAGTAGCGCTGTAAAGAAAAATTATTTTTCTATCATTCAATTGCTGAAGGAGGTAATTGAATTTAATGAAAATAGAGGGGCTGTTGAGGCAATAGGTCTGTTAAGTTTTTTGACATTATTGTATATTATGACTGATATTTTGAGTGATATCAATATATTGGGCAAACATCTTCAGAAAAAGCAAGGAGGTCTAGCAGAATCTACATCCATTATGAATGGTGTCATCAAAACACTGGAACGAAAGGGAAGTCCATATGATATTTCCGTTTCCTGGAAGGATATTGAAACAGTTGCTAAACATAATGGAATTGATGTCGACCCTGAGAGGGATTTCAAAAGGAAAATAAATGAATCAAAATTGCTCAAAGATTACGTTGTCCTGTGTACTGTAGGAGGATCCAGCCTAAATTCAAATACGAATACTAATTGTACTACCAATTTACTCACACCTATGAAAGATAGTTTCCGAAACAATGCTTATAATCGCATTTTTGATAAAATGGCGGGACAAATCAAAATCCGATTTTCCCCGGAAAGCCAGGAGTTGACAAAGGCTATAAACAATTTTCTAAAACTCGATTTTCAAGAAAGTTGTAATTGAATATTATTCCACGACTTTTTCCATTGACAAAGGAATTTTAAAAGCTGAAATGCTTATTATAAAAAATTGTCTAAATAACAGCGAAGGAAACGAAACTTCTGAATTTAGTAGTATGGAAATTAAGCAAATTCTTGATCAGAATACATTCAATAATTATTAACAACATTATAAGTTTGCTCTTATCTTGCCAGTAAACACAGCATCTTGTGAAAGATCATTTTCGACTATGAGAAGAATTAAGAACTGGCTGAGAACTACGAAGAGACATGCCTATGATGCCGAATGAAATCCGTGGGGTATACATCTACATCTATACGATCTATGTCAGTAACATATAAGTCAGGAATCCAGAAAGTAACTATCAAACCGTGGCGGGTTTTATTTTTTGAAATCTTGTTTGAATGTCTGATCGTGCAGAAACACGAGAAAGGGGTCGAGGATCGCCTTTAGGTATAATTCAATGCCTGGCGGGGCTTTAGCACGAAGAATAGTTTTTTCCTATAGCGACTGTAATAGCCTTCCTTGCCTTAGGAAACTGCTTGATAACTGCTTGGCGGTTTGGTAGTTCCTTTCTCGATTTTCGACTTATATGTATGTTACTGAATTAAGTCTAATGTTTATTGTGCAATAGTACATTTTATGATATTATCGTTATTCTGTTCGCGAAATAAAAATTTCTATAACTACTTCTAGAGATGCTGCTTGTGAGGTAACTTCTGTCAATTTTATTCAAGAAAAAATATTGATGTTTTTCTATCTACAATTTTTTTTACTTACCACATACATAATGTTTTAATGTACTCATTTGACATGAAAGACTGTTATACAAATTTAAGCTCTCTCTGAGACCACCAATAATTTCATAACTTTAGTTAATGATCAAGTTCTGAATATGATCTCAATCAAATCTGGAATCCCCCAGGGCATTGCACTAGGACCATTACTCTATTTACTATATACTTCGGATATGTCAACGACAGACAATACAATAAGCGGAACATTCGCTGACGACGCAGCAATACTCGCTCAGTTGCGGCTATTCTATCAGAACATGCAGCAACATCTACATCTGGCAGAAGATTGGACAAAAAAGTGGAAAATAAAAATCAACAAAATCTTCACAAGTCATCTTTATTCTGAGCGAAGAACAATGCCTGCTGGTTATTTTAATGGTACTAACGGGTGTCCAGAAAGGGTAAGGGGTATTTGTAGATTCAATAAAAGAAACTAGAAGTCAGAAAAAATTAATTTTTTTATTAATTTTTAGACAAGGTTTTGAAAAATTGAGTACTAAAGATTATGTTCTCCAAATGTTGACCCTCACGCTGCTGGCACTCCTCTAACCGTAAACGGAAATTAGCCACCACGCGTCTACACATCTCTCTTGAAACGGCGGCCATTTCGGTGCGAATGTTGTGCTTTAATTGCAGTGAAGTTCGTGGTTTGTTTACATACACTTTCTCTTTAAGGTATCTACATAAGAAATAATCAAGAGGTGTAAGATCAGAAAATGGATTCGAATGTTTGAGAATACCGGTTCGACTGAATCGGTATTCTCAAACATTCGAAGAAGTGAGAGTTTCAGTGCGTGAAAATCCTTCTCAATCAATTCGCAAACTCTCACTTCTTCAATCGCTTGTGGTGTTCGAACAGAGCACAGGCGACCTGGATTGCGAATTTTTACAGTCGAACCGGTATTCTCAAACATTCGAATCCATTTTCTGATCTTACACCTCTTGATTATTTCTTATGGGGATACCTTAAAGAGAAAGTGTATGTAAACAAACCACGAACTTTAGTGCAATTAAAGCACAACATTCGCACCGAAATGGCCGCCGTTTCCAGAGAGATGTGTAGACGCGTGGTGGCTAATTTCTGTTTACGGTTAGAGGAGTGCCAGCAGCGTGAGGGTCAACATTTGGAGAACATAATCTTTAGTACTTAATTTTCCAAAACCTTGTCTAAAAGTTAACAAAAAAATTTATTTTTTCTGACTTCTAGTTTTTTATTGAATCTACAAATATCCCCTACCCTTTCTGGACACCCTATATAACAATAGAAGCCTCATCCGTAAGAGATTTGTTAATGCACTTAGATAAAAATTGAACTGGCGAGAGCATGTAACAAAAAAGAGAAAACAAATTGATTTGAAATTGAAATACTTCCTGCATGGCTACTCGGGATAAAATCGTATTTTTCTTCAGAAAGTTCTAGTATATAGTGGTCATGAATTCCATATGGAATATATGGAATACAACTCTGGGTATGCGCCAGCATGTCGACTATTAATATCTTTCAAAGGGTCTAATGCAAAAATCTACGGTCAATAGTAGATGCACCGTAGTATGTATCAAACAATACGCTACACAACGATCTCGGTATTTCATTTATCGGTGATGTTATCTAGGATAGGAGCAATAAATATCATTATAGACTCGAAACATACCCCAATATACCCTTGCGACAACACTTTCGACAATAAAACGGTAGAAAATGAAAAAAAAACGACTACCATGGATATAAAATAAATTAAAATGCAAGAGGGTTCCCCGCTGGAAGTATCCTCGTCCCGTCAACTAATGGACTTCTCTTCATCGATTCTATGATATCAAATTAGCTTATTGAAAGTATGGTACTGACTGTTAATATTTTGATTAATGTTGTTAAAACATGACCAAAATTCATCAGAAACTATAAATTTTGTTAACTTTTATGTTCTTCCACGAGCGAAAAGTTATTTAGTTATTATGTACAGAGTTATTCACATAACAGTCTACCCCCCTTAACTGTGTTATTTTAAATAGAAAAAAATAGTCAATACGAAAGTTGTATGAAGTTTTACTGCGATCTCAGACATGCATTTAGAAAAACAATCGAATATCGCGTCTCGGAGATCTAGACCAAACTTATGTTTTTTGAAGTGGAATACCCTCTTTATTTTTTAAGATTTCTGAAATTTACGTGCTTTTCCGATTACAACAATATATACATGTTATATCTTTGCTTTAATAGTTTGCACAGTGCCGCCCTTTGAAATATCGAATATCAAACAAAATCAAGAGAGCCATGGAAAATTTGAAACAAAAATTACGAGAATTGTTATAAACAGAGTTTGATAGTTTAAATTATATTTTATTTTTAATGTCAACACAGTTATATTAAAAGGCATATTTCTGAATGGAACGTAACATTGTATTAAAAACTATAATTATAAATTATAGAAGGTGTTCTATAATACCTCTATTTTGTGCAATACCCCCTTAACAAATTTCGCTTGTAAGCCAAGATACCAGTCTCCTTCATGTCTGAGCTCCCGACATATTTTTTTTCTCTAAGTTCTTCTACGTTATTTGACTTTTCCGTATATGCCCGATCTTCCAAAGTGCCCCACAGAAAGAAATCCAGTGGGGTCAGGTCAGGACTTCTGGCTGGCCATAAAATAGTTCCATTTGAACCTATTCACTCTATAAAAGTATTATTTAAATATCGCTTGACAACATTTGATTTATGTGCTGGAGCACCGTCTTGTTGCCAAACAATATTCGGCTCATTTAATTAGATTATTAAACCAGAAACGTATCCTCTTAAAAGATTTAAATATTTTTGTCTAGTTAAACCGGCTTCAAAAAATACTGATCCAATAATTGAGTTTCGAGAAATACCACACCAACCATTGATTGAAGTAC
Organism: Rosalia funebris; assembly: GCA_037954035.1. Taxonomy (NCBI): domain Eukaryota; kingdom Metazoa; phylum Arthropoda; class Insecta; order Coleoptera; family Cerambycidae; genus Rosalia; species Rosalia funebris. The sequence goes on from JAZFAV010000015.1 coordinate 37,136,363, forward strand.
GACCTTGTCGATGAACTGGTATAAACGTGAGTGGATTTTCTGATGAACAGTGGTGATTATTTCTTCTATTAAAAATACCACATGTCGAAAAACTTCATCAATCCACATTATAGAATCTGTAATTATTTTAAGTACATAGTAATAGAGTAATAGAAGTTTAGCAGTAGTAGTAGAAAAAGTAGCATAGTAGTAGTAGTAGTAGCATTAATTGTAATCATTTATAAAATACACCTACAAACTGTTCATTTTCCGCTTGTCTTTCCAACATCAAACGGCAATACTCTTGTCTTCTATAATTATCATTTCCATACAGTGTTTGAACTGGACGGAAGCAATATTGTTGAAACTTATGGATTTTCAATATTCTCTGGACCTACGTCCATGAAATTTGTAAATATCTCGATGCATCTTGAATAGTGTCTCGGATATTCCACGCAATATAATAAAACTGCTTCCTGCATATTCTCAGTTGAAACATATCTTGATTTATTTCTCTTATCCTTGCTTTTGAATCTTCCAGTAATTCTTAATTTATTATAAATTTATTTGTAGTATGTTTTATGTGGTATAATTCTTCCAGAGTATCTTCGTTAGTATTCACGTCTAGCAGGCATCGCATTCATTTCGTACAAAACTAACATTCAACAATGTCATTTTCTTCACTAATAGTATAATAATAATATACCATTTAAAAAAATAACGGGGGAATATAATAACTAACACCTCAGACAAGCTGTTAAAGTCAAACTCTGTTTATAATAATTCTCGTAATTATTGTTTCAAAATTTCCATGGCTATCTTGATTTTGTTTGGTATTCGATATTTCAAAGGGCGATACTGTGCAAACTGCTAAAGCAAAGATATAATATGTATATATTGTTGTAATCGAAAAAGCACGTAAATTTAAAAAATCGAAAAATAAAGAGGGTGTTCTATTTAAAGAATCATTGGTTTGGTCTAGATCGCCGAAACGCGAGATTCGATTGTTTTTCTAAATACATATATGAGATGGCAGTAAAATTTCCTAAAACTTTCGTATTTACCATTTCTTTCTATTTCAAAAAATAAAACAGTTAGGGAGGTAAAATGTTATGTGGATAACCCCGTACAAGTTTCTAATAGTCTAGACCGGCCTTTATATATTATTTACCTGCAAGACCCATAGAGCACGTATCTTATATAATATCCGTCTAGCTTCTCGCAGACAACTTCAATAATAAATCTAAATTCCTTTCTAAGAGTTGGCAAATCCTGCACCATGAAAAATAATTACACGTAAACTCATTAGTTGATTTATCTATACAAGATCTACGCATCCAATGTATTTTTTACAAAAGCAGGTGTCTAGTTACAAGCACCACAAGTAAAATATAGCGTAAGTTACTTCGGGTTATTTTTACTTGAGGCGCGGGGCGATAAATCTGATACCGTATTAGATTTAGAAAACACGTATTTTGAAATAATTGTACAATTAGGGTGACACCGTTATAAATTACCGCGGGATTAACATATATTGTCGTGTTCTAGTATATCACGCTGACGTGTCGCTTACTTTTGTCGGACGAAGAGATGCCCGGAAAGAAAAACGACGGTGTACTTTCGGTGAGGTGTTAATCGTATATTTGAGGTTTAACATAAATCATTGGCCAGTAGACTAATTTCATTTATAAACGAGTTACATTCAAAGAAATACAAGTATACAGTATGTCCCGGAATTTCATTTGCGAGGCATATCCGTTTTTATTTTGAAACGATTGAAACATAAAATGAAAACTAGTTTGAATACCATCGAATACGCTTTGTCACATTTTACTGCATATTTTAAACCTCGTTATCATTTACAACCCCTAAGAAATCGTCTTTAAGTTGTCTTTCAAACTGCATACGCTACTTTTTTTTCGTGGAATTGAATCATTCTTTAACTATGCTGCTTCATTTTCACGAGAAAATTTTATAAGAAATCATTGTTATTTCCTAAACAGTTGCTTTTTACCTCTATAGAGGTTGAGAGGCTTGTTTTCGCGACTTGAAATTGAACGCTTATTTGGCGACTTGAAATCGAGCCGTCCTTCATAATGTTTAAAACGATTTGGCAATGTAGGGTTGCCTATTTTAAGGTTTCATCGCTATTTGCCAAATAAAATTTCTCAAAACATACCGTGGCTTGTTTTTATGGCTAGGCTCAAGTGGACTGTTCCGTTTGTCGGTAAGATAAGAGAGTTTCTTATTTGGCAAATAGCGATGAAATGAATAGTACCTACGTATATATAGTAAAGTATTTTTTTTTATAAAACTATCTGGATTTCACCAGTAAATATGTTATACCTACTTGTATTGTTAAAAAAAACAAATAAATACATCCAACCTAAAATACTACCATAGCGTGCATCACGAGATAAAGAAAATAAAACCTACCTTTTCATGACATAAAACACATAACAGAGCGTCACCAGCAAGAATACAATCAGCAATGCGCTTGTGCGAGGGTGGGGCATAAGAACCTGACGATTTTTGAAATGAGATGGAGAATTTTCTTTTTAACTTTTTATTGATATCATTGTTATTTTACGCCCACTATTATGTCATTTAATTTTTTAAAAAGAACAACAGTGAAATATGTCGTACCGTTCTACAAATATTGGTCTATTCGGCTTCGAAAACTTCTTGTTACTTGTACAATCACTGTTTCAAAAATTGATATAATTTCATCCTAAATTCGTTCTTTTAAGTCTTCAATATTGGTGGATCGCGGAATCTATACTTTGCTTTGAATGTAACGCCATAACCAGCCCCCTGGCACTCCGGTAGTTCGAGTGTAAATCACTGTACAGAGGGCGCTAGTTGTCTTGCAGTGCGAGATTGTCGGTAAATTTGAACATACATGTTTTTAAATTTTTATATATACGTAACGGGTGATGTATTATTAATAACAAAATGAATTTTTAGGAAAATTATCGGAGCCACAATGTATTAGAGATGTTTCAAAACCTTATGAGCTTTGACCTTCATATGTCCAGAAACATAATTACGGCCGGTGCCTGTTTTCACAATAGACTTACATAGTAGAATAATGGGGATAGCCTTTCGCGAATTTCACGGCTCATAAGGTTTTGAAACATCACTACATAATGATCACTATTGTTTACCGTATAGGTGAAATTGAATTAGGTTAATTTGCAATTATAAAAAATATGTTGTCGTGTATTCCTGCAATATTTTTATTACACGTAATATGTACGCATACGTATATAATAATCTGCCTGAAAAGTGCCGAAACTTATTCTATGAACATTTCTGTTACAAGTAAGAGAAATAATTTCAAAATATTAATTCATAGAGGCAAATAAATACTCTGTACTCTGAAATAATGCACTTTCTGAACTTAATGCACTTTCACTTTCTACGCAACGTTCTTTTTCGTAATTGCATGCGAGCACTATGCAACGTCGTATCACACGACGCATTTCCTTTTTTACTTTTATCCACCTCCATTTTACACTATTCTCCATTTTACACTATTATATTTATATACAACAGATTCATTACAACTCTTGATTACGCGTCACACTACGTAACATATAGGCAATAACTAAAAGTTGCAAAAGGTTAAATCGGGTGCATGGACAGGATTGGAAATATCGCCGTTTTGAGAGATTAAATGTCCACGAAACATTTCACCCAATACAGTCATAGTTGCCCTTGCCGTATGCGAAGTTGAACAAAAATAATTTCTTACCCCATTTTTCGTGGTGCCACAGAAGGTCACATTGTGTAGTATCCATTGAAATTATTTACAATCTGTCACAAATACAGAAATACTACTATTAATTTGAGAAAGCTTAGTATCATTGGAAGTTCAGACCATTGCCTTTTTTTAATTCTAACGTTTCGCTTTTAATCACCATCCTCACAAATTGTTATTAATCGTTGTTATTTTTCTGCAGAATTTTAAAACGTTAAAATTAGAACGTTAGTATGTTAAAAACGTTAGCTGAAATTCCAGGAAATACAAGACAGGTAAAATATAAATACTTATAAAATACAATACAATATTTTAAATATAATACAACTGTATAAATACAATTGTATTTGTGTTATTCCATATAAATACAACTTACGTATATCGCTTGTGTATTTTCTCTAGAATTGCTTACGGTAAATGACACATATGTGTATTCTAAAACTATATATATATATATATTAAATTTGTGTACAAATAAATGGTAGTAAACATTACACTAAAAATAAAAAAGTTGTAATTGTCATTAATATGCTACTAACATCGGCCTTCCCTCGTAGACTCTCCATTTAAGTCTTTCGATAAATTCGGCGGTATAGTTCCAGCTACGCCGAAACATCTACCTAAAAAAGGGTAATCAAAACAAGTGATCTCGGTTTAACTAAAATGCTTTTTAAGCATTTCAAGAATCGATAATACTTTTTTTCGGATCGTCACCGAACGGACCACACAAGAATTCTAAGCAGCGATAGATAAAAGAGCTTGTAAAGCGGTCATGTCCAAACAGTCGACAACCTGGAACCATAAAGAGAGTGGTCCAGATCCTGACAAGACCCCTAAAAAGTTATTTAGCACGGGTCGACCGTCGTACTTTTGGGGTTTTTATTCGTGAGTCCTTGGACCGAAATCTATTTTATTCTAACGTTCCCGTCTTTTCGTAGAAATTGCATTTGAATTATTTCTCCTACGATTGAAGGAAATGCAACTACTAATAAAATGCGTGGAAATTCTTATATATATATATATATATATATATATATATATATATATATATATATATATATATATATATATATATATATATATATATATATATATATATATATATATATATTAGTAATACATTTTATAGTAAAATTATTTGTTATTAAAGGTCGGAAAATTTGTAGCTTTAACCTTGAACAAACGAAAAGTAAACAAAACTCAGTGGCGTGCAAAGCCGTTGATACCAGACTTGTTGTTAATTTATAGAAATTACTGTGTGGCTACATAAAATGATGCCGCATCGCTGGGTCATACCAATATTACATGAGCGATATACATGTGTATTATGTGAAAAGTTAATGATGCAGCGAGTACAATTAAACTTAACTTCAAGATTGGGTAGAATTGTTTCGGTCCAAAATTAAAATTTTCAATGTTTATAATATCTATTGTACAAATATTATAATATTTATTGTGTTATAAATTGACATAAATTTCGCCAAAAAAATAACCTTTAGCGACAACACGAGATATACCAGCACCAACTGCATCCCGAGAAAGTCACTATTTGGTGCAGATTTTGATCTGACGGACTCATCGGTCCGTACTTCTTCCAAAACGAAACTGGCATTGCCATAACCGTCAACAGCGAGAGCTACAATCAATCAACTGATACCCTCAATGTCAACATAATGAGCGTCATTCAGCAAATTCAGTCAAATTTATGCGACAAATTCATCGAAAATTGAACCTCCCGAATATGTATCATCAAGCAAAGCCGCGGCAGATACTTGAATAACATTATATTTCATACTTAATATAATAAAATCTTCGTTCAAATAAAAAAAAATTAATGGACATCTCACACACATCTTGTTTTGTTTACGTTTAAAAACCGACCATCCTTATTGAAAGACCCTTCATTATAATATTTATTGTACAAATTAGTTCATTGATTATATGGGTGGGTATAGATGTTTTTTTTAGAAAAAGGCCCCGAAGGCGTTGAACAAAGTAACTAAATGCAAGATCTAGACTTAGCTGTCCAACGACACATTTCCCATAACACTAATCACTTTGTTCATGTGATAGATCTAACTTAGAATTTCTAGGCATTTTCACTGTTACTACACTAATTCGAACGGTTTTAGCCTCTTTAGCTCTTGAATTAGTTGTTATTGAGTAGCTATATTACTACGACATTTCTGTAGTTTTTCTGATGTTTATCTGCAAACCTCTTGATCTCATCTTCAACCATATGCAACTTCAGGTACCTAAAGATGCCTGTTGTGCATTTATGATGCTGCGAAGTATGTTCGACAATCGCTCTTGGATTTTCGGAGTCCTAGGTATTGGCCTGATTACTAAAAGTTATTTTCTTGAAATAATCAGTGTTAGCCTCTTCCATTTCCAGTATTTAAGTGAACGTGTAGAGTTGTGTATGATCCGTCGGTTTCAAATCTTGCATCAGTGGGATTTTGTAAGAATCTTTATGAAAAATAAACAGTTTTAACCTTAAAACGGACTTTTCCGCACGTAGAACATCTCTATCTTGAACTTGAGTGGCCGAGAAAAAATGAACCAACACATAAATGCAGAATATTTGTTTTATGCGACAGTCTTACTTTTGTCATTGGCGACTGTTTTAGTGCCGTATCAATACGTTTGTGGTCGAATGAAATTATTATTTTATCATTCCTTCGTATATGACACAGGCCGAATATATGCTTTTTTCGTTCAATGTAAAATCCAGCAATGCGTTAAAAGTTTGTTTAAAATCTCAGAATGAACATAAACATTTACATCGTGGTTTATCATGACCCATGGACAAGGTAGGGTGTGTCCTATCCACCTCAAAATCAATGATGTCGTCTGGTAAACGTCCCTAATCAGAATCAAAACCCGATTGATCCGACACAATTTAATTGAGTGATCGTGCTAACAAAAAGAAAATCTCAAATAGTCCACCATTGTGCTTTCTCATGACTTATGAACATGGTAGAGTGTGTTATATCCACCTCAAAATCAATAGGTGTCGTCTGGTAGACGTCTCCGATCAGAATCAGTCAAAACCTGGTCGATCCGACACGTTTTAGTTGAGTTGTCGTGCTAACAAGAAATTTTAATGCCGATGACAACGACGACAACGGCACACACACACACACAAACACAAACTTTGTAAAAACTATTGTTTTTTTGGTTTTTAGGCCGAAAAACGAAAACTAAACGCTATAAAAAAAATTCCATTTTCTTTACACGATTACACTACTTTTCCGCTCTGGTATAGTTGAGTGCGGAAAAGTAATACGGTACATCATGCTACTTTGTGAAATCCTACGTTACTGCGATCACCTTTCAGTAGACATATCAGGATATTTCGTGACACTTGCAGACACAATAACAATGTTGTTCATACTTGTAGTGATTTTCTACTATTTATAAGCGTCGCTCAAAGAAATATTCATGCATTTTCATTCATTGCGTTGTTTACACACGGCAGTTTTCAAATACGCCAGCTCCATATGCCAAAGATAAAAAATGGCGTGAGATTTAAAATTAAACTTGTTAATGGAAGATTCTTTACTAAACCGTTATTATAAAACTAGATATAATTTACTATATCTATTTTTCTTCAGATTAATAAAACCATATTCTTATTTACTATGTATACTTTTAATCTTAAGAAGTACAATAAATTATCATACCTGAATACTGGGAACAAACATGATTCTAAATTTAAATCTCGGAGAAAACATCTTCATCAATAAATATGTGAGCCAAAAAGGGATATTAGTTTTATCGGATTTAACAGATATGCATACTATTTAGATATAGAAAGAGTGGTAACTATAAATCCTCTTAATTTATGAACTGTGACAAAACTACTTCATAGTGTTATGTTTCAGAAATCCATATTAGGAATATAATATATGCTCAGCTTGTTACAAGTGGATTTATTTAAATTATTTTGTATGTGATATTTTACATTCCAGTAAGTATGTAATATGAGTTAATTTGATATTTAATATATTAGCTTTAATTCACATAGATACCGTAAGCATACCGGCATGTTGACAACGCTGTATATAGGATGGATTTTTTTTTAAACTTTGCATTACTCTTTCTCCTTATTTTTTGTAATCGAATTATTAAAATATTTACCAAAACTGTCTTTAATTAATAACCAACAATAATAATAACCGATCGTTTAAAAGAATCTTAACTATAGACTGTAAGTCAAATTTGCTCACTTCTTTTAAAGTCTGCTACTTTAAAACTATGTAATGGATAATTCAGGGCGGTTGAAGCAAATATAAATGTTTTTATTCAGTACAATAACCGTCATTTAAGTAATTTTAAAAAAATAACATATTTTAATTATTCTTGATTCTTAATTACCAATAAATAATCAGTACGATGTTATAATAAAAATTTAAATATTTTTAAAACGACTCTTTCACAGTTTATAAAGTAGATACAGAATTAGTAGCAACTTCTTAAAATTCTTTAATGACTATCTGTCTTTGTATTGAAAATAAATAAATCAAATTTTCTATAAACGCAAAGTTTTCAGATGGTAAGTTTTACAAGATGTCGTAAAGAGGCTTATACTTCAACCATCTGTAGGTCCTTAAACGTTGAGGATTAAACAAATTAAGCCACAACAGCTATTCCCCCGGCTATATGCCGTCGACGAATTACGTGGCGAAATTTGCCGTATTTTATTCTAACATAGAAATGAAATACTGTGATTTGGATTGATCGAAAACCACAAGGAAGATACAAAGCGTCCTCTATCTCAGGATACTGCTAACTGTATACCGGTTTCGACCTTATCTTAGGTCTCGTCAGTACAGTGTAAGCGAGTATGTCTTTGACAAACGAGGCTTCACATCTTGTAGACACCGTTACATTCTATAGTAGTAGACTGTAAAACGTAACCAAGCGCCATCTCTCGGTAGTTTCGGAAACAATCCAAATCTAAATCAAACTTAGTCGTCTACAATGACAGGAATCATCTATAAACGCAAAGTTTTCAGATGGTAAGTTTTACAAGATGTCGTAAGGAGGCTTATACTCCAACTATCTGAAGTTCCTTAAGCATTGAGGGTTAAACAAATTAAGCCTCAACGGCTATTTCCCTGCCTATATGCCGTCGACGGACGCTGAATTACGTGACGAAATTAGCCATATTTTATTCTAATATAGAACTAAAATACTGTGATTTGGATTGTTCGAAAGCCTTTATTATATCATAACAATGGTTTGAATGTTACGGATATAAGTAGCGCCTCCAAATTTTAACATACCCACTTTAAATTTTTCTTTTATTAGATTTAAAAAAGTCTTTACAGTTTTAGTATAAAGTTAAAAATTATTAAGAGATTTATAATTTTGTTCTTAATTGATTTTTGAGAATATAATCTGATACACGTCAAGATACATCAAAAGAGGCACGCTCTAACATTAGGCCGGTCCTACATTAGAAGCGGAATTTCTCCCGACCAGACGGTCTGAGCGGGTCTGGTCAGGTCTGAAGAAAACAAAGACATGCACCGTCCCCCTCCTACACTGGAGCCAGTGCTCGTTCCGGGGAGGGGAGTTGGGTCTGAACTGGTCTGACAACAATCAAACAGGTTTGTTTTTTCTTCCAGTTGCATGGAAGCTTTGGTCGAGGCGGTGCGTTTTAACATCATCTGTTGAACTTGGTTTTTGTGTTGAATTGTGCCATAATGGTAGACAAAGGAATGTTTTGTTGCAATAAATATTTTCTAAGTTATACATTGAAAGTAACTTACCTCAATAAAATTGTTAGTTTTTCTGCTGGCTCTATAGAAGTCCTGAAGTTACTCCACTTCCGTAGGTCTACTTCTATGTGAGACAGAATGTAATCAAACTTTTCGACGGTCATTCTATGATATTTTTTGAATTTATCAGGGTGACTACGCATATGTAGGCAGGTTGTATAAAATTCACTTTGACGGTGGTCTTCACTGAACTCAAGAACCCATTTTCTTTTACGCGAGTTTGATAGTTAGCCGATGACCTTAATGCATTACTAATGCATTCTGAGACGTATCCTGATCTGGTCATTTACAGTGAAAGCTCTGTCATAATATCTACAATTGTAGTGTGGTTGATTTTGTGTAATATCTTAGATCCCACTAAATGGCTGCCACTAGCACTTACTGTGAACATCAGATTTACTAAAGTAATGTAGCTTCTTATATGATTGTTGTTTTTTTCCATTCGTAAGGACATATCGTGCTGGAATTCGTATTTAATGGAATGAATTATGACTATCCACAAATTGGTATGGGCCCATCTCTGCACGATCTCCTGAAAATACGCTATTTCCTAGTTATATATATTATCTCATTTGACATTTCTTGGAAAATAACAACGAAGCATCATGTGAGAAAGTTTATATTCTTTAGAAACTAATAATACCAGAAATTATTGTTAGGTTTTTCATGTTTTTAAAACTAGATAATTTTTCCCAAACGATTATCTGATTTACCGAAGTCGGCTGCTTAACAAAAGAATATACATATAGAAATTAAAATCCTCTGGGGAATTATTTTCTTAGCTGTACTCTTGACTGAGAAGCCCAGAAGACTTGGAATCCTACGGTGACAATCCTTCTTTCCGGCCGTTTCTTTCGTCGGTGCATTCCTTTCTTTTCTTTATTAGATGTGCTAGTTAAGATATGAATATGAATCCAGCAAAAAAAGTATTATAATTTTTGTTAAAGTTGAAATACTGGAGTAGGTTGAAACCTTTGGTATGAATATTACACTGACTTAGTTTCCCACAAAACAATAATCTCGACGCACGTTTCATTTGGAGATGATTAAAACTTCAGCTTTAATCATCTCCAGATAATGCCAACTTTGCTGGTGAAACGGGCTTCGAGCGTAGTGTATAGTGTTTTAGTGTTAATCGTTATTTTCATATTTTTAATACGCTATAAAGTAATTTGTTACACTTTTTGCTTGGAAGCGACATAAAACATGCTGTCTTTATGTGGCGTTTATGTTTTCTTCTAATTCATTCTGCGACAACGCAGATCTTAAGATGAATAATCGTATTTTCATATTTGTCTGCGTAAAAGTGATAATATCCCTTTTACGTTGTTTGAACTTCGAAAGAATGAATTAGAGAAACAATATTTTGAAAATTAAAGCGAGGACACGAAATATTCGGTATATGTATTTTGGTAAAAAGGAGAGTGTCAAAGTTTAGAAAATTACTTGTTCGTCAAAAGTAGGTAAGCCATTTCAATTGTTTCTATTTTTGTTATTTTTTAATTGTTTCCATTTTGTTTCAGTATTGTAAAGGAAACTTGAGAAGTTCATAATTTAACCTATCAGTTCTCCAACGCACAAAAATTGTCGAAACTTATTTTCTAAATCAGGAATCCGTAATTTTAATCCAACATCAATTCCATACACATTTTAATACTAGATATGCGCCCACTAAAAATAATTCGTAATTTTTTCGCTATGTTTGGAAAACAGGAAGTGTGATAAATTTTAACACTTCAAAGAAACACGATTTTTAAGTGATCGCGAAGGAAGAAGAAGTAATCATAAAACGAAGTAAATATGGTGGCCATTTTATTGATCCTTGTCGCCTTATCCATCTGTTAATGAAAGTATTATCAAAAAATTACCGAATATCAACACCAAAATGAAGAGCACTTCCGTCTTGTTGAATGTGGGGAACATTCACATCCTCATTGTTTATATAAAGAACTATTAAAGCCGAAATTAAGTTCAAACGCAGAAATTATAAATATCTAGCAGAAGTGAAATTTATTTTAAAGAGGCAAGGCTTTAAAAAACGGCATCCTATCATTCTACCTTATACATTTACTTTACCTTTTATACGAAGACAGTAGTATAGTTATGAGAGTTATGGAGCACAAACCCCATGTAAATCTCCATAAGACGAAAACGTGGTCATTTTTGTACACGGCGTCGCGACGCCTCACCCTCCACCGCGACGCCGTGTACAAAAATGACCACGTTTTCGTCTTATGGAGATTTACATGGAGTTTGTGCTCCAGAACTCTCATAGCTATACTACTGAAGACTATGCGATTCTTGGCTCCAATGAGGGTTTTATTGAGTCCAATACCTGTTATGGCAATGTACTGTTCCAGTAACACGAAAAGTCGCATCGCCGTAAACAACAACAAATATTAACAAGCTGGGATTCTTGTAACAATTTAACATGGTATTAAATATTAAAATTATATGCGACTATCTGGATCATTGTACTTAATCTCTATTATAGTACTAAACAGTTATTGTGGTGAAAATGTGTTGCATGCTCAACACCCTCTACCTTAACCCTCTATTGTATGGTTTATTTTGTGGTTAAAAAAATTTGTTTTGTACTTTTTCTTATCAAATGGCGTTAGAAATAAGTCACCTATATGTAATTTTACAAAATTTATTTTTTAATCAACAAATGTTTTGTTCCCAAAAGGGAACATTATGAACACAAAGAACAATTTTTTGAATTCATAACTTTTTAAACAAAAATATTTATACAATTCAGTTACAATGAAATTGTTTAAAACAATTATTATGTTTATAGAGACACAGATGTACTTTACATTTTTCACACATTATCCTAGATTTTCCTTTACAGTTACGACTTCTACATATATCTCTGTTGTCAATATGCAGAGGCATATATCCGACAATGCCCAGTATTGTCGGACGTAGCTTTGTTGGACGTAGCTCTAAACATCTTCGTCTTGGTGTAAAGAGTATAGGGGAATTAGTCGGTGTTCTGGAACTGGGCCGTCCCCTTTTCTTTTCCAATGTCTTTCCATTCAAACATAAATCCTGCACTATTGCTGTTTTGAACTCCAAAAGAGACAAATTATTATTTTTATTTAGTTGCCTCTTAATTCGTCGTAAAAGCAGACAACTGGCATGATTCTATCTGTATTTTCATTAGCCTTAGAATTATCAGAGAAATGTAGAAAACGCTTGAGCCCCTCAAATCTGCTAAAAGGCATTATGTCAGCAATTTGTGGTGTCTGTGTATTGGCAGACCAATATCTGAGAGTAGAATGTTGTCTGATTAGAGACATCCACATTATTATCCCCAAAAATTGTTCTATTTCTTGAAAATCAGTACTTAGGGGTTTATATCTCTTTTGCGTACTGTACAAGCACGTTTGCTCGACGATTTCGGAAATAAAATTGTCAGATATAAAAATTTGAATAGACTGTAGAGATCCCCCATCTGTAAAATATTTTCTGGAAGATTACATTCGCCCAAGAATAGGTTTTGCTCTGGATCTCTTTCAGTTGTTGAGGCTTTCCAAATTATATTTTCATTACCATCCGAAAAAAAAATTTTGTATTTACAGGAAGACCAAATAAGTCAGTGAGGGAGATATCATCTGGCATATTGTATGGATCGTCATTATACAAAATTATTGAAGACTTGTACTTCCACTGTAACCAAAAAGAAAAAAAGGAAGGATAAGTATGCTAATTTTCAATAATAATAACTTATTTTCATTTTTACCATCCGATAGTTCGGAGTCGTAGCTGTCTGCTGGACTTTCACGTATAACTTCGTAGTTTTTTCTCCCATAAAATGCATTTGGTCTTATTTCTGGAAAATCCATTATTGGGATACAAAATAATTTAATACAGCTTCTACAAAAAATTTAAATCCAAAAAATTACAAAAAAACATCATTAAACTTTGTATGCACATTGTTCCCAATTGGGAACATGGAGGTTGTGCCATTTTGTGTTAACAGGAATGAACCAAATTAAATGTATTTTACACAAGTTTACTCCTAACAGTTAAGGCTTTGTATAAAAAAATTGAAACTTACCAAAATCTACTAAAAAACTATTATTTCTAGCACTAAAACTGCTAGAATAGTAAAACATGAGTCGCTGTTGTGACAGTTTGTCTGAAAATGATTCACAAATACAGCAAATGCCATCTGTGTCAAAAATATATCGAAAAAAATACAAAATTATATCAGGAGATAATGTATTCCATATAAATTTCATTACAAAATGTAAGATGATGCCACTATACATGTTTAGAATGTGGTGTTCCCATTTGGGGACACTATGCAATAGAGGGTTAAGAAAGGTGAATAACTCTCTACATGAGATATCATTGTACTTGAAAAACTGTAAGAAATTAATTTTGGTAAAAAAGGAGAGGGTTAAAATTTAGAAAATAACTGATGGGCCAAAAGTTGGTAACCTATTTTAATTGCTTCTATTTTTTTTCTTATTTTTTAATTGTTTCCACTTTGTTTCAGTATTGTAAAGAAAACTTCATAATGCAACCTATTAGTTCCCCAACACACAAATATTGTCGAATTTTATTTTCTAAATCAGGAATCCATAATTTTAACCCAGCATCAATACAGTACACATTGTAATACTAGAGATGTGCCCACTAAAAAATAATTCGTAATGTTTTCGCTAAGTTCGCAGAAACAGGAAGTGTGAGAGAGATGGTTCTAAAACAGATTGACTATGTTAGACATCTGGAGATTATCATTAGGGAAAACGATCAAATGAACTACAATTGGCCAGATAGCCTGAGACGGTTACTGAAACTTGTCGTGTACTTTTTCCTCTACAACATATACTTCATAGTTAGTTCATGAAATTAAGCCTTGTGATAAACAACAGCGTCTACAGTGTAGCTACACTGTAGACGCTGTTGTTTATAGTTGCTAAATAATGATAGAGAATTTTTATTTCTAGCTTCACAAAACTCAGAGAATTTATGGTTTCAGCAAGACGGACGGTGCCACATGTCGTGTGGCATGTGGCACCGTCCGTCTTTAATTTTTTTTAAATACTTTACCTAGCCGTGGGTAGGTAAAGTATTTTCCTTTTAAGAACTCCGTCTCTTACCAGAGTAATTTCCCGATTTTTTGCTGGCGCTATCTAAAAGAAAGAGTATACAAAAATAAACCGTGGACAGTTCTGGAACTGAAAGACAATATTAGGAACGAAGTTCGGGCAATTCTCTTAGGAGCTTCGACGTTAATGATGGAAAATGTAATGATTAGAGCAAGGCTGTGTGAAGAAGAAGAAGGCCATGTATGAGACGTAATTTGACGTAATATGCTCTTTGTTATCGTTTGGAAAATATTATATTAACTTGAACTTATTAAATACAATATTTGAAATATAAATGGGTTACTTAATTTTGGCCAGCTTGTACTGTGGTGCACTTTCAGAATTTAAACAAAGTCATTTAATAGCAAGATAGAGAATATTGCGCGAATCTTGGTATACCACACTGTATAAGCAATCAGTAACATATTTCGCCGTTCAAGGTAAGCAATCATTAGTTACAAATCCAATGCGCTATTATAATATATTTATACATTAAATTACATTTATTTATATAAAGTTCATATTAAAAACCATCAAATTATTATAATTTTATTATTTCCTCATAGGCCATAACTGTTCCAATCTAGTATTATTACAAAATATTACGTCTTAATTTTTTACGTTTTGCTTAAGCAGATTTTATAATCACTCCAAAAATGACATCAGTAACAAATTGTTAGCCATTATAGATAATATATCATGGATAATTCGAGTTTTTTTATCGTAGTTTTTTTTAATTAATGGCTCATACGTCCTTAGTTTTTTTATATCGCAATATAAAATAATTATAACACATCCAGTCGATAGGAAAAAAAAACGGATTTATCACAAATTACATTATATATTTTAATATGATTTTTTTGTTATAGTCTTCTCCAAAGATGTTTGGTGTAACATATTAGTTATATACGTGTATTAGGGTAAATTCGTATAGGGCAAACATTTGTAGCTGAATTAATATATCATGAAAATGACAGCTGTATACTTATCAAAATCAAGTTAACAAAGACAAAACGAAATATATGTATTGCTTCAGGAATCCCCCAATACAACTACCAAATATTAATATAAACGGCGGTCAGATTAAAAGCGTCAACACGTTCAATTTCCTTGGCACCAAAATTGCCAATAATGGTAACGTCCAAGGTGAAATAAGCGCAAGAATCCTAAAAGGAAATAAATGCTACTATGCTTATTTAAAATTAATAAGGAGCAGCATACTAAATAGAAGATCTAAGATTACAATCCATAAGAGACTTATAAGACCCATAGTAACCTATGGATGTGAAACATGGATACTAATAAACAATGATGAAAATCAATTGGAATATTTGAGAGAAATATCATTAAAAGAGTATACGGCCCAGTACAAGAAAACGGTATGTGGAGAATAAGAATGAGTCACGAAATTGATGCACTTATAAGAGGAGAGGATATGGTAAGATGCATACAAAGTCAAAGGATAAGGTGGTTGGGACATGTATACAGGATGGAGGGCGAGAGAATTGTGAAGAGAATCCTTGAATGGAAACCTGAAAACACAAGACCAAAAGGGCGACCCAAGAAAAGGTGGATAGACGATGTGGAGGAAGACCTAAAAACTCTAAGATTAGGAAACTGGAGGAGAATAGCGGTAGATAGAACCATATGGAGGAACATAGTAGACCGAGCCAAAACCAACTAAGGGTTATGAGCTAACAGAAGAAAAGAATACTTATCAAAATAGTGAACGTATTTATATTAAAGACATATAAAGTATTAGATTATATGAGGAATGACATAAAAGAGAACCATATTCTACAAGAAAATTCCGTTCTCTAAGAGATCGTACTTATGCCCATAACATAGACCCTATTCTATTATTCCTACTCCTAGTCTCTGTAGAATATCTAAATCTATGTATTGAATGAAGAATTCCCATAATGTGGCGGGTTTCTTGCTATCAGGATACTTAAAAGGCAAAATATGTAACGATGTTTTTATAATTATTACTAAATATTGCTTTACAAATAGTATAAAAAATATAAAAATAATCACTCTCGAATACCATAAGAAAAATTTAGACCTTGGTAAAGAAAAAGTTATATTTTTACGAGATAGAAAATTTATATTTCATAAAATTTCAGGAGAATTTAGTTCATTATTAAGCGGTTTAAAAAGGAATATCAAACAAGAACACACGCTGTGAAACTATAAGCTTTCAAATTTAAGAATTGGTAATAAATTTGTATTTTCAATGCACTTTTCTGTCAATGCAAAGTCGTCGGTTAGTTTATAGAATAAAAACTGTAAAAAAATTCCTCTGAATACTTTTTTATATATCTTCGTGAACTTCGCAATGCGGATTTCAAACTACAGATCCGTATTCTAGTTTTGATTTCACATAAGAATAATATGGCATTCTTAAAGCTTCCAAATTATCGAAAGACCTCATAAGACCTCAGAATTTTTATGACTTAATTTGAAATACGTATGTGTGCTTCAAAAACAGGAGATCAGTTTTCCACGAACGCCGAAAGATTATACGTTTCTTGACTTTCTTGACGTGCATTTCGCCAAGTTGGAATCATCGTGAGATAATTAAAACTGATGTAGGTGATCAGTTTGAATCATCCCGAGAATGCCAACTTGCTTGACTAAACGATCATTGAGAAACACCTAATCTTTCGATGTACATTGAATATTGATCTACTGTTTTTGTACTGCATCGAAAATTCCATCCCCTTTCCAGGATGTGTTTTAAAATTCCCTTCAGAATTTAAGTATATTCCCAGCTTTCTTCTACATATCTTGGGTTTAATGACACTATTATTTATCTTATAATTATATTGAACACAATTTTTCTTTCTTGTGTAGGGTAATACAAATCTCACCAAAGACATAAATGTGAAAAGGGGGCCAAGCTCGGTAGAAACGACGTTCGGGATTGTTGGCTTTGCCGATAAAAGAGTAGCGATTTGAACGGGTCCCAGGATGGTAAGTTCCCATAGGAACTTACAATGGGAATGTAAAACGGTTTTCAATTGATTTAAAGGAAAATTTGTTACGTTCTTTGAGATTGAATTTATAACTTGGCAAGTTTTAATAATCAATGAATTACGTTTAACATAATGATATTTAATACAAACTTAAAATTTAACTTTGCTAGTTGTTCTATTTTGTATTACAAACAATTTAGTTGGATATAAAACTTGCCAAGTTATAAGTTCAATACCAAAAAAAGTTCTTTTAAATTGATTGAAGGCCGTTGAACATTCCTATTGTAAGTTCCTGTTCATTCCTGTTCATTCCATTCAACATTCCTGTTGTAAGTTCCTATGGAACTTGGCACTCGTTCAGATCTCAACTCTTTCATCGGCGAAGCCGACAACCCCGAACGTTGTTTGTCCCGAACTTGGTCCCTTTCACAATTATGTTTTTGATGAGATATCATTAATTTTTGGAAAGCTTCATTTAACATAACGCAATGTAGTTTTTATGGGTATACCTCGCTTATTTTATTATAATTAGTTACGAATATTTATGCTACTTTTATGTTTGATCTTTGCTAAGAAGAAAACAACTTAACAAATCACTTAGTGTAGTGTCACCATCTGTTTTTGTTGCATTGATTGATGCTTAGTACTTTAAACTAATCGATTTATACTTAGTACTTGATACACCAATAACTTTGTCGACACCGAAGATCGATAATTTGTGGTGTCAGATTTTTTCCCATGTACGAGTATACACTTAATGATCTATCTTGATGCCAAATTTTAAGTTTCTAAGTCATCTAGAAGTAGTTTAGGTTTTTGATGAAGGAGTCAGTCAGTGAGTGATTAACATAGTTCCATTCAGACCTTGATAACTCGAGAACTATAATAGGTTTATTCATGAAACTTGGGATTCTAGGTATTTAATGGGGCCTTATTAGACATTGCTAGTAGGCAAAATTGCTAGTGTGTACATCAAACAGTTCTTGTTAGGGGGGGGGGAGAAGGGGTTCTTGTACTTGTACTTGTGTATTACACACTGCCGGTGCTCCGCTCTTTTCTCTTCTGAACTTGACTGACACATTGCCATGTGTCTACTTACAAAAAAAATATTGAAAAATATAAAACGGCACCAGAGAAATTAGGCAGGTACTTTCATTTGATGTGCATTTCAAAGTATTTATTTTTTGATATTCCTTTTTAACCCTTAACTCGTCACGTTAATAAATTTTACTTTATCCGACACTCCGACACTATCGGTATCACATACCGCTGTGGCGTTTGTATCAATAAAATGCAAGGATAAGTGTATTCTTTTTATTAGGTTTATGAAAAATAAAATAAATACTCACAAACAACTAATATATACGTATAATAATTATGTATAAGGAAACACATGAATATCCTTTAAGGGTCGTCTATGTTCAATATACGGTTTCTACATATTTTACTGGTATGCTCAAGGCAAATCGGCTTTTTGCATTTGTAACATTTAAAACATTTATTTCTCTTAAGTTGGTGTGGGCACAAGAACATGTCTTTTCTTATCGAATCGTTCGTCCTTTGATGTTGATGGTTGGATGGATGGCTGGTCCTTTGTTTCATCCTCTTCAAGAACGCTTCTACTAAGGCCTTGAAGTTCTCTATTCAACTTTACATTTTTTAATATGTTTTGTAGGTGGGTGTCTTACATGATTTAATGCTATTGCTTCAATAAATAGACGTCTGGGTTTGAATGTAATATTTTTGTAATGCAAAAACAAGACATATGCATTGTTGGTCGATATATCAACAATTCTGTAAAATATTGCCAAAGGCCAACGACGAATACGTCGACCAGAAGAGTAATTAGCACATTTACAGTAAAACAGGTATACTACGTATTATAATTATTATTATATTATATAGGTTTGGGCCTCATTAACCACTGATCGCATGGGTAGTCCCTTGGCGATCCCCTCTTATCCGGGCCATTATCCAAAAATGCTATCCCATAAAAGGAGCAATTTAGGCACGTCCCCCGCCTTAAGCCTCGCCTCCTCTAGGATAACAGGGGTCCCTAATATAAGATACCTCTTCTCCTCCAGTGCGGGGCAGGTGTAAAGAAGATGAATCGAGGTTTCCTCGTCTTCTTTACAGTATCTGCAGGCCGGGATATCAGTCAGCCTCAGCTTGTGCTTATATGCATTCAGGCTACTATGGTGGCCCGTTATGATTCCCACCAGGGTTCTGACTTATAAAAAACAATAACTTTTGTAATATAACACTGTAATAAAGTTACGCTACCCGACACTATCGGTACTCGCCTATAAATTAACGATAAAATATTTAAAACCACCATGCTTGATCCATATGTTTATAATAGAATTACTTGAAGCTATATAAATAACGAGCGTTGTAGGTTGACAATTTAAAGAATTGCCTATATTTGTAATTTCCGTAGCAGAATGACATACCATGATGTCGAGTTAAGGGTTAAACTGCTCAACAATAAAATAAATTCTCTCGAAATTTTATCAAATATAAATTTTTAGGTTGGCAAGCTACACTCTCGACCGTATTGAATCAAATTTATCTTTGTTTTGTAAAATAATACAAATACAAATATTGAAAAACAGTAACGGCATCCTGCGACATTCTAGGAACTAATTAAAAGCAACGATGAGACGCAGAGAAATTACTTATATTCGATTTCATTCGATGCCGTGCGTTTTATTACTCGAACTCCGACTAATCCACTGTTCAGAATTGCCGTCGTCGGTATTCAGTGTTCTGCCGTATTTGGCGGAGTCTCGGTTTCATTGGAGATCGTTGTTTTTGTCACATAATCTCAGTTGTTGACAAATACTTAAATCCCTATTGGATTTACCTTAGACATGTTTTATTTAATTAATGAGGTATCGGCTTCTATTTGCCGACATCACGTATATTCATTGATATTTAAATGGGCGCATTCTCTGGAACTCTGAATACGCGTCGGAGTGTACGCGAGGAATTTCTATTCACTTCTCTTCTGCATACCTAATATACACTGCTCAATATCGGCCGGGTATACTGCGCACTTGGGTGACGTTGAATACTGATTTATTACCCGTTTGAGATAGCTCAATTTTTTCCATCCCGTCTCCAAGCTGAATGACATCGATGGCAGACGCTTTTATGGCCAGCTTGGATTGGAAATTGGTCGCATGATTCGCCGCTCCTTTGAATGTGATCTAACGTAAATAAAATTTGAGGTTTAGTTAAAACCGTTTAAGTAAAACCGTCTTCTAAATATAGTTAAACGAAATTGTTCCATGATACACTATTAACATTTTAAGGCTATACGCAAAAATGTAAATGGAAGACTGAAAGGAGTATGAACATATACATATAAACAACAAGTGAACATGCCATATATAATATATATGGTACATATATAACCTGATTGGAAGCTACCTGGGGGACAGGGCGGTGGTAATCCAGACCGAAGACGGGTGGGAGGGGACAAGGGGGGGTCACATGCGGCGCTCCGCAGGGCTCGGTGCTTGGACCGGTCCGGTGGAACGTGATGTTTGACGGCGTGTTCCGGGTTAGGGTCTCGCAGGCGGTTACCATTGTGGGTTACGCGGATGACCTGGCTGTCCTGGCAACCTCGTGATCGAGAAAGTCAGGAGGTGGGTGGAGGGTAGGAAGTTAAGACTTGCCAATGATAAAATCACCATCAACATCCTCCTCACCAGACGGAGAAAGCCACCGTTTATTGACTTCCGAGTGGGATAGGTCACAATCGAACCTGGTAGAGCCTCGAAATACTTAGAAGTGTGGATGGATTCTGGACTACACTGCAGACTACATGTAGAGAAGACAATTTTGAATTCTGTGAGGACGGTGTCTGCTCTGGGGCAACTGATGCCCAACGTGAGGGGCCTCAGAGCGGCCAAGAGAAGAGTCCTTGCGGGAGCGGCACAGTCCATCCTGTTGTATGCCGCTCCTGTTTCGGGTGAAATTTTGGCTATTGAGAAATGGAGAAGGATGGTTGGAAGTGTACAAAGAAGGGCAGCGTTGCGTGTGGCTAGTGCGTATAGGACAATGTCTGGGGTCGCGGTGTTAGTTATTGCCGGTATGCCTCCGATCGATTTTTTTGCGAGGGAGAGAGAGGAGGTGTACCGGGGGTCTGAGAGGCGGGATGCTAGGGAGAGGCTGTGGATGAGATGGCAGGAGCGGTGGGATGCAGAGACATGCGCGGCGTGGACCAGGTCTCTTATCCCAGCCATTCGGTCATAGGTTGTAGTGGTGCTATCGGGCCACGGATGCTTTGGGGAGTATCTTCGTGGGATAGAGAAAGTGGATGGGGATGAATGCGTATACTGTGGTGAAAGGGATAACCTGGAGCATACGGGGCTCAGGTGTCCGAGGTGGTCTAATGAGAGGCAAGAGTGTATGAGGAATATTGGGCAGCCAATATGAGAGAATTGGTGAGGTGTATGATTGAGAATGAGAATGTGTGGTTGAATGTAGAAAGGATGATTGTGAAGATAATGATGAAAAAGAAGGAGAAAGGGAGGAAGGGGAAAAAAGTGAGCTGAGCCCGAACCCCTAAACATTTTAACGGAGGGGGGATGTAGGGCGAAAATAGTAAGCTATTATAACATCAAAGAAGAAGATTGACCCCCTGCCTCGATGATAAGCGAGAGTGGTTGCGAGGCAGGTGGGACACTGATCTGTGGGTCCACTTGCCCGGCTCGCGCAAGCACTGGCTACGTTCCCCACTTAAGAAAAAGCTGAAGTGCCAAATTGGGTATTACGATATTACAAAAACGATTTTTGTAATATCATTGAGGTATAATGAGGCATGGACAACTGAAACATTTTTTGCTACGACAACTTCGGCAAATATTTATTTAACAAAAGTAAATTTAATCATTAGCAACTTCATCTTGCACAGAATCTCAGTTAGCTTTGGTTGTAGGGCAGCACATTCAATGTGAAATATTTAGTTCAGTGGTCTTTCATTTTATGTGAGAACTCAAGTATATTACTAATTCATTTGAACAATGTGAGCAAGTAGATAGAATTGGCATGGATTGTAAACTGATTTTGATTAAAAAAATATTTCAATTTTGATCTAACCTAATTAAAAACTAATTATTCTCACCCTCCTTCTCCATATCCTCTTTTATTATTATATTTTGCGATACAAACAGCTACACATTGTTTGACATCTTTAGGGTTTCTCTAATTTATTCTTCAGGGTTATATTATGCGCAATGTAGCAAAATATGTTTAGTGCTTAGGGTGATATTACAGGTTCTAAATCCTGGTGGTTGTTCTTCTACAAGTAGATAGGATGATGTCGAGTGTGGCCTATTCTTAGAAGTGTAAGGACCACATATTCACGTCTATTGAGGTTACATTGTTTTTCCCATTTTTGTGACTGTGGTTTCCCTGCCCAAAGTTTAGCGCCTGTTTCATTCCATTGTATTCACCATGAATCGGCGACCACACAAGTGACCATATGTCTTACATGTCTGAAGACTATCTCCGTATATTGTTTACATACTCCATGTTCGCAGCTTCACGGTCGGCCTCATCGGCTAATTCCTTCCCTGGTATTCCTATGTACCTTGGTGCCCAAATAATGAGGAAATCCTTGTCCATTTCGATCGTTCTATAATGGTGATAGAATTATATCGATCGATGATATTTAGCAGGCGGTTTATATTTTGAAGTATTGGATCCTTGCAAGAGTTGTTATGTAGAGCTTAAATAGAACTTAGCGTATCACCTATGATGAGTATTACTTGAAACTCAACTGTTGCTGCGAATAACAGGGCCTGCCATATATTGTGAAGTTCTTCAGTGTATACAGTACTTGCTGGAGGTAAGGACCATTTACGTATCCCTGTTTGGCTGTAGAAGGTCATATTTGCCGAAACTACCGAGAGATGGCGCTTGGTTACGTTTTACAGTCTACTACTGTAGAACGTAACGGTGTCTACACGATGTGAAGCCTCGTTTATCAAAGGCATACTCACTTACACTGTACTGACGAGACATAAGATAATGTCGAAACCGGTCTACAGTTAGCGGTATCCTGAAATCGAGGACGCTTTCCATTCCTTGTGGTTTTCGAGTAATCCAAATCACAGTATTTTATTTCTATGTTAGAATAAAATACGTCAAATTTCGCCACGTAATTCAGCGCCCGTGGACGGCATATAGCCGGGGGAATAGCTGTTGTGGCTTAATTTGTTTAATCCTTAATGCTTAAGGACTTATAGATGGTTGGAGTATAAGCTTCCTTACGAAATCTTGTAAAACTTACCATCTGAAAACTTTGCATTTATAGATGACCCCTGATATTTACTTAATATTTCTTTCAACTTGTTTTTTATGATCATAGGATTAGTCCCATTTCTAGAGTAAATAGTTAAATCGTACCATATTTTGGGTATTTGTTTCATCCATTGGAAGTATTTCTGAAAGTTTCGACAGAAAAACTGCAGGTAATGTTAATCCCAGTCTATCAAGGGTTTCTTTCACTCGGATGTCCACAGAACGTTGCCAGGATGTTACCTCTAACATTATTTGGCATGGAGACGATTTAAAGTTATTTGCATCTATAAATTCTTGTGAGGATTTTATTAGCAACAAGATCCCACAGAAATGAATTGATGGTAAATGAACAATAAGCTAGTGCTGAATATATAAAATATTATGAAATGACATTAGGTATGATAGCGACTGAAACCGTAACTAAATGTAATGAATTTGGTATTACTTTTGACTCAAGATTTACACTTAATTCACACGTTAATTATATCACAACTAATGTGTACAAAAGTCTTTGTTTCGTATTTAAAATGTAAAATACTTTTAAAATGATTTCACTATTATTTTATTATTTGGTACGTTTGTTAGATTAAAATTAGAATATGACGCAATTGTTTGAAATCCACAATACGACGCTTCTATCTTGAATATAAAAATGTTTGTAAAATATCTCTAATTTAAACTTGACGGTATACACACACATATATCACTTTGTCGTAGTCTGAATTATTATCAAGTTTGATTTGAATAACTTGGAGTCATGCTTAACTCCAACTTAATTTCTTCTTAGAGGTTTTTTATATAAACTTTTAAATAATAGAATAGACTACTTTGTCCGCTAGACTACCTATTTCATGAACATATATCAATGAACGAAAGAGCTATCATGTTGTGGCAACAAAATAATGTTCCTCTTCACTTTTCCATTCAAGTTTCTAAATATTTAGACACATTTGCAAACTGTTGAATTAGGCGAGCCGGTCCGATTCGTTGGCCATCGCAATCTCCGGAGATCACACACTTGGATATTTTCTCTGGGGGTATTTAAAAGATATAGCTTATATCATACTACATAGAAGTTTAAAAAGCTTAGAAGATTTGCAGAATAGAATTATAGAAGCATGTTGAACTATCACTGGAAAACTTGTAACAAAATTTCAGAGTGTTAAGAATGGTTGAAAACAAAATTTCAGGGTGTTAACAAGGGTTGAAATCAATTTGAACACATCTTGTAAGTATTACAATTTTGTGTTTATTTATTATAGCTTCTAAAGTACGTTTTGTTTATTTGTTGGGTATTCGAGGGTTGCATTAAATTTAGTTTATTAATCTTATGTTAATTCTATTGTTGCTAATAAAATAAATGTTACAGACATCACGTGTTTTCATATTTTATTTACCTGTAAGCCTCAATATAGTACATAATTTTTATTCGACCGTCATATATGTTTCCTATTTTGTATTAAAGCCCCTACAAATGTGGGATGACCGAACTTGTCTTGTATTGTCGCTTGTATTGAACTGGGATATGACAAATTATAATAACATACAGGGTGTTGTAGTGAGAGTTTTTAAGTTGATGGCATGTGATGAAAAATAAAAAATTGAAAATAAAATTTTATCACAGAATAAACGTGCACCACTGCTTGTAATAGAATCCCCCTAAATCATTTTCATCGTGTTAAGCGTTTTAGAGGTATTATCTGCCCAAAATACCGTGATCACCCTGTATATATATATTTTTTTTTCAAATATCAATTTATTATTCTATACCAGCATTTGTTAGACACTATCCAAATGTAGTATATGATTTAATTACCTTAATGAAGCTCCCTTGCTTTAATTAAACTTTTTTCTCGACAAGGAGTTTATATTTATCCATATTTATTTGACGATACCAAACTTTGTCCTTGTAAAATGTTAAAAAGATCTTCCAAAAAGCTAGCCCTCCAAAACCATTTGATTTCCTTAAAATTTGAACCATGATTTGTTGAACCGGATTAGGAACGGTTTAGAGTTGCTTATTGTATCGAAAATTAATCTTAACGTCTTCCTACTAAAATTAATGAATTCTTTACTGTAAAAACTATGGTTTTATGAACCAAAAAAACTTTTTTTCCCATTCTACGTTGTTTTCTGATCTCTTGCAATAATTTTATTGTGCCATTTATATAGACTGGACCATTCGATTTCGTTCTTGTATTACCTTCAGCTTTCAAAATTATTCCTCGGATAATGAGGGACAAATTTTTGAACGTACTACCATTTTAATTGAACGAAACTACACGTGCAGTCATTCTTAATTACTCCCACAAAGAGTCATGTATTTCTAAGTTATTTATGATAAAAACATTTACAATTTACGTCATCGAAAAAGCATTCTTTTTGAATAATTAAAATGGTATTTCCTATTTTGCATTTTTCTATCCTTTTAAATTAAATATCAAATTAATATGATGTAAATGCATTTAATCCAGTCCAATTTAATTTAATTTATACTAAAACGTGTTGATTATTATAATAAACACCTAATAATTTAAATGTAACTGCAAATTTATTCTTGAACAGCTCATTATCTGAGATTAATTTTAATTGCGCTTCCCAAAGGTATTAGCTATGCCACAGATTCTCCACCACACGGCATCGTAAAGAGGAAATTCTTATGTTAACTACGCAATAATAACAAAAATTATTAGTTCAAATTGTTTATAAATATCGCCTAATGGACAATTATGCAGTAAAATTGTCCCCAGTATAGTGTAGTACATATAGAGTAATAGAGACGGGGACAACGTTTCATATGATGTCTTAGCGATAACATGGAGAATATAAATGCAAAATTAAGTCATTGCATATGTCCTTTTTTACCAGGGACGGAACTACCAATTTTTAATGTCTATTTGTTCCAGTAAAATCGATTTAGGTATTTATTTAGCCAAAATGTAGCATTGATATTTAGGTTATAGCAGGATAACATTGGCATCTATTTGAGATAAATCCTGCAATAACATCGAGAACATACAGCAAATTCAAGATCAAAATATAAGAAATGTAATTGAGTAAATGAATATGTACAGATTTACTTGATTGCAGTTCAGTTTTGATATATGTTTGACCAAATCTTGTAGTTTAAAGAAGAGGATAAATTAATAATTAAATTAGTGTAATTTTATAATATTTTTAAACCATAATTTCTTGTAATTAACAATTATTATTTTGCGAAGAGAAAGCGGATGGAAGCAGTACTTAGGAAATTTTTACGAGGGTCAGGAATTAGGAGCGATATTAGAGAAAGAATCTAGCATCGATAGGGAAGATGTAGGAAAACGTATATTGAGAGAGAAATTTGAAATAGCACAAAGGGGGCTAAAAAACAATAAAGCGCCGGGTGTAGATAAAATACAGGCGGAAATTTTGAAATGTGCGGGACAGAAAGTAGTAAATAGGATGTATGAACTGGTAAAAAACATATACGAAACGGGCGAGATGTCAGAGGATTATAAGAGGAACATTATCGTTACTATACCGAAAAAGAGAGGAGCCGACAAATGCAAGAACTTTATAACGATTAGCCTAACTTCCCACGCGTCAAAAATTTTAACCAGAATAGTGCAGAAGAGGATGGAAAATAGAGCGGAGGAAGTACTAGGAGAAGATAAATTCGGGTTTAGGCGAAATAGGGGAACTCGCGAAGCTATTCTGGTGCTAAGAGTAATGTTAGAGAAAACAATAGAAAAAGGAAAGAATACTTATATAGGATTTGTAGATTTAGAAAAAGCTTTTGATAATGTAAGATGGGAAAAAAATGTTCGAGATACTAAAGAGCGCGGGAATGAAGTATAGATATAGGAGAGTAGTACACAATCTATACAAATAGCAAACTGCTGTTATAGAAGTAGAAGGGGAAAGAAGGGAAGGAAAGGAAATGTATTTATTAGGAAAGGAGTAAGACAAGGATGTACGCTATCACCACTAATTTTTAATCTGTACATCGAAGAGGCAATTAATGTTTTAAAAGATAGAGTGGATTTCGGGATTAAAGTACAGGGACAGAAACTAAAAATGCTGAGATTCGCGGATGATATAGCAGTATTAGCATCTAGTAAACAGGAATTAGAATCAGCGTTGAACGAAATGGAGGCAGTGTTGACAGAGGAATACGGAATGAGGGTGAATAGAAACAAAACTAAAGTGTTAGTGTGCAGAGGGCGCGAGAGCAGAGCAAAAGCGAAAGTACAAATTAATAATGAAAGATTGGAGGAAGTTAAAGACTTCACTTATTTAGGAAGTAAAATAAATCGGGATGGAAGAAGCGATAAAGAAATAAAACAAAGAATAGCGCAGGGTCTAGTAGCTTTTAACAAAAAGAAAGCACTTTTATGCCCGGGTGTAATAAACTTAGAAACAAGGAAGAGATTTTTGAAAACGTATGTATGGAGCACGGCACTATATGGTTGCGAAACCTGGACGGTAGGGGAAGCAAGTAGGAAGAAATTAGAAGCTCTTGAGATGTGGTGTTACCGAAGAATGATTAAAATACCGTGGACTGATAGGGTTAGAAACGAAGAAGTATTAGAGAAAGTCGGCGAGAAAAGAAGTATATGGAAAAACATAAAAAAGAGATAGAATGGTAGGCCACTTGCTGAGACATGGGGGAATAGTCTGCGATATTTTGGAGACAGAAATAGGATTGAAGGAAAGCAGAGATAGGCCTAGATTAGACTACTGCTCGCAAATAGTAAGGGATGTAGGTTGTAGCACAATTAGCAAAATGCGTAGGTTAGCACAAGATAGGAGAAGCTGGAGGTTAGCGTCCAACCAGTCTTAGGACTGATGACCTCATGATGATGATCATTTTATGACAATTTTATCTCCTTATTAAATATTTACATTCTGGCTCAAGCTGGTATACATAAGTCATATCAGCCGATTTATTTTAAATATTGAAAGCCGAATCACAATAAAACGGCGAAAAGTAATCTTTGAATAATATTAATTTTTTACTCAATTTTCAATTTCCTTACTGAATTTTACTTCTAGATAAAATAATATTTATTATTCGAATACAAATAGATTTATTGTACGAAAATATCGTTTTCATTAAATGTGTCAACTATATTTCCTTGATTTCTAAGAACTCTTTTTTAGAACAATTCATAGATTTTAAGTAAAAAGATAAATTAATAAATAAATTAGTGTATATATTAGATTTTTTTTCCTTTTATTATTTCTCTGTACCCGTTTATTTAAAAATAATTTTGTCGTACTATTAATCGCTCCTTAAGCCGTCCCTGTTAACAGCACTATTAGTGCAATCCCGATTCTTGTATGCATATTTATTGGTCAACATTGTATAAGCACATGAAAACACGAGTGTACTGGTAATAAAATAATAGTTAATATAAATATTTAAATTTTAATCACATTGAAAAATGCATCTCAAAAAACGTCTATTATACAGTCCTTCATTTCAAGACTATCCACCCCCCATTATTTATAATATGACATCTAGACAAAAACACATCAGTTTTAATATCGGAGGGGAAGTTTAAAACCAGTGTCCGTTAGTTTAGGTTTCATCCCTTTATCCCCAGCTATCCCTCCTAAAAGAATTAAATGATAAACCTCCTTCCCCCCTATTTTTTAATGGTCTTAAAAACTATGATTTAATTCCATTTATAAAATGAAATTCATTGATCCGCTGACCCATAGGAGAAAAACACAGTCATTCAAATAAAACAAAATAAATTAGTGGAATATCCTGACGACTGTGTTACAAATTCAATGAAAATAGGAAAGTAATTTACTGTTTTTGTGATATCGCTGCCGCAGACTCAACACCGATAAGTTTTGTGTTTCTTTTAACTTTTTGGACACATAAATTTTATTTTGTTGACATTTAAAGTGGGATAAGGCATTGTTTATTTTAACTCCTCATTCATTTCTATACTTTATTTCATCCCTATTTATGAAATTAATCGAGGATGCCGTTACTCTGTGGTAGTTCATTATTCACAGCGGAAATGAGTAAAACAACTACTACGTTTTTATATCACTATATTTTCACAGAAACGTGACTTCAGTTTCGACAATTATGTCATTTTCAAACGATGATTCAACTAAGAATAAAATACAAACATTCTGTTCCTGTAATATGTACTATCCAAATACAGGGTCTAAGTGTTATGACAATACCTTAACTACCTGTTTATTACCATAACACTTAGACCCTGTATTTGGATAGTATATATTATAGGAGCAGAATGTTTGTATTTTATTCTTAGTGGAATCATTGTTTGAAAATGACATAATTGTCGAAACTGCAGTCAGGTTTCTGTGAAAATATAGTGATATAAAAACGTAGTAGTTGTTTTACTCATTTCCGTTGTCATCTCTATTTGCCAAATAAAAAATCCCAAACGGCTCTTATCTCATACCGTGGCTTGTTTTTGTGGCTAGACTCAGGTATACTGTTCCTTTTATCGGCAAGATAAGACAATTTTTTATTTGGCAAATAGCGATGAAATGAATAGTACTTTAGCACAATATCTTCCTGACAATTTGAAAACATTTAGCGTAAGCATAAGCGACTTTAAATTGTTTATCAAGTCAGATGCAGTGAAAGAACTAAAACTTATTTATTTTTAGCAATAGTGGTGAAAATAGATTTACTTGTGCGACATCTCAGATTTTTAAAGAAATGCATTATGACAAAAACAGAATATTTTATACCTGGGTACATGTGCAACAAAGTAAATTAGCAACCGAGAGTTCTTACTGAAGCTTCATAGATTCGGATTTTAGGCCTTTCCTCATTTATCATAAAACTTCAATTACGAAAGTTGTTAAGTTAGCAAAAATTTCAGTTCGTTCTATACACAATGCTTTAAATCTAAACTAGTTCTTTCTTTACAAAATTAGCATTATTCAGCAAATCGGCCAAGATGATTCTGGCAGGACGATTCAGTTTTGTGAATAACTGCGAGAATTCAAAATGATCCGAATTTGATAAAGAGTATTTATTTCAGTAATGAAGCACAATTTTTTCGTAATCGACTTTTTAAATAAACATAAATATAGATAGAGATCATCATACCCGGTTTCCTAAAAAAACCAACGTCTGGCTAGAATTCTGGAAAATAAAATAACAACATACATTTTTATTGAAAAAATTTTAATTTATTGGAAAATATATTCTTTCCTAAGACATTCCTTAGAAAACAAAGTCTAAGAAGAAAATCCACTGTTAGATGAGCAAAATTTATATTTTCTACACGATGGCGCACCACCACACTGCGTTCAATAACAGGTAGATAAAATATTTCCCAACAAATGGACTAGTAGAAAAGGTACTCTAGACTGGCTGGCAAGATATCCAGATATAACTTCACGGAGTTTCTTCTGGGGTTATTTGAAAACAACCGTATGAACTCCGCCTCAGAATATCCAAGATCTAAGAAGTAGGATGACTCACGGAGGCTAAATGCTAAATAAAAAATTAGCAATGGCCCACAAGAATTTGAGAATAGACTGTACTTTTATTTCTTCAGTAATGGTGAGCTTGTTGGTGACTTAATTAAGCAATGTTTAAGATACTATTGTGAATAGTAAATTATTTCTATTAATTTATTTTGTTTTATTTAAATTATTTTATTTTTGATACTATTATGAGAACGGATCAATCAAGTTTAGTTTTTCAAATGAAATTAAATCAGAATCTTTGAGACCTTTAACTTCTAAGGGAAGGTTGCCGTCGTAAGGGGTGCAAACTAAACTGCAAAGCATAATGGCTTTAAGCGTCCCCTTATATATTTAAATTTACGAAATTTTTGTCTAGATATTATTTTCCTTGATAAAAGAAATAATACTTGCCAAAACATTGGAATATCTCTTTGTCACCAAACCTAATTGTTTACATAATTCTAGTTACTAGATAATATTTCTTTTAACTTCAGAGTTTATTTGTATATTTGCATAATACATCGTAATGCTGTTCCACGTCTCTAAAAGTACAATCTTTTATTTTTTGACACTTTTTATGAGAGTTCTAAGGTGATTTGGGTAGTAAAGTCGAGTAGCAAAATGATATTACGCCTACAGAAATGCGTAGGCCAACTCGCGTCATAATATTTTGTTATACATATTTATAATTTTTTTCTGTATGTGAAAATTCTTCTGTTTTTTTTTTGTGTTGTTCCAAACTGATTTATTGGGCCCCTACTGAATGCCTGACGGTATACAAATTTGCCCTCTCTATATAAATCTTGTTCAATATAGTTATAATTTTCTATTTTAGTAGATATACATATACTTTATAAGTTAGGTAGATATTTGAAATGGTTGAAATGCCCGAATATTCTATTACCTTTTTATATTTTATGATGTAATAAAAATCGAGCATATGTAAAGAAAACAGAACCATAAATTTTATGTATATTTAGACGTGTTAGTTCTACATTTTTCGTGTTTCGAGTTTGCACTCGCTGTATTCAAATATCGTCCAAACAATTAACATAGGTTCTAAATGAATAATTCATTACAGAGTTTTATGTTGAAAAATAAAAGTAAAGTTTGGAGACATAATAGAAAACAAGAGAAGAGGTTTTATGTAATGCAGATTTATTACTTATTAAATCATTATTTATTACGTTTAAAGTTTCTTTATAAATAAATATAACGTTCTGAAATAATTACATAATTCTTAATTAAGGACACAATTTTGAATACTTTGAACATTTGAAAATAAATATATACATGTATTTAATATTACCGTTAGGTAGTATCAATTAAAAAATTGTACTATTTGAAGTAGTTACTAACATAAGTTCTTTTGGTGAAGGTTATAACTTTTTTCTTCGAAATAAATTAAAGTATCCTTATAATTATAATTTCAATTACCTGATGATGAAGGCACGTTTCTGACACTAGAAATTATTTGTAAGATTGTAATTGATTATGCTTTTTTTAATGAAGATTTATAAGTACTAAATATACAAATTTTCAAGCATGGATTGTTATTATTTTTATAAATAAAGGTACAGAGAAATAATATTAAGATATTGATGTTATTTCATAAATACTTGACGAGTTAGAGGAAGATAAAGATCATATAATGCCCGTAACTTTTATTTTCAAAATCAGTGCTCCGTTCCAGAAACGTTTCGCACATTACGTGATTTTTGTCCTCGCCACAGCCGTCCCGCCGAGTCGACTATTCGACGTTTGGTGGCCAAATTTGAGTTTTAACAAATAATCAGCCAATACCCGTACGTCACCGAAACGCAAGATCTACTGAAAGATATCGCTGCTGTGCGTGAGAGTGTACGGTAAAACCTAAAGCAGTCAATTTCTCGTCGTTAACAAGAACTTGGCCTTTCTGTGACTTCAACTTGGCGAATATTACATTAAGACTTGAGTCTGCATCTGTTTAGATTCAATTGATCCAGGAACTTAAGGTAAACACCCATAGATAACGCCGTATGTTCCCTGACTGGGCACTAGAGCAGTTGGAAGTAGACCCAAATTTCGCCAAAAAAATAATCTTTAGCGACGAGGCCCATTTTTGGATGAATGGATATGTGAACCAGCAAAATTATCGCATCTGGGACGATATCAATCCAGTGCCAAGTGCACCATATACACATAATACAAGATATACAATATACAATACGAGATACACCAGTACTAAATGCATTCCGAGAAAGTCACTGTTTGATGCGAATTTTGATCTTGAGGAATCATCGATCCGTACTTCTTCTAATACGAAACTGGAATTGCCATAACCGTCAACGGTAAGCACTACAGATCGATGATAAGCAACTTTTCGTGGCCTAAACTCGATAATATGGATACTGACGATATATGATTACAACAGGACAGCGCTACGTGTCACACAGCTCGGACATTCTACACCAGCGAGTTATAGTCCAACCAATAGGGAATGACCCGGTCACTAATTGTAAATAGCAAAAAAAAATTTGAGCATATAGAAAATAAAATTTCAAGAAACTTACAGTTTATTGCTATCAAAATGGCGGCCGCTAACATAACCTAAAAAATTCTCAAAAGTCGAAAAAACGGTTTTTCGCGAATAAAAAAGAAAGTAATGCTCGGACTGGAAAGAGTTAAATGAGAAAGTTGTAGATAATATAAAAATATTTCGATTCAATTTTTGCGAGCTCGAATTGATTCATTACTTTTCGAGATATATCGAATAAACCGTTGAAAATTGCGTTTTTTTGTTGTTTGTTGCTCTAAAGATATTTGATGAAAAAATTTAATAATTTCAGAAAATGTAGTCCTAAGTGAGACGAAAACAGTCGTTTTTGTACAATTCTAAAATATACTTTTTATAGCTATATATATTTTTTCAAAGCTATAGCTGTAGCTTTGAAAAAATATATTTTAGAATTGTACAAAAACGACTGTTTTCGTCTCACTTAGGACTACATTTTCTCAAATTATTAAATTTTTTCATAAAAAAAGATGTTTTCGTAAAACGGCTTTTCCATCGAAACGGATGGTCCTGCAGACTTGTTCGAGGGCTTACCTTCTTCGTTAGGAGTTGCAATATAAATATATTTTCAGCAACAATCGATTTATTTAATTTTTTATATAGAAAGTCGCGTTTGAAAATGACGTAATTTTCGTACATCGGCTTTTTGACAATAAATTCTTGTAATAAACCGTAAGAAAATCACGTCATTTTTAAACGCGATTTTTTATATAAAAAATTAAAGAAATCGATTGTTGCTGAAAATATTTTTGTAGTACAACTCCTAAGGAAGATAATAAACCCTCGAACAAGTCTGTAGGACCATCCGTTTCGATGGAAAAGCCGTTTTACGAAAACACCTTTTTTTACGAAAATAGCTAACTTTGGAAAAAAAAATTTTGGAATTGTACAAAAACTATTCTTTTCGTCTCACTTAGGACTACATTTTCTGAAATTATTAAATGTTTTAATCAAGTATTGTTATTTTTAAAGCAAAATCAAAAGAACGCAATTTTCAATGGTTTTTTCGATATATCTCGAAAAGGAATCAATCGATGCGAGCTCATAAAAATTGAATCGAAAGATTTTTTTATTATCTACAACTTTCTCATATAACTTGTTCCAATCCGAGCACAACTTTCTTCTTTATTCGCGAAAAACCGTTTTTTTGACTTTCGCGAATTTTTTAGGTTATGTTAGCGGCCGCCATTTTGAGAGCAAAAAACTGTGAGTTTCTTGAAATTGTATTTTCTATATGATTAAATTGTTTTTTTTTTTGCTGTTTACAATTAGTGACTATTTAACATAGGGGCTCAGACAGATTGATTGGACTATTAAGGGCATGGTAATCTCGCGTGGCGGCTACGTGAACTGGCCACAGAAATTGTGCGATTTAATGCCTTTAGACTTCTTTCTTTCGGGTTATCTTAAATGGTTTGTTATGTTGCCTTTGATGCCCTCAAGGTCAATATAACATACACCATCTAGCAAATTCAGCCAGATTTATGCGACAAGGTCATCGAAAATTGGACGTCCTGAATTCGTGCCACTAAACAAAGCTGCGGTGGACATTTGAATGATGTTATATTTCATACTTAATGCCACGAAATATTATTTCAAATAAAGAAAAATAGTAGATATTCACACACAACTTGTTTTGTTTACATTTAAAAATCAAGCGTTAGTTTTGACACTCTTACTAGACCATTTATCACTCTACTTGTTAACTAAGACAATATTTTTACACTTTAATGTATGTACTCGTATGGTATTTTCATTCAAGTTTCTTAGTTCTAGTGTGAAAGGGGGAATAGCAATTTTATATGCGCAATGTCTGTATAATTATACGACGAATTCCTCCTTCATATTTGTGATTATTTATTAACTTACAAAAAGAAAATAAAATAGGGGGAGTTTATTATCACACTAAGATATCATGTTCAACAGAATTTTAATTCGTCACTAGGTAGGTCTTCCACTGTATATTTATTTTTACACTCAGAGTGAAAGTAGCATGAAAACCATACAGCACCATTTATCAGAGATAATTTCTAACGAATAGGTGTAACATTCACAAAAACCGTGCATTTGCTGTAGGAATCAACAAAGTTGTTTATTATGGCACTTAAGAGCTTTTAAAACGACAACAGTGTCTCTCCACTTTCATTGTGGAAGAGCATTTACGGTTACAGTTCATACCGACATACGCGCTATACGTGTACATAGTGCGGATATATGTTCGAAAAGCATATTTTCGTTTTACTATTTCATTTTATTATGGCGTTTGAAAAGTATTTGCATTTTACAGTCGCATAATTATCGGGTAGAGGGTGCTTATTTCCCATAATAAATTCTCCAATTATATTTGTGAAATTCCGCTTAACGCTATTTGGAACATTTATTATGCATTGTTACAAACTAACACATTTTATGGATCCTAGTTGCATGTGCATTCGTCTCATTGCATACATATGTAGCGAAGCTAAACTATTTTCTCCTTAAAGTTCTGCTTCTGTTCTATATTTTATAATATATTACATAACAATGGAATAAGACTCTTGGGACTATAAGTTATGGATAAGAACATTTATGTCCTTAGATTCTGGAAAGGTTCCATCTCAAACTGTAACTTAGTACCAAATCACTGAACGTGACTTCCTCAGAGCAGTTTTCTGGAAACCTGCTCGATTAAGCTTGCGAACCAACTGCACTGGGAAAGTCAACTGCAATGCTTAACAAAACGTTAACCTGCAGAAGTTGGCAATATGTGTAACTGAGTTAAACAATTTTTTATTTGTTCTATATATTACAAAACATCATGTCTAGTCTTACAGTATTTCATAGTTTTCAGAAGTAGTGGAGAAAATGTAAAGTAATTCCTGTATTCAATAAAAGCAACACTTCGTACATTTCTAAATTACATTAAGGAAAACAATACATCTATTATAAATTAATGTATTTTATATTCACAATACAATTTTCGCCATACACAATTCGATGTTTCAAACCTTATTGGATCGTAGCTGATGTTCTATCACCTGCATTTTACCCTTTATGTCGTAATCCTTTACCAATAATTCACCTGCTTGCATGTCCTTTATTGTTTTTTTAATTATTCCACAGAAATAAATGTAGTGGATTTAAATCAGAAGAATGTAGTGACCACTTGATGGGTTTCTTTCTTAAAAAAAAAAAAAAGAAAATGGGAAGGAATACTTGTAATATCAATTTGAATTCAGTTGCGAAGAAACTGTCACGAATAAGTCAATAAAACCTAATGTCACCAAATTCAAGTCTAAAAGATTTCATGATATATGCTGTAAAATTAATACCAATGATAAGTGATAGGAAATAGATGAATGACGTCGAATGCTATTAAATGTGTATCACTCAAATCTTTAAAAATTTTCATTTATCTTCTAGGTAAATTGTGGTTCATATAGAATACAGTATAAGTTTGCGATATCTTCAGAAGGTCGTGGAATTACAGTGTACAGGAATAAACAGTTTTTTCGGTCAACATAACAACAAATTGCTACAACTCTTGAGAAATTCCAGAGATGAATTGAAACCAACGAAAGGTCCGGCATTTATGAAATATGTTGTCAACATTGTAGTCAAGAGTATATTGCACAAATGAGAAGAGCAATTGTTCAAGAGTCAAGGATCATATAGCTTTCATATTTAAATATGAAATATTACAAAAATTTTCCGTTGTCTAACATGCTTGTAAAAACAATCACAAAATATAAAATATAATATGGGAATGAAGATAAAAATTTGGATTGATGTTAATTTGGCATAATATTTAGTTGTTTACTTGTCTCCAGTCTGACCAGAATCGAAATATTTCGAAATACTTGTTGGTTTTAATTCATAGAAGTTTAATAATTCGAATAATAGTATTTCACGCTGTAATAATTCGAATAATAGTATTTCAGTATTGAGGAAAGAAATCAAAAATTTTAATGCTAGATTTTAATAAATTTTAATCTACTACAATGAAACCTAGCAACGTATACTAGATGTGAGCTTTACTTGTCAAAGGTATATTCGTTTACACTGCACTGACGAGACCCAAGATAAGGTCGAAACCGGTCTGTAGATATCCTGAGATAGGTGACACTTTGCATATTCCTTGTGGTTTTGGAATAATCTGAATCACTGTATTTTAGTTCTAACTCTGTTAGACAAAATACGGCAAATTTTGTCATGTAATTCAGCGCTCTGTGTTTGGCATACAGCCAGGAGAATAGCTGTTTTGACCTAATTTGTTTAGTCCTTATTATATAAGGCATTTGCAGATGGGTTGGAGTATAAACTCCTTATTTCTGTAGTTTGCTTAGTCATTAACTTATAATATATTCATATGTCAAAAAAAATGAGATGAGAAAAAACTCAAGGTCCTTTTTCGGAAATTAATATAGGAAACTATTGTTATAACTTTACAATAAATTATTATTTTAATAAGTATTGTAACAAAGTTATATGCTAGTAGTGTTATGCTAAGTGAAGTTACGTTTGCAGTTTTTAACAAAACATAAATATACACAAACGTTTTTGATTTTAAATTACCATAAAAAAATATTTTTTTCGCTATTAAGAAACGGTAAATTTTGCGAATATGTAATGATTAATAAATGTATTATTTTTTTTTGGCAATTGGACAAAATTTTGACTTGTTTATTAGTGTCTGTTCGTCCGGTGTTAGTGTAGTTTTATATAGATGTAGTTTAATAGATTTCAAAATTTATGGTATACAAATTATTTAACACCTATCATAGCGCCAGTCCTTATACTTCATATACAATATGGAAGCAACATAACCTAAGAATATTACTCTAAAGATCCACTTAAAAATTATTTTCAATACGGAAAATTTTTTTGGATGCCGGTTCTGTCAATCGAAATTTTTTTTCACTTTTTCTAATATGTAGAGTTGAATAACATGTCTATATTTTTTACACTACTGGTTAACTAACTATATTGTTATGTTAAGAAATCTAGCAACAAATTTATCCAGGGCAGCGTTCAAATAAAATGATTAATATCAAAAAATAATAGCGTTTCTTTTCATTGGGTAATCCTAGTAACTGTGTAAGAAGCTCCATTGTATAATTACTAAAAAAATAAATTCAATTAATTTTATATTGAAGCAGATTGACTCTAACATATCCTGGATATAAATTGTCTGCTGGAGTCTGTTAAAGAACTACGTTATTTAAACTTGATTGACAGATTTTACCTCTTATAATTAGCTTAAATCCAGTTTCTTAAGTTCTTGTGTTAGGTTTAGGTGGCATTAGGTCCATTCCTTTTTAATTCACTTTAAACGCGGCATGAAGTTAAAAAGAGCATAACTGTGGAATATGACTCAATATTGTTAATTATGATGCAATTTGGATACTGCATGAAATCATATTATTTACAGAATATCACAAAAGAGGTCAACAATACCATAGTTGCATCACTTGGCAAAAAACCAATGCGCCATAAGAAAAACTAACAACATAATAATGTATCTAAGTTAACAGTAATGATTACCCAGCTCTACAATTACATTAAACCTATTTACTGCATAAGAAACAAAGTAAATACCTAATAAGTTTTTATTTTACTACTTACTGCAACATCGCGTGTTAATAGATATTAACAAAACACATAATATCGTATCGTGGGAAGTTGTGCTTCTCGCTCATTTTTACGCCTTTATTTCTTCTAATGGTACAAGTTAATTAAACCGTTCGGTTTTAATGTCTTCTCTTTTTCACCAGATATTTAAATACGCGGACTAGGTAAGAACAAAGTTTTATTATTTTTGCTCATATGTGATTATTTACTACAATAATCTAGTACAGTTAAGTTAATTGCTCTTGCATAAGTATTTATAAGCTTATTCTGTTATCCTACTTCCTTTAGTATATGAACTTAATTCTCTGAACTAAAAAGATGCACTGCTACCAAGTATTTTTTATTAGTCTAGTATCAGATTACTCGTATGACTATTTTACACATAATTTTACACAGAAGAATATTTATTGATTTATGATACAGATATTTTGGAATAATGTATTGAACAACGCATCTGGTAAATGGTCGCCAAGGCTTTGGTGGCACACTAGTACTGTTATTTCGTTGAAACAGCGTTCAATTTCGCCCTTCAATACTTGGGTAGTCGCGGGCCTGTTGGTGTAAACCTGAGACTTCAGAAAACCCCTCAGAAAAAAGTTTATAGGTGTTGAATCACAATATCGAGGCGGTCAATCTTGGTCATCAAAACAGGAGATGACACGACTAGGCAAAGACTCGTGGAAACCGTCAATACTTCACGGTTAGTATGGCAAGGCACAATCCTGCTAAAATCACATGTCTTCAAGATCAATATATTCAAATTGAGGCATAAAGAACTGCATTGTCATGACGATGACCCCTCGATCTCAAAAAGAAAGTTGTCCAATGATTCCTTCAAACCACAATGCACACCAAGGGCTTAGACAGAGCAGGAATTACTTCAAAAAATCCTAATTATTGCTTGCTTTTCAAAAGGTCCACAGACTTCAATAATTTGTTTTCAGGGATTTCATCATAAATTTTTTAGATTTTTTATTTATTTTATTTCAAGTGGTCTAAAATCCTTATACGATGATTTTTCGCTGAGTTGCTGTCGTTCGATGTAAAAAAGTTAGTTTTGACTTTGATAATTAATTACTCTGGAAATAATGATCCCACAGAAAATTTTAGAAGGGTGTTAAATACTGAAAAGTATTATTTAAAAGGCGTAGTTATTAGTTTTTAATAAATAAGATTTCGGTGCAAATATGTTGATTAAAAAAGAGGTAAAGACATGTGAATTTAGGAATATTCGTTTAACTTGACATAACTTTGCAAGTAATGGATAGACTAAGGATGTTAAATGTTGAATCAAAGATGAATTTTTCATTTTTTGAGGTTGAAATTGTTTTTTTTTAGTAATAATCTATATATTTTTAATCAAAAAATGTTAATTATTATAAGAACACAGAATGAAAGAAAAAGTTAAAACTGACTTTTACTTTGAACGACGATAACCCAGGGAAAAATTAACATACAAGGTTTTTAGATCACTCAAATTAAACAGGATAAGAATCTAAAACAACTTTATGATAAAATCACTGAATTTTTTTATTGTTTATTGAAGTTCGTGGATATTTTGAAGGGAAAGCAAAAATTTGGAAACATTTTTTCCGATAGTTTTGTTATGATTACTGAAAAACTGCTGATGGTAAAGAATTTTGACCTCAAGATCTAAAAACTAGAAACTTGAAGCACTTGCTTTTTTCAAAATTTACTCTGTGACTATTTCTTCCTACAGCCTTTTGAAAGTAATCTAAAAATTTAGGACCATTTTACATCCCTTAATTTTTGCGCCTAGTTTATATGAAAATCATAAACAAATATTTTGAATCATTGGTATTTTGTTCTGGAATAATTTTGGTAAATTATATAATCATTTAATAAAATAGTTAAACGAGGATATGAGGTTAACCGAATCTAATAAATTTTCCTTTTCCTAATATCGCAGGGGCTTTCTTTGTGCCTTTTCACAGTACACATTTTTACAGTACACTTCCTAAGTGGGAGCCCACACTATAGATGTATACTTAAGTCGAGTTCTAACATAATAATTAAATAAGAGATTCAACTTATCACTGGATGAAAATCTTTTGAATTTCTTCATAATTAAGACATATAAAAGATGCTTCATAGAATATAAGAAAAATTACTTTAACAAGGTATATTTAAATGAAACAAGTGGATATAGGTAAACGAGGTTCAATAGACTTCATTTTATCTCTAGAAATGCGATTACATGATATCCGTATCTTTTTGTTACAGGTTGCATAATAAATAACTTTACATATTCGTATTTTTAGTAAGAGTATTAACTAGGCCGTTAATGGATGAAAAACTCATCTGCTGCTCCTAAAACTTATATTGCAGTCTCCTATCCGTTATGTGTGCCACACCGATGACGGTGAGATGTGCGTTGACCCTACCCGAGGCAACTATCGGTTCAAATGTTATTGTTATTAAATAAATAAGCTATAATGGGCCAATTTGTATTAATTTAAATAACAAATTTAAAATTACCCTGTTTCAGTCAACCTATCCCGATAAAAATGGATTTTATTATAGCTGCATAGAATTATGTAATTTGAATATCCGATAACATTTACCATATTGCTCGTATCACATTTTTCCAATCACAGGCGACTTGTTTTCGTAAACGCTGTGGCGTAAATATCAGGGGGCATTACATTTCATTTATTCAGACTTCTTAACAACTATAATTTGTAATCGTTATCGTGGAACTTCAATAAAAATAGTATCCGTGTACTTATGAAATTTAAATAATATTCTTGAGAGGCTTAACATTATCCAAAAAGTCCAACGCTCCTGGAGAATATCTAAAATATAATTAATTTTCATTAAAGTTATCAACATAATGTTGCTTTCGATAGAATTTAACTCAGCTACAAGGTATTACATATTAAGTGGTTTATTAATAAAATCAGCTCTACTATAAAGTTAATTTATACATTATAAGCCGTTTTAATTCGAAATTATTTTCAAAAAAATAAATAAAAACGAATAAACGGATGAAGATGACAATTATGCTGAAGTGACTGTGAGAATCACCTACCAACTACAAGCTGACGCAGTTGCTGGTCTACTATCTGCATCCATGGGTATTTTGAAACCTATACATTTTTAAAATTTCAAATCTTAACCACGATTACTTAACCATAGCAAATTCATCTTCGCAGTTTAATAAAATCAATCTGATGTAATGAAACTAATTCTCTTGGATTATTTCGTTCTCATCCATTATCACTCGCTGATCATCCTACAAGCTTCCTCAGAGGAAATCCAAAGAATGATGTTACTGTCGTCAACTGCTCATTGTATGTCA
The DNA here is from genome assembly GCA_037954035.1 of Rosalia funebris. Classification (NCBI taxonomy): domain Eukaryota; kingdom Metazoa; phylum Arthropoda; class Insecta; order Coleoptera; family Cerambycidae; genus Rosalia; species Rosalia funebris. Next base: position 37,179,236 of record JAZFAV010000015.1, read on the forward strand.
TGAGTCTGACCCATTTCCGTCCTAGTTATGTCGTATAACGAAGCTCAATCAGTGCTTGATAAAACCAATGTGCAAACATTGCTAAAGCCATAATCGTCCTCTCGATTAAAATAGTTTTTATTTTCCATCATGGGCTAGTGTCTCTAGTATGACTTGGTGCATATATAACGAATATTAGTCAAACAACAGCCTTGATTTGATATCTTGGATTCGTAGAAGCTACAGCTACACAATATTCGGAGGAGAGAAGTTCGAGTAGAAGACATACCAGTCCTCGGATAGGATGTATTATAACAATAGTCGTACTCGATTGATCACGACTTTCTGCTCTACCGATGCCTGATAAAATTTATCTTCAAATATTATCCAAGCAAAAATCATCTTCTCTATTAACATAGTTTTCATTCTTTATAATGGCCGAGTAGCGGACTTGAGTACACATATTATAAATATTAGTCAAGTAATAGCTGGTTGGGTACCATTTATAGGCGTCCACCGGCTGGCTCATCTATAACATGTAGCAGCTTTTATGTCAATGGATTCGGAGAAGCTACACGAACTTAAGCGAGGTTTTTGCTGAAGACATACCATCCCTCTGATAGAATGTAAACAATCTTATCAAATAGTAATCTTTTACATTACATTACATCTATTACCAAGGAAAATATTACTATAAGAAAGGAGTTTCAGTAACATTTGTATTTTGCTGCATCGATGATAAGTGTTTTAAGCGGAAATAGACCGAAGGTAAATTATGGGTATAGACATTCTTCATAATTCGAATATCTATTCTACCTGCTTTTTATTATATGTTTCTGCTACTGTCAATTTATCTACGATTCTTAATCTCATCTTTCTTTTACGTTTCATAATTCCACTAAGTGCTTCTGCCTATTAGACTAATAATTTTTTCCACGTGAAACTTTCGTTAACAATTCTGGAGAAGTATACTTGTTAGGAAGAATTGTCTGTTGTATCTCGAAGACTGCTTAGAAACACAATAATATTTTTGTTATATAATACTTTGTTTATTCTACAGACAGCAACGCTAGTCTTTGAACTTCTTCTGAAGACCTAATTACCTAATTGGACAACGGTTGTGAAAGAGGCCACTGCTATATATTATGGAGATATCTTTATGGAGACGAGATCTATTTGAAGATCATGAGATTGACACGCCGTTAAAGAGACAATGATCTAATACTAATATTCATTACATTTGATATAGATAATCTATAAATATCTGATGACCAGGTAATTGTCAGGAAAACTGCATTAATTTCGACGAGATAGGGACAGATACATAGAAAGAAAGATATAGATGTTAGCAACTAAGTTTTGTACTTACACCTACACGATTTATATTTGTAGTTACTATTTGAAAACCTATGGAGAACTGTCCACAAAGTTACTTACGAATCTATAGAACAACAAGGGAGTAATATGACAAAAACGTATTAACAAATATGAATTCATAGAATCAATATAAAATCAAGAAAAATTTCTAAAAGAATTCTATAAAATTTATAGAAGACATCAAATAAATACGAATTAAAAACTAAATGTATTGCAAATAAATATAAAGGACTAACCAATACGAGAGGAATAGGCAACTAAAAAGGGTTATAACAGAGCATAGTCATGCCTTATTATTGGTATGAGGGATGAAGGTAGTCACCCCCATCGCTCATAATATGATGATAGAAGGGAGAAAAATTGTATCACTATCATGGATTATATTATTCCATCTCATGCGCAGAAGCGTTTGTGAGATTACTTAACTGTTTTTTATATCGATCATTTTTTATTTGTGTCAAATAGTAATCGTGCCTTGTTCATCTCTTTCTCTTTGGAGTACTTGATTGATAGGAATAATATCAGTTATACCAAGTCGAGGATAAGGCTAAGAATGTTGTTGCCCTTATCTGTATCATGGTGCATTCAGAGTAGTTTTCAAGAAGAAAAGCCATTTTCAAGAGAGCCCATTGATGTTATCTCTTCTTTTTGGTAGAAAAAGTCTCCTTCCTTCCGGGAAGTATGTGTTACCCAGGTTACCATATTTGAAAGTTATGTTCCGTGGTACGTTATATTCGCAAGCGTAGGGTAAACTTATATTTGGCAAGGTTACAATAAACAAACAAATGCAGAAATATCGTTTTTCGTATAGATAGATTTTTCTTCAATTACATCACCCCCAACATTTACATATTGCGTACCAACATTAAAAAAAATCTCTTAATTTGTTCTTTTTACATCAAATATTGCCCTCTGTATTCTGTAAATGCAGAACGTATCGACAAAATTCTAACCGAAAATTTATTATCATCGAGTTTTACATACTGTTTACAGACATTTGGGCTGCATCGTATATTATTGTATTAAATAATATTTTAATCGACTTCTAATCGATATAACTGTAAATGTTAACTATGAATTTGTCGATGTTATTTTAATAAACCTATACGCAATGAAAGAACATTCTTAATTTGATCAACGTAGCTTTAATCTATGTACACACAAACGGTTGAAAAAACTCTTTTGCATTTTTTCTGGTTTGTCCTGCAATAACAACCTCGTTCGCATCGCAAACGTACGGAGTGTAACACAAACTGTGACATATGAATGGCTTTAATAGTTGTACTCTCAACGTGGAATACCCAGTAGTACCAAAACCGCTTTCACAACCTTTTTTTATTTATTTATTTATTTCCTAGAACTATTCAGTACTGTTCAAAGGTCAAATATCCATATCAAAGCGAATAACGTTGAACTGTGTAGATTTTCTCTTTTATTAGATTGCGCTATAAATTTGTCTTACAGTATTTACACAAGCAGTGGCAGCGCGAGAATGTTACAAATTACTATATTTTAACATTTGATAGAAGTGCATAATCAACATCGTATCATAATACAAAAAACTCAAATGCTCTTGCATAATTCTTAGCTTTAATTAAAATAAAATGCACGATTTTCTGAATAAATTAACAGCAGACTTTCCTGTTAAAGATATAACATATTGTTGTGCAACCTTCCGTTAATTTTTAGTTCTCAATAAGCCATAAACTAGTATACAGGGTTACTTTTAAAACATACAGGGTTAGAATCTATCTACAAATCTAATACAAAAGATATTAAGTAATAAGTCTATACATACAGTTGGCGTAATCATGCAATGAGAAATTTTCTTTTCATAAAGTCACAATGATTATTATTGCCAATGAGCACTAACTAGACATTTAGCACTATCACAATAAGTCAATGGGCAGTCTGCGTTTTAGTTTTCTGGTGGTTCCAATCGGTGTGAAAGGTTTTTCTAAAGCATGTCAGGATGAAGTTGTAGTCTCTCTTTATACCTTCTGCTGCACTTATGTGCTTCTTTCATATACATATGTAACTTGAGAGTCTCTCTGTATTGCTTGGTTCGTGGTAAACCATGGGACGTATAGTATGAATCTTAGAGTTTTGGATTGAAATCTCTATATTATTTCGATATTTGACGAGGACGCTGCTCTTCATAATTCAATCCCATATGTCCATATGGGCTTAGTTATGATATATTAGGAGTTTGTTTTTAATTGAAAGTTTTAATCTTCTATTCAACATCCAGTATAGTTGACTTAGCCAAGTTCCTTTTTATCGGATATATGTGTTTTTTCAAAGTCAGTCTTTTGTCAAGATACATTCTAATATACTTAACATCTTTCTTGTATGGGACTTCTTTTATGTTCAGAGATACACGGGGACATGAACAGCTCATATGTGTTGAAGATATGTATGGTCATTTTCAAATTTCGCTCTGAGGATTCTGTTTTCCAGATAAAGTTTCAGTATTAGATAATAATTCATGGGGAGTTTGAATTTTAAATTATATAGTGGGTCTGTGTGCCAGACCTTGTCGAAGGATTATCTAACATCTAGGAAAACTGCTGAATAGTACCTTTTATATTCTATATCTTCTTGATTTCTGTTGATTATTCTATGTATGTACTTATTGTATTGTCAAGTGTTTCTGTCGGAATCCGAACTGGTGTGTTGGAATCAGCTTACGAATATTTAAGATAAGGGTAAGTTTGCTTAGTACTATTTTTTCGGAAAATTTTGAAACTATTGGTAGGAGGCTAATGGCTTGGTAAGATATATACAGGGTTGCGAATATGGGTGAAAACATTGATTTCTACATTGTATTTCTTGAATGCCTGAATAATATGATACGATCCTTAAACTGTAAGTCTACAGTTTAAAGATTGTATCGGAAGCATACCAGGGACGCACAACCACCCAATATGTGGGCTATCGTTTCTCCTGGTCTGTTGCATTTAAGATTTGTCTTCCACATCCTCGTTTATTATATACTGCTCATCAAGAATAGGAAACAGTGTGAGATTCTCTAGATGTGCGTAGAAAAAAGAATGAGGCAGCATTGGGCGGGAAAAGGATTCACTTTACGCGCGACCAGATTGAGATCTGTGTATTCATCGATATTCACTCTGTAAAGGTCTCAATCAGGTTATTTACTGCACACCTCGTGAGCGGTTTGACATAGCAGTTTTGAGACTTGTTCCTATTCTTAATGAGCGTATTTTCGCAATTGTGAAGTGATATAATTGATAGCTACCACGAAAGCTAGCATTTGATTTCAAGATAGAAGTCTCCTACCTTTAGTCAGTTTAGAAAGTTCGGCTTGTCGATGTCGTCTCTATCGAATTATAATTACTACTATTATTATCATTAGTATTGAAAATATGAAAACCCCCACCCAGTCATTAACGAGTCGCCTCTGAACGAGAGCATTTAATGCGACCTCACATCGGTGCTAACGTCTCCGAGGGATTAATTCGATGACAGTGGCATGGCAGTTTCCACACATGGGAGTCATACTTGTCAAACGCTACAGTTTAATGCTGTTCAAACCACCTTTGCAAATGCCGACCACTACCCATCGCAAATCCGGATCCGTTTTATCGTTTTTATTGCGTGTATTTTCCGAGGTCGAGAACGCATTTATTCTATTGAACTTATCAGTTCTTCATAAACATTCCAGGTAACTATTATCTGCTGGTTTCCTAGATGCTCAGAGGCTGCATTGGATCTATTTTGTAGGATCTATTGGCAGATTTCGTTTTTACTTGCAAATATTTCGAATCTATAAGCTGAATTAATGAATAGTAAGACATAGACATAATAGGGCGAAGAACAGGTTTCAATTTTAATTTTGAAGAATACGATCAAATTAATAGAGCTAATCTATAGACACAGCAATCGATATATATGTATTCAGTGTAGAATTGACAGCTAACCTTTCAGCAAAATGTTGTTTCTCATTTATTCAATACTTTTTTGTTAAAAATTTTCTCCACTACACAATCTTCCCTAATCCTAGCTTACTTGCATATTCCTAGCTAACTAATTAGTGTGGTTTGTTAGTACATTGATTTTTATTGATTTTGTAACAAAAGTGCTTAATAAAAAAAACATTTGTAACTAAACATTAAATGGTTATCTGTAGACAAAAAACACAAACTAAATATCTACTAGCTTCACCTTGATATAACAAGTTTTGTGGTGTACCCCAAAAGGTCAATACTGTATTGTGTAGGTCTCTTATTGTGTATGTTATACAGAATGTTCGTAAAATTGGTCAAATTAAAATGATTATTTCTGGAATATTATGGGGTATATCGACGAAACAATATCTGCAGTACTTGTTTTAACTTTTCTCCAACATTATAAACCATAACAACTCTGACTTTAAAATTTCAAACGTAAATAGGTCCTCTAAATATTTCAACGAAGGCATGTCGAAATATGATTAATAAATAATGGAAGTAATTAAATAATCAACAAAATGGATTCATGTGTTTAATATTTATATTAAAAGCTATACAATACCAAAAGTTTTTTTTTGTTTGACCGACAGTTGGTCAAAGAGTCCACTAATCTGTATTTGCTTCGAATCTAACCTAACCATCATTACTCTCTCGCTGTATTGTAGGTAGCTATCTACACACTGTCCTGCGTTCTTCCGCATAACGATCCCTACTCCCGCGTTTCCATTTACCGATCCTGTGTGTATTACCCTATAGTCACCGCTCCAAAGATCTACTTCCGGCCAGCGCATCTCACTTACACCTACTATATCTAATCCTAACCTATCCATTTCTATCTTCAGATTTTCTAGCTTCCCTGCCTGTCTCATGCTTCTGACATTCCACGCTCCGACTCGTGAAATGCTACACTTCTTACTATTATTGCACTCGATCACGTCCCCCGGAACAGTCCTCACCCGGAGATCCGAACGGAGGACTATTTTACCTCCGGAGTTTTTTGCCCCAGGAGACGCCATCATTAATTTACGATAAGCTTTATGCTAGCTGCTCTGAGGATTATAATGTGGTGGTTTCCTCTTGCCTTCCACATCGCAGTCGTGTGTGTCATAGCACCATACCAACCCCCATGGTTTCTGCCACTATGACTACTGAAAGAGCTGCTGCCCTCCTTCAGGGACTTGTCTTAGTCTGGTTTTTCAATAAGGACCCTCCCACTATGGTTAAACCTATGGCACGGCTCCTTAAATCATTAAAACGCGCAAGCCGACCCACCCACTCTAGTTTGCACTAGAACTTCGTCAAGGTGCAAGTCCTATCGGATCGGGAGAACTCTATACCAATAAAAAAAAAATAGAAAATTAACAAAATGGCGGACCTGCGAATCTTTGGTACCGATTTTTCACTTATTTTTCGATCTTTAAAGTGTTATAAAGAAATACAGCGAAATCAATGTTTTCTTAGGTATAAGCTCCAATAAATTCAATTTCCTTTAAAATGAAAAAAAATCAAGACAATCCGCCAATTAGTTTTTGAGTTACAATTCCCACCATTTAAAAAAAAAACATCGTTTCGAGATAAACGCGTGTTCGACTGACGCTACACGCTATACCCATCAACATTAATGTATAGAGAGGCAAGCTATCTAATATTATATCATATACTCTGACATATGGTGGCACTTGAGGTAACTATACTTACCATAGAATGTTAATATAGGTGCGCATTTCAAAAAGATTAGGATAAAATATGTTCTACTGAGCGAACTCTATTTTTGCGTAATTTTATAAAAAGATGGATTTCATTATTAAGCAATATCTTTTTTATAAAAATGTCTTCGGCCAAATAGTTTTAGAAACATATTATACATATAATAACGTATCAAAAAAGGCAAAAGAAATCGATTTTTTGGTCGAGTTTGAGGAGAACCTCCGCCTTAAGAAACATAATGGTAATTTAGGTTAAATTGACCTAAAATCACCGTTTATCAAGAGAGTTTTTGGGTGTTCTGTATATTCTATGTGACATATTATATTATTCTGTTTCTGTTTTCTCGCATCCTTATTTCCTATCTGTTGAAGATAGGATTTAGTCCATTCTATAGAACATGAAAATAGAGCAGCTAAAAAAACTTGGTCTTCCATATTGTAAAGGCCTAATATGGAAGCCGTATGTGGAAACAAAGATTTGACGTGTCATATAGTCGTACCATATATAAGAATATTTATTGAAACAGTTTTGTAGTTTTTAATGGGATGAAACAAATAAAGGTGAAATCAAAACCCATCTATGACTTGTCGTCGCCATACGCCGGAGTTACTTTTATAACGAATGTGTTATATCCACCGGGCGTTCCATAAAAAGAGTTCTTCATAGCCGGTTGATATCCACGTGCAAGCTTCGTTGTAAAAACACATGCGTGCAGCGGTAATCCTTTTGTACCTAGTGCAGTAATCACTGGTGGCACATAAATTAAATTTACTTCTGAATTACCTGGAAATAATAAACTTTTTCAATCACCGCTCGATTCAGTAGCTCGCCACGCCGAGAAATAGAGTAAGGCAGTCTATTCTTGAGGACATTCGCTTAGTATGCACGGACGAAAACGTGAGGAATTTTCGAAACATGCATAACCAAATGAAAATCGAATTTCTGTGAATCGAGCAGCAGTCTGGTTTCGGATTTGTCCTGCGTAGTACATGCCGTGCATGTTAATCAAGTCCATTAACACGCCAGCCCCAGGATTCTTTTGAGTTCTTTACAGAACACTTACAAATAAAGAGGGGAATTAAGTTAGCATATAGTACGTTGAGAGAATTTGGAATAATAATAAGAAGAATGGGTATTAGGTTTCACAATAATATTACAGCAATAAACTATACTATATTAAACAGAATATATATATATATATATATATATATATATATATATATATATATATATATATATATATATATATATATATATATATATATATATATTCTGTTACGTCTAAAGCCCGTAATTGGATAAAGCTAGTTTTAACCAGATATCTCGCGTATTATCCAAACCGACTGGATATAACGCGAAAGATTCAATGATTTCTTGCTTTATCCGGGTAATTCCATATTTAGCCAAGGAGGAATGGCTAAACCAAGTAGAGGATACTAATTGAAAGTACAAACGCAACCAATATCGCACGTATGTAGTAGAATATAAAAATAAAATTATTCTGAGGAAAACTTATTTATCTTTCTGAACAAACATAAAAGCAGAACATAAGAATAAGAAATATTATTCCAACAACCATTCCCTTCTTAGTGGATTCTGTTTTTTCTGACATGCAATACAAAGTTCTAAATAAACCATGATAACTTCCTGAGTTATATTTTTATATTTCTTGTTTACTTCCTTAAGCATGCGATGTTTTCCTCCGTGTCTAATTGCAAAGTGGATTTCGTGCAGTATGTCAAAGATGTCTTCGCTTTTCACAAAATACCTTATATTTGTTTCGCCATCAGCCACTGGAGAAATGAGTCTCTCAATACCACCAACCACACAAACATCAAACCTTTTTAATCGTCGATACTGTAGTGCCGATATAGATTTTGCTAGTTTTGCTATTTTTATTGACTCCAAAAACTCAATACTGGACACAATTCATGCAACAAGAATTTGAGTCTTTACGCGACACTAAATCGCAGAGCATTTCGTTAAATCGCTCTTTAAAACAAGAACCTACCACTTCCAAATCAGCCGTCATCTTGTCAGCTCCGGAAAGCGAATGAACGATTATAGTGTTTTGTCCAAGCATCGTTGGATAATTCTAGTATTAACCGGTTTATGCCCGAAAACCAACGTACGCTATCTGAGTTACTGACTTTATCCACTATATTTGGATAATTCTAACTTTATCCGGTGAATTCTAGTATTATCCAATATTCGGGTTTTAGCCGTAACATATATATATATATATATATATATATATATATATATATATATATATATATATATATATATATATATATATATATATATATATATATATACACCAGCAAAACTTTCCATTGTATCTTATAAGTTTTCGAAGTCTAAGTCCTTAAATATTCGATGTAGGTGGCCTGTCTATCCTCTGTCACTACTGATAAATAATTGCAATTGTTTGATAGATGGAAAGCAACATTTTGTAATTGTTTATAAAAGGCAATAAATAGTTATGACAGTGATTTTCTTTAAACTTAATGTCATTGAGTCAGTGAAACATTTTATCCAGTATACTTGGAGTAGCAGAAATGAATTATCCACCATTAGAGAAGATGAAGCAGTGGAAGCGGTAACTGGTTAACGAGAAACGTAGCAGGAGATATGTGGCTAATTTATTAAGAATTAAACAATCAACAATTTCTTGAACTATTACACGTTTCAACGAACTTGGAAGTTACTGTAGAACCCCAGGACAAAGTCGTAAGAAGTCTACTTATGTAAGAGACGAGCGATATAATATGCAAATTGTTTTAAGAAACAGGCATTTTACTTTAGAGGTAAGCAGAGGATCAAAATGTAACGATTTCTAGACGAACGGTCAGGAGAAGATTCAATAAAGGAAGATTGAACACTACCATATCAGTTATTGTATTACTGATCACCAGAGAGCAGAGTTGCTAGACTGCGTTTTGCAAGAAAAGACATAAATTGAACTATTGAAGACTTAAAATGAGTTTTATTTTCAGACGAAACCATAGTAAGTCTTAATTCACCAGATGGACGTCAATGAGTCTGGAGGAGGTGAGAAGAGAGGTTCCTTGCCTGCAATATCTCATCTCTTGGTGGATCCATGTTTTGGGGAGGAATCTCTTTCGATGTTGCACGGATTTCGTTCCTGTGCGGAGAAGATCCGTGAATGCTCATTTCTACGTATACTCCAACAGTGGACTGGCCAAAACAAATCCCAGATGTGAAATCCATAAAACATTTCTGGGATGCATTACAATGATCAGTTAGGCGCCACATACCTGCTCCTATGACAGGCACAAATTCAGAGCCCTGGTGGGAATCATAACGGGCCACTATAGTACTCTGAATGCATATAAGCACAAGCTGAGGCTGACTGACAGTGAGGCCTGCAGATACTGTAAAGAAGACGAGGAAACCTCGATTCATCGTCTTTACATCTGTCCCGCACTAGAGGAGAAGAGGTACCTTATATTAGGGACCTCTGTTATCCTAAAGGAGGCGAGGCTTAAGGCGGGGGACGTGCCTAAACTGCTCCTTTTATGGGATAGCATTTTTGGATAATGACCCGGATAAGAGGGGATCGCCAAGGGACTACACATGTGATCAGTGGCTGATGATGCCCAAACCCATATACCATAATGTAATGCCCCTGACTCTTAAGAAACTTGAACTAGTCGTTCTTGTCGAATGGCAGAATACTCCTCGGGGAACTATTCATCACTTGATCATTAACAGTAGTTTTTATTACATTTGATATTGTTATTCCTTTCTGTAATTTATTCATGTATTCTTTCCCAATAATAATTTGTTAAATATTAGTTGAATTCATTTAATTATAATATTACGAAGGTACTGTGGTTTAAATCTTCGAAAAAATAAAAGTAATAATGTGAAAATTTACTGATGCATTAATTTTATCCAGGAGTTTATATTTTTTTTTGTTTTTTGTTTACTATGCAATCTGTTATAATATAACAATTGGCATATTTGTTGACAGGTAAAATGACGTGAGTGGGTTGAGTCCAACGACACATATCCCTATATGGTTTACATTAAAGGTATCTTATGGCTATTTCACATATTTTAAGGTCCATCCCTGTTTCAATTATTAATTGTATGGTAAATCAAGTGGAATATTTAATTTTAATCGCTTAACTAGTTTACTACTGTCCGATAGATTTATTATAAGTATATACGAGTGGCTTTCTAGTCTCCAGATATTTATACTACCTACACTTGATAATCACTTCACTATTTACACTTGATACTTTACTTGATTTTACTTCACTACTTACACATGATAATCACTTCAGTCACTGTTATCACTTTCAGATATCATTGGGTATGTCCCTTGTTGTCATGAACCACGGATCATCTGATATTGCACGTAGAACCTTTGATTGGTACCTCTCAACGATGGACGTATTCAATTTTGATGCTGTATCCCAGAATTGCAGTCTATACGAGTATGTCCAGACTGGTTTGAAAATTGCATTGTATACTAATAGTTTGTTGAGGATGCAAAGTTTTGACTTGCGCCAGTAATGTATTTGTAGGATTGACCCCTACCTCGATGAGAAGCGAGAGCGGTTCCGAGATAGGTGGGACACAGATCTGGGGGGCCACTTGTCCGGATCGCGCAAGCACCGGCTACGTCCGAAAAAAAATGTATTTGTAATTTTAGGCAAAGTTGCTTACGGTTGCTCCATATATGGTTTCGCCATGTCAGTCCACAATCCAAGTGCATGCCCTAATACTTTACACATTCTGCTCTAGGAACTTATTTATTATTTAATGTAACTGCTGGTGATTCTCCGTGATATTTTGTAGACACTATGTGATTCGATTTTGAAGTCGTTTACTTTTATGCGCCATGTTTTTACACAGTTCCCAATATGATTCAGTTAATGTTGCATTATCATAGTTGCTTCTACAGGATCTCGATGTACTGCCATGATTGCTGTATCGTCTGCAAACATTGAGGTGGTTATGATGTATTTGTGTCTAGGTATACAGTATATATAAAGTATAATATTGGTCCCAGTACACTTCATTATGGTCTACCTGATCTTATCTGGTGTAGTACTGTGTGTTTAGTTTCATATCTTACCCGAAAATATATCTCTGTTAGGTATGACTTTAAGATATTGTAACTTGCTTCAGGCAGACTCCGAATAGTTCCACTTGACCTTATAGTTACCTGAGATTTATATAGTAATCCCTGATACCAGACTTTATCAAAAGCATGACTGACATCAAGGAAAAAGTTCAACAAGATGGGGTTACTTTCCAGACCTCAAACCAATCACTTGTGGTTGTCAATCAACTGTTCTCGGAAAAAGTTGTCTCTCGTCGAGCCAGCATCAACTGGCCTCCAAGAAGCCCCTATCTTACACCCCTCGATTATTTCTTGTGGAGATACCTTAAAGAGAAAGTTTATGAAAACATACCATGAATTCTACTGCAATTGAAGCACAACATCCGCGCCGAAATGGCCGCCGTTTCCAGATAGATGTGTAGACGCCCGGCGGCTAATTTGCGGTTTCGGTTAGAGGAGTGCCAGCAGCGCGAGGGTCAATATTTGGACAACATAATCGGTGGCACTTAATTTTCCAAAACTTTATATAAAAATAAAAAAAAATTGTTTCTTCTGACATGAAGCTTTAATTTATTGAATTTACAAATACCCTTTCTGGACACCCTATTATACTGTTCTAAAGAAATATTTATTTGCTCATATTAGTGTTCAATATTCGATAACGGCAATAAAATGCTAAGTATTACAAATAAACCTTTCTCTCAGTGTATACAGAACTGTGTTGAATTTCATGCGATGATGAATGGAAGACTGCCGTAGATAAATAAAAAACGCTTGACGTTCCATGTAGCAACGTTATATTCTACGCTTTTAGCAAAAAAAGACGCATCGAGAAATTGAAAGCATAGGTAGCATGCCATCGGCGAGGCCTACATGATGTATCTGCGGATCGTACGGGAGCCGTAGCGGAAACAGAGGTGCTCAAAGCACGCCAAAGCATGTAGTATCTCCTTACGCGTACCGAGCAGCCACTAGTCATTTCCTATCAACTAGTTCACAGGGCACGCCGCTATCGCTTCGGCTGTCTATATGCGATAAAAGCGCTACTCCATATCGGCGACATATCGATCCCTGACAGGAATACCGACGAGGTTGTAGATCATACAGAAGCTGCTAGCCGCCAGTCAGGTTTTGATGCGACAATGCCTCGCCGGCTTCCTAAACGTCATAAATGCTTCCTATGGGTCTTCCTATTAGTTGTGTGAGCTATGTTTAAGGCATACTAGGACTCATTTCCAAGATTTTTTCATGACTACGCAACTGAGGTTGGCGAGTAATTAGATATAAATCCTATTATTAAGGGCCTATATCCACCTAAGATCTTCAAAATTTTCGATATTTTTTGAAGTGAATACTTCTTTGGCGGCGTTCTGATATTTGACGAGAATGGAGAGTGAATTGGAAAAAATGTAACGTTTCCAGATTTCGTTACACGAGAGAGAAAAAATATATAACGTAGAGAGAAGGAGAAAGAGAGCTATACATCATATATATCAGTTTAGGCTATCCGCGTCTCCCTGTTGTCGCGCATGCGCGCGTTATAGATGTACGCGTCCAGACGCTATATATTAACAGCTGAAGCAACACGCGTGTGTACCGAATATTTATCATTGTGTTTTGTAATTATTTACGTTATTTACATCTGTGTTCTGTGATTATTTGATAATATCCTTGAACCGTTTAACTTGTTACAATCTAGAAGATATAATATATTTCATTCACCGCTCCCTACTGGTTTACAGCCACACAGGTGCAAATGCGCTTGGAAGAGGCGAAGACAAAATCCCTTTGATTCTCGGGGGAGATTTCAATGTGAATTTCGGATCCAATGATTCTTTGACGTTGATTAACTTTGTTCGAGAAACATTTGGTCTGCTTATAAACAACAATCCCAAAGAATCAACAACAAAATCTGGAACAACAATAGATGCAATTTTTACACGTTATCTAGAAAATATCGAATCACGAACATATATTTCATATTTTAGTTATCACAAACCAATCATATCAGTATTACCAATTGAAACACCAGCCGATCATAGTGTAGATAATGAATAAACCGAATATTTTTACACAAATATTATATTGTTATATTTCTTTTGAAATTATTCCTCTCCTTCTCTCTCTCTCTCTCTCTCTCTCTCTCTCTTTCAATCTCTCACTCTTAATCTCCCTCATTCTCTATTCTAAAGAAGTATTCACTTGTATCACGTGTACTGTGCTGCACATGATATATATTTCTTTTTGTATATTATTATAGCATGAAGGCTAAAGGATATATTCTTAAAGCTTCAAGTCGATATCTTTAAAATTTATAGAGATATAAAGCTTTCAGTCAGGGGGTAGAGGCCGGCTAGTGCTGTTACCTGCGCCCCTCAACGAACGCCCTCGTCGGTTGCGGAAATTGATCAACTTAACTAATCAGCGATAAACTTGAGGAATCACTGTTTCATGCATTTTTTTTCTACTATATTGTAATAATGTAAACGCAAAAAATTTCTTACCCTAAGAAAGACGAAACAAGCACGAGAATTCGTCATCCCGAAAAAACGTCCTTTGAATCCGAAACGGTGACCGTCATAGCTCAGGAACCGATCGACAGATTCATTTGAAATTTGGCACAGTCGCGCTTTACGCCGTTGCTAATACAATGACGATTTTTCAAAAATAGCCAAAACTGTTGAAGCAAATTATGATAATAGCGGGGTTTTTTAAAGAATTTTCGTATTTGTCGCTTTTTTTAAGAACAATTTTCAGAAACGGCGATCGTCAATATGTTTCGTATGCACTTAAGTTCATGGTAGCTTACTATCTTTGATTTTAGATGATCAGTTTTAGCAGGAGAAAGGTCACTGCAAATCGGGTCGCGAAATAGACGCTCCACTGCCGGCAGACATATCTCTTCCGGTTTTAAAGATTCTTAAATTATGTTCGCTTCACCATGTTTACAATAAATATATCTTCAATTAAAAAAAATTTTTATTTATCATTGATAGTTCCTAAGAAAATTCATCCCAAACATCGACTATTTCTTCATGTTTCTGGTGGACGTAGCCCCTTAAAAGAATTAACTTTATTTCTATTTTCAAAGGGAAAATAGAAATAAAGTTAATAAAAGACATAAAGGGAAACGACTTCCTTCCTCTAAAGCCGCAGGCTGCAGAGGGGAAAGAAAGTTACACAAATAGGCGAGGATAAATACACTAATACTTAGGGGAGGTGCTAAGCACCCCTCAATTGGGACTCAACATGGAGCATATAAGTCCACCCCAATAGCTCAGTCCTTCATCCGAATTTATGCATGGCCCACATACGAACGAGAGAATTTGCCATTACTGAAAAAAACCTTATTCAAAAATTATTTAAAATATGCGAACAAAAATTACTTATCAAAAATTACTTACTTTGTATATTCTATATACTGTTAACTATTAGTTCGCGGTGCTGTTCAGAAATGTCGAGTTATATTGAGTCGAATGACTTAAGGTAAGTCTAGATGGCTATGATATGAAATGTGACCATAATTACTGTCTATTGTACTGAAATATCAAAATAAACCTATCACATACCCTTATGTTGTCTATTTGTTTATTTCTTATCAGTAATTGCAGAGACTTTATAGAATGTTCATATTAAAAAACATTTCTAAACTAAACCCCCGATATCATGAAAACTAACATAGAAAAACTAATTTCAAATTTGCGTCATTTGAATACAATTATTGGTGAAGAATCGCATATTGTAAATTAGCATTATTAATATACAACAAAAATATTTAGCGGGCGGTTAAAACAAAATCAGATTATTTGTATTTTACCACGGTGGCTATTCATTTGACAGTAATTCTAGAGGCACTTTTTACATATCATTTAAGAAACTTACAATGTAATGAAAAACATAAATAAGGTTTTAGAATATTTTATACATAACGATTTTATGTTTATTAACTACTGGATGTAATCGCATCAAATAGGAAGATACACGACCATACTAATCTAGTGGGGTGAATTTTCATGCAGATATTTTCAACAATATCTATTAGTCTTGTGTACATAATCATGAAGCCAGAGTATAGAATAAATAGTGGCTGGGGGAGGTAGCTTATGAGATACTGTGGAGATTCTAATAGACGATCACACAACGAACCTTAGTAGTGGCAAGCATTCGGATATCTATTTAACTCAATATGAATTATGATATTGGACTACATCTGAGTTCATTATTTAAGTAATTCTAAAATACTCGTATACATATGTCTATGAAAAAACTGATTTTTATATTTTCATGAAACTCTTGGTGTACGAAAGCAGATTTTACAAAAGAGACTACTAGAGGGGATAAATCTCTAATATGAAGTCAGGGAATAGAATAGTATAGCCGGAAGAAGTAGTTTACTAAATGCAATGGAGACTCTAATAGGCGATCAGACAACGAACCACAATAGTAGCAAGCATTCGAATATCTATTTAACACAATATAAATTGTAATCTAGTACTATATACGGATTCATTATTTAGAATTTTCCAAAACATACATATGTCTATCACTCATACAGTATGAGAAAGCTCTTGGAGCACGAAAATGGAGGAATGTCATAAAAGAGACTTTTAAGAGATAAACTGTTTTATGTAACAGCTTATATCCAAAATTTATATCCAACACTAGACCAAATACATCTCGTCTGAAGAAATAACAATAATCGACTAATAACAATATAAATATTTTTTAAATATTTTGTACATATTTTCCAATTATTGCTTATAATTGTAGTAACATTGCTGTCAAACAACTTTTGCATATTTTAGCTTTGACCCTACCAAGAAAACTTAAACAGTTTTCAATGTTTCTTTACAAATTCTAAAGTATTTAAGGAAGATACTCCAAATTTCTTAATATGTACAGTAAATGAAAGTTTGGGTTTAACTAAGACCGTTTGAACTTGAACGTTTAAGTCTAATATGTCTGTTCTACAATACATTTTTATTTTCAAAAATTGATTTTGGATAAATATGCAATCATCGATCGTTTCAGAAATGTGGTAAATCTTTAAATCGTATACGAACAATACATAATTACAATAATATTAAAAATAGCAACGGTCCATAGATTAAATGATTAGACCCTCGTGGAACTTCAGATGTAAGATAAACAGATTTTGAGTTAAAACCATTGTATGATATAAACATAGCTCTATGAAGGTGGACTCAAGATAAGGAAATAAATAGTTTTAAAAAATGTTCGCTCAAACTAATTTTCCTCAGCTTATCTAAATTAACGCATGGTCTATTGGGTAAAAATTCTTAGTAAAGTCCGTATATATTAATTCCATTTCATTTTTGTTAATAGCAGTAGATACATATTGGGAGAATATTAAGTTTGCAACTGCGGCATGGTTTCCCATAAAGCTATGTCAAGATATCATGATATAGTACATAATATAGAGATGGATCTATAATTTGTTAACAGAGATTTGTGTCCATGCCTTGATACAGGATCAATTAAAGCTATTTCCCACATTTCAGGTAATGTATTTTTTTTAAGAATTAAGTTAAATAAAATTAGAGAAGACTTGACTATAGTATATTTACAACTCTTTACTTGCCATAATTTTATTTTTTTAGCCTATTGAGCACATTTAGAACTTCCTCTTCTAGCAATTCTTCAATACATAAAGTAGGGTTATTATTAATTCTTCTATTGGAAGTATTAGTATTAATAGATGAAGAATAAGTGCCACCAAAGTAATCACAAAATCCATTCTCTGCAAGTTATGGTGTCTTTAATTAAAAATTTCCATTACTTAGCTTATCTGTTATTCTAGTCTGACTTTTCTTTGATCGAAAAATATTTCAAAATACTTATCAAGTATCAAGTATGTATTTAGCTTTTATTGTACATCTCCTATATTTTACAAGCTACATTGATATGAGATATCTGTAGTTTCTTAAAGGTATTTACGTAAAAGGCAAGTATTGTTATTTTATATATCTTAATATGATTTTAATTTAACGTTGTTGATAATAACTGGAATGCCATGACAGATATTTGTTATCGCCCTATTTTTAAATACGGGAAATGTATATCAATTGTTGGCGTTAATTTCTCGTAATATTTACCTCAGACAATGTTTACATCCAGATAAGATATTATAGATAACCAGTAAATCTCAATGAATGCATTGAATAAATCAACTTATCTGCAAATATCAACTTTACGAAAATTATACCTCTTAGAATTAATAGTACGAGAAGAAATTATGAAATTTTTGGAATATAGAAATTTCTGCATAAATAGATGGATGCTATATGTTCTTATTTATAAGTGGGTTTAATTTTCGAGTTACTAACTAATAAATTGATCGAGGAAACCGTTACTCTGTGGTAGCTCATAATTCCGACGCAATTGAGCAAAACAACTATTAAGTTTTATACCACTGTGTATAACATAGTGGTATAAAACTTAGTAGTTGTTTTACTCAATTGCGTTACTTGCTAATAGCTATAGCTAACGGTCTATTACCGGTGTTATATATATATATATATATATATATATATATATATATATATATATATATATATATAATTGGGTTACGCCAAATTATGAAGATTTATAAAAAAATTATATTACAATTGGGAATTTTGATCATTATTAAAATTATGTACGCTGTATCAAAAATATAAAATTTGAAGTATATTCAAAATATCTTCAAAATTCAATTAATTGCTATCGACGTTAAATTGATAGAAATAGTACATCATATCGTGCAGTATTAATTCTTTCGTAATCAAAAGTTAAATAACCAAAATGGATTATACTATTTCTGCAGACACAAATAAATCATAAAAAACATTTAACATATTCTGGATATTTTAGTTCCCTGTATGGCCCGTAAAGTGTTAATATATATTCCACATGGCACGCTTCAGTATCCACTATCAAATATCGTAGTTAGCATAAATCACCAGGATCGTCCTATAAAAGGAGAAATCGCAGCCTTCTGCATAGCAAAAATAGAACGTGCAACTCGCAAAAAAAGCTTTCGAACGGTTCGAGCATTAGCTGCAAAAACCGACAATATCGTTGTAAATCAGCATAGTACGTCGATGCGGTTTTACGCAGCCACCGATCAAAGAACGTTTTATTTTGCATTACACGCACGAGCCTACCGGTTCACCGTGCCGGTTTTTTTACTCTCTCGGAGATACTTAGCGTGATGTATCGGCGTATTTCTATGATAATTCCGTCGTGTATGACAAACTTCATATCATACCGACAATATAAATATCATCTCGGACGTATACGCTTTCTCGGAATGCCTCACTCAACGCAGGAATCGCGTATTTTTTACAGGAATTATAATTGCTTTGTAACGTACATCACAGCACTGCCCACCTGGAAGAGACGAACGTTTATATTAGTGATTTATGAATAGTTGAAGTTGGTCGCATTCATATCCTTCTTCAGGACATCTATAAGAGTGAAATTTTCATTCGCATATGTAGGAATAACTAAGTTCTGAAAAAGGGTTGGAGATCAATTTTCCACAAAGCATTGAATCAAATTAGCATCATGAATACTATGTATTATCTACTCAAGGACACATGATTCTTCTAGAATCCAAAAACCCGTAAATCCACTTATGTAGGCCAAATACTGGGTATTTGCAAAATCTGCGCCTAGCTATTTATTATTAAGTATTATTTGTATAAATTATTGTTTAATGCATTTACTATTCATTTCATCGCTATTTGCCAAATAAAAAACTCTCTTATTTTGTCGACAAACGGAACAGTCTACCTGAGCCTAGACATAAAAACAGGCCACAGTATGAGATAAGAGCCGTTTGGGATTTTTGATTTGGTAAATAGAGATGAAATAGACTATAAATGGCAAACTGTTTTACTATAGAAATAACTTTTTCAAAAACACATCAGTATAGTGTTCCAAATTTCAAAAAATAAATTGAACTTGTCAAGTTTTAATACTGACGTGTGGATTTAGTGGGTTCCGCGGTACACGTGCATTTGTGGGGGTTTGATCTTTATTTAACTAAAATATATTATTACCTACGGAACTAACGAAAGTACAAATATAGATACGGCTGCTCGCATTATTCAGAATAAAAACTGTATAAGACCGTAAAAAATTTCTTGTCCTGGAAACCAAATTTTAACTATATTATATCTTAAAATTTTTCAAAACTTAAGAAATAATATATAGGAAGTTTCAGCGCTGAACAAACTGCTTATAATATTATTCGAAAAGTAAAATAACTGAAAGGTTCCATTGTTGATAGTGTTAATATTTCCTAAGATCGTAGTTCTAAACAAATCGGCTACCATAAAAATGTGAATAAGGAATTAAGTGAGAATGCACTTTACTTTATATATTAAGTAATTCACAGTGTCCTCATTAAGCACTGCAGGGTTTGTAAAAACATTGAAAAGTGTTTATTTTTCGTTAGTAAAGTGAAAGCTAGAATATGCATCAGTTGTTTGATATTCATGTTAAAATAATTATAAGTAATAATTTAAAAATGTGTACAATACATTTGAAAGATATTTATATTACAAAAATTACGGGGTATCCTGAAGGAAATATTAATTGTCAATTATCTCTTGGTACATGTAATTTCTTATTTCTGCAGATGAGACGTGTTTTATCTAGTCTAAGGTTTGGATATAAGCTGTTGTATAAAGAAATTTATCTCGTACAAGTCTCTTTTATGACATCCGCTTTTCTTTACCAAGAGTTTCATCAGGATGTATGAGTCAGTTCTATCATAGACATATATATATATATATATATATATATATATATATATATATATATATATATATATATATATCTATATATATATATATATATATATATATATATATATATATATATATATATATTTCAGAAAATTCAAAATAACAAACCCATATATAGTACTATATTACAATTTATACTATGTTGGACATTCGAATGCTTGCTACTACTGCGGTTCGTTGACTAATCGCCTATTGGAGTCTCTATTGTAGTTCGTAAGCTATTTCACCCAGCCACTTTCTATTGTATTCTCGGGCTTCACTGGAGATATTGATCACCTTTACTAGTCTCCTTTGTGACATCTGTTTTCGTGCACCAAGAATTTCATCAAGATATATGAATCAATTTTATCATATACATAAGTGTGTTTAAGAAATTCTCAATGATTAACCTATATATAGTGCTATATTACAATTTATATTGTATTAAGGAAATATCTAAATGCATGCTCTACTGAGTTTCGTTGTCTGATCGCCTATTGGATGCTTCACTGTATTTAGTAAACTACCTCTCCCAGACACTGTCTATTCTATTCCCTAGCTTCATTGGAGAGATTTATTTCCTTTAGAGGTCTCCTTTGTGACATCTGTTTTTGTGCACCAAGAGCTTCATCAATCACAATTATGTTGTGATTATCTACTATATTACAACTTATATTGTGCTAAATAGATATCCAAATGCTTGCTACTACTGACGTTCGTTGTCTGATCGCCTAGTGGATTCTTCACTGTACTTCGTAAGTTACCACTTAGCTACTGTCTATTCTATTCCCCTTTTTCATCGGAGAGATTTATCTAATTTAGAAGTTTCCTTTCTGATATCTGTTTTCATATACCAAGAGTTTTGTCAATATTTATGAGTTAATCTTATCATAGACATATGTATATTTTAGAAAATTCTAAGTAATGAGCTATATATAGTGCTATATTACATTTTATATTGTGTTAAATAGATGTTTGCCACTCCTAAGGTTCGTTGTCTGATCGCCTATTGGAGTCGCCACTGTATTCCGTAAAATACCTGTTCCAATCATTCTCTATTCTATGCCCCGGCTTCATCGCTATGTACACAATACTGGTTGAAAATGTCAATTTTCATCTGCATGAAAATTCACCCCAGTAGATTAGTGTGGTCCCGTATGTTCTTACTTGGTGTGATACCAGGAAGTATTTAAAAAAAATTAAATTCGTCGAGTATAAAATGTTTCAAAAGCTTATTTATGTGTTTTATTACATCTTCGTAAATTTTTAACTGGTTTTTAGAAACGCTCTAGAAATATCAAACGAACAACCATCATGATTAAATACATATAATCTGATTTTGTTTTCATCGCCCGCTAAAAATTGTTGTTGTATATTAATAAAGCTAATGTACAATATATGATTCTTCGGTGATAATTTTATTCAAAATACTTACATTTGGAATTAGTTTTTCTATGTTAATTGTTCTGATATCGAGGACGCAGTTTAGCTATTTCTTTTAATGTAAACATTCTACAAAGTCTATACAGTTACTGATTAAAACAAAACAAATATCTTCTTCTCTTCTTTACGTACTTATCCGTTCCGGATGTTGACGTTTTGGATTTTGTTGACTGCTGCACGAAACAGTCCTGTGGTTGTTGTTGACAACCATGTTCTTAAATTTTTGAGCCATGAGATCCGGCGTCTTCCTGGTCCTCTCTTCCCTGGAATTTTGCCTTGTAAAATGTTTTGTAACAACCCGTATCTTTAGCTATTTCTCATAATGTGGCCTAAATATTGTAGTTTTCTTTCTTTTACTGTTATCATTAGTTCGGGTTGTTTATTCATTCTACGGAGGACTTCTTCATTTGTGATATGGTCCACCCATGAAATTTTCAGTACACGTCGATATAGCCACATCTCGAAGGCCTGAATTTTCCTGCTAGAAGCCTCAGTCAGAGTCCACGACTCGACCCCATACAGGAGTACGGTGAAAACATAACATCTCATCAAACGAACTTTAGTATTCAAGTTCAGATCTCTGCTTTTGAACAATTTTTGCATTTTTATAAATGCAAAACATATACAACATGAAATTAATTATGTAGAAGGGTTCTTTTGATATCGCAGTAGAATAAGCATTAATTATGAACACATCTCATACCTAGTCATCTAAGGTTATATACAATATTTATGTATAATAAAGTGGAAAAAAATTGTTTAGACTGAAAAGAGACAATAACGCATTACATAAGTGTACCAAATTTCAAAGTAGTATATTTTTAATCATCCATGCTACAGGATATTAAATGATTTCTTTGACTCCTAGTGTATAGAAATATATTCTTTTGTACAGCTCAGTTTAGTATCTCTATGTTTTATATTGAGCAGTGGTGCAATAGCTGGGCTCCTATTGTCCATTCCTCGTTCGTTAAGACTTCTCTTGACTACTTGTCCAGAAATTGCTATATTTCAATCTGCCGCTAAGGCTCTACTTAGTTCTAAACAGGTAGAATGCCTTATTCTTAAAGCGACTTGCCTAAGATATCATTGACCTTTTACATCTGTAAACTTTTTATCATCTTGTCCCTGGGTTCTACACTAACTTTTAAATTTATTGAAACATCTAACTGTTTGATGAATTGTCCTAACTCCTAACAGTTAGCCACATATCGTTAGCTACATCCCTTGTTAACAAGAGTTATCTCTTTCACTGCTTCATCTTCTCTTATGATGCGTGTACGAGTCATTTCGTCTATTCTAAGTATACTAGACAAAGTGTTTCATTCACTCGATGACATTGAATCAAAGACAATCGCTAGCATAACTAAATGTATTACCTTTTACAAATCATTTTAAGCAGCGTTAAATGTATTGTTAACAAACAATTACAAAATAGTACTTTACATCTGTCAAACAATTACAATTATTTATCAGTAGTGATAGATAATATCCTAAGTCGCTTATATAAAACGATAAAAGATTTAATGCTTCGGAGAATTATAAGAAATAATGAAAAATTTTGCTAATGCCTTAATTTTGTCGAGCAGTGTATTACGCTTATATAAATTTTCTTCGCGTCTTGTATTTTTATACATTGAATGAAGGCATGATAATAATAGATTCTGCTTCTATTAGTAGAAATCGTACGTTTCTTAATGGGAGACTGAGAAATTTAAAATTTAATTCTCCTTTTTAATTCAATATGTATTTTTAAGGAAAGTTCGTCGAGAATGCTCACATGTTACTACATACATATGTTGAAAGTTACTGTATCAACGCAGACTTAAATATATATCACATAGGAAATATGTAAAGGTCGTGTTGAAATCCAATATAATGGCAAGATAAGCCCATCTGTTGGACTTTGTTGTGACAGGTAACTATAATTTTAATAAAAACATGGACAAAAAAAAATAAAGAAACGCCACGACGTTAAATTCCACGTTGTGATATGTGTAAATCAGATTAGTAGTTGCCTACACTTGTTCGCTCGTATTTTAGTTTTGTGTAGCACCACCTCCGGTTCTCAGCTGGAGTTCTGAAGATGTTCGACGAGAGATACCTTCATGGGTGATGCCACCTGTCAGTCTGAACATGCCGTGATTGTAGGGGGTAGTATCCCCTACACTCACATACACAATCATTGTTCAACAATATGCTTGGACTGTTTATAACAGAAATTATATACCAATGTAAATTATTTCTGAATTACACTCATGAACAAAGTTAACACATCAGATTTTTTTTAATTATTTCTTATAATTATTCGAAGCTTTAAATCCTTAAAGGTCTTATGTAGGTAGCCCAGGATATTGTCTGTCACTACTGGTAAATTGCAATTGTTTGACGGACGTAAAGTAACATTTTGCAATTATTTGTTAATAATAAATTTAATGCCATTAAGTGAATGAAATACTTTATCCAGTGCAGAATAAATGAATCATCCACCCAATTTAAGAGAGGATGAAGCAGTAAAAGTAGTAACTCTGTTTAACGAGAGACGTAGTCAGCGATATGTGGCTAATTAGTTAGGAGTTATACAATCAGCAATTAGTCGAACAGTTAAACACTTCAATGAACTTGGAAGTTACTATAGAACCCCAGAAGAAGGTCGTAAGAAGCAAGAGATGAGTGAAGAAAGAGATATTTTATGCAAATTGCCTTAAGAAACAGGCATTCTACCAGTATAGAACTAAGCAGACCTCTAGCAGCAACTCGAAATGTAGCAATCTCTGAACGAGCGATCAGGGTGAGGCTAAGTAAGGGAGGATTAGATAGTAGAACACCAGTTATTGCAACACTGCTTACCACAGAACATAAAGTAACTATACTACGGTTCTACAACAAAATACATAAATTGTAGCATTGACGACATTGAAGGCATTGGAAATGAGTTTTGTTTTCAGAAGAAACAAAAGTAAGACTTAATTCACCAGATGGACGTAAACAAGCCTGGCAGAGGATAGGAAAGAGGTTTGGTGCCTGCAATGTATACCCAAGGATCCAACTTTTTAATGAATCCATAATGATCTAGGGATTATTTCGTTTCGATGATCTCACAGATTTGATTCCTATACGGGAGAGAGTCATGAATGCACATTTCTACTAGAAAACATCGTAGAAGAATATACATATAATGCCATTTGCTTGTTTATCGGGGAGAAGAATTTCCTTTTATGAAGGATAACGTTCGACTCCACGTTAGTAGAGAGGTATTGGACTACCTTCGATTTGCGAATATTTCAACTGCGACTGGCCACCAAGAAGACACCAGATATGAACCGTATAGAGCATCTATGAGGCACTAAAACGATTAGTTAGGCGCCACATACAAGCTCCTATGATTCTTAGGGAATTTGAATAAGTTGCTCTTGTCGAATGGGAGAATATTCCTCAGGATACCATTCACCAATTGATCAATAGTATGGCCATACGAACGGAAGCAATGATAAGAACTACAAAAGGATAAACACGCTACTGAATTAAAATTCTTCCGATTTAGTATCACTTCTATAACAGCAACAACTGAATTTGTTTCTCTAATGTTTTTCATTAACATCGCTTTCATTGCGTTTGACATTATTGTTCCTTTCTGTTATTTATTTATGTTTTAATAGCATTATAATTTGTTAAAACTTTGTTGAAATCATTTAGTTATAATGTCACGTATGTACTATGATTTAAATATTCGTAAAAGTAAAGTAGTAATGCGAAATTTCACAGAAGCATTAGTTTTTTCAGAAGTTTAGTTTAGTGCTATTATCCTACAATATTGTAGGAATCAGAAATTATTAAAATTTATCAAAGATCTACAATATTATATTTAATACGAAATAAAAATTTTTTGATATAAAATTTTGCCATATATTTTTTGCTTGAAGTCAGGCACGAAATCGTTGTTACTTGAACTTTATTCAAATAAAAAGTTATAAAACTAAATTATCATTTATCTCATACCAAAAATAATATTTTAGCCTAATGTTTAAACAAATTATGACAATGGCCGTACCACGTTGAACATCGATCCTCGTCTGATCACCGAAGTTAAGCAATGTCGGGCCCAGATAGCACTTGGATGGGTTACCGCTTGAAACCCAACATCCTACAGTGCTACTGGGTGGATTGAGTAGCCCAGTAGTACTGTTGTCGGTCCTAATCCCGGAAGAAAGAGGAGGATTATAGGGCCAGGTCAGCAGCTGCCTACCCTCTCTAAAAACAGATAAATAGCTCATAGTACCGATAACATTCATCGAAGAGGAACAGGTCATTTAACATTCTTAGAAAAAGGAAGAAGAAGAAGTTTAAAAAAATATAGGGTAAAATAAATGGTAACTAGGACAAAATTTATATTATATTGTCCTATATTATCCTATATCCTTGCTAAATTTTCATAATTATTTATTTAAAATATCTTAGTTTATTACTACTAAGCATGAAATGAATGTAAAAAAACTACTTTGAAAATAATTTACATTGAAATATTCCTTGTGTTTTAATTTTAAAATAAATCGGGTTTAAATAGGCCTATTTACATCATCAACACTCTAATAGCTTCTATATCATTTCGACTAAATAATAATACATAATTATTAATAGAGAATCATAAATTTCAATGAACAATCAAAAATATTATTCGATATAACACAAAAGTTAGTTTTAATTGCAGCTGCGATGAACATTATAATTCAAAATCGATTTTCCGGCTCACTACCTGAACTAGCTTCGCAATAGAGACATGTTCGGTCGTGTAACGATAATGAATCTGAGGAATCGTGTTTATGTAAATTCTGCGAGTATCAGAGCAGCGCCTGGTAATTATTAAAGTGGTGTTCTGGACCGCATTGTCTTATCTGATAGGATACCGTAATTGACTCATTACGTTATGGAGCGTCTAGGTGTGCACTACTAAAAAATTTCTCGCCGTTCAGATAAGACCCTAGCTACCATTACCATCTCGGCTTTTTTGTCTTGTTACCGTGCTTTGCTACCACACGATTATCGCGATGGCCGTTTCTCGAGAATCCGATAAGAGTTATGGAACTCTTTCCTTATGTCACTTACCGTGCTGATTTGGAGTATTAATGAGCTACATTTAAATCCTTATTATAAATTAATGGGAGTATTGAGATAAAAGATTCCCATGAAAGACAAGTTGAGTTCAGTATCTCATTCGGATTAGTATTTGGCATGAATCTCTACGGTAACAATCAGACCGTCTCACTTGATTTATATTTGCTATTAAACTTAGGTAAGTTATGTATTGCTTTTCCAATACTTATAAGCCCTATTTTAAAGGGGATGCAACTATAAGATATCGTAAGCAAATAACTTTTTCAATGCTTTATAACTACATACGTTTTAGGTTTTAAGATAGACATCTAAGGGATGATACATGAGGCATCATGTAGATCTTGGCAAGAAGAGGAAATCCCAGTACAAGTACTATTCATTTCATCGCTATTTGCCAAATAAAAAACTCTGTTATCTTGCCGATAAATGGAACAGTCTACCTGAGCCTAGCCATAAAACAAGCGACGGTATGAGATAAGAGTCATTTGAGATTTTTTACTTGGCAAATAGAGATGAAACAAACTATACTAGACCGGTATGAATAATAACACATTAAGGTGCCAAGTGGTCGATGGCGAGAAACCAAATATTAACAACTACATTAAGGAGTTATATAATATAAAATATTCTAGCAAGCAGCAGCAGGAGTACTCACAACAAATCCTAAGGGAGTTAAGGTATCCTAGGCCTAGACATTCCGTGAGAGTATGATGGACGATAGTGAAAATAGAAGTGGTGCATACAGTAGTGCGGAGGAATGTAGCAAACGCATTGATTCGGTGAAAGATATTTTAGAACAACGAAGACGCTGACTTGTACTTGAAATCTTGATTCAAATAGCAATTTCTTTTGTAACCGTACACTGCATTTTAAAGGAACAGCTTAATATGCGAAAGATATTGATTAAGCGGGCACTCTCTCTTCTTACGGAAGGCATAATTAAGCAGAGATATAATGCGATTTCCTACAATCTGTGTTTATTAAGAAAGTTACCAGGATATTTTTGGTAAATATCACTGGTGGATGCTTAAGTGCTTCTGAACCAACTTTATTAATGAGATTAAACCCGATTTTGGCTACTGATTGAGAATCATCTACGACAAATTTCTCATTGACAAATTGTAGAATATAAATGAATGTTAATCGTTGTGATATATTTTAATGGTATTGTATTTTGTTCATGGCAATGTCAGGGTTCATAAAACCCATATCGTGAAAGAGTGCATTGACATTTGAAGAGGGCTATTGACTCGTATTTTGAGATATTGCCCCCCCTCTTTTCCTTGATTTAAGATCGTTAATTGAACTAGATTTTTCAAATTCGAGATGAAAACAACTAAAGAACGTGCATATTTCAGAGCGTGCGTAATTTTGGAGGAGAAGTAGCAAGCTTTCTTTCAGCAGCAGGAACAATACATGTAATATTAGACAATATTATGTGACCTTCTTCACTATTATGCAGTCACAATATATTTCATAACATATTTTTTTCAGCACATACGTTTTCTTGAGGGAACCTATTACATTTCATTAATATTATAATCTAAGTAGTTACCATGAATAAGCAAGCGATTCATATTGAATCAGGATTCAAGTCTTTTTTTTTTAATTATTTACAATTTTAAAGGGTCGTTTTACTTTAAACTAGAATATGGGCAACAGTAAAATTTGGTTTATTATATGCAAATAAATCATGTTCTTCTTAGTAAATACTTTTATGTTTTAACTAATGATTTGCTGTACTCAAATAATACCTTTTCATTGTAATATTTGCTATTCAAATGAGCCATCTTCAAATCTATAAAATGCCTACTTCCTATGTGATATGTAAAAATGTCAGTTTTTCTGTGTTTAAGATAGACCGATGTTTTTCAAGTCTAATTCTTATGTTTCGACTGCTCTGCTCTATATATATACCGTAAAATCTTTGAGGTTAATTTTATGAACACAATATTCTAATCCATCTTTTCGTTTGAAATGAAACATTTTTTTCCTAGAATAGATTTATATTTCTTGACAGGTGTATAAACTATATACATAGTTAAATGTTATTAGATATATTAGAATAATCACAATTTTCTAAATAAAATAAGAAAATAATATCTTTTTCTCTTTGTCCACTTTTTCTATTTGCTTTCATTCGTTTGTCATTTCTCAGCTGTTGAATATAAAAACTGAAAAACTAGCTATAGACAAAGAATATTTAATTTCGAGGTCATAAGATGTTCCATAACTTTGTTTCTGGTAACATTCAAAAATAGTAGGTCTACTTATCGAACGAACGTAAATATTCTAATAGAAAAGGCTAAATTTATGAAACAGGCAGGAGTATTCATTACAGTTTTTTTTAAGTTTTATTCACAGAAATCATTCAAACTTTTCCTATTTATTCCCTATATTTAAATTTACACTTTTGGTCAATATTTTACTCAATTTTCTACATTGCATAGATATTTTATGGTAATTGGTACATGATACATTAAATGATTTTTTATGTTTACATTTAATGCCACAGTACTATTCATTTCATCGCTATTTGCCAAATAAAAAACACTCGTATCTTGCCGATAAACGGAACAGTCTACCTGATCCTATCCATAAAAACAAGCCAAGGTTATGTTTTGAGATTTTTTATTTGGCAAATAGAGATGAAATAAACTATAATCCTTTCTATGTAAAATAAGTTTTAATAGCTTGTAATAATAAAAGAAATATCCTATAATTATAGCATATCGACAAAAAAGTCATTATGTTACTAATTGGATGCCGAAAAGCGTGACATTTGTAATCAAATTTCATAGGCGCAGACAATTATACATCATAAATATTTAATTACAGTCAAATATAGTGCTATCCAGAAGAAACAGTTTTCGTTCTACATTCAATCAAAGTGTTTTATATACACCGTTCAGCCATAGCCATGAAATCAATTAATAGCGACTGAAAAAATAACATCTTTGGTTACAGATAATTATATATAATTTCGATTTTCGTATAATTGAAATAATTATACGTAGTAGAGCGAAAAAACTGAGCTGACTAATTAATCAGTCATTACGGTTTTATATCTAACCAGACAAGCTACAAAAAATAGTCCGTTATTATGCAATAAATGTTATTAACTAATTAATTTTGACAGTGAAATGTGTATTGATAATGTTAATTTCTATATAACGATAACGCTCTAATTTTATTATATGTGAGAATAATAGTTCATTGAAATTATTTCAAGATAATACAGATTAACACAGTAATAATTAGTTAATAATTATTAATAAGTAAATGAATAATGAAATTATACGGGCAATTCAGACTGGAGAGCACTAACAATAAGAGCACTAATTCTGCACACTATCTCTATGGTTGTATAATATCCCCATATTTATTATATTCCCAATTTATATATTATGTGGTATATTTATTGTACTACAAAAATCATATCATAATGTAAAGCATATTTCGATGACATTGCTCTCTTCATCAGGAAAATGTTTTGTTTCTTGTATAAATACAAACCCGAAATTGATATTTTCTGTCTACTTAAATTTAACAATTATAGTACTTTTATAGTATAGAGGACTTTTTCCTCTTAATTTTTACCTTATGCGGTTCAATGTTTCATAGAAGCATTGAACCACTTGGCAGGGAAGGGACCGGTGGAACTCTTATGGATACCTGGGCATAATGGCATTAAGGGAAATCTAATTGCAGATAACCTTGCCAGACTAGGGACCAGGGAAAACCTCTATGGACCAGAAACTGCAGTAGGAATAAGTCGGAATCTGATCAGAAACCGCATCAATGGCTGGGAAAGAGACCAGCACAATAAAAGATGGAGAGGAGTAACGGGTTGTCGAATAACCAAACTCTTCATCCAATACTCAAAGATTGAGAAATGGGCCCAAAAATTCATTAAGTTGAACAGGCACAAAGCCAGAACCCTGGTGGGAATCATAACGGGGCCACCTTAGTAGCCTGAATGCATATAAGCACAAGCTGAGGCTGACTGACCGCCCGGCCTGCAGATACTCTAAAGAAGACGAGGAAACCTCGATTCATCTTCTTTACACCTGCCCCGCACTGGAGGAGAAGAGGTATCTTATATTAGGGACCCCTGTTATCCTAGAGGGGGCGAGACTTAAGGCGGGGGGCGAGCTCCTTTTATGGAATAGCATTTTTGGATAATGACCCGAATAAGAGGGGATCGCCAAGGGACTACCCGTGCGATCAGTGGCTGATGAGGCCCAAACCTATATAATATAATAATATAAATACCTTATGCGGAGTATACCTTGCAAGGGATATGCTCTGTTATATACTGTGTACATGGTTAGAAATTAAAAGGGAAAGGTCAGTATTGTAATGGTTAGGTTTTAAATTTAAATAGATATATCAGAAATATACCAGTTTCCATAAAAGTTTGCATTTGAACAAGGAATGATATGTCCTGCCGATGAAGGTAACATTACTATTGAAATATGCATATATAAGTGTATTACAGAATGGATTGCAGTTAAGGGAACTATAATAGTAATTGTAATGAATGCATTTTAAGGGAATTCAGAGTTTTCAGGCCACAGATTGCATATCTTTATAATCCAAGCTAATTTGAAATTTTTGAATACCTATTAAATCATTATACAGGTGAATTAAAAATTAATTAGTTACATAAGAACTTTCATATTAGTTACTTTAAGAACTTTCATCATATAATAATCTCTTCAGTATATTCAGGTGATCTTTACGGTTTAGAAACATTCGTTCATTTCATTAATAAAAAACCTGTAACCCTTTCTCGAACTACCAAATGTTTCTGTAAACGTGCATAGCACGATTGCTACAAATACTATATTCAGAACTCATAAATTGTCGAAATATTTATACTGAAACTGCGGTAAATAAAAAACTCATTCTGTAAAGTTTACATTAATAAATAATTAATAAAACAACAACTATCATCTATAATAGTACGACTAGGTAATATTTCACTAACCAGTTATAAAGAATTGTCGTTAGTGAGTAATTTAGCTCACAGTCGAGTTATGTAAAATTATTCTTACATTTTTGACATAGTTAAACGACAGCTATGAGAAACATTCGAGATCTCCCGGTGAAAGATTACCTCCATTACTATGTTAACACTTTAGTGATCGTGTTATAGATATAACGTTACTCCGGTTTCGACAGACGCTTATAAATTGCGTTTCTAAAGACTTTACTGATTTCATTCCTGCTAATCTGACTCACTTAGAGCGGTAATCAATCACTGAAAACCTAAGCTCATTCGATCCAACGTAATGCTGTTTCCAGCTATTTCCTTTGCACAGAAATACACAATAAACTTTCGTAAGGTAAAAAATAATAAATTGTTTCCAATTTGTATACAAGGTGTTCGGAAATAAAGCTACTAAAAAAATTTAACCGAAAAATTAAAAACTTATTTAAAAATATATACAAAGCATATACATAGCAGTGTTTTCATTTCAAAACTATCCAGCCGGGTTATTATGTTTTAGCAAGAAAAATTACCTCTAACACGTAAATCAAGATATTGAAGGGGAAGTATAAAGTCAGTGCTCATTGTAGTTTAGGCTTCATGCCCTTAACTCCATTTAGAAAACTGAAATCGTTTGTTTTCTTCTCTTGTAATAGAAACAAAAAATTACAGAGAATTTACATCTACTTAACGATTACATGTAATTCTGAAACCGGAGTGAGACCTTCTACATGTTTCTTTATAGATTAGAGTTTTTCTCTACAAATATACGAACAAGTATCTAGTACACAATACACGTACTACCTGTTTTATGATTTAATTACGTAACTACATATATTCAAAAGACAGAACACATAAAACGAAATGGTGATATCTACGAAAATAGCAAACGATGCAAGGCGTATTGATACGACGCAACAGATGCGTATGCAATTAACATGTGCACATAGTAAAATATAGGGGCACAAAATTTTGTAATTCTAAATCAATGAGTTTATACTAATAATTAATAAATTAAAACCAGAAGATGGTGTCGACTATATTATTCTATCGTTAAGCCAGTAAATTCATCTGAAAATTTCCATAAAATTTTCACAAATAGTCTATTTCATTACATTTATCCATGATAATATTGCTAAGAGTTTGTAATATAGAAATATTATATATTAATATAGCAGTGGCGGTTCGTGGTATCCATATCAGGGTAGGCGATAGTGGTGTATGAGCTTCATTAACCCTTAAAAATTGCGCCGCAGGCGAAAATTTTTAAAATTTTGAAGGTCACGCGTTTTCCTAGTACTTCAGAATTTCAATGATTGAATTTCATTTATACAAAAATATAGACTTTCACAAGAATTTTTTGAACTTAATACCTCTTTGTTATTCGTGAATAATAATAGTTATTGTGGGTGTAAATAAATTGGAATAAACGAAATATATTTATTGAGTATTATACCTATATTATGTAAATTGGGTTGGCAATAATACACTATTTTAGGGCGCTTTAGGGTATAGGCCTCCTCCTCCCCTCACAGCCTTCCTTAACCATCGCCATTATTGACTGACAATTACAAAGTGGATACATACTACTTTTTATAATTTAAATTAATACGCCTATCTTTAATTAATGAAAATTTGTTAATTATATTTTCCGTGAAGTCATCAGATTTCTGAAGTGTGCTAAATAATTCCTTTTCAATTGAAATAAGTGCAAGCGACGATAAACGTTCATTCTTCATAGAGTTCTGACTATCCGTTTTAATACGTATTAAACAAGAAAAATGTCTTTCAACCGATGTACTTGTTGCTGGAATTGTAGCAATTAAAACAATAAGTTTAAAAACCTCTAAAATATTTCTCGAAATTCATATTCCACAAAATATTTTAACATTGACTCGATATTTAATATTTCAAATTGATCATCACAATAGGTATATAACCCAATATTCCCAGTAATGTCCCGGCTTATTCAATGCGAAGGCGTCTTCAGATCTGCCGAAGAACGCCGATCTACTTCAGGCGACGATTGCATTCGCCTTCAACTGCTTTATTTAAAGAGTATAATTGGCTGCAGATGTCTGAGCTGCGATTATTTTGCCATTACAGCAAATCTGGTTGACGTGTTAGCTATCGATTTTCAGGCGATGGGATGGAGAACAGTTCATTGTAATTGCGCTGTTATGAGAAATGACATACAATTTTAAAGGTAGGCGGCGCCTACCTTGCCTACCCCGACGAGCCGCCACTGTAATATAGTGCTTTTATAATTAACAAATACATCGGTAGTTTATAACTGAATATTCATAACTACGTAATTATTATCCTTAGATATATTAAATATAATAGTTTTCAAAATTATATAATTATATTGGTGGGAAATAAATCACTTAATAGCATCCCACCGTTATTAACCCGACAGCGCTCGCGCTATTTTTGAAATACAAATGCTCGCAATGGGTAAAATTTACCCATATTCAAACAAAAATGTTTTCTTAATACTATTTATTGAACAGCAGTAGTATTATAAAAAAAATGTTTTAGAGATAACATTTGGTGTATAGGTACATGTATTTCAAGAATTTAAGACATTGTTTTTGCGCAATTTTCACAGAAAAAAATTGATGTTAACGGCAAATGTAAATTTTGCATCTAGCACAACAAATTGTGGTTTTTCTGTCTTTTTTGTTTGTGCAAATGGCGCATCTTCCTCTGACATTACTTCCAATTTGAACGTTGTTTTTAATTTCGATGTCAGCATATTTTTTATTTTTTGGAGTAACTCTCTTGGTAACGTAGAAATCTTTCCTCGGTTTTCCATGTGTTCTTGGCATAATGAAAGCCCCAATCCTTCTGAAAATGTCTCCTGGCTATTTTCTTTCCAGTATTTTCTGCACAAATCACTTGCGCATTGATTCTCGCAATATTCAATATTGAAAGAAATTTTACGAGGGGCCAGCGACTCATTTTCCGAGCAACACTATAAGATACCTTCATTTCATCTACAACATCAACTGCGCCTTTAGTAGTATGTAATAATTTCAGGTTTTAACTTTTCATTGGTTTGGGAATCTATCGCATCATCATGATGCATAGTGGATAATAGTAAAAACAGCTTTCCTTTTGGTGATGTATGTGAGACCAAAGTTGTAAAATCTTTGAACCCGAACATATTGCAATTAATTTCAGATTTATTCTTATTGGAACAGAACTTAGTAGGTATTTCCCTCTTATTCTTCCTTATTGTACCTACCAGAGTAAGGTTATGATTTCTCATGAGTTCCTCGGATAAATCCATACTTGTAAACCAATTATCCATGATCACGTTCCGTCCTGTGCCGGATATTGGGAAAACTAACCTCTTTACCATTTCAAATGCCGAAATATTGACGTATTATATGCCGAAATATTGACAACGTCTCTGAGGTTGTTTGCCGGCATCTATTTCTAAATTAGACGTGTAGAAAGAATTTGAATCAATTATGGCAAAGATTTTTATACCGTATCGCGCCGGTTTACTTTTGATGTACTGCCGGAACGAGCAACGACCACGAAATGCTTCCAAAATCTCATCAGTTGTTACATTCTCTGAAACTGTGTACATGTTCCGACAATTATCGACAAATTGTTCAAACATCTCCCGAACAGGTGCTAATTTGTCTTCCAATTTTCTCGCTTGGCGATTCAAAATATTGTCAAACCGCAAACACCTCATCAAAAACTTAAATCGAGATATTGACATTACCGCAGGAAATATATCCAAACCCATACCATCGGTTGACCATAAACCACATATATTAACATAAGACAACTTAGCAACGCCAGCCAGGTACAAAATCCCAAAAAGCAGCTTTTATTTCATGTAGATTTGTATACAAATCATCCCGTTCCCGAACAAAATTGGGCCTTATTTTCTCAATATATATGTTCGTGTAATATATAATTTTGCCGATAAAATCATTAGATAAAAAAAGGGCAAGTGCTTCTTGAGGTGTCTTTGCGCTTCTCGCTTCAGGTCGCACACCTAATTTGTGTCTATCACTGACCTTGTTGTGGTTAGGTGTGCGCACAGTTTGTCTTGGACGATTTTTGTTCCATTTGGTGAATCCATCCCGGCCGACATAGCTCTTCACAAAACGTGAAAGAAAAATTTCAACAAGTATGGTCTCTATTTCTTCATTTTCTTCGAAAAGTTCATCCTCTGAAGCTGAATCATGATCACTAATATTGAGAACATCTGTTTCTTCACCACCGATAATATCTTCGTTACTTTCTAGCTCGTCGTATCATTTCAGCATCTGCTCCTCCAGTATTTTATCCATTTTAAAGATTTTTGTGCCTACAACATGTATTCCCTAGCACACACGATCTGAGTAAGGAAAAAGTAATAATAACCTATTGGCAATAATTCACACAAAATTGGGACCTTAAAACGCTCGCGCTATGGGTAAATATTACCCAGACAGAAATAAATCACGACAACGAATTTACAAACGTGTGCCTTCGACGGTCACCGATATAATATTGACGAATAATGTGTTTTGAGCAGCTACCAAGCGCAGGAGACGTGTATGCGCGCGCTTCAACTAAATACAGATCAAACGAAAAAACCTGGGTAAACTTTATCCATACGCGAGCGTTCTAGGGTTAAATAAATTTTTCTTTCAGTCTAGTTGCTCGGTTTTTTTTTTATCACATTTTTTAAAAAAATGCTTATAGTGATTTCTTTCATAACTTTTATAGTCGCTGAATATTAAATGGGAGTATGAGATAATCCCATGTCTTCTCATCGTTTTCAACATCTACGTTTTTTCACACTTCAACGTCCAGTAGGATGCGTCTTCCTACAAAAATTAAAACACAATGATATAATCATCACTGATACCTTTCTATAATTATATGTATCATGATAAAGTCATTGTTGTCGTGTATAGCGCGGTCGCACGATGTCACGGCTCAAGATTGATCTAAATAGGGTAAAGTCGTGATTGAACCTCTTCTGTCCGTTACCGACCTTGACAATTTCCAATGAGAAACATTAGTTCATCTATTAAAGGTTAAGTTTTTACGAGCGTTTTTTCGCTGTTGTTGTTGATTGCCTTAATTTGCTACATTTACGCTAGAAAAATTAATAACAGTAATGATCGCGCGGCGCATGATCTCACGCGTGGAAGGAATTTTAATCCGGAGATCACTTTGTACTTTTCCTTCAACGTTGTTGCGGCCGTAATTTTAAGTATAAGAGTTATTAAGTTGAATACAAGATTTGCACCTGCAATTTTTAACTTAATTGTGTGATAATTCCACAAAATTTGTTGCTATAGTACAAGTTTACAAAAATATTGGTTAAAAATGGGTAATATATTTATTTATATGTATCCTATGCAGCCTAGAAAACGCGACGCTTGGAAATAATTAATATTCACGCCTTTTCATTATGTTATAAACAAACACCGACAAAACATTGAGGCAGCTGTAAAATAAACTTGACACTTTTGCACTATAATAATAATAATATAATAATAAGTTTGATCAGATTAAAGTAACAACACTGTGTCTGTTAAAGTAACTAACACATTTTCCAGAGTGACCATTTAAGGGCGCTATAGTTCATACTAGCACTAAATCTGTTGTCACATACTCTAAAAGCGCGGTTAACTTCTCGACCTTAAGGACAATATTACAGTGAGCCACCTAATGTTCATGGACGATATAACACTCTATTCTAACATCAAGTCCCAAATACACTCCCTGATTTCCACAAAAACCTTTAGCAAAGATATTGGCGTGGTCATTTGAATTAGATAAATGGATTCAAGGAAATGTGGAACCAAAAGAAGACTTGCTTACCCTTAGACAAGATGACACCTATAAATAGTCTAACTAGTTGTACGAAATGTCTATTTCGTACAACAACTGCATCGATAACACCACCTCGAAACAATAATTCAAAGAGAAATATAGGGACCGTCTGGCAGAGCTATTGAATATATTACTTTATCCACGGACTATGATAATGGATATAAACACTTGGGCCATTCCTGTTCTCAGGTGCTCCTTAGGGATATAAAATCACAATAATTTGGACTAATGAGCTGGATAAGCTAACGAGTCGATTACTAACTAAATTTAGGAATCACCATATATGATCAGCTGTTGGGAAACTATATTATACAAAAATAAACAGTTTTAAGACATTAAAGCGGACTTTTCCGCACGTAGAAAATCTCTATATTGAGACTGAGTGGCCGAGAAAAAAATAAACCAACACATAAATGCAGAATATATGTTTTATGTGACAGTTTTACTTTTTTCAAATAGTCTACCATCGTGCTTTCTCATGACCCATGGACAGGGTGGGGTGTGTCCTATCCATTTCAAAATCAATAGATGTCATCTGGTAGACGTCGCCAAACAGAATCAGTTGAAACCTGATCGATCTGACCCGATTTAATTGAGTGATCGTGCTAACAAAAAATAAATCTCAAATAGTCTAACATTGTTGCTTTCTCATGACATATGAAAATGGTAGAGTGTGTTCTATCCACCTCAAAATTAATAGGTGTCGTCTGGGAGATGTCCCCGATCAGAATCAGTGAAACCCGATCGATTCGACACGATTTAGTTGAGTTATCGTGCTAACAAGATTTAAATTCCGACGGCAACGACACATACACAAAATGGTTTAAAAACCATTTTTTTTGTTTTTATTCCGAAAAACGAAAAATAAACCCTAAAAAATTTTGTCTACGAGATTAAATTATATTTCCACGTATAATGGAGTGCGGAAAAGTAAAACATCAAAGGGAACAAGGATTAATTAATATCGGAGTAATTAACAACAGAGTTCTGTAGAAAGTGGGAGACGGATATCAAGAAATATTTACTTCCAAGACTCTGATAATGCACTTATAGGATATACTGCATGGATAGGAAGATATACTGTACTAAAACTCAGTGAGGGAAACTTCTAGTTTACACCAATAAGACTAGGCATTGCTCTGCTAGACAGAAAAGGCATATTAACAATCAGACCTGAAACCAAGATTCCATTGTAGCAATCGAAGATAGCGTGATATCTACTCGCAATTATGAGATATGTTTATTAAAGATAAATGTGGAAAACATGTATCGTAAATGCAGTAGACTAAGAGAAATAATCGACCACTAATTGAGAGATATTCGGGTGTGATAGACTGGGAATTCTAGGAAGACACTATCAGGTGGCACAAAAGGAGAAACTGTTGCTGAGCCCATCATCGTACTACAAATATAAGCTGCATCGAGCCCTCCAGAACGACACACACCTGTTATAAGATGGACTAATAATCGTTGACAGAACAGCGAACTACAATCGGTCAGATATCGTGCTCATTGACAGATATCATCCACATTGTCTCTTCTCCCAAAACATCAGAAAATTGGAAGCCGAGAAAATTAGGTAATACGAAAACTGTGCCTTAGAAATTACCTTTCACCTGGGGGATAGATAGACTAGAAATTACTTAAATATTTATCTCTGCAATAGGTTTACTATTGCCGCCAAAAACTTATGAACGAACATTGAAAATCTGAGACTTCCGAATTCCAAAGAAAATTGTCCAAGTATACACTCTGATTCATCTAGCTGTACTCCTAAATCTCTTTAGTTCTAATCATGTAAATCTTGTGACGTGGTGAAAATTAAATTCAAACATTACTTAAGATTACAGTAGTAAGAAAAAATTTTGGAAAGCAATAGTAAGAACAAGTTTTGATAATAAATGCATGATTGATATTAATACGCTATACTGGCTCCAACAATTATTTTAAAATGTATGACCTTTGACCAAGATCATTTTTGATATTCCTATTGTATATAAAGCAATTGTTCACAAAATTTCCCCAGAGCTTTGATTAACGCATTCTGTTGTAGGTATATTTTAAACTTTATTGAAACTAAATTTCCGTGGTATTTCGTGAATATTCGATGAAGGTCGATTTCTCTTCTATTTTAATACACCAGGTTGTGGCCCATTTCTTATTTGGCCTAGATTTTCTTGAAAAATTGTTACGCCAAAATTTGGGTCATTGTTTATGGATACCTTGGGTACTAGGATAGCAATGTCATCCGTAAAAGTCCAGGTAGTTACTCCTTCATTAGTTGGAAGACCAGCTGTGAAGATTATGTATACTATTGGTGCAAGCACGCTACCCTGTGGAACCCCGAATTCTTTGAGACGTAATTCTATTATTTAGATTCATACCTGTCTCTAAAATACCTCTTCTCTAAGTAAAATCTAAGAAGGATAAACATTCCATATGATAGGTTATTTTTCAGCATAACTTATATATTATTACAAAATAATTAACAAGTATTTTCGTTAGATCACCCGATATATTACCTTTCGATGTGACATTAGATGTTCAGTATTGCTAAAATAATTACGTCTTAAGGGCAAACTTCCTGAATTAGTTTTATTCATTGCTACTAAAAGTAATTGAAGGTAAATTTATGAGCTATAAATAATTCGTCCCTCAAAATTCCTCAAAAACTATCTCTCATTGGTTCCGTAACAAGGACGATCCACCGAATTGCACTAACAGCTTTATAATTTACGAAAGTGATAAATTACGGAGCATTACATAATGTGCAGAATACCCGAGTCCATGGTGAAGCATTTACAGTGTCTATAATTATATCTTAAGTATAGACTATTTACCTAATCGCGGACAAATGCGAATGTTAATAGTAAATAAATTATTTCAGTCACGTTATGTGCTCCAACGAACAGTAAATATTAAAGTGACATTTTGATCTATGTAGTTCTCCTCTCCTCTGCTTTTACAATCAATCACAGATTGGACAAGAGAGGCACGTAAATCTATATTTACAGAAGTCGTTGCGTGCACATGAACGAAAGGATTATTGAAAATGGAAGTAACTGTGGGAAATACGTTGACCCAAGAGTGAAATAATCTACTAGAATATGAATAATATCTTAAACCACGTATAAATTTACACTTTATTTACACCAGGTAGGATACACACAAAGAGCCACCAATTTACGAAATTATTAATGGCGACATCATCAAAATTATGGTGGTATTTGACCCTGACAATGTTTAAGGTTATGGCGGAATTTGACTACCCCTGAGGTGAGCTACTTATGCTTTGACCAAAATAATCCATGGCGACCAAAATGAACCATGCCCATATTTAGTAATATCAAGGTACTATCTG
Source organism: Rosalia funebris (assembly GCA_037954035.1). Classification (NCBI taxonomy): domain Eukaryota; kingdom Metazoa; phylum Arthropoda; class Insecta; order Coleoptera; family Cerambycidae; genus Rosalia; species Rosalia funebris. Next base: position 37,220,937 of record JAZFAV010000015.1, read on the forward strand.
GTGATTTATACACTATGATTCAAATAGCCCCTAAACAATAAAAACAAGAAAATGAAACCCTCCATCCGTCTTTAAATTTTCTTATTTAATTGCGACTTTTAAAAGGCAAATTATCCACAATTGTATGACCAATTTTTACATATTGAATGGTATCATTTAAAGCAGTTACTCTGGACAAGTACAGTAGAATTGAACATTATTTAAGACTGGGGGCAATTACTTAAGTTAACATGATACATATATCATTGAAGTTAGTCAGGAAGTGACCCTCGTGGTTATTATTAGAATGAATGACCTTCTCCAGACAGACAAGAACTCAAGCGGCTTGCATATAAGGCAACTCGTACAAACATAGGCGAGATGTAATCATAGGCTATCCCTCGGATAAGATGTAAAACTGTAAATCCCTTGACTACCATATATCAGTCAAGTAAACTGTACCCTTTATCCACCAATAATAATAGTGAGTTTGAAAAAAATATATTCAAGAGTTAAGAGTAGCTCATTTTCTAATAAGGCTTCAATAATGATAATCGACCAATGTTAAATAATAGTATTAAAAATATATTATTTAATGACTTTGAATCACTCGAGCTACTATTTATAAACATAGTGACATAATCAGTTTGTTTATGAAAACCAACGTTATTTAAGAAATTTTACATCTGGGAGTGTCCTCTTATGGCGTCAAATAAACAAAAATGAAATTTATAGGGACTAGGAGAGAATAGACCCTCAGAATTTCACGATATTTCTTTTTAATAAAATCAGTAATTATTAGGCAAATATACCAAATTAGTTATGTACTAAAATTTTTGTTTCTACTACGTTCTAATACATGTACAACCACTATTGCTTAATAAACACTTTGCACTATTTTCCATTCACTGTTCAGTACTTACTTGAAAGTTTTTTCAAAGTGTGATATAAAATGTTTTTTTTTTCTGGTTTCATAAAATCTGTGTTATATTAAAGCAATTTAGATTATCAACAACTACAACACAGTAACGCCCTAAATAATTACCGTGAAGTAATTTTAGATAGTATTCCTATTTTAGGTATTAACAATTTAATTAACTCTTTTAAATCTACTCGTAGGAGGCAATTATCTGAAACATATTACCATAGATTAACAGAAAATATATTAATCAGATCAGTATAACTGTGGATACTACAAAATATATAAAAAAAATACCCGGTTGGTTACGTATTAGTGCTCTATGAAACATTAGGTATAAAGCTAGTACACCTGTAAAATCATACAACAGTTACACAATCACAAAATCAAGTAGTCTTTGATTACAAAGTTTGAACATACGAAAATCGAGTTCCTTCCCTTAAACCTTCACTTGAAATATATTAACTATCTTAAATTTTCTCTTCCAAAAATTACTAATACACAAAAAAATCTGCGTAATGTGAAACAGGCTGGGATCTATTTCAATTAATCTATTTATTGACCTATAATACTCTGTTGAACAACATAATATGAGTAATTAATATAAGTTGCATCATTATAATTCCATGTATTTTAAAATTTCTCGTTTCCTGCCATTTTCAAGTAGTCTATTCCAACACATATTCTTCACTGTTATTTTATTAGGATATAACTTCCTTTACATTTTTAAACCTTTACATATATTCTGCATATATTTTCTATAGAAATTAATTATCATAAGAGTATACAGGGTGTCCCAGATTTAAACGGGCATACTCTAGTGGAAGGTAGAGCACACTCAGCTGAGTTCAAAATACCTTCTATTCTTACCATTGAATGTGAATCGTTTTCGAGATACGGGGTGTTTTATGGTTTTTGACCAGAACTTTAGTCCGCCATATTTTTGAAATGACTGCACATATTTAAATAAAATTTAGTAAACATAAATTATACTCTTTTAGGTTAAACAATAGCTTAAGTGATTTTGGAAAAATTCAAAAACCGACCTCCATTTTTTTTTAATATGGCTCCTTGGGTCGTAAGCATCACACTGTATAATTTTGTAGTAAATGTTAGTAAACTTTTAAAAGGCCTATGGCCAGTTTATGAAATAATGTCATAATATTTGATGCCACGTTTACGGGTATTCCTCAATAAATTTTCAAAAGTATTGAAATACCAAATTTGACATTCTACAAATAACACAATCCAGTTGCTAACATCATTATTTTATTAATTTCAACTACATACCCCGCAGAAGAGGTTGTTATTTATTTTTGTTTTAACATTCAGTGTTTTTCCGTCCAAAATAAAGCACATTCCATTTATTTCACGAATAAAAAATAAGTAATAAAACGATACGATTAACATATGACATTGTTGCATTAAAAATCCCAATTAGCACATGTCAAATGTGTAATTTTACAAATAAGAATTGCTGTTTGCTCTTAGTAATTGACGAAGGCCAATTCACACGTGACAGAATTAGTAACTGTAGAAATCAATATGTTTGGGCAACCGAAAATCCACTTGCAGTGATTCAGAAACATTCCCAATATAGATTTAGCATTAATGTGTGGTGTGGTATTCACAATAATCATCTAATAGGGCCCCATATTTTTGAAGGAAGGCTAACTGGTGAGGTTTATTTAAGCTTTCTTAGAGATATCTTCCCAGATTTATTAGAAGGCATCAATACTAGGGGTTTGTGGTTTCAGTACGATAGTGCTGGAACCCATTATTATGTACCGGTCCGGGATCATCTGAGCCAGCATTACATCAACAGATGAATTGGTCGCGGAGGTCCGGTAAACTGGCCACCTAGGTCTCCTGATCTTACACTTCTAGATTACTTTTTATGGGGTCATCTCAAGTCAGAGGTGTACAATGAAGAGTTCAATACACGATAGCAGATTCTAGAAAAAATTATTACTGTATGTGATAACATTAGAAATAACCCGGAAATGATTGATAGGTCAGTGAAAAACATATTAAAACGTTCTCGAAAATGTATTGATGCTAGGGGCATTCATTTTGAAAATCTGTTATAGTTTTAATTATTTACACCGTTTTTATTTATTTTTTTTTATTATTTAATGTTCTAAATAAATTTATGAAAGAAATGGAATGTGTAATATTTTGGATGAAATTAAACTAAAAAAAGCTTAAAAACACCGAATGTCAGAACAAAAACCTCTTCTGTGGGATATTTAGCTAAAATTAATAAAATAATGATGTTAGCAACTGTATTGTGTTATTTGTAGAATGTCAAATTTGGTATTTCAATACTATTGAAAATTTATTGAGAATACCTATAGACGTGCCATTAAATATTATGACATTATTTCATAAACTGGTCCATAGGCTTTTTAAAAGTTTATCCAAAGAGCCATATTAAAAAAAATGGAAGTCGATCCTTGAATTTCTCCGAAATCACTTAAGCTATTTATTAACCTAAAAGAGTATAATATGAGTTTTATCTAAATATGTGCAGTGATTTCAAAAATATGGCGGACTAAAGTTCTGGTCAAAAATCATAACACTATGATTTCAAGAACGGTTTACATTCAACGGTAAGTATAGGGGTGTTTTGAACTCAGCTGAGTGTGCTCTATCTTTCACTAGAGTATGTATGTCCGTTTAAATCTGGGAAACCCTGTATAACCTCCAACTGCATCTTCTAGAAGAACAAAAAAAGAAACATCCTTTAATAAAGTTATTCTAGCTGGTGGTGTTCTGATTCTGCTACTCAGTGGAGGTGCAAATAATATTGTCAGGTGTATCTATAAGCAAATCATTTCAGTAACTGCCTTATTATATGATATAAAAACTATTATATTCACTAATTTTCATAATATATCCAGAAAATCACCTGCAAGTTTATCATGAGTTTATTCTCAGTATCAATGATTTTCTGAAAGCATTTGAACATGTTACTAGTACTTTTCCTTATTGTCGTTAAACGAATTCCAAATCCGTTGAACATTTAGTACCTACATATTCAACAAAATAAAAAAATCTTGATGAAAAGATATTTTTTCTTATGGAAATATATTTACAGAACATGAAGAGCTCTATAATTCCGAGGAGATACTACAAGTACTATCTGGATCAATATCTATGTAGCTATTAAAATATCCATCTTTAAATGTGTTCATATGTAAGAGTGTCCCCTGAAATATTTCTCTGTTTCAAGTCTTTTCCAAAAAAGAAGCCTGATTTATTTAAGTGCTGACTAAAGTTATTATTTGTTATGTTCTTCTTTTTTCACAATTTTCAGGCATTCAAACACTTTCACCATCACTAAATGTTTACTAAAAAGCCTGATTTAGAAAATTTTAGGAATAGGATTTATTGTGTTAGATTATGGTGCACCAGTGTCCCGCCTTACTACACTAATCACAACCGACGGATGCAATATACCTGTAGGGAGGAATGCAATAAAAGTCCGTTCCCATAGTAAAAATTTAATGGACAATTGCGACACTGATAACGTCGTAGTAACCAGCTTAACAAGTAGTTAAGAGGCCTACATTGTTACTCTAACAGTACTTGGACATACAGTTAATACAATCAATAGGAAGCATCACTTAATATAGAGTAAGGGTGAATGTAAGTTATGGTAAATATTGCCACTCAAACGGATGGATGTCATAATTAATGGCATCTCGGCGTATTGATCGACAATAAATGTTACTGGGTGCTATAATATTAATATTTACTACGTCAATATATCCGATAATATTATTAAAATAATTTTTATATCGATTTTATAAATCATTAAGGCGCACAAAAAGTCTAAACCAATTAAACTTGAGGAATTTCAGCTGCCCCGTCGTTATGTGTAATAAATTATTGGAATTGGTATTTCAAAGCATAACAATGCAATGAATAATATACTAGCATATGTTGTAGTTAACGCTGAACTTAAGTAGAGAGGAGATAGAGCTAGAAGCTTCATCATAAAATATCTAATCAACGGTAGATAGACTGCAATACTTAGCATCAACAACTGTTCCTTTTTAGAGACAAACAATGCATTCTTATTAAAAACAAGTTGCAATGACCTACATAGTGAATGAGAAATAAGTAGGGAAAATAAGTAAGGAAGTGTTCTTTGATAAAAATACAAATAAAGAATATATGAATTTATATTTGACAGAAATAAAAGGGATTAATGTCGTAAAAAATAGAGTAGATTTCGGGATTAAAGTACAGGGACAGAAACTAAAAATGCTGAGATTCGCGAATGATATAGCAGTATTAGCATCTAGTAAAGAGGAATTGGAATCAGCGTTGAACGAAATGGAGGCAATGTTGACAGAGGAATACGGAATGAGGGTGAATAAAAACAAAACAAAAGTGTTAGTGTGCAGAGGGCGCGAGAGCAGAGCAAAAACGAAAGTAGAAATTAATAATGAAAGATTGGAGGAAGTTAAAGACTTCACTTATTTAGGAAGTAAAATAAATTGGAATGGAAGAAGCGATGAAGATATAAAACAAAGAATAGCGCAGGGTCGAGTAGCTTTTAACAAAAAGAAAGCACTTTTATGCTCGGGAGTAATAAACTTAGAAACAAGGAAGAGATTTTTGAAAATGTATGTATAAAGCACGGCACTATACGGTTGCGAAACCTGGACGGTAGTGCAAGTAGGAAGACATTAGAATACTGATAGGGACTGATAAAGTTAGAAGTAACAGAAAGTCGGCGAGAAAAGAAGTGGGGGAATAGTCCGCGATATGTTGGAGGCAGAAATAGGAGTGAAGAAAGGCAGAAGTAGGCCTACATTAGACTACTGCTCGCAAATAGTAAGGGATGTAGGTTGTAGCACAATTAGCGAAATGCGTAGGTTAGCACAAGATAGGAGAAGCTGGAGGTTAGCGTCCAACCAGTCTTAGGACTAATGACCTCGTGATGATGAGAAATAAAGAACAAATAAAACCAGGAGCCTATTTTTCAATGAACACCAAAAGACAATAAGTTACACATATCTCTGCAAACTGGTCTCCTGTTGGTTTGTTGTTCGAGTATCGAGGGCTTCAACTCCTTATCAGGATTATTCAAAATTTCAAAATGGGAGAACATTAACAATCTGATCATCAATAAGATGATAGACGTAAATATTGTAGAGAAAGGGTATTCAGTTTTCAACAAGTAAGAGTAAGAACTCAATAAATGTAGCCCATCCCTAAAATAACTGAATAGATAAAGTCTACGTGTAATGGAGTGCCATCAAGGAGAACTGACATTTTTCTGTAAGGATTGTATTCATCCATATGGGAAGAATATGGTTTAGTTTCAACAATGTTGAGAGTTATAAGTGAACGAACGTAGCTCATCTATAAAATAATCGAATAGATAAAGGGTCTCTTCAATCTAAAAGAAGGAAATGGTATATATTCAATTCCACCTGAGCTCACTCGTTAGCAGTAAGTGTACCAAAGTGACAGTCTCGGCCAAATATTAGAGTTACTACCTCCAACTAATGGAGTGCCATCAAAGAGAACTGACATTTTTCTCTCAAAATGGTATTTGTCCTCGTCTTTAAGTGTACATTTCTTACAAGACCTAAAAGAGGTATGGGGGAGGCTGTTATGTTAGCAAAACTTTAAACTTTAGTTTCAGTGAAACGTTACTACTTGTAAAAATATAAATAAACGTATTGTTTAAAAGATACTAGAAATGTTTGTCCTTTGAAGGAATGTTCAGTTATTTTATGAAAATATATTGATAGAAATATGGTTTACATAAGAAATGGGCTCGAGGACCTACAATTTACAGGGTTAAATCCAAATGTCACCATGCTATCAGTTTTAGAAGCAAATGATAAGATGACAATTATGTAAACTATTTTGTCCGTGTTACACAAAGAGAAAAAACTACTCAAACGAATGTACAAGCAGGACAATAGAGTATGATTTGGATAACTGTTAGTTATTTAGTTTCTTAGTTAGTGCTTTAGTTTCTTTAAATCAATCTTCTACTATGTAAATTATTCATAGATCGAAAAATAATATAGGTACCTAAATACTCTAATTATACTACTATCATTCAGGTAATGGAGCTCATGATATCACCCATATTACCAAATCACCCATATAAAGTCATGATATTCCATTAGAAGTGTTTCGAGAATAGTTGGAACATATTTTTGACAAATTTTATAAAGTCTTTTCATTTTTAGTGAGGTTTTGGACTAAAATACTGGTAAAACAGAATTATTTTTGTGTTTGACATTTTCTCTCTTCTTTCAATATATCCATCATTAACAAGGAGATGATATTTTTACTAGCATCTCCGTACGAAATCTCGTTAAGATAACTACCTTCCATAGGTAGCCAGTTTTATATTGCAAATACTAAACTAATGAGAAAAAAATAAAGGATAATATTACATGTTGGAATTTGTTGGAATCAGATAATTTTTAACTAGCTCTATTCTCTACTTATACCTAAATTTTTCTCAGGTTCAGTACACTGTTACAAATATTTTTCATATACTTTGCATTGATAACTCAATGTAACCATGGTTGCTCATGGTCAAGCAATAAAGGAATAATATATTGTGGTTTAATACACCACTTTTTTAATCACTAGTCTCATATAACTATTTCTATTCATGGCTAGTTAACCGTTATGTGGCAAACATTCGGTTCACTGATCTATTAATGTCGCCATTCACCATATCAACCAATACAACGCGAGGTTAGGTATAAGGCCCTTGAATTTATTCATGCTTTCATCATATTGGGCTTCTTAATACTTTCAATGGCATCTAACAGTCTTTTATTGGTCACACTTTTAACCTTTCTAAGTTTAACCTTTCTTAAGGAGTTTTCTAACCTTTCATACATTACCAGCGCTACTATGTGCTCCTTAAACCTAGTTACAATTGCTATTTTCATCTGCCCAATGTACTTTGAACACTCTGCTGAATTATCAAGGCTACAGAGTTAAGGAAAAGTATCTTAAATCTATTCCATCTAATTAATTTATTTACTATGGGAGTAGACTATCCATTACCTTTAGCTACAACTTTAATGATATTTTCCTTTTCAAACATATCGTTAATATTGTAGCAAATAATAGACCAAGTCACAGCTCAGTACTTATATTCCTGAGAGCTATAACTGGAATAATACGTCAGTCTTATCTAAGTTAATTGTTGTATAATTAAATGTATATAATAAGTTGGTTAATTGTTATCTTCTACATTCTCTTAGTACTTTAATTCTAATAATCATGAAGCATAAATAGTTTTATTGGCCATACATTTAACACCATTCAAAATAGCACTATAATGTGCTATGTTTTTCATAAATGGCTAGATTATTTATGGAGGGATAGCATTGTGGAGCTATGCAACAAGTAATGTTATTATGGTAAGTCCTTAGTTCCATTTTGTGTTTAACTCAAGTTAATCTATTAAATCAATTTTCTTTATGTTTATGTGATATATGTATTTTCGTTAAACTTGCCCATGTAGGGATATATTACTTATATATGTTTAGAATGTCTTCCGTGATAGACGTGTTCGATGACCTTCAATGAGGAGTATTTCAAATTACTTAAAAATAAGACACTGAGGATTGCAAAATCGACACGTGAGATCTAGTTTGAACACAGAAAACAAGCATTAACGATCATTAGATGTAATAGAGATAATTACATATTTATACTTGCAAGTTCTTCTTCGATGGTGAATGTAAAAATCTTAAAAGTCCGCCCTTGAAAGTAATTGAAACTAAACATCGTGATACAATTATTTTAAATTAGTAATGATCTCGCTTTTTCCGGTTTTTGTTAAAATTACTTACATTACCTTGGGGGTAAGAAGCAAATTCAAGAAAAAACTTCCACTTAGTTGTCTGATGGTAAAGCATAGGCGTGCTCTTTGATTTTAATATTAATCAAGAAGAAGACATAAAACATATTTGAGGATTAAGTTAACATTAATTTAATGTTAAGGAAATTTCGAGAATATTAGGTAGGTAAAGAAAACTTCAGCAGTAATTGGAATTGGCAATATGAGAATTTATATTATTAATCAAATTATATATGTTGTATTTAATACATAATAGTTACTGGACACATAGTTTTAAAGTGATACACTGGGATACATTTTATTTTATCGCTCGATTGTATGAACTATCATATTAATAGTGGAGTAAAGTCATCACGACGCGTTTGTAACATTTCTACTACTCATATTTTCTAAAAAAGAAAAATAATACCCCTTTGAAATTGAACACATTTTTCTTTTATTTTCATTTAATATATAAAGCCACAATATAATATCAGAGTAAGGTATGTAGTGGTGCCAGTTTAGAAAATATTTAGATACTCGTGAATAATGCAGCCAAATTCCTGGATATCATATTTAACGTATTAATTACATTTAATCATATTTGTACTAACGTGAATGATCCTCCAGGTTGGGATATATCCCAAAAGAGGCTGTTGTCTTAGTATGTATGTATATCTACTAATAACTATTCTTATAATAAGGGGATTTAGTTTTTACGGAAGATAAATAAATAACATTTAATTAGTTTTAATGTCATGAAAGAGTGTACTGTATAATTAATTATTTAAAAATTTGGGTACATTTTTTATTCTACAATTTGATAAATTCAGTTTTATTAATAAGTAAAAAAATAATGGATTATTTAAACAAATTTGATCAATATTTGTTCAGTTCAATAAATTGCTTAATAACTTAATAATTCTTCTTGTGAAAAGGGGATTTTTTTTCACTAAAAATACAAATTTCAGATCAACAATTTTGAATAATACTGAAAATAAAGTACCTATATGATAATATGTATGAAAAATACGTAATATTACATATACAGGGTGATTCAGCTAACACGTTCATTAAAAGTTTATGAACTTCCCATTGGAATTCATTCTTTAAAATTTGAAATCAGGGGTTAGCGAGGACGATCTATTCAACTAAAGTATTTTTGCTTTTCTGACACTTCCGATTATACCGGAAGTAGCTATCAACTTCCTTATTTTAAATAGAACACCCAGTATATTATTACATTTTTGAATTACCCTGCTGATTATAAGTGAACTTTCTTAACAATTCCCTATACCTATCTTCAGCAGTTTTTGAGATATTTTAATTTTTTTTTTTTAAATTAGGTTTTGTAGTATACCATTGGAATGCTCGTCACTTATTCAAAACAAAAGCTATAGTAGCAAATTTTGGGCTGTAATTAGGTCGACTATTAAGCTTTCAGGTGATATGTAGTTTGATATTTTATTATTTACAGGGTGTCCAAAAAATTTAGTTCATTCTGACAAACTTCAACTGCTCAAAAGTCAATTTTCTTAAATAAAACACCCTGTATTTTGTTGCTTTCTGTAATGGAGAATTAAGTTATATTTCAATCTGTATTAGGATTCCCTATACCTATCTGCTACCGTTTTCTTGCTATCGAGGTATTTTTTATTCTATACATAGTTTTCCATGGTTTCCATAATGGTTGCAGAATGTCTCTAAAAGTACATATACTGCATGCTCATTTAAATAAAGAAAACAACATGGCGGCGTACTCAGAAGAACAAGGAGAACGTTTTCATCAATATATAATGAAATTCGAACAGCGTTATCAGGATCAATACAACGAAAATATGATGGGGGACTACATTTGAGGTTTAGTGAGAGAAAGTATTTATGAACATGAAAGAAAAAGTAAAAGGTTTCACTTTTAAACTTTTTTCCACTATTTTGTAACTTGATATGATAGTAAATGTTGATATAAATCATATATAAATCTATTTGTTTTGATTTATCGATAAAGAAAAACTTAAACTATGGATTTTCTAAAATACTTTTCAACCGTTCTCCTGAATACAAAAGCAAACTTTTTCAAGCCATATATTTTTTTTTCGTCTAACTGTCGATCAATCTGTCGAAATTTCATACCCTCTTATCAATGTCAAAATTCATGTTGACCTGTGTAATACCCGAGAGATCCTTTGGGATTTTACTTGTGTTGAATGTGGTTTTTTAAACTGTCTTATTTTAAACTTCCACATAAAAATTGAGATTTTCAAGTAACCTTGCAGGATCAAATCTAGCCCAGTGCAATCTGAAAATTCGCTGGTCATCCCATTTGCCTACCTAACGTATGTATTATCAATTGTATTTTATTTATGTTGTATTAGTTACTGTTAATAAAGAATTAATATAAGTATTTTACATGTTATGTCTTCGTTTTGTGTCTGTTGTTGTATGTCTCTTTTTTAACTTTAACTCACAACTCTTTTTTTAAATGTAAACTGTACTGATAAAATCCAGTAGAGTGCAATCGGGAAATTTCGCTGACCATCTAATTTTCTAGTTCACCTACCCGATGTCTTACTAATTATATTTTATTTACATTGTATTAGTTACAGTTAATAAAGAAATAATATAGTTAGTTATATGTCTTAATACCGAAAATGAAACAAATACTATTCTTTCTACATATATTAGTAGTATAATTCTATTCTTTACACATAATAATAGTATAATATTATACTATTTTTGCCATCGTTATGACACCTTATGTAATAAATAATTATATGTTAATTAAGTCAATCGCGGTAGTGCTGACCCAAATACACAAAACGAATACTTTCCAAAATTGTATCACCTTCGATAGCTCAGTTGGTAGAGCAGTGGACTGTAGAGGAATATAAAATGTGGACATCCATAGGTCGCTGGTTCAAATCCGGCTCGAAGGACAGTTTTTTATAATTGTACCAGAAATGATAGGAAGTAGAAATCAATATTATGTATATGTAATGTATACGTAACACTTATTTCTTTATTTAGCGTTTTTTTTTCTACGGTTTATCAAATTTGGTATAGGAATTGTTCTTTGAATAAGTGGTACCGGATGTCAAGAAAGATAAATGGAGGTAAAGTAGGGAAGCTCTTGTAATCGATTCAATACCAACTGGACTATATCAATGTTTACTGGAGAGCCAATTTTCAAACAAAAACAAAAATTTAAGATAAACTGAGAAAAAAGTAGCCTTGCAATAATAGGAGGCTGCTGAAATAATATCGTTCATACTGTGGTTCGGATGGTGTACTGGGCGTTATATTAGGGACGCCATTATATGCTTTGGTTTGAGTTCCACTGGGGAGAGTTTGTTACCTCTCCCTGACCATATGTGTGTTTGTCCTCGTCTCTATGTGTAATGTGTCTTCCCTTTCTATATAAAAAATATCATTTATTACGCCACTCCAAATGTGTGGTACACCTGTCCATCTAATTTACATATTGATATGTAAGATGTGCACATAACTTCATGTTCGTCTGATTTTTTTGAAACCGCATGGCAAACATCTGGTAAATTCGTAGTTTGGGTATAGAAATTTTGAATAAATTGTCGAGTTTCCTTATACGTACTACGAAAGAGCGTCGGATGTATGTACAAATCGTGTGTATCTTCTCTTTCGTATGATCACCACTTCACGCACTTGCATAATAAACGATCACTGTCGATGTAAAATGGACCTTGATCTATGAGCGAGGTAGTTACCGTAATTTATAGTGACAATTGCACATGAAAATTGAATACAATGGACGGTGTCGGTATATCGTACCATTCTGACAGCGATGTCCGTTGGAATTAGGTACAGCGTGAGTCCGTTGATTTGTCTATGATTTATGTTATATACCCTAAGATTAGATAAATTAAATAGTGTCACCATTATACGTAAAAACAAAAACAAAAACCAAAACAGGAGACTAGGTTTTCATAAACAGAGATAGGTTATGCATCACATGTTGGTTTTACCCACCAGTTAGCTTCATTAGGAGATATGTAAAACTGCAAAGAAATGCAGTGCAATGTATAATCGTTTGGTGTTTGGTTTTAGTTACTGTATAAATGTTCCCACCCTCTCCCAGGACATGTACTAAGGAATTCAAGGGCGATTTTAATTGAAATTACTCAAGCAAGTGAAACAAGTATTTAGAAACTGTGTTTTTTATTTAATCGGGGATATTTAATGGTTATATTTAATGACAACAAAATACTATACTCTTTTTAAGATCTAGTTTCCCTGTACAACATAATTATCGTAGATCATAAATAATGGTTCATCATTGTGCGCAATTTAGGATTTTCAGGTAAAATTTTGAAATCTCTCTGAGTATCTCCCCCTTGAATCCTCTTAGAGTAAAAGTTATTCCTGTAATAGTCAGTTAAAACTAAAAAAATTATTGTTAATACTCTATTCGGTGATATGAGGTTTATTCAATTTTGTATTGGTACCTTTTTTACAGGGTGACGTAGCCGTTGCTTGCGCGAGCTGGACAAGTGGTCCCCCTGATCTGTGTCCCACCTACCTCGGCATCGCTCTCGCTTCTCATCGAGGTAGGGGTCAATCATTCTCTAGATGTTGTAGTTTTCTTCCATTGCCCTACGTCCCTCGTCCGTCGAAACTATTAGGGGTTCGGGCCTAGCTCCCTCTCTTCTTCCTCCTTCTTCCTCATTATACATATTAACTATCATTCTCTCCTCAAGCATCCAGACATTCACACTTTTCACCATCCCATTCACCAATTCCCTCACGCTTTTATGCTGACCCACTACTAACATATATTCTTCCCTCTCATCCGACCACCTCGGGCACCTGAGCAACGTATTCTCGGGGTTGTCCCTTTCTCCACAGTATACACACTCATCCCCATCCACCTTCTCTATCTCACGCAGGTACTACCCTAAGCATCCATGGCCCGATAGTACCTACGTGAGATCGTATCCTATCTCCCCGTGTTTCCTTTCAACCCATGGCCGAACAGTTGGGATGATAGACCTAGCCCATGCCACGCATGTCTCTGCATCAAACCGCCTCTGCCACCTCATCCACGGCCTCTCCCTCGCATCCCACCTCTCAGACCCCCGGTACACCTCCTCTCTCTCCCTCGCGAGAAGATCGATGGGAAGCATCCGGCAATAACCAACATCGCGGCCCCAGATACCGTCCTATAAATACTCGCCACATGAAACGCCGCCCTTTTCTGCATACTACCAACTATCCTTCTTCACTTAATTACATTCAAAATGTCAACCCAAACGGGAGCGGCATACAACATGATAAACTGTGGCGCTCCTGCAAGGACCCTCCTCTTGGCCTCTCTGGAACCCCTCACGTTGGGCATAAGTCTCCCCAGAGCCGCCACTGTCCTCCCAATCTTTGCCATTGTTTTTTCTACGTGAAGTCTGAAATGTAGTCTCGGGTCCAACCACACCCCTAAATACTTCAGTAGGTACTCTTCCTGGTTTGATTGCAGCTTATCCTACTCGAAATTCAATGAGTGGTGGTTTCCTCCGTCTGGTGAGGAGGAGGAGGAATTTTGTATATCTATTATTTCTTAAGAAAACGAAGTTTGAAAATTTAAAATATCGTAAAATCAAGCAACTTTAACAGGTAAAGTTGCTTGATTTTACGATATTTTTATTTACGATGTTATTACCTAATTATCGAATGCCATATTTTGTTCAACATCCAGCGCAAAAACTATATTGTATTCTATGGTACTTACGTAGAAATTTGTAGACAAATTGATATAATTTGATTATTATTTTAACTATGACTATTACGAACATATAAGGAACTGAAATATTAATATTAATAATATAACTAGGTCAATATTATTACTGAGAATATTATTAATATTAGGAATTTTTATTAGTATTAGGAACTATAAAGCAATCGACAAATAGAATGAAAAATAAATGTTGTCCATTTGAAAATGTAAGATATATTTATAAACTTGGTAAGAAACCTATTTTAGACCGCGAGGGAAACTGGATACATTAATAGATATTAAAGAAAATCTACATAAGTATACAAGAGCAGTTTCTACCGATAATGATAGTGAAAGGTCCTCTAAAAATTAAGAATCTTTAAACCCTCTCTAGATCCACATAAAATTCATTTGGTTAAATTTATCGACAATGATCCCAATCTCTGATAGAATTTTGTGACGTTATGGCAAATATGTGCCAAAAAGATATACTTTTATAAGACATTTATTCTTTATAAATAATAAATATTTATTATAAACATTCCCTTACTTAACTATATATATATATATATATATATATATATATATATATATATATATATATATATATATATATATATATATATATCGCAGTAAAGATAATGCACATTACATAATGCATAATCACACTTGATATAATAAGAAAATGAATATTTGGGATATAGATAATATAATTTTGCACACTTTCCTGATGCCAGGGATAAAAGAATATTTTGGATTGGTGCACGTAATGAAATTAAGTGAATCAGCTCATTCTTCCAATTTTGCCTCCCTTGATTATTTTGTATGAGGTTATTTGAAATCGATGGTCTCCTTCGATACACCAAATAGCATCTAAATAGAAACGAATAATCAAATACTTCCGGAAACAATACAAAATATTTTACAAGAATTTCAACAACGATAATTGGTAAATCCAAATTAGTATCAAACAAGATGTGTTAAATGTTGTAAAATTATATGTTGTGCTTCCAAAAAATAATCTATCGATATCGATATCGCTCTGACTAGACGATGATTAATGCCATATTGTGCAATCTTTACGCACAGTTATGATAAGTACTAGCCCAAATAAGAATATACTAATTTTATAGTTGAGTAACTACAATTTAACATATTTAATTTGAATAAACTAATGTTAAATAAATGAGTTATCAGAAATATACTGTTTTCTCGATATCGTAACAGTGTTCAGTGTTCCTCTTAACAACTTTATATAGAATATTTTATTACCAATATTTTATATTGGTAATAATAATGATGATAGTAAAGAAATATTAAACATTAAAATGGGATGACATATTAATGTATTAAAGTTAGACTCGTGGAATAGAAGATTTAAAAACACATTCAGGATTATCGATAGGGTGAATTTCTAATGGGTTACTTTTCTGACAAGGTAGAGGTTGTGGTTTAGAGTTAGCATTTTGACTCACCGCTTAGTACAAACGTGGAACAGCGGCAGAATTAGTTATCAAAACAACAGAGCTATTACTTTAACATATTTTAACGTTAGATCTTAATCTCGATAAACAAAATAATCAATACAAGTGCGAAACAAACGCACAAAGAACGTTGAGTGCCTTCAAACTCTCTCAACTACAATTCATGCGAGCAGACACAAAGCCATTATACGTTTACCTAAATTTTCTACTGGATTACTTCAATTCAAAACTTCAATCAATCTTCATCATAACACATAACCATATTTGTAAATCTAGGATCATCCCGCTTGATATGTCTTGTGCTAACAATGCATATTTTTTTATTGTCCGCTTAATTGTGAAACCCATACCAAGTATGTTTCAATTTGGGCAAATGGAAAACTGATAAAAATCGATTACTCATCTTCGATTTCTAATGTAATCGAATAGTAGTGAGAAGTATATACACTTCGAGGAGATGAACACAAACAAGGACAGTTATATTGCATGAGACCCTTGTATTATACAGATGATATTGTAGAACATTTTTAACGATATCATGTTTACTTGTCACAAGTTATTAAATTTTATATACCTAATGTACTTCGAAGATGCATGTAACTTTACAAAATATGATAGAGGAAATAGCTTAAACATTTGCTTATCTTATAAATCGTACATTAGAAACATATGTTTTTCAACTAAATTTAAAAGTGCTATGATTAAATCACTATTTTAAAGTGGCGATCCTAAGGAAGTAAAGAGTTACCAACCAATAGCAATTATAATAAATATAGAAAACCACTAAACAAATAATATTATAAAGTTAGAATACTTAAACATTTAGGTAAATATAAAGTGATATCAAAACCACAATTTGACTTTAGAGAAGAGAAGAGTTCACAAGTGATATCTCATTTTTAACTACTGAAATATACAAAGCGCTAGATTAAAATAAACTATCGCATTATTGAAATACACTGTTGAAAATCTGTTATGGTAAAACTTTTCTAATTTTAGTGGTGTAAACATGCAAAAATTTATTGTGTTGACCATTATTAAAATTCATTGCCAAGATACTGAACGATTTTAAGTTGCTGGATGATTTCACCGATGAGGTATATGCACCTAACCTATTTATATTATACGACGATGAAGTAAACAAGGCATAAATGCTTAAATATTTAGAAAGGAATACTTTTTACACTTTAAGAAAACTTCGCATTCCTCTTCTCAGCGCTATATCTAATAGATTGCAATTATCAACACCATTTTTTCGCTTTCTACAAAAAAAAATATGACGAATTCATTGATATTATTTAAAATATTACAGGTTTTTTCATTTTCATTTGGAGATATGCTGAATATATTAGTAAATTTTTGAGAAAGCCTCACGCGTTCCTCCTCAACGCTATGTTCCATAGATTGCAATTAAAAAGACTGAGCTTTCGCTTTCTACAAAAAAAATAGTGAATTGATTAGCGACATCTAGAATATTGTAGCTTTTTTTCATTTCGCCAAGTGCTGAATATAGTTGTAAATTTTTTAGGAAACGTTCTTCTGATTCTCCTCAACGCTATTTTCATTGATTGATGAAAACTATCCTTGCATTTTCTATAAAAGATAATATGGTGACTTGACTGATAATATTTAAAAGATTATAGTTTTTCATTTTCATCCGGCGACATGCTGATTATTATCGTAAATTTTTAAAAAAACATCACCTGAGTCTCCTCAGCACTATGTTCCATAGATTACAGTTATTAAGATAGAGCTTGCGCTATCTATAAAAGAAAATATAGTGAATTGACTGATGATATGTAGAAGACAACATCTTTCTACGTTTCTATTTGTCCACATTCTGAATAGAGCGGTAAATTTGTGAGAATACATCACTTGTCTCTCCTCAATGCTATACCTCATAGATTACAATTGTCAAAACAATTGTTTTATTTTACACAAAACCAGATATGACGAATTGACTGATCATACTTAAAATATTACAGCTTTTTTCATTTTTATTTGATCCATCATCATTAGGTCATCAGTCCTAAGACTGGTTGGACTCTAACCTCCAGCTTCTCCTATCTTGTGTTAACCTACGCATTTCGCTAATTGTGCTACAACCTACATCACTTACTATTTGCGAGCAGTAGTCTAATCTAGGCCTACCTCTGCCTTTCTTCACTCCTATTTCTGCCTCCAAAATATCGCGGACTATTCCCCCATGTCTCAGCAAGTGGCCTACCATTCTATCTCTTCTCTTCTTTAAGTTTTTCCACATACTCCTTTTCTCGTCGACTTTCTCCAATACTTCTTCGTTTATAACCCTATCAGTCCATGGTATTTTCATCATTCTTCGGTAACACCACATCTCAAAAGCTTCTAATTTCTTCCTACTTGCTTCCCCTACCGTCCAGGTTTCGCAGCCGTAAAGTGCCGTGCTCCATACATATGTTTTCAAAAATCTCTTCCTTGTTTCTAAGTTTATTACCCCCGAGCATAAAAGTGCTTTCTTTTTGTTAAAAGCTACTCGACCCTGCGCTATTCTTTGTTTTATGTCTTTATCGCTTCTTCCATCCCAATTTATTTTACTTCCTAAATAAGTGAAGTCTTTAACTTCCTCCTTAACTTTTATTTGATGACATGTTAAATTTTGAGAAAACATCACCTACTCCAAATTATCGCCCCGTATGTGTCATAGACTACTGCGCACAAATTCAGCCACTGGATACGTCAGTGAGCACTCGTTAAACCTAAAGTGAAAATATGCAACTACTAATACAGACACATTCCCTTCATCGCCCACAGTCGTTAAGTTATTGACCTATTTGCTGTTTTGCATATAGAAGATACTCTTTATAATTAATCCTAATTTAATTTGATATCTACGTTTGTACACATAAACATAGGTCCGAAACTGGAGTGTACGTCTTACCCGCGAACATTACTGATAAGTTACTAAATAATAAATATTTATTTGTAGTGAATTAAACTTGACTTACACTGAACTAAAATTTTGTTCCACAAAAATAATATGATAAAATATCGTAAAAATACGCCTATCCTAATATCTGTACCTTAATATTTAAATAGCAGCTATTTAAAATACGGCTTAGCGTTAGATTTCCAGTAGTTCGCAGCATGCTGTGAGAAACTTGAAAACATGCGCCTCACTTTATCGGACCCGTTGAGTTATATCATTCCGCATACAGTAAGGCTAGATATCACCGAAGAGATTTAAAGCACCTTATGTCACAACTTTCTGTATTTATTTATTACAAGCAACACGCCAAAAGAGAAGATATGGAGGAAAATGGGTTCGAAGCTAAAAAAATTGATGGTTACGTTAAGTACTTCAGACATTTAGTGGGCGAGATTTGAAATACGACTTTTTTCGAGAAATAAAGCTTACGATCAATATACAGGGGTCGGAGAATATACAGGGTGAAAATCATTTATAGAACAAAATATTTTTTATATTTAGAAATTGATGCAAAATGCCTGAGTAGGTCGATTTTCAGTCGAAAAGGGACTTTCTAACGATATTTTAAATGGATGAACTAAGAAAAAGGTAAATGTAGGGTAAATACTGGGGAATTTCCTCATCTTGTCAAAACCAAACACTTTAATTCGTATGTTTTACTTCATATGGTCGAACCTAGTGCATATGAACATACTGCACGAGATGTCTTGTTAATATTGTAATATTTTAATAGTATGAAATATTAAAAAGTAAATTAGAACAATTATAATTACAGCGTACGGTGCTGGTGCCCCATCTTATCAAAACGAAACAGGTTAGTTCAGCGTGGTTAGACCCAAGCATGTTGACATCAAAGTTAACCACAACACTGCCGAGCTAGTTGCAATTATATACGGTGTTCTGAGGACCGACAAAAATCGGACCCAGGAGAAGGTATATGTTCGGATAGCAGGGCGGCGTTGGCAGCCCTGAATTCAGCAACGACAAAGTCGAAGTTGGTTTATAATTGCTATGAAGCATTGAACCGCTTAGCAGAGAAGGGACAGGTGGAACTCTTATAGATACCTGGGCATAATGGCATTAAGGGAAATCTAATTGCAGATTACCTTGCCAGACTAGGACCAGGGAAAACCTCTATGGACCAGAGCCTGCAGTGGGAATAAGTCGGAATCTGATCAGAGACCGCATCAATGGCTGGGCAAGAGACCAGTACAATAAAAGATGGAGAGGAGTAACAGGTTGTCGAATAACCAAACTCTTCATCGAATACTCAGAGATTGAGAAATGGGCTCAAGAATTCATTAAATTGAACAGGCACAAAGCCAGAACCCTGGTGGGAATCATAACGAGCCACCATAGTACTCTGAATGCATATAAGCACAAGCTGAGGCTGACTGACAGCCCGACCTGCAGATACTGTAAAGAAGACGAGAAAACCTCGATTCATTTTCTTTACATCTGCCCCGTACTGGAGGAGAAGAGGTACCTTATATTAGGGACCCCTGTTTTCTTAGAGGAGGCGAGGCTTAAGGCGGGGGACGTTCCTACATTGCTCCTTTTATAGGATAGCACTTTTGGATAATGACCCGGATAAGAGGGGATCGCCAAGAGGATGTAATCAGTGGCTGATGAGGCCCAAACCCATATACTATAATAATAACTAAAACACGAAGAACTTCCTTTCTGATGGGATATAAATATATTTTAAGAATTAAATTCACTTTAATAAAAAATAAGATAATAATATGTTGGCTGGTTTCAACATGAGTATGAATACACCGCTGACTAACACCTACAATGTTCCAATTCATATCATTTCTGTACAGCTTGTTCATTATTTCTGCGCAGAGATAAATACTATGAGCTGTATTATTTTATAATACAGCTCATAGTATTGTTCTGTATAGTATAGTCATATAGCTGTATATATTATTTTTTCTTTAAAGGAATTGAAGAAAACAAAGTACAATACTTGAAGAGAAACTTGAATACACTTGTATTGCTAACGTTGTGCTCTAAACCAATGTTGTATGAGTTTGGTGTAGAATAATTGTGAAACTTAAATTGTCTACATCCACATTGTCTTCTACAAAACGAAATTTCATATTTAATATAACGCAGTCTCTTGAACTGTAAGCCAATTTTAGGTATGGTCACTTATGAGATATTGGGCAAATAAGGATATATCTGAATAAAATCGTTAACTTCCATTTAACTTACATATATATGTCGCACTGTTTAGTAAGAATATAATAATAAGTGACAATTTACCAAAATGCCAGTATATCTGTAAACATATACCTACATTTTCCTTTCTGGTATTATTTGTAGATGTCTATATTGTTTTTATTTCTGTGCAAAATAAGTTTTAAAAACGTAGCTTTATGTATTTAAGTAGCATGACAAGTAGTCTAAAAGAATCATTGTTATAAGGCTTGATTGGCATGATTCTTGGTTTTAAGAATCTTGATTTGATCCATTTTGGCATTCATATATAAATAACCCCTTTTATAATTAATTTTTAAGCTACAAGTGTTGTAGGTCATTGACATTAGCTCACCAAAGAAAATCCAATATGTTTCCAATCTATCAAAGGGAAATATACTGTCAATATTTTGTACACCATTTTTGAGCCAATTACCACTGTGTTACGTCACCTCGATTTTTCAAAACAGCATTTATACGCCTAGGCATGGTATCTACCGGATTTTGGCAGTCTTTTAAAGAAAAGGAGTCCCATATTTCTTGGAAACGATGTCGCAATGACTGAAGTATATCAGCCGGATGATTACGCAATTATTTTTTAATTCGATGCCATAATGTTTCGATCGAACCAAAAAAAAAAGATCAGGATTACTCGAGGACCAACTTAGGACAGAAATATCGTTTTCCGACATCCACGATTTCACACGTTTGGCTGTATGACAAGCTGCGCCAACCTGTTACAAGAGAAACTCCCGATTATCTAATTGCAGAGACTCGATCGATGGAAGAATGCACTGATTTAAAATGACATACATACATACGGCGGACATACATCCCCACATCATAATTAAAGCGGAAAATTTCACTTTTTGCCGAAGACAGTTTTTATTGTAAGCCTCAGTGTTCGTTCGAATCACCCTGTTCCGCGAATCTCCTACACAAAGCTCAGATTTTCATTATTCGCTCCAAATAACCGACCTCCACTTCTCCAAAGCCCAGTTTGTATGTACTTTGACCCATAGTAAGTGGTTTTTCTTATGTTTTTGAGTGAGTAGGGGTTTTTCTTTTGCCTGATAACAAGAAGAGTTACATGCATGCATTGAAGTATAAAACCAAAATTACCTTATAAAAATTGAATCCAATTTTCTTCAGTGCCCCCATACAAGTCGAAGGCACTCGATTTAGAATACTGCCTGTCTGTCGCTTAATTTCATAGAACTGTTAGAACACTGCAATTGTGACGACGGTTTTTCTTTATGATGCGTCCCAAAATTCTAAATTCTGCAGCAGTCATTGCAGGTTTTCTACCAACACGTGCTTTTCCGACTGTGGAACCCGTAACTTTATACAAACACAACAGGGGCGGCTGGTGTATAGGTGCTGCAGAGTTGCAGAACTTCCAAAAAAATTAGATATTTGTATATTTTCGCGACATAATCATTACTAAAATTTATTAATAAAATAATTTGGTTAGTTGGTGCAGCTAACCAAATTATTGCGTTAAAGTCGCATTCTGCCCGCCGTCTTCTATTGAGTAGTAGACCAGATGAATTATCTGCATCTCTACCCGAGCGCGTCGCGGTACATTGAACTGGGCCATACGGGGTAGTTCTCAGCACGGCTCGGCACACCCGTCCTCCTCAACTCCCGCGACAATCCACACTTGGCGCTCGTAAATGCGCGAATTTACACGGTCAGTGAGCTGTATTTTTTCCAGCTAAGGCAACATCAGTGAATGTTTACTGCTTCCTACTTCTCGTACAGTTGGCGGGCGTAAATCGTACCTATTTCGTATTTCGTGTTAATTTGAGATTTTAAATACTGTTTTGTGAATTTGTGTAGTGATTTATTGTACTAATTATTAATATTTATATACTATGATAGTGACAATGGATTTAGTTTATAATTTAGTTCATGTGAAGCGATTTTTTAAATACTCTTATGAAGAAAAAATTCATTTAAAAAACAATGGTAGGCCATTGCCCGATATTGTTATTGAGACTGCAGGTGTTAGCCGCGAAAAAGCATATAAACGTCAATTTAATATAGACATTTATTCGAAGAACAATTGGATTTGTGGGTGCAACAAAAAAATGCGTTATTTTGTTTTCCTTGTTTACTTTTTGGTGGTGATAAAGCATGGACGGAGGTAGGGGTGACAGATTTGGTGCACTTGACTGAAAAGATAAAAAAGCAACGACAACTCCAAAAGCCATCTACATAATACAATGGAATTAGCTTTATTAGGAACAACTAATATTAAAGCGCAGCTAGATTCAGCTTATTGGATAAATGTGCAAAAGCATAATGATAATGTGACAACAAAGAGATACGTTTTGTCAAAAATTATAAACTGCATAAAGTTTTGTGGGGCCTTTGAACTGGCGCTGCGAGGACATGACGAAGCTAAAACCTCTTAAAACCCGGGGATATTTCGTGGTTTGATAAATTTTTCTGCTGAGCTTGATGGTAACTTTAAGCGAGCATCTACAAAATGCTTCAGTATTTTACAAAATTATCTTTTAGACTGTATATTAAAAGTATGTCATGAAGAAATAATTAAAGAAATTAACAAACCTTCATTTTTGGCAGTTATGGCAGACGAAACAACTGATGTATCTGCAAAAACGCAGTTAGTGGTAGTTTTAAGATACATTCTCGATGGTGAACCGATTGAACGTTTTTGTACATACCTGAAACCTACAAAATGTCACGCTGAAAGTCTTTCGGAAAATACTTTAAGTGTTATATACCCTCTAGTAGAAAATTACCTTACCTTACAAGCCTTTTCTTTTAACCAAAGAATATGACGGCAAACATGAATGTTCTTCAAAAAGGTATTAAAATCCAAAAATTCTTCTTGTAAAAGTCTATATTTTTGTATAAATGGATTTTACATAAAAATTCTGAAGTATCAGGAAAACGCGTGACCTTGAAAATTTTCTAAATTTTCGCCTGCAGCGTATTTTTTTGTGGCCCCTACGGCGCCAGTAGTTTGGATACGTTTGAAATTTGCACGCGGGCGGCCAATACCCTAGGATCGACCCTGTGCAGAACACCCGTTTCATTTCATCACGAGCCGCCACTGAATCACAATGTCTCTAACAGTATAATGGTACAGTTCTAATTATTTTGCGATCTGGTAGGCACTTTTGGCCTGATGGTGCAGTTTCATCAAAAACTTTCCGTAAATTTTGCGATAATGCTTTTCCACCGTAACAAGGTCATTTACAAGACACAAAACACCATCGGCAGAGGTATCGCGATCTAGTTCCATACAAAACAATGGTTTGACGCGAATGTTTGCGCTTCGACTTTGGTGGCGAAGTTACTCAAATCAAACATTTAAGCACGGATTATATTTTCGAAGGCGATGTTCTTGTTTATTATTATAAAAATTACTCCAAATTGATCTTACTTGGCATCAGGAATGAGAATTATCACAATAGTCTTCTTGTGTTAAAACGTTTATAGCTCATTTAACTAAAAAGTCAGTACGGGCGAACTCGTGTGATTTTGGGCTCGTATATCACTATAACTATATCAAATAAAATATTATTTTTACACTTAAATGTACGTATCCTGATTTTCGTTCTTTTAGGTTTTTTAGTTCCAAAGTTAAAGGGAGGAATAAGGAAATATTGATACGCACTGTATATTATTTTGACAATATTCCTTAATAATGACGTCTGTGTTTGTGTAACCGTTTATTATTACATTTAAACCTGTCTAACGTATTATGTAAATGCGCTTCAACAAATCTACCCTCGGGCTTGTCTCAAATTAACACATCTACTCTTATTTCTTATACCCGCCGTATTATTATTTGCTATGTATCGCGTTTCACGCAACTCTTAATGAGCAAAGGGAGTAGATTTTAGCGAAGTGAAAAATTGCGAGTAATTTTGAACGGCACCGGGATTTTCGATCTGTTGTATTTCCGGGTATTCAATGTTAAATATCACTAATTATATAATTACATAGCCGAGTAAACCATTAGTTCCTTAATGAGACGACGGACACAGGCATTATGTGAATAATCGCCTTTAGGTACAAATACAATGTGTTACTGATAGGTATTTGTTTAGTCTAGTAATTTGTAGATAATCGCATTATTCCTTAAATTAAATAGTTCAAATATATTTCAGTTATGCAATTTACACATGGTTTTATCTCTATTGTATCTTTCAACTAAACTACTTCATCAAATCATCCTAAGAAGTACAATGAAACTAAAACTAAATAGAAATATTATTCCCTTAATTATAATGTAATTTTAATAATTTGGGTATTATACTATAACCAAACAAATAAACCAGTTATTCTTTTGACGCTTGATTCAATTTATATCGTTTCCCTTGTCCTATATTTAAAGCTGACTTACCTTACTTAACGTCTTTTATGCCCAGCGATCCAAATATGAATGACGCTGAGCGTCACAAAAACTTAGATTACCAGACAGACCAACCAACACCCCCATAACCAGGGATTCCGCTCTAAGTGACCCGGGCTCTAAGTGGACCCGCGGAAGAAGAGAAAGCTCCGGGGGTTCACAGCCGAAGATAGAAGGAACATATGTAGAAGACAAGACGAGCGTTTGGCGAGGCCTTAGTCGGGGTCTAACGAGCCAGAACCAGAGGAGGTCAGTCAGGACCCTTCGGCTGAGCAAGGGACGAGAGAGGCGAGGACCTACCCCGTATGATGGGGTCCAGATCTACAGTGATTGGTTTGATAAATAACAACCGGTTCACATCGCTCAATACCCCCCCCCCCTTAATCAAGCGTCAGGGATAGACGCGGTCCAATATGACAATCAGCTTCCTTTCCTTTTTCCTTCTTCGTAACTTCGTAACATATCTATTCTCCCAAATCCTAAAAGACAGTTGATATAGTTGATGACAGTTTTTTCGTATAAAATGTATGCGTCGAAGCAAGCCATATCCAAAAAAATCCTAATTATGTGGAGTTGTGCCAGTAAGTCCAACATAGCTATCATAAAGCGAGCACAATCGAAGATCCTTGTAGCAATGGTAGACGCCCCATGGTACGTCACCAATCAGACGTTACATCATGACCTTCGAATCCCAACAGTCCAAGAAATGATCAAAGACAGAAGCCAAAAATATCACCAACGATTGGAAATCTACACAAAAGATGTTTAATACCACTTGTCCAAGAAAAAAATGACAGAAGACTTAAGAGGAAGTGGCGAATGGACCTTAAATAAAGTGTAGGAGGCACTTTCGCTGGAGAAACCTCATCAGGACATGTATGAGACTATATTCCAAGCCTTTTAATTAACAAAATAGCTCATAGAATTGTAAATTATGATTGCTGTTTAATAAATTATTATAAAGAAAAATTATGTTCACATAATATTTTTTTAGCAGTCACAAAAATACCTTCTGCCAAGGCAATATATAAAAATAATCGAAATTGGCAATAAAAAGCCTATTCACTTTCTTCTGAAATATATCTATTAAAAAAAAACAATACGTAGTCTTATCGGTTATAGTGTTTATAAATATTTTAATTTATAAATGTTTAAAAAATTTTCTGAATATATTTTCATTTGAATATTGCCAAAGAACAGAATATCACTTGACATATGTAACAAAAAAAATAGCCGAAGTTTCGCAAACATTTGTTAAAAAGTACATTGAAGGTAATTTAACAGAATTTATATACTTATTATTTATTGAATACACTGTATATAAGAAGAAGATCAATAGAAATACAATCAAAAATAAAAATTTTGCATCAATCATTTTATGAGATGGCTTATTTATTTAATATTTAATTTAAAATTGTTTCTTGTTAAAATATCTTGTTAATAAAAATTACTGATATCTATGAATGATAATTTTAATCATAAATATTACTTCATTACTCACTTAATCATTATATAGTTATTTATTTTGGCATATTATTTATCATCATATAAAATTTATATCATGATATATAATATGCCAAATGGAAATTCAATAAAAACAATGCTCTTATCAATAAATCTTAAGTAGCTACTTTATTATAATGTAGTTCAGAGCAAAAATTTGTGAATTCTGTAATCTAGAAACAAATTTAACGGAGACTCCGTGGCGCAACGGTAGCGCGTCTGACTCCAGATCAGAAGGTTGCGTGTTCAAATCACGTCGGGGTCATTTTACTTTTTGTTTAGTTTTCATTCTGAAAACTTATAAAATACTGTGGAAAAATATACCACAAATGTTGCGTAAGTATTGTAGTAATTTCTAGTATTTATTAGTAGATTTTTCTAGTATTTTCTAATAAAATTATATTATTTCAGTATTGGAATATTTTTGTTTAATATTACACTTGGAGAAATTTCTATACGCTAGTAAAGTATCTTTGGCGGGCAGCCTTTGCGCCATCTCGTGTTTGTTTTTTAATCCTTGAATAGGTCGAAGCCTCAGTGTCATATGTTATAAATGGATTTTAATAAGGATTTGTTACTAAATAAAATGAAAAAAACAATCATGATGTAAGTGTTGTGTTATTGTGAAAATACAGAGGGTCAAAATGGAGAATTGCAATTTACCGTTTTCCTAGACACTCTTACGAATTAGAGAGGAAAAGAACATAAATGGAAACGGCACTTATTATATGTTTTAGGTATTAATAATGATTTGAGATCTAAAAAAAAATAATTACCTTTAACGACACACTGCTACAATCCATTTTCTTTTCTTCTCTAGTTCGTTCAATAGTTCCATAATTCTCTGGGTTAAAGAATCCCGCTGTATACATTACTTATTGCTCTAAGTGAACTAGAGAGTCTGAGGAAATTGGCAAGTTATTTCATCTACTCTCTTTTAAAACCCACAGCCTTGCCAGGTGGCGCGTAACCCCACCGTATATATTGACGATTCAGTTAGCCCATTAACAGATCAGGTCTTGGAAAATAAAAGAGGTTCTTATGCCATAGCCCGCCTTCGAAGCATCAGCATATACATAGACTGCTTCAGAATATTTGTGAACAATCCTTTAAAACTCGTGTCTCAATAAGGTTATATTTATTTGCTCTTTATCATATCGTAGACATTCTAGATGGATTAATGGTTTCATTAACCCCCAAGGTGAGTCTTCGTAGATACTAAGGAGATAAATATCAACAAGATTTGAGTTGCTATCCTCCACATATTAGTTCAGGTGAACATTACCTAGCCGTGCGATTATATTTCTATTTAAGCATATATTTGCATCATCGTAAGAGGTAAAATGCCTGCTTCATAATACACTGAATTAAGCAGAGTAGCGCAGAAGGCTCCTAATGAGATGCATACGTCCAAAAATTGTTTCAGTTTCGACTTTCTTGCCAAACCATATATGATATACTTATAATCGATTTTATTCATTATCTAAGTCTTATGTCTCATTAATAATTGAGATCAATAAATTAATCTCAATTGATATTTGAGATTAGTTTTATTGTATTTAGTGTTTTAAGGGTTAAATTATTAAACTCACAAATTTTGGATAATTCTTTATATGTAAGGTATCTTTCTTATAGTGTTAGTTTAAGATCTTCATGTAGCCCTCATAAATCTTATAAAAGTGTACACAATTTGTTTATGAAAATGAAAACTGAAATTCTAGTTTAAACGAGTTTTCAGCTATGGTGTTTATGATATCTTCCTCCATATTTTCAATCTCCCAGACACTAGTATATATCTAAATCATCAACATATAAGGATTTGAATATTTATTGATTTATGACATCTGCTAAACTACTTAGATACAGTAAACCGATATTACCCACAATCTAGATCCTTGCGGTACACAAATCCTAAAAATATCATAATCTGAATAATTATGCCCATTTCGCATTTCAATCGCTCTTGACCAGAGGAAGTCATATAAATTTCGGCAGGTTTATCCTCAAACGTGAAATGCCTGTATTATATTATAGACCTATATCATGTCAAAGACTTTTAAAAGTCACTACCATTATGGTGTTGTTTTTGAGCAAAACTATTTTGTGTGCAGTTCTCTATAAGCATTAGCTGATCAATTTTTGAACTACGCTATCTAAAGCTAAATTGATAATTTTACATAAGATGTTTCGTCTCTAATAACCATATAAGACTCCTATTTAAGTATCAGTTTCTCCATCAGCTTGCTTAAACAAGGCTTGCTTAAGGTATTTTTCATCTTTTAATAATATGGGAATTATTATTGTTTATCTCTACTTTCTGAGAATTCTCCATTAAGCTATATTTACATACTCATAGAGAAGGTACTGGTAGTACCAGCAATCACTCCTCACGCCCGTAAAGTTAATGATTACTGGGCTAAGTCGTGTGATCTAAGTAGACGTAATTAATCAAGAATTACGGCCTTCTGTTTCGACTTGCTGGTACGTTCTTTAGTTCCGAAAACAGTATATGTCTTGCTCCAACGAGAACTCCAATAACAGTACCATAAGTTTAACAGTATGGTCTAGATAGAGTCTACGGAATTCGAATATTAGATCCCTATAGTTTTTTCGTTTCTCCTTCCCTTTCAAGACTACTTTACACTCACCAAATGCTGCGAACTCGATGACAAACATTTTCCTGAGTTGATGGTCGAGAAGGACTACCTAAGTTGTTGCTTTTATTTGAAGACATCGATGCAAAAAGAGGCAGCTATATATTTATATAGCTGCCTCCTCATATATTTACGATTTTTCATATTTAATCGCTATAAGGTAATTAAAAGGTGCTCTATAGATCGGTGAAAAAACGAAGCAACTCCGTTAACTCGTAAGGGAAATATAATGAATATATATATATATATATATATATATATATATATATATATGTGTGTGTGTGTGTGTCCTTATGGGATTCGGCCATAAGGACACACGCCACGGATAAGCCACGGTCGGACACTTGCCAAACTTGCGACAGACTGGACAACCTCATATCAGCGAAAAAGAACGAAGAACTAAAAAGGAATCTAATGACTGAAAAACAGGTGCATGAAAAGAAAGCAAATTATTCTTACACAAAAATGAAAGCAGATACTGCAGAAATTTCGGAGAACAAAGATGAGACGGAGCTGATAGCTTTTGATTTTCAACAGAATATGCCTCTACCCCACGCACCTAGTGTAGATGATTTTTTTAAACGGCAAGTGTGGGAATACAACTTTTGTGTCTTTGCAGCCAGTTCTGGAAAATCGTACTTTTTCATGTACGATGAAACCATAGCCAAGAAAGGAGCTAATGATGTAGTAAGCTTTTTACATAATTTTCTTGAAAATTTTGTAGCATCAACAGTGACAAAATTAAACCTATATTCTGATAATCGCAGCTCACGAAACAAAAAACAAGTCTTGGCTCAGTTACACACATGCAAATACTAATAGATGTGCTAAATTATACACAGATATCCAGAACCAGTACATAGTTTCCCACCTCGTGATCGGAGCTTCGTATTGATCGAAAAGGAGAAAAATAACCGGGAAAGGATCATGTTGCCAGAATAATGGATTGCACTGGTAAAATATACATGCTGCACATTTATAGTGGTTCTAGTTTCCCAAGAAATGATTTTGAAGATCAGTGGTCAGTTCGACGGGACTTTTAAAAAGGACCTGTCAAACCAAAGAAAACAAACATTTGATATATATTCTTATCGCGTCATGAAGTACACAGCAAAAGTCGTGGAATGAAGCTGTTTGACCAGTGCCTTACTTAAAGAATTTTTTACTCTTCAGAAACATGACATAACGTGACTTTACCTACTTCTACATTACTCCTCTACTCTGGACTCTGGTGAAAGAACTTGCAACAAAATATGTACCTTCTGACTGAATGTTGTTTTATGACCGGCTGAAGTGTCAAGGAGAAGAAGAACGTACTCAGCCAGAGGAAGGAAGATAGCTTTACAGATGATTAGTTTGTGTTTATTTATTACTTTTGATAACATTTTGTTAATAAATCGCATTGAAATTTGTGTTTGACCTTTACTTAGTAATTACCTTTTACCTTCCGATGCAAAAAGGGGCAGCTCCAACGTTTTCTTTTCCATATTATTATCTAACCAAATTTCCAAAAAGCGTATTTTCTGAATATAAAAGGTGGTCCAACCATAATGCACGATGTTAATTGTGAGTCACACCTTAACGTCAAGTTTTTTGCCCAACTTAATTTGACATTTCTTTGTTTAAGTGTTTGATAAATTCAACCAAGGAGAGGTACACAATTGAGCGGTGCGTTAAGATTGTTGAAGCCTTTTACGAAAATGGGCGTTCAAATAAAAATGCATTTCGTGCACTTCGTGACTTTTTTGGTCAGCATAATCGACCAAATGTGTCCACAATAGGGAGAATTGTGCGCAAATTTCAGCAAACCCGATCTGTAGGAAATGTGAAAACACATGTGCATGCTCGCCCAGTTCGTTCTGCGGAAAACATTGCTGTTGTTCGCGATAGTGTAGCAGAAGAGCCGTCAACCTCGATTCGTCGTCGTGCCCAACAATTGAACATCTCACGTACATCACTGATGCGAATTTTGAATAAAGATTTGAATTTACACGCTTACAAGGTTCAATTGACTTAAGAGCTGAAGCCTACTGACCATTTCAAGCATCGTCAATACGCCGAATGGTTGGTTGAACAGACAGAAGTGAATGGTGACTTTACAAAGAAAATCATCTTCAGCGACGAGGCACACTTTCACCTCAGTGGATTCTTTAACAAGCAGGATTGCCGCATTTGGGCAAATGAGAATCCACGAGTGATTGTTGAAAAGCCGATGCATCCACCAAGAGTGACTGTTTGGTGCGGTTTATGGGCTGGCGGCATCATCGGGCCGTACTTCTTCGAAAATGAGGTCGGCCAAGCAGTTACCGTGAATGGTGTTCGCTATCGCGAGATGATAACGGACTTCTTGTGGCCAGAAATTGAGGATATGGACCTGGACGATATGTTGTTCCAACAGGATGGTGCCACTTACCACACAACCAACGAAACAATGGCACTTTTGCGCGAGAAATTCAATGGCCGTGTTATCTCACGTCGTGGCGATGTTAATTGGCCGCCACGATCATGTGATTTGACACCGTTGGACTTCTTTCTTTGGGGATATTTAAAAGAAAAAGTGTACGTCAATAAGCCGAGAACAATTCAAGAGCTAAAGGATGAGATAATTCGGCACATTAACGAGATTGAACCTCAATTATGTCTCAGAGTCATTGAAAATATGGACCATCGGATAGAGGTATGCCACCTCTATCCACCATTTTTTTGGTTGGACCACCTTTTATTATGTATTAGATACTAGAGTTTAATCCTATATATGAATAAAACCTATAAATTAAAAGAAATCGTAGTAAAACAGTTTCTTGCTTCTTCTGAAAAAATTGCTAAAATGGAATTGCCTCCTTTTTGCACTGGTGTCTTCATTTGCCTGCTTGTGGGAGATGAATAGTTCCAGTAGATCAGGAACTTCTCATTTTCCATAACGGACTCAATATACCTCGAAGTGCTGGTGTCGTGTCTCTACATAATTGTTATTATTAATATTGTTCTTATTGAAACACGACTTATAAACTTCAAATAAACGCAGATAAAAATAGTAAAACGCTTAGTATCAAAACTGCGATGCATGATCTTATTAAGCTTATCATTAGCAAGTACCACAACCGCGATTTTCTACGCGACCGGGACTCGCCATATCATTAGAGTTTTTCATGCCATTAATATGGGAACAGGATAGGCAATAGAAATGTAATAGGCCAGGCAATTTCTCCGGCGATTTACGGCAACGTCCAATATAACGGCCCCATATACACAGAGCTCCGGCACACACGGCCGCAAATGTTAATGTCGAACATCGCTATGAATAATTCCCGAGATTCATAAGTATCATCAGTATCTAATGCGGGAAAGTAATTACCATTTAACACACGGCTTCGGTATCTCTACGGTTTCTTTGAATCTGGAGTTATAGAACGACACGCGTGCTGCGGGATGTAACGAAGGAGGTCGAAAAATATGGTAGCCAGCGGGGCAGATATACCGGGTGACGATAGAGTGTTTGTAAAATTATATATTTTAAAATAAAATTTCTTGCTGCCGAAAATACTAAGAACTACATAATAAAACCTGACAGTGGCGGCTCGTGATGAAATGAAACGGGTGTTCTGCACAGGGCCGATCCTAGGGTATTGGTCGCCCGTGTGCAAATTTTAAACGTATCTAAACTACTGGCGCTGTAGAGGCCGAAAAAAATTTTGAAAATTTTCAAGGTCACGCGTTTTCCTGATACTTCGGAATTCTTATGTAAAATCCGTTTATACAAAAATATAGACTTTCACAAGAAACATTTTTGGAATTTAATACCTTTTTGAAGAACATTCATGTTTGCCGTCATATTCTTTGGTTAAGAGAAAAGGCTTGTAAGGTGAATTTTCTACTAGAGGGTCTATAACACTTAAAATATTTTCCGAAAGAGTTTCAGCGTCACATTTTGTAGGTTTCAGGTATGTCCAAAAACGTTCAATCGGTTCACCATCGAGAATATATCTTAAAATTACCACTAACTGAGTTTTTTCAGATACATCAGTTGTTTCGTCTGCCATAACAGCCAAAAATGAAGGTTTGTTAATTTCCTTAATTATTTCTTCATGACATACTTTTAATATACAGTCTAAAAGATCATTTTGTATTTCTTTAGAGGTTCCTTTAAATACTGAAGCATTTTTTAGATGCTCGCTTAAAGTTACATTGTTTTTTAAATCAATTTTTTCTTCATAAGAGTATTTAAAAAATCGCTTCACATGAACTAAATTATAAACTAAATCCATTGTCACTATCACAGTATATAAATATTAATAATTAGTACAATAAATCACTACACAAATTCACAAAACA
Source organism: Rosalia funebris (assembly GCA_037954035.1). Lineage (NCBI taxonomy): Eukaryota > Metazoa > Arthropoda > Insecta > Coleoptera > Cerambycidae > Rosalia > Rosalia funebris. The sequence goes on from JAZFAV010000015.1 coordinate 37,254,954, forward strand.
GTATTTAAAATCTCAAATTAACACGAAATACGAAATAGGTACGATTTACGCCCGCCCGAGTAGGAAGGAGTAAACATTCACTGATGATGCCTTAGCTGGAAAAAATACAGCTCACTGACCGTGTAAATTCGCGCATTTACGAGCGCCAAGTGTGCATTGTCGCGGGAGTTGAGGATGAGGACGGGTGTGCCGAGCCGTGCTGAGTACTACCTCATGTAGCCCAGTTCAATGTACCGCGACGCGTAGAGACCCAGATAATTCATCTGGTCTACTACTCAATAGAGGCGCGCGGCGGGCAGAATGCGACTTTAATCCAATAATTTGGTTAGCTTCACCAACTAACCAAATTATTTTATTAATAAATTTTAGTAATTATTATGTCGCGAAAATATACAAATATCTAATTTTTTTGGCAGTTCCGCAGCTCTGCAGCACCTACATATCAGCCGCCCCTGAAATCTGATGTAGTTAATATTTATTACAATATGGACAAAATTAAGGCGTCAGCAAAACATTTCATTATTTCTTATAATTTCCGCCTTTTAATAAGTTTTGAATCCTAAACATTTTATGTAGGTGGCCTAGGGTCTCCTCCTGTCATTACTAATAAACATCTGCAATTGTTTGACAGATGTAAAGAAACATTTTTGCATTGTTTACTAATAATTTAACGCTGTTTAAATTGATTTATAAAAGATAATAAATTTAGTTACACTAGTAATTTTTTTTTATTTAATATCGTCAAGTGAATGAAATGCTTTATCCAGTACATTTAAGTAGAAGAAATGAATCATCCACCCACATAACTTAAGAGAAGATGAAGCAGTGCAAACGGTAATTCTGGTTAACGAGGGTAACAAATTAGCTAGCGATATGCGGCTATTTTGTTAGGAGTTAGACAATCAACAATTAGTCGAACAGTTAAACATTTCAGCGAAGTTGGAGGTTACTGTAGAATACAAGGACAAGGTCTAGGGAAGATAGGAAGTCTACAGGTGCGAGAGATAAGCGATATATTATGCAAATCGCCTTCAAAACAGGCATTCTACAAATTTAGAGCTAATGAGAACGCTAGTAGCAAATTGAAATGTGAGAATTTCAGGACGAATGGTCTGGATAAGGTTTGTGAAGGAGGACTGGACAAAAAAGGCAATTTACTTTCGAGAATTTAGACGAAATATATTATTGGACGGTTCTAGTTAAATAATCTGCATTTATTAGTATAGTTCACATATGAGAGATATGTCTTATAACACTATAAAGAGGAGTAGACAAGGGTTACTCTCCAATTTTTGTTACAATCTTAGAGGATACGATTTGACTTACACCGAGAAAACAGTTTATTTCTGATAAGAGGACTTCGTTTATTTGACCTTTACTTGTCCTAAATATGCAAAATTGTAGGTAATGTAATACATTTTACCCTTCTCACTTAGCAGTACATTAAACATACACAATTTTTTATATTGTAAAATTTTCTTTATCAGAAATGTATTTATTAAAATTTGTAAATTTATGCCTTACCTAAACTAGAAAATTATATTTCTATATGTAGTTCTATCATTTACTTCAATAAAGTTACATTTAATAAATCAATTTGATGCAAATTTTGTTTGACCATCCATTTGTCTCCGTTTCTTATATATTCAAACGCGACATATCAGAGGTACCCACTGCACTGAATGGCTATGAAAAAGTTTAAATATGTTATTGCGAGTGCCATTCTGATACAACGCTAAGATAAAGTACAAATATATTTTTACAGACACGGCAATGCAGGGGCTACACAATTCAATTATATTAAGTGTTTGAAATTATTTAATATATACATTACCTGACCCGTATGTTATTTCTGAATCCAATCAGGTGCACATTTGAAATAGTGCGTATTTTACTTATAGTTATAGCACGTATCATATAAATATTATCTGTTACAAGTATTTATCTATTTTTGATACAATTATAAAAAGAAACTAATTTAAAATAACACATTGTCACTAGCAGAAGAGAAAAATAATAGTAAAACATATTAAATTAAAAGTTCTATTTCTCTTTTATATCTTTTATCGAGAAGTACAATTGAACTGAAATAGACATTTTTACCTTTAACTTAGTATAGTTTTGATTACAGTGTTAGTTTTAATGAAGAGGTATTACTAATTTTAAATTAAATAAATATTTCTTACCTAATGAAAAGAAAATATTACCTAATAAAAGAAAATCAAAGAAATCTTGTTTGATAGGTTTGGGATTCGTTAAATATTCAAAGTTATTATTTATTTGAGAAATTTATATTAGTCGTCATATTCAAAATTAACATTTATATGTTATAAACGTAATTCATTAACAATAAATAAATTGTTTTCTGGGTCTATGGGAAGTTTCTTTTTGGTGTAGTATTTTTTCAGTATTATATTATTCCACATTTAAAACTGCTTTACTTTTAATAGAATAATAAATACAATAGGTAACTAATAACTCATCTAATAATAATAAAAATATTTTATCAGCATTAAAAGGTAAGGAGCATTGTACATCATTCCACATGCATACCACCCGTACCACATATTAGTCACATCATTATCACATTAGTATTTAATACAATTCCTGTTTATGATAGTACCATAAAAAATTTCAAATTTTCTATAATCTATTCTCTAACTGGCCTTCACTGATCCTTTTTATCGATGAATTTCGGATATCTTTAAACACATCTCTTTTTAATTTTATTTTTAAACTTGTAATATTTATCTACTATAAAAAGAAGTAAGTACAGATTACCCCAATGTGCACCTTAATGAACTCAGATCACGTAATCTTTGTGACCTATAAATTCAAATGATTAATTTAATTGAATTGTACAATTCCCGCACTGTTATATGTTCGTGCGCCATGCATCAGCGAAATATAAAACATTTCTCTTTATAGCGTATTTTTATTATCTGATAGGTACATAGCGCATAATCACTTGTTCCTCAAGGGATTATAAAATATTTGTGCTTCAAAAGTCCACGAGAATAGATGGTAGGACTAGTGAGATATAATAATTTCTTTTAAAATAAATCTACACACATCTTTGGTTAGAAATTATAGCAGTCATAATTCTACAATAAATAATATTTAAAATTTTTAGTAATGAAACTACTCTCAAATGAAATACTAAGTTATGTAATAATTTTATTATAAAATGTGTCACATTAGTTACAATTCATTATATTTATATCGGACACATTAATGTAAAATAAAATCGTTATTATTTTTAAGAATTCTTATCTATGTTACAAATGCTGTTTTTATTTATTTATGTTACAATCATGTTGATTGCCGATCCGATAGGACTTGAACCTTGACGAAGTTCTAGTGCAAACTGGAACGGGTGGGTCGGCTTGCGCGTTTTAATGATTTAAGGAGCCGTACCATAGGTTTAACCATAGTGGGGGGGTCCTTATTGAAAAACCAGACTAAGACAAGTCCCTGAAGGAGGGCAGCAGCTCTTTCAGTAGTCATAGTGGCAGAAACCGTGGGGGTTGGTATGGTGCTATGACACACACGACTGCGATGTGGAAGGCAAGAGGAAACCACCACATTATAATCCTCAGAACAGCTAGCAGAAAGCTTATCCTAAATTAATGATGGCGTCTCCTGGGACAAAAAACTCCGGAGGTAAAATAGTCCTCCGTTCGGATCTCCGGGTGAGGACTGTTCCGGGAGACGTGATCGAGTGCAATCATAATAAGAAGTGTAGCATTTCACGAGTCGGAGCGTGGAATGTCAGAAGCATGAGACAGGCAGGGAAGCTAGAAAATCTGAAGATAGAAATGGATAGGTTAGGATTAGATATAGTAGGTATAAGTGAGATGCGCTGGCCGGAAGTAGGAGATTTTTGGAGCGGTGACTATAGGGTAATACACACAGGATCGGTAAATGGAAACGCGGGAGTAGGGATCGTTATGCGGAAGAACGCAGGACAGTGTGTAGATAGCTACCTACAATACAGCGAGAGAGTAATGATGGTTAGGTTAGATTCGAAGCCAGTGGAAACAGTAATAGTGCAAGTATACATGCCTACTTCTAACCACAGCGAGGAAGAGTTAGAAGCCGTTTATTCGGACATAGAGCAGGTAATAGGATTTGTGAAGGGTCATGAAAATTTAATAATAGTAGGAGATTTTAACGCAGTCGTAGGTGAGGGGAAAGAAGGAGAATTTGTAGGGCCTTATGGATTAGGAAACAGAAACGAGAGAGGTAGCAGACTGATAGAATTCTGTGAGAAGCACAAGATGGTAGTCGCGAACACATTGTTCAAGAATCACGTTAGGAGGCGGTACACATGGAAAATGCCAGGAGGGATAGACAGGTATCAGATAGACTACATTCTGGTTAGGAAGAGATTTAGAAATCAAGTAAAAGACTGTAAGAGTTATCCAGGAGCAGATGTAGACAGCGATCACAACTTGGTAGTCATGAAAGCTAGATTAAAGTTCAAAAATCTGAAAACCCGGAAGGATAAGAAACGTATAAATGTAGACATATTGAAGGATCAGAATATGAAAGATAAGTTCCAGGAGAAAACAGATCAATTAATAAATAAAACGAGTAAGGACGAAATCAAGAACGCAGAAACTGAGTGGGAGGGTATCAAGAATAGTCTAGCTTCCGCGGCTACGGACGTTTTAGGACACGATAAAAGGGAAGCTAGGAAGCCCGGGATAACGGACGAAATCTTAAACTTAATGCAAAAGAGACGAGGCTACAAAAACAGACGAGACGAAGAAGGACTGAAAACGTATAAGGCAATAAAGTGGGAAATCATTAGAAAATGTAGAAAAGCGAAAGAACAATGGATAGAGGAGAAATGCAAAGAAGTAGAAGATAAGTTGCAAGTAGGTAAGACCGATGAGGCTTACAAAATAATTAAGAGGAACTTCAGGGATGTAGGAACAATAAGTAGAAATGTTAGGAGTCAATCGGGGGACATACTGATAGGAAGAGAGGAGAAAGCGGATAGATGGAAGCAGTACTTAGGAAATTTATACGAGGGTCAGGAATTAGGAGAGATATTAGAGGAAGAATCTAGCATCGATAGGGAAGATGTAGGAAAACCTATATTGAGAGAGGAATTTGAAATAGCACTAAGGGGGCTAAAGAATAATAGAGCGCCGGGTGTAGATAAAATACAGGCGGAAATTTTGAAATGTGCGGGACAGAAAGTAGTAAATAGGATGTTTGAACTGGTAAAATACATATACGAAACGGGCGAGATGCCGGAGGATTATAAGAGGAACATTATCGTTACTATACCGAAAAAGAGAGGAGCCGACAAATGCGAGAACTTTAGAACGATTAGCCTAACTTCCCATGCGTCAAAAATCTTAACTAGAAGAGTGCAGAAGAGGATGGAAAATAGAGCGGAGGAAATACTAGGAGAAGACCAATTCGGGTTTAGGCGAAATAGGGGAACTCGCGAAGCTATTCTGGCGCTAAGAGTAATGTTAGAGAAAACAATAGAAAAAGGAAAGAACGCTTATATAGGATTTGTAGATTTAGAAATAGCTTTTGATAACGTAAGATGGGAAAAAATGTTCGAGATACTAAAGAGCGCGGGAATGAAGTATAGAGATAGGAGAGTAGTACACAATCTATACATAGAGCAAACTGCTGTTATAGAAGTAGAAGGGGAAGAAAGGGAAGTAGGTATTAGGAAAGGAGTAAGACAAGGATGTACGCTATCACCACTAATTTTTAATCTGTACATCGAAGAGGCGATTAATGTGGTAAAAGATAGAGTAGATTTCGGGATTAAAGTACAGGGACAGAAACTAAAAATGCTGAGATTCGCGGATGATATAGCAGTATTAGCATCTAGTAAGGAGGAACTAGAATCAGCATTGAACGAAATGGAGGCAGTGTTGACAGAGGAATACGGAATGAGGGTGAATAAAAACAAAACTAAAGTGTTAGTGTGCAGAGGGCGCGAGAGCAGAGCAAAAACGAAAGTACAAATTAATAATGAAAGATTGGAGGAAGTTAAAGACTTCACTTATTTGGGAAGTAAAATAAATTGGGATGGAAGAAGCGATAAAGACATAAAACAAAGAATAGCGCAGGGTCGAGTAGCTTTTAACAAAAAGAAAGCACTTTTATGCTCGGGGGTAATAAACTTAGAAACAAGGAAGAGATTTTTGAAAACATATGTATGGAGCACGGCACTTTACGGCTGCGAAACCTGGACGGTAGGGGAAGCAAGTAGGAAGAAATTAGAAGCTTTTGAGATGTGGTGTTACCGAAGAATGATGAAAATACCATGGACTGATAGGGTTAGAAACGAAGAAGTATTGGAGAAAGTCGGCGAGAAAAGGAGTATGTGGAAAAACTTAAAGAAGAGAAGAGATAGAATGGTAGGCCACTTGCTGAGACATGGGGGAATAGTCCGCGATATTTTGGAGGCAGAAATAGGAGTGAAGAAAGGCAGAGGTAGGCCTAGATTAGACTACTGCTCGCAAATAGTAAGGGATGTAGGTTGTAGCACAATTAGCGAAATGCGTAGGTTAGCACAAGATAGGAGAAGCTGGAGGTTAGCGTCCAACCAGTCTTAGGACTGATGACCTAATGATGATGATGACAATCATGTTTTCCTACAATTCAAGATTATAGAGGCATATTATGAAGTTATTTTTTTTAATTATTTTGTTAAAAAATGAAAAGTAATTATTTACTATTTACAATCAACGCTCCTAAAACCTATTCCGATATTGCTCTCTAAATGACCCTAATTCCTGTTTGTCACAACGACGATTTCACTAACAGTTCAAAATAAAATTTATCCATAAAGTTGAACATAAATACAATCGCGAACACTGCCTGTTAGTTTCGAGAAAGTACCACAATTTGTGCAGGCCTCGTACGTATGATGAATTTATCTCTATTTGTTATGGAGCTATATAAGAAGTTCTGCTTATGTGCGGGAGCCTTTTTGATACCAATATTGGCTTTCTAACGCGGAAATAATTCTTTTACTGTATTCTGCTCGACGCATCTTCTGAATTCTTACTTTGGTCGGCGAGCACATTAATAAACTTTCTATACAAGCAGTGCAGATTCTTCTTGTGCTACATAAAATTTTATTATGCCGCTTCGCAGCGCGACGAGAAGCGCGCAAACTAATAATAACGACCGACGTAGAATTACAGAATAGCGTAATTAAGCGTTTACTTTCTTCGTACGTAATAAAATGTAACTAAAGTAAAAATTACAAGCTTTCTGTTTACTAAAGTGGCAATACGAAAAAAAATATCATGTGCAGCACAGTACACGTGGTAGAAGTGAATACTTTTTTAGAATAGAGAATGAGAGAGATTAAGAGTGAGAGATTGAAAGAGAGAGAGAGAGAGAGAGAAAGGGAGAGGGATGATTTCAAAAGAAATATAACAATATAAAATTTATGTAAAAAATATTCGGTTTATTCATTATCTACACTATCATCGGCTGGTGGTTCAATTGGTAATACTGATATGATTGTTTTGTGATAACTAAAATATGAAATATATGTTCGTGGTTCGATATTTTCTAGGTAACGTATAAAAATTGCATCTATTGTATTTACATTGAAATCTCCCCCGAGAATCAAAGGGATTTTGTCTTCGGCTCTTCCAAGTGCATTGGCGTAAGTACGTAGTCGCGCGCATGCGCGTCATACTATATTTTCTTCTATTGCCTAGTATTCAATGAATACGTGGGTCTCTCTCTTGCTCGTACGATGCTTCCTAAACTATTCCCCCTTCAAGCAACTTAGACCTTGGACTTAGCATATGAGTGGGCGTTAAAGACGAAGGACCGCACAAAAGGGAGACGCGTATAACCTAAACTGATATATATATGATGTATAGCTCTCTTTCTCTTTCTCTCTATGTTATATATCTGTGTACTCTGTCTTGTAACAAAGCCTGTGTTTTAGGTATACCAAATGTGTAGCTCTCTTTCTCTTTCTCTCTACGTTATATCTTTCTTCTCTCTCGTGTAAGGAAATCTCGAAACGTTACATTTTTTCCAATTCACTCTCCATTCTCGTCAAACATCAGAACGCCGCCAAAGAAGTATTCACTTCAAAAAACATGTTGTTTGAAGTAGCCATTACTAATTATGCAGTACATTATTTCCAGGCGAAGGAAACATGAGCAGACGCTATTATTAAATGAAATACGTAATGCTGAATATAGATAGAATAAATGTGACAAATTAAGAGTCTTGAAATAACCATAATGTAAATAAATAACAGAATCGCCGAAGCTGTAACGTATTACATCTTGTAAGTGAGTAATATTAGAGAAAAATACTTCATATATAAAGGTTAATATATACAAAATTGGTAAGCATACAAAAACTGAACAAAATCCTAAAACTACGTAATGCGTGTTTAAACGAAAACTAGGATTTTGTACTAATTACAGGGTACAAAAATAGGGTGCATGCGAGGGCTGTCTTTTATGTTTTTACAAAAAGTGAAAAATAAACGAACAAGTTCGAAACAAAGTGTTTTGTTGCTTTTCGAAATATTCGCCTTTCAGGTCAATACATTTTTGCATATGTACTCTCAAATCAAGTCTGGAAACATTTTCTCCACTCTGAAGTTGATATCGTAGAAACATGGCTTTGGAAGGCTGCAACAGCTTCTTGAGGCGATGAAAATCGTTGTCCATGCATCTTTTGTTTGACAGTGGGGAACAAGTAAAAGTCATTAGGTGATAAATCGGGTAATTCGATATTTTTCTCCTTCAAATATTCAGTTGTTTGACGTGCTGTATGTGAGCTGGCATTGTCGTGATGAAGAATGGTGCGTCTTTCTTTGTTGTTTTTCCATATCTCATCGAAGACTGTTGTCATCGAAGACCGTCGAAGGCCGAAATTGTTGTATACCATTCAGCATTAGCAGTTCTTCGATCCTCTAAAGGATCGATTTAAGTGATCATAAAGTGCTCCATGAACGAACCACTTTACTGGGATTCGATTCATTTTCAAACACCCAAACCTAGACTGTTGTTCGTTTTCCGGTTTATATGAATATATACACCTTTCATCTCCTGTAACAATGCTGTATATGAATTTTACACGTCCTTGGTTACATGTTTTCAGCATTTCCTGACACCGACCTACACGAGCTTTTTTTTGCGCTTTGGTCAAATTTTGCGGAATCCATCTGGTACAGATTTCTCTCACAGCTAAATGTTCATGTAAAATCGATTGTACTGCAGTCTGCGATATGCTAAAAGACACCTCTATCTATCTGTAAGTCTTTCTTCGTTCATGCCGATCTTCTTTAATTAATCATGTTGCGCACAGCATCGATGTTCTTTGGAACGACAACCGATTTTGATCGACTCTCACGACATTCATCACTGACGGACGCATGACCACGACGAAATTCTGCAAACCAATTCTAAACAGTCTTCTCTGATGGTGCTTCATTATGGAAAGTTGCACGAAGCGATTCTATGCATTGTTGTTGAGTAAGACCTTTCTTAAAATCATAAATAATCATCCAACGCAAACCTTCACGGGTGATTTCCATTTCTGCACAAACTTACTTCTTTTAAACGTTCACTATCAACACACTACTCGGTCAATTTCTAAGTTCCCGTTGGCTTCGCAATAACAAACGTCAAGGTTCACGAATACAATGATCTCAGTAACACCATCTATTGGTCGATTGTGAAAACTAAAAGGCAACCCTCGTATAAGTAAACCCTAGTTTAGTGTGAAATGGAGACCGCATGTGGTATAATTTTACCATTCGCTGGTATGAATTTTCCTTACTGGTAATGAATTAAAGTATCACGACGGGACGACGAGATTCAATACTACGTCTGGTGTAAACATCATCACTATTTGGTGTAAGATTAATTTAAATTCTACATCTTTTACTGTCCACATGGTACAATGAAGCACAATAAAACGTCTCTGAAATAGAATACACTACATTACATTTTTCTTTTTACTATACAGAATTAATTTCTTTATTACATTGATGCAATATTGATGTAGATTATATGTATGCCTTAGTGAAAGTCTAGAAAATATTTATGTATTCGTGAACAATGCAATCAAATTCATAATTATCATATTTGAAATAGTACTCGAATTAACTAGATCACCAATATGTTACTAGGTGTGGAATTTAAGATTTTTGTCTCTTTAAATGAAGGTGAATTATTATTTACTTCATAATTAAATTTTAAAAACACTAATCTCATAATAAAACTAGAAAGAAAATATTTCCTTAATTTTAAATCAACCTCTTAATATCATGAAAATCTTCCTTTGAATTCATTATACTGTACATTACACCATAAAAATATTTTACCTGGCGCATTCTCCATTTCTTCGACTACTTATATGTAACTCCTATAGTATAATAGTAAAGTTTAGTAACATGAATGACATAGTGGGCATAAGCATTCATCAAAAAACTTTTAAGTATATTCTTGGAATATATACATTTACACTCAGTGGGATATAAATTAACAATGTGAAACAGCGGGCTCTAGTTATTGTTAAATATATTTAGATGCATTTTCTTATATTTGAAATGCTTAGGTCATAGAAAAGCTCATACTAGAGAAGTCAAAAATGGAAAGAACCTTTTGACTTCTCTATGTATGGGCTTCCCTATGACATGAATAATTATAATATAAATAAAACACGTCTAACAAATCATATAATTCAACTACTGTACTAAAAAGTCACAAATCTGACAGGGTAAATTAAAATTATAGTAGTAATAAGTAACCAAGGTATTCTTCCGACCCAGGGCCACAGCTTATTGAGTAAGCTGTGACTCGACCGTTAAGGGGGTGCTTGGATTGGAGAGGTTTTTCGTACCGAAGTACAAGAAAAATAATTAGTTAAAATAAATAATAAAAACATTTATTAATAATTATTTAAAGTGAATGATGAAAACATTTATTACTACACACGTAGCATGACCAATAAGACAGACAAAAATGTTAAACAAATAATAATTATAATATAAAATAAAATAATTCTTACCAGTAAGCCATGTTGAGGGAGAGATCGGCGGTGTAGATCGACTGATCGACTGCTCGACTCCCCCCTGATCTAATAATTTACGGTATTTATATGATTCCTAATTACTTATTCAGCATTTTCCTTATAGGTTCAATTGAACAGTTTGTTTCCTTGCGGGTTTGTATAGGGCGGTTATGAGTTATAATTGAAATATGAAACTTGACATCCTGTATATGCCTTGCATGATAAATTTCTGCTATGCGGAATGTTAATAATGAATAAAAATAATTTAGAAATAGTGTTGAATTTACTTATTAATTTAATTCCTATGGCTTATTTAATTAGATACTGAATGTTTTCTACTTTTATTTTATAGGAAATATGCTGCTAAATAGTTTGGTTAATTTTAATAGGATAAAAAATTAATGATAATAATAATAGTAATAATAATAATAATTACTACATCAATAAATCAATAAAAAAATCAATAATAATAATAATAATAATTATAACTACACGACAGTATACTACTGAGAAAGCTTTAGTTGCCTCCCAAGTCTCTTGAAATATAGTAAAAAACAGCTGTACATTTTGTGAAATTTCCCAGCGAGACTGTGGTCTCAGCTTCATATATCAGGTTACTTACGCATTGTGCCCTATTTGTCCTTCGTTCGGAGAAAAACTTGAAGGAGAATAGAAACAAAATATCGGCAAGGAAAGCAAAAAGCTTTTAATTTTTCAAGAAAATATTATCATGTACATTCATAATAACTTTTATCATCAAAATATCAAAATAAAGTTGCCAAGATTGTAGTCTAAACTGTATTGGGCAGACAAAGAGAACAATTATAACTAAGTTTAAGGGTCACTTAACCCCTTGAAAGATGTGGCGTGGTAAATTGAAAGAAATTATTCCTTCACTGTTCATTGACCACTAACAAAAAATAGTAAATTTGAGTGAGTTCATTAATTAACAGAGTATTAAGCTTGAACATATTTGTAATGATTTATTGCACCCGAATAGAAATGTTAGTATAAATGGAAATTAAAGATAGCTAAAAATTAATTTTAACCACCTGCCGATTATACCAATTTGATTGGCAAAACGCCCATCGAGAAACCTCGTATATTCGTGGCATACTGGTCTCCTGTTTTTATCGCTGCATCGAAAACTCCAGCTCCTTCCCTGGTAGAACAATTAGCTCCTTCCCTGGAATACTTGGTAGAACAATTATCTGGTTCTGACTAGATGGTTTTATCCTGGTTGGATGCACTGGTGAAAACAAACGTGAACCGGACATTACACTATATTTGTAAGTCTATTATAAATTTATAGGGAAAATATAGCACTTGAGAAATGGAGATTATAGAGTATTCGAAATGGTGAAAACATTAATTCTCCTATAGAGTTGTTTTGAACTAAGACTTGAGCTCGTCTTAAGTTGAGCTGAGATAGAGTTTTCACTACACGAAGTGAAAAGTGTTAATGAAAACATTTGTGATCGTGTGGAGACAAATTATTTTTTACTCTATCCTGCATATTAAATATATGAAATAGCAACAATATTAGGGGCGTTATGCCGTTACTTAATAGTGTATTAACTTATTTTAAAGACCTACGTATATAACTTAGTTTAATTGTAAAACATCCACAAAATGCCATTTTGCCGAACTATTTTTATTTTGTATCAAAAAATGTTAAAAGCTAAAACAGAATTAGTTTTTTAATTAACAATTTTAATATTTCCTAATATTACAAATAACCTCCACCATTTTCAAGTTCCTTGTATTATCTATACATCAGGTTTCATCGCTATTCAAATGAGCAAAAATATTTTAATGATCAGGCTAAAATAGACATCACCGCAGGTAACTCATATATCAATAAATATTTCTTATCTGAGTATAGACGCGCCAAACAATTAAGTTTAATTGGCTCTTAAACAATGCAGACAATGCACTCTCTTGAAGCACTCTTCCAACTTATGTGTGGAACTAAACGAATACGGAAGGATGGCATAATGTTAGGTTATTATCGCACGTTTCATCATCCACTTGGGTGTATAACGATGACCGACGAAAAATGAAAACATTTTAAATTTACCGGTTATTAAATTGATGTCATATGTCAGATAAAACGTCCCGTTGTATAAGAAAAATCTGTCGATATGATATTTTCATTCGCTGAGTACGTTTAGATATATATTTTATATTCTTTTTTAGTTATTTTAAATTCTCTCATATATTTGCTCAACAGGCCATTCGACAAGTCGATTTCATTCTTCTACTCAAGTTCAACAAGTCTTAAGGGAGCAGTCAATTAACGTAGCAACAACTATTTACGATTTTGGTAACTGGTGACTATTTAAATGTATAGGAGGGAATATGTCATAAGTGTTCACTACATGCTTTAACAAGGAAAATTACCTGTGGACCTGTAGACAAGAAAAAAAAATATATATATATATATCATCATCATTAGGTCATCAGTCCTAAGACTGGTTGGACGCTAACCTCCAGCTTCTCCTATCTTGTGCTAACCTACGCATTTCGCTAATTGTGCTACAACCTACATCCCTTACTATTTGCGAGCAGTAGTCTAATCTAGGCCTACCTCTGCCTTTCTTCACTCCTATTTCTGCCTCCAAAATATCGCAGACTATTCCCCCATGTCTCAGCAAGTGGCCTACCATTCTATCTCTTCTCTTCTTTAAGTTTTTCCACATACTCCTTTTCTCGCCGACTTTCTCCAATACTTCTTCGTTTCTAACCCTATCAGTCCATGGTATTTTCATCATTCTTCGGTAACACCACATCTCAAAAGCTTCTAATTTCTTCCTACTTGCTTCCCCTACCGTCCAGGTTTCGCAGCCGTAAAGTGCCGTGCTCCATACATATGTTTTCAAAAATCTCTTCCTTGTTTCTAAGTTTATTACCCCCGAGCATAAAAGTGCTTTCTTTTTGTTAAAAGCTACTCGACCCTGCGCTATTCTTTGTTTTATGTCTTTATCGCTTCTTCCATCCCAATTTATTTTACTTCCTAAATAAGTGAAGTCTTTAACTTCCTCCAATCTTTCATTATTAATTTGTACTTTCGTTTTTGCTCTGCTCTCGCGCCCTCTGCACACTAACACTTTAGTTTTGTTTTTATTCACCCTCATTCCGTATTCCTCTGTCAACACTGCCTCCATTTCGTTCAATGCTGATTCTAGTTCCTCCTTACTAGATGCTAATACTGCTATATCATCCGCGAATCTCAGCATTTTTAGTTTCTGTCCCTGTACTTTAATCCCGAAATCTACTCTATCTTTTACCACATTAATCGCCTCTTCGATGTACAGATTAAAAATTAGTGGTGATAGCGTACATCCTTGTCTTACTCCTTTCCTAATACCTACTTCCCTTTCTTCCCTTTCTACTTCTATAACAGCAGTTTGCTCTATGTATAGATTGTGTACTACTCTCCTATCTCTATACTTCATTCCCGCGCTCTTTAGTATCTCGAACGTAGAGCGAGACGTAGAACGAGTAGCACAAAAATAAAAGTAGAGATTATTAGATTTACAATTAGCTATTAACCCGATATTGTTAATTTGTATTCCAAGTAAGAAAGATTTTTTAAATTAGGTCCACTTATTTATTTATAATAAATGATTTGTTTATATAAATGCTTATATAAGGTCCAGAATAATTATGGTTTGCTACTTTTGATACATTTTCTTGTGCAAATCCAAATCTGAACTAATAATTGCTAAGAATATTGCACAATTACAGTCGAATAAATATCATCCATAAAACATCTTGGATTGTATGCAAATATGTTCAAGGCAGAAAATGAATTTATATCGTTAAGTTAAAGTTTATTCAGTTTGTATACAAAATCACATGTTTTTGAATTTAATGAGCATACCATTTGTAATAAATATATGTTTAATAATTGACTAACATAATTTTTTTACGGCTCAGTAATGTAACTCAATTTAGAGCATTAAATGCATTCCTAATAATTGTTTGTAAATAAACCGTCAATGTAATTATTAACACTCTAAGCAAATAACAACTCTTTAAGTTACAGTGAAACAAATATTTTCTCTCAGTGCCACAGATCTAGAGAGATAGATATATTTTAACCATCCGCGACTAGCTTTCTGTTCTTTTAATAAATTACCCTATAATGCGAGAGGTCAAATTTCACATCCTGTTATTATTTTTAAATTAAAACTAATTAATTTCATGCCCGGCTGTCAGGATGAAAAGCCGCTTTACGCAAAAAGAATCGAAGACGCTCTTTAGCCGTGTCAAAATTATTAAAATAAATATTATGAAACAAAAGCTGTCGATAATATTAATGGAAGTGACACTAATTGCGTTTATGAGATTTGGCGTATAATTATTCTTAATCGACTGTAAATAGATAGGCCTCAGGGCGAAGTCTATTAATTCGATAGCGTCTTCTGCAACGGTAATAATAATGATTGAGTTCGGCCGTGTCGCAAGTGTAAAAAACGTTGGTTATTAGTGATTCTTAACAGTGCTTAAGCGAAGCTATGACAACTGATGACAGGTGAGAGGCGAAGTAATTTCTTTTTACCACTACTGTGTTACGTCCTCTCATGCTGACTTCCTTAACCTTAATTTTTTTAACAATTGATTAGGCTATTTTTTGTAAACAATTAATTACCGTTAACACCCAGCAAAAGTATTGTCATCATATTCTATATTGCCTATGTATTATGTCTAATTACGAACACTATTTATATTTTGAGTCTAATAATAAAAGAACATTAATTTGTCATTGAAAATTACTTTACTGTTTTTCAAAATATTCTCCTTCATGATCTATATACTGTTGCATGCGTTCGAACCACAGTGAAATCTCTCTTGAGCGGACACCTTCGGGACTATTAAAATATGTCCGTCTAAGGGAGGTGTCCGGGTATGGGAGAAATGAAAAAATAGATATATACATACATATTTTTTATTTATGTACATACATAATATGTACATAATAGGGTAGTACTTTATTGTTTTCTCATACATATTAGTACCATAATATGTATTTATAAATCAAATAAATCAAACAGATAAAAAATATAACCTAATTAGGCTTAAAAAAATCAATTATAGTATTTGACGAGTGTTAGTTTTAAGTATGTTGTCTTGAAAATATAACTCTAAGTCAGATAACATCTGTATTGCTGTTGAATCTCCTTTAATTCTTGAATCATTTTAACCATATCCACGGCCTGCTGATAACTTATAACATTAGATTGATCGGTTATGGTTATTTCTTCATCGGATTCGTCAGAGTCAATCAAAGTCACGTTGCCGCCTTTTTTTACAATTTTGTTAAAATAGGTATCATCATCATCTTCTACTAATAAGTTATTATCGATGGTAATGAATTCACCTAAATCATTTTTAAGGCCTATTACTTCTGCATTTCGCCTATTACTTCATATTTCGGATAAAACTGACAAAGGTAAGTTATCTTCTTCTGAAAAATCATCATTTTCCAGATTATGGTTATCATCATCATTTAACGTAATTCCTGCCTTTTGAAAGTAGTTTTTTATTGTTGTTTCCGTAACTTTTTTCCATGCAGCATTTATAAAATAAATAGCATCTAGAACATTATCTGTTTTAGTAAGACCTTGAACAGTATCAACGGAATCTATTTTTGATAACAAATCCTTAATTAAAATGGCCCTGTAAAATGTTTTAAAATTTTGTATTATGCCTTGGTCTACCGGTTAAATAACTGATGTGCAATTGGGCGGTAGGAAAATAAGTTGATTGTTTTTTAACTGAATGTCTTTAGGATGAGAGGCAGCATTATCCAAAAATAGCAACATTTTTATTTTTCCTTTACCCATTCTTAAATCAAAATCTTGCAACCATTCTTCCATTATAGCAGATGTCATCCAAGCCTTCTTATTACTTTTCCACATAACAGGCAGCTGATTTACACTAATGTTTTTAAATACCCTTGGATGTTTTGATCTACCAATAACTAATAATTTTTCTTTATCTCCTGCCAGATTTACGCAATGCATAATGGTGAGTCTGCATTGGACGGTAACGGTCTTTCTTTGGATAATTTTCCGCCCGCACATTTTTCACGTTTAAGTGCTAACGTTTTGTCAGGTAAAGCTCGAAAAAATAAACCTGTTTCGTCCGCGTTAAAAATGTTTCTTGGCAAATAACCTTTTACCAATGAAGATATTTTTTGTTTAAAGTTGTCCACATCTTCCATATTAACACTTCCAGCTTCTCCAGATATGACTTTAAAAGCGATGTTATGCCTTTTTCGAAATTTTTCCAGCCACCCAGATGACGCACTCAAATTATCGCATTCCAGGCCATTTGCGATCTCCTTTGCTTTGGCTCGAATTATTGGTCCTAGAATTTTAATAAATATGATTTAAAATTACTAGAATACGTACCTCTATAATTTTTGATTTACCTGATAGTGGAATTCCCTTATTTCTTGCCTCTGTGAACCAATCATAGCAAAGTTCGTCAATTTAAAATCCCACTGGCTTTAAAAAACTTCGTTTTACACTTGAATTAACATTGGAGTAAATTTTTTTTAATAATTCGTCTTTATTTTTAATAATTCCGGCTGCCTGTGTCTTTCCTATTTTAAAACGGTTGGCCAAAACTCTAACACTAAGTTTATCTTTATTATAGATTTCCAAAATATCAATTTTCTCTTTAAGACTTAATACACGATGCTTTGCAGACATGTTTTTCTCTATTTATAAACACAATACATACAAGACAAATCAACAAACTAACTCAACTAACCATAAAAATAACGTGTTACGTATTCGTTAATGCTCGCGGGGAATCACACACACACACACAATGGGGAAGTCCCCAAAATGTTTGTCGCCGCGCGCCGCTCTCACTAATAGTGCAACGTTGCAACATTCTTAATTTTGTGTCCGTTTAAGAGAGAATTTTACAAGTTTTGTACTTAAATATTGTGTTCGCGTCCGCCCAAGAGAGAGTCCGCTCAAGAGAGATTATGTCTCATTGAATTCTCTATACTTCATTCCGGACTACCAAATAGTGTCCGCCTAATAGAGTTGTCCGCTTATCGGAGGTGTCCGTTATGAGAGGTTTCACTGCATTTGTCAAAGCAAATTTTATATTCCGCTTGAGATATCTCCATGGTTATCAACGCATCAATGGCTTCTTCTGCCGACGAAAATCGTTGTCCACTCAATTTATTATTGACATTCGGGAATAAAAAGAAATCATTGGGTACCAAATCAGGCCCTTACGGCGGATGACCCATTAATTCTATTTTTTGGATGTTCAAATATTCGGTTGATAGGCGAGATGTGTGAGAGCTCGCATTATCATGATGAAAAATTATCTGACGGTGCTTGTTTGTTTCCCTTATTTCACCGAAGATATTCAGCAAATAAATGGTTCTGTACCATTCAGAGTTGACCGTTTCCTCTAAAGGCACTGCTTTCACAATCAGTTTTCCCGGAAAAACAGCTGACCATTTGTTTTGAAGTGCTTCGATTGCGAACAACTTTTGTTGGATTCGCTTCATCTTGCAACACCCATAGACCCGACTGCTGTTTACTTTCGAGCTCATACGTATAGATACATGATTCGTCACCTGTAGCAATAGTTGTACGTTTTTGAAGCACTGCCATTAAATACAACAACAATTAATTGAGCATTTGTTTGCATCAATCGACACGAGCATCATTTTGAGATTTTTTCATATGGGGGATCCAATGAGAATAAACTTTTTTTGCGGCTATTTGATCATGCAATATTTTATATATGCTAGTGTAACTAATTCCTAAGGTTGTCTCAATCTCACAATATGTCACATGACGATCTTGCATTATCAGTGTTTGCACAGCATCAATGTTTTCTGACACAACAACTGATTTTGGATGACCATCGCGAATTTCCTCGGTGAGCGAATGGCGGCCACGATTAAACTCGTTGTACCAGAGCTTTATAGTGACAAATGGTGGGGATTTATCACCAAAAGTGGAAGTAAATTGATAGATGAACTCTTGTCTTGATAATCCACGTCGAAATTCGTAATATGTGTAAATCATCGGACGCAAATTTTCATGTGTTCAACAGGACGCAACAAATTAGGCCAAAACAGCTATGTATGGCATGTAGCCAGGAGAATAGCACATTTGGCCTAATTTATTTAGTCCTTATTATATAAGGCATTTGTAAATGGTGTGGAGTATAATAATCTCCTCATTTCAGTAATTTTAAAAAATTACCATCTACCAAATAACACCTTGCATTGTATTGATGATCAATTTTTAAATAATTCGGTAGCTAGATTTGAAGCAAAAACATATCTTCAACTGCCGTTACAGCTGTCAGATATATGCTAAATACATTTTACAATAATGTGTAAATGTTATTAATAAATGCAAATTTATTTTTACTTGTTATTTGTTTTTGCTTTACTCTAATAGAATATAATCTATTTAATAGCGAAATACATATTTTTGTACCATGTAGAGATCTAGCTAGCTCTTCTCGACAGCTCTTCTTCTTCTAGTCCACTTTTTTGGGAAATAATAAAGATCGCAATTCAAGAGTGATATTGTGGTGCGCCATCATGTTGGGGTAGGTACTATATTTGTTGTTCTGGTATTTGAGGATTTTGATAATTTTCGTGTAGTGCCACTAGTAAGAGAACTAGATGCTATTGTAATCAGATCAAATTCTATTCTGCTATCGAAATAAGCTGTCTGAAGCTTCTCAATCTACTGCAATTTGTAGAGATGTTCCTTACTCTTTTTCAAGTATTTTAATACAGATGATAAGCATATTAGAAGCAGCGATACGATTTTCTCCAGTTGATTGATGGGAAATAAAATTCACACAAGTCCAATATGTCCAATTATGAATCCTCCAAAATAAAAGGGCGATATTCGATCTAACTGTCTTGCGGTTCTCAAAATTTCTAAATATTGCTCTACTTTATTTACAGTTGAACATGTAACAGGTAAAAACTAAAGTATTACCTATTATAAGCCTTTACGTTTTACCTATTACAGTAATTGTTTTTGGAAATTAGACCACCGAATGAGAGAACTGGAAACAGTAACACCGAAAGAATGCATATTGTCGACACGAAAACTGAACAGTTTTTATTCTGTCCCTATGATGCTAACCTGATTGGCGATACGCATCTCGAGAAATATGTAATCCCTAGGTGTTCATGAAAAATTGGTTTCCTGTTTTTATCGAGGGTTCCAGCCCCTTTCCATAATGTAATAGGTAGTTCACGATATTTATAATTAAATGACTCGCAAATTTCAGCTTATATACGAGTCCTACTTCCTTAGCAGGATTCATAGTATCACACATTTTGTTTAGCCAATAGGTACTGCAGAGTAATTAGTCAATTTCCGATTTAACAGTTACGGGTTTAAATCTTGTGCGATTTAACGGGCCTTGTGTTTAAAATGTTTATTTCTACTGTCTTCTCATCGGGATCGAGATAATTCTAAGATTCTGAACTCCGATTTGCAAAAACCTTGAGGCATCTCGGCTAATTACCCGGAAAATAAAATAATATGGGTCCAGATTACATGCATGTGGATTGAACTTGTCGCAACGAGGCCATAAAATACGCGGTTCCGAGAAGAAGCCCCACATAACTGCGTACTTACAAGAATTAAAAGAATGTATTACAATTTAACATTTAATCCAAATGTTGATCAGACAGCCGCTCTTCTGAATATGCGCAGCGACCGTTTATTTATTGCCGAGCGCAGATGTACAGTATCGAACGCGCCATGTCGACGCGCATTCCTATAAATTATAGTGGATGTCCTAAATAATTTATGGAAGATTGTTCGACTTCCTAAAATTTTATTCAAACCTGCTACACGGACGACTTAAATTTCGTGCCGGGGCCGCTTATGGAAGCGATTGCAGTAGGAGACAATGCCTCGTAGCTCATCGGATTTAATTGACGATTAATGTGCGTTTGCTATTAGAAATTTGATACGGGACCGTCCGCGTGGTGGCAGCAATTAAAATTCTACGAAGAAGCGAGATGCTTATCGCGCGGCTGATTAAAAATAAAAAATACGTAATAATTAACTCAATCGGGAGACATGCGTTGAGTGGGAGTGAGCACAATATTAGTGTTTATAAATAAAACTTAAAATATTGGGCTGTCTAAAAAGTTCGTTCGATTTTCCGAGTTACCAATTACGTCACGGGCTATGATGACATGCGCACAGCTGAAGCCTTGAAGCCTTCCTCCTTATTTAACCCTTATATTTAACCGTTGTTTACTGCCAATATACTCGTGAACTTGTTTTATTATTGTTGTGTATGAGCTTAATTGAAAATGAGTGAAACCGAGCATTTTAGGGACAATTTTTTATTTAAAAAAATCAAAAGAGCCGCTCATACTTCTCGCAAATTGTGTTCTGTGTACAAACAAAATGTTATTCCAGATTGAACGTGTCAAAAGTGGTTCAAGAGATTTCAATCTGGCGATTTTTCCCTTACGGACGCCGCAAATCCAGGCCGACGTAAAGAAGTGGTTCCCGAGCATTTACGAGCGTCTGTTGAAGGAAATCCTTGCAAAATCGTACGTGAGCTTGCAGAAAAAATCGGGGCGTGAAAATCTAGTGTACAGAATCGCCTTAAACAACTTGGGTTTGTCAGAGACTCGATGTTTGTGTTCCTCACGAACTCAGCGAATCCAATTTAATGGATCGCATCAATATCTGCGATATGTTAAGAATTTGTTAACGTAGCGACATCTTTTTGAGAAATATCGTTACAGGAGGTGAAAAGTGGATCATTTACGACAACGTCAGTCGAACAAGATGGTGGGGAAAGTACGGTGAGCTTTCTCAATCCACACCAAAGGCAAAGCTTCACCCCAGGAAGGTTTTGTTGTCCGTCTGGTGGTATTTCAAAGGAATCATATATTTTGAACACCTCCCGAGGAGTAGAAAGATTGAGCCAAGAGATGCGGGAAAAGCGCTCAAAACTTGTAAATCGTAAGGAGGTCGTCTTCCATTCCGCCAACGCTCGACCTCACACTTGTCTATAGACCCGGAGGAAATCTTTGGAGTTAGAGTGAGGTTTTTTACCCCATCCGCTGTATTCTCCAGACCTTATACCCTCGGATTTTCACTTATTTCGCTCCACGGATAACAGTTTACGAAACTTGACATTTGCCAATGACGAAAAAGGCAGAAATAATTTAAAAACGTTTTTTTCGAAAAAGATTTTATGAAAATGGTATGAAGCTCACTGAGAGATGGGAGAAAGTTATTAAAAATGGGGCAATGTACATTATTGATTAAAATAACTTATAATAACTATAATGTTAATAATAAATACTAATGAGGAAACCGAACGAACTTTTTGGACAACCGATAGTTGTGAGATGTCCAGGGATAATCGGGATTAAATGAAACATATATGGAATCAAAATATTTAATTTATTCCAGACTCCTCTAATGACTCCCTTTAGTAGAGTATGCGGTTACTCTATTAAAGGGAGTCTCATTTGAAACATTAAAGTGTGATTTGTGAATAAAGCTAATAATATTTCACAATCTGAAATTTTTCCAGAAAGCGATTTCAGATTATTAAAATCTGGATTTGAATGACCTTGTAATTGACGTTTTTGCGAATTCCAAGAACAGATGAATGGATTTTCTATATAAATAATCTCAGGCTTGGACATAGGTAAGTTTATTTTAATTTTTCGTTTGTTATTATTTTATCGATTGCATCCCCAGACAAGAATTACACCGGCCGCCACTGTACATAGCCCCAAATAAGAAAGGCTAATGGTGTTAAATTACATGATCTTGCATGCCAATCGACGTCAAAATTCCGCGAGACAACATGATCAGGAAATTTGGTATGCAACAGAGTTATGGTGACACGTGCTGCATGACACGTTGCACCGTCTTATTGAAACCACATGTTATTCAAATCCAGATCATCAGTTTGATTTATAAAGAAATTGATTAGCATGTCACTATAGTGTTGTACATTTACAGTGATAGCATTACCAGCTTCATTTTCAAAGAAATGTGGTCCAATTACTCCACCACTCTCAAATGCACACCAAACCATACAAAATACGAAAATTTTGTTTGCTGACGTATCCGTCAAGATGAGACTATGCTTGGTCGCTGAACAAAACTTTGTTGCAAAAATCAGCATTACTTTCTTTATTTTCTAGCACCCAATTTACAAATGTACGACGTTATAAATGGTTTGTAACTATTAATTGTTGTATCAACTGAATTTTGTATGTTACAGATGCATATCTACGTACTGGTGTTGCCGTATCAATAACAGAACCTAGAGGCGGATTATCCCTAAGACAAACTAGGCACATGCCTAGGGGTGCGAGGTTACAAAGGGGCGCACGCACGGAATTTTTAAACAAAGAAAAAAATGAATAACATAAAATTAATTGTGTCAGTAAATATGCACCTACTTACACAATATAAAAGATTCTTTAATTCTATAGAGATTTAGAGCTTCCGAATCCTGCTCTGCCTTCTTGATTATCCTTACATCGCCTGATTTCATAATAGAAATTGAAGTTGGTAAGATACAACTACAACTGCAACGTTGCACGTTCGTCGCGTCGATCGCGAGCATCGGACATTGCTAGTAGTCCAGTCGACCTGGAAATAAATAGCGTTTGTTGTCGACTTTACTTACAAATGGTCCGATTTGCAATTTGTTTTAATACTCAGAAAACCACGAAAACTCATGTGAACATAAAATATGTGTTTTGACCTTGACGTAGATCTAACATTGTCGGTCGTGTCGATCATGAGCTCACCGCTCAATTTCTAGAAGAGTTAACTTTTTGGCGTGAAGTTTTGAAACGAGTGGTTGTGACTGTAAAGTCTTTAGAATCGCGTGGTTTACCTTTTAGGGAACATGATGAAAAACTTGGCTCTCTTCATAACGGAAATTATTTAATGACGCTGGAACTCATAGCGGAGCTTGATCCGTTTTTAAGTAAACATATTGCTCAATATAGCGACAAGAGAAAGGCATGTACCAATTACTTAAGTTCTACAATGTGTGACGAATTTATTGAATTGATGACAAACACAATTGTAACACAAATAAAAGATGAAATCAAGATATCAAAATAATATTCAATAATAGTGGATTCAACATCAGATATTTCCAACATTGACCAATTAACTTTCGTGATCCCATATATTCAAGCCGATGGTACGCCCGCTGAACGCTTTCTTAAGACAAATATCGGCCACAAATCACAAGACATTGCAGATGCTATTATTAAAACATTAGATATGTTTGAAATTAGTATATTAGACTGCATAGGCCAGTCGTGTGATAACGCCGCAAATATGTTAGGCATTTATAATGGATTACAGGCCAAAATAAAAGAACTATGTCCCCTAGCAGAATATATACCCTGCTCCGCACATTCGCTTAACCTAGTGGGTGAATGTGCCGCTGAATGCGCTCAAGAAGCTTGTTGGTTCTTTGGTCTCCTTCAAGAAATTTATACATTTTTTACAGCTTTCAACTCAGAGATGGGAAATTTTACAAGCACAAATACTCCTAGGTAATGATAAAAAAACAAAACTACTGTCAAAAATCCATCTGACACGTTGATCAGCTCGAGCAGATGCTTGTAAAATTTTGAAAGAGTCATTTCCAGAAATTCACCATGCTTTGATTGCTATCGAGAGCAATCTTGAGCAAAAACGTTCTGCTGTATGTGAAGCTAAAGGCACAAGATTGAAATTAGAACGACTAGAAGCTGATTTCATGATCGTGTCTTAGGGTTTTATTTTGGTTCACATGAACAAAACCAACAAAATATTACAGTCCATTGATACTGACATTTGTACAGTTATTTAAATGTGTGACTAATGTGTAAATATGTAAAAACTATTCGTTGTTGAACTATTAATAGCGGCATGTTGACGTCACATGATTCGTAGATGACAGTCGTTAAATATCGACGCCCCATCTTTCACAGAACACAAATGGCATGCAATTGAAATCCTATAGTTCTAACTGAGACACCCTGTATGTACTCGCAAATTCACATATATCACGTGTAATTTCACAACGCATCTTGCTGGTGGCAATTAATCCATTTTAATTACCGGAATTTCACGGCAATCTTTTTTACAACATAGCTCGGATTAAATTATTCGCAATATAAATTAATAATTCTAGGGACTCGGTATATGGAATGCGTTATGTACAAGAATTTCTACCTAATAACCATTATAACAATATGGTTTGATGTGATGCACGACTTAATAAATACCCCACCACGAGTCCCCACTGGCGAATATACCACACGATAATTACCTCGGGATAATTCAACTCGTTTTACCGTACCGTGCACATGGCACTAAATAAGAATTGTAAAATTCAAATTACAGCCGATTTTTACAGTACGTAATGGTATATATAAAGAACATTTCACAATTAAATTTATAGTCCACACATTCCGAATAAGCACTTTCGAAATTATTTATGCCCCAACATTACCTGATGCGTTCGTACAATAAAAAACGGCTTGTAAGTTACAGGTTGTAAAATTTTATGTCTGAAATTTATAGCATCGCACCTAATAAAGAACGTCCTGTGATGTCGGCGGGTCATGGACTAATTTCCGAAACTGGAGCTGCGGCGGCCGTACGTTGCCAGCGCCAAATTGCCGGTAATGCAGACACCTTTAGTCAAATGATATACTTCTTCGCACTTGCTAATAAGTTTCTGTAAATTTATGCGTACTTTTTTGTGAAAGGGATGAAGTGTTAATGGTAGAAGTCTGCCATAATGATACGCTCATCGTTGTTACGTTTTGAACCATCTGAATTTTATTTTTTTTTTTAGAGGACTATCAATACTATATTAAAACTATACTGGTATAATTACACTGTAGAACAATTTATTTTGTCATTCGCTATTGCAAGAGTGTTTTAGAAATAGAGATTTTAGTAATGTTCTCATCGCTGGCTTCAAATATAAAATTGGCTTTTCGCTAGATGGTCTGGTTTCCATGCAATTTGATGTTGAATATAGAACGTATTATATAAAGTTATTATACAGGATGCGGCATAATTGTCCCTCTATTTTATAGACTATCTCGACGTTTTCGGGTGTCCGACCTGCCCTTGGACGTCCACCTCCTCTCTTGATTACAGATCAAGTTTCTCTGAAGTGTTTTACGCACAAAACAATTTATTTTCGATCTGGGACTACTCGATTACGAGGAATTTCAAATCGGATGCGGAACGCTCGTTGTGTAGCAATGGCGGATTCATTTTCGCGGATGTACACTTCCACGGCCAAAACGCCCTGTGCATTAGTCCACATGGTATTTCAGACTAAAATCGGTTTCAAATAAATACCGTTTTTGTCTTGGCTCGTGTACTAACGCTACCTCCACTTTTCTACAACGCCGCCCGGCTCCACGAGACCACATTGAAAATAGAGAGACAGTTATGCCGCACCCTGTATTAACTATATCACCACCTATCCCATTTCTTGTGGAGTATATTGCTTCCTTAGGAACAATATCCTCGACTATTTATTAGCATAATTTTTATACCAACAGCCTTCTTGTAAAACAATTTCATTAAAAAAAAGCTCTATGGATATCCCACTTTTACTCAACGGGGGCATCTGAGGCGTGGTCCATCTTTAAACAGGTCCCTGCTTGTTTGTGGGTAAGTAGTTTGTACTTACATATTTGTCTGTATATGTAAATGTATGTCTGTAGATAGATAGTATAGATGCAGGATTTTGCTAGGAAGATAAAAGGTAAGGAGAAAGCTTCCTTGCTATTTTTCGTGGCAGTTATACAAAACTTCCTTGGCAACAGAGAAGCTTCTAACTATGAAGTTTTGGTTACTCAAATGCCTTTGGATTTTCGAAACCTTGGTTGGCACATGACTTTCAAGCTCCATTTTCTATATAGTCACCTCGATCAATTCCCAAATAACTTTGGCGCTATAAGTGATGAACAGTGGGAGTGGCCATCGAGTTTTCATCAAGAACCCTTGACGATGGAAGAACGGACCAAGGGCGTTAAGGCCTTGATGGCAGACTACTGCTGCAGCATCAAATGAAGTTATTCTGAGAATGTCTACAGGAGCAAGAACTACAAGCATAAAATTTACGAGTTTTACGAGCAGTTTTTACGAGTCACCTACTATCTATCGCATTTATGTTGAAATGTTAAAATACGTATACGTAAATTTAAAGTAAAAATAGTTTTTACCTACTGATACTTGAATATATATATTTTATTTTGCTACCTAAACTGATTTTTCCTACCAGCATGTCATTATACGAAGCGCCGAATTTCATGAAAATGAAAATGTCGAATTGCAAATAATCTAGAACAGAAAAAAATATCTACAAATCTGAACTCAACTCCATCAAATTAAAAAAAAACAAGTGCTGTAACAAATTTACAAACATTTTTGTTCCCCTGTATAACAACTTATCTTGTAACATCGCAACTTATTTTGTAAGTGTATGTAGATTTCCTTAAACATTTATTAGTATATCAAATTTATTTACATCGTCTAAAATTCATTTTCGAGCAGATTTAGAAATATTTATTACATTGCCAAACTGATGGAATATTGTTTTATTTTAATAACCAGAAACTGAGAATGTTCGTAGCCAGATGGTACAAAATAATAACTTAATATATTAACAATAAACGATAAATAATTTGCCTCAAAGTACACACAGACGCTGAGGTAGCATACCTTAAAAATTTCCTTCCGAATTCTACAAAAAATTATGCAGTTTGTATATTAATTAGTCTTAATTAACTATCACTACATTTAATATACTACTGCAATGCGATAGATATTTGGTAAATAGGTAGAAACAGTTTATGGTTCCTTGACTCCAGAACATATTTGATTACATAATAATACATTCTAAAATAAAAACAGGAGAATAGTTTTCTAGGAACACCTTCTACACATTTCTCGATTCACGATTCGCCAATCAAATTGGCATCATCGATAGATGATGAAATCTGAATTTAAATCATTTTAAAAGTATTGGTTGGTCAAATGGACGTCGTGAAACGTGTAATATTTCGATGTTCGTGGGAAACGAGTCTACTGTTTTTATTGATGCATCGAAGGATACAACCCCGTTTCAGGAAATTATAAACTGTTGCACATGGACAAGTTGTCATGATACAATATTTTAGTAAGACCGCCCGAAGTCAGACCGGCCTCGAAAACAATTTATCCTTTTTGCTTTTCATTTGTGATGTGCTTAAATTCAAGGTAAATTTTTGAGAAAACACTATCTGTCTCTCCTCAGCGCTACGTTTCACAGATTGCAACTATCGAGGCAGGTTTTTGGTTTTTCAGACAACGAAATAATGAAAGGATCAATGATATCGAACAAATTTTACCTTCTTTACCTTTCATTTCCAACATGCTTGATTTCAACGTAAATTTTTGAGAATCACCGTCTGTCTCTCGTCACCGCTACGTTTCAAAAATTGCAATTATCAATATGATTCTTTGGTTTCTCAGACGATAGTGTATGATGAAACGAACAGTGATATCGAAAATATTTTACCTTTTTTGCTTCTCATTTGCGATACACTTAACTTCAAGGTGAATGTTTGATAAAACACCACCTGCCTCTCCTCAGCGCTACGTTTCACAGATCGTAAATATCAATATAATTCTTTGGTTTTTCAGACAACGAAATACAGTTAAATTATCAATGATATCGAGAGAATATTACCTTCTTTATTTTTCATTTGCGACATGCTTAATTTCAAGATAAATTTTTGAGAAAACACCACCTGTCTTTTATCACTGCTACGTTTCACAGATTGCAATTGTCGAGATAATTTTTTTAGTTTTTTGGAAAAGAAAGCATGGCGAAGCGATCAATGATATTGAAATTTTGTTTATCTTTTTCTGTTTTCATTTACGATACGCTTAATTACAAGATAAATTTCTGAGAAAACATCACCTGCCTATCATCAGCTCTACGTTTCACATATTATAACTATCAAGACGATCCTTTGGTTTTTTAGATAAGAGAATATGATAAAACGATTAATGACATCGAAAAGGTTTTATACTTTAACGGAAAATAAAGTTTTTGGTCTTAAAACGAATATTTTGTAATTTGCCACTGGAATAAAATATCGTTTGCTATAAAATATCTGTGTATATTTATCGTTTATATAGCAAAATATTATTTAATACGTATTATTTTCGGAGCATTAATGGCTCTGACTGTACACATCAGTACTACTATTTAACTAGTTATTAAAGAGTTGATTATCCAACAGTACATTCCATTTCTAAGAGTCTTCCAAATCTCGTATTACCTGAGAGCTATTACACAAAAGCGCAGGGTTGGCTATATGCTAGAACCTCATAAATCCTGGGCATTATGTAAATAAGCAGGTGAATGATTTCCATGTAATGACGGCATTATTTCCAGTAGCAAGGAGATGATGCTCAATCAAGAACCCCGCGAGGCCTGTCATTATTCCTGAGCCGCCGCGATTTGGGGTAAATTCAGTAGCGGATTCTAATTTGGTAGTATAATTGAAATGCAAGAGGAGCCGAAGATGTTAATTTGGGTCGTCATTGAAGTAATAATTAAGAATCGAATGGTGGAAATATGGCATTCCGCATGTGATGGCATTGTCCCAAAAACCATAATTCCATCTTAAAAACACTGTCAATTTAGTAAAGTTGATTTATCATGTTCTGAAAAAATTGATAGTAAACTTTAAAAAATATATCAGTTTTTTTATTTTCCTTATACTTCACAATGTATTTTTAACTTGTATATTGTATATAATATCAAAGTATATAAACACCCTGTCAATCAAAAACTGGTATTTTACATTAAAACAAATGAAACAATTTTCTGTGAAAACATTTATAAAAATATTAGTACGTAACTATTTTTTTTAGTTTCTGGAAGGATCTTGTGTCAAACGTAAACTTATTTTCAATCATTTATAATTTTAGTTTCTGTCACCTTTTAAAAGGGAAATGCAAACATGTGCGTGAGTGTTTTATTATTTATTCTCCTCTCCAATGTTTAATAAAATATGAAGTATATCAGTATAAGGTATATTGAAATGTTTGTTGAACGTCTTTGAGACTGGTAGTGGTAAATGTGGGCACACATGTGTTTTTTAGACAATGAAGCTACAACCCATACTGCAAATTTATCAATGGAAGCCGTTAGAGTGATGATCTCTAAGTGGGGGGACATTAATTGGCCGCCCAGAAGTCCCGATTTAACGCCGATGGATTTCTATTTCTGAGGTTATTTGAAGTCTAAGGTGTACACTGATGCACCTAGGACTTTGCTTCAGTTAAGAGCCAGAATACACCAGAAAATTCATATGTACCGCAAATTTTAGGTCGCATCTTGAGGAGGTACAGCGACGTGAAAGAAAGTACCTTGATGATGTTATTTTTCATATATAACTTGCCCTACATTGTAATCTTAAATAAAAAATAGTGAATGTAAATATATTTTTTAATAATCGGATTTTATTTACTCAAAAAGACAAAAACATTCCAATCCATCTGTTACAAAATAAGAAAAAGACTACAACATAGTTCAAAGAAACTAGCCATCAAACTAGCGATACCTACGCCATTTCATATATTTTAATGTCAATGGGAGTATAGTTGGTACGTATCGATATCTAAAATTGTTGTTGCTGTTAATAAGATTTCCACCATTCAATTACTATGAATTATAGGAATCAGTTTTGAACCTCACTGGTAAAAGTTTATTTTATGCAGCTGAACCGATTTTTGTTTATTGTAAATCTATATATGACTACATGCATATTAAATACATTTGTAAAATATGTTTACATTTATAAATGATTTTTTCATAATTAAATGTTAAATATAAAAGCCATTGTTTCTTTAAATTTTTACGACGATACGTGATTTAAAATTTTGAAACACAGAAAACTCTAACAAACTGCAATGCATATAAACATAGCTTTAAAGAAAAAAAATTTTGGAGGACAAAACAAGTTGTTTACATGGATCTATATATTATGGAACAAACTGAGACATATATATGCAGGTGTTTTATTGTTGTTTAGGGATGATGTTTGGGTTATTAAAATAATGCCCGAGTTGGCTTTTATAGATTAATAGATAT
Source organism: Rosalia funebris (assembly GCA_037954035.1). Lineage (NCBI taxonomy): Eukaryota > Metazoa > Arthropoda > Insecta > Coleoptera > Cerambycidae > Rosalia > Rosalia funebris. The sequence continues at coordinate 37,286,205 of JAZFAV010000015.1, forward strand.
ATTACGAATGTACACTAAACGATATGAATACACTAGATAATTGTATGGATGAACAAACAATGTTTACACAAAACATTACGAGTCCCGGAAATATGTCTTTGTTAGATACGTTCTTACTTTCTTTTACGTCTACTAGTCTTTACTGTCTTAATCGTAAGATTGAATATTATTTCCCACATATATAATAAAAATAATAAATCAGTTTTCCATTAATACCTACCGAAAGATTATAAACGTTTTTTGATACGGAGTTCGCCAACTAAGTTAGTACCATCAGAACATGATTAAAACTTGATTTCAGTTTATTCTTAATTTAGGTGTTTTATCACCTCCCGATGATGCCAACTTGGCTAGCAAGGCGCATCGAGTAACACGTAATCTTTTGGTATTCGTGGAAAACTGTTTTCCTGTTTTTATTTCAGGTTCAAGCGAACGAGTTCCAGCCCTTTCCAAGGTTTTATATATAAGTTTTGGAGATAACTGATTCGTTTGTATTTATACAATAGTTTTCGAAAACTTTATTTTATTTTGCTCTTTCTAATTGGCTGTAATACCTAATTAAGTTTTAAACTAAAAACAAAAATTTTTAAATATATAAAAAACTAGTTTTATTACTTTGGTGCTTCTTACGGGTATTCTTCGAAGATAAAGAAATTATTTAAAGGATGAGAAAAAATCCTTATACTGTTTCTCTTAAAATGTACAGGGTGAGCGAAACTATGTCTCAGCTCTATTATAAGAAAAGGAAAAACGATAGAATAAATCTGAAAGGAGGTTCTCAAATGGGATTGAGTAAGGTCCATTTTAAGCCGAATTTACATATTTTTACATATTTGGAAACATACCTATATTTTGGCATATTTGAAAAAAGCTTTCTGAACAAATTTTGTGAAGAGAAGAATTTGCTATCTTTTTCCGTTAAAGAATTATAAACAAATTTGTAAAGAAAAATATTATCAAAAATTCGCGATCGTCACGATTTAAACAAGTAGCCTTTGGAAATAAAAGGCTAAGTCGCATCTGTCAATAATTAAAAATAATTAATCAGTATTATTTATTAATTTAACATTACAAAACACTTAATATGTTACAACTAGTACCACAGAAAGGAACAAAGTATGTAGGCAATCACTACAACAAATTTTCAATGTGACCACCTACTTTTTATTCCCTTTTGAGAAGAAGATGCCTCGTTATTTGCACGTAAATTACATTCCAATCTTGTAAATATTTTTAAGCTTGGAATAACACGTTCGGGGTATCTCTGGGCGTATAACTGATCTGCTTTTCTAGGGTTCTTTTGAGATTCCCCATAAACTAATAACATCGACTTCTTCGTTGTGCGTGAAAATTATTCAAAGTCAAATGACAACAAAACAATATTTGTCAACCATTAGATTAATTATTGACAGATGCTACTTTGCAATTTGTTTCCAAAGGCTAATTGTCTAAATCGTGAGGATTGTGAATTTTTGATAATACCTTTTTTTTACATATTTGCTTATAATTTTTGAACGGAAAAGGATATCAAATTTCTTTCTTCACAAAATTTTTTCACAAAAATTCGCTATTTTTAAATATGCTAAAAATAGAGATATGTTTCTGAGAAGAAAAAATTCGATGACGTCATTACTTCAGTTTCCAAATATGGAAAAATATGCAAGTTTGGCTTAATATGGCTCTTACTGGATCCCATTTAAGAACCTCTTTTCAGATTTTTCCAATTGTTTTTCCTTTTCTTATAATAGAGCTGAGACATCCAGTTTCGCTCACCCTGTACTTTCGTTCAGAATTAACAAATTGATATAATACATTATTAACTGTTATAATATTGTTAATAATACAACAATTGTAGATGAACTGCAGCCTACGCGGAAAAGATCCCTGGGGCACACACACTACCTCGACGTATAACAAATCGCTTGTTTATGCATGTTTCAAATTAACAGCGAGAATCTCTCTAAACTTGTAAAACTAACATAGCCATTAACCACGAGCTAATGTGACACGGAATTTCTTTTTGTTAATGCGGCAACGTCTTAAATTTCCTAGTTCTACTAGGCGCTGGAGAACACGAACCTGAAAACAATTTCCTCCGAGCCTTGTACCTACGAACGTCCAGAGTGAACAATTAAGAAAGATGTTTTTAAAAATTAAGGATGGCTATTAAAATAATCTAACGGCCATAAGTCTTCGGATGCCCACGAGCTGGCTTACATGTAGTCGGCTAATACAAGGCGAGATAACTAATACCAATAGTGTTATAGTGGATGCACTGTGTGCATATCATATTTCACGGCTGGGTGAACGGCATGCAAGGGCGAGGTCAAATTTTCGTTGACACTGAAACGAAATCCACTTTACTCCTAAGATATTAATTGTCCATATATTTATTTCTACAAGCACTATATAATGATTGACGATTATATAATATTAAATTTTGTATCAAGGAAAAACAACTTGAACAAATAAATAAATTAGATAATAATACCAGAGATAACAAAAGTCTATTAATCACGAACATCAGTAACATTATTTTCTACATTATAAATATTAACTCCAGACGTACTATTTTTTTACGAATACGATAATTATTCTTGAAGTGCTCGGAAATTGTAGAACTGGGACCTGTTCACTTTGAACTAAGTTTCTTTTGCTACTTTGCTTTATTTTCCAGGGAGTTTTCTATATGCCTTTCAGTATCACTGACACTTTTTCAATCACTATTTTTTCTAAGGATTGAGTTCAGCACCAGTTAATAGTGTGGCCCAATAGTAGTCAGTATAGTATTCTGACATCGAAGATTTAAGGAATACAGCTACTCGATGGAACTTGCTCCAGAAATATTAATTGCTATAGATTGCGTAGTACTTTCGCGATATATCTCTAAAATAAAGCATAGACAATGTTGATCATTTATGATCAGCATCCTGGAAAGGGATTGGAACCTTCGATGCAGTAACAAAACATGGGACCAATTTTTCATGAATATCGAAAGGTAACACTTTCCTTGACGTGCGTTTTGTCAACCAGTTCTCATCATTGGGAGATGATTAATAAATTTGTGTTGTCTACTTATTAGCAACAACAGTTACACCTTACAGTTACTTTCGTCATTTATTTTATCAACTATAAGATGATGAATATTTATGCTATGCTATGCAGTATCGTTATAAGATTCTGAAAGTAAACTCTCTAAAAAATGACCTATGAAATAACACTGACTTAGTTTTCTACAAAACATCAAAGCACCATACAGTACACTCGACGTGCGTTTCGCCAACAAAGTTGGCATCATCTCGAGGTGATTAAAACTCAGTAGTTTTAATCTCAGTAGTTTTAATCATCCCCAGATTATGTCAACTTTATTGCCGAAACGCGCGTCGAGTGTAGTGTATAGTGTTTTGGTGTTTTGTGGAAAACTATGTCAATATTATCTTCACACTAAAGGTCCCAACTTGCTCCAGTAGTATGAAATAATATAAAAGCGTAATGAGTGTAAATAAATGTATACTATAACTAGTCCTGTATATTATTGCATATCTTACTTTTTAGAATAAAAAGGTTTTAATGTAATATTAATCGTGGTGGTAAAGTTTTAACACAATATTCATAGTTTTGTTATTAAATATTTTTTTGAAAAATCCTGAAACATGTGAACCCTTTTTTTAATGCATTGACTGACTTACAAATGTATTTTCTGAGATTTTATAGTATTTCTGTGATGTTATAGTATTTCTTTAATTGTAGCCTACTCTCTCCTTTAACAAAGAAGTTTTACAAGTATAAAGGTTTGTATTTTAATCAACTAAATAATTCAGGGATTCGAAATATTAAATATTAATACAGAAATTATTGAACGATTAATATAAGTGTTTATACGAGTGTTGGTCAGTGTCAAATTGTCAATGAAGCACATTTTTAACAATTTTAACATTTTTGTCAAAAATAATCTAGCCTGTTTACCAGACAGTAGAATAGGGTATTGTTGTAGTCGGAAAATTTTTACGGAATTTTTTTTTAAATAGAAGAGTTGCATTATAAAAATCTAAGATGTTACAACTTAAATAAAAAATTAGAATAAAAATAGTAAGTCAACGTTTTTGGTTAATATGTTTCAATGTTTTTAAAACAAATATTTAATGGGCGAATTTACGAATGTTGTAGGTAACTTTATCATCACGCTGTATAAGTTTTTCCTAATTAAAACCTATTCTCTTGACATATTTTTAAAATTACAAAAATAGATACCTTGAATTCCTTTACAGATTTACACAGTGTCAACAAAAGTGAGTGTTGAGCACAAATCAAGTTATAACACTTACAATTAGTCCTCTTTGTATGTCGTCTTCATTTCCCCAGGTTAACAGATTTTCTGGACAAAATATTATAGGGTACTATTTAACAAATAAATACAAAAATCCTTGCGTGATTTTTGTATTTATGAATATGATTTGGTATGTCTGAAAATAAAAATTATAATTTAAACAATGTTAATATTAGGAGTATCAATTGTTATACATAGAAGATTCAGAACGTTTATAAAAACATGGGAACCGATAAATGAAAGGATTATAAATATCAACCTCTCAATATACGGATATAAGATGACCATACTAGGAATATACGCTGTAAATGAAGACGAACTAGTACATAATAAAGACATATTCTTTGAACAAGTTAACCAGGAAATAGAAAAAATTGGAACCTCGAGAGAAATAATACTTTTAGGAGATTTTAACGGAAGAGTGGGAAGGAAAAACAATGACACCGTGGTTGGAAAGTTTGGAGAGGAAGTAGTAAATGATAACGGAAGAAGGTTAATAAAAATATGCGAACAATACCAGCTGAAAATTCTAAATGGGTATTTCCAACATCGAGAGATCCATAAATACACGTGGATACAGACAACAAGAAACCTAAAAACTATTATCGATTATGTAATAACAAAAATCCCGCTTAAAATTCATGGATGTGAGAGTAAATAGAGGAACTTCTTGTGGTAGTGACCACTACTTCCTTAAAGCAAAGATAGTTGCTCCCATAAGAACAAGAGATCAAAAAGAAAAAATGCATGAGGATGAGAAGGAAGAGAAAGAGACAGAGAAAAGATATAATTTAAGTAACCTGGAACAAGAAAGTACTAGAAGACTATACAAAACCCGATTAGACAACAAATTACAACGAACAGAATTTGATAATATAGAAGAGGAGTATGAGTATATAAAAACGTGTATACAGTCGGCAGCATCAGAGTCATTAGGGCGCTATGAAAAAGGAGGAAAACAGCGGAAACCATATTGGTGGGATGACGAAATTGAGGTTGAAATAGAGGAAAAACGAAAAAATATCATGCATACTTACGCTCAAAAAATATGAATGACAAACTGACATATAAAGAAGCCCAAGCAAGAGTGCGTAAAATGATATGTACAAAGAAGAATGAAAAATGGGAGGCGACATGTTCTAGACTTAACACATATATAGGAGGTAGGAAAAGTACGGAAAGCTGGAGACTACTCAGGAAAATGAGACAGGAGCGATAGATCACAAAAAGAATCACAAAAGAATGGCAGAGCCCTAGGACCAGGAAATATTCCTGGACAATTTATAAAATATGGAACAGACAAACTATACCATTCACTGAGAGACCTTTTCCAAAGATGTACGAGTAGATCAAAAGTACCAGAAGAGTGGAAGGTATCATATATATCCGAAATTCATAAGAAAGGGGATAAAAGTGAGTGTGACAATTACCGAGGAATATCTGTTACAAATTCCATCAGCAGAATATATGGGAATATATTAAAAAACCGTATGGAGAACAAATATTGTAAAATGGAGGCAGAAGAACAGGCCGGTTTCAGAGCAGGAAGATCCACAATCGATCACTTATATACAGTCACACAAATCTTGGAGAAGAAGATAGCATTTAATCAAGAAGTACATCTACTATATGTAGATTTAAAAAAAGCATATGATAGCATTCCTCTGGTAAAACTGTGGGAAACTTTACAAAACACTAATATAAATGTAGAATTAATAAAGGCTGTAACGTCTCTGTATGATAATACCAGATCTAGAATAAAAATAGGACACAATATAACAACGGGATTTATAGTAACTAAGGGACTTAAACAAGGATGCTGCCTATCTCCTACACTATTTAAGATATATCTGGAATGCGCATTGATGACTTGGAAAAGAAAATGTCACAATATGGGCATACCAATAGATGATACATCAACACTATACACATTATCCTTTGCGGATGACCAAGTTGTTATTGCGCAAGATATCCATGATATGGAATATATGACACACAAACTTATCGAGGAGTATGAAAAATGGGGTTTAGAAGTTAATGTGAAGAAAACGGAATACATGTGTATTGGAGGACAACAACAAGATCTACTTCTGTTAACCGGGCAAAACATCAAACACTGCAATGAATATAAGTATCTAGGCATGAAAATATCAAACGACGGGACACTTGATGAAGCGATTTCGGAAAGAAACACTCAAGGAAGGACAGCAATTACAATGTTGAACAGCATTCTATGGGATAAACAAATAACAAAAGAAAATAAAAGAAGAATATATAATTCAATAATTAAAAGTATAGTAACCTATAGTTGTGAAGTATGGCCAATAAAAGAAAGAACAGAAAGAATGATAAGAACCACAGAAATGGACTTTTGGAGGAGGTCAGTTGGAAACTCAAAGAGAGAAAGGGTAACAAATGAGAGAATAAGAAATATGATGGGAATAACACATGACATTGTAGATGATATAAGAACCAAACAACTCGTATGGTACGGGCATGTTCAGCGAATGCAAAATGACAGAATACCCAAAAAAATTCTAAACTGGAAACCACAAGGAAGAAGAAGGCGAGGAAGACCACGAAGAAGCTGGAGAGAGGGCATTGATAATGAAATTCGGGAGAGAGGTCTGGACGAGGACATGTGGAGAAATAGAGAGGAATGGAGATTAGGAATCGGAAGACGGCGAAGGACGTTATAAACCGATATGATGATGATAATATTATAGTAATAATGTAATCAAGAATGTACCCAATTGTTAAATTCATTATTTAATAGTTGGATAATTTCTTATAGGGCTAATGTGTTATTAAAGCCCCGAGCTCGGGCTTTAGCCCGAGAAGTAGTTGTTTCCTAGAGCGATTATGCAATAGCTTTGCTATTCGGGAACAACTTTGATAACCGCTTGGCGGTTTGGTGGTTCCTTTCTCGATTTCCGACTTATATGTTACTGACAGAGATCGTATAAAAATGTATACCCCATAGAGTTCATTCGGCATTTGTCCTGGATCGGCGTACCGCGTACGACACTGATGAGAACTAATAAGTTCGAGACAGCTGTTGTTCGGTTCCGATCCGGGACAGATGTCGAATTCTACCTGTGGCGGGTTTTATTTTTTGAAATATAAGATAATAATTCATAAATTATAAATAAGCGCGTTGGTTCAGATTTTAACCATTATTAATAATTGTTCTTATTAGAATTTAGATCCCGCTGAAAATAAAAGTCTTTGTAAATTTAATATAACATTATTATTATTATTATATAATAAGGAGACAATAATGGGAATTGACAGATGCAAAATATCCACTTATTACCCTCTTTACTTCATCGTCACGATACCCAAATAGTTTAGGTACATATATACACAATATCTAACTCTGTGAAATTAGTCAGCGATAAAAACTGTAATGTATTTATATTAGTTTTATATCTGAAATATAACGGTGTAAAATTTTACTATTACTATTTTCTATATACATATAATACTGTATATAAGTTTTGTACCAAGAATAGTGAAATTTTACACCATTTTAACACCTTTGAGCCTAGTAAAGTTTTATCACGTCAGATTTTCAACAGTGTATGCAAAATTCCCAATTCATAAATTACCGTACTTACTTTACAAGTAAAACCACTACTTTTCTTACATAATTACGACTTCACTCCTAGAGGCTCTTGTGAATTATCAATGCAGCCAGGCCTCGGTTTCGTCTAACTTTTGGAAGTAATTACAGTTACACCAAAGCAAACTTGCGTTAACGTGTTACGTGCACAGTGTGCGACTTACGTCGAACAATTTTTTAAATTTCGACACGAGACACGCGTTTGGCCATTTTCCAGTTAATTTTTCAGTAGTTCATTCATGAGAAATTACGCCATTGATGGATACATTTGGTAGAGACTACATCGGAAAATCGGAGATATTTGTAAAAGTATGCTTAAAACTGTATGGAATTTTAAGTAAAATTGTCGACAGGACACTTAAGTGAAACAATTTTTTCCGTTTATCCTTAAGCAAATCGCGCAGATTTCCAACCCTCATGGAATTTCACGGTCGCCGTGTCTCTATCGAAAACATTCCAACTAGAGGTTCTAACTATCGAAGATCAAAAATGTGCTTTCTAAATACTTACATCCAATAAAATTGGCATTTCATTTATAATCGACTGCGTTTGATTTATCGTCTCCCTTTCACATTTGAAACACGAAATTAGTTCCTGCGGCACCCCCGGATCGAGGCAGTGCGGTCGCCACTGGGGCATGCGATACTGATGGTACCAAGGATCATCTCCTGTGGACCGTGATTGATGTAGGAAACATTCGAACTGATGGGCTGTGAAGCCTGAGTGATTGGTTTTGTGTGATAAATGAGATATCGCCCGGCTGTGGTGTGAGATACCGGTTATGACAAGATAAATTGCTATAAACACGAACGATTTTGTATTTTAATAATTCAATAAGGTATATATATATATATATATATATATATATATATATATATATATATATATATATATATATATAACAATGCAAGGATTTACTTCTCGTTGCTCGCTGACTAATTTGGTGATCAATTCAGGTGGACGTCGATTGGGATTGGGAAATGAGTTCGACGGTCGATATCGCTTGGATCACATGATTAGATACATGTCGAGGCGATGTAAAATTTACTGTACCCGTTATAAGTGTTTAGAAGTATCATTTTCACTTAAGGATAAGGTTTAGTTTTGTATTTTATTGTTTATTTTGACATAGCATCAAGTCAATAATGATGAATAAACGTTTTATACACAGGCTAGGCTTTAATATGGAATTTAGTAACCAGTTTTCACATTATGTGAATGTTATGTGTCTCTTGTATCCAGTACGTCCTTTTGAAATTTTGATTCAAATCTGTTTATAAAACCGAAATATGCTGATCCGTTCTCGTAATCTCAACTCTGAATCTCAACTGGAAATATAGGATTTGAATTACGAACCATTTATGTTCTATTAAAGATACTATGTCAAAGATATAAAGATATTATGTCAATGTTATGATCAGATCATGACAGCATGAGCATTGCGTGCACATTGAGCGAGCAAAGTGAGCGATTACATTTTCATTTTTATGGATAAGTCAACAAGCAGAATTGTCGAATCCTTAAAATCCACATACTGTTCACGAAAAAGAAATACATCCACTGACATGCATGGTTTGATGAGCATTTTGGAGTGGTGGAGTAACTGGACTATACCTTTTTGGATATGAAGCTGGTAATGCACAGTAAATGGGGAACTCTACCGGGACTTGTTTTTTGTAAAATTTCTTTTTACAGAAATAAGGAGTTTTTATACTCCAACCCCATCTTCAAATGCCTTACATAATAAGGACTAAACAATTTTGGTCAAAACAGCTATTCTCCTGGCTATATTCCAAACGCCGAACACTGAGTTACATGACAAAATTTGCCGTATTTTTGTCTAACAGAGTTAGCACTAAAATACAGTGATTGTTCCAAAAATACAAGAAAGATGCAAAGTGTCACCTATCTCAGGATATTACCCTCTGCGTCGTGAAACATTGCATTACATTGATGATCTCAAGTTTTTACTTCGATTTAGATTGTTCAAAACTACCAAGAGATGGCGTTTGGTACGTTCTACTGCGGTGGAACGTAGCAACGTCTACTAGATATGAGCTTCATCTGTCAAAGGTATACTGGTTTACACTGCACTGACGATACCGAAGATAGAAAGGTCGAAACCGGTCTGCAGTAAACGATATCCTGCGATAGGCGACACTTTCTTGACCACCACTGAACTTTTTTCTTTTTGGTTATGTTAAGTGAAAAGTGTACACCACCCAACCAGCAACAATCAACGACCTCAAAGCAAACATTCAACATGTTATTCGGGAAATAGGGCCAGTTTTATGTGCTCGTGTTATGGATAATTTTGATAAACGAATGGCATGCGAGGTGAGTTGAGGTCGCCATATAAACGATATTCTTTTCCATTTGTAGCCGTATCGTCTCCATTTATGTTGAAGAATAGAAAACCTCAGTTTGTCAAATATTATTAGTTTTATTCACAAGTCACATCCTATAGTTCCAACTGAGACACCCTATAGAAATAAATAAAATAACTTAATAACACAAAATAAATTTAGATTTAAGTTTTTAAGTGGGGGTAACTGGGGGTAAATGAGTGAAGTCTAATCTGCAATGGGCCATTTGTTTAAATATCCTTAGATGTTTAAATTTGTGTACTTTATGTCTACAGATAATTTTCTTTTCTAAAAGAAATAACAGTATATCTCACCTCTTCTCCTTCGTGGAGATTTTTCTTTATTGTTTATCTTTAAAAGTAATGGATGTCGTTTCTATACATCAAATACTGAGGCGCCTTACACACTGTAATTTCGATCTGTTTATTTCTACAGTAACAGCATGTAATACGGAGCGCTCGACATATAATTTTACCGCATACACACCCCGTATAGCACGCAAAAATCTGGCGGAGCCGTGAATAGCATGAAATATATCGAGCAATGATGTTGATCGTTCCGCACGTAGACCGGCTACCATCACGACGTTTCCGCGGGTAGCACGAAGCGATTTTTAACATTTTAACATATGTCATGGTCCATTTTTACTGCATACAAAACACGGGTTTACTTACTGTTGCAACTGCGCCAATAAACTTTATCTCACGAGATTTTATTGACTTATCCCGTGTGATTTATTGGTTATGGGAAATTCCTTCCGTGCCTGCTTAAATGTATTTTAATTAACTGGCTCGCGAGGCACGACTGCTCTGCCTCGTATCACTGATATTACTGAAATATTTCAAATACCCCAGGAATTTCGTGTGCCCGATTTTCTTTCATCTAACCGCAATCGTATATACACTCAAGTTTCTTGTTTTTGATTTAATGCATGTATGTTTACCACGTGAACCTCTGATGAAATTGTTAATAAATAAGTGCAATTGCCTTTATCCGTTACTATTTATTATAGTAGTAATATGTATATAATACTATTTATTTTAGTAATTACTAATATATTATTAGTAATAGTATTATTACTAATATATATTAGTATTATTATATTATTGTAATATAATACTTGTAAGTAATCATTATTTACATTATATGTAACGTATACAAAGTGTTAATGAACAAAGGAAACATGTGTAATATGTCGGGAATTAATAGACCAAATGAAAGTAACACCATAATATATACTCAATGGAGTGAAAATCGAAAGTTATAGGGGTTGAAGCCTACTTTTAAGCGAATAGTGTTATAATATTTATCATCAGATGCGCTACTTATCACTAGAAGTTCATCCCTATAGTCTCTGATTGATTATTAATAATTTTATCATACTAATCTAACGCTCTTAATTTTTTTTCATGTCATGGAAAAATTATCAATAATCAATATAATACGTGTCTTTAAATGTAGCTTCAGTCGGAGTACATTTTTGGAGTACATCTTATATATAAACATATTACATTTTCCAAATTAACTCAAGGAATTGGTGGGAAAAATGAAATATGGCCCAAAAATACTTTTGACAGATAAAATCTTACTGATGTAGTGCCATTTTATAAAAATGTAGTGTATATTCCCAAAATGCAATAACAGAATAAAAAATTTAAAATCAGTTATTCTTTTCCCTTTCAGTTTAATTTTTGTTAATATGGAAATTATTTCGACATTACAGTAGCACAATAATAAACATTTTAATAAAAGAGAATAAAAGTTAAAAAAAAACAATTCTTTATATTTTGTATAAATTTTACTCTCAAGGAAATCAATTTAGTAATACGTATACACTTATAATATATAATACCACTATAATATATAACACACACCCATATATATATATATATATATATATATATATATATATATATATATATATATATATATATATATATATATATATATATATATATGTTATATATTATAGTGGTATTATATATAACACATATACATATACGTATACGTATTATATATTATGTGTTATATATTAACACATAATATATAATACGTTCTATTGCAAACTGGAACGGGTGGGTCGGCTTGCGCGTTTTAATGATTTAAGGAGCCGTACCATAGGTTTAACCATAGTGGGGGGGTCCTTATTGAAAAACCAGACTAAGACAAGTCCCTGAAGGAGGGCAGCAGCTCTTTCAGTAGTCATAGTGGCAGAAACCGTGGGGGTTGGTATGGTGCTATGACACACACGACTGCGATGTGGAAGGCAAGAGGAAACCACCACATTATAATCCTCAGAACAGCTAGCAGAAAGCTTATCCTAAATTAATGATAGCGTCTCCTGGGACAAAAAACTCCGGAGGAAAAATAGTCCTCCGTTCGGATCTCCGGGTGAGGACTGTTCCGGGAGACGTGATCGAGTGCAATCATAAGAAGAAGTGTAGCATTTCACGAGTCGGAGCGTGGAATGTCAGAAGCATGAGACAGGCACGGAAGCTAGAAAATCTGAAGATAGAAATGGATAGGTTAGGATTAGATATAGTAGGTATAAGTGAGATGCGCTGGCCGGAAGTAGGAGATTTTTGGAGCGGTGACTATAGGGTAATACACACAGGATCGGTAAATGGAAACGCGGGAGTAGGGATCGTTATGCGGAAGAACGCAGGACAGTGTGTAGATAGCTACCTACAATACAGCGAGAGAGTAATGATGGTTAGGTTAGATTCGAAGCCAGTGGAAACAGTAATAGTGCAAGTATACATGCCTACTTCTAACCACAGCGAGGAAGAGTTAGAAGCCGTTTATTCGGACATAGAGCAGGTAATAGGATTTGTGAAGGGTCATGAAAATTTAATAATAGTAGGAGATTTTAACGCAGTCGTAGGTGAGGGGAAAGAAGGAGAATTTGTAGGGCCTTATGGATTAGGAAACAGAAACGAGAGAGGTAGCAGACTGATAGAATTCTGTGAGAAGCACAAGATGGTAGTCGCGAACACATTGTTTAAGAATCACGTTAGGAGGCGGTACACATGGAAAATGCCAGGAGGGATAGACAGGTATCAGATAGACTACATTCTGGTTAGGAAGAGATTTAGAAATCAAGTAAAAGACTGTAAGAGTTATCCAGGAGCAGATGTAGACAGCGATCACAACTTGGTAGTCATGAAAGCTATATTAAAGTTCAAAAATCTGAAAACCCGGAAGGATAAGAAACGTATAAATATAGACATATTGAGGGATCAGAATATGAAAGATAAGTTCCAGGAGAAAACAGATCAATTAATAAATAAAACGAGTAAGGACGAAATCAAGAACGCAGAAACTGAGTGGGAGGGTATCAAGAATAGTCTAGCTTCCGCGGCTACGGACGTTTTAGGACACGATAAAAGGGAAGCTAGGAAGCCCTGGATAACGGACGAAATCTTAAACTTAATGCAAAAGAGACGAGGCTACAAAAACAGACGAGACGAAGAAGGACTGAAAACGTATAAGGCAATAATGTGGGAAATCATTAGAAAATGTAGAAAAGCGAAAGAACAATGGATAGAGGAGAAATGCAAAGAAGTAGAAGATAAGTTGCAAGTAGGTAAGACTGATGAGGCTTACAAAATAATTAAGAGGAACTTCAGGGATGTAGGAACAATAAGTAGAAATGTTAGGAGTCAATCGGGGGACATACTGATAGGAAGAGAGGAGAAAGCGGATAGATGGAAGCAGTACTTAGGAAATTTATACGAGGGTCAGGAATTAGGAGAGATATTAGAGGAAGAATCTAGCATCGATAGGGAAGATGTAGGAAAACCTATATTGAGAGAGGAATTTGAAATAGCACTAAGGGGGCTAAAGAATAATAGAGCGCCGGGTGTAGATAAAATACAGGCGGAAATTTTGAAATGTGCGGGACAGAAAATAGTAAATAGGATGTTTGAACTGGTAAAATACATATACGAAACGGGCGAGATGCCGGAGGATTATAAGAGGAACATTATCGTTACTATACCGAAAAAGAGAGGAGCCGACAAATGCGAGAACTTTAGAACGATTAGCCTAACTTCCCATGCGTCAAAAATCTTAACTAGAATAGTACAGAAGAGGATGGAAAATAGAGCGGAGGAAATACTAGGAGAAGACCAATTCGGGTTTAGGCGAAATAGGGGAACTCGCGAAGCTATTCTGGCGCTAAGAGTAATGTTAGAGAAAACAATAGAAAAAGGAAAGAACGCTTATATAGGATTTGTAGATTTAGAAAAAGCTTTTGATAACGTAAGATGGGAAAAAATGTTCGAGATACTAAAAAGCGCGGGAATGAAGTATAGAGATAGGAGAGTAGTACACAATCTATACATAGAGCAAACTGCTGTTATAGAAGTAGAAGGGGAAGAAAGGGAAGTAGGTATTAGGAAAGGAGTAAGACAAGGATGTACGCTATCACCACTAATTTTTAATCTGTACATCGAAGAGGCGATTAATGTGGTAAAAGATAGAGTAGATTTCGGGATTAAAGTACAGGGACAGAAACTAAAAATGCTGAGATTCGCGGATGATATAGCAGTATTAGCATCTAGTAAGGAGGAACTAGAATCAGCATTGAACGAAATGGAGGCAGTGTTGACAGAGGAATACGGAATGAGGGTGAATAAAAACAAAACTAAACTGTTAGTGTGCAGAGGGCGCGAGAGCAGAGCAAAAACGAAAGTACAAATTAATAATGAAAGATTGGAGGAAGTTAAAGACTTCACTTATTTAGGAAGTAAAATAAATTGGGATGGAAGAAGCGATAAAGACATAAAACAAAGAATAGCGCAGGGTCGAGTAGCTTTTAACAAAAAGAAAGCACTTTTATGCTCGGGGGTAATAAACTTAGAAACAAGGAAGAGATTTTTGAAAACATATGTATGGAGCACGGCACTTTACGGCTGCGAAACCTGGACGGTAGGGGAAGCAAGTAGGAAGAAATTAGAAGCTTTTGAGATGTGGTGTTACCGAAGAATGATGAAAATACCATGGACTGATAGGGTTAGAAACGAAGAAGTATTGGAGAAAGTCGGCGAGAAAAGGAGTATGTGGAAAAACTTAAAGAAGAGAAGAGATAGAATGGTAGGCCACTTGCTGAGACATGGGGGAATAGTCCGCGATATTTTGGAGGCAGAAATAGGAGTGAAGAAAGGCAGAGGTAGGCCTAGATTAGACTACTGCTCGCAAATAGTAAGGGATGTAGGTTGTAGCACAATTAGCGAAATGCGTAGGTTAGCACAAGATAGGAGAAGCTGGAGGTTAGCGTCCAACCAGTCTTAGGACTGATGACCTAATGATGATGATGATATAATACGTATATACATATATAATAAAAAGGAAAATTCACTGTCACTTCCTGAGAATCTGTAGGAAGATCAATTGTATATCAAAAGCGATGTTTGCTAATTATATCTGATATGCTCAGTGCTTAAAAAATGCATCTCAAAGAATAAGAGAAAGGTAAATGTTCAGTAAATATACTTACAAGTAACAAAAACAATTGAAACGCCCATTTCACGTAGTCAGTAACATATATTAAAATTGGGAAATAGTAAATATATTTGTGCAGTGGAGTTGCATAAGTTGAAATCTAGGTATATGTATGTTTTTGTAACCAAAGACAGAATAAATACATCTGAATAGTAGTATAGTTAGGCGAGAAAGTAATCTCATGCTAGCGAATAACAATCTGTAGGTGAAGACGATCCAGTTTGAATGAAATCACGAGAATTTATACTTATTCATTAACTTATATCTACTAGCGTATCTATCGGTCACCGTTAATGACGGGAATCAAAATTTGAAATGCAAATAGATAGTAGCATGCATCAACTGGGAGTCGAACCCGTGTCACCATGTAGGTGAGCGGAACCACCAATTAAATTCAATTTAAAAGTTTATTGCCTATTGACTACATTTCTATTTTTGTGGTTATATTATTTATGATTGCAAATGCTTTATCTATAATACAATATTGTATCATTACAATACATATTCATTACAGTCAGGTCTGCAGACAGCTCCTCTTCCACCTGTAACATAAACTGGGACAATGAGGCCTCATAAGATAACCGCTTATTTATTTATGCTCTTTGTGTCCACCCTTTCCCTGCTACAAGGCATTATTGATGTTTTTTTGACACTTGGTAATTTAGTTGTTATTGAGATATTAATTTATAATTAGTTTTGTAACTTATCTGAGCTTTCACAGGAAAGCAAATTTAAAAAACCTGCTCCAAGAATTGTCACGGAACCACCGATGACTATTAATAGCCTTCGTGTGAAATTTACTCCGTCTTCAATATTTTGAGTAATTATCCTCACATTAATTAAAATGCAAAATGCATCGGCCGGGAATCGAACCCGGGCCGCCCGCGTGGCAGGCGAGCATTCTATCACTGAACCACCGATGCTTATATTACTACTTACTTTAAAAAAACATATTTTCATTAATTTCATCTAAATAAATGTATAAGTATTGCTTTAGAAAGTATAACACTACTCCGCATTCGCTATGGTTGTAGTAAGTGAATATATCCTATTAGATTTCAACGATAGGTCGAGCAACGAAACTTACTTTGCAGTGTACAATTTTTATTATACAATTACTTTAGCCGTCTATAAAAATAATTAAACATATAAAATCGTTTCTTTATTATATTCTCCATTATATTCTACATTTTTCTCGTAATTATATATCATATAAGTATCGCTTATTATGGATTTTAATACTCTTATGAGCGATTTATTACGAACAAAGTTTGCATGTACTCATGTATAGAAATGAAGAAAATATGTACCTATGTATATAAATGTATTCATATGCGAGGTGAATTAATTGAGAGAGGCTACATGCGATAATTAATTAAAATGTTCATTTATGTGTAATGATTAATTATCATCAAAAACTGACTGTTACTTTAAACTGTTGTTTTTTTACTTATTTCAATTTAAAAAAGTAAATTGTTTGTTTGCTCTCGTAAAATACATTTTTTGTCAAATCGACACTTCTATTCAATAATTTCTCTCCATGTCCATGGAATCCTATTAAATTGAAAACCAAAATTGTAACCGTGTGTGGACAAATATAATGTAAAAACTAAAAATGAATTTCATAATTAATGAAACCGTATTTCGTAATGAAATTTGGTGTTGGGGCTCAAACTTAGAGTCTGAAAAACTTTTTCTAATATCTTGTTTCGATATATTCAATGCGAGGCTAAATATCTGGAATGGATCCCATTTGCGGGGCTGGCTTTGTCTCAGTTTGATACTTAAATTTAAGTTGATTACCTCGAAGTGTACGTCTTATATAGAACTAGAATTGCCAGAACTCAAATCTGGATTTCCAAAAATAAGCTACTTCAAATTTGAACTAATCTCCTTCATAGTACTGTCCTTGGCTAGTGATGTAACTATTCCAATGTTATTTCCATAATTGGAAGCATTTCTCGAAGGCTTCTTTCGGAAGGACATGCAGCTGCTCTATCGTGGCCCCCTCAATGTCGGGAATGGTGTCAAATCATTTTCCTCGTAGCGCGGCTTTGATTTTCGGAAAGAGGCAGAAGTCGCATGGTGCTAAATCCAGAGAGTAAGGAGGATGTAGACAGGGAGGTAGTACAGGGAGTAGTAGTAGACATAGTAGTAGTAGAGTAGTAGAGAGTAGACATTTGACGGCCTTTTTCTCCGTACATCGTTCTCTCAAATAATTAATTCGAGTTGTTTCTTCCACTTTTGCAATATTTTCGTTTGTTTCTGAGGTCGAAGGACGTTCCGACCATTGCTCGTCTTCAATCGACTCACTTTTCGCCTTTAAATCTCTCATACTACTTGTAAACAGTCTTCAGAGTCACCACATTATCACCATACACTGATTTTAACATTTCATGAGATTCTTTGACACATTTTTGCAACCTAATGCAAAACGTAATGTTAATGCGTTGTTTAAAACCCATGGCGCGCGACAGATACGGTAAACACATCCTTACTCTTCCGACTCTGGAAGCCAATTGACAAGTCGCAACTTATTCAAACTTGACACTGACTATCTAAAAGGATCAGACTATTGGGCGCCTTATTTCACACAGATTTAGCGTCAGTAGTTTTGCAATAAAAATCGTTCACCATATTTTTTGATCAGCCCTTGTGTATTAAAAATAAAAATGTAATAAGGTATATTTTATTTCAAAATCGTTTTATTTTCCTTAATTGAATAATATGGATAGTAAAATGTGTGAAATTGAAATAAAACTGATCAAAAGATAAAGTTTACACCAGACGTCATGTTGATTTTATTCCATTCCTGATATGAAAATGCACATCAGCGAATGATAAAATTCTACCACGGCCTAATGGTGTCTACTTCACACCAAACTATAATGTGTCCGTCCCTATATTCACTTCGATTGGTGTGAAATTAGTGTACACTTTTACATTACATTTCAGACAGTGTACATATATAAATGATCCCGAACTGAATCTAACTGGTTGTGTGAGTGCTCCCATCTTTACGACATCGATATTTAAACTGTTTACGTTGGCAGCATAAACCAACAAATCTAAAGGTAAAAACAGCATTTGGAATGATTTATGGCTCAACTACTAAGATTAAGCACAAAAGCGCAGTTCGTAATAAAACTGAGGTATAATACGGTGGTTGGTGGCCTATGCGTGTCTCATTTGTATTGATGTATTGGTAATTAGCTATTTGTACCTGTGTATTTAAGTACACGCCTTTTAAGAAGACCTTATGACATCGAAGTGGTATTAGTGGTTATTTTAAGAAATATAAACGTCAAACTTTAATACGGATGATATACAATAGGATAAAGTATATTAAGAAGTAATAAGAAAAAAATTTAAGCACATAAAGCATTTATGAAGTAATCCCTTTTAATTTTACAAGGACAGGTATTAATACATTATTGCTATTTAATGAATTCATAGAGAAATCCTGTACCAACAAAAGAAATGACTTTTTTGGTATCTTTTATTAAAAAAAAAGTTTTTAAAAGAAATGTAGTTGTGGCCATGTTTAGAGATGGACATTCTTGTTGGTGATTTTCGATTCGATTTCGATTTTTAGGGTCCAAATCTTCTCTTGTTATTAGTCAGTAATCCATGATATGCACATAACAAATAAAAATATAAACATAAAAAATCTATATACTCGTATAAATATAAGTGTAATATTGATATATAACTCAAGGTCACGTATTCCGAAATGTTGACATAAAACAATTAATACCCCTAGTTAGTTTATGTATTGTATATGTGTGCAAACTTAAATATCGTGTAAGTGATACCTATTGGCATCCTAATCAATGTAGGTGAAACATATGAGATATAAAATTACGCTCAAATTTAGTGTTCTTGCTTAACCTATCATTGAAGTCTAATATATCTAGAGCGGTTATGTAGCTGGAGAGAACGTGTACGAGTATAATACTTTCTAGAGCAGCGTGTATGCACTGATTGAGATGAAACTAATTACTATGTTCTCTTGAAAATTAAATAGCGGCGGACGTAAGCATCGGTGGTTCAGTGGTAGAATGCGGGTGGCCCGGGTTCGATTCCCGGCCGATGCATTTTGCGTTTTGTTTAACATTAATACAATTATAAATTATGGAACACTGTGCAAAATTCAAATGAAAGCTACTTGTAAGCATCGGTGGTTCAGTGGTAGAATGCTCGCCTGCCACGCGGGCGGCCCGGGTTCGATTCCCGGCCGATGCATTTTGCATTTTTTTTTATATTAACACAATTATAAATTATAGAATACTGTGCAAAATTTACATAAAAATTGTTTGTAAGCATCGGTGGTTCAGTGGTAGAATGCTCGCCTGCCACGCGGGCGGCCCGGGTTCGATTCCCGGCCGATGCATTTTGCGTTTTGTTTAACATTAATACAATTATAAATTATGGAACACTGTGCAAAATTCAAATAAAAGCTACTTGTAAGCATCGGTGGTTCAGTGGTAGAATGCTCGCCTGCCACGCGGGCGGCCCGGGTTCGATTCCCGGCCGATGCATTTTGCATTTTATTTGATATTAACACAATTATAAATTATCGAATTCAGTGTAAAATTCACATAAAGATTGTTTATAGGCATCGGTGGTTCAGTGGTAGAATGCTCGCCTGCCACGCGGGCGGCCCGGGTTCGATTCCCGGCTGATGCATTTTCCGTTTTATTTGATATTAGCACAATTATAAATTATGTGATACTGTGCAAAATTCACATAAAAACAATTTGTAAGCATCGGTGGTTCAGTGGTAGAATGCTCGCCTGCCACGCGGGCGACCCGGGTTCGATTCCCGGCCGATGCATTTTGCGCTTTATTTAGTATTAATACAATTATAAATGATTGAATTCTGTGCAAAATTCACATAAAAATTGCTTATAAGCATTGGTGGTTCAGTGGTAGAATGTTCGCCTGCCACGCGGGCGGCTCAGGTTTGATTCCCGGCCGATGCATTTTGCGTTTTATTTGATATTGATACAATTATAAATTATGTGATACTGTGCAAAATTCACATAAAAATAATTTGTAAGCATCGGTGGTTCAGTGATAGAATGCTCGCTTGCCACGCGGGCGGCGCGGGTTCGATTCCCGGCCGATGCATTTTGCGTTTTATTTGATATTAGCACAATTAGAAATTATGTGATACTGTGCAAAATTCACATAAAAACAATTTGTAAGCATCGGTGGTTCAGTGGTAGAATGCTCGCCTGCCACGCGGGCGACCCGGGTTCGATTCCTGGCCGATGCATTTTGCGCTTTATTTAGTATTAATACAATTATAAATGATCGAATTCTGTGCAAAATTCACATAAAAATTGCTTATAAGCATTGGTGGTTCAGTGGTAGATTGTTCGCCTGCCACGCGGGCGGCCCAGGTTTGATTCCCGGCCAATGCATTTTGCGTTTTATTTGATATTGATACAATTATAAATTATGTGATACTGTGCAAAATTCACATAAAAATAATTTGTAAGCATCGGTGGTTCAGTGGTAGAATGCTCGCCTGCCACGCGGGCGGCGCGGGTTCGATTCCCGGCTGATGCATTTTGCGTTTTATTTGGCATTAATACTATTACCAATTATCAGATACTGTGAAAAAATCACATGAAAATTACTTAGAAACCTTTATTCAGTGGTAAAATGTTCGCCTGTTTCAAATGTTTTATCATATAAGCTCATTAATATTAACACTCCTATAATTAGTCTAATACTGTTTTAACAAAGTTATATCCTTCGGAGAATGTTCTGTTGGTCTGCAAGCACTTCGTTACTTCACGGATTACTTCAAGGAGTCACTTAGTTTAGGAAGCATATATTAGTGTTTGGATACCATATTAGAACTATAAGTTTGAATTTCTCAATCACCCTTTCATCCGAGCAGCTTCGAACTACGACTCAGGAAGATCAGGAAGACACAGGAGAACGAAGATACAGGTAGTATAACCTCATAGACCCCAGACAGGTCAAACATAACTTTTTATTACAGCTGAGCCCTATTGCTCCACTAATCATTTTTTATGTCAGGGAGTCCTACGGCTCTTTAACCATTTTCTGTTAACCTTCTGTTACAGGAAAGACACACGACTTCCCTCCCACACACACACGTAACTCCAAATCCTGGGATACTTTTCTAATAGAGAAGGACCCCTCCCGAGCAACAAGACTTACTCTCCTGACGGCGATCCAATGCGATGCGGCTCGTCCGCATTGTCGTGGAAGATCGCCTGATATGACCCAATTCTCGGGTGTCGTACTGGTCGCGGAGCCCACGACACAACACCCCCGGGGGGCTGACGCTGGCGAAGCGATGCGGGAAAACAAGGCGACCAAACATTAAGAAAAAGCCAAAAAATCCTTGTCAACGGGATTTGAAGGCGTCAGGACCAAAGTAGGTTGAGGGGAGCGAACCGCTGCCAGTCACGCAGGTCTTGTTTGCGGGCGGCACTTGTTTCTTGTGTAGATACCCGCGAAAGCGGAAGCAAAACTCGACCTATCTTCATACGACGGTCCCAGTCTACACAGTGGGAGAATAAAGAGCAGTAATCTCGCTCGAATTGCCGACAAAACCCATCAAGGCCTGCCAATTAATATTGGTGTCTCGGTTCAACAATATTGCATTCTTCGATCACATTTTGCATAGCTTTCGAAATATACAAGTTGTATATCTTGCACAGCTTTTAAGTTCTCTCTTCTCTATATACTATATTTGTATGGTTTCTTTCTAAATATGACCAATATAATCAAATCCTTGAGGCAAAGTTTTCAAAGAGATGAATTCGGATATCCCCACTTTATTTTCAGTAATAGAAATCTAAAGATCGATGGACTATCGAGATAAAATCTTCCGGAATTTTGATTATTACCTTCGTTCTTGCTTTTACAAATCTTCCACATTTAGGATCATGCTGACTCCTTTTCATTATGAACTATACATTTCAAATTATTTATTTCGTCAATTTTGTAAATAAAAAGTGCGGCATATCTATACAGGTCCAGGCGATTCCATCCAAGCGACGTCATCCGCCTTCCTAACACCTCGGCGTCTCCTGCTGACATCAAAAATATACCTCTGAAGGGTCAGGTTGACGTCCGGCCATGTCAAACCAAATCTACATTGTCCGCACATTAGCGGCGATGTTCGGGCATAGCTACGTGGTCTACACAATCACAGGATAAATTAGATATCCCCGACGAACATGAAATACATTTTTAATACTTTATCAGATGCCTCTTCCGTATCAATCACCGTGTCTGGGGAGCTCGCGCTCGCTCTCTATTCACGATAAGTAATTTGATACGTTTTGTGAGCTTTAACGTAACAATTAATACCCGACTCGAGATTAATCTAGTTTCAGAACTCGTGGGCAAGACATCCATTTCGAATAAATATAACACCTGTATCGTTGTAGGCTAGAATGGGTATAGCGTGTCACGTCTTTTCGTTTATCGCTCGTAATATGTTTTGTTAGATATCGATTTCTAGATCCCGTGGCATTTCGCCCACAGTCAGTTATTGTGGATATCGCAGATAGATATAACGTTTTCGTTGTTGAAATTGGTCATTCTGGTTACTTTACATGCAAATTATTTTCATTCCCGGACAGCTAATCAAAAGATAAAATATCACCTAGAGAAAATAAAAGAATAAACAGTTTTAAAACCTTAAACCGCACTTTTTGGTTTTTACTTTTTTCAATTTTTCTCAAATAGTCCACCATTGTACTTTCTCATGACCCATGAACATGATAGAGTGTGTTCTATTCACCTCAAAATCAATAGGTGTCGTCTGCGAGAAGTCCTCGATCAGAGTTAGTCAAAACCCGATCGATCCGACACAATTTAGTTGAGTTATCGTGCTAACAAAAAAAATTTCTCAAATAGTCCACCATCGTGCTTTCTCATGACCTATGGACAGGGTGGGGTGTATCGCATCTACCTCAAAATCAATAGGTGTCGTCTGGGGGGCGTCGTCGATCAGAATCAGTCAAAATTCGATCGATCTGACACGATTTAATTGAGTTATCGTGCTAACAAGAATAACTTCTCAAATAGTCCACCATCGTGTTTTCTCATGACCTATGGACAGGGTGGGGTGTGTTTTATCCACCTCAAATTCAATAGGATTCGTCTGGGAGACGTCCTCGATCAGAATCAGTCAAAATACAATCGATCCGACACGATTTGGTTGAGTTATCGTGCTAACAGAAATAAATGCCAACGACAATGACGTACACACATACACAAAGTGGTTTAAAAGCTATTATTTTTGCTTTTAGGCCGAGAAACGAAAAATAAACCATAAAAAATTTTTTTACACGATTACATTACTTTTCCGCGTATAGTGGAGTGCGGAAAAATAATATTACAAAAAAAACGGAAAATTAACATAAATGAAGAAAGAAGTAAGTAGCTAGTATTTACATGAAAATTTACAAATAATAAATTAAGTAAAGTAAAAATAAACGGGAAAGAGATACAGGAAGAGAGAAAAATTAATTGTCTCTCATGATCGATAGGCAGCTTAAATTTTAAGTCCATATCTCGAATTGTCTAAGAAAAACGTATGTCGCACTGAGTAAACTATAGTCAACAGAAGTAGCAGGATTAGCACAAAAAATAAACTGTTGCTATACAAAACGATATTTAGATCCATACTGACCTAAGCCTGGCCAGTATGGCACGTAGTATTCAACACACAATACCAAAGACGACAAACGACACAAAATAAATTACTAAGATTATCAATAGATCCAAATAGATGCATAAATATACAGATATCACATAACACAACAGGTATAACATACATAAGACAATATAAAAGAAACAGCACGAGAGTTCTACATATAATACACAAATACATACATCATTGACGGAAAATATTAAAGAAACATTCAAAAATAATGAACAACACACACACACACACACACACACACACACACACACACACACACACACACACAAATATTTGCATGACAACCTAGACAGATAATATAAGACTAATAAGAATTGTCTAGACTAGGTTTTTTTTTAATTTTTCCTACAAAAATAAACGAAACGAAATAAAAATAAATATACTACAATTAAAAAAATTAAAAATAACATAACAAAAGCGTAAGCATTAAAGTAAATAAAATTCTAGATTAAATGGAGCTAGACTTAGAACCTAATAAATAAAATCAAATATTCAGGAGGTCTGACAACCGACCGGGCGCCACATATCTGTACGTAAGTGCATCTTAACACTGGAGTAGGTTGGAACCTTTGGTGTGAAGATAACACTGATTTAGTTTTCCACAAAACACTACACTACACTCGACGCGCGTTTCGCCAACAAAGTTGGCATCATCAGGAGATGATTAAAACTGTTTGGAGATGATTAGAAGAGTTTTAATCATCTCCAGATGATGCCAACTAGTGCTAAGTGCTTAGTACGCTTAGTGACCAATCGGGTTTAATAGAGGGCGCTTCAATAGCAAATGAACCGCCATATGAAAATTGTAAATGGGGTCACGTGCAGAAAGTAAGCCCACGTGCGGAAAAAAACTGTGTCCAACCGCCAAAAACTAAAGTTTTTGGTGGTTGGGCACAGTTAACCAAGTCAAAACCTGAACAAAAAAATGTTTGTTCAGCAACTTCAAAAATATGATCTCAAAATTCTATGAGGATTTGAGAGTTTTACGGTAAGTAAATAATTATGGAATATACTAATACCAAAATATGTGTATCTAAAAAACTTTCCAAGCATTTTTTTCTTATCTGCTCAGTAAGAAAATGTATTCTTATTACTTATAAATATTTTTATCTTAATAATTAATTACTTATTTTATCTCATTTTTCCTACCTTTACATATTCTTATAAAACCATCACCCTATGGTGATGGTTACTTTTGTCTTAAGTTGATGTCCTTACAACCAACTGTTTATTACTTTAAAAGTAAATACTAAACAGAAATATTATATGATTACATGCACATTCTGACAAAGAAATAATGCATCGGCAACACCCTGTAGCTGGCACGTTATCTCAGAAAATAAGAAAAGACAAAAGGAAATATGTAACAGATCACAATCTACCCTGTTGATGGCGTGAGATACTCAGGATGATGAGTCCCGAGCCTTTGTTCACACGACATGAACTTGAACTATTATAACCAATTATTTGGGATGTGTTATATATATCACGCTTTGGCTGATATGGAGATCGAAACGTGCACACGTATCCTCGATAATATCGTGGTGGTATGCAGAATGAAAACATTACGAACAAGGTTATTAGCTAACCACCACGTCTGATCGTGTTATTATTCGATAATTTGGACAGAAAGAAAGAAACCGTTTGTTGAAGTGTTCGGTCTTCCAACTTTTCCGCTGAGTGCTTGAATTAATTCGGGGTTTTATTCGTGGAAGAACTAGATATTTATCCGCAGTAAAGTAATCAAATAACGCAGTAAATATAGCTTATGGAATTTTAATGTGCCCACACCATTGTCGTTAAATTTAAAATTGATTTTTGTATCTCACTCAATAATGTTATATCTTTTATGTATTCATTTGAATTTGATTTTATAGCTCTAGTGTATTTTTTTGCTGATATTATTAAAGACAATCTTGGTATTTCCATTAACTTAACTAAGTGTAACGGCCAAGGTGACGAAAGTAGTTTAAAAATTGCTGTATAAATATTTCGAATAATTTATAAATTGATTAGGTTATATGCAAAAAAAATAAAGTATTTTTTATGCATATAACCTAATTTATTATTTCCCCGATAATCAACTAAGGAATGTCTGTAAAGAGTTTTCTAAAGAGAATCTTTTGTACCCAGTTGTTGTCAACTTCCGCAGGAGGCGAAACATTCAAGGTCATCTGAGTTAACAAGTAGGGATTAATTCCTAAAAAGAGCTGAAACCTCCTTTGCAGCAACAAAAACATATCAGTCTTCCACAAACACGGAAATATTATACGCTTCTCGACACGCTTTTCACTAACCAAGTTGGCATCATCAGGAAGTGACTAAAACTAATTATTAATTGAACATAAAACATAGTTTTTATTGAAAAAGTTTGTGTACAAATAATTTTTTTATTAAATACTGACGTTATGTTTACTAACACCAATGTGTTCAAACTTGGCTATTACAAATTGAATGATCGGGATTGAGTGTTGAAATAAAAGTGTATACGAAAGCGGTATGTAAAAAGGTAAAAGTAAGAATTAGAGAACATCTTTGCACTGAAATAAAAACAACTCAAAAAACAAGTAACAAAGTATATGTCTACATAGTAATATTATAGTAGTACTAGCAAATAACAAGATATTTAAAGTAAATTTGTTTAAAATAAAGTCGAAGACCATGTCAAAAATTCATACAGTTCAAGAAACTGAACAATTACAGTTACAGTTCAAAGATATGTTAAACAGTAAAAAGAAAACCTCATTTCATTATCAACGCTCCATGTGCGTGCCAACCATTGTAATAGAAAAAGATCTATACATTCCCAGCATCAAAGAAAAAGTAAAACACTACAATGTGAATATAGAAACAGAATTAATTCACATCCAAATGTGCTCGCGAGTGATTTATTTGACATCGATGGCGAAGTGTGCCGACTAAAACGCTTCAAACCAATAAACCTATTAACCATGTTTAATTAAGCATGTATACATATACTCGTAGTCGAAACTGAAAAATGTAGTTTAAGAGATATTTCAGTGGAAATATCTTTGGCATGCCCTATTTTAACATACCTAAACGTTTACGTATTGTAAATGTTCATTATATTATAAAATAAACAGTTTTAAAACCTTAAAACCGACTTTTACGCACGTAGAACATCTCTATCTCGAAATTGAGTGGCCGAGAAAAAATAAACTAACACATAAACACAGAATATGTGTTTTATGCGACAGTTTCACTTTTTTCAAATAGTCCACCATCATACTTTCTCATGGCCTCTGTACATGGTAGAGTATGTTCTATCTACCTCAAAATCAATAGGTGGCGTCTGGGAGACGTCCCCGATTAGGATCAGTCAAAAGCCGATCGATCCGACACGATTTAGTTGAGTTACCGTATTAACAAAAAAAATTTCTCAAATAGTTCACCATCGTACTTTATCTTGACCCATGGATAGGGTGGGGTGATGGAGAAAATTTTGGATTAGTTTAAAATTTAATATATTTAAATAAAGAATAACGTTCACATAAAGTCTTTTAATAGTCTCACAGTGTAATGCATGTAATTAACTAAAGAAATAGTTGAACCACAAATGTCATAGTTTAATAAAATCAACTTGTGTAGTTAAATTGGGTATACATATTCACAAAGATCATTTCATTAAAAAAAAACACCCCCTTTACTGCATGTACTTAAATTACCCTATATATTTAAAATTTTATTTAAACGATATACCTTTAAGATTAGTATACCTTTAAGATATACCTTTAAGATTGAAAATCACCCTGTATCTTATAAATCTTTAAAATAATGCCAACAATTATTTTATTCCATAATACCATCACATTATTAAATATTGCGAGTTGCGGTTTTACATTCTTTCAAATCGTACAAGTATAAATTCAATTCACATTATTATAAAATTCCCACAATGCACCGAACACCGTTTTTTTTTGTAGGGAAATAACTTTGCAGTATATTATTTACAGTGTCATTTACCACCAGGATCATATTGAAAAAATTCAAAGTCATCGCCTTTTATGATCACGAAAAGTGATTTAAGATAAGCGTTGCATACACCCATTTCGCCTTCTTTTTCTGCGATGGAATTTTAACGCCCATCTTATCCAGCATCACCTTTCAACATATGTGTGCGCAGTTTTTGTTGCTATCTCGGACATGTCGTTCTGGCCATCCTTTTATGTAGCCTTCGATATTTTCATGTCCGATTAGAAGAACACGAACTTCTACGGTGAGGAGATTCTATCGATAAAGCAAGTCGTCGGTGCATGTTATCCATGCTCTTCATATGCAACAGTGGTGTACGGTACACCAGGGGTTCTCTGTAGAATGTTCTTGTTCGCTAAAACTATATAACGGCTTTCTTATATCCGCTATAACCACAGCGGATATTTTAATGCAACTGCATATGCATATTTCGATAGCAATGGTATCACTGTCAGCAGGATATGTTAATTATTATTCCTGCTTTTCTCTCTTATTAATACTGTTCTTATTCTCGTATTAATAGTGACCAGTACAATTTTATTATACTTAAATCTTATGCGTAGTATCCTTTATGGAATTTCCGATAGCTTACTTACTCTTGTTTAACGTCTTTTTTCGGTATCCAAAATATTTTTTTAAACGGTTTATATATTTTCAAATAGTTTGTGAGTACATGGACATATCATTAATTATACAGGTACACAAATTTTGACATTTTGAAAGTTGATTTGGGCTTGACAAGTAATTGTAAGTGTGTTATATACGCCGATTTCATATCTACCTTCCGTTTTTATCACGTAGATATCACGATTTATCATATCACGTTATTAATCAACTGTATAATCAGAATAAATTAAAAAGTAACGGAGAAATTACATTTTATTAAACATTAAAAGACATTAAAAAACAACACAAATAATTTTGAGTCTCTATCCTTTTCTTTGAAAATCTCTCCCTTTTTAGTAAAAAATTTCATTTTGTAGTTTTTCTGGTGTAATTATTCGTTGGATGTTCTCTCTTCAGCATCCAGTAGTAATCCGCCATCAACGCTACATCCCATCGACCCTGGTACCTCCTTTTCATCTCATTGATGTCTAGGTCGAACCTTTTGCCTTGCTCCTCACTAGCAGCACCAAGATTTTCTGGAAAGTAGTCCAGATGGGCATGCAGAAAATGAATGTTTATGCTAATATTACAACCAAGTTCCTTAAACTTATCCAATATTTTTTTCAGCAAAAATTTGCGGATGTTTATAATTTCCTAAAAATATTTTTGTTACATTTTTGGCGCATGTCCAAGATCCTTTTTCAATGTCTGTCATCGTTTCTTCAAACTATTGGTCCTGTATTAATTTTCTTATTTGTGATTCTACGAAAATGCCTTCCTTTAATTTTGCTTCAGAAAAAGCTGAAAATTTGCCACATAGGTACTTAAAACCAATTCCCATTTTTCTCTGTACTTTTACACATTGCTTCATTAATCCTAATTTAATATTAAGTGGCTGCAAAAGAACTTTTTCCGATCAAACAAATTTGTATAAATAATGTTTTTTGAACCAGGTGTTAAGTATATAACAAAATATATTTGATGTATTTTTACAATTTCTAGGCGTATTTAAAACGAAATAAAAACACACGACGCTATATCACCAGTAAACGTACACACATTGAAAATGTATTACAGCGACTATGTAAATACCCAAATAGTATAAAATCGGAATATCCCCATTGGCCAACTCTGTTTCGGTAAATCCTCCACACTTGTGTGTACGTTTCAAACCGATTAAACACAGGGGCGCCGCAAATATGGAGGCAAAATTTAATTTTATAGATCCTTGGTTTTAAAAGCTACAAATTAATATACCGGGTTAGTCACCTAAAATTGCCCGCCCTCCTTTATATCCCTTAACTTCAATCGAATCGAAGAATTCAAAAAAGGATTTTACATGATTTTTTATAAATTTTTTGAATATTTAAACAAATTTTCAAAAACTCTGCAAATTGAAAGGAGGCGAACATTTCTTTATTTTTTTAAATAGACCCTGTATTTTTTTACTTAGAAAAGTTACCCACAGTTTTCTGATCACAAAAATATATAATTGTTGTATCTTGGTGAGTATAGTTCTTGCGATATTCATACAAATATATAGTCACATCACAGGATTAAGTTTGGCATAAGACCATAAATCAGGAGAGATATGAACCGAAATGATTTAAAGAAACAATAATGCTTCGTTTGACAGTTGTGTTATGTTTCACTTATCTTTGATTGTTATATTATTAATACGCTTTAAGTTAAGTTTTAATACACTTGTTAATATATCTAATATATTGATATGGGATATTCATTAGTCGAAAGGAAAGAAATATTAGAAATTTACTTAACCAGCAATAAAAACAAATATATAGCTAAAAGAGAATATGCAAGAAAATATCCCGAAAGACGCGTTCCCTCCAAGAACACTTTCTCTAATATTTATCTCAAGTTTGGGGACAGCGAATCTTTAAAAGATAAGAAACGAGAAAGAAGGAAGCCCAAAACAGGAGAAGATATGGAAATGGACGTTTTACGTTTTTTTACCGAACACCCCAATAAATCTACTAACGCTGCTGTAGAAGAATTTAATATTTCTCAAGCAAATATAAGACGTATATTAAAACGTTACAAATATAAGCCTTATAGTATTTTGCCAGTCCAGCTTTTAACTGAAAATAACTTTGCCGACAGAGAAGCTCTTTGTAGAGAGATGATTGAGAGCAGAAAACGACAATAACTTTTTAAAAAACTTATTTTGGACCGATGAAAGTAGCTTTTCAACGGCTGGACTTTTTAATAGGAAAAATGCACACTATTGGCCGCCCGCAAATCCACATATTATAAAAAATATAAAAACCCAAGGATATAATACAGTAAATGTGTGGTGCGGTATTCATCAAAATACATTTGTGGGTCCCGTATTCATTAATGGGTCCTTGAATGCAGTTCAGTATTTGAATATTTTTCGGGGTGAAGTAGAGAACTATTTAGATAATATTCCCCTTGCAACCAGGAATTATGTTATTTGGCAACAGGATGGTGCTCCTCCACACTCTGTACGGAACGTAACGGAATATTTAAATGACAAATATCTATTTTGGATAGGAAGATACGGTCCTATACATTGGCCTGCTAATAGCCCAGACTTGAGTTCTTTGGACTTCTTTTTGTGGGGAACACTAAAACAAAACATATACGAAAATTCGGTATATAATAACTCGGATGAGTTGCAGGACTATCAGTCAAGAAAATTTGCGGCAAAATGTTCATTTATTTGAAAACGTTAGAAATGAATTTATTAAAAGATGCCAACTGTGCCTTGATAGAAACGGAGGATATGCGAAGAATATATAGATATGTTTAATTTTAATAAGGTTCATTGGTTTTATATTATTTATTGTTGCGCATTGTTTTTTTTATCATTATTTCGTTATTTATGTTTTGTGTTCATTAAACTTTGTTGTTGTCATTTTAATAAAGGTTTATTTGTTTATTATAATTATTATGTGTTGCCGCATCAAAGAATTTTCATACTTTTTTTCTTAAAAAACAAGCTGTGTCGTTATATCTCAAAAGCATAGCTCTCCTGATTTATGGTCTTATGCCAAACTTATTCCTGTGATGTGACTATATATTTGTATGAATATCTCAAGAACTATACTTACCAAGATACAACAATTATATATTTCTGTGATAAAAAAACTGTGGCTAACTTTTTTAAGTAAAAAAATACAGGGTGTTCCATTTAAAAAAAATAAAAAATTGTTCGCCCCTTTCAATTTGCAGAGTTTTTGAAAATTTATTTAAATATTCAAAAAATTTATAAAATATCATGTAAAATCCTTGTTTTAATTTTTTGATTCGATTGAAATTAAGAGAAATAAAGAGGAGGTCAATTTTAGGTGACTAACCCAGTACAATGTGCATTATAAATACTGGTGCGTGATGGAAACAAAGAAACAGTGTTTCTGTAGTTCATGGTATGTAACTAAGCCAAAAAGTCAAAAATAGATCACAAAATCTTTCTTGGCATGTTTTATTTTTAATTTTGGTAATAAATGACACACATAGTCCGTAAGGTAGAACTTTATCGCTAGTGTGTAAAGTAATTATCAGTGCGTGACGCGACTATTAAAATAAATAATTCGACTATTTTACTCACTATTCGTTACTTTGTGGACTGATAATTGAAACAATATTTAGTTCAAATTTTGATTAGTAATCAATGTATGTACAAAAATATTGAATATTCTAAGATTTTAAATAGACGAGATTGTCGATAACGCTTTAAAACTTTCGACTTTGCTCTCGACATTAAAATATATATTTTAGCGGCTTGAAGCAGATTTTTCATTAAATATTACATAATGAAACATTAATCAATATAGTTATGGTAAATATGCAAGAAATTAAAATAAAACAAAATATGCATCGGCCGGGAATCGAACCCGGGCCGCCCGCGTGGCAGGCGAGCATTCTACCACTGAACCACCGATGCTTACTGAAACACTAATTTTCGTTTAGTGACAATGTCCTCGTTGCTCAAGTCTGTTAAATTGATATAAAACTGTAATACTTTCATTCAACTATTCATTAAATTCTTAAAATGAATATGAGAAGTAAAACCAATTTAAGTTTGCAGAACCCACAAATATACCGGGTGATTTTAACACCTTTTAAATGAAAACACGTCTCTGTTAATAGTGGATTTACCATTAGGTTCTTTACTTACAATTTTTGTTACCTACATATATTGGTATATACGCTATTGAAAGGTGAATAGAAATATTTTACATTAGTTTCGGTTTCACTGGAAATTAGCATTGAAACTTTAAATAGAACAACCTACATTTTTTATTCAATTTAATAGACCAATCAATTACAAATAATTTGCCAAATAGAACCATATCTCTAAAATTAAAAACATATAGGCTATGAGTAAAAAATGTTTTAATGCACTTGATCGATCTTGTATTTTAACAAAACAAAAGCGCCTTTGAAGCACTACATAAAAACATACATAAAACATAAAAACAAAATACGATAAAAAATTCCCTTCTTCGTAGTGAGGTGAGCTTTAAATGTTGTGATATGTTCAGGCGCTCTAAATATGCGCTCCACACACTTTGACAGCATTATTTAAAAATTATGATGTCAACTAAGACGGATGTTATCTATTGCATGGTCACCTTTGACCAAGATAATATTTGATATATGTGTTCTGTTCATTTCATCGTTATTTGCCAAATAAAAACTCTCTTATTTTGCCGATAAACGGAACAGTCTACCTGAGCCTAGCCATAGAAACAAGCCACGGTATGAGATAAGAGCCGTTTGGGATTTTTTATTTGGCAAATAGAGATGAAATAAATTATAAATTAGAGCGTTTTAAACAAAAATTAGTTTCATATAAACTGCTGCTACCGTCATTTGGGGTGGAATTGATCAAAAAAATATATATTTTTGTCGTTTTTCTCATAAGTAAAAATGAATTAGCGGAGAAAAAGTATTTAGGCATGTAGAAAATAGTAATACGAATAGAACTGTAAAATACTAGTGCCTCATATTTTCAAGTATAGCCTATATACGGTAAAAAAGTCGTGAACAATCTCATACATGCTTTGGGGTGAAATTGTTCACACCCAATAGAATGCATACGCCGCGCGCCGCAAGCAAGTAAAACGCAAGGTGATCAATCTCACCGGCACTTCTCTATTCCAAATACTTTAAAAGTTATGACATTTTTTAAAGTTCGGGGTGACTTAGGTCAGTGAGGATGAGATTGATCAGCATATGTTATTTAACATAACTGACCATTTTTTTACAAATAAAGACAAGTGTATCATAAATATAAACTCTTTATTTATGAACAATAGCAATATTATCTTGTATGTATGTTAAAATATAAATGAAAATTAAAATTCTGACAAAAATAAAACACTGCATTTTATAAAAGCTTATCTCATTTCAAATAAGTCAACCACTTTCTGGAAACTGTATTTAACCGAACCATCAACATTGTTTATGGAGGGATTTGGTAAAATGGCTAATATATCAGACATATCTGACACAAATTCATCATCCTTCTGAACAGTGTACAATTTTTTTGCTTTGTCCAATGACTTCATGCCTAATAAATCAACTTCTTTTTTTCCTTCTTTGTTCTCTGTCACCTTCTGTACAATAGCTGCATAACGATAAATTTTTTTTTTCTAGATCCTCCATAAATCTGAACAAATACGAATTTTCCAGCTACAACTTCATTGTCTTGTGGTTCAAAATATTCCGTTTCTGCACGAACATCGCCATTTTCATCCTCTAAAGAATCAGGATCATGATCAATCTCGCCCCATACATACGATCAATCTGACCCCATGCAATAAAACGCCAAGTTTTGTGGAATATAATGAACCGATTGTTTCCGGCCAGACATGTGAAGGTCACGAAGCATGGACAACTGTGTAAATTTCATTGAAATAGAAAAAGTCTCATTGGATTATAACTTACCGGACAAAGTTCTAAGGGTTCACTTTCACAGAATAACACCACTTTCTAATATATTGCCGTTTTCTTACTAAGTATGAAGCAGCTAGATGTTTATATGTACACATTGCCGTCGGCCATGTCTCTAATGTCACCTAGCGGTAGAAAATGGCGCGTTCAGATTTGTGGTTATGGCGCTAAGTTTAAATATTCAAAACAGTGATTTAGTGATCAATCTCGCCCCGGAAAGTCAATTCCACCCCAAATGACGGTACCGACAAAATCATTAATTATTATGTTGATTATTTCCAGAAACCTATACCAAAAACCTTTAGTCGCACCACTGAACTACCGATGTCGTACGGCACAGTACCAATAACGTCATGTAGGTATAACTGATTTGTATTCGAAACTTGGGTCAGCCCTGGTGATCTAACCTATATAAGGCCTAACTGCCGCTCGAGTGCGCCGCAATAAAAACAAAATAAATTCTATCGGCGCGGCGTGGTTGCATTAAATGTAGACCGACTCCCCGGGGTAATAATCGGGTGATACAGGAGCCCGATCCGTTCGAGGGCGCCGGTTCTTTATCAGCGTAAACCTCGCCATCGATCCAAATCCGTCCTATCTGAATATGTGATGAACTTTTGCAATTTTAAGCGTTTGTAGTACCTGGAACACAATATCAAAATGTTATATAGGGTGTTTCAGTTGAGACTATGGGGTTTGAACTGAGTGCCATTTATGTTCTGTCAATGATAGGGCGTCAATATTTAACGACTTTCATCTAAAAATCATACGACGTCAACATGCCGCGGTTAACAGTTTAACAACGAATAGTTTGTGTATAACTGTTTTATGAAAGTGAGCGATCATTTACAGTTGCATTAAGAAATATTCGTACAAAATTATTACAAAATGAAGGGCTTACAGAGTTAACAGTGCGTTACTTAATCAAGAAATTTGAAGAGACGCGTTCAAGGGAACATCAACCTCCAGTTTCATGACTATTCGGACTTCTTAATTCCTTAATGAGGTAGAATATTTTCTTGATGATTAAAATATCAAAATATTAATAATTGCTTATCTTGGAAATCTTGGTGGTCATGAATGAAAATTATACATGTCAACTTATGTAATCCTTTTAAAGCAATTCTATCGAAGTCTGTTGAAATATGTAATGTTTTTGGAAGACTAATAACATCATAACTTATGAATCAATCGACAATCAATTACAAATGGATGCTATTTATACTTATTTCTCAAACGCGTTCGACACACTGGACATACCTGTACTGTTACTACAATTTCACCTAATAAACTAAATCTCTTTTTCAGATATATTACTGAGTTTTGCAAATATTTTTCATCATATCAAAAAGTATGAATTCAATGGTTTGAAGTCTAACCAATACTAAATAACATCTGATGTTCCTCAGGGTTCAGCACTTGGGCCTCAACTTATCATCTTTATCAACGATATAGTGGATGATCTAGATGTAACAGTCTACTTCATTCTGATGAGTTGTAAGATATTTATATGAATAGGTATAATAATTATCAGCGTTTCCAAGTAAACCTGCTAAAAGTCAACATGTGGTGTGATTAATTAATTATCCCTAAATGTAGGAAATGTAATATTATATCATTTATAAATAAAACGTCTTAATGTCACTACCGTAGCAGTCAATAAAATCTTGACTAGACCAACAACCTGTAGAAACTGTTGACGCAAAGTGTTCCTATACATATCACAGATATCGCAGTTTATGAATAAAATGAAATATACGGATTGTATGAGACTATTGTTATTATAGCGATAATTTCATACAAAATTCGGTTATTTAGTTACCGCAATGTCATGTTAAAAATGACGATAACTAAACTCTACTAAAAATCACGTCACTAAAAACGGTGATAACTTCTAACCTTATATAGGTTATCTATGTTATAACCTATATAGCTAACTTATATAACTAACCTTATATAGGTTATCTATGAGAACTTTCTTCAAAATCATGCGATGGTTACCTTAGCAAATGCGTGTAAATATTGTTTTGAAATATTTATTTTTAAAGTAATTCCTAATAAATTTACTTTATAATTTCTAGAGAAACTTCTAGAGAAAATTTTCACATTTTACTTATCAACATTTAGAGTTCATTTAAGGAGGTTCCAACGGGTGGTGAGGGGTAAGGAGATTAGCCCTATGCTCGCCATGTATAAGGAGTTAGTGTTCCAAATTTTTTAATTTGCTATCTGCGAGCACAACACGCGGCAACGCTGTTGTAAAACTCGAGGAGTTAGTGTGTCTTCGTTGGCAGTATGTCGCCATAAAAATGTATCCTAACCTCAAAATGTCACCGCGTTTATGTTGGAAAGGGCGCTTCGTTTTCAAAAGTCAGTTAAATAAAATCCACATGGATGGACATCCACAAATCGTCCTTCGAAAATATCGTAGATGAAGCGAAATCTGGGCAATGTCACAATTGCTTATTACTTATTTTATTATTGAACAAGGTTTTTACCGCCAACCGGTATAAGAATGCCAAGGAATACAATTATTTGAATAGCCCGTGTTTCACGGCGTTGCCGTTATGCGGCCAAATCAGCCAACGACGCTAAACGCCTCGGTCTTTAATTTGCAATATAAAATAAACCAGATTCTCGTAATCCAAATGGTAAAAAATTCTCAAAAAATTCACGAAGCTCTATTTTAAACTGAAGAACATGTTATCAACTTTTTATTGCGTTTTATAATTTTTGAAAGTCCCGTTGGAACCTCCTTAAGTATTCTGCAACTCCAACGTTAATGACATTAAAATATTTTATGTTGAGTGATTTTGTTTTCTTTATTTTCACATTATTACGTTGTTTTATCGCATTTATATTTATTGTGTACATATCATGAATGTACATATGTTAATTAAATAATCAACATTTAACGCTGATATAATTTAAAATTCTTTTTAATCTATTTGTTCTTAAGCTCCTGTTCTGTAGTTGGGTTTTACCTGTAGAACAGTATTCTGTAAATAGTATTAATATTAATAATGAAATAAATAACATTTTTTCTATCTAATGGAACCCATAGAAGCCCCTTTATATGAAATTTCAAACCAACAAGAATAATATATAATTTATTCCACTATATAGCAATTTGTGGCGACTGGAAATTTTGTGTTAGGAATTCTTTAAGATTTGTGAATGAAATACAAATATTACTTCATAATTTTCCATATCTCTATTACAAAAATACCCAGACAGCCAGATTAACGCTACAATAAACTCATGAAAATTTTTCGCTTTAGTAGTGGGTTTATTATAACAATTAAAGCCGTACTAGAAATGATGCGAGTAAAATAAAAAAAAACATTTATCAATAATGACATAAACAGAATCGTAAATGTATTTCGACAAAGAAAAACAAAACAGATACTACATTGGTAGAATGCAAGATTTCGTTCCCATTGCTAAATGACGCAATTTATTCCCGGTTACGCCTTCGTCGAATTGCTCTTAACTTTTCACGCATAATTCTTTCAGTTTCTTCAGAAGAAACCCCAAGATTGGCGTTCTACTGGAAACTTGAAATTCAATCCTTGGAGTTCTTCTGAAGATGCTACTGGGATGATCAGAGAAACGTCAAGACGAATTCGACCACAGCATAATACGGCATTTACTATTACATTTACGTAATTTACTATTACATTGTAGTAAATATTGGTATAAGACGTTTTTTGTATTATTTACTAAACGGCTGTTTTCGTGCGTGTCACGAAATTTTCAGGTCGATGTACGCTTTTCATTCGAATTTCGGCATTTTGATAAAATCAATACAGTAAATCGACCCTTGTGAACAACGTGGTAACTTTTGTTTTTTAATCCGGAACCTCTAGGGGCATGCTTCGGAGGTGCCTTCTCGACATGAGCTAGGGGACGGCGCAGTGTTATTGCGATTTGCTTACTAGTTTTGTATTATAGCGCATAGCCTTTCTACTTACTATTTTATGCATAGAAAACACAACATTTACCTTTTCCTCCATTTGCGCAACGAGCTTAACTGAAATCACAATGAATAATTCATTTTGAGAAATTAGAACGGCTCTATAGATCCGTCCTTACACGATCTCGCGCATCTTTGAAATCTAATCTCATTGTTCGCCACGCATAAGAAAATTCTCACACCTCCTGACAACTATATCACCTACAGGTGTGACTCATGATGGGATTGCCCTAGAGGGCGCTGTTCATTATACTTACATTATATTTAAATTAAATTAGACGTGATTTATATACTAACTAAACAATCGAGTGGGCGAATTGTATGGCGCGTAAGCGAGATTAGTGGCACACTGGGTTATATAATTGAACGTTAATTAGTTACCACTATAGTGTAATTGATAAAAATGGCACTGTTGCATCCACTTTGGAATACGCGAGCTCCCACTAATGATGAATAATGGATATTACAGTGACTCAGAGACGATGATGAAGACAGTGCATGAGATATATGAATTGAATGCAACATAACACATTTTTTTAAAATACTTGTATTTATTTATAAATATATTTAAGTTATAAGGTAAATAATACATTCTCAAAAATCTACAAAGTGAGAAAACTAACCCATACAGACCAGGGTTTAATTTCTAAATGTATATTCGCCAGCTGGTTATTGATTGTTTTTACAGAATATTATTTGTATAAAAAAATTACTATTAGAACCTTATAGTGCACTGCACAAAGAAATATATAATTATATATAATTGAAATAAATGAATTTCCCTAATCAGAAATTCCAAGGAGTATATTGCATTAATAAATACAAAAATTCGTCGAAGGCATTCTGATGTAAATAATAAAAATAGATTTAGATATACAAGTATCTAAATCCTAAAATGGATATAAAAGAAATTAAATTAGTCAGTCACGAATATTTAATTTCTCAGTACTTTTTAATATTGTTTTTATAAATCTGTACCTGTGGAATAAAATAAAATATTATACCGATGTTTATATCAGCGCCCTGGCACTGCAGTAGTTCGCTGGTAAATTACTGTACAAGGGGCGCTAGTTGTCTTGCAGGCCTTGTAGCGCGAAATTGTCGGTAAATTTGAATATAAATGTTTTTAAATTTTAATATATAGTAACGGATGATGTAAAATTAATAACAAAATGAATTTATAGGAAAATTATCTAAGCCACAATGTATTATGTAACGATTTTTATTGTTTATCCTATAGGTGAAATTGAATTAGGTTAATTTGCAATTATAAAAAATATGTTTTCTTCTGTTCCTGCAATAATTTTTTATTTACACGTAATATGTACACATACGTATATAATCTGTTTGAAAAGTGCTGAAACTTATTCAATGAATATTTCTGTTATAAAGAGAAATAATTTCAAAATATTAATTCACAGAGGCAAATAAAGTTTGTTTATGCTGTTTTACGAATTATATCATTTATAATAAATTGTCCCTGAATATAATAAATATTTGTTATTACGCGAATGCGACATTGGGCAATTATCAACGGCCAGTTGTCCAGGTTGGTCACAAACTGTGAATGCGTGTATTCTCCAATAATTAAGTTACTGTAAAATGCACAAGAGGTTTATAGGAATTACTTATTGTATAGATATCCTCGTTTTTTACCCTCGATTTAAACGGGGTTAATAATTTTGTGACTGGCTGTAATGTTTTTTTTTCTCTTCACAGCTACTGGATACATTAAAAAAGTATTTTGATATGATCAAGAGACATCAAACACAAAAGGTCTTCTAATAGAGTGAATATTGCAACAATGCCAGTATGTTTATTGCCAAATTGATTGCAGTTATTATAGAACATATATTCATTGACAATATGGGTTCCGTAAATATTAATGAATATTGATTGACAACTATATGATGAAATTTACTTTCTAAAGGACATATTCATATGTAACAAGACGTACGTATGCGAGGATTTTGTTGGCAAATTAGTTATCTGAGAGACCTTATTAACAAGCGCATCGAAGTGTGTAATCGGCAGAGCATAACTAAATTAATCAAAGTCATGTACGTCCAGAATAATTATTTATTTATTTATTTATGAAAAGCTAATACTTCTAAACGTCACTACGGCTGTATAAAAACATATTATGACTTACAGCAATGTTTAATTTAATTTCAATTTGCTGGGAAATGTTAAGTTCTTATATAATTCTATACTTATACTTATTAATGATGTAAGATAATTGAAGACAGAAAGAAAATAAAGTAATAAGGTTAAAATATATCACACTCTACATTGCATACCATCTAGAGACTATGAAATGATTCATCCATAAAAAAATATTTGTATACAGGGTTGCTAAACCGTCAGAATTGTAACGTGGAATAACAAGAATGGGATGTGGTTACAAATTATGTTAAAACCAATACAGATATTTCTTATCAGATGTTACTGTTCTAGGGAAATAAATATGCTGTCTATTTATTACCTTAGAATAGTAACATCTGACGAGAAAAAATCTGTATTGGTATCTGCTCGCAATACGAAAACCACTTTATTTCAAATTGTAATGTTTCTTTATATTCAAAGTTTTTGAATGTTTCCTGCATTAGAATTGTGGATTTTTGAGATAATTAAGTTAGCCATTTCATAAATACTATGAACGACTATAACTAGAGCACAAGTTTTATGTATAATACATAGATGTATTTAGTTGTAAAATGCATAAAAAACTCGTAAAAGGAAAATCAAGTTCTTCATTTAAAATAAAATAACTCTATGATGGTTTCACGAACATGAAACGTCGGAGGACGAAAATGTGATTGCCACTTGAAAGTGTATTACAAAAGTCAGTGAGCCTGTTTTATATGTTTTTCTTTTTTGATCATAATGTAAACAAATGATAAGGGACTTTTTAATGAATTAATAATAAAAAAATCTACTTTTTTCGTAGTAAATCAAAAACGAAAAATAATTGTTGATATTGATTATCTGCGACTTTGTCGCATAAATCTAGATGAATTTGCTGCATCAATTGTTTGCGATTTATTAGCATAGACCTATGATTTAAGATAGCCCTAAAGGAATAAGTCTAAAGGGATTAAATCGCACGATCTCGATGGCCAGTTCATGTCGCCGCTACGCGAGATAATCATGCCCTCAAATGGCTCGTACATAATGTCCATCGTAGCATGCGCTGTATGGCACGTAGCGCCGTCCTTTTGGAATCACATGTCGTCGGTATCCATATCATTTAGTTTAGATGATCCATAGATAAGAAGTTGCTTATCATCGATTTGTAGCGCTCGACGTTGGCGGTTATGGTAATGCCAGTTTCCTCTTGGAAGAAGTACGGATCAATTATTCCATCAGACTCAAGTCCGCACCAAACAGTGACTTTCTGGGGATGCATTTGGTGCTGGTGTATTTCGTGTAGATCGATATCTTCCCAAATCCAACAATTTTGCTTCCAACAACTTCCAACTACTTCAGAGCCCAATCAGCGAACACACGGCGTTTTCTATGGTCGTTTGCCTCAACTTCCTGCGTCAGTTGGATTTTATATGGCTGCCGATCCAAGTCCCGACGCAAAATTCAAGAAATTGAAGTGGTAAAAAGGCGAAGTTTTGTGACCGACGAGAAATTGACTGCCTCGAGTTTTCCCGTTCACTCTCACGCATAATAGCGATGTTTTCAACAAACCTTGCGTTTCGGTGAACTATAACCTTCCCCGATGATTTGCCATACGCTACTGAACAATGCACAATAAATTTAACAGATATTACTTTATCAACATGGCCGCTATAACTTAACAAATTTTGAGCATCCCTATTGAAACACTCTGTATTGACGTCGTTAGTAATAGAAGTATTTCCAATATAGAGTGCATCATATTATAATGGAACTATTTAGGGTTAATCATAATTTATCGTAATTTTTAATTTTAAAACTTCTCCATTCAAGTCTACGAAATTAACAATTCCATCGCCAGCAATTATCCCATCGGTGCCGCCTCCGTTCGATACAGATCTGATTGTAAGGCAATCTCACGCGTCGCACGGACTGCTTGATTTTGCGCGTGGGCGTAGAAACATGTTACCATTAGATGAGTCGGTGTGATCTGGCCCACCCCTGTCGTTTGAAGGGCATGAATATGCGCTGTCATATCGATCGAGCATTGTTTTCGCATATGCTTCATGTTCTTTCACACGCTCCATCATGTCCATGTGTAAATATAGGAGGGTCCCCGGCAGACAGCTCAATGGCTCGTACCCATGTAAAAATGGGCCCTCGATTTCAGTTTACTTAATATCTCGACCTTGTGCATGTTCGTATCATTACGCCGCAGTGACGGAGAAGAAGGGCGAGAATATTATATTTCGAAATACCACAAAACCGTACCGAAAAATTATTGAAATTTGTAACTTTTAACAACATTTTAAAATGCTTTACTAATTCTAATTATGTTACGTTTGTCAATGTTCCTCGTGGAGTATAAAATATATTACAATTTTAAATGTAAATATTTCGGATCTACCCTTTTCAATCTTCCGGCGGGCGCAGTCTAAATCCAAACACATTCGGGCGCAATGCATCCGAGAGATCCCACATCAAATCTTACACAATTTAGATTTTAATAAGGTGGAACCTCATTTTTAAACTTTTATTTTAATTAATACAATACAATAATAAATAATTCACACTAGTTTTTAAATGCAATAATTAAATTTTTTCTGTTTTAAGGACAAAGTGTCCTGTATAGTAGTGAAAAATATTTTGAATACAAAAAACAAGCCACCTATTTTTTCATATAAGTCATATAGTTATATAAAAAAATATTAGCCGTGAATTACAAAGAAAAGTTATAGGTAACCACTTACTTTAAATGTAAAGAATTATAAATCCTTTTTATCATTTTAGCATCTTCCAAACAAAAATAAACGTCACATTGTTGGTAACGATATTTAGTATAAACTACTAATTTAACCATCCATATGTGTTAATTTTGAATAATAATACGATAAAAAGCCGGAATAAGTAAATGTAGAGATCCCAAAAAATATTATTAATTTAAATAATGAAAGAAATGTAACAAAATAAAAAAGTGAAAATAATGACATAATCGGGCGCAATGCATCTGACAGATCTGAGCGACCCATACAAAGCCAGGGAATGCACTAAAAAAAATCGACACCATATCGAGAAGAGTGGCTTGGAGCTAGAATGCTATGAGGGAGTTCGAATCAATATTCATAATACACGCGAAAGAACAAAGAAAAAAGTGGCT
This sequence comes from Rosalia funebris, assembly GCA_037954035.1. Lineage (NCBI taxonomy): Eukaryota > Metazoa > Arthropoda > Insecta > Coleoptera > Cerambycidae > Rosalia > Rosalia funebris. The sequence goes on from JAZFAV010000015.1 coordinate 37,330,555, forward strand.
GCCGGATCTTAGAGGTCGGCTGCCCCCAATGGAAGGTTAAGACACATAATGCACTTAATAATCTTTTTCAAGATCTTGTTAAATTATTTCATTTGCAAAAATCAATGATGGTTATAAATATATTTTGGGCAATTATTAATGTTTCTCAATTCAGAACATTCTTACATATAACAAAAGACTACTAAAAACATACAAACTGATGTAGAAAAATAATTTTATAACAAAGACTTTAAAGACTTGTGCAAAAATGGAATATTAATAACTACAATACACATTTAAATTTAAAATCTACTATTGTCGGAAGGGTGAATAGGGATTTAAGGAATAGAATGTGGAAACAAAATAGTTCTCAAGGAAACTATAATTGGTTAAATATTATACCAGATGTACTTAATAAATATAATAATAGTGTTAACATAACAATTGGAATGAAACCAAAGAACGTTAAGGAAGGACATAAAGAGAACCTTCTACATACTAGATATAACGATCTGAAAGAATATTTAATTTTATAGTTTATCTCATCTCTATTTGCCAAATAAAAAATTCCAAACGGCTCTTATCTCATACCGTGGTTTGCTTTTATAGCTAGGCTCAGGTAGGCTGTTCCGCTTATCGGCAAGATAAGAGAGTTATTTATTTGGCAAATAGCGATGAAATGAATAGTATGTAACGTACCTACAAGCATGTGAACTTTATATGTTCTTTTATTATATGAACCTAGTCATTAAAATTATATCCCTATTGACACGCCTCTGGTTTTTGTTAGGACTAAGAATCAATCTTTGCTTATTCAGTCATTACAATAATTTTATTAAGTTAGTTTAATATATTGTTAAAATAGTTGTTTTTGTGTTTTTATGTTGCATTTAGAAGTTCGGTAGCAGTTCCATTACACTTTCATATTTTAAGTGGACCAGGTACTATAATTGCAGGTTCTCAAAATTATAGAAACTATAGAAATCAATTAAAAAAACTGTTATATCTAATAAAGTTATGTCTTATTTTATAAATATGGTTCTGTTTGCATCCTTTTAAAGAACTCCTTAATCTGAGAACTGATAAAGGGTGTCATCCCAATTTAAATTTAGAATGTGAAATCTGGTGAATTTTACACTATTTCTGGTGAAATACAGTGGCAACTACTCAGGTGAAGTAGGTGAAATTATTTAATCATGTCTTTAATATGTATATTCAAATAGATTCTGTTATAAAAAGCCTATTATATTTTTATGTCAAGTACTCATATTTTATCATATTCTTTGGTTAAGAGAAAAGGCTTGTAAGGTGAATTTTCTACTAGAGGGTCTATAACACTTAAAATATTTTCCAAAAGAGTTTCAGCGTCACATTTTGTAGGTTTCAGGTATGTCCAAAAACGTTCAATCGGTTCACCATCGAGAATATATCTTAAAACTACCACTAATTTGTTTGAGTTTTTGCAGATACATCAGTTGTTTCGTCTGCCATAACTGCCAAAAATGAAGGTTTGTTAATTTCTTTAATTATTTCTTCATGACATACTTTTAATATACAGTCTAAAAGATCATTTTGTATTTCTTTAGAGGTTCCTTTAAATACTGAAGCATTTTGTAGATGCTCGCATAAAGTTGCATCAACCTCAGCAGAAAAATTTATCAAACCACGAAATATCCCCTGATTTTGAGAGGTTTCAGCTTCGTCATCTCCTCGCAGCGCCAGTTCAAAGGCCCCACAAAACTGTATGCAGTTTATAATTTTTGACAAAACGTATCTCTTTCTTGTCACATTATCATTATGCTATTGCACATTTATCCAATAAGCTGAATATAGCTGCGCTTTAATATTAGTTGTTCCTAATAAAGTTAATTCTATTGTATTATGTAGATGGTTTTTGGAGTTGTCGTGCTTTTTTATTTTTTCAGTTAAGTGCACCAAATCTGTCACCCCTACCTCCGTCCATGCTTTATCACCGCCAAAAAGTAAACAAAGAAAACAAAATAACGCATTTCTTTTGTTGCACCCACAAATCCAATTGTTCTTCGAATAAATGTCTCTATTAAATTGACGTTTATATGCTTTTTCGCGGCTAACACCTGCAGTCTCAATAACAATATCGGGCAATGGCCTACCATTGTTTTTTAAATCAATTTCTTCTTCATAAGAGTATTTAAAAAATCGCTTCATACGAACTAAATTATAAACTAAATCCATTGTTACTATCACAGTATATAAATATTAGTAATTAGTACAATAAATCACTACACAAATTCACAAAACAGTATTTAAAATCTCAAATTAACACGAAATACGAAATAGGTACGATTTACGCCCGCCAACTGTACGAGAAGTAGGAAGGAGTAAACATTCACTGATGTTGCCTTAGCTGGAAAAAATGCAGCTCACTGACCGTGTAAATTCGCGCATTTACGAGCGCCAAGTGTGGATTGTCGCGGGAGTTGAGGGGGAGGACGGGTGTGCCGAGCCGTGCTGAGAACTACCTCGTGTGGCCCAGTTCAATGTACCGCGACGCGCTCGCGTAGAGACCCAGATAATTCATCTGGTCTACTACTCAATAGAGGACGGCGGGCAGAATGAGACTTTAACGCAATAATTTGGTTAGCTGCACCAACTAACCAAATTATTTTATTAATAAATTTTAGTAATTATTATGTCGCGAAAATATACAAATATCTAATTTTTTTGGCAGTTCTGCAGCTCTGCAGCACTTATACACCAGCCGCCCCTGATTGTGTTAATTGAAAATGCAATCCACTACTATTGGACAATAGTTCCAATCTATATTGAATTGTATGTAACTCATTACTGTAATCTTTCAACAATCATGTCAACTCAGTTCAACGAATTAGAGCTGCAATAGCCAGAATATCCAACATGACAAATTACATGGGCAAGTATGAGGAAGTAACACAGTACATCACTTTCTGATTCCCAAATCTTAATGGCGCTTGTTCCTTTTAATCTGAACAGCGAAAATGTATTAATAATATCCATGACAAATTATCTTTTAATTTATACAGTCACTCCTAATGCTCTTCTGTTGTTCCTGACATGTTCTATAATTTAACTTCCACAAAATTATAACAGTCGTCAACTGCAATGACTCATTGCCAGGTTTGTTCGCTTGGAAGGATGAATTCAGCTGAACTAATTCGCACGAGATATCCAAGATAAATGATATGTTGTCATGGAGAAATTGGCAAGCGTATCGTTTTGAATGACATGACGTAATTTATTGATGGATGGTATTACGTTTATGTTATTAAATTGTGATGTGGGTAGATAGAGTGCAATCAATAATAACAATCGATATATATCAGAGGTATTTCTGTAAGTCAATAATACATTGAATTAGATATTGGACGAGGATGTACTGGTATATTGGAAGACACTGAAAACGATTTATTACTGTGAGCATATCTCTATTAGATGATAAAAATGAATGACAAAAGACGATAAGTATAATATTACATTTAATAAATTCTATTTGGCACTAATTTGGTTTTACCTATTTTTCTGTCTTCCTTACTTATTTACTTAAGTAAGTAAGTAAAGAATGAAAATAAAAGAAGAGTAAAGCTGGGGTTAGACAGAGGAATTACACCTTCGAGTAGACAGCACGTTGGGTGCTCAGGTACAAGTACTTCTTGTATTTCAAAAAATATAAAACCCGCCACAGGTAGGATTCGACATACAGCTGTTTCGAACTTGTTAGTTCTCATCAGTGCCGCATACGGTACGCCAATTCAGGACAAATGCCGAATGAACTTTATGGCCTATACATCTTTATCGATACGATCTCTGTCAGTAACTTATAAGTCGGAAATCGAGAAAGGACCACCAAGCCGCCAAGCGGCTATCAAAGTAGTTCCCGAATAGCAAAGCTATTACATAATCGCTCTAGGAAACAACTACTCCTCGGGCTAAAGCCCCGCCAGGCATTGAATTATACCCAGAAGCGGCCCTTTCTCGTGTTTCTGCACGATCAGATAAGGTTTCAAAAAATATAAAATCCGCCACAGGTAGGATTCGACATTTGTCCCGGATCGGAACCGAACGACATACAGCTGTTTTTTAACTTGTTAGTTCTCATCAGTGCCGCATACGGTACGCCGATTCAGGTGGTTCTCAATTTCCGACTTATAAGTTACTTCTTGTATATTCAAATTATCGGCCATTTTAATCTAAAATAGTCAATCATTTGAATATACAAGAAGTACTTGTACCTGAGCATCCAACGTGCTGTCTACTCGAAGGTGTAATTCCTCTGTCTGTCCCCAGTTTTACTCTTCTTTTTCATCTTTTCCTGTGTCGTCTTGCTTCTCATTTCTTCTTTACTTGTCTATTTTCATCTAACCTTCTGCTATGGCCAAATCGTTTCAGTTGATTTATTTCTGTTGTATTTACTATCGATTCAACTTGTATCTAGTTGTTTCCTGATATGATGATGGCTAATCCTATCCATCTTCTTACTTCTATAACTCTCCTCAGATATTTCATTTCGATGTTCTATATTTAACTTTTAATATTTGTCATTAGAATTCAGCTCACTTCAAAATTTAAAGTTGGTATAAATACTATTTGTAAAAACTCATCTTAATCTTAATAGATACTTTTCTTTATTAAATAAATGAGTTTTAATGCCATGGTACGTTTTGCTGCGCTCTCTATTCTACTTACTTCTATGTTCTGGTTTCATTTATAGTTTTATGTATACACCCAGATATTTGAAAATACCTACTTAATCTAATATTTTGTTATTTATCTAGATGTTGGTATTCTTATTTGTTTCACGGCTTACCATGACTATTATTTTCTCTTCGTCTATTTTCAGCGTTATCTTCTTTAATTTTTTAAACATTATTAAGTCGTCGGTAAAGGTGTTTGCGTTGAGCCAGATTTCCATCCATTGAGGGTTCCAGATTTTTATTCCGCACACAGTTTTGTTGTTTCTCTTCTTGGTTTTTTCAATACATTATCCATAACAACGGTGCTAAATGGAACTAAATAGAACTTATGACATTCCCTTGTCGTCTTCCATTATTTATTTCGAACTCCGCAGACTCCATGTTGTTTGTTTTGGTAGAGTTTTTATTGTTGTTGCAGATGTTCATTATAGCTCTTCTTAGTTTGGGTTATACTGTCTTTCTTTGATTCCTTTTTACTCTCTCAAATGCTTTTGGTACAATTTATTTTTTTGCGTTTCGTTTTGCATTTTGCGTTTTCTCTGTAAGTTCCTTTATTGTAAATGTATGGTTATGAGTATTTATTCATTTCCTGAATTCGCTTTGTGGCTGCTCTAGTTGATTCTCTGCTATTTCCTCAACTGATCAGCCGTTTTGAAAGTATTATTTTATAAACTTTTAATGCTATACATATAATAGCATTGTAATCCTATGACAATTGCTGCAATTTCTAATATATCCTTTTTTAAGAATATCATCCCAATTTCCTAATCCTGAATTAACTTTTCATCCTTCCAATCCTCGTTACATACAAGTGTTAATAATTGACATTGACAAAGTTATAATATGTATATCTGTCTGCCCATGATTTCGTAGCCTATTCTATAAAGTTCCATAAAGGGAAGAACTTAAAAACTTTCCTAAGTACTAAGAAATCTCTAAGTACACATTGTTTAAATTGCTTACATCAGTTCCATCTGTACCTGAAAGTATTCCTTATAATTCCTAACTTAGAATAATGCCTTAACTATTAAGAATGCGGTAGACTGTTTTATTTCAGGAGATTTGGAACGAAATCCGTTTCTTCGCCGTCCGTTTTTGAGTCAAAGTACTAATTTTTTATGTAGACATTGGATAATAGTATACACTGGACATCTTAATCTTTCAGTTACATAGAGTGTGTGTCTGAAGTCTCTCTCCAACTATTCCAGTGGAATATAGACGGTGATCTGAAAAGTTTCCAACCTAACAAAGATACAAGACATTTTTTCTTCAAATTTATTTTTATTTTCCTACATAGTCTCCTTGTAAGACTACATACTTCTCCCAGTGATGGTCGCATCTCTTTAACCTTTCCAAATAGTAATCGGCGTCTTTCTTAGCAAAATAACTGTTTACGAAGGTGATGGCCTCCTCATTTGATGAAAATATCTGTCCTCCGAGGGCAACTTTTAGTTTAGGGAACAAAAGAAAGTCACTTGAGGCTATATCTGGTAAATCAGAAGGGTGGTCAAGCGGTTCAAAGCAGTTCAGTTCAAGTTCAGAATTATTGCCATGGCTACCGCTGAGGTGTGAGAAGGCACATTGTCTTGGTGAACGAAATTTTTTTCTCTGCAAATGTGGCCGTTCTTCCGCAATTTCTGCCTTCAGATTGTCAAGTGATGATGTGTAGGATACTCCTGTAACGGTTTTCCCCTTTTGAAGTTAAAATAACTGTATGACTATCCCAAAAAACAGTCACTATCACTCTTCCAGTAGGAGAAGTAGTTTTTACTTTTTCTGGAGCCGATTTCCCTTTCTCAGTCCATTGTTTTGAATGTATTTTTGTTTCTGGGGTATACAACAGAGAGTTGTAAATGTTTAACGCATATTATTTAATAACAGCTCGATATTCGATTTGTTACATTTTTAAAAAACGACTCACTCAAACGATTGTCAAACAACAACTGACCGTCCAAAATGGCTAAAACTTTGGTGAGAACCTTTCAAAAGATGCGCCAACACATTGTCTAGCTTTTGTTGACGAGTGCTGCCATCTTCATGTTGAGGTCGGAAGCTTTTCAGACCACCCAAATCAAAGGCTCATCTTTTGCATGCATATCCTGCATATTTTTTTCTCCGCAATCTTGGAAATAAGAGTCGATGAAACTAAAAAATTACCACCCACGAAAAATAGTCAATTAAAATCGTTACATACGGGGTGGCCCACGAAGTTTTGGCCAATAAATATCTCGAAACATACTTGAACAATAATTTTGAAAATTGGCAATGTTAAAGAGTCGAAATCATTGTCCATTTCTGGCATAAAAGGGCTTCTTCCACCAGCATATTTTCGATCACGTGACATAAACTTTAAAATTTTAAATGGGACACCCTATATGTTATTACAATTTTGTGGTGGTCTATCTAATACCAATCCAGCGATACCATATTTATTAGCACGTTTATGTAAAACAGTGATAATCTGAGCTGTTAAATGAATGGATTGATTCTTTAAAACTTTTACTAAAAAAGATAAATAATTACACAGCAAAATGCAATAATTATAAAACTCATTACGGTTGATGCTCAAATTCATGTCCACCTTCATTAACCCAATACTCAAATCTTTTTAAAATATTTGTGTAGCATGCTGCTCTAATCATTTCTGGTGTAACAGTTTGGCACTCTGCTTTGATTTTGTTTTGCAAATAGTCTAAATTTCTAGGCTATGTATTGTAAACCAAACCTTTTATGTATCCTCATAGAAATAAATCTAAAGGTGTTATATCTGGGGAGCGAGCCGGCCAAGATATTGTACCATTGAGTCCAATCCATCTTTTAGGGAAAGTAGCATCAAGATATGTCCTAACTTTCTGGACAAAATGAGCAGGTTCACCATCCTGCTACCACGACACCGTCATTTTTGCGTTTAAGGGAACACCTTCAAGTAAATGGGGAAGCATATTCTGGAGAAAATCTAAATATTTTTTGCCATTCAACATTTCTTGATAGAAATATGGCCCAATTAAACAGACGTTGAATAAACCGCACCAAACATTTCCGCCCCATGTCGTCTGGAAATTGGGTTCTCGTATCCATTTTGGATTTTCAGCCAATCAAAACTGACAATTGTGTCTATTAATGGTACCGTTGTTGTGAAAACGACTTTCATCACTCCACAATATTTTATTTAAAATGAACGGGTCATCTGCGATTTTCACTGACATTTCAGCAATAAAATTAAGTTTTCTTTCAGAATTTTCAGTTTTACTCACTCCCAATTCTTGTTGAAGACACCGCGTTGAGATCTGGAGATTTACTTGAAGATACGCCAGAATATTATTTATATCCTCTGTTTGAATAGGCTAATAATAGTAGGAGATTTTAACGCAGTCGTAGGCGAGGGGAAAGAAGGACAATTTGTAGGTCCTTATGGATTAGGAAACAGAAACGAGAGAGGTAGCAGACTGATAGAATTCTGTGAGAAGCACAAGATGGTAGTCGCGAACACATTGTTCAAGAATCACGTTAGGAGGCGGTACACATGGAAAATGCCAGGAGGGATAGACAGGTATCAGATAGACTACAATCTGGTTAGGAAGAGATTTAGAAATCAAGTAAAAGACTGTAAGAGTTATCCAGGAGCAGATGTAGACAGCGACCACAACTTGATAGTCATGAAATCTAAATTAAAGTTCAAAAATCTGAAAACCCGGAAGGATAAGAAACGTATAAATGTAGACATATTGAGGGATCAGAATATGAAAGATAAGTTCCAGGAGAAAACAGATCAATTAATAAATAAAGCGAGTAAGAACAAAATCAAGAACGCAGAAACTGAGTGGGAGGGTATCAAGAATAGTCTAGATTCCGCGGCTACGGACGTTTTAGGACACGATAAAAGGGAAGCTAGGAAGCCCTGGATAACGGACGAAATCTTAAACTTAATGCAAAAGAGACGAGGCTACAAAAACAGACGAGACGAAGAAGGACTGAAAACTTATAAGTCAATAAAGTGGGAAATCATTAGAAAATGTAGAAAAGCGAAAGAACAATGGATAGAGGATAAATGCAAAGAAGTAGAAGATAAGTTGCAAGTAGGTAAGACCGATGAGGCTTACAAAATAATTAAGAGGAACTTCAGGGATATAGGAACAATAAGTAGAAACGTTAGGAGTCAATCGGGGGACATACTGATCGGAAGAGAGGAGAAAGCGGATAGATGGAAGCAGTACTTAGGAAATTTATACGAGGGTCAGGAATTAGGAGATATATTAGAGGAAGAATCTAGCATCGATAGGGAAGATGTAGGAAAACCTATACTGAGAGAGGAATTTGAAATAGCACTAAGGGGGCTAAAGAATAATAGAGCGCCGGGTGTAGATAAAATACAGGCGGAAGTTTTGAAATGTGCGGGACAGAAAGTAGTAAATAGGATGTTTGAACTGGTAAAATACATATACGAAACGGGCGAGATACCGGAGGATTATAAGAGGAATATTATCGTTACTATACCGAAAAAGAGAGGAGCTGACAAATGCGAGAACTTTAGAACGATTAGCCTAACTTCCCACGCGTCAAAAATCTTAACCAGAATAGTGCAGAAGAGGATGGAAAATAGAGCGGAGGAAATACTAGGAGAAGACCAATTCGAGTTTAGGCGAAATAGGGGAACTTGCGATGCTATTCTGGCGCTAAGAGTAATGTTAGAGAAAACAATAGAAAAAGGAAAGAACGCTTATATAGGATTTGTAGATTTAGAAAGAGCTTTTGATAACGTAAGATGGAAAAAAATGTTCGAGATACTAAAGAGCGCGGGAATGAAGTATAGAGATAGGAGAGTAGTACACAATCTATACAAAGAGCAAACTGCTGTTATAGAAGTAGAAGGGGAAGAAAGGGAAGTAGATATTAGGAAAGGAGTAAGACAAGGATGTACGCTATCACCACTAATTTTTAATCTGTACATCGAAGAGGCGATTAATGTGGTAAAAGATAGAGTGGATTTCGGGATTAAAGTACAGGGACAGAAACTAAAAATGCTGAGATTCGCGGATGATATAGCAGTATTAGCATCTAGTAAGGAGGAATTAGAATCAGCATTGAACGAAATGGAGGCAGTGTTGACAGAGGAATACGGAATGAGGGTGAATAAAAACAAAACTAAAGTGTTAGTGTGCAGAGGGCGCAAGAGCAGAGCAAAAACGAAAGTACAAATTAATAATGAAAGATTAGAGGAAATTAAAAACTTCATTTATTTAGGAAGTAAAATAAATTGGGACGGAAGAAGCGATAAAGACATAAAACAAAGAATAGCGCAGGGTCGAGTAGCTTTTAACAAAAAAAGCACTTTTATGCTCGGGGGTAATAAACTTAGAAACAAGGAAGAAATTTTTGAAAACATATGTATGGAGCACGGCACTATATGGTTGCGAAACCTGGACGGTAGGGGAAGCAAGTAGGAAGAAATTAAAAGCTTTTGAGATGTGGTGTTACCGAAGAATGATGAAAATACCATGGACTGATAGGGTTAGAAACGAAGAAGTATTGCAGAAAGCCGGCGAGAAAAAAGTATGTGAAAAAACATAAGGATGAGAAGAGATAGAATGGTAGGCCACTTGCTGAGACATGGGGGAATAGTCCGTGATATTTTGGAGGCAGATATAGGAGTGAAGAAAGGCAGAGGTAGGCCTAGATTAGACTACTGCTCGCAAATAGTAGGGGATGTAGGTTGTAGCACAATTAGCGAAATGCGTAGGTTAGCACAATATAGGAGAAGCTGGAGGTTAGCGTCCAACCAGTTTTAGGACTGATGACCTAATGATGATGAATAGGCTTTCTTCGAGGAGTTTTCTGTTTTTCACTAGGAAAAGAACAACGTCTTATTGTTTGTTCCACGTAAGCAAAAGTATTTTTACTTGGAGCTGTTAAGTCAGGAAAACGATAACTATACAAATCTCTAGCACGTCTGCTATTTTTTCCACATTCTCCATATATCAGCAAAATATTAACGTACTCGTCGTAAGTAATATGTAAAGGCACAATAATCTTATTACTATTTTTACAAACACAAAATCTACTAATACAGCTTGACAGCTCTTGACAAGTAGTGATGTCTTTCTGTTTCTAGGACAACTTTTTTGTTTCTAAGCTACCTACGTTTTTTTTTTTTTTAGTAAAAATAAAGAAACGTTCATAAACAGTTGTTTATCATTACTGTAGTACCGCAAAAAACTTGACAAATATGGTATCATTGAATTGGTATTAGACAAACCATCACAAAATTATAATATAACAACTTCAAAATTATTTAAAATTTTAAAGTTGATATCACGTGACCGGAAATGTGATGTGAAATAAAGTCCTTTTATGACAAAAATGAGCAACACTGTCGGCTGTTTAACACCGCCAATTTTCAAAATTATTGTTCAAATTGATTTCAAGATATCGAATGGCCAAAACTTCCTGGGCCACCGTGTATTTGTGGGAGTTACTAATATTAAGATTTTGTATAATAAGAGTGCCGTCTACTTAAATTTCTTAGTCTGTTTTATCCCCATTTTATTAAAAAAATAATAGTAAAAACAAAATCTATCACCACTCAGAGAACCTCGTTATCCTGACCGTTAGTATTCTGTAGTAGTGGCATTTTGAGCTGTGAATAATGAATATTAATTGAAGAACTCCGCGAATCAACTGGAACATCAACTCCAACGATCCTAAATATCCCTCATAAATTTATATTTAAACATCGCGCTTATCTCCAGCATCATATTCCGCATATAGTGATAAATACCCCCGCGCGATCCGAAGTCGCCTACTAGGCATTATTGTAAGAAGTTAGTTTTATGATTATTCATAGATGACAGTGCGGGGAATAAATAGTCCGGCGCTCATAAAATCCTCCATAGAAGTGCACGTATGAGCGTTTCGCGCTTATCAAGATCGTCATTTAGCCAATAATTAAGTGCAACCGCGATGAGGTGGTTGTAGCGCCTAACAAGCGTATAAATACAGTCCTTATTAAATTGAATATTACAAGGCAAACATTAATATAATGATCGCAGGAATTCCGTGTCCTGGAAGGTTACTCGCGATGCGCGGCCCACGCGTTTCTTACAGTCTTTCAGCCGGGCGATTATGGTTCTCATCTTCCCGTTACTTGTGACAGCGTCAGTCTCGTTTGTTCTGTAATAAAGCGGAAATTTAATGAGGATTTTAACTGAAACGTTTCGAAGTTTTATTTAATAAAGACCTGTTGCGGCGAGGAAAATTGATGTGGTTACAGGGGGCGTGCGTAAAATTTAATAGAAAGCTGATAAACTGTTGAAAAAAGTCTAAAGAATATTATCAAATAAAAAAACTATTAGCTGCATCGAAAGTGGTACGCAAAGTCACGAAATTAAGTATATTAATTTGAAAATAACATAAATAAATGTAGAAGTACCACAAAGATCCGTATTTGGGCCTATACCCTTTGTAGTATAGAATCGAATAAAGAAACAGTTTATTTACGATAGAAACATGTACCTTAATACCATTTAAATACAGAAATAATAGTATAAAAATGTAAACAAACTTACATATTTGATATAAGTGCAAATATAAACTCACTTTTCATGAAGATAAATGGACAAATATAATGAAAGAAATTGTAATTCATACTGATAAAGCAATGCGATATAATAACTTTAAAATCAATTACCAAAAATGTACTTTATACCATTTATCTCAAAATTTAGTGGCCGAGAAAAAATAAATCAACACATAAATGCAGAATATGTTTTATGCGACAGTTTTACTTTTCCAGACATTTTTTCAAATAGTCCACCATTGTGCTTTCTCATGACCCATGGACAGCGTGGGGTTTGTCCTATCTACCTCAAAATCAATAGATGTCGTCTGGTAGACGTCCTTAATCAGAATCAGTCGAAACCCGATCGATCCGACACGATTTAATTGAGTGATCGTGCTAACAACAAAAAAATCTCATATAGTCCACCATTCTGCTCTCTCATGACCTAGAAACATGGTAGAGTGTGTTCTATCCACCTCAAAATCAATCGGTGTCGTCTAGGGGACGTCCCCGATAAGAATCAGTCAAAGCCCGATCGATCCGACACGATTTAGTTGAGTTATCATGCTAACAAGAAATTTTTTTAATGCCGACGACAACGACGACAACGACACACATACACACACAAAATGGTTTAAAAACCATTTTTTTTTTGTCTTTAGGCCGAAAAACGCCTACTATTTTTTACACGATTGCATTACTTTTCTGCGTAAGGTGGAGTGCGGAAAAGTAATATATATAAAAAACATATTAGAATTTAAAGTAAAGTCAAAATAATAAGAGTCTGTATAATCAAATGAAATTTCTATCGAGAATAGGATTAGCATCAGTTGCTCGACGTGGAGCTAATAACAGTGCTTTTATTAGCTATAAAATACTTTGCTCTGTGGCTGCTATATGGATGTGTGACCTATGGTATAAAGGTAATTGTGACAGTGCTTTTCGTACAGACAGGCATTGTCGGGATGACGGACTGTACCCAGTATTATCGTGACATTATACGCTTGGGTTCGAGTTTCAACGATGGAAGTGGTATCTGCCCCTGAGCATAGGCATAATTGTCCTCATCTATATGTGTGACGTTCCCTTGTAGTCTGAGGCTTTAAGGGAAACACTTCTCTTTCTGCGTGTGCAAAAATTTTTAATTCCATGAATCGATTTATTTATAATGCCATTATTTACAATTACTTTACAAGTTACTAAAAGTCGATATCAGGAAAAGCATTAATTACTTTTGCACTAAAATAAATGAAACATCGTTGACCACAAGTTGTTCTTTCTTCTTCTTACATGAATATGTTTTCTTCCTTTATATATTGTTGATAACTGATGTAATATAGAATAATGGCTGAATAATGACTGAATAACATATGAGATATTAGCTTCTTTGAACAGTGAATCAGGCGAGGTGAGCTCTTTATTAATGTATTTTCAGTAAATATTTCTCTAGGCTTTATTCAAATAGTTTTACAATATTCATATTGAATTGGGTCTGTAGTTAGACACTTCCTTTTTACTATCACTTTTATAAATTTGCTTTCTACCAGCTACCTTGAAATTGACACTTCCTGTGACACTACACTTTTCTACTTTGATAGATTTGCTTTATAACAGCTACTTTGTAGGCTAAAGGGCATTTTTCTTCTTCAATTGTTTTACCAATTATGTATCTTAATAGTTCTGCCATATATTTTAAAATTTATTTATTAAACTGTTCAATACCATCTATTCAAGGGGATTAGTAATTTTTTAATTCTTTAATCAATTTAGTTATATCCAAAGGGGTTGAGAGATACAAACATATACTTTCTTTTTGTTTATTTAGAGGCACCTCATGAGGTTTAGGTAGCTCTTAATTGGTCACTATTTTACCTATAGTACTGAAGAGCAGTGGCGAAGCGTCCATTAAGGCTGTAAGGCGCAGCCTACCCTACATATTTTAGATGGTAGACCCCTTTTTTATATTGCCAATTGCCTTTGCCAGAATGATAAACATATTGTATTCATATTATCATACATGAAGCGCTAGCAACCGGCAGTGCGCAAGCCTTGGCCGGCCGCTGTCTAGGCTGTCAACAGCCAGCCCACACAGGTTTGGTTTTAACGGACAGACAGACAGACAGTCTTGGTTTTAACGGAGTTATAGAGATCCGCGGTACAGGGGAGGAGAAGGGAGTACGCGAAAAATGACATACAATTTAGTTATCCTGATCGATCAGTTTGCAGTACAGTGGCTATAATATTGAACTGTCGTTACTCGTAGTGATTAGTGTTATTTTTAAGGATAATGGCGGCCCTAGACAGCGACGATTTAGTAGACTTTCGAATTAATAAGAGTGGTTATTTTAATAATTTATCTTTAGAAGATAAACTGAATACTAAAGAGGCATATTTAATTATACACTGAAAATGAAAGCGGCAAAATCTATCAATTTATTTCAAGAACTATAGATGTTTTTGCAGAAGAGAGAACGCGGCGAATGGAATTGATATACAAAAAAAATATAGGTAAGTTGTTTTACTATTCAACTATTCAATATATATATATATATATATATATATATATATATATATATATATATATATATACAATATATATATATATATATATATATATATATATATATATATATATATATATATATATATATATATATATATATATATATATATATTGTATTAAAAATGAGCAACCCCCTCCCTCGCCTAATTCAGGACAGCCTACCCTAAGCTTCAATTGACACTTCGCTACTGCTGAAGAAACAAATGAGAATATTGCCTTTTTCATCATTACCTAGTACTTTTGTGCTGTTCTTACTTTCTATAATAGACATATTAGTTCTACGTTTCTCGATATCACAGTATTGAATTGTTACATTCCATAAATTTTTAGAGGAGGTTCTAATTTTTTCTTTTTTTCTTTAAAATACCTAGTTTTTTCCGTTTTAATTAAATCATTCGTTACTATATCTGTTATAATTTCTTTGTAGTTCTGCATTATTAGAATTTTTTTAATTTGCCTATACATGCCACCTTTTTTGTTTATTGATTCATAGTTTATATATTTAACGTGTTGAACATGTCAGAGTTTATCTGTTCTATATGCTAGACTTTAATGAATTCGATTTTTATACGCGCCTTTATTTTTAGAGGAGCCAGGTTTATCTTAGTGCTATACTTCCACCTAACTCCCGGACATTCGCACGGATACATACAGACACAATTAGCTGACTGATGTAGGAATTAAACCCACGCCATTGATCGCCGAGCGACAGTCACTCAATCGAGCACCTGGATCTATTCAGGGACTCGAAAACCTTCTGCAGTTTCCATGCGTACTATATACTTTAGATGCACATCATATCTACACTAATTATCAGATGCAATCAGAAACCTTGCCAGATTAATTGACGCAGTTTTACATTATGATCGATATCAAGTCAATATCAGAACAAAAATCCTCTCAATAGCGGCAAATAATTCTATACACTGGAGAATTACTAATATAATGAATTATTTTAAAGAGCGTATTAAATAAGTCGTGGCGTCTCTGTGTTCGATTTGGTACGTTAATCTTAATTTAATACAAAACTTCGGAACTATTAGTTTTATTATTTAATATGTTATATAGTGTTAGAACATCATTTAATATTCCTAGATTTTTTTTTCAATTGTATTATAATTTGTATGTAGTTACAATGCTGTATTACTCTTTTACTCTTTAATTAAATCACCCTTTTTTAGTTCATTCGGTATTAAAAAAAAAAGGAGACAAAATACCTACTCAAACCCCGAAATATATACCACTGAACAAGTCTCCCGCCAATCAAGTTGGCATTACCAAGAGATGATTAAAATATTTTTAATCATCTTTTTAAAGTTTTAATCCTCACCAGGTGATGATTAATCACGCTGGTTTCCAAGATTGAAAGAAATCACTAATTACTAATTATCTCATACAGAGTATAAGTTAATACTGAATTTGTTGGCATAAATAGCATTATTTATACTTAGATTTACATGCAAAAACAAGTGGTCAATAATTGTAACACGCAATTTTGATCTCACTATATTTAAAAACTCAATTTACTATCCTTGACTTAATTTCTTAATATTATGGATTTTTTAGAATATTTCTTATACACACTGTAATATATCCAAAATTAATTATGAACAAACTTAATATGTAGGCTGTAACTGAATTTAATCTACTCTATATTCAATACATAAAATATATGTACCTATTTTTATTGTTAGTTGTATGGGGAATAATAATTTTTTTATACTTATTTGTTGCTAAAAGTTCCACTCACACAAATAACTACAATGTATCATGGTAACTTAAATCTAAAAAAATAGATCTATTTAATTTCTATATGTTGTCATCGGCCGAGACATTTTTGCAGTGTTATTCACCTTGCGATAAAAATAACTACTAATCCTTTTCAGTCACGGATTGGTTAGCGTTTTGAGATAACAATAATATTCATAATAGTCTCTTACTGTCAATTCCTTCCTTATGGGACAATAACAAGAATGAAACTGTTAACAAATGTTAAAAACTTTTGTAAATATTAATCAATATTATAATATTAATTGGTAACATAATATTCGAACTTTACTCTTTAATTCGATTACCGAAGAATAATGTTTACAGTTACTGATATTTTTTACGGTAATATATAAGTCGGAAATCGAGAAAGGAACTACCAAACCGCCAAGCGGTTATCAAAGTAGTTCCTGAATAGCAAGGCTATTACATAATCGCTATAGGACACAAGTACTTCTCAGGCTAGAGCCCCGCCAGGCATTGAATTATACCTAAAAGTGATCCTTGACCCCTTTCTCGTGTTTCTGCACGATCAGATAAGTTTTCAAAGAATATTCTCGATTTCCGACTTATATGTTGCTGACCTAGAGCGTATCGATAAAGATGTATACTCCACAAATTTCATTCGGCATTTGTCCTGGATCGGCGTGTCGTTTACGGCACTGATGAGAACTAATAAGTTCGAAACATCTGTATGTCGTTCGGTTCCAATCCGGGAGAAATGTCGAATCCTACCTGTGGCGGGTTTTATTTTTTGAAAAGATATTTTTTACATCGGCTGATAGGTTTGTACTTGTTCCATTGAATAGTAATCCAAGATGGGGATTTATGATAATAGAATTTGATTAATTTTTATCAAATTTTCATATGAAAATGAGCTTTATCAACTTATCGACCATTAAAAAAATATAAAATATCATTGAGAGAATTCCATAGGTATGTAGAAGACCTTGTCTATTGATCTGCATCCTTAATTAATAATTACGAATTAGTTAAGGTAGAATTCCGGGAGAAAATTGGAACTTTCAATACAGTAACAAAAACACAGGTGACCACCAGTCCACAGATACAGAAAGATTATACTTTGTTGAACGTTATTTTCGCCCACACACTTGTTATCATCAGGAGATGATTAAATCATAAAGTAAGATGACAAAAATCAACAATTAATATCTTTATCAATCGTAAATCAGTAGGTCAGTTATAGAAGCTGTTACAATAAGAGCGGAAGATATGGATTTTAAATGAAACGTGGTTTTCTGTAGCAAAATATTGAAATACTTATTGATTTTTAATGTGGATATTTCGGAATTATGTATAGAACAACACATCCGGTAAATGCAGGCCATGGCTTTGGTGGCATACGAGTGCTCTTCTGGCGAAAATGTCAATAAATTTACATAAATGTGACGGCATTTTGTTGATACAGTGTTTAATTTCGGCCTTCGACGTTTGGGTGGCAATGGGCTTGTTGACGTAAACCTCATACTTCAGAAGATTTCACAGAAAATAGTCCATAGGTATTAAATCGCAAGATTGTGGCGGCCAGTTCTTATTACCAAAACGGGAGAAAACACAACCAGGAAAAGACTCGTGCAAGATCCTCAATGTTTCATGGGTGTTGTGGCAAGTGGCACCATTCTGCTGAAACTACATACCTTCTAAAGATCTGGGTTATCATGTCATGATAACCATTTCCCGTTCGCCATTTACCGTTAAAGCATTACCTGCCTCGTTTTAAAAAAAAAAAAAGTAGTCCAAACCACAATGTAAACCAAAGAGTGACACGTTGAGGATGCATTTGTTTCTCATGAATCATTCATGGATTTTCTGAGCCCCAAATTTTGCCTATTAGCGAAGCCATCAATGTGAAAATGGGTCTCGTCGTTAAAGATAATTTTGTCCACAAAATCGGCATTCACTTCTTGTTGTTGAATGATCCAGTTGGTGAACTCTCTACACTATGCCATGGCCTCTTGGCAGAACTTGTTGAGTCAATTGGACTGTAAGCATGAATGCCCAAATATTTAGTGAGAAAGAGTGGCTGTTGAAATGTTTTTCAACAACAATTCTTGTGGACGATGACGAGTCAAGGTCCCCGGACTCTCTACCACTCCCTCTCGAACTGCCCTGATGTTTTTTTTAACGACCACTATGAGCTCATGTCACGTGTTTCACATCAATAACTGAATCAGTACTTTCGAATTTTTCGATTATTTTTTTCACAGATGATAAATTTGATAAAACATTATTTCTATCGAAATCTGGACGTACTTTACGAATCGTAGCAACCAAACTTTCACCATTTTGATAGTAATATTTAACAATAAGGACACGTTGTTGTATCGTGTGGTGCTTCATTTTTAGTAACTCCTGTCTGACTTGTATCGACCTGTCACAATTATTGACTTATCGAATTATGACAGTCAAAATGGCATGCTATCAAATTTAAAATTGCCCTCTTATTGTTTTAATATACATGCACCAAATTATTTTAAGTGGTTTGGCTTACAAGTAAATATGTACAATATTCCAGTTATAGCTTAATTAGAGATTCGTTGAAAATTCATAGTTATAAAATGTATTATGTGAAATAAGTAATTGAATGTAGCTAATATGGCAATGTTTACTACTTTACTATATGTTCACGCCATTAGAAGTTACAAACACAAAATTGGTTAAAACACTAATGTAATATACATAGACAGCGAAGTAAATTAAAATTCCAAAGAACAGTATGTAGTGGCGGCTAATAATGCTTATATTTAAGTAACCTTCTCTGAATAACTACATGACTTGGAGCAAAGCCTGATATTAAATAACTCATTTAAGTAAAAAAATAAATAAAACGAATACAAAAATAAAACCCAAATAGTCTTTTAGCTCATTCATTATGAACTTTGAAAGAAATCATAATTTGCATCGCCATCTACAACCCGGCTAAATCAAATTTTGAGAAGATGATTGTTAATTAGCTGTTAATAATGGCTATAATCCTAATATGGTTAACCGCGTAATTAATAATTTCGAACAGTAACTGGAAGATTCAGTGAACTTTAAGCTGTTGTATATCTACGACCTTCTTCGTCTGCTTTATTGTCTTAATATGGAATTGAGCGTGGAGTTTGTAATTAAGACATTTTTGGTGAATAATATGGGTACATGGATGGATGTGGAATTTTTAGTTTTATACAAAGTATTAATTATATCTTGAATATTAAGATATCACCTGAAGACGCTTTCTATAGACCATATAGGACCAAGGAAGATATTATCGTTATTCCTTATCAGAAATCTATACAATTTCAGGATGGTTTCTATAGTGAAGATGTGACGTGGAATATAATTCATTATATCCCAAAACGGATTATGTGATATCTGATTAATAAACCGCATGTAATTGTAATAGAATAAATTGAGGTGTCATGGAGAAACTGGCGCAATAAATTATTTTCCTTATCGAAATTTATATCAATATGTTTTGAAAATTTTATGAGCTTAAGTTAATGGGAAATAAATATACAAATTAATGTTGCTTAAACTATACTACAGTTATCTTTATTTAAGTATATACTATTAACACAAAACATGATATCGACATGTCAAAAATTATCTTGGTAAAATGTAGCCGTAAATATTGCAATAATCGTTTAAAAAATCATTTTTCGATTGTAAAAAGTTAAGGAGTTCTCATGAAGTTTCTTTGCTATTTTATTCTTAAGTTGAACAAAATGTACATAGCTCAAGCTGATTTTACAACTAGTCTGCAAGTGTATGGAATTTAAGAATATATTCGGCGTTTATGTTTGGCAGTGGCGGCGACAGAGGTGGGCACGGGTGGGCGAGCGCCCAGGCAAAATCCTTTTCTCCCAACCAGTCGCCCAACCTCTTATAACACCACTATATCAGATTCACACATAAAATAATATATTTAACGCTCTCACCCGTCCTAGATATTTTCTACCTATTTTTGCCTAACCGCAAAATAATGCTAGCGCCGCCACTGATGTTTGGACAATTTTTTAAAACACATCCCTAGAATCCCCTCTTGGCATTGAAATCGGAACGGCGCAACGCGCTGCGAAGACGGTGATCCCCAGATAACTCCAGATCCCCCACACCAAGCGCGGACTCACAACAGACTAAATATCCCCCCGGGGGTTAGATAGTTGGCGAAGAAAGAAAGAATAAGAGGACAAAAGAGCATCCAACGAAGGTCCAACCTCGACTTATAAACTAAAACTATTAGTTTAAAGTTGTCATTATCTCCCGATGATGTTAACTTGTTTCATGAAACGCCCGTCGAGGAAGTATAATCTTTAAGTGTTCGTGAAAAACTGGTCTCCTGTTGTTTTGTTGCTACATCGAAGGTTTAAATCCCCTCCCAGAATTGCATGCAAATTGATTCGCATCTAGTCTATTTATGTACAGCCAAAAACAGAACTATCATCCAAAGCACAAACCATCCTATTGTCTTAACGCCGATTTTGGAAGTAACAGAAGAAAATACTATAACTTTTAATGTACTTAAATAATATCATAAATGTACTGACATAATCAACATCGGCCATTATAAACTTTGCATATTGCCTTTAACTGATATATCCTCATTAGCAATTATTACTATGTGTTGTCGAAATGAAGTGTTAATTACGAGTATATTAAATTGTTCAAGAAATCGTCAGCATCCCGAGTTCAATGTCGAGTGCAGGCAATATTTGATCGAGATTTTTCTCACATGACCACTTATCATGACTCGGTTCGAATCCAAATTGACATTGACGTTTATAGGTAGGGCCAGTTTATCTCAATTCTGAAGGTAAATTATTCCATAATTACCTCACAGAAGGTCTTCGAGTCGCTGAATCGATCCGGGGTAATGATACCAATCATTTAGAGATGACGTCGATTGCCAGCTCGGAGTAATCCAGGGGTGGGTTCAATTCCAACATCAGTTGGATATCTGTGTCTGTGTGTATCTGCCTGAATATTCTGGAGTGGAGGTGGAAGAAGGGTTAGCACGAGTCCAAGGCGAGGTTAACACTAAGCTAAACCTGGCCCTCGTAAAAATAATGGCGCATAAAAAAATTTAATCATTAAAATCTAGTATATAAAACACATAAATTCTTCAGAAATAATAATATATCATCATATCTCTATAATGTGTATTGCATCAGCGCAGTCTCCTCAATCCGCCTCTGATTTTTACATAATGTACAATTTACTTGAGGCTTACAATTAAGGCTGTGGGTGAGTGTTACCATTTTTGACAAACTACTAATACGGGAGAGGGGACTAATAAGGTATATAGGCATATAAGGTTCTAAATAACCTCATTTATCGCCCCATTAAAACTCTCTCCCCGTACCAAACATCCTGTATACGATATCCCAAATCCGAATTGGTTATATGTATCTTGGAATATTCAAGTTTTGTGCCTCGTACATACTGGAGGTTAAAGACTGAATTACAATAACAATAAACATTAGTTCCAAGGTAACGTGAAATCAACGAGATGCCCCACCCTAATGCGATAACGCGTTAGAAAGTCAAGAAAGTTTTAAACAAACTAACTAATATAGTCAATGTTTGTGGACCTATTAGCATTCAAATCAGTTCTTGCCTCTCAATGGTTGCATATTTATTAGCAGAACATATTTCTGTCAAGATGGAATAGTTCGCAGATGTTTCATTATGCCAACCCGTGCGAACTGAGAAAAAACGTTCCTATATCGTTCATTACCGTCGACCTTATTTTATCTCATTAAGCAAGACCACTCGGTAGTGAATGTAAAATCGAATATTGAACTAGATCGTGTTCATTTTACTTTTATGTGTTGACTGGCGAAGTTTTATTGTTGTCGGCACCGGATTATTCATAAAAATGAATTGTAAGTATGAATCTTAATACGAGTAGGTACAATTTTATTTACTTTCATCTTGTATAATTTTTACGTTTGATGACACCAAGCCGCTGTTATTATTTTGCATAATTTATGAACGGAACTTACTTTTTTGCAGGTATAAATACGTTGTTTGTTGTGAGCATTGCGGTAGGACTGGCATCTGCTAGTAAAGTCCAAAATAGTACTAAACCAAAAGTGTTATTTACAAACGCATATGTGCCTAAGATCGCCTTTGACCTTCTAGGAGAATGGTAAGTTATATACATATATTTATGCTTTACGTGATCTGTTTATTTTAAAACTACTGGAAATATTTAAACATAACCGATATTTATAACAATTAAGTGTAACAATAGGTTCTGTTTCCTCAGAAACAGTCAGATGCGATATAAATGTTCATTTTAATCCATTTGTGGTCATTGAATTTTAATGTAATGAATTGCAAAATGTACCTGTAATACGCTACATCGCTATTATCTCTTTCTAATACTAAATATGCAAAATTGTCATGTAAATGCAAATAATTAAAAATATGCAAAATAAACTATTTATCACTTTGACTTTTACAATTCCACGACTTCCAGCAATCTCACTACTGTTGACTCTTTAGTGCCTTATATATACAAGTATTTTTCCTTTAAACTGACTTTGAAGTTTTATAACACTCTAAAGAAAATGATTGTGAAGAATTGAAAATGGCACATGAATCTAAGCGGCACAACTGACAAAAATATAACTTAAACTAATTTAAATTTAAGTAATATCCAATATATATTTTAACAATTCAGATTTTTTTAGTATAACAGCGATCAAGACCCTACACAATAATCAATCAATTCCTGCTCTATTAAAAATCAGCAAGAAAACACCATTCTTGCATGTTTTTCGTAATTTTTTCGTAAAATTAAATTACAGTGTTTTTATTTTTATTTTACTTATTAATTAATCGTTTAATGATATTTATATTTTTCTACATTTGTAAAGTAAAAATTGTATCACAGACATAACTTTGTAAATACATACACCGTCAAAAGTCTTGGACCCCCGATGTTTTGTATTAATAAATTATGCTTTTTTAAATATTGTATTTGTTTTTCAAAGTATGTTTTGTCTAAATATATTTTTTGTAATACAGGAATAATTATTAAAAATTTAGTGAATTAAAAAACACTGAGAACAAAATTTGCAATTTTTAAGTAAATTTATTATTTCAAAAAATAAAACCCGCCAAAGGTAGGATTCGATATTTGTCCCGGATCGGAACCGAACGACATACAGCTGTTTCGAACTTATTAGTTCTTATCAGTGCCGTACACGGTACGCCGATTCAGGACAAATGCCGAATGAACTTTATGGCGTATACATATTTATCGATACGATCTCTGTCAGTAACATATAAGTCGGAAATCGAGAAAGGAACCACCAAACCGTCAAGCGGTTATCAAAGTAGTTCCCGAATAGCAAAGCTATTACATAATTGCTCTAGGAAACAACTACTCTTTGGGCTAAAGCCCCGCCAGGCATTGAATTATACCCAGAAGCGATCCTCGACCCCTTTCTCGTGTTTCTGCACGACGATGCAGATAAAGTTTCAAAAAATAAAACCCGCAAAAGGTAGGATTCGACATTTGTCCCGGATCGGCGTACCGTGTACGGCACTGATGAGAACTAATAAGTTCGAAACAGCTGTATGTTGTTCGGTTCCGATCCGGGACAAATGTCGAATCCTACCTTTGGCGGGTTTTATTTTTTGAAACCTTATCTGATCGTGAGAAACACGAGAAAGGGGTCGAGGATCACTTCTGGGTATAATTCAATGCCTGGCGGGGCTTTAGCCCGAGAATTAGTTGTTTCCTAGAGCGATTATGTAATAGCTTTGCGATTCGGGAACTACTTTGATAACCGCTTGGCGGTTTGGTGGTTCCTTTCTCGATTTCCGACTTATATGTTACTGATAAATTTATTATGACAAAAATTAACAAAACATATGTTTTTAATAAAGTAAACTACAACTTAATAGTCAGTGTGGCCTCCTCTGCTTCTCAGTAACATACTGTCACGCCTGTGCATTGAAATAATCAAACGGTTAACAATTTCTTGAGGAATATTGTTCCATTCCTCTATTGCTGCAGCAATTAACTCTTCCGCATTTTGGGGTGGGTTCATGTGTTTGCGAGTTGCTCTAAAAACAAAATCCCACATGTTCTCAATGGAATTCATATTTGGGGAATTAACTGGCCAATGTAATCGGTTACTATCTCCTTGTTCAAGTACCTCTTGAACCTATAATATATTGAATAATTCTTGCCCTATTTAATGTAGAAACTTTTGCATATTGCTAAATATGCTATAAAACTGGCGAATATTAAAAAAAAAAATTATAACTAATCAACAATATTTTATCTAGCAATTTATTTGATCTTCTTTAACAGGTAAATAACCAACCTTTGTTGCCTAGCAACGAAAACAAAATAAAGAATAGAAATCTGTAGCATACGGGGGGTCCAAGACTTTTGATGCTGTGTGTACAAATATATGTTTTTTATGTTGGAGAGAAAATGGAGAAAGATTAATGAAAAGCAAGTAATTTTTTTGATTGGTTGGACGTTATTGGTTGTTTAATATTTGCCAATACAAGTAAGAAGAGAAGCATTTACTTATCTTTTTATTTACCAGTGGAAAGATTGTTTTTAGGAAGTATTTACCTTTTACCAAAAAAAATTAAAAAGAGGATAAAAGTATATGTAAAGAGAGGAATGAAAGAAGAAAATGCGACAAGAATAAAGATAGAAAAGAAAAAAAAAGAGAGGAAAAAACGCGGACACGAAAAGACAAATGGGAGAAAAATCGAAAACATTAATCAAGAGAATAATAAAAAATAATACTGAAAAAGCAGAGACGAAATTGCAAAAAGGCCAAGGGATGAAATAAGGGAAAGAAGTGGAAGAGAAGACCCGAAAGAAAACCAAAGAATATAAGAAAGTATGTAACTTACTAAAAGAAGAAAATATGGAAGTACAATAATAAAAAAATAAGAGGAAAAATGTGATTGAAGAGGTTGTCAAACGAGTAAAAAAGTCCAGAATTTACAAGATCAAAGGAGTGGTCATGAGAATGCGTTCTGATATGTTCAGTATCATCGAGAGCAATTATTCCATAGAAGGCTTAGTGAAATTTACTATGGGGCACTAGGGAAATAGAACATCTGATCTCATAAATTCATTAAATCTCAAAATTTAATATATCTTCCTTTCGGTTATTGTAAGACAATATTCTTCATTCATATCATCAATAATAAATGAAATGTTTGCTTTTCGGACGAACTGAAATTATTGTTATAGAAACAGGAATGATGCTTGTAAGGGTAAACCAGTTTAGTCAATTTTATCACAAATAGAGAAGGGTATAACCCTTCCATGATTTTCTCCTACATTAATATCCATCTCTTGAAGAATTAACATGTGAAATGGACTTGTGTGATTAAATATTGCATCTAGCGAGGAAAGGCCGAGGAAAGTTCACAGATTCTCTAGCAATTTAGCCTA
The DNA here is from genome assembly GCA_037954035.1 of Rosalia funebris. Lineage (NCBI taxonomy): Eukaryota > Metazoa > Arthropoda > Insecta > Coleoptera > Cerambycidae > Rosalia > Rosalia funebris. Next base: position 37,356,579 of record JAZFAV010000015.1, read on the forward strand.
TTAAAAACACAGATTTTCATGGATATAGAACAACATTCTTCACTAGAGTGCATTTATGTGTACGAACTGTATTACTTAAATTTTTGTATGATGATATATATGTAACTTTTGCTTAATTCTTTGTATAAGTACTTTGCACGATGTCCTATAATCAATAATAAGATATTTTAAGAAATATAAGATGTTTTATAGATGTATAAACTGCTACAAAGAAGGACATATACAAAGCATATTTTATTATATTCCAAAACTAAAAATTTTAGAAAATAACTTAAATATAATTATTTCATTTATAATATTCAAAAATCCATGTTAGTAGTAGTTCTCGTAGTGAAATTAATTAAATACCATTAAATAGAATTGGTGTTTGGAATGGTGGTTCCTTTCTTCTGTAAATTGGAAGTTTACACTAACTTTCCAAATTTGTCCATGCCTCGAAAACTTAACTGGATCAAATCCAAATAATCTGTAGAAACTTATTACCTAACAAGTTTATTTTCAGTTGTGAAGTTATCGCTATTCGAAATGAAACAAGGGAAGAAGTCCTAGCAAAGATTCACGGGGTAGATGCCCTACTTTGGGCCACCCATATCAGTCTTGACAAAGAAGTTCTGGATGCCGCAGGTACCCTAAATACATGTTTATACAATTCTATACTTTACAACTTGGTGTTAGATGAAACTGAGTATTAAGGAACTAATTAAAGCAAATTAATATAAGTATCATCTTTCTGTAGGTAGTCAAATGAAGACAGTAGGGGCCATGTCAGCGGGTTATAACCACATCGATATAGATGAACTCAAGAAACGAGGCATAAAAATGGGCAATACGCCCAAAGTTTTAAACGCTGCTGTAGCTGATACTGCCATATTACTTGCTCTAGCTGCATCTAGAAGACTCCATGAGGGAAGGCTGTTGATTGACAGGTAAATATCATGTACCGTTAATTGATGTACTGTTTCGACAATAAAAACTATCCACTGATCAATGTTACTACCAGTTGGTGACTTATAATGGGTTATACAACAAATCAGCCACACATACAATAAATAAACGATTCTTATTTTAGTGGAAAATGGAATCCTAGTGACTCGATCTTAGGTCAGGATATCGCGGGATCTACAGTCGGAATAATAGGCTTTGGAGGTATTGGCTCAGCAACAGCAAGGAGGCTACTGCCATTTGAAGTGAAGCAGATACTTTATACTGGACATAGAGAAAAACCAGAAGGTAATAGAATATTAGCAGAAGAATTGTTTGAGAGAAGAAACTATTTTTATCGTATTGCTTTCTAAGACAATAAAAAAGTTTTAAATTGGAACTAAAGTACTAAACCGACCAATTTGGCTATTTCAGGCATTGAACTAGACGCCAAATTCATACCTTTAAACGAATCGGACTCTTTGATCAGGGAAAGCGACTTTATATTCGTCTCCGTGCCATTGACCCCAGAAACCGAAGGAATGTGCAATGCAGACTTTTTCTCCAAAATGAAGAAAACCGCCGTATTCATCAACACAAGTAGAGGACGTGTCGTTGACCAGAAGGCTCTCGTTAAAGCTCTCAAAGAAGGTCAGATATACGCAGCGGGGTTAGATGTCATGACCCCAGAACCTTTGCCAACAGATGATGAGTTGTTGGCTTTGCCTAATGTTGGTAAGTATAGTAATGGGAAGGCGTGTTTCGTTGGAGGAAAATAATTGAGGCAACTAATTTATGATCTCTTGGGAACTCGGCAACTTGGGAAAATTTAGAAATTTCATTGGAGATTTTTAAAGGTTGTTATTAATATTAATGCAAAAGCAACTACGTATTGCCAATTTCTGATTAATACTAACAATTACAACAACATGCACTAATTACATAATTGGGATGAATAAATCTTTAATAATTTTGAGACGCGACTACCTACAAGACTGCTAATTATATTTAGTGTGCAGCTACCGTCTTTACTAATACTATAAATAAAGTGTTTAATCAAGAAGTTGACTGTAAAATTCTCAATAAAAAAGAACATGCATTACAGAGAATATGGAATTCTGTAGTAAAATCATTTTAAAAAAAATATTTTCCATAAGTGCAGGTATAGTCTAGTTTGTACTGGTAAATTACGACTTTTCTTATCACAAAAGTCTACATTATTGTTTTATTTTCAGTGCTTATGCCGCACTGGGGAAGTGCTACAGTGAAAACACGTGACGCAATGGCTAAATTAACTGCAGAAAATATTATAAAGGGTTTGAATGGCCAACCAATGATCACTCCAGTGGTGTAATATACTTGTTATTGTAATACATTAGATATGTTTTATTAATTTAAATAAATATTACATAAATATTAATATTGTGAGAGTATATTATTTTAGATAACATCCCCACAATAACTCGTCCTGGTGTGTTAAATAAATATTTTACAATTTATATGCTTGTTCAGTCGCCAGCGAATCAGTATATCAGCGAAATATAACGACCCATTTAGAATTCTTTGGTATTAGGGAGAAAAATTTGATAATATGGTAAAATATGTAAAATAATCATTAATTTTTTTCATCATTTTTCATATTTACGAAAAATAAAATTTAATTAATTGTATTTTGAGTATAGAACTTTGAATTACAGGATCTTGGACGAAATATGAATTATGCATACAGCTTGTCAAGACTATGAAAAAGTATGAGATCATATGTGTAGCAGAAATAGTGAGACAGTATTCGGAGTAAAAAAGATGCACTTTACGGGCGCCAGATCGACCTCACGAATGTACAGATGTGTACATTCATACATACTCGATATTCGCTCTGCAAGGGTCTCAATGCTACTGAGTAAAGATCAGACTATTTACTGCACACCTCGTGGGGGTCCGATAACACAGTTTTGAGACTTGTTCATATTCTTTACAAGCTCTATAGTTTATTTAATTGCTATTTGCCAAATAAAAACCTCAGAACATACTGTGGCTTCTTTTTATGGCTATGCTCAGGTAGACTGTTCCGTTTATCGGCAAGATAAGAGAGTTCTTTATTTGGCAAATAGCGATGAAACTAATAGTACATATATCTCATTTTATAACTTTTCCTTTCCCTTTCATTATTTAAATTATCATCTTAAAAGTAAAGATTACATAGAAAATAATGAATGAAAAGGACATGGATAGAAATTATTTAAATTATTTAAATATACTATACCACTATAAAGTGTAGGTGTTTGTATACCTGTACTTGCAAAACTGACTATATGGTCCTTTATCTAATATAAATAACTGCATATTTACGAATAGAGAGAGCATAAGAATTAAATCAAAAAGAAATTCAGGATAATGTTTTTGTCACTTCTTTTATTTATCTATTAGACTGTTTACATTATCTTATTTATACTATTTATGCAGACATTTTTTAGAGGACATAAAGATTCAATTGCAAGCCAAACCATTTACTTGAGACCCAGCACACTTTAAATAAATAAACTCCCATATAAAAATCCTCGCATTGTGTGGAAATACTCGCATGTTACTGCCAACATTCGGCATATTTACGCTATACGAGTAAAATCACATAGACAAGAAAGAAGTATAAATATATACATTACCACAACGAAAAAATAACATAACAGCAGTTAAATATAGCAGCAGTGATAAACTGAATTGATTGTGCTTAAATCTGGTCAAATATCTGGACGGCAAATCGGCTGCCTCGGAGTAACCTGAGTTGTATACCACTATACAACACTCATGGGTAGCTTTATATATTATCCTCTGAACTTCCAAATAAAAATATATGCCATAAATGTAATAATAGATTGCAATATGACGAAGTGGATGGACTGCTGTAATATTTTAACGCCATTTTCTAAAGTTACGGAATGTAATGTATGATGTGAAATTTATTTATTATCTAATCTAAACATCTACTCTCTGTATTTTTGCAAATTCAGGATAGCTCTTTTACACTGTATGAAATGTGGTGTAAAATTTTACACGAATTTCTAATCAAATGGGGTACATATAGTGACACACCAGTTTAGTGTGAAATGAATATCACGAGGCCTTGGTAGAATTTTACGATTCGTCGGTGTGAATTTTTATACTAATGATGAAGTAAAATCAACTTTACCATCTTTTAGTGTAGGCTTTATTTAAGTTTTACCCAGCACTCTATTTTACCCATTTTGTTTTAATTGGCCAGCACAATTAATTTTTGCTTCTTGAGATACATAACAGTATTTAGACATAAGTCGGTTAATCAGAAATCAAGAACAGCCACATTGTCTCATGTTTTATGCCCCATGTATAATAAAAAAAATATCATGTGCAGCACAGTACACGTGATAGAAGTGAATACTTCTTTAGAATAGAGAATGAGAGAGATTAAGAGTGAAAGATTGAAAGAGAGAGAGAGAGAGAGAGAAAGGGAGAGGGATAATTTCAAAAGAAATATAACAATATAAAATTTGTGTACAAAATATGCGGTTTATTCATTATCTACACTATCATCGGTTGGTGGTTCAATTGGTAATACTGATATGATTCGTTTGTGATAACTAAAATATGAAATATATGTTCGTGATTGGATATTTTCTAGATAACGTGTAAAAATTGCATCTATTGTTAATCAACGTCAAAGAATCATTGGATCCGAAATTTACATTGAAATCTCCCCCGAGAACCAAAGGGATTTTGTCTTCGCCTCTTCCAAGTGCATTTGCACCTGTGTGGCTGTAAACCAGTAGGGAGCAGTGAATGAAATATATTATTATATCTTCTAGATTTTAACAAGTTAAACGGTTCAAGAATATTATCAAATAATCACAGAACACAGATGTAAATAACGTAAATAATTACAAAACACAATGATAAATATTCGGTATACACGCGTGCTGCTTCAGCTGTTATTTAGCGTCTGGACGCGTACATCTATAACGCGCGCAATAGGGAGACGCGGATAGCCTAAACTGATATATATGATGTATATCTCTCTCTCTCTTTCTCTCTATGTTATATATCTGTGTACTCTGTCTTGTAACGAAGCCTGTGTTTTAGGTATACCAAATGTATAGCTCTCTTTCTCCTTCTCTCTACGTTATATTTTTTTTCTCTCTCGTAACGAAATCTGGAAACGTTACATTTTTTCCAATTCACTCTCCATTCTCGTCAAATATCAGAACACCGCCAAAGAAGTATTCACTTCAAAATTATTTCCCCAACAAGAATGAGTTTTCACGTCAAAAAATTCACGGTACGTTTACTATCGCAGATAGTAACAGATGAAAATATTTTCATATCCTCGTCCACATTGACACCGTGCATTGTTAACATCCTCTATTCCTTTTCGAGAGCCAATAAACAGACCGTCTTGTCTTCTCATTATGCCGATTTAAAAAGTGTAAAGCTCACATGACAGACATTCTTAAACTCCCCATTGTGCAATAGAGATACATATTTGTGTTGCGATGTGCATAGATTACAATGTTAACCCGCACGGGTGAGAGGTCGTAAGACGGACTCTTGAAGGCCTAGCGGCACCTTTCATCTTATCTCCATTAGGGTTTTTATCTCCATTATTCACCTCTCTTCTTCACGTTTGCCGTTTAGTACGGAAAGTACGGTTGAAAAACGTTATGATATACATCGTATACAGGGTTTCGTGGTATTTTCATATCTACCTACAAGGCCTACTGCTGTAAAGACTGTGAAAATATGTATATAATACAATATAATAAAAAAAAGAAAACTTATCTGTGGATATTAAAAGGCAGATATAAAGCCAAATAAAGTTTAAAATGTTACATGTCTAATACATTTTTTAGATATGTATTACACGACACTTATACGTATTACACTTATGCGTATTACACTTATGCGATTACACTTATACGTATTACACATTGCATGAATAATATACAGCGTGATGTTAAGGTTTCATACAATATTCGTTATTTTGTCTTAAATGATCTCAAAAATACAAATCTTATTTTTAAAAATCCAGGACATATTTAAAATTAAGAAACATATAGAATATGTAAGTACTTCATTTAGATACAATTTTGGTGGATGCTTCTGTTTATAAGAGGGAGTAAATCGCGACAACAGATATATAAGGTATAGTGACAATTAAACAACCAATTAGACCCCCTAATTTTGTTAGTGCAAAATATTTATTTATTTCGTATGTAGCTTTACATTTACTTTCTACTTTATTTTTTGGTAAAATATTTTTGCTCTTTTACTATTTTACATATTTTACATTTTCTAAATTAATTATATTTCTTTATATATTACGCTGCCTTTTATTATTTGTTATATTATTTATATTTTCGACATGTTTGTATCTTATTATTTTTTTAATTTAAAAATTTATACTGTGTAGATATAACTATATTTACTGGCATACAGGGTATACCAAGCATACAAAATAATTGCCATTATTTTAATAACTGCTAGTCCAGATATAAATAAACAAAAAACAGTTATAAAACATGGGTACTCAACTCATAATAAATATATTATGGGATAACAACAAAAGTAAATGCTGCAAGACTTCTAGAATTCCTTAATTTTTTAATTACTTAATGAAGCAATAATCTATGTTCAAAATTATTTAATTTGTAGAAAATATTTTTTTTTGTTCTTTAAGATTTGTATAGTAAAATTTGTATATACAATAAATTTCTTACATACATGCATATAATATATTTATTACCTATATACTTTTATATTCGATAAAAATATTGCTTTATTATTTCTTGCAGTTTTCACTTTTATTTTTGTCCTACAGTGTATTTGTTATACCCATAAGTTTCTGGTTTTTGGTTATTAAAATACAATTAAAAATATATTTTAATAACTATTATTTATATAATTGCAATATTATATTTTTTAGTTTTCATATTTTTCGTATTTTTTATTTCTCTTCATTATCCTGATATTTTCTTATTTTGTTTAAATTTTTATATTTTTGTATATTGTTTATATTTTATTATATTTTTGTTTCATTTCTCTCTATGTTACTGAGCTACTGTTACGCACACTCCGATATGCATTGGATTCTGTTCCCAGCGCTAGCAGAGGCAGTGACGGTTGAAATGGGTATTGCCTAAGTTTTCTCAATGTTTAGTACCGGCTGTTGATTTGAAAGTTTGAACTTATGTGATATATTTTATGATTTTGTGTTTTTATTTTATTATTTCATATTATTTTTATATGTTTTACTTATTTTTTATAACTTCGTACTTTTTATATATTTGTTTTTAGGAAATCTGTATATTTTTAGTATAACGTTTCTATTACTAATTTTCATGGTTTATGGTAAAATAACTTGGATATATACAGAGGACATAAAAAGGACTTAGTCATAGTTCATAGCACATATAAAGGACATCATAATAATATGTTATGATGACATATTTAATGTTACAATTATATACTTCCAAAGAAAATAAATCATGAGATATCTGGAACAGATTTTTATCTTAATTTATTTTAGAACAGTTGCAATTATGACTGAAAATAATATTAAATCGAACAGTTCTAAATCTTTAGTGTAAGAAATGTTCAATGATTTTGATAAGCTCTTTGTAAGATCCATCTTCTGTAGTAAACAAACTAGGAAAAATATCGTTATTTTCTCAATTATTATCCATAATAATTGAGACAATAAACTTTATTTGTTATGATATTGATTCATTCGTCCATATACTATTATACTCTTTATAGAAATCTGAGTGCTACTCCCGGACTAATTTGATTGTAAACTTGTTGAACACCGGCGTCTATATAATGAGAACAATGAAGTAATTGTTATCGACACTTAGAGGATGAAAAACTGAAGTTAATTATGAAACCGGAGTTTTTCTGCAGATTGCCGAGAGATGAATGGTTAAATTATGCAAATTTTGCAACGCGAAAATATGTTTTTAGTTAATTTTAACGACGTCATTGTCAAGTATTTATTATGGAAATAGGCTTAAGTTAATTAGATATGATTCTATGTTGCCGACAGTAATTCGGATAATTTTTTGCTTGTTGGGTTTTTAGACAATATTGCTGCTGTGAAATATGACGAGATAAGAGACTATACGACAGACATAAAATGATAAAATTAAACAACGCGTTTTTGTTAATAACTGGTCTAACGGCGGTGACCTTAATTTATCTAGGATTTATAGGAAATATACATTTTTTGGGTCATCAAAATTCAAATCTACTTGTTGAGTTCATTATAGAAATAAGCATTAACATGCTAAGTATATAGAAAACATCCTTAAATTCATAGAGATTAAAGCCATTTATAGTTTATTTCATCTCTATTTGCCAAATAAAAAACCCCAAACGGCTCTGATCTCATACCGTGGCTTGCTTTTCTGGCTAGGTTCAGGTAGACTGTTCCGTTTATCGGCAAGATGAGAGAGTTTTTTATTTGGCAAATAACGATGAAATGAATAGTACTCAGCGATTTTTATTTTTAATGTCATACTTTTTCATCGTTATAATCGTATAACCAGTTCTAATTGTTGTCTTTTACTCTATACAATTACTTTTTCATAATGTTAAAAGAACGTGGGTATACTATTATGTCAGTTTTCAGACATATCATAAGGAAATTCAGTTTTACATTAGAATTCTATATACGTCTATAATCATAGAATAATTGCCTTGTTTATTGAACTGTCCACACCCAGACAACTGCCTTGAAATTGTTTTCTACGCAGGATGATTCTTTAATATCGTAAAAAGTGAGACACATGCTGTTTGGAGAAAAATAAGAAGTTCCCATGAGCATGTGCCCAAAACGCTTCGTTGCCGAGATACAGGGTGTTCTTCATTTTAATTTTACTTTTAATATCTAATAATTATTGCAAAAATTTCTTTATTTGACTTAATTGGAAATTTTACAGGTTTATTTATAATAATAGAAACATTTTTTGCGTTATTAGTTATTACATTTCACTTATTTATTCCAGGGTCGTCTCAAGGCGTAGTTCGTATAAAATTAATACAGGAAAATAAGGTAGTACATAACTTTATTTGAGTGTTATATATATTTTTGACAGAGCAATTGAAAATAAAAAAAATTATTGCATGATTTTTCATCTCACTTCATTTTCGAAGAATAAATAATAACATTTGCTCCACACTTATTTATTCCAGGCATTAATACACACAGAGACAATAATTTAATTTCTTAACATAAATTAATGAAAGACACTGAAGAAATAAAGTATATTGTAACAGTTGTTTAAAATTACCAACTCTAATTCAAATGCATACTTCTATTCTGCAGCAGCGTCATTGGCGAACAGGTTAAAAAATGTCTAGGTTGTGCCGACTTGTTTCATTCAATGCTACAGGGCAATTCCTTAATTCCTGGATATTTTTAATTAAAATAATTGATATAAACCAAGTGTTTGAGAAAACATCAGAGAAGAAAATCTAATGATTTAGACCAGTAGACCATGCAGACCAGGATCGTGTGCCTCCTCGACCTATCCAACATTTGGGTATATATTTTATACAAATATTTATGAGAAATGAAACTAAAGTGTGCTGGGGCACCAGCTCATAAACTACATTTGGGGTAGTAATTTTTAAATTAAAATTGAAAAAAGATTATGATAATCTTTTCCAGATAACATTTTCAGTAAAAATAGTGGGTCAATCAAATGGTTCTCAACAGTTTCAAACTTTATATTCACTGAAAATTGATGTTGATAATGGATTTCAATTATTGCATATGGATTTCCATCGGCCCATATGTGATCATTAGGAAACTTCATTATGGCTTCTCTGGAGAAATTATTCTTGGTGTACTCAGTATTTCTACGAAAAAGTAAGGATTTTGTCCAATTCTCGCACCAACGGCAAAAGGTAACTCGTTGAGGAACATCATCTACTAAAATTACTTATAACCATCAGCTTTCATATCTCTATCACATCTAGGTGATATGGATATAAAAGCTGATTTATATCCATATAAAAAAGGTTATTTCTTTTCCCAGTAAACGAGGAGAGATACGATATTAATTTAAGGGACAAAAAGTTTTATTTTATTGACCTACAGAAAAAAAAATTAGACAAAGGAAGTAGTGACGTACCCTATTTTCGTTTTTAATATTAAAAGGACTACAACAGTACTACATACATATATTCCAAGAGCATATATGACGCTGAAATGTTATTTCAGTGTCGCAATCAACAGAAAAAAGTCATGTAAGTTGTTGTCCAAATCATGGACCTAAAGAAAAAAAAGACTGAAGGGCCCTTCCTATAAGAATTGGATGAATCACAAGAATAGCAAGAACTGTAAGAATTTTAAGAACTGAATGAATCAAAACAATCTAATCAGTAACAGTAATCATATGAATAATAAAAATCGTGAGAATCGTTAGGATCGTAAGGATCATAAGAATAATAAGAATTCTAAAAATACCTACTAAAAGTTGTAAGAGTCTTGAGAATATGAATGTTGCACTAAAAGTGTAAGATTGAAGGTTTTTAAGTACAAAAAATATCATTAATAATATATCGTGTATTGTCTAATATGCACTGCATTATGTACACACATTTCATCTCTCGTACCATATGTGTATCAAATGTTACACAAAATCATACTAGATTCACTTTATGGTTGAGCATTTTTATGGCAAATGCAGCTTTGCATTTTTGTTGTATGCTTGGTACATGTATATTAAGCTTGGTTTTCGGTACGTGCACATCAAGCAACGAATACAAAATATTATAGAAAATATTGCAGGTAATATTAACATTTGTAATTATATTAAGATCAGGCCAGTCTACATTACATATATCAGAATAAAGTGACAAAGAATCATACAGTGACACAAGGTACAGATATTTTATAGTTACTTTATTATACGTAATATTCCTAGAAAACATGAGCAACTACACTCTTAATATACTCTATGTAGAGTACTGATAAATAATATCCATCCAGTCACTTATATTTTATTATATTCTCTTCGCATTTCCTAAGATATTAAATTGTGGTATTCGTCGAGAGCTTGCCTACACTTAATAACAATCACGCCAGTCAACAAGCAATACTTCAACGACCATTTACACGTCAACTCTGCGTCTTCCTAGTCTTCCTATAATAAGAACAATAACAACGCCATTATTATAAACAATCCAAGGACCGTCCTCGGAATCTCGAAAGCCCATACAAGTCTTTCTAATTCCGTCAATTCGACGTCGCGTAAGTAAATACTCGCTACCAATTATCGCGATTGCAATGGTAATTGCGCGACAAGAAAAGCCGAGATTCTAAACAATTAATCAGAGGTGTGGTGTTTGTTTACTGATGTAATAAACAGAAATAATTTCATGTAGGTCGTTTCCTGTTAATTCGTTAATATTTTAATAAAACACGCCGTGCGTAATTACTCTGTACTAACTTGTGCTAATTGGCTTGGTCTACATTTGATTTGCCACTTGAATTGCTTATGAATTTTACACGTGCTTTTCTTAGAAAGAAGAAATTTTTTGCGAAATAAATACTCGTAAGTGCATAATCCGGGAAAAAGGAACTACTTTAAGCATCTTGTAAAATAGATATAACCAAATAAGAAGGGAGTAAAATTCCTCTACTCCAACGAGCTCAAAATCCTAATAGAGAACTGCGTTTAATATATAATATACAGGACGTATAAATTATAACTGCCACTACTTTAATAGTTGATAGTTTGGATCTAAACAAATAAAAAAAGTGTTATACAACGTGAGTGTTCAACTCGATACTCGTAATCAATTGTCATGTAATCAAAAACTACTGCTACCCACGCAACCGGCAAACGAGCCACGATTGGTCCGAGAAGTCAGCCAATCAGGGAACGCTGCAACTAACGACTCAATAATGCGTGTATAAATATGCGTACAACACCGGCAATGACAGCACCGCCGCCAGCATCAGCAGCGTGGGTCTCATTTACGGGTGGTATCTTGCCTCTCGCGTCGAGACCTGCGAAGGCGGATTCAAAGCTCGGCCTACCTTTGTAGGACGGTCCCGGTCTACACGATGGGTGGGTAAAGAGCGGTAATCTCGCTCGGTTCGCAAATATTCCCATCAATGGATATGATACTTGCCAATGAATATTGGAGCGATAAGAGCAGTTCGTTCCGAGCAGCCATATGATCAACAGCATTTCAAACGATTTCGAAACAATAATCTAAAAGCGACCAAGAAGGGAAATTAGGATTCTTGAATTAAGATCAAAGGAGCTGGAGGAGAGTTCTGAATCAACGCAGGAGCAAGAGAGCTACTGGAGGGTTTCCCCGTCGTTCTCCCAAGGGAGACCATACAACATCGAGACTCGCGTCTTAACGCATCTCGATCCCCACCAAGCAACACAGACAACAGCAATCCATAGGTGTGTATCTAAAATAAATAAATCCTTACATTTCGACTAGACCGCATTCACGGACAGGAAAAAGTGAAGAGGAGGCGAAAGAGAGCAGCCAGAAAGACATAACCAACGACGTCATGCCCGCGCTCAGGCACCAGCAATCGAAATATTCGCAATCATAAAATATCTTATTTTGGAAATTCGGCAATCACAATCTTGAAGAGCTATATAAATAATTTTCTACAAATTAAATTACAAACATGAAATATTGGTTTATTATTTATGGAATTCCATAAATCTTGCAGTTTCACTGGAAATGATCTGAATGTGTAGAAGAGAAAAGTGTTTGAAATTGCGATACCAAATTTGAAGAGAGCGATACCAAAGTCACCAGAGTAAGAAGTTTTCTGTGTCATAATTGAAAATTCTGTTACTTCATTTTATTAAATATATTAATACAAAATACGTCTTAAGGAGATATTGTTAACGTTTATATGCAATTTTCTCCTGTTACATCACTAATTTACGAGAGTTATTCAAATATAAAGGAAAATTTCAGGCAGGCGGTCTTGGAAGAAGCAGAGTTGGATTGAGTACTAGGGGAAACCATAGGAGGAGATAATGGGACTCAAGAATTGTCGCCGACACCACCCTGAGAATATTAATGTGGCAGTAGCAAAGGTAAGCGAATATATACTCATTTGAGCGACGCATCATCAATAAGTTTTTGATACGGGAGGGAGTTTGTCCAGCTAAAATTTTCAAAAATTGCGAGAATATTTGATGAAATCGCCTCTTTCACATGTATGTGTATTTTATTGACACAAAATATTCTCGGAAGGGCGAGAGAGAGTCGAAAATGAACCCCACAATAGTCGGCCCAGGAACAGAGGAATACCTTCAGGCGGTTTGAGACTTTATTGAAAATTACCGCCGCCTCACCATCGCTGAAATTTCTTCTGAGGCAAACCTCAATATTGGGAGTATCCGTCGACTATCCACGATGACCTCGGTTTCAGTAAAATTTCAGCTCGTTGGGCGTTACGCCTTCTTTCAAAGAAAAAAAGCGCTCGTCTTGATATCTGTCAACAGCTTCTCGATCGTTATCGGATTGAAATAGACGCCTTCGTTAGTCGCATTTTGACTTGTGACCAGAGGTGTTGGGTTTACTACTATAATTGCAATTTTTGGCGACCAAAAAATTTCTAAGATTCGAAACACGTTCTATTGTTGGATTTTCTTTATGACCAGGGAACAATTAACAATTAAAGTATGAACAAAGCCTCTTATCTGAGCGAAAGACGACGGAAAGCCGTCAAGGACGTACTTTCTCTTTATGACAATGTCAGGTACCATGCGGCAAACAAAACACGTGGGAAATTGGAGGAAATCTTCTAGAAGATCTTTGAACACCCACTATACAGTCCAAACTTGTCAGATATTCACATGGCTACACAGTTAAAAAATGCTTTAGAAGGGCAACGTATTAACGATGATTGAAGGGTGGAGGTGTTCGTGCGCAATTGGCTCACGACCACCTCCCCCACCCTACCTCTATTTCTATGCTTATGACATAAAAAAACTCTCATTTCAACAGAAAAAATGTGTAAACAAAGAGAAAATCTATGTAGACAAATGTTTTAGTCAATTTTTTATTATTATTTTGGAATGCAATTCTCGCTTATATTTGAAAGCCTCTCGTATTAAGAACTAACCTAAGTGGAAGAACTAGCAGTCGTCACTAATTCTCATGTACAATCTCTCTGCGTCTTCTGTACGTAGAAAGCAAGAGATATTTATATTTCTTTATTTATAAAAATGTAAAAAAAACATTTGGTGCTATAATGGCCCTACAATTGTACCCCGTGGTACTCTGTGACTAATTTCAGATGACCTTGATAAACTAGGTACCAGAAAAAACCTCTATGGACCAGAACCTGCAGTGGGAATAAGTCGGAATCTGATCAGAGACCGCATCAATGGCTGGACACAGAGGCCAGCACAATAAACGATGGAGAGGAGTAACGGGTTGCCGAATAACCAAACTCTTCATCGAATACTCAGAAATTGAGAAATAGGCCCAAGAATTCATTAAATTGAACAGGCACAAAGCCAGAACCCTGGTGGGAATCATAACGGGCCACCATAATGGTTTGAATATATATATATATATATATATATATATATATATATATATATATATATATATATATATATATATATATATATATATATATATATATATATATATATATAAGCACACGCTGAGGCTGACTGACAGCCCGGCCTGCAGATACTATAAAGAGGAAGAGGAAACCTCAATTCATATTCTTTACACTTGCCCCGCACTCGAGGAGAAGAGCTACCTTATATTAGGGACCACTGTTATCCTAGAGGAGGTGAGGCTTAAGGCGAAGGACGTGCCTAAATTGCTCCTTTTATGGAATAGCATTTTTGGATAATGACCCGGATAAGAGGGGATCGCCAAGAGACTACTCATGCGATCAGTGGCTGATGAGGCCAAAACCCATATAATATAATGTAATGTAATGTACTCTAAAACTTGTAAAACATTCGACGAACTTTGCGCTACTGTATTATAGTAAAAATAGTTGACATATTTTCTTCTATATATTTTGTATAATCATCGAGTAAGGTATAATGTAAATAGAAAACTTAACGATATATTAAAGTTCACAGTAGCATGAAATTAATTAGTGTGTATACAAGGAAACGTCTTCTATTACAGGCATAAATTAATTTCTTAATGCATCTCAGTAAATAACACTTATAAGTAAATATTGATTTTGTCGGGAACAACGTAATTACAACCAAATCAGGGGCAAGAGTCAATTAATTTCAGTAAAGTCATATCTACCAAGCACCTAGCAATTTTAAGTATGTAGTGGAATCAATATAATGTAAATAGTAAAATACTTGTATGCGTATCAGGAATTAATGTTGACATAGCTAAAGGTCATACTTTGAAGTCAAATGGTGTTAACTATACTATATATACATATATTCCATGATATAATACAACCCCAAATTATTTTCTTTTTCAAACTGGTAAATAAAACCCTTAAAACTATTTTTGTCGTTTTCAATTTTTAAATAATTTTGTACTCCATCTACTGTTATTATTTAAATTTTATATATTTCCTTTTCTTTCATTTCTTTAATTTTTGTATCATTTTGTACAAAAACTCGCCATAAATACTAATAGCAGTTGCCTCACTTCTAATTTGTAATACATAATATTCTTATTATAAAATGACATATGTGCGCAATTTATAAACATACTACAGACGATATTAAAGGTAGCTGCTAAATTATTCACAATACCATATACCTACAAATAAGTAATACGGTTAGAGAAAAATATTTCTTTTAATATGCCATAATTTATAAATCATATGAAATAATGTTCCATATCAAGCAAACTAAACAAATGAAGATTGGTGGGTTATAGCTATAAAATTAGTTCAAAATAGTAATCAAAATGAATGGTTTGAGGAGATACCTTCAAATATTCTGCATAATGTAATAAAATCTTCTTTATTGCAAAACCTGTACCACTTTTTTGTAACAGCTACCTAAAGGTAAAGAAAACTGCGTCAGTTGCATAACCAGATCTTTGGAACCTTAATTTAATAGTCTTAACTTCCCAAGTTGTTCCCAATATATTTTTACTCTTGTTCTCACCATTTCTTGTGTCTGGTAATATTTTTGAACGTATCTGTAAAAAGAAGCCTTCACTTCTATTCTCAAATTTCTAAACTTATATAGATTATGTAAGTAACAGTAAAAAAAGTAAAGAGCAATTAAATATAATTAACATCGAAATCACAAGAAAAGTATTCATTTCGAATATATTATATATTAACTTATGCAAAAAGTAAGGGGCAGAATTAGTAAATCCAAATAATGAATGTGTGAAAGTGACCCTCAAATTCATTATTTACACCCCCTTCAAAACTATATAGAAGTCTTTAAAAAATGATATATGTAAATATACAAAAATGCAAACGGAGATATTTATATTTTCCAAAATAACAATTCTAATAGGTACAATTAAATTGAATTAAATTTTTAAATTCACTTTGTATACATTGTTCATATGCTTTAATGTTTCCCACAGAAGTAAGTCACCTTTCTGTATACTCTGGCATGTATCAGCCTCTAGGAGCAGCTAATTGTAAACCACTTCAATTGAGAAGAGTGACTTGGCCTTACCTTGTATTTACAAAGGCGTGGTTGATATATCATATTTGTCTTCGCTACTGGATCTACTTAGAATGAACTATTTGTTATTTATTTTTAAGTAAATGCCACTCTATAGCGTGATATAATATTCTGAGAAACACATTGGAAACCATCGGGAATATCTGCAAGTTCGATGACATGTACGACCCCTTTATGTATGAGAATGAGGGTACATACAGCAGGCTGATGTACCCTTACAGTGCCAATAATATTCATTATTTTGTTTAATAAATTTATTTTTTGAGAGACTAACAAAATCTTACCAGTTAAACGGTATCCCATATTAGGGGATTGCCATTTACCATTTTTATAGGTAAAGGATGTTAAATATCTGCCTCGGCCCCTAAAATTAAAATATGAAGTTATAATCAATTGGTTCATGTTATTTAAAATGGAATCCAAATCGGCTGGAAGTAGAATCAGCAAGAATTTTACTTAAAATTGTAAAATATGAATCCATTCAAAAATAAAAATGTTCAGTAAGTACAAAGGCACCTCTACACGCTGCACGTCTATGTACTTTCAAAGTACATAGACTTTTCTTTCAAAGTTGAAGACGTAAGAATGGTAAATTAATGTCAAAATGGCAACAAAACCCTATTCTAAATCAAAATCGTTGACCAAATATTCGTATCACACAGCTAAGCTGATTAATTATTCTATTACTGTTACTATAAAGTTTCTTTAAGCATTTGCCTGGAAAATTTTCAAAAAACTATACTCGTATTTTACTAGTAACAAAGCGAAAAAACGGGCTCATTTAACTGAAAGGAAGATAATTGCATGTTAATCATGATATAGAAAATTTTACTGCTACATAGTTAGAACTGCGTTTCAATTTACTTCCAGTTTTATCAGTTTATTATTATGCTCCTCACCAAAGAATTTCTGGTATCAACAAGATGAAGTCCCTAATTTTGGTGATGTCCTGTATTTTCTTAATAATACTGTATGGCGGATTGATTGAGTGATGGGGCCCGGCTGAATAGCCATCACAGTCAATTGATTTATCCCCATTAGATTTCTTCTTATGGGTTACTTAAAATTGCTGATCAGTTTTAATATGTCAAATAAATTAGAGGACCGGAAGCAACGAGTCTGCATGGAAATCGAAATTATAAGTCTGGAAATTATTGAACGTTTAGTATAAAATGCTTACAAACATGCCGGATAATGCCAGATTGTATATTAAGTCGATAATTAAAAGAAAATTCACAAATTATTTAAATAACATTATGATTATGCCAAGCTGTAACATAATTCTATATTCTATATGTATAGAGACGACAAAACTAAATTTAGATCCATTAATGAATTGTGTCTACCAATATAATTCTTAGTCAATATGACACAGTAATAAATACGAGTATAACAAGGATTGAAATACTGAGGGTAGGAAGGAACCAGAATATAGGCCATTTAAAGTTAAAAAAGGAGCCATGAATTCGAGGAAATGGAGAGATTCAGATATCTGGGTTCGTCAGTCATACAGTCCAGTAATGGAGATATATCAATTGAAGTTAAGGAAAAAATTATATCTGCCAATAAAGCTCTTCAACCCAATACATAGAAGGCTCCTAAAGAATAAGACATTTACCCGAATAACTAAGATGAAAATATATAAAACGTTAATAAGACCCATACTTATCTATGCAGTAGAGATAATAACCATGACAAAAAATAAGAAGAATGAAAGTCACTGAAAAGAAAACCATCAGAATAGTATTAGGCCCAATACGAATAGCAGATGGAGACTACAGAATGAGAGCAAATTTGGAAATAACAGGATTAAATCAGGAGAATATAATAGGAATAATTAAGGAGCAAAGACATGTATGCAGAGTGAACCGAGAAGATTTGATAAGTGCAATAATGGAATGGGAACCACCAAGCAAGAAACGTAGAGGTAAACGAAGATCAACTTGGATACAAGGAATGAAAGACGACCTAAACAAGATCGGAGTTATAAATCCACAGAGCAAAGCTAGCACTCGGAAAAAATAGCATAACATATATAGGAAAATCAAAAAAGTATAGGGGATTGATCATCTTCAAGATATAAGCACTGCTACCCCACTTGGACTGTCAAGCCAGCCATACATACATAACCAGGATATATACCGTTAGTGTGGAGGGAAAAACTTATACTCGTAGAAATGGTCTGAAGATACCAACCACCAAACTATAATTTAAATATTGTTAATTCAATTAACGCTTATGTTTTTCAACATATTAGTAGATTTGACTATTATTACTAATAGTCGCGATTAGTGTAAAGCACTAAAAATATAAGTTTAGTAATCATTTTGTTAAAGTATGTAACTCATGTGTTGTCTTTATATATTCGTAGATGGCCAAATGACAGAGCAAGTTTGAACTTACTCGAAATATAGACAAAAATTTTTGTGGTTATTTATGCCTTTGATCACCAAATAATAAAATAATCCCCCTTTCTACTGATCTAAAGCATAGTTGACTCAAAAATTAATTAAAGTAATTAACAGTATTGCCTTTATTTCAGAAAAATGAATCGAAAGTACCTCATTACATTTTTTCTTGATGGTATATTATACCTTTACTAGGAAGGTACTGACAGAAACTATAACGGGCAAAAACAGGACGTATCACAGCTTTCGCCCCACCATCGATTCAATATATATATTTGTGTTTACCCCCTCTACTTCGACCAACGCATTTTTCATATTAGTAGTAAGACAAACTATATTTTGCACTGCATCTATTTAGCAGTCATAGTATGACTCAACCTACAGAAGTTTTATAAAAATTAGAACACAAGTTCAGGATTAACCATGACATGCTATATATGACTATGACTAACAAGTCAACTATGAGTAATTTATTAAAAGCATCTTAAAATCTGCTGGAAGTATCTTATTTTACTTAAAATGTGTTTAGAAATCTCTAAATAAATGTTCTATAATTCCAATAACAACTGCGTTATCAACATGTATCGATTTCTAACAAACCAATTTTGGTTTTCCTCAAAAAAAAAGAAGAACATTGGCGAGAAGTATATTTATCCACACCTCCTATAATTACCGAAATTCTTTATCAAAAAATCGAAGTTTGTTCACCCGGTACATATAGCACCCCTTAGATAATCCTGATTCTGTGGCCCAATCTTCGGCTATTAATAGATAAATCAGACCGGCTCGTCTGTTATCGCGAGATCGGCACTCGGCATAAACAAAACAACAGACAGTCGAACCACAGCACTCTTGTTCCTTTCACGCACGTTCCTCCCGATATGATCTTTGCCGTTTTCAGCGCAACCTTCGTGATCCGCAGCTGCTCTTTATCCTCATCGCCACCATCATGATGATGACTGATCGATATTCTCGGTATTAACGAGAGATTATTTATAGTGTTATGTATGATTACGGAAATCATCGAATCATCGCGTTTGATCTCGCATACATAATTTCTCTAAATTATTATCTCCAATTGGGATTTTGCATTATATTATCAGAAGGAGGAAACATTGTATTCATTTTAAGAAAATTTGATTTGTCAAATTAAATCATATATAGTTAGTTCTCAATACCAGAGGGCCTAACTGAACCTAACTGAAGTCTTAACTGAACCTAAAAGTTTAATATCAAAAAACTTGAATTTCATAAATTGCATTTGATCTTGTTTTTCTCTTTTATCATAGTTACTACAGCTACAATTGTTTATTAACTATACATATTAGATAGAGATATTGTCACCGAAAAATAAAATTATTAAACGTAATTTTATTAAAGATGATAAATTATTCTTAATAAAGACGCTACCTGTCCCTTAATAAAGGATAAGTTGTTCAATTGATTTTGGAACTATACTGTTATCTAAAGAGCTGGTCATCTATTAGACTTCTAAAAGATATGAAACTTCTGTACATGACTTTTTTTTAAATTTCCCTATACATTTTTCAATACAATCGGTTTCCAGCATTTTGATTGACCCTGTGTATTTTTTACGGGCGATAAATGAACAAAATTGAAATACAATATAATAAAATAAAGAATAAAAAAAGCACTTATAGTTTTGAAATATACAGTTACAATCTTTTTCATAGTCAGATTAATGTTTTTGTTAAATTGTTTCATTACCATTCAGATAGAAAGACGATTTTATTGTGAAAAATTACTCACCCCTGTTCCAAAAATCATCGTGTCTGATATGAGGTCTCTCTCTTTTGCATGTAATTCAATCATGACATCAAGTAGATTTTTCTCTTCAATGTCTCTATCTTCTATAAATGTTAATAGATACAATTTAGTATATTCTAGAGGAAGTAATATAACAAAACAAACATTTCTAAGGGTTCCTTACGCAACAATGGGAAACAATGTGTATTATTTACTACCATAAATTATCGCTATTTAGAAACTTATTCATGAATTTGTTCATTAAGTGAGATATTTGAGGGTCTGGAATCAAATGGACACCGCTTGGATTGATTTTCTAAATAATTTCTCAGACTAGGTGATGACGATATCATGCTTTGTAATGTTCTAATTATAGATGCCATATTATTTATTTTAATTCGACAATCCTGCTCTATTATTGCCCCTACTGTGTCGTAGAATTAGACCATACTTGGACCAATTCTTCTCAATATATTCATAACCGAGATTATTGTGTGTTTCCAGTTCTACCTGTCGTTAAATATAATATATGCAAAGATAGACTTACATTTTGTAGTGCATCTCAAAATGCATTAGGTTACGGATATAGGTTGGTTCACGATTTGCTGGGTGAATAAAATTTTCTTCTCTAGCACTTTGTTCTATCAATTGTACCAATAACTGACCAAATATCGTTATTATATTTATTTTGTCCATTGAAAACCGATAGACTAGATCTATTTCTACCTTTCCTTTCTATTTAGAAACGCTGTGTTCAAATAAATTTATACTCCCCTCTCGATAGAAGAAATTTTACACTTCCCTCATTGAAAGATTATGTAAGCTTATGTACTACTACTATTTTTTAATAATTTTCTTGATAATGAAAAGTCATTCATTTCTGACGAAACGAACGGCTCTATTGCAGTGTGCCCTATTAGAAAATTAATTATTAATTTTCTAATAGGGCTTGATAAAAACACTACATCCCATCCTGTGGAAAAGTAATATTACAATTAAAACAAAAAAGAATATTTTTAAATCAATAATAGAATCAGTAATGACGTACGGATCAGAGGTGTGGGTTACAGGCAAAAATATGAACCAGAGAATACTTGCAGCTGAGATGTCGTATTGGAGAAGATGTTGCAAGTTAACTTCATTAGATCATGTCAGAAACGAAGATATTAGAGAAATAATGACAGCTACAGACACTAATTATTAATTATGAACTATAAATGACTTAGAGAAATATTTTCAACATTGGTACTAGTCATTCTTGCAAGAATGACTAAGAAAATATACTTAGAAGTAAGAAAATTATAAACATAAACCTCGGATAAATATTAGTACTTACCACTTTCCACACGAGCCTGTTTCTCTTGCCTGTCCCCTATTATCTACAAGTAAACAAGTCAACTGTAAGTGGTCTTTCTGATAGTCATATTTTCAATATTAAGAAGTATTTAAATAAATAACAATATCTTTCAGGCATCATGTAAAAATTTAGTTAATGAGTATGTGAATCCAGCCACTGACTTTTTTTTAATTAGAAGCTCTTGATATAGTTTATATCGATGTAGTAGGTCCTTTCCGATATTCGCGAGGAAAAACATGTAATCAAAAAATAACCAAGGCCTAGTATATCTGTACATTGTGCTATGTTCTACCCTGAAATGGAAAAGACATTAATAATTCCGTGCCAGTGTTATGAGATCGTTACTATATAAAAATGATAAAGAAATGTAGTATATATACGATGGCCCTTTTAAATTTAAACATGCACTCGTCTTTCTTTTTTAAAATAGAAGTTGAAATAAAATAATTAAGGTAAGTATAAAGTACCTTATCTCATCCCTTGTGCATAGGTAACAGTTCTTAAGGTAGAATATCTGGAAACCCACTTTTGTACAGAACTTCATCAAATTTCAGATACACATAAAGAACAAACTTCCCGAAGGAAATTGCGTAAATGGAAAATGTTTGCCCGTAGAATATAGGAGATATTCGCTATCAAATTTGATAGTTCACCATCAAAAACAAGTCAAGCAGATGTTCATCAACATCAAAAACAACTCATCTATATATTAGTTGATTACAAACATTTTGAATTAACAAAATCGGTTGTTGCCCGATTTGTTAAAGAGATAAACATTTTTAAAATATGCCAATTTAAGATTCGCTCGGTAAGTTTAGGACGTGTCAATTACGAGTAGTGTCTGGCAACGCAGCAGCATGCATTTTACCAATGGCCACTTGTCTTATTACTGCACATTCGTCACAAGCAGTATCTAAAGTTGAATTTAGTCCTAAACGACTTTAATTTTTAATTTTTTGAATGACATCTTAAATTCTTGACAAGCACAGTTCAACAATACGTCGTCTAATGCTTAGGTTACTCCATCTACTTTTCGCAAGATTCATTTTTGCAATACAATTTAAATGTTTCTGTATTACTTTCCGCTTTAACATTTTTCTTTATTGTTCCGCAACTGATCACGACAAAAATTCATTTTTAATTTTTCTGTAAATTTTCTTTCACGCTGTTTAAAATTATGAAAATATGGTAGAAGTATAAATTTCTTAATTTATTTTACTTATCAGTTTTTTCTTTAATTTAATTAACTGTTCTTGAAAATTTATGCAACATTATTATTATTATGACTATCAACATTGCGATTGAATTTGCTCAATACTTTACTCATATTTGCTTAATACAATACACTACGCAATGATCTGATGAACTTTAGTGTGGCCATTTTTAAGTGAGTTTAAATAAGTGTGAGTTTGACAAATACGTAACCATAACTGCTAGAAATACTGTAAAATGATTTCATACTAATTTTGAAACTTGTAGTTCATTATTGTTTTATCTCTGGAATTAATAATATGTTAGTATATTATTGATGATGACAATGTGGAGCGTATTTGCCAAGCTCTAATAAAATTATGTCAAAAGTGGTATAAGCTAAAACTTATATTTTATATTTCACGAGAATTGTTGACCACTTTTGTCCAAGATATTTTTTGACACTCGTAGCTCTGCGCAAATATTATATAAAAAATATAACAGGACATGTTTCTTACTGTTTCACAATATTATATACGTCTGCCTTTCTATACGAAGTTGACAACTCGTCATCGTCAGATAGGTCCCCTCCAACTATACATTCTGAAAAACACTTTCGTCATTTTAGTTAAATACTTAATTATAATGAAAACTTTACCCATAAAGCTGTCTATACTGACCAGTGGCGGCTCGTGATGAAATGAAACGGGTGCCAGCACAGGGTACTCCTATCCTAGGGTATCCTAGGGTATTGGCCGCCCGCGTGAAAATTTCAAACTTATCCAAATTACGGACGCCGTAGGGGCCGCACAAAAATTGCGCCGCAGGTGAAAATTTTGAAAATTTTCAAGGTCACGCGTTTTCCTGATACTTCAGAATTTCTATGTAAAATCCGTTTATACAAAAATATAGACTTTCACAAGAAAAATTTTTGGAATTTAATACCTCTTTGAAGAACATTCATGTTTGCCGTCATATTCTTTGGTTAAGAGAAAAGGCTTGTAAGGTGAATTTTCTACTAGAGGGTCTATAACACTTAAAATATTTTCCGAAAGAGTTTCAGCGTCACATTTTGTAGGTTTCAGGTATGTCCAAAAACGTTCAATCGGTTCACCATCGAGAATATATCTTCAAACTACCACTAACTGAGTTTTTTCAGATACATCAGTTGTTTCGTCTGCCATAACTGCCAAAAATGAAGGTTTGTTAATTTCTTTAATTATTTCTTCATGACATACTTTTAATATACAGTCTAAAAGATCATTTTATATTTCTTTAGAGGTTCCTTTAAATACTGAAGCATTTTGTAGATACTCTCTTAAAGTTACATCAAGCTCAGCAGAAAAAATTATCAAACCACGAAATATCCCCGGGTTTTCAGAGGTTTCAGCTTCATCATGTCCTCGCAGCGCCAGTTCAAAGGCCCCACAAAACTTTATGCAGTTTATAATTTTTGACAAAACGTATCTCTTTTTTGTCACATTATCATTATGCTTTTGCACATTTATCCAATAAGCTGAACCTAGCAACGCTTTAATATTAGTTGTTCCTAATAAAGCTAATTCCATTGTATTATGTAGATGGCTTTCGGAGTTGTCGTTTATCACCGCCAAAAAGTAAACAAGGAAAACAAAATAACGCATTTTTTTTTGTTGCACCCACAAATCCAATTGTTCTTCGAATAAGTGTCTCTATTAAATTGACGCTTATATGTTTTTCCGCGGCTAACACCTGCAGTCTCGATAACAATATCGAGCAATGGCCTACCATTGTTTTTTAAATCAATTTTTTCTTCATAAGAGTATTTAAAAAATCACTTCACATGAACTAAATTATAAACTAAATCCATTGTCACTATCACAGTATATAAATATTAATAATTAGTACAATAAATCACTACACAAATTCACAAAACAGTATTTGAAATCTCAAATTAACACGAAATACGAAATAGGTACGATTTACGCCCGCCAACTGTACGAGAAGTAGGAAGGAGTAAACATTGACTGATGTTGCCTTAGCTGGAAAAAATACAGCTCACTGACCGTGTAAATTCGCGCATTTACGAGCGCCAAGTGTGGATTGTCGCGGGAGTTGAGGGGGAGGACGGGTGTGCCGAGCCATGCTGAAAACTACCTCGTGTGGCCCAGTTCAATGTACCGCGACGCGCTCACGTAGAGACCCAGATAATTCATCTGGTCTACTACTCAATAGAGGACGGCGGGCAGAATACGACTTTAACGCAATAAGTTGATTAGCTGCACCAACTAACCAAATTATTTTATTAATAAATTTTAGTAATTATTATGTCGCGAAAATATACAAATATCTAATTTTTTTGACGGTTCTGCAGCTCTGCAGCACCTATACCCCAGCCGCCCCTGATACTGACTCTCTCCACGATTTCTGATAAAAGTAGATCACTACCCCAACGGAATAATTTTATCAATTTATCAGCTGACTTGTCAAAATTTTTTACCAGTTTGTTTAACCTTCGTTGGCTTAGTCCTTTTGAGCAGTAACGCCGTTTCTTTCTCCAGATACTGTCTGTGAAAACAAACAATATTATGTTTATTCAAGTACTATACAGTGATTTCATTTCAAAATTACCCACCTCCAATATTTCTCTGAAATTTATTTTATAAATTTCAATCTTCTAAATGACAGAATTTATCTTATAATATGCCATTTTAAATATCTTAGAAATTGTGATTCAATTAAGTTTAGAAAACTGAAATCGGTTTATTCGTTCTTGTTATATAAGCAACAATAAAATTTAAATAAAATGAATTAATAGAATAAATTTACTTTTCACAGCACGATTTGAAACCTTATTTGACTAAGTGATCTAAATTCTCACCATTATTGGTTAAACCAAAGTACAATCTATTTTCGAATATTTATCGGACGTTTTGAAATGTGTTTTTAATAATTAACCTGTATGTGAAGCAATTCTATTTCTAAGGATTTGAAAATTCCGGGGCAAAATTTTGTATATGAAAGTCTTCAAGTCACCCGAGAGGAGCAAATCCAGTAGAGTTATATCTACAGATCTCGCCGGCTCTTCCAGAGCACTTTTTCTGCCAATCTATCTATCGCGAAACTTGGTTTAGCAATTGCTGAATATGTAATACGTAGTGTGGTGCTGCGCACCACCCATTCTATTGAAAGCATAATTTTCTTCATTTAATAGTAGGTTTGCCTCCTTGAATCAAACTGCCATAGATCTTGAGCCACAGGTAAATAAAGGAGGCCTACAAGTGAACAAAGACAAAACGAAATATCTGTATTGCTGCAGGAATCCCCCAATACAACTACCAAATATTAATATAAACGGCGGTCAGATTAAGAGCGTCAAGACGTTCAATTTCCTTGGCACCAAAATTGCCAATAATGGTAACGTCCAAGGTGAAATAAGCGCAAGAATCCTAAAAGGAAATAAATGCTATTTATTTCTTATGCTTATGAAATAAATGCTTATTAAGCTATGCTTATTTAAAATTAATAAGGAGCAGCATACTAAATAGAAGATCTAAGATTACAATCTATAAGACATGTATATATTATATGACCCGTAGTAACCTACGAGTATGGATGTGAACATAGACACTAACAAACAATGATGAAAATCAATTAAGAATATTTGAGAGAATGATCATTAGAAGAATATACAGTCCAGTGCAAGAAAACGGTATGTGGAGAATAAGAATGAATCACTAAATTGATGCACTTATAAAAGGAGAGGATATGGTAAGATGCATAAAAAGTCAAAGGATAAGGTGGTTAGGACATGTATACAGGATGGAGGGCGAGCAAATTGTGAAGAGAATCCTTGAATGGAAACCTCAAAACACAAGACTAAAAGGATGACCCAAGAGAAGATGGATAAACGATGTGGAGAAAGACCTAAAAACTCTAAGATTAGGAAACTGGAGGAGAATAGTGGTAGATAGAACCAGATGGAGGAACATAGCAGAACAAGCCAAAACCCACCAAGGGTTATGAGCTAAAAGAAGAAGAAGAATAGTAGGTTTTCTTCTTTATCGACTTTTTTCTAAGGACTGTATTATTAGAAGGTTGATTTTATTATTTTTCAATAAACTTAAATTCAGTTCATCAGTTCTGTTATTCTCTGAACTCGAACCGCGTATTACAGCCCAAACGTTAATTTCTGAAGGAAACTAAATATGATCCTCTCGAAACATATCAGATTTTTATTGTCCCAGCATTTAAAGTTATACTTATTTACAAATTTATTAAGAAAAAGATGTTTTATCACTAAAACTAACATTCTTTATCAAATTTTGGTAATTTTCAATTTTCAGTTTTTTGCTGTTATCATTTCACAAAATTGGATCTTCTCATAATAATCTTTGCCGAGTACAAATAAAAAAAAAAGAATTTGTTTAGTTTTAAAGCTTTATGTATGTATCCAACTGAAATATTTGTTAATTTAGCGACTTCTGGTGGCAACTCTCAACTGCTTATTTGCTTTGTTGCACCCGGATTCAATCTCTTGACATTTTTGAACAAAGTCAAACACATATTGATCTCACATATTTGTCATGATACCTTTCATTTAAAACCCGATCTTGGTTGGCCGGCGCTGTTGCCGGACGCAAATCCCGTCGAAAATGTGTGATCATACATTAAACACGAGGTTTATGGAAACACCTTCAAGTAGTTATTTCACGTGCATCGTCGGATTTGGAGGTCCTTGCTGCTAGAACATGCTATCAATTTGGTTGAAAGCTTGTCTCAGAGATGTCGAGCAATTATTGACGCCGATGGTGACTGGAAGCATTATTAACCCAATTGCATATTTGTTGTGATCGAGTGTAATGCATACGAGTATATGTATTGATAAATTTTGTTTAATATATCTTTTTATATATTAACGCTGCCACACTTCCATTTGACGAATTGTGTGTGACAATCAAAAATATATACCTACCTTATGCCAGCACAATTGCGTCCTGGATGGCCCAGTTCATAAAGGTGTAAGCAGTTCCTTTTTCATTAGTAATTGGATTCGTTAAAATTCATGAGTTCATCAGGTTTCTCGGTGTAATAGTGGCTCATAAAGTAGGCTCTCAAGTAGAAGGGTTCCTTAAATTTCCTGCCATATTCCATCAAGACATCGAACATACCTACAACATCAAACACCGAGTGATAGTAAACAAAGCTTAAATTTTTTTATCTTCATTGAGGAAGCAATTAATTCACAAGAAATTTTGTTTTAATTTTTACGGGGGGAAATTTAACTTAGAGCTACTCTTCCATCTAAACTGAAGTGGGAATCAAAGCCACGCCCGGATTACTCCGAGCTGGCAATCTAACCAAGCTTCAAGTGAGCGGCAGTATTAGCCCGGATTAATCCAGGGAACTTGGAGACCCTTTGTGTGGTAATTATTAGATAATTTATTCTCAAAAGATCTAGCCATACCTCTAATATCTATATCAATATGGATTTAAACCGGAAGTCGGAGAGAAAACAACTAACAATTCTGGCCCAGGTTGGAGTTGAAACCAGAACGCCGGCTGAATTTTCATTTTTTTCTTTCTTAATAAATAAGAATATTACATCTTATCTAATATGTGTGCACAGATCAGATAGGTTAAATAGACTCTAATTCAGAATATTCTTTATAAATATTATTATTATTAGTTGTAAGGGTTATACGGAATTATTTGAAGTAATACACCATGTATTTTTGACTCAACACAATTCAATACTGGGTTTTAATCATATTCCGATGATGCCAACTTGGTTGGTGAAACGTCTGTCGAGCAACGTCTAGTCTTTCGGTGTTCATGGAAATCTAGTCTCTGGAAATTTGAAATTTGTTTATGTCGCTACATAAAGGATTCCAGCCCTTTTCCAGAATAAATCATTCTGGAAAAGGGCTTGGAGCACAATTCTTTGATACGGAGCAAAGTATATTTGTTGTGCAAGAAATTTTTTTTTATTAAATCTGCCAAATTTACGAGTTACACTCCTTTACATTTGTGAAATATTTCTTCTGATCAATATTTTTTCCATTAGTAAAAATCAAATATCGGAATCATTTAATAAAATAAAAAAAATATGAAAATAACTATTCAATGATCTAATGAAAATCCCCATTTATTATATCAATATGTAAAATTTATCGACTCTACTCAAGGAGGTGATTTTTTAAATCAAATAATCCTTTATTTTGATGTAAATATATAGTGCTCTCGTAAAATAATGAATAAATGAGTTAAAAATTCAAGGAACAACTTTTGGAAAAAGATCTCGCACCCGTCAAATTTTATTTTTAGTTGCATATCTTATAAAATATAATAGATACATATACAGTGATTTTTATAATAGGTATGACATCATCTATATAATATATATCGTGAGTATAAGTAAGATGAAAAATAAAACGATGGTGCAATTTTAAAATACTAAATTCAATGGCAATGATTATTTAAAAATTCAACCAAACAAATGTTTAAACTGTGCATCGTGGTAGGCCAGGCGACAGGTCGAAAAAAAAGCCTATTACAAAAAATAATCTAAAGTAAATTTTCCACAAAAAAGTTCCGTACCGTTTGTCTCTAAAGTGAACCGTTACAATGCTACGACCATTCAAAGTGGAGCCCTTTTTGATTCTTGCAGAAAAGTTATCGAAATCATATGCCATATCATAAATAGAACTTTTTTGTAGAATGTTTACTCCAGATTATTTTTTATAGCCTTCTTAGGGCCAGAAGGGCCAACGCCGACTTCGCTCGAGGGGGAGAACTTGGGAGAGTAATATCTGGGTCCAAATAAAGCGATTAAAGCAATTTCCAGCTTTCCACTAATTATTTCCTTATTGAACTACCTGTCGCCTGGCCTATTGGTTGCTTGATAGTAGCCTTAGCGATCGATAACGTTTTTTTATAGCTATCAGATAAAAACTTAAAATTCTACTTCGACAAATAGTTTTTTTTTTGCTTTTGAAGACATTTGTTTAAATAACATAGTTGTAATTTACTGTTTAGCAAAACCAATGTATTTGAAGTGTTTATTCAGTAGTAACTTTGTCATTTTGTAAAAAATGGTAGAATTAACTGAAAGAGAAACAATCGAAATTCTTTGCATGATCAGATTTAGAGATAGCCAAAGCATGGTAAGCAATGTGAAGTCTAAATATTGTGAATTTGGGCATGTATATGATTTTCCTGAATCAGGTTAATAAACAGAAAAAAAATCACCTCTTTCACGTTCTGTAATAAAAAAGATTGCCATTAAATAATATATCGATGAATCACCGTACCTCCTACAAGAATCCCCTGTATGTATTATTATTAAAAGCAGTTATTTTATTATATTAGTTATTTATTATATTATATTAGATATTAATTCTCATCAGTGCCGTACACGGTACGCCGATCCAGGACAAATGCCGATTAAAACTCGAGCGGTATACATCTATATCGATACGATCTATGTCAGTAACACATTTACTTTATTTACTAACCTATTTTTCGATTTCCGACTTATGTGTTACTGACAAATAAATAAATAAACAAATTTTAACCAAGCTACCCGTGGAGAATACGAATGAATACCCCCTATATTGTAACCATATCGTATAAATGACTAAAACGACTTATTTGCCTTACTCACAACTTATAAGTAATATTCTTTTCAAGAAAAAGATAGTAAACACTTACTTTTTCCAAAGAATAAGTATGAACACCCAATAATCGATATTGACGGTAATCATTTATTGGCGCACTTTTATGAATATCTATATTTATGAAAGTCTTCAAAACATAATAAAACAATTATAACAAGTAATATTAATAAGGATTCTGCGTAAATGAATTCCCAATTGTTTATATCTCTCATATTTATAAACAATAGTATAAACACAGTCACATATGTTTTATTCACAAATATCTATAAGCAGTTTGATCGTCAACATACCGCCAGAAGGGCTAAAATAAAAACAAAATACTAAATTTGTTTATTTATATAGTAATATCAAAATAAAAAAAATGGAAAACACCCAATTATATATTCACTTTAACCAGATTAAATATAATGAGCTATTTTTATAAGAATGACGGAATTAAAATAATACATTCATATTAATCATCTATCTCTTTGAACCTTGATACATGTAGTAGGGCAACTTAAAGTGGCTCAGCTGGTTGTTTCAAATAAAAACATTGCAAATTGAAAAATGTGTTTTCGTCTATTTGGAGGTATTTTACAAATTACGCATTCATTGGACGTAGCTGTAATTCCCCATTATGCACCTGTTATTTATCTTAATTTGAATTAAGTGTTCGTATATAGTATGAAAACAGCGTAATAAATATTTAAAAGTTTACATTAATTTAATATACACTGTGCTTACGTGAGGGTACCCAAAAGAAAACGAGAAATATTTGTTTAATTTAAGATAACATCTTGAAAACATCAATCTCATTCAAAATACTCTCTATTAGATGACTTGTATTTGTCTCAACAGTTTTTCCATTGTTCAAAACATTTTTTATATATTTTTTTAACTAATGCTGTTAAGAGCCTTCAACGATTTTTTCTTAACTTCTTTTACGTCTTGAACACGGTTTCCCTTCAGGCTTCATTATTGGGAATAAGAAAAAGTCGCAGGGGTTTAGGCAACACCCACTGAATAACAAGGCCTTAGTGTTTGTCGTGTGACGTCATCAATGTAGGCCGTGCAATTTTAATCATATAAGGGGATACATACACTAATATTTATGAAAACTATCAATAGTAACTTATTTTAAAGAACGCTAGTTATATGACAGGCTTCTTGACAAATCCCAAAAATTATGTTTGAGTTTTGGTTTAATACTAGATGTAGTATTAAGTGCAGGCTCCCAACTCCCCTACACCTGCGCCAAAATTCAGGATATGTATTTATGTATAATAAACATTTTTCGCATTACTGAAAAGAGGTTATTACACATAAATACATATACTGAACTATTACACACCTTCTCTTAATTATTATTACTTAGTAGGTATAATATAGGTATGCATGTTCATGTTATGCAGTTTCAAATTTCATTTACCTACTACCTAACATCGTGCATAACTTAGTGTTGAGGTGAGAGTTTAGGTATAAAAAATATATTATAGAACACAAGCCATGAAAATACATTAATTAAACTTTTAAAGAAATAGGTCCCAAATTATATACGTTTAGTTATAAAAAATATTTATGCATGTATAGGTAGGTATATGGCCTACTTCGTTAATGTATCGAGTTTTCTTTTTTATTTCCTTTTTTTAAATGGTCGCTATTTTTAGCACAATAATTTTTTAAGAGGGCATTGGAAATACTTTTGAGAATAATTTTTAAAATGTCTTTTCATGTGAGACATGTTTCTGTTCAATACAATATTCCAAAATTAAATGAACCATGAACGATCTTTTATTATAGATTTCTAGAAATGTGTCCTCAAATTCATTTATTAATTTATTGAAGATTATATAAGTCACAGATAGGACATTTATAACTTGTCCTTGGGGATATAAAAGTCCTCCACGATTTAATTTATTAATGAGATCAAAATTGTCCTCAACAATAAATTGCTCGTCATATACTAATTTTTGTTTACAGCTGGCACATTGTAATTTTTTTAACGTAATATAGCAACAATAACCACCTAAATATGTAATTAACGGCAATACATCGTTGATATCGTGAAAGTGATCATCATTTATTAAAATTTGAGACAATAACGTTTTAATTTGAGAAAAGTATTGTTGAGAGCAATTTTTGCTTATTTCAAGGGCTTTTGACAAATTTAACTCATCAATATTTTTGAGCTTTTCATCTTTACTTGCCGTATTTTGACATCTTTTGATAAATAAAAGGGGCAATTTAAAAAAATAGATGGTATACAGTTTTCTTTTAGCCGTGGTTTTATTAAATCTATTGTAAAAATCTTACCAGTGTTTGAGTCTTGAACTGTTGTACTTTTTATTATACTACCTTCAGGAAAATGAGCTTCACATACTCTCGTGTTGTTTGTGGGCTGAATGTTATCTCGGGGTATCGCTTTTAGCCATTTTTGTCGTAAACTTACGTCCTTTGGAAAACCGAAAACATGAACTTTAGGCCCATTTTTATAATAGTTTCCGTTACAGCGAGGAACACAACACTTTTGAGGCATAATTTCACTAAGTATCAGTTACCACAAAACTAGCCGAAACCAAGAGAAAAACATACAATTAAACACGAACAAAAACTTATAAACTGTGCTGTAAACAAACCGACGGACCGCCAAAAAAGCAACAGGTTATAAGTCCGAAATATGGTTTTACGTATTTAAAAATACGCCTAACAATATAAATTGTATACCTAAATATACAACGAAATATTAGGTACAAGTTTCACGTACTTAAAAGCACATAAATAGTTCAGATTTCAGAAAAATGTAAGAAATAACGCTGAATATAGCAACTTTTAGGTTTAGAGGTTAACGTACCAGATGAGCGCTGTTGCCGGCTCCGTAGGGAAAGTATTTTTGTTAGGGAAGTCGAACAAGGTAGTAGTATTTGATAATTAAATAAATAAATTACGAAATACCACATTAAAAAAGAGGAAAGAACATCTTATGGAAATATGTGCTTTACGATATTGAAGAAGAAAATGGTAATATAAGAGAAAGAGATACATCCTTTATATACTGGAATCCTAATATTCGCTAGTATCGTAGTAGTCTGGCAACGTTGCAGACATCTGTTGCCTTTCGATCGTGTTTCGCCACCGGTAAGCTGGCTTCCTAAATCTTCGCTACATATCGGAAAAGCCTACATTCATGACGTCACGAGCTAAAATTTTGTGAGCGCTTTGTCCTTATGTAGAGGTGTTGTTGGTTTAGGTCGGCTGAGTAAAGGGGGTGCGAAAACATTGTCATGCCGTTTTTGTCAAAAGTTGGTTGATTTTCAACGCTGTGCAGGTAGGCACGTCGTCTCGATGAAGAATATCAGTCTTCCGATTTCCACAAATCAGGTCGTACTTTTCTCACTGCCTTATGTAAGCGCTTTAACACATTCAGATAGTAGTTTTGGTCCACTGTGGGGCCCTAAGGAACAAATTCAACGCGAACGACCCTCCTTGATGTTGAAAAATAAACCATCATGGACTTCACATTTTATTTCACTTGTCGTGTTTGCATATTTGTTCATTTATTGTAAAGGAAATTGGATAATTATTTAATGTAATTCCATTAAGTTGACAAATACAGGGTGGGGTATAGGAATCTGACGGTTTATAATTGACCTGTACTGGAAACTTGTCTAGCTGACACTGCAGAAGTTAAGGAAGGGAATAGCATAACTACCGAGCAACATTACGCGCTTGTAATTGAAAATATTTTTTAAGAATGGCCATCAGTTATTACAAATTATCAATTATTTCGCATTCATTTTGGAATCCCTCGCAATGGTGAAGTTCTCAGTCGAACACCATATAGGTTTCGGATTTTCGATAGAGTGATTCTGCATTGAAGAAAAATCCACCAGGCGTTGTTCGTACAGTGTGAACAATACAATGCGCACCGTGTTAATTTTTTTTGCTCGACAGATGTTCGAAATTTTTAATGAAGGAAATGCCTCGGACTTCCTGATTATGTCAGATGTACCTCATATTGAGTTATCTGGTTGTGTAAATAAATAGAACTTCCTGTGGAATGAATTGCACTAATGTCCTCTTCACAGACAGAGGTTGACTGTATGGTGTGCAATAGCAATATTCGGCATTATTGGCACCTATATTCTTAAAAATATTGTAGGCAGTGCAGATCATACGCATCAGTGCAATACCATCAGACAATAATTATTACCGTTAACATCACAATTCAATAACTTCAGACACTTTTTTACACAATAACTTTTAGACAACTTTTTGGAGTCACAATCCAAGTCAACATAGGATTGATCGAAATTCTTTATGGTTTTAACAAGATAATGCCACTTCACACGCGGCAAGGGCAACAATGGCTGTATTGCTTAAAATATTTCAT
Source organism: Rosalia funebris (assembly GCA_037954035.1). Taxonomy (NCBI): domain Eukaryota; kingdom Metazoa; phylum Arthropoda; class Insecta; order Coleoptera; family Cerambycidae; genus Rosalia; species Rosalia funebris. The sequence goes on from JAZFAV010000015.1 coordinate 37,391,930, forward strand.
AGACATTTAATTTCCCGGAACGGCGATTTTCCTTATCCTGTCTGTTTTCCCGATTTACCTTTTTACGACTTCTGGTTATGGAGTTATCTTAAAAATAAAGCGTATAATCCGCGACTCATCAATATTGACTTAAAATAAATAATTGGGTTCGGGATGAAATCATGGCAATTCCTGAAGCAATGACAGAGCAATAAATCTTCGAAGTTGACTAGACCAATGTTTGCAGAACGGTAAAGTACATCTCACTGTTATCCTTGCTCAAAAAGTAACTGGCACAATAGAGGGTTTAAAATAACAGCAGTATATTAACAAAAAGTAAAAAAGGAAAGGCTATATTTCATTTAAAAAAATTGTCAGGTTTCTATGCCCACCATGTAGAAGAGAAATTTATACAAAGCAGTCGGCCATGGTCTTAATTAGATATATTTCGTGAGTAGAACAACGCATAGAAATAATTGTGCTTGTGTCTCAAATATACACATCTATATTCAACAGATATCTAATAATAACTATTATGGTATTATTATGGTAGTAATTACCCAGCAATTAGTGTGTCGAGACTCAAAACTCAATTGTCCATTATATGAGATGTTGTTAACAAGTGTTTAATGTTTAGATACAAATTCGAGGCTTTGTGTCTATGAACACTTATTTAATCAAAGTATTGTAGTTATTTTGATTTGCTGAGTGTATCATAAAAACCAAACTTCGACTAAAATAGAGCTCTATTAGCCAGAGAGGTAGAAGTAAACAATGAAGAATTGTGAAACATGAAAGACACGCGAGATTAGATAAAATACATAGATAACACAGGCCTACAAATTTTGACATTGTGGAAGTTGATTTGGGTTTGAGCGATCATAAGAGAGCTATTTACGTTGATTTCATATCTACTTTCCGTTTTTCCCCCTCACGTAAGGTTCTTGATCAACTGAGTAATCAGAATAAATTAAAAGCTAAAGGAAAAATTACATTTTAATAAACATTATATTTAATAAACATTAAAAAACATAATAAGAAGCAACAACTCAAATAGTTTTGAGTCTCTAATTTTTTTTTCTCTGAATATCTCTCCCATTTTAATACAAAACTTTGTTTTGTAGTTTTTCTTGTGTAATCATTCGTTGGATGTTCTCTTTTCAGCATCCGGCAGAAATTTGCCATAATCGCCACATCCTATCGACTCTGGTACCTCCTTTCCATCTCCTTTATCTTTTGATGAAACCTTTCGCCTTGTTCCTCAATAATAGCACCAAGATTTTCTGGAAAGTAGTCCAGAAGAACATGCAGAAAATGAATTTTTATGTTCATATTACAACCAAGTTGCTTAAACTTATTTTGTTGACAATTTCCTCATACTGCGGATGTTTATAATTTTCTAAAAAAATTTTTGTTACATTTTTAAAGCATATCTGAGATTATTTTTCAATTTCTGTCATTTTTTCTTCAAACTGTTTGTCCTGTATTAATTTTCTTATTTATGGTCCTTCGGAAATGATTTCCTTTAATTTTGTTTCGGAAAGAGCTGGTAATTTGCCACATAAGTACTTAAACAATTCCCATTTTTATTTATAGTTTTACATATTGCTTCATTAATCCTAATTTGTTATGAAATGGTGACAAAACAATTTTTTGCGAATCAACCAAATTTGCATAAATAACGTTTTTGAACTGAGTATTAAGTTTATAAAATATATCTGGTGTATTTGTACAACTTCTAGGCATTTTTAAAACAAAATAAAAACATACGATGCGATATCGCGAGTAGAGATATACACATTAAAGACGTACTACAGCGACTATGGTAATACCCAAATATTATTAAACCAGAATATCCCTACTGGTCAACTCTGTTTCGGTAAATCCCCCACACTTGTATCTACGTTTCAAACCGATTAAACACAGGGGTGCCGCAAAGATTGAGGCAAAATTTAATTTTATAGAACCTCGGTTCTAAAAACTACAAATTATTGTACAATGTACATTTACAAATACTGGTGCATGATGGAAACAAAAAAAAAGTGTTTCTGTAGTTCGTGGTATGTAACTAAGCCAAAAAGTCAAAAAGAGTTCACAACATCTTTGCTGTGGCCTGTGTAATTCAGCAGTAGCAGAACATGTACATAAGAACCAGAATCACAGAAAATATCAGAGAAGATATTGGATGGAGGATAATTTAAAAAAAATGTCAAGTCACCTAGCAGATACTGATTACAAAGGTATTCTAAAATTGGAATTCTAAAGAATAAATTCAAGCGCTTCTAACCCTACTTTCTTAACATAAATACGTGATTTAAAAATCTTTCGCCGATACGAAGTGGCATAGAAATTATGCAAAACGGATTTAGAACAACGCCCGGCTTCTAGTAACGAACGGACACCGCACTAATAATTGTTAATTTTCTCCTCGCGTTAGCGTAATTAAGCATAATTAACACCTAATCTCATCATATATGCATATCACCGGAGAATGCCATAGCCGATGTGTGCGCTATGTGGCAATCAGGAACTTCAGAAGACAATGCATGGCTAATCTCTCTGAAATGCTAACACCTTTCTAACAGCAAGTGCCAATCTTCTCTAGATAATTGCGCAACTGTTGACACACTGTTTGAATTAATGATAAATATAATCAATTGTCATCATTTTTTTGTAGAATATGGGACATAATCTGACGGTTAACTGTCTATGTAAATACTAGCGACGGACGAAGGTGTGTAAGTCATTTCTGCAAGCTGTGGAATTTCTTAAATGAATACACTTCTTGTTCGGCGGTTGTACGCCGTTGTCAATAAAGTGCTAATTACATGGATTATCTGTCTGTGTAAGCTCGTAAAATCTTTTTTAATTAAAATCTTTTATGGCTTTTTTACACACGTGTATACATTTAATGTTGGAGGTAGCTAGAAATGCGGCATTAAAAATATGTAATTACAAGTACTTTTAAAGAATGTAAACCAATAATTATTAACGTTTGCAATCTTAACACAAGTGACTACAGTGTTGGTGTTGGTGCAAATTAGAGAAATAATTGAAGAGTATATACATTTACAATAGGGCTTCCATTTAATTTTTTTTTGTAACTCCTAGGGAGATCTGCAGCCTGCCTAATGGGCAATAAGCCCTTGTTGTGACTAGAATCACATGTAGAGTATCACTCCAATGAGTGATCTCATTTGAAATTCAATCTAAATTTTAAATCTTTTAAAAAGTTTATTTGTCTATGTGATCGAAAAATCTAAACTTATCAGAATTCTAACAGATAGGAAGATAGTAGTTGTTTCAGCTAATGCACTGAACTGACATCTCGCACATTTAATTCTTTGGCTAACACATTTGCGTTCACTGTACTTTAGATTATATCGATGTATGACTTCTTCAATGGAGGGCAGTGGCATGTCTCGCTGAATCACATAATTGGAGACGTAATAGGGAACATTGACGATGATGTGTAGTTTCTTATTTAGGAACCTCTAGCGCGTAGCCATACTGTTATTACTGGCAGTACCCCCCAGTTGGATTCTATGAGGTTAAAAAAGCTTCAGAATGGTTTTGTAAAATAATAACTTGTTGACTAGAGAGAGCTTTGATTTGCATCCTATGATCCAAGTTTTAAACCGAGCTGTTTTCGTTTAGTGAATATAAGGATATATTGAGGTATTTGAACTTAGCAGATCTGACAGCTGTTAATCATCACTAGTGGACGGGTCTTTCTACGCAAGGTGAATATTGTATGAGCTGAGATTGATTTATTAACATTCAAGCATCATTTTTGCAACTAGTTCTGGATCTTCTCAAGGTTTGTTATCCTCTGAATCAACATGTGATGCTAGTACTCCTGTATCGTCGTCAAATGTTTCAATAGAGGTAGACCTGGTTGTCAGTAGATCTGTGGTATAAACAAAGTATCGAATATCCTAGATCCTAGATACGACACTTCCCTGTGGGACAACTTATCGTATAGGTTTTAGTTTGGTATTTTCGCCTTATTGGACAAAGAAGTGCCTGTCTATTAAACAGGATATCAGTAACAGAAAGGTTGGATATGAGGGGAGTATTTGTAATTTAACCTGCAGACCAGTATGCCTTCTTAAAGGCCTGAGGTATGCCATTAAAAGTAGCGGAACAGTTTTTGTTGGTGTATAGGTCTCTATTGATTCTGTTTTCCAATATATTCTGGTCAAGAAGATTAGAGAGAAGGAGAGTAAGCTCCTGCTTTCAGCTGAGATCAAATACGGTCGAAATCCATGCGGCGCTGCGGGCGTACTCGAACGTGCGCAGAAAACCAATCGAGATGTTGTGCGCATGAAGTGGATTCAAACGGTGTGAAGTGGGGAAATTTGGAAATCTAACCACACGGTCACTAAATGCGCAGAATAGCCCGAATGGTATTCCGCGCAAGTTCGAGCACGCTCGCAGCACCACCTGGTATACCGCCGTATTTTCTATCATACAAACAATGAGACATGCATAGAAGTTTATTCTCCTTCTCTCTAATCTCCTTGATTCTTGTGTATCGTGTTTATTACGAAAACCAAATTGGTGGTCAACAGTAATTATTATAACTATACAGAAAATTAAATTGATTTTATATTCTGCTACAGTTTTACTTCAATTCGTCTCCAAATCCTTTTATCTCTCTAGGCGGAATAAGGTATTACCATAAAATTTAACTGACCCCATATATCAGTCAGTGGCGTAACCAATACCTAAAATAATATAGTAAAGAGCAAAAAATGGAAGCCTGTCTAACCCCTCATCGTGGGTTCATCTCTGCATTATCATCTTAATGTCCTATTAATAAACGACAACCCCTACCTCGTCATAGATTAGTTTAAATAACTTAAGACGTTCCATTCGTTCATAAAAATATATAAAATTGTTCAATTTGATTCTCAGATAAAATCAGAATTACTGAAATAAGGAGATTATACTCCACCCCATCTGCAAATGCCTTATATAATAAGGACTAAACAAATTAGGTCAAAAGAGCTATTCTCCTGGCTATATGCCAAACGCTGAGCACTGAATTAAATGACAAAATTTGAAGCTACCAAGAGATGGCGTTTGGAACCTTCTACTACGGGGGAGCGTAGCAACGTCTACTAGATGTGAGTTTCACCTGATAAAGGTATACTTGCTTACACTGCACTGACGAGATCCAAGATAAGGTCGAAACCGGTCTGTAATTGGCGATATCCTGAGATAAGTGACACTTTGCATCTTCCTTATGGTTTTGGAACAATCTGAATCACTGTATATTAGTGCTAACTCTGTTAGAAAAAATACGGCAAATTTTGTCATTTAATTCAGCGTTCGGCGTTTGGCATATAGCCAGGAGAATAGCTGTTTTGATCTAATTTAGTCCTTATTAAATAAGGCATTTGCAGATGGGGTGAAGTATAATCTCCTTATTTCAGTAGTTTGAAAAGTACCCTCTGCGAAAACTTTGCATTATATTGAAAATCAGAATTATTAATGATATAATGATTACAAGTAATAACTTAAAAACACACACGAACAATACTTTAATATGGCTGTAAACAATAATAAGAAAAGTTTATTTTCAATATCTAGCTGGAGTTTATAGAGAGCTTACCTTTTCTAATCATAGATTATCTTTCACAAATAACAGTTTATGGTTGGTTTAGCAGAAATTTTGTTTTATTCTCAAGACAATTCTTTCGCTTCCTACAAAAGAAAATATAAGGAATTGACTAGCGACATTTAAAAGATTATAGTTTTTTAATTTTTATTTGGCATCGTGCGGTTATAGCAGTGAATTTTCGAAAAAACATCACCAGTCTCTCCTCCGTGCTATGTATCATATATTGCAGTTATTAAGACAATTCATTTGATTTCAACAAAATATGGCTTTTTTAATTTTGATTTGGCGAAATGCTGAATATAGTTCAAAATTTTTGAGAAAATGTCGCCTCATCCCTCTATGTCTTATCAGCGCTATATCTCATAACGCTCAAGCTAAATTATCAAAATAATTATTTCCTTTTCTTCAAAGGCAAATATGATGAATTGACTGATAATATTTAAAATATAGTTTTTTTTGTTTTCATTTAGTGACGTGCTGATTATAGTAGTAGATTTTTAAGAATACATTACATGTCTCTCCTCAGTGCTATGTCCCATAGATTGCAATTATCATAACAATTCTTTCGTTTTCTACAAAAAAAAATATGGTGAATTGACTGATTATATTTAAAGGATAAGTTTTTTTCTTCATTTGACGACACGCTGAATGTAGTACTAAATTTTTGAGAAAACATCACCTGCCCCCCTCCTCAGTGCTATGGGTCATAGATTGAAAGTATCAAGACAGTTCACTGGTTTTCGACAGAAGAAAATATAATGAATTGAGTAGTGATATTTAGAAGATTATAGCATTTTTATTGTTCAGTTGACGAAGTGCTGAATATGGCAGTAAATTTAGAAGACATTACCTGACTCTCCTCAGCCCTATCCTTCATAGATTACAATTATCAAGACAATTCTACTGTTTTATAAAACAGAAGATATAGCGAATTAATTAGTGATATTTAAAATACTACAGCTTTTTTCATTTTTATTTGGTGGTGTATTAAATAGAGTAGTAATTTTCTTAGAAAATATCACCCATCCCTTCTCAGCGCTATGTTTCATAGATTACAATTATTAAGTCAATTATTTAATTTTCTTCAAACGAAAATATGGTGGGTTAACTGATATTATTTAAAAAATTTTAATTTTTTCATTTTCATTTGACGATATGCCGCATAGAGTACTAAATTTTTGAGAGAACATCACCTACCTCAGCGCTATGTTTTATAGATTACAATTTTCAAGACTGTTCTTACATTTGCTACAAAAGAAAATATGGCGAATTAATTGATATTATTTAAAAGATTACCGATTTTTTCATTTTCATTTCGCGACATGCTGAATATTGTAGTAAATTTTAGAGAAAACATCACCCGTCTCTCCTCAGCCGTCTATGTTTTATATATTGCAATTAAGACAGCTCCATCTACGAAAAAATATGACCAGTTGATACGAAAAAAGAATATGACCAGTTGACTGGTGATATTTACAAAATTATAGCTTTTTTAATTTTCACTTGCCGACGTACTGAATATAGAAGTAAATTTTTGAGAAAATCTATCCTCACTGCTATACCGGGTGTAACAGGATCATGGTATGCTCCCCTTTTCTTCTTTAGTTTTGAAGATAATTGATTAAAATTTGGGATATCCGATACACATAATAAGCGGCACTTTTTGGCATACAACTGATTTTTCTTTCACTTTCGGTTTCGCCGGAAGTGACAGTAACTTTCGATTTTAAATGGAATACCCTCTGAATTATTACATTTTTGAATTCTGCATAATTTTATGAATCCAAAGATACCAAATAAGTGACATTTCAAAAGTCAATATTTTTTGTAATCTAATTTTTAATTTTCCATTTGAGTGTGCCATGGTTCCGTTGGTTCCGATTTATTCTAAATGATGAAGAAAATTTTAGTATTTTCTTATTGTCTTTTAGCTGTAATTTTGTTTGTATTCAATGCACATTTTAATACGACATATGAATGAATTCCTTATTAACAGTACTAATAAATGGTACCACGATACCATTTGAAAAAATTGAGTTTTGCCCCAAAAACTATTTTGATGAACTTTATTTGTTCATAAATCACGTGATTTAGTATTTTTGACGGGATTTAGATTTTTGTAGCATTATATAGGTCATTTAGAAAAAATCGGAACCGTCATGGCACACTTAAATGGAAAACTAAAAGTTAGATTACAAAAAATATTGACTTTTGAAATGTCACTTATTTGGTATCTTTGGTTTCATAAAATTATGCAGAATTCAGAAATGTAATAATATACAGGGTATTCTGTTTAAAAATCGAAAGTTAGTGTCATTTCCGGCGAAACCGGAAGTGAAAGAAAAGTCAATTGTATGTCAAAAAATGCCGTTTATTATGTGTATAGGATATCCCAAATTTCAGTCAATCCTTTTACACCCGGTATATCATATATTAAAATTATGAAAATAATTCTTTCGCTTTCTGCAAAAGAAAATGTGATGAATTGATTAGTGATACTTAGAAGATTATAGCTTTTTTAATTTTCATTTGATGACGTGCTGAATATAGTATTAAATTTTTGGGAAAACATCACCTGCCTCTCCCCATCGCTTTAACTCATATGTTGCAATTTTCAAGACAATTCATTCGTTTTATACAAAAAAAAATATGATGGATTGACTAATGATATTTAGAAGATTATGCCTTTCTTAATTTTTAGTTGGCGACGTGCTGAATATAACAGCAATAGACATGATTGATAGTGGATTAGAATTTTCAAATCATATAATCGATTCATATAGAAATCAAACTATTCCTTACAGTTTGTATACAGAAGTCGCCATGATTCAAATCAGAATCTAAAATAAATCCAGTGCGAGAAACTTATTCTGTTTGTTTTTCATTATGATAGAACAGTTCTTGTATAAATTCCTTTGATTCTTACAGAATTCAGTAGATAAAGAGGTAACATTAGCAAGCCATACACGAGCGGATAAATTTTGACAGGCCAGATCCGCAGGTCGGTCTGCCGATTTTCCCATGGGCCTCAATCGCCGATCTCAGACCTGTCGTAGCCCACTAACGTACGGACCGGGCCCGTTGGAATTGCTTCATAAAATCCGTTAGCAGCTGTGATCCGTTCGTTAGTGGAGAAAATCAACGGAATTCTGTTAATTTATCTGGAGCCCAGGACTGTCCAACACGTTGGACAGGCTGCAGGCCAGATGACGGGAAGGGCTATGCTCTCGTACGTATCAATGCAGTATTTTCGTTGTTTTTCACTGTTGCGTCTTACTAATCAGTTTAAATTTACTATGGATAATAATAAGAGATTGTGGCAGCTGCTAGTGGGTTATACGTCATTGCTCAATACCTCCCCACCAATAAAAAAAAGAACGAAATGGGCCAAATCGTGAATAGGAGTAAGACAGCAGTTTAGCCATATGGGGCTAATTTTATGAAAAACAATACGTTTGTGTAGTAGCTACCTTTTAAAATGCTTTTTATAGCATTTTCTAGATTTCAATCCTTCTGAAATTATAAAACATGTAACACGCTCTTGTTTCCATTGCATTCACTCTTTTTTTTTTTGTTTCTATTACTTTCACTTCAAAAATTTAATACCTATGTGTAAAAGTGCTACTCTTATGACGCGCTTTTATGACGCTTCTGCGGAAAGATTTTCGGCAAGTTAGTCATCGCAAAAACATGTTCCATGTCAAAAATGAACGGAATGAAGTTCGTTTTATTTTGTTGCGTACTCGTATTTATTTATTTTATTTTTTTGTATGTCTATAAACCCATAGTTGCTCCACTCTTTTACCATTTTTCCGCACTTTTCCATTACTATTGAAACAAGACACAAATGAACTTTTTACGCACTAAACTAAATGAACTAATAAATAATTTAATATTTAACAATTATCTGAAAAAAAAAAAACTAGGACGCAAAAAAGTGGCCTCTGATTTGATCTGCTCGTGAATGGTAAAATTCGCCGAATTTACTGACAGGACGAAATCTGCCGATCTCGCCTCACAGTTTTCCCCACTCGCGCACGGGTGAAGCCTGTGGGTTTTTCTCCGCGCCGTGCCTGCAATCTGACCTGCAGATTTCTTAACTAACGAACAGCCCGGGAATGCGGGTTTTCCCAAATCCTTCGAAAAAATCCGTGGTCCGTCAAAAAATCCGCTGGTGTATGGCTATTGTTACCGTTTAATATTAAACTTACGATTACATGATTTCTATACGGACACATTACTTAAGAATATATTTTATGGCGGACGAGGCAGAGTATGAATAATGATTCTATGAAATTCAAATGAACGCAATCCATAACACCGCTACGAGAGAACGCCTCTCCGCGTTCACATAAATAAATACCCCGGCCATATTCCCATACAATTGATAAATCAATTTGCACGTGATAATACCTGTATGTGTATTTACAAGTACACGATGTAAGGTGCAAAATGTTAAGAGTATTCATAAAGGCACAACAACAATAACTGTAAGCGGACATTTTCTTGGTACATATCGTGTTGCCGTACCTTAACGTAATGCATGGCATTAGCCACAATATCTGATACATAAAATTGAAACGTTTAGAGGTACGGATACGACCTCGCGACCCCGAAAATAAGGATAACTTGCACGTCGGTACCGCTTATATGGGTATATCTAAACGATTTTCACGTCTGCGTCAATTATGAATCATTATAGGCCAGGTGTTAAGGCTGTATGTTATGGGGGCTTGGGAAGGCCCACAGAAACGTAGGCCGGTTCTTAACCAGCTCTAAGGAAGAGATATCGAAAATGTACAATTATATATTGTTATTATTTAAAATTTAAGAAATTAAAAATCTAGTTCACAGAACATTAGAGAATAATTTTTTGTCGTTCGCTGTTGCAAGAGATTTTTCTTTCAACTGACTAATAATCTCTGGTTTCAAATCTGAAATTGGTTTTTCATTACATTCTCCCAACAACAAGAAGTGAATACCGATTTTGTGGACAAAATCATTTTCAGCGACAAAGTCCATTTTGATCTTGATGGCTTATCATTAATAGTCAAAATTGTCATTAATAGGCAAATTATTAATTCTTGATCATTAATAGGCAAAATTGCCGCATTTGGGGCTCAGAAAATCCACGAATAATTCATGATAACCAATCTGGTCGTGTCATCTCCCATTTCAGTGACTAGAAATTACCGTAAAGATCTTACGATGTAAGATCTATGGATTTTTTTCTGATAAGTTATCTAAAGGCTCAGGTTTCCGCCAATGAGCCTACGACTACCCAAGCCTTGAAGGTCGAAATTGAATGCTGTATTAACCCGAAAACGCTCGCGCTATTTTTAAAACATAAATTTACCCAATGGGAAAATACAATGGGTAAAATTTACACATATTCAAACAAAAATGTTTTCTTAATATTATTTATTGAATGGCAGTAGTATTATACAAAAAAAAAAGTTTTAGAGTTAACATTTGGTGTGTAGGTACATGTATTTCAAGAGTCTAAGACATCTGTTTTGCGTAATTTTCACAGAGAAAAATTGATGTTCACGGCAAATGTAAATTGTGCAACTAGCGCAACAAATTGTGGTTTTTCTGTCTTTTTTGTTTGTGCAAATGGCGCATCTTCCTCTGGTATTACTTACAATTTGAACGTTGTTTTTAATTTCGTTGCAAGCATATTTTTTGGAGTAACTCTCTTGGTAACGTAGGAATGTTTCCTTGGTTTTCTATGTGTTCTTGGCATAATGAAAGCCCCAATTCCTTCAAAAATGTTCTCCTGGCTATTTTGTTTCCATTATTTTCTGCACAAATTACTTGCGCATTGATTCCCGTAATATTCAATATTGAAAAAAATATTACGAGGGGCCAGCGACTCGTTTTCCGAGCAACACTATAAGATCCCTTCATTTCATCTACAACATCAACTGCGCCTTTAGTTTTGTTGTAGTATGTAATAATTTCAGGTTTTAACTTTTCATTGGTTTGGGAATCTATCGCATTATCATGATGCATAGTGGATAATAGTAAAACCAGCTTTCCTTTTGGTGATGTATGTGATACTAAAGTTGTAAAATCTTTGAATCCGAACATATTGCAAGGGACTTCAGATTTCTTCTTTTTGGAACAAAACTGACTGGTACTTCTCTCTTATTCTTCCTTATTGTACCTACCAGAGTAAGGTTATGATTTCTCATGAGTTCCTCGGATAAAGACACACTTGTAAACCAATTATCCATGGTCACGTTCCGTCCTGTGCCGGATATTGGGAAGACTAACCTCTTTACCATTTCAAATGCCGAATTATCGACGAAGTATTATCCCTGAGGTTGTTTGCCGGCATATATTTCTAAATTAGACATATAGAAAGATTTCGAATCAATCATGGCAAATACTTTTATACCGTATCGCGCCGGTTTATTTTTGATGTACTGCCGGAACGAGCAACGACCACGAAATGCTTCCAACATCTCATCAATTGTTACATTCTCTGAAACTGTGTACATGTTCCGACAATTATCGACAAATTGTTCAAACATCTCCCGAACAGGTGCTAATTTATCTTCCAATTTCCTCGCTTGGTGATCCAAAATATTGTAAAACCTCATCAAAATCTTAAATCGAGATATTGACATTACCGCAGGAAATAGATCCAAACCCCTATCATCGGTTGACCATAAACCACATATATTAACATGAGATGACTTAGCAATACCAGCCAGGTACAAAAGCCCAAGAACAGCCTTTATTTTATGTAGATTTGTATACAAAGCATCCCGTTCCCGAAAAAATTGGGCCTTATATTCTCAATATATATGTTCGTGTAATATATAATTTTGTCGAGAAAATCATTAGACAAAAAAAGGGCAACTGCTTCTTGAGGTGTCTTTGCGCTTCTCGCTTCAGGTCGTACACATTATTTGTGTCTATCACTGACCTTGTTGTCGTTAGGTGTGCACACAGTTTGTCTTGGGCGATTTTTGTTCTATTTGGTGAATCTATCCTGGCCGACATAACTCTGCACAAAGCATGAACGATATATTTCATCAGGTATGGTCTCCATTTCTTCATTTTCTTCGAAAGGTTCATCCTCTGAAGCTGAATCATGATCACTAATATTTAGATCATCTTCTTCATCTGTTTCTTCACCACTCACAATATCTTCGTCATTTTCTAGCTCGTCGTACCATTTTAGCAACTACTCCTCCAGTCTTTTATCCATTTTAAATATTTTTATGTCTAAACATGGAAAATGTAATAATAACCTGTTGGCAATAATTCACACAAAATGGGGACCTTAAAACGCTCTCGCTATGGGTAAATATTACCCAGACAGAAATAAATCACGACAACGAATTTACAAACGTGTGTCTTCGATGGTCACCGATATAATACTGACGAATAATGTGTTTTGAGCAGCTACTATGCGCGGGAGACGTTCATGCACGCCCTTCTATTAAATACAGACCAAGCAAAAAAGCCTGGCTAAATTTTACCTATGCGCGAGCGTTCTAGGGTTAACGAAATGTCGCCATACTTATGCAAAATCGTTATTGAAAATAACGCCACAAGAATACTCGTGTGCCAATAAAGCCGTGACGACCATTTACCGGATGTGTTTTCCATGCGTACATAAGTGTTAATACATTTATGTACGTATGGAAAACACATAATAAATGTTAAGACATTTATGTACGTACATTTTACATAAATGTAAAATAGTTTGATTAAAAAAAAATTCTATTGGTAGCCAACTTTTACTCACCAATGGCATCTGAGGCGCAGTCCGTCTCTAAGCAGGTATTTGCTTGTTTGTGTATATAAAATAAATAGTATAGACCTGCATACGAAGGACTTTGTCAGGAAAATGAATGGAAAGGAAAAGGTAACGTGGCTATCTTTAGAAAGTTATACTAAAAATTCTGGTTACTACAATGCTATTGGTATTGACAACAATGCTATAATCTTTATCCAATGTAGTAAAAATAGATCTATCTCAAATTTGTCTATTGCGAATTTAAAATTTTACAAAAGAAGTATTATAAAATTTGTAGTTTTTTGTAAGGAAATATTGCCCTCAAACTCTTGTTCCCTGAAGGTTGATTTTTGGCAGAACCGAAACATAATCAGTGTTGCCGTTTTACAATTTATTACAAAATATTGTTTTACTTTCTATATGATAAAACAAGTACCTCCACATTTTGCAGTAGTAAAAATAAAACATTTTTTAATGGATTTATGTCAATAATTTGTTTTGAAAGACTTTTTCTTAATGTTAAGTGAAAAAGAAACACTGATTTACTTTTAAACTTAATATTACACCTTCCAAATATCCAATCCATCATCGCTTAATAAATCTTAAATCTTAATCTTAAATCTTAAATCGCTTTGTCTTAAATGCAGTTCACCATCTAGTTAGGACTACACTTTTTCTATCCACCTGTCTCTGAGGCTAACGAGATGAACGTCAGCTGTTATGGGCTTGGATCACTCTCCAGAGCTTATGGACTCGTTCAACAAGTGTTTAGACGTACCACACGACCTCAGGATAATCCTCGAGATAGTACTGTTACACCCTCAAAACGCAAAACCCCCTTCAACTTCCAAACTGCATTTTTGCTGATGATACTTTTACATACAATTTATTGCAACTAAAAACATTCATTAATGAAATCGCAAGTGCAACTCTGTTATTAAATGCCATTAAACTTGATTATACTAAGTTTAAGTGTAATATTCCTACAGGTATGTAATTATTTAAAAATTGTATATCAAAATATTCATCTACATACATGAATTTTAGACTTATTTAATATTAATTTGGTCTGGTGGCAGAGACCTTGTTTAAAGTCGGAAGCCAACCGATTTAACAAGCTAAGAGGATTGATTCTTAGAAGTATAACCGGAGCCCCAAGATCAACACCGATCGAGCCTATGGGGATACTGACGGGGATACCACCTCTTGATGTCACCCTGAAAGCGGAAGCCGCAAAGGCAATGCACAGGGTGGGAAACATGAATGTAAGGAACCTGAATAAACTCTCAAGAGAGCTAGCTGTGGAGGGACTCCTATGGATGCCCTCTGACAGTACGGGTGTCCACTTCCTGTTTGACAAGAAATATAAGATCACCCTCACCAGTAGAACCGACTGGACGGAGAGTTGAGCTAGATTGCCGCTCAATGGAAACATCTGGTATACGGATGGAGCCAATAGTTGGAACAGAGCGGGTGCGGGGGTGTATAGATGACGTGACGGGATAGGTAAAGCCTTCCCCGTGAGCAAATACACTACCGCACTCCAGACCGAGCTAGTTGCAATTACATACGGTGTTCTCGGGGCCGACCAAAATCGGACCCAGGAGAAGGTGTATCTGCTGGGATAGTAGGGCGGCGTTGGCAGCATTGAATTCAGCAACGACAAAGTCGAAGCTGGTCTATAATTGCTATGAAGCATTGAATCAGTTGGCAGGGAAGGGACCAGTGGAACTCATATGGATACCTGGGCATAATAGCATTAAGGGAAATCTAATTGCAGATGACTTTGCCAGACTAGGGACCAGGGAAAACCTCTATGGACCAGAACCTGCAGTGGGAATAAGTCGGAATCTGATCAGAGACCGCATCAATGGCTGGGCAAGAGACCAGCATAATAAAAGATGGAGAGGAGTAACGAGTTGTCGAATAACCAAACTATTCATGGAATACTCAGAGACTGAGAAATGGGCCCAAGAATTCATTAAATTGAATAGGCACAAAGCCAGAACCCTGGTGGGAATCATAACGGGCCACCTTAGTAGCCTGAATGTATATAAGCACAAGCTAAGGCTGACTGACAGCCCGGCCTGCAGATACTGTAAAGAAGACGAGGAAACCTCGATTCATCTTTTTTACACCTGCCCCGCACTGGAGGAAAAGAGGTATCTTGTATTAGGGACCACTGTTATCCTAGAGGAGGCGAGGCTTAAGGCGGGGGACGTGCCTAAATTTCTCCTTTTATGGGATAGCATTTTTGGATAAGGACCCGAATAAGAGGGGATCGCCAAGGAACTACCCATGCGATCAGTGGCTGATGAGGCCCAAACCTATATAACATAATAATAAGAATAATAATATTAATTTTATTGTTCTCTTTGTGAATTAATAATTAACTGTGTATATTTCTGAAAATAGACTTATTACATTAATATTATTATTATTAACGAGGAATTGCTCTATTTATGTATTTACTTGGTTATTATATTCACAATTGACTATAATTATGTCAGATAACAAATTTTCTATTTTCTATTAGAACGCTGATATGAGAATGATGAATATAATAAATATGAACCTAGCAATCCAAACGATTTAAAATATATTCTCGACTGGATAGAAACTCCACTGATATCTCCCATTGGGACAATAAAATGTAATCGTGGGAATCGACCGGTAGCCGTGACACCACTATACTTGAATAGCATTGCTCATTATTAATAGAACATCGATTATGTATTAGAAACTATGGGGGAAATTTATAACTACAGATAATGCAGAGATAATTCACCAATTCATTGGATCTGATTAGTTTTATTGCCATTGTTTTATTTCGTGTAATAAAAGAGAAATTTTCTTTAATGCCGATTGAATGTCGAGATACGAGCTGGATTTGCTCTCTTACTGTTTGGAGTTTATTAAATCAGGACGGAGTCGAAATTAAAATTCAGGTTTATTGTTCATAATTCATTTTCTTTTCGCGCTACTGAATAAACAATTTTATTTTTAGAGTGGTAAGGAAACGACTATAATATGCATAGGCCACATAAAAATATTTATATATTATTATCGGTTCCCAATTATATTGCAATCTATCTACAACGTTAATATTATTATTATTATGTTATATAGGTTTGAGACTCATCAGCCACTGATCGCATAGGTAGTCCATTGGCGATCCCCTCTTATCCGGGTCCTTATCCAAAAATGCTATCCCATAAAAGGAGCAATTTGAGTATGTCCCCCGCCTTAAGCCTCGCCTCCTCTAGGAGGTCACTAATATAAGATACTTCTTCTACTCCAGTGCGGGGCAGGTGTAAAGAAGATGAGTCGAGGTTTCCTCGTCTTCTTTACAGTATCTGCAGGCCGGGCTGTCAGTCAGCCTCAACTTTATGCATTCAGGCTACTATGGTGGGCCGTTATGATTCCCACCAGGGTTCTGGCTTTGTGCCTGTTCAATTTAATGATTTTTTGGGCCCATTTCTCAATCTCTGAGTATTCGATGAAGAGTTTGGTTATTCGACAACCCGTTACTCCTCTCCATCTTTTATTGTGCTGATCTCTTGCCCAGCCATCGATACGGTATCTGATCAGATTCCGACTTATTCCCACTGCAGGTTCTGCTGAATAGAGGTTTTCCCTAGTCCTTAGTCTGGCAATGTCATCTGCAATTAGATTTCCCTTAATGCCATTATGCCCAGGTATCCATAAGAGTTCCACCGGTCCCTTCCCTGCCAAGTGGCTCAATGCTTCATAGCGATTATAGACCAGCTTTGAGTTTGTTGTTGCTGAATTCAGGGCTACCAACGTCGCCCTGCTATCCGAGCAGATAAATACCTTTTCCTGAGTCCGATTTTGGCCCCCAAAACATCGTATGTAATTGCAACTAGCTCGGCCTGGAGTGCGGTAGTGGATTTGCCCAAGGGGAAGGTTATACCTATCCCGTCGCGTCACCGATACACCCCCGCACCCGCTCTGTTCCCACTCTTGGCTCCATCCGTGTATCAGATGTCTCCATTGAGCGGCAATCCAGCTCGACCCTCCATCCAGCCGGTCTTACTGGTGAGGGTGATCTTATATTTCTTGTCAAACAGGAAGTGGACAGTATAACAGTACTGTCAGAGGGCATCCATAGGAGGAAATTATAAAATATATTAATTAAATAAAACATTAAATAATAAATACGGTGTGTGCATAATCTTACAATGAGAAATTCCCTTTTTTTATTTAATCATGATGACTATTATTGTTAACGAGCCCTACCTTAACACTAAGCACTTTCAGAATAAGTCAATGGGCAGTGTACATTTTATCTTCTGCTGGTTCTAATTGGCGCCATAACATTTATCTCACGCATATTAGGGTGAAGCTATAGTCTCTTTTTATATCTTCTGGTGCACCTACGTGCTTCTTCTTTAACATGTAGTACTCTTTCGTATCGCTTGGTACAGCTTGACCAAACTCAACTTAGCCGCGAAATGCGTAAATAAAGAAGAGAGTCTGCTACAGCAGTGACAGAGATAGGAAACCACAACGCTAGTTCATTCGTAAGTAATATTTCACTTTACCCCCTCTAAGCGACGGTTCTACTGCGCACCTCAAGGTCACGGCTAAGATAAATTTAGTCAAGCTAGAAGTCTCTTTGTTTCGCTTGGTTCATGATAAACCATGAGACGTTTAATATGGATTTGAGAGTCTTCGATTGAAATTTCTGTATTATCTCAATATCTGAGGAGGAGGCTATTCCCCATAATTTAATTCCATATGTCCATATGGGCTTAATTAACATCTTATATATTAGCATGAAAGTTCGAGTCTTCTATTCAGCATCCATTATAGTTGTATTAACCTAATGCCAAGTTGCTTTGTTTTTGTACACATGTATTTTTCCAGGTTAGTTTTTTATCAAGATACATTCCAACTTTTGTTCCTCATACTTAACCTCTTCGCTTTCTGGGACTTCTGCTTTATTCAGACTTACAGGGGGACGTAGGATGAACACTTGCGCGTTGTGAATCTTATATGTACATATTTGTCTTCGTTTATTTTGATTTCCTATTTGCTTATCAATTTTTGTATGTTTTCTAGATTTTCCTGCAAAATTTTAAAAGCTGTAGTTGCATTTTTGCTGGATGCTGTTGCTGCCGTATCATCAGCAAAGGTGGCTGTTGTTAAACTGGGAGTAGTAATTACATCTGCTGTATATAGTAAGTAAAGTATTGGACCCAATATGCTCCCTTGTGGTACCCCAGCTCGTATAGATTGAAGATCAGTATAGTCGTTTTAAAATTTTACACTTAAGGTACTTTTTTCCAGATAATATATCAGTATTAGAGGATAATTCATTGGGAATTTGCGTTTTAATTTATATAGGAGGCCTGCATGCCAGACAGATTTTATCGAATGCTTGTCTGACATCTAGGAAAACTGCTATGCACTGCGTTTTATACATATTCATGCCTTCTTGAATTTTGTTAACTATTTTCTGAATTTGAAGTATTATCGAATGTTTGTGTTGGAATCTGAACTGGTGTGTTCAAATCAGCTTACGGGTATTTAAGATAGGGGTAAGTTTGCTTAATAATAGTTTTTCGAACATTTTTGAGATTATTGGTAGAAGGCTAATAAGGTGGTAGGATTTTGTTTCTTCTCGGTTTTTTCTGGTTTAACCATAAAGGTGATTTGAGCTACTTTCCATTGCGATGGATAGTAGACAGTTCTTGCTTCTACACTGAACAATTCTTGTAGAACTTCACCTGCAATTAGGTCATATCCTGGTACTTTTTTAGAATTTATATTTTTGATTACTTTTATGATCTACATTTTTGGTAATCTTTATATTTGGTAATTCGAGTTGGTTTGGTTCCTCTACCATAAAAGTTATCTCATTTTCATCATTAGGTATATTTTTGATTTCGTTTAGCGTAAAGATGGATATCTTTCAAGTATACTGCAAGTGATAAAAACAACATGAAAGAGCAACATAAAAATATCATATTCCCTAATGTAATACCGTATATATTTATACTTTAAAGCTTAGAAAAATATCGGATATTAAAAATGAATAAATAGATATTTAGTGGGCACTGATAGAAGCGAAATTATCGCCTAAGACACAGTAGTTATGACCGATAATACAAGATCAGGAGACAACATTTCCATGAACACCAAAAGATTACGCGTTTCTTGACGCGCCTTTCGCTAACTAAGTTGGAATCATTTGGAGATAATTAGAACTCATTTTTAATCAAACGCCGATGATGTCAACTTGGTTGGCGATAAGCGCGTTTACAAACTGGTCTCCTATTTTTGTTGCTGCATCGAAGATTTCAGTCCCTTCCCAGGACCTATGATATAGAGTATTATTGGTAAGTTTAAATTATCGTTTATTAGCTTTAAATCTGTTGTTTTGAACTAAATAACACTGACTAGTGATTGACTAGTGAATACTTTTAAGTATTCAATTATCAATGGTGGTAGTTAATACAAAGAAATGTCTAAAATTGTTACTGGGGACATAAGTGGGGACAGTTACTGGCCTGCAAATCCTTATTAGATTTTAAAATACAATAAATCTGGGCTACTGTATATGAGTTATAATTCTTGTTAGTGATTGGTTTATTTCTTTGTCCACCATTATAATGCTCAAAATTTGACATAGGTCCCTCACCCTTCTTTATTAAAATATGATCACCGTAAATTGTATAATCCACTACTAAGATAAATATGTTTATTTAAATTTAGAAACGCATCAGACGAAATGATAACAAAACCCATTTCTACTGTGGGCACACGTGGCTTTACTTGCACCTATCTGTTTCTTAGGGATAAAAATGCGATCATCCCAGGCATTAAATTACTTGATCTATTGCCTCAGCCATTCTAGTTAAAACCCTTGCAGATTAGGTCAATCGTTTATGACAAGTGGCGTCTGGTAATAATCACACCAGCCTATCGGCTATTGGGATTAGTTTTCAAATCAGTCAATTTCCGCATCTCGCCCCGATATATCGCCTCCTCTTTCGATACTAGCTTGCTCAATATTTATTTATCTTTAAATAAACATAGCTATAGCAACAACATAACCATTAGTATGATTTCACAACACATTCCTCGACGACCGTCACAATTAGTTTTATAGTTTTCAGAACCTACTTATACCAGGTATATTCTTCGCACGCCACTGGCTGGTGCTTATGGCGATGAGGATCCACCACACTTTCACCCGGTGACCCGGTCCCAGGCCGACACTCCCACGATGATGGCACCTGTAGAACAAAATCGATGGACAAGCTTGCGTTGTGGGCCCGAGGCTGTGCCGGCCGAGCCTTTTCTTTTATAGCTCTAATCTTCTGTTTTCCGTTTACGTTGCCGATTTCTATTCGTCGCGTGACATTTCGCCTAGATGCGAACCGGCTCCTGATTTGTAGTGCCCGTATTTAAAAATCATTCTTTATGTACAAGCTGAAAAATCGTAGGTGTTTGGCGACATCGTTTTCGAATGTCTAGGATTAGAGAAAACTATTTTTAATGTTTTATTTGCTGCCAATATACAGTGTGGTGTATATTTCGGGGTCCATATGTAAATTATAATGCAAATTATACTTGATATTGTTACATGGGTGATATAAATAAAGTCGCTGAAGAAAATAAGCCAGGAAGAACCGTTACAGTTACGAAGAGTAGACTCAGGAAATGGCAAAATTTTATCGTGTAAAGTTGACCTATTAACCTAAATGCTTTCCAAATTTTAGTTTATACTATACAATAATATTTTCCACTATTTCGTATGTAACGAACAATGTACAATTTGTAGTCTGCATAAAATACATCAAACATGACAAAAAAATGTCAATAAATTCACTTAATACGTAATATATTAGGTGAAATTTGATGCCTAATTGCATCTCATGTTAAATCCCGAATAGTACAAAAAAGAATCTGATTCGGTAAAGGTCATACTTGACATAATACTTTACGAATTCTCCAGGATGTTACAAACTTTAAAGGAGAAAGTTTTCAGATTTCAGAGTTTCAACATGGGTAGTCATAGAGTTCTATCCCAAATATTTCGAGCTATAGTAGAATTATTTTATGAAGAGCAAGTTGGCAATAAACCGTGCGACAAAGAGCAATGTATAGCTTACCTTCTCCCACGCGAATTCAATAAAAGAATTTGCGCGCGCAAATGATTTATAGGCAGGTCTGTGTCTCTTATTCAGATTGGATTGGTATGGTCATACACGCATCTGTATTTATCGCACGATTTATTGCCGACTTGGTCTTAAATAATTCTACTATATTAAGATATATAGGTACTATTATATACATTTATAGTCCATATGAAATTCAACGCACTTGAAAAATTCATAAATTTGATATAAACAAAATGGAATTATAAAGGCTTACAAAAGTCCAGGATAAACAATTCCACTGTTAATGAATAAATTAATAATTAATTCAGTAGGGATGATAATGCATACTATAATAAATAATATAAATAAAAAAAGAAATACTATAAACTACCATTTTAGTCTGCTACAATTTAAAAAACAATGTTAAACTGATTTAAGTTAAAATGGAAATGGTAAAATAGGGTATCAATAAACTGTTTTAGGTAAAACTCAATAATATTGTATGAACATTTAATTACGCACTTTTAAGAATTTCAACACATGGATTCTTTTAATATAAAATCATCTTGCAAATCAATGTTAAAGTAAAACCTCCCTTCGTATTCTCCCTGAGTAAAACTAGTTGTTCCTCAACTAGTTTTAATCAGGGAGAATACGAAGATAAGTGGACACAGTATCGTATAAATGAGACAATAGTAGTTTGTTCAGGTGGAAACATAAAGGGTAAAATAAATTCGATAGAATCGCTACCGGAATGTAAGAAAAATACGACAAGGCGAAAAAATACGCGGAGAGGTCGATTTTATTCTTTAAATGCGTATTTTGATATACGTATTCTCTTTGACATCATCACTGTTGGATTTATTACGTCATAGATAATTGGTTATAACCCAATACTCTTATTTCATAATGTGGTTTAATAGAGCATTTGGGAAGATGATATCGATATTAAAATAGAATTCTTTGAGTTAATAATGAAGCGATGTAATAATAATCAACAATGTCCTAGTTGCTTTCTCTGACGGACCATTTATTGTTTAAATAGTTAAGTGAATCGGAGGAATTGCAGGTACTGCACTACTAAGAACCCTCATAAAATATATGGGGGGGATAGAGAGACACGGCCAATTTTCTGGGAATATTAATTTGTGTGTAGGAGTTTTTGATTTGATACCCAGATTGTAGGCCCATTTTTATTTAAGGTGCATTACTTAGTGAAATGTGTAGCTACAAGAGTACATAGTTCCTTGCATCCAAATAATGAAAATAAGAAACTTAAATGCCAGAACAATCAACATGGTACCAGCATGATGGTGCGGCATCACGCGCCATTTACGAATTATATATGATCAGCTAAACATCGTCTTTCCTAATAAGTTCATTGGTAAAAGAGGAGCCATTGCTTGGCCATCTAGAACTCTAGATCTACCTCTGCTGGTTATATTTATGAGGTTAGCATAAATCTCAGATATATCTTAATAGAGCAAATACCATCCAGACATTAAAACACTAATTAATACTGAACTTTTCCAAGAGTTAGAGATTCAACAAGGATATGATTAATTTTAATATTTAGTTTAGTAGGTCTTATTTGTATTAATTACTGTTTTTCATAACATTGTTCTGATTGGTTTGCTAAAATATTTGTTGATTATCAAGGTAATTAAAAGATAAACTACCACAAAATTTATAGTGATTTAAATACTATATTAATTATAGGCGTCCTAGAATGTTTTCCTCATTTACAATGTAGGGAAAGTAATGTATGGAAAATAACCGTCAATTTGCTAGCGTATTCTGGCTTTTAAGTCAAGCAAAGCTCTAACAGCATCAGTGTACACCTTAGATTTAAAATAATCTCAGAAGAAGAAATCCATTGGCGTTAAAACTGGACTTTCGAGCGGATAATAGTTAATGCTCCTCCCCCTCCCCCCTTTTTATATCCCTTAAAATACTTAATCTTAGTCAGCCTTTACATTTACGTGTCAGTAATATTTGTGAAGAAAAACATTTCATTATTTCAAAATTCTGAACATTTACGTTTTACAGGAACATCACTTTTTAGTATTACAAATTTTACAATAAATTACCGGATCCTGTGAAATCGGACTCTAATAATATCGTTAAAAAAGGGTATACAAACGCTATTATTGTAAAAAGCATGTTGTGTAGTAGAATATTGTTTAAAAAATCAGGTTTAATACTATTTATTTCATCGCTATTTGTCAGATAAAAACTCTCTTATCTTGCCTATAAATGGAACAGCCTACCTGAGCCTAACCATGAAAACAAGCAACGGTATGAGATAAGAGCCGTTTGGGATTTTTTATTTGACAAATAGAGATGAAATAAACTATACATGTGTCCTTTTACCATTTAGAGTTGTTACTTTTACTGTAGTTTTATATAGTAATATGACCCGTTGTTTATTACTAGGTTTTATCTATTTATTTCTTTTTCACGTACACATGATAATTCAATATGTCCTGTTTGTACTATAGTCTGTATTTTTATACCTACTTAAAGGTAAACCAATAATTGTAAAGAGTGCAGTAACTGAGAGAAGGTATATTTACATTTTTCTACTTTAATTATAATTTTCATGAGGATTACGCGCTCTATCTATAATTTTAGGGTAAATAATTTTAAAATGGAACAAATTTTGAATACATAATAATCGCAAAATAAATATAAAAAACAAAAATGGTCTTGTGCGTGACTGTGTGAAATGCAAAACTGTTTGTCTGGGAAACCCTAGTACGTTTAACTTTTGAGGAATTTGTATATGTAGTAAAATGTTACTGAGTCTTTAATCTGTACTTTTGTGAATATTATGCGACTACGTCACTGAGCAGAGAGTCCCCAAGATCTGACCGCGTTATTTAAAAAAAAAAAATATTTAGCAACGAATACCTCCGCGCTTCGCTTCGAATCTAACAATAAGCCGATCTTATTATCTCTTTCTCGGGTCAAAGAAAATGACTTTTAATGTTTACGGCACCCACGCCCGCCGACGGACGAGACAGCGACACTATTTTTATTCTTTGACGGAACACGATTTTTTGTGGATTTTATAATGGGTTATTTACAAACGAGATTCTTATATTTATCGATGTGTGGCTCGTAATAGTTGTGGTGGCGCATCAAAGAAGTCGCCAGAAGGTCAACATCCCGTACCCACAAGTTATAATGTCAAGGACCGCTAAATTTTGTCGTAGTTTTATGTTGATGTTTGTAAATTCGTGAACTCTAATTCGATGATGTTCGCAAGCGATGACACTGATTGTGAGAAAATATTACTATTATATAACGACGTCTAAAACAAATTGTTCAGGTTTCTACAGTATATTCAAGCTTTTTTAATAAAATTTATATTTTTTTGTCTATTTCATTTTAAAATAAACGCAAACATAGGATAATTAGTGATTTAAATTTGAAAAGTTGTTATCTAAAAAAGAAAAAACTGAAAGACTTATTTTCTTAAAACTACCTTAATTAAACTACTTCCCTTTGTGTGGAAACTTCAAGACTGCGCTTATTTGGTAATTACTGACGTATTTCAGTAAATTCAGTAACGCGAGTGATTTTTTTTTTTTAATTTAATGCCATCAACTGAATGAAACATTTTGTTCAGCACATTTAAAGTCGAAGAAATCAATCGCCCACGCAACTGAAGAGGAGATGAAACAGTAAAAGGTAAAAGGCACTGGTTAACAAGCGATGTACCCAGCTATATGTGGATAATTAAGGCAGCTTGTTAGGAGTTACAGACAATCAACAATTAGTCAAACAGTTAAATATTTCTATGAACTCCGAAGCTACTACGCAACTCCAGGACAAGATCATAAGAAGTCTGTGTGAATATAGTGACATCTTACGCAAGTCGCCTTGGAAAACGGGTATTTTACCAGTTTAAAGGTACGCAGAGCCCAAGCAGCAACTCGATATGTAGCAATTTCTGGTCAGGGGAAGGTTAATTAACGAGGATTGCACAGTAGAATCCACGGAGAGTAGGGGTAGTTCCAATAGGAGTAGGGATGTTTATGGGGTAATTCCAATTTATCCTCCAATGTATTTATTTCGTCAAAATTTATTTGCTCTAAAACAATTTTTACGATATATTGAGGGAGTTCTATCTATCTACCTACCCATATCTATGATCTATGTGTATACATTTACTTATATAAATATGAACTCATTCCCTATTATGAAGATTTTCATATTGTTAATATAAGAAATAAAAATGACCTTCAAATACTTTTTTGTAAATATATAGTAGTCTGATTTTCCCAGCTATATGTGCTTTAATGTCTATGTTATGACTAGTATGGATACTTAGTTAGTTTACAAACTAACCAGCTAGTTTGTAAATTAACTAAATCCGCTATTATATTGAAGAATCAGGAACTGAACTAAATACACTGTTATTTTGAAGGAACCTAACCTAACCTAACTTGTCCTAAGCTAACCTAACTGCCTACTTATTATGGTTAGGTTAGGTTAGGTTTAAGTTCCTTCAAAATAACAGCTTTGATTAGTTTGTGAACTAACTAAGTACCCATACTAGCCATAACATATACAATAAATTACCTAAAAATCTTAAACTGATTCAGCCATTATATAAATTTAAATCAAACTCAAACTATTTCTTGTTGATAGATGTTATTATGATTTTAATGACAAGTAGAGTATTAAGTATTCAACTTAATGTGACGATTTCTATATATACATTTGCATATTTTAAGAAAAATAAATATTATTATTATTACTATACTTCATTTACTATTATTAAAGTAAAACTTTTTTCCATCGTCTCAAATTTTTTCGTCCATCTATCGCATGTCGTATTACAGTCGGCCGCGGAGTAGGGGTAAAGTGAAAGGCGCTCGGCAGAGCAGCCAAGGCCAATATGGCGGCGCCCATGGCTAGCATCAGCTGACCGTGTAGCATTTATATTATCACTCATTCGTGCAAGTGCTCCGCGGTATTTGTGTGTTTTGATCAGTGTATTGATGTAAATATTGTTGTTCACTTGATCGTAATAGACAACGATACAGCTAGTGAATCAAATATACCGGTCAACGAGGGAAGAACCAAGAATAGTGCGAAAATATCCGACGATGAATTAATTTTACGCCGTAAGAGACAGAATGCCGAGAGAGTTCGTGCTTGTAGGGAAAGGAAAAAGGCGAGGCTTGATGAGTTAATTTAATTTTTATAGTGAATTTATAAGAATTATTAGAACTTTCTGCTGGTGCATATCGTTGTTTATGTATTAATTTTAATTTTGAGTGCTTGAATTTATTTTTACTCATTTCATATGAATATTTGATGAAGTATTTTAATTTATAACCGGTCCATTCAATATATTTAATTTTATTTAGGCCTCCAGTCATTTTCACAAGCCGAACTAAACTCTGAGCCGCCGGAAAAAATTAGTAGACTGTTGACAGATGCCATGCCGAGTACTAGAAGGGGTCCAGCGTCGAGTCCTGGATATAATACGTCTATCGTTCAAAGTGGCGAGCCTGTATCCGAAAATATTGAAAAAAAATTCTGCATCAAAAGCAACTAAATGCGAAAAGATGCCGCAGGTATCGTCAAAAATGCAAGCGGCTAAAATCGGGCGCCAGTTCTAATCAAGGCACGAGCGACAGTGATACGAGTACGAGTCGAAATACAAGCACGAGTCGATATACAAGCACAAGTCGAGGATTAGTTGTTGATGCAGAGGAATTCCAAAACTCGTCAAATCACACTCAAGATTTTTCCAACGATGAATCCTCGTCGCAGGCTCCTGAAAATACAACTGACGACGCAAACGACGCAAATTCCAGCACTCCTGCGGGCGTATACTGTCGTCGGTACCGAGAAAGATTAAATGCATGAAGAACACGAGCAGAAGAAGATCCGTCATCGATCTATACGTTGTATATCAGACATAATGGAGCTCATAATCTATTCGAAAACTTATTTGAGAATAATCCATTTGGTTTTGCGTGCACTGTTTGTGATAGACTATGGTTCGAAAATGATTTGAAAAGTCCGCCTTTATCGTGCAGTGCAATTTTGCGACAAATATGCCCAACTGTCTCGTTGCAAAATATTCTCGTGTGCGCGACCTGTAGAGTCTCGTTAGTTGCTGGCAAAATTCCGAATTTGGCAGTGTACAATGGGTTTAAGTATCCGCCTAAGACGAATCTCCCTGAATTGGTGAAAAACGATTAATGCAAAAATGTATCATCAATGAGGTTTACTATTTTAGTTACCATAAAATATTAGTTACATTTATAGACTGTGAGACTCAAGGCGAAGATGAAGTTATTGATAGAATAATTGAAGTTCAAAATGATTCACTGATTTAAATAAATATTGGTCTCAGTTTTTAACATGCGTCTATCATCTGAATGATTGTATTTATTATGTATTCCGTACTCTAATACGCAGATTGAAATTAAAATTTATAGTTGGATATCTTGTCTGCTATTGATTTCCCATTATCATTCCCATTTTCCAATTATTAAGTTAAGATTAAAAACGCGATTTTAATACCCTAAATCGAATAATTTTCCGAAAATTTTCAGTTAAATACCTACAATCCGAAAAAAAGTTTCACTTGCATCGTGGTTTCATAAAACCACACAATGTTTTTTTATTTACTTCATTTATTATAAAATGAAGACAAGAACATGTTATATACGACGTGGAAGAAAAAACGCATATTTCACGCCTGTGCTTCATAATTTAATTTCATTACCTCTAGTCTAGAAAATCTAATAGAAATTGTGTGTGGCCACCTGTATGTACTTTGCGTCGACAAAACCTCGACAAAAAGAAAATGCAACACCTAATATAATTCCGCAGAATCTTTTTATAAGCGGGCACGTAAGAATCTTAATTGTAGCAGAATTAATTGAACAATATATTAGAGAAAGACCGCGGCATCAGCTCGGGTTTATCTAATGATTTCCCGAGGGAACGGGCCGGCTCTAATACGATTTAAATTATTTTAATTAACGTGTTTTTCTATTATAATGTGCGCAAATGTGGAATAGTAATGGAATAATAATGGCTCTTGTCTAATGAGAAAATGTGTTCATTTAGATATTTATTAGCCAATTAGGAAGGCTTTGATTAGTGTTTTAATTGTGTAGGTTGTTGGAGTAGTTCACTACTTCAGAATATGTCACGTCGTTGAGGTTATTTCTTAGTTTATTATTGAGATTAAAGTACTTGTAAGTATGTTACCAGACCGTGCCAGGGATCCGATTCTCGAATCAATGGAATGAGAAATATATGCACAGTATCTTAAAAGTATTAATTGCCCATTGATTGCCTCTTAATTTTTATAAAAGTTGATACTCGAACTTTCCGCGTTCTTTATTACACTTCTGAAATACAGTGCAGATGCCACTTTTGGAGTAAAATTATTTTTTATGTGAGCTTAAAGGCTTATGAGAAATTCGGGTACTGAAACGTATAGCTTAAATTAAACCATATACGATACTTAAGGGTTGAAATTTATGTGAATACAAAAAAGTGGATAAACTGAAGATTCTTAAAACATAGATGATTTTACAGTCTGAAATAAAAGCGATGAAATAAGAGCAATGAAAGAAAGTGAGTTATAATAATAAAATTTATTAACCATTTTAGATACAGGATGAAAACATATTGTATATACCTATAAGAACAAAAAGTTTTACAAACGTTAAATCACAAAAATTATGTTAACAAATATTCGTAAATATTTAAGTTAAAACTAATAAATTATATCCACATATAGATAAGGGAATAAAAGTCAAGTTAAAGAGACTACGTAATAAATTAATAAATAAAAATAAACCGTGAATAGAAAATTCCAGAGCACTATAAAAGGCGCCACCATATAAGTTTTTCACCATATTGTTTAATGTTTTTTACGATTCTGATTTCAGTTGGAAGGTTCAGAAATAAATATGCTATGTGTTTGTAGTTACTTGTATGGTGTATGGGTACGCTAAGTAGATCTCCATGTCTACTTGTGAAAATAATTTGAGGACATAATTATTTTTTTTTTTTTGACGCAGATTAAACATTTTAATATAAATATATAGGGCATGATTAAAATAGTTATTTCTAAAAGTATTCCTACAAATTTCGTTAAAGTTTTGCTGAAATAAGTTTAATAATAAGCCTTTTTAGAAAAATAAATACTCTATCCTTATTTGTTGACGTAAATTGTCACATGGAAACATATCATGTAAATGTATCTAATCCAAAGTTTATAATAACTATTTTAATTTCAGTCAGAACCAACATATCCATCTATACCCACGTACTATTGTATATTGTATTTAATATTATGTATTTAATATTATTGTAGTCATATTGTATTTAATAAACAAAGTAATATTTAATAGAATCTCATGGAATACAAATTTCATGATGTATCTAGATAGGATATGATAATCATGAGTGATTACCGTGGCATATTGAGGGTAAAGGTATCTCACAAGGGACCATGTCTAAAACTCATGCGCAGTTCATAGGACATGATAAACTTTAAAAAAATCTATTTGGTAGAATAGAGACCTGAATTAGGCGTTTTATTAAGCATCTAAGATAATCCAAAATCAAATTGGCGTCAACTAAATTGACTAAATAACGTCAGTTATAAAACGCACACAAAACTATGTTTTGAAACATCTTAAAAATGTTAATTTTTATGTTTTAATAAACATAACCGCCTTTTAAATTTTATATTATTTCGTTTCCAGAAATTTTTAAGTAATCTGTTATTTGTAAGTGAGCATATTAAGCAATTACTCATATTTGCGGAATTTACTGAAAAACAGATGGCGCCGCAAAATTCAAAATGTCACAAATAGAGGTAAACAACCATAAGTTTACATATGATTTAGTGTTTTTCGTATTTTAGCTATTCTTTTAGATTGTATATAATCCGAAATAAAGCTTATATGAATAGAGTTGGAGCACCTTGTACAAATATCACCAATTATAGAATACAGTGTTTAAGGCGCTTCTGTAACGCGAATTCGTATTAGAACACATAAACATGACACCGAACGAATCTTGATCTTCACGGAGACAGTTAAATTGACCACCTACTTGGAGCATCAATAAACTTGACCATCACCGCAAAACAGTTAAAGCTCTAAAGTATTTCTTTATCGGGAAATAATAGTCGGCAGAAATGAGATATTTTCCGTGCGTTTCCGCAATCTTGATATTTATCAGGCAAACAAACTGCGTACAGTCATGTAGATTGCAGTTGTCCATGTACCCTTTTAAATTGTCAATAAAGAAAATCTTTTAAATCTCTACCGTTAGAGGCCGCCGGCGGCGCGGAGATGGGTAACTATATCTTTATTTATAACTCACGACACGAGGATCTAACAAACCGATTGCGCAATATCAAGTAGTATATATAACGCACGGTAATAAACTTTGATTAATACGTCGAATCCGATTGGACAATCGGAATTTTACGATAAATCAGACGAGGCATTAGCGCGTCGTCAGTATTAAGACGGGATTTACTGGTTGATTTTTTAGGCTCATTTTACTTTTCCGCATTCATCTATACTAGCGGAAAAGTAATGTAGTCGGCATTAAAATTTCTTGTTAGCACGATAATTCAACTAAATCGTATCGGATCGATCGGGTTTTGACTGATTCTGATCGGAGACGTCTCCCAGATGACACCTATTGACTTTGAGGTGGATAGCACACACCACACCCTCCCTTGGGCCTAGTTGAGAAATTTTTTTTGTTAACTAACTCAACTAAATCGTGTCCGATCGATCGGGTTTTAACTAATTCTGCTCGAGGACATCTCCCAGACGACACCTATTGATTTTGAGGTGGATAGGACACACCCCACCCTGTTCAGGGGTCATGAGAAAGCACGATGGTGGACTATTTGAGAAATTTGTTTTGTTAATACGATAACTCAATTAAATTGTTTCCGATCGATCGCGTTTTGACTAATACTGATCGGGGACATCTCCCAGACCATACCTATTGATTTTGAGGTGGATAGGACACACCCCACCCTGTCCATGGGTCATGAGAAAGCACGACGGTGGACTATTTGAAAAACATTTCTTGTTAACACGATAACTCAACTAAATCATATCGGATCGATCGGGTTTTGACTGATTCTTATCGGGAACGTCTCCCAGACGACACCTATTGGCTATTGGTTTTGAGGTGGATAGGACACACTCTGCCATGTTCATGGGTCATGAGAAAGCACAATAGTGGACTATTTGAGAATTATTTTGTTAGCACGATCACTCAATTAAATCGTGTCGAATCGATCGGATTTCGACTGATTCTGATTAGGGGCGCCTACCAGACGACATCTATTGATTTTGAGATGGATAGGACACACCCCACCCTGTTGATGGGTCATGAGAAAGCACGAGGGAGGACTATTTGAAAAAAGTAAAACTGTCGCATAAAACAGATAGTCTGTATTTATGTGTTGGTTTATTTCTTCTTGGCCACTCAATTTTGAGATAAAAATGTTCTACGTGCGGAAAAGTCTGTTTTAAGGTTTTAAAACTGTTTATTTTAATTGTAATACATTAAAGAATAAATCAATCCGGGAAGAAATTGAAACCTTTGGTGCGAGACCAACGGGAAGCCGAAACAACAACAATACTGCGCCAGATGCGATCTTTCCTACAAAGGTAACATCGCTAGAAGAACATTACGATTATGAATGTTCTTCTTGAAAAATATAGACAAAAAAATGTACTGTAAGACGAACAAATATTCTGTTATTTGATAACATAAAATTAGTAAATAAAAAGTTATAGCTTGAAACAATTAAATGAAGAACCATAGTGACTTATTCTTGATGATGTCTGAAGAAGTCTGATTTCTGACTACAAATTATGTAGTACTAATTCCCAATGTATCGATTCTATAAGGAAAAGGGGTGATTGTGAGATATCTGAGGGTTATTCCTTCACAAGTCCCACTGTATTTTTACAGATTATCAAGAATAGGAACAAGTCTCAAAACTGCGATATTGGACTGCCCACGGGGGCCTGGTATTTACTCAGTCGCATTGTGACCTTTGCAGAGTGAATATCGAGCATGTATGAATGTACATAGAGTTCGATCTTGCCGAGCGTATGGTGCATCATTTTTCATCCGAATTCTGCCTCACT
The DNA here is from genome assembly GCA_037954035.1 of Rosalia funebris. Classification (NCBI taxonomy): domain Eukaryota; kingdom Metazoa; phylum Arthropoda; class Insecta; order Coleoptera; family Cerambycidae; genus Rosalia; species Rosalia funebris. Next base: position 37,424,612 of record JAZFAV010000015.1, read on the forward strand.
CTCCCTTCTGCGCATACACAGATAATCTTATACATTTTCCTATCTTCGACAAGCTGTACGTTGAGGAAGGGTACTCTGTGATAGTGAACGTAGATAGATTGCCCTCGGTTAATAGTTCCCCAACATAACTCGTCGTTTTCTTGAGAGAGCGGAATAACTTTTTAGAATATGTCTCGCTGTTTAATTCTCAATATTTGCATTATTTATACGTACATAGGACTATCAGTTTGATTCGTAATGTGGAGACTATTGTTTAGTAGATTGTGCAGAGTTTCTTTTATCGTTATCAATGTCCCGTTAGAGTTCATATTAGGATTAGTACATTTTGTCACCTACAACTAATGATTTTGGATCATTTGCCTTTATGGCGCTTAAATATGTAGTCTCTTACAATTAAACTTTGGATGGTTTCGCAAAGGCCTAGTGCTGGTTCCTGTTTTAGGGTAGCACCTAAGAATAGACAAACGACAGATCTGCCTGATATGATCTGTATTTGTCCCCTCACCTCCATGATTCGTTACGTTCCCTCTATCCAATATAAGGTGAAATCGTTTATTTGCTGTGGCACATTCAATGACTCTTAGATTACAAGATCAAACTCGAATTAATCCTGAATTTATTTAGGATCATCAATGTGGCTTTACTGTCTATCTATGAACATGCTAAATAATTTCAATTATCGGATGCAGTAACTCTATAATATCGGTGTAGGATATTGTGAAACAGGTGTTCAGTGACCTACTGATTTAAAGGATCTTTAAAGAATATCCAATATCAAATCCTTAGAATCATTTTCTCAAGAAATGAATTCTTTTGAAATGAAAATTCTGAGAATTTTTTAACTATCTATTTAGACCAAGACCAGAATAGTCAATGGACTAAGAGAAGCCTGGTCTAGTCTGGCTTCTCTTAATCCATTGATTAAATAGTATAATTGGTCTTGGTCTAAACAGATGGTTCAAGTATTCTCAGAATTTTCTTTCCAGAAGAATTCAGAATTAAGTCATTAAAAAAATGAAGTCTTCTGAAATGAAAGGTCTTAAAAAATTAGTTCTTGTAAAATGAAAATTCTGAAAATTCTTGAACCATATGTTTATATTATACCAAGACCAATCATATTATTTAGTCAATCCAACATATTTGAGTTGCAGAGAATTTTAATGCAAGACTTGATGACTGGTTGATACATCATTCTCTGTGGCACCATATTTTAGATACTTTAAAGAGACACATACAATAGACAAACAAAGACACTCAACTTACTATAGTAAAAGAAAAGTAATGAAGGATTTATGAAACGGACTGATATGTTCGTAAAATATTTAAGCGTTTTGGAACATATCCCCATTTTGGATATATCCTAAAATGCTTCATTAATAATCATTACACTATCTTCAACCATCTCTTGCGTTTCCTTATCAGCTCCTACCGACCACAAAGTGTAAAATTCCCTTTTATACTTTGTGGTTAGTAGGAGCTGGTAATGAAACCCAAGAGGTGATTGAAAATAGCGTAATGATTATTTTATCACTCCGATGTCTTAGATCGCCTCTTGGATTTCCTTACCGACCGCTACTGGCCGCGAAGAAGTACACGGGTTCACTCGGAATGAAGAAAAGATTAATAATCATTATTATGTCAAGCCGGCTGCCAAGAGGTTGGTGGTCACTAAATTTACTGGTCTATGGCCGAATGTAACTGTTGTTGTTGTTGTAACATATAGCGTTCGGTTGCTTATGGAAAATACAATAAAGTACCAGGCGCTCGATTTGGTCTTTTCAGTTCGACCGGTACTACTTTTAACACAGGTGTTCGCTTTATTTGCTTACGTGGGAAATACAGAATTAGCATCACAAATTTACTGTATTACCTATACTGCTCCTTAGACGATGTGCCGAGACACGCACTTATTCTATTGCAGGCGACAATATCGTTTTATTTTAATGTTGCTTAGGAAGTCTATTTGTGTACTGAGTGATTTAAATTCAAATGTATTAACTCAATAGTTTTCCTAGTTTTGCCCTTGCCATACATATATTAAAAAAGGCAATAGTTACTCGCAAATCTTAGTTATACGATAACATAGTTGACAATATACTATAAGGGGGTAAACCACTCTAGCACATTTAAAATTCGAAATTTCTTTTCGCTTAAAATGTACCTTAATACCGTAAAAATCACGTGGCAAAGTTTCATGCACTTGAGAATCATCTACAAAGGCTTGAATTTTAAATACAACGCGGCCCCTTTCCGCTGCTCTATCTTATGCTTATAAAAATAAAATTAAAAATTAAAATTATCCCTATTAAAAATTCTTATTCAACAAGGCAAAAGAGGCGAGAACCAACGCAAAATCATTAAGAAAGGAAAGGCAGGAGGGGCATGAGAATCTGGAAGGCCAATTGTATGGTGCAGGCATTGCAGGTTAAAGGTACATTGAATATTTTCTTATTTTTTCAGTACTTAAAACTTTAAACGCGTTTTTCTCGAAACAACAAATTTCAAGTCGGCCGAATCGACATCATTTTTGGAAAAATCAATTTAAAACAAAAATCCTAATTACTGTTGTAGCTAATACCATATTAAATCAAAATTTTCTTGACTCACGATTGTATCTTTAAATTTGCAGGAGTTATTATGCACGACCATAAAGAAAATATGCCCAAGAAAAAATACTGAGAAGCCGCTATATTGTTGTTTACAGCTCCGAAAAATTTTAAAAACACACTTCAATAGATATATAATAATAAACTTATTACCAAACTTCGATATGTTGTTTAGTTTTTTGAAAAATATTCCCAATGTTTTCTCTGTGTTTCAGCCTCTAGAGTGGTTACCCCCATAATTGTTGTTAGACAAACTCTTTTATATTTAAGATGTTATCGAATAATCACAAATTTCTTACGAATCAGTTATAAATCAGGGATACTTTATTAGTTAACGATTAAAATCACATATTAATAAATAATATTTCTATATTGCAAAATGCAATTCTTACTATTAATAAATATAATAAAATGTATTAGTCTATTATAGTGGTCCGGTTTTCAATGATATCATCAGAGCTCTTTGCGCTGGCTATTTACTCCGACTAATCGCCGACCTTCAGATTTACTCATATTGACCATTAATTAATTAATAACTTGCTTTATAATTTTTTTAAGTGTTATCCGTTGCATAATTGTGGGTAATATATATGTGGGTAATAATTATGTCAAACGTATGTAGAGCTATCACACAACAATTTTCTAATATACGATAGTGCTATTATAAAAGGTGGTCCAACCACAACGCACGATGTTAATTGTAAATAAAACAAAAAATTTTCAGAGAATTACCTTAATATTTTTTATTATGATAAAAGGATCTATGACAATTATGTGTGAAATAAAATATCGGCCAAATGCTCGCCATGGCTTCGGTGGCATACCTTTATCCGATGGTCCATATTTTCAATGACTCTGAGACATAATTGAGGTTCAATGTCGTTAAAGTGCCGAATTACCTCATCATTTAGCTCTTGAATTGTTCTTGGCTTATTGACGTACACTTTTTTTTTTAAATATCCCCAAAGAAAGAAGTCCAACGGTGTCAAATGACATGATCGTGGCGGCCAATTAACATCGCCACGACGTGAGATAACACGGCCATTGAATTTCTCGCGCAAAAGTGCCATTGTTTCGTTGCCTGTGTGGCAAGTGGCACCATCCTGTTGCAACCACATATCGTCCAGGTCCATATCCTCAATTTCTGGCCACAAGAAGTCCGTTATCATCTCGCGATAGCGAACACCATTCACGGCAACTGCTTGGCCGACCTCATTTTCGAAGAAGTACGGCCCGATGACGCCGCCAGCCCATAAACCGCGCCAAACAGTCACTCTTTGTGGATGCATCGGCTTTTCAACAATCACTCGTGGATTCTCATTTGCCCAAATGCGGCAATTCTGCTTGTTAACGAATCCACTGAGGTGAAAGTGTGCCTCGTCGCTGAAGATGATTTTCTTTGTAAAGTCACCATTCACTTCTGTCTGTTCAACCAACCATTCGGCGTATTGACGACGCTTGAAATGGTCAGTAGGCTTCCGCTCTTGAGTCAATTGAACCTTGTAAGCGTGTAAATTCAAATCTTTATTCAAAATTCGCATCAGTGATGTTCGTGAGATGTTCAATTGTTGGGCACGACGACGAGTCGAGGTTGACGGCTCTTCTGCTACACTATCGCGAACAACAGCAATGTTTTCCGCAGAACGAACTGGGCGAGCATGCACAGGTGTTTTCACATTTCCTACAGACCCGGTTTGCTGAAATTTGAGCACAATTCTCCCGATTGTGGACACATTTGGTCGATTATGCTGACCAAAAAAAGTCACGAAGTGCACGAAATGCATTTTGATTTGAACGCCCATTTTCGTAAAGGGCTTCAACAATCTTAACGCGCTGCTCAATTGTGTACATGATTGAATTTGTCAAACACTGAAACATAGAAATGTCAAATTAAGTAGGGCAAAAAATTTTACGTTAAAGTGTGACTCACAATTAACATCGTGCATTATGGTTGGACCACCCTTTATATTTAGTATGCAATACACCTTTAATGTGCTGGAGCAAAGGAGACGTAGGAAATATGTAACAATGCATGCACGATATACTGTTAATCAAACTAGCGTAAATCAAAATATCTAATTTATGTTTGTTTTAATTTTTATGCTGATTGCTTGTAATATACTACTTGATGTATTAGATAACGATGCATTACAATCATTCTTGAATAAATATATCACCGATTGGTAGTTTTTAGATAGCCAGGTACAACATGCACGCGAAACAATTGATAGAAACAAAAGATAGGATTAAATCTGAATTATAAATTAAAAAACTGTGGTTATGGGTGGATGAGACGATTGATTCCAGAAAAATCTGTTACTAATGTTACAGTGCGTACACTGGTTTTGTTACACCGTTATCCACATTCTTACTGGCTAGTAAACGATTACAAAAATGCGAAGAAGCATATACAGAAGTATCTAGAGTTCAGGTTGAATCACGTCTTATGGTGAGGTCTGTTCCAAGCATTGGCTCTTATTGATGAACTCCTCGTCTCGAGGAGTAGGCATATTGAGACCTCGGCAAGAATCAATAATTAACCTCAAGGGAGTGAGCACATTAAGACCCCGATGGCAAGTTACATATCTTTCCTAAATAAAAATCCACCTTCATTTCTCAGTTATTCTTCATTTACATACGTAATGAATCTTCTAGAGATTGATATACTTTATCAGTTACCTCAATATTTTTATTTACATATAAATATAGCGCCTGTTTAAACTGCGCATAAAGTAGTCCTAAAGAGAAGATTAAAGAGTGTTTTAATTTTGTATACCATTAGCATTAAACAGTTAAAATAATGGCAAATGTCTTCTATATAATCTGAGAATTTTAATAACCAAGTTTTAATCTTAATTTATGTAATGGAATTAAAGCATGCTCCAAATATCTAGGATACGAACAGACAGACAAATTGATGGTATGTATCGAACGATTAACATAAAATTCTTGTATATTCATCTGAAATTAATAAAGTCTGCATTTAATGGCGACTTAAAATTCAAACGCCAATTTATTTCAATTTTTATTTTGTAACTTACAATCCAGGCTATCCATAAATAGTATCTAACACACTCATCGACGTATTCGCAAGAAATTCATTTAAATTATATCGCAAATGTCAGTTAGTGTGGGTGAGGAGTTCCAGAAATGCTTGAGATTGTTCAATAAATCTCCATAGAAAAAAATGTATTAGCATATTTTAAACATGCTTGTGGTGTTACATGAAATATATTATGTACTTAGTTATAGCTGGAAGAAAATAAGTTCAAAGGACTCTAATGCGTTGTGGGTGAGAGATAAGATAATTATTAGATTTGTCGCGAAAGCGTTTTATACATTTAATATGTTTGTTCGTGGGCGAACTTGTTCATTAGAGAAGTAGATCTAACGAAATAGTATGCAGAGCTTATTCGTCACGGTGTTTTTGAAACCCCATGAAGTGAAAATGCTCTAAATGTTGGTTGTTTCTTTATATTTTATTACTCATTGCATTTAAGTGGTATGCTTATTGCATTTAAGTGATACTAAATTTATCTATTAAATCTATCTGCCAAACCTCTTGGTGTAGCAGAATAATAACTATAATAATAATGATTCAAGATATCATAAAAAGAAAAATACAAAATAAAACAAAAATAAAACAAATGAAAATAATGGAAATTTAAGAATTTAAGATCAAAAATCAAAAAGGATGTGTGAGCTTCTCACAAAACCCAGCAGCAGCTTAGCCTTCCTACACCCCTTGGTTGTTCCGCTAGAGATTGAGTCTTTCAATCTCCAGCTATCCAGATTCCTGGATTGCCTTATTGCCGAGGCAACATGCAATCCTGACTGCTGATTCAGGTCCCATTAAGCTTGTTTTGGTTCCTTCACTGGTCAGCTTGTCCACCTTCTCGTTGTCCCGGATACCAATATCATCCCGCGCCCAGGTCAACGTCAACTTGTTACTTCTGATTAATGCATCTATGGAATTTCTACATTTCTTCATTACCCAAGATTTTACTTGTGGAGTTTTAAAACATCCGGGGCCGTCATGCTGTCTGTGAATATTGTAATGCGCTTACCAATCTCTTCATTCACCAGTTGCGTTTGTACGCAAGAGTGAATGGCCACCACCTCCGCTTGGAACACTGTGCGATATATTCCGAGAGGAATCGAGTACCTCTTTCTTGAGTTATGTCCGTATACTCCATCCCCAGTCTCCACCTCGGCCCTGGAGCCATTCCTGAACCACATGTCCCCGGCCACAGGGACCACACCGTTACTCCAGTTCGTTCTACTGGTTTTGGTAAATTCCTCATAATTATTGCCAGCAGCTAATGGATTAAAAACTATAGAAGGAAAAATGTTCGTTTCAATCTCATGTCCATTTCATCATGTTCAATCTCCATTTTCAATAGTTATTGTTTTTATACATATTTTGAGATGGATTTTAAAGGTTTCGATATATTCTATTAAAAATTAATTATAGATTTTGTACGTTCCGCTTATCAAAACTAAGAAAAGGTGTGAGATTCTCTACGATGCGTAGAAGAAAGAGTGAGGCAGCATTTGGAGGGAAAAGGATGACCTTTACGCGCGGCGAGATTGATCTCTGTGTATATTTCCATTCAATTATATTCATCGATATTCACTTTGCGAAGGTCTCAATCCGGCTGAGTAAACACCAAAATGTGGGCGGTCCGATATCGCAATAGTGAGACTTGTTCCTTTTTTGATAAGCTGTATTATATAACACAAAATATTACCTAGTATATCATATGTGCAACCGCACTTTATTACAATTATTTAAAATGCTCTTTCTGACTGCATATCCTAGAATATTAAGCGCATTTGTGGAAGTATCTTATATGAAAGTCGTCCACGCAGCATTATTTAAATCAAGCTCAATAATAGGATGTCTCGAAAATTGCAAAGTAAACAGCCGCAAAACCCAACTTTCTAGTTTGGAGGGAATTTACTTCTACTGAATAATCTTAATTTAAAGCACGTGGTCGATATTTTATCAATTAAACCAGGTGTGCCGGGTGAAAGGTCATCCGCCTCGGGCCAATAGACAATAAATTCAAAATGTGTTGACCAGAGGCGGGTTACAAAATCGATTCTTCCAAAACATTGGGAGATTTATTATTACTTCATAGTCACAAATGTTGCTTATCTGTTTTCAAGATTATTAAAATCATGCAAGTTCTAAAATGAATTTAATTTAATGTAATGCGAAGAACGCTATTTCTATCTACAGATTGTCAATTATCGAGGAACAGATTTTCTTTTATTTTGAATAGTTCTTGATTTTAATTAGATTAAGTAAAATATATTCATAATACAAGATATGTCGGACATAACTTTTAAAAACAAACCAGATTGATAACAAATCCAAATATATCAATATGTCGAAATTAACCTTAAAAGTTAAATAAATACGTAACCTAATAAAGTTTTCCAAAACCATTTTGATGAGGGATATCCTCATCTTTTCTTCCCAATCCTTCCATATGGGTTATCCCTACTTCGTCTTCAATCAATTCTATTATGACTTTCCGGCGTGCTCTTAGAGGATATCCCTAGAAAATGTTTTCTTGAAATACAACTATCTTATTGCACTTTGGGATACGTGGATTTCGACACTTTAGTGCATCGTCTTCGAGCCTATCATCGTCCACCTGAACAAATACATAATTCAAATAAATTGCCTTTAGAATTATTTCATCAGTTCATTTGTTTGAATATATTTACTGATATAGATAAGGTTAAGTTGCACTACCGAACAGAAAGTTTCTGTTCTGTGGTTGCACTAATATAAGACTAAAACTAAATAAATTGTTCTAATTCTCCATTATGATGCACTACTATGAAAAATTTTCATCAATGTTTAGTTTCCTTCCACTTTTCATCTGAAATGCCATGCAAGAAGTAAAGTAATATTAAAATCTTAAATGTTTGTTATCTAGCTCCAGAAATACTTTTCATTATACTAAAAAGTATAAAAAGTTTCGATTTAATAAATTGTTAAATGATACTGCTTATATCAATATTATGATATGTAATGGAGATGATATTACAGAATAGAGATGTATATGAGATGATATTATTAGTAACTTTTGTGATATTACAGAATTTTGGGATTAAAATGTTTTATGGTATTATCGAAAATGAAGATTAATACTTTTACTACAATTAATAATCATCCTAAATAATTTAGTACAGTGAAGAATTCCAGCGAAACAGTAATAAACATATATAACTGAGATCAGTAACTACTGTAAAGTATTTCTTGGCTTCAAATAAAAGAAAAAATAAACATTGTTGGCATGAAAGACTGAAGATATGAAAGAGAATATTGATGAAATGGTTCATTCATTTTTCAGGAAGTTACCATTATAGGGAAATCAACATACATACATATTGTATGTATATGAGATATAGAATATTGTAAATGAACATAGTATGTTGTTGAAAATACGATACTCTGAATTTTTCCTTATTGTGTGGAACTTTGAGACATTTTTAGCAAATATGTTGTCCCTGAATATTATATCTAGCAAACTAAGTAAACAAACTAATCCAGTAATTTAGATTCGTAATACAATATATACAACCAAATGAAAATCTGAGACAGTAAGTACAAATTAAGACACCAATTGAAAATATCATATACTAGAGACAAACAAAATCGTTGACTTACTCAGGGAATAAAAATAGGAAACCAAATAAATGCAAATATTTATTGCAGTATATAAAATGCAATACACATAAGAGTTTTGTGAATTCCGTTAGGTTTGTTCGACTTCCCCTGCATATTCCAAAATTCTGACTTTATCTCATAATCTGTTCAGTGATATGCTGTCATGAAATATTTGATCACCTGTTGAAAATTTGTAGAGGAGATGTAATCAAAATATTTATTTATGCCTAATATTCAAAGAAATATTCTTAACACCAACTCTAAGCTTTTTATTATGACATGAATGCTAAGTATAATTTTTGTCAATATTAACATAAATGTTCTTGATTGGCTAGCAGATAAATATTAGATACAAGCTGAGGTTTGCGAATTACTTTATGACAAGTATCCTGATGATATAAAAACATAAAACATACCACATAAATTAGATAATCTTCTAAATCCAAAGCCGAACCTACCTGGGTGAGGCATACACATTAAGGAATGATACACGAAGAAGAACAATATCCATTTCAAGCAACATTGCCAGTGCTGGCGCTTGGAATTGAACCAAGATCTCGACAGTCAGTAGCTAGTCGCATTTGCTACATAGCTCGCTGTAACCAACTCTGCTACCATGATGGCAATCGTATGAAAAAGTAGAGAGGTTTCTACATTGCCAATTTCGCAAGAGAAAGTTAAAAGTCGGATGTCAACACTTAAAAACCACCCTGTATTACAAAAATATAATCCTACGTATACTATCATATTTATTTTACTAACAAAACTGTATCGTACACGGCAATGATGCTCACAACCTGTGAACCGGTTTACTGAAACGGTGCTATATTAATAATTTGCGCCCACATTTGGAAATGTTTAGTGTGTCTTTTTATGAATAATAATAACCAGCTCGGATTTCGTTATTTTTGTTGAGATATACGCATACCATCACAATATTTGATTAATATATTGTGGGAAATCTGTAGGAAGATAGCACCTATCACATTTATCAGTATAAAATTATTTCTTTAGTGGTTTTAACAAATGTTACGGAATAAATCAGTCCGATAAGAGCTTATGGTAAAGAGGTGACTTCAGTGAGGTAGTGTTTTAGAGTGTGTTCGAGAAGAAAAGGCAACGTGGAATGTTTTTCAAATTATTATATATTTTTGAAAAGTATTACTTATGTGTTGTCTATAATTAAAGATACGTTCACAAAAATGATCCAAGGTCAAAGTATAAATAAAAAATACGTTGTTTAATTAAAGATGCATATTTGTATAGTTCACATATCGACGCTAAAACACAAAATTATCTAGAAAATCCAATAAAATTTGCTTAGGATGTACCCAAATTTGAAGAAAATAGAAGTGGTAGTTGCTGTAGAGAATAAAGTATGCTAATATAATAATATACCTTTATCTCAATTATCATAAAATATATATTAAATACGACAAAAGAAAACAGGAGATCACATTGTTAACCAAGTTAGCTTCGCCAGAAAATAGTTACCAAATTATTAAGATTGGAGGTTAGATTCAGATTATATAACAGGGAGGGTAGACAGAGTTCACCTTCACTCAAGCCATCATGTTAGGCAATTGTGCTACCTCCATCAGAACCACCATTTTGTTGTCAACACCGACCAAACTATTTCAACTATCCCACTACGTGGATATATCCCACTAATACTTTTTATTGAAAAAAGATACTCGGTGATAATTGATGAATATAGGTCATTTCCATAAAGAAAATTATATTGATCTTAGTTGACAGTTTGATGCAAGCTGTAGTTAATAACATTTTTGTTGATCTAATGTTGTTAAAATTGGACCACCTGTCTTGAGAATGCTTAAGTATGCCTGCGTAATATTTTGTCATAAAATTTCAAATAGTTTGGTAAAGCGCTTTTGGAGATTTCGTTTCTTGCAAACATTTACCAGGACCTCGATGAGTCAAGGCATCCACCACCTCATTTTAGTAAATCCATACGTATCCCTTTATCCAACATAAAGTCGCATCGTTTGTTTGCCTTAGTACAGTCACTGGCTCCTTGCATTGTAAGATCATCCCGGAATTATCCAGCAATTGTTTGTGACGTGCATCAATGTGGCCTTACTGTTTGTGAATATGCCAACTAATTCCCTACTTGTTTCGTAGAACACATGCTCAATTCTGTATGGACCTCTCATAAGTAATCTCAACGCCGTCTTTAAAGAGTCGTTCTTTATCAAATCAACAGATACCAGATCCAATGCAGTTTCTATGTTTGCTGTAAGTGTGATTTTCTACGCACTGGTAATGATTTGAGAAGTAAATCTTTTTGTGTGTGTTGTATTCTTGCTTGTTCCTAGTTGCCTCAATTTTTTTGCCCAATTCTAGAACACAAGGCAATTGCTCCAGATTCGGCTAGCACTAGCCTCGCAGTAACCATGTATGCTGTGCTGCTGGGATTTAATCCCCACGACCTCTCAATTGCACAATGGCATTGATGCAGTAGAACCCATGGTTGTACTTTGATCTTCATATGGGCTCACCAATTCAAATTACGGTCCGAAATAAACCCATATATTTAATCTCACTTGACACTATAAGCATGGTACCTTGCAGAAGTAGCATTCTTAGATTATCCATCTTCATTTTCTTGGTGAATAGAACAAGCTCCGTCTTATTTGAATTCACAGATAATTTGCTCCCTACATCGGCTATCAATAATTGTCAGGATATTTTGTATTAGTCAACTCCAAAGTAGCCCACTGTGTAGTAATTAGTTTCAATGAAACATTAAATAATGCCATCTACTACCATGTCCAGGGGTAATGACTATGTCTAACTGACCTTGAGGACAGCCCCATGTTGCTATACAACTCAAGTCCGCATTTCCTATATTTATTTGAACTATCCTTTATTCGAGCATATATTTTAACATGCTCAAGAAATATTGATGGAACACCGTGTTTAAGGGAAACACCTTCTATACACTTAAAGGTTGTTTTATTGAGAATACTTTCAATACCAATGAACATCTTTAGAGATATTTTAGAACATCCTCGTATCCAATGATTTTACTATTCACCTGCTTATATAATGGAGTGCAGAATCTACGGATCTATCAAACTAATTAGAATGTTGTTTTATATGCAGTGGATGGTATCATCATTTCAATTCATGCTCTCTAATTCATGCTGTAAGAAGGCATGAAACTAATGGGTAGACAGACCTTAGAGACTCTTACAAATTTAAATATTATCAACTATTCAACCATCCACTTTATAGTATTTGAGAACCATTAACTCGTAAGGTGCAATGACACAACCAGTTCCTTCGTGTCCTCAATTTCCTGTAAAAAAATTTTATCTCGTATTTCAGAATAGTTGTTTTCTTTGTAGAACTTCTCAAACGTACCTAAGTAACATAAAACATAACACATAGAAGTAGAATTAGTTGGTATAGTTGAAGCTCGTACCGCGTGGCAAAATTTAGTCCCTTGTATTTAATATCGAAATGTTGGCGAGGTGCGATGAAAACCTGAATATAAGAGATTTTTCAATTCGAACATATTTTACGAGTGTTCAGAAACAGGAGATAAAAATGTTTACTTTGGGCGTAAACACAGCGTGGATTTTATCATGAAAAGTTAACCTAGTGTATTTTATTTCTACATCTACAGTTAATTCAATCGTTCATTACTTGGGATCAAGAATATCTGAATATGTGTAGAAATTGTATTATCACACTTAATGATTGCTCTATAGAATCTGTATGCAGTTTTCTAATATTTTCTTGATAAAAAAGTCTAATCTGTTGAGAAAATTTGGTGAGATTAGTTTAATTGGAAATAGAAAATATAATTGCACTCGTCCTGTAACAACTGAAGTTGATCAAACGGATTGTACTTGGAAGTTGATTGAATTTAACGTAAAAATGTTACACAGCTGCTTCAAGGGAAAGATGGAGCTTTTGAATCAGAGCGCGATGGATCAGAGGAAGAAGTCCAATGGATTAGCCGGCTAGATCGCCACATATAACATCACTAGACTTCCATCTAAGAGAATAGTATTTGTAGTAGTGAAATCTAAATCTAATGTAGTAGTAAAATCTAAAATATTTGCCACTAAACCTGATAACCTAGAAGAGATTAAGGTACAAATTGTAAAATATATCAACAAGTAACCTCAAGGAGGTTACAAACAGTTCATCATCATGAGCTCATCAATCCTAAGACTGGTTGGACGCTAACCTCCAGCTTCTCCTATCTTGTGCTAACCTACGCATTTCGCTCATTGTGCTACAACCTGCATCCCTTACTATTTGCGAGCAGTAGTCTAATCTACGCCTACCTCTGCCTTTCTTCACTCCTATTTCTGCCTCCAAAATATCGCGGACTATTCCTCCATGTCTCAGCAAGTGGCCTACCATTCTATCTCTTCTCTTCTTTATGTTTTTCCACATACTTCTTTTCTCGCCGACTTTCTCTAATACTTCTTCGTTTCTAACCCTATCAGTCCAAGATATTTTCATCATTCCTCGGTAACACATTCTTCCCCCACCATCCAGGTTTCGCAACCGTATAGTGCCGTGCTCCATACATATGTTTTCAAAAATTTCTTCCTTGTTTCTTTATAAGTTTATTACTCCCGAGCATAAAAGTGCTTTCTTTTTGTTAAACGCTACTCGACCCTGCGCTATTCTTTGTTTTATGTCTTTATCGCTTCTTCTATCCCAATTTATTTTACTTCCTAAATAAGTGAAGTCTTTAACTTCCTCCAATCTTTCATCGTTAATTTGTACCTTCGTTTTTACTCTGCTCTCGCGCCCTCTGCACACTAACACTTTAGTTTTGTTTTTATTCACCCTCATTCCGTATTCCTCTGTCAACACTGCCTCCATTTCGTTCAATGCTGATTCTAATTCCTCTTTACTAGATGCTAATACTGCTATATCATCCGCGAATCTCAGCATTTTTAGTTTCTGTCCCTGTACTTTAATCCCGAAATCCACTCTATGTTTTACCACATTAATCGCCTCTTCGATGTACAGATTAAAAATTAGTGGTGATAGCGTACATCCTTGTCTTACTCCTTTCCTAATACCTGCTTCCCTTTTTTCCCCTTCTACTTCTATAACAGCAGTTTGCTATTTGTATAGATTATGTACTACTCTCCTATTTCTATACTTCATTTCCGCGCTCTTTAGTATCTCGAACATTTTTTCCCATCTTACATTATCAAAAGCTTTTTCTAAATCTACAAATCCTATATAAGCGTTCTTTCCTTTTTCTATTGTTTTCTCTAACATTACTCTTAGCGCTAGAATAGCTTCGCGAGTTCCCCTATTTCACCTCAACCCGAATTGGTCTTCTCCTAGTATTTCTTCCGCTCTATTTTCCATCCTCTTCTGCACTATTCTGGTTAAGATTTTTGACGCATGGGAGGTTAGGCTAATCGTTCTAAAGTTCTCGCATTTGTCGGCTCCTATCTTTTTCGGTATAGTAACGATAATGTTCCTCTTATAATCCTCCAGCATCTCGCCCGTTTCGTACATGTATTTTACCAGTTCAAACATCCTATTTACTACTTTCTGTACCGCACATTTCAAAATTTCCGCCTGTATTTTATCTACACCCGGCGTCTATTGTTCTTTAGCTCCCTTAGTGCTATTTCAAATTCCTCTCTCAATATAGGTTTTCCTACATCTTCCCTATCGATGCTATATTCTTCCTCTAGTATCTCTCCTAAGTCCTGACCCTCGTATAAATTTCCTGCTTCCATCTATCTAAAGTACTGCTTCCATCTATCCGCTTTCTTCTCTCTTCCGATCAGTATGTCCCCCGATTGACTTCTAACGTTTCTACTTATTGTTCCTATATCCCTGAAGTTCCTCTTAATTATTTTGTAAGCCTCATCGGTATTACCTACTTGCAGCTTATCTTCTACTTCTTTGCATTTATTCTCTATCCATTGTTCTTTCGCTTTTCTACATTTTCTAATGATTTCCTACTTTATTGCCTTATAAGTTTGTAGTACTTCCTCGTCTCGTCTGTTTTTGTAGCCTCGTCTTTTTTGCATTAAGTTTAAGATTTCGTCCTTTATCCAGGGCTTCCTAGCTTCCCTTTTCTCGTGTCCTAAAACGTCCGTAGCCGCGGAATCTAGACTATTCTTGATACCCTCCCACTCAGTTTCTGCGTTCTTGATTTCGTCATTACTCGTTTTATTTATTAATTGATCTGTTTTCTCCTGGAATTTATCTTTCATATTCTGATCCCTCAATATGTCTACATTTATACGTTTCTTATCCTTCCGGGTTTTCAGATTTTTGAACATTAATCTAGCTTTCATGACTACCAAGTTGTGGTCGCTGTCTACATCTGCTCCTGGATAACTCGTACAGTCTTTTACTTGATTTCTAAATTTCTTCCTAACCAGAATGTAGTCTATCTGATACCTGTCTATCCCTCCTGGCATTTTCCAGGTGTACCGCCTCCTAACGTGATTCTTGAACAATGTGTTGGCGACTACCATCTTGTGCTTTTCACAGAATTCTATCAGTCTGCTACCTCTCTCGTTTCTATTTCCTAATCCATAAGGACCTACAAATTTTCCTTCTTTCCCCTCACCTACGACTGCGTTAAAACCTCCCACTATTATTAAATTTTCATGACCCTTCACAAATCCCATTACCTGCTCTATGTCCGAATAAACAGCTTCTAACTCTTCCTCACTGTGGCTAGAAGTAAGCATGTATACTTGCACTATTACTGTTTTCACTGGCTTCGAATCTAACCTGATCATCATTACTCTCTCGCTGTATTGTAGGTAGCTATCTACACACTGTCCTGCGTTCTTCCGCATAACGATTCCTACTCCCGCGTTTCCATTTACCGATACTGATCCGATGTGTGTATTACCCTATAGTCACCGCTCCAAGAATCTAGTACTTCCGGCCAGCGCATCTCACTTGCACCTACTATATCTAATCCTAACCTATCCATTTCTATCTTCAGATTTTCTAGCTTCCCTGCCTGTCTCATGCTTCTGACATTCCACGCTCCGACTCTCAAGCAGTTATCTATCTTATATTAGAGAGTGTAGTTGTCATTTATTCCTTTTAGATCTACAACATTGGAAACAGTTTTCATCAAATATCCCCATTACTGATTTCCTAACGAGAAAATAATCAGGGCCGAGAGATCTATCAGATTATGCCTCGACCTGTATTTCCATTTGAATATTTTAGGGGTTAATTGTTGTCGGAAGGGGTGTCAGTGATAATAACGACTTCTATGTTATAAAATGATTTCTATATTTAAAATAGAATTTGCATATCACGACATTCACTATAAAAATATTTCAACAGTTATTTCGAGGGTTGCGTTTTAAATGGAACACTTTGTAAACTCTGGTATAATGGGATACTCTAGGTTAAATATACTCTGAGTTAGATATAGGTACTCTGGGAAAATGGGGTACTCTGTATAGTAACTTATTTCACATATTCGCCTGCAACAAAAATGGACTACTGAGATGCAAGTTCTGTTCATTGGAATGGAGCAGGTATGGAACTTTGGAGGAACATAATAAATACGGTATTGTCGAATATAGCTACTGACGAAGAAAGGTGAGAGGCAATTAAGAATAACAGCGAACCAGGCAATGAATCGTACAAAGCGATTATTTGCTAAAACAAGCTTACAGCATTATTTAATCGAAATTCACGATGTTTGCATGGAGCCAGTTTCATTCATCTCCGGCGGCGCAGATGCTTTAAGGCGACACCTACATAATTCATTAAAGTGCCTTATCTGCTATCCCAGTATTAATCATAGTTATCCAAACAGCATAAAGATCACACCTCTCACACATGTTGGGCATTTTTACATCGGCAAGAACACGTTAATGTACTTCTAGCTAAACAAAAATATTGGCTCAACGAGATAACTAACACCATAACGTCTGTGCCGCATATAAAGCAATTTATATCAATTTTTTCGTTGGCACCGCAGTGTGTCGGAGTTCACAGTGTCACGTTTAGGTTTCTGACTAATTGCCGCCAGCGGAGTTCACACTCTTCTCCGTTATTCTACGTCCGACTCTAGGAGAAAAATTGTCGAGAAAATGCCGGGCGCCCACGTAGGTACCTTGTTCAATTGCGACGATCAATCATTGGATTACCGTGATTTATTCCTAGATGTTTTCGTATTACTTCGGTTCTAATGCTTACAGACTGATTTATTCGGTAAATTTATCAGGGATAATTGTCTATTATTAGGCACTGTAATAGAGACATTTGTTATTTTTTATAAATACGTCGCATTTGGTGGGCTGCTTGTTACGTATATACAAGTAAATGTGATAAATATCTTTTTCGAACTGAGGTACGAAGACATAAATTTGGAAATAATTAAAGTGGAATCATAAATCAATAGGATGTTTATTCATTTTGGACACACACATAAAAATCGTCTTCCTTCCTCTAAGGCCTGAGGATGTTGCAGAGGGGAAGGTTACACTTACAGACAAGGACAAACACACAAATGCTCAGAGGTGCCAGACTCATAGGAGCCAGAAATTTTGGGTATTAAAAATTGAAAGAAACATAGCTACAATAAAATTCTTCTTTATTACAGTTCAGGTTTATAAAATGCACTATATATGAGATACCAAAATTACCTAATATATTTTAAAAATACTCATTATCAGGGGCAATGACCATGATATGATTGGAATCGTTTTTATACACTCGACTTTTAAAATTTGCGTTTCTAGTATCTGAGTATTTATTATTAGTATGTTTTTTACTTTTTTAATATGACTGATCCTCTATAATTAAAAAATAATGCATAACATTAATGCATGTCTATTTAAATTATCATTGGTACAGTTCTTTTTATTAGCCATACAAATATATGCAGGTATTATTATCAATTGTATGAAAATAGATTTATATAGGGTCTTTCAATAGGGACGCTCGAAATGTATTAGGTCATAGCGGCCATGTTATTAAAGCAAGGTCTGTCAAATTTATTGTGAATGATTTAATAGTATATGGCAAATTACTGTGGAAGACTTGAGCGTTGCACAAAGTGTGCAATGATACTTTATTTTAAAAACTAGTGCTTCATTCGAGAAACGTTATTTTTATCCTCGCTACAACTGTCCCGCCGAGTCGATTATTCGACATTTGGTGACCAAAATCGAGTCAACCGGTTTGATAAATAATCAGCCAACATCCGTGCGTCATCGAAACGTAAGGTCTGCTTGAAACATCGCTGTTATACTTAAAAGTGTACGGGAAAACTCGAAACATTCAATTTCCCGTCATTCACAAGAAATTGGCTTTTCTGCAACTTCAACTTGGCGAATTTTAAGTCGGGATTTGGGTGTGCACCCGTATGAAATACAACTGACTGAGGAACTTAAGGTAAACAACCATGTTTTGAATGAATGGGTATGTGAACAAGCAAAATTGTTGGATTTGGGACTATACTAATTCACACGAGATACACCAGCACCAAATGCATCTTGAGAAAGTCACTCTTTGGTGCAGATTTTGATCTGGCGGAATCATCGGTCCATACTTCTTCCAAAACGAAACTGGCATTGCCACAACCATCAATGGCAAGCGCCAAGACGTTAACTGGCCACCGAGATCGTGCGATTTAACGCCTTCAGACTTCTTCCTTTTGGGAATCTTAAATTACAGGTCTATGCGAATAAACCGCAAAAATTGATGTCAATGTCAATATAGCGAACACCATCCAGCAAATTCAGCTAGATTTATGCGACAAAGTCATCGAAAACTGGACCTGTAAGCAAATACGTGTCACTGAGCAAAGCGGTGGTAGAGATTTCATAAATATTACATTCTACACTTAATGCCATAAAACATTCCTTCAAGTATATTAATATTAAGTGGATGCCTTATACCAAACTGGTTTTATCTACATTTAAAAATCGATCGTCCTTATTGAAAGATCAAAATCAAATCAAAATAAAGGCCACATTGTTTTGACACCGATTTAGGGAGTAACAAAGACAACAAACATAAAACAAACTTACAACATAACTTAAATGTAGTCATATAATTAATATATTCTAATACAAATGTTGTCTTCAGATGTATACATGAGATCTAGTGTCATATCTAATGATGACTGCTAAGGAATACAGATAATATCTACTAAGATTGTATGTATGAATGTCTAGATTATTTCGAGTGGACATAAGACCTACTGTCATATCTAAGAACAACTTCCAAGGAGTATATATCATATCCACTAAGATAGTATACTCGTATATGAATGTCCAGACGCCAACTTGTGAAAAATAATTAAGAAAAAGGAATTTCACCAGACACATTTTTATTGCGCAATAACATTGTCTTGAAGAAAATAGACTCTTCAGTTTTATATACAGTACGTGTCTAAAGTCTCTGCATCCTCCCCATTTCTAAACTTTGGAATGTTTAGTAATTGTCCTCTTGAAAACTTCGATGTAAACATAATGCGTAGTGTATAAAAATTAAATTAAGGGCGTCAGGTCTGGAGACTGGGGAGGCCACTCTATTGCACTCCCGCGTCTAATTCACGTATTTTCATCGATATATACTTTGATTGGGCCATAGTAGTGTGAAGGAGCACCATCCTGTTGTAAAGCTATTTCCGGATCTCGAAATTTATCAGGATTTCTTCTAGAATCTCCAAAATTAGCAGGTCAATAGCATTCTGCAACATTTCCCAATACACTTTTTTGATAAAATTTGGATTTCTTATGGAGAAATTATTATTGATTTGTTACTTAGAGAAAATGTGAATACCAAATTAATCAAAAAATCTAAATCATTAAAGCCTAACAGAGAAAGTACAGGGCCAAGTAATGATCCTTGCAGCATTATGTTTATTTCTATCGTTTTAAAATTAATATAATTGATTCTATGACTTTATTAGTTAATATGTAATCTTTTCTATATAATAAATAATATCCATTCTAGTTAAGAAGTGTACTTCTTATTTTGTACATATAAAATGTATTTAACAATTTTTGATGGCTAATTCCTATTGGCATTTTCCAATGGGATACTTATGTACATGCAGATAACATATTACTTTATAAATAGCGTGCAACATAGAAAACAGCCATTTGAGTACATCTATCTCCTAAGAGACCGTGCTGATTCTTATTGTAATTTGAAATTACTTTCACAACTTTTATTATAATGTCTTTAATTTAGTATCCTCAGAGAATTAGACAACGAAGGATTCGTTAAATGAACTAAAAGTTCAATTATATCTTGGTGTGCATTTCCTAATTAAATTTTTATGTGGTTATATATTTCTTAATGAAAATATGACTATAAGTAAATCCTTCACTGTCGTATTTCAATCTCATAGTGAAGTAGTAAATACTTTTACAAAGTATATATCAAAAGAATTTTATAAGAATAAAAATGTGGAGCATCTCTCCACTAAATTGATTCGATATTATACATGTTCTTGGAATATCTAATTTTTTTGCTTTTTTCTCATCTTTTCTTTTCTTGTTTTTCTCTTTGCTTCTTTTCTCATCTTTTCTTTTCTTTGCTTTTTTCCCATATTTTCTTTTCTTCTTGTTTCCTCTTACTTTTTTTCTTTTACAGGATGTCGTAAGGAGGCTTATACTCCAACTATCTGTAGGTCCTTAAACATTGAGGATTAAACAAATTAAGCCACAGCAGCTATTCCACGGGCTATATGCCGTCGACGGACGCTGAATTACGTGGCGAAATTTGCCGTATTTTATTCTAACATAGAGATAAAATACCGTGATTTAGATTGCTCTAAAACCACAAGGAAGATACAAAGCGTTCTCTGTCTCAGGATACCGCTAACTATAGACCGGTGTCGACCTTATCTTGGGTCTCGTCAGTACAGTGTGAGCGAGTATGCCTTTGACAAACGAGGCTTCACATCTTGTAGATACCGTTACGTTCTACAGTAGTAGACTGTAAAACGTAACCAGGCGCCATCTCTCGGTAGTTTCAGTAACAATCCAAATCAAAATAAATCTTAGTCATATACAATATGTTATTACTTATTATATACATACAGGAATCATCTATAAGCCTCGTTACGACATTTTGTAAAACTTACCATCTGAAAAATTTCCGTTTATAGATTATTTCTTTCTTTTCTTTTTCTTTCTTCTTTTCTTTTATTTTGTTTCTGTTCTTAGTTTTCTTTCTTTTCTTTCCCATTTTCTACTTCATGGTATTCAAAAACCTAATTAGAGTTTCTCTTTCTGGGTTTTTTTCAAAAAGAACACTTAAAGCTTAGAAGGTAAGGCTGTCATTAATCATAAATTATAATTTTAAAAGCTATATAGAGATAATGGCTGTAATGGTATACTTTTTGTTTTAAAATTGTCGATCTAACAACTGTCTCTTTGTCAATTTAACAACTCTCTATTTCTATTTTACAAAGAACTTTTCAACGGTACAGGAACAAGGCTTTAAAATTATAGGGCTTTAAATCCCTTTTTCTTAAATGTAATTTCTTAATTGTAAAACAGGATACAAGGAGTAATTTTCTGAAACTGATTCTTCGTCTATACTCAAACCTAATGTCCGCCTATGTCTCTTTAATCGGAGAAAAACCATACCCGTGCTTCCTGTGTTCTATACGGTACAAGCCGACTTGATGTCCTGTAGTATTATGCAGTAGCAATACAATTGGATTCAACATTATGTTACCGTTCACCATTTAGTTACAAGCCTTGTTTGTAAAGATAAATCATCCTCATTTGTTTGCAAGGCTTGCATACGAATATGGCAACTTGAGAAACGAATAGTACATGGTAAAGTAATTGGTCCTGATATTTTCAGTAGCATGGAGACAATTGTTGGAATGTGGCGAACAATTTCCATTTTAATTCGGTAAGGTTGGAAGCCTGTGTGAATAAACAAATTGTGTATACCATTACGGGCGATTGGTGCTGTATATAGGCCTTAACAGGAGTTGTTGTTTTATTTAAATTTTCTTGTTTCATGTAGGGTCATTTGCAATTTGTTAATCATCTATATAAATACCAGTTTTTCAAAATAGAATTATTACCGAGAAGCCTTCAATGTGGTTAAATTGATGTAGGAGAGGTACGGAGTGAATTTAATACACTAATATGATTCATGAGACTAATATATCTCAGCAATTAACTTAACACTCTCTCTATTTCTATCTCTCTCTCTTAACTCAGCAAGCTTAACATTTCCACCCAACAACTTCGTCATCGTGATGTGAAACTTCTTGGAAAAACATATTGTATATATTATGAGGTTTCTACGTTTTATAGAAATGCCATTTCCATTATTGTATCGGTAACCTTTAATTTCGGAATATTTATTTTCAATAAGGCTACAGGATTTCAGACTGTAATTTTAACGAAATGGAGCCTTGGACCGATCCGATAGGACTTGAACCTTGACGAAGTTCTAGTGCAAACTGGAACGGGTGGGTCGGCTTGCGCGTTTTAATGATTTAAGGAGCCGTACCATAGGTTTAACCATAGTGGGGGGGTCCTTATTGAAAAACCAGACTAAGACAAGTCCCTGAAGGAGGGCAGCAGCTCTTTCAGTAGTCATAGTGGCAGAAACCGTGGGGGTTGGTATGGTGCTATGACACACACGACTGCGATGTGGAAGGCAAGAGGAAACCACCACATTATAATCCTCAGAACAGCTAGCAGAAAGCTTATCCTAAATTAATGATGGCGTCTCCTGGGACAAAAAACTCCGGAGGTAAAATAGTCCTCCGTTCGGATCTCCGGGTGAGGACTGTTCCGGGAGACGTGATCGAGTGCAATCATAATAAGAAGTGTAGCATTTCACGAGTCGGAGCGTGGAATGTCAGAAGCATGAGACAGGCAGGGAAGCTAGAAAATCTGAAGATAGAAATGGATAGGTTAGGATTAGATATAGTAGGTATAAGTGAGATGCGCTGGCCGGAAGTAGGAGATTTTTGGAGCGGTGACTATAGGGTAATACACACAGGATCGGTAAATGGAAACGCGGGAGTAGGGATCGTTATGCGGAAGAACGCAGGACAGTGTGTAGATAGCTACCTACAATACAGCGAGAGAGTAATGATGGTTAGGTTAGATTCGAAGCCAGTGGAAACAGTAATAGTGCAAGTATACATGCCTACTTCTAACCACAGCGAGGAAGAGTTAGAAGCCGTTTATTCGGACATAGAGCAGGTAATAGGATTTGTGAAGGGTCATGAAAATTTAATAATAGTAGGAGATTTTAACGCAGTCGTAGGTGAGGGGAAAGAAGGAGAATTTGTAGGGCCTTATGGATTAGGAAACAGAAACGAGAGAGGTAGCAGACTGATAGAATTCTGTGAGAAGCACAAGATGGTAGTCGCGAACACATTGTTCAAGAATCACGTTAGGAGGCGGTACACATGGAAAATGCCAGGAGGGATAGACAGGTATCAGATAGACTACATTCTGGTTAGGAAGAGATTTAGAAATCAAGTAAAAGACTGTAAGAGTTATCCAGGAGCAGATGTAGACAGCGATCACAACTTGGTAGTCATGAAAGCTAGATTAAAGTTCAAAAATCTGAAAACCCGGAAGGATAAGAAACGTATAAATGTAGACATATTGAGGGATCAGAATATGAAAGATAAGTTCCAGGAGAAAACAGATCAATTAATAAATAAAACGAGTAAGGACGAAATCAAGAACGCAGAAACTGAGTGGGAGGGTATCAAGAATAGTCTAGCTTCCGCGGCTACGGACGTTTTAGGACACGATAAAAGGGAAGCTAGGAAGCCCTGGATAACGGACGAAATCTTAAACTTAATGCAAAAGAGACGAGGCTACAAAAACAGACGAGACGAAGAAGGACTGAAAACGTATAAGGCAATAAAGTGGGAAATCATTAGAAAATGTAGAAAAGCGAAAGAACAATGGATAGAGGAGAAATGCAAAGAAGTAGAAGATAAGTTGCAAGTAGGTAAGACCGATGAGGCTTACAAAATAATTAAGAGGAACTTCAGGGATGTAGGAACAATAAGTAGAAATGTTAGGAGTCAATCGGGGGACATACTGATAGGAAGAGAGGAGAAAGCGGATAGATGGAAGCAGTACTTAGGAAATTTATACGAGGGTCAGGAATTAGGAGAGATATTAGAGGAAGAATCTAGCATCGATAGGGAAGATGTAGGAAAACCTATATTGAGAGAGGAATTTGAAATAGCACTAAGGGGGCTAAAGAATAATAGAGCGCCGGGTGTAGATAAAATACAGGCGGAAATTTTGAAATGTGCGGGACAGAAAGTAGTAAATAGGATGTTTGAACTGGTAAAATACATATACGAAACGGGCGAGATGCCGGAGGATTATAAGAGGAACATTATCGTTACTATACCGAAAAAGAGAGGAGCCGACAAATGCGAGAACTTTAGAACGATTAGCCTAACTTCCCATGCGTCAAAAATCTTAACTAGAATAGTGCAGAAGAGGATGGAAAATAGACCGGAGGAAATACTAGGAGAAGACCAATTCGGGTTTAGGCGAAATAGGGGAACTCGCGAAGCTATTCTGGCGCTAAGACTAATGTTAGAGAAAACAATAGAAAAAGGAAAGAACGCTTATATAGGATTTGTAGATTTAGAAAAAGCTTTTGATAACGTAAGATGGGAAAAAATGTTCGAGATACTAAAGAGCGCGGGAATGAAGTATAGAGATAGGAGAGTAGTACACAATCTATACATAGAGCAAACTGCTGTTATCGAAGTAGAAGGGGAAGAAAGGGAAGTAGGTATTAGGAAAGGAGTAAGACAAGGATGTACGCTATCACCACTAATTTTTAATCTGTACATCGAAGAGGCGATTAATGTGGTAAAAGATAGAGTAGATTTCGGGATTAAAGTACAGGGACAGAAACTAAAAATGCTGAGATTCGCGGATGATATAGCAGTATTAGCATCTAGTAAGGAGGAACTAGAATCAGCATTGAACGAAATGGAGGCAGTGTTGACAGAGGAATACGGAATGAGGGTGAATAAAAACAAAACTAAAGTGTTAGTGTGCAGAGGGCGCGAGAGCAGAGCAAAAACGAAAGTACAAATTAATAATGAAAGATTGGAGGAAGTTAAAGACTTCACTTATTTAGAAAGTAAAATAAATTGGGATGGAAGAAGCGATAAAGACATAAAACAAAGAATAGCGCAGGGTCGAGTAGCTTTTAACAAAAAGAGAGCACTTTTATGCTCGGGGGTAATAAACTTAGAAACAAGGAAGAGATTTTTGAAAACATATGTATGGAGCACGGCACTTTACGGCTGCGAAACCTGGACCGTAGGGGAAGCAAGTAGGAAGAAATTAGAAGCTTTTGAGATGTGGTGTTACCGAAGAATGATGAAAATACCATGGACTGATAGGGTTAGAAACGAAGAAGTATTGGAGAAAGTCGGCGAGAAAAGGAGTATGTGGAAAAACTTAAAGAAGAGAAGAGATAGAATGGTAGGCCACTTGCTGAGACATGGGGGAATAGTCCGCGATATTTTGGAGGCAGAAATAGAAGTGAAGAAAGGCAGAGGTAGGCCTAGATTAGACTACTGCTCGCAAATAGTAAGGGATGTAGGTTGTAGCACAATTAGCGAAATGCGTAGGTTAGCACAAGATAGGAGAAGCTGGAGGTTAGCGTCCAACCAGTCTTAGGACTGATGACCTAATGATGAATGATGATGGAGCCTTGGAGCAGGCATAAATGACATCATGATGATAGTATTCTGCTTTCTCCGCTATATTATATTCGTACTGTTATTAGTATTTGGGGCCTTTAGTCTTTTTATAGTTAATCCATTTGTTAATGATTTACTAGATTCTGTCTACCCACCAAACTAACTATGATATCAATAATAACTGATTCAATCAAAACTAACTGAATTTGAATTCACAGAGATATTTTAATTAGTGTTTTTACATTCTATTTGACTTAAATACCAATAAAATAAGTACCAATAATAAACAACGGCGCACCATAGCTTAAGGTTTAAATATGTTCCACGGAAAATCTTCAATCCTTCCACCCATATCATCTTCATAATTCTATATCACATATATATTCGATGCCGTATCGTGGACATTGAGAAAATTCAAAGATTTACAGAGTATTTATCTCCTCGATACAGTTTTATCGAGAACCCTATGAGAAATGACAATTAATACACACCTATTTTAAGTAGAATTCATACATGACAGTTCTAAGTAGTATTACATACTTTGTTATTGCGATGGGGCCCTGTTGATATTACGAGGAGAGAGTTGTTGTTACAGGAGAGAGTTGATATTACGAGGATCTCCTCGTAATATCAACTTAGTTGGTGAAACGGATTTCTTGTAATGTGTAATATTTCGGTGTTCGTGGAAAACTGATGTCCTAGTTTTTTATCTCGCTGCTACTAAAACCGGGTAATCACTAATGTGTTTAAAATTCTCTGATGACTTTGCTATAGTCAATTTTGTTGTGGAGAAAAAAATTATCTAGATACCTCCTATTGTTAGTGTATTGCTGTTAATTCATTTTATCATTGTTATGACGTCAATTAGAAAAGATATATGGTTCAATTTATTTATATACAATTTCTCTTATATATCCTTTTGTTAGTACTTTAAAATCATTTATTAATGCGGGTCACTATTTAATTTATCAAAAGTAAAGCTTTATGCACATAATTACTTATTTCGTGAGAATTAGTATCCATTCAAGTTTAAAAAATACCTAGTGGAGTGACATAAAGACCAGTTCTAATCAAAGTCAGAAGTCGAAATTACAGTGACTGACCTGGTGAGAACTAATTATGCTAAATATTTCTTGCCCAACATTTTTGCAAAAGTATGCACTTATGGCCGTTGTTATAAACACGAGAAGCATCAATGTTTAAATTGTTCAATAGGGAATGAAAGTCTTCGCAATGATAGGAAGAGCCGACACGGAAGGATCAAAAAGCGACATCGCTATGACCATTATAAGCTAGTTATTACCTTTTTTTATATCTCTTACTGAAAACTCTTCAAGCTAAAAGGATCGATAGGCCGTTATTTCGCAGTCCCTATGCGTACTGAACATCGGGATCAAACCAGCTTTTGCCCGTTTGCTCTACGTAAAGCTTTTGTTCTCGCTGAGATAAGAGTAGGACACATACGTGATTCTTTGATAGATATACCGTCCTAGTTAAAATGCTCGCTTGGCAGTGTCCTGGAATCGAATCAAGCTGGAGGTAGAGAAGCTCGAGACATCGCGAGCGAAGATCGGCTGAACATCGAACATTGGTGATCAGTGATTGAACCCCATGGATTATATACCCATCTTTCCTCAATAAGCGTTTGACTATTGTGAAATCCCTGAACCTACTGGTTCAAGTTGTAGGAGGTTCCAAGAGCAGTTTAAGTACTTTTTGGTAGTTTAAGACAACTGTTCCCAGTACTACGAAACGTATAAAGCATCTGTGGTCTCCCCAAGTTCCTTAGTTTCTTCATTCAAAGTAGTTTTATGATATTTATTCTACTTCTTCTTCAATATCCTCATCGAGGCTTCACTCCTTTTTAGTTATTTCATACTGTTCACTTTCAGTTAATATCCTAAATCAATCATTCCTGATATTTTGTTTTCGGTTGTATATTCAGTTGCGTTATCATCCTTAAATAATACTTCTTTTTTTATAACCTCAATTTTCCCCTTTTGGTTTTTATTTTGTTCATGAAGATTTTGTTCCTACGTTATTTGATATTCAAGAAGTGCTTGTCAGATCCGGTAATAGTATCTAACTAGTTTCATTACCAACCGTTGAGTATATAGAATAAACTCACAAGGTGGAATCATGGAATTTATAAAGAAATTGTCCTATGTCAGAGTCATACATTTAATACAAAGGGATATACTTTTCATATATGCAATTTTAATGTGGAGATATTATGTTATAACTAACATTAACATTACTGTTATTGATATGTAGAAGATGATAACATATATAAGAACAAAGATGATTAATTCATGAAAAGATTAACGATGTATCTCATATGTGAATAGTCAGATGCCAACAAGTTGCTTGTTCTTCATGAGATCCTTAGAATAAGGTGTAAAAAACGTATATTTTATCTATGAACTATAGATGATCTCCCATTGTATTTGACTGTATGTTACTAACAGATTAATATTGTAATTATTGAATTACGTCCGCCTCTGTTCAACAGTACACGGCGGTCTCCAAGACCGTAGTATTCCCTGACAAACAAGTCACATCTCATCTGCATACAATCCCCCATAAACCTAGTAGATCTATATGGCTCTACACCGACAAGAGTGACAGCCGCGCAGATGATGTTATAACTGCGTATTGAGTTTATTCATCGGTAGACATATGACAATAAAATTCAACGAGTTCAAAGAAGTTTACTTAGAACATTTCTGTAACGTAATATGCCTGCTTTTGCCTTAAAAAGGGTTTAAGAAACCTTGAATTGTAAACGTTTCATTAAGAAATGTGAACGGTAAAATGTGTAGTAGTGTAATTCTAAATTGTAGGCGTATGTTAATTTGTCAGATTTGATAGCCCAGTATTGTCAAATATAATATTGTTAGATACTAGCAGTGGACTTGTAAAGAATACACTTAATTGAATCGCAAAAAGTGGGAGCTACAGCTAATTTAGAAGAAATATGATTCTTCAATGCACTAACTGCTCTTTTGAACGTCTGTAAAAGCTGTATATTTTATGTAAAAAAATGCTGATGAGAAGAGCATGGACAACAAAGGCCTATCAGTCAAGGTGTCGGTAGGATCTCTAATGATAATGAAGGCAGTATTCTGGTCGAATATTGCCGAGTGAGAAGGAACAGTATTACCAGGATATATAATGACAAGACAGAAACGTTTGAAACAAATTAGATTAAAAAACTGTGATGCCTCACATAAAATATTCTTAACTGGTGATCACACGTTAAGAATGGTGCAGTTTGCGAATGAAATATAAGGTGTCCTAATGAATTTTGGAACAACCTTGTATTCTCTGATGAAAATACTTTTCAATCTTATAACAGTGCGAGACTACACGTATACCGTTCTAGATACCTAGGTTTGAGGAGAACTACACTGTGTACTAGAACTAGTGGATGGTTTTCAGTTAATTTATGGGGACGGATGAGCATTCAAGGAGTTTGTTGGAGAATCAATGAATTGTTTATGGTACGGAATTATAAAAATATTTTAGAGAACGTGATGTTACCATCAGTGACGTAAATTTTTCATAACAGTTTTGTGTTTTAGCACGCTCAATACGTCAATCCATTTTTCACATGTCAAAAAATCTATATCGATTAGTGAACGAGAGATAATAGTGTAAAGCAATAGCCCATAGTACATGGAATATCAACTTCAACTGCGCTAGCTGTATTCGCCCTGAATCTAACAATCCATTGACCCGATACAGTGGCGTTCTATAGTAAGGGATGTGAGGTTTTTTATTTTGTATTATGATTTAAGTTTTATTAGGTATCTATTAGTGAATTACCCTTTTAAAATTATGCGAAAAAATATCGAGAAACTCTGTAGATTAGATTATATTTTCATAATTCAAACTGTGAAAGTGTAAATTATACTATAAAATATCTCGAAATATATTAAAATTGTGTTAAAATTAAAGTTATAATAATATAATGAATCTAGATTATAGTAGAATAACGAAAAATGGCTCTAAAAGGATTTATTCTGGCTTTATATCAACTTCATAAGAATGATTTTATCATTTTTTGAAAATTAGTTAAGGCCATGTATAGACTGTCTTATTGTTCAAACAATCAGTATCATAATCATAACGCTCGTCACTTGTCGACCGAAGGAAGTAATACAAGAGTCATGAGTATGATGCATATGCGAAAACTGCATTACATTGATTACTTGTTGAATGAATCCAGCTTACTGATAAATAGATAATACTGTTGAAAAAGAATACGTAACGTGCAATTTGACGCTTTTTCATGATTATTTCATTGTTAGCAATGGCCTGTTTTGAAAAGTTTCCTGTATTTTTCGTGAAGAATTTAAGAGTATTAAAAAATACCAATCTAATTTATTGCCTATTACTTTTGACTATTACTTTATCTAATGCAAATATGCAAATTTAATATTGAATTTTACATACTGCTCAAGAATGTTAAATGATTTGAAATTTTTAAATGTTTCACATTTCTTAAATTTTTCAACTTTAGCTCCTAATATCAGGTTGCTTCTGGCAAACATGTGAGCAAATAAAACTGTATTATGAAAAGTAAGTGTATAACAGTAAATAAACAATTATCCCTTGTATTATCCTTGCTACTCAAAGGCATCTTGTTACCTTTCCTCAGATTTGCACATCTCTTAGGATATCTCTTTACCATACTTATTTTGAAACATACCATTATATACTTTTTGACGAAAAATTTGTGGCAGTTGCCTCTCTCTGATTGCTATCCAAAATTGAGGCTGACCTTGGTTCGAGGTTTAAATAATGTTTTTTTCTAATAAATACATATTCTGACTAATAAGATCTCTGTATATCCACAATTTACTATAAGAGTCGTGGGCAAACGGTGCACCTACCTAGTCAACGAATTCCGCCTACTGAGATGTTTCGTTAATATGTAGTCTATGGTTGCAGTAAAAACAATCAAAAATTTCGGAGAGAGATCAGCCTGTTTCCAGCTCTTTCATTGTGACAATGTGTTAATTATGTTTCATCGTCACATATGTACACCGAATCATAGTGTAGACTATTTCGACCCTCATTAATGTTCATGCTGCCTTCACGAATTCTCTTCAGTAACCCTACAGTATTCTCAAGGAATTCGCAGACATACGAGTACCTAACGATTTCACTAACATACTCGTACCCCTCCACATCAGCGTCGATAACATGTTTATGCTACTTACTAAGTAAGTATGCTAAGACGATGGTCACCGTTATACATGCACATATGATAGATCAGATTTGTGGTTAAATTGAAACAAATGAATAATGCTTATATAATAAATTGTTTTGTCGCTCGTGCTGCCAACGTTACAATTTGTATAATGGATCTTGGAGTGTTTCAATTTAGTGACGACGCACGGATTACATGCTACACCACTCACAATTGTTACTAATATGCCACAATTACCAGCACGTATGTCTAGAGATATATGTTTTAATCAACTACGTACAGCATAGACAGTTAATAATTTATTTCATTTATTTTAATGGAAATATCACTTCTATTGAATATTTTTGTTGAGAACCTTTTCATTACTCTATCATAGGTTGACGGATTTGTATTGAACTGTTATCCTAAAATGTGTTTTAGCCACGACATTGTTCAAAAATGTCAGTTGATTGATTCATACGATTCTTACCTGTAACGCACACGCAAAGAATCATTATACAAACCATATATTAATTAGTATGTCACATTTAATGCGAGGAATCGTTCTGTATCGTTACTTGATTAAATCTCGTTAAAAAATTATATACAGTAACTTTAAACGAAAGAGATTTGCAAGATGCCCCAATTTTGTCATCTTTAATCGCCGCGCATTATGCACCACATCCACGAACTTAATTTATTTCTTAATTGAAGACGATCTCAGCATTAATCGTCTTGTTGCTTGATAAATTGACTCTTAATAACACACCCATAAAAGTTTTATAATACATTTATATTGGTTTTATGTATATTTGTGAGGCGAGTTTTCAGCGGTAATTAAAATAATTTCTTCACGTTTTTACAGCTATAGCTATAAGTAACAGTACCAATAATTATGTCTGTGAACTGTGAACATAAAGAAGAAGGTCAAAGATTAATTAAACTATCATAGGTAGTTTGCAAAAGCATAATGGAATTCAGGATGTCCGTCCTATTAATATGAATTGTCTGCTTTCTTGGTTGGTCTTTAAATATATGTACAAATTTATTGAGATAATTATAATTTGATTTAGACAAAATAGGGGAACTCACGAAGCTATTCTGGCGCTAAGAGTAATGTTAGAGAAAACAATAGAAAAAGGAAAGAACGCTTATATAGGATTTGTAGATTTAGAAAAAGCTTTTGATAATGTAAAATGGGAAAAAATGATCGAGATACTAAAGAGCGCGGGAATGAAGTATAGAGATAGGAGAGTAGTACACAATCTATACAAAGAGTAAACTGCTGTTATAGAAGTAGAAGGGGAAAGAAGGGAAGTAGGTATTAGGAAAGGAGTAAGACAAGGATGTACGCTATCACCACTAATTTTTAATCTGTACATCGAAGAAGCGATTAATGTCGTAAAAGATTGGATTGTCGATAAAGAGTGGATTTCGGGATTAAAGTACAGGGACAGAAACTAAAAATGCTGAGATTCGCGGATGATATAGCAGTATTAGCATCTAGTAAAGAGGAATTGGAATTAGCGTTGAACGAATTGGGGACAGTGTTGACAGAGGAATACGGAATGAGGGTGAATAAAAACAAAACTAAAGTGTTAGTGTGCAGAGGGCACGAGAGCAGAGCAAAAACGAAAGTACAAATTAATAATGAAAGATTGGAGGAAGTTAAAGACTTCACTTATTTAGGAAGTAAAATAAATTGGGATGGAAGAAGCGGTAAAGATATAAAACAAAGAATAGCGCAGGGTCGAGTAGCTTTTAACAAAAATGAAGCACTTTCATGCTCGGGGGTAATAAACTTAGAAACAAGGAAGAGATTTTTGAAAACGTATGTATGGAGCACGGCACTATACGGTTGCGAAACCTGGACGGTAGGGGAAGCAAGTAGGAAGAAATTAGAAGCTTTTGAGATGTGGTGGTACCGAAGAATGATGAAAATACCGTGGACTGATAGGGTTAGAAACGAAGAAGTACTAGAGAAAGTCGGCGAGAAAAGAAGTATGTGGAAAAACGTAAAGAAGAGAAGAGATAGAATGGTAGGTCACTTGCTGAGACATGGGGGAATAGTCTGCGATATTTTGGAGGCAGAAATAGGAGTGAAGAAAGGCAGAGGTAGGCCTGGATTAGACTACTGCTCGCAAATAGTAAGTGATATAGGTTGTAGCACAATTAGCGAAATGCGTAGGTTAGCACAAGATAGGAGAAGCTGGAGGTTAGCGTCTAACCAGTCTTAGGACTGATGACCTCATGATGATGAATTATAATTTTGATCAAAAGCGTTTATAATTCAATATATACAAAATCCGTATAAACGGAGGGCGGTTATACTGTTTCGAAGATAGTAGATAGGCATCTTCTATAATTTGGATTATTTTCAGTAATATTTACTTTCGATGTACAAAGCCAACTTGATTTCTGTAATATTCTGTCATTATTTATAGATTATTGTCATTTATCATATTCACTCATCATTATTTGTTCGACAAAGGACGAAGTCGAGATCATATTTTATATGGTACGTGTCTAGGAGCCACGCAATAAGTCGATTAATCGAGAAATCGATCGATTCATCACAAAATTACCGAGAATAAAAATACATGAATAGTCATTTTGTTAAAAGTGAGAAATATCATGGACAATTTCTAGCCATAATGGTTGTTCAATCAGACCACTTAATAAAGTTACGAAATCTATTAATTTCATATTTTGGCGATTATGAAGTAAACTCTTATCTTACTCACTCACTACATACAAATGTGGATGCACATCTCCAAAAGCAACTTTTATTGGTTACTGGTAGGTTACAGTACCTTCACCTTTTGAGATAATACTGCTCACTATTGAAAAGTAGGGAAAGAATGTAATAGGAAAGAATATCCTTTCCTATACAGAAAATCATTTTCAGAAAGATGGAAGGGACATTCACAAAGGCCAAATTTAAATAACTAAATATAGTGATTGTATGATTCGAATATAACTATTAGAAGATGTGTTGCTTTGTAAACATAGTAGATACTTCGATCAAGAAGGGATATCCTCATTCAAACCATTCAGAAAATATCGTTTTGAATAATTATTTTATAGATACTGCAATAATAACGCAAAAATTGGACAACTTCAGAAATTGGTCGTTAAAGAAACAAAAAACGAGTTATTCAGGATGAGCCCTTGAGATTCAGAAATGATGAGAGAAAAAATCACTGTGATTGTCTGCTGTTTTTGATCCAATATTGTACAATTGAAGGGCTTGGTGCAAAAACCAATCAGCTCCATTTTTTCCGAAAATCACTTTTTCAATGAACTTAAGTATACTTGGGAAGCTGAATCGATTGGAATATAAATGGGACATCTGCATGATTTATAATAGAAAATATAACACATTATCAAGTTGTATGAATATCATTTTGTGTCAAGAACGGGTCAGATCCGGAGCTGTCTGTTTCTTACTGCAAATGAAATCAAATCATTATGCCAGTCTTAAAGAAAAATGTGGCCCTTGCTAAAGCTGAAGAATCGGTCGAGGTACTTTGCTTTAACTATCAAGAAAACATGCCCTTGCCACACATTCTTTCAAATTCTTGTCTTGTTTTACTATTGTAAAATACATTTCACACAAATGTATTTTAAAGAGACAATTAAGGGTCTACAACTTCTGCATACATTCAGCAAAAACAGGTGAAAGCAAATATTATATGTATACGATGAAATAACGGCTAAAAAGGGATGCAACTAAGTTGTAAGTTTCTTGTTACACTACATAGAAAATTTTCTTTCACCGACTGTTCGTGAGCTATATCTATTCTCGGATAACTTTGCTCAAAATAAGAACTCTGTGCTGGTTAATTGTTTGCACACATTTATCAATACCATAGTGAAAAATATTAGACTAATCTAGTAGATCAGTTTCGGGAACCAGGGCACAGCTTTTTGCTCTGTAATCGATCATTCGGCTTAATCGAAAAAGAAAAACGTAAAAAAGAAGTAGTTTATACGCCCAAAGGGTGGAGAGATTTGGTCAAGAACGCATACAGGAAACTCACTGTAGTAGAAGTCTGTCAGGATAGCATTCTAAACTTCTCTGTATATTTTAAAAGTTTTATGAAAAAAAACTGTTACAAATGCTAAAAAAGAAAAGTTCTCTATTTCGAAATATCGTGTTTTCAGGTATGAAAAAACTAATGTAGTGAAGTGCAGTATAACAACAGGAGTAACATTGTTTTCTGAATTTGCTTTCAAAAAATTATCTGCACCATATTCGTTGCCTTCAGAAAAACTGTATAACAGCTATCGTCTACCTATCAATCAAAAGAAACTTGAGAATGTAAAGTCCCTGGCTGAAAAGTATGTACCTAAGAATGATCAGTAGTACTACGATACTGTTTGTAATGCTATTGGTCCTGAAATACCTCAAGAAAACTCCAATAGCGATGATGAGGATGTAGAAGTTGAGATGTTTGGAACTTCTGTTTTTCGAGTTACTTGTGAAATAAATCAATTGTTTTTTGTCATACACTGAGTCTTGTTATTATATTTTGTGTCAAAAAACAGACAGCTCCATTTTGAGAAAATGCTGTTTAACAAAAAATATATATATTTTCATATATTTTCATAAGAAAAATGTTTCTTAGTGAACTTTTCTTTTCTTTATTGAAAAGTTACTTTTAATTTCTTCAAATTTTCTTCTATTTCGAAAAACAGTTTAATGTTGATACTGTAAAATTTTAAAAAATGGAGCTGACCGGTTTTTGCACCAAGCTCTTAAATTACGCCTGTAATTTTTGAAGTGAATACTACTTTGGCGGCGTTCTGATATTTGACGAGAATGGAGAGTGAATTGGAAAAAATGTAACGTTTCGAGATTTCGTTACACGAGAGAGCAAAAAGATATAATGTAGAGAGAAGGAGAAAGAGAGCTATGCATTTGGTATACCTAAAGCACAGGCTTCGTTACAAGACAGAGTACACAGATATATAACATAGAGAGAAAGAGAAAGAGAGTTATACATCATATATATATATATATATATATATATATATATATATATATATATATATATATATATATATATATATATATATATATATCAGTTTAGGCTATCCGCGTCTCCCTTTTGTGCGGTCCATCGTCTTTAACGCCCACTCATACGCTAAGTCCAAGGTCTAAGTTGCTTGAAGGGGGAATAGTTTAGGAAGCATCGTATGAGCAAGAGGGAGAGCCACGTATTCATTGAATACTAGGCAATAGATGAAAATATAGTATGATGCGCATGCGCTCGAGTACGTACAACTCTGACGCCACACGGGAGTGGAGCAAGAGAGAGCGATATAAACTCACTACGAAGCGATGAAAAAATATCGTCATCGCAGCCATCTATATCTCACCGAACCAAAATCTAGAAGATATAATATATTTCATTCACCGCTCCCTACTGGTTTACAGCCACACAGGTGCAAATACACTTGGAAGAGGCGAAGACAAAATCCCTTTGATTCTTGGGGGGAGATTTCAATGTAAATGTCGGATCCAATGGTTCTTTGACGTTGATTAACTTTCTTCGAGAAACATTTGGTCTGCTTATAAATAACAATCCCAAAGAATCAACAACAAAATCCGGAATAACAATAGATGCAATTTTTACACGTTCTCTAGAAAATATCGAATCACGAACATATATTTCATATTTTAGTTATCACAAACCAATCATATCAGTATTACCAATTGAACCACCAGCCGCTGATTGTGTAGATAATGAATAAACCGAATATTTTTTAGACATATTTTATATTGTTACATTTCCTTTGAAATTATCCCTCTCCGTTTCTCTCTCTCTCTCTTTCAATCTCTCACTCTTAATCTCTCTCATTCTCTATTCTAAAGAAGTATTCACTTCTATCACGTATACTGTGCTGCACATGATATTTTTTTTTACACACTGACTTATAGACCATATATTATTTTTAGGAATCTTTTATTTTTATATATAACGATTAAATTTAGTACCATCAGTATAAAATTTCTAGTGTTTTGTTCTAACAAATCTGAATATTTTGTAAATTTCCAACACATTTTCCATACTTTCCACAGGATACTTTTCACAAATCATTATACATTCATTTAACAATTTGGTCATTTATTAATAAATTTTCGGTATTCATATATACAACAAATATGAGTTACCATATATTTGGTTTCAAAAAACAACTTATATATTTAGATAAGCCAGCAACACATGGTTTTACGTTCATGATTATATATATTCGCGTCACGATTTCCGTTCAAGACTCCCGGAATATGCCTTAAAAAAACAAAAATAAGTTGAAACAATAAAAATGAAAATTGTAAGTTACATAAGTTAGCTATTGTAAACAATTATAATACAATAAACTGACAATAAAACTCTAGTTGTATTTGTATTATGTCGCCTAGCCAACGACGCACATTATGACTACCATATTGATTATCCAGTGACCCGAGCTTACCGAGATAGTTACGTCAGTTGTTATACATCATCAGTCTATATTGAATGTTATTTACTAGAACAAATATTCTTGCAATTTTTGTAAGTACAAAACCGAAATATCCGTTTTAGTCTAATTATTATATACACACGTACGAACGCCTATATTATGCGATCTAATTCATCACCTCAACACCTACAGGTTCCTATAATAATCCCATTGCTTCTATCAACCCAGCTACGACCAAACATGGATGTGGCAACGGCCGTAATTATTTAAATTACGTGATTAAATCACCTGTCTTCACGGAGTTCTCTAACAGAGACCAGGCGATCAACAACGAGCCGTCATAATTGAGCGCATTTTGCTGGTTAACGTAATGAAATGTTTCCAGTACCGTGACAATTATATTTAGTTGAAAATTATATTTAGTTGGTGTCAAGTCTAGTTTTCAAAAAGGAGCAATGTGCTCAAGTTTAGAAATAACTTTATGAATAGATTATATTGCATGTAACTGAGTTGATCATATATGTATAAAAACTATTAGAGGTTGCGTATACTTGACGTCAGGAAAACAAGTTACTTAAATTGAAAAGTTTCTCATTGAAGACAAATTCGTTGAAAATTGGGGATCTCTCGTGTAACTTTCATCTGCAAATATCACATTCTGGGTTCAAGTTCCTTCATCACCTGTATACGGTGTTCCCTTATTGATCCGGCAGTACTTAAATGATCATTTTATTGCACCCCATAGGTGATCTATGAGGTTTATGGACTATGGACTGACCAGGTGCCACTCCATAGTAGAAATATTCACAAATTGAAGGTAGTCAAGTACCAGTCTTGCAACGTGTAACTGAGCGTTATACTGCATGAAAATAAAATTGTTTACGATGTATTCTTCTACGATGTTTTCCACGTAAAAATATCCATTCATGGATCTTTCCCGTATAACAACTACATACATGCGACGATCGAAACAAATTCCTCCACCAAAATTAATCCACCAAAGAAAATGGGATCCTCAGAGAGATACTGCAAGTAGAAAACCCTTTTTGTGGCCTCCGTCAGACTCGTTGATGTCCATTTGGTGAATTAGGACTTAGTTTTGTCTCTAGTCTGAAAGTAATACTCGAAAATAAAACAATGGCCCAATTTACGTGTTCTCTTGCATGCAGTATAGTAACTTTATGTTGTCTTATGAGCAAGGGTGTAGTCCTTCTTCATTGAGCCTTCTCCTGATCGTTCGTCCAGAGATTTCGAGCTCCTGCTATGGCTCTTCTTAACACAAAACCTGTAGAATGCCTGCTTCTTAAGGTGATTTGCATAATATATCGCTTATCTCTTGCATATGTAGACCTCTTAAGACCTTATCCTAGGATTCTACAGTAATCTCCAAGTTCATTGAAAGGTTTAACTGTTCGACTGAAGCGTGTAGCGGCCGTGTCTTCTTTAGTTCTTAACGGTCTGTCTTTAGTTTGATTAATTAATATATCACACAATTCCTTTGTTTGTGTAGAAAATGATATATCATTATGGAATCCTTTCTAACACACGATTAAACGGTCCTCTGACGTGTGCAATAGGAAAATTGAACTCCCTATGTACTTTAGTTGCAGATTTAATATCCCGTAGATAAATTCTAGGACTGGCAAATCTCGCGACATCTAACAAGCTGTAAGTGAGACTGTTAGATCTCTGAACATTCTATGTAAAGGGTGGTCCAACCATAATGTACGATATTAATTGTGAGTCGCACCTTAACGTCAAGTTTTTTGCCCAACTTAATTTGACATTTCTTTGTTTCAGTGTTTGACAAATTCAACCATGGAGAGGTACACAATTGAGCAGCGTGTTACGATTGTTGAAGCCTTTTACGAAAATGGGCGTTCTAATCAAAATGCATTTCATGCACTTCGTGACTTTTTTGGTCAGCATAATCGACCAAATGTGTCCACAATCGGGAGAATTGTGCGCAAATTTCAGCAAACCGGGTCTGTAGGAAATGTGAAAATACCTGTGCATGCTCGCCCAGTTCGTTCTGCGGAAAACATTGCTGTTCGCGATAGTGTAGCAGAAGAGCCGTCAACCTCGACTCGTCGTCGTGCCCAATAATTGAACATCTCACGAACATCACTTATGCGAATTTTGAATAAAGATTTGAATTTACACGCTTACAAGGTTCAGTTCACTCAAGAGCTGAAGCCTACTGACCATTTAAAGCGTCGTCAATACGCCGAATGGTTGGTTGAACAGACAGAAGTGAATGGTGACTTTACAAAGAAAATCATCTTCAGCAACGAGGCACACTTTCACCTCAGTAGATTCGTTAACAAGCAGAATTGCCGCATTTGGGCAAATGAGAATCCACGAGTGATTGTTGAAAAGCCGATGCATCCACAAAGAGTGACTGTTTGGTGCGGTTTATGGGCTGGCGGCGTCATCGGGCCGTACTTCTTCGAAAATGAGGTCGGCCAAGCAGTTACCGTGAATGGTGTTCGCTATCGCGAGATGATAACGGACTTCTTGTGGCCAGAAATTGAGGATATGGATCTGGACGATATGTGGTTCCAACAGGATGGTGCCACTTGCCACACAGCCAACGAAACAATGGCACTTTTGCGCGAGAAATTCAATGGCCGTGTTATCTCACGTCGTGGCGATGTTAATTGGCCGCCACGATCATGTGATTTGACACCGTTGGACTTCTTTCTCTGGGGATATTTAAAAGAAAAAGTGTACGTCAATAAGCCAAGAACAATTCAAGAGCTTAAGGATGAGATAATTCGGCACATTAACGACATTGAACCTCAATTATGTCTCAGAGTCATTGAAAATATGGACGATCGGATAGAGGTATGCCACCGAAGCCGTGGCGAGCATTTGGCCGATATTTTGTTTCACACATAATTGTCATAGATCCTTTTATCATAATAAAAGATATTGAGGTAATTCCCTGAAAAATTTTTGTTTTATTTTCAATTAACATCGTGCGTTTTGGTTGGAACACCTTTTATAATGATATGATAATGTAATGTATAGTAAACACCTAATAGGTATTTTCAGGAATTTTTAAGGTAGATCACAACACAAATGCACCTAAAATAAAACCGCCACTGGTAGTAACAGAGGCTATCCTAGCCCACCTACATAAATTATTTAAGAATTTAAAACTTTACAAAACTATAAGAGACAATGGAAAATTTTTCTGATACAATAATTTTCTCCAGTACATGACATGTTAAATTAATTGAGGCCTATCGCCTGTCTGTCCTTAATAATACGAAAATATTTAATTTTTTATTAATAACTTGGACTATCGAATTTCGTTTATGTAACAAAATAATGATTTACTGTTCTTCCTTAAATAGTAGCTGGGATAAATTAACATGGTGGATAATTTGGAGACTGTCACTTGAACAATGATGCGGAATCTCCGTGGATCATATATCACGGCTTTTTAGTAATGACCTAAGTACGTGACAACTAATAATTCACAATTCCACAAAGGAAGATTTTAAAGCATGTGTAATGTCAGTGAAACCACACCACGACTAACAATATCCAGATCCTGAAATAAATCTAGCATTCATCTCTATAAAATATTTAATTACAAGGAAACTTAAGTCCTCATATTCTCTACGCCACTGTATATCATCCCATAAAGGCTGAAATTTGAACGCGACAGCCGAGCAGTCCTATGAATTATGGTTAATTTGTTGTAATTATTTCTGGATTTATGTCGCAGGTATTTGGACTATCTCCGGTTTATTCGGCTAACAACCCGATGGCCGTGATATACGACTTCTCGTTCAACGGCCAGTAATATAAAACTGAAGCGCATAAGGCTCTCGAGAGCCCAGCAGGACGTCGATGGGGGACTGAAATGGTTCAAGGTGCTCCTATGGCCCCCGCCGTAAAATCACAAATTAAATTAAATGTTAACAGCGTGGCGTTGTCGAAGTGGTAGGAAGCGGCGGAAAATGTGTTTAATATACTGGGTGTTCGCATTACGCAGATACATTTAACGGGCTACATCCACTTAGAAACATGAAAAAATAGTCTATCTTCGGGATGAATTCTCTTGGGAACTGTTAATGATAAATAAACATTTCTTTTTTGAATTAAGATAAATTTATTGTAAACATGGTGAAACCAACACAATTTAATAATATTTAAAACCGGAAGTGGAGCGCCTATTTCGCGACCCGGTTTGCAGTGACCCATCTCCCACTAAAACTGATCATCTGAAATTAAAGATAGTAATCTATCATGAAGTTAAGTATATTCGAAACATATTGACGATCGCCGTTTCCGAAAATTGTTCTTAAAAAAAGCAACACATGGAACTAAAGTACGAAAATTCGGTAAAAACGCAATTATCGCAATTTATTTAAACAATTTTGGGTATTTTTAAAATATCGTTGTTCTGTTAATAAGGGCCTAAAACGTGACTATGCCAATTTTCAATAGAATCTGTCGATCGGTTCTTGAGATATGACGGGCACCGTTTCAGATTCAAAGGACGATGGACTTTTTTTAGGATGATATATTTTCATCTTTCTTATTGCAAAAAATTTTGTGTGTAGATATTATTGCAATGTGGTAAAAAAATTAACAGTTTTAAAACCTTAAAACGGACTTTTCCGCACGTAGAATACTCTATCTCGACATTGAGTGACCGAGAAACAATAAACCAACACGTAAATGCAGAATATGTCCACCATCGTGTTTTCTAGTGATCCATGAACAGGGTGGGGTGTATCTTATCTACCTCAAAAGCAATGGATGTCGTGTGGTAGACGTCCCTAATGAGAATCAGTCGAAACTCGATCGATCCGACACGATTCAATTGAGTGATCGTGCTAACAAAAAAATTTTTTCAAATAGTCCACCATTGTTCTTTCTCATCACCCATGTACATGATAGGGTGTATTCTATCCACCTCAAAATCAATAGGTGTCGTCTGGGAGACGTCCCCAATCAGAATCAGTCAAGACCCTATCGATCCGACACGATTTAGTTGAGTTATCGTGATAACAAGATTAAATGACGACGACAATGACAACGATGACAACGACGATAATGAAAACGACAAAAACATCGACATACACACAGCAATCATTTTTTAAAAACCATTTTTTGTTGCTTTTAGGCCGAGAAACGAAAAATAAACCCAGAAAAGAATTTATTCTTTCAATTTTTCTTTACATGATTACATTACTTTTCCACGTATAGTGGAGTGCGTAAAAGTAATAAAATGATTCCTCAAGTTTGTCGCTGATTAGATATGTCGATCATTGTTCCGCGCCTGATGAGGGTGCTCGCTCATTGAGGGGCGCAGGTAGCAACTTTAGCCGTCCTCAACCGCGTGACTGAAAGCTCTGTATCTCTGTAAGTTTTAAAGATATCGACTTGAAACTTTCATAACATATTCTTAAGCTTTCATATTATAATAATATGCAAACAAATTTTAGAAAATTTTAGGTGAATGTAGCCCTTAAGGCTTATAATACTTGAAATTGTGAAACTGGTTCAGATGGCTTTCATCAGGGGTTTTAACTGGCAAATATAAATAGCTAAAACTATCTATAATTATCTTAAAATGTGTAAAATTTACAGGAACATATTTTTAACATACTGAAATAATATTTTTTAGTCCAATTTTTCGACTCTATAAGATTTCGACATTTACAAGATATTTGTATAATTTATTAAGTCATTATTAAAGTAACTATTCTAAGGAGTCGCAACAGAGATGTACTAATAATCAATGCGCTGCTGACGTCCATTTCTATAGCAACAATGTTGCAACCGCATGTTACACACAAGCCTGTTATGTGTTTGTTTTCATCTCATCGCTGTCTTTGCTGCATGTGCGGCCTTACGGATCACGTTGTGTGTTTTATTTTCCATGGTTTTATTCGTACGATAAAGTGAAAATTAACATATCGCGAGACAAATAATCCAGACCACAATTACTGCAAGCCTGGGTTGGTAGTGATTGGAAATTGTTTGCGGATAGTTTATATTAGAAGAAATGATCTGGTGACTCAAAACTATTTGTGTTGTTGCTTTTACTATGTTTTTTTTAATATTTATTAAATATAATGTTTTTAAAATGTAATTTTTCTTTTAGTTTTTAACTCATTCTGATTATTCAGTTGATCAAAGATACTACGTGAGGGGCAAGAACGAAAGGTAGATATGAAATCAACGTAAATAACTCACTTATTAGACCCAGGTCAACTTTCAAAATGTCAAAATTTGTAGGCCTATGTTATCGATGAATAATATGAATTAAAATAATAATTTTCATCAATGACCAAATTAGGGGTTCTCGGTATTAAAATATTAAAGATATCTAAGAATAATGGCATAAGATGGAATCAATTAACTCCGTAATTAATAAACAAAGAACGACAAATGACATTATAGAGACGTTAAACATTAAATCATGGGAAGCATACTTAGAAGAAAAAACAAAAATATAAATGAGTTTTTCACGGACACTGAAGAATTACACGTCACTCGACGTGTGTTTCAAAAACCAATATGGCATCATCAGGAGATGACTAAAACAGTAAATC
This sequence comes from Rosalia funebris, assembly GCA_037954035.1. Taxonomy (NCBI): domain Eukaryota; kingdom Metazoa; phylum Arthropoda; class Insecta; order Coleoptera; family Cerambycidae; genus Rosalia; species Rosalia funebris. Next base: position 37,468,860 of record JAZFAV010000015.1, read on the forward strand.
TCTCGTTCCTCGTGCAAAACTGTTTTTCTTTTTGTTACTGCAGATTCCAGCCCTTTCCCAAGAACATATTTAAAACCATTTCCCAGTAATAATATGGAACTTTAAAAAAGCAAGTTAATTTTGTCATTAGGATGCCTTTTGAATAATTTAGAGAGAGATATAACAAAGAGTAACATGTTATATAAATTACATTTCATACTTTGCTGGGCTTATATTTCACTGAATAATAATCCTTGTATAATATATCACTAGAATGGGTAGGTAAAAAATACGTAGTTCTCCTCCGAAATAACTGCTACAAATGCATACTAAATTAATAGGACTTTATTTACCTCATAACATTTTTATTCTGCCATAATTCAGGCAGAATTACCCATAATTTTTAAATTCTCCTTATTTAATAACGTATATAGGATAATGGTGAAGGACAAGGGACGAATATATAAGGTTTATGATTCATGGGTATGAATGGCGACGGTATTATGCTCTGAATAAAAGAAATAAGAGTCAATAATAAAGCTGCGGGAACCCGTGGGTTTTTATGGTTAATTTAAATGGTAACCTGATATAACTGCCCGATTTTGTATATGAAAATATATATCTCTCCATGTTATTATTAATATAAAAATTATTTATTTATTTACTTTCCCACTTTTGATTTTGCTTTTAATTTTTGATTTTACATATAATTTTATCCCCACCAATTATTCAAGAATAGAATACATATTACTAATATTACCAATAAAATAAAGTTACTGGAGATGTAATGGCAATTAGTAACTTATTTAGAGAATATGCCATATACTAATATGTTATAGTAATAGTAAATAATTAATAACTATCAATAATAACGTGTACAATGTAATAAAAAAGCAGGAGATCAAGCTAAATGATTGACTTGTTTTTTGTTTGATGTCCATGTACTATTCATTTTATCGCTATTTGCCAAATAAAAAACTCTCTTATCGTGCCGATAAACGGAACAGTCTACCTGAGCCAAGTCATAAAGAGAAGCCATGGTATGTTTTAAGATTTTTTATTTGGCAAATAGCGATGAAAAAAACTATATTTTTAATATTTTCTTATATAATTTTTCGTCATTATAAGCATTTTCATGCGAAATGCAGCTAATTTCTTAACTTGTAGCTATTTGTTATTATTTATATGTTCTGAAAAATAAGGGGGATATTCAATGAAAAGCTCTACTATAGTGTTAAAAAGTATCCTATTTAAAGTGGCGTGGCAAAATTTCTCAAGGTCTCTCAAGGACAAACAGTGAACGAAATTTACTATTTGGAAGTTCTAAGAACTCTTCGAGAACGAGTGAGGGACAAAGGTCAATTTGTGGCAGGAAGGGGGGTGGGTTCTTTACCAAAACAACGCCTTCAGCTCACAATGCTTTCTCGATTAAGCAATTTGTGGAAAAAAGAAGAAACATTCCTGTCCTCGAACACCCACCGTATTCGCCATATCTAGCCCCATGTCATTTTTACCTTTTCTCAAAAATTAAAATTGAACCCAAGGGAACACATTTTTCATAACTGGATGAGGTAAATGAAAAAGCGGCAAACCTTCTGAAAAGCTTTTCATCCGAAGACCTCAAACATTGTTTTTCCCAATGGAAAATTCGTATGAAGTGTTAGATCAAGAAGAGAAGTACATAGAAGGTGATCACTCTTAAAATGTATTAAGCAGTAAATAAATATTTGTTTGAAACTTACTTCGGTTTATTTTTAGCCAGACCTCATCTCTATTTACTAAACGGCTGCTTTGGTGTGTGTGTCACGAAATTTTTAGGTCAATGTACAAAATGCTTTTCGGTCGAATTTCGGCATATTAACAAAATCAATATAGTAAATCGACCCTCGCGAACTACGTGGTAACTTTTGGTTTTTGATTCGGAGCCTCTAGAAGCATGCTCCGGAGGTGCCTCCGATATGAGCAAAGGGACGGCGCAATATTATAGCGATTTGCTTACTCGCATATTATTAAGGTCCCAATAGAGTATTGACAATAAGACGTAAGTAAAGACGATGTCATACCTTCCTTCTCATTCTGCGACCACACAGCCTTAAGAATTTCATTTCTTTCCCGCGAAATCTCCATATACGTCCAGCATCTTCCTATTGATCACTAAATAGCCGTGCAAATCTCCATTTTCAGCGTTAATTGTGTCACCGGCAAATATGGCAAGAGGAGAGACGGTCGAAAAAATCGCCGTGTTGCTGAAGAAGAGCCTAGTATGCGGAGCGGGCGCCCGCTCCGGCACGGCGCTGCAGGTCAGTGAGTTCTCGCGACCTCCGACCTCAGCCGCGGCTCGCAACAATGCACACGCTCCACGCAGATAACATTGTTACGCCGCGAATTGACGATGGCGGATGGATAGATTGTGAACTTTCTGGGCGCGAGAAGTCGATCTCGATTGCATTGATGGACACATGCGACTGACGCGAAAAGGTAAAGGTCCTTTTGAGGATATAAATATATCGTTCCATTTATTACACAGGCCAACAAAGATTTTGTGATCGGCCTTTTTTTGACTTAGTTATATACCATGAACTACAGAAACACTATTTTTTTGTTTCCATCATACACAAGTATTTGTAAATGTACATTGTATAATAATTTGTTGCTTTTAAAACCGAGGTTCTATAAAATTAAATTTTCCTTCAATATTTGCGGCGCCCCTGCGTTTAATCGGTTTGAAGCATACACACCAGTGTGGGGGATTTACCTAAATAGAGTTAGCCGGTGGGGATATTCCGGATTTATACTATTCGATTATTTACATAGTCGTGTAGTACGTTTTTAATATGTGTACGTTTACTCATGACATCGCATCGGATGTTTTTATTTTGTTTTAAAAATGCCTAGAAGCTGTAAGAATACATCAAATATATTTTATAAACTTAACACCTAGTTCAAAAAATGTTGTTTATGCAAATTTGGTTGATACGCAAAAATTCTTTTGCTGCCACATCATATTATATTAAGATTAATGAAGCAATATGTAAAAGCTATAGATAAAAGTGGAAATTGTTTTAAGTATGTACTTATGTGATAAATTTCCAGCTCTTTCTGAAGCAAAATTAAAGGAAGACATTTTCGTAGGACCACAAATAAGAAAGTTAATGCAGGATCAACAGTCTGAAGAAACAATGACAGAAATTGAAAAAGAATCTTGAATGTGGTTTAAAAATGTAACAGAAACTTTTTTAAGACATTATAAACATTCACAGTAGGAGGGTATGAGAAAATTGTCAACAAAATGCTGGATAAATTTAAGCAACTTGGTTGTAATATGAGCATAACAATTCATTTTCTGCATGTTCATCTGGACTACTTTCCAAAAACTCTTCCAAAAGGTTCCATCAAGACATAAAGGATATGTATAGGAGGTACCAGGGTGATGGGATGTGGCAATGATGGCAGATTACTGTTGGATGCTAAAAAGAGAACATCCAATGAATGATTACACAAGAAAAACTACAAAACGAAGTTTTTTTCTAAATGGAAATATTCTCAAAGAAAAAAGAAATTAAAGATTCAAAACTATTTGTGTTGTTGCAATATTTAACAATATTTATTAAAATGTAAATTTTCCTGTAGCATTTAATTTATTCTAACTATTCAGTTGATCAAAAACCTTACGTGAGGGGCATGAACGGAAGGTAGGTATGAAATCGACGTAAGTAACTCACTTATAATCACCTTCCAAACCCAAATAAACTTTCAAAATGTCAATATTTGTACGCGTATGTGTGTTATCATCGAAGTAGGCGTCACCAAGTACTCAAACGGTACGAAAATCAACTGCTTCCATACACGACTATTAAACTGTTCAGAAGAAGTAAAGGGAATTTTGAGTTTGACTGGAATTACGTCATACTATAGGAGGCTTGTCTGCCTTATTTTTCATTATTCCACTCTCAAAACTAATAAAACATAATATTAAGTGGAATTTGCCATCGGAATTATAAGAATCTTTTAGGTTGTTAAAGACACGTTATGAAAGATGCTTGCAGGTATTTAAGAGACAAGTATTTCGTCCCATAAATCCTGATTTGATTCTATTGATCAGTGGCAATTAGTAATACCGAAAGAAATGGTTTGATATTATTAAGACCCTATATGACATGACTCTCCAAATGCAGTCATGCAGGTGTATTTAAAACGATAGCTAGAATTTCTGGTAAGTACTATTAACCAAAACTAAAGGCAGACGTATCCAAATATATCGTTCACTGTGAAAATTGTATTCACCTTAAGCCTGAACAAAACCTGCATTAGATCATATGTTGAATAAAATTGTTACGGCCACGAAACTTTGGTAGTTTATTTTAAATTACGAGGATCAGAAATTGACATAATTGGACATAATTAATTTCTTCGACATAAGTAATTTATTTTCTGGCACATTCACTTAAAGATGTTATGGTTACGGTTAACATTATCCTATGATAAGTATATACGTACATCTCAGATAAGGGATTTATTATAAATGCTTCAGGAAATAAAACTATAGTTTTCATTATGATTAGACAAGAAACAGTATCTCATGTTATTAGAGTTTAAGACAAAAATATTAATCAAGAAATATATATATATATATATATATATATATATATATATATATATATATATATATATATATATATATATATATATATATATATATATATAGACAGGTATATATAAATGTCTGAAAATATAGCCATATTATTAAATTCCACCTAACTAATAGATTAAACAGGTACTTAATTATTTATTTGTCTTCACTTAACATTAGTTATAGCAGTAATTTTTTTGCAAACTAAAAAACAATTATTGAAAGAAATATTCTTCTTCTTCTTCTTTTAGCTCATAACCCTTGGTGGGTTTTGGCTTGCTCTACTATGTTCCTCCATCTGGTTCTATCTACCGCTATTCTCGTTCAGATTCCTAATCTTAGAGTTTTTAGGTCTTCCTCCACATCGTCTATCCACCATTGCTTGGGTAGCCTTTTTGGTCTTGTGTTTTGAGGTTTCCATTCAAGGATTCTCTTCACAATTCTCTCGCCCTCCGTCCTGTATACATGTCCTAAAACCTTATCCTTTGACTTTTTATGCATCTTACTATATCGTCTCCTTTTCTAAGTGCATCAATTTCGTGATTCATTCTTATTCTCCACATACCGTTTTCTTGCACTGGGCCGTATATTCTTCTAATAATCTTTCTCTCAAATATTCTTAATTGATTTTCATCATTGTGAAAGAAATATTAGTCATATACTTTTTTTAACAATTTATTTACATAAATAGACTAAATACTTTTTCTATTATTCTATCATCAAAGAAATTTTCGTAAAGTAAATTCTGAACTTTATTTCAAGAAACACTACTTATTTAATTTAATACCTGTTTTGTAATAATCAAATTAAGATAATTTACGATCTTTAAATGTATTTACAATGTTATTTTCTGCTGAAATAACCATTTTAAAAGCATTTTTATACAATTTTAAGCTAATAGTCAACTTGGCCATAATATTTTACATTAACTAAGATCGGATGCATAACGTAAACCTTTGAAATGTTATTCTCCGGTTCTTCTTGTAACCTGTTCCGCTCCGGTGTTGTAGTAATCTAGGAAGCTTAGGTTTTGTATACCACAACCAGCTGTGATCCTTGGTATTCACGGTTGCATAACACTAATTCAGTTTCTTGCAATCTACAAGCATTATTGTAGTAACGTTTAATTCGCAATAACATATTAGAGGCAATAAAAGCGAACTATTGGCAAATCTACGTTAGAGTTGAAGGCTTCAGAAATCTCTTTTATAACGCCCAATTATTCATTATTCACCTTCAATCATATGCAATTCACTTCTAGTATAGAAAACTATGATTTTTAAGGTCAAATGTCGCGGGCGAAGACCCATCCACACATTAAATTTCTAATTTGTTAAACTCATTAATAAATATTTTATTATACCTGTTCATATTTTATGTGAACTGGGTCAGAGCTTATGGCCTTCGATGAATTTCTATAAAAATTTGTTCGGCGATTAGGAATTTCTAAATTTTAGATATGAGTCAATCTACGTAATTTTCGTGGTGTCTGTAATTAATTATTCAGGTGTTTAGGTCGGAGGTTACTGGGGACGACATGCAATTTTGTAACTCGTCATAGAAACGTGTTACATAACACAATCAATGACTGAGCATTTACTTTTCCATCGCTAAAGACGGCTTCTCGAAAAAGCTGTTGTAATTCGTGTATGATCTATCTATGAATCTATGATATGGATAGTTTTAAAATGATGACTGTACTATTACCTAATTATGTGTAAATATACAACGCTTTCGTAAAGTAGTGAATCAATTAATTAAAAATTCTTAGAATAACTTCTGGAAAAAACTCTTAGTTTAAACCGTCGAATTTTATTTTTAGTTTAGCACATTTTTTTAAATATAATTAATACATACAGAATATGACACATATAGAATATAATACGGAATGTCGAAGAGAAAATTGTTTACGTACAGTGCGGAAATAAATATATTAACATGAGTATAAGTTAGATATAAAGAACTTTACATCTGGATATATAAGATAAGTTATTAGTGTAGGGATAAGGTTATCTCCAGGAAAATCCAAATAACTTGTGTATCAGGTAGGTTCACTTCAAAGAAATATAAACTCAGAATTATTCCCTGGACTATGTCGCACTACACATTGATTTTATGATGATTTTGAGTATGATACTTCATCATCCATCGAGAATTCTCGGTAACCTCATAACGGCAGTTTTGCCTATTGGCATATTGAAAACAAAGATGGCCTTGTTAGTAAATATTACGTTTTCTACGAAACTATTATCATTATGACATAGCTGGTCGCTCCAAAATTGATTTCACTAATGAAAGTCGTCTTCAGATAGCTCGTGGACAAGCATACCTTATAAGGATGGTGTTTTGCTTTTTTCACAATTATATGTACTCTAGACGCTGCCATATTGAAATCAGAAGCCAATTGATTAAGTATTGTTGGGTGATGATTTTCTTGTACTGCTCACAAAACATTAAGCTGATCGTCTTCTGGTGATGAGGACCAACCGGATTTAGGAGGATCACAAACAAACTCAAATTTGCGGTATTTAGGCTCAATATTACTTACCATACTTTGGCTAATGGGTTTCCGATAAGGATGAGTTGCATTGAAAAATTCAACTAGTTCTCTTTGGATGTGCATTCTGTCTCCAAATTCGATCACGCAGAGTTTAAATTTTTACAAAAATGGCAGTTACTACTTAATGCACTTTCAATACACTGATTTTGTACAAAAGAAAAGAGAAAAAATGTATTCTTAAGGAAATTACTATTTCGTTAAGACTTTTTATTTATTTTTTATTAGATTTTATAACTATTATAAAAAAATTATTTAATGAATTACGATTTCAAGTATTTACCTGAAAGCAATAAAAACATTATCGATCGCTAAGGCCACTGTCAGGCGCACAATTTGAATATTTGCTGATTTCTTATATAATTAGTTTTAGTAAGTTTTGTATTTTGAAATTGCACAATCGTATTCACAGAAACACGAGAAAGGGGCCGAGTATCGCTTTTAGGTATAATTCAATGCCTGGCGGGGCTCTAGCTCGAGGAGTAGTTGTTTCCTATAGTGATTATGTAATAGCCTTGCTATTCGGGAACTACTTTGATAACCGCTTGACGGTTTGGTAGTTCCTTTCTCTATTTCCGACTTATATGTTACTGACATAGATCGTATCGATAAAGATTTATACCCCACAAATTTCATTCAGAAACACGAGAAAGCGGTCGAGGATTGCTTTTAGGTATAATTCTATGCCTGGCGGGGCTTTAGCCCGAGGAGTAGGTGTTTCCTATAGTGATTATGTAGTTCCCGAATAGCCTTGCTATTCGGGACCTACTTCGATAACCGCTTGGCGGTTTGGTAGTTCCTTTCTTGATTTTCGACTTATATGTTACTTTAAAAAAGATATTGATTGATCTATATACAAATTTAATATGTCCATCCATAAAAAATGTAATAGGAGCACAACGAATGAGGTGGTTAACTTAAATAATAAAATTACCAGACGACAGATCAACAAAATAAGTTTTAAACAGTGATGTTCAGAAGAAGAAGAAGAAGAAGAAGAGGCAGACGAAGGAATAAATTAATACAAGTAGTAGAAGAAGATATAAGGGAAATAAGAATAAGAGACTGGAGTGCCTTCCATTAATTTTAAAACTGAATAACCTAATATAATAGAAATTGACATTCATAAATGTGTAAAATAATGTTTTAGTTACTATGATGTAATTATACTGAATAGTAATACAAGATGGCGTTGCGGAGCCATTTGGAACATTTTAAAATTATTTTTAAATGGCAACAGTGTGCGAGAGAACATCTCATTTGGAAATTCATTCAGTTAGATGTCCATTCAAACGTTGTTTTTGTTATATCTGTCTATTGATTCTTGGAGGAATCGATTTTTTATATTAACATTTGATATTGGCATACCATCAAACTTTTTAGGTAAAAAGGAACCTTACTTGATTGATTAAAAAATATATTTAATCTCCATAATAAAAGATAAGTTATTAATAACATCAAATGGATATAAAACGTATGTTTAAATTGTTTTCTTTTGCTTTTCTTATTGGAGTTTAGATCTTATTTTATCTTATCTGGCAGTCTAAATAACTATTGCCAATTATGTATATGACTTAGAAATATTTGTAGGCACCTTCAATCGATCTGAATCTCTCTGTATAACAGTGATATAATAGATGAGTGATGACCATAAAAGTGACCTTATATAAAAAAATTACCTAAAATGAAAAATCCTTCACTTTAATCACTATAAAATTGTATCGATTGCATTCCTGACGCGTTCAGTATCAACGGCTCTGTCCTGTATGCCACTATGCTCAGATTATTAATCTTAATATGCCTTCCCTAGTTGCAAGTTGCGAGGCATTAGAATCAGACGAGGCGGATTGCAGTCGTACATGCAATAAAACAACATGTCAACTTGCACTCGGTGCCCTTACATGGCCGTGATACCATCGACCGTTTATTTCACTGATGAGCCACCCACATCCCGGTATAGTCTTTGGGATGTTTATGACAGAACAGGCTCCAGACTGATTGTGAGTGGAATATAGTTCTAGAAATAAACAGTTCTTGAGGTATAGCTTCCTTAACTCGTAAAGTAAATGGGAATATTTTAATGTCAGATTGAACAGTTTTAGACTTGATGGAATATAATGGTATGCAGTAATTCAGAGTTAATCCATGATAAACTATCTTCTGGATCATTAAAATGCATTCGAGGGTATTGATTTTCGTGTTATCACTTACATTTCTTTTTTTAGATAGTTCAAAAACTTTCAGATCAATATTAGAAACAACGACTGAATGATAATAAAAATTACTACTAACGATGAAAAGTATTAGTTTGATAATTAAAAAATTGTGGAATCAGGAAAATATTAATTTTGAGTAATGAAATAGGTAGGTTTCTTCCGGATTTAAGTTTTGATATAGGAATTAATTAGAAATCTTGTCTCTATCCGATTCTACAAGGAAGGGGTCGGGGTTCGAAGGAGGAGAGTGGTTACATTTTAGATAAGTGAACTGATGAGTGTACTGTTTCATTCTACCTAATTTGCACTATTTGAAAGAGATACAAATTAGTTGGAATGTTTGAAAACACTTTTAAAATGTGTGTTCTTCTTTTACCAGTGTAAAAAACGCATATTATGAATTACATAAAATATTATAATATATATAGAAAAAGAAAAAATTAGAATTGAGAGTATCAACAATACGATACTTTTTGCATTAAAAAAGATACTGACCCAATGCCACTAACAAGATTGATACTGATTGCAATTACTTGACAGGTGTATGTATAACAGAACAGAACAATTTATTTAATAATACAGATTACTACGATAATCAGGGTTACGATTCTCAATGGGAGTTCCCCAAAAAAAATTCTTGTGTTTAATTTGACAAATTACATCTATATGATCACACGTGTTGTCAACAATTCAAACTTAGTAATATTAAAAATGGCAAACTTTGCCTCCCAGGAATACACAGATATTCTGTTAGTTCACACTGTAGAGAACGCCGAAATATGCAATAAAACTTCCAGGGCTAGTTTAATCTTAAGTTCAGTTAATCGGTATTTAGATTATGTTCTACAGTCTATACAGTCTTAACTTACCTAATGATTAAATTAATCTCAAAAATCAAAACAGTTCAGCAAGGTCAAAGATACACGCCTTTAACAAATATTATACATGCCAGCAATTTCAACACGAATAGTCTCAAGCCGTGCTTTAAATTGTGAGAGGAAGCGGTTTTTCTGTTCACACAAGAATTAACGCTGCACAAATAACTGAAGCGTGTTCTTGGTTCTAAGGCAGCTGATCCAACTGGGTTACTAGCACTATTAAAATAAAATAGGCCAAATATTCTACTTTTCATACGCCAGAAAAACATGTCGTGGTTAGCGAAACAGAGATTAGTGTAAAGCAATAGTCGAAAGAACACGGAATATCAACATCAACGGTGCTAGCTGTATTCGCTCTTAACCTAACGCGTTGGGCCATAGAGGACGTGAGGTTTTTAATTTTTTATTGGATTGTAGGTCTTTGTTCATGCAGTCAGTGCTCTCCTAAAGTTATGTCTGAAACTGTCTTAAAATATCTATTGTTACCTAGAACAAGCAACGCCGATTGCCCATTGTGTATCTTATTTCAAGGAACTTTAATTCTGATTGCAAGGTAAAGTGCAAATAATTGTAAATATATATGACGCGTTAAAACATATAATTTTATATGAATTGTGTAACTGCCCTAGGGAATAATAAATATTCCAGCTGCTTTATACAGTTTCAGTCAGTGGAGTGATTAGTCACATATTTCCTTTATTTCCTTTATTTTAAAACGTTAATACGAACTTTTCCGCACGTAGAATATCTCTACCTCGACATTGAGTGGCCGAGAAAAAATAGATAAACACATACTTAAGTGCAGAATATGTGTTATATGCGATAGTTTTACTTTTTTCAAATAGTCTATCATCGTGCATTCTCATGACCCATGAACAGGGTGGGGTGTGTCCTATCCACCTCAAAATCAATAGATGTCGTCTGGTAGACGTCCCTAATCAGAATCAGTCGAAACCCGATATATCCGATACGATTTAATTGAGTGATCGTGCTAATAAAAAAATTTCTCAAATAGGCCACCATTTTGCTTTCTCATGACCCATGAACATGGTAGAGTGTGGTATATCCACCTCAAAATCAATGGGTGTCGTCTGGGAGACGTCCCCGATTAGAATCAGTCAAAACCCGATCGATCCGACATGATTTAGTTGAGTTATCATGCTAACAAAAAAAAATTCTCAAATAGATCCAAGGGAGGGGGTGGTGTGTGCTATCCACCTCAAAATCAATAGGTGTCGCCTGGGAAATGTCCCCAATCAGAATCAGTCAAAGCCCAATCGATCCGACACGATTTAGTTGAGTTATCGTGCTAACAAGAATAAATACCGAGGACAACGTCGACACACACACAGCAAAAAAATAAAAAAAACATTTTTTGTTTTGGTTTTTAGGCTGACAAACGAAAAATAAACCCAAAAAAAAATTAGTTTTTTCACTTTACACGATTACATTACTTTTCAGCGTATAGTGGAGTGCGGAAAAGTAATAAAAGTCGATTATCGCTAACAAACTCACTAACTTTATAATTTTCCCATGAGTTATTGAAGAAAATATGTCTCCATTTGCAGGAAACTAGTTAAACTTATGACCATAATATTTAAGTTATGACCCTGATGCTGAAAAAATGCAATTCCAATTTGGAAAAGCGGTTAGCTATTTCTTGATTTGCATTACTTTTACACACACTTGCATGAAATTACTCATCCAATTGCAAAACGCAGTTTTATGGGTGTACATGTGGGTATACTGTTCAACATCGCGAGTGCCCCGTTGTACCTATTTTACATCGCAATAATAATTGTAATACGGTCCAGCCAGTAGGAACTTGTAGAAACATTTACGTTACGTAACTCGCCAATCTGCAATCAAACAGAATTGCACCTTAGTATATATCATCATCCTTACTGCCTTATAAGTAAATTTTAGGTGAAAAATAAAAGCAATTTGAATATCCATAAAGGCCATCGGTGTTGCCAGTCCGAGTTAAGTAAGGAGATCGTGGGTGGGTCATTATTGAAATGATGGTACTTTGCTTCGTCTTACTACAGTTTGTGAGGAAACACACTACACACATTATTGGATGTTAAAGAACTGTTCATTTCTTACAATCACTTCCTGGTATAATTTCGATAAATGAAGGCTTTACTTTTTAACATCGTTGTTAACAAGATGGAAGCTTATTTTATAAAAGGACCATGGACTTAAAGAATAAATAGATCATAATAATATTATACACTCTAATAAAAAAAGAACACATAATCTAAAACGATATGCATATTATAAATGTATTTTAAAAAAGAGTACAGAATCATAATTAACGAATAGGTACTTAAAAACAATAGGAATGGAAAAGTGTTTAGGCAATAAAACTCTAATAAGTAGTTTGCTATGACTGCTGGTAAAATAGAAACATTGGCTTTGGAAAGGTATCAATGCAGGATGAAATTCAACTACTGTTAACTTAAAGAGACTCAAAATTTTAAGAAAAATAGGCCATATATATAAGTTGTAGTCGTTAGACAGTTTTAATTATCTTCCTATGATGTCAACTTATTTGACTAAATGAGCATTGAAAAACGTGTAATTTTTCGGTATTGTTAGTAAACTAGTCTACTGTTTTTCATATTTACGAGTATGAGTATTAGAAGTCACTCAATCGCAACATTGGATGTAGTCAATCATATAACATTCTCATAGCAGAATGAACCGATATTATTGTCTCGTAAATGGTGTGCCTCAAGGCATAATATTAGGTCCTCCTTCGGATCTTTTATTTAGGATCCAGTATAGTTATCTTAACATAACACTAAGTTGTTTTCTTTTTGTATATATGTATTTTCTCCAGACCAGTCTTTTGATAAGATACATTCCAAGATACTTAACCTCTTCATTTTGTGGAACTTATTCTTTGTTTAGTTACAGGGTGACATGAACTGTTGTACTTTCTGAACGTTAGTTTTAGTACAAATTTTTCTTCGTTGAGTTTGATTTTACATTTATTTATCTATTTTTGTATGTTGTCTAAGTTTGTCTGTAAGATTTCAGATACATATATAGCGTTGTGTTTCCGCTACATTAGCTAGTATAGTACCTAGCATAGTAGTAGCTGTATTTGCTGTATACTATTATTGCCGTTTCATCAGCAATGGTGGCTGCTGTTATACCAAAAGTAGTAGGCAAATCTGCTGGATATAGTAAGTAAAGGTTTGGACCCAATACGCTTCCTTGAGGTACCCCGTATGGGTTGAATATCAGTATAGTCGTTTCCAAATTTCACTCTGAAGGTTGTGTGCAGTATTAGATAATAATTGGTCGGGACTTTACATTTTAATTTACGTAGTACGCCTGCATACTAGGCCTTGTCAAATGCTTGTCCGACATCGAGGAGAACTGATGAACAGTACCCTTTATCTTCTAGATCTTCTTAAATTCTGTTGACTATTCTATATACTTATTTTATTGTAGAGTATTTCTGCCGTAACCTAAATTAATGTGTCGGAATGAGCTTACGAATATTTACTAGGGGCAAGTTTGCTTAGGAATAGTTTTTCGAACATTTTTGAGACTATTGGTAGAAGCCTAATGGATCGGTAGGATTTTACTCCTTCTGGGATTATTCCTGGTTTGACTATAAGGCTGATTTGAGCAACTTTCCATTGCGATGGGTAGTGGGCAGTTGTTGCTACTGCATTGAACAACTGTGTTAGGAATAATAATCCAGTGTCTGGTAATTTTTGTAAAATTTTACCTATAGTGAGGTCATATCCGGGTAGTATTTTGGGATTTGTTTTTTCTATAACGCTTCTGATCTCGCTTTTGGTAAATTTTATATTTGGTAATACTAGTTTTGGCATGGTTTCTCTAGCACAAGAGTCGTCTGATTTTTATCAACAGGGATATTTTTGTTTCGTTTGGCGACATCTTTTACGCAAAAAGACATTTTTTTAGGTATACCGCAAATAAATTTGTTTTTTGCTTTGAAAGTTTTTGCCCAATTATTCTAGTTCACACTTATGGTATTGTGGTTTGTAATTATCAGTAGTTAGTTTTTTGTGGCCTTCCATGACTAATATTCAGTTCTCGCTGTTACATCTAGGTTTCGCAGGTATTCTTAAATCCTTTCATTCTGTTCAGCTGCTATTAATTGTTTTTTTAGAATTGGTGTTTCTATTTAAATCCACAGCGTCCTGATTTCTCTTTTACATGAAATTTTTCCTTTTATTCTTATAGAGCTTCTTAATTTTTTCTGTTATTTGGAAACCACTGGAGGAATCAGTCTTCATTTCACACTTTCTCTTGAATAATTTGATTTAAGTATAGGACATAAATAATACATAAACATGCATATTCGGTCTTTTAGAGGGCTCATATTAGAGTATTTACCTGATCGGATGCACTTGTATCGAATTTACTGATATTCGTGTTGGAAAATTGTAGCGCTTTCTGGATGTGCAACTTCTTTGAAATACACACCGAAGTCTTATAGTCAACAGCCACCAACATACTAGCCAATATTCAACTGTCGCAATAACTCCGTCCTCCAGTGTAGACTGTCGCGAAATAACATGCAGGCAGCGATATTAAGCAAAATCGCGGGTCGCCAGTGTAATTCTAACCTAAGCTTTAGTGTATCGTGCAAACGTTATCGTGTTCGGTGTCCAGGTGGAGTGTCGTGGGTGTAAAATATCGTCCGGCTCGGTCGAGGCAGATCTGGCGGTCATTCTCCGTGGCCGCGTGTGCAACCATAATCTGAATAAGATTAATCGTCACTAGTTGTTAAATACTGCCGGCTTAAGTTCTTTAAGAGTCCGCGGTGATTTACGCAGTTTGTTAGATTATTTTGTGATTACGGATCGAGTAGACTTACAAAGCATTCACGAAAATAAGGAATAATATGTAATTTACAATACATATTTTAAACGACAATGTACTTGTTATATACAATCATTGTATTTTAAACCTGCTACCCTATTATTGTTTATTTAATTTAGACCTACATCACAGTATGATATTTATTCTATAAATAGTTTAGTTTAGTTCATTATTAAATTTAAATAATGTAATTAATTAAATTTAATAATGAACTAAAGTCTATATTTTATAAAATCTTTATTTTATAAATGACCATGCAATAGTCTTAATAGCATTTTAGTTTCATTATTAAGAAGAAACAATAAAAATGTAATTAATTACCTTTCACAGCTTACTAATATAAATAAATTGCATATATAAGGCATTGCCGAAAATGACTTCCCTACACTTCTATGCATTAAAAGTGTTTATTGTAAACCTCCTATTGGACGTTTGATTGAGGCACATGCGATACTTCTCCTCTGTCGTAAATTCCAGCGACTCTCTGGTTCAGTCACCTATGCCTTGGACTTGAGATGGCTCCACAAGACAAAGCCTAAAGGTGACAAATCTAACGAACAAGAAAACTATTCATATGGACCATAATATTCAATCCATCTGCAAGAATATACATACATTATCAAGATGATCCCTGACTTGTCTGAAAGAGTGTGGTGGGGCACCGTTTCGTTGAAAGGTCACTTGAATATTTTAGAATTAACATTGTCTTGTACATTATCTTTCATTGTTTGATTTATAGCAAGCCCAATGGAATTTTCCAGGATATTGAAAGAATATTGAACTATAAGCGCCCCGTCAAATTTCCTTAAATGAAAAAGGGTTTTATAATATGTTCTCCCATGATTTCTGTTCATACATTTAATTTCTCTGGGAATTGGATGTGACTCCCTATATCAGTGTAGATTTTGGTCATTCCAGTATCTCCCAATTTGCTTACAACTTCGTGCAAAAAAGCCACATGCTACCGTCACGGAAACAAATGTTTTTTAACAATGAGGATTAGCAATTATTCCAGGTAGAGTATCGCAAAATTGCATTCACCTATTCGGATCCTCTTCGGTCTGTTGATGAATTAGTCTTCACTTTATTTACATTAAACTTTTCTATTTGTAGACCGTAGGCAAACACCTTGGACAGAAGCAAGTTATGATGTCGACTGAACAAGATTTGCTGCTATTCCCATTCATATGGAAGAAGAGTCTGTCTATCGTTTTTTCATTGTGAACAGAATATGTCACTAAATATTTTGGAATGAATTCTTTTGAAATTCTTCCTACATATGGATTTCTGAGACGCTTAGTTAGCGTTAGGTTATATACTAATCTGTACTTAAGTGAAGCTGTGAATGACAACAATAAAATAAGGTCTCTATCCAATTTCACATGAATCAATATAATTTTTATAACCGAGAAATGCTTGAGATTGTAGGAATTGTAGTAGTATGACTACTATTTATATTTTGAGCCTAATAATAAAAAAACATTAATTTGTCATTGAAATTTACTTTATATCGTTTTTCAAAATATTCTCCTTCATGATATACCGTGTTATATACCTTTGCATGCGTTCGAACCGTTTGTCAAAGCATTTTATCCATTCTGCTTGAAGTATCTCCAAAACATGGTTTTTGAACGCATCAACGGCTTCTTCTGTCGACGAAAATCGTTGTCTACGATAATTTTTGACGTTTGGGAACAAAAATAAATCATTGTGTGCCAAATCAGGACTGTACGATGGATGACCCATTAATTCGATCTCTTGAGTGTTCAAATATTTAGTTCTTAGACGAGATGTGTGCAAGTTCGCATTGTTATGTTGAAGAATGATCCAACCGCGCTTGTTTTCCTTATTTAACATGACCAGTTTTTCCAAAAAAACAGGCGGCCATTTTTTTCGAAGTGCTTCGAGCGCTTACAACTTTTCTGATACAACAGCTGATATTGGACAACCTTCACGACTTTCGTCGGTGCGCGAAAGGTGGCCACGATTAAACTCGTTATACCAACGTTTCACAATGGCAAGGAATTGGGCTTTACTGCCAAAAGTGGAAGTAAGTTTATCAATGTACTCTTGTCTTGATAATCCACGTCGACAGTCGTAATAAATCATCGCACGAAAAATTTCACCGAATTAATTCCTCTTTTTCACTCATATACAATTTTCAAATCACTGTAAATAACACAAATTGCGCTTAAATTATAAAATGTTCTGAAGAGGCTTATGGTTAAAAATGTCAAACTTTCCATTGGAAATGTCAGATGGCGTCTGACAACACTTAGTGTTGCCAAGGCTCAGAATAGAAATAGTGCCCCTCGTATAAGAATGCACAACTGTTGACTAATTTAACCCTCAAATATTAAATAAATTATATTTAACTATTATAACCATATTACAACTTTAATAGAACCTGAAAAAAACGCTCTAAAATTATTATAAAATCCACACTGTTCAAATGAACACAAGTTGACCTTTTTTGTGGTAATTTTCAAACACTCTGTCTTATCTATGCAATATATGAATAACCCAAACCCACCCGACTCGTCTGCCTCTACCAAGAAGCAATTCCGCTAAATAAATGAGCGATATCGCACACGCACATACACTGCCGTAAACCAAGAAAGATGAAATTGCTCTACCAACGAACAATAATCTCCGGCATTGTTCGCCATAAACGGTCGAGGCTCATCATCCCGAATCGGAAATGTCGTGCGCTACTGGGTGGTATTGGTAATAACACCAAATTATCTCCTCTAATATCGGCCATTCCAACTAATAATGTGGACTAAATGGAACAAATTATCGAGCAACTTTACCAATTTGGCTTCCCTGTTATTTCAACTAGTTTGCGTTTGGAGTCGATCGCAGTCCGATCTTCTGTCTGTGGACTGAGGCGGATGGAAATAAATCCAGCTAATTGCTCCTGTCTTGGGAGTTTATGTAACGCAAAAACGGATAGTGCTACGGTATTTATAATGCAACAAGTGACATTTAGCAGTATAGGGAAAAGTAATTTTTCACATCGTTGCTAATTGAGAGATAAACTGTGTAATCTTTGGTAATTAATCAGGATTTTTATAGATTTATCTTACATGCTGTTAAGTGTTTCTTTAATTAGCTTCCGAGTGGTAACTTACAAGTACTAGTTATATAACAAGCTACACCATATAATGTTGTTTGTTTCAGTTTATTCAATTGAATTGCATAATTGAAGCATACAAAATCATACTAATTAACTATGTATTTCTATATACAATAACAATTGGAACAGTATTGAGGATCGACGGTGTAACGTTCTCGCTGTCTAATCTCCAGATAATATTAGACTGGCAGGTATATCACTACGAGCACGAACGTACACAGAATAATACTATCGCCATCTACGTGCTAAATACCGAAGCAACTCATTGCGGTTTATGTTGAGAGTAGCTAGCCACGGAATTCAAATAAAGAAAAATATTCTGCAATAGAATTACTCCTTCGACTAATTAACTGTCTTATACCAACCCTAATTAATTATTTTTCCAAAGAAGCGTGTAATATCTACATAAAAAAGTACTCGACGCTTCACATGAACCATCAACCTTCCTTGACACCTCCTCCAACATAAATCCCGCTTATTCTGGAGGACTTCATTATTAAGTATCTAAATCTGTTGAACGATAAAAACTATAACGTTGACACTATGAGATTGTTGGCTGCTACTTGCTGTACTATGTACAGCAAGGATGGGCTTATTTCCTGTGCGGAGTTCCAAGCCTTCGAGGGCCTGCTCTGTTTTCCCGATGCCTTAAATAAAACAGCGATTCAATTATTTGATACTAATGGAAATGAAATTGTCAGTTTTCCGGAATTCGTTGAGGTAATGCAGAAGGCGGAGCTGCATCGGAAGATCTCCTTCAACATGAAGTCGCCCTTCACCGAATTGTATTTCGGGAGAGATAAGAAAACGCTTAGTCACCTACAACGAGTTCAGCCAGTTCTTGCACGACTTTCACGAAGAGTACGCTATCGAAGGTTTTAGAAGGGCAGATAAAGGGGGCACAGATTTCATTTCTATTTTGGATTTTCAGGTCAAGCATCATTCCACAGTTTGAACCGAGGTCTAGGCAGACTGAGGCCTCGGCAAGAATTAGTAACGAGCCCTGAGGAGTAGGCAGATTGAGACCCCAGTGAGCGGCGACAAGTTCCATACCATTCCTAGACATAATTCTTTACTAAAGTTCGAACCGAGGAGTAGGCAGATTGAGGCCTCGGCAAGAAGAAATACCCTCCCTAATATTCCTTCAATCCTTAATAACTTATTTCTTGAAAATTTCTCCAAAGTGGGTGTTGAAAAGTCGAAGTAACAATAACTATAGACCCGGTTTGTTCAACAATAGTATAAATCTAGCCATAGGAGTAAGCATGTTTATTATACACATAATTAGATTAGACTCTTCAGAGGAAAATATGTGAGGCAGATCATTAAAATTCTTCAATTAATTATATTAAGAGTTTGAATATTTCGATAATTATTCCTCATTTATTCAATATTCTCAACTCTAATATCGTCATTATAAATTTATTGCAATCATAATTTAAGGATGTTAATGTATACACAAATGTGTTAAAAATGCAAGATTAATTGAGGCGTGTAGCATGTATTGCCTTCAGTAATATAGAAACAAATATTATCCAGCTAGAACCGAAAATTATGTCTTTATTGAAAGATTAGTGGCTGAAAATATTTCTGTGAAATTGGTCAAGATTAAGTGCGATGTACGTTTAGGTAATGTTGTCATAATTGGTATGTAGATCAGCTTGCAAAATGATGGTATAGCCACGATAGGCAATCACTTGATATTAAGTATACTAGACTATATAATTATTTACAGTAGAGGCAGACACCACGATAATTAGGGAAACACATTCTGTTTATGCATAAAGGAAATTGAAATAGCCAATAGGGGTAAGGTATATAAGAATAAATTATTTCCCAAGAAACTTACTATTGAAATAATGTATCAAGCATGCTTACTACATCTTCAGAATAAGCTTTGACCTGGCATAAGGCGCAAACGCTCATAGCAACATAGCTTTCTGTTCCCTCGATTCGACTCTTTTTATTACTAGAAAGCAAAATGTCTTCTTATCCTTGCATAATATCATCGTATCAACAGTGATGGTAGTGACATGTGTCAATATATATCATATAGTGATCGTTAGATCGTTTGATTTTGAACAATCAATGTCAGTTATATACCTCACAAGAATTGCGCCTCATGCCTTCGATAGGCTGGTTTTTACATGAGTTACACGAGGAGCAATTATGCAAGTCTGATGGCGTTCACAGGTGAGACAACATGTAGATTTTGCTAGAGTAGACGAGAAAATGTCAGTACATATGCTTTACTATATATTAACAGGCTTAATGTTCCAACTAAATAGGTAAATAAAACTTAAGGCAGCTCTACATAAGGAGGGTTTTATCAAGGTTATGAAGTTTGATTCAAGTGACAAGGCCAGGCTGCTATAACAAGAAACAGTAAGAGTAGCCACATATGATAGGACTAGCCACGTATGATCGCCAAGGAGATCGTGGTGGCCTAGGCTATCAATCTATACTTCGCTAAGTAACGACAAAGCCAGGCTGCTATAACAAGAAACAGTAGGAGTAGCCACATATGATAGGAGTAGCCACGTATGATCGCCAAGGAGATCGTGGTAGCCTAGACTTTCAATTTATTCTCTACTAGTTAAGTAGCTATTTTAAGCTACTCCATACATTTGGGACGTTGTAATATATATCAAATGTCTATTGTCGTGAAATCCAGTATATCACAAACAGCAGGAGGAATACATTGCATATACAAATTGATCCGCATAAGGACTTCTACATTTTTGTTAATGTACCTGGGGGAGTCAGAGGTTTCCACCGCTCCCAGCTTCATGTCAGTAGCAGGCGAGCATCGTTTAATTGACAACCTGACCAATGGGACTGACAACTATCGTCCGCCGCGAGTCGGCGGGTGAGATCCAAACATGGATCGCCGCAGTCTGCCAGGAGTGAATGTCATGACGGAAACGAAGACCAGAAACCACATGGAGGATGCAACTGGATGTGAAATATTGGTGAGATATTTCCATATTCGCTCTAGGTTGCGCCCACCGGCCCCGCTGAATACCACAAACAGCACCACTCCAGTAGAGCGCGGACATGGAGTGTCTAGCACCAGCTGAAACGAACCAAGCGAGGTAGCGAAAGGGACCAAAGGATACTCAGGAGTAGGCGCCATAAATCAAGCATGCCGCAGTCCATCGAAGGTGCAACTGCACGGATTCTGGATACATCCAACGAAAGGGATATCGATTGCCGAACATTCCGACAACTTCGCAACCAGAAATGGGTGATGAGAGGGGCGAAGAAGCCGTGGGCGCAGGCGCCCCCTTGGAAGAGTGACGTGCGAGTCGTCGATACTATGTGGACGTAAATATGTAACTCTTTGCTTATTAATTCAGATAATTTTAGATTAACAATACATTGAAACATTCTACATCGTTACTACATATATTTATCTTCATTGTATATTAACGATAATTTAACAAAATCTGAATCATATAAAAAGTACTGATATTGTTATGTGCCTATAATTATGTAATGTAGAAAGTCTTCTGCATTGAAAGCAACATATCTTGCTTATTTTTAATATTTGACTTTTGCAGTTACTCTAACCTAAGGTTTATTCAACAGTATATGGATTATTTGAAACCCCATGGTGTTTTGTGTAGACAAAAATACACCACACAAATTACCTAATTGATGCGAATAGCCTGATAAAGGTAATATAATGTTTTCTTCATGTTTCAGATTTCTGGCAATGTTCTCTTTTTAACCGCGCATTTATTAAATTGATTTATAGTAAACTTATCAGATAATTTGGTTTGAAAATCTTAAAGTAGATGACACTAAGCAACTAATGGCGCATATTCGGATATACACCAGAATTGTGTGGAATAACATTTATCAAACGTATAATTCCAAATAATTCCGTATAATACGGAAATTTCGTGTCGCCCTCACAACAGTTGCCGTCGAATTATCCGTAATTACAATCAGACCTCAGGAGCAATTTACTGTATCCGCTCCGATGCCGACCTAGACGGA
The DNA here is from genome assembly GCA_037954035.1 of Rosalia funebris. Classification (NCBI taxonomy): domain Eukaryota; kingdom Metazoa; phylum Arthropoda; class Insecta; order Coleoptera; family Cerambycidae; genus Rosalia; species Rosalia funebris. Next base: position 37,491,136 of record JAZFAV010000015.1, read on the forward strand.
TAGAACGAGCGGAGACGTCAATAGGAAGTCGGATTGCTGCACTCAAGAGGAAACCACATAATTCCGCGAGATTACTACTGTTTAAATCGAATGCCATTTGTTTGTCTAAGGACCACACATAGAGCGGTTTTTGCTTTATTTATTCGTGCCCGCATACAAACACGGGATGGATAAGTCCAAGTGAAATATGCCAATGCTGAGCAACTTGTGCCATAACGGCATACACATGGTGTCGCGTTTAAAACGAATCACCCAGAATAGCTGTCGATACACTGTCTGTAATGTGGTGTAAATTTTATGCCAATTTTACACCGAACGAGGGACACACCAATTTGACGTAAAATTAACACTACAGGGCCGTGGCAGAATTTTACCATTCATTGTCGTAAATCTTCGTACCAGTGACGTCTAGTATAAACTTCTACACCTTTTGATTAGGCTTTAAATCAATTTTACTGTCGATATTATACAATAATGGAAAACAAAACACCTTTAAAAAAGAATGCACAGTATTATATCTTCATTTTTAATATGCAAACTTAATGTCTTTACTACACTAATGACATATTGGTGTATGCGAGTATAATATATGTGTGTTAGTGTAAGTTTAGAAAATATTTATACAGGGTGACTGATACCGCGACGCATTCCTTTGAAAAAGTGTTAGTAGAGACAATTTGCCAATTTGTCAATTAAACCATAATATGCATAATACCATATTCACCAGGATTTGTTTCAAAAATTTGTGAATACATTAAACATACTAATGATTTTAAAAACTTCTATGCTTCATCATCTTTCAAATGAGGTATATAGTTTTAAGAAATTTCCTGTTACTTCCAGGAATAATACAAAAATAGCGTCAGCATTTAGTAACATATAAGTCGGAAATCGAGAAAGGAACCACCAAACCGCCAAGCGGTTATCAAAGTAGTTCCCGAATAGCAAATCTATTACATAATCGCTCTAGAAAACAACTACTTCTCGGGCTATAGCCCCGCCAGGCATTGAATTATACCCAGAATCTTAATGTTCACTAAGTTAGAAGATAATGATTAGGAAAGTTTCTACCTGATTTTAACAAGCGTGTTTAGACACGAAAGTGCAACCCAACGATGTTACCCGCCGACCAATAACAACTCGGCATGTTTACCACGTGTTTCCCGACGAAACACTACATCTTCCTTCTCTTCTCTGACAAAACTTGGTAGAGGATGTAGTTCTAGGAAGCAGACGTAGGATGATACTCCAGTCCTGCGCATTATTATCGGCCGATAAGAGAATTATTAGATCAGTGGTTCCCAAACAGGTTGATTGGGAGAGGAGGGCCTATACCATGGCCTGCTAGGAGCCCTGACCTTACCGCTCTGAATTTTGATGTATGGGGGCACATGGCAGAACTCGTGTATGTGACCAAAATTACAACGCGGGAACAATTAATACATAGGATACAAGAAGCAGCAATAACTCCAGGATTTTCCGCCAGGACTACTAGAAGCGAAATAAGGAAACGGTCTCGTTTTTGCATAAGTAGTGGAGGTAGTCACTTCGAAAATATTTTTGTAACCGTGATCAAATAAAATGTAAAATAAATTTATGGACTTTTATTTACTTTTTCAATTCTTGATAAGGATTCATACGAAAGACGATGAAGCATAGAAGTTTTTAAAATAATTTGTACGTTTAATGTATTTACAAATTTTTGAAATAAATCCTGGTGAATATACAATTAGGTTAAAGTTTCTAACAACACTTACAGGTTTTAACTCCTGTATTTTTGTCATATTAAACTATTTAACATAATTTTCCAATTAAATATTATGATCTTATCCTGGTGATTGTGATTGGTTTTATGGGTTAATAAGTAATAAATGTGCTTAGATATTCATATACCTTTGAATATTTACTAATAATTCTTCGTATAATGAGGGGATCTACTCATTACTGAAAATAAAAATTACAACTTAAACCAATGCACACAATATATGCATTTATATCACTTTGTTTATATTATCACCGCGAAACATAAATAGGTTAGATACACATAATATCTATCATCATCATGAGGTCATCAGTCCTAAGACTGGTTGGACGTTAACTTCCAGCGTCTCCTATCTTGTGCTAACCTACGCATTTCGCTAATTGTGCTACAACCTACATCCCTTATTATTTTCGAGCAGTAGTCTAATCTAGACCTACCTCTGCCTTTCTTCACTACTATTTCTGCCTCCAAAATATGGCGGACTATTCTCCCATGTGTCAGCAAATGGCCTACCATTCTATCTCTTCTCTTCTTTATGTTTTTCCACATACTTTTTTTCTCGCCGACTTTCTCTAATACTTCTTCGTTTCTAACCCTATCAGTCCACGGTATTTTGATCATTCATCGGTAACACTCCATCTCAAAAGCTTATAATTTCTTCCTACTTGCTTCCCCTACCGTCCAGGTTTCGCAACCGTATAGTGCCGTGCTCCATACATACGTTTCCAAAAATTTCTTCCTTGTTTATCGCTTTTTCCATCCCAATTTATTTTACTTCCTAAATCAGTGAAGTCTTTAACTTCCTCCAATCTTTCATTACTAATTTGTAGTTTCGTTTTTGCTCTGCTCTCACACCCTCTGCACACTAACATTAGTTTTGTTTTTCTTCACCCTCATTCCGTATTCCTCTGTCAACACTGCTTCCATTTCGTTCAACGCTGATTCTAATTCCTCCTTATTAGATGCTAATAGTGCTATATTATCCGCGAATCTCAGCATTTTTAGTTTCTGTCCCTGTACTTTAATCCCGAAATCCACTCTATCTTTTACCACATTAATCGCCTCTTCGATGTACAGATTAAAAATTAGTGATGATAGCGTGCATCCTTGTCTTACTCCTTTCCTAATACCTACTTCTCTTCTTTCCCCTTCTACTTCTATAACAGCAGTTTGCTCTTTGTATAGATTGTGTACTACTCTCCTATCTCTATACTTCAATCCTGCGCTCTTTAGTATCTCGAACATTTTTTTCCATCTTACATTATCAAAAGCTTTTTCTAAATCTACAAATCCTATATAAGCGTTCTTTAATTTTTATATTGTTTTCTCTCTATTGTTTACTTTGAGTGCCAGAATAGCTTCGCGAGTTCCCCTATTTCGCCTAAACCCGAATTGGTTTTCTCCTAATATTTCCTCCGCTCTAGTTTTCATCCTCTTCTGCACTATTCTGGTTAAGATTTTTGACGCGTGGAAAGTTCGGCTTTCGGCCTTTTTGTCGGCTTCTCTCTTTTTCGGTATAGTAACGATAATGTTCCTCTTATAATCCTCCGGCATCTCCCCCGTTTCGTATATGTATTTTACCAGTTCAAACGTCCTATTTACTACTTTCTGTCCCGCACATTTCAAAATTTCAGCCTGTATCTTATCTACATCCGGCGCTTTATTGTTCTTTAGCCCCCTTAGTGCTATTTCAAATTCCTCTCTCAATATAGGTTTTCCTACATCTTCCCTATCGATGCTAGATTCTTCCTCTAATATCTCTCCTAATTCCTGAGCCTCGTATAAATTTCCTAAGTACTGCTTCCATCTATCCACTTTCTCCTCTCTTCCGATCAGTATATCCCCCGATTGACTCTTTATTGTCGTGTCTCGTTTTTACTTATTGGTCCTATATCCTCTTAAGTATTTTGTAAGCTCATCGGTCTTACCTACTTGCAGCTTATCTTCTACTTCTTTGCATTTATCATCTATCCATTGTTCTTTCGCTTTTCTACACTCGTCTCGTCTGTTTTTGTAGCCTCGTCTCTTTTGTATTAAGTTTAAGATTTCGTCCGTTATCGAGGGCTTCCGAGCCTTCCTTCTCTCGTGTCCTAAAACGTCCGTAGCCGAGGAATCTAGACTATTCTTGATACCCTCCCACTCAGTTTCTGCGTTCTTGATTTCGTCATTACTCGCTTTATTTATTAATTGATCTGTTTTCTTCTGTAACTTATCTTTCATATTCTGATCCCTCAATATGTCTACATTTATACGTTTCTTATCCTTCCGGGTTTTCAGATTTTTGAACTTTAATCTAGCTTTCATGACTACCAAATTGTGGGCGTTGTCTACATCTGCTCCTGGATAACTCTTACAGTCTTACTTGATTTCTAAATCTCTTCCTAACCAAAATGTAGTCTATATGATACCTATCTATCACTTCTGGCATTTTCCAGGTGTACCGCCTCCTAACGTGATTCTTGAACAATGTGTTCGCGACTACCATCTTATGCTTCTCACAGAATTCTATCAGTCTGCTACCTCTCTTGTTTCTGTTTCCTATAATATATATATATATATATATATATATATATATATATATATATATATATATATATATATATATATATATATATTTGGTTAAACTATCCAGGAACTTATAAAATTCAATGCATTACTGACCTTGGGAAAAACAAAATAATAAACTCGGCCAGTACAATTGGTTTCTGCTTTTTGAGACACAAAACTACATTTAATCATAAGTTGGTTAATTTGAGTTTTCTCGAATACAGTAGGCATCAAGCACTCGAAAATCTGTAAGCGACGTTTCCGTCATCATTATTTACTTGATATAAAAGGCTAATTTTATAGGGATTGCATACGGTAAACTTAAGAATTATATGAATAAAACTACTAGAAATTGATTATGGTACTTATGTGGGGATATTTTGTATTTCCAACTATACCAATTCCATAATATCTTCTCCCGGGTTCATTACGTACGTGGGCTGATTTTTTTTATCAGCAAATTGTAAATGTCAGCCGTTCCTCTACGAAAATCGTTATTGCTATAATACAATTTCAAAATTCTTTTATTTTTTTAAGAGAATAAAACACTACGTTGCAAAGTATTTAAGATATTTTTGTTCAAAAATAATACAAGACTTAAGTAACTATCGATATGGGAATAGAATGCACTACATATGTTTTTATGATGAAAATAACACTGTTGTTTTACCAAACGCAAATATTCATTCCAGTGTTTCTATTATCTTTTTATGTTTGTACTATCCATAAAGAAGACTAAACTAAACTAAGTTGTTATTATTAAACTAGGTTCAAAAGAGCCTTGAGACAGATGGATTTCTGAAATAGATTTTATCAAATATCCTTATCGATTGGTTAAAGAGTAAAAAGGAATCACCGGCATTATCAGGGTGAAGAGATCCTTCAACAGATTGGGAGAACGTCGCTTAATTAAAACACCATCCAAATGACCTTTACAGATATGTATTAGAAAAATATTATTTTTCATTTTTCAGTTATTTTGAAATTTAAAAAATAATTTAAAAAATATATTTTTTACGCAATTACAAGAGCTGTTGAAAACCTGACATCACTTCATTGCAGCTGTTCTCAATAAGCTTTAACATCACGGTGATTTTAATTTCCGACATTTCGTAATCCTAGGGCCATCATCGAATACAGACCTGTATTTCTTTAATTTATTTTGAACCCGTTTTGTATTTCGAATTTATTTATGTATTACACATACCTCACAAATGTATTCTCTTCTTTATAGCTATAGTTATTATCGTTTTTGTTTTGAATAATGAAATAAAATACATAAACCATTTTACCGCATTTCTTTTAATTTTTATGAAGAATATCGTTTTACAAAAATTATTTTGAAAATGAGTAAGATTTAAAAGGTATGGGTTACGAATTTATTCCACAATATCACTGCCCAAGTGCTGACCAATGTTTTAGATCCTAGTGTGAGACCACCTTCTTTTTGTTTAGAAAATAGTGGCCCATAATTTTACATTAGATATAATTGTAATCTATGTCTACAACTTTAGAAATATCAATTATTTTGTTTCATATTATCTACATATTAATACGTTTTCAATATGTAACCTATGTTGCTAATTGCCAGTACCACAAGTTAACTTCTTCATTTGATATTAAGATTTTCCGAAGACTTTTATAATTTCTTTTGTGTTTACAAAATATAATTTATTGTACTAAAAATTATTTCAAACAATTTCTGTATTATTTACGTACCTACTTGATATATAGTGTTGGATCTATATTCATATAGGTATGGAACCGTTTGCAAACGACAAGTTGAAATATCGAAACTATAGTAAAAACTAATAAGTTATAACAAAATTTGAGAGAGAATCTAAATGAAATGTTTCATCACAAAATTTAGATTGAGTCAAATAAATCACAAGTGACCAGATCATAAAGTTAATAATATTATATATATATATATATATATATATATATATATATATATATATATATATATATATATATATATATATATATATATATATATATATATATATATATGTCAAGAAAGGGAGATCGGATTACCAATTGAAATTTGTAAACTATAAAAAATTAGATAATTTAGCTAAAAAAGAAAATTGGGACATGATTTTAAAAATATCTGATCCTGATCTGGCAATTGAAGAATTAGTAAGAAAATTGAACAACTGTAATAATGGCAACTGTTAACAGTAAATCTAATAAAAAGATAGGTAAATATATTCCTAGAAATAAATGGATTACAAAAGCGATTTTAAATTCATGTAAACAGAAAGAGCTTCTGTATGAAATTTGGAGAAAGGATCCAAGTAATGAGACATTGGAAACAGAATACAAAAATTATACGAAAATTCTAAATAAAGTAATAAAAGAGGCCAAAATTTTACATGAGCGTAAGCGAGTTGAAGAAAACTGTAATAAGCCAAGGAATCTTTGGAAACTAATTAATCAAAAGCTAGGTAAAAATAATAAAAAAGAGAATTTTATAAATCAACTACATGATGAAAAAAACAACATAATAACTGACGACAAAAAAATAGCTAAATATATGAATGAATACTTTACCATGGGTAAAAAATTGAGTGATAATATCTTAAATAATGAAAGAATTCAATTGCCAAAAATGAATCAAAAATCAATCTTTATATATCCAACCAATTTTACAGAAGTAAATAAAATAATTGAAGAAATGAAGCTAACAAACGGAGGAGTTGACAACATAAGTTCAAAGACACTCAAAGCATTGAAAAAATATATTATTGAGATTGTCTATATAATTAATTTGAGTATTCAACAATCTGTTTGGCCAAATAAACTAAAGGAAGCTGAAATAATACCAATACACAAGGCTGGTAGTAAAAAATCAGCATCAAATTATAGACCTATATCATTAATCTCTAATTTAGCCAAAATATTTGAAAAAGTTATATACACTAGATTTTGGAATTTTTTTGACATGTGTAATATAATATCAAATAAACAGTTTGGTTTTTTGAAAAATAAAGGAACCAAAGATGCAATTACGTTAATTACAAAATTGATTTATGAAAATTTAGATAAGAGCAAACCGATTGCAGTTACTTTTCTTGACCTTGCTAAAGCGTTTGATACTGTCAATCATAGAATTTTATTAGATAAATTATATAACTATGGAATTAGAGGAACAGCAAACAAACTGATCACTAGTTACCTAGAAAATAGACACCAAAGTGTAAAGATTAATAATAGTAAAAGCGAAAGTATAATATTAACGACAGGAGTACCTCAAGGTACAGTTTTAGGCCCGTTACTATTTATTGTATATGTTAATGATCTCTTAAAGGAAATGCCAGATAATTCAATAGTCTCATATGCAGATGATACAGCGATAATATCTACTGAGAATACATGGTCTGGGGTGGAAACAAAAATGAATCAATACCTGCACAAAATATATATATATATATATATATATATATATATATATATATATATATATATATATATATATATATATATATATATGGCTAACACTAAATAAACTATCTTTGAATGTTAATAAAACAGTATTCATGACTTTTGGAAATTACTGTAACAGTGTTCCAAAAGAAATAAATATAAGTATTAATGGAAACAATTTAAATAGAGTTCAAAACTCAAAATATTTAGGTATAATCTTCGATTATAATGTGACATGGTTACAACATATACAATATATAATTAATAAGACAAAATATTTAATTTTTATTTTAAGAAAATTGAAAAGTTACATGGATACTAGAACATTGAGAATGTTGTATTATACACTCTTTCATAGTATTATAAGTTATGGCATTACTGCCATAGGTGCATATTCGAATACTTTGAATTTACTACAATCGTTACAAAATAGAATTTTAAAAATTATAAATAAGAATCAATTTATAACTGATGATAACCCAATGAATATAAGGCAATTATTTGAATATGAATCCCCTGTCTATCACTACGAGCTACTGAACAATAAATATATTAACTCAAGTAGTAAAACTAGAAACAAATGTTTACAGTTACCGATTAGTCACAAAGCTATAAGTAATAAAAATAGTTATATTAAAGCAGTTAAGGTATATAATGATCTTCCAAATGAATTAAAGGTTATCAATACTAAGAATTATAAATCAATTTTGAAAAGATAGATCAAAAGTAATACATAAAAGTATTTATTCAATCTTTCAATTGTTTATTGTAATTTGTATGGAAAATAAAAATAAAAATTTTTAGTCTATGTTGCGACCATGAGGGTCATAGTTTTAGTTTAGATTATTATTATTTTTATTAGTTTTAAGCAAACTGGTGTCGCAAACAGATAACTGTGTTTATCTCTGCGATAATTTACATATAGTTATATAACTATATGTAAATTTTTACTGGTAAATAAATAAATAAATAAATAAATAAATAAATAAATAAATAAATAAATAAATAAATAAATAAATATATATATATATATATATATATATATATATATATATATATATATATATATATATATATATATATATATATATATATATATATATATATATTTAACTTTATATAATATATATTTTTTTAAATAAATATAGGTATATGTTAAATGTTATGTGTCTATCTTAATTCCTTCTAACAAAAGTTCTACCAAACTGGCATGGTAAAGGTAGATATAACAGTTTTATTCTACCTATATTCAGATGCTTAATAAGCTGTAAGAATCCCATTGGCAGAGTTGTTCAATAGAAGAATTCATCTGTAAAATAATTTTTAAATAAACGCTATTGCAGCCGCCCTAATAAATTGGCAAGTATGGTGGCGTTTGGATGAGGCATAAAGGCTAAGCAAGACTACTGCTCTTTATTTAGCTCAAACTATGCCATGCAGTATTTTTGAGATCCAGTATGTTTTTTATTTAACATACTGTTAATACGAACGGATCATATTTTCTGAATTGTCTTGAATTTAAGTTTCAATTGTCCTGTTCAGTCATCAGGAATCGTCAATTAAGCCTTGTCAGATTATTAATGAGTTACCCTATGTAGTAGGTAAATGGAACTTTCCATACACGATCTTTTGATTTCTTAAAAGAATAAAGTAACGACAAATGAATTAGCATTAAGCGGATGATATGGACTTAATAAATTCGATACAAATAATGTCCGCATATTTCTCATGACCCCGTCATTCAATCAGATAATCAATTTTGAGTGGAACATGCTTTAAATTTGTAAGACAAAGTCGTCCCAGTCGTGACTGTTACATATCGAACATCTCGGATGACACACTAAAATTGTAGTACACGATGTTATGAATAACTTGTAAGCGTGAATGGTGATATTCTTATATGCAAATATGTTAGAAAATATGCAGGTGTATAGCAGATATACAGTGAGTTCGAAAGGAAATGTATGAATTCGATAAAATTAGTACTCATGTCTTTTTGAAAATCACTCGGCTATTTCAAAGGATGCATTTGAAATGCTACTTTAAGATTACTTACCTTATTTAGCCATATTTTTAAAAGTTATGACGTCGTCAATATCATTTTCATTGAGCCATTTGAAACACTGACAAAAAAAAGCTATTTACACGAAGCATCACTTAAAAGAAAAGGCAATGAAAAAAGGATGACAACTAGAGACCCATAAGATAAGGCAAGATTGAATAAAGCTATTAAGGAACTAAAGGAGCTACTCACCAATGAGAAAAACCAAACTATTCAACACCATTTAGCAGGATTAACTCCTAGAGATGATACAAACTACTTATGGAAAGCTACAGCAAAAATTAGAAAATCACAGAATGGACTAGAGTATACAGAAAAATCCGAAACATTTGCTGAATACTTATCCAATGTATTCCAGCCGTTCACACCTAAGAACACAGAGGAAGAAGACATTACATAATTTCTAGAATTGCCGTCACAAATGGCTCTCCCTATAGACTACATAATATTATCAAATATCAAAGATATGATTTGGAAAAACATGCTAACGAAAAGCCTAGGATATAACCTCATCACATACCAAGTTATAAAACAACTAGCAGGGAAGCATCGGTTATCTTAATTTAACACATTTACAATGCAATCCTTGGAATTGGAAACTCACTGTTTCTCACTGTCACTGTCATCTCACATCAGTGGAAAGTTGAACAAATCATCCTCAACCCTAAACCTGGGAAACCAGTAGAGGAAGTGTCATGTAGACCCATCAGCCTATTGCCCGTCATGTCAAAACTAGTAAGAAGTTATTCCTGGTGAGACTGAAATCATTCCTTCAAGAACTGAATATTATTCCAGAGTATGAGTTCGGCTTTCGTAAAAGTCATATAGCCACCGAGCAAGTACACGGAGTTCTCTTGGACATCCCTGTCTGTCGGCCTCCTGGACAACAGTCAAAAGACGCACCAACTGAAGCGCTTGCGGCCTCTTAGAGGTAAGTAATAGGAAATAAGACTAATTCTGTAAAGTAATACCCTAGATTTAAGTAACTCTCATCAGTTAAAAAAATGTTAGGCATTTAATGTAGCTGTGCTAACCAATGCTGCTAGATAACTTGCTGTCTGGCATTAATCATTCCAAATTGCAAGTAGAATGGGAGCTAAAGAAAGCATTTCGAAGGAACTCCTTTTTCACTACAGTAACGTAAAATCAGAGATTGGTTACATGAGATCTTTTTGAGCAATACTTCGACAAAGCAAATGCAAATGTAATGAAAAAGTACGGTGATTGAATTGTGATATCTTTCTTGACATGTTTGATTTTTCGGACTCACTGTATATAAGATTTATAAAGAAAGTGTAGTTAAATGAATGAGCATAATCAGTTGAAACGGGAAAGAGTATTATAAAATTTCTCCATACAAGAATTAAAAAGACTGATTGAGTCGTTATGTCCTTTAAAGGAATATACATATACTGTCCAAAATGCTGTGTTAAATTTCACACCAAACAGGATACATATAAGGAGATAGCAATTTAATGTAAAAAACTGAAAATATGTAGTTTACAACACACTGTTGTGCAGTTTTATATCAGTAGTGGATTAAAATCAAGACAACTGAGTTCTGGTGTAAATTTTTCATACTAAAACATCACCACTTTTGATGTAAAATATATATTACAGTTAGTTTTCATACTATAATTCTTAATATAAATATTGTTTGAAAAATAAAATACAATATTTTTGGAATAGAAAAAATATTATTATGTTTTATATTTTAATATATATTCCACAAATAAAATATTGAAATATATGTAGAGGTTTAGACTTTTTAAATATAGTACATATTAAAACTAATACTTGCATTTTATCAACCTTTCTATTTAAATTCTCCAGGCAATGACCCTTTAAGTCAGTCATATATATATATACTAATGATTCGTCTTATAAACTGGGGGTTAGATTTTACTGCAAATAGAAATTTCAAAATTAACTCGTTTTGATGTGATGGTAACGTTATACTCTGTACATAATTAAATACTTGATATGTGAATAAGTTCTTGATAATAACTATATTGTTATTGATATAAGTAGACAATAAATGAAAAATAGGTATGTGTAGACTTTGAATTTAGATTATTTAATTTATTTCGTTGCCATAAAATAAGTAGGTACATACCAATTTAATAACATCATCCAACAATTTTGTTCAATGTTTACTGGGTCGTGAGTCACCAATCCGGGGATGTTCCGGCAAGTCAAATACAGTGATTATATAGAGAACTCAGTGCAAAATACTCAGAATGATTACACATGCACCCTGGTATGCTTCAAACTATACAGGCTTCACAATATTATACATAATCGAAGTTATCACTGAAATAAGCAATAAACATCACAACAAATTGGTCCACCCAAGCCCATTACTAGTAGCACTCTTGTAACATACTCATAACAGGAGATTGAAGAGAATATGGCCTACAGATCTATGAGGAACTGAAGTGACCTCGATGGATGGACTCACCAGTCATATACAAGAATCGCCAAAAACCTTGCACAAAGTCATCACAATTAGCTTATAGATTGTGTGTATTTGATTGCTAATAGAAAATCTAAATACATAGAAAAAACAACGTTCAATTATTTTTGATAACACTTTTCGAAAACAGATCCATATATATCGGGGCACTAAATATGGGGTCTTTCAATAGGGATGCTCGAAATTTGTTAAGTTATAGCAGCCACATTGTTATTTACACGTTCAATAATGTGTGCAAATTATCAAATATTGTTTTCAAAGTCAGTGGTACATTCGAGAAGTGTTTCGCGCATTACGTTATTTTTATCCTCGCCACAGCCGTCCCGCCGAGTCGACTATTCGAGGTTTTGTGGCCAAACTCGAGTCAACTGATTTTATATGTAATCAGCCAACACCTGTACGTCACCGAAGCGCAAAGTGTGCTGAAAAAATTAGTGCTGTACGTGAGAGTGTACGGGAAAACTCGAGGCAGTAATTTTGTCGTCGTTCACAAGAACTTGGCCTTTCTGCGACTTCAACTTGGCGAATTTTGTGTCGGGACTCGGGTTTACACCCGCATAAAATCCAACTGACCCAGGACCTTAAGGTAAGAGACAACGCCGTGTATTTGCTGATTGGGCTCTGGAGTAGTTAGAAGTTGACCCAAATATCTCCAATAAAATCATCTCTAAAGGTGAGGTTCATTTTTGGATGGATGAATATGTGAACAAGCAAAATTGTCGGATTTGGGGTGATACCTATCTACACGAGATACACCACCACCAAATGTTTCTCGAGAAAGTCACTTGCAATCCGCTGCAAAAGAAGTTTGGTGCGGATTTTGGTCTGACGGAATCATCGGTCCGTGCTTCTTCCAAAACGAAACTGGCATTGTCATAACCGTCAACGGCGAGCGCTACAGATCGATGATAAGCAACTTATTGTGATCCAAACTGGATGATATGGACATGTAGTTCCAGCAGAATGGCGCTACGTACCACACAGCGCATGCCACTATGGACATTATGCACGAGCGATTTGAAGCCATGGTTTTCTCGTTATCTCGCGTGACTGCATCGTGAACTGGCCACTAAGATCGTGCAATTTAACGCCTTTAAGCGTATTGCACACGGTGACAGCGGCTGAGCCAGGCCAGTAAGCCAGGCCAGCACTGTACTCGTGTGTATTGACACACGAGGACAGTGCTGGCCTGGCTTACTGGCCTAGCTCGGCCGCTGTCACCGTGTGCAATACGCTTTAGACTTCTTCCCAGAAGCCAACCTTTAATCACGGGTCTATGCAAATAAACCGCAAACAATTGTTGTCCTGAATGTGAACATAACAAACGCCATCTAGCGAATTCAGCGAGATTTATGTGACGAAGTCATCGAAAACTGAACGCATCTCGGATACGTACCACCAAACAAAGCGCGGTGCATATATGAAGGACGATATATTCAGTGCTTAATGTCGTAAAATGTTCTTTTATTGGGTGGTCCAACCATAATGCACGATGTTAATTGTGAGTCACATCTTAACGTCAAGTTTTTTACCCAACTTAATTTGACATTTCTATGTTTCAGTGTTTGACAAATTCAACCATGGAGAGGTACACAATTGAGTAGCGTGTTAAGATTGTTGAAGCCTTTTACGAAAATGGGCGTTCAAATCAAAATGCATTTCGTGCACTTCGTGACTTTTTTGGTCAGCATAATCGACCAAATGTGTCCACAATCGGGAGAATTGTGCGAAAATTTCAGCAAACCGGGTCTGTAGGAAATGTGAAAACACCTGTGCATGCTCGCCCAGTTCGTTCTGCGGAAAACATTGCTGTTGTTCGCGATAGTGTAGCAGAAGAGCCGTCAACCTCGACTCGTCGTCGTGCCCAACAATTGAACATCTCACGAACATCACTGATGCGAATTTTGAATAAAGATTTGAATTTACACACTTACAAGGTTCAATTGACTCAAGAGCTGAAGCCTACTGACCATTTCAAGCGTCGTCAATACGCCGAATAGTTGGTTGAACAGACAGAAGTGAATGGTGACTTTACAAAGAAAATCATCTTCAGCGACGAGGCACACTTTCACCTCAGTGGATTCGTTAACAAGCAGAATTGCCGCATTTGGGCAAATGAGAATCCACGAGTGATTGTTGAAAAGCTGATGCATCCACAAAGAGTGACTGTTTGGTGCGGTTTATGGGCTGGCGGCGTCATCGGGCCGTACTTCTTCGAAAATGAGGTCGGCCAAGCAGTTACCGTGAATGGTGTTCGCTATCGCAAAATGATAACGGACTTCTCGTGGCCAAAAATTGAGGATATGGACCTGGACGATATGTGGTTCCAACAGGATGGTGCCACTTGCCACACAGCCAACAAAACAATGGCACTTTTGCGCGAGAAATTCAATGGCCGTGTTATCTCACGTCGTGGCGATGTTAATTGGCCGCCACGATCATGTGACTTGACACCGTTGGACTTCTTTCTTTGGGGATATTTAAAAGGAAAAGTGTACGTCAATAAGCCAAGAACAATTCAAGAGCTAAAGGATGAGATAATTCGGCACATTAACGACATTGAACCTCAATTATGTCTCAGAGTCATTGAAAATATGGACCATCGGATAGAGGTATGTCACCGAAGCCGTGGCGAGCATTTGGCCAATATTTTGTTTCACACATAATTGTCATAGATCCTTCTATCGTAATAAAAAATAATAAGATAATTCTCTGAAAACTTTTTGTTTTATTTACAATTAACATCGTGCGTTTTGGTTGGACCACCTTTTATATAGAAAAAACATTGAGTGGATGTCTCACACACAACTTGATTTATTTACGTTTAAAAATCGAGCGTCCTTATTGACGAACCCTTTAGATCTATTAACAGTATCTATTATCACTATCAAACTACCGTTTGATGCTATTGTGAGGGTTCTACTATAAAGAAAAGGCGAGAATAATAGACATTATAATGAGACATTATTTCAATAATCTTTTTATCCAAGAATTAGAAACTATATGCATTTTCATTCCCATTTTAATTTTAGTTTTCCAGTAGTTCTTTCGTTTTAAATGAGACACCCTATATCGCTTGATTCGTACAAGGAAACGAAATGTAAAGACTCATCTGCTTTCCTTCCCTATTTTGGACATCGCTTTCTCCGTAGTCCCAAGAATAGGCTCTTTAATACAAACAAACGTTAAAAATTATCAATGCTAAACATCTTTCAAGGAACAGCAAGTCGTCCCCCCATCATAAATCTCAATTAAAATCGCAGCGCAAATATTGCCGGTCGTAACGCAATTCGAATCAGGTTCCGCACGACGCGACATCGATAAAATGTCAGTTGCAATTATTCTCGTTGTTCGTTATGATTGGGATTCTTTGTTACGTAAATTTATTTAATTACTAATCCATTAAAATCAAGCATCATCGTTACATCCTCCTTCTGATCCGCAATTCTCTTTTTAATTCTAGGATATTTGCCACAGTTCGCTGGATATTACATTGTCATATGCATCTATCGTTTACTTTGATCTGTTAAAAGCTCATTTGCATTGAAGACTAAAAAAGAATGAAATAAACATTTGGCTGCGAAAAATTTTCGAGAAATAATTTTGACTATAATTTTTTTAAGTTAATTATCGTGATACTTTTTAAGATAAACCGTCAGAAATATAAACAAAATTTGCTTGAACGACAACCGTTGGGTGTAACAGACATCCAGTCTGTCACAGACGCGAACGTAATGTTTTAAAAAGTAACGTACATAAATACGGGTTTTATAATGGAATTTAAACAATTACAAGCACGATACACGTACCCTCCGGAACCGAAATTCAAGAGAAATATTGGTTAAATCAGGTTTATGCATTATATATACTTGTTAATAGCAACGTATAATTGCTAGTAAATATTTTATTACAATTTCTTTTTTATCTAATTGATTTTTAATATACGGCTTGAAAAGAAGTCTGTCACACCTATTGATTCCTGAGTAATACCTTTTGACAATATGTTTAATCAGGACAAAGCCTTTTCACCTCTTTGAGCGTTTTTGCGAGAAAAAATATTTTGCAAAATTTTTCAGGTGTTCCAATTCATTTTTCCGCATTGTTTAATAGGTAAATACCTGCATTTTATTATAAAAAATTATATTTATATGTTTCTAGCAACTCGATCTTATTTTTAAAGTCATTTAAGACGATTTATCACTAATGGACACAATTACAATGAAAAAGAAGAAGAATAGCGGAAGGCGGATTTCTCTATAATTCTCAAAGCCTAATATTACCTTTCTGTTACCACATGGTCTAGAACTTTCGGATAATACCACTTTTCTAGTTGATCGTTGATCAATAGACAGTGATAAAGGCATGTTACGTTATTTCTTTTTATTTCTTCAATGCTGTGTTAAAGTAGAAGCTATATCTATGGTTAGTAATGTTCTTCGAACCATATCATGAAAATAATATGACATAATTTGGGAGAATACGGTGGGCATTCAGGTTAGTTATCCGGTACGGAGCTAATAAAAGTATAGCACTTTATTCCGCATGCTCAATATGGGTGGAAAACCTATCGTATTCTTATAGAGTGGTGGCTTCAACAATGGTATTCATATTGTCGTGTATAAGGCGGCATGCATCCAGGATTGCAGGTGTCATTGTATATTTGAGTTCCAGTCCCAGGAGTCTGGATCGTCTCCTTAAAGGTTTGTTTCCCTCTATTTGTGAGGTACTTCTTATTAGTTTGGGCTCTGAGAAAAGAATGTCGATTTTTGTACACATGTCCAAACTTTTAAACTTTTAATTACAATGATTTTTTACTCTATATATAAAACTTCTATGTCAATAAACATATTTCTGTATATACTATAGGTGTAACACCATCTTTTATTTAAAAATATTTTAATACGATATTGGTGTCTCTTATGAACCTACTTGTAATTAAAAGATTTTTTGGCCTCTTGGTATGTATTAATGTTGTTTTAAATTTTTTTTTTTTTTTTGGAAAAATATACAATTATACTTGTACATACGTGTACATAAAACAGCATAACTGTTTTAATCGTCCAATGATTTTAACGTAATATTTAATGGAGAATAAATGATAAGTTGATAGTAGAAGAATACATTACCTTAAACAGCGTATCTATTTATATGATATCAATCATAGACTTGTTTTAATAACACGAAATTTTCATTGTTTTGATCAAGAATGAAAAACTTACATAAATCTTATATGAACTTAATGTACAATTTACCAAATTATATCATACTTATATAGATAACCATTTTACTACTTTTCTATAAAATTCAGAACACTCGACACATGTTTCATCAACTAAATTGACATAATGAGATGATTTATATACTTCTGATTCAGCAGTAGTCAAGAAGCTATCACATATAATTTTTTTGCATTGGAAGTTCTAACCACTCTCCAGAAGACAAATCGTGTTTATTTAAAATTATCGGAGTAATATTAATTAGATGATGCTAATGATAATACAGGTGATTATTAAAATTAATATTTTAATTTTTTTTTAGTTTCAAATATAATTTGGCGTTATTTATTGAATTTTTATGTTTAACATGTGTCAAAAAGTAAACTAATAAAATTTGAGAATCATATCTAGAAATGTATCATACACTCTGTTTTAACATAAATCTGCGTGGCAAAGGTTCCTCGATATCTTTCAAGTATCATCAGTATTGACTCTGAAATAAGTCTTGTTTCAAGAGCAAATATTTCGATCTAGATAGCACGCTTGTAAATTGAAATATTGTACTTGTGTGTTTAACCCGGGTATCAGTTTTGAATAATCAACAAGGCTGACTGCTAGAACGCCCCTACATTGATCACAGGCCATTTCGATGCATGTATTATAAAATAGCTGTTTAATATCACGGCGCTTTCTGTTTAGGAGTCGATATAAATAAATAGGATTGTACAATAAGCAACTTGTGTGTGAAAATAGATAATATCCCCTTTGCAAAACTTATTTCCTTCACTGTTGATATGTTGTTTGTTATAGTAAGATAGTAAATATCTTAGAGATATCAATAAATATCCTTAATAATAGTTTTACTGAAGTAAAGTTATCCAAGACAGCAACAACATAGAAAGTCTTTAATTGAACCTTAATTTTCATTTCTATGAACGGGTCTTATTAAGAAGTAATTATGTTTCTTAATCAAGAATAAGAGCTGTCACTTTAAAACAGAAGTTTAGTATCCTATTTATAGTGAAAAATTTCAAATTAGCTTCCTTGTATATTGAATGTTTAAGCCTTTTTGTATGGTTTAGTGCCATTTGTATTTATGTCAAACTTATACAGGATTGGACAATTGAAAATCAATTAACTCACCACTGCTCACTAGAGAACATAGAGTTACTAGACTGCGTTTTGCAAGAAGACACGTAAATTGGGCCATTGACGATTGGAAGTAAGTTTTGTTTTCAGACGAATCTAGAGGAAGTCTTAATTCCATTACCAGATGCATGTCAACTAGTTTGGCGGACGTTAAGAAGCAGGTTGTCTGAAATTTCTCTTCGAGGGCGAGGGTCCCATTTTCTAGTGGATCAATAATGTTCTGGGGAGGAATTTGTTTCGGTGGTCTCACGGATTTGGTTTCTATACAGTGGAGATGCATAGGTGCACATTTCTACGTACAGAACATCATATAAGAACATGTGATACCCATTTGTCCCATTTGTCGGAAAATAAATTTAATTTTTATGCAAAATAATGCTCGACGCCACGTTTCTATAGAGGTACTGGACCACCTTGTACCGACTTGTGAATATTCCAACTATGAATTGACGACCAAGAAGCTCAGATATGAACCCCATAGAACATATATAGGATGCACTAAAAGGATCAGTTAGGTGCCACATACCTGCCCCTATGACTTTTAGGGAAATCGAACAAGTCGTTCTGGAAATAATATTCTACCGGAAATCATTCACAATTCGTCCAGACGAATTAAATCAATAATGAGGGTTAAATAAGGATATAGACGCTACTGAATTAAAATTTTTGCAATTTAATTTTACTTCTAATTTTTTTTTCTAAAGTTCTTTAACGCCGTTTTCATTGCATTTGACACTATTGCTCCTTTCTATTATTTATTCATGTTATTTTCCAAATAACACGATTTCAATTATTTAAACATTACTTGAAATCATGCAATTATAATATCACGTAGATACTAGTAGTAGTAAAAGTAATAGTTTCACTGATGTGTTAATTTTTTCCATAAAATTATATAAAACATCCATTAATCTTTCATTTAAAAATTAACTTATTTGGTCTCTATCTCTTTATCAGGCGATGGAGAGTCACCTCGCACTCAGTACCTTCGTGTTGTTCAAAACATTCGTTAATCAATACGAAACATTTTTAATGTTTGCGAAGACTAATTAAGCAAATACCTCCAGCGATGTGTTTTCGCGAAGTTCTATTAATTTAAGTGGTTCCTTAAGATAATGTTAAATAAGTTTGTGAAATGTTTTTGTGTTATGTTTTGGAAAAATTCAATGATATGCCATGATGAAATATTAGACGAAGTCAAAACTAACAAAAATAATTAGAGTAATCAGGGATATAAAACTTAGTATAATATTCGTAAAATAATGGTTTTCGATATCCATAGTTATATATAATGGATGTCACAGTTATATTTAATGTCCCGTAGCATAGTTAGTTAAAATGTATTATTTTGGAGTTTAGTAGACTTTTATTATATGTGATTGTGTTTTTTTTTCGTTCAAACGAATGTTTTTTTTGCTATTTTAATGGACATTGTTTATTTGTATATCCCAACTGAAATATCCTCTTAAATTTCTATTTTTAACTAAGTATATATAATAAACTGATATTTGTTTGAAAATGGCTGGTAAAAATATTTTGTTGTATTAAGTCTAGTTAGCTATAATATGAAATGTGGCAATAATTAATGTTTATTGCACTACTATATCAAAAGATTCCTGGCACACGATTTTGTATTGTATGTATTTATTTTATATACGTTTTGTTATAATCAGTAGCTGTAGAGGCTTTGTAGAATTCTCTTATAACATTTTGGCGATAGCAAGGATAAATGTGCATGCCTTGGCCGGGAATCGAACCCGGATATTCCAATTGCCGGTTGGTTGCTCTGACCTCTAAGCTATCAAGGGACACTCATTATCCCTGTTAATGTTGCCAGTTTAACGCGTCGCTACAGTACTCCCCCCCTAGAGACATGGTTTGTCTCGATACAATTAACGGAATGTGGCCGCGTTCACCATTCTTACGAACCGTTGTACGGTACTCCCGGACTATAGGGCGATGGATAGGACGGGAATCCGTGAATTTGAGATGTAAGGGAGGTTCTATGTACTGTCACGTCGGGGTCACTACTTTGACAATAGCAAGGATAAAAGTGCATGCCTTGACCGGGAATCGAACCCGGATCTCCCAATTGCCGGTTGGTTGCTCTGACCGCTAATCTATCAAGGGACACTCATTAGCCTTGCTAATGTTGCCAGTTTAACGCTTCGCTACAACATAAAAACTAAGATAGACACACTAATTTCAAATTTGACTCATCTGTAAAATATTTATGTATTCATCTTTGATTTTTATATTCATCCCAAATTCATTGTTATATCCAATTCTCTTTTTGAATAAAACTGTTATAGAAGTATCGTACATCATAAATTAACATCACTAATCTACATAAAAAATATTTAGGAAGCGGTCGAAGCAAAATCAGATTATACTTATTTTATCACTAGATAACTATTCTTTTGACAATATTCCTAGACCTAGTTTCTAGAAATCAGTTAAAAACTTACAAAAATATAATAAGAAACAAATAAGGTTTTAAGAAATTTTACACTTGATCATTGTAATTTTTTAACCATTCGATATAAACACATCAAATAGAAAGATACGAGACCACAATAATCTACTGGTGTCCAGATATTTTTCAGCCATTCGTGTTGGTCATACACAGTAATGAAGCCGGGGAACAGAATAGAAAATGGCTGGGAATAGCAGATTAGGCAGTACAGTGGAAATTCCAACAGGCGATGAGACAACGAACCTCAGCAATAGCAAGCACTCGAGTATCTATTAACGCAATATAAATTGTAAGGATTTCCTAAAATATACATACATCTGTGATAAAAATTACTCATAAGTTTTAATAAGACGTTTATTACAAGAAAATAGATCTCAGGAAGTAGACTAGTGCAATAAATTTCACTATGTAAGAGCCTAATTCCAAAACAGACTAGAAAAAAACACGTATCGTCTGCACAAATAACATATAATATGTCAAGAAATAATTGATGATTAAAACTTCTTTCAGCATAAAACCCGTAATTCCTGTAATATTTTAAATGTGTTTTGTGCATCAAACAACTAATTATGCATCAAACAACTAATTAGTCCCTTCTAATTAGACAAAAAATCACTGATTTTGGGAAATTTTTTCTATAGCTAAGCGACCTATACAGAAAGTTGTGTTAGGATTGTGTCAACATATTTTTCACCTAGCGCATGATAAAAAATGGTTGTTTTTTAGGTATAGACATATATATATATATATATATATATATATATATATATATATATATATATATATATATATATATATATATATATATACGCGTTTATGGCCGCCTTTTCGGTTTTTTACGTTTTTCTGAAAAACTGTGCATTTTTGGGAAAACATGATCTAATTTGATGTTGTAGATTTTGCGATTCTCCACAATTTTTGTTCTTTTCATTTTTTCGAAATTCTGCTTAGTTGCGCCGCTAGAGCGCGCTGAATTATTTTTGAGCTGTTTTTAGATTTTAAGCCAAAACTATGTATCGCAGAGAAAAATATCAAGAGATCAAAATTGTAGATATAATAATTTTCGATACAATTTGTTGTTTTGTTTTTTTTAAGTCGCACGGTTTTACCACTAGAGGGCGAAAACCGTTTTCTTTTTTTTTTTTGTAATACTCTTGTGCAATTGAAAAAAAAACACTCTAGAGCATTATTTTTAATTTATAGGCAAAACTGCTTTTTTAGAAAAGTTCAATCACATAAAAGGTTGAAGAGCAAAAAACTTCCTACAAATTGTCTTACACTTTTTTTTTACAAAAATGCATATTTTGCCTATAAATCAAAAATAATGCGCTAGAGTGTTTTTTTCATTCGCACAAGAGTATTACAGAAAAAATAAAACGGTTTTCGCCCTCTAGTGGCAAAACCGTGCGACTTCGAAAAAAAGCAAAACAACAAAATGTGTCGTAAATTTTTATATCTACAACTTTGATCTCTTGATATGTTTCTCTACAATGCATAGTTTCGGCTTAAAATAGAAAAACGGTTCAAAAATAGTTTAGCGCGCTCTAGCGGCGCAACTAAGTCGAATTTCGAAAAAATGAAAGGAACATAAATTGTGGAGAGTCGCAAAATTTACAACATCAAATCAGGTTATATTTTCCCAAAAATGCATAGTTTTTCATAAATACGCAAAAAACTGAAAAAACGACAAAAAACGCGTATATATATGTCTATATCTAAAAGCAACCCTATTTTTATCATGCGCTAGGTGAGAAATATGTTGACACAACCCCAACACAACTTTTTGTATAGGTCGCTTAGCTGTAGGAAAAATTCCTCAATTTTCCTAATTTGAAGGGACTAAATGCATATTCTAGCTTTAACTTTTCTAAGGAAAAGTAAACACTTTCAATTATGTATTTCTTCTGGCAGCTACGTAAATCGGTGTTGCACCTTCCTTTTCTGACAGGACCTGAAAATAATGCAAATAAATCATTAAACGCCTTAAATATCTTTTTCAGTTTTTAATTTAACTGGTACAGATAATTCATTAAAGACTATAATGTTCTGTAATAACATACTGCACTATATTTAGCAGAGCTTTCAGCAGTGACATTAGACAATTAATATCATAATTAAGTTGTGCTTCCTCGCTATTCTTAATCACATTTCCCATAGATACGGGGATAAGTTATGGCTGATCTTGACCTAATGCGACGTTATTATCATTTAAAGAAACGCCATGCATCCACGTTCACGGACATTTATTATGGAATACACTTCAACTCTTATGGTTATAATAACTCTATTCGTGTGCTTAAGGTTTTTTAGAGGCACTCCCCGATGCCTGCCCGTTTGTCTTAACGCTCCCGCGGTGTCCCACATGGTTCCGTGCGGCGGGTGGGTGTCGCCGGTGACGAGAAAGATGAGTCTCCGCTGACAAAAGTGTATTCAGAGCAGGGCACGGCGGCGGGAGAATAGGAGGCTACGGTCGCGGGGGTGTTTTATTAATTACTCTATTAGAAATTAGCATACCGGCTTTGTGTGTCGGGATCGATACATTATTCATGATAATTACGGCAAATGATCTATGGAGGATTGTTAATAATACGGTTAATTGGTACCCCTATGGTAGATATATGCTAATGCGGCCAGTTATTGTGCATAAATATGGAATCTAATTAACCCCTTACTAAATGGTAGACGTCGCACATGATTATGTTAGGATATCACATCATCATTAGCTTTGAATAAATCACTAAAAAATTTCAAAGAACAAATGCGTAGATAATAAAATAATAATAATAAAAGACATGGCACACCTGATCATTTTCGAGAAGATTTCTAGTACTCTTCTCTTTGAATATTAAATTTGGGAGACAAGGCTTTTTACAATGAAGATTAAATGTCGAAATCCAGCTCATCCATGAGAGTTCTGAAATACTACCAGTTCCTGCCTCATGATGAAAAGGTACCAAATTTCGTTAACAGGCTGTCTTCATTGTTGTTTTTCATGTAACGCTATTAACCTTCCATCGGGCGTAATATAAATCCAAACACATTCGGACGCAATGCATCTAAGAGATTCCATAATCAAATTTTACACAATTTAGATTCTAATGAGATGTGGACTTATTTTAATTAATTAAACGCTTAACGCTTATTTTAATTAATACAATGGAATAGTAAATATATGACACTAGTTTTTAATCGCAATAATTAAATTTACATAAAGGAACTCATTTATTGTGAAGATTTTTATAGAAAAATCAGCTATTAACAACTTTTTTCTATTTCAAAGACAAAATACAAACATAAATTAGTATTGAACAATATTTTGATTACAAAAAACGGACCACCTATTTTCTCATGTAAAGAAAGTCATATAAAATTATAAAGTTATATATAAGAAAATATTGAACGTGAATTACAAAGAAAAGTTATAAATAACCGCCAATTTTAAGTGTAAAGAGTTATATATCCTCTGAATTATTTTAACATGTTCCAAACAAAAGTAAATGTCACATTGTTGGTAACGATATTATAATAGTATTAGATATAATATTATATTAGCATAAACCAATGATTTAACACCCAAATCTGTTAATTTTAAATAGTAGTACCATAAAAAGCCATGATAAGTAAATGTAGAGATCCCAAGAAATATTATAATTGAAGGGTACACGAATAAAACAAGGAATGTCACTTTTTATGACAAAATGAAATTATACTGGCAAAGTATAATATTTATTTGTATTTTCTTGTGGTAGTACCCACACTGGCATAAAATCAGACTTGTCTACGATATATTGAAATAAAGATTTGCTGTACAGGCATAAAACCAGGAGTGTCTGAGCGCCACCTGAATAAAAGTCGAAATGTTCATCTAGCGACCACATTGCACATCATCTGGAGTGTCCCTCTTTTACACTTACCCTGAACATTTTGCCAACAAAAGATCAGATGAAGTTTGCACATTTCTTTTTGATTTCTTCATGAATCATTTAGATGCTGAGGTCAAACACTTAATTTTTTGTGATTCTGCAGGTAGATAAACGGCTAGAATCTGTAAAAATTACAATCCCTATCAAAGGACATTCTTACTTAGAATGTGATAAAAATATGGAGCTGGTAATTTTAAAAACAAGGATAGAAATACCGAATGATTGGTATGAATTACTTCACAGTTCTAGAAGAAAGCCAACTCCTTTTATTGTAATTAAAGTGAAACACACTACGGTTAGAAATTGGACACCATTTTTCACAAGTAAATTTGTAGCAAAATGTCCCTTTGCCATACAGCCTATAAGAGAAATTGTATGCCAAAAAGAGCTTTCACGATTATTAAGTTATCGTTGCAATTAGTCTGGTTCTTGGCTTCAAAATCGAGTACTAAAAGTTCAGAAGAAACCTTTGAAAAGTATTTTGGCCAACAACGAGTTTGAACTTCCTGTGTCAAAATATGATGTATGTACTTTTACTGAACATTGCAAATTGATATGAATTCTTTGTAATTCCAGATTTACTACCAATCAACAAAGAAAAATATTTAAATTTGATGAAATTAAAAGATTTTTGCGAAAATCTGGATGCTGCTTTATTCTATGGAGAACTTTCACACGAAAAAAAAAAAAGACCAAAAGTAAATAATGAAACAAGGCCGAGTGTGGGTGGACATCTCCTGTTTTATGCCTGAAGGTTGGAACACGTGCAGACACTTTCATTTAATACGGCAAAGACTAAGTTTATTTTCCATCTATGTTTGTTTATTCCGGTTTATAAATGAGTTTCTAATTTTTCTACCAAAAATACATATTTTTAAAAAAAAATTTTTAAATTTTATAATAAACTCAACATTAAAAAGTTGAATATCTCGAAATGTTGTTTCTGTGACATTCCTTCTTTTACTCGTGTGTTGTTCAATTTAAGTAATAAAAGAAATCTAACAAACTATACCATCATCATCATCATCATTAGGTCATCAGTCCTAAGACTGGTTGGACGCTAACCTCCAGCTTCTCCTATCTTGTGCTAACCTACGCATTTCGCTAATTGTGCTACAACCTACATCCCTTACTATTTGCGAGCAGTAGTCTAATCTCGGCCTACCTCTGCCTTTCTTCACTCCTATTTCTGCCTCCAAAATATCGCGGACTATTCCCCCATGTCTCAGCAAGTGGCCTACCATTCTATCTCTTCTTTTCTTTAAGTTTTTCCACATACTTCTTTTCTCCATGGTATTTTCATCATTCTTCGGTAACACCACATCTCAAAAGCTTCTAATTTCTTCCTACTTGCTTCCCCTACCGTCCAGGTTTCGCAGCCGTAAAGTGCCGTGCTCCATACATATGTTTTCAAAAATCTCTTCCTTGTTTCTAAGTTTATTACCCCCGAGCATAAAAGTGCTTTCTTTTTGTTAAAAGCTACTCGACCCTGCGCTATTCTTTGTTTTATGTCTTTATCGCTTCTTCCATCCCAATTTATTTTACTTCCTAAATAAGTGAAGTCTTTAACTTCCTCCAATCTTTCATTATTAATTTGTACTTTCGTTTTTGCTCTGCTCTCGCGCCCTCTGCACACTAACACTTTAGTTTTGTTTTTATTCACCCTCATTCCGTATTCCTCTGTCAACACTGCCTCCATTTCGTTCAATGCTGATTCTAGTTCCTCCTTACTAGATGCTAATACTGCTATATCATCCGCGAATCTCAGCATTTTTAGTTTCTGTCCCTGTACTTTAATCCCGAAATCTACTCTATCTTTTACCACATTAATTGCCTCTTCGATGTACAGATTAAAAATTAGTGGTGATAGCGTACATCCTTGTCTTACTCCTTTCCTAATACCTACTTCCCTTTTTTCCCCTTCTACTTCTATAACAGCAGTTTGCTCTATGTATAGATTGTGTACTACTCTCCTATCTCTATACTTCATTCCCGCGCTCTTTAGTATCTCGAACATTTTTTCCCATCTTACGTTATCAAAAGCTTTTTCTAAATCTACAAATCCTATATAAGCGTTCTTTCCTTTTTCTATTGTTTTCTCTAACATTACTCTTAGCGCCAGAATAGCTCCGCGAGTTCCCCTATTTCGCCTAAACCCGAATTGGTCTTCTCCTAGTATTTCCTCCGCTCTATTTTCCATCCTCTTCTGCACTATTCTAGTTAAGATTTTTGACGCATGGGAAGTTAGGCTAATCGTTCTAAAGTTCTCGCATTTGTCGGCTCCTCTCTTTTTCGGTATAGTAACGATAATGTTCCTCTTATAATCCTCCGGCATCTCGCCCGTTTCGTATATGTATTTTACCAGTTCAAACATCCTATTTACTACTTTCTGTCCCGCACATTTCAAAATTTCCGCCTGTATTTTATCTACACCCGGCGCTCTATTATTCTTTAGCCCCCTTAGTGCTATTTCAAGTTCCTCTCTCAATATAGGTTTTCCTACATCTTCCCTATCGATGCTAGATTCTTCCTCTAATATCTCTCCTAATTCTTGACCCTCGTATAAATTTCCTAAGTACTGCTTCCATCTATCCGCTTTCTCCTCTCTTCCTATCAGTATGTCCCCCGATTGACTCCTAACATTTCTACTTATTGTTCCTACATCCCTGAAGTTCCTCTTAATTATTTTGTAAGCCTCATCGGTCTTACCTACTTGCAACTTATCTTCTACTTCTTTGCATTTCTCCTCTATCCATTGTTCTTTCGCTTTTCTACATTTTCTAATGATTTCCCACTTTATTGCCTTATACGTTTTCAGTCCTTCTTCGTCTCGTCTGTTTTTGCAGCCTCGTCTCTTTTGCATTAAGTTTAAGATTTCGTCCGTTATCCAGGGCTTCCTAGCTTCCCTTTTATCGTG
Organism: Rosalia funebris; assembly: GCA_037954035.1. NCBI lineage: Eukaryota > Metazoa > Arthropoda > Insecta > Coleoptera > Cerambycidae > Rosalia > Rosalia funebris. The sequence continues at coordinate 37,519,093 of JAZFAV010000015.1, forward strand.
TCCTAAAACGTCCGTAGCCGCCGAAGCTAGACTATTCTTGATACCCTCCCACTCCGTTTCTGCGTTCTTGATTTCGTCCTTACTCGTTTTATTTATTAATTGATCTGTTGTCTCCTGGAACTTATCTTTCATATTCTGATCCCTCAATATGTCTACATTTATACGTTTCTTATCCTTCCGGGTTTTCAGATTTTTGAACTTTAATCTAGCTTTCATGACTACCAAGTTGTGATCGCTGTCTACATCTGCTCCTGGATAACTCTTACAGTCTTTTACTTGATTTCTAAATCTCTTCCTAACCAGAATGTAGTCTATCTGATACCTGTCTATCCCTCCTGGCATTTTCCATGTGTACCGCCTCCTAACGTGATTCTTGAACAATGTGTTCGCGACTACCATCTTGTGCTTCTCACAGAATTCTATCAGTCTGCTACCTCTCTCGTTTCTGTTTCCTAATCCATAAGGCCCTACAAATTCTCCTTCTTTCCCCTCACCTACGACTGCGTTAAAATCTCCTACTATTATTAAATTTTCATGACCCTTCACAAATCCTGTTACCTGCTCTATGTCCGAATAAACGGCTTCTAACTCTTCCTCGCTGTGGTTAGAAGTAGGCATGTATACTTGCACTATTACTGTTTCCACTGGCTTCGAATCTAACCTAACCATCATTACTCTCTCGCTGTATTGTAGGTAGCTATCTACACACTGTCCTGCGTTCTTCCGCATAACGATCCCTACTCCCGCGTTTCCATTTACCGATCCTGTGTGTATTACCCTATAGTCACCGCTCCAAAAATCTCCTACTTCCGGCCAGCGCATCTCACTTATACCTACTATATCTAATCCTAACCTATCCATTTCTATCTTCAGATTTTCTAGCTTCCCTGCCTGTCTCATGCTTCTGACATTCCACGCTCCGACTCGTGAAATGCTACACTTCTTATTATGATTGCACTCGATCACGTCTCCCGGAACAGTCCTCACCCGGAGATCCGAACGGAGGACTATTTTACCTCCGGAGTTTTTTGTCCCAGGAGACGCCATCATTAATTTAGGATAAGCTTTCTGCTAGCTGTTCTGAGGAAAACTATACCAACTAGTAAAAATAATGACGTAATCAGGCGCAATATATCTGACAGATTCGGGCCGCCCATACAAGGCTAGGGAATGGACTAAAAGAAAATAAACACCATTTTGGGAATACCAGGATCTAACAGAGCGACTGAGACCTACGTCGAATAGACCTGGGTCGAATTTACACCTTTTAAATTAATGATAATATAATGGAAGTACATTTAAATCTTTTGTATAAATAAATTTGTGTAAATGTATTTTTTACACAAAATTATCAAAAACTATATTTTAGGACCTATATTGTTGGTAGAAAAATCAAAACCAGTTGGGATGGTTTTTCAAAGTCAGCATTTTTAAAAACGTTCTGACGATTTATTTATGAAAATTTGACTATACTGCTAGATTAAGCACCCCCTCAAATAGGTGATTTTTGCAACACCTTTTATAGATTAGTTTTACAATACTTATTTCGAAGGCTAAAGGCCATTTCACTTGTACAATTGGTTTATTTATTATGTGTGCTAAAGGTTGCACAATCCATTTTGGAATTTTCCTCAAAGTAGCTGCACCAATTTCGTCTATACCAACGATCGAAATTGGAACGATGCTGGGCGTCGTGAAGACGTAGATTGCCGGAAAGATCAACACCGCCATACCCAGGGACCCCGCTCCATGTATGCACCTGCGAGAGATGAAACATTCCATAGGTTGACAGCCGACGAAGACAGGAAGAGTGTCCGAAGAGGCCCCCAACCGACAGAGTCTCGAACTGACCTCCCCTGGTCCTTCCCTTCGCTGTTTGTATTGATCGCTCCCCGCGAAGTGCATATATTTCTATTGGCGAGGGGACGACACTAGCGCAGGAAAGAACGGATCCACCCCTTGTGAGGTGGTCTAGATCTACAGCGATGAGTCGGACAAAGAGTAGTTCACAGTGCTCGACCCAACACCCACTTTAATTATCATTAGGCAATTATCAACCAACAGGGATGGTGGGACGCGCCATCTATATTAGGGGATTTGTATTTTTTAATTTTTGTAATGTATTCAATTATTTGTAAAGGGGTTATGGGATATGAAATGTTGATTTCTTTTTCTTCAGGCACCTTATGAGATCCAGGTGGAACTTGATGACCTAGTGCTTTCTCGATGGTACTGAAAATGGAATCATAGACATTAGTTTCACAGCTTTTCTTACAGCTAACCTATTAATTTTACCCGTTTAGTTTGTTTTTGATAAATATCGTTTTATCAAAACATGTTATAAATCTTTGACTAATAACTAGAACTGTATAATAGGTGCCGCGAACATGTGGCTCACGCATGGGAAGGTGTAGCGGGGGCCTCGAGCAGGTGACACGAAGTTCAATTCATGGTGAATTAATCTGACTTTCCACTTTTTTAGGTGCAGATTGCGGCAATAGCTGCAATAGCTGCGCATTGCGGCCCTAGTCGGTAATGGGTACTTGCATAGGATTGTATTTCTTCAAGAAGTCCTTAAATGCTGGTATGTCAAGTAATGATGAATGTAAGTGGTAAATGAAAGGTAATTAATATGAGAAGTAGATCAAAAATGAACGTTTTCCTTTGCAGATCCTTTTTTATATTAATATGTTCCATAGTACTTATATATCTTTAGCAGTCTCTCTTGTCCCAACACAATAAACCTTTTTCACAAACTTTACACACTATTTTCGCCCCATCATACATCAAATCCGGAAAGTCCCGAATAAACTTATTCACATTGTCGGCAAGCGGCCGTTTTTTTCGCCTTTGGCACTGTGGACATTTTTTTGTAACGCACGCATGCTGTACAAATTATGATCGCAAAATGGTTTAGTTCTTTCCCGAAGCAGACGCACTCGGTCTAAATGTTAAACAGTAACTGGATACCTACCACAAATCGAGTGTTTTGTGATACCTAAGAACTTTCTTTACAGCGTGAATAGAACTCCACGTCACGTGCTCGAGGCCCCCGCTACACCTTCCCATACGCAAGCCACATGCACGCGGCACCGATTATACAGCTCTATTTATAACATCAGTACTCATAATGCGATATCATGAACATTTATCGCGTATATCTTCTATGATATTTTTTTCTGTAGATCACTTATCGTATTAAAAACGAATTTAGTTCAGGTATGAAATGATCCGCCAACGAAAAATCATATCTCAGTCGAATATCGCGAGACCCCAGCACCAGGAACAATACTCCTACAGAGGACCTGATAAAAAAAATGACCTCTTACCATTACATGCAACAACTATCAATTTCGAGTTATAAATGCGATGTTTCTAAGATATTATTGTATCATAATTACGATTACCGGCTAGTCCTAGGTACACATTAAGAACAGTCGTGTCGTTTGCGTGTAAACAACTGGAACGTGAGAGAATCGAATCAAATGCCAGCGTTCGAATTAAAACAGCGCTTGATATTTCTGATCTAGTTAGAGTGTACACCAACACGGGATGTACTGCCACTGAAGTTGCAAGTCATGCGATGCGACTTTATGGGTTTACGATGGCTTTTCGACAGGCGAGCCATTTCCTTTTTATTTTTTGCTCGTTATACAATTTATTTTTCTACATCCGTCACGATGGTATAAGGATATGATCGGCATTACTGAAATTTCACATAAGAATCTTCCGCAAAATTGATAACTGAAATTTGCAGCTTAACTAAACTTATAATCAAGATCGTGTAATATTTATCAGTTTTATTACTCACACTTAGTTACGACTTAATTCTATATTAGTGTCGTCATGAAGTGATGAGTAATGAATTACTTACTTATATTTATCAATTCTTTATTGATTGTAGTTATTGCGTTAGTGCTTCTTACGTCATTTCATCAGTACGCATTGCGTCCTTTGCTATTTTCCTAGATTTGGCCATATTCTCTTTCTGTTTCATTGCATGTATATATTTAAATATGTAGTTGAATTGATAAAGCCCAAAAGGTATCGGCGAGAGTGGGGGAATGATGGGCGGCAGGTAATTCTGCGCACTAAAGCATTTCAAATAACGCTGCTAATTCTGGGAGTCCCAATGGTTCTGATTTGTATTGTAAATTATTTATTTTATGATTCGCGTTAGTCCCGTACACGTGAAAGCAGTGACCAGCGTTTATTGAAATTTGTATTTGTTTTTATAATTTCTAGGCGTTATAAAACAAAACGGTAAGTCCACAAATCTTATCTAATTGTTTTGTACTCACAATTTGCTGGAAACGTATTGTTTCATGCAAACTTTAGCTCATTAATTTGTCTTTAGTTTCATTACTCCATTCCCTTTTTTTTTCTATAATGAGATTAGTACGTCAACTACGCAGGGGGTAATGGTGCGCGTTGGTATGCATGATTACCCCACACATAATATTTTGTTTTATTGTTTCAGATGCCAAGAAATTACACTCAAAAAACTTCAATTCTTTCTTACACGTCTGAAGATCTCGCTAATGCGATAAATGCAGTTAGAAATTAAGGCAAATAGCAAAGGGAAGCAGCTAGGTGTTTCAATATTCCTGAATCAACCTTACGAAAGAAACTGTTGGAATAGTCACTTACCGCACCACATCTAGGACGTAAGGCTGTTTTTCTTCTTCTTTTAGCGGGGGTCCTACAGCCTGTGCCGCATCCCGCATTTCGATCGCCATTTCCTTCTATCCCTCCAATCATCATCTCCGATTGCTCGATCTCTCATATTTTTTCTAATTCCTTCTATCCATTGTGTTGTCGGTCTTCCTCTTCTTCTCCTATTGTATGGTATATACTTCAAAGCTCTCTTTGACCATCGTGTCTCCTCCATCCTCTTTAGATGACCGTACCATAGTAGCTGTCTAGATTCTACTCTTTCTGTTGTTGTAAGTACGCGTCCCGTTTTCCTTCTTACTTCTTCGTTCCTAATACATTGAATTCTGGAAATATTACATGATCTTCTTAAGAAGTCCATTTCTATCATTTCTATCATCCTTTTACCTTTCTCCGACAATTGCCAGCATTCACAGCCATAAGTTAAAATAGGCTCCACAATAGTTGTGTAAATTGTCATTTTGGTTTGTAGTTTCATCTTCTTTGACCAGAGTAATGAGTTCAGTAAACAAACAGCCTTCTTCCCTTGACGGGCCCTATTTTTTATTTCATTTTTTGTTGTTCCATCATCCGAAACAATGCTTCCCAAGTATTTAAACTGGCTACATTTTTTTAATTTATGCAGTTGTAGATCTGGGTCTTATACATGCGTGTCTCCTATTTTCAGATATTCAGTTTTATCGATGTTTATCTTCAGTCCCCATTTCTCATATTCTTCTTCCAACTTTCTAAACATGTAGTCTGCATCGCCCTCGTCGTTTGTTATAATTATCTGGTCGTCAGCGAATAAAAGAGTTGCCAAGCATTGTTCGTTTACCTGTGTTCCCATTTCTGAAGTTTTCCTCCTCCAATTACTTATAGCTTCTTGAATATATATTTTAAATAGGGTAGGTGACAAACTACACCCTTGTTTAAGCCCCTTTGTGGTAGGAAAGCTTTCTGACAGGGCACTTCCCACTTTCACCAAACTCTTTGGTTCCTTATATATATTCCATATAGCGTTGACATAAGTTTTACTCAGGCCAAACCTCGTCAGAGTTTCAAAAAGTTTATTTAAAGGTACTGTGTCATAGGCCTTTTCTAGATCGACAAATACTAGGTGGGTAGACAGATTACGAGACGTTCGTTTTTCTAATATTTGCTGTAATACAAATATATTATCAATACATGATCGCCCTGCACGGAAACCCGACTGTTCTTCTATGTCTTCTATAACCATTTCTATTCTTTGCTTCAGTATTCTGCCGTACAACCTCCCCATTGCGCTGGTCACACTTATGCCCCTATAATTTTGGCATACCTTTTTATCGCCCTTTTTGTAAATGGAGCTTATGTATGCTATATTCCAGTCTTCCGGGATTTTATCTCCGTTTAGTAAGCATTTATTAAATAACTTTGCCAGAATTTCAAGTAGTATATCTGGTCCATACCTAATTAACTCAATGGGGATGTTTCCAGGCCCTGCAGCCTTTCCGTTTTTGGATTTTTCCAAGGCTTTCTTTATTTCTTCCACGGTTATTTCAGTCACTTCATGATCTCTGTGTATTTCAATTTTTATGTTTGTTATTTCAAATTCTTTTCTGTTTTCCGTAAGCAGTGTTTTATAGTGGTCAACCCATTCTCTCAAACCTATCAGGTTTAACTTGCTGTTGTGCTTTCCTTCTTTTCTCAAGCTTGCTATAGTTTTCCATGCTTCAGCCACTTTTGTTCCCCCCATATATCTGTCTACTTCCTCACATTTTTGTTCCCACATTTCATTCTTACTCTTTGTTATCTCTTTTTTAACTTTTTTATTCCAGCAAGCGTACGCTCTTCTATCTTCTCCTCTACCAGTATTTAGCGAGGTGTTATAAGCTTTCTTTTTCTTTTTAACAAGGTCCTCTATCTTTTCGGAATACCATTCGGAATTTCCTTTCTTCTGTTCTCCTTTATAACCTAACGCTTCTTTTGCCGCTTCATGTATGCACTCTTTAATTCCTCCATACATCTGTTCTGCATCTGTGTTCGTATTACTTATAGTTTGTAATTTGTTTGCTAATCTTAGTTTATATAGAAACTGAACTGACTCTTGTTTGTGGCTATTTAAATTATATTTACATTCATTTATATTGCTGCGCTGCTGTTGATTATTCTGTATTAAGGTATTCGTCTTTCTGTAATTCACTATTATTTTTGCCACTACCAGATGGTGATCTGATCCGCATTCTGGTCCACGGTGTACCTTCACGTCAGTTGTCTTTAGCTTCGAATGCTGTCTTTGGATTACATAATCAATTATAGAGAGCAACCCTCTGGTTGCTTGTACCCAAGTAAATTTATGGATATCTTTATGAGGGAAGTATCCATTCATAATTCTTAAAGACATGGACTCACACAAATTTCTAAGGCGTATTCCATTATCATTGGTTACCGATTCTCCATACTTTCCTACCTCGTTACTGTTATCTTCTGTTCCAGTTCTTCCGTTCAAGTCTCCTAGTATAATAATTTCTTTCTTATCCTTGATGTTAGTAAGTACAGTTGTAAATTTTTCATAAAATGCATCTTTCACGGTTATATCAGTATCATCACTGGGTGCATATACTCCTACTATTACAATTTGGTGGCCATTTTTATTTAATTCTACAGTTATTATCTGCTCGTCTACTTCCTCCCAGCTTTTGATATATCTTTTAATACTTTCGTGTATTACTATTGAGACTCCTCTCTTTGCTCTAGCATCTTTCGGTACGCCACTATATAGATGTATGTATTCCCCGATGACCTCATTTCCTTTCCCCTTCTTCTTAGTTTCAGTGAGAACGCAGATATCGATTTTCATCTTTTTTTAGATCCTGGAAGACCTCTTCTTGTTTAGTTCTCAAACCTTGTACATTCCATGTTGCAAATTTCATAGTCCTTTTCCTTAGCATATGTCGTAACCGTTTACATCCGTCCTTATTCCGAGGCGCTTTATCGAAATTTTTAGCATCTTTTGTTGTTTTTGCGAATGGCGAGTCGCTGGCATACCGACTGTTTTTACCGCGGAAATAAAACTAGAATTACGAGATTATATTATTATGTTGGCAAAATTGTTTTATGGTGTAACACCTAGAGGAATTAGACAAATAGCATTTAGATATGCTGAAGAGAATAACATTTCCCACAATTTTAATAGAGAAAACGGTTTAGCTGACAAAGACTGGCTTTATGGTTTTTTAAAAAGAACTGCTGAGATGACGTTAAGACAACCTGAAGGAACCAGCCTAAATAGGATTGCCTGATTTAATAAAGAATCAGTTCAGATATTTTATTCTAATCTACAAACTCTTATAGAAAAGTATAAATTTGAACCGAATAGAATTTTTAATACAAATGAAACTAGCATCACCCGGTGCAAAATAAATGTCCAAAGGTGTACGGACCTAAGGGTGTCAAAAAATAGGTGCTTCTATTTCCGCCGAAAGAGGAAGAACAATTACTGCCGTTTTTTGTATGAGTGCAGCAGGATATTATGCTCCCCCCCCCCATTCTGATTTACCCTAGACAAAGAATGCTGCTCACTCTTCAAAAAAAAATGGACCGATTGGGGCGTTGTACAAATGTTCAAAAAACGGATGGATCAATACTGAACTTCTTATTGAAAAATATGTAAAACCTACTGCAACCGATCCTGTCCTTCTAATTCCAGATAATCATGCCAGCCACATCTCAATTCCAGCATATGACTTTTGTAAACAAAATAACATTCATATGGTATCCCTTCCGCCACATGCGATCATCTGCAGCTACTGGATTTGACCTTTTTCAGTCCTCTCCCTAAAGAACGCTCTCTTTAGGGAATATGATCCTTACTTGTCCACCACAGGCCATCAAAAAATTACCGAGTATGATGTAACTCAACTTCTAAACAAAGCTTTCATGAAAGTACCTACAATGGAGAAGGCAGTTTCTGGTTTTCGCACTTCTGGAATATTTCCACTTGATCCAGATAAATTTCGTAAAGATGATTTTGCACCTGCGAATGAAGTAAGAGGGTTGGTAATAGAAGGAACATTGAAACCATATACTACTCCTACAACACCTGAACCAAATAGTGAAGCCGCAGTTGCACTTGCTTTTGCTCAACCACTTTTGCCTCCTGATCAAAACCCTCAGCCATCTACATTTAAAGATAACTCCTTTTTTGCTTTAACTCCAATACCAAAGATAAAAGTTAAAAGCGAATTGAAAAGAAAGTTTCGTTATAAGTAACAGTCAGAAATACTTACAAGCACATTTATCAGAGAGAAATTGGAAGCACTCCACGAAAAGAAAATATTAAGAGAAGAAAGTGTAAAGAAACGAGAAGAAGAAAGAACGGTCAGAAAAAGAACTGTGCGCAGATGTTTAACGATGGTTGTCCAGACAGAAAGAAAAGAAAAGATAAAAAGAACCCGAAGATAGAATCGACTGCTTCATCATCTGATTCAGAGTCATTAGAAAATATTTCAGATATATGCGATGATGACGAGTTGGATGATGTCGATATCAGTTTTATACCACCGCCCCTTGAGAAACCTGCAGAACCTAACGAAAAATGTTATACCTGTGATGAAATTAGCAAGGACGGAGAATTATGGTACCGATGTGTGTTATGTTCTTCATGGAACCATGCAGAGTGTATAGGCGTAGATACGCCAAAAAATTATAAATGCGACTTCTATTTATCATTATAAATATTATCCGTAACAGTTATTTTGATATTGTTTTTCGCAATAAACATCAAAAAATTAAGGTAAAAACGATTTTTTACCTTAATTTTAACGAACGCCATTTCATTGTACATTTTGCAAAATTATGGCTTAACGCTTGAATTTTTTTTAATATTGCCATTACATGTTCAAAGTAAAATAACCGGCACTAATTTTAACGTTTTTGAACAGCTACTAGATGCAATACACTTATTACAGGAGTTATCTTGGCTTAAGTGCGCACTATTCCCCCACTCTCCCCTAATGTGTGTATTGTGTATAGTTTATATCTCTATTGGCCAAATAAAAAATCCCAAACGGCTCTTATCTCACACCGTGGCTTGCTTTTATGGCTAGGCTCAGGTAGATCGTTCAGTTTATCGGCAAGATAAGAGAGTTTTTTATTTGGAAAATACCCGTGAAATGAATAGTACTAGATGCTTGTTGAATATGTGAAAAATAATTACTAAAATGTGAGGAGAAAATGTATGGAAGCTCTCATCCCAGAATTAAATGATAAAATTACATGTAACATTATTAAATAAGTTTTTAAAATAATTGTTTAACTTCGTCTCATTGTTAAATATACAATATGTTCAATAGGCCAGTAATAGCAATTTTGTTAAATTTTCACAAATACAAACAAAGTTTTCTAATAATTCTTGTCCAAAAGTGGATCGAATTGGATAATTCTCAACCTTCAAAGCTTGCACCAATTAAATATTATAAGAATGAAAGTTCAAATTCCTTGCCAAGATGTCGTACACTGTTGTTTTCGTACAGAACGGCAACAAGTAAGTATCACTGCTGCAAGAATATGCTCGACGTTCTCGACACTTCTTGATCTTGTGCGTTAATTCGTTGATTTTTTTATTAATGGTAGTGACTTCTCTTTCAATTTAGCGACCCATAGTTTGATTAATTTTACTGAAGGAACTTGATTAATGTCGTGAAGGGGGTAGTGCTCCCGATATAGGCGATGAACTGTAATGAGAGAACGATAGTTCTTGTAAAGCTTCCAATATACATGGCACGTTGCTCACCGGTGAAACGATCCTTTGCAACTGAATTCCCAGGGCGCGGTGTTGTGTTTAACAAATACATGCGCATATTGACTATTACCACTTTTCAAGATGTTCAACAAACAAATGCAGAAAACATTTATGGACACCTTTCAACAACAAATGGAAGTTGATAATTAGTATATGATAGTTATTCCATGCACTGTATCATTGGTAATTACAAATATGTGATATATTATTACTAAATGTATTTAAAACATATGTATATAAAACATAAAATACATGCCAGAAAAATATGTAAATTATTTATAGATAATATGTATTAAATAACAGTTTAACATAGGTTATACTTGTAAGAAATAAAGATACTTCTCTTCATCTTTCAAAATATACCTGCAAATAAATTCTAAGCGTTGTTCGGTTCGATAAGTTTTCGTTTAATGCATGAACTAATATCATATTATTTAATGTCTTTTCTTTTTCCCCAAATTCTTAAAACTAATATTTTACTTATACCACGGTCCTCAGTCAATTCGCAGGATTTGTTGTGGATTTTCTAGTATACTCTTTACCAATCTATAATGTGATCTTCTTCCCAACATTTTGCGTTTATTTTACTCACTGGGATTACATACTTGTACTTGCGAACGGCGTATCATCATATTTATGACTAAACATTATCAATATTTCTATTCTATTTTTTTTTTCAATTAAAATCATCATTTTAATATAGAAGTTTGTGATTAAATTACTTTCAACTGACATTGTTTTTGTTCTCAAACTAGTGGCTATGATTGATTAGATGAGAAACAACACATACACATATAACTTTGACAGGGGTTTTTAACTACTGCTAAACAAAATCAGCTTTTACTATAAAGCATGTCTTTGTACTCGGTTCTATCAATATGAATATCATTTGCACATTAACTGATTATTATTTTCCAACATACACTATTTAAAAGTTCGTCACGATGAATAACAATAATCAGATATTGTTGATCTAACTTTTGTAGAATTTCACCATATTCGAGTTTTAATTAGATACTAAAATTGTATCTAAAATATTCAAATTCAAAATCTCCTTAACCACTAAAATAATACGTAACAAATATTCAGCAAATAAATCATAAATAAATATCTTGTATTCCTGGAATTGTCTGTCAGACCTCTTCAAAATATAAACATTATAGGACATATTATTTAAAAATCAAAATTTAACAGCGGTATATAAAATTCAGACATCCTGTATACTGCCAATACTTCTTGAAGTACTCTAAATTGAGAACAAAATCATTTCGCTTAAATATGGATAAAAACTGATTTACTAATTTTATTCCAGGAGCTAATGTGCTGTGATAATAGTAACTGACTAAAGTAGTAAAGCTTCCTTCGTTCAAAAAATATTCGTTTTTGATAAAACGTGAATTATATGGAAATATTGCTGTATACCTTTTGACAATGTAAATCAAAATTCACTACAAAAGCCTCTTTTACATTAAACCAACTTTCCCCTATTTACCACGGACCACGAAGTATTATTGAGGTTCAACGTGTGAGGGCGGGTTGGGCAGGCAGGAAGGGCGGCATTACCTAATTTATTAAGTAAGGAAATCTTGATTTGCATTATTTATGGATCACGTAATGCAACGATTTCATTAAAACGTTACCGGGACTACATTATCTTCGAAGGTCTTATTTGTTGACTGAAGATGTCCATATTTCATTATATGGCCATATAGTGATGCAAATTTCTTCGATTAACATAAGATTAACTATCGAATACACCTATTTGTGCACAACGGATTAAGATATAATTTTATCGGCTATAATTGTGGATTAGAGAATATATCAAACGAAAGTTAGTGCATTTTTATAGTTGCCCAAGAAACATTTGTACATATATTATAGCAACATTTTTGAATTCGAGATTCACAGTTTTATATGAATCAGAATAGAAATATCTTTGATTATTTTTATCTTCTAATTTATAACATTCTCACTTCAATTCCTGTGGACTGTTTTTCTAGTTGTAAATTAAGTTGTCTTCATTCTCTCTACATTTAGTTATTTCGTTGGATGATTAGTCCTTTGGAATCCCTAATGCACCTCATTAACATTACACGTCATGTGATTGATTTTTGTGTCTTTATTTGTGCGATAACGTGAAAAATTAAAATACCACGAGATAAAAAATTCGGACCAGAATTATTGCAAACCTGGATGGATAGTAACTTAGAGTTGCTTGTGGACCTGCGTATTAGAGGAAAAGATTTATTGTATAAAGGAATTATTAATTCGTCTAAGAAAATGACAAGGCATGTGAAAAGAATTGTGTCGTCTTACGGTCATGGTAATGATGACACTACATTCTTCTATGACCTCACTCACGGTCGCCTTTTTAGCTAGTGAATTCCGTTACACAAACCGAATAATCCTACACTATCTCAGTTTCTAGAGAAACATATAGACCTAAAACTCTTTAACTGCATCATAAAACAAATATGTTGGAGGTATAAACGAGGACGTATTGCAATCACGCTGGAAAAAATTTTGTGTGCTTTATTATATTATAGGCGAAGCAACTGACGTATGCGGACCTAGTATTTTTAATTGACTCGTTAAAACCTAACAATAGTAATGGCATCCATTCAATATCTTCTAAGAGAGACAGAATCAACTGAAAAACAATTGTGGAGAGAACTTTGTGACTGAGTGCTTTCACTATGTACGGCCAGTTCAAGACAGGAAAATATATTGGTAATGCTAACCAAGGATACATGTAAAATGTAGATCAATTAACTGAAACTTTTCCAAATATGATACACTTTATAAGTGCAGCCCATGCACTTGACCGAATAGCATAAATAGTAAGAGACAATTTCCATTTAGTTAACGAGGCAATAGTGATTTTTAGAAAAGCCTATTCTGAGAGAAACGTCTGAAGAAGCTCTGCCAGATATACTTTTACCTCCGGAACTAGTTGTCATAAAATGGAATACTTTGTCAGAAGCTGTATAGTTTATTTCATCGCTATTTTCCAAATAAAAAGTCTCAAAACATAACCTTGGCTTGTGTTTATGGCTAGGCTCAGGTAAACTCTTTAGTTTATCGGCAAGATAAGAGAGTTTTTTATTTTGCAAATAGCGATGAAATGAATAGTACCTTAATATGATAAGCATTTTGAAGAGCTAAAATGTGTTATCTTTAGGTTTGATCTCATCAAGAGCAATGCCATACGTTCATTCCAGAATTTACTGCAACTACAAAGCATATAGAATGATATCCGTTCCATTAATAGTAGTTATTCCATCTTTATTAATATAATAAAGAAACTAGAACCATATGACTTATCGTTACAAGAACGTATCGCTACAAGAAGATCGTTACGGCCAGTATAACTTTCAGGGTACTCTAATTTCAAATATTTGTCAATTTTGACGGCCGACTTCTAATAGTCCGCCTCCCTACTACCTGAGTACTGCATTTTGCATATCGATAATTTAAATATAAACATTTGCTTTTCGCATGAATTGGTCGGAGCTCAAAGGGATTTATTATAAAATATCTACTTAGTGGATTTGTTCGTCTGGTCTATTGATTACGGTCAAAAGCTGTTGTATATTTGTTTCCGTATTTAGAATGTTTACAAGTCATTATTAATGATCCATGTTATCTACCACATTATACATTTCCTCCCTTTTGCATTTTCTATTTCATTATTACCCTCGGAAGCACTCACTGTAATTCATTTCCGAATGTATATGGAATAAAATTCTATTTCATTTCTTTGTTTGGAAATAATGCTACTCAAATATACTAATATGTATATTTGATAAGTTGAACTTATCGCAAAATGCAAACGTCACTTTTGTCTTTTCGTTTATTCAGTAGAAATTAAATTAGTTAGTTTAGTCGAAGTGTAATATAATAAAATTGTGGAAAAAACAGTATAAGCATTGCGCACTTTAAGAGTTATACTGATCTCCGGCAGAATTGGACCCAAGCATTTCCGTCGACTGAAAGACGTCCTTCATACTTAATATACTGTATAACTTTAAATTAATGATAGTTAATTAATAAGTTAATTTTACATTTACATATACGTGTACATTATATGCAAATCTGGTCTGAGTGGGAGAGAGCCTGTTTAAAGTCGGCTAAAGCTAAGAGGATTGATTCTAAGAAGAAGTGGAGCCCCAAGATCAACACCGATCGAGGCGATGGCGATACCACCTCTTGATGTAACTCTGAAAGCGGAAGCCGCAAATGCAATGCACAGGGTAGGACACATCAATAGGAAGGTAAGGGACCTGAATAGACTCTCAAGAGAGCTAGCTGAGGAGGGACTCCCATGGATGCCCTCTGACAGTACGGGTGTCCAATTTCTATTTGACAAGAAATATAATATCACCCTGACCAGTAAGACCGACTGGATGGAGGGTCGAGCTGGATTACCGCTCAATTGAGACACTTGATAGACGGATGGAGCCAAGAGTGGGAACAGAGCGGGTATATAGGCGACGCGATGCGATGGGCAAAACCTTCCCCCTAGGCAAATACACAACCGCACTCCAGGCTGAGCTACTTGCAATTACATACGGTGTTCTGGGGGCCGACCAAAATCGGACCCAGGAGAAGGTATGTATCTGCTCGAATAGCAATGCGGCGTTGGCAGCCCTGAATTCAGCAACTACAGAGTCGAAGCTGGTCTATAATTTCTATAAAGCATTGAAGTACTTGGCAGGGAAGGGACCGGTGGAACTCTTATGGATACCTGGGCATAATGGCATTAAGGGAAATCTAATTGCAGAATACATTGCCAGACTAGGGACCAGGGAAAACCTCTATGGACCAGAACCTGCAGTGGGAATAAGTCGGAATCTGATCAGAGACCGCATCAATGGCTGGGCAAGAGACCAGCACAATAAAAGATGGAGAGGAGTAACGGGTTGTCAAATAACCAAACTCTTCATCGAATACTCAGAGATTGAGAAATTGGCCCAAAAATTCATTAAGTTGAAGAGGCACAAAGCTAGAACTCTGGTGGGAATCATAATGGGCCACCATAGTAGCCTGAATGCAAATAAACATAAGCTGAGGCTGACTGACAGCCCGGTCTACAGATACTGTAAAGAAGACGATGAAGCCTCGATTCATTTTCTTTGCACCTGCCCCGCACTGGAGGAGAAGATATACCTTATATTAGAGACCCCTGTTATCCTAGAGGAAGCAAGGCTTAAGGTGAGGGACGTGCCTAAATTGCTCCTTTTATGGGATAACATTTTTGAATAATGACCAGTATAAGAGGGGATCTACCCATGCGATCAGTGGCTGATGAGGCCTAAACCCATATAACATAATAATAATATGCAAATAAAATATTTAAAGCTTCATGTACCTGACTCGCTACATATATTACTTCACATAAGCTATCACTGCCACGGGGAAGGGGCTGGAACCTTCGATGTAGCAAGATAAATGAGTTTCTTTGGAAAGTCGCTTTTTAAATACAAACGACTTTTACTGAACAGAATTATAATGAAAAATTTTAACGTAGACTGAATACAGTCCCGTGTTTACATTAGTTTTGTTATTATGAAATGCTGACTTACTGAAATGCTGAGTTACTGAGATGCTGAAATACTAAATGCTGATTGCCCTTAAATCTTCCACGTGGATATAACATATCCATTGTAAATATAACTAGCAACAAAAGCAGGAAGTCAGTTTTCTACGAATATAGAAAGATTACACTTTATTAAACTTAGTGTAAATTATATCTCGATTATGCTAACTTGATTGGCGAAACGTGCCTCGAGAATCATGTAATCTTTCGGTGTGCGTGAAAAGCTGGTGTCCTATTTTTTGCACATAACCTATGCTTATCTGTTAATAACATAAACAAACATACACTAAACCAGATAGAATAGTAATTTAAATGATATTCAAATACGACAAAACCTTCACGTAAACACATAAAAATAAAATAATTAAGTTCCATGTAGTAAATGAAAAAATTATAGTAAAAAAAGGAACAGTTCTAACAATCTATTTGCCTATTTAAAATAGAATTTTACCAAAATACAGTTCAATTTATCAACTTGTCTTAATAACTTAGTAGTCTTAATCTCTTATAGTGTTGATAAAACCTTTGGTGCTACTTGTGATACAATTGGGAACGAATAATTCTCGAAAGACTCTGAACAGTAATTTCGAGTCAACAAATCATTATGCGATGTTATTACTCCGGTAAAAAATATCTATTTGTACGATTTGGTCTAGCGAGCTCGACCGCATTCGTTGGAGGTCTAATCTTCTGAGCTCCTGTTGCAATAAAAGCCGGTAAAAAATACACCCTTTTAAATTGAGACCACCCTCGGCAGCACAGATGTTCGACTCATCAAATTGATAATATAGAATAAAATTTGCTGTAATATTGGATACAAGTAGGAAGTATTGACGCAGCATTTATTACATATTTAAATTCGTTTACAATATACAATTACATTTCGTTACAATTACAAAATAGATTATTTCCTCTAATACACATCCTCTGAGTAACTATCATTCCAGGTTTTCAGTAATTCTGGTCTGAATATTTTCGCGTTACCGCACAAATAAAAACTCAATAATTCAAACACACGACGTGATCTGTAAGGACGCGTAAACAGTGAAAATATGGATAAGATGAAAACAAATCCATAACAGGCATATATGTAACGTGCGTTAGCAGTGTCGTTGCTAAAAAACCATGCATTGGCAGCGTATCGATTGCTAAAGGCGGTTTAGTTATTGTAAAATCGCAAATCATCACTTATGTGTTCCATGTCTGATTACTTTTTTTACATTAATATTGTTATTTTATTTAAAATTTAGTTAAATTTATGTTATTCTATTAAATGCATGTATTGTAGAACTTGTTAGTATACATATTTGTACGAAAATACATTAATAATGTTTGTGCAACCATTTTGTTCAAAACATTCGTATTCGTAGAAATCTCAACCGAATTTATTTGACTCTTAAACGTGTCTGTCCCCTCGATAAAAATAAAAATAATGATCTAGTAAGCTATTCAGCAGGGTACCTCGATTCGTTGGAACCGACCTTACTGCTAAGTGTTTCATATATGGAATGGAACGATGTAGATTATTAATATTTCACGATGTATTCTGTATGGATATGGATCCTCTATATTCGTACTCGTTCCGAGAAGGCCAAAGAGTGCAATTACTTGGAGGCGTACTACATGGAACAGTGGCGTATCACGTATGAAAAATGTGGTAGTTGCCTGTAATTAAAATACGACATCCAGAATATTTTTGTTAAACCCGTGACGAGAAATCATACCCAGAAATCAAAATATGAAATTAGCGTAGAAGTATGATGTAATAAGGGTTTTAATCCTTTTATTCACATTATGAAATATTTGTAAATTTAAGACAGCCATTACATAACATTGAAATATGATGCAATAGCGCTTTTCTCTTCATTTTCGTCTCACACATATTTCGAAGTGTCAGAAGTAAAGAAAAACTTGTTTATGTTGCTTTCAAAATTAGTTTAATTTCCTGTTCTTTCTTGTTTTATCATAAACAGAATCACAACTACATCTTCATTATCATCGACAGTGTCACCAGAATCGTCGCTAGAAATGTTCTTAGATAATCTAATCCCCCTTAAAAATAATAGTTTTTTTTTCTAGTTCTAAATATAAAACTAAAGTGTTAACATTTATATTCGTATCATTAAATGTGCAATAAACTTAGGACAGTCCTTGAAACTATTGAAACATTACATAAGGAGAAACTCTTTCATATCTTTTTCTTCTTATTCGTCTTCATCGTCTTCTTCTTCGTCGTCATCGTCATCGTTATCTCTATCGCCATTTATTTATTAGACATAAGATTTTAAAATAATTTATAATACTTTTTATCCACGAGACAAAACATAAGTACATTACTAATCTGTACTTTTATGTAAAATACATAACAGAAATATGTAAAATAAATACATAATATGTGAAATAGTTCTATATAATTGTATAATTATTTTTTAACGAGTTGGACAAATATCGCGATAGGTGATCAATTATAGCCAGTTCTATACAGTGATAGTTGATTTGAAGTAATTATATCTTGATAATGATCATGGGACGCATTACTGTGTGACATTAGATCTTATTAGTTATGCATACCGAGAAGTTATATTTTGAGAAAAAATTTTCTTCTTCTTCTATAAATATAACTTCTCGGAATGCATTTTTTAAATAAAATTATAATAAGAGAGGGAATAAGAAATGTATATCGTAAAGCATTGTTCCAATATTAATATCAGGTTATTTCAAATTAATATGATACAGTAGATTTGTTTTCGAATACCCTGTATATTTTTGTATATGTTTATAGCTACATATATAAATTAACATATGAATTAGCCGTTATGTAGATCGTAGTGACTTTTGTGGCTTTTTATAAAAATATAGAAGTATAATTATAGAAGTATAAATTAAAATAAAATGTATACTCTTTATATTACAAGTATTAATAGGTGTTATATTATGTGCTTAGAAAATCTCCCGTAACTGAATATTCATCAGGTTATTCAGTCGTAAGAACAGTCATTTAAGAATTGTCTATGGATTATTTTTATATGGTTTTTTAATATTTTTTGCTTGGACTGTGTTAACCTTGGACTGTGTCCCAGATTTGGCTATAAATTTTGAAAATGCATTTATCTTCCTTTGAAAGCCCTGACCATGGAATAATTTCAATAATATCTTTTACATCTCAGGGAAAGATGCTTAATTCTTCCTCTCGGGACCTTAAGCATACAATCACATCCGTAAAAAAATATCCAGTCCATCAGGCTGGACCACAGTATGAATTACATATATTACTGTAGATATATGTACTTCATTTCATCGTTAGTTGCCAAATAAAAAATCTCTTATCTTGCCGATAAACGGAACAGTCAATCTGAGCCTAGCCATAAAACAAGCCACGGTATGAGATAAGAGCCGTTTGGGATTTTTTATTTGGAAAATAGCGATGAAATAAACTAGATATCTATAGGAGATAGTATAGCTTTTAATAGCTCTAGGCCAGGTACTGGATTTAATGCCTATCGTATTTTGTAAATGCAATGATAATTATCTCTTTTACTTGTGTATTGAATAATACTTATTTAACTTAACATATTTAAAAAAGCTTCACATTTATATATAACTATATATAATGTCTATATATTGTCTCGTATATATATATATATATATATATATATATATATATATATATATATATATATATATATATATATATATATATATATAATGAGTCTATAATGTTAGTCTCATATATAGTCTCATATACATCTAGAGAAGAGCACTAGTCTTATATAGACCGAAATTAATATAATAGTATAACATAATATAAATAATAAAACAAGATAACATTATATTATCCTACGTCATCAACCCTAGTGCGGATATAGTGGCAGTAGTGTAAAATTCCTCAACATCTTGTTAATTATTATACATATAAAAACGCAGATAGCACACAGATAGAAGAACAAAATACTAGCCCAAATTTTGTTATATTTTTCATGTTCCCATTTTCTGACTACGCCTATGGATGACGTTATTGTGGAACATAGACGTGGACATGAATAATACTGTATGACCGTACCATGTAATTAAAACGAAATACACGCATTGCTTTAGTATATGTACCATATAAAAACGCAACGCCCATATTTATTATCTTGGCAATAAGAAATGGAAATCAGTCCTGAAATATAATATTCATACAGAGTGTTGTGACACTATGATCATTGGTCTTACACAGGAAGATGAGACTGCTGTAAACGATTAATAGATTAATAGATTAGCCATACATAAATAGAGTAATTAAAATAATATTCCGCTCATCCTTTATACAGTGCTTTCACTTCAAAACCATCCACCCCAATTATTGCTTTTAGCAAAGAGAAGGACCTCTAGAAAAAAAAAATTAGGGGGAGTTTAAGACAAATGTCTGTTGCAGTTTGGGTTTCATCACTAGCTGTCCTTACTTAAAAAACTTAAATGTAATCTTGTAATAATTCCTTAAAATTCTTAAAAATCCTGACTCAACTCCGTTTAGAAAACTAAAATCAGTTGGTCCGTTTTCGTAATAGAAGCATGAATAAAATGATTTATATAAAACAAAATAAATTATTGGTATATACTAAAGACTGTGCTATGAATGTAATGAAAGTAGGTGGCACTGTGTTTATGAAATAACTACAGCAAAAGATAGTATTAAACATAACTCAGTAAAATGATTTATTACATATCTATCAGGAGAGAAGCAATAGGTAAAAATAGAAGTCAATTGAAAATATTTTAAATCAGATTAAAGAGCACCTCATAACCGAGATATCCTCCAGGGGAACACTTTCGATCCTTTGTTGTTTTAGTTTTTATATGAGAAGGTGAACCAGATTCAGTTCAGCCCATTTTACGCATTCTTGCATAATGTGATGGCAATTTTAAACAAATATTATTATTATTATTACAATTTATAATGCTATAACAAATTATGTTACTAATCAAGAATATCCCTGAATACATCGAGCCAGTTTGTGCAGGTTGTTCCACAAATGTGTTGTAAAGATTATGCCTCTTGGTTGGTTGGTAAAATTTAACAATTTTAGTAGCTAATCATTTCTGCATAGATTAAAATTAGAGGTATTGGATGAAGTTAGCAGATCTCTCTTATGGTTCTTTAAAAATTATAAAACATAATATATATGTATACCTCTTTCAGCAATCGATATCTGAAACCGTCAATTAATGCTTACATTATTCTATAAATTCATATAATTAAATAATCCGTCATAACTTAATACCTAAACTTTTAAATCGTTCACATCACACCATTACACTTCTTAAATTAAGAACCGTTTTAAATAAGGTATATTATTACTGTACCATTAATGACTCACGATCTAGTCTCACGAAACTTATGAAGAAATTAGCCCGATATTCGATATTCTCTACTACATTATCTTTTTTTTTCTGTGGCTCACACATTAGTCGTGAGTGAGCAACACGAAATTATTTTTATATGCAAAATTAGGAGGTTAGCTTTAGATTGTATCTAGAAAATATTAGAGATTACTTAAAAGTGATCTTGATGTTGCACATACATAATTACCCAAAATGATTATTTTCTAAACCAATTTTATTCTCTATCTCTCTCAGAGAACTGTCGTGTCATTGAACTAAAGTTAATTTCTGTTTAAACTAACAAAAGTTTAAACAAAAAACAATTTAATTATGTATAGTATGGAGAGGACTGTAGTAGTA
The DNA here is from genome assembly GCA_037954035.1 of Rosalia funebris. NCBI lineage: Eukaryota > Metazoa > Arthropoda > Insecta > Coleoptera > Cerambycidae > Rosalia > Rosalia funebris. The sequence goes on from JAZFAV010000015.1 coordinate 37,540,854, forward strand.
GTAGAGTTTTCCAAGAGCTGATTAGACTATATTTTATCATCTATGAAAATATCCTGCTATAAACATTGACCACTAATATACGATAGACAGATATAAGCTAACAGAAGCTCGTTGCCTAATACTTAAAATATATCTTCGTCTTCTTGTTATAGAACAGTTATATATTATATATATATTTTGCTTGAACACACCATTTTTGACGTTTCTGATCCTTCTCAGCGACTATTTTCAATATCATTTTCTGCGCCTATTACTTGTACCTGTTATTTTCCCTTGCAATTTAAGACACAAATGTCAACTGTGGAACTACTTACGATAATAGATTCAATAAATGTTCTCATGTTTAGGTTACTATGACATTTTTTATTTTGAAAATTGATAGTTGAACTAAAGCGTGGACATATTCCTTCTTATTTTTGAATAGTGCTTCAATGCTTTGATATGGAAGCTTTAATTTCATTGTTGTTATGTCCTACCATGATCATTTTCATGATAATTCATGAGGTAGATACTCGTATGTGTTGAATGAAGAAGAATAGTCAGTAAAAAAATTGAAAATTTTGTTACCAATTATTGTTTCCAATTCGTTTTCTAATTTTTATCGTTTCTACACATACAGCTTTTTTTCCTCTGACCTATCTGCAAAAGAATGTAGTTATCATTATCGTTCCAATAATCGCTGATGAAAAACTATCCTGATGAGTTCTGATTAGAACATCACAATTCTCAACCTGAGATGTCGGTAACGAGTTTAATCAAAGCTTATTTTCGCTTCTTCAGACATGTGGACGTTTAATTTTGTGCATAGCGGAAAGTGACTTCGTGGCAGCCGAGATTCCGTCGCGTGCACTTGAGATATTTGAGTCGTTGAGCGATAAAACCGCTACTAGAGGCTACATACGGAATTCTGCAGATATTAAGTAGTGGCATTCTGAATTTTAATAATGCTGTTTGGGTAAGTATTACGCATTATTATATTGTTATACGCAATTGCTTATTTTAACCATCACTGATGAGTCTTTTAAGTAGACAGTTCTACTTACGGGCTATTGAGTATTACTAGATTATTAATACAATTTATCAGATCAACCAAATGCCAACAACAACTCACTCTTACCAAGAACATACTCGTACTCTATCCGAGGATTTACGAGGAACAGAAACTGGGCAAATTACCGGACTTTTGCCCCGTCCTAATTGAGCATAATTGCAAAATTATAACTTCTTACCGAGTGTTCACCTGGAGCGTTAAGAACAGCAAGCTATTAGACGTCAACCTTTGTTAACGTTATAATTTATTAACACTTACATACGTTTTCGCGTATAACGGCCAAGAATAATTTCCACGGTCTTTCGAATGTTCCTAATTCACTAACCACCACAATTAGCGTACCTTACGAAATAGGTGAAATAATCTGCCATTTCGCTTAATATAGATGTTAGAAAGAAACGTGAACGCGTCACGATCTATAAGATAATAAATGGCGTAAAAGAACCCTAATTGTTGGTTTGTCGTGGTTAGCCGTAAAACGAGCAATAAATAGGCAATTGATTAATGTACATTCGTATGCTATGAGCTAGTCGCTGATTCGATAATATATTAAGATAATATAGTTATGTTGGCAATCGTATTGCTTGCTTGATTTTATGATAACGAAATAATGTTTGTGTAAAACTATAGAGGCAGATATAAACGACGAACTGTAATTTGTAGTTCCTGTAAAACATATAGTTGTCTTTAATATATACTCAAACAAGTATTCTGTCGAAAATTTACCGAAAAAATATTCCCACCGTTTTTGTGCGTATACAGGGTGTCTCACCTGTAACTATAAGATGTGATTTGTGAATAAAAGTAATAATATTTAACAAACTAAGGTTTTTTTATTCTTCATCATAAAATGGAAATGATACAATTATAAATGAAGAAGAATATCGTTCATATGACAGCCTCGATTGATCTGGCATGATATCATTTGTTTAGCAAAATTATCCATAACATGAGTATATAAAACTGGCTCTATTTCCCGAATGATCACGTTGAATATTTGATTTGAGGTCATTGATTCTTGCTGGTTGGGTAGGATACACTTTTCCCTTGACATAGCCCCAAAGAAAAAAGTTCAGTGGTGTTAAACTACGTAATTTTGCAGGCCAATTGATGTCAGTATTCCGCGAGACAACATGATCAGCAAATTTGGTATGCAACAGAGTTGCGGTTACAAGTGACGAATCCTGATTCGTCGGTGAACAACAGTTTGTCGATAAAGAAACGTTCCTGGTGATATTTTAATTGCATCCATTGACAAAATTCTAATCTAGATTGAAAAACTTGAGATTTCACTGTTTGAACTCTTTGTAAATGGTATAGATGGAGGAGCTGCTCATACAAAAATTCCTATACAGTGCTATTAGGAATATTTTCTTGCAGAGAAATTCTTCTGGTGCTGATATATGGATGTACTGCAACCAATTGAAAAATGTTTTCTTCTGCTTGCAGCATCTGTGTAGTACGGTTTCTTTCACAATCAATCCTCTTTGGCGTGAAAGTACTAGTTTCTAACCTTTATGGTAGAGTACTAAATAATTTATCGGAAGGAAGTCGATGATTTGGAAAGGCTTCATGATATAATCTGTCCGATTCTAAAGCACAACCGTTAGCTCTATCATACATAAAATGCATGTCGGTTATTCGGCCATTTCTTCAACTGAATATTCCAGCATTTTTAAAACTCGAACAATCTTATCCAAATAGTTTTGTTGAGTACAACAATTTCTGACAAACGTGTCAAATAAATAGATTTCCGTTGCTATATCAACTGTAAGTATATCTGATGATTTTCATTTTTAACCTAGTTCTACCATAAACCTCCTTTAATGTTTTCACAACTTCTTGAGAGTTAGTCGGCTAGTCTCACAGTTGTATTTTCTGAAAAAGATTCGCGGTCAACCCCCCCCCCCCCCTCTTTGGCACGTCCCTGGCTGAGAGTGCAACCAACTAATAACTCCAGAATGTTATTTTGCTGATGGTATATCATATACAGAAATTAATAACGCCGCTTAATGCGACTTTAGAGAAATAAAATAAAAAAACCTGTTCTCGGGTATAACCTTTGAACCACCATAATACCCTTAAGAGCGATTTGCAAACCTATATCCATATGAAAAATTTTTCATGTTTTATTATGTAGAATCACCCCCGAAATTAATCGGACGGCATTTCCGGACACCCTGTATACTCTTAGTTTATTAAACCCAGGTCTCCTGCGTTTCTAGGAGACTCGGAAGTCGTAAAACTCCTTTTACATAAGCCGTAAGCGAAGCGAATGAACCCACTTAAATTTAGTTTAATCGTTTCGGAATAGACCTGCAAACTCTAGGGTACCATAGTTCCGCTAGCAAATATCTAGTAAGAGTGCTAGTAACATTTAAAGAGGCCATGTAGACACGCGTGAATGTGCGGCGGCCTCTTACCTATGGGAGCGCTAATCGGAGCTGTTAACAAGAGCCCCATCGAGAGATCGACATTACCCCACACGATAAATCGGCAACAGGGGATCGTTTACATACTCTTAACTGCCTCCAACTTGTCGCAGATCTACATTTACCAACTTAATGGGTCTATACGTTACTTTTTACAAACTCCTATTGACTCTTTTGTCCGCGTTTTATGGTGTTTTAATCTTTATTGTATGTACGCTAACCTCACTTCGCCATTGTGCCAGCTCTTTTATCCGCCAGTGTATATGGTATCTCAAAGAGACTTTAGAATATAAACAATGTGTCTAGTAGTAAAGGAACGATTAATATTGTCAGCCATTCATTGACTGCGCGTTGCACTTTCCGAGAGCTCTGATATAGATAAAAACTCCATAAGAGTAAAGGCCATGCTGTAGTGGTGGATACTATACTTTTCAGTCCCCATATTTATTGTTTTTTCAGCTTTAATAGCTAGAAGAGTTTAACCTCAGCGTGACGATAAAGTTTCACACAAAATTCCTAATTTTGTTATTAAAATTTAATCTTTGAAACGTGCGAACCTTCATTTCTAAGGAATTATCTGATATTTTGGTTGTAGATAAGTTGTAGGCAAATTATCAAGGGTAATGACTACTTGATAATATTTTCTCATGAGTGATATGTCACTGTTGCACAGTAGGCAAAAGCCCCAAAATATGTGGACAATCGTCATGTCTTGATTGGATAATTTCTTCCATCCTATAACTTCATATAGACACCGAAAACCTAAAAAATATTCTTTATTTATGTCTCGAACTGTCTGCTTATGCTATAATTCGATATGACGTCATGTTCAAATAAGTGAACTCTTATTGATGGGCTTACAAAGCAAAGTTTATTTTCGTATTTATTAGTAAATTTAGTCTCGTAGATGAAAGTTCTAGTTCTTCAGTTTGCAATCATCATCATGACAGATCAATGAACACGAATTCACATCAAGATCTTCGGTAAAATCATGATTAAATGGGAAAATATTTACCAGAAGTTCAGAATTTTATTTCTGTAGAATTATAAATTGATCACAACTTAGTTAAACTTCATAATTTCTAAACGTTTCCAAGTCGATCTCTTCCCTTCTAGGAGATTACAGAGAGAGGAGAAGTTTTATTACAAAATCTATCTAGTTTTAGGAAACATATTGCTTTATACGTCTTTTTACGATTACGCAGTTTATTTTCGTTTTTGTTTCCAGATACGATAGTGAGAATTCCTCAGCGACACTTTTTTAAAAATTGGCTAAAACATAAGGGCTTCCTCGTTCCGATTCTCTCGTGAATTTAATCGTAAAAGGAATAGCGACCGAACCAGCGACGACTGAGATTCGTCAAAATATAAAATAAAAAGTAATTTTTGTTTCTATATAATATATAAATCATGCCTTATTTCAAATGGCCTAGAGGAGACTGGTATTAGAGATATTACAAACAAACTGATCTATAGCTACCGACCAAACAGGAAACAATTTGTGGAAATAGTGAATTCTAAAGGTGATTTTTCCAACATAGAATATGAAGTATCTCCAGGTACCATCTTAGGATCAATACTATTTATTATCTAAACAATTTACTTAAGATAAGCATAGAAGGAGTCATTATAAGTTTTGCAGACGATACTTTCATATTCTATGAAAGTGAAAACTGTGTATATTTGAGGAAAAAAGTACTAAATAATTTTGGAAACCTAAAGAATTGGTTCGATCATGAATTAGTGTGAAGAAAATTCCATAAAACTGTATTTGTACCTTATGTCAAAAAATTATGTCAAGAGGACCTCAAAAAGTTGGTTCTGTTGTGATATTCGGCTTCTTCAAAAATGGTATGAAGAGCCAACTGCCATTTGTAAATGACAAAATGAATGCGACTGGTTATCAAAACCTTTTGATAAGCAGAAATCAGATCACATGTTACCATTTTAACCCTTATTGAAGATAATGATGCAATAGTTTATCAGGATATTGCATTTATTCATTCTGAAATGTACATGAAATCTGCTCTCAACAGTATGGAATCGACGATATGGCGTGGCTAGCATTTTAAGTCTTGATCTTAACCCGATAGGAAATCTATGGGGGATTATGGCAAGAGCAGTATATAATCCAACAAAGCCTTCAATTGATAGTGTTGATACACTGAAACGTCGAATTGTACCTGCCTGGGACGAAATTCCAAATGCAACTTTAAACAATTTATGTATGAAGTAGTATGAACAGTCATTTATTAAATAGAATAAAAAGTAAGAGTAAATGGACCAAGTATTAGTCCAAGCAAAATATAAAAACAAAAGTAAGTTTACAATTTTTCAAAAACTACAGACCCTTTTTTTCATCTCTGTTATTCACAATACATGAGATCCTGAAAACTCGTTACATAAAACATTGATTTCTCATAATATACTGCTCCAATACATCCATAAAATTATTTTCAGTTTTGAGTTTTATTTATGATGTAGTCCAAATTAAGGAGAGTTTATATTTTTTTCACAGCATTATATTTGTTATTATACATCGTAAAGCTGCGTCCAAACAAGCAACACCGAAGAGTATCGTAATGTCGCGCCGCCCCGTGACAATTTAAAGGGCACACAGCGTGACATCGTAACATCGTCGTAGCGCAACATCAGAGCGTTCCGTGACTTGTCGGTTTTTCAGCGTCACATCAAAGGCTTGTACCGCGGTGGTGTTACGCATCACCCTTACATGTCTGAATGGGACTACAATGTCTACGATGGATGGAACGTGGTGTTACGAACCGATGTTACGCATCGATGTTCTGTTGCGGACGAAAAGTATGTGTCCTGTTGCGATACGATGTCACGATGATAAATCATGCGTCGGCGTTACGATACGTTTCAGTGTTGCATGTTTGGACGCAGATTAATAGAGACTAATATAAAATTATATATTTTTTTTTAGTTTTTTTTTTTTTTGATTTGATCCTTGGTAGGAATTATAATTGCAAATAAGTGCAAATATCACACATAAAAAGTTACGGAGTACACAGTTTTCAAAACCATTTTCGAAATCAATAGTCGGTTTACTTAAAAAATATCCCACTTTTGTCTCTATGACATGTCAAAAAATAGTTATCTCGTGTTATTATTATATTATTTTATATTGTTAGCAGCCATGTTTCTATTCATTTGCCTTATTAAAATAACAGACAAGTCCACTGATAAACAATTTGAGCCATGAACTAGGCAGAGTTCAATGAGTTGCAACTACAACCTTAACCAATATGTAATTGCCCATGAGAACATTAATTTTCATTGAACCGATATTATGTTTAAGTCCCTAGTTTAGATTTATGGCTCAAACCGAGCGCTCTGGTCCCATGGTACGTATACGCGCAGTATTTGTTATATTATGTGCGGTTCAGATAACCCGATAACCCTCGTTCCTATATAATTACAGATTATCTAATGTTTATTTTTGATCCTAATGCTCTCGTGGGTCGATATTAATTATTATATTGTTACCGGCGTGAACTCACGCCGTCCTGATTTATGACCTGTATGGTCGCCGTTGACTCACAGAGACCCTCCATTTAAATCACTAACGAGTAAATTCAATTTTAGCATTCCCACATCGTGGCAGGCCATGGAGTCTTCCACATTAGATGAGTTGATTTATACCTGTCATTTCTGCAAGGTTCTTAAGCCGTTGGAAGTAACGTGCCGGGCAGTCGGCGTGCAGACCGAACAGAAATGCAGCGATCTAGTCTGTTGTTTAGTAAACAAAAACCGATGGAGGTGTGGCCGGTAGACACGATTTCGTTTTATACGGAGTTTGTACGATTTCCTGGGAAATACTAACACAATATCTGGATTTTTACATATAGTGGACATCCTATAGAAGATGTTTCGTGATTAATTGTTCATAGGTTTGGATCTGGATCTGATAATGGTGGAAGGAGGTGTTCCACTTAACCCTCCGTCGGGCGCAGCCAATCTCTCAAATTCGGCAGTCACTTTTTTCTTTGCCCTTTCGTGTGTATTACTAATATTAACTCGAACTCCCTTATAGCTTCCTAGCACCAAGCCACTCTTCTCGATATGATGTCGATTTTGTTTAGTAGGTACATTTCCTGGCCTTGTATGAGACGCAGGGATCTGTCAAATGCATTGCGCCTAATTACATCATTATTTTCGCTTTTATATTTTGTTAGATTTTTTTAGTATTTAAATTAATAATATTTTTTAGGATCTCTACACTTACTTATTTTGGCTTTTTATGGTATTATTATTTAAAATTAACACGTTTGGATCCAATAATTAGGATTCAAACGACGAACAGTAAAGGCGGAAGCAATTCAGGGTGGCGTCCCTGGACCGGATTGTGTCATATTTTCACTGTCGACATACCAACATCAACAATACTCATGATTGCCACTTCTGCTGGCGATACAACACTAATGACAACCAGTCAAGATGCTGCAACAGCATAAAACAATCTCCAGGAAGTATTAAACAGCCTCCAGATCTGTAAACTTCACTCTATGTATATTTTCTTGAAGTGCTTTATTCTCGAGGCGCCTGTCCTCTTATTACTCTCTGTTATGAGCAGCTTCCTCCAGAAGTTAACGCAAAATATCTTAGCATCTCCTTACCTTACTTGGAAAAAGCATTATTTATGTAGAGAAAACAATTTGGCTTGCAGTTATCTAAGCTGCAGCGGCTCTTGAGTTGGAGATCTATGCTTTTCTTAGACAATAAACTTTTGATTTATAAACGGTTTCCCTAAAACCGTTATGGCCCTATGGTGTCCAGCTTTGGGGTACCCTCAGTGTCTCCAACATAGAAAACCTCTAACATTTCCAAGCCAAAGTATTAAAAACAATAAGGAATGTACAATATCAGTAACTTATAAGTCGGGAATCGAGAAGGGAACCACCAAGCTGCAAAGCGGTTATCAAGTAGTTACAGCATAGGAAAGCTATTACATAATCGCTCTAGGAAACAACTACTCCTCGGGCTAAAACCCCGCCAGGCATTGAATTATACCTAATAGCGATCCTGGACCCCCTTCTCGTGTTTCAGCACGATCACCAAGGTTCCAGAAAAGACAACCCGCCACGGGGAGCATTCAACATAGGATCGGCGCGGCGTACCGTGTACGGCACTGATGAGAACTAATAAGTTCGAAACAGCTGCCTGTCGTTCGGTTCCCATCCGGGACAGATGTTACGCACACATACACACACTACTACCCTTGGCGGGTTTTCTTTACTGAAATGTGCCATATTATATAACAAATGACAATACATCACCATATAAAAGTGACAATAAGAGGCAAAGCTTTCTATAGCTGTGAACCTGTTAGACAATAGTTATTAAGCTTAACACTTGTGGACAAAATCCATACTGATTAGAATACGGTAATTCGTTAGTTAATAGTAATAGTAGTTTACCAGTTTAATAGTTAATTTACTTCTTCACTTATGATTTAAAATAATACATATATACTTTGCTAATATATGTCAGGATCTTAATGTAGGTCACTAGTCCATATTACTGTGTATAGTCACATTTGTTTATCGTCCATGGGTAGATTAAAAATTTTCAAAGAAGTCAATAAAAAAATGTGCAAATAATTGTCTAATTTCACAAAAAACTGAGTTATGGATCTCAAAAAAAAATTACTTATGGTTTACAAACAGTTAGAATGTGAACACAGAGCCAATTTTTGTGTTCATCATTAAATATCCCTCGAAAAAAGAGATTACAATGTGGAAGGCGGTGTCTATTTTCCATATCTTCTATGGAATATCGAAATTTGTCCATACGGTAAAGCCTTAACTACTAGTCAAGTACTTATGAATACTAGCTGTTACCTTACATATTGTATGATATTTATATCGTTTTATAAGAACATAACCGGTTATCGATAAATTCAGTTCAATTCGATGATATACATCAACTTCACTAGCTGTCTATTTGTTGAAACAATATTTATACAAATATTTTTCGAATTATATTGATCGATTACCTTTTAGTTGGAACATAAATTCTCCTGTGAGCTCCAGTTCCGGCGAGTTCACGCACTTAAACACGTCGAAATCCAGTAACTATGCATCTAATTTGTATCTAATTACATGCCCGTTTCAGTGAAATCTGCCCACAACATATCATGATTTCTAACTAGATAAATGACTGCAGACCACGTCAACAGATCGAATTGCATTCTGTACTATTTAAAGATGACCTGCACACCTGACATTAGAATTTAAATAATAAGTCTAGTTTGCCTGTCTAGTTATCGTGTTGTATGAACAAATGAATATACAGTGAGAAGTAAAAGTGTCACACTAATCCGCTAAAATTGGACTACGTATTTGTTTTTGGATACATTAGAAATGGGTTAATTTTTATCAAAGCACAAAGTCTGAATCAATTTACAATAATTATTTATTGTTGAATGATGATGTTTATGATCATTTCCTTTAAAGGTAAACCTTTGATTTTCTTTCTTAAGTTTGGTGTATGCTGTAGCTACATGAAAATTTTGTTATAATAGAAAACGATATTTTTAAGAAAATGCCAATTGAATATTATAAAACAAATTATATCACTAATAAAAATAAATTTAAAGAATGATTCATGATTTACGAAATAAGTAACAACTTTTATTGGATACGTCACATACTTCAGCTATCTTCTCATAGCATTCTTCAGAAAGTAAAAAAGTAACGGCTTCCCGAGAAAACTAGGCTTCGAAAATACAGATATATTTATATTTTCTTGAACCGCTGTCCAACAGTGTAAATACATATATTCTTGGTCTAAAATAAAATGTTTATTTGGTAAAACCAGTAGTTATAAGTTTTGTCAGTAATATTTATAATATGAATTAAAAAAAAATTATACCCTCTAATTGTTGGGTGTAAAGTGGGCTTGAAACAAATATTATTGGCACAAGGTTATGATGAATATTTATTTAAAAAAAATCCTATACATAATGAGTGTGTACCGGGTTAGTCACCTAAAATTGACCCCCCCCCTATATTTCTCTTAATTTCAATCGAATCGAAAAATTCAAACAAGGATTTTACATGATTTTTTATAAATTTTTTGAATATTTAAACAAATTTTCAAAAACTCTGCAAATTGAAAGGGGGAGAACAATTTTTTATTTTTTTTTAAATGGAACACTGTATTTTTTTACTTAAAAAAGTTACCCACAGTTTTCTGATCACAAAAATATATAATTGTTGTATCTTGGTAAGTATAGTTCTTGAGATATTCATACAAATATATAGTCACATCACAGGAATAAGTTTGGCATAAGACCATAAATTAGGAGAGCTATGTTTTTGAGATATAACGACACATCTTGTTTTTTAAGAAAAAAAGTATGAAAATTCTTTGATGCGGCAACACACAATAATTATAATAAACAAATAAACCTTTATTAAAATGACAACAACAAAGTTTAATGAACACAAAACATAAATAACGAAATAATGATAAAAAAAATGCGCAACAATAAATAACATAAAACCAATGAACTTTATTAAAATTAAACATATCTATATGTTCTCCACGCATCCTCCGTTTTTATCAAGGCACAGTTGGCATCTTTTAATAAATTCATTTCTAACGTTTTAAAATAAATGAACATTTTGCCGCAAATTTTCTATTTCTTGACTGATACAGTCCTTCAACTCATCCGAGTTATTATATACCGAACTCTCGTATATGTTTTGTTTTAGTGTTCCCCACAAAGAGAAGTCCAAAGGACTCAAGTCTGGGATATTAGCAGGCCAATGCATAGGACCGTATCTTCCTATCCAAAATAGATATTTGTCATTTAAATATTCCGTTACGTTCCGTACAGAGTGTGGAGGAGCACCATTCTGTTGCCAAATAACAGAATTTCTGATTGCAAGGGGAATATTATCTAAATAGTTCTCTACTTCACCCCGAAGAATATTCAAATACTGAACTGGATTCAAGGACCCATTAATGAATACGGGACCCACAATTGTATTTTGATGAATACCGCACCACACATTTACTATTTTATATCCTTGGGTTTTTATCTTTTTTATAATATGTGGATTTGCGGGCGCCCAATAATGTGCATTTTTTCTATTAAAAAGTCCAGCCGTTGAAAAGCTACTTTCATCGGTCCAAAATAAGTTTTTTAAAAGGTTATTGTCGTTTTCTGCTCTCTCAAACATCTTTCTACAAAAAGCACTTCTGTCGGCAAAGTTATTTTCAGTTAAAAGCTGAACTGGCAAAATACTATAAGGCTTATATTTGTGACGATTTAATATACGTCTTATACTTGCTTGAGAAATATTAAATTCTTCTGCAGCAGCGTTAGTAGATTTATTGGGGTGTTCGGTAAAAAAAAAGTAAAACGTCCATTTCCATATCTTCTCCTGCTTTGGGCTTCTTTCTTTCTCGTTTCTTATCTTTTAAGGATTCGCTGTCCCCAAACTTGAGATAAATATTAGAGACAGTGTTCTTGGAGGGAACGCGTCTTTCAGGATATTTTCTTGCATATTCTCTTTTAGCTATATATTTGTTTTTATTGCTGGTTAAGTAAATTTCTAATATTTCTTTCCTTTCGACTAATGAATATCCCATATCAATATATTAGATATATTAACAAGTGTATTAAAACTTAACTTAATGCGTATTAATAATATAACAATCAAACATAAGTCAAACATAACATAACTGTCAAACGAAGCATTATTGTTTCTTTAAATCATTTCGGTTCATAGATCTCCTGATTTATGGTCTTATGTCAAACTTATTCCTGTGATGTGACTATATATATTTGTATGAATATCTCAAGAACTATACTTTCCAAGATACAACAATTATATATTTTTGTGATCAGAAAACTATGGGTAACTAACCCGGTAATGTTACAAATTCAATATTTAACATACTCCTTCTAAAAGCGTAACTTTCTTAAAAACCTATTTTGCGATGTAACCACTACAATGTAATCACTGCTACATACTTATGTAGCATCCTTTGCAATTATAATAGGCACCAAAATTTTATAGAAAAATGGAGAACTTGTTAAAACAATTATGGCAAAGGAAGATGACTATGAAAAGAATGATGATGAAGAAGACGATAAGTATGACATGAAGAACTCACAGATAAGGATGATATTAAAAAGATGGAGTCATTTCTCGAAAGTAAAATACTTTCAGGAATTGATATAAACATATAGTTGTGTATTTATACCAATTAACATTCTATGTCAGAATCTACAGTGAATTGGTATAACTTTTACCACTCACTATATTATCAGTTAGAAAGGAGTAGTTATACGTAAGAGACTTGTAACAGTAATGGGTGTTATTTGAACGAAAAAATATATTGCAATATCGTAAATATATATGGTCATCTAAAAGACAATGGCTAAATTGTTCCTCTACGTGTAACTTAATTAAACCAAATAAAAGTAGACGTTTCAATTAAATCGCTTTGCGTTTCTCGATAGAACCTCAATGATACGATTTTAATTATCACGTCTTAATATCACGAAATAGTTGTTCTAATTAAACCACATGTGGTGTTGCTTACAACACAACAGCATGATACTTTTGATTTAGTTATTAATTTAGCGATCAGCGTGGCTCCATCCAGCAACTAGGTGAAGGAATATCTTAATTGAGTTATACCTATCCGCAAAAATAAGCCAAATGAAGAACAAAAGCGTTACAAAGAAGTTTCAGATTACTCCACAGTGGGTAGTATTTTGTAATGCTGATGATATAAATATTATTTGTAAAAGGAAAAGTGTTACATTTGTTACAATTCTAATGCGCTAAATGTCGTAATAATTATACAATATGTTACAAGGTATGAAATGGCGATAAAGAAATTCATTTAAAATTGTTTGAAAATATTATATTGTCTCAACTTGGGAATCTATTGCAATAAATTACTGAGGCATTACAAGTATAACAAGAAACAGCATTTATGTATTATGTCTTATCTCTTATTTTTAAAGGAAAACATCAACTGCAAAAAAGTAAATTTATAATGGATGTAAACCTAGCTTATGTCCACACTATCATCTAGCACTCTCTCAAGTGTGCTGGAACCAGAGGCGGATTATCCATAAGGCAAACTAGGCATATGCCTAGGGGGGCGAGGTTACAAAGGGGCGCGCGCGCGGAATTTTTAAACAAAGAGAAAAATAAATAACATAAAATTAATTGTCAGTAAGTATGCACCTACTTACACAATATAAAAGATTCTTTAATTCTATAGAGATTTAAAGCTTCCGAGGCGTGTTCCGCCTTTTTGATTATTCCTACATCTCCTGATTTCATAATAGAAGTTGACGTTGGTAAGATACAACTAAACCATAGTGCACGATGTTAATTGTGAGTCACACCTTAACGTCAAGTTTTTTGCCCAACTTAATTTGACATTTCTTTGTTTCAGTGTTTGACAAATTCAACCATGGAGAGGTACACAATTGAGCAGCGCGTTAAAATTGTTGAAGCCTTTTATGAAAATGGGCGTTCAAATCAAAATGCATTTCGTGCACTTTGTGACTTTTTTGATCAGCATAATCGACCAAATGTGTCCACAATCGGGAGAATTGTGCGCAAATTTCAGCAAACCGGATCTGTAGGAAATGTGAACACCTGTGCATGCTCGCCCAGTTCGTTCTGCGGAAGACATTGCTGTTGTTCGCGATAGTGTAGCAGAAGAGCCGTCAACCTCGACTCGTCGTCGTGCCCAACAATTGAACTTCTCACGAACATCACTGATGCGAATTTTGAACAAAGATTTTAATTTACACGCTTACAAGGTTCAATTGACTCAAGAGCTGAAGCCTACTGACCATTTCAAGCGTCGTCAATACGCCGAATGGTTGGTTGAACAGGCAGAAGTGAATGGTTACTTTACAAAGAAAATCATCTTCAGCGACGAGGCACACTTTCACCTCAGTGGATTCGTTAACAAGCAGAATTTCCGCATTTGGGCAAATGAAAATCCACGAGTGATTGTTGAAAAGCCGATTCATCCAGAAAGACTGACTGTTTGGTGCGGTTTATGGGCTGGCGGCGTCATCGGGCCGTACTTCTTCGAAAATAAGGTCGGCCAAGCAGTTACCGTGAATGGTGTTCGCTATCGCGAGATGATAACGGACTTCTTGTGGCCAGAAATTGACGATATGGACCTGGACGATATGTGGCTCCAACAGGATCGTGCCACTTGCCACACAGCCAACGAAACAATGGCACTTTTGCGCGAGAAATTCAATGGCCGTGTTATCTCACGTCGTGGCGATGTTAATTGGCCGCCACGATCATGTGATTTGACACCGTTGGACTTTTTTCTTTGGGGATATTTAAAAGAAAAAGTGTACTTCAATAAGCCAAGAACAATTCAAGAGCTAAAGGATGAGATAATTCGGCACATTAACGACATTGAACCTCAATTATGTCTCAGAGTCATTGAAAATATGGACCATCGGATAGATGTATGCCACCGAAGCCGTGGCGAGCATTAGGCCGATATTTTGTTTCACACACAATTGTCATAGATCCTTCTATCATAATAAAAGATATTAAGATGATTCTCTGAAAACTTTTTGATTTACTTACAATTAACATCGTGCGTTTTGGTTGGACCACCTTTTACCACATATATCAAACAAAATATAACTATAGAGCCAAATATGCTTTGTACAAATATTGCTGGTTTCATAGATACCTATGGGGTGTTCAATGAAATGTTAATATGGATTTTTTCAATAATTTTAAAAGTTCTCATATGCTTTTTTATAAATAGAAAATCATCATCATCATTAGGTCATCAGTACATTTTATAAATATACCTCACTTTCGCATAATTCAATCAACAGTTTCCTTTTCTATGTTAAGAAAAATTACGGGATAATTGCGTTAAGCTAATAGTAACGGTCTCGACTGAAATAATCTATAGGTTAAACATGCCTAACTGGGTGCATTTCCTTCCAATAAATAATTTTCATTCGAACAATATGCCGCGGAAAAATGGCGTCGTGATAGAGACTAGAAGGTATGAAATATAGTCTTCCTGCATATGCCACCGTGAATGTCTTTATGAATTTTGACGTGGCACGATAACCGTGGCTTGTGCAAGACATAATCTATGTATTGTAGGCGCCTTTCTACATGTGGCTGTCCACGAATCTCAAAATGGATAAATTGCCTGCACGTTTCCACACGAATGGCAAGATAAACGGTATAGAATTTTGTATCCGACTTTGCTAAGAATACTACAATTAATTAATATAACTAATGTATACTAACAATTTAATTAAGTTCAATTTGAAACTCGATTTGATGTTAGCGAATAATAGTTGAAATAATGAAAATATTACTACTAAAGTGAAACCAACAAGTCCAAAGAGTGCAATGACCTAAAAAGCTGATAGGCGCTATTGTTATATTTAATTTCTAAATTTCTTATATGTTCTATATTAATTCGGTAATATTAAATTTAATTGTAATTTATAATCAAAATTAAATGAGAAATGTTAGAATTTAATTATATAATGCCTATTTACGACATAGCACATGTAAATTTATGTTATGTTTGTCAAATATAACAATATTACTTCTTTCATTCTCATACTTCGCTGATTTTATGAAAAAATGGCAACGTCGCTTTTCTAAGTTATGCACGTCTTGTCACCCTCTCTGTTTCTCTCATTTGAAGAATATTATGTATTTCACTCATTTACCCTATTTTAAATGCGCACGCCGTCGAGAGCTGACGGCAATTGGACGGCAGTGGCGGCTCGCGGGTTAGAAAATAGGTGAAGAGTGTAAATGTGTAAACAGTTAGAAAAAAAAGTAGATTAATTTTTACGACTTATCTTCGTCCAACCTCAAAGTAATATTAACGCCGCCACTGCATGACGAATAAATAAACAAAATTAATTTACTAGCTGACTCAGATTTTTTTTCACAAAATTAACGAAAAAGCACGAGAATCTAGTGGAAAATTTTCCGAACAACAGAGATACATTGTGTTCCATAATACTTGGACAATTTCAGAGACGTAATTAATAGATTACCATAAGTTCATTTGAAAATTTTTCCGAGAATGTATCCTGACTGTCCTAGATCTGTAATTGTCTTTAAAGTCAAAACTAAACTAAATATTATATATATTGGATATTGATAATTTTGGACAATAATTTAAGGTCGTTACTAATTAGGCTGGAATAATACAATGTGTAACAACTCATTAGTATCGTCGATGGTGGTCAACCTCTAGCACTTCAACCCTTACAACCTTTAAAAGTTGTAGGAGTTGAAGGGGCTTCTTCTCCTAAAGGTAATGTACACTTGTTTAATTTCAATTACATTAATCGTCCTTGAGAGCGGGGTATTCATATGAGAACATATAATTTTTAAGTATATATGTTCCAAATATGTCTAGAAGGCTCCAGCTCCTACCCAGGAATAAATATATTTTTGATAAATTCATTTCCTTAGCTAATTTTATTTTTATATTAGAATAATTGTAAGATTGTCTACGTATTCTGAGAGACCCTATACAACAATTGTTCCGAGATATTACTAATAGCATACGTGTTATAGATGTACAATATTTATATAATACTCGTATTTATAGAATATTTATTTATAATATTTATATTTATATATAATATTTATTTATATAAAAATATAGTATGTAGGGTAGCATTTATAGAAAAATTAATCGCCGTATAGACTATTTTCTATTCTTTTCTATAATTTTCTATTTCGTATGTAAACCTTCCTTTAAAATCTTTTATTTGTCCTTTTTCCTATTTTTGGAAATCAGTTACTAGTAATATTTTTGACTTTTGACGCTTTTAAACTAGATTCTTAAAAAACAGACTGCAAAAGTAAGCTGTGTATCCACTATGTTCGCACTCCAATGGTGCTCTGCGCATCTGCAACTGCTCCGGTAGTGGACCGCTCACGCTCCCGGAGCGAGCAACGGTGTGCGCTCCATGGTAAGCGCTCCGCAGGTTGGCGGTTTTTTGTCGAACACGAAGGGAAGCTCAGTTTGTTCATGGACGTGGGACATGGACGTCACATCTTTAGGCCTCTTTCACACTCAATGACTTTGTCCGGACCATAAGAAGTCGGCCGATATTTTATCGTAGATTCACAACTTTCACACTGGACGACTTCTTGCCGTTGCTATTGGTTCTAAAATATTCTTTCAACCCCAAGAAGACCTTTCCACGCATTTTTTTGGTATTCCTATCCTTGTAGACATCTTTGGATTTGTCCCACAAAACAGGTCTGGCTTCTACAAGCGAAATGAAAGTTTCTGTACCTATATCTTCCATGATCCCTTTAAAAGAATAAAATAATTAGTTACAAAACTCGAAATAACATACATAATTGTGAAATAATCGAAATGAAAACAAACGTGAGGAAATGAACTGTAATCTTGCTTTGGAAATGAACGTTACTCATTGGACGGCAGTCGACAAAAAATCGTGGAGTGTGAAAAGGCCCATTGGCACACGTGCACCACCGCAAAGTGGAGCCGACACGATACGTCTTTTAGTGATTGAGAGGACAGCCACAAGTCGATCGGCTGATAAAAATCCGTTTACCGTTCAGTGTGAAAGAGTCTTAGTGTATGGCTTAGTCTGAGCCTAAGAGTGTTACATTCATTGTTTTACTGCCAACTCTTCACGCTAAAATATCGGCCGACTTTTTATCGTCCGGACAAAGTTATTGAGCGTGAAAGACGCTTTAGTGTATACGTGCACACATCACTTTCCGCGCTCCGATAAACTAAAAATGGAGTTGTCAGATGAGAAAGCGCTTATAGAATTATAAAAAAATTTTAATGTTCGGCCGATATAGCGTTACGAAATGTTGTGTCTTTTTTTATCACTGGTTCTACCAAATTAAACAAATATTTGAAATGAGTTGAAGACATTCGCAAAAAAGTTTCTATAATATCCGCTCAATTCTTGCGATTTGATATCCAATAAAAGTTTATTTTTGCGTCTATTCTTATAAAGATTGGAGTCCCAAAACTGAGGAGGCATTCTACAATCTTCTACAAGATGATGAAGTAAAATGTACGCTCCACTGGCTACCGATGCTGGGAACACCATGTTCATTCAACGTTAGGATGAAAACTGCGGAGTAGATATGTTTCTTGTAGGTTCGCTGCAGCGTTTCCACTGGATCTGTTGCAAATGCGCGGAGAATTGTTGGAGCGCGAACATATTAGATACTGTCGACGTCTCGTACCCGCCTCTTCATAGGAGGTTCCTCCTCTCGCTCCGTCTTTCTCTTCTCTCTCGCTTTCACCCCCTTGGAGATTGTGGGTGACGTGGGGGTGAATGCCCTCGCGGCGCGCAGGGATGCTTCCAGTATCCGGCTTGCCGCGTTGCTCCTTGGTACGGGTACGGACCGCTGTTTGTTGGCGCTCCGAGGTATTTGGGCTTTTTCCTACCGTTTGATTTGTCGCTCTTTCCTTTCCACTGCGTGGGGGTTGATTCCTAAAGCAGCGGTAGCCGTGTCTCGCATGGGCTCCGCGGGCTTCCTGCTGTTTCGCGTTTCCATACCGTTGGATGCGTTCACTATTTAACTTTTTGTGCGTACCTCGTATATCGGATCTTTTGATATACCTCGTATATAAAATATTTGAATGGTAACCAATGAATATGATCTTAATTGTGGTTATATAACCGTATGAATAAGGACAAAATTCATTCAACGAACCTTCGCTTTCTTAAACCTACTTGTTGTAATATTATTGTAGTGGTCACAGAATCTGGTGGCACGTTACGATTTTCCCTAGATCCCAGAGAGTATATCCAGAGGGGGCGGGGTGAATAGCTACTTCGACAAAACCTATAAATAAAATTGATGCATCGGCATCTGTTTCCTCGAGAACACGCACCTTTAAATTAATATGCGAATTACAATAAAATAAAAAAAATTGGAGATGCCGGGGCCTTTCGCATGCAAAGCGAATGTTCTACCACTGAGCTACATACCCCGTTATATACAATTTCAAAGTCTGCAAATTTACGGTGAACAAGATATATTGATAGTTACTTTATAGTCAATGATTATACTGTTAGTTACATTATAACAGTGTTCAATACAATTATCAGAAAGAAATAGAAATATTTAATATATTGAAATCGAATCCATAGATCGGGATGAACTATTTTTCACACCAATAAAAGTTACATGCCCAAATATAATCTTTGTATTAAGGCAATATACCTTTGTATATTGCCTTAATACAAAGGCAAAATACCTTTGTATTAAGAAAAAAATCCTACAAGGTATATTATGAGAATTTTCACAATCTAATTATCTTCAGTAATACCAGGCTGTCCCGGAACTGCATATTACGATTTCATCCTTCTTAGGAATCATCAGTACAGGTATATCGGACTATGCCTGGCGCTCTACCAATACTCATTGACAGGCGTAATGGCCTTGATGGGGGTATTTGCGAGCCGAGCGAGATTACCGCTCTTTACCTGCCCATCATGTTGACTGGGACCGTCGTACAAAGCGATTTTATCCTTATTAGGAAACATTAATATAAGTATATCGGACTACATAGATATTGGTGTAATTGAAAATAGAAAAATTTTATGGCAATAATTCTTTTAATTACCCCTCACGTGGTATCACGTAAAAGCGTGCGTTAGACAAAGTAATCTGCGTTAGATTCATTACAATAATGATTTATCTTGTTACTAAAAAAAGAAGAAAGTTAACCATCGTTGTAAACTAATTTGAAGTCCATTAAAACAGTGCTTTGTACTAGATTATAGTATTTTATCAGTGACTTTATTCTGTTTTTTAATTTTTAAAGTCGGATTATAAATAACGACATTACTAACTTAGCGGTTTTCGATAAGTATTTCCTTCTGCGCCACCTTCTATATTTCCTTAAATACAATTATTATTACGGCGCTTGTAATTCATCCTATGATTAAAATATATTAAAACCGTTTAACATCCAATTACAGAGATCTGATCTGCATTAGACTTAAGTAAACGCTGTGATTCATAGAGACGCGACGGCACTATATCCTTAGTTTTGAAAGAGTTGCACATCGGAACGACGTGGGACGACTATGGGTGGTTATAATAATTACCGTATTGTTCGAGGTACGCAATGACATCTTGGCCTTTAAGGTTCAACGGAAATAGATGCCGGGTTGTTATAAATTATATTATATCAAGTTGCTCGTACGTTATTTAGTATTTATCTAAAAAAAATCTATGCATATGGGCCTAGACTTCGAATCCTTATATTATATAGTAGAGTATATATAGTAGAATATGCATACAGGTATTTTTAAATATATGTGTTATTATTATTATGGGTTTAGTGTGCACATCTGAGGAGGGACTCCTATGGAGTGGCGGGTGTCCACTTCCTGTTTGACAAGAAATTTAACTCACCAGTAAGACCGCTTGGATGGAGGGTCGAGCTGAATTAGCGCCCAATGGAGACATCTGGTACACGGGTTGAGCCAAAAGTGGGAACAGAGCGGATGCGGGGGTGTATAGGCGACGCGATGGGATAGGTAAAACCTTCCCCCTGGGCAAATACACTATCCCACTCCAGGCCGAGCTAGTTGCAATTACATACGGTGTCCTGGGGGCCGAGAAAGATCGGATCCAGAAAAAGGTATGTATCTGCTCGGATAGCAGGGCGGCGTTGGTAGCCCTGAATTCAGCGACAAAGTCGAAGCTGGTCTATAGTTGCTATACAGCATTAAACCACTTGGCAGGGAACAGATCGGTGGAACTCGTAAGGATACCTGGCATTAAAGGAAATTTAATTGCAGATCACCTTGCCAGACTAAGGACCAGGGAAAACCTCTATGGACCAGAACCTGCAGTGGGAATAAGTCGGATTCTGAGACCGCATAAATGGCTAGGCAAGAGATCAGCACAATAAAAGATGCAGAGGAGTAATGGATTGTCAAATAATCAAACTCTTGATCAAATACTCAGATATTGAAAAATGGGCCCAAGAATTCATTAAATTGAACAGGCACAAATCCAGAACTCTGGTGGAAATCATTACGGGCCACCATAGTAGCCTGAATGCATATAAGCACAAACTGATGCTGACTGATAGCCAGGCCTGCAGATACTGTAAAGAAGACGAGGAAACCTCGATTCATCTTATTTACACCTACCCCGTACTGGAGGAGAAGAGGTACCTTATATTAGGGACCCCTGTTATCTAAGAGGAGGCGACGCTTAGGGCAGAGGAGGTGCCTAAATTGCTCCTTTTATGGGATAGCATTTTTGGGTAATAACCCGTATAAGAGGGGATCGCCAAGGGACTACCAATGCGATCAGTGGCTCATGAGGCCCAAACCCACATAACATAATAATAATAATAGTGTGCACATTCTCAGCAAATTTGTTGGAAAACAACTATGATGGAGCATTTATATCGATCTATCAGTGGATCTCTATACATAAGAAACTATGGACTTCGTTAAAATTCTGGAGGTAGACACCGTTGACCAAACCACTGTAAAAGCACGCAGTCGTGAAGCATTATTCCTGTATCACATGGAGATCAAATCTGTCTAGCTCCTTGATAATATTAGACATGTTTTAAATAGTTATATTGTTTTTATTTTACAATTAACAAAATATCTGGAATCAAATAAAAAATCCTGGTAAATGGAGTTTGTTTGTTCATTAAAAGAAAAGGTTTTTGCACACACAGAATTTACCTCCTTTTCCTAAAGCCTCATGTTGCAAAGGACACGTAAATATGAGGACAAATACACCTATGTTAAAGTGGAAGTGCCAAACTCTCCCCGTTGAACGTGAACCCACGAATACAATGACACCTCTAATGACATTGGCCGGCAACCCGAATCACAGCAGCATAGGTTACCGATTAATATAGTGGACGAAGAGCAAAGTTATAGCTCTACATCGAGCAACTGAACTCAATGCAACAACAAAATGTTGTATGTGCTCAATATACATTTTTATTAAATAAGTCATATTATTGATATCGAACCGCCTTACTTCTAAGATACCTGATCGGTAAAATAGAGTCCTACCTTTATTTTAAGATGAATATGGCTGTTTACATGATGTACATATATGTACATACATATATGATACACCAATTTCGAGAACGCTGTTTCATATTATTTCAGTCATTTTTAATAAAGTATCATAATTTCTACAGAATTACTAATCTCCGTAAGATGACATAAATTTTTTTTTTATTTTTCGAAAGAAGAAGTAAGGAGTAACGCATATTTTTTTGTGTTGTAATGAGACAACCTTTACTACTACTATATAACTAATGAAGTACAATAAAAACGATATTTAGTATATAATTTTGATATATTTGTCTTAATTACTATGTCATGTTGACAAAGGAAGTGAAAATCGGGAATACTTTAGAGGGCGTTTTACCCCCACATAGAAACCGTCTTTAGTATCCGACAATTTTTCACTTAGGAGACTTCCCTTATTATAATAATACATCTTTAAATATGCTGTGCATCTAAAAACAAAAAATGTTATTACTTATTACTGTTTAAATAAACACTAAACATCTACCTTCTATCCCTGATTTAAACAAATTATTTTTTACATATTACTTTTTAAATATTTACCAATTTAGTTACTATTAATTATTAATCTTCAATAATTATAAAATTTTCATTTCTCTTGTTAATTCTAAGGCTGGGCGGGAATTTGATGATCTTAATCAGTTTTCTCATGGCTCCGCTCCGGTCCAAGATTCTTCTGCTATAAATTTGAAAAATTCCCACCTGCAAGAAAAAATATATTTTCGTAACCGAGTGCTCTATGTTAAAACCCAGGAGATTGCCCGCAGATTTGGGCCATTTCTAACGTGCAGATCAAGATAACGCTGATATATGGCATACAGGCGAAATCTGTATACACATAGATAAGTTCCTAGTTTTATTCGCACCCTGGACTCTCACAATGCCTTTAGTTAACATCCTATAAATTAGTGAAGTGTTAGCCGATGTTTTATTCAAACCGTGACAGAGTATTTGTGGCGCGTAACAATTTTGCATTCACAGCGATAACGGCTACCCCCAGATCAGATTTTTGATAAGGCCCTTTCGTGAATAGAAAGCAAATGTGTGGTAGTTCACCCGTGCCATGAATAGAGCGGGCTATAACTGATTTAACAAAAACAAATAGAAACGGATAATACAATTATTCGTAGAAGTGTGTTTATGTCATTTTACACCGAGAGAATAGTATATTTTCAATAAAACAATGTTTACAGAATAACACATCGAATGTTTACTTTGAGGTCATTAATTGTTGCTAGCTGGATGGCGTACTTTCATCTTGATATAACTCTACAGGAAAAAGTCCGGTGGTGTTAAATCACATGATCTTGCAGGACAATAGAAGCATTGCGCGAGGCAACATGATCAGGTTGCAAGTCGTGTATGACACGTTGCACCGTCATGTTGAAACCACATGTTGTTCAAATACAATCATCAGTTCGGTGGAAAAAGAAATTGTTTAACATGTCACGATAGCGCTCCCCGTTTACTGTGATAGCAATACTAGCTTCATTTTCAAAGAAGTACGATACAATTACGCCACTACTCCAAAATACACATCAAACCGTGCATCTCTCTGGAAGCATTTGTTTTTCGTCAACAGCATGTAGATTTTCAGTACCCCAAATTCAACCATTGTGGTTACTAACGTATCCGTCAAGATGAAAATGTTCTTCATCGCTGAACAAAATTTTGTTGCAAAAATCAACATCACCTTCTTTCTTCTCTAACACCTAATTAATAAATCGACGACGTTGTAAATGGTTTGTAACTTTTAATTGTTCTGTCAACTGAGTTTTGTATACTGACAGATGCGGATTTTCCATTAAAATCTGATGCGTTGTGGTTCTTGACAGATTTAATTGTTGTGCACGACGTTGAATTTATATGTTTGGATATTCCGGTACACTTTCTCTCACTGTAGCAATATTTTCATCTGATCGACCACGAGAAAGTATTGCTGTTGCCTTATCAATAACAGAATCCCCGTCTCTTAAAATTTCTTGATTAAGTTAACTCAGTAGGTGCTTCATTTTGTCCTATATTCCTTCTCAATGTAACTGTAAATGATCGCTCACTTTCATAAAACAGTTGTACACACACTAGTCGTTATTGAACTGTTACTTGTTAACGTTGTATGGTTTTTAGATGGCAGTTGTTAGATATTGACGCCAGATATCTGACACAAGAGTAATTTCGCGTAAATCAAGTGCTATCAATCCAACTGAGACCACTCATCATCATGAGGTCATCAGTAGTAAGACTGGTTGGACGCTAACCTCCAGCTTCTCCTATCTTGTGCTAACCTACGCATTTCTCTAATTGTAGTACAACCTACATCCCTTACTATTTGCGAGCAGTAGTCTAATCTAGGCCTACCTCTGCCTTTCCTCACTCCTATTTCCTCTAAAAATCTGCCTCTAAAATATCGCGGACTATTCCCCCATGTCTCAGCAAGTGGCCTACCATCTTCTCTTCTTTATGTTTTCCCACATACTTCTTTTCTCGCCGACTTTCTCTAATAGTTCCTCGTTTCTAACCCTACCAGTCCACGGTATTTTCATCGTTCTTCGGTAACACCACATCTCAAAAGCTTCTAATTTCTTCCTACTTGCTTCCCCTACCGTCCAGGTTTCGCAAGGGGAGTAATCCCCGAGCATAAAAGTGATTTCTTTTTGTTAAAAGCTACTCGACCCTGCGCTATTCTTTGTTTTATATATTTATCGCTTCTTCCATTCCAATTCATTTTCCTTCCTAAATAAGTGAAGTCTTTAACTTCCTCCAATCTTTCATTATTAATTTGTACTTTCGTTTTTGCTCTGCTCTCGCGCCCTCTGCACACTAACACTTTAGTTTTGTTTTCATTCACCCTCATTCCGTATTCCTCTGTCAACACTGCCTCCAGTTCGTTCAACGCTGATTCCAATTCCTTTACTAGATGCTAATACTGCTATGTCATCCGCGAATCTCAGCGTTTTTAGTTTCTGTCCCTGTACTTTAATCCCGAAATCCACTATATCTTTTACGACATTAATCGCCTCTCCGATGTACAGATTAAAAATTAGTGGTGATAACGTACATCCTTGTCTCACTCCTTTCCTAATACCTACTTCCCTTCTTTCCCCTGCTACTTCTATAACAGCAGTTTGCTCTTTGTATAGATTGTGTACTACTCTCCCATCTCTATACTTCATTCCCGCGCTCTTTAGTATCTCGAACATTTTTTCCCATCTCATATTATCAAAAGGTTTTTCTAAATCTACAAATCCTATATAAGCGTTCTCTCCTTTTTCTATTGTTTTCTCTTAGCGCCAGAATAGCTCCGCGAGTTCCCCTATTTCGCCTAAACCCGAATTGGTCTTCTCCTAGTGTTTCCTCCGCTCTATTTTCCATCCTCTTCTGCACTATTCTGGTTAAGATTTTTGACGCGTGGGAAGTTAGGCTAATCGTTCTAAAGTTCTCGCATTTGTCGGCTCTTCTCTTTTTCGGTATAGTAACGATAATGTTCCTCTTATAATCCTCCTGCATCTCGCCCGTTTCGTATATTTATTTTACCAGTTCAAACATCCTATTTACTACTTTCTGTCCCGCACATTTCAAAATTTCTGCCTGTATTTTATCTATACTCGGCGCTCTATTGTTCCTTAGCCCCCTTATGCTATATCAAATTAGCTATATCAATGTAGGTTTTCCTACATCTTCCCTATCGATGCTAGATTCTTCCTCTAATATCTCTCCTAATTCCTGATCCTCGTATAAATTTTCTAAATACTGCTTCTATCTATCCGCTTTCTCCTCTCTTCCGATCAGTATGTCCCCCGATTGACTCCTAACGTTTCTACTTATTGGTCCTATATCCCTGAAGTTCCTCTTAATTATTTTGTAAGCCTCATTGGTCTTACCTACTTGCAACTTATCTTCTACTTCTTTGCATTTATCCTCTATCCATTGTTCTTTCGCTTTTCTACACTTTCTAATGATTTCCCACTTTATTGACTTATAAGTTTTCAGTCCTTCCTCGTCTCGTCTGTTTTTGTAGCCTCGTCTCTTTTGTATTAAGTTTAAGATTTCGTCCGTTATCCAGGGCTTCCTAGCTTCCCTTCCATCGTGTCCTAAAACGTCCGTAGCCGCGGAATCTAGACTATTCTTGATACCCTCCCACTCAGTTTCTGCGTTCTTGATTTCGCCATTACTCGTTTTATTTATTAATTGATCAGTTTTCTCCTGGAACTTATCTTTCATATTCTGATCCCTCAATATGTCTACATTTATACTTTTCTTATCCTTCCGGGTTTTCAGATTTTTGAACTTTAATCTAGCTTTCATGACTACCAAGTTGTGGTCGCTGTCTACATCTGCTTCTGGATAACTCTTACAGTCTTTTACTCTGGTTAGGAAGAGATTTCTAAATCTCTTCCTAACCAGAATGTAGTCTATCTACATTCAGTATAGATACATGTCTATCCCTCCTGGCATTTTCCAGGTGTACCGCCTCCTAACGTGATTCTTGAACAATGTATTCGCGACTACCATCTTGTGTTTCTCACAGAATTCTATCAGTCTGCTACCTCTCTCGCTTCTGTTTCCTAATCCATAAGGACCTACAAATTCTCCTTCTTTCCCCTCACCTACGACTGCGTTAAAATCTCCCACTATTATTAAATTTTCATGACCCTTCACAAATCCTATTACCTGCTCTATGTCCGAATAAACGGCTTCTAACTCTTCCTCACTATGGCTAGTAGGCATGTATACTTGCACTATTACTGTTTTCACTGGCTTCGAATCTAACCTGACCATCATTACTCTCTCGCTGTATTGTAGGTAGCTATCTACACACTGTCCTGCGTTCTTCCGCATAACGATTCCTACTCCCGCGTTTCCTTTTACCTATCCTGTGTGTATTACCCTATAGTCACCGCTCCAAAAATATCCTACTTCCGGCCAGCGCACCTCACTTATATCTACTATATATAATCCTAACCTATCCATTTCTATCTTCAGATTCTCTAGCTTTACTGTCTGTCTCATGCTTCTGACATTCCACGCTCCGACTCCACTCGACGGCTATAATGTGGTGGTTTCCTCTTGCCTTCCACATCGCAATCGTGTGTGTCATAGCACCATACCAACCCCCACGGTTTCTGCCACTATAACTACTGAAAGAGCTGCTGCCCTCCTTCAGGGACTTGTCTTAGTCTGGTTTTTCAATAAGGACCCCCCCACTATGGTTAAACCTATGGTACGGCTCCTTAAATCATTAAAACGCGCAAGCCGACCAACCTGTTCTAGTTTACACTAGAACTTCGTCAAGGTGCAAGTCCTATCCGATGAGACCACTATACTATGGCAATAAAATTGTCGTTTTACACTAGTTATAAAACAACTACTGTTTGAAAATGTAGTGTATTTTCAGAAATACCTGAGATACGAATCGAACCATAAAAATATGTACAATTTGAGGTCACTCATGTTTCTTGTGTACAGAATCAAGTACATGGTGTTGGAAAAACAGATGTATAATAAAACAAAAAAAAAGTGATTACTATTGTGTTGACTATGCTAAGAGAAAACGAGATATTAAAGCGTACGCTTAAATTCATTTACACCTGCCCCGGGGGCAACGAAAATACTTTCAGTCAAAACATAAATTAACATGAAACGGCAATAAATCAAATCGTTCCATTAATTGAAACAAAACATATGAATTAATAATTCAAACACAACAGTCCGAATTAGTTCACGAGGCTATTTCTTTATGTTCGACGACGTTAGTGTCAAAATGTGCATGTAACATTGTACACACGTGAACGCCGACTTGCATGTCAGACACACGCAAACGAATTGAGTTGTCAGTTTGATAGATTTTACCAAGTCAGGACGATTCATCATCGGGTTCGCATGGTCCGTGGGCCGTGTGAAATAAATTTATTAGGTTACATGTAATTTAAGGCATCGCGTGATGTTTAGAAAATATTCTGAGCGGGACGCCACCTCGGCGTGTAAGTATTTCCGTTTATTATAGGTGCCGTATGAGCCGGTTTAAGTTTCGGTAACGAAAGCAACCGAATAGTCAAAGTGTATGGCATGCAGTGGCGGTTTTATTGTAGATGCATTCATGCAGTAAGCTCCCTTAAAAATTCCTAAAAATACCTATTATGTGTTTACTATACATCACATTATCATTATACATAGAATGTTCGGATATCTAATAATATCGTTTACAGCTTGTTAGATGTCACGAGAGTCGCCAACCCTAGAATTTATAAAATTTATCTACGGGATATTAGATCTGCAACTCTAAATACATAGCGCGTTCAGTTTTCATCTAGCATACATCAGAGGACCGTTTAACCATGTGTTAGAAAGAGAGGACTCGGGCGCGTGGAACGGGGGATTTCTATACGCATGTATATGAGACTTGCGTGCATTGCACGGCTACGTAAAGCAAAGTTTATTCTGTAAACTTTGACGCAAGTGTATTGCATTAGGTTGTCTATTGTATTGTCTTGTATTGTATTGTATTGTATAGCATTGTCTTGTCTGTTGAATCTGGGCTGTTTACGTGGTCACGTGTTGTTTGTATTTTTATAACCACAACGAGAGGAAAGAGATCGCAATGGATGCATACGAGTATTCGGTGGAATATATAACCAAATTTTAATACGCGAACTGTATGAACCGTTTCTAAGAATACTGAACTTTTAAAAGAATGCTTAGAATGTATTTTTGACACTGCGGGAAATGATTGCGATACAAAAAATCAGGCTCAAATGTTATTGGGTTGTTTAAATAACGATGACTTTAAATACTGGCTCGCGTTTTTCGCCAAGGTCATGCCTCATTATGAAATCCTTTTTAAAGGGTTTCAGTCTCGATCATTGGATGCTGTCAAGATGAGCAGGTTATTTGAATAATTTTGAAGACGCAATTATAAAAATCCGGACAACTAATTCCTCAAATTCGCCTAAAGAAAAAAACAATACGATCCCATAATGACATATCATTTTCTACACAAACTAAGGAAGTGTGTGATATATTAATTACCCATAACGAAAACTTATGGATTTTTGGACAAAGTTAAATTGAAAAGTGAATTAACGGTTACATACAGCAGGAAAAATACGTGCTATTTCGTGAAGTAGCAAGTTGCTTAGCAATTTTGCAATTATTTATAGATCGAAACCTGACGGAATATTTTAGTGATACTATTTTATTATTAAATTTAATTTGTACCATACCCATGACAAGTTTTGAGAGTTAACGCTGTTTTTTGACGCTTAAAGAATTTAAAACCTTTTGAGAAATACAATGGCGCAAGACTGACTAAGATTCACTTTGCATGATAAGTATGGAGAAAGTGCTAGATGCAAAGATTCCAGATTATTAAAATCTGGGTTTTAATGGTCTTGTAATTGACGTTTTTGCGAATTCCAAGAACAGACGAATGGATTTTCTATATAAATAACCTCAGACTTGGACATAGGTACCTTTATTTTAATTTTTCGTTTGTTATTATTTTATCAATTGCACCCCCAGACAAAAATTATACCGGTCGCCACTGATGGCATGTAAAACATTCAACCCAGTAAAATTAGAAATGAGACCAGTTTTTCACTAACACTGAAAGATTACACGTTTTTCGACACAAGTTGCGCCGCCCACGTTGGATTCATCGGGAGATGGTAGTAAATTTTTTTCACTATTGTATTATCTTTTTATGTTCAATAGTTATTGATATGTTTTGGAACGTCATATTACTCACTTTGTTCTTAGTTCGGAGTGCCAAATAATTCCTTTAAGCTTGAAAAAATTGCGAAACTAAATTTATTAGGTTATATGCAATTAATGGAATGATGTTTAGAAGATATTCTGAGCGGGACGCCATCTCAGTAAACAGTGAACAGTGAAGGAATAGTTTGTTTCTCCTTAAGGAACTCTTCTTAATTCCACGACCTTTAGGAAGGATATTAATAATCGTAAAATTATGGCAATTCCATATGACCACAATTTACCAATTCAATTTTAATTACAAATCTTTATATCCTATAATATATACATATCTAACCAATGAATAGAATTTATCATACATAAAGGAACTGCCAGATCAATGTTATTGACCTTCCCGATTTCTACCATTTTTATTTTTGTGTTAGCTTTTATTTCTCTTAAACTAAAGGTTTTAGTTCACGTAGGTTAACAGCCTTTTTGATAATGCCACTTTGTCTTGTTATTTGTGTTTTAAGTTTAATTTTTATGTTTATAATTTACTAGAAACCTCAAAAGAGCTTTTAAAGATTTGGGAATTACATTAGTGCACCTTTCTGGAAACAGGATTGCAACAACTTTTAGGAAACACCAAAGACAAAATTGAAAATAACGAACGGTCAGGGAAATAAGTTGCCAAGATTGTAGTCAATTTATATTGGGCAGAACAGAAGGACAATTGTAATTAGATTTAAGGAGCATATGCCCCTTTAAAATAATCATAGAATAGACTTATAGTAGAATAGCGACTTAGTAGAAAACGCATAACCAACAACAGACTAGCACGAACAAGGATAAAAATCCCATACCTTACAGTCCATTATTTTTGTTGATTCAGTGAAAGAGGGCACTAATATAGTAGTGAACCGAATGATTACTTCATTACGGTTCACTAATCAAATGGAAACAGTTATAAGATATTAGGTATTAAAAGGAGAGGTGCTGTGAATCAAAACTAGTTATTCCTTCACCTTTCACTGACTGATGCGAACTTGGTTGGTGAAACGCGCATCGAGAAACATGTAATTTTACCGTGTTCGTACGAAACTAGTCTCCCGTTTTTGCTGCTACATCGAAGGTTGTAGTACCCTTTCAGGAAAATGAAAGGAAGCATAACTTAACCCTATATTTGTATCATAAGTTAGCTGTGGCAAAATGACGGATTAGTTTACGCACATTTTGGATAAAATATGCCGAGATTCTGTGAATAATATTCCGAATTTCCGAAGTGGAAAATGATCTCAATACTTTGTAGGATTTTTGGATCACTGCGATTTGTGGGAGTGGAATATAGTTTCTTCGTGCACTACTGTGTTATCTTTTTATTTTCAATAGTTATTCACACGTTTTAGGGGTTCATATTATAGTTATATATAATATTGTTCCTACTTTGGAGCACCAAGCAATTTTTTAAGCATTAATAAATTACTAAAAATATATATGTTCTACATAGTAGTGTCGACATCGTCTTTTTTTTCTAAATGTAATGAATGACTATAATCACCTCATCAGTTTATATTAGTTTAGTTAGTTTATACTTTATCTTTAAAGATAGTGGGATGGATAAAGATGCAAAGATACTATCTCTTGCACGAGTTCTGGACTCCTGTTCCAAATACACCTCCTGTTAAATTTTGATTTAAAAACGCTATTATGTTATTGCCAAAATACCTGCCCACACGTTGACTTTTTCTAAAAATTGTGTATGGCTGTCACGAAAAATATGACGATTTGTGTAACCTTCAAAAAATGTAGATTCGTCAATAAGATATTCTCTTTTTTAATATTCAGGCTTGCGTGCTATTTTTTCCTATCATTTGACAAAATTGTCTTGAAATTTCACAAAATCTGCGACCTGGATCATCTCCTGCAAGCTGACGAACTACTTGTGATCTGTAGAGGTGAATTTTTTTAATTATTTAAAACCTTTTGCACAGTTTATGCAGATTTTACACAAGCAGCTGCAGTTTGATACGTAGATTGTGTAGAATTCATATTCTTAACTGTTTCAAAGACAATATTTATTTGTCAATTTTCTACGAGGCCTAGGCGTGTAGGCCTAATCAAAAACATGCTAAAGCAAGATTCTAAATCTAAACACACCATAAAATACAGATATGTACAAACAACTAGGTATATGAATTTTTGCGTGATTTTTGTCAGAGAAAACCTGACAATTAGCCTTTACAGGGAAACATTGCAGCGTAAAAGGCTTGATGGTATCTATGCCTGTTTATTAAATTTAATCGATTTTTTTCGAAATCGAAAAATGTCGGAATAAAAATAATGTTTAAGTAGATTTTTGAAGCAGATTCCAAATAAGATGTTTCTTGTCCATTATTATTTAAAAATAATTTTCAAAATGGCCACCAACGCCATCCCTGATGATTACATAACTGATTTTTTTACAATTAAGTGTATGTATGCCACCTTTTGCTCTTGTAGATCTCTTGTCAGTTTCAAAGTTGAAGGAAACTTTGACGCGAATTATATGCACGACTCAAAAATTCACATTGTGAGTTATAAGTTATTCAATTAATTCCCTATTCCTAATACTCAATTCAATATAATTGTAAGTTATCAATTAATTCCCTATTCCTAATAGGCACTCAATTCAATATCATTGTTAAGTTATTCAATTAATCCCTATTACTGTTGGTACCACAAAAAAATAATGCAGTATTATCAAGAAATTTTATCTATTAAACCGAATCGATTTATATTAAGGTGCTATGACAAATCGTGAAGACATTCCATTTTCGTATATCTAATGCACTCTGCAATGCATATTAAAGGCACGTCTAAGATGAGATAGGACGTATATTTACGGCTAAATCCGGCAGAGCGCTACACTTTGTACTAATCAAATCGATAAATTATGATAAGTGATGATTGAGTTTACATTGTTTTAATCTAATTTTAGCTGGTGATTAGTTTAAATTCGTTACCGGTCGATATGTTGAATCGGTACAAGGTTAGTGTAGCAGACTATCGCGAGAGTGGTCTGCATACTTATCATTTGGACGGGAATAATTTGCATGTGGAATTTTTCCTCTGTCAATATTTTATAGGCATTGAAAGCGGACGGAATGACGTATTTACATTTTCAGAATATTAGTTATGATGTTGACGAAAACAATTTTAAAATTTCAGAGTAGGTGTAATGAAAATTTCAATTTTAAAAGGGCTAACTTCTTGGCACTCTCATAAACACTTGGTTTACTGGACAAAAAATATTTAGGTAAGACGAAATAGAAGGACAAAACTCATAACGAAGAATAATAATCTAACCGATTCTGAAGATACGTTCACTCAAAAAAATGGAACACTTTATTTCGCCTCTGTTACTTATCTTTATTTACTAAATGGCTGTTTTCGTGTGTGTCACGAAATTTTTAGGTCGATGTACGAAATGCTTCTCGTTCGAATTTCGGCATTTTGACAAAATCAATACAGTAAATCGACCCTTGCGACCAACGTGGTAACTTTTGTTTTTTTGATCCGAAGCCTCTAGAGGCATGCTACGGAGGTGCCTTCGATATGGGCGAGGGGGCGGCCCAATATTATTGGGATTTGCTTAATCGTCTATGTTTACTAAACGACTATTTTCGTGTGTGTGTCACGAAATATTTAGGTTGATGTCCGAAATGCTTTCCGTTCGAATTTCGGCATTTTGACAATATCAATACAGTAAATCGACCCTTACGAACAACATGGTAACTTTTTTTTACACGAGGCCTCTAGAAGCTGCCACGGAGGTGCCTTCAATATGAGCAAGGGGGCAATATTATTGCGATTTGCTTACTCGTTGTAATAGTTAAAGCTCTAAGAACTTAAATCCAGTTTCTTTGCCAATTACTTCTCAGATCTGTTTTTTTAAGAGAAAAAGTATAGCAATTATAAATGTCATCCTGATGAAACAAGTGATTTACTATTAACACTGACATAGTTTTCCACAAAACAGCAAAAAAGAATATCCACTACACTGAACGCACGTTCCACGTGCACGTCACCAACAAAGTTGCCATCATCTGGAGATGATTAGAACTAGTCATTAGCTTTAATAATTGCAAAAAATATAGAGCTTACACAGCAAAACTATCTACAGGACTTGAATTATGCGCTTTCAAATTAAGTAAGAGCAGGGGCGGCTGGTGTATAGGTGCTGCAGAGCTGCAGAACTGCCAAAAAAATTAGATATTTGTATATTTTCGCGACATAATAATTACTAAAATTTATTAATAAAATAATTTGGTTAGTTGGTGCAGCTAACCAAATTATTGCGTTAATGTCGCATTCTGCCCGCCGTCCTCTATTGAGTAGTAGACCAGACGAATTATCTGAGTCTCTACGCGAGCGTGTCGCGGTACATTGAACTGGGACACACGAGGTAGTTCTCAGCACGGCTCGGCACACCCATCCTCCCCCTCAACTCCCGCGACAATCCACACTCGGCGCTCGTAAATGCGAGAATTTACACGGTCAGTGAGCTGTATTTTTCCAAGCTAAGGCAACATCAATGAATGTTAACTCCTTCCTACTCGGGCGGGCGTAAATCGTACCTATTTCGTATTTCGTGTTAATTTGAGATTTTAAATACTGTTTTGTGAATTTGTGTAGTGATTTATTGTACTAATTATTAATATTTACATACTGTGATAGTGACAATGGATTTAGTTTATAATTTAGTTCATGTGAAGCGATTTTTAAATACTCCTATGAAGAAAAAATTGATTTAAAAAACAATGGTAGGCCATTGCCCGATATTGCTATTGAGACTGCAGGTGTTAGCCGCGGAAAAGCATATAAACATCAATTTAATAGAGAGATTTATTCGAAGAACAATTGGATTTGTGGGTGCAACAAAAAAAATGCGTTATTTTGTTTTCTTTGTTTACTTTTTGGCGGTGATAAAGCATGGACGGAGGTAGGGGTGACAGATTTGGTGCACTTAACTGAAAAAATAAAAAAGCACGACAACTCCAAAAGCCATCTATACATAATACAATAGAATTAGCTTTATTAGGAACAACTAATATTAAAGCGCAGCTAGATTCAGCTTATTGGATAAATGTGCAAAAGCGTAATGATAATGTGACAAAATAGAGATACGTTTTGTCAAAAATTATAAACTGCATAAAGTTTTGTGGGGCCTTTGAACTGGCGCTGCGAGGACATGACGAAGCTGAAACCTCTCAAAACCCGGGGATATTTCGTGGTTTGATAAATTTTTCTGCTGAGCTTGATGTAACTTTAAGCGAGCATCTACAAAATGCTTCAGTATTTAAGGGAATCTCTAAAAAAATACAAAATGATCTTTTAGACTGTATATTAAAAGTATGTCATGAAGAAATAATTAAAGAAATTAACAAACCTTCATTTTTGGCAGTTATGGCAGACGAAACAACTGATGTATCTACAAAAATTCAGTTAGTGGTAGTTTTAAGATATATTCTCGATGATGAACCGATTGAACGTTTTTGGACATACTTGAAACCTACAAAATGTGACGCTGAAACTCTTTCGGAAAATATTTTAAATGTTATAGACCCTCTAGTAGAAAATTCACCTTACAAGCCTTTTCTCTTAACCAAAGAATATGACGGCAAACATGAATGTTCTTCAAAAAGGTATTAAATTCCAAAAATGTTTCTTGTGAATGTCTATATTTTTGTATAAACGGATTTTACATAAAAATTCTGAAGTATCAGGAAAACGCGTGACCTTGAAAATTTTCAAAATTTTACCCTGCGACGCAATCTAGGATCGGTCTTGTGCAGAACACCCGTTTCATTTCATCACGAGCCGCCACTGAGTAAGAGCAAGTGCTTTAATAAATGCAACAAAATTGTTTCCCCAGCTTTACCCTTTATTAACTGTTTATTTATTTAATAGACAAAACAATATAACACCGGAAATCATATCATCTGGAATATAAATAGAAGACGTATGCCCCCGGTACGGTAGATAAAAAAATTATCAGAGCATGTAATAGATCACCGGGCAAGGAATTAAATAAACAGAGGGCTGGCCGAGATATAGAGATAAGCTCATCGGGAATTGGAGAACAGCTTTGCCCACCCATGAATCGACCAATATTTGTAAGATATAATTTATTGTTATCGAGAAATAGTAATTATTACGTCTTCTTTCACGATTAACAGTACGGGTTCAAGTGTAGACAATATATCGGTAAAGCCTTTCGTTTAGTCAATTTTTAATTACAGCGTCTTCGTTAATTATTTATTTACATTTTGTATTTATGCGATAACTGTTCATGAATGTATTATCACAATAATTATATTCGTTATTGAAGAATATATATTTTAAAATATGTATATAGAATGATTTTACAAGCAGATTTGGGAGTACTTCGCTATAATTTATTTCAGTTTACAATTAATATGAGATTTTTAGAATCGAGAACATAAACATATAACGGTTGGGTATATGGACACTGTTTCCTGAGTTGACTGAAAATAATGAGTCTTGAGGCCGCAATAAAATAAGGAGCTATGCAAGAATAGAGCCAGTATACCTCTTTAATACAATGTAAATATTTTTCTTGAACTTGAGGTTAGATACAAAATGTGTATTATTTCCTTCGTGATCACAATAAAAGACTATCTGGTTTTTCATTACATTTATTTTATTAAATACTCGTCGGAGAAATTAGTTAAGTTATTCTAAACATCTTAAACCCAATTACAGAATAGATTATAGGTAGTAGTGTTAGGTAGCCTTTGGCTGTCGTCCTGTATGTTTAAGCCGTCTTATGTTTTTCTATCTTGATGGCATCGCGGATTGTTTTACTATGCTGGGTATTTATGGTAGAGATTGTTTTGATATTTTGAGAATCGAATATGTATCCTGTCTGTTGGTAGTGTCAGATAAATGTCGAGCTGGGTACTTTGCCCTGCGAACTGCAATATTGTGTTCATAGACTCTGTTGGATATGCGTCTACTGATTTGGCCGATGTAGTTGCAGGGGCATTGGATGCAGGGAATGTCGTACATTCCATAGGATTTATTGGGAATGATGTCTTTGGTTTTGGTGGATTTTAGAAGAAATAATGGAGATACGGAAGAAAAGCGTTGTATGTTGGAGTCTCTGTGGTATTATCGATTGTTTATTTATAGTTTGGTTGGTATATTGGGTAATAAGTCTGGAATCGTAGCCGATTTGGTGTAGAATGTTTGTTAGATTTTGTAATTCTTGTACTTTGTTTTCGTTGTCGGTTAGGCTGATAGATCTTTGGATGTAGGTTTTTACTACAGAATTGATTTGGGACAGACGATGGTGGGAGTTGGTGTGTAGATAGCGATTTCTATTTGTCGATTTGCGGTATACTGTGTATAAGAATATGTTGTTTTTGATTCGTTATAAGTACGTCAGGGAAAGAAAGGGAGTTATTGATTTCGACTTCCATGTTGTTTTGTGGTGATCCAGGAATGCTAGTAGGTTATCTCTGTTATGAGGCCAGGTAGTGGAGATATCGTCTATGTATCTGATCCAACAGGAATACTTAAGATATTAGATTTTAGGAGTTGTCGTTTCCAAATCGTCCATAAATATGTAAACAAGAATAAGAGATAGAGGTGAATTTATAGGAGTTCATTGTACTTGTTGATAGAATGTGTTTTGGAAAAGTAATTAGGTACTGAACATTCGATATTCAAAAAGTTTTATGTGGCCTCTGGAGAATTTGTTTTTGATTTGTAGTATTTTCGTTATGCCGGAGACAGGGATGCTTATAAATAGTGAAATTACATTGGAACTGACGAGGATCTTGTATGTAGAGGGTGTTCGGAGGATGGATTGGAGGGTTATTGTAAAGTATTTTGCTATTTTCTGGATGATTCGAAGGCACTTACAATGGGTCTTAGAGGAATGCCATCATTAATATAAAGGCAATGGACTAAAAAATCGTAAAAAGAAATTCGCTTTTAGAGATGGCGCTTTTAAAAATATTTATTTGCGTTAACCATTATTCCATCGACCATGGGACATCAGTCTCTGAAAATTTCGACAATTCTGCGTAGTCCATGTGCGATGCAAGTAATATGTAGTAAATTTCTAGTTACATCTTTTTTTCAAGCATTCTGTATCTTTGTCAGTTACATATAGTAATACACATTCTTTACTAGTATCCAAGTTGACGCCTTAAATAGCACTGACAGATGAAACCGTACTAACATCGATGAAGTTTCTTCTATGCCATTAATTGATGCGTATGTGGATGTATTGACTTGTGGTGTTGCTGGTTTCGCAGTATGATTCGGAATACCATTATAAAGTATTTCTGGAGACAGTGGAGTATCTAACGTGTCCACAACCTACTGCAACTAATGCAATATTTCTTACTAAATCCATATGAAACTGGTTTGTATTCTCCCTAGCATTTTGGTTGTCATTTATACGTATATCATGGTAGTCACCTGTAGTATGTTGTGTAATGTATGTGTTTACATGCCGCGACATTATCTACTCATGCAGATTTGCAGAGTAGTTAGGAGCTATCGAACTGTAGCTCGTGAAAAACACTAGACACCAAATACTCGCTAGAACAATACAACCGATATGCTGGAACCGTACAACACAATTGAGCCCTTACGCTGCAGCATGTCGCAGCATAGCAATAATTACTCAGCCTTATCTATCCCTCGCAGGTACTCCCCGAAGCATGCATGCCCCGAGAGTACCTGCGTGATTGTGTTTTAATAAGTTTCAGTATCGGTTCATATTCTCATATGAAAATAAATGTTGTGCGAAAACAAAACCACAAACATTTAATATACGCAGAACTAGGTTTTAAATTATAACGGCAACAAATATCCCCACCAAGGTCGCATAAATTACTTCCAGGATAATACATAAGATCTTTAAAAAAATCCGAATAAATACCAAACGTATTTCACCACATCCACTACATAGTGAGTAACGCGATTTGATGTTAAATGATCCTAATTAACCATAAAATGAGTAAATTGTGGAAGTGATGCGACCGCCGGCAGCGATATTAGAACAATAGGATACCAGATAACCATCTAACGTCATCTCAAGTGCATTTAAGACGGTTCGTTATATAAAATTTCCTGCTCATTAGATTCTTATTCAAACTAAACAATCGTTGAAAGCTCATCGTCGATCTAATGTGGCAAGTAAACTTGTCTACGATGATGCATTTAATAATAATAAGTAGGGGCCTCCGGTTATGCAGATTTCCAGTGCTGTAAATTTGTAGAAAATGTATTATACATGAACGATAATTGTCTCAAACTTGAACTAAGAGTGGCTCAGTGTAACCGTATGTAGAACTTTTTATATAACCTATTCATTAAAAATTCTGATGAAGATTATATTTTAGAAAAATGTATACAGGGTAGTTCCATTTTATTCTTTTAAGGAAAATAT
Source organism: Rosalia funebris (assembly GCA_037954035.1). Classification (NCBI taxonomy): domain Eukaryota; kingdom Metazoa; phylum Arthropoda; class Insecta; order Coleoptera; family Cerambycidae; genus Rosalia; species Rosalia funebris. Next base: position 37,580,630 of record JAZFAV010000015.1, read on the forward strand.
TTTGCATCATATATCATATTTATTCGGGTATATATTTATAACGATAGTTTTCATCTTAAAATTAATCTAACAAATTCTTTATCAGTCTTGTTATTGTCAAATTCTACGTATTAGTCTGAGTAACTCTTTAATATATTCTTATTTAAAAATTCAACGCTTTTTGAAACGACATAGGTTCTTCTCACTAAGGCATAATCCGTGATCGTCCTCGAATTCGTCTTAACATTGTGTTGATAATCCTATCAGCTTCTTCCAAAGACTGATGTATTTCCTTTTATTTACTCTGAAATACAGGGTCCGGCAGTTAATACTGATGGTTTTGAATGGAGCTAGCACCTGGTGGAGATGTCCTAGGGGGTGGAGGTTGGTTTCCTCCTTTTCTTCGGATGTGGAAGTTTAGTTGCAATGGGGGTTGCACTCCTGCACTTAATGATGCCTGTAGTGTTAACACAGCGGCAGTTTCGGTTGCATTTCAATGTTCCTCCTCGTGGGCGAATTCCATCTCAGAACACCATTCTTCTGCGGTTTCGAAACTTTCGGGGTACAGCAGCCGGAACATCAAGGAGAAGAGGAGAGTTCTTCAGGACTACAAGGTCACCTATAAACATTGAGGCTGTACGAATTGCTCTTGAACAGAGCAACAGTCGTTTAGTTCGTCGTCATGCTCAGGCGCTAAGGATGTCCAATAGGACTGTTCGGTGGATTCTTCATGAAGACTTAGAATTTCACCCATACACCCGTGGTGATCGTTCAAGAATTACAGCCGTAAAATTTAGCAAGAAGGTTAGCTTTTGCAGAAATCTTGTTAGAGAGGATCAATGAAGACCCTCAAATCCTCATGACTATGGACGAAGCCTACTTCCACCTTAACGGTTGTATTAATAAACAAAATTTCCGTTATTGGACCCCACAGAACCCACAATAGTTTCATCAATGGTCTCTTCATAGCCAAAAGGTTACCATGTGAGCTGCAGTTTGTAAGTCAGCTGTGATAGGGCCCTATTTTTTTGAACAGAACAGTTAAACTGTAACAATTACTTCCGGGCGTCTTATTACAATACTCCGTGACTTCTTTCTCCCTGAGTTACGTCGCCGCTGAATTCCTCTAAGGAGAATTTGGCTTGTCCTTTTGGTCCATTTTTGCAGTGAGAGATTGTAAATCTTCATAGATCTTGAGAAACAGATCATGACGAACAGTTTTCTGTGTAGAAATCATTGTCTTTGACAATGCTTACTTGAACTGTTCAAGTTATTATTACGGTTCTTCATATGTCATAAATCATGAAATATAGTTGTTTATTATATTATTATTGCTTAACATCTTTCGCCTAAAAACGTGATAGAAAAAATATACACCGATAGAAATGAATAGGTTCTTGGCATCTACTGAATTTACTTTTTGTACAATTACCCATCTCAATTGATTTGTCAGATATATTGATTATTAGAATGGAAGCAAAACTAAACAATTCCGTTTGAATAGAAATCGCAGAGCAATCCGCGGAGTTAATTTAACAAGGAGGGCCTACATTAAATAGGGTTTTTCATAGAATAATTAGAACCGCGATTGAAATTACGCGCCTAATTATATATCAGTCTGATCCAATTATGCTATTAAGTTCTGCACGGTAGCAAATTACCTCCTTTTTTTATAGAGTCATCAGCTATAATCATTAGAGGCGGAATGTGCCTAGCGCCGTGGCAATCTGTAATCAGCCCCGACATCAATAGCACTCGTGGGGCATAATTACTTTCATTCGGTGATAATCAATAACAATCACTGCTAGAGCTACTGGAAATGCTACCACGCTACATGGAATATTATAGTAATTATTTTTAGAACAAGCTCGAATAATACGATATAATAAGCTGACAAGTGTGATTCCATTGTCAGCTATACTGATTCAGATGTGCTGTTTCAATTTTTTTTACAAAGAGATGCATTGGGAATGTTGAAAAATCCGAAATGATTTCCATGGGAATTGCACGAACTAACATAAAATTGTTACAAGGAAACACTTAGTTATTGTTAGCAGTAGAATTACCTTATAATGTTATTGATAAACAAAGAATCAGAATCTCCAATTCTAAAAATAGTGCTTCTTTCTGTTCTTTCAGGAATTCCTTTATGTTTTCTCAAAAGTTTACACAAGCGAAATGTGACATTTTGTAAATACTTTGTGTGGTTAATAACATAAATATAGACTACATAGGCGTTTTCACCTTTCTTCTTTCTCCCGTGTATTTTCTACTTTACCCCTTGTTCTTTTAATTCCTTCGCTTTTCTGTCTGCCTTCTTTGGCTTCTTGTCACATTTTCTCATTTTTCGTTATGTTTTCTATGGATTTTTCTATTTACTTTTTCTCTCTTCCCTGTATGTTGTTATAGATGAAGGAAGAGTGGTATGGCAAGTGGCACCGTTCTGCTGAAACCACATGTCTTCAAGAGCAATATCTTCCAATTAGGGTGCATGGAACTGGGTAATAACGTCACGATAATTACCATTTACCGTTAATTCATTATCTACCTCGTTTTCAAAGAAAAACGGTCCAATAATTCCTTCGGACCATAACGCACGTCAACAGTGACACGTTGGGGATGCATTTGTTTCTTATGAATCATTTGTGAATTTTCTGAACCATAAATGCAACAATTTTGCCTACTAATGAAGCCTTACTATGACCAAAACTGCTATTGCACCGACATTAAGATATCGAATTTTTTCCCACCATGGATTTAAGAACAAGCTCAGGTCAAGGAACTTAACATAAGGGCAGACATTGAATGATAAAGCCTTAGAACTGTCATAGTGTGATTATGTTTGCTTTTTTTCTGATAAAACAAGAAGAAGTTATTCTCTTACTGGGAATTAATTTAAGATAATGTTCATAATTGAACGGTCGTCATTTTGAAACGGTACGACAGAACCGCAAAAAAGTCTAGGGACATACTGACTGAAGCAAGATCTCTCAAACGATGTAACACACGCCATATATTGTCATTTAAAAGAATATCGATGACGTCACGCCTTTGACAGATATCAATAAAAAACATTGTGTGGTTTTATGAAACCACGATGCGAGTGAAACTTTCTTTCGGATTGTAGGCATTTAACTGAAAATTTTCGGAAAATTATTCGATTTAGGGTATTAAAATCGCGTTTTTAATCTTAACTTAATAATTGGAAAATGGGAATGATAATGGGAAATCGATATTAGACATGATATCTAACTATAAATTTTAATTTCAATCTGCATATTAGAGTACAGAATACATAATAAATACAATCATTCAGATGATAGACGCATGTTAAAAACTGAGACCAATATTTATTTAAATCATTGAATCATTTTGAACTTCAATTATTCTATCAATAACTTCATCTTCGCCTTGAGTCTCACAGTCTGTAAATGTAACTAATATTTTATGGTAACTAAAATAAGTAAACAATGACATTCTATTTTTTCAATATATCTAGAAAAAACCGCATCGATCGTAGTACCATATCTCGTGGTTGGTATATTTCTATCATTTTTCATTTCAAGATTAAATACTTCTCTCAAGTATTCAGTAAGTGGAGCAGATCCCTCTTTCTTAAAATCTGTATTAAAATCACCAGATAAAATAACAGGCATTCGCGAATATATTTCTCGAGAACGAAAAATTTGTGCCGAAAACGTAGCAAATGGAGCTAGATGAAAACCTAGAAAATCCATGATGTCATCTATTCTTTCATTGACTTTAATATAAATTGATACGATTACTAGTTTTCTGTTGTCATCAAGTTGACAAATAGCTGCACAAAAATCTCTCACAGCAGATTCGGAAGTAGTTGCTTGACCAATACTCATGTTATTTATGTATGCTTGCATTACGATCAAGTGAACAACAATAGTTACATCAATACACTATCAAAACACACAAATACCGCGGAGCACTTGCACGAATGAGTGAGAATATAAATGCTACACGGTCAGCTGATGCGAGCCATGGGCGCCGCCATATTGACCTTGGCTGCTCCGCTGAGCGCCTTTCACTTTACCCCTACTCCGCGACCGACTGTAATGCGACATGCGATAGATGGACGAAAAAATTTGAGGCGATGGAAAAAAAGTTTCACTTTAAAAAACAAATGAATTCTAACAGAATATGGGAAACTGGAAAACTAAATCGACGTGTTCTGGCGTTTTCCATAAAATCTGAAGACTACCAAATTAATTAGTAGGGGTAGTCCATACTTTTTTACACAATATATATATATATATATATATATATATATATATATATATATATATATATATATATATATATATATATATATATATATATATATATATATATAGATATATATATAAAGAGCGCTCAAAATTTATTCATCAGACATGTGGTGAAAGCTTTCATTTGGTAATTGCCTGTCATTATTGTGATTTAAATAGTGTGAAATATTCACCGTAATAAAGTGCATAACAGGATGCCCTGCAACCAATATTGAGGTGAGCTTGTGGCTTTCTTTCAATTATCGCAATTTGCTCAGTTTCACTTACAGTAATTATAAGGTAATTATTAGCATTATAAAAGTAATTCAGAAGCCGGCATCTCGAATGGGCCGAACGTGAATTTAATATTGAGAACTTGTAGTAATAATACGAGGTAAATAAGTACAGTTACGTGTGAGAAATTCGTTTCTTTTTTTCTGAAGGTATTATCATCCGAAAAATGTATGTTCATCTTACGAAATTTTAAATACGTATTTGTGTTAACATTAGCTAGAAGAAAATTTCACTTCAATAAGAATGCATTTAGAATGTGGGATATATAACAGACCTTTACCGTTAAGAGTTTGTTTTTTATTAATGTTTTAATAGAAAATTGCGTATCATAAAAGAAATAACAAAAAAAAAACATTATGCAGAAATAAAATACATTAGTATATATAGGTTGAGTTCAATTTTGCAATTTAATTAATTTTCTAACATGTCTTTAATAGATTGAAACATATTTCAGAATTAATTCTATTCGATTAATGTGTTCTTGAATGTCTCCCAAATTATAGACAGATTATTGAAATATTTCAGAAATTTCACAAGAAAAGATTATGGAAATCTAATTCCTAGCACTCTGGTAGATAACTGAATGGTTTATTTAATTCCTATCTTTGAGAGAACACGGAAAATTATAACTTTAAGTTGATTTAACAATACCAAATTTTTATTTCACTCAAGTGACCAGTTATTTATACATTTTAAGAATAAATCAATGAAAATTTGTAACCAATTTGTAACATATAAAAATAAATAGATATATATTGGTAATAATACCTTCTTGCGTAATACTTTTAATTATTAAAGAAAGGAATTGAAAATTTTGAGGCGTATTCACTTCGTTCTTAAATTATTTAAATGGAATAACAAACACATCATTATATCAGATATCAGATAAAATATTTGGAAACATATTTTTATATATACACTATATGTATACACTACACTCAACGCGATTTTCATCAATAAAGTTGGCATCATCTGGAGGTGATTAAACTGATTTGAGTTTTAATCATCTCCAGATGATGCCAACTTTGTTGGCGAAACATGCGTCGAGTGTAGTGTATAATATTTTAGTGTTTTGTGAAAAACTAACTCAGTGTTATCTTGATACGAAAGGAGTCCAACTCACTCCAGTATGTAAAGTAATATAGAATTACCTTCTTCTATATAAATAAAATATTTAATCAGTTTTACGCCGAATAGGTTTATGTCGTAGAGTAACTCCCTTCAAGAATGACGCAGCACATATATAATTAACAAATTTAAGTACTTAGATTTGTACTTTGCAAATACATATCTCTATATACAGTGCATAGCTAGATAGTACCACCACATAATAAAGTCGATGAGCTTTTGCAAACTCGAGTGATCATCTAAGCAGGTTATATTTAAAAATAATATTAAGTCTTATACTAAAAGATGATGCGACATAAGTATTAGAGACATATCGTTAATAAATAATATAAACAATAAAGTACCCAAATTTAACACTTAAAATACTCCAGAAGACGCTAAGGAAGTCTCGGATTTAAAGCCATTGTATGAAACAGTTAAATAATAACAACAAATAATGTACGTCTGGATAAACAAGATTCACTATGTGAAGAAGATTACTACTGAGTCCATATAATTCTATTTTTGAAATTAGTACAGTACTTACCTTGTCAACAGCCTTCGAAAGTCAGTACCACATTTACTTACCCTTTATTATCTATGTAATCTAGGTAAATTCTGCTAAACTTGTAACTGTGGAGCATTTAGAAGATAAAACGGATTGCCTACAAAAGTAAATGTGGATGTACAACGACATATCGAAAACCTTTGCCAAGATTTGACAGAATAGTGGTTGTACGATAGGTTTTTATGTCAGATGGCTTGTCACTTTTTAATATAAGGCCCACCCTAGCTACCTCTTAAACTTCAGGAATTCTGTGGGTAGGGATTATCAGATTAAATAAAATGAAAAAGGGTCTTGAGCAATCTTTAACAAGACAACTCGGGATCTGATAATCCACACAGATCATTTTGTTTTTAAGCTTTGATACTGCTTGACGAATATCCGTTTCTGTAAATTTTCCTAAATTGATATAGGGTGAGTGATTGCCAGAACTTGTGTTTCTAGCCTGCACATTTTCAGTTGGAAAAGATCCTGGAAAACTTTCTTGGGAATTTATTCATAATTTTGTTCGGAGTACCAAACGATTCCTCATTGAAGAAAACCATTAATGATATACGCATGGAACTATGATTACTCTAAACATAAGACCAAAAACCTCTGAGATTACTATCAACTGATAGTGATATTACTCTGATATCAACTATTTGTGTTTTAATAATATCTTGAATTTAATAAGATCAGTTAAGTGATGGATTTTCTTAATTTTCAAGAAGAGATGTCAAACGTCCCTGCTAATTCAAATGCTCAGCAAAAGTGGGAACATCTTAAGAATAGCCTACTACAAACATCGGAAACAGTGCTTGACAAGAAACCAAGAACAAAAAAGGAATGGATAAGTAACAACACCTGAATTTAATTGACAGAAGAAAACAACAAAAGGAAAAACTAAACAGGGCAAACTCCCCTAACGAGAAGCAGCTCCTAACAAGGGAATACACAGAACTAAATAAGGAAGTTAAAAAGAGTGCTAGAAGAGATAAAAGGAATTGGGCAACAGAACTAGCTAACAAGGCACAAGCAGCAGCAGAGGCACATAATATGATAGAACTGTATCAAATCACTCAAACACTCTCCAACAAAGACAAACGGCACATCCCACCTGTCAAGAATAAAACTGGATCACCACTTACATCAAAGCAAGAACAGTTAAGTTGCTGACATGAACATTCAAAGAAATTAATGAAGAAGGAGAAGGAAATCAAGAACAAATTGCTGAAATTGTTCCTGGAATGAACGTGAGAGATGATATAAACACCAATATCCCAAGCAAAGCAGAAATCAGACAAGCAATAAAGATGCTGAAAAACAATAAATCTCCAGGACCAGGTGACTTATCTGCAGAAGTCCTAAAACTAGATGCGACCTTATTAACTGATTTTCTGTATCCAATATTAATAGACGTCTGGAGAACAGAACAACTTATACTTGGATGGAGTGATGGGATGGTAGCAAAGGTACCAAAGAAGGGAGATTTAAGTCAGTGCCAAAATTGGAGAGGAATAACACTGCTAAACACAGTCCTCAAAATTATGGCTCATATAATACATACGAGACTGACTCACATACTGGAGCCTCTATTAAGACCTAAGCAAGCGGGCTTTCGGCCCCACAGATCATGTATTGATCAAATAAACACAGTCCGTATAATTATAGAACAGTCAGTCGAGTGGCGATCCTCATTATACCTAGTGTTTATAGACTTCGAACGTGCATTTGCCAACATACAACACAAGGAACTCTGGAACGCATTACAGAGAAAAGAAGTTCCAGCAAAGATAGTAAACCTCATAAAAGAGCTGTACAAGAATGCGCAAAGTAGAGTATCCCACCGAGGACTACAAAGCCAACCCATAACAATTAAGAAGGTACGGCAAGGGTGTATATTATCTCCCCTTCTATTCAACATAATGCTAGACGAGGTCATGAGAAGAGCCACCACGGGACAGCATGGCATATAGTGGACACCATTTACAAGACTAGAAGATCTTGACTATGCAGATGACATTTGCCTGCTCGCACATACATAATCATACAGATATGACAACTAAATTAAATAACCTCGTAAGAGAAGCTGAACCTGTAGGTCTTAAAATTAACAGTAGAAAAACTAAATCAATGAGAATGTGTACAGATAACCAAACACCCTTTACAATAAACAATCAGACAATTGAAGAGGTCAATGAATTCACCTACTTCAACCGCATCAAAGAAGCCAGACAAGTATTCGGGATGTTAAACACTGTGTGAAAATCCAAAGAATACTCTAATTCAACAAAAATAAAAATTTTCAATTCCAACGTCAAAGCCGTACTTCTATATGGGGCAGAAACATGGAAGATTAGCCGACAAACCATTTCCAAGTTACAAGTCTTCATAAATCGGAGCTTACGCAGAATTATGCGTAATTTTTGGCCGGTCCAAATGCGTAATGAAGACCTGTGGAATATAAAAAAGCAACAACGAATTAAAACTAAAGTCAAAATGAAAAAGTGGAAATGGATAGGCCACACACTGCGTAGAGAAGACCATAACATTAGTAAGAGAGCTTTGGAATGGAACCCACAGGGTAGCAGAAGAATAGGAAGGCCAAAGATGACATGGCAAAGAACTGTCAGGGGAGAACTAGAACAAATTGGAAAAATGTGGCAACAGACAAAACAGACAGCCCAGAACAGAACCTGATGGAAGGCATTTGTTGAGGCCCTATGCTCCTGAGAAGAGTTAAGGACATACATCTATCTTTTCTTAATTTTGTTGTGATGGTAGTTGCGCTTTCAGCTTTACATTATTAATTATTTGAGCAGCATATTACCCTGGATATTTATGCTTAATTTGTTTATATACAGGATGAAACTATAAATTTTTACATAAAATGTTTCACATGCAGAACTGATAAAAGTATGAGTTTATAAGAATCTCAATTACTATATAGTAAAATACGATACAGCCAAGGAAAGTTGTTTCTCTTAAAATTGTATATTTTACTGCTAGAATTGGCGGAAAATTTACAGGGTTCAAATAAACTAACCTCAATATTTACCAATAGGGAGGGATAGTAATCGTCTTCTTCAACTATTTGAAGAGAATCTCTTTGAACAACACATTTAATATTGGAAATGCATAGAACTAAGATTTCATAATTCAAGATAAGAATATAATTAGCCGATTGAAAGTTATTGAACTGTAAACTGAAAAATTTAACATTGTTCTAATCTTAAAATCGTGTATATCTAAGCGATAAAACGAGAAATATTAAAATTGCTTAACAATAACACAATTTTAGCATTTTTACAATGACAGTAAATTCAAAGTTTTCTAGAAATTGTTCTAGATCATCATTGTGATGGAAGATAAGTTACAAACACATATAAAATAGAAATACCTAATATTTAGTTTTAATTAATATTTAACTTATAAGTTACAGTGTATATTGCATTAAATGCTAGAAAAACACCATCACCACGGGATATACCCATATGTTCATAATCTTTATCTTGACGAAAAGCTGTGTAAGTTTGGACATTCTAGAGAAAAAGTTATTTTTCAACAAGATGATACCTCTCCACAGTATTATGGCGCAATAAGAATTTATCTTAATAAACAGTATTTCAATAGATGGACTGGGTGCCAGGGTACCATAGAGTGGCCTGCTCGGTCTCCAGATCTAACGCACTTAGATTTCCTTTTATGAGATTGCTTCAAATCTAAAGTATACGCTACGCAACTTGCTAATGTCGCATCTTAGACGCGCACTCTACTCATATGTATTGTCACTCCTATAACAGCCAGAAACTCCACAAAACTTTAAGAGTTACAATTAAATAATTAGTTACAAATTTAGAACTAGTAGGACGTTTAAACGCGATATTTATTTGATCAATATTTCCACCCTTAATAAAATATATCAGATATATTCCTCATCCTGTAAGTAATTAACCTCTTGTTATTAGAGTAATTTATATAATTTGCGTAACACCAGATCGTGGGTAATAAATTGACATAAATATCACGGTAATTAGCATAACGACAATAATGAAACGTATTAATTTATTTCTTAATTGTGTTGTTGTATTGTGCAAATTTATTAGACTCTGTAATAGGATAATTCAGTTGAGGTCATTTCCATTTATGTCACCCAAATTTTCATGTAGCAACGCTAGGAATTTGGTTTATTTAATTTACAAGGTAGACTACAAAGTTTATTCATAAAATTCTCATGGATGTTGACCGTCAGAGAGAACATTATAAACAAGATAGTTAACAGAATCAAAATTATGTAATAGTAGATAATTATTCGTTCACAGCATCTCTGATTTACTCCAAATAACTCTATTGTATATTTTTATTTAATATGTAAAGTAATACTTAAAATGCTAAAATTTCATATTTTGTAGTGCTCCACGCCATTTTAATTAATTTTAAACATTTTGAAAAGTATAATCTTAGATCGAACTCTCTTTCACAGTATATTTAGCAGTTTTAATAAAAATAACTTGTTTATTTTTGAAAAAGGTAGTAATTAATTTAATTTTGAAAAGTATAATCTTAGGTTGTACTCTCTTCACATTAAGTTTAGCAGTTTTAATAAAAATAACATGTTTATCCTTGAAAAGGGTAGTAATTTATTATATACTGAGAATTACCAAGACTGACTTAATCACTTCTTTTTGTATCAAGATAGAATTTGGTATGAACTCTTCATCATACTCGCAGGTGTCATCCTCAGGACTTGGACAGTACCCTCCATAATTTCATCCGACTCACAGAATTATACATATGTATGTCCATCAATTTATTATATATGTGCCATGTTTATCACATATGTCGACTACATAAAGTTACTTTTGTATTACTTTGTAATGTTACTATTTACGGATTTTCTGCCACCTATCATCGAAAGTTTTATTTTCAACTTTGTTAATACCTGCAAATGAAAAACTATTACGTAGTATCTTTACTTTTACCAAATACGTATGCATCAAAAACCATAAAATTAATGAAATAAAAACATGGTGGGTTCTATTTTTTTATATTACTTTCATCTCCAAACTTTAACAAAGCTATTTTTTGTATGAAAACTACTTTTTGGTGGTTCTTGAACTCCGCTTATTTCAATGAATTTCCGGCCATTTTTTTATCTTTAGTCTTCAGAATTATTCTATCAATTACATATAACATGTTGTCTTCATAAATGTACCCCATTTCATTCCTAGAAGTGTCTCGAATATGTTCTAACTCTAACTGTACCTCCTTGACCATAGGTAGATAATTTTGGAAGAAATGTTGCGTACTGCAAAAATTTGTACTGAATCAAGTACCAAATTCTGACAATGTTAGATTTCTCTATAGGACTGATATTATAATTAACGGAGTATATATCTAAACACATCACTTATCTGAATAATTTTATGTAAATAACTGTTACTAATTATTCAATACGCATGTCATTTCAATTAAAATGAAATTAGTAATTCAATAATTAATAGTCAAATTGAATGCTAAATAAATCAGCTAATAGTTAAAGTAAATAATAAATCAAAATTTAACTGTGGCTGTTATTGTGAATACCCTTTATTTCTCAAGTAAAAACATTTATTTTGACGTCACAAAAGTAACTAATATGACGTTATAAAATCGGAAGAAACACGTTAATGGATGTGTATTTCAAAATAGTATTCTACAGGCTTCAACATTTATATTATAAAAACTACGAATTAATAGATATTCTAGATAGTTTGCTTCATAATTGAAACTACCCCTTTAAAATAATAGTTTTTTTTTAATACATGAGCGTAAATCTCATAATAGTTATAGATTTATCATAAATAAATAAACTTTTATCAATGTTGGCAATATCCTCTACAATAATATGTGGAACTAATTAATTAAAACAAAACCTTTAATTGATTGATAAAAATGTTAATAAAACTACCAACAAATATACCCAAAAGTTATTCATTACTTCGTCATATAGTTTAGCGCTGTTATAAACCGGTTCAGATTTCAGAAATTTTCAATTATTACTTTTAAATTGGTAATAACTTCCATACGGCTATAAAGTATTAAAATTGATTTGCCTGCCCTTTGACCGATACATTAACTTATCTCACACCTTTGAGAGGTACTTTATGTGCATTCCTGATCACCGATCCTGTTTGCAATGAATTTTGTATTAGTTTACCTATTGAAAGGATAAAATACAAATTCTAGTGGTATATTAAACCTAAACCTTTTTTGTTTCCTAATATACATAACTCAAAACAAATGTGTAAAAACAACTATAAAGGGGGATGAACGATAATTATTCTATAGTGCTGTACCAGTTGAAGTGATAGATGATTTAACTGTTTTAAAAATAAGATGCCTTCTATACAGGTTTTGAAGATATTAATTGTATGTTTGTATTAAGTGGGGTACGTTTTTTGTTCAGTAAGCTTTTTTTGTTGGACACATCATTAACCAACTCCAAAAATAATAGAATTCTCATGGTTGACTTTAGATCTCTTCACTAAGGTCTCTTGCTTTTACATAGTTTATGGCATACACTTCAGCATAGGATTATTAATTTTATAAGGAAAAGATGGAAAAGAATTGACATGCACTGCAGTCATCATTGATTTTATTATGACACTGTATAATGGGCTGTCATTTTGCTGACATTACTAATGCTGTTAAGTAGTTGCAGTGGAAGATCAGAGAGACTATGCGGAGTGTCCGGCGCCTCCAAACAAGATGGAGGGATGATATCCAGAGGAAGGCCGACAAAAACTGGATTTTGAGTGATCAGGACAGACAGCGGTGGAAAAATATGGAAGAAGTCTATACCCAGGAGTGTACGAGAACAGGCTAAAGAAGAAGATTAATGCAAGAAATTATATTAATAGAACCTCATGTAGTTCGTAATAGTCTGCAGGAAGGACCATCTCATATATTAGCAGGAGGTTGGTCGTCACTTCCAACATTTGTTTATATAATTTTTGCACAATTTTATCATTAATTAATAACGTAATATTTACTAAATGCTATTATATACGTAAACTATGATTTTCTCGAACGCTATCATTCAATTTACACATAAAATGTCATTATTTTACATGGAAAGACTGAAATAAGAGACAGAGTAGTAAAATACAGTACCCATTATAATAAATAGATAGTTCGACCTTATACTTCCTTTTTCGGCTACTCTATAAACTTTAAATTCGATTTAAACAATGTGCAACTAAAATAGAAATTTAACGGGTGCCAGGGTTCAGTATTTTAAACGAATTTCTATTTTAAGTGATATTTGTAAAAATAATCAATGGGAACTATCTGTTGGTTAATATGAGATGTACAAAAAAGTTATATCCATTTTCAAAGATGGCGATATCTAAAAGACGGTTATGTATATTGTACTCACAACGGAAATGAGTAAAACAACAACTACGTTTTTATACCACTATATTTTCACACAAACGTGACTGCAATTTCGACAATTATGTCATTTTCAAACGATGATTCAACTAAAAATCTTAGTTGAACTGCAGTCACGTTTCTGTGAAAATATAGTGGTATAAAAACGTAGTAGTTGTTTTACTCACTTCCGTTGTGAATTATGAACTACCACAGAGTAACGGCTTCCTCGATTAATTTCTTATATTGTACTCTGTAAATGGAATGCCTACTCTAAATTTAATCTGTGAATATAATAAAAAAATTTAAAATATAATTTAAAAATATCCTGTAATGATAATTTATTTTGTATGAAACAAATCATTGAAAAAAGAGCAGCCACAAACCAAGAAACTCATATTTTGTTTGTAGATCTAACAAAATCGTATGATAATATACCAGTATGTAAACTGTTGGAAACAATAATGGATATAAATATCAATCATACACTCATCACGGCAGTACGAAATCTGTATAAATATTCGAATTCCAAAATTAAAGTGGGGAACAAGCTATCGCGACCTTTCCGAGTTACAAAAGGTTTGCGACAGGGATGTTGCATCTCACCCACTTTGTTCAAGATATACATCAAGAAAGCTCCGTGGAAATGGAAACAAAAATGCCACGGAATGGGAATACCTCTATCAAACTCAACCATTTCCACATTACAGTTTGCAGATGATCAAGAAGTACTGGTAGGTGACAAAGAAGATCTAGAATACATGACTAGGAAATTGAAAGAAACATACGAGGAATGGGGTCTGTCAATGAACAGAAAACAAAATATTTGTGCATAGGCAATGACAAGAGTGACTTACATATCAACGACTTGGAAACAATAGAAGAGTGCAACGAATATAAGTATTTGGGAACTATGTTTGATACAACGGGAACAGATGATAAGGAGATATGAGCAAGAATAATTCAAGCAAAAACAGCAATTGGGTGTTTAAATGGCATTCTATGGAACAAAAACATAAACAAAAGACGAAAATTTAATATTTACAATGCCCTAATAAAAAGCTCCATGGGGCTGAAACATGGAGGCTTACGGACAGAAATAAGAGGAAGATTGAAGCTAATGGATGCTCTGAGAATATCGGCTGGCATATCAAGAATTCAAAGAATAAGAAACGATGAGGTACTTCGACAAATGGGGCTTACAGATACTATAACCTGTGATATTTAAAGAAAACAGCTTATATGGTACGCTCACGTACATCGTATGGCAGATTCTAAATTACCCAAACAAACCATGACGTGGATACCAGCACATCGGAGAAAAAGAGGTAGACCAAAGAGAAGCTGGACAGAGGGAATAAGAAAAGCCATGAGTGCCCGCAACCTACAAGATGGCCAATGGGAAGATAGGAAGAAGTGGAGTATAGAAATCGGACAACGTCGCCCAACGTTCTAAACCGAACATATATATATATATATATATATATATATATATATATATATATATATATATATATATATATATATATATATATATATATATATATATAAGGAAATAAAAAACGGGGATTTCGATGTAGGCAATAAACTACGCTCTGGTGGGTCTCAATATATCAATGATACAGAATTGGAACAGCTACTAGACCAAGACTCCATGCAAACACAACATCAACTTACAGAAAAATCAAGGGTAACCTAACAAGCTATTTCTGAAAGATTATATGCTATGGGGAAAATTCAAAAAGAAACAAGATTTATACCTTATGAATTAACTGAAAGATGAAGTGAAAGACGAGTTGACAAAATTTCTATTGCTTTCAAGACAAGAAAGAAGAGCTTTTTGTGAAAACTCGTACTAAATGACGAAAATGGATTTATGACGAGAATCCTAATAATCGAAAACATTTAATAAATGCAGAACAATCACCAACAAAACGTATTATTTTCAGTAAGAAATTACTGCTTGGTATTTGGTGGAATAAATGGGGCATGTTATATTACGAGTTCCTCGAACCAGGAGGAACTGTTAATGGGGATAGTTTCGCTATTCAACTAAATAGTTTATTTTAAAAAATAATAACCAGTGATATTGCAGCACAACAATGCTACCACATACTATAGAGATTTCGTGGTATACTAAACCATAAAATATCTTCGATGGGAAACTATTCCACATCCAGCTTACTTCAGACATTGCACCATATTGATTAGCGCGTTTCTAGAACGTTGCAAAATTCTTTAGCAGAGCAACAGTTTCAGGACAACGATGAGGTTGGAAAAATAATGAATTTATAGCATCAGGAGGTTTCGCCAGAGAATCTTATGACAGTATTTGCGTTGTCAAAAGGTAATAAAGGCTAATGGTGGCCATATTGACTGACATTTGTAGTGTATTTGATTTTTATTAATAAAAAAGAAATTGTAAAAACGGGTAGAAATTTTTTGTACACCCATTATTAAACATATAGTATGCACCTTTACTTGTAGCGGCAACAACAGAATGGCGAAAGATAATGTCAATGACAGTGATGACAAATTTATCGCGTTTTCGACACGAATCAGGCAACTACCAACATTATGTCGTGGAATGTATCGACTGAAAGCAAACTTATTATTGGAACAGAATTCAAATCAAATTTATTCTATAAATATTTGTTAGCATTGTTACAATAATAAGCATTCATATAGCATACCATTGTCAGACGGCCGTATTAGAATTCAATACACATGTGTTTCTTTATTCTTGTTTGACAATCACTATAAAAAATCACCGCAGCACGCTTTGTATTAAATGAAGCATATAGACAAGTTCGTTTAACTTCAATTATAAGTCGTCCAGTAAAATACTTGTCATGGCGCGGGGGCAAGTGGAGCACGTATGATCTGAAAATATCAATATACAGTGATTTTGTAAAATAATGAATAAATTTGTTAAAAATTCAGGGAATAACTTTTGAAAAAAACTCTATGGAAAAAAGTGAAGTATCATCATTCGGTGTTAGTAGAAACCTGGTCTCCTAGGTATTGATTTGATTTTAAAGATGCTTAATATGGCATTAAACAGAGTGGATTCGAAATAAATAATATAAAATTTGTCTTTGGAGTTGTAATATTTCATATGCTGAATAAAGATATTTTGGATCATATGAAACAGAATCGAAACAAGTATTTCTAACACAGATATATTATTACCGTTACTGTAGTATGAAATACACTTCTAGAGAAGCCGACTCTTGATTCAAGATTACAAAATAGTACATTACTAGGATACAAATAATTATAGACTTTCCAAAAATGTATAATTGAACAGAGATAGTAAACTATTCCGAAAACTATTAAATATTCTAGTGCAAGTAGACCTATGAGTTGATCAAAACTTCTACCTCTACTTGGTACAGGGTATTCCAACGAAAGTAAGTCGATTTGAATTGTCCCGCATTTTTGTGAATGAGTTTTGTTCTCTCACTCCATGTTTGGTAGTTGCCAAGGAGACGTCACAGATTCATGATTGAGTGGTATACGACAGAACAACGCGTTACAATGGTTAAAACTTATTATGTAAATTAGCATTGAATTGTGATGACTCGATATAAATTACATGAATTTTTGTATGGGAATCATGTGTTTTGAGTAAGTACAGTTCAACGTATACTGACGGTATTCGACGAAGCTTTTCCGGGAGCGAATAGCCTAAAACCACCAGCAGTGCTCGTTTATTATAAACAATGCCATATATGAAAGTGTAGCTGAAACAGCTTTATAAGACTTTACAACAACTAGGCCTATGTCTGTTATCTTTACATATAATTCAGTATAAAGATCTATACATATTCCCACAAAGAAATCTATTGACGCAAGCTCTGAAACCTGAAAACCAAGAACGGCGTCGAAACTATAGCAGTTGAATATTGGAAGCCATTAAAAATAACTGTGAAATTTTCATGAGATCAATCATGAGTGATGAGGCTCAGTTACACCTCAGTGGCTTCATAAACAAACAATGTAGCCGTATTTGAGGAAGCAATAATCCACTGGAGATACATGAAAAACCTTTATATTCTCAGTAAATAACAGTGGGGTGCGTTATATGATCAGGAGGTGTGATTGATTCATACTCTTATGAAAAAGCTCATAGCAATGTTGTTACCATTACAGAAAAACGCTATAAGGACATACCCAGGGAACTTTGGTCAATTACAGGCTTTGAGTCTACGTGCATCTTGCGTGCTATATGATCCCAACAAGATGGCGCCATGTCGCACACAGCACGTGACACAGGAACAATTTTGAATAGAATGTTTTCGGGTAAATTAACTTATAAATTTTAAAGTCAGATTGATCTACCTTAGACTACTTTCGGTAAGAATTTTTGAAAAGGATCGTCTATACCAACACGCTCAAGAGTCAATGACTGATCAACTCAGAGTGAATAGTTGAGAGTTATCGTCACTATACAAATGAAAGCATGCAAAAAGATCATCAAATATGTAGTCACAAAGAGCGCATAGGTATCTATGTGGCCAGCAGAGACGGATATTTAGTTTAGTTACGGACATAGTGATCCTAGTATAAATATCTACCACGTATAAATAAGACGTACGTAACATAACATTAAACATTGTTTTATTTGTAGACTCGTTATTCAAAAACGAAATCTACATGCTCTCGTTCGGGCACCTTGTATTATATATGAATATTTTCATAAGATACACAAATGGCTATAAGTAAATTTTTACGAAAATCCTATTTGAACACAGTTATTTATTTAAATTCCTTTTGTTCCGACCCCGATAACTTTGTTGCAGAAATATTCATATTCATAGCGTTAGATTTGTTTTTGTAGCAAAGGGATGAATTAATGTTTTCTATTTGTATAAATAAAAAAAAATTGTTTGGTGCAAGTCCGAAATTTAAAAATGTAATTATTATTCCATATTATTAACTATTATTAATATATAATTTCTGGCATTGGTTATTGAACCGAGAAGTGAATATATTATATAAACGTGAACAATGTAGCCCCGCTTCCCCCTAAATGAACTCACGTTAACAACTTATTATTCCGCTCGTTGTAAATTTCTTGTTTTTGAATTCAGATCGCCGAGCGAAGATTCACGGAACGTGGGCATAATGTTTATGGTGTTTTATGAATTTCAGTTTCCGGTATCTATTTCCGGCGACCGACGACGGCGACAACTAAATCATAACGACACAGTAATATACCATTTCTGGCAAGACGTCTTCATTTGTTAATAAATATTCCTCGTGGTTGTCATGGTAGCCATGGTAGTCGTGCATACAGTTATTGGGTACATCCTTTCTAATGTTTTGTGTTGTGAAACATATTTATTAGATGCGGTTATATTTAATATATTCCTTCTGTTGATTCGAGTAATGTTTTATAATTATTTACTTTTCGTATTGTACAGGGTTTTATTTATTTATCGCGTGGTAGAAAGTGACAATTTGCAAAACCGATGTGTTGAAGTTAAATTAAGTTGTAAGACAAAGGTGAAGAGATAAATTTGTTATTAAATATGCGGCAATTTCGGAACCATTAGGAATTATTTGTAATGTAGCTATTTACATTAATTCATCGTTCGCTCTCGAGTTATTCATTCACTTCTATAAAGTTTTTAAGTTTAATGACACTGGGCAATAGCCAATTTGTTGCCAGGAATTTAAGAACCGATTTCCAGTACGTTACTGCCCCTGATGTTGATAATAGCATTACTTTCTCTTGATCTTGATAAAAAAACACGTACATTTTTTATAGCGAAGTTTAAAACTAGTGTTCGTTGAAGTTTAACCCTGAAGGCTTTACCATTTTAGAAATTTTGAATGATATCCCTATTTTATAATATATCCTTTTAAAAGTCTTAAATATTGTGATTCAACTTCTTAAGAAACTGAAATCGGTTGATCTATTCTAGTAATAGATGCAAAAATAAAATAATTTATATAATACACGTATGCTAATGGAATATTCTAAAGACTGTACAGTCTTTAGAATATTCCATGCGAAATAAATTCTATTTTTATCATACTAGACTGCAGATGTACAAATAGTAGACTGCATTTCGGAAAATTCTTACTAAATATCAAATATATTTTCTCTACTAATAGTTTGTTTCATGATGTGTCCCGTAATTGATAAATACTGATAAGCACTCATTACATAATAGGTATAGTTTATTTCATCGCTATTAATTAATAGCCAAATAAGAAATCTCAAAAACTTCCGGTACCTTGCTTTTATGGCTAGGCTCAGATAGACTGTTCCGTTTATTGGCAAGATAATAGAGTTTTTTATTTGGCAAATAGCGATGAAATGAATAGTACTTAAACATGTGATCAGTAAATAACTCATATATAATTCAATAATAATGCAACTTTTACAGTGGACTTGTTTCTAATTTAATTCAAGATTAAACCCAATTTTGATTAAATTTGACTCTACTTTACACATAGTTATGAATTCAAAATATAGTTATAAAGGGTGGTCCAACCATAATGCACGATGTTAATTGTGAGTCACACATTAACGTCAAGCTTTTTGCCCAACTTAATTTGACATTTCTTTGTTTCGGTGTTTGACAAATTCAACCATGGAGAGGTACATAATTGAGCAGCGCGTTAAGATTGTTGAAGCCTTTTACGAAAATGGGCGTTCAAATTAAAATGCATTTCGTGCACTTCGTGACTTTTTTGGTCAGCATAATCGACCAAATGTGTCCACAATCGGGAGAATTGTGCACAAATTTCAGCAAACCGGGTCTGTAGGAAATGTGAAAACACCTGTGCATGCTCGCCCAGTTCGTTCTGCGGAAAACATTGCTGTTGTTCGCGATAAGGTCGGCCAAGCAGTTACCGTGAATGGTGTTCGCTATCGCGAGATGATAACGGACTTCTTGTGGTCAGAAATTGAGAATATGGACCTGGACGATATGTGGTTCCAACAGGATGGTGCCACTTGCCACACAGCCAACGAAACAATGGCACTTTTGCGCGAGAAATTCAATGGCCGTGTTATCTCACGTCATGGCGATGTTAATTGGCCGCCACGATCACGTGATTTGACACCGTTGGACTCCTTTCTTTGGGGATATTTAAAAGAAAAAGTGTACGTCAATAAGCCAAGAACAATTCAAGAGCTAAAGGATGAGATAATTCGGCACATTAACGACATTGAATCTCAATTATGTCTCAGAGTCATTGAAAATGTGGACCATCGGATAGAGGTATGCCATCGAAGCCGTGGCGAGCATTTGGCCGATATTTTATTTCACGCATAATTGCCACAGATCCTTCTATTATAATAAAAAGTATTAAGATAATTCTCTGAAAACTTTTTGTTTTATATACAATTAACATCGTGCATTTTGGTTGGACCACCTTGTATAAAACGGGTAGCGTTGCTGTATTACCCACGATGGTAATAATAATTAATTGGTTCTGGATTTTTAAATTTAGACATTCCTATAGACTTTATTTAATTTATTTTATAAACGAGTGGCCCAACTCGAACAATCAATGTGTTACAGATAATATCAAAACGCAAACGAAATCACATCCAGTTGGGACAATTTTGCTCTAAACACGCCGGAGATGATAATGTTGTGCCGCAAAGAAATGTGTCTGCTCCATGGGACTGTAATTGCGACGATTGGCAATGGTTATTGTGAAAGGTCACGGGTCGTGCGAACTGTCCCGTACAGTGATTTGTCGCGGCGCGTTATGGCGAACCTGCTATGGAAGTGTCCAACAACCTCTCCTACACTAACGGTGATAAATAATAATGCAATTGTGCGACTTGTTGGTGCATAGTTAGAATCCTTCTCGATATCTGCCAAGCCGGCCGTTTTCCGCCGTTAGTCTCGAGGCTGGAGCGAGTGTCGACACTGGACACAAAATATTATACAACGAGCAATGTATCGAAAACACTATAGACCACAGGCCCATTCTAAATTTTTAGGGGGTCATATGATACCGCTTGAAAGGGCATAATTTTTCTAGTGTTACAGAAATAAATCACTTTGAGCCCTATGCCGTACATTTTAGGTGGGATGTGGGTTAGCCGCGAAAAAGGGAAAATCGTAACCCACGGGGGTTGCATTTTTTCAAACGATCCTGTATGGCTTACGTTTATTTGGACTGTATTTATATCTGTGACTCTTAAAAAGAGAATGCATACAAAAATAACAGGACAGAAGTAGAGGAATAATTTTCGTTTTCCGAAAAGTGACCTCTACCGTGCAGCTTTTATCAAATTCGATTTTCATATTAACAAGGATGAACTTTTTTGCTATGCCGTACAAATCATTTGGACCATGAGGTGTCAAATGCGAGATCAACCCCCTTCCTAGACCTCTATTAAGGGTGCTGATTTGATACCACATAAAGCTTGATTATTTTAATACTCTTTCATATAATAATAATTTTTATTACCATGCCCTACATTTTCGTTGGTACATGTGTCTGGAAAATTGAATTTTCCGTCCCAGAGTGAGCTTTTCTGAATAAAAAATTATTGTAAGACTATTACATTCGAACAATACTTGATATTGTAATTATTCGAAACAAATTATTCAAAATTAAAGGATCTGAAACACAAAAGAATTTTCCGAAAATTTTCCGCTGTAATAAAAATTATGTCGAAACAGAGCGTGAATAAATTATACTTTATAAAAATAAATATTTATCGATATTTTTTATGATTTAAATAAAATATTAAATAGAAAAGCTGAAAAATATTATTTTCTATGTACTTGGAACAAAGATGATTCAGTAAAAAAGGAGATCATCTTATTTACTGTCACATCCACACTTCTCTGTGAAAGTGACAGCGGAGATTCGGATAGTGAAAATTAAGAATACTTCAATCATCATCATGAGGTCATCAGTTCTAAGACTGGTTGGACGCTAACCAGTCGCTAATGGACAATCTTTCATTATTAATTTGTACTGAATCTCAGCATTTTTAGTTTCTGTCCTTGTACATTAATCCCGAAATCCACGTAACATCTATTAAAACAGTTGCTTACTGTACAGTAGTTATATCACAGGGATTGTTATATATCGCATGTTAATTAATTTAGATAGAGGAATCACCCATTCAGACCTCCTACAATAAAGCGACAGTCAAGGAATTACATACTGAATGAAAAACTGTATTGATTTTGTACCCAAAGTAGATTAAATTTTACGCTAGTTTTATGCCAAGTATTCTCCGGACCTTGAATCTACTGATTACCATCTTTCTCGCTCCTTGTCGAACCATCAGGGGTGTTACCTTCGACGACGAACAGCACCTCAAAAACTGGCTCACCAACATCTTTGACACCAGACCGGGCGATTTTTGGCGGAATGGGATAAACAAATTGGTCGAAAGGTGGGAGGAGGTCGTAAACAGTAACGGCGAATACATTATTGATTAATTTATTGTTCTGATTATCGTTTTTTATTCCAATAAAACTCTTTGATAAAAACTCTCAAAAGTTGTTCGAAACAGCTGTATGTCGTTCGGTTCCGATCCGAGACAAATGTCGAATCCTACCTGTGGCCGGTTTTATTTTTTGAAACCTTATCTGATCGTGCAGAAACACGAGAAAGGGGTCGAGGATCGCTTCTGGGTATAATTCAATGCCTGGCGGGGCTTTAGCCCGAGGAGTAGTTGTTTCCTAGAGCGATTACGTAATAGCTTTGCTATTCGGGAACTACTTTGATAGCCACTTGGCGGCTTGGTGGTTCCTTTCTCGATTTCTGACTTATAAGTTACTGACAGAGATCTTATCGATAAAGATGTATAGGCCATAAAGTTCATTCGGCATTTGTCCTGAATCGGCGTACCGTATGCGGCACTGATGAGAACTAACAAGTTCGAAACAGCTGTATGTCGTTCGGTTCCGATCCGGGACAAATGTCGAATCCTACCTGTGGCCGGTTTTATTTTTTGAAACCTTATCTGATCGTGCATAAACACGAAAAAGGGGTCGAGGATCGCTTCTGGGTATAATTCAATGCCTGGCGGGGCTTTAGCCCGAGGAGTAGTTGTTTCCTAGAGCGATTATGTAATAGCTTTGCTATTCGGGAACTACTTTGATAGCCGCTTGGCGGCTTGGTGGTTCCTTTCTCGATTTCCTACTTATAAGTTACTGACAGAAAAAAGTTAATAAATTGCAAATATTTATAAACTTAATTTTTACAGAAGGTACTAAAAAAGTGTGACAAAATTGTGGGAAGAACACTGTGACGCTAATTGATTGCGTTATTGAAGTATGAAGAGGAGCCGACAAATGCGAGAACTTTAGAACGATTAGCCTAACCTCCCATGCGTCAAAAATCTTAACCAGAATAGGATCGAAAATAGAGAGGAGGAAATACTAGGGGAAGACCAATTCGGATTTAGGCGAAATAGGGGAACTCGCGAAGCTATTCTGGCGCTAAGAATAATGTTAGAGAAAACAATAGAAAAAGGAAAGAACGCTTATATAGGATTTGTAGATTTAGAAAAAGCTCTTGATAACGTAGGATGGGAAAAAATCTTCGAGATACTAAAGAGCGCGGGAATGAAGTATAGAGATAGGAGAGTAGTACACAATCTATACAAAGAGCAAACTGCTGTTATAGAAGTAGGAGGGGAAAAAGGGAAGTAGGTATTAGGAAAGAAGTAAGACAAGGATGTACGCTATCACCACTAATTTTTAATCTGTACATCGAAGAGGCGATTAATGTGATAAAAGATAGAGTGGATTTCGGGATTAAAGTACAGGGACAGAAACTAAAAATGCTGAGATTCGCGGATGATATAGCAGTATTAGCATCTAGTAAAGAGGAATTAGAATCAGCGTTGAACGAAATAGAGGCAGTGTTGACAGAGGAATACGTAATGAGGGTGAATAAAAACAAAACTTAAGTGTTAGTGTGCAGAGGGCGCGAGAGCAGAGCAAAAACGAAAGTGCAAATTAATAATGAAAGATTGGAGGAAGTTAAAGACTTCACTTATTTAGGAAGTAAAATAAATTGGGATGGAAGAAGCAATAAAAACATAAAACAAAGAATAGCGCAGGGTCGAGTAGCTTTTACCAAAAAGAAAGCACTTTTATGCTCGGGGGTAATAAACTTAGAAACAAGGAAGAGATTTTTTAAAACATATGTATGGAGCACGGCACTATACGGTTGTGAAACCTGGACGATAGAGGAAGCAAGTAGGAAGAAATTAGAAGCTTTTGAGATGTGGTGTTACCGAAGAATGATGAAAATACCGTGGACTGATAGGGTTAGAAACGAAGAAGTATTGGAGAAAGTCGGCGAGAAAAGAAGTATGTGGAAAAACGTAAAGAAGAGAAGATATAGAATGGTAGGCCACTTGCTGAGACATGGGGGAATTCCGCGATATTTTGGAGGCAGAAATGGGAGTGAAGAAAGACGGAGATAGGCCTAGATTAGACTACTGCTCGCAAATAGTAAGGGATGTAGGTTGTAGCGCAATTAGCCAAATGCGTAGGTTAGCACAAGATAGCAGAAGCTGGAGGTTAGCATCCAACGAGTCTTAGGACTGATGACCTCATGATGATAACGTGGATATCTATTAAAATGTGGAGTTATGCACATATTATGGTAATGTTCTACAGTCTTCTATATTATGATCGGATGGAAATTGGTGCGTCCTGATAGTATAGGGATGATTACCCCAACTAGAATGGTTTTTATATTAAATTTTACATCGCATTTTAAACACCATGTGATAACCCGTTGAAAGATCGTATATTGTATGGTTGTACATGAACTGTAATGCAGAAACTTTTAAAGTATTAGCATACATCAGCCCCTGGATTATAAAAGATCCTCGTACTAGAAATAAGCAATTTATTTAATGGAAACCATAAAACATTTACTGTTTTGTCACGTAGGCGACAATACTGTACTTCAACTTGCTAAATCATAATTATTTGTAAACAAATTGACAATCTAATGCATGGAATACGTGATACTCGTTTATAATTGCTCGCAGATTAGATGCCCATATACAACCACAGTTTAGAAGGAAATGCTGAGAAACATAAATGAATCATTTGATCAGTTCGTCGCCGTTTATCAGTTCATAGACTTATGCGTATAGTAATTATGTGTCGACGCTCTGTCGGAAAACTACGTACAGCGAGCTTGAAAGACAGTGTATAAACACGGGAATGTTAAACAAATTCTTCCAGAAAATCGCCAACGCATGTCAAGATAATCTATTTAAATGCCACTTTTTGGCATAGTCTTCAAATTGTCACATGGTTTTTTAATTAATAACGGTAACTATATACACACACAATACACCGTCAATGAAATTGATGACATGAAGCCGATGAAAGCAATTATAGGATATTATTTTATAATAAAACTTGACTATCGATTTATGCTTGAAATTTTTACAGTAGAGTTTAATTAATTAGCTCTATGAGATGTATAATAAAACTCAATACTTGGAACCCCTTAATTGAGTCGACTGCTGTTCCCCCCATTACTTAGCACCTCTTAGAGCATATTTAGATATGGTACTATACAGTTCAACTGGAAAAAGATATATAGAGTAGCTCGCCGTCGTTCTACCTCATCTTTCCCCAATAAAAAACCCGTAACAGAAGCTCCTTTAAGATCATGCTCTTACAACGGGTGGCCCAGCGAGAGTTAACCGATTTAAATTTGCCGCAATTACTCTTGCGGCAGGTTTTGGCAGTTGATGCTTCATAGTTATTACGTGGAGAGTATGCCATTGCAAAATGGAGCGCTACACTGTTCAGCAACGCATACTTATTGTCAAAGCGTACTACGAAAGTAATGGTGCAATTGTGGGCACCGAAAGAAAATTACGTGCAATTATAGGTCGTCGTGAGGCACCTGCTAAGCGGACCATTCAACGCGTCATGGCGAAATTCAGGGAAAGTGGCTCCGTGTGTGATAAACAAACACCTATACGTCACTATGGGTAACGTTCAGTTGAAAATATTAAACCGGTCAGTGCAAGTGTAATTGCAGATAACACCATATCCGTAAAACGTCGTTCCCAACAGTTAAATCTCTCAAAGGCAACATTACAGAGAATTTTGATGAAATACCTTAATTTTCATGCATGTAAAATCCATTTGACATAGGAGGATGGATCATGGGACCATGCACGACGCCGTGAGTTTTATGAATGGGTGGCTGTTGGAGAACATCACAGTTGACGGCGACTTTTGGGAAAAACTGATATTCAGCGATGAAGCGTATTTTCAATTAAAAGGATACGTAAACAAACAAAATTGCCGCATCTGGGGAGCTGAAAATCCACGTTTCATCCAAGAACAACCCATGCATCTAGCAAGGCTTACCATGTGGTGCACTTTGTGGGCAGGAGGAGTTCCAGGAACAGGCAGGAGGCCGTTCTTCTTCGAAAACGAAGCAGGCGAAGCGGTTACTGTAACTGGTGTACATTACCGTGAGATGTTAACAAACTTCTTTTTCGAGCAAATCAATGACTTGGATGTAGGCGATATATAGTTTCAGCAAGATGGTGCCACGTGCCACACAGCTAAGGAAACGCTGACTCTTTTGGGTACCAAATTTCATGGGCGCATAATTTCTCGCAGAACTGAAGTTGATTGGCCACCACGGTCTTGTGACATGACCCCATTAGAATTTTTATTGTGGGGTTACGTTAAAGAAAAGTCTATGCCAATAATCCCGTTACGATTGAATAGCTGAAAATTAACATTAGTGAAGTTATTACGGACATAGGGCCACAGCTATGCCGCGAAGCGATGAAAACCTTCATCAAAAGGCTCCACTTCTGCCAGAGAATCAGAGGCGGCCATTTATAAGATATTGTATTCTATGTCTAATGGTATAGTTTAAATAAACAATTGAATCCAAAGTTATTGTGGAAATGTTATTTATTTGCCCAATAATTACAAACATAATCGGCTAGCTCTCGCTAGGGCACCCTTTACTTAGAGCTGTTAAGAAAACATTCTAAACAAGTATGAAGTCGGTGTGTTCTAATCGCAACAGTCAATGCGACGCCGACGGTAATAACGGGCCGTAGATCTAATTGAATACGATAACATAAATAGGACCATTACAACCTTATCGGTCTCATCGATATTTCGTCTGAGGAGTCCAACTACGGCGCGATTTTTCCATAAAATCAAAGTTGTGCTGATTCCGCGAGGTGTTAAGACCACTGCAAGGTCACGTTCTGAGATCCACAACGTGTGATAAGATCGGTAACAAGTTGCCGGGGAACAGCTCCTAATGGTCGTATTTTGCAATACGTCCTTTCGTCCTGAAGCAATGCATCTTTACAGAAAACAGTTAAGATAAGGATTTTTACTCGTCAGCGCTAGGTGCGTGAGACCATACGGGCATCTCTCGATTTCCCCGTTCTGATACAAACATACCGACGCATTATCGAGCCGCCCGACTGTTATCTGTGCCACTAGAGCCATAAAAATATCGTTAAAAATTGCTTTATGCTGCTCTTACCGACTACGAAGCTCAAATTGCACATTGCAGAAGGCTCCAATAATAGCGGGTGGAACAAAAAATTACAATACGTTTAATATTCCACTAATTTTTTTCACACGAGTACTGATATATAATCTGGACATACGGTAATATGCCAGTCAAGATCGGAAAGAAAATGGCGACGCATCGGCAGTGCGTAATATTACACGAACCATTTCGAGCTACTTTCGACCTCCCCCCCCCCTACATTTTCGAACCATTATGGACTTCACATTTGATTTCACTTGCCGTGCTCTCTTTGGTCTGGGCGATGAAGGTGTCTTTCACTGGCTGGACTGCTGTTTTGTTTCGGGGTCATAGCCGGTACACCAAGAGTCAAAATTCAAAAGTCAGTGTCCGTCTGTGTCTATTTTTTCAATTGCTGACACACTCTCAGACAGTTCTCTTTCTGATCCTCGAAAAATAAATCGTGGAACAAACCTTACCTTGACGCGTCTCATCTTCAAATCTTCAGTAAGGATTTTTTGGCCTGAGCTGCAGGATATTCCAGTTACATATTTACTCTAATTCGTCGACTGTCCTGTGATGATCAAACATAATTCAAACATCGCGCAATTTTTGAATATTTTGATCTGTTCTGGATGTTGAGAGGTGACCTGAACGGAGTTCATTTTCAAGTGACATTTGACCATTTCTGGACCGGGGAAACCACTCGTAAATTATTACATGACTTAGAGCTTCCTGATTTAGAGCTTTTTTTGCATAAGCTTCCCGAAGCAGTGAAACTGATCTGGAGCTGTTTTCTTTAACAGAAAACAGAATTTGGTGTTGGCGTGTTGTTTCTTAAAGTTTGCCATCGCAAAGTTACCGAAAGCGACGAGACGGATTTAAGAAAAAAACATCCATTGCGATGGTTTCCATGAACGATACTTGGCCAAATGGGAAGGGGGAGTGTCTAATAAACCCAGCGAAAGAGGGTAGCATTTCCATTCCACTTGCCTAAAGAATATGATTCTCGTTTTTTTGGGTACTCTCTTGTATATTTGCGATGTCTTGTTATGAAACTAAATATATACAGGCTTACCATACACTCCAACGAGTGTAGACGAAACATCACTAAGATATACTATATTCAACTCGATCTAAATTTGCTAAGATATTTGATTTAAATTCTACGATATAAAAATTAATCCCTGCATGACTTAGTCATCAACTTTCTTATCTCCGTAAAATTAATTCCAGAGGGTTTACATAATATTGAAGCAACGTGTATGATTATCATTATGCCTTTACCTCGTTCGTATTCATATAGTCGGTAATCGTTATTTTGGTTCCCTTATTTTGATCTCAAAATTATCACAATTAGGCCCTGTGAAAACAGCTGCCAAATTGCAATGACCGTATTTCGAATTTTCCATACATCAGAGCAATTATTATTAGTCTGCACTGGTTTTGACGTAAACACAGGTTGGTTCACGTCGTACCGATCAATATTACGCCTATTTTTTGTTCCTTCTTACGATATTAAGTCGCGGTTTTGCGTTCGGAGGCTCGCTCTTGGCCTTATTGTAGGTCTACGTGTTAAAAAATTCGGGAACGGTGTGAGGTCCTTTTTATAAATTACCGGAGTGTATTAATCAATGCGGGCATTAAATCATGCCCTGAGACCATTCTCCTTATGGGGTAATCAATTCTGCCAAAAATGGGAAGCGACACGATCTACATTTTAAACAACTTTTTACGCTCGATATTTATGGGTGAGCTTTTTCTTCTTTTGTTGGATTTTCCTTTAAATTAAACCATTTGTGTCAGCATATGGCAATACCCGGCCAGATTGTCCGTGACTTTCATATTACCTAATAAATTAGGACGTGAAATTATCGGGAGACAAATTTCGAATATTAATTTCGTATTTATAGAATAATATCTTTTGTTTTGGATCAACCTTTATCGTTGTCGCTAAAATTATTGCACTGAGAGATTAATAAATCACATACAGGGTGAAACCAAAACGAAAATAAATTCTGTAATTCGAACATGGAGGATTTCAATAAAAATTATTTACTTTAGTGTAAAACTCTCAAATCCTCACCAAAATTGGGTTATCCCTCTATTTCTAAGGATGTTGAATAATAATCTGGCTTCAGGTTTTGGCGGTCGAACACTGTTTTCGAGAAATTTAATTTTTAAGTTTTCCGCACTTAAGATTACTGTTTCTTATCAAATAGCTTTCACTTTACATTACATATATACCTAATATTAACGTAAGTAGATGCTACAACACTTCCTTTATACATATTATACATTAAAATAGCCAGAAAACTTATTATGATTTTCTCAATTTACTCGAAATGTTTACAATTTGCCATCGGTGCCGTCAATTGGCTATGCAAGCGCCCCCTATTACATCCGATGCGATTTGGTCACTGTGCGTGCCTAAAGTTACGACTTCGTGGATCAGTATACAGGGGTTCCATAAGTTATATGTATATGTAATTGATAATTCATTTATGGTGAATATAGCATTATGGTATTAATGTTTGATGAAAGTATAAATAAAGCCATTCATCTTTCTGAAATATTTTCGAAATATTTAAAATATTTATACAGTGATTGAATATATATACATATAACATAATATTTCACAAATATATATTTATCAATTTATCACATGCAGTGTTAGTTTACATGATAGATTAATTTATTTTGAATAAAAACTATTTACCTACTTTGTTAAAATATGTATAATACCTTCATAATATCTATCCTTGTAACTGTATAACATTTTATATCCTTAGATTCCTTGAGGATAAATGCTTTAGTTATACTGTATACGTACATTATTATCCATAAATTATTTTCCGATTAGTTATAATATTACATATAAATTCATATTTTTAATAACTAACAATTTATATAATGGATCTTTGCGCGTGTATCAATTTAGTGACGACGCACGGATCACATGCTACACCATTCGCAATTGTTACTAATATGCCACAATTACCAGCACGTATGTCTAGCGACATCTGTTTCAATCAACTACGTACGGCATATACAGTTAATAATTTGCCGAACAAAATGCAATTATGAAGTCACGTCTTAACTTTATTGTATAATTTGATTCGTTGGCGTCTCAATATTTATGTAACATTTATTTCATTTGTGTTTCATTTAATTTGATTTTTGTTGAATTTATTTCATTTATTTTGATGGAAATATCACTTCCATTGAATGTTTTTGTGGAGAACCTTTTCATTACTATGTCATAGATTAACCTAGGTAGATTTGTATTGTACTAACTGTTATCCTAAAATATGTTTTCGGCACGACACTGGTCAAAAATGTCAGTTGATTGATTCATGCGATAGTTATCTGTGACGCACACGCAAAGAATTATTATACAAATCATATGTAGCCTCTGTAAACTGATCGACAAATCAGTAACTTTAGGCATGCTCAGTGATGAAATCACATTGGGTTTAATAGAGGGCGCCTGGATAGCAGATGGATAGCTGTATGAGAATTGTAAACATTGCAAGTAAATTAAGAAAATCCTAATGAATACTAAATTTTATAACGGACTTAAGGTATTATATGTATAAAAGGAGAGTTGTAGCATCTACTTATATTAATATAAGGAATGTACGTGATGTAAAGTGAATGGTTTGATAAGACACTGTGATCACGTGCGAAAATGTTAAGAATTCATTTTGTCGAAAGCTATACCCAAACGCCAAGAACTGAATTCAGATTCTTGTTTAGCACTTTCGAAAATGGAGAGTAGCTAAATTCTGGTGAAGATTTGAGAATTTTGCACTAAAGTAAATAATTACCAGAACTAGGTCGATTTTTTATTTTAGTTGCTGACACTGAGACGGTAATGAACTTTAGTTATCTTCACCTTGGGGGATGTATCTACCCTCAACTTTTCAAATATAGGAGTATATTGAATGACATTATTTAAAGGGCCGTAATGTCAGAAATACTCAATTGAAAATATTATATTTTCTAAAAAAAAGGAGTATTCATCAAAATTTTCAAATATTACCAGTAAAAAGAATAAAAACCTACTTATTATGTTAATGATTATTTTATCGTAAAATATGTTCAAAATGGGTACTGCTTCTTTCTTGGCAAAACGTTTATCGACGATAAAACCCATGCATTGCATTCTGTGCCATCTTAGGAGTGATCTGATTTCATGTCTTATTCTTTGCTGCTATTAGAATTTGTTTCAAAGACATTGTTCTTCGCGTACCCCCATAATAGTAAATCAAGAGGGGAAGGTCCTGAAGTCTTGGTGACCACTCAACTGAACCTCGTTATCCAGTCCACCTATTTGGAATCTCGTCTAAATATTAACAAACGGTTAAGGCATAGTAAGGTGGAGCGCCATCTTGTTGAAACCCTATTCTGCCGTCATGCAGATCTGAACCTTAATTCGTTGAGAATTAGAGTTGATAAAGATCTTGAAGGAAATTTAGATATTTAGATATTGATATCATACTCTATTATTAAAAATAATTATCTAAAAACTACCTGGGATCTAAGATCACTTATTTGTTATTCCAGCCCAGACATTTATTTTTTGTCGACTTTAGATATGACTTTTCCGCAGTGAGAGTTGCAATAATAACAATTATGCCAATTAACTCCACTATCTAGAGGACATGTATTTTCATTAGAAAAACAATCAAATTCAGTAATAATTATCATCAAAGTTCTTTATTTTTTAAGGTAATATGTCGAGGTGTGAGTTATTTTTTTTTTGTCAATGGTGCCATTAGACTTAGGTAGTTAATGTACCTTTATATTTGAGAAAGAACTTTGAGGATGAAGATTAGGGAAACCAAAATATAAAAATTGCCTATTTCAGGAATTTTTATTGATATCCTCCATATTCAAGTTACAGAATCTATTCCATTTAAGGTTTCAACCCTATATAATAAATTATAAGAATTAAGTTCACCAGAATCAGTTAGCGAGAAACGTTAAAGGTTCATAATTAGAAGGTTGATCACTTATTTTAATATACCACAATATTTTTACATATTTTCTTAAACAATACAAAATCATCCTAATTATTACAGCATACATTTATACTGTTAATTTCATCAGTTACATACCTTTAAAAGAAATTAATAAGAAGAATATAAAATCAATGAAGATGATATTGAATAATAACATTTTCAAACAAGATCAAAATAATTACATATCGGGGCCTTTCGAGAACTTTCACCAACCTGATGAAATTACAACTTATTCTTTAAATAATTACCATACGACAGAAATTACTTAAAGAATAATTATAAATGCTGTTGAATAGTTCTCATAAATATGATTTTGTTCACAATGAAGGAGTAAGCTGATAATAAAATTGTGTACTCAAAAATTTCGGAAATTCTTATAATGGCTTACAAAACAGTTGAATAGTTCTCATAAATATGATCACAGTCGACGAGGAAGCTGCCTTTGGAAAATAAAATTATCTATTTATTCGTCATATCATATCTATATAGTTCATATATATTTTTATGAAATAAAAATTTTGTAAAAATATATGTGAATTTAATTGAAGAATAATAGTTGGCCCATTACCATTAACAAAAATAATTTATAAGCTACCAAGTACCTACATGAATTAAATGAAAATTGCGATTTCGTCGCAAACAAAACACATCATTAATCAAATCGTAATATTCCTCTTATGATAATGCAATTTATATAAATAAAGCCTTACACAACATTACATGCAAATAATTTGTTATAAATTTTTACACAAACGAATGAGAGATATCGTGTTTACAGCAATCATGTTTACAATATTTACAATAATAATTTAAATTTCTAATACTGAATTTTTACTTGAGGTATCGAATTACACAATAAACCTTCGTATGTAAGGCGTGTAACAGTAAATTTGTTACAACGACGGGCAATTTCGTAAGTGCCTTTAAATTCTCGCAACGTACAGACTGGATATTAAATACATATTTATAAAAAAAACAATAAACGTCGTACATCATTTTTTGAGCCATTCGATACCTTAAAAACCTACCGTAATTATTAAATACGACTTCTTGTATTTCCTCTGGTCTAAATTATTCAGACTCTTGGCAGAGTCAGGTACAGGTCTGGGCCTATAGGAATTTCAATCAAATGTCAGTAAAACAAGCAAATTAATCAAATGGACACATTTAAACGGACATGACGTACATAGCTATACTTCTGCTATATTAATTATCACTCTACTTGTCTACATTAACTTTTCTTTTCTCTATTATATTTTCTTTTAAGAATTTGTTATATAGAGGAAACTATTTATTGTTAACGAATGAAATAAATTCTAATTTTGGATATGACGAAACAAATATAACCTTGTTTTAAACAAATAGTAACTTCGAATATATTAGTAAAGCATAATCAATACAAACATAGATAAGATTGAATATCTTCGTTTATTAGGTAAGGAACGCTTTGGATACGGGAAATCAATGTTACTTCTTAACCTAATTGTTAATAAAATACCTGCCACTTAGCTTTTGTATGAGGCACTTTTATACTATTTCATTCATTATTGTTATTACTTTAGAATTACTTAGTACTTTTAGAATTTTTATAGCAATACAGTTAGCATTGTATAAAAAGTGAGATAAAGTGATGATACAAATAAAAATAACTAACCCATGAGCAGGTATAACTTCTCTCATGAGCAGGTTTATTAGTGTTTTTTTTTGTATATTATGACGAACAATAAATCTAAACTAAAGCTAAATAAATAGCTTTTTCTAAATAAGCAAAAACAATATAAGCTATTAAAAAATTCACTGAATTATAGAAACAGAAGGTCCTATAATATGAGAGCGGATTAAAAATCAAAACAGAGAAATGACAAGACCTTAGTACACCAATATTAATTGGCAGGCGTAATGGTCTTGATGGGTTTTGTCGGCAAGTTTAACGAGATTACCGCTCTTTACTCGCCCATCGTGTAGACCGGGACCATCGTACCGGTAGGCCGAGCTTTGCTTCCGCTTTCGCGGGTCTCTACGCGAGAGGTAAATGCCGCCCGCAAACAAGACCCGCGTGACTGGCAGCGGTTCGCTCCCCTCGGCCTCTTTTGGTCCTGACGCCTTTAAGTCCCGCTGGCAGGGACTTCTTCTCGGCTTTTTCTTAATCTTTGGTCGCCTTGTTTTACCCCATCGCTTCGCCGACGTCAGCCCCCCGGGGGGTGTGTTGTCATGAGCGCCGCGCCCAGCACGATGTCCGGGAATTGAGTCATATCAGGCGATATTCCACGACAATGCAGACGAACCGCGTCGCTTGGATCACCGTCAGGAAAGTGAATCTTGTTACTCGGGAGAGGTCTTTCTCTATTAGAAAAGGATTCCAGGATTTGGTGTGAGAGGGAAGTCGTGTGTCTTTCCTGTAACAGAAAATGGTTAAAGGGCCTTAGGGTCCCCTGACATAAAAAATGGTTAGTGGAGCAATATGGCTCAGGTGTAATAAAAAGTTATGTTTGACCTGTAAAGGGAGTCTATGAGGTTATACTACCTTGATCTTGGGTCTTTTGTGTCTTCCTGGCCTTCCTGGGTCGTAGTCCGAAGCTGCTCGGATGAAGGGGTTGTCATGGGCACCTGCTTGATCGTAGAGCTTCCAAGCCCTGGCTCGAATTTTTTCCGACACACTGATGAAGTATAGGTCTCGCCGGATGTCTATGTTCCTCACGTACCACGAGACGTCCACGACACGACGGAGGGTGACGTTTTCGACGGCCTGAATCCTCTTCATGTGTGTTTGAGCAGCGTAGCCCCAAGCTGTCGATGCGTACATAAGTTGGGGCTGAATAACTTGTCGGATGAGGAGCAGCTTGTTCCTGAGGTTCAGCTGGCTGTTGTTTCCGGTGACTTTAGTAGGTCCATGAAACCGACCAGGCGGCTCTATTACCCCTTCACTCTGTTTTAGGGATGAAGTACGTCAGAATAAATACACATAAATATTAGATTGTCATAAAATAACTGTAAAGTCAAAGGAATAAAGACAATTTTAGATTGAATTCTTTTTCTGAGGAAATGTTGATATCTTGTATGGTCGTTCTTTTTATTAACTGCATCCCTTGACAATAAGTCACCGTTGTGATGGTTTATTTCTTAATTTTTATAAACACTGTGAATTTGTTATAGCATCATGTTATTGTAAATATACTGAAGCCGGTTCTGCTGTTTCAAGAGAAAAGCGGATCGTCACCGGCACGGCGCGGCGGGTTGTTTTGGCGAATTTTTGTCGTGAACCAATTTCGGATCGGTAATTGAATGAAACTTCGACAAATTGGTTACGATATGTATTTAATAACAGGTTGTAGAGATTTTACACCGGACCGACGATAACTTCGCATGTGGTCCGTAAAAATGCCTTGTATGAGATATTAACATATACAATGTGTCCGACGGCATTACAGATGTATTAAGTTATGGATATTTAACACGCAAAATTGATGTTCAATGTGATTTCTGAATTATTTATGGGCATTCGGATGATTGCGCCATACGACAAAGAATGTTCCGGGAAGGGCAAGATAAGACGAATTGGGCAACATTTCAGAATTAAACTTATTAATATAATGACTATGGAGTTTATTAATTTATCTGATTAATCAAATAAGGACAACATTGTTGAAAATTTGCCGTGGTAAAACTTTTTACTTTCCGCCCTCCACTATACACGGAAAAGTAATGTAATCGTGTAAAAAAGGATTTTTTTTCGAGCGTTTATTTTTGGTTTTTTGACCTAAAAACAAAAAAAAAAGGTTTCTAAACAATTTTGTGTGTGTCGTTGTCTTTGTCGTCGTTGACGTTATCGTCGGCATTAATAAAATTTCTTGTTAGTACGATAACTCAACTAAATCATGTCTGAACGATCAGGTTTTGACTTATTTTGATGGGGGACGTCTCCCAGACGATACCTATTGATTTTGAGGTCGATAGAACTCATGTTCATGGTTTATGAGAAAGCACAATGGTGGACTATTTGAGAAATATT
Source organism: Rosalia funebris (assembly GCA_037954035.1). Lineage (NCBI taxonomy): Eukaryota > Metazoa > Arthropoda > Insecta > Coleoptera > Cerambycidae > Rosalia > Rosalia funebris. The sequence continues at coordinate 37,617,785 of JAZFAV010000015.1, forward strand.
TTTGTTAATACAATCACTCAATTAAATCGTGTCGGATAGATTGGGTTTCGACTGATTCTCATTAGGGACGTTTACCAGATGACATCTATTGATTTTGAGGTGGATAGGATACACCCCACCCTGTCCATGGGTCATGAGAAAGCGCGATATTGGACTATTTGAAAAAAGTGAATCTGTCACATAAAATACATATGCTTCATTTATGTGTTGGTTTTTTTCTGGGACACTTAATTTCGAGATAGAGATGTTCTACACGCGGAAAAGTCCGTTTTAAGGTTTTAAAACTGTATATTTAATGGCGTAAAAATGTAAAATTTCACTATTTCTCTTATAAAATGTTTATTTTCATAGATAACTAGATCTCAATAGGAATAGTTATTAATTATTGTTAAAACCTGAGTAATGCTCCTATTTGTGATTTCTAAATAATCAACATATGCCCAAATGGTCAGCCTGCAGTAAAAATAAAATTGCCAAGTTTATTAAAACTAATAGATATTGGAGATCTGACAAATACGTTAAATTTTGACAAATTCACTGAAGGATTCATTGGGTAGATAGTTAAGTAATAGGTATTTTATATTTGCCATTTCTAGTGTACACTTACTAATAATAACATTAATGTTATCAAAGATGTACCGAATTATTAAATAATGAATTTAATAATTAGGTATATTTATGACTATGTTGCACTATTTAAATTACAGTATTTATTTGCAGTTCAATAAGAGTAATGTTAGAGAAAACAATAGAAAAAGGAAAGAACGCTTATATAGGATTTGTAGATTTAGAAAAATCTTTTGATAATGTAAGATGGGAAAAAATGTTCGAGATACTAAAGAGCGCGGGAATAAGTATAGAGATAGGAGAGTAGTACACAATCTATACAAAGAGCAAACTGCTGTTATAGAAGTAGAAGGGGAAAGAAGGTAAGTAGGTATCAGGAAAGGAGTAAGAAAAGGATGTACGCTATCACCACTAATTTTTAATCTGTACATCGAAGAGGCGATTAATGTGGTAAAATATAGAGTGGATTTCGAACTAAAAATGCTGAGATTCGGGGATGATATAGCAGTATTAGCATCTAGTAAAGAGGAGTTAGAATCAGCGTTGAACGAAATGGAGGCAGTGTTGACAGAGGAATACGGAATGAGGGTGAATAAAAACAAAACTAAAGTGTTAGTGTGCAGAGGGCGCGAGAGCAGATCAAAAACGAAAGTACAAATTAATAATGAAAGATTGGAGGAAGTTAAAGACTTCACTTATTTAGGAAGTAAAATAAATTGGGATGGAAGAAACGATAAAGATATAAAACAAAGAATAGCGCAGGGTCGAGTAGCTATTAACAAAGAGAAAGCACTTTTATGCTCGGGGGTAATAAACTTAGAAACAAGGAAGAGATTTTTGAAAACGTATGTATGGAGCACGGCGCTATACGGTTGCGAAACCTGGACGGTAGGGGAAGCAAGTAGTAAGAAATTAGAAGCTTTTGAGATGTGATACCGAAGAATGATGAAAATATCGTGGAATAATAGGGTTAGAGACGAAGAAGTATTAGAGAAAGTCGGCGAGAGAAGAAGTATGTGGAAAAACATAAAGAAGAGAAGAGATATAATGGTAGGCCACTTGCTGAGACATGGGGGAATAGTCCGCAATATTTTGGAGGCAGAAATAGGAGTGAAGAAAGGCAGAGGTAGGCCTAGATTATACTACTGCTCACAAATAGTAAGGGATGTAGGTTGTAGCACAATTAGCGAAATGCGTAGGTAAGCATAAGATAGGAGAAGCTGGAGGTTAGCGTCCAACCAGTCTTAGAACTGATGACCTCATGATGGTGATGATGATGATGATTTAATCAAAGCTACTATTTCAAATATGATGTTTATTAATTTGGTTGAGTTGTTCGCGAATATACGCATATTTTCTAGACTTGCACTAGCACATAAATCTACATGAATATTTAATTAATAAAGCTATTAGTAATAAAGATATTAATTTCTATCCTAAAAAGAAAAATATAATAGTTTATTCTATTTCGAAGGCATTTTATTTTCGTTCGTTATACAATATGGTCGGTAAAATTGTAAAAATAACAAAATAGTAAAATTTACACTGGACATAATGTTGATTTGGCTCAATTCCAGGTATGAAAATTCACACCAGCGAATGTAAAATGCTACCAGGGCCTTGCTGTGTTCATCTGACGCCAAACTGGTGTATTCCATTTGGTATAACTATATGTATGTACCTCCTTTCGTGTGAGTTTTTGTTTTTAATTTTACACCACATTTCAAATAGTTGAGTTATTATCGCATTGTTTGCAATTTAATGGTGCTTAAGATGTGAATGTGCATTATTCATTGTTCATATTTAAAAAATCTAGCCCATAAAATGTAACCTACAGGTTTTTTAAAACGTTGTAATTTTTTCTTATTTAGGTTTTTGTATTGTATTTTTAATCTATTTTTAATAATAAAAAATAAAGTGTTCTCCTTCAGTTTTAAAAAGTCAGGAGTAATGCCTTTTAAAATTCAAAGTAGTTTTACAAAAATATGTTACAAATAGCCATTTTCTCATTCACACAGAAATCAGTCATGTTTTTTAGAAGTGGTGCAAGAAACTAAAATAGAAATTCGACAAATGACTAAATTAGAAAATAATATTAGTCAGTAGTTTACTTTTATTTAGTATTAATTGTTTTATTAATTAGTTTTATTTAGTATTTAATAATTAGTTTTATTTAGTATTAATTGTTTATTTGGTTTAAGTTATTTTTTACTGCTTTAACTTTATTCTTCAGAGAGTTTCCTATGTATCCTATAGCAATAGTAGTATTCGTCCAACTACCATGACTTTTGGGGGTGATCATGTTCATATCCAATAATCAGCTAATAATGTAGCAGAAATTTAAGGAGTGCAGCAATTTCTTTTAGAATTGCTTTAAGAGTGCTAATGCCGATAGGTCCAAGAGTCGTTTAAAATATTTACTATTATGAAAGATAATATAGATGATCAGCATGGTCTGGTCGTAAACTAGCATAATTTCGAAATACATCTATGTAATTTATATCATATTTTGCCTTCAGTAATTTTAAATTGTCTCCATTGTTCTACGTGTGTACTATGTTTAATAACTTTTACAATATTTTCCAAATATTGACAAATATTAGGTCCTGGTAATAGGTAAGTATTTCTCTTCTATAGGCCTCAAATTATAAAGTAATTGGTACAACTCTAATTAAATATAAAATAATTATTATTTAGGTTCAGAAGTTTTCAGGAAGTAATTATAATCATCCACTTCTTCAGAATATTTCGATTTCGATATCATATTTTGGTAATATTTTCCATTTTAGGATAAGAAAAATAATGGAAGGACATATACATATATCCCTCCGATTTTCCAGACAACCACACAGACAGTTGCCTTGAAACTGACTTGTAACTAGCGCCTCTTGACTTTATATTTTTAGAGGACGACGCCTTAAGGACTCTAATATTATACTTGAGATAGAAAATAACAGAGGGCGTCCTGGACGAGGAAGGCACCTACTTCTTAAACTGTGAAGAGAGAACTACATAGAGATGAAAACAAGAGATGCTAAAATCCTCCCATTGATATTAGAACCCAACTCTACAAAAATATATCTAATACGGGAACTAGTCCACCACCTCTACAAATCAGATTGTTTTAGACACTTCTGTAGGAGAATGAAACAGTTTACTCATCCAAGTTGTGAATGGACAACAAAGGGCTGCATTCTTCACGTCTCACTTCATAACTCCACGTCCCGCAGCTGACTTGCTCATTGCATTATCAAAAGATTTTTTTAAAACCCTCAGGTGGGATCATCTACCTAACAGGCAGACCCAGTTCTTATTATTGTCGCTAGGTGGCATCCCCAAGCAATCCAGCTGGTCACCCACCCTCTCTGCTTCAGTGCGCTTCCAACCTTCAAAGAGAGAGGGTCATCTCGGTCGTGGCGTACGAATCGTTCAGGTAAGCTCCTTTTTTTCGGAAACATACTCTGCTTCAGAGGCAGATATTCCCACTATAGTGTGCTTTAATGTCTGCTTCCCAGGCAGATATTCCCACTTATGCGTGTTTTAATATCTGCTTGTCAGGCAGATATGTTACTATTTTGACCATATCTGTAAGGGTAAATTTTTTTTTTTATTTTTACCCTTTTCACATTTTTTCAGTTTGTTTTGTAGATATGGCTGCAAAACTCCCTTCATATGTTTCAAACCGGACAAAGAAAATCCTGGAGCTGGCTGCTGCGAATGCCAGTGATTCAGACGACGACGTTTCTTTTGGAGAGTCATACGTGTCCTCAGAAACAGAACTTCTATCAGGCAGTGAACATGACTCGGATTCTGAAATTGAATGTCTCAAGGAGATTAAAGACGATCGACAAACCACCAATGATAACGGTAATGTTCAGACTCCTTCAAGTGCAAGCACATATAACGTTGAAACTCTGGAGGATGACGACATGGCGGATGCTGATGAAGAAGAACCTGAAGTAACTTACTATGGAAAGAAAAATTGCTTTGAGTGGAAATCAAAGCCAGCAAGCTCTACAACACAGGCAACAAACGTAACATTATCAAAGTTAGACTTGCCAAGCTGCAGGGCTCTGCTCTGACTCTAGGACACAATACGACTCCGGAAGAAGTTTGGTGACTTCTGTTTTCCAAGGAGATGATGGAAAATATTGTGAAATGTACAAACATCAAATTAGAGAAAATTCGAATGAAAATAACCCACAAAAACGACAGCTGCTATAAGAATAGAGACTTTGACGAAATAAATGCTTTGATTGGAATATTGGTCTTCAATGTTCAATTTTTAAATCATCCAGAGAATCGTTGCGATCATTGTTTTCGACATCAAGCACAGGAAGGCATGTATTTCGAGCTATTATGCTCGAAATACATGCCTTTATGAAAAATTATGAAAAAAGATGTTTTGTGCTATTAAGAGCACTACGTATTGATGATGCAGCTAGCCGAAATGAAATGGAATAAAGGAAGACCCAGCAGCCGCTGTCTCAGAAATTTTTAACAGCTTCATTCAGAACTGTCAGAAGTCTTATGCCAAGGGGGCCTATTCTTGTGTTGATGAAACGCTGGTGCCATTTCGAGGTCGCGTACGCTTTCTCATGTACATGCCTAGCAAGCCAGCGAAATATGGCATTAAACTTCTCTGCATGACCGACGCTCATAACGCCTACTTATACAATGCTTATATTTATTGCGGGAAGGGAAGCGCTGGGCCAATACTTACACCGAAAGAAAGAAACCTGAATATTCCCACTCAAGTCGTGGTTCGCTTGACTAAATGCATTTACAACACAAATAGGAATGTAACCTTTGACAATTGGTTTACGTCCCTGGAGGTTAGAAAACACCTATGGAAAAACGGCTTGACTGTTGTAGGGACGATGAAAAAAAAAAAATAAACCGCAGATCCCACCTTCATTTCTACCTGATAAAAAAAAGAGATTGGTTCAAGCATGTACAGGTTCACTAAGGAGTTCACTCTTCTTTCTTATACAACCAAAAAATCCAAAGTAGTGCTATTATCACCGATGCATCATTCTGCATACAACGATCAAACAAATGGAAAACCGGAAATTATTTCTTTTTATAACTCCTCCAAGGAAGGAGTAGACACGCTTGATATGAAGTGCAAGCACTATTCCATAAACCGAGGAACACGGAGATGGCCGTTGGCCATATTTTATTATATGCTGAACATGGCTGAATCAAACGCATACACTTTACATAATTTATACCCTAACACTGAAGAACTTACGAGATTTGAATTTTTGAGAAGACTGGGATTATCCCTCGCTTCTCCGTTTATGCGACGTAGACTCACGATACCTAACATCCCCAAAGACTTGAAAAAACTGATTGAGGAGACTCTAGGAGAAGGACCAAAACCAGGAACGATGACTGTGATAAAAAGTGATAGATTGGAGAAACGTCAAACTTGTAGATATTGCCCTTACCAAAAAAAGCGAGCAACCAATTACAAGTGTATCGAGTGTCACACACCAACCTGCCTTGAATGATCCAAAAAAAATTTGCAATGAATGTGTAAAAAATGCACATTAATTTGTGCAACAATAAGTGTAGAAAATAAGTAATCTACGATGAGATATCATTATGTTCCTACATAATTCTCCTACTTTTTCTCTCATTTGGGTTCAATTTTCATAATTTTCCTTTATTTTATTTTATTTGTTCTTCGTGATGTATTTTAAAAACTATGTACCTATTTTAATTTTTTCATTAATACTTACATAAGACTCAATAATGAGGCTGAAAAGAAAACTGTTTCACGGGAAAATAATTTTTCTGTGTTGATTTTAAGAAATATTTTAAAGAAATTTTAAGAAATGATTATTAAAAAAAAAACTTGAAGAACTTTATATATATATATATATATATATATATATATATATATATATATACATTTTTTAAATAAAGTAAGTAAAAAAAACATATTGTGAGAAATGTATTGATTCCCATGTGCGTAATTGAACCTATTTGGTAATATCTGCCTCTGAGGCAGATGATCCCACTGAAAGGTAAAAAACCAATGATCCCACTTGAGGGTTAAAAAGATAAAAACTTTTAATATGCCTTTTAGAACAAATTCAATATTAGTAAACGAAAAACTTAATTTAGACTATTGAGTTGAAAATTAGATTATTAATATATAATCTACGAACTCTATTAAACCAGGACTTTTTTTTAAATATATTTTATAACACCCTATCGGTACGTGTTTATGAAAACTATTACATACTTTGTGAAAAGTTATTTTTGATTGAATTTTAATCTTTCGAGTTTTATATACCTATAAACTAGCTTATGCCTGGGAAATACTTTCGAACCAAAATCTTAGGTGAAAGGTGTAATTAATTATATTATAAACGTAACGTTTTACAAACATTTAATTGGCCATGATAGAGGATACGTGCTCTCACATACAATGTGCTGTGTAATTTATTGTAAACAATATCGCTAAATAACAACAATGGAACGATCGTTAGAGCGGGATAACCTCCCAGGATCGAGTGACTACACTGTTATTTATAAGCTACAGGGTGATGCGTTATATGGTACAGGTATTAATTTCTGTAATTAAGAAAGAATTTATGAGTAATATGTATAGTTGTTTGTTACAGTTAATGTATGAAAAATAAAATTTATTTAGTTAGGTTTTCAATTAATGACCGGTTTTAATATACTAAGTAGCAGCTAAACACATTATCAGAGCTCGAACCTATCCAGGGTTAATATAAGACAATGTACGCCATGTACACATTATTCTATTATTTTTCTAGTTCGAAAGTAAAAAAATATTATTTTTACATAAATAAAGAATAGACCGATCCGATAGGACTTGCACTTTGACGAAGTTCTAATGCAAACTAGAACGGGTGGGTAGGCTTGCGTGTTTAAGGAGCCGTACCATAGGTTTAACCATAGTCGGGGGGTCCTTATTGAAAAACCAGACTAAGACAAGTCCCTGAAGGAGGGCAGCAGCTCTTTCAGTATTCATAGTGTCAGAAACCGTGGGGGTTGGTATGGTGCTATGACACACATGACTGCGATGTGGAAGGCAAGAGGAAACACCACATTATAATCCTCAGAACAGCTAACAGAAAGCTTATTCCAAATAATGATGGCGTCTCCTGGGGCAAAAAATACCGGAGGTAAAGTAGTCCTCCGTTCGGATCTCCGGGTGAGGACGTGATCGAGTGCAATAGTAGGGATAGTAAGAGGTGTAGCATTTCACGAGTCGGAGCGTTGAATGTCAGAAGCATGAGACAGGCAGGGAAGCTAGAGAATCTGAAGATAGAAATGGATAGGTTAGGATTAGATATAGTAGGTATAAGTGAGATGCGCTAGCCGGAAGTAGGAGATTATTGGAGCGGTGACTATAGGGTAATACACACAGGATCGGTAAATGGAAACGCGGGAGTAGGAATCGTTATGCGGAAGAACGCAGGACGGTGTGTAGATAGCTACCTACAATACAGCGAGAGAGTAATGATGGTCAGGTTAGATTCGATGCCAGTGAAAACAGTAATAGTGCAAGTATACATGCCTACTTCTAGCCATAGTGAGAAAGAGTTAGAAGCCGTTTATTCGGACATAGAGCAGGTAATAGGATTTGTGAAGTGTCATGAAAATTAAATAATAGTGGGAGATTTTAACGCAATCGTAGGTGAGGGTAAATAAGAAGAATTTGTAGGTTCTTATGGATTAGGAAACAGAAACGAGAGAGCAGACTGATAGAATTCTGTGAGAAGCACAAGATGGTAGTCGCGAATACATTGTTCAAGAATCACGTTAGGAGGCGGTACACCTGGAAAATTCCAGGAGGGATAGACAGGTATCAGGTAGAGTACATTCTGGTTAGGAAGAGATTTATAAATCAAGTAAGACTGTAAGAGTTACCCAGGGACAGATGTAGACAGCGACCACAACTTGGTAGTCATGAAAGCTAGATTAAAATTCAAAAATCTGAAAACCCAGAAGGATAAGAAACGTATAAATATAGACATATTGAGGGATGAGAATATGAAAGATAAGTTCCAGGAGAAAACAGATCAATTAATAAATAAAGCGAGTAATGACGAAATCAATAACGCAGAAACTGAGTGGGAGGGTATCAAGAATAGTCTAGATTCCGCGGCTACGGACGTTTTAGGACACGAGAAAAGGGAAGCTAGGAAGCCTTGGATAACGGACGAAATCTTAAACTTAATGCAAAAGAGACGAGGCTACAAACACAGACGAGACGAGGAAGGACTGAAACCTTATAAGGCAATAAAGTGGGAAATCATTAGAAAATGTAGATAAGCGAAAGAACAATGGATAGAGGATAAATGCAAAGAAGTAGAAGATAAGCTGCAAGTAGGTAAGACCGATGAGGCTTACAAAATAATTAAGAGGAACTTCAGAGATATAGGAACAATAAGTAAAAACGTTAGGAGTCAATCGGGGGACATACTGATCGGAAGAGAGGAGAAAGCGGATAGATGGAAGCAGTACTTAGGAAATTTATACGAGGGTCAGGAATTAAGAGAGATATTAGAGGAAGAATCTAGCATCGACAGGGAAGATGTAGGAAAACCTATATTGAGAGAGGAATTTGAAATAGCACTAAGGGGGCTAAAGAATAATAGAGCGCCGGGTGTAGATAAAATACAGGCGGAAATTTTGAAATGTGCGGGACAGAAAGTAGTAAATAGGATGTTTGAACTGGTAAAATACATATACGAAGCGGGCGAGATGCCGGAGGATATTACTGACTTATTTTAATATATCGCCTGTTGAGAACAATAGTGGCGAAACTGAACAAAAGCTGTTCTGAGATATTCGCGTTTCAAGTTTTGCCAAAACTTGAAACTCGTATAACGGTTCATTATGTACACATTTATTTTTTTTAATTTTTAGTGTGTGCTTTATTTCCTTTACTCTAACTAGTAGTATAGTTTTCAAACTCAAAATTCCGTTTTTAATTTTTTTTTCATCAATTTTTACGTCATTTTTTAGGATTCGGTCGTGAGTTAAGTAAACAATAACAGGTCAAAATACTGTTTTATTAAAAATAAAAGAAAGACAATAAAACAAATTAATATTGAACTTAGCTAGGAAGACTTTTAAGGACTTTTAACACGAACAGGTCTTTCGTTACCTACTTTAAACAGTATCACATGTTTTTGTTCACAGGAACTGAAATTATTTTTATGTCACACATTTTTCGTGACTATATTTTTACTTTAAGTAGAATTTCTTTCCTTTGAATTCTAATTTGTCAAAATGTAGGCACGAATGTAATAAAAATCGTGAACATTTACATGTATAATAAGTGTTGTTAGAGCAACTCTAATAAAAATAATCTCCGTTAAAAACAACCTTTGTGAAGAACAGTCCTAATATTTTTGCCCTTAGAGTACATCCTAGTTTTTTTTTCAGTCTCTTAGTACTGAGTCAGTTCATTTCCCTTAAAAATCCTAAAAGTAGGTAACCATTTAATGTTTTAGTGGGTATCTACTTCACAAGATCATCACAAAATCCTAGATTCAATAAAAAAAAAACGGTTTTACATTTTAAAAAATACTTAAAATGAAACTGTCATTAAAAAAAACAACGTAATGCTGGAACAATGTTATTATTATTACTTTTTCAACATCCATTTTTATATTTTCCGTATCTGCTCCTAATTATTAATAATGCTTTAAAGATGTATAAAAGTGAGCATGAGCTAGTGCAGCTTTTGCAGTGTCTGAGAGCAAACTGAGTTTCGTCTGTATTGCACACATCGTCACGACCATTCTCCCTTCACTGCCATGGCGTATCTACCGCAATACATGATAAAGGAGTGAAATAACCTTTCGTCGCTATAGGACATGTAAGGAAACCCATTTTGGGGTCCTGTGGTGGGCTTGACTCAAATAGCCATTTTTTGAGTTTCGCCACTATTCTTCTCAGCAGCTATACTACATATGTATATGTACTAAATAGCAGCTAAATACATTATCAAAGCTCGAACCTATCAAGGGTTAATATAAGACAATGTAAGCCATGTACAAATTATTCTATTATTTTTCTTGTTCGAAAGTAAATATATATTGTTTGTAAATACAGAATGGGATAAGATAAGTAACAATTCAAGTAACTTACATAACTACTAATATCGGCAACAGCAACTCATCAATATAGTGTACCTGATAGTTACCCCACTGTAGAAAGTAATTTTATATGTACTCAGTGAGTCCAGGAAGTATAATTTCGATAAACTTCTATTTTATTATTTCGATAATCTACATGAGATACACCAGCACCAAATGCATCCCGAGAAAGTCAGTGTTTGGTACGGATTTTGATCTGGCGGAATAATCGGTCCGTACTTCTTTCAAAACGAAACTAACATAACCGTCAACGGCGAGCGTACAGATCGATTATAAGCAACTTCTTGTGGCCTAAACTGGATGATATGGATACTGACAACATGTGGTTCCAATAGGAAGACGCTACGTACCACACATCACACGACACGATGGACATTCTGCACGAGCGATTTGAGGGCATGGTTATCTCGAGCAGCGGTGACATGAACTGACCACCGAGGTCGTGCGATTTAACGCCATTAGACTTCTTCGTTTGGGGCTATCTTAAATCCCAGGTATATGTGAATAAACCGTAAACCCTTAAAGTCAACATAACGAACGCCATCTAGCAAATTCAGCAAGATTTATGCGACAAAGTCATCGAAAATAGGACCATCCGAATACTTGCCATCAAACAAAACCATGGCGGACATTTGAACGATGTTATATTTCAGACTTAATGCCATAAAATATTCTTTCAAATAATAAAATATTAAGTGGATATTTTATACACAACATGTTTCATTTACGTTTAAAAATCGAACATCCTTATTGAAAGACCCTTTACTTTACATTTCAAGTAACCCTACAAGAAACATTGATCCAATGGAGTTAGGTTTGGTGACCTAGTAGGCCATTTTATGCGGCGTTTCATTCCAATAAACGATGTTTTAGGTCTATATCTAAATATATTTGGATGTATATTTAAACATACATGAATACTTTACTGTCTTGTACCTAAAAAAGAATTATTTCAAATAAAAATACAAAAATTCAAATACACAACGGGATCCACAAAGTCGCATAAATAACGACAACAGCAATGAGATCATAGAAAACAAACCCATAACAGGCCTCTGTGTAACATACGAAGGCAATGTCGCTACTATAGAAATGGACATCGCCAGCATTTCGATTATTAGTCTGTCTCTGTTGTGGCTCGCTGAAATGACGCTTTAATCGTAACTCTTAAATATCATTGTTTAATATTGCAATTTCAAATAATGCTACACCTTCTATATTAGTATTTGACATATACTATTTAACATCAATTTATAAGTACTGTCGTAGACATTAATTTACTTCTATTGGTTTTTCGAAGAATCTCAATAAAGAACTGTATTGTGTTTTAATACTACATTCCTCATTGCATCAAAGCTCAACGACCACTATTATTCATAATTTTATAATTTCACACTATGCCACTATCATAAGCCTGCCATTGAGAAACTATAAAAATAGTTATTTTACGCTAACAATATCAATTAACATCTAGAAAAAGACCATCGGACCCGAACAAACAATACATTACAGATCATACCTTAACAGAGAGAGGGACAAGATTACTTATATGCTGGCTGTGAGCCGAGGAACCGGCGCATTCTTCCATGGATAGCCGTGATTATAGATGGATAAGTGTTGATGGATAGTTTCGCACCAGGTGGTTCGAGGCTCACACCCTCTGCCACGGACTATTCATCATCTTCACACCGATGAGGTCAATAACGCAATACTTGCCAGGAAAAAACAAGCAATGACTTATGACCGTACAATTATATGGGTACAGATATAGATTGGTTTTTTATTCCGGAACCTATTGATATTTTCTTTAATTTATTTGGACGATTGATTGACTGGTCGGTTGAGAATTACGACTGAATAAACGGCGTAAGCGAATTTGGAATATATTTATAATAAACGATTAATCAAACATGAGCTTAGATGCCTATATTGTGGGGAAAATTCAAGTATTCAGATTATAAAAGGTAGAAGAAGGTTACTGTACTGGGTTAGTCACCTAAAATTGACCCCCCCTTTATTTCTCTTAATTTCAATCAAATCGAAAAATTCAAATAAAGATTTTACATGATTTTTTATAATTTTTTTTAATATTTAAACAAATTTTCAAAAACTCTACAAATTGAAAGGGGGCGAACAATTTTTTATTTTTTTTAAATAGAACACCCTGCATTTTTTTACTTAAAAAAATTACCCACAGTTTTCTGATTACAAAAATATATAATTGTTGTATCTTGGTAAGTATAATTCTTGAGATATTCATACAAATATATTCATCACAGGAATAAGTTTGGCATAAGACCATAAATCAGGAGAGCTATGTTTTTGAGATATAACGACACATCTTGTTTTTTAAGAAAAAAAGTATGAAAATTCTTTGATGCGGCAACACATAATAATTATAATAAACAAATAAACCTTTATAAAAATGGCAACAACAAAGTTTAATGAACACAAAACATAAATAACGAAATAATGATAAAAAAAAAACAATGCGCAACAATAAATAACATAAAACCAATGAACTTTATTAAAATTAAACATCTATATGTTCTCCATCGTATCCTCCGTTTCTATCAAGGCACAGTTGGCATCTTTTAATAAATTCATTTCTAACGTTTTCAAATAAATGAACATTTTGCCGCAAATTTTCTATTTCTTGACTGATACAGTCCTTCAACTCGTCCGAGTTATTATATACGGAATTTTCGTATAGGTTTTGTTTTAGTGTTCCCCACAAAAAGAAGTCCAAAGGACTCAAGTTTGGGCTATTAGCAGGCCAATGTATAGGACCGTATCTTTCTATCCAAAATAGGTATTTGTCATTTAAATATTCCGTTACGTTCCATACAGAGTGTGGAGGAGCACCATCCTGTTGCCAAATAACATAATTCCTGGTTGCAAGGGGAATATTATCTAAATAGTTCTCTACTTCACCCCGAAGAATATTCAAATACTGAACTGCATTCAAGGACCCATTAATGAATACGGGACCCACAATTGTATTTTGATGAATACCGCACCACACATTTACTGTATTATATCCTTGGGTTTTTATCTCTTTTATAATATGTGGATTTGCGGGCGTCCAGTAATGTGCATTTTTCCTACTAAAAAGTCCAGTCGTTGAAAAGCTACTTTCATCGGTCCAAAATAAGTTTTTTTTTAAAAAGTTATTGTCGTTTTCTGCTCTCTCAATTATCTCTCTACAAAAAGCTCTTCTGTCAGCAAAGTTATTTTCAGTTAAAAGCTGAACTGGCAAAATACTATAAGGCTTATATTTGTGACGTTTTAATATACGTCTTATACGTGCTTGAGAAATATTAAATTCTTCTACTAACGCTGCAGCAGCGTTAGTAGACTTATTGGGGTGTTCGGTAAAAAAAAGTAAAACGTCCATTTCCATATCTTCTCCTGTTTTGGGCTTCTTTCTTTCTCGTTTCTTATCTTTTAAGGAATCGCTGTCCTCAAACTTGAGATAAATATTAGAGAAAGTGTTCTTGGAGGGAACGCGTCTTTCAGGATATTTTCTTGCATATTCTCTTTTAGCTATATATTTGTTTTTATTGCTGGTTAAGTAAATTTCTAATATTTCCTTCCTTTCGACTAATAAATATCCCATATCAATCATCATGAGGTCATCAGTCCTAAGAATGGTTGGACACTAACCTCTAGCTTCTTCTATCTTGTGCTAACCTACGCATTTCGCTAATTGTGCTACAACCTACATCCCTTACTATTTGCGAGCAGTAGTCTAATCTAGGTCTACCTCTGCCTTTCTTCGCTCCTATTTCTGCCTCCAAAATATCGCGGACTATTCCCCCATGTGTCAGTAGGTGGCCTACTTTTCTATCTCTTCTCTTCTTTATGTTTTTCCACATACTTCTATTCTCGCCGACTTTCTCCAATACTTCTTCGTTTCTAACCCTATCAGTTCATGGTATTTTCATCATTCTTCGGTAACACCACATCTCAAAAGTTTCTAATTTCTTCCTACTTGCTTCCCCTACCGTCCAGGTTTCCTAACCGTATAGTTCCGTGCTCCATATATATGTTTTCAAAAATCTATTCCTTGTTTCTAAGTTTATTACCCCCGAGCATAAAAGTGCTTTCTTTTTGTTAAAAGCTACTCGACCCTGCGCTATTCTTTGTTTTATGTCTTTATCGCTTCTTCCATCCCAATTTATTTTACTTACTAAATAAGTGAAGTCTTTAACTTCCTCCAATAAATTTAACTTCCTCCATATCAATATATTAGATATATTAACAAGTGTATTAAAACGTAAAGCGTATTAATAATATAACAATCAAACATAACATAACTGTCAAACGAAGCATTATTGTTTCTTTAAATCATTTCGGTTCATAGCTCTCCTGATTTATGGTCTTATGCTTATTCTTATACTTATTCCTGTGATGTGACTATATATTTGTATGAATATCTCAAGAATTATACTTACCAAGATACAACAATTTATATTTTTGTGATCAGAAAACTGTGGGTAACTTTTTTAAGTATAAAAATATAGGGTGTTCCATTTAAAAAAAAATAAAAAAATGTTCGCCCCCTTTCAATTTGCAGAGTTTTTGAAAACTTGTTTAAATATTAAAAAAAATTATAAAAAATCATGTTAAATCCTTTTTTCAATTTTTCGATTCTATTGAAATTAAGAGAAATAAAGGCGGGGAGTAAATTTTAGGTGACTAACCCGGTACAATTCACGTAATTAAGATAATTAACTTATTCCTGTTATTATTCCTGTTATCAAGTATGCTTATTGCTATCAAGTACAATATACTTTTAAATAATATTCAAATGGTAGAACGAAACACTTGTATATCTATTTTACGCAAATAAGCATACAAATAGACATACAAATATTTATGTTCCTGAAATCTAAAACAACAAGTTTTTATAAGTTCATAATCAACGATGATGTCCATTACAAAAGAAAGCTAAATTATATTGTTATCTTGAAAATCTATCAACAATTACATTGCTAATAGGTTTTTAAAATTCTATTTAAAGCACGTATTGACAACAACTCTCTCGAAGTTATTTGATATTAAAGAAACGACAATTTATAGACTTCCTTAGATATTAGTTTCCTGACTCCGGGCGCTTACAGCACCTCATCCCTTGGGGTGGGTGATGGCAATAAATGTGTCTGCCGGACATAATAATGATAAGCGATATAATAATCATAATCTATATTTAAGGTACATTTGTTTACATCAAAACTATTTATTGCTGTAGATGATGGCAAAAGTACATTTTCTTCTATTTATATATGATGGCTTTACGGCTGCGAAACCTGGACGGTAGGGGAAGCAAGTAGGAAGAAATTAGAAGCTTTTGAGATGTGGTGTTACCGAAGAATGATGAAAATACCATGGACTGATAGGGTTAGAAACGAAGAAGTATTGGAGAAAGTCGGCGAGAAAAGGAGTATGTGGAAAAACTTAAAGAAGAGAAGAGATAGAATGGTAGGCCACTTGCTGAGACATGGGGGAATAGTCCGCGATATTTTGGAGGCAGAAATAGGAGTGAAGAAAGGCAGAGGTAGGCCTAGATTAGACTACTGCTCGCAAATAGTAAGGGATGTAGGTTGTAGCACAATTAGCGAAATGCGTAGGTTAGCACAAGATAGGAGAAGCTGGAGGTTAGCGTCCAACCAGTCTTAGGACTGATGACCTAATGATGATGATGATATATGATGGCTAACTATCAATCAGAAGGTCACATAAATTAAAATGCCTCATAGGATCTATGGCTGAGACTTCATATATATTATCTATATAATATAATTCTCAATAAAAAAACTTTTGCGCTTCAGTTTGAAACCAACTATTATACTCGATTTATATTCACATCTCAGATCAATTAACATAGCAACAATTTATACAACACATTCATATTTTGATTAATTAATAATCATATGAGAAAAAAATAATGACTATGGTACCCAACCTTCTATTTCAGATCTGTTCAATTCTATTTTTGTCAAACCACAGCCTTGAATTTTGAATCCCAACATTATGATTTAGAAAATATGATTTATGGTTCTATTGTTCCCGTACAAGAGCTAACCGACGTCTTTAAAAAAGTTAATTCGGTAAACTGAGTAGGTGAAAAAATTGGATCACGCCCGAGATGGGCATCAACTTCATTAAACGAATTATATAGGGTGACTAAGCTGAAACGGACACAGAATAATCTCGTGCACATGACTGGTGCACACATATTGATTTGGTGTATCATTATGTCCTGTGAAGGTGATTTGAGATGGGTACGACGCATCGTTACATCAAGTCCGTATGGAGTGAAATATTTGCCTTTTATCCCGTATTGTTTTTTAACAGTAAGCGTTCATTACTTGCAGTTATAAGGGATGGCTGAAATAATCTATGAAATCATTATATTTTCAATAATGACTTGGCTACCATGTGATTAGAATTTAGATTTTACCCACCTCAGATTTCTTGTTGTGGGGTTAGTTACTAAATCGCAGGTTTAGTCTTTTAATAGATTGTTAGTTATTGGATATGCAGCAACGAATGTTGAATTAATATCCGCCCACATATTATTGGTGTCGCGCTCCAGAAGGAGTGTTGCCGTAGCAAAGGGTGTACGGGTGGAAGATGGGGTGCTGGCAGATAGCTAACTGTGGAGATGGGAGTAAATGCTAGTGGAGACCCATCTATTAATAAACCGAACCTAAATTAAAATACAATTTGGGCCTGTGGAAGTTTGGAGTAGTTTTTACTTGTTGTGACCACGTGTTTAAATAATTTTTGTTTAAACAAATATGAAATTCTAAGCTTGAAAGTCGATAACTCAGAGTCGATAACACAGTTGATTTGGGCAGGATAAGAAGAATCGATCTAAATAAAAAACATAAGCGAGAAATATCGAAAAAAATTTTTCTATTTTAAAGACGTCCCATAATTTTTAAAATTATCTTATCTTTTTGGATTAAACTTAATTTTCATGCTTATATATACATTCGATTAAAATTCAAAATAAAAGTGAGATTTATTATATCATCAGCGGAATTTAATTTTTATCTTAAATAAATAAATCTGAAGAGAAAGCTTCTTTTAAGGAGACCACCTTTGCACATATTTTGAAATTTTTCATTCTTCACTAGTATTGACGACAAGTATTTGCATTGTAATAGACATTACGTTGAATTAAGAGTAAAAACAATTAAATTTGGTAAATTTTTAGGTGACCCATTTTAACTCACATTCTGAGTTTTAATTTCTCATGGCTGGCTCATATTGATATTAAATACATATTTAGGGACTCAAAAATAGTAGAAATAGTAAAAAAATCACGATATTATCACTTTCTTTCTTAATAGGCCCACTTGACCCTCCTCGTGCTATTTCATTTTTCAAGAAAATATAAAAAGCTGTAGAGTCTATCGAGAAATAATATAAGAACAGCCTAAAAAAATTTACAAACTTAAGAAACACTCTGTTGAACTGAGCCAGTGAGTACTCTGTGAAAAAGAATATTCTTAATTTATAACATTTATAATAATGGCAATGCCGAAATGAAATTATCAGCTATTTAGCATTACATACATATAAACTATTACGGTTATTAAACGATATATTCACATGCTTTTAAAAATATTTTTTGATTTTACCAAGAATTTTTACAAATTTGTTTGCTTTGAGATAATAGTAAATTTGTTTATTCTTATGTTCGATCTTCATCGTCACTGCTCTTCCATCCTTCGTCATTCGATGATTCAGCGCCAGAATTAATTTCTTCATCTTCATAAGTTTGTTCATTAACTGAATAACGCAAAAATTAATTACAGCGTGATAAGTGGTATGATAAAATAAATTAAATAATTGTTAAATACAGGTATATATTTAACAATTTTAAATTCATCGTATTTTTGCTGATTGTTGTGACATCTTGAATATGACGTCTGTGGCATAAAATCAGTGAGTATAGAATATAGAATAGAATATAAGTTACATTCTATTCTCACTGCATCTAATCGCCTTTAAACTAATTAAACTCATACTTCTGGTCTTTTAATCCTCAGCCATTCCTTGCTGGTGTGAAGTTTGTGGCAATCGAACTCATATATTATTAGCATTTCGCCAAATGCTAATAATATATGAGTTCGTAAGAGGCGTTGATGTATCTCAGATTTACATGGTGGTAAATTAAACGCATCATAGGCTTGGAGAGCTTATTTTAATGATTCATTAGTGCTTCTTGATTTTTAAGTACAATAAAACTTTTTGAATCGCGAATATTGATAACCGTTAAAATTTTAAAGCCATACAATCAAAGACGAATTTTTCGAGTACAGCAAACGTTTCATATTGTAGCCCAGTCACATGACCAGCCTAGAGATATGTTAGTTAAACGTACTCACTCACACTCATTCTTAAAGCCTTGGTACACGCTAGAGTTGTTTTGCCAGATCTCTGATATCAGAGGTACCAGAACTCTATCATCGGCGTTTACACGTAGACGAAAATCTGGCACTTTTTTCTCTGGCAGGGACAGTGTCAGAGAGCTCTGGCAAGTCTCTCTGTCATAATCTCTGGCGTCTGTTTAATCTGAAATTTATTTTTAGGTGAGAACAAACAAAATAAATGTATACTTCACATTCTTCACAACATGGTAACAACAGTCAGGTCAGCGGCAGCAGTTATAGATATTCATTATTGGAAGAGGAGGAAGAAAAATAAAACAAAAAGCAAGTGAATCGAGTTGTCTGGACTTTAGTCCAGACAGTAACAGTAACAGTAACAGATTATTTTGCAAGATGACCAAAAAATGGTTTTTATAATAAAATTAACTCGGAACTGAGAAATGGTGAATCTAGTATATACCGATTTTTTGACACTTCAACTTCTTCACTATTTACACTAAATCGACACTTCAAGTTTTGTCATTTTGACATCTAGAATTTTCTTTCCCATTTCAGTGGCAATATCCGCAATAATCGTATCTTTTATGCACATTCCTATAATCCTGTAAAGTGATGTCTCATAGAACTGGGTGTATTTTGTACAGTCGTATTAACAGTTTGGTTGGTTTCTTAACCATGATCCGGAAATATTCCTAGACTTTCGACTAATTACTTTCATCTTTGTGTTGTTGACATCATTCAAACAAGACATTGCGTATAAAAAACAAATCTCTCTGTACAACCAGAGTTACAGACCTAAATAAACTACACCAGAGTATGTTTCACAGTTTATACAAGCTAGATGAGAAACTTTGACAGATCTGCCAGCAGAGCACTCTAGCATCACCTCTGTCACTACTCTGTCATGCGTTTACACGTCTCTGGCAGCTCTGATGACAGAACTCTGACAGAAAAATCTGGCGTGTATCAAGGCCTTTACCCGTAACGCTTTTCACTGCAACATATATAACATTTGTTTTCACATTTTTCAATTATTAAGACCTGACAAAATCATCAACTTTTTTACTAGTATCGTTAAATATATGTAATTAAAACGCTATTAAAATTGCAGACGCGGTGAAACACATTCTTTTCATTTTATCGAAATGCAATTTTGGGGTGGTCTGCTTCGATGAAAGCACCCCCCCAAATCATCCACAATGTTTACTTTTATGCTAAAAATTAACTTAAATTTCATATTATTTTAATTGTTGCAAATGGCCACGCAGACTTGTCATTCCCTATTTATCTGTCATAAAGGTGCTATCATGCAAAATTTATAGTTTCGATACCGGTCGAAAATTTATTATAAGCTCTCCGACTATCAAAATTTACCCACCTAGATAAAAAAAAAACCTCAGAGAAGATATTTCAACAAAAATTAGTTGTTCAAAAATCGCTTTTATTTTCCACCTTACGTCACGCAAGGGCGTAATTTCGGAATACAAATAATAAAAATAAAAACAAAATTATTGGGTGAACATCTGTTGGTGTTGAACTAAATATAATGAGACATTTAAAACCATTTAATTCCCGTATTACACATCTAAATTATTATTTTAAGATGATAAACCCAATAGGATTAAAATAATCCAATATACTTAATTATTTATGCCCGTCGTCGAGGTAGCGCTTTGAGTCATTAAGCGCCTACTCCGATTTAATTTTTCTGTGGCCACGGTTCATTTGTTATTTTAATTTTCCACGCTGTCAACGACATTTGAAGCGACACCGTGAGGACCGGGTGGGTTGCTGATTAATAAACTTTGAATAATATTGATGATTATTGAATAGCCAATCGTCTCCGCGTCCACGCCGACCACGGATTTTCTGTTACTCTCCAATTTGTCATTAAAAGGAGTGCGGAACAATAAAATCCTGAGTCGGTATTGTTTACAGTATATCATGAATGACTTTCGAATTTTAAGGAGTTTCGTGTGTGTGCAGCGCTGGAACAATGGTGGCGCACCCACATAAGAATTTTTCTAGTACTACAGCAATAATTATCTAACCCACATTAATATGTTCGGAAAAGTATATTAATTATTTTAAAAGGCATAATAGTGAAATAAAAAACATGTCATGCCGTACACATGTAGGAAGTGATACGACTTAATTTTAAATATAATAGTAGCAATGGGGAATAAGAACTGTTATGTTTTTTGTTATTTTTTTGTTCTTGTTTATTTCAACAAGACTTACACCAAACCAAGGCAAGTTGATTGCCTTCGTCTATAGAAACAAGAAAATAGCACATTGATATTGAACTACGATAAATTGTAAATCAATTCAGTCTAATTAAATCACACTCATAGAATTGAATGACGATTATAATACGTTTTAGAAAGACAACATAACTCAGAGTCAGTCTATTTGTAAAAAACTTGGTAAACAGTTATGAATTATTGCAGCATTTTTATTACGTCAACAACGTAGTAGGGAATATCGGGACACCCTATATCAGTCCTCACATCAGATTGATCCTCAGTCTATATCAGGTAAAGTGTATGTAGGTACGATACTATTATCGAAAAAACTAAACAACAATTAAATAAAAGTGCATGTCCTTATCCGCTATGTGAGACAAAATGGTGTCGTTTCACTGTTAATGTATTAATAAATAGATACTCTTGTTTGTGACAGATATAGCTTCATACATGGTAAATTCTGGAATGTATTTAGGATACAAGTATCCCAAAATGATTGAGGTAACTTACTTGGTTCATGATATCCCCAGGCGTCAGAAGAAAAGTCAACAGAGCGAAGCGAGACGAAGACTTCTATAATATTTAGCTACATCTGTGTAACTTTATTTAAACTTACATGATTCGGAAGCAAGTACTACCAGTAAAAGCTATGTCCAAGGTGATGCACTTCCTAGAAAATAAATTTCTTTCTTTACATGATTCTTTAGAGGTTATAAATAATATCAAAGACGTATTAATTGTACATGATAGCCATCGTAGTAGTATTAAGGATTATTTAGCATTAATGTCTTGAGCAAGAGTTCTCTACACTAAAACATGTTCATAAGTAATTACATTACACAAATTTCCTACATTTATAAATAACATATATTCTCCCCATACTTTTCCATACTTATACCAAAACCTCTTTGAATATCTAAGATATATGAAATAAACAATTAAAACCTTAATACGGAATTTTGCGCACGTAGAACATCTCTATCTCCAAATTGAGTGACCGAGAAAAAATAAACCAAAACATAAATGCAAAATATGTGTTTTATGCGACAGATTTACTTTTTCAATTTTTCTCAAATAATCCAGCATCGTGCTCTCTCATGACCCATGAGCAGAGTCATGAGAAATACACCAACACATAAATGCAGAATATGTATTTTATGCGACAGTTTTACTTTTTTCAATTTTTCTCAAATAGTCCATGATCGTGCTTTCCCATGACCTATGAACAGACTGGGGTGTGTCCTATCCACCTCAAAATCCATAGGTGTCGTCTAGGAGCGTCCCTAATCAGAATCACTCGAGACCCGATCGATCCGATACGATTTAATTGAGTGATCGTGCTAATAAAAACAATTTCTCAAATAGTCCACCATTGTGCTTTCTCATGACCCATGGACAGGGTGGGGTGTGTCCTATCCACCTCAAAATCAATAGGTGTCATCTGGAAGGCGTCCCCGATCAGAATCAATCAAAACCCGATCAAGCCGACACGATTTAGTTGAGTTATTTTGCTAACAAGAATATATGCCGATGACAACAACAACGACGACGACGACAACGACGATAACGACATCGACAACGACATACACACACACACGATTACATTATTTTTCCGCGTATAGTGGAGTACGTAAAAGTAAAAATGGCATTTAAATACAGTTATTAGTTAGAAGTATTAATAGTTAGAAGAAGTATTAAGAAGAAGGTTGAGAATCTGAATTAACAATCAATAGAATAAAGAAAATGAA
Source organism: Rosalia funebris (assembly GCA_037954035.1). Taxonomy (NCBI): domain Eukaryota; kingdom Metazoa; phylum Arthropoda; class Insecta; order Coleoptera; family Cerambycidae; genus Rosalia; species Rosalia funebris. The sequence continues at coordinate 37,640,911 of JAZFAV010000015.1, forward strand.
AATATCATAAAATTTAACCAAATCATTATGTTTGTGGGTATTGTAGGAATGGTTAATTTTTATATACATTTTCTTGCTTGGCTTGCTTTCTCCATTATTTTGTTGTAATTTATTATTAAACTATAATATAATAATCTTTATCCAAGAAGTAAACTCTTCTGGGTTATGCCTTGATTTTTCACTGATCATCCTTTGAGTGTCTTCAGAAGAAATCTAAAGAAAAGCTGTTAGTCTTTGAATTTCATCTAAAGAAGAATTTATTTTCATAATATGATCAGGAAACCGCACTCGGCGAATTCGACAACAACCATGGCATAACAGGTAAAAATTTATCTTAGGAATGGTCTACAACTTTTGCTACGGCAACAAAAATAGAAAACCAGTTTTCCAGGAATACTGAAATGTCACGCGTTTATGAATACACCACACCAGCTAAGTTGGTAATATCCTGAGATGACTAAAACTGCGTTTTATTAATCTCCTGCTGATACCAATTTGACTGGTAAGACACGCGTCGAGTAACATATAATGTTTCGATATTCACGAAAAATTGGTTTCATATTTTCGGAACAATTTATTTCATTCATATTAAACTTTTTCCTATTTATATTATTAAATTTTCAGTTTACATTTGTATAATCTAGTGAACTCTTTCGTTCCTCTCTTCATAATACGCCCGTTATATTTTTTACGTAAATTTACAAAAAAAAAACAAAAAAAAGTCAAATTAAAGTTAAATCAACTAATATATTTTGTATTTTACTAATATTTGGAGTTGTCTCTCTCATTGACTCTGATTCTGATCGTAACAGCGTCAGGGTCTTCGTTTTTCTCTTGCACTATTTAACCTCAGCTAAAAGTAGAATTTATTTTATTTTAGCATCATTTATATATGTTTTAAATTTAACATTATTAAAATTAAATTATCAAAACTGACGCCATTAAAAATTATTATGATCAAGTGCGGTATTCGGTAACTATCTTTAATGGTAATTTACATTTGAATACTTTCATTAAACCTTTCTATTAATTGATTTTCATTTGTTTTGCATACAAGTTTATGTTAAGTATAATTTGTTGGTCATACCGAATTATCTAAAATAAATAGCGAGAATATAGCTTTGGAGAGGAACAGCATCGAGGTGGTTGAAAGTTCAGTTAATCACTAATGTCTGTTCATTTATGAACATTTCTCGATGGAACTTTTCTACATATTTTGGAGATATTGGTAATTTCGATAAACATATCATAGTTAAATATAATTGAATATTATGCTCTTGTAGGTATACCTTCTCTGTGAGAGTTTAATATAAAATATACTTCAAGAACAGTATGTTATCGTATTGAAAATTTGGACACATTAGTGTTTTAAAATGAGAGCCTGAGTCTTTCACTGTCTTTCATGATTGTTTTCTGTTTTATATTTATGCTAGAACAATGTGCCTGATACGCTGGAACTGAACCGTCGCCCTGTTGCGCGTTGAGAACTAGTTAAACTGATTTAGTAGAAGGAAAAGTAGGCGGAGACGCATGTATTTTAACCTTGTATTTTAATAATCATCAGTATTTATTTTAGTATTAATTCTATGTTTAAAAGTATGCCCTATTCATAACCAAATTGTATGTAAACAAAAATGGTATTTATAAAAGACTGCGGATTTTTAATAATTAGTACAAGATGTAAAAATTGTGACATGTCACTAAAATTCAGATCAACCTAGAAGAAACAAACGACAGAATTTTTTATTTTCCAATTAAACGTTCCACAAAAAGGAGATTGAAGCATTTAAAATCTCCGGCTGTTATGATATTCAGGAAAATAACCATGCATGTCAGCTTAAACACACGCTATAATGTCGTCGCTGGCGTTCATTGGTTAACCAATATTAAATTGAGGATTCAGAAGACGAACACCAGTAGCATTATACAATCTGCCTTTGGCTGCGCTCATTTACTTCTAAATTATAATTATTAAACGCTAATAACTACCTGACTTCACCTATCTCTGGTTTAAATCACAATTTATCGTTTATCACAGTGACTGTTAGATTTACCTCTATAATATGGTGCATCAGTCCACGTCATACCGACTGAATTAATTCTGAATAGAAATTGTCTTCCAGCCGAGGCTCCAATTAAATATTTCAGATCACATTCATAAGTAATTCTATGCGCCTATAGAACAAATAGCAATGGAATAAATTATAACTTTGTTTTTTATACGTTCAACATAGTTCTTTGATCTCCGGGTATTGTTTACTTGACTAACGGACACGTTAGACTAAATACGGCGTCTTCCATTTACAGCCAAGCGCCTGAATTATCGTATTTCAGTCAAAACGTTGCTGAAATACAAATTAGGTGTGAGTACACACAGTTAATACGTTCAGCACTCATACGCGGCCTGTGAGGAAAAGGGTTGGGCGGGATGATGGAGTATGCATTATATTTACAGGGTAAGTCTTAAATGCTACTGTATTCAAACTGCGGATTTATAGCGCCATTGAAATAGCGAATAACAATGAATTGAAGTATATTGACGATAATATACAGGATGGAACAAGTTATTTATGGAATATTATTATTTATGTTATTTTAGAAATTCATGAGAACACTTTACGTCAAGCGTTAATGTATAAATTCTAAATGAAATCAACACAATTCCTTTAAAGAATTATTTACAATCAAAAATGCTTACCTTAGTTAGTCTTTTCATTCATTTTTTTTAACTCTTAGAGAGATGTTATGTAGAGTGTCACTCCAGTGAATGATCTCCTTTAAAAATGAATCTTAAATTTAGAGTTTATGTGACTAAGTGATCTTAAATATAAACTTATCTGAGTCTTTTAATCAAGTCGAGTGACAGTTAACGTTTTAACGTACGCACTTCACTGATATCGCGCACATTTAATAGATTGGCTAGCACATTAGAATGCACCTACACTATTTTACTGTATTTATCACTAAATCTTTCTTGATGGATTCCAGAGGGGTGTTATGCTGAATTCATCATCAATTGTAATTCTTCGTTGGGAACGTAATAGGGTGCATCGGTGATGGCACGCAATACTTTGTTTCGAACCTTTGCAGGATGTTAATGTTGAAGATGCTAGTGGTACCCCACAGGTGAATTCCGTAAGTCCAAACGGGCTTACGAATGGACTTGTCCAAGGACAATTTACATTTACGGCCTATGAGCCACTACATGTGGCTTAGTTTAAGTCCTAGCTGCTTACGTTTGGTGAATACATGTCTTTGCCACGTAAGGCGTCGATCCAAATGCATGCCCAGATACTTGGCATCTTCGATTTGAGTAAGTTGGGAGTTGTTAATTTTTACAGGATGACATGTTTCTCTTCGTAATGTAAATGTTACATGCATGGAGCTTTAATGCGCCATACTTTTTATCAATGAAGAATTTTATTTAAAGTTTGTTTGAAGCTGAAGCTGATATTGAATTGGTGTGGGATGCCAGGACTGCTGTGTCGTCAGCGTATGTTGGTGCTTGCAATAATGGTGGTGCTTGTTGTCGGGAGGATCAGCTGTATACAAGAGGTACAATATTGGGCCAAGTACGCTACATTGAGCAACGCCTGAGTATATTGGAATTCAGTGTATTCACTACTTTGTTTAACCATTAAATGTCCATCTGTTAGATGAGATTGCAATAGCTAAAATTGGGGATGAGGGAGCAACCTCTTTAGTTTGACTTGCAATTCAGTATGCTACATCTTATCGAAGGTCTTGGATATATCAAGAAAAGCAGCCGAATAATATCTATATAATTTAAATCTTGGTTTATCCGGTTGATCAGCCTATGCACTTGTTCAATCATACCATGATTATGTCAGAATTCAAATAGATTTTTTGGGATTATCTTTCTCTCCTCTGTGATATTTTTGAGTTTTTCAACATACAGCTTCTCGAATACTTATGATAGCTAGATAATGTTTCATTCTTGAATTAGTAATTTTTATCATAATTTGGAAACTCTGACAGAAAATATACGTATTACAAGAAATAAATACCATTTCCTAAACTATTTGCATTATATATATATATATATATATATATATATATATATATATATATATATATACAAAAAATTTAACTTATAATATTGTCAAACTTTTCAATAAATTATGGAATAATATGGAGGTATATATATATATATATATATATATATATATATATATATATATATATATATATATATATATATATATATATATATATATACGTACAGCTCATAAAAAAATAGGAACAAGTCTCAAAACTGCGACATTGGACTACCCATGAGGCGCGCAGTAAATAGGCTGGTCTTTACTCAGTCGAATGGAGACATTTGCAGAGTGAATATCGATGAATATATACTGGATATGAATGTATACAAAGTTCGATCTGGTCGCGTGTAAAGTGCGTCCTTTTTCCTCCGAATACCTCACTCTTTCTTCTACGCATACCTAGAGAATATCACACTTTTTCCTATTCTTGATGAGGAGTGCATATAGTATATTAGCCTTGCTTATAGTACAATGTGTATTTTTCTGTACTTATTTAGTGTTTTCTAATATTTATGTCCTATATTTGACTTGTTCAACGCCCTTGTAGACTTTTGTTATGAATATTTTTACCTCGTATATATCTATAAGGTACATATCCTAAATTAAATTTTAAAAATGCAATGTAATTCATTATTTGATTAAATGCAATACAAGATAGGTGTTTTTAATAGGACACCATGTATATTTTTATGTTATTAAATTATCACTGATAAGCTGATACTGATGCACTAGTACTACAACTTCAACGAGCTGTAGTACTTGTGATATAATAATTTAATAATAATTAATTTAATGATAATTCATTTAAATACATAAAAGAAACTAATATACAACGACTTTAGGCAATAACTCAAATATATTTGTTGAGTAATTCAAATAACAGAATAATCCAGCAAGGGCTTATCGCTCATACATGCTTGATTGTATTTATTTACATTAGCACTTTTATTAGTAAGAGTAGAAATAATTTAACTAATGCTAAATCATAATATACATTTAAAGATTTAACTGATTGATTAGTTAATTACAAGCATTATGCTGTAATGTTGTTGAAGGAAAACCACTGTTTATTTGAATCTATCCAATTAAAACCTTATTGTTAAGATTGAAATAGTTTTTCTTAAAACTCCTATTTAACTTTAAAACTTAAAAGTGAAATACTTCTTATTTCTACTTATATTTTATCATTGGGACTATCAGTGTTATTTACTTCCTCTGCATAGACGAAATAACTGACGCATGCGGACGTTTAGTGGCATATTTTTTCCTCCATTGAAACCTAACACTACTAGGGCAGCTATTTAGGAGCCTCTAAGATATTAGATAAAATTAACCACAAAGCTATTATAGATTTTATAACTGAGTGCCCGCACTGTATATGGTCAGATAAAGACAATACTTAGAAAGTATAATGCTAACGAGTTCAGCGGCATGTGAATATCAGGAGATGTGTTAACCGAAACTTTTCCAAATATCACGCAGAAGTCAACCGAATAACAGAAATAATAAGAGACAGTTTACCATTAATTAACGAAGTAACAGCGAACGTGAATTATTTTTTTAAAAGCGCCTACTCGGGGAAACACGTTTAGAAACGTTATACCTTTACCTCCTGAACCAGTTGTCACAAGCTAGGGTGTGTGCTACAGAAGCTATAGCTTATTATGATAAGCATTTTGAGAAATTAAAACGTGTTATCTTTAAGTTTGATGTCAACGAAAGCAATGCCATACACAGAGTACAGACCTTACTGCGACTACAAAGTATACAAAATGATGCCTGTTACATTAATAGTAACTATTCCATCTTATTTACTGTAATAAAGAAAGTGGAAGCGTATAGCTTATCATTACAGGAACAGTTTATGATATTAGATGGTGCTAAATAAACAACCACAATACACATGACGTTAACACTGTCATAAAAAAAAACTGAGATATCTCCAAAATATGGTTTTTGAACGCATCAACGGCTTCTTCTGCACGAGAAAATCGTTGTCCACGCAATTTGTTCTTAACGTTCGAGAACAAAGGGAAGTCATTGGGTGCCAAATCAGGATTGTACGGCGGATGACACATTAATTAGATTTTTTGAGTGTTCAAACATTCGGTTGTTAGACGAGATGTGTGAGAGCTCGCATTGTCATTATGAAGAATGATCCGACTACGATTGTTCGTTTTCCTTATTTCACCGAAGGCTGCCGGCAAACAAATGGTTGTGTACCATTCAGAATTGACAGTTTTACATTCCTCTAAACGCACTGTTGCCACTTGACGAGTTTTTCCGAAAAAACAGGTGACCATTTGTTTCGAAGTGCATCGAGCGCGAACGACTTTTGTTGGATTTGGTTCATCTTGAAACAACTGTATAGTCGACTGCTGTTTACTTTCCAGCTGATACGCATATACACATGATTCGTTACCTGTTATAATGTTATACACGTCTTTTGAATTACCGCCTTTTTATTTCTCAAGCATTTGTTTGCACCAACCTACACGAGCATATTTTTGACAGTTTTTGATCCAGCGAGAATAAACTTTCTTTATAGCTAAATGATCATGTAATATTTTTACATGCTAGTCGAACTAATGCCTAAGGTTGTTTCAGTCTCACAGTATATCACATAACGATCTTGCATTATCAGTTTTTACACAGTATCAATGTTTTCTGGCACAACTGATTTTGGACGACCTTCACGACTTGGCGGCCACGCTTAATCTTGTTATACCAGTGTTTCACAGTGGCAAAGGATGGGGCTTTATTGCCAAATGTAGAAGTAAGTTGACCGATGCACTGTTGTCTTGATAATGTACGTCGAAAGTCGTAATGAATCACCTAAATCACATAAATCAAGATTTTCACGAGTTATTGCCATTTTTTCGCTGAGAAAAAATTTTCAAATCACTGTAAATAACACAAGTCGCCCTTAAATGATAAAAGAAGAAGAAGGTTATGGTCAAAAATGAAAAACTTTCCATTGGAAATGTCAGATGGCGTCTGACAACACTTAGTGTTGTCAAGGCTCAAAATATAAATAGTGCTCCTCGTACTATTAAGACGAACAAATTTGTTTTAAATAACTATGCACTGAACGATTTCTAATTATTCCAATTGGTAACAAGTCAGAGAGTATCCCGCAGAAATTCTAGATGCTCCGTCCATGATACCGGAGCGGTCATTGAATTTAGAGGCCATAAAGCACCCCATTGAATGCATACGTGCCCGTCGCGAGTGCAACTCGTCCAGCGACGCAACCATCTGGTTGGTGGCTGGTGCATTGTATATGGAGTACCAGCCCGATGGACGATTGGAATAAATATAAAATAAGCTTACGCCGCACGTATAATCCTGAGTATTAATTGAGAGTCAAGGTGCATCGGTATTCGTTGGTCTATGCGACGGGGATATAGATTATTCGTTATTCTCGGCTTGGAGAGGATGCATCGAAATTTATATTATTGAAACTGATATTGTATGCAACGGGAATATCGGACCGGACGGATGAGACGATAGCTTTGGGTTGCAGCAACGCTTTGGCAGCCGATGCATGTTGTATTTAGTGATGCTTCAACTGCATTTGTCGGTTTCAGCCTGATTTATTTTTCCCTTTTGGCGCACATACATGTCCGTACGTGTTATTGAACACCTCAAAATAATGGCGCAAATAATTTTCTAACCTTATTTCAAACTGTTATGCGTCGGTTTTATTTAAAAATTTTTGACTGTTTGGCTTAGTTACATACCATAAACTACAGAAACACTGTTTTTTTTGTTTCCATCACGCACTGGTATTTGTAAATGTACATTGTAGTTTTTAAAACCGAGGTTCTATAAAATTAAACTTTGCCCGGAACTTTGCGGCGCCCCTGTGTTTAATCCGTTTGAAACGTACACACAAGTATGGGGGATCTACCGAAACAGAGTTGGCCGCGGTTTTATACTATTCGGGTATTTACATAGTCGCTGTAGTTTTTATGTTTTTAATGTGTGTCCATTTACTCGTGACATCGCGTCGTGTGTTTTTATTTTGCTTTAAAAACTCCTAGAAGTTGTAGAAATACTCCAAATATATTTTGTTATGTCTGTGGCTGTTTTTAGGCGTAATATTACACCACTATTAAAAAAACAGTAATACTCGTATTTTAAAATTAAGCTTGGAGATCACGATAAACCCTGGGCATCCCATATCATGTGCAAAGTATGTGAAGAAGGATTAAGGCACTGGAGCAATGGAACAACAAAATCTCTTCCTTTTGGTATACCAATGCTTTGGAGAGAACCTACAAATCATTTTGATTATTGTTATTTTTGTTTATGTAAAGTAAGTGGTTAGAACACCAAGAACCTTAAAAATGTAGTATATTCTAATGTTCTATCCGCCATTAGACCGGTTACACATAGACCAGATATCCCTATATCCCTATTCCAGAAAAACCAGTCAGCTTGGATGAAGTTATAAGTTCATTTTCTGCATGCTCGTCTTGACTATTGTCCACAGGATTTTGGTGCTGTTAGTGAGGAGCAAGATGAAAGGTTCCATCAGGACATAAAGAAGATGGAAGGAGGTATCAGAGTCGATGAGATGTGGCGATGATGGCAAATTATTGCTAGATGCTGAAAAGAGAACATCCAACGAATAATTACACAAGAAAAAGTTATTTATTAAAAAGGGAGAGATTTTCAAAGAAAAAAAAGAAATTAAAGATTCAAGACTATTTATGTTGTTGATTTTTACTATTTTTTTAATGTTAAATATATTGTTTATTAAAATGTATTTTTTCCTTTAGTTTTTAATTTATTCTGATTATTTAGTTGATCAAAACCTTACGTGAGGGGTAAAAACGGTAGGTAGATATGAAATCAGCGTAAATAACACATTTATAAATACTTATGAAACCCAAATCAACTTTCAAAATGTCAAAATTTGTAAGCCTGTGCTATCATTCACGATATGATAAGCCACAAAAATAAAACAAATCTGATTAGTTCTATTTTCTTTGATGAACTATAGTTTTCCTCAAAATCGTCTCTTGAGGAATTCAGAAAAAATGGAGGGCTTCCTATCTTCTACGTTCTGGCTTCATGTATCTTCTTATTCACTAATCTTCTCTTATTTTTTTTGTGGAGAATTTCCTTTTGATGGCCACTTATTTTTTTAAATTAATAGGTCCATCAAAATATCCCATATGCAAGCCTAATAAAGGGTGGTCCAACCATAATGCACGATGTTAATTGTGAATCACACCTTAATGTCAAGTTTTTTGCCCAACTTAATTTGACATTTCTTTGTTTCAGTATTTGACAAATTCAACCATGGAGAGGTACACAATTGAGCAGCGTGTTAAGATTGTTGAAGTCTTTTACGAAAATGGGCGTTCAAATCAAAATGCATTTCGTGCACTTCGTGACTTTTTTGGTCAGCATAATCGACCAAATATGTCCACAATCGGGAGAATTGTGCACAAATTTCAGCAAACCGGGTCTGTAGTAAATGTGAAAACACCTGTGCATGCTCGCCCAGTTCGTTCTGTGGAAAACATTGCTGTTGTTCGCGATAGTGTAGCAGAAGAGCCGTCAACCTCGACTCGTCGTCGTGCCCAACAATTGAACATCTCACGAACATCACTGATGCGAATTTTGAATAAAGATTTGAATTTGCACGCTTACAAGGTTCAATTGACTCAAGAGCTGAAGCCTACTGACCATTTCAAGCGTCGTCAATACGCCGAATGGTTGATTGAACAGACAGAAGTGAATGGTGACTTTACAAAGAAAATCATCTTCAGCGACGAGGCACACTTTCACCTCAGTGGATTCGTTAACAATGAGGTAGGCCAAGCAGTTACCGTGAATGGTGTTCGCTATCACGAGATGATAACGGACTTCTTGTGGCCAGAAATTGAGGATATGGACCTGGACGATATGTGGTTCCAACAGGATGGTGCCACTTACCACACAGCTAACGAAACAATGGCACTTTTGCGCGAGAAATTCAATGGCCGTGTTATCTCACGTCGTGGCGATGTTAATTGGCCGCCACGATAATGTGATATGACACCGTTGGACTTCTTTCTTTGGGGATATTTAAAAGAAAAAGTGTACGTCAATAAGCCAAGAACAATTCAAGAGTCACACAACAATAATCTATTTTTTTTAAGTCAGGGGTCTACGCTGATTATGTAGTTTGTGATCTGAAAAGTTGTCAGTATTGGACACCTAAATAAGTTCACTAAATAGTATAAACTATTTACAGGCGTTTCCAGAAAACATAATTCCAAGAGTTACTAAATAGCATCTACATGGTTGCTAAATTGTCTATAATTGCTAGTCTACAATTGTATATTCAATAATATTCTACCAAAAAACTCAAGATAGATTCAACAACACAGTATTCACAAAGAGGTCGAAATTATGCAAACAAAATTTGGCAAGCTGGATTGGTAAACGTGGATCATTACAATCACCAGATAGATCTCCAGATCAAACTTCATTAGATAATTTTTTCGTGGTTACCTGCAATCCAAACTTTGTTTTAATTGACAAAATAACATTAACGGACAATAATATATAATTAAGACTTAAAGTAAATTAGTTTATTTATGTAAAATCGTAGCCAATTTGAATATTTTCATTAATTATTTTAAGTGTGTTTATTCCTTATTAAATTTTTCTTAAGAACTTAAATAGTTATATCGTTACCATTTCATTCAACCAAAGTGTGTGTGAAATGCATATTTCTGTTGCATGTAAATAATATTATTTCAAGCAAAGATATATAGCGAACTACTAAGAATCTGAAAAGTATAAATTATAGGTATAAAGTATAAATTTTATAAATGATAAAATAAAAACAAATATATTTATGAACGAATTTTGTGGATGTTCAAAAGAAAAACAAATGCTTTCTTCTTTTCTTGAGTTCAAATAGAGTTTATATTGCAGATTATATCAATTATCATTTCTTAATCTAAGATATAATCACACATTAATTTATGTCTATACCAGAATCATTCCCAATGACGTCATGTCTCTTCGAAATCTGTTGAACGATGATATGGAAGATGCTAACAAAAGCTACACAATCCCAAGTACTCAAGTCATATTTGTCAAATAGTTTCACTAAGTCCTTGGAAAAAAGGCCTAGGTACTAAGGTTAAAGATACGGGTGGAACTGCATATGGAAGTATACATGAACATATTCACAATAATACTTTTTAATTACAAGATGCAGTTTTGCTGATTACCTCAGCTGCATATAATTTAATTGCATTTCTTGAAATTAACATTTTAATATCCTTTTACAATCAAACTCTTTTCCAAGCAAAAGAAACTAAGAATCATGATCTTAGTTCTGGGGTGCCTCAGGGATCGTATTTAGGACCACAACTATTTTTAATTTCTGTGGATAATAGACACCGTTAACCTTGTGGTGTGTCTATGACCTTAAATTTTGTTTCAAATCAATTTAATTGTGCAACTTATAGATATAACATAATTTTGATAATATATATTAGGCCAGTTACATGAAATACCGAACCTGGGTTTGATTTGTCCACTAAAATTGAATAAACTAAATAAAAATAAAGCTACGAATATGAACACAAAGCTACAAAAATCTTACACTAAAATATGCAAAGTTCAGTTCAATAGTCTACCGAGTCTATTGAACTGAGTCTCTAAAAGTCTATTGAAAATATTATGAACAAGAGTATTAAAATACTTATAATATTAATAACAATACTTATAATATCTGTTAAGATTTCTATTTAGTTTATGGCAATGAGTTTATTAGGGTCACTGTAAATATTTGGTTCCCTTAAAAATGTACTTATCTATCATTGGAAAGGTCGGGTCGGCTGCATATATTTCAGAATCGTATCTTGCTGTCAAGAACTATGTTGAGTGACACAAAAGCCGTCACCGTAGCGTCACAGCGAGATGTGAGGAACAGGCTATAAAACAGATAACCGAAAGCCGATGAGGATGCATTGCTATATCCACTGCCTAATACGCAACTTAGACATTAGTCAGTTTTTATAATCATTATACAGAAAGTTTTCTTTAAATCTTTCACCGTTGTTGCTTAGTTTTAAGAAATCTATGTATTGAAGTAAACACCAATGTTTATTTCACAACCCTTAAAGCAACAACAACAGATGTGGTACAACAGTACGCCCTAGTGATACGAAACTACATCACAATCAAAAACAATATCAATGGTGTTCATTCTAAAACATTGCCTTGTTATGTGTATTATCCTTTTAGCCTTCAAATGCGTGGTATTCGAAAGAGACGACCAGCCTTAATGGCATTTAATTCCCTCTTTCCAGTAACACATAAAGCATTACAGTCGCGTTAAAATGCACAAGGATGCACTAAATTACCATAAACGGTTGGATCCCTCTAAAATGCACTCGACGCGACGAAACAGATTTCCGATTTCCTGCTGGCCGTGCCCGAAGGAATATCAACGGACTGGCAATAAAAATAGAACTTTAAAAGTGAACACGCTCAGGTGGCAATTGAGATTCCACGGAGGAGTATGACTCACAGTGCATTGTCTTATCGGTATTAAACGCCAATCGGGTGCCGCCCCGGACACATAGGATCTGTAGCGTCCGGTAACATATCCATCTTGAATACGATATCAATTTGTTAATATGTAGAATATTAATGAAACGTATGCGGCGTGTAGTTTTGGGTCTGGCGCAGTCACTACTCGCTTTCTTAAGTTTTTATTGTTATATTTCACTTAATATTTATATACAGGGTGGTCCAAATTCGATGTTGTGTGCAATTTTTATAATGTATTTTTGACACCTTCCCCTTACACCCTTTGCTACTAAAACAGGAGTTATCACACGAAACACAACAGCATTTTAATTACACGTTCTCTATAAATTACTATATATAGGATGTGTCAGTTGGAGCTATAGGATTTGAATTGCGCGCTATTTTTATTCTGTCAAATATCGGGCGTCAATAGTTAACGACAGTTATCTACAAACCATACGACATCAACGTGCTGCGATTAACAGTTCAATAACGAATAATTTGTATTTTAGGAAAATGATCGATTACAGTTGCATTAAAAAAATCGCACAAAATAAGGAGAAAATGAAGCGCTTACAGAGTTTCTTCTATCTATTTAATGAATTAATCAAGAGACAGATTCTGTTATTGATAAGGCAACATCAATACATCCTCATCGTAGTCAGTCAGATGAAAATATTGCTGCAGTGAGAGAAAGTGTACGGGAGTATCCAAACACATTAATTTGACGTTCACTACAATGGAACCTGTCAAGAGCTACCACGCATCGGATTTTAAAAAAATATCTGCATCGCCTAGCATACAATTTAATAATATGTCACGATATCGTTCCCCATTTACTTTTATAGCATTACTAGCGTCATTTCCAAAGAAGTCTTTGAAAATGACGCTGGTCCACCACTCCAAAATACGCACTAAACCGTGCATCTCTGTGGATCCATTTTTTTCGTGGATGCGCTTGCTGACGCATCCGTCAAAATATGCTTCATCGCTGAACAAAATTTTGTTGCAAAAATCAGCATCACTTTCTCTCTTTTCTAACGCCCAATTAACCACTGTATGATGCTGTAAATGGTCTACAACTTTTAATTGTCGTGTTTTGAATTCCGAACTGAATTTTGGTCAACTGACTCTCATTGTATATGGATTTTTTTTTGTTTCTTGCAACATATTCTTTGTTCATATATTACTCAATAAAATTCCTTTTCAGATAGTTTTGGTGTGCAATTTGTGGCAATATTTTTGGGAGAATAAATGTCGCAGAGAGAATATAAGAGTATGAACATTTACACTAAGCGACGGTATCTCAGCTGCCGCAAACGATTCCGAGTATAACATTAATGGTATAACAGTCACAATGGGTAGTTTTATTTATTTAATCAGATTTGCGTTTTTGAATAGATCAAATAGATGTTGTAAATTTATGCAAGGTCGTCTTTCATCACGACAACGCTCAAACTCACACTTTTCTGCAGACCCGGAGGAAATTGTTGCAGTTAGAGTGGGATGTTTTACCCCATACGCCGTATTCTTCAGACCTCGTGCTCTCGGATTTTCATCTATTCCGCTCCATGGATAACAGTTTACGAAACTTAACATTTGCCAATCAGAAATCATTTAAAAACGTTGTTTCCGAGTAAACCGCAAAATTCTTATGAAATTGGTATTATGAAGCTTACTGAGAGATGGGAGAAAGTTATTGAAAATGGAGGAACGTACATTATTCATTAAAATAATTTGTAATAACTGCAATGTTAAATAATAAAAATACTTATGAAAAAAATGGAACGAAGTTTTTGCACAACCCGATATGTGCAACATCCCGAAATTATTAGAGTAAAAACAAACCGGGAAATACCTGTTTGTAGTCATTCCATTTTAGAAAAGATTCAATGAACTGAAACATTTTGATACATCAGATACTAATAGTAAAGACGTGTTTAATATAAACCTTATGTGTCAAACGTATTATCATCCATTTCGGAGCCATATTCTTATGCGTGCATGAGACCTAATACTCCGTGATTAATTTTATCAGATATGAAGAGCGAACTTTGACAAATTGGGACTTGACCGCATAACACGTCAAATTAAATTTATCTAACGATAACGTCAAGGAAGATGCTTCCTCGTTTGGTTTTTTAATCTTTTGACAATTGAAAGCGATATTGCTATAAAGAATATTGATTGACTGCGATAGAATCGGAATAGGTATTGTTGTGACAAAATTGATGAATGATGTTCGAAGACAATCAAGAAGAGGCGCCGGCAAGCGTGAGCAGAAAAATCTTCTCCGTAAGGACTGGAGTAATTCGAAAAGTGAGTCACCAATGGACAACCTAAAATGGCTTGAGGTGTGTGTATGTGTGGACATTTTTAGCCCAATCGTATGAAAACTAAATTTAGTCGAGTTCGTAGTTTAAAATATCAGAGAAATGTTTCCATAAACAAATTTGTTACTTCTATAAAATATATTGCAAATCAGTTTAGTAATTTACTTTTCTGACATAATTTTATTGCTGTTAGTTGAGTTACCCCTTTCTCTTGACACGTACAGACAACACAATTCACTTCTAAGACCTAAAGAAACAAAAAATGGCCTACATACGAGGTGTGGCTACAAAATAACGGGACTGATGCTGTAAAACTTTTATATTAAATTAATACATATTTATACATATTTAATTATTACGCCCTTCAATATAAACTCCTCTTCTATTCCTACAGTACTGTGAAAAAGTCTTTGGATACTTTGAAAATATAATATAAATAAAAGTTAAATAAAACCTTCAGGCAGTAAAACCATGGAAGATGTAGAAAAACGTCTACTAGAGTAAAATCAATTTCAAAGTATTTATTTTAGAACTTACCAAAAAATTAGTATTTTGTATGTCCACCTTTATTATGTAGAACGGAGTTGATACGTCTTAGAGCACTAGCTATTAGTTTCTGTATTGTATCTTCTGGTATCTGTCTCCATTCTTCTTGAAGGACTTTCCATAGCTCACCAGTAGGTGTTGGATCACCTTCCTTCGGCCCAGATAATCCCACAAACGTTCAATTAAATTGAGGTCCGGACTTTGCGTGGGCCATTACATTAATTCTAATTTTTTCTGTGCAATATGTTCCTGCAAATATTTTTGTGCTAGCTTAGATGAATGTTTGGGGTCATTATCTTGTAGCAGAAAAAATTGTTGCCAATTAAATGAATACCAGAAGGAATTGCGCGATGTTGAAGAACATCCCTATATCGCTCTTTGTTTAATATTCCATCAATTTTTATCAAGTCGCCAACTCCTGCAGCAGAAAGACAGCTCCACACCATCAAGGACCCTCCACCGTGTTTTATAGTGGGTTGTAAACAGTATTCCTGGTAAGCTTCTCATACTCGCCTGCGGATATATTGTCGCCTTGCACTACCAAATAATTGAAATTTGGATTCGTCAGTCCTTGACTGTCCAGTTTTTATGTTCTCTGGCATAAATTAAGCGTTTTTGTTTATTATTGCGACGTAGAAGTGGTTTTTGCCTGGTTACGCGCACGCGAAGGCCTGCCTTTAGTAGTTAGTGCCTTACGGACAGTAGAAGAATTGATACTAAGCCCTTGCGCATTTCTTAAACTTTCTGTCAGTTCTTTACTCGTTGCTTTTCTATTGCGCAATGAAGTTAATATTAAATATTGCACTGCACCTTGTGTTAATTTTTTAGGGCGTCCACTTCTTTGTTGATCTTCTATTATCCCAGTTTTTTTATATTTTGTTATAATTTATCCTACAGTAGACCTATACAATGTAATTACGGAACTGTGATCTACTAGTCTTATTTTAGCCATTTGTTTCATAGAACATTGTTCCTCGCGATGTTTAATGCACTTTTACTTTTTTTTGTACTATCGGCAAGTTTAAACGCCTTACTGGCCAAAGAAAGTCACAGCAGCGTATGTTAAGTTGATGATTGTTATTTAAATCATCTCGTTGTGCTATTGCACCACATCTTCTTTGTAAATTTTAATTCGTAGAAAAGTGAAAGTAACAGTTTACTAAACACTATATTTTCTATTTACATCTCAGTGAGCACAAAGTAGAAAACTACGACCTTTCCGTAGCACTTCTACATTCGAACTAGTTAAACCATATATTTTTCTTTCCTGGTCGCCTTACCTACCAGGGGTATGCTATTTATATAAATGGGAATTTCACATTATATTGTCCCTATTTCAAAGATCTCACTTAACGTAGGATTTACAAGATGCCTTATTATACTAATATAGTAGGTATAACAGGCCTATAAACATTTGGGTACAGACTTACAAAGTGTTTTACCTTCCTAGAACTATATAACTACATAAATTTTGAACGTAAATCATAAACATTTTGGCGATAGCAAGGATAAAGAGTGCTTATGCCTTGACCGGGAATCGAACCCGGCTCTCTCAATTTCCGGTTGGTTGCTCTGACCGCTGAGCTATCGAGGCACACTCATTATCCTTGCTAATGCGCCAGTTTAATGCGTCACTACAGTACTCCCTCCCTAGAGACATGGTTTGCCTCGATACAATTTAACGGAATATGACCGCGTTCGCCATTCTTACGAACTGTTGTTCGGTAACCCCCGGACTGTAGGGCGATGGATAGGACGGGAATCGAATCCGCGAATTTGAGATGTAAGGGAGGTTGGATGTACTGGAACGAATCACATCAAGTCGGGGTCACCACTTTGGCGGTAGCAAGGACAAAGGGTGCTTATGCCTTGACCGGGAATCGAACCCTGCTCTCCCAATTGCCGGTTGGTTGCTCTGACCGCTGAGCTATCGAGGCACACTCATTATCCTTGCTAATGCGCCAGTTTAATGCGTCACTACAACATGAATAACCGAAAATAAAGAATACAAAAAAAACATTGTGTGGTTTTATGAAACCACGATGTAAGTGAAACTTTTTTAACTGAAAATTTTCGGAAAATTATTCGATTTAGGGTATTAAAATCGCGTTTTTAATCTTAACTTAATAATTAGAAAATGGGAATGATAATGGGAAATCAATAGTAGACAAGATATCCAACTCTAATTTTACTTTGAATCTGCGTATTAGAGTACGCAATACATAATAAACACAATCATTCAAATGATAGACGCATGTTAAAAACTGAGACCAATATTTATTTAAATCATTAAATCATTTTGAACTTCAATTATTCTATCAATAACTTCATCTTCGCCTTGAGTCTTACAGTCTATAAATGTAACTAATATTTTATGGTAACTAAGATATGTTATTAACATCAACGGGCGTATTGATAACTTGTCCAGTGATTCCATATTGTCCCTCGACGTATCAAAACCGTTGAATTTGCATGAAGGGTAATCTCGGTGATATTAATCGCTTTGAAACTAAATCCAATTCAGAGAGATTCGGCTTAGGCGGATACTTAAACCCATTGTACACTGCCAAATTTGGTATTTTTCCAGCAACTAACGAGACTCTACAGGTCGCGCACACGAGAATATTTTGAAACGAGATAGTTGGGCATATTTGTCGAAAAATTGCACTGCACGATAAAGGCGGACTTTTCAAATCATTTTCGAACCATAATATATCAAAAACAGTGCACGCAAAATTAAATGGATTATTCTCAAATAAGTTTTCGAATAGATTATGAGCTCCATTATGTCTGATATACAATGTATAGATCAATGACGGATCTTCCTCTGCTCGAGTTCTTCGTGCATTGAGTCTTTCTCGGTACCGATGACAGTATACGCCCGCAGGAATCCTGGAATTTACGTCGTTTGCGTCGTCAGTTGTATTTTCAGGAGCCTGTGACGAGGATTCATCGTTGGAAAAATCTTGAGTGTGATTTGACGAGTTTTGGAATTCCTCTGCATCAACAACTAATCCTCGACTTGTGCTTGTATTTCGACTCGTACTCGTATCACTGTCGCTCGTGCCTTGATTAGAACTGGCGCCCGATTTTAGCTACTTGCATTTTTGACGATACCTGCGGCATCTTTCCGCATTTAGTTGCTTTTGATGCAGAATTTTTTTTGCAACAATATTTTCGGATACAGGCTCGCCACTTTGAACGATAGACGTATTATATCCAGGACTCGACGCTGGACCCCTACTAATACTCGACATGGCATCTGTCATCGGTCTACTAATTATTTCCGGTGGCTCAGAGTTTAGTTCGGCTTGTGAAAATGACTGGAGGCCTAAATAAAATTAATATATTGAATGGACCTGATATAAATTAAAATACTTCATCAAATATTCAAATGAAATGAGCAAAAATAAATTAAAGCACTCAAAATTAAAATTAATACATAAACAACGATATTCACCAGCAGAAAGTTCTAATAATTCTTATAAATTCACTATAAAAATTAAATTAACTCACCAAGATCCTTTTTCTTTTCCCTACAAGCACGAACTCTCTCGGCATTCTGTCTCTTACGACGTAAAATTAATTCATCGTCGGATATTTTCGCACTATTCTTGGTTCTTCTCTCGTTGACCAGTATATTTGACTCACTAGCTGTATCGTTATCCATTATGATCAAGTGAACAACAATATTTACATCAATATACTGATCAAAACACACAAATTCCGCGGAGCACTTGCACGAATGAGTGAGAATATAAATGCTACACGGTCAGCGAGCCATGGGCGCCGCCATATTGGCCTTGGCTGCTCTGCCGAGCGCCTTTTACTTTACCCCTACTCCGCGGCCGACTGTAATGCGACATGCGATAGATGGACGAAGAAATTTGAGGCGATGGAAAAAAAGTTTCACTTTAAAAAAGGGAAATACCCAAGCTTCGTGAAACAGGATAGCATTTAAGAAATTCCTAATATATAAGCTGGATTTAAATATAATAATTTTGCAGACTTTTATACACAAAATTGTTACCAGTCTACATGTGTCCAAAAACTTTTTCACAGTACTGTATACCGCTCCATGCAAATTTTCCATTGTTCAAAATGATGCTGGAAGTCTTCTTCTTCGAGCTCCTTCATGACGCGTGGAAATCGCTACAAGCGGATGGGTCGCAATTCCATTTCACCATCTCGCTGAACGACCACCAGGCAAGGATCGCCGTCCGTCTCGCGCCCGCCGCGGATGTCTATGGCGTCTCGACACACGTTCCACCGTAATCGTGCTATTCTGACCTCCGTTCATCCATATCTAATCAAGTGACCCTTGACAAGCCACACGTATTCTCTGGATTGCCATAATTCACCGAGTTAGCCATGTCACTAGAACGTGACAATGAGAATCACGTGTGATTATCCGCGTTACCCTTTTCCTCTCTAATCCGCGCCGCGAATTATCTCGGATGCAACCGTCGCATTGCGCCTCGTTCTTTCCTAGAACACGGCTTTTTGCCTTCTTCGGCTCTTACTCGTTGCGCAATTTTACGGGCCGCGTTAAATTAAGACCGCGCCGTAATGACGGCGATCAGAGAAGAACCGACGGGATTTTTTTTTGTGTAGAGGAAGCGCTGTTGTCGGCTGCCTCGTTGCTGGGATATCAGGAAATGGATGGAATTTTCTCCTGCGAGTAAGAATTGTAAAAGTGTTCCTGTTCAGAATTCAGCCACGTTTGGATATCATTAAAGTGTTTATGGTTGGTCACTAATGGCCGTCAGTAAATTGTACATAACGTAAAAGTCAGGGCGGATAGAGGATACCTCGTTGAAATACATATATAAAGATATGGTAGACACTATCTTCCCTTTTAATTGTCGATTTTATAGTATCGAAAATAAGAAAAACAATAAATGCCATTGAACATAATACTGCATACCATTCCAGATTCGAATGGTGATGATGAAGATCAGGAATTCAATGTGGCGTACATCAGTTTTGTGAAATCCATAGCAGCAATTTCGAAATTGAAGCACAGTGGCGAATTAGATGATTGCATGGTTGTAACAATAGATGACAACGATGATGACTCTCAGATTGTCGCAATCATTTCTGTTGAATACGTATCAGAAGAAACGAATTTGGTAGATGAAATTTTTGATGACGATGGTGATGATATTGAAATTATTTATTTCAAGAAAAAAGAAAATCAGAGTACTATGCAAAAGGAAAAGATAGACAGTAGCTCATTATAATTTTTGGATTCAATTGACATATTGGAGAATGTTGCAGTCACTATGGATAAAGTTTGCCCATTAACCAGTACCCCTTTACCAAATCATTAAACACCGGTTGGCAGATTCGTTTCAACATTTACTACCACGAATTAAATGGACAAATTTCTTCTCCATGTCCCATAAGTGCTTTAGATATTGTAAATTTGGAATTAAATAGTGACACTGAGTCCAGTGACAAAAAAATCAGAGCGTTCCGAATTAAGTCAAATGAAAACCACAGAAACACAGAATGAAAATTTTGCAAATAGTGAAAACTTTCACTATTGTGGTCTTATAATGTATACAGTGAAATCTCCAATTAGCGGACACCCACGGGATCGAACAGTTTGTCCCTTAATTAGAGGTGTCCCTTAATTGTAACAAAGGGAGAAAATTTTTTTTTTTCAAAAGTGAGAAATTTATTGTACATATGTACATAGAAAGGAATGTTAAAGTTACACGTTACATACATAAATCATCAACCATCAAATCAATATGTATGTTATTGTTGTGTTAAAAAATCGTCCATTGTACTTTGCTTTATTTTGCGATCCGTCATATTTGCCTCAAACATCGATTGAAGCTGAGAAAGAGCTTTGACGTGACTGGTAGCTAGGCAGTAATTTTTAAGTTTACACACCATACGAAGGGCTTCTTCTGTAGTTATTGTAAATTCTTCATCAGTTCTCTCTAGCTCCTCTGCATTTTCTTTTGGAGCAGTTTCCGAAATTTCCTTCTTTGATTTCTTCTATGTCCAAAGTTGAGCTCTCAGTTTGCAGATTTTTATCAATAAATGAATATATAGCACCACTTTGTGGATTCAATGTGAAGGCTAGCCGAACCATCTCCTAATGCTGCTCGTCTGGTGCTGGTTTTGAAGATTTCTATACCTCATTTGCTAATAAACCCACCTTTTTTGAAACATTTGTTCATAATTTCATTATTGTTTTCTTTGTAAGCTTAAACGATCCACAATACATCATCTAGTACGTTCACAGCTTTCATACCCCCTCTCTCGGTACAGTAAGTAGCATGTCGAAGTAGTCGTAAGCGGTACCGTATTTTCAATGTTTTTATGATCCCCAGGTCAAGGGACATACGGATATAATTCGGTGAAAAAAACACGATCTTGACATTTGACAAAGTTAGGTCAGGGTGACGGGTTGCATCTCCCATAAATAACATGGCGTCTTTTTGTTGTTAAAATCGAGAAGAACCACTCCTTCATGATGATCTGCGTCATCCATGTTTTATTATTTGCATGCCATTTTATACCAAGTTCATGTACATTAATATCAATAAAGTACCGTGGTTTGGGGGCCTTACCTATCACCAATGGTTTTTCGAATTCGCCCTTCACATTTACATGAACGTCATTGTAAGCCTTTCCTTGGTTTGTTTCCCTCCACTGCAATTTTCGCGTTTCAAACACATTGTATTATCAAGAAGGGCACGAAAAAATAAATCTCTTTCGTCGAGGTTGAATAGGTTTATATCGTCGTAATTTTTGATCTTGTCGGGTACTTTTTTCCAATCATCAAAATATTTTCAGGAACCAAACCACTTTCTCCGCAAATTGACTTATAAACAATGTTATGGCGAACGCGAAATTTTTCCCACCAACCACTAGATGCTTTGAAATCAGTATGGCGTCCAGTGATGGCAATTTGAAGAGATTCTTCTCTATTAAGAGCAACCAAAATTGGCATATTTTTTAAAATGGTCAAAACCATTCGTAACAAATTTTGACCACCTCAAAGCCCTTAGCTTCACTACTTCTTGTAAGAAAGACTTTCTTCATGTCATTGGTGATGTTTTGCTCGTTTCACAAACGTAAAAGGTTTTCCCGGTCTCTTAAAATCGTTGCTGCCTCTGTTTTACTGATTTTAAAGTGCGCACCAACATCCCTAATACTCAGTTTTTCGCAATGGTGAAACTCTATCCCTTCTACTTTACTTTTCAGAGTCAACCTCGAACGACTTGGAGCCATGGCTACAGAATTACTAACAAACATGTGATGAATGAAGTGATAATAAATCGTTAATGTAGCTATATTTTGACCTATTCGTATATGTATGTACATTGTGACTGTTCAAACACGAAACGTCAACCCTAACGTCAAGCCCGCTTGTCCCTTAATTAGAGATCCGTTTACGTGTTTCTCATCAGTTGGGACCAGAAAAAGTGTCCATGTCCGCTATTTAAGAGAGTCCCTTAAGTTATATGGGGGGATGTATTTATATTATTTTTATTTAATTTTGATAAGGATGTCAAGCAGGTTTACTCATATTTCTTTTTAAAAAAATGTCTCTTATCATATTTAAAAATTTTTACATATTTCAAAGAACGAATTTTCTTTACGCTTATTCAATTTGTTGATAATGGAATATTGGTAATGGAATATTCTATAAGGCCTGTCTTGAGTCAAGAAACTATATTAACATTTCTTCTAATGTATGATCGATTAAATGGGAAATAAATCACTCTTGATTTAGACAATTATAATTATCAGGATCTTAATAACTCTCAAACATATATTATTTAATGTAGCAAAATCACATAATTTACTGTATCAAAATTGGAATAACAAAAACGGTATTGAATACCATACATTTAATTAGAGTTGCCCAAAATTAGCACAGATAATTAATTTGGCATTTGATTAAATATATAGATAACTGATGAAGTAAACTAAACCTCAAATTTTTACATTAAAATTAAAAAAAAAAATAAAAGCCCTGTATAATGCGGTCTTCTCCGACTACACTCCGACGACGCTTGCCCACAAATCTCATTCTATACAGCAGGCACATTTTGTCGGATAGATTTCAACAAAGCACGACTCTAACCCCAAAATCTCCGAAATCTCCACGGCCCGAGAGTTCCGTAATATCATGCAGCAATGTGAAAACAAAAACCGCTGACGGGTTGCCTGTCAAACGTGAAACGCGGATAATAGGAAGAGCACAAGCTCTTGTCAGCGGCCCGAAGACTTTTAAATAAAAAGGTTTAGGCGAGTGACATGGCCTAACAAAAGCTTTCAATTAGTCTGTGTGTGTATGTGTGTGTGTCGATTCTCTTTTCGAGGTGAGATATGTTATTCGGTATTCCATTGTCTTAGCGGATGGCCTGCTTTAGAAAAGATGGCGTCGGGCGCTGACTCGTGAGAATGTAGCAAAATCAGGATACGGTGTCGAAGGTTGGTATGTGGTGAGGATCACTTAGATTAACGAGAGGTATGTGTAGAGATGGTGAAGATCGGTGCGACCGCTTACCTCGTATATCGACCTCATACATACATTTTTTATTGGGACACTAATTTTGATTTTGTTCTCATAGACCAGTCTCTCTATGTCAGTAAAAATGTGTAAATTTTTTTATTTCGTTTTCTTTTGCGTTTGTTCTTACTTTACTTAATGCTATTCTTTGATAATCTAACCTCCGATGGTCACACGTATACATACAGACACATCGAGCCAAATTATGTGGGAATGGAACCCACACTCGGATTACTCCGAACCGGCTCCAAGCGCTTGGCATCATTACCTCACATTAATCTAAGGAACTTGAAGATCTATGAGGTAATTATAGGATAACTTACCCTCAGAATATATTTGCTGTTAACTACAGTTCTATTTTATAACATATATGGCAAATTTAGTAATAAAAGGGGATTAAACCTGAACATAAAACATAAAAAGCTGAACATAAAAAGGGCAGTAGTAGGGCTGCCCGGTTGTTGTCTTGACCTGCCTTGGTAACATTTTCTTGTTTGATATTTTATCCTTTTGCTTCTATCTAGCATGAAAGGCTGAAGCACTGTCGACTACACCACTTTATTGAATTATCATGTAACAGAGTACATTTTAATACCATAAAATAACAATAGTATCAATATAATGCAAAGTTTTACTAGCAGAGGGAAATATTCAAACTACAGAAATAAAAAGTTTATACTCCAACTCATCTGCAAATGCCTTATATAATAAGGACTAAACAAATTAGGTCAAAACAGCTATTCTCCTATATGCTAAACGCCGAGCGCTGAATTATATGACAAAATTTTGTCTAACAGAGTTAGCACTAAAAATACAGTGATTGTTCCAAACCCACCAAGAAAGATGCAAAGTGTCACCTATCTCAGGATATTGTTGACTGCAGACCAGTTTCGACCTTTCTATCTTGGGTCTCGTCAGTGCAGTGTAAACGAGTATACCTTCGACAGATGAAACTCACATCTAGTAGACGTTGCTACGTTCCACCGCATATAGTCAGGAGAATAGCTATTTTGACCTAATTTGTTTAGTTCTTATTATGCAAGGCATTTGCAGATGTGTTGGAGTATAAACTCCTTATTTCTGTAATTTAACAATAGCGTCAATATGGGAATGTCAACATTTATTGACATATTGTATGCGAATATTAATTGTTAGCTGCTAATTAATGGTTGATAATTAATAGCAAGGGATATCACATGATATCTCTTTAAAAAGGATTTGAAATTACTTAGTCGTTGGTCTAAGAAAATCGACATTTGGTCAAATAGTCACTGAGTATGTCAAGTTGAACATATTTGTTATTCTAACCACATCTAGTTATTACATAGGGTGTCTCAGTTTTGACTATAGGATTTGAATTGCGCACAATTTCTGTTCTATCAAAGGCAGTGCGTCAATATTTAGTGATTGTTATTGACAAACTACATGACGTCAACGTTCGTTTTCAAAGAAATATGGTCCAACTACTCCATCACTCCAAATTGCGCACCAAACAGTACATCTCTGCGGATACATTTCTTTTTCGTCAACAGCATGTAGATTATCAGCACCCCGAACTCGACCATTTTGTTTAACGCAATACATCTCTGCCGGACCCTGTATATACGAGGTCTGATAAAAAGAATACGGTGAATAATTTTATTATGAACAAAGTAATAAATTTACTGTAAATTTGAAGAAATCTCCTTCAAAGTACTGTCCTTGGCTAGTAAAGCAATTATCCCAAAGTTGTTTCCATGATTGGAAGCATTTCTGGAAGGCTTCTTTCAGAAGGGCCTGCAGCTGCTCCATCGTGGCCCTCTCAATATCGGGAATGGGTGTCAAAACGTTTTCCTTTTAGCACGGCTTTAATTTTTGGAAAGAGCCAGAAGTCGCTTGGTGCTAAATCTGGAGAGTAAGGCGGATTTGAACAAGCATCCTTTTCTCAGCCAAAAACTCGCGGGTCAGAAGTGAGGTGTGGCATGGTGCGCTGTCGTGATGAATGAGGAAGCCGGTGGTCCATTTTTCTGGTCACTTTCTCCATAAATCGTTTCTTAAACGTTGCAGTACGCCCTTGTAATGTTCGTAGTTTACAATTTTGCAATGTGTTGATCTGTTTTTGAAGTCGAAGGACGTCACGACAGTTTCCCATTTTCAACCGACTCATCACCTTTAACTCGTCCATACCACGTCTACAGTCTTCAGAGTCATCACATTATCTTTGACATTTTTTTGCAACTTAAAACGAAATATAATGTTAATTATTCGAAATCCATGATGCGGGATAGACACGCTAAACACGCCCTCACTCTTCCGGCTCTGGAAGTCAATTGACAAGTCATAACTTGTTCAAACTTGACACTGAATATCTCAAAGGATCAGGCTATCGAATGCATCATTTAATCCATTTAAAAAAAAATTTCACCGTATTTTTTGATCAACCCTCGTACATAACCCTTACCGATTACAGTACAAATGAAAAAGGAAAGAGAAATTCTCTCGTTCCCCATTGATCTTTCCGAGTACATTACTTTAGGCAGCAGCCATTGTTCGCGATGATCCAGAAGAAGTATTGTTTACAAGGTCGGCGCGCAGCAAAGGAATACCCCGAGTCATTATCTCCTCAGCCCAATCTAAACGAGCGAATCGATCTTTACTCTTCTTTAAGAAAGAATCTCACTACTTTTTATTCGATTCGAACTATTGGTAGGGAATTATTTTTATGGCAACATTAGGACGATAAGTGTTATTAGAATATCTTGTATGGCCTGATAGAACTTGCTCTCGAAGCTAATCAAACAAAACGTGTAAATATTAGAAGGGATATTTTCACTATTATCTATCGCATGGAAATAATTTAAATAGAAGCTTTAGAATGATAAAATAAATTAGAATATCATGTAGATCAGAGTAAATTACCGGATTTATGGGACGTCTTTAGTTGCGACACTCGAATATAGATTAGAGGAACTCTATTCGCCTAAGTAGTTTGAATGTGGTGCATTTCGGTCGTAAACATTAAGTACTGTCTGATGGCTTTCGTGTACTCAACATTCTTGTCTTGTGGCCGATTGAATAAATTATTAAACCTCAATATTCATAGAAACACATCATATAATTTAGATTAGTAATTAATGGGTATTCAGCACAAGGAAAATAAAGAGGTAATGGTGAGAACCTGTTTCCTAATTTAAAATCGTTTAAAATATAAATTTATATTTACAGATTTCAGTGGTTAATTTTATATCATTTGTACACCATTCGATATGTTATATTTTTAAAAAGTATAATAGGCAACTAATGATATTTATGTTTATTAGATTCTTTGCGATCAGATGACTGTTTAAAGATAGTATCAAAAAATTGATAGTTTAATGATTTGTAGTATTTAATAATCCATGTAGGTGTAAATGGTTCTCAATGGTGGTTCATCAGAATAAGCAGATGATTACCACATCTATAGCAACAGGGGCAAAAAACAGTAACAAATTATGTTTGATTGCTTTGTTGTCTTTATATTTCAATTATTTATAATCACAATTAAAACATTCAGAATTGTCATCCTTTATTTTACATGAACTCATAACATTTCGTACGAGAAAAATGAAAAATTCAGTGGTACAGCTTAGCAAGAATAGGAATAAGTCCTTATTCTTTCCCTCCGAATGCTGTCTCACTCTTTCTTCTACAGAGAGAATCATACACTTTTTTCTATTCTTGCTAAGCTGTACGAATTTAGATTTTATATTTTGATATTTAGATATATTGAATTTAGATATGTATATGTATATTCGTACTTTTCTAGTACGAGTACATCTAGGACCAATAGTAAAAACGAGCGATTGCGAATTTTAAAGAGAAAAAATGAGAAATAAACTTCGTCGTGTTTACAAACACATTCGGGCGCAATACATCTGAGAGATCCCATAACCAGACCTTGTACATTTTAGAATTTATTGAAGTGGGGACTTAATTAAACGCTTGTTTTAATCAATACATTAAAATAATAGATGTCTTACACTAGATTTTAATCACAACAATTAAGTTTACATAAAGTATATCATTTAATGCTTCAATATAATAAATTTGGAAGATTTTTATAGGACAACCAGCTATTGACAAGTTTTTTTCTGTTTTAAAGACAAAACACAAACATAAATTAGTATTGAACAATATTTTGAATACAGAATACAGATCAAACCACCTATTTTTCATATAAAAGTCATAAAGTTATATATATAGGAAAATATTAGATGTCAATTACAAAGAAAAGTTTTAAGTAACTGCCTATTTTAAATGTAAAGAATTATAAATCCTCTTCATCATTTTAGCATGT
The DNA here is from genome assembly GCA_037954035.1 of Rosalia funebris. Taxonomy (NCBI): domain Eukaryota; kingdom Metazoa; phylum Arthropoda; class Insecta; order Coleoptera; family Cerambycidae; genus Rosalia; species Rosalia funebris. The sequence continues at coordinate 37,669,264 of JAZFAV010000015.1, forward strand.
TCCAAACAAAAATAAACGTAACACTTTTGGCAATGATATATTTAGTATAACTTATAGTGTGACACCTAAATGTGTTAATTTTGAATAATTACACAATAAAAAGTCAGAATAGGTAAATGTAGAGATCCCAAAAAAGATTATTGAATTAAATAATAAAAGAAATCTAACAAAATATAAAAGTGAGAATAATGATGTAATCAGGCGTAATGCATCTATCTCACGGATCAGGGCGGCCCATACAAGGTCAGCAAATGCACTAAAACAAAAATGAGATTGAAAAGAACTTGTTGATGAGATTGTTGCAAGTATTGAAAGTTCAATTCCACATATGCCTGATCCTTCTAGAAGATTCGTGAGAGAAGCTTGCAGTAATCAAATCTCCACAAATATTATAAACAATAAAATCTCAAAATCCATGAATAATAGAAGAATTTTCAAGCGATTATGAGAGAATGACTGTTTTTATTTAAAAGCTGATAAAGGTAATAAAGTTGTTGTATTGGATAAAAAGGACTATTATGAAAGGGTAGACAACCTGATTAGTAACGGTCCTTATAAAAAACTTACCAGAAATCCACTGCCAAAAATGGCCAATGAAGTGAGAAAAACTCTCAAATCTTGTAACAATCTTATTACTCCAGCTCTAGGAAAAAAGGTTACATGTATCTAATCCAAGTATATCCAGACTGTACTGCTTGCCTAAGATACATAAACCAGGTAAGTCGATGCGTCCTATTATGTCTGCAATTGGAGCACCGACTTACCACCTATCGAAATGGTTAACAAAGGAATTCGAAAGTTTACCCAATACATCATCCAGTTTCTCAGTAATAAATTCCAATGATTTTATTAATGAGATAAAATATATTCAGTTGCAAGAGGATGAGACTTTGATTTCCTTTGATGTATGCTCAATATTTCCAAGTGTTCTGATACCACAAACCTTGGACTACCTTAGCGATTTACTGGAATCAAATAATCTTAGTCCAGATCTAGTAAAAGAATATATTGAACTCACTAAAATTTGCATGAAACAGAATTGTTTCCAATTTAATAACAGTTTCTTTGAACAACATGAAGGGACAGCCATGGGTAACTCATTGTCATCTTTCATTGCCAGTTTCTTCATGAATAGAGTTGAAACAGAAGCAAAACAAGAAATGGATTACTTCCCTAGGGTTTGGATTAAGTATGTGGATGACGTGTTCGCAGTCTTTGACACAAAAGTTATGAACATTGATAATTTCGTTTCCAAATTAAATAACCGTTTCGCGTCAGTAAAATTCACATACGAAGTTGAAACTAATGAGCAATTACCAATTTTAGATGTATTAGTTATTAGAAATAGCGAAAATAAGTTGGAATTCGGTATATACAGAAAAGGCACCAGTACTCTCAGATATATCCCTAATGATTCCCACCATTGTGTTCAACACCAAATGGCGAGCCTCAATTTTCTACTATTCCATCGCCTACTAAGCTTCCCACTCAATAAGGAGAGGTTTTAAAAAGAAAAAGCGCTAATCAAGGATATAGCCGAGTGTAATGGATATTCTATTGATACAGTTGAAAAAATGATTAGGAAACGTAGATATAAAGAAACACTTCGAAATTCCTCGACCTTTCAAACTGAAAGAGAACATCCAGAAAAATATATATCTATTCCTTACGATCCTCGATTCACTCGCGTTATTAGATTTCTAAAGATATAGGAGGAATGACGGTAGTTCATTCGTCAAAAAATAAATTAAAAGAACTTTTAGGCAATCCAAAAGATAAAATAAACACAAATAATAGGTCGGGGATTTACGAAATCAGCTGTAACGATTGTAGTCAAAGGTACGTTGTACGTGGTACATTGGTAGAATAGATAAATCTAGTGTTGCCCAACATGCCTTCGAGAACAACCATAAGATAGATATTAGCAACTTAAGATTAATTAGGAATGTAACAAATAGTATGAATAGTGACAGAGGGCCTATTCCACATAGCCCGCTCTATTGGCTAGTTACTCACGACTTATATTATTTTTTCTTGTCTTACATATTATTTTTATGGACTTGAACTTGAATACAATATAGTATACCCAATAAAATATATTTTTCTTTTTTCCGCTTTACGACTCCTCATGTGTCCTTAGCCTGTTCAAGAGTTCTCTTCCATTCCATTCTCAATAAAATATCTGACGACAATATTATACATTTAACAAACACGAAATAAATAAATTATTGGTTATACATGTTAATAAAATATGTATCTATTCACCGATCTGTGTATAACTAAAACATGACAACAAAATATACTTGTAAATATCGACTATCCTAAAAAAATAGTAATAGATGTACCAGAACCATAACAGCAACATTCAGATTCTTTATAAAAATTTATAAATGTTATTAAGTTATCTTTATTACCTGCTAAGCCTGTAAAGTGATAACGTATTATATATATTTAAATATAATAACGTTAATCCGATAAAACGTATTGCTTTTTACAATTTATTGCGTAAGAAATTAATTTAAATGAGTACATTATAGATAACGGGAATTCAGATGTTATGGATATATCACCGAATAAGGAATTAAGATAGGACAAACTCTAATAAAGTAGCGTTATCTTGAAGCATTATTGGAAATTTTGACAAAGCTTAATATATCGAACCATATATTTACTTCGAAATGATAGAAAAAATAAGAAAAGAATAGCTTTGAAGATTATTCTACATTTGAAAGGATTTATATAGTTTTGATTAAGAACGTTATATCTTATTTCTACTTTTTCAAGAAAAACTCAATAAAACATCGCAGATATTGGTAATGGTGCAATCCTTATCCTTCAAACCCCTCATTGTGTTAAGCATTGCAATTCACGGTTTTCTTTTGATTTCAAATATTCAGCAATTATTGTACAAGGATTTTTGCTATACTATATATAATAAGACAAGAAATATATGGTCACCCTCACCAGTAAGACCAACTGGATGTCGGGTAGAGCTGGATTACCGCTCAATGGAGACATCTGGTACACGGGTGGAGCCAAGAGTGTAAACAGAGCGGGTCCGGGGGTATATAGGCGACGCGATGGGATAGGTAAAACCTTCCCCCTGGGCATATACACTACTTCACTCCAGGTCGAGCTAGTTGCAGTTACATACGGTGTTCTGGGGGCCGACCAAAATCAGACCCAGGAGATGGTATGTATCTGCTCGGATAGCAGGGCGGGGTTGGCAGCTCTCAATTCAGCAACGACAAAGTCGGAGCTGGTATATAATTGCTATAAATCATTGAACTATTTGGCAGGGAAGGGACCGGTGGAACTCTTGTGGATACTCATTAAGGGAAATCCAATTGCAGATGACCTTTCCAGACTAGGGACCAGGGAAAACCTCTATGGACCAGAACCTGCAGTGGCAATAAGTCGGAATCTGATCAGAGACCGCATTAATTGCTGGGCAAGAGACCAGCACAATGAAATATGGAGAGGAGTAACAGGTTGTCGAATAACCAAACTCTTCACCGAATACTCGGAGATTGAAAAATGGGCCCAAGAATTCATTAAATTGAATAGGCACAAAGCCAGAACCCTGGTGGGAAACATAACGGGCCACCATAGTAGCCTGAATGCATATAAGCACAAGCTGAGGCTGACTGACAGCCCGGCCTGCAGATATTCTAGAGAAGACGAGGAAACCTCGATTCATCTTCTTTACACCTGCCCCGCACTGGAGGAGAAAAGGTGCCTTATATTAGGAACCCCTGTTATCCTAGAGGAGGCGAGGCTTAAGGTAGGGGACGCGGATGTGTCTAAATTGCTCCTTTTATAGGATAGCATTTTTGGACAATGACCCGTACAAGAAGGGATCGCCAAAGGTCCCATGTGATCAGTGGCTGATGAGGCCAAAACCCATATAACATAGTAATAATAATATATTATAACCATATTAATGCCTACCGGCTGACTGTTGCATCTTTAGTGAACATCCAATCGCGTGAAATGCATTCGGATCAATATACTTCTTGTAAAGTTCCTCGTGTTTTTCGCAAAAAACAAATTGTCATGGAAACTATGAATCTTCCTTTTTCGATTTCTTAGTTTCCATTTTTGTTAACTTTTATTCCACAGATCCCAGCAATTCCAATGTGAAGAGCACCCTGAAATAAAAAACAAAACTAATAAAACACAATAAGTAATAAATTTATTAAGGATTGCTAACCACTTTGCAGTTTTTATTTTTTTGTTGTATTTACGTCCGTTAATAAAAAATCCTCAATTGGGATTTTGAGTAAGGAGTTAATTTGTTCATAAATGAAAACATCAGATTTCCGCAGATTTTCTTCAAATATGCTATCAGTTTGAGAAATTTGTCAATAGAAATATTATTTTTTATCGAAGTCGATGACTTTAGCATGAAATTATAGCACTAAAGAGATTTATTTTCTTTAAATCTGTGTTCAGAATATGCAATTGCTACAACTTCATACACTGCGTTGACAGATGTATTTTTTGAGGAACACCATTACGCAAAAGTGTCGTACTCTTTTTCATAATCCTGCCTGAATTTGTCCTGCAATAAACTGGAAGTCGCTTTTTGAAGCCACTCGGAAATTTCTTGGTTTTCCATATTCTTGATGAACCTGACAAAAATTCGTATTGTTGACTGTTGCATTCAGAAATATATTTTATTGTGATATTTGCAGACTACTTAATTTAAAGAAAAAAATGAGTTGATATTTTTTAAACCACTGACTGGTATATATTAAGGCATTTGATTGTCAAATGAAACGGTCACTTAGTCAGATTGTATTAAAGAAGAAATGTATCTTAAAAATGTTTAAAAACCGCACGCTTATAAATAAAATAATATGTACGAGGGGGTACCTAAAAGAAACCGAAATTATTTATTTTTAAATTTGTTTATTTAATTTTTCAACAAACCACCCTTCAAAGTACTCTCTGCTGGCACTAGTACAGTTGTCTAATCTTTTATTCCATTGTTTAAAACATTTTTGAAATTCGTCCTTTCTGATGCTCGACAGCGCCTTTACGGCTTTTTTCTTCCTTTTCATGTCTCTTTTCATTCGGGAAAATAATAAAAGGGGGCAAGGTCGGGTGAATAGAGGAGATGAGGCAGAGGACAGAGGGGTCATGCAATTTTTGGTCAAAAATGTTGGTCAGAAATCAGCAGTCGAGACACGATTTTGGAAACCTAGCTTTTCCATGCCCAAATATTCCTTTAAAATTCGCTGACCTGAACCCCAAGTCACTCCAGACTGCTCCACAACTTCGTCAATGGTTCATCGTCGATCTTCCAGGATGATTTAGCGAATTTCTTCAACATTTTCATCAGCTAGAGCCGTGGAAGGACGGCCAGAGTGCGGTTCTTTTGAAGGGACGGTTTGCGGGACGGCTCTTTTGAAACGCGAAAACCACTCAAACACTTGAGTTTTCTTAATAGCATCATCCTTGTAGACCGTTTTAAACATTTCAAGAGTTTCTGTGTCAGTTTTTCCGAGCAAGAAACAAAAGTTTACGGCCGCGCTCTATGTACGAGTATCAGCCATTGCAAAAACTTCGAGTACACAAAACAACTCTCACTAAAAAATTCACACAAACGGAATCCTCTTTAGCGACGACGTTTGGCATACTGACTCGAGAGTGGTAGTTCTATACGCTCCTAGCTACAGAACGCGGTACTACAAATACTCCGCCGACCACAACATCAGTTGGGTTTCTTTTGGATACCCCCCCGTATACAACTCTTGTGGTAACTGTTTTAGTGAATGGAGAACGCGTTAGCAAACTTCACTTATATGCAGTAGAAACCTTATTATCACACTTGATATATAATATACTGTTCCTATTATTAAGGACCTTTTGCCGCTCCGCTACACACCCCACTCGGATGTATGCTTATCTTGACAGAATAGGACACTCTTGGCAAGAGTCACTCTTTAATTCTCCTTGATTCAGTAATCCGACTAGTAGCTTAATGCCTTCTGCATACATAATAAGTAAGATCTTATCTATGTTTAGTAATAGTCCAACTCTGGGTTTCACGAGTATATCTTCATTCTAATAAATTTACTCTTAGAATGCCCGATAGCAGTGGCAACTCGTCGGGGTAGGCAAGGTAGGCGCCGCCTACCTATAAAATTTTATGTCATTTCTCATAACAGCGCAATTACAATGAACTGTTAACGTCCCTGATAATACAGAAATATTTAATATAATTAATAATAACTACTTTATACTAATTAAATTATCTATCGCCATCGGCGGCGCTGGTGCCGTAAACACCCTTTATATATACCACCGCACGGCGCCGCGCCACACCGAATTAAATCATTTTATTCCTAAACAGAACAACCAGACCAGGCTCGGTTCTTCATCCCACCGCCTGAAAATCGATAGCTACACGTCAACCAGATGTCGGTAAGACGACAAACAGCGTTGTTGTAATGGCAAAATAATCACAGTTCAGACGTCTGCAGAGAATTATATTCTTTAAATAAAGCAGTTGGAGACGGATGCATTCGGCGCCTGAAGTAGATCGGCGTTCTTCGGCAGATCCGAAGACGCCTTCGCATTGGATAAGCCGTGATATTACTGGGGATATTGGGTATATCTTGTGGGATATATTGTGATGATCAAATTGAAACATTAAATATCGAATCAATGTTGAAATATTTTGTGGAATATGAATTTCGAGAAATATTTCCAGAGGTTTTTAAACTTATTGTTTTAATTGCTACAATTCCAGCAACAAGTACATCGGTTGAAAGACATTTTTCTTGTTTAAAATGTATTAAAACGCATAGTCGGAACTCTATGAAGAATGAACGTTTATCGTCGCTTGCACTTATTTAAATTGAAAAGGAATTATTTAGCACACTTCAGAAATCTGATGACTTCACGGAAAATATAATTAACAAATTTTCATTAATTAAAGATTAAAGGCGCATTAATTTAAATTATAAAAAGTAGTAGGTATCCACTTTGTAATTGTCAGTCAATAATGGCGATGGTTAAGGAAGGCTGTGAGGGGAGGAGGAGGCCTATACCCTAAAGCGCCCTAAAATAATGTATTATTGCCAACCCAATTTACATAATATAGGTATAATATTCAATAAATATATTTCGTTTATTCCAGTTTATTTATACCCACAATAACTATTATTATTCACGAATAACAAAGAGGTATCAAGTTCAAAAAATCCTTGTGAAAGTCTATATTTTTGTATAAATGAAATTCAATCATTGAAATTGTGAAGTACCAGGAAAACGCGTGACCTTGAAAACTTTAAAAATTTTCGCATGCGGCGCTATTTTTAAGGGTTGATGAAGCTCATACGCCGCTATCGCCTACCCTAATATGGATACCACGAGCCGCCACTGCCCGATAGTATATAATATTTATCGGTATATTGTGTTATAATTAATACGATTCATTAATTTTTCCGTATATAATACGTAGACGTCGAATATGGTAGATATGGCAAGGTAGGCGGTTGCGCCGCCATTATTTCCCCAGCATATTTCCTCATCGTTTACAATAAATAACTAATTAATCGCCGCGTAACGCTCTTGACATTATGAAAAGTTAATTAACTGAATGGTAATAGGCTAGGAAAATGTATTCTAATTTACAAATTGTAATATTTACATGTATGTTTAAACAATAGTGTTACAATAAGGTTATGTTCGACGCCCTCGGACGAATTTCAATAGCGTTTCGCTTTTGTTTTGTTACAGTAGCGACTGTTGACATTATCCGACAGTTAGCAGGCAACATACTGATACATTCATTTGCATTCGACATATTATTATGATTTCCAAACATAATAATATGTCCATTTTATAAAACATTTTGCGGTCGTAAAATAAATAAATATTAACGCAACAGTTCGTCTCTTCTACGTAGTCGGTATTAAAAATATTTTCGATGTGAATAATGCTCGGATGGATCTGGAACGAAATCTGCATAACATGTCCTTAGATAAGAATGATGTATTTTAATATATTCACGGTGGTTATTAGATCAAGATATTTAATACAGGAATATGGTGTAGAACCTTATGAATTTTATTAGACTATTTTTTATGTTAATACATTGCATTATTTAACTATGTAGGTACTACAAGATAAATATCATGATATATATTCGATACGTTTACTTCAAATATATGTAACAATAAATCCATTTTTAGAGTTAATTGACCTTGGCTTCATTGATTAAGAGTATAATTAACTCATAAAAGAATTCAGTATTGACTAGATTTCAGGAAAAGGTATCGAAAGTGTCTCATTACGTTATATCTTAATATTATATACCTACAGTGCTTTTATTTCAAGATTTGCAACCCAAAAGAAGACGGCATTTCGAGAAAATATGATGGAATCTTAAGACAACTTTGTATTATTTTGTGTTCTACCCCTTTTCTGTTAACCACTCTAATTTTGAAATATTAAATGATTTTAAAATGTCTTCTATCACCTGACGCATAATTTAAATGTGTTTCTACCGTTATATCAACAAATTGTATACTTAAAGCAGAAATTAAATTATTTGATATGTGTGTTATTACTATTATGTTATATAATTAATATTTGAAAAATAATTACTAAAATAAGTCAAGAATACACTTTTTTGTAGATATTTTTCCATAATTGCCAAATGTCTTTTACCGATTATCATACCACATCAATTGACGAATTTGTTAATCTAATAAAACAGGATTGTAACTTTCCACAAGCAGCGAAAGATTATATTCATCACGCTTCACTCGACGCGTGTTTCATTACCAAGTAGGGGTCATCAGGGGAGAATTAAATTTAAATTTTAGTCATTTCCTGATGATACCAACTTGCTTAACAAAATAAGCTTCGAGTGAAAACTGTTCTCCTGTTTCTGTATCTAGATCGCAGGTTCCAGTCTATTCCCAGAATTCTGTAATGTTTATTATGTTACCATATATTTGTTAGACTTTTGAACAGAATATATTTTTTCTTGAATGTCATAAGTACAACTGTAGATATTGGAATAATGAAAATCTTCCTCATGTGGTTTAGGAAAACCATACACAGGTTCCTGAGAATATCAACATGTGAAAAAATGTTTTAGAAGGCGTCATCATCACATCTCTTTCTATAATTCCAACATTTCTTCCAACTTCTAAATAATATAGGCCACTCATCCTTCAGTCATTAGAAATTCAGGTCGAGAAGACAGAAACCTGATGCTTAAGGAACACAAGTTGTATGTCCAACATGATAAAACTCTTCCTCGTTACGCTGTTCCCATAGGATAGTATTTGAGTGACATAATTCTCAGGAACTGGATTGGAAACAGATGTAATCAAGAGCTCAAAGATATCGAGCTTTACCCCGCTTAATCTGTATCTCTGGACGCCCTTAGAAACACAAATTTATAAAACTCAGCCAGATAACGTTAATAATATTGAAACCAAAATAAGCTGAAGAACATAAACAGATCTTGGGAAATGTTAAGACGGGAAGCAATATCTGCTAATCTGTAAAATTTAATTTTTGATTTTGCCTTTTCTGCAATGTCTCTGTCTTTTCTATTACCTACTTCTCTTCCTTTTCTGTAATATACTGTGGAATGTATAGCATTAGTTATAAAATAAATTGTTTATATCTACAGAAAATATTAAATAAACTTTCATCATAAAATTTATATCCCTGAGACATGTCAATAATACTGATGCATACATATTTATATTATGCAATAATAAATGATATTTTAAAAAATACAACTGGAAAAACTATAAAAATAGACAAACAGTAACATGAAGTGCCAATTAGGTAGACTGATTCTAAAACACCTCAATATTTCCCTGTCAAATACTGTATAATCGGCTTAGCAATACAGTGTTACAAATGCGCTAGACCGTTTAAAAAATTGACAGCATAATTAACGGAGATAAACTTGTCTCACGCTGATGCAGCGGTAGATCGATTATGGCCCAGCTGACAAATTACTCACTTAAGATTATTCCCCCTGACTTTAGAGATCATTTTCTCAAATAATCGCAAGAATTCATCAAAAATCTTTTCATGAATTTATTTATCGCATATTCCATGTAAACGTAATAAATGAATTATTAGAGTAGAAGGGACCAATTACTCGATATAGACAATAAAACAGCATCTATTTTACATACTTTGGAGGCCTAATATTCTCATACATGTGCTTTGGTGCTACCAATAATTTCGACAATTTAACCAAACTTTTAGTATTCACTTTAATAAGACTAAATCCTAAATTCTTTTCCTCCAGAATGCTTTTGATTACCCCCTCATGTGGTGTAACGTGAAAGCCTTCGTTTGGCTTGAAACATACCAGGGTGTATCTATTATGATAGAAGAACCTTCAATTGAGATCTTTGCATGATGAAAATGTGTGATTTATCTACACAGCCCCAGAGTTCTACTCCGTAGATCCAAATGGGTCTAATTGTTGATTTATATAAAAGTATTTTATTTCTTATTGGTAATTTGAACTTTCGTCCAATTAGCCAGTTCATTTCTTCCATTTTTAAGTCAATTTATTTTTAGATATGTGATCCTTCCAGGTAAGTTTATTGTCTAGGTGGAAACTAAGGTATTTAACGGTTGTTACTTGAGGTACGATTTTCTGGTTGAGATGAATTGCAGGACAACGTTCTTTTCTAACAGTAATCAATATTATATAAGAATATTTGGACCCATTTACTTTTATCTCCCACTTTTCCAACCACTCCTCTAGTATTCCTAGATTGTATTAGAGATTGTGTGTTGCAATGTTAGGATCTGTATCTCTAGATATTAGGATTATGTCATGAGCGAATGTTCCAGTAGTTATCTGCCTTAAAATTGCTAAATCAGATATAAATAGTATATACAGAATAGGGTCAAGTATACTTCCTTGTGGCACACCCAAGTAGATTTTAAAACATTAGGAATATAATTTAACTTATAATTTAACTTTAATATGTAAACTAGTATACCTTTGACAGATGAAGCTTATATCTAGTAGACGTTGCTACGTTCCACCACAGTAGAACGTACCAAACGCCATCTCTTGGTAGTTTCAAGAACAATCTAAATCGTAGTAAAAACTTGAGATTATCAGTGTAATGCAAAGTTTTACTACGCAGAGTGTACTATTCAAACTACAGCAAACGTAGCAACGTCTACTAGATGGGAGCTTCATCTGTCAAAGATTTACTGCTCGTGCTACACTCGTTTACACTGCACTGACGAGACCCAAGGTAAAGTCGAAACCGGTCTGAAGTTAACGATATCCTGAGATAGGTGACACTTTATATCTTCCTTGTGGTTTTATAACAATCTGAATCACTGTATTTTAGTGCTAACTCTGTTAGACAAAATACGGCAAATTTTGTCATGTAATTCAGCGCTCCGCGTTTGGCATATAGCCAGGAGAATAGTTGTTTATACCTAATTTGTTTATTCCTTATTATATAAGGTATTTGCAAATGGGTTGGGGTATAATCTCCTTTTTTTTGTGGTTTTAATATAAATATTAGGTTTTTTGCTATTTTCCACACTAGCAACAACAGCTGTATTTCTTATAATACCTCCGCAAATTTCACATCGTTAAAGTCTGCGTTAAAGATCAAATTGTTGTCCAAACGATGGGCACTGGATTAAATATCCATACCCATAAATATGCCACGACATAAAATAACCCAAGTACCTATTTAATTTGGTTTAAATCGTTACACTAAACACATCCTAATTTAATGACCACGCATGTTGTCTTTTGGAGACATATAATAGTGTCCTAATGATGCAATATCACAATAAATCGAATATTTATTATCTAAAAGGCATGTAGATTATGTATGTAATAAAAGCGCGATTGAATTGGTTTTAACATACCACGTACCATAAAATAAGTTTAGGAGAATAATAAAATAGCTGGATTATCGTTTCGGACGCCACGATCGTCGTGGGTGGTATTAAAAAGAACGGTTCAAGTCTCTTGTATGAAAAAATAGGTCCACGCTTCATATTATAAAATATATTATAGTGAACGGCATGGAATACATTTCTTAATACTAAATAACAATCAATTGGTCCTCTTAGTCTTAAAAGTTTTATATCCAAGATAGTTTATATCATCATTCATCAATCATCACCTATTGTCATTACCATCTTAAGTAATTTTTATATGAAGGTTCATAATGAATATAATAATTGAAATTAGAGAAAATAGATGTAGGTAGTAGACAGAAGATAACTGAAGTTAGAAAACGTAAAACTTACTAACAAGTTTTAATCATCATCAATTTTATTATTATTATTATTATATTATATAGGTTTGGGCCTCATCAGCCACTGATCGCTTGGGTAGTCCCTTGACGATCCCTTCTTATCCGGGTCATTATCCAAAAATGCTATCCCATAAAAGGAGCAATTTAGGCACGTCCCCCGCCTTAAGCCTCGCCTCCTCTAGGATAATAGAGGTCCCTAATATAAGATACCTCTTCTCCTCCAGTGCGGGGCAAGTGTAAAGAAGATGAATCGAGGTTTCCTCGTCTTCTTTACAGTATCTGCAGGCCGGGCTATCAGTCCAGTTATGAATCCTACCAGGTTTCTGGTTTTGTTCCTGTTCAATTTAATGAATTTTTGGGCCCATTTCTCAATCTCCAAGAAGTATTCGATGAAGAGTTAGTATTTCACTTCGCTATTATAGCTTAGTTCTTCACCACCAAGTTTCAGCGGACATGTTCTGTTCCACTTATATTTCTTGGTGAACACCATCACCTCAGTCTTAGAGGGATTGACCGAGAGTCCCTTATCCCTGCACCAATTCCCAACCTTGTTTAATGCTCCCTGCATTATATCAAGAATCGGCTCCAGGAAAGGGCCCTGCGTTATTATTACTAAGTCATCAGCATAGCCAATTACTTGGTAATCCTTTAACCTTTCAAGCAGCTCATCCACTTACCAGGCACCATAGAAGGGGGTACAATACCCCTCCTTGGGGACAGCCCGAGTCGACCCGGCTCTTAATGGTTGTCTTGCCTTTGTTGGCAATAAGCTGTCTGTTTGTCTGTTGATTCTATAACTACTATAAATTCATGGTACAGATAATTGTATATTACCTTCGATATGAACAATACTAGTAAGTCATCAGCAGTACTGTTAGATAATATGATATATTTATATAATTTCAAAACGTGGATATTTTCAAAAATAAGTGTCATTCAATTTTAATAAATGCACGACTTGCGTTAGTTGATTATTGTACTGTCCGTCAAGAATAGAAAAAAGGTGAGATTCTTTAGGTATGTGTAGAAGATAGAGTAAGGCATCATTTTGAGGGAAAAAGATGCACTATACGCTTGTCCAGATCGAACTCTGTGTACATTCACATCCAGTATATATTCATCGATATTCACTCTGCAAAGGTCTCAACTGGACTGAGTAAAGGCCAGGCTATTTACTGCGCACCTCGTGGGCTATCATATATATCAGTTTTCACACTTCTTCCTATACTTGATAAGCTGTATATGCATTTATCTCTGTTAGATAAGTACACATAGCGCCGGTATTACTTGGTGTAATTTTTTAAGAAACGCTTTTCAATATTACACTGAAACGCACTTGAATTTAAAATAAATATTTATTTACCGATCATTGCAAGTAGGTCAGGAACTCCAAAGACACAAACACAGTGTGCCTTATGCATAAAAGATGTGCCGGGACACAAAATGCTACAAATAGTTTATTTTTTAGATCTTATCGCAACTGGTTGATTCATATTCATACGGATTCTAATCCCTTATGATGAATATCATCAGATATGAACGGCAAATCCTTGATGCATTCTGACACTGTATCTTTAGATAAAATCTAGCTGCCGTTGGTAGCTGGTGAAGACGCTTCCTGTTTTGATTAATTTTTTTTATACCGTCGCTACTGTTTGACCTCTTATGTCAAGGTATCGAGATTATCTCTCGATGGAAATGCTCCGGTAATAATATAAATAATGCAGTAAGTGGATTGAAGGCAAACCTAAGAAAATTTAAATATTCAGGATATGACGGTGGTATTATTTCGATAATATTCTTCGCTCTCTAAACACGAAGATGAAATTTTATAATAAATGTTACTGTAGCTTTATTATTTTACTGCTTTGTCGCGAAGATTAAATAACAAGAAGTATATAAATCCTCTCATAGATATTTAATTTCATTTTCCTTATTTATGTTGACATTATATTAATGATAAGATTTAAAAAAAAACTAACAATAATGCATTTACTACTTAAATCTCACTAGAATTCTTTAGCTTAGCATGTTCCGTATTCCTTATGTTAACTATCTCAATATTGTTCAAATGTGTACATGCCTAAAAAACTAATTAAACTGTCTAAGATTTAGTCTTGTATTTCAAAACAGCATACGTAAAGGCTTTTTAAATGCAGTTGTATTGAATACATAATGCTAATAAAAAGCACCTAATTATGTACTGTTCAGATGAATTTTTTGATAGGAATTTAGGTAATTATTTACTTTTACTTTAGCGTAAAATTCTCAAATCCTCACCAAAATTTGGCTACTCCCTTTTTATTTTTGGAGGGTGCTAAGTAAGAATCGTACTTCTGTTTCTGGTGGTCGGACACAGTTTCCGAAAAAATGAATTCTCAACTTTTAATAATAAAAACTCATCATGTATAGGAACAAGTCTCAAAACTGTAGTAAATAGCCTGGTCTTTACTCAGTCGCATTGAAACTTTTACAGAGTGAATATCGGTGAATATATATTGAATGTGGCTGCACACAAAGTTCTTTCTGGCCGCGCGTAAAGTGGTAATGGTTGCTTTTAACTTCGAATACTGTCTTGCTCTTTCTTCTACGCATACGTAGAGAATCTCACACTTTTTCCTATTATTGAGAGCAGTAGATCCACCTAGTAGTTTGCATTGCATTGATGATATCAAGTTTTATTTTGATTTGGATTGTTTTCGAAACTGTCGAAAGATGGCGCTTGTTAAGCTCTACTGTGGTAGAATTTACCGGATGTCTACAACATGCGAGCCTCGTTTGTCAAAGGTATACTTTGACACTTACACTGCACTGACGAAACCCAAGGTAAAGTCGAAACCGGTCTGCAGTTAGTGGTATCCTGAGGTAGAGGATGCTTTGCATCTTCCTTGTGATTTTCGAGCAATCTAAATCACTGCATTTTATTCTGTTTACTAATCACTATTTAGTACTTGTTGTATAAGGCATTTACAGATTGTGTGGAGATATCTCCCCACTTCAGTAGTTTGTATAAATTACCATTTTCCAGGTAAAATTTTGCATTGTATAAGCAATAATTTACAAATAAATAGACTGACTGCACTGACTACATTTAGTTAAGATGATGTCGAAATGAGATTAACCAAAATGCAAATTTGCAATTACTTTACACGAAGGATCGATTATGTGGTGTACTTGATGATATTCTGTCTTGAGAGTGACTTAAGTTAAAAAAAACATCATTACTATGTTCGAAATACCAAAGTTTCAATACAAGGTGTAAAATTACAAATCAAATGTTTCCACTAATACATTCTTAGCAGAAAAACCAAGGACTTCCCTTATGGTACAAGTATCCGATGCGCCTGGATGTGGATGTATGATCTTTTCGTTCCTCTAGTCTCTACAATCTGAAATCCTGCCTTACACTAATCAGACAGTGGATGGATTTTCTCTGTATACAAGACGGATTTCTTCTATATACAGATGGATTTCCTCTGAATAGAGGTCTAATGGTAACCACACATCATAAACAACTGTGAAATTGGATTTTGATGTACATATTCTGACGTTTGCGTAATGGAAGTGTTTGTGTAATGGAAAGAATGGAAACAGTTTATATTACCATTACATGCATGCCATATAAAGGCATCCTGTAAAGATAGAAATATTTTTGATGAAATAAGTTAATTTTTTATTCTAACTGAATAAAAAACTCTCTCATCTTGCCGATAAATGGAAGAGTCTACCTGAACCTAGCCATAAAAACAAGCCAAAGTTATGTTGTGAGATTTTTTATTTGGCAAATAGCGATGAAATAAACTATACATAATTAGCGATATATTGAGCGTAAGTAACCAATACAACTATAAAGATTTCACTGTGTTTCACCCCGACTCCACTTACATATTTGACCATCTACAGGGCAAAGGTAGTCGAGATCCAAAAGAGTCACAGGAAGTAAAACGTCGAGGCCCTATTTCCACAAGTAATAACACTGAGATCTGCTCATCTGGTTCCCATTACCATTAGTTTAAGGTCATGAATAAATATTATTAACTGTCAAAAAAAAACAGAGTGTAACACTGTATACTAATTGTATGTCTATATTTATAATAGAATGCCAATTGCGATCGCCTGCTGTGTCTCCAGACTTGGCATATTTGGCCTACAATTATAATTATGCACACATTTCATACAAAACATAGATTTACATCAAAGTATTATATGACTCACCGTTGAATTAACAGATTGTTACAAAATGTTTTCATTGTTTTAATTTTTATTGCTGGGGAGTTACAAAATGTTATTATCCTTTCGCAGGTAGGAATAAGGCGTTTATTAATTAGTCGAAGACTCACAATGCGCTGAAAGTTGCCATCATGGTCATATCCCCGGCAATAGAACCATAACAATTATTAATCAATCTTGTGGGTGGAAGTAATTTATTTGTTACAGTACGCTGTCTGTGCCTGATTAGATTTGCAGATAATTTTTGCGACGGCCATACGTCTATAGGTTCAATTCGTTTACCAAAGAAAGCGCGAAAACACCACATGCAATGTTAACAGTAATGGAAATGCAATTCCAAATTTTTCAAATCAACAAGAGTCTTTCTTCTAAATATTTACATTAATGAGAAAAATATTATATAATTTAAAAATCAAGACAGTGTATATAGTTTATTTCATCGCTATTTGCCAAATAAAAAATTTCATAGCATACCGTGGCTTGTTTTTATGGCTTGGCTCAGGTAGACTGTTCCGTTCATCGGCAAGATACGAGAGTTTCTTATTTGGCAAATAGCAATGAAATGAACAGTAAATGATTATAGCCAGAATGTAAATTTACTATTCATTTCATCACTACTTGCCAAATAAAAAACTCTCTTATCTTGACGATAAATAGAAGAGTCTACCTGAGCCTAGTCATAAAGACAAGCCAAAGTTATGTTTGAGATTTTTTATTTGGCAAATAGCGATGAAATAAAGTATATGTAAATATATTAATTAATTTAGTGATCTGGAAAATGTTATTTAAATATTGCCTATTTTACAAAATTTTTATTCGACATATTTTTGTTCTTGAAATTCACTTCTAATCAGTTAACACTTAATTTAAATCCCTGAAATAAATGATGTAGAGGATTTCATGTACAATCAAATGGTTGCATAACATTGTCCTAATATTTAAGTTTATTGTCAAATATGATAAACCAATACCATTATCTACAGTTTTGGATATTTAATATTGTCCCATTGCTTGGGATATAATTTGTGTTAATGCAATTACATTAACAGATTTGTCCTAAAAATCGCATATGTCCCGAACGATATATAAAACAATACATAAAAATGTACACATGATGGTCTTATACATAAAACACAAATTTATTTTCCGAAGAGGTAAAATAAATCCATACAATGCAATATTACACTGGTTTTTGGACTTATTAAAAAAAAAAACTTTCTTTGGTTTCGTAGATCTATGCAAGTTGGTTCAGTTGTTTATAATTGGTCAAAATGGTTATACTGTAATGGTTTCTATATTGTTATTTTAACAATATTGAAACGTCTGATTCAAGAGATTCGACTTTGTTATGGAATATTCCAAACGATTGTAAAGAAGAAATTGACATGCATCCATATAAGACGCAATCATATCAAGTATTTTTGCTTAAAGACCACCAGAGACGTATTGGGTACCGTTACTGGTTTTTAATGATTTTACGAAGTTCTGCTAAATTTAGAACGTTTTTCTCGCAAAACATCATCATTTTTTACTGCATATTTTTTACTGATTCTTCACAGCATCTCGAGAACGTTGGTGTGTGAATGGTTATTTCCTACAGAAACATATTTGGGCTAGTTTTTATTTTATTGTACTATTTTTTAAAAGTGTCAAAACTCCTATAAAGGAGTTTTGAAGAAATAATGTCGGTGTTGGCAACAAAACGGCGGCTTTATGGAGGTAAAACAATGGTGACCTTAGTGCATGTTGACTTTGTTTACTTTCCCCCTTATAAAACCTCAATCCAAATATTACGATATAGTTATTATTTACAAGATGTCTTAAGGAGGCTTATACTCCAACCATCTATAGGTCCTAATATTAAGGATTAAACAAATTAAACCACAACAGCTATTCCCCCGGCTACATGCCGTCGACGGGCGCTGAATTACGTGCCGAAATTTGCCGTATTTTATTCTAACATAAAAATAAAATACTGCGATTTAGATTGTTCGAGAACCACAAGGAAGATCCAAAGCGTCCTCTATCTCAGGATACCGCTAACTTTAGACTGGTTTCGACCTTATATTGGGTCTCGTCAGTACAGTGTAAGCGAGTATGCCTATGACAAACGAGGCTTCACATCTTGTTGACACGTTCTACAGTAGTAGACTGTAAAACGTAATCAAGCGCCATCTCTCGGTAGTTTCGGAAATAATCCAAATCGAAATAAAACTTAGTCATCTACAATGACAGGAATCATCTATAAACGCAATGTTTTCTGATGATAAGTTTTATAAGATGTTGTAAGGAGGCTTAGGGATCTACAGGTGGTTGGAGTATTAGCCTCCTTACGACATCTTGTAAAACTTACCATCTAAAACTTTGCGTTTATAGATATTTATTATTTATTTATTTGACCGTAAATATTGCCGAATCAATTACACTTTTCTCAATAATAACGTTGACACCGTTTTTTCTTATAAGAGAATTCTATCTAGGCAGATTTCAAAGCAAGAATGTTCTCAAGAGAAATTCAAATCATGTATAGATGTATCATTTAAAGTAAACTAATGACAAAGTGTTATTTTAAACTTATTTCCGTATATTATAATAAATTCTATGAAAAGAAACACACTCACAACTGATTAAAGTATATCATTTAGTATTATTGTAAAATGTAATTTGGACAGTTACTATTTCTATTGTTTACAAATTAACAGAACTACCATTACACATTCACGCATCCCAACTAGCTTTATGTCTTATTTAGTAGATGTCTGCGTACCCCGAAGCGATCGTTTTAAAGATGTGAACTACACGTGTCATTAGTGAGATTTTTAATAATATAATTACAGGTACGTATACGACTTCATTTATGTGCTATTAGAACGCAATGTTTTATTGCAGCAGTGTAGTTTATTGCTCCCAACAGCACTTTAATTTTTTTTAATGATAATTATATAAGTAATTCGAAATACACCTGGGCCGACTTTCTAATACGATTAGAAGTTTACAATTTTTACGATTATTTGCTCTTAAAAGGCTTGTAGTCGTAATTATTCGTCAGTAATGGTGTGAAATGAAAATCATCGTTTAGTTATCGAGATTAGTTACACTGGTTATAGAGAAATGAGGGATTTCAGATACTGGTACACATAAGAATGTAAACCGCTTTAGATAACAATACACGTATACTATGTCTTAATTTTCTGTTATTTTTTATCATTTTTTTTTATTTAACTTTTCCTTTTGATTGACCGAAAATAGATTGCTTTATTTAAATATCTATTTAAATATCCTTATTTCATTTCACATTTTAGTAATAATATGGCATGCATGGAATAAAGATAGTATAAGTATGCAGAAGTAGAGCTAATGCTCCTATAACTTCTAGCATTTGTATGTTAGTGGATTGGCACAAGTTCAAAAACTTATCCTAGGTTTGTATACAAGTCATACCATCCCTCGGATAGAATGTAAAACAGTAGGCCTCTGTTTAATTCTAATATATGTTAGGCAAGTAGAATGCCCTTACGTTACTACAAGTATGAGGATTGGGTAAATTTCCCAAGTTGCGGATAGCTATCTCCTGGCGTCCATTATATGCCTTTGTTAGTAACGTTAAATAACGGTTTCAAAAAATAAAACCCGCCACAGGTAGGATTCGACATTTGTCCCGGACTGGAACCGAACGACATACAGCTGTTTCGAACTTATTAGCTTATCCTACCTGTGGCGGGTTTTATTTTGTAAAACCTTATTTGATCGTGCAGAAACAGTAGAAAGGGGTCGAGGATCGCTTTTAGGTATAATTCAATGCCTGGCGGGACTTTAGCCCGAGGAGTAGTTGTTTCATATAGCGATTATGTAATAGCCTTGCTATTCTGGAACAACTTTGATAACCGCTTGGCGGTTTGGTAGTTCCTTTCTCGATTTACGACTTATATGTTACTTAAATAACGGTATAAAAAATAATATTGAGATTTAATATACCTATGGAATTTCAGTCAGTTCTTGTGTTCTGAAGAAACTGAATTCATCCTCTTCCTGGATCATTTTATAAAATTGAACAAGGGCTATTTATTCTGATCTAACATCACAGTGTCTATAAATATATGTAAAAGAAAATAAGCAATATAATTTTTGTATATTTATTACTATTGTAATCTACTAAATAAAAAAAAATAAATTGTATAATTAAAGATATGGACTGTTTATATAAGTCCATTTCTAGTATATGTATAGAAAGTTATAATATTTAGTGTATATATAGAAGGAAAACAGACACAAAAGAAATACAGATACTATTTTGCATCTCGACCATAAACTTTGGCTCTCTGTGCGGTGTCCTCCACCGTTGGAGTGTGACTATAAAACCACCTTTTAATGGTTTTATTAAATACGCGAAGGCCCTTGGAAACATCGTAAAGTTTCGTTTCTTTTGGCGCGGCAATAATATATTTAATTAATGAGAGCTGGTACGGGACTAGTGTATTTTCAACAAAGTGCCTTACCGGATTTGGTTGGTTCTTGTTTGTATAAATTTTAAATTTAAATCTGAATTCATTTTGCCATGTATATAAGCCACAATTAATGACCAATTTCTGCTCGTGCTGTTTAACTCTTCAAGTACTACGTGCGACGATAAGGTAATTTTCTTAATATATTTGTCATTATTTTGTAACTGGGAGGTGGTACTTTTTGTAGCTGTTTGAAATTATTGTACTATAAAACAGAAAATGGTTAAAATAACGTTTATAATATAAGTAATAACATTAACACTATGTGCTAACTTTTTAGTATATCATCAACGACAGTGGATATTTCTCTATTAATTTCCATGCCACTTAAATATACGTTAATGAAATGTGCATTTTTTTAAACACGTAATGCGTAACATATAATTTTGTGCACACAGCGCAAACACCCATGTTTATGTTAATACAATATCATATCGGATCGTCTCGTAGCTGAAATTAGAAACAATACAGGCCTACAAGTTTTCACATTTTGAAAGTTGATTTGGGTTTGGTAAGTGATTAAAAGTGAGCTTTTTACGCTGATTTCATATCTGCCTTCCATTTTTGTTCCTCATGTAAGGTTCTTGATCAACTGAATAATTAGGATAAATTAAAAACTAAAAGAAAAATTACATTTTAATAAACATTATATTTAATAAAGAATAAGAAACATAGTAAAAAATAACAGCACAAATAGTTTTGAGTTTTTAATTTCTTTTTTTCTTTGAAAATCTCTCCCTTTTAAAAAAACACTTCGTTTTCTAGTTTTTCTTGTGTAATCATTCGTTGGATGTCCTTCTTTCAGTATCCAGCAGTAATCTGCCATCATCACCACATTCCATGGACTCTGGTACCTCCTTTCCATCGCTTTTATGTCTTAATGGAACTTTTCACCATGTTTCTCACTAACAGTACCAAGAAATCTGCAGATGCAGAAAATGAATTTTTATACTCATATTACAACCAAGTTGGTTAAACTTGTCCACATTTTGTTAATAATTTCCTCATAATGCGGATGTTTAAATTTTCCTAAATACACTTCTGTTACATTTTTGAAGCATATTCAAGATTCTTTTTCAACTTCTGTCATTGTTTCTTCAACTGTTGGTCCTGTATTAATTTTCTTATTTGTGGTCCTACAAAAATACCTTCCTTTAATTTTGCTCCAGAAAGAGCTGAAAATTTGCCACATAAGTACTTAAAACAATTTCCATTTTTATCTATAGCTTTTACATATTGCTTCATTAATCCTAATTTAATATGAAGTGGCGGCAAAAGATTTTTTTGCGGATCAACCAAATTTGCATATATAACGTTTTTTGAACCAGGTTTTGAAACAGCTACATTCATAATACAATATATTCGGGGTATTTTTACAACTTCTAGACATTTTTAAAACAAAATAGAACCACACGACTCGAGGTCACGAGTAAACGTACGCACATTAAAAACGTACTACAGTGACTATGTATACCCGAGTAGTATGAAACCGGAATATTCCTACCGATCAACTCTGTTTCGGTAAATACCTCACACTTGTGTGTACGCTTCAAATCGATTAAATACAGAGGCGCCGCAAATATTGAGGCAAAATTTGTTTTATAGAACCTCGGTTTTAAAAACCACAAATTATTGTACAATGTACATTTACAAATGCCGGGGTGTGATGGAAACAAGAAAACAGTATTTATGTAGTTCATAGTTTGTAATTATGCCGAAAAGTCAAAGAAAGTCCGATCACAATATCTTTGTTGACCTGTGTAATCTCCCAATATAGTCATCAGCGACCTTGGTAAACATGTTCGATCTTCCTTACGTCCTGACAGAAATATTCCATACTTTTATCATTAACAGGAACACATGAATGATGGAGAAATCTTGTTAATTTCAGGATTCATCAAAATGTGAACATAGAACATGTATTTTAATGGTGTTTTACAACGTAAATCTATAAAATAAGATTTAATAGATTTGCAGCCAACGGTTCATAAGTTTGATTGGTGATTTTCCTAAACCTCTCTAATTACAGTATGCCTATGTTCCTAGGAGTTTTGCGTTTAGTTTTATGTCAAAATTGGTATATTTCTTCATTAAGAATTACTTTACATGTAACATAGAACGAATAACATCGATAATAATCTGAGATAAATATTTAAAATTAGCTTCAGTCGGTTTTCTTTAACTTATTATTTTACAATGTTAAAAGATGGACAGACCTACTAAGGATACTTTGCGAATAATAAAACTACGGCTACTTGAATAAGGAGTTCAGTTGGGTATCTTTGAAGTCCAATTTCCAACACCATTAAGATGAGACCACCTTGGAGCTACGATGAACATTAACACAAAAGTTATACCCGAACGAAATATATATATATATATATATATATATATATATATATATATATATATATATATATATATATATATATATATATATATATATATATATATATATATATATATATATATACAGACGAATTGAGAACCTCCGCCTTTTCTTGAAGTCAGTTAAAAATTGGAAAGGAACATGTTAGAGCTCTTGATACATCTTGAATAGTGATGAAAAAACAAGCTATCAAGCTTACATCAAATCTATTCATTTCATCATGAATTCACTTCATACTGTCATAACAGTTACCCAGCCATGTGGGTATTCATAACTTCTCAATGATTTTCTTACAGTAAAACAACAAGAAAGAATTATATCTGAATGATATTACCTATAACATTCTGTGACAATTAAAATGGTAGATTCTTATATCCCACAGCTGACATTTATTGGATTAATATCGTCGCAATTATCTGCCCACTCCTGCGATATTATTGTACATTGTATTATGATACATTACAGAGGCACTGGGAAGTATACGAGGAAACGTATTAATATTCAGCCTTATATAATAGAACATTGTAAGTGGTAGCAGGCCAACCATTGTAATCCCGCGCAACTGGTTCAGTTGTCAGTCACATTATATTTTAATTCATGAGTCATTGTATGAATTACAGTGTGGATATTGTTTACCAAGACTAGTGAGCTTGTGAAGTTATAAATTAAGTTGTTGATGTTATGCGCAAAAATCTGCAGAAAACTAAAGTCCTTAGCAGGTAGATCATGGTTCTTATCATCTTCATGTTTAATTGTTATAGAAGACGGCACATGGCTGTATACAGTCGGTATGAGGGATATTCTGAAGGAATATTCTAAACGAGCTGAATTAGGGAACAACCGATATTCTTTTGACAAATTGGAAGAAATTACTTAATAGCTAGATTTTTTATGCTATATGGAAAAATCTACAGAAGAGTATTTAGCAGATCGCTCGTCGTTCTTATTACCTTTGCGCTCAGTTGTAAGACAAGGGCATGCGAAATTATGCAGTCAGTAAAAGGGATATTTACGAAATCACTAGAATCAAACTAACTTGATTGGAGAGGTCGATCGATATTTTTTTGGAAGAATATGGAGGCTAGCTTTATCGTCTAAGACCTGACAAGTCAGAAAATATTACTTGATAACTTTTCTTCTTATTGAGATTTTCACAAATCCCGTTGAACGTGCAAGTATTTCAATTATGAAAATAGATTTTTTTCTTTTCTGTAGTACAACTATTTAACTTACCGTAAAACATATTGATGTAAAACAGTCTGACAAGAGACATTGGACATACATTGAATAAAGAACTTGATGACTTAAAGAATTGGTGATTTTATATGCAGACTTGAAGAAAACGAACATTGGCTCTTGTTTCATAACTTTTGATAATTTTAAATTTGATTTTCTATTTTTATGTCATCGAATCAGCAGATTAGTGTTCATGCAGAATTCTCAGAATGGAAATAAAATTCATGTTTTAGATGTAAACTTGACAAATTGTTTATGTTTTACCAACCTATTTTATCTTAAACATATAACGATAATGTTGTTTCGGGAACTTACTCTTTTTAGTAAGTACTGAATGCATAATAATTTTTAATGCTTGCATAACGATTGCATAGTAACATTGAATAACAATTGAAAAACGTATTAACGTATCGAAACATACTACAAAAATTGATAAACTAAATACTTTATTTCATTTCAATCACGGTTTCTACAGTATCTTAATGCAACCATACTTTAAATAGTTCATCGTATCATCTTAAACATCAGGAAAACATGCAGTATAACAATTAAACTTTAGTGAAAAAATTATTATTTTTTCACTAAAGACAATATAACAGTTAATTAATAAAAATAGTTTAAAATTAGACTGTAATAGTTAATATTTGCGCTAATGTTCATAGCGCAACATAACATAGAGTTCGTAACATAGAATACGTATTTCTTGGATATATTGGGGTAATATTTCATAAGTAATTTCAAACACAGACAAAATTGTAACTTACTCCATCATGCGAAAATTAAAATAAATAATTTAGAGCACACATGCTTTATAATTTATCATGTTCTGAATATTATGTCTTCTATGTAGGTCAAACTGATCGTTCTGCTTAAAATTTTTCATACAATATCTAAGAATTAAATTAACAATATCCTAATACAAAATAAAGGTTTTAAATTAAACTTACTAGAAGTAATAAACATTTTTCAATTAATTAAAATTATCGGCAATTATCTGCTTAATTATGTTCACTCCTTTCTCTTTGTTCACTCATTTATTTGAGCAAGTTTGAAGATGAACGGAATTCGTTGAAGTGTCGATACTATCACGTTATGTATATACTACGTTAGATTAAAGTGGGAATCATTTTAGAAAAAAATGCAAGTAAATTGATAACAACTATGGAGTTGTTATCAATTTTCGACATATTATATGGTAATATGTCGAAAAAATGTCGAGAAGGGTTGTGAATTTTTTACCGTAGCCATTAATTCTTTATAGTACTGTATTAAATTATTATTTGTCAGAAAATAACAGGAGTTAAAATATAAATACCATCAAATATAAAAAGTTAACAGAAGGGAAGATCGAACATCAACAAATTCGACTTTCTATTAAATCTTTCATTTCACATATTGTCTTTTGTAATTCTGTTGCTTCCTTCTGTGGACTCATTGAGCGATGTTTCAGATTTGTTTTTTCTTCGATTGTGTATCTATATCCCTCCCAATCGGTCTTTAAGTTATGAAGTCTAGGTATCTTCTTTATGTTTATTAGAGATATAGTGGCTGTACCAATTATCGGCATGTGATTCGACAATAAATCGAAGTTGCTCGTGAATACCTACATGGATGTCTCGACATTATTAATATTTTTGGACACACAGAAAGCAGACTTCTTACTCCAGAAAGCCTACAGGTAGGCTTGAGTAGGGAAAGGTTACACATATAGACGCGGACAAACACCCAGCCCTGAAGGATGTGCCAAGTTCTCTCTAGTCAGAATAAAACTCACGCAGATAATGTGTCCAGTATTTGATTCAGTTGCCATCCTGTTACCAAATACCAAGTTAGCACCACCGCGGCATGAGAATGAGACCATGTGTCACCCATCCAAGTTGCATCGAGCATTTCCTTGCTTGACTTCAATGGCTCAGTGGCTTCTTCAGATGTTGAGTACATAGACTAAATTTTACGTTCTGGAACTACGTTTATATAACTAGGGTAATTTTAGGTTTATTACTATGGGAATTCCTACTATTAAACTATTCTTGTTAAGTTATAAAATTTGAACCAATGGTATCTGTAAATTTTAAACAATATTTTTGGATAGTATGTAGAACTAAAATAAATGTTATTTTAGGAATTATACATGTGTATAATTGCATGCTATCCAAAAATTTTAATTAAAATGTAATACCATCGGTTTAAATTTTAAATATGTTAAACTTAGGAGCAGGAATTTCCATAGTAATAAACCTATAATTACCCTAGTTATATAAACGCAGTTCCACATCGTAAAATTTAGTCTATGTACTCAACATCTGAAGAAGCCACTGTGTTGGCGAAACAATTGTTATGTTTAACAAATAAAAAGTGAAAGTCTAACCAGTGAATGTTTTAATTTTGTATAAATATGGATTTTCATCAAGTAACGGCCCAAACAATTCAAAATAAACAATTTGGAATTGTCTATGATGAAAATAGTAAATTATGCTGCCCATCCTGTACACCAGTTTCTAAATCACAAAATATAGCCCGCAATATCGACGTAACCCTTTCTGGAGGTGTTCCATTGTATTCCGACAAATAAGGCCAAACAGAGCGAGCATCCTACGCCGCTATGCTGCAAAACTCTAAGAAACTTAATCCTGTGAGCTGGCCTTTCATCGTTATAGCCGAGGCCTAATTGCTCAGAAAAGTATAATTAAATCATCTCGAAACCCCCCTATTCATTAGCTTACTCTCGACTTGTCCACCCGTTAATTATTCTACATTGTGGCTGGTAATGGACGTGAGCGAGGCTCGCAGATTACAACTCATTTGTCGCGAGAGACTTTATTAAAAGAAATCGAATTAGTTTTACTGCTAATTTCTTTGAAATCGCTATTAAGCCGGTCACTGCTCCGGAAATTATTCGAATAATATACCTGGCACCAAAAATAAATGGTCACAGATGTTAATAATTTGATTAGAAATGTATATACGCGCGTGTCGGCCTTTAAATTTGTTAGTACGAGGCCTATAAACTGAATAATAAACGTTGTGATATTATTATATATTTATAAGAATTAAAATAATTCAATGGAGATATAGAAAGGGCAATACTGAAGTATACTTGTGCGTTCGTCCCAGAGACAGAAGAAACAATGATGAATGCGTAAACATCCCCAGTACAGAAGACAAGAAACAATACAAATATACGGCAGGAACCTTTTATGAAGTAAAACTATTTTTTACCTTTAAAAATATATGTATACTTACAAGTTGTACATGAAACAGATAATAGTCTATAGAAGATAATGGGCAAGAGCAAAGATAATACAGAAAATGGTAATACGTGGGGCATATACAAAATCAGTAATAGTGACGACAAGTTTTACATAGGGCAGGCGAAATGCTCAATAAAAACCAAATTCAAGGTACGTATAGCGAACACTTGAAATACGATACGACTGAAAAATCAAAAGTACGTACATACGACCATATAGTACATAGTACTATACATAGAGAGAGTACATAAGTATATAAGAGACCGCTCACAAAATACTTTAGTGTTTGACAAGGGTAATAAACGATCGAAAATTCCATGTAAGGGATACTGTTCATATGATTTAAGGGAAAATACAATGATCAGTAGTATAATAGTATGAAGATCTTTGGAAGTAACTATAAATAACGGTCAGCATTGTAATAGCAAGCAGATTTTTTAAACTACAGTACGTAGTAGAACATAGATTCAGTTCCAAGTTCACATTCTAACAAGAAACATATCCTGCTGACGAAGATAGCATTACTATCGAAATATTTATTCTGTATTGAGGGTACCTCAAAAATTAGAGTGGATATGAGAACAAATTATAGCTGGTCGTAATATAATGAAAGTTCCTCCAGAAACATTTTTAAACGCATTCGAAATTTAATACGAAGCGGCATATACAAGAATGAATACAAGATGTTCTGAAATATTTTCGTTATTTGTTTGTTCAACGTGGTAGTGGTAAATGTGCGCGCATATTTAGATACCAGACAGGATGGGGCTACAGCCCATACTGTAAATTTACCAATGGAAGCCGTTAGAGAAATGTTCCCTGAAAAAGGGAACTCTATGTGGGAGGACATTAATTGGCCGCCCATATGTCCTGAATTAACGCCAATGGACTTTTTCTTATTTGGGGTTATTTGACATCTAAATAGTCCACTGATGCTCGTAGAACCTTGTTTCAGTTAATTAAAAGTCAGTACACGCGAAGAAATTTAGAATTGAACCATCCTTATGTCGGAGAGTTATCACAAATTTTACGTCACGTCTTGAAGAGGTACAGTGGCACGGAAAGGCATCTTGACGATGTTATTTTTTAGTACAAAAAATGTAAAGGAACAATAAATTAAGAGAAGGCAACGGAGTATATGAAGGAATTTTATAAACTTTGTAAGGTTATACGGGATGGTATATTGTTTTGTGAAAAGAAGACATATATTTTATAACTATACCAATGTAGTTTAAATATATTGTTAAAATTAATTGTTAAAAATTTCTAACCTGATTTAAAAATAAAACAAATTAATTGTTTTTTTATTTTGTATCTCGAAAACGATGGCCTTAGGGCCCTATATTCATAGAACTAAATTACCTTCCACATACCATACCGCACTTTCTGTATGCATTTAGGAAACAACCTGTACTATATTTAGAATCAATTGATGTGATACAATTTTAATTTTATGTAATTGGAAACAGTTTCTGCAGAAATTTAATCTGCATGCGCGATTAAATTTCTGCAGAAACTGTGTACTGGAAACTGTTTTCAAGGTACTTTGATTGGGCTTGTTTAAGATTTAGCTTTATGTAGTATACAAAGGTTTAGTGTATCAGTATAGTGTATTAGTGTATTCTTCTTCCAAATGCACCAGTTATATGCAACCGTCTCATATGGGAAATATTGCGTATGCACTAAGCACATCACGAATGTCAAAGTGCTAACCAAAGGAATGTCAAGGAAAGTCAATGTTATTTAGCTGTAATAAAAATATGTGTATCTCGTACTTACATATTCAAATATTTTATTATCTTACTTGGAAAAGTAGGAATGTAAAGTTAATAGCCGCCATCACACAATTATGGTAAAGGAAATACAAAGTAACGAATAAAAACAAAATAAATATTCAATTCAGTCAGCGTACATACAAATTTACACAATTGTGGAAAACCATGGGGATTTTATGAAATTAAACTAGAATATATATTCCTATAACGTATATAGTTAAGTTTAATTCCTGTTTGTGTCATATAAATCTTAAAATAGAATCATCCTAGAGGTACAGCGCTTGCATGATAATTGGAATATAGTTTTCATATTCAAATAGAAAATACGCAACAGCTGTTACAGGTTTGCTCAGCCCAGAACTGTTTCTAGAACTGACCTTAATTTAGCAGAAACAATAAATAATTGTCAGCAACCACATTATAAATGACCAGTATTGTAAAATAATTATCATACATATGTTCTTAGAATAATTCAGGCGAAAAAATATATAACAATATATTTGAAAAGTTTAAATTTTATTATCTTTAACAGACACAATCTATTGATTAGCGTTTTCATGAAAATATTTCCTCAAATAAAGTGTAACAATCAACAAGTGAAAACGCATCTGTGAATAGATCATGCAAATAGATCTGTACAAAGTACAGATAAAATGTACTTTGTACTTTGTTGTACTTTGGGTACTGTGACCAGAATCTAGAAACCATTTTCGGGCCTATAATTTGAAGCTTTTGTATACAAAAACTATGTTTCCTTCAAAAAATGATGTATTCGCACAATTCTGTGAAAAAAAACGTAGAATTATGATCAATTTATATTAAAATTAATGTAGTCGGCATTTTGTAAGTACTTGTACTTTTGTATATGATAAATTGTTGTCTAAAATACTTTTTGTGAGATATTATGATTTTGTTAACTCCTAGAGAGATTTGTAATCTGCCCAGAGGGCAATAAGCATTTTTTGTGACTACAGTGTAATTTCATATAGTGTACTACTGCAGTGAAAGATCTCCTTTAAAAATTAATCTTAAAGTTAGAGTTTATTTGAAGTGATCTTAAGTCTAAACCTATCTGAGTCTTGTAGTCAAGTCCAGTGGCAGCAAACCTTTTAGCCTACGCACTTCACTAATACCATGCACATTTAACAGATTGGTTAACACATTAGGATACACTGAGACTCTTTCACTGTATTTGTCACTGAATCGTTGTAGGGCTTCCTTGATCGATTCCAGAGAGATGTCATGTTGAATTACATCGCTGGGGACGTAATAATGTACGTCGACGATGACACTCACGACGATGATACCTTGTTGTGGAACCTTCACTAAATTCCCTAATTGTAAGTCCAAACGGGCTTAAGAATGGCAAATGCAATGACAGTGTTCAATCAAGTAAAAGAGTCACTGCATTTGTCACTGAATCGTTGTAGGGTTTCCTAAATGGATTCCAGAGGGATGTCATGCTGAATTATTTCGCTGGGGACTAATAAGGTGCGTCAACAATGGCATTCCATACCTTGTTCTGGAACCTTCGCAGGATGTTAATGTTGGAGATACTAGATGTACCCCCACAGCTAAGTTCCCTAAGTCCGAACGGGCTAAGAATGGACTTGTATAGTAATAATCTGCTGTCCAAGGAGAATTTATATTTGCAGCCTATGAGCCAATACATACGGTTCATCTTAAGTTCTAGCTGCTTACTTTTGTTGAATACATGTTTTCTCATGTAAGACGTCGATCCAAATGCATGCTGAGATACTTGGCATCTTCAATTTGATGGAGTTGGCAGTTATCAATCTTCACAGGAGGGCATTATCAATGAACAAAATAAAAAAAGATACGTTAATTTGAGTTTTATTAATGAAATTTGATTAAAGTATTTTAGTTAATATATAATTACAATTATATATTGAAAAATAAAAACAGCACCCACTAGGTATATTAAAGTAAAACTAAGGGATTTAAATTTTCTTATCTATTCGAGACTCTATTATTTTCATACACATCTTGAATATTAATATTTTTACAACATTCTACAATTATCATTAAACCTATTAGATTTTGAAGGTCATTGGGGGCTGCCATCTGATCAGTGGGTTGTTTTGATTCATCTATCGACTTTAAGCATTAAGCAATTTAGTAAACATTCTTCAGAGTCTATCCATATTAATCAATAACATTTTGAGAATTTTGATATTTACCGTCTTTTTTCAATTTGATATTACTAAATCTTCATTCCGCTACTAATATTTTAAGTATATACATGTATACAACGTACCATTTATAGTTAATAACCTATTCTAGTATGACCAATGGTTATTAATTTTCAAAAGTTATATTCTAGGGCAAATAGTAAGGGATGTAGGTTGTAGCACAATTAGCGAAATGCGTAGGTTAACACAAGATAGGAGAAGCTGGAGGTTAGCGTCCAACCAGTCTTAGGACTGATGACCTAATGATGATGATATTCTAGTGGAGCCCACCACACATATTTCAATCCCAACATTCACCTTGAAAGTACCAATAAGCTGGTGCTGGTGCATATTGCTTTTCTAGGTACATTTACTTACATTTAAGTAATTTAAGATTCTATAAAGGAAGAAGATAGTTGGAGTCTATATACACTCAGACTATTATGTCAAACTAACTGTGCTACCTTAACGTCTTTTTGTTTGTGGTATATTGAAGAAGTATGCTATTGATTATAATAAGTTATAATATCAGTAGTTCTTCATTCTGTAAATTCTTCAGAGTTATGTCGTGATCATCGTTGCATTGATCTTGAAATCGGTCATCCTAATAGGTTCTACACAAAGACCTATAGTCTGTTTTCAGTTTTTGGATTTCTTTTAAAGAATCTGATAGGGTGATTAGTGAAACATCAGAATGAAGTCAAAGAAGAATCTGATATAACTTGGATTGAATTACCTCAATTGACAATAGCCGTGAAAGCTTTTTATTAAGGGTCCTATTGGTGATTTTTATCTTAGAAAAGACTTTGAACCGTGATGTACTATTCAGTTCATCGCTATTTGCCGAATAAAAAACTCTCATATCTTGCCGACAAAAACAGTCTACCTGAAGCTAGCCATAAGAAGAAACCACGGTATCTTTTGAGATTTTTTATTTGGCAAATAGCGATGAAATAAACTATACCAAAGTATCTGCCTTTTCGTTTCCATTATTTCCTATGTGTCCCTTTGCCCACCATAAAGCAAGGATGGCACGATTTGTTTTGCTCTAGTTCATTTGGTGACTTTACATTACAGAATTAGATCGGAATTAGTCCTGCAATTATGGAGGGCGATCAGAGCTGCTTTAGTGTCTACCAATATGAAAATGATTTTTTTCCCTGATTAGTTATTTCTACCATCGTCTGTCTACTCCCGCAACCTCTGGTTGGAATATTTATATCTTCAGGGAATATTGCATAGTTGCAGAGAGAATATTTCCATCGTTTTGATACTATCAGTGTAGATCGAGCTGTGGGACCCTAAAAGTTGTCTGTCCACATAAACGGGAGACAAGTTTTCCACGAATACCGAAGGGTTACACGTTTCTCGAGGTGTGTTTCGCCAATCAAGTTTGTATAATCGGGAGATGATTAATACTGTTAAGATTTTTTTTATTTTTTTACTTGTCATGGTTTGTGTTGAGTAAGTAGGATAATATAATTATTTATAAGTAATTAAAATACTAACGACGTTATGTTTATTGAAACATTTTTCCAATTTGTTCATTATTTACAGTAGACCTTGACATATATAATCTAAAATTCTGTTATGATTTTCTATAATTCTATAATACATTTATTATATACCTGACAACAATACCATACATATTACACGATATTTATGCTTTATTATTATTTAGAGTTTATCTACTTTTTATAAATAGTACGCCTCATTCACTCTATAGGCATGCATTACATATTACTTATGTAACTAAAACTATTTCGTTTGTCGTTACGGATAACTTGATAATTGAATTTAAAATTATTATACAAACATCTGGAAATCTAGTAGACGTGTTAAGTGAACAAGTTCGGAAATTGCTTTATCTTCAGCTATTATCGCCATGTTTGTAATATAACACAAATACACGAAATCCCACACACTGCAGTGGGCGTTTTTAATGCAATTTAATGCACAAAATAAACAAATGGTACGTAATGTAAATGCGTCGCAAGGTGACGAATATACTATAATGACAGGCTGTCGCCGTTTATTCATGTCTTATAAATTTGGATATCCAGTGCTGACAATCAACAGATGATGTTTAATTCTCCATAACATAATGCATTATAAAATTCAAATTAAGATGACATGACGAATATGGTTGCTTTAAATTTTTATATGGTGACAATCGAGTCTGGGGGTGCCCCATTGTAGGATTCAGAGAATATTTATAAGTTATGTAAATTAAGTTTTCAAATTTTAGTTATATAATATAGGTATATAGCCCTTAGTTAGTCCACTCCTTTGTTAGGCAACTCATATCATTTCAATTTTAAGTTATAAAATTTTACCACAACACAACATTTTCTCACAAAAACTATTTATATAACATCTCTTATATAAATATTTTTTTTTAATATTTGCGGAATTCCTCCAAAAGTCCCAAAAGAAAACCCACAATTTTTCCCTTTAGTAACATTGTTTAATCCACAATATTAAATGCTTTGCTTAGGTCTAAGAGAATTATTATTACTAAGAATCTCATCATTAACTCGTAATATGATATCATAAACTTATCATAAAGTCGTAGTCGTACTGTGGTATTAACTTTAAATCCTGATTAAGTGTAATTAAATTATTTGTTTTGTTAAAAAATAAATATTAAGTTGTTCACATACTATTTTCTCTAATACTCATGAAATAATAGGCAGTACCTTAATGGGTCTAAAATGTGATAAGACTGATAAGTCAGTAGGATTAAGGCTTTTAGGAACCGGACATCTAAAGTATCGTTTTAGATACTGAGAAATGCCTCTAAATAAGAAACATTAAATGCCGGTAATAAATTTAAAATATTCAGAGGGATGGGGAAAATAAGACTGTGACTTTTATATTAATTCTATATGCAATATGTCGTATTGGGTTTTAGGGTTTTTAAATATCTTATTGTAGCAAAATAACGCTGTTGCAAGTATTTTTTTCGTACTGTCTAAATACTCCCAAATAATACATAAGGCGTGAAATAAACGTTGTTGGCCACATAAACCGTTTCATTACAGTGATGTTGATCTTTCTTCTATTTGTAAATATTGCTCCATATAAAATATTTCATCAGTCGAAAGACCAACATCATTTCATCGATATTTGCCAAATAAAAAACTCTCTTATCTTGCCGATAAACGGAACAGTCTACCTGAGCCTAGCCATAAAAACAAGCCACGGTATGAGGCAAGAGCCATTTGGGATTTTTTATTTGGCGAATAGGGATGAAATAAACTATAAATTGTTATAAGTCATCTAGATTACTTGGTTTAAAACACATTCCTCTATGTATATAGGGTTTCTCACATTATAAACTATACTTGAGAAAACTAACAAAATCACTAGAACTGTAAGTAGATACCTCACGAATTTGTGAGCTGATACTGCTTTGATATAAAATCAACATTGTTTCAATTCCTGTCAAAATCAAGGCTTACTAGATAGGACTAAGACTTAGACTTTCATCGGCTTTTAATAAAATATGATGGATTAACAAGAAAACCATTGGAAATAGGTATAAGGAAATTTATAGCGAATCGATGCAGAATTAAACTCTGCATCCGATCATCTGATAATATGCAGGGTGTCATATTTGAAATAACGAACTTTTTCCACATTGAAAATGAAGTAATTTGTGATAAAATTATGGACACCCTGTTTGCGATAAATTAATTATCAATGTGGATTTCGAAAGTACCATTCTTCTGCTTTCGTCTACCTCAGAAGCGCTTAGCACCAGTCGAAAATGGGTAAAAGGCATAGTATTGAAAATAAGGCTACGTCTTTCAATATTTTCAAAATAATCAAGATATCTAAGAAACAGTTGAAAATAGGTATAGGGAAATCTGATGGAACTCATGAAATTTTCTCAGGAATCCGAAAATGAAATAGTATACCGGGTGTTCTATTTTAAATAAGGAATTTACTGGCGACTTCCGGAATTATCGGAAGTGTATGACCTTGAAAATATTTCAAAATGAAAGAGAATCTTGAATAACCCTCCATAAATTGAGAATTGAGAATTAGTCCAGATATTCAGAATTCTAAGTTTCTTCTAACCACGAAAACGCTAATGAACGGTTACCGTGAGAAACCCTGTATACTTATTTTATTTTCAGTTATAACATTTTGGAATATATGTCGATAAATTTTAGGAAAAACTTTAAGAATTTTATCGAACCAAGTCTATGTGAAACGCTTTCAACATATTTTTTTTTGTATATTCACTCATCATTCTAATTTACTAACCATGCGGTTTTCCAGTTTAAAGTTTGTACAAATGTATATTTTCTTCTAAGTAATTTTGTTGACATTTGCATAAATTTCCAAAATCTAGTTATACATGTGCGGTATTTATTCACATGAACATGTATATACAGGGTAGGTAAATTATAGATTCATCCAAATATCTATTGCACTTGAAGAACATGGAATATAGAAATAGATTCTATTTTGGAGAAAACTTAGTGTTAGAAACATTGGCCATTGTTAGTGCAATACAAAACTCGTCTTCTATTGATCTACATCTAGTTCTTCTACGAAGTTGTGACGCTTCTGGTATAATCGGAAGTATCACAACTTTCCATCATTTTCATCAAATTAAGCACTTACGAAAACTTCTACAACTTGACAAATTTCTATTTTTCTCCTTTTTGTAGTTCCCGAAAAACACCTAGTAGACCACTTATGTACCTGTATTTATAATTCCTCTACATTTTCAGCATCTCTTTGGCAAATCTGAAATATTAAGATAAAATATATTTATCCAGTAATTTTAAAAAGATTTTTTATTTATATTATACTGTACTTCAACTTTCTTGATGTTGTAGAAGATAATGTGGCATGTACAAAATGCAATGAATATATCATATATTAGAATACAATTCAATCCTTCATTTATCAAAATTCTAATAGTTCACCATTACACATTTAATTTGTGGTAATTAATGGAATATTTTCATATTTTTGTAAAGGCCTAAGTGGGCAGTAGGTGACATAGTTCGAAAAGCGCTTGCTATTACGTGGTCAATTCAGTCTCTAATTGATGTCGCACCGTCCCAGCAAGCCATGTGCAGGATGTCGTGGGAATCAGGTGGATCATGTCAAAGTGAATTAGTAAAAGAGCATAATAGAAGAGTGTTGTAGTGTTAGTTATCGGCAAGACGTTCAGTTATTACTGGGGGAGAGTCGGTAAATGTCTTAGGAGAAATTCCAATCAATACTTTTCCCTAGTAGATTATTCTTACATGAAACTTGTTAAAAAATCTGATTAGTATCATAAATATTCAGTATTTATTTATAACAAGAACTAAAAATTATCGATTTTTTTTAATGTAAATTGGCTCACAGAAACATATTTAATCATCAATTACTTTTATCAGCATAGGGAAATCTGATTCATGACATTAACAAAATTGTTATAATTGCCTTGCGAATGTATCATAAGACCTTAAACAAAATAACATTCATTATCATACGACTTAAAAGTATTATGATAGTTATAATGATTCATCTACCACATACTTCAACAAAACAACTTCAGTGTTTCATTTCAAAATGATTTAATATCATAAAAAGGTTTTATTTACAATATTCTTTTACTTGGGGAATAAGCCTATGGTTCTCAAATTAGAAAATGTATTACTAAGTATTCTTATTGAATTAGGCATGAATAAAGTCTTGCAAAATGCACACCAATGGATAATAATAATTTTTCGACAATTCTCAAAAAGAAAACATTGAAATTTGAAATACTGTAGATGAAAATAAGATTATAATAGAGCTCATCCATTCTGGTCAACTAGGCTGCCCAGCTGATGAATAATATGATGGAAACGTTTATCCATATCCGATAAAAGTATGAGGTGACATGGTGATGCACCATATCTTTAATGCTAGAATGGTGAATAGGAAGCAGATACTTCGCTTTCGTGGAATAAGATACCCATATTACCAGAAAGTCGGTGAAATTCGAGAAGAGGTAATACAATTGTTGGGGGAAGGAGGGTTGTCATATTACTTTTCCACACTCAACTATCCTAGCGGAAAAGTAATGTACTCGTGTAAAGAAAAATGAAAAAAAAATTGTTTCGTTTATTTTTCGTTTTTCGACCTAAAAACCAAAAAGAAAATGGTTTTAAAAAAGTTCTGTCTGTGCGTGTGTCCTCGTTGTTGTCGTCGACATTAAAATTTCTTATTAGCACAATAACTCAACTAAATCGTGTCGAATCGATCGGGTTTTGACTGATTCTGATCGGAGACTTCTCCCAGATGACACCTATTTATTTGAGGTGGATAGCACATACCATCCCCTCCCTTGGATCTATTTGAGAATTTTTTTTTGTTAGCACAATAACTCAACTAAATCATGTCGGATCGATCGGGCTTTGGCTAATTCTGATCGAGGACGTCCCCCAGACGACACCTATTGATCTTGAGGTGGATATGACACACCTCACCCTGTCCCAGGGTCATGAGAATGCACGACGGTGGACTATTTGAGACATTTTTTTTGTTAACACGATAACTCAACTAAATCATGTCGAATCTGTCGGGTTTTGACTGATTCTGATCGGGAACGTCTCCCAGACGACACCCATTGATTTTGAGGTGGATAGAATACACTCTACCATGTTCTGTATCATGAGAAAGCACAATGGTGGACTATTTGATGACTCATTTTTGTTAGCACGATCACTTAATTAAATAGTGTCGGATCGATCGGGTTTCGATTAATACTGATTAGGGACGTCTACCAGATGACATCTATTGATTTTGAGGTGGATAGGATACACCCTACCCTGTGCATGGGTCATGAGAATGCACGATGGTGGACTATTTGAAAAAACTGTCGCATAAAACACATATTCTGCATTTATGTGTTGGTTTATTTTTTCTCGGCTACTCAATTTCGAGATAGAGATGTTCTACGTGCGGAAAAGTCCGTTTTAAGGTTTTAAAACTGTTTATTTGTGTCATAATTTGCCGATTTCACTTGCCTGTTATTATTACTTCATTATATTCTGAGATAATCATCACAAGTTAAGATCATAAGTTTTCTAGGGCATTTCTTTCAATTAAATAGTACCTGCGCAGTCCCTAATATAAATACTACCAATCTGCACTATAAATTAGTTGCAAATTCAAGCAGTTCCTCTCGATTTATTAGACTTACTTTCTAAAGTGTCATAGATTCATGCTTATTATTTCCCTTGTTGTATATATAATTTTTATTTCAGTTACAGCTATTTATAAATCATTCGAATATGAATACTTGTATAGTATAAATATATTTCTATGTAAGGTCTTCCTAAAATTGTATTGCATCCTCGTGCCTAACTTTTCTAACCTTCGATTCAACATATATACGTAGATATCGCTATATGTGTGAATATACCAATAGAACTAATAAGTTCGAAACAGCTGTATGTCGTTCGGTTCCGATTCGGGACAAATGTCGAATCCTACCTGTGGCGGGTTTTATTTTTTGAAACCTTATCTGATCGCGCAGAAACACGAGAAAGGGGTCGAGAATCGCTTCTGGGTATAATTCAATGCCTGGCGGGGCTTTAGCCCGAGGAGTAGTTGTTTCCTAGAGCGATTATGTAATAGCTTTGCTATTCGGGAACTACTTTGATAACCGCTTGGCGGTTTGGTGGTTCCCTTCTCGATTTCCGACTTATATGTTACTGACAGAGACCGTATCGAAAAAGCTGTATACGCCATAGAGTTCATTCGGCATTTGTCCTGAATCGGCGTACCGTGTACGGCACTGATGAGAACTAATAAGTTCGAAACAGCTGTATGTCGTTTGGTTCCGATCCGAGACAAATGTCGAATCCTACCTGTGGCGGGTTTTATTTTTTGAAATACCAATAGAAATTTATATACTTACGAATTTATATTCCTACGAATTTGGCGTGTTAAAACCGATATCAAAGTATATTGTAATAAATCAACATATTCTAATGTGTTAGTGCACTCATGACTATCAAAATTTCGAAACATAATATTTCTAACTGTTGTACTTTTAACTGTACTTCTATAATAGTTATTTAGTTCCAAGTACATCTTTTCATATCAATCATGTCACCTGTCATAAATATCATTCTACTTTTGTCGAAAAAACATATGATGCAAGAACCTTTCCTAGCCATTCGTTGATTCAAAACTTGTTTCACCGAGGAAGACCAGTACATTTTTCTTCCTTTAATTGTTATTTTATATCATTTGATCTCCATTTTATCTCATTGATTACTATAATGGATGAATTTTACGTCCATGGATAGAATTCAATTTAAATAACCTCAATTTTTTTCACGACGACAGCAAAGAAAATGTAAATCCATTGGCATTTTTCATTATATTCAAATCATACCACGGCATTCAAACCATATAAAAAACTCGTTCATAAGAAATGTTTAAAGATCCTGCAATTAATTTCAATTCAATTCGTCCATCTCCTAAACTATCGTCGATCAATATAGCTTACAAAATCGATATTTCCTGAAATGTACACAGGATATGTTAGAGGATAACTCCTCTAACATATCGTTCATCTTTTACGCCTATCCTTCTTCTGAGTTCCATAACCCATTCCTTTATAACCATCATGAATTATAATCTAATTTATAGCTCTACAGAACGCTGTTAACAGATTTATTTTTGCCGAAATTGCAAACAATATAGACGTGGACGACATGTGGTTTCAGCAGGACGGCGCTACGTGCCACACATCGGAGGCCCCGATGGACATTCTGCATGAACGATTTGAGGGTATGGTTATCTCTCGCAGAGGTGACGTAAATTGGCCACCAAGATCGTGCGATTTGGCCCTGATAGACTTTTTCTTGTGAGGTTTTCAGAAGTCGCAGGACTATGCCAATAATCCGCAATAGACCAATGTCCTTAAAGAAGACATAACCCAGGCCATCGCTTAAATTCAGCCGGATCTATGCGGCACAGTTTGTGCAAATTGGACCACTGGGATCCGTGCCACCCTGAGAAGCCGCGGCGGACATTTGAACGATGTTATGCTCCACACATAATGGCATATATGGGCCTTTCAAATAAAAAAAATAATTTCGTTAATACTCCACACACAGCTTGTTTTAATCCATTTCAAAGTCAACCCACCCTTATTGAAAAACCTTTATTAAACAGTTTTTGCCCCGCTACCCTTATTTACCGATAACTATCCAAGTTTGCGGAAACTTTCTAACATCAAAGTCTCAAAAACAAGTTCTCAAATTATGTATTTGTTGTCATAGCAACCATTCTATTTTGTTTAAAAAAGATGCTAGGCTAACTAGATATCAATATCTCTTTGTAAATCATCTTATATAAATCTCCAGTTACCCCTAACACCGTAAGCAAGCCAGACGTTAGTCATACGCTCCAAATCAGTTTATGGTTCATGTGTTATGTATTTTATCATCCCATTCAATCCTATTCATATTATTACATTGTGTTGAGAAATTATGTAATATCCTTAAACCTCCTATTATTGGACATAATGGAACGCCCCACAGCTTTTGTCTAATCATTCAGATTGACGGCAGATAATATAATGAAATTATAAAGTCGAGAGTGGACAATCGCCATGCGTTGTAATTGGAAATGATCATATCGTTTTGCTTACAAGTCACAAGTCGGGAAGTATGTGGGAAGTACTCTGATACCGTTCGAATGCAACGTTAGCAATAAGGCAAAAAAAACTTGAAGTTATTAGTAACATTGAGATATTAATTTATGATTATATACATAAAAGATATTGTATTTTTTAACAGCAACGAAAGATATCTAGACCAATCTAAAATATTTTTCAATAGTTTATAAAAAGGTAGTCTCTATTGATGTCGAATGTTGCATACCAATATATGTATGTACAAATATTCAGAATATTTAATACGAAATAGAATGGTAAAAATTAATTTTCTGATTTGATATATTGAACTATTGTGTTAGTCATCGTTGCTTCTTCTCGGTAGTTATTGAAGGATATACCAATTTTGGGAAATTACCTTTCCTTTTATACTTCATTATAATCTTTTGAATCTAAAGAGTTACTACGCTATGGCGAAATGACATGAAATCATTTATACGTAGGCACTTCATATATGGAATATATTGTTCAGCAAATCACCATATAATACCTCACCTCCTTTTATTTAATAATTGTATCCACAACTGTGAGATACAATACAATCCATAACTGTGAGATAAAATACGATACTCTCACAATTGGCTACTCCCATGCTCTTTGCCTTGTTGGCTCATACAGAAGAAGTAAGTAAGTCTAAAGTAATTAAAGATAAATATTTGGTATGAAAACAGTGGTCATAAGGCGGCAAATTAATAATGTTATTTTCAGAAATTATTAGAGTGTTATAAATGTTACTCTTCGGTATACTGCCTCCTTTCTAAAGATGATTGTCCCGATCAACTGCCATTCCTCTTCATTTCTTCTATATCGCGCTAAACGGTCTAGATGAACAACAATTATTTGTACTCGAGATCCTCTTTGGATCATGTAGATGATGTCGTTGATACTCTTAATCACTTTCTATAGCGTACATCTCAAAACTTCTGCAGCTGCTTAAGAGACCTTCCTTTCTTTCTCATTGAATTCTTCGATCTTCATGGAAACCACTCGTGTTATCTCTAGCATCACATCGAGTTTTTAACAAGTCATTTTCTAATTTCATTTTCTTCTGGACTTTCTCATGGATGCTATCCAATCTTGCTGCTAGTTCTAATGCCTAATCTTCAATTATTTCTGCATGTTTCTGTTTCTTTCCATAACGATTTAAAGGACAAACCCAGTTTCTTGCTCATTCATGATAAGCCATTGGCCCGTATGGGGGCTGGTTCTGCAACTCACTGTCTCTTGTATCATCACTGACTTTAGTAGTGTTACCGCGTAAACATGGCAAGGGGACACGGTTCTGGTGATGCTTTTTAAGTAATTTGACATCTAGTGGTACACCGGTGCATCTTTCCTCTGCGTTATGTATCCATTCGGCTTCACCAGAACAAGATTGGTTATCGATGTCGGTGAAGTAGCTGGTAACCATAATTCTCGGATTTGGGTGACTGCTTAGTAAGAATCCTCAAATATGATCAAAGATAGCACGGTAAGTTGTTCGGAAAAATCATCTGAACTCTGCCTTTTAATTGTGTCTCATAAACTGGTTGGAGACGTTTGTCGCGAAATAATTTTGAGATAGAGAACTAACTCATCAACATTTTCATGTTTATCCTCCATTCTGTAATTGTCCAGCCTATTTCCTTATTGATGTCATCTATAGTTTCTTCTATTTTGGTTTTCATGTTATTGATAAATTCTCTTATTGTTGGTCTAATTTAGTTATGTTCTTTCTGGCGTATTCATTTATTTCTTCTTTTATAAGTTCTAACTGTTTCTTCATATCACCTTTATTGTTCTTTTGGTTTACTTTCATATCCTCTCGACTGATTTCTACATTATTTAATCGTTTCTTCATCGTCCTTAACTTGGCTTACTTTCATATACTCTTGACTGTTCTCTACCTTATCCAATTATTTCTTCACACATTCTCAGCTTACTACATTTTCTTATCACTTCCATTATCTATTTCAATGATACTTCCATACTTGTAATTTTATATCTGGTACTCATAGACATATTTTTTCGTCTTTCAGTTATTATTAAAACGCTTTTTCCAATAAAATTCCCCTTGTGACAGAAAATCTAGCGTTCTTGAACTCCCGCGGTTCTCAACAAGTATGAAACAAAATCTATCACCATATGAAGTATTTGCGGATCATACAAAAAAAAGTAAGTAGACGTAAAATACCTGAAAGCAACTAGTATAAAAACAGTAGGCCTAAAATAAAAAAACTAATGAGTTCACAAATTATCTCGAAAATGTGTCATATATGTCACTGTCAATTATCCTTTTCGCTACAGTATGTTTGATATACACTAGTAAAGTATGTTTGGCTGGCAGTCTTTGCGCCATCTCGCGTTTGTTTTTTGAAATTTTGAGTACGTCGAAGCCTCAGTGTCATATGTTATAAATGAATTTTAATAAAGATTTGTTACTAAATGAAATGAAAGAGAAACA
The DNA here is from genome assembly GCA_037954035.1 of Rosalia funebris. Taxonomy (NCBI): domain Eukaryota; kingdom Metazoa; phylum Arthropoda; class Insecta; order Coleoptera; family Cerambycidae; genus Rosalia; species Rosalia funebris. Next base: position 37,713,275 of record JAZFAV010000015.1, read on the forward strand.
ATCAAGACGTAAGTGTTGTGCTGTTAATTGTGAAAATATAGGGGGTCAAAATCCAGAATTACAATTTTACCGTTTTACTGGACAATCTTACGAATTAGAGAGGAAAAGAAAATGGATTGTAGTAGTGCGTCATCAAAGGTAATTATTTTTTAGATTTTAAATCATTATCAAATACATAAAACATATAATAATTGCCATTTTGTTAAAAAAATACAGGTTTTTTAGGCTTTGTACATATAACGACAGACGAAGTGATAAGAAATTTACTGGAATAGATTTATTTTTTTTCCAAATTTTTCTCAAATTTATTATTCCTGGAAGAAATAGTCAACCTGCATTTTTTTAAAGTTTCTGCTGAGAACCTTCAGTAGATACTGACCCTCTATATTTTCACAGTTAACAACACGATACTTACGTCTTGATTGTTTCTTTTTCATTTTATTTAGTAACAAATCTTTATTAAAATCCTTTTATAACATATGAGACTGAGGCTTCGAACCTACTCAAGATTTAAAAAAACAAACACGAGATGGCGCAAAGACTGCCCGCCAAAGATACTTTACTAGCGTATAAGAAAGAAATATGTTTTGTAATCTGAAATATGAAGAACCTAGTGACTGGAACACATCTCAGCGATACATCCTGTAGTTACTTAAGTAACTATTTAGCGTGCGCGGGATAGACAACTGCGAATCGTTTTAGACGAGGCCGCCTCAGATCCCATCACCGATATCGTACCAATCTTCACGGTGGACCCATTGTCCCAGCGATAAATGCGTACAATAAAGAAGGAAGAAAACAACAATCCGGGTGATGTAGCAATATTTTTAAAGTAATGAAGAGTTCACACGAGAGCGGCGCCTGTGATCGTCGGTTATCGGGGCGAAAATCAGCCGTGATCCGCCACATTAATCAGACCGGCCGAGATTAGTACGATATGAATCTATGTGTATCGATAAAGGCGAATATCGATCCGTTTAGTAGATTAAAATCACGAGTCGTAAGAAACGCGATATTGTTCGGGTTAATCGCCACCTTTACTCGCGATGTTCAATGTTAGGTTATAATATTTACGAAAATAAGGTGTCATTACATTAATTCGCGCTCCAGAGGCGCAGCCACAAAGGTCTGACTAAACATAGATTAATTTATAATATTCGTATTTGACACATAAATAATCATATCCAATATAGATAAGGTACTTAGTTAAGAAAGAAATGGCAAGACAAAATGGTTTCGAACTAGACCACTACAAAGCAAGATCATTTTAAAGAATCTCACACAACATGAAGAGAAATTAAAGATTTAAAAGGGGCTACAAATGCCTATTTAACAGAATTAACGAACAGCAACAGAGTAGATTAATCATTTTGTAAAACAACAAACACTTTGAAAGACTAATTTAAGAGGACTATTATATAAATATGGCCTCATCATCATCATGAGGTCATCAGTCCTAAGACTGGTTGGACGCTGACCTCCAGCTTCTCCTATCTTGTGCTAACTTACGCATTTCGCTAATTGTGCTACAACCTACATCCCTTACTATTTGCGAGCAGTAGTCTAATCTAGGCCTACCTCTGCCTTTCTTCACTCCTATTTCTGCCTCCAAAATATTGCTGACTATTCCCCCATGTCTCAGCAAGTGGCCTACCATTCTCTTATCTCTTCTCTCCTTTATGTTTTTCCACATACTTCTTTTCTCGCCGACTTTCTCTAATACTTCTTCGTTTCTAACCCTATCAGTCCACGGTATTTTCATCATTCTTCGGTAACACTACATATCAAAAAAAAAAAATGGAAACTGAGATAAAAAATGAATAAGAGGCGGAACACTTTGTTGAATACTTGTAAAGAATATCCCAACATAGTATTCAGAATGATAAAGTATAAAGTATTACGAATAGAAACAGTGAGACATATTTCTCATGTAGAAGTTTGAAAGAAAACGAAAACAACATTCATCTAAAGAAAGCTTCTAACTTTAGACTGATATGAGGAGAAATATTTAAGAAGCTTCCCATAGCTTGCCCAAGCTATGAAGCAAAAGTCTTCACCACAAAATTTGTCTAATACTATACTGAAATCCTAAAATCTTACTTAAGAAAGATTACTGAGATTAAAGACGAAGGTGCTTACTCCAATTTCAGAGACATTAAAACTGGACACAATAATGGCCTGAATCTGGTCTTCTACCTGTCCTAAGTTTGCGAATTTCCGGAATTGAAATATAATACAGTATGTAACCACGATTCATGCCTTTTATATTGTCAAGAAAGGGAATATTATTTAAATTAAAATAAGCATAAAATAATAGTAAATTATTCAAATATGTAATTATTTTATTTAGTTAAATAATATAAAAAGAAAATATAATTTTAATATTAGAACATTGAACTTTGCTTGCTAATCTAAACTATAAGGAAATTACAAATAAGTTGAGAGAACCCAATTAAGGTCAGGCATTTTATCAATTCTGCAAATAATGGAGTTTTGAAGAAATGTGTGGAAATGGGTCGGGGGATAAGGTGCGAGTACTCGAGGCGAGGGCAGTTAGTTAGCAGCAGAGTGGTTAAAAAGACATATCTCCTTAGCCAGGAAAGTAAAATTTCAGTTGTTAATTATCTTCTTCTTCTTCTTCTTCCTTTTTCTCCGTAGGTCTAGGACCTGTTCCTCTTCAATGAATACCATCGGTACTATGAGCTGTTTATGTTTTTATAGAGGGTAGGCAGCTAGACATGACCCTCTAACCCTCGTCTTTCTTCCGGGCTTGGGACCGGCAACAGTACTACTGGGCTACACAATCCACCCGGCAGCATTGCAGGCTGAAAACGGCAACGGCACGCGGTGTTTTCAAGCGGTACTCCATCCATGTGTTAACTGCGCCCGAGATTGCTCAACATCGGTGATCGGACGAAGATGGATGTTTAAGGTGGTATGACCGTTGCCGTCAGTTGACTCTTGACTTTTTGACCATTGCCGTCAAAAAAGTTCAGTTGTTAATTATGTAAGTATAATTTATTTGTTTATAGTTTTAGGAAGTTGGGAATTTTTTCTTTTTAAATCCTTTGTTCACATTTTGAAAATAAGCCAAATACTTTGAACAGCTGAAAATGAAGAGTTATATAGGTATATTAGAGATCGCAAAATGTACCGGATCTTCAATGGATGTACAATGCCTTCACCAATGTTCACAAACCACGTAACCTTAGGATTTAAGCAACCAATATTACACTATTGGTATTAATTAAGTAATTGAAAAATTCCCCACATCGAGTGTAGTCCAAGCTGCGTGGTAATAAAATGACTAATAAAAAGACCTTGTATGAAAGTATTTCAAATAATTAAACTGTGATGTTAGCTCTAGGGACTTAATTTCCAGGTTTTGCGATTAACTAAATTTCAGAAATAAAAATATTCCTATGCAATAGATTTTATTTGGTAGAATTTGAAGGATTATTAATTACTTATTAATTGGACTGTAACGTGAAGGAACTTCTACGGCGACAGTTAAAGGTAATCACCTTTAAATGCTCAGAATAACCAAGAAACAGTAGAGAACAAACATAAATAATACAGAATAAATACTAATATGAGTATTAAAACGTTGAGCTTATCAATGTAATGAGTAGAAAATATGACCATGTTCCACAATGTATTAAAGTAGAAACCAAAATAAAAACTTATTAGTCGGATATATGTAAATACTATTTTGCTTTCCTACAAAATTTATTTCATTATTTAACTTAAAAATATTACTTCCACTTCGACTTACTAAAAGAACAAAGTAACATATAAATTATTTCACCCTGAGAAGGACTAACCAATTACGAAAATAAGCATTAACATAGATGAGAAATCTGGATGAGCAACCGACAATGCCGACTTGTTACACACATCGTCGATACTACTCAAGGAACGGTTACCATTAATATGGATGACTATGAGCTGGCTCGCCTATAACTTCTATTAGTATGTCAGTGAACTCACAGAAGCTACACAAACTTAGACGAGGTTGTGTAGAAGACATACCATCCCTCGGATAGGATGTAAAACCTTGTTTATCCCTTTTTTATTACAAGTTAAACATTTAAAATATTCCTACGAAATATTTATAATAATAATATATAATATATAATATACAACTTTAACGTTATTCTTAGTCAGTTGGAATCGACATCATAAAATTTTAAATTTGCTGATACCTCCCCTTCCGCGATGTACGCCTCTGGTAAACTCAACAAGAAATTTACAACGTTTATAAACAAAACGGCTACAAGGTTCAGGTTACAAGCCGTTTAGTATTATCCGGCTTGACTCGCCTGATGCCAAATTGTCCTGCTAAAAACCCTACTTTATTTATATGGCAGTCGCAATTTCTTGTTTTACGCGTCAATTTTAAATAGCGTAAAATAATACTAATGTATCAGTTGGTTTTTACAATCGTATATATTTCTCGGGTATTTTTAGTATTTCGGTTATATATACTATAAATATCGGATATGATGGACATCGTTAATGTTAAAGGAGCTACACATATTGCGACCATAGATTTTTAATTTGCTCATATAACGAGTGACTTTGTTTCCTTATCTTAATTAGTATTACTTGAGATGGATGGATTAAATTAAAAGCTACAACCAGTTACATGTACTGTCAAAGTTTCTGGTTTACTTTAAAGTGCTCTCGAGACGCCAGTAAGTATACAACTTTAGAACGAATTTTTCAGTATGAATAATAATTATTAACATATTTATAATGTGAAATACATTACAAGCTTTTAGGTAACACTTCCCTGTAAAAGCTAAGTGCTCTTTCTGATACAAATCACGCAAAAAGTCACTTAGACACATATCGGAACTTTATTTTGTCTTTACATTAAAAATAAATTCTAGGTTAATTGAGAACAATAAATTCAATTCATAAATAACAAAAAAGTAACAGGTAATACCAGATATATTTAAAGAATTCAAAAATAAATGACTAACAAGTGCACCTCCCGCTTGATAAGAGTACAATAACCAGTTATAACCTACATTCTTAAATAGTTATCTACTCTAGAACTTTGACGTTAGCGGATTGCATAGCATGGAAGCCTTGTAAGTAGCCCCACAAAAAAAAAATTAAGGGCGTTAGGTCTGGAGACATAGCAGGCTACTTTATTGTACCCAGCGTTCAATCGACCTATTCGAATACTTTACGTAAAACTACGAAATAAACTCTTACTGCGCCATAGTGTATAAGGGAGCGCTATCCTTTTGAAAATTTATTTCCAGATCTCAAAAGTCACCCCAATTTCTTTTAAAATTTTCAAAATTGGCGCCTCGATAGTATAATATAACATCCAAAGGCATATTTTTTGTTAAATATCAATTTACCAAGAGAGATTTAAATTTTAATTTAATTTTCTAGAAATTATGTATAGTCTCTTAAAAAATACAAGAATTAATATCACTCCAATATCTTTTATTTTGAGTATTCAGATTATCATTTGCAAAAACGTAGATTCATTGATAAAAGAAATTGTTTTATCAATTCAAAACTGTTTTACAAAATTGTTTATCAATTGTTTTATCAAAAGCTCTCGGGCTATTTCTGAAATAATTTCATGAAATTGGAGTCTGCGATTAGTATCATCGTCAAGGGTGAAAATTTTATTTGCTTAAAACCCTTTGCACAATTTTTGTAGATACTTAACAAACAGCTACAGATGTAGGCTGTATTCGCGGCTGTTTCAGTGCCAATATTTATTTGTTGGTTTTTTACAATGCCTGGGCATCCGATTCTCTTCTATCCTGAATACTACCTGTTCTCTAAAACTTCTGCAGTATCTGTCTGTAAGTATATCCTAGAGATAGGGCGATCGGGATACCTTTCATTGAAAATTCTTTCAGGTACATACATATAGATTTGTTTCAGTTTTACCAATAATTTTAATCGCAATACTTCTCCTAATGTACTATTAGGTACTTTGGAAGAAGTTTAGGTAAAGTATATTATTAGGATCAATCAAAATTATGCCATAATAAATTTTTAAATGTGAACAAAAAATTAAATTCAAATATGTAAAAACGTCTAAGCACTGTCTAAAAATTTGATGGTATTCCAATATTACCTTTAATTGATTTTTCTAAAAATATTCTTAGTTCCAAAGTTAACGGGGAGGGAACGGATTAGACACGTACTGTATATCAAACATTGTATCTAAGAAATAGTAAATAAATAAATACTTAATCGTACACTCATGAGCATTATACATACTATATAAAAGTAACTAATAATAACCAATCTTATTTTATAATTTACTATAATATAACATGTAATTCTGCTGAACTAATGCATCTCCTCAAATTACATCACTCAACTAAAGCAATAAACACCAATTAAGAAATAATCTGAATTATTACGTTCAGCAAATAGCTTATTTTTTTTTATTATACCCGACCTGTTAAACAGCAACAAGTTAACACCAAGGACGATAATTCTTCGGTTGCCGCGAGATGTAGGATCTTGCGGGTATTTATCATAATAATTCCTTAAATAAACAGAGAGTATCATTTTAGAAAGTTATTTATACGATGCGTAATCAGTGTAACTTGCTGGCATTAGCATATTCTTATCTGAACTCACGCAGAGAACAAAATTAACACATGATAAATGTTCGCATCAAGTGCGTGGTGGGGTGCGAAGTAACAATTCGCATATTTTGGAGTCTTGACGTTACCGAATGTTTATTTTTGGAATAACGAAGTGACATTGTGCCCAAGAAGGCATACTTCAATTTTAACTCTTAACAAAAAACGTAGATAATTTTTGTTACATGAAATAGTAACCGTTAATCATAAGAACATGCTAAATACGAAATTAATTCAGCAGTAGAAAAATAACTTTTAATGAAACATGTTAAAAATATTTTTGCATAAATTTAATTATTATATCCAGTGATCCCTATGTGAACTATAACAAGTAAAAGGTATAAATATAGTTTTCTGGAAATTTATGGATAATAATTTATGAGCCAATCAATCTTTTATGTTTTTAAAATTATTTTGTACACTCCTCAAATCTACCATGCCTTCCCTTTCATAGAATATGGCGGCATCGTATGCAGAACTTATAATAGTACCTTCCACGTTCATTTTAAATAAATTATTGATTAATAATTAATAGTATTGGTCCTAAGATGGTACCTTGGCGCATTCCATCTTCTATGTTTGCAAAGTCATCTTTAGAATTCCCTATTTCCATTCATTGTTTCCTATTTGTTGGGTAACTATGGATCAGTATATTTATAGTATCCCTAATATCAATATCTTCTAAATTATCTAAAAGTAAGGTATATTTTAATAATAATAACGAAGGGCCCTTTCCTGGAGCCGACTCTCAATATAATGCAGGGGGCACTAAACAAGGTTGGGAATTGGTGCAGGTGACTCTCGGTCACTCCCTCTAAGTCTGAGGTGATGGTGTTCACCAAGGAGTATAAGTGGCACAGAACATGTCCGCTGAAACTTGGTGGCCAAGAACTAAGCTATAGTAGCGTGAAATACTTAGGAGTAATCCTAGACGGGAGACTGTCATGGGAGAAACATCTAAGTCACATATGTTTCAAGGTCACATCAACACTTTGGCAACTGAGAGGGGCCATTGATAATATAAGCGACACTAGTCTGCGCCACTGTTGACCAAAACGCTGACAGGACAGTATACAGACTGCCATGGAATGAGAGACGAGCGGAAGGCGAACGGGGAGAGTCAGAGAAAGGGTCTGAGCGAAGACGGTGGTATGAATGTATACGAAATATACGAGATACGATAAACATATTGATATTACTTGTGGATTGTAAATGCGTAGTAAACAATAAAAATATTCTTTTAAGTGTGAATTAATGTGTAAGTGATATATCCTTTTAATAATAGCTGGAGCTTGAATCCGGAGACCATGAAATGGATGTATGAGGCAATTCTCAAACCCAGACTGACGTATGCGGCACTGGTCTGGTGGAAGAGAGCCTATTTAATTAAATGTCGGAACTCAACCGACTTAACAAGCTAAGAGGATTGGTTCTAAGAAGTATAACCGGAGCCCCAAGATCAACACCGATCGAGGCTATGGGAATACTGACGGGGATACCATCTCTTGATATCACCCTGAAAGTGGAAGACGCAAAGGCAATGCACAGGGTGGGAAACATGAATAGGAAGGTAAGGGACCTGAATAGACTCTCAAGAGAGCTAGCTGAGGAGGGACTCCTATGGAAGCCCTCTGACAATACGGATGCTCACTTCCTGTTTGACAAAAATATAAGATCACTCTCACCAGTAAGACCGACTAGATGGAGGATCGAGCTAGATTACCATTAATAGAGACATCTGGTACAGGGATGGAGCCAAGACTGGAAAAAGAGCGCGTGCGGGGGTATATAGGCGACGCGATGGGATGGGTAAAAACTACCACACTTCAGGCCAAGCTAGTTGCAATTACATATGGTGTTCTGGGGGCCGACCAAAATCGGATCCAGGAGAAGGTATGTATCTGCTCGGATAGCAAAGCAGCAGTGGTAGCCCTGAATTCAGCAACGACAAAGTCGAAGCTGGTCTATAATTGCTATGAAGCATTGAAACGCTTGGCAGGGAAGGGACCGGTGGAACCCTTATGGATACCTGGGCATAATTGTATTAAGGGAAATCTAATTGCAGATGACCTTGCCAGACTAGGGACCAGGGAAAACCTCTATGGACCAGAACCTGCAGTGGGAATAAGTCGGAATCTGATCAGAGACCCCATCAATGGTTGGGCAAGAGACCAGCGCAATAAAAGATGGAGAGGAGTAACGGGTTCTCGAATAACCAAACTCTTCATCGAATACTCAGAGATTGAGAAATAGGCTCAAGAATTCGTTAAATTGAACAGGCACAAAACCAGAACCCTGGTGGGAATCATAACGGGCCACCATAGTGGCCTGAATGCATATAAGCACAATCTGAGGCTGACTGATAGCCCGGCCTGCAGATACTGTAAAGAAGACGAGAAAACTTCGATCATCTTCTTTACACCTGCCCCGCACTGGAGGAGAAGAGGTACCTTATATTAGGGACCCCTGTTATCCTAGAGGAGGCGAGGCTTAAGACGGGGACGTGCCCAAATTGCTCCTTTTATGGGATGACATTTTTGGATTTTGACCCGGATAAGAGGGGATCGCCAAGGGACTACCCATGCGATCAGCGACTGATGAGGCCCAAACCTATATAACATAATAATAATAATAAGGCATATCTTAAAGCATCAAAGGCTTTTACTAAGTCTAAGAAAATACATAGGGCAGGCCGGGGGTATTTTAATACATTATAGACTTCTCTTGTCAATAGTGCTATTGTGTGTTCTGAAGAGTTACCTTGCCTAAAGTCAAATTGATGGGATGATAAAATATTATATTTACTTATAAAATTTAAGATTCTAGTTTTTAACGCCCTTTCGAAAACTTTTGCAATCGTCGACATAAGCAAGATACCCTTCCTTTATACATTTTCAATTAGTGAATTAAAAGTTTTAAATCAAATGAGACATAATTTTTGCAAATACCACATTAAGTCTGAATATATACTACAGGAATAATCCAGATTGTCTAATAAACAAATTAGTATTATAATTGTTTTTAATGATTTCATTATGTATAAAACAATGAATAAGGTATGAAGTTTTAAGATTTAAAACATAACTCATCTTACAAATAGAGGGATTAGAATGACAAATTTTGTTATAAGTAATGAAATACCTGTTTTAGACTAGAAGCAAATATGCTTTTAAATACTTTTGAAGTGCTTGAACTTGGAGGCTTCAAATTTTCCAAGTCGTTTCTACTTTTAATATATAAATAATTGAATTCCCGTTCTCACTGAAACCGATCTATTCCTCAAATAAATTTACCTCAGCAGTGGCACTCACAGAAGATTAATGCCATTACAGCCAAACGAGGTTTGTGCAGTTGATGGCCGCTTAATTCGTTACAAAGGCACTTAAAGCTTTTGTATTTTTTAGTTATCTGCCCATATATCAAATTAAAAGAATAACATTTATTACGCCTTATTAAGAGCGACGACAATAAATTATGCTTCGTGAGAACCATAAAATATGCCCAATATATTCTAATTAACAATTATTATAATAAATGTCATTCCTTTCTGGAGCCTCGTTAAAACAGCAAGAACTGAAGTTTGTAATGTGGCCATCTGATACGGCCTTTGTATTTATACGCCTTATGGACATCGTCGTTATGTTTTCTAGAATACGTTAAGTATTCCCGCAATACACAGCGTGCTTCATTTTTAATGGTCTACCTCCATGTTGTTGGTGTTACTAATTGGATCTTGGCCAAATGACTATCAGAGACCATTAATGTGAATATTTTTTTATGAAATATATATATTTTTTCAATGTTATGGTATTTTAATTTCTTGTTCAACCTATTTTTCGCTATGAGGCGTTTTGTTTTTTAGAGAAAAACTAACAATATCTTTAATGACACTTTTATTGATTTGTTCATGTTTAGTAGCCAGTACAATAAGTACTATTGATACCCTGTACAGGATTGCTTAATATTGAAAGATATAAGTCAATAAAATATAATTTTTTTTACCAAAATTAAACAAAACTAAAGCTAATAACATGAGGCGTCCAAGCTTCTTCTCAATAGATAAAAGTTGTCTGTTTATGAATGAACAATTAAGAAAAGCAATATTACGTACAATTATGAATTTATGAGCAACAAATTAGGAAACATCTTTCTTTAGACTTTAAACAACCTTAAAGTAATATTTTGAAAGTAACAATATAGGTAAAGTATTCATTAAATATTGTTTGCAGTATAATAACTGGTGACTGACTAGCTTAGCTTTTGTGGAAGCGTGAAATATAGACCTAACGTAATAATTTTTTACATTAAATTGTAGTTGGTCTAAAATAACACAACTTATTTGATTACTGAACAACTTGTAAAGAAATACTAAAGAAGGCACAATTCTCTTGATTCGTAATAAAGAGGTATAGTTTATTTCATCGCTATTCAATAAATAAAAAATCTCAAAACATACCGTGGCTTGTTTTTATGGCTAGGCTCAGGTAGACTGTTCCATTTTTCGGCAAGATAAGAGAAGTTTTTATTTGGAAAATAGCAATGAAATGAATAGTATATTGAGCCCATCGATACTTTAAGATGTTTATAGATTTGTTTTCAACTGTTTCAAACCAATTTAAAGCATTAGCCTCATATTTAAAATTTTCGTCGATACATTTAGGTGTCTCTATTAAGAGGGTCTATGAACATAGACTTTTTAGCAGTAATTACACCATTAATAACTTAGAAACAGTTATGTTATATTCGGCAAATAAATGAAATTACTATTGAACAATCACATTGGAGGTCATTAATAATTATTTTATTAGTGCTTCGATTCTGACTAAAAGTGGATAATTAGTAATTAAGGTTTAAATACAATACAGAATAATTACACATATTTACACTGTAATCCATAAGTTACGGGTTAATGTACTATTTATTACTATTTTTTTATTATACATAAAATAACATTAATTTGACAGAAATGCCTTATTGACCTCCTTGAATAACAACAATTTTTAAATGAAATGAGGATGCATATACTGGTATACCTTCTACAAAAAGGTTTTTAATTTTCTATTCAGCAATACGAGTTTTTCTTTTCTTTTACCCAGCCGCATTAAGTTTAATATAATTAAAATATATGTCAAATTTGACTGGTCTATATAATTTAGTATCATGTTTAATTAAATATTTGATATAAGAATTATACGTTTCCTTGTTACATTTAAAAATATACCTTTTTGATTTGCTATTCCTACGTGAACTTATGAACTAATAACTTTTGTATTTATGATTAAGTCGAATTATTATTTATTTTGATTTTATTCCTCATCTCCCTCATTCGAGGTACATTACATTACATTATGTTATATGGGTTTGCGCCTCATCAGCCACTGATCGCATGGGTATTCTCTTGGCGATCCCCTCTTATCCGGGTCATTATCCAAAAATGCTATCCCATAAAAGGAGCAATTTATGCACGTCCGCCGCCTTAAGCCTCACCTCCTCTAGGATAACAGGGTCCCTAATATAAGATACCTCTGCTCCTCCAGTGCGAGGCAGGTGTAAAGAAGATGAATCGAGGTTTCCTCGTTTTCTTTACAGTATCTGCAGGCCGGGCTGTCAATTAGCCTCAGCTTGTGTTTATATGCATTCAGGCAACTATGGTAGCCTGTTATGATTCCCACCAGGATTCTGCCTCTGTGCCTATTCAATTTAATGAATTCTTGGGCCCATTTCTCAGTCTCTCAGTATTCGATGAAGAGTTTGGTTATTCGAAAACCCGTTACTCCTTTCCATCATTTATTGTGCTGGTCTCTTGCCCAGCCATTGATGCGGTCTCTGATCAGATTGCGACTTATTCCCACTGCAGCTTCTGGTCCATAGAGGTTTTCCCTGATCCCTACACTGGCAAGGTCATCTGCAATTAGATTTCCCTTCATTCGAGGTACCTCATTCTAGTTTAGTATTTTAAAGGAGTAAATGTGACTCCATGCGACATGAAATGGGATTCTGTAAGAGAGAGGGTAGATAAAGTCCACATATACTTTAGTCTTACTATATGTGAATATACTAACAGTTTTTAATTATTTTTCTGATCTCCTGTAGTACCCCTATATATTATGTTTGTAATATTGCGACGTAGGTACTTATTGTTTTATCAGTTCCCAGATTTAGATATTGAAGGAATATTCAGTGAATATTCAGACCTTCTCAGCATTCTTAACCTATCTGTGTAGTTCGAGATGGCATTAGAAGGACATCGAAATTCAATTGAATCTGATACTTCCTTTTAAATATAAAAATAGGGCAGATCCGATCCACGTTCATCTCCAGAAAAATTAATTCCTTATCTGCCTCCCTGACAACCGTATTGCAGATCCCTATTGTGGGTATCAACCTGTAGAGACGCATTAAACTGGCCCATTAGCAAGGATAAATAGTGTGCCTCGATAGCTCAACGGTCAGAGCAACGAACCGGAAATTGGGAGAGCCGGGTACGATTCCCGGTCATGCACTCTTTATCCTTGCTATCGCCAAAAGTGGTGACCGTGATTCGTTCCAGTACTCGAACCTCCCTTGACATCTCAAATTCGCAAATTCGATTCCCGTTCTATCCATCGCCCTACAGTCCGGGGGTTACCGAACAACGGTTCGTAAGAATGGCAAACGCGGTCACATTCCGTTAAATTGTATCGAGACAAACCATGTCTCTAGGGAGGGAGTACTGTAGTGACGCATTAAACTGGCGCATTAGCAAGGATAATGAGTGTGCCTCGATAGCTCAGCGGTCAGAGCAACCAACCGGCAATTGGGAGAGCCGGGTTCGATTCCCGGTCAAGGCATAAGCACTCTTTATCCTTGCTATCGCCAAAGTGGTGAGCCCGACGTGATGTGTTCGTTCCAGTACATCCAACCTCCCTTACATCTCAAATTCGCAAATTCGATTCCCGTCCTATCCATCGCCCTATAGTCCGGGGGTTACCGAACAACGGTTCGTAAGAATGGCAAACGCGGTCACATTCCGTTAAATTGTATCGAGACAAGTCATGTCTCTAGGGAGGGAGTACTGTAGTGGCGCTTTAAACTAGCGCATTAGCAGGGATAATGAGTGTGCCTCGATAGCTCAGCGGTCAGAGCAACCAACCGGCAATTGGGAGAGCCGGGTTCGATTCCCGGTCAAGGCATAAGCACTCTTTATCCTTGATATCGCCAAAGTGGTGACCCCGACGTGATGTGTTCGTTCCAGTACATCCAACCTCCCTTACATCTCAAATTCGCAAATTCGATTCCCGTCCTATCCATCGCCCTACAGTCCGGGGGTTACCGAACAACGGTTCGTAAGAATGGCAAACGCGGTCACATTCCGTTAAATTGTATCGAGACAAACCATGTCTCTAGGGAGGGAGTACTGTAGTGGCGCTTTAAACTAGCGCATTAACAGGGATAATGAGTGTGCCTCGATAGCTCAGCGGTCAGAGCAACCAACCGGAAATTGGGAGAGCCGGGTTCGATTCCCGGTCAAGGCATAAGCACTCTTTATCCTTGCTATCGCCAAAGTGGTGACCCCGACGTGATGTGTTCGTTCCAGTACATCCAACCTCCCTTACATCTCAAATTCGCAAATTCGATTCCCGTCCTATCCATCGCCCTGCAGTCCGGGGGTTACCGAACAACGGTTCGTAAGAATGGCGAACGCGGTCATATTCCGTTAAATTGTATCGAGACAAACCATGTCTCTAGGGAGGGAGTACTGTAGTGACGCATTAAACTGGCGCATTAGCAAGGATAATGAGTGTGCCTCGATAGCTCAGCGGTCAGAGCAACCAACCGGAAATTGGGAGAGCCGGGTTCGATTCCCGGTCACACTAGTAATTGTTATATAGTACTCACTCCAAGAGGATTCAAGGGGTAGATATAGATAATGTAATATTTGAAATATATATATATATATATATATATATATATATATATATATATATATATATATATATATATATATATGTCGGCGGCTCAAACAAAAAAATTCCACCCGCCTATGGATCCCTTCGTAGATATGCTTGATACATATTTTTGTTTATGTTAAGAATGTTTAAGATAGTCTTTAGCCAATAGGCGTTTAGGATAAAACACATTTCCTTATATGGGCAAAGTAACACGCTTATGGGGAGCGAACGAAACAAACCTGCTATCCCGGGACACGGAATAAGGGGAGTTGAATTTGAGCTTTGAAAAAGAAAGCAGCACGCGTACGGGCTAGCGGGGGCGGATCGTTAGTTACTTACCTTATTGTTTCTTTTGCGTCTTATTCGGTAGATAATTACTTAGTTATTACTAACATTCATTTTAAAAACTGTGTATTGTAAACTGACGTGTGTTCTCATATTACCTGTGTTAAATTAATAAAAGTGTCATAGGCGTACATTAAGTGTTTAAATAATATGTCCATGCGGTCGAAACCCAGTAGTGCCCCGACGTATATATATATATATATATATATATATATATATATATATATATATATATATATATATATATATATATATATATATATATATATATATATATATATATATATATATATATATATATATATATATATATTTCAGGATTTTGCTAAAAGATCGTAAATTGTCTATGAAATTAATCCACAATATATAAATACTTATAATATGACTATTGCTTAATCTTGGAAGCATTTATTCAAGCCCTTTTCCGATATGCACATCACATAATACACATTGTCACTATATATGACATGCCATCATACAAAAAGAAAACTATCACATCCAATTATAGTGAAATGAAAACACCATTCTACTGCCTTCATACCTACCATTGTATGAAGCACAATGTAGACGAAAACTGAAGGGCTGTTCTCTACTAATTCTAGGCTCTTGATAAACATCAGATTTTGTTGAAACGATAATGCTCGGGATAAATACAGCCGAAATCGATGAAAAATATGTTTCATTTATATTGCAACAATAATGTACAATGTCCATAAAATAAATATCATAAAGGACCAGTGTATAATGAAACGTTACAAATAAAATGTCTCAATACATACATATGTTACACAAGTGATTAATTGACATCTAGAGTTGGATAAATTAAGAAATATATAATAATTGTATGCTAATTTAACAAAAAAAAAAAAAAAAAAAAAAAGGTTGAGTATATATGCATTGTGTTATTTGAGGGCATTATTAAATATTTATAAAAGTGTTATGTGTACTAATGTAGTAGATCTGCATATTTTTCTCGTCTCTCCATATTTTGAATTTGTAATTTGATGACTAACTGCGGCAGGCCACAAATTACGCAGTGATTAACACTCATTTTCATTTTTGTAACCTACACTATGGTGTAAGGAAATAGACCATATGCGCACACATAAATATATTTTGTTTATCTAAATGATGCAGGGAGATTGGTTGGAGGTGACGTCATGCAGAAAATGCACTCTAAAGTTATTAAACTTATTTATGTGTTATAAAACTACCTTCGTTTGATAGCAATTAGTGCTTTTATCCGTGTCGCCAAACTAGTGATTTTATTTCCCCAGATTTTATAGCTTATAAATGCATTGTGCATTGTAGTGCACAATATATACCGGGTGTATCAAGAAAAACGCCCCAGCCTATAACTTTTTAATTATCTTTTACCTTTTTTCTTTTGGACGCCATCTTTTGGACTTCGGTGTTAAAGTATGTTTTTTACAAGCTCTGCATATAATATGTAACATGTCGCTTCCGGAAGTGACCGGAAGTTATATCAACTTTTTTATTTTAAATGGAACACCCTATATATTTTTACGGTATTAGATGGCACACTTTATTCTGAATCCATTGATATAATATTATTTGTGCTTACTGTCAACGGTTAGTAAAATACAGACCTTTGTACATTGCATTACATTGTAGCACTAGGGAGCTGTGAGACATATCTTGAATAATGAATATCATTGTAACACCACATTTTTTTTTTTTTAGAAGAATGTGTGTTAATAGTTTGAGAATGACGGTAAATAAAATAAGAATATCTAGGTATAAACAAAACTATTTAATGAAAAACAGCAGCAAAACCAACAAATCAATAACAAAAATAATTCAAGTCAAATAGTATTTATTAATTTATCAATCTAAATATTGTTCAAATTGCCGACCTTCATTTTCAATGCATAACTGACACCTTCGTAAAGGTTATTAGAGGTTTTTTGTCTTACGAAAACAGATATGTTTCGAAAGAAGAAGAAAAAAAGATATATTTCGAAAGATATATTTCATACAAAAGACATATTTTGAAAGAAGAAGAAAATATATATTTCGAGATTTAAGCAATTATTAGACAATTAAACAATTAATTATATTACATAATTAAATACTAAGCTTACTTTAAAAGTGATCAACGAGTTAATTATTCTAAACTCATTGACGAAGCTAATGATTAGAACTCCCACCCTATTCATTCTTCTTACAATTTCCAGAAAATTTTCCAAATCGCGAAGAACTCGACCACGAAATTTTGATACAAATGTACATGTGTCTGATGCAAGAGTTCGGAATACTAGTAGTATATGCAAGGATAAATCACATAGAAGAAAGACAGTTCCGTTAGAAAAAACTCTGAAAGATGTTAGTGAACTTTTATATGGTACTAAAATATTTAACCGTTCTAATTGAATCTTTACCTCATCTTGCTGCTCAGGCATAGTTAAAACAATTTTTTTAACAGTTTGCACACAGAAATTTTCCTTCTTCCCCTAAGCCTCATGCTGCCGAGGAGAGGGACAGGGTTATACGTAAAGACAAAAACAAACACACCCATGCTCATGGAGAGGTGCCAAACTCTCCCCATTGGGACTCCAACGCAAGAATACAATCTCTCTACCTAGCACCTCTACTACTGATCCCAATCCCCTGCTCTGGACCACAGTACGTAAGATTGACATTGTAGTAGCTTCCTCTATAGGAATATACGATATTTCGTCCATATAGCAGGTGGGAAACTATTCAATAATGGGAACTATAATAAACCTTTTTATTTTTTATCAAATTAGTCAGAAGTTACACTCAAAAATTGTTGTAAAGTAAAAGAATTAGTGTATTAAAAAATATTCATAAAATTGTACTAAAAAATAATTTTCAGCTTATATAGAAAAAAGTAAGGTACCTACAAAGACTAAATTACACAGAAGCGAAATTGGAGATAATTAGATGCAATGCAATACCCTCCTTCTAGGTAGACCAACTTATGCAATTAGTAATAACAATTTGCGAATCTGCCCATGGACAAACAATGGCAAGCGATAATTATACATGAACCGTATCGCATGTTACAAGTACGAATGCATAACAATGGCGACTCGCCCAGTAGCGGCGAAATGGGAGCGCATATTAATTCGATTAAATAATGTAAATTAAAATAGCTCACCTGCACACTATTTATCCTCAAGAAAAATAACAACTGAAAGAGGAGGGAATACATTGGTAGCATGGCTTGTAAAATAACAAAATATTGTAGCACCCTAATTGGGTTAGCACCCTAGTTCAGCGCTAACCCAATTAGAGTGCTAACCCAGTTAGAGTGGTAACCCGATTAGGGTGCAATCCTAACTGTGATGATCTATGCTTATCATTTACGGTTTTCTTTACTGGATAAGCTATATTTTCAACAATTTTGAAATAAATATATACTCCAGTCGTCACTGCCAACTTCCGACTTACATCCGAGAAACCAACAAGTGTATAATGCCATAATAGATAATATAAAATTAAGCATAGAAAAACTTATGTATACATTACTAGGAGCGAAACAATTAAATAAATGGGTGCATTGTCTTGTGCACTATATAGGAGTTAATGATATGTCAACCGTTTTTCCTAATGTTTAGAAGTTATTATTATAAGATTCTCTCTTAAATGTAACCATTAATGTAACCATTGCTCCTGAACAAATGTTAATATTTGTGGCAAATGCAGTTTCGTATATGAAAAATTTCGAAAAGGAACTAAGGAAACTAGAACAAGAACTAAGAAAGAAATTATATCATCTCATGATTCATGGCGAGCGAAAATAGGCTTCCTATATCTTGGTAAATATACCATTGCCTTTAGAACCTATTCATACGCAATGAAAGAGGAGCGCAGTGAAAATGTTTTAGGGTCATATATTTTGCAGATAACTTTATAGACATAAAAGGGTTTATTTGTAAACCCACTTGATTGTGAAGTTATTGCAACCAGTCAACAATAACAGACTAACTTCTTGTAACGCGTCGCGTTACATCATTACTTTAGAAAATGAGTTAATTTAGTTGCATGACTGTAAAGGTTATAGTCTTGCAAACGCACTGGTTGCATACCAAGATATAATATTGCTTGAAGTTGTAATATTGCTATTAAAGAACTATTGCAATATATTTTTGGAAAAACTATTTTATTGTCCTTTATTTTTTTTCTACGTATCTCGGGCGTAATTGTGTGTGTTCGATCTAGATATTTGTTGAATGATTTGTGATGAAGCATTATTTATTTATATTAATAGATACTTAATGTGGTGTTATGCATTTAGGCTTTATAAATTATATTATAAAATAGACATAAAGTTCGGAACGTTGTTCCTCTTAAGTGGATTAAAAACTAATTCGAGTTTCACTTGAAGGTATTGGCTTTATTATAAGGTATTAAGTATACATTGTATAGTATTAATTGTCACATAAAGAAGAAAATGTCGTAACAGAGGATGTAGTCATAAAACAACATCAGTCTCGCTGTACTGGCGACAACAACAGATATTTTAAGATTGGAGTAATTTGGGGTACTGGCGGAATAATCAAAGAGTTTGTTCCTATGTAGGGGAAAAATTATTCCCCCTTTTAAAAATATTTTCCCGAAGTAGCTAACCATGTTATTGGTCATGCACTTTCAGAACTTGGGGGCAAATATATTTGAAGGAGCGCGAGAAGAAGAGATAAGACTAGTAATGCGATAGAGATGAAAAATACTAATGCATTATTACGGGTCAGTATACCAAGTCCTTCATGCTACACGAACATATTTACTAGGGTTAAAAGTGTTGCAAGTTAACACTGATAGTGAGTCTACTCTTGTTCATGACAGTTAAAAACTATTGGGGCAGGAATATGAATGAAATAATGACAATTTTTTATTATTCATTACTATTCCGCAGCATAAATAACGGTATTCAATCGCATATTATAGGCACCCTGATGCCTCACACATGCTCTGCATCGAATAACAGAAAATAATCGATTGTTTTGTCCAAAGTAGAAGCACTATTTCAACCGGAAAAAAAATCAACTAAAGTTCTAAAAATATACGATTGTTTAAGGAAATACATTCACGAATAGAACTGCCTCTAAAACCAATTCTTACACGCTGAAGCTTCTGGATTGGATCTGCGACGGGTTATGTGAGACTTGAAGTTTGGTTGTCATGGATTTAGTGAAGACAATTTGCAATACGTTTATATTCTTTCCTCCAGAATTTCTCTGTTCATACGATAGCTCGAAGGACATCCTGAGACAGTCATCTTTATCCCCATAGATAATTTATATATTACATTAATTTATAATATATAATTTGTGGCAATACATCTGGTTGCTACCAAGAGAGTCTATTGGGGAAGTGAACCAAGAACTGATACATGTGTTACAGAAAAGTCTAAGGTTTTATACACTTTCCTGTATAGAAAAACTCTATTCAGGGGTCGAAGTAACCGTGGAAATATACTCCTATTACATTAGTATATATTAAAATATCCTTCTGTGTAACTAGATATTTTCAGATATACGACGCTTTTAGCTCCCGAACACTAGAGTACATTTAATTAATATACCGCTATTATACATCAAACTCACTCGCAGAGCCTAGAGAACAAAGTGAATAATACAATTGAAGTGATTTTGGCTATCTCCAGCACTCCTCCGATGATTTTCATGCAATCCATGAACGAGTTAACGCTGGCTATCTCGTCATACGTTGCAAATTAAAAAACAACAGTTTACTGCTTATGGCAGCGTTATAGCTTCCAAGTAACCAAACTTTCTTCAAACAGCATGGATTTGTTGTATATAGTGCACCTTTTTGCAGCCAATGATCTTCCGTAAGGATATTTAAAAGCGAAGATATTGTTATTTAGTGATGGCCAGTCATTTCCTAACAGCATTATTTTATTTTCTATATGTGGAATATTAACGCCACAATAAAAAGACTACCTACTCTCTTAAAACTTACATACATGTTGTCAAGAATACGAACAAGTCTCAAAACTGCAATACCGGACCACCCACGAGGTGCTCAGTAAATAGCCTGGTCTTTAGCCAGTCACTCTGAGATAATTTCAGAGTGAATATCGAGTATATCGAATGTACACAGAGTTCGATCTGGCTGCGCGTAAAGTGCATCCTCTTCCCTCTGAATGCTACCTCACTCTCCAACCAATTCTTCTACGCAATACAGAGAATCTCATTCATTTTCCTATTATTGACGACCTGTACTAACTAAATATAACAAGACATCTATTCGTTTTAAAATTTTAACAAAATTCATTTAGTGGCAAGAGAGCACCCCAGTAAAATCATTTTACGTTGGCAATACTGCCAATCTACATATTTGAAGCTTATTTTATGCAAATCTTATGAGGTTAGTTAATATAAATTTGTCCTGGTATTAACATGTCTAGAAAAGTTAATTTGAATGATGATTAAATGGTTTTCCTGGTTCAAATTCAATTTTAAAGTAGTTGCCTACTCTGTTACTCTCTATTACATCTGCCTTGCAGGAAAATTTCCTGCGGCACTGTGTGCAGCGGTGTCGCGGCGCATGGTTACTTCTCCTAAGCAGTCCAAGGTCTCCTTAGATCTGATTCCACCCGGAATGAGAACGGGTCGATTCCCATGTCAATTACACATTTCCACCAATGTCCTTTTCTATTATTCCGCAAAATATTGCGGCCTGTCTCGCTCGCGACGTTACGTAACGTCTTATGTGGAACACCGCAATGCATGCTTTTGTAAAAACTAAATTATACACATTAGAAGACCGGCAATTGGGAAGACCCGGCGCGACGTACCAATATTTTTGTTCAATTTGCGAAACTATTGATTTGTAATGCGTGTATGGGTCGCTCTATTATCGGCTTTTGACGATTCTGAAAGCTTGCCATTAAATGTGCATGCCTGAATTGTGAAATTTGCATATTAATTGCGGCTTATTTTCCCATCAAACGTCGGTTCTTATTATTAAATCTGTATTGCGAGAATAAACGTATACAAATAGGACTAGTATTTATTGTATGTATGTCTGCAGAATGGAATGAGAAGTGAAATTTGATAATGCAAGGACTTTATCTTTTTTAATTTAACAATGTCTCACACAGCGTCGTCGATAACCATATTGTATTAAATTTTATAAATTGAGAAAATATATAAAATTCACTATTACATACAACTTGATGTGAAATAAGTAAGACTGACATTTCAAAACACTGAAAAATTCCTTGGGCTACTATTTGACTCAAAGTTATGGTGGGGACCTTATATAGAGAAACTAGTACGAACCTGCAAAATATCTCTCAACATCTTAAAATGCTTGGGAAACATTAATTGGGGGGCCGCCAGAGAAGTTCTACTTCAAATATATAAAAGTTTTATCTTATCAGAAATAGACTACGGATGTGCAATATATTCCTCAACAAGACCTTCACGTCTAAAACTACAAAATAAGATAGAAAATACCGCATTAAGATTTGCAACAGGAGAACTTCGAACTAGCCCAATATTATCCCTACACTGTCACTAAGATATTCCACCCCTAGATCTAAGAAGAAAAGTCCTGATAAATTATGCCGTAAATATCATGCCACAATCTCATTATCTAAATAAAGCTTTAATTTTTAATAAGGAACAGCTAGAAAACTTTGAATCTCGTCGAACTCTTACAAAACCAAAAGGCATACGTATGGATGAAGCAGCTAACAAGCTAGGCATTATAATTCCATCTATGTTATCTACTACGGTTACAGCAATACCATCTTGGAAGCTACTACCACCAGTCCTCGATCTAGAATGTACTTGCTTCAGAAAAAAGAACCATAAGTGACGCCAGTTACAGAGTATTATTATGTAAAGCCATTCAAAACTATTCAAAATACGATATTTTGTATTCCCATGGTTCAAAAATACAACATTACCCACTCCAGATTCTATATTTACTGCTGAAGTATGTGCAATTTGACAAGTTATGCTATATCATCAAATGCCACATAGCAAAAATTTCCTTATTTGTTCAGATTCACTAAGTGCGTTATATGCAATCACCAACACATGTTCTTCAAACCCACTTCTTCAACGTATTCTGTGCCTACACGATTCCATCAACAAAATTTAAAACAAACTCGTTTCTATCTGGTGTCCGGCCCATGTTGGTATACCTGGAAACGAGCTGGCAAATAGAACAGCATATCAAGCCGTTGAAGACCATACAATTGAGGATATTCCTATACGCACACAAGATATGAAAATTTACATCGAAGATACAATAAGAACACAATGGCAGAATGATTGGAACATGAGCGAGACTAAACTCAAGCCAATTAAAACCAAATTAGAAAAGTGAATAAAGTCCGCTTCATTATCACGAAGAGAACACGTAGCCCTGATGAGACTTAGAATCAGCAAATCTGGATTAATATCAATGTACCTATTAGAAAACACAAGGAGACCCTAGTCTGTGAAGTATGTGAGGTTGAACTCAGCGTGGAACACATCATAGTACACTGCCCACGGTACTACATTTGTAGATCGTAGTTTGGCCCTTCGGATGAGTTGTTTAGCGTTCTGAGTAATTATCCGGATTCGGTTGAAAAGGGTATCCTTCTTAAAGACCTCCAGTTTACTATTAGACTTCTGGTCAAATTGAGGTTTTGGGATAATGTCCTTGGCTGCCAATGCCCAAATAAATCATCCATTGGGTGTATAATATTCAACCAGTAGCTAATAAAACCATCACGATACCTAATGCAACTTTGTCGTTCATTTGTCAGAAGTCATAATAAATGTATAAACGTCGAATTCCTAATACCAGTGTTCTGTAAAATATAAAATAATTCACGATTTGTAAACTCATCTCGTTGATCACTTAATAAAAACCTCGAGTATAATTTATCGTCTTCTAAACTTTAAAAACATTTTTCAACATTAAATATTGTCTGTCAATTATATGACACACACAAAATCACTTCTTTGTTACTATCTATCTAATTATTATGTTCCTTTATTAACTTATAAAACAGTTATTGAGAGACAACACAATTGATTTAAAAAAAGGGGTTTGATTCGAAGGAATTCAATTCGAGGGAAGAGATATCGAATAATATGCATTTAAAAACCGTTACAAATGATTTCGTTACACAATACAACCAACATGTCCCCTGTTTCCAACTAATGTGATGGACAAAATGCACTATTTCCAAGTATACCTAGATAAAACCCACATTACTTTAATTTTTGATAAATTAGCGCAGAAAAATTTCTTGAAAATGCTGTAGATGTTTTTTTTGACAAACATGCAGGTCCATCGTCATGAACTCTCAAGATGGCTATTTGAATTTAAAAGGTTTAGAATTTATATTAAAAATCTCTAGAATCCAGTGATCAAATCAGAAGATTCGTGACACTGAAGAAAGCATCAATATCAATAATTTCTCTTGTAAATATAGCGTTTACTGAAAATGTATATCTAATGTAATTATATCACTCAATCAAATTAATTTTCTAACAAACATTACCACCACATTTATATTTCCGTTTTTAGGAAAAACTGTACCATTCGGGCATCAGTTACAACTCAGTTAAATAATTCATTATCCGGGAAGTCACATTGCTTCAGACTCTAACAGCTACTGTAGTAAAGGTCATATGTGTAATGTAGAGCAATTATGTCACAAGAGACATAATGTAATGTGCCATATATGAATTGATGTGGTATGGTTTTCCAAGATCTCTTTATTCCAGAAAAAAATTAGAAGGATCCACGATATTCACAATATACCTTGGAATTATATTTTCATTGTAACATTGTAAATTCCCGAAGAACGTAATGTTCAATCTTATCTAGTGATGGAAGAGCAATCACTACAACAAATACAGATTCCTCAATGACAAAGAGTGAAGGATTATATCAAATTAATCATCGCCATTAATTTTGATGGCATTATTTATGACTTCTATATGATGAGGATGAAAATGTTACAACGAAAAGTCGTCCTGGTACTGACTGAAGCAGTATGGGATGTCAAACATAGAAGCAACGTCATACTTACTCGTCATTCTATCAAGCCCCATAAAGCCTCACGGTATCATAGGTTTTGACGAAGAATTATATTTTGACTTGAGCCAAACTTCAGATATTAGCATTCGACTGTGGTTCTGTTTCCATGTTTTAGAATGTTCATTAAATGGCAATTAATATTGAAATTAACTAGATTACTCCACAGTGCAGGTTCAGAGTGAAAATGATAGAGGGTTGTTTATTTTCATGATATTTCATCTGTTTGCACCAGATAGCCTTTGTAGAACATCCTCTGAATGAATACTTTTAAGAATTTTGCACATCACTTAGAACCATTTATGTAACATAACCAATAATATAATTAGAAAAACTATTTTTTGAAAAGTTCTCATTCAATTCATAATTTTGGGTTAAGAGTTTTCTGCTTTTAACGGCAATTGATTGAAACTGTCAATAACGATGTCTGAACTGAAGATAGAGAAATTGGACCAATTATCCCCTAGTAATTCATATTGTCGAAAATAGTGACACACGTACAACTCGTTTATATTATGAGAGGGCCAGCAGTCTGGGCAATATATGATGTATCGGTGTATCAGCTTTAGAGTCGAGAATACAGTCGAGAATCTCGAGTTTGTATAGTAATAATTTCAAGAAATACATTTAAAACTACACTTACTTTTCCTCCATCTGTACTAAACAGCCAGATATAAGTTAAAAACATGAGCTTTACGCCTATTCCTCATATTAACTAATGACATCCACTCATTTCCATTAGAAAATTAGACTACTGGTACCTTAATAATTACTGCAGCATATAAGGAGTTAGTGCGGTTTACTGTTGGCGTCTACACAAGCACCACAGCCATGTAATGCGTTGGCCAGATCTCAGATAATCTAGATTTGTAACAGATCTGATTAATAAATTTGAATATAGACGAGATAGCGCTAATGCTCAAGAGACCGGGTCACGAGAACACAATAGAAAAAAGGCGCGGCAAAAATTTCGAAGGAGGTATTATCATTAGTAGCATTAAAATAATTTAGTAAACAAAAGAAATCAGGTTGTCACTAAGCTGTCTATCGATTTTATCGAAGGAGCCACTGTATTTTCTAATGCCAACGAAACATGCCGTGCATACAAGGTGTTGTCGAACGGATTTAAGTAATAGGAAATTTGATTCAGTACTTTATCAGTCATTCCAATACGGATCAGACGTAGATGGCAACTCAATAGGCTGACAGCTGGTGTCAGTTCCCAGTTCCGACATTCATCTAGTTGCAGAACAGTTTCTGTAAACTAAACATTTAATAAACTCATGCTATAAATTCGTAAAATGTGCTAGTATCAAAATAATTTTTCTCGTTTTAACTACACTAAAGCTTGAATGAAATGAATGCAAAAGAGTATAACAAGAGTAGTAATAAATAAATAACGTAAATGGCGTAAATGCTATTCACACCATTCTATATGGCACTCTAAATACTACTCCCTCTGTCGCAGATTAGTTGTCACATTTGATGTCTAAATTTTGTCCCAAATTAGTTGTCACATTTTGAAGAAATTACAAATAAAAAAATCGGGTAAATAGAAATTGTAGTTATTATTTTTTAACTAATTTCACAAAAAATATTGATTTCGTACTCGTAATTATGGATAATAATTCTTATACTCCTATATGAAGGTAATTCTAAGCTGCTACAAACTAAGTAATATTAAGACAATTTTTGGTTGTTAATAGCTAGTTTGACTGAAATAGCTTTAGCTAGAAAGCCGGTTTTCACTGCTTAATTTTTCTTTATTCATATGTACAATCTTGTATGCATTCCTCCCAGAACACATCATTATTATTTCCATGCATGTTTGCAAAGTTAATGAAATGTTGTCTAATTTCTCTCTCTCTAATTTATCGAAAGCTGTTTCCACAGCACTTATTAATGCATCTATGCCTTTGGTCGCCATCTGACGCGTTAAAAAATCCTAAATCAAGCACATTCAGGTCGGAACTATTTGGAGGCTGATATTTCAGTTTTAGATGCCACCCATCTTTAATTGCCTCTGCTTGTATATCAGAATCTTCAACGGATAAGTGAGGCTTCGCATTGTCTTGTTGGATGTAGATCGGACCATTCTTTGCAGACCGAGAATACTTCGTACGAATGGCAGGCATTATAAAAAAAGGTTTTACTGAAGAAGAAACACGTTTAAAAGTTTTACTTTCTTTTAATATTTGATGTAATGCAGCTTCTGGTACGGCTATTGCACATGATAAACCTCTCAGGGTACTTCTTTTATGCAATGGAACATTTCTAAATTTTACTAAATTTTTTGAATAATTTATCATTTTTCTTCCACATTTGCCTGGTTTTAATGAATTGCCATTATATTATATATTATATAATATATATTATATATAGTATATACTTCCAGAAAGTTTGGAGTTGTTTGCCTGCTTCCATAGCCGAGAAATTGTACGTCTATGGAGCATGAATTGCGCTGAAGCAACAACCAAAGCACCATATTCTATTGTCCATTTCCCTTTTTTTAATTAATCGTCTTGACGAATCACTCATTTTTGGCTCTTCTTACAACGAATTAAATTGACAGCGGGTGTATTTTCAAAACATTGTTATTTGCCAATCTGGCAGCAGCATACTTGTAATTGCAACCTTTAAGCAAATTTTATGAATGATGTGATTTTAAACTTCTCTTTTGAGTATTTAATTTTTTATTATATTACTTCCTGGATTAAATTGTATTTGACAATAATCAGCAGAAAAATGGTCAAATGTGACAACTAATTTGGGACAGAGGGAGTATTAAATATACACATATTTGTCAACATTTAAAAATATATTTGAAGCAGCTTCCCAATGAGTTATTATTCGCTACTGTTGCCATTTAAGGATAAATTTCAATATGACGTCGCAAAGCTATCATTTATGATTATATCACTATTTATTAACTAAAACAATACTTTTATACTTCTAATGCACGTCTCAATATTTCACTCCTTTTCTCTAATAATTTTCATTACGAAAAATTTCATTATTTTTCATAATTTTGTTAATAAATAATTTTTCTAAAAACTTTTTACAACTTTTTGAAAGACTGAAATATGTCAACTTTATTTTTTTAAAGATATTGATTATCATAACATAATTATTTAATATTCTGGGTCTAACTGTGTACTACTGTGACGCCATCACAGTTTTTTCAAATTACATACTCTCCTCTTTTGAACAAAAATGATTTCCTTCCAAGTTCTCAACTTGGGATACTACGATACCCCATATTAGGGTTTTTTTATTTATCATTTATAAGATTTATAAGAGAATATTTTTTGATAAAATATTCATATAAATTAAATACGATTTTATTTTTGACAGAAGCTTTAACTATTCTCCACCAACATTTTGACATTCCTTAGCTTGCTTAACCTGGAACGTAGGAAGTCAAAATGTAGAAATTCAAAATATCTTGCAGCAGTCAAATTATCTTCAAAGAAGTAAAAGTCTTTTAGGACCTTCAAAGAATGCCCTAATAGTTAAAAGAAGTTAAAAACAGGATATATTACGCGAAATGCGACCAGAATTCTACCAAGGTAATCATTAGAGCTGTATAATCGGTGCCGCGTACATGTGGCTTACGTATGGGAAGGTGCAGCGGGGGCCTCGAGCACGTGATGGATGCGTAGTTATACAGCTTTAGTAATCATTTAAAAGAGAATAAATTTTGACGTGATTTCTCATATTCAGGTTGCAATTTAGACACAATTTAAAAAATGTATAACTAAAATAACAAAATTATGTATAAGAGTATTTTTCCAAGAGAATAATGTCTGAATAAATTTATTCCAATCTACTCACTGTATATGTCACTTATAGTTGGAACTCTGAAATTATATATATTTCCTATTAAATATATATATACACAAGGTTATTCTTTAAATTATGTATATTATCAGATATATTTCAATAGATTAAAGAAGTATGGCAAATTTTTGTTTTTATATAAAGTTTATTCTTTTTATCATTTTATGCCATTCCATTGCTTGTTCATATTCATGTTCTTAATGCACTAGCTCATATATTAATATCATTAATAACTTAGCAATTTACTGCTAGGCTTTAGTTATAATGTAAAAAATACTATTTTACATTATATTAAACTGTAAAAAATATTATTTTACATTACACAATTAAAGCAGGGTATCCTTTAAACTTTCAGCATTTTTCATTCTCAAATGGAAGGTGAGATAAATATCTACCAACATAATGTTTATCGTCCAAAAATAAATCGAATAGAAGGTCTATATTGTAGGGTATTTTATATAAGTTTTATATGATAGTTACTTACTTTCCTTCTTTAGTGATGTATTATTATTAGTAAATTGAGATAAAATCTTACTTCTGTAAAGTCTGTTTCCAGAATCTGACACCTTTATCGTTAGTTTTGTATTATAATTATACTATCATTGTTGCATGTGTTACTTTTATATTTTAATTCTTACCTGAGTTAATGCCAAAACAAATAATGTAACATCATATATCCTTTATCACATATCTGAACAGATAAATCCCACCATCGTCGAGTTCAACTCATTTAAACAATGGAAGTTAAATACGCCATAACAGCAATTTTGCTGGTTATTACGATATGACATTATTTAATAATGCAAACAAGATGTTTCACATACAACCATAGCTGTGATTAGAACAATACCACGAAAATTATATAGTTGAGAATAGGCAAGGTTATAAGGTCATCCATTCAAGGTGATGTGTCATGAACCGTGGTGAAAATGTAGTTATATAGAAAGGCAGTAATATAGAAAGACAGTTCAAAATGAGCAAAATTACGAGACCAGTTTAAAATGCTCGCCAAAGAGATCAGGTTTTCGTTAAAAAACATATTTTCAATAATCATAAAAAATTTATTTGAGAACAATGATTAAGAACTCAAGAATTTCAAATGCCTACCCTGCCTATTATTATGAACCACGGGTAGAAAATGTCTCTTATTTTTTTTTTAAATAATAATAAACAACATTTATAATTAATAGTAAGTGGTAAAACTACCTTGGATTATTGTCAATACCGTGTTTAAATCCATCCGTCAATAACACCTGCATATGTAATAATACAGTAAACTGCTTGTTAATAGAAAGCGATTCTATTCTTATAACTTTGTTTTCGATAAAATCGAAACAAAATTTACTTTTATTTCAAAAGTATTCACATTTCTAGAACATGTTAGAATATTTGTAACAAAAATATGTCTGTATGGAAAATGTTTCGTCAGTGGAACGGTCATCATCAGATAATTATTATTATTATTATTATTATTATCGCCTGCGGTAACTTATTGTTGGTAAGAAACTATAGTTTATTTCATCGCTATTTGCCAAATAAAAAATCTCAAAACATAATCTTAGCTTGTTTTTATGGCTAGGCACAAGTAGACTCTTCCGTTTATCGGCAAGATAAGAGAGTTTTTTATTTGGCAAATAGCGATGAAATGAATAGTACTTGATTCTTACATTTAGGTTTATTAGACCATCAGATAAATAAAAATATTTTTTCAAGCATATTAAATTTAATGTTCTTGGGTGCTTATATTAATAATATAAAATTACCACATTGTGTGTATATATATATATATATATATATATATATATATATATATATATATAAACAATTTTGAAAATGTAATACGTTCTTTGTTTAAAATTTGGGGATAGAATACAATACTGTCTTTGCAATAAAGAATTGTTTTGTTACTGCTCTTTCCCTTTTTGCTTTTGTTACATTTTACCAAGAATATGAATAGATTCCTCTTGAAAAATGAACTCGAGAAATGATAATGAATAAATTCCTTAACGATTCAAGGAATAACTTTTGGGAAGAACTCTGGTATACGTAAAATGTTATATTCAGTTGCGCGTTATTTAAACTACATTAATTACATTCGGGATGATTCGTGTAGGAGTTATGACTCATCGACATTTTTTTATGATAACTCCCTTTTGGAAGGGGAGTTGCAATTAAAAAGGCAGATCTTTTAATAAGAAGAAGCATATTTTTTTGCACACGTTACGGTAATATATATTTAAACTAGCATAAGTATCGGTTAAAAGAAAAAAAAGTGAAGAGAAACGATTTTGCGATTTCAAAATACCAAATTTGGCAATGGTCATTTGAAAATTCCTTTTCAATTAAAATAAATATTCAAATTGTGCAGTGTTGGCTACTTGACAGTAGCCAGGATGTTTGTAGTAGCCAAGATAAATTGTTTTTGACATCGTCAATAACTGTAACAATAACTTTGCTTTTTATTTCGTGCGAATTCTTCCCTTTAAATCTTCCAAATTATCTATCCCCACAAAGAGTAATCTACAAATGTCAAATCTGAATGACGAGGTTACTACCCAATAAACATTTCAAACATACTGATTTTGCCAAGCCAAAGATTATGCCAACTGTGCACAATTTTAAAATTTTATTTGGTTGATTTTTAAAATAATAGTTGCCATTAAATTTGATATTTTGTAGTTGCCCAAAAATTTGTTTGAGACAAAAAATATTTCCATACATTTCTCAATAATTTGGAGCTTAAGTGGTTATAGAGGAGGATACACGACTTTCAGAGAAAATCAATATATACGCAGGAACTGTTGGTACAATAATTGTAGGAACGTTATTATCGAAGGTATATACCTTCGATTTTTAAAAAGTATTTAGAGTTGTTGCAAGATATCATTCCCGTGCTTGGAGCACTGTATCCTAATTATGAAAATCCCCAAATACCGAAAACCGTCTATTTAGTACTAACATGATTACATATCATGATATTTTTCACGAATTGTACGTGAATACGAAATTCCACCTTTCCCAATCAGTGGTTTGATAGAAGTGGAGTTGAGTAGTCAGCTAGGCCTCTGGATCTAACTCCGCTGGACTATTTTTGGTGGAGTTAGCTTAAATCCAATGTATATCTTGGCAGACAAAATACTATTAAGGCATTAAAACATAATTTAGAACGAAATAATACAAATTAACACTGGAATATTTAGATAATATACTACAAGCATTTCAGTTTCGACGGGTATATCATTAAAAGGCTAGTGGAAGATAATAATGTACATAATTTTAATCATTAACTTTCCCCATAACGTTTTTATTGAATTTGTTCCTTTATTTATCATTTGGGTATGTTTAACTCGTTTCAAATTAGTAATGTTAGTTGTTTTAAATATTGTTCTCGCACAGACTAATTTCCTATTTATTTATATTTTTATTCTTCTTATGCACGTTTATTTACCGCCCAAACTAACTGACTGTTTAAATTATTATTTGTGGTACCTCTCCCTACATCTCTCGAATATATTAGTTTCTCTAATTATATAATTAATACAAAACATTGTCCAACATGTAAGTTCAAATTGAACTTAAGCATAAGACAAACAGTTAGGTAAGTTAACGTTGGCTTCATGAGGTTGGTTATAATATTAATTTTTTATTCCCGTGAAGAACATTTTGCATTAGAATTTATCAATCATTGCGTAAAAAATCAATTCTATTTATTCGTCCTCAGTGAATAAATACAATTCGATTTTCTCTGTGGCATACGAATAATAAACATATAGATTTAATTTTTTATACAAGGACCTATTAAAGCCTCCCATATAAGGCTCTCCTAATATTATGCTGATAAACTCGAAGAATGAATTATATAGATTTAAGAATTCATTTACCATTACAATCAATCAATGGATCAATAGAAAACTGGCATAGAAACCTGTGCACTCGAACGGTCATACTTATAAATAAATTACCTAATTACAATCGCGCCATATGCCCATCGCAATTACGATTATTCATTAACCCGCAAACTTATTAATGATTAAAGTATTTGAATGCGAGTTGATGATATTTAGCGGCAAAAATATTTCAACAACAATTAAGTAATTGCAAAAAGGAATTCGAGACGGAGAGCAACCCGTCCTGCCCACTAATTAAAAATATATTTATTGGACGGCCAGCGAAGCTCGATTCAAAAGAAACTGTTTCAAGTGAAGGTCCAATTAAGCTTCGACGGATTACGTCTCAATTAAAACGTTCACTTCCTTTTGTTAATTCGGAGCATCGAATATCGGAATCCGCGAATGGAATTTTTATTAAGTAATGATGTACCAATAAAGTGCAGTAGTTATGTACGAAATCGATTCGATTTACATTAATAACTTGTTGCCAATCTCGTCCTCCATATAAGAATCATGGAGCAGTCGAAATGCCCACGAAATCTATAATTTGGATACATATAACGGCGTAAAACTTTCACATTTCTGCTACACCGTGGAAAAGAAGTCTGGAACACCTGAAAAATCTCGCAAAATAACAGGTGTTCCAGCGAGAGGTAGCCGATTTAAATTTGCCGCCATTACTCTTACGGCAGGTTTTGGAAATTGATGCTTCGTAGTTATTACGTGGAGAGTATGCCATTACAAAATGGAGCGCTATACTGTTCAGCAACGTATACGTATTGTCAAAACATACTACGAAAGTAATGATTCAATTGGGGGCACTGAAAGAAAATTACTTGCAATTATGGGTCGTCGTGAAGCACTTGCTAAGCGGACCATTCAACGCGTCATGGCGAAATTCATACGTCACCATGGGCAACGCTCAGTTGAAAATATTGAAGCGGTCAGTACAAGTATGGCTGCAGATAACACCATATCCGTAAAATGTCGTTCCCAGCAATTAAATCTCTCAAAGTCAACATTACAGAGAATTTTGATGAAAGACCTTCATTTTCATGCATATGAGATCCAGTTGACACAGGAGTTGAATCCATGGGGCCATAGACGACGTCGTGAGTTTCGTGAGAGTCGACCTCGCAGTTGACAGCGAGTTTTGGGAAAAACTGATATTCAGCGATAAAGCGGATTTTCAATTAAAAGGATACGTAAGCAAACAAAATTGCCGCATCTGGAGAGCTGAAAACATAACCATAATAAGTAGACAGTTGGTTAAGTTAGGTTAGTATCCTTCAAAATAATAGCGTAGATATTTAGCTGTTAATATTCAGAGTTAGCTTTTGGAACCTCTCCGTATATATGTGGTTTTATCGAACGACCCAGAGGGCGTACGAATTATAAATATTACAATGGACGGCGCCAACTGCACGTCATTGTATACATTTGAAGTAACTAAACATCGAAAGTTTCTAATAGGTTTTGTGACGGTTTAATATATGATATGTGTAAAGGAAGTGTTGTAGCATCTACTCGTATTAATATTAGCTATGTATGTAGTGTCAAGTGAAAGTTATTTGATAAGAAAAAATGGCCGCGTGCGGAAAAGTGGAAAATTCATTCTCTCGAAAACTGTGTCCGAGCGGATGAAACTAAAGCCAGATTCGTCTCTAGCACTCTCGAAAATATGATGGTAGAAAAAATTTGATAAGCATTTTCCACCGCACACTTAAACTGTATAATTACCGTATTTTTAAATATTAGCCTGTTCCAGCATACTCCATTGTCACAAAATGACAGAAAAGCCACTCCCATAACATCACAACCAAATATTCAAACAGACAGGCTATAAAACAGAAAACCGAAAGCCGAAAGCCATGCATTGCAACATCCACTGCCTAATACGTAACTTAGGTATTAGTCAGTTTTTATAATCATTATACAGAACGTTTTCTTTAAGGTGTTCACCGTTGTTGCCTATTTTTAATAAATCTATGTATTGAAGTAAACACCAATGTTTATTTCACAACCCTTAAGGCAATAACACAGATGTGGTACAACAGTACGCCCTAGTGATACGAAACAAGATCGTAATTAAAAACATGGTCCCTCAAGCTGGATTAATTAAAAACATGGTCCTTGGAGCCGGATTAATTACCGGATGTTAAATTTCACTGTTACACAAATCCTTTATTACCATCATTGCAAGAGAAATGTTTGCAAACTTGTGTAAAATATATGTTAAAAACCGTTATTGAGCAATGTATAAAATGGTTTCGCGCTAAACCAAAATTTCGTTCTCCCATTATGAAAAATTTACCTA
Source organism: Rosalia funebris (assembly GCA_037954035.1). Classification (NCBI taxonomy): domain Eukaryota; kingdom Metazoa; phylum Arthropoda; class Insecta; order Coleoptera; family Cerambycidae; genus Rosalia; species Rosalia funebris. Next base: position 37,748,295 of record JAZFAV010000015.1, read on the forward strand.
AATTTCGTTTAGAACCCGCTCCACCCTATTACATTTGTGGTGTCGATTATGCCTGGATTATATTTTATTTAATAAAGGAAAAGAGGAGTTATAGAAGTAAGCTAATTAAGAAATATATATACATTTTCATAAATGTTTCGCTACAAGGGTTACAGGTACATCTTTATTTAGTCACCGTGATGTTAATTAAGTACGGAATCTGTTTTAGTCATTTTACGTCTACTTGTGGCAAGGTGTAAAATTTGTCGAATACCCCAAATCTGTATAGCTGGAAATACTCATTTAATGTAGGTATAAGCAATATTATACATTGTCTACACAAATTGAGGCAGTTTAATTAAAATACCCGTCTTGTGAGTTCCCTTTCGTCCTATGTCAATGATCCTGAGCCTCTCATTGCTGCACACTTATTTATTGGTATAATACGTAGATTTAGTAAAACTATTAGCTTTAATTGAGTGTAAAATATTTGTTGTTAAAAGCAAAGTCTTTCAAGGCGTGGTCACATGGTCCTTCGAGCCGGATTAATTAAAAACAGTACTTCTTCCATTAAATATTCCCTTAAACTTTAACGAAGTTTAAGGGAATATTTAATGGGAGAAATACTAATGCTATACATATTGCACGTCTCTGTCTTACAGGGTGATTTACCTTCGTCAGTTTATATGTGCTTGTGTATAATTTGTACGCTACTGAGGCGCGGAAATTTGTATAGATCTAGATACGATTGCTTGTTACCCTTCAGTTGCATGTTTTTATGAAAGTTACATTTTGCATATTTTTGTTATTATTAAATATAAATGATTTGTGACAATATAATGCGAAAATTTATTTTGTTTAAAATGATTGAATTGTGAACATAAATATATGTATATATACGCGACGCCACTGATTAAGACCCAGTAGAAGAAACATGGCAAATTTGTATCAACAATATCGTATGCATGCTTGAAGATCTGTGCAAACAAATCGTATTCAGTACCGCATTATTTTAAAACAGTGCTCATGACTACTAACTCGTAGAAAAGCATGCCATCGACAATATTTATATATAATTACGTAAACTTTCTAAGGGAATATATGTAAGTTATTAGAAATGAAAGTTGGAAAAACATCATCCTAGATACACGGTTAAAAATCAAATGGGTGAAACTAATGTTAAGAGGTTGTAAAATATCACTGGCAAATGAAATGGCAAAACTAATATAAGATAAATTGTTTTTATGTGATCTATGACCTGGTAATTTATTATTTTACGATGAACAGATTTAACCTTATCATTTTGAAGACGTTAGGTAAGGTGCAAAGGTTTATTCTCACTTGTAAAATTCAGCAAACACATTAAACCCGATGCATGACAGTATACAAATTGTAAGTGGATTTGGAAACTTTGAAGTCGCAGGAACATGCCCAGTTGGAATATTCTAATCATCTAAATTCACACTCTAATATTTAATGTAAGAGACATACTAATTATAATATTATACATCATATAATGTAAAGTATATCGTTGCTAACTTCAATAAGTTCAGTTTCAATTCAAAAGTTTTTTAACATTTCCTTCTGTTATCTTAAATCTTGAATATTTAATTTTTATATAGAAGAAAAAAGTATTTAAATTATAATAACTCTCATATCAGTTACCAAATTGTCTGGTTCATAATTTAGAAATAATTCATCCATGAATTCTATATACGTATATACGATTCCTTCTAGACTATTCTGTAAACCAAAATACAAAGTCTTTCAATAGGGACACTCAAAATTTGTTAGGTTATTGCAGCCTTATTGTTAAAGCAACATCTATTAAATTTATTAAATTTATTAAATTTATTTATTAAATGTAAATTGTTTAGCATTGTATGGCAAAGCAGCATGGAAGGTTATAGCGCTCAACAGTGTATGCAAATCATCAAATTTTATTTTCAAAGTCAGTGCTCAGTTCGAGTCACCGAAACGCAAAGTTTGCTGAAAACATCGCTGCTGTGCATGAGAGTGTACGGGAAAACACGAGGCAGTCAATTTCTCATCGTTCACAAGATCTTGGCTTTCTGCGACATCAACTTGGCGAATTTTGCGACGGAACTTGGGTCTGTACCCGTATATAATCCAAATGACCCAGGAACTTAAGATAAAGAACCATAGATGACGTCGTGTGTTCGCTGATAGAGCTCTGGAGCAGCTGGAAGTTGACCCAAATTTCGCCAGAAAAATCATCTTTGTCATGGGCGACAAGAACCATTTTTGGATGAATGGATATGTGAATAAGCAAAATTGTCGGATTTGAGACGATACCAATCAATATGAGATACATAAGATGCATCACGAGAAAGTCACTGTTTAGTGTGGATTTTGGTCTGGGCGGAATCATCGGTCCGTGCTTCTTCCAAAACGAAACTGACATTGCAACATTCATCATATTCTAAGCTCTTGGGTCACTTTTACCATGCAATCTTGATAAAATCGGTTAGAACTCGAATATAGAATCTAAAAAAAAGAATTGTCTCATAGTATCACGTTCATTTTGAAAAGATGTATTTAATAACATCCGGTATATCTTTTTTTTGTTTTACGTTTATTATCTGTCTATAAAACTACAAAGAGTAAACAATAATAATAAGCATATATGTTGATTTAAAGTAAATGTCATAATAGAGAATTATTCCAATGAATAAAACTCTGCAGTTTTTATCACAAAATTCTGATCTTAAATTAACTGACAGTATTTCTTTCAGTTTTTAAATAATAAGTCCAGTGGCGTCCTGCCTTTGAGTCTTCTCGTTTATACACGTATTGTCCGAAAGATTTAATGCGAGGGAATTTGGGTGACAATTTAAACGTTTTATGTATTTGTCACTACTTACAACAATTGTGTAGATATCTCTAGGTCACGATAGATATCCTGATTTGTGACGAAGTATGGAGCATCGATCATTGAGCGTAAAGCTTTTGCTTCGAATCTCCGAAGGATGGCAATGTTGGATTTAGCAGGCATTCCCCAAAGCAGTATTCCGTAAGTCAAACGGGTTTTAAGATGATATTATAAACTACGAGCTTGTTTCGAAGTGAAAGTTGTCTTTTTCTTCCCATCAGGTAATAATGATACGAGATTTGGTGTCTAATTGTTTTTCCTTCATTCATGTATGTTCCTTCCATGTAAGTTTATTATCTAGACGTAAGCCTAAATATTTAATGCAGTTTGTAGTAGTGATGTTTTATTGTTAATTTTTACTTGTAGCGACTCTCTGTGACATTTGGTAAATAGTATATGTTGTGACTTATCCTCATTCATTTTAATACGCCATGTCTTAGCCCAATCATCTATTTGTTCTAAATTATGTTATAGATCCATTGCTGCTATTATTCGGTCTGGGTTTTCAGCTAGAGTCTCTGTATCGTCTGCAAAGGTTGAAGTGATGAAATGTTGACTAGTTGGTAGGTCTGCATTGAAAATCAAATATAAGACAGAAAACTCGAAAATCAAGGTCAAAAATATTTATATCTATATAGTAATACACTAACTGCATAGTGTGTATAATATTTCTAAAAATAAACTTGTTTTTGTACAAAACAATTGAAGTTTGTCCTGAGATAATTAATTTATACCATTTAATGCTATTTGAAATATATTAAATTCTTATATATCATTATTCCATTATAATTCGTGTAAATGTAAATACAAAGGTAAAGAAACAATTTTAAAGCCTTACAACGGACTTTTCTGCACGTAGAACATCTCTATTTCGAAATTGAGTGGCCGAAAAAAATAAACCAACACATAAATACAGAATATGTGTTTTATAAGACAGTTTTACTTTTTTCACTGGCCACTGCTTCAGTACCGTATCAATACGTTTGTGATTAATGAGGCAGCGTACTCCGTTCATTGCCGGACCTGCGCTGTTCGAAGTCAAGCAACGAGTTGAACGGTTACGACTTGGATGGGTGACGCATGGTCTTATTCCCATGGTGCCGCGGTGGTGCTGACTTGGTATTTGGTAACAGGGTGGCAACTGGGACAAATACTGGGTACATTGTCTGCGTGAGTTCGATTCTCATCAGAGGGAACTTGGCACTTCCCTCAGGGCTGGGTGTTTGTCCGCGTTTATATGTGTAACCTTCCCCTACACAAGCCTGCCTGTAGGCTTTTTGGGGAAGGATGTCTAATTTCCGTGTGTGATCGAACGAAATTATTTTTTTTCTCATTCGTTCGGATATGATACAAGCCGAATATATATATTTTTTTGTTCGATGCAAAATTGGCACTGCGTTAAATGTTTATGTTTAAAATCTCAGAGTAAACATAAACATTTACATCGTGATTTCTCATGACACATGGACAGGGTGGAGTGTGATCTATCCACCTCAAAATCAATAGATGGCGTCTCGTAGACGTCCCTAATCAGAATCAGTCGAAACCCGATCGATCCGACACGATTTAATTGAGCGATCATGCTAATAATTAAAAATCAATCTCAAATCTCAAATAGTCCACCATTGCGCTTTCTCATGACCCATGAACATGGTAGAGTGTGTTCTATTCGCCTCAAAATCAGTAGGTGTCGTCTGGGAGATGTCCCCGATCGGAATCAGTCAAAACCCAATCGATCCAACACGAATTAGTTGAGTTATCGTGCTAACAAGTTTTAAAATACCGGCGACAACGACACACGCACAGACAACTTTTTTAAAAATCATTTTTTTTTTTGGTTTTTAGGCCGAAAAACGAGAAGTAAATGCTAAAAAAAAATGTTTACACTTGTCTTTACGCGCTTACATTACTTTTCGCTCTAGTATAGTTCAGTGCGGAAAAGTAAAATCATTATGACATCTTACCTATTTCTCTTATTCTCTAAAACATTCCATTTACTTTATGGGCACACGTGTTATATAGCATCTTGCATTTAGATAAATTTTTTGCAGTGTAACAAGGAAGCGAACAGGCTGCTGTGGATTTCCACGATACTACTCTTTTGCGTAAAAGGGGTTGAATACAAATGAGAATTTTGTAACGATTTCAGATCTATGTTACACGCTGGTCAAACTTATGGGACAGAAAACCGTGATGCTGCCCCACTAAATATGCACATATTCAGATGGCTGGGTACCTTTTACCTACTGCTTTTATTGAGATCAATACAGATAATATTATCGAGGCAAGTCAAGACGTGCAGGCAGTTAAGAAAGAACGACGACCTCGGTTTAATTAACAGAGATTTGGTGGTGATTTACGTATTTTGACACAAATAATACTAAATTTATATATACTTGTAAATAATTAGGAATAGAGGCTTATAGGATCTCATTTCCATCGAACTATCAAAAGTAAATTATTGATAATTTACGCTAAATTCATATTTTCGAAAACAACTACTGTAATAATAATAATAATGGTTTATTGTCCAACAGAAGAATCCATTTACAGGATAGAGTGCGGAATACATGTATAACTAACTATAACTTAAAAAAATAAATATCTAAATATAAATATATTTATAAAAATAAATAAAATCTATATGTAAATATAACTAAAAACAAGAAGTAGCTCTAAATAGTTTTAAACATAAATAAATAATAAATAATGGAGTACTACTATAACTTTAAACATAAATAAATAATGGAGCAATAATGGAGGACGAAGGATCAGATTTGATTTTTTTTGCTGATTGTCAATTTTCCTTAGATACACTGGACATTTATTGTCATATATAAAATGATTTACATCAATATATATTTTTAATTTTTATTTAGCCTAAATATAATTTAAACATTAAAAATTATTATATACGCGGGATTCGGTAGGATGGTCTGATGCGGTATACTTTAAACATTTACCTGGATTTGCACAATTATAAGCGTGATAGTCAAAACTGCCACATTTGAAACATCTGAGAATACCTACATATTCGAAGACTCTACACTTAGCCCAGTCAATAAAAAGATAAACAGTTTTAAATCCTTAAAACGGACTTTTCCGCACGTAGAACATCTCTATCTCGAAATTGAGTGGCTGAGAAAAAAAAACAACACATAAATGCAGAATATGTGTTTTATGCGACAGTTTTACTTTTTCAAATAGTCCACCATCGTGCTTCTCATGACCCATGAACAGGATGGGGTATGTCCTATCCACCTCAAAGGCAATAGGTGTCATCTGGAAGACGTCCCCGATCAGAATCAGTAAAAACCCGATTGATCCAACACGATTTAGTTGAGGTATTGTGCTAACAAGAAATTTTAATGCCGACGACAACGACACACACACGGACAATTTTTTTTAAAAATCATTTTCTTTTGTTGTTAGGCCGAGAAGCGAAAAATAAACGAAAAAAATGTTTTTCTCCATTTTTCTTTACACGATTACACTACTTTTCTGCTAGTATAGTTGAGTGCGGAAAAGTAATAATTTTGTTGCATAATTTTCTTAAATGTTTCAGGGTCACACTCAATGATAACTTTAGTTTACATCTCTCTGATAACCTTTACCTATAGTACATCTGATACCTTCAATTTTACATCCATCATGTAAAATTGAAGTATTTTGCTTTCTTATTAAGTTAAGTAATTCATTACCATCCATATTTTCCTCTATATATCTATACGACTTTAATACAACTGGTTTCCAACTTTTCTGTAGAACTTCTTTAGTCTTTTTATTTTATTGATTAGCCCCCCATTTTATTATCACTACTTCTTTAGCAACAGCATCTGCAAATGTTTTACGTGTTCTTGACAAATCATCTTTTATAGCGTACTCCTAAACATTTTAAGTTATCTTCGTTGTCTGCTATTTTCTTAGCATTTAAAGAAACCTAAGCTTGCCATATTGGGAATATGTCATTCAAATTTGATATTTGTTCTTGTAGCCAGACCTGTACTGGAGCGTATTGCCACAAAAAGTTATCACTTTTTACCACTTTATATATATATATATATATATATATATATATATATATATATATATATATATATATATATATATATATATATATATATATATATATATATTATATATAAGAAGTTTAATAACTAGTCCAATTTCTCGATTACCTGAGTAAGAATAGCTTAATCAAAGCCAATTGTCAATGCAACAGAAAGTTCATATTTTCCTCTACATTCTAGTATATAATTTACATATTAAGTGCAAATTCTTTACAATTAAATCTTTATAATTCTTCGCAGTTTAACAAAATCAAGTAGCACCTACTATCACCTATATCATTTTCCCATATATATGTTACGGTAAAAGTACGAACACGGTAAATGTGTACATTGTTCGGTCAAAGTGAACATCATCCAAATCGACAAGGCAGGCAAAAGTATACATTTTCCGGCGAATGCGTACATTTGCCGTTATACGTACCCTTACCGTAACATATATATATATATATATATATATATATATATATATATATATATATATATATATATATATATATATATATATATATATATATATATACATATATATATATATATATATATATATATATATATATATATATATATATAAAAACCCAATTGTAACAAATATGTTAATATTATCTTCTAATGCTTTCATATATTTTTTTATTATGTCATACAAGTGGCTTTTAAATAGTAATACGTACACTATTTATAAGAAAACATTAGAAAGAATACATGCATGAAGCATGCGGTGCATAAGAATATAACAATCTGCCATAAAAAACAAATTACCCTAGTATACGTAGTGAGAACAAATATTTACGTTAACCATAAGAGTTCTCTTAAATTAAACATATAAAATATATAAGGGTTGGCCAAAAGTAAAATATAATTTCTAAGATATCGTACGCCACTGTTCTTACAACTTACATTTGAAACAGCGTACCATGTCGCTAAAGACTATGAAATTGATGTAAACATAACAAAAAAAAACTTTTTTCTGAATTTAGTTGTCAAAACATTGTTATAATGCTACGCCACTGATTGTCATATATGCTTTATCTACATCTAGTAGGCGTAATATATGAAATCGTTATTAACGAACAAAATACTTGAACACCATTTCTCACACGTCTCTAATAGTATAAAAAAATAAAATAAAACACCAGACCACTCGGCATTCAATTCCCATAGATATATTTTAGTTTTTGAAACGCTTTGCTGCGATTTATATAATGACATATGTATATGAACATAATACACACTGCGATTTAAATATCGATTAAGAAACATTCAGTATTGTTTGTTTTTTCGGTACGTTATTAAATGCTATTTAAATGAAGAACTGTTGTCGTACTTATCGAGTTCTGCTGAGAGCACTCGAAGAGATGATTCGAGCCATTAGGCAAACTATTTGTCTAGCAATGATATTTAAATTGGTGAGAATAAAAAATCGTTTTAGCATATCATTTAGTTTCCCAGAAGAGCTTGGTGCCAATACGAAGCTTTTTAACTTCATATTGTGATATTTATAAAATTCTGAAACTTTTGAAACAATAATTGAAGTTCAAACTTTTTTAAATGATTATATTTTCATCAAGGTAATTTTACAGTTACATTGGAACTACCCTCACATATCGTTATTTTAAAAGGAATACCCTGTATAGTATTACATTATTTATCAATCTGTGAATTAATATCAATACTAATTTGATTTACCTATACATATGATTCCTATACATCTGGTAGTTTTTGACATCTGTATCTATTAGTCAAATGAAAGTACAGTGCAATTTGTTGATATAGTTTCTTAATTAACATCAATGGATACAAAAAAAAGACTAGTTCCACAAATACTGCAACATTACACATTTCCCGATGCGCGTTTTGTCAACTAAATTGGTATGATCAGGAGATAATTAAAGATAACTTTGACTGACCTATAATTTCTATTTATATCATGATTTTGTTCAAATTCAGTAAATCGTTGGGAAAGATCCTAAGGTTTCCTTAGTTTCTTCCACGCATAAACACAATTTTTTATTGTGTAATTCAGATTACTTGTTGATTAAATAAAGTAAACCATAAATCACATGGCATCAACATACATATTTAAGTCAAACAAACGTAAATTCAGTCTTCGGTCTTAGGCCGCTTTTTATATTTATGCTATGAACTGTTTAGATGTTACCTATAGTCCGATTTCTCCCAGCGTAACAAATGTTTATCGAAGTATATTTCTCCATCGTATTTTATGTCTGTAAATGCCCGTATAAACTGATTTACTTGATCAATAAGTAGTCGTTTTTGAATAAATCGGGCGGCTATACCTATAGAAGATTTTATTTCTGGGGATGAAATGTTATACCCTACTCGATCTTGTGAAAGAATGCCTAGAAATGGACTGACTGCATCTCTAGACTCTCATTTACCATTAATTCTAAGACTGATCTAATTACATCAAATGAAATTTGAAATTCTTTTGAAATATTAATAACATTTATAAAAATATGGACAAACTAACAAATCTTGATTTACTTGAAATTTATTTAAAATTATTTGAAAGGTATGGTTTGTATAATGATTTTCTGCATGTGCGTCACAAGTAACAATCGTATGAATCAATCAACTGATATTTTTGAACAGTGTCATGCCGAAAACACGTTTTAGGATAACAGTTAGTACAATACAAACCCGTCAACCTGTGACAGAGCAATGAAAAGGTTTTCCACAGAAACATTCAATGGAAGTGATATTTCCATCAATATTTAAATAAATTCAACAAAAATCAAAGTAAATGGAACAAAAGTGAAATAAATTTTACAGATATATTGAGACGCCAATGAATCAAATTATACAATAAAGCTAAGACGTGACTTGATAATTGCATTTTGTTCGGCAAATTATTAACTGTCTATGCCATACGTAGTTGATTGAAACATATGTCGCTAGACATACGTGCTGGTAATTGTGACATATTAGTACCAATTGCGAGTGGTGTAGCATGTGATCCGTGCGTCGGCGTCTAAATTGATATACACGCAGAGATCCATTATACAAATTGTACCTACTCATATGTTCACAAAAATGAAATCTACCTCACAAAAAAACTTCCCTCGCTACTTGAATATATTATATCAAGTATTGCTCTAATTTAATTAGTGTGGAAACTTTTATTTGTATATAAAACAAATATGTATATAATCAGTTATCAGAACCTGTATATCAGTACCTATACGCAATAAGTCTCACGGGAATAATTTTAAACTCGATAATTTTAAAAGATCCTATCTTCTATTTCTTAAATCCTAAATAATAAAAGAATATTGTATATGTATAATTTTTATTTCTTCATGGCTCTTTGAAAGTAAAATTACGTTCAAGAAATGGATTTACAACCTTATCTGAAATTATTTATGAATCATTTAACAATTTTTATAGTCGTCTCTTTAATTTCCGATTTGTCAATGTCCCATAAAAAGCGATTAAAATTAAAACAATCTATCAAAGTTCGCATGAGAATTAGAAAAAATTAAATCTTGAATATTAAAAGTACTGATAATTCTACTAGAAAATGCTTGCCTTATTTAACTTCAAACAACTGTACTGAACTATATTTTCAATTTTCTAGTGTTATCCGTCATTACAACATTCTACTCATTTATCAAACTAAAAATATAAAATATATTTCTCTTATAGGCAGCCGTCGGTGGTATCTGAACAATTATCTTGCCAAAGTTGTTTTGAATAATTTACATAAACCTTTATCCAATACAGATGAGTTCTAGATTGTGAAGACATGTACGACATTTACATTTTCAACAGAACCTAAATGATTTATTTAAATCTCGTATTAGTTACCTTAACCATAAAACGTTCTTTAGTCCCATATTCCTAACATCTACTTGTAGGTGGCCGACATTGTTTTTTGTCAATGATTGATACAGACAGTGAAACTTGTTAATTAAAGACAGATCTTTTACAGGTGACTAATGTGCTCATTCTGGTAAATCGGAGGACGTTTGAACGTGGCCTGCTATCGTATAAGTTACATTTACCGCCGAATCTACACTTTGGTGTCCGCATTCATCTTTGAAGTTTGAGATACAGGTGATTGGAACTGATACCTTAAAATCTGGATAAACGTTACTTTTAGTAATTGTATAACAAATCATTGTTGTACAATTATCTTTGTAATATTTGATGTATCATAACGCTCATCGGCAAGAAATGTGACACAACCCCAAAAACTTTTCAGGAGAACCAAAAAACAAAACGAGCCTCAATTCTCTAAGAATCATGCATAAGATTCCAGCTAACTTTTTTCAGTCCCAACTAAGTTATATGTCACATTTTCATCCTCTGGGGGATGGTATAAGGCTTAATGTTCATGTTAACACAAAACAACCAATTTTTACGTTGTGTTACTGTTTTTAAGATGAGCGATATATCTGTTAACTCCGAGAAATTCGGCAGATGTAATGTGAAAGACTGGAATGTTATGACTATGTAATGCAGAATAAAAACCTACTTGTAGATGAAGAACTAAAGGTATTTAAAATATTACCTATATATCACACATTTCAACAACATGATGTATTCCACTCAACAGAAGATGGAGTACTCATCACAGCTCACGCACCATAATTATATTACCACATTCACTTAGAGTAAATGCCAATAACACTATCACGATATGTGTATTTCCAATAGGCAATTCAGTTCCGTTGTGAGGAAGATTCAAACAACACAAACTTCCAAACCAAACAACACAACACTTTGAAAGAAAAGATGGAAAAAATGCAAAAATACTCACATTAAGCCTTAGATTATGAAACAGAAAACAACAAAATTACCATAAACTGAACTATGAGCTGTATTGAGACATCAAATTGAAGCATTCCTCAAGAATACTAAACAAGAAGTAGATATCTAGAGAACTACAGAGGATAATACTGATCGAAGAGATGGGTGGAAGAACAGAAAATACAAGGGAGCAATATAAATCTACAATAAAGTATGAATAATGCCACAGGTGTCATAGACAAAAATAATAGTGCTACAATACTGGCCCAACTTGATGAGTGTCATGAACAAAGTAAGACAGAAATATATACCGTACTAATAATTATACTGAAAGACTTAGACCCTGGACTATATAGAGTTGTATATAAGATAAACTTAAGAGTGTGGAATAATATAACAAGGTAGTATCTAAAATGCACCCAGCTAAAGGAGCTAATATAAATGCCAATAATTACTACATTTTGCCACTTGATTCACACCAGCTTTATGCAGTACTTACATTTGTCATTTCTTTATGTTTTCATAAGAAATAATGTGCTGTTCTTATCTTCTTCTTCCCTTTAAATACGCCGGTTTTTGTAAATTTCGTTTATTTCCTTACGTATATCACTGTTCCCTTCTGTTTATATTATATTTTAATAAGATCACCACAAATCATCTAATTGTGTCAAAATGATGCCCCTTCGACATCGTTTCTGGATCACACTTTCAAGTATCTCTTCAAAATTGTGAAGATGTGATTTGATAATATTTTAAATATTGCGTACTAAAATACTAGAAAATATTATGAATATAATATAGTAAAGTAGAAGATGTTCCACGATTCCAAGATTAAAGAAATTCGTATTAAATGCGGTAAATATGCATTTGAGAAACTATGATTTATAAAAAAAATATGGTATGATTCTTGCTTTTATACAAGAAAAGCAAGAACATTGTAGTTATCCTTGTCTCTATGTAATCTTTATTACCACAACCTTATGGTGCAGGAAAAAAAGATATTTCCCAATATTTGAATTTCTTAACTTTTCTACATCTATAAAACTGTAATTACTTTTTATTTCTTTCATTTTGCTGAATTCCGCTGAATAGAAAAATATATATGTTACTTTACAGAAGTTGTTTCGTTTATTTCGGTATTAGTTTGACTAAAATACATCCTTTTTTAATAACATGGTAGATATATATATATATATATATATATATATATATATATATATATATATATATATATGAGATGTTTGCAATTTTAGCGTTCAATAAATAATCCATCTAATCTATAAAGCATTAGGTTTTCTTTTTCAAATACTCATAAGTTTGAAGAGCGTAAATCTATACTGCCATCATCACCAATACTTTCTCTTCTATGTATTTTTGATTTTGATACTTCGTTTTCTGTTTTCTATCGTTCACTAAAAATAACACTAAAAGTTGTTCTATGTTAAGACATAATTTGATAAACTGACTAATTTTATTTGCATAAGTCCAATAAAGAATACAGAATAACCTGATTATTGCAAATGAGACATTATGGCAGATAATAATGGAGCCTCCTCTTCGTCCATCCTTCACCATGTCATTCGCTTTATAAATCTTGAAATTTTTAGAAATAATTAGCTCAAGATAATGGGATAGTATCCATTCAGTATTCAATATAGATGATTATATATAACATAGTTTACTTCAAGAACTACAATTCTCTGGGCTTTCAAATTCTGTATTTTTAATTAAAATGCAAAATGACATCACGAAATAGGTGGTATATAAAAACATTTCTTTTCTTAATAACATGAATTGGTATTCATTCACTTCTGCAACTTTTTCTTATTTCTTCCTAAACAGCTTTATCATCAGTAGCAGTTTAGACCTCGCGCTTGTGGTTATAAATACAGATTCATCAAGTCAAGTAACTATGTTTTTATAAATTACTTGACTTGACTTGAAAACCAAGCTTTTCAAAAATCCGATACTTGACTTGATTTTTCATCGTTACAGCTTGACTTTATATCAAGTAATTTCAAGCTACTTGATATAACTTGATAACCAAATAACCATTCAATTATGTACGAGAACGCGCGAATTACGACTTTGCATCTTGCTTGCCTTAACAATAAAAGCTGTAAAAAAAATTTACAGTCTAGCAAAAAAATGAAAAACATTTACGTAAAGATTTTGAAAAATTTTGTAATATTGTGAACTTGAAAACTTGATGTCATAACAAAGTGGAATTCAACTTTCGAAATGGAGCTTAAATATGAGAAGGGCTTTGAACATCCTTTGTGATAATATAGACAACTTAAAGACTCTGAAGCCTACAGATACGGAATGGTCGGTAATGGAGAAAGTTTGCAAATACTTAAATATTTTTAAGACTATTTCCAAATCATTAGAAGGTGAAGCCTACTGTACACTTCCGTACACTTCCGATGGTGATAATTGGTATAAATATGCTTCTGGATAAACTTGAAAAATGGGCTATAGAACTCGACAATAACCCAGATAGAGATGAATGTGATGAGAAAATAATATATAGCATTCAAGCAGCAAGGGACAAAATCATTAAACATTACGAGAAAGGTAACTGGATATACTGTGTTGTTTTAATTTTAGACCCCCAACATAAGGTGGAAACATTCTCCAATACAAATTGAGGAAAGGAGTTGCAGATGGATACAGTCAAGCATTTTGAAGAAATTTTCAAAACAAAGTATTTTAGATTCAATTCACTGCTCATATCATTTTCATCATCAAAACCAGCTGAAAATAGTGATTGCGGTGAATTTGACATCGATATACTAAGTTTATTTAAGAAATCTCCTGTCAACCCAAAAGATGAAATGGCTTGACGCTATGAAATAGACAAATATCTGTCTGATTCACGAGCTGACAGTTGTGAAGATATTTTAGAATGGTGGAAAGGGCAAGAAAACGTTTTTCCAAACTTGGCCATAATGGCCAAAGATTTTTTATCAACATCTGCATCTTCAGCTCCTGTTGAAAGGCAGTTTTCCAGGGCTCCTCTAACTATTACAAAAACCTGTAACCGATTAGGCGATAACTCTACTAGAAGTCTCATGTGCCTTAGATCGTGGATGGCAAACGATGATATTAACGACTTCTTTTAAATTTTGCTATTACTACTATGTTACTGAAGAGGAAGAGGGCATACATTAGAAAATCATTTTTATCATTATCAGTTTTATTATTTTGTTTAATATTTTAGAATAATATATTATGTTATTAATATGCCCAATAAATAGTTTATTATTAGAATTTTTTACATTTATATTTATATATTTATGATATAGATTATAATTGAAGATTTACTTTTCGACAAGGCTTTATTGCAAGGTTTCCGTTATTCTTATTTCTGGATAATATTAAATGATTATGAAAGATCAAGTAGTCTTGAAGAAGTCAAGTAGTCCTCAAGAACTACTTGGTTTACTTGTACTAGTACTTGAAATAAAGCTACTTGACTTGAACTTGACTTGATTTTAAGTCAAGTCAAGTCAAGTAGCTTAAAAGTCAAGTCAAGCCGTGCATCCCTAGTTATACATCAGTCTCACTTTCGGGAATCAATAAAATGATCTCCCTCATTATTTTTCATATCTATGGCTACATCTTCGTCGGTTATTTCAGATAATTCTTTATTTCCTTTTATCATTCAACAAATAGTCACAGCAGAATCGGAGAAGACAAAATATAAAATTGATACTTGTGTAAGGTCGCCTCAGCTTTATTTTTTTAAAAAGCACTGAATTACTGAAAACAGCAATCTACTCTCCTTCTAAAGTACAGTAAGTACTTACAACTTTTATACTGTGACGCGACCTCTTGAAATTATTGTTTTTTTTTGTGGGGGACGTAGCCGGTACTTACGCTAGGTGGACAAGTGGCCCCCCAGATCAGTGTCCCACCTACCTCGGCACCGCTCTCGCTTATCCTCGAGGTAGGGGTCAATTTTCTTATTAGGTGTTAGCAGTTTCGTTCTTCACCCTACGTCCCCCCTCCGCTCTCGCGATTAGGGGTTCGGCCAATCTCTCTTTCCTCCTCCTCCTTCCCCCTTATAATCCCGACAGTCATTCTCTTCCCATACGCCCACTTCCTCTCACATTCAACCATCCCACCCACAAGATCCTTCACTCTCTCCGGCCACCCCAGACCAGCCATACATTCTTCCCTCTCGCCTGACCACCTCGGGTACCTGAGCAACGTGTGCTCGGGGTCATCCCTTTCTCCACAAAGCATACATTCATCTGACTCAACCTTATCTATTCCTCGCAGGTACTCCCCGAAGCATCCGTGACACGAGAGCACCTGGGTGAGATGATACCCAACCTCCCCATGTCTCCATCCTCTCCCATGTCTTTCTACCCAAGGTCTAACATACGGTATGATAGACCTTGTCCATCGCTCTCGTTTCAGACTCCCATCTCAATTGCCATCTTTCCCACATCCTCTCTCTCGCCTCCTTTCTCTCCAAACCCCGGTATACCTCCTCTCTCTCCCTCACCACAAGATCAATTGGAGGCATACCGGCTATGACCAATGCAGCTGCCCCCGAGACGACACGCGCTGATCATCCACAGAGCAGCTCTTCTCTGCACTCTAAGGACTTCATTTATCCATTTGTCCTTCTCCATAATTTTTACCCATATCGGGGCTGCATAAAGTATGATGGAATGTGTAGCTCCAGTGAGCACTCTGCTCTTACCCGCTCTGGGGCCCCTCAAGTTCGGCATCAAGCGTCCCAGAGCCGCCACCGTCTCACTAGCCTTCTTCAACGTCCTAACGATGTGCTCCCTGTATTGTAGTCCTGAGTCCAACAATACACCCAGGTACTTTAATACCCTCCCTGGCCTGACGCTAATGTCTCCAACTCGGAGCTCCACCTCGGACGGCTTCCTCTTTCTGGTCAGGAGAATGGCCTCGGTTTTCTCCCCTGTCAGTTTCAGGTGTTTCTTTCGCACCCACCTCCTAATCCTCTCTACGGCCAGGTTGCCATTCTCTCTCAAATCCACCCCGCTCCTGACTACCATTAGCACAGCGAGGTTATCCACATATCCGATGATTGGGACACCTTGCGGGACCCTCAACCTGAAGCCTCCGTCAAACATGATGTTCCACAAGACTGGTCCTCGGTCCGCAGGACCGAGCCCTGTGGAACGCCACAGATCATCATTCTCCTGTCCTCCCTCCCATTCATATCTCTCATTACCACATATCTACCCTCCAGGTAGCTGCCTACCATGCTTGTGATGTATGGGATCACTCTCTTGTCTACTAACCCGTCCCTCATGCTCTCCCAGGCTGCCGAGTTGAAAAGTTATGGGGTTGGACTGTACCATAAAATGTTATACTACTTACATACTTTCTCCATATGGACTATTGCTTCAACGTTGGTACTAATATAGTAGCTAGTAGAGACACTCTTTTTTTTTTCACCCACAGCGGCATCGACTTTGTTACTAGCGCACCCTCCATTATCCACACCTTCCGGTATCATATATAGAGTGATACTATATTTTTTGTAACAGATAAATATTCCTCAGATATCTTAACGGCCCTTATGAAAGAATTGTCAATATAGAAAATATTAAAATTATAGTAAACCTTTCTAAAATGTAATAAAAGTCACCATCAAACGCATACAATATAAATTTCATTGAAGATAAAAGGAGCAATACCACTTCTCTTCCTTTGGCCACACTTATGAGCATCTTTCAGCCGCTAAAGATTTAAGGCGTTAGTTTCTCAATGGTTAAATATAAACATCATTCAATCTAGCATCTCTGGATGACATATTTGTGCAATTAAAGTGAACAATAACCGTGCATCTTCACATCCTCGATGGTAAATTACTGTAAATTTATGGAAATAATTAATATTTCATACTCAAGCCTGACCTTTAACAACGAGTTTTCAGTTATGTTTTTCCAACACTGGAACAGCTGTCCCTTCAGAAGCTTTCGAATCGGCGCTTACGTTAATACAATTTCGTAGAATAAATAACAGATTATTAATTTGTAACCTTGAAATGTGTTTGCATAAAAGCTTTATTTATGTAAATAATATATTGTTTTGTTGTAACAGAATTACTTTGTGTTATTTCCATAATTGCAATAAGTATTATATTTAGTTATTAAATCATTTTCATAAACACTTGCTTTCAGATTAAATTTAATTTCAGAAATCAAGATTATTATCTTTCTATTTGTTCTCTTCGTTATCCAGTAAAGATAAACACATTATCTTTACTTTTGATAGCTGTTTATAATTAATGACGGAAGAGAATTTTTAATATTAAACTATATTAAGAACTAAATGTGATGAAATTTTAGGAAAAACGTTAACAAAGTTTAAGAAATTCACAGAATATTTAAATATTGTGTAAAATATGAAATGAGGAGAATTTGAAAGCATGTGTAGTCCATATGACACTTCTACAAACCAGTAGACAAATGTCTAAGATGAACTTTGTTTTCCGAATAGATCCCACGTCAATCTGTAATTTGTTTTGTCCTCCATTACAAGTAGCTTCTTCAGGAATGCTGAATCAAAATTGGTGAAAATCTCCTTTTGATCATATTTGTGAAATAAATGGGTCAAATCAAGTTAATATTTTCCATGCGAGAGGTTTTAGAAATATTAAACCCAAATTGCTTGCTATTAAATCGACCTTATGAACTTCCACCTATGTTAAATACTGAATTATATTATTCTGACAAATCTGCGGAATATTCTATGGATATTCATGTACCTGCATGATGTACCCTTTCCTCGTAGTGATAATATCAAAACTATATAAGGACGTCTTTGACTACTAGGATGCTCAGATATCTATCCTTATACCACCAGTATGTAGGGTATGAATCCAGTTATATAGGGTGTTTCCGTTGAAGCTATACTTCGTTTTGTCCTAATTTCGCGCGAACTATTCTTAATGCGACTATAAATGATCGCTCACTTTCATAGAACAGTTGTACACAAACTATTCGTTGTTGAACTGTTACCTGCGGCACGCTGACGTCGTATAGTTTGTAGATGAGAGTCGTTAAATATTGACGTCCTATTCAAATACTATAGTGCCAACTGAGACACTATAAAAAGCATAAATTTATCACAATTCATTCTTTTATATACGAGACAATTTCAGACTTTATATTAATTATCCAGTTATAATGGAATATTTTTATTTTGTATAGAATTTCACTCTCGCAAATAAAACACCCTTATGATTATTTATTTGTTGATTGTTTTCATGGTTATTTATTCTCCTACCCTTTGATGACAATATTGAACTTCATAATATATACCACCTTCAACTAATATGAACTGAAAAGAGAGTAAGAGAATCGTAATATCCTTTTCAAATGATTTGTCCTTCGTAATGGCGAAACGATTTGAGTATAAATAGAACAATCGACCATTATTTACCGAACAATGAAGATGAAACAAGAAATATAATTACCGAAATTAAGGATTATGCACGTAGCAATTTTAAAAATGTGTTACATTATTCTCGGCCTTGCCTCGTTACACTTCGCAAACTATAAGTCTATACACTCGGTTAGTTTCAGTTTAACATTAAATTATTATTTCATTCGGATTACGTAATAAGTCATTTAATGCTTGAAATTAATATGTAGGCTATATTTGTATTATTGTCCTTATTATAATAATTATGATACTTTTGTATATACTGTCTGAAATGTGATGCAAAATTTAATACCAATTTCACATCAAATGGGACACATGAGTTTGACATATAATAATATTTAATAAACTTGGTCACGACCATAACTGTGTTTGCTTTTTAAACCATTTGGGCATAAATTATTTATTTTATTTGCGTAAATATTTAAGTAGTTTTTGAAATCAAAAAATTTTAAGCTAGAACTTTGTAACAAGAAATATTAAATTTAGACATTTTTGGAACATCTTGAAAATGTATAAAAACGATCTAACATAACTGTAATAGGAAATAATAATTAGAAAGACACAATTAATTACTATACAACATAAGATCGTATCTGCTGCTTAGATTCTGTTGCTTATATTCAATATTAAATATGACCCATATAACCAATATAACCAATGGATTTATTGATAAAATCGGAAGGTAACATATACCAAATCGATATCACATACCTATTTCAATTCAACTATGATTCTTATTGAAACAAAAAAAAAGAAAAAACCTTTAATTAAATATAGTTAAGGGGAGGTCCTCATCAAGCGACTCAAAAATTACATGATTTTCTTCATTTTTTTTTCATAGAAGGAAGTAAATAAAGTACTCAAAATTTTGTATACATATTTATCAAGTATTCAGGTGTACAAAAAAAATTTTATTAAAAAAAAATTAGACGGTAATTAGTTATATGCTCGGCAATGTGACCGTCCCAAAAAAAGGTGTCCAATCGGTGGGAACTCTAGCACTTGTAAAAATCATCTGAAATCAGAATTTCAAAAAAAATTATAAACATTATATTTGTTAAAGCTTATACCAATAAAAAAAATCAAGAAAATTAAGAAAATGGCGTACCTGCGAATTTTCGGTACCGATTTTTCACTTATTTTTGGCTCTTCAAAAGGTTATAAAAAAACAACAGCGAAATCAATGTTTTCTTAGGTATAAGTTCCAATAAATTTAATTCACTTTAAAATAAAAAAAATCAAGACAATTCGTCAATTAGTTTTTGAGTTACAGTTCCCACCAGTTTAAAAAACATGGTTTCGAGAAAAACACATGTTCGACTGATGCTACACGCTATACCCATCGACATTAACGTATAGAGACTAATATTATATCATATAGTCTGACATCTGGTAGCACTTGGGGTAACTATACTCACCATAGAATGTTAATATAGACGCTCATTTCAAAAATATTACGATAAAATATGCTCTACTGCCCGAACTCTATTTTTCGTAAAAAGATGGGTTCCATTATTATGCAATATCTATTTTATAAAAAGTTTTTCGGCCAAATAGCTTTAGAAACATATTCTACATATAATAAGGTATCAAGAAAGGCAAAAAAAAATCGATTTTTTGGTCGAGTTTGATGAGAACCTCCCCTTAACTGCATTTTGTTCTCCCAAATTATATTCCATTAGCTTAAAACTAAATTGTCTGTTTATAGTCGGATGTATTAAAATATATAAGAATATCTGGTAATCTATAATATTTACCTACTACAAAAACCAGTAAGTACACATTGCCTCAATATGTATTAAGTAGACATGCACTCATTCAGTATATAAAGAAACAAACGTGTAGGCCATATAATATATATAATTTAAAATCTCAGAAGGTCAACTTAATTGAATTATATAGCTCCCGTATTATCATGTCTATACCATTACGCAACTGTCTTATGCCAGAAAGACACAAACAGTCGCGCTTATTAACGCATTTCATACATTTCTTACATTAAAGTACTCAGCGCAATGGGAGTTATCATTTTAATATACTTGGTTAAGGTTGAATTGGTACAGTGTTGAGAGATGAACTTCTTCTATAGCCAACAAAATACTAAGCTGATCATTTTATGATGATGAGGGTAGACCAGATTTAGGAAGATCAAGAATATGTCCAACTTCAAGATATTTAGACTCAATATTACTTACCATGCTCTGAAATGCCAGTCAGTGAAATGCCAAAGTTTCTACTCAATAAACACTTCAAATACACTGCTGCGTTTACCAATCAAAAGATAAAAAATGTATTCTTTAAAGAAATAACTCCAAAAACCAATACGAAAATATTTGATGAAATCCATTTTCAAATTTTTTTATGACAGTAATAAAAAAAACATTATCGGTCGTTAAAACTATTGTTCGGCAACTAATTGTGCAGAATTTGAACATTTATTTTAGTTGATTTTTTAAATAATGGTTTCCATTATTTAAAAAATAGTTATTACAGTAGCGGATATAAAAAATATACTCTGTCACATTCCTTAATAAAGGATTGCCGTTAAAATAAAAAATCGACAACATCATACTTTCTATACGAATCACTCTGTATAGTTTGTTTCATCGCTATTTGCCAAACAAAAAATCTCAAAACATACCCTGGCTTGTTTCTATGGCTAGGCTCAAGTAGACTGTTCCGCTTATCGGCAAGATAAGAGAGTTTTTTATACGGCAAATAGCGATGAAATGAATGGTATGTATTAATTATAATTTAAACAATGAGCAACTATAAATATAATTTTATGAATTCAAGAGTTTCTCCCAAAAGTTATTTCTAAAATGTTTAACGGATTTATTCATTACTTTATTGGACCTGTAATAAATAAATAAAATATGTAGCATATACGTTTTTAGTACTCAAACTACAATAGTAACAACTATTGTAGTTTGAGTATAGTAAATATACAATATATACGTACATATAATGAAAAACTACTCCAATGTCACGTAAATATGTATAAAATAAAAGTTAATCATATTATAATGGCAAGGATGATACAATAGTAGGTTACATCATGATACCGTACAATCAATGGATATTAAGAAATTAAAGACACGGTACACAAAGGCAGCAATTTGTACTTCCTTTTCTATTTCTGTTAAACACGATGCTCCACTCGATATTGCACAATGTAGCGCGGTGCTAATGCGTTGTTTTTATCGATGTAAATAGCAATTATTTCAAGTACATTATTCGCTAAAAGTGCAAAAAGTACGGATGTTTCTCATACGTAAACCATCGCCACAACCGTGAAAGTGCATCACTGCCTCTAACCTTGGACTAGATGCCTTCTTCCACCTGTTTGTTATCTACGCTTCCATCGTTAATGCAGATCAAGGTGGATTTTAATTCTGCTGGACAAGGATAATTAAGTGATTAATGCTGAAGACCTGCTGATCAATTCCGTTTTGCCTATCCCATTATCTGTGCTATAGATTTTTTACTAACCACTAGTTATAACATCCATCAAATATGTTGGAATGAGTTATTAACATAATACGTTATAATCTACAGAACTACTCAGTGTAGTTTCAAAGGAAACTTGAATGTGATAAAAATATATGGGATAACCAAATTTTATTATTCTTAAGCTAACAATAAGAATAATAAACGTCTTAGTTAATGAAATCTCATAATTAATTAAGAGCGAACTTTGTAGACTGTAGGCTACACTCTTCCACTTAAATTTGATATGTTAGAATTTTCCTAAATATAGCGGGCATTTCAATAGGGACGCTTGAAATTCATTAGGTTATAGCGGCCAGAATGTCAAAGTAACATCTATAAAATTTATTGTGAATTATTCAATAGTGTATGGCAAATCAGCGTTAGAGGTTATAGCGTTCAACAATATATGTATGTCATCAAATTTTATTTTCAAAATCAGTACTCTGTTCGAGAAACATTACAGGCATTACGTGACTTTTATCCTCGCCACAACCGTCCCGCCGAGTCGGCAATTCGACGTTTTATAGCCAAATTCGAGGCAATCGGTTTGATAAATAATCAGCCAACACCCGTACATCACCGACGCGCAAGGTCTACTGAAAACATCGCGGCTGCCCGTAAGAGTAAACGGAAAAACCCGAGGCAATCAATTTCTCGTCGTTCACAAGTACTTGGGCTTTCTGCGACTTCAGCTTGACGAATCTTGCGTCGGGACTTGGGTCTGCATCCATATACAATCAAAACATAAAGTAAACGACCATAGACAACGCCAATGTTCGCTGACTGGGCTCTGGAGCAGTTAGAAGTTGACCCAAATTTCGCCAAAAAAATTATCTTTAGCGACGAGGCCCATTTTTGGATGAATGGATGAACAAGCAAAATGGGATTTGGGACGATACCAATCCACACGAAATACACCAGCACCAAATGCATCCCGAGAAAGTCACTGTCTGGTGCGGATTTTAGTCTGGCGGAATAATCGGTCCGTACTTCTTTTAAAACAGAACTGACATGGCCATAACCGTCAACGGCGAGTGCGGCTGATCGAGGATAAGCAACTTCTTGTAGCCGAAACTGGATGATATGGAGATCGACGACATGTCGTATGATGTATTAATAATAATTATATATTAATATTAATAATCAATGGTATTAGACAAATAATTATATATGTAAATAGATAAAAATAATCTAATTTTGTTTTTGGAAGGAAACTCGATGGTGAATACCATAGAATTAACTAACTTTTCTTTTTCTTCTTTTTAATATGAGTTATCGAGTTTATGAGAAAAACTAATTTGCCAGACCATTACACAAACTAACCACGATTATTGAGCTAAGTCCTACGAGTATATGTAGGTATACTTTTGCCCAATTCTGTCAGGAGAATGTCTTTACTGATCCCTTAAATATAGATAGGTATACCATGGTATCACTGGAATAAGTATACAAATGGGTAAATCATATGGGAATACGAATTTTAATCTGACCTGTGCTGGGTCGGACACGATATTCACAATTAAAAATTTTATGATTAAGGTTAATCCAAATATCTTGTACTAGTTAGGTTCACGTCAAAGAAATAGAGTCCCAGAATTCTTCCGTCGACTATGCATCAACACACACTTACTTTCTGGGGATTTTACAATTTTGTCTATTGATTGACATGACCGTTCAAAACAAAAGTAGCCTCGTTGAAGAAGCTACCATATTGAAATAAGAACCCAATTCGTTAAGTGTTGAGTAATGATTTTCTTGCTTTGCCAACAAAACATCAAGCTGATCGTCTGAATGCTAAGGGTCGACCAGGTTTAAGAACCTCATGAACATGTCCAAATTCGCTGTATTTAGATTCAATATTACTTATCATGATTTAGCTAATGAGTTGCCCATCAGAATGAGTTGCATTGATTAATTGAACTACATCTCTTTGGATGCCCATCCTGTCTTCAAATTTGATCATGCAAAGAATGTCAATTCTTTCTCGTTCAGTCAATTTAACCACTTTTTACAAAATGACAAATTTTCTGCTTAATAGACACTTCAAACACATTTATTTTGTCAAATAAGAGTCACGATGTATACTGTTTAAATAAATAACTCAAAAAAAAACCAAAAGTACTATTTAACGACGTATCAATTCAAAATTTTAACTGACAGCAATAAAAAAGGTATTATTGCCGGATATTCAACAGGGTACAATTTGAATAATTAATTTAGTTGATTTCTTGAATAATCCATTAAGAATTTTTAAATTGCACAATCATATTTCTTCTTTTCTTTTTAATCTACCCTATATTCACACTAATGTATTTATTACCGTATCATATGTAAAAACAGGTCATATTTTATTCTCCGTAATAAAAGCGGGGTTGCCACTAATAGCAAATACATCGTTGACGTCATACCACCTACACGAAGCACCCTGTATGTATTAATCATATTTTAAAAAATGCGTAACTAAAAATAAAATTTTACTTTTCTAAAAATTGTTCCCAACCGTTATTCTTTGAATTTTTAACGAATTTATTCATTAATTTGCGAAAGCAAAGCATAACAAGTTCTACTAACTTCAGACGATCTTTAGCAAATCAAAATTAAAATAAACAGTTTTATAACTTTAAAACGGACTTTTCCGCACATAGAATATCTCTATCTCGAAATTAAGTGGCCGAGAAAAAATAAACAAACACATAAATGAAGAATATGTGTTTTATGCGACAGTTTGACCCATGGACAGGGTGGGGTGTGTGTAATCAAAATCAGTCGAAACCCAATCGATTCAACATGATTTAATTGAGTGATCGTGCTAACAAAAAAAAGTTTTCAAATAGTCCACCATTGTGCTTTCTCATGACCCATGAACATGATAGACTATGTTCTATCCACCTCAAAGTCAATAGGTGTCGTTTGGGAGACGTCCCCGACCAGAATCAGTCAAAACCCGATCGATCCGACACGATTTAGTTGAGTCATCGTACTAACAAACAATTTTAATGCCGACGACGACACGCACACAGACAAAATTTTTTTTAAAATAATTTTTTTAGTTTTTAGACCGAAAAACGAAAAATAAACGATAGAAATAAATTTGTCTTTCCATTTTTTTTTTTTTGACACGATTACATCACTTTTCCGCTCTGGTATAGTTGAGTGCGGAAAAGTAATATATTCAACATTTTCTTCGTGCATACATATATTGAATACATACCGACAAATATCTCGCCATTTGTCTAATGCCTATATTCAGAATTGTATTGTCAGTCAAATATAGAACTAATCGTCTACAAATTCGGAACACGATATGATCCATTTTATTTTAATTACATAACAACAGCCTTGACCTTGATAATAAAAAAAATCTAAAACGAAAAAACAATGATGATCTGTTCTATTTCAACTAAAAGTAATTATTCCTTTATCTGTTACAGTTCTCAGAATTAATGGCAGAAAATAAATCATTGTGTAGTTTTTTGTGGAATGCATACACAATCGTTGCTAACGATACACATTATTGCGTCTTTATTAGTAATGAATGACATTAGTTAGAAATAGGTCTTGTAATATTATATAACTGAAATTATATAATACAACAATAGCTATAATACAGGGTGGAAACATTAAATGGAATAAATTCTGTAACTCGAATAAAGGACATGTCAACTTTTTTATTTTAGTTGCTCACACTTCGGAAATAATGACTTTTAGTCACTGCTCACAATTAGGGGATAATGAATTTAGTTATTTTCGCCCTGGGGGATGTAACCGACCCTATCTCTTGTTTTTGAATGTAAGACTATATCGGGTGATACATCATTTGAAAGATTACATTGAGAAGAATGCAACGCAAGAAGAAAGTTAATGTTGCAGGTTCTGTTTCAAAAATGTTATTTCTCAAATAGCCCTATAAGAAGAAACAAATGGGGCAAGGTCCGGAGATCTTGGCGACCACTCTACTGAACCCTGTCCAATATACTTCTTTGGAAATATCTCGTATATCGCCAAACATTGATGGATTGTTATGGCATAGTATGGTGGAAGTCCAACTTAGTGGTACCATATTCTGACGTCAGTTACATAGATCGGGATCTAATTAACTGGGAAAGAGTATCGACAAAAATGAAACAAATAGTCGTTGACAGAAATTAAGATATGTTGGACCATCAGTTGTTCTTAAAAAGTATCGTAAAAGTAAATGTACCTTCATCAGAAAAAAATATCCATTCCAAAGATATCTGATTCTTGACAATATAGATAACCATATAGACCATTAACGCAGAAAACTAGATCGGGATCTAGGTTATTTTGAAAAAGGCCTGTTTCGATAATTTCAGAAATACCAGGGACTAAATTAAAATTATGAATCAGTTGTAGACGTGGAACAATGGAGCTCTTTTGAACAGTGAGCAACATATATAATTTGGTTTCATCGTCAATAAGGTTCATGTTTGGTACATCTTCACATGATCAAACTATCAAGAACGAAACCCAATTTTTCTGATTGCACCTTGACTAATGGGTGATAGATCTCGACGTTAGTCGCTAAGTAATTGAACAACTCCTATTTGAATTCGGGACCTTTTTCCATACCCAATTATCATTAAAATTCAATATGTAGGGTTCCCCTTACGTAAGACACTTTGCAGTCAAATTTTAAAATGTAAAATCACAAACAACACACGAAAAAGACTAAATTTAAAGATAAAATGCAAAATAAGATCACACTTACAAAATCTTTTAAACTTACAATTAGTGTAAGCAGAGTTTTAAAACAAAACAATTAAGACAAGATAAAAATGTGAAGGCAACAAATATATATTATTAATATTCCTCATAACAGAAAAACGTTAACAAAAATAGAAACGGAACATATTTTGCATTTTGTACACCTGAAATAATAGAGTGATTATTATCATAAAAATAACTTTTTTCATTGTCAAAGTATTTTTGTCAATTTGATAATTTAAAGAAATTATGAAACAACGGTATTCGTTGTATTCTTCTCGATGCAGCCTTTCAAACGATGTATATCTCTAAATACCCTTTGTTGTCCGGCTTATATTAGGTGTATTATAACTGAATATTTACAAGACATTGTTAATGGAGAGTTTATTGCAAATAGTTGGAACGTTTTATGGTCAGTGTGATCTCCTGACATAAGCCCTTTAAACATTTGTTTATGGACTCATGCAGAAAGTGAGGTATAACCCTTTTAGCATTTTAGAGTTTAGATAAGCATTTTAGTCCTTGAAGGACTTGTGGGGAATACCTTGACCTCAATTAATGAAAATACCTTGACAGGGATGTCTAACACTGTTTTGAAGAGGATCAATAACTATATCCAGCAAAAAGGGTAACATATTGAACATTTTATTTAGTTATTATGATTGTTACCTTTTAACGCCTACTTGATAATGAATGAAACATAATTTTTTCTAACATCTTATTTCATGGCCTACTTTAGAAGAAATAAAATAAAATTTACAGCCTCAAATCTTATAATGTTCCAATCATATGATATATCATTGAGAAGAGAATAAAAAATACTATCAAATCGCAAAAAAATTCAATATGGCGTCCATATAAAAACAAGTTAACACCATATTTTAAGAAACATGAAACTATAGATTTTTTGTTAGTACATCAAAAAGCGCCTTTAAAAATTAACCAGTAATAGCTAAAATATGTCTTTGTTGATTATTAAAAAATAATTTTCATTAATATAACTTTACTGGACGCGATTAGACAAAATAGTATCTCCTTATTTTCTTACGTATATTAATTAGGAAAAATTCCGTTTTCCATTATCACGAATATACTTGATTTGTCGGAAGGATATCCTGCATCTTCTTTTCTTACTAATGTCGGTTAAATAAAAGCCGTTTACCTAGAATTCTAAAAATATTTAAATTAACTGGATGTTTACTATTTGCAATAATGTTCAAGAACCATAACAAAGTGAGTCAGCAAAACAATAGAAGTTCCACAATCCCGTTAACCATATCCTAACTCCTTACGGATTAGTCCTTGATCTGCATCCGTCGATCCACATCGCCGTCTTACGTAATGCCATTCTTAAAATACATTTTACCAGACAACTGTATTGTTTTAAATCCCCAGATAATTTTAATTACTATTATCGTCCAAGTTTTTATGTGTATCCGTTTCTGAATAAATTTGGAGATTTTATTTTTATTTACATAACAGTTCTTTCATTTCTATTTGTGTGACAATAATAGTGACTAAATCTTTAATTTTAATATTCTATATTTCTGTGCTTTAATATACAGTGCGTGTCTAAACTCCCCAGCCTCCCTGAGCTTTCGAACACAGACCTAAAATAACAGAAACTGACATACTTACATTAGTGTTTAAAGATAATGTTTTAGTTAATAAATAATGTGTTTTAGTTAATAAATAATGATATAACCAAAAACGTTGTTATTGAAACA
The DNA here is from genome assembly GCA_037954035.1 of Rosalia funebris. Taxonomy (NCBI): domain Eukaryota; kingdom Metazoa; phylum Arthropoda; class Insecta; order Coleoptera; family Cerambycidae; genus Rosalia; species Rosalia funebris. The sequence continues at coordinate 37,777,394 of JAZFAV010000015.1, forward strand.
TTCTCGAAATTATTTTTAAATACGAGTAACAACTCATTTGGAAGCTGCCTTAAATGTTGTTTCTTTATCACTTCTGTTTTTTGAATTTTGAAAGAAATTTTTTATTTTGGCGTACCATCTGGCTATTGGCATACCATCAATTTTTTTAGAAAGTTTCTCCGCGTAAAAATAAGTGCAAGTTTTCATGTGACAGTGTCACACAAAAATTACTTAAATGGTATAAGATTTGAATTGCTCGCCATTTGTGGTTTGTCAAAGAAAGGACATAAATATTTAACGACTATCATCTAAAAACCATACGATACCAAAATGCCGCGATTAATAGTTCAATAACGAATAATTTGTGTACAACTGCTTTATGAAAATGCATTATTTCACTATTGTTATATAGTGATCATTTACAGTTGCACTAAGAAAAATTAGTACAAAACTAGGACAATATGAAACACCTACAGAGTTAATAGTTCGTAACTTAATCAAGAAATTTGAAGAGAGGGGTTCTGTTATTGACAAGGCAACATCAATGCGTCCAGATCATGGTCCGTCAGATCAAATATTGCTGCAGTGAGAGAAAGTGTGTAGGAGTACACAAACTCATCAATTCGACGTCGTGCACAACAATTTGGATCTGTCAAGAGTCACCACGCATCGAATTCTAAAGAAAGATCTGCATCTGTCAGCATACAAAATTCAATTGACACAACAACTACAGAACATCTACAACGTCGTACATTTGATAATTGGGTGTTAGAAAATAAAGACGGTGATGCTGATTTTTGCAACAACATTTTGTTCAGCGATCTAGCAGATTATTACCTTGACGGATACGACAGTAAACAAAGTTGTCGAATTAGGAGTCGAATTCGGAAACAGCATGTCCTGAAAATCGACATGCTGTTTACGAAAAAGATACTTCATCATAACTGGATATATTGATCTCAAAAATGTTTATCGGATTCAATAATCGCATACTCAGAGTCAAGTTTAATTAAAACTATAGGCTAAAATGATAGAAATGGATCTTTTAGGGGCACACAATGCATGATAGCATGATGGTGTTCCCCACCAAAGAATTTGGTTTCAACAAGACGAATTCCTCTTCATTTATCATAGGGTTTTCTTATCACAGGGTCACAGAGACCAAAAATGGAATAGCCACCACTTTCGCCTAGATTCATTATGAAAGAAATCATTAGAGTTTTCAAGAAATCGTTTAATAGAACTATGAGTATTACGCGATAATTTATCACCACGTTGAATATATCAAGACATGAACATTGCTCTGTGGATACCGTTAAATGTATTCGGGATGAATTTGAATACATTATTTTTAAAACTGTGTAAGAATAATTAAAAACCTCTGAAAAGAAAATTAGAACTGTAAATCAGTGTATCTCGAAAATCGACAAGTTTAGGACCCATGTTTATATGAACTTTCCTACTTGAAACTATACAAGAAATCACATTTCAAAGTTTGTCTGCATAATAAATTAAAACCCTGTATAAACTGGATGGATATGTACCAACGTCTGCCAGCCTTTAGCGATAAAATAAGGAACAATTATTGGAACCCAAATTTAAAACAAGATATGAATAAACACGTGCCAGAAAAATGTTATGTGTTTGCAAAACACTTGTATGAATTAGTTTCGAAATTCCATATGGAACAAATTGTGGTGTGAATTAGCAACATGCCATTAGAGAGCAATTGCATTTATAAATAATAATCTTACAACGCGTATAATACAAACAACATCCAGTAACAAATTAACTCGAGATAAACATAACTTTTCAATGTCGTTCGGACCGCGCACACCGGCGTATTAGCGATGATTTAATTAATTATCGAGATAATTCCTCCATCATCTGAAAAAAGTCCCGATTGGCGCCAGGCCGCAGTCTCGCGCATCATAATCGATGACGACGATGACGTAGCAGCAAAACTACGCAAAACAGTAATAGTCACTGTTATTTTTACGACATAATTACGAATGATATTTTAAAAAAATTTAACGTTTTCTTCTTTATATTCAGACTTTTTTGCGATCATTGCTGTGCCTCTGCGCGATGAGTCATCGTGATAGATCGGATTCTTCCTACTACGATTCTTAGATTTTAAGCAATTAAATGTATAATAATTAATCATTCTTATTTTTATTTATGAAACTATTAGTTCACGTTTATTTAAGTATGCATTTGTGTTTCTATAAGGTGAAAAATTCACTTTTCCCATGGTAACCAAATGATATACTCAGACGAGATGATCTAATCGAATTAATAATGCGAGGGGAGCAATTGAAGGGCTTGGTGCAAAAACCGGTCAGCTCCATTTTTTCCGAAAATTACTTTTTCAATGAATTTAAGTATACTCGGGATGCTGAATCGTTTGGAATAAAAATTAGACAACTTCATGATTTATAATAGAAAATATAGCACTTTATGGAGTTGTATGAATATCATTTTGTGTCAAAAATCGGCCAGTTCCGGAGCTGTCTGTTTCTTACTGCAAATCATTACTGCCCTGTGATCGATCATTCGGCTTAATTGAAAAAGAAAAACGTAAAAATGAAGTAGTTTATACACGTAAAGGTTAGAAAGATTTGGTCAAGAACACATCTAGAAAATTCACTGTAGTAGAAGTGCGTTAGCATATCATTCTAAACTTCTCTGTACATTTTAAAAGTTTTATAAAAAAAACTGTTACAAATGCTGAAAAAGAAAAGTTCTCTATTTCAAAATATCGTGTTTTCAAGTGTGAAAAAACTAATGTAGTGAAGTGCAGTATAACAACAGGAATAACATTGTTTTCTGAAATTGCTTTCAAAAAATCATCTGCACCATATTCGTTGGATTCCGAAAAACTTCCAACAACTATCCAACAACTATCCTCTACCTATCAGTCAAAAGAAACTTGAGAATGTTAAGTCCCTGACTCAAAAATTATGTACCTAAGAATGATCAGTAGTATTACGATATTGTTTTTAATACTGTTGGTCCTGAAATACCCCAAGAAAACTCCAATAGCGATGATGAAAATGTAGAAGTTGAGATGTTTTGAACTTATATTAGTACTTTTTTCGAGTTACTTGTGAAATAAATCAGTTTTTCGTCATACACTGAATCCTGTTATTATATTTGGTGTCAAGAAACAGACAAGATTATAAAAAATGTTTTTTAACAAAAAAATATGTATATTTTCATATATTTTCATGATTCTTCTATTTTTAAAAAGAATTTAATGTTTAATGATACTGTGAAATTTAAAAAAATGGAGCTGACCGGTTTTTACACCAAGCCCTTCAATTACACCACCATACAAAAAAGTATTATATACTACAGACGAGAGTACTGCCCCTATATAGTTTAGTGTGCTGAAGATGAATCCTAAGTCAGATTTGCTGCATCATGCCAGATTTTTTCCTCATCATCATTAGGTCATCAGTCCTAAGACTGGTTGGACGCTAACCTCCAGCTTCTCCTATCTTGTGCTAACCTACGCATTTCGCTAATTGTGCTACAACCTACATCCCTTACTATTTGCGAGCAGTAGTCTAATCTAGGCCTACCTCTGCCTTTCTTCACTCCTATTTCTGCCTCCAAAATATCGCGGACTATTCCCCCATGTCTCAGCAAGTGGCCTACCATTCTATCTCTTCTCTTCTTTAAGTTTTTCCACATACTCCTTTTCTCGCCGACTTTCTCCAATACTTCTTCGTTTCTAACCCTATCAGTCCATGGTATTTTCATCATTCTTCGGTAACACCACATCTCAAAAGCTTCTAATTTCTTCCTACTTGCTTCCCCTACCGTCCAGGTTTCGCAGCCGTAAAGTGCCGTGCTCCATACATATGTTTTCAAAAATCTCTTCCTTGTTTCTAAGTTTATTACCCCCGAGCATAAAAGTGCTTTCTTTTTGTTAAAAGCTACTCGACCCTGCGTTATTCTTTGTTTTATGTCTTTATCGCTTCTTCCATCCCAATTTATTTTACTTCCTAAATAAGTGAAGTCTTTAACTTCCTCCAATCTTTCATTATTAATTTGTACTTTCGTTTTTGCTCTGCTCTCGCGCCCTCTGCACACTAACACTTTAGTTTTGTTTTTATTCACCCTCATTCCGTATTCCTCTGTCAACACTGCCTCCATTTCGTTCAATGCTGATTCTAGTTCCTCCTTACTAGATGCTAATACTGCTATATCATCCGCGAATCTCAGCATTTTTAGTTTCTGTCCCTGTACTTTAATCCCGAAATCTACTCTATCTTTTACCACATTAATCGCCTCTTCGATGTACAGATTAAAAATTAGTGGTGATAGCGTACATCCTTGTCTTACTCCTTTCCTAATACCTACTTCCCTTTCTTCCCCTTCTACTTCTATAACAGCAGTTTGCTCTATGTATAGATTGTGTACTACTCTCCTATCTCTATACTTCATTCCCGCGCTCTTTAGTATCTCGAACATTTTTTCCCATCTTACGTTATCAAAAGCTTTTTCTAAATCTACAAATCCTATATAAGCGTTCTTTCCTTTTTCTATTGTTTTCTCTAACATTACTCTTAGCGCCAGAATAGCTTCGCGAGTTCCCCTATTTCGCCTAAACCCGAATTGGTCTTCTCCTATTATTTCCTCCGCTCTATTTTCCATCCTCTTCTGCACTATTCTAGTTAAGATTTTTGACGCATGGGAAGTTAGGCTAATCGTTCTAAAGTTCTCGCATTTGTCGGCTCCTCTCTTTTTCGGTATAGTAACGATAATGTTCCTCTTATAATCCTCCGGCATCTCGCCCGTTTCGTATATGTATTTTACCAGTTCAAACATCCTATTTACTACTTTCTGTCCCGCACATTTCAAAATTTCCGCCTGTATTTTATCTACACCCGGCGCTCTATTATTCTTTAGCCCCCTTAGTGCTATTTCAAATTCCTCTCTCAATATAGGTTTTCCTACATCTTCCCTATCGATGCTAGATTCTTCCTCTAATATCTCTCCTAATTCCTGACCCTCGTATAAATTTCCTAAGTACTGCTTCCATCTATCCGCTTTCTCCTCTCTTCCTATCAGTATGTCCCCCGATTGACTCCTAACATTTCTACTTATTGTTCCTACATCCCTGAAGTTCCTCTTAATTATTTTGTAAGCCTCATCGGTCTTACCTACTTGCAACTTATCTTCTACTTCTTTGCATTTCTCCTCTATCCATTGTTCTTTCGCTTTTCTACATTTTCTAATGATTTCCCACTTTATTGCCTTATACGTTTTCAGTCCTTCTTCCTCTCGTCTGTTTTTGTAGCCTCGTCTCTTTTGCATTAAGTTTAAGATTTCGTCCGTTATCCAGGGCTTCCTAGCTTCCCTTTTATCGTGTCCTAAAACGTCCGTAGCCGCGGAAGCTAGACTATTCTTGATACCCTCCCACTCAGTTTCTGCGTTCTTGATTTCGTCCTTACTCGTTTTATTTATTAATTGATCTGTTTTCTCCTGGAACTTATCTTTCATATACTGATCCCTCAATATGTCTACATTTATACGTTTCTTATCCTTCCGGGTTTTCAGATTTTTGAACTTTAATCTAGCTTTCATGACTACCAAGTTGTGATCGCTGTCTACATCTGCTCCTGGATAACTCTTACAGTCTTTTACTTGATTTCTTTACTTGATTTTTTCCTAACCTTAAAAAATATGGTTGATCACACACGGGACACGAAATCTTTTGAGACCCAAAAACTTGGCCGTTATGGGTTTTTGAGGTCACAGATAACAAATTTGATGAAAAACTTGCGGAAAATATAGTATAGATATAAAAAAATAGCGGATGCAATATGGCGGACAGATTTTTCAACAAAACTTTGGATGACTCGAAAATTTGGTATCTGGTTTTTTTTCAAGTTACGGATAACAAATCTGAAGTTCAACTTTCTAAATTCAAAATGGTTAATTCAATATGGCAGACAAATTTTACAAAATTTTCCGGATGGCAGCAAAACTTGGCATTTGGGGGTGTTTCAGATTTCAATGTAACAAACTGAGTATCATATATTGGAAATACCACAAAGAAATAATATAGGTATTGGTTCTAATTTGGCAAAAGAATTATATAGAGAGTTTAACGCTACTTTCTTCGGAAACAATTTACAAATTCTAATAATAAAATATAAAATTTATGGCAGTTTGTTATTAAATATTCAACACGTGAATTGAATACCAATTTTGACTAAATACAACCCCTAGATCTATAAATAATTTCTTGAGATATTAAATATGAAGAGGTACCTAAAAAAAACCAATTTTTTTTTATAGACAAGTAGGTTGGCAGTGCTGCCCTTTTCCGCTAGGCACGGTTACTAGACACTCACCTTGCTCAGTTGGCCAAGTATCGCTTATGTGAAACCATTGTAGTGGACAAAGCAGTGGCGGCTCGTGATGAAATGAAACGGGTGTTCTGCACAGGGCCGATCCTAGGGTATTGGCCGCCCGCGTGCAAATTTCAAACGTATCTAAACTGCTGGTGCCGTAGGGGCCGCAAAAAAATTGCGCAAAAAAAAAATTTGAAAATTTTCAAGGTCACGCGTTTTCCTGATACTTCAGAATTTTTATGTTAAATCCGTTTATACAAAAATGTAGACTTTCACAAGAAAAATTTTTGGAATTTAATACCTTTTTGAAGAACATTCATGTTTGCCGTCATATTCTTTGGTTAAAAGAAAAGCTTGTAAGGTGAATTTTCTACTAGAGGGTCTATAACAAAATATATAATATTTTCCGTTCCAGCGTCACATTTTGTAGGTTTCAGGTATGTCCAAAAACGTTCAATCGGTTCACCATCGAGAATATATCTTAAAACTACCACTAACTGAGTTTTTTGCAGATACATCAGTTGTTTCGTCTGCCATAACTGCCAAAAATTAACACGAAATACGAAATAGGTGCGATTTATGCCCGCCTACTGTACGAGGAGTAGGAAGGAGTAAACATTCACTGATGTTGCCTTAGCTGGAAAAAATACATCTCACTGACCGTGTAAATTCGCGCATTTACGAGCGCCAAGTGTGGATTGTCGCGGGAGTTGAGGGGGAGGACGGGTGTGCCGAGCCGTGCTGAGAACTACCTCGTGTAGCCCAGTTCAATGTACCGCGACGCGCTCGCGTAGAGACCCAGATAATTGATCTGGTCTATTGTACTCAATAGAGGACGGCGGGCAGAATGCGACTTTAACGCAATAATTTGGTTAGCTGCACCAACTAACCAAATTATTTTATTAATAAATTTTAGTAATTATTATGTCGCGAAAATATACAAATATCTAATTTTTTTGGCAGTTCTGTAGCTCTGCAGCACCTATACACCAGCCGCCCCTGGGACAGAATGATTTTTTTCTTAAGCCTGCTCCAACACTTTTGACGATTTTGCAATAGCAAACTTTAAATAACAACACGAGAATATCAAATTACGTTTATTGTTGAAGAAAACAGTGGTCGATACAGATTCAGTATTTTTACAGTTTTGACAATGTTCTCAAAAAGTACGCGATGTCATCATGTTTGATCATCGCAGAATAATGGATGAATTAGAGAAAATAATTGGAGTTTCCTGGAGTTGGTGTCAAAGAATTCTATTAAGATTTAAGTGTGAGACACATCGTGGCAAAATCTGTTCACGCCTTCTTTCTGATGATCACAGAGACAAGCATCTGAGAGTGTGTCAGGAATTGAATGAGCAGGCATAGACTGGCCATGAACTTACTAACTTCTTGTTAAAATTGATCACAGGAAATGAATATTGGTGTTACGGCTATGACCCCGAGACAAACCGGCAGTTCATTTATTTTCTGAGTTTTTTGACGACTTATATATTTTCTGATTAATTACTATACTATAATAATTATGTTCTTGTAATGTTCAACAATGGTAGTAGAACTTCATGATAGATAATTTTTTGAATCGGGTAGTTTTATAAGTACATACTCTGCACTCCTTTATCTAAACAAACATTTAAGGATATCTTCCCTAATTCATCTTTGCAGCAGTCTTCAACAGTTCCCATTGTAGCACCCACTTTTATTACGAAATATTTTTCGTCAGATGCTTTCAAATACTTAGTAATTTGTTCCATTGCAAATGTTTCACTTTTATTAGAATATTACCAAATATTTTTGGTTTTCAAAAACGCCTCTAAGTTAGCCTACTCTGAAATCATTATCATTAAAGAAATGGTTGGTCGCAGCATTGAATAGACTGGCTGTGAGTATTCATTTCTACTTTGATATTTCTAGAAAATTTATAAGCAGGGTTGCTCCTTTTTTATAAATCTCCACATGTTTAATAGTAGAAAAGAGACATGCAAGAAATATTTGTAATTATTTCGATATCGATCTAACTATTTCTTATTCTCAATTTTTACAATAAAGGCTGCAAATATATTTATTGTATGCAAATAAGATTAAACTGGTTCTGAAAATCTACATCACTATTGTCACTTCAGCGAAGTTTTAATTTAACATATTACACATTCTAACATCATAAATCATCTTATTCATAATCAGTGTAATAAAATTAAAACAAAATAGTGCGATTATTAATAATTCTTTAAAACTAACTTCTTACCGGTTACTCACGTGAAACCAAAATAAAATCTGCGTATTACACTTCCAGTTAAATCTCTCTCTTTTTATACCACACCGAATTAATGATGTTTTCAGGAAAACACCTGACAACCAATAATTTACTTGTCACCGCTATCTAGTTTTATTCGAGCATCATTTTTTTCTATCAAATTTAAAACATAACAAATCATTAATATTGATGACTACATATACCGCTTTACGTCATCTGTATCGAAAATTGTAGGAGGAATTGCTATTAATATAATATTAAAATAAAGATGATACAGAACCTTGATTCCTCAAGGTTGGGACCAGATCGCTAATTTACGTGTTAATATTAGTCAGTTTGAAGAAAACTATAACAGGATATGGGAGATTAATGCGCTGTTAAAGTTGCAACAATTAACATGAACATAAATTTGAATGTGGAATTAGTTGCATATAAAGTTATATTTGTATGCGTCCCTCATTTGTAGTTGCAACATAATACTGTAGATTCATAAAATTACCCTTTTAATTCGCATTCGCAGGCAATTACGCGAATATTCGGACGGTGGGTTAAGCCTCGGCTACACAGAGCCCGTTTACAGTCGCGGGCAGCGTTTCCTGCCCGCATTAGTCAGGCGATCTAGTTTTATAATGCAACATTATATCATCCATGTCACACAGAATACGGTCTGTCGCAACGGGCCAATCTAGATCGTAGCGTGCAACGATATAGTTGGACATAATTACAAAATATTGCGCAGTTGAGCGGTCAGTTCCAATCAGATTTGTCTCACGTTTTTATATTGCAAGTGATTAATTAAAAATAATTATTATAACAGGGATGCTTATATTTATTATTATAACAGGGATACATAATAATTATTATAACAAGGACCCTTAAAATTACTATAACACTTGACACACACTTGGAATACTTGACTTTTAATAAAAAGTCAAGTAAGTTGCTCCTACATTTAATAAATGTAGGAGCAACAAAATTTAATTTCCTGTTGCATGCTTCATTTTCTGGCAAAGCAATCGGCAAACTGTTCACGAACTTGAATTCCAGCAATAATTGACTTTCGATTGGTTATCCTAGTTGACATGAATGCACGTACATGCCTAGAGTTTTCTCCAGTTTCGTGTATTCCTTATTATTCTTATTTGATATAATGTAATTGTGTAAACATCAAGCTGCTTTTACAATATATTCTGCGCCTTCAACATCAGTTTCTATAGCTCTCAAGAACACACGCCATTTCATAGCCAATATGCCAAACGCATTTTCAACTACCCAACGTACTCGACTTAACTGTGCATTGAATTGTCTCTTTCTTACATTATTGATTATACCTGCTTTGAGCTATGGTCTCATTCAAAATGGTTGAAGTGAAAAGCCTTCATCACTTACCAGAACATGAGGAAGAGGGATCCCTGTACCCGGAAGTGGCTTCGGAGGTAGAATAACTTTTTCATCAATCTACTCTCGGTAGAAAGTAGAATTTTTAAAAATTGCGCTGTCGTTATGACGTCTGTAACTCGGTATATCAAAAAACTTGTAATATGGATCAACTATATCGACATACGAAAATATTTAAAAAACCGATCTTCATATGATTTCAGTTCAACACATAAGCGATGGTATTTCCCAAATTGTTCTCTCCTCGCATTGATATCATGCACCCAATATCGTCATTTCTTTCTATTATTTAGTAATGCTAATGGAAGAAGGAGTTGCTCTTCGTCAGGACTACTCATTTTGTCCCAAAATCTATTAAGAACAAAAAGCTACAAGGCTGTGTGAAACCGTTCGCCCGAAAGCAAACACAATACTGGATCGCTCACAAAGATATCGCACTGTATGTGACAGTGCCATATCGCTGACCGCTGCGACGATCGCACGATCGCTGCCTGCGGCGGTAGATCGCATTCTGTGTGAACGAACCTTTAGTGTTGACTAGAGTATACGTTTATGCAGCCTCGTTTGATACACGAATATTCAATTAAAAATTATACGTCGATTAGATTATCATGTTGGAATATAACGTTGTTAATTGCTATTTTCAGAATTATTATTATTTAATTACATGAATTATCGCTAGATAAGGACGAACTCAATAAATTATATAGTGCTGTAAAGTGATTATCTGTAATAGTTTGATCCCAATATATTTCTAACAAATTTACATCGTAATACCTACTATTGTTGCGTGGATATGCTAATTGATTTAATTTTATATAAAATATATATTGTGAAATATATTTAATACGAATACATTAGTACCCCAATTGTATCAAAAGCATACAAATTTTGTTTTAGGAAGGTATATCAAGTTCTGATTCTAGTTTGAACGACTTGGTCTAATTAAGTATAGTGGACTATATTATAAATGAATTTTCTTTACAGTGAAATTCGTTATACAAGTACTTACTGATGGGGCCAGGTCCACACTTTAATTATTTTTTTTTTTTTTTTTTTTTTTTTAGGTGGAATATTACCAACCACGATTACTCTCCAGTGCCCCAAGATCTCCAAAGGTCAGGAACAAAAATAGTTTTACTGTACATTATTTTAATCTAAACTGCTTTATTGGAACTTGTAGACATTATGGAACAAACATACAAAGTTCTTGAATAGATGTAAATTATTGGAAAAACTACAATATTACAAATTGCGTGCGGCTATTCGAGCTTTAATGAGGGCGCGACCATTTTTCATTTCAAAAAGTTATTTTTTTTTCTGAAACTAGGATCATTTCTGGATTAATTGGTGTTGGTCCCATGAAAATCGCATAACTAGAAGTGCTCTAAATATTTTTTTGACAATAGCGAAACGGCTCATTTTCAGCCTACGTGGCAGAGTTGTTGAAATAATTTATACTAAGATGAAGACGAAGAAAGAAATTGGACAACTCCAAATTAGACTTATTTGCAAAGGTAACAGCTCTATAAACATAAAAGAATTCTAATGAAAACCTTATCAATAGGAAATATAATATCAATGGTATCTTACTTTTCGTCCCCTTTCTCTTATGAACTTCATCTTCTTCGTCCCTGTCCAGCTTTTCCTTTTTGTGAATACTTTGTTATATTTGGCCATTTCTTTTAACAAATTATAAAAAGAATATAAATTATTTTCAGAAAGTAAATATAATTCTACACGCAAAAACCACAATATAAGCTGAGGAGTTAAAGAGACAAGAAACAACTGCCCCACGGGGAAAATTCCGCGAAAATTCTTTAATATTAGGTCGACAAACATTCGAGTTTACCGGATATGAGATCAAATACGATTTTTTTCAGAAAACCCTTCTCCTGAAATAGTTGCATTTTTTGGTTTTCAGAAGAGACTTCTCAAAACCGATTGACTGTATTTTCTTGAAACTTATACAGTGTTGTGTAACTATACAATATACAAATTCACAACTTGTGGGTTTTACAAACATTACCCAGGAATAAGAACAAAATGTTAAACTGTTAAAAAAATGTGGTATTTTTTACAACTATATGTGAGCACAAAAAATTATTAAACCAAAATTTTAAATTTTATAGTAGGTACTACTTACTAATAATAAATAATACATTAATCTTATTAAGAATGTACACAATTAATAAATAATAAATTTAATAATTGGGTACATTTCTGATTATGTTACTACTTCATTAACACTGTGTAAATTATAATTTTATTTTCAGCAAGGATTAAAATCCCCTCATTATAAGAAGAATTATTAGTATCCAAAGCCATCTGGATATTAGCGAAGCATATTTAATACTTATTATTATTATTATATTATATAGGTTTGGGCCTCGTCAGCCACTGATCGCATGGGTAGTCCCTTGGCGATCCCCTCTTATCCGGGTCATTATCCAAAAATGCTGTCCCATAAAAGGAGCAATTTAGGTACGTCCCCCGCCTTAAGCCTCACCTCCTCTAGGATAACAGGGGTCCCTAATATAAGATACCTCTTCTCCTCCAGTACGGGGCAGGTGTAAAGAAGATGAATCGAGGTTTCCTCGTCTTCTTTACAGTCTCTGCAGGCCGGGCTATCAGTCAGCCTCAGCTTGTGCTTATATGAATTCAGGCTACTATGGTGGCCCGTTATGATTCCCACCAGGGTTCTGGTTTTGTGCCTGTTCAATTTAATGAATTCTTGGGCCCATTTCTCAATCTCTGAGTATTCGATGAAGAGTTTGGTTATTCGACAACCCGTTACACCTCTCCATCTTTTATTGTGCTGGTTTATTAATACTTATTAATTCTGAAGAATAATTATATTAGGATAGAATAGTTATATTGAACTGGAAAAAGAAAAACATAACAAAGTGTTACACTATTTCAAAGGGGTTTTATTTTCCTCCATTGTGACAGTAAATTGTGTAGCTTAATATCTTTATCTAACAGATGTAATGTTCCTAATTCGATTAATTTTGAAAGACTCTTTTATACATTTTAAAACTCCTGACATTCTATTGTTGAGTAGATAAATCTACTCAAAGTACCAGAATAACTATAATATTTGGTAGTTAACTTCCAGCTTAATCATAATACTGATTTAGTGTCCGACCCAAACCCAATTTTCCGCCGAAACAGAAACCGTAATCAAATATTTGGTTCCTGCTCCAATTTTGATGTAGTAAAGTTATAATTTAGTTAAATTGTCATTATATTTTGAAATCTAGTGTTTTTGGTAGCATTGTAATAGATTATTCGATGAGATTAAATCAAAGTTAAAATACTTCAATTTATTAGAAAATCGCTTTATTTTTGTAATGGAATGTAGGTACAAAATTATTTAGAGAAAAACCCATAAAACTGCAACTTAAAAATAAATAGTATTTTCAAGAAGTATTTGTTACTAACAGGTTCATTTATAATATGTGCTATTTTCTTAAAATAATATTGATATTTTCTTAATTCTACAATAAGTCTTAATTCCACAAGTCTTAATTTAAATTAACGATATCTAGAATTTGGCACTTTCGTACAAAATAATTAACAAACAAAGAAAAACTAAACAAATCAACTATATACAGAGAGAAATTCTGAACATTACCCAAGACAAGAACGCTAGTTTCGGCTGAGCCGAAGTTTCGGCCAAATAGCCAGAGTTGTGCCGAAACCAACATTTTTGGCCGAAACTGGCCGAAGCCGAAACTTCGGTTGGTCATTAACTGATATATTAAACTTTCAAAGGTATCAAACTGCTCCAATATTGCTCATCTCTTGTTATCAATATCAGTATCACTTCCTATTTTCGATCTAAATGATGAACTCAGATTTGACGTTGGGAAAAGTGTACGTACAAGTTGAAAAGAAGATTTTATCACAATTTTGAACTCGTGCTAATTTGTGTTACATACTATGAATTTTAGAGTGTTTCTATAACAAAATGTGTCATCAGCTGGATAAAAAAAAACAAGAACAGGAGATCAGTCTTCCATAAATACCAATAGATTAACTGCGTTTCTCGATGTGCGTTTCGTCAACCACATCGACATAATCGGGAGATGATTAAAACTCTATTATTATTATTACATTTTATTATTAATTTATAATATTAAAGCAGTTTTTGTCATCTCCTGATGCAAGACGCGCATAAGTTGAGATAAAAATTATAGCAATTCTTACAAATTTAACATAAAATCTCAGCTTTAAAATATCAATTCAAATAATTTGGGTCAAGATATGTAACTCTCGGTGGATTTTGATTCTTTGGTTGCTTCTTCAAACATCGCAATCTTCAAATGTGACACCAATAGATTCCCTCTGGGTATCCACTGCGCTTTAAAAACCAGTGTCAAATAATTTATGCCTGATAGAATAAATATTACAAATATACCTTATTATTTTTATTATATATAATTAATATTAGTTCTTATTTTATTTCTGAACGGTGTGGTGCCAACATTAATTAGTAAAAGGTTAATTAATACAAGAATTTGTCTATAAATAGGCATTTTAAACTAATTAAAATGGTGGGCTGCATAATACACAGATTAGTTCTTAAAAATATGGTATTGCGTAAGGTAAGGACTAGAATTTGATAGCATTGAAGGTATCATCGAAATTGTAAAATTTCAGTCGTAACAAAAACTAAAAAGTTCACAGTTATAAATAAGGATTAGATGACATGTTTATTCAGACAGAATGAGATAGAAAATATCTATTAAAATATTCTTAAGGCACTGTAAGTCAATTAGGTGGCATTCAGAATATATATATATATATATATATATATATATATATATATATATATATATATATATATATATATATATATATATATATATATATATATATATATATATATATATATATTCGGTTTAGAACGTTCGGCGACATTGTCCGATTTCTATACTCCACTTCTTCCTATCTTCCCATTGGCCGTCTTGTAGGTTACGGGCACTTATGGCTTTTCTTATTCCCTCTGTCCAACTTCTCTTTGATCTACCTCTTTTTCTCCAATGTGCTGGTATCCACGTCATGACTTGTTTGGGTAATCTAGAATCTGTCATACGGTGTACGTGAGCGTACCATATAAGCTGTTTTCTTTCAATATCACAGGTTATAGTGTCTGTAACTCTCATTTGTTGAAGTACCTCATCGTTTCTTATTCTTTGAATTCTTAATATGCAAGCCGATCTTCTCAGAGCATCCATTTCCGTAGCTTCAATCTTCCTCTTATTCCTGTCCGTAAGTCTCCATGTTTCAGCCCCATGGATTAAGGTGCTTTTTATTAGGGCGTTGTAAATATTAAATTTTCGTCTTTTGTTTATGTTTTTGTTCCAGAGAATGCCTTCAGAGGCATTCAGAGAGATGCCTCCAAAGGCATTCAGAATCAGAAGTAAAATAAGCAAAATTAGAACGTACTGATTATATAAAGTATATCAATAGATGCTGAATAGTGAGAAATTATCATCTAATTTGAGAAATAAATAAAATTATGAATAGCGAAGACCTTTTTACAGACACTTCACAAAAAAAAAAGAATAACATCCAGTAAAAGTTTCCTTCAAAGACATCTCTTATTTCGATGTGTATAACGAAACATGAATTTGTTTGATATATTTTTTCTTTATTCATATTTTTTATTTGTTTGAATAATGAAATTCGAGTCCGAATAGAGAATATTTAAAATAAAATTGAACGAAACTGATATTGTGAAATGAAAAACTATTTTTTTTTTGACTTTCAATAGTAGATGCAGGATTGCAAAGATACATATTTGTGCATATTTATAGTATAAAATAGTATTCATTCACCTATTTTGGTGGATTTTTCGTTAAGAATAATCATCTTCGAAGGCCGCCTAACAACGAAGGTATGATATTTTAGACTTCGTGCCCGTAAAATCGATTAAAGACAGTCAGAGACTAAGACTTGTTTCTTATTTAAGGCCTTTTTCTTTTTTGGGCTTTGTTCTTTATCTGTTCCCGTATCCGTGACAGTTACGTGATTTTAAGGTTAGAGTACCTCTGAATGTCTGTTAGAGGCGAGGGAGCAGGTAGCAGGATCAACCTTGCCTAGCCGTACCCGGCATAGCAGTACGACGTACGACTACTGTAGCCGTACACACACAGGTCAACCATTTCAATCGGTTACCAGGGAAGTTCGCAACACAGAAAGTAGCACGTGTAAGAAGTAGACGGATCAGTGTGATTGGGAAACATAGAATTAGGTTAGAGTTAGGTTATTCTGTGATATGTATTTGCATGTAAGGATAGAAAGGTTAGTACTGTGGTTTCATCGCTAATATAGGCACATTTCCCGTTTTTTTTTTTTTTTTGTATAATTAAAGTTTCTATCCCTTGACCACGGCTGTAAAACGGGTGGCGCTCCTTGGCATCCACTCCCACCTCCACTGCAGCTAGCGGGTAGCCAAAGTGAAGGAGAGAAATCACGAAAGAGAATTGAGGACTTACTTTTCCAGACTTCCACGCGTACATCCCTTGCTACGGCACAACCCCTTTCATGGGACGTAGCAACGTTATCAGATATTTTTTTATATTTTCTTAATTTTTGTATTTTAGATTCAAAGGATTTCAGCAATATGTAGAGAAAAGTCATCATTCGTACTCAATTCATAAAAACGTACTCATTTATACATTACTTTTCAGACTCACTGTATAACATTTTTATTTAAATGAATTTAAAGAAAATTGTATATTTTATACAGATTAAATTAAATAAAGGAGCTTGTAGTTAATTTTTAATACAAAAAGTACGAAGTAATATTTTCTAATCAACTATATGCAAAAGGTGGTACATAAACTCCCGGGTAAAATTAACGCATCAGCGAAATTTTATATTATTACTTTTATTTTTTCAAAAATATAAAGTGTAGTACTTACGTGATATTATCATCAAATGACTTCAACTAATGTTTAACAAATTGGGATAGGTATTATCGGGGAAAAACATGAATAAATAACAGAAAGGAATGATAATGGAGGTGAAATTAAATTGCAAAAATTTTAATTCAGTATTGTGTATGTCCTCATATAGCTCTGATCAATGGTTTTATCATCTGGGCATATTATTGACCAAGTGGCGAATGGTTTTCTGAGGAATAGTCTCTCACTCAACAAAGACGACTTTTTCGAGTTCCCTAAGTGTCATAGGGGCAGATATGATGTTCTTCTATGATGTTTTCTATGTAGGAATATACATTCATGAATCTCCCCCATATAGGACCAACATCCTATATGGGGGATTATTAACCATTATTAATCCACCAAAATATGAAATTCTCGGACAGATATTGTAAGTAGCAAACTTTTCTCCTGGCCTCTGTCAGACTCGTTTACGTCCACCTGGTGAATTAAGACTTTGAGTCACACTTGTATCGTCTGAAAATAAAACTCGCTTCCAGGCATCAATTGTCCAATGTGTGCGTTCTTTTGCAAAATGCAGTCCAATAACTCTATGTTCTCTGGTGTGCAGTGGTCCAATAGCTGGTCTTCTGCTGTCCAATCCTCCTTTGTTAAGCCTTCTCCTGACCGTTCGTCTAGAAAATGCTGCATATCGAGCTGCTGCTAGGGCTCTGCGTAGCTCTAAACAGGTAGAATGCCTATTTTGTAAAGTGACTTGCATAATATATAACTCATCTCTAGCATCTGTAAACTTCTTGCGACTTTGTCCTGGGGTTCTAAAGTACCTAACTCCTTTCACTGCTTCATCTCTTTTAAGTTGCGTGGACGATTTATTTCTTCTAATCTAAGTATACTGAACAAAGTATTGCCTTTTATCATGTGCAAGGATTTAAAACGTAACAAATCGAACAAGACAAATTATAAGAATTAATGAAAAGTTTTACTGATGCGTTAATTTTATCCAGGAATGTATATAGAGAAGAGATCAATGATAAGGAAATAAGTTGGTTATTTCTATTTTCAAACACAGAGTGAATAAAATTATTGTATGAACATTTATTTGCTGTTTTTATATCAAAAATCTGTGGTTTATGTCAATAATTTTTCCATATTAGCATCACCTTGCAAGATTACGTCCATGTTCTTTTTATTTCCACACAAATCTCACTTGAATAAGTATGAATATATTTACACATATATATCAATGAATAAGTACATATAATGAATATATATGAATAAGCAATAATGATTCGTTTGACTTTAATTCGTTTATAGAATATTCTTGTGGTAGTTTGATGAAACAGTGTGTAACACCTCTACCAATGTTACTAGTCTATGAATAGGTACCTATGTCTTGTGATGTACACATAATTGATGCTATTGTATAGCAACGATCTCTAGTTTTTGAGATGTTCCTTAACAGCCCAAACACTACATCGTAGTTTAATTTGTATATTGTCAAAAGTTTAATTTTATTTTTAAGAAGATAATTTTTCTTAATTTTTTTTTGTCTCAATCTCAATATATGCTTTTACATGTATAGATATTAAAATGATGCTGTGTTCATTACATAATAAAATATATGTTATTCTTTTTTAGTTAAAGGGATATTTAATACTGATATGTAAATTAATATAATCTATATTGAAAAACTGCTGTTCTATTTAGTCTAAATAAAGTATCTTTTTATTGAGGCTCAGTGGTCTAGGGGTATGATTCTCGCTTTGGGTGCGAGAGGTCCCGGGTTCAAATCCCGGCTGAGCCCACTTTTTCTTCTTTATAATTTCATATATTCTTTCTTCTATTATGTATCTTTAATTTATAAACCAAGTATACGAAATATATTAGCAATACAACAAATTTTTAATCGTAGAAGACAATTTTTACCGAGATCAATTTTGTCGATAAACGATAAAAAATATAAAATATTTAAAGAAAACAATGGATCATATAGACACCAATTTTTGTAAAATTATAGAGGGTGGTATAGTTTCTCTTTTTCTGTGTGTGAAAGGACACATGCATTCTCGAAAGCTATTTTTTTTTTAATTTATACCTATCAACATACTAAAACCATACACCAACTTTGTTAAAAAATATCTCAAGTGGTTTAGAAATGCAATTTTTTTTATTTTGGACACCCTGTAGCTTGCAAACGGCGGCCCTGGATCCTATGCTTATATATGTAACTAAGTTACCTAAATTTTAGGTATAGAATACTTTCATAGATTTGCATGTACATGATTATCTTGTATATGGCCTAGCCTAACTTTATTAAACAAAACATAGCTCCTTTATTCATAAGTTCTAGAAATTTAGGAGTCCATTGTTTGAATTGTTGTCTGCTTAATAGAACTTCCCAATTTTCGAAGATGTCCACTAGATACGTAGAATTATTGGTGCCGCTACCAATAATTTTTAAGAGACCCATTTTTTATTCATCAATTCTAGAACTCCAGAATTTTGATATTGATTGAGTTTTCACCTGCCTAATAGAATTTTATAGTTTACTTTTGACGATGTCAACTAGGTTCGTAGCTAGAGATACATAGAGCTATCGACACGTGAGTTTTTAATAAATTTGAACTATACAAAAAAGGGAATATCAGAAAAATCAATACCATATTATTCTACTGATAGTAGACAACTAATCTTTGTGTCTCTCTCCAAACTCAATGTAGTAAATACTTCCGATTGTCGAATTCATTTGGACATTACAATGAAAATTTTTTACAGTTCTAACAACCAATTAAGTTTCGTTATTTCTTGTCATGTGACACAAATCACTCAACCATTTTAACATTACACTTATAACACCATCCAGGGAAATTTTCAATCACTACGACAACAAAATTATTTATAACTTTGACAACTTCATAATAACTGTCAAATAAATTTCAAAATGTCACGTTTTGGCAATGCCAATTCTCAATCTATAAACACGCTAATCAAAGAAAAAATTGTAATAAATACCACAAAAAGTCACAAATACACATGGGGAATATTTATGGAGTTTTTCCGTGAACGAAAATATTAATTAAATGAGCATAGAAGCGTAGAAGATCTGGCATTGATACTGAAACATTGGGTGGTCAATATGAGGAAGAAAAATGGAACAGAATTCAAAGAAGCAACAGTAAAAACTGCGTAGAACGTTTAGTGCAAACTTTTACAAGAAAAATACTATAATGACTATAAGATTATGATTGACCCATTTAAGAGCTTAGTATTTAAATCTGCCCGAGATGCCCTCGATACAACCAGAAAGAAACTGCAAGCAGATCCATGCAAACGTAAGACCAGTTCAGTTTCATTAAGTTTGTCTGAAATAAACCAAATAATATTGTTCTGGGATGAAAATACCCCTGAAGGTCTTGTGGGTAAATTCCACCATATTGCTGCTGTATAATAGCGTGGAGAGGAGGCGAGGCAGTTTGTCTCTTGAATCTTTTTCAAATCGAGAAAAATAACGATGGATCCAACAAATTGGATTGAATATAATCCGGTATTCAATAAAACTTGCCAAGGCGGTTCAAAAAGCTGTACAAATAGTAAAAGGTTGATTATCAATGGTGAAAGTCAAAACTACCCTGTACGCCTTTTTCATAAACTGATATCAAAACGAGGCGAACATATTACCTCACCACGGCTGTTCTTAAAACCAAATCAACACTGGAAAACGGAAACCGATAGATGGTACGATAATGTCCTTGTTGGAAGAAATACTACTAATGGATGGGCAAAATCGTCTGCTGAGGCTATTGGCCTGAATGTAAAGAACAAAAAGATAACGAACCATTCGAACAGGTCAACTGCTATTAGCGAATTAACAAAAAACAAGAACAACAATTGTTGAAAATTACTGGTCATAACAATTCAAATTCTATAAAACCATACTTAAACATCGACCAGGAACACCACAATAAGATCATAAATACTATGCGTGATAATAGATCTTCTATAGTGGAAGAAAATAACCAATCTAATGCTGCGTTAAATTTTAGTAACTGTACCTTTACCAACTGTACTTTTAATAAATAAATAATTGTTTGGTTGTGTTCAGTGTTCTTTTTGATTTTATTTTTTCAAAAAATTTTCTGACCGAATATCCCTCTGACATTGACAAACGCCTCATAATTTTATGACAATCTCAAGCAACGCGCTTTCGATTGTCATAAAATTATCTCGTACATTATCAATGTCCTAGGGATATTATAGCTAATAGTACTATCAGCCTTTTTTATAGTTTTAATTATTCTCTCGAGTATTCCAACTATTCTGTGTTCAAAGTTTCCATGTGTCCGTGAAGAGAGTTTTTTTAGCTTCTCCAGAAGACTCAAATCCGATGATTGATTGACTTTAATCTTTGAATTTCTTCTGAAGAAGCTAATAAGATTATCAACAAAACGTTAAGATGAATTTGATAACAGTAAATCCACAAGAATTTACATACAAAAGCAAGCAACAGGCGATTCAACACAATAATCCTGAATTCTACTATTGTTCGTAGTTGTTGTTATTTTGTTTATATGATTACTGATATATGGTCTACGTTGTCTTCCAATAGTAATCCTTCAATTGAAATTACAATGAATCTCTCAATGCTTTCAGGATTCTAGTTTGTTACCAGGGTTACAAGCTTCCCCAGCTATCCTCTACTTGAATACTACATATTTGCAAAATATGGCGTATTCAAATAAAAAAAAATTAAAAAAATTATTTCAACCAACTAATTCAAAAATAGTTACATCAACTAAATAGTTAATAAATTAAACTTATGATATAATTAGACAAAAAATATTAATCAAAATGTGGCAATACATATTACTGATTCGCGATGTTTTCGTCCACTAACGGATGTAAACTACTGCTTAATTTTCTTTTACAATTTTTTGTTTGTACAACATTCTGTCCGTTATAGTCCACTCCACTCCTGTCCTTGCGGAATAATATTGTCATAGGTAAGTATCGCCGGCGAGTAATTAAAATTCTTTGTAGTCGTGCCGTTTAATTGATTATATAAATAGACCAAATTAATTTATTTAAATTAAGTCTTGCCCATACAAATACCTCTCGTAAAAGTTAAAAACAAATGGATAAATAATTATATAGCTCAATATTCCTGCGAACACGATAATACGATTATGATATATGATGATATTAAATACGTGATAATTTACATATGCATATTTAATGAGTTCAGTGGCGCTTTTTTTCTAGAGGGGAAAAATATCATTAAAGGAACATTAGACACATTATATTTAATTTTAATAGCCTAAATTTAAAGATATTGTTTAATTTTTAAATAATTAACAGTTTTAATCTTAATTGATTGTTTTTATCAGTAACACTTTTATTGATAATCAGTAGACTTGATTTTTCCCCTTTGTTTTTAGGTGGGTAAGTATGGGATAATTTACCCTCAGAGGATCTGGCTATTTATTTGACTTCGAAATTCGAAATATTCTATTCGAAATATTCTAATTGCAAAAATTTTGGGGCATATATACAGGGTGGAACGTAAAAAACGCCGCAAGCCATAACTTTGTTATTAATAATTCGATTTTAAAATTGAAAGAAGATAATTAAATAATTGTTTACAGATTATTACATAGCATTCATTGAGATTTTATACAATTTCATTTTAGGGTCACGCGATAGTCAACTTTTCTTATTTAAATAGCAATTTATATATTTTTTATTTGATTAAAAGGAGAATATTTTTCTGTTTCCAATGATGTATAACAAGTCGTATTTTAATAGACGTGTGATTCAGAAAATAATAAATTATTTATTAATTCATCAAATCTTAAAACATGGCAAGATGGCTTTAAATTGAAAAACAATTGGAACATGTCATAATAAAATGTCATTTGTCATCACAATAATAGTTTTCAAAGAATAATAAGTGTAATATACTAAATTTAAACAATATCGAACAATATAAATTCTTTTGCAACGAACAATATAAATATAAATGCTTCTCTTTCAGCAAAACACTCTTTATAGAGTCTTACAGCTGCATAACTGTTTCTTCTACATTCAAAATATACTTGAATCATGTCTGTCAATTCACTATTATTATTCATTATTAACTTTTTTGAACAGAAGTAACAATTAACAAGATGATTTACAAAACTTATCGTTAAACAACAAGTAGTCTTAAGTCAAACAACGTATTGACATTTTATATTGTCATGGTCCAATTGGTTTTCAATTTCAAGGCATATCTGACCCTATCTAAAAACATCGAAATTTTGATCCAGAAAATTATAGCTACCTGCTTCTTTTATTAATGGAATAGAAAGAAGATGTGAACTACGAGTATGTATTCAACAAAATGTTTTGTTGTATGTATTCAACAAAGTATGTATTGAACAAAGACATTTTGAACATAATTTATATTGTTCGTTGTTGTTTAAATTTAGTATATTACACAAATTATTCTTTGAAATCTATTATTATGATGATGAAATTTATTATTGTGATGTTAAATAATATTTTACTATGCAGTGTTCTATTTGGTTTTCAATTTAAAGCCATCTTGCAACGTTTTAAAATTTTTATGAATTAATAAATAATTTATTATTTTCTAAATCATATGTCTATTAAAATACGACTTATTATACATCATTAGAAACATAAAAATATTCTCATTTTAATTACATAAAAATATATATAGGTTGCCATTTAAATAAGAAAAGTTGAATATCGCGTGACCTTGAAATGAAATTGTGTAAAAACTCAGTGAATGCTATATAATAGTCTGTAAACAATCATTTAATTGTCTTCTTTCAATTTTATAACCGGATTATTAATAATAGAGTTATGGCTTGCGGCGTTTTTTACGTTCCACCCTGTATTTGGAGATATATTTAGATATAGAAAACACGGTTCTTGTTTGTACATAGAATTTTACTTTTATTTGAACTGAACTAATTGAACTGACGTTTGAACGCACGGAAATTAGGGATAGAAAGTTTCTTTTCCTAAAGCCTCACGAACGAAGGGGAAGGTTACACATAAAGATAAGAACAAACGCAAATACGCCAGAGAGAGCTGTCAAGCTCCCCTCGTTGGGACTCGGACCCAACCATACAAAGACACCACAATACTAGGCCCAATCCTCTAACCATAGTTGATAGCCATAACTAATGACATTGTCACAGCCACCATTATGGGAGAATACGACAGATTGGGCATCCATATAATGGCCTCGGAGCAACGTGCTGCACTTTAGTAGCTCCACGTCTGTCAACTGACCTGAACGCCCATCGTATTCCAGGATGAATATAAATGGTTTAATAAAAGCCATAGTGGGCCAAGATATCAATGCAAATAAAAGCTACAATTCGAAGTTGTAGTTATAGTATAGTTTGATATTTAACTACATTGTATGCAACTTCATGCAATAATTTTGATTATTAGGCACCAGGTGGTAGAGCTACCACATAAATATATTGAAACTATATTAAACTATGTCACTAGATCTTCTTTAAATACTGGTGTCAGTTGAGTCACGACATATCAAGGGTTATAAAATTTTGCTGTATCAAAGTAAAATCATCAAGAATTTAAAAAATTCCCTGGCACAATGTTCGTATAAAATTTCTCAAAAATAGTCCATAAGGCATAACCTAAATGTTATGAATAAGATTATTCGCTAGCAAGCATTTTAATACGACAGAATCTCAGTAACTTTTAAATTGTAAAACTGCTTGTATTTGTTTTCCTTCTCTCATTTTAAGCGGTACGCCACTGATGGATTACACTTTCACGGCTACGTCCTGATAATTACATGCGTTTAAAACCACAAAAATCGCACTTACGAGTATATCCCGGATTTACGTTGATTAATTTGAGGTATTTGTAACGATTTTAAAAGTTATTTGAAGTATGAGGCAGGGAAAATGCGTTTCGTCACATTGAGAATTTAGATCCTGGTAAATTATGTTCGTTATGTAAGGGTCACGTTATCAGGTGTAAACTTCTAAATGCCTTGCGTGTTCCGCATCGATTAGTATAGGCATATCGCTAATAGATGTGTTGGAAAAATGGAATAAACCAACGATATAATTAATGATTAATAGTTGAATGATTATAAAATGGGAAAAAGGTCGGTTATAAGAGTGGATTAACGAGATAATTAATGGAGTACTTCACTGTCACTTTGTAGCTTATTAATTGGGACTGTTACTTATTTATTTTTAAAGAAAAGGGACGAATACAATTAACAGTTTCGATTCGTCAAATTAAAAAAATATATTTCTTTATGTTTTAAATACTTACATATTGTTTAGTTGTACCTAGTCTTTGTTTTTTACATTTATTTTTTTTTTACTTTTAATATTTTAATATCTGATATTCATCTAATCAATTTAATTATTATTATTATTATTATTTATATTAATTTCTTCCTATTCTCTATTAGTAAATTTATCTTCTATCTATTATTAAATTTATCTCATTTACATAATCATACATTTGCTAATTTACTTAATTCTTTATCGAGGAACGTTCTATCCAAATATTCCCTTTCATTTCCGCTTTTGGTAGCAGGAGTATTCTTATTACCCACCAATCACAAAGTGTCTTTCTAGTTATTAACAAAACTATTAAATATGTGAATTACTATAAGTTAAAAAAAATCACTATCGAATTTCAACAAGTTAGTAAATAAAATTTATATTTGTAGAAATTGGCAAATAAGCTATCTGTCTGCTAAACGACAAAATTAAATGGTAATAATTCTTAAAATTAATATTGCTTGAAAGCACGTAATATTCGTGTTATTAATGTTACCATTGCTACAGCTTATTATCGTCATAGTTACATTTGTTATTGTTTAAACATTTTAAAATATTTAATTCAGCAACAGAATTGCTATCAAAAATAATATAAAAGCTGCATATTTTTGAAATTAGACAAAAAATATTTCTATAATGTACGCCAATGGTTTGTGTATTATCTGTGAAGACAGTGGCGCGTTAAGATATTATTTTAATGGTCAGAAGTGGGATCAGGAGTCCAAATAAAAGTAGTCCAAATAAAAGTAGTTCTGGGGTGTTATTCAAATAATATCTTAGCAATTGTTCAGTCAACCTACACAAAAAAAAATTTTTGGTTGCCATTTTTTTCATGTAACGTTCTATTGTCTTTTGTTTACATTTAAATTCAATATTTATATTCATGAAATTTAAGACACTAATTAATTTTCAATTAAGAAACGAAGTGCTTTCTTGATAAAAAAAATATATATAAAACTTACTTAATTCATTTTTCACGAATTTTAAGGCATTAATTATTGATAAAAAAATAACAGAAGTTTCCTTCGTAAAGAGAAAATAAAATATAAGCACGAATACGGTGGACATTCAAATCAGTTGTCTAATGCGGAGCTAATAAAACAGTACAGCTTTTATCCATGTCTATAACATGTGTGACCTATTGCATTCTTCCATAGAGGTGCCTACAAAAATAGCTTTCATGTTGTGGTCATAGATGGCAGACGAAGACCAGAAATGGAGATGCCACTGTAGTTTGTATCGGAGTCCCAACGGGAGAAGTATGACATCTCTCCCTAGCGACCGGTATATTTGCCCTCGTCTCTATGTATAATCTTCTCCTCTATACTTCGAGTCTTTAAGGGAACGAGATTCCCTTTTTTAAAATCTTAGATAGTATATGTAACTATATAAAAAATAATTACCAAAATTATATTACCAGTCATAACAACACTAGCATTCCATTTAGTATCTTGTAATGTGTATGGCTTATTTCACCAATTTTTTATACTGAATTTAAGATTGTCTTTGTCCAAACATTACACTCTGTATGTCCTGTCTATGATCTTGTATACATAGACATTTAAGATTGTTTAAAAACAAACAATATACTCCTATTATTTATACGAATACAATCTTTTATTTATACGAATTCACTATTAAATCGTGAAATGCTCCAATCACGTTTAACGTTATTTAATAATAATTATTCATATGTGTTCATCAGATACTTAGGAAATAACATAAACGATTGTAAATATACTTCAACGGTGACTACAGACCACAATACATTGCTGAAGATGTGTGATGATCTCAAAAGTGACCAGAAGATAATTATGTTGTCAGAAACCGTGTTTACAACCATTAGTTCTATCGTTTTTAATTATCAAATAAAAATTGTAAAAGTTACATGAGTCAACCTGGATGAATAATCATTTTACGCGATTCTGAATACTAGGATGTATATTATGTAGGTGATAAACCACAGAGGGCATCCTTAGAAATACCATAACGAGTTTTATGACTATGAAATTTTTAGATTTCGGTGTATATTAAGCAATTTAAGTCGTTTGTCAAATATTCGCATTCATGAAAAAATGCAAAACATGCTGTGAAGAGCCACTCCTCGTTCCTTTCTATAGAATAACGTAGTAAAGTGAAAATAGGAACTGATTTAATTTTTTATTTGCTTTTACTATTGCTTACAACTTTGGCAAGGTTGAGTGAGAATACTTTAGATTTTGCAATAAAAGTAAGTAAACTGAATAATATTAAAATAATTGCACTGAAGAGAGTTTATATGATTTTCGCAAATGTAACACGTTATTATATTTCCTTTTCCACCTAAAAATGGACATCCCTAAGGTATAAGGCCGCAGCGGGGAAGGCTACACATAGGGACGAGGACAAATACACCATTGCTCATGGATAGGTGGAACGTACCCATTGAGACTCAAACAAGTATAATAAATAACACCTCAAATACTGTACCATCATACAAGTGACATTGAAGATATCTCTACAGAAAAATATAATAGATTACCCATCTATTAGCTTCGAATTGGATATTGAACTAAATTCCCACCGTACTCGCTTAATCATAAATAATATTTTAATACGCTCGACAAATTTCTCAGGAGGAAATATTTCTTATCCCAATTTGAAGGATTTACTTTTCTGTACAATAGACCAAGTATGTACATAATATCTATAACCTACAACAAATTGCAGAATATACGTTCTAATTTCAAGTTTTTTGAGAAGATTCACTAATGCCTAAAAAAATTATTTCAATGCAGATAATTGGCTTTTAGTGAAATATCCGTTTCAGTATTTTCTCTAGTCTTTATTGCTCTTAACGTACCAACAGAATTTCTGAATGATCATCAGTATGTAAATAACATACCGTCCTGTATGTACAGGGTGAGCGAAACTCGATGTCTCAGCTCTATTATAAGAAAAAGAAAAACGATAGAAAAAATCTGAAAAGAGGTTTTTGAATGGGATTGAACAAGGTCCATTTTAAGCTGAATTTACATATTTCTCCATGTTTGGAAACTGAAGTAAAGACGTAATCGAATTGGTTTTTCCCAGAAATATACCTATGTTGTAGCATATTTAAAAAGAGATATATATATATATATATATATATATATATATATATATATATATATATATATATATATATATGTATATATATATATATATATATATATATATATATATATAAATATATACAAAAAAATTCTATTGAAATATTGGAAAGGGGTTAACGCTTTTATCGCTCCCTAAGATGAGAAAATGACAGAAAAAATAATGACAAGATATTTATTCATTAGCAGGATGATCATACTTTATTTTGTGTCGCTAGCAATCTCTATTTTTTGTAGAGAAAAAAATAGTCCCGACTTTTAGGTGAATATATCTCCTCGGGAGAGCAATTTTCGTATAAGATATTTTTAATAATAGAGTCACAAATACGATAATCTTATTTGTGACTCTCTATTCTCTCGGAATTAATTTTGCTACTTGATATAAAACCACCCTGTATAGTGTTGATATATTTTAACTAACTTATTTATCACTTGAATGATCAAAAGCACTTGTGTCTTTAAGCCTTTTTCATGAATATGCTGAACTTATATTTTGTATGTTATTTTTTACTCCTTTATTTATTTTCCTTACAAAAAAAACCTTTATAATACCTTCACAGTTAAGGGAAAATATTACATAATAGATACTAAATAAATATATTTTATCTCACGACATATTCTCGAAACTTCCATATGAAATATAATAATTTCAAACATAAAAAATATCTTCAGTTAATTCGGTACCGCTTTTTTATTTCTATATTCAATGGCAATTTAATGACAAGCAATGTACATTTAAAAGCAGGACTATTAAACTTGTTTCTATAACAGACGATGGATAATACCACAATTTTAACTCTCGGCTTCTGTAAACATAAACTAAAACTGAAAGTGAATGACTTGAAAAATTACAAATTTGTAATTATTTACTCCTTATTCCAGCAATTCTCCAAATTTTACGATAACAATTTTGTTATGTTAAAAATAATTATTAATAAATGATTATTCCCATATAAAAAGTGAATAAAAGAAGTATCATACTGAACACGCGAAACACACAGATTTACGTTCAAATTGTGGGAACTGACCGAAAAACATCAGAGCGTAACGGCCTTCCTTTGTTCTGTGTAACCCAGTTCCGTAATTGTTTTGTTTTTATTTAGAACGTTGTACGATTAACTCTAATGTTAAATATGTTTGTCGGATAAAATTCCACCTTGACTAATACCAAATGTATAAAAATAGAATAAAAATTCAAACCTTTAAACGGTATTGAAATATAACTAATTGTCATTCTAGATAACGGTATAGAGAAAATTACATTATATCAACTGTATTAGGTAGCATCGAAAATGCTACGAAAATTAATTTTACCATTGTTTTATAAATATGTTGATATATTAATAGGAAACATATTATTACAATTTGTGGTCAAAGCACTCACCGAATTAAAATTACCGAATAAATTCAATAAGGGTTGTTCCTCCTCTATGGACTATTCATTTATTAACTCACTAGGGCTAGGAGCAAATGAAATACTAGATGATTTCTTAAGGGAACTCGTTCAAAGAAAGCTGAACAATTCATCATGTAGAAGAGTCTCAAGAGAGTTTATCAAGGGTGAAGTAAATTTCACAGTATTTTCGCTACAATATCCCATACATTTTCAATTGGTACATGGTCAGGGAATCG
Organism: Rosalia funebris; assembly: GCA_037954035.1. Lineage (NCBI taxonomy): Eukaryota > Metazoa > Arthropoda > Insecta > Coleoptera > Cerambycidae > Rosalia > Rosalia funebris. The sequence goes on from JAZFAV010000015.1 coordinate 37,807,423, forward strand.
TCGTGGCCATGGATAAAAATAACTTCAAAGCTTCTAAGAAGTCTAGTGTTATACTTGGCACATGCTGTCGGATATTAACTTGCTGAAACATTGGCTTATGTAACTTTATCAGAAGGAGCTTGCTCTACTTGCAAAGATCCTGTGTATTGCGCTGGGCGTCTATATTTCCTCTAATAATAACTAACTGCGACTTGCTATCATAGGTACATATCTACCTCTCATACCATAACTCTCACAGTGTCGTGTACACTTAATTCTACAGAATACAAAATATAAGGTCTTTCTTCACTGACCATCCACAGTACTGATGATGAGCAGTAATGAGTACCATATAATGTTGACGCAAAGGTATATTTCTCGCATTGCTATTAATTCGCAACATAAATCATAATAGTGACAGTTTGTGACAAATCTAACGGTTATTAAACACAAACCACAATTAGAAATAATATAAGATTCTATGTTGTATTGAAATTATTGTTTTTTCATTTATTGCACTCATTTAGAATGCTACTTTGGACTTAAGTGAGATTAAGTCTAAATTAGTATTCAATTCAAAGTGTGATGTTAATACTTTAGTTATGGAAGGAGGAAAAAGAAAAATGCATGAGAAGGGCATAAGGAGAAAAGGAGAAAGAAAGGGGCGAAAAGGGGAAGGAGGGAAGAAAAATGGGAAAAAATAAAAAATTAGTAGAAAATCATGAAAAAAGAAGGAATAAAGGAGGAGGAAAATGAAGAAATAAGAGGAGGAATAGTTGAGAAAGGACAAGAAGATGAGAGAAGAAATAAGGCAGAAAGAGATCGAAGGAGTAATGAACAACAAGGCAGGAATATGGAAGAAGGAAGCAATCATGAAACAAGAACAAAACGATTTAATTTCATTGTATATAACTTTAATGTAAACATATTTATTTAATAATTATACAAATTACTATTATATATACTATAATATGACTATCATTAATTTTAAACATAAAAATATCATGAACTACATTTTAAGAAACGTTTTAAAAAAGGAAAATGGAACTTTCATGATACTATTTGCTTGGACTATATTATACTTATGTTTAAATTAATATTTCGTTCAGTATTTGACTGATACTAAACCTGATTAACGAAGGCTGATAGCAAGGAAGAATGTCACTCTCTAATGAAGAGTATACGCAACGATACGTATCAGACCATTATCTGCAAGGCACTCGATCTAAATAAATGCTAATAGGCCATATTACAACTTATAAAGGGTATTTTAATAGGCACGCTCGAATTTTGCTAGATTATAACGGCCACATTGTTAAAGCAACATATGTAAAGTGTATAGCGGCTTATTCAGTAGTGTATGGCAAATTGTCTTCGAGGGTTATGGCGTTCAGCAACGTGTACAAATTATCAAATTATATTTTCAAAATCAATACCCCGTCCAAGAATCGTCGCCACAACCATCCCACCCAGTCGACTATTCGACGTTTAGTGGCCAAATTCGAGACAACCGATTTTATAAATAATCAGATAACATCCGTACGTCATCAAAGCGCGAGGTCTGCTGAAAACAAACACAATAAAGTAATCGCTGTGCGTGAGAGTGTACGAGAAAACCCGAGGCAGTCAATTTCTCGTCGTTCACAAGAACTTGGCCTTTCTGCGACTTCAACTTGGTGAATTTTGCATAGGGATTTGGGTCTGAATCCATATACAATCCAACTGACCCAGGATCGTAAGATAAACTACCATAAAGAACGCCGTGTGTGCGCTGATTGGGCTCTTAAGCAGTTGGAAGTTGACCTAAATTTCGCCAAAGAAAACATCTGTACCGACGAGGCTCATATTTGGATGAATGTATATGTAAATAAGCAGAAATGTCGGATTTGGGACGTTACTAGTCCACACGAGATACACTAGCACTAAATACATCCCGAGAAAGTCGCTATTTGGTGCGGATTTTGGTCTGGCGGAATCATCGGTGCGTACGCCTTCCATACGAAACTGGCATTGCCACAACCGTTGTTGTTAATTGGCCACCGAGATCGTGCGATTTAACGCCTTCAGACTTCTTCCTTTGGGACCATCTTAAATCGCAGGTATATGTGAATAAACCCCAAACAACTGATTCCCTGAGAGAAAGTAACGAATGCCATCCAGCAGATTCAGCCAGATTTATGCGACAAAGTCATCGAAAATTACATCTTCCGATTACATACCACCAAGCAAAGCCGCGGAGGACATTTGAACGACCGACGTGTTATTCCATACTTAACAATCTTTCAAACTAGAAAAATTGAGTGGATATCTCACACGCTACTTGTTTTATTTACATTTAAAAATCGAACGTCCATACTGAAAGGCTCTTTAGTATGTTTCTGTAAAAGCTTACCGATATTTTAATATAGTTCTCGTACTATAGTAAAAATGTCTAAAACAATTAAAATCGTTAGTCCTCTGACTATCTAACTCGTGAATTAAACACAAACAAACCGTATTTCAAAGAATGCGCTAGAATAGGTATTGAAAGTAAACGTGACCTTTCTGCCGTCCTTGCCTTAATTGTCCTAATCAATGTAGATCATCTCATTCTGTAAAACAATCGCATGTTTTGCGGCGGATGGCGTGCTACAGACATCCTTCATCCTGTGTCGTTTGTTTTCTACTAGATTACTGTTGAAAATAGACTACGCGAAATTTTGAAGAACGGAATAAAGTAAATTAGATGATTCAAGGAATTTATCGCATTAGATTTGTTAAGTATTATAGTTCAAATTACATAGGTATATATCATGGAGTAAAGTTTGTTACGATATTAATAATTTTGGGTTTTTTTATTAATATAAATTCCGTTTATTAAATATTTTTTTAGTTAAAAAGACTATTTAATAAAACTAAACATAACTGTCATTGAAATTAAAAATAATAACTTTGCTATTATCCATACCCAAGTTAATTTTATCAATCAGTGAATATGTAACATAAGCGACAATAAACAATTTAAGTAAACAAAAACACTTTCATTTGCACACGATTAGTAAAAACATATGCTAGAGGATAACGTTTAAAATTTCTTTTTCCTTTTTAACTCACTTAACCAAAAGCCGTGAATAACTATTTGAGTACTAATGATTGACAGCTGTTTATTATATTGAAATTCAAACAAAGGCACAATAAGCAGATTCACCGATAGTTCACTATGTCAGTAGATGCCAATAAAAAATTATTGGGCGTACATCATGTGCATGAAATATTCTTGCATAATTTTGTGGCACACACATTAATTTATAGTACGCTTTTCATATTTATCGTAATACAATAGATGTTTTAATTGGTACGATTTGGAAAGTGGAAGCGTGAATATTTTCTTTTTAAGCAGTGAGCTTCGTGGAAGGTTATTTTCAGGGTACCTAAAACACAAAGTTAAGTGATCATATGTAGGTTTATTGCTTGCTATAGCGAAATTATATCTAAATAAATTAAACAAAAGATTCATAAAGTGAAAGTAACTGATGTTCATTATTTTTATTAAATATTGATTATAATATGCGAAAACGTATAAAGAACTAAGTATATGTATTTATTTCGTATTTCGCAGAAAACAATTATTTCTTCTATATAGATTTAGTAGACCAGTCAATCAGTTTATGATGTAAAATAACGAAAAAGTAAAAATGTATTCCTTGTGTGATAAACATTTAAAAACGATTCCCCCGAAAAGAAAATGATTTCCTCTCCTGAAAGTCTCGGGCTGTGAAAGGTATAGTTACACGTACCAATATATACCAGAGAGGTACCAAAAACTCGAACACATGCAATAACACCCCAATATTAGGCACAGTCTGCTATTCCGGACCACAACGTGGATGATAATGTTGCAGCCACCGCTATAGAAGAATAATATATGTCACCCATTCATAGATTGACTAAAGAGCAGATGCTCATCGTATTCTCTGACAAATTCTAAAACATTAAACATGGTCACATTATTAACAACAGTTTTCATCTAGTTGTTTTATTTTGGTATCGCTGGTCATAATGTGAGTATTTTTCTTGTTAAATCCCATAGTAGTTAACCCATTTTTTAATTAAAAAATCTGTTGACAGTATTGCAGAAGTAATTCTTGTACTAACTTATTTCGTTATTAGGCTTCTATTCAGTAAATTCCAGTATAAGAAAAGAAGAAGAAATATTCAAAGAAATCCTCGCCACATTGATATCATATAAATTAGTAATATGAGTAGTTGCTTGAAATGTAGTCATAGAAGATATATGGTTTGTATAATAATTCTTTGCGTGTGCGTCACAGATAACAATCGTATGAATCAATCAACTAACATACTTGAACAGTGTCGTGCCGAAAACATATTTTAGAATAACAGTTAGTACAATACAAATCTACCTAGGTTAACCTATAGCAGAGTAATGAAAAGGTTCTCCACAAAAACATTCAATGGCAGCGATATTTCCATCAAAATAAATGAAATAAATTCAACAAAAATCAAAATAAATGAAACAAAAATTAAACAAATTTTACAGAAATATTGAGACGCCAATTAATCAAATTATACAAAAAAGTTAAGACGTGACTTCATAATTGTATTTTGTTCTGCAAATTATTAACTGTCTATGGCGTACGTAGGTGATTGAAACATATGTCACTAGATATACATGCTGGTAATTGTGGCATATTAGTAACAATTGCGAGTGGTGTAGCATGTGATCCGTGCGCCGACCAAATTGACACACGCGCAAAGATCCATTATACAAATTGTATTTAGGAATATAAACGTGTACAGAAGTTGTATTATTTTTGCTGGAATGAATGTATAAATCTAAAAGTATTATACATATAATGCCTCTTATCATTATATCAGGTCATGTTAGACCTAATTCTTTATTTCTCTTTTTTGTACGCAATTTTCTATATTTTAATAAAATTTAGGACTTTATTTTCATCATCTTAGATTGTCGTAATCTTTAATTTTAATTCTGTAAATTATTAATTATTAATGACTGAATTATTTATGAAGTATGAGAAGAATTTTATACAGCCTGGTAATAAAATTTCACACAGTATTCAATAATCTTTTGACATTTTAATAGTATTCAATAACATTTTTTTCTTTTGAAAATTCTGAAACACATTAATTCTATATTTTAAAAAGTCATTGACTGATGTAAGAATTGACTTTTTTATGATTTTAACGGTACTTCATATTAAATGATTCGTATTTACTATTTATAAAATAATATAACGTTTTTAAGAGAAATACAATAAAACAAATAAGATTTTCTTTTTGGCAGAAATTTAACATCCACTGGGACGGGTATAAACAGTGTTCTGAAGGTTTAGTTCAGTACAAAGTGTACTGAAATGATTATATTATCTTATTTAGAGAAAACCGTGCTGTATATTTTTTTGACATTTCTTCAAAAGCTGGCCTCCTGTCTTTGGGAGACCAATTCTAAAGTTTTCTGTATGAAGTTGCAACTACCGATAAGAAATAGTAATAATTTATTGGTAAAATCAAATCAGTGCTTCCTTTATTTGATGATGATACAATTATTTTGTAGTCACCAATATTTAAAATGAAAGATAATGTAATAAACAACAGTTTAATTACATTCAAAATTTTATTTTTGTTGTATGTACTATAATAAACAGTAATTCCCAGCTAAGCTTCTTTATTAAATTAAAACTAAGCTCATAGTTCAGTTGCTCGTTTTGAAACAATTAATTCAAGAACTTACGTAACTCTTCATATTATGTACTGAATAACAAACAAAGTTAATTAGATGAGCAACGAAAATATGCTAAATTGAGCTCAAGTAATGAGGAAACAATTTGAAGAGATTTTACTTCCTGGTGGTGTTAATGAATGTTGGTATATAATTTGTATGTACTACTTTAATTAAAAACAAAACATTTGTATTAAAAACTATTTCGAAAATTATCTATAATTTTAAAAGTTCGGGATAAATTAGAAGCATTAACGATCTTACATAATTGAGAGCACTAAAAGGCTATATTTTAGTGCTCTCTTTAGTGTAGTTATTTAGTATAATAAATATTACAAAATAGCTAATGATTAGTAGATGTTGATAAAATAAATTCAAACAAAATTACCTGGGCGAATTCTATTTTTATAATATTGTAACAGCTACCAAGTTAAATACAAAAACAATATTGTGTATAATTCAGTAATACATTCACATAAATAATACACATCCCATTTTCAGGGTAGTTGTCATTGCAGTCCAAACACTCCAAGGTATCTGGTTTCTGACGGTATTTATGTAAAAATAAAAAATAACGCAAAAAATCTGTTTTTAGCGTGCTTCATCAAAACCATGTGGTTATAAAAGTTTCTTCGTCATATAGAAGCCAGTATATCATAAGATCCGTGGTTTCTAATGCTATGTGCTTATAGAAATTGTCCTTAAGAATAAAAGATTCGTTACAACAATGAGTAATCAATAAAATGTATCATGATTGAGTTTGGAGAAGTGTCAACTAAATTTGTAAACAATAATAAGGATGCTGATTACAGAAAGATTGTGGCAAATATCGGTTTTTATGGTTTTTCTTAGAAGTTTAAGCAGCGGCGGATTTACCAGCAGGCTGACTAGGCTGGAGCCTAGGGCGGCAGATTTTAGGGGCGGCAAATTTGGGCCAAAAATTTTTTTGTCTTACAGAAATCAACAAGATTCATATTTATATACCCAAATGTTATTAGGTATTCAAATTCAATTCAACATGTAATATATTTTACCACTTAGATAAATTTTTCTACAATTTGCGTAGTGGCGTTTGGTTGTAGCGTGGGAACGAGTGACATCACTTTTCCTAAGTGTGTTTGGCCGAATTCAGCCGACTTGACTGCACGAGCGCGGCGCAAAAAGTTTTCATTTCTGACCAAAATGTGTGAACTGTCATCATCAACCCTTAGAGGAAAGGCCCTTTTTTGGAAAAAAATTGTCCTAATGATTTAGACTGATTTAGTTCAAGAATACATACATCTTCAATGTCACCTTTCTTCTGAAAGAATTTTGATGAAACCAGATTCTGGATCATTGGAAAGTCTATCTTCGTTCCTGCGAAAACAGAATTTACAAAACGTTTATCCGAACTTGGATATAGCAGTTCATATGGCTATGTACACCAGCGACAACTTGGTCGGGTGAGAGAAGCTTTTCTTGTTTAAAACGGGTGAAAAATTATCTACTTTAAGCCAAGAAAAGCTAAACGCCTTAGCTCTCTTGTGCATAGAGTCAGAACTAGTGAACAAGATTTCATATAACGAAATAATTGATGATTTTGCGAATAGAAAATCGCGCAAAAAGTTATAGTAAGACTTTCATCACTTAATTATATTGTCACGAACGCCTCGAGCGATCCCGAACGCCGGGAATATTTGAAACCATCAAGAGCGTGTGGAGTTGACTTCCAGTGCATTCTATACTAGAAGATTCGCCAAAGTTCTTTATCTAGAAACGTCTGTAGAGACGTCCTACTGCCTATATAAGAATTGTGCCGTCCAGCCAGGAGCTAGTCAAATCTGGACCACGATAGTGAGCAATACGGTGCGAAGAAAGTGACATTGTGTAATACAGTGCGAAAGTTAGTTTATAAAGTTAAAGTAGAAAGAAAGTTAGTTAGTTAGTTGGACTTGTAAATAGTTGATTTGTAAATAAGTGTTCAAAATAAAGAACTTTCTAGTAAATTCGTTACAATATATTGTTTTTATTCTTTAAGTAAACATAATAAGAATTCATAGCAACAAAATACAAACAAGCGTTAAATTTGTCAGTTTTCCAGTTAAATTTAGAGGCTCTTGTCTAGGACCCTCTTTTTTTTTTAATATTTAGCGTTTACTTATAATAACTTTCTATGGAAATAATATGTTTTGTCCAATCAGAATGGATAATTGAGGCGTTAAAAATTTTTAACGGCATAAGTTACAGAATTACCCCTATTAAGGTATACCTTACATAGCCTTATTAGTCGTCATGATTGAGCTTTTATTAACTCATAAATATACCCAAAAATTATTTCTTGTGAAATATTAACTAAACCGTTGAGTTGTAAAAGTAATCTAGAAACTGACAAATCGATTTCCTAGTTCACAATCTATTAATTACGTTAAAAAGGTGGTGTAATTAGGGCGATAGTGCACAAAATATAAAGTTACAATTTCATTGACAACAAAAATTGTAATTAATATGATTGTGAACTGAGGTATCGAATGGCAGAGATCGGTAGGAGCGGCAACATTTGGATAGCCTACTGGCGGCAAAAGTGTAAATCCGCCACTGAGTTTAATCAGTAACCACTAATTCTGAGACTAGATTTGTTTTCAGCGGGAAAAATAGAAAAGAATAAGTATGGCTTATTCCTTAGCACACACAATTTTTATTTTTTGGTGGGTTTGTATAACTTATGGTACTACGTCAATATGATTATGTATTTTTAATATAGATAAATAACTGTGAAATAGTACGTTACTAGCTAAATGTTATTTATTAAATAGTTTCACTTTCATATATTAAAAGATGGCCTGCAAATATTTGAACCCAAAAGCATATAAAACAGTTTTTAAAAGGCAAGTATGTTTTGCCAAAGAAATCTCTTTTCGATAAATCCAGACTTTGTATTCTCCGACACACTGTTGCGGCCAATAAATATTTTTAACTATCCGACCATTCATTCCATTAATATCAAATACTAATTACACGTAAATCCCTTTCTTGATTTCCGCAAAGTCATACCTGTAATAAAATTATTATATTTGCTAACAATTATAATCTTTCCTGCATTAGCAACACAAAAGGTTGAATTCCAACACATGCTCTCGAACAGTACACAGATTAAATACGGTTTATATAACGTACTCCGTTTTGCCTAGAAGCAATTACGCTGTAATTTGTCATAGTTCGAGTTGGCGTACGAGTGCACACTCACAATGGACCGAAATCATTGAAACTCCAAGATAAACAAAGTTAATATAGGCTTTGCCTTCATTACGCAGAATTTAGATTAGCTGAAAGGGGATTAGATGGAGATTTTAACACTTAATTTATTTCGTATAGGAGTCCGTAGTGGGAAAGTATACAGAGAAAAACTTTTGTGATTTAACCCAAGGTTTCTCTTTTGTATGATACTATTATTAGTTCTAAATTGTCTGTAACATAACGCATGTGCTGTCAAGGATATGCGTCTCGAATACGCTATTCATCTTTACAGTTTATTGATATGAATTAACAATAGTTGATAATTTTGGTACTGATATCAGTACCTCAGTACTGCTCGGTACTATTAAAATACATACTTAATACAGACATTTTTTTTTAATTTTACGTTTGCAACGAACATTTCCTGAATTTAAGCTCAACAATTTTCATTGATATACAATTATTTTACATTACAAAGCTTTAAAAGCCTTATTCTTCATTTAAATGTTTACTAACTCATCAATAAAGTCACTCTCTGTGGAAATTGGCGACTTATTTAACAATCTAGCAGCTGTGACGGCCATTCAGCTGAAGTAGAAGTGCCTCTTCATCTAAGAAATTGCGACTAGGATTTCTTATTTTATATTTTTGGAATATATAATCATGTCTTGAATATGTACATTCAAATAAATTTTGTTATGAAAAACCTATATATTTTTATGTCAAGCGTAATATGCTGCTATGCTACTAAAGACACTGTGTTTACATTGGAACGTCCTTTAAATCTTCAATAGTCCATGCGCGCGTTATCTATAATATAAACCACTCGCAGGTGCAAAGATGAAAATCAAGTGCCCTCAAATATGCACCATTACAGCGGGTTGCCATGGTAACGTGACGTCACGAAATAGGCTACGTCCGTTTAGTCCGTCTTCTCCCTCCATCTAGGTGAAGAGTTTCCCGAGATTTTATAGGACACAGTGGACTTGCATCTATTTAATGTACTGATGCGCGTTGTGTTTTTGCATTTGAGCGATTTACTGAATTTGCGTTGTGTTTTCATAATTTTTATACTTGCTTCTTGGATTTTAATGTGTTGATTAACCAACTGAGTGATCGTATAATTAGTGATTTTTCAACTTTGATAATGACAATATTAAATGAAACAATAATTTACGTTATTTATAATGAATCCAGTTAACGGTATTATTTGTAATTTGTTGGAAACACCGTTCTGTCGTTGGAAAAACGAAGATAAAAGAGACGTTTTACTGGACGAAAGACTTATCTTATATTATAGTTATATATTATAAGTTTTATCAATATTCGCCAAAAAGGAGATTAAGAAATCTGGTAAATCTTATAATGTAAATTTCAAATCTGCTTGGTTTACAAATTATAAATAGTTACTGTTTAAAACTGTTTACTATTTTCTAATAAACAATTGGTTTGGAACATGAATGGATTTGTATTAAGCCATTTAAGTATATTCAAATAGTAAAAGTTATTTATTTATGCCGTCAAATACATACTTTTATATCCCTAGTTATTACAACGGAGACTTTCATTCTCAAAAACTTCCTAATTTAAAGATATTTTAAATATTACAAGGGCATTATATAAACATACCGATTCTGCCCAGATATATATGATCTATGATGATATTAATATTTCTCAAGACAAAAAGAATCATTAGATATTAATGTTTGCGTGAATAAAATAAAACAGACACGTGAAATATTGAGCAAAAAGAGAAATGACGACTTTTATAAGACAATTTTTAATAATGCAAGTAGAATGATGGAATTGGAAATTACAAAACGACGATACGCTGGTCTTTCTAACGAAGCCATTAGTACAAGATATGAAGCACCTTTTTATGAAACATTGGACCATATTTTAATGGAAATATACGTCAGGTTTCAGGACTGCGAAAAGTTGAAATTTGTTTGTCTCGCTGATACTGCAAAATTTGAGCAATATAGCTCGTGTTTCTCTTCTAATGCAATGCTTTTGAAAATTGGGAACAATTTTACGAAAATACATTTACCAAATATCAACGACTCAAAAGACGAACATTGTCTGTTATATAGTGATGAAAGTTACAGAATTATGCCGCTTCATGAACTGCTCAAAAACGAAATGAATACAAACACATTTTTACTTACAAGAAACTTACAAACTGTTTTGTATAATTTTATCTATTCCATCAAAAAGTGCGTCAGTGGAAAGAGGATTTTCGTGTCTTGAACGTATAAAGACGTATTCAAGAAATACCATTTCCCAAGAAGAAATATTTAGCAACTGTTTCTATCGAGAAAGAATTGTTGCTAGAACTAAAGAAGGATCAGCCATTTTATGAAGATATAATAGATAGCTACGCCTCACTAAAAGATCGAAGAATTGATTTGGGGTACAAAAATTAGATAGCTATAAGCTTGGCTGTAAGTAAGTCTTAAGAATAATTAATCTACTATTTTCTAACTGTTTACACATCCTAACTCTTCACCTATTTTCTAACCCGCGAGCCGCCACTGTCTAGTAGACTTACATATTTCTAGGGGAACCATGCTTTTTGGATCTGAAAACCATGATTTCTGGTTGAACCCGAAAGTAGAGTCAACATCTACAATAACAAGTTTTTCCGATTCTTAGCTTCTTTTCAATATTATTATTATTATTTTAACCCATTATAACCTAGCATTACTTATATGTAACACACGAACAGGTTTCTACTAATTGACTAAATTGCGTAGTTTATATAGAGTTTGACTAAATGGCGATGAATTCTCTATCTTTACGTATTATATTATTATAATGTTCAGTTACATCGTGTCGTTATATGGTATTGTTGATGATATTTTGAATCTAATCATGAACAGAGACGTTCACTTTGAGTATGTATTATAAAATATATTTTTTTAGTTATTTTCTACAATAACTGAATTTATCGATATAAGGATGTGTATATTTCGAAATTATTTTTACAAATAATGGGTCTATGGGGGGGGGGGCGATATTTGTTGCTGTTACATACAAGTAACGCTAGGTTTTTGGATGTTTGAAAATGGAAATTCTTTGACTAAATTCATATTTTGCTTCCAAAAGGGACCTTACCCTACAAGAGTCATTGGAAATGGCCCATGTAGATGATGCCAACGAGATTTTCATCGAACCTCCTGATCATAATCCTCTTACTGATGTAGATTCAGTCGATGAAGATAATGGGGGTGTATACGACAATCAAAGAGTAAAGTTGAAGTAAAGTTTGCAAACTGTACAGAAAAAATAAATTGTGAAAAAATTGAAGATTATATTTCAAACAGTAGTTCAGTGAAGGTCGATAGATCCCCATTACGAGAAAAACTTAGTCTTCAAGAAATAATTTTCTGGGATGAAGAGGACGATCTAGAATCCCAAAGCTTTCGGAGCAAACACTTGATCAGTTTCCAAAGGTATTCGAAAATATATTTCAAAACTGACAAATAAATGTATTTGTTCTTCGTCCATTTCTTATTGGCCAATATAACACCAATATAGGCGGAACAAATCTAATGAATGAAGGTATATCAATATATTGAATCGCTACACGTTCAAGAAAATGGTTGTCGAGTATTATTACTTGGCTGATAGATTGCATCTTCAACTCGGGCGGGTAAAGAGCAGTAATCTCGCTCGGCTCGCAAATACCCCTATCAAAGACATTGCGTCTGCCAATGAATATTGGCGGTATCCTCAACTCATGGGTTATTTACAGAAAAAAAAATCACATAATCCACCTGGATCTTCGTGGAACTTTAGTTCAGAACTCGATAAGGAAACGCTACAAGAAGTGCTGGAAGACCTTCTACATCAAAATTTAGTCTTCCACTGAATACAGTAGCTAATAAAGTGAGATATGATAGTATGATCACCTTCTGAGGTTAATTCTCAACAAGAAACGTCGACGATGTGCTAGAGGAGGCTGCTCACTAGTACTAAAACAATGTGGAAGAAGTCCTAGGTACTTGCCTCCTCGAATGTAATACTATTTTCCATACAAGAACCATGTAAATTTCTAGATGTAGTAGATATGTTACGTTACCTATTTATTTAAGGCTGTAACCAAATGGCCTAGTGTTACTTATATGTAACACATATTTTTTTGTATTTTTCTAATAAAAAATTATACAAGAACTTTACTTTTAAATTAATATAACCCCAATAGTGTTTAAACCAATTTTCAACCAAGAATCTAAAAATAGAATACTTCAGGTCATAATGGGGTAAGAGAGTTGATGGAGTGGATGGAGTTTTTAGGTATAACACATAATGTTTTTGAAAATTTTGGCATATAGTGATATAATTTTTACGGATGTATGAAATTCGTCAATCTAAATAAATTTTCAAATGTACCCACATTTATTTGATAATCTAGATTTCTAACCGAGTGTTTTAAGCATTCTACTTATTAAAAGGACTCCAATGTCCTTCGTATATATGAACTTATCCTCACAACTAATTGTAACTGAAACAATGTGTTCTATTTTCTTCTGAAATTATTGTACCATTTTTTAGGTGAGTACCAACTTCAGTATTTGCACTTTTATTTATTCCTAGGCTTTATCACATTGTAAAGATTGTTTCAAAGTACTTACGTCCTACTGTAACCTATGTAGGTTCAATCTAACGTACACTGTAGGTTGAATCAATTATACTAGGGGTCTATATACTGACTGTATTATATAATATGGTCCAATAGTAAACAGTAAATTTGATATTCTCTTTCACTTTTCAAAGTGAAAAAAAAATTTTTCACCCAAAAATATATCTCGTAAATATCACAAAAATAAATAGTATTCATTTTTGTGATATTTACGAATTATTTTCGCCATCTGTGTCGTCCCCAATATTGTTTTAAAATAACAAACTCTACCTCTTTTTAATTGATAACTCTTATAGAGGCGAATGTAATGATAAAGGCTTATCTTTAAAAATATCTCGAATTTGGCCAACCTAATAAAGCTTCTTGAGATATAACAGCATTTGGGCATAATTCGGTTAATCAGAAATATCGAATAACCATATTGCCTCACGTTTCAACAGTGTCAACGTGAAGGCTACATACATGCGTACTCTAGAATGGTTACCACGCAGGAACTATAAACTACCCCACGAGGAGTAATGTGTGCTATATTATGATGTATTTATATTAGTTTTATATATAAAATGTATAAAAGTTTACAGTTATAGTGTAAAATTTATAGTGGTGTAAAATTTCACCAATTACACTGGTATTAAGTATTATATCAGAAATAATAAAATAAAGTAGTATAGTAGTAAAGTTCTTCAACAGTGTACAAAAAGATATTTTTGAAACTATATTGGCCTTTTTTTATAGAATCTATTTATATATTGGCTTAATTATTTATTATTGCAGGTGATATAAATAATAATATATAATAATATATAAATTATTCGAACGATAATGTAAAGTAATATGAGAAAAATGATAAATACATTTCTTTTGAATAGTAAACTTTGTATTTCTAAACATATCTCAAAAAGTCTTGTACACGTACTACAATATTAATTAGATGGCAAGTTTTAATTACTGCATTCAAGATTGGCAATACGTTGTAAAATATTTCATTGAAAGCGAAGAAATCTGAATATTTATTCCTTTTTGAATAATTTGTACCTTATTTTGTGAAACGCCACTGGATGACAAATGCTCAACGATATTACTGAAAGGTCAAACATATTCAAGTGCACATCTCTTAATTTTATGTCTAACTCAACAACCACTTCACTGAATAACGAAAAATGTAATTGATTACGAAATTACTTCCTAAAAATGCACAACAAAGAGCGAAGAAGCTACTGCTTGCCATCAGAAATAGGGACCTACACATACATTGCCATATTTAGACTTTACTGCCACATAATTGGAAACGTTTATGGTTTGTTATTTATTCAGATATAGAAATAAACTACAATTGACTGAAAATATATGAAGAAGTACTCATGATCAAGGTGAATCATTAAATAATTTTGACTGGATTCTTATCATGAGCTTCAACTCATGATAAGAACAATAAGTACCAAATAAGGTACTAATGTTTGGAAAAATACTCTAAAATGATTTATTTGCAACATAAGATGGAACTGATATTCAATAAAAGTTTATGTATTTATGGATCACAACTATAATATAAATACAAATTATCCACAAGTTGTTGTAAGCAAATAAAGTGTATTTAGTGCGCTTAATTCATCTCACTAAATGACATATCTTTGTACACTCAGTATTCATCTTCCACTATTTTATGAAATATTACGTTGACGTACTTATAAAAACTACCATCCATGAAGTGGCTAATCAAGATCATGAGGTCTTTTTATGTAAATATGTTTTCCTTTGTGGAATGGCTGAAGAAGGTAAGGTTACATTTAATGTTACTTTAATGGTTCTACAGTTGCCTAGATGACCTTAGTGATAATCAGCGTTTGTATTATTTAAAAAAAAAAAGGTAAATAAAACTGACTTAAATTAGAAGATTGGTTAGAAACCGTTGTTTATTATAATTTTGTGTATCTAATTAGCAAGCACAGAATTGACAAAGTGGCATGAACTGAATTTATTATATACAAATGAAATATTGCAAAGATCTTGGACTGTTTTCTGTGAAAGTTTTTATGATTAGATTGATCCACTTTATGACTCTTATAGAAATATAGAATTTTTGTAAAGAAATAAATTATCAGTATTGCTTATGTCCAAAAGTATAGATCATAGCTGCCCCTGGTTAGTTGAATGTGAAGAAGCGCAACATTTTCGGGTAGTTAATTGCAGAAGAAAATAGATGAACCGATAGTAAGGGAATTTTATAAAAAATACGAGTCTCAAAAGTGACCCAAATCATGTCAAAAACAACGTAACGTGACCTATGAAATTCAATGCAAATCTTAGTTTTTATGACAAAACTGTCGGTCTTCTTGTAAAATTAAGAAAAATTTTCCCAAATGCCGATTTAAGTAGCAACTTAAATCGGCAACTTAAATTTATATCTACCTACACTACTTTTAGATTTAGGGAAAATCCGAAAGCACCATTGCATTTGTTAGTTCTTCTTATATCCATACGAGTCATTTCAGATATTTTTCTCGAGAAAATAATATTTTACGGGAAGACAATCGATGGGACTATAGCAATGGTATTTTGTAAAAAAAAATGCAGTCAAAAGTCATCGTCCAAATCTCAATAAGTCTCAAAAACGACACAAATCATATTTCGAAGATCTTACTGTTAAGATTTAAGTTATTAATTTATCGCGTAATAAGTTATGGCTGGTTTGAAAAGAACGACTATATTTATACAACAACCTATATAACCAAAACCATATACGTATCTTGTTTTCTAGGAACGGTAATAAATATAAAACGATTTCCATGAAAAGAAGTTACGTTCCAAGAAAGAAAGTTATTCTCGAAAGTATGTAGAGCTGAGATAATATCTTGGGAATTACAATTTGTACCCCTTCCTTTGTTAACTAACTGCGTATATAATAATGGTAAATAGATAATTGTGGATGTAGGTATCGGTAAAACTAAATTTCCAGGTATCTAGGTCCATCTATTCCCAGGTCCTTTATGGCATAACGAATGTAATAATGCTTCCTAGTACCGTCATTTATTTGCTAAAGAGTAACTTCTTTTGTAACACTCTTCGCTGTTATTTTTCTAGTGAATTCAAAAAACAGTAAAAAGAATTAGTAAGTAAATTAAGAGTAAATCATCTCATCAAATCATATATATTTGTATAAAAAATAGGAGACTAGCTCTCTGCAAACACCGAAAAATGTACTATTCTTGTATATTCTTAAACCTGTTATACGTATGACTCCATTACAAGTTTTGTTCAAGTTCAGTAAACTTTTACGAATATTTTCTTTCACGATTAGTATACCTTCAGCTTACTGATCGATTAAAGCGATTTACCGGATCAATTGAAATAATAAATGTATGGATCCCTTTTATGTATTCATGCAACTACTCCATTTAGCTATATCAATGATTTCAAAGATACCCAAGACTCGGTATTGGTTATAGTTTTAAGTAATTTTGAATTACTACAGCCTATTCTATGATCATGTTCGAAAGCATATTAAGAAGTGGATGATTTTTCTTCTTGCATACTTTAAAGAAGTCATGTGCTCCTTGAGCTGAGTTACAACTGCTCTTTTTGTTTTCCCAAAATACTTCTGCCTAAAATCTTGACAAAACTAATTTTATAAATTATTTGTGTCCCTTTTGTTGTTTTTAATATTATCTGAGATTTCCTAAATGTTGCAATTCGTAGTGAAATGAGTGTGCTGATGTCACTTTAATATCACTGATCATCATCATGAGGTCATCAGTCCTAAGAATGGTTGGACGCTAACCTCCAGCTTCTCCTATCTTGTGCTAACCTACGCATTTCGCTAATTGTGCTACAACCTACATCCCTTACTATTTGTGAGCAGTAGTCTAATCTAGGCCTACCTCTGCCTTTCTTCACTCCTATTTCTGCCTCCAAAATATCGCGGACTATTCCCCCATGTCTCAGCAAGTGGCCTACCATTCTATCTCTTCTCTTCTTTATGTTTTTCCACATACTTCCTTTCTTGCCGACTTTCTCTAATACTTCTTCGTTTCTAACCCTATCAGTCTACGGTATTTTCATCATTCTTCGGTAATACCACATCTCAAAAGCTTCTAATTTCTTCCTACTTGCTTCCCCTACCGTCCAGGTTTCGTAACCATATAGCGCCGTGCTCCATACATACGCTTTCAAAAATCTCTTCCTTGTTTCTAAGTTTATTACCCCCGAGCATAAAAGTGTTTTCTTTTTGTTAAAAGCTACTCGACCCTGCGCTATTCTTTGTTTTATATCTTTATCGCTTCTTCCATCCCAATTTATTTTACTTCCTAAATAAGTGAAGTCTTTAACTTCCTCCAATCTTTCATTATTAATTTGTACTTTCGTTTTTGCTCTGCTCTCGCGCCCTCTGCACACTAACACTTTAGTTTTGTTTTTATTCACCCTCATTCCGTATTCCTCTGTCAACACTGCCTCCATTTCGTTCAACGCTGATTCTAATTCCTCTTTACTAGATGCTAATACTGCTATATCATCCGCGAATCTCAGCATTTTTAGTTTCTGTCCGTGTACTTTAATCCCGAAATCCACTCTACCTTTTACCACATTAATCGCCTCTTCGATGTACAGATTAAAAATGAGTGGTGATAGCGTACATCCTTGTCTTACTCCTTTCCTGATACCTACTTCCCTTCTTTCCCCTTCTACTTCTATAACAGCAGTTTACTCTTTGTATAGATTGTGTACTACTCTCCTATCTCTATACTTCATTCCCGCGCTCTTTAGTATCTCGAACATTTTTTCCCATCTTACATTATCAAAAGCTTTTTCTAAATCTACAAATCCTATATAAGCGTTCTTTCCTTTTTCTATTAATATCACTGATGTCACTGAAATATTTAAAAATATTTTTTAATCCCCTAGTAAACTGTAGTATGTACGAAATGGAGAAAAGCTTAGAGGATTCTTAGAATCCTCTCGAAAGGTCGTGAAGTTACCAAGACTTAGTCCTAAATCTATGTTTTCTAATTAATTCATTTCTATATTATGTGAATAGACCCATTACTTTTAGCTACATCGTTAATTATTATGTTCGTGTAGCATCAAAGACTGCAAGAACATCCTTCATACATCTAAGCCAAGACTCTTGAGAAATATTCAAATTCTTCCTTTAATTTGTCTCAAATGTAATCATGATAAGCTTTGCAATAAAATGCAACAAAGAGTTGTAGTGTATCTGTAGTTGGAGTGTATCTATTGTAGCATCTTTGAATTTTTAAAAATATTCGTTACTGAATGTAAAACAATTTTTAATAACACAAAGATCAGTTAGAGTAATGTATTCATTGACGGTTTATTGATTGAAACCGTTTACTTCAAGTAGAGATAGTTCAAAGTTTGTGATATGCGAATACTTGCCATTTTATTTGTACCACAGATTTGTTTTCTACATAGTACAGTCAGTCATAAGCTGGATAAAACTTTCAAATGCCACCATAATTTCTCCCAAAGTATATTAGGAACAGATAATCCAATTCAATCCTTTATTTAGCAGACTAAGTTCTTCGTTATCAAACGTTTGTGAAAGCTAACTTTCATTTTAATCATCTCCTCATGATACGAACTTGGTTAACGAAATACGCATCAAGGGATGTATAATTTTGCGTATATTAGCGGAGGTAAATTGGAATGTTAGATAATCGATGAGATATATGCTAAAACAGAAACTATCATGAAAAGACTTAGCATAAGAACAAACAGGTAAAGTACGATTTGGGAAAAATTAATATAACCTGTTAATACTGGTGTGAAATATGCGCTCCAATATGTTCTCCAACTTGTGAGTGACGTATTTGTGATGGTTTCCTTCTGACTGCTAGCCAAAATCGAACTTAGTCTCGCTCAACGACTTGGTACAGAAATACTCAACAATATAAATGTCGTGGATATTTTCTTAATAAACGGAGATTCTGGCAAGCATCACATGCTTGCTTAATTAAATCTTCCAGGAGAAAGCAGAAATGCCCAGGTCATCAAAAAGTTGTGCATTTTAACATCATGTAATTATTGTATAGTTACACAATCTGTTATAATATAGAAGACTTGTACTACTATCCCCACCAACGTTAACAGTAAATGAATACATACTTAAATAGCAGGTCACTTTTAAATAAACGCATTTTTCAATAAGATGACTCATTGGTTTAGTACTAATAAACCGTAAAGGAATTGATTATATTAATGCACCAAATTAATTTAATCGGTATTTTTTATACTGTCCACATTCCTTATTTAATTCTATCCACTGCCACCATATGGATTCAAAATTATTTTAAACGATATTATCGCCGCATCTCCTATTATTATCAACCGTATTATAGACCTAAAGTAAACCAAGTAATTATTTCGTATGCTAATAGGCAATTAGGATGGGAAATACATCTTGTCTAATAAAAAACGATTGCCTCTCACAGACCCAACGAAACTGGTAGCTCCGATGAAACGCGTAAAGTTGTTATTCTTTTTTTGTCAGTGGTGAAACTCGCTCATCAAATTGTATAATGATCTATAATTTAGTTTTTTTTCTAGTACGTACGCATTTTATAATAAAATATGGTCCAAATTAGAGGAGCAGTCCAGGTGGAGCAATTATTTTTAATTTAGTAACCGCGCTCATGAAGAAATTTTATTGTTCGGCTTGTATGAAGCGGTTTTTCTCAGGATGTTTATACATTTGGACTATTCAATTTTACGCTATAAATTACCACGAAGTAAAACTGAGCGTTGTTGGAATTAACGGAAATGTTTATTTATTGGAAATGTAGGTAATATGAGGGAGCGTTATTATTTTCTTTCTCAAAGCTATTGGTTATGTACTCGAGACAGAGTACTGTCTATTGATTCTAGGTTGGGGAGTATCGACTTCACGTTTTGAATTGTTTTTAAGAATGGAGATTTTTTTTCGGAGCATCAGAAACCAAAAAAACAGTTCGACCAACCATTTATCAAATAATTTTTTTTCGAAGACTGCTTCAAAATATTATTAAATATTTATAAATTAATTTGACGTTATTATATTTATAGATTAATATAACGGGTGTTCCAGCGAGAGGTAGCCGATTTAAACTTGCCGCCGTTACTCTTGCGGCAGGTTTTGGAAGTTATTACGTGGAGAGTATGTCATTATAAAATGGAGCGCTATACTGATCAGAAATGCGTACTTATTGTCAAAGCGTACTACGAAAGTAATGGTTTAATTGTGGGCACTGAAAGAAAATTACGTGCAATTATGGGTCGTCGTGAGACACCTGCTAAGCGTTTAAGACCCCATTAGACCCCATAAGACCATAATATTAGACTTTTTCTTGTGGGGCTATGTTAAAGGAAAAGTCTATGCCAATAATCCCGTTACTATTGAACAACTGAAAAATAACATGAGCGAAGTTATTGTGGACTATAGCTATGACGCGAAGTGATGAAAAACTTTATCAAAAGAATTCACTGCTGCCAGAGAATCAGAGGCGGCCACTTACAATATATTGTATTCCATGTCTAATGGCATAGTTTAAATAAACAATTGAACCCAAAATTATTGTAGAAATGTTATTTATTTGCCCAATAATTGCAAACATAATCGGCTCTCTACCTCTCGCTGGGACGCCATATATAGTAAAACTATGAATCGATCAGATTAATACAATATGATATCGGCGAGAGAAAAGAATAGGTCATCATACTGGAATATGCGAATGTATAAAAGTGATCTAATTTTTAAGTAATTATCAGTTTACTATCGATATTGGTGGGAGTGGTAGATGAATCTTCCACATTATTAAACTATTATTTTACCATTGTGAAATATTAGTCACCATTTCCGAAACTCAATTGGCGACAATGATCAATGCAATTATATAAAAGTTGCTCACAGAAGATTTACTCGTAATGTAACTCAGTTTCCCAGAATCTCTTTGTCAAGAAAGAATCTTCTATAATCACCGCGACGGAGTTTAATTGCTGTATTCTATGGTCTGTACGATGAGAAAAGAAGTATTACAGTGAAGCGATACCCTCGTTTTCTTATTAACGGAGTACAAGCTTTTAGTACACAGAAGAACATCAGCAACTTCATCTCTATGACAAACACCCTTGATACCCATATTGTGTCAGAGTATTTAATACCGAACTGTATTTCGACTTGAAAGCAATCCCTTTATGTTCTAGACTTTAACCAGATTGGATTATGTGTCCAAGGTTGTGTGTAAATTTTTGCACTCTATACATATAGTTTTCGTAATAATTCCACATTTTGTTTTCTTCTTGTACGTAAGAAAATATCAGTTTCCAATCAATTTTATGGGATTTATGCATTAGATGGAATACAAAAATATATACCTTCAGAATATTTAAAAAAACATCATAGACAAAAGGAATACCTCATATTACTTTCATCCTCATTCCAACTTGCATTGCTATCTCGATGATATGATATCTCAACACAGTTCATTGTACTCAATTTTCATGTGCAATTGTCACTATAAATTACATACTTTACTAAAGATAAAGGACATTATTACATTGACAAAATGTTCACCAAAAGTTTTCCTGTGCATACCATCGATGTTCATTGGTAGTACGTATAACGAAACTAAAAAAATTTTACACAATTACTCTACACAAAATACAAATTTAGTAAATGTTTGCTATACAATTCCATCAAATAGGATGAAGGTGAGGTTATGTACACATATTGACAGATCTGACGGACCGGTCTACTACATCTGCATTGGAGTTATAAGTGATATTTTGTTTTACACATAGAGGGAAAGATTCCACGTAAAGACGAGGACAAACACACCCACACTCAGGGAAAGGTGCCAACCTTTCCTCGTCGGGACTAGAACCAAAGCAATCAATAGCACCCCTAATACCAGGCCTAGTCTGCCACCGCGAACCATAATATAAATGACACTTTTGCAGCCACCATTCATACGAGTAAGAGAATACTATGGGTAAATCATACACGTAGTTACCGCAAATCAAAGTACTACATTTTTATACCTTTGCATAAGGTAACTGAATTCAATGCTCATTGTATTCCTTACATTACATACAACATTATTGTTATTTATTTCAGTTTATGTTAAATTTTTCTATAGTTTGAAAATTGAGTCAAGTGAAAATCGACATAGTCCAGTTGCTGTCAAATTGATTAAAAAGTCTTCCCCACTCCCCCCCTCTCCCACCATTTACCTTTCTTGACATCTGTGGCCACTTATTAAAAGAACATTTTCATATTCCAAATTTTGAATACTGGAAAAATAAAAATACAAAAAATATACGCAAAATAAAAAAACATATTTTACGTATTTGTAATCCACATTACGTATCTATACGTAATGTGGATTTCTACTTCCTGTATACACTTTTTGATAAAATTATAAAAAGTGTCCTTCGAGCCGGATTTGAACCAGCGACCTATGGATGTCCACATCTTATATTCCTCTACAGTCCATCGCTCTACCAACTGAGCTATCGAAGGTGATACAATTTTGGAAAGTATTCGTTATGTGCGTTTTGTTCAGCACCTACTTAATTAATATACGATTAGTTATTACATAATGCGTCATAATGACGGGGAAATATACAGTATCATATTACAGATATATAATATAGTCCATGTAGAAAAATAGTACTTATCTACTTTTTGTTATTGAGGCACATAAATGACTACAGCAATTCTATATTAACTGTAACTAATGCAATGCAAATAAAATACAACTGATATTATTATTAGGTAAGCAGATTATAAAATGAGATCCAGAAGAAACCAGCGACATCCCCAGATTTCACCCTACCAGATTTTATCCTGTAGGCTTATTTGAACAACGCAGTGTTTAAGCAAAAGTACTATTCATATGAAACTACACACGATCGAGTGGTAAAATAAAATTTTAGCAGATGTTCCTCTATATAACCCTGTTTAATGTACAATTGGTGTGAATTTATATCACATTTCAGAGAGTGTGTTGAGTCGATATAGTTAGATCCAGCTTACCATAAGTATTGAACATCATCAAACCTCTATTTTTATTAATATTGAGTAAGTAAGTTATATGTGGGTATTTGACAGATATAACAAAGTTTATTTTGTCTTTAAACCCACATTATTCCGAAACCATTGCAATCAATCAACATTGTGTTCAAAAAATAAAACCCGCCATAGGTAGGATTCGACATCTGTCCCGGATCGGAACCGAACGACATACAGCTGTTTCGAACTTATTAGTTCTCATCAGTGCCGTACACGGTACGCCGATCCAGGACAAATGCCGAATGAACTCTATGGGGTATACATCTTTATCGATTCGATCTCTGTCAGTAACATATAAGTCGTAATCGTGCAGAAACACGAGAAAGGGGTCGAGGATCGCTTCTAGGTATAATTCAATGCCTGGCGGGGCTTTAGCCCGAGGAGTAGTTGTTTCCTAGAGTGATTATGTAATAGCTTTGCTATTCGAGAACTACTTTGATAACCGCTTAGCGGTTTGGTGGTTCCTTTCTCGATTTCCGACTTATATGTTACTGATAGAGATCGAATCGATAAAGATGTATACCCCATAGAGTTCATTCGGCATTTGTCCTGGATCGGCGTACCGTGTACGGCATTGATGAGAACTAATAAGTTCGAAACAGCTGTATGTCGTTCGGTTCCGATCCGGGACAGATGTCGAATCTTACCTAGGGCGGGTTTTATTTTTTGAAACCTTATCTGATTGTGCAGAAACACGAGAAAGGGGTCCAGGATCGCTTCTAGGTATAATTCAATGCCTGGCGGGGCTTTAGCCCGAGGAGTAGTTGTTTCCTAGAGTGATTATGTAATAGCTTTGCTATTCGGGAACTACTTTGATAACCGCTTGCCGGTTTGGTGGTTCCTTTCTCGATTTCCGACTTATATGTTATTGTGTTCAAAATTATGTTATTTTTATAATTGTGAACAAGAGCAGACCAATATAGTGATGTTTTCATATATGTTGTGTGGAAAATAACAGTCAAATTATTATGAGACACAAATCCAGTTCATGATTATAGTTACACCTACATCCGATTTACTGCACTATTGAAAATTAATCAGAGAACTTCTTCTATAATCCATAAACCTTCTGCTAATAATTGTGACAGAAGATCCCAAGAAATCGGTTGCGTACAATTTGTACAGAGGAATAAATAAGGTACAAAGGGATGAAACGTTGCTAATATTCTGAACCGACAGCTGTCTAAATAAAATGAAAACGATAAGTAACGGCATTTGTATTACATCGCTTGGCTAGACGGTGGTGCCCATTATGAACGCGAGCTGATTACCCAACGAAAAAAGAAAAAAGTAGCAGCACACGCAAGATATTGGGCAATCAAAACATATGTAATAAAATCATAAGAATGCATAAGCTTAAATAAGGATATCACAAGTTATTCACGAAACCTTTGCATCTCTAAAAAAACACATTAAAAACTATTTCTAAGAATCTCGCTCTTTCATAAGCTGTGCATACTGTACCAATAACACCAATAGATATAAAAAACGACCATCCCTGACCCAATTCTTGTTTAATTATATTTGTATTGTCTCTGCGATAAAATTTTTACGTCTTACACCTGTAACAATAAATTACGGAGAATGATGCGATTTATTTATTTAGCATCGCCGAATACACATAAAAAATTAACAGCTATGGATATCCCACCCACGCTGGCAATATAAAAATTGATGTACTTCATCCTCCTACGTAGATTTGGGTTAACAGCGTACTCCATAAATTCGTTTTAACAGCAATGTTTGTTTTATTATTTATACTAATAGCGTTTAGGGTTCTTGACGAATTGTATATGGTAACCTAGAAAAAAATATTTAATTCGTTTGTGGGAGGACAATTAGTGTTTCTTTCCCATCTTCACGAGGTAATATCTAGTTGTATTGTGAAGTGCGTTAGGTAAACATGCTTCAATTTTTATCAGATTTTTAATTCCTCTTAAGATAAATTCTTGTCATCCTTTAGCGTAATTAATTTCAATTATCCATATACAGGATGTATGAAAGATAAAACGTTTATAGTTGTTTAGCAACATTCTTAACTAGTATTTTAATTATGGTAATTTTAAAAAATGGGCGATCAGTTTTCTACTAGTTCAAGCACGTTTTGTAACCCAAGTTTTCATCATCAAATGCTCTTATCTAAGAGGATAACAACCAAATGGTTAGGATGTTTCCAACCCTTAGAGGTATTTTGCACTCGTGCACCGCACTTCTCGTATGGAAGGAATTTGAAGGTCACAATGTAGCAGTGCATTGAAAATATACCAAGGTACACTTATGATGGTCCGTAGTATTTTATTTTGAAATCTTTGGATGATTTCGAGATTTTACATACTTGCAGTGCCCCATAGCTGGACGCCGTAGGTTCCTATTGGCTTTAAAATTACCTCATACCCAGTCAATTTATTTTCGAGTGAAAGTTTAGACTGGCATCCAATTAGCAAGTTCAGTTTAGTTAATTTCAAGCCAAATTGTTTACATTTCATAAAAATGTGCTTTTTCCAGGTAATACATCTGTTAAGGTATACATTAAGATACTTTGTCGATTCAACCTGTGGAAATATTTGATAATTGGTTTGATAAATTTTAATCATCAAAAGATAAAATGTGTCGCGCGATATCTAATCTTTCGGTATTTGTAGAAAGCTAGTCACCTGTTGTTTGTTGCCGTACCATAGCTTCCAACCCCCTCCCGAAACATGAAATTAATTTAATAAAATTGCCAAAGTGACTGAATATAATTTTAAGATAGAGTGGGTCCAGAACCACTTCCAGATAGGTAGTTATTTACCCATGGTACTTAAAAAAAGAATAAGTAAAACAGAAGATTAAAAAGTAACGATATATAGCGATAATCAAGAATAGTCTAGCTTCCGCGGCTATGGACGTTTTAGGACACGATAAAAGGGAAGCTAGGAAGCCCGGGATAACGGACGAAATCTTAAACTTAATGCAAAAGAGACGAGGCTACAAAAACAGATGAGACGAAGAAGGACTGAAAACTTATAAGTTAATAAAGTGGGAAATCATTAGAAAATGTAGAAAAGCGAAAGAACAATGGATAGAGGATAAATGCAAAGAAGTAAAAGATAAGTTGCAAGTAGGTAAGACCGATGAGGCTTACAAAATAATTAAGAGGAACTTCAGGGATATAGGAACAATAAGTAGAAACGTTAGGAGTCAATCGGGGGACATACTGATCGGAAGAGAGGAGAAAGCGGATAGATGGAAGCAGTACTTAGGAAATTTATACGAGGGTCAGGAATTAGGAGAGATATTAGAGGAAGAATCTAGCATCGATAGGGAAGATGTAGGAAAACCTATATTGAGAGAGGAATTTGAAATACCACTAAAGGGACTAAAGAATAATAGAGCGCCGGGTGTAGATAAAATACAGGCGGAAATTTTGAAATGTGCGGGACAGAAAGTAGTAAATAGGATGTTTGAACTGCGTCAAAAATCTTAACTAGAATAGTGCAGAAGAGGACGGAAAATAGAGCGGAGGGAATATTAGGAGAAGACCAATTCGGGTTTAGGCGAAATAGGGGAACTCGCTAAGCTATTCTGGCGCTAAGAGTAATGTTAGAGAAAACAATAGAAAAAGGAAAGAACGCTTATATAGGATTTGTAGATTTAGAAAAAGCTTTTGATAACGTAAGATGGGAAAAAATGTTCGAGATACTAAAGAGCGCGGTAATGTAGTATAGAGATAGGAGAGTAGTACACAATCTATACACAGAGCAAACTGCTGTTACAGAAGTAGAAGGGGAAAAAAGGGAAGTAGGTATTAGGAAAGGAGTAAGACAAGGATGTACGCTATCACTACTAATTTTTAATCTGTACATCGAAGAGCGATTAATGTGGTAAAAGATAGAGTGGATTTCGGGATTAAAGTACAGGGACAGAAACTAAAAATGCTGAGATTCGCGGATGATATAGCAGTATTAGCATCTAGTAAAGAGGAATTAGAATCAGCATTGAACGAAATGGAGGCAGTGTTGACAGAGGAATACGGAATGAGGGTGAACAAAAACAAAACTAAAGTGTTTTAACAAAATTAAAGTGAGGAGCAGAGCAAAAACGAAAGTACAAATTAATAATGAAAGATTGGAGGAAGTTAAAGACTTCACTTATTTAGGAAGTAAAATAAATTGGGATGGAAGAAGCGATAAAGACATAAAACAAAGAACAGCGCAGGGTCGAGTAGCTTTTAACAAAAAGAAAGCACTTTTATGCTCGGGGGTAATAAACTTAGAAACAAGGAAGATATTTTTGAAAACATATGTATGGAGCACGGCACTATACGGCTGTGAAACCTGGACGGTAGGGGAAGCAAGTAGGAAGAAATTAGAAGCTTTTGAGATGTTGCCGAAGAATGATGAAAATACCATGGACTGATAGGGTTAGAAACGAAGAAGTATTGGAGAAAGTCGGCGAGAAAAGAAGTATGTGGAAAAACTTAAAGAAGAGAAGAGATAGAATGGTAGGCCACTTGCTGAGACATGGGGGAATAGTCCGCGATATTTTGGAGGCAGAAATAGGAGTGAAGAAAGACAGAGGTAGGCCTAGATTAGACTACTGCTCGCAAATAGTAAGGGATGTAGGTTGTAGCACAATTAGCGAAATGCGTAGGTTAGCACAAGATAGGCGAAGCTGGAGGTTAGCGTCCAACCAGTCTTAGGACTGATGATCTAATGATGATTATAGCGATAATAAATTTAAAAACACACCTCATCATAATATATATATTCAGAATTTTTAGTGCATTTTTAAAGTCCTTTCGCTCCAATTTAATTTTGCACCTGAGAGACCTAAAAGAACGAAAATTGGCGTAAATAAAAAAATTAAATTTAGTTAGTAAATAGTAATATAATCAAAAAAGGCCATGTGGAGACAAATTATTTTTAAATGGCAACAGTTTGAGAGTAACAACTCATTTAGAAGCTACTTCAAATATTTTTGAAACAGCTTCTAATGAGCTTCCTCTGAAGCATCAAGTTGATTTTATTTTGACATGCAAATTTTGGTTTTTGAAAAGATAGATTATATTAAATATTGACATACTATCAAACAATTCGAAATATTATGGGTCGTGAGTGTCTGCCTGTAAAGTTGGACTGAAATCTCAAAATTCTTAGTGTTCTAAAAAAAATTAGAGAAAAAGATAAATGAATAACAGATACTATTATTAAATTTAAAAATCTTATTTAAAATCTTTGCTATACCGCGGATATAACATGGTACATAGTTTAATATCAATTAATTATTAATATCACTTAATATTTTATTAGAGGGATAGGTATATAAAAAAAAGATTGCCACGATTTCAAGACATAAGCGTTTTCTAGAGAAACCTATGACAAAACAACATTTATTAGCATATCCGAATATAACCACAATGCAATTAAGTTAAATTGACAAGTAATATACAGGATGTCTATTTTTTTCATTATTTGTAGATAAGTTATAACACGAAAGCAAATACATGAATTGAAGTCTATTGCATATATTTTATTCATCATTAAAATTTGAGAGTATAATAGAGCTGTCATCATTATTTCATTCCTTATATGTCTACGCAGACTGAATCACTAAGAATAAAAAATTAAGAACTACTAAATCAAGAACTTTTGTAGGTTTTGACTTATTAGGTCAGAAAGTGGTATAATTTATTTGGTGGAAATGGAAGGAAACTAATCAATATTACCTTGTGATATTTATACTTGAATAGCACAGCAATTTTAAATGTCTAAAAGCAACATATCTTATTTTGTCGTATTCATCCGTATATTTATACAATTGTAGCTTATATAATTGCAAGAAATATAGTAATAAAATAGCACCGGATACTTAGCTTTCCACAAAATACCAAAACAACATACACTACACTCGACGCGCATTTGGCCAACAAAGTTGTCATCATCTGGAGATGATAAAAACTCAAATGAAAAGAACTCTTAATGAAAAGAAACGCGCGTCGAGTGTAGTGTATAGTGTTTTGGTATTTTGTGGAAAACTAAGTCAGTGTTAGAAGCATTTTTCTAAACGGTTACTACGTCAATGAAAAAAATCATCATAATTTTTTTTTACTTTCCAGATAGATCCTGCATCTAAATGAACTAGTTTCATGTTGTCGGTGGTCATTGGTGTCTACATTTCGTCTGTTCTGTCCATTTCAGGAGACCATTATTCCTAGTAAACGTCAGTCTTAGCCAAACAATTGTCCAGATAACTACTTTGAAGAAGCCACCAGCAATGACTGATAAAACATTATCATTACGTTTAATTCCACACGAGATCTACATATTTGGAAAAGTTTCTTAAATCTTGAACCAATACATGGCAAATTTCAGTCGATAAATAAGCCTATGAGACAAACTTTCCATTATTCTAATTTCTAATAATTAAAAATTTAAAACGACAGGAGAAATGGTATTGAAAGGAGATACAGTATTTTCCTCTTTGAAATTGGATGTCATCTTTGTAATAATGAAACTACTCAACTCGCAAAACGTATTAAAACGTTTTAAATTTGACATGCTATCAAATTCCATTGTCCAGATTTCACATACAAAGAATAAACTGGTATCACAAGAATTTGAATAAAAAGGACAATAGCTGACATTTGAAATTACTTAAACTGGTGATTAGCAAGCTAAATCCTGTTTTTCTAACGAACACTCTTTTTTTCTTAAATGATGATATAGCACCTTAATTTCACCGAATATTTCATTCTTAAAAAGCGTAATTTTGAAAATTCCTATGTCTTCACATAGTCAGTAAATTGACAAAATAAAAGCATCTTCAAAATCCTACTGAATGTCAATTGGACTCTTAACTGGACTCTAAAATGAAGACCAGTTTATATTCCAACAAATATTGGTTGGACGAAACTGAATCAATATAGTGGTGTCTAGTAATAGTAGTGACAATAACGACATTTTCAACTGACTCGTTTTGTTCAAAAATTACTTATGAGAAGTGAAATACGCATTATGGAAGAATATAGGTTAGGTGTGATACATTTATTTATACACATTTTCCCTTTTCACGCCTTGAAGGATAGACGTATCTGCTCATCCATCCGCAACAAGTCCCGTTATAGGTTGGCGCATAAAAATTCTCAGTTTAATGTAGCTGCGTAAAAATCCAACATCAGAACGAAGCATATCCTCCAACACGGCCCCGTATTATTACATAAAGAACCGGAGAACGCCCTCGGAAGATGCATTGATTATCTTACTTAGTAATAGGTGTAGAATTACAAATATCTCGCTAAATACTGGCTCGCGGCTCTGCCTTAATGATGGTTATCGTAAATATTAGAACTGAGTTTTCTATGCCTTATTCGAAACCTGCTCCAATCCTCAATGATCCAGGATCGGTTCCATATGGCATGCGGTGCAATTTATGCGGTGATTGATGAGGCTTAGATCGATAAGCGAGATTATTGGTTAAACTCTTAATTCGCGCTACGAACGAGCGTTTATATTCGCATTTTCCACTGCACACTGCGAAAGAAATAGGCTGTAACGATGTCAGTTTAATATCACCTAGAAGATCCCGATTCCTCGATAGGGTTAATGAAATAAAACTTTTATTTATTAGTAATGGAATTAGGCTTTGAGGAAATTGCAGGCGAAACCGGACATTTGGTGACGTTACCTTCTGGGTGAACATTCAGTAAAGTGAATAACTATAAGCCATTTAATGGGCTTGTCTTTGAAATTAAATTTTAAATCCACCTTGCCGTCCTTAAGGGTAGTTCCAGAAGTACCCGACCTGACGTATGGATGACGCTTGTTTGAAAATAATGACTATAGTAGAAATTACTAACCTTATAAAGCTTAAGTTTGCAGTTTGATGACGCTATGTTGTTTAATATTTGTTTGACAGCCATCAACAATGAACGCTCTCAGTAAATTTGTAAAGTGGACAAAATTGGTCATCGTTATTATGATATAATACTTTCATTTGAAAGGCTTCAGTTCAAACGATATCAAAGCGGAGCTAGACTCTACTCTGGGGGGAGTCTGCTCCTTCATTTACAACAGTAAAATATTGGGTGGCAGAGTTTAAATAAGTCTGTATGAGCTGCCAATATTAACATGGCAGTGGTCGACAAATAAGGTGACCACGTCAGAAATGGTGAAGAGAATCCACAAAATAGTATTGAATGACCGTGACTGAAAGCGCGCGAGCTAACAGACATGGTAGGCATCTCAAAAAGTGCTGTACATCTTATATTAACTGAAAATTTGAATATGAAGAGGCTGTGCGCAAGATGGATGCCGCGATTACTCACACTGGAACAAAAACAGCGTCGTGAGGATATTCCAATCGAGTATTTGGCGAAATTTCACATGAATAAAGCCGACTTTACACATCGATTTATAACGATGGATGAAATCTGGGTCTATTAATTCACACCTGAGACGAAGGAAGAGTCAAAACAGTGAACTGCAAGGGGAGAACCGGCTCCAAAGCAGGTGAAGACAGTTCCATATTCAGGCAAAGCCATGGCGTCATTTTTTTGGGATGTTCACGGGATCATTTTCATTTACTATCTTTGGAAATGAAAAACAATCAACGGCAGGTATTATGCGAACTTATTGCAACATTTGAATGATGAAATAAAGAGATAACGGTTGCATTTAGCATAAACGAAAGTTTTGTTTCATCAAGACAATGTATCGGTTCACACATCCGTTATCGCTATGGCTAAAATCAATGAGTTAAAGTTTGAATTACTTCCTCGCGTACCCTATTCGCCAGATTTAGTCGCCTCGGGTTGTTTTCTGTTTCCAAACTTGAAAAAATGCTGGTAAAGGATTTGCAATAGTGAAGAGGTGGAGTTTGCGGTTGATGTCTATTTTGAGGAGCTCGACGATTCCCACTATAAACAGGGTATCGAAGCTATTGATTATCACTGGAAAAAGTGTATCGAGCTAAAATGAGACTATGTAGACAAATAAAGATATTTGTTCCCAAATTTATGGCACTTTCTTGGTTAGACACTTCTGGGACTACCCTCTGTATGCTCTTATGGCGATAGACAGAGAAAACATAAGTTTGCACATAGATTCTCGTAAAGACTCATGCTTCAGGGGAAAAAGTTACACATATGGACGAAAACAAACATCTCTATGTTGAGGTGGAGGTGAAAAAAGTAGGTTACATTGTGCATACTACTATAAAATTAATACTATCTATGATTTTAACCGGGAACAGGTCACCATTGCATCGCCTTTATATATGAAGAACACTTTCAATACCATTCATTATTAACTTAATTTATCAACTCAAAATGACTAAGATCGCTGTCCACCCATCATCAATTTTCATTTGATATGTGTTCATACAAAACAACCAATGTTTTAAATCGTGGTTATGTTTTATAACCACCATTCCTGGCTCATTACTGGAGTGGGTCGGAACCTTTGATGTGAAGATAACACTGACTTAGTTTTCCACAAAACACCAAAACACTAGAACAGTGTTTCGGTGTTTTGTGGAAAACTGCGAATGTTATCCCTGGCGAAGATTAGGACTGAACAAGACTACTGATATTCTCTTGTAATTTTCTCATATTTTTCTAACTGCTTATAACCAACTAACGATCTCATCCCATGAGAAGACTGCTTTTTAATAATCCAGTGTCATACCTCCAGACATCCATACTGTCGTATTACAAAATGTGATATTAAATGTATATTAATGAAGATAGTGTCAAGACTGTAACACTAACCAAGAGATTTACAAATGCATAAAATAGTCGGGACATAAATGAAATACAATGGTAACATTTAAGTAAGATAACTAAATGACAATTATTCAAATCGTAAATTTGTTATCCAGAGATACAACCCCTAACGTATTGCGTATTAGTTTTTTTTTATGTAATCTTTAGTAGATTAACTTTCTATAATGAAAATAACCTAGAAAAAGTTTTCGACGTTTTACTATATAATATAAATGAAAATATCTTCAAACTCTAAGATCCAGTTAGATATAGAAGAAGCCGCAAAATTTAATTCTATAATAGAGGAAAAATATTAAACAAGTATAATTCAGATTACGTAATACTTGAATACTGATGAAAAAAAGGATAAAGTAAAAAGAGTAATGAAAATATTATACTTATTTCGATGATAAAAATTTGTTTTATCGATTTCACAAATTTGAAAAAAGTACTTAATAATAAAGAGACGAGGCTACAAAAACAGACGAGACGAGAAAGGCCTGAAAACTTTAAGTCAATAAAGTGGGAAATCATTAGAAAATGTAGAAAAGCGAAAGAGCAATGGATAGAGGATAAATGCAAAGAAGTAGAAGATAAGCTCCAAGTAGGTAAGATCGATGAGGCTTACAAAATAATTAAGAGGAATTTCAGGGATATAGGACCAATAAGTCGAAACGTTAGGAGTCAATCGGGGGATATACTGATCGGAAGAGAGGAGAAAGCGGATAGATGGAAGCAGTACTTAGAAAATTTATACGAGGGTCAGGAATTAGGAGAGATATTATAGGAAGATTCTAGCATCGATAGGGAAGATGTAGGAAAACCTATGTTGAAAGAGGGATTTGAAATAACACTAAGGGAGCTAAAGAACAATAAAGTGCCAGGTGTAGATAAAATACAGGCGGAAATTTTAAAATGTGTAGAAAGTAGTAAATAGGATGTTTGAACTGGTAAAATACCTATACGAAACGGACGAGATGCCGGAGGATTATAAGAGGAATATTATCGTTACTATACCGAAAAAGAGAGGATCCGACAAATGCGAAAACTTTAGAATGATTAGCCTAACTTCCCACGCGTCAAAAATCTTAACCAGAGTAGTGCAGAAGAGAATGGAAAATAGAGCGGAGGAAATACTAGGAGAAGACCAATTCGGGCTTAAGCGAGATAGGGGAAGTCGCGAAGCTATTCTATTCACTTATTTAGGAAATAAAATAAATTGGGATGGAAGAAGCGATAAAGATATAAAACAAAGAATAGCGCAGGGTCGAGTAGCTTTGAACAAAAAGAAAGCACTTTTATGCTCGGAGGTAATAAACTTAGAAACAAGGAAGAGATTTTTGAAAACGCATGTATGGAGCACGGCACTATACGGTTGCGAAACCTGGAAGGTAGAGGAAGCAAGTAGGAAGAAATTAGAAGATTTTGAGATGTGGTGTTACCGAAGAATGATGAAAATACCGTGGACTGATAGGGTTGAAACGAAGAAGTATTAGAGAAAGATTAGATTTTGAACAGATGTTTGTAGAAACTCTTTCAATTTCTTATTTAAATCTATTCGTTTAAATTATATCGTAAAACTTGAAAAAAATTATTTTTGTGCAAACGGCGTCTACAGATTATAAAAACATAATAAATTGCTAAGTTAATTCCTGATAACTATAAAACAAATACGTGATCTGCATTTACATGTATCTTCTCAATTAATGACTATTAAATCTAGTAGTCTCATTTAGTTTTCCAGCCGTGTTGGTTTGTAAGCAGAAATCCGAGAAATTATTCACATAAATGCTTTGAATTTGCACATATTAATAAACATATTTCTCCAAATTGTTACATATTAAATAGTTACGTTGATGCTACTATTTTTTCTCAGAAACTGGATATTTCATCGCTTAATAACAAAAACTTTAAATGAATTAATGAGTATTTCGAAGTTGGTATACAATTCACATATGGAATCTACCACTAAAATGATAATAAAATAAATTAAACAAATGTAGGCTTTATTTTAGTCTTAGATATTTATTCTATTAAGTATGTTTTTCACTACATAGTTATTTAAATGACAATGTAGAATTTAGGAATGACTGAATAATTTTCCCTATCAAATTCAACTAGGTGCCATTATTCCATCATTATAGGTAGTATTATATCATTAGTTTCCGGGTAATGAATTATCAAAGTCAAAACTGACTGTTTTGGTTTGGGCGACGATAACACAGCGAAATATAATCGTACAAGGCTTTTAAGTCACTTAAATTAAAGAGGACAGTTTTTTATAAAAAAGCTTTAGTGATGAAATCACTGAAAAAAATTTATTAAAGTCCGTGGACCTTTTGAAAGGCAAGAAGAAATTTGGAAAAAAACATTTTTTCTGATGGTTTTCTTATGACTACTCAAAAACTGCCGATGGAAAAAAAATTTTGAACTCTAAACTAGAAAACTAAAAAACTGGAGATTCAATTTGTTTTTTTTTAAATTGCTCTGTGACTATTTTTCAAAAAAAAAGTTACAACTCTTTGAAAATCACCTAAACGTTTAGAATTTTTTTTAAGTCCCTTAATATTCGTGCCTAGTATGTTTACATCAATATGCCCTTTATTTATGGTTAATATGTATAAAAGAATTATATTACTAACATATGTGCAATATTTAAGATGTGGTGTTACCGAAGAATGATGAAGATACCGTGGACTGATAGGGTTAGAAACGAAGAAGTATTAGAGAAAGTCGGCGAGAAAAGAAGTATGTGGAAAAACATAAAGGTATGCCTAGATTAGACTACTTCTCGCAAATAGTAAGGGATGTAGGTTGTAGCACAATTAGCGAAATTCGTAGGTTAGCACAAGATAGGAGAAGCTGGAGGTTAGCGTCCAACCAGTCTTAGGGCTGATGACCTCATGATGATGATGATGATGCAATAATTTTATATAAAATTAACCGAAATTGACTGAAAAACAAACTCCCTTTAAGTCAATTTCGCTTTTACATACATAAATTTGCTTCCTTCTCCGAAAGCCTTAAGATGTGGAGGGAAAGGCTGCACATATAGCTGAGTCCAAAGATTATAAGTTAGCTTTATTCATCAGCTGTAAGTTTTCATGAGCATCAGGAGTTTCATCGCAGTTGCATGAAATGGAAAGTGTTGAACTTGGATCAATATCTAAATCCAGGAAGATTCTGACAAAATTGCTTGCAAGCAAGCTGTATGTGCTTAATCTTAGAAACCACAAACTTCAATACCAAAGCTAATTTGATGTAATATTAGTAAACATTGATAATGATGCATATTAAGGTAATTCTGATGCTAAATATGGAAGTAATCATAAGTATTATTAAAGGCAATGTTAGTTTTACCAAAAAAGAAAAAATCTTTCGATGATTTGTCAGTTTCTCTTAAGGATTTTGTACGTTATCATATCTACTATCACTAGAGTCATCCGAATTTTCATTCTGGAGAGCGTTTACATCCAAATAGAGTATAATTGTGTCTAATTACCTGCTAAATAGTATAACATCTCCCTTACAACAGAGAGGAGTTTTTATCTGGACACCACATGCATTCATTATATATTTTAAAAAACAGAGATATATTTGTTCTGCTTTGTATAAAACTATATTACATTATACTGCCTTTATAGCAATTGAAAACTAAGGAATATACTTCTTTTCCTGCCATATTAATTAACAATGACAAATTAAGACAGATACAAAAGATAAAATAAAAATAAAATAAAAATATGAACTACAAATGGCAGTCTTCCGGCTTCTCTCTCTAAATTCTAAGACTTCTTTACTCGAACAAAACTTTTGGTTTATCCAAAATCAAAGATTTAAAGTCTCCAGAAACTAGTGGTAATTAAAATTATCCTAAATATGTATATGTTATGTAATAAATTTATTGTAGGCACCATGTATAATTTATTTCATCGTTATTTGCCAAATAAAAAATCTCAAAGCATACCGTGGCTTACTTTTACGACCATGCTCAGGTAGACTGTCCCCTTTATCGACAAGATAAGAGAGTTTTTCATTTGGCAAATAGCGATGAAATGAATAATACATATTATATTATTATAATATTCAGTTACATCGTGTCGTTGTGTTATTGTTGATATTTTGAAGCTAATCATGAACAGAGATGTTCACTTTGAGTAAGTACTGAAAAATATGTTTTTTTTTTACTTTTCTGCACTCAACTATATCAGAGCGGAAAAGTAATCGTGTAAAGAGAAATGGAAAACAAATTGGAAATTTTTAACAATTTATTTCTATTAATTGCCTAAGTTGCGTAGTTTATATAGAGTATCACTAAATGGCGACTAATACGTCATCTTTATAGTTTATTTCATCGCTATTTACCAAATAAAAAATCTCAAAATATACCATGGATTGTTTTTATGGCTAGGCTCAGGTAGACTGTTCCGTTTATCGGCAAGATAAAATAATTTTTTATTTGGCAAATAGCGATGAAGCGAATAGTACCCACCCACGACCATGAAACACTGTGTTGTAACATATCGATGTTCATATCATACAATTCGGCCTGGCATAAGCCCAATTTCTAATTTCCTGTATGTCTGAAACAATGTCGAGGAAATGTGAACGCGATGGATATTACCAACATTGTCATAAAATAAATCAAAATCGTGCTTTGCGGCCTGAATCACATGCTTCATCGAGCAGGCATTTCACACCTCCCACGTATCAATCGCTGCTGTGGGCCAGATTTAATTGATTTTGACACGGCTGTGATATGCCTCACTTTGATATAATATGCCGGCCACGTGGTTGGCTTTTACACTATTCATTCTTAGGCAAATTAGATCTGACGTCGCGTGAGTTTGTACTTTTATAGTGAAACACCTCTTTTTATGTATTATACATTTAAATTCTGTACCATGTTTTATGCAACAGGGAGGCACTAAATACTGGATGGTCATAACTTAAGTTTAAGTGTTATGAACACACCAGAAGGTCGACGATGATACAAGATGAATTAAACAAGAGGTACGCTAATAAAAGTGAAGAGAAAGGCGGTTTCCTTTTTTCCTTTATTTGATGCAAATCCAAATCCGCTTATATTTAAATAAACTGCCAGGCAATTGATGTGGTCCGGGTAAATAATTAAGTCCAATTTAAAATGTCGTAGCTCCTAAGATGCTGTATAAGTTTAATTGTCGTTTTTGCTATAAAGATTGTCAAAGTAAGATATTTAGAAAACTGGAAAAGAATGTACATACCCATCTATTTTTTTTTCATCAGTTCATCAGAATCCCTTATTATCGCTAATAACTTAAGAACGCAAATATTTACAACCTATCTTATTTACAACATATTTTATAATATGTTTCATGTTAAATAAAAATCTAGTTTTACAAAAACTGCAATTTATTAAATCATGCAACCATTAAATCAGCAACTAACAACAGTATGCGAAAGGATATTTTAAATTCGCAAATATTAGTTCCTTATATGTGGAGTAGTCATTCTCTCACTACAAACATTTTCATAATCTTGCAGAAGTTTTAGGGAATTTTCAAGCGATACTAATGTCAAAAATCTTAACTAGAATAGTGCAGAAGAGGATGGAAAATAGAGCGGAGGAAATACTAGGAGAAGACCAATTCGGGTTTAGGCGAAATAGGGGAACTCGCGAAGCTATTCTGGAATAGAGAAGCTGGAGGTTAGCGTCCAACCAGTCTTAGGACTGATGACCTAATGATGATGACTAATGTCACACAGTGTACATCCCTGCTTTATAGCATAATTTACCTTTGATTGGGTAAGCTGTTATTCTGTGATAGTTCATAATTCCGACGCAATTGAGTAAAATAACTATTAAGTTTTATACCACTATATTTACACAAAAATCGTGACAGCAGTTTCGACACTTTTATATCATTTTCAAAACGATGATTCAACTAAGATTCTTAATGTGATTCAACAAGGAAAGAATCATCTTCGATGATTCAACAACGATTCTTAGCATTAACTTAGTTTTCCACAAAACACTAAAAACACTATACACTACACTCGACGTGCGTTCCACCAACAAAGTTGGCATCATCTGGATATGATTAAAACACCTCAGTTTTAATCGTCTCCAGATGATGTCAACTTTTTTGGCGAAACACGCGTCGAGTGTAGTGTATAGTATTCTTGGTGTTTTGTGAAAAACTAAGTTAGTATTATCTTCACACCAGAGGCTCCAATATATTCCAGTAAAAGGATTCTTAGTTGAATCATCGTTTCGAAAATGACATAAAAATGTCGAAACTGCAGTCATGATTTTTGTGTAAATATAGTCGTATAAAACTTGTTGTTTTACTCAATTGCGCCTGATTTACCTTTTTCAGCTTCAACAGTAAACCTTACTGCTGAAGCTGAAGTAGGCTGATGCGGAAGAACTTAAAATAGTAAAGGGTAAACAATTTTTATATATATATATATATGTACCTTATGTACAAGTCTACAACCTTTTGAAAAACCCCACATGAATTCTCTTAGAGTAACATTTATATAGCTTAAGCCTTAAACAGCTACACAATACATGAGGCAATTCCCATTATGCAGCTGTAAATTTCTTTTCTCGTTAATAACAATAAATATTAAAATTCAAAAACCCTGAAACTACTTTTTTAATTACAGCCCTTACGGGGCATTTACTCATATAACAATCTAATCATTGAGTCCATCAATGAGTAATTTGGTTCTAACTTAAATTGGTACTTAGTAGGTACTGAAAACTTAAATCTAAGGACTTATTCACTATTTTTCCTTAATTTCTAATAAGTTAACTACGCTAATATTATCGTGTATCACAACCGCACAATACTCTGCTTTCCACTAAGTAATAATCACTTGGCCAACTCAACAGGCTTTGCTCTCTTGAGTCTTCTTGTGATATTGGAGTTGTCGAGGAGCTGGACAGCCTCGACGTTCCCGTGTTGGTGGAGTCGCTGTTCATGATTCCTTGCAAATTTGGCAATTGTTTGGCTCACATCGCACTGTCACAGTATCCATCTGAAGGTCACGATGGATGTCACTGTTTCTGACATACCAAGGCACATTGACGATGCTCCTCGGCACTTTATTCTGGAACCTCTGGATTATTAAGATGTTACTCTTGCTAACATAACCCCATAGTTGTATATCATAAGTCCATACTGGTTAGAGGACTTGTTTATACAGAAATATTTTGTTGCATGTTGATAGGCTGGAGTGCCTATCAAGTAACCAATACATTTTATTGAATCTTATATCGAACTTATAATTTCCTTTTTGGAATGTGGACCTCTCAGCAAAGTCTTGCGTCTAGTGTAATACCCAGATATTTCAGAGTTGACATAAGGGATTTGGACATTATTTATGCTGATTGGAATTTGTTGCTTACTTTTATTTGTGAAGTTTATGTGGACTGATTTGGTTCGGTTTAATACGCCATCCTTTGGTCCAGTTATTGATTTGGTTGTCTGATGTTTGTAGATTATTTGCAGCTTCTTCAGGGTTTTTAGCTGCGGCTAGAATGGCAGTATGATTTACAAAGATAACTATGGTGTCTTGTTTAAGCTGTAGTATATCACTCGTGTAAATCAAATACAAGATGGGTCGTAGAACGGTTCCCTGCTTTGACTCCTGCTTTGGTTTCTTTTAATTCGGAGTATGCTTCGTCTTGTTTGACTCTGAAGAATATTTCAGAGTTTTAGCCCTGAGACTAGTAAATAGAGAAACCGCAAAGGAAGATAGAGTTGGAAGGGAGGATCTGGTCACTATATTCTGCTTATATATTCTGCTCAAATAATTTTTGAGTTTCAGAACTTTAGTTCAGAATCGTATATTATGAACAAAATGAATGTATGCTACTTATGAACAACAGCGGACAAGTAATTGATTCTCATGGACAACAATTGTGGACAAACTTTAACAAAAAACAAATTGTCGGCGCCTAATCCGAAATAATTCAAAAAGAACGACAAATAAATAACGTACAGTTTGTCCTTCGTGTATCTTCTGAAACAACACGAGGAACGCACCGGCGATTCGTACGTTCGCCCATTATTTTAAACTGGGTGCTATCATTAAAATTTATGGCAGCATTTTAATTTTATTAACCTGAATAAATCACCGAAGAAGCGCCGCAAGGTTACGCTTTTAGCACCTGAGTTATTCTCGAGTGTTGTTTACAGAATTTAAGTGTTTTTTTGCAATGCGGAATTGATAAGCATAATAAAAATCGTGGCATTGAATTAAATGTTTGAATTATTCCGAAAAGTTAGACGGTAATGGCATAATTTATAATGGTAAATTGAGTCATCGTCGGCTTCTGTCTGAAATAGATAAATACATGTAGAAAATACTAACGGCCGGTCATACGTTAGGCTTTATGTAGTTCCTGGAAGGCGACAGGTGCTTTCTTAATACAGTCAACGTTGAGCATAATATCATCTAAAATAGCAATCAAAATATTTTAGCGTCATTTGTTCGTAATATTTGGATTGTATGGAATATACATACGTCTCAGTAAGTTATAAATGATGAATATATAATTAACCGAATTTTTATTTACCGTTCTAATACAATAAGAAATAATATTTTAAGAAATCCTTGTTCCTATAATCTATTTTTTTGGCTTTTGCATAATTTCATAATCTCAACATTTTATATCAGTTTACACTATTTTACATCATTTACAAAATAGTATTATTTTTAAATATAACCTGCTTAGATCATCACTTGAATTTGCAAAAATTTATCGACCTTATTGAATCGTGGTGTTCAGAGAATAAATTATCAATAAATATAGATATATGTAAAATTTACTCATATACATTAGAAAAATCAACCACTAATTTATGATTATTCTCTTGATAGTACAGTTTAATACGTTCTAAAAATACCAAGGATCTTGGCGTACACTTTGATGTTAAACTATCTTTCTCTGGGCATATCGATCACGTGGTTGTTAATGCATATAGAACCCTGGGTTTCGTGATTAGGAACACGACATGATGTATAATTATTGTTACCTTAAAATGTTGATATTTTGCGTTAGGTCTCTCGAAATTAGAATACTGTAGCATTATTTGGTATCCCCGGTATCAAAGTCATATAAATCAACTTTAAAATATTCAGTGGCGTTTCTTAAGGGGAAGTTCTCATCAAACTCGACCAAAATATCTTTTTTCTTTCCTTTTTTGATACTTTATTATATGTAGAATATGTTCCTAAAACGATTTGGCTGAAAACATTTTTATAAAAAAGATATTGCATAATAATGGAACCCATCTTTTTACGAAAAATTACACAAAAATAGAGTTCGCGCGCAGTAGAGCATAATTTGTCCTAATACTTTTGAAATGCGCGTCTATATTAACATTCTATGGTAAGTATAGTTACCCCAAGTGCCACCAGATGTCAGAGTATAAGATATAATATTAGATAGTTTGCCTCTCTATACGTCAATGTCGATGGGTGTAGCGTGTAGCGTCAGTCGAACACGCGTTTTACTCGAAACCATGTTTTTTAAACTGATGGGAACTAAAACTCGAAAACTAATTGACGGATTGTCTTGATTTTCTTTTATTTTAAAGTAAATTAAATTTATTGGAGCTTATACCTAATAAAATATTGATTTCGCTGTTATTGTTTTTTATAACACTTTAAAGAATTTTTTTATTGGTATAAGCTCCAACAAATATCATATATTTTATAATTTTTTTTGAAATTTTGATTTCGGATGATATTTACAAGTGCTAGAGTTCCCACCGATTGGACACATTTTTTGGGCCGGTCACATTACCGAGCATATAACTGAGTACTTTATTTATTTCCTTCTATGAAGAGAAAAATGAATAAAATCATGTAATTTTTGGGTCGCTTGATGAGAACTTCCCC
Source organism: Rosalia funebris (assembly GCA_037954035.1). Lineage (NCBI taxonomy): Eukaryota > Metazoa > Arthropoda > Insecta > Coleoptera > Cerambycidae > Rosalia > Rosalia funebris. The sequence goes on from JAZFAV010000015.1 coordinate 37,850,711, forward strand.
TTAAAGTATTTGCCATTCAGCGTAGATAACTATTATCCAGTAAGGAGTTATGATTATACTCTGCTTCTATAAAGATTTGGCATTCAGTCGTTGAACAATAGAAAGGTCCTCAATAGCCTCTCATTTTTATTTAAACTGTTCAATAATAGTATAGATACACCCGCACCACAATGTCAAGAAATATTAATGTAATATTTGGCACTTGTGACTTGAACAATTGTACTTATAACTACTTTAGGGAAACAACGACGTTTTACTGTCCTTCAAGTTATATGTTAATGTAGTATTCAATTATTTATTTATATTAAAGTCATCTAAAGCTGCTTTTTATAGTTAAACAAATATAGTTCTTTATTTTTATAAATATATTTATATTTACTTATTTATTTTTTTAGTTATACATATATATGTATGTATTCCATATTTTGTCCTATAAATGTATTTTTTTTCTGTTGGAAAACAAAGAAAATATTTTTATTATATATTATTATTATTTTATACTATAATATACCGTTTATCGATGAAAAAAACCTTAAATGCATAAAATGTAGAAAATATCATTTTATTTAATTTTGTATAGGATCGACTTTCACGTGAAATGTAAGGTTTTTAATTTTTCTTACTTATTTAATTTTTGGAAATAATATTTTTCACAGCAGCTACATAACTTCATATCTACATAGTATACAGGTATAGGTATAATTGTATACGGGTATATAGTTTAAGATATTTGAGTGGTAGTAATTATTCCCAAACCAATATTTCTATTAATATGAAACGTATACAAAAAATATGAACAAGCATGTGTATGTACTCCTTTTGTATTCTTACTTGTTTGATGGCATCCACTCAGAGTCTACTTGTCTTAAAATCTATGAGGTTATCGCTAGAGTTCAATTGATGAATTAATATGAAATTTATAAAATTCGTATGTAATAAAGAGATTACTTATATAATAAATATTACAACAACTCAATGATATTACTTTAATATCCTTGAGGTCTTAAAGCTATGAAACTGAATTTCAGATAATCCCCTTGTGACACTATAACCATGTAAATAAATATCCTGTACATATATTGAAGAATGTATTTTCTTCAATTTGACACAGACCAGAATATTGACAATATAGATTATATGTATATCTAAAAAAATGTAACATCTAAATTTTAATAAACCCTAAAGATTATGATTGATGATTGATTAATGAAACAAACTTTTTATTGAAATAAGAAACATCATCGTCCGTTTCAGGATTAATATCAATATTAGTTAATAGCCTTTTGCCTCTTATTTAAAAATTGTCGTTTTCCGAAAATGAATATATCACATTTATATTTCTGACAAATATTAATTGACCTACACGTTATCTTAAAGTGTTACGAAATACGGAAAACCAGGAATTTTGAAGGATCCTCTTCAATGCGGAAGGATCCACCAGATCGTCCTTTAGCATACGTCGCATTGCCGTTTATCGTCGCACATTGATAATCGTCAATTCTTTAAATACGTATATTTATTATCGGGGGCTTCGAAGTTCCGTTTTCCTCTCCAAAATTAATGCGTCTCATGCGAATGTTTCAAAATAACTTGTTCGGCAATAAATAAAGCCATACATTATAATTCAATAAGTATTTATAGTAGTCCTCTGCACGTGGAGTATAATAATTATCGGCAATTTAGTATGCGATCACGTTTATGTTGGAATAAGTTGACAGCATTCTTACTGTAAGGCGAGCAATATATTATCACATGAAGCAATCGAATAAACTTATTTGATTATAGCTTACAGTTAACTTAAAACATTTTAGTATAATACACATCCACTTAATATGTATGTATAATATAGTAATATACTTATACAGTGATGATAAAATCTCTCCTCATAATCATCAAGAACAGCAAATATATTATGCATTTTTAATAAGATCACCTCGCCTGGTATGTCATGTATTTCTATATACACATATAAGAAACATGAACTTTCTTTCTGAAACATAGAAAATAAATGTTATTGATTTCTGGAAATATTTTCTTAACATACGTGTATCCTTTTTAACTTTCAAGTACGCGGCACTGACAATTTCTAATAAGGATTAAACCGTGATCTGTGATTGGCGTGGCTGATGTTCTCCATCGAGAATAAATTAAGGACAATTGTTTTGTAGAAATATCCTTCAGACGGCGTTCAGACCTCAGTAGGTACTCGATACTATGCGCTGTGATGTGTTGGACATCCTGCGCTAAGAGACTTGCTTTGATATTTAGGAGATAGGTGGCCATAGTGCTATTTTGTGTGTACGTCGGATTCCAAAATAGTGGCCTGTGGGCATCAAGCATCTAATACGCTACACTGAAGATTACACAGGCCAACAAAGATTTTATGATCGGACTTTCTTGACTTTTTGGCTTAGTTACATACAATGAACTATAGAAACACTGTTTTTTGTTTCCATCACGCACCAGTATTTGTAAATGTGCATTGGACAATAACTTTTTAGTAGTTTTTAAAACCAAGGTTCTAACAATTTAAATTTTGCCTCATTGGAGCGCCCCTGTGTTTAATTGGTATGAAACGTACAAATGAGTATGGAGAATTTACCGAAACAGAATCGACTGGTAAGGATATTCCGGTTTTATACTATTCGGGTATTTACATAGTCACTGTAGTACGTTTTTAATGTATGTACGTTTACTCGTGACATCAAGTCGTGTGTTTTTATTTTGTTTTAAAAATGCCTAGAAGTTGTAGAAACACACCAAATATATTTTGTTATGTCTGTGTCTGTTTTAAAATCTGCTTCAAAAACGTTATTTATGCAAATTTGATTGATCCACAAGAAATTATTTTGCCGCCACTTCATATTAAATAAGGATTAATGAAGCAATATATAAAAGTTATAGATAAAAATGGGAATTGCTTTAAGTACTTACGTGGCAAATTTCCACCTCTTCCTGAAGCAGAAGGAAGCCATTCTGGTAGGACCACAAATAAGAAAATTAATTCAGGACCAACCGTTTGAAACAACAATGACAGAAGTTGAAAAAGAATATTGGATATACTATAAAAATTTAACAGAAATTATAAAGATCCACAGTAAAAGAAAATTGGCAACAATATGCTAGATAAGTTTAAGTAACTTGGTTGTAATATGAACATAAATATTCATTTTCAGAAAATCTTGGTGCTGTTAGTGAGGAATATGGTGAAAGGTTTCATTAAGACATAAGGAGATGGAAAGGAGGTACCAGGGTCAATGGGATGTGGCGATGATGGCAGATTACTCTATGCTGAAAAGGGAACATCCAACGAATGATTATATAAGAAAAACTACAAAACCTTTTACCCCCTTTCCTCTCCCTTTTTAACAAAAAATCTTTTTGTTAAAAAGGGAGAGATTTTCAAAGAAAATAAGAAATTAGAGACTCAAAACTATTTGTGTTTTTGGTTTTCACTGTGTTTTTAATGTTTATTAAATATAGTGTTTACTAAAATGTAATTTTTCCTTTAGTTTTTAATTTATTCTGATTATTCAGTTGATCAAAAACCTTACGTGAGAGGCAAATACGGAAGTTAGATATGAAATCAGCGTAAACAGCTCACTTATAATAACTTATCAAACCCAAATCAACTTTCAAAATGTCAAAATTTGTAGCCCTGTGTTATTAAGGATGAAATCTCAATATGAATTTCGCGATATGCATGTTGCTTGATATCCTAATTTTCTCTATCATAAATAAATGAAACAACAATTTTCTTGCAGAAGAATAAATTGCATTGCTGAAATGTCAATAAAATATGAAGATGACCCAAATTTTCTTAGCAAAATTTTGTGAAGTAGCAAAATACTTTTTTATAATATGGGTTGTAAACTAAGTTCCCGCGGTTTTTTTTATATTTAAGATTGCGCGTTGAAAATGAAATATTTTGGCATAGTGCTTTATTTTATTCGAAAGAGAATGTTTTGTTATACTAGAATCTGTGTTTAGTTTTTTTTTCTCGGATTCATTTTTGTTAATTTTCAGATCATTAAAATGGAATGTCAAGTCGACAAGAATGAGCATTTTCGACACCTCCTTCTTTATTCCTTGAATCAAGGTGCTAAGGCCGCAAAAGCTGCTCGCGACATTTGTGCCGTGCACGGAGAGGGTGCCATAGCTGATAGGACCGCTCATGATTGGTATGCCAAATTCAAAACTGGCAATTTCGATCTCAAAGACGCACCTCGTACCGGGCGACCAGTTGAGTTCGACGAAGAGCGATTAAACAATCTTTTGCATGAAGATCCACGTCAAACAACCAGAGAATTGGCAGAGAAAATGGAATGCTGGCACACCGCTATAGCGAAGCATCTCCATTCGATGGGAAAGGTTCAGAAATTGGGCGCATGAGTTCCACGTGCTTTAAATGACAACAACAAAAATCAAAGATCGACAACTTCTGCTGGTTCGCTTGCTCGTCACCGATCAACTCATGGGCACAAGGTTACACACGCTTTTTTTTTGCCTTTTTTTCACTAATAATGTTTTTTCAGCAAAGATTCCTGTATCGCATCGTCACTAGTGATGAAACATGGTGCCTCCACGTCAACACGAAGCAGCGCAAAGAATGGCGTAGCCGTGAAGAACAAGCCACACCGCGAGCAAAACAAGATCTTCATCCACGAAAGACGATGTTATGCATTTGGTGGGACTGGGAAGGCATTCTTCATTACGAAATGCTTGAACGAAACCAAACAGTAAATGCGGATCTTTACGTTCAACAAATGCAACGTCTCAACACGGCTATTCAAGAGAAAATACCTAATCGGCAGCATGGAATTATTCTGTAACATGACAACGCCCGCCCGCATATCGCCAACATGACCAAGGAAGCCATTCAAACACTTGGCTGGGAAGTGTTGCCACACCCTACGTATTCTCCCGACTTGGCGCCATTTGATTTCCATCTCTTTCGATCGCTTTCAAACGCTATGCGTAAATTTTCGTTCAACAATGATGTGGAATTAAGGGCTTGGTTGGACGAATATTTCGACACGAGACCGGGCGATTTCTACCGCCGAGGCATTGAAAAGCTGGTTGAACGTTGGGAAGAAGTCGTAAACAAAAACGAAGAATACATTATTGATTAATAGTTGTTATATTTCATTGAAAAATAAAGTTTTAAAAAATAAAAAAAAAACAGTGGAAACTTAGTTTACAACCAATAATAGGTCTATTTATCGCCATTTCAGCCATCATTAGACACCCAAAAATTGGGTAATAGGCGTTCATTTCCGAGTATTCACCCAAATCGAAAGAGTGTGAATAGGTATGTCGTGTAGTTTATTCAATGGCCACCTTATCGACCCATTCTTTTATCAAGGTAAATTGAGTTCAAGTAGAAGTCAATTATATTTAGATATTTTGAAAATATCCTCCCCGGATTACTCGAAGATATCCCATTAAATGAAAGATCCACCATATCGTAGCAACAATATGGTGCTCCTCCCATCTTGCCAGAGAAGCTACGGAACATTTAGAAATTTGTACACTGCTGGATTTAACAAAACTAGGTAATTCGTTGGCCATAGCGATCCCCTGATCTCGCACCATTGAATTTTTTCTCTGGGGGTATTTAAAATACACAGCTTATACCTTACACCCCAGAAATGTAGAGGATTTGCAGGATAGGATTATAGAAACATGTGGAATTGTTATGCCAGCTATGATTAGAGCATACACTAAAATCCTCATATGAAGATTTTAGTGCTGTGTCGTTGTGGGTGGAAATCAACTTGAACACATCTTTTTAATCAATATAATTTTGTTATATCTGTTCTATATCTTTTCTATTTTACAATAAAGACCATACAAACGAATTGTTATTGCAAAAATATGAAAAACGTTATAATATATAGGATGACTCATTGAAAATTCTTAAACCTCATTAAAATGTTGATGGCACGTGGTCGAAAATAAAAGATGGCAAAAACAATTTCATCACAGGAAATGATCAATATAGGCCTTTCTGAGATATCATCTGTCTAAATCATCATGAGCTACTCTGTACATAACTGTTTTTATTCTCAAAAAATTAAGAAACATATTAAACATACAAATTTTTTTATCAGTATATTAGTTCTTGTTACAACGGTTTGATTGCCATGGAATTGTATCACAGACAGCTGTATAAGAATACACTAATTACTGTTCTTAATTAAAAACAACAAATTGCAAACATATACGTGAGAAACTAATCTTAACAGCTGTTGGATGAAACAAATATTGAACTAACCTATACGAAATATTATGAGTATATTAAATATTAGTCTAAAATGACGTTATTTGCGTGGAACTCTTGTGGAAATGTCGTACATACCAGAGTTTGAGAAATAATACTGTCGTGATACAAGAATCGCAATTAGTCCCCGTTAAAAATAGATTACTTACATAAAAAGGTCAAAATCATTAACAAGGATATCGTCGGTTTCTTAAGGAAGCGATTGCGAAAAATCCACCTGTAACCGTTAACGTAATAAGCTGGTGCTTTATATGGAGCTAGGAGAAATAAAAATCAGAATTTATTAATTCTCTCAGCATCTAATGCTGATTTAATTATTATTATAATATAAAGATTACTTATTCGAGTATATCTAATGATGCTATAAATATGCCGCGTTGCTTTGAAAAAGTTGTGGACGTCTGAAAAACATCAGAAAACGTCCTTGAAGCGAACACCCGCGTAATAGTGACTTTATGAGAGCTTATCACGTGGGCCGAGATGAGATGAGACAATACGGTTTCAGGTCGACCTTCTAAAGTAGATTGTTGAAGACTGCAAGTTCTGAGAATATTCAACTTGGACATATACGCACTGTTCTAGTCTTCAATACGTCATATTACTTTTCCGCACTCCACTATAACCGGAAAAGTAATGTAATCGTGTAAAGAAAAAGTAAAAACATTTTTTTTTTGGGTTTACTTTTCGTTTTTTGGCCTAAAAACAACAAAAAATAAACAGTTTTAAAACCTTAAAACGGAGAAAAAATAAACCAACACATAAATGCAAAATATCTGTTTTATGCGACAGTTTTACTTTTTTCAAGTAGTCCACCCTCGTGCTTTCTCATGACCACTGAACAGGGTGGAGTGTGTCCTATCCACCTCAAAATCAATAGATGTCGTCTGGTAGACGTCCCTAATCAGAATCAGTTGAAACCTGATCGATCCGGCACGATTTAATTGAGTGATCGTGCTGACAAAAAAAATTATCAAATAGTTCACCATTGTGCTTTCTCATGACCCATGCACATGGCAGAGTGTGTTCTATCCACCTCAAAATCAGTAGGTGTCGTCTGAGAGACGTCCCTGATCAGAATCAGTCAAAACCCGATCAATCCGACATGGTTTAGATGAGTTATAGTGTTAACAAAAATAATTTCTCAAATAGTTCACCGTCGTGCTTTCTCATGACCCATGGACAGGGTGGGTGTGTCCTATCCGCCTCCAAATCAAGGGGAGTCGTCTGGGAGACGTCCCCGATCAGAATTAGTCAATACCCGATCGATCCGACACGATTTAGTTGAGTTATCGTGCTAACAAGATATTTTAATGCCGACGACACACGCACAGCAAAAATTGTTTAAAAACCATTTTTTTTGTTTTTAGGCCGAAAGACGAAAAATAAACCCAAAAAAAAATTTGTTTTTTCACTTTTTCTTTAGTATAGTAGCTAGTATAGTGGAGTGTGGAATAGTAAAATGGTTTTTAAAATGTTTTTGCTGTGTGTGTGTCGTCGTTCTCGTCGGCATTTCTTGTCAGCACGATAACTCAACTCAATCATGTCGGATTGATCGAGTATTGACTGATTCTGATCGGGGACGTCTCCCAGAAGACACCTATTGAATTTGAGGTGGATAGCCACACCACCCCCTCCCTTGGATTTATTTAAGAAATTTTTTTTGTTAGCACGATAACTCAACTAAATCGTGTCGGATCGATCGGGTTTCGACTAATTTTGATCGGGAACGTCTTTCAGACGACTTCTATTGATTTTGAGGTAGATAGGACAGACACCACCCTGTTCATGGGTCATGAGAAAGCACGGTGGTAACTATTTGAGAAATTTTTTGTGTTAATACGATAACTCAACTAAATCGTGCCGGATCGATCGGGTTTCGACTGATTCTGATTAGGAACGTCTACTAGATGACATCTATTGGTTTTGAGGTGGATAGAGCACACCCCACCCTGTTCATGGGTCATGAGAAAGCACGAGGGTGAACTATTTGAAAAAAGTAAATCTGTCGCATAAAACACATATTCTGCATTTATGGATTGGTTTATTTTTTCTCGGCCACTCATGTTCTACGTGCGGAAAAGTCCGTTTTAAGGTTTTAAAACTGTTTATTTCATAATAAAGGGTGGTCCAACCATAATGCACGATGTTAATTGTGACTCACACCTTAATGTCACGTTTTTTGCCAAACTTAATTTGACATTTCTTTGTTTCAGTGTTTGACAAATTCAACCATGGAGAGGTACACAATTGAGCAGCGCGTTAAGATTGTTGAAGCCTTTTACGAAAATGGGCGTTCAAATCAAAATGCATTTCGTGCACTTCGTGACTTTTTTGGTCAGCATAATCGACCAAATGTGTCCACAATCGGGAGAATTGTGTGCAAATTTCAGCAAACCGGTCTGTAGAAAATGTGAAAACACCTGTGCATGCTCGTTCAGTTCGTTCTGCGGAAAACATTGCTGTTGTTCGCGATAGTGTAGCAGAAGAGCCGTCAACCTCGACTCGTCGTCGTGCCCAACAATTGAACATCTCACGAACATCACTGATGCGAATTTTGAATAAAGATTTGAATTTTCTCGCTTACAAGGTTCAATTTACTCAAGAGCTGAAGCCTACTGACCATTTCAAGCGTCGTCAATACGCCGAATGGGTGGTTGAACAGACATAAGTGAATGGTGACTTTACAAAGAAAATCATCTTCAGCGACGAGGCACACTTTCACCTCAGTGGATTCGTTAACAAGCAGAATTGCCGCATTTGGGCAAATGAGAATCCACGAGTGATTGTTGAAAAGCCGATGCATCCACAAAGAGTGACTGTTTGGTGCGGTTTATGGGCTGGCGGCGTCATCGGGCCGTACTTCTTCGAAAATGAGGTCGGTCAAGCAGTTACCGTGAATGGTGTTCGCTATCGCGAGATGATAAAGGACTTCTTGTGGCAAGAAATTGAGGATATGGACCTGGACGATATGTGGTTCCATCAGGATGGTGGCACTTGCCACACAGCCAACGAAACAATGGCACTTTTGCGCGAGAAATTCAATGACCGTGTTATCTCACGTCGTGGCGATGTTAATTGGCCGCCACGATCATGTGATTTGACACCGTTGGACTTCTTTCTTTGGGGATATTTAAAAGAAAAACTGTACGTCAATAAGCCAAGAACAATTCAAGAGCTAAAGGATGAGATAATTCGGTACATTAACGACATTGAACCTCAATTATGTCTGAGAGTCATTGAAAATATGAACCATCGGATAGAGGTATGGCACCGAAGCCGTGGCGAGCATTTGGCCGATATTTTGTTTCACACATAATTGTCATAGATCCTTCTATCATAATAAAAAATATTAAGATAATTTTCTGAAAACTTTTTGTTATATTTACAACTAACATCGTGCGTTTTGGTTGGACCACCTTTTACATATAGGAAATATCTATACATCCTAGCAGCATCTGCGTAAGCTATTGCAAAGCATCGGACTTCCATTGTTCAAGAATAGCCGCAACGTTCTAGAGACTTTAATAAACTTTAAAATTGTAAGCTCTACAGTAGCAATAAAATAGAAAGTTACATTTTCTTGACAATTGTCAAATACTCATAATGATCATGTTTATTATCATTCATTTTGCCTGATAATTATGATTACTAGTTGAAATATTTAAACGCATTTGTAATGGGGCAATCGCCACAATGTACCAGCCAAGTAAAAGTAATTTTCCATTTTAGTTTTATTTATGTAAGGTAGATTTTATATAAAATCTACCACAATGAAAAATGATGCAATAAAGATGAAATTTATGTGCCCGTGACTGATGACAAGGATTTTCGTATTCCAAGAATAGTAGTTGGCGCCACTTAGCGATGTAGAAAGATGCTACTAGGGCATTGTTTCATGATAGTATCTCAGTTAGTTTTTGAGAGCAAATGCAGATTAAATCTGGGAATTTAACTAATTCTTCACACAGAATTACAAACACAAACCAGATGTACGAACGATGATAAAGGTATATACCATATATAAAAGTACTGGGTATTCCTTTACTTATTTAATCCTTTTCTGCAGGTAGACTGCACCATATTGTACAACAGCAATAGAACCTGAAAAAAGATAAACTTATTTTTCCGTTGCCACTTATTTTCGTGAAGTTCTTCTATCTACATGTCATGACGTCAATAACTTCTCATAATCTATCAGAGTAGCCTTAAATAATCTCGATGCCTCCAAAGACCTTTCATGAAACGATATTCCTGTATTTATATGAACAATCCTAGTCTTAAGGAGACTAATGTCTTTGACAATCAAGACATATTATCTATATACTGAAGGATAACATCTGTATATCAAGACTTATATGTAAGTCTTCATATATCAATCTCATTTTCAAGCTAAACTGCCTTATCACTAAATACATGCGAAACTGTGCTTTTGAAAGCTCATCTTTGTTGATCAAGATTTGTATATTCTAATGGTTTAAGAAGAACTGGAAAAACTACACGGTGTACCCCAAGAGGAACATAAAGCAGTTATCTTAATTTTCTTGCACTTAGATTAAATGCACTTAGTGCAACTTAAGTGTATCGTATTTCAGCAGAAAAGTTAAATATAATAAATTTTGATATAGATACTCATATTATTAATATTGTGTTTGTTGCATTATTGCTATTGTTATCTCTTGTTTAGGAATCAATTTATATATTTATTCATTATGAACTAATTAGTTCCATTAATCCGTTATTTCAAATTTAATTAAACCAATATCCATTTTTCTAGCACAGTACCTAATATTTTACAACTTTTATATTTTCAGTGGAAATATTTCTAGATTTAATTCTTCAATAACCAAGCAAGTTCATCTTAATTTGGATCAACAGTTGTGAATCACTTTCACCTTTGATCTTTCATGCCCATCGTTGTTTACCATTATCTAGATTTTCCCCATGGTATCAGTTTATTCGTAGGTTTCAGATTTCAACCACATTCTCGAAATATTGCTCATAAATTAGCTGATCAATGGTTTACGTTATAGTGTCTTGACCATAAGAATCTAGTGAACTGCTCTGATCTCTGATGCCCTGATCTTGATCTGATTGATATGCCTTGTAACCCACGTTCAGCTAATATTTCGTCAATATTCTGCCAGACAATGGTAATGGAAATAGGGCGGCATAAGTTAACAACAACCAGTTTCCATGCGGCCAAGTTTAAGAAAAAAATTAATTTTCCAGAATGGCAAAAAGTAAATTCAAAGTTTTTCATCAACAGTTTTATACATATACCTATATATATATATATATATATATATATATATATATATATATATATATATATATATATATATATATATGTACATATATTATTAAGTTTGTACACTATCGACTACTGTTTTTTGAGTATTGCAGTGTTTTGTTATTATGAGCCTCAACAGTTTGAGAAAAACATTGTTCTTATTTATCGTTAATTTGATCATCACATGTAGAAAAATTTCTGGTATTACGAGACGCAATGTAAATCTAGTGACACTTAACTGACACAAAAATTTAATGAGCTTATACATTTCTTAGTTAAACTGGTACAATATAAGTTGACAACATTCAACTTAAGTCCGGGACATATTTTTTCTAGAAATTATGGACACAGAGAAATCGAGTTTTTTACCATAAAGCCTCCAACTGCTGAGGCGAGGGTTAAACATATAGACGAGGACAAACAAATATATGCTTAGATATTGTGTATATATTACGATGACATTAATATTTGGAGTTAAACATTCTATACAAACCTTAGAAGCATTTAATAATATTTTAGCACCCATAAATATTAAATAAATAACAATTTACCTTAAATTATTTTAGAGCGCCTTGATATACCATATAATCATAAGTTATAATACTTCAAACAAAATCTAGGACATCCAGTACGATATTTTTTTGTTACTAAATTATTCAATAACAATTGTAATACCTAGTTTTTAGTAGGTTAGAAGGTAAATATTTTAATATCGATGAGCAATATCGTTCTTACAAATTTAGTTATTAAAAACCGTTTAAAATTCAAAAACCGCTAATTATGCCCACAATAACTGGCATTAGCGGCACAATAAAAACACCGTTCTCACGTTTTGATTTGGACTTATGACGGACAGACCATGAGAAATTTTTTATGTAATTTTTTAAGTGAATACTGCTTCGATAAATCTGATAAAGTTGTGATTACTTCTTGACATGTGTTATACACAAAGCATTACTATCATTTACAATTCTTTACTATAAATAAATTGACTTTCGAAACGCTATGGAGGGTATATTTCTAACTGTATGCAATATGCACCAATATTTTGATATACAAATACAACAAAGTAGTTCAACAAAATCAAACAGTGATGCATTATATGTTTTTTACTAAAGAAAAACTAATTTGCATCAAATGTTTTATTTTAAGATACTAGCGTAGAATACGTACTTTTTGTTTTTGATAGAAGAAAAATATGATAAAAATAAAATCATGTAAGGAAATTATACTACAATGAAAAAGGATAAATAGCAATAACAAAATGAATAAATAACAGAAATCTATAAAAATAAGCAGAGATTTAAATAAATATATAATAAAATAAGCATAATAAACTAAATTTATATGAAAATTGCAACTGAAAATATACTTTCTCCACTTTCTTACTTGATTTATGAGTTATGGCGAATTTGTTTTAACAATATGTGACAGTCTGAAATATAATTCCACTTACTATGACCGTAGGCAGATAGTAGCAGTCGACAATTACTAACTAAAATATTTTAAAAACCAAAATATTCAATTTTATTATATTTTACATGAAATTTAATCACGGAGATAAAATATGAGACGATAGCACAAACAAACTGTCCGTTGCGTAATAGGAATCCGACTCGAAACACAATATATTTAATTATTTTCTACTCGCGAAAATGTTAGATTTAAAATGTAGTTAAGAATCTAGTATTCTGTTAACCAAATGTAAAGAAGGAACGGAAAGAAGCTTGCCTCTCGTTATAATCGCAAAAGCTCGTTCCTTACCGCTGGTATTAGGAGGACTACAATCTATATAGTATCTACATGGTGTTTACTATATATATTTAAAACGTAGTACGATACTGAAATATGTAATAAATGTATCTTTAACCGTTCTCTTTATGCCAGATTATTATATATTACATTTCAGTAGGGTAAAATTGAGAGTTATTGCTCACCCCCTCCCACTTTTCTGTAATACCTCCCAAATTTTCCCCCTCCGCCGCCATTGCATCCATACTTCAGGGTATGGATAGTTTTAGCTAACCCCCAATCAGAGCCTAGAAAATTCTAGACCACCAATAAAAGAAGTGGATCATCCCACCCTCATTCCCTTCCTCACATTTTATTGTTTAAAACAGTACATTTGAATTTAACTAAATAATACAATGTAAATTATAAATTCATTTAAAATTCAACAATGTGAGGAATGGAATAGGGCGCAGTGATCTACCGCTCTGATTAGTGGTCTAGAACTCTCCATGTTCTGATTGGGGGGGTAGGCTAAAACTCTCCATGCTCTGATTGGATGCAGTGGCGGCGGAGGAGGCATAAGTGGAAGGAGTAAAGGGGAAAAGTGGTAATGGGGTAGTAAAATGGTGGGAGTTGTCTAGAACTGTTAATTTTACACTACATAAAACATATAGATGATTATAAATATAATAAATAATGGCAATTATAAACACAATTATGGATATGAATCAATAAAACTAAATAGTAAAACAGCATAACCCATAAATAAAACTTATTAGGAGTATTATTCTTACCTGCTTATTTCTTTTGGTGAAGTAATGCCTCACCTTTTTACCCCGATGATCCGTCACTGCTCATATATCGGACATGTAGTGTATACAAATGAGATCGTTGACATTGTGAAATATCGGAATTAAATGGATTATGTATGGGCGCTGAGTTATATAACTTCATACCATATTAGTAATTAGTTAAACTTGCCTGTTGAAAGTGAAGAGTCTTAAATTAATTAGGCGCGAATATTTTTTTCAAATTAATTACTACGATAGCATCTGCGCTGCTCATACAAACGAGTTATTACTCTTAAAAGTATTGTAAGAAACAGTGGAGATAGTGTCAGGAAAAAATTCCACAACGAGTACAAACTTTCTAATGATCTCCTCGGTAAATTAGAAATATTTCCGTGTGATTTTAATAAATAATTTCAACAATCTGCTTGTCAAAAGTGAGTGCAGTTTCTTCAGATTTCACACGAAGATTACATGGTCAATTGAAGTAAATAATGAATTTTGAATTATCCTCTAATAGTCTAATATATTCATACTTGACGATTTCATTTTAAAATTGTATTACACTACAATATAAAACAAACAAACAATATATAAATACAAAGTGATAATCGTTATCATTTTAAATAGACAAATGAAAGTTATCATAATGTAGAAAAGCACAAAACTGCAACAAAATAATAAAGGATAGATACAAGATTGAGAAAATATGAATACAGATTTCAGAAAAAAAGAGAATCATATAGAAATACAAAGACACAATAATTAAATAATTATAGAATATAGGTTCAAAGATAAAATATATAAAGTAATACATAAAGGCACAATCATTAGCAAATTAAAAGTTTATATACAAAGAAAGTAATATTCGATAGAATGTTACCAAAACAAAGGAGTCATATAAAAATCAAAAGTAAAGAAATACAAAAAACTAAAACATACTTTCTTCAGAAATTATAATTGCTTTGCAATCTACATCACAGCACTGCCCATCTGAAAGAGATGAACAGTTATATTAGTGATTTGAATGGTTGGAGTTGTTCCCATTCATATTCTTCTTCAAGGGATCTACCTATATCGGTGGATATTAGTTTGTATGTGCAGGAATTACTAAGTTCTAGAATAGGGTTGGAGTCGAGCAGGAGGAGGTTGTAACAAAACAGGAAATAAATTTTTAAGGTTAAATAGGTTTAAAGTTTCAAGGTTCGTGGTCTGATCGCCTGTTGGAGTCTCCGCTGTATTTCGTAAACTACCTCTCCCCAGTCGCTCTATATAAGTACAAATATGTGAATACACAAAATAAATAATAATTAACTGAATATTGTCAACAGAAACAAAGAACAGTCATATTAAAAATATTAAGACACAATAAATAATACAAAAATCAAACGATGCAAAGCAACTAAGATAGGTACACAGTAATAAATGCATAAATATGAATATTACTTCCTATATTCAATGAAATTAATGAATTAATGATCATCAATGAATCAATGAATTGAAAAACCTAAATTAATTAAGTCATGTAAAAGTACAGAAACACAAAAATACATAGAATGATAGGTAATACAAAGATATACAATTGTAAAGGTACGAAGGTACGGAGATGTCAAAGTGTGAAGGTAAGAGGGTACGAGGGTACCAAGAAACGAAGGTACAATGGGAAAGAGGGACGAAGGTACGAAGATGTGAAAGTATGAAGGTATCAAGGTATGAAGATTCCTTGGTATCAAGGTATCAAGGTGCAAGCATAAGAAGATACTAAAATATTGGGATTCGAAAACATTAAGATACGAAAATACACAGATACGAAGATACGAAGACACGAAAATATGAAGATACGAAGATACGAAGATGCGAAAATACGAAGATGCAAAGATACGACGATACGGTGATACGAAGATGAAAAGATATCAAGGTATTAAGATACAAGGAAACAAGGAAGAACGATAGTTACATTCTCCATATATAGAGTAGTCTGTAGTAGAGTCTCCTTAAAGAGAGATATAGAGTTAATATAATTCAGAAGATGTACTCAATATATTTAATTTCTGGACAATTTTAAAAATATATTATTTCAAATTTGAAAATCTAAAAATCTAAATGTGAAGAATCAATTCGCTTAGAGTTTAATAATTGTAAATTACGACAATTTAACATACAATGAGACATTTTGAATAACAGATACGATGGGATTCTATTAACCGCATGATTTTATAACTAAAATTATTTTAATAAAATTATAGCCAAACTATCAAATATTTGTTTGTTTCTATTTTCGTCCACGTTCTCGTTTTTACGTTTTCTCAAAAACAAATGATAACCAATTTTTACACCTTATAGGTGATGAGAAAAGTGACTTAAATGTTACTTTCGTTTAGTTTTTGTTAGAGTTATAACAAAACTAATCTGACATTTCAACTTTATTAAAAATGAATTTTTAATAACGTTTATAATTAAACGTTAATGATTGAGCTCCGCACGACCTTCCCATATTCAGTTTTTTTTTTCTAAATACGTAATTGTACCAGGCTTCAGCGAACAAGTTGCACAGAATCGGCGATTCTCATGAATCTCTCTCGAATTTTACGTTTAATTACACATTCACAATGATATAATTTTGATCCGAAACAGAAATCCATTACCACCCAGCCGGTAGGTATCATCAATTAACGTTATAATAAAAGGATTGAATGGCATTGGCGGTAAATTTGTGATTAATTATATTCCTTTACTTTGACTTACAAAATCTCAGTTCCTGTCAAGGTCGCCATATATTTTATGGGTCATATCAATGCCACGACTTGACGGGCCGAAGATATTCGTTATTGTTCTTCTCTATATTGGAACAATAACGAAATACAGGAAGACCTGTTACGATTAAACCACGTAATCAAACAGTCCGGTCCTGAATGGGGTAATTACGGATAATTAGTGTTTAATCTCGCTAGGTTTGGTTTGGCTTAGTTGTCTATGAATTATATCATTAGAGCGCTAACTTCTTAATAACTCACTAATGTCTTATTCAGAATTGTTACATAAGTATGCCCACGTTGTTTGTGAAGGTTTCCAGAGTCCTTCTCCCGCCTAAGGGAAATTAATTATGTTGATCTTATTTCTCAACGTAACGTCTATATTTCAGATACAGGTTTTAATGAAGAGAAATTACTTTATTCATTTCTTGTAAAAAAAAAACACTAACGTTTGGTAGTATTTTATTTCACACTATCACGTTTGTTATATAACTGCCAAAATGTCCCATATTTGGCATCTGAACACGATACATTTAAATCAAATTAGTGGAAGCATATTAATATATTTTAATTTTAGTACATTTGTAATAATTATACTAATAACTCCCCTTATTCTTAAATTACGAACACCGAGAAAGTCCAATAACCAACGATTATAATTAGTCAGTAAAGTTTTCCTTGGATGGTGCTGAAATCCTCGATGCAGCAACCACATCAAAAGATCTCTTTTCTATGAATATCAAAATATTACACTTTCCTCGACGCGTGCTTCGCTAACCAATTTGGCATCAGCGGATGATGAAATCTAATTTTTAAACTATCGGTAATCTCTGTTTATATCTAATATTTGTTCAGCTTTAGTAAACCTTTACCAAAAATCTTTCACAAAAAAAACTCTAGCATTTTAGGTACTTAGGTAAAACTTAGGTATTTTTCACAAAAATACCTATTCTCTTATAGTTATTTCCTTTCATAGTTATTGAACTGTTATGAGAATGTTAAGGCCATCCGGCTTTCTCACTTGCCTAAACAACATGACATATCTAGTCTAGGCGACCTACTTATTTTCATGTTTAGGATTCTACCTTAACACAAGAAAACATGAGGCTAGAAAAGTAAAAATTGGTCACAACAGCTTTACTCTCAGCTATTCGGGAGGATACCAGCTTGTGGCGGAAGCATTGTTCAATGGGAAGTAATGACACAGTATCCTCTCTATTGCTTAAGGAATATGGCACACCTACTCCATTCCATGTTAAGGACCTTACCCTAAAATGTGAAGAACTTTACGTTAAAAGAGTAAACGTTGGTAGCAGCATTTTTACTCTTAGCTGTGCAAAATAAATTGGCCTGTAGGAGAAGCATAGTTCAAGAGGAAGGAATGGCCCTGCACCTTCAAGTTACCACCGAGATATGGCATCTCTAATCTGAAGACACACAACCTATTGCATGCTCATGAAGGGAAACTAAAAGGAGGTTAAGTAGGTGTGACACGATAGTGTTCATTGTCGGAAATATCGGAATAGCTTTTGGAGATCATTAATGTCAGTATCTACGGTGGGAGGCTACGAACGGTGTCTATTATAAATGTTAATAGCAATCGAACTTACACTAATAATACCTGGCTCTAGATATGAAAATCATGTTTACTTACTCTCTTCCGTACAATATTCTGAAGAGACATTGTACCGAGTGTTCCAAATTTGATGGTATGTAGGGTCTCTTGGAAAACTATAATATATACAGCCTTCTATCTCTTGTCGTTTCAAAAATGCATCAGTCGGTTGTTAGTCGAGTAAAGTAATGGTGTATGATCCGGCCTTTTACGTTGTCATACCAAATTTAACGCTTACTGGCGGCAAGAATTGGTTAGGGATTCTTTTCACGAAGACTACTCGAATTCCATTTCGAATTCGAATTGACATAGATATGGAACTTCGAATTTGGATCTAGAATATTCGTCATCTAGAGTATCTCTGTTAACTAATAGAATACACGACAAAGTTCCATCCCAAGAACCTGGAGAGCTCGCAGAACTTAATGCATCTATGTAATGATCGTTAAATTCTTTTGTGTAATTAAGTTCACACCAAGCCTTTTCGATATCGTATGCTAGTTTCTTGAAAGCACAAACTTTTGGTTCATTTTTTAAATACCATTCCATTTCGTAACACGTCTGTTGCCAATGATCATACAAGGATGGTTGAGCTGTAAAATATCCGGTGTCGTGAATATCCTGAAGTTCCCAGAATATATCGACGCTAGGTAGTATATCCATGGTATCACAAAAATTTCCAAGGTACCCACCAAGATTCCCTCTAATATCTATTAGAGGGAATCAATCCATGGAACTTGGAGATCTTCTATGTGATACTATGAGACAATTTACCCTCAGAAGGGCTAACTGTAGGTCTTCTGAGGGTAATATAATGTATGTCCGTAATTAGTATATTTTAGATTAGTAATCCTCTTTCAATATTGTATTCAAAAAGCACACACCATTTGAAAATATTACAAAAGAGGCTAAGAGGGAAACAAATTTATTTGCATAACAACTTTGTTAAATAATATTTTTTCTAGAAAAGATTGCCTCCTTTTTTATAGTGTATTGCGTTCTTGTATAAAAGTTCTGCTAAAAACTTTAAAACGGAAAAAAATAGAAAGCTGTGGTTTACGCCATTATATATTTTTTTCAGAAATTGACCCCATGCCTACATCGTTTTAATCTGTGTCGTTGAGACTTATCGAGAAAACCAAATTCCCATTTAATTTGGATGTCCCTGTAGAATAGCAAAAACCTTATTGAGAATAAAATATATATGTTTAGATAACCTTAAATAGTTTGTGGTTAAACACAGTTGGGTACATGTCATTTTATGTAAGGAATAATTCAGTTCATCACAACAATTTTCTCCTGACTAAGGCCACGTAAAAACTAACAAACTATCATTTCTAATATGTTATGTCTAACTAATCTATTACATTAAAATTTGTGAATTTATTGTTAATGAGATTTGTTTATAAGTTGGTAAATTTAAAATAATAATTATAATTTATCTATGTTTACCTGAATGAAAAACCGACAATAAAAAATAAATAATGTAAAGTGCTCTTGTAAAGTAATGAAGGCTGGTCGCTACTTATAATGAAATGTTACCTTCAGGCTGCCAATAGGGTATAATTTAAACAATTAAGTTAGCTGAATTTTTAAATAATCATTGCAATACATTTAGTATTTTGAAATTGTAAAATTGTTTGTACAGGTTTAGTCACCTAAAATTGACCCCCTTTATTTCTCTTCATTTCAATCTAATCGAAAAATTCAAACAAGTATTTTACATGATTTTTTATATGTTTTTTGAATATGTAAACAAATTTTCAAAAATTCTGCAAATTGAAAGGGGTCGAACAGTTTTTTATTTTTTTTTTAATGGAACACCCTGTATGTTTTTACTTAAAAAAGTTACACACAGTTTTCTGATCACAAAAATATATAATTGTTGTATCTTGGTATGTATAATTCTTGAGATATTCATACAAATATATAGTCACATCACAGGAATAAGTTTGGCATAAGACCATAAATCAGGAGAGCTATGTTTTTGAGATATAACGACACATCTTGTTTTTTAAGAAAAAAAGTATGAAAATTCTTTGATGCGGCAACACATAATAATTATAATAAACAAATAAACCTATATTAAAATGACAACAACAAAGTTTAATGAACACAAAACATAAATAACGAAATAATGATAAAAAAAAACAATGCGCAACAATAAATAACATAAAACCAATGAACTTTATTAAAATAAAACATATCTATATGTTCTCCACGTATCCTTCGTTTCTATCAAGGCACAGTTGGCATCTTTTAATAAATTCATTTCTAACGTTTTCAAATAAATGAACATTTTGCCGCAAATTTTCTATTTCTTGACTGATACAGTCAACTCATCCGAGTTATTATATATCGAATTTTCGTATATGTTTTGTTTTAGTGTTCCCCACAAAATAAGTCCAAAAGACTCAAGTCTGGGCTATTAGCAGGCCAATATATAGTACCGTATCTTCCTGTCCAAAATAGATATTTGTCATTTAAATATTCCGTTACGTTCCGTACAGAGTGTGGAGGAGCACCAGCCTGTTGCCAAATAACATAATTCCTGGTTGCAAGGGGAATATTATCTAAATAGTTCTCTACTTCACCCCGAAAAATATTCAAATACTGAACTGCATTCAAGGACCCATTAATGAATACGTGACCCACAATTGTATTTTGATGAATACCGCACCACACATTTACTGTATTATATCCTTAGGTTTTTATCTTTTTTATAATATGTGGATTTGCGGGCGCCCAATAATGTGCATTTTTCCTATTAAAAAGTCCAGTCGTTGAAAAGCTACTTTCATCTGTCCAAAATAAGTTTTTTAAAAGGTTATTGTCGTTTTCTGCTCTCTCAATCATCTCTCTACAAAAAGCACTTCTGTCGGCAAAGTTATTTTCAGTTAAAAGCTGAACTGGCAAAATACTATAAGGCTTATATTTGTGACGATTTAATATACGTCTTATACTTGCTTGAGAAATATTAAATTCTTCTGCAGCAGCGTTAGTAGATTTATTGGGGTGTTCGTTAAAAAAAAATTAGAAAAAACGTCCATTTCCATATCTTCTCCTGTTTTGGGCTTCTTTCTTTCTCGTTTCTTATCTTTTAAGGATTCGTTGTCCCCAAACTTGAGATAAATATTAGAGAAAGTGTTCTTGGAGGGAACGCGTCTTTCAGGATATTTTCTTGCACATTCTCTTTTAGCTATATATTTGTTTTTATTGCTGGTTAAGTAAATTTCTAATATTTCTTTCCTTTCGACTAATGAATATCCCATATCAATATATTAGATATATTAACAAGTGTATTAAAACTTAACTTAAAGCGTATTAATAATATAACAATCAAACATAAGTCAAACATAACATAACTGTCAAACGAAGCATTATTGTTTCTTTAAATCATTTCGGTTCATAGATCTCCTGATTTATGGTCTTATGTCAAACTTATTCCTGTGATGTGACTATATATATTTGTATGAATATCTCAAGAACTATACTTTCCAAGATACAACAATTATATATTTTTGTGATCAGAAAACTATGGGTAACTAACCCGGTAATGTTACAAATTCAATATTTAACATACTCCTTCTAAAAGCGTAACTTTCTTAAAAACCTATTTTGCGATGTAACCACTACAATGTAATCACTGCTACATATTTATGCACCAGCCTGCTGCCAAATAACAGAATTCCTGGTTGCAAGGGGAATATTATCTAAATAGTTCTCTACTTCACCCCGAAAAATATTCAAATACTGAACTGCATTCAAGGACCCATTAATGAATACGGGACCCACAATTGTATTTTGATGAATACCGCACCACACATTTACTGTATTATATCCTTGGGTTTTTATCTTTTTTATAATATGTGGATTTGCGGGCGCCCAATAATGTGAATTTTTCCTATTAAAAAGTCCAGTCGTTGAAAAGCTACTTTCATCTGTCCAAAATAAGTTTTTTAAAAAGTTATTGTCGTTTTCTGCTCTCTCAATCATCTCTCTACAAAAAGCTCTTCTGTCGGCGAAGTTATTTTCAGTTAAAAGCTGAACTGGCAAAATACTATAAGGTTTATATTTGTGACGTTTTAATATACGTCTTATACTTGCTTGAGAAATATTAAATTCTTCTGCAGCAGCGTTAGTAGATTTATTGGGGTGTTCGTTAAAAAAAATTAGAAAAAACGTCCATTTCCATATCTTCTCCTGTTTTGGGCTTCTTTCTTTCTCGTTTCTTATCTTTTAAGGATTCGTTGTCCCCAAACTTGAGATAAATATTAGAGAAAGTGTTCTTGGAGGGAACGCGTCTTTCAGGATATTTTCTTGCACATTCTCTTTTAGCTATATATTTGTTTTTATTGCTGGTTAAGTAAATTTCTAATATTTCTTTCCTTTCGACTAATGAATATCCCATATCAATATATTAGATATATTAACAAGTGTATTAAAACTTAACTTAAAGCGTATTAATAATATAACAATCAAACATAAGTCAAACATAACATAACTGTCAAACGAAGCATTATTGTTTCTTTAAATCATTTCGGTTCATAGATCTCCTGATTTATGGTCTTATGTCAAACTTATTCCTGTGATGTGACTATATATATTTGTATGAATATCTCAAGAACTATACTTTCCAAGATACAACAATTATGTATTTTTGTGATCAGAAAACTATGGGTAACTAACCCGGTAATGTTACAAATTCAATATTTAACATACTCCTTCTAAAAGCGTAACTTTCTTAAAAACGTATTTTGCGATGTAACCACTACAATGTAATCACTGCTACATATTTATGCACCAGCCTGCTGCCAAACAACAGAATTCCTGGTTGCAAGGGGAATATTATCTAAATAGTTCTCTACTTCACCCCGAAAAATATTCAAATACTGAACTGCATTCAAGGACCCATTAATGAATACGGGACCCACAATTGTATTTTGATGAATACCGCACCACACATTTACTGTATTATATCCTTGGGTTTTTATCTTTTTTATAATATGTGGATTTGCGGGCGCCCAATAATGTGAATTTTTCCTATTAAAAAGTCCAGTCGTTGAAAAGCTACTTTCATCTGTCCAAAATAAGTTTTTTAAAAAGTTATTGTCGTTTTCTGCTCTCTCAATCATCTCTCTACAAAAAGCTCTTCTGTCGGCAAAGTTATTTTCAGTTAAAAGCTGAACTGGCAAAATACTATAAGGCTTATATTTGTGACGTTTTAATATACGTCTTATACTTGCTTGAGAAATATTAAATTCTTATGCAGCAGCGTTAGTAGATTTATTGGGGTGTTCGTTAAAAAAAAATTAGAAAAAACGTCCATTTCCATATCTTCTCCTGTTTTGGGCTTCTTTCTTTCTCGTTTCTTATCTTTTAAGGATTCGTTGTCCCCAAACTTGAGATAAATATTAGAGAAAGTGTTCTTGGAGGGAACGCGTCTTTCAGGATATTTTCTTGCACATTCTCTTTTAGCTATATATTTGTTTTTATTGCTGGTTAAGTAAATTTCTAATATTTCTTTCCTTTCGACTAATGAATATCCCATATCAATATATTAGATATATTAACAAGTGTATTAAAACTTAACTTAAAGCGTATTAATAATATAACAATCAAACATAAGTCAAACATAACATAACTGTCAAACGAAGCATTATTGTTTCTTTAAATCATTTCGGTTCATAGATCTCCTGATTTATGGTCTTATGTCAAACTTATTCCTGTGATGTGACTATATATATTTGTATGAATATCTCAAGAACTATACTTTCCAAGATACAACAATTATGTATTTTTGTGATCAGAAAACTATGGGTAACTAACCCGGTAATGTTACAAATTCAATATTTAACATACTCCTTCTAAAAGCGTAACTTTCTTAAAAACGTATTTTGCGATGTAACCACTACAATGTAATCACTGCTACATATTTATGCACCAGCCTGCTGCCAAACAACAGAATTCCTGGTTGCAAGGGGAATATTATCTAAATAGTTCTCTACTTCACCCCGAAAAATATTCAAATACTGAACTGCATTCAAGGACCCATTAATGAATACGGGACCCACAATTGTATTTTGATGAATACCGCACCACACATTTACTGTATTATATCCTTGGGTTTTTATCTTTTTTATAATATGTGGATTTGCGGGCGCCCAATAATGTGAATTTTTCCTATTAAAAAGTCCAGTCGTTGAAAAGCTACTTTCATCTGTCCAAAATAAGTTTTTTAAAAAGTTATTGTCGTTTTCTGCTCTCTCAATCATCTCTCTACAAAAAGCTCTTCTGTCGGCAAAGTTATTTTCAGTTAAAAGCTGAACTGGCAAAATACTATAAGGCTTATATTTGTGACGTTTTAATATACGTCTTATACTTGCTTGAGAAATATTAAATTCTTATGCAGCAGCGTTAGTAGATTTATTGGGGTGTTCGTTAAAAAAAAATTAGAAAAAACGTCCATTTCCATATCTTCTCCTGTTTTGGGCTTCTTTCTTTCTCGTTTCTTATCTTTTAAGGATTCGTTGTCTCCAAACTTGAGATAAATATTAGAGAAAGTGTTCTTGGAGGGAACGCGTCTTTCAGGATATTTTCTTGCACATTCTCTTTTAGCTATATATTTGATTTTATTGCTGGTTAAGTAAATTTCTAATATTTCTTTTCTTTCGACTAATGAATATCCCATATCAATATATTAGATATATTAACAAGTGTATTAAAACTTAACTTAAAGCGTATTAATAATATAACAATCAAACATAAGTCAAACATAACTGTCAAACAAAGCATTATTGTTTCTTTAAATCATTTCGGTTCATAGCTCTCCTGATTTATGGTCTTATGCTAAGCTTATTCCTGTGATGTGACTATATATTTGTATGAATATCTCAAGAACTATACTTACGAAGATACAACAATTATATATTCTTGTAATCAGAAGACTGTGGGTAACTTTTTTAAGTAAAAAAATACAAGGTGTTCCATTTAAAAAGAATAAAAAAATGTTCGCCCCCTTTCAATTTGCAGAGTTTTTAAAATTTGTTTAAATATTCTAAAAATTTATAAAAAAATCATGTAAAATCCTTGTTTGAATTTTTCGATTCGATTGAAATTAAGAGAAATAAAGTGGGGGTCAATTTTAGGTGACTAACCCGGTACAATTATAATTTTTTTATCTAACATATACTCACACTAATATAGCTGTTTACATAGCATATGTAAAAAATGTGCCATTTTACATTACGTAATAAAAAGAGGAGTTGCAATTAAAAAATATCCATGACGTCATACCTTCTACACGAATTAACCTGTTGTTATTGTATTATATTATATTAGTTGTATTATATTATTTGTATTTTAAAGAATGTACAACTAAAAATAATTAGATGAGTCCGAGAGTTTTCTTTTACAAAAATTATTCCTTGAATTTTTAACAAATTTATTCACCTTTTTACAAAAGAATTTTATATAGCATAATAATGAAAATAGTATTCCTTATATTTGAGACACATTATATTGATTCGAGTAGCAAAATTCAGACTCTAGGTCAGTTCTAAAAGAAGACCTTTAGGAATGACCCAAAACTATTTAAACCCTACTCTTGTTCATCAATGCTGATTATACAATCCTATTCACACTATTTGTAGTCCAACTAAAATTATAACAGCATATGAATTGAATAGACATATGGTTCTAACTAAAGTGTATTACAAATCTAAATCAATTATATGTAACCACGTTATTGATTTTTTTTTAATCGAAGCATTCTAAAAATGATGTAACTATAATTTTCCGGAGATTAGTGTTTGTATAACTAATGAGATACTTAAATCTGGACCAAATAGAGTGGCTCCTCAAATTAAATCGCCGGTAAAAAATAAATATCGGGAATACCAGCTATCGTAAATTGCCCACAGCTGTTACTCATTAAGAGTTTTTCAATAAGTTCGCTTTTATAATTTGTAAGATTTTTGTTTGTATTAGAACGGAATATCGGATCCAGTTGTATCATTAATTCAGAATAGTGGCTCAAGAGATGTATTGCGTAACGCGAACGGAATAAACAAAATTAAATAGGAATAAGACTATTTAGATGGAGATAAATATGTGTGAACCTTTCATAATAATTGCTACATGTTTTTTTAATAATATGAGCCTACTCGTCCTTTCTCTTACATTACCAAGACGATAAGTTTTATATCAATATAACGCTATTTGTAATTCAAGTTAGACCACCCAGAGTCTTAAAAAAATGTGAAAGAATGGATTTAGGTAATGCTATATTAGGAATAAGACAAAATTTAGGAACTTTTATAAACACAAAAAGTGGCAAGCTACACCTTGTTAGATTCCATTCTAAGCTGCATTTACCTGATGTAATATATCGCCAATGATAGAGGCCTATAGTAGATACTTTGGTATTTGAAACTAGGAAAATTTCGATGTGCTTGGCAAATTTTGTTGCTTTGAGATATGCCACCAAAGGTGCTGCGTTTGATTGATTTATCTTGCTGTTAATTATTCTGACACGTGCCACTAATTGACATATTATATCATTTGTTTCCTTTGATGCTTACCGCTAAGACCTCCGCGAACACCAAGCCTCGTCACTTCATAATGTAGGGAGGTCATTTGCCTGGATAATAATGTTTTCGTGGACGTTCCCAGAGGTCTATGGCCAAAGCTACGTGGATTGAAACTTACGAAGTTTATTGTTAATAAAATAGATCTTTTTTCCTAAATATATCTTCCGTGATATGTGGTGTTAGAGGGGCTATATCATTAAATCTCCAGAGAATAAGAAAGAGTTCATAGTTTTCAATTATTAAAGTTCTCATCCCTATTTACTAAACGACTGATTTCGTGTGTGTCACGAAATTTTTAGGTCGATGTACGAAATGCTTTTCGTTCAAATTTCGACATTTTAATAAAATCGATATAATAAATCGACCCTTGCGAACAACGTGGTAACTTTTGTTTTTTGATTCAAAACCTCTAAAGGCATGCTCTGGAGGTGACTTTGACATGAACGAGGGGGCGGCGCAATATTATTGCGATTTGCTTACCCGTTACATATTAAGATACTCTGTTATACATTATTATCAGATACTTATCGTATCTGAATATCGGAAGCTATAGACCAAATCGGTGAATATACCAGATATTTTAATGAATTACGACCGCCTTGGCAAAAGGGGATTAGAGATAATATTTCACACATATTCAATGGACAACAGGTCAATCAAATGCGTCCGACATCACGAATTGCTTAATATGGTGTGCCATAGGAAGCCTTGCATTGTTCTGTTGCAACATTTTATTTTCCACCCCATACCAGCAGGGTAGATTTACAATTTTGACAGTTTTGGTCCCTTAAATAAGTACTAGAAGTGACTTTGACCAATAACAAATCACATCCCGGAATCATTATATCCTCGACCGATATTGTATGTCGTTTTGCAGTGCAAGGTTAGCCACCTCTTTCTCCTCTTCTTCAAGATACCCATTTTCTTCCATCATGTTTCAACAAACAGAAACGAGATTCATCACATTCACTATAATACACCTAATTTTTTTCGTTATTGTTATATTTCACAACCCCGTGTCAGTATAGCAGTCTATGTGTCGGTGACAAGACTATTTTTGAAAAAGGGCGGTATCTACGGAACTCCATTTTCAGATGGGGTTTCGAGGAACAAAAAATCGTCTCTGGACGTGATTCTCCGGAAAATTTGTTTTAAAAAAATCATGGAACTGAGATGGAATCCATCTCAAGTTTTTCATCAAGAAAACTCATATTTCTCTGTGCAATTCCCTTTGGCTGATTTCGGAACCCATCAGGTAGTTTTATCTGAGATCTTACTTACTGAGATCCTACTGATCTAACTGATCATTTTCCTTGAAACGTTGTTGATAGATTGTGCTTTTTGAATCCTTATTTACTTGAAAGTTTACTATAGTTTGTTCACGTTCTGTAACAGCCATAGGTGCATCAGATGTTGTATTTCACATTACTGCACACTTTCCTTAACCAAACCTCAAAGTTGACAATACAGGAAACAGGATAATGAGCATGTATTTTATTTACTAGAAAATCTCTTTTTTCTATATTTTTCTTTTCATTTATTAACGGTGGACTAAACTGGTTGTACAATAACTCAAAATTCTTAAAACCTGGCAGATTCATTTTGATTACTGTAGCATCTATAGACCTCATCAGTTATTGCTCGTACTATGGTGCGCAAATTTCCATAGTCAATTGAATCTTAGAGTACGTTTAATGAAGACATACCCATGGTCTGTCCCTATGTCAATATGACTTCTTAACAGGAATTTATGGTCTAGTATTTTAAAATTCAGGTACTTTTTTTATTAGTCAAAAGTAGCTCCTAAATATCATGATATTGAGGAGCTGGAAGCATCATTTAATCAAAGTATGAGGTTCGATTGATGAGAAATGTTTTGTTCATCTCGTTTCATTAAGGCCGATACAATCTAATTATATCTCCTTCCAGTCTTAAATGATTATTAAATCGGGAGTGGAAAGACATTTTTGTAACTCCATCATAATAACCTTCGTAGTTTTGTAGATAATTGGCTCTTTTGTTTACCATTTCTTTTATCTGTAGCATATTCTTGTTGTATAGCTCCTATTTTTTCATTTTGAGGGGTACTTTGAATTTGATGAGTAAATTTGAAAAAATGTTTTTGTTTGACCAAAGTTTTACAATATGCTGTTCTGGGGTTTTATTTCTATTTACATTCTACGTATATTTTGAAAATAGACAGAGTTTTTCATAAGATCATTTATTAAAATCATTAATATTGTATAAACCTACACGCTTTCTATATGTCTTATTATTCTTATATGCTATACGAGTACACTATATATTTTCTTACTAGAAAATTACAAAAATTAGAAAACATTTGTATGCCTGATTCGCAGAACTATATATTTTTTGGTTTTTCCCCAACATGTCTTCCCTGGTTATGCTTTAAATTATTAAACTAACAGGCAGAAATAAAGGAAATAAACTTCTTCAATTATTTTAATAATATTTTAATGTTAATCGTCTTCCAAACAATAAGTCTTCTTGCGTTCTTGGCTGGTGCATTATACATGTAATTACCATATCGATAAAGGTTGTACGTTGTCTGTTTAAACACACTTTTTCATATAAGACATTTTACCCAATTCAACCTTCCTGCGCCTTTCTGTTCCCACAAGCTACACGATACCCCCCTAGTGTAATACGCCTAAAAGCCAAGGATTTGCGTAATTAAATTTACATTATATACCGAAATCGTACACACGCCACACAAATCAATATATCGATGTCAGTATCATCGCGGAGAAATGTCGAATCCACCGCGAATATTCATAAATATCCATCCTGCCGCCGAAGAGTGTTCCGGTATAAATGAAATTTCATGGTCACTTTTTGCCAAAAAAATTGATTTAATAAAGGAGAAACTAATCAAATTTTTCAGGCGACGTACTAATGATATCATCGTGTTTGCTAATATAATTACATCATTACCTTTGTTGGAGAAGGTGTAACAAATGATCTGTGATTTTTTCTTGGGCGGCTTTTTTACCGCCTGCAATATCCGCATGCACTTTTATAATAACTAAGGAACGGACTCGTGGGTTTTCAGCATAATTGGTAGGGAGCGAGTATGATGAATTATAGCTTTTTATTGTGAATCATATTTATGTAGGTCTGTGAAACGCACAGAGCTGAAGGGAGGTTGTAAATACACGCATAATTAATGTATACTTCCGGGATCGTGGACGTTACGACAGACAGGGCATTGCAGAATAAATATCTGTTGCCTTTCCCGAATAAATCCTGTCGAGGATGTTCCATAGGGTAATGATGAAAAAATATATTGTTTCAAGGAAAATAATACAGTTATAAATAAAAGTATTTTTAAAGTACAAGAGTGGAAATTAGTAATAGAGGTATTCGAGGGGTTTCACTCTTAAGCAATTACAGTAGTTAACCGATTATCATAACCATACACTATTTTATTGCAAGTTCTGGTAAAACTCCTCGTATACTTGTCAACGGTAGCCTTCAATGAGATGAGATCTTTATGGTTATGCTTCCTACTCTACTTTTCAAGTAATCCAATTCGAAATAATCGCAGGGGTTTAAGCAGTGGCGGCTTGTGATGAAATGAAACGGGTGCCCTGTACAGGGCTGATCCTAGGATATTGGCCGCCCGCGTGCAAATTTCAAACGTATTCAAACTACTGGCGCCGTAGGGACCGTAAAGAAATTGCGCCGCAGGCGATAATTTTGAAAATTTTCAAGGTCGCGCGTTTTCCTGATACTTCAAAATTTTTATGTAAAATCCGTTTATACAAAAATATAGACTTTCACAAGAAAAATATTTGAAATTTAATACCTTTTTGAAGAACATTCATATTTGCCATCATATTCTTTGGTTAAGAGAAAAGGCTTGTAAGGTGAATTTTCTACTAGAGGGTCTACAACACTTAAAATATTTTCCGAAAGAGTTTCAGTGTCACATTTTGTAGGTTTCAGGTATGTCCAAAAACGTTCAATCGGTTCACCATCGAGAATATATCTTAAAACTACCACTAACTGAGTGTTTGCAGATACATCAGTTGTTTCGTCTGCCTTAACTGCCAAAAATGAAGGTTTGTTAATTTCTTTAATTATTTCTTCATGACATACTTTTAATATACAGTCTAAAAGATCATTTTGTATTTCTTTAGAGGTTCCTTTAAATACTGAAGCATTTTGTAGATGCTCGCTTAAAGTTACATCAAGCTCAGCAGAAAAATTTATCAAACCACGAAATATCCCCGGGTTTTCAGAGGTTTCAGCTTCGTCATGTCCTCGCAGCGCCAGTTCAAAGGCCCCACAACACTTTATGTAGTGTATAATTTTTGACAAAACGTATCTCTTTTTTGTCACATTATCATTATGCTTTTGCACATTTATCCAATAAGCTGAATCTAGCTGCGCTTTAATATTAGTTGTTCCTAATAAATCTAATTCCGATGTATTATGTAGATGGCTTTTGGAGTTGTCGTGCTTTTTAATTTTTTCAGTTAAGTGCACCAAATCTGTCACCCCTACCTCTGTCCATGCTTTATCACCGCCAAAAAGTAAACAAGGAAAACAAAATAACGCATTTTTTTATTGCACCCACAAATCCAATTGTTCTTCGAATAAATGTCTCCATTAAATTGACGTTTATATGCTTTTCCGCGGCTAACACCTACAGTCTCAATAACAATATCGGGCAATGGCCTACCATTGTTTTTTAAATCAATTTTTTCTTCATAAGAGTATTTAAAAAATCGCTTCACATTAACTAAATTATAAACTAAATCCATTGTCACTATCATAGTATATAAATATTAATAATTAGTACAATAAATCACTACACAAATTCACAAAAGAGTATTTAAAATCTCAAATTAACACGAAATACGAAATAGGTACGATTTACGCCCGCCCGAGGAGTAGGAAGGAGTAAACATTCACTGATGTTGCCTTAGCTGGAAAAAATACAGCTCACTGACCGTGTAAATTCACGCATTTACGAGCGCCAAGTGTGGATTGTCGCGGGAGTTGAGGGGGAGGACGGGTGTGCCGAGCCGTGCTGAGAACTACCTCGTGTGGCCCAGTTCAATGTACCGCGACGCGCTCGCGTAGAGACCCAGATAATTCATCTTGTCTACTACTCAATAGAGGACGGCGGGCAGAATGCGACATTAACGCAATAATTTGTTTAGCTGCACCAACTAACCAAATTATTTTATTAATAAATTTTAGTAATTATTATGTCGCGAAAATATACAAATATCTCATTTTTTTGGCTGTTCTGCAGCTCTGCAGCACCTATACACCAGCCGCCCCTGGGTTTAAGCCTGAAGAACTTGGTGACCACAAGGCCCCTGGAATACTGTGAGTACGTATATCCAAAGCAATAAATCGTCCTGGAGTTAAAACAAGGATTCTATGAGTCCCGTCTTGCATAAACCAAAAACCACCCAGGCATGAATTTCTTTGTACGAGTAGGATAAACGCTCCAATAGCTGGAATAGTGTTGCGTCGTTTGAGTTCTTTTGATAAATGTAATCCCGAAAAGCCGTTAATCAAAAATTGCGTAGCAGACTAATAATTCTTCAGGGTGTAAGTCAGGAACAACAGTTAATTCTGGTCTCTAAATTACCCAGAATTGGTAGTTATGTTAGTTAAGATTACAGAGATCTGTCAAGATTACTTCAGTCAGAATCAAAAGTAGAGTACGCCTCATTAAAACACCACAGCTTTGTGACATTGATCAATTTCTGATGAAATTTTTCTAACATATATTGGGCAAATTGTAATCTATTTTCGAAATTATCATCTTTAATGACCTGTGTACGCGTTGGATCTGGTATGGTATCTGTGTATGTCTTTCAAACAGATTCTGGTGGAATTTGTTTGAAAGAAATCCTCCAACTCCAGATTATGAATTTATTCAATATCAACACAAGGTTTGCGTGTGTTTATTGCTCATCCCCTAATGACCAATTTCATCAACTGTTTCAACCATCTTAGAAGTAAAGCGTAACAAATTTAACACTAAGGAAAATAGACTACAAAATGTTATAAATTATAATTAATAAATTTAGGTCTCAATATCATTTACCTTTCAATTGTCCTTATATTAGGCCAGTTCTTGTTATGACATTCATACTGCCGTGCCCTCTGAACTGTTTTCACATTTTTCCCATTTTGAAATATCCATAAACCATAAATATTCGCGTCTTCATTGAATATTTAAACATTGTGTTATTTTAAAAATACAAACTACTCGCGCACGAGAACACAAATAAACTGAATTGCTAGTGTGCTACGTTGCTATACTAGAGAGAGGTAGTACGTTGGACATAATACCCATAATTATACACCATCAATGGGCAATGGGAAATAATTATTAATTAATCAGAAACAAATAAGTATTTGAGCTGTATGTAACGAATATTGATTATGGGAAAACCCAGCAGTAACTGAAGACCGACGATCAGCTGGTACAAACAGCCAGCGCGATGAGCTCATTCGGCGGCATTGTAATCCGGACCAAAATTTACCACTCTACTAATAACACATTTGCACTTATTAATGTTAGTATTGCTTTTAAAATGTGGTGTTACCGAAGAATGATCAAAGTTCCATGGACTGATAGGGTTAAAAACGAAGAAATATTGGAGAAAATTGGCGAGAAGAAAAGTATGTGGAAAAACATAAAGAAGAGAAGAGATAGAATGATAGGCCACCTGCTGAGACATGGGGGAATAGTCCGCGATATTTTGGAGGCAGAAATAGGAGTGAAGAAAGGCAAAGGTAGGCCTAGATTAGACTACTGCTCGCAAATAGTAAGGGATGTAGGTTGTAGCACAATTAGCGAAATGCTAATTGTGCTACACACAAGTTAGCACAAGATAGGAGAAGCTGGAAGTTAGCGTCCAACCAGTCTTAGGACTGATGACCTCATGATGATGATGATGATGTTAGTATGATACGTATTTTGGCAAACTTATTACGTATAGAACTATTTAGTGAATTAAGATAGAATTTTCCGCTTTTGAATTGAATAAAATTTTGGTATAGATAGATATTAGTTTTAAGTATTCCTGTGCCAAGAATACGTTTAATTAACTGTAAAAATATTGTGCAGACAATCTTCTATTCGCAACGCGCTAGCAAAAACGTTTTAATTGTCGGTTATGCTTTGAGTAAACACAGTGTGCAATATGAAGTCGCGACAGTTAATTTTTAAATTAAAACAATCTGCGCTCGTATCAGCAAAAAACTTTATGGTATACCGCGTAAAGTGCGCTTTACTATAAAAGGAAATAACTTTAATTAGAGAATTTGTTGCGAAGTGTTAGTATTATCCAGAAAGACATTAAACAGTGTAATATATATGAGTACGATGGTAGACAATGAACGTATTCTCTCCGGTGTGTTTTTTTCTAATAGAAAACTAATAGCGACATAAATTAAACACCGTCTCGATGATTCTTAAATGTAGTTTTTAATAACTTATTTACTACAAAGATGTAATATGGACTTCTGCATAATATGAAGATGTTTTCAGTATAATCTCGACATAAATTAAATTCAAATCAAGGTTTTCTTTATTACATCTTATTTATTTGAAAAATTTTTAATAATTTCTAAAAGAGAACGTTGCTCTGATTCTAAAAATATATTGGTGCAAGAAATAATTTGAAAAGAAATGTGATCAGTATACAAAAATTGTAATTAAATCCGATGCTTGGGAGAATTAAAATTTTGAGGTACATTAATTTGTATTTAAGATGAAAGAATCTATTTACAGCCGGCTGGATATATACATGTACCCTTTATTAAAAGAGCACTAAGAGATGAAAAGAGAGGACAAAAAGATTATGAGAGCAAAGGAAGGATAAAGTGCAAATTCTTGAATTTTTTACCTCCTACTACAAGAGGTATTCAAATATAATTGAGAATTTTAAGCAGGAGGTCTTGGAGGAAGCACAGTTGGGTCGGGTACTGGTGGAAACGGGGGGAGGGGGTAATGGGATTCGAAAATTATCACTGATGCAGCCCTGAGAGCATCCAGTGTGGCACAAGCCAAAGTGACAAGTACAGCCGTCTGTTGCACAATCATCATTACGTTTTTGACAAGGGAGGTGAGTTGTCCAGCTGAAATCTTGCAAATACTGCGACAACAGTTTGGTGAAAATAAAATACCCCTTCATAGCTACGAGTATTTATTGGCACAGAACATTCCCTGAAGGGTAAGAGAGAATCGAAAATGAACCCCACAAACGCCACATCGACCCAGGATTATGTCGAGTTTAATCGAAGACAACATTCAAAAGCTCGTGACCTCATTGAAAATGACAACCTCCTCATCATCGTTGAAATCGCTTTTGAGGTAAACATCAGCAATGGAAGTATCCATTCGATCATCTACGATGAGCTCAGTTGTAAGAAATTTTGACTCGTTAATTGCCACGCCTTATTTCAAAGGAACAAAGAAACGTTCATCTTGATATCCGCCAACGGCTTCTCGCTCATTACCGGAGTGAGGAAGACTCTTTCTTTGGTCGTACTATAACCTGTGACAAGAGTTTGGTTTATCTCTCCCCAGAACAAGCAGGTCATCTAAATCACTCCCTTAGATTTTTGAGCCACGAAACATCGCGTCTACGAATACTTCATCTTCCCCTAACCTTTCCTTGAACTATCAGTTGGAGCAGTGTATATTTGGAAAATCTCATAACGTGGCCTAGACATTGAAGCTTTCTCTTCTTTAGGGTATTCATTATTTTGAACTCTTTTTGAATTTTATTTAGAACTTCGGTATTAGTAATCCTATCTGTCCAGGGTATACGCCACATTCTGCGATAACACCACATTTCAAAGGTTGTATTATGCCCATGTGATCCATTTTTAGTACATAGGTACTTCAACTTTATAGAAAAGTGGGAGAAAAACGTAACAACACAGCATACTCATCCTAAATATTATACTAATATCCCGACTAATGAACATCTTTTTTATTTTCATGAATACTGACCTAGCTATTTCTATTCTCGCACAT
This sequence comes from Rosalia funebris, assembly GCA_037954035.1. NCBI lineage: Eukaryota > Metazoa > Arthropoda > Insecta > Coleoptera > Cerambycidae > Rosalia > Rosalia funebris. The sequence continues at coordinate 37,886,802 of JAZFAV010000015.1, forward strand.
ATATATATATATATATATATATATATATATATATATATATATATATATATATATATATATATATATATATATATATATATCATTTGTTTGATCACCTATCCAAGTACCTAGGTATTTATAGCGTTGAAAAAGAATATTAATCGCAAAGAGTTGTCCCGAATCCTTCGCCGAATCCAAAGAGTGTATTGTTTATACTTTCTTCAAGCTTTCTATATATTCTTTTATGAATGATCTTTAAGAATAACCTTAAGGTGTGGCTCATGAACGCAATGGTTCTATAATTTTAGCGTTTTCATGAATTTAGTCTCTTGAGAATAAGCACAAAGGTAGATAAAACCTACTTTTTAGGGACTTCCCCCTTCTTGTAGATGATACTGAAGAGATTAAGAAAAATATCAATTATATCGTCAACAAAGAGCTTGATAAGCTCTATACGTATTTGGTTAAGACCAACAGCGTTGGTTTCCAAGGCATATTCTATTTTTGATTTTAATATGTTTCGGTATACGTTGTTCACTTCTAAAATCAAATTTATGCTTTATGTAAATTTTTATATACACTCACTTTGCGTTTGCTCTTCCTTTTCTTTTCCATTAGGTCCAGGATTTTTTGTTATCCAGGGCTTCCTCTTGGTGTTTTTGTTTACCAGATAATTTTTTGATATTGTTTTGAAACATGTTTGTGTATCTCTCAAATTTTCATACACACTGAGTTTATTTAGTAATCGTATAATAATGTATTTACTTTGTTTTACTGTGGTGTGAATTTTAGGATCCTTAAGGGGTTTTATATCTATATAATAGTTGACGTTTTGCTGTTTTTTTCATTTTTGTACTATGTTTAGCTATGACGAATTTGTGGTCAGAATTAATATTCACGTCCGGATAAGTGTTTATAGCTTTGATTGAGTTTTTATAGCTGTTATCAATAAGAATGTAGCCCACTTAGTTATTATTTTTATCTGGTCCACTTAGTTATATATTTTTATAAGGGATTTGTTATCATAAGATCTTTGTTCTGGCAGAACTCTATCAATCGAGCCCGTCTATCGTTCCTTTCTCCCAGACCAAAACCCCCTACATGTCCTTCTACCTGGTCCTTGCCTACTTTAGCATTTAAATACCCCGTTACTATTGTAATATCACTACTTTTGATGTTTCTAAACATCGTGTCTAATCCGGAGTGAAATTCCTCAACTTCGATTTCTTTCTTCTCTGGCATTGGTGCACGTATCTGTATGACATTCATGTTGTCATGTGTTTTCTTAGTTGCAGCAACGTTACACTGTCTAAGTATGGTGTAAAACTTAAAGCTGACTCTGTAATAAACTTATCCAAGAGCACTCCAACTCCATATACTCGTAATTGTACCGAGTCACTGTTTCCTGAATAATAGAATATGCTGTTGTTTGTAGGTCTGCTGCCGCTTCCTGTATGTTATATAAAATACGTATATCACCTGAATTCAGTTCACCATTCCAACACCGTCAAAACATATCATTTACAATTTTTCAAATCACAAAAAAATGTATAAGGTCATTGTATGTTGTTCCTCAACGATGTATGAACATAAATATTCTTATAATTAACATTATCCACAGTTTAATATAATATAAAGACACTATATAACCCAAGTACGCTCATCACAGTCATCTCATTGTAATAACGCGGATTTTTAAATTTCTTTGACATTTTCATCGATCTATTCACCATTGTATGTACTCCTCTATATGTTAATTATAGTATTTCACAGATTATTGATTAGAACATTGGTACAAATGTTACAAGGCTAGATTGAGATAAAAAGCGACTTGAGATCTGATTATTTAAAGAAGCGGATGATACTTTGCGTTAGCTCATTTTATGGAAAGCCAAGGTTAATTTTATTATATTTATGACCCATCTTGTTTGTTTGCAAAATATCGTGAGGTATTGTTTATTGTATGTACTGATATAAGGCAGATAAGGATCTGTAACCTTTCAATTAGTTCCTTTTTTATGTGGCATGTAATGTAACGGATTTTTATAACGGTGTTCTAGACTACGATAATTTAATAGCGTCTCATTACTACGATATACCCATTTTGTTTGATTCAGGTAAATTATTTTGCAATTAAAGCATAAACTTTTAGGCGATCTTTAATAATGTCCTCTGATCTGAGAATACACATATTTGTGCATATAGGAGATATTTTTTACCTAATTAGGTTCACGAGAAATTATAACGATCATTTGAAGTAAATTGCATATTTACTCTAAATAGGCAATTAAAGGAATTACACAGAATTCAATCACCAAATAGATAAATATGATGCTATTAATTGGTCATACACATATAAGCGTAGAATAAAATATGTGCAATGAATAACAAACACGTAAGAATAGTAAAATTTTAAATTCTTGTAGTAATTTTACGTTTTATTGACATTTATTTACAAGGCTCAAGGAAGGGCTTGTACCACCCTCTGAAGTATGTATGCACCATCTGAAGCATCCCTTGATCATTTCTATCATTATGTTGATAGAAAACTGACTTAAAGGAAATATGATTTAAAGAATGAAATAAGATATAGTCCTATGAGGTAATCTCTGTAAAATAATGGATTTTAGATAAATTTGTCTTTTAAAAGATAAATTTGGAACGGTGGAGCGTGTGTCTACGAATCCGTGTTGATTATAAGATAGAAGGGTTGCGCAGTAAGATAAATTTGGGTTTATAACATTTCGAAAATATTTGCAAGATTTGACAGAATAGTGATTGGGCGATAATTTCTTTGTCATATGGATTAGGTACCACTTTTTAATATAGAGTAGAGCCTTGCTACTTTCCAAACATCAGAAAAAGTGTGGGTAGAGAGTGCTAGATTAAATAATATGAGAAGTGGCTCTATTAAGGTCCCTGGGCAATATTTAGCAACAAAACTAGGGATCTGATCATCCCCACAGGTTATTTTGTTCTTAAGTTTAGATAATGATTGACTTTTAAATCCGCTTCTGTAAATTTTACTATATTGATACAGGTCGAGTTACTGTCACAATTAATGTTTATAGCTTGCACATCGTCAGTGGAAGATACCCTGGAAAATATCTAGCAAATCCATTTACAATTTTGTTTTGACCATCAAATGGTTTCTCATCGAAGAAAACTGTTGATGGAATGCGCGTCGAACTTTTCTTGTGAATTGTGAATATAAGATCAAAAACTATTAAGATCACTCCTAAAGTTTTGCTGAATGTCTGTATGTTAAATAGTTAGTACTTTAATAAGCATCAACTATTTGTGCTTTAATAATGGCTCGTAATCTCTTGAATTCAGTGATGATCAGTTAAGTGATGCCTTTTTTTATTGCGAAATAAGCTTTCAGTTTAATATTAGTAACTATTTCAGGAGTGTACCACACTGGATATTTACGTTTGAACTTTTTATATGTAGGAACGGGGTTATTGAAATAACTATAAATTTTTAGGTAAAATGCTTTACGTGCATAATTGATTTAGGTATGAGTTTTTAAGAACTCCCAATTACTATGTAGTAAAGAACGATATAGCCTAGAAAAACTGCCTTTCTTCAAATTGTATGTTTTATTAATAGGCTCAGGGAGAAAATTACAGGGTTCAGACTTACTAACCTCAGTAGTTACTAATAGGGAAGGGGGTGGTAACAATCTTCTTCAACTATGGGATGAGAATCTCTTTGATTCATAATGAGAATGAACTGCACACCTTGATATCATAGAAAATCATTCTAACTTGCTCATGGAACAACTTCTAGTATCATTAATGAATAAAAGGCTTGTTGCAGCCAATTTAAATTAGATATTTATAATCATAGTTAGTTATTTGTAAAGAATCAATTAAATTTATAGTACTTTAGCTCATAGAATTTGTATTACTTTAATTGCTAAATAAATAATAAATAAAATCCAAATGACAAACAAATCCCACACATATAATAAACACACACCGTACATAAAAATATGTGGCATTCAGATAAAGCTGATGATGTTGAAAGGAAGTATTATATATATATATATATATATATATATATATATATATATATATATATATATATATATATATATATATATATATACCGGGTGTACCAAGAAAAACGCCCCAGCCTATAACTTTGTAATTATCGACGCTAGAAACGCCATTTTTTGGACTTTGGTGTTAAAGTAGGTTTTTTATAAGCTCTGCATATAATATGTAACATGTTGCTTCCGGAAGTGACCGGAAGTTATATCAACTTTTTTATTTTAAATTGAACACCCTGTATATTTTACGGTATTAGATGGCACACTTTATTCTGAATCCATTGATATAATATTGTTTGTGCTTACTGTCAATGGTTAACAAAATACATAGCTTTATGTACTATACTGCGGTAATAACTAATAAATATAGTACACTATAGTCTAAGAGGGTCTATGACTACAATTTTAAAACAATAGTTTTACAAGTGATGCTAGTTTGACAATTCTGTCCTTTCTGTTTATTGTCACAAAGTAAACGAATAGATTTAATTTAAAAATCTTTGGGAATAATGAATGATGAAATTGTAGTTCTATTAGATATGTTGGAAGTGTACTATGTTTCAAATAAAAATAATTAAGAGGCCTTAAGAGGGTACGTTGAAAATTTTCCTAACAGGCAAGTCCCATCTAGAAGAAAATTTAGTAATTTCCATGAGAAATTCAAAAGCACTGGGTCACTGAAGAAAATTAAAAAAGAAAATCCAACAATAGCAAATGAAATGAGACAGTTGGACGTTTTGCTGGCAATTGAGGAAAATCCTCAAACTTCAACTCGGCAAATTGGAAATAATTTAAATATGTCACATTCAATGGTGCACAGAATATTAAGAAAGCATAAAATGTGGCCTTTCAAATCTAATTTAGTTCAAAATCTACAGGAAGTTGATGCTCTTAGGGGAATTCATTTTGTAATACTTTTCTGCAAAGGGTAAATGACGATTATTTATTTTTAAATAACATATTATGGTCGGATGAAAGTACTTTTTGTAACAATGGTATTTTTAATAGGAATGTTCATTACTACTGGAGTGATGAGAATCCCAGACACACTAGAACTACAAATTTTCAGCAGCGTTTCAGTGTAAATGTTTGGTGCGGGATGAAAGGCAATAAAATAATAGGGCCTCACTTTTTTAATGAACATTTAAATGCTATTATTTATAATGACTTTTTAAGAAACGACTTGGATAATTATTTAGAACAATTGCCTGTCAATGAATGCGCGAATGTGATTTTCCATCAAGACAGGGCCCCTAGCCATAATGCCCGTATAAATGTAAACTATTTAAATGGGCGATTTGGAGAAAACTGGATCGAAACGAATGACCCAACAAGAAGGCCAGCTAGGTCACCTGATCTCAACTCATTAGATTTTTTCTTATGGGGCCATTTAAAGGATCAGGTGTACCTAACAATTTTGCAAAACCCTTGAAGGCCTAATGCAAAGGATTAGAGTGGCTGTTGACAACATATCACCTCAATTTGTCCAAAATGCCGTAAATGAGGTAATACGAAGGTGTCAATTATGCATTGAAAATGAAGGTTGGCAATTTGAACAATATTTAAATTAATACATACTAACAGATTTTGAACTACCAGGTACATTATTATTCGTTTGTTTTCTTAATGAAACGTTTTATTTGTTTTTCCTAGATTCTTTAAATTATTTTTGTTATTGATTTGTTGGTTTTGCTGCTGTTTTTCATTAAATAGTTTTGTTTATACCTAGATATTCTTATTTTATTTACCCTCATTCTCAAACTATTAACACACATAATCTAAAAAAAGAATGTAGTATAATGACATTCATTATTCAAAATATGTCTCACAGCTCCCTAGTGCTACAATGTAATGCAATGTACAAAGGTCTGTATTTTGCTAACCGTTGACAGTAAGCAGAAACAATATTATATCAATGAATTCAGAATGAAGTGTGCGATCTAATACCGTAAAAATATACAGGGTGTTCCATTTAAAATAAAAAAGTTGGTATAACTTCCGGTCACTTCTGGAAGCGACATGTTATATATTACATGCAGAGGTCGTAAAAAACCTACTGTAACACCGAAGTCCAAAAAATGGCGTTTCTAGCGTCGATAATTAAAAAGTTATAGGCTGGGGCGTTTTTCTTGATACACCCGGTATATATATATATATATATATATATATATATATATATATATATATATATATATATATATATATATATATATATATATATATATTATATTGATGCATATTTTAGATTTTTATATTATGTATATAATTTTGAATATAGATTATGTTATGTATGTTATACTTACTGTTTTTTAATTCTTTTTTTAATTATTTATTTATGTTTTATTTTATGATTATATGCTCCGTTACTAGTTCTTAACTTTCTTTGTGAGATGAAATTCTTAATCTCAGTAGTCGGTTCAAAATCGTAGACAGTCACCATACATCATAGCAAACATACCATTTAAAGAGATTACTTTAAAATTTTATACATTTATTTAACGTTAAAAGGTTACAATTGAAATTTGAGCATGTAATTAATATTTCTTGGTTTCTTGATATCAATTAATACTAAATAAAGGTGAATTATTAAATTTTCAGTATTATTTGTACTTTCTTTTATCGTTAAAAAGTAACCCTTTACCTTCCTATTGACTGATAATTGTTATCATAATTTGTATCTAAATTTCAATAGCTAGGCATAGAGTGTTGCCTATTCTAACATTTGTATTTTAAATTCATACAGTGACCTACTTTTCTTACCACTAAAGTTCCCTAATTAAGCGTTCTATGATCTGTGATCTGTGAATGTTTATAGATTATTATCGACTTATCGTCCTTAATATTACCTCACTGTTTTAAGCAGTCCTTTTTACACACTTATTTTATTGTTTTTGAAGAGGGTAAATCTTGTTTTATTATGTTTAATCTAATATAGGAAGTATCCTTTTTTATAATGAACCTCTTTTTTAGGTTAGGTAACGTTAATTTTATCGTACGATTTTATTATTCAATTATACGTTATATGGTACCTTTTTCCATTGTTGTGGGCCCCTTTAAGACCTTTAGGGCTCCTCTGATATGACCTTCGGCTATTCTTGATGGAATCTGAGTGAAATATTGGCTGGCACTGGGTAACTTATTCGACTTTATTCTTGGTAGGTATTTTATTATATTTTATATTTTAATACCTTTAATTATACATTTTCTTCAAATTTTTTTATCATTTTTCATTCAGCGATGGTTTCATTCAGCGATGGTGTCCCCAAAATCTGGTTTTTGACTATCGTGTCAACAACTTTCGTTTGTTTCCCTTAGAAACGACTTAAATTATAATGTCTCTTTCGCATATATTTTCTATGGCACTTTCTTTTTACACTCACTTTGTTTTATTTGTACACTTTTTACCCTTATTATCTATTTTACAATATTCAGTCTTCTTTAAATTACAATTCTAAATGTTAAATTTTGAATTCTTACCTTTATTATAGTATAGAATTAGTATTATATTGCAATAATATTTTGGATTATGTGTATGAGGCTTTAGGCTGTCACATTTTGACATTTCTTTAAATTTCAATTACAACATTATTTTTGAACATTAATTTTAATGTTATTTTATGTTTTCCAGTCTCGATATTATTATCGATAGATAAACTGGAATATATTAAATCTTTTCCTATGCATATCTCTACTTTTCTCATGGTTAATTTTGAGCAATTTGCAATTTTATGCTTCATGTTACCGTTCTATTAGACAAATTTTTGTTCAGATTAATTTTAATTTATAACTTACTACTTTATTTTATATTTTGAACTTATTAAACATATAATAATCGATACATTATTTTATAATTCAAATTTCTATAGTTGTATTGAATGTGTGCTTGATTTTATGAGTGTTTATTCATTGTAAAGTTTGATTATGTATGTTTAGTAGTGTTTAGGTATTGTTTTGGATCATCTCAATATATATATATTATTATATATATATATATATATATATATATATATATATATATATATATATATATATATATATATATATACACGAAAAAATGCCCATACAAAAATAGAATCAGTCTCTCCAATTATTTCTTACTTATTTCCCACTTATTACAAATATCTCTTAATTCTATACCAATTTGGTTATTTCTCTTAACGTCAGTTTAAGAGGCGCATATTATATCATATGGAATCTACCACATGCATTAGTAAGTACTATATTATACTGGATTTATGTTTTTATATCCAAAAAGTATTAAAGTTTACAATTATAATGCGAAATATTATAATTTACATTCATGTTAAATTCTATATCATAACAACAAAATTTTATTATATCAGTTTCGTATTACTTCAAGTTGTAAAATTCCCACGAATCTGACTAAATTTTGTACTAATTATATATTTAATACTGCTTGGCTAAATTTAGAATGAACGTAAGCTGTTTTTAAACGGAAGTAATTGATATCTTACGGCAATTTAAACAAAATTTGTTTGCCGAATGAACTTGGTTCTAATTTAATAATGCACATTAGAAGCTTTGATACCACAATTAACCTTTACACCGTTCCTCAATGTAAAACGTATCAACTGGATCGCATCTCGTGGTCACGAACGGACTAAAATAATTCTCATCCTGTACATTTTTAGGCAGGCGATCGCCGCCGTGAGATACATTCGCATGGATTCTAGAATAAATCGTGAATGGAAATACAATGATTCATATAATATTAATTTATGATGTGATTAGTTTTTACCATTTCTTTATCTTGGATTCTATCTTTGCGATTACGTAGGTAATTCCTGAGTTCCTGAGAATATTCATGTCTTGCCATAAATCAAACGGTTCGCTGTTAATAATATGTTATGAATAGGGTCATCTGGGGTAATTATTCTCGGGCATTTTCATACAGTATGAAGTTCAAGCTTGGCATTTATATGGAGGAACAGCCAGCTGCTCGCTTCTATAAATTTTGCAATAATTATGTTTCGCTCTTACAATGTTGAAAAGTGTTTGATCTATGCGATGGCTTTGGATTAGGATGTTAATGTGAATTCATTTAGAAATGCATTTACCGTAGCTTACCAGCCATATAATTTCAAAACTGGAAGAAAGGTAGTGCTTAAAGATTAGACGCCTCCACCTACCCATTTTTGATAAAGTGAATATAAAACGGATGTCTATTTTGTTTTACCAGATTCTGATACATCTATAAACTTAATAAACAGTGAAGATCCGCGAAATTTCCACTATTCAACACTCTAAATTTGTCGTTGTTCTCCTAATTCTGAGATATGTTACATTCGGTTAAATTTTGAAGTTTTCCACTCAATATTCTATACAATTAATCGTAACGAAATTAAACAGACAAGTATGGTAATTCTTTTTTATCTTATGTTAGACGTAAATATCTTAATAACCATCTTGTGACCTTGTTACGATATTGTATCTTTCTGGGAAGAGAAAGAGAAATACACCCCTAATTCGACTTTATATTCTTAAATTGTAAGCCTGTTTCCTCAGTTTTATCGCTGTAGTATTTATCCAAATTTCAGTTTTGAGCATACATAGGGTATACGAGTTAAGTTACTGCTCATCAATATAGGACAAAGTGTGAGACTTCTCTATGTATGCGTGGAAGAAAGAGTGAGGGAAGCATTTGGCTATTTATTTATACCAGGCTATTTACTGTGTACCTCGCGGGCGGTCCGATAGAGATTTTTCCTGTTCTTGATGAGCAGTAAGTTTTTTCCAGAAATTTACAATACTCTGTGGGATGCTCTGGTTAAAACAGCGAGTTAATTTTTCTTCAATAGATCTGAAATAAAATTGTAGCACTATGTTTCTTTCAGAACATATCGTTCTTAAATATATTTTATTAAAATAATAATAACGATATAATAATAATGATAATACCGTGATATAATAATAATAATGTCTTGACAGAAAAAAATCCATTGATAAAACAAAAAATAAAATACAAATAAATACATACATACATGTGTGTAGCATATAACAAAAAAATATTATATACAATATCTCTAAATAAATTTAACATAAATACACGATGAAATACTTCAGTAACTTGACTTGCAAGACAGTAAAATATTGTTGTCTCCTTAAATATTTCAATTCATTATGAGTACAATTGTTCAACCCACAAATATTGCAGTAAAATATAATGACATCGTAAACACTGCCAATTTTAGTAATACGTTAGTTCTTACATGAAAGTTGAAAATTTTTAAAATGCACTGTATTTTAAATAGTTTATGAATTATATAATATTGTTTCAATTTACTACCAAATTATTATTTGTACCTTTTCTGTAATAAACAATCTAATTAACATTGTTTATTTGTTTACTTGAAAATCTTTTTATAGAAATGACAAATAATGAACTTGATTTAATTTTCAATTTAATTGACATAACAATTTTGTTTTTTCAAGCAAACAAATAAGAGAAACGTTTATAAGAAACAAAAATGATTGTAAAGAAATATCTGAAAGAATAACGTCAAATAGTTTTCCATAAAAATGTCTAAATTAAAAGGAAATTCAAGTACATGTAGATATATGTAACTATGAAAAAAAATTAAATTTGTAATATTTGAATATTAAATAATTACTCTTAATTCATTATTATTCATATATTATTCATTTAGTTGGAAGTAAAATATGTATATAACTTAATTTAACTCTCATATAGCTATGTTACGATAAAAAAAATTGATTATTTTCAGTAGCTAAATATTATCTATATATATATGGAAAATATAATAGGTATATTATATTTTCAGTCACAAATCAGTTTAATTTTTTATGATCATTATTATTATTCATTTCATCGCTATTTTCCAAATAAAAAACTCTCTTATCTTGCCGATAAACGGAAGAGTCTACCTGAGCCTAGCCATAAAACAAGCCAAGGTTATGTTATTATTTTTGGCAAATAGCGGTGAAATAAACTATATATACAACTCTATTTTACATTTACTCATACTCTTTCTAAATATTCAGTTCAATCTCCTCAAACACCGTAATCTCTTCCCTCAATGTATTCTCTTCATAAAGTTAATATTGTGTCCGGTAATAGAAAAACATATGTATTTAATAAATTACATTTGTCATAACTGTTCAGTTCATCTCATCATGTATCACCGTAATTATAAACCATCCTAAATTATACTTCCTCAAAATGAGATTATTTAAAAAAATCACTGTAGTATGGCTGTTATCGAATTGAAATTGTTCTCACTAAATACTCTACAAAAAAATACAAAAAAAAATAAACTGTGGTTCTGGATCTTATATATAGTTCGAAAAAGCAAACTACTTAATTTCCATAATTTTGTTGGAAAACATGTTTATTGAAACAATTAAAGCCAAGGTTACCAAATAAAAGTCATCTTGCGCATTGAATTAAAATAATATTATCATCCAAAGCAGTGTTTTTTGTATACTGCTAATATACGTAATTAATTACGGCGGCAACATTAGTAGTTGTTATATATAATTAATTTAGTTCAACCTGAAAAAAACATAATGTAATTTGTAGCTTTTAAATCTGGATGATGTAGCATTTTTTTGGTTTATTTTTTTTACATATTACTTTTATGACGCATAAGTGGTATGACGTAAGAAAACTCCTACCAATTTTGCTGGTTTTTTAATTCTTACTTATTATCTTTCCTAATCGTTTTAAGTATTTTAAATTCTTATAAAACCCGGTCTATTTATAATGGAACTGTGTGGAGATAGACGGGAAATAATATTGAGTTGGCCCTGAAATTTATGAATTTGAATTTAACTAAAGAATATTAGCGTAATTGTTTACAATTAAAACTACTCTTGAATATTATATCAATGGCAACGAGTATGGATTTCAAAGAGATAGATATTAGTTCCAGTAGATAATTACGCTATAACAAAAGAGTTTTCAGTAGAAAGTTGCTTTACATTATTTCTGGTAGTTGTCATTATACAAATACAATGATATGAACCTAATTATTTGTAAAGTTATACAAGTTCTGCAATTATTTCTTGTTATTACAGTTGTTATTATTTATGTTATTACTTGTATTCTCTTGTACACCTTATTTCTTTAACTATTATAGGTTAACTTTTTTAACTCCCTTTATTGAGCAATCTATTCTAAAGTAATAAGCTATTAATCTGATAGCAAATGACTTGAGTAGATTAATTCCATTGAACCCATCTACATAATACTAATATTACAATTTTGTGACTAAATCAGTAGCTAACTAAATTAAACTAAGCATACTACACACTAATTCAGTTTAGTCACAAGATCGGTAGATGTTATACTCCTCAGTCTTCTCACTTTCTCTGTTGGTTTGAATAGGTTTTTGGCTAGCACACTGGGATGTTGTAACAGTCTGTCATAGTATTTGCAGCAATGTTGAGCTACGACATCTTTAACAGAAGCAAGAGAGTCGAGTTTCTGGCGGTCCCCCAGAGCTGAATGCCATATGACCAAACTGGTATAAGGATGGCATTATATAGCAATAATTTGTTCTCCATAGATAATTGCGATCTTCGTCAGATCTGCAGTTGAGCATCAAACTGAGTCAATATATTTGACTCAGTTTGATGCTCAACTGTTTACATTTTGCGAGGATATACGAGTATGTCTACCGAGTAAGTACCTAGCCAGATGAATACTTAAGTACTTCGTAATGTTAATTTGAGGGAGTTGGCTGTTGTTGAATTTGACGGGATAACACGTTGTTGGGCATAATGTGAAGATGATATGTATGAAGTTGGTTTAATTGGCCCGCATACGCCATTTCTTGAGTCACTTTTGGATATTATCTAAGTTGTTCTGGAGATTTATTGAAGCACTTACTGGATCGGTATGAGATGCAAGGATAGACGTGAAGCAGGTATTGGCGTCGGCATTTGTTGCTATCGTTGTCATATTTGTAGTTGGTAAGTGTGTTGTACATACCAAATATAAAACTGGCCTCAATACGCTTCCTTGAGGAACACCAGATAAGATAGGGTATAAATTGGAATATGTATTATTTTGTTTAATAAGGAAGTGGCGATGAGTTAGGTAGGATTTTAAGAAGTTATAGTGAGGATGGGGTAGATAGATTTTTAATTTGTGAAAAATTCCGTCGTACCTTATCAAATGGTTGAGAAATGCGCAAAAGAAAAGGCCAAACAATATCTATCCCTTAGCTTTAAAATCTCTGTTTATCTTCCATGCTTATTTCGAATCCGGAATTGGTGTTCAGGAATGATGTTTCTTTCCTATGTAATGTTCACTAGTATTTCGGAATAGATCTTCTCAAATGCTTTTGACAACATTGGTAAACTACTTATTGATCAATAGGATAACGCAGCTTCAGGATTATTGCCTGATTTCAAAATCAAGAAAATTTGGGCTACTTTCCAGATATTTGAGAAATAATTGAGTCGAGGTATGTAATTATTATTACAGGCATGGTAGCTTATTACTATTATACAGTTATTATTACTGCTATACAATAAGAGAAGAAGGTAAATAATAAAATTATTTTCTAGAACATAATATTATTGGTGTTACTGATCCTTCCATGTTCATTCACATATGAGAAGGTGATGAATTCGATGATTGCTGGGTTAGGCTTTGTTTGTTTATAACTACGTAGATACCTTGTTATTAGTAGATATGCTATGAAAGTTCTAGCTCCTATAAAGCTCTAGAAAGTCACATTTTCTTATGAAGATTTAATCTGTGTTTGCAGATCATTCTTATAGCAGCCTGTGTTGATGTCTAGCAAAGACGATATTACTTGCAGCTAACTTCATATGGCTAACTTTAAAGGAATGCAATGTAACGTAGTAACGCGCATAACTTCAACGTGTGTGACGTAACTGTAGATGGTGCAGTCAATGTAGATATTGCTAGGAACCGGGTGTGGGGTTTCATCTATTTTATCCTTATTTTGCTCTTATTTACCTTGAACTGGAAAAATCTGTACCAGACGTATTGTCCAGTGAAAGTATAGATCTGTACTAATAACTAAACCAGATAGAAGTATACTAGTAAGTGAATGCCTACACAGAATTCTCACCGCCATTTTTGTCAACCGTGACCTCTACAATTTCGTAATATTTTCTGAATATTATGAGTCACATGATTGCATCACATCACACCCCTCTGAAGTGAGCCGCATAATGATGTCACGTCTCTGAAGTTAGCTGCAAGTGATGCTACGATGTTTGTCAATAATATAATTGACAGACATCGAGTCTACTAAAATGACCTTGAAATCTGGATTAACTTTCATAAGAATGAATCTGAACCTAAGCATTATTGGACTAAAGTAAATCCCAGTCATGTTCGATAAATTTTTAATGTCTGAGCGGTACCTTGGGAGCTGTGATATTTTCATAAAATGTGGCAATATGTAAAGCAATATTCTTTTCCAAATTTGGTTGACATGTATTAATTGAATCGGATTATTGAATCTTCAAACTTCAAACGGATGGAAAAAAATTAAATTTTCATAAAAATGACCACCCTGAGACAACTTTCATGGAACTTTTTATAGCATATCTACTAATATTTTTTTAAATAATCACCAGCTGAATATACATAAGCATAGAGTTACTATGCACCAGTAAGAGGTTTTCCTTATTATATTAGTCAATATGTATGTAATACACAAGATATTTAATAATTGGTTGAATAAGCCTCAATTAGTAATTTAGAAACATTATATATCTAAAACCCTTTTGTTCTCGAGATACTGAGTGTTCATATATTTTTCGTTTTGAATGAAGATTTATCCCAAATTGTATAAAACATTCTGTATTTAAAAAAATGTTTTCGAATGCAACATTTTCCAGAATATGATTTCAAAATATCGACTCAATTTACATTTAAGGTTAATTATTACTTTACGAAACTTTTCTAAGCAAAATTTTGCACAAATATCACCACTGGTAGTTATTTTATAAAATATGGAAAAAAAGCGTTCAGCAGATGAACTTACAAATAAAGCGAATAAGACGTTACACTAGAGGTGTGAACATATTTTCACGTATGTTTAGAACGTATGTACATTAATTATTATATTAGCATGCATATGCTAATATTTGCATGAGTATAATCATGACCTATAACCAGGTTGATAGACAATATAATATAAGATGTAGGATCTCCACTCGATATTAATTACGACCTATCACAACACACCCAAAATTTAGATAACCAACAAAGTACCCACGTAATTAATATATCAAATAATTGCACATCAGCATATATACGTGTGAATTAATTGTGGGAAAATATCCAGACACCATACCATTAATTATTATATTCAGTCGATTGTTAATATGATCCGATTCGAAAATCGTAGCCAGTACATCCGCGATACCGTTCAAAGCTTAATTTAGATATATTGTTCAGAAACAGTTGCTAGTGGTATTAAGACGGTATCAACTGATTTTATCAATTCATTAATCAACAATTGTTTAGCTAAGTTGTGAATAAAGATTGTGTGAAAGTATTGGAGCAGAGAAAAATGGCCCCATCAGTAGCTGGTCTTTGTTAAATCGGAGATAGAAACTAGTAGATGGAATTAACCAGCAGCTGCTTGATAAAATAATTTATTTGGAAGAATATCCTCATTATTTTTATTTCAGTCGGTTGGGAAGATCTATAAATTAATAATAATTATAGACATGCCACAAACTAATCCATATCGTTATTGTTGCTGATGGATAGTTTTTCCTAATTAAGGCAGGCCATATACAGGGAGATCACAATTCGAAGGATACTGAAAAATATATTTAAAAAAATTGTGAATTATAATTTGTTGAGTATTATATAAAATTCGAATGTATTAAACTGTAAAAATAAACAGAGGATACCAGAATATACATTAAAATATACCTGTGTATGAGGACACTTTCAATATTCCTCAATTATGTCTACTAAGTTGATTTATCTCTAAATAACCATACACAAGGATAACCCAGTCGATGTGACATACCTGTTACTGAGAATAAGTGGCGAAAATTTATATTAGAACTGAAAAAAGATCACTAATGAAACAAATTAATAGACCTATCTTGCGGACTTAGTTATGGCTACGAAAAAAAATATTTTGTTTAATTTGGATTCCAAGTCATTTCCAGTCATTCCTATAATAAAAAGAAAAGATAATTTTATCACAAAATATACTAGAAGCGATATTTCTGATACGTCTAAGAACACCAGTACAACAAAAATTAAATTATTAATTAAAAATTATTATTTCACAGGAACATGCACAAAAACACTTAAGGATCTAGAGATATATCTTCCCTTTTTCTATTTCTTGTGTTGTGCAGAATTCGAATTCGATGCTGCCTTTCTATAACTGTATAATGATGTAAAGTGTAGTGCCACCAATATTGATGAGCTCATGACTGATATCAAACGAAATATTATCTGAAAGTTGGATTTTCCATCCTCTCTTTGCGATCTGTTCATTTTAATAACTCCAAGATGTGAACATTTTCAAATTTATGTTTGATTTGAAAAGTTGATTTATCAGTACCTAAGAATAGACGTATACTCCACGAGTATGTTCTCAAAACAAGAGAGTGCATATTTGTTTCAATACCCTTTGGTGGTATATATCTTTTCCAATCTAACAATAGTTAGCTACCATATTGTGATTCAATTACGTTTCAATTCTTTAATATCTTGGTAAAGTGTGGCTTACCACTATAAACCTTCAGGATTTTCAGCGATGTGACAGTAATTCAAGAAATATTCATCAATCATTCAAATTTTCTTATCATCTCGGTGACTAATTATTTATAATATTGATACCTGTTATTGCCTAAAAATCATTTAATAACGTTCTTGAAAGTACTCCTTGTACAAAATTTGCTTTCGTAACCAAGGTTCTTTTTTCAATCATGTACGAAATTTAAGTTTTTTGAATATTTGTTTCAATATCTTCTCTGTTCAAAGCCTTGAGGCGTTTCTTTCCGAAAAAATAACACATAAAGAAAAATACACTCGATGTCGTTAAAAGTATAAAATATTTTGTCAATTAGTTTTAGAGAAATTAATTGGCAACTATCTTTATATCGAAAATGCTATTACGAGAACTTTTGGTATTTGTTCGTGTCTTTGTCCTTTTGCGTCCTTGTCCTGGTCGGTTATATGAAAATGTTGCTACAATGAGATAAAGTATACGGGAGTATCCAAACACATCATATCGACGTCGTGCACAAAAATTGAATCTGTCAAGAGCCACCACGCATCGGATTATAAAGTTCGTAGATTATAATCGTTAAATACTGACGCCTTATCTTTGATACAACACAAATGGCGCGCAATTCAAATCCTAAAGTTCCAACTGAGACACTCTGTATTTACCAAGAAGACAAGAACAATTTCAGCAAATTTTTATAAAATTATTTACGATTTTGTATTTGATTTGAATATATTGTAAAATAAATAGCTGCTTGAATAGGAAAAAGTAAATTAAAATTTAAGTACACTATTAGCAATAACCAAATATAAAAATGGTGTATTTCTTATTTATTTTAATCACAAAATATACGACTGGCTCAAAAAAGCCTCTAAGGAGTATCACTTTCAATTACTGCATTTTTCTATATATGTTTCCACCTCCTTCTGTATTAGATCCAGGAGGAGATGGAAAGAAACATATATACCTACAATTAAGGATAAGTAATTAATTTTGTAAAATAATTTTAAGTTTTTAATTAACTATTTTAATTAATTATTTTATACCTTAAGAAAGTTAATATCTTCTAATACACAATTTTTCAGAACAGTTTTAATGGTAATTCGTATGTATCATATACTATATCCTTAACTGTATGCTGTCTCCTTCATACTAAATACAGGGAATATATTACGTGACACATCAACTATAACTATTAATCACCTCCATTTACAAGCTATCTATTTTAATCTTAACCCTAACGGAAACCTTTTTAAAAGTATTGCAAAGTGGCTCATCGATTCGATGTGCGTCCCCGAAGCCCTAAGTTCATATTGACATAACTGAAGTGTCCTCAAGTACCCAGTTAGACCATATATTTGCATTCTGTTTGTTTTGTCCTGGAGTATCAGGTAACCTGAGGAGGTCATTTATTTACAATATACGATGACACTAACATATCGTAACCTTTCAGATTGTTATGTGTAATGGAAGACTTTTGCGAAATATGGACTCCGAATGGGGTTAGAGCGTAAGGGTGAGACTGGTATTAATTGTGTCTAGCCTCGTTTTATTTGAAAGTACCAAGACGTTTCATATGCGTACATATTATGTATATGTATATTATAATCATTGAAAGTAGATATAGGATAACAAGAATTAAAAAAAAAATTCGAAAATTTAACTGAATTACTAAGATACTTTTACTTATTTGTTATTTTCACGTAAATTTAAAAGATATTCAGAAAAGGAACTGCGATGAAAAGCTGCCTACCACCTCCTCCAGTTTTTATGAGTTCTCTTAAACACCAAATAAAGAAGTGTTCTCAGAAAATATGTGAATATTTTCCAAGAATATTGATCAGGTACATGGATGATATCGTCAGTAATTAGAACATATGAAGCGTATGTTCAAAATTTCTTAGAAAGTCTAAATTCTAAGTATCTCAAAGTGAAAATTTTAAATAAAAAAATATGTAAATTTATCATTTTGAGATGTCTTAGTGATTACAAATAATAAATTAGAAATATATGTTAACATGAAAACGCCAGTGCAAATCAATGTACTCCTATGCCATCAGAGGTAAACTACGAAAAACAACGAAGATTAAATAGCAATATTTCTTCGTTACCTAGTTTTCCTCGATACTTTTTAGTACTTAATTTGGTATTTATAGCAACATCAAATGATTACAATACATCGGTCGTTAGTAAGACAAGGATATGATTAAAAAGTTGTACATATATGAAATATTATATAATGTAATATTATATAATATTATATAATGTCTATTATAAAATTATATAATGTCTATATAATGTAATAAAGAAATAGACGATAAGACAAAAGCAGTAGTGAGTCGGAAATATATAAAATCAATTGTAATATTTGCTAACATTTTTACATAGGGCAGACAAGAGGAGCAATAAACACAGTTTATTGCTCCTCTTGGAGAGGTTTAAAGGACATGTAGAGCATTTTTAATATGACAGCTGAAAAATCCTTAGTAGGCGTAAATAGTACATACGTATGAGACTCAACATCAAATATATGACAATAATTTAAATCTTTTAAAATTCCAGAGTAATAATAGAGTCCTTATTTATTAGGAAAACATATATTTTAAAAATGGTAAATAAAAAACACAATAAATTCCGATTTAGATTCCATACAACCATCAGATGTTTATCCATTAATCTAATTAGCAATAAATAATTTTGGTTGCTAATATAAGTGAATGAAGAACGAAAAAAAAGGTAGGAGTATGTAGTAGTACATGCATGTATACGTAGAGGCAGATATATATATATATATATATATATATATATATATATATATATATATATATATATATATATGTATATATATATATATATGTGTGTGTGTGTGTGTGTGTGTGTGTGTGTGTGTGTGTGTGTGTGTATGTTAGTTGTTTAGATGTATAGATATATCACTTTACTATAGAAGACAAAAAGAGAGCTTATGACATGCCTGTACACACAAAAATAGTTGAAAACACGCTTGGGATATCTCGCATATGATTTAAATAGAAGTGGAACTGTCATTCGCTCATTACTTTACTATAATAGCATGAAGATTATAAACTTAATCAAGTAATATAAAATAGTCTATCAGTTTTATGACTACAACATATCCTGCTCAGGAAGGTAACATTAATATCGAAATATGTATATATAGATACATTAAAATATCGGTTGCAGTTAAGGCGTATATAATAAATGTAGTGTATCTGAGAAAGCTGCATGTATTTTTACTGTTTTTAAGATATTGACGTAATGTTGTTATCTTTTCTATTTTTTTGTTTGCTTTTTCCAAAAAAAATTTTTCTCTTATTTTTGTTCTACTCTATATATTTATACTGTTCAAGAGTTTCAAAAACTTTTATCTTAACAAAAGTGGTGAAGATACTTTCTAAATTTGAAGAAAACATAAAAAAGATTATATTATTATTTTCAAGTCATAAGACACTGTGCTGATACAGTCAAAAAGTTTCCCGAGAAAACTAAACGAATATGACGTAAAAGGCAAGAGAGGCCAAGGTCGTAATGGGCAATATCACTTAGTATATGCGCTTTTGCGAAAACATTTTACCTTATAATCGAGAATGACTATTTGATCTTGTGCAAATGAATTAATTGGAATAATAATGGGAATACCTGTTTCTTGGATAGACGATTTAAATAATTAGTTTTTAATCGACATTGATCGTTACGGTTCGATACGCGCCTTAGTTTTATAATAAATAACGTTTAGATGTTTTAATGAATGGTATTCAATCACAGATCCGGATGCGCTGTAGTAAACAAGCGAAGCAGAAACACGTAAACAAAGGCTTGATTCATAATTTATTTTTTACAACTTTCATTTATATCAATTTTAATTTAATTTAATTGTGGATAAATAGATTTAAATGGCGATGTGTAGGTTATTTTTTATTACGAAACTAAAACGATAATAATCCAATGGGACTTTGCCCCAAATCATGAAATAATGTTTCTTAAAATTAGTAGTTTAATCATGCGATACAGTTTATTAGCAGATATTGCATTAGAAGCCAAAGGAACTGAATATTAGCAGAAGATAAATATTCTTTTAATAGAAAAAAATAATTGTTGCCAATAATTATCTAGATTACTAGCATAGAACACTGGAACATAATAATAACAATATATTTGTTTTATACATATATAACAATAAATACAAAATTTATATTTGTTTCTTATGTTGATATATATAGTAATTTACGTTGTTATATATAGTAATGAATAGATTCATGTACGTATGGCAAATAGGTTTATAGTTTTCTTAGAAATAGGGTAAAACATGCAACAAATCAATATTGATTATATTATCAGATCTTCAACCTTATATCTGTATATCTGAAGTTAATATCGATTACGATAGCTGCAAAAAAAGCATAACGAATTTGAAGCCTATTTTAATACACCAACACCAGGAGGCATATAATGAATCTACCTTAACAATCTAAACTAATCTAACTTAAACTAACCTAACCTAACCTAACCTAACCTAACCTAACCTAACCTAACCTAACCTAACCTAACCTAACCTAACCTAACCTAACCTAACCTAACCTAACCTAACCTAACCTAACCTAACCTAACCTAACCTAACCTAACCTAACCTAACCTAACCTAACCTAACCTAACCTAACCTAACCTAACCTAACCTAACCTAACCTAACCTAACCTAACCTAACCTAACCTAACCTAACCTTACCTTTTTTTAAGGGGCGTAACCGGTGCTTTTGCTACCGGACAAGTGGCCCCCATGATCTTCCTATGATATTTCCGCCTACCCCGGTACCGCTCACGCTTCTCATCGGGGTAGGGGTCAATCTTCTCATTAGGGTGTTGTAGCAATCTTCGCCCTACGTCCCCCCTCCGTGTTTCCACAATTAGGGGTTCGGGCCGAACTCTCCTTCCTCTTCTTCTTTCTTCCTCATGATACACCCTACCATTCTCTCCACATACATCCATGCATCCTTACATTCAATCATCACCCTCACCATCTCTTTCATATCCCCCGGACGTCCCATTCTTCCCATACACTCCTCTCTCTCAGCCGCCCACCTCGGACATCTAAACAATGTACGTTAGGGGTGGTCCCTTTCACCGCAAAACACACATTCCTCACACTCTACCATATCTATCCCCCGCAGATAGTCTCCGAAACATCCGTGTCCCGTGAGCACCTGCATGAGATATTAACCAATCTCCCCGTGCTTCCTTTCCACCCAAGACGTAACATCAGGGATGATAGACCTTGTCCACACAGCACTCACCTCATCCTCCTATCTTTCTTGCCATCTCTCCCACAGCCTCTCTCTCGCCTCACGCCTTCCATCCCCCCGGTATACCTTCTCCCTCTCTCTCGCCAAGAGATCAATTGGAGACATACTCGCAATCACACATACAGCGGCACCAGAGACAGTTCTATAGGCGCTTGCAACCCTCAGCGCCGCCCTTCTTTGCCCTCCCAATATCTACGCCATTCGTCCCTCTGCAGGTTACCCGTCCACACCGGAGCCGCATACAGTAAGACTGACTGCGGCGCTCCTGCAAGAACTCTTCTTTTGGTCGATCTAGGGCCCTTAACATTTGGCATCAGCCACCCCAAAGCTGAGACCGCCCTTCCCATCTTCTCCATTGCTTTCCCCACGTGTTCCCTGAAGTACAATCCTGGGTCCAGCCATACCCCCAGGTACATCAGAGTCCTACCTGGCACAAATCCAACGCCTTCCACAGAGAACTCAGTCACGGGTGGCTACCTTTTTCTGGACAGGAGGATGGCCTCCGTATCTTCATCAGTAAGGCTCAAGCCCTTCTTTTCTACCCATCTACGGATTCTCCTTACAACCAGATTCCCATTTTCCCTAATCTCCACCCCCTTCTTGGCCGCCACCAGCACCGCCAGGTCGTCGGCGTACTCGAGGATTGTTACTCCTTGTAGGACTCAAGTCTGAAAACGTCATCAAACATGACGTTCCACAGAACTGGTCCTAAAACTGATCCCTGCGGAACGCCACACGTGACTGTCCTCCTCTCCTCCCTACCATCCCCGGCCTGAAGCACAATGAACCTTTCCTGTAGGTAATGCCCTACGATGTTATAGGTTATTGCAGCTACCCACCCCTCTTACTTAGGCCGTCCATAATGCAGTTCCAGGCCACCGAGTTGAACGCGTTTTTAACGTCTAGGGTTATTAGCGCGCACAACTTACCGGTAGCCCAGGCCTCAAATGCTACCTCCTTTATTCTCTCAATGGCATCCACAGTCGACCTCCCTTGCCGAAACCCGTATTGTTAATCTAAAAGCCTCCCACTTCTCCCAATGTCCTCAAGGAGTCTGGCAAGCACCAGATGTTCTAAAAGTTTTCCAAGGGCATCCATGATACATATAAACATAACCTAACCTAACCAAACATAACCTAACCTAACCAAACATAATCTAACCTAACCGAACATAACATAACCTAACCAAACATAACCTAACAAAACCAAACATAACCTAACCTAACCAAACATTAATTAAATCACTGGAGAACAGCTATTTGGTTGTCATAGATCTGTGACTTGCTTTTTACTAACTTCTGGCATCCAAAAATAACCGCAGTTCTTGTCTATCACGTCAAATATTTAAGCTACAGAATACCCTCTCTTTGTCTCAAAGGTCATTCAAAATGTGCATATAAAAGAAAATAAAGGGAAAAGTTACCAAATATACTGTTAACAAAGAATAGTGTTATTCATACAGAGGCTATATATAGTTACTAGAAGTTAAATTGTGTTCATACAAATAGTCAAGTTTCTTTACCAAATAGTATTAAGGTAAAAATTTTCGTTTATAACTTTTTCTAGAGTGTTTAATATGTGAACATTCTCGGTTGATGTTCCAACAATAGTCAGCTATCATATGTACATGTCCCATCTACCTTGATAACGTGCCTTCATGACTTTTAAATCTCGGTGGAATTGTTCACCCTGCTCATCACTGACTGTAACAAGATTTTTCAAAAATACAACTTGATGCTCGTGTTGCATCCAAGCATTTGTAGCTGTCCAGGAGTTGCTGGACAGTTTCGGTATAATTCTGTGCTCGTGTATTTCCAAGAAGGTCTTTGACAATACGAGTATGTTTGAATGTCAACAAAGCTCTTTTAAAGTTCTGTCATTGTTCCGATTAAATGGTCATCTTTAACGGGCTGTCGACTCTGTGGACCATCAAACACACCGCCCTTATCTTTTCAAATGACAGGTTAAGAAATGCTCAAATGATATACTTGAAATAGTCTCCTTCAATTGACAATGCTTTAACAAACTGCTTCATGAGACTTAGTTTTATATGCAAAGGTGGAAATATAATGTTGTTTCTATTGACAAGTGACTGATGTAGGATGTTTGGATCACCAGGTTTCAGGTTAGGTATTGGCGGCCAATTCGACTGCAACCAATGCTTCTCACGAGATCTCCTGTCCCACATACAAAAAAAAAACAGGGATACTTGGTATATCCGCGTTGCTGGCCAAGGAGGAAGAATACCATCTTAAGATCAACACAGATGATCCATTGGTACATGTGATATTGCAGCAAATCCCTTTTCTCTCAATGACTCAAACAAATTAAATGGCCTATTAGAACTGCACTAAATAAATTTCCATTGTGGAGGAAGACACACTTCAAGCTCCGCTTTGAGCTAGGTCTACAGAAAAACATTGACATGGTAGAAGAAAGCTAACTACAGTTTTGAAATCGACATGCTTAGTTAACTATAAAAAAGCTCAAAAATCGAACTCAATAGAAATTGTGTTACAAGTTGTTCCCCAGTGAGTTATGCAATAAATACTTGCTGTAATAAAACACCTTAATACTGTAATTTAGATACTAGTACTAACAACAATATAATACAATGCAAAATAATTTAATGACATTTATTTGTTGTAAGTTTTACAACTATTAAATTTTTATAATGATATCTATATTTTTTGTAACCTGTTATTAACAAGTTTTTAGTAAGATCCTTTTATAGACTCCTTTAATATCCCTCAGTATGTAATATATAGATAAAATCTCTACTCGCATTCAGAGTATTCGATTATACCTCACTCTAGAACATAATCACCTACAAAAGAAACAAAACAAGCATAAAAATGTCACAGGACGATATAAAATCATCTCAGACGGGAAATTAACTCCACTTTTTACCAAGTAAATAAGTGTCAACGCGTATGAAATATACCGCTATGAATAAAATTACGGTACACACTACAACAATAACTACACACCAAAGTCGGTCAAAAAACATCCCTTCGACAACCTAAGGCTACCTACCTATGTTTATGTGACTCTTCGCGCATCGCCGCGTTTTCTTAATAAAATTTATCACGCGTTGCTTACTGCATTGTCCGAGGTGAATGTAGAGAAGGGGCCACCACGTATCACCTCAAGATTTCAGCGCCATTTCGGTCCTTCGTCCGTTAGATCTAGTTCAGTGGCGTAAGGGTCGGCAGAGAATGATATACTGGTACGAGTGACATAGGTGCACTCGCCCCGTTTTGTGTTTGTGCATCAAAATCGCGCGATGTTTGCAAGCAGATTTTACAAAGCCGAAGTGCGGATTGACTTGGTATCTGTTTAGCCAGATTTATGTGCTGCTAATGCCATTGTCGGGCATCGAGGGCCCTTTGTGTTTATATTGGCTGGCGACAATATTAACGCTGCACCTCAGTAATTTATTGGGATTTTTCGATGAGCCTATGAACGGGCTGCCCAGTGGTGTGGAAATTAACAGATATAGCGGAGCATCTGCTTATCTCTTAAAACCTCTTCAGATGGGTCCAACATTGTGAGCGATTTTACACGGTCCATTATTTGGCAGTTGAGAAGTACCGTATCGCTAAATTTACTCCACACAAAAGCTTGGTTAAACTATGTAAAACTTGCAAATATGTTCTGATTCCCAGCAAATATTAATTCCTATCGAAATACATTTTCATATTGAAGTTTCAGATGTCCAGGATGATTTTCTATCTATTATCCAGTGTGAACACTCGATATCTCAGAAATTATTTGGGATAAAAAAATAACTCGTTAAATGAGATTTTGTATAGATCGCATAGGCGTTATACATTTGTTTGCAGGTCATCTATAATTGTCAACAGAAAACCATTTCTTTTTAATGGAACACCCTATATATGTATCTCTTGAGATTTTAAAAGAACGGCTCTTTCTGAAATAAAAAAAATAATACATATAGATTTAATGAAATAATTAATGACAAATTCAATAAATAAACTTTAATGTATAATGTAAATAGCATATTATTACAGATGCTTGAAAGAATATAATTCTAAAAATAACAAATGAAATACTCAACTGTAATCTTAAAGGAATAGTTCGGAAACATTTCCATTATGTTCTAAATACACTGTTATTCTTCTTAAAAAATTATGTTTTATTTTCGGAAAAAGTGCAGGATTTTGGTGTAGACTGTTAATTTCATCGACTAATCGTGCTTTCAGTTATTCTAATTTATCCTGTTTATCTTTATAAAAAGTGTCCTTTAAGGGACTCCACAAATAGTCAAGTGGAGCAATATGTGAACGTCTGGGAGGCAATGAAATAGTTCCTCTAGCTCCTCAAGAGTTCCTCCCTGCCTATCCTTTCTAGAAAATTGTTATTTAAACGTATAACTACAACATTTCACGAGTGGCAGGCAGGATTTGATGTCCTGTTGCCATATAATTATGTTGGTTGCTGTCATGGACTTCATGTTATAGAAGTTGTAACTATTATTGGGTATTTAAGGTACCCTGAATTAAAATGGAACAGTTAATTTTATTTTTTATGCAGACTGATGGACCAGTTTCTTTATAAGAATGGCTGAATTAGGGTTTTCTGGTTTTGAAAAATGTGAATTTCTTCTATTAAATATACCACTAAGGGTAAATTTGGCTTTATCTGTCCAAGATATGTTTTCAAAATAATTATCTTGGAAGAAGAATATCCAAATTTCTGATCGCATTTCTTATAAAGTAAAATATATGTTCAATAAAATAATAGAATAAAACGTTTAGCTCTTTATCTTCTCTATCTGGCATATTTATTTTACGTTTTATACTTTCATATATTTATTTTACGTTTTATACTTTCGTCCCTTTCTATTTTACAGTTACATCAATATGTTTTTAATTTTCATTATTTGTAGGAGATGGTCCTACTTTTCTTAATATCTAAAAGCGAGTAATTTTGATCAACTGGGTTGTCTCTTATTTTTATTTTTTCCGAATTTTTGTACAACAGTAAATAAAACCATGCTTACAAAACCGTATATTTTCTTACTTAATAAAAACAAACCGCAAACAGTACATTAATAATTGCTTGATATAAGAATAATTTAAAATTCAAAAGTCCAAACATCACAAGGATTTAAATTTTGTATATCCGCTGGTCAATCAGTTAACGACATGGTCCCGTGTATTCCTATTATTATTATGTTTTGTGGGTTTGGGCCTCATCAGCCACTGATCGCATGGGTAGTCCCTTGGCGATCCCCTCTTGTCCGGGTCATTTTCCAAAAATGCTATCCCATAAAAGCAATTTGGGCACGTCCCTCGCCTTAAGCCTCGCTTCTTCTAGGATAACAGGGGTCCCTAATATAAGGCACCTCCTCTCCTCCAGTGCGGGGCAGGTGTAAAGAAGATGAAACGAGGTTTCCTTGTCTTCTCTGCAGTATCTGCATGCCGGGCTGTCAGTCAGTCCCAGCTTATGCTTATATGCATTCAGGCTACTATGGTGACCCGTTATGATTCCTACCAGGATTCTGGCTTTTTGCCTGTTCAATTTAATGAATTCTTGGGCCCATTTCTCAATCTCTGAGTATTCGATGAAGAGTTTGGTTATTCGACGACCCGTTACTCTTTTCCATCTTTCTCTATGTTGGTCTCTTGCCCAGTCATTGATGCGGTCTTTGATCAGATTCCGACTTATTACCACTGCAGGTTCTGGTCCATAGAGGTTTTCCCTGGTCCCTAGTTTGGCAAGGTCATCTGCAATTAAATTTCCCTTAATGCCATTATGCCCAGGTATCCATAAGAGTTCCACCGGTCCCTTCCCTGCCAAGTGGTTTAATGCTTCATAGCGATTATAGACCAGTTTCGACTTTGTCGTTGCTGAATTCAGGGCTATCAACGCCGCCCTGCTGTCCGAGCAGATACATACCCTCTCCTGGGTCCGATTTTGGTCAGCCCCCAAAACACCGTATGTAATTGCAACTAGCTCGGCCTGGAGTGCGGTAGTGTATTCCTATAATTTTCATACATATTGTCAAAAAAACGACAAAGTAACCACCGCATGAACTAAAATTAAAAAAAAAATACAAAAGTATTTGATTCGTTATTCGAACAAGGAGAAGTTTTTTCTCAGAACTTGTGTATCTTAGCGTCCTAAGATAATAGTACCCTTCTTTATGAAGAAACTGTTAAGGGTTTATTTCTAAAATTGTCTAAAATTGATGCCACCATGTCCTGCAGTTAGAGATAAATAATATGCTAAATGTATTATTCAGAATGTCTATTTGACTTTAGTTAATAAACCTACCAAGTTATTAGGTGAAAGAACTTTCACGATATTAAAAAAATATAGACAGGGTGTTATTGTTAAAAGATATTAACTGAGTTTATTATATATTTATGGAATCGACATAAAATCATTTAGAATTTACATTTTCTGTTTGTCAGGGTTTGTAGTGTCTGAATATTCTATATACAAGTAAAGAAAGTTTCACACAACTTCTGTTAGATGCTTTAACTTCTGTTTGATATTTAATTTCATGAAATAATAAAATAATTAAACTGATGTTATACTGAAACTGACAATTGAAAAATAACTTGATTTTTTACGAAACACAAACGTGTGACTAACTTTAACAACAATGATTATATGTTTGACTCGTCTCTATATATGATGATCATCTATATATATATATATATATATATATATATATATATATATATATATATATATATATATATATATATATATATATATATATATATTTTTTTTTTTTTAATGGCCATCCCCTTTTTTGCAGAATGTGAGGGAACACATTCTAGACCAATATGTACATAGAAATTTCATTTTTAAAATTTAATCTAATAGTAATCTAAGGATAACCATAATATCACTTAGTAACTATGTTAATTAGATATTATGAAACTAGCACGTTACGTATTATATGAAGGCAACTAAGTAAAGATCTAAAAGTACATCTTTTATATAAATGTCATAGCATAGCTGTACCACTGACGTGACAAAACACAGAATCTCAATCATTATTACGCACAACACTAGACCAGAGCAGATATTTATATAAGATTATTTAGTACTTTGCATTAATTTGTCTCGTATGTCCACAAGATACATTTAAGATAGTTTACAGAGAGTATGGTACATGTACAATATAGTAATAATGTTAGGGTGAGTATAGGTTAAATAAACAAAATGGCATATCTACACAAGTCACCATGTATGTATTAATTATATTTTAAAAAATGCATAACTAGAAATAAAATTTTATCGGTCCGAGAGTTTTTCCCTAAATGTTTAACGAATTTATTCATTAATTTACGGAAGTACTATGTATTGAAAAACGCCAACTTGATTGAAATTGTAATTAATGTTTATCACTCTGTCTATCTTAATTTTTCTTAGGGATTTTGCCATTTCATATATGAGGCTCTTATACCAGCACTGGACTAATAGGTTCATTTAATTAGTCGTGTATAGTTCATGTAAATACCCGCCTGTTCTCTATACATTATATATTATATTAACTATACATTATTTATTCAAATATCTAAAATTTTAACAATATCCCATGGATATCATATCTTAGTTTACTTTGAAAATATGATTAGAGGATTTACATAAGTTTTTTTTAACAATATCCGATGGATATCATATCTTAATTTACATAAGTTTTTAATCCCTTCATATAATTTTCGAACTAAAGAAAAATATAAATGGCGCTAGTTTGTATATGCTAATATTTTATATATAGGCATGTGCAAGCCCTCTTGAGCCTCGTTTTCCATTCATCGCAAAAACTACCAATTGTTATCTTTCAGTCGCACCGTCGTGTCACGTACATCTGTTCTTGTTACAAATAGCACACTTCTAACAAGCCGTATTCTGTCCAATTTCGCATGGTTAATGATTTTCCTTTTAAAAGCATATTACGGGAAAGGCACTCTCAATGGCTTCTGAAATGGTAAATGGAGTGCGTTTGTGCGACTTCGATACGATAGGCTTTCTAAGGTACAATGGGCAAATGTATGGGTACTTCTGAGAGCGGTTACCGAATCAAATTAGAGTCGTGTGAATTGTGACTGTCACAATATTTATCAGCTCGGTTCAGCTGATAATGTATGGAAACCGGTGGCTACAAGGCGAGTCCGCGGGTATTGTTGTTACATTTTTATGGCGAAATGACATCAGTGTTTCCAATTTAAGTATCTATTACCCTAAACGGTACGTCTTTAGCCCTAGTTCTATTTTAGCATCTAACAGAAATGTGAAATGTATAAAGGTACAACATATGACATCAGTCGTGAAGGAAGCTATACGAGGTTGTCAAACAGGATCTTTCTGAACACTAAAAATGCAAACTTGCTACAGTTACTTGTAAAATACTGATTTGGTGATCAAGGTTCGAAGCACCAACACAGACATTTGATTGGATCGGGGCGGTCGAATTCGTTTAGTAAATCATGCCATTTAGTAAATGGCAAAGTACTGTGGCATTCTTGCACGAAGAAAAAACTATTATAGGTGAGACACCCAAGAAGTTCCAACTCTCTGCCAGGAATAAATGCAACACTCTGCCAGGAATATTCGATATTATTGTTTTTAATTTATTGACTATTTAATTATTTTTATATTGTATTAAATTATACATGTTCACAGTTTTTAGTTTACATTACAATTTATAATTATTTGTGGTATTTGTATTATTAATTTCTAGACCTGATTATGCCTATAGTCAGGAGAATAATTTTAGTAATTAATAATAATAAGTTCTATACGCGTATCAATTAATGGGGCGAATTCGATATTGTTATGTTGTATGATAATAAGTTGCACGAAGAGCTCTCTTGTGATCTGCAGGGAATTTTGCTCTGTAGTATGATCTATAATTTTTGGAATGACAAATATCACTGAATAAGGGTTATTATCGTTTTCGTTAGATTTTTACTGTAATTAGATCTGGTAAGTGAAATTTTATGAGTATATTGTTGCCTTTACAGAAATAATAATACATATAACAAAATAAATAACAAATTGGCAACAACGCTGATATGTTTGAGCTCATAGCACCAGATACTCATACACTAGAAGAACATGTTTGTGTTACAAAAATGACGGGGCCTAACCTAAAAAAGAAAGTATAGAATCAGGTAATGGATATACTATATATCCATTACCATATATATATATATATATATATATATATATATATATATATATATATATATATATATATATATATATATATATATATATATATATATATATATATATGGTAATATATTATAATAGATAATGCAAATAATAACACAATAATGATTGAAATTGGTAGAAATTGGGAAAGGACAGATGTTGGATTAAAGAATCGTTGGAAAATGAGCCTACATTTCGTTGCAGTGTATAACTTATACAGGCTATTTTCTGCAACGGTAGATTCAAAAATTGTAGAGAACATCATGTAGGGTAACCGTTATGGTTCTCAAAAAAGTAAAGCCATAGACGTAAAGAAAAATTATTTACGTGCTTTCATAGATATAAACATTTATATGGGTTACCGCGGACTTCCCAGTTTCAAAGACTATTGGTCCTCAGTTGAAGATTTATGTGTAACATAGTGAAAGATACTAGCTTTACTTTACACGTTAAAGAAGAAGACAGTATCTTTCACAATATTTGTGAAAGATACTGTCGACTCTTGATAAATGACAATGATCTTATACCAAAAGATAATAAGAGTAAAACGTAAAATCAAACTCCTTATTATACATCTCACTAATCATTTTGATTTTTTGAACCATGGTACTAGGAAATTGGGCGCAAACGAGAGCAAAATTTTATGCAAGGATGAAATACTCTCAAGCATACTATCCGATAAGTCACGACAAATGAAGGTACAAGTTACTAGTTATTTCTGACTCTGAAAATAAAATAAGAAAAGATTTTTTATCTGGTTTTGAAGAAAGAGTTGTTTTACAACTATCGCAGAACTATTGAGGTTAACTATAATTTAGTAATGTTTTTACACAGTTTCTCTGTAATAAAATGGCGATGCAAATACAATACTATAATGAGGTACAGTAAGGAGTAGTAGACGTGGACTAAAAGGAGGTTGATCATGAGCTTTGAATATTGATCCGCCTTTCTTCAAATGTTGTGATAACAGAAGCGTTTACCTTATACTCAATTTTATGGTACAAATATGACAGCTATGAACCAGACTTCACAAATATGGCTCTTATAAAGATGAGAAAGCTCTGAAATTATTCTTCATTATAGTCGATATATAAGAGAGCCTGGACAGTTCCGTTGTGAATAAGAAAATAAATATAAGTCAAATGCCATCGTCTAGAATTTCGTAGAGAAATTAGTGTGGGTTTGATGAGTTATTGTAGCAAGACGTAAGCTACTGAAATAGAGCCAGGAGAGCCAATGTAACAGTCCACAAACCAGTTCAGGATGTAATCCTTAAACTAGGACAAGGTCCTCTTAAGCAAAAAGAAGAAAACATCGTATACCTAATGATGCTCGGTTATAAAATGAAAAACACCAAAAGGGGCAGTTGTAAACAATCTTCACTCATTAATGTTCAATCTAGACCTGACTCAGAATGTTCTTTATAATGAATTCATCTTGTACGTCTATAGAAAGAATAACTGTTTTGTCAAATATATTATTATTTTAACAAAGCCTATATTACATGTTCTTAAATTAATCCTTATCAATATGTGATGGTTAATGAACGGGACTTAATAAATAAATAAATCCCTCGGTTCAAGTTATCACCCCCTGATTAAAAAGTGTAAAAAAATCATGACGGAAAATGTTATCATGGGACACAAAGAGTCTAAAATTATTCCTTGTGCGCATTAAATCAGATGGATTAATTTCGCTTTGTGGTATATATGCGCAGCTATGTAATGCCAAAATGAATTAATCACTGGGTATGTAGATAAAAAAAAATACCGCGCATCTTTATATGTTTTCAAAATAACCTTACATCGAATACCTCAAATAACTGGTATATTTAATAGTGATAAATCTATCAAACAATTTCAAATAAAGATACAAGCTACACGATATTGCTATTACCCTAATTGATTAGTAACATTATTTGTATCATCTTCGTGGATAAGGAATGTTTATGGATCCCGTGATTAGAAACACCTCAATGACTTATGTATAGGTCTCGGTTTGCAACGCTGAATAGCGGGCTTATGAATATTAATGTTTCGAATTATGTCGTCAATTAGAACATATTAGTTAGTACAGACCAGCAGAACTACTTCGCACGGAGCGCTGTACACATACAAATAGCGGCAAGTTACGATTTGGTCCGTTATCGGAATATTTATTGTTACTTTGCGACAATGTATAATGGAAAACGGGGTGAACTAGATACTTTAATAATGTTACATAATGCAAGTGTGGTGTAAGGCGTGGATTGGCGTAAGTATAGGGTGGTCCAACCATAATGCACGATGTTAATTGTGAGTCACACCTTAACGTCAAGTTTATTGCCCAACTTAATTTGACATTTCCTTGTTTCAGTGTTTGAAAAATTCAACCATGGAGAGGTACACAATTGAGCAGTGCGTTAAGATTGTTGAAGCCTTTTACGAAAATGGGCGTTCAAATCAAAATGCATTTCATGCACTTCGTGACTATTTTGGTCAGCATAATGGACCAAATGTGTCCACAATCGGGAGAATTGTGCCCAAATTTCAGCAAACCGGGTCTGTAGGAAATGTGAAAACACCTATGCATGCTCGCCCAGTTCGTTCTGCGGAAACCATTGCTGTTGTTCGCGATATTGTAGCAGAAGAACCGTCAACCTCGACTCGTCGTCGTGCCCAACAATTGAACATCTCACGAACATCACTGATGCGAATTTTGAATAAAGATTTGAATTTACACGCTTACAAGGTTCAATTGACTCAAGAGCTGAAGCTCACTGACCATTTCAAGCGTCGTCAATACGCCGAATGGTTGGTTGAACAGACAGAAGTGAATGGTGACTTTACAAAGAAAATCATCTTCAGCGACGAAGCACATTTTCACCTCAGTGGATTCGTTAACAAGCAGAATTGCCGCATTTGGCCAAATGAGAATCCACGGGTGGTTGCTGAAAAGCCAATGCATCCACAAAGAGTGACTGTTTGGTGCGGTTTATGGACTGGCGGCGTCATCGGGCCGTACTTCTTCGAAAATGAGGTCGGCCAAGCAGTTACCGTGAATGGTGTTCGCTATCGCGAGATGATAACGGACTTCTTGTGGCCAGAAATTGAGGATATGGACCTAGACGATATGTGGTTCCAACAGGATGGTGCCACTTGCCACACAGCCAACGAAACAATGGCACTTCTGCGCGAGAAATTCAATGGCCGTGTTATCTCACGTTGTGGCGATGTTAATTGGCCGCCACGATGATGTGACTTGACACCGTTGGACTTCTTTCTTTGGGGATATTTAAAAGAAAAAGTGTACGTCAATAAGCCAAGAACAATTCAAGAGCTAAAGGATGAGATAATTCGGCACATTAACGACATTGAACCTCAATTATGTCTCAGAGTCATTGAAAGTATGGACCATCGGATAGAGGTATGCCACCGAAGCTGTGGCGAGCATTTGGCCGATATTTTCTTTCACGCACAATTGTCATAGATCCTTCTATCATAATAAAAAATATTAAGATAATTCTCTGAAAACTTTTTGTTTTATTTACAACTAACATCGTGCGTTTTGGATGGACCACCTTTTATGATTTTGCGGGTTTATTGATCACAATTTACTTTTATAGTGCCTGGGTATCTGCAAATATGTATATACCCAGCAACGAGAGGATCAGTTAAACCTAATAATATTTTAAATAGAAGCTCTAAAAGCTTTCTAATTATAAATATTCTGTCTACCTTAACAGGATTAGGTACCTGTTTGAATTAGCGATTGTTATATACATGTGTTAGGACTACCCATGTGTCCTGTATGTCCTACAGGACACTATATCTCCTGCATTCATCAAGTATCATTGACTACATTCTTTATTAAAAGTGCTGACCTACCAGTTGATTTTACTCTATAAACGCGATAGCCAAATGCACGACTTTGTATTTAATATTTTCCGCAAAGCATTTTGTATACATCGTTCTATACATGTTTAGATAAAAATATCCTAGACAAATTTAACGCATCAGTGAAATTTCACATTATACTTTCATTTTTTCGAAGACTTAAATCCTAGTACCTACATGATATTATAATTAAACGACTTCAACTAATATTTAAAAAATTAATATGGTATTGGAGGGAAAATGTATGTATAAATAACAGAAAGGAACAATAATTTTAAATTCAATGAAAACGGTATTAATGAAAAACTTAAAAGTAAAACAATTGGGGGTGAAATTAAATCGTAAAGATTTCAATTCGGCAGTGTGTAGGTCCTCGTGTAGCTCTTATCACTAGTTCCATTCTTCTGGGTATGCCATCGATCAAGAGGTGAATGGTTTCCCGATGAATATTCTCCCATTCGTTTCCCATTGTGTATAGTGAATCATTTGGATTTAGACTACATATTTTTTACGTGTAATATATACAGACTATTGATCTTGGGGAACTGTTTTGGAATAGTATTTGATTCTATACTGTGATGTGAAAAGATTACATCGATCGAAATGTCTAAATTAATGTGTGTTCCCTATATCGTATTACGACAGTTCAACCAGTTTGACCTATATAGGATGAATTATATTCCCAGAAACTAACCTATTTTGAAGTTAGTCTACTTTGTGGCCTGAATTATGTAATAAATTTAATATTAATAATCAAATTTTCATCTATTTTCAAGAACCTTATATTTAGTAAAATGCATTTTAAATGCTTTAAGAAAAGGGAGTATTGGAAATGATACACTGGAGTACATTATTTCTATAAACTATATGCATAACATAAGGTATATGCATTTCACATGGCATATGCATTGTACAAGGCGTTTTATAAACGCAGCTCTGTGGAGCTGCATTTATAAAACGTCTTGCCAAATATATTTGCTATAAGTAACTATTCATAGATGGATCAAGAACCGCGGAAGGCGTAGGATGTGCGTTAATAACATCAAAGAGATGTCAGTCATGGTCTCATAGATTGCACAGTTTTTATAGCTGAACTGCAATACTGCCATCAATCCACTAATTAAAATTTTATCATTTGTTTAGGTTCAAAAATCTGAAAAAATTTAAGAAATAATATATTAATATGAAACCTCTTAATAATATACGAATACCTCTTATCTATAACGCAGTACTTATTTTTTATATAAAAGAGTATACTGCCTAGTTTTTATAGAGTGAATATTTAAACAATTGTAATAATTTTATAAAATATGGATAGATAATCAGATTGTCACATTTAATATGAGTTTGTATCAATTTTATAAAGAAAACATTATATATTATTCTATAAGAAAAAGCATTGCTAAAATAAACGACAAACTGAATAACGAAAGCAATGGATGCTGGCTATTCTAGATACAGTTGCCGACACGGATCTAATAGCGGTATTTGTCGCGTCTGTAACATAGATGGGTGATGGGTATTGGAAATTTGTATGCTTATGTTCTGGAACTTAAGCTTACTTACCCAATATGGGTTGTTTGATACCTCTTCCTAAGCATGGATGTGCTTTCCTCGCCTATCTGTGTCTAATATTCACCTGTATGTAACAGCCTTTTATTTTAGGCTGGAGGTTTAAAATGTTCTGTTTCCAAAACTATCAATTCTGTCAGATTTTATTACATAGATTTTGTATATTTTCCTCTTGTTGGTGGAATGAAATTATATAAATAGTGAATGAATATTAGAGTACTAGCAGTAGTCACCATTTTAACTTGAGAACAACAATATTTAGAAAATAGGTACAGAACACTTGGACCAAAATTTTACATGCTTTGGAACCTAGATGAGGATTTGGAGATGAGGACAAGAGATTAGAATTGTGTTTGTAGACCAAGTAGAATATCAAAACAACAGTATTCTAATTGATTGGTCGCCAAGACTCATGGCGTTGACGCCACTCGACTCTTTCCTTTGCGATATCCACAAGTATAAAGTGTACAAGTCAAGAATTCCATGAACTAATTGTTATGGTAACTTATGGGTGTGAAGAATTGCCCTTGAGCAGTTTTGAAGACCCGATAAATTTTATTTCGCTTCAAGTTCAGCTCTTTCGAATGGGCACTCTCATTATCTACGAGGGTGAGGTGAAAAGTTTCCGACCTGGCCCAGGAATAGTGCCAGCAGATCTAGTTCTTGACCAGTATTCTACAGTACTATCCCTGACTAGCTTGTATGATATATTTCAGGTCGATTGCTCTGTTAGTATATCTCTAACAGCCAATTCAATAAGACGCCGCCCTTGCTTACTTGAAAATGGAAAAATTGGAGAATACTTCTATTTGAAAAGCTTAACACCACTTCAGATAAAACAAGAAATGAATGCAACACTGAAAGACTCTTCTTCATCATACTCAACAGCCAAACAGTGGGTTTCTGAATTTCAGAACGGCCGCTCGAGCACTGATGATGAACCACTCTCAGGACACCCCGGCGAAGTTACAACTGCCGAAATAATTCTGAGAAAATTCATAAAATCGTAGTAGAGGACCGCATATTGATAGTGAATGAGATAGTTGAAACTATTGGGATGTCAAATGAACGTGTACACAATATTTCACGTCAACCTTTCTGCACGGAGGAGCTCTATGCTGGGTGGGTGCCGCATTTGCTAACTATCGATCAAAAAATTGCGCCGGAAGATGGTTTCGACCGAGAATTTGGCTTACAGCGGAAATTCCAACGAATTTTTACGTCGATTTATATCTGTTAATGAAACTTGGGTCCACCATTACATTTCTGCCAGTAAACAACAGTCAAAACAATGGAATGGAGCAGGTGAACCAATCCCAAAGAACTATCAATGGTGAATACTACGCAGAGTTATTAAATCGTTTAAACGACCTCATTTGGGGAAGAGAAGGATCTTGTTTGACCATGACAATGCACCTGTTCATTCGTTAATCATTGCAATGGCTTCAATTCAACGAATGGAAGTTCGAATTGTTCCCCCATCCAGCGTATTCACCAGATACAGCACCCAGCGACTATCATCTGTTTCATAACCTCAAAACATGGCTCGAAGGTAAAATATTTGTGAGCAATGAGAAAGTCATCAACATTGTAAATGTGCATTTTGAAAGGCTCGACAAATTGATCTATATAGATGGTATCACTGAATTAGAATACCGTTAAGAAAGATGTATTAAACTTGATGGAGATTATGTATCTCTACATTTTAAACTAAGTGCACTTTAGTTTAAAATGTCGATATTGTGCGTATCTTGTAGGTATCTTTGTCATATCTTTTATGAAAAATTAAACTACTCATTGTATAGAAATGTGAAGTCTACAGAAAATAAACAGCGAATATACCATAATTCCCCATCTCAAGTACCCTATCCAATATTTCGACCTAGGTTTTCCATTACACAAAACAAACAGAAAAGAAAGAGAGCAGCCGGATATACCAGCATCGTCCTGTCATGAATAAATAGCGTACTCAAGTTACCTGACATTCTTTAAAAAAAAACAGACAATGCAAATATCTAGTTTAGTCGGGTACTTGAGCAATGTCAATAAGATCCCCGTATCGTAGCGAATGCATGAGACAATTTACAATGGTTTTTTAAGAAATTCCAGGGCTAACATAAAAAATGCGTGAAATGTATTCGGGGTAGCGTCGGACTGAAAAGCGAGGTTGACACATCTGAGACAGACTATTTGTCACGGTCCTAAGCCACACCATGAGCTTCGAGCCCAGTGATTAATTATTTGGCGACCCGGATTATGCAACAGAAAGCAGCGGCAGTCAAGCAAATCGATTGTGGAAACAAAAGAGGGTTAAGTGTAGTGTCACTGGATCGGGGCGCCAAAAAGGGAATGCTTCTGTTTACTTATTTCTATAAGGAACATGTGCCGTGTTATCATTTATAAGGATCAACATCCAAGGAATCTTTTCTTCTAACGTATTTTCCTGTGCACAACGAATAAGCATGAATGAAAAAATAATAATAATAATGTACGTATTTTTATTTAAGAATCGATAGAAAAATATATAATCTCATAGCCTGGAATCATTGATCCAAGTTGAGCCATTGAGCTATTATTGCGCTTATTATGTAAGTTTTATATCCTGGGAAACGGTTTGTTGCAAGTTCTAACTCTTTAATGCAGTAAAAAAACGTCAATGTCAATTAATATGAACAATTTTTTGAAGAAGTCAGTCTTTTTCCATCCTTTTGCCAACCAGGTTAACATCATCAGGAGATAATTAAAACAATTTTAGTCATCTCCTGGTTGTGCCAAAATTTTTAAGAGGCCTTTTATTCATTTATATTGAATGTGATTAATACTTTTCAAGATAATTATAAAGCGTAATGAAATTATATGTAAACCACCTGCGAAACATATTTGTTGAGTACCTAAGTATATTTTAATGTAGTTTAGTGTTATAATTTTCTACCAGGTAGATAGGTTTTCTAATCTTCTTTAATTTTTCTAGTTTTTATCCACAATCTACTGTTTGTGGATAAGAACTGAATAATGTTTTCTTACTATATTTTCCGGAAACGTTAGGAGTCAATCGGGGGACATACTGATCGGAAGAGAATGAGAAAGCGGATAGATGGAAGCAGTACATAGGAAATTCATACGAAGGCCAGGAATTAGGAGAGATATTAGAGGAAGAATATAGCATCGATAGGGAAGATGTAGGAAAACTTATATTGAGAGAGGAAATTGAAATAGCACTAAGGGGGCTAAAGAATAATAAAGCGCCGGGTGTAGATAAAATACAGGCGGAAATTTTGAAATGTCCGGGACAGAAAGTAAATAGGATGTTTGAACTGGTAAAATACATATATGAAACGGGCGAGATGCCGGAGGATTATAAGAGGAACATTATCGTTACTATACCGAAAGAGAGAGGATATTGCGAGAAATTTAGAACGATTAGCCTAACTTCCCACGCGTCAAAAATTTTAACCAGAATAGTGCAGAAGTGGATGGAAAATAGAGCGAAGGAAATACTAGGAGAAAACCAATTCGGGTTTAGGCGAAATAAGGGAACTCGCGAAGCTATTCTGGCACTAAGAGTAATTTTAGAGAAAATAATAAAAAAAGGAAAGAAGGCTTATATAGGATTTGTAGATTTAGAAAAAGCTTTTGATAATGTAAGATGGGAAAAAATGTTCGAGATACTAAAGAGCGCGGAAATGAAGTATAGAGATAGGAGAGTAGTACACAATCTATACAAAGAGCAAACTGCTGTTATTGAAGTAGAAGGGAAAAAAGGGAAATAGGTATTAGGAAAGGAGTAAGACAAGGATGTACGCTATCACCACTAATTTTTAATCTGTACATTCGGGATTAAAGTACAGGGACAGAAACTAAAAATGCTGACATTCGCGGATGATATAGCAGTATTAGCATCTAGTAAGGAGGAATTAGAATCAGCATTGAACGAAATGGAGGCAGTGTTGACAGAGGAGTACGGAATGAAGGTGAACAAAAACAAAACTAAAGTGTTAGTGTGCAGAGGGCGCGAGAGCAGAGAAAAAACGAAAGTACAAGTTAATAATGAAAGATTGGAGGAAGTTAAAGACTTCACTTATTTAGAAAGTAAAATAAATTGGGATGGAAGAAGCGATAAAGATATAAAACAAAGAATAGCGCAGGATCGAATAGCTTTTAACAATAAGAAAGCATTTTTATGCTCGGGGGTAATAAACTTAGAAACAATGAAGAGATTTTTGAAAACATATGTATGGAACACGGCACTATACGGTTGCGAAACCTGGACGGTAGGGGAAGCAAGTAGAAAGAAATTAGAAGCTTTTGAGATGTGGTGTTATCGAATAATGATGAAAATACCGTGTACTGATAGGGTTAGAAACGAACAAGTATTAGAGAATGTCGGCGAGAAAATAAGTATGTAGAAAAACATAAAGAGGAGAAGAGATAGAATGGTAGGCCACTTGCTGAGACATGAGGGAATAGT
This sequence comes from Rosalia funebris, assembly GCA_037954035.1. Classification (NCBI taxonomy): domain Eukaryota; kingdom Metazoa; phylum Arthropoda; class Insecta; order Coleoptera; family Cerambycidae; genus Rosalia; species Rosalia funebris. The sequence goes on from JAZFAV010000015.1 coordinate 37,928,003, forward strand.
CCGCGATATTTTGAAGGCAGAGGTAGGAGTAAAGAAAGGCAGAGGTAGGCCTAGATTAGACTACTGCTCGAAAATAGTAAGGGATGTAGGTTGTAGCAGAATTAGCCAAGTGCGTAGGTTAGCACAAGATAGGAGAAGCTAGAGGTTAGCGTCCAACCAGTCTTAGGACTCATGACCTCATGATAAATTTTCCAGATTTATCGAACATTTTTATTTTATCAGAAACATTATCAAACTTTCTCAGACCAAATATAAAACGACAACATGTATTTTTACCTCTTTAGATTAGATTTTTAGTAATTTGATCTAAGTATGAAAAATGTACTAGATCATAATAACTAATAGTTGGTAATATTAAAGTTTTACAAGGTTTCTTTCTGACATTAAAATTTAAAATCTGTATGTTCGAACATAACAGTTTTAAGTAAATAGTAAATACACTTAATATTTCTGAATTTCCAGAAATAAGTTTCTTTTCGAAAATTATACACGTTAAAAACTTTAAACATGTATAATTTTACGTGTTTATTAATTTTACTAAAAATGTCTGATTTTAGGATATGATGTAATCAGCAATACAAATAATCAACAAAAGAGCATTGATTCGATACTGACCATTTTGAAAGAGAAATATTTTCAATCAGATATGTTATGATTAATTTTGACTTTTTTAAGTCGATTTAGTAGATATTTTTTTAAATAAAGTTAATTTCAGTAATGGAGAGATCGCTGGGCACTTGGTGAATAATTTTTAACTAGTAAATGGAAGAAAGCACTTAGTTTATTTCACAAAGATTTTTGTGAAACCTACCAAGTGTTTTCAGTCATTTACAAGTTAATTTTATATCATCCGTGAATCAACCTCTATAACAAGTTAACTTTTCGTAGATCAGATTTTCAAAAGCTTTAATACCGATACTATAACTGTAAGCTGATTTCAATTACTAGATCTTATAATAAACGTCTGCTTATGATATTAAGAACTGCGAAATTGCTGTCCCTGTATTTAAATTAAAATCGTCTTCAACTAGTTGATGAAAAATTACTTAATATTTAACATAAAATTTAGTAATATTCTTCCCTCGGAAAATAAGTAGACTGTACTTAACTGTGATATTATAATATTCATTTTCATTAGGTAATAATAATTCCTTTTACTGAAATAAGTAATAAACGTCCACAATACGTTGAGAGAAAGTAGTCAATTATTAAATATGTAATATCCGTTCATTCAGAAAATTTTATAATAGGGAATTATTTTCGAAATAATACCTCAACCATAATTTTACTTTTAACATACTTCTTTATGCATTAAACAATACGATCTAATGTAAAAAAGGTACAATTTACTGGAATAGAGGAAAAGGTGCATTGGCTAGAATTACCATATAATGTTTTCCTTCAAATATGTTTAAATGTTATGAATGTTTTATACATATTTATACATTGTACATACATACCTACATTTTCAACAGAGCTTTAATAAGACATATCCTTTACTTTCTATATTCTCTTCAGAAGTTATTAATTTTAAAGAAATTGGCAATACATTTACAAAGGCACAATTTCTGGTAGGTTTATGCTTATTGAAAATCAAGAGTGTCAAATCATGAAAAATAAAAAATTAAATCTGCGAAATAAGTGTTAAGCATAGAAACAGACTAAGAATATATAATAGACTACTTTCTAACTATATATTCACGACAGGTATTCAATTACAATGTAGGATATATATACATACTTTATTTAATAAAACAATATTGTAATGTGAATATAAATAAAAATTTTCCCACCCAAATAATCACAAATAAATAATAGGTTTTGTCACATGACATCTACATCTACAATCTAAACAAAATATGTTACTCAAAGTAACATATTTTTCTAAACTTATCATTATAATTTCACGCTTAAAAAACAGGTCACCCTTATACATTCACAGGCTTGTATAAGACAACTTATTATCTCACCAAATTTTACCATAGTGATAAAACTTTAAGAAAGATCTAGAGACAATTAGTTCCAGTATTATACACCTCCACAATTGCATTGTAATTACAATTGCTGTCTGATTGCACTATATAACTAATAGAAAAGTATTAATTTTCACAATGATATATATATATATATATATATATATATATATATATATATATATATATATATATATATATATATATATATGTAAAAAATATACTGTTTTCAACCTACAACCGAGAAATATTTATTAATGTGTACTATCTATTTATGAATTTATTATATACCAACTGTTTATAATTGTATGTTTTTGCTTTAAATATATATTTTAATAAAGTAAGTAAATGGCACACACGATCTATATTAACTTATCGAAGTCTCTTCATCTACCTACTACCTAAGTTCCTTACCCTTTTACCCCCAAGATGTTTTGTATCGATTAACAGACATTAAGTGATCTACTTTTTATGTAACCAGCACCTCTAGAATACAAAAGATATGTATGACAAGATTAATAACAAGTCAAACCCTTGCCTATTATGTTGCTCGTATACAGAATATGAAATAGTCGGTTATAATAGACTCACTTCATTATCAGAAGCATTTTAGAATAGTCTATTATACTTTGTACGTTTCTGCTTGAGAAGAACTTTTATGTAAATAACAGGAACTAGTTTTAATAACCCAGAGGAAGTTAAATGTCAATTTTACTATCGTGTGTGTATGAGTATTACTAGTATTTTTTTAGGGCCGGAACTTGAAAGCTGTAAAAGTAAGTTGAGTTTAAGTATTTAAATTTTTGTTAATATACAAATCGTTTGTTTTTTTAGATGATTATATACTTAAGGCAATATAAAAATTGGGAGGACATTTAAGAAATTTTGGTTTTCCTTGATTTGGATATATTTTCACTATCGAAAGCAATTACTAATATACTTTACGTCTTCTAAATGAACTGTTCAGTTTCTTTCTTTCTGATCTTGTAACTAGTGAAATAATTTAGAAGATAGGTTAATTGAATGGTTAGTTGTTTTCACAAAAATAAAATTTGTAGAAGTTTTCTGAAGACTAAAACTTAATATTACTAAAACAATAAATATTCTATCAACATAAAATATTTTAAATTACATAGATTAAACAATTGCTATGTCATCAATATAATATAATATCGTCCAATTAAAATCTGGATTTTTATTGGAATTTTCTTAATATATTGGCAATACGATTGTGGTATTATGTGAAGTGAATATTGTAACTGTTCTCGTTTTAGTTAAAAATCGTGTATTTGAATTTATTTCAACTATACTTAATTTCTAAGGATTTGCTGATATTTAATAAATATCCTATGTTAGATGAAATTCCTCTCGTTAAATTTGTGTTTTTGTTGTGCAAGTTGCAATTTATTGCTATAGTTTCCATTATATTATGGTGACTACTAATTAGAAATTTAGCCAGTGTTAGTATTTTCCTCATAGTGTCTTTTTTATACTACTAAAATTGTTTATTATATTCCCATTATTATTTGTTTTTAATTCTAATCTTAAAATTATCATATTTTCTCCCATTAATCTTATCGTTTCATGTGTAGAATAAATTTATGTTGAATTAAACGTTATCTAAATTAAATATTAAAAAATAAAAGGTATGTGTGTAAACAAATTAAATGAATCATAAAACTTATCGATGTTGAATCTGCGGCAGCGATTTGTTGTGCTATTTAATTTAATAATTATTTTTAAGTGGGGGTAGCTGTGGGTAAGGGGGTGAAATCTAAACTGCAACGAACATTGATTCCATTACTTTATTTACGTTTTTTTTGTCTAGGAGTCATTTTCCTTGCTAAAAAATTATGGATATGTACGGTTTTTAAATTAAGTGACTGTATAACAGTGATTAAAGTAGTATAAACTAAATAATTGATTAGTTAATTACATGCATTAAATTATAAAATTATTAAAATACGTTATTTGAATGCCTCTGTTTATTTGAACGTATTAAATTAAAATAAACTCGACATATTCTTCGTTTACTTGTTGGTAATAACTTAGTTTGTAATAAAACTATTATCTAAGTTTCTCTAAAAATTGAAGTAAAATATTCCTTATTCCTGTCTTGTATTTTTTCTTCAAGATAATTAATGTTATCTGGCTTTTAAAGATGCACATACTTTAATATAATTCCACAGAAGAAAATACAATGGCATAAGGTCTGGTGATTTAGGTGGCCACTGAATAACCTCATCCATTCATTATAAAAGTTGCGTGCAAACAACCTCTGACAACTACAGCATAATAAGTTGTTGCTCTGTGTTGTTAAAAGTGAACTTAGGCCAATATGTAATCTTTACATCGTATACAGGATGAGTCGGGAGGAACAGACCAAACTCCAGGAGTGTATTGTGCGCGTGAAAATAATGTAAAAAAACTCAACTGTTGTTATCCGATTTCTATTTGTTTTCAAGTTATAGCGTAATTAAAAATGTTTACCTAGTATAAGTTTTACAAAATGCCACACACGTATCCAAATTTAGAATATGCATTTGTTTATGGTTGTTGTAATGGGAATGCTAGAGCTGCTGTTGAAGAATATCGTCAACGGTTTCCACATCACAGACATTCTAATAAAAATGTATTCATCAGCTCACGAAAAATTAGTATTCAATTGGGCATTCCACAAACAAGAACAACAGTAATAAACACACTCCACCAGCAAGACTTGCATCCATACCATGTACAGAGAGTACAGCACCTACAAGCAACATGTACCCGTGACGGCATTGATAATACTCACAACTGTCATGTATGGTCATATAAAAATCCCCACGCAACAGTCGAAAGTAACTTTCAATATAAGTTTTCGGTAAACGTGTGGTGTGGTATGGTCGATGGTTATTTAATTGGCCCTTTTATTTGGGAGAATCACCTCACAGGTGACAACTACTTAATTTTTTTACAAAATTAATTACACGTACTACTAGAGGATGTTCTTTTGAACATCAGAATGTAAATGTACTACCAGCACCATGAAGTTTCTGCACATTTCGCTCGTCAGGTCAAGGAACATTTGGACGAAAGGTTTCCAGGGCGTTGGATTGGTCGCGGTGATCCTATTGGTTGACCTCCAAGATCTCCAGACCTCACAGCACTAGATTGTTGTTTATGAAGCTGGTTCAAAGATGAAGTGTCTAAAGTAAAAGTGGACAATCGGGATGCATTAATTCAACGTATTAGAAATGCTGCAGCGGATCTTAAACAAAGACGTGACTCAATCAAGAGAGCTACAGACGCCCTTTGTAGAAGAAGCAAAAAAGTTTAGAGGTGAATGGCCGTACTTTTGAACATTTATAACGCTATGATTACCAAAACGTTAATGTATGAAATTTTGTTTATTTTTAATTACGCTATAACTTGAAAACAAATAAAAATCGAATAATAACGTTTGATTTTTTTACATTATTTTCACGCGTACAATACACTCCTGGAGTTTGGTCTGTTCCTCCCGACTCACCCTGTATAATCGCTTTTCTAGCACAAATTACTTCGCTGTCGACTATGCTAAAATTCATCTTTATAAATCATGTCATAGTGAACAGTTTAAAAAAAAAGATAATATCTTCTATTGTCTATATTTTTGCTAAGGTTAAGTAGTAGATGGCGTAGTATCTATCTGACTCCCAACAGGAAATATATGTATTGACTTTATTTAAATTTTTAGGTAGTTTTATTAATTTGATATTTTGTCGGGTTGATCTATAAGTCAATTCAGTTATGCCACGATTATCTGGAAGAAATAAAGTGAAAATTTTAAGTTTACCGAACATCTTGCATTATATTGAGAGTCCAGATGTATTTCGAAAGTATCTAAATACTGATACATATGAACGATTGTGTTTGATGAGGTTAACATCCTATTTGACTTGCTCTTTCATTGCGCATTGCGATGGTGAGAAAGCCCCGCCGAACAAACAAGAAGAAAAAAGAACCAAAACATCACTTTTGTCCAAAACAGAAACCTCCAGTCACTTAAACAAACTCGAGCATCTCATAATGGCCCCGATCCCATTCCAAACAAGCCATTGTGCTGTAAATTGACAGCATTTAATTCGAACTTTATACAGAGTAAGCCGATCTAGATCATTAATAATCTCCGCCAGATCTATTCAGTGCTCTCCTAATACTTCCGGTAACAATGGGTGGAATCGTTAAGGAATAGCCGAGGATCGAGCGTCACATGTGCAGAGAAACACAAAGATTCGTCCATTACGAGCTATCTGTTTGCCTAACCGCAGACAATTAATCATTCGCACTGCATATCATCCTCTTTAACTAGGTGCAACCGTTCACAGGACGCCCGTAATATGAAAGAACTCGGCCAGACGAAGTTGGGCTTTGATGTAAATTTACCTGTGAAGAGACGCAACACGACAGGAGACTTTACCGGTGGAAGTCGGGGAGATTTTAGCGGGGCATATTATTTGTAGCAGTGACGCAATTGGTGTGGCAAAGGCGATTGACGCATAATAATAGAATTATTAATCCGATGAGGTGCAATGCATGGGAATTTCATGTGATAGGGGTAGAAGTACAATTATTTAATGAAATTACGTGTCAATATGGTTTCAAATTAATTCGACATATAAATTACATGTCTAACTACTAACAATAAGCCCAGGATTTGAATAGAGACATGACATAAATAACAGTGGCGGACTTGAACAATGAAGAGCAGATTACATACTAGTTTACTTCTCATTGCGTGATCGCTTAGGAACAAATGGCGACTTTATTGCAATTGTATTCCTAAATGCACAATTAGATCCTGGGGCAGGGCAAGTCATCACGTCACAGTATTGCAAAACGATCTGGACAACACACTAGTTCTTCAAGGTAACATCACCACACACCTAACACTGTTTACACGTATGATCTCATGAGTATATTATTAGTAGCTACTCTAAATGTCCATCAGTCAACGAGAGACGTCCGTCAGTAAAAATCCCTGTATAATGTGAAAATGACCTTTCTACATCAACGGAAGTCAACGGAGCATACCGGAAATAAAAATAATAATAGTGTAGAGCCTTCGTATTGATTTCTGTATTAGGGACAAAGACTTCTTTCTGTTATAAGATATTTAATATAACTATAGTAGGAAGCTCCGGGTTGTTATCCAAAATTGCAGCAAATTTATTTTTATAGCCCTCGCAGTATCCCCCTCCAACCAAAAACTATACTACCGATTTATCTGTCTGTGATATTTTTTCCAACTCTTCAATTTCTTTTACTATGTGCGAAAGATTGCTATGCATATATGCTAAATCTTGTTTATGTGTTGTTATGTTTATTATGTGTTTTGTATTTTTATAGCCTGCGCAGTATCCCCCTCCAACTGAAGACTATACTATCGAAGGTTCAATAGTGAATATACAACGTATATTCACTATTGAAAATTTATCTGTCTGTGGTATTTTTCCAACTTTTCAATCGCTGTTGGTACGCGTGAAAAATTGCCACGAATATACGCCAAATCTTGTTCGGCTGTTGCACATTCGCAATAGCGATAGCATAATTTGGGTCCAACTGTTGAAATACCTTGTTGATATTCTCAAAACTTTATATTAATGAAATACATATATACAAAATATATACAAAATAATATGAAGCTGCCTCGATCCTCGGAGTTCCCCCCTAGGTTACTATAGATGCTGGAGGTAACTGTGTGTGGGGAAGAATTTCTGTGAATAATTCCATTCTTTTCGGGGCTTTTAAAATTTCCGATTTAAACACTTCTCTAGAAAGTCTTTAAAACTTGGATTATCTAGTCCTCTCCACGGGATATTACACCCAACCATGAATTTAACCAATTCGCTATAAAATGTCGTATGTCTTTCGCAAGCACTGTTCTATGCAGTAACCGCGGTTTTATGTTTTTCGGAACACCAATGTCTAACAACATCCACTTTGCGGGTATACGCTATTATGTATCACAATGGGAACACATTGTTGATTCTCCTATAAAATTCTTCCAAATTTATTGTTTTACAGCATTGTTCCTTTATGTAAACTTAATTATTGCGATTAAAAACTAGTATTAAATATTTATTATTGTATTGTATTAATTAATATACCAGTTTAATTGAGAATCCACCCCATTATAATCCAAATTGTATAAAATTTGATATGGGATATCTCAGATACATTGCGCCAGAATGTGTTTGGATTCAGACTGCGCCCGACAGAAAGTTAACAATGATTATACCCTTTTTTAATGTCGCACATCATCATTGGAACATCATCCGATATCCATTACTGGTAATCTATCGCAATAGTTATGCCCATACCGGATTATATCCGGATATATCCAAACGAGCACATATTTTCCTTGAGCTCCGAGATAATTACAACATACGAAATACCCCCGCAGCAAAACGCCGCCCGTAAAAAATATTTTAAAGCTAATGAACGCTAAATAAGTCAATTAGGTGCACTGTTTCTGACAGCCTACAACGAATTCATCATGATATACGTGCACCTACTAGCTTATGAACTCATTATCTCGCTAATAGTGTGTTCGAAAAGCTGTCTAACAAGGATCAAGTGCCCGTTGCGACATCAGGAAACGCTTAATTACGTTCGGCTTGCGGCCGTTCGGGGTATGGCGTTTTACATGGATTTATTTTACGCGGACTGTTCAGCGAATATTGGGCCACGACACGTCCGGAGTTTAGATAAATGAAGGCATAACGTCTCGCTTAATTGCTTGCTTAATAAGTTTCGGAATAGGCAGTCCGCTACAGCTGGACGTAAGGCATCGGTTTTTTTTTCTTTTTGCGTTTCGGAATCTGTAATTAGTCCATAATTGAAGAAATTATGCGTGAGAGGATATATCTAAAGGGTCTTTCAATAAGAACGCTCGATTTTTTAACGTAAATAAGTTGTGCGTGAAATATTTACTCTTTTTTTTAATTTGAAAGAATGTTTTATTGCTTTAAGTATGGAATATAATGTAGTTCAAATGTCCACCGCTGCTTTGCTTGGTGGTACATTTTCGATGACTTTGTTGCATAAATTTGGCTGAACTTGTTGGATGACGGGCGCGTTCGTTATGTTGACTTTGTGGGCATCAGTTGTTTGCGGTTTACTCGCATAGACCTGCGATTTAAGATAGCCTCAAAGAAGGAAGTCTAAAGGCTTTAAATGGCTCGATCTTTGTGGCCAGTTCACATCGCCCCTGCGCGAGATGTGAACTGCTGTGTGGCACGTAGCGCCACCCTGTTTGAACCACATGCCGTCGGTATCCATATCATCCAATTTAGGCCACAGGTCGCTTATCATCGATCTGTAACGCCCGTCGTTGACGGTTATAGCAATGCCAGTTTAGTTGAAAGACGTACGGGCCGATGTTGGTCTTAGTAATGCTGGTATTTTTCGTGTAAATTGATTTCATCCCGAATTCGACAATTTTGCTTGTTTACGTATCCACCAGGAAAGGAGTAAGACAAGGATGTACGCTATCACCACTAATTTTTAATCTGTACATCGAAGAGGCGATTAATGTGATAAAAGAGTGGATTTCGGGATTAAAGTACAGGGACAGAAACTAAAAATGCTGAGATTCGCGGATGATATAGCAGTATTAGCATCTAGTGAGGAGGAATTAGAATCAGCATTGAACGAAATGGAGGCAGTGTTGACAGAGGAATACGGAATGAGGGTGAATAAAAACAAAACTAAAGTGTGCAGAGGGCGCAAGAGCAGAGCAAAAACGAAAGTACAAATTAATAATGAAAGATTGGAGGAAGTTAAAGGCTTCACTTGTTTAGGAAGTAAAATAAATTGGAATGGAAGAAGCGATAAAGACATAAAACAAAGAATAGCGCAGAGTCGAGTAGCTTTTAACAAAAAGAAAGCACTTTTATGCTCGGAGGTAATAAACTTAGAAACAAGGAAGAGATTTTTGAAAACATATGTATGGAGCACGGCACTATACGGTTGCGAAACCTGGACGGTAGGGGAAGCAAGTAGGAAGAAATTAGAAGCTTTTGAGATGTGGTGTTACCGAAGAATGATGAAAATACTATGGACTGATAGGGTTAGAAACGAAGATGTATTGGAGAAAGTCGGCGAGAAAAGAAGTATGTGGAAAAACATGAAGAAGAGAAGAGATAGAATGGTAGGCCACTTGCTGAGACATGGGGGAATAGTCCGCGATATTTTGGAGGCAGAAATAGGAGTGAAGAAAGGCAGAGGTAGGCCTAGATTAGACTACTGCTCGGAAATTGTAAGGGATGTAGATTGTAGCACAATTAACGAAATGCGTAGGTTAGCACAAGATAGAAGAAGCTGGAGGTTAGCGTCCAACCAGTCTTAGGACTGATGACCTCATGATGATGACATATCCATTCATCCAAAAATGGGCCTCGTCGCTAAAGATGATTTTTTTGGTTAAATTTGGGTCAACTTCCAATTGCTCCAGAGCCCAATTAGCAAGCACACGGCGTTGTCTATGGTTACTTACCTTAAGTCAGTTGGATTTTATACGGGTGCAGACCCAAGTCTCGACACAAAATTCGCCAAGTTGAAGTTGCAGAAATTCCAAGTTCTTGTGAACTACGATAAATTGACTGCCTCGGGTTTTCCCGTACACTCACACGCATAGCAGCGATGTCGTCAGCTGACCTTGTGTTTCGGTGACGTACGGGTATTGGCTGAATGTTTACCAAACCGGTTGACTCGAATTTGGCGACCAACCGTCCAATAGTCGACTCGGCGCCGGCGCGACGGTTGTCGCGAGGATAAAAGTTATGCGGAACGTTTCTCGAACGGAGCACGGATTTTGAATATAAAATTTAATGATTTGTACATGTTGTTGAACGCTATAACATTCCGTGGTGATTTTTCATACACTACTGAACAATTCACAATAAACCTGACGGCTATTGCTTTAGCAACATGGCCGCTACAACCTAACAAATTTCGAGCGTCCCTATTGGAAGACCCTGTATTAAAAACAGAGTCGAACTATTGCCAATTTTTAACTCTTTTATTTATTTATTACTCCACTCTACGGGTATAACACCCAAACACAGAGTAACATGATTCGATCAAACTGTCGAAAATATACTCAATACCATGACACAGAAGAAATAGTTTTGATATATGGTATCTACATCGTACCAGGAAATAGTAATTTACCGATCAAATCTGAACGGTTAGACGTGTTAAAATGTCAAACATACCCATCAATTACGTTGCTCCACAGAAACAAATTCGAATGTAACCATTCCACTTGATCTGAAAATATTCCAAGGAGTTATAAAGGTAAATATTTACGGGTAATGAGTCAATATGTTGAATAACTCAAATGGGTATATACTAAGACGTCCCGTTGTATAATATTAAGTTTGATGTACATGATAATGGAATCGTTATGAAGTATTGTAAGCAATATTAGCTGATATGGCTTTCAGAATTTCATTACTAAAATGTGTGAATCGTTTTTCCCTGAAGGATATCTACATGAAAATAAGTTAAGAGAATAATATTACCAACAAATTTTGTATTGCTTTCAAATTATTCCTAGAGTTAAATATTCCTAGTAAATAATATATACCTACCTACAAAAATATATGGAATATCCGAGGAGTATGTCCCCAAGATGAAATCATATTTTTTTTGTGAATTAAGTTAAAATAAAATAAAATATTTTGTCATAAAACAAAATAGGATTTATCAAAATTAATTACAGTACATAATATGTATAATGAAGTAGTTATGTATATGACTAAAGGAAACTTATTGTTTTAATTTGTATAGCTAAGGTGATTAACATTTCAATATAATTTATGTACTTGAATATATAATAAGTGAAACAAAATTTCAAAAGAACATACCTACGAATTTTATTTACTAAATAAATTTATAAGCAATTTATTGTTGGAGTTATTTGAATATGCATGAACTTCTAACGAAATTAAGCAAAATCATTTAATTCTAGCAAGTTTTTTAAGTTTTTCTAATCGGGTTGTCTCCTGATTGATGATAACATACCTTTTCACAGAAGTTTTTAAAATAAAAATATTTATTACACAACATCGAATCATGTTTGTGTGGCAAAATCTTGATCAGCGAGAGCAGTTCTACAGAATTGTCGCATTTCTCAGGTTTCTTAGTTAAAATTCATACGATGACTATTTAAACAAATTCTGATATTGTCTAAAGATAATCATTAGACATTAAAAATTACAAAAGGTTAACTCATTCATAATTATCATATTTATATTGGGGCATTTTTTCTTTGTGAAAATTGCATTTCGTTTATTTTTGTTTCTTTCATAAAAATATTCTTCTCTGTATAGTTCATAAAAATACGTGTCAAAAACCATACTCATATTCGTTATATTATGCTTTACCACTTCGAGAAGGGATGGAAGGCAGCACAGTCATGGCAGCCATGAAAGCGGATGAAATCATAACAACTCGAATACTGGTCGAAGACTTCAATGTCGGCCACTCCACCATCGTCCGTCGTCTCAAAAAGCTCAGAAAGGTATGGAAATTGGATGAATGGGATCTGCTTCCACATCCACCATTCTCACAGAACGAGGCTTCCACAGACTACTACGTCAATCGCTCATTAACCTGGCAGGCAAACAAAGTCTACAACGATTCGGATGAGTTAGTGGATGACGTCAAAGGGTGGATTTCCTCTAAGAACTGCGACTTTTTTGCCCATGAAATCGCCCGCCTTCCAAGCAAATGGGAAGCAATTAGTGAAGTTGAGAGTGAATATGATCCAGAGTAGTCATTTAAACATATTTCTATTGACTTTTTATGTTTTCATAATAAGTATTCTTTAAAAACGCCTGATAATTATGAATGATTATGAATAATTATAATATGACTAAATCCACCAATGTGGTCAAGATCTTCACAACATTTTCCCTATCCCTAATTGTTTCTCAAACCAGCAATATCGCTACTTTCGTTAGAAATTGTATTTTTGAAATCTTCAAATATATATATATATATATATATATATATATATATATATATATATATATATATATATAAATGATTTACGTAAATATAATTTTTTGATGATACAAGTATGTAAAATATTTAATGTCAATCGGGTACCTAATTACAGAGACCATCGGTTGCGGTTAATTATTCCGTCATATCATAAAATTACTGCAACAAATTGCGAGGCTGCGCAGCAGTAGGACTTATTGCACCATCTTGCTGAGAATAATCGTCTTGCAACTCATCAGCATTTAGTTGTTCTATGTACAGTTCTAGAATATTTGCTTCATATCATTCAGTATTATAATATTGTCCAAGAAAGTCAGTCCATTTATATTGGAACCGAGATACACGTATCCAAAATCCAACTTTAATAAGGTGTAAACTTGATTATCTTTAATGGGGTGTAACTTGATATGAGATATAAGGATTCCCTGTTCATCATGTTCCATAGTTTTTGAAGTCAATTAAATTAGCATCTCAATAGTTCAACAGTGAGTCGACCAGTAAGTTCAAAATATTAGAGAACTGGTAGTGGCAACATTTACTTCGACAAGTTAGACCTTAAATCAGCGAAATATTAAATTAGACGTATTGCTCGAAGTTTAAAAATATCATAATGCTTTAATTAAGTAATTAGGTTTAAAAAAGAATAGTTGCATACCAGAGTTGAACAAAAATAATCCAGATCGTAATTACTGTAGATACTGGTATCATGAGAATTTTCATTGGATTCCAATATGGCCAGCGTATGCTAAGTAAATCTACGCACTAGAAGGACGCAAAACGTCTTTGAATACCTAATTTTTTTGAAGAAAATTTAGCTGCTTCTAAATATTTCGAAATTCTACGTTTCGACTCTAGCAGCTTTATCTCTAGCAGTTTGCTACCCAAACAATGAGGATGATGATGTGGCCGGCAAGGTAGTTTGTTCTTAATAAGACGAAGTTCCTCCAAATTTTGTACAAATTTATAATTGTTGCTGTTACATATAAATTTGTACAAAATGTGGAGAAACTTCGTCTTATTGAGACCAAACTACCTCGTGGGCCACATCATCATTCTCATTGTTTGGATAACAAACTGCTAGAGATGGAGCTGCTAAAGTCGAGACGTAGAATTTCTAAATATCTAGAAGCAGTTAAATTTTCTTCAAAAAAATTAGTTATTCAAAGACGTTTTGCATCCTTCTAGTGCGTAGATTTACTTAGTATACGCTGGCCATGTTGGAATCCAATGAAAATTCTCATGATACTAATACCTACAGTAATTACGATCTGGATCATTTTCGTTCAACTCTGGTATGAAACTATTCTTTTTTCAACCTAATTGCTTGGTTAAAGCATAATGATATTTTTAAACTTCGAGCAATACGTATAATTTACTACTTAATAACTGTATATGTAACAGCAATAATTATAAAGTCGTGTTTGTTTTATTTATATTATTTTCAAAAAACATAAGACCCTAATATAGTAGAGTAAAGTTGTCCTCGAAAATCTTTTTATTAATGAAATGGCAGATTGTAATTTAAAAAAGACAGTTATGACGTCACAGCTCGAACACAAGATAAATGTTATGCACAAGAGAATAGAGAATTCAATTCTTTATTGTCAGAATATAAAAGAAAACAAGGTTAAAATATTTCAGAGTTTTTCAAAAAATTATTTAATAATAAAATTATTAATGAACTATACTTAATCAGCACGCTGTATATTATTTAGGCACCCTAGATTATGGGTATTGATTAAAACAAAGGAACGAAATGGCCAGCCTCTTCGATATGCTCATACCCGTTAGGCATGATCTTTAGCTCATCCACAGCGGTGAATCTTCACTTATTAGCGGAAAGACCAAATAACATTTAATACCCATGAACTCATTAATATTTATATTACCAATAAATTATAATTAAAGTTCAAACTAAGAAAGTATCGTCTGCCAGTTACATAAGGCGCATTATCACCTCATTACTTATGCCTGCCGGTAGGGGAACTATTGGCATATACAAAGAGATTTAACCAATCAGTGGGACATATGCTTATGGTTGTTTAGTTCACATCTCCCCATGTCATCTTCAGACGAGCCCAATCAGCTTGATTAATGGAACGGTGCGATTCGAATCAATCGATTGAAGAATAGGAATTTTTGAATGGCAATTGTATATGTATAAATATGTACGTTAGAAACTGCAACAGATGATTGCAACAGGGACTATATTCTTTGGGTTAGGATTATAGCCGCAGGTATTAATTGTAACTTCAAATTCTACCTTTGATTTTTTTAACACACCTGTATAGACATACAGAGAATACGTAAAGGTTGGAATAAATTTGATAAACTTAGGCAAGCAGAAAAAAATTCTCGGACAAGTCGATTCTCTTTTGTAGATGCGCATTTTTTGGTCGACGTTTATTTCTTTCACGTTATCACTGTTGGAGCTGTAATCTCTTCAGTAGTTTTCTTTAATAGGAACACCCCTATCTAATGACGATATTTAAGAGAACATACTTTTCTACGCATAATGCAATAAATATACAAATTACTAGCTGTGCAGAAAAACTAACTGCAGGATGCATTCTAGCTTTGCAAGATAACGCCTTTCAACCAATTCAAGGCATCGTATCAAAACTGACAATGTGTCAGGCATCTGTTTGGAAATTCATTGCATTTCGTTATTGACTTTATACAGTAAAATCAACAAGTACGCCAACAGATTTAATAATGTTGTTAAAGATATTTGGTGACCAAAGGACATATGGTGATGATTCTAATATATGTATATAACAATCGTTAATTCAAATAGGTAATTTTGTTAAAGTAGATAAAATGTTTATAATTATAATGTTTTTAGCGCTTTCATTTACAAATTATCCACTGAATTTAATTTAATTGATCTTCCCAATATATTTTACTATTTTGAACATATATAACTCATTAAAGCTGGATGTATTGACACAGTCAATAAAAAAGAATTTATGACTACCTTAAGTGAGTTAGAAATACTAGCGATGCTTCGAAGACTTGAAATGAAACCTTGAGAGAAACTAGAATCAGGATAAAGACACAAAAAGACGAAACTGAAGAAATCAACATCGACGAATTACCATATGTCATATTGTCATATGGGGATAGAACATATCACAAGAGAAATAAACAAGTGATAATAACGAGAACAAGCCAACTAGTAGCATACGCAGATGACCTAGTATTAATTACTAGGCAAGGGTCATTATGTTCAGCATGTTAGAAGGAATAGAGGAGGAGGTAAGAAGATTGGACTAAAAATAAATATGAACAAAACCAAGATCATGAGGATAGGAAAGGAATCAGGAAGTAGACTAATTAAAGTAGGGAGCAATGAATTTGAGGAGGTCGATAGTAATGTTCAGTAATGAAAATAGATCAACTGAAATTACGGAACAAATTATGTATATCTTCCAATAAATCACTGCAGTCAAACAGGGTGCTACTAAAGAATAATACATTAACTAGAAAAGCTAAGATGAAAATACATAAGACGATAATAAGATCCATACTGACGTATGCAGAAACGTTACTGAATGGAAAACCATGGGTATAATATTAGGCCAAATACTAACAGCAGATGGAAAATACAGAATGAGAACCAATGTGGAAATAGAAGTAGAATTAAAAGGAGAGAATATAAAAGGAATAATAAAAGGAATATATAAAGCGGATAATCAAAGATGGCTAGGATATGTGTGGAAAGTGAACCGATATGTAAGTGTAATAGTGGAATGGAAATCAGCAGTCAGAATTAATGTAGATACAAGAAGTGAAAGACCGCCCGAACAAGATCGAAGTATTAAACCCAAAGGACGAAGCCAGAGATCAACAGAAATATCATACTATATGTAGGAAAGTCAAAAAATCATAGGGAATTGATTATCCCCAAGAAGTTTGATCTAGAAAACTTTTATAAGCGGCGCTACTCCACTTGGGGTGTTAAGCTAAGCACACATACATATTAACGTTAAATACAGATAGTTATATGGAGTAACTAAATTTATTCATATTTTTTACACTTCAAGTATACTGGTCAGTGGACCAGTGACAAACAGTGACTGGTTAGTGAACATGGGCTAATACCATACAATAAACAGTTTTAAAACCGTAAGGTGGACTTTTCCGCACGTAGAATATCTCTATCTCGAAATTGAGTCGCCGAGAAAAAATAAACCAACACATAAATGCAGAATATGTGTTTTATGCGACAGTTTTACTTTTTTTCAAATACTCCACCATCGTGATTTTTCATGACCCATGGACAGGGTGGGGTGTATCCTATCCACCTCAAAATCAATGGATGTCATCTAGTAGACCTTCCTAATCAGAATCAGTCAATTCCCTATCGATCCGACACGATTTAATTGAGTTATCGTGCTAACAAGAAATTTTATTAATGCCGACGGCAACGACACACACGCACACACAAGATGGTTTAAAAACCATTTTACTTTTCCGCACTCAACTATACTAACGGAAAAGTAATGTAATTGTGTAAAGAAAAATGAAAAAAATGATTGCTTTTTCGTTTATTTTTCGTTTTTCGACATAAAAACCAAAAAAAAAATGGTATTGAAAAAATTTTGTCTGTGTGTGTGTTCTTGTCAATGTTGTCGTCGGCATTAAAATTTCTTGTTTGCACGATAACTCAACTAAATCATGTCGGATCGATCGGTTTTTGACTAATTCTGATAGGGGACATCTTCCAGACGACACCTGTTGATTTTGAGGTGGATAGCATACACCACCCCCTCCCTTGGGTCTATTTGAGAAATTATTTTGTTAGCACGATAACTCAACTAAATCGTGCCGGATCGATTAGGGTTTGACTGGTTCTGATCGGGAACATCTCCCAGATGACACCTATTTATTTTGAGGTTGATAGAACACACTCTACTATGTTCATGGGTCATGAAAAAGCACAATGGTGGACTATTTGAGAATTTTTTTTCTTAGCACGATTACTCAATTAAATCGTGTCGGATCGATAGGGTTTCGAGTGATTCTGATTAGGGACGTCTACCAGATGACATCTATTGATTTTGAGGTGGATAGGACACCCCCCCCCCCTGTTCATGGGTCATGAGAAAGCACGAGGGTGAACTATTTGAAAAATGTAAAACTGTCACATGAAACAGATATTCCGTATTTATGTGTTGGTTTATTTTTTCTCTTCCACTCAATTTCGAGATAGAGATGTTCTGCGTACGGAAAAGTCCGTTTTAAGGTTTTAAAACTGTTTATTTTTTGCTTTTAGGCCGAAATACGAAAAAGAAACGCCAGAAAAAAACATTTTTTTTTACACGGTTACATTACTTTTCCGCATATAGTCGAGTGTGGAAAAGTAAAAACCGTTAAATAACTGTCTGGTAGAAGATATGAGGCCGCTAGGGCTTATGCTGGGTAATAGTGAAGTAATACTCTATTCTAACAGGAGTTCAGGATAAGGAACATCCGACATTAATTGCAGAAATTGACATGAATTGTAAAACCCATTTTGGCAGTAATGTAGAGGACGCATAATTAACTATATCACAAAGGAAGAACACTTTTATAGGCATAGATACGATTACATACAGTTAGATATCATTTAGTTAATAAAAATGAGAATATCAGCTGACGATTAAATAAATTATATGTGACAGGCTGGCAATAGCAAAAGTAAACCCATCGCAATGTTTACACGTAAAGCCTGCTTTATAATTGCAATTATTCGCAATAAAATATTGTTTTATCGGATATAAATACCTGGGAGTATGTACTCTGCTGTGGGTGTCAGGTGCTTTACGGACGGGTCATAGACCCGATCTCGGTCTTGCTATCTGTTTAGGCACGCACCGTAATATACGCTCAAATGCCATCTTTCATACATAATTTTAACGACTTCCTAATTGGAAAAGCGAAAAAGTTCGCGGATGATTTCAGACCTTCCTTGCTGTCGTTAAAGTGGGTTGTTAATGCATCCAGAAGTCATCAATGATTGCGGTACTGTTATCGGCATTTGAGCGTTGACTTATATTAACAAATTAATGCAAAAGCTTTCCAGGGTATAACAATTATCAAATCAGTATTATTTAGGTATTAATATAGGGTAAATATAAATTAATACATAAATAAAGTTTGCGTAACGTATGACAGACTTTCTGAAAAGGCAGACAGACTGAAAAAATCCTGAGACAGGCCTGTGGTTATTAAGACAACCGTCAATTTTCGTCCCATTATATCTGTATTCTTTATCGAGTATCGCAGAAAAATAGAAATTTTTTGTATGTACATATCTCATTATCCTATACATACCGGGTGTAACAGGATCATGGTATGCCCAACTTTTCTCCTTTAGTATTAAAGATAATTGATTGAAATTTGGGACATCCTATACACATAATAAGCGGCATCTTTTGACATACAACTGATTTTTCATACACTTCCGGCTTCGCCGGAAGTGACACTAACTTTCGATTTTAAATAGAATACCCTATATATTATTGCATCTTTGAATTCTGCATAGTTTTTTTAATCCCACGATACCAAATAAGTGACATTTCAAAAGTAAACATTTTGTATAATTTAATTTTTAGTTTTCCATTTAAGTGTGCCATGATGGTTCCGACTTATTCTAAATGACCCATGTAATGCTACAAAAATCGAAATCCCGTCAAAAATACTAAATCACGTGATTTATGAACAAATAAAGTTCATCAAAATTGTTTTTGGGGCAAAACTAAATTTTTTCAAATGGAACCATATTGGTACCGTGGTACCATTTATTAGTACTGTTAATAAGGAATTTATTCATATATCGTATTAAAGTGTGCAATAAATACAAACAAGATTATAGCTAAAAGAATATTTTAGTATCTTCTTATTTTCTTTTAGCTGTAATTTTGTTTGTATTTATTGCACATTTTAATACGACATATGAATAAATTCCTTATTAATAGTACTAATAAATGGTACCAAGGTTCATAAATCACGTGATTTAGTATTTTTGACGTAATTTAGATTTTTGTAGCATTACACGGGTCATTTAAAATAAGTCGGAACCATCATGGCACACTTAATGGAAAACAAAAAATTAGACTATAAAAAATGTTGACTTTTTAAATGTCACGTACTTGATATCGTTGGATTCATAAAATTATGCAGAATTGAAAATGCAATAATATACAGGGTATTCTATTTAAAAATCGAAAGTTAGTGTCACTTCCGGCGAAACCGGAAATGAAAGAAAAAGCAACTGTATGTCAGAAAGTGCCGCTTATTATGTGTATAGGATATCCCAAATTTCAATCGATTATCTTCAAAACTAAAAGAGAAAGGGGGGTATACCATGATCCTGTTACACCCGGTATACCTTTTTTTTACTTTTACTTCATTCAGTTAAAATAATATTATTTATTCCAATAAAAATGGATTTCTTTAAAGAATAAATAATATTACTGAAATTCGTAAATTTTATTTCTTTGGTTTTCTCCGTTAGTATGAGAGGTATAGTTTATTAGTATGTACAATTGTACAACCTTCTCCTATATAGTCTAACAATTTAAAATAAGGCAGTTGATTTCTGCGTTGTATATATCTTCAATTTTAAATCATATTTTAGTGTAAGGTGTAAGTTATATATCAGAACGGAATTATGCAGGATAAGGACCAGAATAATGTACAAATAATGTTCTACGAATAGTGCATTTAGCCTACAAATGGCATATTAGCTGCCTACAATGATTTATTTTCAATGCCATCGATGCAGTGGGTTGGTGATAATATAGACAGTAGTAAATTTACCCCATCTTTATTTTTTCTAGATACAATTCCATGTAAAGTTTTATCTTGTAACATGTAAACATATAATTATTGTCCTCCTGTATAATAGTGAGTTAAATAAACATCATGTTAATTGTACATTAATAATGAATCGACTTTGTTTTTATTTTATAAACTCAAGTATTAAATTTGAGCATTATGTTGGTAATACGGTCAGACTACTAGAATATGGCCACATAACCATGTTTTCAATTTCTCCTATAGTTCAAATGAATCCCAACCAAAATACTCACCTAAAGAACTTTGTGATAATGAAGACAAATCTGAAAGTGATGATTCATCAATAATTGTCACTTATAAATGTAATAGACATCGATAATTTTATCTATAACTGACATTATCCTGTCTTTCACTGAAATTCTTGAAGCTACATATAAAGCTGCACACACGCTTTGTAAAATATGATAATCTATAAACAACCGCTTTGGCCATCTTATCAAAAGGTTTATCAATATGACGAGAAATACAAAAACGCAGAGAAACAACTAAAAGAAACCTGCATGGCGTTTCATAAATCCAAGACATTAAGAGACAATTCATCAAGAAAGACAGTCGCTGGAAATCATATGCAACGTAACAAAAGCGGAAAACCCTTAATAATGGAATCCCTTAATGTTCTATGCACCTGTCTTGTTTCAAGATGTTGAATATCACAACAAATTACTACAACTTGTTATTTACTGTATCTCAATCAATCTCACTTGGTTGTCCATGTATGGGCTTTATTTTATTAACAGTAACTTTAACAAAGGGCTGGGAATTGGAACTCAAACGCAAACTCAAGCGACGCGCGTCTCGCCAACTAATTTTTAATAATTTCCCGATTATACCGACTTTGTTGGCGAAATGCGCGTTGAGAAACATATGATGTCTCGGTCATGGAGAACTGGTCTCTTGTTTTTTTTTTTGTAAAATAATTTCATTTTACTCGCCAATTTATTTTACTTTTAACGTCTTTATTTTTATCAAATCATTATTTTATCGAATTTCGAATGGAATGTCTTAAAGTTTAAAATATTTTTTGGTTTACTGTAATTTACAACATTACGTTTTCTTACCGCGTATTTTCATATTTATCATAAGACTTGTATTACAGTTTCTCCATATGCTCACGATTATTACTTATTTGGTTAAACATCACAATAAACTTTAAGTCGCTGGAAATAGTATTTACAATTATAAAAATAAAATATAAAATATTTCGACATCTGGGTTGTAGTTTTATACGTTTTAAATATTTTCTTATCCAGTATATACCTATTAGAATATTTTATTGTATATATTGAAATATTGTCGAAAAAACAGTTATCACACAATGTTCTATATGACATTTTAGTATATACTTACTGTTAATACAGGCACTTAATGCTGCTAGTTTGTTATTTATCTATGTTCAAATACTTTATTTTTGAGTAAGTTTTAAAAATATTTTGTTTATAAGAATTTTCAAAATTTCACTATTAGCGAATTCTAAAAACAATATTAAAGGAATATTGTATTTTTTAGTTTTATATGTAAACGAACACCAAGGGTTTCAATAATTCAATTTTCTTAGCTTTACAGGCAATTAAAATAGGTAGAATAAACCTAACGTTTACAAATGGCTACAATTTTCAAAGTATTTCTATAGAATTTGCCTTAGTATTTTTATTTATTTATCCATAAATTAATACAGAAAAATACTATATAAAGAAATTACCAAACTCTATAAATAGAAATATAATGAGTATAGTATAAAAAAGTCGGAGATAGTAACTATACTCGTATAGAGTGTAAGACAAAATTTAAAAAAAAAGCTCAAAACAGAAGTCTCCTTCTAACATGGACTATAAGTTTTATGATCTTATACGTTTAATTGAATGGTTTTTCAGTTTTCATAACAAAGAGTTTATGACAAAATGGAAATAAATTTTCCAAAATACCACATAAAAATTGTTATTATCGTGTATTCTATGTCCAAGAGCTACTATTTTTTTTTCTTAAACATTTTTAATAGTACAATAATCGTATACGTCATCAAACTTCAGTAAATTAACTTTTTAAAGTCTCTAATTTCTCTGTAAAAATCTATTTCAACATCATATATCTTACTGTTCACTAATGTTTAATACTTTATGAATTTGGGTTTCCAATTTCTATGTTTAAAATAATTTAATTTGATTTTCAAATGACTTCAAATGACTTTTCAAATTTCTCATCCACACTCTACGAATGTAATATTCTTTTTGACTTTATATGCAGAAGTTGGTTTCAGTTTCCTATACCTCAATGTACTTTAAAATTATTGCCTGGAGAAAATATTAGTGTCATTTATTATTGTTGTAAAAACTGTTGTGTGTGCTATGTGACGAAAAATCGGATAAAATCAGACTTTCCTCTAAAACTTCTAGTTTTCAAGAATACAAGTAGTTTTAAATTTGTTCTCTGGCTCACTATTGAGAGCTACCATTATTATTATCTTTTAAAACAATATTTGAATAAATTCCAAAAAATTTTCAAAATCGTTGTCAATTGAATCGGTCATTTCAGAAACAGCACATATCAGTTTTTCAGCCATTTTAGGTTTGTCTCAAAAACATAATATTTGCAGGTAAATACACCATTCCAGGCAGTAACTGCACTTGTCAAGCAATATTTCGATAAATTCTGAATGCCTACATATCGAATTTCATTCAAGAACAGCACAAGTGTCAGTGACATGTGTTATTTCTGAATGCAAGACGCGTATTCATAGACACTAAGGGGATGTGGAAACGTAAATGAAAGAAAGTCAAGAAATCCCAAAACACCCAAGCCAAAAACCTATTATTTTACATATGTTGTAACTTGTTCCTCTGGTCGCGTAAAGGTCAGCAAAATAGCATTTGTTAATATTCATGCAATTACGCCTGCGAGAGTGAGACGTTTATCTAAATTGCTTGTGGAGGGTAAACAGCCTAATGGTAAACGACAAAAATGTATGTCGGGAAACTCAATTCCGGGAAATATAGTTCCCCAAATTGAAGACCATATTAAAAGCTTTCCCACAAAAATTTCTCACTACAGTAGCACAGAGAAACACTATTCACATGAAAAGTTGAAAGATGAACCCATCGACTAAAGTGAAATACAAATTTTATTTAAAAATATTTAAGGAAAAATTTTCTCTTGGATTGGGCCGACCTCAAGTGGACACATGTGGCAAATGTGAGGAATTAAATGTAAAGATTAAAAGTCAGCATTCAAACGACGCTGCGATTGAAAATGCTCAACCATTGCGGAATTGATAATACACAAACGTAGAGCCAACTTTTATAACAAATTAAAAGTTCTAACTGAGCTACGCGAAAATGCAGCTAATTCTGACAGCCGTAATTACATTCGATTACATTCAGATTATCCACTTGCGTGTTATCCCAGTACAAGAAACTTTTTACCTGAGACAGTTGTGTATGAATGTACGAGTATTTGGCATAAATTTCGTGGGAAAACAACAAGCCAGATACTACGCAAACACAAACAGATTTGAAACTATTAACAAGTATTTCTTTCTTATCAAATGAACGCAATTTTGCAGCCATCAAAAGAATAATCAGAAGACATTACCGAATATACTCAATAATGGAGTATACTGAAATGATCGTAAATGCAATAAGAAAATCACAATTTTCTCTAAAAATGGTTAGAGCTGATAATATTGTTGATTGCAAAGCATGGTGGCCGCGTTTTTACAAACGAAATAGCCTATCTTTTGATTTCTTTGGAAAAGGTGTACCGAGAGAACAAAAGCAGAGTTTCCAGATAACAAATTTTACTCGCTTTTACTATTCTTCATATGAACCAGGGGGGTAATCCAAGCCTTTGACTTAATAGATGGATTTACAAGCCATAAATTTACACTTTCTACATCCAATTTGGTCAAGTTGCCTCATCCTATATGAGACGGGGCTTATTCAGAAGGTTTGGTTACCATAGATTCAAAAAATTGGTTTCTTATGTTCCTGAAGAGCATCAAGACTTTTATAGTGAAATTCTACGTTGGCGGACAACGGGCAATGAAGAAAATAATGAACAAATTTCTCTTAAAAGGTGTTTTGTACATATTTCTTGCTATTTGTAATAAAGGTTTTTGAAAATGATATCCGTTTCTATTGTTTTCATTGTTCATTTCAGAAACAGCATATGTCGGCATTTTTTCAATGCCTATGATTTTTTCATTTTGATTTTTTATTTCAAAATTATAAGACCAACATAACTTAATATCACTGATTGATACACCGGTGATATTTGAAATATTTTCTTTTATCTGTCTTCTCTATTTAGTTTTTTTTACTTTCTGTAAATCTTTGTTGAATCGACATGTGCTGTTTCTGAAATGACCGGTTCAATTCTAATCTAATTTAGTCATCTTATTCCCAGTTATATTATTTATTATTTGTCTACAAAACGTTTTATTTAATAACTGTATAATGATCATTATAACTATTTGAAAGTATTATTTTTTTAGGTTTTTATCTTATCACAAATTTGAAAAACCACTGTGTCAACTCCCAACGTTAAAATACTTGTGTATTCACTTAGTATTCTCAACATGGGAGAAATGATGCTTTCTTGAAATGCGTATCGATCTGACATGAGCATTTAAAACCAATCGTACTGACCTTTAGACAGTTGTTTACAAAATCAACATTCATAACTCACGATTAGATTACGACGGACATCTTCACATCAAGCAAGCCGGTACATGCCAAAGGCATCTAGATAGCCGGAGAAATGTATCAGGAGGATACCCTCTCAGCGCGGACACTCAAATGCCATTTGTTTAAACCGTCAAATTATAAATGAGAAATTCCTTTAATGCGATCGTATTCTGACGCCGTATTCAATCTGTTCCGCGTGATTTTTTTAGAGATTCGCGGCGAAAAAAACATGATATATCTAACAGCATTATAAGAAACCTTGAAGTTGTTTTCGGCGAGCGATGATGGGCCTCTATTGACTATAAGAGTAGAAAATGTCTGGTACAAAAAAATAAACATAAACTGTAGTGATATAAAACAATGATTGATGAATGGTTCAAGGTAGATGGTGTTATTATGACTAAAACGTGTATTGACATATATAAGCGTAAAAAACGTGTTTACAAACCACAAATTAAGAATGAAGAACGAACATTTAGTTGTCTTTTTTATCACGAAACAATGCTCGATTCATAAAAAAAAATCAGTCTTCGTACCAATGATTTATTAAGGTTACGGCTGAACGTAGTGGATACAATAAAACCTCTCTTATATCTCATTTTGTAACGATATATAAATAAGGGATTTTTAAGACAACTAGCGAAGTTATGAGGCTTCTGCCAAATATTTATGCCAAACATACCCGAATTTGGGGAGAATAAATCGAAAAACTTCAAGCAATTAACTCGAATAAACAGGAGTTTTATGAACGAACAAGTTCTGGTATGTACCGGGTGGGCCAGTTGCCATATTTTTATAGGGAATCTCGGACGCAATGGACGCATGTTCTTCTTTCGAAGGACACTCAATAGTGAAAACTATAGTGCGCTATCTCTTTTCATTTTAGAGTTATAAATCAAAATGGTTTTCTTTCTGAATTTTCGATACATATCAATAACTCATGGAATTAAAAAAAATTTATATTGCTATCGCAATAAATTGCGTTTAGGTAAATAGAGTTTGCCAACTTTCAACTCATTTATAGTTTATTTCATCGCTATTTTCCAAATGAAAAATCCCGAATGGCTCTTATCTCATACCGTAGCTTGTTTTTATGGCTAGGCTAAGGTAGACTGTTCCGTTTATCGGCAAGATAAGAGAGTGTTTTATTTGGCAAACAGCGATGGAATGAATAATTGCTGTTTATGGAATTGGAGAAAAGTTATTTGCACATACTTAACGAGTATCTTCTTGTGAGTAGAATAAGGTGTCTTAAAAAGGGTTGAATACATTTTTTTATTGTTTTACTTATGACGTAAACTTATTTCTTCTAATATAAGTTATAGTTGACTGCGATTTAGAGAAAAATATATAATATATCCCTTTTTAACCATATATGGCATGCGGGATCGATCCAAAATTCGTACAATTTTATTTTTAAAAATTAATATATTTTTTTTAAGATGATGTATTATTTTCACGGTTCGAGAAAATAATAATTTAAAACTGACGGAGTCTTAATCATCTCCCAATTATATCAACTTGGTTGGTAAACGCGCGCCGATAAACTTATAATATTTCCCTGTTCCTGGAAACCCGGTTTCCTGTTTTTTCTTCAAATACTATAAAGTTAAAATATCGATAGTTTAGAGCACAAATATTGTAAGTGCAATTAATAAAATTTACAGTATTCCAAAAATAAACTTTAACATTAAATTGAAATTATTTAGTAACTTCTTTTGATGACAACATGATGCAAAGTGTAGAAGCAATATCCTTTTGGGGAGTGAAAAGTTGGATATTTAAAAACAAAACGAGTTATGTCAAAAAATACTTTAATATCCTTTATTTGGTCATCACTTTACCAGTGGCGGCTCGTGACTTTTTTGAGCGGAGGGGCGCAACAGCAAAAAAAAATAATATAAAACAGTAAAGTTACCTTAGTTGATAGTAAATGATGCTCTCGGAGATGCTTGATCCACTAAGTATTACGCAAAGCAGAAAAGTTCTCACACAACAGTTTATTTTTTAAAACTAAATTCCGCTCTACGGTCTTTTATAGAAATAAAATGTTCCATCGCCTTCTCGTCAAAATTGTCTATATCTTGCACCAATGTTTTATTAACATACATCATTGCTAAAGCGTTTAGGCGATCGTTAGTCACAGTATTGCGTAAAAAAGTTTTAACCCGTTTTAAAATCGAAAAACAGCACTCTGACTCCGCAGTTGTCATTGGTATTGTTAAAATTATATTCAGTAATTTTATTGTCTCGGTAAACGTTTCAGGTAGACTATTTTCTGGCATAAATGGAACTAAATTATTGCCCCAAAAATGTTTTTGAAATATGGCCGTGTATAAATAACTTCCAATTCCGTTTTTAATCTCATTTTACACAATTGTGGATAAGAAGCATAAGTAAGTGCGTATTTTTGTGCCGCAGTTTTAGTGCGGCCCAATGTTACATTTCTCAAGTATAAAATTGCTATTGGTTCGTCGTTGAACGTGACCGGCGGTTGCCAAGCAACGGTGTCCGCACACTTCTAGCGGCCCATAATTCGTTCCAGCTCTGTTGTACATGCAATATGTTATACCATAGGTTGTTAATTTACACTCTACTATATTGAACGTGCATTAACCAGGAATATTTTGTAATACTTTAAATATGTAAGGTGAAATTGGATTTCACGATTTCAGTCTATGACAAACTTAAGAATATTATATTTTCCCAATAAAACAACACTGGCGTGTTCCACAGGGGCGGCGCGCGGCCTTGCGGCCTTATGGAGAAACCGCCACTGCACTTAACATGTCTATGAATTTGAAGTATTCAAATAATATATCATTCGAAGAAACGATTTTCATAAAAATAAAAATGTACCTTAACTTTAAGGAAAAGTAGAAAACAAACGACGTATTATGTTAAGTAATATACAGTCATTTTGAATTCGCATGGACTGTTAATTCAACATTATCTGACGTCCATGGAATATTGTTAATGAAGTGACTATAGTCTTCGGGAATTATTTTTTTATTTAAGATGTAGACAAGGTCCCTCTTTTTCTTTTCCGATACTGCAATGCCTTTGTCATATTCGGAAGTTAGCTCCACAGAATTCAAGTTGCGTTTACGACCTGATCTTCTGTTTTCTAAAATATCCATTTCATAGAAAGTATCTGAAGTAAGGTCATACTTATATTGAATTACACTAGGCTTAGCTTTTTGTAAACGTATCCATTTTATATGCATCAAGCTTTTTTTCCACTGCAGTTCAAAAAACTATTAGCAACAATACTATCAACAAGCTAATATAGATCAATGAAATCTAAGTGCTTCATGTTATGAACAACATAAGGTTTTGGTTTTATTCTGACGGTAGATGCTAGTAAACACCATTTACGTGCATTATAAATTTGTTTGTGTGATCTAGCCCTTTCAATAGTGGTATCCATAGAGTTGGCTTCGAGATAAAAGTGCCTAGATTCAATGAACTTAGGTCAATTATTTTAAGATTATCAATTTTATTAGCCGCATAAAGCTTTGGAGCGGCAACAAACTTATTACCGTTTTGGCCGCCACGAGTATAGGAAAATGAAGATATATGCTCCACAGTATTAGGTAAACCGAGAAAATACTTTAGAAGGCGCTATCCTATTTCGGAGCTGCCTTTACTGCCATGGGTTTCGTCCCAGATATAACAGAAGCCATCACGAGTGAAGCTATCATAAATCGTAAAATCATATACATTCAAGTGCTATTTGTAGTAAATCTGGCAATTACCTGCATAAAGAGTAAGCAAAATAGCTTGGAGATCAAACGTAATAGCTCTAAATGTAACCCCATTTTCTGCTAAAACGTGTTCCTTATCTGTCTCTTTCATATCCATCGATGTTTTCTCTCGCCTCTTGTGGTTTTCGTATTCTTCTCGAAGTGATTCTTTATCCCTAGATTTCTTAAACGCATTACAGGTTGAGCATTGATCTTTTTTGGGGCTGTAAAATGCAAGGGTTGATTCAAAGTTATGGAATATGCGTTGATAAACAAATTGGGAAACAGGTCGCAGATTTTGATCTGAACAATATTTAAGGTGTAGGTGGTGCATTATAGAAATATTTAGTTCATGTGATAGATGTTGCTTATTTGAGTCATGTCTACAATAATGTAACTTGATTCTACTGAACGTATTTATGTGATCCTTCACATATTGTTCTTCATTTTCATATGCAGGTGCACAATAACCTCACAATATTTACAACGCGAATGTATTGAGTATATATTCAACTCGTAGTTAATCCTAATGTGGGAACCACAGATGTATTAAATACTATTAGCACCGTTGTGATATAAACCTGCGCGTTAAGGCCGGTCCAGACACAACGACTAACTGCAACGAATCGGTCATGTAAGTCGTTCGACAAAACGTAGTATAAATGGCGCGTCCATATAGTTGCGAGTTATCGTTCAAACTTCTCGACTTTCAGTTTCGTGACGATCGCCATGGAAGAAGTAATACTATGGTCAATTTATGCTCTATGTATTGCAAAAAAATTTCGGAATAACAAAAGGAGAAATCGAAGAACAAAGTGGTCCAGGGAATGGCTGTTAAAGAGATCCGAATTATCTCATGTTAAATTATTAAATGAACTTCGTAGTGAACCTGATGATTGGTGTAATTATTTGAGAATGGATGTGGATACTTACATGTATCTGTTAAATTTAGTAACGCCATACATTCAAAAACAAGATGAGGAAAGCGATTTCACCTCACGAGAGATTAAGCGCCACTTTAATATTCCTTGCAACTGGAAGAAGCTACAAGGATATGGAATATACAACTATTATTGTCCTACATAATAAAACGAGAACGATAAGTTGTAGCACCCGTCTACATGCTTCGACATGTCTGATCAGTTCTCGGAAAATGATGCCTTGAACTTCAGTCTTTCAATTAACTTCCAACCTTATTCCGTTTAGACAAAACGTACGTTTTTTTTAATTTTGAAACATTTTGTCTAATTCGACATGTCGCTCAATTAGTCGTTGTGTCTGGACCGGCCTTTAGACGTACTTACAACTTTCATAAAATTGCAATAGGAGGCTTAAAATCATAATGTTGCTTACAGCATTTGTGCATATGAATAATTGGTGTTTACTTGACTATGTGATGTCAATAACTAAGTTTGTAAAATAAATCACTTACCACATTTGTGAGTTACACCATCAATATATACACAAATTAATATTACAAATAATGAAAACAATTATAGTTGGAAGCTATCAAGGTGGAAGATTTATATAACTCTTAATTAAGTCTAAAATTTATTTATCTAAAATCATTGGGTAATTATTTAGTATGTTATAGATTTACATATTAACCTGAGACATTCTTGACTTCTTGGAATATTTCTCATATTTTTGCATCATCATTAGGTCATCAGTCCTAAGACTGGTTGGACGCTAACCTCCAGCTTCTCCTATCTTGTGCTAACCTACGCATTTCGCTAATTGTGCTACAACCTACATCCCTTACTATTTGCGAGCAGTAGTCTAATCTAGGCCTACCTCTGCCTCTCTTCACTCCTATTTCTGCCTCCAAAATATCGCGGGCTATTCCCCCATGTCTCAGCAAGTGGCCTACCATTCTATCTCTTCTCTTCTTTAAGTTTTTCCACATACTTCTTTTCTCGCCGACTTTCTCCAATACTTCTTCGTTTCTAACCCTATCAGTCCATGGTATTTTCATCATTCTTCGGTAACACCACATCTCAAAAGCTTCTAATTTCTTCCTACTTGCTTCCCCTACCGTCCAGGTTTCGCAGCCGTATAGTGCCGTGCACCATACATATGTTTTCAAGAATATCTTCCTTGTTTCTAAGTTTATTACCCCCGAGCATAAAAGTGCTTTCTTTTCGTTAAAAGCTACTCGACCCTGCGCTATTCTTTGTTTTATGTCTTTATCGCTTCTTCCATCCCAATTTATTTTACTTCCTAAATAAGTGAAGTCTTTAACTTCCTCCAACCTTTCATTATTAATTTGTACTTTCGTTTTTGCTCTGCTCTCGCGCCCTCTGCACACTAACACTTTAGTTTTGTTTTTATTCACCCTCATTCCGTATTGCTCTGTCAACACTGCCTCCATTTCGTTCAATGCTGATTCTAATTCCTCCTTACTAGATGCTAATACTGCTATATCATCCGCGAATCTCAGCATTTTTAGTTACCGTCCCTGTACTTTAATCCCGAAATCCACTCTATCTTTTACCACATTAATCGCCTCTTCGATGTACAGATTAAAAATTAGTGGTGATAGCGTACATCCTTGTCTTACTCCTTTCCTAATACCTACTTTCCTTTGTTCCCCTTCTACTTCTATAACAGCAGTTTGTTCTTTGTATAGATTGTGTACTACTCTCCTATCTCTATACTTCATTCCCGCGCTCTTTAGTATCTCGAACATTTTTTCCCATCTTACGTTATCAAAAGCTTTTTCTAAATCTACAAATCCTATATAAGCGTTCTTTTCTTTTTCTATTGTTTTCTCTAACATTACTCTTAGCGCCAGAATAGCTTCTTGAGTTCCCCTATTTCGCCTAAAGCCGAATTGGTCTTCTCCTAGTATTTCCTCCGCTCTATTTTCCATCCTCTTCTGCACTATTCTAATTAAGATTTTTGACGCATGGGAAGTTAGGCTAATCGTTCTAAAGTTCTCGCATTTGTCGGCTCCTCTCTTTTTCGGTATAGTAACGATAATGTTCCTCTTATAGTCCTCCGGCATCTCGCCCGTTTCATATATGTATTTTACCAGTTCAAACATCCTATTTACTACTTTCTGTCCCGCACATTTCAAAATTTCCGCCTGTATTTTATCTACACCCGGCGCTCTATTATTTTTTAGCCCCCTTAGTGCTATTTCAAATTCCTCTCTCAATATAGGTTTTCCTACATCTTCCCTATCAATGCTAGATTCTTCCTCTAATATCTCTCCTAATTCCTGACACTCGCATAAATTTCCTAATTACTGCTTCCATCTATCCGCTTTCTCCTCTCTTCCGATCAGTATGTCCCCCGATTGACTCCTAACGTTTCTACTTATTGTTCCTATATCCCTGAAGTTCCTCTTAATTATTTTGTAAGCCTCATCGGTCTTACCCACTTGCAACTTATCTTCTACTTCTTTGCATTTATCCTCTATCCATTGTTCTTTCGCCTTTCTACATTTTCTAATGATTTCCCACTTTATTGACTTACATATTTTTGCAACACTTAAAAATACTATAGTTAATGTAAAAGGTAAACAATTCTTACGTTTCAGCATTCATGACATTCCCAGGATTAAAAGGGAAACTAATGGGTTGCACTAAACTAATTTCTTTTATTTCTTTATTGAATAATGTGCTGGATTTTGTGTGGAATTACTGTATACAATCCTTATTAATCATATGTAATTAAGGGCATGAAAAATTTATAAAATTCCCTACACCACAATTTTCAGTTCGTTCGTAGATTACTATATTGAATATCCGGTTACGTTAGGCCTCACTAAATTTTATGACAGTCACAACGAAAGTCAAAGTATAATCCTTATTTTTTCGATATAAATATTTAACCACATCCCAATCCGACAATAGCCCTAATAAAATAACAAATTTTATCTCCACTATTGAATATTTCAAGAACAGAATAGAGCAATTACGTACAAAAGCCCTATTATCCCGACGCATCATATAAAAAAAATGGAGGGAACGACGTTGTATGTAACACCTCGAGTGTTGTTGCCACAGAAATATCCCACAATGTAAATAAAAGGTAACCGACATAATTAACTCATGGTGCGACACTTTGTACAATAGCCTCGCACATAAACAACTACCCCAGATTTAGATATACTGCCGGTACACATGCATATATTAGCATGTGAGTGGGACCCTCGGGTGATACTCGACGAGCGTGGATGAAGTTTGAATTACGATGTCTTCATTGCCCTCTTGCGCGTAGTCTTATTACTTTATCGCTTCATTTATATTTCAAACGGCTTTGGTATGAAAATATAACACCCTGTATATTAAACAATTTTTATGGAAATTTATTCATTACTCCCTATCACATACTACATACATTCTACACTGAGAGAAGGTGTGTGTTTTGAAAATTATAAGGGACCTATAATGGCGTAATAAAGTGTATTTTTCCAATAAATTCCAGGTCGTTCGATAAATACGCGAACCCCGTTGAAATTTTAAACTATAGCGTTTTAATTGTTGTAAGATATAACTCCAAGGACTAATTTTACATGTGTTTCCTATTTTGTAAACTAAAGTATTTATCTAAAAAGTTAATAAATACATGCTAGAGTAAATTTTATATAATCTTATCGGATTTTTTTTTTTGGCCGTTTTGATCAGCTCTCAGTTATCTTACATATCTTTAAGCCCTCAAAACCTACCAGCGCTCTAAAACACATTAATTATTGCCATTCAATAAATACCACACTATATTCCTAGAATTTCCTTGTTATTTTTCCTATTAATATTAATTAAATATTCACACATAATTCTTTAAGTATTTTTAAACCAATTGAATTAGCATCCAATTTTACAAAAAAAAAATTGTGAAATTCGTATCCAAAGGAACACCCCTTTTCGTTTACAAAGTTATTAAAACTCATCAAAGATAACCAAATAATTATTGTCGGTATATAATAATAATTGGTGTAAATTATTCGGTAAATCATTTAAAATTGCAGTTGAATAAACTGTCCTTTTGCTACGTGTACATGCATTAAATTTTTACTTTTTCGCAGTCCACTATACGCGGAAATGTAATATAATCGTGTGAAGAAAAATTAAAATAGTTTTTTGGGTTTATTTTTCATTTTTCGACCTAAAAACAAAAAAAAGGTTTTTAAAAAATTTTTGCTGTGTGTGTGTGTCGCTGTTGTCGTTGTCGTTGTCGTTGTCGTTGTCGTTGCCGTTGTCGTTGTCGTTGTCATCGGCATTTATTCTTGTTAGTACGATAACTCAAGTAAATCGTGTCAGATCGATCGAGTTTTGACTGATCCTGATTTTTGACGTCTCCCAGACGACACGTATTGATTTTAAGGTGGATAGAACATACTCTACCATGTACATAGGTCATGAGAAAGTACAGGGTGGACTATCTAAGAAATTTTAGCACGCTCACTGAATTAAATCGTGTCAGATCGATCGGGGTTCGACTAATTCTGATTAGTGACGTCTACTAGACGATATTTATTAATTTTGAGGTGGATATGACACACCCCACCTTGTACATGGGTCATGAAAAAGCACAATGGTGGACTATTTGAAAGAAGTAAAACTGTCGCATAAAACACATATTCTGGCATTTATGTGTTGGTTTATTTTTTCTCGGCCACTAAATTTCGAGATAGAGACGTTCTACGCGCGGAAAAGTCCGTTTTAAGGTTTTAAATCTGTTTATTTTTAATTAGGCTTCATATTTTAGAACGCAACTAATAACGAGAACCTACATAATCCACAGTTAGGATCAGTCTTCAATATAACACCAAAAGATATACCAAACATATAATTAACAAGTATTTTAACTTAGATAACAAGTTGGCGATAATAAATACAAATTAAAGGTAATAGACTGTTACTGTAAAGTATCTTTAATATTCAGATTTTTTCAGCCAATAAAATTATGTAATTGACTATTTATTAGACATTTAACACAAACAAGAAAAAACGACAAGAATATACGATAGCACATAAATTAAAACGCAAAATAAAATCTTGATTTGATGTTATAAAATTTTATAGAAACGGTGATAACTGATTTGGTTTTATGGTTTTCAAATTACTCCCAAAGGTATGAAGTATGATATCATATACAAATTAGATTTTGGAGAAAATCGTTATTTGGGTAGATCATCTTCGAAAATATATATGATTGTGTGCCTTTGTGAAATTTTTGCTTGGTAAATTATACACATTAAGATAGTAGATAAAATACAATTTTAAACAAAATCATTTGTGAGCTTCATTGCATTGGTATGTACTGCTCGTCAAGAAGAGGAACATGTCTCAAAACTTTAAAACTTGTATCTTCCCAATATAAAACGATGTGTTAATTAGTAGATATTCAAAGGCTTCTGGATATCATTGAGGCACTTTTACTACCTATTACCCTGGATGAGTATCATCATTATGACTCTTAAAGACTGATCCGGACGAATATACCGAGACTAGCCTGAGTTGGCTAATGAAACTTGATTTCCCTCTTTTCCTTACAAATATACAGCTAGTTCATGAAATTAAGCTTCACGATAAACAACAACGTCTACAATATAGCGTATCTCTTCAACAATTAACTGCAGAAAATCCTAATTTTATTCATGAATTCATTATGAGTGATAAGGCGCAATATTATCCGAACAAGCATGTTAGTAAACAGAATATGTGACTTTGAGCCACTAAAAATCCTTGAATAAGTCCAAAAAAGAGTTGTAATTAATGTGTGTAGCTGCTTGATGTCGAATGAATTTAACTAGAATAATTGGGCCATGTTCTTTCAGGATAATGAAGGCAATGAATAATTTTATATTGAAGAATATTGATCTTTTAAGAACCATGTTTCCTAGCAGAATAATTTCTCGAAATTGCAACATGAACTGATCTTCAAGATAACCTCACTTAACGGCTCCCAATTTCTTTCTCTAGGGCTATCTAAAAGAAAGAATATACGAATACAAAAATAAACCCCGGACACTTGTGAAACTGAAAGACAATGTTAGAAACGATATTCGGAAAATTCCAATAGAAACTTTAACGTTACTAATGAAAAATGTAGTGGTTAGAGTGAGACTGTCTGAAGAAGAAGAAGGGTGTCACCTACGAAGAGTTATTTTTCACAAATAAATCTCCAACGAATATATTTTCTGTTATCAATTGAAAGAAATTTATATAGAACTTATTAAAAACAATATCTGAAAAATAAATGAGTTGCTAACTTTTCGCGAACCCTTTATGTTAATGGTATCACTATTTTTGATTGATATACTTCATATACTTATAATTTTTTTAATTTGTTCTGTAAACAAAAATACATAATATTAATAAATCAATTAAGTAAGTATACTGTATAACATATAACCTATACTAATTAATACTGCATTACATAACCTCCCCACATCCCCTTGAGCTACATGTTCAGCTTTTTAAAACAAAACAGAATCCTTCCTCCTTTTATTTAAAGCCTGCCACGCAAAAAGGCTTTGTATGTTGTCACGTCCAATGATAAATTAGATTGAAGTTAGAAAAATTACGAGCAAAAACCGCAAAGGAGAGCCAACGCCGTCGCACAAATTTTAAAGGACAACATTCCGATGATCCCCTTAAATAAATACCACCTAGACCGGACCGAGCCGAGTTTCCAAAATAAAAACTGATGATATGTGTTATTGTGTCAGACACTCGGTGGCCATAAGAAGTGCAGAACAAACAAATATCATTTAGTGAATGCTGTAGCTCGGGGTTTTTTATGGGAGCGCCCATGGGCGTCGTGGCGAATATTTCTGAAAGGGCGCCAATTTATTTTCACAAATTCAAAGTAATGTGTATTCTTGAAGAAGAAATATTTTTTGAATTACTCTTGGAATATGCTGCATAGTATTGAGTTGCATTTATGACACTACTTTATAGCAATAGTGTGGTATTTTCTACTTTCTTCTGGAACTTAACACATTTTTTGTCAAATTTTTTCTGGAAATGTTCCCAAATCACGATGACTCTTGTGTTATTACCTAATTTTTGGCTGTTAATATTAGGTAATAACACAGGAAGACAGGGAAACATATATCATCTAAGTGAACACAATAAAATTAAATATATATTTTGTATCTACCATTTCTCATTTATTGAAAAATATTAGATGCTCACTATCAACTATTGTTAAATTAATTTTGTGGCTATACCATTACCATCACATTAATATTACTTAAGTTTTAAATTTTAATTTTTAAATTTTTAGTACGAGCTAAATCATCTAATAATGAGAAAAAAATATTAGTTTTAGATAGATATCCTAAAGCTTCTGGATATCAACGAGGCACATTTACCGGAATTTAAAAAAATTGGAAAAAGCACTTCACTTTGGGACAATAATTTGGGACAATATAAGAATAAATATTACTTCACGTAGGAATTTGACTCAGGTATTCATTAATTCAATACATGTTAAACAGAAATAAACAATATTTAACTTCAGTTTTTCATTTCAGAATTTTCAATTGGATTTTTATATTTAATTTCAGTTTTCAATACCAATATTGTACTAATCTACGGAACACGTCGTCATATTTAAACCACATCCATCTACTCCAGATACCAACAGAACCCCAATAGTCGAAAGGTTTCCGTTCTAATCGAGCATCGATATCTCCAGCCAAATAAATCTAACAGTCTCAGCATCGGTGACAATGTAATAGAGTAAGGAGTCTCTTCACGAATTACATATATTTTCTAAAGTTGTACAACTACATACATACTTTGATATTGAATAGGATGATCTTTCATACCTACATATTAAACAGAAATATATAATAAAGTGTATACGAGCCCAGGCTTATAATAGCTGGGCCAGGCATAGTTTTAAAATTAATTTATTTAAATAAAAATACTAACACTCTCAAAACTATTTCATTAAAGAAAAATATTGGTAACAGAGAAATATATAAACTGTTAAATTAAATACGACGAAATATTACTACGTTAATGTGTCAGTGACAAGTTTATTAATAAAAAAACCTTAGGATTCGCGTTTCGGAATAGTTGAGTCGCTTCATCAAAACTATGTAACGTCTCATTTACTAACAATAACAGCTTTAATTCTGGCACGTATTGGATCTACCAGTTTAGTGCACGCTTCATGAAGCGTGCTGTTTAAAATTTCTTGCAATTTGGTGCGTAGATCTTTAACATCAAGCCCGTTCAGGATGTTTTCGCAATAGCTTTTTCATTTTAAGCTACAATATTTCTATTTGCGAGAGATCTGGTCCATTATGGCTATTCCTTTATGGGGACTAGAGGGACAATATGTTATGTTCTCTAAACCAAACTTTGACAGCTTTTGCTCTGTGACACGCAGCACCATCCTGCTGGAAGATGTACTGCGCATCAGTGCTTTGATATATTGGTGTTGATGGTAATAAACTGTCTTGCAAAATTTTTTTATATTTTTCTGCTGTCACAGTACCATCTACAAAATGCAACTTTCCTACGAAAATGCCACTCATACACCCCCAGGTCATAAGAAGCGCGGGTAATTTCACTTTCCTAACCAAAACAGATGATAAGTTTCTCGTTGGGATATTAGCACACGTTTTCTGGTATCACCCAAACAGATTTAAAATTTTGGATTCGTCACTCCAAATTACCTGATGCCATTGTTATAAAGTTCACTGTCTATGTCCTCTAGCCCACCGTAATCGATTGATTTTCGGCTTTTATTTTGCCTGAAGGGGAAACCGGTAAGTTTAAAAAGTGAAATGTAAAGAATAAAACTTTACTTTGTAGAATTTGTATCTTATTTTCTTTATAGAGCATTTAGTTTTCGATACAGAACTATTTTTTTCTAATGGCTTGCCTCCGTAGTACCATAATTTCTTTTGCACTGAATCGTCGGTTTGTTGTTGCAATCCCCTTCAGAGAATATTGATTTAAGTGTGAAATTTGGGATGGAAGGGAGATTTGAAAGTGTTATTACTTTTATTTAAATAAGTTAGTTGTAAAATTATGCCTGACCGAACTATTATCAGCCTGGGTGCGTACAACAAAGTGTATTCAAGTATAGTCACATTTATTTTTTATTGTTATACATGTAATATGGATAGTAAAATGTTTAGTATTTAATTGAAGTTTACACCACAACGAAGTGTACGTTTTCATTAGAAGTTAATTGTATTGAATAAACTTCGCATTGTAATAAACTTCTTCCACAGTTTCGCGGTATTTTTGGTATGCATTGGTGTCAGACTTTACAAAACATTAAGAGCTATTTGGCATAGCTAAGGGGCAGGAAATTAGTTACCATTTTAAAAATACTTTCTGTATAAATAAGCTTTATGAGGCCATAGTGACTATACTCAGCAAAATGCTTCAAAATATATTTTCGAAGCCCAATTTGTGATATGTACACAAATATTTCGGAAAATCCCATTGTTCAATTTATCATTATCATATTAAGTACTTAATTTCAGTTATCTAATTCATGTTTCAGTAACGATATTGTACTAATGTACGGAATCCATCGTCATATTAAACCCCATCCGTCGACTCCAGATACTAACAAAATTATTAATACTATGTAGGTTTCTGTTCTAATCGAGCATCGATATCTCTAATCCAAATAAATCTAACAGGCTCAGCCTCAGCGACATGCGATTGGGTAGTAGAGTAAGAAGCTTATTCACCAATATACAAATATTTCCTAAACTAGTACAACTACAAACACTCTCCGATATTTCACTAGGATGATATTTCATACACATTAAATAAAAATATACAATTAAGTGTATATAGCAAAATATATTTAATTTCAGACATATTTCATTTTTTGTTCTTAAATAATAAGGATTGTAAAACGTGTAATATTCAATGAAAATTTACACTGAAACGAAATTAATGTTTACATTAGGGGTTGGATGTATGGAGAAGCTTTACGATAATTTAAAAGCTATTTGACACTGGTAACGGGCAATTCATTTGAAGCCATTTTAAAAACACTTTCTACATGAATAAATTCGACGAGACTATGATGATCATATATAGAGAAATGTTTCAAATGTATTTTTGAAGCCCGTGAACTATATGAAAACCAAATTCTTCTGTTTATCTTTAAGTGTTTAATCTTAGTTGTCCATTTCAGTTTTCAGTAACAGCATTGTACTAATCTATGGAACCCACCGTCATATTTAAATCTCATCCGTCGACTCCAAATACTAACACAACTCCTAATAATACGTAGGTTTCCGTTCTAATCGAGCATCGATATCTCCGCTCCAAATAAATCTAACAGGCTCAGCCTCGGCGACAGGGCAGTAGAGTAAGGAGCTTATCGCCTTGAGAATGTCAGTGGAAAGCTCAGTACTGTCGGCGCGTTTATCGCACTGAATTTTCAAACTAAATTACTGTTACTGCAGCTCTGTGTTTCGCCTTATCATCACTGTGGGAGCTCCACCAGCTGACCATAAAGTCTCCTTTGCACTTCGATAGATATTTCAGAGCCTGAACGTATGATTTCCTGAAAATCTTTAATTTACCATTATTACAGGTCGGTGCTGGTTCTGTTATCTTGAGTCTTAATTTATCCAGCGAATAATGTAGGGTATTATTGAGCATTCTTACAGGTGACTGAACAAACACACAAATGTTTTAATATACGTATTAAAGTACACTATACATTTACATGACTATCTTCATGAACAATGTAGAAATATGTTTCATAAACAATATACAGGTTGGTACATTTTAAACAACGAAAGCGTAAGAACCCATATCTTGAAAAATTGAACTGTTGAAAAGTATGTTTTAAAGCAAAATATAATTAAGACATGAGAGTTCACTCTGTTAATAATTTCTGTATGGCGTCCTCGGTTAACGGAGCATAATTCATATTATGCCAAGATAGATTTCTTGTGGTTGCTAGAATATGTGGTGTGAAAGACTAAAATGCATTACACAATATTTTTTACATAACCGCATACAAAATCAAGTAGCGTAAGGTCTGGTGAATTTGGAGGCGGATAATTTGGTCTCCAAGGCCATATCATCGTTCCAGAAATGTCTTATTTAAGAAGTTGGGTATTGCAATAACCCAATGAGGCTGCGAGATATCTTGGTAAAAATCACGTTTTCAATATCCTGCAGCTGAGAAACAAAAAACTGTTGAAGCATGTCCAGGTATGATCTCCAGGGGATCGCGCGATTCACTTTTGAACTTGCACACTGATGTGAGTAATGAGTTAGAGGATTTTGTGTTCAAATTATTATATTATGGGTATTTACTCCACCCTACATTAGTCCAATCAATCTGTCTGAGCCCCTATGTTAAATGGTCACTAATTGTAAACAGCAAAAAAAAATTTGAACATATAGAAAATAAAATTTCAAGAAACTTACAGTTTTTTGCTGTCAAAATAACCTAAAAAATTCGCAAAAGTCAAAGAAACGGTTTTTTGCGAATGAATAAGAAAGTTGTGCTCGGATTGGAAAAGTTAAATATGAAAGTTGTAGATAATGAAGAAATCTTCCGATTCAATTTTTGTGAGCTCGAATCGATTCATTACTTTTCGAGATATATCGAGAAAACCGTTGAAAATTGCGTTTTCTTGATTTTGCTCTAAAAATAACAATATTTGATTAAAACATTTAATAATTTCAAAAAATGTAGTCCTATATGAGATGAAAACAATCGTTTTTGTACAATTCCAAAATATTTTTGTTTCGTTAGTTATAGCTGTTTTCGTAAAACGGCTTTTTCATCGAAGCGGATGGTCCTACAGACTTGTTCGAAAGCTTATTTTCTTCGCTAGGAGTTGTACTACAAATATGTTTTCAGCAGAAATCGATTTTTTAAAGTTTTTATATAAAAAATCGCGTTTGAAAATGACGTGATTTTCGAACATCGGTTTTATTACAAGAATTTATTGCCAAAAAACCGATGTACGATAATTACGTCATATTCAAACGGGATTTTTATATAAAAAATTTTAAAACCCGATTTTTGCTGAAAACATGTTTGTCATACAACTCCTAGCGAAGAATAGAAGCCCTCAAACAAGTCTGTAGGACCATCCGTTTTGATGGAAAAACCGCCTTACGAAGACACCATTTTTTTTACGAAAACAGCTATAACTGTGAAAAAAATAAATATTTTGAAATTATACAAAAACGATTCTTTTCACCTTACTTATGACTACACTTTCTGAAATAATTGAATGTTTTCATCAAATATTGTTATTTTTGGAGCAAAAACAAGAAAACGCAATTTCCAACGGTTTCTTCGATATATCTCAATAAGTTTTTCACTATCTACAACTTTTTTATTTAACTTTTTCCAATTCGAGCACAACTTTCTCTTTTATTCGCGAAAAACCGTTTTTTTTACTTTTGCGAATTTTTTAGGTTATGTTAGCGGCCGCCATATTGAGAGAAAAAAACTGTAAGTTTCTTGAAATTTTATTTTCTATATGCTCAAATTTTTTTTGCTGTTTACAATTAGTGACCGGGTCATTCCCTATTGATTGGACTACATCTCGACATCTGAAATTACCTCATCCCTGAATACTCATCTCTAAAATTTTCCTCATCCTCTAGTTGCTGACAAACCCAGTTTGTAAATACAAAACGGGATGCATAATCTCATTGCTTTATGGGCATACACACTGAATATAGTATGAATAAATTTTTAAATATTGACAATATTCTTGAACTAAACGCTTGAACGCTATTTCTAAAAAGACACGCCTTACATATTTTGAAAGACTAGCTAATATCTTTAGCCTATTTCTTTATCTATTGACACCATATTTTAATGTTTCTGCAGAAGGCGCAGTACAAACACGATTCTCTTTTTCCTTATTTCCCCTATTTTTGCATATCTGTATAATTTACTTATTTTGGTGCGAAACCGGTTGTCGCCATACTAGATTTGTATTTATTTTTAATCAAATAAAAAAATGTCTCTACACTCCTTAAACAAATAAATTTAATTTATATTTGAAACTTTTAAAACAAAAATAAAAAAATATCTTATCACTATTGACAAAGGTGCAAAGTAGAGGTAATGAAAAATGCCTCTTATGAAAAAGTCAACGTTTCGGCATATGCGAATTATCCTCAAGGTATTAAAATATTTATTAGAGGGCGCAAATAGAGTTTAACCTAAAACTTTTATCAAATGTGCCTGTCTCGTTTAAGGGATTAACATCTTATATATTGTCGATTCAAGAGTATTTATACAAGAGTTAACGTAAACTTAACCCAACGTATTTAAAGTAAACAAATGAAAATACGATCAAAATATCTTGGTGACTTATTTTTGTGTTCTAATATATGTTTATCAACTCATTCTGACCCCCTGAAGATGACTGAATAATTTGAAACGTCAGATTTTCTGTAAGGATCAGTTTTTGTATATACAAGTATGTATATTTTGATGAATTTTTAGGAAAAACTCATTAAAGTACGTTGGGATCTGCTGTTAAATACTGTAGAAGTGTTAGACTTTTTGAATTTGCCTGGAAACCGATTTAATGCGATGGCAACAGGTTTCACAAAATAAATAAATTAAATGTATAAATCCATAGAAATATGCAAAAAAATGGAAAAAGATTATCGCGACGTTTCGATCACTTCAAAGCTATCTTCAGGGCAATAAATGAACATGTATATATGCTAATGTCTGAGGAATACCTATATACATCTGCGAATATAGAGATTCGGATCGGCTAGACTAATCTACGCGTTTTCATACCCCGATTGTGATATTAAATATGATGACGTGTTTGACGTGACTGAATTCATATTGAATTCAGAAAACATGTCGAGTGATGCTTTGGGGAACATTTAACCATTGTTCAATTTGACGCAATATTGGTGTCGTCATGACATACCAATGAACTAGCAGATAATTAATGCAATGTTTTTCCAGGATCACTATGATATTAATTACAGCTCTTTTAGAATGTGACCGAAAATCAGCTTCTATATTTTATGTCAGTGCAAACAGATCAGACACAGTATATACTGTTAATTAATAATAATTACTAGTGTGCTCGTAAATTAACAGCTCAGCTGTCAGTTACTGTGGCCATATATAGTAGATATTTGATTTTTGTAGTAAATAAAAGCCTTTAAACTTACCCTTAAAATTTGCAATATGAATCACTGTTTGGCAAATATAACATAATTATGTAAGGTAAGTTTATCAGATCTTGAATTCTATATAGGTAGTTATATTAATACTAAATTATAAAAGCAAAAAACAAACCTTTGACTAAATTATAAGAGCATAAGGGAATTCTATATAATATTCGTACTATGTCTAAACAATAAATCCTCAATGCATCCTGTGTTCTATTACAATAGGCTCTGGTCATATTTATCAGCTTCTATTAGCTCTCAAAAATGTACTTTGAAGCGTTCTTCAAAACACAACCACCACGGTCTCATCAAATTTATTCATATGGAAAGTCGTTTAGGACAATAAGATTTGGGGCATTGAAATGGTAACTAATTTATTGCCTTTTACCTGTGCAGCACATATAAAAAATATAGTCG
Organism: Rosalia funebris; assembly: GCA_037954035.1. Lineage (NCBI taxonomy): Eukaryota > Metazoa > Arthropoda > Insecta > Coleoptera > Cerambycidae > Rosalia > Rosalia funebris. The sequence continues at coordinate 37,972,834 of JAZFAV010000015.1, forward strand.
AGATCTGGACTGACAATGACTGGAATAAAGGCTCAGAAATGTTATAATAAATTTAAAAACCACAACTAACTATGCGGGACAGGGCCGGGCTTCAGAGAAACATTTAATTCTTTTTTAATTTAGTTTCTATATATGGGGCAATCTTGGTGGATGCTATAAAATCAAATAAGATAACTACGACTACTCGCTAAAAGTTATGTTTTACAATTATATCCGACTCCTATATTTAAAAAATACTTTTACTTGAATTTATATTATGACATGCGTATTTTTTTTATCGCCATTTTTAAAATGCTCTTGGATTTCTCTGAAGTTAACCTTTAAATTCATTATTAAATGTATGATAATCTATTTAAGCTTCTCCACTCATGTCAAAAAAAAATTGGCAATTGTATGAAATATTTAATTTTTTTTATCACATCCTGCTTGTGTTTATTTATTTATTCATTTTTGAACGTAAAAAATGAGTTGAAATATTAATTTTATAGGTCATTTCTCGGTTTAATTTTGTTAAACGAGCTTATTCTAATGGACACTCTGTTTATAAAGTAAATCGTTATTATGGCTCATAACCAATTTTATATCAACAGACAAAACAGTATTATTATGTATTCACTGATTTTTATGCTTTAGATGTTGCCTTTTACAGTAGTTTTTATTTACAGCCCTTTACTGTAGGAATAAATATATATATATATATATATATATATATATATATATATATATATATATATTAAGTTGATATAAAATAATATAAATTTAAATAATTGTTAATTAAATAATATTTATTTAATTAACAATTAAAGTCAATGGGGCGACTTTTTCAGCAACAGTTCAAAGATATTATTAATTAGTGTATTTATTTTGTCTTTTTTATAAATAAATCAATTTTTACAATTAAAACTCTGCATTTTTCTCGATACTTCATTTATGTATCTTAATAAAATTTTTATAAAATACTCAAATAATATACTTTTTCACTTTATAGAACAAGAAATAAATATAACCATTAAGAAAAGCTCCGTTTGCCCCGCAAACATACGCCACTGTACATATAACTAATATATTTCAAAAGACGGAAAATTTAAAATATCCTTTATCCCTTTCGAACGTTTCTACAAGAAAAAAATATTTTGTGAGGTTTTTCAGGTCCACCAGACTTCTGTTCCACACTGTATATAGATAAAAATAATTTGCTTATTATGATCCCTAAGCATTTATAATAATTCATTTCTAATAAATTTCTAATTAATCAATAATTTATAATAACTTGTTTTTATAACAATTTCCTTCAGCAAAACAGTCGTTTATAGAGTAATCGAATGTGTAAATATCCAGTTAAATATATCAGAACTGCTGAAGGTGGTCCTGGCCGAAGTAGCTGAAAATAGAAATCTTTCACCAATATAAATACAGTCCCCGAGAGGACCCTTACGTTGATCTAGAGTCATTGATGTCAACGTCGCAGGTTATTGATGACAAGTGCAGGTCAGGTGGCCGGGTTTCTCACACCCACCCAGCATGGTGCGCTGGTCGAGGGTATCATCTCTACTAACATAAAGTATAACGGCCTAAAAAAGTCACATTTCTGTCATTTGTTATATAAAATATTGTGCATATCACCTTCACCATTCTATTATTCGAGGAGTGAATTTATAGAGGGTTACGGATTATAAAGATTGCTCACAATGATAACCACTAATTTGTAGGAAAAGTTGTGTGTCTGGTTCGTCGAATAAAATTAGTTTACAAAAAATTAGAACGATAAGGATCGCGAGGAATTTGGGTATATTTTAGATGTCAAGAAGAGAACTGGCCGTCTCTTAAACCGGTTGATAACTGGAACGATTGTCTAAATTCATAGAACGTGACAAAAACTTACGATTAATACAATCTTTTGTAGTTTTTTTTATTTTTAACGTATGTTAAGGGGCTACATCTACCTAGATATATGAAAAAATAGTCGATTTTCGAGATGAATTTTCTATTTGAACTATTAACGATAAGTAAACAATTTTTTTCTAAATTGAAGATGAATTTATTGTAAAAATAGTAAACATAATTTAAACATCCTTAAATTATGTTCACTAACATTAAACTGATCATCTGAAATCAAAGATAGTAAGGCTAACATAAAGTTAAGTGCATACGAAACATATTGACGATCGCCGTTTCCGAAATATGTTCTTAGAAAAAAAAACGGCACAAGGAACTGAAGTACGAAAATTCGGTAAGGAACTCAGTTATTATCGTAATTTGTTTAAACAATTTTGGTTATTTTTGAAAAATATTATTCGTTAACAACGACGTAAAACGTCACTGTGCCAAATTTCAAATGAATCTATCGATCGGTTCTCGAGATATGACGGGCACCGTTTCGGACATAGATCGTATCGATGTAGATGTATACCCCACGGATTTCATTCGGCATTTGTCCTGGATCGGCCTACCGTGTACGGTATTGATGAGAACTAATAAGTTCGAAACAGCTGCCTGTCGTTCGATTACCATCCGGGACAGATGTCGAATCCTACCCGTGGAGGATTGTATTTTTCGAAACCTTGTCTGATCATGCAGAAACACGAGAAAGGGGTCGAGGATCGCTTTTAGGTATAATTCAATGCCTGGCGGGGCTTTAGCCCGAGGAGTAATTGTTTCCTATAGTGATTATATAATAGCCTTGCTATTCGGGAACTACTTGATAACCGCTTGACGGTTGGTAGTTCCTTTCTCGATTCCCGACTCATATGTTACTAGTTAAACCTAGTTATTTTGTTTCATAGTTAAACAAATAATTATTATTACGACTATGAATGACTTTGAAAATTATATTTCGGTATAATTTAAACGTGCACATATGTGGGTAATTTCGAAATATAGCAATATTCAAATATTTATAGTGAAATGTTCACTAGAAAAGGAGAAAATAAGAATTCTATCACGTACATATTTTTACGCGATACTTCTCGTATTGTAGTGAACCAGCACTATTATTTTGGGTAAGTATAAATATATTAACCTTTTTCTTTTTTCAAGAAAATCGTAGAGGTTGATATATTTTCCGGTAAGTAAAAATAGTCACCATTCATGTGATCAGTTTCACAGTTTTTTTAAGAAAGAAGACATACAATCTTTTCCATTTCTATAATGCCGTTTCTTATTTACTTTAGGTTAATAACATTATGTCCTTTTGAACTCGCATATCAAAACGAAACGCCTTCCGCCTTGATAGAGCAATCTGTGCATCACCTGGATACGAGAAGTGCAACATGTCGTCGATGTTATCTAAGATTAAGTCAATGAACCGACACCAGACGACACTATAAAAAATGCGTACATTTTAGAGTTGCCATGCGACATTTGTCACCTTTCGTCTGGCACCTCGGCGTGTTCCTCGCAACACGCTGGCATAGTCGATTCGAATCCATCCCGAACCAATCGCCGATACGCTCTTTTATTTTCGACGAACCGCATTTTTGACGTTTGATTGATGAGCGTGAATACATTAATGTCAAAATCCATACCGGATTGATAGCGTATCGAAGAGGTTAAATGCAGGTCATTCTCGTAGGGAACGGCCCAACGAATTCACAGTGGAGCTCGTTGTGCGAGGCATGATAGATCAGTTTACGTTTTATTGGAGTTGCCCGGATCAGAACTTTTTGTTCATTGTAGGGTACGTATCCAATTATGAGATAGAGATACATTACGATATTTTATTGGTAAAAGCAGTGACGGTTGGTAATAAGGGGCGCAGAGGTACGATTGTATCTCAATGTTTTAGAAAAAAAATTCTAAACTTTGTCTTCTGTTAATTTTCTGTTAATTTTATAAACTTTCAAAAATATACAGGGTGTTAATTAAGTACGTAGCTATACAAACTTCAAGGGGTAATTCCTTGAGTGATTCTAAGACGAAAAGTTTATTACTTTTCCGCACTCAACTATACTAACGGAAAAGTAATATAATAGTGTAAAGAAAAATGGGAAAAAATTTTTTTTTCGTTTTTCGGCCTGAAAACCAAAAAAAATGTCTCTCAGATGATACCTATTGATCTTGAGGTGGATAGGACACACACCATCCTGTCCATGGGTCATGAGAAAGCACGACAGTGGACTATTTGAAAATTTTTTTTTGTTAACACGATAACTTAACTAAATCATGTCGGATCGATCAAGGACGTCTCCCAGACGACACCTATTGATTTTGAGGTCTATAGAACACACTCTACCATGTTCATGGGTCATGAGAAAGCACAATGGTGGACTATTTAAGAAAATTTTTTGTTAGCACGATCACTCAATTAAATCGTATCAGATCGATCGGATTTCGACTGATTCTGATTAGGGACGCCTACCAAACTACATCTATTAATTTTGAGGTGGATAGGATACAGCCCACCCTGTTCATGGGTCATGAGAAAGCACGAGGGTGGACTATTTGAAAAAAGTAAAACTGTCGTATAAAACAGATATTCTACATTTATGTGTTGGTTTATTTTTTCTCGGCCACTCAATTTCTAGATAGAGATATTCTACGTGCAGAAAGTCTGTTTTAAGGTTTTAAAACTGTTTACTTAAACATAGATCAGGTAATGCTTCGTTTTGAAGATACAGAATGTCAAACATATAAATATTAATGCTAGCTAAAAAAATAGCTAGCATTCATTTTTGTAACAACTTCTAGGACTAGAATAGACTATTAATATGCAAACAAACAGGTACACCCCAGTTTTTGATGGTTAGTAGTTGTAATTTTTGATTATGCTGTCCCAGGGATATACAATGAAGTGATTCTTATTTTTTTCTCGAAAACGAAACAAGATACAAAAAAAATAAGGAGACAGAAAAGTTGTATTTTCAGTTGCTTATTGCGAAAAATAATTGTAAAAGTTTTAAAAAAGTCAGTGGCGCACATTTTCTTGTCAAGAATAGGTTAAGGTGCCCTCTGGGACGCAAATTGACTTAATAATTTTAATCTACTTAGGGCTAAATTAGCCTCTTTCTATCATAAATAACCCTGCCAAATTTCAACAAAGTTGGCTAAAGGATTATTAAGATTTTTACGAGAAATCGATTTTTTAAAAAAGTTCGACACTATATCTTAAAAACGAAGTAGCATCGGACCTGTTTATATAAACTTTTCGTCTTACAATTAGAATCACTCAAGGAATTACCCTTTGAAGTTTGTCTACATACTTAATTAACACCCTGTATAATATTCTATGTATAAACTTTATACCTTTATATTATTTATTTCTATAATATCTATCAAACTTTCTTGATTTCATCGAGCCACCGTAGTTTGAAGTTTTAGGATGACCTATCGGAACACAGCAGCTGCGGGCACATGTCCATTGTGCCCAGTCTTAATTTTTCGCTTAGCGGGTAAATTACTCTTGGTTGTCAGTTGGACAGCAAAGATGCTTAACTCAATTCGATGTGACTACAGCGAAAAGGGTCACGTTTAAGTCAGTGACCATCTCTCGATTGTGCTATTCACCACGTAACATGTAAACGTTAAAAATTAATTCTCGTGATTTTCTATTAACTAATAAAGCAATAACTGACAAGTACAGGACGGAAATTAAACCGTTAAGTTTATCGACACTCGATTTAATTATTTAAAAAATCAACATTGGAAAATCTCGTAATTTTGTTTGTATTTGTAAATGAACGGTTTTACTCTACAAGTAATGGTAAGATATATGTTTTTATTATTTTACCACCACCAACATGCAACATCACTGTTGTTCTCATCCATGTTGACAATCTGGTGTGTGAAAGTGCTTAAATATGGGTAAAAGTATTAAAGTGCGGTGATAAGATTTAAAACGGCATATAAACCGTTAACTACCTAGAACATCTTGTGTGGAGATGGAAAAAATATTTTAAAGAAAGATTTTAAACTTTCCAATAATCGTATGCATCTGATTAGGAACATTCAAACAGCTAAACCCTTATACTTTTTTACATAGAGTGATTTTACATAGAGTGATATGATATTAAAAAGAATAGATTTGGGAAAATGAAATATTTTAAGAACAGGCGCTTTAAATTCCAAATAAAATAATGATTTTAGCCTAGTGTTCATCCATTATAAGTATAGTTAAGTCTATTTTTTTCTTCTATCATATTTAGGAGATAAATTGAATAATTTAAATGTCGAAAACTTAAATCAATAAGTGTTAAATATTAAACATGAAACATTGATTTACGACCAAGTGCCAAATATACCGTTACTAATTTATAGCAATCTTCTAACTGACCATTACTTATGTTGATACATTTTAAAACTGTGATGAATTTTGTATTATTGTACTCGTACCGAGACAAAACTACTTCATTCATATATGTTTTTTACAATAACGTAATAATGTGTCTTTATTTTCCAAAAAAATATAGATTTATAACAATACAATTTTTAGGCGATATGGCGATATTCAATTATTCTTCCGTACAACCACTTTATATACATAAGAGGAGGAAAAAATATAAGAACAATATACAGTTCAGCTATAATCATCATACACGTAAGTTTCTTCTATCAATAGGTAGATGAGACTTTCGCAATAAGATAACATTATTTCATATACTGAGGTAATACTAGATAACGTAATAGTAGTAGGTAATTACATACAATCTACAATTACGAGTACTTCGTGAAAATATGCCAACATTAATAGTAAATGTGTTTGACAAATATTCAAGTACCTTAATACTATTCATTTTAAGAAACTTACCCAATGTTAATGCCCTAGTAATATATTTTGTTGAGTTCTAATCGTTTAGAGTTTACATATTTCTAACCAATATGTTAATTTTTTTGAAATCATAACCAAAACGTTTTTTGCATTTTAAAACCAACAGTACAATTCATTTCATCGCTATTTTCCAAATAAAAAACTCTCTTATCTTGTCCATAAATGGAACAGTCTACCTGAACCTAGCCATAAAAACAAGCCACGGTATGTTTTAAGATTTTTTATTTGGCAAATAGCGATTATATAAACTATACCTATACTAAAGTATTTAGTTTGGCATATTATTGTAATAGGTGGTTGATTTAAGATCACTATCGACATATCAGGACTAAATCCTTACAATAATTAATCTTTAGATAGGTACTAATAATTTTCCTTTGAAATACTTATAAAAATTAGGATTGTTGACAATAATCTTTTCGTATTTATCAGTTATTAATTAGTTATTTAAGAATAGTTCTTAGGCACTTGACAGTCTGCCTGTTTTGCAAATACGACTTAAAAGCTTCCATATCAATATTAGTAATTAAAAAGATATATTTGAAATTAGACATTTTAAAAATGTATGAAATATAAAACAATATATAAATAGTCCCAGTGTACTACCTTGTAGTATACGTTTTATTATTTCCACGTATCTACACGTCCATGTCGAAGTTGAATTATTCATCTATATATATATCTAACGTTCTTTGGTCATATAGTTTTTATAATGGTGTACAAGGCTAAGCATGTTAATACACATCTTGCTATAATTTAATAATATTAATCAAGCATTATTGTTTTACAAGGCACTGAATAGCACGTTCACTGGATATTTCTATGGTTTTCACAAATAGAACACATTTACTATGTTTTCCTTAATCACAACCGATAACTTAATGCACCTCTATATACATATTTCGATTGTAATGCTATTTTTATTAGCAATGTCGTTCTTTGTTCGAATGCAAACTTTATACCAGACTAATTAGCAATACTAATGATAATTTTAAATAATTCGATATTACTTTATGATAAATTGTATTCACTTTTTTCTTAATTACTAAAACTTAAATTATTTCTGTAACGTATACAAATTTCATGTGAAAATATTGCACGCATCTTGTTTGCCTTAACACGTTTTCAGTTCCCCTTTTCTCCCAAATAACCTTGTGTAGTTTGAAACCTACATTTGTTCGTAACCTTACAGGAGATAAGAGACATTTTATAAGACGTTTTAGCATGCCTACTCTAATTAATCAGTTGCAATTTTATTTCCTTTCATACGAATTAATTCGTAATGGAGTCAAGTGTGAAAATGCTTAATCTTTGTTTAATTTTAACGTACCCATATCAGGTAATATAATATAATAATAAATATTCCTTTAACCTAGTTTTAAAAGATCTTGGTATTTCTTAATTTCATTAGGAAATCAATTAAACGTTTTAGATCCTAAATAATTATGAAAATAGCATGTTAATTTGGAAAGTTGTTATGGCGTTTTGTTATTAAATTGGAATGAAATCAGTACAATTCAGTATCCATCGTCATTGATTTTGTTACAATTTTTATATGTGTACTCATAATTGATAAATATAAATACAAGGTATTGGGAATTATTTGGATATTATACTATGGGTGGAAATTTATGCTTATAACATCAATTATATATCTTATAGTGCTTGTTGTGGTTTAAGTAAGAATTCATATGTAACGAACTAATGATGATTTTTCTAATTGTTGAGTTAATCTATTATTTTATTTAACATTGACATACAAAACATACTAATATATGATAATTTGACTAATTCTATACCTTATCTTGTGTTTTAGTATTAGAACAGTACGTACTAATTTTTAATAAAATATTATAATTCATTTATGAACAGTTGGTCCACTTTGTTTGAAATTATTAAAGACAGGAAATAGGTGCATATCATAATTCGTAATATAACTTGTGATAACATTTATGTGTGTAATAACAACACAAAGCCCAAAATTAAGTCCAGTGAAACTACCTCAGTTTTATTTTAACTTTAAATACATAGAAATCGAACACCTTTCATCGTCATAAAGTCTCAGGCTGTACATGGAACGATTAGAGTTGAAAACAAACAGACCCATACCCAGAGAGAGCTATCAAACGGTATCAAATCCCAAAGGTCAGACCGTTGGGATTCGAACCCAAGGACACAATGGCACTCGAACTGAGCTAAGCCTGTCACCACGAACAATAGTTGCAGACATCTCTATAAGAGAATCGTCAAGCTCGTCCAGCTATTTTTCGAAGAAAGTGCGTTATTTTTTTTTTAGTCCTACCTCGGTACTAAACAGAATACCTACTATGTTAGCACAGTTTACTACAAATACCCATTGCACATTCAAAATTATATCCATGCTCGTATAAACTATTAGAGTTCTTGTAATTTATACTAACAAGTTACTTTTGAGTTTATATTTTAAGAAATATAACTCAATTTAGTTCCAGACATTGTATACTAAAGGGTGGTCCAACCATAATGCACGATGTTAATTGTGAGTCACACCTTAACGTCAAGTTTTTTGCCCAACTTAATTTGACATTTCTTTGTTTCAGTATTTGACAAATTCAACCATGGAGAGGTACACAATTGAGCATACTCACAATATTAATGTCAAAACTGATTTACTAAAGATAGTTTTGTGAAAATATATTATTTAATGCAATAAAGGTTCAAGTATATTTTGTCAGTTAAATAAACCCGAAAATATAAAAATAAAAATTAAATGCTAAATTAAAACCTTGAAGTACTTCAATTTTTTTAAAAATCACCGACCAACTGTGATGATATTTTGACCACAGATAGTGATATAGTAACGTGATCGCAGAAGAAAACATTTTTTAGGACTAAATTTGAAGATATAGTAGTAGCTTAATATGTGAGTCCATACATCTTAACTTCTTCGTAATTAAAATTATTACTCTTCAAATATAGTATATATATATATATATATATATATATATATATATATATATATATATATATATATATATATATATATATATATATATATATATATATATATATATATATATATATACGTGGAGTCTTACTTAATTTTTAAATAGTTATGGTGTACTTAAATTTTGGAACCTCACATTTCCTTTCATTATATGAATATAGTACAAAAATCATACAATCAAGTAGTAGTAAAATATTTAAAAAATTATAAAACTGCATCATTCATATACATTTTTCTACTTATTTCTCTAATGTGTTCCACTAGTCTAAAGACAAAAATAAATTTATTACGAAATGCTAATATTCACTTTTACTTTCCATGAGATCCACGTAATGTCACTGTTTTATACTATTATTAAAAAGTTATTTTTACAATGTAAATGACTATTTTACTAATATTAAAAGGTCTTTAAAATAATTCTTAAAATATATAAAGATCAGCCTTACCTCGCATAAATTATTTCCAATCTAATTATTTCTTATTTATTCTGATATCAATCTATGCAAATACTTATTTTGAACGAGTTAAAGGAATATTTATATGCACATAATTCAGTAATAGAAATAATCAGTATTTTTTTGAAAAACTTTTCAAATATACCAGTTATATTAGCTAAATAATGTGATATTAAACACATATACAATATAACTGTATTAATATAATTCCCTTTAAAAACGATTAAGCTAAAATAATGTTATTTACAATTCATTGTCTCCCTCATAGTATTCTCTAATTAATACAGAATACGATGGGCATTCGTGTCAGTTGTTCGACGCGTTGCTAATAAAAGTGCAGTACTTTGCGCCGCGATCACTACATAGATAGGTGACCTATGCTATTCCAACTGTAGAGGTGACTACAACGAAATTGTTTATATTCTGATCAGGATTAGCACATGGCTCTGTAATGGGAATATCATTGTATGCTTGAGGTCGAGCTCCAAGGGCGGGAGTTTGGTACATTTCCCTAAGCATAAGCTTATTTGTTCTCGTCTATATATGTAACCTTTTTATTGTTGTGGTATTATTATTTTTTCTAAGAGATAAATGTTAATGTTGATGAGAAAATATCATTTAAAATTACACTTAGACTAACTTTCATGAAATCAATAAATTACTTGCTCTACTTATTTATTTATTTTTTGTTTAGACACTCAATTTAATCTAGATTTTCTGTCTTAAATTATGAAAAATCAAGAGGTCAACTTTCCACAAATACCGGAAAATCATACGTTTCGTAAACTGAACTGGTTTCAAAACTCTTTAGTTCAGTACATGTTTGCGGAAAATTGATCTTATGTTTTGTTGCTATCAAGTTTCAATCCTCTCCTAGTATTTTAAAATATGACAAAATATAGGTAAACCTAAATATCTTATACTCAAGTATACTCGACCCTCTGATTTGTAACCCTTTTTGAATTTTACTAAGTTTTAAGAAAATAATATCTACTTAAAGTATTGCTCAAGGTCATTTTAGGTCCAGACTGAAAACAATTTGTATGCCACTTGAGACAGAACTACGGATGATCCTTTCTATCGAGATGAAAGGTACCTGCAGTAAAGCTAATAGTTCTGTGACATTTAAATATATAATTTCAGTTAATAATGACCTATAATGACATTTTTAATACTATTTTTCTTCCACAAAAGAAATTGTGTTTGATGAACCTGACTATTGTTAAAGAACACGCAAAATATTGTTTTGTATTTTTTCACAAATTTTATGAACTGGTTAAAAACTACCAGGAACGAGGATTAAGATGATAGTCAACTGATTTTTAACACATTAACTAGTGTAAGTAGAAGGAAATATATCATTATTTGCATCAGAGTTGTTGGTTAATATATTCTCAAATTTAAGCAGTATAAGGTTTATATAATCTTAATTTAAATTAATATGTAAGAAACCCCTTTCGCCGACAGTGTCTTAGTCAAAATATATTCATTTTATTGAAATAATTACCACGACAAATAATATAAGACAAGACAAGATCCGATTATCCTCTGATAGACATCTCCACAACCCTTATAGCGTTATACTTCCCTATCAACTCCATCAACTATAAATGTCACCTACTATTGCGTAAAAAATGATGTTCGAAGACGCTTCTCTGCGGCGTAGGTACCTCGAACGATACTGAAGAGACCTCGAGGAATGTCGATGGTCCATTTATTTGCCAGTCACGACTTTAAATTTAGGGTAAATTCTATCAGAACAGCGTTCCCGTGTTTGGATAACTTTTACCTTTCGATGTTAGTTTTGTGGAGATGTTTTATTGGGGGTCGGGCATTCCGACCGGGCGTACTGATTTACGTGATTTCTCCTATTCGAAAAGTCCTTTCAGCCAAACTTGTGGCAAATAAGGAAGAAATAATATTAGATATATAGATAAATTGAATAGCACCTATTTCAAAAATTTGTTTACTTTAAACAGACGTCTTTTATATTGCATTAATAGAAATTTTTGTATTACATAAAAATATATTTAACTATAGTTTATTTCATCGTTAATTGCCAAATAAAAAATCTCGAAACATACCGTGGCTTATTTTTATGGCTAGGCTTAGGTAGGATGTTCCGTTTATCGGCAAGATAAGAGAGGTTCTTATTTGGCAAATAACGATGGAGTAAATAGTATGTACATCTGCTTTGAAAATGCATTCTGTCGCATAACATTAAAGTATTAAATTTAACATTGGAATAACTATTGAACTATTATCATCTCTTGAAGAGTAATACCACTTGCTGCAATTGGCAATAGACTTTACTGTAAAACGGTAACCTATTTCGTGATGAGAAAATTATTTAAAATTTTAGTGTTTAAATCTCGATCATTTATTATTCTTGTCTTGTGTCAGTTTCCTTGACAGTATTGCTATTTTAATGCTGTCATTCATTTTGGTCAAGCAGTTTTATCATATCTCCATTTTATCTTCATCTATGTAACACAGGCAGCAGCTATAAATTTCTATTTTTTCTATTCACTGTATACTTTTAAGATTATTATATTTATTTAAGATTATTTATATGTAAATTGTTTATCTTCATATCGTTTTGTTACACCGCAAGGTAGCATTAATTGTCTAATATTTTTCAATATATATACAGCGAGTTTTTATTAATTTTTAAATTGTATTCAAAAATTTATTAATTACACGATTATATTTCTTTATTAATAATATCCTTTCCGGTAATTGTGTTAACAGCGATTTACGGAAATAATCGTTAGTGTCGCTAATGAACATAAAGTTGTATAGTTTATTTCATGGCTATTTACCAAATAAAAAATCCCAAACGGCTGTTATCTCATACCGTGGCTTGATTATATGGCTAGGCTCAGGTATACTGTTCCATTTATCGGCAAGATAATAGCGTTTTTATTTGGCAAATAGCGATGAAATGAATAGTACTTAATGAACATAAAATATAGCTTCTGATTTTTGGGAAAGATATAGTCAAATTAGTGGGAAGTCTGGATTTTGTTATAAAAATGAACGGTCAAATTAACTCCAGTTAATTAGTGTAAAAATTTGGGCGTCACTGTAGATGCTGATATTAGGTTTAGTTGTTATGTAAATAGTTTACTGTAAAAACCGTAGCATAAATTGAAAATATTATACATGCCCTAAGAATTGCTCAATTGTGAGACAAAGGTGTTACATACATAGCGATTCATTAATACTATCTTACTTCGCTCATTGTGATGTTATATACTGGCCTGCACAAACGACAAAACATAAAAACGCCCTTCAAAAAATACAAAGCTGCTGTTTGATGTTCATTCAATTTGAGAAAGTATGGTCTTTTAACTTATGTATTCCTCTCCTTCTCATGCTTTAATTGGCTGAATTTGGAAAACAATTTGTATATCAGATTTGTTGTTTAGTTTTTAAATTAAATAAGTACACCTTTTTACTTTGCTAAAAAAATAATTATCATGTTTCATTGATTAAATTCATGATTTGGTGGATACCCATAATCGGGATATGTAAGTACAAGTATATCATACTGAAGCATAATTCTGCGAAGTATGAAGGAGTTTTAGTTACAACGAAATTAAAATATTCAGTGATATACCTGCTTCTTTTAAATCCGCTCCAGACATACATGCAATCCGAAAACAAATTAATAATTGGATAATTTCAAAATCGCTTGTTTAATTTTAATACGCACTAAAATTAAAATAAATATTCACACCATATATTATACATAATTTTCAATAACATTACTAATTGTAATCAGTCACAACCATTTGTTTTCTTTACTTTTCTTGCTTTCGGTTGGTTACTTAGAGAAGCGGCTTCCAAATGGCGTCAATTTAATCAAAAATGTTTCTGTCATAATTTGGTATTCATTATTGAAAATAAAAGCACTATTTATATAATTACCTACACCGATACGTTACATATCATTACATCAATAATAACGTCCATTCATAATATTTTTGGAGATTGAGAAAAACACTGTCCAGCGTATTTTTAATATTAACGTTTCAATTTTGCCTTAGCAGCCAGCCTTGTTGAGTTCTTCAAAGTGATGGCGCCAGGGGGGCCTGAGTGTTCACGTGCCCACCCAATCAGTGATAGTACCCACCTAAGTGCCCACCCAAAAAAATTACTAGCTACAAAATTATAATATGAAACAAAATATAAATATAAAATTTTGACTACTACTATTTCAAAATTTCAAAATGAACAAAGTGTAAAAATAAACAATATTTTACAGCTATCCGGCATGCTGAATAAATACAGATTGGCATTCATAGTTATGTTCAATATGTATCACAATTCCTGTATCAAGTGAGGCATGCGAAAGAACCTTGTCACGTCTGAAAAGATTAAAAAATTATTTAAGAAATAAAATGAAACACTAGAGATTAAGTAATTTGGCTGTACTAAATGTAGAGAGAAAGAAAATAGCTAAAAGCTTGGATTTGGATAAGATTGTTGAGGAGTTTGCAACAAAAGTGAAATAATTTTATTAATATTTTAACTATCTAATGTACTACTAATTTCTATAATACTGGCGCCGTTACTGGTTCTTCCCCGATTATTTTACCAGTGTTACTATTTTCACTAAGAATTTTTTTAACATGGTATATTTTATCTTTAACCCAATTATCTATGAAACACCTGGCGAAGCTATTCACTTATATCCTCAATATCTTACTAAAATTATGTCAATAATGACGCTAATAAGTATTACTGAAAAACTCCCTGATATTTATCAATCTATGGAATAATATTGAAATGATCACTATATTGTTTGATATAGCAACCTATTGTTGTATTTCAGTTGTTAAGCAATATACCAAAAGCTTAATAAAAGAATGTGCTTTCTTGAATGGCATCGTCCGATAAACGTATTCATCTAATGGTGTGTCTACATATGTAACAGCAGCCCGTCGCGATCTTCGTCGTGAACTTCATCGTGTTCATATCACCGCATAGTGTAGACGGAACTCCGTAACACCGTCGCGTAACGTCACTGCGATCTATCGGTTGCCGGTTTTCTTGCGTCGCATCAAAAGAAATATTCGTTGTTGTGATACGCATTGCCACATCGACGACGCTAAGGTGCGTCTACATATGTAACAATAGCCCGTCGCGAACATCGCCGTGTAACGTTTTAAACTTGCGGCGATGTTCGCGACGGGTTTTTGTTACATATGTAGACGCACCTTAAGAATAAAACTCCACTTGTCCCAGCATTGCTGCCTACTTGATCGTTTATCGAATTAGTTTCAACCTTCGCGTTCTCACTGTATACACATCCCCAGAGGATTTAAAACGACATAAATAAACCTATTATTCACAGTGTCGGTTCAGAACTCGTCCAGTTCCGAAAAGAGCGCGTTCAAAATTATCTGGGATTAAAAATAGACCCGGCATAAAAGAGGCACCTAACAAGATATTCAAATAATCCCATGCCACATTCGTAAACAAATTCCCGTTCCTAAAAAATACCTTAATAAAGATACAATTACTACACTTTATCATTTCAGAATCGGTCGCGACTCTCATTAATTTCGTAGCTGAGCTTTCAGAGCGCGAGCTCAAATATAAATAACAGCTAGATAAGATCTGGTAAGCGAATGTGGCCCACTAGGCGTCGAAGGTCCATGTTAACTCTATCCATGTGGGTAACGGCCACGGTGTCCCGCAGAGTCTCGATCTGGGACCCCGAACACGTAGTGTCTTTCGTTATGGGAAATGTGGCTCCCCTTCTAATCAGATGGGCTTCACGATTCGCAGACGTTAATCGATCACAATCGAATTTGTGTTCACGAAGAGAACCGCGCAACGAAAGCCGCTATTGTCTTCTCTCTTTCACGCGCTGGCAGCGATTAGCGTTTGAAAAGCGACCCCGTTGTTACACCCACTCACGTTTATCTGTAGTAGTTTTGTATAATTTCACTATCTTCTATCTTGTATCTCTTCGGGATCGCAAATTTTGCATATCATAATCGTATATTACGAGATTCGAACGGGCATAACGTGGTTTATGAATGTTGTGCTATTACTGAAAATATTTGTATAATGCTGTTTTGTAATACCAGTTGTTATAAATATTTAGGCGTAACCGTTTTCTTTTATAATGAGAGTTATTTATTTTTGGAAGTCACAACAAGTGGGTTCAATAATCTAAACTCGTTTTACGTTTGTAACATACTCAAACAATAACGATAAGTGTATAGAAGAGGTAATGGTAATGCTACAGGAAATAAATAGTTAAAACCTTAAAACGGACCTTTCCGCACGTAGAACATCTTTATCCGAAATTGAGAAAAAATAAACCTACACATAAATGCAGAATATGTGTTTTATGCGACAGTTTTACTTTTTTTCAATTTCTCTCAAATTGTCCACCATCGCGCCTTCTCAGGACCCATGAACAGGGTGGGGTGTGTCCTATCCACTTCAAAATCAATAGATGTCGTCAGGTAGACGTCCCTAATCAGAATCAGTCGATACTCGATCGCTACGATTGAGTGATCGTGCTAACAAAAATAAATTCTGATATAGTCCACCATTGAGATTTCTCGTGACCCATGACCATGGTAGAGTATGTTCTATCCACCTCAAAATCAATATATGTCGTCTGGGAGACGTCTCCGATCAGAATCAGTCAAAACCCGATCAATCCGACATGATTTAGTTGAATTATCGCGTTAACAAAAATATTCTCAAATAGTCCATCGTCGTGCTTTCTCATGGCCCATGGACAGGGTGGGGTGTGTCCTATCCACCTCAAAATCAATAGGTGTCGTTTGGGAGACGTTCCTGATCAGAATCAGTCAACACTCGATCGATCCGACACGATTTAGTTGAGTTATCGTGCTAACAAATAAATTTCTCAAATAGACCCATGGATAGGGTGGGGCGTGTCCTATCCACCTCAAAATCAATAGGTGTCATCTGGGAGACGTCCCCAATCAGAATCAGTCAAAACCCGACTGATCCGACACGATTTAGTTGAGTTATCGTGCTAACAAGAAATTTTAACGCCGACGAAAACTACGACTACAACGACAACGACAACGGCACACAGACAAAATTTTTTAAAAACCATTTTTTTTGTTTTAGGCAGAAAAGCGAAAAAAAAAGTTTTTCCATTGTTCTTTACAGGATTATATTACTTTTCCGCTAGTATGTATAGTTGAGTGCGGAAAAGTAAAAATATACAAATCGCTCGTGGTAAAATTTTGCCAATTGTAATGATGTGAAAAAGTGTAAAATTTCACTATTTCTAGTATAAAGCACCAGTGCAATTAGTAAACTTTTACACCACTATAATTGTAATGTTTTTCTCTACATGTTAGGTTTAAAACTAATATAAATACATCACAATACAGTAGTAATACATCACGGTATAATAGTAGATTATAATCCTTGCGAGAGAGCGAGGATGCGCAGAGTCTTATCCATGTATTTTTCACGTTGACACTGTTGTGCCGTGCAGCAATATGGCCGTTCGTGATTTTTGATTAACCAACTTATACCAAAATTCTATTGTGTCAAAAAGTCGACCAACGTTGTTTTGTATTGTCAACATAACGAATACAACAAAGTTGTGTTTGTTGTGTTGATCAGGTTTATCATTTTTTTTTTGCAAAGATGACTGAATAATGTTTTTAATTTTATCTGTAGAGTCGCTGGATGATTTTACCAAATATAGTATGTATATATACCTAGCTTATTTATGTTTGGCGAGGATGAAGTAAACAAACTAATGTAAATGCATATCTCATATCTGTTAGTTATCATTTATTGATGGCTTATTATTTAATAATATTATTATATAAATTTTGTCGAGAATATTTCCAGATTTTCATTTTCAGCGAAAACTAATTCATAATAAGAAATATTAACAATTATTAAAACCTAAAGCAATGCGCCTATTTATTATTTCTGGGTACTCAACTTTTGCCCAAATGGTTTGTCTGTCCTAAAAAGCAAACACAGTTATTGCCATGAACAAGTTTATTAAAACTAATAGATATTAGATGATATGTTAAATTTTAACAAATCAGCTGGAATATTTGTTTAGATCACATTACA
Source organism: Rosalia funebris (assembly GCA_037954035.1). Classification (NCBI taxonomy): domain Eukaryota; kingdom Metazoa; phylum Arthropoda; class Insecta; order Coleoptera; family Cerambycidae; genus Rosalia; species Rosalia funebris. Next base: position 37,991,144 of record JAZFAV010000015.1, read on the forward strand.
ACTGTTTAAGTTTCATAACTTTATTAACTGCACAATATATATTTCATTATTGACTAAATCCCCTTCTTATAAAAAGATTTTTTAGTAAATATCCAAAGGCATTTGGATATCACAAAAGAACATTATTAACCCAGAAAAATATCCACATTAAACTGAGATCACAATATTTAATTGGAGAACCCGATAATATAAGGAAGATATGTAATAATATTTCAAATATGATAGTTAGAAATGTGGTTGCATAGTTCACCAGTATATAAATATTTTCTATACTTGCACTAGCACATACATATAAGATACACCAATATTTCACTAGCGCAATAAAGAAATTAACTTTACATATTAAAAAGAAAATTATAATAAAGTATATTAAATTTCAAAGGCGTTATGTTTTCCTTCATTGTATAGTATGGACAGTAGCAACTGTGAAATTAAAATAAAGCAAACACCAAAATATGGTTTGCACCAGGAATACTATTAATTTAGCTGCACTACTGGTATGCAAATATATCAGCGAATGATAAATCATACAATTCTACCATGTCCTTGCAGTTTCCATTTCATATTAACAGTGTGTTCCTATATGTTCCTCGTTTGGTGCAAAATTGGTGTCAAATTGTACACCACATTTCAGACAGTGTACGCATATATAGTTCAAGAACTATATGGTTTACTATAGTAACCGTATAGTAGAACTATACGGTCAATGGTTTAACATGTTCATCATGTTAAACCATTGACCGACGCAATTAACGAAAAGTTCGATTATTAATTAGGGAAATATGGTTCATTCCCCAAAAAAATACATATTTTTTCTGTTCAATTTTTCCAGTCTTTGTGCATTGAAATTTTTTAGAAAAATATTGCATACAGAGATTGTTTACGAAATATACAGATACATCGACGACGCATAATTTACTATGACAAATTGTACCATAAAACTAGAGAATTTTGGTAACATAACGTGAAACACCATTTTTCCACTTACCACTGTAGCATTTATGAAAGAAATTGTTTAACCTCTTGTTTGTAAATATCTCTTAGCTTTCCATTTGAAAAAGTGTCAAAGCGAAGAGCCTATGATGCATTGTGGTTATGTGCTGATGGCGTTAAATTATATCTACGAATGACAGTTTAACACTTACAAGTAAAGTGACAGAACAGTCCCAATGAAGTGAATTCAAAATGTGTATTAAGACAAGAAGTACATTTCACATATCTCCTTATATATCTAGAGATGTTTATAATAATAACTTAAAAAAAACTACATAACTTACTAAAAAAACAATAAAATTCAAATATCATAAGTACTATAATATTCATTCCATCTAGTCTATAGAGAAAAAATTCCGCAGTAAAATAAAAGCAATATTTTTTAATACTTAATATATTTTACACTGTAATTATCGGAATTATGTGAAAATGTTCAGAAAAAGAAAGATTTCACTGAATAGTTTCAGATCAAAATAGAAAAGATCAGAATAATTGCGTTTAATATAAGGTATAGATGGCTAATATTTTAATATAGTCTTATGTACAGTGCTTTCAGAAAATAATGAATAAATTTGTCAGAAATTCAATGATTAACTTTTGGGAAAACTCTTGGACAACAAAAATTATATTTTTAGTTACGCATTTTTTAAAATATAATTAATATATGGTACGTGACTCATATAGGAGTATGACATCATGATATTGTTTTTAATGGCAATGCACTTGTTACTTCTCCATACTCCACTATACGCGAAAAAGTAATGTAATCGTGTAAAAAAATTCTCTTTTAGGGTTTATTTTTCATTTTTCGGCCTAAAGCCAAAACAAAATGGTTTTTAAACCATTTTGTGTATGTATGTGTCGTTGTTATTGTCGTCAGCAGTTATTTTTGTTAGCACGATAACTCAACTAAATCGTGTCGGATCGATCGGGTTTTGACTGATTCTGATCGTGGACGTCTCCTATACGACACCTATTGATTTTGAGGTGAGTAGGATACACCCCACCCTATCCATGGGTCATGACAAAGCACGATAGTGGACTATTTGAGAAATTTTTATTGTTAACACGATAACTCAACTAAATCGTATCAGATCGATCGGGTTTTGACTGATTATGATCGGGGACGTCTCCCAGATGACACCTATTGACTTTGAGGTGGATAGAACACACTTTATCATGTTCATGAGTCATGAGAAAGCACAGTGGTGGACTATTTGAGAAATTATCTTTGTTGAGGTGGATAAGATATACCCCACCCTGTCCATGTTTGATGAGAAAGCACGATGTTGGACTATTTAAGAATTTTTTTGTGTTAACACGATAACAACTGGATCGTATCGAATCGATCGGCTATTGACTGATTCTGATCGGGGACGTCTCCCATAATAGCTATTGATTTTGAGGTCGATATAATACACTTTACCATGTTCATGGGTCATGAGAGACACAATGGTGCACTATTTGAGAAATTGTTTTTGTTAGCACGATCACTCAATTAAATCGTGTCGGATCGATCGGGTTTCGACTGATTCTAATTAGAGACGTCTACCAGACGATATCTATTGATTTTGGGGTGGATAGGATACACGCCACCCTGTCCATGGGTTATGATAAAGCACGATGGTGGACTATTTGAGAAAAATTAAAAAATGTAAGACTGCCGCATAAAACACATATTCTGAATTTATGTGTTGGTTTATTATTTCTCGGCTACTCAATTTCGAGATAGAGATGTTCTACGTGCGGAAAAGACTGTTTTAGGGTTTTAAAACTTTATTTTTATTACGTAATGTGAAAGAGTATATATTTTTACATGCGCTACAGTAATAATTACATTGGCGTAAATATGGGTCATATAAGAAAAATTAAGCATAACGATTTTGTAATTTCGAAATACTAAATTCTATTGTTTATTTAATGATTACTTAAAAAATCAAGCCTAATAAGCATTCAAATTGTACGCCGTTGACTGCCTGATAGTAGCCTCAGAGACCGATAACATTTTTTATTGCTGTCACATAAAAACTTGAAATCCTACCCAAAATCATCGGTGGGTGACGGAGTATCAAACTCAAAATCCTCAGAAATTGAATGTGTGGGGTGGCATAATCGACGAAGGAATTATGTGTCCATATTTGTTTAACGTGAACGTACTTTGTGCCAGATATTTCAATTTTCTTCGAAATGGCCTTATTTTTGTGCTAATAACTTTATATCCAGATGTAGAGGATCTTCTTCTGATCCTGGTCTTCTAAGAAATAACTTTTTATTTCAACGAGATGGTACACTTTCCCATTATGTAGCACCTATTTGCGCTTATTTAGATGAGGTGTTCCCGAACAGTTGGATAAGCATAAGGGAGCCGATTGAATGGCCAGCCAGATCTCCAGATTTGACACCCCTAGATTATTTTTTAAAATTTACTCCTTGAATTTTTATTGGATGTATTCATTACACCACGAGAGCACTGTATATGTAAAGAGAACTTTGTTTATTACCCGAGCCAGTTACTACAAATTTTAGAATAACGCCAATGAAATTATTTTCTTCGATATTTTCTTATAAATACGCATAGTCTTCGTGAACATTTACAAACCCTTCCGTTACTTTTTATCGAAGCTCACCCAATAAAAAGAACGCATCTATTAAAATCCACTAAATCACTGAATGATGTTTCTGGGAAAGAAGGCCCACCCCTCCAATAAACTTAGGCTGATCAGGATTCACACAGCTAATCTATCATAATCGAAACTGTTAAAGGTGCGAAAGTAGCATATGTTGCGAACATTTCCAAAATTATTCCGATGATATTTATACAAACGATGATAAATTTGACGTTAATAAGCGGGTAATAAGCGCCGTTCAGTCGACAGCTTTTCAATCATTATATCAATGCTAAACAGCTTGATTTTTTTCAGATCCGTTGTGCGTTAAATGGTTTTGAAATCGCTTAAATCCGAAGCACGATTTATTATAAACAAGGATGATATTAACATTGAAGTTATTAAAAAAATTAATTACGATAATTATAATCTATGTATAATGAGCAACCTTAATGATGCATTTAATTCCTTTCATATAAAAGAAGCATCCTAAGTTTCTAGTAGATGACTAAAAAAATTAAATACCTGCATAACATATTTATTTCTTAGAATTACTTTCAGAAGATATAATGGCGTATATTTAATTGTGTTCGTATACGTGTTAATACGTTGAGATCGTGTACTTTCATACAAATCCAAAAAGGGTTCAAAAATAACGTCTGTACAATTTAAATGAGACAGTATCACAACAACTCACAATAAAATATGTTTTGTACTTAATAAATGTCTATTATTAAATATTAGTTTTCATTTAGTGAAAACATTTTTTACAATATATGTAGCACTGTCAGATAACAAATATGGACGAATTGGTTAATAATTAATTTGACATTTTTTTTAATATTAGAAACAGGAATGAATTGAAGAAAGGAATGAACATAATTGACACTAATGAATATCATGATCACATATACTTTACATGAGATAATTCGTTCTACGACCACCACATGCAATTTTTTAATAATAATAATAATAATAATAATAATAATAATAATAATAATAATAATAATAATAATTCCTTTATTGCCCAACAGATAAATCCATTTATATAACAAAAAATACAAATAAATACATACATACGTGTCCAGTATATAACTACAAATAGAAAAATAACAAAGGTTATCCTCTAAATAACTTTTATACAAATAAACAATAGAGGAGCAAACTTTACATTTATCTATGTTTATTGATAGTTTATTCTTAGAACACCATGACACCACCAGGTCTATGCATTTTTGCAACTTCAATTGATCCTCTAAACAGGTTATATTTAAAAATAATTTTAAATCATATGATATGATATAGTGATGTGATATAAGCATTTGAGACAAATCGTTAATAAATAAGATAAATAATAATGGTCCCAAATTTGAGCCTTGAGGTACTCCAGAAGACGCTACGAAGGTCTCAGATTTAAAGCCATTGTATGAAACAAATAATATACGTTTTGATAGATATGATTTTATTAAGTGAAGAAGGTTACCACTAAATCCAAATAATCCTAATTTTGAGATTAATATATTATGATTCACTTTGTCAAGGGCCTTCGAAAAATCAGCATACACCACATCGACTTGACTTTTATTATCTATGTAATTTTCAATTATCTCTGACGTGAATTCTGATAAATTTGTGACGGTTGAGCGTTTTGCTACGAACCCATGTTGATGAGGGGATAAAACAGATTGCACACCAAGATAAATGTAGGTGTCGAAATTTCGAAAACCTTTTCCAGACTTTGCCTTTGCAATTTAGCTCGATTGATAGATAATTTTTCCGACATGGACGCTAACATACAAGAACCACTATTTACTTTTTCCAAAACTATCGCATACTCTGTTTCCTAAATAAATAATGTACTTGGGTATCGTTAACGTAGAAAATCTTTGACATAACTGCAACCTGCTACTAAAATTTTAAGTATATACTGTAAACAGGAGAGGTCTTAGTATAGATCCTTGCGGTACTCCAGAAACAGCTTTCGGATAATGAGAAAACTTGTTATTTATTTTAACTTTTTGTTATATAATTAGTCAAACAATTCTTTAATAATAACAGTCCCGCCATATCAAAACACAAACAGTGTAAATTTGCAAGATCATGGTTGATTCTGTCAAAAGATCACTATCCTGTGGAATATAATCCATGACCTTTAAGAGGGCTATCACACAACTATGATTGATTCTGAAACTAGATTAATTACGTGGTAGTATCTCATGTGTTTGAATTCTATTCTTTAATCTGTTATCCTAGGGATTTTCTCAAACAGTTTAAAGATAACTGGTAATATACTTATAGGTCGTAGGTATTTCAATACCTTAGGGTAGTCTTAATTTTGGGCAACGAAAAAATATCGGCTAATTTCCAGTTGGATGGAAAATATTACATTCAATGCAAGCATTTATTATATGAGGCAAATGCCTTAAAATTGTAGGAAAGTAATATAAGAGGATTGTTATTGTTATGCGATCAGAATCTGCAGATTTAGACTTACGTAATTGATAATGAAGTTTTATAAACTGTTTCTCAGGTGTATGAAAAAATAATTATTTTGGAGATTTATTTTTCATATTAAATAAGATCAGAACTTCATTTTCAGTATTGTTTGCAAAGAGGCAGGATACGATGAGATAATCATGAATAGGCTATTCTGTCACTACTGAGGAGTTCATTTCTTATCTTATAGTTGCAAACTGTAAACAGCTCAACTAAAAGTACAGTGTTTTCAAGAGTCGCCACCCGGTTTTCTTAGTACTATCGAATCCATAACGAATTTTAAAAACTATTTGTTCTTAAACTGTCACCCTAACACTCTAATTTAGATTTTCCCCGAATAAATCACCGGTTCGGCCTTGAAAAGGAAGTACCTGTCGCCCGCTTCAAGAAGCAGTTCATCTGGTGACAGGGAGATTATGCCTTTCACATTGAAAATCAGCCTTGCTAATAGCGGGAGACTGACCGTCGTTGTTAAGCTGCAAACAACCTCAAGACATCTAACAGATTTATGGCCGCTATTTGCAGTGGGTTTAGGAAATGTGGTTGTGGGGCCTAAAGGATTACGCTGCCTCTAGTTACAAGAAAATTGCGGCTAGCTGGCTACTGTAACGGCCGTTGTAAATCACGTAACAGCGTAGAGCTTCCAGGGCAAAATAGAATCATCATGACTTGTCTGTGCCCCGATATTTATGGGCCTCTTGCCGTTTTAATTTTGTGGTAAACCATTCGATTATTTGCCTTGCTGTTTGATTTACGACTGGGCGGAAATGATGGATTTACTTGGAAGAGCATAGTGGAAGGAATGGGTATTTACGACCCGGTCAATGTTTTGGCAATATGTGTTAGTTACTATATAATAGTGATCTGCATTATTCTTCAAGGAAATCGTTCCCAGTTGAAGAAAGAATCTGAGAAGTATTCGTCATGCGATCGAATATGATTTATTTTAAGAAGTATAAATATATAAATTCTTTTTAAATCCACGACTGTATATTAAAGAGCTAAAGAAGGCAATAATACACCGCTTAATTGGAATAGTAAGATATTATTTAATAGTATCTATAATTGATAGATGCTTACAATATTTTAAGTCCTTAAGGCCTCTTACAGGAGACGGATATACACTAGGCACACAAATTAAGGGATATAAAAAAATACAAAATTTTCAAGAGATTTTCCAAGAGGTGTAACTTGGATAAAAAGGTCGCAGAACAATTTTAAGAAAAGCAAATTAATGCTCCAAGTTTTTAATTTTCAGATCTTGCGTTCAAAGTTTACCATTAGTAGTTTTACAGTAATCATAAGGAAACCATCGGGAAATAATTTTTTCAAATTTTTGTTTCCCTTTTAAAAGGTCCGCGGACTTCAATAAATTTTTATCAATGATTTCGTTATAAACTTTTATTAGATAATTTTATCCTCTTTAATGTGAGCGACTAAAAGCTTTGTGCGATAATATTTCGTTGAGTTATCATCGTCTAAAACTCTTTCAGGCATCATCATCATGAGGTCATCAGTCCTAAGACTGGTTGGACGCTAACCTCCAGCTTCTCCTATCTTGTGCTAACCTACGCATTTCGCTAATTGTGCTACAACCTACATCCCTTACTATTTGCGAGCAGTAGTCTAATCTGGGCCTACCTCTGTCTTTCTTCACTCCTATTTCTGCCTCCAAAATATCGCGGACTATTCCCCCATGTCTCAGCAAGTGGCCTACCATTCTATCTCTTCCCTGTTTTTATGTTTTTCCACATACTTCTTTTCTCGCCATTTGTCTCCAATACTTCTTCGTTTCTAACCCTATCAGTCCGTGGTATTTTCATCATTCTTCGATAACACTACATCTCAAAAGCTTCTAATTTCTTCCTACTTGCTTCCCCTACCGTCCAGGTTTCGCAACCGTATAGTGCCGTGCTCCATACATATGTTTTCAAAAATCTCTTCCTTGTTTCTAAGTTTATTACCCCCGAGCATAAAAGTGCTTTCTTTTTGTTAAAAGCTACTCGACCTTGCGCTATTCTGTGTTTTATGTCTTTATCGCTTCTTCCATCCCAATTTATTTTACTTCCTAAATAAGTGGAGTCTTTAACTTCCTCCAATCTTTCATTATTAATTTGTACTTTCGTTTTTGCTCTGCTCTCGCGCCCTCTGCACACTAATACTTTAGTTTTGTTTTTATTCACCCTCATTCCGTATTTCTCTGTCAACACTTTCAGGCATATCGGTTTACAAATTATCCTACTAATTTTTATTATTCGTTGCATACTGGGATATAATTGTTGCCGGTCATTTTTCAACGTACTGCCTTAAAGCATATAAGTAGGTCCATACTTTGTCCCATAACTCAATACGCTAATATGACCCTTAAAAGGAGTATTACTTAAACCGTCGCGCGCTTATAGCCCAGTAATACATCTTTATTCGCAAATGAATGCAGTGAGTTTAGAGGTTATATTTTGGTGCATTTACTATATTAGTTTTTTGTGAATTATTTCGATTTTCATTAACACAGTTGTAAATACTGGTATGTGTGTTAGGTACATAACATATAGGTGAAGTTACATGGTGTTGATATTTGAAATAACTAAATTGGAGCCAATAGAATAAAATTTACACCATGTGTAAAATTTAACCCGTTATGCTGTATATTTTATTGGCATGTCTTCTTTTATTCACAGAGCGATGAACGAAAACAAAATGTTAGCTTTGGATTTAGAAGACATGTGACAGGACGAACTTTATGAGTTAATTAATGTCAGATGAAAAAATTCTGGTAACGCCTTCTGATCTGGAATCGGAATTTAGTGATGATCTAGGTTCTGATGTAGATGTACCAACCTTCGATAATGGGAATGATATGATAATAGAAGATACATTTAGTGATACCAAACTTGATTGGGATTCTAATGATGATGTTCCACTAGCAACCATTAGGACAAACAACAAACATTATTCGTCAAAAAGAACCTACATGGTACAAAAAAGTACAAAAAAAAAACTGACATTGATGAAATAAAACTATTTCTAAGGATTGATATTCATATGGGAATAAGAAAATCTCCCGAGCTATAGAGACTATTGGTCCGTAGAACCCGATCTGCATGATTATTTCATTTCAAATTTAATATCAGTCAGTAGGCTTGGTTGGCTCCTCGGAATTTTACACTTGAACGACAATACGTCCATTTGCTATGAAGCATACTGGGACATTATACATCCCATGGCCTAACCCGGAAATTTAAACCCGGAAAAGAAAATTTTCATTTTAGTTAACTCATTTTATACTGTTTACTTCAATTTTTTAATAAAAAAAGTGTCTGTGGATGTAGGGATTTTTTGCATTCCAAATTCCGCGCGGGAAAGAGTTAAAGCAAAAAAGTCAGTTTTGACATTTTTTTATATTTTATCATTTTCTTTCTTACAATAATTAACATTTTTGGATAAATAAATGTGGATTACTACTAGAAACATTTTCAACCTAAAAAAATTTATAAGTGGAAAATTCATTATTAAAAATTAAATTGATTTACAGCAAAAACTTCAAACACAATGAAAAAATATCACAGAGCTCTGAAATTTTCGGGGTTTCTTTGGAATACTTTGATGTTGAAATGAAACAGTGGACACCGTTAGTCTATCCATTATTTGAAAAGTTATGCCAAGTTAAGCGAATATCCCTAAATACGCAAATTTTTACCTCTTTTTCAATAAAGACTTTCGCACCGAATTTTTTTTTATCAAAAATCAATAACTACAGCTTGTAAAGAATACTTTTTAGTTTTTAAAACCCTGCTTGAACTTACGTTATTTGTATTTTCTGTTTCTGTACGATCATTATTTCCCGAGTATTTAATTACCAAAATTAAAACTAACTTTTCTACTTTGAACGTCGACAACTTATCGAAAAATTATCATATAAGGCTTTTACACAACTCATATTAAAGAAGATAAAAATCTTCTAAAATATCTTCTATGATAAAATCACTGAAAAATATTTATTGAAGTCCGTGGACCTTTTCAAAAGCAAGCAAAAACTTGAATTATATTTCCAATAGCTTTCTTATGAATACTCAAATACTGCAGATGATAAAATATTTTTTAACTCAAGATCTTAAAACTAGATACTTAGGGCTTCAATATGCTTTTCTTAAAATTATTATGCAACTATTTTTGCCCAAGTTACAGCCCATTGAAAATCACCTGAAATTTTGGATTTTTTACACCCTTAATTTTTGTGCCTATTTTAATTGTTAAGACTTGGTCATTAGTTGGAATTTCTAAAATACCTATATGGATTTTTTCAAACGGTGTTTTTGGAGTTTTGGTTATTACTAGGGATTGTTTAGATTTTTTCGTAAAGTTTTTGTTTTTTGGCATGATTCACAATTTTGTATGTATTTTTCCACATTTTGTTAAACTAAGCCAATTATATTTTTCTCGCATTCTGCTAGTGGTTTCATTTATGCAACTTCATTTGATAGTGAAGATTAATATATGGTACTGGGACCAAATTGACACTCTTCAAGACGTAGCCACAATTCTTAAGTATTTTAATAATAACCTTAATGAACTTTACAATAGCCATGTGCCTCTACGTAGAGGAAAGGAAGGTAATTTGAAATACCAATTTGAATAAAATGTATAAAAAATATTATAAAAAGAGACACATCATAAAACTACCGTTAAGTTTTAGAAAAATGTATATTTTATTATATCCCAAATTATTAGAATGGAAACCGAGGAATAAGTTGTCTCTTTTTGGTTCTGAACCACAATAATACAATAACTCATCTTTAAGATGTTGTACTGGTAATTTGAAATAGGGTATTCAAAATTACCATTACACTATCTACATTTATCGCTTGGGGTTAAGTGAATTAACTAATATATAGATTTCAACTAACCTGCATTTTATTGGAACAAAGAAATTCTCGTATACCAAATACAGAAATGAAATGTAAAAATATAAACGAAAAAAATACAACTTCTAGAGTTTACAAAATCTAGGGTTTACAATAATCACAAACATATGTATCAGATTTATTTCCAGCATAAGGCACTGGATCCATTGTTCTCTATTAACATCATAGCTAAACTTTCCATTACAAAAAAAAAATGTCATCCTCTTCGGTAGGAATCTTAAGTTTGTCACGTGATCCCATCTCTTCTGATGAATCGGAGTTGTAAGTTAAGCTTGACTCAGTGTCTGTGTCTTCTGTCTTATTTTGATGTTTTCTTTTACTTTAGTTTGTTCGATATGTTGTACTCCTTTTTTATCTTTAGTTTGCTCTACATTTTTCACCCCCTTTTTCTGTTTATTCCAAACAAGCTTCACTACCTTCTTTTCTTTTGAAGCCTTATTCCTCTATGCTTCTTCAAGTTCACTTTTATAAGAAGAACTCGAAGAAATTGCGGATTTAAAAGACTTACGACCCCGGTTAGATGTGCGTTTTTACAACATTGGTATTGGTCAGATATCAAAAGGGGCGACAGTTGGACTACCTTCTTGTGAACTGTGTATTGACGATGGGCCTGGTTTATCTTGCTGATATCCTCTAAAGAGGGATATGATTTATCTTGCTGAAAACATTCTGAAGGACCTGGTTTATCTCTCTTTAGCGATTCGAGAGACGGGCCTAGTTTAGCAGGAATAAGTGATTCTCCAGTAAAATTGTTTAAAGACAACATCACAATTCTCAAGTTCCTCTGACATTTCATGTTCACCTGCAAGATAATCCACGTCAGTGAAAATATGTATGTTAAAGGGATATATACCACCCACGCTAAAGCCTTTTGCCGCTATTTCTCCTGTTTGGCACTTACGATATGCTTTTCCAAGCAGTTCGACGATGTCATATGCAGTTAATGGTTTATTGTTTTCACGAAGCCATACTCTGAGTAATAAGTTTTGAGCGGGCTCATGAAGGCTCTGCTCATGGACTGAATTTTATGTGTACAGTGGGGTGGTAATGATATGAAAGTGACATGATGTTCCCTAGCCAAGTCAATGACTTCTATGTTTTTTTGTGTGGCTGTAGTGGCCGTCTAAAATCAACAGCACTGGCGAATTTTCAGATGGTTTTACATAAGCGATGAAATGTTGAAACCGTTGGGAAACAAATATGTTTGTATCCATCCAGAGGGATGAGCTCTGCCTACTGATCCTAGAGGAGCACCTCTCATAAGTGTTTCGAGCATATTTTTCCTCGGAAAAATAATCATAGGTGGTACAAATATTACTGCTGGGCTCATGCATGCTACTATTGTTATAAGTGAATCCCTTTCCGCTGATGTCATGGCATTAATTTGTTTTTTGCCACGACGAGCAATAATCTTAGGAATTTTACTCTGGACTATAGATAGCCCTGTTTCGTCTACGTTGAAGATTCTATATGCCGTGATTTTTTTCATCATAAACATTTTCAAGAAGATCATAGAACTCGTCCATGCATGCTTTGGTGAAACCATGGGCTCTTGCAAATGATGTACCTGTTGGCTTGCGTATAGACAATAATTTTATGTATCGCGATAAGAAACCCTTCAACCAATATCTGCCTGCAACTTCATTATGAAAAGGATGGGGTACATTATTTCTTACCGCAAGTTGGAAGGCTAATTTTTGTAGATCTGTCTGGGTCAATCCGTAAAGTTTGTTTTCCATTTGAAGAGCGTAATTAACTAATAGAGTTTCAAAATGTTCGTTAAATACTGGTTTACGTCCGATTTTTTTAGATACAAGCTGTTCAGTAGGTCTGTGTTTATCACCGACCAATCTAAAGATAGTTGTCTTGGGTACATCTTGGGTAAAGTATTTAGATGCCTTCAAAGAGCTCACTTTCTTCTGGCTAACAGCGGTAACGGCAGCTGACATGTCTTCTGCATTTAATTTTTTTCTTTTTTTGTATGAATTTGTTGTTGACATTTCTAAAATAGAATAACAGGTCTTACTAAACTTAATCACCAGATGTACATAAAATATGGAATATTCCAAATTACTATTCACCGATGGTATTCCAAATTACCAACATAGCAACCGTTAACCTTATTGTCAATAAAATTGTTTTAAATGAAAAAAGGAGAAAGATGCATAAGGGTCATAAAGTATACATACCTACGAACAGTCATCAACAATCAAAATAACAATTTACTAGAAACCAAATGTGATTACGGCCATTTAGATAACTTCTTAACAAAACTTCTTCACAGCACTTTCATTTACACATACGTTACGGTTATATTTGATTCGATAGATACTTGCAAACTGCCATTGCTTGACAAGTCGGTAACGTCCTATTGTCACAGCAATTTGGAACTAGATGACGTTAGTAGTCTCATAGAAAGATAAGTATTCCAAATTACTGACAGTATTCTATATTACCCCCATTTCCTCTACCGTAAAAATAACCACAAAGCGCTTTCCATGGTTACATATATCAGAAACATTATTCGCGTCCGGAATAAAGTTTATTCAAAATATAAAGAAACACTTTCACAAAGAGATTGGATTAATTATAAAGATTTAAGAAATTATGTTACTGGTACTATTCGTAGAGAAAAAAATTTCTACTTAGAATATATACTTAAAAATAAAAACAGTAAAACAAGGTGAAATACTTTAAGATATCTAAACATTGTCGGTAACTCTAAAGTATTCGTCCTTCCTGATGATATTAAAGAATCTAATTAAATTAGTCTTCATTTTACTAGTATCATACCAATATTACCTACATCTGAGCAGTGTCAAATATGTACTTGAAAAATATACTGACTCGCCAGTAAATGAAGACTAATATCACTTTAATTCTATGCCACTGAAAATATTATGAAGTATATGAATGTGATCAAAAGTCACGCTATCAATTCTACCAATATTTCCCTTAATTTGCTTAAAGTAGTAGTACATGCTTTATTAAGTCATATAACTTTTATTATTAATACATCTATTTTAATATCCACCTTCCCTAAACCTTAAAAAAATGCTAATATTATTTATTTGCCAAAAATATATAATCCATGTGAATTTCATGTCATGTTTCATGTTACAATACCTTCGTACTATTAGTATTTTGTCAACTATTTCAAAGGTATTATCAAAGATAAATATTATCTCCTCGTTTCAGTAAGGCTTTAGACCACAACATAATTCTAGTACTGCTGTTATGTACAGTTTGTCAAGAATAGGAACAAGTCTCAAAACTGTGATATAAGACCGCCCATGAGGTTCGCAGTAAATAACCTGATCTTTACTCAGTGGTATTGAGACCTTTGCAGAGTGAATGTCGAGTATGTATGAATGTACACAGAGTTGGATCTGGTCGCGCATAAAGTGCATCCTTTTCCCTCCGAATGCTGCCTCAACCTTTCTTCTACACATACAAAAATAATCTCTCACGTTTTCCTATTCGTGACAAGCTGTATATATTATACTCAGACGATATTCTAAATGCCACTGATAACAACTTGGTAGAACGTTTGGTACTTCCAGATTATAGCAAGGCTTTGTCACCTTAGACCGTAATATTTTATATAATCAGCTTTTTAATAAGTATTTTATTCTATTTAACTGAGCTCACACAACAAGTCATTGTAAAATCTAATGTATTTGATGCCTTGCCCATAACTTATGGAGCCCCACAGGGATCTATGTTTGGACCTATATTATTTTCCATATATTTCTAATTTTTATAAATATTTTAAAGGCTGCAGCGTACATCACTATGTTATGCTTTGCGCAAAAGTCTTTCGTACTATGATAGATTAAGGTTTCTAAATAAGCTTTCTACATAATACACATTTATTTTAGTAGCTATAAAATTGAATATGCAGTGCATAGTACAAATTTCTAGCCATAGTACAAACTGGTGAAATTATTATTTATGTTGGTTGTCTAATAATTATTAATTGAATTTTCTTATTTATTAATAAATTGAAGTTGTCAAAATCGGCTAAAATTTTCCGTTTAAAAAAATCCTTCATATCGTAGACCATTATTCCAAACAAAAAATTCATAAAATCCAACTGTCGGTATTTAAAATAATAAACCTGATGAGCCTGAAATGAAGACAAAACGTTGAGAAAACAAACTGTTCCATAGAATCTAACAATGATTAGAACGGGGAAATAAAACTATACTTTTACTTTTCCTATATATCTTCAAAGAAGGTCAGAAAAATTAAAATCAATTTTCCATTTTTCGCTTTTGTTCCAAATATATCCTAGATATCCGTGTTTTCTTGGTAGGCACAATATCACTGAGCATATAATTGTAAGTAAGAAACAGGCTAAGTACCAAAACAACAAAACAGAGTTATTGAATAAAAACATTTTATTAACATTTTTAAAAATTTAGAAATATAATTTAACTCAATGATGTAAACGATTACGCAAATACACCCTGTACAAAAATCAAATAGATTAACATTAAAAAAAATATATTGTTTTTATTCAAAATTTTTGAAAAGAGCTAAGTACCACACGCTGTTAACATAGAGCTAAGTGCTACTTAAGAAATATTCGTATAAAAGTCTTTATGCTTTTCCTCATTTAAAAAAAGAATCATGGCCTGTAAGTTTTGTTTCTTTTCTTCGCTAATAGCTTTATTCACTGAAGGTCCTAACATCACTCTTGTGATATCCTTGACACTCTTCCCTTTTTTAAAATCTTAGTTCTTGACCAAGTTTGTGTTGAATAGGCAGTTTTCGATAAAACCACTGATTGATCTTTTGCTTCATATCGAAGAGCCACAGCCTTAGTGATATTTAGTTTAGAAGTATTGATGATATCATCTGCACTAGCATGAAAATTGAAGATATTGTGTCTTTCCATTTATACCACACGATAAGGTATAGTAACTCTTGCCGATTTAACCACATCTTCTTCCACAATTCTCAAACTTACCGTTTTACTTGGTTCGTTTTCCGCAGGCCGCAACGTATTTTTGTGCGTTCTGTATTCTTTTCCCGCCACTTTAAGCTTCTTTTGTTTCAGTAAAGCACTGCTGATTACCCTTTTTCTTCTTGCTTTATTAGCCTTATTTTGATTGCATTCTTCCATCTCTCGGTAATATCAAAGTTTACCAATACTGCACAAAATTAAACTAGTCACTAACCACAAACAAGCAAAAACTGTACAAGTGTACGTTTAAATAATATGTGTTACCATCTGAACATCAAGTAAAACATTAAAATTCCCAATAGAAGTGAATACACAACGATAAACACACAGACACTTAGCATATTTCTAACTTAACAGTGGGGGCACACAGCAGATACGCCAATTTTATACGTCGGCTGTAACGACAATTTTAGGTTTGGCACTTAGCCCAATAGATATATTATTCTTAAGGGTACTTAGCATATTTTTAAGATAAAACTCAATTTTTTGTATTTTGGCACTTACAATTAGCCTGTTCCTTACTAAAGGTCTTCAATTGTACAACTTTAACCTGATTTAACCTTCCCTTCAGCCCTTATCCGAGATCCCCATATTGAACCTCTTATTTGGGACACGGTGTATATCACAAATAGATTTTACACCAAATTCTCTCACCAATTCGTCCATCCCGTTCGTTTACCCCATACCATCGGCAAGATCCGCTCGAACGTCCATGCCTCACAATAACTGAAGTCAACTATTACCAACCATTTATGCGCGATTGTTTACCTGACAGTGACATAGCGTGGACAGTTAGGTGACAACAAAAAGGGAATTAGGTGCGCTCTCCCGCCAGGAGGGATTAACTCCAGCTCATGAACAGTAGCATGTTCGGGGCCCCCCGCCGAAGTGCCGGATTAGAACTTCCCGTAATGAGGTCGCATTTTAGAGGTTAATTTGCATCATTTTTTCGCCAACAGATGGTAAACTCGTTCCGTAAGCAGATTATGTTGTTTTAGTTCCTTGACTAATACAAAACTGATTCCCATTCATTAAGTGGTACCTGTCTCGGAAAAAAAGTGTTTAATATTCTTTTGAATTTCGATGCTGTTATAAATAGGTGCCTATATAATTTAGAAGAAATGCGAACTTCTTATATTTATTGAGTAGGTGTTGCTTACGCGCATGCTGCAATAAATTGGTGTAACTTTACAATGCAATAAAATTACATGCAAATAGGTGTACGTGCTAGGGTGATTGGGGATGACATTCATCCAGAGTCATTCATGTTAAGAAATCCAAAAGTTGCAAAATGTGTTAAAATATTTATGACCAATTCAATATTTTCCATATACAGGGTGGTCTGATTTCCGTGGCCGAAACTTCGTGGCGGAAACAATATGAGTTTGCTCCATAAATATTGCATTAAAACACGCTCTTTTTGAGATACAGTGCGTTGAAGTTTTTATATTTTAAACGATTTTCAAAAGTTTCTAAACATCATCAGTCGCGTAAATCTATGAGGTGTAGAATGTATGACGCCACTGGGTCTAGCCACTAACCGGGATAGTCTGATTAGATTCTATATCTTTTCTCAAGTAATGATGCACAATAAGTATGTCTTGTAATTTTTTCGCAGGTCAAGTTAAGGTAGTTTCTTTGGTACCGTCTGGTCCAAAAGTAAATGCGCGGGTAAATGTAAAATCTTTGGAATATCAACAGTCTAGTGTTCATTATTTTTGTTCAGAGACTGTACTCTATACTCAGACACTGCATGCATACGTATACACACAACAACGTGTTTATTAGTTGCAACCAAAGACACTGAAACTGAAGATGAATTTTTGTCGTGATCAGTTGCGGGACAATAAAGGAAAATTTGCAAAACAGAAAGTAATACAGATACGTTTAAATTCTATTGCAAACATGAATCTTGTGAAAAGCAAACAGAAAAGCAACCAGAGCTTGGCAAAAATTTAAGATGTTGTGAATATAAAAACCTGCTTTCAATTGAAAAAAAAAAAGAAAGTCGTTTAGGACTAATTTCAATTTTAGATATTGCTTGTGACGAGTGTGCAGTAATAACATAAGTAGCGACTGGTAAAATGAATGCCGCTACGTTGCCAGACGCTAATTGACAAATTCTCGACTTACCGACCAAAGCTCAACCTGGCATATTTTAAAAATGTGTATCTTTGCAACAAATCGAGCAACAACATATTTTATGAATTCAAAATATTCATAATAGACTAATGTATAGATGAGTTGTTTTTGGAAACAATGTACAGAAAAGTTTTCAGGTTATGATGTAGAATGTGTAACCTTTAGTCAAGTAGAACATTCAAACCATAGAGAAAGTTCCAATTTTGATGGTAAATATATGCTTTATTGTACGGGCAAATTTTTTCATTTAAGCAATTTCCTTCAGGAATTTTATTCGGGTAGTTGTTGTTAACGAAATTTGATGAAATTCTATAGAAAAGTGGGTTTTCGGAGAAACTACGTTAATAACATACAGAGATATTAACGTTTCAATTTTAGATTTAATTTTAAATAATCTCGTCTAGCTCTTCTAACGTCTGCTATAAATAATCAGTAATGTCGAATTTAATTTTATTAAAATATTAACCATAATATTAACTAATAAAATATTAATAAAAATACTCTCTATCTACTTTCTTCTCTTTCCACATTTGTACAATACAAAGCAATTAAGCAGAAAAGTAATGAGGTTTTGTTAGTATTAATTTTGATCTTATTATTACTGTTATAGTTTTTTGGTATTGTAAAGGATTAAGCCTTTCGGGAATATTATTTAAAAGAAAGTGCTGTATACTCTACCTTATGGTGATGTGGAAATAACTACCTAACATAAATAAAATAAATGAAATACAAAACAAGATCATCCAATAAATTTGGTTAAAGAGTCTTCAGAAAATGCTGTCCTATAACAATTAATAATTATAAATGTTCTTCATCCCTCCTTAACTGTAGCTCAAAAATTATTTAAAAACATTAATATCTACCTTTACGTGCTATGAACTGAAATACGGTGCAACCTACAAAAAAAAATACAAGAGAAACTTATTGTGCAAAAGAATATCATAGAATCTAAAAAAATAGTGATTGGGATCAGTAACATAAGAATTATGGTAGGAAACAAAATCAGTACCCCCCCATTTTTGGTGATGCTGTTTGGGAACTTTTGTAATATTTATCTACTAGTACTCCACGCTATATTTTACAGCTTCAAATACTCATTTAATGTTATAATTCGTTTAAGAAATATTTCCCAAAAATCATTTTCAGAATCAAAATTTGAATGTCCTTTACCTAAAAAACGGCACATATAGAACAATACTTAGAAGCAAACTTATATTGTTTTTGAAACCGGACCACGTTGTATAATTAAATTCTGGGCACGAAAAACTGAACACAATACAAACTCTACTTGCATATTAACTTACCCGATAAGGTTTATCTAAAATTATGTAGAATGGAGATTAAAAATATATTTTTAATATCAAGAGACTACGATTCAACAATTTTATATATTAAAATAAATCTATTTTAAATTAAATGTCAAAATGGTATACTTTCTGTATCTTTGTTTTTACGAGGGGGAGATTTAGGGTGCTATTCTTTCAGGACTGTCCACATTAACAAAGACACACACAAACACATCCAGTCGACAGATGCCTATGCCCGGGTTACTTTGAGCCGGTATATCTACGCCAGCTTCAACCGATTGGCATCGTTACCCTAAATAAGTCTAGGAAGCTTAAAGACCTTTTGCGAGGTAATTATTCTTCTTAAAGTGCCGTGTAGATTCTTGCGTAGGCGTTCATCTTTTTCCTTATCAAATGGTCCTATTAACTGCAGCATTCTGCAGTGTCTGGAAGTCCTTTATCCCCGTCCATTGACGAATATTTCTCAAGCACGATAATTTCTTCCTGCCTATTCCTCTTCTACCTCCTTCAATTTTTCCTTGAAGAATAAGGCGTTGAAAGTGGTAGCGTTCTTCATGTAGTATGTGTCCCAGATAACTCGTTTTTCTTTTCTTGATGTTTTCAAAAAGTTCTTGTTCTGACAGACCGGCTCTTCGGAGAACGTTCTGAAGAGTTCGGAGTTCTCATTCCTCACGTGATCGACCCAAGGCACCCTCAACATTCGCCGCAGTATCCACATTTCGAAGGCCTCAATTTTGTTGATGATTGTTGCCTTTAGCGTCAATGTCTGGACACCGTATAGGAGAACGGACCAGAGATAGCATTTCACCATCCTATATCTGAGGACGAAATCCAAGTTCCTGTCTGTGAGGAGTTTTCGAAGTCTTATGAAGGTTGCCCTAGCCTGTTCTATCTTGTATCTTATCTCCGGGTCTGGATCCCATTCTTTATTAATCATGCATCCCAGGTATTTAAAATATGTGACCTGTTCGATGTTCTCTTCATTAATATGTATTCGAGTGTGTGGGATGTCGTTCTTACTAACAATCATAAACTTGGTTTTGCTGATGTTAATTTTTAAACCCAATCTTTGGCTTTCTTCATTGACCCGATTCATCAAACATTGGAGATCCTGTGCATTATCTGCCAATATCACTGTATTATCCGCGTACCGGATATTGTTAATAGGAATTCCGTTTACTTTAATTCCAAAGGGACTTTCTGATATTGACTCAGAAAAAAACTTTTTCTACGTACAGGTTGAACAGCATCGAGGACGGGATACACCCCTGGTGAACGCCTTTCTTAATCTCAAAATCCTCAGTTGTTCCAACGTTATTTATTCGAATTTCTGCCTTCTGGTGCCAATAAAGATTACTGATCAGAGGTAATTATAATCAGGATAATTTACCATCAAAAGATCTTGTTATACGTACTGTTCGTCAATAATATAAACAAGTCTCTATCGGACCGCCCACGAGGTGCGCAGTAAATAGCCTGATCTAAGTAAATAGCCGAATGCTGTCCTCACTTTTTCTTCTACTCACACATGTTGAACTTTTCCCCATTACTGATGAGCAGTATAAACATTCATATATGACAATTATTTAAGTATTTCTGTATACCTGGTGAAATATCTCGAATTTACTAATAATTTATTTAGAAAAAATATATTTTCAATTACCTATAGATAAAACCGTTTGAGAATCACTGACATATTGAACTCGGTTCATGGAAGTCCTACTGCATAATATACCACTTCACGGATTAATAGTGATAATCATATTTTTGTGTTAACAAAAATGTTATTCTTTGATTTAAATTTTCTGTTTTGTAGTTGGTCCAACTTTAACCGAGATAATTTTATTATATCTCGAATATTGTTTACCAAATTGTATTATATCAAAATATTGTTTACCTAATAATTTAATTTGAATTTAAATGATGAAGGTATTCATACGTTAATCTCTTTACCAATTCAGCGTTTTTTATAAATATTTTATTATACTCCTAAATAATATGAAAATAAATTCGTTGTTGCATTGTATTCATCTTTATAAAAAATATGATGTCTATATATAGGCGCATGATTTTCAAGTCTTGTGAGATAATTTAATTCAACAAATTTGAATAGCTAGGTTAATTAATTTTCTTGATTCAAAATGCCAACATTGCCCAACATCGTACGTATTAAATATACATTAACCCAGAGCCAGCTTGATATTAATTTTGTAAATCGGTTTAAAATTATATTCCCACAATTCCATCTTTCATACAATTAAGTACGACGAGTGTAGTCGCAAAGCTAATGAAATTCGAATCCTCGAAATATAATTGAAAAATATCACGACCGACAGTGCAAAGCAAACATAGATAGATTATTTAGACGAGAATGATTAATTCGTCGTCAATGAATCTATTTCTTTAATTGGTAATTTGCTTCCTATATAGACAGAACTGGTCCGATATCAATTAGAGTTGGTTGAAACAAATTTGTATCAAACTGTTAAGTGACAAATTGATTCGGTTTAAAAAATTAGATGATGCGAGAGATTTCTCTGATAGTAAAATGTTAGAAATGAAGATGATTAATGTCGACCAATGTAAGCCCTAAATTAATTCTATAAATTAGATTTGTACCTCGTGTTTCTTGTTTTTAGCTTTGTAGATCCAAATGTATTTACAAACTTTTCTAACCTAAATAAAATGCTTTTTTTGTCATCCTTAACACAATCTGAAATTTTCAACTTATTTATTGCATCCTTATTATACTTTATATATACAAAATTATACTGGTAACCTTTTCAAAGTATTAAGATAACATGTAAACATAATTTGCATTTATATGATTATTTATGATGTTTTTGTAGGTGCCAAAGACTATTCTGCTTTCTGCTACCTTCTTCGAAATAGTAAATCGTTTGTATTCCAAAAATATACAGTTTCTCTACTTCCCCTTCACTCCTTCGCTCCCCTTTCTTTAGAATTCATTTCGTTGAGCATTTACATAAATTTATTGCCAGTATAAAAATTCTACAATCAAAATAAAATCAAAGATAAATCTAGTTTTGAAATAACTGTGCATAAAACAATAACTCCACTGCTAACAACTATTACTGTTATATAAAAGTAATAATATTTTACAATTAAAATACAGAAAATAAAACAATAAACTTACTTAATTACTAGCTAGTCAAAACTTGAATTTTATTAATCGATTCTAAATAATAACAAAGGTAATTTGAAAGGGTCGAACATGATGTAATTGAGCATTATGCCAGTTTAGGAAAAACATTTGCAGCAATAATAATAGAATCTATAAATTGTGGCCAATCCTATAGAAAACTCGAAAACACCATGTATCTGCATCCCACAGATGAAATAGAAATAAAAGAAGTAATTGAAATGTTAAAGGATAATAAAACACCCGGATACGGTGCATTACAATCTCAAAAATACTCGTATACGTAGTAAATTAAATATCAACGCCACTCACATAAATACTTCAATACAGGGTGTTTTCCAGATTCGTTAAAAGTTGGTATTGTAAACCCAATGTATAAAAGATGTGATAATAAAAGAATAATAAGTTATAAACTACTTTTGTGTAACCCATATCGATTTTCAACTTAAGAAAATGCAAATATTGTAGAAAAATTATTAAAAAATAGGATAAAATATTTTTAATTAGTTAATATTTTTAATTTTTAATTAATTATATATTATCTAATAATCAATTCTGCTTTAGATCAGCTAAATTAAATTAACCATTTGATATACAACATAATAATACACAATAACTTAGATTAGTGTGTCATAGACGTTGAAAAGTCATTCGATACAGTATGTCATGAAAAACTTTTATATAAATTACAATTCAATTAGCTAAATGGAAAAATATTTATCATATTGACTACGTTATATTGTTACTTAGAAAATCGACATCAGTATGTATAAATTAATAGTAATATTAGCTATCCAATGTAAAAGAGAAATGGCTCTCACCATGGAGCCGTTTTAGGTCCTATATTTTTATTTATTTATTGCGCTATTCTGCAGGTCCTAAGACCCAATTACAGAGTAGGAAGTAAAATAAATACGTACTAAACACATGTCACATAATAATTCTAAAATCTACGCTGATTCGTGTTCTAAATTATATATATTCATATAATACTGACGATGCCATACTTGTATTCTAAATTCATGGCATATTTTAAATTTGATCATGCTACCGAATTATAGAGTGCTTTAACACTAAAATTATGTGAAAAATGTAAATTATTTCTATTAGAATATCCAAAATATTGATATGATTTGTTTATTATTAGTAATTAATTAAATTCAATTAAAGTGCGATATTAATGTTAATTTGTTAATAAATATTACACATGAATCAATATTTTCGCTTTAGAGAGATATTGTTTTCAAGTTTATAATCATAAATTATAAACTTTAAAACATTAAATTTAGTGATATTAAAATGTGTTAATTTATGTTTATGCACTAAAAATAAACTCTATCCAGATTTCGTTGCAGAATTGTTGTACAGTCTTCAAGACATGAAATATTGAAAAACTATTTTATAATATCATATGCATAAAAGACATTTCACAGTAATATTAGCTGCGAAATATTGGAATTAGTTGGAACGACTTGAAAAGATTTGTTGCCACCGTCTAATGCATATTGTGTTCAATTTTTAAGATAAGAGGAGAAATAAATTATTAAGTCGAAAGAAAATCAAAAGTATTTAATTTTCATAACAATATATTGTGGTATAATTATAAAAAGTTAATGTAGATTGCATTAGCTTGCTTACCATCATGAATAAAACATGACAAACATTCAATAAATCATAATAAATTTGTAACTGTATATTATCTTTTATAAAAAAACACGTTGCTATTCAGTCACGTGATTTTACACATGCGAATGAATTTGTTCATGTAGCAGTATTAGAACTTTACAAAATTTATTCGACTGAGATCAGTAGCCAATTTATCATAGTTTAATCTAAATAGTATGTATTATTTCATTATTTTTAATATTATAATCTAAACAGAACTTCAATTGCAACGAACACCCCATAGATATCTACATCGCCTAATATGTAACCATTATTTATTAACTTACCGTAAATATTGTTCTAATATACATTAACAATAATTGATCCAGTACATTGTCATACAAAAATATAAAACAAGTATTTTAATATTTTTTAAATACTCCAACATTGACAGTATCGATATTCACTGAATTCTCTACAAACGCGATTAACGCCTACCTACACTCCTCGAATACACTTAATTTTAACCTATGAAGTTAACATATAGAAGGCTTAGAATTTAACAAATCATTTTATTAACATTTACTTAATTTAGCATTTAGTTTAACATTTATTAAACTTAAAATTTAATAAACGCTGCCCTGATTATTATAATTAGCATCATTCTTGTTTTAAATGCCTTTACGTTTATTTTCAAATATATTCAACCCCAATAATCAAATTGCTAGCAAATCAAAAGTCTTCGAGTATCATCGAAAGTACTTAACCACATTTAAAAAACCGGTCAATAGTTGGCATTCTGTTTCTTACGAAGACATATGTTTCTGTTTCTCTATTTCTTTTGGTTTTTACTAAAGTCTTCAATAATATTGATTTGTGATTTATTAGTAAATCTTTGATAAATACTATTGAAAGCACTACACTTAAACCGCAAATAGGGTACACTTTAATAAATTTATACATCAAAATATATTTTGAGGTAAAAAACCCTATAGTGTTTTATCTTATCTACCAACTATCTTTCAAATATGACTAATATATTAAATTTAGTATCATATTTAGTATTGAGTTAAACATTCAATATGAAAATTTTATCTTTGTGGTATATGAAAAGAAATACCACAAACAAAACATTATTTGCTTTACTTCATATGTCTAAACTTAAGTTTAGACATATGAAATTTATAATGAATATTTAATGCTATTCGGGAACTACTTTGATAACCGCTTGGCGGTTTGGTGGTTCCTTTCTCGATTTCCGACTTATATGTTACTGACAGAGATCGCATCAATAAAGATGTATACCCCATAGAGTACATTCGGCATTTGTCCTGGATCGGCGTACCATGTACGGCACTGATGAGAACTAATAAGTTCGAAACAGCTGTATGTCTTTCGGTTCCGACCCGGTACAGATGTCGAACCCTACCTATGGAGGGCTTTATTTTTTGAAACCTTATCTGATCGTGCAGAAGAAATAGTCCTTCAGCGCAAAATTTTTGGCAAACAGGTATTTCTCGCATTAATCTCTATTTTTTGATGTTTAACCAAGACTCAGAAATTCAACGAAAGGTCAGGAGCAGATAAATTCCCTATTTAGCATAATTTTATTATTGTTCGTATGGAAGAATTTTACCTAAAACGGTGGTATTAAAATATTTTCTTAACCAGACGCATTTTAAATATTCGTTTAATAAAATATAAATATAATGTATAATAGTCGCATAGCCAAATACGATGGATATTTTATACAGTTGTCTATAGTTAATGAAGTAGACTGTTCAAAATCTAAATATACAATAATGTATTATAAATTAGACGCAGTTCAGTCTGAATATCATTTTCGATACATACATAATATTCATCTACATCAGTACCACTTCATATTTTTAAATTAGTAATTTTCGAGAAGAAAAATAAAAAAAAAGGTGAGAAATGTTTAAATTGAGATTTCAAAAAATAAAACCCGCCACAGGTAGGATTCGACATTTGTCCCGGATCGGAACCGAACGACATACAGCTGTTTCGAACTTATTAGTACACGGTATGCCGATTCAGGACAAATGCCGAATGAACATATATGGCGTATACATCTTTATCGATACGATCTCTGTCAGTAACATATAAGTCGGAAATCGAGAAAAGAACCACCAAACCGCCAAGCGGTTATCAAAGTAGTTCAAAGCGGTTATCAAATTACTTTGATAACCGGTTTGGTGGTTCCTTTTGGAACCGTTGGTTTTGGTTTTATTTTTTGAAACCTTATCTGATCGTGCAGAAACACAAGAAAGGGGTCGAGGATCGCTTCTGGGTATAATTTAATGCCTGTGGGGGCTTTAGCCCGAGGAGTAGTTGTTTCCTAGAGCGATTATGTAATAGCTTTGCTATTCGGGAACTACTTTGATAACCGCTTGGCGGTTTGGTGGTTAATTTCTCGATTTCCGACTTATATGTTAATGAATATTTAAGTCTAAGGACTTAGTAAGTCCAAGTTCGATATATTTTGGACTGTTGTTTAACAATGAGAATTTTAGAAACCAACTGGTTCGAATTGATTTTACTGTTATTAGGTTAGTTTAAAGTTGCAATAAAACAAGTCTTAGACGTTATTTAAATTTTGCAAGAATTTGTGCATAAACTGCAATTTGATAGAAAGTTCTTTTCGGAAATAATAAAGTCTATTGCTCCTATTTTTCTGTCGCCATAAACTTTAACCAATTCATTGGCCATTTTCAAGAAATGGGGCAGGTAGCGTTTTTAATACAATATTCATAAAAGAAAGGCAACAAGAAAGGGTTCAATAACTCACTACCGCAAGGTATGCAAATCAGCTATATCTGGTAATTACATTGTTACTGACAGAACTTTGATTGCCCGTGAAAAGTGATTTGCTACAGTTAAACCGTTATAACTTTACCACTACGTCACAAGCGATATACGTATGAAATAAGATGAAAAATCAAAGCCAAGTGAGTGACTGTTTACGTAATTTAAATTTATCGCCTTTACAGTCAACTGACTTACTGGCACAAAAAGAAACTAGAAAATGCCTTTAAAATAAGTTATCACGGCGACAAATCTTATAATCCATGGGCTCTAACAGATATTGAAAGTCCTCCGTTCCTTTTCTCCTGTTCAAAATATTCCAGGAGATTCAACATCATTTGCTGTGCTTGAGAATTTAATGTTAGATGTCAAACAACTATCAAAAGCTGTCGAGAATTATTTACTGCGTTAGTCAATAGAAGAGTTTCATATTTTTAATCTAATACGTATGTATGTTACTATTTGTCTTCTCACCGATCAGCGTGAAAATACGAAAACAGTTGTCAGTGATATATTCAGGTCATCTCCGATGACCGAGGACACACGTAACATCACCTGTCTCTTGTTTATCTATTATAGCAAATGCGTTCATAGGAATAGCGGGTTGTCTGTGATATTACCGTATGGTCGACGGTGCTGACGTAGGGGTAAACTTATAACGGTTTTAGTTTAGCTTATATGTAGAAGGAATATTTAATAATTTCATTTTTTATTTATGTAAAATTACAGCTTTCTTAGATATGTCTGTTTTAATAGTAAATACTATCGCTTCTAAATGTAATAGAGATGAACGCTCTTATAAAAGCCTTTCAATAAGTACGCTTGATTTTTAACCGTAAATAAAACAAGTTTTGTGTGATACATCTACTCATGTATTTTTCTATATGAAAGAACGCTCTATGGCATTAAGTGTACAATACAACATCGTTCAAATTTCCGCCGTTGCATTGCTTGGTGGTACGTATTCGAGAGGTCCAGTTTTCGATGACTTGGTCGCTTAAATCTAGCTGAATTTGCTGGATGGCGTTCGCTATGCTAACTTTGAGAGCATCAATTGTTTGAGGTTTATTCGCATAAACTTGCGATTTAAGGTAGTCCAAAAGAAGAAAGTCTAAAGGCGTTAAATCGCACGATGTCTGTGGCCAGTTAAAGTCTCCGCTGCGCGAGGTAAACATGCTCTCAACTCGACTGTTTCGGGTTTTAACGTACACTCTCACGCACAGCAGCGATGTTTTCAGCAGACCTCGCGATTTTGTAACGTACGGGTGTTGACTCGAATTTGGCCGCCAAACGTCGAATATTCGACTCGGCGGGATAAAAACCATGTAATACGCGGAATGTTTCTAGAACGGAGAACGAATTTTGAAAATGAAATTTGATAATTTGAACGCGTTTGTATAACGCTATAAGCTTCTACAGTAATTTGCCGTACACTACTGAACAATACACAATAAATTTGACAGATATTTCTTTAACAACATGGTCGCTATAACTTAACAAATTTCGAGAGTTCCTATTAAAAAACCCTGTACATATTTTGGTCAATAGAACGTGAACGAATAAAGTCAGTGGTCAATATTGATGATTTTCACCAAATTCTAGTGCGAAATATTATTAATGATACGCATAAAATAGTGATTGTGTTATTAATACTGTTTTTAAACAGATAAGTATATATATACAGCTTTTAGCTTTACATATATTTTTACCAGCTGTGTACCTTGGTTTTTAGAACACTATTATTACATCTGTTTCTTATAAAAATTAAATTTTCTACTAAATTCTGATTTAGAATACCATCACATGTTAGTTACCACTGACCAAACGCCCATTCCATTATATTAGAGATATACTTGTTGCCGGTTTATTCTGAATTTCTCAGACTTAGACACAAAATATTTACGGGGCAGATTTTAGTTTTTAGACTACTAAGAATACATTATTTAATTATCTTTAACGTAACCCTTTCTTGTATTAAGTGGGTTGTTAATAAAAGTTAAGTAAACGTTACAGGAAAAATAAAGTATTTACCAGTAAAAGTAAAGTAACAATATTGTCGAGGTTTAACAGTAATAACATTAAGAAAATTAATGAGTGAGTGTAGTAGTTAAGTACATAAAAGTGCAGCCCAATCATTTAGAACTAAAGCACTATATATTTTACTTCACCTCATATCACATGAGTGAATTTTGCATATCAGAAACATCAGATAATACTAACTTTATTTTTACCACACTTTTTGTCTATAATAAAATCTCGGACTCGATAAGGATGGCTGAATTGTAATATTGTCAATAATTCGTGCCTGAAATTGTTAATTCAACAATTGTTGTCTCTTGAACAACTCGATAACTCCGACTTTCTCTTTGGTGAATACCAAATCGGTCTCCCACAAAATGACTCTTGCAAAAATTGAATCCTGTTCCCATCATTGCCTGTACTCATAAGCAAATTTTTTGTCATGATAGGTTTGATGGAAGCAAAACTTGAACCTTCTGTATGTTACAAACATGTAATTGAGTGTTTATTTTCACGTCACGATCATCAATTTTCAATTATATCAAAGAGGATTGGCGAAACATTTCTTATTTTTGTCGTCTATTCTATACAAATATCGATTATGGAGATTAAAAAACTGTCCCGCAATTTCTTAGTTCCAGAGATAAAAGGACTTTCCCCTAATAATGATAACTCCATCTCTAATCGACTGGTAGAACTACACAATATTTTTCAGGAAGTAAGAGTATCTTTATCGAACTTTTTTCCAAAAAGTATTTTACCATCAAGATGCGCAATAAAATTGAGTGGTCAATCTATGCTTTTGATTTTACCCCTGTTGGTTATTTTTTCACTATACCCCTAGTATTGTCAAGAAGTAACTAGTCCATAGCTTAACTCAACTTCCGTTTAATTAAAACTGCTAAATTTTAAAATAAAATTTATTTCATTTACAATAAAATTTAGTAAAATTATATATAATAGGCATTCCTCACAAAAACAAAATACTAAGGAAGACATTAAACACTCTTTTAAATCAAATTTTGAAACAGTAACTGTCCAAGAAAGTTGAATACGGAAATATAGGATATTCTGGTCAAATAAAGTTACTTTAACATCCTGGAGTAAGTTGGAACCTTTGGTGTGAAGATAACACTAACTGAGTTTTCCACAAAACACCAAAACACTATACACTACACTCGACGCGCGTTTCGCCAACAAAGTTGGCATCATCTGGAGATGATTAAAACTAATCAATTTTACTCACAGTTTTAATTATCTCCAGATGATGCCAACTTTGTTGGCGAAACGCGCGTCGAGTTTAGTGTATAGTGTTTTGATGTTTTATGGAAAACTCAGTTAGTGTTATTGTAACATTAAAAAAACCAGTATATTGAGTAAAAAGCATAATTTATCTTTTTGCTTATGGACCATAGTATAATACCTGTGTAGAAGATTAATTTTGACACATTCTAAACAATCATGGCACACTGTTTTGTTTCTATATTTTGTTAGTTTTTCCCAAAAAACATATTTCCATCAGAATGCGCAATAGAATTGAGTGGCCAATCTATTTTCTTGATTTCACCGCACTTTATTATTTTTCTTTATTATACCCCTAGTATTGCCAAAAAGTAACTAGTTTATAGCTTAGCCCAACTTCCAATTGATTGAAACTGTTTTAAAACAAAATTTGTTTTACTTGCAATAAAATTTAGTTAAATAAGCATTTCGCACTAAAACAAAATGCTAATCCAGACATTAAACACTCTTTTAAACGAGTTTTCACACACATCATCAAATTTTGAAATAGTGACTGTCAATCCAAGATAGTTGAATACGGAAATATAGGATATTCTGGTCAAATTATGTTATTTTAACATTAAGAAAACAGTATATTGAGTAAAAAAATACAATTTATCTTTTTGCTTATGGACCATGGTATAATACGTTTGTAGAAGATTAATTTTGACACATTATGAAAAATCATGTCGCACTATTTTGTTTCCATATTTTGTTAGTTATTATCAGAATATTTAAAATTCAATAATGATATTCGTCATTAGTGCGTTCATTTCTGCAGACTAAAAACATCCCATAATGACCTTCAGCTTAGTATTGGTGGTCGAAATATGGAAGTTGTTTCCCAAAAAACATTTCTAGGAGTGACATTCGACAAGAAGCTTACACAGGGATTAAGCATACGAGATCTAGAAGCAAGGTGTAAGAAATATCTCCAGGTGTATAATAAAAAGGAGAAGAGAGATAAAAAGAGGAATACGACGATGAAGATGAAAAATAAGAAGATGAAGAAGGCGAGGAAGAAGAATAAGAAGAGTAGGAAGAAGAGGAGGAGGAGGAGAAGAAGAAGAAGAAGAAGAAGAAGAGTTTCATACGTTGTCTAGGGCATATAAAGAACGAGGAGCTAATAGTGTGACCTTCACAGATTTATATAAATCCATCCTTCTATCAAAAGTAGATTCGTTCAACACTCCTCAAAATTATAAATCAGATTTCCAACTCGTTAATTATTTATACTGATTGGTCAAAAACGAAATAATGAGTAGCTAGTGCATTATCAAGTCTAAATGAACTATAAGCATAGAGCCTACCACTATTTTGTAAGTACGGTATTTTTCCTGTTGAACCCTATGTGATATAGAAGCCTCTGAACTTGTCGATTATACATCAATTTTATATATTCAAATTCTCTAAGTGCCATACAAGCTATACAAAATGGGTTTTAGTTTAACACACTGATATAAGGACTTATAAACCGGAAAACTACGATCTTCGAGTGGAATTTGTGTTAAATACTCAGCCATATATACTACATATATCATAACTGGTAATGATATAGTATATCAGACAGCGAGAAATGCAAGAAGTAATGAGCGAGATAAATGTATAAATATGTTTGCATATGACATAGACGCATCTATAAATAAACAGTTTCAAAACTTTAAAATGGACTTTTCCGCACGTAGAACATCTCTATCTCGAGATTGAGTGGCCAAGAAAAAATAAACCAACACATAAATGCAGAATATGTGTTTTATACGACAGTTTTACTTTTTTCAAATAGTTCACCCTGGTGTTTTCTCATGACCCATGGACAAGGTAGAGTGCGTTCTATCCACCTCAAAATCAATAAGTATCATCTGGGAAACGTCCTAGGTCCGAATCAATCAAAATCCGATCGATCGGACATAACTTAGTTGAGCTAAAAATTTCTCAGATAGTCCACCGTCGTGCTTTCTCATGACCCATGGATAGGGTGGGGTGAGTACTATCCACTTCAAAATCAATAGGTGTTGTTTGGGAGACGTTCTCGATCAGAATCAGTCAAAACCCGATCGATCCGACACGATTTAGTTGAGTTATCGTATTAACAAAACAAAAATTCTCAAATAGTCCATCATCGTGCTTTCTCATTGACAGGGTGGGGTGTGTCCTATCCACCTCAAAATCAATAGGTGTCGTCTGGGAGTTGTCCCCGATTAGAATTAGTCAAAGCCCGATCGATCCGACACGATTTAGTTGTGTTATCGTGCTAACAAAAAAGAATTCTCAAATAGACCCAAGGGAGGGGGTGGTGTGTGATATCCACCTCAAAATCAATAGGTGTCATCTGGGAAATGTCCCCGATCATAATAAATCAGAACCCGATCGATCCGACATGATTTAGTTAAGTTATCGTGCTAACAAGAATAAATGCCGACAACAACGACGAGACACACACATCGAAACATTTTCAAAACCAATTTTTTTTGTTTTTAGGCCGAAAAACGAAAATAAACCCAAAAAAAAATATTTTTTTCAATTTTTCTTTGCACGATTACATTACTTTTCCGCTTATAGTGGAGTGCGGAAAAGTAAAAGTCAAATCATTGCTACATGGTCAAACGAATGGAAAAGAATGGAGTCCAAATTAAAAAGAGCATCAAACCAAAAGTGGCACGATGGCATTTTTCCTGCAATATATCTCAAGAATAAGATGTGCCTATTAACATGTCTTAGGACATACTAGGCTCATACATTCCCATCTACTGCAGGGTAGTATACAACAAACTAGATGTCTGAGCTGTTGAATTGGATTAACCCAATTCTTGCACGATAATCTCAACTCAACTCAACTCTGATCTGCTCAATTCGTTTCAGAATAGAAATTTACCTATTCATAAATCATTTGTGCCGAAAATCCTAAGTCATTTCAAAATATTCCGAATTGGGACGCCTCATCTGATTATTTTCGTTTTACGGAGGCAATAAATGCGTTGTACAGAAGTTGAAACATTTTCCTTATTGTATTGTTGAGTTGTATTTATTTAACTGTAACTGTGTTATATTACTTGCCCCTTGCAGCTTACTACGTCATATTTAATGGGGGTATAAATTCTTCAGGTTTAAGGAAATTGTTCGGGAATTTTAATAAATATGAAACAGAATACTTCTACAATCAATTACGAGCAACAAATTTCAATCAATAATTACATTTAATGGCTCCTTTTATAAAATTAACCAACCTGAAATTTATATTGAATGCAACTTTAATGTACGGGAAACTATTTATCATTTTATTATTTAACTGCCCTATACACCATGGGAGTAAATCATTCAACTGCAATTTTAAAATTTATTTTGAATTATTTGCAGCAACATTAAATAATCTAAGAAATCAGACAGCTAAAGCAATAGCTACATGGCTGTGGAATGCTTAGAAACTTCGTGAATTTGTATTAGATGAATAACTTAATTTTTTCTCCTGACTTTGAATTTATGTATAATCTATATATAGGTTATATATACAGTACAGTATTTAAATATTCAGTAGTTAAAGTAAATTCGTTGTTATTTTTTTTTTTCCTTCTCCTCATTTTTTTGTGTCCCTCTTAGTATTTTACATGTTATTATATTACATTATATTGCTTATAAATTTACTTTTACTTTAAAGATAAATAACTTCCAAATATATTTCCTATATATTATACTTGACATTTTAAGATTTAAACAAACAATCATATAATATTTCAGATTCAACCTAATAATGTTTTCTACTTAAAGGAAAGGTATATTTAAGTCTTGTACGAGTCAGACATAACCAATGCCTGGACCAATATTATACCTAATCTTCATAGCTGATCTCCCAACCAATCAGTGGAGGTTTCTGCATAAGAGCACACGAGCACGTGAACCCCTAATGCTAATTTTCAAACATTACAATAAATGTAAAATATACTTTGCATGAATAAATAAGATCTATTACGATATCTTAATACAAATATCTAAACGTTATTTTGTTAGTGTTATTATTTGAATTTGTGGAAAGCAGCGCGCCGCATTTTTATTTTATTTGGAATTCGGTTTGTTATATTATGTCTCGTTGTCACGGTGACAATGACAGAGAACGTGCTAAAAATGGGCATGATTTGCGTCAAGTTTGTGGCCCCTTCGACTTGGCGGTAGGCGGGGATTATACAATACTTCCTATAAAATTGAGCACAAATTTACCGTGAACCAAAGGTTAGATTGTGCTGATGGCATTAAATAAATATCGATATAAATATACATATATGGACCATAACTAAAATTTAATTAAACATTATGGATACGAACAGTTTTACCGTTCAATATTTGAAAGACAATTTTAATTCTTTGAGTTATGAGCAAAAAATTGAAATTGATAATGCGGGCAGATCAAAACCGGAACTTAATTTGACGCAGACTACAAAGTCCAAATCTAGAGATTTTAACAGAAAGTTATGATTGTATTTGTGGGTGCAGTATAACTAACAGATTATTTTGCTTCCCCTGCTTGTTATTCAGTCGCAGTGTTGAACCGTTCTGGTCAAAAAATAACAGACCTGAGTCATTTGGCACAAAAAATAAAAAAGAACATGAGAATACCCAAGCTCATATTAACGCTTAATTGGATTTGAAACTGTTGGGAAAAGTAGACATTCGACAGCAACTCGAAGTGCATACAGACGCAATATTCAACAGCAAAATGAACAGGTAGCAAAGAATCGGTATGTTCTATGCAAAATTATCATTATCCTTTGTATAAAGTTTTGCGGAGCTTTTGAACTTTCAATTCGAGGTCACGATGAAAAAGAAGATTCCTTAAATCCCGAAATTTTCAGAGGTTTAATAAATTTCAGTGTTGAATTACATACAGCATTGAAAGATCATTTTGAAAAAGCTATTGTTTTTTGAGGTAGTTCAAAAACAATTCAGAATGACTTGTTAGATTGCATATTGGTGGTTGCTCAAGAACATATCAAGAAAGAAATTTTGAAAGCTGAATATGTCGCAGTCATTTATGATGAAACTACGGATGTAGCAAATCATTATCAGATGACTATAGTATTTAGATACATTCTACCAGACGGCACCCCAGTTGAATGGTTTTGGTGTTTTATTAATCCTCCTGATCATTATGCGGTAAGTTTATCAGAATGCATATAAACTAGTTTAAAACACGTGATAGATAAACCAGAAGAACTTGTTTCACAAAGTTACGATGGCGCAAGTGTAATGAGTGGACGTCATTCAAATGTTTAACCTCTTATTCAAAGTAATTACAAATATGCCTTTTATGTTCATTGTTACGCCCATCAACTAAACTTCGTTTTATCTCAAGCAACTAGACAGAATCAAGAAGTGCGTGTGTCTTTTTTTTCAAACTTAAGTGATAGCGTCACTTAAATTTGATTCAAAGTTTGTGTTTTGGTTAACAGTATTTCATCGCATAATGCCGCATGTTGACACAAAAAAGAGTGACGGATCCAGTACAAATATAAGCAGCCATAACATGTTTTGAGGATTCTATTAAAAAAGAAAGAAATAATATAGAGACAATTGGAAGTGAAATTTCTGAACTAAGAGACGCCGTATAAATGAAAATCCATATATCTCAACAACTGTAGCAGCCAAGGAAATTTGTGACACTATAATTACCCATGCAAAGGAACGGTTTTCTTTTACTACACATTTAAATGCTTCTATACTTTTTGCATCAGATAGATTTTCCCAATCGGAGAGGAGTTTTCCATTGCAGCATTTAGAAACCACAGTAGAAGCAAATCCATTTTTAGATAAAGTTCGCCTGCAGACAGAGTTAGAAATAGAAGGATATGATTTTAGGAATATGAGTGGTGCTATTCATCTGTTGAAATTCATAACAGATAATAATCTTCAAGATGTATTTTCTGCCACATTTGCTCTCTTACAAATAATTGTTACT
Source organism: Rosalia funebris (assembly GCA_037954035.1). Classification (NCBI taxonomy): domain Eukaryota; kingdom Metazoa; phylum Arthropoda; class Insecta; order Coleoptera; family Cerambycidae; genus Rosalia; species Rosalia funebris. The sequence goes on from JAZFAV010000015.1 coordinate 38,027,420, forward strand.
ATACCAATGACCACAGCTGAAGCAGAAAGAAGTTTTTCAAAACTGAAGCGATTAAAAACATTTTTACGGAGTTTTATTGAGAAAAAATTTATGTATAGTAATGTCCAATAATGTCTTATAATGTCTAATAATATCTATAGTAGAATGAATATCTAATGAATGTCTAATTTATGTAACGTGTTATTATTTTATATAAACTAAAGTTAAGATTCTTTGACACAGTACCAATTATAGCTTTATATTTAATATTTCTCAATGTGTTTCTTAGACAGTCTGTACCACAAGATATCGTAATTATTTAGAAAGTTGTTGCTGCTGAAAATATTACAACGAATAGAATTTTACATACTATATTGAAACAAATTGTTATGACATCCTACAACAATAATTCATATCATTAGTTAATCTTTGATTCTATAGTTTTTAACAATAAATATAAAATAATGGATAGATTTCCTTCATTTCCAAATCATCATAAACAGTCGTCTTACCATAAATCTATTAAATATTCGTTTACGTTCCTAAAGCTTTCTATCTGCAACTTTTTGGTTATCGTTATTTTATTGGTGTAAACCACGACAGGTGAACATTACTTTAAAGCTTTAGAGGTTTCCCGTTTGACAATAACCGTTTCGCGTTATTTTTTATGATAATTTACATCTTCGAATACTTCTTTGTTTAATCTTTCCGGTTCACAAACGAAATACGAATGCAAATCAGACAGTAAATTTCAATAATAGTTATCGAAAATGGAGTGTTTTATGGTACGTCTATTGTGAGGTATTTCACGTTGGCGTAAGAAGACATAAAAATACAATGACCGTCTAAAATATTCGGTTTCTGGTGCTACCGCTCATTTACAAGATAAAACAATCGTTGTTTACCATATCGACTAACACTTGTATTGCTCCATAAAAAAAATAAAACCGAAGCATATATAACCAAGACCTGTCCATGTCGGATCAAAACATCTAACTGTGAATATCACATAATAGTTTGTATTATATACCGTTCTTAAGACCACGGATACTGTTAGATTGATTAAGCAATAATAAATCCAGTAAAATACACACACCTAGTAAACTAATTTTTCCAGTGCATTAAAAAAAATGTTTACGAAAGGTATTTGCGTTAATGTTTTCTACAAACACTTTTAAATGTCAGGTGCTAAAACGTTTCATATCGACGGCAGCACAATATAAGAACCATGTTTATACATTTTATTGCAGTCGATGTTAGCATATGCAGCTTATTTTGCAATAAAGAACAACTGTAGATTCATTTCCTTGTTGAAAACATCATTTAAGATAAGGTTACAAGGGTACATATTGACGCAATATATCAGATGTTACCTGGAGTATACTCGTATCGTATGTTATTGTAATGAAGATTCAAACTGGTGCTGATTGCTTCAATTTCGTCTTTGGAGAAAGAATCAAACCAACGCAATAGTTCTTCATTTTAATAAACTCATGATTTATTAAACATACTATTTTTTCATACATTTCAACTATAGAATAGATAACTTTTCACTTTTCCGCACTCCACTATACGCGAAAAAGTAATGTAATCGTATAAAATTTTTTTCTAGGGTTTATTTTTCGTTTTTCGGCCAAAAAAAAAAGGTTTTAAAACCATTTTGTGTGTGTGTGCGTGTGTGTGTGTGTGTGTGTGTGTGTGTGTGTGTGTGTGTGTGTGTGTGTGTGTGTGTGTGTGTGTGTGTGTGTGTGTGTCGTTGTCGTTGTCGTTGTCGTCGGCATTTGTCCTTGTTAACACGATAACACAACCAAATCGTGTCTGATCAATAGAGTTTTGACTGATTCTGATCGTGGACGTCTCCCAGACGACACCTATTGATTTTGAGGTGGATAAGACACGCCCCACTCTGTCCATGGGTCATAAGAAAGCACAATGGTGGACTATTTGAGAAAAATTGAAAAAATAAAACTGTCGCATAAAACACATATCCTGCATGTATGTGTTGGTTTAATTTTCTAGGCCACTCAATTTCGAGATAGAGATGTTCTACGTGCAGAAAAGTCCGTATTGAGGTTTTAAAACTGTTTATTTCTCCTACATATAAGTTTATAAACTATATACAGACTATAGTGTGCAAGTATTTAAGTATACAGTAGCTAAAACAAATTTGTTGCTTTTTTTCTAGGTTTTTGTTTATTTTTCACACTTCTTAGCCCTTTTAGTGTTTTATAACGTTATTACCGTTATTACACATTATGTTATTTATACATTTAGATTATATATATATATATATATATATATATATATATATATATATATATATATATATATATATATATATATATATATATATATATATATATATATATATATATATATATATATATATATATATATATATATATATATATATATATATATATATATCCCATATATTATTCTTCAAGATTTAAACAAACAATTATATAAATATTTTAAATTCAGCGCATTGTTTTCTACTTAGAGGAAATGTGTTTTAGGGTGAGGTATGAGTGAGAAATAAAGGAATTATGTCTCATAAGATGCGAGGTTCCTTAGGATAGCGTGCATGGACCAATATTATACCTAATCTTCACAGCTGATCTTCCAACCAATGAATGTCTAACTCATAACCAATTAATAGACTCATGGCTACATTAGAAACAGTTTATATATCCAAATTTTATTTTAGCACATTTATTTTAGTATATCTTGCAGTCACTCACACCTACTTAATAATCAGTAAGTGGGTAGCAACTAACGTGTCTAAGTTTTCCGATTTTGAGAATAAATAAATAGTTTTAAAACCTTAAAACGGACTTTTCCGCATATAGAACATCTCTGTCGCGAAATTGAGTGGCCGAGAAAAAATAAACCAACACATAAATGCAGAATCTGTGTTTTATACGACAGTTTTACTTTTTTCAATTTTTCTCAAATAGTCGTGCTTCCACCATCGTGCTTTCTCATGACCCATGGATAGGGTGGAGTGTGTCCTATCCACCTTAAAATCAATATATGTGATCTGGTAGACGTCCCTAATCAGAATCAGTCGAAACTCGGTCGATCCGACACGATTTAATTGAATGATCGTGCTAACAAAAACAATTTCTCAAATAGTCCACCATTGTCTGGAAAGCATCGCCGATCAGAGTCAGTAAAAACCCGATCAATCCGACACGATTTAGTTGAGTTATCGTGTTAACAGAAACAAATTCTCAAATAGTCCACCATTGTACTTTCTCATGACCCATGGACAGGGTGGGGTGTATCCTATCCACCTCAAAATTAATAGGTATCATTTGGGAGACGTTCTTGATCAGAATTAGTCAATACCCGATCGATCGGACACGATTTAGTTGAGTTATCGTTCTAACAAAAACAAATTCTCAAATAGTCGACCATCGTTCTTTCTCATTACCCATGGACAGGGTGGAGTGTATCCTATCCACCTTAAAATTAATAGATGTCATCTGGTAGACATCCCTAATCAGAATCAGTCGAAACCCGATCGGTCCGACACGATTTAATTGAATGATCGTGCTAACAAAAACAATTTCTCAGATAGTCCACCATTGTGCTTGCTCATGACCCATGAACACAGTAGAGCATGTTATATCCATCTCAAAATCAATAGGTGTCGTCTGGGAGACATCCCCGATCAGAATCAGGCAAAACCCGATCGATCCGACACGATTTATTTGAGTTATCGTGTTAACAAAAAAATTTTTTAAATAGTCCACCATCGCACTTTCTCATGACTCATGGACAGGGTGGGGTGCGTCCTATCCACCTCAAAATTAATATGTGTCGTCTAGGAGACATCCCCGATTAGAATAAGTCGATTGATCCGACACGATTTAATTGAGTTCTCTGAATGAGTTGAATCACGCTAACAAAAAAAAATTCTCAAATAGTGTACCATCGTTCTTTCTCATGATCCGTGGACAGGGTGGGGAGAATCGGTCAAAACCCGATGGATCCGACACGATTAGTTGAGTTATCGTGCTAACAAGAATAAATGCCGATGACAACGACACACACACACATAAAATGGTTTAAAAGCCATTTTTTTTATTTTTAGGCCGAAAAACAAATAATTTATCTTAAAAAACACTTTTTTTACACGATTACATTACTTTTCCGCGTATAGTGGAGTGCGGAAAAGTAAAAACTAAGTTATTCATTTAATACAATTGCACGACGTTTTAAAATGTTCCACAACCATATAGCTATCGCTTTAGCTGTCTAATTTATTAAATTATTTAGCGTTGTTATTAATAATTCAAAATCAGTTTTAACGTTACAGCTAAATGGTTTAATTGCACAGTATAAGGGACAATCAAAGAAAAAATGTTAAGTAGTTTCCTGTGCATTAGTGTTGTGAGCAGTACTAATTTCAGATTGGTTATTTTTATAAAAGGGGCAATTAAGTCTAAACATTGATTGACATTTATTTGTTGTTCATAATTTAAGGTAGAAGTATTCTGTTTTATATTTATTAATATTCCCGAAAAATTGACTTAATTCTGAAGGATTTATACCCCCAATAAATGTGAGGTATTAAAATGCAAGGGACATATAATATAACTCCGTTACAGTTGAATAAATCCAACTCAACAATACAATAAATTCGACTCAACAAACGAAATTTTTCAACTCATTTTATAATACTGCGCAGGCGTTTATTGCCTCTATAAAACAAAAATTATCATAATAATGCCCTAATTCGGAACATCCTGAACCAACCTTTCTTGTTGTTGCAACCTTTGGACTTTGTTGTGGTGAAAACCATTTATAGATACAGTGGCAGATTAGCCTACAGGCACATGAAGACGTGCCTGGGGTTCAATCAAATATGATAGCATTACGCACTTTTTAACCATTTTGATCTGTCCTGGACATTAAGGAGTAAGACTAATAGTGTTCATCTTCAAATGACATTTGACATTGCAGAACCAGCAAATCACTGATAAATTCTTGCCTGATTTAGAGTTTTTTTCCCATAAGGTTCCCGAAATATTAAAACTGTATATACCGTTGTTTTATTTAACCCTTAACTCGACATCACGGTATATCATACCGCTGCTACAGAGCGGTATGACATACAGAGCTACAAATATAGGCAATTCTTTAAATTGTCAACTTATAATGCTGGTTGTTCATATAGCTTCATGTAATTCTATTACAAACATATGGGTCAAGTCTGATAATTTTAGATTCATTTTATCATTAGTTTCTAGGCGAGTTTCTGAAACGTACGCGATCTGTGGTACAGATAATGTCGGGTAGCGTAACTTTATTACAGCGTTCTATTACAAAAGTTATTGTTTCTTATAATACGTAGTATATCTGTTTTACGATAAATGTGCCAATCACTCTTCTGGTCGACGTACTCGTCGTTGGCCTTTGGCAATATTTTACAGAATTGTTGATATCGACCAACAATGCATATGTCTTGTTTTTGCATTACAAAGATATTACGCCCAAATCCAGACGTCTATTTATTGAAAAAATAGCATTAAATCTTGTAAAACCTCCACCTGCAAAACATATTAAAAAATGTAAAGTTGAATAGAGAGCTTCAGAACTTTATTATAACCATTCTTCAAGAGGATTAAATAAAGGGCCATCCATCCATCCAACCATCGACATCAAAAAATGAACGATTCGATAAGGAAAAGACATGTTTTTTGTGCCCGTACCAACTTAAGAGAAAAACATTTTTTAAATGTTTTTCTAATATTTCTAATGTTTTTATATTTAAATTTAGTTGTTTGTGAGTATTTTCATTTGTTTTTCATAAATCTAATAAAAAATACACTTATCCTTACATTTTATTGATACAAACGCCACAGCGGTATGTAATATCAATAGTGTCGGATAAAGTAAAATTTATTAACGTGACGAGTTAACAAGAAATATAATTTGATGTTAGCGCGTTACACATTAAAGTTTCCATCACAAAATAGCCCAAAGCATTGGGAAGGTAAGGAAAACACATCTTAAGAGGAAAATCACTCGCGATACTTCATCAATTTAGCAGGAGGTATGTCAAGTAAATGTGTCTGGTGGGACAGGGCAGCACTGTTAACCTAGTTGTGTAGAGAAAATAATTCTGTTTCTTTTGGATACCCCATCGTATTTTACAAAAACACGTGCAATACAAATGTTAGTAAGCTCAACAAGGAGTCCACTTGGGAATTAAGAAGAACAGCATTCCAACCAGGGGTGTAGCGTGATAAATGAATCTAGGGATGTGATAAAAATGTTATAAGGGGAAGAGGTATACTCGCATGTATAGTAGGCCATATGAAAATGATAAAAAAGACACTAATCTAAAATTATTATGTCAAGGCATATATCCTAATTTTTAAAATGAAGATTAATTCTTCGGTTTTTGTTTGTCCAGCGAAAACGTCTATCACTGTTTCTTCAAATGTTGGAGACGATCTGATATTTTCTAACAAGGCACTTTCAATATTTATTAATGCTAAAGCTGACAGTCTTTCTTGGTTTTAAGAATTTCGCAGGTAAATCTTTATTCTCTTTAAACATGAAAATGATCTTTCCGCGGAACTGCTTGTGGCAGGAATAGTCAAAATTAAATGACACAATTTTGATGATTCCGGGAAAACAGAAGATAATTGAAGAGACATAATATATTGGTGAAGCTCAAACACAATGCTCTTTTTCATATCGGGATCACTATAAATCACTGAAAGTTCACTTTTTAAATGATTTGCGCCAAATGTTCCATATGTATCTACTAAAGAAGAAAAAAGTGAAAACGTTTCAGGAATGAAGTAAATTCTGTAGAATATAGATTTAAAAATTTCAGTTTAAAAATTTCACTAAACTGTTCACTAATGTTCAAAGTAATAACGTCGAAAATTTCATAAAACAGTTGTGCATAGGTGCTTTTCTTATATTCTTCGAGAATTAAATAAAGACGCATTTATTTACTTGGTGGTTGATTTTCTAACATAAATCTGTCCATACGGTCCTAAATGTCACTAAATCCGTTTTTCATTTTTTGAATGTGTGATCCGAAATCGGCGATTTTTTTATTGCAGTAACTAATATCTGATATTTTTGTCTGTAGAATTTTAAATAGACTCTCGGAATGTGGGAATATTGTAGAAAACACTGCTAAGAAAAAATTAAAACCAATGTCGCGCAATAAAGTTAAAGGGCCCCTATCACAAATAACGGTTTCTCGATCCCGTTCCTCATTTTCATATTCTACAATTACCTGAAACAGCACTTACAAATCTTCCTTACGTTATGGCGACAGTCGCCAAGATGCGTTCACATAATCGCATAACTGAATCCGGAAATAACGGCAACACTTACTCGAGGTTCCACTGTTAAAATCGCGGGAGTCCAATAATTTCGGGCGTCTTCACGGCCGATTTGAAATAAAAACGCTGATGGTAGCGTTTAAAGTGGATAATATATGTTTGCAGTTGTTTAATATAATTAAAAAATTGTAATGATTGAATAATTCGATTGAACTTTTAAATAACACTAATTTGCTGATTTTTAAGGGATGCGACGCATCACTCGCATCCATATAAGCTACGCCCCTGATCCCAACCAATGATACAGTTAGTAACATGCTCATTAAAGGCTGGAAAAAAATTATGGTTTATTTTCCATAAACTAAAACAAAATATTCAAGGAATACATGTGAACTGTTATAAGAACAGTGTTTCCATGTCCTTGTTTTCTAATGTGCGTTTATTTTGAAATCGTAAACAACAACCTGCGATCCCACAAATTGGCCCGACTACTTCCAGATCCCCTTCGGACGGCCATAACTCGTAGACTTAACCATAAAATTAACAACCGGTGAGTGGTTAATATATATCAATCTGAGAATTAAGACACCGGTTTTATTACCGTACAGATCCATCCTCTTAATTTGAATCGCACGCATGACACGAATAAGAAGACGCAGTCGATCAATTTATCCTAGCGTGATGGGGAAACTGAAGAGTCGTTAGTAAATTCGAACACGATAGATATATCAAGCTAATCAAGTGGCACATAAACTAAATGAGGCCGCTATTAAGGACGTTGTATCTAATGACAACTCAAATTGATGCGCTTCTGTAATATAGTTTATTAATCAATACGAACGGTACGGCTTATTACGGCGGGTCGAAAGTAAAAGTAGAGGAAATTAGATGGACCGTGGGACTCCTGAAACGCGGAGTCTAGCGCTTTAAAGGAATATTGAGCCGAAAAAATGTGAAGTACAGTTTTGTTGTGACTACTCTGTCGTACATCATAGGACTATTATTCTTATAGTGGATGGTCCAACCATAATGCATGATGTTAATTGTGAGTCACACCTTAACGTCAAGTTTTTTTCCCAACTTAATTTGACATTTCTTTGTTTCAGTGTTTGACAAATTCAACCATGGAGAAGTACACAATTGAGCAGCGCGTTAAGATTGTTGAAGCCTTTTACGAAAATGGGCGTTCAAATCAAAATGCATTTCGTGCACTTCGTGACTTTTTTGGTCAGCATAATCGACCAAATGTGTCCACAATCGGGAGAATTGGGCGAGCATGCACAGGTGTGCATGCTCGCCCAATTCTGCGAAAAATTCTCAAAAATTCAGTTCGTTCTGCGGAAAACATTGCTATTGTTCGCGATAGTGTAGCAGAAGAACCGTCAACCTCGACTCGTAGTCGTGCCCAACAATTGAACATCTCACGAACATCACTGATGCGAATTTTGAATAAAGATTTGAATTTACACGCTTACAAGGTTCAATTGACTCAAGAGCTGAAGCCTACTGACCATTTCAAGCGTCGTCAATACGCCGAATGGTTGGTTGAACAGACAGAAGTGAATGGTGACTACAAAGAAAATCATCTTCAGCGACGAGGCACACTTTCACCTCAGTGGATTCGTTAACAAGCAGAATTGCTGCATTTGAGCAAATGAGAATCCACGAGTGATTGTTGAAAAGCCGATGTATCCACAAAGAGTGACTGTTTGGTGCGGTTTATGGGCTGGCGGCGTCATCGGGCCGTACTTCTTAGAAAATGAGGTCGGCCAAGCAGTTACCGTGAATGGTGTTCGCTATCGCGAGATGATAACAGACTTCTTGTGGCCAGAAATTGAGGATATGGACATGGGCGATATGTGGTTCCAACAGGATGGTGCCACTTGCCACACAGCCAACGAAACAATGGAACTTTTGCGCGAGAAATTCAATGGCCGTGTTATCTCACGTCGTGGCGATGTTAATTGGCCGCCACGATCATGTGATTTGACACAGTTGGACTTCTTTCTTTGGAGATATTTAAAAGAAAAAGTGTACGTCAATAAGCCAAGAACAATTCAAGAGCTAAAGGATGAGATAATTCGGCACATTAACGACATTGAACCTCAATTATGTCTCAGAGTCATTGAAAATATGCACCATCGGATAGAGGTATGCCACCGAAACCGTGGCGAGCATTTGGCCGATATTTTGTTTCACACATAATTGTCATAGATCCTTCTATCATAATAAAAAACATTAAGATAGTTCTCTGAAGACTTTTTGTTTTATTTACAATCAACATCGAGCGTTTTGGTTGGACCACCTTTTATTTTAGAATCATAACCAGACGACGATTTAGTACCGAATTAATACATAATAATGAGGTAAAAAATATTATGATACAATCCTTATAATTAATATTTCTTTTCTTTACCTTGGATTTATTATAGCTTTTTAAAATTTTTGATAAATAAGTTATAGATTTAAAATAGTTATTGACTTACAGTAAATTACGCATCTGTTAAATAAAGATGGAGCACCACCGAATTTGTTTTTACTGAAACACCCCATACTCTCTTACTTTATTTTATGAAGCGTAATGAGAAACATCCTCTTGAGAGAACGTTCTACCCTCACAGTTTATATTGATATTACAATTGCAGAATGTGATACTAAAAAAACCCCTGCTAACCCCGATTGACCCTCCCCAGAAGAGTGGACGTACAAATTCGAAAATTTGGCCTGATCGTTTGACTTTGTCTATTCGTAAGAACCTTGCTACGTTGTGTTTTTAATTCCTACTCCCAAGATTCATTATATAAAGTTTGGTATTACTTGTTTTAATTTTCTTATTTATGATCTGCTCTGGTTAATTTAATTTTGGACTTTATTTGTATGAATTTAAGTCTGATTTACTTGATTTGATTTAATATCAGCAAATGGTGATTTATTATCCCATCTTGGATGAGTGGGAACAAACAACAGAACTCTGTTATTTGTAATGGAGATTTCCATTTAATTTAAACAGTGATGGGCATATGCAGAACTCTGCAATATGCCGAGAGGGACTCATCTCGCTAAACCTTGATGTGATAAATTGGCATACACAGAACCCTGTAATATACTGAGAGGAACCCCTCCCTTTCTTATTTGTCAGTACTGGCTGGCATACGCAGACTCTGCAATATACCGAGAGGGACTCCTATCGCCAACGTTTATATGATGAATTGGCACACACGGAACTCCGTAATATGCCGCTAGGAACTCCTCCCTTTATTATTAGGGTTGTTACCTTGTCAGGAGCATCATAGTACAAATGAATTTACATTTACGAAAAATAGCTGAATACTGGAAATTAAGTTCCAGGTAAAAGATATAATTACAAATATGAATGAAAAGCAAGCATATGCAGTGGCTAGCCTGCATCAAAACTAGAACGGTGAATTATTATTATGGCAGAAATTATCTAGAATGTATTGAATTCTAATTGAGTACCACAGTGAGACAACGACGCAGATATAGAGTCATTGATTAAGTAAATCCCCCCTTTACCGATAATGCGTGTTCGCGATAATTTGACTATTACTAGAAATAGAAATACGAATAATTAAATAACCCTCACCTAGCAAGGAGCCGATAGACACGGCGTCGGAAACTTCTCCCCAAGGTTCGCAACCCCCGCTTCCTGTGACGCCCATGACGGAATGTCCCAGACGGCTCGATGGACGATGGGATTGCCGCCTGGATTTTACGGCAATCCGGTCTCTTAATTTCTTAGTGGGCAGCGTGATTCGAACGTCGGGACACTCCCGAGGAGGCGAGGCAGTAGACCTGAAATGTAAATTTCGGGCTATTATTCTGCTGGTCTCCAGGACTTTTCTGTCTTCCGATCTGCGGTCTTCCTGGCTCCGGAAATTCAATTATTCTGGTCTTCTTCGGCGTCCTCTTCGCGGATTACTTCCAGCCTCTTCTTGCGTTAAAAAAAAAACTCTAATTTCTCTCTGAAATTTAATTTAAAACGTGCCTAATTCTTTTTACTAATTAATAAATAAAATGAAAATAATTTATGAAAAAATTTTATAATTCCAATTAATTAATGAAATGAAAATAATTTAGGTAAAAATTTATATGCTAAATTAGTTTAATATATCACGAACAATTTTAAAATATCGCGTGATCTTATAGCCTGGGTACGGGACGTTTCATTACTAGTTTCATTTTCAGACTTCTACGCCCATTAATCCATAATATTGGATGAACAACATTAAATTCGGATATGTAAAAACATCTAAGTGACTTTTTGCATTATTTTTATCAGAAAAAAATAACACTTAGCTTTTAGAGGAATGCATAACATCAAACTTTTTAGGCAATTTTGATATTATGTCAATTTAATTGCTTTTTCTTTTCACAAACCAAAAGAGAGATATCAAAATAAAAATAACGTGAGAAGAGATATTTGAAGCAGCTTTCAAATTAGGTATTACTCGTAATCTGTTGTCAATTTATCAATTATCTTCAAAATAACGCCACAACGCCACCTGTGATGATTATATCACTACTACTTCTTATTTAAACTGTTATTTTCATACTTTAATGCTTAGATGCCAATTGTCGTTCTTCTAAATCTCTCAGTTCAGAAGTTAAAAGGGTGAGGGAGGCATTTTGGAAACGCACTAAATTTATGGTCCGTTGTATAAATAAAGATGTACAGACATAAAGGAGAATATAGAACAATAACGAGAATAACTATACACCGTACTGAAGTTGTAAATCACATCTTCCCTGTAAAAGATACGATAAATACGGTAGCAATGGTAAACGGGCTCATTTCTTTACTAAGAAAAATATGAAGAATACGGTATCCAAAATTAATAAAAACGAACAAATAAATTTACCATATTTAAGGATATCAGTTCGCTATAAGAAATAAAGTAAGACAGGATAGTAATATCCCACTTCTGGTTCATAATATTGCTAAATAGCATTATCAGAAAAAACGACTATGATATCAATAATTTGGTTGATATACTTAACAATATAACAATAAAAACTGCTAAATCGTTATCTGGGTTTATCGTTAAATTTATAAAACTTCACTATCTTATTCTTGATCTTTTGTAAATACATTAATGGCTGTTATATAGAATCCTCTCTTATATTAGGTTAAGACTTAGATTAATATTGTATTTTATAATATTGTAATATACATTGTAACAGGCCATTAGCATACAGGATGTTATGTCCAGAAAAGAGTATACCAAAGTCATTGCGGTTATCGCGTAACTAAAAACCTTTCGTGCTTATCATAAACCTACATTGTATTTTATCGCAATTATTGCAACTTGCGAAAAGCTTGAGAAAAACACTTCTTAGAACATTCCTGCAGCATCAGCATACAGAAATGTTTTAAATAGAGAAACAACCATTGGTAGCTTCAGTAATCGGCAAATATAGTAATCGCTCCACGAGTAGTCCGCATATTAAGTAATCAGAAGTAGTTCGTAACTTCACACATCAGTAATATTCAATTAGTCGACGAGTAAACGTCGAACAAGTCTAAATTAAATTATATAAAGTCGGTTACTCCTTTTTTGACATAGCAAAGTGTTCAAAATCGTAAATCAAAAATAAATTGTTTTTAAAAAGTTAATTAAATAAAAAGTGATATAAAATGGCTATATTTTATGTTAAACTTGTATTTATATTAGTCTTTGATGTACAAGTTAATTTAACTGTCATATTTTTATAACTTTCTTTTACGAATTCTATTGACGCATTATTTTACTACGCATATAATTGCAGTTTATTGCTTAGGTACTAACAATGATTTTTTTCTCTTTTTAAATTTTTTTTCTTTAAATTTACATTTATCTTATCTGCTTAAAAGTTGTTAATTAATTGCTGCTGTCAATTGTTGTTAACTATTGTACAGGGTCTTTTAATAAGGACGTTCGATTTGTAAATATAAATAAAACAAATTGAGTGTGAGATATCCACTCAATTTTTTTTTATTTGAAAGAATATTGTATTTCATTAAGTATGGAAAATAACGCCTTTTAAATTTCCGAAGCGGCTTTGCTTGGTGGTACGTATGAGATCCAATTTTCGATGACTTTGGCGCATAAATATAGCTGAATTTGCTGGATGGCGTTCATTATATTGACTTTGAGGGCATAAATTGTTTGCTGTTTATTCGCATAGACCTACGATTTAAGATAGCCCCAAAGAAGGAAGTCTAAAGGCGTTAAATCGGATGATCTCAGCGTCAGTTCATGTCGCCGCTGCGCGAGTTATCTACACCACATGTCGTCGGTATCTATATCATCCAGTTATGGCCACAAGAAGTTACTTATCCATCTGTAGCGCTCGGCGTTGACGGTTATGGCAATGCCAGTTTCGTTTTGGAAGAAGTACGGATCGATGATTCCGCCAGACTAAAATCCGCACCAAACAATGACATTCTTGGGATGCATTTGATGCTGGTGTGTCTCGTCTAAATTGGTGTCGTCACAAATCCGACAATTTTGCTTGTTCGCATATCCATTCATCCAATAATGGGCCTTGTCGCTAAAGATGATTTTTTTTTGCCTAAAATTAAGTCAACTGCCACCTGCTCCAAAGCCCAATCAGCGAACACACGGCATTATCTATGGTTGTTTACCTTAAGTTCCTGTGTCAGTTGAATTTTATATGGGTACAGACTCAAATCCCAACGCAAAATTCGATAAGTTGAAGTCGCAGAAAGGCCGAGTTCTTGTGAACGGTAAGAAATTTACTGCCTCCGGTTTTCTCGTACACTCACATGCACAGCAGTAATGTTTTCAGCAGACGTTGCATTTCAGTGACACCCGGATGTTGGCTAATTATTTATCAAACCGTTTGACTCAAATTTGTCCACCAAATGTCGAATAGTTGACTCGGCGGGACGGTTGTGGCGAAGATAAAAATTACGTAATGCGCAGAACGCTTCTCGAACGGAGTACTAATTTTGAAAATAATATTTAATAATTTGCACACGTTGTTGAATACTATATCCCTCCGTGGTGATTTGCCATATATCACTGAATAATTCGCAATAAATTTAACAGATACTGCTTTAACAGTATGGCGGCTATAACCTAACAAATTTCCAGCGTCATTATTGAAAGACCCTATACTTCTGCTAATCCCAGAACCTATCCTACACAACTCTGTGATGTTCTTCTACAAGGAGTAACTATTTAACTATCTGTTTATTTAACATTGAATATATTTTGTTAATGTTTGAAGGTTTTACCTCTCATGATCTGCAATGAGTAGAAACCCATATTTTCGAAAGTTTTTACAGAAAACTTCGCTGTTTCTTACAATCACATATATATATTTTATTTACTTAACACGACATAAGTCTTAATAGAATTCAAATGAATTAAATATAATTACTATTTTCTTTAAAATAGATATGTTAACCCTAAGTTACAATTCTATTGAAACATGTCAAGTAGAGAGAGATACGGCGACAATGACACTGGCTCAAAGAATGATTCCCACATAAAGAATAATTAATATCCACTACGGAATTACCTAAAACAAAACTATTAATTAAGTCGGGCCTTAACCTAATACCATAAATAATGACGATAAGGAAAAACTTATGTGGACAAGCCCAGAAATATATTTGTGTATATAAAATTACATGCGACGGAGCCAATATTAATAAATTCCGACTATTCTATCTCCGAAACTAAAACGTGTGACAATGTTTTCCAGTTGTTTATAATCGCCCATAATAATAATTTACAGAACTAAAATCTGAGACGGCATCGAAGGAGTCTTGCGTGGCGACTCTAAATTCCTTAGGGCTTCGAGTTTTTTATGGCGCGGGCTGCTTCCATGGTATATATCGGTTCACTTCTAGCGGCAGGCCTGGAATGCAAGAATTTTGCCATGGACGATATATACTGTATGTCCCCCAAGTTTGAAATAAGATTAATTCTACGAAGGAACCCCACGGATATATTTTTCCCCATTCTACTTTCGACACTCCTCACCATCTACCCTCTACACACTGATTCTCAACCTTTTTTTCTTCACGGTTCATTTTTAATAATTTAAAAATTTGGCCGCACACTAACAATAATATAAATTATAAGAATTTTACTTGGATTATTGATTGATATACCTATAATATATTTTGTAAAATTAACATAGGATAATAATTTTAAATGAAAAATAAAATGAAAATTGTATTACAAAGTAAACAAAATGTTTATTTAACCCTTTATAGGGCAAAACTATTTTACGCAAGTTGTAGGAAATATAATCATATTTTAAGGTTCATGGCACCTAAATGAACATTTTTTCTTAATAAAAAAAATTTACAGAAATGACAGAATTTTGGGTGGGGGTGGTGGTTGATATTTTAACCAGTGAACGTTACGGGCGAAATACACTTCTTAGTCAAAATTTCGACCACTTATTTAAAAAGGAAAAATCGAATAAGTGAAATTTACTGAAAATTTATTACGGAAAAATATTATTGTGTTTATTCTATTTCTCATGAAATGGTGCAAAACAATTAAGGTAGAGGGCAACTTCACATCTACGACAAACTATTTGGCTTTGTTTTGTTTTCTTCGCTCTATGGTAATAAGAACAACGACGAGACGTTCCTTTTACGGGTAAGTTATTTCCAAGATTATGCATCCTCACTGCATTTTCTATAGAAATACCCCTTCCCCCTAGTTTTTTTAGTTTTCCATCTCCAGAGACTACCGGACTTCTTCGTTTTCGGTTATCATAATCTGCAATTAGTTCGTCAGCAAAAATTGTTCTAAATTTGAGGTGAGATATGGGTTTCTCCTTCAGTCGCTATCACCACCGAGGCGTCGCTATCACCACCGAAGTCGGAGTTCTCAGCTTGTTCGTCGTCAAATCCATCCAATTCGTCAAATGCATCGTCTGAATTCATTTTACAAATTTCCGCCAAATTTATTTTCGTCGACTTCACAACAAAACCTCCAAAATATCGTTACCAACCAATTTACGTGAAATAACTGTGAAAAAATAATTATCATTCAGAAAAATCTAGGAACGACGCAACTGTATAGGAGGAAATACTGTATACAGTTATATGAAAATATCCAACATACTAGTTATCGATCGCTTTTCATTATAGTGCAGTTATTCTTGCTACTAATTTATTATACCAGTTGAAACACAAAGATTTCGGTTCCTTATTTGAAAATTGTTTTATTTTTTATAACATATATAGTGATATCTTCTCGGCGCCAAGAGTATTATGAAAACCAACCGAAATAGTATTATCAGAATCTCTTGTGAGTGTTATGAAATACAAAATTTGGAAGTTGAACACGAAATAATAAAGAACATGGAAAAATTCGTACTTATGTTTTGCTGACAAGCGAGGTTATTTTTGAAGAATTAGACATATTATAAATTTATACTAAATTACGATTTTTAGCCATACCAAATGTATTCAGTTGGATAGAAAGTATGTTTCTTTTAATCTATTAACTTTGGTAAACATAAAATATAATGATTTTTATAATTAACTGGCACATGTCACAACAACAACACATCTAAAAAGTCTCAACCGTGCAATGGCGAATATTCATTCCATTTATTTTCTCGAACCCGAGCAAACACATTGTAAGTGGCGCGCAGAATCAATTTCTGGTGGATATTTCGCTTATGCTAGTTGCTGCACATATTATTCAGTGGAAGTGGTTCATTTTCAGACATTCTGTTTATTCCACTACGAATAAAAACTAAGTGGTGTAAAATTTGATCACTGCCCTATAAAGGGTTTTAATGACAAATTACACGTTACATTTATTTAGCGAAATTTAGGCTTTGTGTTTTTTGATAATTTCATTTATATTTGGGCCTAAATATCAGAATGCTACTCTCATTTCCTGATCCAGATTTGAAAGTCTGGATCCTTTTTTCGCTTTTATGTTGGTCAAAGTGAAAATAAAATTCGCACATATAATATGTGGAAAATTGTAATAACATACTTGAAGCCTTTTGCGGTATTGTGAGATAATCGTATCTAAGATTAATCCAAAACGAATTACCTGGTTTTTTTAAACGTATTGAAATTAAATCTCGTTTATTACACCGAGATTAGTTCTACCTCTTCTTTTAAAGTTAATTCATTCAGAGACGCGTCGTTTATCACAAACGGATTTAGAATCCAATCAAATGTTTTTATTTTTAAATTTGGACAGTAATTAACAATTATTTGCTTTAGTATTATCAAGTGATGAATAACTATTTTAACGGTCTTTTGACGTAACTTTTTTTTAATTCCAATAATTTATCGATTGAGTTTAAAATATTTTCTTTCGGTCCTTAGCCCACGCAAATTAGCCAAAAAAAAGTGGTGCTTCCCGAAAAATAACACAAAGCTGGACATGACTTTAATCCACTTTGGGAACCCCAAATATGAGACATATAATTTTGTGCGGGTTCCTGGAGTAGCCGTTTTTGAGTTACAGGGGTTTGAATATGAGCTTAACCCACTTTTCAGAAAAGTTGGTAAAATTCCCGATTTTTGACGGCCGTTGCGGATAAACCGCTAAACCGAATGGACCTTATATAACTTATTAAACGTGAAATTTTATGGTCATTAATTTTTGAAAGAGTACAAATTGCTGTAAAAAGCATAGTTTTCGAGTTATAAGCACAAACCTGAAGATAGTGCCAAAATTTCGCGAGTTTTCGGCTCCCAAAAGTTAAGCGCGCCTCAGGAACCCACGCAAAATCACATAACTCATATTTGGTATGCCCAAAGTGGATTAAAATCATTTCTAGCTTTGTGTTATTTTTCGGGAAGCAAAAGTCTAATTTGCCTGGGCTACCTTGCGTACTTGTACTAATATTATTAAAAATAACAAAAATATGAGATAAATAAGCTAGTTCAGTACAGTATATTTTGTCGTCCAACAAATCAACAAAATCATCTATCACTATCTTGTTCAAAAAATATCAAGCACATGGGATAAAACTCTTTCTCTGAACAATCACCTAATTTCCGTATGCAGTAACAACGATTCGTATTTAGACTCTCTAGCCTGGCATAATTGACTAATTAGGCGACTTTTTAATGGTCTTGATTTTATATAATTAATAATTTTAACACAATTATTCCGGCGCTATTCTGATGGTAATTGTTTTGTGATGAGTGCTTCCTGTTGTAAAAAACAATGAGTAACTAATATATCTGCATTATGTTCCCTTATATGTGCTACTAATCTTATTATAGATCCAATCATAGATGGAGCACCGTCTGTACAAATACTAATGCATAAATTTCAGGAAATTTTAATTTCTTGTAAATAGAAATTTTTTTTTGATGATATAAAAAAATGTATCTATTATGAAGCCAGATAATTCTCGGCAACATAAAAATTGATTAATTATATCTTATTCGTGAATAAATCGAATGAATGCAATTAAGTGTGCTTTTCCCGTAATACCAATCGTTTCGTCGACTTGTAGAGCAAAATTAGATTTTCAAGAGTTTTTGCAGTATTTTAGCATTAATTTTATACATATAAAAAATTCGGACAAATAAATTGCCACAGCACGTTCTGCATCCTGTAAAATATTAGTACCTCTCCTGTTCAAATGATAAAACAAATATTTGGAATGAATGTAGTGTCAATTGATAAGGAAATGTTAAAAAAATAATTTTCATATCAGAAGGGGTCACATTCTGGCAGTGGCGACATACTTTAAGAATCTCGCGACACACTGAAGTGCCGCGGCACAGTGGTTCAGAATCACTGCTCTAAGATATAGTAATTCCAGGTTTAAAATTTCGGAGTTACAAACATCCGGAGTATGACGTACCTGGTTTCAAAGCATTTCTTATGTCGAATTCAACAAACAAAAATCAAATATGGTTTAATAAATAATTGAAATTTTCTACAAAAATTTTCCGGATATCCGTGCAGATCTAGTAATAACGAGTTAAGAACAATTGCAAGTCCCTTTCGTTTAAAGTCAAGAATTGCTCATAAAATACAACGTATTCCTCCTCGAATTATTGACAATGTGACAAAAGTAATTTATTAATTATCCTGGCTGGTATCAGATAGTCAACGGTGCATAATTTGAATATTTAATTTAGTTTATTTTTGTAAATAATCATTGCCATTAAAGGGTCTCACCGGATTTCCATATGAAATCTGCACTAGCGTCTTGGTTAACATTGGAGCTTTTATTATGTTGCTAGTTGTTGAAAATAATTTTGGGCCAATTATCAAAACCCTAGCTTTATTCGTTTTTGGAAAATAGGGGTTGAAACCCCTAACTTCAAAATCGTTTTTATGCCAAACTATGATAGATTTTTGAATTAAACTAATGCGACAGAAAGCAACTTATTAAAATTACATTACATATTTTGTTCATAATTTTTCAACCAACAATGCGGCAGCAAGAAAATATTTAAAAAATTAGGGGTAGTTTTCCGTGACTATTTCTCGAGGTACACAGACCAGAAAAATCACGTATAATCAGTAAGTATTCAATTATAATTCGCAGCAATTACATAGCTGTGCGATGGGTGGAACATATTTGAATTAATAAAAATTCTGTGCAGGTAGGCACATAGTGTATTCTGGCCAATCCAATAAAAATCACTAAAATTAAAATAAAAACAGCATTTATAATAAAATACTATAGGCTTGACAACGTTAATTGGATATCAAGTTATTGCCTGTAGTTATGTCGCTGTGCGGTATTGCTTGATGTTTACACAATATGTTTGGGAAAAGGTTGAACTCGGATTCGGGACTTGCTGACACCATAATTAATTATATGAGAGAACGTGAAACAAAATAAAATACATTACAAGACCTAATTTAAGGAAAAAATATAATCGCCGCAAAAAAAACCTTTTGCTATACTGTCTTTCACTTCCCTCATAGATTTTCCAAAATTAACTGAAAAGGATCACATACAGGAACATATCAAATGTCACAAGCGATATGTTACCTCGCTGAGCTGCTAGACGATATCAACAATGATATTAATATTGAGTACTTAAAAGAAAATGGCAATATAATAAGGATGAAAGTTTGTTCTCGACACATCAATAGCAAGACATATCAATGTTTTATTGAATACGAACCAAATGCGAACAACTACGAGTATAAGGGCATAAAGAGGTATACCTGTGATTGTACTAATGGAAATAGAACTATATACTGTTGCTCACATGTAGCATCAATAATTTATTTATCAATATATATTTATTTATTTAATGGCCGTTATCAATCAAAAATCATTAAGCTCGCTAAAATATTAACACACATATTTGATGTTACAAATGTTACTACAGCTATAGAAGACAATAGTGACGAAGATTGAATTATTTCAATATTTTTACTCGCAAAATAAAAGTTATTAGTATTTTATGATAAATGTTGTTTTTATTTTAATTTTAGTGATTTTTATTGGATTGGCCAGAACACACTACGTGCCTACCTGCATAGAATTTTTATTATTACTTTTCCGCACTCCACTATAAGCGGAAATGTAATGTAATCGTGTAAAGAGAAAGTGAAAAAACAATATTTCTTTTTTGGGTTTATTTTTCGTTTTTCGGTCTAAAAGCAAAAAAAAAACGGTTTTTAAAAATGTTTTGCTGTGTATGTCGTCGTTTTCGTCGGAATTTATTCTTGGTAGCACGATAACTCAACTAAATCGTGTCGGATAGATCGGGTTTTGACTGATTCTGATCGGGGACGTCTCCCAGATGACACCTATAGATTTTGAGGTGGATAGCACACACCACCCCCTCCCTTGGGTCTATTTGAGAATTTTTTTTTTATTAGCGGGATAACTCAACTAAATCATGTTGGATCGATCGGACTTTGACTAATTTTGATCGGGGACGTCTCCCAGACGACACCTATTGAATTTGAGGTGGATAGGACATACCCCACCCTGTCCATGGGTCATGAGAGAGCACGGTGGCGGACTATTTGAGAAATTTGTTTTGTTAATACGATAACTCAACTAAATCGTGTCGGATCGACCGGGTTTTGAATGATTCTTATCGGGAACGTCTCCCAGACGACACCTATTGATTTTGAGGTCGATAGAACACACTCTACCCTGTCCATGGGTCATGAGAAAACACGATGGTGCACTATTTGCACCCATCTCCCATCGACGACACCCATCGATTTTTAGGTGTTACCATGTTCATGGGTCATGAGAAAGTACAATGGTGGACTATTTGAGAAATTTGTTAGCACTCGACTATATCGTGTGGGATCGATTGGGTTTCGACTTATTCTGATTAGGGACGTCTACCAGATGACATCTATTAATGTTGAGGTGGATAGGACACACCCCATCCTGTTCATGGGTCATGAGAAAGCACGAGAGTGAACTATTTGAAATAAGTAAAACTGTCGCATAAAACACATATTCTGCATTTATGTGTTGGTTTATTTTGTCTTGGCCACTCTATTTCGAGATAGAGATGGTCTGCGTGCGGCAAAGTCTGTTTTAAGGTTTTAAAAAAAACTCGCAATTAAAAGTATATGTCGACAGGTCCGAGTTTTTCAAAAAGTGTATTCATTACTTTACAAAAGCCCAGTAGCATCTTGCATGATATCTATGATACAAAAGACCCATGGCAGAAACGACAAAAACTAGGTATTTGGAGGCAATAACTAGGGATATAATTTTGGGATCATATTTTATCGAGGAAAATGTGAACGAAGATAACAATAAATGATCGCATAGAGAATTTATAATCACCAACGGTCATTTTCTCCGGCAATCAACGAATCAATGAAGTTAAGACTTTAAGAACTGAAACACCCTCGTGAAACTAAATAGCCAGAATAATTGGATATTAAAACGAGTGCCAGAACGTGGAAGGCACAAAAGAAATGTAAAGGCCGATGAACTTAACAAAGAAAGAACTGCTATAGTGGTAATAAAACCCCCAACTTTTGGGGTGTGGCATCGGCACTCATCTTAAATCCGCATATCCAAAAATGGATGGATTTATGAATAGTAAATATAGACAAATAATAAATCTCTTTGCGGGTAAAAACCCTTCTCGCAACTGGGACAAGTAAACCTTCATACAGAAATGAGCGCTTTAACATCCAGAAACTTACTTGTTTAAAATAAAAAGGCGATTAGAATAATAATAGGTCTTGTCTAACAGGAACGGAAAGCCCAGTGTTAAATCAATGTAACGCTAATAAAATTTAGGTTCCAACTATTTAGTGCAGAGTAACAAAATACAACTCCATAAGTCTGTGGCTTGGTGCTAGAAAGGCCAATTTCAGATTTCTTATAGTTGAACAAATTAGAATAAAAGTTTTCCGTCAGAAGGTAATTGCTTGTAATATAAAGAGAAATTGATTTAAATTGATTTATGTTTATATGTTTATTTTCTTTGATGATTTTAACAACTTACATCAAAATCACTATAGATGTAATTTTTTTGTTATGGCTCTCGCTTACCTTTATACATTGGTGACATTGGTCTTTAAAGAAAACTAAAAGTTAAAGAAAAGTATCTATATTTCCCAAAAACAAATAAGAGACTTCATAAAAATATTACAAGTCATCACTGTCTTCGAAGTTGTGGTCCTTTACATTATACTGGGATGGTATGATTGAAAAAAATATTCGTAGCACTTCTAGCTTGTTTTGCTAATAAACAACAGGTCTCTAAGATCATTCGGCTTCTCTTCTGAAATAGAAAGAAGAGTTGTGTTAATTAGTCTTAAAAAGTAATTCCTTTTTGAACTTCTTTTAATTATTAGTATTTTAAACTCTTCCGTTGTACAAAAGTTTTCTTTATAGAAAATGGTGCACTTTGGATTTCTCTTATTATACTGCAGCCACTATATCTTCAACCATTAAACCTCTTCTCCCAATTAATTTTTTTTCTATAAACGTATTAACACCCTAACAGTTTGTGAGGCTTAAGAAAATCTAACTGTTCCAGCTCAAAAACATTTATTGGAGGTTTCCTATCTATAGTTCATTCATCCTATATTCAATTTATAGTTCACAGGAATAAATAATCATTTAAGTTTTCGTTTCTTTGTCAAAATAATAATTAAAAAAGATTATATAACTAATCCCTTATCTTACTATAATATACATAAACACGAGTTCTGTCAAATGACCCTATCGAATCGAAAATTGGGAATTCCATTAAAACAAATATAAATGACGTCGTCGCCTTCTAAAAAAACGACTCGAAAAATGTTGACGGTAGCTCTCAAAGAATAGCTCTCAAATACATTATTTAATAAAAAAACAATGTTAATAGTAATGTTATGGAATTCATCCATTATTTTTCGGACTAATTGTATACTAGAAATTAATACAATTTATTAATATAATATGGGTCTTTCAGCAGGGACGCTCGAAGTTTGTTAGGTTGTACTGGTCACATTGTTAAAGCAATGTTTATTAAATTTATTTTGAATTGTTTAGTAGTATATGGCAAATCACCGCGGAGGGTTGTAGCGTTCATTAACTTGTACAAATTATCAGATTTTATTTTCAAAATTAGTGCTCCGTTCGAGAAACGTTCCGCTGCGAGTCGGCGGATATTCAACGTCTGGTGACCAAATTCTATCTAACCGATTTGACATATAATCAGCCAATACCCGTACGTCACCGAAACCCAAGGCCCGCTGAAAATATCGCTGCTATGCGTGAGAGTGTACGGGATAACCGTGAGGAAGTCAATTTCTCGTCGTTCACAAAAAGTTGGCCAATTTGCACTAGGGATTTGAGGACATGGTTATCTCGCGCAGTGGCAATGTGAGCTGACCACTGAGATCGTGCGATGTAACGCCTTTAGACTTCTTCGTTTGGAGCTATCTTAAATCGCAGGTATATGCAAATTCAGCCAGATTTTTGCGACAAAGTAATTGATAATTGGATCTCCCGAATACGTGCTTCCAAGCAATGCCGCGGCGGAAATTTGAACGACATTATATTTCATAGTTAATGCCATAAAATATTCTTTCAAGTGAAAAGAAACTGAGTGAATATCTCACACACAATTTGTTTTATTTACGTTTAAAAGTCAAGCGTCCTTATTGAAATATACTTTATTACTCAAAACAATTAAGCAGGTAATGATAATAACAACAGATACATTTTTTCATAGAACCTTATTAGTTTATTATATTATTTTTATATATCTAATCGGCTTCCTTTGTGAACTAGGATTATTACAAAAATATTAATATCATTCAAAATAAACACTTCAGGTAAAACACTCTTTATTCTCATAATGACACCGGGTTTGCTACATAATTCTATTATACGAGAAGTAGATTTCTCATATTAAAAATTAAATGGTGAAATAAATATATGAATTGGAACTTTGGAACATATGTTAAACTTTTATCAATTCACTTAAATATTTTCCATGTGACATATTTTATTAATAACATTTTTTATGTTTATTTCATCTCTATTCACATAAATTAAACTCCTGTTTGTCGAGAAGACATATGACTACAAGAGAGTGGAGTAGTTGAAAGAAAATATCAAGTGACATTTAAGAGTATAAGTTTGACTCAATAAGGAAACGAGAAACCAATATATAGTCTTTAACTAATTATCCTTTTGGAAACCAAATTGTCACCATTGGGAGATCACCAAAGCAAATATATACTTTTGACAATTGACTTTTTTGATGGGAGGAATATTTTACAGAAGCACTTTTTTAGCCACCTTATTTAATCTCGGTCTATTAAGAAAACATTTCTAGTTAAATCTGTTCTATAGTCTATAGGGCAAACGTGTGAAACTATGTGAAATAAACCCAGATATAGTTTTTAATTACTTGACAATGATAGATGAACCATACGACTGACATTATCATTGACGAGTCTCTGAAAGTTGAGGGGAGAAAGTAATTGATATTTATATTATTAATCGGCCTTATTAACTTTTTTAAGATGCATATTCAGCATCCAC
The DNA here is from genome assembly GCA_037954035.1 of Rosalia funebris. Classification (NCBI taxonomy): domain Eukaryota; kingdom Metazoa; phylum Arthropoda; class Insecta; order Coleoptera; family Cerambycidae; genus Rosalia; species Rosalia funebris. Next base: position 38,052,700 of record JAZFAV010000015.1, read on the forward strand.
AAAATATGTCAATGTCAATGAATGAATAACCGGTAGGCGAATAATATAAAGGAAAAAATAGAATGAGTGGCCACCAACATCGCCCGATGTCAATCCATTCGATGTCTCTTTCTTTAACCTCTTCCAAATAGGGCGGAATCTTTATAATATTGTGAATAATTCATATAACAATTATAATTTATAGATCTAGACATATTACGTATACATTTAAAATCATTAATGCTTTATTTGACAGATATTTTTATTTGATAATTACTATTGATACTTATTCTGTATTCTAATGCATAAATCTGTCGGTACCTCTACATCAAAGGAGTTTAAAAATAATAACATTTAAGTACTGGATCTAATATTATTTTATACTTGTCGTTTCCTGTATGCTAATTTATGCATTTACATAAAGAAAAAATTAAAAAACCTCTTTACGATATATTATTTCAGTTTTCTTGCCGCAAACAACATTTTATAAAAACTTGAATAATTGTCCACATTGTGTAATAGATTATAATAAATAGTAGAACGTTGACAATAATTTACATAAATAATTTGTACACACTGTTCCTAAAATTGAAAGATTATTAATTTTTTGGTTTTGCTAATTAGTGTTATAATTAGAAACACTAATTAACACAAATTGGTGATATAATCTATATATTATTTGTTTAATTTACCAACTGCTGGGATGTACTTTATCAAAGTCTACGTGGTTCCATTCGATGCTTTCGCTGTCACTACAAACGTTATAGCGTATTTTAATTTATGAACAAACTTAGAAGCAAATTTATTCATAATATATTTTACGGTAAACACCAAGAGTAACAGTACAGGTTATCTTGTTATTTATTCATCGATATATGTGTCACAATTATCCCAATTTGGGGTGTGACCAGTGGGCATATGCCGCAATATACAGGGTCATTCACATAGTTGACTCCTTGATATAATTCTTAATATAAGATTCTAGTAGTCTGCGGCTCTAACGGATGTAAATTTTGGTTGAAGTAATTTGTTTTCAGGATCTTATTATAATAATAATATTATAATATTAATATAGCCTTTGTTGTCCAACAGAAAAAAATTATTAATAAAACAAAAATATGAAATACAAGTAAATACATATATAGGGTGTCTCAGTTGGAACTATAAGATTTAAATTGCGCCCCATCTGTATTGAACTGTCAAAAGACTCATCTACAAATCATACGACGTCAACATATCGAGACTAATAGTTCAACAACGAATCACGCATCGGATTTTAAAGAAAGATATGCATCTGTCAGCATACAAAATTGAGTTGACACAATACGAGCCCAAAGTCACATGTGTTAGCCCGTTAGATATTTTCACGTCCACGCAGTACAAAAGGTAAGGTAGGAATAAACTACGCTAATAAATACAACATATTTTATTTGTACTTGAGAAATATCAGAACTGTACACATTGATTCTCAATAACAAGAAAACTAGTGACAAAAGAAAGCATAAAAACATGAAGTAGTGTAATCTCAAATTTTCAGTACCTAGTTTACACTGAGTAAAGTCAATTGCCACTGTTTTACGTCATCTCTATTTTTCAAAACAGCATTTATACGCCTAGGTATGGCGTCTACAAGACTCTGGTTGTCTTCTAAAGAAAAAGAGTTCGATATTTCTTGGAGACGATCTCGCAATGACTGAAGTGTTTTAGCCGGACGATTACGCAATTATTTTTTCATTCGATGTCATAATGTCTCGATCGGAGAAAGATCAGGAGGACTACTCGAGGGCCAACTTAGGACGCGGCATCTTGTTGGAAGAGAAATTCCCGGTTAGCTAATTGCATAACGATTATTTGCGATTGCATATGCGATTGATGGAAGAAGGCGTTGACTTAAAATGACTATGTATTTTTCTGCGTTTACAGTACCTTCAACAAAGTGAAGCCTACCAACGCCATTGGCGGACGTACATCCCCACACCATAACTGAAGCGGGAAATTCCACTTTTTGCCGAAGACAGTCTTTATTGTAAGCCTCGGTTATCGTTCGAATCACCCTACTCCGCGAATCTCCTACACAAAGCTCAGATTTTGATTCGTCGCTCCAAATAACCGACCTCCACTACTCCAAAGTCCAGTATTTATGCATTATGGCCCATAGTAAGCGGTTTTTCTCCTGTTTTTGAGTGAGTAGGGGTTTTTCTTTTGCCTAATAACGAGAAAAGTTACATGCATGCATTGAAGTATAAAACCAAAATTACCTTATTAAATTGAATCCAATTAATTCAGGGCCCTCGTACAAGTCGATTTAAAATACTGCCTGTCTGTCGCTTTATTCCATAGAACTGTTAGAGCACTGCAATTGGCACGACAGTTTTTCTTTATGAAGTGTCCCAAAATTCTTAATTCTGCGGCAGTCACTGAGGTTTTTCTACCAACACCTGCTTTTCCGACTGTGGAACCCGTAACATTATACAAAGGCACAATGTATGTAACAGTATAACTGACAATTCTAATTCTTTTGAAATCTGGTAGGCACTTTTGCCCTGATGGTGCAGTTTTATCAAAACTTTCCGTAAATATTGCGATAATGCTTTTCCATGCGCCATTTTTACTCTAACTGTCAACAAAATCGTTTACAAGACAAAAAACACCATCGGCAGAGGTATCGTGATCTAGTTTCGTACAAAATAATGGTTTGACGCCAATGTTTACGCTTCGACTTCGGTGGATTTGCTCAAATCTGACAGACATTTAAGTATCTTTTTGTTTATTATTATAAAAATTACTCAAATTGATCCTACTTGGTATTAGGAATGGGAATTATCACAATAAACTTCTTATGTTAGAATATTTATAGCTTATTTAACTAAAAAGTCAGTACGGGCCAACTCATGTGATTTTGGGCTCGTAATTAAAAATTACGGGCAGTTTACAACGTCGTACATATTTGGATGTCATAAAAGAGAGGAATGCTGATTTTTGCAAGGAAATTTTGTTTAACAATGAAGCACATTTCCATATTGACCAATACGTCAGCAAACAAAATTGTCAAATATGGGGTGCTGAAAATCCACATGTTATTCATGAAAAAGAAATGTATCTACGGACATGCACGGTTTGGTGCACATTTTGGAGTGGTAGAGTAACTGGACCATACGTCTTTGAAAATGAAGCTAGTAGTGTTATCACAGGCATGTTGAAGTCGTATGGTTTATACATGACAGTCGTTAAATAGTTGACGCCCTATCTTTGACAGAACACAAATGGCGCGCAATTCAAATCCAATATAGTTTCAACCGAGACACCCTATATATGTGCAGTGTATAACTAAAATATATAAAAAGCAGAATAACCTCTGATTAACTTTAATATAAATATACGATGAAATACTTTAGTAACATATAACTTAAATGACAGTAAAAAGTTGTTGTTTACCTAACGATTCCATTACATGTTATGACATTATAAATACTAACGATTTGAACAGTACGTTAGATCTCGCAGTTTGGTAATAAAACATAATTTATTCTCAAGAGCCTAGTCTAGATATGTGTGTATTAAACAAGCTTAGTAATATAGATGCTTCTATTCTATCGCGGAATGATTTAAGTAAAAATTAAAGACCAGTATGCGCTCTTCTCGAGTTCAATGACTCTACAAAAACAAGAAGAATACACAAAAATAAGTACCTTTTTCTGGTTGCTTTGAATGATGCACAAAACATTTTTCACCAAATCAACCGAGTCATTATTACAAAGACAACGAGTGAAATACAAAGACAGGTAGCCAGTGGTGGCTACCTGTAATAATAATAATAATAGGAGTGGGTCTATTCTGTCTGGCGGGCTTTATTTAGGTTTAGTTGTAGTCCCATTTGTGGGTTAGTGGATGAATAGGGTTAGTCAGAAATAAAGCATGGCCGCCTCTTTTTCAAAATATATCTTTTAGAAAACAATGTTGCCAGCTCACGTCGAATGGCAAATAGTTTCATTTTTTCTTTTTTTTGAAAAAAGCTATTAGTTTATTTAATTACAATTTTTTAAATAAAATGAACATGAAATGTCGATTTACTTTACCCATTCTACAATTAACTGACCCTTCTGGAACTGTAGAAGTATAACAATATTTAATTTATATAATTAATGAAAACATCAGTTAATTTAAATAAATCTGTAAAATGACCTTCTATCACCTGGCTGTGCCCGAGTCTATATAAAAAATTATGTTTAACATACTGAAACCACTCGGATGGTATAGCTTGAATTTCATATCTAAATATAGTTTCTAAGTACTTTAGTACTTGCTTACTAAGTACTTACTAAGTACTTTAGGGGTTTCTCTTTATGAACATGATTCCTTAAACGACTCTAGAACAGAAAGTCATTGAGATTTAAGGCTGGTGATCTGGGTGATCATTAGTGAATCACCGACCTAATGAGGAGTCCTATCCAATGGTCAACTCAAAATTGCCGGCAATAGATGTCGCCTAAAATATTATAGGAAAATACATGGCGGTCTGGAAGTTTAGGTTAACTGTAATCAAAAACTAAATTTACTATATCAGATTTAATAAACAGTTTTAAAACCTTAAAACAGACTTTTCCGCACGTAGAACATCTTTATCTCAAGATTGAGTGGCTGAGAAAAAATAAACCAACATGTAAATGCAGAATATGTGTTTTATGCGACAGTTTTACTTTTTTCAAATAGTCCACCATCGTGCTTTCTCAGGGTGAGGTAGGACACACCCCACCCTGTCCATGGGTCCACCTCAAAATCAATAAATGTCGCCTGGTAGAGGTCCCTAATCAGAATCAGTCGAGACCAGATCGATCCGACACGATTTAATTGAGTGATCGTGCTAACAAAAAGAATGTCTCAAATAGTCCACCATTGTGCTTCCTCATGACAAATGAACATGGTAGAGTATATTCTGTCTACCTCAAAATCAATAGATGTCGTCTGGGAGACGTCCACGATCAGAATCAGTCAATACCCGACCGATCCGACACGATTTAGTTGAGTTATCGTGCTAACCAGAAATTTTAATGCTGACGACAACTAATGCTTTTAAAAACCTTTTTTTTTGTTTCTCAAGCCGAAAACCAAAATAAACGCAAGACAAATTTTTTTTTACATTTTTCTTTACAGGATTACATTACTTCTCCGCTCTGGTATGGTTGAGTGTGGAAAAGTAAAAAGGTCATGGAAAAGGTTTAGGTAAATTTATCTTTATAACATATCCTTGTATGCCATAGGGAATTCTAATTTCTTGACCAACAGTACCAACTCATACATTCAGTTTTTTGTGGATACTATGGATGTACTCGTATGACATTGAATTAATGATTTTTACTCAACAAGTAATGACAATAATATTTGTTTACAAATGTATTAAAACACAATGTCACTTGGCTGAAAAAGAGTTTGTAATTTGTAAAATTTTAGTTAGTTTAATTTATGTAGAAGATATTTCCCGTAAAGCTTGTGGCTATTATTTTTAAATATTCCAGACTGATATTTAAACCTATTCATTTGGAGAAAAATATGTTTACCTAATCTATCGCTTAAAAATTGGAAAATGGGTTAGGGACATAGGATACGTAAAAAATATTTTAAAATCAAGAAAAGGTTCTAAAAGCAGCTATGAATATGATTTGCAGGTATGGATAATCCAATCTTATCCATGCTGCAGTTTGCCTTGGACAACTATCACTGATAATTGTCCAAGGCAAATGAATAGTCTAAAAATGTCTATGAATATGAATGTCTAAACGAATAGTATTAAATGTAAATGACAAAACTCTTCCGATAAATGTTGGTAATGGAAAACTATAAATAGATGCTTAAGAAATTTTACAACAAAAGAAACTAATGGGTTTATGTTACCATAGTTTTATCTTGAAGTTAAATGTGATTTTTGCCTATAATTGAGCCTATTATTTTGTTTTTGTAGTATATATTTCAAGAAGGGTTAGTTGATTGTAGAACGACTATAAAAAATTAGCAATGGATGTTTTATTTGCTTTGTATTTAAAGTAGTTAAATATACCTTTTTGAAAAAATTAGCACTACACCAAACCCTAACAGAATTTCAAAGTTAGAACATTTCTATTTAAACTACTATTGCGATGCATAATAAAACCAATTTAAGTTTAATGTTTAAAAAAAACGTATATTATTGGTACAATGTTTTACTAAAACTTTTGTAGAAAATTTTTTCCAGTTCAGTTTTCTAAAGTTCAGGTATTTTAAGTTCAAATCCAGGTTTATTTTAAAAAAATATTTACTGTATTTATAACTTTTAGCGACTATATGGTATGCTACTTCTATCTAACTTCGTATGTATGTATTGATTCTGTATATATTTAATAAAATACAATGATAATGATATTGCCAATAATCGAGTGTGATTATCGATTGGACGAGTTACTGATGATAGTTAACTGCAGAATTGGATTAACAATCAGAAATGAATAATTATATTTTTAATAGCAGTATTACTTATCCCAGAAACATCATAGGAAAAAAGTGGCATTCTGAACATGAGACAGTTATTCTGTTTAAATATTTTTCATATTTTATGTCAAATGTATATAAGAAAATACATTTTACTAAAACCAATAACCAAAACATATACAAGAGGCGATAATTTCAAAACTCCAAGCTTTACAAAAACTGTAAGATAAGTCTCTCCAATTATATTATATCTAGGATATATAATATGCGAACAGAAAATATAGAAACTATTTGTACATTTAAAAATATGTGAATGGAGATTTGGTCTTAGATCTACGAAATCGAGTAGAAATATTTCACGTTACTCAACGTGCATTTCGCCAACCAAGTTGGCATCATCGGGAGATGTTTAAAACTGAAGATTTAATAATGTGAACTCAATTGGCAAAACGCGCGTCAATTAACGCGTATTTTAATTACTTTTTATTTACGGGTCTCTCTTACAAAATCGCAAAATCTAGCTATTCTTTCTATAATGCTATTCTTCCACCTAACCCCCGTATATTCACAAGGATACATACATACATACATATCCAGCCGACTGATGTGGGAATCGATGCAAATCCAGCCCGTGACGACTCCATGTAATCCAAACGTGGGTTGCCCGAATTTCTCTCAGCCACCAGCCACTCTAGGCCAACTCCAAACAATCAGGCATTGTTACCTCGGTTCATTCCAGATTACTTGGAAGCTTTCTGCGAAGTAACTGTAGTATAATTTACCTTCATAAAATCAGGACATACCAATAAATATTAATGTCAATTCGTATTCTGACCGAAAATCAAGCGGTCACGTGGAAAAACCCGATGGATTATTGTTGTCAACGTTGGTCTTCGTGGAAAGCTGGCTCCCTGTTTCTATTATTGCACCCAAGATTCGAATCCTTTCCCAGATTAACGTATATAAGGTTTTTTGGTTATCTATTTTTAGACATGATATATGTTATAATTATACAGAGTACTTCACGGTGAGTGGCCTATTAGACGTTTTCGAGAAACTACAAATAATTTGTAACTAAAACTTTTTTTTTTTTTTTGCTTTACTTTGCATATGGGCATTTTTAGTGATGCTCTATTTAATGAAAATAATGCCATGTATATGACATTATTACACTTACTGTTTTACCGGAAGTCGGCAACCACTTCCGTATTTTAAATGACATACCATATTTTTTATAAAAAATTCGAATTTTACTTATTATTTTGTACATAGAAACCCGTACATAGAAATTAATAACTTTCGTTATGGTAAGTTTCATTAACCAATTATTTTCCCATTTGTTAAAGATATACAGAGATTATGTATGTATAAATTACAAATGCTCCAAAATACATAGGGTGTCCAAAACAAGAAGTCAAACATTGACAACTTCGACCTTTAATATGTGGCTTATTTCAAATAAAACCTACTGTGTTTCATAGCCCCATCCGCTTCTTTTTTTGATTACCTTTCGGCCTATGTGGGCACTTCCTATATCAAAATTGTACTGTGCTTGAATTATTTAGAGTTACTTAGAAACATCGTTGAATTAACATCAACATTGAGCATAGTGTACCATGAAGAACAAATTTATATGGAATAAGTTACAATAATATTATTTAACGGACTCATTAGAAATGAGTGATGATCTTAAAGATGGCAAGAATGTTGAACTTATCATTGAATTTGCGCGTTTGAAGAAATATTAGCAACTCTAGAAACACAGAAAAGTAAAATTTACCCAAAACACATAGGTACGTATTACAACGGATGATACATTAAAATCTACTGTTGAGAGAAGAACATGAGCTTTACTCGGAACTGTCTGGATTTGGTGGTAATCCAAATCCAGACAGAGAGAGAACAAAAGAACAGTACATGAACTGATTTCTTTTTTAAGAAACCGGTCTGCGAGCTATGGAAAGCAAACACAATAAAATTCAATATCTACAACAAATGTAACAAAATTAGTACAACAGAATAAAAATAGTTTACGTCGAAATTGAAAACGGTAATAAAAAAGAAAATTGTTACTTTGTTCTTAAATTATTATTAAAAATTATTATGAAAAATTAACAAACTTATTAAAGGTAACAACAGTGATGCACATTATGAGTAGTAAAAGAAACACATCTTCTAAACTAGCAACTACTCGAAATGTCATCTATTAACGTTCAAACATTTTAATACTCTCGTCATAAGACCGCTAGTGTTTGTTCGCTGAATTTCATTAGCGTTTAATTCTTCAAACGCCCTTCTTGTCCTGGTTTCCAATTATTCTCGTAAATTGAGGGGCGTCGCATTCACTTTGGTTTACATCTTTCCCCAAGGATATAAATTAAGTGGGACCAGTCCTGGCCATATCCGGGGATGCAGGGACCGCGTCGTCCAATCCACTCATCTTCAAATATATCGTCTAGAATGTTTGATACCTCTCCTGTAGAGTGAACAGAAGCTGCGTCATGTCAATACCAACAATTTCCATATTCCAGTAATGGTAAATTACCCAAAAAGTTGGTAAGTATTGTTCTTAGTATCTCCATATAACGCTGAGAAGTTAAAGTTCCACCGTAAATATGGAATAAATTTTTCTAGAATATCCTTTCCCTTATAGTGTGAGGATTTTGGTTTGTCCAAATATGACAGTTATATCTATTAAATATTCCTTCACGAGAATACTTCGATTCGTTGGTCCAGATAAAGTTATCCAAAAACTTTCAAAAAGTCATTATCTTCTTAAATGTGAATTAAAATGACTTCAGAAAATTGAACACTATTATCAGCATATTCTCGATGCAGAACTTGAACTTTAAACTTATAGTTATGCATATTGTGTGCCTTTCCCCATTACAGAATACACTCTTGCAGAATAATTTAGAATGACAAGACGAACATTTATTTATTTTCCAATGCACTTTATATTGTTAATTTAACAATATTTCTAAATAACTCTAAATAACTTAAAACCCATACAATTTAGGTATAGGATATACCCATATAGATCGAAACGTAATTAAAAAGGAAGCGAATGAGGTTATGAAATACAGTATGTTGCATTTGAAATAAGTTACTTATTGAAGGTCGAAGTTGTCAAAGATTGACCTCATTTTTGGCATACTCTGTGCATTCTTGAGCATTTGTATTTTATACATACATAAGCTCCGTATCTTTTTAAAATATTGGAAAATAATTAATTCATGAAACTTTTCTTAGCGAAAGTTATTAATGTCTATGCACGCGTTAGTTCCGGTATTTTTGGTAGTTTTGAATGGTGTTGAAAATTGCCTCCAAATAATCGAAGTAGAATTCGTATCTGGCATTAAAAATATGGTATGCCATTTAAAATAAGGAAGTTATTTTCTACTTCCGGTATAACCGGAAGTGGAATATGCTTGGCATTATTTTCATTAAATAGAGCATCGCTAAAAACTTCCATATACAAATTTTCAATTCCACATTAATTGTAGTTTCTCGAAACCGTCTAATAGGCCACTCACCGTGTAATACCCTGTACATATATGTCTAACGTACCTGTGTGGAAATGTTGTATGTGAATTATTTATGCAGTTTATTTACTTACTTTAATTTGTATTAGAAGAAACATAAACTGTATTCACATCAATTTTAATAAAATAAGTAGATATGTACTATTGAGTTTAGAACTACTTTCACCTAAATTCCTGTTACGGTACTGACTCTGAGACTTGTCCGTGAAAAGGGTTGATGCAATATCTCCTGTTTTACGCCCGGTTAGTGATACCGTCTTCGGTGAACTACACGGTTTGGTTTTGTTTATCTCTGCATGAGTTTGATGTGCTAGCTGGTAGAGAGGCCACCCAACAAGAGGTGATCTTCAGCTGTCCGCAGAGGCGTAACCACGGGGGATAGACCTCAAGTTGTTAGTCAACACTTCAAACGGCCCGGGAGGAAAAGAAAATATTTGGAATTGATGAAATTGAGTGTACGCAAAAATCATGGGAACAACCGTCAGGACATATATTTGTTTGTAGACATTTTAATGTTAAAATTGAATATTATTAACATCAGAATATTTGTTTAACTTTAGGTATTATATTAACTAATCCGTTTGCATAATTTTGTAATTTGGAAAGAAAATGAGTTGTGATAATATTATATATGTTTAGAAAATGTTACATTAATCACTGAGGGAAAAAATAAGTAAAAGCAGCCTATAACTTCCTCAAATATACTAAGATAATTAGTTTAAAGAAACCAAATTATTTTTGGATCTATTTCTTTAGTTTAGACAGACAGAAATCTTCCTATTTCTTCTAAAGTCTCAGACCGACAACTTTAATGATAGACCCAGTCCACCACCCTCGATCAGAGTACGAATGGAAATGTTACAAACAACGCTATAGAAGAATACACTAATCCAGTTTCCAAGTCCGAGAGCAGGTATTTAACGTGTGTTAGCTCTATGTAGACATTAAACTGAATTTCTATCGTATTCTCATTTTCATGACATTGTTTACTTCTAATAAAAGTATGAGTAAGATTTGGACAAACAGAGATCAAATTTCTATAACCACTGAAATATTATACATCACTTACCAAGCATTTTGCCAACTAAGTTGTCATAATTAAGAAATAATTAAAATTAATTTTTAAGCCAGCTGTAGTTTCTTCTGTTTTAATTTAAATTTATCTTATAAAACTCTAACTAGTCTATTTATAAACTACCTAGTTTCATGCTTTTTTAAATAGAGTAGCATCAAAGTTCATTTTAGAACTGAAACGTTCTAAAATATGTCCTTAATGAAGTTTTTTTCTTTATATTTATATATTCACATAATCTGCTATATTCGCCAAATTTTCTGTAATAACTAGAGAACAGACATACTGATACTATATAAAAATAAAGTAATTTTATGAAATTTCTTGAAATATACGTTGTTATTTAAAATGAAAGAAACTGTAATTTTGATTTCTTAAGTGAAGAGATCCCTATTAATATTATTTAAGATCTCAATTGGTATTAATATTATTCCCCTAAATTTTCTTTCTAATATAAATTTTTGTCAAGTTACATAAAACCAAAAAAAAACATAATTTAATCATAATTACAAAGTATTTTTTTACAACAATTTTCATTTTTTCTTTTAAAACTTATGACAAATATAATTTTCCTAGTCTTCCACATATTAAACCATAGACATATTCCATATATGAAAATATCTCATTGAAATTGTCTCTTTAAATTATTTTTGCACTTTTAGGTAACATAACTAACGATTTAGAATTTAAAAAATTTTTCATTAAATTTATCATATTTAAATATGATATTAAATATTAAGAATATGACATGTAAATCTTTTCACCTGTGTCTATAAAATTTCAAATGCTTCTACAGTTGATGAATTGATGAATTTTTGTCAAATGTATGTTCGGTGTAATTTTCTTTTAACCATTCTTAGTCTTTGGTAATACGAGTATATTTATTATTTCCTTTGTCTTTTTTATGTATATTATGATTCTTGATTTTATATTTTTATTACAACGAAATATGTGGCTAAGAACGTACTTATATACTTACTATTCATATCATCACTATTTGCCAAATAAAAAACTCTTATCTTGCCGATAAACGGAACATTCTACCTGAGTCTAGCCATAAAAACAAGCCACGGTATGTTTTGAGATTTTTTATTAGGCAAATAGCGATGCAGTAAACTATAAATGATTAATAAATTCTATTCTATTCTATTCTGTATTATAGTACGATATGTGTAAATCCATTATACTCCGCTTTCAAAATAGTGGGCAGTAAGGCATAGAACACTATTTTTATGAGTTGTAATACGATTCTTGTGTCTATTTTACTTGTAAATTGAAAATGCCGCTCCCTGCACTGTGACCTCTGCTATCTTTAGTCGCACGTAGACAGTTATCATGCTACTTGTCTCCCTTGTTTGCCTATATAGCAAGCAAACAAAGAGCGAATTGCTTGTTGCGCGCGCAGACAGTTGGCATGCTCCTTGTCTCTCTTATTTACATATTATAGCAGGTAAACAAAGAACGACTTACTTACTGCCTACAATTTTGAAACCAGAGTATAGGTAAGTGGGGAAGTATTCAATTACAAAGTTTGATGGTAACTCACGAGTGAGGTTAGTGCTTACACAAACATAACACAAAAACTCTTTTCCAATAAAAACAAAAACATTTCAATAGTATTGAAGAATGATAATTTTCTTTTCTAGTGTAAAATAAAATAATTTCCGTCATACAATTCATTTTAACAATTACATAAACTGTAGCCTTAGTAGTCTACCGTAGTCTACTGCAACTACTATTACTATTACTCCCTATAGCCTTATTACTATCCTATTACTCTCTATATCCTCCCAAATTTTATTATTATTGTTCTTCCAGATTTTTATCAATATTAATAAAATATTCTATTTATACAGATTATATAATCATAAAGTTTATCAATATAAAATCATGCATGAATATACATACTTTGAAAATATTCAAAAATATTGTGATGCCCTAAAGTTAGATTGAACAACTAAACCAATTTAAATCTAGGAAGAATACTTTACATTAAATACATGACGTCAAAGTAAAAGTATCTATTATATTTGTTAATCATGATATTTATGAAAAATTTGAAAACTACTTCTTACGAGGCAGGATCAATTAGCTCCTGGGAGTTAATTCTCCAATAAGAAAAGGTTTCATGAAACTTATTTCACTCAGAAGTATAACATAAAAGTTGATGTTAATGATGGTACCACTTGACCAGAATAACGCATGTACTTAATGTATTTCTGAGGATAAAGCTACTGCGGCATAGGATGGTTTTCAGTAAGTTCTAAATACATACAAGTCGAGGACAGTTCATTGTTTCCCATAGTGTATTTCATACATTCATCTAGTTATAGAATACTTCAATCTAAAATAAAAAAATGCAATTTTATGTGCAAATAAGTATAATGTAGATCGAATCCAACGAGATAATTCGCACTTACGTTACATAGTTTTATTGTTATAAATGAGGTTGTAAAAATATAAATTTGTGTTGTCCTCATTTTTGGTATGCTACATGGTATTGAATTATATATTAATAATTGATCTACAACATCCTTAAAAATGTTCTTCAGTACAATTTAAATAATTTTAAACCAAAGACTGATTTTAGGAAAAGATACTTTTATTCTAATCAGAATGTAATTATAATGTTTAAAAAAGAAGAATCATCTGCTAGTACTATTCATTTCATCGCTATTTGCCAAATAAAAAACTCTCTGACCTTGCCGACAAACGGAACAGTCTACCTGAGCCTAGCCATAAAACCCATCAATCCACGATATGTTTTGAGATTTTTTATTTGATAAATAGCGATGAAATCAACTATACCAATTCTCGTCCGGTAAGATTCTCTACCCGCCACTGACTAGTCTAAGCAAGCACTCACCTCTATGCTCACTTCAATCATCTGATTAGAGATATCAGTCCTTCGCTGAGACACAAAGTGTCCACCTAACTAAATGATTCTTAATTGCTCGTGATCGAATCGGCGGTGTTTGTCGTGCCGTCTAACACCATAAACTGTCCATACTTTATTGGTTTAATGGAGAAGTTCGTCGATAATTAAAGGGTTTTTTTACGGATAAAGTCTTTAAGAGCATAATCTAATGCGCCTTGTTTAATGGTGTCTAATTTCATTTGGACGTAGTAATCAATATATCTACGACTGAGGTTAGAACACTGACGGGTTTTTTATAGAGCCTCTTTCTTGTCGTAATTATTTATTAACCAAAACCAATAGAACTGTTATTGAAAGAAAATTTACAAATATTAATAAACACATAAACTTGGGTTTCTGTTTTATAAGTATATTTTCAGGGAGATCAGTGTCCTGGGCTGACTTGGCGCACGATCATCGATATCAGTAAGCTAGAATGGGCGATCACTAGTCAGCTCGCATATAATTTTTAATGGCTTGTATGTTCGTGGGCTCACAGAAGCTACACAAACTTATGCGAGGTTTGTGTAAAAGGCATACCACCTTTCAGATGGGATGTAAAACCGAAGATCCTTGATCTATTGCATGTTAGGCAAGTAACAAATTATTGCTCCACTAAAAGAGTGGGGGTTTGGTTAAATTTCCAGGTTGAAGGCAGCGCATTTTCTGGCATCGGCGATAGGTCTTGGTAGCAGAAATAAGCTAAAGTTAAATAATTATATTGAACATGTGTTTTCATTTGCGAAAATATATAGGGTTGTAATAATAATTGACAGTATATTATTAAGTACACAGTATAATAGATTATTAACGTATAGAAATTGACTTTCTATACGTCAATGTGCCTTTCAGGCATTAGTCTGAAAGGCACATTGACGGTATGTATGTAAGTATATACATGAAATATTGATGGCAGAATGGAAATTTTTTAACTTCAAAAAAATATATATTTTTTACTTTTGGAGAAAATTCCAAATGAATTGTTCTATTCACGAATTCCACCGATAACTGAAATAACAAACTATTAATAATAGTTTTGCTAAATACATTTCTTGATCGGCAAATAGATCATATATGGTCTATCATATTGATCACCAAGTCTAAATGTCTTAATTTCTTATTTGAAAATATAAATGATACAGTAAGTGCAAAGTTGCTGTGTCCCAAAAGCAAAAGCCTAACTTGTGTGATCGAAATTGGCTAAAAAAAATAAATAGTATGTATTGAAAGTTACAATAACGCTTTTTTATTATTTTGCTGTACCGGGTTAGTCACCTAAAATTAACCTCCCCTTTATTTCTCTTAATATCAATCGAATCGAAAAATTTAAACAAGGATTTTACATGAACTTTTATAGATTTTTTGAATATTTAAACAAATTTTCAAAAACTCTGTAAATTGAAAGGGGGCGAACATTTTTTTATTTTTTAAATGGAACAGCCTGTATTTTTTTACTTAAAAAAGTTACCCATAGTTTTCTAATCACAAAAATATATAATTGTTGTATCTTGGTAAGTATAATTCTTGAGATATTCATACAAATATATAGTTACATCACAGGAATAAGTTTGGCGTAAGTCCATAAATCAGGAGAGCTATGTTTTTGAGATATAACGACACATCTTGTTTTTTAAGAAAAAAAGTATAAAAATTCTTTGATGCGGCAACACATAATAATTATAATAAACGAATAAACCTTTATTAAAATGACAACAACAAAGTTTAATGAATAACTTTTTTAAGTAAAAAATACAGGGTGTTCCATTTAAAAAAAATAAAAAAATGTTCGCCCCCTTTCAATTTCCAGAGTTTTTGAAAATTTGTTTAAATATTCAAAAAATTTATAAAAGATCATGTAAAATCCTTGTTTGAATTTTTCGATTC
This sequence comes from Rosalia funebris, assembly GCA_037954035.1. NCBI lineage: Eukaryota > Metazoa > Arthropoda > Insecta > Coleoptera > Cerambycidae > Rosalia > Rosalia funebris. The sequence goes on from JAZFAV010000015.1 coordinate 38,068,556, forward strand.
GATTGAAATTAAGAGAAATAAAGGGGGGGAGTCAATTTTAGTTGACTAACCCGGTACATTTTTTTTTTGTTATCAATGTTACACTTTTACCTTTAACCATAAAACAAACATCCGGATTTTTATTTTCTTATCCATTGATATAATTAGTGGTATAATATATGATACTATGAATATCTATTTCTATATGATTATGATTTTATAAAATGAATATATTTAAGATATGTTTATGAATCAACTATTATTTACATTTTGTCACTAAACAATTTTAAAACAATGGTATAGCACAAATTTCTCAATTTCTATACGAATTTTTTTGATAAATAACAATAAATGACGGGTTATGCAAAGACGAATAACAGGATAATGGTTTAAAGGACAGCTCACGATCAATGTCATTATTAATGTCAAATTACTTGGTATGCATATATATGTGAGAAAAAATAGTCCTTCAGCGCAAAATTTTTGGCAAACAGGTATTTCTCGCATTAATCTCTATTGTTTGATGTTTAACCAAGACTCAGAAATTCAACGAAAGGTCAGGAGCAGATAAATTCCCTACTTAGCATAATTTTATTATTGTTCGTATGGAAGAATTTTACCTAAAACGGTGGGTGGCAAAGATAGAAAAAAATTAAAATATTTTCTTAACCAGCCGCATTTTAAATATTCGTTTAATAAAATATAAATATAATGTATAATAGTCGCATATCCAAGTACGATGGATATTTTATACAGTTGTCTATAGTTAATGAAGTAGACTGTTCAATATCTAAATATACAATAATGTATTATAAATTAAACGCAGTTGTCTGAATATCATTTTCGATACATACATAATATTCACATACATCAGTACCACTTCATATTTTTAAATTAGTAATTTTCGAGAAGAAAAATTTAAAAAAAGGTGAGAAATGTTTAAATTGAGATTGATAAATTAATATTCCCCTAAGGCCTCAGGCAGTGGAAGGAAAGGAAGGGGAGTATAACACAAACACACCCGTCTTTATGGAAAGGTGCCTCCCTCCCTCCCATGGAACTCCCCTCGTTGGGACACGGATGCAGGTCCATATGCCGGGTCGCAGTACAAATGACGTTGTCACAACCACTTCTACAGGAGAACACGATATGTCGCTCATCCATGTCGTGTAGGCGCCTTATGCCATTAGAAGGATGTTGTGGCATTTTTGGCTTTACGTTTGAACTTTCGTCTATAATTCCAGTTCCTTGACCCATCCATCATCAAACAATGAGACCTGGAAGAAAACTCTGTGTATGCAAGCTTATCAGCCGATTATAAGAAGCTCGCGGGAAAGGCTATCGTGTTTGCTGTGGTATGTATTATAACTTCATATTGCTTAAAATTTCTATGTTGTTCATCGTCGTGTAGTTGTTAAACAAATTTAATTCAAATGTTATGTCTGTACCACCGTAGTTAAATCAGGATCAATTATTCCGTGAGACATCAGCCGAGAAGGTAGAGGGTGGATGATTTAAAAAGGCTACTATAAAATAGTTAAAAGACAAAAAAATATTTCTCTCTAATCGGTACACTAAGCAATAGAGAAGATTTCACAAAAACATATATAATAGTATCAGTCAGCAAGATTAAGAGATTATGGGCTAGATTATTTGAAAACTACTTACTGATAAGGTTATTAAAGTGCAAATAAATTGTATTAGACATTCTTAGATATAGAATTAAGAGTTCGTAACATAATCAAGAAATTTGAAGAGGCGGGTTCTGCTATTGATACGGCAATACCAACACGTCCTCGTCATGGTCCGTCAGATGAAAATATTGCTGCAATGAGAAAAGGTAGCAGTATCCAAACACATCAACTTGACGTCGTTCACAAAAATTAAATCTGTCAAGAGACACCACGCGTCGGATTTTAAAGAAATATCTGCATCTGTCAGCATGAAAAATTCAGTTGATACAGCAATTAAAAGTTACAGACAATTTAGAACGTCGTACGTCTGTTAACTGGGTATTAGAAAAGAAAGATGGTGATGCTGATTTTTGCAACAAAATTTTGTTCAGCGATGAAGCACATTTTCATCTTGACGGATACGTCAGTAAAAAAATTGTCTAATTTGGGATGCTTAAAATCCACATGCTATTCACGAAAGAGAAATGCACCCACAGAGATGCATTTGTACAGAGATCCGTAGACAGTGGTGGAATAATTGGACCATACTTCTTTGAAAATTAATCTGGTAGTGCTATCACAGTAAATGAGGAAAATTATCGTGACATGATAAGCAAGTTCCTTTTCCATCAAATTGATGATTTACATTTGAATAACGTATGGTTTCAGCAAAACAGTGCAACATGTCATATAGCACGTGTAACCATAACTCTTATGCATATCAAATTTCCTAATCATGTCTCGAAGTGTACTCACATCAGTTGACTTGCAAGATCGTATTATTTAACACCACTGAACTTTTATCTTTAGGATTATGTCAAAGGAAAAGTGTATACCACCAAGCCAGCGACAATCAGTGACCTCAAATTAAACATTCAATTTGTTATTCGGGAAATAGGGCCGATTTAATGTGCCTGTGTTATAGACAATTTTGCTAAATAATTGACAGCATGCCACATGAGTCAAGGATGACATATGAACGATATTATTTTCCATTTGTAACCGTATTCTCTCATATAATTTTATGTTGAAGTATAAAAAGCCTCAGTCTATCAAATATTATTAGTTTTATTCACAAATTATATCCTATAGTTCCAAATGAAACACCCTGTATAAACAATTGACATATTTTATATAAAAACACAAGGGTTTTCGCAAACTGCAAAACTCGCAGATTTAGTGTGTCTTCGTTGGCAGTATGTTGCCATAAAAATGTATCTTAACTTCAAAATGTCTGCGCGTTTAGGTTGTAAAGGGCGCTTCGTTTCCAAAAGTCAGTTAAATATAATCCGCATGATGTCTGATACCGAGAAAGGCAATACGGGGCGAAAGGCGATAGTCGAACCAGTAAAGAAACCAAAATCGTCGAATGTTTATGTTGGCGAACCTAGTGGATATCGCATTGTTTCCCTAAGCCATTTGGGATAAACGATGAAATGCTCCTCGTGTGAGGTGTATCTGTCCTTCGAGAATATAGAAAATGAATCGGAATTTGGACTTGCTTCGGCACTGACTATAAAATGTCACAATTGCTTATTGCTGAACAAAGTTTAAACCGTCAACGAGTACAAGAATGCCAAGGAATACAATTATTTGAATAGCTTCGCGGCGTTGCCGTTATGTGGCAAAATTAGGCGACGACGCTAAACGCCTCGGTCTTTAATTTACAATATAAAATAAACCAGATGGTCAATTTTCAAGTTGCATCATTGAAAGCTACAAAGTACGATTATTCACTGTAACAAACACGGTATTTTTCTATTGTTCCGGAGATACTCTTCCCGTCATTCGAAAATGTCCCGTCATAAGAATCAATTCATTTGACCTCTTTTACATTATTTTCACTCTTAATCTAAATGGTAATAAATTTTTAAAAAATTCATGAAGCCCTATTGCGCTTTATAATTTTTGAAAATCCTTTTAATTGTGTAGTCAGTTTTACGTGGTCCAGTTGCGTATTGTAAAATTTATTCGCCGCTTGTTTTATGTGTTGTTTAATAAGTGGCATATTGGTTTGGTCGTGTAAGTTTTTGATGTTTATATATCTATTTGCTTTCGTGATTAGCATGAGGGTCTTATTCTGGACAGTTTGAAGTTTGCTGTAATGGACTTTGGCTACATTGTGCCAGACAGGACAAGCATATGTTAATATCGGTCTTAGGATAGTTTCATATATTAATAATTTACTTTTTATTGTAAGATTGCTTGTTTTGCTGATTAACGGATATATTTTATTCATTGTCGCGTAATATTTGGCTACCCTGTCTGCCACATGTGCCTTAAACTTGAATTGCCGCTCCAGTATGACTCCCAGGTATTTAGCCCTCCTAACCTCACTAATTTTGGTATTGTCTATTATTATCGGGTTTGTTATTTTTGTTTGTGTAATACGTCTAGTTATTGTCAGTTGGTCTGTCTTGGTAGCATTTATTTTTATTTTCCAAGTTTTGAAATATTTACATATTTTTAGAAAATGGTGTTTTATCTTTTGGATAGCAGTCTGGGCGTGGCGTGAGTGGCTATATATTACCGTATCATCCGCATATTGCAATATTTGAGTATTTGGATAGGCCGAAATATCCGCAACGTATGGTAAACAAGATCGGCGACAGTACGGTGCCCTAGGGGACTCCCGCTTCGATACTCTCATATCCCGATGTTACATTTGCAACTTTTGTTGTAATTTTTCGCTCCATTAGATAAAATTTAATCAGCGATATCCAGTAGTTGGGTAAGTTGAATCGTTTCAATTTTACCAGCAGGCCCTCGTGCCAGACTGTGTCCAACGCTTTTTCTATGTCTAAGAATAGTGCTGTTGTTGTTAGTTTCTTATTTATTGCTTTGGTAGTGTCCTGCACGAGTCTGGCGAGGGCATGTACTGTGGAGTGTTGGCTACGAACACCCAACTGACAATCCGGGATTATCGATTTGTTGCTTAACGTTTTGTTAAACCTGTATAATATAATTTAAACCTTACAGATATACCACCATTCAGTCAGTAAACCACTTCCAGCCTCCAAACTCGAAGGTACCAGTCTACTACACTCTAGGCTAATGAAAGTTCGTGTTAGTCAAAGGCAAAACAAACGATCCGGGAAGTACTATCGCACATCAAATCCTGTATATCGAGGACGGTCGCAACACGTATTACACAATAGCTCCGTAATGACCAGGACGAAAGAAACATTATGAGGTTTTGTATCGCGTTAGATGGGCCGATAACGGAAAATGTGCAAGCACAGACGCACTGCGAACTGTGCGATTTTTGGTTATCTGATCCAACAGTCGATGCTGGGACGACATATGTTCCACACGATGTCAATAGAATTCGTTTGCCTCACGAATGTCGTTGTTATTGTTCGCAATTTATTTCAGTGATATTAATTAATTCAAAGTAGGTGCCTAGGGTCGCGTACGTTGTTATTTCTATAGCGCACATGGTTTTCGAGCCGATTGAATAAGAGATAGGCGAGGACCCGTAGCCATGAGATGCAGTGCATGACACAAATACTGCGGATATTCGTTAAAATTAAAATAAATTTCGTCTTGGTATTCAGATATATCATCCGTCAAACTTAAATTCGACCAACGTTTCGTCATGCCCTGCAAGTAACCACGGTCAGTTTTTTTGCCCAGGGATGTTTTTATGTTCAGGATGAAAAACCTTATTTAGGAACTCACCCTGTTGAAAATCTGCAGGGGTAGAATGGTTACCATTTTTAATCGTTTGGAAATTATGTAAAATTTTACTATTTCTTGTATAAAACTTAATATTTGTATAGTTAGTAACATTGAACACCACTACAATTGAAAATTATAATACATAATAATTTGCAGGACCTAAAAGTCATAAATTCAGTTCAACAAGTAAAATATGAGAATTACACCATTTTATGTACATACTATGCCAATGGTCTACTTTTTCAAGTCAATATTTTATTTTAACAAGATCACTAATTTTTCCTCACTCATCATTACTCATGAAGGGTCATGAAAATTTAATAGTAGTAGGAGATTTTAACGCAGTCGTAGGTGAGGGGAAAGAAGAAGAATTTGTAGGGTCTTATGGATTAGGAAACAGAAACGAGAGAGGTAGCAGACTGATAGAATTCTGTGAGAAGCACAAGATGGTAGTCGCGAACACATTGTTCAAGAATCACGTTAGGAGGCGGTACATATGGAAAATGCCAGGAGGGATAGACAGGTATCAGATAGACTACATTCTGGTTAGGAAGAGATTTAGAAATCAAGTAAAAGACTGTAAGAGTTATCCAGGAGCAGATGTAGACAGCGATCACAACTTGGTAGTCATGAAAGCTAGATTAAAGTTCAAAAATCTGAAAACCCGGAAGGATAAGAAACGTATAAATGTAGAAATATTGAGGGATCAGAATATGAAAGATAAGTTCCAGGAGAAAACAGATCAGTTAATAAATAAAGCGAGTAAGGACGAAATCAAGAACGCAGAAACTGAGTGGGAGGGTATCAAGAATAGTCTAGATTCCGCGGCTACGGACGTTTTAGGACACGATAATAGGGAAGCTAGGAAGCCCTGGATAACGGACGAAATCTTAAACTTAATGCAAAAGAGACGAGACTACAAAAACAGACGAGACGAGGAAGGACTGAAAACGTATAAGGCAATAAAGTGGGAAATCATTAGAAAATGTAGAAAAGCGAAAGAACAATGGATAGAGGAGAAATGCAAAGAAGTAGAAGATAAGTTGCAAGTAGGTAAGACCGATGAGGCTTACAAAATAATTAAGAGGAACTTCAGGGATATAGGAACAATAAGTAGAAATGTTAGGAGTCAATCGGGGGACATACTGATAGGAAGAGAGGAGAAAGCGGATAGATGGAAGCAGTACTTAGGAAATTTATACGAGGGTCAGGAATTAGGAGAGATATTAGAGGAAGAATCTAGCATCGATAGGGAAGATGTAGGAAAACCTATATTGAGAGAGGAATTTGAAATAGCACTAAGGGGGCTAAAGAATAATAGAGCGCCGGGTGTAGATAAAATACAGGCGGAAATTTTGAAATGTGCGGGACAGAAAGTAGTAAATAGGATGTTTGAACTGGTAAAATACATATACGAAACGGGCGAGATGCCGGAGGATTATAAGAGGAACATTATCGTTACTATACCGAAAAAGAGAGGAGCCGACAAATGCGAGAACTTTAGAACGATTAGCCTAACTTCCCATGCGTCAAAAATCCTAACTAGAATAGTGCAGAAGAGGATGGAAAATAGAGCGGAGGAAATACTAGGAGAAGACCAATTCGGGTTTAGGCGAAATAGGGGAACTCGCGAAGCTATTCTGGCGCTAAGAGTAATGTTAGAGAAAACAATAGAAAAAGGAAAGAACGCTTATATAGGATTTGTAGATTTAGAAAAAGCTTTTGATAACGTAAGATGGGAAAAAATGTTCGAGATACTAAAGAGCGCGGGAATGAAGTATAGAGATAGGAGAATAGTACACAATCTATACATAGAGCAAACTGCTGTTATAGAAGTAGAAGAGGAGGAAAGGGAAGTAGGTATTAGGAAAGGAGTAAGACAAGGATGTACGCTATCACCACTAATTTTTAATCTGTACATCGAAGAGGCGATTAATGTGGTAAAAGATAGAGTGGATTTCGGGATTAAAGTACAGGGACAGAAACTAAAAATGCTGAGATTCGCGGATGATATAGCAGTATTAGCATCTAGTAAGGAGGAACTAGAATCAGCATTGAACGAAATGGAGGCAGTGTTGACAGAGGAATACGGAATGAGGGTGAATAAAGACAAAACTAAAGTGTTAGTGTGCAGAGGGCGCGAGAGCAGAGCAAAAACGAAAATACAAATTAATAATGAAAGATTGGAGGAAGTTAAAAACTTCACTTATTTAGGAAGTAAAATAAATTGGGATGGAAGAAGCGATAAAGACATAAAACAAAGAATAGCGCAGGGTCGAGTAGCTTTTAACAAAAAGAAAGCACTTTTATGCTCGGGGGTAATAAACTTAAAAACAAGGAAGAGATTTTTGAAAACATATGTATGGAGCACGGCACTTTACGGTTGCGAAACCTGGACGGTAGGAGAAGCAAGTAGGAAGAAATTAGAAGCTTTTGAGATGTGGTGTTACCGAAGAATGATGAAAATACCATGGACTGATAGGGTTAGAAACGAAGAAGTATTGGAGAAAGTCGGCGAGAAAAGGAGTATGTGGAAAAACTTAAAGAAGAGAAGAGATAGAATGGTAGGCCACTTGCTGAGACATGGGGGAATAGTCCGCGATATTTTGGAGGCAGAAATAGGAGTGAAGAAAGGCAGAGGTAGGCCTAGATTAGACTACTGCTCGCAAATAGTAAGGGATGTAGGTTGTAGCACAATTAGCGAAATGCGTAGGTTAGCACAAGATAGGAGAAGCTGGAGGTTAGCGTCCAACCAGTCTTAGGACTGATGACCTAATGATGATGATCACTACTTCTCCTCACTATATGGAAATCCAAATCCTCAATTTGGTGGAAAAAGAAATTGTTTAACATGTCACGATAGCGTTCCCCATTTACTGTGATAGCATTATCAGCTTCATTTTCAAAGAAGTATAGTCCAATTACTCCACTACTCCAAAATGCGCGCCAAACTATGCATCTATGAAAATGTGCTTCATCGCTGAACAAAATTTTATTGCAAAAATCAGCATTACATTCTTTATTTTTTAACACCCAAGTAACAAATGTACGACATTGTAAATGATCTGTTACTTTTAATTGTTGTGGAAACTGAATTTCTCCTGTTGACAAATGCAGATCTTCCTTTAAAATCCGATGCGTGGTTGCTCTAGACAGATTCAGTTGGTGTGCACAACATCAAATTGATGTGTTTGGATACTCTCGTACACTTTCTCTCACTGCAGCAATATTTTCATCTGACCGACCACAAAAAAGACACATTGGTGTTGCTTTATCAATAGTAGAACTCGACACTTCAAATTTCTTGATTAAGTTATGAACTCCTAACTCTGTAGGAGCTTCATTTTGTCCTAATTTTATGCGAATTGTTCTTAATGCAACTATAAATGATCGCTCATTTTCATAAAACAGTCATACACAAACTATTCGTTGTTGAACTGTTAATCGTGGCATACTGACGTCGTATAGTTTGTAGATGACAGTCGTTAAATATTGAAGTCCTATCTTTGACAGAACACAAACGGCGCGTCTATCTCATTGTAATTTAAATCCTATAGTTCCAACTGAGCAATCCTATATATCTGTTGGCTTTCGCCATTTAGCTAAACGTAAATGACATTCAAATTTCGGATATAACGTCTCAATGATTTTTTTAATTATAAAAATTTTTGCAATATTTTATCCAATCAGTTTTTCGGGTAGAACCTTGCAGATGAGCTCTATTTTGATAGTACTTCTCTGGTTTGGTGTATATACATAAGTTATTTCCACAGAGTTAATTTTTTTTGTGAACAGAAGAAAAAGATTTTCGCTCACATTTTAAATCAGATTGCTGGCATGTTTTAAGTTTAGTCCTTAGCATGTTTAATGCTAAGGACTTGTGTTTTTGACCTTGTTGAACTGATTTAGCCTAAGATTAATTTTGCTTAAGGATGTTAATTATTTAATCGATATTAAAGTGTGTTAACTCACTTTATTTTATACAATTCGGGATGTACATGATATTACACGATCTCACATGCCATAAGCAACGTATGCCTGTTCACCCCGTCAACAGGCAATGAAATGTGTACAACTAAATTTAACTACAATGATGATAACTAACGTTATAATTAATACTGTGTAAAGGAATGTTTACTGCATTATCTACTATCTATTATCTAGAGAGACATTAAGACTGAAAGATATTAAATTAGTTAAAAAATAAACTGCTGTTCTATTCAAACACGACATGATATGGCGTCATTCTGGATTATTTTAAATAAAAACAATACCTTTTTCTAATAAAATTTTGTAGACGAGCTTTTTCTGATATTAGAAACCCACATTATAAAAGGTGGTCCAACCAAGACGCACGATGTTAATTGTAAGTAAAACAAAAAGTTTTCAGAGAATTATCTTAATATTTTTTATTATGATAGAAGGATCTATGACAATTATGCGGCCAAATGCTTGCCACGGCTTCGGTGGCATACCTCTATCCGATGGTCCATATTTTCAATGACTCTGAAACATAATTGAGGTTCAATGTCGTTAATGTACCGAATTATCTCATCCTTTAGCTCCTGAATTGTTCTTGGCTTATTGACGTACACTTTTTCGTTTAAATATCCCCAAATAAAGAAGTCCAATGGTGTTAAATCACATGATCGTGGCGGCCAATTAACATCGCCGCGACGTGAGATAACACGGCCTTTGAATTTCTCGCGCAAAAGTGCCATTGTTGCGTTGGCTGTGTGGCAAGTGGCACCATCCTGTTGGAACCACATATCGTCCAGGTCCATATCCTCAATTTCTGGCCACAAGAAGTCCGTTATCATCTCGCGATAGCGAACACCATTCACGGTAACTACTTGGCCGACCTCATTTTCGAACAAGTACGGCCCGATGACGCCGCCAGCCCATAAACCGCACCAAACAGTCACTCTTTGTGGATGCATCGGCTTTTCAACAATCACTCGTGGATTCTTATTTGCCCAAATGCGGCAATTCTGCTTGTTAACGAATCCACTGAGGTGAAAGTGTGACTCGTCGCTGAAGATGATTTTCTTTGTAAAGTCACCATTCACTTCTGTCTGTTCAACCAACCATTCGGCGTATTGACGACGCTTGAAATAGTCAGTAGGCTTCAGCTTTTGAGTCAATTGAACCTTGTAAGCGTGTAAATTCAAATCTTTATTCAAAATTCGCATCAATAATGTTCTTGACATGTTCAATTGTTGGGCACGACGACGAGTCGAGGTTGACGGCTCTTCTGCTACACTATCGCGAACAACAGCAATGTTTTCCACAGAACGAACTGGACGAGCATGCACAGGTATTTTCACATTTCCTACAGACTCGGTTTGCTGAAATTTGCGCACAATTCTCCCGATTGTGGACACATTTGGTCGATTATGCTGACCAAAAAAGTCACGAAGTGCACGAAATGTATTTTGATTTGAACGCCCATTTTCGTAAAAGGCTTCAACAATCTTAATGAGTTGCTTAATTATGTATCTCTCCATGGTTGAATTTGTCAAACACTGAAACAAGGAAATGTCAAATTAAGTTGGGGAAAAAACTTGACGTTAAGGTGTGACTCACAATTAACATCGTGCATTATGGTTGGACCACCCTTTAGATACCCAAATTCAAGATTACATATCGGAAATTGCGACAGGATATTTAAAGCACAGCTCTAGAGGAATTAACTGTCCATCTCAACCTAGTTCAAGCTCTGTTATGCGTTTCTGTGATGTCTTGACTTAAAAATATTTCTGGGTAGGTAATTTCATTCGGCCCCAGTTCTCAGAATATTACCTGGGGTCGGGCCAGCATCGGGCGTTCAGTTTTAATATGAGTAATGAGTAATGACTAAATGACACCCATATCATTAACAATTTCAGAATATTTCGCGTTCAATTCAAAGTTGTATCTTCTTCATCGCTGGTAACATTAATATCACTTTCGCATATTGCTTCGAATATGTTTCAAGTGATTTTTTTTTCAAATGTAGATTAAATCTGATTTACTTATAGTCGTATTACGTAAGTATAGGGAAGACTAGAGCTCTATACAGTTAGATAAATGTACGTATGTATTAATTGCATTTACGTATTAACTAGAAGTCTAAAATAATATTTAATAGCTAGCATAATCCTTCTTTTAATTCTTTCAGATTCCTTAATTTCAACGCTGGCTAATGACCTGAGTATAAAATATACCCACTATAAACTTTATAAAACTTTGATGACAATGAAAACATTAACTAAAAGTTTCTATGTGCTTGTTCTTTGAACTGCTTTTTGCGTTCTTACCTTTCAGTATACAAGGTGTCATTTCTAGACCTCTTTTTGTACAGATTGGGTTACTACTTTGATGACTATACATCATATTTCAGCGTATTATTAACTACATCTAATAATTTAGGTATTTTTCGAACAATGCCATATCCCACAATAATAGTGTAATAAAAAAATGTCTAAGTTACTTTTGCTTTCACTGTCAGCATGAAAGACAGCTAACGAACATACCTATGTCGCGTCGGCTGATTTCGCGTTTAACAAAAATCGATATCGGTTTTTATTGTCTACAAATTACTACGACACAAAGAACTAGATCAGATATCAGATAAGTCCGCGTTTAACAATTAACACATGTCGTCAACGTTTTACCTCGGATCCATACATAATAGATTAATATCTGAAACCGATAGCCTTTTACGGACACCACAAACAAGAGCACATTATGTTGAACTGTCACTCCGCATCTAAACGATTTCACGGTCTAATCAAGGCGGTTCTGTTGTATTAATTATAGCCGAAATAATGCCGGGGCTGATCTATTCCGCTATCGGACGTCGGCTTCAATTTATATTTGGGAGGTGATGACAAGCAGATTAGGCAACGGGTTGGCGGTTTGATCTGGGTACCTACTTGGTGGACAGAGCTTTGTGGGCGATGGTTCTGTCAGCCTGTATTCATATTACGGCCGTGATCTGATCTAATTGTCGGGAGACATGCGTGACATTGAATTATAGGTATCTAAAGCTATCACTTCCTAAGCGGAAACTGATGGTTGAAGGAATTTAGCGATATATAAAAATTTAGTCTAGATAAGACGATTATCTGCTTAAGCTAAACATTCTATCTCCATATTAGTAATAATGTATTTAATATAATGCAAAGTTTTACTTCGCAGAACTACTGAAATAAGGAGGTTATAACTCCACCACATCTTCAAGTGCCTTATATAATAAGAATTAAACAAATTCGGCCAAAACAGCTATTCTCCTGGCTATATGTCAAACGCCGAGCGCTGAATGAAATAACAAATTTTGCCGTATTTTGTCTAACAGAGCTAGCACTAAAATACAGTGATTCAGATTGTTTCAAAACCACAAGAAAGATGCAGAGTGTTGTCTATCTCAGGATATCGCTAACTGCAGACCGGTTTCGACCTTATTTTGGGTCTCGTCCGTGCAATGTAAGTGAGTATAACTTTGACAGATGAGGCTCACATCTAGTAGACGTTGCTACGTTCCACCGCAGTATAACGTACCAAACGCCATCTCTTGGTAGTTTCGAGAACAATCTAAATCGTAGTAAAAACTTGATCATCAATCAATATAATGCAAAGTTTCCCTCTGCAAAGTACCCTCTAGCACTACTATTAAATTAGGATTAACGAAGCAATATGTAAAAGCTATAGATAAAACGGGAATTGTTTTAAGAAAAAAAAAAAATTTTAAATTTTGTAAAAATTCCTTTTCCGCCATTTCATATTAAATTAGGATGAATCAATATATAAAAACTATAGATAGAAATGGGAATTATTTTAAGTACTTACGTATCCAATTTCCAGCTCTTTTGGAAGCAAAGGAAGCAGAATTAAAGGAGAGCATTTTCATAGTACCACAAATAAAAAAATTTATGCAGAACCGACAGTTTGAAAAAACAATGACAGCAATTAAAAAAACAATCTTGGATATGTTTTGAAAATGCAACAGAAAGGTTTTTAAGAAATTATAGACATCCGCAAACTAGAAAACGAATTTTTTTGTTGAAAAGGGAGACATTTTCAAAGAAAAGAAGAAACTAGAGACTCAAAACTATTTGTGTTGTTGCTTTTTACTATGTCTTTTAATGTTTATTAAATGTAATGTTTATTGAAGTGTAATTTATCCTTTAGTTTTTAATTTATTCTAATTATTCAGTTGATCAAAAACCTTATGTGAGGGGCAAAACAGAAGGTAGACGTGAAATCAACGTAAATAACTCACTTATAATCACTTATCAAACCCAAATCAACTTTCAATGTCAAAATTTGTAGGCCTGTGTAGTCTGATCCTATTTTCTTCATTTCATTCACGGTTTGTTACTATTTTGAAAACTGTTAGCCCTAGTAACCTTAAACAATTTCCAATCGATTCGGCGTGAAGAAATACTCGTCAATATAGCCTTTATTAGTTTTGTCCAGGTTTTGGGTATTTCTAGACTACAATGTCACGTTACTCACGACAACCTTTGGAATTATTATTCGTTGAGATCAAGCATCCATTCACATCCGGAGCCAATTAAAGAAAATCAGTTCCGAGACGCACCAACTTTTATCGGCGGCGATCCATTATTAGGCGATAAGGCCAGCCTCTGCGAGGCTTGTACATAAATGTGCTAACGTTCGCTGTCTCTGGCCAGACAACAAGCCACTGGCATACACGCAATGGACACTAATTAATTTACATTACAAGCCACCTAATTAAACTAATTTAATAAGCGCCGTAGTAAATCAGCCGGTCACTTCGATTAATCACTTTCCGAACGGATGAGGAGAGATGCTGTGATAAATTAATGTGATTTCAACTTCTGTGCTACGATGATGCAGCAATACTGGAAAATTTATTGAAACAGAAACCTCACACAAATGTGAGCTCGTCCAAATGTCTGTGTCTTCCGGAAATATACAATATGCAGTGGATTGATATAGAAATATATTTTATCATTTCGTTCCCATTATATAAAATCCTATATATAAAATTTATACAATCTAATCGATTACTTTCATCTTATACATAAAATAATATACATATGTAGATGTCAAAGCGTGTTGATTTGGCAGTTACCAAAAATATGGACTAATCTAATTATAAGAATCTGAGATAATGTCAGATTTTATTTAATAATCGCAATTATCGCGTAAAATAAAAAGCCCTCTAATGATGGCGTAATGAAGAATTTTTTTGTGAATCATCTTTTTTTGCAGAATAATTTACTAAATACGTATTAAATTCAGTTAAAAAAATTCAGGAAAATATGTTTCAAATAATTAAAAGGATATCACAATTACAAATAACACAATTAAGACTGACTTAGTTTTCCACAAAACACCACTTGACGCGGATCTCGCCAACAAAGTTGGTTAAAATTTGAGTTTTAATCGTTTCCAGATAATGCCAACAAAGCTGATTAAAACTTGAGTTTTAATCATTTCTAGATGATGGTGTACAATTTTGGTGTTTTGTAGAAAACTATGTTAGTCTTATCTCCACACCAAAGGTAATCAGTCAGTCAGTCAGTCTTATCTCGACCTACTCCAGTAATAACACAATTATAAAAAAGTGTCATGAAATTTTGTTGTATATCAATAAATAAACTTAAAAGAATAAATAAACAATGAATTTGTTAATACAAAATAAGGTAAGTTAATACATTGTTTTATCCATTTTCATACTACATTTAGTTATTTGTTTAATTGTGATTTTTTTTAAGAAAAGAGTATTTTTTTTATTAACAACTATTATTTATAAAAATAAAAATTCTTCTAATAATTTTTTTTGTCGCGATTTAATTAAGTATTAATAACAACAATAAAAAAAGTTTTACGAAATTTTTTTGAATCTCAATAAATAAGCCCTCAAAAAAATTAAACAAAAAATTTGTTAAAAAAAATAAAATACGTAGACAAATGGCTTTTTTTCCATTTTTATAATATAATTACTTGGAATTGCTATTTTTACGTAAAAAAAATTTAATCAACTACCTACTGTTACCTATAAAAATATATTTTTTTTATAAAAAATAAAAATTTCTAGATGATAGATTAAAAACTTATTAGCATGTAAATTGCCTTATCAATTTCCTTTAGATATATCTCTGTAGGATAATTAGTTCAAAAGTTATTAACAGTTAAAGTGTTTTTTTCAATAATTAATTTAAAGTGTTAAATAAACAAAAATATTAAAAAAAATTGTTTTTGCCTACAAATATTCTATTCCATCGTAATAGAAGGCCCATAAATTTTTTGGAATTTTTTTGAGAATAACGAATTTTTAGTGCATTCTACAAATAAAATTTGACCTAAAGATTTTGATGATCTCGCCCTTTTCGTGACGCAACTTCAACGCACTCTATCATTTTAACAAATAGACTTATAGAAAACGTGTTTCAGGAGTAATTTGTTGGATATTTTGTACTCTATAATTTTAAGTCAACAAAATTATCTAGTATTCCCATAAATTTTGAGTTATTTATTAAAACATGTAGAAATTTAAAAACTTAGGATTAGATGTTTTAGTTTTTTTGCCATTTATTTATGAACACTGAGTGACTTCAGGGATGCCCATATTTTTTTGTTATTATTGATACTATTCTGCACAGATATTCAGGAAAATGAATTTTTAACTCAGTACTTTCAATGTTTTTAAGGTTTTCTTGATTGTTCTATAATCTATAATGAAAAAATTGGTGTGTGGTTAAAAAATTCAGAATTAATACGATGAAGAAATATGGCAACATAATAAATTTAATTAACCAATGAGAGACCGATAAAAAGTTATATAATAAGCACCTTCATAAAAACAGTGGTTAATATTATAGTTGTGGTAGTTTTGTTATATCGTGTCTCTCTCTTTGTTGTTGATCCTATCTTCCCGTGACCTATACTTATGTCATATAAAATTAAGAGATCTCCAGGCGAGAAAAGTGTACCCCTGTTCTTACTTTTCCGCACTCCACTATACTAGCGGAAAAGTAATGTAATCGTGTAAAAAAAAAGTGAAAAAACAAAATTTTTTTTGGGTTTATTTTTCGTTTTTCAGTTTAAAAACAAAAAAAATGGTTTTTAAACATTTTTTGCTGTGTGTGTGTCGTCGTTGTCGTCGGTTTTTATTCTTGTTAGCACGATAACACAACTAAATCGTGTCGGATCGATTGGCTTTTGACTGATTCTGATCGGGGACGTCTCCCAGACGATACCTATTGATTTTGATGTGGATAGCACATACCACCTCCTCCTTTGGGTCTATTTGAGAATTTTTTTTGTTAGCACGATAACTCAACTAAATCATGTCGGATCGATCGGGTTTTGAATAATCCTGATCGGGGATGTCTCCCAGACGACACCTACTGATTTTGAGGTGGATAGGACACACCCCACCCTGTCCATGGGTCATGAGAAAGCACGATGGTGGACTATTTGAGAAATTTGTTTTTTTAACACGATATTGATTTTTAGATAAATAGAACACACTATACCATGTTCATTGGTCATGAGAAAGCACAATGGTAGACTATTTGAGAAATTTGTTTGTTAGCACGATCACTCAATTAAATGTCAGATCGATCGGGTTTCGACTGATTCTGACTAGGGACGTCTACCAGACGACATCTATTGATTTTAAGGTGGATAGAACACACCCCACCCTGTTCATGGGTCATGAGAAAGCACGAGGGTGAACTATTTGAAAAAAAAGTAATACTATCGGATAAAACACATATTCTGCATTGATGTGTTGGTTTATTTTTTCTCGGCCATTCAATTTCGAGACACAGATATTCTACGTACGGAAAAGTCTATTTTAAGGTTTTAAAACTGTTCATTTAAAGTTTATTTTTAAATCAGTCATTAATTGAAGATAAATGAATTTTAAATTACGGTCATGTGGTTGTTAAATATAATAATTTTATACTACAATACGTCGCAGTAAACAATGCCATGTCAAACTACAGTCCTAAAGAGTAAAATGGCTGGTATAATAAAACAAAATAGTGATTAACTAATAAACATTGTCTAATGCCATAAAAAATCACCTTCATATGTACTGAAAACAAAACTTACACAATCTCCTTGACAAAATACACCGAACATACGAGCGAAGCTCAAATTCATTGACTAAAATACCAACTTTCTATTACAAACAATCGTCGATCATCCAACTTATAAATTATTACGCTTTATTTAAAAGATAATCGCCTGTAATTAAAATATTGCCTACCTAATATCTCACGTTTCTTAAACGAATGTAGCAATAAATTTATACACACAAAAAAAAATGCGAGACATATCACATGTGACACGGAATATCGCAAACCATTTAACTTCTCGTAAAGAACAAGCTAACCTCAAAAGCGTCAACAGGTGAATGACATGAAGAAATTCGATGCTGACACTGATTTTGTTTACAATTACAGTGATGCATTAATATTTACTCGAATAGTAATACATGTAAGAATTTGTAGTCCAGTAAATTCGAATTACCTCCATTAAAGTATGATTATGGTCTATCACTATTTTATCATTTAAGTTATCTATATATTTATTTACATAATCTCTTAGTGATTAAGTTGACGAATATACATTTATACAAATTTTAGAAGTTAATATTAACGTCTAGATAATATTGTGTAATTATTTGAAGATCCAAGATCTCTCAACAACGTCTGTCTTTCCCAAGAACAGAAAAGTGGAAGATAAAAGGGTCGATTTGAAACTTTTGTTGAAAATGTTGTTACATTTCTAGTTAACTTGGTGTAGGTTTAGTGTAATTGATAATTGAATAGTCTATTTAGCTACAGTATTTACCAGTTTTCCAAAAGGTGTTTAAACAGTTTACAAGAGATCAAAGTAGGCCATGAAATCTCAGTTAGGTCACATTGACTAAAAAACTTCTCAGACCTTACCAAAGATGATAGAGGTTGTATGAAACTGTAGTTACGTAAGTTGTGATATAATATAGTTATTTTATGAAGTCATTTATGTGTAGGGTATAATATAGGGTGTCTTATTTGGAACTATAGGATTTGAATTGGGCTCAATTTGTGTTCTGTCAAAAATAGGGCATCAATATTTAACGACTTTCATCTACAAGTCATACGACGTCAACATTTAAATTCAAATACTAACACCCTATGTTTGATAGAACACAAATGGCACGCAATTCCAATACTATAGTTCCAACTGAAACACCCTATGTATCACTTTATATTTAAAAAATAGACTGTATGATATAAAAACGTAGAAACAAAAATAGAAACATTTAAGCTTATATTATATGGTAAATAGTAATAGTAATATTACTTTCTTCTATGAAGCACGAATCATCTCAATCTTGTTACAAACTATTAATTGTTCTAGGAGAGCCTACAAAGTTTTTTGTCAGTCTAGATTTCAGATAATGTAGATAAACTTAAATGATTTGGAGATATTATTAGGATTTGGAGATATTTTAACATAAAAAATACAAAAGGTAATTTTTTATCCATACTTCATTTACAGTAACTAGAAAGCCATACTAACTCATGGTCATAACAATAACCTTGGTCATAATAAACAATGTTTTGCGGTGTTCATATATATATTAGATTGAATTTTTTTTCTTAAAATCACTAAAATGTTTCAGTACTTCTTTTTACCCTTTATTTTCATTTTTAATAATCCCAACATATTATTTTTCTCTCAGTGTGAAACATGAATTACTTCAGTTTCATAGTAGAAAATGTGAAGCTGATCAAAAAATGAAGGATTCAGATATTGCGAAGAAAATTCTTATTCATTGGTTAAGAACTTGATAGGATTAAGGTTTTTAAAATTGCTGAATGTAATTCTGAGTTGTAAAATCCAAGATCCAATTTGGCTGTCGAGAATGTCAAACAATATATGGTTGTGTACAAGGTTTTGCGTCTTGAAGATTATTAACTATTAGCTAAATCCAGATTTGAGCTCAGATTCACAAAATTCAAGATGGTATATCTAAATACCACACCAAAGTTTTAAGTTATACTCATACTGATTAAATAACTTTCCAATCGAAGGAAATATAGCTATGATTAAACACCTTCAAGAAACTAATTTCAATTAAATATATTAGACACATATTAAAATATTGAAACACAATAACTATTCAAGTAAGAATAACTAATCACTGGAGCAAAACAAAAAACGTAAGTAGTGTGAAATCTAACTCACTTTCTTTTAATACACATTAACATACACTTTCTGTTCTCATTTTGATTACTTTCAAGTGAATCTTGGAGAACTTAGTGGATAAATAGTAAACTTTTTCACCAAAATATAATGTAAAAAGAAAAGTACTACCGGAAAAGTACTATACGGAATACCACTCTGATGATCGATTACTGCTGTCTTTAAAAAAAGGTGACCACCTCAGTAACAGCTGTAAATCATTGAAAGCATCTTTTGATGAAAAACGATGAAAAACATCGTTTTCAAACAAAGAATAATTCTTAAAATGTTGGTCAATCATTATGTTTCTACCATTTTTTGTTTGACAATTTCAACTCAAATTACAATTTATCAAACTGAAAAAACTTGTATCGTGAAGTCTTATAGAAGTTAAAGTATTTTTTAGATGTTGGTACGTCATATCGAAATCTGTATCCTTAATATTACAAATCTGACTTTTAAGCTCAGACTCAGCAAATTCAACAAATTGTAGACAGAATTTCAGGAATTTATTAAATTTACTTAAAGCTACACTGGAGGAGTCGTCGTGAATTTTGAAAATCTGAGCTTAAATTCGGCATTTTGGATTAGGATACGACGGCGTTCCCTTTAGATTGGCAAAATTTGGACGGCGAATTCATTTTTAGGACATCAAAATCCTTCGAAGATACTTAGTCAGATCTTTGATTACAAAAGACGTGTGAATTTTAATTAACCTGGTAATCGCTTCCAAAGGGGAGGGATTAAACAGAATCAATGCCAAGACAGTAACGTACTTAATATATTCGAGCTTAGGTGAATTATGAGACGGTAAATACAAAAACACTGTCTAGAAGTTTTCCTCATGATGATTAAGTAACAAATGGGGTACGAATTACATCTAAAACCAACTTTGAAGTATATTTTACTAAAGATATACGGAAACTTTATCATTAACATCATTAGCACATTTTTGGGTATACGGTAGGCATCATTAAATATGTGCATCATTAGCATGTGTCGCTGTGGTAGTATTAGATTAGACTACAATTCATGCACATAAAATCGCTTTCAAAGGTTTAGACAGTATCAATACTGAGCCAATAAGTAACACAATGAATATAATCGAGATTAAATGAATTGTGAGATGGAGAATAAAGCGACAAATTCTGCTCATTATGATGAAATAACAATTGGCGTACGATGCATAAAGCGAACAGGAATAATATTTTACGAAATATATAGAAAAATTTCACGAAATAAAGATACAGTGGACGCTGGTTTCTCAAAATAAATTTACCGTACTATTCCATCAATACTCGGTTGTGTTAAGAGCGACAGTGCGTCATAATTCACAGTCACTTTTTGAATAATTGGTATCCATCATCATAAACCGTTTTCTTCAACTTATCCCCACTTTCACCTATAATAAACAATAAATACACTATTTGCCGACAACAGATTTCTCTGCAGATTCTACTCCTTAGGCCGAATATTTAGTGTCGATATGCAGGCGTGACGTCTTTCAAAGCGATGAGAATATAAGACGTTCAGTATGTAGTTCACTAGACAATAGGAGAAAAAAATGCCTAGATGAAAAATTTCACCATACGGGCTACAAAAAATATGACTTGGTTTTATTGAAGTGGAATTATTGTTTCAATGATGCTCGTCCATATGACAATTATGGCTAAATGGGCATCTTATTTATTCATACATAAAGTGAGCTAGAATTAGAACACGTTGATAATATCGTGGCATCGATATAGTATTAGAAGTAAATGTATGTGCTTTATTTAGTATTGTACCTATTTTAGCTGTGAATGCTGACAACGGGTCCTGTTGATGAGGATGTCTTTGCCATCGAAATATGCATATACGGTACAATACACTACCATTCATCGTTAAAGAATTATAACAAACGCGTTGTATTTATGAGGACTACAAGAACATTGTTTACTGCCAATGTTTTTATGGATTTCTAATTATTGTAAATAAACTAATGATATTAACTTTTAATATGTTTGAAGAGACACGCTAATGTTACAAAAAATTTTACGATACGATATTTTAAAGAAATACTTCTATGATTCCTATTCTATAATTAAATTCTTGTAATTTTCCACATAATTGTGGTTCATCAAAAGAGTCCGGACACCAATTCTAGCAATAGTTATACAAAGTATACTAGGTAGTTCAATGTTAGGCACTTTATATACAGCGTTAGTTATATAATTTCGCACAATATTCATAATTTTGTTATTGCAAAATTTTTGCACATATTTTTTAAGTATAATCTTTTTTACAAACATAGTAGATTTTATAAGATCGAGGGTGCTATATAAATGTAAACTTACATAAAAAAATACATGTACCAGTACATTAAAAAATAAAAATGATTTACAGCTATCATCGTATCTCGTATCCGGGATCTCAAACACATTTTGGCATGACATTAATTGCGTAACGTAATTCTTAAAACTGAACATGCAAATAATTCTATGCTTATAGACAAAAAGTTAACTATGCTAAATTAAAACTGTTGAGAAAATGTCATATCGCTAAACTGATTCATTATTCTGTTACTATTACAGTTAAATTAACTTTATCAGTCAAATTTCCGCAGTAAAGAGTTTGATTTCAATAAGACTAAGCTCATTTTGATGTCCGATCATATATTGATTTGATCCCCTTACATTTATCTTTGTTAAGTTAAAGTCGCGGGTCTATTTCAATAGGCCAAACAATATAAATAATCTGCAACAACAAATTCGAGTTGAAATGGAGATACCAACACTAGAAATCTCTGAAGGTTCAATAATATTCAGGTTGGTCGGTAAATATTGCCATCACGTATCACGTATTGTCCTCATGAGTTACCAATGTTAGAATATTAATGGCAGATAGTTTGGACAACTGTAATATTTCTGTAGAAAAATAGAGTGAAATCTGCTTTATACGTATTTTTCTCAGAAACACACCCATTCAAGTCACATCTTATGAACGGCAAACAGAAAGCCCTTAATATGGGCTACAGGGCTACAGTTATACTTATATTTAGGGAATTAATTTTTGTTAAAAAGGGGGTTGTGGTTTAAACAAGACTATTATAACGTCACAGTTCACGTAAGACCTGAGAAGAAAATAACTTTTATGCCACTCAACGTCTTTTTGTAATATAAGATTGACGTAAGGTATTTTATAGTTTTTCGAAAAATCATTTGTACATAAAGTAATACTTTTTGGTAAACGAAAAATAGTGGTATTTAAAGCTATTGTCCATATTTAACTAGTTTCACCAAGTTACCGAATTTTTGTTGATACGCGGTGAAACTTTCTTAAGTTATGAATATGTCGATAACATGTGTTCTGTATACCTATAATTCGAGTCTTAGTTACATAATATAAACTTACATAACACATAGTATTTTCATATGAAAATAGAGACAAGAGAATTGCTTTATATAACTGTTTTCTTGTTTTATAATTTGAGATTACTTTTATTTGCACGTAATATTTTTAGCTGCATATATGCCTGTCTCATTAAGACATTGACATAATCCTTAAATTTTATATCAGTGGTTGCGGTCATAACACACATATATGTTTGATTATCAACAAAAAATACTATATTTCCATGAATTTTAATATCTAGTTTTGAAATAAGTTTTTCATATTAATTTTTATGACTAAATATTATTCTATTGTTTCTTATACATTCAATTTTAATTTATACCTTATTATATATATATATATATATATATATATATATATATATATATATATATATATATATATATATATATATATATATATATATACATATATATATATATATATATATATATATATATATATATATATATATATATATATATATATATATATAGTAATAACATTTGTTTATGCTAATACCTGATCTGAGTAGCTAAATGTAATATAAACTAGATATAAACTATCATTTGTGTAACTATAAACTTCTCAGTCTTTTACGATTTTATAGACATCAAACGTGTATAACAGGAATATAAATGGACCCAATATGGAGCCCTGTGAACTCCCGAAGTTCCGACTTTCGAAGTAGATATATAATACTTAAATTGGTACAAACCTTTGGTGACGATTACCCAAATGTGACCAAACAAATAATGTCATTAAATTGTGGTTATACTATGCTCTGCTTTAATCCTAATTAATGTACTGCTATACTAAGCAAGTAATGTAAGTATACTTCGCCTGGATTTAATTGCTTTATAGAATATTTGAGAATATAATACAGAAATTGTTGTTATTAAATGATCATCCAACAATATATTTTCAAAATTCGTGTACTGCGCTGTTTTGTCGAAAATTTAACATTTAAATTCGATATGTCTCGCGAGACTGGCTCCAGTGACGCCATTTTCGAATATATTTTGATAATAATTTTTTGTATTATACTTAAATATATATCTAATAACTTTCTTGACTATTATTATCTTATTACCTTTCCTTCCGTCCAAAAAAAAATAGTCAAAGAAGATTAAGAAGTGGTGGGTCAAAATTCTTGATACACTTTCATTTTGGATAAACAATCTATAGGTATATATATATATATATATATATATATATATATATATATATATATATAGTGTGTGTGTGTATGTGGAAAAGAAGTATGGACTACCCCTAATAATTTGGTAGTCTATAGGTTTTATGGAAAACGCTTGAATACGTCTACTTAGTGTTCCAGTTTCCCACATTCTGTTATAATTCATTTACTTTTTTACTGACATTATTTTTACTGTCAAAAATAAGATTGCGATTCTGTCGTGCTGTTTCAAAATGGCAACTGTTCAATTGTGCGTTCTTATTTTATCAGAAAAAAAAGCAAACATAATCACACTAAGACAGTCCTAAAACTTTTATCATTCAATGCCTACCCTTACATTAAGTTTCTTGATATGAGCTTGTTTTTAAGTCCGTGATGGGAAAAAAATCAATATCTCATTGTCGTTGTAATAGCAGAAAGAATTCACCAGAAATGATACGAAATGTTCAAGAAGAATTTGTTTCTAGACTTGGGCACTGTCAGGTTGTCAACGGTCGTCACTTTCAGCATTTACTGAAATAAGTTTTATGTGTTTTATCCTCAACACATCATTCTTAGTTTATTATTTAGTTGATTGTTCTTTGTTGTGTTCTTGTTTTGTTTTATTTAATATTACGCGTTGTCAGTTTAATTGATAATAAAACTCGTTCAGTAGTGTGCTTTTTTTCTGATAAAACAAGAAAAAGTTACTCTTTTACTGGGAATTAACTTAATGTTCACAATTGAACGGTCGGCATTTTGAAACGGCACGACAAAATCGCAAAGAAATCTAGTACGTGGCTAATATGGGTAAATATTATGATCTTTACAATCCAATATTTGATAATCTCACGAAGCGTAATGGTAATAAGGATATCTGTGCGGCTTTGAGAGCTTAAAATATTTGCTCTGGTCATAGAAACTAATTCAGATTATTGGTTCTTTAATTTTCGTAACAGCACAAAGATGCGGCGCAAATATTTGCCGCGAGAGATTACGTGTGTGAGTTTCGCAATATTTGTTCGGTTGAATATCGCGCAGTGGACGTAGGAAGGCAATAACTAAAACCGAGTAAATAGCGGGTAATTCGAGAATAAATATTTTTAAATTGGATTTGTTTGTAGACATCGTCCTGAATACCGTTGTTTGTTAAGTTTTAAAGAGTTTTTGAAAGGTAATTAGCTTAACATGATTGTAGTCGACATTTTAGGTCATTAATATTGTATCTTTCGGCATATGTAGTGTTGCATCATTGGATTCAGCTTTACTCCAATAGAATAGACAATTTAATGAATGAAAATGACTTGTTTCTTATTGTTTCATACATTACAACAGATGAACGTCGATAGCAAAAACTTCGATGAATTTGTTTAAATATGCAACATAAAGAAGTTGGTCGTCATAACTAATGATTTTTTTTTTTTACTATGGATACAAGTAGTAATTTATAGAGTACGTGAACTTCCTCTTCTTACTAGAGTAAGGTATTCTTCATATATGGCAAGACTTAAGTATTTAGGTCCCATTAAGTATTAACTATATAATCTATTATAGTACTATAAACTAGCAATGGAAGGCTTGTGAGGTACTTGAACTTGACAGTTCCCACTGAATATTTTCAAAGTTCTGGAGGTAACTTTCTTAAAAACTTTTGCAATATGGGTTGTCGAACAAACAAAACGCCAAACCACAAACACATAAAACAAATATGTGGTACTGCACCGTTTCCTCTTTGTTTTATGAACCATAATTCTGGTCATAACATTGTGGCTTATTCAAAGAAAGGTATATGACAACCTATAATGAATGAATTGAGTGAGTAAGGACAAAGACGTTACCGATGCCAAAGTTCCCGATATTTGAATTACACTATTGATTTAATAAATAATTATGAGATGTTGTGTTGGTTGCAAGACAAATGGACGACACGACTTCTTATTACTACTATATGCATTCTTGTATAATTAATTAACTCGTAAGTATCTGTCAAGTCTTCTAGAAACAGCTCGCCTCTACTTTTAACGATTATATTACCACTTCAATTGTTTCCAAAGAGAAACATTTTCCATAAATAATTTTACATAGCAGCACAAGTGCTTGATATTGATGACGAATGTATTTTTTACAACAATTATATTAACATAGAAGGTCGGTATATACAATTAGTTGTTTTTTTTTTCTTGCGCAAAAACTTACGTATTATTCCCTTAATTTTTTTTTGTTTTCGATAAGAGTATTCAATACTTTCAATATTTGTTCGGCGTTTTTTGCAGATTTTTTTACGATTTCACTGTCTATGCTATAAACCTTCAAAGGGGCTTTCAATAACATGGAAGTAGTATTTATACATTTTAGTTTAATTGGTCTAAATTTTAAAAGAGGTTGGTAGTAACAACTATTTTGCTGTTTTAGTCACATAAAAATCGACCTCCTTCCACCAAGGCCTCAGCCTACGAAGGGGAAGGATTCAGATATAGACGAGGACAAATAGTCTCGTGCTCAGGGAAACCTTCGACTCTCAATTACCGCTGTTGGATGTCAAACCCAAGCATATCACGGCGACCAATACCAATACTAGTCCTCCACCTGGAACCATAGCACAAATAACACTATTCCATCCTTGCAGCGGACGCGAAGCAAACGTTTTTATTAGTTCTGTATCAAGGACTAAATTAAAAGGAGGTCGAATTATCTATATCTTCCCTCTGTATTTTCTTTGTGATCTACTGCAGATCAACCAATCCAGACCTTAATTCATGAGGTGACAAGAAACAATATATAAGAACCAGAGTCACTGTGAAACTTTAGAAGAATGACATGAACGAATCTTAGACTATTTGGAAGATACAGATCAAAGAATCGATGGAAAATATAACGACTGAGCCGAAATAATTGAGAATTACCTAGTAGTAGACCAACTGAGTTAATATGTAGCCAATGAACGTCACATATTATTTACTTGGCCAAAAATTCTGATACTGAATTTGATAATATATTTAAATAGCAATCTTTAAGCAAAACTAAACTATTAATGTGTTAAAATGGTTCAGCTCTCATTATACTTAAAAATGAGAAATAGTAATTAAAAGTCGACAAAAGAAAATAAGAAGAGACTACTGACGAATATTCCGATTATATTTAGATTAGTCTATATAATAAGATACGTATATAGTTATTGTACTATATATAATCAGATAATATTATAGTTAATAATAATATGTCTGCAAAGTGTACCAAAAACTACTACTTCGTCCATATTTGTTAAACATGTTTTCTCAGAACATGTATATAGGCTCTCTAGACAATCTTGCTGTACATTCTGCCACGGGTCTCTATTTTGTCTCACCCTAATAAAAAATCAAGAATCTTCAGCAATACCTATTTCAGCAGATTAGTTGTCTAATATAATTACTACAATCTATTTATAAATAATTAGGCTATTATTACCTAATGCACTGTCATTTATTTATATTTATAAAGACTGGGCTATGGATGATATTTAACAAGTTCTATTTATCTTCTTGTTTCATTTCAGTTCATCCGTTAATTATAATAACTATGATTAGAATTAACACATTAAATGGGTAATGGCTCTAGTATAGTAAATTTGTAGTGTTAGCTCTATTAGATTCTAAGAGGAAGGGGTTGACCTTCGGAGGAATTGAGTGGTTACATTTAAGAGTGGAACATATATTGCAACCACTCAAATGTAACACCATTTCAGGCAGAGGAAATATCTGGAAACGTTTAAACCAGAAAAATCGGTGGGTAATTCTAGAGTTTACATTCGATAACTTGATGAGGATAGAATCTTGACATTTCACCGTCAGGAGGCGTCAAGATTATGGCCAATTTCGAAGTATTTTACAGATGCGACAGTTGTTCAATCTTCATTCTTTTCATTACTATATCATTGACATAATGAAATTTGATCTATATTTTCATGTTTTTGATAATATGCTAATGTAGTGCATAACTAGATATAGATATAGGATAGATACTCTTAGGAGTAAGACACTAGTTGAATTTATATTAGTAATGTCAACTCAACAATAGAAATTAAAACAGAAATTGGAATTGAAATACGAAACTTTAAATCTTATATATTGAATAACGTAAATATTTAGTATTTCTGGAATATCTTACGTAAGTAATAAAACAATGTTTAAATATCTATAAAACGGCAATATAATTGTTTAGTAAAGTGAATTAAATATAATAATCAACTTTGAATATTATAAAATATGAATATATATAAATCAGAACTCAAGTGTTCTATAAAAGTGATATTCATAGTGCTATTATTTTTGATTTGTCAATTAGACAATAGTTCTAAATGTCAAACAAAAATCATTCTTTGGCTTACTGTCTTCCATTCTTTGCTTTCCTATTTTATTAAATGTAAAAAAATGTTGTACTTTGTCAATACATAAGTAGCATTCGTATTTATTGGCGATTATTCTCACTCTTTGTTGTATCTTCAGAATCGTTGAAATGTATATAGAGATCATATTATCTGGACAAGTTTTGACCTATGTTCGTCATTAAGAGCAAACGATGCCTAAATTACCAATATGCAGGGTTTATCTTAATACGATATCATGGTTGCTTTACCGTCCCAGCAGGAGTCGGACTGGTTCCAGAGCCATAAGGGACCGAGGACCATATTAATTTAATTTAATTTTATATCGCATATTTCGAATGCCTCGTAGTCATACTATAAATAAATGCAGAGCACTTAGATGATAACTTATATTTTTAGTCTGTTGGTATTTCGTGTCTATTATGTTTTCTTCGGCTTGTCATATATTTTATTTTTTTTTTTGTTATAGAACCTATCCTAATTCACGGCATATTTTAAGGAGTATCCAAGTATTTCAGATATATTTTGTAATCAAATTTCAATTTATTACAATGGTATTTCAATAATGGGTGTTTTGACAACCGGTAAAATTTATTAACTTTTTATATATTTTTGTATAAACGCCGAAAATAAATTTACGATCGTAGATAAAAAGTGGTACTGAATATTTTACACATGTAAGTGATTTCAAAGCGTTTTTATGGCTTGCAACAGAACTGGACGAGACCCACTAGACTGGATAGCAGAACATGGGAAGTGCTGTTATTAGAATATTTCGAATGGGCGGTGCATGAGTTGTGGAAAAGGTCGATAGCGATATACATAAATATATTAAGTAACAAGAAAATACTTGTAATTATTTATATTATTTAATAGGGGATTTGATTCGTGGTTTTAAGAGATAAAACGACAGCGAATAGAATGACTAGTAGATGAGTAGCTAGCGTTTTGTATTTTTTTATTAAATTAGATCCCGATATAGCCTTAAAATTTCGAGTAAGCTCTTTATCTATTATTATTAACATGTAATAATATTTTATTTAAATCTGATTTAGTTTAAAATTACGCTATTTAACAAGTTTTTTGTCAGATGAATAGGGATAACGACTTTTGTGTTTGAATTTGTTGCATATTAGAAAAAAGGTATCAATGACACTTATTTAGTCTCAACATTCAGGTACCATTCTTGGATTTGTTTCTCTCTTGTGCTTGAATTTGTTCCATAATATAAAAAATATATCAAATAATGTTCCATACCATGAAGTGTTGCACAACATTTATTTTATCACAACATTCAGTTCTTTATGCTTGAATTTTTCCCATAATATAAATAATATAGCAAAAGTTGCATAATAAAATCATCCAGAGCATAACATTTATAAGATAAGTGTTAACATATTTAATATAAACATAGAATAATACAAAGTGAATAGAATAATACGAAGTGAATTTAGTTCATAGAAATTTTAGGTATATGTATTAACTTGAAACAAAACAATAATAACAAATTTAGAATATAGAAGAGAACACCTGACTTTCATTTTTATACCTACATGTAGAATATAGGCCATATCGCAGTAATTATTGTATATGAACTGTATGAAAGAAGAAGTCCAGTCACGTATCCAGTTTGGCTGAGAGCTAATGAATTAATAAGGAAACTCTTATCTACCTAGTGCCTTACACTTGAAAGTACCCTATATTCCCCCGTATCAACTTCTACCCTCTGTGTTTAAATTAGGCTTGACCATTTATAAAAAAATATGAAACAAACAATATTGTTGACAAAACAGTTATTCACAACCTAATAAGGATATCGGAAATCTACTGAAATGCGAGTATTCGCAGACTGTTCCAAGATAGACCAGGGTACATATGGTTTGTATAATAGTTAGCAATCGTATGAATCAATTAACTGACATTTTTAAACAGTGTCGTGCCAAAAACATATTTTAGAATAACAGTTAGTACCTACACTACAAATCCGTCAACCTATGACAGAGTAATGAAAAGGTTCTCCACAAAGACATTCAATGGAAGTGATATTTCCATCAAAAATAAATGAAATAAATTCAACAAAAATTAATATAAATGAAACAAGAATGAAATAAATTTTACAGAAATATTGAAGATGCCAATGAATCAAATTATACAATAAAGCTATGACATGACTTCATAACTGCATTTTGTTCGGTAAGTTATTAACTGTCTATGCCGTACGTAGTTTATTTATGTCGCTAGATATATGTGCTGGTAATTGTGGCATATTAGTAACAATTGCGAGTGATGTATCATATGATCCGTGCGTCGTCACTAAATTGATACACCCGCAAACATCCATTATACAAAGTATATACAGGTATGCGTCCACTATAGACGAAATGTTCTCAAAGAATATCTATCATATGGCTAATGTATACATAGCTAATATATCAAATTGCACGAATATTTAACGATCATATCAGATTTATTAAGCTCCATGTAAACAATAAGAACAATTATTACAGTGAATATCCCTTGATTTATCGCACTCTGATCCCAATAACATTGCTAGCTCGAAACAATAGAAGAGTGGTTCTTATATAATCATCAAGCCATTTTGATATTGAAGGTAGCGGTCTACTCAGGAAGCAAATATATCAATCTGGAACTGTAATCTATGTGGCATAACAGACAAGCAAGACTAAAATATGTTAAGCCACTAATAAAAAATAGATTTCATATTGTAAAATATCAAGATGGGATCATTTGCATTATATTAACACGGCTAAGGCTGGGGTATACAGTCCTTTATAACGTAATTAAAAAAAAACAACCTAGATATGCCATCTCTCAAATGAAAATAGACAAATAGGGATAACGTTATACTTATATACAACTAGTCACGTAGTTAATTAGAATTAACTACGTGACTAGTTGAAGAGAACAAACATAGGGCTAATGACCTTAATTATTGTCGATATCGTGAAAAAACAGATTTACACTAGAAGGTACTCCTTCATTTATATATTTAATTAAAGGACTTTAATTATTGTATTTTTGAATTTAATCATTGTATTTTTATTACATATTTCATTACTATTTGAGTCGTATTCTTTAAGAAGCGCAAATATTACTATAAATTATTATTATATATATATATATATATATATATATATATATATATATATATATATATATATATATATATCCTATTATATATAAAAATATTGCTAAATTTATACTCCTTTAGTAGACAGAAACGTTACCAGTTACACGATTTCTAAAATTATTTTCATATTTACCAGGGCCGATGTAGGAAAACCTATCCATTTTTATCTCTGACAAAAAATAAAAATAAAGTTAGTTGGATCTAGCCATTCGACAATATTAGCTATAAGAGAACTGTTTCGAACAATTACAACAACACAGCAAAATGGGTGATAAGAAAATTGTACACTTTCGCGTACAGAATATTATGAGATTTGTAATAGAGACCTCACGCCAAATTGAGTTCTCAAAATTTACTGAAGAAAATTTCAAGCCATTTTCACATATTTGGGTTTTCCATATGAAATTCTAAATACGTAAAGAATCTAACAAAAGTAATTATATCTGTTATTACTAAAGAATAGTTAATTGCACGGATATAAAGTAGTCCCTTGGTCGAAATTAATACTTTATCTAAGACTTTGTCATGGTTAACATAACGTTAGTCTTTGGTAGGCATGGTTGGCGTTACTAACGTTGTTATTTACTACGTTATTTACGTTCATGGTACAAGATGTTGCTGTATTATTTCATTAAGTCATTAAAGAGCAATAAAAATATTGCACCATTCTCGATATAGCAATTTTTCAGGAAAAGTCCTGAATAAGGCGCATGAAATGATAACATGGCTTGATCTTGACATCGAATCTATACGAACTCACATATTAAAGTTTCCCCACATGAAGATATCCATGAGAGTCAAATCAGATTAACGTAGTGGCCTTTGACCAGACGTAATCTTCAAGATGTGGGGCAGTTTCATCTTGTTGAAATATTTTTTTATGGATTCTAATCAGGTTTTTAGACAAAAAACTGCTAAATCCGGAACTGAATCAAAACATATAAATTCTATTATGGCAGTAATAAAATGTTCTTTAGAGAAGTAAGGCCTGAAACATATTATTCTTCCACTCCATACATTTATTTTATCCTAGCATGGCCTATGTGATTCTTGAACCCAGTAACATTTCTCTTAAGACCAATATTTGCAATTATGACGATATAGTATTCCATCCAAAGAAAAATAACTTACGTTACTGGTTGTGTTAAAAAAAATTGTTGTTATCATTACCTCAGATTAATCCAGGGAACTTGGAAGCCTGCGAGATACTTGTGGAATAATTTACTTTCAGAAGATCTGGCCATACCTATAAACAAATACCTATGCCAATGCGAATTCTAACCTTAGAATACGGATTGGGATTCGATTTAATAACAGAATAATAAATAATATACGAATCTTTATCACCACCCTCTATAGTAACATTATTAATTATTTTTTATGATATAAATGACTCGACACTCGACACCAAAAAATACCAGGGAACGGTTTTAGCAGGGGCGTAGCGTGAGAAAGAATCTAGGGATATGATAAAAATGTTATAAGGGGAAGAGGTATAGTCGGGTGTATGGTAGGCCATATGAGAATGGTAATAATTAAAAAGGACACTAATCTAAAATGATTATGTCGAGTTATATATCCTAATTTTTAAAATAAAGATCAATTCTTCGGTTTTTGTTTGTCCAGCGAAAACGTCTATCACTGTTTCTTCAAATGTTGGAGACGATCTTATATCTTCTAACAAAGCACTTTCAATGTTTATTAATGCTAAAGCTGACAGTCTTTCTTGCTTTTGAGAATTTCGCAGATAAGTCTCTATTCTGTTTAAACATGAAAATGATTTTTCCGCGTAACTTTTTGTGGCAGAAATAATAAAAATTAAACGACACAATTTCGATGACTCCGGGAAAACAGAAGATAATTGAAGGGACATAATATATTGGTGAAGCTCAAACACTGTGCTCTTTTTCATATCGAGATCATTATAAATTACTGAAAGTTCACTTTTTAGACGATTTGCGTCAAAGGATGTTCCATATGTATCTACTCAAGAAGAAAAAAGTTCGTCAGGAAAACGTTTCCCGAATGAAGTAAATTGTGTGCAATCTAGATTTAAAAATTTCAGTTTAGAAATTTCACTAAACCGTTCACTAATGTTCAAAGTAATAACGTCCAAAATTTCACAAAACAATCGTGCGTAGGTGCTTTTCTTATCTTCTTAAGGAATTAAATCCAAACGCACTATTTTATTTGGTGGTTGATTTTCTAACACAAATCTGTCCATACTGTCCCAAATGTCACTAAACTCGTTTCTCATTTTTTGAACATGTGACTTGAAATCGGCGATCTATTTATTGCAGTAATTAATATCTGATAGTGTTGTCTTTAGAATTTTAGATAGACTCTCGGAATGTCGCGCAATAAAATTAAAAGGCCTCTAGCACAAATAACGGTTTCTCGATCCTATTCCTCATTTTAATTTTCCAAAATTACCTGAAACAACGCTTTCAAATCTTCTTTATGTTATGGCGACAGTCGCCAAGATACGTTCACATAATCGCATAACTGAGTCCGGAAATAACGACAACAC
Organism: Rosalia funebris; assembly: GCA_037954035.1. Lineage (NCBI taxonomy): Eukaryota > Metazoa > Arthropoda > Insecta > Coleoptera > Cerambycidae > Rosalia > Rosalia funebris. Next base: position 38,102,702 of record JAZFAV010000015.1, read on the forward strand.
CCACTCGAGGTTCCACTGTTGACTGCATAAGATCACTGACCTTTTCGCCCATCTAACGCGTAGCTTGGATGTAAAGTGGACCATCGCATTTCAGCACTACAGCAAGTAACGCGGGAGTCCAATAATTTCGGGCGTCTTCACGGCCGATTTGAAATAAAATCGTTGATGGTAGTGTGTAAAGTAAATAATGTATATTTGCGGTCGATTTAAAATAGTAAAAAAATTGTAATAATTGAACAAATCGATTGAACTTTTAAATAACACTAATTTGCCAATTTTTTAAGGGATGCGACTCATCACTCGCATCCATGTACATTACCTGAGTCTTAGGTAATACAAAAATTAGGAAGGTCGTCTGAAGACTGAAACGGTATATTTATTGTATTCTATAATACTCTAAATATATGTGTATCACATATATCAAACCCTAGAGTCGCTTATTCACGACGTAGACTCCTTTACAGAGCAGGTGCTTTAATACTATCACCCGTGCACTCTAATATAAATAAAGATCAGTCACGAGGATTTGCCGATTTACATCTAAATAGCTCTAAACGCCACGTTTTCGGCTTTATTACGACTTAAAGTTTAGCATTACACCGGTAATAAAAGATGATCGTGGATGATTTGTACTTAATGCGACTTCCAGGGTTGCTACAGGTGTAACAATATTTTTCCGTGAACATTCCAAACGACGACGTTGGAACGCAGAATAAACAGTAGGGTTTTGTAGCATATTAAATGATTATCATACGTAATTTAACTAACAAAAGAAATAGTGTTAATAGCAGTGACGAAGCGTCGATTTAAGCTGAGGGTAAGCTGTCCTGAATTAAACGAGGCAGGGGGGTTGCTCATTTTTAATGCAATATATATATATATATATATATATATATATATATATATATATATATATATATATATATATATTGAATAGTTGAATCGCAAAAGCAACTTACCTATATTTTTTGTATTCTGTTGTAATAAGTTACTGGCTATTATACTGATCCTATATTCCTGTAGAACTTTACGAAAGTCAATTTTACTTTTATTAACTTACTTATAATGGTGTTTATTTGAATAAAGTAATGCTGTACATACCAATAGTATACTAGATGCAAATACTATTTTATTGTCTAAGCTAAGCAAGTTTGGATTGTCAGACAGTGTTATTGTTTTTTTTTTAATAATTTTTAGATAGTAGAAGACTAACGGTTCTGTATCATGGGTTTAGTTCTATCGAAATGTTTGCAACATTGGGTGTTCCGCAAGGATCTATTTTGGGATCCCTTCTATTTATCGTGTTTATATGGTTAAAGAGAAGTAATTAGATACCATCTAGAGGACGTCCTCTCCACAGAAAATCTACTTCGGTCTATACGCTGTGTAGTCGATTGTATGAGTTGTTACGTGTAGATTTTGTTCTCTAAGGTGTAGATTTAAAATTTTTTCATTTGCTTTTATTTACTTTGTGTAATTAAAATTAAGGAAACTCATTTAGTAGAAATGCATCTTATGGAAACTTATTTCTAATAAGTTACTGGTCATTGTACTGATCCTATGCCACTGTGTCACTTGCGAAAGTGAATTTTACTTTTATTAATTTACTTCTAACGGTTTTTGTTTGAATAACGTAATGCTATTTATGCCAACAGCATACTAGATGCAAATAACTTATTTTACTTTCACTAATTTTTCTGATGTTGCCGCTCATTTTCTTTGGATAACCGTTAAAAAAAAGCATTTCGGCAAGAGTAATGATCAAAGGCTAATTAGTTTCGTAAAGTTCAATTAATTTCATCGACTACTCGCTTTGCCGTATTGGTTTCAAAACATCAGCCGTGTTATATTTGTAATTATCGTAATATACGGCGACCGTGGTACATAGCTTATAAAAAATATAACCCATTATTAGCGTTCATGATTTATTGATAGTTAATGATGAATTAATAAAACGACTAGTCCTTATTAGAGGCGAAATAAAAATCTTAATTAACAATTATTGTTTAGCAAATATAACACTGCTTTAATTTATATTGATAATTATAAATTCTTGGTGAATTTGTAATAGGATGGCGTCACTGCTGCCTTCCACTTATTTATTTTCACTCGCCATGTCGCAAATATGTTGCTTAATCATGCATGTGCAGTAATTGTTGCAACATATTATATTTTATTATTATTATTATTATTATTATTAATCTAGCGGGCCTTTATGGATACGAGCACTTAGCCTTGGCTTTTGTAACTCTATCCCACTATCTTCCTCAGGGTATGGCAGGATACCCTGCCGCTAAGCTGTAGCCGATGATATGCTGCAACTGATGAACCCTGATTTCGTCCGATAATAATTCCGGCTTGCCCAGCCATATCATCCTATAAGGTAATCTGACAGGATACACGTATAGGAAGTGCATTGATGTCTCCTCCTCCCCTAAGTCGCACCTGGTACAAAGGGGGGACTCCTTTTTGCCCATCCTGTATCTCTGCTGTCGCAGGTTACCGTGTCCCGTTATCAGTTCTACAGCAATCCTGGTCTTGGCCTTGCTGAATGTTTGCAACTCATCTGCCCATCTTCCTATTTTCAGTCCCATTAGAGCTTTGGGAGTGCGGCAGCTGAGAGTCTCCAGCCATTCCTTACTTTGCTGATTCTCATAGAGGGCTCTCAGCAAGTTTAACCCTTCTTGGTAAGGGATTCCAACTGGTTCTTTGATAGGACCACATAGTGTGGTTCCTTTCTTAGGCAGTATATCTACTCTCTCATCCCTTTCCACCCGGAAAGCTCAGGTATCCAGGTTAAATGGAGTTTGTTTCTTCTGGATAGCTTATTTAGGCAGTCCTTTGTTTCCCCTTATATGTTATATTTACTATTTTAATAAATTTATACAACAAACTAAACAATGAGAATACCCATTTAAAAGATTTATAATATAGCCTACGCCACTGGGAAATGGTCTAAAATGTCATCGAATATCGATTAACCCGTCCCGTAACTCCCACGCTGTATTTATGTTAAGTTATTGTTATTAGCAAAAACGGTTGACTAACGTCGTTGTCCACATCCCTGCTCCTCACTGACCTTTGACACCAGCAGCACCAACATTGGTAAGTAGTATTTTAAGGCGATTATTCAAATGAATGATATTAAGGTTGGCATATTTGTTGATATGATCTGTTAATCTGTGGAGGACATTTAAATTTTATCTGTTCTTAATGGAAACTGAGTATTTAAATGGAAATTAGTATTTTCATTTCATGAAAGTACATATCAAAACCTACAGAGTGAGAATACCAGTTTTCAGTCACTTGAAAGGTATTTGACTTCTTTAGACATATATTTCATTAAAAGAAATTCCAACTCGACTGCTACTACTACTGACCTTTGAGTCTTATTCTCATTCATATTTTAGTTTGACCAATATATTTGTGATACGATATATGAAAAATTTTCTATTTGGTTAGTTTTAAAATTGAAACTAACCCATTAGAGTTAATAAACTATAGCTTATTTGTTAATAAAGCTGTACTAATGTTAATCACGTTCCTAATGTCCCCATTCAGTAAATTAAAACTGCAATTAAAAAAAACTCATAGCAAACTATAATTTTCAGTATCATTTAGATGTATTGTGAAGCATATGATGATAGTATTATGGAGAATTCTTTTAAGTCTACGTTTATTAATAATTAATAAGCGCTTGTTCTAACCTAAAAAAACTAAATAAACTAATTATTAGTATGCACAGTTTGTTTTAGGTTAGAACAAGCGTTACATAAGTGACTCCATAATTCTGTAAGTTAACAAACTTCTCAAATATTGTGTCATTAGTTTGTTAAAATTCTAATTAATGAATGCTTTACGTAAATAAATGAAGCATATGATATATATATATATATATATATATATATATATATATATATATATATATATATATATATATATATATATATATATATATATATATATATATATATATATATATATATATATATATATATATATATATATATATCATATGCTTCATCTAATTGATTATTTTCAAAATCTCCAGGAGTGGCATGTAGATTCTGTTATATTATAATACAATTTCGTGTCATTATTCTGTTCGACCATTTGAATGAAGTGCCTGCTGTTGCATTTTACAAATACAGTGATCGTAACTATACAGACAGTACTATATGAAAGATATATGTTTTTTTTTATATTTTTATAAAGTTTTGCGATAGTATCATAATACCATCATAATCATACTCTACAGCTATAAGAATAAATCAATCACTATAGAAATTTCAAATAATATGCATTTAATAAATGCCATGAAATAGTTTCTACACGTACAGAAAGATTATCCATCGCTCGATGACCGTTTCGCCAATCAAGTTGATATCATCAGGGGGTGATAAAAATTAATTTATCGTGAGGAGAGTGTAAAACTACTAATTTCCACCTGCTATTGATACGGCAAGATACAGACCACCAGTTTTTAACTGGTAGTCTACTTAACGCTACTGTTTCTAATGCCTAATTTCTTATAACTATTTTTTTTCATGGTTAAGAAACTCTTAGGAGGTCATCTTTCAGTTTGCTAAATCATTAATATCGGCATTCGCTATATCAAGCAAAACAATAGGCTGTTAGATAGATGGCCCTTGCTTTTATTGGTATTATTATCACCTTTAGCGGTCTTGTTGATACTTTTAAAAATATCCGACGGTCTATTATTGGTTATGTTTTTAACTAACAATGATCAGTTAAGTATGAACTTATTTAATTAAAGATTGGTTAAACATAAATGATTCCAATCTATTCTATGATTATTTGTGAAGCATGTTGGGTAATAGGAGATTTTTCAAATCTTTCGCATTTTAAGTAAACCACCATATATGAATATAGTGCGACTAAAGTCAGATGCTTATAAATAAATAACGTTAAACGTTTTAATATTATCAAAGCTAATTAAATGCGAACTGTTAATAGTTTTAGAAAAATAGTAAAGTCAATAAATACCAGATACCAATAGTAATACTATGAAGAAATGAACTATCAGGACATTGTCACAAAATATTATTTATATACACGCTATATTCCCAGATTAGCAAGAACTTGGGCTATAAAATCTTTCAGGTCATTTAATAACAACTATATTAATGTAATATTCATACATTATTAATAATTTCAATAATATTATGTTATATTTATATGTTTTGTCGCCGTACTAACCTACTGAGACCGAGTAGTCTTTAATGAAACGAATTACATTACAAATAACGTTATACGATATATTTAAAATTTAAAGCTATAAATAGATACAAGAATTAAAATTTTATTAAGAAGGTTGGACACGATGAGTGCCAGACAGTTCCTCGATAGAATATATTACCAAATTCACCATCCAATCATATATTTAAACTAAAGTTGACAGTTTATTCAAAAGCTGAATTGGGCGGAAAGTGAATTAGCTGATTGAATTTCAATAAGCTCCTCCCTAGTACCGCCTGTCGTTATAAAAAACGTTTTATCGATCTGAGAGTGTTAATATATTAAGTCGTAGAGTAACAGTGAATGGACATTGACCGGAGTTTGAACAGTCCTTTCAGTGATATAAATCTGTACCCGTATAAAGTAGTTCAATATGGTGTTAGCAAGTTTTTTGAATGACAATTATTAACTTAGTATCTAAGTAACTGTATTAGTTAACCATAATATTAATAATCAAATACAGCGACTACCAAAAAGTATAAAAACATTTCTAGTAATACGTTATCTTAAATTAAAAATTGCTCAATATATTTAGTACAGTTTTTTTTTTATTAGGTTGTCATTACCATTAGTATAAGTTTGTAAAGATGAATTTTAAGGGTCAATAAAAAAAGATAAATTTAATATTAATAAAAGAACATAAAAAACTATACTTCAATATATGTTTTATATTTATTGTATCTTCTTTGTTAAGAGTTTTCAATAGTATATGTATGTATTTAAAACGGCGCAGTCTTCAGAGTTTTTAAGAAAAGGATAGGTAATTATGCAGTTGGAATAGTAGTTCTAGAATTATCTTTTCACAATTATCAATATTTTTAAAAGCATACATAGAAAATAAAAGAAACAAGAGGTCTAATGAGGAGAGAGCTAAACATGGAATATCATCTTCTTAATAACAAATATAAATAAATCTATCCTACTTTATCCAACAATTTTATAAAATCTGAGTAGGTATCCCAATGATATTGCAAGAAAATAAATTATTTTATTGCATGGTAATTTTTTTAAAGTATTGTATATTTATAGTATCAGGAAGATTGTATTCTCTAGGAAATAGATAAGATACAAATCGGTATGGTTTATCGTTATTCCAAACAGTAATTTGCAATAATTTTTGGTATTACTACTAGTACCATATCCGTCTGTTATTTGTGCTAAGCTCTTTATGTTTATATGCAAAAATATAAATACTTATAAAATATAAAAAGAGAATGTTGTATATCTCTCTTGTATATGATAAAAAGGCTGATTAATACCTTTTTTCCATATGTATAATTTTCAAGATATATATTTCACCTATTAATACTTTTTTATACGGGATTAAATGGATGCCAGGTGTCAGAATGAAACACAATAGTTTTAACATATTCTGATTCTGGATTTACTACACAGTGGATATGTTTTTTTGACATTTTTCTCGAATATGGCGATTCTTTTATTTCATTGTAGAAACTACTATTAACTGAAAATCTTTATAGAGTGAAAGTATTCTAAGCAGGCACTGGAAATAATATAGCTTATTTTATTCCAAATACTAGGACGGGATGGAAGCTTCAATGCAGCAATTCTCTATGAACACCGAAATATTTCACTTTATCTCGCCGAGCATTTCACTAACCAAGTTGGTGTCATCAAGAGATGATTAAAACAGTTCCACTAATCTCCTGATTAGGCTAACTTGACGTGTAATCGTTCTGTAGTCGTGAGAAAACTGGTGGGTAAAGTTATCTACTTTTACATGATATTTTCGATCATATAAAACTCATTTATTTCCCAAGGCAACTTAATTTGTTTACCAAATTTATTTATAAATTGTTTTAATGCTTTCAATTACTATTTCAATATTTCATACCAGGAAAACGCTTTCACTTTTCTACATTCATTTCCAATGAAATGAATTATACCCATAACAATGTATAGTTTAAATCATATGAATTCCTATACGGAAATCAAAAATAGGTTAAGATTCCCAAAATTGAAAAAGCAGTGGGACACACACACAATAATAACTTTGATGTTACAGTTTTTAATGCTGACTAATTAAAAAACGAATAACTGTTTCAAATTGTCAAATTACAAGTAAATATTGAATATGTGAATATACACAACACAAATTTTACCAGATAAGGGAATGTAAAGATAATTAAATAAAAGATGCATAGAAAATGCATTACTGTATCTTTGCGTTATCGTACTGTATCTACCATATCTACTAGAACGTAGTAAAATGCATAAGTTCGCATTAATAAAAACCACGAATTTTAACACACTCGAAGAAATATTTCCTACTGAGGGTGACAGCATTTCTATAGAAATATGTATATACAGATTACATTACATTATGGTACATTATAGTACATATGGGTTTGGGCCTCATCAGCTACTGATCGAATGGGTAATCCCTTGGCGATCCCCTTTTATCCGGGTCACTATCCAAAAACGCTATCCCATAAAAGTAGCAATTTAGGTACGTCCCCCGCATTAAGCCTCGCCTCCTCTAGGATAACAGGAGTCCCTAATATAAGGTACCTCTTCTCCTCCAGTGCGGAGCAGGTAGAAAGAAGATGAATCGAGGTTTCCTCGTCTTCTTTACAGTTTCTGCAGGCCGGGTTGTCAGTCAGCCTCAGCTTGTGCTTATATGCATTCAGAGTACTATGGTGGCCCTTTATGATTCCCACCAGGGTTCTGGCTTTATGCCTGTTCAATTTAATGAATTCTTGAGCCCATTTCTCAATCTCCGAGTATTAGATGAAGAGTTTGGTTTTATTCGACAACCCGTTACTCCTCTCCATATTTTATTGTGCTGGTCTCTTGCCCCGCCATTGATGCGCTCTCTGATCAGATTCCGACATATTCCCACTGCAGGTTCTGGTCCATAGAGAGGTTTTCCCAGGTCCCTAGTATGGCAAGGTCATCTGCAATTAGACTTCCCTTAATGCCATTATGCCCAGGTATCCATAAGAGTTCCACCGGTTCGTTCCCCTGCTAAGTGGTTCAATGCTTCATAGCAATTATAGATCAGCTTCGACTTTGTCGTTGCTGAATTCAGGGCTGCCAACGCCGCCCTGCTATCTGAGCAGATACATACCTTCTCCTGGGTCCGATTTTGGTCGGCCCCCAGAACACCATGTGTAATTGTAGCTAGCTCGGCCTGGAGTGCGGTAGTGTATTTGCCCAGGGGAAAGGTTTTACCTATCCCATCGCGTCGCCTGTACACCCCTGCACCCGCTCTGTTTCTACTCTTGGCTCCATCCGTGTACCAGATGTCTCCATTAAACGGTAATCCAGCTCGACTCTCCATCCAGTCGGTCTTACTGGTGAGGGTGATCTTATATTTCTTGTCAAACAGGAAGTGAACACCCGTACTGCCAGACGGCATCCTTAGGACTACCTCCTCTGCATATACATTAGAATATAGTTTTTAGCGGGGAATAAAATAAATGAGTTGCATTTTCGTTTTTATAATTTAAGTGTTTTGACTTGTTTTCCTTTTTTTCTTCTTCTGACATCCATACACATTGCTGTTCAACACAGATTTTTGTTTGAAAAGTTTTATTATTATTTATTATGTACTTCTTTTCCTTATGGAAAATTGTAACATATCTTCAAAACCCTGCAACATTAACAATAATAGCAATCTTGTTAACTGTATCTTTTCAGTTATCGATAACATCTTGCATTTTTCGTACAATATTGATTACTACCAGTATAATAATCTAATCTTAGTGTGACTTTTTTAAACAAGAGCTGCATTTCTTTTTAATTGCTTCATTTTTCTTGACGCTATCTGTATATGTAAACAAATATGTAAACAAGTCAGTTGCATGAATAAAATTATTGTTCTCCATAAATAAAAATAAAAAAATTCATTGTCGCATAACTGCATTTAAGAATCATTACTATTATTTTAATACCAAAATATTCTCACCGAAGGCTTTTATCGTCTTACATGTATAGCGATAACCCATAAATATTGCAGCAAAAGTGAATTTTTTTTATATATAAAACATAAATAGCTATATATAATCACTAGATGAAGTCATAACCATTCAAAACTAATTGTATTGTCTTCCATACATTGCTATTTGTTCCTCAAGCGGTTCACGCCGAATAAAAATAATTTAAATTATACGTATACGACAACATATAGAAAAATAATCAGCCATTATCCCGAGAAATACGTATGCCTCTTATGCAAATTACTTACACATATTTCGAAACAATATACGTCGTTTTCTAATGGTCTTGCTGGAATGCTTCAATGCAAGTTTGACGATCGAAAAATGAACACAAGATACATTAAATAAGTGCGGGGATGACATTTATGGTCGCATCTTAAAATTAGAAAGTCAATTCCATAGGTGTATTAGTGGTACAAACATCGATCTGTATTTTATGACTCGGAGTCTGCCCGTAGATGGTACCGTCATTATCAGGAAGAGAGACAGTCTCACAATATATGTAATGAGAAAACAATTATAGTGGAAATCAAAACGTAACAAGCAACAACGTCTAACAAAATAACAATTTCTAATTTCTATAACGGTTATTTCAATGCGTGTGCCCATCCCCAATGCCTGATAATAGCATGAGATAAGAGGGTGCTGGGCCGAGCGGTGTGAATCGCTCTTTACCCCACTCATCACTGTAAACCTAGACCGCCTCGTAACAGTGGGGCCGTATTTACCCTCGCCAGTCTCATCCTCTCGCTAAGTGCAAAAATATACCCTTCGCATGGCAGGAGGCAAATAGGTGCTGAGTTTCAATCCCATCACTTCTGGGGCACCACCCCTTTAAGACGACTATGTCGGTCTTCGCGGTGGGTCTTTGCTATTTACATCGAAGACGATATTATCAAATATATTTATCGTACGTGTACTAGCAACATGAAAATAACTTAAGACCCAAAGACACAATAACAAACCGTGGTTAGTCTTGGACCAGACTAACCATGCTTTCGAGGCTAATAAATTCTAAAAGATATTATCTGATGAATCCTATAGTGTATTCGTGTGATAGTAGATGAATCGACTTCCTGCCCCTAAAGCCTCAGGCTCTGGAAAATATTACACTTAAAAACAAGGACAAAGTAGTACATATACTTGATCCGTCTCGATCATCATCTATATATTTACTAATCACTAGAAGATTAAATTGTATTGACGAAGAAATTCAACATCTAAAATATAAAATCTAAATATATTGAAAATAAATTAGCAGTTGTGCTTTCTACGTGCCGCTCCCTCGTATGTGTGTGTCCTAATTTAATACATTTTACTTGTATACTTCATGTGTTACAGCATAATTCGAAACATGATTTGAAATTGTTGTCCCGATGTACAGCTCGTCGAGAATAGGAGCAAGTCCCAAACTGCGATATCGGACCGCCCACGAAATGCGCAGTAAATAGCTTGGTCTTTACCCTGTCGCATTGAGACCCTTGGCGAGATGTACAGAGTTTGATCTGGCCGCGCGTAAAGTGCATATTTTTCCCTCAGAATGCTGCCTCACTCTTTCTTCTACACGCATTCCTAAAGAATTTCACACTTTTTCTATTCTTAACGAGTAGTAGATGTATTAATGAGAGTAGCTCACAGTACAGACGATGTTTTCGTTACGACCGCTTATGATGTTTTTGTTGTCTCTTCCCGCGTTTTCCTCTACCACCGATAAATATTCAACGCGACCGTCTCCCGTACTAGCTGTTACCTACAATTTTATTTAAGAGCTTTAGATAAGAGACAAACTTTAAGCATTAATGTATCTACAAGGAAAAAATATTATTTACGCCGCTCTTTATAAATTTAATGGCGTGAAATAGTATCTTCAGGTCCATCCATATAAAGATATTTCATAGTTAGATGAACGTGTTGTGGAAACAGATTAGATCCGTGTACATTGTACATATTATCAATGTGGTATTATTATTTATTACCTTATGTGACTGTCCGAGCGCCTTTTAATGTCAGTCAAGTCACGGGAATCGATTTTAAACTATCCGACACTTTAAAATTAGTTTGTTCTATAGGCTTTAAAAAAATAACAGTAATGAATATCCATAGAGAACCGACCAATGTAAATACATATATCTTAAACTACTTTACAAATAAATTATACAAGCCAGTTTTCTGAATAATACAAATAATAAGTACACAATTGATGAAATTAATTAACCAGTTTTTAAATAAGTAAAAGAAATATTTCATTATTTAAAAAACATTTTACAGATTCGAGAGGATTTTTAAAATGCTTTAAATGCTTAAAATATACAAAATTGCTTTAAATCTAGAGATTTAAAGCAATTGTACATATTTTTTTAAGTCTGCAAAGTTTCATGTCATATATTTATAATGTACAAAACCATTAGAATTCATAATATATTCATTATTTAATCATTATTAAGGTGTGTAAAGTTGTTAAACTTTTGAATTCATGTCTTAAAGCTTATAATTAATGATACGATGAAGAGTACCTACAATCCTTTTCCCGAATTTTATCAAGAACATTAAATTTAAAACATTTAATATAGGTATATATATTGTTATACGAAATCATAATAGATTTTCGAACAATATTCACAAAATTTCTTATTAATTGATTTTTGAAAACTCTGAAACTTGTTAGTTATCAAAGAGGCATTGAGTGGCTTCACAATTATATTTCATACAGCATTTTTCTGTAATATCTGAGAAACAAAGTCAGTAGTCACTCCATATTACTAAGATATGATACATACTATATCAACCTAAGAATTTATGTGATCAACAATCCTGCCTTGTAATGGAGCCTGATTATCAAAACATTTAGAAACTGCTGTTCCAAATCATTTATAAACATCATATTTAAACTAATCCCCAGTAGTCTTAAAATATAAAATATGTGTGTATTGTCATATTTCATCTATTTTAAATCACATTTAATATTACTATATTATCATTACATCATCTGAATAGATTTATTTAAACATAAAGCTTTAATACATTTTTAAGTTTGAGCATAGTTTTCATGTAATCAGTTGACAAAGCCACCAAGAAATTAAATACAATCAAACAAAAAAAAAAACAACACCGATATATTGAATATTGATAAGCAAGATCCTGTAAACGTATTTTATCTTGTATTTTCCTACGGATTTGACCAAGTTCTGAAAAAATATCATTAGTCTAAGCGTTAATTAAACTTTTTACGAGAGTAAGCAGGAAAACATAATAAAGACAATAATAAAACTAAGTACGTCATAACAACGATCGGGCGCCATCACTACCCCTCTTTTTCTATATAGAAATAAGACATAGGATGCCTGCACGTATTACAACATTGCTTGTTTTTTAATTTAAATGCCTTATATATCCGATCCGATAGGACTTGCACCTTCACGAAGTTCTAGTGCAAACTAGAACGGGTGGGTCGGCTTGCGCGTTTTAATGATTTAAGGAGCCGTACCATAGGTTTAACCATAGTGGGAGGGTCCTTATTGAAAAACCAGACTAAGACAAGTCCCTGAAGGAGGGCAGCAGCTCTTTCAGTAGTCATAGTGGCAGAAACCGTGGGGGTTGGTATGGTGCTATGACACACACGACTGCGATGTGGAAGGCAAGAGGAAACCACCACATTATAATCCTCAGAACAGCTAGCAGAAAGCTTATCCCAAATTAATGATGGCGTCTCCTGGGGCAGAAAACTCCGGAGGTAAAATAGTCCTCCGTTCGGATCTCCGGGTGAGGACTGTTTCGGGAGACGTGATCGAGTGCAATAATAGTAAGAAGTATAGCATTTCACGAGTCGGAGCGTGGAATGTCAGAAGCATGAGACAGGCAGGGAAGCTAGAAAATCTGAAGGTAGAAGTGGATAGGTTAGGATTAGATATAGTAGGTATAAGTGAGATGCGCTGGCCGGAAGTAGGAGATTTTTGGAGCGGTGACTATAGGGTAATACACACAGGATCGGTAAATGGAAACGCGGGAGTAGGGATCGTTATGCGAAAGAACGCAGTGTGTAGATAGCTACCTACAATACAGCGAGAGAGTAATGATGGTTAGGTTAGATTCGAAGCCAGTGGAAACAGTAATAGTGCAAGTATACATGCCTACTTCTAGCCACAGTGAGGAAGAGTTAGAAGCCGTTTATTCGGACATAGAGCAGGTAATAGGATTTGTGAAGGGTCATGAAAATTTAATAATAGTAGGAGATTTTAACGCAATCGTAGGTGAGGGGAAAGAAGGAGAATTTGTAGGTCCTTATGGATTAGGAAACAGAAACGAGAGAGGTAGTAGACTGATAGAATTCTGTGAGAAGCACAAGATGGTAGTCGCTAACACATTGTTCAAGAATCACGTTAGGATGCGGTACACATGGAAAATGCCAGGAGGGATAGACAGGTATTAGATAGACTACATTCTGGTTAGGAAGAGATTTAGAAATCAAGTAAAAGACTGTAAGAGTTATCCAGGAGCAGATGTAGACAGCGACCACAACTTGGTAGTCATGAAAGCTAGATTAAAGTTCAAAAATCTGAAAACCCGGAAGGATAAGAAACGTATAAATGTAGACATATTGAGGGATCAGAATATGAAAGATAAGTTCCAGGAGAAAACAGATCAATTAATAAATAAAACGAGTAAGGACGAAATCAAGAACGCAGAAACTGAGTGGGAGGGTAAAAAGAATAGTCTAGCTTCCGCGGCTACGGACGTTTTAGGACACGATAAAAGGGAAGCTAGGAAGCCCTGGATATCGGACGAAATCTTAAACTTAATGCAAAAGAGACGAGGCTACAAAAACAGACGAGACGAAGAAGGACTGAAAACTTATAAGTCAATAAAGTGGAAAATCGTTAGAAAATGTAGAAAAGCGAAAGAACAATGGATAGAGGATAAATGCAAAGAAGTAGAAGATAAATGGCAAGTAGGTAAGACCGATGAGGCTTACAAAATAATTAAGAGGATCTTCAGGGATATAGGAACAATAAGTAGAAACGTTAGGAGTCAATCGGGGGACATACTGATAGGAAGAGAGGAGAAAGCGGATAGATGGAAACAGTACTTAGGAAATTTATACGAGGGTCAGGAATTAGGAGAGATATTAGAGGAAGAATCTAGCATCGATAGGGAAGATGTAGGAAAACCTATATTGAGAGAGGAATTTGAAATAGCACTAAGGGGGCTAAAGAATAATAGAGCGCCGGGTGTAGATAAAATACAGGTGCAAATTTTGAAATGTGCGGGACAGAAAGTAGTAAATAGGATGTTTGAACTGGTAAAATACATGTACGAAACGGGCGAGATGCCGGAGGATTATAAGAGGAACATTATCGTTACTATGCCGAAAAAGAGAGGAGCCGACAAATGCGAGAACTTTAGAACGATTAGCCTAACTTCCCATGCGTCAAAAACCTTAACTAGAATAGTGCAGAAGAGGATGGAAAATAGAGCGGAGGAAAAACTAGGAGAAGACCAATTCGGGTTTAGGCGAAATAGGGGAACTCGCGAAGCTATTCTGGCGCTAAGAGTAATGTTAGAGAAAACAATAGAAAAAGGAAAGAACGCTTATATAGGATTTGTAGATTTAGAAAAAGCTTTTGATAACGTAAGATGGGAAAAAATGTTCGAGATACTAAAGAGCGCGGGAATGTAGTATAGAGATAGGAGAGTAGTACACAATCTATACAAAGAGCAAACTGCTGTTATAGAAGTAGAAGGGGAAAAAAGGGAAGTAGGTATTAGGAAAGGAGTAAGACAAGGATGTACGCTATCACCACTAATTTTTAATCTGTACATCGAAGAGGCGATTAATGTGGTAAAAGATAGAGTGGATTTCGGGCTTAAAGTACAGGGACAGAAACTAAAAATGCTGAGATTCGCGGATGATATAGCAGTATTAGCATCTAGTAAGGAGGAATTAGAATCAGCATTGAACGAAATGGAGGCAGTGTTGACAGAAGAATACGGAATGAGGGTGAATAAAAACAAAACTAAAGTGTTAGTGTGCAGAGGGCGCGAGAGCAGAGCAAAAACGAAAGTACAAATTAATAATGAAAGATTGGAGGATGTTAAAGACTTCATTTATTGAGGAAATAAAATAAATTGGAATAGAAGAAGCGATAAAGACATAAAACAAAGAATAGCGCAGGGTCGAGTAGCTTTTAACAAAAAGAAAACACTTTTATGCTCGGGGGTAATAAACTTAGAAACAAGGAAGAGATTTTTTAAAACATATGTATGGAGCACGGCACTATACGGCTGCGAAACCTGGACGGTAGGGGAAGCAAGTAGGAAGAAATTAGAAGCCTTTGAGATGTGGTGTTACCGAAGAATGATGAAAATACCATGCACTGATAGGGTTACAAACGAAGAAGTATTGGAGAAAGTCGGCGAGAAAAGAAGTATGTGGAAAAACTTAAAGAAGAGAAGAGGTAGAATGGTAGGCCACTTGCTGAGGCATGGGGGAATAGTCCGCGATATTTTGGAGGCAGAAATAGGAGTGAAGAAAGGCAGAGGTAGGCCTAGATTAAACTACTGCTCGCAAATAGTAAGGGATGTAGGTTGTAGCACAATTAGCAAAATGCGTAGGTTAGCACAAGATAGGAGAAGCTGGAGGTTAACGTCCAACCAGTCTTAGGACTGATGACCTAA
The DNA here is from genome assembly GCA_037954035.1 of Rosalia funebris. NCBI lineage: Eukaryota > Metazoa > Arthropoda > Insecta > Coleoptera > Cerambycidae > Rosalia > Rosalia funebris. The sequence goes on from JAZFAV010000015.1 coordinate 38,118,595, forward strand.
TGATGATGATGATGCCTTATATATTCAAAATCTCTGGGAAATTAAATATAATTATTATTGTACCTGCTAACCATTTTCTTATTATCATTCCAACCTGCACTGCTAACCATTTTATTATTACCATTTCTGAAAACGGGACATGGTTTTGCAATTCTGTAGGTATCGAAAAATATACCAAATACTATATACAGCTTAACAATTTACGTAAATGGTCAAGTAAGCACCGCGACACAATCATGTAATATGGAAGCAGATACTCCGCATGGATCTGCAGTGAACCTCGATCTGATTTGTTTTTGGACATCGTCATAAGTATCATTCAGCATATATATTCAAGTGAAAATATAGTATTCTTATTTATAACATTTTTAACACTAACTGAGTTTTCCACAGAACATAAAACACTATACACTACACTCGACGCGCGTTTCGCCAACAAAGTTGGCATCATCTGGAGATGATTAAAACTGTTTTAATCATCTTCATATGATGCCAATTTTGTTGGCGAAACGCGCGGCGAGTGTAGTGTATAATGTTTTGGTGTTTTGTGGAAAAGTCAGTTAGTATTATCTTCACACCAAAGGTCCCAACCTACTCCAGTATATCATTCTTGGTTAGGGATAATTGTGTGGCTGTAAAAAATATGCCTTAAAAATGCTAAGAGGAAGAAACAGGCTCCTGCAATTTGGTCAAAGCGCGCGTTGTCTATTGGTATAACTAAACAATAAATTTTGGCAATGTGACAATTCTATTTCCTGGAACATAAACAAATAAAGTTTAGTGACACCAAACCTATGTCAAACAAGCCAATTAATAGTACATCGTCTGTGGCTCGGCATAGTTCACAATTTATTAGGCTTGTGCTTAAAATACGCCATGTAAGTTTATTTAATAAAATATTTACGACAATAAACTATTAATTTTATTGAGTGCCATTAATGTCAAGTGCTTTGCTAGCTGATTGTCTAAAGCATTTTAATGAGACTGCTGAAAATCCTTGAGGAACACTATTCCTTCACCGTTATTGTAGTAAAAAAATAGTAGATGAGTAATTTAGTTATTAATATTGATTTAACTCTCGACCGTGTTCGTGTTAATTTTATTTATGTGGAAGCTATTTATCTTCAGCAAGCGTATTATTTTTTTTAATCAAATCGTCATTGTTACTACACACTAAGTCCGGTTCAGGTATAAATAATGTTAATCAGTCTGATGCACTGGCATACAAATCTATTGTTTACTAACATTTTATTGATTTCTTTGCTAAAATTACTGAAACGCAAATTATTATTTGTCACATAACCTTAAATAGTAAAAAACAACCTAACTTGGAAATGTACTACGATGGAATAACGGCATGAATAGAAAAATGTGTATGAGCTCAAATGTGACCAATTCAATAATGACAAGTTTATTTAAGGCATGGCTAGATATGATATTAGCCAATGGAAAATTTGGCGATACTGATGAATCTTTTAGAACCAAACTTATACTGCGTAACAATAGAAATAGTTTGACCAACTCACACCCACATTGGACTAAATAAAAATATCGGTATGTCCGTTTGCTGCATTTAACGATAGCTATGTTGTATACGAAAAATTGGACTACATGTGAGTCACACCTTAACGTCAAGTTTTTTGCCCAACTTAATTTGACATTTCTTTGTTTCAATGCTTGACAAATTCAACCATGAAGAGGTACATAATTGAGCAGCGTGTTAAGATTGTTGAAGCCTTTTACAAAAATGGGCGTTCAAATCAAAATGCATTTTGTACACTTCGTGACTTTTTTGGTCAGCATAATCGACCAAATGTGCCCACAATCGGGAGAATTGTGCGCAAATTTCAGCAAACCGGGTCTGTAGGAAATGTGAAAACACCTGTGCATGCTTGCCCAGTTCGTTCTACGGAAAACATTGCTGTTGTTCGCGATAGTGTAGCAGAAGAGCCGTCAACCTCGACTCGTCGTCGTGCCCAACAATTGAACATCTCACGAACATCACTGATGCGAATTTTGAATAAAGATTTGAATTTACACGCTTACTGAAGCCTACTGACCATTTCAAGCGTCGTCAATGCGCCGAATGGTTGGTTGAACAGACAGAAGTGAATGGTGACTTTACAAAAAAAATCATCTTCAGCGACGAGGCACACTTTCACCTCAGTGGATTCGTTAACAAGCAGAATTGCCGCATTTTTGCAAATGAGAATCCACGAGTGATTGTTGAAAAGCCGATGCATCCACAAAGAGTGACTGTTTGGTGCGGTTTATGGGCTGGCGGTTTATGGCCGTACTTCTTCGAAAATGAGGTCGGCCAAGCAGTTACCGTGAATGGTGTTCGCTATCGCGAGATGATAACGGGCTTTTTGTGGCCAGAAATTGAGGATATGGACCTGGACGATATGTGGCTCCAACAGGATGGTGCCACTTGCCACACAGCCAACGAAACAATGGCACTTTTGCGCGAGAAATTCAATGGCCGTGTTATCTCACGTCGAGGCGATGTTAATTGGCCTCTACGATCATATGATTTAACACCGTTGGATTTCTTTCTTTGGGGACATTTAAAAGAAAAAGTGTACGTCAATAAGCCAAGAATAATTCAAGAGCTAAAGGATGAGATAATTCGGCACATTAACGACATTGAACCTCAATTATGTCTCAGAGTCATTGAAAATATGGACCATCGGATAGAGGTATGCCACCGAAGCCATGGCGAACATTTGGCCGATATTTTGTTTCATACATAATTGTCATAGATGCTTCTATCATAATAAAAAATATTAAGATAATTCTCTGAAAACTTTTTGTTTAATTTACAATTAACATCGTGCGTTTTGGTTGGACCACCTTTTATATGATATAGAACTGTGCATTGTGTCTAAGATAAGAATGTATAGCATGGGCATTTTAGAAATGTTGGGAGATACGAATACGATGGCACGCAATACCTTGTTTTGGAACCTTTGCAGTATAACATATTGGAATTGCTGGAAGTACCCTGGAATTGAATTCCCTAAGCCCAAATGGACTTAAGAATGGACTTGTATGGTAATACCTTGTTGTCCAAGGATAGTCTTGACTTGCGGCCAATGAGCCAATACGTTTGGCTTAGCTTACATCTTAGCTGCTTGCGCTTCGCGAATATGTTTTTTCCATGTCAGTCGTCGATCCAAATGTATGCAGAGGTATTTAACATCTTCAGTTTGTGGAAGTTGGCAGTTGTTGAATTTTGCCTGTGAACATGTTTCTCTTCAAGGTAAAGATCATATGGTTGATTTTAATTCATTGGCTTCGATGCGTCATTTCTTTAACCAGTCCTGAATCTTGTTGAGGTTCATTTTCAAATGCCTAGAAACCGATGCAGAATCCGTATGAGACGCTAATATAGCTGTGTCATCAGTATCTGTGATGTAAATGGTGGTATGCCGTGTAGTTGGCAGATCAGTCGTATAAAGGAGGTATAATATTGGTCCAAGCACACTTCCTTGTGGAACATCTGATTACATATATAAGGTTTAAGTCAGTGTAGTTGCTTTCTGATTTGATCAACATTTGAGGTGTCTACATGACAGATATACTTATATCAGCTGGATCTGGGGGTAAGAAGCCTTTTAATTTTACGTAATTTTATCCTGTATGATACACCTTGTCAAAAGCTTGTGATATATCAAGGAAGGTAGCTGAATACTTTTTGTGTTCTTCCACATATTTTACCATTCAGATATTTATTTATTTGAATGACCAGTCTATGTATTTTTTATATTGTTTCATGCTTACTATGGAATCCAAATTGATGTGTTTGCGTCTGTCACATATATTTTCTCAAAAACTCTAGACAGCAAGCTTATAAACCTATAAGAATAGATATCTTCTGGCTTTTCGCGGGTTTTAAGATCATAATGATTTGGGTCACTTTTCAGGTACTAGGAAAGTAATTTGTCCGCAGTATTGCATTGAATATAAGGGCTATTAGTTTTATGAATTTTTTGAAATCCAAGTGCTTTCTTGATATTTATTTGTGTCATTAATACTTATTTTACTTCTCTGACAATGAATTTGGCATTGAGTACATCCATTTGGCACACCAAGAAAGTTCCTTATTTCGTTTTCTTCTTCTGTGACTACTGCAGAAGGATAAAGTTTAGATATATTTTTTAAATATTTAGAGAATGTCTCTCCTTTTTTCATAAATCATCATTTTTAATGGGTGGGTTATATTGGTATTTGTGAGCAAGTAAGTTTTACTTACATATCTGAATATAAAGATCATTAATTTTATGAATTTTTTGACAGTTATTGCAAGATTTTGCCAGAGACTAAATCAAATATATGTGCTTTCTTGATATTTATGTCTGTCATTATTGTTTCTGTTTTACTTCTCTGACAATAAATGTGCCATTGGGCACATACATTTGGAATGGCACTTCAAGATAGTTCGTTGTTTCATATTATTCCTCTGTGGCTAGTGCAGAAGAAAAAAGTTTTAATACATTTTTTAGGTATTTAGAGAAATATTCTGTTTTTCTTTTACTTTTCCGCACTCCACTATATGCGGAAAAGTAATATAATAAAGAAAAATTGAAACAGCAAAATTTTTTTGGGTTTAGTTTTCGCTTTACGGCCTAAAAATCACAAGAATTGGTTTCTAAAAATTTTTTGCTGTATGTGTGTCTTCGTTGTCGTCGGTATTTATTCTTGTTAGCACGATAACTCAACTAAATCATGTCAGATCGATCGGGTTTTGACCGATTCTGATTGGGGACGTCTCCCAGACGACACCAATTGATATTGAGGTGGATAGAACACACTCTACCATGTACATAGGTCATGAGAAAGTACAATGGTGGACTATTTGAGAATTTTCTTTTGTTAGCACGATCACTCAATTAAATCGTATCGGATCGATCGTGATTCGACTGATTATGATTAGGGACGTCTACCAGACGACATCTATTGATTTTGAGATGGATAGGACACACCCCACCCTGTCCATGGGTTATGAGAAACACGATGGTGGACTATGGGAAAAAAGTAAAACTGTCGCATAAAACACATATTCTGCATTTATGTGGTGGTTTATTTTTTCTCGGCCACACAATTTCGAGATAGAGATGTTCTAAGTGCGGAAATTCATTTTCTGAATTATTTGAATGTTCTTGCAAGATTTTGCCAAATATTAGATCAAATCCAGGTGCTATCATGACATTTATTTCTGTCATAATTTGTTTTACAGTAAATTTGTCATTGGGCACATACATGTGGAATGACACTTCAAGAAATTTCGTTATTTCATTTTCTTTTTGTACGGCTACTGAAGAAGGATAAAATTTGAGTTAAGTTTAATTTTCAGTCTTTAGAGAAAGCTTCAGCTTTTTCTATTTTCTATTTCATCTATTGTCGTAATTTTTAATAGGTGGGTTATAGGTGGCCCTTTGAGCTTCCTTCTGGTTTTGCATGGCTTAGATCATTAAAATATAGGAGTCAGTAGAAGACCTGAGAAATGTAAATTGTACATACAGCTCGTCAAGAATACAAACAAGTCTCAAAACAGTAACTGAGTTATCGGACCGCTCACGAGGTGTGCAGTAAATAGCTTGATCTTTATTCCAGCCTTATTGAGTCCTTTACAGACTGATGTATGTGAAATGTGAATGTACACAGAGTTCGATCTGGCTGCATGTAAAGTGGATCCTTTTCTCTCCGGATGCTGCCTAACTCTTTCTTTTACACATATATCAAGAATTTTACACTTTTTCCTACTTTTGACTAGTTGTAGATCACGTCATTAATATCTTCGTATATACCGACAGTTATCATAAGCAAACTAAAGATAACAAACTAAAATTAAGTGTCCATCCGACAAAACCGGCCAGGTCACATAAAAGATGAAATAGTGTTTCACTTGTTTATTCTTACAGAAAATAACTTCCTTATATGTAACAATGGCTCCAATCAATACATATTTTATCTTTTCAGTTAAGAGTAAACATTTACTTTAATCAACAAAGGACTGAATCGATAAACTTCTGGGTAAATCCATAGAAACTACTCAGAACTAAATCCTCAAACAGTCGCGGCAATAACTTCAATAAATTGGATTTATTTGAGGCGACTTGAAAGGGCGCCGCCACAGCTTTTGTAATTTCATTAATTTGTAGCGTTTTAACGGTGTACTTTATTAACTGACACCTTGGCGGCTATCGGAATATTCATAAGACAGATGCTCATGGGCTAAACCTCCGCAACAACTGATAGTAAATACACATTTAAAATCTCCGTTTGTGTGTTCGGTGTCCATTTCATTCATTTTGTGCGGCCGTACCCTTTTCGTAAGTATCACAGACAACAGTAAATAGGATCATTTAGACGTATTCTTTGAGCATTATGGGCAGATGTTAAGCCGGAGTGTTTCGAAAGCTCTATTTAACGATCCGCCGACACGCGTTTTTGAGGCACTTTGCCGCTGTGTGCTTAGCACACAGGTAGTGATCGCGTTCTTTGGTAACTCTAACGTGTTAATGAAAAGAATAATGCGGCCTTTGGGGCGGCCGGACTTGAAAGATATCATTCATACGGACGGCCACAGAAAGTCGCCGTTTGTTATGCTTCCAGTGAGGCAATAAAAGCTCGTTGAAAATAGCGACATGTTTTGAGGTACTCCTCGTTATTGGCCGTAGCAATTAAATATTCGAAGAAACGGCTTTTCCGCCGTATTCCTCTGGCATTCGAATGAATGGACGCCTCGCTGCGCCGGCTTGTAATCAGTATTAATTATGCGCGTTGAAATATGAATTAGTGAATGGTAAAGCTTTTAATTTATAATTCGACTCTAGTTAGCATTAGATGTCGTATTAGGAGGCCTCCGAGGGCGAAGAGGACGCATGTATTATTAAAGTCGACCTTAGATTTTCTTTAAACGCTCTTAAGAACCTCAAGGTTAGTTATATATATGAAAGTAGTGGAATACTCTTCTTCTTATTCTTATTCTTCTTCTTCTTCTTCTTCTTCTTCTTCTTCTTCTTCTTCTTCTTCTTCTTCTTCTTTATTCTTTTGTTTTCTTCTTCTTAGCCTTTATCCCATATTATTTGGGGTCGGCTCTCCTAATACTATTGCGCCACGTCATACGGTTGTGGGTTGTTTCAGTTTTCAGTGTTTTTGTGGTATGCTTAAGATGAAAGGACCTGGAAAGTTTCCTGCATTGGTCCCGGAAAAATTTTAGTACATACATATGTATACTCGGTCTTTTCTCTGTTGACTCTTAACCCTCTTTTTTTCAAAGATTCTTACTACGTAATTAGGTCTTTTTGCACTTCTGATAGCGATTCTGCTATCGGAGCTATGTCGTCAGCGTAGATTATTGACCACTGCCGGTTTCGGTATATCTTTCGTAACGTGGTCCATTACGAAAGATATTCAGTATTTTATTCAACAATAAGTTGAATAAAATTGGGCTGAGGGTCGAACCAATTCAACAGTTACTTTAATTTGGATTTCTTTATTATTGAAAACATTATTAGCCTTTCCTTTTTACGTTCAGACTTATTCATTATTAGTTTATCTCCATTTATTGCATGTTATTGATGATATCAGTATGTCACCTAACTTTAACAGAATTACTTAAAAAAAAAATTATATAAAATTATATAACCTAAGACGACGTTTTCCAATTTCACAACCAGCTGTGATCAAGATAATTTTTGATATCTCGATATAGCAAAAAACAATCAAATAAGAACTAATTAAAGAACAATATACAGTATAAGTACTTAATACTGTATTTCTATCAATTATTGTGATGACCATCTATCTCTTTACCTTGGACACAAAATCTTTTACACAACCATAAAACCAGCATGACTACTGTTCTTTCACACTTCAGGTCAATAAATATTCTAAGTTATAATTGAGTTTATTATATGTTGCATACGTTAGTACCAGTTTTAAAATATTCTATTATAAAGTTTAGAAAATTTAATCACTTAGATAACTACATAGAACCCATACGCTTCTGCATAAGTTACTTAAATAAAGGCAATAAAATGAAACCTAAAACCTTCGTAAATAAAAAAATCATAAAATTAATTTATAGTAGACGCTACTGTACCGTAAATGTATTTTATGTTGGAAATGGGTCATAGAAGATTTTTAATTTAACGTAATGAAGGTATCCGAACGTTCACTAGAATTTTATTCACGTTAATATTGTAGCTTGCTAGAAATACTTGGTTAATAAAAAACCGAGTGGTGAATATGCTAAAGGGACGATGTCAATTTCAAGTCAAGTAGATTTATCATGTATGTCAACTTGACGTTTCGATATTCCTCAGCCTCTTCAGAGGTAGCCCGTATTGGTATAATTTGTTTCTCGTTTTATATTGTAGTTCTACGTCAAATCCTTACTAATTCACTTTAAGTTTTAAAAATGCATCATTCATACAATACAACAATTATTGTCTTTTATATATTGATAAAATAAACACAAAATAAGTTAGCCAATAGTGTATACAGAATATTCATATATATTTGGGAAAAATGGTAGGTCCAGAAAAAAAATATTACTGTAGTTCGAATCTAGAAAATCGAACCTCGAAAAATAAAAATGGGTAATGACTAATGAATGAGAAACTCTTTAAACGTGATTTTGTTGTCAAACGTCAATTTTTGAGAGGTCTCACATTTATATGTGTTTGTAATAATTTTAATGTAGAAAACGTATACGCACAATCGAGTTTTTTTTTTTGTGCTATCCTGTAACTATATTCTTTTTAGAAGTACAAAGAGAGACTTTTCAAAATTCTTTAAAAGTTCTCAAATATGTAATCGAAAATAATTATGTATGTAGTGTAATGTAAAAGTTATAAACTAATCTTATATTTTCTTATATACAGGGTGTCTGCGTAAGTTTGGGAAATCTCCAAATTGGAGTTACTAAAGACTTAAGTATGTCGATTGAGACAAATATTCCTTGATCAAATGTTTCAAAGATGTAAGGTGTTTAATCCTGGAGTGGGTTGTAACCTTTGGTGTGAAGATAACACTAACTGAGTTTTCCACAAAACACCAAAGCACTATACACTACACTCGACGTGCGTTTCGCCAACAAAGTTGGCATCATCTGAAGATGATTAAAACTGTTTTAATCATCTCCAGATGATGCCAACTTTGTTGGCGAAACGCGCGTCGAGTGTAGTGTATAGTGTTTTGGTGTTTTATGGAAAACTCAGATAGTGTTAAGGTGTTTAATATTAGAATTGCATTGTAAACTTTCTCGATAGTTTTAAAGGTTCTTATTGGTATGAACATGAAATTTGACAGCTTTATGTTTTTTTGACACAACAAATGCAAATGTTTAAGTAATCTTAACGTTACTCATAAAGAGCTCTAGTTATATCCTACTGCTATGATAAATGGGGGCAATTATTTCCCTTAGAATTATGGGCAAAGTGAATTGAATAGAAAATATGAAGGAACGCAATTCTTTATGTAAAATTTTTGTTGATTAATAATAATATCTCTATTCATTTTTGAGATATTTACTCAAAATAAAATAAAATTAATCTTATTTAAGGTATTTTCATACCAAATATGGATCTACATGGTGCATTTCACTGAACTAAACGTCGACTTAAAGGTGAAGAATATGTTCTAGCTGCCGTCACTGAAGATCCTATACTTAGTATTAGGAGTCTAGCACAAGACTTTCAAGTTTCAAAATGTACAGTAAACAGCATTCTTAGAGAGCAACTGCTCCATCCATACCACGTACAAATAGTCCAAGATTTAAGCGCAGATCACTACCCTGGACCTGGAAGAATCAACCAAATTTAAATAAAAATCACATTTTTATGAAGAATGGTGCGCTTTAATATTTTCAATTCGTTTTGTCCACGATTTTAAAGGAACAAAGTTACCCTGATTTACCACACATCTAAAAGTAGGTTATAACTAGCGCCCTCTATGAACAATGTTAAAATTAGTTGAAGATTCTGTCATGTTAAAAAACGTAGATCTGCCAAATTTCGTAGTCGTACTATAAAATCTTGCCAAATTGTTGATAAATTTCACAATAAACATTGAGCACTCTATATCTCTAAAACCACCAACATTCGAACAGTGCATATTTGTCTCGAGTGGCATAATTTGGTCACTAGTATCTCCACTTTCGAGATTTATCATTTTGGAATACCCTGTATACATAGAATACCCTGTAAAAGTTTGTTTACAAATTTTTACTTTTCCGCACTCAACTTTACCAGAGCGAAAAAGTAAAGTAATCGTGTAAAGAAAAATGGAAAAAATTTTTTTCTAGCGTTTATTTTTCGTTTTTCGGCCTAAAAACCGATAGAAAATGGTTTTTAAAAAATTTCGTCTGTATGTGTGTCGTTGTCATTATCGTCGGCATTTTAAAAAATTCTTGTTAGTACAATAACCCAACTAAATCATGTCAGATCTATAGGGTTTTGTCTGATTCTGATCGGGGACGTCTCCCAGACGACACCTATTGATTTTGAGGTGGATAGAACACACCCTACCATGTTGATAGGTCATGAGAACGCACTATGGTGGACTATTTGAGAATTTTTTTTTTTAGAACAATCACTCACTTAAATCGTATCAGATCGATTGGGTTTCGACTGATTCTGATTAGGGACCTCTACCAGACGACATCTATTGATTTTGAGGTGAATAGGACACACCCCACCTTGTCCATGGGCCATGAGAAAGCACGATGGTGGACTATTTGAAAAAAGTAAATCTGTCACATAAAACACATATTCTACATTTATGTGTTGGTTTATTTTTTCTCGGTCACTCAATTTCGATATAGCGATGTTCTACATGCGGAAAAGTCCGTTTTAAGGTATTAAAACTGTTTATTTTAACTGATAAATATATTCAGATAAATATTGGCTCTATAACTTGAAATACATATAGCTTTTACAAATTATCCTTAATACTTTTTAAGATATATGATGTTAAACTTGAAAGACTTTCAACCTGTAATGAATTTGAGGAGCAGGCCGATCATTCGAGTGTTCTGTCACATCTTGATAGATTAATGTTTGGTTGTGGTATGAACCTCAAAACTCAAAATGTAGAGGGGCGTTTACTATCAATATTGATTAAATTAAATTTACTTTCTCTACCTTGGTAATCCCCTTAACTTCATTTTAGAATATTATTTTGCAATAGTTTTAAATGCAAAACTTACATTTCCCTTCCCTTCCAGTCTTTCAATTCCCCCAACAAAAAAATACACTTCCAATACCACTTTAGTGAGCTTATAGGTTTTGAGAAAGCCAATGCTTCCTAAACTTTTGCCCTATCATGTATTCAGTTTACAACTTTAAGTATTACTCGACTTTTAAATAATTTAAATAATTCGAAAGTTTACGCAAAAGTCAAGTTTCGTATGGAAACCATTCAAATAATCAGTCGGTATTATTATTAAACACACTCAAACCGAACATAAAAGCAGCACTAGTTGTGAGTTCAATTTATTAAAGTCATGCTGTGGTATTTATTTTACAACTTATACTGCACAGTTTGAATAGACTTTGTTGCTTCTCCGCGATATCTGTCGAGAGGGAACATCCAGTAGGAGACCCAGTTACTCTTTCCGTGAAAATCGTTCGCCAATAAGGCAAATACGAGTGTCAATATTTGATGACTTCAAGGTCTGTCGGTCTCGTACCGTACACATTAATGCTCTATTTGAACGACATTTATGAAGATTTCTTCAAATATTTTGCTAATTTGCCATGTTGAAATAGTGATGTAACTTGAAAAAAATTAAAAACGATTGGATTGAGTGCGACGTAGATGATTAAATAAAAGGCACTTCTAGATAAAATATTGATTTTTCTTCGGTGTATTTTTTTTACTGTACACGAGGTCATATTAACGGTAGATTGAAATAAACAGTAAATACTAGAAAAATATTTACAACAAATTTATTCTATTTAACCTTCCGTCGCGTCGGGCGCAGCCGATCTGTGAGATGCAGCAGTCACTTTTTTCTTTGCCCTTTCGTATGTATTACGAATATTAACGCGAACTCCCTCACAGCTTCCCAGCTCTAAACCACTCTTCTCGATATGGTGGAGATATTTTTAGTGCATTCCCTGACCTTATATGGACCACCCGGATCTGTCAGATGCATTGCGCCTGATTACGTTATTATTTTCACTTTTATATTTTGTTAGATTTCATTTATTATTTACATTAATAATATTTTTGGGGATCACTACACTTACTTATTCTGGCTTTTTATGGTATTATTATTCAAAATTACCACATTTGGGTGTTAAATTAGTGGTTTATACTAAATATATATCACCAACAAACGTCACCAACAATGTGACGTTTATTTTTGTTTGGTGCATGTTAAAATGATGAAGAGGATTTATAATTTTTTACACTTAAAATAGGCAGTTACCTTTTTTTGTAATTCACATCCAATATTTTTTATATATAACTTTATTTTGTAGCACAATTAGCGAAATGCGTAGGTTAGTACAAGATAGGAGAAGCTGGAGGTTAGCGTCCAACCAGTCTTACGACTAATGACCTCATGCTGATGATAATTTTATTACTTTTACATGAAAAAATTGGTTTGTTTTCTGTATTCAAAATATTGCTCAATACTAATTTATGTGTGTGTTTTATCCTTAAAACAGAAAAGAACTTGTCAATAGCTAATTCTCCTATACAAATATTCCAAATTTATTGTTTTACAGCATGAGTGAGTTTCTTTAGGTTAATTCAATTATTGCAAATAAAAAATAGTGTGAAATATTTACTATTGTATTGTATTAATTAAAATACGCGTTTAATTGAGTCTCCACCTCATTAAATTTTAAATTGTGTAAGATTTGATATAGTATCTCTTAGATGCATCGCGCCCGAATATGTTTGGATTCACACTGTGCCCCACCGAAAGTTAACAAAGTCGGGAAATATTAATAAAGGGTTTACGTCAAATTATAAGTTTACTCCAAATTTAATTTTGTTCTATTACTATTAGGCCTCTGTTCCTATTTATAATACCAATTTGTGCAACGCAAATTATAAATTCATTATTTCAAAACTTATTTATTATTGAGATTTGAAAAAACCTTAAATTTAATCCCAATAACTAATTCAATGTCTATTCTATCTATTTCATCCCTACTGCTAAAGGACAACTTTCTACATCTCTCCCAATTTGCACGCTCCCTAGAATATCTCTCCATCAATACTATCTTGAGTTTGAACTTCTAACATCACAAATATAGTCATTTTCTGGGATATTACACCATTTCACTAAGGAATTGAAAATATCGCTGGCGATAACCTTTGTAACACTTTTCTCTATCGCGCACATATGCTAATATGATATAACAATATGCAATGCCAACAAAAGTTAACATGAGCTTATACTTTATGTTTTGTTGATGAGGAATTTGTGGCAGTTATTCTCCGAACGCTATCCTGTAATCAGACCTAATCTCATTCAGAGGGGCATTCAACTTCCTGTTAATGTTTACTGTAAATAGCGTTTATATTTTGTTCTGAAATATAGACTGTGGGAAGTGGAATTCGGTCATAATCTGTGTTTATAAAGAGAACTACATCAAGGTACCATGAACTTGCACATAATTCTTCTATTTTACCAAAATTGAGACTTAGAACAAGAGATTCAAATTGTATACATACTGTATAACAAATAACTTCTTCCAAGTTAATATTAACATTTTCTTTTGTAATTTTAATAAAACACAAACTATTGCCATACTTTATCACTGATTAGTGCTTCCTTCGAAGTTACCTTAAGAATTAAATAAATGTGTCATTGAAATAGATAAAGTGTAAAAATTAAAAACAAACAAACAGGCGGTAGAGTGGAAAGTGATACGCAGATGAAAATTAACATATCCATGCTCAGAGAGGTAAGCCAAACTCTCCTCGTTAGGACTCGAATCCAAACATACGATGACTGGACCTCAATACTGGACCCAGTTCTTCACTCCAGACTATGGTATGAATGTTATTTTCGTATCCATACCTCTATAAAAAATATCATAGGTCACCCATCCATTTTGTTGACGCGGATCAAAGTGCTGCACTTTTATTAGCTTCGTATCGGGCAACTGACCTGAATATCCACCACATAGTTACCCTGTATATAAGTTTGATATAAAAAATCAACGTGCAAGCTGCGATAAGCATCACAGAATCTTAACCTTTTCTTGGAGAATGCATCGAGGAATGTAATTTCTGAGCACGCGTAGTGATTAAAGAATTGAAATAGTTCAAAATAACTATAAAATGCCCCATAAAGATATTCTCGTCGAGATAAAATAATTTACATATGTAACGATTAATATAATTGTTGTATTTTACTCTGATATCAAACATAAACTAAAGACTTAATTTTGTCGTCCTCTAAGCAGATTTTTTTCTAGAAGCAGGTGTAACGTGATATCTGCAAAGTCTCATCTTTATTTGTGCTATCAGAAAATGCCATAAGCTGGGGAATTTTGCCTCAATTAAATTTGACCACTTGTCAACTCTACTTTGGAATATTCATTTACCTATATTAAAATATATAAAATATAAAAGAAGTTCGTAACCGTTCGTGGTTTAATTGACAAAACTCGTATTAATACAGTACGTAAACTTCTATTTTGTATTCCTCACTCTGAAACATAAATGCAATGATAAATGATTTAAACAATATTGTTTAATAAATCTGTGTTTTTTATGGAAATACAGTTGTGGTCAAGTCATACGTATTATCGCGGAAAGAAGGCGTGACAATTATCTGAGATTCTATTTCTGAACCATTAGGTTATATCTTTCATTTTAACAAGGTACTGTGGTTCCATGGAAAAATTTTATTGAATCGGATTGAACAAAAAATTCTCTATAGACCTCGATATATGAAAAACCTTCTCTGTGACATGATGCAGAACCAAGAGCACCAAGACCAAATAAAATCAATTCCACCCCCTACCATTAATTTTCTGTTACGATGGGAATTTTCATTTTATCAGGGTGTTGTAGTTCAGTGAAAAATTTGAATTAGATTAGATTAAACAAAAAATCCTCAACAGATGGAAGGCCTTCCCGGAGTCATGATACAGACTCAAGACCACCAAGACAAAATAAAATCAACTCCATCATCTACTAACAATTTTCTATTAAGTTAGAGAAAATATTATGGTTTAATGGCAAAATTGAATTAGATTGGATTGAACAAGAAATCCTGGATAGACGATGCCTGGAGGCCTTCATTGCGGCACGATTAAGAACCCAGGACACCAAGTCCAAAGAAAGTCAACTGAAATGGAAGTAATCCTACTATTAATGTTCAATAGTTAAATTTAGTTAAAAAACATAGCTAAAGATTATACAGTTATATTATTATTATTATTAATCTAGCGGGCCTTTACGGATACGCGCACTTAGCCTTGGCTTTTGTACACTGTCCCACTATCTTCCTCAGGGTACGGCAGGATACCCCGCATCTAACCTGTAGCCAATTATATGCTGCAGCTGATGATATCTGATTTCGTGCGGTAATAATTCCGGCTTGACCAGCCATGTCATCCTATAAGGTGATCTGACAGGACACACGCATAGGAAGTGCATCGATGTCTCCTCCTTCCCTAAGTAACACCTGGTATAAAGAGGGGGCAAAGACTCTTCTTTGCTCATCCTGTGTCTCTGCTGTCGCAGATTGTCGTGTCTCGTTATCAGTTCTACAGCAATCTTGGTCTTGGCTTTGCTGAATGCTTTCAACTCATCTGCCCATCTTCCTATTTCCAGACCCATTAGAGCTCTGGAAGTGCGGCAGCCGAGAGTCTCCAGCCATTCTGTACTTTGCTGATTCTCATAGTGGAATCTCAGCACGTTAACCCTTCTTGGTAGGACATTCCAACTAGTTTCTTGATAGGACCACATAGTGTGGTTCCTCACTTAGCCAATTTATCTGTTCTCTCATTCCCTTTCCACCCGCAATGCCCAGGTACCCAGGTTAAATGAAGTTTATTTCTTCTGGAAAGCTTATTCAGGCAGTCCTTTGTTTCCTCCACTAATCTGCAGTTATGCTCTATGGTGGCCAAGGCAGCTAGTGCCGCCAGGCTGTCCGAAAGCATCCAGATTGTTTATCCTGTCTTGTTCCTTTCCAGAAGTTCCTCTGCGCAACAGAATATCGCGTGGACTTCCGCTTGGAATACTGTGTTGTATTTCTCCAGTCTGGTATAATATTCATCCCGAGTTCAGGGTCCAGAGTAGCCACCTCCCACTCCTTCTCTAGTTTTTGATCCATCGGTAAACCAGATAGTTATATAGTTAGTTAGAGTTATACAGTTATCAAAAAATAAAACCAGCCACAGGTAGGATTCGACATTTGTCCCGAATCGGAACCGAACGACATACAGCTGTTTCGAACTTGTTAGTTCTCATCAGTGCCGCATACGGTACGCCGATTCAGAACAAATGCCGAATGAACTTTATGGCCTATACATCTTTATCGATACGATCTCTGTCAGTAACTTATAAGTCGGAAATCGAGAAAGGAACCACCAAGCCGCCAAGCGGCTATCAAAGTAGTTCCCGAATAGCAAAGCTATTACATAATCGCTCTAGGAAACAACTACTCCTCGGGCTAAAGCGCCGGCAGGCATTGAATTATACCCAGAAGCGATCCTCGACCCCTTTCTCGTGTTTCTGCACGATCAGATAAGGTTTCAAAAAATGAAACCAGCCACAGGTAGGATTCGACATTTGTCCCGAATCGGAACCGAACGACATACAGCTGTTTCGAACTTGTTAGTTCTCATCAGTGGAGCATACGGTACGCCGTATGTGAACATACGGCATACAGCAACAGCTGTATGTCGTTCGGTTCCGATTCGGGACAAATGTCGAATCTTACCTGTGGCTGGTTTTATTTTTTGAAACCTTATCTGATCGTGCAGAAACACGAGAAAGGGGTCGAGGATCGCTTCTGGGTATAATTCAATGCCTGCCGGGGCTTTAGCCCGAGGAGTAGTTGTTTCCTAGAGCGATTATGTAATAGCTTTGCTATTCGGGAACTACTTTGATAGCCGCTTGGCGGCTTGGTGGTTCCTTTCTCGATTTCCGACTTATAAGTTACTGTTATACAGTTAGTTATATAGTTAGTTAGAGTTATAAAAGGTTCAGTATTTTGGTTCGCAACTCTTCACATTTTCCTCTGATGTCCTGAAAGAACGACCATAGTGGTCATTGATACTGATGAACTTCCACTAATTCCAGTCACATCTGATATATCGACGAAGAGATGTACACAGTGGAATGTATACTCACTCTCTTCTCAATATTTGGTTTGCTGTTTGTACCTTCTGTTCGATAGACTTCTCAATATATCCGTCTGCCACAAAAGAAGACTGTTATCCGTGACATTTGCGTCTATCCGGTAATGTCTGCGTCAGAATTCGCTAACAGTAAGAGTGACGAACAACAAGGCAATATCCAGTATAGAATGTAGAATAAGGGAGATTCAAAAAGTCTCGGTAAGCTTGAGATTGGTATGCTTCTAAAGCTATTTACTCTCACTAGTTGACATAAGCAAAAGACATTATTTTAACGTATAAAAAATCACCTATAAAATCATATATGTACCTTAGCTCATATATAAATATATACCTCAGTTATTGCAGCAGATGTGCAATATACATTATATTTTATAGAAGTTTATTCTTCTTACTCTCATATTTTCTAATTTTCTTTGACAAACGCACTAAGCTTGCCAAATTTGCTTCACATCCAAATTATTTTCTACGAGCCTTTAAGATACCCATAACATTTAATAATAAGTGTATAGAGATGATCTTTGAATTTCCTTGATTTTAACAAAAGATAAACAAAAGAGAAGTCTCCAGCGATAATATTTTCCACTTTTTGTTGTATACATTAACCCGCGAAGATGTTTTTCTTTTATTCCAGAAGAATACCTCTTCATACTTGTTTGGGCATCATTATTATTACTCCAAGTACTTAAATATCTTCAGACGTTTGTATCAAACTATAAATATTTAAGTTTGTACATTACATATAGATTAAGCCACTTCGCAATTTTACTACACTTTTTCAGTTACTAGACTCAGTCTTGTGGAGGAGAGTTACAGTTGTAATGGCATAGCTATTGGGAAACTCCAAGTTGCCATCACGAGTGAAGCTATCAAATTAGTTCTAATTTAACAATTCCTTTCTCGATTTCCGACTTATATGTTACTTCTAATTTAACAGTTTATTTAAATTTGTAAAATATGAAATAGTTTCTCAATTTGCTCTGCTCTCAACTCCCGACTTATATGTTACTGACATCGATGTTACTAAGATTGTATCGATGCGGATGTACATATACCTTACGGATTTCATTCGGCATTTGTCTTGGATCGGCGTACCGTGTGCGGCATTAATGAGAACTATTAAGTTCGAAACAGCTGTCTGTCGTTGGGTTCCTATTCTGGACAGATATTGAATACTACCCGTGGCGGGTTTTATTTTTTGGAAAAAATTTGCTCTACATCATACATACGTGCTTTAAAAACCGCTGAATTTTTTTAATAGTTATTATTATTTATAGTACTTCATCTGCAATACACATTGTAACGCCACTGATGCGTAACGCTAATCGTTTTTCAATCAGTGGACCAACCTTAATGATATGAAGAACCAAATATTAGGTTCTTGTGGAACGTAACTACTATTTCAATTTTCAAACCAGTTACGTTTCACGTACGTCAAACACCAACAAGTACCTTTTTTATTTGAAAACTTGGCCGCGGACAAATGCCAAATGAATAAGGTAAATAAAATAACGATTTTATTTTAACAGTCATTAGTATTGATTGATTTATAGGCGAAGCATTATTATAATGTGATCGCGTATAAGACAAACCGTAAACAAACAAATTTAAGAGAAGAAGATATTGCCCACTTGAGGAATCGATTTTTCGACGAGTACCCACAAGGACTAAAGGAACAATGGAGGCTACCCAATAAATTGTCAAGTGATGGCTTGTGATTTCTTGACACACATAAGATGTATAGTGCTTCGAGAAAATATTCAATTATAGAATAGAAATTATGCAATTGAATGCAGACGTACACTGATCAAAGTATTGAATCGATAATTATAAAATATATTTCTCACACTGAATTTATTAATAGTTAATTGAAGACGCTCGTTGACCTGTTAGATAACAAGTATTTAATGGCCACCTTAGTTGAAGCAAATTTAGTACATATTATTCTACTTATTATAAAAGTAGACGTATAATTCAGATATTGAAGACATTGGAATATTCATGAAAATGAACAAACTTGAAAATGTTGACCTGAGTTTCCATATTGACCATACGGAAATCTAATTGACAGTTTATTTCAATGTGGCAATCATTTTTTTTTATTCTTACCAAGATATAAAAGAGCATTTTTCTTTAACTGTCAAAAATAAGTAGAAAGTTCTAAAACACTTAGAAGTTAACTTGGATAATCAGATTTGCACACTATTAAAAACACAAACCTTAAACACTAGCAAGTATAAAGTTTCTATAAGCTAGATAAATAAAATATCGGTAATAGATATGATAGATTTTCAAAAAATGCCAAATATACCTACTAGGCATAAAGGAAATAATATTCAAATGTAAATCTTAATAATGCATTGATAAATCTGCAATGTAGTTGGTATAAGTTCTTATTTATTGTTCTGTGTCAGCCATCGAATTGTAAGCAAAGTGTATCGTTATCCTTTTATATGACCCTAGAGAAAACTTGGTTTCTCTAGGGTCATATAAAAGATAGCGTCTATAAAAATATACCGAGCTCCATTTCTGAGTTGAAACTTACTATTATGGCTAAATTTAATCAAGACACTATTTCGCATCTATAAAGAATTTTATTTTTCGCATATGATATGGGACTATCTTTCGGGGACCTCTCACTTTGAACACATACATGAAAATCGAAGTACTATGTAGTATCTATAGAGAATTTTATTTTTTGCGTTATGTGAGTAACTTTCGAAAACCTCACTTTGAACACATATAGAAATCAAAGCATGTTTCCATCAAATACATATATATGATTTTTATATTTACAGAAATGTAATAAACAAAGAATAGCGCAGCGTCGAGTAGCTTTTAACAAAAAGAAAGCACTTTTATGCTCGGGGGTAATAAACTTAGAAACAAGGAAGAGATTTTTGAAAACGTATGTATGGAGCACGGCACTATATGGTTGCGAAACCTGGACGGTAGGGGAAGCAAGTAGGAAGAAATTAGAAGCTTTTGAGATGTGGTGTTACCGAAGAATGATGAAAATACCGTGGACTAATAAAAATAATAGGGTTAGAAACGAAGAAGTATTAGAGGAAGTCGGCGAGAAAAGAAGTATGTGGAAAAACATAAGAGAAGAGATAGAATGGTAGGCCACTTGCTGAGACATGGGGGAATAGTCCGCGATATTTTGGAGGCAGAAATAGGAGTGAAAAAGGCAGAGGTAGGCCTAGATTAGACTACTGCTCGCAAATAGTAAGGGATGTAGGTTGTAGCGCAATTAGCGAAATGCGTAGGTTAGCACAAGATAGGAGAAGCTGGAGTTTAGCGTCCAACCAGTCTTAGGACTGATGACCTCATGATGATGAGAAAGGTAATAAGGTGTGCAATTTTTTTACGCTATATTTGAAATAAACACTCTCTAGGTTCACAATACATTAACATGTTTCCTATTTATAGCAACATATGATTTATATTCTTGGTATATAATTTATTCGATTACACTTTTGAGTATAGTTGAGTAACGAAATCGACTTTATTTCTTTAAAATCTCAGGAAACCTGCGGAGGGGCAAGTTACACACAAATACGAGGACACCCATGAATAGGCAGAGGTGACGAACTGTCGCCGTTGGGACTCGAACCTAAGCATATAATGACATCTCTAATACTAGGCCCAGTCCATCCACCCCCACTACAATACAAATAACATTATCACATCCACCTCTATAAGAAAATTTGGATCTCCCCTTATGTCCACTAGTTCTATATGCTTCTATATTATTGTTAAGACTATTTTATTCCAACTTTCAAGTCTATAGAGTTAATTAAACAGGGTTTACATTTTACGATCTCCTTCTTGTATTATAAGAAATACGATATGCCTATCTTTTATCAATATTAGCAATTGACGTAAATATTTTGTGCCAATTTGCTTGCCCTACAACTTTCTTCGGTATTTAGGGAAAATATTTCTACTGTAGTTAATATATAGCATCAAAAGTCGAACATTGACTCTCACCAAAATCGGAATTTAATAAATCGCAAAATTTTCATCGGAATGTTAATAAATGTCAGTATTTCTATATCTTTTATCAGAAAAAATATTTACTGTTATTATTTAAAACAATTGTATATAGCTTTCATCAATAGTCATGGTAAATGAAGTTAATTTTTAAAATATGTAATATTGTCAAGTTATTTATTAATACAAATTAAAGAAAATACATATTTAATTAAAAATGTATATAAATCCAAATTAGATGATTAATATAGTACGGTAATCTTATTTTCTAAGGAGGTAATCGATTCTATTATTCAGTGGATATTGTTAAGATATTCAAAAAAGTGGTCATACTATTTTTCCAGTACAACAGTTTTATAAAAAAAATTAAATTAAGTGAAAGCCCTTCATTTAATATTTTTATACTAAGAGGGATAAATCATACTTTCTTTATATAATATATATGTACAACAGTGGGTTGTTTATGAACCAACTTTCTGTTGACGAAAAAGGTTCCTATAGGCTAAGTTATGTGAAAGCTACTGTGGAAAATGTATTGAATGAATTTGTCAATGATGATTAATTAGTAAAGAAAAAAAAGGAAAATTTTCTTCAAGATAATACGATTTTACTTCTTCGGATTGTTTTGTTTTTTAAATTCTATTATAGATCTCTGTTAGGGAACAGCTACCCTCAAATATATCTTGTAATGAGACCCACGTTTGGCTTGGAGAGTACACTAGTCAATGATGGGTAGACAACTAAAGTAGCGATATCAGATCGTTACAAGGCACTTACTTTTTATGGAACAAAACCATATTCATGAAGAATATATCGGTCTTTTTAGATATAAATTCTGTCTGCTTTTGGAAAAGAAATTATTATTTTAGAAATTTTAAAAGACTGTAGTTTTCTCAGTATAGAGCTTGACCTAACTGTACAGTTTCTGTTTTTATTTAGAATACTATAGAACGATTTCGATGAGCGTGCTATAACGCTAAATTATCCTAAGTTCTCCAGTAAGATTGTAGAGGAGCACCATGTTCACAACTGATTAATATAATTACAGCCATCGTATATATTACCAGTCGACAGTATACGATATATTACGTATTAATATATTCTTTTAAATAATATAATGAATATATGTGATGTAACTTTTTGCAGTATTTCTTTGGGTTACGCTGCAGTTTGTGCTTCATTTGTATCAAAAAATGAAACCCGCCACAGGTAGGATTCGACATTTGTCCCGGATCGGAACCGAACGACATACAGCTGTTTCGAACTTGATAGTTCTCATCAGTGCCGCACACAGTACGCCGATTCAGGACAAATGCCGAATGAACTTTATGGCGTATACATCTTTATCGATACGACCTCTGTCAGTAACTTATAAGTCGGAAATCGAGAAAGGAACCACCAAGCCGCCAAGCGGTTATAAAAGTAGTTCCCGAATAGCAAAGCTATTACATAATCGCTCTAGGAAACAACTACTCCTCGGGCTAAAGCCCCGCCAGGCATTGAATTATACCCAGAAGCGATCCTCGACTCCTTTCTCGTGTTTCTGCACGATCAGATAAGGTTTCAAAAAATAAAACCCGCCACAGGTAGGATTCGACATTTGTCCCGGATCGGAACCGAACGACATACAGCTGTTTCGAACTTGTTAGTGCTCATCAGTGCCGCACACGGTACGCCGATTCAGGACAAATGCCGAATGAACTTTATGGCGTATACATTTTTATTGATACGATCTCTGTCAGTAACTTATAAGTCGGAAATCGAGAAAGGAACCACCAAGCCGCCAATGTTCATTCGGCATTTGTCCTGAATCGGCGTACCGTGTGCGGCACTGATGAGAACTAACAAGTTCGAAACAGCTGTATGTCGTTCGGTTCCGATCCGGGACAAATGTCTAAACCTACCTGTGGCGGGTTTTATTTTTTGAAACCTTATCTAATCGTGCAGAAACACGAGAAAGGGGTCGAGGATCGCTTCTGGGTATAATTCAATGCCTGGCGGGGCTTTAGCCCGAGGAGTAGTTGTTTCCTAGAGCGATTATGTAATAGCTTTGCTATTTGGGAACTACTTTTATAACCGCTTGGAGGCTTGGTGGTTCTTTTCTCGATTTCCGACTTATAAGTTACTTCATTTGTATAACATAACATTTGCAGTTTTTTAACGATACATTATTGACGCGAAACAACCAATTTCATACCGAGATACTGTGCTGACTGGCATAAACAAAATTATAATGAAGATCAATAATTCTTCATAGTTATTGTTGGTTCCAGTTGTATTCCCAAAAAAAAATCAGACATTTTTTAATTTTCTTTAACAATCAAATATATGTTTCTAGATATTTCTGACTAATTGGAGTAGATACATTATAAATAAAGCTTATAGGATAAGGTTAGATATTTTAAATCTGTCATTTTCAGTCGACATTAAACGCTGGATCATAATATAACGAATCAAGTGATTTGGTAGTCAACTGAAAAGGAAATTAGAAAACATCTTCAAACTCCGCTGCATATACAAATTTTCATCGATCTCCAGCAGTTCTCAGACATTGCAATAAATTACCGACTTAATTATTTATCTACGCCTATAATCCGCTATGCGTTTTGGAATAAAACGCATAAGCGTTACCGTATAGCGAGAGCCCAATAAAATGAAAATAGTGTCACCATTATCAAATGCCTTTATGGGAGTTTAATATCCAATAACCCGTTGTGTTCAAGAATTTATTAAAATTAATAGGTAATAAAAGCGTACCACCCGTAAATAGTTGTTATTTATAATGTTTTTACAATGCCACTATACGCCTGGTGAACTCTGGCTGGGACTGCACACGCTATTGAAGTAGTATTCTGAGGGAAAAACATTGATTTATATTGCTATCGCAATTTCTTCTGGGTACCAATAAACTAGAGAATGCATACATATAATAATAATACATTTATTAAAAAAAATGTGTAAGTATTGTACATATTTCTGAATTGATTGGGCCGTTACTTGATGAAAATTCATATTTATACAAAATTAAAAGCTTTGCTTGCTAAATTTTCACTTTTTATTAGTTAAACGTAACAACTGTTTCGCCAACATAGTGGCTTCATCATATGTTGAGTACATAGACTCTTTCATGTTTTCTTTTATGTCTATTAATTTATGTGAAACTTTAAATGTATGTGCGGTTACAAGTGAGACTACTGGTTTTATAGGAAAATTTTCTTTATGTAATTTTATAAGTGAATATAATTTTGGTGGTTGAGGGTTTATTGTTATTAATTTATATTTTTCAAAAGGTTTAATGATGCCTGCAAAATTCTCAATTATGGATATAATGTATCTTTGGTAACGATTTGTAGGGTCTTTATTTAGTTTATTATATTGTCCTATTTCTAAAAAGGAATTCTATGTAATCAGTTTTGTTTAGAGCAATAACTGTATTACCTTTATCTGTTTTTGTAGAAACTAAATCATTGTTTACTATTTTATTTGTAATTGTTTTTGTAGTGTTATAACCTTAGTTGTGAAAAACTCTATTATCTTTCTTAACACTTTCTTTAATAATATTAGCGGTTAAATGTTTGTCTGCTATGTTAGTGGATGTATTTTATAGAGCTATTTCTGTTTCGACTCCTAAATATTCTAAATTTCTTTGATTAATTTTTGGATGAATATTACATTTGAAACCTTTTCCTAATGTTGAAATTTCTCGGCTGTATTTTATAAATTTATAAACTTGCTAAAGAATTAACGTTCTGTGAATTTGTTTGACTTTGTTTCTGAAATCTGTTTAATTTTGTTAATTGTTCGTTTTTGTTTAATATATTTCTTGTGAATTAAATTATTAATTTGTGTTCTTACATTGGAGTCTAATGTGTCAAAACTAATATTATCTAGTCTATAAGTTAGCTCAGAGTGTATTACCTAAGATATACGTTATAGATGTCCCTTTTACTGTATTGTATTCTTCTTTCATGTGTTAACCATTTCCTCATTCCTGCTTTACGTCCTTGTATTGCAGCTTCACTTCTGTTGATTGTTTTAAATTTTATGTAATTTGAAAAAATTTCCTTTTTTTTAAACATTCGTTGACAAACCAAATATTCTGTGTCACTATTCCACTTCGTAAAAGTAGTTTAAAGTACTATAAGGCCAGGAAACTCGTACAAGTTTCTTTTAAAGTCTGAATTGATTAGGCCGCTACTTGATGAAAATCCATATTTATACAAAATTAAAACCTTTGCTGGTGAGATTTTCACTTTTTATTTATTAAAAATTTATTATAAACATAATCGTTTGTGATAAACTGAATCATTTTATTGTCTTTATGGTATATGTTTTTCTTACAACCATATGGTATTAATGACGCTAGTTTCAGTTATTAAACCTCTACGATTTTAGTGATCTCACAAAGTTCTCCAGTCTTTACGTATACATTACATTGTTGAGAGTCTGTCCCGGTAAAACTTTTAAGTTACCACTTTTAATCGTGTTAATATGGTATAAATTTTCAGTACTTTTGGCATAAAACATCTACATATACAACTATATAAAATTTTACTGTAATATTTTTGGTATAACACATCTACGTAACTATATAACATTTCACTGCTCAATTTAAATATGCTTCAACTCTGTATACTTTATTATACGTTACATAGGGATGATGACTGTAACCGCTACTTTACATTGACAGTTATTAAAGCTTGTAACAATAGATCGTTTTGATTTCTCACTAATCACTCTAATCAGACTATACACGAACGATAATATCGATCATAAAAGGTAGCATTAATGCGCAAGTTTATTAAAAGCAATGATATATATCGTCGATTGAAAAATGTGTTGGATCTTAAATACATCGCTAAAAGTTTTCATTGAATTGGTATGTGCATAACCTATTTATGTTCTGCGACAATGAAATAAAGAAATTAAAAAATGTGTATTTTATATCTGTCATTTCTCATTTAATTTTTACCTATTAATAATGTATTAATAAGGTTAAGAATGTTAAGAAAATAGCTGCGTAGGAGTGAGAACCTACTGTGTTCTACAGGACAATAGGAACTGACTTTAATAGATTTGTGCTTCCAAAAAATGTGTTGCACTACACAAATACTAAAATACCAATATTTCGTACAGATGTTGATGATAAATGTCTTTTATAGTATATTTACACGTATATTCTGTTATTGACAAGTGAATATATTGGAACACAAAAAATAATAGCCATGGAAATATTCTGAAGACATAATTGATTTCAGTATACTGAAATATATAGGAAACAGGTATTTTCTAACTTGGGACAATTATCTTGTTAACCACTGCAATCATTCTTTATTTATTTTTCTAAATCAAGAATAAATTTTGTTTAAAAAATTGAAATTATTACTTGGCTTAGCATTCCTTTAAGACATTAAAATGTATATTATAATTCATATCCTGAAGGTTTTAGTAATGTATTTGTTTTAGATAAACTTATTTTATTTCAAATACTATTTCGTAATGAGAAAGTTTTCTTCTCACAAAAATCCTTTAAAATAAAAAAAATACTTAAAAAAACTAAAAACGTGTTTATTATGGCAAACTAGTCAATTAATATTGAGAATTAAAAAAATAATATATCTGTAATGTTAACACGTTGTCATAAGTTAAAATAAATGTACAATATTGAACGTTTCTGTATGTTCACGGGTGTCTAGATTGTTTGAAACATGTCGGTCAGTTAAAGCGTAATGTACAGGATTGGATTTAAGTATTCGAGGAAACTTGTAATAACTATGAAATATATGAATAATAAATATAAATAAGATATATGAATTGCAAAACTGTGTTTAGTAAATGGTTCGGACTTCGATATAACACCAAAAGTATCCATTATCTGAAGGTAATTAAAATTCACAATCAGTTTAACCCGGTATTGTACTAACGACTCATATATTTTGAATTAAAAAACAAAAATTAGGATTTTTATTTTTGGATAACATTTTTCATTGCCTTAACATCATATGATGATAAAACTGCCATATCCTCAAGACCTCTAGTTAAGGCTAAGATAGTCACGTCTTGCTGAACTTCCCTACATTTGTGTTTCTTCAAGAATGTTTTCTATAAATATACTTTTCGCTAGTTAATCTCTTTAGATTACCTAGCAGTTCTGAAAATCTAGAAATACTCTGTCATTTTTTATCTTCTTCTACATCTACGTGCCAAAGAAATAAGTCTCATGAAACGCAAACGAAAACGAAAGAGAATTTGTTTACGGAATTAAATAGTATCGTGACTATTTAATTACTACACTATTTAATTGAAAAATTACACTGAGAAATAGCAATTTATTTTTTTCTTTCATTTATTACTGTGTATATGATATATTTAGATATCATTTTCTTCAAGTATATAATCTTACTGTGACTTCTCTAACCACCACTGTAAAATATTAAATGACATGTATTTTTTTAATATATGAAAATATTTAATATGTGTAAAAACTATGAAGTCAATTAAGAACATTTCGAACATACAGTATGACATACGTAATTTAAGTGTTTTGCATAATCATAATTCTTTTATTTTTTTTTAAAACCTCTGTAACACATCAGCCATAATGTTTTAAAGAAATATTGAACTCCATAATTATTTTATTTCTCTCACATTTAGATTGAACTGTGGCATCGTCATTACCTTTTTTAAATTATGGCTTTCTATTTATCGTGCAAAAAAAACAGTTTCAAAACCTTAAAACAGGCTTTTCCGCACATATAACATCTCTATCTCGAAATTGAGTGACCGAGAAGAAATAAACCAACACATAAATGCAGAATATCTGTTTTATGCGACAGTTTTACTTTTTTCAAATAATCCACCCTCGTGCTTTCTCATGACTACTGAACAGGGTGGGGTGTATCCTATCCACCTCAAAATCAATAGATGTCGTCTAGTAGACGTCCCTAATCAGAATCAACTGAAACCCGATCGATCTGACACGATTTAATTCAGTGATCGCGCTATCAAAAAAAAAATTCTCAAATAGTCCACCATTGTACTTTCTTATGACCCATGAACATGGTAGAGTGTGTTCTATCCATCTCAAAATCAATAGGTGTCGTCTGGGAGACGTCCCCGATCAGAATCAGTCAAAACGCGATCAATCCGACATGATTTAGTTGAGTTGTCGTGTTAACAAAAGAAATTTCTCAAATAGTCCACCGTCGTGCGTTCTCTTGACTCATGGACAGGGTGGGGTGTATCTTAGCCACCTCAAAATCAATAGGTGTCGTCTGGGAGACGTTTCCGATCAGAATCAGTAAAAACTCGATCGATTCGACACGATTTAGTTGAGTTATCGTATTAACAAAACAAATTTCTCAAATAGCCCACCATCATGCTCTCATGACTCACGGACAGGGTGGGTGTGTCCTATCCACCTCCAAATCAATAGGTGTCATCTGAAAGACGTCCCCGATCAGAATTAGTCAAAACCTGATAGATCCGACACGATTTAGTTGAGTTATCGTGCTAACAAGAAATTTTAATACTGACGACAACAACAACACAGACACAAATTTTGTAAAAACCTTTTTTTTTTGTTTTTAGGCCAAAAAACGAAAAATAAACCCAAAAAAAAAATTTTTTTCACTTTTTCTTTACACGATTACATTACTTTTCCGCTAGTATAATGGAGTGCGGAAAAGTAATAAATCAAGCACGACTTGCTTTGACTTAAATTATAATGTTGTTTAAAATATCCGCCGTTCACAATATGACATTACCAACACGCGTGTTAACACTTTGTCTTGAATGTTCAATAATTTCCGAACTTTATTTTCCATCTTCATTCGAATTCGTTGCTTCAGACACCCTAAATTATTTGGCCCATAAATTATTAAAATAGGCCCATCATTATAGGTTACCTACATAATAGGACACCCTAGGAGCAAATCAGGTGAGTATAGTGGTCATTCAATTGGTCTTCATCGCCCTATACGTCTACGATGGAAATTATCGTCAATTTCGCCTTGTTGAAACCAAATTTTTTGCCTGCAAACATCATAATCATTCTCATTGTCTGAATAAAGAACACTCAAAGCTGAAACTAAGTCGAAATGTAGAAATTAGAAACATCTAACAGCATTCAGAAGTTTTAAAAGACTTATTATTCCAGCTCATAAGTTTACTTCACTTTGACGTTGGCTATGCGATTCTTGAACCCAATGGGGATTCTCTTCAGACTAATATCTACAGCTATAACGATGTATTGCTTCAATCAAGGAAAAATTGCCTTGTCAAAAAAAAATAACAATCGTAAAAGATATCCGTCATAGAATAACATTATATCCTCGCAAAATCATATGCAACGATCCGAATCATCCTCGTTCAACTCCTATAATAAAAGTATTTTAAAATAGTGAATCATTTTTTTTATAACAATTTTCCATCTTTGGAAAGGTCTTCATGATTTCTCAAACCCAATTATGTATTTGGTAGAAGTCTGAAAATATTATCGAACTTCAAGCAATACATTTAAATTAGTGTTAAGTCTACCTTATCAAGCTTATTAAATATTATTTAATAAGTTTGGTATTAAATAAGCATTTGCTTTTTAAATATGATTACTACTAAATTGCTACCATTAAATACCATCTCTAAAAACTCTGTTTGACAAAATCAGCTGGACAGTAACAGTAACAGCATAATTAATCATATTATTGATCATTACTAATCTGATATTTCACGTTATGATATAAACACGTTTTATTTAGAATAGGCTTTGTTACTTTTGCATCTATGAGAAAAACATTTTTTATTAGATAATAATTTTCCTCGGTTTAGTCAACCTGATTTTATTTACATTTTTTAATTTGAAAACACAAGTAGTGTATGATACGAAACAAAAAAGGGGCCTCACAACAACGTCCACGATCAGTTTATTGTTAGTGACATAGACCAACTGAGTGATATCATTTTCACTGTTCAACTGACGACAGAGACTGATACGAGTATATTGATATTGAACCAATCATCCAAGACCTTCCTGACGATTTACAGGTAAATATCAGCTTAATGTGATTAATTTAGATTTTCTAAGAAGAATAATTTCAATACTGAAGTAGGTCGAAATCTTTGATATGAAGATACCACTGACTTAGTTTTCCACAAAACACCAAAATACTTATACACTACACTCGACGGGCGTTTTGCCAACAAAGTTGACATCATCTGGAGATCATTAAAACTATCATCAGAGTTTTAATCATCTCCAGGTAATGCCAACTTTGTTGGCGAAACGCGCGTCTAGTGTAGTGCATAGTGTTTTGACGTTTTATGGAAAACTGTCTGTTTTGTGGAAGTCAGTGTTAATAATTTCGACGTAAACAAAGAATTTTTCCTATTTTCAATCTTGTAACCCTACTGATGGGATTACTTTAAAGAACTTTTCCAGGAATTTTATGTTGAAGACTCCTCTCTACTGCAGTACGTAAAGCCAGCCTTTATCGTACTAATGTGTAATATAATGATCAGTGCATAACATGAACTAACTTGCGTACTGTTGAATACTCGATACGCTGCTAGAAAAAACATTTAGCTTATTTTTTTTATTATTGGATAACACATGAACTTAAACAATGAATATTGGAAAACATTGAACAGAAATTAATTATACGATTTGTCTAGTTTGAAATATATTTTACTGCAGTTGAATTTCTCTGAATTCACTCCTGAAGTTTTAAGGGTGAGCCTGAAAGAGGAATTGAATATTTTATGAATTTTAAACGTGTCTTATATGTGTCTCCTATTTTTTTAGCAATTGCAATTTTATTTTGAATATCATTTTTCCATGCATTCTCCAGCTACGTAATTATGAAACCGATGACGGTGATTAGACAAAGATCTTGTAGTATATGTTTTCATATACGTAAAAATAACATAAAATTACCCAAACACGTATTTTCAATTTTAGGTCAAGGTTGCCTTTAACGTGGAGTAGTGTGACCTCATTAAGATCAGTTTTTTATTCTCCATAAAAAATAGGCCAACAGTATAATTACAAAAAAACTATACATGTTTGTGGAATTCTGTAAAATATGTTCATTACGGTCCTGCAACGAGGACTACAATCCATAGCCCGCACATCCGCTAAGCCGTCTTGATGTGAGATTTAATTAGCAAGTCACTGAGAACTCCGAACACATTTCATCTTAGTTATTATGTTAACTTCTGACAGATGTTCACGATTTAGACTGCCTTTTTTACGGATCACATTGTGAGCGTTTAGCTTTTTCTAGACAAGCGTGGAATATTTAACAGTACGATACTATTTTGTAGAAACTCACTAGTCATTGTGGCGCACAATCAAATTATTGTAAATATTTGTACAGACCGCTTGTTTTTTATCTGGCATTGACGTGATTGCGAGGATTTGGAAATCGATACGTTTCAAAAAAACGTTTTGACATGTACATTCGCGTTAACAAGGACATTTATAAAAATGTCACAGTTCTAACAGAATGTATTCATTCGATCAAATTGATTGGAAATAATTTTTAAAATTGCATAATTCATGAAATATTGATGTTTAATTGGTATCTGCTGCTCGTCAAGAATATGAACAAGTCTCTATCAGACCGTCCACGAGGTGCACAGTCAGGATTGGGCATATTCGTAATCGTAAACACGAATACGAATGTATTAAAAAAAATTCTATGACTATGACTACAAATATATATATGTACACACTTCTGAGTTTTAAATACGAATATATTCGTAATCACACCTGTGAATATGAACTCTTGTGAATACGAATATATTCGCATTCTAACGTGTGAATACAAATATATTTGTATTCAAGTGCGTTAATGCGAATATTTGTATTCATGGCTGTGAGTACGTCTATGAATATGAATATATTTGTATTTATATATATGAAGTCGAATACAGTGGTATTCATGCATTCGTATGTCTCAAAATTTAATTGACAATTGACTTTTTTGGTATTCAAAAACGGCTCTAACGATTTTGTTCAAACTTTTGACAAATAATGTACTTAACATTAACTATAATGTTAAGTACATGGCTGAGGTGCCATATCTCACAAAATGATAGGTGATTAGTAATTAATTTTTCAAATTTGAATATTCGACATTGCGGTAAGGAAAGTCGTGTGAGATATCATAGGCCAGTCACACAGTATTCACATCGTGAATATGAATATTCATAGGGATGTATGAATACAAATATATTTAAGTTCACATCTATGAATACGAATATATTTGTATTTATAGGTGTGAATACCAGTACATTCGTATTCATTGCCATATTAATATGTGCGTATTAACACCTTTGAACATAAATATATTCGTATTCACACTTTTGAATACGAACATATTCGTATTCACACGAGTTCATATTCACATATGTGACTGCAAATATATTCGTATTTAAGAGTATGTACATGAATACATTTGTATTCATATTCATAGAAAACGATTTGTGTGAATATATTCGTATTCGTATTTACGACTACGAATATGTCCATCCCTGTGCACAGTAAATAACCTGCTCTAAGTAAATAGCCGAATGCTGCCTTTACTCTCTCTTCTATGAATACATAGAGATATTTCACACACACCTTTTCGTATTATAGACGAGCAGTCAATAACATTATTTGTCTTTGTATTTATTTGTTTTGTGAAATCGATGCTTTTCTTCTACCTAACCCGCAAACATTTACGCAACTACATAACTACATACATATACTCAGCCAACCGATGTAGGAATCGAACTTACGCTCACTATATCACGGAGAAATTAAAATCGGTCTGTAATTTGGAATATATCGTTAATATTTTACAGATATATGTCCTATACATTAAACACAAATACATTAATATTAGGACTTTCCAGACGAAAATAAAAAGATATCATACACCACTTTTCCATGAAACACCAAGAAAGTACAATAAATCGCATTCATCTAATCAAGTTAGTTCAACTGTGTCTTTAGGAGTTGGTTAAAACTCTCTTAAGTGTTAAAACTCTCTGAATTAAATTCACATTCAGATTTAATCACCTCCCAATGATACCAACCTAGAGGAATAAATACACCCCTAAAGCAATAGAGTGAGTATCTTGGTGTTTCAGGAAACCTTAATTGTGATTTAATGGGTATAAAAACTTTCAAGGTAACCCCCTTCCGTCACTATCTTATTCTTCCTTCCAAAAGTAACAGTAAGTCAAACCGTTTCATAATAATGTACGAATTATGATAGATAAACTGGTTTTCTTTGAAATCTTTCAAGAACTATTCTAGACATAAATATCGGATACCCATTCAATAAAATCATATTAACATAACTCAATAAGTCCCGATGCTAACTACAAAAAAAAAACCATTTTTTTTCTTCTCCTTCGAGTGTGATACATTCATTCCAACGCTTCTCTAACATTTCGATGCCTTTCTTGAAAAACGATTTATCTTTGGACTCGAAATAGACGTTTGCTGCTGCTATAACTTCAGCATTTGAAGTAAAACTCTTTCCCTATAGTATTTTTTGAGGTCTGCGAACAGGTAGAGTCGCTGGGAGTCAAATTCGGAGTATACGGTGGATGGGGAAGCAATTAGAACTTCTATTCGTGCAATTTCGCTATCGTATCCAGCGATTTGTTACACGGTGCATTGTCTTGGTGAAAAACAACTTTTTTCTTTTCCATTTGGGGATATTTTTTCTCAATTTCT
Organism: Rosalia funebris; assembly: GCA_037954035.1. Taxonomy (NCBI): domain Eukaryota; kingdom Metazoa; phylum Arthropoda; class Insecta; order Coleoptera; family Cerambycidae; genus Rosalia; species Rosalia funebris. The sequence continues at coordinate 38,152,669 of JAZFAV010000015.1, forward strand.
TCCTTAAAGCGAATCAATAAGGGCATTTAATATTTGCTGTTAATGGTATTTTCCTTTCTCGAGATGGTAGACGAATAAAATACCTTGCACATCCCTAAAATACGTAGGCCAAAACTTTACCGACCAACATTCGGTCGCTTCGGACGGCTTTCACCAGCTGCTGTCCACTCAGCTGACTAACGATGTGACTCCGGAGTGTAGTGGTGGATCCATGTTTCATCCATTGTCACATACTTCTTCTTCTTCCTTCTTCTAAAGTAGGTCTATGACCTGTTCCTCTTCGATAAATATCATCGGTACTATGACCTGGTTTATCTGTTTTTACAGAGGGTAGGCAGCTAAACCTGGCCCTCTAACCCTCCTCTTTCTTCCGGGCTTGGGACCGGCAACAGTACTACTGGGATACTCAATCCACCCAGCAGCACTGCAGGCTGAAAGTGCGGTGTTTTCAAGGGATAACCCATCCAAGTACTAACTGCGCCCGACGTTGCTTTACTTCAGTTATCATACGAGGATCGATGTTCAACGATGGTCACATATTAATGCAAGAAATCTTTTTTATTAAAGTTAAACAGCTTTAAACAGCGCTCTAAATCATCGACGCGTTACTGTTTTTGGTCCACTGTGAGCCAGCGTGGCACACCCACTTTGAACACAGCTTTCTCATGGAAATGTTCATGCAAAATAGTGTATACACTATATGTCTTCTGGTATCTTTAAAGTGTCAGATATGTCACGAAATTTCACTTTACGGCTTTTCAAAATGATTTAGTGTACTTTTTTATGTTTTCTGGGATAACTGCCGAGTTAACTAGAGCGTTCAGCATCATCAGTATTTATACAGCAATGTTTAAACTCAGTAAACCAACGTTCGACGGCTGCTTTCGATGGAGCAGAGTCCCCATAACACTTATCAAAAAACAGTGTTTAATCAACATACGAAATTACTTTTTCCATAGTTTCGAAAATAACACAAGTAGCGTCGCTAAAACCACTGTAACTTGTAAACTAATGCTTGAATTATCATGACTTCTTGACACATATCGTTTGAAGAATGGTCCTTTTTAAAAACCATATAGATTTTTCATTGGAGGTGCCATCTGTATCACCCTCGTGACTTATTGAGTGATATAGATTTATAAATAACGTTATCTCATCATTTGATTCTAGACAATAGTTCTCAGCGTTTCAAATACCTCTTATGTCTAATAAATCTCTTCAGACTGTGAAAGTAATGTTCCTAGATGAATGATTCTAAGCGTAGTCATTGCTGAAACAAAAATAACCCTCTCGTAACTACCCTTAATGATTATATAATAACGAACGTGAAGCAAAAAATTACTTTAGTATAGTAAAATTTTTACAAAAATAGTTAAAATTTAATTCCAATCTTTGCTTTAATTTAATTAGAAGAGATAATCATATATGTATCATACAAGGTACAAAGACACCGCAAGTCACAACAATAGTAATTTTTGTTAAGACAATCAACTTTTACTGACAATGAAAACATATATTTAAGGAATGTTACATAGTGTTGGTTGACAGTTTACGAAAAGCTAATGTTAGTGAAATAGAAATTTATATTTGATTACATGAATTCCTTATCAATTTAAATAACGAATACAACACTACTATAAAACAAACTGTTTCTAGCGACTAACACCTACATAGTTTTAAATCACAGATTACATACTTTTAGATTTATTTATTAAAAAATGTACTTTCGCCATTATCTGCGTTATTAAAAAGTGTAATATTTGTGATTTCGTAAGTTTATTCTCTATTTATTTCTATTGAAGAGAGATAGGGATTTGAGGCTCGCATTATATGTATAATACATAGGAGTTAATATACATATGTAATATGTTAAACATATATAGAGCAGATGTCCTTTAATTTATCTAACCGATCCTTGAACAATCAATCTCCGATTCTTAGAAGGGACTCTGACATAATATAAAAAATATGTGGGTATGGGCATAGCCCAAGAAAAGGTCGGCTATACGGGTAAGTAATATATGTATCTCAGTTGTCAATCTACAGATTCCATCTTATTACTACAAATTTGATTTTAACGTTTTCTTCCTAATAATATTAATAAAATTCCATTAAATCAGAGCATTAAGGCCATAAAATTAACATATTCAGGATAGCTGAACAAAGAATGCCAATAAAATACTGATACTATTTCACAAAGCAATACGGTCGAGCCTATGTTAAATCGGTGGATGTGTTTATTTCGAAATTATTTATTGTTATTACTTAATTAGCAAAAAATATCGTAAACATTGTTTATATGACAAGCAGAATTACATTTCGCACATGGAAATTCTTTTTCGCCGTATTAGTGATAATTTTATGTGCATGTACTTGATTTACAACCGCAGATTACCTGATCGCGGCATTTTTTCTTGAACGTTTTCTTTTTATTGTCACACCTACCTGTGCATTAAATAAATTATCATATATAACAAAAACAATAAAGGAGGAATATTTCTTTATTAACCGGCCAAGGAGCGTTTAGAAACTGAGATAGTTTTGCGCAAAAATCGGGTGAGTGATAATCGCAGAATTAATAAATTTGGTATTAAGAAATTACATTCGGTGTAAAGTTCATCATCGATTTAATAAGTAGACACCGCTGGTAGAATTTAATTAAATAAATAATTACAACTGTGTTACCTTGACCCTATTTTATGATTGTTATCGACATTTTTATTTTAAGCAAACTATTTGCTCCTTACATCTAACCCCAATTAATATTTTGATTTACCCCATATGCTTTAATTAAAATCTTGACAATTAATTTGATAAACTTTCGACGTTTACCTTTGACGTTTCGACTTTTACGTTTAAGATCAACTAACAACTTCGTATATTTCAATTTTCTATGTAATGTACGTAAATTTATTATTTACTGGACCTGATCACGTATCCAGTAAATAATAAACAAATAAAATAAGTAAATAAATAGTTTATTTCTCATAAAAAGCCTTTTCAGTTAAAAACTTTTAAGGAGATAATGTAACCTTATATTTAAAAGTGATCAAAATTTAAATATATACACTAACCTAAAAAATATAGTTAGTGCATAAGCAGTGAACTTAAATTATGCAAAGTGGAATAGGTACTTATATAGGGTGTCTCAGTTGAAACTATAGGATAGGGCGTCAATATTTAACGACTGTCATCTACAAACCACACGACGTCAACATACCGCTATTAACAGTTCAACGACGAACAGTTTGTGTACAACTGTTTTATGAAAGTGAGCGATCATTTACAGTAGCTTTAAGAAAAATTGCCACAAAATTAGGACAAAATGAAACGCCTACGAGTTAACCGTTCGTGACTTAATCACAAAATTTAAAGAGGCGGGTTCTGTTATTGATAAGTTAATAATTGACGTTATTGATAACACCAGTACGTCCTCGTCGTTGTCGGTCAGACAAAAATACTGCTGCCGTGAGAGAAAGTGTACGGGCGTTCAACATATCTGGAGGTATCGCTGGCTGATAATTCATTTCTGCGGAAAACTTTGATCCCGCCATTGTCGAATATGTAATGCATAAAGTTGTGGTGCGCCATCCTGTTGAAAGTATAAATTTTACTCGTCCAATAGTGGATTTTCGCATTTATCCACTTGGTTTTCTAGACGTTGTTATGAGGGGGTCGATTTCGTATTCCAATAAATTTAAATATAATTCACCATTTAAATGTTCTTCAGTGAAAATAGGTCCTATTATTTCATTTTCCTGAATGCTAGTCCAGACGTTGATTTTCTGAGGAAATTGATCCTCTCGAAACACATATGGATTTTCATTATCTAAGTACTTATCTACATATATATTTATTTACAAATCCATAAAGAAAAAATATTAATTCATCGCTAGAACACACATTCTTTATCAAATTCGGGTTATTTTAAATTCTCGCAGTAATTATTTCATAAAATTAAATCTTTCTGTAATAATCCAGATGTTAAAGAATGTAAATTTTGTAAATGAAAAACTTAACTAAGCTTTGTGTATAGAATTAACTGAAGTACTTGTTAACAACTTTTTGAAGTAGTATGACAAATAACGAAATATCCTAAAATCTGTAAGAACTTTGGACTAATTATTTTCCTTCTTGCATTCGAACCCAGTCTCTTGGAATATTTAATAAGCATATATTTAAGTCAAGCACATATCAGTGCCCCACATTTTTGTCATAATATCTTTCACTAAATTCCCCACTGTCGCACTAGCACATCAATTTTCAGCATCATATCAATATCATTCAGCATCATATAAAAATTATTTCAATTCTCTTTTATAAATTTTACGCCATTATGAGTCCTATGCCTGTTACTGCTAATGATATCACTTGTCAAACTGTTTAAAATAACATTATTAGCATTTTCAAAAAAAAAGTTTTCGAAATTTAATTCTAGCTATAATCAAGAAGAAAGTCTGCGGTAAAGTACAACTGAGCGACGAGTTAAAAAATAAACTCTTATCTCACGTTGAATATTATCAAAATAAAAGTGAGATATGTAAGAATTAAAGGAGACATAACATTTATCGGTGTTGAGTCTGCGGCAGTAATTCCACGAAAACAGTACATCTTACTTTCACTAAAGATATATCAGAATATTCCATTAATTTGTTCTGTGTTTTATGTAACCAGAATGTTTAATATCTATAAAATGATATATTACAAGATAGGGGTGCTATTTAAATTTTTAAGTGGGGGTAGCTGAAGTTAACGGGGTGAAACCCAACTATAACGGAGACTGGATTTAAACTTCCCTTTCGATGTAAATTTTTTTATGTAAAAGTCATTTTCCTTATTAAAATATATAGTGGGGGTGGGTATTTTTGAAATTGAAAAACTGGGTATTGTATAATACCCAGTCATGTCTTACGATGAGGTACGAAGAAATATCATTCGGAACCTATCGACATTTCAGAACGTTTCAGAAACAACAAATACGGTTTCGGAATCGATTTCTCACTTGCCTGAGCATAAAAATAATAACCGATTTTACAATTACAAATTGACCGGTGCCGGCTTTATAAAATATGGCTTCCAATAATATATTACTAATACGTTCGGTGTAAAATTACTGAGCGAAGCCTCAATTTAGTTCCTATACAGTTCCATGCGTGTAGCGCTCACATATTTTACACGCTTGTATATTTCACCTTTCTCATTCTGCACTTTAACAACAGCAAATAAATATCTGTGAATTGTATCGGAGTGAACAATCATAATCGCCAGCCATCTCCAATACCTTCAGTTTCGAGCTTCCAACGACAATTCTTGAATATCGGGATGTAGACTAGGCGCTACATAGGAAAATGGGGTGCGCTTTTCAGTTTCAGTCACCAATATGACTGAAACTTCTTATACATCTCCACATTCAACATAATTAATATACTATAATTTACTTTAAAACCGAGTCTCTTTTATTCCCCATTTCATTTAGAATTTGTATGCAAATAGACAATAAGTAAGTTAAAGTACAACGGAAACAGTAAAACAACTACTACGTTTTTATACCACTATATTTTCATAGAAACGTGACTGCAGTTTCGACAATTATGTCATTTTCAAACGATGATTCAACTAAGAATAAAATACAAACATTCTGTTCTTATAATATATACTATCCCAATACAGAGGCTAAGTGTAATGACAATAAACAGGTAGTTAAGGTTTATAAGAAACGTGTTTTCCAAATGGTGGAATCCCGACCATCGAATTGTGGGAATTTCCATGAATATTATTAAGAACTATTATACAGGGGGTAACTGTTACCTAAATTAATAAACCCTCTGTATAATAGTTCTTAATAATACTCAGGGAAATTCCCACAATTTGATGGTCGGGATTCCACCATTTAGAAAACACGTTTCTTATAAACCTTAACTACCTGTTTATTGCCATAACACTTAGTCTCTGTATTGGGATAGTATATATTATAGGAACAGAATGTTTGTATTTCATTTTTAGTTGAATCATCGCTTGAAAATGACATAAGTGTCGAAACTGCAGTTACGTTTCTGTGAAAATATAGTGGTATAAAAACGTAGTAGTTATTTTACTCATTTTCTGTTGTGAATTATGAACTACCACAGAGTAACGGCTTCCTCGATTAATTTCTTAAATTAAAGTAGTCAAGGTTAATACTTCCCTATGAAACTTATTTTATAATTGTCATTTTGCTAAATATGAACTCTTTATAATATATTAGTAGATAAGCTATGACAGTTTACGACCAAAGTCCCATGTAATTTCTTACGAAGGATCATCGTGATCTTTTCAAGGCCATCCATCACCTGCAGCTAACTTCGCACCACCTGGTAATCGATGTCATTAGCGGCCTCCACAGCTAACTTCGCTTCAAACAGGTCTGTATAATAAGGGTGAATAAAGCAAACAGGTATGTATGATGAGGGTAAATAAGATAAACAGGTCTGTATAATAAGTGTAAATAAGACAAACAGGTCTGTATAATATGAGTAAATAAGAGAAATGGGACTGTATAATAAGGGTAAATAAAGCGAACAGGTCTGCTTGACGCGAAGTTAGCTGCGGAGGCCGCTGATGACCTCGATCCCTAAGTAGCGCGAAGTTAGCTGCAAGTGAGGGATGGCCTTAAAAAGATCACGATGAATCTTCATGAGAAATTACATGGGATTTTAGTCGCAAACTGTCATAGCTTATCTATTGATGTTAATATGGCTGTATCATCACCAAATGTAGCAGTGACCATAGCAAACGTAGCATCGTTAATTGATCGATCAGAACTACAAAACACGTAAAGGAGAGGTCAAGTTCACTTCCTTGAGGGACACCTGAACTTATTGGATGCAATGACGTTTCTTCATCAGAATACTCGTATCTCATAGTGAAATTTCTGTTTTGAAGATACGATTTGATTACTAGAAAATAGTTAAGAGGAAGCAACCTTATAATTTTGTATAATAGTCATGTATGCCACAACTTATTCAGCAAATTTATAAATTTGCAACCGAACTCTGTGATATCTCTATCAGAAATGTTAGCTAAGCGTATCATATATTTGAAAATTACGCTTTTTTAAATCCACAGCAATGGATTAAAACACTTTTTCGCTTAATATTATACAGGGTGTCTCAGTTGGAACTATAGGATTTGAATTCCGCTCTCCTTGTGTTTTTTCAAAAATAGGGCGTTAAAATTTAACGACTGATCTACAAACCATACGGCATCAACACTCCGCGATTAACGATTCAACAACCAATAGTTTGTGTACAACTGTTCTGTATGAATGTGACCGATCATTTACACTGGGCACAGCCTATGAAAATGAAGATGGTAATGCTATTACAGTACATGGGGAATGCTATCGTGACATGTTGAACAATTTCTTTTTCTACCAAACTGATGATTTGGATTTGAACAACATGTTTCTTCGGCAAGACGCTACAGAGCACTATACAGCACGTGCAACCATAGCTCTGTTACATATAAAATTTCCTGATTATGTTATCTCGCGGAATACTGACATCAACTGGCTTGCAAGATAATATCATTTAACATCACTCGACTTCTTTCTTTAGGCTTATGTCAAGGGAAAAGTGTATGCCACCCAGCCAGCAACAATCAATGACCTTAAAGCAATCATTCAACGTGTTATTCGGGAACAGTTTTGCTAAACGAATGACATCATTCCAGATGAGGCGAGGTGGCCATATGAAGGATATTCTTTTCCATTTGTAGCAGTTTCGTCTCCATTTTATGTTGAAGAATAAAAAATTTCAGTTTGTCTAATATTATTAGTTCTAAGCACAAATGACAAATGAGACAAGCAGTCATGTTGACGTCGTATGGTTTGCAGATGACAGTTGTTAAATATTGACGCTCTATCTTTAACAGAGCACAAATGCCGCGCAATTCAAATTAGATAGTTCCAACTGTGACACCCTATACTTGCATAATTATAATTAAGCTTGAATTAATGATATGATGAAAATAACGAGCCATACTGAAATTCCTACAATAGTATCTTGTCAATATAATTGAAGAAGGTTAGAGTCAGCAAGTTATTGTACATGCTACACCCCGTAGCATGTTAGAGCGTATAACCCTGACGCTCACACTAAGAGTGAACTGTTTTTTTCGCTAATAAACATGATGTACATAATAGCATAATAATAAAATATTCTTTATACGTATTGGAGTTCACCGGCATCTTCTGTTTATAAAAGATTCAGTTAAATAGATTTTAATTGCTGCAAATATAACGAAGACAGATTAAAATATTGAACAACAAAGATTTATGGATTCTGGGAACAGCAAAATTGACAGCATAATCTACACATAAGTTTTTCTATATAGAAAAGTATAATTTGTCTAAAATTGGTGCTGTCTGTGCCATTAGTTTCCACTACCAAACACAATCTGCTGAGTGAACTGGAGCTACTGTTAAACTGTTTTCTCATAATGTTAATCAACTGCCTGTGAAGAAGTTTGGTTATATGTTGTATATGTTAAACAATTTGGCTAAAGAGCACTTAGTTATTTACAAATCTTATTTAATGTATAATCTTCTCAAATCATTAAATTCGTATTTGTTTCTAGATGATTTCTGCATCGATCCTTAGGATGGCCTTTACATTTTTTTTTAATTCTTTTATTTGCACTAGTTTTATTAGAATCCTGGAATTAGGTAATTTTTCTATTGATTTTCGTCTTATGAAAACTGATAGACCAACCAAAATATTTTAATATTCCTCACAGTGATAGTGTGAAATATTATCTTCATTAGCAGGTTAATACTTCATAATGTGAGACTTTTACTGGGTTTCGGATTTCATTCAAAATATACTAATAGCATTTTTTCTTCGCTCACTTTAACTCATCTGTTGTTCTCGCCTCCACTCATCTTTTCCAAATAACAGTTAATTTAGGGATAATTTGAGGTGAGTCAGACAAGTCATATATTTTTTCCCAAACAAAGAACCTTTTACAGCTTTCCATCGACATAAGATTATGAAATGTCGACTCAATATTCTCTAGAATCTGGGACAGGCAAATATTTGTTGCTCACATGGATTTTTCTAAACCATACAATTCCAATGTCACTAGAAACACTGATAACTATTATATGAATTGGAATATTTTTTTCTAATATATGTTTCTCTACAAAAGTTTAAGGTATGAAATATAATTTCACGTATAAATACGATAAATAGTCAGGTAATATTAGCAACGGGAGCTTTCCGTACACCATCATTAATTGGTCTCTGTAGTGACTAGAATTCCTCCCTATAAAACAAATCGAATGTTATTTAATTATAGTACTTACATCCTCTCTGCACACATATATCCTAACTACTCGATGCGCTACTACAATAGCGAATACATCATATTATTGGAGCTTGCCTCCGGCTTTTACCAATTCTCAGCTGAATTATAGGCAATCTTTGCGATATTATGATATGTCCTCCACTTCTTTCATCTCAATATATATCAACTCTTTAACTCATTTCTCCACATGCTAAATTCACACTTTTGACTACTCTGGCTAAATGATATTAGTAAAACAATAATACTTGTCAGGATCACTAGCCACGTCGGTATTAAAAGAAACGAATCGGAAGATATTGAGGCTTATCAGAAAGCAATTGAAATCCCAGAAAATATTTCAATTCGTCCACGAGACATGAAGACATAGATAATCATATCCGACAAATTAGTAACGGGAGTAGGCCAAAGTTAAAAGAAGTAAAACCCGTGGTTGATAAATGGAAGATACATTTGAAATTGTTGAGGACTAAATAAGTAGTCCTATGTCGATTAAGACAAGGACACCCACATAGAAATTCTGTAGATCTGCTACAAGGAAATAGGTCCATAGTTTGTGGAGTATGTGGAATTCCATTAGCAATAAGGCACATCATCGTTTCTTGTGAAAAGTATCACAATACGTACTAATTTAAATATATCAAATACCTTTTATTATAGGGCATAAATTTTATTTATTGATAAAATTAGTCAGAAGTAAATGCTTCGACTTCAAAAAAATAGTATACATGCCTTTTCCTATTTAGTAAAATATCACGATATAAATTAAGATCATTATCTACGAGTATATTTCCTGTCCTATTATTTAATATCGTATTATTTATTTTACTTTGTGCAAATTATTTACTTTTTAACAACTTAAGGGAAATTACTTAAGACTACCCCATTATTGGCTCCACTGCCTTAATGCAAGCCAAATTACTTAACAATGCAGTGCAACATTTTATCGAGCACCTGCACTAATGCAATAATAAACTACAATATTACACATTGTGTTGTTCCGCTGCTCGAGTGCAAATTCCTTTTGATTCACGGCCACTAAACATTTCTGTTATGCTCCGTGTTTCGTAGAACCTTATTCAGAAACGTTACCAGATCAGCGCTCCATTCATCTGGGCTGAAGCAAAAGCGAGCTTTGATCGTGTGTGTGCAAACGGTGATTTAACACGAAACAAACTAGAAAGTGCAAACCTTATTGATATAAATATAACAATAGAAACGTTCTTGGCTCTAATGTAGTTTGTCTTATATTATTATTCAATTTAATAAGGTACAGTTGAATGACATTGAGAAATTTAGAGCAGTGTATTGGTAAATTCAATCAAAAGGCTACATTAGCGGATGATATATGAGGAGCTAGACAACAAAACGGTATAATTACGCTTCTGGTAAAAATACTTTTCTTTAATCTGGACGCTTTTGGCCCACTGAATACAAATATGAACTCGTATCTATCAGAACTACCTAAAACTGTGCTAATATTGAGTCCAAAGTTCGTGACATCGATCAAAACAGTACAATTACAGTAAAGTTTCAACAGTTTTGAATAAGCGAGCACATTTTGGTTCAAAATGGAATAATTTTCATACAAATTTGTAAGATGTCAATCAAAACGAAATAAGTGACATCCATTTTTTTGCACTTTCAATTCTGTTTTTAATGAAGCTACACTAGCTTTTGTTTTTATTTATAGAAAATAAGATAAAGTCTGTGGTCAACGAGTGTAATCTGTGGTAATCAGCTGTTTGAGTTCTTGATTGTCGATTGTTTATTCGAAGTTATTGAGCTATTTTGGAAACAACTGGGAACAGTATCAAGAATTAAGTTGGTATAAAGAAATTTTAGGAACTCCACAGGAAATCAGTGACGATGAGAGAAGATGATGAAGGAGGATCTCAGGAAGATCACGACGGAAGTTGCGATTGTGAGGAAATAGACATTGAGCTCAGTTTTTATGTTCCATTATCAAGTTTATTTAAATTGCAATGAAAATGACTTAATTGCAACCTAGTGGCAATGAAAACATAATAATTGCACGAGTGACAAATAAAACGACATAATCGCATTTTTCAAAATCTTCCATTTTATTAGAGATAGGAATCTGGATTTAACATATGTCAAATAAAGTCACAAACTCCATGTGGGTAAATAAGCAAACCAAGCCAAAAGCTGTAAGTATGATATTCAGTCTGTTGCTCCTACTATAAATTGAATTTCGTGTAATTATACAGTTTTGTTCGCCAGCCCCTCATATTATATTTTAGTCAGTTTGATATTCAAATAGTACCAATACTACCTTTTATTCAATTTTTATGATAATAGTAATAAAATTAACGTACTTCTACACAGTCTATAGTCGTCTTGGTTGGATAACTATTGTCATAGAGGAAACGTGAGGCAATTTGATAACAGATCATAGACTGACGGCTTTAACGAGTTGGTATAATTCCTTCTTGATATCTGGATAGACTTTAAACATCCAATATTTTGTCGTTTACTGCAGATGATTTCTTCAGGGAAGCTTTAAAAACCATTGCTTTAGAGACGATATTACTATTCCAACAAAGTCCATCTACACCATAGAGCTAGACAGTTTTGTAATCCATTTTCTTATATCCATGAATTCGATGCAGCGAATGAACATGATGCTGCAGTAAAAGAAAATTGTGTATATTTTAGAGATAGGAGACAACGTATTCCTTATTCCATTTATATTATCATGGAATTATTCATATTTCAAGTAGGTTTCGTCTGCGAAAAAGAACTATATCCAGAAACTTGACCATAAACTAAGACTGTACCAATTTAACCTGAATCCGTTTTCAAATATATATAAATCAATTTGTGTTATATGATATATTTTTATACAAAGCAAATAATATATCACTTGGTCTATGTACATTGCTTTGTACTTCAACTCAACCATGTTTTCTTTCTCTATTGCTTATGTCATGAAGACATTGTTTCTATTTATATTCTCGATGCGTTTTTCGACGTTTCTCGACAGCGTTCGACAAGGTATGGCAAATATGTCTCCAATATAAAATTAAAGCGTATTTTCTGTATCCTCATAATTAATTGCTTATTTCCTACCAATCACCAATAGATTCTTCCTTGTTAAACAATACAACGAATTGTCTGTCATTAATCCTATAAATTCGGGTGTTCTACAGGGATGTGTCCTGGGCCCTTATATTTACTCTATACTGCAGATATACCTACCACCAGATTAACAACTGTAGCTACCTATGCCGATGATACTGCAATCCTGGGTCGCACATAGATCCAATATTAGCTTCACAGATCTTGCAGGTCAACTTAGATAAACTTCAAATGTGGTTTAAAAATGGCGTATCACAATTAACGAATCTAAGTCAATGCACATCACATTCACGCTACAAAGAGGATCGCGTCCACCAGTCCAAGTCAAGCAGTGTAAACTCCCACAAGCAAATGATGCTAAATATTTAGGTATACATCTAGACAGAAGACATGTGTAAAACGCACATCTTCTAGGTCGCAAGTTGCAACTATCTTTATTCTCAATCCAGTGTGGAGTCACGGTATTTAACTCTGGCGTACCGCTACCAACAGTAATGTCCAGATATTGAAGATATTTCAAAACAAAATTATGAGCAGCATCATCAACGCCCCTTACTATGTACCCAATAGAGTAATCCAGCGAGAGATTTCAATTACAATCAAGGAAGTGATTTCTGGGGTTTACGAAAAGTATTGTGAAAACGTGTTAGTGCACCCAAATGTTCTAGTGAGTCAAATTTCTGATACAAGTGATAATACAAGAAGACTTAAGAGGTATTTAGCTTCGGACTTATTTGGTAGATTCACTCTGAGACAATAAAATATTTTAATAAGCTTATTTTATTAGAAATTATTATTATTAGATTAGATTAGTTTATCAAACACAACGTCTTAGGTTTATATTAGGTAGATGGTTTTTGGTGTCGCTCTATATATTTTTTTTGTCATATTAATAGTTTATTGCCCTAATAGAGTAGGTTAGCAAAACTAAGAGTTAATAAAAAATATTCGTATACTTACCGTTTCATTTAATCATGTTCTTATGGATTTCTTTCTTGTGTATCAATTTATTCTTGGACCATACCCACATATGTTAGGATTCCACAATTTAGACTATTGACCCACTTACTGCGGTTGAGCCAAGAATCACTAAAATAATCGCGGTAGTCGAATAGGCCATAAAAACAAAACGCGCCAGGCTGCAGATAATGTGTTTTTTTTTTTTGTAAAAAAAATTCTGAATTTTACTAAAAATGTATTGCATATACATATAGCCACTAGTATAGATCATTAAAACAACTCTCAAGTATTCAGCTAATATCACTACAAAAAAATAGAGAGTTACTGGAACTAATACTTATATCGTGAAGATCTTCTCACTTTCTTAATTACCGCTTACGTCCATCCTGCTGTCATTAAAAGCATTCCTGAAAACGTTCGCGACTCCCATATTTACTTATTTAAATGGGCTCCGTTTTGTCAGTCCATTTCTTTCGGTCCAAAATCAATAAACGGTTAATGCACTGGTATATTTAAGAGGCGTGAATCCGATGGATAATGAATGTGGGTTTTAAGTTTGTTAACACGTCTGTTTTGCATGCATTTAATCGTTGCGGAGGCTGTAACTTTACAACGTTTCGTCTACTGCAGTCTTCTTGTTTCGAGACCATCGTACAAGGCATGTGCTTCATTAGCAGCTTGCTTACAAACGACCAATGGCCATTCCTGATAGAACAAACTGATAAGGAGTCATTCATTTCGCTATTCGCTCTCGACTGTTTGTTTTATGGTATGACGGTGGAGGTTGCCTAGAACAGCGCAATACTGAGTCACTTTAGTAAGAAAATATACAGTATTGTATTAATATTACCATAAGAATACTGGAAGGCAAGTTTAAATCAATGGGAGTTTATAAATTCCAATTGCTTTCTGTATTATGTACCATTGAGAAGGAAAGTAATGAGGCACTTTTGACTCATTAGAGGTAATTATGCTCTTGGTTAATAGAGGGAGCGATCATTCTGAGGTCAATAACAGATTTGACTCTAAAACTAAGTCATTATTGCCTATGTTTCGGGAAAACATATTTTAAGTGTCTCATTACATTATGTATCGGTGGTACACTAATATTCATTGAAACTTCAACACTAAAGCAGAATATAAATTAAAACTTTATATTCAATATATATTCCACGAGTATACACTAATAAAGAACTATGTTATTGTAATAGAGAATAGTACTGTGTCATTCTAGGTATTCTTGCTCACCGTTGACTTTCTTAAAAAATATTAATTTGGTTCCTATTCTCATTGAAGTCCGTCTTTCTTCTTTCATACTGCACTATGAAATTTTATATTGATCAAATAATATTGTTTCAAAAAATAAAACCCGCCACAGGTAGGATTCGACATTTATCCCGGATCGGAACCGAACGACATACAGCTGTTTCGAACTTGTTAGTTCCCATCAGTACCGTACACGGTACGCCGATTCAGGATAAATGCCGAATGAACTTTAGGGCGTATACATCTTTATCGATACGATCTCTGTCAGTAACATATGAGTCGGAAATCGAGAAAGGAACCACCAAGCCGCCAAGCGGTTATTAAAGTAGTTCCCGAATAGCAAAGCTATTACATAATCGCTCTAGGAAACAACTACTCTTCGAGCTAAAGCCCCGCCAGGAATTGAATTATACCCAGAAGCGATCCTCGACTCCTTTCTCGTGTTTCTGCATGATGAGATAAGGTTTCAAAAAATAAAACCCGCCACAGGTAGGATTCGACATGTATGTTACTGACAGAGATCGTATCGATAAAGATGTATACGCCATAAAGTTCATTCGGCATTTGTCCTGAATCGGCGTACCGTGTACGGCACTGATGAGAACTAACAAGTTCGAAACAGCTGTATGTCGTTCGGTTCCGATCCGGGACATATGTCGAATCCTACCTGTGGCAGGTTTTATTTTTTGAAACCTTATCTGATCGTGCACAAATACGAGAAAGGAGTCGAGGATCGCTTCTGGGTATAATTCAATGCCTGGCGGGGCTTTAGCCCGAGGAGTAGTTGTTTCCTAGAGCGATTATGTAATAGCTTTGCTATTCGGGAACTACTTTAATAACCGCTTGGCGGTTTGGTGGTTTCTTTCTCGATTTCCGACTTATATGTTACTGACAAATAATATTGTTCTATTGGTTTTCTTCAGTTCCTCTTCATATTAATGATAACTGAATGTTACTTAGAGAAATTATTCTTATTCCTACTAATAGAATAAATCAATTTAAAGGTTATAATATTATATATCATGTACGTCAATAATCACTTAAATCTAGCAAATATAGTGTATGAAACAGAAATAGGTAAAACAAGGAGTTGACAAAATCTTATTTTTTTTATGAAAATGAAAAAATAATATCGATTTGGTACCCTAGTCTCATGTATTTGTGAAGAGATTTACTGTAAATTTTATACGGGATTAATGACAAGGACAATACACCAACTAATTAGAAATAAATTAATAATTAATTGTTAACAGTCGTCTGTATCATTAAAATTAGTTCAATCTATTTCAAAATTATTTATGTTAAAATCCAAACTATCTTTATTTCAATGATTTTAAGACCTGTCCTGTGTAACTTTACCACTTCTAGGGTAACGTGTCAATAAACATTAAACCAAATTGTTATTCAGTGTGGAGAGAATCACATAATATGCTTGAAATTGCCGCTAAAACGAAATCTTCGCTCAGGGATTATTATGTAAATATATGCAAGATTAATGCAGGAGAACTGTAACACTTGAGGCACGCCATGACCAACATGAACCATAAAAGACCATCATTATGGTCGTGATAAGTGAAAATTTATATGTAATAGATTTTAATAGTGTTAAATGTTAAATTTAATAAAACATTTCTCTATATAATATTGTATGGTTTATGCTGTGCTTATTTGTTGCTTCATACAATTAAGAATACATTTTTTCAAGCCAACAATGGCCGTAAGAATTAAATTTATAGTCACATTCTATTTATATTCAAATTTTCATCACGCTAATATTTTTTAGGGGTGCTCTAAGGGATAATATGACATTTATTTCCAATCGCAACCTAAATAAAACCATAGAGAAGATCTGATAGATAAAATCATTATAAAACCGTAAAAATAAACAGCATTCTCCATAGAGTATAATGCAATGGGTTTTTATCAGGGGCGTAGCGAGAGAAAAGAATCTAGCGATGTGTTAAAACTTTTACAAGGGGACGAGGTATAGTCAGATGTATGGTAGGCCATATGAAAATAGTAAAAATAAAAAAGAAGACACTAACCTAAAATGATTATGCCGAGGTATATATCCTAATTTTTAAAATGAACATCAATTCTTCTGTTTTTGTTTGTCCAGCGAAAACGTCTATCACTGTTTCTTTAAATGTTGGAGACGATCTCATATCTTCTAACAAGGTACTTTCAATATTAATTAATGCTAAAGCTGACAGTCTTTCTTGCTTATGAAAATTTCGCAAATAAGTCTTTGTTCTCTTTAAACATGATGATGATCTTTCCGCGGAACTGCTTGTGGTAGGAATAGTCAAAATTAAACGGCATAATTTTGAGGACTCCGGGAAAATAGAAGATAATTGAAGGGATATAATATATTGGTGAAGCTCAAACACAGTGCTATTTTTCATATCGGGATCACTATAAATTACTGAAAGTTACTTTTTAAACGATTTGCGTCAAAGGATGCTCCATATGTATCTACTAAAGAAGAAAAAAGTTCGTCAGGAAAACATTTCATTAATGAAGTAAATTGTGTGGAATCTAGATTTCAGAATTTCAGTTTAGAAATTTCACTAATGTTCAAAGTAATAACGTCCAAAATTTCATAAAACAATCGTGCGTAGGTGCTTTTCTTATGTTCTTCAGGAATTAAATCCAAACGCATTCTTTTACTTGGTGGTTGATTTTCTAACACAAATCTGTCCATACGGTCCCAAATGTCACCAAACTCGTTTCTCATTTTTTGAACATGTGATTTGAAATCGGTGATCATTTTATTGCAGTAACTAATATCTGATATTTTTGTCTGTAGTTTTAAGCAGACTCTCGGATTGTGGGAATATTGCAGAAAACACTGCTAAGAAAAAGTTTAAATCAAAGTCCCGCAATAAAGTTAAAAGACCTCTGGCACAAATGACGGTTTCTTAATACCATTCCTGATTTTCATTTTCCACAATTACCTGAAACAGCTTCCAAATCTTCCTTATGTTATGGCGACCGTCATCAAGATGCGTTTACATAATCGCATAACTATAGCGATTCCGAGAGTCCTGAAATAACCATAGCACCCACTCGAGGTTCCACTGTTGACTGCGTAAGATTACTGACCTTTTCGCCCATCTAAGGCGTAGCTTGGATGTAACGAGGACTATCGCATTTCAGCACTGCAGCAAGTAACACGAGAATCCAATAATTTCGGGTGCCTTCACGGTCGATTTGAAATAAAAAAGTTGATTGTAGCGTTTATAGTAAATAATGTATGTTTGCGGTCGGTTTAAAATAATTAAAAAATTGTCATAATTGAATAAATCGATTGAACATTTAAATAACACTAATGTGCCAATATTTTAAGGGATGCGACGCATCACTCGCTACGTCCCTGGCTTTTAGTCATATAAATTCTAATTCGTTAGAGCTTGTGGATGATCATTGGGAATATAATGTGCACTCAGGTCAGTTGCCCAACGCAGAACTTTAAAAGTGCAGCTAATGCTCCACAGTCATAACATGGATGGATAAACTATATTATAGATGTGGTTGTGACATACATGACATGTAAAGTTTTACACGACTACTTCGTGGTTATGAACTATTTATATAGAGAAATCCACATTGATTGAAGGTACTGCTTACTAAACATGTTTATCTATCAATATTTTCAAGTCATATAGTTGGCAACAATGATTTTGATCGTAAAAATTTTGAGAAAATTGTAAAAAGTCTCAGGTGTATGTTTATCGGCCAGTGACTGATAACACCGTCTTTATAACAACCCATCTTAGAAATATGCAATACCTAGCAAAACTAAATGATCGATGTAACGAATAAATTAAATAGTGCATTTTAGTAAAAACAAAGTTTAGTAAAACGAAGCTAATGGTGGTTACAAAATCTCCACAGAATCAAAAGTAGATAAACCTGACAGTAGCGATCACCATCATGAAAAATGTGCATATAATTATCTAGGAACATGGATAGAAAAATGGGGTGATCAAACAAAAGAGATAAGAGCGAGAACACAAATAGAGAATATCAGTATTTATGGAAATTAAAAAGTTTTTCATTAGTCGGGATATTAACATAAGGTTTAAGATAAGAGTGCTACGTTATTACGTATTTTTACGATTTTCTATGGAGTTGAAGCATGGACTCCAATCAAATGAATTAGTGCAAGCCTTCGAAATGTGGTGCTACTTCAGAATGTTGCGTATACTCTGGAAGGATATGATCACTAATACCAAAATTCTAAATAAAATGCAAAGAGAGTGCAAAATAATTGATACCATTAAGAAAAGAAGGCTTCAATACGTAGGCCATTAGGTATAATGATAGTTTCCAAATAAATACTACGCAAATTGATAGTTCAAGGAAAGGTTAAGGGTAAGAGGAATATTAGTAGATGCAGTGTGTTCTAGCTTAAAAATCTAAAGAACTGGTTTGATTTCAATAACAGTCAACTATCTCGAACTGCTGCCAATAAAGTGCAGATAGCTGTGATGATAGCAAACTTCTAATAGGAGACGCACTATAAGAACAAGGTAAATTAATCATTTTTTAGACAAAATATCTTTTTCCGATCGTAAACAGTGTCAGTTACAGCATACATATAAAATGCGAATTTATTTATCAACTTATTACATAATTGAGCGTCAATTAATATGTTACATGATAAAATGCTGATTCGTGCTTAAGAGTGGAGTTAGGAAGACACATTCGGGGAGTTGGAGTATGGGAGGTAGGGGACGGGGAAGACAAAATACAAGCTAATGACACTCGTAATTGAAAACCATGAAACATAATGTTAATGTCCAAGTAACATAACAGATAAAAGTTACCATGAATCAATAGATCCCCCAAATATCCCGAGATAAAACGCATTTTAGTTAATTTTTTGAAAAATTTGCACAGAAAAAGTACGTTAACCTATCATAGATTTAGTTTTTATTTGTGTGTCGTAAGGAAGAACTCTTGACGTACTTGTTTTAAGTAAAGGCTTATAATACATTTTTAAAATCCCTATAATCTTCTAATCTAAGTTATCAGATTAATGGCACTGACAGAAGCGTCTACGGCTACTGTATGAAAATAGTTTTTGTGTGATATAAATCAGCCTTAATAATGTTTGTGAATTTTCTACATGACTCACTTTCAATCAGTCTGTATCTATTTATATACATTATAAACAAAATTGTCCCTAAATCTGTTCCATAAAGAACCCTGATTGTTCTGAATAAATTCTTTGACAATTAACTTTAGATAATTTCTCCCTTTGTATACCATTATTCAAATAACTTGCAAACGGATTCTCCTCCTCCTATATAACTTAAGGGTTACATAGTTTTTGATAGTAATCTACAAATCGTCTATGATATCGACAAAAGCACATAATGAAGAATTTTTATAGACATACATACATTTGAACAGCGAATATCGACTTTAGAAAAGGAGGAGGTTCTTAATTCGTCTGTACATATTTTTTATGTATGTTCGGGTATAACTTTTGTGTTTATGAACCGATTTTAATTATTTTTTTGCGTTGGGTTCAGTATAACTCCAAGGTAGTTCCGTCTTGATTTCACTGGTATTGGACTTCAAAGATACACAACGGATCTCCTTATTCAATTAGCCGTCATTTTCTCATTTGCAAAGCATCCTTAGTAGGTCTACCCATCACTTAAAATTGTAAAATTATGAGTTAAAGAAAAACGACTTAAAGAAAAGAAAGTAACTTAACTAAAAATCAAGAAACAAATATTTTCTGCAACAATTTAATACTTATTTGTTATTCCGTTTAATGTAATGAAGAAATTATTGTTTCATATGTAATTATTTTTAATTGATTCATATAATTTTGAAGTTGGTGCCACACAATATTAGTAATGCGAATGCCGGCCCTCGGCAATTTTAAATGTAAACTCGTTGTTATAGTAGCAAGGTATATATTTTTGAATGTTTTACTTGGCACCGACTTCAAAATTACATAAAACAATTAATAGTAATTACATAATAAACATTAATTTTTTTTAATAAACATTAATAAAATTACATTAAATGGAACAACAAATAAGTGTTAAATTGTTGTAGAAAAAAGTTATTTATTGGCTTTCAGTTAACTTACTTTTTTTGAGTAGGTTTTTATTTTTTAAACTTATGTAATTTTTATAACAAACAAACTATAATTTTTTTCCAATAAAGTACAACGTTTCACTTGATGGGACTTTTTAATACGTATCAGACACTGACTTACCATATTTTATATGTATTAAGTTACTAGTCTGGCGTTGCGTTATACATTTTTATTAAGTCACATTGTTCGAAATGTAAATTCGCCTAAAAGGTCTTTACCAGATAAGACATTTCTAATTCAAAGGACAATTTATGAATATAAATACCGGTTTAAAAAAACAATACGTCGATGATGACACTTTTGCTTATCTCACGATGAATTTTAACTATAATTTTAATAATGAAAGGATTCGTATAGAATATCAGTGGACACTATATCCTGTATTTAAATTAGATTTTGCAAATGCAATGGGCAACGAGGCGACTCTATCCATAACGTGTACCAGCGACCATCTGATTTATGTAGATGGGGCCGAAGGACTGCCGCCGGACGCGATGCCCGCGGAATACGGAAAACACATCCTAGAGGCCGGTGCAAAGCTCCTCTCTTGAGTTATTTGACATTCGATTTAAGCTCGCCTGCCCGCAGTCGACAGAAGGCTCTCTCCAATAAAGCTTTTCCATACATGCAGGTAAAATAAATAATAATATTAATATGGCTTCACGTGTAGAATGATAATAGCCTTTATTATGACAGTCTGATAGTGGGGACAGAAACCGCCAGGTAGAAACTCACCCTTACGATATTGATAAAATGTCATTTAGGATTTTCGACGTTCACTGACCAAATCTGATCAATAGATCGTTCAAAAAGTAATTTTATTCGATCTTAAATTGCTACAAATTCTTACACCACGTTGCTACCCAATGACATCCCTTAGGCACTAATAATCTTATTTACTCACTCATGTTAACATACAGGGTCCGGCAAAGATGTATGATAATTTTCAAAAATCAATAACTCATTTATTCTTCAACGAAAGTATTCTTTTATATTTTCATAACATTATTGACAAGATGCCATTTTGTTATCATTTGAAAAAAATTAAAAAACAAGAATTAGGAGTCAAAAGTAAGTGGCAACTCCTTCTGAACTGTTATACTGATTTCAAAAACGTCATACCTCTCCGCTGGATCATATATCTACCTTGCGCGATACTCTAATTTATATTCTGTCATAATTACTATGTTAACTAAAACAGGTTCACTCTCTTGAGTCATCAATGTTTACGTATTGCTGAAGCTATTGGTCGTTACTCTTTGCGAGTCTGGTTATAGTCTGGTCAACAATGTCCATCTGAAGATCTCGATGGTTTTTTATATACCAAGGAGCATTAACAATATTACCCAGAACTTCATTCTAAAACCTCTAGATGGTTAGAATATTATTCTTGCTAATATAACCCCAGATTAGTACCGTAAACCAGGGTTACATTGACTTTACGGGTAACTTTGACAGTTCTTGGGGCTATATTGACACAGAACGTTTTTGTGTGTTTGACCTTCAATTTCGCGCGAGGCAAGAATGCAGGGAAGGCAGGAGGGTCGGTAGCCTCTCACTTTGCGCCCGAAGTCATAAAAGTTGCACTAGCTAATAACATTTATTTCACAACTCTTGCACGAAATTCAACTCATATCCTACAGCCCCTAGATGTCGGGATATTCGCTCCCCCATAAATAAATAATGGCGTAAAGTTCTTGATATATGGAGGCAAGAAGAAGAAGAAGATGCTATTACTCCCAAATTAAAAAAACAATTTGCAAAATTCCTTCAGATCTTTCGGACTTTATCCATTTGATCCCCAAGCTGTGCTGCGAAAGATTCCGTCGGAGCAGACACAATAAACAAGAGGAGTTCTCGACAATAGCTCACTCGAATTCCTCAAAGAAACGAGGGGCTACAATTCAGAGAGATTGCGCCACAGAAGAAGTAAAAAGATCCTCCACAGACCAGGAACTCAATTCATTAACGTTGACAATATCAAGAGGGAGCAGTCTCTGAGCAAAATGAGGAGGAGTCCATTTCGGTGCAAAACGTAGAGGAACTATTATTTAGCAAAATAAAGAGAATATTCCAACAACTGCATCAACTTCTGGACTTTCCCAGAAACCTGCTTTATCTATACCCAATTCAGAGAAAAGGATAAGATACAAGGCGAAAAAGCTTTTATGACAGTTCTAGTTCATCTGAATATAAAAACATCCCACTTAGTGGGATGAAGAGAAATAGAGACGAGGCTAACAAAAGACTGGATCTGTTGCGTCACCTGTCTCCGGTAGATATGTGGCATTTGTAACAGAGGGACTAAAAAATTGACTTACGAGTGTGAGCGATGTGAAGATTCATGTTAATTTTCTATTCTTTATTTTTTATTTTTCTATTCTAAACGTTAACTAAGTTTAAATGTTTCTAAGAGATTGTTGATAACAATAATAAGATTGTTAAATATTTATAGTGTCTGATTTTGACAGAAGGCTGATTATAAGGTTGTAATCAAAGTCCTATTAATGAGTAAGACATCGTTTAAATAAATATCTGATTTTTCTTATTCAAAGACTTTTTTATTATGTTTTGCCCTTTAAACAATTATACAAACGTGTTATCATATATGTTTCTTGTTTAAAAGGTGTTCAATATACCCGTACTATTTTTAACTTTGACTTCTATTCAAAAACAATGCTATGTCAATGTAACCCCGGACTAGAGGTTACTTTGACATATTTTTAAGTAAAAAAAATAAAAAAACCGGGGTGTAAGGGGCGCCATCTTTCACAGATTTTAAAGTCAAAGGTTCTATTGGTTTGATAAGCTATAGTGAGCTCGAACTAACATCTTAATTTTTTGTAGAGCCAAGAAAAACCTCTCAAACTGTATCTAAGTAGCCCCGGCTTACGGTATGCCATACGCTCACATTAGTTTGAGTATTTGTTTATCATATAGAATTTTGTTATATATTGATAGATTGATTGTGAGGTGCCTACCAATACTACAGTGCACAATTACACTATAGTACACTACTAGACAACCCTCCGGAATTTCACACCTTATTAGAAATATATATTCATACTTTTCCTATATATATCTACCAAAAATTTCAATATAAACATTTTAACAACCACATAATTATTATCTAGAAATAATAGTTAATGAAGTTATTTAAATTAATGAATACCTTTTGCGACAACGAATCAAAAGCGACAAAGTAAAACAAAGAATTAAAATGCTCACTTAAGAGATCAAAAGAACGACTGGCTTACCTTGCTGACTCCTTTTCTCTATTTTAGGGAAGGTGTCTCCGCATATTTACAACTACATATATATGTATATTGTTTATAGTGTTTATACCATATATCACATGTAAATACCCAAATCATACACCATAGTATCATCAGTTTTATAAACACACAGTATATAATAGTTAGTAAGTCCACGTTATAGTCAAATAGAATAGGAAATAGTCAATTTTATAGTCCTTGCACACCAGGGGTCTTGGAATTCTATTTTGAGCGACGGCAAGAATTTTTCCGCTTTCTTTTCAGGTAACTGCTTGACTTTCGGTTCGAATCCGAATTGACACGGATGTAACTATTGTACTAACTGTGGTCTTACATTCGTATAGGTTGTATGTTAGTATATACTTTTCCACTTTTTCCAAAGTAATAATTTTACACTGAAAATGCACATATTAACAACCACCTTTATGGAGGTTGGCGTAATTCTCTTAAATAATACAAATTCTTTCTTTTTATTATGTTTATTGTAAAGAGATTAGATTACAGTTTAAATAAAAATAAATCTACAAGTAATGTAATATATAATAATTAGAAGACTGATAAAAACATACGAAAAAAATAAACACTATTAAAACCTTGAAACGGACTTTTTCGCATGTAGAACATCTCTATCTCGAAATTGAGTGGCCGAGAAAAAATTAACCAACACATAAATGTATATGTTTTATATATGTTTTATGCGACAGTTTTACTTTTTTCATTGGCGACTGCTTCAGTGCCGTATCAATACATTTGTGATCGAACGAAATTATTTCTTTTCTCGTTCATTCTTATCTGATACAGGCCGAATATATGTTTTTTTCGTTCAATGCAAAATCGGCAAATTTTTCTTAAATAGTCCACCATCGTGCTTTGTCATGACTCATGGAGAGCGTGGAGCGTGTCCTATCCACGTCAAGATCAATAAATGTCGTCTGGTAGACGTCCCTAATCAGAATCAGTCGATACCCGATCGATCCGACACGATTTAAGTGTGCTCGTGCAAAAAAAAATTCTCAGATAGTCCACCGTCGTGCTTTCTCATGATCCATGGACAGGGTGGTGTGTGTTCTATCTACCTCAAAATCAACAGATATCGTCTGGTAGACGTCCCTAATCAGAATCAGGCGAATCTCGATCAATCCGACACAATTTAATTGAGTGATCGTGCTAACAAAAAAAAAATTCTCAAATCGTCCACCGTTGTACTTTCTCATGACCCATGTACATGGTAGAGTGTGTTCTATCCACCTCAAAATCAATAGGTGTCGTCTGGGAGACGTCCCCAATCAGAATCAATCAAATCCCGATGGATCCGACACGATTTAGTTGAGTTATCGTGCTAACAAGAATAAATGCCGACGACAACGGTGACGACAACGACAACGACACAGACACAGCAAAAAAATTTTAAAAACCATTTCTTTTGTTTTAAAAATTTTTAAAATATTCCAGAACCATATAACTGTAGCCTTGGCTGTCTGATTTGTTAAACTATTTAGTGCTGTTGCTAGTAATTCAAAATCAGTGATAAAGTTGCAGCTCAAAGATTTAATTCCTCAGTACATAAAGAATAAATGACAAGTAGGTTCCTGTACATTAGTGTTACAGTCAGTATAAATTTCAGATAGGTTATTTTTATAAACGAAACTATTAAGTATGAATCTTGATGAAATTTACTATTATAAATAGCTATTATTATTATACATAAATTAATAATTAAAGTCCTAAACAAAAAAGGAAATGTTTTCAGTAATGGAAGTCAAGAAAGATGATAGTTGTTTCATCTTTATAAGTAGGTAGGGAAGAGGAGATATTTTAAATACAGAATAAATAGTTAATCTAAATTTAGATTAAATTTAGATTAACTGAAAATATAATTTAATCAAAAGTTTCTATCAACAATTAGTGATTATCAATAAGATTCACTAATTTCAGTTCCAGTAGATCAACTGTTTCTAATCAAAGGCTCAAAATAAGGTGGAAAAACTTTTGCTAGAATATATTTTACCAAGTTTTCTTTTCATTTTCTTTTTATTAGGTATATAATATAACATATAACAAGCAATGAACATATAATTGCTCAGTTTGTAGATATAAAATTTCTGACAAAGAAAATGTTTACAAATAAATGATATATTGCTAGGTTTGCAATCATTACACTTTAGTTACATTCTACCATATTTACATATAACAAATGAAGGTCAAATAAATGTTCTTCTATTATCAGACATAAACTATTCCCTGTGTGGGTTCGTAAAAGTTGTTACAAATTCCAAATATTTTACACAATGTGAACAAAAAAAAATTAATTGACCAAGGTGTTGGAACAATCTTAAACATAAAAATCGACAACGCCATAATGGACACGCACTTTGTTGTTCCGCGGAAAGCTATTGGTCCCGGCGGTGTTGGAGCCGTGATTTCTGCGAAACCGGACCGGTAAACGCCATAAACAACGCGGTTGTTTGATGAAGACGCTGCTTCGACCCTAGCGTGTATATACACCAACGACGGATATAACTTACATTAGTCCATTCGATATACCACTTACTTTCATCATAAACAATTTAATGTAATTACTTCACCTTCACCTCAATTTATTTTTAGTTACTTCACCAACATCATACATCAGCAATAAACGGAATAAACTTCTTTGTCTTCGAGGTAATTACGAATCCGGTATATGGTTTTTAATAATCTATGTGTTTAATACTTGCCGTCAGAAGAATGACATTATCAATGCAAATGTAAGCTGGTTTAAGTGTTATACAATATTTAATACTCGTTGATAATTCGATTATTCATACAATTTCAAAAAGTACAATTTTCAGGAACAAGAAATTTAACTATAATTTTTTCAAAGATGGCAATAGGGAGTCTGAAATTTTAAATTATAACCTTAGCGCCTTTAGTAACAATCCCCTATTATTTTACTCCCTTTAATCCTTTTGAATACCCACACTTCTACGAGTTTCCTCCTCCCATTTTGACTTATAACAGTTTTCTACAAATGTATTCACCAATTTTTTAATTTAGGATCTTACAAAGGCAAACAAACACTTTCATCGTATACAAAATTAAAACATTCGCTGGTTAGATTTTCACTTTTTATTTGTTAAACATAACAATTGTTTCACCAACACTGTGGTTTCTTCAGATATTGAGTACATAGACTAAATTTTACAATGTGTTTATATAGCTAGGCTAGGGTAATTCTAGGTCTATGGAAATCTCTACTATTAAACTATTATAATTAAATTATAAAATTTCAACCGATGGTATCTGTAAATTTTAAACAAGGTTTTTGGACAGCATGTATACTTATACTAAAATAAATTTAATAACGGAGACGAGTTTGTTTCTATTTGATCATTTAATATGATATCACATTTATTTGCTTTATTAATTTCTAAAGATTCTAATAAAATTAATTTTAAGCCTTTCTTCTTTACATATACAATTTTAAATTCTTCGTTAAAAGTATGGTCTGCTTCAATTAGATGTATTGCATATGTTGAATCTCTTTTGTGTTCTGCTATTCACGTGTTGAAGTTTCTTCCTATTTATCCTCTATACACTTTAGGGTAAGTGCCGCAAGCCAGCTTATAGGCTCCTGAATTATTTTTGGTATTGGATTTATCTTTAGCATTTTTTATGTGTTTTCCAAGAGTAGATATTATTAGTTTTATATGCTATTTTATTACTTCGTTCCTTTAAAAACAGGAGTCGAATATTTAATGATATGATGATATTATCATGATGATATTTTATTTTAATTAAGTTTAGACCTTTAGGAATATAGGCTCCAAAGGAATTTTCAAAATTCCAATTATTTACGGAGTTATAGCTACTTTAGTTACACGGCAACAAAACCGGTCCTACCGGAGCGAATCGAACAATACACGGTAGACATTTCCCGACTACCTGAGGGGTTTTTATGGGTCCCCCATAGATGACTGTGTCCACGAAATTCCCGCTCTAAATGACGAAGAATTGAGAGTAATAAAACCAATATATGAAAATTTGTCATCAAAAATTTGTCTTATATCGATTTTTAGGCTCATAAACCCAAAATAATAATGAATCGTTGATCTGGGTTTTTGCACCAAAACATATACATGCAGGAACACGGACAATTGAAATTATATAGCTGTGTGCATTTTGAATGAAGGCTTTTTACCAATTTTAAAAAATATGAATATCATGGGAATCACTAGTGGTCCTGAAGCCAATACGTTCGCTATCAGATGGGACGAAACTCGGATTGAGCGCTCTGAGCTACGAGCTTCTGATGCTTCTAAGGAAGCTAGAACTGCTCCTTAGAAAGCAGAAAGAACTTCGGAAAATTTACATTTTGAAGTAGAAGCACGAACATTGTATGGATCAGAAATCGCCGATTATCGAAATGTAAGTATAACGCACCATTATATGACTTAGACTTTGCTCAAATCTTTAAACGTTTTTTCTCGAAACTACTTTTTTCAGCACGGTTGACATGATATCGCAAGTTCTAATGAAAGGATTTGCTTTAAACTTGGTACAAACTTTCTCTATATAACCCTCTACCGCCTCTGCCAGGTAGATTTATGTCAAATTTTAAAAAATTAGAAACTAAAAAAAATAAGGACAAAGAAGCCTTTTTTTCAGAATCGACATTTTTCCAAAAATAATTTGCTTTCTCTTTGAAGTACACAACGACATTCTTACTAATTAGGAATCTTTTGTTTCAGATGACTAGAAGGGTTGGAATCGTGTCAACCAGGACGCGCCCCTTTTTTATCCCCCACTTTACCAGCCTGTAACTTTTTTAATTTTTATTTTTTTTTATTTTTTTTATATTCTTAAAATATTAATAAATAACTGGTAAGAATATTTTTTGTTTTTTTTTTATCGCACTTGAAAAAACGCCCAAAATTTGTGCCTCTAGACCAGAATACTCCCTTAATACCTGGTATAAAATGAGATTTTCAGAACGACTAATACGTGTAACTTGGTTCGACACTCTCGATAGTTAAACTCATCTGCCATAAATCCTCACAGACACCCCATGCATATTTTCATCACCGTCAAACCATAGGCCTGCCGCAAAGAGAACACTTCAGCAGAACGCGTTCTCCTTATTGAAAATTCCTGGCATCTCACGTGACAGAACGTGCCTCCCTTGAAACAATGTAGGCGCACCGGGTAGAGCGCCCATCCGTATTACCATTGAAGAGGGCCCTGTCAACTGACGCTGTGAAGTGTTGCCGGGAAGGCCGCTGAATAAGTGGCTCTCTTGTCGGACTCTTGGACTTCAATCACATGCGTTATTACTGTGCATTTCGTTCATTTTTTACCCTCGACACAATGGTCCATATATTACGTCATAGAGGCGAACAGCAGCCGGTCGAACCCATCAGGCTTGTAACGTCCGCTAACTCAGGTTCGAATGTCATTAGCTGCACTGCCACTATCGACAATTAAAGGTGATCGCCGCTGCCGACTGGGAACTGTATATCAATCAGGGTGGTATACTCGTACACGCAATGGGAACGTCTGCGTGTGCAGGCGGTTGTCCAGTGGCGGGCTGCGAAGACAAATAGGTCCTATAAATTTGAAGATTAAAACGCCATTTGTATGGTGCTTATCTAGCGACATGTAATGTAATAATCATACGATAAAGTTAGCGGGGTCTACACCCGTAATGAATTAACGGATAATCTGACTTGTCTATGTCGTTGGAGGTCATCTTCGGCGAGGAAGTAACAATTCTCACAGTAAGATTCACAAAAATTAATATCTAACTGCCATTTACGGAAAACGATAACTATCGAAATTGTGAAAAGTGTGTGCCAACAGAGAAAAATCATAGATGACGGAACAAATGAGGCCGAGAGACGTACTACATTCAAGCAGCAGAAGCTATGTTGTTTTGCTACTACCGTAACGCTAGATATAATTAAATATATAGCAAGCAGCACCCTGCTCTGTCTCTCAGGTATGGAATGGAACAAATAGTCAAAGAATAGAACATAGTCAAAGAAAGGACTTCGTATGGTATAAGAACTACTCCAAAACAGACAAAGGAGCATCGTTTCTATTTAACTGGCTATAATAGAGAGAATATTACAAGGGAAAATAAAAACACCATATCTATCTTCTTTAACAATGAAGCAGCTCTTAAAGCAACTGTACCATATCAATTTCAATGAAAGTTGGTAAAAAAATATGTGAGACCTCCTAGAACTGGTTAACACAACAAAGTGTGAGTATCAGGATATATATGAGTACTAGGTAATGATGGCATGGTTGCATAGGACAGGTTCTGCGATGAATTTTACACCTGCGTCATTCCGTTCGACAGTCCAGATTTGATTGAGTCACATAGCAAAGAAATTATGTACGGGTATAGACATAGTAAAGTGATGATGAGTAAAATATCTTAATTATTAGCAGATGAAATCCAGAGATTGAACCGAAATACAATTCGATTATTCATCCTGTCACTGTGGTTTAAAAGAACACTTACATAGCATCGCTTTTTGAATGTTATTTAACAGAGAGCACTCAAGAAAACATCTGGTGGCAATGTTGAGTTAATCAGGAGACTGTAGTACAAAGGGTACATAGCTGTGGATAGGTGAAGAATCAGGTTGTCCTGTATTGATCAAAACAGAACAATTTCTCCAAAATGTATCCTAATGAGTAAAATACTAGAGAAAATATTAATCTCTGCTATAATTTCAAAACACTGGCGGAGCGTATATTTTTGTAACACACAATTAAATTACAATATGAAAAATTTCAGTTGGTAACAAACTTTACCCTTCAGTTTCTTTCTTGTTTATTGTAAAGTTGCTGCGTAGCTTTCGGGGAGTTTTATGTGATTATTCATTAAGATGATTCATTAAAATATTATCATTAAATGTTAATGTGATACCTTAATTTGATTTCACCTGATGGTGTTATTAACTAACATGATGTGGACTAGTTTATATCTCTAGTTTGTATTTCTCTATGGAGTGATAAGTTTACTTTGCTTATTATATGACAATCTTATCGTCTTCCATATGATTTGTTTCTAAATCCAAATACATTTTGTAGATGCATTGAATAATCATTAACAATTAATATTTGTTTATACAAAGTCTGCACCTCTCTCCATGGAATAAATATTTATGAAAATAGTTTTTAATTATTATAAAGTAATAATTAAATTAATAAATTATCATAAAGTAATAAATTAAAACAATATATTAGTCTAACAGTAACATATAGTCGGAAATCGAGAAAGGAACCACCAAACCGGTTATCAAAGTAGTATCCCGAATAGCAAAGCTATTACATAATTGCTCTAGGGAACAACTACTCCTCGGGCTAAAGCCCCGCCAGGCATTGAATTATACCTAGAAGCGATCCTCGACCCCTTTCGTTCGGTTCCGATCCGGGACAGATGTCGAATCCTACCTGTGGCGGGTTTTATTTTTTGAAACCTTATTTGATCGTGCAGGAACACGAGAAAGGGGTCGAGGATCGCTTCTAGGTATAATTCAACGCCTGGCAGGGCTTTAGCCCGAGCAGTAGTTGTTTCCTAGAGCGATTATGTAATAGCTTTGCTATTCGGGAACTACTTTGATAACCGCTTGGCGGTTTGGTGGTTCCTTTCTCGATTTCCGACTTATATGTTACTGACAGAGATCGTATCGATAAAGATGTATACCCCATAGAGTTCATTCGGCATTTGTCCTGGATCGGCGTACCGTGATCGACACTGATGAGAACTAATAAGTTCGAAACAGCTGTATGCCGTTCGGTTCCGATCCGGGACAGATGTCGAATCCTACCTGTGGCGGGTTTTATTTTTTGAAATATTAGTCTAAATTAATTATTATTTGAATAATAAATATAGGCACAAATATAATTTAGTTATTTAAATTCTAAATTTAACTCTCTCTTTAATTATCTTCTAATTTTTATTAGAACATTTGAACAGTAGATCCGCCTCTGGTTCCTTTAAACTCAACCGTTTCTTCGTACAATTAGTTACATTTCGCAATTACCTCTGCAACAATATTTTAAGAAAAGCTGACGTGGCTGTAAATTTCATATGGACATTTATAGTTCATTTTCGAAATAATGTTTTCAAATAAGATTTGCGCCCAGCATCTCTCGTTTCATTGTTGCACTTCTGTCTGTTCTTTTAGCTTTATGGTCTTCACAACTCCTGAGGTCTATATTCTCAGGCGTATATTATCTGAATATGAAAACAACTCATTCGGCAACAGGAATAATTATTCGCCAAAACAGAAAATCATTGAACACGTACAAGATTATTCTTAATAAAATAAATGTATTTTTACTTGTATTTAAAATCTATTGACGAACAAATAGAGATAAATGTAAGAGCATATATAAGAGCAAAGATTAAAAATACTGTCTGTAACAATTCAAAACTGTTTTATAATCAAATTTAGTCATTTTGTCGGTGATCTATGAAACTAATGTTAAATCTAATTATATGATGATTAATATTTTAACTTTAATAAAAATTAAACATCATGAATACTCACACTCTTAACTCGTAGGTATACATATGTGGATATACTTATTAAGTGTTTTAAATTTAAAGCACTTGTTTGTGTCTGCTACAATTAGCAGAAAGTTATTAATTAAGAAACGAAAATTAGAAGTAGATTCACAGTGAGTCGGATTGAGAAATCGTTGGATAATAAAAAATCCACCCTGGCTGTAT
The DNA here is from genome assembly GCA_037954035.1 of Rosalia funebris. Classification (NCBI taxonomy): domain Eukaryota; kingdom Metazoa; phylum Arthropoda; class Insecta; order Coleoptera; family Cerambycidae; genus Rosalia; species Rosalia funebris. The sequence continues at coordinate 38,185,469 of JAZFAV010000015.1, forward strand.
TTACAAAAAAAAGGGGAAAGAACCACCTTCCCAGAGATTCAGTCGACTTTAATAGTCATAAATATACAGCAGGTCGTTAAGGCTGCATGCGGTATCTTAAGGGTGGCTCAATAAGAGTTGTACTAATCAGTGTGGAATACATTTCGGTGCAAGGAATGGTCACAAAAAGCTGCAAGCAACATGATGTATTCTTAGCACTTTTATTGAACCTAATAGGCAATTTGCATGAAACTTCTATACGCCTGAAAATATATTTTTTCTGCCATATAATATGTACTTAAGAAGAATATTATAGTCATTTTTCATGAAAATCTGTAGTTTTTGTATAATTCATAGAATTAATTCACTCATTTATGTAAACAGTCACGTGTTCGAAAACACTAGTCTGATTGGTCCACGTCACTGTATGGGGAAATATCCCAATCGTCACTGTTTTGATTTGGTTTAGTGCTAACAGTTTGTAAAATCTGTAAGAGTGCGTTTTATAAAGTGCCTAACGGTATGGAGCCGATAAAACACAAATTTTATAAGTATTGCATCGTGCCAATGTGTACAATGTGTACAATGTACGGTATCAACGCCCAAAAAATTGTTCTTCTCGGTTCCCAAAGAGGAAAGAATGCGGAAGAAATGGTGCGTAGCAATGAAAAGGGCCGAAAAGAAAAATATAAAGCAATCAAGTTCGACGCCGCTATATTGTTGCGAGGATCATTTTATTATGAGTACCTAATAACATTTACTTGTTTTAGATGTATTTGTACATAACCCGACTTTCACGTTGTATGCTGTTTTCATATTACTTGCCGCATGGAATATTTAGAAAATATTTGTTTTGGAGGTTATTCAGCTGACAGAGAGAACCAGTATCTGAGCGACAAACTGGGGGCCATAGTCTACACACAACTGTTCAATATTAATAATAATAAATAGATTCGCACACCGAAAAAGGAATATTTAACTAAATTACACTAAACGCCCATCTATCTCTCAAGAAAATAATATACAGTGACGTCACGCGACAGCCATTTGCACTTCTTGTGTTTACGGGCGCCGATAATAATTTCAAATTTCATTTATCTATTTTGTGTCTATTATTGCACAAAAAGTGGTAAATTTAACGCTGTATGGATTTAATGACCTATAGAATATTTTGACAACATAATTAAAAATCATGCAAATTGCCTATTCTTGACAATCTCTTGTGCCGCGTCAATTCCGAATACACTATCGCATATGCAAATGATTTAATTTATGATTTAATACTGCTTAGTGGAAAATTACATTAAATAGACTACAAATAGCCCTCAGAATAATAATGAAATTGTACAGAGAACATACTCTTTCTGTGAATTTTAAGAAGACAGAAATGATCATCTTCGTAAGGAAAAAGGACGAACGATAAATGTCCCTATTCTTCGAAATATGCCATTAACAATTGGGTTGAAAGTGAAATAACTGGGTGTTACTTAACACCTAAATTGGGATCTCGAGCTAGAAAGAGGACTAAAGTGGGGCTTACATCTCTTATAAACAGTGTCGCAAAATGAGTAGAAAGGCCTAGGAAATGAAACTCAAAGTTGTTGTGTGGTTATACAGTGCTATCATAAATCATAAAGCTAGTGATGGACTATGAAGTCATTGACTCATGCATGAAAGCCAACAAGTGATGATAAAACGGAAACTTAGTCAAGTGCTTGTCTAAATATAACTGGGATTATACGAATGACGCCAACAAAAGCACTAAGACAAATGCTCCAATCTAGTGATATCGATCTGCTGATATATTATGGTTACCATTATAATTATTGAATTTATTATGTCTAAAATATCCTGATGAAATATTTCGCCATGCTTATCATTGACAGCTCCAAGTCTTTTTGGGAAAAAAGTCTAAGCATGAGTGCAAAAAATGTATTTTTAAATTCATGTTGCATCCCATGCCTTTATATGAGACCAATAGATTATTTACAATCTCCATGTATTTTGCTGCTTTGTGCTTTGCCAAATAGTCGTTGTAAATGCTCTTAAAAGACAACAACCATGCTGCGTTTTCGATTCCATTTTGCTCCTCATCGAATTTTTGATCTCGAAGCAGCTATTTGATCTGGGGCCTATAAATATACCTTCCTTTATTTTAGAATCACTGTTTAAGGGGAACTTTTTCCTCGCGTATGCAAATCCACGATCAATTTTATCCATACCTATGACGAAATTTTTAATCAACCCAAATTTGATATACAAAAGGGCAAATGAATTTTCTGAGGATAAATAAGTGAGGCGTTCGTGACATTATTATTCCCCCGAGTCAGTGATTTTTGTTTTGGCCACTGTTTCTTTATATAATGATTTATCTGTACCGGCTGTCCCACTCACAAATAAACGAAGTGTTCTGCAATAGGAGCGCACTTGTATAGGCTTGTGCTTCCAAAAAGAAACTGTTGCACTGCACAAATAATAAAATACCAACGTTTCGCATAGCTTTTGTGTTAAATATCTTTTATACTACAATTTACACGTTTATTCTGTTAGTGACAAATAAATATACTAGAACACTATACAGGAATAAGAACTTAGAGCTATAGAGAAATTCTGAAAACCTAATTGACTTCAGCATGCATTCATGCTTGTTTAACACAAACATCTTATTAACCACTGTTTCTTAGTTCAGCCCTCAAACTCAAGGAATACAATATAAAATTACCCACCTTTTAATCGTTTCTATCGCAAATCGCAAATATGAATGGTGGTTTTGGATATTTGGAGTTAGTCTACTTCATGAAGATTTTTCAAGATGAATATATGGAGAACTCTCCTCAGAATCTAAAAAGTAAGCGCGAATGCTATACTTGAGGCAACTATTGTATAATAGTATAGTTTCATTTTTAGTAAAAAAAATTCAACACTAAAGTAAATAGTAACTTATATGTCGGGAATCGAGAAAGGAACCACCAAACCACAAAGCGGTTATCAAGTAGTTCCCGAATAGCAAGGCTATTACATAATCGCTATGTAATACTACTCTCTCGGGCTAAAGCCCCGCCAGGCATTGAATTATGCCTAACAGCGATCCTCGACCCCTTTCTCGTGTACGATCAGCAAGGTTGATGATCGTGCAGAATTTACTGTTACCGATTATAAGTTACTGACATGAATGGTATCGATTTAGATGAATGCCCTACGAATTTGATTCGGTATTTGTCCTGGACCAGCATACCATGTACGGTACTGATGAGAACTAATAAGTTTGAAACAGCTGTCTGTCATTCGGTTCCCATCCGGGACAGATGTTGAATCCTATCCGTGGCGGGTTTTCTTTTCTCAAACCTTTCTGATCGTGCAGATACACGAGAAAGGGCTCGAGGATCGCTGTTAGGTATAATTCAATGCCTGGCGGGGCTTTAGCCCGAGGAGTAGTCGTTTCTAATAGCGATTATGTAATAGCCTTGCTGTTCGAGAACTATTTGATAACCGCTTTTCGGTTTGTTCCTTTCTCGATTTCCAACTTATAAGTTACTGACATGAATTGTATCGATTTAGATGAATACCCCACGAATTTTATTCGACATTTGTCCTGAACCAGCGTACCGTGTACGACACTGATGGAAACTAATAAGTTCGAAACAGCTGTCCGTTGTTCGGACAGGTGTTGAATCCTATCCGTGGCGGGTTTTTTTTTCTGAAAACTAAAGTAAACAAATCAGACTATTTCAAATTAACTTATGTTTATGTTTGTGCAAGCAGGAGACTTTTTCCCGTAGCAAAGGCGACCATCTATCAGCCGGAGATAACAAAGCGCTCCCATTAATGATGCAAGAGCTGAAAGGTTTCTCCACAATTACAATAATTTTTTATGGCTTGACCCTGCCACAAATGCACCTAGACTAATTTATATCAAATTGAAATTTTATTCAAATGAAGGCACTTGCCGTCAGTGGACGGGGAGATGATTAATTTCTTCGATATTTACACAACAATAGCGCACACGAAAAACGTTTAATTGACCCAGTTTATTAAAATTTTAATAGGCACGTCATTAATATGAGGCGAACGTCGGATGATGAACGAGCTCGCCTCGCTGTTCAGGTGTGTAGGTAAGGTGAACATTATGGAACCGATGTTGTACACCTGCTTATTATTATTATGGTTGTGTAACGACGGTCAATATTTAAAAAGCACCCTGCAATATATTATATAAATATAGTTGTGTAAAACTGCAATACACCGATTTTGATGAAATTTTATGACAGCCATATTCTAGTCATAATTGTATATTTTTACGTCCCACACTCAAGAGAAAAATTATTGTGAACCGTAGAATTTTCTCATACAGAAAATTACGTATTCCTATTTTTGTTTAGTGCGGAAACTATTTGAATTGTTGGGCACACAGATTTCGACTTCCTTCCAGTGGCGACTATGCAGGTGAAGTAGGTGAAGTGCCTCTTCACAAAAGAAATTGAGTTTGGGATTTTTTTTATATTTTTCGGATATATGATCATGTATTTAATATGTACCTTCAAATAGATGTTTTTATAAAAAACCTATTACTTTTATGTCAAGATTAATATGCCGTTGTGCTACTAAAAACACTATGTTTACATTGGAACGTTCTTTAAATCTTCAATAGTCCATGTGCGCGCGTTATCTATGATATAAATAACAGGCAGGTGCAGAGATGAAAATCGAGTGCCTTCAAGTATGCACTATTACAGCGGGTTTCCATGGTAACATGACGTCACGCTATAGCTACGTTCATTTAATCTGTCTTCTCCTACCACCTGAGTAAAATAATTTCGGGAGGTTTTGTCGCCACACTCACCGACCGCGGTCTATTTTTGAATTTGAGCGATTTATTGCATTTGCGTTGTATTTTCATCATTTTTAGACTTGCTTTATTTATTTTAATGTGTTGATTGACCAACTGAGTGATCGTATAATTAGTTATTTTTCAACTTTGATAGTGGCGATATTAAATGAAACAATAATTTACATTATTTATAATGAATTCAGTTATAAAGATATTATTTGTAATTTGTTGGAAACACCATTCTGTCGCTGGAAAGACGAAGATAAAAGTAAAAGAGACGTTTTATTGGATGGAAAACCTACGACTGTTTTATCAATATTCACCAAAAAATATATTAAGAAATCTGGTAAATCTGATAACGTTAATTTCAAGTCTGCTTGGTTCACAAATTATCAATGGTTATGAAGCAATGTTATATAAACTATATTGCTCGCCCTGTTTACTATTCCCTAATAAACAGTGGGTTTGAAACAGGGATAGATTTGTAGATATTTTAAATATTACGAGGGCATTATATTAACATATCGATTCTGCCGAGTATTTAAAATGTGAAGTATTGTTAAAAAATTTCAAAAAACCAGAATACTGTAGCTGATGCTTTAAAACAGACTTTATAAACTACAATTTATTGAAAATGTTCGTTTAGAGTTTTCTTAATGACGGTTGTTAACACAGTTTTGTATCTTGGCAAACAAGGATTAGGATTTCGCGGTCACGACGAAAGCACAGACTCCGTAAACCGTGGAAATTTCAAAGAACTTTTAGAATTGCTGTTATTAAGGTGTCCTTTAGAAATCGGAAATCATTATGAAAAAATTAAAAATGTTTTCGGTGGGAATTCAAGAACCACTCAAAATGAAATCATCAGTTGCATTTCTAATTATATGAATGAATATATAAAAAAATATATTAATGAAGCGTTGTTCGTTTCTATACAGGTTGACGATATTACTGATATCACACAAAACTCTCAATGTTCCCTAATAATAAGATTTGTTAATTCTGAAAGTCTAATAGTGGAACGTTTTTTGAGTTTTCATGATGCAAGTGCCAACAGGACATCAGAGGCTTTATACACCATGTTGGATCAAATTTTAAATCAATTAGATTATAAAAATAAGTTAATAGGGCAGTGTTATGATGGTGCGAGTGGTATTTATGGCCACATAAATGGACCTAAGAAAAAGTCAAAGATAGAGATCCGCAAGATGTATTTGTACATTGTCTAGCACACCGCCTCAATGTTGTATTACAACAAAGTTTTAAAAAAATATCTAAATGTAGAATATTTTTTTGAAGTCCTAGTGGAATTACGTCATTTTTCCATCATTCAGCAAAGCGATCTTATACCCTTTCCTCAACATCTGCAAGACGTATACCGACTATTGCAGAAACTCGATGGCGTTCTAATTCCAAATTAGTTTATACAATAGTTCAGGTCTGGGATAAACTGAAAAACGTACTTGAATGTATTATAACTTCTGAAAAATCGGACCAGAGATCGATTCAGCTTGCTAGAGGATTTTTGAATGATATGAATGATTTTTATTTTACGTTTTTGGTAGTAATATTTAATGATATTTTTAACTTAATTAATTCTTCGCCTATTTTATAAATCGCGAGCCGCCACTGCTTCCGTCCCCTAATGCATCAGGCTGTGGAGGGGAAAATTACATATAGAGACAAGGACAAACACACTCATGCTCAGGGAGCGGCGCCAAACTCCCCCTGTTGGGACTCGAACTCAAGCATACAATGACAGCCCAATGCTTGACCCAGTGCACCACCCCGGACCACAGTACGAATGATATTGTCGCAGCCACATCTATAGGAGAATACTATATCATCCTTCCATTTAAGGATCGCGAAACAGTGTGCTGCAGTTTTGTATATCCAGTGCAGACAACTGATCGAGCGCATATCGTGTTCTAAAAATAAAAAAAATCCAAAAAATACGTTAAATGGGATTTTAAATTATGTATAGGGCTTATAAATAAAATTATTTAGAAATGAGTTATTAATTGTTGTTCTTTAATATTATTCAAAGATACTAACTATACTTTAACATATTTACAAATATCAATGTGTTTAAACATTTGTATAAATGTTTATGTATAATATTTCCTCGTCCCAAAAAAATCCCAAAGAGCCATTTGGGCTGTTTTATTTGACAAATAGCGATGAAATGAACAATATATTAATACTAGAGATGTACGTACAATTGAAAATTGTAGTTGATTTGTGATTTTTTTTTTGGACACACGGAAACTAGACTTCCTTCCCCAGAAAGCCTACAGACAGGCTTGAGTAGGGGAAGGTTATACATATAGACGCGGACAAGTACTCAGTCCTGAGAGAAGTACCAAGTTCCCTCTGGTGAGAATCGAACTCACGCAGACAATGTGCCCAGTATTTGGCCCAGTTGCCACCCTGTTACCAAATACCAAGTCAGCGCCACCGCGACACTATAAGAATGAGATCATGTGTCACCCATCCAAGTTACAATCGGGATATTCGTTGTTTGACTTCGAATAGCACAGGTCCGACAATGAACGGAGTACCCTGCCTCATCCTCTGAATGATTTTATAAGATGTCGTAAGGAGGCTTATACTCCAATCCATCTGTAAGCTCTTTAAACATTAAGGATTAAAATAAATTAAGCCACAACAGCTATTTCCCCGGCTATTGTTAGCCCTTAATGGACACGGATATTGTTAATCATCAATGTTTAAGGACCTACAGATGGTTGGAGTATAAGCCTATATACGACATCTTGTAAAACTTATCATCTGAAAACTTTGCGTTTATAGGCAATTTTATATCTTGTTAAAGATAATTCTGGATTTTCTACGAAGCAAGGGTCTCACCCCTCTCTAGTTTCGTAGAAAAACGATTTTGAAGTTAAGGGTTTCAACCCCTATTTTCTAAAAACGAAGAAAGGTAAGGGTTTTATAATTGGCCCAAAATTTATTTCCAACAACTAGCAACATAATAAAGGCAACAATGTAAACAAAGACGCTAGTGCAGATTTCATATGGAAACGCGATGAGACTCTTTACCACCAACTCAGTAGATATATCAAAACTGGTGGTGTGGCCGATTTTATGCGAACAGCAACTAAGATCACACTACATTAAAAAATGGCAGAAGTTATTGCCTACGGACTTTCTGAAGACTTCTTGATAGTGATATTATGCTAGAAAAGTTAGAAACTAATTAATAATCTTTATAACAAAACAGTTTTTACTAAGGAGTCAACTTTCATAAGAAGTCTAATGACAAACATTCATAATGAACATATATGGCATGAAAATCCTCACGTAATTGACAGTTTTGCCAGCAGCACTGTTATAAGAAATATTGTTATAAGAGAAATCTTATAACACCTCATATAATGCTTCATCGATAGGATGGAGAAGAATACCTACATTTTCTACAATATAGTTTGGATTACTCTCTTATTTAAGTTCCACTACGTGTTTCCACGAATATGAATTGTTCAAATTGCACCTATTGCTTACCCACTGCTGCGCCATCTCTTGGCCTCAACCCATGTCATTATAACCTTTGGAGGTTACTTCAATAGCGTGATGTATTCTACTAGATAATTTAAAGGATATCTTGAAGACCGCGTTCAATGAAATGAATTTCGAAATAAAATGGAAAATTTTCGCGGAATAAAATTCAACTTATGAAAATAACATTATGCCTACCTTGAAGCCGAGGACAGACATTCTGAAAACAATTTAATTAAAAGTTGAAGTCAGGTTGTCACAGCAGTTAAATATTACGCTATTACTCTTTCTTTTAAATTTTATGTCTCTTCTAATAAAATGTATTACATGAATTATATGATCTTTCTAAAATTAAATTGTGTTAATATGTATTACATGTCTATCTGTAGAATTATTTTGTAGTCACATGTTTTTGTGACTACACAAGAATTAATTGTATAAATCCATTTGTCTCATTTATTTATAAAAATGTATTAGTCGTGTGCAAAAAATACAGACTATGATGAAGTTATAAAATTCAATTAACATTAATTTCATAATTTTTGAGAGAAAACGTAGATTTAAAGCAACTCTACTTAATTCCAGGGAAAATTCTTGGGAAGATTCCAAGAATCATAAATTTGCGTCAATTCCATATGAACCATAGCTTGCCAAAGGCCTCAAAAGTGCTTTCAAATATTTAGGAATGACATTAGTGCACTCTTCTACAACAAATACAACACTGTATAATACATACAAATACAAACAAATTGCAATAACTTCTAGGAAATCCCAAAGATAAAACTGAAAATAACGAAAGATCTAAATCTACAGAATAAGCTGCTAATATTGCCATTAAAAGTATATCAGGCAGACACAAATGGCAATTATAACTAGGTTTAAGAAGCACATGACTTATTTAAAATATGGAAGATTAGAACAATTTTCCATTGTCCAACGTGTTTTCTAAACCAATCATAGAATATACTCTAGTAGCTTAAAGTTAGTAAAAAGTATAACCAACAATAGACCATTAGATGCCATGGAATATTTATAACGGGTTACTGAACCTGAACAACGTTGTATGTAGAAGATTGATTTCTTTTTTATTTTACACCAAAAATAATATCGTAGTTTAATATACAAGAAAATATCAGGTAAAATTATAGGTAACCATCCCCCCAAATTATCACATGCCTCGAATACACTTCAATAATTTTGTAAATATCATAGTTTATTGACACTAAACTTGTACCGAATTAAGAAAAAGTAGTTTAGATTTTACCTATATTAGTTTAGATTTACCTTTCTTTATAACTTTAAAAGGCTGTAATTTTTTAGGAATCCATTTTGATATATAGGTAAACTATACAAATTGGCATATCTAGACATCTAGTTGCTGATGCATGATTTTGCCCATATAATTTATAAACACTCCCTATTTTGTATTTTTCAATTTGTTAAGCTCCTATTAACTGTATAACTATATGTGCAATATCATACAGTTGTTATTTATTTTCTTATAAATAATTACAATTGCAAAAATATATTTATATTTTTGCAATATAATTCCTGGTATGCCAGTTAAGTTTAAAATTAATCAAATTATTGAAGAGATGTGGATAAATGCTATAGCGTTCCTTTGGCAATAAGAATTTATAACTAAGACTTGCCCCATTATTATTTGGATACCTCGTACTGTACAAACTGTTTCTAATTCTAAGTACGTTGGCATCAAGTTAAACAATTAACCTCTAAACTATTTCACTATATCACCGGCCGTATTGACAGACCGTTTTCGCACATGCCCGTCATAATCGTGGACAGTACCACGTAGTACCACCTGCTCAGCGCAAGCTGCGCTGTATGCGCTGAAAATTCCTTAACACCTTTTTGCTCTTCTCCATAAATAAACCCAGTATTTTTAATATCTCTGTCACGAGCATGGCAGGACTGAATCAATATTTGTGCAGAATAAGATTGTTTGCTTTGCAGTTTTATTGGGACGCGTATTTTCTATATGGTAGTCCGACAAGTTGTTGGATAGATATGTATGTACGAATTGCTTATATTGGGTATTGTGAAGAGCATGCATACACGGTTTCTCCGTCTGCGTCTGGGAGTGGAAACTCGTAAAGTGAATTTTCTATTGGTCTCGGCTTGGTATTGTCGTATTGCGTTATTTGCACATTGTTCCTAATTGCACACCCGAGGCTACGCATGATTGTTTAGTGTCTTTCGTCCAATGCCGAATCATATCTAGAAGCTGCTAACGCAATTCCATACATATTAATACTCATAAATATTAAAGATGTCAAAAGCAATTTCTACCTACTATGCGGCTCCTGGTTGAACGTTAATATGTATAGGTTCTCTATCAGAGGCGGCTCGTCAGACAAGGTATGGGGAGATAAGTCCTGAAGCTATTTTAAGATTAACACATTTTTAATATTCAATAAGCAAACATTTTTGGTTTATATTTCCATTAAAAAATTTACAAAAACACAACTCGGATAACTCGGTAGCGTTCACAACTGTACACATATAGTCTACGAAGTTTGTTAAAAAAATACGGTGAATAATTTTACTATGAACAAAGTAAGAAGCTTACTTCAAACTGAATTAATTCTCCTTCAAATTGCTGTCCTTGGCTAGCGATATAATTATCCCCACGTTATTTCCATGATTGGAAGCATTTCTGGAAGGTTTCTTTCGGAAGGGCCTACAGCTGCTACATCGTGGCCCTCTAAATGTCGGGAATGATGTCAGAACGTTTTCCCCTTAGCATGACTTTGACTTTTGGAAAGATCCATAAGTCGCAGGGTGCTTAATTCGGAGAGTAAGGTGGATGTGGACAGACATGAATCTTTTTTTCAGCTAAAAACTCGCGGATAAGAAGCGAGGTGTGGCACGGCGTGTTGTCGTCATGAAGGAGGAAGCCATTGGCCCATTTTCTGGTCTCTTTCTCTGTACATAGTTTCGTAGATATTGCAGTACGCCCTTGTAATATTCGGATATTATACTTTTGAAGTATTTTCATTTATTCTTAAGGTCGAAAAACGTCCCGACCGTTGCTCGCCTTCAACCGACTCAATATCACTTTTAAATCAGTCGTAAAACTTGTGAACAGCCTTCAGAGTCACCACATTATCACCACAGACTGATTTTAACATTTCATGAGATTCTTTAGTACTTTTTTGCAACTTAAATCAAAACTTAATGATAATGCGTTGTTTGAAATCCATGATAAGCGACAGACATGGTAAACACGTCTTCACTCTTCCGGCTCTGGAAGCCAAATAACAAGTCGCGACTTGCTCAAACTTAACATTGACTATCTGAAAGAATCAGGCTATCGGACACATTATTTCACACAGATATAGTGTCGGCAGTTTCTGCTATAAAAATTCGATCACCGTATTTTTTTTATCGGACCTCGTATATTTTTCATATTCAATTTTATCCCTCTTTCTTATCCCTAAACGACCATACTGGATGGATATGGAGTCCGAAATATTGACAGATATTTATCCAAAATCTTCAGTTCGTTATGTTTTCACTCACGGTGATTTTGAAGATTGAAAAACTGCCATGAGCTACCTCTTTCGGAAGCGTACATATATATTTCCGTAAGACTCTCTTCCATTTTTTGCAGTTGTTTCGCTAAACGCACATATGATAAACATTCAAACATATAACAAATATTATTACTAAATATTGTCATAGTAACAATGCATATTTTTAAGTTCGTACTTTCGATGGGCAGTCTTCTGGTGTTTTTCTTTTGTGAATTTACTGCATTCATTTACCTACTTTTGATAGTCATATCATCATCATTACGTCATCAGTCCTAAGACTGGTTAGAAGCTAACCTCCAGCTTCTCCTGTCTTGTGCTAACCTACGCATTTAGTCATATAACTGCTATAAATCATTATGATTATGTACAATGTTCTTTTTAAAGTATTCATTATAACTCTTAAATATTATGTAATAATTTAGGTATTTGTGTCTGATACTAGGAGCCAATGGTAAATATTATAATCTCAGTAGTAAGGAAATATCCAAATTATACAAATATTGACAACAAAGGACCTTTGTTTCCAAATAATCATTTTCTGAGGAAAATATTACGAGACGCTGCTGTTCCGTATTACAGGATACTAAACAGAAGTGACACAAAAGGGCGCGTTTGTGGTGAAAGTCACTTTTTCTTTATTTAACGATTATTTATACATGTATGTATGTACATAGTGCTACTTATAGGTAGTGCATATACCAGTTTATGATAAATCTAAGTTTTGACGCCCCCAGAAATAGCAATTTCTTCAAAAAAATACAAGAGAAGTACGTCAGATGGTATTGTTTATAATTACGTTTTTACATTATTCAATTCCCTGTAACACAATTGTAATTGCGGGAACTTCTACTAGAGCATGTTCGAATATATTTTTACAACTAATTTGTATGATTACATTTTTACAACTATTTAATGAATTTACATAATCCATATTTCTTATATGATGATATTTCATGAGAATGGGCTGGACCCTTCGACGCAGCAACAAAACAGGAGGATTAAGAGTGTTAATCATCTGACGATGCCAACTTGGTTAGGGTTGATTAGACTTTCGGTGTTCGTGAAAAACTAGTGCCCGGTTTTTTTTTTTAATACTGTTTCTTAAATAACAAAATTTTTTTAAACAACCAGCCTTATTACCAACATTTTTTCAATTTCTGTAATCTGAGTTAAGAATTAATATGAGTTATCTAAAACATTTTCACTTTTCATATAAAAATATATTTTCATATTCACTTTGTTATTTATTAAATATACAATAGGGGATCAAGTTGCTCGAGGAGGAGCTAACAAAGTGGAGAGTTTTTCTGTGCGCCTATAATATGGATAGATGATCTACCGCATCTTCCTATAGAGGCATCTGCAACAATATTGTCCATATTATCGTCCGGAGTAGCGAATTGAAGGTGTGCTTGTATGTTTGGATTCGACTCTCAACGGGAAGAATTTAGCACCTCCCTAGACATGGATGTGTTTGTCCTCATCTTCATGCGTAACCTTCCCCTTCGCAGTCTTAGGTTCCAGGATAAGAAGGTCAATTTTTGTCCTAAGCTATTTTTTTAAGTAGGGAAAAAGGTGTGAAGTCAAGAAAATGTTGCTTTAAAATATTGTTTGGGGATGTCGGTTTAAAACCATTTTTCAATTGGAGAGCATTTACGTTGTATTAGGCAAACATATACCTACCCAATTTTATTGTTTTGTAAGCACTAAGTAGATCAGAATGATCTATGAGACTTTTTTTAGATTAGATTAATTGTTTATGCTTTTAGAAATATTTTAAACATTTAACCATATGAAAATTCAAATTTGAGATCCGGTTATCCAAGAACTTGAATGCCCATCGGATATCTACAGCCAACATGAGAGCCCAACAAGAGACTACAGAGGCCGGAAAGTTGAAAAGAGCTGCTCAAAGGGAGTCGGAGGATATTGCCACATCAATGGAAGAGTTCATTTATGGTTCATATGGAATATCCGATTAAAGGTATTTTATTATAATACTAAAGGTATTTGGTTGTACTTCGTTTTTCTTTCGGTAGTTTTTCTCAAAACTACTTTTTTCAAACTGATGGATAAGATATCCCGAGATTTACTAAACAAATTTATAACACATATTCTTTATAATATTATTTATAAAATATTTTGATTAAATGCCGCATTAATTTTTTATAATTTTTTGAAGCTCATTTTGGTAAAATTTTAATTTTTTTTTCACAAACAGCTGTCATTTCTACACAAAATCTTAAAAAAATCCTTATGCTACAACTTGGCTATTACTTTTCTGCATAAGTTTTTTTTTTATTTTTCAGACGATGCCTCACAGAGAGAAAAGTCCACCATCGGTAAGTATTTTCAAAATTGATGGCTCATATCTCCGCTATTTTTGAATTTTTTTTATTCATTTTCTTTAAATTGTATAAACTTAATAAAATTGTTTTATAAATACAAAGTTGTCTTATAAAACTATAATGGATGACCCCTCCCCCCTATTCACACGACCTTGCCCCCTGCGACTTTTTTTTGTTTCACCAAATGAAAAGATACATAACAGGAAAGGGTTTTGCCGACGTTGCTGAGGTAAAGAAAAGAAAACGACAGAAGCGCTGTCGGGCATAACAGAAGACGAATTTAAAAAATGATTTGAGCATAAATGATTAGACCAGTGTACTAGTTCCAGTAGAGAATAATTTAAAGGGGATTGAAGAATTTTTTGTTTAAAAATTAAATAAGCAAATATAAAAATAATCGGTTTCTTTTGTCCATTCCCTCGTATATTATTAAGGACATGGAGTATTACAGAATATTGCTGTGCTGATGAACCTCAGAAATTTAATAATGGTTGAATTTCGAAAATTACAAAGAAAACAAATAACGGTTGAATGTTAAAAATCCAGCAGTCTAAAGAACTTTTTTTAAACAATCTTTTCACTCCCTGAAAATGTCTTTTATTTAAACGTCATCAGTTAACATATACTCAAATTATTGGCTTATCAAAAAAGTAATAACGTGAGATCTTCGAGAACATTTCATAGATAGATTTATAGGGGCTCTCCAGTCGTCCCGTAACCGCCGACCCAGCAAGTCATGCGCCATGCTACAGTTTAATTACACAGATGTTATTCCGTACGATAATGCACTTCATCAGCTGTGTCAGCCATAAATACCTTGGCGTTTCTATTATATGCAAATAAATGTTGTTCAAAATGTAACGTACGGCCCTACAGCGACCGTATGTTATGGTACATGTTACTCTAAACATTGAAATCGTTACGTTTGTTTCAGGTGATCGCATATTCTGAAATAGGACGAACTATATACCGGTGGCGAGTCTCGACTGAGGACCACCGTCGAGACCTTGTGCCATGCCGTAATGAAAAAATGACGATCTCGGCAATCGTTGAAATTCATTAGGATTACTTTATGGCTACCGCTGATTTCAATGTTGCGGATTGCCCATTGAAGATCGTAAGGGCATACGTAAATACCATTCATCTCCCTCATTACACAAGGAACTGGTCAAATACTAATACCTGAAGAGAATTTTATTTTTTTATATACTAGTTTTGTGTTAATTAAATTACAATTATGTTGCAGAGTGGAGTGCCTCAAGGGTTCATTCTCAGTATCATTCTCTTTCTTATAGTAATTAACGATATAATAGCACCTAATGAGACGAATATTTCAAAGTATACGTTTGCATGATCTATGGAAAAATAAAAACTTTTTAACAACTAAAACGCACAGCCCAAAGGAAGAAAATTGGTCGACCATCCCAAATTTCTAGCTTAAATCAACATACTCTGAAAAGGATTGTAACAACAAACCGACGATACAGTGCAAAATTATGGTACTATGGAAGCAAGCCATTGGAAAAAAATATTTCTGTATCCACAACTAAACGCTCAATAAAGAGAATAGGATACGAATTCTACAATGTAAAGTTTGATTTTTTACATTTTACTTTTGAACTTACCGGTTTCTCCTTCAGGCAAAAGAAAAGCCGTTATTAACTAAACGACAAAAAATCAATCGGCTACGGTGCGCCAGAGAATATAGACGCTGGACTTTACAACAATGGCACCAGGTAATCTGGAGTGACGAATCCAAATTTAAAATCTGTTTGGCTGATACCAGAAAACGTGTGCTAATAACCCCACAGGAACCTTTTCATCCTGACTGTTTGGTTAGGCATGTGCAAGTCCCCCGCGTCTCATGATTTTGAGGTGTATGAGTGGTAGGGGCCTAGCAAAATTACATTGCCTAGATGGTACTCTGACAGCAGAAAAATATAAACAAATTTTGACAGACAGTTTATTGCCGTTAATACCAATATGTCAAGGCACTGATACGCAGTGCATCTTCCAGCAAGATAGTGCTGTGCAACACAGAAAAAAATTACAAGAAATCAGGAACATCACGCTTTCTGAAGAGTGCGCCAAGCTGCTAGATACAATGTATGCTAGAATTAAAGCTGTTATTGTTAATAAAGGTGATGTAACACAGTTTCGATGAACGGCCGAACTATTCTGAACCGCGAATCTTAATCTACAGAAATTAGGAGATTATACTCCAACCCATCTGAAAATGTCTTATATAAACAAACAAAGAAATTAAGTCAAAGCAGCTATTCTCCTGGCTATATGCCAAACGCCGAGCACTGATTTACATGACAAAAGTTGCCGTATTTTGTCTAACAGAGTTAGCACTAAAATACAGTGATTCAGATTATTCAAAAACCACAAGGAAGATGCAAAGTGTCACCTATCTCAGGATATCGTTAACTGCAGACCGGTTTCGACCTTATTTTGGCTCTCGTCAGTGCAGTGTATACGAGTATACCTTTGACAGATGAAGCTCACGTCTAGTAGACGTTGCTACGTCCCACCGCAGTAGAACGTACCAAACTGCAGTAGACCGTACCAAACTTATTTCTGTAGTTTCAAAATTACCCCCTGCAGAGTAACACTTTGCATTATGCTGATGATCTCAAGTTTTACTCCGATTTAGGTTGTTCTCAAAACTACCAAGAGATGGCGTTTGCTACGTTCTTCTACGGTGGAACGTAGCAACGTCTACTAGATGTGAGCCTCATCTGTCAAAGGTATACTCGTTTACACTGCACTGACGAGACCCAAGATGAGGTCGAAACCGGTCTACAGTTAACGATATCCTGAGATAGGTGACACTTTGCATCTTCTTTGTGGTTTTCAAACAATCTGAAACACTGTATTCTAGTGCTAACTCTGTTAGACAAAATACGGCAAACTTTGTCATGTAATTCAGCGCTCGGCGTTTGGCATATAGCCAGGAGAATAACTGTTTTGACCTAAGTTGTTTAGTCCTTATTATATAAGGCATTTACAGATGGGTTAGAGTATAATCTCCTTATTTCTGTAGTTTGAAAATTACCCTCTGCAGAGTAAAACTTTGCATTGTACTGCGAATTTTAATGTTTTCTATTAACAGACTTGTCATTGACACATCATAAAGTAGTAATATTTCATCATATTTAAGTTAAAAGTTTACACTTTATTTCTGTTGCCAATATATTTCTTTAATAAAATAGTTTTGAAAGTGTTAATAATGTTATTTAAATATATTAGTTGTACAATTATGCCGGGCCGCACTATTTTGAGCCTGTATATATATACGAATGAGCTCGTATACGAGCTCATTCGTATATATCTTTATAATAAACAATAACTACATTCTCATTGTGAACTTATGCATTAAAGTTATTTAATTTAAATCAGTTTTTAAAAATCAAACCCGCTCGACCCAAAATTTAATTCGCGTCACAGCTGCAAGCTCGATCCAACTCCGGCTCATCATCTGTGGCTCTTAACACGCTCCCGAGATCATGATACGGATAAATAATGGACCTCGCCGCCCAACACGGATCCATTGTTTTAACATTTTTGCTGCGAGCACGTTAGAATATATCCAGAAACTTTATTTAGAAAGTCAATTATAGATGGCATTCAATCGCAATTTGTTAGGAGCGTTAGAGAGATCGCACGGGTCGAAACCGTCTATTTTATATTATTATTGATTGCTCAATCGTATCAGATTTCTTCATCTTGACACATCCGATCCGTGAGGGATCGTTTACGTGCCGACCGGGAATTAAAGCGATGAAAACATGATTATGACAGCTAATCACTACCCTTGCGGCAGGTAATCGCCGTGAGATTTCGTCCTGCGGCTGCGGCTTAGCACGCCAACTTCCAACTTATTATAAAGATAATCTGTTAGTTATTCGTGTGGCAATATGCTAATTTGATCAGATATGATGTACGAGCAAGATTTGTTGCAAACTTAATAGATTACTTCATGAGAAATTGTAAGTGACAGAAAAAAAAATGAAAAATACTCGTAATATTGAGGGATCAGAATATGAAAGATAAGTTCCAGGAGAAAACAGATCAACTAATAAATAAAGCGAGTAATGACGAAATCAAGAACGCAGAAACTGAGTGGGAGGGTATCAAGAATAGTCTAGATTCCGCGGCTACTGACGTTTTAGGACACGAGAGAAGGGAAGCTAGGATGCCCTGGATAACGGACAAAATCTTAAACTTAATACAAAAGAGACGAGGCTACGAAAACAGGCGAGACGAGGAAGGACTGAAAACTTATAAGTTAATAAAGTGGAAAATCATTAGAAAGTGTAGAAAAGCGAAAGAACAATGGATAGAGGATAAATGCAAAGAAGTAGAAGATAAGCTCATCGGTCTTACAAGTAGGTAAGACCGATGAGGCTTACAAAATAGTTAAGAAGAACTTCAGGGATATAGGAACAATAAGTAGAGACGTTAGGAGTCAATCGGGGGACATACTGATAGGAAGAGAGGAGAAAGCGGATATATGGAAGCAGTGCTTAGGAAATTTATACGAGGGTCGGGAATTAGGAGAGATATTAGAGTAAGAATCTAGCAGCGATATGGAAGATGTAGGAAAACCTATATTGAGAGAGGAATTTGAAATAGCACTAAAGAGGCTAAAGAACAATAAAGCGCCGGGTGTAGTTAAAATACAGGCGAAAATTTTGAAATGTGCGGGACAGAAAGTAGTAAATAGGATGTTCGAACTAGTAAAATACATATATGAAACGGGCGAGATGCCGGAGGATTATAAGAGGAACATCATCGCTACTATACCGAAAAAGAGAGGAATGCGAGAACTTTAGAACGATTAGCCTAACTTTCCACGTGTCAAAAATCTTAACCATAATAGTGCAGAAGAGGATGGAAAATAGAGCGGAGGAAATACTAGGAGAAGACCAATTCGGGTTTAGGCGAAATAGAGGAACTCGCGAAGCTATTCTGATGCTAAGAGTAATGTTAGAGAAAACAATAGAAAAAGGAAAGAACGCTTACATAGGATTTGTAGATTTAGAAAAAGCTTTTGATGATGTAAGATGGGAAAAAATGTTCGAGATACTAAAGAGCGTGGGAATGAAGTATAGAGATAGGAGAGTAGTACACACATCTATACAAAGAGCAAACTGCTGTTTTAGAAGTAGAAGGGGAAAGAAGGGAAGTAGGTATTAGGAAAGGAGTAAGACAAGCATGTACGCTATCACCACTAATTTTTAATTTGTACCTCGAAGAGGCGATTAATGTGGTAAAAGATAGATTTCGGGATTAAAGTACAGGGACAGAAACTATAAATGCTGAGATTCGCGGATGATACAGCAGTATTGACATCTAGTAAGGAGGAATTAGAATCAGCGTTGAACGAAATGGAGGCAGTGTTGACAGAGGAATACGGAATGAGAGTGAATAAAAACAAAACTAAAGTGTTAGTGTTCAGAGGGTGCGAAAGCAGAGCAAAAACAAAAGAACAATTTAATAATGAAAGATTGGAGGAAGTTAAAGAATTCACTTATTTAGGAAGTAAAATAAATTGGGATGGAAGAAGCGATAAAGGTATAAAACAAAGAATAGCCCAGGGTCGAGTAACTTTTAACAAAAAGAAAGCACTTTTATGCTCGGGGGTAGTAAACTTAGAAACAAGGAAGAGATTTTTGAAAACGTATGCATGGAGCACGGCACTATACGGTTGCGAAACCTGGACGGTAGGGGAAGCAAGTAGGAAGAAATTAGAAGCTTTTGAGATGTGGTGTTACCGAAGAATGATGGAAATACCGTGGACTGATAGGGTTAGAAACGAAGAAGTATTGAAGAAAGTCGGCGAGAAGAGAAGCATGTGAAAAAGCATAAAGAAGAGAAGAGATAGAATGGTAGGCCATTTCCTGAGACATGGGGGAATAGTCTGGGATATTTTGGAGGCAGAAATAGGAGTGAAGAAAGGCAGAGGTAGGCCTAGATTAGACTACTGCTCGCAAATAGTAAGGGATGTAGGTTGTAGCACAATTAGCGAAATGCGTAGGTTAGCACAAGATAGGAGAAGCTGGAGGTTACCGTCCAACCAGTCTTAGGACTGATGACCCCATGATGATGACTCGTAAATATACCTACTAAAGTCCAAGAATATACACAGGCTCATATTCACTATATGTATAAACGCCTGGACGAAATTAATGCATCAGTGAAACTTCACATTATTACGTTAATTTTTTCGAAGATTTAATCATAGTCCATACGTGATATTATAATTAAATAATTTCAACTAATGTTTAACAAATTAAGATGGTATTATCGGGGAGGAAACATCAATAAATAACATAACACAAAGAACAATACCGTCATATTTAATGAAAATGGTGTTAATGAAAATCTTTAGAAAAAAAACTGGAGGTGTAATTAAAGAATTTTGATTCAGTAGCATGTAGATTTCCTTCTCTAGCTTTTGATGAAGTTGTGAATGGTCTCCTGAGGAATATTCTTCCATTTGACAAGCGCGATTTGTTGGAGATCCCTAAGAGACATAGGAGCAGGTATGTGGCACCTAACTGATCGTTTTAGTGCGTCCCATACATGCTCTATGAGGTTTACATCAGGGCTTCTCGGTGGCCAGTCCATAATTGGAATATTCACAAATTGAAGGCAGTAGTCCACTCTAGCAACGCGGGACCGAGCGCTATGCTGCATAAAGAATCTAATTGTTCCAAATAAATGGAGAAATTGGCATCACATGCTCTTCTAGATTATATAATGTCTGCCATATTCTTGTAGAAATGTGTATTCATGGATCTCTTCCATATAGGAACCAAATCCGTGCGACCATCGAAACAAATTCCTTTCCAGAACATTATTGATCCACCAAGAAATGGTATCATCGGAGAGATATTGTAGGCAGCAAAGCTCTTTCCTGACCTCGTCCAGATTCGCTGACATCCCTCTGGTGAATTAAAATTTACTCTTGTTACTTCTGAAAACATAACCCGCTTCCAGTCATCAATAGTCCAATTTACGTGTTCATTTATAAAACGCAGTCTAGCATCTCTGTTTTCTGATTAGCAGTGGTGCAATAGCTGGTTTTCTACTGTCCAATCCTCCTTCTTTAAACGTTCTCCTGACCTTTCGTCCAGAAATTGCTACAAATCGATCTGTTACTAGGTCTCTGCTTAGCTCTAAACTAGTAGAATATTCCGTTTCTTAAGGTGACTTGCGATATCGCACATCTCTGGCATCTGTGGAAGTCCTACGACCTTATCCTGGAGTTCTACAGTAACTTCAAAGTTCATTTAAAATATTTAGCTATTCAATCAACTGTTGATTGTCTGAATCCTAACAAATTAGCCACATATCGGTGGCTACATCCCTCGTTAACCAGAGTTACCTCTTTCACTGCCTCATATTCTCGTATGTTGCGTGGACTTTAATTTCTGTTACTCTTGGTATACTGAACAAAGTATTTCATTCACTTGATGACATTAAATTAAGACAAATTCTAACATAACTGAATTTATTGCCTTTTATAAATAAATAATTTGCCCAAATAATAAATATACTGCTGTCTTATATGTTCGATCATTATTACATTAGCAACAATTTTGTTTATTCGTCGAACTAGTTAAAGTCAAGTAAATAAGTTTTTTTATCAAAACTAAACAGTTCTCTCAGTGTAGAATGACCATCCTCTAAGTATGTTAACTTCTTTTTACTAGCCTCTGGAATCTATTGCTAAACGTAGTATACAAAATTTAATATCGAATGAGATTGAATAAAAATTTATATTGGTTCAGAATCATTCTCTGAGGAGATATAGAGAGCCATAGATTATCATTATGCTGTATTCATTATTATTTATACTTACTACTTCCTCATCGTCTCATCGTATCCATCAACTACATTTTTATTGTAAACTTGTTTTCCATACTCAAGAATCAATTTGCCTTATTTAACATACTTATATCGTCGATATTGTCCCTAGGAAGTACCTACATTCAAAATTAATGAATACAATAATAAGATGAATTCTTATTATAATACATGCATACCTTTGAACGACATTGCCGCAGGCTACTCTCCTCCAGTTAAATAATGTGCAGTAAATCTCATATTGGAAATAGCAACTCAATAGCCAACTGAAACTTAACGCACAATTTAACTTTTAGAAATAATTAACAATTATGTTAAGATGCGCTAGGTGCGGTGCGGACTAGCTTACAAAACGGCTTTTCTAAAAGCGCACAGAACCGAACTACTAGCGAATCAGTTATTTGGTTAAATTGCAAATAGTGAACGTTGTATGCTACATGTGAAGGTTTTATGTAGGAAACTAGCAAATCGTGTTTTGTAGTAAGGGCATATGTAAATATTATTTAGTATCTAAGAATTATCGATTCTGTAAGGTATTCATGATAACAGGAATTATTAAAATAAATGGCGTTAAATAAATAATATTTTCAGCAGTAAAAACTAGCTTGTGATAATATGTCGGTAAATAATATATTAAGTTTATAAGAAAATCAAAACTACAATTTTAATAAACAGTATTAACCTATCTGAATAACATTCTTACGATTTTTATTGAAGTCCTCATTAATAAACAATTCTCGCTGCATATCGTTAAAGAAAATATTTTTAAAAATTATATTAGTACATGTATATGCTTAAATACTAATTCAAGTAAAATATAGTGTAAGCTCGGACATTGACTGTTGTAACATACGAAAAGAATGAATATTAAAAGCATTGGGTTAGCCAAAATTGTCAAGAAATCATCGTTAATAATCAACTGTTTCACGATGTCATTAAATAAATTTTAAAATATGTTTAATAATTAGAATACATTTAAATATTAATTAAAGAGAGATATTGCGCAAACTCAGATAAAATGCTATATTCACCAAATATAGTTAATTGTAATCTAATTTCATCCAAGTATTACAATAAACAGAAACAATAAACCTTATAGCATCAGCACTGCAATACTTCATATTATCTTCCCTGGTTGAAAGAAGGAATATAATAACTGAGGAAATGCTCAAAAGAACCCTAGAAGACCGCCAAATACAAAAACAGAGAACAGGAGACCAGTTATACCCAGCACCGAAATACTCTACATCACTGAGGAGCATTTCTCTACCCAGATTGTCATAATCATGACATGAGTAAAACATCTTGGTAGCAAAACATTTTAAATCTTGATTTTTTTCTACATACTACTAGAAGAATCATAAGTATGACGACTTATCTGACCATCCCCCGTACTTTTTAGTCATAAGTTTGGGGCATCCTACAAAGTTATTGTGTCAAAATAGAAAAGAAAAAACGTAGCACCATATAGCTTGGGAAAAAGGTTTGTTGTATTAATGAATTTATATTCTGAACTAAATTTTTATTTTGATTTGCTAATAAATCATATATTTACACATGTTACTCTTTACTGGGATATGTAATCTTTTGGCGTATCTGTCAAACAGTTCTCAGATGGAGTTGCAACAAAAAATAGGAGATTAGTTTCCATACAACATTGAAACAATATGTTGAAATTGATGCAAGTTCTTCATATCAAATTAACATAATAGGGGGAATGTGTAATTAAAATTGAGTTTTAACTATCTAAGCAGCTATTTGATCATCTCCCGAAGATTACAACTTGCTTCACAAAACTATCTAAGGAACCAGTATAATTACATCAAAGTTTTATTTATGGGAAATGTATTTCGTCCGAAAAAATAACTTTCATAAATTTATACTCAGTAAGTATTAGCTTCTATCTTTACCCATTTAGTAAAGGCTGGACTTAGGTCAACACATCGTCTTCCAATATGCCAACAGATTAAACTCGATAATACATTCACGCATATGGTAGTGATAATGACTATATGTCATATTATCTATATTTTCAGCATATCTACAATCTCATCATAAGAACCAATTATGTTACCTTTGTATACCATTGTGTTCTTAAAAAATTAAGCAATTTCGTTATCAATATGACTTTTTAAAGCATATTAATACTATATATAAAATATGCTAGTTTGTTTTATTTCTATAACTTAAAAATTCTTTTCACACTTTGCATAGTTTTGAAATGGATTTTTCTTAGTCCCAAAACAATGAAATTTCATAATAAAATTAGTAATAGTATTAACTTTAAATATTTAAAACAAGATAGTCATAAAGCAATATAAAGTATCTTCAAACTTTTTAAAAATATAATAAATTTAATAAAAATATATTTTAATTGGAATTTCTATATTTTAAATATTTACTAGAAAGTTTCTTTATACAAATGCAGCCATTAACCAAAACTAATTATACATAGCAAATTTTAAATTAAAACTTATTCTGGTATTATATTATAACCACTCTAATACTAGTCCCACATGTCTTCTGTCCACCACAATTGTCTTATCTGAAATGATTCTATTTTTTAATCTCCATTTATATGTTGGTAATATTAGGATTAGTCTACCATTGAACTATTGTTAAATAAATATTGTGAACTCTTTCATTACATTTTTTAATTTGCCTGAATTCATATATTCAACTCATTTTTTATTTTACCCTATATAATAATAAGATATTTTCATAACTGAAATTAATTTCGATTAATATCGATTTTGCCTTGTTCT
Organism: Rosalia funebris; assembly: GCA_037954035.1. Classification (NCBI taxonomy): domain Eukaryota; kingdom Metazoa; phylum Arthropoda; class Insecta; order Coleoptera; family Cerambycidae; genus Rosalia; species Rosalia funebris. The sequence continues at coordinate 38,210,343 of JAZFAV010000015.1, forward strand.
TCACATAATTTATTTAACATGTTTTGATAATTAATATTATTAATTATCAAAGCTTTTTATCGTAGGCGGCAGAGGAAACAATAGAAATTGATCAGCATCCTATGTTTGAAGACGTCCAGGCCGGGCCTGCTTCGATTTCTAAACACAATATTTAAAGAGCCATCAAATTAGTCTCATCGTCAAGTGTAAAAACAACATGCAATAAAATATTTAAATTACCAACATCTTAACTGAAATTCCCGGTAGAATAAGGTTAAGATAATAGTTTAGAAACTTACGTACGGGAAAAAGAATAACACTTATGGATTCTGTTTCACGTTACGTCATACCGTATATAACTACACGTGTGATAAATACAGATAATAAAACGATGAAGATGTTATATCATTTATTAATAAAGCGATAATAAAACTAAATTGATTGTTGAAATTCTATGAAAAACTATATATAGAACAGGGGTGACTCGTCAGCATTATTTATAATTAGAAATATAACAGTGATATTTGTTTCGTAGAATTAAATAATTTCAGGATAATCAAGTCATCCTTATATTTTTTCTTTCTATTAGCATCTTATATGCTATTTCAGCTTATAAGTTTTTTAAAAACAATTTTTAATATTAAACACTGTTTTATTTTAATTTTTATAATTTTTTAATGAGTCGTAGACGACGAAATGAAGTTACAATCTAGACTAACTTAGTGCTGGCTTGGATGTAATTTATAAGTTTTTAATGCTGACGCTAACGCTTGCAAAGCGTGGCTTTCCGGGAAGGCCTTGGCAATACTCCAAGCCATCACATTTAGTGATAAATGAAATATAAAATGCACAATCAAAAGTTAAGCAGGTATCGTATGATGTCTGGAAAGAGAATGATAACAGATTCCCAGAATATCATATTACCTTCTCACAAGATAATAGTTATGCGTTACATACTGAAATATTCTAAGTTAACAATGTATATAAACGGTACTTTTATATAACATGCATGAATGATACAAAAATCGGAATGTTTATGAAATGTTTGTGGAATCTCGGAACTTATTGCTTAACAATAACTATACCATATATTAATTCTGTAGTTTACTATGTCGTCTCTTTGGCAGTGTTTATCTTCATCATTCATTATCTGCATTATTTAAGACAAAACATCCTGATGAGTCCTCTAATGCCCATTTAGATTTTTTATTTTCAAAAGTGAACTACAGTATTTTATAAGTATTTATAAGTATAAATAAGCTGATAAAATAACTTTAATAAAGAAACTATACATCTGTACAATTGTATCTGGCATACACAGTATACACCTATCTATTGTTACTAAAGTTATAACATGGATCAACCCATAAATTATGTTAATATACTATACAACATATAATAATATAATAAACAATACAACCTATAAATAATAGATAACAAAAAATATCATATAAATGGTAATTAGAGTTGTATTTTTAACTATAATAAAAAGTCTAATAAGGACGCTCAATTTTTAAACGTATATAAAACAAGTTGTGTGTAAGATATCAACTCAATTTTTCTTCTATTTGAAACGGTGTTTTATGGCATTAAGTATAGAATATAGCCCCATTCAAATTTCAGCTGCAAATTTGCTTGGTGGCACGTACTCCGGAGGTCCAATTTTCGTTGACTTTGTCGCATAAATCTGGTTGAATTTTCTGGATGACTTTTGTTATGTTGACATTAAGGGTATCAAATGTTTGTTATTTATTCGCATAGACCTGCGATTTAAGATAGCCCCAAATAAAGAAGTCTAAAGCGTTAAATCGCACGATCTCGGTGGCCAGTTGACGTCGCCCCCACGCGACATAACCATGACTTCAAATCGTGGCATGCGCTGTGTGGCACGTAGCGCCGTCATGTTGGAACCACATACCGTTGGTATCCAAATCATCCAGTTTAGGCCACAAGAAGTTGCTTATCATTGAGATGTAGCGCTCGCCGTTGACGGTTATGGCAATGCTGGTTTAGCTTTGGAAGAAGTACGGAACGATGATTCCGCAAGACCAAAATCCCCACCAAACAGTGACTTTCTCGAGATGCATTTAGTGCTTGTGTATCTTCTCGTGTGCACTAGTATCGTCCCAAATTCGACAATTTTGCTTGTTTACATATCCATTCGTCCAAAAATGGGCCTCGTCATTAAAGATGATTTTTTTGACGAAATTTTAGTCAATTTACAACCGTTCCAGAGCCCAATTAGCTAACACACGGCATTGTCTATGGTCGTTTACCTTAAGTTCCTAGGTCATGGAAGTCGCAGAGAGGCGAAGTTCTTATGGATGACGCCTCCGGTTTTCCTGGACACTTTCACGCAAATCAGCGATGTTTTCAGCAGATCCTGCGTTTCGTTGACATACGGGTATTGGCTTATTATTTATAAAACCAGTTGACCCGAGTTTGGTCACAAAACGTCGAGTAGTCGACGGTTGTGGCGAGGATAGAAATCACGTAATTCACGGAACGTTTCTCGAACGGAGCCCTGATTTTGAAAATAAAGTTTGATGATTTGCACACGTTGTTGAGGGCTGTAACCGTCCATAATGATTTGCCATATACTGCTAAACAATTCACAATAATTTAGGGCGTCGCTATTGAAAGACCCTATAGTAGAACATATTATTTATTTTTTCTATTACTATACCTTGGACCCGTATATAGATTTTGGTAAATAACAAATTTGGATCTGAATTTATAGTAAGTAAATAAGAGACTTTATATTCCTAAATAAAGGTTACACAGCTATGACCACATCGTAACACATTATCAAAGTCCACAGACATATATTACTACTTATAGTATAGTATAGATTATGTAATAGCTTTGTTATTCGGGAACTACTTTGATAACCGCTTGGCGGCTTGGTGGTTCCTTTCTCGATTTCCGACTTATATGTTACTGATAGAGATCGTATCGATAAAGATGTATACGCCATAAAGTTCATTCGGCATTTGTACTGAATCGACGTACCGTGTACGGCACTGATGAGAACTAACAAGTTCGAAACAGCTGTATGTCGTTCGGTTCCGATCCGGGACAAATGTCGAATCCTACCTTTGGCGGGTTTTATTTTTTGAAACCTTATCTGATTGTGCAAAAACACGAGAAAGGGGTCGAGGATCGCTTCTGGGTATAATTCAATGCCTGGCGGGGCTTTAGCCCGAGGAGTAGTTGTTTCCTAGAGCGATTATGTAATAGCTTTGCTATTCGGGAACTACTTTGATAACCGCTTGGCGGCTTGGTGGTTCCTTTCTCGATTTCCGACTTATATGTTACTTATTACTACTTAGATATTGACAGGAGGAAAATATTCTTTATATGTTTAATATTGTACCATCGAGAAAGAATGTAATTAAATACTGTCGATGCATTTCCACGAAATATAAGCAACACGATATTTATGCTTTTGGCCAATACATGGTGTATTCATTTTAAAACTGGGAGCATATTATTTAACTCAATAAATTAACTAATTATTTATTACATTTCCAAGAAAAATGGTTGAAATTGACTTATTACAATTTTTATTGATGGTACATTAACTTTGGTAAATAAGTTCGCTGTTATACATTACGAGTATATGTTAAATATTAGTCAATATAACTTATAATCATAATAAAAACAATGTTCATACATAAATTATTACATATTACGTTATTGTTATTTCGGTGCGCTACTGATTTTGACATATAATAGTTTCGCGTTATCAAGTTTTCTAATTTGCTGCCGACTTTTAAGATATGCGCTATATGCAGTGGAAATTTTACGGTCAATTATTATTTAATTAGCAGCTAATTCTTACGTTCATATATTTGAATAATTTCGTAATAGAATCACACAAATAAAATAACCGTTATATTATTGGAGGCCATAAAAGTGACATGCAAATCAGGTTTAAGTTTTTCTAGAATTAGTCGACCAAAATTTTTTCATTTTGAAAAGAAATATCTGAAGATGATGTGTACATAACGAGCTTTATATTTATATTAATTTGTATTCTTCCACAAATCAATAGGATCAAAATGTCTGTAAACATAATTTCTCGTTAAAAAACAGTAAACCTAATGAAATAAATAAGACAAATTATAGCACTTCTTTCAATTCATCAAGAATACACTTGTCTAATAAAATTACTTAAGACCTACAAATCTACTTAAAAATTCACAATACCTAATATTCTTTTAGTATAAACCTCTTATTTATTACTTTTGAAGACTAATTATTGCTTAATTACTTTATTTGGAGATTATTTTGATAATACATTTCCTCAAACTCAAATTAACATACATACATGTTGAAATTGATGCAATTTCAATTATTTGTAGTTTTCTATTATTTAAAGAAGCTATATTTGTAACAGTTATGTACATTTTAAAGTGGATGTATTCTTTTAATAATTTCATCCTCATCTACGTCATGTTCCGTCTTCCATTTTAGATTCATTCGTTCCACCGAATCTCAAAATTGAGTGGCCGAGAAAAAATAAACCAACACATAAATGCAGAATATGTGTTTTATGCCACAGTATTACTTTTTCCAATTTTGCTCAAATAGTCCACCATCGTGTTTTCTCATGGTCCGTGGACAGGGTGAGGTGTGTCCTATCCACCTCAAAATCAATAGGTCTGGTTTGGGAGACGTCCCCGATCAGAATCAGTCAAAACTCGATCGATCCGACACGATTTAGCTGAGTTATCATGCTAACGAGAATAAATGCCGACGACAACGATACACACACATACACGAAATGGTTTAAAAACCATTTCTTTTTTGCTTTTAGGTCGAAGAACGAAAAATAAACCCTAAAAAAAAATTTTTTTGTAACGATTACATTACTCTTCGTGTATAGTGGAGTACGGAAAAGTAAAATTATACAATATGACAATAACATATTATTATCTTATAAAATAAAAAATAAGGTCAAAGTCTACTGTTGACGTATAAATCTCTACATTTTGTATATCTAAAAAATACATATTTTGTACATATACTATGCTGGATCTTGATATATTCAATAATTGTAGCACCCAGTAAATATTCTTTTTATATAACGTTTATCCAGATATGTTGTTGATTTATATTACATATACAACTACGGACAATACACAAATACGGACTTTGAGGTACACCTTAACTGCAACTATCGATCTACGATTTTCAATAATACAAAATTAAAACCTTTGCTGGTTATATTTTCACTTTTTAAATAATAAAATAAATAAAAAGTGAAAATCTATCCAGCAATAGTTTTAATTTTATATAAATATGGATTTTCATCAAGTAACGGCCCAATAAATTCGGAATTTTCAATAATTTCTACGATATATAATTCTCGCCTTTAGTATTCACAACTTCTTCAAATTATCAGAATTACTTGGTGATCATATATACCGTGAACATTAGCTTGCAGTTTATATTAAAAGTTTATCATTCATAGTTTGCATTTATTCGCACTTTCCTCTAAAATAAAATAGAAAGAAGACAAAAATTAACCTAAAATATTCTTGTAATGTTCCTTGAAAATATTGTACAGTTTTGAACTATAGAACTTTAGAACACCACTGTCCTAAAATTTTGAACAGGATACTAATCCTGTTCGTAAATTTATTTCATATACGATTCATTTCATCGCTTTTTGCCAAATAAAAAACTCTCTTATCTTACCGATAAATGGAAGAATCTACCTAACTCTAGCCATAGAAACAAGCCAAGGTTATACTTTTAGATTTTTTATTTTGCAAATAGCGATGAAATAAACTATACATACGTTTCATTGGCAAAAAATCATCTTGGGCGGTTTTCACATTTAATCTGTAATATTACTGATACTCTATTATCTATCATAATTTTCCACTTTCCTAAATATTTCCCATCGCATCATAATCCCTCATGCGATATCTCAAAAACTAAATGATAGGTGTAACCAATCCTACCGATTATAATTTTAAATCCCTTCTGAATGAACCAACATATTTTTTCTCGATTGGTGCTTCGCCTCTAAACTGTAATGATGCATCATCCTTGGTTATGTACAGGTATAGTTTAATACGATCTAATAAGTTAGCTCCTAGTGTTGTGGATCGCGCTAGCTTTAGCCCTCGAACAAACACAAAACACAAATTGACACGTCGTCTATCACACTATGAAAGTAATAATTACCAGAAGATGGACGTCAAGAAAGAAGTGGAAGTTGAACCGAATACTTTTGGAAAATCTATATCTGCAGCTCTTTATGATCACAGTTCCATGCAAAATGTATTTTTCTTCTATATATTCCGTTATAGAGCTGAATCAATCTGGATAATCTTCTAATCTCGTAACTTGCAATGCTCCAAAGTTGAGTGAAATAACTGAGATCAAGGTCAAGTACTTAAAGTAATATATATTTTATCCACTTCTGCAATATACGAAATGAATTTTTACCTGTCGCGTTTCAGTTTCACAAAGCGAAGAAATCAAGTGGTCCATTCCCAACTAAGGTTAGTTTTGATCATCAGCAATGACTGTATAAAAAGCAGCAGTTCTGCTTACCATGGAATGTAATTTATTTTAAAAATAATATAGGGACGTGCACTAATGTACAGGGAAGAATAGTTCCCCTAGAACAGGAATGCGATTAATTAGTGGTTACTTAATGATTCTCTATGATATATGTTATAGTCGTCTAAGTACAACTACCATTATACATAACCATGGAAGTGGAACAACGTTTCGATATATATAGAGGAACATAAGATTGAAACGTAAAAATTAATTCGAAAACGACCATACCATATTATTATTATTATTATGTTCTGTGGGTTTGGGCGTCACTGATCAGCCACTGATCGCATGGGTACTCCCTTGGTAATCCCCTCTTATACGGGTCATTATCCAAAAATGCTATCCCTTAAAAGGAGCAATTTAAGCACGCCCCCTTCCCTAAGCCTCGCATTTTTAGATAACAGGGGTCCCTAATATAAGGTACCTCTTCTCCTCCAGTGCGGGGCAGGTACAAAGACGATGAATCGAGGTTTCCTCGTCTTCTTTACAGTATCCGCAGACCGGGCTGTCAGTCAGCCTTAGCTTGTGCCTATAAGAATTCAGGCTATTATGGTGGCCCGTAATGATTCCCACCAGAGTTCTGGCTTTGTGCATGTTCAATTTAATGAATTCTTGCGCCCATTTCTTAATCTCTGAGTGTTCTACGAAGAGTTGTGTTATTCGACAACCTATCTTTTATTGTGCTGATCCTTATCCCCACTACAGGTTCTGATCCATAGAGGTTTCCCCTGGTCCCTAGTCTGGCAAGCTCATCTGCAATTAGATTTCCGTTAATGCCATTATGCCCAGGTATCCATACGAGTTCCACCGGTCCCTTCCCTGCCAATTGGTTCAATTCTATTCATAGCAATTATAGACCGGCTTCGACTTTGTCGTTGCTGAATTCGGGGCTACTAACGCCGCCCTGCTATCCGAGCAGATACATACCTTTTCCTGGATCTGATTTTGACCGGCCCCCCATGACACCGTATGTAATTGCTACTAGCTCGGCCTGGAGTGCGGTAGTGTATTTTCCGAAGAGGAAGGTTTTGCCTATCCCATCGCGTCGCCTATATGCCCCCGCACCCGCTCTGTTTCTACTCTTGGCTTCATTCGTGTATCAGATGTGTCCATTGAGGGGTAATCCAGTTCGACCCTCCATCCAGTTGGTCTTACTGGTGAGAGTGATCACTATGTCATAACTCAAAAGAATTTATTTCATTGAAGAATACCCATGAAACTGTGCATGTAGAATAAATGCCAAGATAATCTTCGAATTTCTTCCGTAGAAGGTGACGAGCGTCAAAACAATTTTGATGACGATTACGGTAGTTGTAGAGAGTATTTCTTTAGATATCGCCTTCAAACATTTCGTTATTCATTAATGCCGGTATCTTCGATGATAACTTCCTGACCTCTTGTCGGCTTACTGACTTGGCCATAAAGGTACCGAACAAATATTACAACTGGAAGGTTCGCTCACTGGCGGTCCTTTCATTTTTCGCTTATAAAGGAATGCCGCCATGCAGCTGTTGAACGGCGGTCTCCTTTAGTATATGATGCTTCCTTTGATATTATACATACATTCAAGTTAGCTTATACTCGCTGGATAACGAGACGGTGTAAGGAGGGAAACTTAGCGGGCGGAGCTTTGAGTGAACCTTCTAGTTGTAATTTCTGTTCGATGATAAAGCATAAGTCGTCATAATTTACAAACGAGAGCTGCAAGTGCCGTCGGCGATGAATGGCCAAACATTTAAAGAAGTACAGCTCCTTTGACTACGACAAAACGATTCAAAGAAGTTTATCTACGATTGTTAAAATCATCTGTAGTGGTATAAGAAACAAGTTGTTTACATCAATGCGCTCGTTACAACAAATTAGCCTCGACGAGACTTATGAGCTACAAGATATACCTACACAACGAGACATACCCCATATATAATTAGAGAGGCCTAGGAATGAGCTCAAATATTTCATAGTCTAATCAGATCCATGTCGGCCGGCACACACAATTATTATTATCATAACCGAGCGAAACGACATCATTTACAAGCCATCTAGCTACCCACAACAACGGCAGAAATGGCAGGTATGGCAACATTCATCGAATGGGATCAAGTGTCATCATCAGGTGAATTCCTGCTGCTCGGACAGGTACTTCCGTGATAAGAGTGATAAACTATAGTAGGCCAAGACGTTAGCTGTGGCATATGCCCGATCGCACTATATGTACTCTTCACCTAGCGTGTACGCGGCTCTTGACTCTTGCTGACCTTTTGCCCTCTCTCACATTACCACAGCCAGGGGAGCGCTGGACCAGCGGAAGAGCCGGCGTCCCATCTTCGCCGGCAAGCCGTTAGATTAGCTGGTGAGCCGGGACGACACGTACCTCTATTCGTCCACAATTAAAACACTTATACGTATAATTATAGGTTAGTTTTATGTATCTGCCCACGCACGGTGCTCTATCCCCTTTCGATTTTTACCTGCATTCGTTATTAAATCATAATATGTTTTCGCTCACACGATATTCAAACTCTTTCATTAATAAATGCGTGCAGGTATTTCTAGAACTTACATTGTTTGCTGCCTTTTTCGCTAATTGCGAGGGGCGGGGCCGCCGAGGTCGTGACGGATGAAGCAATTAACTCGGTATTAAAATTAAATTAATATTTTGTGAGCCAGAAACAATTATCCGAGCCGATTTCCTACGTGAGAAGATTGCTCTAGATAAATTCCTGTTGCTTTGCCCCCCGGCGTTTTCCAAAGGCTTTTCATTCGCGTTATTAGGTTCTCGCGTTGCGAAACGGGGTGTGCCCCGCATTCTCTTCTACATGACTTTGGCGAACCTAAATACGGTTACGAAACTGTAAAAGTCCCTTCGGTAGAATTGCAACGTCTTATAGCTGCACTTGCATTAGGTTGGTCAAACATGATCTGGCGAAGGGATAGGAGCACAATGTATAATAAACATCAGTAGACCTCTCCATTGTTAACATGAATGAAGGCATAATAGAGCAATAATGCACATTAATAATCACCTGATATGAGGCTTACACTTTTGTCGTAATATCTAGACTTAGCTGTTCAGTAGAGGAGCGTCCAGAGACACCCTCCACATGACACTAATCATTTCGATCGCGTGATAGACATACACTTAGAAAGAACTTTCACTTTAAGTACACTAATTCGAACGGTTTTAGTGTTTTTTGTCGTCGAAAAAGTCCGTTGTTGTCGAGTAGCTATATTACTTCGACATTTTCGTGGCTTTCTAGCCTTTTCTGATATTTGTATGCAAACCCCTTGATCTTATCTTCAACCATGAGCATCTTCAGATCGCGATAAATGTCTTCATTGCAGACATATCCTGGTGTATTTACGATACCACGAAGTACTGAATGGGCTGAATGGCTTTGATGTTAGATTTCTTTATGCGTCCCCAGAATTAGATGCTTAAGTCCATACGAGGTTCAGGATTTGCTTGAAAAGAAGCAAGCTGTTCTGTATTGACTCGGTATGACATTCGAGGAACCAATACATATGTGTGACTTCAAGATACAATTACCCACGTTGCCTTCACGTGTGTTTTTCATCGTAGCTTTGCATCTAAAGTCATACCTAGATACTTTGCTTCGTTGGTATGCAGGATTGTTTGCTGGATCACAATCACTGGTGTATAGTCGTATTTCTTTTTGGCGAAATTGACATGAATTAATTTCGCCTCATTTAGTTTGATACGTCACTTCTTTATTCAGTTAGTGACATTGTTGACTTCTGTTTCAAGTTTTTCTTAGCTGACTTGGTCAGTAACGAGCAGAGCGGTGTCATCGACTACTCCATCGCATTGTGGGATGTCATTAGTATACAATAGGTAGAGAACAAGGATGCTGCTCTGAAGTACTCTAACACAAATCTTCTTTAGCTTAGAGTATTCTTCACTATATTTGACGTATTGAAATAACGGTCAGTAATATGTATATGAGCGAAGAATTTGGCGCATTTGTGGGATCAATATTTGTCTAGCTTGTATTCTTTGTCCTTGTGTAATATTTGGTCAAATACTTGGACGTCATCTAGAAATATCGTTACATAGATCTCTTTCTCTTCTGGTGGCCTCTCAATTATATGGATGATTCGATGAACTTGAACAATGATCGAGTGCTTATTACGAAATCCAAACTTATGAGAAAGAAAAAGCTGCTTTTCCTCGATGATAAGTTTGAGTCTCATCAAAAGGAGCTTTTAGAACAACTTGCATATAATCGATAAGAATGATATTTTTATTACTTCAGAGGCTTTCCATAGTATTGGAACATATGGAAGTCACAGTATTGCATTAAAGGGACACAGTACTGCATGATGCCTTTGTAGGACAATTCCTTGAATATTTGACAGTAGATCTTAACAAGTCAATAATTTGCCAAAGCTGCTAAATAACCAACGTGGAGATCATAAACATTTATCATTATCCACCAATCAAGAAAATATCTAATCAAATATGTACTTTAATATTCGTATGCATAAGGCTGAGAACTAATCTCTGGTGAATTGCGAACCACCTGGACGCTAACCTCACGGAGACCTGGTACCTAAGTATACCTAATCAAGCTACTCACAATTTTGCAAACACCGTCCCACGTCATCTGTATGATATCTGGTAAAGTGGGTTTTTATTCAACAAGGTATTATCTCAGTCATATTTTATATTATGCAAAAAAATAATATTCTGTGATCACCGTATTTTGTATCACTAATTAGCTTAATTTAAAACACCACAATTGATTCGGTGTAACTAATTTAAAATACAGACAGTAGACAGATTACATTTCCCACATTTCTACAATAATATATAAATAAAAACCAAAATAGTACCATCCCGTTAAGCCTTAGATATCCGAATGTCTATATAAATATATAAATATATCATATAGAATCATTTATATGTACTTTAAGTGACTTTACTAAGTCCTATAGTATGTTGCAAAATATTAATTATATCGCTATGGTCGTTAAAGTATGCCTTTAGAATTTCCTCTTGGCTCCCAAATGAGTCTCTCGTCAATCTTGAACTTACTGTCAACTAGGGTTGTCTTTTAAAAGACTGCTGCGTCGAAGCTGGTGACTAATCCATGGAAACTTGAAAAACAGTCTATGAAGGTAATTAATAACTATTAAGGAAGAAGGCATCCTATGTATCTTTCCGTGTTCGTGAAAACCTTGTCTTGTTTCTTTTAATTCTTTGTTTTAAGTATGTTTTGATTAATTTAACGCAATTTGTGATATGATCGACCATAATTATCTTTATTAAATATATTTTAAAGTAAATTTGAATATAAATTAAAATTCGAACTTGTTATTATATATCCAGTATCCTACACTACTCAAGTACACATCTAATACCCAAATCTGATATAACTGAGTACAAAACAAAAATATTCGATTGTTTATTTGAAGTAATAATATTGACAACTTATAATTTGTCTTATTGTAAAGCGTATGGTTTACAACAAGACAAATTATAAGTTATAAATTGGTCCTGTTAGGTAGATTCGCATAAAACAGCAGTAACTTTTCCTTTCTTTATCTCAATCAATATTCAATATGTATTTACATAAATAACTTTCGTTGAGGACAGGTAACGACTAGTGTAGTGGAAAAGAACATAAAATACCATTAATGCTTTTTTTACTGAACGGAATATTCTCTATCTTAGTTATTTACTTCGAATTATTTGCAAATGTATTTGCTAATACACAATAATTATTTTATTCAATTTTAAATTATACTAATTGTAGATATGTATAGAATAGTAAAGTTTGTCTCATTAAGAAAGAATGTAATGAGATATTTTAAGCGGTTCCCTCTAAATATATGCCATTTTTCCTGATAATAAGTATATAAGATGTCCGCGAGTTTTTCAAAAATGTTCAAATATAAATTGAAAGTACAATTTGATTCTAAAAAATCGAATTTATGTCAATATATTCTGAGCAGTGAGACAAGATATAACTTATTTTGGGAGAATATTATAGATACTCAGGAATATCATCTTTCAAGTGATTCACGTGTATCTCAAATAAAGTGAATGGTATCGCTAATAATACAAATTATTTTAACCAGCAGGAATGTGGTGTACTGGTTAGTAAAAGCTTGTACTGAACTTAGTAAGTCTGAGCATATTAAAATTGTATGTTTCTGGATGATTATTTCTACATATTGAATAGCTTACCAGATATCATACAATTCGGGTGTAAAGATACTTGCACTAGATGAAATTGACCATGCTACTGAATTTTCAGGAGTATGTATAACAGACCCTACGCCATCTTCAGATTTAAAGTCATCTGTGTATATTACTTGGCTCCCTGGATGCACTTCTAGCATACATCGGAACGTGGACGAGAGTAAGTATTTATTTGTCAGATTTTTTAAAGCTTCACATTTTAGATTGATTTCAAATTTGATTAAAATCCATGGTGGAAGAAGAACGGCATACACTCATTGGCCCAGTGATATATAGCTTAGGTAAATTTTTTTTTAATTTCTTTTTGTATTAATATATTCTGTGGCAAAGCTACATGCTGTTCTAAATATAACTATAAAAACTTGTATATTATTATCATATTATACATAAGTTGTAGTCAGGTAAAATCGGCAGTATATACTACCGACTTCTTTATGCTAACAAGTAATGCAACATTACACTTGGAGGAAAAGAAAGATAAAGTTCATACTTATTTAGCCACCAAATATGTTTTCATTGACTGAACTTTAAAGAAAAATTAAATATACTTATCTGCGACTGTGCTGTAATATGGGGTTCATTGGACTATTTTGAGTTATATAATGAGTTCTATTACATCGTCGTTATGTAATTAACTCATTACATCACTGCTATGTAATGAACTCATTACATTTCTCATTTTGATTTTCAAAAATTATAAACGAAGAAATAAAAATTTATTGAAACTAAAAACAATACAATAATTATTTGTTATTATAAATATTAATATTATTTTCGCCAGATTTCAGTAAGATTTTCGAGGTAGATAACGCACAACGCAACGAGACAATCACAAAACTAAGCGTTATTTAAAACAACTGGATTGTTACTATGGTTTTAACAAATGTCATGCATCATGTTACTATAATTTGGTATGAAAATGTTTAAGTGACTTTTAACGGATGTCATAATTATTTAAATGTCAAATCTGATTTTTTCTTAAAAATCGGTTTTTAATCTCTTTTTCTTATCCAAGCGGTCGTAGATAAAATGTTGTACATCACACGTGGGCTAGAGCACATTACATCACTCGTGTGATTACCATGACTCTGTCTACGATCTCATCATGGCAATATTCCCACTCGTGATGTAATTATGAACCTATCCCACTAATAATGTAAATAACTATTTTTAAACGTATACTGTTTTGTATTTGTTATATATGTCTCTTATGTATTTATTTATATTACTAGGTTTATATTACTTGATACATATCAAAAGTTATAAAAATCGTGCATTTAAAATAAAAAATCCCTACAGGTATCTGAGAATGTTACTTAAAAGCAGCGATTATTCTAAATAATAAATATCCTTCATTCTTTAGAATATACTGCAAGAAATCTCCGACCGTGTCTGACCGTATAGATTTTTTACGCAATGTAATAGCGATTAAAAACATAAAACTTCCGATATTTTTGAGTTTTATTTTCAGCTGAAGTTAGATTTGATAAAAAAACATGCATTGCATGCAGCAAATAACACTTCAATATAAGTTAAATGACTAAAATAAAGCAAACATTAGTTTATTTTTATTTCAAATATTTTCGACAGTTATTAAAAATAGTCTAATAACGTCGTGTTTTACGATTTTACTGTATAATCTTTAAGGTTTTTATTAAATAGATGATTATGTAATATGTTAATAACAAATCTTAACTGTTAGACTTCATTAAAAAAAGTATAGTACAAAATCTTTTTAAGAAAAGCTTTTACCATATGCACCTTCTGAAAATAAAACAAGTACAAATCGTATATATATATATATATATATATATATATATATATATATATATATATAAAACCATCTTTTTTCTTAAACTTATTAAAAATTGAACAACATATATCAAAATCTAGTCTATATATACAATTGTTTTATAAATATATTTTCACATTTTTAATGTTTTTATTTTCACAAAAATAAAATAGATAAGTATTACTACTTCCTGTGTCGCCCTATACAAATGCATATGAAACAAATAATATAATGTATATACCTATAGATATATTCTTTATTCTTTCCATAAATTCAACATACATAGACAATACACATACATAACATTCTTATATTAAATGTCATATTCGCAAGTTGTCTCGTGATATATATGTTAATTTGTATAGTTGTTAGCCACAATTAATTAAATCTATTGTTGCATTGCAATTTAGTGCATAACATTATCCATCAATTTGAGATAATAAATATTTGTAGGAAATATTTATGAATAACAATGGTCTAATGAATAGTTTTGACATAGTAAATAGTTAAATACAACTTATAACTATTTAAATATCATTTAAATACTTTCTACGTAGAAAGTACCTGATAAATATTATCTACATACCTTATACATACCCTTCGCTAACTTGAACCGAATTTCCAATCTCTCTCATTAGACAAACCCTCCAAAAACTGTATTTATAGCATAGACTGCAACGATCGATGATGATAGCAACCTTTATGAAGTCTTTCCGTTTTTAGCATACTTAAGTAATATCGATCGTTAATTAACTGCAAATGCCACTGTGTACCATTTGAGAACAATGAGGTTTACTATTTATTTATACAGATCTAAGGTATCTATAAACATGATATTTCCCTATCACCCCAACTTTTTAGTTATTGACATGTTTGTTGCTTCTGTTCTTTCACCAACTTAGAAAAAAGACGTATTTTTGTGATATTGAAATAGTTGTTCGGACTTTTATGAACTACTAGCTGAAATAATATTCTACTTTACGCTAGTACTCTAACTACTACTGTAACTTCAAAGTGAAAATAATTTCCTGATCTAAAAATAATAAAAACTATGGTTACAGTTTATTATAAAATATTATTACTTACTCTCTATGTGAAACAGTTAACCTTACACAAATACTTGTTAATGATTGAAATTTAAGTATGGTATATTTATCTCTGATTTTTCCAGAAAATCTTCCTCGTCTACACATAGAGTTAATCTTAATTTTTAACACGAAAAGAAAATCACCCGGACAGATAGATTTTTGATTTGATCGAAACATAATTATGTGCCCAAATTTCTTCCCCGCACACCAACTCTCTCCACATGACAGCTACCCCTTCATGGAGCAAAGTTTCCTCTTTAAAAAATACTAAGTTCTCTATTATAAATGTACCTATTTGAGATAATCTCATAAAATGAAGTTGAGAGGACTAAGATCAGGCGATTTTGGAGGTCATTTGTTATTGTTCCACGCATTGATATTACTCTCCGATAAAGTAATTTACTACTGTATGCCTGTCCACATATTTAATTTGTCAGGAAACTGAGTCTGAACATTGCAAAAGATCAAGCAAATGATGTCCCTGAAGCAAACATGGTTTAAATAGATATGATTAGGTATTATTCATTTCATCGCTATTTGCCAAATAAAAAACTCTCTTATCTTACCGATAAATGGAATAATTTACCTGTGCCTAGCCATAAAACAAGCCACGGTATGAGATAAGAGCCATTATTGATTTTTTTATTTGGCAAATAGCGATGAAATAAACTATATGTAAAATACCATTGATCAGAGATTCAGAATATACAGTTAATCATCTGTAGGCATCGTCTTCTGTTATTTCATTAACCATTCTTATTTCATAAAGAATGAACATTAGCCATCTTTAATATTTCTAACATAGTTTCCTGTGATACTTCACAACTCACAGCTATATTTCTACTCGAAGTATGTGGATTGATAAGAAATTCACGTATATGAATTTATTTGTCTTCAGTAACTGCAGTAAGGTATTTCTGTCAGAATTTTTTTTATTTTATACAGAATCCGTTTAAAAAATAATTTAATAAAATTTCTAAAATAGCCTCTATTGACTTGATGATCGCGACATTTATTAATAAAATTCTTATGGCTTCATGGTAATTACTGCTGGCTCTACCAAAAATTACTATCGTTTCACATTTTCCTCCACACGCAGCTTCACCATAATCAAAATATTGATCTAGTTTCGCTAATTAGCGAATCTGTGTGTTTATTTTCCTGTTCCTATGATGTTTTGTGTTCCTCGCGTTTTTATTCTAATGACAAAATTAAGTGTACAAGATTGTCTTTAATTATTATTATATTTTTGTAAAAACTGAAGTTTGATACCTCTTATTATTTAAAACAATTCAAGAAGTAGGTGTCCCGTGGAGAAGATTGGTGATGGGAATGAAATTTGTACACAAAATCATGCTTATGATATACCAAAATTGGGCCTATTCCAGCGTTTTTCTTTACTGTTAAAGAAACCTTAAATAGGGAGATAACACCCTATTAGTTTCCCGCACTATTTAATAATAATAACACAATCATATTAATTCTTGTTATTCAAAATAATAAATTTGTATACAAATTTACGTATGGTAAAAAGCTACTTCGAAAAATTACTGAGTGTTCTTCGATCAACGTAATGTTCGTCATAGTATATTTGTACTATTTATGACAGTTAAACAAGGTCCATACTATGAATCGGTGCAAGCTTGTTATAAACCAAGACCGTTAACGTAGCAGGTTAATGGGAAATTATTATAATTAATAATAAACATTACACATCAATTAATAATCATTATGATATGTTGACACATTGTTCAATAACACAATTTAATAATCTTAGATTTTTCTCCTTTCTCGGTACATACAATAAATACACGACCTTATTACCTCTTCATCTTCTACCAATTTGTCTTTCGTATGTAACTGTTTGGAATCCGATGTTGTAGTTTCTTTTTCAGTGTGTAACATATGCCGTTGATTGGGAAAGTCTCCTATCGTTTGATCACGCACATTTATCAGCTTATCTAATAACAAATATTTATCAATTATCGTAGTCCAAATGACTACACAAATCTTTTCTGAGTATATGCAGGGTGTCCCAATATTTCATGTACGTGGAACTGCCACATACTCTTGAGGTTAAAGTAAGTCGATTTTACTAAACTTACCTCAATACCAGGTTGCTTCGTTTAGCCCCTAAGGAGCATCAGTTTATTTCTTATAAAAATAAGTCATTTGATATTTTTTTGTCTTGTAATATTTTAGTAATCAAAACAGTTTCGGCTTAATTAATTGCTTGAAACTAAACTTAATTTTTAGACGACTACCATTTCACAAAAACTCGAATGGCTCCATATGACCACTGTTTTTGTTAAATCGTAAATCACTATTAGTAAAGAAATGCAATTGTCTTCTTCTCAGGCTTTCTTCATTCTGAAAATTAGGAACAGTTTTTAAATCCTACGCCACAGTTGTTCTTCATTGTTAATGCAGAGTATTTTTTTAATACATTCCAAATATAAAATTCACAGGAATTAAAATCGGAGGAAGAGGTGGCCAGAGAATAGGACCGCCGTTTCCTCTGTCGATCCATCTGCCTTGGTATTGCTCATTTAAATGTACCATTATGCACAAAATATTGTGGCTTGAGGAAATCATCCAAACAAGTCCGAAAGAGTATTTTTTTTTAAATTTAAATACATGTTGCCATTGAAACGATCTGGCAACATGATAATACCTAACAGAAAGTTATTGATAAGACCTATCCATACAGTTATTTAAACTCACTTTAAATTTAAAACATTTATGCTAAACTCACTTTAAGAATATCTTTTCCTAACGAGAAGGGGGTTTCAAAACATGACTCGTTCATAAAGGGTGATTTTTTGGGGAAATTCATATCGTCCACCCTATATCTATATTGTCCATTGAAGGTGAACATTAAAATTGATAGAAAGTACTGATTAGAAAGGGAAAAGGAATTAATCCGATTAGTAACTTTCTCTTAGTAATCTGTCACTAATTTTGAGGTTTTCTTCAACTACTTACAGAGTAATTTATTTTACAAGAAGTATTCATATTTAACAAAGCCGTACTGCATAACACCTATTTAGTTTAAATATTTCAAGTCAGTTTCTTTAAGATGCCGCTCAATCTTTACAAAAGTCTGATAGTTGCAAGTTTAACAATTTGGAACCTTCCATTATACTACGATAATTTTCTTAACAAAACCCAACGATGAATCAGTTCATTCGGCAAATGTGTACCGTATATCTACTCTTCTTAGATGGGTTTATCAAATTTAACGACAATGAAATGTTGCTGTAAACTACGAAAAGAGAAAAGAAAATTCATACCCTCAAATTATAGCATTTGTCTGTACTGACATATTGACCTAGTCAGATCTTTAATAAACCAAATTAAAACGCTACGTTTACATGTTTTTTACATTAAAATATTAAAATTAATAAATATATAGAGCAGTTTTTTATGAGAACGTAGTCGTTTGCAAATCTCTGTCAAAACTCGATAATACAAGTACTATTTCAAATATAATGTTTAAGAATTTGGTTGTGTTGTTCAAGAATATATAAACTGGTGTGTTCCTATCCCATTTGGTGTGAAGTTGGTGTAAAATTTTACTCTATAATTTAGATAGTGCCATTCTTCAAAATTCGAATTAACAGATTGTAAGTTAATTCCAATTTTTAAACATATACTATCTAAATTATAGAGCAAAATTTTACATCGACTTCACACCAAATAGGGTAGGAACAATTTATATATTCTTGAACAACACAACCAAATTCCTAAGGATTATATTTGAAATAGTACTTGTATTATAGAGTTTTCCAATTAAATATCATGATCGTATTCTAATATGAATGTTCTTCGGATTAATAAATAATAAATTTGCTTCATTGATATCCAGATGTTTTTGTATATTTAATAATAGTTTTTCTTATGAGGGGATTAGTCCTTTAAAAATTACAATTTACACAGTATTAATCTAGTAGTAACATAATCAAGAATGTACCCAATGATTAATGGGCGTGGGGTGATAAGATTAATGTGTTATATTAAGTAAATAATAAGAATGACAAATAAAATATCACTGAACTATCTACCCAACGAAATACTTCAGCGAATTTGTCAAATTGCTATATATTTTTCAGACATCTAATATGTATTAGCTTTAATAAACTTGACCATAAGACATTTTGACATTACTTCTTAGAATAGACAAACCATTTGGCCATAAGTTGATTATTCAGGTTTTAATAATTGTTAATATATTTTCTTATTGGGGTTTAGTTCTTGCTGAAAATAAAAATTTGATAATATCTTTGATAAAATTTATGTTATATTATTATTAAATAGAAATCTGACAATAAATGAGAAATGATAGGTAAAAGTGTGCATTTATAATACCTTATTTACTTCATCTTCGCGAAACATAAGTAGGTTAGGTATATATACATAATATCTATTAGGTGAAATCATTCAGTAACTCATACAATTCGACATATTATTTAGTAATCTTTGGAAAAACAAATTTCATAAAGTTGACCAACAAAATTAATTTTACTTATTGACACATAGCATCTTTTGGGTATGTTAATCAGAAATATTGCCTCAACTTTCAACTATGTCAGTATGAAGATTACATGCATACATAGTCTAGAATAGTGACCATGCAGAAATTATTATGTATCCCACGTGGAGTAAAGTCTACTTATATTGTGGTGTATTTAAATTAGTTTTGTACCTGAAATGTATGAAAGCCTACAATTGTAATGGTAACACTGTACACAATACACCAAAATAGACTACACTAGGCGCACATTTCGTCAAAAAAGTTGGCATCATTTGGAGATGATTAAAGCTAATCTTATGCTAACCTATGTAACTAAAAATGTATCATATTTATACCTAAAATATTTTTGCAACTCAATGAATCCTAACCGTCACTTTTGCGGCTCACTGAGCTCCGACCGTCGCGTCGTGTCACGGTTGCAGCCCAGTGAGCCGTTAATAACCAACCAATAAACCGGGATATGTGGAATAGACCCTCTATTACTATTCATACCGTATTTACATTTTTTATTTCTAAACCTTCAAATGCATCTAGCTGTCTAGTATTTGTTACATTTCTAATTAATCTTAAATTGGTAATATCTATCTTATGGTTGTTCTCGAAGTCATGTTGGGCAACACTAAACCTATCTGTTCTACCATATTTGAAGAAATGTGCCATGTGCTCTTTGAACCTGGTTTGAATAGATCGTCTGGTCTGTCCAACATACATTTGATTACAGTCATTACAGCTGATTTCATAAATCCCCGACCTGTTGTTTATGTTAATTTTATATTTTGGATTCCCTAAAAGTTGTTTACGTTTTTTTCTCGATGAATGAACCACCGTCATCCCTATATATTTAGCAATCATACTAATATCATGGGTGAATCGAGGATCATAAGGAATATATTGGTGTTAAGTTTTATATAAAAATAATGAAGTTTTACCACAGCAAATTCTCAACAGTGTAATAATTTAAGTCTATTCATAGTTACAATAAAAAATACTTCATAAATAACCATTAATTAAGCTGAAACTAGTTCTATTACTACAATTTTTCCAAGAGAGAAAAATAAGAAATGGCGTCTTTGAATTGATGCCCTCTAGCGACTAAACGAAGCAATTTTGTGTAGAAGTAACGTTAGTAAAATCGACTTGTTTTAACCTCAGGAGTATGTGATGGCTCCATATACACAGATTATTGGGACACCCTATACCTACACACACATGTTGAACAAAGCTGTCGAACGAAAGCACTTTCTAAACAATGACCTGCGTGTAACTAATTCCATTTTTATTGATCCGTCTTGAAGACGAATTGAATTTAGCCACAACCAATTTCACTAAAGCGTCTCAACAATTAGCCGGGCGCATACTTTACGATAATGAGATTGTCATCGCCGATGAGGTATTCCTTTTATATGTATATTGAAAGTACGACTATAAATTTGATTAATTACAGCCGCCATATTTCGCAGCTGTTGCCCCTAAATTGAGAAACAATAACGCATAGGTTTATATTTCTGTTGCAGATTGGGATTATGGATTTGTAATAGTGAAAAAACTCATTATGCTATAATACGCGTTGAATTTTCCGTATTAAAATGTCCATTAATTTTAGCTGTCATGGCGCAGTTGCCGTTGCGCGTATTTCAAAACAGTCTTGCGGGCAGATGAGAAAAAAATGGGAAGTTTGTGCAATTTATATTAAAAGTGGAGTTGGATACCCATATATATTTTTTTTTTGTAAATATCAGTTGCCATATTTACAAATTAAAACCGTGAATTTATTGCGTATATAAATAAGGTATTATCGCAAATATACGATATTTGCAATACGATAATTTACGATAATTTCATATACTGTTTTTTTGAAAAACAACATCTTTAAATCATCAAAAAGAAGAAAAAATAAACAGTTTTAAAACCTTAAAATGAACTTCTCCGCACGTAGAATATCTCTATCTCAAAATTGAGTGGCTGAGAAAATATAAACCAACACATAGATGCAGAATATATGTTTTATGCGACAGTTTTACTTTTTTCAAATAGTCCACCATCGTGCTTTCTCATGACCCATGGACAGGGTGGGGTGTGTCTTATCCACCTCAAAATCAATAGATGTCATCTGGTATATGTACCCAATCAGAATCAGTTGAAACCCGATCCATCCGACACGATTTAATTGAGTGATCATGCTAACAAAAAAATTTTTCAGATAATCCACCATCGTGCTTTCTCATGACTCATGAATATGGTAGAGTGTATTCTATCCACCTCAAAATCAATGGGTGTCATCTGGGAGATGTCTCCGATTAGAGTCAGTCAAAGCCCGATCGATCCGACACGATTTAGTTGAGTTATCGTGCCAGCAAGTTTAAAATGCCGACGAGAATGTCAACGACAACGACACACACATAGCAAAAACTTTTTAAAAATCATTTGTTTTTGTTTTTATGTCGAAAAACGTAAAATAAACCCAAACAAAAAATTTATTTTTCAATTTTTCTTTACATGATTAAATAGGGGAAAAATTATGTAACTGGGATACTTGATCTTGACCATTATTTAAATTTTTATTCATATTTTAATTATGTCGGAAAAGGAAAATTTTCGAAGTTCGCCTATCACTTCTTTCCACATTATTATCAAAAATATGGAATAATGAACAAAAGCATTTGTACTTTGTAATAAACCTTAACGTGGCAATATTTGTTTTTGTCTTTCAACGTTCTGTGTTCATGAAATCATTATGAGCTTTTCTTATATTCGGATCTAGATTTTATTTCATACTTCGAATAAATTTTGTACTCTAAATTCAACTATGTATTGCACATAGAGCTTAACATATGTTTTTCTCTAGTTATAGTTGTTACTAGAATTTATGTAGTACTGCCTTTACTTTCAAAATTTCACGATTTATTATATATTTCAGCCATCAATAATTAAATATAATGCAACAAATCAATTTTAAATTATTTACTATTAAATATTGATTAGTAAGCAAGCAAATTATTTAAAAATAAAGCGATATATAACCCTGTTTTGCTAAGATTAGTCAAATCAAATCGAATATTTCCGATCATGATTTATTTCTTGTATTCTCAAAATTTGATAAATCCCCATTTTCCACAAATGTTGACAATTTAACTTCAAAAATAATACCATGACTTTAATTTAAAACTATTTCGTAATAAACTAATAAGATTCAAGCAAAAATATACATATGTCCGATATACCACTCGCTGTTCTTTTGTATTCTTGTACCTTTTTCTTTTTTTGTGATACATAGGTAGTTTAAAATAATGATCGTTTGAGTTTTATATCGATCTGTCATAAATAGTCGTTGGTTATTTCATTTCATAGCACCTTTATATTTACTAATTGAATAATTTTCAAATAAAGAAACATTTTATATGGTTGCATTTTATCACCAATATAGTGTTGCTGCTGAAAATTTGTATCTCGATACATCCCCGGAAATAAATTACTGGCAAATTTTAGAGAACACCATTCTATTCAAAAACCCATTAATTTTCAAAGAAAACCGATTAAATAAGAAAAACATCTCACTGTATGAATTAGTGATTCAACAAATTCACAAATTCAACGAGCTACTGTGATAGCGAAATCCCTATCCAATTTTATTTTACGGAAACATCGATTTCATCCTTATGAATTTAGAATTTGCCAAAGGCTTAGGCCAGGTGTAGAAGAAAGACGCTAAGCATTCTGTGAATGGTATGTTAGGAAGTACCAGAATGATGGAAATTTTTTTTATAACGTAATTTCATCAGATGAAAATATAATCTTCAATAATGGTATTTCTAATTTAAAAAAATTATTGGTCACGAGAAAACCAACAGTTATTCAATTTGGCTAGACACCAACACCATTTTGCTTTTAATATGTGGGTTATAATTCTTCATACTCTAATTAAAGGCCTTTCTTACCATTTATCATAACTCATAGACTGCCTATCGTTATTTATTATAAAAGATATTGAAGTAACTAAAATAAGGATTTACTTAAAAAAGAATTATCAAGATGCAGGCTGATAAATTATCTTCAAAGAAACTAGGACTCAAAATACGATTTAGAATTAAACCAACTCGAACGTTCACATCTTCCAGTAAATAAATAAGACATCCTTTCATGAAGTCCAAATTTTTAAAGCTCTTGCGAGGATTATTCTACATACACAGTTCTGTTCAAGCAGCATTTTGCAAGTCTATTTTTCGGGATACATTCTCACAAATTCAACATAAGTCATTATTACTATCATCTACCATTTTCAACAATATTTGCCTTTCAAATATTTTTTTAACTCTTCATCTTTATAAAAAGCAATGATACTTTTAAAAGGACACGTCTGATAGTTTATTCTGACTGGTATTTGATCAATATATAGCATAAGAGACACCTAAATTATTATAAATATAAATTATTTATTATCTTATCTTACTCATTTTATTATAAATATTATAAAGGCATTTTTTTATAATATTTGTAGTTTCATATATATATATATATATATATATATATATATATATATATATATATATATATATATATATATATATATATATATAATATATATATATATATATATATATATATATATATATATATATATATATATATATATATATATATAATATATAAAATAATTATACTAAATAATGTTTGCGAATATATCAGTTGCCAGAAAAGATGTAGATTTTAAAAGTAATACTTTAGCTATATAACATAATTGCAACCTCATAGACGTTTTTGCTTTCTGAAATATTTTTTAATAGTCCATTAATTGATGTTATTTCTTAACGATGCACGTTCTCAATTAAAATCGTATTTCTCTTTGTATTTGATGCATTAAACTGTCTTTATTCGGTAAATAAATAGCTCGATAATTGTTGTCGAACATTAAATCCCTAATTTATAGTTTATCTAATCATAAAATTTATTCGTCACTTTATTTATGGCACATTCAGTGAGAAGTTAGAGGTAACCTTTATTTGAGGCATTAACAACTTATAGGTATCGGTGCAAATAATAGTAATTAATGGGTAATGGTAATATTAATTTAATTATTTCTGGTATTATATTTGTTTTTAATTGATTTGACATTTTATAATATAGGTAAGTGTAACCTTCTTTGCAGCAATCATTTTATTGTTAATAAGTGTGTTCGACGTGTTGAAAGTACTACAATATAAGCATCTTCACTTTATAATTCATTACTACCTCAAGAATGATTGAAAATTTCTCATGATGTGGCTTACTGGAAGATTTATTTGTTTTAACAAATATTACACATAATTAAAATTTGACGAATGATTCTCCGCGGCTTGCAACACAAGAAATTAATTTTTGTTCGTCAGGCAGCGTGGAGAAGGAATAATAACAGACATCGCTATTATTATAGTTTAAAAAAATAACCTCAATCGTGAACCTGCAATTACACATATATGGAAAGAGCTTTTTGTGGATATATATATGGTGTGAACAATCTCATTTTTTTGGCACTCGTGTAGGTAATATAAGTTGAGTAATCACACAGGTACGTAAGACATCATCAGCGTCATAAGGTTGGTAGTTTATTTGTTACACTGATTTTTCGAAGGCCTTTGACAAGGTGAAGCATAATATATTAATTACAAAATTAGAATTACATGGATTCAGTACTAATCTTCTGCACTTAGTAATATCATATTTATCCAGACGTACATTATGTGTTTCCTATAACGGCTTCAAATCCAAAATCTCCTAGCGTCCTCTGAAGTATATCAAGACTCAAATTTAGGATTCATTATTTCTTACCTTATTTATTAACACTTTTTCCCTAATACATCTTGCCAATTACTTAAAATTATTTTTAAATATAACCAGCTTAGATGATCAGTCGAGATTGCAAACATCGACCTTGCTGTGTCAGGGTGTTCAGAGAATAAACTATCAATAAACATAGATAAATGTAAAGTTTCCTATACCTTAAACAAGCAGCCACTAATATTTGAGTAATCACTTCTTAGTACAGTTTTAATAGATTTCGAAAATATTAAGAATCTTGGTGTGTACTTTGACGATACACTATTCTCTAGGCATATCAATCATGTGGCTCTTAAGGCATATAAAATGTTTGGTTTGGTGGTTATAAGCACATCATTTAATAACACTGCTACCTTAAAATCATCATATTTTGGGTTAGTTCATCCAAAATTAAATATTGTCGCCAAATTTTCTATCCCGGATATTTAAGTCATCTTAATCAACTTGAAACAGCATTTCAATATTCAACGGCATTTCTTAAAATATTTATTAGTTCGCATAGATAATTATTATCCAGTAATAGATTGGAATCATACTCTGCTTCTACAAAGATTTATTATCCAGTCATTGAACACCAGAAGGGTGCTTACTAGCCCCTCATTTTTATTTAAACTATTCAATAATAGTATAGATGCACCCGCATTACTAAACATGATTAGTATACACATACCTACACCACGCTCTCGAGAAAAAAGTATACTTTATTTCCAGACAGCAAGAACTAACGTACTGTTAAAATCTCCAGTATTTGTAATGTCACAAAATTAGGTATTCTATTAATATCTAGCATTTGTGATTTGAATAATTGTACTCATAAGGAGTTACTATCTTTGGGGAAACAACAGTGTTTAC
Source organism: Rosalia funebris (assembly GCA_037954035.1). Taxonomy (NCBI): domain Eukaryota; kingdom Metazoa; phylum Arthropoda; class Insecta; order Coleoptera; family Cerambycidae; genus Rosalia; species Rosalia funebris. Next base: position 38,237,210 of record JAZFAV010000015.1, read on the forward strand.
TATCCTGTAAGTTAGAAGTTACTGTGCTAGTACTCCATTGTTTATTTATGTGAAAATTATTTAGAAATTACTCCTTTTTATTTATTTTTTAGTTATATACTGTTCACACACATATGTTGTTTATTTTTATTTTGGTCTATACACGTACTTTTTCTGTTGGACAATAAAGACATTATTATGAATTATATAATATCATTATTGATTTAGTATTGGTAAAAGATTTTGTGATACATTTTTATAAGCTTTTATAAATGTCATATTTATGTTATAAAGCAATATCATATTTTGTCCAGTTATATCTTAGATTCAGAACTTCCCCTCGATTCAGAAAATGTTCCCTCGATCAATAAAATACATACTTAGTCTTTAACATTTAACAAGCAATGTGGTAATTCTCAAAATATTAAAGTATCTTTTTTTATTAACACTAATTTTCTCAGAAAGTAAAGCTATTTATATCTAGCCTTAATAATTTTCGAGCTATTTCATAGAATCGTAAAACGTTGTGTCTCTGTATATATTATATGTTTTGTATAGCACTTAACATAATAAATCTCAAATTCGACTTGGCCATACATCTTGTGTGTCCCAGGCGAGTTAGACTCAAATATAATAGGGTAATCGTTCAATATTTCCCGAAAATCATTCAAATTATTCATGGAGAAAGAACAAGAATAACCTCAGATTTGATCCTAAGAGATCCAACTGAGCTACCGCCATAGCAGTTTAGCTCTCTAGAGGGCGTTATGTGGAATATACGACCAGCAACTGACTATCATAAAGTTGCTTTAAATCCAATCGTCAACATTAGCAACGTCAGTGGGATGGATGTTGTCCACATCTACTCAATATGTACTCCCTGCTTGAACAACTTCGGCTTTGGATTTAGAGGAATTGTCTAATTCATATCAAGTATTATGTGTAAAAAACTATGACTTTTTCACAAATGTCATAATAAAAGGGCACTTGTTTCAATGTTTTCAAAAAGGTATCAAAGGATTTTAATGAGTTCCCTGAAAATTCTTTCGATATACTTCGCGAAGCTAGCCATATATGAACGGTGCTAATAGACCAACCATTCGTATAAAAAAAGTTGTTCGACACTACATCCTCACAATTTTACTGTTTTAATAGCAGTCTCTCGCAGAAGAATGATCATGAGCACATATTTATTCAAAATCGCCGTCAATCGAGAGTGATATAGAAATATCATTTTTACAAAATTTGTTAAAATAATGCAGAATGAAGAGCACGTACGGCATGAAGTATTATAGCGAGGTTTCTTATGATTAGCTGATAAGTTTGCAGACTTAAGTTGATTTCATCCAAGGTCGCCTTGAATGAAATTCAACTATCATAAACTAATATTTTGTCGTTCTTGACTTCGAAAATAATATTCTTAGAACTCCTGAAAAATTTGCAAGAATTAGGACAGAGAATTGTTGAGAAGTGTGCATAAATAACGTTAAAAATGTTGCAAAGGCTTCGATAGTTTAATTTAACTCGACGTTAAATTCTATATTTGTATTAACCAAGACGAACCTGTCCCGAGATAAAAAAAAAGTAACTTACAGCACTAATAACTAATTTCATGCTCACTGTATATACTCCAGGGGAATCTTTTAACGTAGAGACGTGTAGAATGAAGCGCTGATTATACCAGCTAGTTTACATAACAGGAGCAGCGTTTTTATAGTATAATAACAAAAGTTGTTTCAATATCTCATTAGTAATTCGATTAAGCGGTTGTTTAGCATATCATTTTTTGAGCTCTTCCTTCTAAAAATATCGCTTACCGCACTACACCATATTGCACTTCCACTTCCATTAAATCAATTACCATAACAAACAGAATCGACAGCAAATAATCTGACTAGCCTTGGAAAGTGCCATCGAGAAATAGAAAGATAATAAATTACGGAATATAAGATAGAAGATGTGGATCCGTGATTGCGCAGAATAGGCATAAATTAGCTTGATTACAGGTGAATTTGCCCGTCACGTGACGCGCCCGGCCCCAATGGGACGCGGGGTCCTGCGGCGTCGGGCGTGATCTTCACACGTGCGACATTACTTTTCCTTACGTAAGTTTAATTACTTCTTGGATCGCAGGCGGCATAGATAGATAGATAGACATATGCATAGGAATCACGCATGCATCTATCTGAAACCAATATTTATGTGCAAATGTCAGCTATTGTATTACGACTGCCTGACCATGCGTGTAATTATTATAAAAAGCCGTGCTCATCCTATTTTCTCTCTGATAAATGATAAGTCAAGCAATTTAAATTGAAGGAGAAATGCGAAGATGGAATAGCCACATCTCGGTAAATTTATCGAATAAGTTATGCATCATTTCAGGCTGAAGCGTGTTTATGTTTCTAAAATGCTGAAACATTATGTTTAAAATTGCACTAAGATGATGACGATAATATATCTCAATCAGTTTCTGGGTTACAATCAATTTAGATGCAAGATTACGCCCAATTAAAAAATATAACACCGTATACGAGTACAGTGTGCGGACCTCTACTAGGAACATATTCATACGTAACGATTTATTGAGTGTGCCAAATATGCAATAAAATAGGTAGATGAGAGTCATTATACATATATTTAAACACTGTTAATTAATATGTCAGATAATCACCACTCTTACAGTATTTGTAAAAGTTGGCAGACAGTTGTCAGTATTACCGAAATTATCTTGGTCTGAGAGTTGTCTTAGATTCCAAGACATTTATGTCAATAACTTTTATATTGTCACATTGGTTAAGCATATTTTGCAACAGAATTTACAAAATTCAAGCCTATTTTTAAAGTGATGTGTCAATTAACGGAATTGGCGAACATGACTATATTCTCAAATTTTATTCAAAGCGTTTGTTTGAACAATTTTCGAGAGTGCTTCCTAGACTTGGCAGTAATACCACAGAATTTTTTGTGTGTCTGAAAATGTTTATCTGTTCAGTGAAACTGGCTCTATGAGTCGTACAGAAAGTGCTGCTGGTAAGCCAACTTTTCGGACAGGAGAACTTGTAAATGACGAGTATCAACATGTATGGAACAAGAGACTACAAAGTTTTGAAACGACCATCTCAAAAAACTGGACTGTTTTATGGAATAAGACGAACGACTCTAAAGAAGAATTTGTACATATAATATATAACATCAAACACTTTTGACAAATCTGAATATAATCTACATGCTTTTAACACCGACGTAGTTTTCCACAAAACACCAAAACACTATACACTACACTCGACACGCATTTCGCCAACAAATTCGGCATCATCTGGAGATGATTAAAACTGTTTTAATCATCTTCAGATGATGCTAACTTTTTTGGCGAAACGCGCGTCGAGTGTAGTATATAGTGTTCTGGTGGTTTATGGAAAACTACGTGAGTTATCTTCGCTCCGAAGGTTCAAACCCACTCCAGTACTGCATACTTTTGTTAAATCTCGACTACATTCTCTCACAATTGATGTTTGGTTGGCAGTTTCTTGCAGAAGAATAATTGAGGCAATTTTTTCAATTTAACCATCGATGTAGTGCGGAACCGAATGTTAACAACCCATCTAACAGCAGTCCTAAAATTAAAAACATTATGGAAAACTATAATTCACTTGTACATTATACATAACCTCAACAATAACACAATTCCTAAAGCAAAATTGATGTGTGGTTTTGCTGTTACTAAAACTTTCTTATAGGAAATGAATACCATTTGGATTCTTCCCTTTTTTTTTCTTTACTTCCACCCTTCCTCACCCTAACCCCCTTGTGTAAGCTCAGAATTTACAATAAAATAATAATAATAATAATAATTTTGAACGAATTCTTTCAATAACTACACGATGATAGACTTGAGAATAGCTATTTTCAGACTGACGCGACACGCCGACGGTGCAAAATCATATGACACAACACACTATAGCTTTTCACCGCAACTGGTTTGATGACCTGCTGATTAATATTCATACACAAGTTAAGTTCTTCAGACGTCACCTTGTTTCGTTATTATGAACTATTTTGTGTTCTCTAACTTAAGTAATATAATTTTTACAACACATAGTTCACTCGCAGAAAGGGGCATAGAGAATTGCTGAAGAAAGTCCAACCATAATATTTTAGATATCATAAAGAGGAACGTAAATTTATGCATTGAACAAGACGGGAAGCATTTAGAACAATCACTTTATTTTTTGTTTAAGGATTTTATAAGTTAAGATGCGTGTATTCCTTTAACCTTTTACCAATATAAGTTTTGATATCTCAGTACACTCATATAAGCTTTGCGGTATGTATTCGTATGCTGGCTATGAGTAAAAAAGCAAATATATAATATAGGGAGTTCCCTTTTTAAAGTAGGAGTAAATACTGATATTTGACTAGCCTCGTTTCTATCACCCGGGATATTGTGATTACATCTGGCTCTATTCAATTTAAATCAGTTATAATGATTTTAAAATGGAAAGAAGAAATTAATCAAATATTTTGGAAAATAGCAATAAATTGAATTTCATTATACATAACCTCAACAGCAACACAATTCCTGAAACAAAATTGCTGGAACTTCATTCTTCTATATTAAATGAATAGCATCTGGAGTTGTTTCTTTTTTTTATTTTTCTTTTACATATCAACATATATTTTTCTTTATATGTACATATATACAAATTTGTTCCTATTAACAATGCACTTCTAGTTTAGAATATTATGTTACATATATGGCCCTATCTCCTTCATGTAAGCTCATTTGTAGAGTTTTAAATTGAATAATAATAATAATAATTTTGACTGATTTTTTTTTCAATAACTTCACAATGATGGAATTCGGCATAGCTATTTTCTGCCAGACATATAGGCCTAATTAAGTTTCCATATCCAATAAACAATTGAGCTTTGTAAATTCGTCTAGATAGGATACCTTACTAACGTAACATTAACAATATTATAAAAACTAGTAGGTAATTACTTTTGATCGCAAAAATTCTAAAGAAATGTTTAAGGTAAAATGATCTTCTATATATTCCAGCAAAATCTACTGTTCCTCCAGTTTTTAAGCCTGTGGAATTGATTATTTTTGATAAATATACATTATATATATATATATATATATATATGTATATATATATATATATATATATATATATATATATATATATATATATATATATATATATATATTGATGTTACCACTGAACTACAAAATTTTATTTATGTACTAGTGACAAACATATCTATTCCTACTTAATTGAATAATCTAGGTCACTTTCAAATATGCGCATGTATAAAGATGACCTACCTTTTAAATGCTCATCGTATTGTTCTATTCATAGTTGGTGTGAGTAGTAGTACTACTAGTGAAAGATAATAGTGCATTATAATAGATTGTAGTATTTCGGTTTCGTGAAACATGATTCGACAACAATTGAGAAATTCAATTAGTTAATGATCGACGCAAAAATCGAATTAATCCCATTAATGGATAAGTTAATTTTCAAGTTAGTGAAAGCTTTAGACAAGCGTACTTCATATGAAAATAGTTAAATGAAAATGAAGGTCGAAGCTGCAGTGAAAGATCCTCTAGAACAATTAAGAGACCAAATTATCGCTATGTTTATAAAATATTATTGCAACCACATTTTAAGAGAACACCTTAATATGCAGTTAGAAGGCTAATCGAGCAACTTTCTAGAATAACTATTTACTAAGCAAGTGTCTACAATAACCCCATACCAGACTAGTCTCGATTCTTATTAACAATCGAAGAGCAACCGCCACAAATTCGGCTTTAACAAAGAGGGAAATATGAATGCACGTTAATCTTCGCGGCTGCTTTTCATAACACATATTTTTCTATACATATATTTGAGTTATAGGACCTATTAATACTATTTGTCTGAAATATTACCAACAATATTCATATATTAAATTATGCCCATTAGTATCAGCGATAATATATCTAAATATTTTCAACACTCTGTATACCCATTCGTAATTAAAGTCATGTCTAAAACAGACAAGTGTCATACTTGCCTACATTTAATGAAAGTAACCCGAAACCATTCTAATTGTTCCTACGGTATTTCCTCTACGTTCCCATAAAGTCGTTATAAAATGCTTTTAAGGTTTCGTACAGATCTTCACTTTCTTACGCCCACGCAACCATAATTTATTCCGCACAATTTGAATAAATCTAATTTTAGTAAATTAATTAACAAGTGCGTGTAAGTTATCACCGCGTTTGTCCCATTTTTGTGAGTTACAACTATAGGCAAATATGTTAAAGAGCGTTTAGCAACGCTGCTTATAATTTACCATTTAATTTGCCTATTTAGTCATGATAATTTATTACTTGTTAATAAATATGTACGAAATTATAGGTATCGACTGCGGAATTGTGTATAATATTAATTTTCCATAGGTCATTTTTGTGGAGACTAGGCATACATTAAATCATTAATTCTGTTAATATTTAATTACAAACTACAAGCCGGAGACGTATCGGCGCGAATAAAATGCCTATTTTTAATTTCAGGAGCCGTTATTCTTTATTTATAAACGTCGGTGGGTATTTTTAATTCGTATTAGGAGTTCGAAAACAAATATCCTTTTTCTCTGCCCCAAGCGATTCAGTTCGATTAATCACATATACGTGATACGGGCACCCACAGAGGCTCAGAACTAGTATTATTAATTTGAATTTCGTTTAAACTAGCCCAGGTGTAACGTAGCACATACATTAATAGCACCTAGAGGGAATAATTTGAGATCTGGTTGCCAAAAAAAAAAAAACTAAATTAATAGTACCAGTCACACTTTCTTTCAATTTGTAACCCGAGTAAGATCCGAAGGTACTATAATAATTCTAATAAAGTTGAATACACCCATTAAATCGCATTTTATTCAAAGGATACATGACACTGCTTTCAAGAAAGGCTATGGAACTCCTTTTTTAAACAAGTATATAGAACATTAAGAATTGACACACAATATTGATTCTAAAAGAGAAAGAAACCAACGGTAACATGAGAAACGTTCTATTATTGAGAACTAGAAATCTCTAAAACAAACTTTCTAAAATTTCGCGAGAAGATGTCGCATTGATTTTGGTGTCTCTTGTGTAATTTTATAAATTTAGTTATGACAATACGTTTAGAGGTCTAATTATTTTTGATATTTCTATCATTGTTATACTGGTAATCTGTAGCCATGATTATACAATCTATATAAAGTTAAAGAGCCATGGACCAAACATACTTCCTTAAGGTACTCCATCGTAAGTTAAATAACCGTTTCATCTCTAAGCTTTCGGTGTTGCTACTATTTTTCTTTGCCTCATTTTTCAGTTCTCGTTGACTTTGATTAATTTCTGAGAAAACGTGAAGAAAACGGTTAAAACGTACCGAGAGCTAAAGAATGAAAAATAACTCTTGTATAAGTATGAAATGTAAAAGATTCAACTTGAATTCATTACCTATTTACCAATATTAACTGGTGGATTTGTCGGCAAGTCGAACGAGATTACCGTTCTTTACTCACCCATCGTGTAGACCGGGACCGTCGTACGAAGGTAGGCCGAGCATTGCTTCCGCTTTCGCGGGTCTCCACGCGAGACGCAAGTGCCGGCCTCAAACAAGACCCGAGCGACTGGCGGCGATTCGCTCCCTTCTACCTCCTTTGGTCCTGATGCCTTTACGTCCCGCTACAGGGACTTCTCGGCATTTTCTTAATCTTTGGTCGCCTTGTTTTGCCGCATCGCTTCGCCAGCGTCAGCTCTCCGGGTGTCTTGTCATGGGCGCCTCAACCAGCACGACGCCCGGAAATTCCACGTATGGTGGAGTGTGGAAAATTAAAAAATGCCCGGAAAACCTGCCTGGATTGGTAAAAGGAAATAAAAATTCTCTAGTAATGTACATCCCGTTCTTTATTTGTAGTTAATCAGTTTATAAGACTATATGAACGGCCTCAAAAATTATAAAATTCAGCAAACAAAATACATGAAGAAAGCATCTTACGATTATTTAATGAGTCTGAACTGAGAAAAAAAATAGAAATGAAACTTGTCAATATCATTCTGGGCAGTGGCCGAAACCTTCGATGCAGTAACAAAAACAGGAGCACAGTTTTCAACGAGTATCGAACGATTCACGTTGAGAAACGTGTAGTCGTTTGATGCACTTTTCACCAATAAAGTTGGCATGATCGGGAGATCATTAAAACTAACATGAGTGTTTATCATATCCCAGTGGTGCTAACTTGATCGGTGAAATGCGCTTCGAGAAACTTGTAATCTTTCAATATCCGTAGAAAACTGGTTTCTTCTTTTATTTATTTAAAACCATTTAAATATTGGAGAAAATGTATGTGAGTGGAATGTGCCTATCCGTTCTATTCTGTTTTTACTTATGCTCCTTCTGTTCCTAGTTAAAAAAGTTTATATACACATAAATCTATTTCCTTCCCCTAAAGGTTCAAGGGGATAGATTAGAAAGCTAAATCGCAAAACACATAACTGGCGTACAAGATCAAGCGAACAATGCCGCGTGTCCGTTCGGTTCCAGTCTCCCTAATACAATTTTATTTTTTATGCACAATACTTTTAAAAAGAATGCAAAATCAATCAAAAATATCAGTCAAACAGATGCAAGGGATTTGCATTCCAAAATATTTAATCATCTTGAATTAGTTCATCCAATTCCTAAATAAAATTTCCTAACGAATTATCGACTTTATCCATCTTTACTAAACTTAGAGCGATTATTCCGCCTCCTAGCTTTTTAGAAAATATTGTGTGCTTTTGTGCGAATATTTACATGGGACTACAAGTTGCCTAATAAATCGAAATCATTGCATTATTTTTGCATAAATCAATAAACAATATACTACAAACCGTACAATTTAAAGAAATTAGTGATTAACGATTTCATCATAATTGATTTATTGAACGTGTAGTGTGATTGTGAGCTCCAACTTTCATTTAATAGAACCCGCTTATAAAATTATGAAAATAATGCATTAAAAATGAATACATACCGCGTAATATATTTATGTCCTTTACGTCTATACTTATTTAAATTAGATTCTTTTAATTGTAGAATTATATGGCAATAAAAATATTTCCACTAAATTAATCAGTTTATTAATTTATAGCCGCAGCCACTAGCGAAGAGTTTTTAATTTATTTTAAAAGGTTGCGTATTATTATTGTACTGTTAACATTTAAATTAAGCCTCTATAAATTATCAGCTACAACTTAGAACAAAACTGATGAAATAATAACAGTTTTTTGCAAGGTTTTATAAAACCAGAATTTAAAAAAATATTCTGAGGATATATGACACGCTACTTCAATAGAAATGAATATTATTTTCTAATGGATATTATAAGCATTTTCTAGCTTTTACCCAACAGAAATTTATTTATTCAAAGCCTCTTGCACTGAACAACTTGTTTAAAGTTTAATGCACCTATGTATGTATATTTCGATAGCCGTGTTACCATCCTCAGTAGGGTATGAAATAAGATACTTGTCAGTCCAATACAGATAATAACAATTTTATTTTAGATTTAATTGTCTTCCTGGTCAATAGAGGACGCGACAATTTTGATGCCAAAATCAGGATTAATTTTCAAATTAATTCATAATTGCCAATATTTAAGGAAACGTATCGGGAGTGTCTCACTATGGTCTTTCTTAATGGTGAATAAATTATATAGGGTCTTCAATAGGGACGCTTGAAATTTGTTAGGTTATAGCAGCAACGTTATTAAAGCAACATCTGTCGAATTGATTGTGAGTTGTTCAGTATTGTATGACAAATCACTTTGGAAGGTTATAGCGTTCAACAACGTGTACATATCATCAAATTCTCTTTTCAAAATCAGTGCTCCGTTCGAAAAACGTTCCGCGTATTACATGATTTTGATTCTCGCCACAACCGTCCTGCCGAATCGACTATTCGACGCTTAGTGTCCAAACTCGAGTCAACCGGTTTGACAAATAATCAGTCAACATCCGTACGTAACCGAAATGCAAGGTCTGCTGAAGACATCGTTACTGTGTGTGAGAGTGTACGGGAAGACCCGAGACAGTCAATTTCCTATCGTTCATAAGAACTTGGCGTTTATGCAACTTCAACTTGTCGAATTTTGCATCGGGACTTAGGTCTGCACCCGTATAAAAACCCAACTAACCGAGGAACTTAAAATAAAAGACCACAGACAACGCCGTGTGTTTGTTGATTTGACTCTGGAGCAATTAGAAATTGATCCAAATTTCGCCAAAAAAATCATCTTTAGCGACGAGGCCCATTTTTGGATGAATGGATTTGTTAGGAAGCAAAATTGTCGGATTTAGGACAATACCAATCTACACGAGATATACCAGCATCAAATGCATCTCGAGAAAGTCATTGTTTGGTGCGGATCTTGGTCTAGCGGAATCATAGGTCCGTACTTCTTCTAAAACGAAACTGGCATTGCCATATCCGTCAACGGCAAGCACTACAGATCGATGATAAGCAACTTCTTGTGGCCTAAACTGGATGATATGGATACCGACGATATGTGGTTTGTGGTTCCAACAGGACGGTACTACGTACCACATAACGCATGCCACGATTGACATTCTGCATGAGCAATTTGAGGGCATGGCTATCTCGCACAGCGGCGATGTGAACTGGCCACCGAGATCGTGCGATTTAACGCCTTTAGACTTCTTCCTTTGAGGTTGTTTTAGATCGCAGGTCTATGCGAATAAACCGCAAACAATTGATGCCCTCGAAGTCAACATAACAAACGATATCCAGCAAATTCATCCATATTTATGTAACAAAGTCATCGAAAATTGGACTTCCCGAATACGCGCCACCAAGCAAAGCCACAGCGGACATTTGAACAACATTATATTTCATACTTAATGCCATAAAATATTCTTTCAATTCAACAAAAAATAGGATAGATATGTCACACAGAACTTGCTTTATTTATGTTTAAAAATCGAGCGTCCTTATATTATTATGCAAAATAAATATTGATTATGCAAAATAAACACAATTTTTTACATATACAACAATTTATCGACCTTCAGAGCATGTCCATAAATATAAACAGTTTTAATACGTTCAAAAACGTATTAGATGTAGCATTTGAGCCTTCATAATCTACGGTAATTTACGATGTGACATAAATATAGTATTAACAATTTAAATAAATTACTTGCGAGTGTGTTTTATATATTATCCCTATTATCGGTTTTTATTGGCTGATTTGATAAGTAGGTAATACAAAGTGTTTTTATGACGACATTATAAAGGCACTACTTCATTTTATATTTGCAATAATTTATTTTAATGCCTGCTGATATAACAAAAAGCGCTGTAATTTTCATAGGATATTAACTATTTTCCAAGATTACAACATAGCTCGCATATGTTGTAAGCTTATTATGAGTATTGTAGTACTTTTAGAGATACATTCTTAATAACGGGACATATGTATAACTTTATGTCAACATTTAAAATCTAAACCAATGTCACTTGTTTAGAGTATGAAAAATTATCTTTCGAAAATGTGATTTTTTTTAAGAACACATCATTGCATGAATTTGAATGCATTTGAATTTAATATAAAGATTGTCTCGAATCATGAGGGTCTAAGTCCCAAATCACTTCTAACTGATACATATTTTGTAATGCGAAAGGAACTACTAAACTAAAACTACTAGCCGGGTGGCTATTTTTTAAGAACAGATAAGTATACAATGAATTTAAGTTAATACAATTATTAGCACCCCCGCCCCCAACAAATTTTTTTCGCGGCTGAGAGAGTAAAGGACTACCAACATTATTAAGGTGGGTCAACTTTTACATCCAGCTGGATTCATTATGCATAAACATTACCTTCAATAGCTTCAAAACTATTAAATCAATCCTCACAATTTTTTGTTTAGAAACCACTTTGTTTAGAATCGCTTTCTGAACATTTTGATACCAATTACCTAGTATGAATATTTTATTAAACAACTATCATATTCAAGAAATTACAATACTTACATTCAAAAAATGGCTCCCGTTCGGTACATTTTTCTAATGAACTACTTATTGGAATTAAAGGTTTTTTTATCATAAATTAAACGTAAAAATAAAGGTGAAGTTTGTTTAGAGAGCTTTTGTCAATTAATTAATTCGTGGCCATGTTACCTAAAGTTAAAAATATGTGCAAATTTTTGCACCGTTTTTTTGGTGTTAAAACTTTTTTCTTAGGTTCTGCCACAAATTTACAAAAAAGGTTCGAGACAACCGTAATATTTCTCTGCTGGTCATTTAAAAAAAATAAGTAAGTAGATAGGGTGAACAGATCCGGAGAAAAGTATACCAAAAGGAAGCTTTTCCATACTTTTGGGGAATAAGGTTTTTGTATTTATTTTGAAAATACGTGGATTTTTCTTATTCTTTCGTAATAAATCGATTCTTTAGATTTATAGAAAGCTGTGGATATCAATACTTACCAGATAGTGCCATACAATCTGTTTGTTGTTTACAAAGAGTTGAAATCCATCTCTCCTCCGCCCTTGGCAAAGCCTGTTTTTCTGAATAAATGCCTTTCTGGGCGCACCCAGAAACCAGATGAGAGTTTCAACATTATTATTTGGTCTCGTGCGCCCAAAAATGTTTTTATAATGAGGAATACCTTTCGCGTATTCGATGCTGCAGAGTCATTCAGCAATGGCAACATATTTACGTAGGTAACGTAGGTAAGTATGGTAAGTAAATAAGCATGATTGTTACATATGTACTATAGTAATTTTTTGTTTTAGATGTAAAGTATTGAAGCACATTGGTATTGATTCCGGACAATTCTGTATCGAGATCCAAAAAGCTGCCGACAAATTACGAGTCACCAAGGCTGAAAGGTGTTCGAATATACTGAAAAATAATCCGCCAAAAGAGGATGACAGCTAGTAAAAAACTTGAACATGAATTTTTTCAGGATGAAGGAGAACCTTCTTCTGGAGCGGGTAAGTTGAAGTAATATTTTATCAAAACTAAACCCCCCCCTCTCTCTGTATTTTACTTCCCTGAAGGAAAAAACGGCTACTAAAACTACTAAGGAAATAGCAGTCTTGAAAGAAGAGGCAAATACATAATTAATTTTAATTAATATAACGATTATCATAGAGGTTTAAATCCTGAAATGGATAAGTTGGGGTAATATTTTGTCAAATTTCCCCCATTAATTTTTTTATTCAAATAATTTTTAGGCCATGTACCCATATAGCTATAAGTTTGACTAAATGCCCATTTACATCTCCACTCGCGCACATTATAACGTTAGTAACAACACCAATAAACGTGCATCACGGGATTATGGGCCATTATTGCACATTAAATTCGTCGACATGGTTGAGGTTTTCTTTGGGACGGGATTAAAATTGCAACTTTTGTTAAATGCTTTGATATATTTTGAATGCAATCTCGTTTTATATGGGTTACATATGCATCTCGGAATAATGTTCAACATGCTTTCTTGTATCATGCAGTTAAAATATATCACGAACATAGTAACTGTCAAAATTAATTCACTTGCACGATAAAATAAATTGCGGGATAAAAATTGGCATGAAATATATTTCAGGTAAGCGATATTTTTAGGTAGGAATGATTTAAAAATAAATTAGTATTGAACTGATATTAGGATTTTCTTCGTCCTTCCGTGGTTATGAACATTAATTTATGTTAAGGGGCTACATCCATCTAGAAACATGAAAAAATAGTCGATCTTCGGGATGAATTTTCTTGGAAACTATTAATGATAAATAAACAGTTATTTTTAAACTATGATAAATTTACTGTGAACATTATGAAGTGAACATAATTTAAGAATATTTAAAACCGGAGGAATATCTCCGGAGGAGATATTCCTCCGTCGTAGGTCACGTAGAAATATTTCTCCGTCTCCACCTCCGTCGGTCACGCGCCGAAGGTGGAGCATTTACAGGGTCCGGAAACAGGATTCAACGGTTTTTATTAGGCCACTGTAAAGAAACAAAGAATACATTTGAACTAATTAATACTGCAACTGAAAACACAATTCTGGAAGTTTCTAGTTTGCAAAGATCACATCCATAAGTTGACCACCGTCTTCTATACATTGCAGCAAACTGTTTCTGAAATTGAACATAACGCGTCTGAGTAAATCTTCGTTTATTGAATTTATCTCTTCGGGAATCCTTTCTTTGGGTTCCAGAAGTGTTTGGAGACGGGTAGAGTACACTTTAGACTTTAATAATCCCCGCAGAAGAAAATCCTGTGATCCTGGAGGCCATGCAAAGTCGCCAAACCTAGAGATTATGCGATTCGGGAACATATACTGTAAAGCAGCAATGCACCGTCTAGCTGTATGCGCTGTGGCGCCGTCCTGTTGGAACTATATTTCATCTTGGTCCATTCTTTGAAGTTCCACAACCACAAATGTTTCCAACATCTCAACGTACCGAAGTGAATGGACTGTAATGGTGTGGCCGTTTTCCTCAAAGAAGTATGACCCGATCACACCAAATCTGCACGCTCTACCTTTTCGTCATAAAGTGGGTGTTCATGCATTTCTCTTGGATTGTGTTCTGTTCAGTAATACCAAATTTTATCTAAATATGTTCAGTCATTTCAAAAATATGGCGGACTAAAGTTTTGGTCAAAAACCATAAAACACCCCGTATCTCAAAACCGGTTCACATTCAACGGTAAGTATAGGGGTGTTTTGAACTCAGCTGAGTGTGCTCTACCTTCCACTAGAGTATGTCCGTTTAAATCTGGGAAACCCTGTATGTTTGACAGAAAGAATATATAGATTTTTATGACAAAAGCCTTAGGCCTAAGGCTTATTTATGACAAATTGCACCCGTAAATCCCATTAGATCCATAAATCCCATTGACTTTTAGGTGAGGAATTATGGGGAAAGGGTTTTATGGTAATGCCCACTTTTACTTAGTCTAATTAAATATTAGTATTTGTTCCGGCCATCCAGGGTCGAACTCAGATCGTTATTATTACACAGCGGCAGTTCACAGAAAATACAGTATAATACAATAATGAATATCAAAGAAATGGTTGGGGGCTCTAGCCGTTTGCTTTCCTAAAATGAATTTTTAAGCGAAATAAAAAAGAAGTTATATAGAAGAAGTCTTGATGATTCGAAGTGACGTCGAGGAAAAATGTAATTAATATTAATGAATATTTTAATAAACAAAAAACGAGAAAAGAAATTTTAAAAGAAAATAAAAACTTACCAACACATTTCTCAGTCAATCTCGGTTTTTGAATCGTATGGAGACGTATCGTAAAAAAAGCTCCGAAAAACCTCGAAACCTGATACTTTCTGGGAAGTGTCTTGATCTGGCCACTGAGTCACAAAATCTACAATTATTTTATTGTCGATTCTGTCTGAAGGTGCGTTGACACTCATGTCAACAACCGAGTTACTCGAATGCTACCAATCGAATGCGTGCACGCATTCCAGTAATACTTACCGACGTGTTAGATAGTTGCTCGAAAATGAGGACATAAATTTGCGTTTTTTTGCCTTTAATATGTCGAGATTTTCAGAAAACGACCATGTTAAATTTATAGAATTATATAGTGAACATCCATGTTTGTGGAATCCAACTCTAAAAAAGTATGAAGATTGAGATGCATGTGACACCGCATTAAGAAAATTATCAAGGCAATGGGTAAAAACAAATTAATAAATAAAATGACAATGGTAAATAATAAAATAAAAAATGTACCTTCAATATACTACCAAGAAACCAAGGAGTAAAGAAAATAAATAGATAGGTACATCTAAAAAAACTAGAACTCACTCATTATAACGTACTGATCGAATTCGTGTGTCGTGTGACATACATGACAATATAAACCCTATTCGAATTCGAAGATACCGTACCAGTACTCGGTGGCGATCGAATTCCAGTTAATCGAATACGAACTCTAATGGATATCAACGCACCTTAATATCTTAGACGAGTAAGCAAATCGCAATAACATTGCGTCGCCCTCTCGCTGATATCGAAAGCATCTCCGGAGCATGCCTCTAGAGGCTTCGGATCAAAATGCAAAAACTATCACGCTCTTCGCAAGGGTCGATTTACTATATCGATTTTGTCAAAATGTCGAAATTCGAACAAAAAGCATTGCTTACATCGACCTAAAAATTTCGTGACACGCACGAAAACAGCTGTTTAGTATATAGAGAAGCCACTAAATGTCTGCCACTAATACTGTTAGATTTTAACGCACCAACTGAAAAATTTACCACTGAAGGTCCACGTGCATCAATTCACATGGATCATCCATAATAAAATACACAAAATTTTCCTCACGTGATTGCGAATGTTTTTCAATCCGTCCTCATGCATCTGATTAATATATCTATTTCTTAGTGTAGTTGAGCTAGGGAGTTTCAGGTCCATATATTTTTGTAAAAACATGAATTTTTAACATGTCTTGTTACATTACTTTTTTTAGACAAATTAATAATTTGTTATTAAGAAACACATTAGAAAATAGATGATAGATGAACTTCTCTAATACACATATTCACAAACAATTCCGAGTCACTATCAATCCAGGTTTACAGTAATTCTGATATGGATTTTTTGTTTCGTGACATACTAATTTTCACATTACCGCACAAATAAAAACAAAGAAATTGAAGCACACGATTGCATACTCGTAGATAGTAATAACAGCGATCATAATAGATCATAGCAGATTAATAACAGGCCTCTCTGTAACATGCAGTGGCAATATTGTTGCTATCAGGAGCGTACCAATTGTTATTCAGTCTCTGCTGTGGCTCTTCGGAGTAGCTTTAGAGTTATACTAGTAAAAACAATTTTAATTTATTAAATAACTGCGCATGATAAGTTTTATAAGAAAAATCTACGGAATTTGTGACCAAATCTTTAATAAACTATTATTTTTCTGGCCGTGGATAGCTCTACGTAAATCGGATATATAACGTCCGCACTATATCTCTGACTGTCGGATGTTTAACGTTTATGCTTAAATCTATGAGAGCTTTTATGTTGGTCACTGCCGGGTCTTTAGTGTTTACGTTTAAATATACGAAAGTTAGGTTAGGTTACAAGAACTTGAAAAGTTCATAAAGGATGTTGAAAATAAACAGTTTATGCAATTATTTTAGCTTTAATTGTTTTAGCTTTAAATTTTTTTTCTGTATTTAGTTTTAGTTGCTTAGGAAGTAATGTGAACATTGTTTCGTCCACATCATGGTTATGTACATTTTCAACATTAGATAATACCAACTTCTGCCCATCTGAAGACAATATGAAAGTCAATTTCATTGAACAATCATCACTCTGATAAACATAAACAAGCATGTAATAAATTAGTATAGAACTTGCACTGTTACACTTCATTGGGACAGGTTTTGATTATCAATTTAAGTTTATGCGATTCCCTTTTATATGATTGTATAAACTGTTCATTTTCAACATCCTTTATGAACTCTTCAACGTCCATCTGACTTCCATAATTGTATTCTTGTTTCGTCTGTGAAAGAGACATTTTCCCATTTATGTTCATTCCAATTTAAACGGGCTCTTGCAAATTGTAATCGTCTGGTTTCGTAACGTGGGAGAAGCCAGAAACCATAGCAGGACTGTTCGGGTTTAAATCCACTTCTTTAAGTATCCTTATCACTGTTTTAACACTTATATTGACTTGTCACGTAATCAGTAATTAATTTTTCAGATGCGGAGCTGTAAGTGAGCGACTTCGCAAGAATAGAATTCTCAAATATTGGTCATCTCTTGGCGTTGTACATCTTCTACGTCCTTAGCCAGGCCGTAATTTGTATCCTCTAGTCTCATTGTATCGCCTTACTGTACGAGAAACAGTCGATTGATGAAGATGCAATCTCCTCGCAATGTCTTCTTGTCTGTAACCCTCGTTGGCTAAAATAACAATTTTTACAGAAGTACCTAGAAATACTAGGTACTTCATCATAAGTTTGTAATTAAGTTTAAAGTTAGTGCAATAGCAGAAATGCTCATTTTGGAGAAAAGCAGGACCTTTAAAACGTTACAAGAACTTAAAGAGTTCATAAAAATGTTGAAAATAAACAGTTTATACAGTTATTTTAGCTTTATTTGTTTTAGCTTTAAAACTCAATTTCTTTCTTCTGTATTTAGTTTCCGTTGTTTAGAAAGTAACGTGAACATTGTTTCGTCCACATCATGGTTATGTACATTTTCAACATTAGATAATACCAACTTTTGCCCATCTGAGGGCAATATGAAAGTCAATTTCATAGGACAATCACCATTCTGACAAACATAAACAAGCATGTAATAAATTAGTAGAGAATTTGCACTGTTACACTTCTTTAGGACAGGTTTTGATCATAGATTTTCAACATCCTTTACGAATTCTTGACGTTCTTATAATATTGTAAAGGTCCTGTCTTTTTTCAAAATGGGAATTTCTGCTATTGCACTAACATTAAACTTAATTAAAAACTTATGGTAACCTAGTATTTTTCGCAACCTAAACTAGCGACTCTCGTAGAGCTATCCACTTCCTTTTTTTACGAGTACTCGTAACCTACTGTATTTAAAATGTAATGTGTTAGCATCTTTAGTCTTACATTACGCCTTTAGAAATACTCGTTTACAAATATCGAAGTTCTTGTAAGAAAAAACTTCTATTTCTATTTTTATGAATACTCTACCGATTGTAGTAAGATTTTCCGAAAGAAATAGTACACTTTTTTGTCGCCTTCAAAACAATTCTAGGTTATCCTAACACAGTTATGAAAACAAGCTTTTAAATTACCTACAGTATTATTTTCTTTCATCGCTATAAAAACAGCTTACCTAACACTAATTCAAATTCTATTTGTTGTTATTGCGAATTGTTTTATTATTATTTTTTTCAGTATAACGACTTCCTATAGACACATATTAATACGTCAATATCATATATCTGATATATAAATCACCAGTCGTAGGTGTTAATATTGCATTTATAAATAATATGCAATAACGTTGTTTCCTTATATCAATGAGTAATGATATTACAATGTTAATATTCATGCTCTACATAATTAAGCATGTAATTCAGTGGTTTTCACGACTAACAATAGTTTTTATATTACTTCACGGTCGATCTCGATCCATACTGTTAACCACAACCAATAGCGTAACACAAGGGTAATAACTATTGACTAATAATAAAGAAAAATATGCCTAGAAGACGCTGCAAAACATATATACCCATGCCCATACTCGTCATCATTATTATATCCATAATCTCACACCATCTTCCATTAAATTTATGTAGATAATGGTGTTAACTTGTCGTAACAAAGAATATGAAATAACAAAGACAAATACTTGAAAACACCAAATCTACAGATTTAATATTTTGAAGATTAGTATTCAGCTTTACAAGAAAACTGACAGTGGTCATTTGTTCAGGTCGGTTTGTATAATATTCAATGTAAGTTGCATCAATTTTGAGATTTCAAAAAATAAAACCCGCCACAGGTAGGATTGGACATATCTCCCGGATTGGAGCCTAACGACATACAGCTATTTCGAACTTATTAGTTCTCATCAGTGCCGTCCACGGTACGCCCATCGAGGACAAATGCCGAATGAAATCTATGGGGTATACATCTTTATCGATATGATCTATGTCAGTAACATATAAGTCGGAAATCGAGAAAAGAACCACCAAACCGCCAAGCGGTTATCAAAGTAGTTCCCGAATAGCAAGGCTATTACATAATTGCTATAGGAAACAACTACTCCTCGGGCTAAAGCTCCGCCAGGCATTGAATTATACCTAAAAGTATGTCGTTCGGTTCCAAATGGGGGACAGATGTCGAATCCTACGTGTGGCGGGTTTTATTTTTTAAAACCTTATCTCATCATGCAGAAACAGGAGAAAGGGGTCGAGAATCGCTTTTAGGTATAATTCAATGCCTGGCGGAGCTTTAGCCCGAGGAGTAGTTTTTTCCTATAGCAATTATGTAATAGCCTTGCTATTCGGCAACTACTTTGATAACCGCTTGGCGGTTTGGTGGTTCCTTTCTCGAGTTTCGACTTATATGTTATCGATTTTGAGACTTTTCTATTTTCCACAAAATTCCCTTACTTATGTTACATTGATTTTATTTCGAAAAAGAAACGATCTGTCGAAAAATCATCTGAAAATAGACGTATCAAGGGTTGAAGAATTCTTTTGAATTTAAAGGTTCTCTCGATATGCACGAATTTCGAAGTTATTGCTTTAATTCTGCGTTTCCAAAATTGTTCAAGAAGTCGATTTACATTATATTCAATGTAAATTGTGTCCATCTTGAGCCTTTTGTATTTTCCACAAAATTCCCTTACTAAGTTCATAGATTCTCTTTCACAAGAAACTTTTCCCAAAAAGACAACCTGAAAAGTCAATAAGGACATTAATCCTGCAAAATTGAATGGTGCCTTCGACGCCTTTAAATATTGATAATTGATTTAGTATAGTCGATAAGCAAGAAATCCAGAGACTTTTTAAGAAATCATAAAGTCATAGAATATTTCAAAAGTATTTACAAAAGTACTTCCGTTTTTACTAAATATTCTTGAATATGTTTAAAGTTAAACTAAGTAACTAACATAATATACTTTCCTGCTTAACTACGCCTTTTACACCCACAATAGAGCAATATATATAATAGTACCTGTATCACATTAGTAGTACAGCATAACATCACAGTAGTAGTACCTCAATCTTCAGTAGAACATCTCGAAATATTGCTTTTCTCGATAAGAGAAAGGTAAATATCAATATTAGAAGTAATTGATCGAACAAATTTTGATCGAATAGAAACTAATATATCAAACGGGCAAATGGAATCAATTGGAAGCAAGGAATTTTCCAAATAATTTACCACTTTCTACAATCGATTGTCGATACAAAAACTAATTTGTGTAAAGTATTACAGCTTTTATGCTCTCGGCTATAAATTAAATCTTCCAAACACATCTTAGCCACATCCTAGACAAAAAGTGCAGCAATCACATTTAAGATCACAAAACAAGTAGTTCATATTGGTAAGATATATGTTTAAAATATTTTTTAACTGTCCAATAAATATTCAGTCTTCTATTTTTGTTACTGTAATCGAAGGTTTCATCCCCTTCTCAAGATCTAAGTCTTTTGACTATTTTTGGTAAATATGAAATCAGCTGTATATGATAACAGTTGCTTATTTACATAGCAAAACCTACTAATACAAATATTATTAAGTTATATCTGCTCAGTAATTTGAATAATTACAAAAATTCACCAAACTTTTAAATACATTTTTGATATTGATTAAAAACTCTGCATGGTAGAAATGCAGACATTTCTACCATGAAACATACCAATTTGTTAACATGGACATAAAATGAATATAAAAATGTACACGATAGCAGTCATTTTATGATTCAATATTACGACAAAAATATTTTCTAATAAGTTAGTATATTTTTATCTAAGCTTATTAAACAGAAGTTTAAACTATTCACTAAACTCTAACAAGCTGAACGTACAACATAAATTTCAAATATACAACAATATCCCAACGATGATGGAAAATCTTGGCTATTCTTACGTTTGATTAACATATTTAGATTTTTCTTTCAGTGTTAATATTATTATCTACTGTATTTTGCTGCAATTTAGTTAGATGCTCCTATCTAAGTATTTACACTTTGGAATATTCACACTATACTTTTTATATCTAATATCATACTTATATTCAACAGCATATCTATTTTTTTGTACATAAATAACGATGGGTAAGTGTATACTCGTATATAAGTATGCATTAAATAAGATTCTACTTGAATGTGACATATTTTTATGGCATATTATTTTGATTATCTATTTTTATAAAATATTTACATTTTTTTTTATAAAAAGCACCGTTTTCCGATCCTATAATTCTATATGACAGTTGAGATTGAAATAGGGGATAATCAATGATTTTAAATCACTATTAAATGTCCCAAGTATTCTTTTAAGTATTTAAAACATAACAGTTGCCCTCTAACTTGGTTTATAGTGTTTTCTATTTCTATATGGCTTGTGCGATGTCGATTGATAATTGTTATTCCCAGATATTTATATTGCAAGTCGGCTTCTGCATTAATTTTTAATTGCATCCAAATACTTACCTGATGGAGTATATCAATATCATCAGCAGACTGAGAACTGTACCGTTAATGTTTTGAAGAAATGAGCTATTCATATAGATAGCCACAACAGCGGGCCTACTACTGTACCCTGTGGTTCTCCATAAAGAACAGCGCCAGCTTACTATAAACTCCACCAATATTCACTACTGATTCCTGTTCGACAAATAACTTTTTAAAATACACCTTTGATCCTTTTGTATATCAATTGTGAATTACTAGGAATAGAATGTCAAATTCAACAACTATAGGATAAAGAAATTGTGTGACAAATTGATCTGCAATTTCTATTAATGTTTTATATATTATTTATTATATGTTAAAAGTTAGTTTGTAAAGTAGTTGTTCTATAATAAGTCTTTTATGGTATTTTATCACTTTCTGAAGTGTGAGCTAAATTCTTAACTCAGTATTCTACAATAAATTACCACATTTGTCCCTTGAATATTCTATAACGCGCGCCCCTGGCTAGCACGCGTCCTAACGCAATTTTATTTAGTTCAATGTCAGGTCGCTAAATGTGGGAACTCAATTAAAAGTGAAAACAATACACTTTGTTCGCTACCGTAATTCTTTTATTACAATTATTTCACGAAATTAAGTTACTGTGAATAGAAGAGTTCACGGATATGGAACTCTTGTTTTCGTCGGCTGACCTTTATGTAATAATTTGCTAATTGTCTATTATATTCAAATTTTTTAATTGGTCCACGGGGATATGAATCCGATGAATAATGTCTCTAATGACAATGTTCGACTTCAGCTAATAATAGCAGTGTTTTAATTTACATCGCAAACGCAACTAGTTCGAGAAATGGTCGTCGGTTTTTGGAAAGTCATCGTTGCCATTAAAAAATGCAATTAGTAATCAGCTATTAAACAATAACTAATAATTATTATTAATAGTGATCTAACACATGGGCGAGAACATAAAAAAATCCAAGGGTACGAAAATACTTCCTCGATATATCAGTCGGTGTTTGACATGTTTTTGATGTATTGATATTATTTTTTTGTAGTTGTTTGAGCCTCAGGTAGATATGCTGTTCGTTATGTAATTGCATAAGAATTTTTTTTGTATGAATTTGATCAAATTAATGTCAAGCGGAATTTAAATAAAACGATATTGTCTTTCGAAAACTAACCACATCTTCCTTTAAGGAATGGATTTGTATGGTACATGCCATGTAAGAGTCCACCGATTAGAATGATCGGTGGACTCTTACATCGTCTATCTATATGCACTTACACACTACTTCTTCCACTGAAGGTTCTTTTAGAGTTCTACGAGATGACGAGAATACGTTTTTATAGTTAGAGAATGACTAATCTGCATCTAAGGAAGTATTATTTCCGAATTTAAAATATTCCTTCTCATCCTGATGTTAGTTATTTATACACAAGTTTTATAAATCGAAGTTTCTGTAAATCTGGATTTTTACGGAATAAAACAGTAAATTTCTGACCTATAGCAGTTCGTCTAGTATTTATCAAGTTATCAAAGGACGGAGACAGTTCTCAACTTCATTTAACTGCTTCAGACTAGTACAACTTTTTACAATGAAGGATTTTTCATAGTTTTAAGTCTATAAAATATATAAGTCATACTTGAATATTTTATTCAAATTGTTCAAATCATTACCTTCTTAAGTAACTGCATATTTTCATCAGCATCTTTAATAAATCTATTAATCTTATTAAGATATTCTCATATTAGAACTATTGATTTTTTCTCTCGATGTCCAACAGATTTCACATAATTGAATCGTTTATTTTCAAGAGGTGACATCATGTCCAATTTTTTTCGAAATTCGTAATTTAGTGGGACGTTGTAAATTGGTCCTTCTTATATCAATATGTAAAATTTCGTGGTTCTGAGATAGTAGAAAATTCCGTTTATTTTCAAAAGTTGACATGTCCCAGAACTAATGGGACTATTTGTAGTGGCTAATGGTCCATGCATTTCAAAGGAAAAATATTTTATCACGAGAATTCATGGGCAAAAAGTAGTAAAACATAAACAAATTTCTTTTGATATATCCTCGTTCTATATATTCTAAAACAAAACGATTTGGTCACAACACGTAATTTTATCGATGGCCTCACTATGAATACTTTTAAGTTCTTAAAGAAATCTGAAACCATCGTAAGACTTCCTAACGAACCCATCAATTTATAAAAATATCATCCTTTGAAAATAAATGCTTCAATTGTATTTAAACTTTTTCTAATTTTAATTTTGCTGATAATATCTCAACATTGTGATTATCTTCTACTGGCTCTGGTAGTTGTGTCGTTATCAATACTATCCATCTTGAAATACTATTATTCGAATTATTAAACTTAGAGTATGAGTTTGACAGAATGAAAACCAACAAATACTTCAGAATTTAAAAATAAAAATTTGCGAAACATTTTGATAATTATGCTCCAAAAGGGACAATCAAGCAATTAGTTATTAATCGAGTTAATACCAAATTATCATTAATCGAGTGTTTATCTTAACTTCTTTAATTTACTTCAATATGTCGATATGCAATGGGAAATATGTAGTTGTTGACGTTATTTCTTGGATAATTGGACAAAAAATATTGTTTGTATTTTGTGGCAAAATCAACGTTTTACGAAAAATTCGAATACATTTTTTACACCTTCATGCGTCATTAAAGAATCAATGATTTCCCACACTTAATACGAATATAACTCTCAGTAACATATAAGTCGGAAATCGAGAAAGGAACCACCAAGCCGCCAAGCGGCTATCAATGTAGTTCCCGAATAGCAAAGCTATTACATAATCGCTCTAGGAAACAACTACTCCTCGGGCTAAAGCCCCGCCAGGCATTGAATTATACCCAGAAGCGATCCTCGACTCCTTTCTCGTATTTGTGCACGATCAGATAAGGTTTCAAAAAATAAAACCCGCCACAGGTAGGATTCGACATTTGTCCCGGATCGGAACCGAACGACATACAGCTGTTTCGAACTTGTTAGTTCTCATCAGTGCCGTACACGGTACGCCGATTCAGGACAAATGCCGAATGAACTTTATGGCGTATACATCTTTATCGATACTCGATTTCCGACTTATATGTTACTGACAGAGATCGTATCGATAAAGATGTATACGCCATAAAGTTCATTCGGCATTTGTCCTGAATCGGCGTACCATGTACGGCACTGATGAGAACTAACAAGTTCGAAACAGCTGTATGTCGTTCGGTTCCGATCCGGGACAAATGTCGAGTCCTACCTGTAGCGGGTTTTATTTTTTGAAACAAATATAGCTATTTTCTTAATAATGTCGGATTTTTAATTTTAGAACTTTACAAAAGCTCCTTGTGTACCATAATATACGAGTATATATGTCTTGTAGAATTATAGCTTCATAAATTATTTTTCAGTTGCTTCTATCAGTTACATTTCACGTTTTGGGCAATAAACTATTCTAGAATATAATATTGAATATAAACTGTGACGAAGTAATAGATGTACCATATAAAAAAATGGAATTTTTTAATTAACTAGTACTAGATTCGTTACAAATCGCTAAATGATAATGACACCGATTTTTCAATGATGAGGGTCAGAAACTGTTTCAAAAGTTGACCGCAATGCGGTTAATAAATGCAATCATCTAATGGATCATCGTGCCTATCTTCCATTAAGAAAATATTCAAACTCAACTCAACTCGTTTTGGGTACTCAAACGAAACTAATTGGAAATATAATAATTAGTCTCGCTGTATTGAAGGGAAGACATTCGGTTGACATCCTCATCGGTTCTTAGTTTTTGCTCAATATATCTTGGTCAAAAATATTTCATAAAATATGAACAGAAATAAGTAACAGTTTTTATGTTTGTTTAACAAGAAAAACTATTTTAGCATTAACATGAGACACTTTATTACAATGTTATTTATTTAAATATTACTTTGTTATAATTTATATGTTTTCGAAACTGTTATATACTGTATAAAATTTACAATGTTGACATTTTCTTCTTCCATAACTTCTCTGTTGTGTGGCTACCCCCATACTTTTTCTCGGTGCACTGTCACTATATCTAATTCCATCCATTTCCCCTCATGGGATTATCTAAGTGTTAGGGTCTTACGGGCTAACTAAGATTACGGGTTATCTAAGAAAACACACAATAATGAAATAGTTTGTTCCAGATTCTGCCACGATCATCCAAGTATATTTAATCTTTCGCTGATCATTCCCTGAGCTTCAAAACTACCCATCACTGATATCTACTACAGCTTTTGAATTACTTCTAAATAAATTAATGAAATGATTCGCGAAACAACAAGTCAAGTTCAGTGACTCCGTCAGCATCCGGAAGAACCTACATCAGTGAACAGCAGCCGTAAAAACAGTCGTTCTTAGATGAAATCACATAAGAAATCTGCAGAAGCACATAAAGCCAATTTTCCATGAAATCATCAATAAGTTTAAAACCACATTTAATAACAAAATAACAGTGCAATATTGGCAAACACACTGAGTATTTATTATTAATTATTAAAGTGAACTAAATCAACAATATATATATATATATATATATATATATATATATATATATATATATATATATATATATATATATATATATATATATATATATATATATATCTACAACAATTGACTATATTTTATTATCATAAATTATTATTTCAAAGTATTCTCCGGAAATATAATAAAAATGACTCCCCATTAAAATAGTCTTATTTTGCAATACTGAAGGATAGTTTTTATAATTTAGTCTTAAATTAGTACTTCAATTAATATTGTCAAACACAAGTTTCATTAGTTTTGAATTTACTGAACTTATTCTACAAGCAATTCACACTCCATATATTTGTTATATTCAGTAATACATTTACAGAACTATGTTAACAGTTAATTAACTCAAAAGAACTAGATTTTACCTCAATATTTAAATTGGTCAGCATTCTTAATTATAAATTCAGATTTAATCATCTTCCCATAATGCCAACTTCGTTGACGAAACGCGTGTCGAGAAACGTGTGATTTTTCGATGTTCATGAAGAAGAGGTCTCCTGTTCTTATTGCTGTTACGAAGATTCCAGCTCCTTCCTAGGATTATATAGGAAGTATTCGAATTTTTATGTCTAAAAAACGTTATTAATATTTACCAGAAATTAATGTTGTAAGAGAGAACATTAATAGGAATAGTGAACATAAACATCTTAGTTTTTTGAAGAAACATACAACATATATGTTGAAATTTTATGTTTACAACTTACAATTTTAATATGTTTTCTTTAAATTTTTAGTATCAAAAAGATACCACTGATATAGTTGCGAAAATTTGTACATAATCGACAGTAATGGTTAGTGAACAATTTTTTACAAAAAAATAAAATAATCCTACATTTATAAATTATTTTGTTTATTTGTTATTTAACATTCAATCAACAATTTTATCTCTAAATTTCTTATTCTCTAGTGAAAACTATAGTTCAAAAAACTTAAAATTATTACAATACCATTAAGACTTCACCAAAAGTGACACCATATATTTTGACAATGAATTACATTTGACCCAGACATTTTGTGACCTAACAAGAAGAAAAAGAATATAATATTGTTTTTCCTATTTCTCTAAAACAGTGGTGTATACTAATTTTTCGAATGCCCTTCACAAGGTGAATCATAACAAATTAATTTCACAATTAGAATTATATGGATACAGTAGTAATCTTCTTTACTTAGTAAAATCATATTTTCCCAAACGTACATTATTTTTTCATATAATGGTTTTAAATCCGAGACCTTCTAAGCGTGATCTGAAGTACTTCAAGGCTCAAATTTAGGACCATTGGCCTTTATTTTATTTACTAACGAATTGACTCTAATGCTTATGTTACATCACCTTTGCTGATGAAATTATTTTTAAATTTGATCAATTGAGGTTGCAAGAATGCATCCATGTTGTCACGGTGTTCAAAACATAAACTGTCAATAAACATAGATGAATGCAAAGTTTCCTATATCCTAATTATCCAGTAGAAGTTAAAGTCATTCTCTGCTTCTAGAAAGATTTTATATCCAGTCATTGAACACTAGAAGGGTGCTTATGAGCCTCCCATTTTTATTTAAACTGTTCCATAATAGTATAGATGCAGCCTTATTATTAAGCATATTTAGTATACGCATACCTAGACTAGGCATACCTCTCGAGAAGAAAGTATGTTTTATTGTCAGACTGCAAGAACTAACATGCTACTGGATAATCTGTCTGAGCCCCTATGTTAAATGGTCACTAATTGTAAACAGCAAAAAAAAATGTGAGCATATAGAAAATAGAATTTCAAGAGACTTACAGTTTTTTGCCTCAAAATGGCAGCTGCTAACATAACCTAAAAAATTCGCTCATATGTCAAAAAAACGGTTTTTCGTGAATAAAAAAGAAAGTTGTGCTCGGATTGGAAAAAATCTTTCGATTAAATTTTTATGAACTCGAATCGATTTATTACTTTTCGAGATATATCGAAAAAATCGTTGAAAATTGCGTTTTTTTGATTTTGCTCTTAAAAATAACAATATTTGATGAAAACATTTAATAATTTCAGAAATTGTTGTCCTAAGTGAGGTGAAAATAATCGTTTTTGTACAATTAAAAAATTTTTGTTTTCAAAGTTATATTTCAAAATATAAAACCAGCCACAGGTAGGATTCGACATTTGTCCCGGATCGGAACCGAACGACATACAGCTGTTTCGAACTTGTTAGTTCTCATCAGTGCCGCATACGGTACACCGATTCAGGACAAATGCCGAATGAACTTTATGGCCTATACATCTTTATCGATACGATCTCTGTCAGTAACTTATAAGTCGGAAATCGAGAAAGGAACCACCAAGCCGCCAAGCGGCTATCAAAGTAGTTCCCGAATAGCAAAGCTATTACATAATCGCTCTAGGAAACAACTACTCCTCGGGCTAAAGATGTATATGCCATAAAGTTCATTCGGCATTTGTCCTGAATCGGCGTACGGTATGCGGCACTGATGAGAACTAATAAGTTCGAAACAGCTGTATGTCGTTCGGTTCCGATCCGGGACAAATGTCGAATCCTACCTGTGGCTGGTTTTATTTTTTGAAACCTTATCTGATCGTGCAGAAACACGAGAAAGGGGTCGAGGATCGCTTCTGGGTATAATTCAATGCCTGACGGGGCTTTAGCCCGAGGAGTAGTTGTTTCCTAGAGCGATTATGTAATAGCTTTGCTATTCGGGAACTACTTTGATAGCCGCTTGGCGGCTTGGTGGTTCCTTTCTCGATTTCCGACTTATAAGTTATTCAAAGTTATAGTTGTTTTCGTAAAAAAAGGTGTTTCTGTAAAATGGCTTTTCCATCGAAACGGATGGTCCCACAGACTTGTTCGAGGGCTTATTTTCTTCGCTAGGAGTTCTATTACATATAGATTTTCAGCATCTATCGATTTTTTTAATTTCTTGTATAAAAAATCGCGTTTGAAAATGGCGTTATTTTCGTACATCAGTTTTTTGGCAATAAATTCTTGTAATAAAACCTATGTACGAAAATCACGTTATCTTCAAACGCAATTTTTTATATAAAAAATTAAGAAAATCGATTGTTGCTGAAAATATGTTTGTAGTACAACTCCTAACGAAGAAAATACGCCCTTGAACAAGTCTGTAGGACCATCCGTTTCGATGGAAAAGCCGTTTTACGAAAACACCTTTTTTACGAAAACATCTATAACTTTGAGAAGAAAAATATTTTGGAATTGTACAAAAACGATTGTTTTCATCTTACTTAGGACTACATTTCCTGAAACTATTAAATGTTTTCATCAAATATTGTTATTTTTGGAGCAAAAACAAAAAACTCAATTTTCAACGGTTTTTTAGATATACCTCGAAAAGTAATGAATCGATTCGAGCTCACAGAAATTGAATCGAAAGATTTTTTCATTATCTACAACTTTTTCGTTAACTTTTTCCAATCCGAGCACAACTTTCTCTTTTATCCGCGAAAAACCGTTTTCTTGACTTTGCGAATTTTTTAGGTTATGTTAGCGGCCGCCATTTTGAGAGCAAAAAATTAGTGACCGGGTCATTCCCTATTGATTGGACTATTTAGTACGTACTAACAGTAAGTAAGTAACAACTTTTTATTGTGCTGTAAGTTATATGCTACTGAGGTATTAAATTGTTCATTTATGTCAAAATTATTCAGAGATTACCTCTTTGTTATTTATTTGTTTTAGTTATCTACTGTACACTGTTTTACTGTACTGTACTGTTTTAGTTATCTACTGTTTAGTTATCTACTGTATTTATTTGTATCTTTGTCCTATAAATGGATTTATTCTGTTGAATAATAAAGGCATTATTATTATTATAGACAATGCAGATATTTCACCATAAAAACCTGAACGCTCTGTATAACACGATACGGACACATGTACTATACATTTCATCGCTATTTGCCAAATAAAAAATTCTCTTATCTTGCCAATAAACGGAACAGTCTACCTGAGCCTAGCCATAAAAACAAGACATGGTAAGAGATAATAGCCGTTTGGGATTTTATTTTTCCGCATTCCACTATACGCGGAAAAGTAATGTAATCGTGTAAAGAAAAAGTAAAAAAACTAAAATTTTTTTGGGTTTATTTTTCGTTTTTCGGCCTAAAAACCAAAAAAAAAATTGTTTTTAAAAAATTTTTGCTGTGCATGCATCGTTGTCATCGTCATCGTTGTCATCGTTGTCGTCGGCATTTATTTTTGTTAGCACGATAACACAACTAAAATATGTCGGTTCAATCGGGTTTTCACCGATTCTGATTGGGGATGTCTCCCAGACGACACCTATTCATTTTGAGGTGGATAGAACACACTCTACCATGTATATGAGTCATGAGAAAGTACAATGATGAACTATTTGAGAATTTTTTTTTTGTTAGCATGATCAGTCAATTAAGTCGTATCGGGATTCGACTGATTCTGATTAGGGACGTCTGCTAGATGACATCTATTGATTTTGAGGTGGATAGGACACACCCCACCCTGTCCATGGGTCATGAGAAAACATGATGGTGGACTATTTAGAAAAAGTAAAACTGTCGCATAAAACACATGTTCTGCATATACTCGTATGTGTTGGGTTTATTTTTCCTCGGCCACTCAATTTCGAGATAGAGATGTTTCACGTGCAGAAAAGTCCGTTTTAAGGTTTTAAAACTGTTTATTTGGCAAATAGCGATAAAATAAACTATATTTTCAGAATGCAAAATATCGTTTCCTTCATTAAAAATTCAATATTTGCCTAAGGTTATTGCAATTCATCATTTACCATACCGAATGTTCTCGGGCACGTACTCAAACAATTTAGGTAATTTTCCGGAGCTTAAGCAAGAAATCGAAAAATACGCCTAACCTTAGACAAGGAAGTTATTGGGGTGTACCAGTGCGAGGAAAGCGCTTTGTATATTCCCTTAAAAAACCTAATCTAGATTCCGAATTAATATAGAGGCTATTTTTTATTGTGTTTATTATGAAGCGTGATCGGCTCGAAGGCTGGCACCGATAGGCGTACTTGAATTTTGTAGGTGCTATGAATAATTTATTTTGTTTTAAATAATATTACACGGATCACTGCATTTTCCAAAGTCAGTGATGCCGTTAATAGATCGATCTATTTCTAGGTTTATAGATTGGATCGGTAAATTATCTAAGCCGGAGAAGTATTTGCTTCCAATTTATTTATTTTTTTTTCGATTCCTGTTTGCAAGAAAACGTAATCTCTTTAAATTATAGCTTTGTATATATTACTAAGTGCAACAATTTCAGTAATTACTTCCACTATCCTCTATCGTTCTATATATCTGATCAATTTTTATTCGATATTTAATGGTGTAATATAAGTGATATGAAACAATCTTTGAAATTAATTAAAATATGATAGCACGTTTCTTACAAATCAGCGTTAACCTTCCAAAATTATAGTTTCTACTTGAATTGTTATTGAATTTTGTAACACTGTTGAAAGTATGCAGATTTTTGCACGTACTTTACCAACTGAACTGATTTTACAGTATTCTGTAGTTTGAATTCTTTTAGATTTTCAGATATATCCGGAACACAAATAATTTCCGATTTTCTGCAGATGAAATCACTTGCAATGGATAACAAGAAAAGGCTTTTGGATTACTCGAAAGGGCAGTGTACAATTTATAATCGTCAAAATAAAAAATAACACAATCGATTTTCTTTCTCAAAATAATCTATTTTTTTAATAAAACTCATAGGTATTGTTTTAAATAACTATTTAAAGTTAAATAACTATCTGGAACACCTAGCTAAGGACATTGGGAAGAGTTATATCTTAATTTTGCTTTCCCAGTAACTTTTGTTCAGATGTAATACATTTGGGAGTATACTTAATTTTTTTCAAAAAATAAAACCCGCCAGGGGTAGGATTCGACATTTGTCCCGGATTGGAACCGAATGACATACAGCTGTTTCTAACTTATTAGTTCTCATCAGTACCGTACACGGTACGCCGATCCAGGACCAATCCGGGTTCCATTCAAATCCGGGACAAATGTCGAATCCTACCTGTGGCGGGTTTTATTTTTTGAAACCTTATCTGATCGTGCAGAAACACGAGAAAGGGGTCGAGGATCGTTTTTAGGTATAATTCAATGCCTGGCGGGGCTTTAGCCCGAGGAGTAGTTGTTTCCTATAGCGATTATGTAATAGCTTTGCTATTCGGGAACTACTTTGATAACCGTTTGGCGGTTTAGTAGTTTCTTTCTCGATTTCCGACTTATATGTCACCAGTATACTTAATACTAAAAGTTAACTGTCAGAAATATTGCAGGAATTATAGTAACGGTTAAAGATATTATTAAATCTATTAATAGAAACACTATCTCTAAGGTGTTTAGATATCTTTTGGAATGTCATATTCTTAATAAAATAGTATTTGTATGAAAATGAATTAAACATGAATTAAACATTCGAATATTAAGTTTAAAAGTTTAAATATTAATATTGATGATGTTGCACACTATTCTGGATGTTCTAGAAATCAGGAAGGTAGCTAATATACGTGAGCACTTAATGGGAAGAATTATTCCCCTAGCAATTAATATTGAAGTGTTTTCTTTCACTATTGTCTCTAATATAAATGTTCCCATAATTCTCTTAATAGCGTTTTGTTTCAAATGGGACACCATGTATAATTCCAAAAAAAAAATTAAATGACCTTCAGCGTCAGTTTTATTTTGATTAGAAGTGTGAAACTGATTTACATACAAATAAAATAGGTATGTG
The DNA here is from genome assembly GCA_037954035.1 of Rosalia funebris. Classification (NCBI taxonomy): domain Eukaryota; kingdom Metazoa; phylum Arthropoda; class Insecta; order Coleoptera; family Cerambycidae; genus Rosalia; species Rosalia funebris. The sequence continues at coordinate 38,270,815 of JAZFAV010000015.1, forward strand.
TTAGCAATATTTCTCACATTGGCTATATATAGACAAATTGATCACAAGTAGTTAAATATTTATGTCGCACATGCACAGAATACGATTAAAGATGTGAGTAATCCTTGGGTTTGAATTCCGGTATCCATCAAACCATACAATCTGTATGATCAAATATCAATTTGGGAGCTAATTTTATATCAAATATGAATGTTTAGTTCTGATTATGAATTAGTTCTGATTCACTTCTAATAACATATAATTAATAGGAAGTAATATTTATCTTCAACAATATCTTTTGTAATTATTTCGACTCTACTGGCATTTCTTGATGTTTCTCAAATATCTAATCACATTTTCAATCATACAGCATTGAAATTAAAACATGTTTTAAAGTGAAGACACTAAAACCATCAAAGTATAATAGTCATATAATTATGTTTATCATCCAAAAACATTACATCTTCTTATACAAAGTTCTAAATCCTGATTCACTACATATACTATAATGGTGCCCACTCATCACCATGTTTCTTGTATGTGTTATACTTTTTGGCAAACATAAAATTTTTATAAACCCTCTTCATACTTATAGAATGTCTCCATAGTATCCTGTCAGAATAAGATGGAGAAGTATGAAGTTTAACTTAATAGGAAAAATATTTCATATTTTGATATACAAAAATTGTGTCAAAATTAAAATTCCCAGAAATCGTAATAATTTGGGACACTCTCCAAGTGCTAGGGAAGTAGTTTATAGGCAACATGGCATTAAAAATAATGGTTGTTAGTTGTATGCAAGTACTTTTGTGAGAGTTCTCGCAGAACTTTGCCAGATATTAGGTCAAATCCTGGTGCTTTTTTATGTCGATTTCATTCATTATTGTTTGTTTTACTTGTTTAACCGTAAATTTGTTATGAGGCTTGGCCATGTGAAATAATACATTTAGGAAATCTGTTATCTCCTTTTCTTCGTTTGTGGATAGAGCAGAGATGAATTAATTAAATACGTTTTTTAGGTATTTGGAGGAAACTTCAATTTTTTCCTTATTGGTCCTGGCCCGAATATCGTCGTCTTATTTCATTGGTGGATTCGGCATTTGAGGTATTTTAAGTTTCCTTGTGGCTATCCAGAGCGAATAATCCTTTGCTTTGGTTGGAGATAAGGTTTCCAGGTATTCTTTAATTCCTTCATTTTGTTCTTCATGTATTAAGTTTTTTAACTCTTCTGTTGCCTTGTTACATTTTCTCTTATCTCTTTTTTCTTCCATTCTTGTTTGTTGTCGTTTTTGTCACAACTGTCTTTTATCTGTAATCTTTCGTTTAATTGTGAGATACATATCATTTCCTTTTAGGGGTACAGCATAGTACCCCTAAGTAGTGCTTACCATGCTGGAGTCGCATACCCTGCTGCAGCTTGTATAGTTTTTGTTAAAGCTATCGCTGCTATTTCTATGTTCAGCTCATTTTTTAAGGCCATATTTAGTGGAATCGGGCTGTCCAATTTTCTTTTTCTGAATAGTGACAAATCAGTCCTATTGTTATGCAGTGAAAGTTGCTTTTCTTTGCATTAGATTTCTGAGTAAATTGTTAATGACACCGGTGAGTGGTCAGATAAATAAAGTATGATTCCAATTTGCACTTTTTGGTGTCAATACCTGCCGTGACCCAAAAGTCTATGTCATCAGGAGTTTTGTTTCTGTCTGATGGCCAATATGTTGGTTGACCAGTAGAGACTTGTTGTAAGTTGTTTGTCTCCATAGATTTGAGAAATTCTCTGCCTTTTGGAGTTGTGAATTTAGAGCCCCATATTGGGTGTTTACCACTGTAGTCTCCCCCTGCATTAATTTATTACCTAGAGTAATAAGAATCCCTGACAATGTACTTTTCTGTTGACGTGTTTAGGTGGAAAGCAGATTGTAGAAATTGAAATTGTTATTCGTCCATATTCTTCTTCAATAGTAATACTGGTAGCTTGTAGATAATTCTTAGTAAATATCTCCCTTTCATAATGTTTAATGGTATCGCGAATAATTATAGCAGTTCCTCCATGTGCTCTGATATATGGGTGTTTTGTGTGGTATAGTTTATATTAAGGAATTCATAGATAATGTATGTCTGTTATATGTGTCTCAGAAATCATCATTATGCCGATATTTTGCTCATATATGAATGTTTTGAGCTTTATAACATGTTGCTGAAGGCCACTGACTATCCAAACGGCTATTTCATATTTACCTTGTTTAAGCTAGTTTGTTGACGATGGTGCTAAGTAAATTAAGCATAGTACTCATTTGCTCCATGAGCTTACTTTACCTAACATAAGACGACATCTAGGTTAGCACAAGATAGGAGAAGCTGGAGGTTAGCGTCCAACCAGTCTTAGGACTGATGACCTCATGATGAAGACGACATCATTTGTTTGCCCTGCATATTTAGTAACTTTTGTACTGCAGGGTCAGGTCGAAATTAGTCCTGATGTCTGTGAATATTCCAATTTTTTTTCTACTAAACTCTTGATTAATAATTTATGTCACTAATAAATTATTTAACTTCACAACTAATACTATAGTGGACGACTGCGTCAAAAGTTTAAATTTTCGGAAAATATCCCATGTCAAGACATTCCCAGCATTTTTAAGCCTTTAGTACAGATCTATCTGTTCGATTTCAGATAAATCCATGGAAATTCATTCTTACCGAATTCTTCTGTTGAAACCGAAATATTATTACTTTCTTAGGTTTTACTGTATCTATTTTGATATTCTATTAAACTACTACTATAATAAAAACTTCACAATAAATGCCTCAGTTGAAATCACTCACCGCTTATTACAATACATAATGCATAATGCAATTGTATTGTAAACACCAAGTTTTTCTCGTATTTACCCTAATTATTACCAGCATAAATTGCGGGCAAGCCGTTTTTTATCGTACGGTCTGAAAACGGTACTGCCAATCCTGCGGTTTTCAAGGTCCCGACGATGAGGAAAGAAAGGCTCACCCCGCAGACAAAAACTGTTGACAATCAAATTTAGTCCTACTTTTTAGGGTTTCGAGTCGGCTCCACGCCGATTTGCAAAAAAAATCGCCGTTTTTTACGGCCAAGGAATTTTTTGTTTCCTGCAGCGATTACATTCGCAGCTACGGGATCGCCTAAATTGTGGACCAAAAAAAATAATTCATGTCAATGCTGTGACTAACGAATTCAGTCTTACAAATCTCTTTTTCTTGTTTCGTTATGACACTGTTCGTCATATCCAAACAATTTGGGACTGTCAGCACGAGCAAATGCTTCGATTGTGTTAAGCGAATTATAAAAAACACTCCTGGTTTCTCTGTCTAGCCATGCGTAGAGGTCTTATTGGGAAAGCTTTCTGATTAATCTCGTATTCTAATTAACAGCTAATTACTATGCACTGTGTGATATCCACGGGTTTTACTAAAAACTGTTATTTATTGTACAAAGCCGAGTTAATAATTGCTAGCGGATTACGCCAATAATTATATTAATTCTCTCTGAATTACTGCGTGCCTTCGGCGGTGGCGATTCTCATCTTCTGTAACTTGTGTATGTCTTCATGAAGAACGAGTTGTCACCGGGACTTTCAGCGGTACCAACAACGCTGTATTTCAAACTAATTAAAAACATTAAAATGCGACTGCCCCAGGAAAAAATTAATTAAATAACCACCGGTAGCCTTCTGAAATATTGCATAGGTTTTTGTTATCCAGCTATAGTTCGTTGTTTATCCAAAAACGAACCTTAGTAAATTAATTATAATAAATGCATAAATTAATTTTGTTTTAATGGACGGTAAAAAGTGATATTTATTATAAAGTGCAATGGGTTAGAAACGGAAATTGTGGACCGTGGAAGGTGAGCAATATTTGAAGCGCTCCAATTGCTCCGCTCCTTGAATGCTTATATTATCGGGACGCGAAAGCGTCCTATCTCGTATCAGTATTTCTGAAAAAAATCGCTAATTTCTCAAAAGGAACACGTGATGTCAATTCGATACAATTAATTCTTATACAGAGAGGACCCGATTGATTGAATATGAAGTGAGGTAGATAATACAGTAAAATTATTAAAATTAATTTCTATTATAGCTTGACTCAACTCTAATGACTTGAACCCTAGCTTTTAGTGAGTGGTACCAGTCATGACTCAGAACTACAGTACAAATGACATCTTTGTAGATATATGTATAGAGAATATGTCATATGTCTGCGTTCCAGAGAGCTATGACAAATGATCTATCAGTACTGAACTTAACGCCCACCATATTCTAACGTAGCCTTGTAATAGGCTAGTTTCTAATTTGTAACTAAATTTTGTTTTTGTTTAGTGAACGTCTTTGATTTAGTCTATCGTCAGCAGATTTATAACCTAAAATCTGGTTAATATAATAATAACTAATAACCTTTATCGAATTGCTGTTAGTTCAAACCATTTTATGTGATACTATTAGTATAACGATCATACTACTACATACAGAATCAAACAAAAATATACTACCAATTTCGAAATATAGCTATTTGGGAGTTGAAAGTTTTTAATTTATAGTTACTTGTCAGTCACATTAGTTGGAAACAGTGGCCATGTTGATTCCATCAATATCTATTGCGAATATCTCTCTTGCATTCCGCTTTTATTTAGTTTCTCATTACACTCGTAGTCTCTACATTTGATTTGATTTCTTATCACTTTTAATCCTTTAATTATGTTTGGTGTATCTTGTTCTATCACTATTTTCTTACGTAATTTATAGTTTCATTTCCTTCCTCTCTTAAGGATATCTCTTCTCTCTTCGGAGAAATTCCTCTGAAAGAAATAATATTCTATTAAGGAAGAATCTTTCAATATTTGTTTGCTATTTGTCGTCTCTTTTCATTGACCTTACTTTTAAATGTTTGCTCTATTTCTTATTTTTGGGAAAGGGGCTGGAACTTTCGATGCAACCACAAAAAAAAGAGACCAGTTTTCCACTAACACCGAAAGACTACACGTTTCTCGAAGCGCGTTTCTGCAATTCAATTGACGTCATCGGGAGACGGTTAAAACTAGTTTTGAACTATTTCTGACATTGCTTCATTCATTGTCCTTAAATTGTATTCTGGATTTATTTCTGTATATACCCTATTCCTGTGCATATAGGTATAACTGCCTTCCCGATAGTATTGTACATAGAACTTAGTGAAATTATTTATAGAACATTTTTCGTCTCAAAACAAATTTGACGAAACTATAGGAAACTGGAATCAAAATATAGAAAATAAAATCAATAATCACATTATGTAAGCTTTAATACACCCCATTTCCTTTTTAATCTTTTCCGACAAATTATGCCTGTCCTTGTTTCCCTTCTCAAGTATATGTTTATTAAAACATCTTCAGAGGAAATTTGGTTAACTATTGCTGCCTAATTCAACATTGCAACACATTTATTATATTCTCTTTAATCACAGGAGCTATTTTAATCACCTGTATGTTTTAATAGCTAATGTTATAATCTTCGATAAGAAAATTTGTTATTCAAATGGGAAGTGGAAATTGATGGCATTTATAACTTTTCCGCACGTAGAACATATCTATCTCGAAATCAAGTGGCCGAGAAAAAATAAACCAACACATAAATGCAGAATGTGTGTTTTATGCGGCAGTTTTACTTTTTTCAATGTTTCTCAAATAGTCCACCATCGTGCCTTCTCATGACCGATGGACAAGGTGGGGTGTGTCCTATCTACCTCAAAATCAATAGGTGACGTTTGGTAGACGTCTCCGATCAGAATCAGTCAAAACCCGATCGATCAGAAACGATTTAGTTGAGTTATCGTGCTAACAAGAATAAATGCCGACGACAACGACAACCATAAACACACACACACAAAAAATTGTTTAAAAACCTTTTTTTTTTGTTTTTCTCTGGACCACTCTGTAGTCAATTTCGTACACTCAAAATGCAAAATGCTGCCGTTCGAAGAAAAACTATCGTACTGTATTTCATGTTGCCAAACGTTGACCACAAATAATTCCAGCAGACCTTATCGATCTACTGGCACTATTTTAACTAGTAGGTGATGCCGATTGTGACACTACACACAGTGAGTCACGGAAAAAATCGTATTTTGTTACGGGAAACATTTACGTTTGCGAACAAAGCAAACCATAAAGATATTCTTTATACCATCCATCGCATTTTTTTTTTTTTAATATCACACTAATATAACTCGATATTTAAGTGGTAGTATCATGTGGTATATGATCTAAGACAAATATTGAGTAGTAGAAAGAAAGTTAAAGAAACTGGAAATACATCTGTATCTTTAACCTATAGAGAAAATTAATAAAAAAAAACATAATCACGTAAGTCTATGAAAGACATCGTAATATAAGGTAAAAATGTCAAAAATCATTATTTTGGTTTTTTACAATTGTAAACTAACTAATCACTATTAGCCTTTTGTTACAAAATGGTCCATACATTCATAAAATCAAAGATATTGTACAAAATTGTTAAAGGAAAGAATAAATTAAAAAACTTTGTTTTGGTCTCCTCTTCGAAAAAGCGAAAAACTTTTCAAACACATATCTTTTTACAAGTTGTTTCAATAGGGACACTCGAAGTTTGTTAGGTTATAATGGCCATACTGTTAAAGCAACGTCTGTCAAATTTATTGTGAATTGTTCATTAGTGTATGGCAAATCAACATGGAAACTTATAGCGTTCAACAATCAATCCAGGATTAATTATTAAATTTTACTTTCAAAATCAGTGCTCTGTTCCGTGCATTACGTGATTTTTATCCTCGCCACAACCACAGCTTACTCAATACCACAGTATTGAGTAAGCTGTGCCACAACCGTCCCGCCAAGCCGACTATTCGACGTTTGATGGCCAAATTCGAGTCAAACTGTTTGATAAAGAATCAGCCAATACTCGTAGGTCACCGAAACGCAAGGTCTGCTGAGAACGTCGCTGATATGCGTGAAAGTATACAGTAAAACCGGAGGGAGTCAACTTCTCGGCATTCACGAGAACTTGGGCTTTCTGCGACTTCAACTTGGCGAATTTTGCGTCGGGACTTGGGTTGGCATCCGTATCAAATCCAACTCACCCAGGATCTTAAGGTAAACGACCATAGACAACGCTGTGTGTTCACTGATTGGGCTCTAGAGCGATTGAAAATTGACCTAAACTTGAAAAATCAAAAAAATCATATTTAGCGACGAGGTCCATTTTTGGATGAATGGATATGTAAACAAGCAAAATTTTCGGATTTGGGACCATACCAATTTACAGGAGATACACCAGCACCAAATTCATCCCGAGAAAGTCACTGGTTTTTTTAGATTGTCTTGTGTATACTGTTTTAGACTGTCTTGTGTTACTTTTGTTTGTTTGTTCTTGATTCAACCATATTAATATTTACTTAGTTGAAATAAACAATGTTTTAATCATATGTATGTTTCTTATATAATATGTACATATTCAAACTACCGATTGTCATCAATGATGCAGTGCAGCAGAACTACTTGTCGTATTCCAGAACTAGTAATTATTTTCCAGAACTACTAGTAAAACCATTAACTTTTTTAAAATATTTTATTTCTTTCAGGTTTCCTCTAGGCCTTGCGCTTTATATATTTTCACACATAGTGATGATAGCTTTCAAATCTGATGGCTTAAATCTGAACAAAATTGAATTAGATGTATTCTTTTATTATTCTGTGATATTTTGTGTTCGTTTTTAAATTTTAGTGTGGGATGACGTATTTACGGTAAGTTCCTTGTTTGACTGCTAGATTGAAAAATCACAGGTTTGTTTAATCCTATAATTTCTTTTACAGTTTTACGATAAGTTATGTTTATGTAGTAACAACTGTTTTGTTATTGGATTTAAACACCTAAAGTGCCGTGAGGGACTAATGCTATCCCTCATTCTGCATAATTTTTTCAGACTCGCTGCAGCTGCGGTGGACAAACATTGTCCTCCAGTCCAATTTTCACTTATGGCCACGTCAGCCAGCGTATGTTCGACAAATCCTATTAAAACCTATGTATATGGCTAGAAGATGTATTAGACAATATTATACTGTATTTGGTTTTAGTGTCGGCCTGTAGAAAGTTTGTCAAAGGTATATCTTGCCATGATGGAATAAAACAACAAGAAATTTAGCGTAAAAACTTTAAATCAAGACAGAGGCGTGCTTATCAAAAAAACAAGACAGACAGTAATATTTAGAGCATTTTTCACAGAATAGTTTTGTTTTGCGTGTTTTATTGTTGGCAATTTTTCTACCCGAATCTTTGGAAATTTGCTCATAGCAAGAAGAACATGATCGTCTATTTTCGCTGTCTACTAGAATATGATTGTTTTCGCTGGTTTTTTCATTAGTGGCTACTAGCTTATCAAGTTTTGTAAGGCCTGAAACACAAAAAAAAGTAAAACTATCGATCAAAATGTCTTCCATATTGTTTAACCTTTTATCACTTCCTCACGAAATTGAGTTATACTCATTTATTCATTTGTTACTCTTTGATGCAACAAATATGAGTTTACTATAGCAGCCCCAATTACAAGTTCAATTGCGAGCTTTCTATACCATTTGACACCTCGCCGCAATGATGAATTGTATGACTTCATTTGATCTAAATAAATAAAATTATTATAATGAAAATGAAAAGAAATAGTGTGTAAAGACCTACCTGAGATGTCGATATACGCCTTGTGCTTGTTATATTCTATCACAGTTTTTGGCTTCAGAATATCACCCGTTCTCTTTCTAACTGTAACCATTTCTGGTACATGTTTTGTATTGAGCATTAGGACGTCCCTCTTATCCTTGCATTTTTCTACAAAAATGCCTGTGTTACTTTCCTCTGTTATAGTTTGTCCCCGTTTCAATTGCCCTTGCAAAACATTCTTACGATTGAATTTCCTATTGCTGCGAAGGGTTCCAATAATGTAAGTATTGGTTTCAAGTAACTTATGTGCTAGCTCAACGGACGTGTAGTAATTTTCAACTACTATTGTTCATCCACTATTTAGTAAATTAGGTGGTTCGTCAATTTCAGAACCACCTGAGACGGAACTGTATAATTCCGTATTGAAGTACCCACCTTCAAGGCATAATTTAAAAAGTTTGATGCCGAATTTGAATCTTTTGTTTGATATATATTGCTTAAGTTTAAGCCTACCCTTGAAAGGTACAAGTGTCTCATCTATGTAGATAAATTCACTAGGAATAATTGGAGCTTGAAACGATTGTTGAAATTTTGTCAGTAATTGGGAAATCTTGTACAATCTGTCATCAATATTAGCATTTTCTTTATTAGAAAAATGCCACGTCTTTAGTAATATTTGAAAACGATTCCTTGATAAAACATTTTTCAGCGAGTTTTCATATAAACATTTTTTCGACCAATAGTCACTGATTGATGGAAGTTGCAGTAGTCCCATCCACATAAGGCAGCCAATAAATGTTTCCATTTCTTCTTGAGTAGTATCTTTCCAGTTCTGAATTCGGGATCGTTTTGAAGTAGTTCTTTTATTTTTCTCTTGCTGAGCATAAACATTCGTTTCGTTGACGAAGAGTTGAAATATTTCGTCAGTGATCATCATTTTATAAAAATCGTAGGGAGTTTTTTTGATAAAGGTCATAAATATGTGAATGAATTCCTGAATCATTCAGAGTTAATGAAATGTTTTTCAAGTAGTTTCCAGTTACTGGTCCCCACATCAAATTTATTTCTATGTGTTGTTCCGAAAAGTTCGTCTCTTCATCATTATAGTCGATATTTTGAGCAACTACTGACTCAATAATGTCATCAATATTATTTAAAGTACTACTTTTTGGAGTTTTGTCGGCATTTTCTATACTAGAGGTAGATGGTCGAGGTTCTTGAATTTGTTGTGTATTGAGACTGGGGTTAATAGACGTTGTTGAAGTGTCAAATTTTATGAATTTTTTAACCGTCAGCAATTCTTTATTTTTGAAATATTTTGTTCCTTTTTTTGGCGTAACGGGATCATCCGAATCAGAACTATCTGAAGGTTCATACTCGCTGACTACTGGTGAAACATCAGATTCATCTGCGGACAAAAGTTCATTCCATAAAGCAATCAATATGTCTTGTTCCTTTTCATAATAAATCATTTTCACAACACACAAACACCAAATAACTCACAATGACTAAAACACCAGCTTACTCTATCATAGTTCGGTACAAATTGCAAGTATCAACAGGAAATTGTGTCAACTACGCATGTTCCCCGCGGCCAGATTGAAAATCACAGTAGCTGTGGCCGTGGGGAACAAACGTTGTCTGACAGAAAAAAAATTGTTTTTTGACACTATAGTTGAAGAAAATAAATCGTTGAAGTGATCTTTGAATATACCATGCAATAAGAAAAGAAAATATAGAAAAAAATTATGTGGCCATTATAAACGTCTCACCTAGATTTCCATTGCGGCAGTCTAGGTGTTAAAATTTAAATAATTATTGATTTACCACATCGGAAATATTGCAAGTATTGTTATGTATAAAACTTCTTTTACACTAACGAAATTAATTTATTAAAGGATCATATTTTTAACGCGTCTAATTAATCGTAATGTAACAATTTCATGCCTTTTTACTTATTCTATGTTTCAGAGTAACGCAGTTTAAAATACGCTTTTCGTAATATGGTTTAGAACAAACTTACCTTATAGCTTTATCACCATGTTTCGTTGAAATACTCTATCTGTAGAATGCAGTTTTATGGAGAAAACTTAAGTCATTCAAGTTAATTGTCAGACACCAAGCTACTAAAAATGCAACCCTTTGCTCTACTATTACAGCTATTACATTGAGGGATGACCCCTTCTATTCTGCTATAGAGATATTTTAGTATAAGTGCCACATGATTGGTATGTCCGGAGAATGATAGTTTATCATCATAGTAGACACCAAGATCCTTAATATTTTTGGAATGTAATAAAATTGTACCTGCAACAGAATAGTCAAGCATTAGTGGCAGCTTCTTTAAGGTAGCTTTAGATAGATAACTTCTTTTAAATAGGAGCTTTAATTAATTTTATATTTATCTATGTTTATTGATTTTTAATTCTCCGAACACAAGATGGTCGATGAATTTTTGAAACTTCAATAAATCATCTAATCAGGTTATATTTAAAAATTATTTTAAATCGTCGGCAAAGGATGATGATACATAATCATTAAAGTCAATTTGTTAATAAATAGGATAACGAACAATGGTCCTAAATTTGAGCGTTGAGATACTCCAAAGGACGATGAGAAGGTCTCATCGGATTTGGAGCCATTATATGAAGCAAATAATGTACGTCTGGATCAATACGATTTTACTAAATAAAGAAAATTACTACTGAATTCATGTAATTCTAATTTTAAAATTAATATATTATGACTCACTTTCAAAAAGATTTTTAAAAATCAGTATGCACCAGATACACTTGACCTCCTCTCCACTGATATATTCCTTAAATATTTATAAATAGAAACAGTCTATTGAGATGCAATTTAGCGAATAAATTGTCACAACTTATCTGTATTATTGACAGACATTTCAATGTTTTAAAGCTTTCATTTTACACTATTATTAATGTTTGTTTCAATCAAAATAGTAAATTATATCTCTACTGAGATATAAAAAATCCTAAAGATAATAAATGAACGTCAGATTTGTAGCATTTGGTTTGTAAATGCATATCTCTCTCAAAAACAATATTTAATAAATTTTCCTTAATTAACAATTAAACATCAGATAGCGATCTCGCAGTAATTAATTAAAGCACATACGATTACTCTAAGGTTAAAGTTCTCACAATAACAACGATAATCCAATAAACAACCTACGTAACAAACGAATCAATAAAAATGGGCTAATTTGGCAACATGGCAATCGGGGCTAATTTAGCTCACGTAATAGCTCGCAACCGTTACCATGTAGATATATTATTTATCATTAGTAAATCGAGACAATAACTCATAATAGTGCCAAAATAAGTTGCTCAAAATTAATTTGTTAAAAATGTATGGTATGAGAAATATATAGTCTAGAGCAGAAGTAAAACTTTGCAAATATATAGTTCACCAAATTCAGTTCAGATGTAAATTACAGATGCAGATATGCTCAATTTAAATCTACATAATTGTATAATCTGTATTATCGATAAGTTTTGATATGTTTTGAACAGTTTTACAATAGATATTTGAATTAAAATAGGAAGAGAAAACAATTGTATTTACCTCACCTTTAAACTAACGTATTAACGAGATTTAGTACTGCCCGTCAAGAATAGGAAAAAGTGTGAGATTTTCTATGTATGCGTAAAGGAAGGAGTGACGGAGTATGCAGAGGGAAAAGGATGCACTTTACGCCAGGCCAGATCGAATGTGTACATTCACATTCAATATATATTAATCGATATTCACTCTGCAAGGCTCTCAATGCGACTGATTGTTAGTAAAGACCAGGCTATTTACTACGCACCTCGTGGGCAGTCTGATATCGCAGTTTTGAGTCCTGTTCCTATTCTGAACAAGCTTGCACATCTAAATTTACTAAAGTCTTGTAGTAAATCTAAACGACTTGTATTTGATATGGAATCGATTGTGCTAGAATATTCCAGACTAACTATACCTTCATAATCAATTGGTAAATGTTCCCGAACTACCTGCAAAAGAATAAGTATATACAGTAGGTCTGAAAAATAATGTAAAATTACACAGACTATATAGTGAGTCCGAATAAATTTGATGAAGCTAATGCTAACGTTTTTATTTTCTTTGATAATCACTCAGACATGTCGAAAGCAAGGAAGTATATAAAAAAGAAAATGAAACACAAAGGAAATATAAAGAAATTATAAAATATTGTAAGACAAAATTAATTTGAAGTGGTTATTGATGTTTTATAAAACTTTTATCATTTTCAAACTTATGTTCTAATTAATTTTAGGTCTTTTAGTGAATATAAGACCACCTGTACTTTATATGGTCCTGAGTGTACTAAAATATCCTAGCATGCGTATACCTTTGTAATCAGCTACCAGGTATTCCCGAGCTACCTGCAAGAGGACTATACAGTGAATCCGAAAAGTAATGCGAAGTAAATAATCCGACTATGCCTGTATAATGAGTCCCCATAAATTTTATAAAATCTGTACTGTTTCCTTTTTTGAAATTCACTCAGGCATGTCGTGCCTGAGATATATTTCAAATTCCACTTTATTTTTTTTTTTTTATTTTAGAGACATGGTTTAATCTTTTCGAGCCGTATTTTAAAATTTATGGCGTCATCGATATTTTTTAACGGATGTCCCCCAATATCGATTGCGACATTTGGAGGAATAATTTTTTTACGTACAGTAAATTGAAATAAGGGAATGGTTCCATACGAATTTTTCTGAGTAATGATTTAATAACAAAGCAAATGAAAATGTAATGTTTATTGAATTTTAAAACGAGAAAATGTATTTACACTAAATATTCAAAATGTGCTCCAAGTTCGCATGCCAATAATGCCCAGTATTAAATGAGAACGAAGGATTTTGTTTTATTTCAATTACTTTGCTATAACGCTTTTTATTCCGCATTGATATCAAAAGCCTGTTCACTAAAATTTTTATGTAAATAGTCTCTCATCAGTGGCGGTTTTATTGTAGATGCATTTGTACAATGAGCTTCCTTAAGAATTTCTAAAAGTACCTATTAGATGTTTACTATACATTACATTATCATTATACATAGAATGTTCCGATATCTAACAGTCTCGCTTACAGCTTGTTAGATGTCCCGAGAGTCGCCAGCCCTAGAATTTATCAGGTTTATCTACGGGATATTAAATCTGCAACTCTAAATATATAGCGCGTTCAGTTTCCATCTAGCACACATCAGAGGGCCGTTTAGCCATGTGTTAGAAAGAGGGGACTCGGGCGCGTGAAACGGGAGATTTCTATACGCATGTATATGAGATTTGCGTGCATTGCACGGCCACGCAAAGCAAAGTTTATTTCTGTAAGCTTTGACGCAAGTGCATCAGGTTGTCTATTGTATTGTCTTGTATTGTATTGTATAGCATTGTATTGTCTGTTAAATCTGGGCTGTTTACGTGGTCACGTGTTGTTTGTATTTTTATAACCACAACGAGAGGTAAGAGATCGCAAAGGATGCATATTCGGTGGAATATATAATTGAATTTTAATACGCGAGCTGTACGAACCGTTTCTGAAAATGCTGAACTTTTAAAATAATGCTTAGAATGTATTCTTGACACTGCGGGAAATGATTACAATACAAAAAATCAGAAAAATGTTATTGGGTTATTTAAATATCGATAATTTTAAGTACTGGCTCGCGTTTTCCCCAAGGTCATGCCTCATTGTGAAATCCTTTTTAAAAGGTTTCATTCTCGATCACTGGATGTTGTAAAGATGAGCAGTTATTTGAATAATTTTGAAGATGCAATTATAAAAATCCGGACAACTAATTCCTCAAATTCGCCTGAAAATGACATAATGACACATCATTTTCTGCACAAACTGAGGAAGTGTATGATATATTTATTAACCTAAACTAAAGATAGATTTGAGTTTGGAGAAGACCTGTTAGCGTCGATACTATTTTTCCCCAATAAATTTAGTGACTATGAGAAACAATTCCCCATTCAAGATTTATCAATGTAACGAGAACTTATGAATTTTTGGACAAAGTTAAATTGAAATGTTAATTAACGGTTATATACAGCCGGGAAGATTTTCGTGAAGCAGCAAGTTGCTTAGCAATTTTGCAATTATTTATAGATCGAAACCTGACGGACTGTTTTGGTGATACTGTTTTATTATTAAAATTAATTTGTACCATACCCAGACAATTGTTGAGAGTAAACGCTGTCTTTCGACGCTTAAAGGAATTAAAAACTTTTTGAGAATTACAATGGCGCAGGACAGACAAAAATTCACTTTGCATGATAAGTATGGAGCAGGTGCTAATTGCAGTGATTCCAGATTATTAAAATCTGGATTTTAATGATATTATAATTGACGTTTTTGCTAATTCCAAGAACAGACGGATGGATCTTCTATATAAATAACCTCAGGCTTAGACATAGGTAAGTTTACTTTAATTTTTCGTTTGTTATTATTTTATCGATTGCACCCTCATACAAAAATTGCGCCGGCCGCCACTGTCTCTCATTTTACGTTACAGTACCTAAAAAAGGATTCTTTCAAATGGAGCATAAACAATGAAGCTTCTCATTAAAAGAAAATATCGATAACCTGATAACTTTTAAAAATGCAATTAAAAAAATTGAAGAGGAGATAATCTCAAAGTGCATTTATTTATTTCTCAAAGTACATCTTTTGACAATTTTATCGAATTCACACATTAGATTTCATTATATAAGCAGATGCTAAGAAAATTTTATTCCATTAAATAAAAATCACACCAACTATTTCTGTTCCTCGTTAATTTCAGTATTAATTTAAATATTACTTTAGGCAGTAATACATGATTTAAGGTACACAATTTGTCCGGAATACTTAAAAAATGGTTGATTTCAAAGAGGTTGTAAAAATTAACGTTTAGAAACTCTAAAAACATTATTAAAGCGTATGTGTATTGGTGAGACGAAATAAAATATTAACTCCTAACCTCAAAATAACATGGCGTACAAATCCAAAATATTAGATGTAAAGAATTATTTTATGAATAAAAAATTATCGCTTAATATAATATAAAGTAACCAAAAACCATGCGTAAATCGAAAACAACGACAATTGTCATTAAAATCGATAAAGTCGCATCTAATTTACCTCATACTTCGTCAATTTATTGTATATTAACGAGAAAATTATTTCCTGTTTCTTCTGTTAATACATTCCTACATAAGGAAAGACATTTGCTATATACTTTAATATCTTCTTTACAATCAACTTTTTAGTTGTATTGTACTTAGCTGTGCGATGTTACTAAACACAATAATTTCTATCACGAAATTATTAACGAAGCCATTCTGTGTTGAAGTCTTTATTATAGCGTGATGAAACGATATTATTTATTTTTTATTGGTATACTTTTAGTAAGAGATTTTAAAGTCGTTAAGATGTGCAGTAATTAAGACCGTTAGACCGTATTTGTAGCCGTATATACATCATTTATTTTGTTCGTAATAGATTAATTAATTTCTCCTTAATAATACTCGTTGCTTTTTTCTTTGTCTTGAGAACGTCATTTGATATAAAAAATTATATACTTCATTACACAAGATGAGCTATTTAAAATATCCCTACCGCTTTTCTTCCTAATCCCTGGTCCTAATATAAGTTTATTAATCAATGCGTTTACTTATGTTAAAATCAGTGGCGGCTAGTGATGAAATGAAACGGGTGTTCTGTACAGGGCCGGTCCTAGGGTATTGGCCGCCCGCGTGCAAATTTCAAACGTATCCAAAGTACTGGCGCCGTAGGGGCCGCAATAAAATTGCGCCGTAGGCGAAAATTTTGAAAATTTTAAGGTCACGCGTTTTCCTGATACTTCAGAATTTTTATGTAAAATTCGTTTATACAAAAATATAGACTTTCACAAGAAAAATTTTTTAAATTTAATACCTTTTTGAAGAACATTCATGTTTGCCGTCATATTCTTTGGTTAATAGAAAAGGCTTGTAAGGTGAATTTTCTACTAGAGGGTCTATAACACTTAAAATATTTTCCGAAAGAGTTTCAGCGTCACGTTTTGTAGGTTTCAGGTATGTCCAAAAACGTTCAATCGGTTCACCATCGAGAATATATCTTAAAACTACCACTAACTGAGTTTCTGCAGATACATCAGTTGTTTCGTCTGCCATAACTGCCAAAAATGAAGGTTTGTTAATTTCTTTAATTATTTCTTCATGACATACTTTTAATATACAGTCTCAAAGATCATTTTATATTTCTTTAGAGGTTCCTTTAAATACTGAAGCATTTTGTAGATGCTCGTTTAACGTTACATCAAGCTCAGCAGAAAAATTTATCAAACCACGAAATATCCCCGGGTTTTCAGAGGTTTCAGCTTCATCATGTCCTCGCAGCGCCAGTTCAAAGGCCCCACAAAACTTTATGCAGTTTATAATTTTTGACAAAACATATCTCTCTTTTGTCACATTATCATTATGCTTTTGCACATTTATCCAATAAGCTGAACCTAGCTGCGCTTTAATATTAGTTGTTCCTAATAAAGCTAATTCCATTGTATTATGTAGATGGCTTTTGGAGTTGTCGTGCTTTTTTATTTTTTCAGTTAAGTGCACCAAGTATGTCACCCCTACCTCCGTCCATGCTTTATCACCGCCAAAAAGTAAACAAGGAAAACAAAATAACGCATTTTTTTTGTTGCACCCACAAATCCAATTGTTCTTCGAATAAGTGTCTCTATTAAATTGACGCTTATATGTTTTTCCGCGGCTAACACCTGCAGTCTCGATAACAATATCGAGCAATGGCCTACCATTGTTTTTTAAATCAATTTTTTCTTCATAAGAGTATTTAAAAAATCACTTCACATGAACTAAATTATAAACTAAATCCATTGTCACTATCACAGTATATAAATATTAATAATTAGTACAATAAATCACTACACAAATTCACAAAACAGTATTTAAAATCTCTAATTAACACGAAATACGAAATAGGTACGATTTACGCCCGCCCGAGGAGTAGGAAGGAGTAAATATTCACTGATGTTGCCTTAGCTGGAAAAAATACAGCTCACTGACCGTGTAAATTCGCGCATTTACGAGCGCCAAGTGTGGATTGTCGCAGGAGTTGAGAGGGAGGACGGGTGTGCCGAGCCGTGCTGAGAACTACCTCCTGTGGCCCAGTTCAATGTACCGCGACACGCTCGCGTAGAGACCCAGATAATTCATCTGGTGTACTACTCAATAGAGGACGGCGGGCAGAATGCGACTTTAACGCAATAATTTAGCTAATAAGTTAGCTGCACCAACTAACCAAATTATTTTATTAATAAATTTTAGTAATTATTATGTCGCGAAAATATACAAATATCTAATTTTTTTAGCAGTTCTGCAGCTCTGCAGCACCTATGCACCAGCCGCATCTGGTTAAAATAATTAGTAAATATAGGCACACGCTAGTGTATCAGCCAAGTTCGAAAAAGAAAAGGGCGCCGCACCGGTAGTGTGTAATATTACACGACCATTTCGAGCTACCTTCGAGCTACTCTCAACCCCCCCTCCCCCATAACTCAAAATCTATTAAAGCTACACACTTGCAACTGCATGCAAGTCTAATAAAGCACCCCTGAATACCTATAATCCCAATACCAAAATACCATTTCATAAATAAACCTATTATAGATCTCTAGTTATGAAGGTCCAAAAAGCTATCTTTCACCACTGAATCACTCACTCACTGAATGACACTCACTCATCAAAACCTTAGACCACTTTTAGGTGACATAGAAACTTGAAATTTGGCATCAAGGTAGATCATTAGGTGTATACAAAGAAAAAAATGTGAAACCATAAGTTATCGGTGTCGACAAAGTTATTGGTGTGGTTAGTACGACCATCGACAACGCCGTGTGTTCTCTGATGGTACTCTGGAGCAGTTGAAAGTTGATCCAAATTTTGCCAAAAATCATCTTTAGGAATGAGGCCCATTTTTGGATGAATTGATGTGTAAACTAGTAAAATTATCGGATTTAGGACGATATCAATCCACATAAGATACACCGGCATGAAATTCATCCCGGGAAAGTCACTGTCTGGTGCGGATTTTGGTCTGGATGATCATTGGTCCGTACTTCTTTCAAAACGGAACTGACATCCGTTCGTTAACGGTGAGCGCTACAGATCGATGATGTCCTCTTGTGGCCTAAGGTAGATGATATAGATGCCGACGATATGTGGTTCCAACGGGACATTGCTACGTACCACGCAGCGCATGACACGATGGACACTGTACGAACGATTTGAGGGAACAGTTATCTCGCGCAGCGGCGACGTGAACTGGCCACCCAGATCTTGGGATTTAACGCCCTTAGACTTCTTCTTTTAGATCTATCTTAAATTGCGGGTATCGAGTAAACTGAAACAATTGATGCTCTCAAAGTCAACATACCGAACGCCATCCAGCAAATTCAGCCAGATTTATGGGACAAAGTCATCGAAAATCGGACCTTCCGAATACGAGCCCCACCAAGCAAGGCCGCAGCTCACATTTGAATGACGATATATTCCGTACTTAATGCCATAAAATATTCTTTCAAATAAAAAAAAAATGAGTTAATATCTCACACCAAATTTGTTGTATTTACGTTCAAAAATCGAGCGTCCTTATTTAAAGACCCTATATACTTTATATCTAAAATATATTAAAGTTTACTTATACTTAAAATTTATCGGTTACACTGGGGTTAAGTTTTTTACCAGAAATAGTGAAATTTTACACCATTTTCGTACTACTTAAAATGGTAATGTTTTACCACGATACATTTTCAAGTGTGTGGATTCATGTTATTCTTTACAACCGCTCTAAATATTTCATAAGAAAGTCGTGAGACAGGCGTTTAGGGGGTTTTCCTTGTTCCATACATTAAGCGGCTACACCCACCTAAAATCTTCAAAATGTTCGACATATTTTTATATATTATTATAGTATGAAGGCTTGTAAATATATTCTGAAAGCTACAAGTAGATATCTTTAAAATTTACAGAGATACAAAGCATTCAGTCACGCTGTTGAGAGCGGCTAATGTTACTACATACCTGCGCCACTCAATGAGCGCCCCCGTCGGGTGCGGAACAATGATCGAATTAACTAATCAGCGACAAACTTGAGGAATCACTATTTCGTGCATTTTTTTTTCATTCTATATTGTAACTTCACTTATTTAGGAAGTAAAATAAATTGGGATGGAAGAAGCGATAAAGACATAAAACAAAGAATAGCGCAGGGTCGAGTAGCTTTTAACAAAAAGAAAGCACTTTTATGCTCGGGGGTAATAAACTTAGAAACAAGGAAGAGATTTTTGAAAACATATGTATGGAGCACGGCACTTTACGGCTGCGAAACCTGGACGGTAGGGGAAGCAAGTAGGAAGAAATTAGAAGCTTTTGAGATGTGGTGTTACCGAAGAATGATGAAAATACCATGGACTGATAGGGTTAGAAACGAAGAAGTATTGGAGAAAGTCGGCGAGAAAAGGAGTATGTGGAAAAACTTAAAGAAGAGAAGAGATAGAATGGTAGGCCACTTGCTGAGACATGGGGGAATAGTCCGCGATATTTTGGAGGCAGAAATAGGAGTGAAGAAAGACAGAGGTAGGCCTAGATTAGACTACTGCTCGCAAATAGTAAGGGATGTAGGTTGTAGAACAATTAGCGAAATGCGTAGGTTAGCACAAGATAGGAGAAGCTGGAGGTTAGCGTCCAACCAATCTTAGGACTGATGACCTAATGATGATGATGATTGTAATAATGTACACACAAAATTTCTCGCGCTAAGAAAGATGAAACAAGCACGCGAATTTATCATCCTAAAAAGAGGCAACGTCCTTTGAATCCTAAACGGTGACCGTCTTTGCGAGAACTGATCGACAAATTCATTTGAAATTTGGCACAGTGACGCTTTAATCCATTGTTAACAGAATAACGATCCCATTTTTCAAAAATAACCAAAAGTATTTAAACAAATTACGATAATAACTGAGTATTTTTACCAAATTGTCGTACTCCAGTTCGATGTGCCGTTTCTTTTTTTCTAAGAACAATTTTTGGAGACGGCGATTATCAATATGTTTCGTATGCATTTAACTTCACGATAGCTTACTATTTTTGATTTCACATGATCAGTTTTAGCAGGAGAAGGGTCGCCGCAAACCGGGTCGCGATATAGATGATCCACTTCAGGCGGGCATATCTCTTTCTATTTTATATATTCTTAAATTATGTTGACTTCACCATGTTTACAGTAAATTCGTCTTCAATTTAAAAAAATTATAATTAATCATTA
The DNA here is from genome assembly GCA_037954035.1 of Rosalia funebris. Classification (NCBI taxonomy): domain Eukaryota; kingdom Metazoa; phylum Arthropoda; class Insecta; order Coleoptera; family Cerambycidae; genus Rosalia; species Rosalia funebris. Next base: position 38,291,855 of record JAZFAV010000015.1, read on the forward strand.
ATAATTTTCAAGATAATTCATCCCTAAGATCGACTATTTTTTCATGTTCCTAGGTGAATGTAGCCCCTTAACGATTCCTCATTTGGATGAAAAAACTAAATAAAAATAAATAAACTTCATCCGTCGATATTCTATTAAACTTACTTTCACTTACGTCTAATAATGTCCTTCTTTCAGTGTACAGCACATTTTCAATATAATTTAAACATAGTTACGCATTTGTATAATAATTGAAAAAGGAATTAAAGTATTAACCGCACTGACCACAAAATTATTGTATTAAATGAAGTTTAGTGTTTTACGAGTTTTCACGTCATAAAATTGTGTCATCATTACGTTGGCTAGTTCCGCGATGTAAATAATGCAATATGCACGAATAATAATATAATACACTGGATTGCATATTCCTAGTACTATTATTGGAAATTTACTGCATATTTTTTATATAATTATGATATTGTGTCAGGTAATTTTAGAAAAGAAAACAGTATCATTTTATGTAAAAAATACGCAATATGAGATCAACCAATGAGGCAAAGATTTATTTATACCAAGTTAAGGTTATTTATACTAAGTATTTAATTTTTCGATGACTCTCCAGTAATGATTAAAGCATTTTTGAAGTGAATACTTCTTTGGCGGCGTTCTGATATTTGACGAGAATGGAGAGCGAATTGGAAAAAATGTAACGCTTTGAGATTTCGTTACACGAGAGAGAAAAAAGATATAACATAGAGAGAAGGAGAAAGAGAGCTATACATCATATATATATATATATATATATATATATATATATATATATATATATATATATATATATATATATATATATATATATATATATATATATATATATATATATATATATATATATATATATATATATATATCTCAGTTTAGGCTATCCGCGTCTCCCTTTTGTGCGGTCCTTCGTTTTTAATGCCCACTCATACGCTAAGTTCAAGGTCTAAGTTGCTTGAAGGGGGAATAGTTTAGGAAGCATCGTACGAGCAAGAGAGATAGCTACGTATGAATACTAGGCAATAGAAGAAAATATAGTACGACGCGCATGCGTGCGAGTACGTACAACTCTGACGCCACACGGGAGTGGAGCAAGAGGGAGCGATATAAACTTAGTACGAAGCGATGAAAAAATATCATCATCGCAGCCATCTATATCTCACCGAACCAAAATCTAGAAGATATAATATATTTCATTTACCACTCCCTACTGGTTTACAGCCACACAGGTGCAAATGCACTTGGAATAGGCGAAGACAAAATCCCTTTGATTCTCGGGGGAGATTTTAATGTAAATTTCGGATCTAATGATTCTTTGACGTTGATTAACTTTTCTCGAGAAACATTCGGTTTGCTTATAAATAACAATCCCAAATAATCAACAACAAAATCCGGAACAACAATAGATGCAATTTTTACACGTTATCTAGAAAATATCGAATCACGAACATATATTTCAAATATTTAGTTATCACAAACCAATCATATCAGTATTACCAATTGAACCACCAGCCGATGATAGTGTAGATAATGAATAAACCGAATATTTTTTACACAAATTTTATATTGTTATATTTCTTTTGAAATTATCCCTCTCCCTTTCTCTCTCTCTCTCTCCCTCTCTCTCTCTCTCTCTCTCTTTCAATCTCTCTCATTCTCTATTCTAAAGAAATATTCACTTACTTCTATCACGTGTACTGTGCTGCACATGATATATTTTTTTCTTCTACGGCCTTCTGGCAAAAAAAATATGCTTGTACCTGCATATATCACTGTGCAGCACCCTCGATAAGCAGATTTGGTAAATGATAAATCACACAAGGCGCTCACAAAAATCTCCTGCAAGATGCAAAGCATCTAAGACTTTGATAACCATTCCTAGACTTCTAAAGAGTCTTTCAATAAGGACGCTCGATTTTTAAATGTAAATAAAGCGAGTTGTGGGTGAGACATCCACTCAGTTCTTCTTCTGTTTAAAATAATGTTTTATGGCATTAAGCATGGAATATAACTGAGTTGAGATGTCTACCGCAGCTTTACTTGGTGGCACGTATTCGGGAGATCCAACTTTCGATGACTTTGTCGCATGAATCTGGCTGAATTTGCTGGATGGCGTTCGTAATGTTGACTTTGAGTGCATCAATTGTTTGCTGTTTATTTGCATAGATCTGTGATAGCCCCAAGGGGAGAAGTTTAAAGGCGTTAAATCGTACGATCTCGGTGGCCAGTTTATCTAGCCGCTGCGCGAGATGATCATGCCCTCAAATCGCTCGTGCAGAATATCCATCGTGACATGCGCTGTGTGGAACGTAGCACCATCCTGTTGGAACCACACGTCATTAACATCTATATCATCGAGTTTAGGCCACAAGAAGTTGCTTATCATCACTCTGTAACGCTCGCCGTTGACGGTGCCAGCTTCATTTTGGAAGAAGTACGGACCGATGATTCCGCAAACAGTGAATTTCTCGGGATGCATTTGGTGCTAATGTATCTCGTCTGGATTTGTATCGTCCCAAGTCCGACAATTTTGCGTATTCACATATCAATTCATCCAAAAATGGGTCTCATCACTAAAGATGATGGTTTTCTTGGCGAAATTCTTGTCAACTTCCAACTGCTCCAGAACCCAATCAGCGAATACACAGCGTTCTATATGGTCATTTATCTTAATTTCCTGGATCAGTTAGATTTTACACGAGCGCGGGCCCAAGTCCGACGCAAAATTCACCATGTTGAAGTCACAGAAAAGCCAAGTTCTTGTGAACGACGAGATATTAACTGCCTCGGATTTTCCCGTACACTCTCACGCATAGCGATGTTTTCAGCACGACCTTATGTTTCACTAACGTAAGGGTGTTGGCTAATTATGAATCAAACCGGTTGGCTCAACTTTGGCCACCAATCGTCGAATAGTCGACTCGACGGGACGGTTCTAGCGAGGATAAAAAGCACGTAATGCGCCGAACGTTTTTCGCACTGATTTTGAAAATAAAATTTCATAATTTCCACATAGTGTTAAACGCTATAACCTTCCATGGTGATTTGTCATACACTACTAAACAATTCACAATAAATTTGACAGATGTTGCTTTAACAACATGGCCACTATAACCTAAGAAATTTCGAGCGTCCCTATTGAAAGACCCGGTAGTATTACAAAAGGAAATGAATTATAAACATACCCAGTAATAAAGCATCAGCCACAGATTGAAAGTAGGCCAGAGTGACACCAAAAACCTGTTATCTATCTTGAGCGGCACAATTTCCCCCAAAGACATCCTGTAAATGTTTATGGCGCACCTACTAAATCCTTTGTATTTGGCCGCAAATGTCACCTTCATTTACATTTTATTGCATTAATAGGACGCCAGACAGATCGTGTCCTATTATTGGCAGTAAATTTACAGTATCGCCGCGAAAAAAAGACCTGACCCATATAATTCCCGTTTTATTGCACTAAACACCGTATAATAATCTACTTTCAGTTTCAAAAGAAACGACCATATTTCCGGTGTGCTGGAGCATGTGAAATAGCGTTTTTGTAAACATTAGATATTTCATGTTTGTACTTAATTTGTGATTTCTCGTTCATGAAATTGAGAGTTAAAAATGCGTTGCCGGAATTGTGTAAATAATAATATATCGGCGTTTGTGCAACTGAAAGACAATTATTGTTTTTTTGCGGTACGCTGACATGAAGGTTTTATGATTGGTACGATACCATGGTATTTTATAAAAATAAAAAAACAAGAAAAAGGAAAATTGGTCGATTGCGTTCCTAATACCGAACGTTGTAAATCGTAACTGATTGCAGCTTTATGTCAATACTTTTAGATTTGCTTAGATAGTTAAGGGGCTATATCCACCTAAAATATTCAAAATGTTCGATATTTTTTTATATGTTATAGTATGAAGGCTTAAAAATGTATTCTGAAAGTTTTAAGTCGATATCTTTAAAATTTACAGATACAAAGCTTTCAGTTACGCAGTTGAGGGCGGGTAATGCTGTTACCTGCGAGCCTCAATGAGCGCCCTCGTCGACTGTGGAACAATGATCGACTTAACTAATCAGCGACAAACTTAAGGAATCATTTTTTCGTGTATTTTACTTTCCTGCTATATTGTAATAATGTTTACGCACAAAATTTCTCGCGCTAAGAATGATGAAACAAGCACGAGAATTCATCATCCTGAAAAAATTCAACGTCCTTTGAATCCGAAACAGTAACCGTCATATCTCGGGAACCGATCGATGGATTCATTTGAAATTTAGCACAGTCGCGTTTTAAGCTGCTGTTAACAGAATAACTCGCAGTCTTCAATCATAACCAAAATTGTTTAAACATATGACGATAATAACTGAGTTTTTTACCGAATTTTCGTACTTTTCCATGTGCCGTTTTTTAAGCCAACAAGAAAATCTAAAAGCATGAGGTGAAATGCCTTCGCAGGTAATCGAATTGTCTCATTAGTACTTATCTAATTTCATGCGCGCTCCTAGTTTAGATATTCAAGATTAAGAGCAACTTTATGGGTACCGTGTAACTGGAAAATAATGTAGCGTAACTGAAGCACAGAAAATTCCCCAATATGATTCTCCACGAAGTTGAAAAGTAGGTCATTATATCTACCTGCTTGTTGCCAATAAAAATAAGAGTTACCGTAAATTCAAATAGGGCTAATAATCTGGTTGCCAATAGTACCGCACCGAAACTCACTTTAAAATGTGTTTCTTATATTTATTTCAACTTTTATATTTATATTCAGTTTATGTACAATACTACGACGTCGGTAGAGGATAGATCTACTTCAGGGACTAGCGGCCCTACCAACACCCACTGAATAACAAGGCCTTAGTGCTTGTCGTGTGACGTCATCAATGTAGGCCGTGCAATTTTAATCATATAAGGGGATACATACACTAATATTTATGAAAACTATCAATAGTAACTTATTTTAAAGAACGCTAGTTATATGACAGGCTTCTTGACAAATCCCAAAAATTATGTTTGAGTTCTGGTTTAATACTAGGTGTAGTATTAAGTGCAGGCTCCCAACTCCCCTACACCTGCGCCAAAATTCAGGATATGTATTTATGTATAATAAACATTTTTCGCACTACTGAAAAGAGATTATTACACATAAATACATATACTGAACTATTACACACCTTCTCTTAATTATTATTACTTAGTAAGTATAATATAGGTATGCATGTTCATGTTATGCAATTTCAAATTTCATTTACCTACTACCTAACATCGTGCATAACTTAGTGTTGAGGTGAGAGTTTAGGTATAAAAAATATATTATAGAACACAAGCCATGAAAATACATTAATTAAACTTTTAAAGAAATAGGTCCCAAATTATATACGTTTAGTTATAAAAAATGTTTATGCATGTAGGTATATGGCCTACTTCGTTAATGTATCGAGTTTTCTTTTTTATTTCCTTTTTTTAAATGGTCGCTATTTTTAGCACAATAATTTTTTAAGAGGGCATTGGAAATACTTTTGAGAATAATTTTTAAAATGTCTTTTCCATTATGATTAGCGCATCCATCGAAATGTGAGACATGTTTCTGTTCAATACAATATTCCAAAATTAAATGAACGATCTTTTATTACAGATTTCTAAAAATGTGTCCTCAAATTCATTTATTAATTTATTGAAGATTATATAAGTCACAGATAGGACATTTATAACTTGTCCTTGGGGATATAAAAGTCCTCCACGATTTAATTTATTAATGAGATCAAAATTGTCCTCAACAATAAATTGCTCGTCATATACTAATTTTTGTTTACACCTGGCACATTGTAATTTTTTTAACGTAATATAGCAACAATAACCACCTAAATATGTAATTAACGGCAATACATAGTTGATATCGTGAAAGTGATCGTCATTTATTAAAATTTGAGACAATAACGTTTTAATTTGAGAAAAGTCTTGTTGAGAGCAATTTTTGCTTATTTCAAGGGCTTTTGACAAATTTAACTCATCAATATTTTTGAGCTTTTCATCTTTACTTGCCGTATTTTGACATCTTTTGATAAATAAAAGGGGCAATTTAAAAAATAGATGGTATACAGTCTTCTTCTGCCGTGGTTTTAGTAAATCTATTGTAAAAATCTTACCAGTGTTTGAGTCTTGAACTGTTGTACTTTTTATTATACTACCTTCAGGAAAATGAGCTTCACATACTCTCGTGTTGTTTGTGGGCTGAATGTTATCTCGGGGTATCGCTTTTAGCCATTCTTGTCGTAAACTTACGTCCTTTGGAAAACCGAAAACATGAACTTTAGGCCCATTTTTATAATAGTTTCCGTTACAGCGAGGAACACAACACTTTTGAGGCATAATTTCACTAAGTATCAGTTACCACAAAACTAGCCGAAACCAAGAGAAAAACATACAATTAAACACGAACAAAAACTTATAAACTGTGCTGTAAACAAACCGACGGACCGACAAAAAGCAACAGGTTATAAGTCCGAAATATATGGTTTTACGTATTTAAAAATACGCCTAACAATATAAATTGTATACCTAAATATACAACGAAATATTAGGTACAAGTTTCACGCACTTAAAAGCACATAAAGAGTTCTGATTTCAGAAAAATGTAAGAAATAACGCTGAATATAGCAACTTTTAGGTTTAGAGATTAACGTACCAGATGAGCGCTGTTGCCGGCTCCGTAAGGAAAGTATTTTTGTTAGGGAAGTCGAACAAGGTAGTAGTATTTGATAATTAAGTAAATAAATTACGAAATACCACATTAAAAAAGAGGAAAGAACATCTTATGGAAATATGTGTTTTACGATATTGAAGAAGAAAATGGTAATATAAGAGAAAGAGATACATCCTTTATATACTGGAATCCTAATATTCGCTAGTATCGTAGTAGTCTGGCAACGTTGCAAACATCTGTTGCCTTTCGATCGTGTTTCGCCACCGGTAAGCTGGCTTCCTAAATCTTCGCTACATATCGGAAAGGCCTACATTCATGACGTCACGAGCTAAAATTTTGTGAGCGCTTTGTCCTTATGTAGAGGTGTTGTTGGCCCTACCCACGTAAGCTCATGGGTTATCTCCCCACCTTCCAACATCCGGGGAACCATGTCCTAAGCAAGTGTGGCGTTGTAATGCCAATACCCTACCATGAAAATATATACAATAAGCCTATGTCCAGGAGTATACGATAACAGGTTAAAGAAGAAGAATAAGTACAATACATCAAACACGATATTATTGGTTTTGTTGACAACACCTATGTTTTCTAAAAAGCCGATATACTGAAAGAAGTGAAAATTATAGTGAAAATTGACTTAACACGTTAATCTCCATGTAAACCGACATTTGGTTCTCAACTCAAATAGTCTTCCAGGCTCTGTGACTCAACATACGGGCGTCACAACTTGTTTCCACTTTATGCTCTGTGAACCGTGGTATGGATCACACATTACATTGTAACTTATCGACTATTGAAATGTGGGGCCTGGGGGTCCCAAACAACTTTTGAGCCTGAAAAATGTTTGTTTCGTTCCAAGGATAATGGAAGTTAAAAAAAAATTATATCAAAACATTACTTTATTGTTATCTTGAATACAAAGTTGTCAAAAAATAAGTTTAAATTTATATACTTAGATTATTTTTGGCATTTATGAACACCAAAGAAACTTTGTAGACTTTGGTGTCTGCAACTGTGCCTTTTTCCGACCTTCATTGGTGTTTATTTTCTCGTAGCAAATAACGCATCTACGGCGATCCTTAGAGGGCACTTCATCTAAAACGTGTTGTACATTTTCACAAATGTCTGGTTCTACAGTATTCAATGCACTTTCAATTATCTGCTCTTTGAATACTGTTATGGATATATTATCTTTGGTTATCTTTTTGTAGAGAGCATAGGCATTTATCAAGGAAGTACCTAGTAATAACTCAAATGCAAGTTTACGGTACCATTTTATCCCCTTTCTTAGGGGCGTTGAATAAGCTTTTAGTTGATCAGATAGATCAATGAAAAATTTACTGTTGTTATAATCGCAAATAATAGTAGGTTTGTCAATTTCTTCTCCTCGTCTTTTTAACTTTGTAGTGACTGCTGTGTGGTAAGTATTAAGACAAAGTACATCTCGTTTGTCTTGCCATTTTAGAACAACTACTCCATTATGTTCCCTCGCAATAATTCCTCCTTTTTTATTTTTGTAGTTGTTACGTCAGTAGGATTTAATTTCCGATTTTTTCTAAGGGTACCCACCAAGTGAGTTTCTCGGTTTAGAAGCTCTTGAGCAAGAGTAACACTTGTATAAAAATTGTCAGTAAAGAGAATTCTGCCTTCATGAAACAGTGGTTCCATAAGTTGTAATACAATATTTGTTGATGCACTTACATTTGGATCCTTATCATTTCCACAATAAACTCTCAAATCATAAGTGTAACCTCCTTTGCAACAAATTTTGTACAATTTTATGCCAAATTTGAACCGTTTATTTTTTATGTACTGTTTGAAGATGAGGCGTCCTCTAAATGGAACTAGGGTTTCATCAATGCAAACTTCACGTTCTGGTATATATACTTCTTTGAATTTATCAGTCACAAGTTTCCGTAAGGGGCTCAGCTTTGCCAAACGATCATTAGCAATCGCATCTTCATTGTTGCTAAAATGAAGCATCCGTAAAAGTAATTCAAACCGATTTCTGGACATTTTTCAGGTATTTTACTTTCATATAAATAATTTATTCTCCAGTAGTCTACCATTTTAGGAAATCTTGCTAAGCCCATCCATAAACACACAGAGAAAAATATCCTTATTTCATTTGCATCGGTGTCCTTCCATCTATGTAGTCTAGATTTTTGTAGGATCCCTGCAGCGATTTGTTTCAGTAACAATGAGGCCGAGTACATCTTCATTGAAAAATATGTTGAAGAAATCAGGAGGACGTCTTGCTAAATAAGTTTCCGCAATCTCATCTGTGGGGCCAACGGTATCTACTAGAAAATCAAATTTTTTTAGAGACGTCCCTGTAACCGGCGACCAAATTATGTCTTCCACATTTTCGTTATCCTCACACTCATTTCCATCTACTGCGCAATATTTAGAAATAACCGCTTCTATAGTATCTTCTACAGAGGATTGTACATTATCAAGTTGAGAAAATTGCCTAGACGTTGAAGGTAGACAAATAACGTTCAAATCTTCTTGACTAGGTCCAGCTTCTTTAGAAACATCATCTATTGACCTAAAAAATATAGGTATTGTAAAAATGATTCTTTATTTCAATGGAAAAATTAAAACGTGAAATTACAAACATTGATTTTCGAAAAGGAAAACTTTTATATATTTCTAAAATAAAATAAATTAAAAATAAATCTTACCTTTTAACTCTTTTCTGTGGTACGATTTCTTCATCTGAAGAATATTCATTTTCAGATTCAGGATCATATTCATCTGAAGAACCACCTTCAAATGGTTCTTCCTCTGATTAGAGAGCAACTCATTCCATAACTTTTGCAAATACGCCTGAGTTTTCTCGTAATCACCACTCATTTTATGTAGTACTGCCTCTTATAACGTATTAGAATGAACTGACCGACCGTCGGTAATTGCGCGTATGTGTCAAGCATACGAAAAGCAAGTCTATACTCGCAGAAACGTGAGACCCGTCATATGAGTCACGCGGCGTAAACCACGCAGGCGCTCTGAGACTCAAACGCCGGTTCTCATTTTGAAAATGTTTTTTTTCTTACTCTAATGTGGCCAAAATAATTTTTACAATATTATTTGATGTCGCCAACATATAATAGAAAGATTTATAAAAAAATAGGATTGGGGCCCGGAGGAAAAATTTTTTTTTGTTATATTTGGGCGATGAACGTGTTAAAGCGTGAAATTTGCTATCGGTTTACAATTTTTACATCAAAATCGTAAAAATAAATCGTGCGGAGAAAAAATCGACTTGCCCGAGGATCACACTAAACGATGCAGAGTTTTACCATTAACGCATTATATAGGAATGATATACAGTACTTCATTTACAAGATTTCTCACCTTTCGCCATTAGTATTGCGTATCTATGTGATAACCTTTGACTATATTATTTCTAGGTAGTTTATGGTAATATCAGCCACGATATCATTAATAAAGATATTCAATAAGAGTTTTTCCGTGGTCGTGATCGAAATTAATCTTGATATTTATGGGATCATCCTATCAGCTTCTTCGGAATAAATCCAGGTAATTAAATTACTGCCTTCTATTCCTTGTTATATATCATGGTTCAGTTCTGCTACCCTTCCATCGTTGCGTGGTATGACGGTAATATTATTCGATTGACAATAACTTTCTGTTCTACCTGTGTTTGTGGTGTTTGATAGAACTAATCTCCAAGTATGCTTAAGGCGACTACATTTTTGAGTGTATTTTTCATGTTCCATAGTTCTGCAGCGAATGCTCCTAACTGTTCTCCTAACTGACAGCTTTATCGACAGGAACATATCATTACTTTATACATAGTTCGTTAATAATTCTGAAAGATTTCAAAAAAAATTTGCTATTCGGGAACTACTTTGATAACCGCTTGGCGGTTTGGTGGTTCCTTTCTCGATTTCCGACTTATATGTTACTGACATAGATCGTATCGATAAAGATGTATACGCCATAAAGTTCATTCGGCATTTGTCCTGAATCGGCGTACCGTGTACGGCACCGATGAGAACTGATAAGTTCGAAACAGCTGTATGTCGTTCGGTTCTGATCCGGGACAAATGTCGAATCCTACCTGTGGCGGGTTTTATTTTTTGAAACCTTATCTGATCGTGCACAAATACGAGAAAGGGGTCGAGGATCGCTTCTGGGTATAATTCAATGCCTGGCGGGGCTTTTAGCCCGAGGAGTAGTTGTTTCCTAGAGCGAGTATGTAATAGCTTTGCTATTCGGGAACTACATTGATAGCCGCTTGGCGGCTTGGTGGTTCCTTTCTCGATTTCCGACTTATATGTTACTGACATAGATCGTATCGATAAAGATGTATACGCCATAAAGTTCATTCGGCATTTCTCCTGAATCGGCGTACCGTGTACGGCACTGATGAGAACTAATAAGTTCGAAACAGCTGTATGTCGTTCGGTTCCGATCCGGGACAAATGTCGAATCCTACCTGTGGCGGGTTTTATTTTTTGAAACCTTATCTGATCGTGCAGAAACACGAGAAAGGGGTCAAGGATCGCTTCTGGGTATAATTCAATGCCTGGCGGGGCTTTAGCCCGAGGAGTAGTTGTTTCCTAGAGCGATTATGTAATAGCTTTGCAATTCGGGAACTACTTTGATAACCGCTTGGCGGTTTGGTGGTTCCTTTCTCGATTTCCGACTTATATGTTACTGAATTCTGAAAGAGTAAAAGTTTTGAGCAGTAAACGTACATAATTTTTTTTCTTTTGCAACACTTTCTCTTCAGTATAGCTGTTAGTCCTGCAATATCAGAAATGCATAACTTAGTATTATGCATGTATACATGTGGTTGGTTGTCCATTGCCTTCATGCTCTCTATCTATCTATCTCTGTCTTCCTCTCTCTCATGTTCATTACCTTTTGGTATAGTCTCCGTATATGTCCGTTATTTTCGAAGCTTTGACGAGGTTTTTTAATTCCTCGGGTCTACTTAAGCCGCCGCATCTCGTGTTAGCTCTACAGACTAACATTAAGATCCTACTGTTACATATGATGAGATGTAGCATTAGACAAGGATCTTTGTACCTTTTCTTTCTGTACACCATGAATCAGCTTGTTGTTGTAAGTGCGTTTCACAAATACATTTAGAAATGGCAGAGTGTCTTCTTGCTCAACCTCCATAATTATCCCATAATTGTTCAGATAATCAACGAAGACAGATTAAGATCATGTCAACAGATGATGAAGGTAAGGTTACTTCCTATGTCGTAAGAGAGGAATTATGAAAATTACTTGTTATCCAACCAACAACCCTAAAATATTCACATTAAAAATGGTTTAGAACCAAGTAGATTGAAGAACATAAGGTAGAAATAGCTGCCAGATATACTAGTGTGAAGAAATTATCTACATTCACCTTTTAGTTTGGGATGGCACTCTAAAATACCACCAACTTCAGGAATTAAAATGATGAAATGAATGAGTCAATTTACAAACTTAAAAGTGTCTTTAAATATGTCATTAGAAGTATCTTAAAATAGTTTAAATGAAAATGAAAATAGTTCTAATATAACTATTTCATGAGACTTATTTGAGCATCTAATAGATACCATTTGATATCCCTCAAATCGATGTAGCAACCTTCGATGCAACAACAAAAATAAGAAACAAATTTTCCATGAGCACCTCAAAATTACACGTTAATCGACGCAGGTTTCGCCAACCACGTTGACATAGTCAGGAGATGAATAAAACTGTTTTAACCACTCCTGGTGATGCTAACTTGGTTGGTGAAATAACATATACTCTTTCGGTGTTCGTGGAAAATTAGTGTTCTGTTTTTATCATTAAATGTTCAAATAACTATGTGAAAATTATTACTTAAAAGGCACGACTTATTGCGACCGCTAATAGAAAATGGTAAATTAATACAAGATTTTCAATTCGGATTCAAATAGAAACACTCAATAATAGACCAGGTGCATAGAACAACTGACATCATTTAACGTACTTTAGAATAAAAGAGATCTCTCAAAAGAGAGAGAGAGAGAGAGAGAGAGTTTAGAAGAGAAGAGTTTAGCAGAGGTGTCTGTTCTCCAAATTTCTTAGACATCATCGCAGTACTTCGACCAAGTCGGTTACAAGGGAATGATATATAATCTAAACAGTATGCTAGTAGAACAATACGTTGATATAATATCATCGTATATATCTGAAAGATTGTTGAAAATAAATAAAGAAAATGAGTATTCCGATCTGAAAGGAATAACATCGAGTGTGCCTCAGGGTAGTGTTGTTGGACCTATTCTCTATTTGCTATATACCAACGACTTACTAGTATTGAAAGATATAACTGTTGTTGCATTTGCTGATTATACTGCTCTTCTTGCGGTAGATCAAGATCAAAAGACCTCCATTCGAAAATTACAGATAGCCAAGCAATGCAATAATAGATTAAACCAGATAGTGGGGAATTAAGCTCCACTTAAATCTATACGTAAGTAAACTTCACTAACAGAATAATAGCGCTTCATTCACTAGATATTAACGGAACAATCGTATTATATTCGACGAATGCCAAATACCTAGGCATGACTCTTGATGCCAAGACTGAGGTGAATAGAACATATTAGGAAGAAGAAAAAGTAAACTAAGTTTAAAATATAATATACAGCACTATTGAACCTTTCAATTTTCAACAAGTTAATGACTTATAGTCGGATTTTGAAACCGGTCTTGCTTTATGGTATCCAGCTTTGAAGCTACGCCAGTGATTCCAACATCAAGTGTATCCAAACATGCCAGACTAAAGTGTTAGGAAACACAATGAATGTCCCGTGGTATGTTCGTAACTTGGATCTAACAAAGGTCATAGAGATTTTCGGATACCAACTGTGACGAAAAAAATTCAAATATTAGCCGGCAAACATGAAGCCAAGCTACACTTTCATGTGAATCCAGAACTTCTCCAGCTGCTGGATAACCAATATTATGTCCAAAAATTGGAAAACCTTGGAAAAAGCTGGAGGACATTATTGGCTTGACTCTAGTTGACCTAGTTTTAAGATTAATTATATTTAAATTAAATGTTAGCCCATTAAAGCTAATTTTAATTATAAAATATCCCCTGGGGTATTGTTTGAAAAATGTTCAAATGTTTATTAACGTTTATTGGTGAAGTAAAAAGAAGAATGTTGGGGGGTAAATATTTTGTGTAACACCCATTACATTGACTCTGTAAAAGAGGCAGCGTCACATCCAAAAAAAAATCGCGAAGAAATCCGTCCGGCTTCAGCAACCGCACGTTGACAATAGAAATAAACAAAAGCCGTGGAACAGAATCATTCCGAATTTCTACACGACCCGTACCTACCTAAGTCAACCTACATTTTATCCTAACCGCACGCAGCAATTCTACGATCTAGATAGGTACGGGCAATGCAGCGTTTCAAGGTCGACAAATATTTTGTTAAAAGTAAGGAAATTCCTTTTGTGTTAGCTAATAGCTAATCGTTTATGCAAATTAACCGAATTTTTTGCCTGGTTAAGAAATACCTCGTCAAATTAATTATCTAAGTTCATTTAAATAGAGTGAAGAAAATCGATTTCGCGAAATATCAGACACAGTGTCTAAAGATAAATAAAAAGGGAACACATAGGAAATATTGTAATGAGAATGGTGTGCTGTTGCTAAATATTTTTCTAGTTCAGATACGATGTTTTTAACAGTACGTTTTATTTACGTATTTAAACTTGAAAATCAACAAAGATAATTAATGCAGTTAATTAAAGATTATTGTATCTCAAATGGGAATAAAATATTATAGGTCTAAAAGATGCTACTTATAATTCTTTTGTATAACTAAATCGATAAAACTCTTAATGCTCTATTCTCAGCACTTCCTTGTTTTGTTCTTGTTTTGTCCTACTAGCTTGATTTACATACTCTCATCATTCTTATATGCAACATAAATCGACATGCTAACATAACACTAGAAAATATTTTTTTGTCATTCGCTATTGCAAGAGATTTTTTACCCGATTTTAATAATGTTGTCATAGTTGATTTTAAATCTGAAATTGCTTTTTCGGTATATCCTCTGGTTTTCATGCAATTTTATGTTGAATATATAACATATTCAACAATATTTATTAAATTAATAAATATATTACACCCTATGAGGTACCACCTATCCTATACCTTCTGATACTTTATTTTTATTGGGGTATGGGATTAAGCATATTGTGCCCTTAGGAATCCTTGATTTACTTATTAGCATAACAACCTTAAATTTGAAATAGTTTAAATTAAAGAAAGAACTTTATTGGTACCCCATCTTTACTCTATATAGGCATCTGAAGCATGATCCGTCTTTAAGCAGATATCTGCTTATTTGTGAGCAAGTAGTTTGTTTGAAATTATATGTATACAAACAGATAGACTTGCATACGCAAGTTGCATATTTATTACGTCATATAAATGCGTTTGATAAAGACATGAGCATTTAGTTGATCTCAGTGTATGCAATCTCTGATTGTGACTGAAATAACCTCTTTTGTGTGATTTTTTTTTATTTTTCTATGCGTGGTAAGTTTCATTTCCTATATAGTCACTTCCATTAGTTTTAAAAGAATATATAGAACCTCTTGACAATGGAAGTACGCTTCCAAGGGTGTTGAGGCAGACTACATATGATGGCTTCCATATGATGGTAGGCTAATATTGAAGCATCAAACGACATTGCCCTGAGAAAGTCTACAAGCGCTAGAGTTATAAGTGTAAATTTTTACCCGAATCGAAGTATCTAAATTTTGATCTCAGTATCTCTATTATTACATATTACATATCATATGACGTCACAAGGTCATTGTGACCAATAATTTTAAATGGAACCCTATGGCAAGCGACACCTCTTTTAAAAGGTATCGAAAAAACGTATTCAATGATACTAATATTGTTTGTATTTATGGTAGTTTTGATGGATTAAATCAGTAATCAGTAAACTTGGATAATAATTTTAATTACAGATTCAAGAATCAGTACCTACTTATAGTAATTGTTCGAAGTGAGCTCCATCTACTTCCTGACAGTAAAACATCCTATTGCGAAACTCTTCTCGTACTTTTTCAAATTTGTCTGCTGAAATAGCCCTACATTCTGTAACAATACGTTGTTTTAAAACATCAATATTGTCAGGCTGAGTGGCGTAAACCTTCGATTTAAGATACCCCCACAGAAAAAAATCTAAAGGTGTGAGGTCCGGTGATCGAGGCGGCCATTCCATTGAACATATACATTCCATGTATATTAGTGGCCTTCTAGGCGCCTGTAAAAGACAGTAAACACATTTACGGAAAAATAAGCTACGAAGCTACCCATCACTCTTCAAACACAAATACAAAGGCTTAACCATTGTTAGGTCTGTACCGGATACTAAACTAAATCACCACATTATATCCTCCTTTATAATACCTTAACAATGTTGTAATATAAATTTTAACGTTATGGATGGATGTATTTATTGATCTGGTAAAAGTGCTGATAGAGAACGTGTGGATGATAAAGTAAATTAGACACAAAAATAGATAAATCTCACAGTGTTTTATTTTGCACAGATTGAAGTATTTCGTAGAAGAAGGAGCGGGAACATTTTGTTCTAGAATTGGTTTCTTCTGAAGATGCGCATCTTTCACCAAATAAACTATGCATCATCAAGTGTTCTAAGTTACATGCATTATCAGAATTTTTGTAAGTTCCTATGGAACTTGGCACCCGTTCAGATCTCAATTCTTTTATCGGCGAAGCCGATAACCCCGAACATCGTTTATACCGAACTTAACCCCCTTTTACACATTTATGTTTTTGTAGAAATTTTCGTTTTCTCCTTACATTTAGCTTTGTTGATTATTTTTAATTCATCATTCTATGACTTCTCATTCATGCTCATGACATAAACACTTCGACAATGAGTGTTCTATACCCCAGTATCTTTAAATACAACCTAGATAGATCACCTGGTAGTTACCAGATTGTGCTATACGAGTATGTGAGAGTTTTCAGTATAGTTTATTTCATCTTTATTTGCCAAATAAGAAATCCCAAACTCAGGTAGGCTGTTCCGCTTATCAGCAAGATAAGAGATTTTTTTATTTGGCAAATAGCGATGAAATGAATACATTGAAATTTACACTGCAACAAGGCAACAAGTGGTCAAATGCGAAGGCATCTCAGCTGCAGCGGAGCTATTCAAGTGAAACACTCACTGTAGGCAGTTTTACGAATCATAATGTTCTCAAGAAGTTAATTATACTACCATCTGGAAAGCATCACGCTCTAATGACCTTCATCATCATTAGGTAATCAGTCCTAAGACTGGTTGGACGCTAACCTCCAGCTTCTCCTATCTTGTGCTAACCTACGCATTTCGCTAATTGTGCTACAAACTACATCCCTTACTATTTGCGAGCAGTAGTCTAGTCTAGGCCTACCTCTGCTTTTCTTCACTCCTATTTCTGCCTCCAAAATATCGCGGACTATTCCCCCATGTCTCAGCAAGTGGCCTACCACTTTATCTCTTCTCTTCTTTATGTTTTCCACATACTTCTTTTCTCGCCGACTTTCTTCAATACTTCTTCGTTTCTAACCCTATCAGTCCATGGTATTTTCATCATTCTTCGGTAACACCACATCTCAAAAGCTTCTAATTTCTTCCTACTTGCTTCCCCTACCGTCCAGGTTTCGCAACCGTATAGTGCCGTGCTCCATACATATGTTTTCAAAAATCTCTTCCTTGTTTCTAAGTTTATTACCCCCGAGCATAAAAGTGCTTTCTTTTTGTTAAAAGCTACTCGACCCTGCGCTATTCTTTGTTTTATGTCTTTATCGCTTCTTCCATCCCAATTTATTTTACTTCCTAAATAAGTGAAGTCTTTAACTTCCTCCAATCTTTCATTATTAATTTGTACTTTCGTTTTTGCTCTGCTCTCGCGCCCTCTGCACACTAATACTTTAGTTTTGTTCTTATTCACCCTCATTCCGTATTCCTCTGTCAACACTGCCTCCATTTCGTTCAATGCTGATTCTAATTCCTCCTTACTAGATGCTAATACTGCTATATCATCCGCGAATCTCAGCATTTTTAGTTTCTGTCCCTGTACTATAATCCCGAAATCCACTCTATCTTTTACCACATTAATCGCCTCTTCGATGTACAGATTAAAAATTAGTGGTGATAGCGTACATCCTTGTCTTACTCCTTTCCTAATACCTACTTCCCTTTTTTCCCCTTCTACTTCTATAACAGCAGTTTGCTCTTTGTATAGATTGTGTACTACTATCCTATCTCTATATTCCCGCGCTCTTTAGTATCTCGAACATTTTTTCCCATCTTACGTTATCAAAAGCTTTTTCTAAATCTACAAGTCCTATATAAGCGTTCTTTCCTTTTTCTATTGTTTTCTCTAACATTACTCTTACCGCCAGAATAGCTTCGCGAGTTCCCCTATTTCGCCTAAACCCGAATTGGTCTTCTCCTAGTATTTCCTCCGCTCTATTTTCCATCCTCTTCTGCACTATTCTAGTTAAGATTTTTGACGCATGGGAAGTTAGGCTAATCGTTCTAAAGTTCTTGCATTTGTTGGCTCCTCTCTTTTTCGGTATAGTAACGATAATGTTCCTCTTATAATCCTCCGGCATCTTGCCCGTTTCGTATATGTATTTTACCAGTTCAAACATCCTATTTACTACATTTTGTCCCGCATATTTCAACATTTCCGCCTGTATTTTATCTACACCCGGCGCTCTATTATTCTTTAGCCCCCTTAGTGCTATTTCAAATTCCTCTCTCAATATAGGTTTTCCTACATCTTCCCTATCGATGCTAGATTCTTCCTCTAATATATCTCCTAATTCCTGACCCTCGTATAAATTTCCTAAATACTGCTTCCATCTATCCGCTTTCTCATCTCTTCCGATCAGTATGTCCCCCGATTCACTCCTAATGTTTCTACTTATTGTTCCTATATCCCTGAAGTTCCTCTTAATTATTTTGTAAACCTCATCGGTCTTACCTACTTGCAACTTATCTTCTACTTCTTTGCATTTATCCTGTATCCATTGTTCTTTCGCTTTTCTACATTTTCTAATGATTTCCCACTTTATTGACTTATAAGTTTTCAGTCCTTCTTCGTCTCGTCTGTTTCTGTAGCCTCGTCTCTTTTGCATTAAGTTTAAGATTTCGTCCGTTATCCAGGGCTTCCTAACTTCCCTTTTGTCGTGTCCTAAAACGTCCGTAGCCGCGAAATCTAGACTATTCTTGATACCCTCCCACTCAGTTTCTGCGTTCTTGATTTCGTCCTTACTCGCTTTATTTATTAATTGATCTGTTTTCTCCTGAAACTTATCTTTCATATTCTGATCCCTCAATATGTCTACATTTATACGTTTCTTATCCTTCCGGGTTTTCAAATTTTTGAACTTTAATCTAGCTTTCATGACTACCAAGTTGTGGTCGCTGTCTAAATCTGCTCCTGGATAACTCTTACAGTCTTTTACTTGATTTCTAAATCTCTTCCTAACCAGAATGTAGTCTATCTGATACCTGTCTATCCCTCCTGGCATTTTCCATGTGTACCGCATCCTAACGTGATTCTTGAACAATGTGTTCGCGACTACCATCTTGTGCTTCTCACAGAATTCTATCAGTCTGCTACCTCTCTCGTTTCTGTTTCCTAATCCATAAGGACCTACAAATTCTCCTTCTTTCCCCTCACGTACGACTGCGTTAGTGACCTGAGGAACAGTAATTTTGAACTGTATCAACTTCTTTGTGGATACTTTTCTTCTAATGGAATAGTAATAATGTGTTAAAATAGTAACAGATGTAGTCCAAGTGTGCTACGAATTGATTCTTGCTCAAAATACTATAGAATCTTGTAAAAGGAAGTAATCTTTTGACATTACCGTTATAATGTTCCCCATTCGTTTGAGAAATTGCTGAAAGGTGACTTGTTATCGGTATCACAAGATGTCGAACATAAATTTTGCTTTATATATACATCACAGTATCTAAACTGTCGTCAAGTGAGAACAATAACGGCAATAAAATAAAAAATTATCAGAGTAAAAATCTGCAGATGCATAAAACTCTGCCGGTCGTACATCTGTATGCAAGAGAGATTCGCATTAATTTCGAACATTCTTGGAAATGCAGCGGGACGCACTCCCATTGTCGCACTTTTAGGATCGCACGATAAATGAAACTGAGAGTCAAAGTGAACGCACATTATGACCGTTTAAAAAACTTGAAAACATCGTAAACGAGCAGGTTATTCGCCAGAGTATTATTCGTTTTTTGGGTCGTTTGGGTCATTTACGATAAAAGCTTGCATAGCACTCTAATTGTAACTAATAAAAAGCGTGATCCATATTTTACGATAATAGAATATTTGCAAACTTCCTTTTTCGTGATCGTATTACACCCCATAAAAGTATTCTGAATATAATATCTAGTTTTAAACTAAACTAAATTAAACTAAATCCCATAAATAAATAAAAAATAATAATAAAAAATATATAATATAAAATAATAATAATCAAATATAACCTGCTTAGATGGTCAATTGATCATGATATTGAAGCTATCAATAATCAACAATAGATAAGTTGACTCCTATACATTAAAGAAGCAACCCGGTGGAACAGTTTTAGTACGTTCCGAAAATATTTAAAAATCTTGGTGTATACTTTGATGATAAACTATCGTTCCCTGGCCATATCGATCATGTGGCTCTTAATTAATTCACATAAAACCCTTGGCTTCGTGATTAGAAACACGAAATCATTTAATCACAACTGCTACCTTAAAATTCTTATATTTTGGGTTAGTTGGTTCGAAATTAGAATATTGTAAACTCATTTTGTATTCCCGATATCTAAGTCATATTAATCAACTTGAAAATATTCAACGGCGTTTCTTATTTTCTTAAGTATTTTTCATTTTGGATAGACAATTATTTTCCAGTAACAGGTTACAATCATGTTTTGCTTCTATAAAGATTTGATATCCAGTCATTGAACACTCGAAGGGTGCTTATTAGCATCTTATTTTTATGTATACTGTTCCATAATAATATAGATGCACCCGCACAGTGGCGGCTGGTGATCGATGGTGATCGGCATAGGAGGTTCACAAAATCAAGAACATGCAAATTTTTATCGTACTATCATAATAAAAATACTCACATGCAGTAGGAATACATTATATTTTGTTTGTACAATCACTGTTCACCTAATGTCTAAACTGTATTACATTGCTTGAACGTAAGGTCAATTCTTTTATTCTTGCTCTCAGCAAACTTACAATTAGTTATAACAGCTTCGTTGAAGTCTGGCAAACCTCGTCTAAATTTTTTCTCAATAAACAACATTGCTAAGGCCGTCAGTTTTTCTTGATTCATTGAACTCCGTAAAAATAATTTCATTCGCTTCAATGTTGAAAAACTACGAACAATCATTTTTTCATATATTTTCTTTTAAACTATCTGTTAAAATCTATAGATTTGGATTTTGTAGTCTACGTCAAATTAAGTTCCGGTTTTGGGCTGCCCATTTTTAATTTCAATTTTTTTCTCATAACTCAAAGAATTACAATTGTCTTTCAAATATTGTACAGTAAAACTGTTCGTATCCACGAACGTTTCATTAAATTTTAGTTATGGTCCGTATGTATTTATATCGATATTTATTTAATGCCATAATAAGGTAATAATACTACAAAATGACCGCACGTAATTCACTGAACGCCTAATAGCGATGTAATGTAATGTTCACAACACAATAACCTCTGGTTCACACCAAATTTGTGTTCTATTTCATAGGAAATATTATATAACCCCCGCCACCCGCTAAGTCGCAGATGTCCACAAACTCGACGTAAATCACGCCCCTTTGTAGCACGTGCTCCGGTCGTTGTCACCATGATAACGAGACATATAATATAACAAACCGAGTCCCAGATAAAATAAACATGCAGCACGCTGCATTCCACAAATTCAAATAATAACACTATAAAATAACGTTTAGATATTTGTATTAGGGTCTAGTAACAGTTTTATTTATTAATACAAAGTATATTTTACATTTATTGTAATGCTTGAATTCTAATTTGCTTTGGGGGTTCACGTGCTCATGTGCTCTTATGCAGAAACTGCCACTGCACCCGCATTACTAAACATGTTTAGAATACGCATACTTAAACTAAGCTAATGAGAAAGAAAAGTAGGTATATTATATTGAAAAATTGTAAAAGCCAACATGCTGTTAAAATCGCCAGAGTTTGTACACAAAATTTTAATGTAAAATCTAAACACTTTTTTCTGTTCGGCAATAATGGCAATTTTATTATTATTTTTATTATATATTATTATTTCTAGGTCACCCTCTGTTTACAATAACTTTTATATGCGAGATGTGTTCATAAATACATAATAAAGACAATCTGTAAATGTAATGAAGAACAGCTTATTATAAAGCGTGTTCTTCTATCTTCTGTTAACTGTTTACTCAACAAATTAGTATAACGTACTTTTTAATTATCGTAACGTTATTAAATAAAATTAAAATTTTTAATTACCGCGTTAATTGTGTTGCAAACTGAAACACATACTTGCAACCTTTTGTGTGAGGTGTCTATTGTTTGCGAACCTACTTTTGAACAAAATAAAACCGAATTAACATATTCGTTGTTATTTTAACTAATTTAATATATCTTATTAATTATAATATCCAGCATACGCTTAACAAAATACCAGCACGATCCTTCGATTCTATACAAATATAACCGATATATTCAATATTTATCTACGGGAATTATGCATGTAAATAATTTAAATAAATATAACATTTTGAAATTTTATAATGTCAAAAATATTAGGAAATATCAATGAATATTTGAAATTTAAAACAGTTACACGATACGGTAATCAAACTTGTTTGTAGAGGTACGAACTTTCCCACATATTAATCGCTTTAAATACGTCTGCCGATTACCGATTTCATTGTGTGTGGGTTGCGATGACATGGAACGAACAAGAATCGATCGTGTAAAAATTAGGATAACATACTTGGAACGTTTTTAGGCCATTATTATAAATTTTCCTGAGGAAATATCGGAGTCGAGTTTGTCAGCGGTCTTTCTGTAAGTCGCATAACAGAAACGGTTACATCCAATAGTACATGTTTAAAAGTTTACTACAACGAATCGTATATAAGTGGAGAAGCATCGAGGAAATTAAATTGTCTATTTAGTGCCTTCTTGTAGTTAGAGATGGACCATAATAATAAATTGTATTTTCCTATTTGATATTGTTAATTGTCATTTGCTATTCGTCAACGAAAATATTACATCGAATCTTTATTGGAAATACACAATAGTTTATATAGTACTTGTAATTTATTTAAACCTAGTTTCTATTTTATGAACTTTTTAGAATATTGGGATTTCAAGAGAAGCGATATGACCTCGACCGAATGCTGAAATAATCTCTGGTACATGATTTCCCAACCTCACTTTTTGGTCGTGTTATTTTCGATATTTTACAGCATTTTTGGCTATTTTCCTGTGTTTTAAAATTATTATTACTGTTGTTATCGTTAGTTGTTGTTATATTTATTATCCTTTTACACTATTATAGTTTTTGTGACTGAAAAATTGGATTGTTCTGTCGGTTACGTCTGATAAGTAGGTACTTGTTATTATAAATATTTTTAATGTACAATATTGTTATTTTAGAATAAACTGTCCAAATTAGAGGAGATGTTAAAAACAATTGACCTGCGCCTTATTAAAAAACCAATTTACCAGCAAAAAGACATTTTATTTCTAACAAGGCCACTGCCTTTTTATTTCCTTGCAAAACAATGCCATCGGGTGAAAAGTCCAACCATTTATTTTGGGAGCAAATTACCATACCACACTCGGTAATCATCAATTCTGTATTTTTAACAAAAGCTATTCTGGCAGCATTTTCTCTTACAGGCGCCTTCTTATTTGACCAGGCGCAGGTCAATTGTGTTTTTGATATATCCTCTAATTTGGACAGATCTTTCCTGAAACAGATAAAATAGAGATAGAAACCATAAAAATACTGATGGTAAAGTATTTTGTATTTAATTGATTTCACATGATATGCTGCTTTTTTTAGAAAACACACCTGGTCAGCAAAATTAGAAACGCTGATATATGTTTGCAATGTTTACCAGCACCCGCTTTACACGAACAAACCATTGATTTTATTTTAGCCGACCCATTTAAAATAATAAGTTCTCCACTAATTTGATGGGGTTCGGACTGCAGAGCACTAGTCTGCAGACAAATGGCAACCAACTTAATGTGAGAAGAGCTACAGTCTGTTCTGATATGTAAAATAATGTGACCAGCATATAAATCTTCTTCTCCTTCAACCACACATCTTGCATTTATATTTTCACCAACATAGTTAATGTACTCTACTAAACTTTGAGTTATTTGGGCCATGTTCATTCTAAAATAACAATATTTTACATATTTTCTAATCAAAAATGATAATACCTGAGACAGACAAAAATGATAATACCTAAGACAGAGACTCCTAATAAGTAGGTACTTATCAGACGTAACCGACAGAACAATCCAATTTTTCAGTCACAAAAACTATAACAGTGTAAAAGGATAATAAATATAACAACAACTAACGATAACAACAATAACAATAATTTTAAAATACAGGAAAATAGCCAAAAATGCTGGAAAATATCGAAAATAACACGACCAAAAAGTGAGATTGGGAAACCAAGTACTAGAGATTAATTTGCGGATAATCCGTCACGGTGCTGCGATCTTAATTTGAATTCCCAATAGGCAGAAAATTTTTGCCTAAAAAAATGTTTTTCCTTGAAATTTCACGCTGTTTTCTAAGCGCGTCTGACTGCTCCGAAATGACATCTGCGTCAAATAAATACCTGCTGGGAAGGTACAGTCTGATGTATTACCTTATGATGTCGAACTTCTCTAATATACAACAGATGTTGTTGAAAGATATTTATTTTCAGTCAGAGGCATTTACAAGCAAAAGTACGTATAACGCCAGTACATTTACAGAAAAGACAATTTCCTATTTTGAAATCATGGTTTTTGTGAATAGTGTTGATTTTTAACAATTTATGTGTAATCTCAAAGTATTTATAAGTTATAATAAGTGACACAAAATTGTACCAGGGCAGGAAAAGTACAAAAAACCGTTTCCAACGTTGCGTCGAAACAATACGTTGTCGAGACGACCGCGACCGTTGAATAAGATTTAGGGTTGAAAGCAATTCGAAAGGAGTTAATACTTCTGCCAAGAAATTAAAAGTTTCTGATGAAGATTTATATGTTAAGTTTTTCTGCCGTTCTCTGTTATTTCGCAACACGTGAACTGTAAAACATGTGATTCAGACATCACGTCTCATGAAAGAAGTCCTCGAGGCTTAGGTTTCAAAATAGTTATCGCTCCTTGGAACATATGAAAAATGAAGTCTGGGCGGACTTATTTAAGTTATTTATAGTGCTGACCTTACTTCATAAGTTATCAACCGACGAAGATCTGCAGCACGACAAGTGCTCAGAGTCTTGGCGTGACTGGAAGAAGACGCAAGCAGCAGATTCCTTGTACATCTTCCATCATAATCCGCTGCTTCCTAAGAAAGTTTTTGAAGTCATCAAACTGATTTATGAGAACCAGAGCCGAGAAGAGTTGTTGAATCGTCGCTTGCGAGGCTACGCGAAAATATCAATGAAAGTTTCAATGCTATTGTTTGGAGATTGGCTCCAAAATCTTATTCAAGTGGCAAAAAAAGTCTTGAATATAGCGATTTATATTGCGGTGTGCACTTTTAGTGATGATGTGACTAATATTCTTCAATTTATGAAAGTTTTAAATATGAATATTGGCGTCCGATCATACAATTTTTGTCTAGAAACCGATGCTAAGTGGATCAATTACGTCAAGATGTCTTTGACAGATACAGCAAAATAGGCACGCTCTAACATTAGGCCGGTCCTACATTGGAAGCGGAATTTCTCCCGACCAGACGGTCTGAGCGGGTCTGGTCAGGTCTGAAGAAAACAAACACACGCACCGTCCCCCTCCTACACTGGAGCCAGTGCTCGTTCCGGGGAGGGGAGTTGGGTCTGAACTGGTCTGACAATAATCAAACAGGTTTGTTTTTTCTTCCAGTTGCATGGAAGCTTTGGTCGAGGTGGTGCGTTTTAACATCATATGTTGAACTTGGTTTTTGTGTTGAATTGTGCCATAATGGTAGGCAAAGGAATGTTTTGTTGCAATAAATATTTTCTAAGTTATACATTGAAAGTAACTTACCTCAATAAAATTGTTAGTTTTTCTGCTGGCTCTATACAAGTCCTGAAGTTACTCCACTTCCGTAGGTCTACTTCTATGTGAGACAGAATGTAATCAAACGTTTCGACGGTCATTCTATATTTTTTGAATTTATCAGAGTGACTATGCATATGTAGGCAGGTTGTATAAAATTCACTTTGACGGTGGTCTTCACTGAACTCATGAACCCATTTCCTTTTACGCGAGTTTGATAATAAATTCCTGTCCAATAACATGAAATCAATTAATTCCTCGTTCATTTTTCAACTGTAATAGACAAATTTCCTCGTCGAGATTTGACACAGTACTGGTTCTTCCGCTCTTGGCTGAAAACTAGCTGCATTGTAGGAGCGGCGAATCTGGACTGGTCTGGTCTGGCCGGGTCGGGTCTGGTGGCCAGATCGACTCCGCTTCCAATGTAGGATCGGCCTTAGTTAGCCGATGACCTTAATGCATTACTAATGCATTCTGAGCGTATCCTGATCTTGTCATTTACAGTGAAAGCTCTGTCATAATATTTACAATTGTAGTGTGGTTGATTTTGTGTAATATCCCACTAAATGGCTGCCACTAGCACTTAATGTCAACATCAGATTTACTAAAGTAATGTAGCTTCTTATATGATTGTTGTTTTTTTCCATTCGTAAGGACTTATCGTGCTGGAATTCGTATTTAATGGAATTAACTATGACTATCCACAGATTGGTATGGGCCCACCTCTGCACGATCTCCTGAAAATACGCTATTTCCTAGTTACATATATTATCTCATTTGACATTTCTTGGAAAATAACAACGAAGCGTCATGTGAGAAAGTTTATATTCTTTAGAAATTAGCAATACCAGAAATTATTGTTAGGTTTTTCATGTATTCAAAACTAGATAATTTCTCCCAAACAATTATCCGATTTACCGAACTCGGCTGCTGAACAAAAGAATATACATATAGAAATTGAAATCCTCTGGGGAATCATTTTCTTAGCTGTACTCTTGACTGAGAAGTCCAGAAGACTTGGAATCCTACGGTGACAATCCTTATTTCCGACCGTTTCTTTCGTCGGTGCATTCCTTTCTTTTCTTTATTAGATGTGCTAGTTAAGATATGAATATGAATCCAGCAAAAAAAGTATTATAATTTTTGTTAAAGTTGAAATACTGGAGTAGGTTGGAACCTTTGGTATGAATATTACACTGACTTAGTTCTCCACAAAACAACAAACTCGACGCACGTTTCATTTGGAGATGATTAAAATAACAGTTTTAATTTCAGTTTTAATCATCTCCAGATAATGCCAACTTTGTTGGTGAAACGGGCTTCGAGCGTAGTGTATAGTGTTTTGGTGTTAATCGAATTTGTTAAAAATACAAAAATATCAACTACAACAAACTTTTCTTAAACGCAATTTAATACTGAAGTACTTAACCAAAGAGAATATGTCGATGTAATTTACACAAATATATCTAAGACATTGCATTTACTTGACCTTATAGTGCTACTATACAATTTGTCTAGTCTCTCTCATTCTTGGTTCATTCTTCCGTATGGTCAAGGAATTCCGCAAGGTTCAGTTCTTGAACCACTAATGTATGCAATCTTCGCCAATGATATTACATCCAATTTTAGTATATATTATTTATTATATTCAGATGAAATGAAACTATATTGCCAGATCAACCCAATAATACCAATCACATCTGAATAAGAGACACAGACCTGCCTATAAGTCATGACCTAAGTAAAATTATTTTACTGCATTCGCGTGGGAGAAGGTAAGCTATACATTGCTCTTTGTCGCACGGTTTATTGCCGACTTGCTCTTCATAAAATAATTCTACTATATAAACGTATACCTTTTTTTATTTATAAATAAATACAAAATTACACAGAAAGCAAATTACGTCTTGATATACTTCATAATAATATTAATCATATTAAAAAGTGCTCCCCATGAATTTGATATTACCAGATGTATTGTATTTTATAGGTCACATTTTTGTGTACGTATATTATATGAGTTTGGTATACTTAATAAAGCTGTTCTATCCTCGTTTCTTTGTATTTACGTACACTAATTTTACACACACTTATATGTATCACTATATTGTCTATTGTACACTTGTGTATTGTATATATCGTACCTTATCCTGTAATAAGTTGATTGGATGTTATAAATAAATAAATATATGTAATGTAGTTGTAGTAGTATGAAATGTAGTTCCTCCATGTCCTAAAATCCATATCCGTTTGATTTTAGTTTCAAACAATAATTTCATTACATTTTACTATCGCCCACTGCGCTAAATTAGCTATTAGTTTTTTAACATACACGACTTCGTCCGATAATGAACCTCTTTCTCTCGCTAACTATCGAATACCGCTTACAATACTCCGAAATGCGGCAAAAACAAAGTAAAAAACTATCTAATTATACATTTTTAAAAGCCGATACCTCTACACGATTAATATGTAAATTTCAGCGCTAATTTTATATCTATGTTTAGGTGAATCTCAGTACGCCATGAGCCATATCGTATGTTAACTGATACGTCGCATAACCTCAGCTGGCGCCATCATAGTTATAAAAGATAATACAATAATCGTTATTTTCATATTTTTAATACGCTATAAAGTGATTTGCTACACTTTTTGCTTGGAGGCGACATAAAACACGTTGTCTTTATGTAGCGTTTATATTTTCTTCTAACTAATTCATTCTGCGACAACGCAGGTCTTAAGATGAATAATTGTATTTTCATATTTGTCTGCATAAAAGTGATAATATCCCATTTACGTTGTCTGAACTTCGAAATAATGAATTAGAGAAACAGTATTTTGAAAATTACAGCGAGGATACGAAAAATTCATTAACAAGAAAAATAATTATTATAGTTTGTGGAAATGTTAAGAAGAATTACTTGTATCATGTTTAGTAAATATGTTTGGGCCACCCGTGGTATATGAATATTCATACATCTATCCGTAGTTGTACATATACGAATTCTTTAATGTAATATGTTGAAAATGTGGAATACTTGTATATAGATGGCGCTAACAGCGGCATTGATAATTTTAGTTTTTGTTAATAGAAAAAGTAGTAATAGTAATATAGATTAGAAAATACAAAGCTAGTATATAGACGTAAAAATATAGTTTTATCGGATAGGTAAAATAAGGGATTCCATCTCTATTTTACCTATCCCATATTTTAACAGTGAAAATTCTGATCCCATATTGTAATAGTGAAAATTTAGGTAAGTTCATACAGCCCACTTTTTAGCTAGTTTTTAGAAATTAGCAATAGTAATTAGCAAATTAATATTTAATTGGGCTTTGCCATATTAAATTGTTCCAGTGGAACCGGATTAGTAAGAACTAATAAGGTTGAACTAATAGGGTTGAACTAATAGATTAAAGGGTATGCTTTAGAATAGATAGTGCCATTTTATAGTACTGTACCGATATAGTTAGATAGTAGCTTCCACATTTTCTAGTATAGCTTAATACATATTTTTTTGTTCATTTAAGTGGTATAAACATTTCTCCTACTGTTATTGTAATTTAATATAATTAACCACTGTAATATTTTTATTCAAATAGTTGTAGGGTAGTAAAATATTAGTTATATATATTTATTTTCGTTCAAAAATAAAAGGTTGTACTTAAATAAAGTGAAATATAATAATTTAATCAATCGCCATGTCTGAGCTAGGTAAAAAACAGCAACGACTAAAAACGTCGATTGCCAAAAAAGGGCAATACTTCTCCCGGCTTCAAGGAATGTTTGATAGTAGTAAACGATTCGAGGGGGCGGCCCAATATTATTGCGATTTGCTTACTCGTGTTTAGATATTATAGACGAAATACACTTAGTAGAATACAAAATAAATTCTGAGTATGTACCGTCTTACACCATTTTAGATGCTTTTGACGAATTATATTCTCATATTAAAATAGCTGCTAGTAGAATTATCAAACGTGATAGATCAGTAAGTCCATCACCTAACAAAACTGTTCCAAAATTGCCTAAGTTACAAATACCAAACGTTAGTGGAAATCAAAAGGACTGGCCTATATTTATAGAACGTTTTAATAGTTTAATACACAATAATACAGCCTTAAATGAAGTTGATAGAGTACATTATTTGATTGGCAGTCTGACGGGCACCGCCTTAAATATTTGTTCGGGAATACCACCAACAGGCGAAAATTATAGAATTATTTATCAAGGTCTGGTTGACAAATTATCCGATAAGCGAGCTATAGTGAACAATTATTTAGATAAAATTTTCAGTTTTAAACAGGCTCAAACAGAAACGGCGAATAATTTAAATGCATTCTTAGAGAAATTTGATGCCGCAGTCAAGTCTTGACAAAAACTGAATATTACTAGTTTAGATGATTACATTATAGCTTATTTAGCACTTTCTAAACTTAATTAAGAAACACAACGATCATTAGAAAATGCACATAGAAAAACTGAAATGCGATACCATTATAACATTTGTTAAAGAACAAGCCAAGATATGTACTGAGAGCACAAATAGAAAACTCAATAGTTTTAGAATTAATATCCATCCACTTACAGGTTGTTCAAAATATTTAAACATGTCTCCTGTTAATGGATAGACATTTATTAGAAATTATAATTTGTCTTTAATTTTTTTAGGACCACATAAAGTTATCCATTGCAAAAGTAGTTTCAGTTGCAAAATATGCAAATTACTATTATAATCATTCATTGTTACATTTTATTAAGAAAAGTTCAAACATAGTAGAAAATAATAATACGATTTGTAGTATTAGTAGTAGTGAGCCTAAAGTACCTCTGGAAGAAGCAAATATTACTTCGTGTGTTCTAAACAACTGTCAGTCTAATAGTAATTCTCCTATGGCCGAGTCCTGTTCAAAGACTGACAGCAGTCTAGTGAGTTATTGTTCTGTGACTAATGGTGCTAACTGTCAGTCGAAAATTGTACTGTTATCTACAGTAAAGGGCTTGAAACCGGAAACCATGAATTGGATGTATGAGGCAATTCTCAAACCCAGACTGACGTATGCAGCACTGGTCTGGTGGCAGAGAGTCTGGTTAAAGTCGAAAACCAACCGACTCAATAAACTAAGAGGATTGATTCTTAGAAGTATAACCGGAGCTCCAAGATCAACACCGATCGAGGCGATGGGGATACTGACGGGGATACCACCTCTTGATGTCACCCTGAAAGCGGAAGCCGCAAAGGCAATGCACAGGGTGGGAAACATGAATAGGAAGGTGAGGAACCTGAATAGACTCTCAAGGGAGCTAGCTGAAGAGGTACTCCTATGGATGCCCTCTGACAGTACAGGTGTCCACTTCCTGTTTGACAAGAAATATAAGATCACCCTCACCAATAAGACCGACTAGATGGAGGGTCGAGCTAGATTGCCGCTCAATGGAGACATCTGGTACACGAATGGAGCCAAAAGTGGGAACAGAGCGGGTGCGGGGGTGTATAGGTGACGCGACGGGATAGGTAGAACCTTCCCCTTGGGCAAATACACTACCGCACTCCAGGCCAAGCTAGTTGCAATTACATACGGTGTTCTGGGGGCGGACCAAAATCGGACCCAGAAGAAGGTATGTATCTGCTCGGATAGCAGGGCGGCGTTGGCAGCCCTGAATTCAGCAACGACAAAGTCGAAGCTGGTCTATAATTGCTATGAAGCATTGAACCACTTGGCAGGGACCGGTGGAACTCTTATGGATACCTGGGTATAATGGCATTAAGGGAAATCTAATTGCAGATGACCTTGCCAGACTAGGGACCAACGAAAACCTCTATGGACCAGAATCTTCAGTGGGAATAAATCGGAATCTGATCAGAGACCGCATCAACGGCTGGGCAAGAGACCAGCACAATAAAAGATGGAGAGGAATAACGGATTGTCGAATAGCCAAACTCTTCATCAAATACTCAGAGATTGAGAAATGGGCCCAAGAATTCGTTAAATTGAACAGGCACAAAGCCAAAACCCTGGTAGGAATCATAGCGGGCCACCATAGTAGCCTGAATGCATATAAGCACAAGCTGAGGCTGACTGACAGCCCAGCCTGCAGATACTGTAAAGAAGATGAGGAAACCTTGATTCATCTTCTTTACACCTGCCCCGCACTGGAGGAAAAGAGGCATCTTATATCAGGGAACCATGTTTTCTTAGAGGAGGCGAGGTTTAAGGCGGAAGACGTGCCTAAATTGCTCCTTTTATGGGATAGCATTGGATAAGGACCCGGATAACAGGGGATCGCCAAGGGACTACCCATGCGATCAGTGGCTGATAAGGCCCAAACCTATATAACATAATAATAATACTGTAAAGATCAATATTTTTGATGAGTTTGGAAAACCTCATGTTGCTAGGTTCTTATTAGATGGCTGTAGTCAAGCTAATTTTTTGACGTTGGATTTTTGTCGACGTTTAAAGTTAAATATATCTAAATGCTATAGAGAAGTACTAGGTATTGGTTCACAGATAAATCCTGATAAGAAATATATGTACGAAGTTTTAGTTGTAGAAAAAAAATACCAATAAAATACCTCAAACTCAAATTAATATTAAATATCTGTCATATCTTGATAGCCCACCTCTAGAAAATGACACTTTTAATCAGCCAAACCAAATCGATGAAATTATTGGAGCAGAATTATATTCTTATCTTATAGGCCAAGGTCGTGTTTTTGGATCACCTAAAGCCCCGGTTGCTATAGAAGCCAGCCTGGGATATGTTGTAATGGGTTCAATTCTTATATCTCTGACTCCAGAAACCTCTCATAGTTTTAATAATTATTTATCTCAAAGTCATATGTCTCATGTCTTGGAAAATAATTGTCCTTCACGAGTGTATTATGTCCCTTATCATTCTGTATACAAACCAGATTCTATTAGCACTCCTATCAGAATTGCATTTGACGCTAGTGCAAACATTTATTCCTCTTATTCACTAAATGATTTGTTATATACTGATATAAACATTTCAACGCCCAATTAATTTAATTATTAGATTTATTACTGATTTTGTTAATTTATTAAGAGTTAGGTAAATGGTTTATTTTAAAATTGTTGTCTAGGCCATATTAGACTAGATAATATACATTTTGATTGAAGCAAATGTACCCAAATTCAATATGCCTTTTGTTTTACCAATATTTCAGTGATTATACCCTTAATTGAAAAAACAATATATTTCTTAAGTAAGTTTCAACTGTATTCAGGTAATTACCGAATAACTGGCGTACTATTAAACACAAATTTCACATTTTTGAATTTTCGAATAATTAAATTTATAACAATATTTGATCACAGAACAGTTATTTATTTATAGAACAGCGAAATTAAAGATATGGATTTACCAAACAACTCCAATTTTGTCTTTGAATAGAGAGAGCTCTCAGTGATAATAACTAAAATTTACAAAATTTTGTTACGTATTAGGACATTTTGTAAATTAGTATATCTCTGAAATGACATATTTTCGAGATACTTGATTTTATATCGAAGAAAACTTAGGCTTGTTTAGTTCTCTTTTAGATTAAGACTGCCTTATATCTTGTAAATAAAGTTTTCCTAATTTATAATAATAATAGTATTAGTTTATATAAAATATTAACATAGAAATGAAATATATGATTCGAGCCCAATAATTTGATATTTGAAATTATTAAGTCCTTATTTTTGTAATTGGTTGCGCGTCTAGTCATATTTACCTCAAAATTGGCAAATATAAATTGCATTCCTGCTGTACGATATTTTGTAATGTAAAAGTTCAAGAAGTTCTATTACTGCTTTATATAACCTTGTGCATTATTAGTATTATAAATTTGAAATATTCACGAAATAGAAAATAATATGTCCCCATCATGCTGAGGAACCAGTTAGACTATTCTTTGTTCAATTTTATTTGTATACTCAGGATTTATAAATAAGAAAGTACTTCTTTGTAAAACGTGCGAATATATTTAATATAGCATCATTTCTTTATACATTTGTTATATATTACATGTAGTTTCAATAGTAAATATGATGTTAAGATATCACTATACTGATAGACTAACCTCGATGATTATTTTGCAATCGTAGCTTTGCTTCAATTACGCCTTTTTGAAGGCACTTTTTTCTCTTTGCACGAATATATGTTGTAGAGTAGAAAATAAACAAAAAACGATATAACTAGATATCAATATGACTAACTGATCGTATATAACATACCTTTTCCTAGTTGAGCAAAGTAATTTGCAATTTTTCACAGTATTTCTAATAAAATGTAATTGCTTCGTTCGTGAATAAATACGAAGGAGCATTCATATTTCTAAATATTGCAAGGTAATTTATAATTTGTACTATATGCACTACGGTAACGAGGATTTAATAAATCATGCATACAATAAATTGAGTTTGCTAAGGACATTTTTTAAATAAACAGTGTCAAATATTTAATACATAAATAATTATTTTGAATCAATAGTTTCAAGACATTCCATTATACATTTCATATATTTTATTACTAAGTTTTTTTATGTTAATATCGCCTACCATAAGGCGAGGTTAAATTTAAATTAAATAATTTGTAAGAACAAAATGCATTAAATATATGTATCAACTTATAGATTATATTTAAAAGCAATGAGTAGTAGCTGTAGTATAATTATATACTTAATAGTTACGTGGCTTTATTTTAAGTATTAGATTTGTATACTGACTCAGGACTTAGGTATAAATAACTGTTAATATTGTTACAGATGGTTATGCTCTAAACATATACTTGCAAAGCTTCAATTTTATTTTAAGTTATCTACATACAATATCTCAAATATATGTTCATAGTTTTTTGTCAAAGCGAACCTTAGAATATTGTGTACAGGTAGTCCTTCGTAAATATCCGCTTACCATTACAGATTTTGTGTATTAACTAAAGAAAGTTACACATTAAAACAATTATTAAAAATGCCTGAACGGAATTAGATTCTTAACTTTAAACTTTTTATTTACACATATGAGTTATATGTGTAAATAAAAAGTTACTAGATTTCTTACTAGATTTATACCCGATTTAAAAGCTACACTGTATAGTGTTAAGTAAGTGTTAGTAAGAAAGAGTAAGTTATTCGTAGCCAATTATTTTTATTAACTTTTCGTAGCTGTAAAATCGACTAAATGTAACATAGAATGATATAATATTAACTATTACTAAAAAAGGTAAACTATTTTTAAGATAGAAATGTTATTTCTATTTACCCACTTGAAGGAACTACACTTTAGTGCAATGCAAGTAAATGATATAAAAGAAATACAGATATGAATAATATACATACATGGATAAAATAGTATAAATAACTATATAATATATTTCGCCCTCACATCTATATAATAATATGCAGAAATATATATACATGAATATTTCTGACCAGATTATCAACAAAAAGTGCAAAAAGTTTAAATTTAAAATGCAACAAAACTAAGTTTTAATATACAGAAAGTGTGTTAAAATTGTGTTTTGTTGCATTATACCTTAAGCAAAATATTATATCATGTTTATATAATGACATCCAAAGTATCTGAAAAACATGATTTATCAAAATTTACAAATTTAGAAAATGAAAAGATACACAATTTACCATTTTTATTAGGAGCAATTTATCTCGTTATTGAAACGATAAAGTATATAATGATATATATTACATAATTATTCAAATTTATAGTTTCTTATAATTTGATAGATTTCATTAAAGTTATTGAAACTACATTACATATTGTCAAACTTGTAATCAAAATATTCACAAATTCTCAAAAATAAAGAGTAAAATTCATGTAAGTCGCTATATATCATATTCATCGATTTATAAACAAACTTCTACATATAAGCAGATGTACAAGTGTATGCATTAATCTAATATATATATATATATATATATATATATATATATATATATATATATATATATATATATATATATATATATATATATATATATATATATATATATATATATATATGTAAATAGCAAAACGTAAACGTTAAAAATAAAATAAGTACCTTATACATATAATTTGCAACATTTTTAATGCTTACATTATACACTACATCGTTTGTTTAATAACTTCGTTTGTATGCCGAGATTCGCATTCGAGAGTGATTATTGATTGGATTCCAAGATGAATATCTTAGGCGATAAAAACCATTTTCTTTTACACATTATTAATTCATCTCAGATTATTTTGTATTAGATATACGTTTCTTAAATTACACATATTTTTGAGACATAAAATTAAATACAAGTTTATTTAGTCTGTTATAAAAAACTTAAATTGTTGGAGGCAATTTTTTAATATACATTTGCTGCGTAATAAGGGTTTAAATATTGCTTTGACAAAAAGTCAACAAGGCTAATAATATATTGTTTTAATAAGGCTATCTCGTTTTCTTTTCTGGTATTTTCTTTTTTCCTAAGTTTGATCCTATTTGAATTTATCTTTTGAAAAAATCTTTTTAGAAATTTAAATTTAGTTTAAATTTGATATCTGCAACGTTGCTAATACATTAGGTAATTGAAACATATTGTTTCTTTTTTATTTTTGGTTTAAACTTTATGGAAAAAACTCATTTATCCCAAACAGTTGTACTTTTCTTTTAACTTAAAATCACTAACAATTATTTTCGAGGGAAATAACATTAGTAATAATACTTTTCTTACCCAGGAGTCTGTTAGGACATTAAACATAGATAGGTAAACCACACTGTGCGTGATATAAGTGTATAGATATTAATTTTATTTAGAAGTTCTGTAATTCGCCCAATATTATTCTGGTAGTAATACAAGTGAGACACGGGGTTGACACAACAAAACGTTTATTTCAAACTTACAAGATTCACTGTTAGTAATGAAGGACAGAAATGAGTATTTATAAAGTTTCTTATCTAAGGGCTGTGTCAGCTTCTGTTGAGATAAATGATTCAAATAATTATATTACGTTAAGCGTAATATTGCCAAGAGATATGTTATCGAAAATAAAAGGAATGGTATAAGCATGGGTATCATATTACACCTCCTTCCCTAGGTGGAAGGCTATCAGGTTCTGAAGGACCTGTAGGCTTCTTAAGAAGTAATATTTTTACCTTTTGATGGCAAAATTTGAGGTATATATAAATAAGCAAGCCCATGAACAGTATAGATAATAAAATATAAAACATAGTATTCTGAGAATTGTTTTTTTCAAAGTCTTTAATCCGCACAGGGTGTAGGCTGCCAAGTTGGGTGGAAAGGTCTGCTAGGTCCTGTAGTTTGATGTCCTGAAGGTGGAGTTCCGCGGTCGGGGTTGAGTTCAATTTGAAGGTAGGTAACGCCAGGGACGTTTCGTCGGGAAGCTCGTGATTGGCGTTGAAGATGTCGTCGTTGATAATTACGGGGCAGCTCTCTAAAGTAACAATTGAGGGCTGCTCGATAAAGTGGTCCATGGGGGTGTTACAATTTTCTTCGATTCTGGTCCTTTGTATTGGGACGACTATGAGTTGTGTCTCTGCAATTTGTTCAACTATGGTAGCTCCGAGTCGTACGCTGGTTAGATTACATTGTGGATTTTCTCCTTGTAGAATAGGAAGATAGCACTCGTCGTGGTTGTATGGGCTATCCTTTCTACACAGGCATACATTTTCTAGCCGTGGACAGGAGTCCTCTTTCCAAAAGGTGAGTTTGGTTCGTAAACTTGCAATGAGATAGGGTTTGGTTGGTATAAGAACTTTGGATTGGTAAGGCGTGGGAATCAAATGGTAAGTATAGTAAGGTGCTTGGGTGGCTATTGGCACTGACAATTTTATGTAGATTTTAAGATCTTTAACCGTTGCTGAGATATGAAAAAGATTAAGGTAACTATGCATATTACTAAGATGTATCAGTTGATCTCGTTTATATAGACTCGAGAGTTTAGTTAAAATAATTTGTATATTTGGGACTGGCAAAAAATAGGTGTGAATGATATTATGCTGAGCCATGGCGACTGCATTCTCTAAAGTGTCTAATAATTCTAAAAATATATTAAATTCGTTTTTTATAGTGACACCAGTTTCAAAGTATGACCAGTCTTGTTGAACTTCTTTGAACGTTTTGAAGAGTAGTTCTATATTCGCGTTTATCTGGGTGAGGCTTTGATTAACTTTGTCGCTAAGAGCTTTAAATAGAGAAGTTCTTAAATTAATTTCGTGCGTTAGAGTTTCCTGATTGGACATTAATGTATCCATTTTAGAATGGAGTTCTTGCACATCATTGTCATCGGCAGTACCAAATAATATTTTTTGAACGGAACCTATAGCGTTTATAAGTCCACGTTTAAGTCTGACTTCAGGATTCCTAAAATTATTTAATTTATATTCGGTCAAGTTTACGAGGTATTTTAACTGCTGATTAATAGTACTATTAGAATATTTATGTTTATTTTGGAAAAAGCTTAAGTCGGATTTTAATTTGTATAAATTGTTTGTTACGTCCTTTAAATCGATAATGTGAATAAAGTCATGTTGCGATTGTATTATTTTAGTTTCACATGTTAGGCGATTTATGTGAATGGAGTTTCGTATAGTCTCTATTCGGATCGCGGAGGCGTAGTGAATAAGAATGAGAAGGACCAGGTTGGTACTTAATTGTAATTGGAGGGATTTTATCCTCAAAGTCAACACCTTCATCTGTCTCGCTGCTTAGTTCAATAGGTTGAATTTCCTCTGGGGGTTTTTCCTGTAAAGAAGGTTCAGTATTAACCTTTTGTTCGCTTTTCTTTTTCTTAAGCCTGGGTTTTCGTTTGATATAGGCTTTATGATATTTGCCTTCAGCATGTGCCTTACGTTGAAACAGTTTTAGAGTGGGACCTAAGTCTTCTACTACTTTAGTTTGAATGAATTTTTCGTTTAGTTTCCCGCGTGCTGGATTTGCAATATATACGTCTTCGTTGGGTTCAAAAGTTTCCGGTAGTTCGCGTGTTTCATTGGCTTTTTCTATGACTCGCATTTTAGATTTGTCTAACTTGGTTTTTATTTGATTGTAAAGGTTTTTTAGAACATTCTTATGGGTGTTAATGTACTCTGAGAGTATCCGTTCTTCATTAATATCGAAAGGGTCAGGGCGTTCGTCTCCACGAATTATATCGATAGGACACATTTTGGTGCTTGAATGAATTGTATGATTGTAACTTATAACTGCGATTTGTACTAGATAGTCTAAGGGTGCATTTGGATTTTCATGTTTAAGACATCGGACGCTGTCTAATAAAGTAGAGTGGAATCGTTCGATGTTGCCGTTGCTACTATGTCCTTGTATTGAAGTAAAGGTTAGTTTAATTTTGTGCAGATTGCAGAAATCTTTCATCATCGCGTTGTTAAACTCTAGGCCAGTATCCACCAGGATTCCATAGGGTAGTCCATGATGTTCGATAAATTTCAGTAGCGCACGTTGTATTGACATGCCTGTCTTAGTTTCGACAGGGTAGGCTTGAGCTATTTTCGAAAAGGTGTCAATGATCGTTATAAATTTTTGTCCTTGGATATCTAGAGTATCAATGTTTATGGTTTCAAAGGGTTTCGTAGGCGTTTCAGTATATTGAAAGATTGGTTTCACCGGGTGCCGGTCAGTTTTACACGTTTTGCATGTTTCGCATTTGGCGATAAAGTCCCGTACGTGATCAAACATGTTAGGCCAGAAATATTTCTTAATTAAAGCTTGGTGGGTAGCCGTTACTCCTTTGTGTGTAACTTTGCCTTCGTGGTTATACCGTATCTTCAGTTGTTGTTCTTGTTCTGATGTTACGTCTTCTACTTTCTTCTTGCAAATTAAAAACTTGAGCCAATGAGTTAAGTGGTTTTGAAGGATTCTGATGATCTTATTTTCTAACTCTGGTTGCTCGAAGTATAGAGCATGTATGGTGGTGTTACTTTGAACGAATGGAGATAAAAATTTAAAAATTTCTTCGTCGGATGAGCGTGATTTTAGGTGGAAGTGGTGTTCTTTAACTTTGGGGAAAGGCTGTATTGCATAATGCGAATTAACTTTATTACTATCCTTTTCCAGGAGGATCCATCGGTTGTTATACCTATTTAAGGGTGTTTCGGAGTATTTGACTTCTAGAATGGGGTTTTCGTGACTAGAGTGAATAGTCTGGTTAGTTCTTGAGGGCGGCGCGCGATTCGGGTCGTCTATTGAATTTAAGTCGTCTAAAACTTCTTGGAACTTTTCTGGGTCTGGTTCTGGTAGATTATCGAGTAAAGTACTTACATCGGGGGCGTTATTTATCATTGACATATTGTCTTCTTCTATTGCGTTAAGTTCATCAATTTTGATACGCGAGAGCGGGTCAGCTTGGTTTGTTTTTCCTTTTTTGTACTTTATTTCGTATTGGTATTCTTCCAATTTTAGACGCCATCTTACTAGTCGCGAGTTAGGGTCCTTTAGGTTGAACAGCCACTGCAAAGGCTGATGGTCGGTTTCAATTATAAATTTAACGCCAAACAAGTAAGGTCGGAAGTATTTAACGGAATTTACGATGGCTAGTAACTCCTTCTCAATTGTGCTATAATTACATTCAGCAGGGTTCAATGTCCTGGAATAATAACTGATGGGGTGTCCATCTTGTGAAAGTACGCTTCCTATTGCATACGCGGATGCGTCGCAAGTGAGAGTAAATGTTTTATTAAAGTCGGGGTAAGCTAGGATAGGCTCATTGCAGAGTAAATCCTTGCAAGTTTCAAAGCAATTGCGGTAGTCTTGGGTTAACTCGATTTTTTGGTCTTTTTTGAGGCAATTGGTAAGGGGTTTAGTTACACGAGCGAAGTTGGGGACAAATTTGCGGTAAAATCCGAGCAATCCTAAGAAACTCTTGATTTGCTTCGCCGTTTTTGGGATTGGAAATTCTTTAATGGCTTTTATCTTCTTCGGGTTTGGCTTGATACCATCTTGGGTTATAATGTGGCCAAGAAATTCCACGTGTTTACAGAGGAATTCCGATTTGTCCAATTGAATCTTCAGGTTGGCTTTTTCGAGGGTTTTAAATACCAGTTCCAGGTTTTGTAGGTGTTCTTGTAACGACGTGCTGAAAATTATGATGTCGTCCATGTATACGAAGCATATTTTATTCTGCAGATCTTTTAATATATTATCCATCACCCTCTGGAACGTTGCAGGCGCATTCTTGAGGCCAAATGGCATCCGTACGTATTCGAAGTGGCCATTTTCTATGTTGAAAGCAGTTTTTTCTATGCTGTCAGGGTGCATCTCAATCTGGTGGAACCCTGAAGCGAGGTCGAGAGTCGTGAAATATTGGCATCTGCCCAGTTTGTCCAGTATATCCGCTATGTTAGGTAACGGGTATCTATCAGTCTTGGTTTTGTCATTTAATTTCCTGTAGTCGACCACAAGCCTCCATTTTTGTTTGCCGCTCGCATCGAGTTTTTTCGGCACGATCCAAATGGGGGAGCTATAAGCGCTGGAGCTAGGTCGAATGATTCCATCTTGTAACATTTTATCAATTTGCAATTGTACTTCTTTTTGGTGGACATAAGGATACCTATATGATTTTGCGTGAACGGGGGTGTCATCGGTGGTTTTTATCTGGTGTTTGACTTCGTTTGTGAAAGTTAATTTGTCACTAGGGAAGTGAAATACGTGTGAGTAATTTTTACAGAGTTCAAGAAGGTTAAAACGTTCCTCTTCATTGAGATGGTCAGTGCGTAGAAGATTTTGTATGTGTTGATTGGTGAAATTGAGAGAATTATGAGTTGGCTTATCGTTTTTTGAAATTTGGGGTTCAAAACCAGTATACTCGGAATAGAGTTGGACATCAATTGGTGTATCGAATTGAGCCGTGATAGGGTAAGTGTTGGTGTTAAATATTTCGACTTGAGCTAGGCCATTCTTGGCTTTGCTTATACCAGAAGGAATAAGATAATTGTCGGTTTTTTGAAATGGGATGACAATTTCGCCGTTGTCAATAGAGACAGGGATTTCTCGAACAATACATTCGACGGGGTTTAAAGAATAAGTACGTGAAATTTCTTCGGGTTGTCGAATAGAAATTGGAATCTGGAAGTAGTCATTATAGATAAGATGATTTTGGAAATCTATTTGGATACATAACGTTTGTAGGTCTTCGAAACCGAAAATTCCATCATAGAAATCATGGAAATCATACAGAAGTACGTTTAAATCGAAGTCTATATTAAATTCTTTAAATAAAGGGATGTTTGCTTGGAATTGACAAGTCGATTTGCCGGTTGAAGTTTTGATAAGTGTTTCATGAGAGAAAATATGGTTGGGGTAATATTTTTGAATTATTTCGGGACGAATTATGGTCTTTGATGATCCGGTATCGATCAATAATTTTAAAGGGGGTTCTCGAATATTAATATATGGAAGCGAACACGGTGTATTAGCAGAGTTTAGTTCTACTATGTCCGGTTGTTTATATTCGGGGCTGCAGGAAAATTTTGTTCTTGACTTTCTTCATAATCATTCGGTATATTCTCTTCGTTTCCATTTCCGTCGTTTAAGT
Organism: Rosalia funebris; assembly: GCA_037954035.1. Classification (NCBI taxonomy): domain Eukaryota; kingdom Metazoa; phylum Arthropoda; class Insecta; order Coleoptera; family Cerambycidae; genus Rosalia; species Rosalia funebris. The sequence continues at coordinate 38,334,530 of JAZFAV010000015.1, forward strand.
ATACCCATTCTTCTCCTTGTGGATTTTCTTCTGGGAGGTCCATTTGACTTGTTGAGGGTTCGTCGTAAGGTGTCAGTGGGGTATTGTCCATCCAGCAGGGATTCTGCGATGTAGGATCCGTTTCTTGATTAAAAAGTTCTTCTACCATGTACTTCGGCTGGTTGTATCTTGGTTGCCAGTTGTGGTTTGGGGCGTTCTGAATTCTTGATGTACTAGGCTGTTGTCTAGTTGCATTCGTTCCACTGATTCCAGACATTGGGGTAGGTCTAGCGAATTTTTGGTTCGGGTTTGGTCTCCACACATTTACGTTGGATCTATTATTTTGGTTTTGTTGTATTTGGGTGCCAAAGGGGCGTTGTTGTTGTATATTATGATTTTTAAAATTACCAGGGTTATTAAAATTGTTTGCATAATTATTGGGTTGAGATTGAAATATTGGTAATCGCACCGGTTGATTCGTTTGTTGGCGTGGTTTAGGCATTGGTAACATCGGATATCGAGGTGTTGTATTCTGTCGTCCGAACGCAAAGCGTTTGAACTCATCGTATTTAACCTGCTCGTCGATAAAAGTAATGGCGTGTTCTAATTCAGTAATGGCGGTATTATACCTAAGCATGTTTTCATAATTAAGGGGCATATTCATTTTGTAAATATTAAAAACTTGGTTCTTATAAAACGCTATAGACCCAGCCTTTTCATTTATTGGTATGTTTGATAACTGAATTTTTGAAATTATTTTAGATTTAAGTTCAATTAAACGATTGCCAAAATTAATCAAAGGTTCGTTTGGTTTTAATCTACAATTTTGTAACTCTAGCTGTAATGTTTCTAAACTTTTATGATCTGAAAAGTTAGTGGAGAAAAGATTTCTTATTTCAGGCCATGTTTGAATATCAGGTCTACTGTTCAAAAGTTGAAGAGCTTTGCCCTTAATTTTAGTTTTTATGCAGCTTACTACAATTCTAATATGTAGGGGAACATTTGAATTGCACACTTCCATTAGATTTTCAACAGCATCAAAGAAATTACTTATTTCCGTTTCTTCGCCAGAAAAAATCGGAACAAATTCAGAAATGTTCTTAAGTTTATGCAAATCTAATTCAGACATCGTGTTAAATGAAAGAGTGTTATTCAAAAGATCAGAAATATCCGAAATCTCGTCTTTACTTAAAGTGTGAGAATAATCTTCGTCTTCTGAAGAGTATAAACTTGTCATAAAATTCAACTGGTGATTTCTTAGCAATGTAAATAAAAATAGAATAACAAATAAAAATTCAACTGGTAATTTATTAGCAAAAATAAAAATAAAATAAAAAATCAATTGTTAATTTCTTAGCAATGTAAATAAAAAAAAATAAAAATAAAATAAAATAAAAGTAAGGAAAAATTAAAAATTAAAATTCTTTAAACAGTAAAATAAACGGTAATTATTTAATCTCTACTGAAGTTATCTTTAAAATTATTAAAATGTTTTAATAAATTTAATTTCTTGTTTTTTGAATTCTTAACCTAATCTTTTTAATTTGTACGATACAAAAATAAAAAGCTTCCCTTAGAATATCGCACGATGCGGGACTCCAAGAGGTTGTCACTAAAATTACACACTTTCCAAAAGTAGCTTGAAAATTGTCAGTGCAAAAATAGGGACGGGTGAACAGGAATAATGCAAGTTTACTTACGTTTGGTGTCGTTGTGCTCTGGGATTACGTTTTGAAGATTCTGGATAGTTGAACCGTTGAGACGGACGATCAGCGACTTCTGATTCTTCGGGAAATTGAAGAGTGCTCGATACACAGCAGAAACGTTGAACGACTATCCACTACCGACTGCGCCAGTAATACAAGTGAGACACGGGGTTGACACAACAAAACGTTTATTTCAAACTTACAAGATTCACTGTTAGTAATGAAGGACAGAAATGAGTATTTATAAAGTTTCTTATCTAAGGGCTGTGTCAGCTTCTGTTGAGATAAATGATTCAAATAATTATATTACGTTAAGCGTAATATTGCCAAGAGATATGTTATCGAAAATAAAAGGAATGGTATAAGCATGGGTATCATATTACATGGTAATATTTACTGATAATAAATATTTTGTTGCCTTTTTACAGCTTAGATGAGGCAGGTTTTATGGTAAAGAAGGTTGTAGTTATATATACAGGTTATTTGAATTCGACACATACCTTTTCCCCATTTATTTGCCATTTACATATTAAATAATTATTTCTCGAAAGTATAATTAAAATAGGGTGGGGAAAAAATAATTCGGTAACACTAATTCCCAGCGTCACCTGTTTTACAAGTTCGTATGTTAGTGTGTCTTCTTACCCATACATATGTGACCGCAGGCCATTCTTTGCGATTTTCTTTTTGCTTTATTTGAGAATTATATTTCGTTTTTATTACAACGTTGCTTAGAGTTTTGTAATGCAGAAGAAAAATTGATTGCTAGTCGATTAAAATACAAATGTCGGTCTTTTCTAAACTTTCTAGTGGTATGTATACTTATTTCTATAACCGAAGTTAGCGCTTGGTATATAGCGGGCCTCTGAACTGTAAATTTTATCATACAAGAGTCTAGGGATATTTAAAAATGCCCACGGTGTTATTACTTGCTACATATAAAAGCAACTTACGCCATCTGATAACTTAGAACCATCTGTGTAAATTATTACTGACGAAAACTTGGAACCTGACTTAGAACCTGATTGAGTATTATCTGAACATAAATTCCGTTATTTGAATATGTAGAGATTATTATACTAAGCCCATAGATATATCTTTTATTTTATCTACATATCCTTTTTCAAAAACGTCACACCTTTACGATATTTTACAGAGAAAATAAAATAAATAATATTAATAATATCTTATATATTAGAATAATATTTTCCGTCAAGTTTTAATATATAATATAATACAACCCCTGTAAGTTCAAATTAGTTTTTTAATGCTACTGATTTTAAGAATCTCGCTCATACAAAAATAAATTATAATTTATGTCTTTATTATAATTATACTGTCTACATAAAGTAGTTTTGTTTTCAGACAATATTTCTTATTTATTTGGTTACTTCAATATGTAATTATCTAATGTTGCTTTAAGATATATGAAAATATCGTCGAAAATAAATTGCTTGCACGCTGTGTGATATTTGTAATGTAAAAGTTCAAGTAATTCTACAAAACTTTTTTTACATAACCTTGTAACTGGTTAGTGTCATAAATTTTAGATTCCACCGAAATAATAGAAAAAAGTATTATCTCCGTCGTGCCATGGAACCTGTTATGTCTACTATACTTTATTCGAAAATTACATTAAAGTAATAAGTATTATAACAAATGTTTACTGTATAATAAATATTTTCACTATTAGTAAATTACTGTATAGCATTCGGAATAGTATTGTTATCTTAAATTTAGATCTAATTGTTTGTTTAATATAAAACATATCAACAAAAGTTTGTCGATATATATTGACAAATGTTATTTACCGAAGCGTTACTTTCAACTTCTCTTGAATATTTTAGAACTGCAACCAACTAGCTCCCTCTATAGACGAGTATGCTAACTACGTCATTTTCATTACACAGGTACACAAAATAACCATTTCTAAAACATTTGACTAACTACATGAACACGTGTAGTGATTTAAAGTATGTAGTCACAAAGAACAGTTTTTTTTAAATTACTGTGTTAAAATTTGGTTTAAAGAAATTACACCACTTATGACTGAAACCTATTTATACATAAACCATGTTTAAACATTTGACTAACTATATGTATACGTGTAGTGATTTGAAGTAGTTACGGAAGAACAGTTTTTCTCTGTCAAAATTTGGTTAAAGCAAATGATAGCGCATATAACTGAAACCTGTTCCTACATAAACCGCATTGAATTAGAACAATAATAAGAATAAGTAATGAAACCACAAAAAAATTTAACATGATATTTGATTAATGAAGACATATGTCATGTTGTCATAAAACATTACGAGAAAAATTAGAGGTGATTATTAAGAAAAGATTATTATCATCATTACATAATAATATAGAGAAGATGATTATTAAAACAATATTATTATTAATTATTAAGAAGTCTAAAAGAGTATTTTTGTTGGTTACTCTCTACCTCTATAGGTCAGTAATATTACTTCATTTTCATTACATAGGTAACTGAAATAACCATTTTTAAAACATTTAAGTAACTATATATTCACGTGTAGTTGCAATTGAAAGTAGTCACAAAAGGGCGGACTCTTAAATTCCTCTGTTAAAATTTAATTAAAAAAATACACCGCATATCGCTGGAACCTTTCTAGACATAAGGCGCACTGATTTAATAAAAACACAAATAAGAACAAGTAATAAAAGCACAGAAAAGTCAAAGTTATTTTCGATGGATGAACACATACATAATATTTTAATAATAATTATATTTCTTAATATAATTGTTAAAGAAATTATTATTAATCTAGTATAAAGTATTATTTTTGTTGGTTACAATATATCATTTTTGAGGTTACTTAAACACTCATATTATATATTATCTGTGTTGATTTTCGAAAAGCATTACCGCAAGATATTAATTTTTAATAATATTAAGTCAGTTGAGCTACTGGATTTCAATGTGTTATACTCTCTCATTAAAATCACTCAAGTTTGTCTTGCTTTATACTAAATAATATTAACGTTATATCCAAGAATATATTTACAATTATTAGTATTATATATTTTATAAATACTTTCCAATACAATTTGTATTTCCAATATTCTATCAATTAGCTCATAATGTATCATATCGAGTTAGTATAGAAGTAATTATATTTGGAATTGTATTTCTTATATAACTCTAAATAATAATAATAGTTCCATTTTCTATTTTCATTGCAACATCCTAGCAATTTTCTTATGATGTATCATTCTAAGTTATTAGAGAAACAATTATATTAGAACTGTCTATTTCTTCTCATGCCTCGAATTTTAATAAAACATTTTCAGTAATACTGAAAATATTTTACTACTATGATAATCTTGGTAGATTTTCATATTAAGAAGGTGCAGTCGTATTCAAACATATATTTGAATAGAACTTGTGTTGTATTTAAATATAGTTGTGTACAAATATAGTTGTATTCAAATATATATTGATCGCACGTAAATATTTACTTAGAAAGTTACACTACATCTGACGGTAATCTTCTTACACAGAAACTACATTAAATTTTATCAATAAGTATATCTTAACATGTTTAGGAAAAAAGAAACAGAATTAATATAAAAAATAAATGTTTTATATGTAAGATGAAAGAAAGTGATATACTGATATTAAAAATCAAATCATATCATAAATCCATAAAATGTACAAATCAATAAACCATCAAATGTGCATATATTGCTTAATATTAAATATTATATCCAAGGGTGTATTTACTATTTTTAATGAAAAATGTTATTTTTATCCAACACTATTAATATTTTCTGGCAATATTATTCTATCAACTGTCTTCTAATAAATCGGTAGTTTTTACAAAAGTGCATTATTTAGATTTAATTATTTTTGCTGAAATGGAGAGGTCGCTGGGCACTTGGTGAAACATTTTCGACTAATAAATGAAATAAAGCACAAAAGGTAGGTTTCACAAAAATTACAAACTATATTTCTAATAATTGTTTCGGCTTTTATACTATTCTGAAAGTAAAAGTTTGTTACTCTTTGAGAATGGCATAAAAGCCGAAACAATTGCTAGAAATATAGTTTGCAATTTTTGTGAAACCTGCCAAGTGTCTTTTTTTATTTGCTAGTTAATTGTTTTTTATTAGATGTAAGTTTTAGTAAAATATTTTCAATAATATAATTGTGATAATTTTGGTATATCTTAATTTTGAGAAAGTGCAACTAGAATCTAAATATTCTGTACTTGATCAATAAAACTGCAAAAGTCATAGGTTTTGTAGTAGTCATTCGATTTTTGAGGAAAACCAACAAAGTGATTCTATGACAATAAAGTATATGCGATAAGGAAGTGTGTATACTGGTGTTTTCGTGAAATCGTGAATTGAGTGAATGCTCGCGTTCGTACGTAATATCATCGCAACGCGGCACAGCTCTCAAGAAGTCAACTGAACCCAACGGGCATAAAAATCGCCCGTAGACTTCTCTAAGCACATACCCCACCCCTGGATTCACACCAATGACTTGAAGTTATATTATAAAAAGCAAGATACTATCCGAACGACACTAATTCAAATATCAATAATTTATCCCTCCCAATGGCCCCACCACACCACACCGATGTCTTCAACAGGTAGAAATATATCTAAAGTCCCCTCCCGACTAGGCATCCCGAGTCGGAGGTGTTCCTTAGTCATTCTTCGTCAGATCCTCGTAGAGGTGCCACAGATGATCAGCAGAACTTAGCATTTGCCGACGCATCAGCTGATAGCTTAACAAGGTGTAACTACATAGCCTGTGCCGACAGCATCTCAGCGTGGACTCAATTCCCTAACAGTGTGAAGTGATAAGACAAACATCACCCAGATCGTGAGATTTCAAAATTAGCACCAGTGAAAGTGTGATTGTTTATCGTATTATCAAGTGAATTGGTGTTGATTCATTAAACTAGATAGACGCTGGATGTGCAAAGTGACGAGCGGCTAGTGTTTTGGTGCGAAAAGACCTTGCAAGGACTCTTGCCGTGCACCTAACGGAAAAAATAATTCGCTTTAAGGTAGGTGAATTTTGCTTGTTTGTTTTGGTTTGGACCGCGGAAACGGTGCGGTGATCTCAACGGGCAATTAGGCCCGCGACCGCCGGAGACTCCAACGGTCGGTTAGGCGACGAACCCCTATAATGTTATTAAAATAAAAATTATATATTTGATTCAATTCGATTCCTAAGACAACTAGAATTTCAGGCGACTAGAATAAATAGGATGCCGTAGCTGGAATATCGTGAAATAACTTTAAATTTAAAAATAACAATATAATTGATATTTGCCAAATTCAAAATCTTTACTGTAAATATTGGCTTTAGTTCTAACCAATGTTAAAAATATAAATGGATAGGAAGAATTTACAACTTAAATTATGTGTTAAGGAGTTATGTAAATGTTATGTGCGTCTAAAAAGAGCAGGATGTGACTAAATTAAACAGTTTCAGTTATTTTACAAAATGAATATTACCACCAAAATATTTGTACATTGGCTATATGGAAATGCTTATATACCATATTATCAGAGATTTAAATCGCACAAAAGATAACCAAACATTACCCACACTTCGCTAATACTATCACAAAAATTCAACAAGTTACTCCACGTTTGAAGCTTTTGTACGATATACTAGATAAAATATTTTATTTAAATTGAATTCTTTTAAATAGATCTCCGAAACTAAAAAATAATTAAATCGAGAACGGTAGATATAGATCGTTATTTTTGTCAATTTAGAATGTTATACATATCTTAAATTTATTCAAAATTAGCTCAGGAATTGTGCTTAAGAACACCAAGAGATTAGTGGATTTTAATTTATTATTAAATATATAATTATGGTGTTCTAATGGTCTGATAATAGACGTTGAAATATCTGATAGTAAACGTTCGTAAACACGAATAGTCGTTTAGTAAACTAAAGTAAGAAGTAAATTTTTTAGTAATATAAGTTTTTAAATAAATTAATTAATAATAATAGTTACCATCAGGTAATAGCTTCAGACTTCTAAAAATATTAAGGTGTGGATTAAATTACCATTTTTATATAAAGCAGTCGACACGTTATTTGCAATGGCCAATGTTAATTACAAAAATTCATTATTTAAAAAATTTTTAGACAACGTTTATTTTTATTTATTAGTATCTTACTACGTCAACTAGTATCATAAGAAATTATTACAATTCTTCGTTATTTTTAATTGTTCCTTAGTTTTTATTGTCAGATTTAGAATTTGGGTATACATGTTCTTGTTTCCAAATGAATTATAATTATAAAAATCTAGTTTTCGTCACCCAGGTTCTTAGTAATTTCGCATACAAGAAAATATATGTATTTTTTGTGAAAAATACTTAGTGAGACTTCGTACAATTTTAAATTCATGTAGTTATTTAATTTATGAAGACTTGAAGACCGTTTAGCACTAATAGCTGTTGATATGTTAAAAACATTCTGATTCTTTATTAAAAATTAAACAGTGCTCATTTACTGTTATGTATTGTTATATTGATATAATACCAGCTATATATAATAACAAATAAATAAACGGAAACAAATTTTATGAAAAATTACGAGTTTCTGCTATTAGCGATTTCAAGAACCACTCACGATTTCAGACATCACTCAGTATGTTTATATAATTTCTAGATATATATTTTTTTAGTAAAGAACAAGAAGATCCTATAGATAATATTAATTTACATACAAGAACATATAAGTAACAAGAACGCGTTTAAAAATGTTTTTCAAAAGCACTCTTTCCCTTCCTGTCAAACACGAAAATGCGACAATAATAAAACTGCAGCTAAAGTATCCGGCATGGATAATGCAAATTAAACTGTCACCTGACCGACGCCCATTTCTGTGAAGCGACCGCTCGACAAACGATTCAATCTCAACATTAGCTATTGAAAACCTCAATATAAAAAGGATTATTTGGGGCTGGAAATCCAGTAGTTATGGGTAATTTCATGCGGAATTACATGCCCGGTTACGCACCCCAGGGCACCGACCGAGGGCTAATCCTTTTTAGCCAGTCAAGCAGTAAATGTGGTCAACCACCTAGCCACAATGCAGCGCGTCGAAGTCAATTGTCGTTTCCATGTATTTACATAGGCAATTTGTAAGGGAGAATACGGAGAACGTTTGGCGATAGGGATCTCGTCAGAAAATTTGTAGATAGATATCAGTTTTGTTTAAAGTCAAGCTTTCAAATTTAGATCCATCCCTCGTTTTACGACAGGGAATTCTGGGGTGTTTAGTTTAGGGAAACAAAAAAATTAAGGACTTAAGGGCTTATAGAATTTGCATAAATATACTTCACTTCTACATACACCGAATTGTAGATCATTAATATTTCACTATATATAGTAAATATAATAAAGTAGTAAATATAAGTAGTAGCTATTCCAAATGGTTTTCAAAGCGAACTTCAACTAAAAATATAATACGCATGATCATTATGGCATAAGGAAATTGTATCAAGTATATAACTGATTATGTACATAAGTTAATTTACTACATAGTTTTAATATTATATATATATATATATATATATATATATATATATATATATATATATATATATATATAAATTACTCTATTTAAAACTATAAGGTAGCAGTTAATTATATTAAATTAAATACATATTATAATAACTAATTATAATTACATTTTCTGTGGACATGACGTTCCATGTATATTTTTAATTTAAAAAGTTTAACGATTCTACAATTCTTTTCTACATCTTCTATCACGCTAATGTATTATCAGAGTATATTTGACCACATTTTATTTAAACATGCTAAAATTTTTATTTTACTTAAATAATACAAATATTGTACTACACTTATCAATGTTGAAAATTATAAATCACGTCTACACTCTGTATTATTAAAAATAATTAAAATACAATTATACTGGTATATAACAATAGTTTGCGTTATCTTTATGTAAGATTTATTGAAAATGACTCGTATTTCTAAAACTCCTTGGCGCCAAAACAACATATCGATAGTCAAAAATAAATAATGTAGACAAATACATGTTGCTAACAATAAAATTATGTCTCACATTTGTTTTAAATAAAATTATGTATCATATTACCTTTTATTTAAAACAAATTTTCTAAATTTACCGTTACTTAATAAATATGTGCTTACCATTTCCTAAGGTTTCAACATATTTCGAGGCAACAGCGATTTACTATTATAAATTATGTCATGACGACATATCGTGGTTTTCTCTGAAGTTGACTGAATTAGTCGAAACGTTAAAAAGTCAACACATGTCTATTGACCGCCAACTCAAAAATCATTATTTAAGCTTTAATTTAATTGTTGGGAATGAAGTGTCCCCATGATAGGATATTTATAGTAGTTAAACTGTAAAGAACAGTGATTGTTTAAATGAAATAATAAACAACAAACAAATTGTTATACACAATATAAAGATGCGTATAATATACTCGTAGATATAAAGGTTCTCTAAAACTGTCTTTGTATCCTTTTCTCTCCTTTTTAGTATATTATTGGTTTTTAAAACATAGACTCCAGACCTCTATTTTGCTATTTTAATATGACATGTTGATTCTTGTTTAGCTGTCAAATATAACAGAAGAAAAATCTTAGCTCTGTTAGTTTTTATATTTTCAATAATAACATTTTTAAAGCATTTAGGAATGACCTATTTTTAGGCAGTAATTTTTTTTACTATAGATTGACTCTGTATATACTCTCACTGTTTAATTTTATATATTAATCAAAATGTTCATGTTGATTATCTATCAAATTAATTTGATGATGTTTCAACGTAAACTCTGAGATTTTATCTATTCTTTTAAATGCAAAATTGTACTACTTGTATCATGCATCCAATTTATTAAATTATCCTTGATTTTTTCTTTTTAAAATACCTTTGAACTCGGCTATTTTTAGCGAATTTTTTATTGGCCTAGTTCGATTTCATTGTAAATATCCCGCCAGTATAAGCACGGCCTTACAAGCGAATAAAATTAGTAGTAATCGAGATACAACGCTGTTGATAGGAAAAATTACTGTACCATTAAGAACAAGCACCGTGGCCGAACGAAACGATCCTGTTAAAAAGTTATGTTAATGAGAGCGGTCAATTATATTACATTAGCACTATCCCAAGTCCTAGTTAGTGTTAAAATAGCCTGAATTGTACGAGCCAACACGACGATCGCAACAACTCACTGATACGAGATCGAGAATCGAATAGCGCCATTCCAATTATTTCGAACGTTTCCCCGGCATATCGAAGTATTTAATTAAGGACCCGAGAAAAATATTAAATACGCTGTCTAGCCTCGGCTTAATTGGATGCTTTAAGTCCAATCAATAAGGCAAATAGAAGCGCGCGCTAAAAGTATTGATAATAATCGCTCTTGCTCTTAATACGAAAAACAAACAGTGTCATAATTATTTATTTGTTCCAGATAATTTGCCTTTCTATCTGAGATCGCGTTTCGCTGTATGGACCGTAGTAATTTACAAATTATCTCTAAATAAATCATAACTAGCCAACTTGTTCTAATAAATCTAACGCGAACGGGTAAATGGGTTTGATTAGATCCATTACTACCATCGCTTGAAGTTATTTGGAAGCTCGAAACTGAATCTATACCAAGAGTAAACAGTACTGAAACGAAAGGTTAATGAATCAAAAATGCCTCACAAATTTTAAGTCTTGCTATGCACCAAATAATGACTAAAATAAATATGTTATAAAACAAGAAGGCTTCAAACTTTTGATTGAAGATAACTCGAATGGCAGAATTGACTTTTGTGAGCTAATGATGGAATCATTGTACTATTATCCATAATCAGTTATATTTAGGATAGATAGTTGTATCTGATTAAAGTGTATTTAATTTAATCAATAAAGCTAATCAACTCAATTATTGCGCCCACAAAAAAAAATAAATGGGTGGGTTAGAATAATACGTGACAGAGTTCTTAGACCGTTCTTTTTTTTATAATAACCATGCCCGATGCAACAGATCTAAATTTCCTTCAAGAATAATTAGTTCTATCTTTGTCGACTCTCTCTCCCAATGAATTAGATCCAGATCTACCTGACGCTAGAATGCCATCCGTTCCATCTTGTTGCAACGAAATGGAGCTCCACCCCATTGTCATCTATCAATATTTGCGTAACATAACGATCGCGGACCTTACTCTACTTGATTTCTCCTTCTAATGTTACTTGAAAGTCAAAATGCTTTATTTATCTGTAGTAATTAATAGTTATTACCGCAAATAAATTACTCTAAGAGCTTATATCAGATATTTTTTCCAGTAAATGTTATAAATGAATATCAATAAAAATACAATTCTAAAATTGACCTATCGTACAATTAAATATAGAGAAATTATTTTGGCAGACATTATAATACCTATGACAAGAAACTCGATTGTTTCAATCTAACGTAGATCACAATTTTTAAGCAGATTTTTGGAAGTTCGATGATGGCAGGACTACACTGAAACTGTACATATTAACATTATATTATAAATAGTATATTTAGAGATATAATGTAATTCATGTTTTAGTTATAAAAAGTTGCTTTGCCTCTTACAACTTATATGAAAACATATCATATTATCCAGTATAATTAATCGCAATAGTAAGTTTATCCCTAGTGGCAAATAATTCAACCCTCTAATACCATATGCCTGCCCACCATTTGATCTACAAACATATAGATCCGTAATATGGTTAATGATTTTACCATATCATTAGTACAGAATATTTGATAGCTATTAATCTTTTAAACCCTACTTCGTTCAATTTGTTGGTATACATGTTATACAAAAGGTAATAAACGTATTAATTCATGTTATTCAAGTCAAAAGACTAGTCATCTCACTTTAGAATTTTTGATACTAATTAATCGTTTTATTTATGTATTGCGTTTAATACATATATTTCAACCAGACAATTTATTTTAGCTAGTAGGTTTCATACGAAGCGGGCTCCTCGATATTATACTCCAGTATTTTCAACATCTCTGTTCCTTCGAATAGTACCGGTGAAATTTTATCCATCTAAATCATTTAGTGGTCATAGTCCGCCATATAAACCATAACAACCTGCATCCCATTGTACGGAATTATACCAGGAACACTAGATTTGCTCTCTATTAGGCTCTCTCTTTAATCACTTCCGTCAGTAATCCACCCCATTATGCCAATACTTAGAACCTATCGGTCCAATGGTCATTGTACGGGTTTAAAGAGATAGTTTTCGTGGAACAAAATTCGATTTAAAGTTCAGGATTTTCAAAAATTTGGTCGTCTACACGTTAAAGTAACATAGTCATTGCAATATTACTTTGTATTAGTTTTGCTTTGAATTATCCTATTTCTGGCTTTTCATCTCCGACTTTTAATCCTGTAAAACCATTAGAACAGCAATAAATAACAATAGATCAGATTTTTACAAGCACTGAGAGATTACACGTATATGTCGTTCGCCACGCTTTCCTTGTCTCGTTCACCAACTAAGTTAAGACGATCAGAATATGATTAAACTGAGTTTTAATCATCATTTCTTTGTTACTAAGATTTGCAACTCAAAATATGATAAATTTTGACAAGAGAGATTTTAGACGTTTTTCGAAACATTAAGTTAAGAACTAAGATTTACAAATATGAGTATGACTGAACGCATCGACTGAACTAACTCCTAACCTCATTAATCGTTAATAAATTCTCTCATCACTATTAATACTATTATGCACCATAGGTATATTATGTATAGTATTAACAAGATTAGGCGTTAAAACTGGAATCATGCCTAAAGATCTACTATATTTTAAACCTGTATATAATTTTTAAAAAAGCGCTACGGGAGCCACACACTTTCCGTTTATCTGTGCAGTTATCTGTCGTAAATAACTGTACATTTATCTGAACTGAAAGTGTGTAGGCTACGTTCAGTTTTTGCCTCAGTTTCGTCCGATTTTTCTTCAGTTCTCTCCTGATTTGGTTCACAAAGCGTTAAAATAAATAACGTTCAATGGGTGATAGAAAAATAAGAACCGTAGTTTGGTATATCTGCAGCTGTGTTGCTAGAAGAAGAAGTAAAAACGCCATGAAAGTTAGTGCAAAGATTGGTATAAACATCAAAAGCGTATTAGTTTTTGAAACCGTGCTCATCATGTACATAAACAGGAAGTCAACTGAACAAACTGTACGATAAACTGCATAAACTGCGCAGATTTCCCTTGAGAAATAGGGTCCAGATGCGCAGATTTTTCATCTGCGTCAATACCGGTCCAAATTGCACAGTTCACGCAGTTTATCGCTAAGACATGACGTCACACCCGATAAACTGCACAAATAAACGGAAGGTGTGTAGCTCCCTTTAGGTCGGCATTTAAGTCGACTACCAATTACGTAGTCACCTCTTTACTCCTGAAAATCGCGACGCACGTGATTGACGATTTGCGACGGGGTATACATTTGGACTCTAACGGCATAGTTAGATCCCAGTTCGCAGAAAAGGGCTGTAACTCATGGCCAGTTATATAACTACATAGATAAAACCCTGGACTTTAAAAAGGATTTACATAATTGTAAATCAGACCTCTTACATTCTACACTGAACGCTTAATTTAATAATCCCTTAACAATTGTCCAAGTCTGCTTTAATAGTTATGTTTCGCTCTGGAATTTTATTAATACCTACGATTTTATTCCAGTGGATACTGGTGGTATTTATGTTAGTGGAGAATGAAATAAAGAAGAACTGTATGACCACATAAATAATATATTAATAACCTGTCTCCTTTAGACTTATTCCCACAAGGAATATTAAAATATCTTTATAAGATTATATGTAACATAATACTAAAATAAGTAAAAGCAGTAAAATAATTAATTTGTTATCCTTAGAATTGTGCCAAATCTGTTGCTAACCAAAAAGATAAATAAGTGTTTAGAAAGTAATTTTGTACAATCACGTATATGGTGTATAAAGTTATGTCGACATGTATTAAATATTTCGGGTCGTTCTAATATTGCCTTTATATACAGAGTGTTATTAAACTCGAGGTTTTCTTTTTATAAGATATAATTCTTAAAAATTGTCTTAAAAGTTGACTATGTCATTATAAAACTATGTCATTATTCAGAAAGAGTAGAGCAATATTTTCTAACATACAGAGTCTACTTAATATGATTTTATGAATCACTTGTTGCAGAATCGTTAATGAATGCGCTACTGCTAAGAAAATATATATGTATATATAGTTTATTTCATCGCTATTTGCCAAATAAAAAATCTCAAAACATACCGTGACTTGTTTTTATGTCTAGGCTCAGATAGACTTTTTTATTTGCCAAATAGCGATGGAAAGAATAGTACTCCATCACGCCATATCTCAATAACCAAACACTCACTCACTTTTTAGATATTTCCTTAAGTATAGAAAGCAAGTAAAATTACGTGTGTCGAATAGCAATTGACAATGTAGTAAAAATAATTAAATTAATACTTATATATAAAAAAATCAACTACAATAATAAAATATATCATAAACAATGGTAAATAATAATTGTTCGCAATAAGTGTCACCATTACAGCTTCACATGACGAAATTAGTCGAAAATGTTTCAGTAAGCCATAGGATGTAATACAAATTCATTTCATTTGCTTTATTGGCATAAAAAGCTATTCCATTCTAAAGTTATAATACTAAATTTATTGTATATCAAACGAAATATGTATATTATATAAAAAAAATTAAGCAAGTCTTTGATAACAAAATGTATTTAATGCAAGTTGACGATATACTGACAACCGATAAATGAATTGACAATTGATCACTTACAGCAAGAAATATATTTTAATCGTTTCAAAGTGCTACGGTTAACACATAAGAAAATATCTAAAACCAAATGTGTGCAAGAAGTTATTTCAATAGAAGATAAGAAGTTAACTGAAAATGCTGTTTCATATGCTAATAATTTAAATCAATTATAGTTGGTATTGAAAACAAAATTCGGACGTTTTTCTGATAAGTTCTGGCGTCTGTATGTTCCTTATCAGGAAAACGTTTTATAAGCGATTTTGAATATACATACTGTGCGAAATAACAGTAAAATCTGTAGACAATTTATCTACAAACAAAACTCCTGTACATAAAAGTTTGCACAGTTAACTGTAACGGTGACTTATTTTCAAAGAAAACTCTTGTAAATAAAGGTACAATCATCTTGCACATCTTATGTAGTTAATATCTAAAAAATAAGTATTGAATTTTTGCTTTTGACAATGTTTGACAGTTTAACATGCTGGAATTAATGTATCATAATAACAGAGTGATACAATTTTTTAATCGCCTAACTGTCTAATATTTGTGAACATCCTGTATTGTTTATAAATACAGTTTAAAATACTTCAAGTTGCAAAAAATATCACCAGTGTCTTTATATATGTTTTACAGGACCTAAGTCAGATTTAATGTTTCCGTAATCATATCCAAAATACGGATATTTAATTTTTCATAATTTATATTATAAATCTAAATATAATATAATCTATTAAGTAAAATATAAAATACATGGCTTCTCCTATGCTTGTATGATATTCTAGTGTCCATTTAATTGCGAAGTCCTATACGACATATTAATAACATGAATAAAACCGTTTTATATATCCTTTTTTAATTTCAGATATTTCCGCTTTTGTATCATTCTCAAAGTGTAACAAACTTCTACTGGGTAAAACTAAACTAGTACTACTAAAAGTTTGTTACTCTTTGAGAATGGCATAGAAGCCGAAACAATTGTTAAAAATGTAGTTTGAAACTTTTGTGAAACCTACCTGAAGTGTTTTCTTTCATATACTAGTACTAAGTATTTCACCAAGTACCCGGGGACCTCTACATTTTTACAATATACAATTTACATTGGGCAAAAGTATCACATTTTAGTTTAGTCCAAAAAATTATTTCGTTACGATGTATCCAATCTACTTCTCGTATGTTGTATAAGACTCCATCGAAATAAGTCGCTTCGATTTAATCTAATTAACTGATCAAAAAATAGGCGTGATATATTTCTGTTACTTTCTTCACATTTTACTTTTCCGTGCTACGCCCACACGCAACAGGAGGTTGAAAAACTTTGTAACAACGTTGCAACAACGTGAATTTTTGTCCGACCTTTAGTCCCCTGCTGTGCGAGTATAGTCTAACACATAGTAAATAGTAGAACCTTCCTTCTGATAGAAAAATATAAATAGATTTATATATGCCATTTGCTTAGTCAGTTTTAGGCAAGGATATATTTTATTCCGTTAAACAAGTCGTAAAAATCGATGAGACTTATGCATATGTATGTCTTGATTAAGAATCTAGAACTCGTCCATGGTGATCTCGATTGCATCCCTGCAAATTATGTAATATTAGCATTAATACTGATGTTGAGTCTAAATGTGGAACCTTGGGGAAATTCGCTTCTGAAAACCTACCTAATCGTTTCCTAGGAACTGCACGTTATTATTTGAAGTCGCTAACAAGTATTGTACGACTTGCGACAATTTATAGGCGTTTATCGAACACGGCCAGTGCTGAATATATATCATGTTATATTTATAAGTGGAATTATCATAAATATGTAATTTCGAAGAATTTCCGCTGCTTACGTTATTAGATAATCACAGTGCTATAAAAAAATAACTAGTCCGCGGTTAAACGATCACAGAAAAAAAAAACGAAGACTTGGATCGGCATCATCGTTCCAATAATCTCAAATGTAATCGCTAATCAATGGATGACATCACCGCGGGTCGACTTCTCGGAATTATCACGTGCAATCGGTCATTTCGGAGAATACGGTATGTTACTACACCTCAAGACCGCATAGATCCAGGATCTCTCAGTGTGGGAATTTGAAATTTTTACTTTCTACGCGTGTTTATCTGTTACGTGCGCCTCGGGTTATGTTCCAATATGAGGAATAGGAACATGACTAATTTCTTTATGTGTTAATTCCTTGCACAAATTGAGTTATTTTCATAACACACTTTTCCAAAGCTTATTTGGAAGACCAGTTAATATCAAATTAGATTCACAGGTTCACGGCTGCCACTCGAACTGATCTTAAGTAAACAGTAGTCGATAATAGGTGTATTTACTGGTGGAGAAAATATATGTCTCTAGATGAGTCGTGAACCCGTAGAGAATATTTGACGGGTATTGATGAAGGATATAATTAATAGTAATCGTCCTTATTAAAGAATGCTTTCGAAGAATGGTCGATTGGGAACTAATAAAGCTTATGATTAAAACCTAAATTCAGGTTATATTTGCTAGCTTAAAATAATATCACAGAAAAATTAAACATTCTGCCTCCGTTAGTCTTTTTGTATACTATTTACCTTCTAGATATATATGTCTTGTGTGTAATGCGCTCTAACTAATAACGAAAAAAAATTTCTTTCGTTCAAATAATATGAATCCTTAACAAGTAATAGAAGAAGAGTACCTTGAAGAAAAAACGGTGGTAGTGTGTTTACTATGTTTTAATATAATATGGAAATAACATAAATAGGCTAAGATAATGTCTAACTAATAATACATATGAGTAGCTAATATAGTTAATAGTAAGCTATGATTAACTAATAATATATTGTGCCATTTAAAATGTAAACAGTCGTCTAGTAAAAGGTGTTTCAAAAAAGAACAACATTTGAATTGCTCGCCATTTTGGCTGTCATGATTCAATATCAGTTCTTCTTATTCATTTACTCCATCAGTATGACCTTTTAAAGTAAATGAAAGCAAATTTTGTCTTTCCGAAAATAACCTCAATTCACTGTACCTACAGACTTGTAAACGTATAAAAATTGTCACATTATCTCTGTCGGAAAAATTAGTTACTTTCATGTCTCCTATTCTCATTATTTACTTTCAGTTATAGCGGCCATTTATATTTCATACATTACATAAATTACATTATGTTATATGGGTTTGGGCCTCATCAGCCACTGATCGCATGGGTAGTCTCTTGGCGATCCCCTCTTATTCGGGTCATTATCCAAAAATGCTTTCCCATAAAAGGAGCAATTTAGGCACGTCTCCCGCCTTAAGCCACGCTTCCTCTAGGATAACAGGGGTCCCTAATATACGGTGCTTCTTCTCCTCCAGTGCGGGGCGGGTGTAAAGAAGATGAATCGAGGTTTCCTCGTCTTCTTTACAGTATCTGCAGGCCGGGCTATCAGTCAGCCTCAGCTTGTGCTTATGTGCATTCAGACTACTATTGTGGCCGGTTATGATTCCCACCAGGGTTCTGGCTTTGTGCCTGTTCAATTTAATGAATCCTTGGGCCCATTTCTCAGTCTCTGAGTATTCGATAAAGCGTTTGGTTATTCGACAACCCGTTACTCCTCTCCATCTTTTATTGTGCTGGGCTCTTGCCCAGCGATTGATGCGATCAGATTCCGATTGATTCCCACTGCAGATTCTGGTCCATAGAGTTTTTTCCTGGTCCCTAGTCTGGCAAGGTCATCTGCAATTAGATTTCCCTAAATGCGGTTATGCCCAGGTATCCATAAGAGTTCCACCGGTCCCTTCCCTGCCAAGAGGTTCAATTCTTCATAGCAATTCTAGACGAGCTTCAACTTTGTCGTTGCTGAATTCAGGGCTGCCAACGCCGCCCTGCTATCCGAGCAGATACATACCTTCGCCTAGGTCCGATTTTGGTCGGCCCCCAGAACACCGTAAGTATATTTCATAACCTCATCACTTTTGTTGCTAAGAAAGTTCAGACATATTTGATTTTTCCAGATCTGTCCAGAACTTTTGGCAAGGAATATTGCTTTAAATGTAATTCGTGGCACAACTAAAGCACTCTTTTTATATATTAACACGATCTTGATTGAATTGTAGACAATAATTCTAAGTTTTCAGTTAGGGGTTTCGACATTTTTACTTTAATTAGAAGATACTTTCTGGAATGTCTGCATCAGCGTCCTAGCCTATATATTAGTATTTTATCTTACTAGGTACAGACTGCTCTATTACATGTCAATATTCAATAATCCTAGGGTTTATAGTGTTCAAAGATGACAAAGCTTTCATTATTATAAGACCCCTTCTCTATAATGTTAAAATTACAAATAAACTTTTCAAAGACAATGCTAATTCATGCGAAATTTACACGTCCGGATACGGCCTTTATCGATCTAATTGTATAAATCTAATTTACTTAACCTGCAATTTGTCTATCCGTAAATATCATGTGATCAACTCGATACGTAATGATTTTATCTCATACCGATTTTTTCATTTTATCCACATATGATCTTTTGTCAAGTCTTTTACATATGATGTGGGCATAGGAATACAATGGAGTATATTAGCGGTTAATGTAGGAATTTTATGGAAGCAAATATAACATTGAGATATCGAAATGTTCTCAGCCTAACGCATTGTTCGACATTTTCCAAGGTTGTCTTTTGTACCGCCAATTTCGCTAAACAAATCTTCAAAGTTGGCCCCCATATATGGTGTTCTGGTCACGTACCTACATGTCGTGGTCGCACAACATAATTAGAAGCCGATACAAAGGCTAGCAAAATCAGTCAGTAACTAGTAAATAAGGTTTCCCCTTTTTTTTTGTATATAACTCGAGCGTGTAAATCGACGATTTGCCTAAAGCCTAGTTCGGACTATGCTAGTAATTTATTGGAGTGGCGAGTAATTTAGTAACCAAACGTATCTGAACGACTAAATTTTAGTCGAGTGATTTAGTCGAGTCGATCAATTTTATTCTATATTTTCGGGTGAGCAATTCCCCCCACCACGCATCACTGCATCGTGCTTCATTCACTAAACAAGTGCAAACCTGTGCATTTTAGTCGAGTTCATTGGCTGCCGCAAAAATGTCGTTTCGTTGGCTTTGAAATTTATTACTAATTATTTACAACATGAAAATGCAATGAATATACGTACGAGTATATCTGGATTTGGTGAGAAGATTAAATTGGAAATAAAAAATATCAGGTTAGTGTTGACTTCCTCATTCATATACTCGTAAGTAGTTATTACAAGTAAGTATAAACACATTCTATTGTGTTTTCTTTTCATCCTTCTTTTTCGATTCCTTATTAGATCGACCTACTCGCAGGAATTAGGAAATTCCGGCGCCAGGACTGACACAGTTTACATTCCTTCAGTAAAATGGTTCAATTTATTGGATGAATGCCTAGGAGACATTAAAACAATTTTCAGTCATTCTCAAAGTTCAGAAGTATTCTTTAGGACCTTCTAATGCTTATTTCCTTGAGAAGAGAATTAGTAGCTCCTAGTTCGTCTCCTCTCTAAATCCATTTTCGTACCCATAGTTTTTCTTTCTTTCATAACTCTAATTTCTTTTTCCACTTCTTCTAAAATAGCAATTGCAGTAAGCTTTGTTAGCTTATTTATTTTGTTGCGTTGCCTGTTCATCTTGCAATATACTACTCACTAATGTACTGTACACGACTGTAATGCGAATGCTTTTTGGTCAGTTCGTAGACATTTAGTTACTAAATTACTTGCCACTTGACTAAATTATCTACTAGCATAGTTTAGACTATGCTAGTAGAACTAGGCTTAAATGAATATAAAACTATGTGCAACAAATTAGTCGGATGACTTAAAACTGCGCCTGAAGACTGACTGTGTAATGCCTCTCAAAATCTCCGAGGTCGCAATGCGGAGAAATGAGTTTAACACCTTGCAGTAAACAGAAAAGTGGACGTCATTGTTAATTAACATATTAACACCGTCTACGAAATCCATGTCGAAACCTCACAAGTTACCCAGTACTTTCATATCCAGTATCGTCTCCTAATCGAAGAATTACAGAGTAATAAAAAAAGCGATACAGTACCTGCGTTACGAAACATTTCAAAATGCCTAATGAGCACCGCGACCCATGTAAATTCCGATATTCTCTTTCCGGTCGCACGGAAATATTTGTCCTATTGCGATTTGTGCTGCGGTTACACGAATTCACAATTAGTGCAATTTCGTATGTCACCTGCATCGAAAACGACAATAAACCCACGTTTTTTTTATTATTATATATTTCACACAATTACCCATGATCGAGGCGACAAATGTATTCCATTAGCTTATTATACGGTGCCGTGGAAAAATCGTTTTACTTCTAGTCTCAAATTGACGATCAGTGTTCGCCTTGTTCGGCCTTGTTTCGACGTAAATAGGGAACGGTATTATCGTTATTACACATGGAGAGAGCCACGTTATCGTCCTAATGACTTGCGCACATATTTATCTCGCGTGGTAAAAACCCACGTTTCTTCACGTTCCCGAAATTGCGGCGATATTGGAAGTGCCAACAAATGGAAAATTCACGAAATCTAAAATTAATAAGTTTACAATCCTCGTTAAATCGTTACCGCACTAATTCGTTCTATTAGTTTGAAAAATCCCAAAAATAACTCTGGCCATTACTACACCGAAAGAACAATGTATTTCTGATAAAGTAACACATATGTATAATATTTCTTTAGAAAGACAAATTATAATTTTGCAATTAACATATCTTATGACACTGATTTTGGTTACTAACTATCTATCTGCTTATATGTACGAGGGTTGTCTCAAAAATAAGGTTCTCACATTTTTTTTTAAATAGACAGCATTGTTTATTATCAAAATCATTTACATGGTTGGAAAGCTTGAACATTTAACCTATTTTTCTACATAATCGCCATTTTTTCGATGCATTTTTGTAGACGTTCTTCCAGCTTTTGTATCCCCGTGTCATAGAACTCCACCGCCAACCCGTTGATAGCGATTAACCTCTTCTTTGACTTCATCGTCGATCCGGAAGCGCAAGCCACCCAAGTGTTCCTTCAATTTTGGAAACAGGTGGTACTCACTAGGGGCTAGGTCTGGGCTGTAGGAAGAGTGGGGAATTACAGTCCAGCCAAATTTGCTCAGGAGATCCTGGGTTTGCCGAGAGACGTGGGTATGAGTATCGTCGTGCAACAGCTTCACACCTTTGCTCAGTTTTGTTCTCCGACGGTTCTGGATGGCTCATCTGAGTTTCTTTAGTGTTTCACAATACCTCTCTGGGTTTATTGTTGTCCCAGGAGGCATAAAGTCAATGAGCAATATTCCCTTACGGTCCCAAAATACAGTTGCCATGATTTTCCCCGCAGACTGCGTTTGCATGAATATTTTCGGTTTAGACGAACTTGAGTGGCGCCATTCGCATGATTGTTCCTTTTTTTCGGGAGTGAAATGAAACACCAACGTTTCGTCGCCTGTGACAATGGAGTCAAACAATTCCTCGCTATTGTTGCCACATTGTTGAGGAAGTCGGCGATAGCGATGGCGACACAACTGACGATGAATGTATATGGGTGGAACCTTTTTTGCGTTCAAATATCGGATCACTGCGTGTATTTCGTACCTGGTGGTAACGGAAATCGGGTAATCCATCACAGACGGCTATGAGACCAACACTGCGTGGCGTAGCCTGGCAGCGAAAGTGAGGACCGAGAGAGGGGGAAACGGTGCACACGACAGTGTTGTCAGATTTCACATAATGCTTCTCCTTGCGGAGCTATCGCAATGGGAACCTTACTTTTGAAACCAGCCTCGTATAT
Organism: Rosalia funebris; assembly: GCA_037954035.1. Taxonomy (NCBI): domain Eukaryota; kingdom Metazoa; phylum Arthropoda; class Insecta; order Coleoptera; family Cerambycidae; genus Rosalia; species Rosalia funebris. The sequence continues at coordinate 38,357,906 of JAZFAV010000015.1, forward strand.
AAAAATGTCATTTCCATTGCGCTGAGTATGATTTATATTACGATGACAAAAGATACACAGGCTGAGTATGGTTTATATTACGATGACAAAAGATACACGACAGTGGCTCCACTATAAAGTACAATTCGGTTAACTTGAGTATATGAAATTGTATCATACAAGCTACCTAATCTACATGTTGCTTTTAAATTCGCTCAGTTACATATTTAGAGTGATGTTTCTATTGATTTACAGTGGAGCTACTTGCTTCTAGTGTGGTGATAGGTAAAAATTACTGCTTACAAATATTCTTTTCCTATTTTAATGCAATTACTATGATGTTAGTAAAGTATAATTTTTAATAACAAAATATGTTCGATTAAGAGTTTTCTGTTCTAATTTTTGTGCCTGTCGATGAGAAATTGTAGAACTGAAATATGTATGCAGTGTTAATGTAGTGCATATTAGCTTTTGATTTAACTGACATTAAAATAAAAATTTCATACTAAAAGTAGTATATTTCATACATTTACTTCATATAAACAAATTCACGAGCAAATTTTTTGTTCATTTCCAATTCCATTTCCCCACAGTATTGTAATTATATTTTCCTACATTTAAGTATATTAATAAATTAATTAATGTATTTATTTTATTTTAAAGTTTAATTTAAAAATGATATTTTCAAGCCTATACTATGTAAAATACATGGACGCCTCTGTTCAAAGTTTTAGATAAAGACAAAAACACTGGGACAATATTATAATTTATAAATACTATTATTTATTTTATAATTTTGTTATATGATACTCTCGACCATGCATTTGCATTCAAATCTTCAAAAATGTGGTCGTAATTTACTCGGTTATGGATAGAAATTCTAGTCGATTGTAGACCACCCGCGATCTTTTATCCCGATGAATTAAATTCGATAGCCTTTCTTTCGTCGTTTTCCACATTATCTTTATATATTGTGTAAATGGATTTTATATAATCCCCTCATAAAACATAATATTTAAATCGGTGTATCTAAAATCTTCAAACAAACTACTTGCCGATATAAGAAACGCAAATGCAAATACAAATACGGTATCCCACACATAAGATGCATTTGCTTCTGTGTGAAATAACACAAACTGGCGCCAAACCTATATATGTAAATAGAAAAGACAAATTACAGCAACCACACAAATAGATTATGTTTTCTCAATTAACTATTTTAGAAATTGCAGTAAAGTAACTGCAAGAAAATCCTGTAATCCTGTTTTCCGTTAACCACAAGATTCTATAATTTAAAGAAAGTGAAGCAAACATATTGGAATATTATTTTACGATAACAGACTATCGCGCTTGAAACGCCTCCTCGCTGCTATGAACCTCGCCGTTTTCGACAATTAACTCTTCATTTTGCAGGATAGTTCATATTTCGATCGACAAGTATCGCGAATATGTAGGAAAAGGACATGTAGGAAATGTAGGAAAGTACATTAAAATAAGGATAATATCCTACAGGATATGTAGGAAAATAAATTGGAATCATGACTTCATTTGTACTTTTGCATATAAAGACTTCTTCTTCGAGATATGAGTTATTGAAATTATAGATTTAGAGAAAGAAACCTTCATTTTATGAAATGTAAGATAAAATTTAATCTGTAGCATGCATATTGAAGTCGAAATTGATATGGATAGTTGTACTGTAAATATTATTTTTGCAAAGTAATACGTTTTATATTGCTGTTTAAAATACGAAAAACTTCTTGTGTACTTTTGAGGTACACAAGAGATCAGTCTTTCATTTTCGTTTAAATGATTTATTCATATATTCTTTAGCATATATAAATTTCGCATTTTTAAGCCAGGAATTGATTTGTTTGAAAAACTTTCACAACTGAAAGCATTACTTGGAATATTACTGCCGCCTGAAAAAATGTATTATACTGGAAGAACCAACATATTTCAGGTAGTTTTTGAAAATAAACCACTATGTAACAATTGCCTATTAATGATGTAACAATTATATTCTTATATAGTTTTGTGTACTACAGATTCATGTACAATACCTAGAGATTTGTGTAAAGGGTATTAATATGATTTAGTATTATTTTATTAAGATCTCTTAAAAATATAGCTCTGAAGTTTATTGGTTGAATGTTGCTTGCGCCATATTTTCTAAAGACTTCTATAAAACTATGTTCCTTGGAAATATGTGAAATATTTATTCCTGGATTGTTTGTGATAAATTGTGATTTACGAATTCTTGAGAAATTACAAGGGCACTCGATATTAATAAGAACAGACCTTCAAGACATGGGAAAAAATTGTTTTCATAATTTCAACATAACCCAACACTTTTTAACCATTCAATTATAAAGTGAGCCCTTAATTCTGCACTAATAACGAACATAACAGTTATCTGAAGAGTCTTTATGCACATACGTATAAAATGTATATAAAGTCCAAAGTGTTATTTAGACGGATAGTTGCTAATGTTAGCTTAGCTCACAAATCGACATGGAAAGTCAAGCAACAGTTGTAGCGGGCTTCATGTCGATAGTGAATCAAACGATTTACCTATAACTATACCGGGAATTATCATATTAGTAGGCTCGCAGAAGCTACCAGAACTTAGACAAGACTTATGTAAACGGCCTACTGGATAATGTTCCTTATCTATTATATATCTGAGAGATAAAAGATTCCTACACCACTATATAAGGGATACTGCAACAAATTTAGAGTAGAAGAAAATTTACAGAATGAAATACTACAAAATGTGACAAAATAATACTTCCTTCACAATTTGTAGACGAAAATACAGAAAAGTCGCCCAACACTTTGATATATTCTGTCAATTATTTCGTATTGCAATATATTCCACCAATTATATCCTACACCGTCCACTATTCCCATTATTGTCTTAAAATCTGTCGAAACAGTTATTTCGCGTGTAAGCCATCTTAAAGTTTAAACACCCCAATAAAGTTAATGCCTGAAATCTGTGGCTCAGATTTCACCACAAAAATGTTATTGACAGTGCGGGCAGCTTCCACAATAAAAAATAATCGTAACAGCGCAATAAAACATGCATGAAATTTCGATATGGAACGGCCCCTACGGTATTTTACAACAACACTAAAAAACGAATTAATTAAATCTCAGGTAAAATCTGACAGTCCGTTCGAGCCATCTCGACCCGTGAGCAATTAAGCATCACATCCGATCCCATCTTTCATGCAATAAAAACGTTTATTTGTGGTAAGTTCGATAAACATAAAGCTGCACACCGGATCACGTGTACACAAAATGTTTTATGAGCCGTGTTAATTTTTTTTACGGCCATTGCGTTGTTAATCCACATTCGTGGCATTTCTGAGCGATCTATAAAATCTTTATCGAGGTATTTAAAACGTCATAAAACAAAAATCGGTATAACCTTTCAAAATTGTGAGCGCGTTAACATGGCTGTAAAAGTCAGTGGTGCTTAATTTAGAACTTGCCTAGTTCTAGTGATATTTAGTAAGTGTACTGTGTTTTAAAAAATCGGCCCTGATGAAATCAGCACCAGTAATCATTATAATAGCTTGTGAATACGATCCAGTATACACTAATAAGCAAATAATGTATTTGCTTCAGCTAAATATTACCATATAAACAACATGGTGTGGTCGTATATTACAGAAAAAATAGACTACATAAAACTGGAAGAAAACTTAAATTGTAAAATTCAGAACTGCAGTATCTTGTAAAAGTCAAAGTCAATATGATTATAACATTATAAATCCTGAGGATTATAATTATATTTTATTATAATTATAACAAAATTGAATATGTATAACATAAGATATCAATAGCTTTAAATCAGGTTAGGAGTACCCTAGGGATCTGTCCTGAGACTGTTGCTTTCAGTATGTGTATAAACTATATCATTACTGTTCTCAATATAGTATTTAAGTTATATGCAAGCAAAGTATGATCTTTGGATCAGTTCTCTATATTACTGACCGTGATAAGTTGCAGAACAAACTCGTTTGTATAAAAAATTGGTGACTGTCACACAACGTATGAGTAAACACAGAAATTCAACGTTCTTTCTTTTCACATTCTTCCTTCTCACCCCCATATTAATCCTATTAGTTTTGTATTAACTGGGATAATAAATCATCAAACATCCAGAATTTATCAAAGATTTGGATTAGAATAAATTCATTTGTAGCAAATACTGATATGGATTTATCACACACTGATTCACTTCTTATCCTGAATATGTATCAACAATATTTCGGACACCAAAATTATAGAATACAAATTCAGACATTAACCTACAAAAACGTCTATAAAATATGTATTCTCCAAAAGTAACTTAAATATCTACATTGTTTGATACTGTTAACTATGCTGTGGACTACTCTGAAATCCTTCCTCCTTAAACAAACTTAATTTTAATATACTACACCTCATCTGTATATACCCTACAATTTGTAATCTGTAACCCTACTGGCTTAATTATACACTTTAATTTTAACAGAAAGAAATTATGTTAGATTGTGGGACTTTTGTAAACAATCTATTCTTTCAAAATTCCAAATATTGCTATAGTCAGAAATTCAGGCTTTGTTGAAATAGTATATGAATATGTCAAAATATAGAAACTTAAAGTTAGAGTTTATAACATTTATTTATCATACTTCTTATAAATCTCAATTTTCCAAAAATATTGATGCTATTAATTAATAATAATAATATTGATAACTGTATATAGAGATAACATGAAACATTTAGTTGATATCACAGATTCTGTGACATATATTGTAATGTTAGTTGTTTTTCTATGTAAAAGTATTTGAGCAACTCTCAAGTACGCTTTTGCTAGATTTTCAAAAAACTGTAGTTCTTAGGCTTTTACATCCACTTTTGTCTAATTGTAGACTAATGTTTACTGTATTATTCTGCCATCTATATTCATGGATGCATCATGGAACATGTTCATTGGATCCTAAATAATAATATCTAAATACGTTGATGCAAATGAATAATCAATAATTTTATAAATCAATATTTTATGTGTTGATACTGTAATTTTATTGTAATTATTTTTTACCTGTCTGTTTTTTCATTTAAATATCTTACATTAACATTTAAGATATTTATTTATCTAAATAAGAATATTTCCGTCCTTTTAATGTACATTTCGATTTATTAAATACAATTTTATTTATCTAATACTGTTGTCTTCTGTTGATTTATATATCTACTGTAAACAATGTTAGATATTCCCTAAACCACTACAATGGGATGAAATTGGTACTTGTATGAGAAAGGACGTAATATTTCATACTCGTATTGTTACGTCAACTGTCAACAACACCATGCCTTCCTTACAACGGTATCTTTATCAAATTCAGCATTTATTATTGCAAATAATCATGCAGTTTCCGAAGTTCTATTCTATAAATTCTAAAAGGGATTATTGAAATGTGTATAAAAGTACTACGACAATATATTTTGTGCGATTGTCGATTTTAAAGACATTAATATTGTCTCAAGCATACCTCAAACTAGTTATTTATTCGTGATAATAGTAACTTTAAATACTTTTCCAAGTATGTGTTTATCAAGATTCGTTTTATGAAATTGTAAAAATTTGTGTGCATGATCTATTACTGAGATGTACTTATTTATATATGAGTAAAATTAAATCTGATAGTCGTTCAACAAAAATAAATGTTGCAACAACAAAATGTAACTCTAAATAGCATCAATGTCGTAATTATGTCGATAAATATCAAATAAAAGCAAACATTTTCTCCCAGAACGCTTTTATGGGATTTAACTTGAATTTCAATTAAATGAAATATAGAAAAACAAGACCAACTTTTCAAATAACTTTTTCAGACTTCTAAAGAACCAGATTAAATATTTCACTTGTGCTTACGGTAAATTCCTGGTATCCGCGACACTTCAGGCGTTCTTTCGTTTGTGTTTGATTTATAGAAAATAAGTTCAACAACGCTTTCGACTGAGCGAAAAACAAATATTCCGCGTAATATATTTGTCGTTGTTTCGGGGACGCCTTTCACATTTACATCGTTTTTAATAAATTCTACAGGTCAAAAAAATGTTTTATCTTCATTAACAACTTCCTTTTTCAGAAGCTGGCTCTTGGCTGGGCCAAATAAACGAACGTCCGTTAAATAAACAATGCAGAATCAATAATACATCGCGTGTACGTTCGATCCAGCAGGCGCTGGAGCGGGGCACCGCGCGCCATCTGTGGTTTACAGTTCGAACCATACTGCGTGATGTAGTTCGGACCGTTGTTACCCAATTGAGTCTTTTTATTATTAGAAGAAAGGATCTTTATTGGCAATGAATTTTGTAACCGTATGCGTTTGTAATGCTAATATGAAAAAAATGCTCGGTTTTCTATAGGTGGGTAAGCACAAACAATAAATATCGTAATTAAATGCGTAAAAAATTACAAATTACCGGTAATAAATATTTTGTGACATTTATCGGTGCCGATGTATTCGCTTTCTCCTAACGAATACTTTGTATATTTAATTACGCTAAACTATGGCTAGCGCTGATGAAAAATCGTGTTCGAAAATAACGCCTTGTTTAAACGGCCGCTAATTTCTGTAATTTGAAATCGTAAAATAGTTGTTTATGTTTGCATTACGAAATATCAATTTTACGATTTAACAAGTCGGCGCTGGGGATCGTTCTAGTGTTTAGTTTTTGTTTCGCATGTACTTCTAATATAGCAGCATACGTGAATGAAAGTATTATATTAAATACGTCGAAACACAAAAATTATATTTGATGCACGATGCGTCGCTGCGCCAAATCCAAACTAACACTTCAGAGTCAAAATATATTAAGTCGAACTAACCAAATTTTGCAGAAGATCTTTTTGATAGTTTTGGTTTAAGTCAATTTCAACATTATGGAAATTCAACTGCGTTCAAAATGATTTGTCAAATTAAGGTTACGTATTTTACTTGAATATAAATTATTATACTATTTATTTAATCTACGTTCTTGATTATCGATAATTTATGCACTTAATACTATATCGCTCTCACTGAGCACGTACTACTCTGTTACATAATAACATATGCGATGATATAATATCTTTTCTCTCTAAAAAAGCAGCACTTGAATTTATTAGTTTTTTCGAAAAAAATTTAATATTTTTTACAAATTTTTATTGAGTTAAATTAAACATATAATTTGGTTGCCTTAAAGAAAAACTACAAAAACGAATTAATTTGATCATTGACCTTTACTGTAACATGTAGAAGATTTGTTAAGCCTTTTAAGTCTATTACTTTCTAAAAATGTTCTATTTATCCCGGTCTTTTGCAATCGCTCTCCAGTTCCTATCTTCTTTCTTTTCTATATCCTCCCCCACTTTATCTGCTAATTTAAGTCTTGACTTATTTTGACTCTTCCTCTGCCTTCTGGCTTAATTCATCAGATATTTTTACCTATTCTATCGTCATTCATTCTCTCTAAGTACTCTAGCCATTGTAAAGGCTACCTGCCTTAGACTTTTCACAATTCTGCATTTGTCTGTTTCACATAAACCATCTACCCCAGGTATCCCTCTTAGAATCTGCTTCTCCCAAATTTCTGTCTTCGTTTTGTTTTCCTTTATTAATGTCCATGTTTCAAAGCCACCTATCAACATCGGCCTCACTATATTTTTTCTTATATACATACCTGTATAATTGTCTTGTATGATGCACCTTTCGATCTCATAATTCTGTTCAACCCTGCTGCACATCTGTTTGCTTTGGCAATTATTAGATTGTTCTCGGTCTTCTCGTCATATCTAATGTCTATCAATGCTTTCAAATATGTAGTCATCTACTTCTCCAAATTCTAAGGTCTCTTCACTACTCCATTTAACCTTTTTTTAAATCCTGGCACTTTTTAATTGATATCGGCTTTAAGGAGTTTCTTAGTGGCAGTAATTCAGACATGTAAAGACTAGGCTCATTTAGGGAAATGTCTTTAGACCATCTTCGGAAAACTCTTTTAATCGATTTATTAAAATCAACCTGATGAAAAAACTCTTGATCGAAATTTAAAACGAAATACTTCCGGGGTTTCTTTTCGAAGTATCAAATGAACTACGTTTGATATAATACAATTTTCACATCTTGCTGTTCTTTTGGAATTATGAAACATTAAAATCTATCTAACAGATTAAAATTTGTAATTTTCATTCCCTGAACCGAGAGTTTATTCCCATAAAGCACATACTAATCAAGACGGCTCATAGGTCTTATGAGCCATCCATGTCTTAAGTCCGATGAATAAATGAATTAATATAGGTTTTATATATATATTTAGTTAAAGGTATAAGATCCGATATAATATATAGTGGTGCTGAAAAGTTCAAGAAAACATATAGTGTTATAACCTCCAAATTGAAAATAAATACATTTTGGCAATAAGACCCAAGAATAGAAATATCACGTGATTAAAAATTAAAGTGTAAATTAACAAATTAGTTACTAAAATAAATTTAACCGATATTCTTACAATATCAGTCTACATAAGTACAATGTTCTTAGTGCAAATATACAGTGAATATGAAAACTGTTTGAAAAGAAACTGCTCAAATTCTTCTACTTTTTTAGAGTCTTAATGTTTATTGAGCTATAGGAAATTGTGTTAACGCGTTAAGGTTTCAACTATCAGACTTATTTAAATTATATATATTTATCTTATGCTATAAATTAAGCGCAAACCGGAATTTTGTACTATATTGAAATCATAAATTGAGCGACAGTATCGATACATATACAGTAATTCTCTTACTTAAAAGTGACAGGCGCATACTTGTACCTTGTTATATACTGTTAAATAAATATCTATATTGTTTTAATGTTTTTAGTTTTAAAAAAGATTTCTGTAGAAGACTGGACTTTGATAACTGATGTTTATGTATATATAGGTACATTAAAATGTCACTTGTTGATAATGGAACTACAATAGATGTGTAATACATTAATTAATTAACTTATAATTGCATTTGTTAAAACAATATTTATTCCTGAATTATTGTAACTTTGTGTAAAATTATATAGTATAACAAAATAATACTTCTTTCTCACACCAAAAAGCCATTACATGTAAGACTTTGACCATCGTCATTTACAGAAATTTAATTTTTAACTACAAAGTAATTCCAAATCCACAAACGTTGCTGTCTAACAAATTGTAGCAAATGTACGCAACATAAGCCTTAATTCAGCCTGAGAATAATTCGCTGTAAAGCTATGTGTCCTACAACACTCGATGAAAATTGGCAAGTTAGTCATGTAAATAGCTTTAGATCGAGGTAAACTTGCCGTTTAATATGTCGTACAACTTAGCAACGGGCAACCGCTTTAGTATGCTTATGCCGGAGCTGCGTTAACGCCGATAATAATTCCGTACAATGTTGCAGTCAATTATTAGCCGCTAATGTAGAGAGAAAATGACGGAGAATAATTGTGCGGGGGTTTTGTTTTGGTTCACAGTAAACGCGAGTGAAATTTCTTGTATTGTTTTTAATACTATTATGTCACAATACACATCTGTTAAAGCTGGACTTTCCAGCAGGAATATCGGCTCACGTTCATTGGCTGATATTCCTACTGCAAACAGTGCCATGCATCGAGTCATTATACACATTGTCATATTTAAGATTTTCAGTTCTCATTACTATATATTATTCTGTTAGACAGTTGCATCTAGCCTCGTTGCGTTTATAAATTTGTATGTCGAAGAACAAATTCACATTCAAGTCGAGTGCATAGAAAGATTGAAGATCGAGCAAAGCCCAAGCAATGGCTAACATCAAAGTGTTGTTAACATGGGTGAAACACGATTTACTAAAAAAATTTAAGGCTCAAAATATACTAATTATGGTACTTAACTATCTCTTCTATCGCATACAAACATATATCTATCTATTAACTGTTATATACATTGTCCATATATGTGTCCGTATATGTGTCTCTGTGTGTCCGTAAAGATATGTGTGGCCGTATATGTGTCCAAGTTTAATGAAAACATTTTCAGCTATACGCACTTGCGGTTCTACAGGAAGTGCATACTAATTTTGTTCTAAATGGAATATTCTGTATATTATTGCACTTTTGGAAATGGAATAGAATTCTAAGTCTACTTCATGTAGCATACCTTAGATTACATAATATTAGTAATCCTTGAGATATTTGACATGTTATCAAAAAATTAACAGTTATGGCCTTAATCAAAATCTCCATAACTATTTTGGAGTGGTAGTTTGATTGAAGTTTTCTTAGTTTCAAAAATAAAATGAGCTGTAATACTGTACAATTAAAATAGCTTCCAAACGACTATACCCAGTCTTTAATCTCTCACGTTACATTGTTTAAATTTCAAATGACAATTTTTTTTTTCAAATGGACAATGGATTTTTTTTTCAAATGGTTTTTATTTGTTGATGCAAAATTAAGTCATCTTTCTTCTAATATAAGGTTTACTATGGTTGAGATCACATTGTTTTGGAATATCTCAGGTTATTCTAGCTTTGATATTTTACACCTGCTTTATTATATCCTCCAAATTCTTTGCGTGATACTAGTCAGATTTTATTTATCTATTATTATTATCTCAGCGGATATTATCGAAACACAAAATTCATCCATTTTCAATTACGGTAGAACCGAAATTGCAATATACTTGAAAATATTTTCATTATATTTGGAATATCTTAACACTCCTCTACACTTTTTTATAAATAACATCCAAATAGTCTACGAGATCTGGCTAATTCACGGTCGTCCAAAAATAGCCTGTATTATGCTTCTATTAATATTTAATTTATTTGATTTAATATGAAAGGAATCTGCCCAATAAAGAAGTCAAAGATGTACCAGCCCTATATTTTAGACATAGTTGAGTATTCAACAAAAGTTTATCAGTATTAATCACACATCATGTTACTAACATATTCTCTTCATGCCAGTAGATACAAATATATATATACTACCTTGTATATTAGTCAAAATTATAATAGGAATTGATAGCACAATGCTATCACCTAATTATTCCAACCATCACCGAAGCTTACCTTTAATTATTTTGTAATTTATGTATATGCAACAAGATGGCCCCAAATCAAGACCTTGGGGCATATTATACAACGTCCATTAGCTGTGAGTTAAACAACGTCAGGTTTATGGGATAATTTCTGTCGGTGCGAAACACGTCCGAATCAATTAAATTTATGTTCTTTGTTCATATCTAATAAATAAGGTATCAACCGTTAATGAGCGTATTTGAAAATGATCATCATTTTATGTTTAAATGTTATGATCTTCCATTTGGCATAATTATTGTAGATGCGCATAAAAAAGACGGCTAATCGTGATTATATTTCGTGTTGTTGGTGTATTCCTGACATTTCGAAATGTCAATCTGTATCTCAGCATCTAAAACAATTATAAGTATTTAATTATGCATACTGTTTCTCGGTGTTATAACAACTATTTTAATTAGGTAAACGTGTTCTATTTAGATGAAGATCCACCAATTCGACAACGCCAACATGGTCGATATGTCCGGAAACATACTACAAGGTGTTGTCGATCTTAGAGAGTGATGTAATATAAATTACGTAATATCGATAGAGCGGCTACTCTGATAAATTACACTATATTAATTCTCGATCTTATATAATACTGCTCCACTTGTCATACTTGTGTTCTTGAGTTTACCTCTATTTTTATTTTTATTCAGTAAAAATATTACTTAAATTAATATTTTCCGTAAAAGATACGCCCATATGCCTCCAAATAGCGTGTAACTTAAAAATAATTAAATGCTAACACTCAATTATTAACTGTTTTGTTAGTTGACAAAGTGCAGCATCGAAATTCAATATACCGGGTGGTCCAGGTTAAACGTCATTAATTTTAATAAGTGATAGAACAACAAGAAAAAAGTAGACTTTCATAAGAAAATTTTGTTCAAAAATGTTTCCTAACAAAAATACAGGGTGTCAAAGTTGTAAAATAAAACTGATTTTCTCATAATAACTTTTAAACCACTCGATCGACTTCCATCAAATCTCTCACACAGACTACTGTGGTACATCTCTAAGTATTGATTAAAATAATTTGAGAATTTAATTAAGAAATTTTCCATTGGTGTAGATAATGGGGGGTTGGCAGCCCCTTCTCCCCTCCCAGTTTTCGGCACCACTGAATATTTTACAAAGAAGATTCAATTTTTGGATTCCCTGTTTAATTTTGAAAAGAAAATTAGCCTTGCAAATTTTTGATTTATGGCTTCGTTTTTGAAATACTTATTTTAATTTAAAGTGTTGCAAGCAGATCGAAACTTATGACTGAACTATCAAGAAAATTCGATATGAGATGCCAATATGTTTTTTAAACATTTTATTACTTACTAGACATAATGTACATCAAAGATACATCATAAATGTTAAAAAAATGTTGGCTTCTCATATCGTATTTTCTTGGTAGGGCAGTCATAAGGTTTGACCTGCTTGCAACACTTTAAATTAAAGTAGTATCTCAATAACGAAGCCATAAACCAAAAACCTGCAAGAGTAATTTTTCTTTCTAAGTTAAACAGGGAATCCAAAAATTGAATCTTCATTGTAAGATGTCTAGTGACGCCGAAGATTGGGCGAGGAGAAGGGGGTGCTGACCCCCCCCCCCCAGTATCACGCCACTAGAGAATTTCTTTAACCGATTTTAATCATTACTTAGAGATATACTACGTTAGTCTGTGTGAGAAACTTGATAGAAACCCATCGAGTGGTTTAGAAGTTATGATGAGAAAACCATTTTACAACTTTGACACCCTATATCTTTGTTAAGAAACATTTTTTAACAAAATTTTCTTATGAAAGTTCAAATCAAAATTAATGACGTTTAACCTGAATCACCCTGTATATAGCCAACACAAATTTTATTGTATTAACGTAACATACTGTATTTTAATTCATGATTTTTGTGTTCTCAGGATAACTAAGAATATTTATTTTATTAAGCCAAAATATACTCGTATATGTAGATGATTTTTTCGATATCTTGACTGTAGATTTTAATGATATTCGAAACACAAGACAATCCACAAGACACAACGAATAAGATTAATTACAAAAAGGTAACACACAATTTTACATCAAGGTAGTTATGTTATGAACATTGAAGTTTTCTGAAGATGGTTCTATAAAATCGAAACATAAGAACACAAAGTTTGTTGATTATTAATCTAAATCGCCGAATTAAAATTAATTATTAGACTGGTAATTAGTCTTAATTACTTCGGTCGAGTAGATGCTATGCCGGATATCAATCGATAAAAAATAAATCAACTGTTTCAGTTATTATTAATTGGTCATTTATGAGAGGGCACAGCAACAGTCAACTGCCCCAACGACATCTTTAGATATTTTACCAAATACATGTCAAATTCCTTAAAACGAAAAAATCAAACATAGATATGCATGTAACTTTTTGGCATTGGTATTAAGAAACCAATCTGTTTTTTAAACAAACCAATTTTACGTACTAGTTAACGTTTTAAGAAAATACGCCTGGTAATTTTTATTAGGCAATTAGAAACAAAAACGCATCGTCCGTCAAGGTTCACTTTACAATCTAGTAGGCTAATCGTGTACGAGAAAAAGTTACGTTTAATGGAACATTATTTTCAACGACTTACTAATATATTTTTATGCATAACATAAAAACAAGTGTAATATTTGTATAGATAATGAGGTTTATGATTTATAAGGGATATAAAGCAAACAAAATGATTCATTTCAGTTTTTGTTTTATAAATTATTCACTACTTTTTCATTTTTTCTAACTTACTATTTGTCATTATTATATACAAATTATTATATGTATTACTTAGTTTACTTTTATCACTTCTATATTTATTTCCATGTATTTACAATACACGGAATCGTTTTCAATATAATCCATAAAGTGATCGATGAATTAAATGTAGAAGGCTGTGACGAGTGCAGCTCCGCTAGATATGCATCATTTTCCATAAAGGCATACAGCTCCACCAAAATATAATCGGCTCCTTTCTGGAGCTCTTCGGCTGTCTTCGCATGTTTTTCATTTCTTTTTTTATTTCTTCTTATGATAATATCTGATATAGGTACTTCTTTGATACGATGGACGTTTCTATCTCCATTAACCATTTTCAGAAGAATATAATTTTGAAATGCATATTTACTATAATTTTTAAGCCCAAACACCGGCGACTTATAGAAATATTTTTGTTTTCTGCTTTCAAATAGATAATTATAATTTATAACACAAACTATGTGTTATAAATGATTCCTAGCCATTATACTTGACAAAAGTTTTATTTCTATTTGGATTGTTTCCGAAACTACCGAGAGATGGCGCATTGTTTAAGTTCTACAGTTTTACTACTGTAGAACGGTGTATATGAGTCGTTTTGTCAAAGGTATACTCGCTCACACTACATTGACGAGACTCAATAAGGTCGAAGCCGGTCTGTAGTTAGCGGTATCCTGCGATAGAGGACGCTTTGCATCTTCCTTGTGATTTTCAATCAGTCCAAATCATTGTACTTTCGTTCTATGTTAGAACAAAATACGGCAAATTTCGTCATATAATTCAGTGCCCGTCGGCGGCATATAGCCGGGGGAGTAGCTGTTTTGGCTTAATTTGTTTTATCCTTAATGTTTGAGGAATTTACAGACGGATTGGAGTATAAACAAAAAAGATAATTATAATTCTCTCCGATATTTTACTTAAGCAATGGGTCGACAAAATCCTTAAAATTCTTATTGATTCAAGTACGCATGCCAGCACAGTTTGTCTACTTTTGTCCACTTATCCCCATTACATGTGTGAAAATATTCTTTATTAATTAAAGGTTATGGCCGAAGTATGGATAGTACTGTAGGAGTTTTTCATCCAAAAATTCGTCAAATGATTTAGGTATAAAATCAGTACGTCTTTTTACCAATACTTTTATAAGAATTGAATAAATGGTACACGATACAGTTGCATTGATTTAAGTAAAGTAATCGTATGAAAACTAATACATCCACATTATATTTTACTGCTTAATTACTGCTGTATTGAAAAAGTATATCACGTTACCGTAAGAGCATCATCACGATCACTTGTTTTATACCACAGTTAATAGCCGATATGAGCAACTCCATTCACGATAACAGTTTGCTAACATGTTCTTCAAGGCAATAAATACTTCGAAGAGATGGATTAGTGGGATTGAAATCATAATGGATTCGTTCTAACCTATTTAAGTAAATATTGTAGATGGTAATTATTTACAATTATAAAACTCTTGAAAAGCTTACCAAATTTTTCCTACCCCCCTATTTTCGAGGGTGCTGGAGACGAATCTGACTTCAGTTTCATCCACTTGGACACAGTTTTCGAGAAAATCAATTTACCACTTTTCCGCACTCAAGCCACTTTTTCTTATCAAGTAACATTCACTTCACACCATGTAGATAGCTAATATTAATACGAGTAGATGCTACGACATTTCCTTTATACATATCATATATTAAACCGTCACGAAACTTATTTTTCATTACGATGTTTTTAATTTACTTCAAATATTTACAATTCACATGCATTTGTCGTCGTCCATTGTAATTTGTAATCGTGTACGCCCTCTACGAAACCACATGTGAATCAATACACTGTGACATACTGGTTGGTATACCGGGAGGGGGGGGGGGGTGCTCCAGAAGTTAACTATGAATGTTAAGACTAAATACGCCGTTATTTTGAAGGAACCTAACCTAATCAAACCTAACCTAATGATAATAAGTATACAGTTAGGTTAGGTTAGGTTCCTTCAGAATAACAGCGTATGTAGTTCAGTTGATATTCATAGTTAACTTTTGGAACCCACCCGTATACTGACCAGTACATGTGGTTTCATATAGAGGGCACACGATTACAAATATTACAATGGACGACGACAACTACATCGGAATTGTAAACATTTGAAGTAAATTAAGAAAATCGTAATGAATAATAGGTTTTGTGACGGTTTAATATATGATATATATAAAGAAAGTGTTATAGCATATACTCGTATTAATATTAGCTACTACGTGGTGTTAAGTGAAAGTTATTTGATAACAAAAAGTAGCATGTCGTGTGGAAAAGTGGATAATTCATTTTTCTTGAAAACTTGTCCGAGCGAATGAAACTGAAGCCCGATTCGTCCCCAGCATCCTCGAAAATAGGGAGGTAGGAAGAATTTTGTAAGCATTTTCAATAGTTTTGCAATTATAAATAATTTCCTTATAGATCTTTATAATGAATTATAATTTTTAATAGGTAGATATAGAGATTACGATCGTATACACTACAATTTGTTTTAATACGTCGAGTCTCGAAGACGTCATGGTAAATTATGTATAGCAAGCTGGACAAATAAAAATATTTAGTGGTATTCGTCTTTCTTCGTGCATCTGCAAGATTCATTAAAACTAAAACTTTCGGGTTCTTAGGGTATTTAACTGTAGATAAGTCACCTTTCTTCTCTATCGCTAATACTTCATTTAATTGATTATGTAGATGTAGTTCGTATACTTTAGATGCGACTATTAGTACAATATTAATAACATACTAATATTCCTTCAGGTTGAAGCGTATGTGGGCTGTGTATCTCTTTCAAATTGCCATTAACCACAATTAAACATCATTAGAAAACAGTTTTTCATTGATGCGATGCAGCAGAACCATTTGGCAACTTTAAAACTAAATTCTATGGACGCTCCAGAGGAATCATCCCGGGATCAATCACGCCGAAGACGCCGAACAAAAAGTGTCTCATCAAGACGTCGGGAATGGATAACCGTGATCCGGTCGGCGAGAACAAAGCCATCTAAATCTAAATATCAGGTGCGTTATGTTATGATTGATGGGCAGGGAAACGGGTCTCCGAATACCACTAAACGATGCCTCCTTCGGTCGTGAAGCCTCAATTCAGCACCTTCAACGTTTGATCGATCCCGCAATATTCACTTGGATCGGTCTTCATCTACTCATTATGTAGTAGGTGGTAACAGTTAATGTCGTGATCATGTATCTTTATTACAATGTAATTATAAAAATGATTTTTTTCTTTTCGCGTTGAGTGCGCTTTTTGTGGTCTACCGGTACGTAGGGGCGATGAGGATAGGCGATCAAGAATATTTCATATTTCTGGAGACTACTCAATCATAATGTTGTAATAACGAAGTTGCAAAGATCTTAATTATTATACTTAACAGATATTTAAAATCTACAACGCAAAGTTTCCAGATGGTAGTTCTATAAACTATCGCAATGTGGAGGCTTACACTTTACTCCATCTGTAAGTTCCTTAAGCATTAAGGATTGAAACAAATTAAGCCAAAGCAGCTACTCTCCTGGCTATATGCCGTCGATGGGCGCTGAATTGCATGGCGAAATTTGCCGTATTTTGTTCTAACATAGAACTAAAATACAATGATTTGAATTGCTTGAAAACCACAAGGAAGATGCAACGCGTCCTCTATCTCAGAATACCGCTAACTGTAAACCGGTTTCGACCTTATTTTGGGTCTCGTCAGTGCAATGTAAGCGAGTATGCCTTTGACAAACGAGGCTTCGTATCTTGCAGACACCGGTACATTCTACCATAGTAGAGCGTACGCCAAGCGCCATCTCGTAGTAGATTCGGAAACAATCCAAATCGAAATAAAATTTAGTCATCAACAATGCAAAGTTTCCAGTTGGCAGTTTTATAAACTGTTGCAATGTGGACGCTTATACTCCGCTCCATCTGTAAGTCCCTTAAACATTAGGGCTTGAAACAAATTGATGTATTTCAATAAATGGTAAATAAAGAAAGAACAGTAAATAAATCATTGTATTTTAGTTCTATGTTAGAACAAAATACGGCAAATTTCGCCATGTAATTCAGCGCTCGTCAACGGCACTTAGCCGGGGGAATAGATGTTCTGGCTTAATGTGTTTCAATCCTTAATGTTTAAGGAAATTACAGATGGAGCGCAGTATAAACCTCCACATTGCGACAGATATTCTAAAGGCTATTCATTCATAAAAAAATCTGAGCATTATTACAAATTCAAAAAATAGATCAACAAGGCCTACATTTTATTTTTTTTTACAAAATTGATACCTGTCTGACACCCATCGTATCAAATAGGCGTTAAAAATTGAATACCGCCAACGTTTCCTCTTAAAAGAGAATATATTAACATGTTCAGGATATGATTAAGATTCCATGTAGTAGATATTTTCTAGAATAGTTTTAATAGAAAATGCTTCTAAGTCTATCAAATTCAAGCGCAGTTAAGTACTGTCAAATATTTCCATAGCATTCCATTCATCCATGAAATTTCCATATTTACTTCAAAAGTTATTCATACTTTGCCTTAGTAAGATAGAGTACTGTATACTGCATATCATAGTATTAAATCTGAGGAACTTCGTACTTCCTCTGTAGTGCTGCAAGGTTTTGTTTTAGGGCCTAGTTATTATTTAATATGTTTATTAATGATCATACCTTGTATATTTAGTTATATACTTGATATCTGATACGCGATCAGTAACTAAATAGACGTTGTTGCTAAACGAATAAATAAATACCAATATTAGCACACTATTGGGTCCCTTTAAAATATATTCTTGACAGTAACTAACTACTGTTACTTTATAACTATTTGAGATTTTGTACTGCACCTTCCAATCGCCTCTATTTTTCTATTTTCAAAACGTTTTTTCCATTCATTCATAATAAATATTTGACGGTTTATCACTCTGAGTGGTGTAAAATAACGAAGAGAGACATCCGGTGGCGTAGTGGAAACAATTTCTCTGGAATTCCCATTTTAATATGACTAATAAGAAGACGACAATTTAACCATGGTCTTATGGCCAACAAGCCGCCACTCTTATAGTCAGTAAAAGCGTCATAACATTGAACGATGTGTTTTCATAAATTTCGCAAAAGATCGGAATATGTAACCTAATCTAAACGATCGTCTAAATAGAGATTATTTTAATGCAAACGTGATCCTTATCCTCGATAAAATTCTGTTAATTTTCTTCATATATCAGCTTAAAAGTTTCTATCTACACACAGAAAGAGACACACATTAAGACGACGACAGGCACACCCATGCCCAGGGAAAAGTTTCAAACTTCTTCCCATTGGGACTCGAACCCAGACTTATAATGACACGCCGCCATCTCAGATCACAGTACGAATGCCATTATCACAGTCGCCTCTATTATGGGTGACTTAATGAAAGAGAAATCATTAAGTGACCCATCCACCTAGTGGCCGTAGAGCAAATGAATGTTTTATACCATGAACGCCCATCGTATTAGTTACGTCGATAGTTGTTAAATAATAATTTTTTAGAATTACGTCTACATTCTGCCACTTGTTTCTATTAATTCATTTCAGTAATAGTAAATAGTTTTTACACTTCCTGATTGTTTATTTCAAAATGATTTTGTAGCTTATGTTGTATTCATCAAGCAATGTACCGTTCGTAATAGTTTGGTTTTGTTATAGCGCTAGAAGATATCTAATAATTAATTAGTAATAACAATCATTAACTTCATTTCGAACTTAATTTTCTGATAATTATTTTCACAATTTGTTAGAATAATAAAATGAAACTTTACTACAATATTTCCCGCTTGCTCCCAGCTGGTATTCGTGTAAGCACATTAGCAGATGTGCGCAATTATAAAATATGCATCAGTTTTCCTTCTTCGTGGCGTACGTGACCTTGGTGGCCTCTTCAATCGAGTAAGACCCTTCGTCGACCGTGGTCACGGGGATGCTTCACATTCATGGCGAAAATTAAGCATTCCGATCATTCAGGAGTCAACGTCGCGTTGCGTCATACGCGTTGCTTTTATTTGCAAACAAGCGTGCGATGGCATTTTGTTTTGAAACAATTAGTACGAGGAATGTTAATCAGATGTCAAAATGTACCTATAAAATGATTTTCAAAGTTCCGTCTTCAAAGCGTCTACGTGAACTGAGTTGGAGGTTTGATATTATTGCCGTCATACAATATATCACCAGATTGAAGTGAAGCAATGTCGTCTGTAACCTGAAAGACAAATTAGTCAATAATGAAAATTATATTAAACTATTATTAAGTTTAATATATTTAACTAATGTACTAAGTGATTAACATTCAGTAAATTAGTTTGCAAAAAATATACTCAATGGAATGACTAATACTTTTACTTGTTCTTTTTTTCTTGGGTAAGTTAAAAATTGGTCAATATGAACAATATCTATGAATAGATTTTTTTATTATTGACAAATATAGTCAATAATGAAAATATAATTTAATTACTTTTCAGTTTATTCTTTCAGTGAATTAGTTGATAGAAAAGTATATAATCAATAGAATGAGTGATACCTTTACTTGTTTTTTTCTTAAGAACGTTACAGATCGGTCTTTGGGTCAATATAAACATCATTTATGAACACAAAAAAACCTTATTATAGTTTATCGTATTGCATGCATACTATTCATAGTGATCATGAACAATTGGAAGGTTATGACGAAATAAATACCCCACATGGGGTATTGATATTCCTACATTTCAACAGAATTTTGCGAGAAAAGAGTAGAACCTCCATTTCCATCATTTAAAATTCTGAAATCTTCTCCATTTAACACTCAATACTGTGCAACAAATGTCAAAATGTTTCTGAAAACAGAGAGAATAGTGCTTTTACATTTTCTATATAAACACCAGTGTCTAAGTACAAAAGAGTACCAACAGAAGAAAATATTAGTTTGAATAAATCAATCTTGCATTATTGGTAACATTTAACTACGACTTCTTAGACCAGTTCAGAAAGTAAGCACACCAGACAACATCGAAAGAATATAAAAAAAGAGTCCACATGTTACAAATGTTCGAGGAGTAGCCGAGAGAAGTTTTTGATGAAACCTTAATGTATGTGTGCTATACCGTATGCTCTCTTAAAATTGAAGTTTTTTTTAAGTTTGGACACACGGAAATTAGACATCCTTCCCCAGAAAGCCTACAGGCAGGCTTTGAAGTCTTCTATGCCATCAAGTAATTCACCAGTAAACAAAGTAACAGGATTTCAACTACATAAAGTCCAGTGCAAATACGTATTACGTGTCAAGAATGGGAAAAAGTGTGAGATTCTCTACATATCCGTAGAAGAAAGAGTGAGACAGCATTTGGAGGGAAAATGCACTTTACACGAGGCCAGATCGAACTCTACCAAATCGACCAGGATACGCGCACCTCATGGGCTATCCGATATCGCAATTTTGAGACTTGTTCCTATTATTGACAAGCTATAAGAATACTAAATTTAATGTCATAAGAGAATTAATTGACTGGGTTGGAATGTCTTTACTGAGCTTTCTAAATAACGGAATTGTCTCTGTTAATTTAGACTATATAAATATTCTAAGTATTATTATCACAGAGTCTTCAAGACAATCCGTTATTTGAAAAAGATGTGACTTTAAGGACAATGTTTTAACACTGAACATCTGAAGGCCCGACAGCTTCACGTAACTTTCATGAAGGCAGATAATATGGCACTGGGTAAAATTTAAAATCTGGTAACTGCTCTCGCATAACGTTACCAGTTCTTGTATTACTACTAACAAATATAAATAACCGATATAGACAGAGTGCAACTCACTAAATAGTTCAGCATTTTCTCTTCAATAGTCAGAAGAAGCGGTTTGTAAACAGCCAGGAAAACTATTCACTGCGACTACACATAACGGAGTTTAATTAAAACTTCCCCCCCCACAATTAGCTTCTGAAACATGCAAATAGAAACAGAGTGGCAGTAATTTGGATAATAACACTTACAATACAGCCATTACTTAAATAAGTAAAAAAAAGAAACACTATCTCTGATATTAGCAATCTATTAACTGTCTGACTTCTATACATCGGCATCACACAAGAATCAACTGTCAATCTATCAGAGTTCAACTAAATCAGACACCATTTTCATACACGCGTTAACTCTACGACTCGCCTAATTTGGCGAGAATTTCCTCTAATAGATTTTTAATTGTTTTAATTATTGGTGCAACAATAGAAACAATAGTTACAGGCATACACAATGCTAACATACACCGTTAATTATGCCTTGCCGTTTTTTCGTGTAGAATCTTCTTGACCTTCCGACGGTCTTCTATAGAAGAAGCGACGAGTGCACTCGCTAGCTGTAATTATTGAAATTACCAATATGATATCACGGACAAATATTTTTATTGAATACACCACAACAATGCGGCATTGTTTTTAATTTGATGCCCATAACAGACCGTAATGCAAGCCAACATTCTGATATATATGTTTTTATTTGCAGTGTTCGAAATTCCCCATCTTCAAGACAAAAATCCAGATATGGATATGAATTATGTATGTATTAAATCATCTACATGTTGGTGATGGTTTCTTTGGGAATTTCTAACGAACCAGATTATTTGACAGAACATTGCTAATTATTTATATCTTCCCGCAAAGTTAATATTCATGCTTTTCGGTTTTATATAAATAGATCATAAGCACTATAAATGCCCAGTTTCTAACCGTGGTCATAAATGCAGCTATTCCATATATTGAGCACCTAGAATTCCATATATGAGTTTAATATTTATTTGATAACAAAAATATTATTTAAAAAAGAATGTCCCTAACTAGCATAAGGATAAAGTAATTTCATATACACATGTGGTGAAAAATATCGATCAAATTTAGATATTTTTATTTTTTGTTTAACAAATGCCGTGAACTTTTTATATCACCGAACATGCATTTACATTTTTCAGATACAAAAGTCAAAATCTTGCCTTAAAAACAAACAGGAGAATGCTTAACTTTAAATTCATCAAAGGTAAATGAAGAATAAAACAACAATATTTTTTCCAAACAGGTATTTCTTACACAGAAACCTATTGGATTCGTAAGAGTATCTGTAATCAATAATAGCTCTTTTAATTATGCAACAATATAATGACATTTTGCTGCGTTGTAATCTATAAGCTATATACAGGATAATAACATAGTTTAGCGGATCGTCCTTCTTATGTTCACGATTTATTTTCTGACATACATATATGGTCAGAAAGAATATATTTATGAAATTTTAATTTTTATAACTTTTGTTTATGGAATTGTATGTTCTCTTACTATAACACCCAATATGATTTCATATTTTTCAAGAAACATGAACGAATTTTGATCGAAGTGGATAAGGAATCTAAAAAAGTAATATGTTAGAACAATCAGGAAACCTTTAAGAGCTGTGATAATTGTTTCAATTCAAATAGCTATTACAGATCATGCAAAATTATCTATTCTATTTCACCCGTCTAATATTTCAAATATTCTCATAAAAGTCTAGCAGTGACAAATCAGGAAAGCGGGCTAGTTTTCGTGTATCCAGTTTAGGAAGTATTTAGTTCAATTAATTACGAATAAAAGACCTAAAACTGGTTGATTCAAATTGGTAGTTTATCGGCAGTCAAAGATTTAATATACAGTTAAGTTACCGTTATTTATTCTTATTTATGTCATCATATTGCAATGGTAATACCCAGGGCTGGATTGTGATTTTTTTTCATCTATAGGCAACTATGTTATAGCGCCCCCCCCCCCCCCTCCTACTACAAAACTTTAAAAAAGCTATTAAAATTTTTATTTACAATAGAAAATAATATAATATAAAAAACAATATATGTATACTCAACACAAACAAACAAAAAAAACATTAAATGGAAAAAGTTAAACAAGTATTTATAATAGTTATTTGATAGTTGAAGTGTTAAAAATTATATTTTATTTTGTGAATAGGGAAGTTTGCGAAACATGCGTGAGCGAGCTGAGCAACCCCACAAAGTCTTGATTTATCCTGAAAATCTGGATTTATCACATTTCTCTAAAACTGCCCAATCACATACTCGACCCGCATCTGTGAATAAATCTACTAGACGGAAAAGAAATGATAATATTTTTTAAGAAAATTTTTATTTTTTGTTGATAATTTTCAAGTATGAAAATTTGTTGTTTTTTGTTCGTCGCCGGCGCCCCCAAACCGTCGGCGTCGGTGCCCCTAGACAACTGCCTACATTGCCTTGTGGATAATTCGGGAACGGTAATATCGCTCTTCCACCACTTCCGTTCCCCGAATATCTTCCATTATATCGTTCCCAATAAGTTCACCCGAATATTTGCCAGTTTCTTATCCCACCATCGGAAACTTAATCTAGATTATCGACTCTCAATCAACTCTATAGAAACTGTCATTGTGTTCTAAATAAAAACCGAAGCGTTTGTTTGCCAATCAAATCCAAAAGCTGTCCAGCACATGTATGCGCCACATCTTCACCCATTATTTAGTGCGCCTTTGTAATTACATCAACACCGTTTCAAGAAGATAAACGCTCTTCATCGCACTAGTAATTTAAAGTGATTTATCGAGCGGGTTTATTGTTGAACGTGATCCGATCGAAAAATGTATCATATTGATACGTGGCCTATAATGGATAATAATTGACACTCCTTTTGAGTTCGACTTTTTTTTTCATTCACGAACTTATGTAGTTCAATTTATTCTATCGGGCGTGAGATGAAAGTGGATTATCTGACTGAGAACGTACTGATTGAATATGTGTTATAAACGTCGGCAATTTGGATCGAGAGTAATCAAATTTATACCTGAATCGGATACAGGATGAGCCAGAAAATGTTTGACTTTTGCAATTTCGATTTTAGATCTATATTTGGCATCTTCTATTTGCGCCGATGCGATAACTGGTTTATTCAAGTTATTTATTAAGGAATCATATGATTAATTTACGTTATTTTATGTTTTAAAACCATACTGAGGAATTCATTTAGCTTAATTGTTAAATACTGTTTATCGAAGGTTTATGTGTAGCCATATACTCACAGAGAGATTTTAGAAACTGCTATGTTCATTCTAAACAAGATATAATATTTTTTAATGCCTCAATAACATTTCGTGAAATTGGTTCAAATTCATTGAAGATAGGTAGTAAATTGTCTAATTTTTTTCAAACAGCGACTTAATACTACAAGAAAATTGTTCTGCTTTAGTGTAATAGTGTCTGATGTATCAGTATTATAATCATCAGTGTGGTAATATGTGACGTCTTGAGAAAATTAAATGGCCGATCTGCACTTTGGAATTATATGAGCGTACAGGATAGTACAGGGCCCGCTAGGGAGGTATGGTGTTTTTGAGATGACTTTTAATCGCGCCTGTGTGGAGCAAATATTTTCAGAATGGTTGATATCTACTCGTTGCGGAGTGCCATTCTAGTAGCCATGGAGCCGTGGTCCGTGGCACATCGTATGTTTATTTACAACACTTTCATTGAATCTGGTCGTTGTGTGGTGCTCTCTGAAACGTTTCCCTGAGAGCCTGATTTCGTTGCGCGGGGACGTGGAATGGCCTCCTCGATCACCAGACCTATCACCTTGTGACTACTTTTTATAAGATTACTTATAATCTAAAGTTTATGTAACAGACAAACCGCAAATTCATAAAACTCTTTCCGAAACTATAACGCGCGAAATTGAAAAAATTTCTATTGAAAAAATTCTTCAATGGCAATACAGGACTAATATATAAAAACAATATACTGTAAGATTCGTCCAAAAATAATCTTGCCATTCTTTTTAAAATCACCATACCTCCGTAACGGGCCCTGTACTATTCACTATTCAGCAGATAGATAACTATATATATATATATATATATATATATATATATATATATATATATATATATATATATATATATATATATATATATATATATATATATATATATATATATATATATATATATATATCCTGTATGTATCAATTTAATGATTACCTCCAATTAGCAATGTTATGTTCAACAATTGCCTTTAATATAATGTCTGTCTGATGCCTGAAACATAAATTCTCCGCTTTAGTTCAATATTTACTCGGCTTATTCGGTTGGCATAATTGTAAAATATTACTTAGAATTAAAACTGTTAAGAACATCCTAAAAAGAATAATAACCAAACAATTGGATCAATCATAGGGTTATTGATGATGCATGCCTAAATATTAACGTTATGAAGGCGTTGTCCATGTGTCTCATGCATTCAGAGAGGATTCTTTGCTATTTCTTTTATACCTACAGCTCATCAAGAATAGAAACAAGTCTCAAAATTGCGATATCGGACCGTCCACGAAGATACTTTACTCAGTCGAGTTTAAACCTTTTCAGAATGAATATCGACGAATATATATTGAATGTGAATGTATGTAGGTACACAAAGTTCGATCTGGCTGCCCGCAAAGTGCATCCTTTTCCTTCCGAATGCTGGCTCACTCGTTCTTCTACGCATACCTAGAGAATCCATACTTTTTCCTATTTTTGATGAACAGGACAGTTATGTCGATTTACCTCCCCGTTTCCACGCGAAAGTTTATTCATCTAAAAACAGAAGGGAACTAAACGCTACCAAATTTACGCCCAGTTTGTTATTATTTATTTCTTAGCAGACTCTACGATCTGGATCATCTCGTGATGTCTCCTCGACAAATGAAGTTTTATAAGGGTGAAGTATTTTTATGGAGAAATACTTCACACTTCAATACGTCTTCAAAACTGCTGTATGGCTGCCGGCGTTTTCAAATTCTTATTTAACTTCACGTCATTTCTAAACATATCACTGTAACCGACCATCATACTTGAGA
This sequence comes from Rosalia funebris, assembly GCA_037954035.1. NCBI lineage: Eukaryota > Metazoa > Arthropoda > Insecta > Coleoptera > Cerambycidae > Rosalia > Rosalia funebris. The sequence goes on from JAZFAV010000015.1 coordinate 38,384,743, forward strand.
ATTAATAATTTACAATTAAGAATTTAAAACTAAGCTATTGTTCTGAGTGATGAACTTGCAAAGAGTTTAATGCCGGAAAGACTAAAAGTTCGACATTTCTGGGTCCAAAATACGATGCCCTTAAGAGCACAGTTAAATACGAGTGTGTAAGCGATTTTGATTTCGATATCAACGTCGATAAATTAGCCGACCTCAATGGGTGAAATTCAATTCGAAATGACGTAATATAATGGAATAACGATGTATATTGTCCATACAAAATCACAAACGTCCAGTTCGCAACCTGTTGCTCGGCAATAAAACCAGAAGAATGTCCACGGAATTCATTGGGATGCATTGTTGTGGCGTTATTTTATGTGCCCACATTATAAATTCATTGGTCATCCATACAGTCGCTCTAAAAATTAATGTCTCAACGAGAAATTACCAAGGATTTATATTTTAATAAATATTTATAATGTACACCTATTATGCAATATAAATGTTAAGGTATGCTTTAGTACTTGACCACACACTGATTTTCGTCGGTGGGTAGATATCGGGCTTAATGGTATGCCAACGTAGATGTAATTAAATCGAATTGTTCGCATTCTATGGGGGGTTTTCGGCCGCTATTACTGGGCCAGATTTATTATTCACATATTAAAGTGTATCAAATCGCATTCTGTCCCACATCCTCCATTGTTTCGTCAGCTATGCATAGGGTGTAGGCCAGCTCATGAAAGGTCCACCTCATGATACTGTTAGTTCCACTTGAATTTCTATTTCATATCATTTACACAAACTTATATTTAATGCTCAACTATTCCTTCTATCATCACCAATAAAACCCTAAATAGTAATAATTCTTCGTCACCATTTTATTCCTTTTCACATTGAAATATCTTGTGACTGTCGAAGATAAAATTTCCGTAACTCAAAAATCACTGCCTCAAAAGCTTTAAGCACTAACAGTTCTGAACTACTAATTCTTATATCGCTGTACTGAAGATCGTTATAGAAAATGCTACTGCTGTTATGGGTCATAAAATTATTATCAAAAACTTGAGTTCCTGATTTAGAATAATTGAGATGTATTAGATTTTCCCTAACGATACTACTTCTTCATTCGAATGTTATGTCATCAAATTCATTAGGGGTCGTACATTCCATCAAGATGAAGGTTCAATCATTCCTCAAGAGGCCTCGTTTATGTCGTTTCCCTAAAATACACAGACTATTCACTCCTCTTTGACTCGTTATCGCACCATTACTTTTCTTAACCATTCAATAAAGAAGTGCAATAGCTGTTTTATTTTCTTTCAGTTTTGTACTCATATGTATTAAAAACATGCCTGTGGAACGAAATTACCTAGTTATCTTCGATGCAGAATATTCTCTCGTAAATGCGTTTATCTCTATGTGATAGCGATAATATTAATATTGTATGTTTCCACCAATATGTATTAATAAGACAGTGTGGGCCTGGAGAGTGGTGATAATATTTTAATTCCAATCAATTTGTACAAACATAAAACCTACTAGTGCCATCAAATATCAAAAACCCAATTCAGCTTAGTACTCTATTGTCACACTGGAATGTCTATTAGTTATAGGTTTACTATTCCAATACTAGATTTATATCTAATAGTGGAATAAATGTCACCTATACTTCTGTATTGGTTTCTCCAATAATTCTATTTATTTCTGCTAAAAAGTTCAGGGTAGTCACTCTACGCAACAAGGAAACATGCACTATGTAGAACACTATTTAATGTACAGTTCGCCAATAATAGAAAAAAAGTGTGAGATTATCTATGTTGCGTAGAAGAGAGAGTGAGGCAGCATTCGTAGGGAAAAGGATGTCCTTTACGCTCGGCCAGATCGAACTCTTAGGAAATTATGTTACCTCTATTTTCCTATAAGAATGTTCGAGTGAATTTTTCGATTCATATTTCAAATCATATAAAAGCCATTTTATACCAATCGGACCTGTTTCTTTTTTTTTTTTTTTGTTTCATTTTGTTAATTTTAGATATATCCTTTTTAATCTAACAGTTGAGTCTATGGCTGACCGATTTTTAAATTTTTGCGATTTTCTGATTGGATCTACACCATTGATATATTATCATTAAGTCAAATGTGTGAAGAAATCGTTGACTATATTTGATAATAGCCTTCAACTATTTTCCATAGTGGTACCAACCAAGTGACGGATTCAAATGATGAGTAAAAAAGACAAATAACATTTCTACAATAATTTTGGGTTCAATTGCTTATTTAAACTATGCCATTAGACATGGAATACAATATCTTGTAAGTGACCGCCTCTGCTTCTCTGACAGCAATGGATTCGTTTGATGAAATTTTCCATCACTTCGCGGCATAGCTGTGTCCCTATGTCCGCAATAACTTCGCTAAATGTTACTTTTCAGCTGTTCGATCGTAACGGGATTATTGGCATAGACTTTTCCGTTAACGTAGCCCCACAAGAAAAAGTCTAATGGGTCTAATAGTCTTATGGGGTCTAATGGGGTCTTATATGCTTAGCAGGTGCCTCTCAACGACCCATAATTGCACGTAATTTTCCTTCAGTGCCCACAATTGAGCCATAACTTTCGTAGTACACTTTGACAATAAGTGTGTGTTGCTGAACAGTATAGCGCTCCATTTTCTAATGGCATACTCTCCACGTAATAACAACGAAACATCAACTTCCACCGCAAGAGTAATGGCGGCAAGTTTAAATCGGCTACCTCTCGGTGGATCACCCTTTAGTTGGTAATCATATATATATATATTTTTGGCTTTATGTAGAGATATACCTGGCTGAAACCACATAATACTTCTACAACATCATTTCCATCCAAGACATTGTAGATACATAATAAGAAAATTAAATTTTTTTCTAATAATAATCTGTGAAGTTATTTTTGCATACTTCATACATAAAACATATATCAACTTATTTATGTTGAAACCTGTAAATTAACATCGGTATTAAAATAACATGAACACATCTGTTCGAATCAATGAAATATAAATAAAGTTACGTATCAAATAATATACCATCAAGAAATTTAGAATGTTTGACCATTTTTATAGTCGATATGTCAAGAGTTGAATTTATGGTAAGATATGTTTTTTAAACACATATACTACTTGTTAACACCATTCCGAATTAATATTCGAAACATTCCTCTTACGTCTTCAAACGTTTTTTTTGTGACACTATGAACCATTATTTAAAACATCTTTCTTATATTTCTTTGTGAGACATTTTTATTGCATCGTCAAAGAGTATTTGAACACATATCAAATTATAGTAGATTTTACTGAATTAAGCGCGGTTTATAGTTAAAAGAAATGCAATGAAATTGAAAACTACCATCTACACAAACCACGCTATAGCAGATGAAATTATTTTGGTTACAGTACCTTTACGAATTGCGTTAAAAAAATATGAAATAAATTGTTTAATAATTTACTCTTATTTAGGAATATGGGGAATCCTCTTCTTAAATATGTATGTTGAAATTGAACAAAATGTCATTATTTTTCTCTTATCACATTATCTGGTAAACCGTAAGATTTACTAAAATTCATGCTACTAAACAAGTCATTAACTTATAAGTCGGAAATCGAGAAAGGAACCACCAAGCCGCCAAGCGGTTATCAAAGTAGTTCCCGAATAGCAAAGCTATTACATAATCGCTCTAGGAAACAACTACTCCTCGGGCTAAAGCCCCGCCAGGCATTGAATTATACCCAGAAGCGATCCTCGACCCCTTTCTCGTGTTTCTGCACGATCAGATAAGATTTAAAAAAATAAAACCGGCCACAGGTAGGATTCAACATCTGTCCCGGATCGGAACCGAACGACATACAGCTGTTTCGAACTTGTTAGTTCTCATCAGTGCCGCATACGGTACGCCGATTCAGGACGAATGCCGAATGAACTTTATGGCCTATACATCTTTATCGATACGATCTCTGTCAGTAACTTATAAGTCGGAAATCGAGAAAGGAACCACCAAGCCGCCAAGCGGTTATCAAAGTAGTTCCCGAATAGCAAAGCTATTACATAATCGCTCTAGGAAACAACTACTCCTCGGGCTAAAGCCCCGCCAGGCATTGAATTATACCTAGAAGCGATCCTCGACCCCTTTCTCTTATTTCTGCACGATCAGATAAGGTTTCAAAAAATAAAACCGGCCACAGGTAGGATTCGACATCTGTCCCGGATCGGAACTGAACGACATACATAAAGTTCATTCGGCATTTGTCCTGAATCGGCGTACCGTATGCGGCACTGATGAGAACTAACAAGTTCGAAACAGCTGTATGTCGTTCGGTTCCGATCCGGGACAGATGTCGAATCCTACCTGTGGCCGGTTTTATTTTTTGAAATACTAAGCAAGTGTTCAAAATTTGTAATTTTATATTCAAGATTCAAAATTACGAGGAAGTCAAGCACGCAATCCAACTAAGTAGCAGTGGGTAATGTTTCATGATTTTCATCTTCAATATAAATGCAGTGAATACGTATAAATCCCACATCCTAGATGTACTTAATACATAGAATATACATTAACAGTAGTCGTACATTTACTCTTTTCGAATATATGCCACGGTTTATATCTGTGCACTCAAGACTTTTACATAAAATGGTACTTTATTAGACACCGGCGATGACGCAGCTGACCCACTGAATTTATTTTAGTCTTCCTTTCATCGAATACTAGAAAATATATTCAAATTCCACGTCGCTCTGCAGTCGGTAGATATCGATAAATAATCAAGACTGCCTTGTACAGAAATATAAATAACTTTCCCACAACAATGAGTATTGTATTTTTTTTTTTAGCCTATATGTAGTATAATAAAACTTTTTCGTGTTCCGCCCACACGAATGTTACAGTTTTGTAATGGTGCTTCTTTCTTTTCTACTGTCACACTAGGCCTGTTGAAATAAATATATTTTATCCAACACACCTTTTCCGTGGTCTATTTTTACACAATGGATTGATTAATGGTGCCTCCTAAACTCTTCCTTTATATTAACCTGAATTTATGGCAATTTATAGATCGAATATGAAACGCATATTTTACATGGGTGTCCGCATTATTTGTAATCGTTATTAATCGATTTTTCTCTCAGCGCCAACTAACATATAACGTTTTGCTTGTTTATATTTCTCAAATCACGCCTATTAGCCAGCTTTGTAGCTTTATACAGGCCACTTTCAATGTAACTGCAAGTCATGGCGACAACGAAAATCTCCTGCAAGCACAAGCAGCTGCATAATATTTTACCGATGACACAATTTTGATCGGCGCAATCGCGATTCAACGACTTTTTCTCAAAAGTCCGGGCGTATGAATTATTTATGTAGAGGTATAATTGCGGATTTTAGGAAAAACTGCCCTCGATCTGCCCACCGATCGATTTATGGAAAGCATTTGCGCCAACTGCCTTTGTCGGACACGATCTGAAGACAAATAGCGATTTATATCAGATAAAACAGAGTTTAAATTATGGCGCAGATAAATCAGAGAACACTTCAGATGGATAATTCAAAAATAAGGACAAGGAAAAATGAATATATAGGAAGCATTTGAAATGTAACTTTGTACAATGTAAGTTAGCTTTTATACTTTTTATTCTCATTTCAAAAATAAAGCCCGCCACAGGTAGGATTCGACATCTGCCCCGGATCGGAACCGAACGACATACAGCTGTTTCGAACTTATTAGTTCTCATCAGTGCCGTACACGGTACGCCGATCCGCTTCTAGGTATAATTCAATGCCTGGCGGGGCTTTAGCCCGAGGAGTAGTTGTTTCCTAGAGCGATTATGTAATAGCTTTGCTATTCGGGAACTACTTTGATAACAGCTTGGCGGTTTGGTGGTTCCTTTCTCGATTTCCAACTTATATGTTACTGACAGAGATCGTATCAATAAAGATGTATACTCCATAGAGTTCATTCGGCATTTGTCCTGGATCGGCGTACCGTGTACGGCACTGATGAGAATTAATAAGTTCGAAACAGCTGTATGTCGTTCGGTTCCGATCCGGGGCAGATGTCGAATCCTACCTGTGGCGGGTTTTATTTTTGAAACCTTATCTGATCGTGCAGAAACACGAGAAAGGGGTCGAGGATCGCTTCTAGGTATAATTCAATGCCTGGCAGGGCTTTAGCCCGAGGAGTAGTTGTTTCCTAGAGCGATTATATAATAGCTTTGCTATTCGGGAACTACTTTGATAACCGCTTGGCGGTTTGGTGGTTCCTTTCTCGATTTCCGACTTATATGTTACTGATTTTTATTCTCATGTCTATACTTCGAAAAACAGGCACATAATAGATCAAGGATATATGTATAAGATCATCATCAATTTTCAATAAATTTCTTGATTAAATGAATAATAAAATACCTCGATTATAATTTTAATACTGTATAAAACTTCTTAGACGTAAAACTCTCAAATCCCCACGAGTTTTTATATAATCTCTAAATAAGAATGTTTTTTTTTGGCAGGCGTAACTTTTCGACTGAACACCCCATGTTTTTATGAAATAACTTTCACTTTATACTAAATAGGTACCTAATATTAACGTAATAGATGCTACAGAGTTTCTACAAACATATCTTATATTAAAACCATCATAAACATATTAGATTTTCTTAATTTACTAGCTAAATTTATGATTTTCATTCAGAATTCCAAATGCTATCAAGGTTCCCGCTATCGATATATAAAGTAATTTGAGCACTGAGAAAGCCTATAGTTACGTCTTCGTAGATAAATATACAGGGTCTCTAAAAATTACCTACAAAGAATGACATATAAAATTAACGTATGCATAGAATGTACCTAAAATCGTTAATCTTGCTGAACAATTTTCAAAACTGAGAATTCGGAATTTACCGAAAACACACAGACACAGAACAACTAAATTCTTATAAGTAGACTATTTAGGATTTTTCAAATGTTTTTTCATGATTACAAACAATTATTAATTTTAAAATGCAACTGAATAACAAAACGATGTCAAGTTGTATTTGAAGCTGTAAAGTTTTACAAAATTATTTTTTTGTTTTCTGATATATTCAGCAGATAATTCTAGAATAACTAATCAAAGTTCACAAATTTCTAGAGACCTGAAAATATATCAATAAAAATAATTATTGAACACTCTATTTTTAGTAAAAAAGATTCTTCACCATATTCGATAGAATTAGATTATATTGACTAAAAATGGATTTACCTGTTTTATAATGGAAACAAAAACTTAATATATTTTCTTAGAAATTGTGTACTATTCAAAAAATAATTCCTTCATTATTGGTACATTTGACATTATATATATATTTTGAAAGCTCTTAAATAAGCGACAATTCAAGAGATCATCAATTATATAATCATTATTGGATAGACAAAATCTTAAATAACGATCGTTAATACAACGTTATGCTAAACCGAAAAAAGGTTTGCGGAAGCTAAATTTTTGTATCAAAAACAAGTTAATTTCAATATAAATATATACAAGAAAATAAACACAAACCAGTATTATTATGATATAACTAGAATAAAAACAAATGACGCGCGTAAAATACTGCATTATGTTAATTTTTTTTATAATCTCGCATAAATGGAAATCAAACGTGTACCTGTCTGGTCCTAATAAATTAGATTCACGATGGATCATTGTTTTCGCCTACCGATCCGTATTTACTACCGATGAAGTATATCCAAGGTTACTCGTCCTATTTATATTTAGCTCAGCATTTAAAGTGAGACAGTCTTTGGAAATTCAGGTCACAAAATTTCCCCCCTGATCATCTTCCGAATATGTAATTCGTGACGTATTCGATATTGTTATTCACATGTTTCCTTAAACTAACAGTTATCAATAATCTAGATGTCTCTTATGAATATTATTTGTTTATTGTCTATCAAAGAATTATTAAAAACGTTCTAACTCGACAGGTTAGTATATTATTATGAAATATCTTACAAACAAATACTCGTATGTATGTATATCATGTTCTAAACGATACATTGTAATTAGAAATGGAAAACTAATGTCGGAAATATCATTTCTTGTGTCCTCTGTACGAATATTTTATGTTCAATTTCACAACAACAATGGTGAATGGCTTTCTCACACAGAGACAATAATTATTGCAAATAAACTTGGTGTTAATCATGATAGTTCCTAGTGTCAAATATTCTTATTGTTCAATTTGCCATCTGTTCACGTTCTGGCTCATTGAGTTCCATATTCTCGCAGCCCTCATATCCCATTTGTTATTGTTACAATGGATTTATCAGATTTTGTAATGCAGCACCATTTTTGGTTATGTCAAAACGCCGATTTCTTGCATAATTAACTCTAATAAGGTGATCTGCGTGCCAACAATTAAACAAAATCAACAAAAGCCATCGAGTTTATCCTTTATTGTTGCTTATAACATTTTTTCGTCGTCGTAGAATACACTCGTAGCCGAAGTTTAGGTCAACTTGTCACTATTGAACGAATGTATGTTATTATTGATAAATTATTCTAAAAAAAATTACGAAATGACCCCATGTGTTTAACAAATTTTGTTACAGCTACGTTTATCCCACATTAACTTAGTATTAACTTAATAGCACACTGCCCTCCTTCCTTTTTTATAATAATGGTTTTGTCAAGTTATTCTTTCACAACATTTTTTCAATTACATTCTAATGTAGCTACTCAAAATAAGGCATTAACTTAATATTCCACTTTCCACTTGGCAAAAAAAAGTTATTGCGATTATTGATACCAAGAGAGGTGTAAGATCGTCAGGACACGGAATATCAACGTCAACTGCGTTAGCTGTATTCACCCTAAACTACTTTTGCTTGCCATTATGAGTACAATTAGAAGGAAGCTATAGAAATCAAATGTAAAAATGAACATAACTGGAATAAAATAAATAAAACAAAAATATAGTAAATTAAAAATGTATTTATTTAAATTTAACAAACAACTAACGACCAGTTAGTATAAAGCAAAATTTAAAAAAATGTGTGTGAACAGGTCATAGGTATACGATTTGTTCGAAATTCTATTGATTGTAAATTTGAAGCCCATGAGACATTTTTAATTAATTTATTACACTGATACCAGTTATGAAACATAATGAGATCAACCCTACTATTAAAAGTATAGTTGAAGATTCTGAATATACTGGTATATACACCCTGATAACCATAGTCTAGTGTATTTTGACCAGTTATTTACCAACTCAGATTATTCCTATTTTTTTTTTCACCGAGCGTATGTCTTGGAACAATTATTTATGTTGACACCTCGACTATTGTGCCGCGTGTATTCTTTTCAAATGAAATGGCAGGCAGGTCACAGAAAACAATAATTTCAGGTAAACAATTGTTTTCACTTTCCTTGGTTCTGTTTTATATATCATTTAACTAAACGTAGATTTCAAAATTGATAAGGTGCCTATTTATCGCCATAATTGCACAAGTGCAGCGAAGCATTATCTCTGTGCAATACATTGTTTATTAAATTACTATATTATTGTGAATAAGTACTATTTAAATAAAGTACTTTTTGGGTCTCGGCCTTGGAGATTTTCCCAGCTGAACGGTTAGCAATAATTTGAAATAACATGTTCTAATTAATTAGTCCGTCAAAAAAATAGGACAGACGGACTAAACTGTGCTTTATTAATTGCTAAAATAAATAATATTACCGCGAAGAGGTTCTCTTGAATTAAATTACCGAGAAGTCGTCTCTATGAAAGTTTTGTAACTGTTCCACCTATGCCCACAATAATCAAACTAGCACTAGTCTAGTCATGTGCAGTTTAAAACTATTTCACACTTGAACTTTGACATAATTTGGGTTCATTTAAAGCCATTAGGTCTGTGGAAATATTATTGGAATAATGCTAATCGCATTATCAAGTCGAAAGTGAATCATTTAGAAATTGTATGCTTGAAATGCCTGTGTCAAAAATAATTTAATTAATTATGGAAAAGTGCTAATTAATATCTAAACTGGAACTATTTGGCTTTCAATATTTTTTTGTTACACCATATTCGTTTATTGCAGAGATTGTTGCGATATGACGCTCGAATAATTTTTAACATAAACAGTACTTCTTTTAGGTGTATGTATTTATATTTTACAAAATCTATCATACGTATCTCAAGATGCTCTATACCATATAAAATATACCATTAATCAAGCTTTAAGTGGCTTTTTACATATTACAATAAGAGGTTTTTTCATTTATTTTTAACAAGTGTAGCTATGTTGCTTTCTTTGTTGGGTAAAAAGTAAATTTTTCTGTTATTTCAATTGAAAAAAAACGAGAAGTCAAGCCAACCTTTTATGATATACAGTATATGAACTCATTTCACACACTATTGTGATGTGAAGTACGAATCATTTCTAACATGAACATTTGCAACTTTTTTTTTCGAAGTATACTTTACAAAATCAATCATATATTCAAGAAGATAAATCATTAAGTATTACGTTTTTTGGATTAAAAGTATTTTTGTGGTATCTCAGGTCATAAAAATGGAAATTTAAGTCTCATACCTTAATCTTTTATAGTAAAATAAGTATTCACATAACATAAGTTGATCTTCAGAAAAGTATGTAGATTACATTCAGTACAATTTAAATTCTTAATGTAATTGTTTACTAAACTCATGATTTAGAACTTTCTCAGTTGAATTACACTCGAGATCATCTTTTTTTTATAAAACAGACTATTTTATTTAACAAGAATGAGATCAGATTTCATAACAGCACAACAATCGACGCATCTACTAACACCATAAAGAGATCTAAAAGAAGATGATGGCCCCGATTCGAGTTATGAAAATGAAGCAACTTCCCGGTAATCTAACTTAAACAATTTTTTTTTATCGGAACACGAAAGGGAAACATACCGATCAACTAGCTACATCAGTTCTGCGTTTGATACATTTTTGTACGATTCGAGGAATGGATTTGTGGGTGAACGTCGGTTGTGAAACAATATTTATGGATGTCATGTAGATATCCGAGAACATCTCGGTTTTTGAGGCGAAAATAAATATGCATTAGTTTCATAATTCAATACGCGGTATATTTGGGGATCGGCGCGAATCCATTTAATTTATCGAATTCGAAATTTTCGGTAGTAAAAGGTTCGTGACTGGAATATATTACCGATGATCGAAATAATATTCTATTTATAGAATAATGTTAAGCAGCAGAAAAAAACGTAAACAAATTTCTGTAAACATGGATAAAATGCCAGTTGCAAAACAAACAAAATATCTACACTATATATGTACAGTTACAATGAATAGTAGGCATGTTTTCGTAATTCTTTGTTTTATTCTAGAGTAAAATATTTCACATAACGAATCTATGATTATCTTTACTGTGTCAATAATTAATCACTATTTAAATATTATTTCAACAATGGTTCCTCATCATTTTTATTATTTAGAAATATTTTTACTGATTGCAGAACGAACATGAAAGGTAGAAAGACTCACGGCTGAAGTTCTTGACATGTATGAAACGATATATTGTACAAAAAAATAGAGATAAACATTTCACTAATTCCGATGGTGCTTTAATGGTCTTCTGTCAACGTTCTCTCGAAAAACAAAGCTAATAATTTCATTGTTATATGTATATTACTATCATATTTTCTGCTGAACAGAGTATGTCACTGATTGGGAATATTAATTCAACCAATATTTACAATTCTGTTCATAGTAGAGAGATTGTACCGATTCTAGACCTCCTCCCACCAGTTTCTATTACGTACCAGTTAACATTGAGTCAACCTCGATAACGTGACCTTACGAAGATCGCTTTGATTGGCTTCTGTGAGGATCACTTTGGACAAAGTCACCATGTGAATGTTATCTTGGACGATTTATATGGCGCACACTAAGAGATTAAATCGACTAACAGCAATTTAATCTCTTAACAATCTGCCACAGAAACCATCTAAGGTGGCCTTCACAAGGTGACCTTGACCAAAATGACCCGATTCAAACCATTCAAACTCACCTGCACATGATGACTTTGTTCAGAAGATCTCAAGGTTAACAGAGACATGATAGAAAGTGATGGGGGCGAGGTCTAGAATTGGTACAACCCCACTACTGTTCATTTACTATGATCCTGGAGTAGGTTGGAACCTTTCGTGTGAAAATAACACTAACTGAGCTTTCCACAGAATACCAAAACACTATACACGACACTCGACGCGCATTTCGTCAATAAAGTTGGCATCATCTGGAGATGATTAAAACTCAATTTTAATCATTTCATCGTCATTAATCATCTCCAAATGATGTCAACTTTGTTGGCGAAACGCGCGTTGATTGTAGTGTATACTCGTAGTGTTTTGGTGTTTTGTGGAAAAGTCAGTTAGTGTTATTTACTACGATAATCAAGTAAAAAGTTCTTGTCGGGGTCCTTGAACTGAACAACCTTGAAGTTACCTTAAAAGCGTGCAAGTTTTTTTTTGTTGTTGAAAATACATACCAGTAAATTTTGGTTTACTTCATTTTGTCTGTTTCTATTCAAGTCAATGTATCAGGATTTTCTGACCATAGACAGTATGTTTACTCTCAAAACACTTCTGAAAACGTGATTTAATAAAAATGGAACTACAGTTTATGCCTATTGCATGATCAATTTTATTTATAAAATAATTTATAATTTAAAAAATTTTAGTACAATACCGGCTCCTCAGTTTGAACAACTGTTGTAATTTTTTGTTTTTGTTCAGTTTCGTTATTGAGTATATTAGTAAACTTAAATTAATATGTAATATTTTCGTTATTTGTTACCAAATTTCGATTTTTTTGTGATCTTTGAATACAGCACAAGAAGCGTTTTAAGACGAGGTATACTACTGGGTCTGCATATTTTAAATTTTGAAGTTGAGGTTATTAGGGCTAAGGGATGGTGAGCAGTTGACACAAGTTCCATAAATATATCTTTGAAAATAAAAATAGACGTGTCCTAGAATTTTCTCTAAAAAACGATAATTTTAATTTGCTGAATTTTAGGGAACCTTGTATAATATATTTGAAGCAATGGGGTCTCAAAAATATAATTTTCGAGGTCTCTTTTCACTAGCGATTCACTAAGTTTAGCGTTTACACTCGATTCATGAACGTTATACATTCTAAAATGTATTGTTCTTAAAATTAAATGGAATTCGGTGTGGTCAGTTTTTGCCTTCCATTTAATTTGGGTGAGAAGCTCCACTTATCACGTCACTGACTGGTAAAGGTCTCGGCAGTGACAAATTAACGGTGTTCCGCTAGAAAAATCAACACTTTTGATTTCTCGTCCATTTAGCGTGTCAGAATTTACACAATATCAAACACAGGAACTTTCTGTTACACTTACCATGGTCAATTGAGATTTCAAACGGTGCCAGCCAGTTTGATTGTTTATAATTTATTAGTTTTGTGTGTGCGGCTCCATTAACTCCCGGACAATAGTCGGAAGTCGAGTTACATCGGTTCAGTTTGGAATTCTTTATTGCATTGTTCAACCTGAGGATTTCGTATGGTCTGGATTCTTTACATCTAGGTAAGATTGCAATCTGCTGATGCGGGTACGTCTAATGCAATTTTTTTTATTAAGCAATTTCAAGACGAGAGTCTTGATCTCATTTTGCTGCTCCATACTACGTTTTCTTTATCTAAATCTCCTGCGACACGTATATTTGCAACTTAACCTCTCCTAGGTGAATTTATTCACATATTTTATCATAATATTATCGCAAATATTCAAATTAAACTATATCAATAGAATGCAGGGTAGACTTATTAAAATGTTGTCATTTACACAGTGACCATCATTTCAAATTCACAGACATTATAAAGTTAATTTAATTTCACCTATTCTATTATATAATTAATTATTTAAATATAATTAAATTACAAGGCACTAAATTAGATAAATTCATTGAAAAATGTGGCGTCGGGCAAAATTTGACAATAAAATATGTCACTCAAATTTCATCCAAAGAGGTTAGCTTGAAATGTACGTAGGGTTATCTGATAACTGTTTATAATATTTAATGTGATAAAAATAACGCATAAAATATATCTATACAGGATAGCAACAGGAAGTTAATACACCCTTTACGTTTTTATTACGTAAAATGATGATATTACGTAATTTGAAAAAGTTATCTTTTCAAAAAATAAAACCCGCCATAGGTAGGATTCGACATAGGTCCCGGATTGGAAACGAACGACAGCTGTTTGGAACTTATTAGTTCCCATCAGTGCCGTACACGGTACGCCGATCCAGGACAAATGCCGAATGAAATCTGTGGGGTATACATCTATATCGATACGATCTACGTCAGTAACATACATATTTCTCGATTTCCGACTTATATATTATTGAAAAACTTAATTCCAGCCACTTTACGAATTTCAGGTTTGATCGAAAGTATTTTCTATTTAATTTTTTAAAACAAAACTAGGTAGTTATATCTTCTCACTGCTTTTGCTTTGGATTGTAACTATGAGAAAAATTTCATTTTTCGATCTTTTGGTAATACTGACATACTATCTTCACAATAGGCATTTTCTGGTGAAACCAGGCTGTGTATATACCAGTCTACACCCTATTCTATCTGGTGTGTCCCAAGGAAGTGTGCTGGGACTAACACTCTATTTAATCTATACGACTAATCTACCTATATTTAGATATAGGTAGGTACCTATATCTAAATTAACAACAGTCACTACATTTGCAAATGACACCACAATATTAGCCTCCCACACAAATCCCATTAAAGCCTCCAAGAACCTTGAAATTAACTTGAACAATATGCAAGCATGGCTAAAAGAGTGGCAAATAATTGTCAACTAATCCAAATCTAAACATTTTACCTTCTCTTTAAATAGATTAACTGATAGCCCACCTGTAGAGTTCAATGGACAACCACTTAGTCAAACCAACAACGTCAAGTACCTTGGTACGCATCTTGACAGGTGGCTAAAATGGAATAAACATATTATTACTAGAAGAACTCAAGTTGGTTTTAAGCTCAGACAAACATATTGGCTTCTCGGCAGAACATGTCAACTCTCCTTGGAAAACAAACTACTATTGCTCAAGCCAATTTGGACATACAGTATCCAACTCTGAGATACAACAGATCTCTCTGAGGAACATAGAAATAATAAACGTTTCCAAAATAAAGTGTTACATATAATAGCAGGCGCGCCCTGCTATATTCCAACCTTGGTAGTAACACTAGATCCCTCTGTGTTCTCGATCAAAGATGTTTTCAAAACATAGAATGCGAAATATAGTGCCAGACTTGTGAATCATCCCAAAATACTCGCCAACAGGCTCCTAATCAATATAAATAAAGTACGCGGGCTAAATAGACATACCTGGAGACCTCATTAGAAGATCTGACTAATATTAGGTGTCTTATAAACATTACATGTATAAACTTGTAAATGAAATGAGTTGAAATAAAAAAAATCTTTTTGCAATTATTTCTGCACACAATTTCAAAATAACGTTTTTTCATAAAAACTCATTTTTCAACTGATTTGACATTTTCAAAATCCATTAAGAAATGAAGTCGTGTGATTATACACGCAAGCATCGTGATCGTAATGTCAAATATATATAGGGACACAACATATCACACAGAAAGAACTAATAATTATAAATGAGATCCAAAAATATCGTCACTTCATTCCTTATTATTAAGACACACTGTATACCTCTTACTGTCATAAAGAACGATTGATATATCTGTCGTGCAAGAGAATTATACAATATTCATTTCGCAAGTCATAGTACTAAATAATAAAGATGAGTTGGTGATTTAATTAAACTATAGTTTAATATATGTACATACAACCACGTCTATCGTCGACGCATTCTCTTTAAATAGTAATAAAAACATCACATATAATAAAACGAACATTTTTCCTGCATTCCGCTGATAATACATTTAAATTAATGTATTCTAAAAGTCTGGCTATTATCAAGGAAACCTTATTAATGCGTCTCCTTTTTTGTAACAATAAACCGTTTGACATACCTTGACCGTATTTAATAAAAGTGACGAAATTAAAAAAAGAATATCGATTGCTTAGCTCTGGCAATTTTACCGAAATAATTTCAATTGTTTTTGTTAATTAACGAATAAAATAAAACACCGATATCCAATTACCTCCTGACCGTAAATTATTGTTCTCATTCTCGCATTTTTAGCGACCGCGTTATCTGATTATGCCTGCGAAGATCGCGACGACCGACCTATTCGTCCTGGAAGCACAATATGCAATAAAATAGTTTTATTAGGTTGGCCGTAAAAAGGTTAATACACGGTAAAATTGTGCGCGTCATAAAATCCGATACGTTTTCATCTTAATTTTACGTAAAGGCTATTTGAGGTATTCGTTCTCTCCATGCACTTTTCACATACATAGCCAACGTATATAACAGTAAAGGATGTCTCATTTGGAACTATAGTATGTGAGTTGTGAATAAAACTAGTAATATTTGATAAACTGGGTTGTTTTTTTTTCTTGTTATTCGACATGAAATGGAGACGATACGGCTACAAATGGAAAAGAATATCGTTCATATGGCCGCAATCGCTAAATCATCTTAAATCAAATCTAAATCATCTGGAATGATGTCATTCGTTTAGCAAAATTGTCCATAACACGGGCATATCAAACTGGCTCTATTTCTCAAATAACACATTGAATGTTTGCTTTGAGGTCATTGATTGTTACTGGCTGGGTGGAGTACACTTTTCCCTTTACACAACCCCAAGGAAATATGTCCGATGGTGTTAAATTACATGATATTGTGATATGATCAGGATATTTTGTATGCAACAGACATATTACACCATATTACTGAAACCACATTTTGTTCAAATCCTAATCATCAATTAGGTGGAAAAAGAAACTGGGTATCATGTCATGATAGCGTTCCCCATTTACTACCATACATAGCATTACCAGATTTATTTTCAAAGAAACATGATCAAATTACTCCACCTTTCCAAAATGCGCACCAAACCTTACATCTCTATGAATGCATTTCTTTTTCGTGAACAACATGTAATAATGTAAATATTCAGCAATCCAAATTTGACAATTTTGTTTGTTGACGGATCCGTCAATGTGAAGATATGCTTCATCGTTAAACAAAATTTCGTTGTAAAAATCAGCATCATCTTTCTTTTCTAACACCCAATTAACCCTTTCAAGCTTTGTCGTATCAAGATGATACCACAAATATAAAAAAATCACATTCATGTGGCGGTGCGGTGTGGTGAAAGAGATATCATTGAGTGCCCTCTTATGGTGAAAGATTACTACTCCTACATGGGGTATGTTGACAAAGCTACGAAATCAGCAGAAAAAGTAAAAATGGTGCCATAGGATTATCTGGCACTTCGTAGACGTGGCAGTTGTCAACTCTTTCATTATCTTCACAGAGAGATCTGGACTGAAGATTGTGGACTTAAAAACATTTCGACTCTCAATTTTAAATAGACTCGTAGGGACTTCCACTGAGCTGCCAAGAAGGGGTAGATCCAGTCCGGAAGTTCCGGTGAGCAATTTGAAAGAAAATGTTTCATTGGGAAAAAGGTGGAACAAGGCCGAACACATGTCTGTGCATGGTATATCCTGGAGATGTGCCTTGTGTAGTTCGATAGCGGAACAGCATAGAACCATATGAAGTTGTTCTAATTGTGAAGTAGGTCTCCGTTTAACTGATAAAAAGAACTGTTTTGAAAAATTTCATAAAAAAATATTAACTTTTGTAATACTTTATTAGTTTATTGTAATTATAAGCGACAACAATAGAATATTTTATGTTGCTTTTTTGAATTTTGCTGCTTTGCTTTTTTTCTTATGCGAAAAAAAATGCCTGCACTTCTTTTGACGTTTAATGAGTTACTTAAAGTGTATGTTATAAGTGTAAACATGAAATATTACACAACGGAAAAATCTGCCTTGAAAGGATTAACAAATGTAGGATGCTGCAAATGGTCTGTAACTTTTAATTGTTGTGTCAACTGCACTTTGTATGCTAATAGATGCAAATATTTCTTTAAAATTAGATGTGTGGTGGCTCTTCACAGATTCAATTGTTGTGCACGACGCCGAATAGATGTGTTTAATGCATTTGTTGAAAAAGTAAAAGGTATACAGCTGAAAAATATTACACAATAAAGGCATTTCAAAACTAAATCCATGAATGAGGGAAAATAGACCATAAAACAACCAACAAAAGTTAATAATAACAACTAAGTTAATTAAACTAGAATTAAACTGGGGCGATCAAATCATGCCAAATGATTTATACTGTGTACATAATATATAGAATAATTATATATAGACCAGCAACTGTTGATTTGCGTAGAATTATAAAATGCTACGAAAATAATAACATATCCATAAGGATATGTGACTGTATGGATATAACTACAATAAGGGACAAATAAATGAATAATATTCTAGTTATATATATATATATATATATATATATATATATATATATATATATATATATATATATATATATATATATATACTAATTAATAGTTATATAATATGAAAACATAAGAATAATATTTACAAAATATATGAAACAGGAACATTGGGAAAATTACTATAATAGTGATGGGCATTGTTGAGTAATATTCCAAATTGATAAATATCAATTAGTAAAACTAATAATACTGCGTATAAAAGCATTTAGAATAGATCAGGAGCAAAACACATTTCAAATCAACTTTAGAATACAGTAAAAAAATGTTGTAAACATCCAATAAAGGTGCTATAAACTGTATTCACATAAATAACAACACAGTGACCATAGACCGAAAGCTTATGGGTAGATGTTACTGACTCATTAATTACCATCGTTACATGTAATATTATCTAAAGTATATATCGCTATATTTTTCTTATTTTATTTCCATATACTTATACCCTGTATAAATGTAAAGTACTAGTAATACTGCCCATACTAAGTTTTACCTTATTCTAAGTGAAAACAGTTAACACCGAATATGTAAAATGCATTAATATAATCACTGCTATAATAATATATAAAATATATAGGTATTAACTTTGTAGATCATTATTATTAATTATTACTATTAAGTATATATCATCAGTTTTGTTATGGTATAAAGTCACAGTGATAATAGGTACATTATGCAAATGTAAAATGATCGAAAATATCTCGAACAGCGCACGCAATCATCAAAATGATATTATCGAAATGATTCTGTTCTGAAAGTCACCAGAAGACAAAATTAGTGATATTTATTGAAACGAGACATATAGATTGAAAATATTACATAGTAAAGCTGATGATGATCAGAATGTTGAAGGGGAGAAAATAGATCATGATCACGAAGAGAAAGAGAATGAATCAGGAAAGTATTATTATAAGGAACTTAATAATAAGGCAGATGATCAAGAAATAACTTTTATTTTATTTTATATGTAAGGAAATGTACTGACAGTGTTTTCTGTACTGAGTTTGAGCTTGTTTTGAGTAAACAAAATACATAGACTGTTAAGAAGTAAAGTGAAAAATGCATTAAAGTAAATCACATTGACTATCGTCAAAATTGCATACATTATTCATGTTATAAATAAAATTATTAGTACAAATATAGTGCAACGGAAAATGTTATATTCTTGCACAATTAATATACTTTTGTTATTTTTTCATATATTTCAGTTAAAACTGAGCTTAGTGGTAATTGGAATAATTATTTTAATGTACTCGTATATTAACTATTATTGATTCATTTACGTATATTACATATGAAATGCTGGAGTGAGTTGATTTCATTACGTACGATATTAAAGGAAAATAAGTATTATCTTCTTGAATAGACCGTGAGGCAAAACAAAATATACATACGGTTCTGTTTCGCAAGACGTAATGACTGACAAATAAACTGCATCCGCGACTGCTCTAGTCTTATTGCACTGCAGTTTACGATTTCACAATAATAAACCCAATTTGATGGTGCATTAGCAAAAACTGTGTAACACATATGTGTGAAACTAATCTGAAATTTTCTATCCATGTCATGAACTTGCTCAGCCTCAATATATCATAGTTAGTCCGTAAAACCGTTGTCGGTGACCCAAATCGAGGGGCCCAATTACTATGCCATCTACTTGTCGAGATAATGGAGAAGACATTATGACGGTTTATTAAGGTTTTTATGGTTGTGTTTTTCGGTCAAATTTGCAAATAAATCGATTTATTAGAAAATAAATAGCATATGTTGTATTGCGGCGTATTACAGATACATGGAGAATAGTATTATAGTAAAGAATTGGGGGGGAGGAGGTGTCGATATTCTGTGTTATTTCTACTTAATTAAGACACATCTCTGTTTACACATAATTAATTTATTCTGTTTTTTTTTTAGATGAATCAAACATGCAAAGTGTGTGGAGAACCAGCTGCGGGATTTCACTTCGGTGCATTTACCTGTGAGGGGTGCAAGGTATTACTTTTTTTATTATTAAAGTTTTTTTGGTATATACACATATTAATATATTTAAAAGTGTACGATGTAGAAATATATCTAATCCAATTTCATCTCTTTAACAGTTCAATTTCGAACAGTACAACGTAAACGTATTTCATATTTTACAATTTATTTATGTATGATTATACACTAGGCACAAAAATTAAGGGATGTAGAAAAATCCTAAATTTTTAGATGATTTTCAAAGGGCTGTTCCCGAGTAATTAATTACCGAAGTCAAGACTAACTATTTGCCTTTGAATGCCGATAACTCAGCGAAAACCATCTGAAAGACTTTTAGACCACTGAAGGTAAAAAGTATAGAATTATGCAAAAAAGCTCTATGATGAAATCATTGAAAAAAGTTTATTGAACTCTGTGGACCTTTTGGAAGGCAAACAATAATTTGGATTACATTTCCATTGGTTTTCTTTTGATTACTCAAAAACAGCTGATGGCAACAGCTTTTGAATACAATATCTGAAAACTACAAACTTGAGGCTTGAATTTGCTTTTCTTAAATTGCTGTGTGACTATTTTGCTCTACGTTACAGCCCTTTGAAGATCGCCTAAAGATTTAGAATTTTTTTTTACATCCCACATCTTTATTCATTGTAGTTTGATTATTCTTTTGTACGCTAATAGTAGATATGTCCCTACTAATACTATTTTGATATATGGAACTTAATCGGTATGAAAATCAAGATAAATAATAGGAGTTGACGAACAAAAAAAAGTTATCCCGCACCCAATTCCACTCAGACCAAAGACAATGCTAAACTGGTTATCGTGTAACATATTTTTTCTTGGTTCATATTGTCTTACTTAATTTTGTAGTCTTTTATATACTTTATACCTCATCATCATGAGGTCATCAGACTGGTTGTACGCTAACCTCCAGCTTCCCCTATCTTGTGCTAACCTACGCATTTCGCTAATTGTGCTATAACCTACATCCCTTACTATTTGCGAGCAGTAGTCTAATCTAGGCCTACCTCTGCCTTTCTTCACTCCTATTTCTGCCTCCAAAATATCGCGGACTATTCCCCCATGTCTCAGCAAGTGGCCTACTATTCTATCTCTTCTCTTCTTTATGTTTTTCCACATACTTCTTTTCTCGCCGACTTTTTCCAATACTCCATCGTTTCTAACCCTATCAATCCATGGTATTTTCATCATTTGTCGGTAACACCACATCTCAAATTTCTTCTAATTTCTTCCTACTTGCTTCCCCTACCGTCCAGGTTTCGCAACCGTATAGTACCGTGCTCCATACATACGTTTTCAAAAATCTCTTCCTTGTTTCTAAGTTTATTACCCCCGAGCATAAAAGTGCTTTCTTTTTGTTAAAAGCTACTCGACCCTGCGCTATTCTTTGTTTTATGTCTTTATCTGTTCTTCCATCCCAATTTATTTTACTTCCTAAATAAGTGAACTCTTTAACTTCCTCCAATCTTTCATCATTAATTTGTACTTTCGTTTTTGCTCTGCTCTCGCGCCCTCTGCACACTAACTTTCCGCCTGTATTTTATCTACACCCGGCGCTCTATTGTTCTTTAGCCCCCTTAGTGCTATTTCAAATTCCTCTCTCAATATAGGTTTTCCTACATCTTCCCTATCGATGCTAGATTCTTCCTCTAATATCTCTCCTAATTCCTGACCCTCGTATAAATTTTCTAAGTACTGCTTCCATCTATCCGCTTTCTCCTCTCTTCCTATCAGTATGTCCCCCGATTGACTCCTAACGTTTCTACTTATTGTTCCTATATCCCTGAAGTTCCTCTTAATTATTTTGTAAGCCTCATCGGTCTTACCTACTTGCAACTTATCTTCTACTTCTTTGCATTTATCCTCTATCCATTGTTCTTTCGCTTTTCTACATTTTCTAATGATTTCCCACTTTATTGACTTATACGTTTTCAGTCCTTCTTCGTCTCGTCTGTTTTTGTAGCCTCGTCTCTTTTGCATTAAGTTTAAGATTTCGTCCGTTATCCAGAGCTTCCTAGCTTCCCTAATGGCTAATATCTTTCTTAATCCTTTTGCACTCCATTGCTGCAGCACTTTTGCTGCATAAAGTGATATATTAAATGAAGAAGATAATGAAAATGAAGAATAGGGTTAAGTAAATAGTCAGTTGGTTGAAACTATAAGAGGTATACTGATGTGGTTTCTCTTAAAATAAAGTAGAAATTCTAAAATAGAATCGTTAAAGTAGCAGCATAGTTAAAAAATGTCCTTGGTGTTACGAAAATTGGTTCAAATTTGTAGCATAGTTAAATTTAATATTTTCTCAGTTTAGATCATCTCATCCTCATCTCATAGTAATCTATCTAATTAACCGCTGTTGTTACTGTACTGTACCCATATTTTATTTTGCCACAGTAATGCCAAAAGTTAGTATCAAGGTCGAGAAATAAAAAGACCACATTATTTGGAGATGTTATGGCAGCATTGAAGTTGTTTTCCAGTAATAATTAATTCATTGTAGTCGCTTCAGATCGGAACATCATTGAAGATTGATGGAAAATGACGTCAATATGTTATTTGCGATGTGGTAAATACGAGAAAAAATATTTTCGTTGTAAATGCTTTTTTCTAAGAATGCAGATAATTAATAATAATCAGAGTGGACTGTGATATTCCTTTGTTATTTTATAGATAAAGCCGATAAGGACGTCAGTATATCGTTTAGTGTTAAGCTGTCAATTATAAAATTATATGCAAACTAATTGTAGTGGTTTTTAGTTCAATAAAATAAAATATTCAGATGTTATATTTATCGATTACGAAAAAGTATCCAGCAATGAAGGACGCAATATGCAATATTGAGGACGATATACGTATACTTAGTCGTATCTATAGTTACCGAATAAGCAATTGTTTAAAATAATATTAAAATTATTACATTATTTCAAATTAAAACTTGCCAAGTAAATATTTGATAATAAACGATAAGTACCTCCAATACTCCAAATATATATTTTTTATTTTTTAACATTTATTTTATTTACTGATTATGGAATAACCGGAGAAGCAGGAATTGTGTCAGACCATAGACTTTATAAACTAGATTAAGAGCATGCCGATCACAATTAGCTACAAATTTGTTGATGTTGCCGCACTAACTCATATAAAGATAATATAAATATTTCCCGACAATTTAAATGCTAATGTAAAGATATGGCCACCATATGTATGGCTATTAATTTTATTAATTATACTATTTTTGGTTTTACATCTCCGAAACGATTTTAAAACTGTACTTAAGAGAGTTGAACCTTTCACCGTGATTTGTCCAATATTTAGATGGAGGATGACACAGACGCCACATAAAACATAAGGCTTTTCTATAGAATGATATAAAAGGAATCTCGTCTAGAAGAAGAACTACAAAAAATATACATTTTATGTTTCTTAAATAGCATCAGCGCATTTCGCAGATTTAGTACTTAGTTAACAAATTTATTAATAGTAGTACTAAAATTGATAGTATTAAAAAAAGTAATTAACTTAACCTAATTTTTAAAACATTATGAACGACCATTTATATTTTCTTTTTTTTTATAACTGATTTTACATTTTTTCTAACCATTATATTGATATAATAATATAAAATTGTCAAATATAAAATTAACTATCAATTTGATATACATTTTTGGCAAATTTTACCTCTAAATGTAACATAAAAATTAAGTAAAGTATCACAATTTCTGAAGTTCTTACAAAGGGCTTTTTTATGTGATAATTCGAAAATTATATCATATATCATACCCAAATTGTTTTTTTTTTCAAACGGATTTTCTGTGACAATGATAATTCCGCAGCAAATTATTGTTTTAGAATTCCTTTTTTCTTTTTGGTACAGTAGGTGTAAAGTGGTAATAAGTTTAATGTGGTAAAAGATAGAGTGGATTTCGGGATTAAAGTATAGGGACAGAAACTAAAAGTGCTGAGATTCACAGATGATATAGCAGTATTAGCATCTACTAAGGAGGAATTAGAATCAGCACTGAACGAAATGGAGGCAGTGTTGACAGAGGAATACAGAATGAGGGTGAATAAAAACAAAACTAAAGTATTAGTGTGCAGAGGGTGCGAGAGCAGAGCAAAAACGAAAGTACAAATTAATAATGAAAGATTGGAGGAAGTTAAAGACTTCACTTATTTAGGAAGTAAAATAAATTGGGATGGAAGAAGCGATAAAGACATAAAACAAAGAATAGCGCAGGGTCGAGTAGCTTTTAACAAAAAGAAAGCACTTTTATGCTCGGGGGTAATAAACTTAGAAACAAGGAAGAGATTTTTGAAAACATATGTATGGAGCACGGCACTATACGGCTGCGAAACCTGGACGGTAGGGGAAGCAAGTAGGAAGAAGTTAGAAGCTTTTGAGATGTGGTGTTACCGAAGAATGATGAAAATACCATGGACTGATAGGGTTAGAAACGAAGAAGTATTGGAGAAAGTCGGCGAAAAAAGAAGTATGTGGAAAAACTTAAAGAAGAGAAGAGATAGAATGGTAGGCCACTTGCTGAGACATGGGGGAATAGTCCGCGATATTTTGGAGGCAGAAATAGGAGTGAAGAAAGGCAGAGGTAGGCCTAGATTAGACTACTGCTTGCAAATAGCAAGGGATGTAGGTTGTAGCACAATTAGCGAAATGCGTAGGTTAGCACAAGATAGGGGAAGCTGGAGGTTAGCGTCCAACCAGTCTTAGGACTGATGATCTAATGATGATGAGCCATGTGACAGCAACAAAACTCATACATAACCATAAATATTAATCCTCCTGCTAAAAACACTTTGCACCCCCAGTTTGCGCACTTCCTTTCCTGATATATTCACTAATAATTCCCATGCCGAAGCTGAACTTCTAGTATGACGAGGATACGGTGGGCATTCAAACCAGTTTTTCAACGCCAAGCTATAGAAGTGTCGCACTTTGCATCGCATGTACAGCATGCATAGATGGATAACTCTTATATTCTTGCAAAGATGTATTCATACTGTGATCCAGGGCAGCGAACTGACCATTATTGAGGTCAGTATATTGAGTTTGAATTTAAACAGAGACAGTTTAGCACCTATACGCAAGCACTTGTTTATTTTCGTCTCTAGTAATCTTTCTCTGTACAACGTCAGGCTTTAATATAAGAAAGTCTATTTCTGTGTGCAGAAACTTTTACAAACTTTTTGTTATCAAACACAAAAATTAACCAGTTGGAGAACTGATTTCCTTGGGACCGTAACTAATATCCTGAAGAAACAAAATGTTGAATTCGAATCAAAGTGTACTTATTGTATAAAAAATTTACAGTGCAGCATTTATGAGAATATCCCGGATGCTCGTCTCTTATTATACTTCTCGTACCATATTTTTCCACCTTCGTAAATACCATTATGTAATGTCATCAAAATCCGTCATGACCTTAAATAAACATTCTGACAGTCACACTACACATTTACTGGACTACATCCACCTTGAAAAAGTATCCAGCTACCTAATAAGATCGACATATTGCGGCGCTCCGCTAGAAAGTGGTGTACGGTGGCAATAGGAATTTTCAGTTGGAGGGAGATTTCAACAATATTCCAATCTCTTCAATGCTCTACAAGATCATCACTACAATAATGAGTTTGTCACATTCCGCCGTCACATCTTACCCTGTTTCCACTGTCCATCCTTTTTTAAAAATGATTTCATCCAATCTGCACTGTACATTCATAAGAAATATGCTTATCTGTCTAACGTTTTCAATAACCTAACTCGTTAGACTTGCACTGTTACCAACACCTTCGTCAATAATGAACTAATGCAAGCTTAAAACGCAAATCAGTCTTATACATACGCATATTTAAATTAAATAATTTATTATATCGTATACATTTTCAGCTATTTCCATTTTATATTCAGTTACTGTCTTTATTCCTCTTCCTTAAGAGCATCGTGCAGCGATCTTTACTATCTGTTACTACTTCTTGTATATCCTCTAATACATACAAATTAAGAATTATGTAAACATTATTATGTAAACATAAATTTAAAATGAAATCCATGTGAAATTAATCTTTTTTAAATTTTTAAATCTGCTTGTCTATTTCTTCTGACTAAGAAATTGAGTTATATCTTGTTTTTCACTCAGTATATATCGATTATACAAAAACCAACATTAGATAGTCTTCCTACATGTTTTTGTTTACTTTTTAACAACTGTGCTGAGATAGACGCGCAATGTTAATTCATCTCAGGTTGTCTACGTATAGAGATCATATTGTTGGATTACCATTGTTAAAAATGAGCGTATCAAATCGATTCAGTACGTCCATCAGCTTTCGTTTTTTTGTCACGTAAAAATCGACGTAAGGTGTGCACACCTGAATAATAAACACCGTATATCGTCTAACAGATCGCAACGATTCCGACTTCCAAAGTGGAAGGTATCCCAGATGTTCTGCCATCGAGAATTCTACGTCTGCGTCGCCTTGACGATTAATAAAATGACACATGTATGGTGCAAATACGAGTAGTTTCTTGCAGAATTTTGAAATAATCAATATTGCTTCTTGCGCCTCGATTTGCTCCAACAAATCGCCGGATTTGACCTTTAACTGGAGGTTTTTGCGGCGAATAACTGATCTAATTCCTTCAATTAATCAATAACTTACAAGAAAAAGGCATTAGATTTCTCTAAAATTATCCAGTCCAATAATCACCTATTGAAATAGAATATACCTACATTATATTTTTACAAAACTTCACCTTTGTAGCGGTTTGTTAATAGTTAAGTGACACTCATTAACCTGTTTTAGTTTTGCCTATTGCAAAGACGTATCGACCATGTTAAAGTAACTATAGTAATCCATTAAGGATACTATAAAATTTCGATTGCTTTTCCTCTATCGCACGTTGCATAATTCGACACGCAATATGTGCTACACAGACGGAATGGCAAATGAAGAATATAACTACTTATAGTTAGTTGACAATAGGCGGGTTGCGCACCGTGTAATCTGGCCGAGTTTTCACGGTAGGCCAGTTCAGAAATCGAAATGGTGACGTAATTCGGCGCGAGCTGAGGCTAACGTCACTCGCTACGACGGACGACAGGACGTGCGTGCTAATCTAGCGCCACCGGGGACGTCCCGCGTAACTAGAGCATGTAACTACTGCATTTACACAAGAAGAAGCCACTTGGGCGGCAATTGCATCGGTGCACCACAGACTGAACGGCTCAGACCGTGATTACAGTATCCACCACGTACTCTTTCATTTGTGGTTCGTTCCATTCATGCTGTCCACTTAACTTTTTATAGAGCAGCGAAAACTGCTCACAGGCCTGAAATATATTCTATTGCAAATTACTTTTAGCGCGTTTGTTTATAATTAACATATTTCACAAATTTAAGCGTTAAACATTAACAATTTTTAAAGATTTATAAGAGTTTTCTATACATTCTATCAGCTTCTTCAGAAGTAATTCAGAGACAGTAAGATCGAAATAGGACGCCGAAGAAAAGTAATGTTAAAGAGAATACGTCTGTCCATTTGTTGTGCGATGCGTCTTGCCCTCTTGCAGGCAACCCAGCCCATATCAAAATGGATTGCTTTAGAATGCAAGACCCTAAGTGGGTGGTGAACTCAATTTAAGGTTAAATATGACCAGGAGACCAATAACAAAAGTACCGTAAGGGAAAGTTAAAAGAACTATATAGAGAAATAATCCAGTTTTTGGATAAATTCTGATAAATTCATCCAAGAAGGAGCTACTAAAATGTTCAGCAGATATCAAGACAAACTCGACAACAACCACGACATAGACTGAAAGAATGTATTCATGAGCCAACGACAATGAAAACATTAAGGCAGTTATAGTAGCTGCTAGAAACTGAAAGCAGTTGATGTTTGCACCTTGGAGTTTTTTTATTTTTTCTATTTACCAAAAAAAGATGATTTTTCTTTTATTTGTTATTTTCAAAGTAGAGACCTTTCCGCATCTTTTAGAGGTAAATTCATGAAGGTCTAATATTTTTTTGAAAATTACGAAAAGTGCTCATTCGCAATCAAGTAGAATTACTAAGAGGACGATTAGCAGTAAAAAGGTTTTTTTTTTAATAATCGAATCTCCTAAAAAATCATATTTTTCACATCAATGTTCCTTTTTCTCCGCGTCTATTCAATGTATCGTGATTATTGGTTCTTTAAAAGATATAGGATAACGTAAAAGAACAAACTGAATACAGGGCTTTTTGAAAAGCTTTTTGTTTAAAAAAAACAATTGTGTAATATAAAAAATGACCGAAAAAATGCCAATTTTGGCAAACGAATAAAACATTTTTCTTGGGGTAATAGATAAAATCCTTCATTTAAAATGGTAATACCATAATCGATCAGGTGTGTACAAAATTTGACTAAGATTGGTAAAGCGGTTTTAGAGAAAAAGGAACATAAATGTATGATAGCAGTTTTCCCATATGGATAAAGAGAGATGAGTGACCTACTTAAATTAATAACTGAGAAAAGTCAATACCATCAAGATAATTTTGAGTCATATTAATTTTTTATGCGTTTTGATAGAATTTTCAGGTAATTCGACTACCTTTTTACTTTTATTCTTTCTCATAAACTGCAACAGCTGCAGCGCAATATTCGGAATTGCAGATTTACGTTTACGTAACTTTCGTGTCTACCAAACAAACTTCTCTCGTGAATTTTATGGGCGAGGTTAAAAAAAAAAAAATTACCACAAGTACCGCGTTCGTAAGCGTAACTTTTATTTATTCTAAAAAAAAACTTTTTTATATCGCACCGTTCTTTTAAACCTCCGTTATCCGTAGTATTTCTGAGACGTTTCTAGATCTGGCCCGCACGCAAATTCACAGTCACGGTTAGTTGAGGAACGCTCAACAAAAACAGCCTTAATCAGGTTTTAATGTTAATTCGATTAGTAATATAAATCTGGGGTATACTTCTGTGGCAACCGCCTAGTGTAACAGCGAGGTTAAGGCTCCATCGGGATTGCACGCTGAAGTGTCAACACGTTCGCAAACGGTTTCATTGCCACGGTTAAGCGGTGGTTGTAAATTTGCGCCCGCGAAAAAAGGCGCAAATGTCACAACGCCGTGGGTGTAACGTAAGTGAGTATTGTTTGCGTCCGTCGTGTGACTGATTTGCATAACGGCAGCCCTCCCGATTTGAATATAATTGCATACAATTAGCCGGTGATTACACAGTTGGCCGGTGGAGCGATAGGAGCGGGAAAGTGCCAAAGTGCGTTTGCATGCGAGCTAACCCGAGCACATCTTACGTCATTCGGCTTCCGACCCACTGAACTATATGGTCGCCGGCCAGATCCGACCCAGCAATGCCGCCCTAAACAATACCCGCATGGACAATTTCACTTTTATTGTGGCATTGCACAAACTTCTTCGCCGGAAATTCATTATTCTTGTCGCAATACCCGAGGATATGCCCATTCATTTGAGGCTACACCTTCGTCGGGCGGATTCCTAAATCGAATTAACATCTTGTGCTCACACGTGGCTACATTATAAAGTAGAAAACCTTGTATATTGTGCTAGTACTCGGAACCAGGACACGTCTGTTTCTCGGGGGTAGAAATGCGATCACTTAGGATAATAAGTTGCGTTAATTGTGTCCAACCATCCACATGTTAAAATCCTTGCAGATTAGGTCAATGGTTTATGACAAGTGTGGGGGTCTGGTAAAAACCGCACCACGCTATCGGCTTTTGGGATAAGTTTTTCGATCAGTCAATTCCCGCAACTCGCCCCGAAACATTCTCTTCTTTCGGTACTAGCTTTCTCGGTATTCATTTATCTCCAAATATACGTAGCTATAGCAACAACGTAACCACTAGTCTTATTTCACCACACGTATCCCGAAGACCGCCGTAATCAACGAGATTACGGCGGTCTTCAGGGTTCACGAAAATTTCAATTCATAAGCGGTGGTCTATTCGGACTATTGAGCCAGTTTTAAGCGATTTATTATGTAGGTACTCTTCGTAATCAGGTAATCATTTATCAGTGTATTGCTCAAATGACGCCTCGATCGAAGACACTAACATCTCTAAAGCTCTCTAAGAATAGTACTCTAAGAACAGAAATAGGCTAAAATAATAACAATAAATCTGGTTATTCACTATATAGACATTGTATTAAAAAATCATAGATCAATTATAAATAGTGGTAAAGGGGGGACTTTCGATATCAACACCTCGAGAATTGTCAATATTATATTATGTATTACTCGTATTATTATCTTATAATAGTAACATTATATATTACTCATTATTAATATTATATATTATATATTGACACACTATTATGACTTTTTTTTTAAATAAAATATTACCCAATTTTGCTTTAAAACGCCGTCACATGTTGGTTACCACTGGTTAAGCGCGCTAACTACGTTACTATTCCACCAGAGAAATGCGTTGTTGTCAGTTCATTACGGATTTCTCAGTGTTGGACACAAAATATCTATAAGCCAGTTTGTGTTTTTAATACTAAAAATACATTCTTTAATTATTCTTTGACGTCATTTTTTATAAATATTTTGTTAGCTTATAGGTGATTTTTTTTATAAATAAGGAATATATCAAATGATTTTAGAAATGCAAGAAACTTATTTTCAATTACAATGAAATAAAAACTTAATAATATCTCTCATTAAAAGTAAAAAAAAAAAATTCAACGATTAAAAATGATAACATTGACAAAATAAAATGGTAAATCGAATAGTTAAGCAAATATAAACTCACCTCATCAGTCAAAAATTAAAGCACTTTACATTTCACATCACTACTTCATGTCATATGGATTGTCTAGTGATTACGACGTAAATGTTTCCTCTTCGAAATTAATAATTCACGCAAATTGTTGTTGATCTATTGTACAACTCGAGAGTTTTCTCTTCGATCCTCTAGGATTTCGGTTCCTAGATCCTCTAGGATGCGGGGACTCTGGGATGCGGGCTTCCCAAGGGTTCCCTAGACGGAACTCTTGGGAATCTCGCATAATCCGCGCCCGATTTTTAAGAAAATTGAATTTGAATCGCGCCGTTACCTGTACCCATTCGTAAATTATTGTCAGAGTTTATTTGGTAGCAATAAAGCGCGAACCTTTCGCACTTGAAAGATATATAGTTGGGTACTTTTTCTTCTGACTCGTGCCAAGTTTTAATTTTCTATTTTTTAGTTTCCTATGACATCAAAAAAGACTGGCATAACATTCCTTATTCTTGTCGATTGTTCGCTATAGATATTTTGAGTACAGGACAAGTCTCAGTCGTGCAAAAATATTATGCTTTGTGTGCGATTTCACCTGCTAAAACAAATCAGCGTAGCAGATCCACCATTTCCGAGTTTAAATAAGCCATTTTCATATTTATAATCTTACCTTACACAATTGTCCTTACTATTGTAAGTCAATTTGTACTAGCAAAATCGGCTTACTGTACCTCTGTTGAAACGAGATATAAAATCCCTTCGAAAGTATTCGTCGTTAAAGTCGGCTGATTCTGCAATAAACTACAAGATTAAATTTTTAAATCGACTGACAATCAATTAAATTTTTTCATAATGCGCATAACAAAAAACGATATCGACGTAAAACCAAACATAGATGCTCTCTATTGAGCCAGCGAGTTAACAATTTGAATATTTTGCGTTTCATCCAGATTTGTTTTCTAACCTAAAATGCCCTTATGACGATTGTATTTGTATATCGAAATTAGTTGTTCAACCCCAACAAAATTAATTTCGAGATATCCAGAAGATGTAACAATTCTTGTGATGATATTGTGGTCTTAACAAATTGAAATTTTGTTATTTTATCGGCCATCTAATTTTAGCCGTTTATGAAATAAACAGAAGAAACAGTTTTCTCATCAATTCTGCCTGATAGAACCCCTGTTGATTTCTAGAGGTCACCAGTAACTAAGCACAATATTTTGGGGGTTCACGTATGCAACCAGCAATATATAAATAGATGAGAGGACAAATCTGCAATCTGCAGAATACAGAATTTCATAAAATAATAACATTAGTGAAGTAATTAGTATTGAATATACTCTGTACACCTTGTGTCAATTACTTAAGTTTATTAATTTACGATATTTGCCACAAATATGCACTGCAAGTTATGGAACTAAACAAATACTACATTGAAACGTGTTGCAAAGAAAACTGTTCTGCAGTTTCTTGATTTTGAACTAAAATTGAGCAAGTAATTAATTATACGAACATGCTTTTTTATACAGGTGCAATTTTAGGAGTTAATGACAATATTTTTATTTTTTATTATATATTACATATACATTTGTTTATTATGCATCTTAATATTTAAATTTCGTAGACCATGTTTATATTGCGATTTTACCAAAAAGTAGTACAGTCAACTTATTTTGATGTATGGCCAAGGAATTATTCTCGGAGACTATAATTAAGGTTTCCAAGTCTGCAGCAGATTACTCACAAATATTATTAACAACATCTAATATAAAAGAAATATGTAACTAATGATATATAACTCTGTGATTCAGAGGATGCAATATTATTTTGTAATATTTTTATTTCAATAAATATGATTTATCTGTCCTAAACTACTGTTAGACTAATCACCGTTTTTCTCTTCTTTTCAGTCATTCTTCGGAAGATCATACAACAACATTAATTCGATATCCGACTGTAAAAATAATGGAGAATGTATAATAAATAAGAAAAACAGAACAGCCTGCAAATCCTGTCGTTTAAGAAAATGTCTTGTAGTGGGAATGTCTAAGAGTGGGTCACGGTATGGTCGCCGATCCAATTGGTTTAAAATACACTGCTTATTGCAGGAGCAGCAGCAGCAACAGCAACAACACCAACAAATTAACATGAGTATGCCGCAGAAATTAATAGAGAAGTCATCGCCCCTTCATCACCAGCACTTGGGTATGGGACTGTTAGGAGTAAATTCCTTCCCCCCTTCGTTACTTCATCTTCCAAAAAATAAAAACGAACGGATGCTTTTAGGCTTAGATGAATATAAGCATTCGACGTGTCCTTCAGTTAGTAGTCCGGAGTCGAACTCTGATTCCTCTATAGAAATCAGCGACGGGAGAAAGATACCTTTGTTCCCTGGACTCTTACCGCCAGCTTTCCTCCCCCCTCCAGGTTTCTTATTTCCAACGGGATATGCTCCGCTTTATCCCGGCTTCCTTCCCCATAACAACGAGCGTTTAAGTAACCAAAATGTAAACGCAGAGGCATTTAACAAGCGAGTGTTCTTGGATGCCATCCTGCAGTCGCAAAGATCCCCGACGCCAGAAAAAGTAGAAAGTCCTGCTCCTACAGTATCTCCTATCCAAGAGGATCCCATCGATCTGAGTATGAAGACCATGAGCGAACGGGGGTCGTCACCTGCACAAAGTGACCGATCTGGATCCGTGGCCACCGCACGCGACAACGGCAGTGAAGCGGACGAGGAGAGCGATTGCGACTCGGAACGGGATGTGAAGAGAAATAAGTTGATAAGGCCTACTCCGCTGGATCTCACAAGGAAAAAATAATGGATGAGCGACCTGACCACCACTGTGTTCTGCCGGAGTACCTGGTGCAAACATCTCCGACGCCGAAAAAAGTAGAAACCTCTGCTCTTCTAAATCTCCGATCCATAAGGATGCAATAGATCTAAGTATAAAACAGTGAATGAACGGGAGGGCATCGCTTACACAACAGCGACAAATCTGGATCCATGGCCGCCTAATGAGACAATCAACGACGGATGACGAGAGCGAATGCCGCCAGAAAAAGGAGCTAAAGATATTGAAATTATTGAGGCCTACTCCGCTGGATCCCACGACGAAGGTGTGATAGGTGAGAGACCTAACCACCACTGTGTTCTACCGGAATGTCTGGTGCGTCGTGACTTGGATTTGCCTCTTAAAGCAGATATCAAATTGACATTACATATCAAGCCGCGCAAGCCGCGTTTGAGCGGCTCGTGCAGAGTAGTCTTCTCGCATACAGCATCAGGAATGCCGTTCATACCATATGAAATAATTTCAAAATCACATAATTCCGATGTTTTCTGTAAGTGTACGTCCACTCTCCGAATTTATTATTGACTGATTGAAAAGTTAATAGCCGTCCTTGTCTAGGACTAGG
Source organism: Rosalia funebris (assembly GCA_037954035.1). Lineage (NCBI taxonomy): Eukaryota > Metazoa > Arthropoda > Insecta > Coleoptera > Cerambycidae > Rosalia > Rosalia funebris. The sequence continues at coordinate 38,419,513 of JAZFAV010000015.1, forward strand.
ATTTAGATCTGCTACGTTGATATACCTATTGTACTGCACTGTTGACAGGCAACTAGGAACAATACGGCATGAATGTGCGAGACTTAATCAACGACGACCCCCAACGCAAATAGCTTAATCCCCACAAATACCCGATTGATGGGGACTAAACTGTCCCCTCGCTATACTCGCTGCTATTCACGGCCAACTAATCACCCATCTCAACTTCCAATTCCTTGGTACCGTTAATGTGATTATCAAGCTGACTCTGGATCATCAATCTTGGTCGATGATTGGGGCTGCTAGTTTCTATCGCGTGCGACGCACGTCCACCTCTTGGCATTGGCGGAAACGGAACATCGGCTACCTATCTGTGGACACTTACCTGCCAACAAGTGTTTACGGAAATGCATGAGGAGACAAGGTATGGGTTTTATCACGGAAAATATAAAATTTAATTTCTTTTTTGTAACTTTTAAAAGCCTCTTCGTGATGACCACCACTATAATGTGGTATTGTGATAAGCCACACAATGGTTTACCACACAATGGTGCCACACGATATATGTTACCATAAAATGTAGTAATTTAGTTCTTAAGGGATGAACACAGCAGGTACTCTGCTCATGAAAAGCTTTAGCATTGTATAAAATATACATATACTCGATGTCCTGTACATAGTATTTAACTTAAATTAAATAAAAAAAAGCTAGTGATATTATTATTAGTTGTATTGTTATCTATACGCAATTTGCTTTTTTGAAAAGGAAAGTAAAATTGTTGGCCAGTATATGTTGCATATGTTATATATGATACAAAGGTGTACTTATTGTACATTTTTTTATTCATCAATAGTGCAATGTTGATATGTGTTTTAATTTATTTGTAATGGGCCAGTTGTTTTGCGGAATATTTGAAAGAGTACCGTATTATTTCCGTTATTATATGTAAATAGAACCCCAGTATCCGGACTAGCTGGGCATATACAAATTGTAAATATATTTTATATGATGTGTGCATGTTATAATGTTCTGGATGTTATGATAACAATCCTGTCTGTTTATCGGGGACTTGGGCCAGTGTGTATGTAATTTTGTAAAAAAATCAAAATAAAAGATAAATATCATCTGGTAGCTTTTATTTACTTCCAGCACCTACTTTTCCACCGTCAACGACCCATAATTTTTCCGGGAAGCGCTTGAATTATCGTAGTTATTATGAGATAGTCCACCCTGATTATTTTTCACGAGATTCACTAGACCTTCAACACTGAATAATTCATATGGAAATTACATTTGTGGAGAAGAGAATTGCTTCTAAACATATGATCAGAGTGGATCATATAAAAAGATTTTTATATATAAATGTTCGTGGTGGATTCTCATATAAACTACATACGTTTTCTATTCGCTCTATATTTTACATGCAAAGGAATAAGTTATATAAAATCGGTTTAAAAAATTATGATGAAAATGTGAGCAGCAGTATCATTGTCAAGTATCCTCATGTATCTAAGTCATTTTTCTGGGCAAAGAACAGTCTTTAGAATTTATGAAAAAAATAGGAGCATCAAACTAGATAATTCATAAAGTAATGTGCAGGGATATGTCTGAAAGTAATTATATACTAGTACTTTAAAATACGGAAATAAAGGTATCATTTCTGAAGAAAATAATTACATGGTAAGTATAATTTAATAATTTATATGCATAAAATCAAAAGATCTAAAATGTAGGATCAAAATTATTATAATAATAGTATAAGTAGGGTAAATTTTATACAAAATAAAAATTGTATAAGATACTTTAAGTTTATAAAACAAAACCTTTTTTAACGAGAATTTGGCAAATGCCTTATATAATAAGGACTAAACAAATTAGGTCAAAACAGCTATTCTCCTGGCTATATGCCAAACGCCGAGCGCTGAATTACATGACAAAATATGTCGTGTTTTTGTCTAACAGAGTTAGCACTAAAAATACAGTGATTGTTCAAAAATATATTCGTATTGTATACTCGTTTACACTGCACTGACGAGACCCGAGATAGAAAGGTCGAAACCGGTCTGCAGTTAACGATATCCTGAGATAGGTGACACTTTGCATCTTTTTTGGTGGTTTTAAAACAATCACTGTATTTTTATCGTTAACTCTGTTAGACAAGAATACGACAAATTTTGTCATGTAATTAATCGCTCGGCTTTTGGCATATAGCCAGGAGAATAGCTGTTTTGACCTAATTTGTTTATTCCTTATTATATAAGGCATTTGCAGATGGGTTGGAGTATATACTCCTTATTTCCACAGTTTGAATATTACACTCTGGTAGTAAAACTTTGCATTATATTAGGAGCCTTCAACTTTAATATCAATTCAACCTTAATATCAACCTTCAAATATCAACTTTATGAAATACATCGAATTATCATGATAATTTTGAATTTGAAATCTGCATTTTGTATTTATCTATACCCTGTGTGTTTATTTTAAATCCTGTATTTTTTTTTATTCAAATGTCACAATAACTAATTCATTGTGCTCGTAATAAATTCAGTTTCATAAAGTAATGTGCAGGGATATGTCTGAAAGTAATTATATACTAGTACTTTAAAATACGGAAATAAAGGTATCATTTCTGAAGAAAATAATTACATAGTAAGTATAATTTAATAATTTATATGCATAAAATCAAAAGATCTAAAATGTAGGATCAAAATTATTATAATAATAGTATAAGTAGGGTAAATTTTATACAAAATAAAAATTGTATAAGATACTTTAAGTTTATAAAACAAAACCTTTTTTAACGAGAATTTGGCAAGAAAAACTGATACCAGTTTTCTACTAAATATGGAGACAGTAAATGGTATAATAAAAGGTGTTGCAATAAGAGAACAAGATATGGATTTTAAATAAATCATGGTTTCCTATTGCAATGTATTGAAATATTTTTTGACTTAAATTATAGATATTTGGAAATTATGTATTTAACAGCACATCCACTTGGGTGGTCGCGCTAGTTGGCGTAAACTTGAAACTTCAAGGAAGTTCACAGAAGAAAGTCCATAGGTGTTAAATCGCAAGATCGTGGCGGTCAATTCTGGTCACTAAAACGGGAGATGTCACGATCAAGAAAAGACTTGTGCAAGACCGTCAATGTTTCAAGGGTGGCATGACAAGTGGCACCGTGCTGCTAAAACCACATGTCGTCAAGAGCAATATCTTTCAATTGAAGCTGTTGAGTCAATTGGACTTTATAGGCATAGAGATGCAAATCTTTTGTGAGAATACGGTGGAGAGTGCCTGTTGAAATAACCAATTCTTGTGGACGATAACGAGTCGAGGTTCCTGGACTATCAGCAATACTCTCGCGAACTGCCATGATGTTGTGTTCTGAACGACCACTACGATCCCGTGTCATGTATGCGCATCAATAATTGAACCAGTACTTTTGAATTATTCAATTATTTTTTTCGGAGTTGATAACTTTTGAACGTTATTTCTACCGAAAATTGGACGCCCTTTATGAACCGTAGCAATCAAACTTTCACCATTTTGACAGTAATGTACAACAATACGGAAGCGTTGAAGGTGATATGATGGAGGGCATCATATCGTCCTCCATCTTTACTAACTTCTATCTGTCTTCTATATACCTGTCACAGTTACCAACCTACTAAGCCCTGACAACCAATATGGTGCCCAATTCAAATCTTGCGGTCTTATCGTGACACTCTTTGCAATGCTGGTAAATCTTAATTCTTAATAAAAAGAGAGTCATATTTGATAAGAAGAGAGTGATACTTTATGGCAAAGATATTTATCAAATATATTACTGAAATTATTAGAGGTTTAACAAACGTAGTTATTGTATAATAGTAAAATAAGCTTACTTTGAGACAGTGAGATTTAATTTACAAATTTCGTTTATTTAAAGGCAAAAAATAGTTAATCATACCCATAAACCGTGTAAATATATGTCTGGCATGTCATAAATAGAGGCCAAACGAAGGTAAGTAAACCATCGTGAATTCTGTGTAAGGGACACTTCGCATAATGTTTAAATAAAAACGGAACGGATATTATTATAATGGCAATATGTTACCTACTACCTACTTATGTTTAATAAGTACACATTAGAAACTATACACACTAATCAGTTTCAAGTTCGCCGCACGAACAATAAACGACACATCCCGCTGACGATGATAACATTATTTTCGAATTATACATATCTATTTTAGTTATTACGCTATTCTACAGGTCTTAAGACCCAATTACAGAATAGGAAGCAAAATAAATACAAACTAAACACATATGCGATCACGAAATTCGTTATAAATCAAACAAATAATAATATAGTGGAAATTTTTTTACATTTGTATTAGATGTTGATAGTCGAAATAAATAAGTTCGTCGCGATGTCTTCTGCGAGCAAAGAATAGTATCATACTAAGTATCCTACTCCAATCAATGGTCGTGAATCAATCCATAAAGGAAAATTAAATACACTGCTTTATGGCGATCTTACAACGACGCTCATGAAAACCTCGAAAGAAGATCGGACTCGACTGAAATAATTAGACTAAAACCAATAGGAGGATTCCTAATCTAATACCTCAATGCTTCATGTAATTTAAATGTACAATATTTCAAAACTCTTGACAATTTTTTTGTAAATTATTTAGATGCACCTAATATTAGGGATACCATATTATATAGGCATATTTTAAATTTGATAGCACCAACAAATTATTGAGTACCTTACAACTAAAAGAACGTGAAAATGCAAGGTGTCTTTAATATATGCAAGAGACTGATGCAATTTTTTTATGATATAAGTAAAGTGCAATATGAATATAATTTCTTTTTATTTTTATCAAATACCTAAATCTGTGTATGTATCTGGTCTAGAAAGTATATTGTTTTCAAATCTATATCATAAACTATCACATTATGTTTGATTGTCATGGGTAAAATATTACGTTTGGTGATATTGAGAGACAATTTATTATTTATGCACCAAGAATGAACCCAATCCAGATTTTGTTATAAATATATAAAATTATAGTCTTCAAAACATGAAATATTGTAAAATAATTTTAAATCATCTGCATCTACAAAACAATTTACAGTAATGTCAACTACGATATAATTCAATTAAATAGTAAATAAGAGCGGTCCTAAATTAGACCCCTGTGGAACACCTGATGTTGATAAGACTTCAATAGATTTGTTACTATCATACGTTCCATTTTCAAGATAAGAAATCAATTTATTAAGTCGGTAGATAATCCGAAAATATCTAATTTTTGTAAAAGCATATTGTATTGTAATCTGTTGTAAGGATTTCGAAAAGTCTGTGTATATTATATCTTCTTACCTACCAACATCAAGAGAATGTGACAAATATTCAGTTACACATAATAAAGTAGATCGTTTTTTATAAAAACCATGTTGGTACTCAGTGATTGGATTTTTTACATGCGAATAAATTTGTTCAATCATTAGTAAAGTTCTAGAGAAATTATTTAGAATAATAATGTGCCGATAGATATTTATTAATGTTCTGTCTGCTTTATTAAAAACTGGTATTCTTTTTTGACTTATTCAGACAATGGGGAAATGTTGATGTCTGAATAGACAAATTAAAAAGAATTTCCTCATCAATTCCTTATATACCGGGTGGCTTAAAGTGGATGGCCTACTGAAAGTGTCTCAAGAATGAATACGCATATTTCTCTAAATTGTAAGTGTACATATAATCCCTAAATTTCTCTAAAACGAAAATATTTTGATTGTTGTAGCACTTCCAGTTATACCGGAAATCGAGGTCAACTTCCTTATTTTAAATGGAAGATGCTGTATATTATTGCATATATGAATTCTACGCAACATTTTAAGATGATTTTCATAAAACTTCCATGTTACCAAGTTTAACCGTTTTTGAGAAAATTTGGTTTTTGTCAAAAGAAAAAGGGTAAATTCACTGTCTAACTTAAAATTATCCTATTCTTACCGTATGAGAACCAAAACGGCAATATTTACAGATTTGATTAGTTAGGCTTTCTGATTCTATCTTTGAAGTTCCTAGATTTCATACAGGGTGTTGAAAATGTGACGTCGAGTTTGGTTAACTACAAGCCATCAAAACTTAACTTCTTTAAATAAAACCCCCCGTATACTTTTATACTTTGGATTAAAAATGTCATTCTCTTTCCATCGATAATATACTTCCCTATACCTAACTCTTGTGGTTTTTAAGTTACCTTTAGTTTCTAGTATAATCGACTAAATAACACATACTGTATTGGGAAGGTGGCTTTGGAATTCTTAGCAGACCTTCAAAATAGGCAATAAATATAAAATAAGTTTAGTGTCATTAAACTAAAAAAATTTCCCTATGTACACCACTTACTGTTTCTATGATAAATCCTCATTAAATTATAACTTCTTCAAGGCAAAATTATGAGAGTAATTTAACGGAACACTAGGACGGAATTGGAGGACCGAGTGATGCGAGTATTTGAAAACTTAGACCCCATGAAAATTAGAAGAAGCACAATAAATGGAAATCGATCCGTATTCTCAAATGCGTGGGAAGTTAATAGTCAACATTTTGAACATTTGCTGCGTTAAGTTTAGTATTTTTGTTTCATTTATTTATTTATGCTTATGTATTCTTTTTGGTGTTCGTAGTTTGTAAATGTAGTACAGTATAATTAAATAAGTATAAAACAAAACTTGAACTTTAAATTTTTTATATTTGATTAAATACTGTAAATTGGTAAAATAAAGAAGTATTTCGTTAAATTACTCCCATAATTTTGTCTCGAAAAGATTTATAATTTAATAAGTACTTCTCATAGAAACAGTAAGTGGTGTACATAGGGAAATTTGTTTAGTTTAATGACACTAAACTTATTTTTTATTTATTGCCTATTTTGAATTTCTGCTAAGAATTCCAAAGCCACCTTCCCAATACACTAGGTGTTATTTAGTCAATTATACTAGAAACTAAAGGTAACTTAAAAACCACAAGAGTTAGGTATAGGGAAGTATATTATCGATCGAGAGAGAATGATATTTTTAATCCAAAATATAAAAAATATACAGGGTGTTCTATTTAAAGATGGCTTGTAGTTAAGTTGATGTCGACTTCTGGTATAACCGGAAATACTACAACAATCAAAATATTTGTGTTTTAAATAACTTTATGGATTATATTCACACCTACAATTTCAGAGAAGTATGCGTATTCATTCTTGAGACACTTTTAGTAGGGCATCCACTTTAAGCCACCCGGTATGTCCTTATCAATTTGCGTGAATGGACAAATTGGTAGGAGGATCGCAAAAACACAGTCACGTACCACAAGCGATGGTATCATGTCAGGACCACATTAATTTTGGTTTTTACTTTTTCATTACCTCGTATACCATCTCTACAGAAGCAGTTAAGCAAGAACTATTACGAGGTCCCAATTAATTAATAATAGCATCATTCTATTCGAGATAAGGGATGATTGCTGAGGAAAATCTACAAACTTGCTTATAATTGAGGATCGGAAATGATTTCTGCATTATATGCCATAGTCTTAGGCTAGTCAAATAAATTATTGTTATAGTTCATATATTGTCAAAACGCAGATGGATTAAGCGTAATATTCTCTTCCACCCATTTATTATAATTTTTGTGAGCATTGTCTATAGTACTTTTGTTTTACGCCAAAGTACTTTAACATTGCAAAATTCTAGACTACCCTTGGGTATGTTTAATTTCCTTGCGTGATTCTTTTGTCTTAATATTTTATATCTCATTAGTAAACCCTGCAATGAAGCTATATTTAGGACTACGTTGTCTAAGGACACCCATGAATAATATGGGATCTAATGTCTGGTAAAAGTGATCACAAACGGCATCAATGTCAAATTTTTTAATTGGTTCCAGTTAAATTCATGTAATATAATATAAAGTAAGAAAAATTAACCTTTTTGAAGTAACAGTATATGAGAAATTTATTTTTAATGCATATATAATACGCATATACCTATACACATATACATCAAAATGTCAGTTATGATTCTATTGTATGAATCTATTTTTAAATCATTTTTCTGTGTTTGCTAAACGGAATTTATTTGCTTTAAAAATAAATCAAATATCTATTTAAATTTTACTGTAATAGATATTATATTCATCTTCTATTATAAATACATTATAAGCTATTTTGAAAGTCCTTGAATATGAAATCCCTTTTCTTGTAAATGTCTTTTCATGCCTCTTTTGGAGTTATCAGGATACTGTCTTCTGTTATATATTCCTAACAGTTTACTCCTAGAATATGATATGACCACCACGCCTAGTACATACTAGGTATAGCGTAAACAAGTTGCAATAATAAATAAACTCAAAAGTTAATTGTATATTGAGGAGAACAAAAACTCATGGTTTTAAGTAATGGAGAACTCCTTAACTCGATTTTTTCCATATTCTTTTAATGATAATCACAAAGTAGACTTTAAAAATTCAAAGTTAATAAAAAATACTGACAGTATGCAAGTATGAGAGAAAGCGCAAATCTAAGGTCTATTAAGTAGTCCTTTCAAATTAGGAAAATTGAGGGAAATTTTTCCTACAGCTAAGCGACATATACAGAAAGTTGTGTTGGGATTGTGTCAACAAATTTTTCACCTAGCGCATAATAAAAAGAGGGTTGTTTTTTAGATATAGACATGCTATGCATTTTTGGGAAAACATGATCTGATTTGATGTTGTAGATTTTACGATTCTCCACAATTTTTGTTCTTTTTATTTTTTCGCAATTCTGCTTAATTGCACCGCTAGAGCGCGCTGAAGTGTTTTTGAGCTGTTTTTCGATTTTAAGCCAAAACTATGCATTGTAGAGAAACATATCAAGAGATCAAAGCTGTAGATATAAAAATTTACGACACATTTTGTTCTTTTATTTTTCTTTTAAAGTCGCACGGTTTTGCCACTAGAAGGCGAAAACCGTTTTATTTTTTTTGTAATACTCTTATGCGAATGAAAAAAACACTCTAGCGCATTATTTTTTATTTATAGGCAAAACTATGCATTTTTTGCAAAATTTCAATTTTTTCAATCACAAAAAGTTGCTTTCCAACTTTTTGTGATTGAACTTTTCTAAAAATGCATAGTTTTGCCTATAAATCAAAAATAATGATCTAGTGTTTTTTTCATTTGCACAAGAATGTTACAAGAAAAAAGAAAACGGTTTTCCCCCTCTAGTGGCAGAACCGTGCGACATTAGAAAAAACAATAGAATAAAATGTGTCGAAAACTTTTATATCTACAATTTTGATCTCTTGATATTTTTCTCTACAATGCATAGTTTTGGCATAAAATCGAAAAACAGCTCAAGAATAATTCAGCGCGCTCTAGCGGCGCAACTAAGCAGAATATCGAAAAAATGGAAAGAACGAAAATTGTGGAGAATCGTAAAATCTACAACATAAAATCAGGTAATGTTTTCCCAAAAATGCATGGTTTTTCAGGAAAACGCAGAAAACCGAAAAAACGGCCAAAAACGCGTATATATATATATATATATATATATATATATATATATATATATATATATATATATATATATATATATCTAGGTCTGTCGATCGGTTCTTGAGATATGACGGTCACCGTTTCGGATTCAAAGGACGTTGGCTTTTTTTCAGAACGATGAATTCTCGTGCTTGTTTCATCTTTCTTAGCGCGAGAAATTTTGTGCGTGTACATTATTACAATATAGTAGGAAAAATGTATGAAACAATGATTCCTCAAGTTTGTCGCTGATTAGTTAAATCAATCATTGTTCCTCATCCGACTCGAGGAGGGCACTCATTGAGGGGCGCACGTAGCAGCATTAGCCGCCCTCTACCCCGTGACTGAAGGCTTTATATCTGTAAATTTTAAAGATATCGACTTTCAGAATATATTTTTCATCCTTCATACTATAGATAATCATCATCATTAGGTCATCAGTCCTAAGACTGGTTGGACGCTAACCTCCAGCTTCTCCTATCTTGTGCTAACTTACGCATTTCGCTAATTGTGCTACAACCTACATCCCTTACTATTTGCGAGCAGTAGTCTAATCTAGGCCTACCTCTGCCTTTCTTCACTCCTATTTCTGCCTCCAAAACATCGCGGACTATTCCCCCATGTCTCAGCAAGTGGCCTACCATTCTATCTCTTCTCTTCTTTATGTTTTTCCACATACTTCTTTTCTCGCCGACTTTCTCCAATACTTCTTCGTTTGTAACCCTATCAGTCCATGGTATTTTCATCATTCTTCGGTAACACCACATCTCAAAAGCTTCTAATTTCTTCCTACTTGCTTCCCCTACCGTCCAGGTTTCGCAACCGTATAGTGCCGTGCTCCATACATATGTTTTCAAAAATCTCTTCCTTGTTTCTAAGTTTATTACCCCCGAGCGTAAAAGTGCTTTCTTTTTGTTAAAAGCTACTCGACCCTGCGCTATTCTTTATTTTATGTTTTTATCGCTTCTTCTATCCCAATTTATTTTACTTCCTAAATAAGTGAAGTCTTTAACTTCCTCCAATCTTTCATTATTAATTTGTACTTTCGTTTTTGCTCTGTTCTCGCGCCCTCTGCACACTAACACTTTAGTTTTGTTTTTATTCACCCTCATTCCGTATTCCTCTGTCAACACTGCCTCCATTTCATTCAATGCTGATTCTAATTCCTCCTTACTAGATGCTAATACTGCTATATTATCCGCGAATCTCAGCATTTTTAGTTTCTGTCCCTGTACTTTAATCCCGAAATCCACTCTATCTTTTACCACATTAATCGCCTCTTCGATGTACAGATTAAAAATTAGTGGTGATAGCATACATCCTTGTCTTACTCCTTTCCTAATACCTACTTCCCTTTTTTCCCCTTCTACTTCTATAACAGCAGTTTGCTCTTTGTATAGATTGTGTACTACTCTCCTATCTCTATACTTCATTCCCACGCTGTTTAGTATCTCGAACATTTTTTCCCATCTTACGTTATCAAAAGCTTTTTCTAAATCTACAAATCCTATATAAGCGTTCTTTCCTTTTTCTATTGTTTTCTCTAACATTACTCTTAGCGCCAGAATAGCTTCGCGAGTTCCCCTATTTCGCCTAAACCCGAATTGGTCTTCTCCTAGTATTTCCTCCGCTCTATTTTCCATCCTCTTCTGCACTATTCTGGTTAAGATTTTTGACGCATGGGAAGTTAGGCTAATCGTTCTAAAGTTCTCGCATTTGTCGGCTCCTCTCTTTTTCGGTATAGTAACGATAATGTTCCTCTTATAATCCTCCGGCATCTCGCCCGTTTCGTATATGTATTTTACCAGTTCAAACATCCTATTTACTACTTTCTGTCCCGCACATTTCAAAATTTCCGCCTGTATTTTATCTACACCCGGCGCTCTATTATTCTTTAGCCCCCTTAGTGCTATTTCAACTTCCTCTCTCAATATAGGTTTTCCTACATCTTCCCTATCGATGCTAGATTCTTCCTCTAATATATATATAAATATATATATATATATATATATATATATATATATATATATATATATATATACACCTTTCGATAAAGCACGATCAATCGATATACATTCGTATGTCATCATCACTAAATTAATCGTCAATCAATCAATCGTGAACCAAATTAGCACCATCAGAAGATGATTAAAACTGCAATAAAGAAAAGTACATACATGGATGGTCAAATTTTTCCTTACAAATTCTCATCAACGACACATTTCTCATAAGACTATCAAAATATATTTTGCATTTGGTTTGGTTGAGCTTATTCCTGTGGATCTCGAGGCATATGTACCTTGAAATCCATAAGAATAATCTCAACCACATTAAATGCAAAATATCGATTTTTATGCCGCACCATCGTCATAAATTTTCCGTAGACCAACCAGTTTGTAAATTCAAATAATTGTAATTCTACACCATAAATGCGCATCATAAAATAACTTCGTGTGACACCAAGCTCTAATCGAACCTTTTATTAACAACATAAATTGTGGTAATCTGCCTGTTAATGTTGTATATAATTAATATCCACGGATATATACGATAATCCGTAAAATTTTGTTGTAAAGGCTTCCTAATGATTTATCACTGGAGATCAAAATTTTGTTGCATTTATTACAGCACTTGTTCTTACCTAATTTGAAGGTACTGAATTAAAATCTGTAGTTTTGCCCCGGGAGCTCTAAATTTTTTGCAATTCGACATTTTTATTTTCGCGAAATTTGACTTTTCCTATGATGGCAAAAAAATCAATTGCGCAAACTGAAATACTGAGATTCAAATAAGGGTAGATACAAACTAGTTTTACTTTAAAGTAACGTATATAAGTAGTATAGCAAAGGGGCTTCTGGCGCACTCTCGGATTTGTCCGCGGACATTTGATGCGGATGGCATGTGGTCATTGTTGATCTGAAGAACTCTTGGTGCAGGTATAAAACAGGTGTGTACAGGTATAAAACAGGCCTGCACCGGTTTAAAACAGGTATGGTGGTATTAGGAAAAAACATGACGTCATTAAACAGGTTACCATACCTGTTTTAAACCGGTACAGGCCTGTTTTATACCTGTACACACCTGTTTTATACCTGCGCCAAGAGTTCTTCAGATCAACAATGACCACATGCCATCCGCATCAAATGTCCGCGGACAAATCCGAGAGTGCGCCAGAAGCCTCTTTGCTATACTACTTATATATATTTTAATATTTCAACATAAATGCAATAGACAGTAGATGATTCGTAACAACTCTCCTATTTGAACAAGAATTAACACTTGCAGCTCTTGCGTCTGTAAGCCTTCTTAAGTCGATCTTGTTTAAAGCTCTAACAGTAGTCTGCGATCATATGCATGTGCTTGTCCTTGTAGCTTTCTTCGGTTATCAAGAGGTCTTCATGGAAATGTTCCCGCTAGTTGAAAATTTGAAAGCCTATCTAAACACATAAAGGGTTGTCTCAAAAATAAGTTTCCCACATTTTTTTAAATAGATAGCATTATTTATTATCAAAGTTATTTACATGGTTGGAAAGCTTGAACATTAACCTATTTTTCTACATGATCGTTATTTATTTCGATGTATTTTGTAGGTGTTCTTCCAACTTTTATATCCCCGTGTCATAGAACTCTATCGCCAACCCGTTGAGATAGTGATTAACCTCTTCTTTGACTTCATCATCGGTCTGGAATCGCAAGCCACCCAAGTGTTCCTTCAATTTTAGGAACAGGTGGTAGTCACTAGGGGCTAGGTCTGGACTGTAGGGAGAATGGGGAGTTCAACCAAATTTGCTCAGGAAATCCTGGGTTCGCCGGGAGACATGGGAACGAGCGTTGTCGTGCAACAGCTACACACTTTTGCTCAGTTTTCCTCACCGATGGTTCTGGGTGGCTCGTCTGAGTTTCTTTAGTGTTTTACAATACCTTTCTGAGTTTATTGTTGTCCCAGGAGGCATAAAGTCGATGAGCAATATTTCCTTACGGTCCCAAAACACAGTTGCCATGATTTTCCCAGCATATTGAGTTTGCTTGAACTATTTCGGTTTAGGCGAGCTTGAGTGGCGCCATTCGCGTGATTGTTCCTTTTTTTCGGGAGTGAAATGAAACACCCACGTTTCGTTGCCTGTGACGATGGAGTCCAACAATTCCTCCCTATTATTCCACATTGTTGAAGAAGTTGGCGAGCACAGTCGACGCGTTGCTGCTTGTGCGCATCTGTGAGCATTCGTGGGACCCACCGCGCGACATCTTGGTACTGCAATTTCTCGGACACAATTCTGTCAATTGAGCTGGCAGATATCTCAGGAATGTGATGAGCCAGTTTACGGATGGTGATCCTCCGATTTCGAGCAGTAAACTCTCGATGTTTGCGACAGTCTCATCGGAAATCGACGGTGGTCCACTCTGCTCCATCATGGATATCTGTACGACCGACCGAAAACTCCCTACACCATTTGCGGACATGTTGAACAGTGATCTACTTTTCACCGTAACCTTCACACAACTAACGATGAATGTCTGTGGGTGGAACCTTTTCTGCGTTCAGAAATCGAATCACTGCACGTTTTCGCACTTGGCGGTGATGGAAGTCGGAAGGTATATCGCAGACGGCTGTCAGGCCAACTCTGCGTGGCGTGGCTTGACAGCGAAGGTGAGGACCAAGAGAGGGAGTAACGGCACGCACAACAGTGTTGTCATATTTCACCTAATACTTCTCCTTGCGGAGTTATCGCGATGGGAACTTTACTTTTGAAACAAGCCTCGTAATACTGCAGCTAATTTTCGACATTTGCACCATATAAAAGGAACACAGATAGAAACATAAATATTTTCACTACCTCAATGAACAAAACATTGTTCATAAGATGATAATAAAGCTAAACTGAATAGTTTGTATCTACATCGATTCGAATATCTCAAGTCTGCGCAAAGTTAGCCGAATGTATCAGCTTCCCACAGTGATGCAGCGTTCACTATATTCATTACAGCTGTAATGAAATGACAATTTCGTTAATAACTACTGCCTATCTAGTTATATACGTAATTTACTTAGAAACAAATAACCACGGCGCTATCTGCCAATACTATTTCATGCATATTTATATTATATTCTGTGTGAAATTTATCAGTGAAATTTTATCCTCGGTATTGGATGTCTACAAGACGAAACGTTTTTATTATTATTATTTTATTTTAAACTATGCAGAAACATAACCGATGTTGTGGTAAAAATCGCGTGGTCGTAAATACTCCCCAATCATAAATATGCACATATTTAAGCGATGACTTCATAGGACCGTTTGGTTTTTTAATAGATTACTATAAAAAATTCTAAAATACTGTTACACGGTCAGAATAGTTTTAGCTCGTCACTACATTGTAAATAATAGAAGTATCAGGAATAGTAAATCTCTCTATTTTATTTCAATAATCCATTTTTGACGCTTCGCTTTATTAGTTAAGACAAAAAAAATTAATAGCCGGTATAGAAGAATTTAAAAATAAGATAAACCACGTTGCTTGTACAAGATAATCCGGATTTAATATGAATGCCTTTAGAACAAATCTTTAGTTAAAAGAGTTCTCGTATAAACCGTTCGTTCATGACATGTTGACGACTTTTTAAATTTCAGTTGAAATATACAGTCAACATAAATAAAAGCATATCCTTAGGTATAATTCCTTTTTATATAGAAAAAGTGAGCATTTCCAGCACTTTCTTAAGGCTAAATATATGTAGTCCAGATTGATGATTTCTTCTTAAAAGTATATAACTAAATATTCCCTTTAATACACAGTAATTTTTCTACACAGATTGTTCCCTCCTTATGTCTTACTTCGTTGGTATTGGCTAGAAGCCAATAAATAGCAATGAAAGGAGACTAGAAGGATAAGTAATATTTTATACCAATTTTAAGTACAATAAAAACAATAAAAAGACCATCCCTATTTAATATTTGAGCTCATAAGGTGATAGATACTCTTTATAACTCCGGATATAAGTATAATGTAGAACTATAACCTAATTAAGAACATGTAAAAAATGCATTTATAAAAAGTAAAAGAAATAAATATTTAAAAATGCATAATAAATGAACGAGGGAAACCATTTATGGTGTCAAATTATTCCATATTACGTAATTATATATTCATAATATATAACATATTTTTTTATTTTATAGCGTTGTGATAGGTCATCTTTTAATCTAAAAGGTGTCTCTTCTAAATTGGTTTTTAAATATAGACAGTGAATCATATTATAGTCGGGGAGCACGCGACAAAAAAATACAAGAGTTTATGAAAGGCCTGATATTTTCAGATAGGGTTGTACTTTGGTCGTATGAAGCCACTGTAGAGTCAGCGCATCAAACATGGCGACACCTAGTGGTGAAAAGTGAAAAACTAATTAGTAGCCCTAAAATGTTTTGGAAAACCTCAAAATTCTACTGTAAATAGTTGATATGTACAAAACTCAAAATAAAAAGTCAAACAACATACTATGGCCGTTTATATAATCTAAAATAAATTGAGAATGTAGATGAAGCTTAATGTTAATGAAGCTGACGTGTTTAAAATTAATACTAAATAAACAGTTTTAAAACCTTAAAATGGACTTTTCCGCACGTAGAATATCTCTATCTCGAAATTGAGTGGCAGAAAAAAAAATAAACCAATACATAAATAAATGCAGGATATGTGCTTTATGCGACAGGTTTACTCTTTTCAAATAGTCCACCATCGTGCTTTCTCATGACCCATGTACATGGGGTGTGTCGTATCCACATTAAATCAATAGATGTCGTCTGGTAGACGTCCCTAATCAAAATCAGTCAAAACCCGATCGATCCGACACGATTTAATTGAGTGATAGCCAGTGGCGGCTCGTGATGAAATGAAACGGGTGTTCTGCACAGGGCCGATCCTAGGGTATTGGCCGCCCGCGGGCAAATTTCAAATGTATCCAAACTACTGGCGCCGTAGGGGCCGCAAAAAAATTTTCCGGCACGATTTAGTTGAGTTATCGTGCTAAAAAGTTTAAAATGTCGACAACAATGACACACACACAGCAAAAAATTTAAAAATCATTTTTTTTGTTTTTAGGCTAAAAAACAAAAAATAAACCCAAAAAAATTGTTTTCACTTTTTCTTTACACAATTACATTACTTTTCCAGAGTGTGGAAGAGTAAAAGGTTGATGCTTAGAATTTTTCACCATGTCAGGCAGCGTTGACAAAATAATTACACCGCCTATATTTGATACATCTAGAGGAATGCACATAAAAAACAACCAACTCAAATATTTGCAGTGGAGAACAGTTGGGTAGAAGTCAGCGATATGATTCCGACTGCCCAATTTTATCAGTGATGTTTTAATTCATCCGAATGTAACTACAGGTAATTTATATACAGTCGAAATTTTATTATAATTAAATATTAAACCCAGTTTCGTAATAGATAACTAAATCTTGACCTTTATTTGTGCACAGATGCTGAATCAGCTATAACACACGAAGCAGAAAAAGCAAAAGAAGCAGTGAGAAGAGGAATCCAATGAAACTGACGGAAACTCAGATGACTTGGATGATGATGATAATAGCAGAGAAAATTGTGAAGACTAACGATGGTACGGATTTTCAATCGTAAATGGTATTTTTAAAATTTTATTTGATCACGCTTTCATAAGCGCTTAATGTATTAATTCCTTCAATTTCTATTTGCATATATTGAAATTATTAATGTTTTTGACACCCATAATAATTACTTCAAGACGCGCGAACTTTTCCGAACGTTTCTAGAGCATTTGCATCAATTTTATTTCTACTACTATTAACGTCATTCGTTTGATTATTATGCTATCTAACTTTTTGGTATGTATAGTATGAACTATTTATAGAAAAATTTTTAGCTTTTCCAAAACATTTTAAGGATAATAATTAATTATACACCTTTCTCAGCATGGCACCACCAGGTGTCCCCATATATCACGTGCTGAGTCTACAATAGCTTTATATGACCAAAGTGCAATTCTATCTGAATATATCAACCTTTTTGAAACTTGCATTTTTTCTTGTGAGCTCCTGGTCTATTAAGGTAACGTCTTCTTCTTTAAAAGAGACTTCTTTTAAATGGAAACCCCTGCGTATTTTTATATTATAAAATTTTTCCTGATGAGCTTATTTTAATTGCCTGTAATCTTTATAGCTGAAATAAATAAACGAGGACTTATATTTAGATTTATAGAAATAGTATAGAAGTATATAATATAGGAATAAACCGAAAATTCTAAAAACAGGTTGATGGTTGCTGGTCATACTATTTAAATACATACCAGCAACAGATTGAATTTAAAATATATATGGCTCACGTTTTTACAAAAACTTTTTGTAAATACGAAATAAAATACTAGAGTTAATATAAGCTATATAACTATAGATTGTAAAATAAAGGCAGTAAAATATGTCTACAAAAATAGTGACATTTGGGTAGAATATTGCAAAATTTTCTCTTAACAAACTGTGATTTTTAACAGAAATTCAGCGACTAATAATGGTGTTAATTAAGTTATGGTTTCCATCTTCGTCCCCACATAACTCTGTATCGTCTTAAGGGAATATCCGTAGAAAGTAAGATGAAGTTTTAAACGTTGTACTTATTATACCATAATAAGTAATAGTAATGATAGTAAGTTAATGATAAGTACCTTTACTAGACTCCATATGTGACAACAGATCAGGTCTGGGATCAGGACCTGTGCACTGTGCCTTCATTAATATTATTTAAGTTAAAAATTGTTAAAAATTGAGCAGGAGCAGAATGAACGATTTATCCACTTTTATCCTCATGTGCAATAATATTGCCCATGAGGATCTTCTGTGGATTTAGCTATTTTTAATTTACACTTAGGAGGTGTTCTTTTTTCAATTCTTGGAGCTGTAAATTTTATTTCTACAGTTAATAATATACGATCTAGAGAAATACTCCCAGAATCATAATTTGTACAATTACAAATTAAGGATACTTGCGTATGTTAAACTATTCAAGAGAATTACTCAGTTTATAGAGGACAATTTGAATGTAGATATATTATTCGAATTTCAATATTATCCATCATTAATCTAGAAATAATATCCTAGACGAGTAAGCAAATCGCAATAATATTGCACCACTCCCTCGCTCGTATCGAAAGCACCTCCATAGCATGCCTCTAGAGGCTTCGGATCAAAAAACAAAAGTTACCACGTTGTTCGCAAGGGTCGATTTACTATATTGATTTTATCCAAATGCCGACATTCGAACAAAAAGCATTTCGTACATCGCCCTGAAAATTTCGTGACATGCACACGAAAACAGCCTTTAGTAAATAGAGATATCCTTAATAACCTAGAAAATAACGTCGGCCATATAATTCTGTTGAAGTGTCTTTATAAAGGGTGTTCGTAGCAAATCGTTCCACGGTTAATTTTAGCACAACTCACTCAGATAATCGCAAATCACCATAGATAGTAAAAGTCAAGTGGATGTGGTGTACATTGCTTTTTCAAAAGGTATTGAAACATAATATACTAATTTCAAAATTAGAATTATATGAATTCAATAGTAATCTTCTTCACTTAATTGAATCGTATTTATCTAAACGTACATTGCTTGTTTCATATAATGTCTTTAAAACCGAAACCTTCCTAGCATCCTCTGGAGTACCTCAAGACTCAAATTTGGGGCCGTTGTTGTTTATCTTATTTATTAATGATTTATCTCTAATGCTTATATCACATTGTCTTCATTTTGTGGATGACTTAAAATCATTTTTAAATACACACCTGCTTAGGCGACCACTTAAGCTTGCAAAAACTCATCGACCTTGTCATATTGTGGTGTTCGGAGGAGAAGATATTGATAGACATATAAATGTAAAGTTTTCTCGTATATCTTGAAGAAGTAACCACTGATTTGAGACTCTTCCCGAAAATATTAAGGATCTTGGTTTATACTTTGATGATAAATTATATTTCTTTGGGCACATCAACCATGTGGCTCTTAATGCACATCAAACTATTGGTTTCTTGATTAGAGACACATCATTTAACAACACTACTACCTTAAATTGTTTATATTTTGCGTTGCTTCGCTCGAAACTAAAATACTGTAGAAGTCATATGAATCAACTTCAAAATATTCAATGGCATCTCTTAAAGTATTTGTCATTTAGCATAGATAATATGGCATCCAATTAGGAGTTACGACTATACTATGTTTCTACAAAGATTTGACATTCAGTCATTGAGCTCTGTAAGGGTACTGACTAGCCTCTCATATTTATTTAAACTTTTCAAGTAAGTCAATATAATCTTCTTGGATGAGAAAGACGCATATACAACATCCTTAAAAAGCTGTCGTTGGTTGTTTATCATCCATAACCATATAATTAGTCCAATTTCTATTGAAGGGATTTTGACAAGTGAAAAATATTAAAATCTTATCAGACATAAAGTTATTTGTATTCTAGAAAATGTACTAGATCTAAGTTTACCTGGGGAGTAGTTTACTTTTAAGAAACTGGAGTAACACCCCATCACTCTGTAGTTGTAATAGAGTATTTAAACAAAACCTTCCCCGATGCCTTGATGAAACGATTGACCATATAGATAATTACCTTACATCGTTGGATATTTTCTATGGGTTCATGTGTACGAAAGAATATGGAATAAAGGCAGATAATTGATGATCTCAAAGAAAGATACAAAATATAAGGAATATTTCATCACAAGTTTTAAAGAAAATTAGACAGTAGTTTTGCCATGGAAAGGGTTATTGCCAGCGACGATAATATTCGAATATACTTTCAACAGTCCCGTAGTTTTCTCTTGCAATTAACATATCAATCAATTAAATCACAAGTGTTATAAGTCGTTGAAATTTCGCCAATGAAAATTGGATATAGAAATAGAGGATATTATACGATATTAAGAAAGCATTTTCCTTATGTTACGCTTACAGAATCACTTTGTATATTTCACTTATATTTGGTGTACCTTTTAGATTTTTAAGTCGAGACTTAATAAAACTTAATTTATCAAAATGTCAATAATATAACTATACTTATTGTTCCAAATGACTGATAAAGTAAAGGCTGGCATCGCTCAAAAACAAATGAATGACGAGATATATAAATATAGTCAAGTCAAAACTACGTGTTTTGTCTATCAATATTAGTTTATTTTAAGATTTCAGTCATATTCTTAAAAGTATGGTAACGGCCATCCCATCAATCCTCGTCCGATCACAGATGTAAAGTAACCTCAGGCGCAGTTAGCACTTGAATGGGTTACGCTTGAAAACACCGCGTGCCGTTGCCGCTTCAGCCTGCAGTGCTGCTGGGTGGATTGAGTAGCCCAGTAGTACTGTTGTCGGTCTCAAGCCCGGAAGAAAGAGGCGGGTTAGTGGGCCAGGTTTAGCTGTCTACCCTCTGTAAGGACAGATCCAGCTTATAGTACCGATGATATTCATCAAAGAGGAACAAGTCATAGACCTACTTTAGAAGAAGAAAGAAGAAGAAATGAAAATATCGATTATAGTCTAACAAGATAATAATATATTTATTTAAAAATCAGAAAGGAGTTATAAAATGCAGTTGCCATTATCACCCAAGGCCCAACTCCACAAAATAATAGAACTCCACAGAAGAATAGAAAAGAAATAACTTTTCAACTGTTGAATGGTATCGGTATGTCATTGTTAATTTATCAAAATGTCAATAATATAACTATACTTAGTGTTTTAAATGACTGATAAAGTAAACAGTGGCATCGCTTAAAGACAAATCAATGACAAGATATTTACTCTTAAATATATCATCATCATCATGAGGTAATCAGTCCTAAGACTGGTTGGACGCTAACCTCCAGCTTCTCCTATCTTGTGCTAACCTACGCATTTTGCTAATTGTGCTACAACCTACATCCCTTACTATTTGCGAGCAGTAGTCTAATCTAGGCCTACTTCTGCATTTCTTCACTCCTATTTCTGCCTCTAAACCTACCATTCTATCTCTTCTCTTCTTTATGTTTTTCCACATACTTCTTTTCTCGCCGACTTTCTCCAATACTTCTTCGTTTCTAACCCTATCAGTTCATGGTATATTCATCATTCTCCGGTAACACCACATCTCAAAAGCTTCTAATTTCTTCATACTTGCTTCCCCTACCGTCCAGATTTCGCAACAGTATAGTGTCGTGCTCCATACATATGTTTTCAAAAATCTCTTCCTTATTTCTAAGTTTATTACCCCCAAGCATAAAGTGCTTTCTTTTTGTTAAAAGCTACTCGACCCTGCGCTATTCTTTGTTTTATATCTTTATCGCTTATTTCATCCCAATTTATTTTACTTCCTAAATAAGTGAAGTCTTTAACTTCCTCCATCATCATTAGGTCATCAGTCCTAAGACTGGTTGGACGCTAACCTCCAGCTTCTCCTATCTTGTGCTAACCAACTTCCTCCAGTCTTTCATTATTAATTTGTACTTTTGTTTTTGCTCTGCTCTCGCGCCCTCTGCACACTAACACTTTAGTCTTGTTTTTATTCACCCTCATTCCGTATTCCTCTGTCAACACTGCCTCCATTTCGTTCAATGCTGATTCTAATTCCTCCTTACTAGATGCTAATACTGCTATATCATTCGCGAATCTCAGCATTTTTAGTTTCTGTCCCTGTACTTTAATCCCGAAATCCACTCTATCTTTTACCACATTAATCGCCTCTTCGATATACAGATTAAAAATTAGTGGTGATAGCGTACATCCTTGTTTTACTCCTTTCCCAATACCTACTTCCCTTCTTTCCCCTTCTACTTCTATAACAGCAGTTTTCTCCTTGTATAGATTGTGTACTACTCTCCTATCTCTATACTTCATTCCCGCGCTCTTTAGTATCTCGAACATTTTTTCCCATCTTACATTATCAAAAGCTTTTTCTAAATCTACGAATCATATATAAGCGTTCTTTCCGTTTTCTATTGCTTTCTCTAACATTACTCTTAGCGCCAGAATAGCTTCGCGAGTTCCCCTATTTCGCCTACACCCGAATTGGTCTTCTCCTAGTATTTCCTCCGCTCTATTTTCCATCCTCTTCTGCACTATTCTGGTTAAGATTTTTGACGCGTGAGAAGTTAGGCTAATCGTTCTAAAGTTCTCGCATTTGTCGGCTCCTCTCTTTTTCGGTATAGTAACGATAATGTTCCTCTTAAATATAGTCAAGCTCTTTTCTTAAATATAGTCAAGGCAAAACTATGTGTTTTGTTTATTAACATTAGTTTATTTTAAGATTTCAAAAATAAATATATCGATTATAGTCTAACAAAATACTAATATATTTATTTGAAAATCAGAAAGGGGTTGTAAAATACAGTTGTCACTATCACCCAGGGCCCCAAAATACACACACAGAAGAATAGAAAAGAAATAACCTCTCACATTTCCATTGGTATGTTTCTCGGAAAATAGTATTTTTTCTTTTCCTCACTTGGTCTCACTTATCATTATAACAGCTTTATTATTTATTTACTTTCTTTCCCCATTTTTTCGCAGTCCTAACAAAACTTTAAATTTCAATGACCTCATGCAGCCATAAAGAGGTTGAGTGCATTATCAAAAATTATTATTTTTGCATGCCAACGACGCACTACCATACAAATCACTTAAATATTCTAACAAATATGTATCTATAGTTATTTTCGTTTATTCGAAATGTTACATATCTTTTCGGGCGGAACTTACGTGCTCCAAACTTTTTTGCGCCCCGTATATTGTGAAGGTATATATAAGATTCGGAATATAATTACTGAGACAGTAATTAAATTAATAACCTTTAAAAATGCAAAATGAAACCATAAAAGCCATATTTATGTCTGAATAATTAAGAAATAAATAGATAAATAAAAAAAACCAGCACAAGCTAGACAAATTTTATTGCATAAAAAATTAACAGCCAGTTCAAACATCAACATATTTATTATTATCGTCGAGTTTCATATAACCGCGCTCACATTTAAAAAGAAATTTGAATTTAAAACAATCGTGAATACAATATGACTATCTCATGGGTGTTGCAATTATTATAATTATGCTAATAGCGGACATACAAGGGCGATTTTATCAACGTCAGTTACATTATTTATGCGCCTAATTAGGTTACTAGAACTTAATAACTCTGTGTACGGTGTTTTGTAATCTATAAACAATTTAAGTACATCGCGTGCAGGATTTGATTGGCGTTGTTTTGAGAAACAGTTGTAGATGTTTTTACAAGCGGTAATAATAATCCTTTTACTTGCCGGTTCACGTTGCAAAATTTCACCTTGCCCCTCCGCCATTTCTTTGAAAAATGAGAGCTTAGACTGCCTGAATATACAGTGGATCAAGACAGTATTGGCACACCCTATTTTTTTCTTAAATCTCAAAAACATAAGGATGAATTGTTTGATACTAAATTTATTTAAAAACTAGCATACAACTATTAAGTTTTGGTGGCAATAGGTTGAGCTAATTAAAAATAAGGTAAGAATAATAAATAAAAATATGAATTTCAAAGTTTTTAGTTTTCTCAAGTGTAGTTCTTGGTGTCTCGTTTCGTAAGTTTAATATTTCAAAAAATAAAACCCGCCACAGGTTGGATTCGATATCTGTCCCGGATTGGAACCGAACGACATACAGCTGTTTCGAACTTAATAGTTATCATCAGTGCCGTACACGGTACGCCGATCCAAGACAAATGCCGAATAAACTCTATGAGGTATACATCTTTATCGATACGATCTCTGTCAGTAACATATAAGTCGGAAATCGAGAAAGGAACCGCCAAGCGGTTATCAAAGTAGTTCCCGAATAGCAAAGCTATTACATAATCGCTCTAGGAAACAACTACTCCTCGGGCTAAAGCCCTGCCAGGCATTGAATTATACTTAGATGTGATCCTTGACCCCTTTCTCGTATTTCTGCATGATCAGATAATGTTTCAAAAAAATAAAACCCGCCACAGGTAGGATTCGATATATGTCCCGGATTGGAACCGAACGACATACAGCTGTTTCGAACTTATTAGTTCTCATCAGTGCCGTACACGGTACTCCGATCCAGGACAAATGCCGAATGTACTCTATGGGGCATACATCTTTATTGATACGATCTCTATCAGTAACATATAAGTCGGAATAAGGAAGCCACTACCTGTGGCGGGTTTTATTTTTTGACACCTTATCTGATCGTGCAGAAACACGAGAAAGGGGTTGAGGATCGCTTCTAGGTATAATTCAATGCCTGGCGGGGCTTTAGCCCGAGGAGTAGTTGTTTATCCAATCTAGAGTGATTATGTAATAACTTTGCTATTCGGGAACTACTTTGATAACCGCTTGGCGGTTCCTTTCTCGATTTGCGACTTATATGTTACTGTAAGTTTAATATTTTCGGCTCTGACAATGCTACATTGAAAAAAACAGTGAAGCATGGTGGCGGGAGCATTTTAGTCTGGGGCTACATGTCGTGGAATGATATTGAAAACCTTCATCGAAAGTATCATGAATTGAGACAAGTATGTTGATATTTTGTGCCATAGCGTGAAGAGCAGTGCTGAAAATATGGGCATTAGAGACACATTTATCTTCCGGTAGGATTATGATCCGAGGCATACCACTAATAAAAGAAAAGAATAGTTATTTTATATATTATAAAGTAGGCCAATTAAAACTCCACCCCAGTCCCTAGATATGAATCCTATAGAGCATTTATGTAAACTTCCTAGACTTGAAGGTTTGAAAGAATTTGTTTATCGAAACAGTAGCTACAAACTGTTTTATTACAAGAATGGGATAAAATTGAACCTGAAATAACCCAGAACTTTGTATTCTCGATGCCACGAAGACTTAAATCCATAATTGATGCAAAGGACATGGTAACAAAATATTAAAATATAAATAACTTTTTTAAGAACTTATTAAAAATTTTAAGTATAATGCAAAGTTTTACTATACAGAGGGTAATTTTAACTACAGAAATAAGGAGATTATACTCCAACCCATCTGCAAATGATTTATATAATAAGGACTAAACAAATTAGTCCTTAGTTAATTGCAGGCGTTATTGAGAATAATGTTTTAATTCTCCTATTCAGCAAATCGATTCAAAGACTAATTTTGAATCTCGTATGTCCGTATATTCAATAAGTATGTATATATTGAACACTCCTTGTACAAACTATTAGACGAATACATTACTTAAACCTAATGGACGCTATGACTAATTTCATTTAGAAATATTTAACCTATATTGCTTTTGATATTCATTTACATTTATAACAAATTAATATTTTCAAGTTAAATTATTCTTGCAGCCATACCATTAAATAAAACAGCCACCGTTATGACACTTCTGACTCTGCAAATTTCTCTTTACACACCGCTGTTACTTAACAAAAAACAACTACTCTGAAGAGGATAATATGTTAACGCCCACGACTATAGTTTAAGTGTGGGAATTTTATCTCGCCCGATCCAGTACACAATTATAAAGAATCCTCTATTTAAACAAATTAAATTTATTTAGAAAGTACTCACCATTCAATATTATCATAGCCGCGAGCGTGAGGCAGGGTGTTTATCTTCTATTTTGTTACGAAATTTCAATATTTATGACTGTATAACGCAACGGATTATGTTAGGAAGTTGTCTCGCGTGTATAGCAGTACCTCGGGAGTACTATGCCGATACTGTTATTAAGAAATGGTTCTTTTATCAGTCTCTATGGCTATCTAATGGAAAAGGACGTTATTTAAAATATAAACGGAGACTACTTGGACACATGTAATATTTACAGAACTAATTAATTTTTCCGTGGGAGCGACACAGACGAGAATGTAATAATAAAAATGATAATGGCAGTCTACCTCTTTAATTTTATTTTTCCCGATATAAATGTAGGTAATTAATTGTATTACATCGTTTAGTGAAGTAGTGGGTAATGTAAAACGTCTTCAGAATATTGTCAAAATATTACTTTAAATTAAATTATCTCGTTTCTGAGGGACTTTATGTAGATGTGCCTTTAACATAATAACATATTCAAAATTAAAACGAAATCAAACTTTAGGTCCTTAATTATTTATGTAAAGGGTGTTACAATAAAAGTGCAAATTTGAATTGCGCGTCATTTTGGCTGACATGATTCGATAGGTCAATAATTATGACAAGTCGATAGGAGACAAATAGGAGTTAATAAATATGGAGCGCTACATGATACAAAATCGCATCCTTATTGTTAGACATGATATCAAAATGGTGAAAGTTTGGTTGCTATGATTCGTAAAGTGTATTCAATTTTCGGTAGAAATAATGTTCCAAATTTATCAACTGTCAAAAGGATAATCCAAAATTCAAAAGTACTAGTTCAGTTAATGATGCGAAACACAACACGATCTCGCAGTGGTCGTTCAGAGCAAAACATCACGGCAGTTAGCGAGAGTGTAGCTAAGAGTCCAGGGCCATCGATTCATCACTGTGCAAAAGAATTGTACATTTCAACAGTCACCATATTTTTCACTAAAGATTTAGGATATCCTCTGTCACTACTAATAAACAATTGCAAGTGCTTGATAGATGTAAAGTTAATGATACAGTGAATGCTACTTAAAGTGATTTGTGAAAGGCAACAAATTCATTTACGCTAGTAATTCTTTTAAATTTAATGTCATCTAGTGAACAGAACATTTCAATTTAATACACTTAAGACGGCGACTGACTTGAGCCGAGCTTTGTAATGTAATGCTCGCTGTGAATATTACATTACAAATCTCGTGATTAAAACGCAGCGAACACTTACGTCGAATGCTCGGTTCAACAGTGCTCCACTTTATTTAGTCGGTTTCAGTATGTCGAACCTAGAAGTTGCGAGTACTACGTTTATTGCAATGGGATATTGCTACCTAAAACTTCTAAAGAAGAAAAAAAAACGATGGTGGCAGGCAAATCTGTTTAGAGAAAAAAGTGTTAGTAGTGGAGCTCTATTAATGACAATCTTAAAGAACCAAGAAACTAGTGGACAGTACAAAAATTTTGTTCGAGTGTCCTCTACAGATTTTGAATATCTAATTAATTTAATTGGGCCAAGAATTGCGAAACAGTAAAATATAAAATCTGTTCTTGAGACCACTCCATTTTTATTATAGATATTATGTAGCACAATTATTATTTAGATATGTAGCACAAAATAAACGAATACGATGGTCAGAGCGGAAATATGTCGACTGGATAGATGAATTCAAGTCCGCTCACAACGAACACGTCGCTGCCTGTACTGACTTGTAATGTAAAAATCAAAGGGATTCGCAAGAAAACCGACAGTCTAGTGGAGCACGATTGTTCGACTCGAGCGGTTCGATTCGCTGCTCGTTTTCCGACACTGACTACCGAATGCTCGTGTTACATTACATTACAATACAAAGCTCGGCTCAAGTCAGTCGCCGCCTTTAGAGTAGCAAGGTTGTAGGAAGTACCAACGTCTTACAGATGCAATGGTAAGAGATATATTATGCAAATTACCTTAACATAGGCAATCTACCAATTTAAACCTAAACCAGAGTCTAATTTAAACCTAAACCAGAGTAGCAGCAGCTCTCAATGTAGCAATATCTGGACGAACTGTCAGTTGAAGACTTAGTGAAGGAAGACTGAATAATAGAAGACCAGTTATTGCACCATGGCTAATCAGAAAACATAGAGTTACTAGACTGCATTCTGCAAGAGAACACGTAAACTGGACCATTGACGACTAGTAGCGAGTTTTGTTTTCAGACGAAACAATAGTAAATCTACAATGAACAAGAGTAATTTACCAGATGGACGTCAGCTAGTCCAGCAGAGGCCAGGAAAGAGATTTACTGCCTGCAATACCTCTGCGAGGATTCCATGTTTTGGAGGATTAATAATGTTCTAGGATGAAATTTGTTTCAATGATCGCACGAATTGGGTTCCTATTTGGAAGAAATCTATGAATGCACATTGTTACGTATAAAACATTGTAGAAGAACATGTAATGCCATTAGCCCGTTTGTCGAGGACAATTTCATTTTTACGCAGGATTACGTTGGGCTCATGTTGCTAGAGAGGCACAAACAAATCGATCTTGTCGAATGAGAGAGAATTGCCCAGGAAATAATTCGCCACGTAATTAATAGCATGCCCAGATGAATGGAATCAGTGACAAGAGCTAGACGAGGATATATACGCTACTAAATTTAAATTTTTACGATTTAATTTCACCTCCACTTTTTTCCATTGACAGGTTACATTGCATTTGACATTATTGTTGCTTTCTGTTATGTATTAATGTTTTTCCCCGATAATGCCATTCTAATTTGTTAAACATTAGTTGAAATTATTCAATTATAATATTACGCAGCTACTAAGATTTTAATCTTCGAAAAAATAAAAGTAATAATGTGAAGTTTCACCGAAGCGTAAATTATGCCCAGGAATTTATTCTTCCTTCTCTACCTCTTTCTCTAGAATTGTCTCTATTTTCCTAGTAATAATAATTCACTGTAGCCAATTAGCTACATACAAATAATATTTTCGTGAATTATATAGTGATATGAAATTCATATAAAACCCATACAGAGAAATACAGATAGATATCGATATATAAAAAGTTTCTCAGACATTCAACACATATATTTTTCCTTTCAGGTCATAAATTAAAATTAGTAGCGATTTCAAAACGTAAAATATTTAGTCAGATATAACCTGCATATTATTCACTTAATATACATATTTACATAATATTTTTCTTTTAAAAGCGTTGCTTCTTAGTCACGGTGAAGTATTAGGTGTTATGTTAACAAAGCAAATGCCAGCATTTAGCAATAATTTATTGTATCTTAACCTAGTACATGTATATATCGCTCGTAAAATAGACGGTCGACTACAAAGATATATCTTAAGATGATCTGAAGAAATTTGAAATTTGATTTAATTTTTCAATATTTAAATAAAAATAATATATGTTTGTACTAATTTAAATACACATAATATAGTAATACGTAATATTTATACAAGTTTATGCAGGCATTATTCATAATATTCAGTCATTAATTTAATGCTATTAGCAAAGAATGATCTCCAAGTGCCAAGTGAATCTTGCCCAATATGTATAAAGTGCTAATAACAATAGGATAATAATAATGCCTTTATTACCCAATAGAAAAATCTATTTGTACGATAAATATGAAGTACAAATAAAGATATACATAGGATATAACTAAAAAAAATTAAAAACAAGATAACCTCTAAACCAGTGGCGGCTCGTAATGATTTGTCATATGTGGGCGACAATTACCTATTAGTAAGTTATATAGTGCAAAATAATGAACTAAAATATAGTGAAAAAAAACTTTGACTCATCACTCTATGTTAGTCACTGTACAAGTATATGTTAAGATTTAAAATTCCTTCAGCTTTCAAGCTGAAAATGCATAGCACCAAAATTGGATAAAACTAGTACCGACTCTTATGAATGCTACACAGAAATTCACGCTCTAACAAAAAGTTAACAATATCAGTATTAGTATTTACTATTTCTCTCACGTTCGCCATGGTATAAATATTAAATAGATACAATACTAAACAAACACAAATGTAAAGTACCAGCTTCCACAGACAGACTACCGCACTAATTTATTGTAATTATTGTTAACGAACCGTTAAAATTTTGAAAACCCTAACCTACAGAATACAGACCTCGCTGAGATAAACAACGTTCTACGTCTCTGAAAACTGAACTCTGACTCATCGGAGATTTTCGATTCCTTCCCCGCTTTGCCGAAGGCTTCTTCAGCAGGGTGGTCTAACCCACCCGTGTCACAGCTTACTCGAGATTCGAGTAAGCTGTGCCCGTGTTTCATGTAGTTTACACGCGTATAATTTTGTTTTTATGTCTTCAATCATTCGTAATTTTGTAATCAATTAATTCTATTCATGTGTTTACTGTTTATTTAATTTTGTATTCCAGATTCCCATGTTTCTATATTATTGTGAAATAATTTAAACTTTCAAGGGATGTTGAAGTATACCTATGTCAATAATATCAATATTAATTTTAAAACTAATCTTGGTAGACACTTGTATTTATTTATTAAAGCAATAAATATAATTTTTTATTTGTGCGAGCCGCTTGCGCTGTCTCGTATGTACCTACAAAGCCAGAAAGGCAAAAGGCGTGGCTGCCCACCCGGCCCGGTGGGCTGTTAGTCTACGGATCCACGATAGTACCTCATTATTAGTACAGTTGTTCAAGTCACATGTGCTGGATATTACATTAAAATGTTGTGACATAAATACTGGCGATCTTAACAGTACAATAGCTCTGGCAATCCGGCAATAAAACATATTTTGCTCTCAAGAGCCTAATCTGATTATGCATATACTAAACGTACTTAGTAAAGCAGGTACATCTACGAGGGGGAACCCAATGAAAAACAGAGACTAAGATCTTGAAAACATAAATCTCCTTCAAGATACTGTCCATTCAATGATATAGAGTATTATTATTATTATGTTATATGGGTTTGAGCTTCATCAGCCACTGATCGCATGGGTAGTCCCTTGGTGATCCCCTCTTAACAGGGTCATTATCCAAAAATACTATCCCATAAAAGGAGCAATCTAGACACGTCCCCCGCCTTAAGCCTCGCCTCCCCTAGAATAACAGGGGTCCCTAATATAAGGTACCTCTTCTCCTCCAGTGAAGGGCAGGTGTAAAAAGGTGAATCGAGGTTTCCTCGTCTTCTTTACAGTATCTACAGGACGGGCTGTCAGTCAGCCTCAGCTTGTGCTTATATGTATTCAGGCTACTATGGTGGCCCGTTATGATTCCCACCAGGGTTCTGGCTTTATGCCTGTTCAATTTAATGAATTATTTAGCCCATTTCTCAATCTCTGAGTATTCGATGAAGATTTTGGTTATTCGACAACCCGTTGCTCCTCTCCATATTTTATTGTGCTGGTCTTTTGCCCATCCAATGATGCGGTCTCTGATCAGATTCCGACTTATTCCCACTGCAGGTTCTGGCCCATAGAGGTTCTCCCTGGTCCCTAGTCTGGCAAAATCATCTGCAATTAGATTTCTCTTAATGCTATTATACCCAGGTATCCATAAGAGTTCCACCGGTTCCTTCCCTGCCAAGTGGTTCAATGCTTCATAGCAATTATAGACCAGCTTCGACTTTGTCGTTGCTGAATTCAGGGCTGTCAACGCTGCCCTGCTATCCGAGTAGATACATACCTTCTCCTGGGTCCGATTTTGGTTTGCCCTAAGAACACCGTATATAATTGAAACTAGCTGAGCCTGGAGTGCGTTAGTGAATTTTCCCAGGAGGAAGTTTTTAGCTACACATCACGTCGCCTATACACCCCCGCACCCGCTCTGTTCCCACTCTTGGCTCCATCCGTGTACCAGATATCTCCATTGAGCGGTAATCCAGCTCGACCCTCCATCTGCACTATGTCCCAACAGTTTTAACATTATTCGAACTGTTTTTATATTCCTCTGAACTAATGCTGCTAAGTGCCTCCAGAATTTTTTTCTTAACCTCTCCTACGTTCTGCCAACGATTTCCGTTTTGGTTTTTCTTCATTCTTGGGAATAATAAAAGTCGCATCATTCCATTATCATTCCGCTTTTTGTCAAAGACTGGTAAATTTTTAACGCTGTATTGGCATGCGCATTGTTATTATGAAGAGACCAGTCCCGTGATCTCCACAATTCATAATCGCTTTTGCCTTTCCAGTAATTTTAGTTCACTGTGGTGCCTTGAGAAGCAAAATCAACATGAATGACTCCTTTGATGTCGACGAGACAAACCATCGTGGATTTCCATACTTGTTTCGTGCTCTTTTTAGTCTGGGCGAAGAAGGTGTTTTCCATTGGCTGTATGTTTATCCCCTATCATGACTTTTGATAAAATATCAGGGTCAATTTATGTCCGTTCTTTCAATTCTCCGGCAGTTCTCTCTCTGGTCATCCGAGAGCAGTCGTGGAACAAACGTTGCCATGACAAGTCTCATGTTCAAATCTTCAATTAAGATTTTCTTTTGCATCAACTGCAGGAAATTCCAGTTATTTTTTCTAATTCATCTGTTCTGCGACGATCAAACATGATGGGATCGCGCACTTTTTGAACATTTTGATCTGTTCTGAACGTTGATGGACGACTCGAAAGGGATTCATTTTCAAGTGGCATTTGACCACTGATGAATCGAAATTACCACTTTTAAATTCTTACCTGACTTAGGCTTCTTTCCCATAAGCCTCTGAAAGCATTGAAACTGTATCTTTTGTGTTTTCTTTTTAACAAGAAACAAAGCGTGATGTCGGCGCGTGACTCCTTAAAGTTTGCCATAGCAATATCGTCTAGAGCATTGGGACGGGCTTATGCAAAAAATCACTCTGTCCGCTACAATGGTTTCACATAAACGATACTTTGCCAACTGAGCATGGGGAGTATCTAGTAAACGTTCCTAGCAGGAAAAAGCAGTACTGCCAACCGATTTGTCTACAAAAAATAATGTTCGTTTTTTTGTACCCCCTAGTATACTATTATGGAATAGTTTAAATAAAAATAAAAGACTAGTAAGTAATTTTCTAGAGTTCAATGAATTTTAAATCTTTGTAGGAGCTTAGTAAGTCGTACTCTGTTACTGGGTAATAATTGTCTATCTGATATGATAGATACTTGAAACGCCGTTGAATATTTTCAAGTTCAATCGTGTGACTTAGATAACGGGGATTCCAAGTAAGGCTACCATATTTTAATTTCAAACGAACTAACGTAAAATAGCACTGACTTTTCCACAAAACACTATACACTTCACCCGACGTGCGTTTCGCCAACAAAGTTGGCATCATCTGGAGATTATTGAAGCTAAGAGAGAATTTTAATCATCTCCAGATGATGCCAACTTTGTTGGCGAAACGCGCGTCGCGTGTAGTGTATAGTGTTTTGGTGTTTTGTGGAATACTAAGTCAGTGTTATCTTCACGTAAAAGATTCCAACCTACTACAGTATTAAGATGGTTTCACGATCAACGGAACTGAATCTCTATCATAAAGTTAGTGCTAAGATTAGATTGATAGGAGCAGATATTTGGTTTCTAAAAGTCTGCAAACTTCGATCAGTGTTTCCAAACTTTATTCACATTAAAATTTCATCTGCACGCACCTGAAATAATCGATCGAAAATTTTGCGAAACAAAAATGGCTAGAACTATAAATCAAGTATATGTATAATAAATGAAGTATGCTAGAATTACAAGCATATGGACTTTCCAAAATGTTTACCCATAAGTTTAATTTAGAACACGAACAGTGGGGTGACTTTCAGAGGAACATGTTTCTATTAATTAACACAAAACTTATTAAGAAAATGCCGTCACAAAACAGGAAATTAAAAAAATTTATCAGTGATCAACAAGCAATAGCTTCAGTGAAAGAGAGAGTTCCTCAGAAGGAAATTTCCATTGTAGAAAATTGTTCCTCGCAATCATTGGATAAAGAAGAAATTGATATCCTCAATAAAGAGTTAAATTTTGCATTGCTTGCCTCTGAGAGGAGGATAAATGAGATTGATGCAAGTATTATAAGTTCAATTCAAGATCTGCCTAATCCTTCCAAAGGATTCGTAAGAGAATCTTGCTCAAATCTCCACAAATATTATAAACAATAAAAATTCAAAGTCTACGAAGGACAGAAGAATTATCAAAAAATTGCGAGAGAGTGACTGTTTTAATTTAAAAGCGGTCCTTATAAAATGCTTCCCAGAAACCCATTGCCAAAAATGATCATTGAAGTAAGAAATACACTCAAATACAAGTGTTTCAATCATCTCCAAATGATGCCAATTTTGTTGGCGAAATGCGCGTCGAGTATAGTGTATGATGCCTTGGTGTTTTGTAGAAATATAAGTTAGTGTTATCTTCACACCAAAGGTTCCAACCTACTCCAGTACTAACATAAAATATAAACATTTTAAGGAAGCGCTACTGGTTCTGGCTGATACGCCACCAATGGATATTGTTGCAAAGGTAAGGAGTTCAAGGGAAGCAGCTGCTGCTACAGTAGGTGAAGTCAAAGAATTAGTAATAGGAAAATAACAAGAAAGGCCGAATGACCTGAAAGGTGAGGAGCAGTGTAGTAAAAGACTTACCAAATATTACAACATGGGTAGGAAGGGAACATGTTGTAATATGAAACTATACTATTACCAAGTGCTTAAGGGCCACGGTATTTTCCAAAGTTACCTTACCAGGTTTAAGACAGCGAAAAGCGAGGAATGTTTCTACTGTAGAGAATGGGATGATGCGGAACACACAGTTTTCTACTCTGAACACTTTCAAGACGCAAGAAGAGAAATGAATATGAAACTGGGCAGGGAAGTTACAGTGAGCACTTTAATTGACACTATGCTGGTAAGCAAGGAAAACTGGAATATAGTGGAGACTTACGTAAACAAAATAATGAAAGAAAAGGAGGCAGAAGGAAAAAGAAGAGAGACACAACGAGGAAAAGACATATGGCAGTGTAACTGAAGTAATACGAGGAATCCTCATCCCAGGATGGTGTTTCAAGAAGGAGGAGGGGTTTTAGCGGATATACTCCACATAGATTGTGGGGGAATCCCGCACCCTCCAAAAATGGAGGGCGTCTATAAAAGATTTCCCCTTCTCAGTGTTATTAAATGACGTCGTGTTTGTAATCACAAAACCAAGGGTTTTATACCCATTAAGATCTACATGGTTGATATGCCCAGAAAACTACAATGGTTATTGTAAAGTGCAGCACAAGTACACATACATACATACTTTTTCGCGACTTATTTATTTACCAGAATCCTCACGGGTACCAAAATTCACGTTCTAAAGGCAACGTAACTCAACGGCTAAAATGATGAGTATTTTAAAAATTTGTCCCCAATTAACTCCGAAACACATAATTTAAATATTTTACTAATATAATTAAAATTTCGGTCCCACAAATTAACTGCTACGTATCGAGCGTTTTCGTTTTCAATAGCGTCTCAATTGTCGATAATTAACATACATAGCACCGAATTATAGAAATAGCTATTAGACCTTCGATCTCGGCCACCTATATTATCCGCTATAATAAAACCATTCAAATATATTATATGCAGTAATTACTAGAAATACTGGTCGTTTACAGTTATGCGTAAATGTCTTTTCCGAAAACGTTAATTTGAAGAGATTTGGTTCGTAAGAATCGATACGTGGTTCGTAATCATAAAAGTAAATGCGGTGACCCACTTCGAGAACATTTATCTTGAATTAAAATTTAGTGTCTTAAAGTTATCTAGAAAGGATATATTACTTTATCGGGTATTCTATGGTTATCTGTCGTTAGATCAGATATACCTGTTTGTAAAGTGAAATCTCTCGTATAAGATACAATAATTTGTTTCTAATAAATAACTTGATATGTACCGTACACTGTTAGAATCTGCAGGGATACATACGGCTTAGTGACTTAATGGTGTGAATTGATGAGATTTATCACCTGTGTAATTAGTAAAACTTTACACTACTGTAATTAATAAATTGTGAACCACATCCTGAGTGTAGAAGTGACAAAAATATACTAGAGTGAAATTACTAATATTGTATGTGGTCATTTGCATTATAGAATTTTCAGTCACCTTGTAGAACAGAAAGATAACATTCGTAACATTCATATTATTGGAGAATCGGAATTTCTTTACGATTATAGCGCAAATCCCGTGTTGGGTAGCATAAATTTGACACTACTTTATTTAATTAAGTCTACTTGGCTAATTAAATTATTTATGTGTATCAGAAATTCCTTAGACCACTGCATTATATATACGAATAAGGTATTTACAACTTTACCACATGCTGTGAAAAAATTATTGTCATTATGTATTATTTATTATTATCAGACGTTTCTGAAGAACGATCGAATAATGCAATTGTTGGAATGTACATGAATATGTAACAGAAAATTATGTTATGATGAAGCGAATTTATTTACTGAATGAACATATCATACTAGTGACTATTACTTAGAGGTTATCTACAATGAGTCTAAGTTTGCGCTAATAGAAGAAGGCAGGTGTTCTGTTTATTTCCAACGGAATTCCACTGCTAACATATTTAAAGTTTATTTATTGTTCTTCGTCTGTAGCTTACAAGTCAGAAATCGAGAAAGGAACCACCAAACCGCAAAGCGGTTATCAAGTCGTTCCCGAATAGCAAGACTATTACATAATCGCTGTAGGAAACAACTACTTCTCGGGCTAAAGCCCCGCCAGGCGTTGAATCTTGAATTGATACCTAACGGCGATCATCGACCATTTTCTCGTGTTTCTGCACGACCAGAGCTAGCAGAGTCCAGCCCGAGGAGTAGTTGTTTCCTACAGTGATTATGTAATAGCCTTGCTACTCGGGAGCCACTTGATAACCGCTTTGCGGTTTGGTGGTTCCTTTCTCGATTCTCGACATGTAAGTTACAGACATAGATCTTATCGATTTGGATGAAAACCCCAAGTATTTGTTTCGGCATTTGTCCTGGATTGGCGTATCGTGTACGGCACTGATGAGAACTACTAAGTTCGAAACAGCTGTCTATCGTTCGAATTCCATCCGGGACAAATGTCGAATCCTACCCGTGGCTGGGTCCTTTTTCAAAAAATTTATTGTTCTTAGTTATAGAAATGGAGATCTCATTGAAAAATTTGTACTGCTGAATGTCTAACTAACATTCTGACAACGAGAACCAGGACAATATTAAATTGAATCGATACGCAACGTAGTGCTCGAAAAAAAAATAAACCCCTACTCTAGATTCTTCAATAGGGATGAGTAACTCCATCAAATGTGTCTGAAACGATATCATTAATACGTATTGCCATATAACTGTATATTTGGATTCAAGCTCCAACGAAGTGACTTTAACATACCATTTTTCCTGCGCATGATTGTATTTGTCCTTGTCCCTCTATGAACCTTTTCTTCTTCTTCTTTGAGTGCTTTGACCGTTATCGATCGTTAGCGATCATAGACTGAATCTAGTTAGCTTATGATAACTTTACTGTCTGCTGAGCGGAAAAGTTGTACAGTTGTTTTGTTAAACACTTGCCTTAAGTTTTTTAACCAAGATGTTCTCCTTTTTCCGGGGCTTCTCCTATCTCCTATCTTTCCTTGGATTATGAGATGAAGAATTATGTGCCCAATATATTCCAACTTCCTCCTCTTTAAGGTTGTCGTGATTTCTCTATGTTTGTTCATATGTGTAAGGACATTTGTTATTCTATCGGTCCATTTTATTTTCAGCATCCGACGGTACAACCACATCTCGAATGCTTCGAGGCATTTGAATGTTGCCTCTGTTGTGGTCCAAGCCTCGGCACCCTATAAGAGGACGGGGAAAACATAACATCTCATAATTCGTGTTCTAAGTGCCAGATTAAGATCATGACTTCGAAATAACTTGTTCATTTTAATGAAGGCAGCCCGGGCCTTTTCTATCCTGATGTTGATCTCTCTAGAAGAGTCCCATTCTTCATTAATGTCGCTACCCAGGTACTGTACTCTTTTGAGTATTTATAAGGAACCTTTCTATGAAAATTTCCCTTCCGTAATTTGAGGTTCTACAATAAGGATGTCAATATTTTTGTGTATATTTTTTTTACATAGAAGAAAAAGATAAAATATGTGCCAAATAGCATGCAGATTGAAAGAGTAAAATAATCCTTCAGACCTATTCACCAATAGCAAGGAGCTAGGGATACACGGACACCTCTTTTTCAATGTGGAACAAGGAAAGTATTAAGAGTATGGACGTAGTACCTGTATTACATGAAAAGTGTTAGGATAAGAATGTGGTAACATGACATAGATACTTACACATAACACAGAAACATACATGGAGAAAACGACAACTATCCCCAAGGGGGATCATGCTTTCAAAATTGATAGAATTTAAAAGACAACGTAGGATAAGTTAGGATGGAGTGGTGAATTCGATGGGGACTCACGAGATGGATACAAGTCATGACATCGATTGCAATAGAGGG
Organism: Rosalia funebris; assembly: GCA_037954035.1. NCBI lineage: Eukaryota > Metazoa > Arthropoda > Insecta > Coleoptera > Cerambycidae > Rosalia > Rosalia funebris. The sequence goes on from JAZFAV010000015.1 coordinate 38,458,209, forward strand.
GGGAAACTGGGTAAAGTCTGAGTTCACGTAGAGTAGTTACACTTCGGAGGACGATACTGGTTCCTTCTTTCGTTCCTTGGCATTCTTTCTTACAACAGCATCAATATAATAGGCGTGTTAAGACGATAAATGAATGTAATACGAAGGGCGCGCAGATCACTTGTCCGAAGCTGAGTTATAAAAGTGCAGTACGCTGTTCCGCGACCACTACATGGATGGGTGACCTATCATATTCTCCTATAGAGGTACCTGAGACAATGTCATTCATACTGTGGTGTGGGATAATGGACTAGGCCCACAGGGTGATTTAGGAGAGATACCAGATATTTAGATGGAGGAAGGAGGACAAGACGACGGTTAGAGAAAAGACTATGAATGAATGGAGCAGAAGCTGGAGAGACTGTGCTCATGTGGAATGGACTAGATGGACAGTTAGGGACCTGCAGAGATGGTATAGCAGAAGCGAGGGGAAGATGGATTTATTATCTCTCTCAGCTGTTGACCGGACACGGAAATTTCGGTACATATACCAAGAAGATCGGGAAAGCGACAGACGATAGCTGCCACCATTGTGGCTAGATAAACGATCCGAGACATACTTTCGAGGGCGTAATATAGAGTCAGGAAAAACAGAGGCTGGATAGTGAATGCGGTGCGATAGGCAGGGAAATGAACCTCAAGGAAATAATGTTAAGGGGAAAAGAAGCATGATAGGTAGTTAAGAGATTCGCGCTAGTAGTTCTTAGAAGGAGAAAGGAGGAAAAAAGAGCCAGACAGAGGTAGGAAAGTAAGTAAGCGTAGCCGGAGCAGTACAGAGAGCAGATAAAGTAAAAATCAAAGTAGAAGTAGATGAGTAGAAGTAAAAATAGAACAGTAGAGTAGAATATCATAGAAACAGGGGAAAACCTAGAATTAATGCCAAAAGGTGGGTATCTAGGTAAAGGAGCTGGAGTTTCTAATCGGTAGGCATGAAGCAGCAAATCCGCATCACGAATTCGACACTAGCTGAACTTACAGGTGTCTTTCGAAGATTTCTCTTGCCTCACTACCAAAAAAAAACTGTCGTAGTATGTTTTGGTTTCAAATCCTAACGGGGGGAGGGGGGGATGAAGTGTAGTAAGGTCCCTTAAGTGAGGCTTTAAGAAGAAAGTCTATTTCTGTGGTATGTTCATAAGGTTCAGCCCATAAGGTCCTCAATTAAATACAATCCTCGTTTATTCCAGACCAAATATTTATGTTTAATGGCTGTTGAATATGGATACAACATCACGGAAAGGAACAAGAGAAGATCAAACATGACAGATATAACGCCACAATTTCATGTATTATAAGCACAGAGACAAAGAAGTTGATATAGTTGTATTAATTGGCTGGTTTTTGAGCCACCAAATTTTTAGTATTGTTTCTTAATTGTAGGACAAAAATATATTCAATACATTCACAATATTCAATAACATCTCTATAAAGAGTAAGGTTATTACTACCTAAATTTGCTCTATAGTTAATTGAATACATCTTAAATAGATATTTATACATTAAAAATAACTTTGAATTTCCTTGTATTTAACATCTTACTTTGCTTCTTTCCATATCTGAAGCTCCATCTGGTGACAAAATAAGCTTTATTTTAACCATTGATTTATTTTCAATGAAAAAACAAGGAAAGTTGCCTATACAAATAAAAACCCTTAAGCCCAGCTTCTAATATTTTTCAGTGCTTATCTTTCGATATAACTCTATCAGCCTTTCTTGCCAACAAGAAGGAATTTCTATTAATATAATTCCTTTAATGGTGAATAGAGAAAAGTCTTACGACAAGAAGGACGTAATTTAACTAAGGTTGTTATGACCCGATATGTATTTTACCTGTTCAAACTCAAAAAATAATATTCATGTCAGCATAATACAAAAACTCACACGATTTTTGCCAAACACTCACATTACCAAACATTTAAATTAATTTAAATCTGCAACGTAATTTGCACCAGAAAGTTCTCGCTGTGTACTCTTGGCTTCTCTGGGCGTACCCAGCAAATATCGTAGTGATGCGAACCAGTCACCTGTCCGCCCTTACATGCAAGAGGTAGGTGCAAATATTGGCACATATAGAACAGTACACCACAATATTTTTCCAGCACTCCAGACTGATTACTCTGTCAGATAACTTGACAAGAACAAATACGAGTCATCGGCTTAATCACAGGCCGGAGAAATTGAATGCTATTAATAGAACTTGTAAGGATCGGACCTACTTCTGGAAAATGACCCGGCAAATTAAAAAATAAGGAAATAAGGATATAATAGTTTCACTTTGGTTATAAGAAATGTATATGTATACATAAAATTCAGGGCGCAAATGCTTTACTCCTAGTTCCCTTCGAATTGATAATACAAAAATTGTAGGGTAATTTATCGATGTGAAACTAATTCTCTAAATGATACCATCTTAAAACAATCAATTATAAAATTAAGACGCATATTTGGTAAAGCTTATATTTAGTTATCGCAAAATTGTCGCTAAATCTATTCGTTCTTCGTTCTTCGTCCTACATCCTGCGTCCTTCATCCCTCGTCCTTCATCCTTCGTCTTTCGTCTTTCGTCTTTCGTCTTTCGTCTTTCGTCTTTCGTCTTTCATCTTTCGTCTTTCGTCTTTCGTCTTTCGTCTTTCGTCTTTCGTCTTTCGTCTTTCGTCTTTCGTCTTTCGTCTTTCGTCTTTCGTCTTTCGTCTTTCGTCTTTCGTCTTTCGTCTTTCGTCTTTCGTCTTTCGTCTTTCGTCTTTCGTCTTTCGTCTTTCGTCTTTCGTCTTTCGTCTTTCGTCTTTCGTCTTTCGTCTTTCGTCTTTCGTCTTTCGTCTTTCGTCTTTCGTCTTTCGTCTTTCGTCTTTCGTCTTTCGTCTTTCGTCTTTCGTCTTTCGTCTTTCGTCTTTCGTCTTTCGTCTTTCGTCTTTCGTCTTTCGTCTTTCGTCTTTCGTCTTTCGTCTTTCGTCTTTCGTCTTTCGTCTTTCGTCTTTCGTCTTTCGTCTTTCGTCTTTCGTCTTTCGTCTTTCGTCTTTGGTCTTTGGTCTTTCGTCTTTCGTCTTTCGTCTTTCGTCTTTTGTCTTTCGTCTTTCGTCCTTCGTTATTCGTACTCCATCCTTCATCCTTTGTTCACCCTTCATCACACCAATTTAAAACAATCATTTATAAAATCAAGTCGCAAACTTTATAAAGCTTATATTTAGTTATCGTATATTTATCGTTGGATCCCTTCATACTTCGTCTTTCGTCCTTCGTTCTTCGTCATTCGTCCTTCGTCCTTACAATACTCACCCCACAATACTCTTCGCGGAAATGAATTATTGACTCTAAAGTAAATACAAGGTGGCAATAATGATTCAGTATTGTATCAGCTGATATTACTGGAGTAGGTTGGAACCTTCTCGAGTCGGAACGGTCGGGTATGAAGATAACACAGACTTAATTTTCCACAAAACACTATACACTACACTCGACGTTTCGTCGTTTGACTCGACGGCACGTTTCGCCGAGAAAGTTGACATCATCTAAAGATAATTAAAGCTAAAGAGTTGTAATCATCCCCAGATGATGCCAACTTCGTTGACGAAACGCGCGTCGAGTGTAGTATATAGCGTTTTGCTGTTTCCTGGAAAACTAAGTCAGTATTAGCTGATGTTGTCAAATCTATAAAACTTGTACGAAAAATAATGGTGTACAAAATAAGGATCACAAGTTTTAATACGTCGTTGAATATTTCAAACTGCTCCCTTCAAGTTCTGCATTTCCTTTTACATTACCTTATTGGCTTTATTGTGTAACTAATAAGTCAGATAAAGCTAATAAAATAGAAACCATATCAAACAAAAAAAGTTAAGGAATTATTTAATCCAAATACAACCACTCAGAAAATTCTAAAATCCTCCTTTTCTCCTTGTAATTATTTCACCCTGTATAAACCGACTTTTTCTGAAGTAACTTGTTAACCAAAAAAATATTAATAAATATATACTTAATGGCATATATATTCCTGATCACTCTAGCCTGAATATAAAATTAAATAATTTTTTCCGGTATAACCCGATATCCTCGATCCACAAGCCAAAGCAGATTCCATCGAATCTATCATAAATACTCCTTCGCCTATAATGCGCCAACAGAAACCATAAATATTCTCACGCAGCCTAGCCGATTCCAGATTGGATTAAAATGCAAATCAGATTTTCTTATATAAATATTGATTTTGTAGATAACATACCAATACCGTTGTTAAATAAATCAATTTGTTGGATTTCGTAAATATTCTAATCAACAGCTGTACGTCAAGCACGAAATTTCTAGACTATATATTAGAGCCTAATTAAAATTGTAGGTGTTATCACGCGCTCATCATGTATATCCATCCATAGTAGACTCGTTCAGTAGCGTATCCAGAGCGGCCATATTATATTTACATATTATCAAAGCAAAAATTAAAATAAAATTAATAGAAGTTCATTAATGTGCATATTTGGTAGTAGTTGACATGACAAACAACGCAGCCTCAATGTGTGAACATTTCATACGCTTTTAATTAACATTTGTTAATCATATTAGAAAAAAAAACAGGAGACCAGTTTTCCATGAACACCGAAATATTACACGTCACTTGACGTGCATTCCGCCAACCAAGTATCATCAAGAGAAATAATAGCAATAATCATAATACCTTTATTGCATAACAGAAAATATTTATAGGACAAAAATATGGAATATAAATAAATACGTATGTAAGTGTACAGGATATAACTAAAAATTAAATAAAAAAAGGTAACCTCTAAATAACTTTAACATAAGCAAACAATCAAATACTTAACAGCAAGTTGTCTTGCAGTCTGACAATAAAATATACATTCCCTTCGAGAGCCTAGTCTAGATATGCGTATACTAAACATGCTTGGTAATACGGGTGCATCTACGAGGTATGGCTAGAAACAAACCGGACTGATTATTTTGTCTCTAAATGGCAACAAGGTCACGCTTTACCGATGCACGGCAATGTGGCGTAATATTTCCTCCATCCACCACTAAAATTTCAAGGTCGTAGGTTGTTTTGTTTGTCCGCAACATAAAACTGTACTACAGTGTGCATTCGCGCTTCGTCGGAAAAATGCTGAGTGTAAAAGTTGAGCAGCGTGTCAACGCGAAATTTCTAGTGAAACTTGGAAAATCGGCCACGGAAGTTTATTCACTGTTAAGGGAAGTCTATGGCGATCAAAGTTTATCGCGTACATAAGTGTTTGAGTGGGTGAAAAGATTTAAAGAAGGTAGGGAAACGGTTCATGACGATTTCCGCTCTGGCAGACCTTCCACATCAAAAACGGACATCAACGTTGAAAAAGTCGGTGAAATCGTTCGAGAAAACCGTCATTTGAGCATTCGAGCAGTGGCTGAGCTTTCGGGAATCGTCAAAGAAAGCGTGAGACAAATTTTGCACGAAAGTTTCAACATGAGAAAGGTTTGCGCGAAGATGGTGCCAAAGATTCTCACGCAGCATGGGACAGTTTAAATAAAAATCAGAAAAATCGATAGCACCATTCTAGAGTTCACTGACTGAGCGTCCAATCTTTGTAGAAACAGAGTATGATCATAACCCCTTACTGGATAATAATTATCTATGCGGAATGACAAATACTTTAAGAAACGCCGTTGAATGTTTTCCAATTGATTAATATGAATTCGATACCGAGAATACCAAATAATTCTAGAGGGCTGATTTTTAAGTTTTTACAAAAAGTGAAAAAGAAACGAACAAGTTCGAAACAAAATGTTTTATTGCTTTTTGAAATATTCGCCTTTCAGGTCAATACATTTTGCATACGCTCAAACCAATTCTGGAAACATTTTCTCCACTCTGAAGTTGATATCGTAAAAACATGATTTTGGAAGACTTCAACAGCTTCTTGAGGTGGTCAAAATCGCTGTCCACGCATCTTTTGTTTGACAGTGGGGGACAAGTAAAAGTAATTGGGTGATAAATCGGGTGAATATGGGCAATGAGGCATTAATTCGATATTTTTCTTTTTCAAATATTCAGTTATTGGACCTGCTGCATGGGAGCTGGCATTGTCGTGATGAAGAATGATGCGCCATTTTTTGTTGTTTTCTGTATTTCATCGAAGACCGTTGGCAAACAAATTGTTGTATATCATTCAGCATTAACAGTTCTTCGATCCTCTAAAAGAATAGTTGCGACAGGTCCAGTGCATCCGAAGAAACAAGCGCTCATTTTCTTGGCGTGCTCCGTGAACGAACCACGTTAGTGGGATTCGATTCATTTTCGAACACCCAAACAGTAGACTGTTATTTGCTTTCCATTTCGTATGAATGTATCCACGTTTCACCTCCTGTAACAATATTGTATACGGATTTTGCACGTTCTCGGTCGAATTTTTTCAGCATTTCCTGACACCAATCAACACGAGTATTTTTTGCGCTTGCGTCAAATTATGCAGAATCCATCTGTAACAGATCTTTCTCGCAGCTAAATGTTCATGCAAAATCGATTGTATTGCAGTCGGCGATATGCTAAGAGACGCATCTATCTGTCTGTAAGTCACATGCCGATCTTCTTTAATCATGTTGTACACAGCATCAATGTTTTTTGGAACGACAATCGATTCTGGTCGACCCTCATGACATGCACCACTGACGGACGCACGACGGCGACGAAATTCTGCAAACCAATTGTAGATAATCTTCTCTGATGGTGCTTCATTACCAAAAGTTACACGAAGCGATTCTATGCATTGTTGTTGAGTAAGGCCTTTCTTAAAATTATAAAAATCATCCAACGCAAACCTTCACGGGTGATTTCCATTTTTGCACAAACTTGCTTCTTTTAAACGTTCACTATCAATACACTACTCGATCAATTTCTAAGTTGCCACTGGCTTCGCAATAACAAATGTCAAGGTTCACGAATACAGTGATGTCACATCTCAGTAACGCCATCTATTGGTCGATTGTAAAAACTTAAAAGGGCAACCTCGCACAATATTCTAATTTTGAGCGAGCTAACGTAAAGCATAATAATTTTAAGGTAGCAATATTATTAAATGATGTATTTCTAATCACAGAATCAGAAATTTTATATGGATTAAGAGTCACATGGTTGATATACCCAGAGAATGATAGTTTATCATCATAGTACACGCCAAGATCCTTGATATTTTCAGAACGTAATAAAACTGTACTACCAAGAAAATAATCATAAATTAGTAGTTGCTTATTTAAGGTTTACGAACAAATTTTACATTTATCTATGTTTATTGATAGCTTATCTCCGAGCATGACCATACAAGAAAGTCGATGTGTTTTGGCAATCTTAAGTGATCATCTGAGCAGGTTATATTTAAAAATAATTTTATGTCAAAGAAAAGATGACACGACATAAACGTTAAAGACAAATCGTTAAAAAATTATATATAGAATAGTGGTCTCAAATTTTAGCCTTGAGATACTCCAGAGGACGATAAAAAGTTCTCGGATTTAGAGCCATTATATGAAACAACTAATATACGACTAGATAAATACGATTTTACTAAGTGAAGATAATGAATTCATATAATTCTAATTTTGAAATTAGTATATTCGCCTTGTCAAAGATGATTAAAACTGTATAAAATAATTTTAATAATGTCTCTATAATAGTTTTTGGGGAAATAACTTTGTTGGCGAAACATGCATCGAAAAATATGTAACCTTTCGGTGTTCGTCTAAAGCTGGTCTCGTGTTTTTATTATTGCATCAAAAGTTCCGAGATTCTAGAAGGTTCCCTTGCCAAAATCCATAATTAGAATAAATAAAGTTGTAATTTTACTCTAAATTGGTTATTAATAATTTCCCAAGGATATTATTATTGTTTAGTCAATAATTCCATAGATAATATAACTTATATACTTCGTCGCCGATTTCCGGTTTTTAAAAAAACAAAACTTTCACAATTTGAATTTTGGTTTAATTAAAATATTTGTTGTAAGTATGTGTTTACAATTTCAATGTTATATCCTGACTGACTGTATGGATGCAGAACAAAGCATAGGTCTCTAGATGTTGCTGTCAGCACTTTTCCAAGAATTGAGATAAGGACTGCTAGCGCAGTTGCAAGGCGGCTGACATAATTCCTCCATCCCTAAATTGAGGTATATTTCAAGGGGTGAAAAATGCCGAAGTGCTGGGTTGCGGCTGGTCACTATCGGGTTCGTTGGTAGTCCTTCTTCTTCTTCGGATAAATGCATATGTGAAATATAGGCCAGTAAAAATTAAAATAATATATATTGGGATTGTCCAAAAAGTATTGGTCCATGTAATTCGATTTGGAGTGAGATCGATAGGTGTCAGACTTCGTTGTTGTTTCTGTAGCTCATGAATTTTGTCAAGTTCGACGTTTTCTAAATTTATTTTGGTTGGAGAAGGTACAGGTGAATTATGTTGAATAATGATTTCTGGTAGAAGCATTGGATGGCCTTCACTGATTGATTTTTCATTAACATAAATCGATTCATTTGTTTGGAACTGACATCCAAAAGGTAGGTTGATAAGATAGTTCCCTTGTAGTGTTGTAAGGTCCGTACGTTGGCATACCGTTCGTATTTTAGTGGGTTTTGGGAAAACTGTTATGTAATGTGATTCGTCGATTTGTTGCACCACAGTATCGGCGATTTGTATGGGTGTAACTACACAATTTTCGTGGGTGGACTCCAATCGTAATAATTCAAAGATGCAATCTTCTTTATTGATCCCGTTGATTAAATTATTTTCAGGGCAATAGTAGTCAGGGTGTAACTTGATACAAGGTATCGATGTATACTCGTAGAGGTTTTCGTTCATAACCAGATAGGTATTTTTTGGAACAATTGTTGTGAGGTTTTGGGTAGGAATCGAGTAAAGATGATAATAGGAAAATATTTGGGGGTAAATAATTGGGAAATGAACCACGAAAACAATTTTTGTACCTGAGTAGTAAGCCTCAGTGTCAACTAAATTATAATACCTATGAGTATTTTTTGAATTGCGTGGAAAAATTAATTGATTGACTGTATTATATTTTATAATAGTATCTAAAATTGATTCTAGTTCATCGATTTTCAAAATGCTAGGATGCAATGTACCTAATCTGGCGAAAGTGACTGAATTTTCAACATCACTTAATAATTGCAAAATTAGATTTAATGTCGAACTAATTTGATCTAAGGTATTTTTGATTTCCAGATAATGATTAAAGTCAAAAATAAATTTATTTAATTCTTTTCTCATTTTATTTAAAGCGGAAGTAATTACAATTTGGTTATTTCTAATTAATGTCATTGTTTTATTGAAATTATCAATCATTTGAGTGGTAAGAGAAATTTGTCTGTTTAATTTTTGAGTGATTTCTTTTTGATTATTTTGCAGATCGGAAATTGCTTGATCGTAACGAGCAGCATCATTTGCATCTAAGTTTCCAGAAATACTTTTGATTATGGTGCCTAATCCATCAATAAGACCACGTTTAACTCTACCTGTAGGGCTTAGAGAATTGAATTTTTGTTCAGCTAATGTTAATTGATATTGCAGAGCTCGATCAAAATTACTTAATTCAAAATAGTATGATTGATTGAGGGTTTCGTTTATTGTAATAGTTATATTTATATATAGCTGTTTTAGTATTCTTATCTCATTTTTGATAGGGTCTAAGTCAAAATAGTGGATAAAGGTGTGTGTATTGGATTTAACTTTGGCTGTACCTAATTTATACGGGAGAATCCCAGGATTCTTATTTAGGTTAGTTATCGTTACTTCCTGAAGCATGATCTTGGATATCACCAGGATCAGGATGAACAGTTGGTTCCTGTAACAATTTCTTTTTATTAGACCGGGCTCTTCTTAGATTTTGTTTATGTAAAATATTACCAATAGTTTTTATTTTTATTTTCCTGTTTTGAATAACTTTGTCTCTAGAAAATTTTGGATTTAATTTATTACGATTTTTTGTGGTAATTTTCCTGTATGCGTCAGTGTCTGGTTCATATGTCAAAGGGTCATGACGATTCTGTCGTTCATTATGACTTTCAATAACATGTTCTTTTTGTTGAGATAATTGTTCATTTAATTTTTTGTAAATTTCCTTAGTGGTTTCGCGATGTTCTTGCATATAATTATTCATTAATTGTTGATTTAAATTGATGTCAAAGGGGTCTTTAGTATTTAAATGTCCGTTAATAATGTCAATAGGTTTCTGTTTGGTAATTGAATGTATGGAATTATTATAACCTAATACAGCATATGGCATTTGATTTAAAATATCGATTTTACCTTTATTTTTTGCTCGTATTACTCTTAAGTGTTCAATGATGGTAGAGTGAAATCTTTCGATTGGTCCATTAGATTGGGGATTATTGACTGTAATATAATGAGTTTCAATTTTATGAATTTTAAAAAATTCTTGTACTACGGAATTTTTTAATTCAGTTCCGTTATCCATAATTACAAGTGATGGTAAGCCATGATGGGTCATGAAAATTAGAAAAGCTTTAACAACTTCTGTACCCAACATACCTGCTAGGGGGTAAGCTTGAGCATATTTAGAGAAAGTATCGATAAGTGTCAAAAATTTTTGTCCTTGTGCCTGAAAGGTATCAATATGAACAATTTCGAAAGGTCTTGATGGTGTAGGAGTTATCATTAATTTTTGTTTAGGTGGATTTCTATCATATTTATTGGATTGGCAAATTTCGCAATTATTGATATAATTTGTAACATCACTTTTTAAACCGGGCCAGTAATATGATCGTCTTATGCGAGTTTCAGTTTCTAAAATCCCTCTGTGATTGGTTTTACCTTCGTGATAATTTTTTATTGTATCTTTCTGTAAGTCTTTTTCTATAACATCCTGTAAAATGCTATTACACTTAATTAGTTTGTATGCTGAATTTTTAAACGTTTTTTGTAAAATTTCGCAAAGTTGCGGTACGAATGTCTCATCTTTAAAATAAATACCGTACGTAAATTTTGGGTCTAAATAATTTTTGAAAAAATCAATTACATCTTTTTCTAATTCGAATACAGACAACTGGGCGGAAATTCGTTTTTTATTTGGAAATATTTGTCTAATTTCTGGTTTTGCGGGTGAATGTAAGACAAAAGTTATATCTAGTTGAAAATCGAATAAATTTAGTGCTTTTTCTGATATTGGAAGTTCCTGTATTGGATTTTCGTGACTTGTATGCACAGTGTCGTTTTCTTCTGGTTCCTCTGCAGAGATTGTCTCTTCGGAGTCTCTTCTTTCTGGTTCGTCTGCAGATATAGTTCCTTCGGTATCTGTAGTAGGTCTTCTTAATGCTGGTGGGCATGGTTCTTCAGTGACGTCTTCCATTCTTGGTTGTTCGCTGGCATTTGCGATTATTGACAGATTATCGGTATTATTTGGTTCTGGTCCTATTGTGCTCAGGGATCGATTATATTGATCCATAAATTCCAAGAATTCTTTTGTGTGTATTTCAATGCGAGAAAGGGCATCAGCGTTGGTGTTGCATTTACCTTTTTTATATTCTACTTCATAGTCGAATTCCTCCAATTTGAGCCGCCATCGAACTAATCTCGAGTTTGGCTCTTTTAATGACATTAGCCATTTGAGGGGTTTGTGATCTGTTACAATTTTGAACCTACGACCGAATAAATAAGGCCGAAAATATTTTGTCGCCCATACAATGGCCAAAAGTTCTTTCTCTATAGTACTAAAATTTTGTTCCGAATCGTTCAATGTTCGAGAAGCGAACGCTACCGGTTTATCGCTTCCAATAGTCCCTTGCGATAAGATTGCGCCAATTGCGACATTGCTCGCGTCTGTCGTTAAAATAAAATCTTTAGAAAAATCAGGGTATTGTAGAATTGGTTCATTAGTTAGTAATTTTTTACAATCTTCGAAACATTTTATAAATTGGGGGGTATGTTCAATTTTTGAATTCTTTTTTAAACAAACAGTTAATGGTTTCGTAATTCGCGCGAAATCTTTAATAAATTTGCGGTAATATCCGAGTAAACCGAGAAAGCCTTTGATATCCTTCGTTGTTTTTGGTAATGGATATTTTTCTATTGCTATAATTTTGTCCGGGTTGGGCTTAACCCCGTCTGGTGTCACGATGTGACCAAGATAAGCCACTTCTTTTTGCAAAAATTCGGACTTGTCCAATTGGATCTTAAAATTAGTTTCTCTCAGTCTTTGGAATATTTTTGATAGGTTGACAAGATGTTCTTGTAATGATGTCGAGTAAATGATGATATCATCTAGATAAACCAAACATATCTCATTTTGTAGTCCTCTTAGTATGTTGTCCATGACCCGTTGAAACGTCGCTGGGGCGTTCTTTAGGCCGAATGGCATCCTGACGTACTCATAGTGGCCATTTTCCACATTGAAGGCTGTTTTGGGGATGTCTTCTGGATTCATCTCAATCTGATGGAATCCACTTGCCAAATCCAGCGTTGAAAAATAATTGCACTTCCCTAACTTGTCTAGGACATCTGAAATGTTGGGCAGGGGGTACCTGTCATCGATGGTCTTCTCGTTGAGTTTTCGGTAATCCACAACGATACGCCATTTCTTCCTTCCGGAGGCGTCTGCCTTTTTCGGCACAATCCATATTGGTGAACTGTAGGCTGAGTTACTCGGGCGTATAATACCTTGTCCTAACATTGATTTTATTTGGCGTTCGACCTCAGGTTTATGTACAAATGGGTACCTATATGATTTAATATACACCGGATCATCGTCTTTAGTTTTTATGCAATGTTTAATTTGATTGGTAAAAGTTAGTGATTGATTTTCAGTATGAAAGATGTCCGCATATTTTCTACATAATTTAAGTAGTTGTTCGCGTTCCTCGGGATTCATATGGGATGTGCGAATTAATTTATTAACGTCTAAATTATTTTTTTTGTCACTTGTGGTAGTCATGTCTACATAATATAGTTCATAATTATTTTCCGAAAATGGTATGGTTTTAATTGGATCTGTTAAGGGCAATATAATTTCTTTATCTGTTTTATTGGATATTTCTACTAAAGCAAAGCCATTTTCTGCCACGGATAGAGTTTCAGGTATTTCACAATTTTTAATTTGTTGATGGGGTATAATTATTTCACCTTGTTTTTGAGTAACAGGAATTTTGGTTACCGTTCGAGTATGTGGACTAATTTTTAAATTTAATAAAACTTGTTGACCTGATTGCTGATAATGAATAGGAATAGAACAATTAGGTGTTACTAATTTTGAATTTACAAAATCTAATTGGGCATTTAAAAGTTTTAAATTATCAAGTCCAATAAGTCCGTCATAAACGTTATGAAAATTAAAAAGATAAAATTTTAAATTTTCTTTTTGTTTAAATTCTGGAAAAATAGGAATTTCTGCGCAATATTTATGAGATGATGTTTGAAATAGTGCAGATACAGTAAAAGGTTCATAAGAAATTTTGTCATAATAATATTTTGAGGCAATTTCGGGATTTAAAAATGATTTAGTACTGCCTGTATCTAAAAGAAGTTTTAGGGGTGGTTTTGAAATTTGAATATATGGCAGTTCTTTTTTATTGGTCGAAATATGATATTCTACTATGTTTCGTCGATTGAGTACAGGTCCTCTTGAAAATTTTCGGATTGTTCCTCAGCAGGATGTGAATATTCATATGTCTGTTCTTCGTCATAAGAATATTCAGGGTTATCAATTGGTTGGTTATCTAATTCCGCATTAAATAATTCTTCCGAAATAAATTTAGGCTTTTGACTATTATTTTGGAAAAAATTATTTTGTGTTTGTCGTCTTAATTGGGGTGTCGTATTTCTAGTCGATACACTCATTGGCGTTGGTTTATTTTGTTGATTGTTATTATCACTTGATGGTTTCCAGACATTTTGTGGTCTGCCAAAAACTCGTGAATTAGTCAAAAATCTATTAGGATTAGGATGTCTTTGAATATTTATTGGACCGCGTGGAAAGTTAGAACTCGTTGGTTGTTGTTGGTACATTATTGGTCTAGAAGGGCCACTCATTTGTGAAAATGAGGGGTTATAAAAATTTTGTGAGTGATTTACAACAGGTTTCTTAACTAAAACATTAGAATTTGGAATAGATTTTTGAAAATATTTAACGTTATCTTCCTCAGAAATAAATTGTAAAGCTTGGGCAAGAGTTGTGGGTCTCATTGCACGAATTATAGGTCCTAAAGGCTCTCTTAATCCTGCCAAAAATGTTTTTAAAGCTTGTTTTGTAAAAAAACTACGTTTACATTGCCTTTCTGCAATATCGCAATGAAGGTCAATATAATTACAAATTGTATTTAGCAAATGAATAACCTTTTCGTGAAATTGATACGGTGTTTCATTTGGTTTTTGTCTTAAATTTACTAAATCTTGATTCAAGCAATTTTCGTCTCTTTGATCGCCAAAATTTTGAAGCAAAGCAGTTTTTATATCGTCCCAATTTGATGTGCCGTTTATTGCGACAATTTCTTCTGCTCTTCCCTCTAATTTATTTAAAATACCATTCATTAAAAGTGTATTTTGGAAATTATTAGCATTTTGTCTATCATAATAATGATTTAATATTGATTCCGAAGCACTAATAAATCTATGTAATTTATTTGGATTGCCATCAAAATTTGGAATAATTGATAGATTTTTAATATCTAAAATTGGTACTTGATCGTTCGGCATATTTAAATTATTTTCTAAAAAATTACTTTCACTACTCTTACTACTTTCACTAGAATTACTTATCGTTTTGATTTTTAATTGACTGAAAAACTTAACTAAGGTGTTCTCTAAATCCTGATTGTTTTCGCTTAAGGAATCAATGGATAAAGAGGAGTCTGACATGAACAAAAAAGACTACTTACAACATCGATGCCTGTGTTCTCGACGGCGGTTGCTGTCCTTAGGTTTTCCTCGATGGAGTCCTTGCGGTTAGCACTCAGTATATTGTTCTTTTTTTGTGTAAGTCCGTTTTTTCGTTTAAGAGTTGAAACTCACAGGTTTTTCACGATGAAAGTCCCACGAAAAATCCGTTCCCGACTGCGCCACTTATATACTTCGTCGCCGATTTCCGGTTTTTAAAAAAACAAAACTTTCACAATTTGAATTTTGGTTTAATTAAAATATTTGTTGTAAGTATGTGTTTACAATTTCAATGTTATATCCTGACTGACTGTATGGATGCAGAACAAAGCATAGGTCTCTAGATGTTGCTGTCAGCACTTTTCCAAGAATTGAGATAAGGACTGCTAGCGCAGTTGCAAGGCGGCTGACATAATTTATAGCAACATATTTCTCTGTTTACTAAACGGCTGTTTTGGTGTGTGTGTGTGTGTCACGAAATTTTTATTGTTTATGGAAATGGTATTCATTCGAATTTCGGCATTTTGACAAAATCAATACAGTAAATCGACCCTTGCGAACAACGTGGTAACTTTTGTTTTTTGATCCGAAACCTCTAGAGGCGTGCTTCGGAGATGCCTTCGATATGAGCGAGGAGGCGGCGCAATATTATTGCGATTTGCTTACTTGTTTATTTATTAAGAATCTGTTGAAACATCAGCGGGAAGTATAAAATAGATTTTCTCCATTTTCATATTTAGGATATACGATTACTTGAGGTATTTGCTTTATGTGTGTCTCCCAAATATTTTACAAGAATTAAAAAGTATATTACAAAGATAATCATAATTTATGGTGGTGCTAATGGGCAGACTTTATAAATCCAAATTAGCCTTTTATAAATGTAAGGATAACACTTTTATCCCACTTTTTATGACAAGAAGATAGAGGGGCATTCAAGAACAGCAGTATGTCGCAGTAACTAATAAAGATATGTCCTTAAAAATTTATGCTCGACTCGGTTTTTTTCTCGACAAAATGCCATCATGTTTCTCTATCTGGGTTGCTAACGTCAGACGTTAAGTTGTCCCTCTAAACTATTCTACCACAGTCGTTTAAGAAGTTTTTTTAACCAGTTATCCATAACCATCATATTTTGTAATCAAGTAATGGAGTAAGAGGTGATCATCTACTAAGATTAAGACGAAGAAAGCAAGAAGAAAGATAAAAAACACATTATATATCGCTAATTAATACATATTTATATATATTTATATTGAAAATTTACACTCAAGGGTTTTTATACGGCTATAGAGGCCATTAGGTTTTCTCTATTTGTATTATTATGTTATGTTGCATGTCGCAATTGCGCCTCTAAGAAGTAATCATCTACCAACATTTCGAACAGATCGGAATGATATAATTAATGGTAAGAATATAACGAATGCATTTGATTGGAATAATTTATTGCTAATCTACTGTTAAGTGGATTAACACAAAATCTACTTTTTAAGTATCTGCATAGCCGATAAATCAGTTTTAGTCATCGCCTGGTGATTCCAAAAATTTACATTATAATAAAGATGTAGTCCAAAAATATTTAGTTGCGAAAGATAAATATGAAATATATTAATTTTATTGGCATTATATTGTTATTAATGTTATTTCTTAATTAAAGTTGAAATTCGCATTATTACAACATTTATAGAATACCAGTTATGTTATATTAGTGAAAAGAGAGAAAAGAACAAAAAACGAAGAAAATGAAAAAGAGATAAAAGGGAAAGCGAAAGGAAACAGTAAACAATGAAACAAAATAAAAAGGTTAACAAATGAAAACTTAAAAATATTAACGATAATAAAGATAAAGAAAATATTTATGTAAGATGACCAAAAGAGAAAAAAATAAGAAAAAAAAATTGTTTGTACGAACATGAAGGAAAAATATAAAATAAACTAAAGAAAGAACTTGATGAACCACTTGGGAGGGAAGGGACCGGTGGAACTCTTGTGGATACCTGGGCATAATGGCATTAAGGGAAATCTAATTGCACATGATCTTGCCAGACTAGTGACCAGAGAAAATCTCTATTGACCAGAACCTGCAGTGGTAATAAGTCAGAATCTGATCAGAGACCGCATAAATGACTGGGCAAGAGACCAGCACAATAAAATATGGAGAGAAGTAACGGGTTGTCGAATAACCAAACTCATCGAATACTCACAGATTGAGAAATGGGCCCAAGAATTCATTAAATTGAACAGGCACAAAGCCAGAACCCTAGTGGGAATCATAACAGGCCACCATGGTAGCCTGAATGCATATAAGCACAAGCTGAGGCTAACTGACAGCCCGGCCTGCAGATACTGTAAAGAAGGCGAGGAAGCCTCGATTCATCTTCTTTACACCTGCCCCATACTGGACGAGAAAAGGTACCTTATATTAGGGGCCCCTGTAATCCTAGAGCAGGCGAGCCTTAAGGCGAGGGACGTGCCTAAATTTCTCCTTTTATGATATAGCATTTTTGGATAATGAGCCGGATAAAAAGGGACTACCCATGCGATCAGTGACTGATGAGGCCTAAACCCATATAACATAATAATAGTGGACTTGGTAAATCTATAATGGAAGAAAAAAGAAGAAATATATAAATTGGAAAAAGAAAAGAGAAGGGTATTTTTATGTTCAAAATAAAAAGTAAAATGACATTCTCATAAAATAACAAATTTTTGACAGAAATGCGTAATTTCATTGAGTCCAAAATAATCAGCTACATGATGGAGATAAAGGAAGAGAAAGAGGAGAAAGGAAGGGAGTGGCGAGAGAGGGGAGGGATAGAAAGAAGAACAGAAAAAGCAAAAGACAAAATATAAGAGGCAAGAGGTGAAAGACGACACGAAATATAAGAGTCAAAAGACCAGAGACAAATAAAAAGAAAAAATAAAAGGGAGTGGATTAAACGAGTGACAAGAGGTGATCGACGAGATGAGAGACAAGAGATAAGGGAGAATAAACCAGAGACAAGAAACAAGGAAAAAATAAAAGAAAAACGCAGAGAAAGAGGAAAATTCAAAAAATAAAAAGAAAAGTAAACAGTAAAGAAAAGAAAAGAAAAAGATAAAGAAAACGAAAAAGGGAAAGAACCATAAAAAATAAGAAAATAGCATCCTCATTATCAACGATGTTTCATGTCAATCATTCACTTTAATTATTGAAGTAATCACTTTCAATCTTACAAGATGTTCTATTTTCTTTTTTATTCTTGCTACACTTACCTTTGACTACGACTCTGTCCGCGTCATATCACAGAACCCGTCTAATTATAATTTAATTCAGAGACAGTAAACAAGTTATTATTACTTTTGTATATTATTACTCGAGTTATTATTTATTATAATGATGGAAAATTCTAATGACCATAAAAATGGTGAGCGGCCGTTTCGTGCCGCCGGTGTTCCTTATCAATTTTCGATCTAGTATTCTGAAACATACCAGGCTAAATCTTACGATATTTCGCGTGCTAACAGGGCCATATTTCAAAGGAGGATGATGCGGCCGACGTTACGTCCCAATATGGCTTTAACGTTCTCGTAATTAACAGCAATAAAGATATTACAGCGGCACTAACTTGCTGGAACAATTTCAATTGTTTACATTTATGTACTTTTAAATTAAAAGGAATGCCAGATATGATACACCCTGGGGTTCGTTAGCCACGGAACAATTTAGCCCAGCTGGAATATTAATATCACGCCAGAGGTTTATATAGTGAAATGATATTGATGATAAATAAATAAATATCGTTAACCCGATATTGAAAAATATCAAAATTAATATGGAGGACATCAGTGGCGTGGATACCAGGTCAAGCGAGTTAAAGGGCTCGGATCGAGCATCAAAGCATCATATTATTCCTTTTAAATTTCAAAACGTATTCTTGACTTTAAATTTTTTTTAAATTATATAATTTCCATAAAATATAGTACAGGATGAGCGAAACTCGATATCTTAGCCATATTATAAGAAAACGAAAAACGACAGAAAAAATCTGAGAAGAGGTTCTTCAATGGGATTGAGTAAGGTCCATTTCAAACCGAATTTGCATATTTTTCGATATTTGGGAACTGAAGTAATGACGCCAGCGAATTTTTTTCCCAAAAACATACCTATATTTTGGCATATTTAAAAAGAGCTAATTTTTGTGAATAATTTTTGTGCAGAAAAAAAATTTCTATCTTTTTTCGTAAAAAGATTATATGCAAATTTGTAAAAAAAAGTATCAAAAATTCGCAATCGTCACGATTTAAGCAAGTAGCCTTTGGAAACAAATAGCAAAGTCGCATCTGTCAATAATTAATTTAATTGTTGACAAATATTGTTTTGTTATCATTTGACTTTAAAAATGTTCACACACAACGAAAAGGCGATATGTTATTAGTTTATGGGGAATCTCAAGAGAACTCTAGAAGAGTAGTTCAATTATACGCCCAGAGATATCCCGAAATTGTTATTCCGAGCTTAAAAATATTTGCGAGATTGGAACGCAATTTACGTGCAAATACAAGGCATTTTCTTTTCGAATGGGAAGAAAAATTGTTAAAAGGGTCAATTCTGACAATACTGTTGCCACTGTTTTGCAGTGTTTTGAAGATCATCCAATGAACTCGATTCGACAAGCCTGTCGTGAGTTGAACTTAAAATATAGTTCGGTACGAAAAATTTTTAAAGAGAATAGTTATCACGATTATAAGATTCATAACTTAGCACACTTGTCAGATCAATATCAACAACGAAGAATTAATTATGTTGCCCAAGTAATGGTAACATTAGAGATCAATGACAATCAGTTTTTTTTTCAGCATATGTTGCTCTGTTAATAACGGTAAGCCCAATAAAAAAAATGAACATTTTTGGGATTCTGAAAATCAAAACTAGAAACCAAGGACACTTCCGAATTAACGTTTGGTGTGGTATTATTTATGGGCATTTGGTTGGTCCATTTTATTAAGAAGGAATTTTAAATAGTGAGCGATATTTGCAATTTCTTTATGAACAGCTTCCTGTGCTTCTGGTAAATGTGCCATTACAGCTGGGAGCAAACATGTATTTCCAGCATGATGGAGCTCCACCGCATAAAGCAAGAATTGTCCGACAATATTTAAATGAAACTTACGGAGAAAGTTGGATAGGTATAAATGAACCGTTACAATGGGCGCCTAAATCACTGGACTTGACTTGACTTCTTCTTGTGAGAAAAAATAAAGTTTATAGAACACCATCTGTTAACTTGGAACATTTAAGATAAAAAATCAGAAATTCTTGCAATGAGCTATCTAGAGAAATGTTTCGTAATGCTTCAGTGAGAGAAGTAAGGCAGAAATTGGGTAAGTGTTTAGGAGTAGAAGGTGGTTACATTGCAAATTTGTTGTAATGATTGCCTATATACTTTGTTTCTTTCTGTGGTAATAGTCGTAACATATTATGTGTTTTGTAATATTAAATTAATAAATAATACTAATTAATATCGTTTAATTATTAACAGATGCGACTTTGCTATTTGTTTCCAAAGGCTACTTGTTCAAATCGTGACGGCTACGAATTTTTGATAATACTTTTTTTTACAAATTTTCTTATAACTTCTTAACGGAAAAACATAATAATAATTAATAGCAAAATTAAAAAAAATACGATGACGTTATTACTCCAGTTTCCATATATGGAAAGATATAAAAATTGGGCTTAAAACGGACCTTACTCAATCCCATTTAAGAACGTCTCTTCAGATTTCTTCTATCGTTTTTCCTTTTCTTATAATAGAGCTGAGACATCGAGTTTCGCTCACCCTGTACAGCACCAAAAGGACGTCGGACTGTGATGGCTGAAAAAAATAATGGAGATACAGGCCACAAGATTATGACACAAGATCAAAAGAAAATACGAAACGACCGATCGAAAAATGAAATCTATTTTAAATATTATAGTACGAGTACTGGACCCTCGGCAATCGACATTTCCACTGCTATTAGCTAGCAAAAGATTCATTGAAAATACTGGCAATACAATTACGGAGCTGATACTGGAGACGTTAGAAAAATGTCAAGTGTCATTAAGTCGAATATTGGTGTTTGTGACCGATGGTGCTGCGACAATGCTTTCAGTAGGCCCTTTCACAGGACGGTTGTAGATTGTTACATGTTACATCTTGTGACAGGAACTATTCGATAATGATTTCCCAAGGTAGATGCATTAATAGCTAGTACAAAAAGAATGTGTTTCTAAAATCTCCTAAACGTCTGCACGAGTTTCACAGAAAGTGTCCAGGAACTCCCGAACCACCAGAACCGATCATTAGACGCAGGGAAACATGGCTGAACGTAACTTTTCATTATTCTGAAAATTACCAGCAAATAAAACCTGTAATACTCGTACTACAGTTCAATCCTACCGAGGCTGCAACTATTAAGGAAAGGAGTACAGAATTTCGAATATTTCAATTTAAGCTGCTTTAAAAACTATCATACCAACTATAAATTAGTGCATGACGCAATAGAGAAATTATAAAATAGTTCGTTGGCATTAGCGGGCTACCCTGCAAGTAGTGAATCAGGTAAATTCACTGTTACACGCTGCAGGTGATGCAAATGAGCGTGTCAAACAAAAGTTCGAAAATGTGTTAAAGAAAGACTCCGATTTTAACAATTTAAGATAAGTTTGTGATGATACTGCTAATAGTGATAGTTCATCTACAGATTCGTTACGTGAGTGCAAAGAGTGTTTTAAGTAGGTATGTCCATATTACATCAATAGATGTCGAACGGTCGTTTTGCAAATATAGGAACATATTTTCACCACAGCATTCTCTGTGATAAATATGGAAACATACCTGATGCTGCAAAGTATCTACGGATCGTCTCCAATTCGTGATGATGATGATGATGCTAGTTCATCACGATAGTTAAGAGGGTACATACAGTGTTATATTTAGCGTTAAATTACCACTTTTTGTGCAATAATGGACACAAAATAAATAAATGAAATTTGAAATTATTATCGACGCGCGTAAACACAAGAAATGCAAATGGCTGTCGCGTGACGTCACTGTATATTATTTTGTTGAGAGATAGATGGGCGTTTAGTGTAATTTTGTTAAATATTCCTTTTTCGGTGTGCTAATCTATTTATTATTATTAATATTGAACAATTGTGTGTAGACTATGGCAACAGACAGTAGATTTGTGCAAGGACAATCTCATAACTTGCCAAAGATTGATTCCTTGACCATGTTTTCCTTTCTAGGAGAAAATTCACAATTTATGGGTATTGAAATTAGAGGAATTAAAACTGCAAGGTTAGTATATCTATATTTACCATTTCATATTTTAATGCATGTTTATCTGAGAATTATTCATGTCGGTTACATATTCAGTCTGGCTACTTTGGCTGTATTCTTTACTTGTGGTATCTGTTCCAGATGAAACTGAACTTCCTTCTTCAGATGAAAGGTGTAATTGTCGCTTTATTTGTGGCATTTTTATTGGTGATGTGGCTATGTTAATCGTAACTATTTTTAATGGAGAAATGGATGTATTAGCTTGATTAGACTTTGCGCTGATGCCCTTAGTTCTATATTGAGCTCTACTCTTCACTTGGGTAGATTTATCTTGACTTGAACTCTCACAAACATTCGAGAGAGGTTCCTCTGGAAAATCAAGGAAAGCTGACGTACTAGGCAGCTCAAAGTCGCAAACCGTTGAACTGGAGGCAACTAGTTCACTTTCTGCCTGCTGAATAATTTGCAGCCGTCTGCGTTTCACCCCAGTTTGTCGCTCAGGTACTGGTTCTCTCTGGCAGCTGAAAATATAAGGTAGGATGCCCTTTTTCAAATTTAACCTCTGTACATTTCCAGCCAGTCTGTATTGCCAGTAATTTTCCATGTCTTCCTCCAACTGTAAAAAAGATTCAAATGTAAATATTATTTAAGTATCTATATCTAATTACCTCCAAAACAAACATCATCATCATCATTAGGTCATCGGTCCTAAGACTGGTTGGACGCTAACCTCTAGCTTCTCCTATCTTGTGCTAACCTACGCATTTCGCTAATTGCGCTACAACCTACATCTCTTACTATTTGCGAGCAGTAGTCTAGTCTAGGCCTACCTCTGCCTTTCTTCAATCCTATTTCTGCCTCCAAAATATCGCGGACTATTCCCCCATGTCTCAGCAAGTGGCCTACCATTCTATCTCTTCTCTTCTTTATGTTTTTCCACATACTTCTTTTCTCGCCGACTTTCTCCAATACTTCTTCGTTTCTAACCCTATCAGTCCATGGTATTTTCATCATTCTTCGGTAACACCACATCTTAAAAGCTTCTAATTTCTTCCTACTTGCTTCCCCTACCGTCCAGGTTTCGCAACCGTATAGTGCCTAGCTCCATACATATGTTTTCAAAAATCTCTTCCTTGTTTCTAAGTTTATTACCCCCGAGCATAAAAGTGCTTTCTTTTTGTTAAAAGCTACTCGACCCTGCGCTATTCTGTGTTTTATGTCTTTATCGCTTCTTCCATCCCAATTTATTTTACTTCCTAAATATGTGAAGTCTTTAACTTCCTCCAATTTTTCATTATTAATTTGTACTTTCATTTTTGCTCTGCTCTCGCGCCCTCTGCACACTAACACTTTAGTTTTGTTCTTATTCACCCTCATTCCGTATTCCTCTGTCAACACTGCCTCCATTTCGTTCAATGCTGATTCTAATTCCTCCTTACTAGATGCTAATACTGCTATATCATCCGCGGATCTCAGCATTTTTAGTTTCTGTCCCTGTACTTTAATCCCGAAATCCACTCTACCTTTCACCACATTAATCGCCTCTTCGATGTACAGATTAAAAATTAGTGGTGATAGCGTACATCCTTGTCTTACTCCTTTCCTAATACCTACTTCCCTTTTTTCCCCTTCTACTTCTATAACAGCAGTTTTCTCTTTGTATAGATTGTATACTACTCTCCTATCTCTATACTTCATTCCCGCGCTCTTTAATATCTCGAACATTTTTTCCCATCTTACGTTATCAAAAGCTTTTTCTAAATCTAGAAATCCTATATAAGCGTTCTTTCCTTTTCTATTGTTTTCTCTAACATTACTCTTAGCGCCAGAATAGCTTCGCGAGTTCCTCTATTTCGCCTAAACCTGAATTGGTCTTCTCCTAGTATTTCCTCCGCTCTATTTTCCATCATCTTCTGCACTATTCTGGTTAAGATTTTTGACGCATGGGAAGTTAGGCTAATCGTTCTAAAGTTCTCGCATTTGTCGGCTCCTCTCTTTTTCGGTACAGTAACGATAATGTTCCTCTTATAATCCTCCGGCATCTCGCCCGTTTCGTATATGTATTTTACCAGTTCAAACATCCTATTTACTACTTTCTGTCCCGCACATTTCAAAATTTCCGCCTGTATTTTATCTACACCCGGCGCTCTATTATTCTTTAACCCCTTAGTGCTATTTCAAGTTCCTCTCTCAATATAGGTTTTCCTACATCTTCCCTATCGATGCTAGATTCTTCCTCTAATTCCGAAGGCAAGAGGAAACCACCACATTATAATCCTCAGAACAGCTAACAGAAAACCAAAACAAACATTTTCTAAATATTCCATGCGGCAAGTAATATGAAAACAAATACATCCAAAACAAATAAATGTTATTAGGTACTCACAATAAAATGATCCCCGCAACAATATAGCGGCGTCGAACTTGATTGCTTTATATTTTTCTTTTCGTCCCTTTTCATTGCTACGCACCATTTCTTTCTCATTCTTTCCTCTTTGGGAACCGAGAAGAACAATTTTTCGGGCGTTGATACCGTAGTATTTGTACACATTGGTACGATGCAATACTTATAAAATTTGTGTTTTATCGGCTCCATACCCTTAGGCACTTTATAAAACGCACTTGTTACAGATTTTACAAACTGTTAGCACTAAACCAAATCAAAACAGTGGCGATTGGGATGCAGTGACGTTGATCAATTAGACTAGCGTTTTCGAACACATGACTTTGTTTGCATAAATGAATGAATTAATTTTATTAATTATGCAAAAACTACAGATTTTCATGAAAAATTACTATAATATTCTTCTTAAGTACTTATTATATGGCAGAAAAAATATATTTTCAGGCGTATAGAAGTTTCATGCAAATTACCTATTGTTCGAAGTACTTGGGAGAATAAATAATTAAAGATACAATTTGAGGACAATACGAGTTTATTGATACCCTGTATAACAACTAAATTACGTACAAAGAAATTAAGATGTGTATTCTAACGTATAATCTTTCAGACTGACTTGCTAAATAATCAATTTTTATTTCAACGACATTTGAACAGTTAAACATTCGATATTGAGTTACCCGAACTCATAAATGCTGACCTAATGTTTATGTTTAATTTCAGGCACCGCATGAAGACTATTTTTAAACCTAAAATAATTATTGTTGAATGTAATATTCCAACACCCCCTCGCAACTATAATTATTTTTCAATCAGTCAACCAGACCACCCTTGGTGCTTAAATGTTCTAGCTTTACTTTATTTAGCGGCTTGGTTAACATATCAGCTATCATTTTTTCAGTCGGACAATACTCGAATGCAATAACCTGATTTTCATACAATTCTTTTAAAAAATGATACTTTGTATCAATATGCTTCGTTCGATTGCTAAATTTATGGTTTGCTAGCTGCTTTAAACAGCTTTGATTATCTTCACCTGTCTTCAGCTTAAACACCCATTTACATGATATGATGTTTTTGTCTTCCGGTGTAAGTACTAAATCCCATACTTCGTTATTCTTCAAAGATTTCATTTCTTCTTCCATAGCTTTCCTCCATTTTTCGCTATCACTGCTGGCAAGAGCTTCTTTAAATGTTTTTGGTTCTATTTCCCGAAGTTCAGCTAACTTTGCTGTGTAGCGCTCAGGTGGGACTCCTTTATTTATTCTATTTGATCTACGATCACCTCCGTGCTCTATATAGAACTCTTCACTTGGTTGATAGCTGTTATCGCTGCCACAAGATTGTTCTGTACCTGAACTTTCATATACATTAAATTCTTCCGTAGCTTCTTCTATTTCTTCAGTTTTTTCGAAATCTGCGACCTCATGTCTCCCAGTGTCATTTGGCTCCGTTCTTTCTTGCTCCTTTTTGAACTCAATAGTCGCTTCTTCATCTTTTATCTTTTTTTCTTTAACACGAATATTTCTTTCAGGAAATACCGCACTACGGCTAATTTTTATACGCCCTGTATCTAAATCTAACAATCTATATGCTTTAGATTCATCAGAATATCCTACGAAAATTAGTGATTCTGCCTTTTTATCAAATTTATTTTTAATTTGTTCCTTTGGAATATGACTATACACTTTAGATCCAAATATTTGCAAATTCGACACATCAGGTTTGACTTTATGCCACAACCAAACGGTGTTTTCTGTTTTAACTGAGTAGGTAGTCGATTTTGCAGATAATTGGCTGTAACAACTGCTTCCCCCCAAAATTTCTTTGGTAAATTCGCATCGATTAACATGGACCTAGCCATTTCGACTAGCGACCTGTTCTTTCTCTCTGCAACACCGTTTTGCTCTGGAGAGTACCCCGCCGTGTACTGTATCTTTATGCCCTTACCGCTTAAATATTCCCTTAACGCATTATTTACGTACTCGCCACCCCTATCTGACCTAATACCCTTTGGTACCCTGCCTGACTGATTACTCATTAACTCGATAAACTCTTTAATATATTTTTCAGTTTCATTCTTATGTTTCAGTAAATACACAGTTGTGTATCTTGAGAAATCGTCTATTAAAGTAAGAATATACCGTTTACCCCCTGGAGTAACAGTCTTCATGGGACCGCAAACATCTGTATGTATTAAGTCAAGTATATTAAATGTGTTGCTTTGAGAAAATTTCGGGAAACTCTTACGAATAATTTTACCTTTTACACAGCAGTTGCAAGTTTCCCTAATCCTACAATCCTTAATATTAATCCCGATTGCCATTTTTCTTTCCATCAAGCGCTTGACTGCTTCTATGTCCCTGTGCCCAAAACGTCGATGCCACGTATGCTGACAGTTGCTGGAGTGTTCATTCACGATGCTCAGTGCCTGTTCTACAGTTGACAGCTTGTACAAGTCGGGCGCCGGCCTCGCACTCGCAATCACTTTTCCGCCTGAGACAATTTTACAGTTATTGTTGTCGAACTGCACGTTATACCCCGCACTAGTTAACTTTTTCACAGAAAGTAAATTTGAATATAAGTCCGGCACATACAACACGTCGTCGATTTTTAGCTTATTCACTCCCGCACTATTCGCGCACTTGATGAATCCTGTTCCTATACCCTGAACCTTGGAGTGTTGCCCTTTCTCCGCTAACCTCACAACGCCTTTTCTACTACCGTCAAATTGGGTATAAAATTCTTTGTAGTTTACCATGTGACTCGAAGCTCCTGAATCCACATACCACGAAGCAGAATCCCTGTTTACGTCAGTTGAACTTGAATTTACCATAAGACACGCTTCATCACTGTCACCAGTATTAATTTCAGTAACTTTATTGGTCTTTTCTCTTTTAAACGCTTTATACTTGAAACAGTCCCGTTTAAAATGACCTTTCCTGTTGCAAAAGTAACATTGCTTTACATCTGTACTTGCAGTTTGATTACTTTGGATCCTTTTATTATACACTGATTTCATGGCTGACTCGTTTTGACTTTTCAAAGCTCCTTGACGCCTCCTGTACTCATCGATTAATTTACTTTTTACGAATTCAAGCGTGAATTCACTCGATGACTTACTTTCCAGCGCTGTGATTAAAAAACTGTATGAGTCTGGAAGACTTCCCAGCAAAATGCCTGCCGCAAACCTGTCCTTAATTTCTTCCCCTAAAGCGGCCAGTTTATTCAATAATTCCAAGAATGAACTTATGTGTGCTTCCATATCACCATTCTCATCTAGCGATAGCCTGCAAATTTGCTTTAACAGAAAAACCATGCTAGATAAACTCGATTTTTGATGATACTCCTTTAGTGCTTCCCACGCATCATGCGCGTATTCCTTATTTCTGATATGCACTAGTTGACTAACATCGACAAGTAAGACTATGGTTGATAAGGCCTTGTCATTTTTCTTCTGCCAGGTGCCGTTTCGTTCCTCCGGTGTTGGTAATTCAGTCGAAACTACATCCCATAAATCCGCATTTATTAATAACATTTTCACTAAATAGTTCCAGGACTGGTAGTTTTGCCCGTTCAACTTTTCGATGTTATACTTAGCACTTTCCGCCATTTTCCAGTTGTCTATACAACAATAGTTATCACTCGCGATGTACCTTTTAATTATTCTCCCTTACAAGTGAGCTTACCCGACGCACCTGGGCCCATAACCTGTTCGAAGTACTTGGGAGAATAAATAATTAAAGATACAATTTGAGGACAATACGAGTTTATTGATACCCTGTATAACAACTAAATTACGTACAAAGAAATTAAGATGTGTATTCTAACGTATAATCTTTCAGACTGACTTGCTAAATAATCAATTTTTATTTCAACGACATTTGAACAGTTAAACATTCGATATTGAGTTACCCGAACTCATAAATGCTGACCTAATGTTTATGTTTAATTTCAGGCACCGCATGAAGACTATTTTTAAACCTAAAATAATTATTGTTGAATGTAATATTCCAACACCTATTACTTTGAATTATTACTTTATTATCCTTGTTACGATGCGTACGTCTATGGTGCACAGCACATTTTCTATAGCCTTAGTAAGTAGCCTTAGTAGTATTTTGACTAGATTGTGATACGCATTCAAGATTTTAGTGAAGAATCGAAGATTGTCCCCAGGTCGTTCTTTATTAGACATATGTCTATTAAATTTAAGCAAAGCCAATGGGACTTTCTAGTCTTTCCATCAGAACCGTATGGGTATGCATCTCCTCATTATTATTACTATTCCTTCCTAATTGCGTTTCTATACCATATCTAATCTAAAATACTGCTCGTTGCGTCATTATATAAAATATTATAAATGTGTGCAACGAATAAAAGCGTTCCACAAAATATTACCAAACCTCTATACACTCATTCACATCAGAGTTAATTAGCTTTTTCTTCGGATTCGGTCTTAATCGCTCCATAAATACTAGACCAGCCTTTTCGGTATAATGAAATGGACCGAGAAGTTGATAATTTAGACGAACACGTAGGATTGGAAAAGCGATTATAATACCAATATTTTACGGAACGACCACAATCGACTAAAATTATAATTATTCATACCGCCAGGTGGATATGAATTAATTGTTGAAATATATTATGTAAATGAGATCAACTCTGAGATGATAATTTGTAGAAAATTTCGTCATCGAATTGATAGAAGCGGTTGTTAAGATCCTACAGGCCCCATAAAACAGTGGAAATTTTCTAAAAAAAATACTAATTTTTACAATAAAATTAGTTTAGAACTTTTAACGTTCCTATAATTAATATACAATTAATTTTAAACGCGCGATTCAGATTAACATTTTTTTTAACCTCACCCAGAAAACACTAGAGATTATATGGAACTTTGTAGACGATCCACCTATAAATTCTATTGCCAATAATTGTCAATCGTAAATTACCGTGGGGAAATAAATGTTAACTGTTATTGCCGGTATACAAATTAATTTTTATGATTTAAAGCATCCCAGTTATTTTCGTCGGGAAGGAGAATCTAAGAGATAATTTTAGAACGTCTGCCAAGTAGGCAACAGGTTTTTTTGAGCCTTACACATTCGTCAGTTTAATAAAAGTGCTGCGATAGAATGCTGAAACGTTTTTTTTAGGCGACTGTATGTTAAACTAATAAAACTAAACTAATAAACACCATAAAACTATTCAATTCGGGACTGAAATTAACATTGTCTGGAATCAATTATCGTCAAATAATCACTATATATAAAATATGGAACCCTAATATAATAAAAATATAACCCTCTACCAAAGAGAGTGAGTAAAGCAACTACTACGTTTTTATACCACTATATTTTCACAGAAACGTGACTGCAGTTTCGATAATTATGTCATTTTCAAACGATGATTCAACTAAGAATGTCTTAGTTGAATCATCGTTTGAAAATGACATAATTGTCGAAACTGCAGTCACGTTTCTGTGAATATATAGTGGTATAGAAACGTAGTAGTTGTTTTACATATTTCCGTTGTGAATTATGAACTACCACAGAGTAACGGCTTCCTCGATTAATTTCTCTACCAAAGAACTTTGGAACCTGAGGTTGTTTATTTATGTTCTGTATTTGTATATGTTTTAATTAGTTTATTAGTTTAGTTTAGTAAAGGGCCATAGTTTTTTTTTCTGTCATCATTCATCTATACATAGGTTTTACATTTTATCGGTTTAGTAAAGTAGAAATCCCCTTGATGTTCTTGAAAAGAAAGTTGGTAGAACTCTTTTCTGCCTTCTACACTTAAGATAAAGTAATTTAGCTACTTTTAAATAGGAAGATAAGTGGGAATATGGAAAGGGGGCTGGGATTGACAGCTTACCGTCATTGTTCTTCATAAAGTGTAAAAAACAACAATTTCACTTCCCTTGTTCATTATATATAATAAATCTCTCTCAAAGGATGTTTTTCTGACTGCCTAGAAAAATGTATTCTAAAAGTTATTCTAATATTTCATAGTGGAAATAGAAATTTGATAAGTAACTACTGTCCTATATCTATATTATCAGTAAGTAGGTAAGTTACTTGAGGCTACTTGAGGAACTGTTTTTAAATATTGACAAATTCTATTCAATAACATTTTCAAGGCGATCTGAAACATTATATTTTCATACCATCTAATTAACTCACAACTAAAGAAAGTATACTCGATTATGAATCTAGGTATTATTTCAGAAACTAAGTGGAGAAAAGGCCGAAAAAATGTAAGTAATCGATAAGAAATTCCGTGTAACGGCTGCTTCACATGTGATTTAATAAAAATGAAGTATTGTATTGCAATGGTATGTTTATTATTAAACTTAAGTAGATACTAAAAAATGGAATATCAGGTTCAAGTTCTCATTCGACCAAGAAACATATATCCTGCTGACGATGATCGCATTACTATCTAAAGATGTATACACAGGTCTGTTAAAATGTGGGTTGTAGTTAAGGATAATATAATAAGTGTCTTATATTTTTGAAAACCTCGTCAGAAAGATAGTGTGTCATGAAAATGGAACACGATGAGTAAAGTTTTGCAAAACACCGGTGGAAACGTTCTACGTTATCGTAATTACAAAAAGAAAGAATGGATCTCGGACCAAGCTTGGAAACTTGTTGAGAAACGCAAATCTTGGAAAAACACAATCAACTCAGCGAATAATATGAATGACATGGAAAGGGTAGGCTTGAAAGAAAATTATAAAGAGCTGGAAGAGAAATCCAGCTCCAATTCCATTTATCTGCGAGAGCAGATAAACGGAAATGGTCGAATGATATCGTGATCAAGCCCAGCGTGCAGTTGATAGCAGCAACATACACGAAACATAGCGCGTTGCTCGACGTCTAACTGGAAAACTATCAAACGCTGAAAACCGTTAAAAGCAGCAGAGAGTCTATTAACAACTGAAGCAGATCAAAGGGAAAGGTGGAAGGAACATTTTGAGAATCAGCCCGACAACAATGCAATCTCAACACAGAACCGCCCTCAGCATTCTATAAACGAAGTAAAATCAACTATAAAACAATTGAGAAACGGCAAAGCTCCCGGTATCGATAATATATTAACTGAAATGTTATAATCCGATATTCCGGAAATATCAGAGATTTTGCATCCGGTTATAAGTGAAGTATGGAAAATCCGTATGACTCCTGACGAATTTATCGATGCTTTGATCATTATGACCTAAGAAAAATGACCTTACAATCTGTAAAAATTGGCGAGACATAACATTCCACAACGCCGTTAACAATATCATAGGCATAGTCTTACACGACCGCATTTCAACAGTTCTAGAACCAATTATTCGTAAGCAATAAGGCGGTTAGTGATCTCACCGATCATGTGTAGATCACATAAACACCCTAAGAGTCATAGTAAAACACTCCGTAGAATTCGATACAGGATTGCACTTATTGTTCGTCGATTTGGAACAATCAATTGACAGTCTGGATCGGGAGATGATGTGGAAGATCTTATCAAGCTACGGTATACCAGCGAAGTTTCTGAGTGTTATTTTAAGGATCTACAGTAATGCACTATGTCGTATTTTATATCATGCAAAACTAGGACGCGCTTTCAACGTAAGCTCTGGTGTTAAACAAGGTTGTGTCTTCTCCACACTTCTGTTCCTCCTAGTCCTCGACTGTGTAATGCGGAAAGTGAATGCTGGAAAAGTAAAGGTATTCAATGGACGCTTACGGAACGGCTAGAGTGTTTTGACTTTACTGATAATCTTTCACTCATGGCTCAAAAGGCTAGTGACGTGGTTGAATAATTATGACGACTTGTTAAGTTTTCCGCCCAGGTTAGATTGAAAATTATGTCGTAATGACAAAACTTCGAGTTAATACAACAATCCCATGCACACTGATGATCGAAGGGAAAACCATTAGGATGTGGACAGGTTCTATTATATGGAAAGCAATATTACAAATGATGGAGGTGCTGATGCAGATGTAAGGAATAGAATTCACAAGACACGATAAGCGTTTATATCACTTAATAACGTATGGATATCAACACGGCTATATCTGAAAATGCGCTTCTTCAAAACCAGTTGTATTTGAATACTTATGTACGGATGTGAGACTTGGAAGTCAAATTCGTCCATCGAACACAAAATACGATACAAGTCTTCATAAACAACTGCCTGAGGTGAATTCTAAATATCAGATCGCCAGAAACAATAAGTAATGAAGAGTTGTGGAGGATAACTGATTCTGAGCAAATAAAAACCCAAAAACAAACGGTGAAAGTGGAAATGGATTGGCCATACCCTGATAAAACTAAATGGAGGCATAGCCTGCACGGCATTGGGTTGGAATTCACAAGGAAAAAGGAAGAAGGGTCGGCCAAGAAATACGTGGCACAGAACGGTTATCGATGAAGAGTAGCTGGTAAAGAAACGAAAGCTAGAATCCGATGGAGCCATTTCCTGGATGCACTATATTCCCCCGTAGAATAGAGTTTAAGATGATGATTTTCGAAAGGTTCAGAGACGTTACCGACTGATTTTTTGAGCCGCGTAGTAGAAGCAAACAATAAATGCACATACATCCCTGTGCCACGCCTCTGTCGAGAACTCTGCTCCGTTTCGAAAGCATTCTGGTTGTGTCATCCTTATCCTTTATCCGCTTATTTATACCAAATAAATTTCTAGCCAGGCCACATAAAAACAGGTAATATTATTTTAAATGAAATGCAGCATATTGCTCGGGTATCTCCAACTTGAAGTGGCCCGCCGCTATCCCTAGAGCGGGCATTAGCATACGAATATTCCATTAATACTTTTTAAAAACTCCCAGTGATTTGTGGGATGAGTTATGATAGTAGATCTTGTCCAATGAAAAGGTCAAGTGATAATGGTGAACCCTGAATTTATGCGGCTGGGTATATGGTCGTGTATTGGGAACAACTATTTTATTAATAATAATGTGCATATGCGGACGGTTTACCGAACGTTATTTATCACCTTTGAAATGCGTTTGATTCGATCTCAACAGGTGCCGGTTTGCTATTTCTTGTTGTTTAAACGTATTATTATGTAACATATAATTCGAGGGGATATATGGAGACCACCGCATTGAATCCCATAATTAAATAATTTATATGTAAAAAACAATACTAATAGTTTATAAGAATGTAAATTATTGAGAATAGACAGAAGTAAAATCATACATTATTATAAGATGATTATTCTGCTTACTTATTCATGATTATAAAACCGCCTTTACTTTTTCACGTTCTTACTTTTCCGCACTCCACTATACGCGAAAAAATAATGTAATCGTGTAAGAAAATAATGTTTTCTAGGGTTTATTTTTCGTTTTTCGGACTAAAAAAAATGGTTTTTAAACCATTTTGTGTGTGTGTGTGTGTGTGTGTGTGTGTGTGTGTGTGTGTGTGTGTGTGTGTGTGTGTGTGTGTGTGTGTGTGTGTGTGTGTGTGTGTGTGTGTGTGTGTGTGTGTGTGTGTGTGTGTGTGTGTGTGTGTGTGTGTGTGTGTGTGTGTGTGTGTGTCGTTGTCGTTGTCTTTGGCGTTGTCGTCATCGTCGGCATATATTCTTATTAGCACGATAACTCATCTAAATCGTGTCGGATCGATCGGGTTTTGACTGATTTTGATCGGGGACATCTTCCAGATGACACCTGTTGATTTTGAGGTGGATAGGACACACCCCACCCTGTCCATGGGTCATGAGAAAGCATGATGGTGGACTATTTGATATGTTTTTGTTAGCACGATAACTCAACTAAATCGTGTCGGATCGATCGGGTTTTGACGTCCTCGATCAGAATTAGTCTCCCAAATGATACCTGTTGATTTTGAGGTGGATATAATACACACTACCATGTTCGTGGGTCATGAGAAAGCACAATGGTAGACCATTTGAGAAATTGTTTTTGTTAGCACGATCACTCAATTAAATCCTGTCGGATCGATCGGGGTTCGACTGATTCTGGTTAGGGACATCTACCAGACGACATCTATTGATTTTGAGGTGGATAGTGCACACCCCACCCTATCCATGGGTCATGAGAAAGAACGATGGTGGACTCATCATCATCATTAGGTCATCAGTCCTAAGACTGCTTGGACGCTAACCTCCAGCTTCTCCTATCTTGTGTTAACCTACGCATTTCGCTAATTGTGCTACAACCTACATCCCTTACTATTTGCGAGCAGTAGTCTAATCTAGGCCTACCTCTGCCTTTCTTCACTCCTATTTCTGCCTCCAAAATATCGCGGACTATTCCCCCATGTTTCAGCAAGTGGCCTACCATTCTATCTCTTTTCTTCTTTATGTTTTTCCACATACTTCTTTTCTCGCCGACTTTCTCCAATACTTCTTCGTTTCTAACCCTATCAGTACACGGTATTTTCATCATTCTTCGGTAACACCACATCTCAAAAGCTTCTAATTTCTTCCTACTTGCTTCCCCTACCGTCCAGGTTTCGCAACCGTATAGTGCCGTGCTCCATACATATGTTTTCAAAAATCTCTTCCTTGTTTCAAAGTTTATTACCCCCGAGCATAAAAGTGCTTTCTTTTTGTTAAAAGCTACTCGACCCTGCGCTATTCTTTGTTTTATGTCTTTATCGCTTCTCCCATCCCAATTTATTTTACTTCCTAAATAAGTGAAGTCTTTAACTTCCTCCAATCTTTCATTATTAATTTGTACTTTCGTTTTTGCTCTGCTCTCGTGCCCTCTGCACACTAACACTTTAGTTTTGTGGTGGACTATTTGAGAAAAATTGAAAAAAGTAAAACTGTCGCATAAAACACATATTCGGCATTTATGTGTTGGTTTATTTTTTCTCGGCCGGTTAATTTCGAGATAGAGATGTTCTACGTGCGGAAAAGTCCGTTTTAAGGTTTTAAAAAGTTAAGAGTTAAGAACGTCTCGAGTTAGGTACTCTCGAGGAAAGGAGAAAAAGTTGATAAATTAAGAACACAAATAACGTAGCACTAATGTCATCACCGTAAACATCCGTCCACTTAATATTACAGTTCATATTCAATCTCAAATATTCACTACACCTCACAAAATAAATTTATCATAAAACTCTTCTAGTAGGAACAAATAAGTTTTAAGGGGTAACGCCACCATAACAAGCTAAGAAAAGGGCTTTTTGACAATATCTTTTGTTTGAAAGAAAAAGGTAATGAGATAATACTATTTAAGGATAATATTATCTTATTACCTTTAAGATAAGTTATTAGGCATATATTTAAGTATAATACAAAAAATTATTATCAAATAAGATTCAAAAATGACGACACTGGATTCTCGTGAGACATACGGAAAAAAATTTACTTAATCTACATATTTATAGCTAGTGAAATACGTAGGGGATTTTGAAAATATTATTGTCTGATTAGTGAGTATCTAAATAAAATATGTCATGTTAAATTTTTGACAAAAAAAGGGCAGTCATTTGTTAATAAATAATGTATTTTAAAGGTATTCTTAAAAATTCGCATGAAAAGAATGAAAATTGTTGGAGTTATGCTGCATGCCGTTTTGAAAAATCATGTATCGAGAAAAACGTGTTTAAAATTTTGAAATGTGTTATAGACATGAGAAAATGAAATATCCAACTGTTTAAAAATATTTATTATTAATTTGGTATCTCAGGACCATAAAGCTGCGCTTCTATATTTAAATATTCTTCCTCATTCTCTTTCCAACATTTTATGTTGGAGCGTGCCTCTTTCGCTGCATCTGTCAAAGATATCTCGACGTGCTTGATCCACTTAGCATCGGCTTCTATACAAAAATTGTATGATTGATCGCCAATACCCATCTCCAAGACTTTCATAAATCGAAGAATATTAGTCAGACCATCAATCATTAAAAGTCCACCCAGTAATATCAGTCGCTATATTCAAGGCCTTTTGCCACCTGGATAAGATTTTGTAGCCAATTTCCAAACAGTAACATTGAAACTTTCATTGTTATTTTGCAAGCAATGATTTAGCCTCCCAAGCAATGGTTTAGCAACTCGTCTCGGCTCAGTTCCTCATAAATCAGTTTGATGGCCTTAAAAACTTCCTTAGGAGGCGGCGGCTTATGATGGCAAGTAGTATAGCAAAGCGGGTACGGGCTCACCCTCGGATTTGTCCGCGGACATTTGATGTGGATGGCATGTGGTCATCGTTGATCTGAAGAACTCTTGGTACAGGTATAGAACAGGTCTGTACAGGTGTAAAACAGGTCTGTACCGGTTTAAAACAGGTATGGTAACCTGTTTAATGACGTCATGTTTTTTCCTAATACCACCATATTGATAATGAATGACCCCCCCCCCCCCTGCCACACACCACATCCCAAATATGTGCCCAACCTGTATTGGAGAAGTTAGAAATCATAAGGTAAAACATTAGGCTATACCTAGACTGTACCTTTCCAGCAGGTATTTATTTAACGCATGTGTCATTTCGAAGAAATCCAAAACACAAGGAAAGAGCGCGAAATTTTAAGGAAAAAATTTTTTTAGGAAAAAATGTTCTGCTCCATATTCTATAAAGTTCAAAGAATTTGTTAAGTTTAGAAAAAAAGATTTTTTGAAAAATGTACAGTGGTGTTACTTTTTAAGACGTACCATATGATTGTAATACATACATAAAATGAATATAAAGGTAAGTCAATCAGTATCTACATAAGTTCCTTCAACTAAGACCAGAACTATCAGTGGGTAATTATTACTATTTACTGGGATTTGTACTAAATATGGAACATTAGGTAGTTCAAATCGTCTTGAATATGACATATTGAAGCCGAAACAATGATAACTTTTAAAAATAATAAATTTTAATAGAATTGATGTATATATATATATATATATATATATATATATATATATATATATATATATATATATATATATATATATATATATATATATATCTCTAAATTTTAAATCTCAAAATATTTAGATGTTGAATGTCATCGTTTTGATATTTTTATAGAGTTCTTCCCCATGCTTTTATCAGATTGTACTTTCGCGTTTCAAAGAAAGAATGTAATCCATTCTTTGGTATTTTGTGTTAAATATAATTTTAGTACAACACGATCACGATCATTTCATTCAGTTTTATCAATGTGTACAATAATTTAGTTTCGTTTTTGCATATGATAATTTCGATTAATATTACAGTTTTTGTTAAATAATCCATAACATTACATTCTCTACAAGCTTTTAAATAAATCTTACGCACTTGCGTTTTTATTCTGAATTTTATCTATTGTCCAATAAAACATGGCATGTTCTTTTAATAATATTTTACACCACAATTAATGCGGTTCAACTAGATTACCTGTAAATTATATAAATTGTAACTATCTATGTCTTAGGATCACAGTCTCAATCATTCTACTAAAGAACTATTCATTCAGTTCATCACAAATTCACTTGTAAGTCTTTAGTGTTATATGTTCCTCTTGCTTGTCGAATTACATTGTTTTTCATTTCATGTTTCTACTTTGCTTGCCTAAAATTAATAATCCTATATTAACTTGATGAATCGAACTGAGTCTATAAAGCAGTTTGTTTCTTGCAATCGCCATGTTGAAGTTTTACATGTCACATCATTTATTCTATTCTATTATATTGTCTACATCTATTACATTTCCATTATTACTATATTACTATTACATTTCTATTACTAGAGATGTACTTTCAGTATTGTTGAATGAAAAACCATAAAGCCCGCTACAGACTATGCATGCATTCCCGATTCGTTGTGCGCGATGCGTGATTCGTCCAGTTCGTTGTAGTTCGTAGCAATTCGCAAATCAGAGCTTACAGACTATGCGTTTGTTCACGATCCGTGATGTGCGTTGGCATGATTCATGATTCGTGTTAATGCGCAGCCTTTGGTAATCGTCAATTTACCGCCTCCAAGAGCGAATCACTGCGAACACACGAACCATGTTGTTTTCGAATCGATTTTCAGCGAACAAGTTCCTACACACTATTCACGAACTGTTCACGAATCGCGAATACACACATAGTCTGTAGCGGATTTAACAATAACGAATATCAGTATTATCATCGTCACAAACCAACAACTCAGGTGGTTCACTCTCAATTTCAAGATTTTACAATGTAACTGAAGATATATCTATTTCCTTCCGTCGTGTTCTTGGCGTAACTAAGGTAGTAGCAAAAAAGAAGTTGTTTTCTGAAAATCCATGAACTGCAAACAAACCTCTACAAAAATCAACTAAAGTAAATGTTATGAAATTATGTACCATTGGCTACCTGACAATAACCTTGGTAATGTATAATATTTTTTTAGTCCTGTCAGATAGAAACTTGTACTGAGCATCCCCGAAAAATGTGCTCTTTTACATTCCGAAATATAAAAATTGGTTGTCATTAAAAAGAATATCGATCATGTCATACCTCCTACGCGAATCATCCTGTATATATTAATTATATATTAGGAAGTGCGCAACTGAAAATAAAATTGACGCGTCCAAGAGTTTTATTTTAAATCTAATTATAGTTATCTGGGAAATTTTGCCACTTTCACTATACTATATAAAATATATATACTATATATATTTTACTATAACAGAATATAAGTTAGATTCTCAAGACATATCTTCTCTATTTTAGCCATTAAATCCATTAAACTAAACGCTTATGTCCGATTTAGCGGACCTATCTATTTGAAATAGCAAACCAATAAAGGAATCACTATTAAATCGAGATCATCTAAATGGGGAAAATATACATACAGATTAAATGAACAGATAACGAACTTAGTTA
Organism: Rosalia funebris; assembly: GCA_037954035.1. Lineage (NCBI taxonomy): Eukaryota > Metazoa > Arthropoda > Insecta > Coleoptera > Cerambycidae > Rosalia > Rosalia funebris. Next base: position 38,497,656 of record JAZFAV010000015.1, read on the forward strand.
ATTCTGTATATTGTATTCCTTATTTTCTAAGAACGTGAGTTAAGAACGTGAATTGAATTTGCGGACACTCAATTTAAAAATAACATGGGTATATCAAATTTTCCTCTACAATAAAATGCTTCATATGAAATTTTTTATATTCAATTACCTTATGTTTGTTTATTTTACTGCTATAAGTTATGAAATTTGTAAAAATATATAGACAAGTCTTCTGTGTATGTAATATGATACGCCAGTATTCCATTGATTGCGACCTGTTGTAACAAACTAATTATATAAAATCGTTGACTTCGGTTTATTACCAAAGTTTGTCATCTACATTATTTTAATTTCATGTAAGATAACATCACGGGAGTAAAGAAGTAGTATATAAAATTGCAAACTTTATTAATAAATTATTTTATTGCAAAAATAATTACTTTGTATTCATTGTATTGAAATCATTAGTTTTCGACCTATTTAATTTTAGTTAAAGTTTATACAGATGATGATAATAAGCCATGTATTCATATAATACTATTAATTTCATCGCTATTTGCCAAATAAAAAACTCTCTTATCTTGCCGATAAACGGAACAGTGTACCTGAGCCTAGCCATAAAAATAAGTAACGGTATGTTTTGAGATTTTTTATTTGGCAAATAGCGATGAAATAATCTATACACGCATTTAACCAATTTGCTGTTTTCAATAAACTTAACAGCTCTTCTATTATTTTCTATTTTTTCATTTTTATTTATTTGTATTTATCATTTATCTCTCATTTCAATATATCGATGGATATGATCTTTGTCAAGGAAAATACAATTCAATTATATTTATGCTTCTAATATTAAATGTATTTTGTCAGATTAATCAATAATCTTAATCAAGAAAATAAGATAAATAGAATCGTTTCCAAAGTTTCCAATCCCAAAATTAATGCCTTGAATTAGTTGTGCTCAATTCCAACACTTCACTTATGAATGCAGTTCCAGTGCAAGTACATCAAAATATAAACTTATCTATTTAAATTGTATAAGTTTCAAAAATTCATTTGTCCTGGTTATTCAGTTTATCAAGTTTTCTCTTTCAATCTTCATATACCCTATTCCACTGTTTTTTTAATATCGTAGTTGTTAATTTTAATATCCTGTTAGTTTATTACATCAAATACTACAGACTAACTGTTTGTAGTATTTGATGGTTCTCTTGAGAATTAGTTCTAATATGATGTTAAGCACTGTGAGAAGCACAAGATGGTAGTCGCGAACACATTGTTCAAGAATCACGTTAGGAGGCGGTACACATGGAAAATGCCAGGAGGAATAGACAGGTATCAGATAGACTACATTCTGGTTAGGAAGAGATGTAGAAATCAAGTAAAAGACTGTAAGAGTTATCCAGGAGCAGATGTAGACAGCGACCACAACTTGGTAGTCATGAAAGCTAGATTAAAGTTCAAAAATCTGAAAATCCGGAAGGATAAGAAACGTATAAATGTAGACATATTGAGGGATCAGAATATGAAAGATAAGTTCCAGGATAAAACAGATCAATTATTAAATAAAACGAGTAAGGACGAAATCAAGAACGCAGAAACTGAGTGGGAGGGTATCAAGAATAGTCTAGCTTCCGCGGCTACGGACGTTTTAGGACACGATAAAAGGGAAGCTAGGAAGCCCTGGATAACGGACGAAATCTTAAACTTAATGCAAAAGAGACGAGGCTACAAAAACAGACGAGACGAAGAAGGACTGAAAACTTATAAGTCAATAAAGTGGGAAATCATTAGAAAATGTAGAAAAGAGAAAGAACAATGGATAGAGGATAAATGCAAAGAAGTAGAAGATAAGTTGCAAGTAGGTAAGACCGATGAGGCTTACAAAATAATTAAGAGGAACTTCAGGGATATAGGAACAATAAGTAGAAACGTTAGGAGTCAATCGGGGGACATACTGATCGGAAGAGAGGAGAAAGCGGATAGATGGAAGCAGTACTTAGGAATTTATACGAGGATCAGGAATTAGGAGAGAGAGGAATTTGAAATAGCACTAAGGGGGCTAAAGAATAATAGAGCGCCGGGTGTAGATAAAATACAGGCGGAAATTTTGAAATGTGCGGGACAGAAAGTAGTAAATAGGATGTTTGAACTGGTAAAATACATATATGAAACGGGCGAGATGCCGGAGGATTATAAGAGGAACATTATCGTTACTATACCGAAAAAGAGAGGAGCCGACAAATGCGAGAACTTTAGAACGATTAGCCTAACTTCCCACGCGTCAAAAATCTTAACTAGAATAGTGCAGAAGAGGATGGAAAATAGAGCGGAGGAAATACTAGGAGAAGACCAATTCGGCTTTAGGCGAAATAGGGGAACTCGCGAAGCTATTCTGGCGCTAAGAGTAATGTTAGAGAAAACAATAGAAAAAGGAAAGAACGCTTATATAGGATTTGTAGATTTAGAAAAAGCTTTTGATAACGTAAGATGGGAAAAAATGTTCGAGATACTAAAGAGCGCGGGAATGAAGTATAGAGATAGGAGAGTAGTACACAATCTATACAAAGAGCAAACTGCTGTTATAGAAGTAGAAGGGGAAAAAAGGGAAATAAGTATTGGGAGAGGAGTAAGACAAGGATGTACGCTATCACCACTAATTTTTAATCTGTACATCGAAGAGGCGATTAATGTGGTAAAAGATAGAGTGGATTTCGGGATTAAAGTACAGGGACAGAAACTAAAAATGCTGAGATTTGCGGATGATATAGCAGTATTAGCATCTAGTAAGGAGGAACTAGAATCAGCATTGAACGAAATGGAGGCAGTGTTGACAGAGGAATACGGAATGAGGGTGAATAAAAATAAAACTAAAGTGTTAGTGTGCAGAGGGCGCGAGAGCAGAGCAAAAACGAAAGTACAAATTAATAATGAAAGGTTGGAGGAAGTTAAAGACTTCACTTATTTAGGAAGTAAAATAAATTGGGATGGAAGAAGCGATAAAGACATAAAACAAAGAATAGCGCAGGGTCGAGTAGCTTTTAACAAAAAGAAAGCACTTTTATGCTCGGGGGTAATAAACTTAGAAACAAGGAAGAGATTTTTGAAAACATATGTATGGAGCACGGCACTATACGGCTGCGAAACCTGGACGGTAGGGGAAGCAAGTAGGAAGAAATTAGAAGCTTTTGAGATGTGGTGTTACCGAAGAATGATGAAAATACCATGGACTGATAGGGTTAGAAACGAAGAAGTATTGGAGAAAGTCGGCGAAAAAAGAAGTATGTGGAAAAACTTAAAGAAGAGAAGAGATAGAATGGTAGGCCACTTGCTGAGACATGGGGGAATAGTCCGCGATATTTTGGAGGCAGAAATAGGAGTGAAGAAAGGCAGAGGTAGGCCGAGATTAGACTACTGCTCGCAAATAGTAAGGGATGTAGGTTGTAGCACAATTAGCGAAATGCGTAGATTAGCACAAGATAGGAGAAGCTGGAGGTTAGCGTCCAACCAGTCTTAGGACTGATGACCTAATGATGATGATGATGTTAAATCATTAAGTATATAAGCTTTTTCAGCTTGTGATGGAAGCTGCTTATTTACATGCAATATAAGCCATTTATCGAGCTGCAAGAATAAGCTGTGTTAATTTTTCACGATATTGGAATATATCTAGAAGTTACTTACAACTTTTTCATGTTCTAAGGGAATTTATTGGAATAAATTTACTTCCGAATGAATCGAAAAATGAAAATTGAAACAAACCGAATTGGTCCTCTGAAATATTTCTGCTACCTAAACTATCTGAGTTATTTCTTATTAGTGAATTGTTTTCTTAAAATATTTGTTTATGTATCAATTTCTCAATATCTAAGGTAATATGTTAATTTCTGTTATACAAAGTGGAGCGGGGCAAGCGGATGCTTTTCAATTAAACATAACATGGTTTATTTTCAAGATAAAAAAATTATTACAACAAAATGAAGTAACATTAGTGTAGATTTTATTCATAATATTTTTAAATTAGGTGCAGAAAATAATGTCACTCAAATGTCGCCTTTCTTCCTAGATTCAGACCTGGAGCTTCCCTTGACTGTTGTTCATCACACTCACAAAAATTTCTTCTGCAATTCCTGTGATTTCTTGGCTAATGGCACCTATTAGTTCTTGTATCGTGCGGGGTTTTTTGTGTACACTCTAGCGTTAAGACAGCCCCACAAAAATAAATTTTAATCAGGCATATCTGGAGAGTATGGATGCCAAGAAACATTCATCTCTCTGTGTGAACTGTGGTACCGTCTTTTTGGAACCATAGTTATTTCATGTTTGCTTATCATTGAAGTTGTAACAGAAAACTTGATAACAGAAAACTTGATTTTAAACAAGTCCACATAACCTCTCGAAGTAACTGTAACCGCTGTATTCCCCTCGTCAAAAAATAAGAATCAATGTTCTCTAATTTGGAAACTACAAACCACACTAACTTTTGCATTATAGAATTGTTTACCTATCCATTTTAAATGAAAATGTGCGTGTGTGCAAAATGCGCTGTAGAGGGTGCTTAACGGATCCCCCTGGAATACCAAGAGCTACCTTAATCACTGTTTCAACAGTTTCTGGTGTCCGAATTGAACGTAGAAGTCCAGGTGGTTTCGTGTTCATGACAGATACTGAATTTCGAAAAGCTTCCACCCATCTGAGGATCGTGTTAGGATCTGGTATTGCCCCTCGATGCTCAATGTTAAATTGCAGATGAAAATGCAGTTGAACCGTAATTACAGAATCGGTGTTTCAAAAAATCTGCTCGACGGCAAACACACGATGCACATTCGCTGATACTATATCAACTGAAACTGGATCACCTCAGCTGTTCAAACATGGAGTGTGAAGGTAGTTAACTGTTAACCCTTGTAATGTACTAGCCATTCGAAAAACATACGTTTTCTCTGCGCCACCTTGTATACCATGAATTTCATCAATACCACGTCGAACCATCAATACCGCTTCCTTTACCTCTTTCTCCAGAAATTCTAATTCTTTCTCCTCTTGATTTTAATTATAGTTTCAGTCTTATTTTTATTGTCTTACCTATTTTTTCATTTCAGGAAATATTTACATCTTGAGATATCTTTAATTGAGAACACCTCTTATCCGAAATGCTATGTTCACTTTACTTATTTCCGAAAAATATGTTGTCTAATTTGTTGATGTACTTTTGTAGTACTACTATTTTGTATAACTTTGTTGTTCAAGCCCTCTGGACTTCATCATTCTGCATTGAAACATCGAAAAAACAACTTTTTTATTAAATATAGCAGTAACTACAATTTCTCTACCTAAACTTATTTAACGAACGCGAATAATTAGAAGGAACTTGTCATTTTATTCATTACTTATGTAAATGTGTTATAGAAGAGAACTAACGGAAACATGTGCCAAATAATATAAAATCGCGAAAACACTGTCATAAAATGGATACTCAGGAAGATATAACAACCTGTTCATAAATCAAACTGAATATTTGATTCCTGCTATTACCTTACTGAAATTTCATTGAACACCAATCACACGATGATTAAGCCCATAAATATTACGTATTTATAAAAATGATAACCATTAGCTTAGCTTAGATGTTTATCAGCGACACACCTACGTTTGTGGCACTTCGTAGAAGCGGATGGTTGTTTTAAGATCCAATGATTTTACAAGTGATAAATTGGGTTCCTAACGTCTTTGTGAAAGAAATCTATTAACATGTAATCCGTTAATTTTTCAAAAATATGACCTCAATTAATAAACATTATTCGTAAACAAAACACGTGTTTCGTAACGTTAATTCTTCTTCTATTTCATAGCAAAAATATGGATACATCAAGTCGTGGCGTAAGCATTACGCTTACACCATTAGCTGTGAAGAATGCGACATATATTGGTGTATTATTAAATCGAAATTATTGGAACGATCTTCGACTAATTGACTAAGATATTTTCCATCTACTTTTCAATATTTTTTTGACGATTTTTTTATTCCATTTTGTATAGAAGATGTGGGGACATATTGACAGTGAATTTTTGTTATATTTAAGTTATATTTGCCACATTTTGTCAAATACTTGGATTTGATGAAATATAGGGTCCGGCAACAGGATTGAACGGTTTTTAATAGGCCACTATTAAGAAACAAAGAAAATATTTGTACTAATTATTATTACAACTAAAAACCCAATTCTGGAAATTTCTTATAACACATAGTTTACAAATATCACATCCCTAAGCGACCACCGTCTTCTTCTATACATTGCTCCAATCTGTTTCTGGAATTAGGACATAACGCATCTGAATTAATCTTCGTTTATTGAATTTATCTCTTCATGAATCCTCTCTTTGAGTTCCAGAAGAGTTTGGGGACCGATAGAGTATACTTTTGACTTTAAGAATCCCCACAGAAGAAATTCGGAACCATGCAAAGTCGCCAAACCTTGAAATTAGGCGATTCGAGAACATACGCTGTAAAACAGCAATGGACCGTCTAGCTGTATGCGCTGTGGCGTCGTCTTGTTGGAATCATACTTTATCTTGGTCCATTCTTTGAAGTCCCACAACCACAAATGTTTCCAACATCTCAAAGTACCGAAGTGAATTAACTCAACAGCAACCAGCAATTTAAACAGCAACCTGTTCAAAACCATTCAATCCTGTTGCCGGGCCCTTTATATATTTTTGTAAATAATATTTAAAGAAAAATATACAACCTCCATCGTCCATAACAACCTTGTTCTACTTGTATTCTATAATTTGAATCTAATTGTACTTCTTTTATCTTGATGCCTTCGTGAACAAGCAAAATTTCCATATTTAGAGCTCAGATAATCCACGAATAATACATGAGAAACAAATGCATCCCCAACATGTCACTGTTTGGTGTGGATGCATTTCTTCTTCTGTGAGTCTTTTCCTAGTTGTGTCATCTCCCGTTTTATCCCGACCAGACGAGAGCGTCACGATCTTGCAATTTAATACCTATGCACTTTTTTCTTTGGAGTTTTCTGAAACCTTTGATTTACGCCAATAAGCCCACGGCCACCCAAGCACTGAAGGCCAAAATTGAACCAACTCCTATTCGTCGGTTCAAACTGAGGAGGAGGCAGATTGAGGCCTCGGCAAGAATTAGTAATGAACCCGGAGATTAGGCAGATTGAGACCCCGAAGGCAAGTTACATACCCTTCCTAAACCAAATTCCTTCCCAGGTTCGAAACGATAAGTAGTCAGTAGGTGGTAAGACTTCCTTAATCCATTTATTCTTGAGCTTTAATAGCACGATCATTTTTCTAAAACTAAAATATAATTTGAGGAGATAAAAAAAATGAGACGCTGAGCTCCATGTTTACAACCGCTACAACAGCATCGGTAGTATATGTGAACAATAGACAGCTTACGAAATTTTAGATAATAACTCACATAATTCAAATATGATAATGAATAGATGTGATGTAGCTTTTTGTAATATTTTTTCGGTTATGTAGTTAAAAAATATGCCGAAATGATACCCATACTTTCCTTAACAATGAATTAGAATCAGTCGGCCTATTTTCTTTAACATCATCAACAAGTTTTGATAGACCACACAAGCCGTATCCACTGATTTTAACCAATATTTAATTTCGATTTATCTTACTTTTTTGCCCGGAGCGGCCTGTCATTTTTATATCCATTCATAATATTTCAATATCGACAAATAATAATTTCATAATAGATAAAAACCGTCCTTCCTGTAACAGAATATCGTAATTTAACGCAACCAGTGACCTTTTTTCTCACCGATAATATATCATATAAACGGCATCGCCACCAGCAGCTTTCTCAAAAATATCGTCAGACTTTTCCTTACTTCTACATATTTCGTGATAATCGCGCCATTTAAAGTTATTTAACAAAGCTATTCCCCAGTTTGGAATGCCGTCGTAGATGTTATCGAAGGGGAATCGTCATAATTTAATTTAATATAATATTATACCTGTAGACACATAAAATATTTTTATTCAGAAAGATCATGTGCCCTGCCTGATAACTTCGTCTCATTCTCTACTGCCTACTCTCTTAATTATTCGTTAGCGTTCATCAGATACTAGCAACCTTATTGTGGTGCTATATGAATATGACAACCCTCATTAAAAGGAATATTTAATGGTGGTATATTTATCGTGGCACCGTTACACTGAAATAAAAATGAATGCAAGGCAATTCCCATCAACTCTAGTTCTATATGGCAGTATTTAACGGAGTGATATGTGAGAGTATCATAAAAATGTGTCATGTTTTAATGCACGCCATACTCGGGAAGGTTTCTTGCATATCGTAGGAGATAACTAGGAGTACGGGAGAAGTTTACTATAATATGATAACTGAAGAACTTGTTTGGAAGTTGTGTTCATTGTACAGGGTGGGAAAACTTCAATATGCTTAAAGGAAATCCCGCATGCAATAATGTCCATATCTCCCATGCTCAAACTCTATAAACCAAATTTTTGAGCTTTCGATACATATCAATGACTAAGATATTTGTGGAATTAGAAAAGAGTTATTTACATATTCTTAAAACATTTTTTTAAGTATAATAAGATGCTTTCGGGATTTTTAATATCTTTATTACCGTTCGAGTTATAAATTGTATTTTTTTTTTCAAATATAAGTCATAGATTGCTCTGAATTACACAAAATGATCATTTTGTTCTTCGCTTTTCAACCATATGTGGCATGTGGAGTCAAGTTTGAATTTATATCCGTATTTCTGACTAACATCGAACTAGATAGTCGCAGTTGGAGTATATAATAACGGATATGTTCTTTAAATCTTAAACAAACATAGTGCTTAATTTGACCTATGTGAAACAATATATGGATACTAGTCTTAAGTTTTAAAATTTGGTCTGATTTATATCAGGGATTACTATCGAGACAATTAGATCTAGTGTATTCTGGTCCAAAGATCTGATATTTGCTTTAGATTTTACAATAGACCCATTGTAGGTAATACTAATTTTGCAAAAAGTGTGTTTATATGTTCATAAATGTTGTGTTATGTGATATGTATGTATATATATATATATATATATATATATATATATATATATATATATATATATATATATATATGTATATATGTGTATGTATGTATATTCCTGTATATACATATACATATATATATATATATATATATATATATATGTGTATGCATAAATATTTATATAAAATTAAAAAAAAAATAATAATATCTACTTGTAGCTAGGTAGTTATTCCTTTTTCTAAACGTTTATAGGTTACAATTTCTTGTTGTTGATTGTTGTCATGGACCTTTATAAAATGCTAAAACATATTTTTGATACAGGTGTAGGACTAGAACATCGCTCATTTCTATTTATTCTTTCAACATCTACAGGGTGTTCTATGAGGACCGGACCAGGAAGTATAATTTGAGATTAAACGACTTACCTGTAAGGAAGTTCAATCATAATTATACGACTGGTCCGGTCCGAAATAGAACACCCCCATATGTATGTTTCCTATTACCATATTAATTTTGCTAATTAATTTTAAGATTAGCTACTACATACAAATCATTAAAAGACAAAGGCGTGAATATTTGTTATAATCTATGTAGTAGAGTTAATAAGAAGCCCACATTTTTAAAAAACATATATTATTATTATTTTAAAGACTTATATTAATTTAAAATACCTAGCAGTGTTCAATTATAAGTATGTTAATATTGTACATCGAATGGAAAATTGTCCCCCAAGTCTTTGATTCATAGTTTTTAAACTACTCTCCATTATATTTGATGCACATTGACATATGCCAAAACCAATCATCAAACCTGTCACTATTCTTCTGATAACTCAGAAGTACTTCATTTGTCCAAAAGAGCCAAAAACGCCTCGGTGTTGGGAAAATGCCTTTACACATTTTAGACATGGTCTTTAGACGTTCCTCGGCCAAACTTGACGAAACCAAATAATTTACTAAAGTCGCAAGATTTAGACTTTGTAAAGGATTATCCAAAAGTCTTATTTCATTTGCCTTCCGCAAGGTAATGTTAGTTATATTACATACATTATAGCCATTGGCATTACATAAAGCTATACATTATACCAAGACGTTGGTTGCGGTCTCTGGAGTGTTTCAATGATTGTCGGCAAACATGAACAGGATTTGCAGACTTCCACTGGGTTATTCTCATCTTCGATCCGTACTTTGCTCTGGGACATTTGTCAGTAAATCTGTAGAAAAAACAATTTTTGTCAGTATTAATATACAGGTACTTCAGTTTCAGTAACGATCATGTAAACTGAGAAAACCCTTTCACTGGGCACAAAAATTAAGGGATGTAAAAAATCCTAAATTTCTAGATGATTTTCAAAGGGCCGTGACTTGGAGAAAAATAGACACCGAGCAATTTAAAAAAAAAAGCAAATTGATGCTCCAAGTTTCTAGTTCAAGATTTTTAGATCTCAAAGTTCAGAGTTCAAAATTGTTTACCTTCAGCAGTTTTTGAATAATCATAAGAAACAATCGAGAAAATTTTTTTCATGGTCTTCACTAATATTTTTTCAGTTATTTCATTATAAATCTTTCTTAGATAATTTTATCCTCTTTAATTTTAGCTATCAAAAAGTCTTGTACGATGATTTTTCGCTGAGTTATCGTCGATCAAAGCAAAGAAGTTCAGTCATCATCAGTTTTGACTTCTTTTTTATTTTTTTCTCATTTTCTTCGTTATAATAATTAACATTTCTTATCAGAAGTATATGAATTATTGCTAAAACAACATTTTAAACCTCAAATATGAATAAAAAATGAAAAATTCATCCTTAAATTGATTTTTAACAAAAAGAACAAATTTAATGGTTAAAATAGACACATTGAAAAAAATGAGTACTTTTTAGTTTTTAAAAACCTACCTGAATTTTCTGCACAATTTTATTTTTTAAATTAATTACCGAAGTCAAAACTGACTTTTTTGCTTTCATCGATGATAACTCAACGAAAAATCATCGTACAAGGCTTTTAGGCAACTTATATTAAAAAGGATAAAATTATCTAAAAAAACTTTATGAGGATATTACTGAAAAAAGTTTATTGAAGTACGTGCTTTTGAAAGGCAAGCAAGAATGTGGAAAAAATTTTGCGGTGGTTTTCTTATATTTACTCAATATTTTCTGTTGATAAAAACGTTTTCAAATGAAGATCTCAAAACTAGAAACTTAGATTTGAGTTAGTGGCTTAGATTTTATTTTTATAAAATTGCTCTACGATTATTTTTCTCCAAGTTACAGCCCTTTGAAAATCACCTAAAAAATTTTGGATTTTCTTACATTCCATATTTATTGTGCCTAGTGTAGTTTATTTGTGGTTTAGTTTAGTTCTTTAGTTTTATTATTTTTCAATGTTTCACATTTTTTCAGGACACATACTCGTGTAAATTGGTGAAATCAAATTATATTCAAAACATTTTTTTATTTTGCCATTTTCTATCCTTTTTATTACCCACGCCACTGGCAGTAAGATCGGTAATTATTTCCACCAATATTGATTGGTAGATTTTTTACATTCACACAGTATATTTTTGTATATATTACACTTTCATACAGGTTTACTTTCTTACAGTATTCTTATTACACTTTTACTAAAGAAATTAATTGTAAAAGATATAATATTTTATAATATTCGTGATACATTCGTGATTTATGAGTTAATAAGTTTAATGGATGAATTTGCCATCTCCCCTTATCCTTGAAAACTGAGAGGTGGAGTGACCTCTTTTTTCCCTCTTAACAAAACCATATGTTATTTACAGAATAGTTCTCGTTTTTATTATATGCCTTGAATTTTTATTAGAGGTGCCCAGTGCAAGTGCTATAGTAGAATTATTTTATGAAGAGCAAGTCGGCAATAAACTGTGCGACAAAGAGCAATGTATAGCTTACCTTCTCCCACGCGAATGCAGTAAAATAATTTTACTTAGGTCACCTTTAAAGCTACTGAAAAATCTTTGCACTGAACCCGTATTAACTCAATAGCATTAAAAGTACCGTGGTATGGTGGAAGGCGTAAAACTTTATGACCCATTTTACAAATGAACACATCTGCGGCATATGGCATGGCCACTTTATATTTTTTTACATAATCTAATAGCTCACATTTCAAAGCATTTTCTAGAAAGTCTATTTTCTTATTTTTCAACCACTTAGTTATGTCCTCTTTTGTTGTAGATGTATTTGGAACAATTTCATTCAATCTAGAGTGATATCGAGCATTGTCCATTACAATTAAAGATGGTCTCTCTAGTCTAGGGAGTAGTTGCTCTTCTAGCCATTTTTCGAACAGTTCGGCATTCATATTGTCGTGATAGTCAACAAACTTGTTTCTTGTTGAAAATATAATACCAACCTCATTTATAAAGCCATCCCTATCTCCAGCATGAAGAATTATGTATCTTTTTCCCTCATTTCCTTTTTGGTTCAGTACTGATTTGGGATCTGTGTCGTGCCAGGTTCTAATAACACTGCCGTGTTGAAAAGACCATGTCTCATCTAGAAATGAGAAAGTGGGGTCTTAACTTTCTAGATATTCTAATATCGTTGATGTTGACGTGTTGAAGAAACAAACACGAACAATCTTACAATTTTAATAATCTATCGATGTATGTACATTCGTCCATTATGAACAGGCCATAAACTATTAATTAAAATTGCATGACCTTTGACTGTAAAGCAATATCTATAAAAAAATAAACTTAGACCTTAAAAATGTGTTCCTGGTCGGGCGCTAATACGTTTGACGCAAATCTACGAAACTGCATGTACAAAAAAGTATGCTATCCAGCTGTTTCCAATTTTTGTTCTTGTTAACAAATCATAAATCATATATGCAAAATAATACAAGCGCTTCAGACTATATTATTAATGTTATTACTTTATTCGTTGTTAAACAATGATTACTACTTGGGTATACATATAATGAATTTATTTGTCATACTGAATTGATCCAACTGGTTTCGCGTATAGCGTTAACTCTTAGCCATTTGTGTTAATCTACTGACCTTATCTGTTAATAAAAACGATTCTTCTTTTCGAGTTTATTGAAAGCTTGTAAATTATAAATTAAGAAGTAAATCTATCGCCCTTGTTCGTTAACAATGTATTAGCATAACTGGCATTATGTTATTTCGTTGTTTAAATTATTGCCTCCACCAAAACTTGCCAAGTGGCAATAAATAATATGATGTAATTTTTTTTGCAATTTTTAGATTATACTTGTATTACAGTAGCTCCATAAATAGTAGATTTCTTATACAACAAGCATATAAAGTTGCCAGTTTGTTAAGATGAGTATGTTTTATTTAAAAAATATACAGTGATGTAAGTAGGCAAATATCTGCCAATTTTTGACAATATTTGTTTTATTAACATTATCCTCCACAGGTGTAATATTGAATAAATCGACGATCTGCATACTAATCCTGAGAAAACCTCACATGTACAGCGTAACTTTATCTTAAAATAGAATTTCGACATTTTATTTTTATTTTATAAAACACATGCAATAAACTTAATTGTATATAGTTGTATACCTAAAATATATCATGAAATTATTTTATAAAATTAGATCCTATGATACAAGCAAAAATTTATATAACTTTTAACACCTATTAAGAACAAGATTCAAAATGCCTTTAAACGATATGTAAGTGTGGTGGAAAATAATATTTTTTCTTACTAACTAAATTTTGAAATTTCGTAAAATTTTAAAGCAATCGATAGCTCATTGTACTATAACAGAGAAAGGTAATAATGGTGTAAACTATGATGATTCGCAAAACATTGTAAACGATTTTGGTAATTACTTCCCAAGCATATACTCTTGTCACCTTTTATTAATTTCAATTAAATAACGGGACAACAAATCATCAATGCTGCGAAGAAATTGGAAGCTCATTTCAATAGTTTTCCTAACCTCATAATCAAAGACTGTATTTTTCACTAATTACACTTTTAATGTATCTCTTTAATTTAATTATTGCCCCATCAACATGGAAAATCGTTCGTATTTGTCGTATTCCGAAAAAGAAATAATCTCGATAAACTACAAAACTATAGGGCTATTTTTTCAATTATTTCAAGCTACTTAAAGCAGTTTTATATAATGTTATATGTACTAATATAAAGAGGCAAGACTACCATCGAGGGCTGGGTCGACTCGGGCTGTCCACAGGGAGGGGTATTGTCCCCCCTTCTGTAGTAGTAGATGAGCTGCTTGAAAGGTTAAAGAATTACCAAGTAATTGGCTATGCCGATGACTTAATAATAACGAAGGGCCCTCTCCTGGAGCCGATTCTCGATATAATGCAGAGAGCTTTAAACAAGGTTGGGAATTGGTGCAGGGAGAGAGGATTCTCGGTCAATCCCTCTAAAACTCAGGTGATGGTGTTCACCAAGAAATATAAGTGGAACAAAATATGTCCGCTGGAACTTGGTGGCCAAGAACTAATCTATAATAGCGAAGTGAAATACTTAGGAGTAATCCTCGACGGGAAACTGTCATGGAAAAAACATCTAAGTCACATATGTTCCAAGATCACAGCAACACTTTGGCAACTGAGAAGAGCCATTGGTAATAGCTGGGGCTTGAAACCAGAAACCATAAAATGGATGTATGAGGCAATTCTCAAACCCAGACTGACGTATGCAGCACTGGTCTGGTGGGAGAGAGCCTGTTTAAAGTCGGAAGCCAACCGACTTAACAAGTTAAGAGGATTGATTCTTAGAAGTATAACCGGAGCCCCAAGATCAACACCGATCGAGGCGATTGGGATACTGACGGGGATACCACCTCTTGATGTCATCCTGAAAGCGGAAGCCGCAAAGGCAATAAACAGGGTGGGAAACATAAATAGGAAAGTAAGGGACTTGAATAGACTCTCAAGAGAGCTAGCTGAGGAGGGACTCTTATGGATGCCCTCTGACAGTACGGATGTCCACTTCCTGTTTGACAAGAAATATAAGATCACACTCACCAGTAAGATCGACTGGATGAAGGGTCGAGCTAGATTACCGCTCAATGGAGACATCTGGTACACGGATGGAGCCAAGAGTGGGAACAGAGCGGGTGCGGGGGTGTATAGGCGACGCGACGAGATAGGTAAAACCTTCCCCTTGGGCAAATACACTACCGCACCTCAGGCCGAGCTAGTGGGAATTACATGCGGTGTTCTGGGGGCCGACCAAAATCGGACCCAGGAGAAGGTATGTATCTGCTCGGATAGCAGGGCGGCGTTGGCAGCCCTGAATTCAGTAACGACAATTGGTCTATAATTGTTATAAAGCATTGAACCACTTGGCAGGGAAGGGACCGGTGGAACTCTTATGGATACCTGGGTATAATGGCATTAAGGGAAATATAATTGCAGATGACCTTGCCAGACTAGGGACCAGGGAAAACCTCTATGGACCAGAACCTGCAGTGGGAATAAGTCGGAATCTGATCAGAGACCGCATAAATGACTGGGCAAGAGACCAGCACAGAGAAAGATGGAGAGGAGTAACGGGTTGTCGAATAACCAAACTCTTCATCGAATACTCAGAGATTGAGAAATGGGCCTAAGAATTCATTGAATTGAACAGGCACAAAGCCAGAACCCTGGTGGGAATCATTACATGCCACCATAGTAGCCTGAATGAATATAAGCACAAGCTGAGGCTGACTAATACCCCGGCCTGCAGATACTGTAAAAAAGACGAGGAAACCTCGATTCATCTTCTTTACACCTGCCCCGCACTGGAGGAGAAGAGGTATCTTATATTAGGGACCCCTGTTAACCTAGAGGAGGCGAGGCTTAAGGCGGGGGACGTGCCTAAATTGCTCCTTTCATGGGATAGCATTTTTGGATAATGACCCGGATAAGAGGGGATCGCCAAGGGATTACCCATGCGATCAGTGGCTGATGAGGCCCAAACCTATATAATATAATAATAATAATAATAATATAAAGAAGTATCAATTAATCAACCTGGTTTTATATATATGGTTTAATAAATTGGGTAAACTACTTGTTTCAGGTATACAATACATGGAACTTTCGACAGCATTCGATCAAATTGACATGTATGTACTTTGCATAGTTTATTTGATTCTGACCTTTCAGAAGGTCTTTAATATCCTGTCAATTTAATAGAATACAATTTGTTGAATAAAAGTGAATCTGGTTTCTAATATTGCCCAACATCTGGCGCTCCGCAAGGATCAAACGTGGGAGTATAATTAATTTTAATAATTGTCAACCATTTAGTGAGTGTAATTCGTTACCCAAAATTTTTCTATGCTGATTATTTGAAGATATAGACCACAATAGCGTCGCACAATGACTGTCTATTACTGCAAAATCTACACTAATATTTAGCACATTTTGTGATTTACTATGATACTAAATATACAGTGAAGTAATAGAAGAAAAGTAATGTATAAAATCGATAGAATTGGTACTAATATTCTTTTTGACAGTCACTCAAAGAAGTCAAAAGGTCTATTTAAAATGCCACTTTTCTAGCTACCCTTTAATTGTTTCGATTTGTGTTTAAAAATGATGACGTTATCGATATGATATTGTATTTTTAATTGAAACCCCCATTTTTATTATGTCATTTAGAAGCGCTCTGTTTTACATACATTAAAGTAAAATAATGAATTAGTTGAGTAATTAATCGTGCATTGGATTGTCATGTATCTAACCACTACCTAAACCTAAACGTATTCTTATATATTTGTTCAGGAATTCTCAATAATTCGTGAATTATTAATATTCCTAATTTCTATATATAAAAATATTAAGCTTTCTGGTGTTATTAGACATAAATTTATTGGCAAAATAAATGAGATATGAATACACTACAATATATGCACTATAATGTCGATTACAAAATCTTATTTGGATTGCTCATTTTTAATTTTTTTATGAAACCTAATAACATATCTAGTTAATTTTCCGTAATTTAGGAGAAAACATTTCATTCGTGACAGTAATTGCAAATTACTTGTTTTTGTAAAAAATATATATTTTGGATACTACAACATCAAACAAATACCATATCCTAGAACAGAGGCAATCACTCGTATTACAGATGTAATTTGGAACTGTAATTACGTAATTAAGCGATTGATTGTTGATGCGATTTAATTATATGATACGAAAAAACCGACGTATCTGTGTCATCCGAAATTATATGTATGTCATCATCAATCTCATAGTTATATAAATGTGCGAATATATTTTTTCATATATTTTTTTTTTAATGCGATGAAGTCTACCGAAATTGCAGAAGGTTGATCAACAATAACTTGATTTGGTGGCCTAATGAGGTGCTAATTTTTGTTTAGATATACGTCTGTGGTTATTTGAATACTTTCTATTAGGAAAAAAGTATATTCAACTCAAAATAGAACAAAAGAACGATGGCACTAATTCAATGGTGACGTAATGAACGATTTATGTCATTCTTAGTTCATATTTTAGAAAACAGGATATGTAAGAACTAATGGAAATCTTATATAGAAGATTTTGTGAAATGTATTCGCGGATATTTATTGTTCCTGAAACAGGAAAATTAACATGGTAGGGGAAACCGAAGCTAGTTGGCATAAGGGATAAGTTGACATACTGCTTCTTTCTTCTACTGCTGTAAGCACTGAGCGCTAATATCACCACAGTCAAACTAACTAAAAATGTTGTAGCTTCCAGTGTAGCGTCAGTCTGATGAGATCTATCAGAGAGGAATGTTTGCAAGTTTTCTGATTTCCAACCAGGCAAGTTTTTCTTATTCTGTGAACCTCTAGAATATGTCGACATTTTTAATAGTTATGATGGGTAGAGGAGTTAATAATGATTGTATTCTAGTGCTGAATCGCTTATTAAAACCTTTGTTGAATAATCAGGCAGCCATCTTGTCTAAAAAGTCGTGTTGGAGTAAGATGGCATCTTAGCTTAGTTTTATTGACATAAAACACGTGACGTATGCCAACTTTCCCTTTACTCTAAGTTTCCAAGACCAAAAATGCTGCAACTAAAAAATAAAAAGGGCAATCGTTCACAGGGAAATAATTCTGGGATAACGGAATCTGAAAATGACATGTCAGGTTTAATAAGCTTTGCAGATTCTGAGAATAGCCTCGGTGCAGGTACACGGACAGAGCTCAAACCTTCAAAATTTCCACTTCAAGTACCCACAAACACCGATTCCAAGTGAGAACACCATGAATGTAGTTCGGGAAGGTAATCCGGAGCAGTATCAGGTGGATCACTTCGTGCTGAAAGAGTAGAAATTTTGGAGATGGCCAGACATTTGTGACACGGTTTGGTATAACAGCAGCAACATTGTACGTGAACCTATTTTCTTGGTGAACATGAAGTTGTGATTCAAGACTTCTTTTTCATTCTTTTTATGTAGCTTTTCTTTGTACTTTCTGTTTTTTACTTTATTATATTTTCATATTGATGCTTAACATACACATAATTTTTTCTGCATTTTGAATTGAAATAAAAGTTTTGTGTTTAGTAACTTACGTTTATTCCTTACATCATATCAACCATCATGCTATGCCAACGTACCCCACATCTGAGGTAAGTTTGGATAGTTGGAAAGTTTTTGTAAACAATTTTTAAGGAATTTAGCTTACAATTTCAAGTGATATCTTCATCATCAATTAGTAGGAGTACTAATTACCAAGGAATACCACTATCAACAGCATCGGTTACATAAGCAGTATTACATGGAAAAATAGATAAATTTAAAACTAAAAACTATATCAACTAGCCCCGATCTCCCCTGCATATTTTTAAATCCTGATATAGTTCTTATTATGTAAGTGTGCGTATTAAATTTTAGGTGAAGTTAAGAGTTGAGAAAACAGAAAATATTCTTATGGAGTAAGGAATCAAAGTCTAATTTAAATAAGAAACATATGTTTTTCATAAAAAGTTTTTATTGACACCTGCCATAAAGAGATTTTCCCATTGTTATGAATATTCGCAGTCCAAAAAAGAAAGCGACTTGTTTAAGCCTTTATAGGCTCGTTTATGAATAGACATTTCTCTCCAGGTATGTCATCTAGGTGATACTTCTGTCAAATATGACAAAATCGAAACGAGGATGTGATAAGATAATAAAACAAATAAAAAAATACATTCCGTTTTTTTACGAAGACCACTATGACAGCCGAAGAAATAACCGATATTTAAGAATTCCTTTCACAGGGATAACTAATTAATAAAGAAATCGGATTATTGTTATTTTATTAAGTGTATATTAAACTTGTTTTATGTAAATTTTAATTAAACAATTTTATTAAATTAACAAAGATATGAGTCCCTTTCAATAACAAAAATTTCCCTTCATTCTGGCATTGATATCTCGATGAAGGGTTATCTAAAAATAAAAAACAAAATTTTATCAATATCTATACGCATCTACCTATCGTTATGGGTAGCCGTTTTTTTTTATTTTTTAATTATTCACCAAATAGCTACGGATTGCTTTTCTTTTCCTTTTTAATGCCCTTGTCTTTATTCAAGCATTTTGTAAAAATAGTAATTATTAAAATTTTTGAAATCGGGTACACATAGGCTTGGCCACTGCGATTACAAATATTAATGTAATTAATAATAAATTACAAACATTCCTTGCCACAATGTCAAAAAAGTCGTTTCGAGAAAAACGTGTTTAAAGTTTTCATTGCGTTTTCCTTGATATAGAGTTATGTATTCATCATCATGAGGTCATCAGTCCTAAGACTGGTTGGACGCTAACCTCCAGCTTCTCCTATCTTGTGCTAACCTACGCATTTCGCTAATTGTGCTACAACCTACATCCCTTACTATTTGCGAGCAGTAGTCTAATCTAGGTCTACCTCTGCCTTTCTTCACTCCTATTTCTGCCTCCAAAATATCGCGGACTATTCCCCCATGTCTCAGCAAGTGGCCTACCATTCTATTTCTTCTCTTCTTTATGTTTTTCCACATACTTTTTTTCTCGCCGACTTTCTCCAATACTTTTTCGTTTCTAACCCTATCAGTACACGGTATTTTCATCATTCTTCGGTAACACCACATCTCAAAAGCTTCTAATTTCTTCCTACTTGCTTCCCCTACCGTCCAGGTTTCGCAAGCGTATAGTGCCGTGCTCCATACATATGTTTTCAAAAATCTCTTCCTTGTTTCTAAGTTTATTACCCCCGAACATAAAAGTGCTTTCTTTTTGTTAAAAGCTACTCGATCCTGCGCTATTCTTTGTTTTATGTCTTTATCGCTTCTTCCATCCCAATTTATTTTACTTCCTAAATAAGTGAAGTCTTTAACTTCCTCCAATCTTTCATCATTAATTTGTACTTTCGTTTTTGCTCTGCTCTCGCGCCCTCTGCACACTAACACAGTTATGTATTGTATTTCCTAAAATATTCATACTTACTATACATTAAACTATCGAGTCCCGGGTCATATGATGGTTCTTCATCAACATCTCTAGTATCGGTCTTTTTTGATTTTTTTCTATAATCATTTTTAACAGGGACGGTCGCGCTACCTGCTCTCATTAAAATGAGTGTAACTGAATCAATTTTCCAGAGTTTTAACTTGAAAATTTACATACATATTTTTTAATATATATATATATATATATATATATATATATATATATATATATATATATATATATATATATATATATATATATATATATACTTTAAAGAAATGCAAAAAGAAAGATTATTTTTTGGCCTTCCCCCTTATGTTGGGTTGAAGTAAATCTACAGTGGCCTATGGCCTATAAACAATTGAGAGAGCGAAATCTATATTTTCTTCGCCGTCTCCACTACCTACTGCGTTTATCCATTACTATCGATACTGATGGTAGTTCACGCATTACTTAAATCTAGTACTTACAACATATGAACAAAGATTTAAATAGTATTTCGTGTTTCACTCCGTAGGGAGACGTTTCAGTCGGGGCATAATGGTTGTTTTTAACATTTATAATTATTCCTCATTAATATTAATGACAGTTTATTTAAGAGAATGTGTTTCTGTGTCAAACAGTTATCCTTCCACAATAAAATAAATTAAATATGGCCACCCACTATTCCGAGCGGGTACTAGTCGACAGCGGAGCCAGCTTTCTGAAATAAGTCAAGAGCGCACACAGGACCCTGTCGCTACGAATAGATAGCGATTTGTTTATGGGAATCACTATATCGATGGCCTTGCATGACAAAACTAATATTTACAGATTCCGCCTACGGAGCCGCGGTCACGCCCCCGAGATCAGCATCCTCAGCATCTTTTTTCGATTTACACGTCTCAACCGGCAATTAAGTACTGATGGGTGCAGGTATTGTAATGGGAATATCTCGATCTTATAATGATCAACAATTAACATTAAGGCTATAATTTAAATCTTGGCATTAGCGCAAATGTTACTATTGCCGCATTGAACTGCATAAATAACGTCGATTATGTAAATTGTGCTGGAAGATGTCAGCGCTATAAAATAAATAAGTGAAATGTAGTTTCGTAGTTTCCTTCTCCCAATAACTCCTTATTAAATATCGAACCAGTTACCACCACATATCGAGATTAGTAATATTTTTATGACGGTTTTTGTAGACAATGATGAATTAACCCTTCTGGTCTGATTTGAAAAACATTTTGATTGACGACAATCGTCGAAATATTAAGGGGCTACATTCACCTAAAATCTTCAAAATCTTTAATTTTTTTTTTTTGTATATTATTATCTATAGTAAAGAGCGCGGGAATTAAGTATAGAGATAGGGGAGTAGTACACAATCTATACAAAGAGCAAACTGCTGTTATAGAAGTAGAAGGGGAAAAAAGGGAAGTAGGTATTAGGAAAGGAGTAAGACAAGGATGTACGCCACTAATTAATCTGTACATCGAAGAGGCGATTAATGTGGTAAAAGATAGAGTGGATTTCGGGATTAAAGTACAGGGACAGAAACTAAAAATGCTGAGATTCGCGGATGATATAGCAGTATTAGCATGTAGTAAGGAGGAATTAGAATCAGCATTGAACGAAATGGAGGCAGTGTTGCCAGAGGAATACGGAATGAGGGTGAATAAAAACGAAACTATCGTGTTAGTGTGCAGAGGGCGCGAGAGCAGAGCAAAAACGAAAGTACAAATTAATAATGAAAGATTGGAGGAAGTTAAAGACTTCACTTATTTTGGAAGTAAAATAAATTGGGATGGAAGAAGCGATAAAGATATAAAACGAAGAATAGCACAGGGTCGAGTAGCTTTTAACAAAAAGAAAGCACTTTTATGCTCGGGGGTAATACACTTAGAAACAAGGAAGAGATTTTTGAAAACGTATGTATGGAGCACGGCACTATACGGTTGCGAAACCTAGACGGTAGGGGAAGCAAGCAGGAAGAAATTAGAAGCTTTTGAGATGTGGTGTTACCGAATAATGATGAAAATACCGTGGACTGATAGGGTTAGAAACGAAAAAGTATTAGAGAAAGTCGGCGAGAAAAGAAGTATGTGGAAAAACATGAAGAAGAGAAGAGATTTGCTTGCTGAGACATGGGGGAATAGTCCGCGATATTTTGGATGCAGAAATAGGAGTGAGAAAAGGCAGAGGTAGGCCTAGATTAGACTACTGCTCGCAAATAGTAAGGGATGTAGGTTGTAGCACAATTAGCGAAATGCGTAGGTTAGCACAAGATAGGAGAAGCTGGAGGTTAGAGTCCAACCAGTCTTAGGACTGATGACCTAATGATGATGATTATCTATAGTATGAAGGATGAAAAATATATTCTGAAAGTCGATATCTTTAAAATTTACAGATGTAAAGCCTTCAGTCACGGGGTAGAGGGCGGCTAATGTTGCTACGTGCGCCCCTCAATGAGTGCCCTCCTCGAGTCGGATGAGGAACAATGATTGATTTAACTAATCAGCGACAAACTTGAGGAATCATTGTTTCATACATTTTTCCTACTATATTGTAATAATGTACACGCACAAAATTTCTCGCGCTAAGAAAGATGAAACAAGCACGAGAATTCATCGTCCTGAAAAAAAGCCAACGTCCTTTGAATCCGAAACGGTGACCGTCATATCTCAAGAACCGATCGACAGATTCATTTGAAATTTGGTACACTGACTTTTCAAGCCGTTGTTAACAGAATGACGATGCACTTTACATGCGAATGCATTTTTCAAGAATAACCAAAATTGTTTAAACAAATTACGATAATAACTGAGTTTTTTATCGAATCTTCGTACTTCAATTCCATGTGCCGTTTTTTTATGAACAATTTTTGGAAACGACGATCGTCAATCTGTTTCATATGCACTTAAATTCATGATAGCTGACTATCTTTGGTTTCAGACGATCAGCTTTAGCAGAAGAAGGAGCACCGCAAATCGGGTCGAGAAATAGATGCTCCACTTCCGGCGGACATATCTCTTCCGGTTTTAAAGATACTTAAATTGTGTTCACTTCACCATGATTACAATACATTTATCTTCAATTAAAAAAAATATTTATTTATCATTAGTAGTTCCCAAGAAAATTCATCCCGAAAATCGATTATTTTTTCATGTCTCTATGTGGATGTAGCCCTTTAAGAATACTTTAAGAATGTTCAAATCAATGCATTTCTTTACTAATTAACTCTTAGACAAAATTAACGCATCAATGAAACTTCGCATTATTATTGAGTTGATTCATAATTATCAGGCGTTTTTAGACAATATTTATTATAAAAAATAAACATAAAAATTCAACAGAAACATACTTAAATGATTATTTTGGAGCAGTTTCACCCTCAACTTCACTAACTGCTTTCCATTTGCTTGGCAAACGGTTGATTCCACGGGCGAAGAACTCACGGTTCTTAGAGCCAATCCACGCTTTAACGTCTTCCACCAACTCATCCAAATCGTTGTAGACTTTGTTTGCCTGCCAGTTTTCAACGAGCGATTGACGTGGTAGTCTGCTTCGGTCGGTGAGTATGGCGGATGTGCATTATCGTGGTGGAAGATGATTGTGTTCTTTTTGTGCGGTCTTTTCATTTCCATTATAGCATGAAGGCAGTTGAGTTGAGCCAGGTAGATGTCGCTGCTGATGTTGAATTGCTTTTTGACGTTTTTGTCCGGAATCCACCACTGTTGATGCTCCTGATCTTCATTCCACCCACAACAAATGCCATTTGAAATTATCTCCCAATAGATGATTCCACATCTCTCCCACCATACACACCACATTGCCTTCTTACAGTGGACATCCTTTGGTATTCCTTTCCGTGTTTCACCTAGCGAAACGCAAACTTTCTTCCTTTTGATGTTTTTGAAGAGTAGCCACGATTCATCTTCAGTGACGAGGTTCTTTAAGAACAGCGATTGCTCGTTTCGCTGCAGCAATTTGGTGAAAATTCGTACACAATCGGCCTTTTTGATGTCGAAGAGTTCGTGAGGGACCCATCCAGCCAATTTTCATACCTTTCCGAGCTTTTTGAGACGACAGACGATGGTAGATTGGCCGACATTGAAGTCTTCGGCCAGCATTCGGGTTGCCATGCTTTCGTCCTCTTCCACGGCTGAAGTGCCTGGTTGTCGAAATCCAATGGTCGATGGTGTTTTTTTTTCAACTGATCTCCACTTTATCTTACAAATAGGAAATATACTGTTGTTCTTTAGTTGTCGCCTAAAATTTCTGTTAATAAATACAAAATATATTTCATAACGCTGTAAATAATCAGACTATAGCAAATTCAACAAAATATTCTCTTATATTCTATATATTTCGATTTCACTGGTAGTTACTGTCTACTCTATAAATAACGAGTTGGTTTATTTCAAATCACATTTTGTCATTCAGCCCACTTTGTTCAATTATATGAGATGTACTATAAAATGAACTACAACGCAATGCACAAAGGAATTAAAATCTCTTTTTAAAATCTCTTTGACAATTAGGTTCAATTTGACAATATCCTTCGTGTAAAAATAAATTACCATATAATAATAGTTGCAATCAAGTTTTTGAATGATAAAAAATGTTGGTATAAATTAATCAGGTAATTAAACACCCACAACTCATTTGCTTCTTACTTTCACTAGCTGTATGTCCTCTCGTCGACTGAACACATTACGCTCCTTGTGCAGTCACTATTGGCAAATTACTGTATTCTTGATGGTACATACTATTATTTCAGCTTAAGATAAATACATCAGTCTAAACTATTATGTGTTGTGAAATATTTTGTCACATTTTTTTATGTATATTACGACAAACCAGATAAAATTGGAATAAGTGGGACGTATACAAATGTAATATTAATTGGACCGTCAATTTTTATTTTAGAGTCTATTACCAACAAATTTGTTTTTAGTTATGAAGCAGACAAAAGACACAGATTAAATAAATAATATAATCGTAAGCGCTGAAAAAGACCGAAACTAATTTGTCAATTTATCATAGTTTGTCGCCCGTAGGAAAAAACATACCAATAACAATTAATAAAAATTACCCGGCGTGGCGTGGGCAGTGTACAGTTCGAGAAATATCATATTTTATTTTGGACTGGCATTAGAGAAATTCGATTTACGATAAAATGATTTTCTCTTGTATCGAAGTCACATTTGTATCAGCACAGTGAGAGGCTATCAAAATGGCACAACGACAACATTTTATATACCAGGTGAGATTCAATATTGATTTCTCAGTTTTGTCTCATATATAAGTATGATATGACATAAAAGTTTTAAACTCGAACAAGTACCTGGTAATTTATAACCAACCATTATCTTATGTACCATTTAACTGTCTTCATAATTTGTATTAATGTATTGTATACTTTAACATAATCTATTTCAAATCAGAAGTGCCCAAATGCTCCTTAGAAATTATTCCTCGGAGCAACTTGTACCTCAATTGTACCATTTTAATTTATTTTTGTGTAAACTCTTGTACTTGAATGAAAAATCACTTTTTAAAATATTCTTTGTTTACTTGAAACCTTAAAGAACTTGATGAAGTTATCCGTTACTTTGTGGTAGTTGATAAACGTAACAATAAATTGAAATCTTTTATTTGGTTTCCAGTACGGTTTTTTTAACATCACTCTGTTACAGATTAGATATTTCGGCCTATCATCTTTAAATCGATTCACGTCAATAAAGAAAAAGGGTTGAAAGGAGGCGTAGTTGAACTATTAACAAAAACATTATTTGCCTAAATCAATTACAATGCCATAAGGAATTTTACAGAGAATAATTTTTTTAAAACAAACCAGATTACAAGTAAGGGCAGTAATAGATAAAGTCTTAAATGCGTTGAAATGATATATGATGCAACTTATTTTTTTAACCATATTCGGCGTATTTAGATCTTTATTATTCTTATACATTAGTTGTGTATTTCCATTGAAGAATACGTAAAATAAGTCAGCTGCGACGAATAATCACATCAGTTAGGTGGCATTCATTTTTGTCAAGGCATACTTATACGAGGCTTGTTTCAAAAGTAAGGTTCCCATCGCGATAGCTCTGCAAAGAGAAATATTAGGTGAAATCTGACAATACTGTCGTGCACACCGTTTCTCCCTCTTTCGGTCCCCACCTTCGCTGTCAAGCTACGCTACGCAGTGTTGCCCTGAAAGCCGTTGGCGATGGACCCCCGATTTCCGTCACCGCCAGGTGCAAAATACGTGCAGTGATCCGATTTTTGAACGCAAAGAAGGTTCCACCCATAGACAGTCATCGTCAGTTGTGTCGTCATCGCCATCGCCAACTTCTTCAACAATGTGGCAACAATAGGGAGGAATTGTTGGACTCCATAGTCACAGGCGACGAAACGTGGGTGTTTAATTTTACTCCCGAAAAAAAGGAACAATCACGTGAATGGAGCCACTCAAGTTCGCCTAAACCGAAAAAGTTCAAACAAACGCAATCTGCGGGGAAAATCATGGCAACTGTGTTTTGGGACCGTAAGGGAATATTGCTCATCGACTTTATGCCCCCTAGGTCAACAATGAACCCAGAGAGGTATTGCGAAACACTAAAGAAACTCAAACAAGCCATCCAGAACCATCGGAGATGAATACTGAGCAAAGGTGTGAAGCTGTTGCACGACAACGCTCGTCCCCGTGTCTCTCGGCAAACCCAGGATCTCTTGAGCAAATTTGGCTGGACTTTCATTCCCCACTCTCCCTACAGCCCAAACCTAGCCCCTAGTGACTACCTTCTGTTCCCAAAATTGAAGAAACACTTGGGTGGATTGTGCTTCCGAACCGACGAGTCAAAGAAGAGGTTAATCTCTGCCTCAACAGGTTGATGAAGCTCTATGACACGGAGATACAAAAGTTGGAAGAACATCTACCAAAATGCATCGAAAAAAATGGCGATTAATCTTCAAGCTTTCCAACCATGTAAATAACTTTGATAATAAACAATGCTGTCTATTTAAAAAAAAATGGCAACCTTGTTTTTGAGACAACCCTCGTAGGCTGGTGGCAAAATCATCCATAATCCTGTCGAGCATGACACTATTGAATCCTTTCAATTTCGCGCGTCATGGTTTCGGAAAGAGCTTCAGCTCCTTCCACATGTTGTCAATCCAGCAGCGGGAAGAAGCGAACGATTCGCGGTCAAGGTGAGTGTCCACCAAGGTTCTATCCTCAGCCCAATTTTAATCAACTTAATCATGGATCACGTTACCAAAAACATCCAGAGATCGACATCGTGGTCAATACTACGCTGACAACGTAGCTCTGATAGCAGAATGGCTAGCAAAAGTGAAATGAGACCTCATTACGCGGCAAGAATCTCTGGACAAAAGAAGATTAAGAGTCAACAGACAAAAGACCGAGTATATGTATTATAATTTTTCCGGGACCAATGCAGGAAAGCTTTAAACAAGGTTGGGAATTGGTGCAGGGAGAGGGAACTCTCGGTCAATCCCTCTAAGACTGAGGTGATGGTGTTCACAAAGAAATATAAGTGGAACGAAACATGTCCGCTGAAACTTGGTGGCCAAGAACTAAGCTATAATAGCGAAGTGAAATACTTAGGAGTAATCCTGGACGGGAAACTGTCATGAGGAAAACATCTAAGTCACATATGTTCCAAGATCACAGCCACACTTTGGCAACTGAGAAGAGCCATTGGTAATAGCTGGGGTTTGAAACCGGAAACCATGAAATGGATGTATGAGGCAATTCTCAAACTTAGACTGACATATGCAGCACTGGTCTGGTGGGGGAGAGCCTGTTTAAAGTCGGAAGACAACCGACTTAACAAGTTAAGAGGATTGATTCTTAGAAGTATAACCGGAGCCCCAAAATCAACACCGATCGAGGCGATGGGGATACTGACGGGGATACCACCTCTTGATATCATCCTGAAAGCGGAAGCCGCAATGGCAATGCACAGGGTGGGAAACATGAATAGGAAGGTAAGGGACCGGGATAGACTCAAAAGAGCTAGCTAAGGAGGGACTCCTATGGATGCTCTCTGACAGTACGGGTGTCCACTTCCTGTTTGACAAGAGACATAAGATCACCCTCACCAGTAAGACCGACTGGATGGAGGGTCGAGCTGGATTGCTGCTCAATGGAGCCATCTGGTACACGGATGGAGCGAAGAGTGGGAACAGAGCCGGTGCGAGGGTGAATACGCGACGCGACGGGATATGTAAAACCTTTCCCTTGTGCAAATACATTATCGCACTCTAGGCTGAGCTAGTTGGAATTACATACGGTGTTCTGGGGGCCGACCAAAATCGAACCCAGGAGAAGGTATGTATCTGCTCGGATAGCAAGGCGGTGTTGGCAGCCCTGAGTTCAGCAACGACAAAGTCGAAGTTGGTCTGTAATTGCTATAAAGCATTGAACCACTTGGCAGGGAAGGGACCGGTGGAACTCTTATGGATACCTGGGCATAATGGCATTAAGGGAAATCTAATTGCAGATGACCTTGCCAGACTAGGGACCAGGGAAAACCTCTATGGACCAGAACCTGGAGTGGGAGTAAGTCGGAATCTGATCAAAGACCGCATCAATGGCTGGGCAAGAGACCAGCACAATAAAAGATGGAGAGGAGTTGGGTTGTCGAATAACCAAACTCTTCATCCAATACTCAGGGATTGAGAAATGGACCCAATAATTCATTAAATTGAACAGGCACAAATCCAGAACCCTGGTGGGAATCATAACGGGCCACCATAGTAGCCTGAATGCATGTAAGCACAAGCTGAGACTGACTGATAGTCCAGCCTGCAGATACTGTAAAGAAGACGAGGAAACCTAGATTCATCTTCTTTACACCTGCCCTGCACTGGAGGAGGAGAGGTATCTTATATTAGGGACCTCTGTTATCCTAGAGGAGGCGAAGCTTAAGGCAGGGGACGTGCCTAAATTGCTCCTTTTACGGGATAGTATTTTTGGATAATGACCCGGATAAGAAGGGATCATCAAGGGACTACCCATGCGATCAGTGGCTGATGAGGCCCAAACCTATATAATATAATAATAATAATAATAATAATGCAGGAAACTTTCCTTCAATCCTTCCATCTTCTTCCATGCTTCTTCTATCCTCAATGATCCTTCCATCTCAAGCACGCCACTGAAAAGAGCTGAAGAGTTTAAATATCTCGGATCCATAATTACATCAAGAACTTATACGGAAAAGGATATCCAAAAGAAAATTGAGAACGGGTGGCTAAAATGGAGATTACGTACAGGCGACTTATGCGATCCCCGTTTACCAATAAAAATAAAAGGATATGTTTACAAAAGAGCAGTAAGGCCCACTCTTCTCTATGGTTCCGAATTTGGCCGACAAGAAAGATAGACGAACAGGAAATTCATGTTACTGAAATTAAGATGCTTCGCTGGTCTGGCTGTGTCACGCATTTAGACAAAATAAAAAATTAATACACCCGGGGAACCTCTAAGGTTGCTTGTATTTCCGGCAAGATGAGAGACGCCCGCCTGCGCTGGTACAGTCATGTTATGAGACGCGAGCATGATCCCATGACTAAACAAGTGCTTTCCATAGACGACGGAAAGCGAGGCCGTGGACGACCCCCAGTAACCTGGACGCAAACTATAAAAAGCGACCTGAAAATCACAAATACAACCATATGATGTGGTGTAGTAGTACTAGGAGAGCCGACCCCAAATAAAATGGGATAAAGGCTAGGAAGAAGAAGAAGACTATGTACACATTAAGTGATCAAAATATACGTTCTTAAGACTCACCTTGTATAAAATAACCGAAAAATAAAATAAAACTAAGGCAAAAAGACATATTTTATCTTGTAGTATATAGGTAATATGATTTTTCTGTTTTTATAAAGTGTAAATATTTTCTTTCAGATTTTTCTAATAATCAAATGTTTTGTCGCAAGTGCTACTGATTCGTTTCGAATAAACAGTGATCGAAAACATTTGATTTAAAACCTGTAATTTCTACTCAGTAATGCACAGAATGTTGAGATTCTCCACGGCCACCGGCTAAGAATCGGCATTACTGTCGGTCTCGAATACCTCTATGTTTTGTCAAAGTACATAATAATTTAATAGAGGTATGCATATTTATAGATTCCGTACTACGAGCGGCTGCCTATTCCACATCTGTCAAATTAACGTCATTAAGAGACAATTTATATTATAATCGATTTCTTGTACGCATAAACCCAGGCAATGATCAGCTTTACGTTATTAGCCTCTCTGTTGTTGTGCTGTTAACTTTTATTGCCGTGACAAATTTATTGCAGAACTGATAAATAATAAAGTTTTTAATTAAAACGAACAAAAACGGTAATTTTAGGTGTAATACAGCACACCACCGTGAAGCAAATATAAATAAGTATTATTTGAAGATACGTCGGTGCTAAATCAAATACTGGCTGAATAGAAATACACGTCGGTAGACAATTAATGATATTTGTCGCTGGATAAAGCAATTATTTATGTTACTGCTTACGAGGTTTGATCGAAACGAGTCTCTCAATCGTTTAAAGCTAACAAGATGGCATCGCAAATCCCTTGAATTCGACGTAAATACTTAACGGACGATGAGTAATCTTTTGGCTACCTACGGATGAATTATGACTATTATAAACTGAATCAAATAACGGAAGATCGTTCATTAATTTACTAGCTGTATGAAGTACTGCTGAGTCTAATCATAATTGTTTTTTAACGGAACTCGATAGTCTTGACTTAATATACCAGTTGTCACACGAATGTCACATCGCTTACCTTTATTCTTGAAAATTATTAATACTTCGTCGAAAATATCGTCGCAATCTCTTATATAATCTGAACATTGAAGAAAGTTACTTCCAGTTTCGCAGAAAATGACTAACTATAAGATTTTTAAATAGAATGCTTTGTTGTGCAATTTCACCCTATATCCCTATGTACCCTATACACCCCTTTATTGTGTTTATAAATGATATCTGCCAGAGTATAGAGTCGAATATCTTGTTGTATGCAGACGATGTACACTATTTCTTCAGATAACATGAGTCCGGGACTTTTGCTTTGCATTTTGCTTCAAAATGATATTAATAACTTAATACATACATGATATGAAACTAATTTGTTTCCACTCAATATCAGTAAGTTTAATTTAATATATATTATTAAACTACAGTAATAAGGAGTTTATACTCCAACCCATCTGCAAATGCCTTATATAATAAGGACTAAACAAATTAGGTCAAAACAGCTATTCTCCTGGCTATATGTCAAACGCCGAGCACTGAATTACATGACAAAATTTGACGTACGACAAATTCAGTGCTCGGCGTTTGGCATATAGCCAGGAGAATAGCTGTTTTGACCTAATTTGTTTAGTCCTTATTATATAAGGCATTTGCAGATGGGTTGGAGTATAAACTCCTTATTTCTATAGTTTGAATGTTACCCTCTGATAGTAAAACTTTGCATTATATTGATATATATTATTCGTAATGAATCTCTTGTTACAACGTTCAATTATATTATTAATAACATTAATTTAAACAATGTTAGTGAATTTAGAGACTTAAGCGTGATCTTTATAATAAGTATATAATAAGTCTTAGCTGTATGAATAGTGTACTAGTGTGTATGGTGTAGATAAATAGATCATTAAATAAATAATGTAAATTTAAAATAAATAAATCAAAAAATGCGTAAATAAAAATAAATCAATAAATCATCTTTAAAGGTGGCTGTTGTTACACCGAGAGTGGTAGATAAAACTGCTCTTAAATAAAGGGTTGGACCAAAAACGCTCTCTTGTGGTACTCCAGCTCGTATGGATGAAAATCAGTATAGTCGTTTTAAAATTTCACTCCTAACATTCTGTTTTCCAGATAATATTCAGTAGTAGATAATAATTGATCGGGAGTTTACATTTTAACTTATGTAGTAGACCTACGTGCCAGACCTTGTCTAATGCTTATTCAACATCCAGGAAAACTTCTGAACAATACTTTTTATGTTCCATGTCTTCTTGGGCTCTGTTAAAAATCTCTATTATGTACTTGTATTGTTGAATGTTTCTGTGGAAATCCGAACTGATGTGTTGAAATCAACTCATTGAATATTTAAGAGAGGAGTACGTTTGTTTAGTAATAGTACTTCGAACATTTTTGATACAATTGGTAGGAGACTAATAGGTCGGTAGGATTTGTCTTCTTCTGATTTTTTCCTGGTGTGACTATAAGGATCATTTAAGCTACTTTCGATTGCGATGGGCAGTAGGCAGTTCTTGCTACTCCATTGAACAATTGTGTTGGAAATGATAATCGACTATTTGATGATTCTTGTAGAATTTTACCTGTATAGATATGAGATCGTATCTTAGTACTTTTTAGGATTTGTATTATTGATGATGTTTATGATCTCATTTTTGATAAACTATATATTTGGTAATTCGAGTTGGTATGGCTCTCCTAGCACAGAAGTTACTACATTTTCGTCAGGGATATTTTTGGTTTCATTTAGTGCAAAAGCATCTTTCAGGACTCCCACAAATAAATTTGCTTTCTCTTTAGGGGTTTTCGCCCAATTTTCTTGATTTATTCTTATGAGAAGTATTGTGGTTTGTAGTTGCCGTCATGTATTTTAGTATTCAGTTACATCTAGATTGCGCAGGTATTTTTGAATTGATTCGTTTTTATTCGGTTGTTCATTTTTTAATGTTGAATCCTTTTAAGTCTTTGGTAACTTCTTTGAGTTCTGTTTTTACAATTTTTCTATTAAATTCTCAACTACTTCCTGAATCTTCTTTTATATTAAGTTTTTCCTCTGACTATTGCAGAGCTTTCTTAATTTTGTCTGTTACTTGAAATCATTGGAATCGTATTCTACGCTGCCTGTTGGATAACTTGATTAAAATGCTCTACTGAATTTTTTATGTCTTCTGTGGTTTTTATAGGTATTTGTGTTTTGAGATTATTCGCTACTTGTTCTTTTAATAATAACATGAAACCTAAAGTGCGCTATATCGTTGTATTCATAATTATTAATAGTACGATCCAATAATATACATATCCTGTTTAGGAATTTTATAGTTACATCATTGCTGGTAATATTGGAAAATGCATAAAAAACAATTGTAACTGTCAGATAGAACGTAATAGATTACCTTGCCGTATCAAATTTCAGTGACTATATTGTGAATGATGCCAGTGACAAGCGGTAGCAATATTACCACTTCAAGATCGTCGTAGGGTATTAAGATGTATCGCATAATATCATATACAAACAATATCTTCATGATTTGAGAAATTAAAAAAATTACGTGATTAATAAAGAACAAAAGCAATTTTTACCAACAAACAAGTCGAGAGACAGTTCTCGTAGAAAGTTATATGCTCCATTCAGATATTCAGGAATAGTAATATTTAATAAGGCTATACTGATTCCTTTCTTAAATCCAGTAGTACTAAATTCTTCTAACTCAGTCACTGGTTACTTTTGCGTCTTGATGTTTTCATAAAACGTAGCAACCTATAGATATTATGATAAGATATAAAAAAGGAATGTTTCCTTCCCTCAGCATATAGGAAATAAAAGGGTTTTATTTTCAGATATATGTCTATGGGACCCTTTATATTTCTTTAAGTGCCTCAATCACTTCTTGAAGTTTGACCTACATATTATGGAACATCCTTTAACGAACGATATGAACGACATCCAATACTGGGATGAAGCTACAAATGGAGGAATTTACTCTAGTCATAAATACCGTAATCCGCGATAAATCGGTCGTAATTTAGATAAGCGAGCCTCTCCATAAAGAAATAGAAATCGTATTTTTTCGGTTCTAAAACTTACGATTACAAAGAAATAAAAAATACATTTAAAATGAAATCACCATTTCTAAAGATTATATGTTATATCCTCTTAATTAATATGCAAATTAATAATGACTTAATAATTTCAAAGTGGCTTTCGTGCAGAAGGTCAAGGGGAGATGGATTAGCTGATTTGGTGATTAAGAGTGTCTCCTCATGAAATAATTTAGTAAAACCCATATTACTATTAATAGACAAAATATAATTTATTATTTATTTAATCAAATATCAGTACTGACAATAGTATTAATTCGCTATTCATTAATTGCGTTGATTAATCATTTAAAGAAATAGGGAAATTGAAAATGCATATTTAAGCGTCTCTTAAGACATGCTGTCTATGCTGTCAACAGTGGCAGAACTTTTTAAGTCTTAGTAGAAAGTAAAAAGATGTATTTCATTTTTATTATAATTAAGATATTATAAAACCTATTGTACCGGATGATTTTCTTGGAGGGAAACAACTGAGATTATTGATGGTCGTAATGATCGCCTTTATGATCGTAACCTCTCATAACCTTAATAGTAGGTTTACGATATATGTAAGTTCTTTAGAAGTTTGTTTTTAGACAATTTAAATTAAAATACCCGCATAAGAAGAAACTATTACAAATCCTTCAAATTGCTCTGCAATAATTTGAGAACGAATAAAACAGAGAACGAACTGAATGAATTGATGTGCCAAAAGGGAGACCAATTACGATAGTGGCAGAAAAACTTCATTTACAGGTATTACGTTAGGAAAAGAAAACCCGAATAATAGTATCCGACAACTATCTACATTACATCAGATTCCGTTTTCAAGTATACGCAATATTTTATTAAGACATAACTACCACCCCTACAAATATGCATGCCATCAACATTTGGAAGATGGTAACCCACAAAAACAATTCCAATTTTATGAATAATGGACATGTCAATCATCATAATCATTACTACAGAAAATCAGTATCACAATAACGAAACAACTTTTCTTGGTAGTTCAATATATTGGTTGATATAATAAGCAATGGCATTGTTGGTCCCTATTTTTATTATGTAAATCTCAATGAAGATACTTATTTAAATATTTTTCGTCAAGTTGACAATAATTTCTTAGATAGCATTCATCTTGCGAGACGAAGCCAGCTTATTATTTCCTCACATTGTCCAAAAAATAATCAGTATAAAACGTAAGTGGTATATTACTATGTAAGTAGTATAAAATTATTACATCACGAAATGAAAGGAAACGCTGTGAAAGAAATTTAGAGAATCACTAATAAATTCCAGTCAGAACAATAGATGAGTAACAAAATTTTGTTCCGTGCAAGTGAAATAACGTTAACAGAATCACATCATCATCATCATGAGGTCATCAGTCCTAAGACTGGTTGGACGCTAACCTCCAGCTTCTCCTATCTTGCGCTAACCTACGCATTTCGCTAATTTTGCTACAACCTACATCCCTTACTATTTGTGAGCAGTAGTGTAATCTAGGCCTACCTCTGCCTTTCCTCACTTCTATTTCTGCCTCCAAAATATCGCAGACTATTCCCCCATGTCTCAGCAAGTGGCCTACCATTCTATCTCTTCTCTTCTTTATGTTTTTCCATATACTTCTTTTCTCGCCGACTTTCTCTAATACTTCTTCGTTTCTAACCCTATCAGTCCACGGTATTTTCATCATTCTTCGGTAACACCACATCTCAAAAGCTTCTAATTTCTTCCTACTTGCTTCCCCTATCGTCCAGGTTTCGCAACCGTATAGCGCCGTGCTCCATACATATGTTTTCAAAAATCTCTTCCTTGTTTCTAAGCTTATTACCCCCGAGCATAAAAGTGCTTCCTTTTCGTTAAATCACATGGTATTTAAAAATTGTAGGTTAACCAAAATATTGTTTTTACAAAATTAGTTATGCAAATAACATTTTTGCATGGCTACTCTTATAAACCAGTCAGAAACATAAAATTTTAAAATATAAATATTACAGTTTTCATGTAATGTAAGTATGTAGATAAACTGTTTCTGTTAAATGAATTGATTATACTCAGATATCAAAAATTATCTTCATCAAATGTGGTCATAAAATAGAATGCATCCGTAAGCCTTTTGAAATTATTCTGTCAAAGTTACATGTCCTGCTGAGATTATCAATAACGTTCATTCAGTTAACTATAAGTTTTAAAATTAAAATGGTGAATTAATTACGTTTTTATTAAAAAATGAAGCCAAATTAAAGTAGATTTGTTCAATGCATGAATTTATGCGCTTCTTAGAACTATCCGAAAATTTTTGAAATATTTCTAACGTTAATATTCCATGTTCAATAATTATTTGTTCTAATTCCTGTAAATTAGCTACATGTGTCCTGAAAATAAATGGTTAAGCAAGTAGTAAACCTCAAGAGAAACTTAACTTGTGGGAAATTTAAAGCCACACCAGAGAAAAAAATTAATTCGAAACACTTTAAATTACACATTTAATATACATATAAGCCACAATCAGTACGTAACAAGCTTGGACTAATCTCCCGGTAGAAGGACTTTATCTGATAATATCTTATAAGTTCTTGTTTACAATAGTTTAGTACTTTTAATAAAGAAGTCAAATGTCTTAAAACAGTCGTTTCAAGTATTTTATAGGCTTATTTAACGAACGTCATTAACAAACAACCTCGTGTGTAGGTTTATCTATCACCATATTTTTTTATGGCGCGTTTTTGCAACTTTTAGTGTCGCTTCTCCCATCCCAGACGCCATCGTTTCCGATTGTTCCAGTCTCCTTCGTGGAGTCCTCTACTTTCCATTGCGGTGCGGATGTTTGAAATCTATTTTTCCGTGGCCTTCCTCGTTTATTTCTTTGTGCTGGAGTCCAGTTCCAAGCTTCTAATGGTATCATTTCTTCGTTCATTTGTTGCAGGTGTTCATACTATTTGAACAGCTTTTCAGTTGTATCGTCCATTATCGTATTGTTTACTGCCATTTTTTTCTGATGGTCTACTTTCTTACATGGTCAAGTAAAGTTAAACCGGAACATCATCTCCAGCACATCATTTCGGTTGAGAGAAGTTTTTGTGACATATTTTTATCTGTAACCCATACTTCTGACCCATACGTCAGTGCTGGCTGAATCATAGCCCTGATATATACTTCTTTTCGTTTGTTTTTTTTTTCGTTAGGTTCTTACTGCACAGGATTGGGTATAGTGCTTTAATCATATTTTTTCCTTTTCCTATTTTCTTTAGTATATCTTTATTATCCTTTCCGTCTTCGTCTATTGTAACTCCTAGGTATTTGTACTATCTAACGTTTTTTATTATTCCTCTTTCTGTTACGATGTCTTATCCTGTACCTCCTATAGTCATTGTGTCTTTTGTATATTTATCTCTAAACCCCATTTTGTGAATTTTATCACCATCTTATTTATAAATTAGAACTACAGAAATAAGGAGTTTATACTCCAACCCATCTGCAAGTGCCTTACATAATAAGAACTAAACAAATTAGGTCAAAACAGCTATTCTCCTGGCTATTTGCCAAACGCCGAGCACTGAATTACATAACAAAATTTGTCGTATTTTTGTCTAACAGAGTTAGCACTAAAAATACAGTGATTGTTCTAAAATTGTTCTGTTTTTATCAAATTTGTTTAGTCCTTATTATATAAGGTATTTCCAGATGGGTTGGAGTATAAACTCCTTAGTTCTGTAGTTTAAATGTTACCCTCTGATAGTAAAATTTTGCATTATATAAATTAGAGTTAATTTTACCCCAAAGTCAATACTATTCTTAAATCTCTCATAAGAACCTTTTGGTATGGAACCACTGCCATGACGAGGAAGCAATTTCGAAGAAATATAAACACTAACTATTATACCATATTAATTGTTTTTATACTAATAGTATATGTATACAAGATACTAATTGTTACTTCCCAAATTTTAATATAATTGATTTCTATATTTTTATATATTATATTTTCTAATTAATTTTCATAAAATTGTACACATTTTATTATTCCATACTTTTAATAAAAACAACCATTTAAACGAAGTATAATTAAATATTGTAATTTTTATATTTTTCTTCTGACACGAATATGCCACAAATTGTTTATCATATAGTCATAACAACATCACAATTATAAATAAAATCATGTGTTTATTGAGGTATATAAACAATCTCTACGAAATACTGAAAATTGTTAAGAATTTATAAAGCTATATCAACCGCTTATTATATATTTAAAAATATGGCGTATGCGCCAATGTCAGCTGACACGGTGACACGATCTAAAGGAACCAGTTATGTTTCGTAAACATTGTGTGTAGTCCTTTATAACTACTGATAAAGAGTTACTGTTGTCACCTTTATATTCATTTTAAATTCATGTTGCTATCTTTTAACCTCACTGATATTCTTTATTATATATTTTTTCATGTTCGTTGAAATTGGACATGTTTTATTTCTCGAGAAATCGCTCAGATTCATCAGTAAATCACTCGGTAAATACTTTTATATAACAGCTCAAATTCTTTCATGGGAAACTGGCTATAATAAATCTCATCTTCTTTAAATACAGTGAGGCAAATATCAAAATAACTCTGTGACAACTTGCAAACAAAAAATGCACCGAATTTTAAAAAATTATATAGTAGTTCAGCAACCCTCAAAAATTAAAAACAACAAATGAATTATGCTAAGAACATCCAAGCTTATAAGATAATATGGCATACTTCTAGTCAAAATTTCATTAGAAATATCTTTAAATAGTGTATCTTATTTACCTCACTAAAAAGTAATCACAATTGTTAAATCTGGGAACCCAAGAATTTTAAACAATGATACAACCCACAAAAATTATTTGTTTATTAACCTTCATCTAACTTTATTAATTTTCAAATGACTGATTACTATGAAACTCGGAATGTAAATATTTGCATTTTTATTCAGCGTTTTAAGCATCGAGTTTAATTAAAGTTTCTTTTTTTAGTTTTTG
Organism: Rosalia funebris; assembly: GCA_037954035.1. NCBI lineage: Eukaryota > Metazoa > Arthropoda > Insecta > Coleoptera > Cerambycidae > Rosalia > Rosalia funebris. The sequence continues at coordinate 38,537,047 of JAZFAV010000015.1, forward strand.
TGATATCTCTATTCTACTAAATCTTGAGATTTGTTTATTTATAAAAGTAAAAATGCGAAACTAGAATTCACCCTCTATAATTGTGCACTATAACTCAAAACAACAACCATTACGCAATAAAATTCGATAACAAACAGTTTTATAAATTAGAATTAAAATTTTTAACTACTATATTAATGAACTAAGGTGCGTCTTTCACTAACCTACAGTATAAAAGGTGGTGCAACCAAAACGCAAGATGTTAATTGTAAATAAAACAAAACGTTTTCAGAGAATTATCTTAATATTTTTTATTATGATAGAAGGATCTATGACAATTATGTGTGAAACAAAATATGGGCCAAATGCTCACCACGGCTTCGGTGGCATACCTCTATCCGATGGTCCATATTTTCAATGACTCTGAGACATAATTGAGGTTCAATGTCGTTAATGTGCCGAATTATCTCATCCTTTAGCTTTTGAATTGTTCTTGACTTGTTGACGTACACTTTTCTTTTAAATATCCCCAAAGAAAGAAGTCCAACGATGTCAAATCACATGATCGTGGCGGCCAATTAACATCGCCACGACGTGAGATAACAGGACGATTGAATTTCTCGCGCAAAAGTGCCATTGTTTCGTTGGCTGTGTGGCAAGTGGCACCATCCTGTTGGAACCACATATCGTCCAGGTCCATATCCTCAATTTCTGGCCACAAGAAGTCCATTGTCATCTCGCGATAGCGAACACCATTCACGGTAACTGCTTGGCCGACCTTATTTTCAACGAAGTACAGCCCGATGACGCCGCCAGCCCATAAACCGCACCAAACAGTCACTCTTTGTGGATGCATCGGCTTTTCAACAATCATTCGTGAATTCTCATTTGCCCAAATGCGGCAATTCTGCTTGTTAACGAATCCACTGAGGTGAAAGTGTGCCTCGTCGCTGAAGATGATTTCTTTGTAAAGTCACAATTCACTTCTGTCTGTTCAACCAACCATTCGGCGTATTGACGACGCTTGAAATGGTCAGTAGGCTTCCGCTCTTGAGCCAATTGAACCTTGTAAGCGTGTAAATTCAAATCTTTATTCAAAATTCGCATCAGTGATGTTCGTGAGATGTTCAATTGTTGGGCACGACAACGAGTCGAGGTTGACGACTCTTCTGCTACACTATCGCGAACAACAGCAATGTTTTCCGCAGAACGAACTGAGCAAGCATGCACAGATGTTTTCACATTTCCTACAGACCCGGTTTGCTGAAATTTGCGCATAATTCTCCCGATTGTGATGCTGACCAAAAAAGTCACGAAGTGCACGAAATGCATTTTGACTTGAACGCCCATTTTCGTAAAAGGCTTCAACAATCTTAACGCGCTGCTCAATTGTGTACCTCTCCATGGTTGAATTTGTCAAACACTGAAACAAAGAAATGTCAAATCAAGTTGGGCAAAAAACTTGACGTTAAGGTGTGACTCACAATTAACATCGTGCATTATGGTTGGACCACCCTATATATGAATATGGACATTGTCCCATAGCATCACCTTTCTGATTACTAATGTGGGACACTCGAGCTACAGAAAGTAACTTGCTTTAAAGTAACAATCTCCACAAGATTGGAATTTATATTCGAAAACTCTAATGCGAAATATTTACCTCCAATTTCCCCACAAAGTGTACTCTCTTCCTCCTTTACACATTTAGTTGTGCTTAGTTTCATAAAAGCTATAGATCCAAATGGTGAAGTATTTTTACATTCAGTACAATACAAAGTTTTACTACGCAGAGGGTAATATTCAAACTACAGAAATACGGAGACTAGCCCCAACCCATCTGCCAATGCCTTATATAATAAGGACTAAACACATTAGGTCAAAACAACTATTCTCCTGGCTATATGCCAAACGCCGAGTGCTGAATTACATGACAAAATTTGCCGTATTTTGTCTAACAGAGTTAGCACTAGAATACAGTGATTCAGATTGCAGATGGGTTGGGGTATAATCTCCTTATTTTTGTAGTTTAAATATTACCCTCTGAATAGTAAAACTTTGCATTGTACTGATGATCTCAAGTTTTTACTCCGATTTAGATTGTTCTCGAAACTACCAAGAGATGGCGTTTGGTACGTTCTACTGCGGTGGAACGTAGCAACGTCTACTAGATGTGAGCTTCATCTGTCAAAGGTATACTCGTTTACACTGCACTGACGAGACCCAAGATAAGGTTGCAACCAGTCTGCAGTTAACGATATCCTGAGATAGGTGACACTGTGCATCTTTCTTGTGGTTTTGGAACAATTTGAATCACTGTATTTTAGTACTACCTCTGTTAGTCAAAATACGGTAAATTTTGTCATGTAATTCAGCGCTCGGCGCTTTGCATATAGCCAGGAGAATAACTGTTTTGACCTTATTTTATATGAATTTGTTTAGTCCTTATTATATAGGGCATTTGTAGGTGGTGATTTTTATATTTATCACAATACTATAATGGATATCGATGAATACTCGATAAACAAAAAAACTGGAAAAGAAATATATACAAATTATGTCAGCCGCCTTGCAACTGCGCTAGCAGTCCTTATCTCAATTCTTGGAAAAGTGCTGACAGCAACATCTAGAGACCTATGCTTTGTTCTGCATCCATACAGTCAGTCAGGATATAACATTGAAATTGTAAACACATACTTACAACAAATATTTTAATTAAACCAAAATTCAAATTGTGAAAGTTTTGTTTTTTTAAAAACCGGAAATCGGCGACGAAGTATATAAGTGGCGCAGTCGGGAACGGATTTTTCGTGGGACTTTCATCGTGAAAAACCTGTGAGTTTCAACTCTTAAACGAAAAAACGGACTTACACAAAAAAAAGAACAATATACTGAGTGCTAACCGCAAGGACTCCATCGAGGAAAACCTAAGGACAGCAACCGCCGTCGAGAACACAGGCATCGATGTTGTAAGTAGTCTTTTTTGTTCATGTCAGACTCCTCTTTATCCATTGATTCCTTAAGCGAAAACAATCAGGATTTAGAGAACACCTTAGTTAAGTTTTTCAGTCAATTAAAAATCAAAACGATAAGTAATTCTAGTGAAAGTAGTAAGAGTAGTGAAAGTAATTTTATAGAAAATAATTTAAATATGCCGAACGATCAAGTACCAATTTTAGATATTAAAAATCTATCAATTATTCCAAATTTTGATGGCAATCCAAATAAATTACATAGATTTATTAGTGCTTCGGAATCAATATTAAATCATTATTATGATAGACAAAATGCTAATAATTTCCAAAATACACTTTTAATGAATGGTATTTTAAATAAATTAGAGGGAAGAGCAGAAGAAATTGTCGCAATAAACGGCACATCAAATTGGGACGATATAAAAACTGCTTTGCTTCAAAATTTTGGCGATCAAAGAGACGAAAATTGCTTGAATCAAGATTTAGTAAATTTAAGACAAAAACCAAATGAAACACCGTATCAATTTCACGAAAAGGTTATTCATTTGCTAAATACAATTTGTAATTATATTGACCTTCATTGCGATATTGCAGAAAGGCAATGTAAACGTAGTTTTTTTACAAAACAAGCTTTAAAAACATTTTTGGCAGGATTAAGAGAGCCTTTAGGACCTATAATTCGTTCAATGAGACCCACAACTCTTGCCCAAGCTTTACAATTTATTTCTGAGGAAGATAACGTTAAATATTTTCAAAAATCTATTCCAAATTCTAATGTTTTAGTTAAGAAACCCGTTGTAAATCACTCACAAAATTTTTATAACCCCTCATTTTCACAAATGAGTGGCCCTTCTAGACCAATAATGTACCAACAACAACCAACGAGTTCTAACTTTCCACGCGGTCCAATAAATATTCAAAGACATCCTAATCCTAATAGATTTTTGACTAATTCACGAGTTTTTGGCAGACCACAAAATGTCTGGAAACCATCAAGTGATAATAACAATCAACAAAATAAACCAACGCCAATGAGTGTATCGACTAGAAATACGACACCCCAATTAAGACGACAAACACAAAATAATTTTTTCCAAAATAATAGTCAAAAGCCTAAATTTATTTCGGAAGAATTATTTAATGCGGAATTAGATAACCAACCAATTGATAACCCTGAATATTCTTTTGACGAAGAACAGACATATGAATATTCACATCCTGCTGAGGAACAATCCGAAAATTTTCAAGAGGACCTGTACTCAATCGACGAAACATAGTAGAATATCATATTTTGACCAATAAAAAAGAACTGCCATATATTCAAATTTCAAAACCACCCCTAAAACTTCTTTTAGATACAGGCAGTACTAAATCATTTTTAAATCCCGAAATTGCCTCAAAATATTATTATGACAAAACTTCTTATGAACCTTTTACTGTATCTGCACTATTTCAAACATCATCTCATAAATATTGCGCAGAAATTCCTATTTTTCCAGAATTTAAACAAAAAGAAAATTTAAAATTTTATCTTTTTAATTTTCATAACGTTTATGACGGACTTATTGGACTTGATAATTTAAAACTTTTAAATGCCCAATTAGATTTTGTAAATTCAAAATTAGTAACACCTAATTGTTCTATTCCTATTCATTATCAGCAATCAGGTCAACAAGTTTTATTAAATTTAAAAATTAGTCCACATACTCGAACGGTAACCAAAATTCCTGTTACTCAAAAACAAGGTGAAATAATTATACCCCATCAACAAATTAAAAATTGTGAAATACCTGAAACTCTATCCGTGGCAGAAAATGGCTTTGCTTTAGTAGAAATATCCAATAAAACAGATAAAGAAATTATATTGCCCTTAACAGATCCAATTAAAACCATACCATTTTCGGAAAATAATTATGAACTATATTATGTAGACATGACTACCACAAGTGACAAAAAAAATAATTTAGACGTTAATAAATTAATTCGCACATCCCATATGAATCCCGAGGAACGCGAACAACTACTTAAATTATGTAGAAAATATGCGGACATCTTTCATACTGAAAATCAATCACTAACTTTTACCAATCAAATTAAACATTGCATAAAAACTAAAGACGATGATCCGGTGTATATTAAATCATATAGGTACCCATTTGTACATAAACCTGAGGTCGAACGCCAAATAAAATCAATGTTAGGACAAGGTATTATACGCCCGAGTAACTCAGCCTACAGTTCACCAATATGGATTGTGCCGAAAAAGGCAGACGCCTCCGGAAGGAAGAAATGGCGTATCGTTGTGGATTACCGAAAACTCAACGAGAAGACCATCGATGACAGGTACCCCCTGCCCAACATTTCAGATGTCCTAGACAAGTTAGGGAAGTGCAATTATTTTTCAACGCTGGATTTGGCAAGTGGATTCCATCAGATTGAGATGAATCCAGAAGACATCCCCAAAACAGCCTTCAATGTGGAAAATGGCCACTATGAGTACGTCAGGATGCCATTCGGCCTAAAGAACGCCCCAGCGACGTTTCAACGGGTCATGGACAACATACTAAGAGGACTACAAAATGAGATATGTTTGGTTTATCTAGATGATATCATCATTTACTCGACATCATTACAAGAACATCTTGTCAACCTATCAAAAATATTCCAAAGACTGAGAGAAACTAATTTTAAGATCCAATTGGACAAGTCCGAATTTTTGCAAAAAGAAGTGGCTTATCTTGGTCACATCGTGACACCAGACGGGGTTAAGCCCAACCCGGACAAAATTATAGCAATAGAGAAATATCCATTACCAAAAACAACGAAGGAGATCAAAGGCTTTCTCGGTTTACTCGGATATTACCGCAAATTTATTAAAGATTTCGCGCGTATTACGAAACCATTAACTGTTTGTTTAAAAAAGAATTCAAAAATTGAACATACCCCCCAATTTATAAAATGTTTCGAAGATTGTAAAAAATTACTAACTAATGAACCAATTCTACAATACCCTGATTTTTCTAAAGATTTTATTTTAACGACAGACGCGAGCAATGTCGCAATTGGCGCAATCTTATCGCAAGGGACTATTGGAAGCGATAAACCGGTAGCGTTCGCTTCTCGAACATTGAACGATTCGGAACAAAATTTTAGTACTATAGAGAAAGAACTTTTGGCCATTGTATGGGCGACAAAATATTTTCGGCCTTATTTATTCGGTCGTAGGTTCAAAATTGTAACAGATCACAAACCCCTCAAATGGCTAATGTCATTAAAAGAGCCAAACTCGAGATTAGTTCGATGGCGGCTCAAATTGGAGGAATTCGACTATGAAGTAGAATATAAAAAAGGTAAATGCAACACCAACGCTGATGTCCTTTCTCGCATTGAAATACACACAAAAGAATTCTTGGAATTTATGGATCAATATAATCGATCCCTGAGCACAATAGGACCAGAACCAAATAATACCGATAATCTGTCAATAATCGCAAATGCCAGCGAACAACCAAGAATGGAAGACGTCACTGAAGAACCATGCCCACCAGCATTAAGAAGACCTACTACAGATACCGAAGGAACTATATCTGCAGACGAACCAGAAAGAAGAGACTCCGAAGAGACAATCTCTGCAGAGGAACCAGAAGAAAACGACACTGTGCATACAAGTCACGAAAATCCAATACAGGAACTTCCAATATCAGAAAAAGCACTAAATTTATTCGATTTTCAACTAGATATAACTTTTGTCTTACATTCACCCGCAAAACCAGAAATTAGACAAATATTTCCAAATAAAAAACGAATTTCCGCCCAGTTGTCTGTATTCGAATTAGAAAAAGATGTAATTGATTTTTTCAAAAATTATTTAGACCCAAAATTTACGTACGGTATTTATTTTAAAGATGAGACATTCGTACCGCAACTTTGCGAAATTTTACAAAAAACGTTTAAAAATTCAGCATACAAACTAATTAAGTGTAATAGCATTTTACAGGATGTTATAGAAAAAGACTTACAGAAAGATACAATAAAAAATTATCACGAAGGTAAAACCAATCACAGAGGGATTTTAGAAACTGAAACTCGCATAAGACGATCATATTACTGGCCCGGTTTAAAAAGTGATGTTACAAATTATATCAATAATTGCGAAATTTGCCAATCCAATAAATATGATAGAAATCCACCTAAACAAAAATTAATGATAACTCCTACACCATCAAGACCTTTCGAAATTGTTCATATTGATACCTTTCAGGCACAAGGACAAAAATTTTTGACACTTATCGATACTTTCTCTAAATATGCTCAAGCTTACCCCCTAGCAGGTATGTTGGGTACAGAAGTTGTTAAAGCTTTTCTAATTTTCATGACCCATCATGGCTTACCATCACTTGTAATTATGGATAACGGAACTGAATTAAAAAATTCCGTAGTACAAGAATTTTTTAAAATTCATAAAATTGAAACTCATTATATTACAGTCAATAATCCCCAATCTAATGGACCAATCGAAAGATTTCACTCTACCATCATTGAACACTTAAGAGTAATACGAGCAAAAAATAAAGGTAAAATCGATATTTTAAATCAAATGCCATATGCTGTATTAGGTTATAATAATTCCATACATTCAATTACCAAACAGAAACCTATTGACATTATTAACGGACATTTAAATACTAAAGACCCCTTTGACATCAATTTAAATCAACAATTAATGAATAATTATATGCAAGAACATCGCGAAACCACTAAGGAAATTTACAAAAAATTAAATGAACAATTATCTCAACAAAAAGAACATGTTATTGAAAGTCATAATGAACGACAGAATCGTCATGACCCTTTGACATATGAACCAGACACTGACGCATACAGGAAAATTACCACAAAAAATCGTAATAAATTAAATCCAAAATTTTCTAGAGACAAAGTTATTCAAAACAGGAAAATAAAAATAAAAACTATTGGTAATATTTTACATAAACAAAATCTAAGAAGAGCCCGGTCTAATAAAAAGAAATTGTTACAGGAACCAACTGTTCATCCTGATCCTGGTGATATCCAAGATCATGCTTCAGGAAGTAACGATAACTAACCTAAATAAGAATCCTGGGATTCTCCCGTATAAATTAGGTACAGCCAAAGTTAAATCCAATACACACACCTTTATCCACTATTTTGACTTAGACCCTATCAAAAATGAGATAAGAATACTAAAACAGCTATATATAAATATAACTATTACAATAAACGAAACCCTCAATCAATCATACTATTTTGAATTAAGTAATTTTGATCGAGCTCTGCAATATCAATTAACATTAGCTGAACAAAAATTCAATTCTCTAAGCCCTACAGGTAGAGTTAAACGTGGTCTTATTGATGGATTAGGCACCATAATCAAAAGTATTTCTGGAAACTTAGATGCAAATGATGCTGCTCGTTACGATCAAGCAATTTCCGATCTGCAAAATAATCAAAAAGAAATCACTCAAAAATTAAACAGACAAATTTCTCTTACCACTCAAATGATTGATAATTTCAATAAAACAATGACATTAATTAGAAATAACCAAATTGTAATTACTTCCGCTTTAAATAAAATGAGAAAAGAATTAAATAAATTTATTTTTGACTTTAATCATTATCTGGAAATCAAAAATACCTTAGATCAAATTAGTTCGACATTAAATCTAATTTTGCAATTATTAAGTGATGTTGAAAATTCAGTCACTTTCGCCAGATTAGGTACATTGCATCCTAGCATTTTGAAAATCGATGAACTAGAATCAATTTTAGATACTATTATAAAATATAATACAGTCAATCAATTAATTTTTCCACGCAATTCAAAAAATACTCATAGGTATTATAATTTAGTTGACACTGAGGCTTACTACTCAGGTACAAAAATTGTTTTCGTGGTTCATTTCCCAATTATTTACCCCCAAATATTTTCCTATTATCATCTTTACTCGATTCCTACCCAAAACCTCACAACAATTGTTCCAAAAAATACCTATCTGGTTATGAACGAAAACCTCTACGAGTATACATCGATACCTTGTATCAAGTTACACCCTGACTACTATTGCCCTGAAAATAATTTAATCAACGGGATCAATAAAGAAGATTGCATCTTTGAATTATTACGATTGGAGTCCACCCACGAAAATTGTGTAGTTACACCCATACAAATCGCCGATACTGTGGTGCAACAAATCGACGAATCACATTACATAACAGTTTTCCCAAAACCCACTAAAATACGAACGGTATGCCAACGTACGGACCTTACAACACTACAAGGGAACTATCTTATCAACCTACCTTTTGGATGTCAGTTCCAAACAAATGAATCGATTTATGTTAATGAAAAATCAATCAGTGAAGGCCATCCAATGCTTCTACCAGAAATCATTATTCAACATAATTCACCTGTACCTTCTCCAACCAAAATAAATTTAGAAAACGTCGAACTTGACAAAATTCATGAGCTACAGAAACAACAACGAAGTCTGACACCTATCGATCTCACTCCAAATCGAATTACATGGACCAATACTTTTTGGACAATCCCAATATATATTATTTTAATTTTTACTGGCCTATATTTCACATATGCATTTATCCGAAGAAGAAGAAGGACTACCAACGAACCCGATAGTGACCAGCCGCAACCCAGCACTTCGGCATTTTTCACCCCTTGAAATATACCTCAATTTAGGGATGGAGGAATTATGTCAGCCGCCTTGCAACTGCGCTAGCAGTCCTTATCTCAATTCTTGGAAAAGTGCTGACAGCAACATCTAGAGACCTATGCTTTGTTCTGCATCCATACAGTCAGTCAGGATATAACATTGAAATTGTAAACACATACTTACAACAAATATTTTAATTAAACCAAAATTCAAATTGTGAAAGTTTTGTTTTTTTAAAAACCGGAAATCGGCGACGAAGTATATAAGTTACATAAATAAATATTTACTAACAGTTGTCTCAATTTATCTCGGTTTATGACTCCAATGAAGACCGGTGCCGATAATAGATGTTTATTAGCAGGTATTTTTCTACAGTACTTCTAAGTTTTCTACAGTAAAACGTCGACACCTATTACTTATTAGTAGTTTACGCAACGAAAAAGTCATTACAACATCTACTATCACCAAAGGACAGTACGGGAAGTTAACTATATTTAGACAATATTTTAGTAAAGTAGGAGAAAACTCTTGTTGTGTATCCTTTGGAAATAAACACGTGTTCCAATAACTACTGTGCATAGGATTTTTCGCAAACACATCTTGAAATTTTTTAATGACATTACTGTCTTCACGTGTGTTGTGATTGTTTATTTTTTGTTTAACCAAAAACTAAACCCATAACAGATCTCTGCCATCTGCCAGTGTGACATGCGATGGCAATATCGTTACTATAGAAAGGGACATCGAACGCATATCGATTCGTCCATATATATTGCGACTCGCCAAAGTAAATGCTTTACCAATAAGCTAACAACAAATGGGAATGAGGCAGAATTTAACAATATATTGATATACAGGTTATTCCATTTATGTCAAGAAATTTAATAGACACCTCCGGTAAAATAAGCAGGCCAATGACCTTGAAAATAAAATAATTACTACTATTAACATCCATTGTTACCTCCAGAATATACAAATTCTGTATTCCCTGTAACGTTGTAAATTTATTACGAAAAAGTTGCGTGAATTACCCTATATAACTAATTTAAGAACACAAAATATCGTGTGATATGTTTATTTCATCTCTATTTGCCAAATAAAAAATCCCAAACGGCTCTTATCTCATACCGTGGCTTGTTTAATGGCTAGGCTTAGATAGATTGTTCCGTTTATCGGCAAGATAAGAGAGTTTTTTATTTGGCAAATAGCGAAATGAGTAGTACTTAACCTCTTGCTTTTCTAGATCCGGCGTCCTTCTAGCAAAGTACGATAACGCAGTTAAAGAAAGTCCCCGTGAAATTTTCGCCTCTTTCACTCAGCGATAATGACAGCACACCTTGAAAAAAAGAGCGAAAATACCTGGCTAGTAGTAAAAACTCGACGGCAATAAATCCCGCGTTCGTGCCTCCATATAAGATGATGTCTCTCATTCAGAGAGAGGGCCTAAGGTTGTGACCCCTGATATGTGGCACAACACATCCAATTCCAGGCACACCCACAAACATCTTATACACGCATAAAAGATATCAGATATCTAATTTTATTAAAGACTCCTCATTTGTATACGAACAACCGAGTAAGCGAGTAATTAAAAATATTTCTCGTTTGCTCGCGCGCAACTCTGTGACATTTCATCCTCTTATTTATTATGGAGAATCGTTAATTAGTTAGACGGCAGAGGCGGAGGCATCAGAACTATCAAATTATCCTTATTGGCTACATGAACAGTGACATACAAGTATAAAATGGTATTATATCTAGAACAAACAAGACTACATAAATGTGATAATAAACGGTGTGTACTTCGAAATGTGATCAACAAAATTTTGCCCATGTTTTAGTTAGATAGATATTTCAATTCTTTACTCTTCCTACAGTTTTTCTTTTGTTTTAAAATTCCCATCAAAAATATTTTTTGAATGCCAACTATGTTGTCAGATGTTAGGTCAGATGTTATACAACAGTTCATAAACTGCAATATAGTTTCAAGTATTCGAAATATTGTTTTAAATTTCCTGAAATTAATTTAGTAACTATAACAATTACTTCGCCTTAACATAGACGTCTTCAAGATAATATATAGAATATATAATTCATGGTCTTTCAATACACTGGTTTTTCCAGATCTTACTGCGGTTCGTCAACTTGTCTTGTTGTCGACGTTTCGGTAATTATACTGTCAGCTTCTTCAGATTTGCAAAGACTGTTGTCATCTTCTGCTCCTTCAGGTGTTTACAAAGCACTTATGGAAAAGCTATGTTTCCATATTTGGGATACTTTACTCCTTGAGTAATCTCGAAAATATTGTTTTTGATGAGGGAATTGTGCCAACCTAGCCTTACCTTAATTGACAAGAAGTGACTCGATAATAGTGAACAATATTAAGACGGCTACATTACATGTCATTTTAATACTTTATTACAACGAAATTACATAAATGTAATGTAAATAAAAACAATATGTGTTCTCCAAAAATGTGGCTATGATTATTATAGTATTTAATAACCAAATAAAATGATATTGGTATAGAATTGTTTCAGTTGGAACTATAAGATTTCAGTTGCGCGCCATTTGTGTTATGTCAAAGAGAGGGCGTCAATATTTAACGACTGTCGTCTACAAACCATACGACGTCAACGTACCGCTATTAACAGTTCAACAACGAATAGTTTGTGTACAACTGTTTTATGGAAGCGAGCGATCGTTTACAGTTGCATTAAGAAAAATTCTTACAAAATTAGGATAAAATGACGGGCCTATAGAGTTCGTAACTTAATTGAGAAATTTGAAGAGACGAGTTCTGTTATTGATTGAAGACGCATCGGATTTTAGAGAAATATCTGCGTCTTTCGCCATACAAAATTCAATTGACACGACAATTAAGAGTTACAGCCTTGTACATTTGTTAATTGGGTGTCAAAAAATAAAGAAGGTGATGCTGATTTTTGCAACGAAATTTTGTTCAGCTATGAAGCACATTTTTATTACTTGTATGGGTGGCAGAATCCAGATGTGATTTTTGTATTCTGACAAATACTGAATTTTCTTTATAATCCTATGCGTGGTGACACTTGACAGCTTCAGTTTTTGTGCGTGATGTCGAGTTGATACGTTTGGATACTCCCGTACCCTTTCCCTCATTGCAGCCAAATTTTTCTCTGACTGGCCACGACAAGGACGTATTGATGTGGCATCATCAGCAACAGTACCTGTCTCTTCAAATTTTTTGATTATGTTACGAACTGTTAACACCATAGGTGCTTCATTTTATCCTAATTTTGTGCAAATTTTCTTAATGCAACTGTAAATGATCGCTCACTTTCATAAAACAGTTGTATACAAACTATTCGTAGTTGCATCGTTAACAGCAACCAGTGGCGGCTCGTGGTGATTTGTTATGGATGGGCAACAACTAACTATTAGTAGGTTATATAGTGCAAAATACTGAAGTAAAATATAGTAAAAAAACTGACTCATCACTCTATGTTAGTTACTGTACAAGTATATGTTAAGATTTAAAATTCTTTCAGCTTTGAAGTTGAAAATGTATAGCACTAAAATTGGATAAAACTAGTAGACTCTTATGAATGCTACACAATTTTTATATTTACACATTTTCTAATACATTAATAACCAAAATAATTTTACTTAATAATATAACAAATACAGTGTACAGAGTCCGATAAGAACCACGAGGAAGTCTAGAGTGTTCTCTTATCAGAAGGGGATAGAGAATATGCGAATAAGGCATAACAGGATATATCATCCTCTAATAATTAAAATAAATAATTAAAACTTGTGGAATAAAAAATATAAATATATAACAAATTAGGTAATAAATAATTAAACAGAAAATTAACTCTAACCAAAATAAAATATAACTTCAATAAAAATAAAATATATACTATAAAAATAAAATCAAAAGGTGACGTAGGTGGAGGTGAGGTTTACATGTAATGAGAAGGAAAGGATTTAAAAAAAAATCAAATATGATTGTTTCAACATTGTTTATATTTTAACTGGTTTCTTCTATCTTTTGTGGCAGCAAAGTGATCTATTACGCGGTCGAAAGAAGTTTTATTATCCTTCAATGATCTTATAAGTTCTCTTTCTATTGAAATTGTTGACAAACTATTTAATTGCGACTGTGAAATTGTATTTCTGGTAAAACTTTTTATGCGCTTTAAAGCTGAAAAACTTCTCTCAGCGGAAGCAGATATAGCTAGTAATATCAATATTAATGATAGTAACTTATATATTTCGGGAACAATATTTTGTAAGGAGTTGGAGTAAATAAATTCAAGTCTACCAGTCATGTCTGTGGAATGGCCTAAAAGTTAGACATCTGAATACAATACCCTTAGTTCGTTTTCTAATTTAACCTTTTGGAATAAATTTGGACAATTTTCTATTAAAGTATTTAATAAATCTGTTTGAAATCGTTTTTCAAAAATTGGAAATTTAGAGGAATCCAGAAGACCAAAAAATTTTAATTTCTTAAAATTAGAAAATCTTAATCTTACTATTAGTATATATAATCAGAACTTTTCATTGTATTATTGTTGTTATATAATATATAATGTATTTAATTAATTACATATTATATAATTATATCTTCACTAATTTCTATAAACGATAAATAACGAACTTTGGAACTGTGTGTTCCTCTTCTTCTAGGAAACAGCTGGGTGGGCACTGCACACCCTGCCACCCCTGACCAGCCGCCACTGACAGCAACATGTTGACGTCGTATGGTTTGTACTGATAGTCGTTAAATATTGACACCCTATCTTTTGACAGACATAAATGGCGCGCAATTCAAATTCTATAGTTCCAACTGAGAAACCCTACATTTTAATTAGTCTTCAATTTATATAGCAGTTCATGGAATGCGTGCAGTTAATAATCGAACTCATCACATGAGCAGCGGTATTATATTCGAGTATACAAATGTCATTAATAACACATCTTGTTGCTTGTCGACATTAGTCTGAGATAAATATAAAATTCAAACAAATCGTATATTTTCACAATCCGCAACATAGCACATAGCTATGAAAGAAATTACATGCGAAGAGGATTTATGGGCATTTAATTATTTTGACACCAAAGTGGAAATAAAGATTTATCGATAGGTTATCGGCAATGCACAATTTATTTCCTCCTTAACTGCACGCTGTAATTAAATAAATGAACATTTACGGCGAAATAAACAATCGTATGATCCAACGTATTAGATCATTCGTAAGTAGCTTAGCAGTGATGCCACGGAACACATAAACATCGTATTTTATTGGCGTTTTTCTTTGGCCGAATACTAAAAAATCATAAAATCCTTTATTGAACAATAAATAATAAACTAAATTTTAATAAATCATAGAAAATGCCACTGCGGCCATAAAATCTCCTGCATCTAATTTGATGATGTCAAAATATCTTGAAATTTAAATTTCTGCTGTTTTCAGAGTAAAATAATTAATCCAATGTAATGTATATAATTTATTTACGACCTAACTATAATTTATAATTAATTAACTAGTAACATAACTGGTAACACAGATATATATCACTCCGTAGCACGGTTAGTTAAAGAGATATAATTTTGAAATTTCTAATCTTTAATTTGCTATTTTAAAGGGGTACCTTGTATATCTTTTATTCTAACTAATTTTCCTTAAATTTCTCTTTTCGACTATGTATAACAGTATGGCATTCGCTTTTAAAATAGCTACTGAAATCCATTTTATTATAAGTCTAGTTGGCTGTGGTATAAAATGCAGGGGCGTAGAGTACATGGATGTGAGTGACGCATCGCATCCCTTAAAAAATTGGCAAATTAGTGTTTCTAAGAGTTCAATCGATTTATTCAATTATCACAATTTTTTAATTATCTTAAACCGATTGCAAACATACATTACTTACTTTAAACGCTACCATCGACTTTTTTATTTCAAATCTCCCGTGAAGGCGCCCGAAATTATTGGACTACCGCGTTACTTGCTGAAGTGTTGAAATGCGACGGTCCATATTACATCCAAGCTACGCGTAGCCGGCCGAAAAGGTCAGTGATTTTACGCAGTGAACAGTGGAACCTCGAATAGGTGTTGTCGTTTTTTTATTTACGGACCCAGTTATGCGATTATGTGAACGCATCTTGGCGACTGTCGTCATAACATAAGGAAGATCGCTGTTTCAGGTAATTGTGGAAAATGAAAATGAGGAATGGGATCGAGAAACCGTTATTTGTTCTAGAGGCCTTTTAACTTTATTGCGCGACTTTAATTTTAACTTTTTCTTAGCAGTGTTTTCTGCAATATTCCCACATTTCGAGATTCTGTTTAAAATTCTACAGACAAAAATATCAGATATTAGTTACTACAATAAAAATATCGCCGATTTCAAATCACATATTCAAAAAATGAGAAACGAGTTTAGTGACATTTGGGACAGATTTGTGTTAGAAAATCAACCACCAAATAAAAGAATGCGTTTGGATTTAATTTCTGAAGAAGATAAGAAAAGTACCTACGCACGATTGTTTTATGAAATTTTGGACGTTATTACTTTGAACATTAGTGAACGGATTAGTGAAATTCCTAAACTACAATTATTAAATCTAGATTCCACACAATTAACTTCATTCGTGAAACGTTTTCCTGACAAACTTTTTTCTTCTTTAGTAGGTACATATGGAACATTCTTTGACGCAAATCATTTAAAAAGTGAACTTTCAGTGATTTATAGTGATCCCGATATGAAAAAGAGCACTGTGTTTGAGCTTCACCAATATATTATGTCCCTTCAATTATCTTCTGTTTTCCTGGAGTCATCAAGATTGTGTCGTTTAATTTTGACTATTCCTACCACGAGCAGTTCCGCGGAAAGATCATTTTCATGTTTGATGAGAATAAAGACTTATCCGCGAAATTCTCAAAAGCAAGAATAAATATTAAAAGTGTCTTGTTAGAAGATATGACATCGTCTCCAACACTTGAAGAAACAGTGATGGGCGTTTTCGTCAAACAAAAACCGAAGAATTGATCTTCATTTTAAAAATTACGATATATACCTCGACATAATCAGTTTAGGTTAGTGTCTTTTTTTTATTTTTACCATTTTCATATGGCCTACCATACATCTGACTATACTTCTTCCCCTTATAAAAATGTTATCACATCCTTATATAGATTCTTTTCTCACGCTACGCCCCTGATAAAATGTAGCAGTAATTAATGCTTATTGTACCGCCATATCAAAGAAGCACAATTTTGATTATCATATTTCTTTCGTTGTAGTAAGTAACTGCTGGGACTTTGTATAATTTTTATATTAAAGAAAATCTGTAAACTATATCCCCGAATTTGTAAAATATATATCTTTCACTATTGCCCAATACATTTCATTTTTATACTCGTATTTTCAATAAAGTTGTTATCGAAGAATCTTATATGATAAAAAGACATTATTAATATACATCAAAACCATTTGGAAATCAGTATAAACCTGAACAAAACATCATTATTATTTTGTGACAAGTAATTATTGTCTAACTGATAGCAATTTAGTGACATTTCTTGAAGAATTTGTAAATATGTGTCGCTGTTCAAATTATAATTGAAAATGAGTGGCCCGATTACAGGTTGCCTACAAAATATTAAAGTTTATCTACTTTTTAATGCAAGAAAATAAGTTTACTTATGATACCACACCAAACATTAAAGCCAAATCGAGTCTGAAAACTTGTAGGCCTGGTTATGTGAAGATTGTCAATGGCCAAATAATGCATATTACTCCTGTTATATATTCCGCATTTTAAGAACCCGATCTCATCAATCCATAACACTTTTGACGAAGAATTCTTGTCTTGACAGCATTTTTTCTGATATCATTCACAAAATCTACTCGCCTTCCAACATCGTTTTCATTCAATCCCTGAACGATAACCGGTTTATATGGATGAAAGTGATCCTTAGATAAAATTCTATTTACCCTTGTTCTCGATCTCTCTAACAAATTTTGGTATTTCTCTTATAGAGGTTGTAGGATTTTCGTTTACACCTGTTATTACATTACTGTCTTCTTCATCGTTATTAATATTATAACTTTCACTTATTCTCTGTTAAAATCTTCCACAGTCTAACAAATTTATTATTATGTATGCTTCACCCTATTTGATTTAAAATAAAACTCTAATATATCTACCTTCTCTTCATTTAACACTAAATCTTCAGTTAAACTAATAAATGTTTAACAGAAAAACTGATGCAACCTAAGGATACGTAAACGAACTTTGATAATACACAATAACAATTCATACAATATTCTGATCACATTATACATCATAAATGGAATAAAAAATGCTATCTAATAGTAGAAAATCTAATATGTCGTCCATATGAAAAACCAATGTTAATGCCATTTTCTCAGGACTAATTTTTTTGTTAGTACAGCTAAAAGGGCTTTTGAAATGTACCTTAGGGATAAGAGGCCTACTTACTAAAATGGCCACACACTTCCAACTAAAGAGATATAAGGAGACATTGTTGAAAATCCGCCATCTTGTTCCTTTTCAATTATTTAAAAACCGAAAATAGTCAAAATTTGAGAATTCAGTAGAGGTATAAATAAATTTTTTTTAATCTATACACATTTAACCATCTTCCTATATCTGATAATATCAGAAATAGCATGCAGCACCAAAGTAGGCCACACTGTATAGTTTCAAATTTATGTTCTCTTGCCTTACTTTTCTGTAAATGGGTGTATAATAAAAGCAAAGATATTATTATTATTAACTTAAAAGGTACTTCCTCAGTAAAATTGCTGGAAATTGGGAATTGTTCACCAATTATTATTATTATTTTACTATTAACCTACGTACGTCCTACCGAACCGAATAATATCCACAGTAGAAAACAATTATGTTTGATTCAACTAGATGTGATATGAGGTTCATCTCTGTAAAGACTTGCAGATATCACCAAATACTCCATGGTATACTTATTATTTAGACGTTGATTCATTTGTTTCAGAATAACAATGTTACTGAAGCATCAGATAATATAGAAATTATTTTATTTACCCCGTATATACTGGCATCTATAATCTAAGGTTATAAATGAGATTAAACACAATAAACTTTATAAAACATTTTTAACTAAAATAAATTAAATTAAATGTACTACTTTTTTAATGTATCTTAACTACTTTTATGTCGAACTTAAAGCATAGTACGTTAGAACTAGAATCCTTGTCTATCAGTGAAAACTTCAGGTTGACTGTTATCTAAAAATAAACAGAACATTTTAAATAAATGCCGAGCAACTGTCCGTAAAAGATGAAGCATATACTTAGTACATGAATCCAAAGCCCTTTTTAATGTTAACAATTAGAATCAGATAAATTCCATCTTTCTCACTCATAGTCTTCGAAGTACAGGACGATTTTCAATTTAGATAATGCAAAATAATTTAAATATTCTACAGTAACTATTCTGAGAAACATTTGATGACCAAACGTAAGTGATAAGGAACATAGAGCTAATTTCACATTTATTAGAATTTAGTTCGTCCTAAGAATAATAATCCATTTTGTCCGAAGAACGAAAAAATCTATTAGAAGCTTTTCATGTGTGTATGATTTATGTTACTTTTTTCATTTAGTGTGTAAGAAATAGAAGTTTTTTAATTTTCAAATAAATGGAGAGCTAAGGTACATCATATGTCTACATATGTCTACATCATATGTCAAGCTAGGCTATGGAAATAAAATAAGTTTGATGTTTTAGTTTGTCATTGTTACCTACTTTAATTGTAATCAGTTGAAATAATTCCAAAAAATGTATATTTTTATATTATTGAGTTATTTTGTGAACGTCATTACTATTTTGTGACAATTAATTTTTGTTTAGCTGCTAGCAATTTAATAAATGTCATTTCTTGCAACATTTCTAAATAAATATCACCGTTCAAATTGTGATTGATAATGAAAGGCCCGATTACATGATTTCCTACAAGATGTTTAAGTTTAATTTATTGTTAATGCAAGGAAATAAGTTTACCTAAGATATCACATCAGACATTAAAGCCAAATTGGATTTGGAGTCCAATATTAGGAATATCAGGAAAATTGAAAGAATATTAAGAAGGGTATTAGTTCTTGCCGAGGCCTAAATCTGTCTAGTGCTTGGTTCGAACAGCAGTCTGATCGTTTTTCAATATCCGTGACTTCCCGGATTATTCTACTATGAATGTTTTTATTGTAGCGATTGTTTTGATCTTCTGAAAGTCAAGCATATGTCCTGTCTCGTGGTACTGTCGGAATAGCGTCGAGTTAGGTTCAGTCTTTCCAACAGCAAGGTTGTGTTCGTATACTCTGTTAAATATACGTCTTTTAATTTGACCGATGTAACTGCAGGAACACTGGGTGTAGGGAATTTCATATACTCCTTGGGATTCGTTGGAGATGGTGTCTTTAGGAGAGCGGAGGAAACTGGAGATTTTGTTTTTGGCTTAATTTTGGTGAAAATGGTTTTTGTCTTGTTTCTAAAAAATCTTACTACACCTTGAATATAGGAAAGAAGGACTTTATACGTTGAAGTTTCCGTTTTATTATCTGTGTTTTGTTTGGTCCATTTGTCGATTAATATGTCATGAATCGTAACCGTTTTAATGTAGAATGTTAGTTAGGCTATGTAACACTTGTGATCTGTTGTCGTCAGTTAGTTGAATTGATCTTTAGATGAGGGTTTT
This sequence comes from Rosalia funebris, assembly GCA_037954035.1. Lineage (NCBI taxonomy): Eukaryota > Metazoa > Arthropoda > Insecta > Coleoptera > Cerambycidae > Rosalia > Rosalia funebris. The sequence continues at coordinate 38,557,462 of JAZFAV010000015.1, forward strand.
TGCCACGGAATTGTTTTGGGTAGGATGATGGTGGGAGTTGGCGTGTAGGTAATGATTTGTGTGGGTCGGTTTACAATATACTGTTTGCGAGAATGTATTATTTTGGGATTTTGTTATGAGGACATCAAGGAATGGAATGGAGTTATTGCTTTCGATTGCCATGGTGAAGGTTGTGTTCGGATGGATGTTGATAATATGATTTAGGAATGTTAGTAGGTTGTCCCTGTTGTGAGGCCAGATGGCAAAGACGTCGTCTACGTATCTTATCCAACAAGAAGATTTAAGGGAGGAGGAGTTAAGGGCTGTGGTTTCGAAATCGTCCATGAATATGTTGGCAAGGATTGGTTGATAGAGATAGGAGCTCTATCAGTCTGTCCATATTTATCAAGATATATAATTTGATAAATTATCATAAATAATCGTACCTCTGGAAAAACATCCAATAAGTGCATTAAGTGAACATACTCAACTGTTTCACTTTTCACTAGAGGGCAGTACGTATTTACAATTCCATCGCAGGCATTGTCCTGGAATATTGGATAATTCAAAGAGACTCCTACTGTACTGGCTACTATATCAAGTTTGATGTGTTCCAAATATCTAGCTGAAATTGAAATTGTATTGTAAATATAATAAATATAATGAAATGTATAAATTGTGTATTGAATTGTATTGTAATTGGAATTGTAAGTTTTAGAGCTTAACGGCCTTGTAAAATATTCAGGCGTCCATAACGGGGCTATGTTCATGGGACTTGTTTGTACATATATGAACGAGTAAAGATTATTTTTCTTACTTATAAGGATCTCATACATTAGCAACAATGTCATTAAAAATATATAAAGGGTGGTCCAACCATAATGCACGATGTTAATTGTGAGTCACACCTTTACGTCAAGTTTTTTGCCCAACTTAATTTGACATTTCTTCGTTTCAGTGTTTGACAAATTCAACCATGGAGAGGTACACAATTGAGCAGCGCGTTAAGATTGTTGAAGCTTTTTACGAAAATGGGCGTTCAAATCAAAATGCATTTCGTGCACTTCGTGACTTTTTGGTCAGCATAATCGACCAAATGTGTCCAGAATCGGGAGAATTGTGCGCAAATTTCAGCAAACCGGGTCTGTAGGAAATGTGAAAACACCTATGCATGCTCGCCCAGTTCGTTCTGCGGCGTCGGCGTCATCGGGCCGTACTTCTTCGAAAATGAGGTTGGCCAAGCAGTTAGCGTGAATGGTGTTCGCTATCGCGAGATGATAATGGACTTCCTGTGGCCAGAAATTGAGGATATGGACCTGGACGATATGTGGTTCCAACAGGATGGTGCCACTTGCCACACAGCCAACGAAACAATGGCACTTTTGCGCGAGAAATTCAATGGCCGTGTTATCTCACGTCGTGGCGATGTTAATTGGCCGCCACGATCATGTGGTTTGACACCGTTGGACTTCTTTCTTTGGGGATATTTAAAAGAAAAAGTGTACGTCAATAAGCCAATAACAATTCAAGAGCTAAAGGATGAGATAATTCGGCACATTAACGACATTGAACCTCAATTATGTCTCAGAGTCATTGGAAATACGGACCATCGGATAGAGGTATGCCACCGAAGCCGTGGAGAGCATTTGGCCGATATTTTGTTTCACACATAATTGTCATAGATCCTTCTATCATAATAAAAAATATTAAGATAATTCTCTGAAAACTTTTATGTTTTATTTACAATAAACATCGTGCGTTTTGGTTGGACCACCTTTTACTATCGAATGAATTATATAATTTCAGTATCACATAAAATAATTGTTATTTAATACAAGTAGAAACCCAAGTATTTAAGAGTCAACCTACTACGGTAACTATGGAATACTTGATCATTTCTACAAACTCATCATTTGTGAACAATATTTTGTTAATGTTTAATATCAACTTGGACATACAACTAGGGATTATAGCTATTAACTATGATATGATAACTATGATTTCAGGATAGTTTCTAACATAACTTTAATAGGGTAGTAACAGTAATTGTAATTGTAGGGCAAACCAATGAAAAATAAAAATCCACATGACCCATACGACAGAAATCCACTGTGTCGGCTAAATAAATCGTTAGGCTCAGGGAGAATGCAGCTAACGCAGTTACCGCTGATATTCTCTGTCCTGTTAACTATAGCTTTACACTCTGTCTCTCTTTCACAAATCGCGACAGCTTGTTTTAGTGTGTAGAAAGTGGAATGTGAAGTTGGTATCTTATTTTGTTAGTACGTAACCAATGAGAGAAGGATATATTAGAACGAAGTGCAGACTTCAGTTAAATGAGTTATTGTCTACTAATTAATTATCAGTTACACCAGGCTATTCCATAACTGCATATCGCGATTTCATCCTTATTAGGAATCATCAGTGCAAGTATATCGGATTACTGGCCTCAAAATATCAGACAGATCTTGTACCAAGCTGGCATGAGCACAATATGTAGAAACTGGTAAACGTCATCTGCTGGTTAAACGACAAGGTGTCACCTACTGAAAGCCGTGCTACTTTTCGCCATGCATAGTCTGGTATACTTGCACTAATTATTTATTCCTAATAAGGATGAAATCACAGAATTTAGTTTCGGGGCAACCTGGTATAACTGAGAATTAATTAGATCGGAATAATCCTTTTAACCAACCCGTCACGTGGTATCACGTGAAAGCCTGCGTTAGACGAGGTAATCTGCATTAGAAATGAGAAGTAGCGGGGCTTGCCGTAGCTAACACTTTGTCGTTAATTAAGCAGATGGCGTTTATCAATTTCTAAATTTCAGTTATTTTCACAACGTTAATTTTTAATGTGAAAATAAAAACTACTTCCTCTTACATTTGAAAACACAGGATTATGACTGCTAGCTTCAGCGATAGCACAGCTGGCATGCTTAAAATTCATTAAGGGCTTGTGTTTTTGACCTCGCTAAACTAATAACATAATGCAAACGATTAACATAATGCAAACACCGATTAAATCAACCTAGAATTCCCCTAAAACTAACCCTGGAATGCTTATTGCTTACGCCCCTCCTACTCACTGTATGTGATGTTGGGTATGATACTTTGAATGTTACTATTAACGTAGATGAGAGAATTATGTTAATTACCTTTAATTTTTTTTGCTAACAAAGTTATACCAGAAACTATCCTGTATAAGGAAAAATATATTCCCCAAAAATTAAGACGAGAAAAATAGTAATTTAGATTATTAATTATCTAATCAATTATATCTTCGTAAAATTGTTATGCATACTGTTTAATATAATTAATTATATACGATAACACTGTCAGAACTTTATTTCCTATAATATACATCTTATTATTATCTGCTTCCGAAAAATAGTAATCAAAAATCGTCTCAGTAGTTTTGTGAAGAGAATTTAATTTTGAAATGAAGGGTAACTGCACTTTTGGTTCTTTTTAAAGATTGAAATGAAAAAGTAACCTTCTACAGAGCAATTGTTCAACATTATTCGAAGATCGAGATCTAGTTACAAAATAAATATTTTTATGTACACACAAAAATTAAGGGATGTAAAAGGAATCCTATAGTTTTAGGTGATTTTCAAAGGACTGTAACTTAGAAGAAAATAGTCGCAGAGCGATTTAAAAAAAAAGCAAATTGAAGCTCCAAATTTCTGGTTTTCATATCTTGATTTATCATCAGCAATTTTTGAGTAATCATAAGAAAACCATCGAACAGAAGTGTATTAAAATTTTTCATTGCCTTTCAAAAGGTACACGGCCTGCAGTAATTGGTTTTCAGTGATTTCATCATAAAATCGTTCGTATTATCGTCGTTTAAAGCAAAAAAGACAGTTTTGACTTTGATAATTAATTACTCAGGAAATAATAAGCGTACAGAAAATTCAAGTAGGGTTTTAAAAACTGCATAGTATTATTTGTAAGTTGTATTTAATGGCTTTTGATAAAAAAAAATTAGTACGACAATGTTGATTGAAGAAGAGGTAAAATATTGCATATTTAGGGATATTCGCTTATCTTGAGATAACTTTGCAAATAATGGATAGACAAAATGTTGACTGTTTCTTTTCAACCTCAAAGTATCCCAAAGAAGTCCTGAAAATTTAAAAGCGCTTTCAATTTAGTCATTTGTTGAGGTTGAAAATGTCTTTTTAGCAATAATCCATATTTTTTATCAAAAAAAGGTTACCTATTTATTGTAAGAAAAAAAATTAAAAGAAGGATTCCAAAAAAAGTTAAAACTCACGTTTTTGCTTTGAACGACGAATAACTCAGTTAAAAATCATCGTACAAGGCTTTCAGTAACTGAAATGAAAGAGAATAAAATAATCTAAAAAAACTTTACGGTGAAATCACTGAAAAAACTTTGTTGAAGTCCATGGACTTTTTGAAAGGCAAGCAGAGATTTAAATTTTTTTTCCGGTAGTTATCTTATGATTACTCAAAAACGTCTGATGGTAAAAGCATTTAAACTCAAGATCTGAATACTAGAAACTGCTACTATTTTTCTCCAAGTTACAGCCCTCTGTAAATCATCTAAAAATTTAAAAAATGTTTACATCCCTTAATTTTTGTGCCTAGTGTATTAAGATATATATATATATATATATATATATATATATATATATATATATATATATATATATATATATATATATATATATATATACATATATATAATTTAGATGGTGGATACATACGTGCGTGAAAAAATATATGAATAATTATGTCTTTAGTTGGAACTACCACACACGGCTGGTTTATACAAAGTGTGGCATTGACTCCTGCATATAATTTAACGTCTGGTAAAATACTGCCATCCTCACCTGTGAATCAAAGTTAATAAAACATGTATAAGCAATAAGTTTGAAACGTGAATTAAACTAAAGATAATATCGTAAACCTTTTACAGTCAACAACTCAATAACACAGGAATCTGGCTGACAATTTCCTGATTATCTCAATTTTTCTCTCAAATTCTTCGAAATGATGTGGTTCCCGGTTTACATAAAATTTAGAAAAGTAAAAATTTAAGGAAACCTTTTTGTGGGCTCTATTGTCACAAAAATCTTCTGGTTTTTCGAATCCTCAATTTCAAACTTCTGTCAACGTTTCGGCATATACGGGTGAGTCCGATTGTTATCCGATTTTTATTTGTTTTCAAGTTATAGCATAATTAAAAATTTGTATCTAGTATGCCATGTTCGAGGTTTCAAAATATTTGATAACATTGTTGTTTTGATAATGTGTCAGTGTATTAAGTCAGTGTATTGTGATAGTGATTTAAGGTTTATCTTGGAGTTTGAACGATTAAAGTATTACAAAATGCCACCACACGTATTCAAGTTTAGAATATGCAAGTATGGTGTTTGTTTATGGTTTTTGTAATGGGAATGCTGAAGCTGCTGTTGAAGAATATCGTCAACGGTTTCCACATCACAGATATCCTAATAAAAATGTATTTATCAGAGTTTTCAACAAACTGTGCGAGACCGGAAAGCTTCCCAGTGTTATCGTAACATCTGAACGAGCTACTCGACAAGATTTAGAAGAGGTAGAAGATATTCTGGATGTAGTAGCAGAAGATGCAACTCACGACTCCAGCTCACGAAGAATTAGTATTCAATTGGGCATTCCACAAACAAGAGTAATAAACACACTCCACCAGCAAGGCTTACATCCATACCATGTACAGAGAGTACAGCACCTACAACCGGAAGATTATCATAAACGTATGGAATTTTGTCGGTGGATAAATAAGAATCCTCGTGTTGTATCGCGCATACTTTTTACAGATGAAGCAATATTTACCCATAACTTAATTAATAATACTCACAACTGTCATGTATGGTCAGATGAAAGTCCCCACGCAACAGTCGAAAGTAACTTTCAACATAAGTTTTCGGTAAACATGTGGTGTGGTATGGTCGATGGTTATTTAATTGGCCCTTTCACTTTGGAGAATCGCCTCACAGGTGACAACTACTTAATTTTTTTACAAAATGAATTACACGGACTACTAGAGGATATTCCTTTAAACATCAGAATGCAAATGTACAACCAACAGGATGGAGCTCCTGCACATTTCGCTCGTCAAGTCAAGGAACATTTGGACGAAATGATTCTAGGGCGTTGGATTGGTCGCGGTGGTCCTATTAGTTGGCCTCCAAGATCTCCAGACCTCACAGCACTAGATTATTGTTTATGGGGCTGGTTCAAAGATGAAGTGTATAAAGTAAAAGTGGACACTCGGGATGCACTAATTCAACGTATTATAAATACTGCAGCTGATCTTAAACAAAGACGTGACTCAATCAGGAGAGCTACAGGCGCCCTTCGTAGAAGAAGCAGAAAATATTTAGAGATGAATGGCAGTATTTTTGAACATTTATAACGCTATGAGGACCAAAACGTTAATGTAAGAAATTTTGTTTTATTTTCATTATTTTCACGAGTACAATACACTCCTGGAGTTTGTTCCAATCCTCCTGACTCACCCTGTATCTCAAGTGAGATCAGGTCAGATTTCCATTGAATCGTTGTTTCTGGAACAATTTCCTTTGACAAACCCATCCATTGCAAATGACTGTCCTCAGGACGTCGCCAATAATTGATGACGAAACTTTGTCAACTAGTTTCAATTTGACACAGATCTTATCAGAAAAAAGAATCGAACTAACCCATGGAAATCTATGAAAATATTTCTCTATTCGTTCGAATTTTGAGGTACTACCTGATATCATCTACTACTTACAATCATTATTTTAATCTCAAATAAAGAATATCTAGTAACTCATGGCTAGAGCTGCTTAATTTTGTCATTGCCGCCATATATGTGCATACACGTGGGGTAGGTGAGTCGGTGAATCAGCCTCGCCGCTCGATCAATCGACTGTCGCAGTAGTTTAGTCGTACACTATACATTTTGATATGCATTGCAAAATGCTAATTCATTACTAAGTTTATATGGCAATTTACATAATTTACAGAAAATACGATGGTACAAAAATAATATGTAATAGCCACCGTGAAGTTACCACGCTGCAGACGTTGCAGACGTATTTACCATCTGTGCGGAAACAAATCGAAAACAATACGAAATCTCAATTACGCCATAAAGAATAATGTTATATGTATGTCGCATGATGGTACCGCAACCATGCGTTCTATAGGCCGTTATCTTAAACAAGAGTGTGGTAACTTCTTACATATTACGCGTAATTTAATGCGTTACATCTTATGGCTGAAGAAATTCGAAGATATCCAAACGTAAATAGATCAATATCATCTACAAAAATAGTGTGGAGCTCTAAACGCATTCTAAAATTTCACAGGCAGAGTCCAGACAGCCCTAAACCACCGATTCTCTTACCAACAGCTGTTTCTCACTCGCTGGTAAATATTGTTACAGGCAGGATTTTAGTATTTTGAGCATTTCTACTAAATTGAATCTGCAATGTTACAACTTGATCCTGAAGATACAGCTGTTATGAAAGAAATCTATATTTTAAGGTGTTTTTGTGTCTATAAATCCGCTAATTAAGCCAATGTTACATCATTAGATGTCGAACGGTCATCCTATTCATATACATATGAACATATTGTCACCACGTCGAACGTCTATCGCTGAAGCAACTATAGACACATACCTAATGCTGTAGATGTTTCACCGAACTAATATAGTTGATAACGCTGTTTAGGACAGTAAGTACTTTACTATATTGTATAAATTATAACGTATCACCAAATGCTTCTATCTTATCACTTAGCATTGATTAGTTTATTTTATTTGAATTATAAGTTGCGAAGGTGACGCCTCTGGTACGCTGACAAAACGAGCGGCTCTATTTATGATTACAAGATATTAAACAACTTATGGAAAGGAAACTTAAGGAAATAACTTAAGGAAAATTTATTTTAAAAGGTAGAAAACACTCAGTTCAAAGCTCCTAGTATTTGGGTCTATAGTAAAGCTGCATAAATACTCCATTAGAACTATATTAAAACTGAACAAAACTGCATCCAAACTGCATTAAAATTACATTAAAAATGTAATAAAAACAACACAGTTACAGATCTTGCTCTACTCAACTAAATGCTATTCACAAAGTAGCTCAGTTTACACTGATTGAATTTCAAATCATCTTCGTGGAACGTTCTTACGGAAATTAAAATTATTTAATAGTGTCTACTACATCCTTATCCATCAATCTTGGAACACGATGTATCCAGATTTCTAATTTTAATTTATACTAGTCTATTGAAACTTCGGACAGCTCACATGGTTCTCTACTTAGACCCATTTTATGCATTATTTTTATAAATTGCATCACTATACGGTAAGCGCATAAAAATTGAAATGAATTTACTTGTTGATACGATGAAAACCTCAACGTTTCTGCAGAAGTAAATTATAGCAATGATTTCATATCAGAACAAAATTATATCTAGAATAGTACAAGGGATTATCAAAAACCAGTCCTGCATTAGTTATATCAGTCTCATGATTTTACAACACATTCATCCTCGTACACATACCATCTGAGTCATTTAAATACCAATAATAAATTTTAAAAAAGCCGACTTAGAAAAATGTAACAACTAAAAAGCAAGAAATAAATGTTTTCTACAACAATTTAATACTTATTTTTTGTTCTGTTTAACGTAATTAAGAAATTATTGTTTATTATGTAATTATTATTAATTGTTTTATATAATTTTAAAATCGGTGCCATACAATATTAGTAATGCGAATTCCGGCCCTTAGCAACTTTAAATGTAAACTCGTTGTCATAGTAGCAAGATATATATTTTTTTATGTTTTACTTGCCACCAACTTCAAAATTATATAAAACAATTAATAATAATTAAACAATAAACAATAATTTCTTAATTACATTAAACGGAATAACAAATCAGTATTAAATTGTTGTAGAGAAAATATTATCTCTTGCTTTTTAGTTATATATATCAGAGATATATATACCATTTTTTAACCTCTCCTGATTGTGCCAAGTCATTGAAACTTAACTGATGTCCTATTTTATAACTATTCTGTTAATAATGTAGCAAATAAAAAAATATCGCCCTATCGGGATCATCTCTCAAAAGTCGCAATGCGACATAAACGTATAGTTTATTTCATCGCTATTTGCCAAATAAAAACTCTCAAAATATACCGTGGCTTATTTTTATGGCTCGGCTCAGGTAGACTGTTCCGTTTATTGGCAAGATAAGAGAGTTTTTATTTGGCAAATATCGATGAAATGAATAGTATATTGAGAAACAATTAGTGACTAATTGGATTATGCCTAGCAAGAAAAAATAAAGAAACCCATTGCAAAGCCACAAGAAAGAATGTATTTCTGCAGTTCTTGAACATATCAACATATACGGAGTATCCGCGAATGTTATCGCTCTGTATAATGAATATTTCGTGATAAAGTTAAATTATGCAAGAACTTTGCTTGCGGACTATCCCTTAATTAGAATTGTCTTGGGCTTATCATAAACAGAATATAAGTTTCTATTTTCGCAACACTTTCTTCCGCTATTTTATTATCATAATATTACCTCTAATTTATACTTGAGTTACATAAGTATATACACCTGCATTTGACGTACTTCAAAAATTATCGTTTTACACCTGTATTCTCCTTATTGAATCCACACTTATACTTACACGAATTGATGTTAGTGTACTGTCCATTCACAAAACAATTCAATAAGGTCAAGGCAATAACTAGAAGCACTTCCATTTTATGAATTTTATGATTGATGTACAAGTTAAGATGTGCGAGTGTCACTGTCGATGAGTTGAAAGAATGGACAGTGATCAGGTGAGCACATGCCCTTGTTCAACTCCGATAAATGAACAAGTAGGAGATAAGATAAACATCAAGCTTCTAGAATCATGATATATTCATGTGTACATTATATGCATCACATTTTTTTAAACATACATACCTCTCAAGTGATAAATTCTTAGTTTAGATATCACCAACAATAATTTACTAAAACCATATGAATTCAGAGAAACGAATGAGTCAAGAGATAATGGCGAGCGTCTATACGAAATGTAGACTATGGCCTTATAGACTATGATCAAATCACCGTTATTCTTTATTAGATATGAATCTGATAGTATATTTGAAAACCAAATATTGGTTCGTTTAATATTTGGAAAGGATATGGTATGTCCTTTATTGATTTCAAAACTCTCTTTCAGGTAGATGTCAATTTACTAGGATTAATATAAACTCTTTAATAATTGTATCACACATGAAATTGATTGAGATGAGAGTTCCACAAGGTTACGTACTGGGGCCACTTCTGTTTAGTATTTTTTTGGCTGTGACTTGAGTCCCTCCTCGGGATCTAGGTCAAGTCCCGAATAACGTCATCAAATGACGTCATAGGTAGTGTTTCGGGACTGACATTCTGTACCGACTCGGGACCAGAATCCGGTCCCGAATAACATCATTAAAAACGTCATTAGCTTTATCGGGACTTATATCTCATATTCCTCATATCTTATAATCCTCTAAACTGTATATTCATCTTTTCGGAAAATATTAATGAAAATAAAGAAAAATAGTTGAGCTTCAACACCCTGTATCTCCCTTAGGAAGCCAGGTAATAGGTATGTTTATAGGAACTTTTTTACTCAAAATGAAATTGACTACATTTCTGGAAAGCTTGGATGTTTAAAACTCGGACGCCATGTATACCATGTATGTAAATAATGTTTGTAACTAACGAAGTTCTCCTTATATATTCGGGATAAAGTTACTGATGACGTTATTTAATGAAGTTATTCGGGACCGGATGTTGATGCCGAGTCGGTAAGGAATATCAGTCCCGAAACGCTACCTATGACGTCATGTTATGACTTTATTCGGGACTTGACCTGGGTCCCGAGGCGGGACTCTAGTCACAGCCATTTATTTTTGCAGATATTTCAAAAAATCCATTAAAATCTAAAGTATATATGTACGCATATGGTCTTGATATATATATATATATATATATATATATATATATATATATATATATATATGTATATGTATATATATATATATATATATATATATATATATATATATATATATATATATATATGTATATGTATATATATGTATATATATCTTATAAGATCTTGAGCATGAGGAATACATGCAAAAAACGGCAGATAGTAGATGGAGGTCAGATTTCTACATGACAAATACTTTTTTTTAGTTGATACTTTGGTTTTTAGATATATATTTTTTTTCATAAATTTAAGTAACATCTGAGGAGGGACTCCTATGGACGCCCTCTGACAGTACGGGTGTCCACTTCCTGTTTGACAAGAAATATAAGATCATCCTTACCAGTAAGACCGACTGGATAGAGGGTCGACCTGGATTACCGCTCAATGGAGACATCTGGTACACGGACGGAGCCAAGAGTGGGAACAAAGCGAGTGCGGGAGTGTATAGGCGACGCGATGGGATAAGTAAAACCTTCCCCTGGGCAAATACACTACCTAACTCAGGCCTTGCTAGTTGAAATTACATACGGTATTCTGGGGGCCGACCAGAATCGGACCCAGGAGAAGGTATGTATCTGTTCGGATAGCAGGGTGGCGTTGGCAGCCCTGAATTCAGCAACGACAAAGTCGAAGCTGGTCTATAATTGCTATGAAGCATTGAACCACTTGGCAGGGAAGGGACCGGTAGAACTCTTGTGGATACGTGGGCATAATGGCATTAAGGGAAATCTAGCTCAAATGACCTTGCCAGACTAGGGACCAGGGAAAACCTCTATGGACCAGAACCTGCAGTGGGAATAAGTCAGAATCTGATCAGAGGCCGCATCAATGGCTGGGCAAGAGACCTGGGCACAATAAAAGATGGAAAAGAGTAACAGGTTGTCGAATAACCTGAACACTCTTCATCGAATTCTCGGAGATTGAGAGATGGGCCCAATAATTCATTAAATTGAACAGGCACAAATCCATAAGCCTGGTGGGAATCATAACGGGCCACCATAGTAGCCTGAATGCATATAAGCACAAGCTGGGGCTGGCTGACAGGCCGGCCTTCAGATACTGTAGAGAGGACGAGGAAACCTCGATTCATCTTCTTTACACCTGCCCCGCACTGGAAGAGAAGAGGTGCCTTATATTAGGAATCCCTGTTATCCTAGAGGAGGCGAGGCTTAAGGCGGGGGATGTGTCTAAATTGCTCCTTAGAGCTTGCGAGGCTTAAGAGGGGATCGCCAAGGGACTACCCGTGCGATCAGTGGCTGATGAGGCCCATACCCATATAATATAATAATAATAAAAAATAACTAATATCCATGGAAACTTTTTTATCACTTTGCTACTTGTAATAATTTGGAATTATACAGAACATATGACTATGTAAATATTTACAATATCAGAATCAGCATTTTGCATTTTAGGGAATTGAAATTTAACATAACTCATTGTCAAGTGTAGTGCAGAAATCCAAAATATCAATAAACTAATGTTAGAATATTGTAATTTTACTATAGTAACTATGCAATCTTGATTTATCACATACATTATTTAGTGTGAAAATATTAGAATTTTATTTAATTCTAATATTTTAATAACAGTATACGTATGGTTAACAGTATACGTATGGTACTCATTAAGTTGGAAAATTAACTAAACGATTTGTATATGATAATAATCAGTTTATTTATGTAATTGCTGAACGACACTTGCTTTGTATAGAATATTATCTAAAACATACATTGTGCAATGTTTGTACAGGTGCGGAAGATCACACTTGGTACACAAGATGACGATCGATCCATCATAAGAAATACTTGTTTCCTAACAATAACAAAATAATGATTTAATATTTTACTTGTTTCCATTTCCTATTTTATTTCCGAAATTATTTTAATTGATAGCACGGCACTTTACACTTTACTTTTACACTTTACGGCTGCGAAACCTGGACGGTAGGGGAAGCAAGTAGGAAGAAATTAGAAGCTTTTGAGATGTGGTGTTACCGAAGAATGATGAAAATACCATGGACTGATAGGGTTAGAAACGAAGAAGTATTGGAGAAAGTCGGCGAGAAAAGGAGTATGTGGAAAAACTTAAAGAAGAGAAGAGATAGAATGGTAGGCCACTTGCTGAGCCATGGGGGAATAGTCCGCGATATTTTGGAGGCAGAAATAGGAGTGAAGGAAGGCAGAGGTAGGCCTAGATTAGACTACTGCTCGCAAATAGTAAGGGATGTAGGTTGTAGCACAATTAGCGAAATGCGTAGGTTAGCACAAGATAGGAGAAGCTGGAGGTTAGCGTCCAACCAGTCTTAGGACTGATGACCTAATGATGATGATGATGATGATGAAATGTCAATTTTTATGGAAGATGGAAGGTATCAAATATTACAATATAAGAAGCATGTATTTTCAAGGAGAACTCGTAGCTCAAAGAGAATTGTTTTCACAATGTTTTTCCTTTTTTTTTTTTTTTTTTTGAAGCGTATACAGTGTGTCACAATTTCACCATTGGGATTTCAAAACTATAAAAGTTACAACGTTTTTTAAATACAAGATGAATTTTCACAATTTTTATGATTATTTCAAATCCGTTAATATGTCGCGATTAACCAAAATCATTCTGAAAAAATTTTCAAAAGAACGAAATTTTGTAATTTTTTTAGAGGGTTTTGACTAAGTAATGTTTGGTCGAGCAGGCTCTAAATTTTTATATTGTAAAAAATACTTACACTTTTTAAATTAAAATACCATTTAAATACCAAAAGATCTTCAAGAGTCTTCTGCAGCATTTTGTTTTTAATATATTGATTTTTCGATTTTTAAAACAAGCTTAAAAAATGTTTCTAACAATGTATCATATGCCTGGAACAAACTGTTTTTTAAGGAAGTAATTGAAAAAACTATCCATCACTTGATAAATTAAAAGTTTAAGCAATGTAAAAATTTAGAACCTGTCCGAATCTACAGAAGCATTATTTACAAAACTAAACCATAAAGATATAGTTTTTCTTCTTTTTTCAATATCTCAAAAACGGTTTTAGTTAATGGCGATTTCTTTCAAGATTTGCCAAAACTCATCCTATTTAACCAAAGTTATTATATTATTATAGTTGTAGCTCTGATATTTCCGGAGATTTCAATGGGATATCGAAATTGGGACACGCTCTATAGTCAGAAATGCCATTATCTCATTGAATTTCTTACACTTCCTTTTTTTATTTTCCAAATTTTGCATACGTCCCATTAAGTAAGAAATTATTATTAATTATTGTCTGTTTTAATGAATATCCTGTATATTTTTACACTTCGAAAAACGAATAAAAAGACTGCTTAGGAACTAAATCTCAGGGATTTTATTTTAACAAAAGATAATGCATTCAAGAATTAAGAATTAACAAAATAATACGAAATTAAGATGCCTTTGAAAGCAATGCTAACGATTTTAATTTACGTTTTAACAAATACTCACAATGCGCTTCATTAGTATTTTAACAATCAATAATGAATATGGTATTATTTATGACGAAACAAAATTTATTTCTACAGCTATTCGTTTTCTAAAACTCATCATAAATATTATCTAGATCATATAATCTAGAGATGATCTGTTCTTATACAACTGGCATCTATAAAATAGATCTAGTAGTGGTGGATCAGGAGAATAACCTGGCCATTGGGCATTATAGTAGATCGATTACAAAACAACAAACATAATTCCTTCCTTCTTTTCTATTTATCACAGTTTTTACATCTTGGTTTGTTGTACAAAAAAAAATTATTTCATTCCATTTAGAGAAAAAAATAGACATAATTTTTGTCGTAGACTTAGAGTAGGGATAAGCTTATTTTTTATAGTAGGCTTATTTAATTTTACATCAAAGATATTTATATCGTATATCTCTTGGTTCAGAGAAATATTTTTTTTTATTAAAATACTAGATAAAATCATATTCTCGTTATGTTTTTAAATGAATAATGTTACCAAGAAATGATATACAATGATATATGGAGAAATTGAGATCAAATAATATAGCAAATAAATGCTGGTCTAAGAAGCGGAAAAATAAGTTGAAATATTTGATACGAAAATAGATATATCCAATATAGACTTTCAGTTTCTATTTTTTTTTTCTCTCATTTGGAACATTAAAGATTTTATAGACGTGTATATTTACATGTTATTATTGTAATTTTAACAAAGTAAACGTACTGAAATTTTTAAATGTACACTTTCGCAAATTACTATAATTTTCATAATTAAATAATAAAAATAGCCATTAAACCAACGATTAATGTTTAAACAAAAATAATTATAGAATCCATTTATAAAATTTTAAAAGCAAAATGTTAACTTGTGGAAAATATTTTATAGAATACGTTTTACGACAAATTTATTATTTAAGAACCTTACATAGTTTCTGTATTTTTCTTACTCAGTTAATCACTATTAAACACAATGTATAAATTTTCGAAAGAAACGAACATGTTTACGTGCATATATTTAGTGCTTTGATAATAAGTATTACTTTTTTTATCAATTTACTTCTATTCTATGAAAACTTCTTGTATGAATCCTCTTTCGCCAAAAAAAAATTTTAATTTAATATTTAATAATAACTTTTGTTCAAACACGAATATATTATAGTTCCAATTAGTCCTTATCAAATTTATAATCGTAAAAAATTACTTCGATAAGAATATTTTAACCACTTCTTATCTGGAGACTAAATGAACTAACCAATGAGCAGGCCAATTGAAACTACGATCAATTATATCAATTATGATTCAATTTTAGATGTAAATGTTATATTTTTTGTTTTGTTGATGTAGAGTTTTAATTGGTTAACTGACAGCCACGTATTTGTTGAAACCAAATTTTCCCTATTCATCTCCTCGATTTCTTGAGATAGCAAGTTCGTATCGTCAACAGAAAATATTCAAAAACTATCCTCAATCGCGACTGGAAAGTTGCTTATATAAATAGAGAAAACTACCGGACCTAAATCAGACCCTTGCAGTATACCTCCTTCTACAGGTATCAAAACGATGTATCAACCTCCAATACTGACATATTGTTGTCTACTCTACTGAAGTAGGAATGAAAGGATGTAATTCCCTACTGCGAATGCCACAGTATTCAACATTTAATATTAAGGAATCAAAGACCTAGATTAAATAGCATAGGGTTGCATGTCTGTTAATCTTAAAATAAAGTCCTTCAACAGAGTCATTTATTAATGTTAAATATAATTTTATAGTAGGGAAATCTTTTCTAAATCCAAATTATAGGGGCGATATAACGGATCAATTTTCTAAGTAAGAAAGTTTCTCTTTTAAAAGACTCAGATATTTTAGAGATTATGGGAACTATAGCAATAGGCGGGAAGTTATCGAAGACACCAATATCTGCTCTCTTATGTATATAGGAAAATTATTTTAAGCGGATGTGACCAACAACCTTCCTCTATAATCTGATTAAAGGGCAGGGTAAGTGCTGTAACAATGAGCTCAAGTAATACCTTGATCATGTACCTGGTGAAAAAAGGAACACTGACGTTTTTGCAATTTCTCGAAGCATGTGGTACGGTATGCGTTTCTATACTATATATGGTATAGTCTTTAAAAACTAAGCAGATAACGTAGTGGAAAAAATGTTAAACTCATCGGAGATTATAGTTGGGTATAGTATCGAGTAAGTGGTTCTTGTGAGAGCTCTCCGAATTTATGATATTCTATATGGCTTTAAATGTATTGTCTATGTTATCAATATTATTATAAACATTTAAATTGGCATCTCTTAAGGTTATTTTATAAGCTTTTGGGCTCTAGCAGTACTCGAACCAATCATTTTCTGAATTATTTATTGTAAATATTTATATATGTACCCCTAGCCTAAAATATCACCTCATTTTCCTGAGTTTGGCATTAAACCGTCACGCTGCTGCTGCTTTGGATACTAACATATAAGTGAAACAATCATTACCAATTTTTGTAAATGGTAATAAAATAGACCACAGTTTTTGTTTTAATTAACGACGATTAATATTTATTGATGAAAATACTCATTCCGATATATGTAGTATTTTGTCTAATTACATCTTGTCGCGTCCATGTTTTAAGGAAAGGGGAAGGGTATAAATAAATCTACAAAAATATTTACAAATTTGTGATAGTCTTTGATAAAAATATAGTGTATTATGACTGGGTTACATTCAATTAAAGTCAATTAGAGGTTCCGCTATGCGATAAGTCAATCGACTAATAGAAGCCAAAATAGGAAAAGACTTATGCCATAACTCAGGTGTGTAAACAAACGTTCATTTGCATACTATTAGTTTTTACTGAGAAACAGTTGTGCCGCGATAGACGCAATAATTTGGGCGATGTCGGCCATTATATTATTTTAATCCAAATACTAATAATGATTTGCATATATAATAAATTACTATTTTTATTAATCCAATACGTTCGTTTTAAGATGAAAGAAGATGTTATTATTTCGATCTTTATTATATCCGGCTCACAAAAAAAAAATGACATAAAATATTTATGAGATTTTGGTCTTCATAAAAATTTTATGAAGTTTCTGTGAAAGGTACTCGAGGACATTTGACTTCTTCGACGTATATAGTCATATTGTATAGTTAGTCTATCTTGCTTCTTATTTCCTCCATTGGCTACTTTTATACATGCCCCGATACGCTGAAAGAGATACTAACATACTAACATGCAAGACAGACTTACTAACATGTAAGAAAACCTACACTTGATGCTAAAACCTATTCGTTTATAAGTTTTTCTAAACTGTCGTGATTACAAATTTATTCATAAATATTTGTTTCATTGGGCATCGATAGCATTATTCAAACTTGCTGCATCCCTTTTTTCATATTTGTTATATATTTGTATAGAATATTTATACGCATTTGTATAAAAGGTATATTTATTATATTTTCTAGAATTATACTTCAGAACATTTAAAGAAACTAATTGCGACTTACAGCTGAAAAAGAATATCATGTGCAGCACAGTACACGTGATAGAAGTGAATACTTCTTTAGAATAGAGAATGAGAGAGATTAAGAGCGAGAGATTGAAAGAAAGAGAGAGAGAAAGGAAGAGGGATAATTTCAAAAGAAGTATAACAATATAAAACTTGTGTAAAAAATATTTGGTTTATTCATTATCTACACTATCATCGGCTAGTGGTTCAATTGGTAATACTGATATGATTGGTTTGTGATAACTAAAATATGAAATATATGTTCGTGATTCGATATTTTCTAGATAACGTGTAAAAATCGCATCTACTGTTGTTCCAGATTTTGTTGTTGATTCTTTGGGATTGTTATTCATAAGCAGACCAAATGCTTCTCGAAGAAAGTTAATCAACGTTAAAGAATCATTGGATCCGAAATTTACATTGAAATCTCCCCCGACAATCAAAGGGATTTTATCTTCGCCTCTTCCAAGTGCATTTGCACCTGTGTGGCTGTAAACCAGTAGGGAGCGGTGAATGAAATATATTATATCTTCTAGATTTTAAACGGTTCAAGCATATTATCAAATAATCACAGAACACATATGTAAATAACGTGAATAATTACAAAACACAATGATAAATATTCGGTACACACGCGTGCTGCTTCAGCTGTTAATATATAGCGTCTGGACGCGTACATCTATAACGCGCGCATGCGCGACAATACGGAGACGCGTCTAAACTGATATATATGATGCATAGCTCTCATTCTCTTTCTCTCTATGTTATATATCTGTGTACTCTGTCTTGTAACGAAACTTGTGTTTTAAGTATACCAAATGTATAGCTCTCTTTCTCCTTCTCTCTACGTTATATCTTTTTTCTCTCTCGTGTAACGAAATCTGGAAACGTTACATTTTTTCCAATTCACTCTCCATTCTCGTCAAATATCAGAACGCCACCAAAGAAGTATTCACTTCAAAAAAATAAGTACAATATTAAGAATATCACAAACCTAGTATGGATAGAATAGTGTTGAAAAAGTTACAGAGAATGAAATAATTAAAGTAATCATCGACTGTATGAACGAGCTGTTATTAGATTCAAGATAAACTATGTACTAAACAGTTCGAAGAAGATATGTATTTTCACGTGGTGTTAAGTTTCACGTGGAGAGTTGTTTTGTGTGCTCGTGGTTTTTGCAATGGTTGATTCTCATTAAGTAAAGTTTTACTTCTTACTCGAAAAAACTGGCACAGAAACTCTTGAAGTGTTAAAAACGACCTACAAGGATGATGCTATTGAGAAAACTCAAATTTTTGAGTGGTTTCAGAAATTAAGTGAAATGCCAATTCATGACATACCTCGCTCTGATTGTCGTTCCACAGCTCAATCCGATAAAAATGTTATGAACAAATTCGCAAAACCATCCTGAACGATCGACAACGGACTATTAATGAACTTGTGTAGCCCTCTGGAGTGACTTGGAGTGTTTTTGGCAGTTGGGCGACTGGTTATTCCACCACGATAACGCACCTGCTCACACCGCCCTATCTGTATGTCAATTTTTGACCAAAATTGGCATGATCCCTCTGCCCCATTCCCCCGATTCACTCGACCTTGTTCCCCGCGACCTTTTTGTATTTTCCCGCATGAACCTGACCTGAAAGGAAAGCGTTTTTCCGACGATGCTGAGGTGAAGAGAAAAACGACGGAGGCGCTATTGGGCATCACAGAAGACGAATTTCAAGAATGTTTTGAACAATGGAATAAAATATTAGACAAGTGTAGTAGTACCAGTGGAGAGTACTTTGAAGGGGAATATCATACCTCTACAGGTTAGGCTTTCATTGTTTTTACATCAATGGGACTATAAATTATATTACGATTATCTTTACAAATCCATCTCATCAGGTCTCGTTGTCATTATGCTACATCAATAGTGCTGAATCTGTTAAGCACTCCAAAGAAAAAATCTGAACTATAAAATATCAAGAAAGTAATACATAGAAGAAAGCTATAACCAGCTAGATGTTTCAGGAAGCTAAGTCTTATTACCCAAGTCGTATAAGAATGATTATTATAAGCAAAGTTTGGAAATTCATTGGAGGCAAAAGTATATTCTAAAAGTATTTAGCCTCAAGATGTTTCATAATGCCTGTTTCATAATAATTCCCTAATTGTCAGAGTAATGCTGTGAACTTGATTATTGTCGGAAAGTAATAAATGAATAAAAGTACACTGATAGCATTTAAATCTAAATGTAATCTTTAGCCTAAAAATATGACCTTTGGTATTAGTTAAAACTAAAAACCATAATTTTTTAAACATATTGTGGCTGTAAAAACATTTGAATATATTTTAAAGTTTATCTACAATACTATCAGTAATATAATCTCATCCAAGTGTGTGACAGGTGTATTATATATTAGACCACCTGTGCGATATCATTTATTTTTATTTGACTTAATATTATATAATGCCTTCACTTGACTCGCAAAATAATTCCATTCATTCACGCCATTCTGATTCCATAATCTTGATTGGAAGTATTTTCTGACATTTCGTGCCAACTTTTTGACGAATTTCAAAATGAGAATGATTCTGAAACATACAAAAAGGCAACTCTTTTATGAGTTATGGTTCAAAAATTATATTACATCGGAATAGTGGTTGGACTGTTTAGAATATTTTTTTTTATTTTAGAATGTTTTACGTTCTACAATTTTAGTAGAGCATATTTTACTGTATTATTGTATTTGAAACAACAGAATGGATATTATACAACATACATTAGTGAATATATTAGAGCACAGAGATTATCGTCTTTTAAATACTCAATGATAGGTTTTATTTTTTAATTATTTTTACAAATAGAATTTAATATTTTTAATAATTAAAATCAAGTAATCCAATTTTATATTTATTATCAATTTAATCGAATTTCTCAAACAAATCGTTATTTCTTACTGTTATTATATTCATCCCATTTTGGTGGTTGAATTTCATGAGATTCATCAAAAAATCGTAAAGAATTCCTATCATGAGGCTGTGAGACTATCGTGATATTATGATTCGATTATTCATAATACGACAATGTTCAGCTTCCGAGAATACTTTAGAGCTTCGGGAAGTGCTCTGAGTACCTAACCTCAATGAAGAAAAAATCCGGAAAAAGAAGACGGTGCTTCAGTTGAATGACATAAATAAGGATAAAGTGCACGTCACGATGCCGGTTCCATGTCTTCTTTAGAAGATGAAGGGCATTCTCTTGTTATGAAGAAAATAAATCGTCTCTGAAGTAGAATGGATGGATGGACACTCAAAATAGTTCATCAAGGGCTTTAAATGCCAAAGGCCAGGCACTGGATGCCATACAAGTACATTGAATGACTGCATTTAATCCCTGTAAATACTAATCATCGTACCTGTAGAAGCCTAATGAGGATATGGATCTTTCCATAAACACCGTAAAAAGTAAATAAGCCACTACTTCATACACTTATGCGAAGCTCTATAATATCGAACTTGAATTTATATACATAATTAGGCAGAGAAGTAAGTAACGATCTAGATCACTCTATGAGACGAATTGAGATAGCTAAACACATTTCATAAACATGTTTTTAGAAGATAGTATGTCTACGTATATAAAAATACATTAAAAAAAAGGTGTCTCAGATTGTGTTTATAATATTTGGTAAGGCGGCATTTCGCACCCGGTAGGTTAAGTTTACGTTAGGTTTAGTTTTTTGGATACGGCCGTGGAGCCCTGCAATACTCATACGATAGCCCATTGTATCTCTCCGTAAAGCAGTCACCACTGGAGTACTACAGATTTGGCCTGCTTCCTAAAGCTCAATATCCTCTCTAGGCTGACTTTTGTTAGTTCGTTTAGGTTCAAGAAAAAGGCCCAAACGTGAGGTACCTACACCATATCAGAGCCGGTCACTGGAATAGAACATGAGAGGTTTCCACCTGCCACACCATTTGTATTCCTTCTTGGCACTCAAACTAATCTTGCTAAGATGGTAGGTAAGATGACAGTATTCTGTTAACAACCCCCTGAGTTTCCGGACATTCTCCCTATCACCCCTCAACAGCTTTGCTGCTATGCGTCAAACCCAGCAACAACTTAGTTTGCCTGCATTCCTAGGTGTTCCGCCAATCATTGAATCTTTCAATGTCCAGCCACTCCCGGATTGCCTTCTTGCTGAGGCAGTGTACAATCCTGACTACTGGTTCAGTAAGCCGCTCTTGGATCTTTCTCTGTCCAGCAAGTCAGCTTTCTCGTTACCCCCGATATCAGTATAACCCGGCACCCAGACCAATGTCAGTTTGTTACTTCTAGCTAGTGTCAATTGCATTCTTTCATCAGCCAAAATTTTACTCTTGGAGCCTCAAGCATTCAGGGCTGACTTGCTATCCACCACTGCATTCAGCAGTTGCCTTTATACGCAGGCGTGGACGAGTATCACCTCTGCCTGAAATACTGTGGTATAACTTCCGAGAGAAATCGTGTACTCCTGTCTCTTTATGCCCACAATACCCAGCCCCAGCCTCTTCCTCGGCTATGAAGCCATCCGTGACCGGATGTCGCCGGCCAGAGAGACTGTGTCATCTCTCCAATCCTCGCCTTGTATATCTGTCACAGGTCATCGCTTAAAAGAGCCATCATTGTTGAATATTCAGCCGAAAAGAAATTTTACTGGGACTTGGATAAATTAGGAATTTGAACTATTATGAATAACAAAAATCAGGAAGAGAAACCTACAAAGCCAAATATCTCGAAAACCTTCGATATTTTTATAGGAACATCAACGTGACATCGCCTTTATTTTTGATGTAGAAGTCAAAAAAATAATATAAAAAACTAGGTTGGCATTTTAAAATAATTATAATAAAGTATATTGGGCATTATTTTTATATTGTAGGACTTGAAGAATTATGCAACATCGTAAGCAAATACACTTATCTCCTATACACTTATCCTTCTGATAGAGATACTGGGCTTCCTCACACTAGGTACACACACTGTACAATACGATATATATACAGATCATCAATAATAGGAAAAAGTGTGAGATTCTCTATGTAGCATAGAAGGAAGAGTGAGGCAGCATTCGCTAAGCTTCGGCTACATCGAACTCTCTGCATATACATTCAAAGCTATTTCATCTCGACTGAGCAGCAATACATCATATGCTTTTGTAATTAATATAAAAGAAATTTTTGTTGCATGTTGCATTTTCATGCGTTGCATAAAACTTTACGATTTAGTTTGGATTTAAATTCCATTCTGAAACACTACACTTAATCCACCTGTTTCACTAACTGTACACTCAATATTGACTCGCCATAGGTCTCCATGCGACTGAGTAAAGACCAGGGTATTTTATGCGCACTCCGTGGGTGGTCCTATATCGCAGTTTTGAGACTTGTTCCTATTCGTGACAATCTGTACATATGCAGTGAAATAGAGGCCTTTTAAGGATTAACAATGATTCGACTGCACGAAAAACTTTTTCACTTATTTAAAACGATGGATCAGACCAAATCTATCAGATAATAAGAACATTTTGCGAGTATATTTGAATGGCAATCTATTCCCACGTATTGATGTTTAGTTTTGAGATGGATATCAAATATCAGTGTCGGAAAAATATTATTTCAATACAGTTAATAAAGGAAATAGCGATTTGACTGATTGTATAATACCTCCTTATCTACTACACGTAATGGATTTTCAAAATACTCGTCGCCTCGGATGAATAATCGCGCGCAAATATGTAGAATCCCATCGAAGATCGCACCTGCACAAGAAAACAGATACTTGCATAGCTTCGTCCTCCCACACAAAGACCTATCTTTGAGAGCAACAAGTGTTTGAAGCAGGGGCGTATGCATATGGATTTCAGTGTATAGAATGAAGTAATAATGCCAATGATCATTATTTACTTTTATTGAAAAATGCTATTTGTTCTCAGAACAGTGAATTAAAATAATAATAATAATATAAGAATCTTTATTGTTTATAATACAAGAATCATATAGCGGGAGTTTGTAATAGTAATTAACAGAAAGAATGAAGGAAAAAAAAACGAAACAGTAATTATAACACAAAATTTCATTACAGAACATATATAGAAATGCATTATATAAAATATGAGCATAATAGATCAGAAAATACGCTTTTATATACACATAATGACCCCTTTACATTAAATAGTGAAACAAAATTCCAGTAGCAGAATAAAGAGGAATTGTAATTATATTGATTACTCATTAAAAATAAATAACCGAATTTTCAGAAAACCGTTGACAACGTTTAACAACAGTGTAAAATGTCTAATGTATGAACCTCCAGATAATGACACAATATCTCTAAAGGCCCCCACACACGCTCCGGTTTTCACTCTGGCTTACCTGCGTGAGCAAATACGCTCGGGTTTACCTCACCTCTGAGTTGTCTCCACACTGCACAGACGTTTTTCAGTTGAAGTTTCAGTTTTTTGTTTTGAATAACAAACTCAAGACCGCATCTCTTTTTACTTATATTGTTGCATACAAATTTTATCTCCAACATCATAAGAATCGGACAAAATACACAAGTTCTCTTCTTAAGAATTTTGGCTATTCGTTGTATTAAAATAAGCAAAAAAAAAACAAAAATGAAGTAAATGGGTTAAAGATTGGCGTTTAAAGAGACAACATTTTTCTCATATCAATTTGCTAACTGAATTAAAGACTACAAAGGCTGATTGGTTTAACTACCTTCGTATATATTAGGAAACATACACATACAAGGATAACTCCGGTGCAACTCTATAAATTCCTTGAGAAAACTCTTGAATAATTTCGTGTCCATATTTTTACTTTAAATGCAACAGGTATAAACTGAACGCAATGACAACTCATCCAAAACTGTGGTATTGGACTGGCGTGTCAACATACATGCCGGTTTGCCTGCACAGACATGTTCGTTCAAACCAAAATATCAGAACCGAACAGACATTGTACAGGCCGGACTTATGATCCGTGCAGGCCGCCTGAATAACTCATATACACTCAGGCTTAACTGCACAAACCCAGCCCGCGCAGACACGCCGGAGTGAAAACCGGAGCGTGTGTAGGGGCCTTAAGGCTTATAGCATGTTTTAGTCCTCGGAGGCGGATTTCATTGTACGATGGACATCTAAGAAATATATGCTCTACTCTTTTAGGTTCGAATAAGTTACCCAGACTAGATTGAAGTGTTTGGTCGGTAGTATAATAATTTCAATTTCAGGAAGAGATCATTCTTCTAATAAAGGAATTTACTGAAGTAAACATGTATTATTTGAAGAGAAGATGTAGTCATGGAATAAAGCATAATAACACTGCTGCCTTTTGTATATCATGTTCATGAAGAAAAATTATATTTCGAAAGTAATGATTTGTTATTAGATTTTAGTGAGACCAATGAAATTTCATTCCATATATACAAACAATTAATATTATCAAAAAATTGATTTATTTAAGTGACCCAGTTAATACCTAACATTTTTTTATATAGTTGTTATAGTCTAAAGATTGAACGAAGTTAAAGACTTCACTTATTTAGGAAGTAAAATAAATCGGAATGGAAGAAGCGATAAAGATATAAAACAAAGAATAGCGCAGAGTCGAATAGCTTTTAACAAAAAGAAAGCACTAATAAACTTAGAAACAAGAAAGAGATTTTTGAAAACGTATGTATGGAGCACGTCACTATACGATTGCGAAACCTGGACGGTAGGGAAAGCAAGTAGGAACAAATTAGAAGTTTTTGAGATGTGGTGTTACTGAAGAATGATGAAAATACCGTGGACTGATAGGGTTAGAAACGAAGAAGTATTAGAGAAAGTCGGCGAGAAAAGAGGTATGTCGAAAAACATAAAGAAGAGAAGAAATAGAATGGTAGGCCACTTGCTGAAACATGGAGGAATAGTCTGCCATATTTTGGAGGCAGAAATAGAAGTGAAGAAAGGCAGAGGTAGGCCTAGATTATACTACTGCTCGCAAATAGTAAGGGATGTAGGTTGTAGCACAATTAGCGAAATGCGTAGGTTAGCACAAGATAGAAAAAGCTGGAGGTTTGCGTCCAACCAGACTTAGGACTGATGACCCCATGATGATGATGTTATAGTCTATGGTAACATATTTTTGGTAGTCTATAGTTTTTCATTGATAGCAGCTTTTTATAACTAGTTAAGGCATTTTTGAAAATCCAGAAATTCTAATTTTGTTATACTAGTCTCAAAATCTGGTGTATACTCTGGTAGAAGTAATAGCCTTTTGAAGAATCCAATCCGAACTTTCTCAATAGCTCCCGTGATATGGAGGATTACACCCTAAATCATCTGTAAGTTTCTTACAGATGAAGCATTAAGGATTAAAACAAATTAAGCCGAAACAGCTACTCCCCCGGCTATATGCCGTCGATTGGCACTGAATTATATGGCGAAATTTACCGTATTTTGTTCCAGCATAGAACTAAAATACAATGATTTGGATTGCTCGAAAATTATAAAGAAGATGCAAAGCGTCCTCTATCGCAGGGTACCGCTAACTACAGACCGGTTTCGACCTTATTGGGTCTCGTCAGTGTAATCTGTCAGTGTAATCGTAATTTGTTTGGAGTTGTTTCACAATTATGGAGTTATAAAATTCCATTCTTGTTTTCCACTAATTTATTTCTAAGCGAGATAATGATGTGATAACAGCACCAAAGGATTGCTTAACTTTAGCATTGACAGCAAATTGGTAGCAATTTTATGAAATAATGAAGATTCTGAGAATAGAACACCTAAGTATTTACGAGTACGTATATTTGTCTGCCACTTCTATCAACTGTTTTCTAAACCGGAAATTATAGCCCTACAATACGATCTATATTAATTCCCTAAATACGTCCGGATTAAACAACGATGTAATTACGAAGTGAAATCATAATCGGTCTATAACTCGGTAGTCTTTTATCCGTTGTCGTAAATCCACAAGATAATGGTTACATTTGAACAACTAACTAACAAAGTGATATCGCGGTCACACTTTTTATACCATTGTTGAAAATACAATTTGATAATTTTTTATCATTTTTGTCGTTTTACATTAGGGCGTCTTCTCTGCCTCAAATTCCATCCTACTAACAATGTCAATTTTCTGACAACTGCTTTAAGAAAAACACTTAAAGAGTCTTTCATTTTCAAAAGAAACAATATAAAGGTCTTTTTCGTTTTTTATATCTTTCAAAATATTTTTTTATTCATGCACCGTATTTACTTAAATTCTATATTTAAATTTCATATTTTAATTTGTTATTATTATCATTATCCAATGTGGATTTTTTTCTTCTACTGTATCTACAGTTCTATTTGTTACCTATTCCATTTAAGACGGATGTTGTTTCATGCGAATAAATGTTATTTTTTTATGTTTAGTATTTCTCCATATTTAGAAAAATCAACATGGACGTTTTACTTACATTATTATATGTACTACTCGTCAAGAATAAGAAAAAGTGTGAGATTATCTAGGCAGTGGTGGCGTAGCATGGGTTGGCACCCGGGGCGGTTTTCTTTTTAGCACCCCCAAAATAAAACAACAAATTAAATACTAAACGTGCTTACGTGACTTTATTTTGCTAAAATATTCGATCACATTGTCAAAATTTACTTTCCTGTCCTTTTCAATAGACAATATGGAAAGATTGGTAAGTCGCGCTTGGCTCATTGTGGATCTTAAGTAAGATTTTATCAACTTTAATTTTGAGAAACTTCTTTCACAAGAAGCCATCGAAACACAAATAGTTAAAAAAATCTTAGGCACAGCGCTAGACTCGGAACAGACTCAGAATAGTCCCATTGTACAATGAATTTCAGAAGCTCCAAGGTAGTCCGTTGGACCGCTTCTTGGAAATAAATTCTGGCGGCTTCTAAGTGGCGCCTCAGTCGTAAAATCTCCAAAATAATGTCATCTGTAGAAAATTCATCATAAATTTTTGTCAGATTTGGAATTATACCACGAAGTTCTTCTTCTGTTGACGTAAGCAGAGTTTTAGGCTGAACGGCACCAAATGTTATGAGAATGTCATCCATTGCCTTGTAGCGATGGTCTAGTTCTCCGTAAAATCTATCAAGACATTCTAACATAGCTCTCTGCAGCTCTTCTGGCAATGTTAGTCCAGCGTCTTGGGCCATTTCTCCTGCCATAAGTTTTCGAAATCTCCTCCTTCCTCTTCTTTCAATCGAAATATCCAAGTCCTCACATTTTTCAGTTGCGTAGAAAATAGCTCTTTCCACTATTTGGATACGTTAGCTTCGAAGAAAAATTTTTAGAGCTTTGATTTTTATGACACACTTTTCCAGCGATAGCCCAGATGTTTGTATATACTTTTGTGTCTGGTTAACTTCTTCTAGGACTTCACACCAAACAGAAAGGTAGCATTAAAAACTGATCGCGATAAGCAAGAAGTTAATCGTGACGATTGTTATTGTTTCGTAGTCGCACCCTCATCCAGACTCAAAATAAATAATTTTTCGCGCGCTTGAAATGCGTACTTAGAATTCGAATTTACGTAAAACGTTTTCAGTTTTCGGATAATTTCCTGTAAATTATTCACTAATAAAATCAGTGATTTCCTAAAAAAGAAACACGTGTCGTTTGGTTCACGTTCTTTGAAAGTTATCTTTGAATTTCGTTGAAAATTTTCCACAGAAATTCAAAAATTTTCAATAAAATTCAAAGAAATTTCTTTCATTTTCTTTCAATTGTCTCTTTAAGGGAAATTCTTTGAATTTCCCCTTTAAAGAAATTTCGTTAAATTCTCTTCTTAAAGAAAATTCTTTGAATTTTTTTTAATAGACATTTCTTGGAAATTCCATTAAAAACTTTTTACATATATTCAAAGACTTTCCACAAATTCCAAAGAAATTTCTTTTCTTTTTAAAAAATCGTCTCGAAACGTGAAAATTTTTTCTCAAATTTTTGTCACCCCTTGGTGCTTGGCACCCGGGGCGGACCGCCCCCCCCCCCCCGTTTACGTCGCCACTGTATCTAGGTATGAATAGAAGAAAGAGTGATGCAACATTCGGAGGGAAAAGGATTCACCTTACGCGCGGCCAGATCGAACACTGTGTACATTCAGTACAATCGATATTCACTCTACAAATATCTCAATGCGGCTCGGTGAAGACCAATCTATTTACTGCGCACCTCGTGGGCGGTCCGATATCGCAGTTTTGAGACTCGTTCCTATTCTTGATGAGTTGTAGGTGGCGGTAGCTGTGATGAGGTGTAGAGGTAGGTAAAATCAGGTATGTGAATTTTTTCCAGCGTCGAAAATGGATCACTTGCCAGATTTGAGAATATTTCGCTGCAAGTGGTTTCAACATTGATCACATACCCATATTTAACTTTTTCACATTTTCGATGATGCAAATTTATGTAATGTAATGTGATGTAAGGTGATGCAATGTGATGTAATGTGATGTAATGTGATGTAATGTGATGTAATGTGATGTAATGTGATGTAATGTGATGTAATGTGATGTAATGTGATGTAATGTGATGTAATGTGATGTAATGTGATGTAATGTGATGTAATGTGATGTAATGTATATTTAATGTATGTGTAATGTAATTTTATGAACTAGCTATATTTAGAAAGAGAAAGAGCACAAATTAAGTTGTTTCGATGCCTGTCTGAGGCTAGTTTTAGTCAATTTCAGTTTATTTGATCGTCTTCTAGTTGAACTTGAGGGATCGTTATTTGCACTCTCCCTTACTCGCTCGATATTCTCCGTATATCTAGCTGAACGTGATCTACCTGTTTTAGAACAATCCCTTACACTTTTCTTTCCTTTTCTCCAAACTTAGCGACAACATGAAAAATTGTCTGTAGTGAGCGCATCTCTGCTATTAAAATATATACGGTGTTAACTCTGGTTGAAAATTATGGATTTCTGATTCAGAAAATAAAATTCAACATTCCTGTGCGCTGGGGAACTGATAGGTTCTACGTTATTAATTTCCCAAGTTTAATTTACAATTCTGGCACAGAATGGAAACGATTAAAAAATATGAACAAAAAGTGGAAGCAATTCAAAAGGGTTACCTACCTTTGGCTTGACGCGCCCTTTATGTCCACTTTCTGCTTAGTATAGACGTAGATTTTGTAAAATCGACTTATTTTAACCTCGAGAGTATATGGTAGCTCCATGTACATGGAACATTTAAACATCCTGTATGAAGATTATTTTTTTAAATTGACAATTATTTAGGGCAAACAGAGTTTAATCCCAACTTTCTCTAATGCTCTTCCGAAACCGAACTGTGCCACATTTAGCCCTCGACCACGCCACTGTCTTAACCAGCCTGTAGCGCTCGAGCAACGGTATGCCGGGCGAGAGGAAGACGCGGCGACGGACGTGCTCTTACGTTCGCCTTGTACGGGGGTGGTATATGGGCCCAGTCGTGGCCCGCGCCATACATCAGCCCCGGTAATTACCCGGTTCACGGGGCGATCGGGATTTACGGCTTACAAGACGCGGCGGGGGTCTCGCGCCTTTTCCCGTCATTTGTCGCGAACAATCGCGGCCAGCCGGCCGATTTCACACTTTGCCCGTGATTTGTGGCCAGAAAACAGATTTCCCACTCCGCTGTCATTCAGGCCGATTTAACGATTAGCTAAACGGAGCGGAGGGCATGCAGAGAGGGCGATTTATGCGGCCGCCGCCGTCGGCGTGTTAGGAGCCAAGGGCGGCGGTCAAAACAGCACGAATATTTGAGGGATGGCGGAGAGGACTATGGAGTTACAAGGGCGATAGCAGAATAAGCAACTACAGGCAAAAAAGCTACCTTGTTTTTTTCCTGTGGTTTTTTGAGTTATGAAACTGAAACTATACCAGAATTTTGTATTTAAAACGGATAATTAAAGAAGCTGTTATACTTGATGATGCTGTTTTTTTTAGAATAAATAGAATATTATATATATATATATATATATATATATATATATATATATATATATATATATATATATATATATATATATATATATATATATATATATACGGTATAGAATAGAATATAGGGTCTTTCACTAGGAACTCTCGAAATTTGTTAGGTTATAGCGGCCATGTTGTTAAAGCAACATCTATCAAATTCATTGTGAATTGTTCAGTAGTGTATGACAAATCACCATGGAAGGTTATAGGGTTCAACAATGTGTGCAAATCGTCAAATTGTATTTTCAAAGTCAGTGCTCCGATCGAGAAAATTTCCGCGCAATACGTGATTTTTATCCTCGCCACAACCGTACCGCCTAGTCGACTATTCGACGTTTAGTAGCCAAATTCGAGTCAACCGGTTGGCAAAATAATCAGCCAACGCCCGTAAATCACTGAAAATCAAAGTCTGCTGAAAACATCGCTGCTGTGCGTTAGAGTGTACGGAAGAACCCAAGATAGGCAATTTCTCGTCGTTCATAAGGACTTGGCTTTTCTGCAACTTCGACTTGGTGAATTTTGAATCAGGTCTTGCAGGACAGAAGGAGGAACAGGCTCTAGAGTAGTTGGATGTTGACCCAAATTTCTCCAAAGAAATTATCTTTAGCGACGAGGCCCATTTTTGGATGAATGGGTATGTGAACAAGCAAAATTGTCGGATTTGGGACGATACCAATCCACACGAGATACACCAGCACCAAATGCATCCCGAGAAAGTCACTGGCGGTGCGGATTTTGGTCTGGCGGAATCATAGGTCCGTACTGCTTCCAAACCGAAACTGGTATTGCCATAACCATCAATGACGAACACCACAGATTGATGATAAGCAATTTCTTGTGGCCTAAACTAGATGATATGACTACCGACAACATGCGGTTCCAACAGGACGGCACTACGTGCCACACAGCATATGCCACGATTGGACATTTTGCCCCAGCGATTTGGGGGCTTAGTTATCTCGCGCAGTCGCGACATTAACTGGCCATCAAGATTGTGCAATTTAACACCTCTAGACTTATTCTTTTAGAAATATCTTATATCAGGTCTATGTGAATAAATCGCAAACAATGTATGCCCTCAAAATCAACATAACAAACGCCATCCAGCAAATTTGGCCAGATTTATGCGACAAAGTCATCGAAAATTGGACCTCCCGAATATGTGCCACCAGCGGACATTTGAACTACGTTATATTCTATACTTAATGCCCTAAAATATTCTTTCATATAAAAAAACTGAGTGGATATCTCAAACACAACTTGTTATTTACGTTTAAAAATCGAGCGTCCTTATTGAAAGACCCTTTATAATAAATAGAATCCGACAGAATCCTCTTTAATAGATTTAAAATAGCAACAGCGTATCGTCCATAAAACAACAAAAGCAAGAGATTTCATTAAAAATTAAAAATTCGTATATGTTTTTGTTTATTCCTAACAAACTGAAACAATGATTTCCTTTTAATCTTTATACTCGTGGATATAAATATTCAGTGTTTTTATATTTTCGCCCAGGTTGCGCTACTGAAATACGGACCGACGCCGACACCCGTATTGGTATTATTATTCCGAAATTATTCCATGCAATATCAATATTCGAAACAGTCGGTCGCGCGCCAATGGTCGGCTTTAGTGTAAGGAGCATAATACAATTGGTACGGGCCATTGACGAAGCTGTGGAGCTGTCTGGAGTGACTTGATGTTCAGTTCGGCGAATTTTAGCGGAAGATTTGGGGATGAAAGGGGTGACTGTCAAATTCGTGCCTTGACTGTCCTGTCTGTGCGTCAATTTTTGACCAAAAATGGCATAACCCCTCTGCCCCATCCCCCCTATTCACCCGACCTTGCTCCCTGCGAATTTTATTTCCCTGAAGGAAAAGGGACATAAAAGGAAAGCGTTTTGCAGACGTTGCTGAGGTGAAGAAAAAAACGACGGAGGCGCTGTCGAGCATCACAGAAGAGGAATTTCAAAAAATTTTTGAACAATTGAATAAAAGATTAGACAAATAAACTAGTGCCAATGGAGATTACTTTGAAGGGAATTGAAAGTTATTTATTGAAAGTTGAAGGGAATTGTTTGAAAATTGTTGTGGGAATTGTTGTTTTGTTTGTGGTACCCTCATCCAAGGCTTTCATAGCAACCATGTAATCTTGTAAACTTACCCATAATATATGTATTTTCCTATATCTCAAGAACATCCTGCCACCTCTCCCTCAATGTATGCATCCCTTGGTAAATCTCATCTTGGTTTAACCTTTTAATGTGTGTCAGAAATCTAAACTATTTTAAGACTAATTACCGCTTAATAATACTTTTAAAAAATGGAAAGCCCTGAGGAAGACTAATATCTAGATCATCAAAGAATGGGATTTGTAGTCGGTGATCTCAGAAGAAATCAAAACATCGTTCCACAGCAAAAACTACAGAACTCTGGTTATTTAGAAGGTGATTGCTGATGTTTTTTTGCAATATCGCTTTCCTATGGTACTTTCCCAGTCATCATATAGATGTCAGTATGCAACGACATCAATATCCATTCGGTGCAACTCTTTACTACATGTAATATGTAGCAAGGAGTTGCACCGAATGGTAATGGAGTAGTTTATCCATGAGGGGTAAGCTACTAAAATACCCAAAAAATAACGTGAAAATATACGTCCACATTTACACAACTGTTTTGTTGGTTTCATATATTCATATATTAAAATTTTAATTATAAATATTATTGGAGTACCTGTCACCATAGATACTTATTACTTTTATTACTCATCAGACTGCTTTAAGTGTTCTGATCAATTATACAGGGTAACCAAATATAACGTTAAACAAGAAATTAATAGAGGAAGCCGTTACTCTGTGGCAGTTCATAATTCACAACGGAAATGAGTAAAAACAACTACTACGTTTTGATACCACTATATTTTCATAGAAACGTGACTACAGTTTCGACAATTAGTTGAATCACCGTTTGAAAATGACATAATTGTCGAAACTGCAGTCACGTTTCTGTGAAAATATAGTGGTATCAAAACGTAGTAGTTGTTTTTACTCATTTCCGTTGTGAATAACGTTAAACCCCATGACATTAATAAAAAAATGGAACTGTACATTATAACTTCTGGAGTATGCAAATCTAACTTATTTATTAATATTAGTTCGCAGAATATTTGACACAGACCATTCCATGAGGTTGACCACATAAATTACATTTTTTTATTACATTTTTTCTCGATGAAACTTACAACCTGTTTTCAATATGTAAACAGTAAGTAAATAGATATTTTAAAATAGTAAATAGATTAAAATTAATGTCGAAAATATTTCCACTGAAATATTTCCTTTCTTAAACTTCAATTTTCAGTTTTGAGTACATGGATAAATACATACTTAATTAAATGTAGTTAATAGGTTTCTTGATTTAAATCGCTTTAGTTGGCGCACTTCACTATTGATGTTAAGTAACTCACTCAGCAATACATTTGGATGTAAATTAATCCTGTCTATATTTCTCACTGTAACATTTTACTTCATTTTTGATGGTGGAGATGTGCAGTTTTTCTATTACGGTATTTGGCACGTACCATGGAGCGTTGACTAAAACTCAAGATCTTATTTTGAAACCTATAGATTATTTCTAGGTTGGACTGAAAGGCAGATCTACATAGCTTTATGCTGTATATTTAGATGGACTTTATAATGGTTTTATTTACAAGAATTTTATTTTGTAATGACAATTGTGATTTTACCATTTACTCAGTAGAGCTCTTGTAGTCTCAGTTAATTTCTCTTGAATATACATATTCTCAATGTTAGTCTTTTGCCCAGCTGCATTCCCTGGTACTTAACGCTGTCTGTTTTTGTTAGTTGACTATTATTCAATCTGGTGGACACTGTTCTCTTCTCAGCGTAAAGGTGATGTGCAGTAACCTTGATTCGTTGACTTTCATTTTCCATTTTCTTCAGCTATAATTCTATCTTATTTAAATTATGTTGTAAGTTCCTCGATGGAATCTCTAGGTTATGATGAGAAGCTAGTATATCTGTATCGTCAGCGAATGTAGTTTGTCTTGTGGTTGGTACGTGTGAAGTGAACAATAGATACAGTACCAGTACGATTCCTTGAGGTACTCCGGAGTTAACTTAGTGTGTATCCGTGTATTCCGAACGCTGTTTTACTAGGAATAATCTGTTAATTAAGTATGAATTTTTAGTATATTTAACACGTTTCCAAAGAGAAGCATAATCAGTACCCACTTTGTTGCAATTTAATGAACCACAACTTTGTTTCTGTATAAAATTCATATCAAATGATTACCAAGATAGATCAGATTATATATAATTTACTCTGAGAAAAAGTTATATTTTGCTTTGAGTTAGTAATCTAATGTTCACACGTAAATGTAATAATCACACTAACGTAGTTTTCTACAAAACACCAAAACACTATACACTACACTCGACGCGCGTTTCGCCAGCAAAGTTGGCATCATCTAGAGATGATGAAAACTGATTAATTGAAACAGATATTTGGTTTCCAAAAGCCTGCAAACGTGGTTGTTTTTCCAAACTTTATTCACATTAAAATTTCATCTTCACGCACATCAAATAAAATCGGAAGAATTGCGAAACAAAAATGGCTAGAACTAGAAACCAAGTATATGTATAGTAAACGAAGTACGCTGGAATTACAAGCATATGGACTTGCTTAAAAAAACTTACCCATAATTTGAATAATTTAGAACATGAAAAGCGGTGTGACTTTCAGAGGAACATGTTTCATCATGTGTACATGTTCAGAGGAACATCAATTAACATAAAATTTATTATGAAAATGTCGTCATAAAACAAAAAAATAAAAAAAATTAATCAGAGTTTTAATCATATTAATCATGGCAGATGTTCAACGGTGTAGCTCCCCCACAGAGTTTTAATCATCTCCATATGATGCCAACTCCAAATGTTGCCGAAACGCGCGTCGAGTGTAGTGTATAGTGTTTTGGTGTTTAGTGAAAACTATGTTAGTGTTATCTTCACATCAAAGGTTGCTACCTACTCCAGTATCGAAAAGTAATGAAAATCCTTTCTTCGTGTACTTGTAAGATTTTTTCTTCGACCATTCCTAGTAATGTAAAAATAAAATGATGACTTCATATAATAATATTAATTTTACCAAAAAAATATTTCCTATATCACTTTATCAACCTAAATCAGTAAATACTCATTTTCCACTACATTTTTCTTCGTATTCAATATAGTTTATCACTAATACGCATTATTGGGTAAACAAAACAACAGTTACGTTTCTCTTTTTATATAACTCTTTATTTTATCACTCATTTTATGACATAGTTCATTATACTTTTATTTGTAACAGATGCTTATATTTTTTCTATTAATTTTTCTTTGCAGATAATTGAAAATACTGATTATTATCTTTCAAATTACAGATGCCAGAGTTTCTAATTTACTTGCTGATCAATATACTGGTCAATATACAGACCTGGGAACTGCAAATCTTGAATGGACTACTCATGTGTAGTAGAAAAAGAGAGAATGGAAAATTTGTTCGAACAGTTCAGAGTACATACCTTAAGAAGAAACGAATGTGGATGCTATAAGGTTACCATTAATTAAGAAAATTTTCCCCAATATTGTATAAGATGGATGGAGTTTTGTGAAAGTATAATGGAGAATGCTGATGAAAATAAATTCATAAGAAATATCTGATTCACGGGCGAAAGTTCATGTTCGTTACATGGTCACCATAATCCATTCATAACTGAGTAACTGGATCATCGGAAAATAAACATTTAAGTATGCCGTTATGGAGCAAGTACCCTCAAAAAGTTAACTCGTGGACTGGAATTCTACGGGGCAACGTTATTGGACTTATTTTTATTGATAACAAACTTACAGCAGAAAAATAGTTAAATTTGTTAGAAAATCAGATAATTTTGGTTGTTCAATCTTTAGACATTAACCTAGTGCACATTTGATATCAGCAAGATGATTGTTCTGTTCATAAAGGGAAAGGGCGTTACAGTTTTAAATAAATAGTCCCGCGTACAATACTTTCCTATTTGTTTATGCGGTTGTAGCCCCGTATTATCTAAAACTACTGAGGATTTGAGGGTTTTTGTGGGCATGAGGGAACAGAGAAAAAGAGGTCAGACATCTTAGTTCATTGGTAGAAGCAGTGTCCTTTAATGAATATTATTTTGCAAATATACATATTTGTGCATTTATAGTATAAAATAGTGTTCATTCACCGATTTTGGTGGATTTTTCGTTAAAAATAATCATCATCGAAGGCCGCCTAACAACGAAAGAATGATATTTTAGACTTTGTGCCCGTAAAATCGATTAAAGACAGTAATAACAGTCAGAGACTAAGACTTGTCTCTTATTTCAGGTCTTTTTCTTCTTTGGGTTTTGTTCTTTATCTGTTCCGGTTGCTGTGCCAGTTACGTGATTTTGAAGTTAGAGTACCTCTGAATGTCTGTTAGAGGCGAGGGAGAAGGTAGCAGGATCAACTTTGCCGAGCCGTACCCGGCAGTACGACCACTGTAGTCGTACACAGGTCAACCAATTCAATCGGTTACCACGGAAGTTCGCAACACAGAAAGTAGCACGTGTAAGAAGTAGATGGATCAGTGTGATTGGGAAACATAGAATTAGGTTATTCTGTGATATGTATATGCATGTAAGGATAGAAAGGTTAGTACTGTAGTTTCATTACTAATATAGGCACATTTCCCGTTATTTTGTATAATTAAAGTTTCTCTCCCTTGACCACGGTTGGAAAACGGCGCTCCTTGGCATCCACTCCCACCTCCACTGCAGCTAGCGGGTAGCCAAAATGAAGGAGAGAAATCACGAAAGAGAATTCAGGACTTACTTTTCCAGATTTCCACCCGTACAACCCTTGCTACGGGACAACCCTTTTCTTGGGGCGCAGCAAGGGTACAAGCGTTTTTAGAGAATTCATTATCCGATTGCATTATAAGTGGAAACAGAAAAAGCACAATTAAGTGGCCTCATAATCCCTCGATTTAGCCATAAGCTAATTATTTTATCATCTAAGATATTGTCTAGCGCAACAAGAAGAACCTCTTAAAAATTTTAAAAAAGATTTTGCATATTTTCGCTAGTTTGCTAACATTTTATAGATTGTAGTCTATTTAAATTTTTTTCCTATTAGAATATTTTGATTTATTTATTTGCGTTATTTAATAAATATTTTCATCATTTATTTAATGAATACTAATGAATGAATAAATACTAATTTTATTTCACGCTATAGCTAAAAAACTACTGATATGAAACGTAACTATCCTTAATTATTTAAATATTTCTAAGAAATGGATAAAACGACTTATTTTAATTGCATTTTAATAACATATAATGCGAATACACATTTACGGAAAGAGTACTACACCCCACTACTTCTTAAATCGTACTAAATACTATAAGCGGAAGTTACTGATAGTCAGGCTGTTTCTAGCCTTACTATCCTGCTTAAGCAAAGAGGAGCTGATCCTAATCCGGTCCAATTATAATATATGGTGGGCGTGTTCCTTAAAGAAGTGAAATAAACATACCTAGAAATCTCGAGCCTACCTTTATCTAATGATGCTTATTCACATTAGAAATTAAATTCATAACGTCTATCGCTTTTAGATATATGATCCGCATCTTCTTTAAACTGTAAAAAGTTGTAAAATCACAATAAATTTGGCGACGGCGCCGTGTCATATGGTCTGCTCGTATTTCGTACATGTGTTTGCTATTTCCCTCCTTTTCTGTCACACATAAGTAATTCACTAAAGATTTGTAGTTGCCAGATCTGTATGTCAATATGATGTCGATCAGCATAGATATAAAAGTGTAATAATTCTTCTGATACAGTTCAAAAGACAGATGATCCTTCAACATGCTGATGGTAAAATTTATAGCTTGTTGGTTGATCAAGGTGCTTTAAATTGAAAAAAAAAATAGTTCTTCAAAATAAGCCAATATTTGGAGGTTTTAGTGTCTTGAGAAATGTCATTTATTACGTGTTTAATTACATTTTTATAAGTTTAGATGTAAATGAACTTATAAATTAGGACGCACCTTATTGAAACCACAAGTCACCGGTTATGCTTTATGTAAAATAAATAATACTGATTTCCTACACCGCATTTTATTACTAAGACGTTACTGTTTGACAATAACCATGTTGTATGTCAAACGCAACTCGATAACCCCATTCACGCACCAGGCATCATGTTGTAAATCAATTTTGATTACGAGTATCACTTATGCCGCTTACAGAATAAAAGATCGTGTCGGTTCGGGCCGCGCTGGCCATAATAAAACGTATTAAGTAGGAATTAGTTGATAATTAACAATAAATCACAATTAGAAAGTTGGATGGCTCTGGATGGATCTCACGTAACATCTCTACGCCTATTCCGTATTACAATAACACTTGCGATGTACATCATGGGCTAGATTGTTTACCGGAGTAAAAGGAATTCGCGTTTTTGTTGCAGAATATCGGTATTTGATATCGCTGATTATTTACATACGTGGGATATGTCGTTAAGTAAGTACGTGTCCGTCAGATGCAATTTTAAATGCCATGCGTTAAAAATTCTTGTGTATTGTATTAAGGAGTATACTATAAATTTATAATACTATACTATACCAGTAGTATAGTAAAACCAGTACCAGGCCACCCTCGGATTTGTCCGCGGACATTTGATGCGGATGGCATGTGGTCATTGTTGATCTGAAGAACTCTTGGCGCAGGTATAAAACAGGTCTGTACAGGTATAAAACAGGTGTGTATCGGTTTAAAACAGGTATGGTAACCTGTTTAATGACGTCATGTTTCTTTCCTAATACCACCATACCTGTTTTAAACCGATACACACCTGTTTTATACCTGTACAGACCTGTTTTATACCTGCGCCAAGAGTTCTTCAGATCAACAATGACCACATGCCATCCGCATCAAATGTCCGCGGACAAATCCGAGGGTGGCCTGGTACTGGTTTTGCTCTACTACTTATACCACTATAAATTTTTCAAAAAATCGATTTTTTATTAGCTTAAGAAATTCTTTAAACCTCTTAGAGTATGGGGCACCACATTTTTTTCCTTGAAATTTCACGCTCTTTCATAGGCGCGTCGGACTGCTTTGAAACGACATACACCTGCATCCAATAAATTGCTGGGAAAATACAGTGTAGGTGCAGCCTAATGGTTCATCGTATGATTTCTAACTTCTGTAATACGCAACAGATGTTAAAAAAGATGTTTATATTTAATCAGAAGCATTTACAAGCAAAAGTACACTAGTATAACGCCAGTACATGTACAAAAGAGACAATTTCCTTGCTTGAAATCGTTTTTTTTTATGTGTAGTCATAAGTTATGAACCGACAAAAATCGGCAGCACGAGAAGTGCTTGGAGTTTTACTGTGACTGGAAGAAGGCGCATACAACGGATTCCTTGGACACTTTCCATCACAAGCCGCCACTTCTTAAGGAAGTTTTTAAAGTTATCAAACCGATTTATGAGGACCTGAGCTGAAATGAGTTGCTAAACCGTTGCTTGGGAGGCTACACACAAAATAGCAATGAAGGTTTCAATGCTACTGTTTGGCTCCAAAATCTTATTCGAGTGGCAAAAGGTCTTGAATATAGCGACTGATATTGCTGTGTGGACGTTTAATGATGGTCTGACCAATATTTTCCAATTTATGAAAGCTTTGGAGATAGGTATTGGCGTCCAATCATACAATTTTTGTCTAGAAGCCGATGCTAGGCGAATCAATCACACCGAGATGTCTTTGACAGATATACGTCTAACATAAAGTGTCTAAGAGACACGTCTAACATAAAGTGTTCGAGGAAAGAAAATAAGGCAGAATATTTAAATATAGAAGGGCAGCTTTATGGTCCTTAAATAGCAGATTAATGGTGAACATTCGTAAACAATCGGATTTTTCATTTTTTCATGTCTATAGCACATTTCATTAAACGCGTTTTTCTCAAAACATAATTTTATAAACGACCCGCAGCACACAATTTTCATTCTCTTCATACGAATTTTTAACAAAATTTTTAAAATAACATTCTGAAATGAAATACATACGGAATTTTCGATAAGTTAATTTAAATTATTATTTATTAACAAGTGATTGCCCTACTTTTCGAAAATTTATCGTTTTTTATTATATACTCACTGATCACACAAGAGTCAATATTTTCAAAATCTCCTACATATTTCACTGGCTATAAATATGTACATTAAGTGATTTCTTTTCCAGATTAATATTTACACCAGTTACATTGCATGTCGTAGAGCGCCTTAAATTCGATATGTCTCGCGAGAATAGTTCCAGTGTCGCCATTTTTTAATTATTTTTTGATAATAATTTTTTGTATTATATTTAAATATATACCTCATACCTCCCTTTAAATATTATCTTATTACCTTTTCTTCCG
This sequence comes from Rosalia funebris, assembly GCA_037954035.1. Classification (NCBI taxonomy): domain Eukaryota; kingdom Metazoa; phylum Arthropoda; class Insecta; order Coleoptera; family Cerambycidae; genus Rosalia; species Rosalia funebris. The sequence goes on from JAZFAV010000015.1 coordinate 38,599,015, forward strand.
TCTAAGAAAATTAGTCAAAAAAGCTCTTTTTTAGCTTATTACATTGGTGTTACCCCTTAAGTTTGTTTTTAAATTTGGAATACATACCGTTTGTTAATGTTTTCTAAAGATATCTAAAAATAGATATTTACAATAAGACTACCAAAATAATTGTTGACAGCAATTTTTTTAGAAAAATATATGGCACGTCAATCAAAAAATTTTCTGTTCAAGACATCTTCTGACATAAAATCTATTCTGTGACGGACAGCTCCTCCAGCAAACAAAAACCCCCTTAAAATATTGAAGTAGAAACGTAGGTCAAGTGATATATATCATTTGAAAGATCTCTCAACGCTGATAACGGCGATGATTATTTTTATTGATTAGCCGATGCTTAATAGAGATATTTGTTCAATGTGAGCCTTTTAATACCAAATGTAGGTGAGCACCTGCATTTCATTTGTTCATCTTTTAAACATGAATAATAACACAAACTGACATCAAAAAGGAACTTATAGCATTTAGTTAAAGAGGAACAAAAGCTACCACAAGAAATTAAAAAATTGTAAAAATAAGGAAGGTCAGCAACAACGACCTGGCAGCGCCGTCATTCCCCTTTTGTCTATTTCAGGCGACGGCTTGTCTATTTCAGGCTGAAACATAATACATTACTATTATGTAACTTGTATATACCGACAAATTCTAATCATAAATATAATGAGAAAAAAGTATTTAATTGAATTGAATTGTTAAGACGAACAATTCAATTCATTGAAGGATCATCATCATCATGAGGTCATCAGTCCTACGACTGGTTGGACGCTAACCTCCAGCTTCTCTTGTCTTGTGCTAACCTACGCATTTCGCTAATTGTGCTACAACCTACATCCCTTACCATTTGCAAGCAGTAGTCTAATCTAGGCCTACATCTACCTTTCGTCACTCCTATTTCTGCCTCCAAAATATCGCGGACTATTCCCCCATGTCTCAGCAAGTGGCTTACCATTCTATCTCTTTTCTTCTTTATGTTTTTCCACATACTTCTTTTCTCGCCGACTTTCTCTAATACTTCTTAGTTTCTAACCCTATCAGTCCACGGTATTTTCATCATTCTTCGGTAACACCACATCTCAAAAGCTTCAAATTTCTTTCTACTTGCTTTTCCAACCGTCCAAGTTTCGCAACCGTATAGTGCCGTGCTCCATACATACGTTTTCAAAAATCTCTTCCTTGTTTTCTAAGTTTATTACCCCCGAGCATAAAAGTGCTTTCTTTTTGTTAAAAGCTACTCGACCCTGCGCTATTCTTTGTTTTATATCTTTATCGTTTCTTCCCTCTCAATTTATTTTACTTCCTAAATAAGGGAAGTCTTTAACTTCCCCCAATATTTCATTATTAATTTGTACTTTCATTTTTGCTCTGCTCTCGCGCCCTCTGCACACTAACACTTTAGTTTTGTTTTTATTCACCCCCATTCCGTATTCTTCTGTCAACACTGCCTCCATTTCGTTCAATGCTAATTCTAATTCCTCTTTACTAGATGGTAATACTGCTACATCATCCGCGAATCTCAGCATTTTTAGTTTCTGTCCCTGTACTTTAATCCCGAAATCTTTTACCACATTAATTGCCTCTTCGATGTACAGATTAAAAATTAGTGATGATAGCGTACATCCTTGTCTTACTCCTTTCCTAATACCTACTTCCCTTCTTTCCCCTTCTACTTTTATAACAGCAGTTTTCTCTTTGTATAGATTATGTACTACTCTCCTATCTCTATACTTCATTCCCGCGCTCTTTAGTATCTCGAACATTTTTCCCATCTTACATTATCAAAAGCTTTTTCTAAATCTACAAATATATATAAGCGTTCTTTCCTTTTTCTATTGTTTTCTTTAACATTACTCTTAGCGCCAGAATAGCTTCGCGAGTTCCCCTATTTCGCCTAAACCCGAATTGGTCTTCTCTCTTCTTCGCTTTACTTTCCATCCTCTTCTGCACTATTCTACGGCATCTCGCCCATTTCATATATGTATTTTACCAGTTCAAACATCCTATGTACTACTTTCTGTCCCGCACATTTCAAAATTTCCGCCTGTATTTTATCTACACCCGGAGCTTTATTGTTCTTTAGCCCCCTTAGTGCTATTTCAATTTCCTCTCTCAATATAGGTTTTCCTGTATCTTCCCTATCGCTGCTAGATTCTTCCTCTAATATATCTGCTAGTTCCTGACCCTCGTATAAATTTCCTAAGTACTGCTTCCATCTATCCACTTTCTCCTCCCTTCCGATCAGTATGTCCCCCAATTGACTCCTAACGTTTCTACTTATTGGTTCTATATCCCTGAAGTTCCTCTCAATTATTTTGTAAGCCTCATCGGTCTTATTTACTTGGAACTTATCTTCTACTTCTTTGAATTTATCCTCTATCCATTGTTCTTTTGCTTTTCTACACTTTCTAATGATTTCCCCCTTTATTGACTTATAAGTTTTAAGTCCTTCCTCGTCTCGTCTGTTTTTGTAGCCTCGTCTCTTTTATATTAAGTTCAAGATTTCGTCAGTTATCCAGGGCTTCGTAGCTTCCTTTCTCTCGTGTCCTAAAACGTCCGTAGCCGCGGAATCTAGACTATTCTTGATACCCTCCCACTCAGTTTCTGCGTTCTTGATTTCGTCATTACTCGCTTTATTTATTAATTGATCTGTTTTCTTCTGGAACTTATCTTTCATATTCTGATCCCTCAATGTGTCTACATTTATACGTTTCTTATCCTTCCGGGTTTTCAGATTTTTGAACTTTAATCTAGCTTTCATGACTACCAAGTTGTGATCGCTGTCTACATCTGCTCCTGGAAAACTCTTACAGTCTTTTACTTGATTTATAAATCTGTTCCTAACCAGAATGTAGTCTATCTGATACCTGTCTATGCCTCCTGGCATTTTCCAGGTGTACCGCCTCCTAACGTGATTCTTGAACAATATATTCGCGACTACCATCTTGTGATTCTCACAGAATTCTATTAGTCTGCTACCTCTCTCGTTTAATTTCCTAATCCATAAGGACCTACAAATTTTCCTTCTTTCCTGTCACCTACGACTGCGTTAAAATCTCCCACTATTATTAAATTGTCGTGACCCTTCACAAATTCTGTTACCTGCTCTATGTCCAAATAAACGACTTCTAACTTTTCCTCACTATGGCTAGAAGTAGGCATGTATATTTGCACTATTACTGTTTTCACTGGCTTCGAATCTAACCTGACCATCATTACTCTCTCGCTGTATTTTAGGTAGCTATCTACACACTGTCCTGCGTTTTTCCGCATAACAATTTCTACTCCCGCGTTTCCATTTACCGATCCTGTGTGTATTACCCTATAGTCACCGCTCCAAGAATCTCCTACTTCCGGCCAGCGCATCTCACTTATATCTACTATGTCTAATCCTAACCTATCCATTTCTATCTTCAGATTCTCTAGCTTCCCTGCCTGTCTCATGCTTCTGGCATTCCACGCTCCCACTCATGAAATGCTATACTTCTTATTAACCCTATTCTTGCACTCGATCACGTCTCCTGGAACAGTCCTCACCCGGAGTCCCAACGGAGGACTATTTTACCTCCGGTATTTTTTGTCCCAGGAGACGCCATCATTATTTGGGATAAGCCTTTCGTTAGTTGTTCTGAGGATTATAATGTGGTGGTTTCCTCTTGCCTTCCACATCGCAGTCGTGTGTGTCATAGCATCATACCAACCCCCACGGTTTCTGCCGCTATGACTACTGAAAGAGCTGCTGCCCTCCTTCATGGACTTGTTTTAGTCTGGTTTTTCAATAAGGACCCCCCCACTATGGTTAAACCTATGGTACGGCTCCTTAAATCATTATAACGCGCAAGCTGACCCACCTGTTCTAATTTGCACTAGAACTTCGTCAAGGTGCAAGTCCTATCGGATTGGCATTCAAGGATAAGACAACATAAAGAAAAGAATTGAAAAACGAAAATTAAAATTTATCTCTGGTGCAAACATTGTGTGACGATTTTTGACAGCACGTTCCTTGACGGGAGCTATCAATAAACAAAAATTAGTCTGACTAAAACCTTGACCATTATGGGGAACATCATAAGCAAGAATTAGAAAAACTTGTTGAAATTTCTGAAAATGTCTTGACTGACATTTTCAGAAATTAAATCGATGGCCCTCTTGTTATTCCTGGAAATTTAAATGGAAAATATTATCTTCATTTATTAGATAATCTGATAGATCCTATGATCACCCAAGTGTTAGAAAACGATGAGATGAGGGTATATCATCTTATGAAGATCCATAACATGATTTACTCTTCCAGTAGGGTAGGTGTCCTTCACAATAGATCTAATTAAGTGGCCGGCCACTTCGCCAGATCTGACATCACTGGACTTATTCCTATGAGGATACCTGAAATCAAAAGTTTTATGCCATTGAACCTGATAATCTAGAAGCGCTGAGGATACAAATCATTATCATCAATAGAACAGGAGACCAATTATTACCAAGGATTACCATCAAAATTAAGCAAAAATAGATTATATAAAAATGATGTAGTGAAAAATTTGCAATTAAATGTTTCGCTAAAGATAATCTGTTTTTCTCGCTGTTTGTTTTTTGGAAGAAGGAAGCAACAACATCGGTTATAATTTACAAGAAATAAGAAACTACTATAAAAAATATATATTTCGATAAAAAAGTTTTCTTACAAAAATAAATAAATAATCTTCTTAAATATAATACTTATACTAGGTAGAAATGAGTTATTTCAGTAATAGGTACATCGCATGCTACACTTTTATAGGAAACGCATCCAAACTGAAACATACCGCAGGCTCATTAAGATCCTTGTCAATAATATTGAATTCCAGGGTAACTCGTAACTGAAACAGAAACAAATTACCGAAATGATTATCAATCCTTTTTCTTATCAGGTGGATGAAAAATTCATTATTTTACATTGAAATATATTTTTAATTTAGGTTATGATTATGTTTTTATTTAATTTGTGTTCAAGGAGACCTCATATGCAAAGAACTATTTCTTTTTACTTGAAAGAAACTTTTATCACCTTCAGATTGCAGCAATATGTGTTATTTGAAATGTTATTTTTATTATAAAGGCTACAAGGATTCCTGTCATTGATCTTAAGAACAAGCAGCCCCAAAAAGATAAATCAATTTCCGTTTCTCTAACATTGCCATGCTCTGGTTAAATTTTCATGAAAATCCGATTATATGTTATGATGTGCATAACAAGAGCGAATTAAAACATGTTATATAAAATACTGTATACCTCAAGGATCAATAATAGGGCCCACACATTTTCGTATGTGTATAAATGACTTGCGTATATGCTCTGAATATACAATAATTGTACTGTTCTAAATACACAGGAATACAGATATATCTTATCTTTTTCAGCAAGTATTTTCAATGTCTGTGACTAGGTTATGCTCTTATTATGAAGAAGAAGAACTGATATTAGAAAAGCAAGCGAACGATTAGAGTAATTAGTTAAAATTGCTTAATTTCGTTTTTCTTAAGACTGACGAAAATTAGAAATTAATAGAAGCTCTAAATATAATGCACCACATAAAATAATTTTCTCGCTTCTCTCATCGAAATTTATATTAACAGCAAGCAGGGGATGCGATTTATCTTCCTTAATTTCAAACCTTTCCTTAGTTGTAGACATAAATGCAGATATATCAATGTTTAATGTTAGGGCAGAATTCGCCAGTTGTTTATCAGTTTTAGTTTTAAAGATGGAAGTTTAGTTCTTTTTTTATAATGTGTGGTGTTTGTTGACAAGTAATCTCTAGGTTTTATTTTGCTACATCGAAGTTTCGAGTTTCCTCCCAGGCTTATTCTTATTAATGATACTTATATGAAAGGATTAATGGGGTATCCAGTTCAATACACGCCTCAATACTCTACTGATCCAGTAAAATAAAATCCCATAGACGACATATATTCTCATTACTGTTCTGGGAGATTGTCATTCGTTTCGATGTGAAATTAATGGAACTCTCACTGCTTAATTGTGATCCCATTTTGTTGAGATTACAACTCATCAAGAATAGGAACAAAGTCTCAAAACTGCGATATTGGAGCGCCCACGAGGTGCGCAGTAAATAGTCTAATATTTATCCAGTCGCATTGAGACTTTTTCAGAGTGAATATCGATGAATATTTGTACACAGGTTTCGATCTGATCGCGCGTAAGGTGCAGCCTTTTCCCTTCGAATGCTGTCTCGCTGTTTCTTCTACGTATACCTAGAGAATTCATACTTTTTCCTATCGTTGTAGAGCAGTAATTCGTAATTGATTTATTGATTAAATGTTGTTTTACTATAATTATAATGTATTATGGAAAAATAATTTGGTACTGATATAATTTTGTAATTCTTTTATAGAACTGACCGAATTTCCTTGAACATCTATCCCGTCCTTGTATATGCTTAACTATTTAAATATGCTGTATTTAACAGTTTCTAAAATATTTCCCTTGACTAATTTACTTAGAAAGATAACTGAACAGATCTACACACGTCTATCTGTGTATGTATCTAAATAAAATTGTAAGGTATAGTAGGCGTAAAAACTATATTAATAGGAAGTACTCACGAGAGGGATTAGAATCAACTTGGCTGCAAATTTGTACTGGATTTCTTCATTAACAACAAGCGGACATACGCTGTTTGTAACTCCTCGGCAGGCATCTATCGTATCATATTCTAGATCCGTGTTGAAATTACCAAAAACTGATTTTACTATGAGGCGAGGTTGAATGAATTCGAGATAACGTGCTAAAAAAAATTTCTTATTAAAAAAATGTATCTAGGTATCGTATAGCAGACACACTGAATAAATACGAGAGAATAAATAAGGTGTGGCTAACAGTAAACAGGACTGAGTATCAAACAAATGTTTATTTAGTGTTTAATACATTTTAATAGTGATCATCTTCTATGTACTCCCCTTCTTGATCCACACATCGCTTCATACGAATTTTTCATTAGGAAAGACAATGTTTGAAGTCTTCAGGTGAAGGGCTTTTCAGAAGATTTATCGTTTTTTCTTTCACCTTATCCAATGATGAATAATGTTTCCTTGGGTTCAGTTTTAATTTTTGAAAAAAGGTAAAAATTACATGGGGTTAGATCTGGCGAATACGGTGGGTGTTCGAGGACGGGAATGTTTCTTTTTGCCAGAAATTGCTTAATCGTATTTAAAACTTCCTAATAGTAAATTTCGTGCACTGTTTATCCTTGAGGGACCCACTGAGCATGAATAACACCACGAGTGTCAAAAAACACAATCAACTTTGCTTTGAATTTTGATTTGCTTGCTCTTGCTTTTTTCATTCTTTTTCGGGGATGGAGTTTTCCAATACATGGATTACCGTTTGGTTTCTGGATCGTATTGGAAATCCAGATACATGTCTCATTACATGTGATAACATAATTTAAAAAATTAGATTATTGAGGAATTGTTCCCAAAATTTCAACACAAAGCCGTTTGCAAGAACTTTTTTGCTCAAGAGAAAGAAGCTTGGGCACCATTTTGGCACGAAGTCTGTTCAATTCGTTGCGCAAAATTCGTATAACAATCGCTTTGTCAATTCCAGTTAACTCAAAAATGGCCGAGACACTCAAACGACGAACATTTCTAACAATGTCACCCACCTTTTAAATGTTCTCATCAGTTGTTGGATTGCGAGTACGTCCAGTGTGTTTGTTATCTTCGATATTTTCACAACCTTCTCTGAAACGTTTGTGCCACTCAAATACTTGAGTTCGCGACATGCAGTCATCTCGGTATACTTGTTTCAAAATTTCAAAACTTTCCGTCACTGATTTGTTCAATTTTTCGAGGAATTTGATGTTAATTTGCTGTTGGGATCTCAAGCTTGACATGATTGCGGTAACAAACACAAAGAAGGTTGTATAAAGCCTATTTCATCATTCGCTACAATTTTACTAGACAAGTGAGGTTCAGTGGTGGTGCTCAGAGGGGGGATAGAGTTTACAGAAGCTACTTAACCATTTTCCAGACGGTTTTCCTAGAAATTTCTGAGGCCAGTCCAGTTTATTTTTAGCCAGACTCCATATACTGGGATAAGTTCGAAGAAACCATACAAAATGAGAAAAAGGGGAACATACAAGTTGTTTTTACTTTTTAAATACGCCTAGGTTGACGTCTTTTTTATAGTATTAGATTGTTCCAGTTATACCATCACTGACATATTTTGTAATATTTAAAATTATTTTTTATATTATTTGATCCCATTATTTCACTAATTCATCAATTAAAAAGGTGATTTTTTTCTGTATACATTACAATAAATTATTGGCATGTTACATAATAAAAACAGAAGACAAGCGAAGTTGATGTCATTAGGAAATGATGAAATGAGGATGAAAACTAACTTTTAAACCAGATTTATACCTGAATTTTGTTCAGTTTTTGTAAGAAATTGCTCACATTGCCTGCGCAATATGGACCAAACCCCATTTAATTGCTTCTATTTTTTTCTTATTTTTTAATTGTTTCTATGTAAATTCAGATTGTAAAGAAAACTTGACAAGACCATAATGGAGCACCTATCAGTTCCTCAACGCATAAAAATTGTCGAATTTCATTTCCTAATCAGAAATCCATAATTTTAACTCATTTCATTACCCACTAAGTATAATGCGCCCACTAAAAAACAATTCAGTTTAAATATTGTCACTAAATTTGGACAAATGGGTAGCGTAAGAAACCGCTCTAAAATAGGTAGACCATGTCCAGCTACAGATCCGGAGAACATCGAGGAAGTAGGGGAAAATGTGAGAGATCCCTCAAATTCAATCAAAAGACGATCATATCAACTGGAATTGATCAAGACTAGCCTCGCGTGGGTACTAAAACTTGATTTTCACTTTTTTCTTTACAAAATACAGCTAGTTGATGAAATTAAGCCTGGCAATAAACAACAGCATCTACAGTATAACGTAACTCTTCATAATTAGCTGCAGAAAATCCTAATTTTATTCATCAATTAATTACGAGTGACGAGACACACTTTCATCTGAATGAACCTGTTAATAAACGGAATATGCGATTCTGGGCTACTGAAAATCCTCGAATAATTCAAGAGAAAGAGCTGTATCCAATCCATGTAACTATTTGGTGTGGAATGACTTCAACTAGAGCGATCGGGCCATATTCTTTTAAGGATAACAAAGACAACGCAATGACGGTCAATGCGGAGCGTTACCAAATAATGGTTAGAGAATTTTTATTTCCAGCTTCACAAAACCCCAAGAATTTATGGTTTCAGCAGGACGGTTCTACATGCCACACTACTAGACAGAATATTGCCCTTTTCAGAACAGTGTTCCCTAACAGAATAATTTCTCGAAATTGCAACCTGAACTGGCCTTTAAGACCGCCCGACTTAACAGCCCCCGATTTCTTTTTCTAGGGCTACCTAAAGAGGATGTCTATCACATACGAAACGTTATGTTTCACTAATAAATCTCCAATGAATATTCTTTTTGTTGTTGTTTGAAAAATTGAACATATTGTTATATTAGATGTATTAAATCCAATATTTGAAAAATAAATGGGTTTCGTACATTTGATCCACTTTGTACTTTTAACTAAGTACAGCCTTAACAACTGATTTCATAAATCTAGGACCTTACGTGGTTTACGAATTTTATCTTTGGAATTTCCTAATTGTTACAATTTGTTTAAGGAATTGTATATATGTATGTACCGGGTTAGTTACCTAAAATTGACCCTCCCCTTTATTTCTCTTAATTTCAATCGAATTGAAAAATTCAAAAAATGATTTTACATGATTCTTTACAAGTTCTTTGAATATTTAAACAAATTTTCAAGAACTCTGCAAATTGAAAGGGGGCGAACATTTTTTATTTTTTTTAATGAAACGCCCTGTATGTTTTTACTTAAAAAAGTTACCAACAGTTTTCTGATCACAAAAATATATAATTGTTGTATCTTGGTAAGTATAGTTCTTGAGATATTCATACAAATATATAGTCACATCACAGGAATAAGTTTGGCATAAGACCATAAATCAGAAGAGCTATGAACCGAAATGATTTAAAGAAAGAATAATGCTTCGTTTGACAGTTATGTTATGTTTGACTTATGTTTGATTGTTATATTATTAATACGCTTTAAGTTAAGTTTTAATACACTTATTAATATATCTAATATATTGATATGGGATATTCATTAGTCGAAAGGAAAGAAATATTAGAAATTTACTTAACCAGCAATAAAAACAAATATATAGCTAAAAGAGAATATGCAAGAAAATATCCTGAAAGACGCGTTCCCTCCAAGAACACTTTCTCTAATATTTATCAAGTTTGGGGATAGCGAATCCTTAAAAGATAAGAAACGAGAAAGAGAGAAGCACAAAACAGGAGAAGAAATGGAAATGGACGTTTTACTTTTTTTTACCGAACACCCCAATAAATCTACTAACGCTGCTGCAGAAGAATTTAATATTTCTCAAGCAAGTATAAGACGTATATTAAAACGTCACAAATATAAGCCTTATAGTATTTTGCCAGTTCAGCTTTTAACTGAAAATAACTTTGCCGACAGAAGAGCTTTTTGTAGAGAGATGATTGAGAGAGCAGAAAACGATAATAACTTTTTAAAAAACTTATTTTGGACCGATGAAAGTAGCTTTTCAACGGCTGGACTTTTTAATAGGAAAAATGCACATTATTGGGCGCCCGCAAATCCACATATTATAAAAAAGATAAAAGCCCAAGGATATAATACAGTAAATATGTGGTGCGGTATTCATCAAAATACAATTGTGGGTCCCGTATTCATTAATAGGTCTTTGAATGCAGTTCAGTATTTGAATATTCTTCGGGGTGAAGTAGAGAACTATTTAGATAATATTCCCCTTGCAACCAGGAATTCTGTTATTTGGCAACAGAATGGTGCTCCTCCACACTCTGTACTGAACGTAACGGAATATTTAAATGACACATATCTATTTTGGATAGGAAGATACGGTCCTATACATTGGCCTATTTATAGCCCAGACTTGAGTACTTTGAACTTATTTTTGTGGGGAACGCTAAAACAAAACATATACGAAAATTCGCTATATAATAACTCGGATGAGTTGAAGGACTGTATCAGTCAAGAAATAGAAAATTTGCTGCAAAATGTTCATTTATTTGAAAATAATTTATTAAAAGATGCCAACTGTGCCTTGATAGAAACGGAGGATACGTGGAGAACATATAGATATGTTTAATTTTAATAAAGTTCATTGGTTTTATGTTACTTATTGTTGCGCATTGTTTTTTTTTATCATTATTTCGTTATTTATGTTTTGTGTTCATTAAACTTTGTTGTTGTCATTTTAATAAAGGTTTATTTGTTTATTATAATTATTATGTGTTGCCGCATCAAAGAATTTTCATACTTTTTTTCTTAAAAAACAATATGTGTCGTTATTATATCTCAAAAACATAGCTCTCCTGATTTATGGTCCTGAGTTTTTGGAAATTTGTTTAAATATTCAAGAAATTTATAAAAAATTATGTAAAATTCTTGTTTGAATTTTTCGATTCGATTTAAATTAAGAGAAATAAAGGGGGGGGTCAATTTTAGGTGGCTAACCCGGTACCTTCATATTCATTATTGAGTATGAAGTAATTTTGACTCAAAGTCCAGTATTCATCGATGATTTCTTGAGAAAACCTATTTATTTCTAATAGTTCCCTGAGAATATTTGTGATATAGGAATACTTGGAAACAATAAACATACATCAATAGAGACCAAGATTTCATCTTGTTACAACTGAATGTATTTCATGTTATTAATGGAATCTGTGAAACTCACTACCAATAAACTGAGTTATATTGATAAGAAGAATTATTTTGAGAATTTTTTGTAACCTGGATAATAACCAGAATGCGTTCAATATATGTAAAGATTATTATTAAAAGAAAGTAATTTTGTATCATAAAGAAAAATATATATTACTTACGAGCTTTGAATTTCATTGTCATGTTAATGTAACCAAAAAATTTTACAAAACAAATAGGATCATTTTCTGAATCACAGTCTAAGATGTGGACCTCTTCAGGGGTTACAGCACCAGGTTGCGTACCTGAAACGTTCATAATTAAAAAAATATTTTAAAAACTTAATTTATACTGTTTCATGAATCGATACTTTTGATTTGAAAATTTAAAATGCATGGACATAAACTGTCAATTTGTAAAGTAGTAAAAACTTTTAAAACATGATATATTGATACTACAATAAGTCTCTAGACATATTTAAATTTTAGGATTACGTCTTATATACATTTATAGTCAACATCAGTCAATCTGTAGTCAATAAAAAAATGCAGAGATTAAAATATTAATTCATACGAATTCAGGCCTATATTATATTTGTTCTCTTGCATAATTTTCCTTGAAATTATTATATTGCCAAATTTTATAAATCTTGGAAAAATTCGATAAACAACGAAGCGTATTCGCATGTAAACACACTTTGATGATTCTCGTACTTACATTCATTGACTCTAGTGCCAAATGTAACACCCACAATAGCAAAATACCACATAATTTGATAAACAGCCTTCATTATATGAACGAGATGCTTTTTTCTTCTTGGATTTGGTTTAAAATTCATGGCATCAAGACGTCTTATTTATATTGTTTATTATCTAAGTCCTAATCACATAAATAAACACTTAACTCGAGATAAGTTAGGTACCTAAGTGGCTAAAATGTATGATAATTGGTAAAAATTTTACATGTACGAAAATTAATTTTTAAAATTATTGAATTCTATGAATATTTTTATAAAATTGTGATACAAGAAATTGAGAAATTATTGATGATAAGAAGCTTAGGGCCTTGCAGGATAAAACTAGTATATTAAACTGCATATAAAACTATAAAAATGTTATATGAAGAATAAAAATAATTAAAGTAAGACATTTTCAGGTTTTAAATTAAATCGGTATAGGGTGATTTATATCGTTAAACCCAAGCTGTATTTTTCAGAAGTGAGGAAAGGAGTTCAGTTATATAGAAAAAAACCTTGACTCCAATTTATTTGAAGAATTTGTTGAGTTAAAAAATATTCCTTATTCTAATAACAATTCAAAAGTTTGGATTATTGTAGGAACTAATCTGTTCTCACAATTATGAATATATGAATTATTTTTCTTTGGCTTAAGACTTATTCAAATATAGATTTTTTTTAGCTTAAAAAGATCGGAATTAGCCAAATACGTAGACAAATATTCAATAATTAATTTTAGTAACTTAGATAATTATTTCTTTGACATTTCAAAAGTTTAAAAATGTTTTTATTTTAATTTATATGTTTAATTGACTTCTTATTATTTTACAAAAAAAATGTTCTGGAATTAATTTTGTTTTAATTGTTTAATTTACATTAGTCGACTACATTTATACTAAATCAGTGTTTTTTCTCGTTGCCACTTTTTTTATGAAAATGTTTATTTCAGTAAGTAATATATAAATATTCTATTAGAATGCTTTTCGTTCGAACTTCGGCATTTTGACAAAATGAATATAGTAAATCGACCCTTTCGAACAACGTGAAAACTTTTACTTTTTTATCTGAAGCCTCTAGAGACATGCTCCGGAGGTGCCTTCGATATGAGCGAGGGGGCGTCGCAATATTATTGCGATTTGCTTAGTCGTCATTATTAATATTTAGTTATTATTTTACATTTTGACTACACATAAATTTCTCATTATTAAATAACTGCAAATATAGGTCTGAATGTTCTACTTTAATTTGTTATTATTATTTTCATATTTAAATCATCCTTATATTGTTTTCAAATTAAATCTATCAAAACAAATACATTAACATTAACATTACGTTAAAAAGTAGGTTTTTAAGTGCAAGAGCACTTTTATCGAGATATACTAAAAATAAATAGTTGCGCATTTCTGTATCATGCCGAATCTATTTTACCACTTGAACGAGAGATAAGACACTCTTCTGAAATTTCATTGTATGAGGCAGAAAAACAGAATATTACCAAATTTTCGAAATCATATAGGAGGAAGATGGATTTTAACGTTTAGTACAATATCGAATTATTGGCTTTTATTGTACAAGTATAAAGTTTAGTTAAAAGGAATCGTGGAAATTTAAACAGATTTATTTTCTTGATGTATAATAACTATACACTATTAGATTGTGTTTACCAGATAATAATAATATGATATATCGAGTACAGTCGTACTGGGCTTGTCACATTTAATACAAAAACCACTTAATAACACTCAACAAAAGTATTTTGTGTACAATTTACATATCTGGCCACATAAAATCAATGACGCAGAATACGTTTGTACAGGTCAAGAATGATATTAATAATATTTATATGTTTCATTTAAACTAAGCCAATCAAAATGATGTGCATTTTGTGCAAAACTTTTAGATCTGAAAGCCATACTACCTCATTTTTTGGATTCATCGGCTTATCGTGCAGTCTTCACTAAAATACAATGAATGATTGAATTTATTCATTGAGTAAATGTGCATGACATTTTTCTTTGTTCAGTTTGGTTATTATATTTTTAAAATTTTTTATTTGATCATAAGAATTGTCTTTAAGATATGATTTTTTATGACGCCAAGGGACTACCCATGCGATCAGTGGCTGATGAGGCCCAAACCTATATAATATAATAATAATATGGTTTTTTTTTCTACGAACCAGTTTCCCTTCCATTGCAACCAAACCTTTTACACATAACATTAAAATATGTTATGTTATGTAAAATAAGTTTATTAATAAAAAACATTTATTGATTTATAATGTAAATATTAGTATTGTAACAACAAACGGACTATCCAGTGCAAAAGAAATTATGGTACAGGGTGACCACCGGACGAGCGGCTGCAAGCAAGTCGGACGCGACCACCGCGCTCCAGGTGGAGAAATCAAACATTAACATTAATTGTCAGATATTAATTGTTTGATAGAATATCAAAAACTGTTAAAGAGAAAATCTCATTTCGAATTAATTTGATTAACAAAAACCACCCAAGAGCAGCTGACATAAACACAGAAAATATACACTGTATTGATTCTGAGAAAAATATTTGGGAGGTTAAGTCCCATAATAATGAGGCTTTCTATGTTGTTAGTTGTATACATTTGTATTCTTGCACATGTTCAAATTATACGATAAAATTTACAATGTGTAAACATATTCACTGTGTGATTAGCTTTTTTGTTAAAAATCTTAATGGTAATGATGTTGAAAATATAGAACCTCGTAATACAGCTCCCCATCCTATTACTGAATCACAAAATTTATCAAAAACTAGAATTATACAGACTGATGATCAAATTAATATGCGTATAGTTGAGAAAATGGATTTCTTACGTACCCGGTTTTTAAGCAATATGATGGATAAAAATGAAGCTATAAAATTTGAAAAAGCATTAGATGCCATTATACAACAATCAGTTGAACAGAATAAATATTTTATTGAAAATATAGAAGGTACTAAAAGGGAACCAGCAAATAAAAGAGTTGCTCCACAAATACGTTTTGAATCAACAAAAAAGAAGAAACAGTGTAAGAATTCTTCAGGGACATTACGTAAAGCGAATTTAAATGAAAAAAAAATCTATAAAGATATTTTAAATGACGAAAATCCATCGATTTCATCCGGTGTTTTAACAGAACATTCTTATGTAAAAAAACCACATTTATTTGACTAACTTTATCATAAAGTCACTTTAGAACACAGTAATAGAGAAATTACGTCTATTATTGTCTTTTAACAGCAGCTACGAGATACGATTTATATACTTATGTAAGACCTGCTTTTTCCTAATGAAGATGAAAATACAATGACACGATCTTGTCTTTATTACGGTGGGTTTATAAAGCACTAACTACTAACAAGTAACCATTAACATTATCTACTAACCAATCAGTGCCTTTAAACTTTAGCTAAGGTCAAATAAGTTTAGAGGCGTCGATTGGTTAGTTATTAAACTTAATGGTTAATTGTTAGTGCTTTGTAAACCCACCTTTATATAATAAATATTGAGAATTTATATTGTATAGAATAGATAGGTATATATATATGAAGTTACCTTGTACAAATAAGTGCTGTATTTATATTAGATCTGTTCGAGTGGTCAAAGAAATCGGCAACTATAACTATATAATTGTATATATTTATACTTTGTATAAACTATAACTTATAATAGACTAAATTAAAATATTAATTTTTAGGTAGACTGTTTTATTCATTTTAAATACCTTTTTATTTTAAATAGCAACAATAAATTATTGTAATAGATATAGTCTTATATTTTTTTCTTAATTAAAAGGTGTACTTTAATTTTAAGTATAATATGATGATTATAGTGCAGTTATATCTATTAAAGATAGATATATGGGACAAAAAAGTCATGCAACTAATATTTAACTCGAGGTATATATAATAAATCATAATAATGTAACATTATTTTGAGTTTTCTTTCATTGCCTTTAACCTATCCCAATTTTATTTTCTTAGCGAATTTGCAAGATTTTATATGACCCATATTAATAAAATTCCACTATTTATACTTATATGCCTAGTATATATTTCATATAATACCTATAATATTATTTATACCTATTTTATAACTTTTTCAATTTTCATTTACTCTTAATAGTTTTAATATAGGTATATTATAATGACTTAAATCATGTCACATGGTATATATTATTATTGAAGTTTTTAATAATTGTTATATCTCAGATACATGAGTCAACAGAAACTGTAAATTTTTATGGTAAGTATGAAATAATATACGCAAGGTAATATACCTACTTATTTTTAACAAGGGAACTTTTTTAAGTTGTCTATTCAGTAAAATTTTAATAGCGCGCCGGAGTTTATTTGGTGCTTGCTGCATTTTAAATATATTATTATTTAAGATTATTTAAGATAGTTCAAATAAACTTTATTTCTGTATGAATACCTGTATAAACAATTTTTAATGCAACTTTTCATTCATAAATAGGCGGGAAAAGACTGGTAACACTGTCAATTTTATTATTTTAGTTCACCACTCGTGGCGTCACGGTCGCGTCCAATTTACCTGCAGCTGCTCGTGACCACCGGGAACCGGATGTTTTTAGAACGCGTAGTGCGGAGCGCAGTTGGAGTGGGGCAGATGTGGTGTTACCACCTGCGTAATATTGTGCTCAAGAAGAGTAGAAAAGCTCCTCGAAAAATCAGTGGTGGGGGTGGCACGAAAAACGTCGGCAATATGGCAGGCTCGCGTAGAAGCGCGCGGGATCTGCGCATGCCGTTTATCCTCGTCTATCGCGGTTTCTCTCTCACACTATCGAAATGTCGGGTTCTATTGAGCCACTATCAGGACTTTTGCTGGAACAATTCGCAACGCAATAATATCTCAACGCTTTTGACATATTCAACAATGTTTCACTGGAAACACTCAAAATACAGCAAACGAAATAACCTCGCTCGGTGCTACGCAATGACCGCCATGATGAAGCACATCACGTGATCACAGTACGGACGCTTTTCGTGCTACCCCCACCACTCGAGTTATGTCTCCTGTTCTCCAGTCTTCTTTGTATATGCCATTTCAATAACCATGGAGCAATGGATAGCAGTGCATCGCGTGTTTGCATACGACACGTTTATTCACAATGACGAGTCAGTAATAACTACACAGCGGCTTTTTCGCATTCACTTCAATATTGGTCGGCGGGGAGCTGATCCATCTCGCAACACCATCCTAAGATGGGTCAACAATTTCAGAACAACTGGTAGCATAATGAAGAGAAAGTCACAAGGTCCACAGAGGACCGTTAGAACCCCTGAAAACATCGAGCGAGTGAAAGAGGCGCTCATAAAAAGTCCTACACGGTCCGCCCGAAAGCATGCAATGGCATTGAACCTGCATCGCGAATCGGTTAGGAAAATCTTGCATAAGGACTCAAAATTCCACCCCTACAAACTACAGATTGAGGAAAGAGACTTTAAAAGTCGTGAAGATTTCACTGCCAGAATGCAAGTGATTTTGGAAGATAATTTAGGTCTATAGCTTCTAATGAGCGACGAAGCTCATTTTCATTTAGATGGAATGGTTAATAAACAGAACTTCAAGTACTGGGCTCCTGAAAACCCACGAACTATCTATCAACGACCCCTTCATTCCGAAAAAGTTACAGTGTGGTGTGCCATTGGCCCTATTTGCATTATTGGTTCCTATTTTTTTGAAGAGGCCGGGCGTACTGTCACCGTTAACTCTAACCGCTACGTTGAGATGCTCCAATTTTTTTTATGCCAGAACTTCGCAGAAAACGGATAAATCTAAGGAATGTGTGATTCCAGCAAGATGGTGCCACGGCACATAACGCATCAATGAATGTTGCTCGGCACATGTTCCTAGGAAGACTTTGGATATGTGCCGTAGCCCCCAAGGTCTCCAGACCTTTCAATCTGGGATTTTTTTCTGTGGGGGTACTTGAAGAGTCGGGTATATGCTAACAAACCGTAGAATTTGATCGACTTGAAGAATGCTATTCGTGAGAAAATTATGAGTATCGATCGAGCGATGTTGGAGTGTGTCATGCACGATTTCGTGAAGAAAGTCGAAAACTGCATTCGACGTGATGGACACCATCTCGATGACATAATCTTCCACAAATGATACACATCGTAAATGGCATGGTGTAAATGGGCTTCATTCTCATGTTAATAAAACCTTATTATCTTGCAAATTCTTTGTGTAACAGTGATTTCAAAATCGTCCGGTTCCCAGCGGTCACCCGGTACTATGGAGATAAGGCATTACTAAACTACACACAACTAACCGCTCAATAAAGAAGATAGGATACAAATTCTACAAGGTAAACTGTGATTATGTACATTTTACTTTTGAGCTTACCGGTTTCTCCGTCAGGCAACAAAATCCGTTATTAACTAAACGGCAAAAAATCATTCGGTGGATCCAGAGAACATAGGCACTGGACTTTGCAACAATGGCACCAGGTAATTTGGAGTGACGAATCCAAATTTGAAATCTGTTTGAGTGACACCAGACAACGTATGCTAAGAACCCCACAGGAAACTTATCATCCTGATTGTTCGGTTAGGAAATAGAAGATTCCTGCGGATCTTATGATCTGGAAGTATACGAGTGGTATGGGCGTAAAAAAATTGCATTTCGTAGATGGTACTGTGACAGCAGAAAACTATAAATAAATTTTGACAGATAGTTTATTGCCGTCAATACCAATATGTCAAGTCACTGACGCACAGTATATTTTCCAGCAGGATAGTGCTGTGTGCCACACAGCAAGAACTTGGTTTACAAAACATGATGTCCCTGTTATGAAGTTCAGACTAGCAGTCCAGACCGCTGGCCAATTTAAATACTGTGGCATAAAATAAAAAAACAGTTGAACATCGAGCCCGTTCGGTTAACGATCTACGCACCAAATTGCAAGAAATTAGGGACAGCACGATTCCTGAAGAGTGCACTAAGGTGGTAAATACAATGCCTGCCAGAATTAAAGCTGTTATTATTAATAAAGGTGATATAAGTTTGGATGAAGTGGCCGAACTATTTTGAACCGCGAATCTAAATGTTTTTTATTAACCAACTTGTCACTGACACTTCATAACGCGGTAATATTTTATCGTAGGTATTTAAGTTGAAGATTATACTTTGTTTCTGTGACTAATATTTTTCTTTAATAAAATAGTTTTGAGATTGTTATTACTTTTATTTAAATATATTAGTTGCAAAATTATGCCTGTCCGAACTATTATGAGCTTAGGCTCGTACACTGATTTTTATTTCATTTAAATCTACATTTTCCCACATATAATAAGTTGTCTTTGACAAATAATAATTGAATCAACATTAACAGAATTACGTTAAATAATCTAACAACACTTTCCTCGTTCTCTTTCTTATATAACCTCTTATATAATTCAATGTATTCCCGCAGCAGTATCGACCATAAGTAAATCGAATACTTCTTTCGATGAAGTAGGTAATGCTTAAGATATTATAGATAAAGCAGTCTCATCAGTATCAGATGGATTTGTATTAAAATCAGTGTATTTCTTTTCTCAAAATTCGCGGAATAAGTATACACACTTGAATGATAACCGCGTCAAAATCATTTGATAACCTAATCAAAAAGCGGACGTTTATAATTGTATGATTTAAAAATGGGTAATGTGGAACATACAGCTTATTAAGGACAGGAACAAGTCTCGAAACTGCGATATCGGACCGCCCACGAGGTGCGCAGGAAATAGCCTGGTCTTTACTCATTGTCAGTCGCATTAAGACCATTACAGAGTGAATATCGAGTATATAGTCCCTTCAAATTAGGAAAATTGAGGGAATTTTTCCTACAGCTAAGCGACCTATACAGAAAGTTGTGTTGGGGTTGTGTCAACATATTTTTCACCTAGCGCCTGATAAAGAAAGGGTTGTTTTTTAGATATAGACATATATATATATATATATATATATATATATATATATATATATATATATATATATATATATATATATATACGCGTTTTTGGCCATTTTCTAGGTTTTCTGCGTTTTTCTGAAAAACTATGCATTTTTGGGAAAACATGATCTAAATTGATGTTGTAGATTTTGCGATTCTCCACAATTTTTGTTGTTTTGTTTTTTTTTTTTTTAAGTCGCACGGTTTTGCCACTAGAGGGCGAGAACCGTTTGATTTTTTGTAATACTCTTGTGCGAATGAAAAAAACACTCTAGTGCATTATTTTTGATTTATAGGCAAAACTATGCATTTTTTGTAAAAAAAAAGTGAAGACAATTTGTAGGAAGTTTTTTGCTCTCCAACGTTTTGTGATTGAACTTTTCTAAAAAATGCATAGTTTTGCCTATAAATCAAAAATAATGCTCTAGAGTACACAATCATTCACAATTTCATTTGCACAAGAGTATTACAAAAAAGAAGAAAACGGTTTTCGCCCTCTAGTGGTAAAACCGTGCGACTTTAAAAAAAGCAAAAGAACAAAATGTGTCGTAAATTTTTATATCTACAATTTTGATCTCTTGATATTTCTCTTTACAATGCATAGTTTTGACTTAAAATCGAGAAACAGCTCAAAAACAATTCAGCGCGCTCTAGCGGCGCAACTAAGCAAAATTTCGAAAAAATGAAAAGAACAAAAATTGTGGAGAATCGCAAAATCTACAACATCAAATCAGATCATGTTTTCCCAAAAATGCATAGTTTTTCATAAAAACGCAAAAAGCGGCCAAAAACGCGTATATATATATATATATATATATATATATATATATATATATATATATATATATATATATATATATATATATATGTCTATATCTAAAGAACAACCCTTTTTTTATCATGCGCTAGGTGAAAAATATGTTAACACAATCCTAACACAACTTTCTGTATAGGTCGCTTAGCTGTAGGAAAAATTTCCCAGAATCAGTGATTTTTTGTCTAATTTGAAGGGACTAATATATGAGTGTACACAGAGTTCGATCTGGCCGCGCGTCAAATGCATCCTTTTCCCTCCAAATGCTGCCCCACTCTTTCCTGTACGCATACCTGAGAATCTTACACTTTTTCCAATTTTTGGCAAGCTGTATTTTTATATATTTACAGGAACAAGTTGCAAAGATACCATTAGTAGACCTAATTTTAGCAAGACGTGACATTTCTTTTTTATTATTTATTTATGATTATTTAACTTTGTTACATATCATGATACAAAAAAATCATATAGCAAGAGTGTATGATAATAAACTAAGAGAATGAAGAAAAAAACAAAACAATATAGCTATAATGAAAAAGTTAGAATAACATAATAGATCAGAAAATATGCTTTTATACACACGTATGATGCTACACCTTTATAAACATTGAAGAGTGAAAAAAAAATTCCAGGTACTGGAGGTAAAGGTACCATTCGGTTCTTAGCGACCGCGACGTAAGGCTGCGACCAAGCGACTGAACAACCCTGACCACATGCCGGTCTCACCTACTGATCGCAAGTCGCAGTCTCTTGCATCTGTTCAGTCCTTCATCTAAATCAGTCATGGGCAAAGTACGGCCCGCGGGCCAAGGGCGGCCCTTCGGGGTAGTCCATCCGTCCCGCGACATGGTTTCGAATAACTCCTACAATTACACCTAGGATAGGACAAAATGTATTTTCTGCGTAGCTAGAATATAATAATGGTTTCCTTCTCATCGCGTTTTAAGTACGGTATTATCTGAGTTTGCACGCAACCTGGCGTAGGCGTAGTGCAATACGTGTGTTGCTCGGCTACGTTCGGAACGAATCGGGCGCTACCATTTTCGATTCGTCTGTTCTCAAGGTTAGTGTAGTTCGGACAGTCACGTAGTCAGTGTCAAGTCACCTCTGCGGCTGTGTTTCTAGCTTGTGTTTCTATAGTTTTGCTTTGTTGGTAGTGTTCTTTGACATTTTTTGTCGTTACAATGGCAAGTAGAAAACGTAAAGTTGATTCAGAATGTCGTGTTTTTAAAGATGAATGGACTTGGAAATACTTTTTCACGCCTATTACGAATAAACCTGTGTGCCTCATTTGCAATGAAGCTGTAACCGTATTCAAGGAATTCAACCTCTCACGACACTTCATGACAAAACATAACAACGCCACAACGAAACTATGACCGAAGAAGAACGGAAGCAAAAAGCAGAAGCTTCTACGTAAAAAACTGTTAGGTCAGCAATTTTTGTTTAAACAAAGCTGTTCTCAAAAGCTAGCTACACATGCCAGTTACGTTGTGGCATACAATATTGCAAAAAGTAACAAAGCTGTTTCTGATGGCGAATTTGTAAAAAGTTGTATGCTCCAAGTATGTGACATTTTGTGTCCTGCCAAAACAAAGGATTTTGAAACAGTAAGTTTGTCTCGAAAAATAATTACTTCTAGAATTGAAGTAATTGATAAGCAGTTTGTCTCACAACTAGAGTCAAAGATAAGCGAGGTTAAATTCTGTTCTTTTGCGTTTGATGAAGGTACGGACATAACTGACACAGCTCAGTTACTGATATTTATAAGAGGTATTGATAACAACTTTTGTGTTACGGAAGAATTAGCTTGCATGCGTTCATTGAAGGGAACGACAAAAGGGTCAGACATTTTTCAAGAATTTCAAGAAACTATCACGTCTTTGAAAGTACCTTTGACCAATATTTGTAACATTACTACAGATGGAGCACCGAATATGCCAGGGACGAAATCAGGTTTTATATGCATATTTAACGAATCATTTCCTGGGAACGAAGTTGTGTTTCTTCATTGTGTCATACATCAAGAAGTTCTGTGTAAATCTGCTCTAGACATGAAACATGTGCTTGATGTTGTTATTAAGCTTGTTAATAACATTCGTTCACGAGCACTCAGTCATAGACAATTTCGAGAGTTTCTTGACTCATTGCAGTCTGAATATTCTGATGTACTTTACTACACTAAAGTAAGGTGGCTCAGTGCAGGACGGGTTTCCGAACGAGTTTGGTATCTAAAAGACGAAATAATATATTTCATGGAAGAAAAAGGAATGGACGAGCGTAAACATTTAAAAGATATTGTATGGCTTTCGGACTTTGCAGTTTCTACAGATCTTCTCAGTCACATCAATAAATTAAACCTTAAACTCCAGGGAAGAAATCAATTAATCCATGATATTTGGAGTCATATCAGGGATTTCAAAATGCAATTGAATCTATTTTCCAAACAACTAGTCAAGAAAGACTACTCATTTTCCAAGACTAAAAACTATTGCAGTTAGGGAAGACAAACTTAGGAGTTATGAGAAAAGCCTGAAATGTCTTCATGAAGAATTTGAACGAAGATTCCAAGACTTCAAAGTTATTGAACAGGACGTGGATATTTTTAGCATGCCATTTAATGTGGATTGTGAATCAGTCAAACCAGAATTGCAGCTCACACTGATTGAGTTGCAATGTAACACTGAATTGAAGCAACTATTTCTCAACGTTTCTAAAATTGAGTTCTACAAGGCTCTGTCAAAATCAAGTTTCCCAAACCTGAAGTCTCAAGCTCAGAAGATAATTGCGATGTTTGCATCTTCCTACATCTGTGAACAGGTGTTTTCTACTATGAAGCTTCGCAAAAACAGCGTTAGAAACCGATTGACTGACCACCATTTGGCTTCACTACTGCGAATCAGCTCATCCCAGTTTTTACCAGATTATGAACAATTTTTAGAAGCTCAGTCACAGTTTCATCTGTCACATAAGCCATACTCTTCTAAAGAATGATCAATTTTTGTAACTTTTTTTTTCTAATAATATAAGTGTAATCTATATAATATAAGTTGTGTGTGATGTAAAAATGAAAAATTAAGTTTATCACTTATAAAAATCTGTTTTGTTAAATTTTTTATTCGGTCCGCCTAGATAATTTTTTATTTTATCTGGCCCTCCCCTTAACAAGTTTGCCCATCACTGATCTAAATAGTACATTGAGGCAGTGGGTCGCAGTCGCTGGTCGCGGTTGCTAAGAACCGAATAGTTCTTTAAGAGGTAAAAAATTGCGTATTTTGAGATATTCGTTTAACTTGGCATAACTTTGCAAATAATGTATAAACTAAGGATATTGACTTTTTTTCAACCGCAAAGTATTCCAAAGAAACAATTTCCCAAGAAACAATTACAAAATTTCAAAGCGGTGCATTTTTCTCTTTTTTAACTGTGTCCGGAATGCGGAATGACTAAATTTGTCGTTTTTGCTAAAAATCAATTTATGGGTGAGTTTTTCACTTTTTATTCAATTTTTCAGGTTGAGAATGTTTTTTTAGCAATAATCCATATTTTTTTATCAAAAAATGTTAATTATTGTAAGAAAAGAAAAAAATTATTTCTCGAGTAATTAATTACCATAGTCAAAACTGACTTTTTTGCTTTGAACGACGATAACTCATCGAAAAAGTCTGAAAGTATCGAAGCTGGTACTTCCATGAGAGAATGATATAAGGGGGATATATTTATATAAAAAACTTTTAAAAAAATCACCCTTGTAAAAACAATACACTCCGTAAAAAGTACGACAGTACCACAGACGCGTATCTAGAACAGATAGAATAATCTTTAAGTTTCTTCAAGTCAATAAATTCAACCTCATTACAGATAATTCCGAAAAAGTAAAACCACTTATCCCGTCAAAATGTGAACTCGTAACGTGGTTAAATTATAGCAAACCATAAAACGGTGTGCCTTATCGCCGTTTCTTTGATATATTTTTTAACGTGTCTCACAGCGGCATTGATAACCTGCGTTTATTAAAATTTATAACCGCACAAAAAAGCCCACCTCTATGAATAATATTCCTATAAATAATACTGTAGGCTAGGATCTGACATTAACGCATCATCTCATGAACAATATACGACAGAGAAGTGCACGATTTTGCATTTCTTTAATTATTTCCAGGGCAGGATTATGCGCTATCTCGAAAGTACCTTCAATTCAAAATAGTCAGTTTATGATGTCTACCATTGAATAGACTCACAGGGTTGTGGATCAAATTAGTAAAGCATTTGAAAAAGGAAGATAATGCGCAGCAATTTTTCTCTATGTCAAGCTTTTAATAAGATTTGGAATCAGGGGCTACTATATAATCTCAAAAAGAAACTACCATGTGACATGTTTATCTTCCTTAGATCCTACTTAAAATAAAGATATTTTAAATTCAAGTATGTGTCAGAAATACCAGAATTACGTGTTATAAGCTATGGAGTTCTTCAAAGTAGCATGAATAACAGCTGATCTTAATCTTCACAGCTGATATTCCAACCAATGAAGAGGCAGTCACCTGAACCTCGTCTCACTTAGATCAAGAACTAACCTGGAAAGTGCACATATGGAAAAAACATCACGAACATGGAACAAAATTTCGAAAACACTATTGCCTCCTCGGAAGAAAATCCCAACTGTCAGTTAAAAATAAACTTTTGCCATAAAATGTAATGTTTAAGCCTGTTTGTATCTACAAAAGTCAGCCATGGGATACAGCAGCCAAATCCACGACTGCAATCATAGAAAGAATCCATTCAAAAACATTGCAAAGTGCTCCCTACTTTGTTAGAAATAAAAACATACATTATCTGGATGTTCCTACAGTGCATGAGACAATCAGAGAATGTCGTAGGCGTTATCTGCAATGACTCAAAAGACCTTAGGACCCCTAGATAACAGCGATAAAGTCGGAGGACTGAAACTTAGAAAACCATTGGACCATTCTTAAATGAAAGTATACAATACAGACATGACATTGTACTATAAACTCAGGAACATTGGTTAATGTTATATAAAGTTGTATTCAATGGAATGGAGCTCTCTCGCGTCATTTAGTTGTATAATAAACGCTAAACAAAATAAAAAAGTCTATAGAAGTAACCTTTACTATCCGGCTCAAATTTACTTGTCAATTTTAAACAACTAATCGTAAATGTAGTGAAGAAAACCTGCACCATTTCTGAGATACGTCTTAAAGTTTTATACAACGTTTAAAGTAAACACAGTTATTTTTTTTTTAATATCGGATAACGTAAACATTTTATTTTGTCACATTTTGTGTTTGGGCTACGACGTCGACTTATTTTTTTAAATCGCAACCTTCTATTTTTCAACAGAAATTAATTCATTATTTTTTTCCAAAAACGACTTGAAGAAATAGCAAATATGACTTTATTTTGTACAGAGACTTTTAAAGTTACAGTTAAAGAAACAGTCTGACATTACACATTGGCATGTCTATTTGAGTTCGTAGCCTCAGATCCTTTAAGTTATTTGGCCTATTAATATAGATCCGCGATTTTAAAAACCTTTATAAGAAAAAACCTAAGGGGGTGGATTCAGGTGAATTTTGCGACCATTTAATTGGTCCCCAACGCTCTATCGATCTGCCAGAAAGAGTATCGTCAAGCAGTGACGAGACACCGACATCTTCATCAAGTCTCCATCTTGTTGAAATTCAATTATTTCGTAAGGAACAGAATCATCCTGATTGTTTGAATAACGAACTGCCAAAGCTAGGAACTAAGTTCAAGAACCAAGTTCCAACTGGACGTCACCGTTTCCTCCGAATTGAGGTCAATCGAATCCAAAATTCGTTTAAAGCATCGTCTGGTATAATAGTCTTTAAATATCGCAATTATTTCCCTTATTATATTCCCTGTTCAAAGTGTTGAATTAACGACGTCGTATTTGGAGGCAAAAACATCACGTTAACATTAGGATGACCTCCTACCAAAGTAGAAGGATGTCCAGGTGCGTTATCGATTAATAAAAGAATTTTAAAATCGAGGTTTTGGGATGCAAGATATTTCTTGACTTTAGGGACAAAACATTCATCAAACCACTCCTGGAATAAAACACCCGTGATTCATGATTTTTTATTAGCTCGCCAAAAAACAGGCAAGTCAATTTTATTTTTTCCTTTCAACCTCGCGAATTTAGGGACCGATATATCATCATCGGCTTTACCTGGAAATCACCTGAAGCATTTGCACACAACACGATCTTTTGTCACCTTGAACCCTGGAGCTATCTGTTCATTTTTGGAAAGAGAAGTCTTACTTGGCATTTTCTTCCAGAATAATCCCATCTCGTCCGCGTTAAACATCTGCTGTGGTAGATATCCTATTTCTTCAATTATTTGTTTGAGTTCTTCGGGAAATTTTTTGACTGCTTCATGGTCAGCAGATGCTGATTCGCATGACAATTTTATATAATGGAAATTATGCCGTTTTTTGAAATTTTCGAACCACACTTTACTCGCCTGGAAGCTAAATGATGACTAAAAATCCCTGTTGATATGATCAAATATTTTTTTAGCCTTAGCCCTTATACGAGCCGAACTGATCGGCACACGTTTTTGCAACATCTCCTCCAACCAAACGCTTAGAGCGTTTTCAGTCTCTTCCAGGACTTTGTTTCGTACTTGCGAAACGATTTTCACATTTACAGGAGCACTAGCCGCGTGACTTTTTTTAATTGATTCATAATTTTTTTTTGTTATGTAACGGACTGTCGACTCATTAATGTTGAACAGTCGCCCGACAGCTGACGCACTTTACCCAGCACGTAACATTTCTAGCACGTTAATTTTTTCCGACAGTGGCTTTACTACTTTCTTAGGTTTCGGTAAAGATGCCATTTTAATAAAAGTATTACTTAACCGAAAAGAAGATGAAAACTAAGGAAATCGGTAGGCGAAGCATTGGGGGGGCTGTTGCTTGTTGGTTGTTCTTGGAAATTAAATCCTTCGAGTCTCAGAATGAAACCAATACAGGAATTACTGGGAAGTGTTTACACACGTGCATAACTGGAAGATACTGAAAACCCGCAAACATTTTTTTTGTTCCGCGAATAAGCAAGTAAACAGCTCGTGAATGTCCAATTTCTCCGCATTTTAATCACCGCAAATAATCAAAATTCTCGAATGTCAAATGCGTGAATGTTGAGGGATTACTATATATGCCTAACATTACAACAGCAAGAAAACTTCATACAAAGCGTGTATAACATACCGATATTTTATATTGCAATGACAAGAAAATAATCCTCAAAGTGATTGTTCTTTCTGGTACGTCCTAGCAGACTGTCGTTCCTGACTACGGCCCTGGTCGGTAAATTTCTTGTTTCATTTCCTAAACGGCGTTTGTTCTCGGAGATCGGCTCGCTAAAATATGTTTCCCATTCGCTTTAAAATCTCATAGAACCTGACAAGTTGTTAATCCCGCACAATGAACAAATAGTGATATACCCCCGAGTGAAATCAATAAGACCATTGATCAAATATGCATTGCGCACTGATGGCAAACCTAATAGTATTCTAACGGTGACTATAAATCACAGCAGAGGCTATTTATCAAATTCGAATTCAGCCCACAATTGAATTCTCTCTGCTCAATCACGGTTAATGCTGTTAATATTCGTAGTCTGATGGATTCGCGACCGGTACAGCGATATGTATATGCGGTCACAACTGCATAATCGATGAGCGCACTACTACGTGTTTTACTCTTATCATATTTCTTATACGATAGTAAGTTGACCAAGAACATTTTTCGAATATCAAATGAGATTTTGGCGATAAGAAAATTCAGATGATTATTAAAACGATTAATAACGGGTGTCTCACGTGGAACTATAGGATGTGATTTGATGTGAATAATATTTGACAAACTCGGGGTTTTCTTCAACATAAAATGGAGACAATATGGCTACAGATGGAAAAGTATATCGTTCAGAGGCCGCCGCGACCCATCTGACATGATGTGATTTGTTTAGCATAATTGTCCATAACACAGGTACAATAAACTGGCTCTATTTCCCGAATAACACGTTGAATGTTTGCTTCTAAGGTTATTGATTGTTGCTGGCTGAGTCATTGATTGTTCCTCTCATATTTTAAGACGCATGCGGTCGTACAGATTAAATTTACCAGACAAACTAAGCTTGGTTTATGTTCCGGAATTGGGAATGGACACAATACTGCGCCACCCTACATACCATAAATGATGAACTGACTAATGGACGTAAACAGGTGGTAAACTAAATTTCCCATTCTGAACGTGCTATGACCTACCATGACCTATTCACTGTTTGTGATGTTGAGTATGTTACTATGAATGTTACTATTAGCATAGAGAATAGGCAGAAGGGTGTTAATTAATTTTTTTTTACTTTGTGGAGCGTTGTTTTTTTTTTTTTGTATTGCTTAGGACCTGTATACTTCGTAGTAGTATGTATACTTCATTTTCCACTCTATTTACTCGCTTCACCATCAGTGTTATTTATTGCAAAACAGGAGACCAATTTTCTATGAACACTGAAAGATTACACAGATCAACAAAAATTTTATAATCGGACTTTTTTACTTTTTGGCTTAATTACATACCATGAGCTAGAGAGACACTCTTTTTTTTTTGTTTTGCATCATGCACCAATATTTGTAAATGTACATTGTACAATAATTTGTAGTTTTTAAAACCGAGATTCTATAAAATTTAATTTTGCCTCAATCTTCGCGGCGCCCCTGTGTTTAATCGGTTTGGAACATACACACATATGTAGGAAATTTACTGCAACAGAGTCGACCGATGGGGATATTCCCGTTTTATACTATTCGGGTATTTATATAGTCGCTGTAGTACGTTTTTAGTGTGTGTACGTTTACTCGAGACATCGCGTCATGTGTTTTTATTTTGCTTTAAAAATGCCTAGAAGTTGTAAAAATACACCAAATATATTTTGTTATAAACTTAACACCTGGTTAAAAAGCGCTGTTTATGCAAATTTGGTTGATCCGTAAAAAAATCTTTTGCCGCCACTTCATATTAAATTAGGATTAATGAAGCAATATGTAAAAGCTATAGATAAAAATGGGAATTTAAAAAAGTACTTATGTAGGAAATTTTCAGCTCTTTCTGAAGCAAAATTAAAGGAAGGTACTTTCGTAGGACCACAAATAAGAAAATTAATTCAGGACCAACGACTTGAAGAAACAATGACAGAAATTGAAAAAGAATCTTGGATATGCTTTAAGAATACAACAGATTTTTTTAGGAAATTATAAACATTCGCAGTATGAGGAAATTGTCAACAAAATGCTATAAGTTTAAGCAACTTGGTTGTAATATGAGCATAAAAATTAATTTTCTGCATGCTCATCTGGACTAGTTTCCAGAAAATCTTGGTGCTGTTATTGAGGACCAAGGTAAAAGGTATCAATACATAAATGAAACGGAAAGGAGGTACCGGGGTGGATGGGATGTGGCGATGATGGCAGATTACTGTTGGATGCTGAAAAGAGAACATCCAATGAATGGATTACACAAGAAAAACTACAAAACCAAGTTTTTTGTTAACAAGGGAGAGATTTTCAAAGAAAAAATAGAAATTAGATACTCAAAACTATTTATGTTGTTGGTTTTTACTATGTTATTTAATGTTTATTAAATATAAAGTTTATTAAAATGTAATTTTTCTTTTAGTTTTTAATTTATTCTAATTATTCAATTAATCAAAAACCTTACGTGAGGCGCAAAAACTGAAGGTAGATATGAAATACGCTGATTTCATATCTACCTTCAGTATAATTCACTTATAATCACTTATCAAACCCAAATCAACTTTCAAAATTTGTAGGCCTGTGTTACACATTTTTCGATGCGAGTTTCTCCAACAACGTTGACATTATTGGGAGATAAATTTTGTATATTAGACATAGAATTGGCTAAATAAACTGGTAACTTTTTAATTTTCTATAATCTAAAAGTTTTAAGGTGTGAGATATACACCAGATTTGTTATGAAATTGTACACCGCATTTTTGATAGTGCAGAACAGGGAGTAGATTAATATGTAACACTGAGAATGGTATCTTCTAGCGCGAACAAAAAATTTACATCGCAAAAAAATCCCGACATATCATAATCAAAATTTAAGGTTGCCGTTCAATAATTTCAATAACACGATGATAAAAAAAGTCCACGACTTAATTCCTACTTTCCCATCTCCGAACCTCGCACATATAACACTCCAAAGTAATCACCAGCCCTAACTCGACTAAGGAGTAATTATTAATAAAAATAATTTACTGGAGACCAGCCCGAGCGAACCTCTCAATAGATCACCGGCACGGCCTCTACGGCGTGTAATCAGAAAAGTGTTTCGCGTCGAGACCGATTGGAAACGTGTTCTTCTAATTTAAAACGTCAAGCGAAAATTACTAAAACGGCGTTGGAAATAATTAATTCAGTTTCAAATCACAGGGTACATTGCATAATTGATATTTATATTTCAATTTTAAACGTAGCTGAAGGTGAAACGTGGGTTATTATCGCTGTAACTCGTTCATCTGGAGGAACGTCGGCTTGACCACAGCCGCACAGATGCATTTTTGACGAGGAAATACGTGCGCTCGAAAAATAAATTCGATGTCTTCTGCATATTTTGAATGCGCGCTTATAGAAATGTCAAACTGCAATAGCAAGTGTAGCTCTCATTAAAACAGATAATATGTTCACGATAAAGTTCTCGAAGAAAAGTATTTATGTGCAAGTATATTGCCTTTAATGCACTTTATTTGAAGTCTGTTATCGACTTTAAATAAAGTACCTGAATAAATTTAATTTGTATTTATAACTGAAAGCAGTAAAATGTTAAAGTTATTTATTCTATGATTTAAATTTCGCACTTAATATTTGACACATGAAGATTGATATAGGTTAGGTATTTAATGGAGAGCATGGAGTAACTCTATAATAGTGGCAGAAAAGAATGACATGTTTGTTCGTGTATGTTCGTCGCTTCAAGTCTTTGACTTCTCTATTAAAGTCAAAACTGGCAATCTGGGGCTGATATTTTAGTATTTCAGTATGGTTTGCTTCTCACCCGTAATAGCATATACTATGAACATATGTATACTAAATACAGTTTTAATATTTCAGAGTTTATATAAGATATATATTTATTTAAATACGATTTGTTGCATCTTTAATATTATGTTATTACATACTAGCTATAAGCTTCAGGAAGAATAAATTAATAGAGTACCTATTTTGTTTTTTATAAATTGGTTCATATGCCAAATTGGCAATGTAAACTATCGTTTTCTTTACCTGAATTTAATATACCATGATAGTGTACAACGTACGAACTATGTATATGAATATTTCTAGTTATTAAAAGAATTTGTGATAACTAACATATTCGATATCAAAATCTCAATTAATCACAAAAATTAAGGAAAAGCGTACGTGAAAAATTGTCGAAAGTAAAAAACACGCACACGTTGATTTTATTTCATAACAATATCAATAATCAGATTCATCTCATAATCGCTACAGGAACAATCATGAATCGATTGGGTATACAGTTCTGCCCAAATTTACATTTTTTTTAATAGTCGAATAATGTTTTGTAGCAGATAAGAATTGCTCCACATAACTACTAATGAAATATAAATATAGATTTATTGAGTCTTACCAGTATTACTTTTAAAGCGAATGTCATTGGGGGATAAAGAAATGTGTACGATCATACAGGTGATAAAAATATCAACCATACATCGCACACCATTAATATCTACATACACATCCATTATCAACCGTTTATATAACATTAAATTTCTGTTTGTTACCTCTATTTACTAAACGGCTGTTTTCGTGTGTGTGTCACGAAATTTTTAGGTCGATGTACGAAATGAACAAAGTGGTGACTTTTGCTTTTTGATCTGAAGTCTCTAGAGGCGTGCTCCGGAGGTGCCTTCAATATGAGAGAGGGGGCGGCGCAATATTATTTCGATTTGCTTACTCGTTTTTATATTAATACCAAACGAAGTTATGTCGCTTTGGAGTGTTCGAAAGTATTGTGTCTAATTTCGTTATTTCGTATGAGGTTTATAAAATGACATGCATCAAATGAATATTACAAATGAAAAAACAAATGTTTTGTTACCACCCTTCATCCATGAAATGAAAAATATTGATCATAGCTGATCACTTATAGAATATGTATTAGTACATTTATAGTAATATATAGGTGGCCGATGGCGATAAAGGCAAACTGAATTCCTTGTACCTACATTGTCCAAGTATTTCAAATCTATGCGACGGCATCTCGGCTACTCCGGAGTTACCCCATTGTAACATAATTGATGCAGCGCTCGTGATGAACAGTTTTAACTAAATTAAAAAGCCATAAAACTATAAAAAGAACCAAGGAGAAAATATATATGAATCTAAATATATATAAAAGCAAATATAGGGGTAATTCCATCTACTAATTAATTAATCATATAATTATCGTTTGTACGCAGTAACTGCAATGGGGAAGTATAATTTGGATATATCTGTAATCAACATAGTAGATATGTATATGGTGGATATGTATCTTCACTTCCTTTATCAATACTTCTAGGTCGCAGTGAAATGTTACCGAACATACCTAAGTTAGATCGATCACTGTTCTAACTCTAAACCCCCTAAACAACAAAAAATTAAGCTAAATTTTATGATTATTATGTTGGCTTTCATGCCAGTCAACTGACAGCGACAACTTTGCAGTAAAAAAGTTTACACGCGATAAAAAAAATTTTTGGAATCTGTGGTGTGGATCAACGTGTTATTACCTTTGTTATAATTTATTGATAAATATTACTTGAATTTACGATTCCGCACAATGGAGGAAGCTTTTACAAGGGTAGTTCAACACATTTTTAATAATTGGACAGCACTGAAACTTGCAGTGGAACATTCAATGGGAGGCCCCAATAGTAGACAAGTAAGGTTATGTTTTAAGTGGAGAATATAAAATGGTTCAGTAAACAATACCTAAATAATAAATTATTTTCTAGACTGCATTAGACTGTGTGAATTATATGGTTCAGTATTGCTTATATGAATCAAATGTAGATGTAGATAATATTCAAGATACTTTAGAAGACATTTTAGATGAAGAATTTGAAACTATTTGTGAAGACGGTTCGCCCAAAGGTAAGGGTATAGAATTTATGTATATAATTCATTACAATATATTTGTCTTATCACAGAAATTGCAACGATATTATATAGATTTGTACAGTTATCAAAAGAAGGAAACATAGAGCAGTATAACATAGAATATCAAACATTACCCGTTATGAATTCCGAATGGTTACATATGTCAAAAACACATCAGCCTCAACAAACACCGGTAAGAACTTGTATTTTACCCTTACAAAAATTACATGTACAAATACAATTTATAGGGTACGGAGGGATCTTCTAGTGAAGAGGAACTAAATAATCCTGAAACCCCTATGGAGGATGACGGTTGGGTTGAAGTAAAAGGGCGAAAAAAGAGATAGTATTAGGATAGTTTATTGTCAACGAAATATAAAAATATGGAAACAATGTGGATTTAAATTTTATGAATAAAACGCTTTTGATTAAACAATAAGCTTTATAACATGGAGAATGAGCTATAAATGTACATGAAAACGGAAAGGATTGAAAAAAAAACTATTTGCAACAAATTTATTTAATAAATCCCAAAAATAACATTAATAAAATGATGAATACTTTAACAACCGTTGAAAAATTATTTTGCTACTGTTTGAATTCATCAACAAAAAGATGTAACCAGTTTGCAGTAAATTTAAAACATTTAGACAGATATTGAAGAAACATCACCATATCCAAAATTAATAGAAAAAGTACTGATAAAATTACAATCATTTTAATACATACAACCTAATTATATACACTTAATCAAATCTTAACCTAAGTCTTCTGGCATTACTTCTACCTCTAATGATTTTCCATACCTACTAACGGACATTTTTAATGTTCTACATTTGGTATTTGTTAAAATGCCATAGATATCATTTGAATGTTTAACAGGTTTACCATCAATGTGGGTAACTATATCACCAGGTTGTAAACCAGCACTAAAAAGTATGAAAATAATCATATTATATAGATAAGGTAGTTTTTTCCATTTCTCTTCAGAATGCGTCGCTATTGAAAAGCTAATATACCACTCAGCCATTGAATACTAATGATAAAAAGATGTGTTTTTTTCTATTACAATGGTAGAATTCCAATTATTTTATATTATTTACAAATTTATCCGATTGTAAAAAAGTGTTTCATTAAAAAAAGTTTAAATGCATTGATAGCTAAAAAAAAAGTACAAAACCACAGTCTAAAAGAATAACTTGACTCACGTCAATGATCACCTAAACATTCTCTTGCAAGCAGAGAGCCAAAACATGGTTTACAATAAAGTGAGGTTGCGTATCCTTACTTATGTGCAGGTGATCCAAAAATAACTTTCCAAACCAACACGCCACCGTCGATATCCCTTGGAATCACGTGATTTCTCTGTTGCAGCTCATGAATAATTTGAGGCGTTAAAGTAAGCATCGTAATGCCCATGTAAAGTCTTTTAGGAGTATCAACAGCTGACTTTCTAGGCCCCTTTGCTGCTTTGAGGAACTTTTTAACATAATCAATCGGTATTGCAAAAGAAATTCCTGCCGTCACCTTCATGCTATTAACTCCGATTGCTTCACCGTCTAAATTAACAAGGGGGCCTCCTGAGTTTCCGAAAGTGATCGCGGCATCCGTCTGAATATATACCATATCTTTCCCAGTTAAGCCTAAAATGAAAACATACAAAAAAGGCCTTAATGTCTAGTACTCTTTTGTTCGAACCTAATTCGTCTGACCCTCTACTAGTTGAACTAACCACGCCACTTGTTACAGTATTGCTTAGAGCCAATGGACTGCCTATTGCTACTACAAACTCTCCTGGTTTCAAATCGGAAGAGCTTCCCAATTTCATAACTGGCAATTTCTTTGCTGGTATTCTAACAGTAGCTAAATCACTTTTCATGTCTATATCTTCTACTACCCCAGTGTAAATTGTGCCATCAAGAAGTCTAACCTCAACTTTCGCATTAGGTTTGTTAGTAACAACATGGGCATTTGTTAAAATTAGTCCGTCTTCTTCTACAATAAATCCTGAGCCATTAGAAATAGTCATAGGCCTCCCAGTGAAAAAATCAACTCTTCTGTTGTCTTTGATTTCAATGTAGACTACAGCAGGTGCCGATGTTTCAACTACGTCAGCTATAAAATTAAATTGTTTCCTTCGGCCTGCGAGAGGTAAACCTCTGTCGAATGCTGCAGCAGCTGATACATTTGGAAGTATAGTTACATTTTCTTTATAAATCCTGTAGGTTAGATATCCTGTGGCAAATACTAAAACGTATTTTAAATTGGGCAGCTGAATTTTCTCACATTGTGACCTATGAATTGTATTTTGAAAATTAGTTGTTTTGACATTTTTACTCCTCTTTGTAGCCCCTGCTAATACATCACGTAAAGATTTGGATATAAGAAGTTTTCTAAAAAAGGACATTTAACAAATTATTTCAAATAATTTTTAATCTTGAAAATTGAGGTTAGATGAACGAAAAATGTGACGCATAGAAATAGTACAAAGAAGCTAAAATAACGTGAGACAAAATTTTACATTGACCTGTTGACAATTAACTATTCATCACAGTTTAGATTACCAAGTTTTAAAGTACAACGATTATGAAATGTAGATTATTTCTAAAATAAAGGATAAGAGATGATATATTTTTTCAAATTTATAGTAAAAGGAAAGCCGCTACTTTTGTTTATATAACTTCAAAGGACCGTGCACAGATTACCCACAGAGGACCGTGAAAAGGAAAGTCATGGTATCTGGATATATTTTTGTTTCTTCTTATCCTCTCATATAGAGTAAGCATGTTAGTTGCTCCGCTAGATGGCACCGAAATACCAGAGAACAACAAAATTTAAATGTTCCCAAAATTTCAGGGTTATTGGCTTAAAAATCATATTGTCATTCTCATTATTGAAGAAACGAGTATCGATATATATTATCTATATGTTAAGTAAAGACATTACAATGTTGCTTCTGTATTCAACAAGAATGTCCAATGCAATTACAAAATAAATGTTAACAGTTTATTTGTGCACTGATAATCATATCAGCAAATTTCAAAGAGTAATCCATAATTTATTCTAGCCAATAAGAATTGGGAAAATAATTTTCAAGTGCTAGATTTAAATCATTTCAGGCATTCTATAATTAATCAAATTAATTTCAAATAAGCGGATATAATAAAACTAATTGATAAAGTTTGAATATTGTCACGAAAACCATGAAGTTTTAATAAAGTTACTTATTGGCATATTCTGTGTAAGTGGGCTCAACTGATACCCAAATCCATTAAAACAATTTTTATATCTTTCCTAAATTAATTTTATTTATATTATTTAAGGTACAGTATATTGCAATTTATTTAATTAGAACATATGAAGGGGGTCAAGTCTTTGTTCATGTGTTGCAAATATTAGAACACATTATAACACAGGATTGATTCGTATATTAATTGTATTCGACCTATATAGAATGAAATATAAATATGCTAACGTAAAATTATTGAGATAGTCCACTGATGTCCGGCCACAACTCCCCCACGAAAATGACTAGGTAACAACAATTTTAACATTTCCTTTAATAATATTTTTCCATATTTCTTTTGGGTTTAATAAATATCTGTATTTTTTTATATATTTGTATCGATAAAGGGTAACCTCTCCTTGCCAAGTCCCCCCAAGTTGTGACAATATTATCGATTAAATTGATAAGCAAGCACCAATTCAAATACTCTCTTAAACATTAAGTGGCTAGGCCGTCCCTGGCTCACGCAACTCGCGACCGTGTATAGACTAAACATGCGCAACCCCGAAGAAGAAGACAGAAATGTTACACTAGCCAAGAAGCGAACAGGTGTTTTCGAGGCTGAACGTTTTATAAACTAAATGTTATATTTATATTCATTTGTCATCTTACATTGTAAAACACAACTCAAATAATCAACATTGTATCTTAAAGTTTAGTGAAGGTGATTTTTTACTCACAACAGAAAGCTATGGAAGCAAAACAAAAGAGTTTTCGGTAATAGAATACTTAACATTAAGAATTATAGATTCATTTTAACAATTGACTTTATTTGCAATAATATAATTCTTGTAATGAAATTAAAACAATTAGTACAGTATAGTAAATATTCATTTGCTTAATAATTTTATTAAAATGTCAGTACATTTAACCATATCGGCTCTATTTTTACTTTTTGCTGATACAGCTCCTAGCAGCGCCTTGAGAACCTTTGATTTTCCAGACTTATAATCTTTAACAGCCTTTGGATTTTCCTCTAGAACTTCGCCACATAATTTAATCAATTCATCCCTATTAGTTATTTGGAATAAGCATTTGACTTCAACAATCTATAATATATGTATGTCAGTAACTATACAAGACTATCCAAAAATCAAATTAACCAACCTTTGTTGGACGAGTTCTATTTCCGGAGATAATTTCCTCAAGCAATATTCTTGCAACATTCCTGTTGATATGCCTCTTTTGTAAAAGTTCTATAATTTCTCCATAATAATCCGGATCACAATCTCTTAAATTAAGATGTAAATAAATAAACAAAAATTACGGCCGGTAACATTACTTACATGTCTTTCGGCTCTAGATTTTTTTTATTTAAAAGAGTATTAAAATCATTTATTAGAAAGTTGGCTAAAACTTTGCAGTTTATCTGTCGTGTTTTTATAGCATTTTCAAATATATGTAACAGGGAAGAATCATTCTAAAAAATATATATATACTATATTATATACCACCTGAGATACACATATACTTACAACAAGAATTATAGCCTGCTCAATGATTAAATCAACTCCTTCGCCGATTAATCTTTCCCTTGTTTGCTCTGGTAGCTCTGGAATAGCTTCCTTTAACTTATCAGCATTAACGGATCCTCTTTCAATTGGTCCCATTGCAATGTGTAATGGTGGCAAGTTAGGTTCAGGCATATATCTATAATCCTAAATGTATTAACTATACCTAAGATAATGCACTAAAAATATGATAATAGTGATAACAAAAATGAATTATTTTTAAATTTATAAATAAACCAATATGAATTTTCGGTCATTGTATAGAACACCCCCTTCTGCCCTATCGAAAAACTAAACTTACTCACACATTCTACATTCCATCACGAGTACAACTCACCTTATCATATCTTGCGCAAATGGCGTTAAGTATTTTTTATAAATAAATTAAAATTGGAACATTTCTCCATGCGCACAGCTGATTTACTGTTTACTTAATCGTTTCTGTAGTTCACCAGTTCCCATGTTGCCACATCAACTTTTGTACAACTATCATAATATACAATATAGGCTACAAATTACTCGCTTACCTAAAGCGCAGACATCACTATCTATTGAATTTACAAATATGTAAACAAAATCAGACGCCCTGATTGGTTGGAAACGTCTTCACGCGCCAAGGGATGCTGAAAAGGCACTTTTCATACCACAGTTATTTGTTCACACTAGCTAGAACTTAAACTTAAAATATTCTTGCGCGTCGAATGCGACAAAAATATGAGTGAAAACAGAGTATTGACTGTGAATCTTACACCTGTGCCTGTGCGGTTTTGTGATTTCAACACCTGTGACTCTTGCGATGTCACTTACGCGAAATTTTATGCTATTACAGTATCAAATGAAGGACTTACATCGTTCTTAAATAGACATGGCGTTTTAATAATTGGAATACAACATGTGAGTAAATTAATTAAATACATCAATTTAAATAATGACCGTATCACGTGCATAAAAAAGGGTCAGGCAGATTATGACAAATAGAAACAATTAGGATTCACGATTATTTCAACCCTTATAAACTATCCCTCTATCTTGTAAATTATTTTTGAACATTGATCATTTATATACCAAATATATCCCTTGCCCTTCAACAACAGACGCCAAAATTTAACAAAAAAAAAAAAAGCGAGATATTTAACTTTGCGGTCTCTATGTGCACACAATGCCACATCCTTTCACCACACAAATATTGCTTCAACCCTTAAAAACTACCCCTATATGTTGAATATTTTCAAAAATTTACATTTTTTTAATGTACCCTTGCTAAATTAATATTCCTCAATACACCTGTTTACCCCACCCAGCACCCCTATTCGCTCCCACCTCCCGTTAGCTAGATGGGTTATTATTAATTTGCGCAAAGTTTCGTTTGTAAAAAACTGTTCCTATAGTAACCTATAACACGTCCATAAAAAAAAACGCAAAAATCCAGAAGGGGGTGTTCTATACAATTACCGAATTTTCAACAAAGGACTTACCTGCTGAACTTCCTTATCACGCATTCCTACTGTTGTCTTACTAGTACTATCCCATGCCCTAGTTTCATTTGCAACACTCCCACCTGACTCCTTCAACTTTATTTGTCTTGTTATTTCATACTGTATAGCATTCGCAACGCCTCTCACTGATCCAATGTTTTTTATTTCCGTTCTCGTGCCTAAAGGCTCGCCCTCTTTATGAATTGAGACATTTGCATCTACTCTTAAAGCACCCTCTGAATAAAACAGTTTATTAGTCCGTATTCAATTTCTGAAACAATTTTTATTATACCTTCCATTTTACAAGAACAAGTATGTATTCGTTGTAGAATTATAATTAACTCCTTAATCAATGCAGCCGCTTCTTCACCATCCTTTAAATCTGGTTCAAAAACTAATTCCATGAGTGGTATTCCTGCTCGATTTAAATCAACAAGGCTTCTGTTTACATCGTGTAAACTTTTACCACTGTCTTGTTCCAGTTGGAGCTGTTTGATATTAACGGTAGTCTTATATGGAGTTTTATGAACCCCGGGAGTGAAAACATGAAATTCTAATCTACCATCAATAGCTAATGGTGCTCGTTGTTGTGTTATCTGGTATCCGGCCTAAAATAATGTTATCACTAATAATCTAAGCTCTCATCCTATACATACTGGCATGTCAGCATAAAAATAATGCTTTCTATCAAAGAAAGATATAGGGTTTACTCGACAATTTAAGGCTAATGCAGTTAAAACTCCAGCCTCAACACATCTTTTATTTAAAACTGGTAATGTTCCTGGTGTTGCACAATCAAAGAGTGATACATTAGTATTAACTGGTGATGAAAATCTGGTAGAAGCTCCGGAAAATAATTTACTCTCAGAGATAATTTGGGCGTGCACTTCTAATCCCACTACGCTCCTCCATTTACTGCTACAAATACGTTAACTTTTTAACTTTAATAACTCAAGTAGACTAATTAAGCTAGGTTTCTAAATTACCTTTTAACCGATTTGGAATACTTGCGTTTGGATAGCTTAAATAAGGTAAAAACTCCATTTCTAAAAAGTAAGTTACAGTTTTTTGTAATCCTAATTATCTCTCTCGTAACCATAACCTCAATCCTCATTTTAGATTGCATTCAATCTAGAATCCTAGGAGCAGAGACAGACTTTTTGCTCGTAGCTAGAATCACATATCACAGAACATATACTAAACCTAGAATGGGTTATTAGAACTAATTTTTATGGATTTTGTACAAAAAATGTATCCAGTTTTTTAACATTTTTGATTCATTCAGTATAGTTGACCTTAGATAACTCAAAAACCAGGTCAATATTATCTGAGATTTGTTATGCTCATATCTATATAAACGTTCTGTGTGATGAAGTGATTCATTCAAAAGTTATAATTTTTCATTTACCTCTAATATGTAAATTTTTTGAGGCTACGAACAAAGAATTTTCGTTGTGTGAACTACTTCTATCTTCACTCCATTCCACGTTTCATTTCATTCAATGTTACCATCTATAAATAATTAAACCATTAAAAAAGTATAGATACTAATCTTAAAAAACATGCTTTTGTAATAAACATCAATGCAACAGTAATGTAAAAAATTCTCTTTTCCTTTTTAGTCTTCTTTATCAATTATTTCTGTAACAATTCTTTAAGCCCATATTACTACGTCTGATTTTTAACACTGAAAGTATGGATTTTGTTTAGCAGATATTTTATAAAGATTTCCCGATTTATTTTACATTTTTATATAAATTACGCAGTATGTTCGTAAGTTATCTATTTTGAATGTATTTTTAAGTTTACAAGCAATTCTTCAATATATAACTTATAATTAAAATATTACCTTGACAGCTATAGTGACAAATAAGTGTTTTTGACAGTCCGAAAAAATCACAAAAAAAAAGAAGTCAACATCATAAATAAATTAGTACGTTATACATGTTTTAAAAATAAACATTTAGTATAGTGTGTAAGATAGTTTACAACTAAACAAATATGATAAAATTATTTTCACTAAAACAACAGAAAAAAGATGGAGAATCTTCACCAAGAACTGGCAATCAAAAAAAGGCCTCTGCAGCTCAATTGAGAATCACTAAAGGTTGTTGCACCATATTAGGAATGTATGCATCACTTATAAACTTTTGTTATAGATATAAATGAATTAAATCTTCCAAAGACT
Source organism: Rosalia funebris (assembly GCA_037954035.1). Classification (NCBI taxonomy): domain Eukaryota; kingdom Metazoa; phylum Arthropoda; class Insecta; order Coleoptera; family Cerambycidae; genus Rosalia; species Rosalia funebris. Next base: position 38,642,126 of record JAZFAV010000015.1, read on the forward strand.
TGCACGACAGAATTTCCCGATCCAGATGACCTCTTAACGTTTAAGTTAGTTATATCTCCAGATGAGGTAATTACAAATGAAATATTAAAACTGTATGCACAGCATAGTCAAAGTCACATTTTATTTGCAAATTGAAGTTATACAAAATCATATTTGTAGGGTTTTTATAGAACGGGGCGCTTCGTATTTAGCTTCAAAGTTGGTCCCAATTATCCTCACGAGCCACCAAAAGTGAAATGTGAAACGCAGGTGTATCATCCTAACATTGACCAGCAAGGCAATGTGTGTCTTAATATTTTACGTGAAGATTGGAAACCCGTGTTAACAATCAACAGTATCGTGTATGGTTTGCAGTATCTATTCCTAGAACCTAATCCTGAGGATCCCTTGAATAAGGAGGCCGCTGAAGTGCTTACTAACAATAGAAGATTATTTGAACAAAACGTTCAAAAAGCTATTCGTGGAGGATATGTTGGTGGTATTTATTTTGACCGTTGTTTAAAGTGATGGACTGTCATGTGTGAAAAAACTTATTATAAGTTAATAAATGCCTCTTATGCAAGGACACCATTAAAGTGGTTACATGATAATTTCTAACGTAAAGTTAACCTAATCAAAAATCCTTAGTTAATCAATTTTTTCGTTTGTAGATCCTGAGATTAGGCAGCATTCTAACAAGAAATTTAAGCAATGGAAGAACTACCTCTGAATGTTAATCTTTTGCAAACAAAAAATGCTGTTTTCTCAGGAGGTTTAGGTGTTTCAAAATCTTTGTGGAAGAATTGTTTATTCAATTGAAAACTACAAATTGTTGTAAATTATAATATTTAGGAACAAAAGCTTTTTCATTTAAATTTGTTTTCATTGTTGTCCATTTATTCTAATTTATTTTTATTCCTTTATAAGCAGAATAGGAGGATAATTTTCGTAATAAAATATTCGAAAAACTAACAGGTCAAATGTTTAATTCATTATAATGACAATCGATTTATATATGCAATTTATTAAAACCGCTGGAGTTTGCGATAGTAGTTTCAGATGAAAAAAGGTTTATAATGTCCTAGATATATCATGAGGTTACAAGAAAATATCGGTTTTGCATTGTTTTAATATACCAATATGATTAACTATTATAATGTAATAGTTCACTTTTTTTTTATTTTAGAAAAGTAGAATAATTTATAATCTAATCCCAATAGAAATGTACAACAAAACGTTATTAAAATTGACAACGTTTGGGGATGTCCACATTAGTAAACTTTAATACTAAAAAATTTCACAACATTACAAAATTTGTTTATAGCCAAGATACAACCAGAAAAAAATGAAAAAACTAGATAATAGTTATTTGTGATTATTGCTACCACTTCTTTATTTCATTATTGATTGTTCTCTATGCTATTAATACAGTATGTTGGCTTCATCAATTCTCAGGTACGAATATAATTCTAAACTTAAAATATCACCTAACTGAAATAGTGTTTCTAAAAATACGTGTGTTTAGATAAAATCTAAACTGTTTTTAATGTGCCAAGTTAATCTTTAAAGAACCTTACAAAAACATCAGGACTTATGTAGCTATGTACATATAGATATGTATAGTTTATTTCATCTCTATTTGCAAAATAAAAACTCCCAAACAGCTCTTATCTCATACCGTGGCTTGTTTTTATGGCTAGGTTCAGGTAGACTGTTCAGTTTATCGGCAAGATAAGACGTTTTTATTTGGCAAATAGCAATGAAATGAATAGTGTGTCATCATCATGAGGTCATCAGTCCTAAGACTGGTTGGACGCTAACCTCCAGCTTCTCCTATCTTGTGCTAACCTACGCATTTCGCTAATTGTGCTACAACCTACATCCCTTACTATTTGCGAGCAGTAGTCTAATCTAGGCCTACCTCTGCCTTTCTGCCTCTAAAACATCGCGAACTATTCCCCCATGTCTCAGCAAGTGGCCTACCATTCTATCTCTTCTCTTCTTTATGTTTTTCCACATACTTCTTTTCTCGCCGACTTTCTAGTGTATTCTATTCTAGTTCTACTATTCTAGTGTGTGAATAGTGTGTATGTATTCAAAAAATTATTCACCTTATTTTATCCTTGATTATAATTTGATAGTTCTTTTATAAACTACTATATTTATACAGGGTACAAGCGTAAGATTTTAAAGAACAATGTAATTCCTTTGAACGATAGCATGTAGATACATTGTTTTATAAAATTAAGTGTAGAAATATTAAATTTTTGCAATTAGACAATTTGGCAACGTCCAGTCGCAAAATGACATACTGGTTACAAATCTTGGTACAATTTTTTTTAGAACAAGACGTCTCAGTTTCACTATAATGACTGCAAAAGTGCATAGAAAAAATTTTTATATGCAAATCTATGGATTGTTAAACAACTTTCAACGGAAATAATCTCCTGCAAAACATTGTTTTACTGTGAAAACATTTAAGGAGAAAATGTTTAATCATCACCTGTTGTAGCAGATCACAGAAATTTCATTATAGTAATGGAGTTTGCACCAAATAAAAAAAAACCCAGTGGATTTGTATCAAATATGATTTTATATTCTGTGGGTTGGTATTCATTTACATCTTGGGGAAAATATGTCTCCACATTAATTTATTTTACTGTTATAAAACACCCTAGGCTATTTACTTATTTATTTATTATCTATCATGTTAATAATTATAAAATTATTTAGCACAAAGTTGTTAGTGAAAGTGCGATTAATATAAAATGTAAATAATTAATAAATCTAAAAAAAATTATACTTTATTAATATGTTTCCATATGAAGGAGACTGCCCACAGGGGATATAATAAAAAATTGATTTTACTAATACGTAATAAACTAGTTTAAAAATGCTCATATACTAGACATGACCTTTATTAATTTGTCACCTGTTTAATATGTGTGTGAATGTGCAGAGTCTTTAGTAGAAATTATACTTCCCAAATATACATCATCAATTTTATAACTGGAGTGTGTGAAAAATTTACAGACTTGCATTTTTTAATATTAAGATTGAAACGGTTTTTAGAATGCCAGAAGCTAAATCAGACCCATTTGTAAATGGAGACAATCATGGTACTTGGTATGTTACATATTTCAAAGTTATCTGCAAATAATAAAACTTTTCGTCAATACTTCACTACTTTTATTATATCATTAATAGTCAACTAATATTACATCTATTCAATATTATATCGTTAATAATCAAAATCATCAACTACGATGGCTCTCTTGCAAAACATTACAAGAAATATATGCCCAATTAGTTTTTGTAGTATGATTTTTTCTGTAAGGTTTAAAAATTGAAAATATAGGTTTTTTAGACCTTTACATCTTTTTGTCAGGTGGTTATTGCTATATATGCATAACATAATGCATGAATTAATTATTTTAGAAAATACAAATGTTTTGAAAAACTTATAATTTTGAATAATTTTTCTTTGGATGGACATTGCTATGTTTTTACATAGTCAAAGAGCCACTTTCATCCTGAATACAAACATACTAAGTGTAAATAGATCTATTTTTAATAATATAGTCAATGTTGAAGTAAAATAAGTCTAGAAGGCAAAATAAAGTATAAGCAATAAAAAAAGAATAAAGCAAAATTTCCAGAAGCTTTCCAACTTGAGCATTTCCATAACTATTTTTATTATCCATTTATTTTTGTTTTCAATGAAATATGTAATTTGTACCATCAAGAATGAAAGTCATGATACACTTTTGATGTTTCCCTGAAATGTAGGCTATAATAAATACATTTTAATAGTTAATTATGCTCTTGGTTTCAAACTAGATACGCCTTCTATAGACCAAAAGCATAAATAACTCATAAATTAATTCAGTATTGCCTACATTTCAGCAAAATGTATTGGAGATGTTTCATTACTTTGTTTTTTTATGGTACACCCCTGTTTTTTGCACACTTAATACAAAATTAAGTAATGATATTAAATTATTTGTAATTAAACGATATGATAGGGTCCACTTGCAAAGTGATGGCAAACTGGCTAGTCTCGTAAATTATTTCATTACTACATTTCTACATTTCAGCAAAATTATTGGAATTATCTCGTTACTTTATTTTTTGATGGTACATCCCTGCTTTTTACATACTTTAATACAACCATCCACTGTTAAATAACTTTAACAATACATATAAGTAAACTTATTTGCATTTTATTATTGTATCCTTAAAAATTGCATATAAATTTTAATTAAACTTCATCTACTCTATATTGTCAGTATTTATGGAACTATCATGTATATATATATATATATATATATATATATATATATATATATATATATATATATATATATATATATATATATATATATATATTGGGGGTAATAAATAATATCAAATGTATGTAGAGCTAACAAACGGCCATTTGCTGACACCGCAGAAAAGTTTATAGAATTTATTGACTTGCAATTTATATAGGGAAAGTTATGGAATATATGATTACACAAAAACAATACATTTAGTTTGCGATCACCTTTGATATACTCAGACAAGAGACTGTAGGAAACATGTATCAGTGCATGACACGTAGCTAAAAAAACTAGCATAAAACAAAATACCCCATAAATACACCACCTATTAGCAATTACCATATTAGGCATTGCAAAATGAGGTACCACCTGTGCAGAAAGTAATTGAAGACAGAATTGAATCTAAATTACAAAAGGAAAACTGTGGTTATGTGTGGACGAGATGGCAGCCAAAAAAAAATTCTGCTGTGACATACTATAATGTTATATAGTATGTACACTGGAACCTCCTACAAACCATTATGATCATTCTTACTAGCTAGTAGACGATTACAAAAATATTCTGATCAAGCAATTTACAAAAGTTTAGAGATTCCTTACCGAATGTTGAAGATTATTTTAATTATTCAGGTATTACATCACTAGATGTCGAGCGGTCTTTCTCTTTATATAAGAACATATTTTCCTTACAACAAAGTTCCAATGAGAACTGTGGAAACATATCTGATGTTGCAGATCTTTTACCGATGTCACCCATCTTGTGATAATGTTGGTTAATAAGATAAGCGTTTCAATGCTTTATAACTTATTATTATTTGAGTTATTTTGTTACCTATCTATTGTTATACACACGCCTATTGTATACGAACTAGGTTGGATGCTAAGTTATTAGCTTTCAGTAAAAAATATTCTATACCCCAGTGTCGAAATAATGTGGAGTGATTCCACATTATTTCGACATATAATTTATATTGTCGTGATATATAAAATCAGACCACCATAACTATCCAACGGTTTGTCTATTTCTTGTGTAATCACCTATTATGTGCATATAAATTTTATGTGCCGTTCTATAGAAACAGTAGTTCAATGCGAACTACTCCCTTTCCTAGTGAATTCCAAATCGCATAATAATCGGTTGTACCGCCTGGTGCGCTGTTGTAGCAAAGCTAGCCAATCATTTTAGTCGGTTTCAAATACATTTGATTCGATTGATCAGCAATTGGCGGCACGGATCAATGTCGATCGATAGAATGACGCATGCGTTGTTTAGCTCAGATTTTGCCGCGCCAGTGGCGTTACATTGTGGTTATGTGCGATTGATTCGGGAAATTTGTTTATTTATTATATTCTGCGATAAAAGTGAGTGTTTAGTATTTTTCTAACATGGAAGCAGCGGATGCAAGTTGTAGTGGTTCTACCACGAAGAATTCCAATCGAAAACAGCGACTTTTAAACAAATGAAGAACTTCAAATGATTAAAAACGTCTACGAAGGAATTCGGGCGCGAAACCCAGATATTAGTACAACCGAGGCAGTTGATATATGCTCTTCGTTAACAAAAGTTTGTGGAAGTAGTGTGTACCGTGCAATGAAGTATGATGAAGAAGAAACAAGTGCAAAAAAGAAGAAAACAGAAACCCGCTGTAGGAAGATTGAAGTTGACGAAGATGTTAAATACATAATTCGTAGTATTCATGAATTTTTTTTAATGAACTTCCGACGCTGAATAAAATTCACGCTGCCGTCGCTCAAGATGAAAATTTAGCGAAGTTCTCTCGTACAATTCTTTTGAGAATTATGCATGAAATGAATTTTCATCATTTAAAACGAAACAGAAAGTCTTCTTATTAAAAAAAACGAAATTGTGTTATGGCGAAGAAGTTATTTGGAAAAGCTAAGAGATTTTCGGAATTCTGGTAGGAAGATTTATTATTTGGATTAAACTTGGGTAAACGAAGGTCATACGGTGACGAAAGTGTGGCAAGACTGCAATATCCTGAATAACCGACAGGTATTTGTAGAAGGATTATCTCCGGGATTGGAGGCACCATCTGGAAAAGGACGAAGATTAATAATCACGCATATCGGAAACGACTCAGGTTTTTTGGAAAATTGTTTAAATGTATTTGAATCGCGATGAACAGGGGATTATCATGAAGATATGGCTAGTGAAGTTTTTGAAAAATGGTTTTCATTTGTATTGTCTTCCATAGAACCCGGCGCAGTTGTCGTGATGGACAATGCACCATATCATAGTCGGCGAATTGAAAAGTTACCAACATCAGTATGGAGAAAAGGACAGATCCTAGAGTGGTTAAAATCTAAAAATCTGGATTGTGGCGATACCATGTTAAAAGTGCAGCTATTAAAAATTGCGCAGCGAGAAAAAAGCCGGTACATTAAGTATGTAGTAGATGAAATGGCAAAAACTCGTAATGTGACAATACTCCGTCTACCACCATATTATTGCGAATTGAACCCCATAGAGCTGATTTGGGCGCAAATAAAAACGGACGTAGCACGAAATAATAGGGCTATTATCCGCGGAAACATGGTCCAAGTGCATTGTGCACATAAAGAAAGAGGAACAACGCATGTGGGATCTTGACACAAGAGCGGAAGCGTTGATAGATCCAGTTATAATCAATCTAGGCGATAGCAGTTCCAGTGATAGTGATTTTGAGTAACAGTGACTAACTGTGGAATAGTAATATTACAAGTGGAAGTCGTGTTGTCTGAAATGAATGACTCTTGTAATAATGACATCAAGAAAATATTTTCAGTGCGACGCAACATAGTGATAGTGGGATAGTGACAGTGATTGGTAATATAAAATAAAATATGTATGATAAGAATTGCATATATGTATAGCGATAGATATAGTGACTGTATGTTGTTGATACAATAAAATAAAGACTGTAAGTGATGTAACATATATAATGATCATGATAAATATACTAACTGTGTTGTTGATACAATAAAATAAAGGTTGTGTTAGTGATGTGGCATAAATATAATGATAGTTTTAAATAGTGAAAGCGGTAGGTCAATATATAGATTCAGAGGGGCCACTTGTGTGTAGCTCGCTACCCCTACGTCCCTTTATATGTTGCCAAAATGTCTGTTTTATCAGGATATGTTCTAACTGGGTAAGCATGAAATAAGTACATTACATAACTTACGATGTTTACATTGTTTACTAACTAAAAAACTGTTACAAATCCACTTAAAACCCTTTTCAATTGTCTTGGTATTATTTTATTTTTTATATTTTGCCCCCTCCAAATTGATACGCCTATGGAATTTTATTGCCCGCACACTTCTTACCCCTGAGCCATCCTAATGTCATGGATGAGTCACTCCATATTATTTCGACACTGGGGTATAGTAACGTATCTTGGGAATTGCAAATATTACTAATAATTTCCCAGAAAGTTACCAAGAAACTGAGGATCACCACACTTACTTATCCCATTACGAAATCAAAGTCCTTAGGGAGGACAGGGTGGTTATTATCATTTGTCGTGGCATCTCATAAACAACTCGCTCAGTATTTAAATGCCACTTTAGGATTCCAACCAGAGGAGTTCCATAAAAACTCGAAACTTACCAAAGCTCCACAGCCGGCGAAGGCTTATCAATGAACAACTTAGAAAAATACAAACATGTAATGGCTCCAGGAATTTCACTTTTACACCAGGCGGTATAAAATCGATGAAATATCCAATAGGGAATATACTGTAATAAACAGTAAAAATTAAAGAAAAGTCAAAGCAAAATATTTATTAAAATGCAATAACTTATAATGTAACACCTGTTTTGTATAATAGTAAACAATCAACTAGAGAATCAATTAAAGAGTAAATTGCAATATTCTACTCAAAAAAGTATTAAACTGTAACACTTTATACTTCCACTGGATAAAATAAAACTATATACATTGAAAATAAGCTGTTCGGCGTGACTTTATATATGTATATAATTTAAATTGTTTACATACAATCTAATAAAAAGGCACTTAATCAAAAATAAAAAAGAGATTTATGATTAAACTGTACAAATAATCACTTCACTGGTCAATATAGTCAATTTTACATTCAGTCACAATAAATTACATTTATTTAAAAACAGGAAATTATTCATGAATTTGAATCTCCAAATTTAAATGATGTGGGGACCGCCTGTTGAGTGAACATATACCCTGCAACAAAAATGACAAGTAGCTAAAAATCTACTTGGGAATATTTCTAATCCTACGATTTTCAAAACTTTTTAATAACCAGGAAACAGGCATGTGATACCTTACAGAGCTTCTCTGTAAAATTCAATAACAACCAATTTTACACTTAAAATTTAAGAATAAAATCATTAAAATCTTTACTCAATGAAAAAATTTAACATTTGTACAGATCAATTTTAGAGTTTGAACGTGTATATGAAAAAGGAAAGAACGCTTATATAGGATTTGAAGATTTAGAAAAAGCTTTTGATAATGTAAGATGGAGTAGTACACAATCTATACAAAGAGCAAACTGCTGTTATAGAAGTGGAAGAAGAAAGAAGGGAAGTAGGTATTAGGAAAGGAGTAAGACAAGGATGTACGCTATCACCACTAATTTTTAATCTGTACATCGAAGAGGCGATTAATCTGGTAAAAGATAGAGTGGATTTGGGGATTAAAGTACAGGGACAGAAACTACAAATGCTGAAATTCGTGGATGATATAGCAGTATTAGCATCTAGTAAGGAGGAACTAGAATCAGCATTGAACGAAATGGAGGCAGTGTTGACAGAGGAATACGGAATGAGGGTGAATAAAAACAAAACTAAAGTGTTAGTGTGCAGAGGGCGCGAGAGCAGAGCAAAAACGAAAGTACAAATTAATAATGAAAGATTGGAGGAAGTTAAAGACTTCACTTATTTAGGAAGTAAAATAAATTGGGAGGGAAGAAGCGATAAAGATATAAAACAAAGAATAGCGCAGGGTCGAGTAGCTTTTAACAAAAAGAAAGCACTTTTATGCTCGGAGGTAATAAACTTAGAAACAAGGAAGAGATTTTTGAAAAGGTATATATGGAGCACGGCACTATACGGTTGCGAAACCTGGACGTTACGGGAAGCAAGTAGGAAGAAATTAGAAGTTTTTGAGATGTGGTGTTACCGAAGAATGATGAAAATACCGTGGACTGATAGGGTTAAAAACGAAGAAGTATTGGAGAAAGTCGGCGAGAAAAGAAGTATGTGGAAAAACATAAAGAAGAGAAGAGACAGAATGGTAGGCCACTTGCTGAGACATGGGGGAATAGTTCGCGATATTTTGGAGGCAGAAATAGGAGTGAAGAAAGGCAGAGGTAGGCCGAGATTAGACTACTGCTCGCAAATAGTAAGGGATGTAGACAATTAGCGAAATGCGTAGGTTAGCACAAGATAGGAGAAGCTGGAGGTTAGCGTCCAACCAGTTTTAAGACTGATGACCTCATGATGATGATGATGAATTAATAACATATTGTATTGTCCAGAACACTTCCAGTAAACTTAGTAATTTTAGTACAAACGTTATTCAGTTCTACTAATTTTAATTGTCATAATAAAAGTACAATTATCAATAACCTATAATGTGTATATCCTTAAAATGGGTAATTCAGGTTTTTTTTAACATTAAATTTCAACTACAGGATGTATTATAGTTGTAAAATTATGGATAAATTTTACAACTTTTTTAAAACACCCCGTATATTATCAATTCTCAAAGATCGCTATAGATAGAGGATACTGTACACAATAACTTCATAAATTGAGAGGCCAAAAAATATATAAAGACCATCCCATTAAAAAAAAAAAAAAACAAAGTTCCATAAACCTCTTGTTTTGAAGATGTCCTGTTACTTTGATTTTGATTTGATTGATTTCATAACATTACCATTTAATGCATTTTTTTAAAACAAACAAATATTTGAAGTCGAATTTTTTTCTTATGGTCTGTTATTTTATTGAACCTCACCTAATTAGTTGCAACACCCTGTATATGATTTTTTTAGCTTATAATTTTTCAGGGAAACCCCCATTATCCATTTTTTATTTCATAAATAGAGAATGTTACATTAATTCCATTTTCAACATTAATTTCAATATTATAGAAAAGTTGAGGTTATGTAATTTTTTTTAAGTTTCTGGACATTTAAGACTATTAAATATATTTCGTACTACTGTGGAAATGAGTAATATTTGTCACCAACGTGGAAATGAATGTATTTCTCTCTAGTAAGGAAATTAATATTTCTCACTAGTGTGGAAATTAATTAATCAATGGTAATTAAATAATATGGGAAAATTTTTCACACTTTTTTTATCCCTTGGGGGGAATCATGAATAAGTAGGGTAAAGATAGGGTTTTGATCGGAGGCAACTGCCACAAATTGTGTAAAAAATATACCTTGAACGCCGCCATACTTAAAAAGGTAGGACAAAACCAATTCACTTACCTCCTTGCTGTTCGATTCTTTTACTCTCCCTAGCTGCCGCCCTTTGTTCGGCTAAAACGCAAACCTCGCCCAACATTTTTAATTGTTGTTCTGTTAGATTATTCGTCAGAGCATTATACCATTCGGGGTCTTGATTTTGGATAGCTGAAATAGCAAAAAAACACCCATAACAACTAGTTTGGTTGGTAATATGGCATAACAGGGCGTTAATTATCGTGATAAAAAGCTAGTTGTCTTCTTGAATTTATAATTGTGACCAACAGCTGAGTTAGTTTTGAAATAGGAAATAAAAATTCTTCCGTTTCCTATAAAGTAATTATGAAGATTGTCTAAAATTTTGAGGGAGGACAAAATCATACAATATGCCACAATTTCTGATGTTTTAAAATACAAAAATACAAATTTTAAAATATAAAGTGAGAAATGGAGAATGCAAATTCTTAAGACAAAATGAACCACTTGGCAACCCTCTTAAATTTATTATTACTGTTTGCCTGTGAGGAAGAATATTTTTTAATCACAGGCAACACAGACAGGAGGAATATTTTGAAATACCTATATATTTTTCATTCATTTTCACACTTATGACTTTTCTGAAAATTTTGGATATTTTTTAAATATTTATGGATGTGTTTCTTGATTAATCAAGTTCACGAATATAACATACCAATGCCTTTATTATACCAATTTTATTGCCTTTTTGAACTGAAAATTGAAAAAAAAAAATCATTTCAATATGGAATATTTTAAATATACTTTTCCGAAAGTCTAAAGGAAAAAAATAGCCTCTAAAGTATTTGCAATGTTTTGTATAAAAATTAAAAAAAAACCTTTATAATACAATAGATTTGTCTAGGTTATCAGAATAGGTTATAAATTTAAGCAAATTGATGACCCTGAAGTAATCTTGCAATATACGGGATGTAAGAAATGTAACTGTCATTATTTTAATTATTGCTAATTTGGTAAATAAACAAAACAGCGTTATATGACATGGCCATTGGTCAACTCTGCGATTTACGAGAGAATAAAAATTGTAAATCTTAATAGAACCTAATTATGAGTATAAGAAATACATTATGGAACAAAAATTAAAGCAAAAACTAAGAATGATTGAATTCCTTAAATAATTAAGCAATATTTATCGTTCAAAATAATTTAATTTGTAGAAATTTGTTTTATTTCAAACGTTTCTGAATAATAAAGACATTTCTTTAAAAAATACAGTCGGTCAAGTAAGAGCGCGGTCGGCCTAACTCGCAACTGGTAAAAAGTATTGCTCTAAATCCTTCACAAGTCGATAGGGGACACTGTTGTCTATGATGCACAATCAACAAAGGTGCAGTTGTCGTTGATCTTTTGTAGGAGAAATACGTTAAGCGCAATGAGTGCAACATACGCGTCACGCTACGAGGCTGTGTTCCTTTGCACCCACCCAAAAGGTCCGAAAATGTCGCAAGCAGCGGCTGCTAAATACATGCGGAAGTCGAAATCGTTCGTACAGAAGTGGATGCAGCGATATAATGTGGCAAAAAAGGTCGACGATTTGCCGGAACGGGGCTCGAGAGGCAAATTGGACCAAAAAGACAAGAACAAAATAATTAATCTGTTTTCGTGGAATCCTGGCTTAACACTACGTCAAGGACAAGTTAAATTAAAGCAAAAGGGTTTAGCTATATCATACGAAACTATCCAAACCTGTCTTCGTGATCATGACCCGAAATGGTGCACAACAGTGAACAAACCTCTGTTGACTGAAAACCATGTGAATAAGCGACTCGCTTGGGCGCGCGAGAACATCGATAGAGATTTTAGCAATGAATTTTTAGCGACGAATGTTTGATATGGACACGTTCTACCCTCACACGAGCTTGGTCAACCTCCACCACTAGGCTTGTACAGCATACCGTTAAGCACGGACTAAAGGTGCATCTTTGGGGCTGCCTTTCCCAGCAGGGTTTGGGCACTTTGTACCTGTTCACCTCCAACCTGACTGCCAAGAAAATGATGGAAATCTACCAAAAGGCTTTGTTACCGTCTGCTATACGTTGGTTCATTGCTAACAATGAGGACTGGATTCTGCAGGAGGACAATGATCCTAAACATCGCAGCAAGCTCTGTACTGAGTGGAAAAAGCAATCTGGCATCGTTACACTGGACTGGCCGTCGCAGTCCCCAGATGCAAATCCAATGGAAAATGTGTGGACATACGTCAAGCACTAGCTTTGTGGAAAACGCATGTACACTTTGAGCCAGCTAACTTGCGAAATTCGTCGGATTTGGAGGTCCTTGCCGTCAGAATACGCCGTCAATTCGGTTGAAAGCATGCCTCGGAGATGCCAAGCAATTATCGACGCCGGTGGTGACTGGACGCCTTATTAACATAATTGCATCTTTGCTATGATCGAATGTAATGTATGTATGTGCTGAGAATTTTGTTTAATAAATTTTTCTAAAAATTAACCTGACCACGCTCTTTCTTGACTGTATATTTAAATTCAATACAAGTTTGATTTTAAAAATTTATCCTGTCAAATTTTTATATTGAAAATAAAACGTTCAAACTTTGATTCCATTTAATGTAGGGGCATTATGTCCATGTTGCAGAAATTTGACAAAAACTTGACCAAACTGAAGAAAACATGTCCAGGACATTTTTTTATTTTTTACACTTTTCAAAACTTTTTAATATCACAACTTTGTCCAAATTAGAAAGACACACTGAACTATTTAGTAATCTAATAAGACTACCCAACTCTCCTTTTATTTGGCTTCAAAATGAAATTATTTAGATGATTAAAATTATATTTTTAAAATTTTTAGTAAACTTCAAACGAGTAAAAAATTTACTAAGTAAATTATAAAAAATCAATTAAAACAATTCCAACTATTAGATTTCATCAATTTTACACCTCAACCTGAAAATATAAATTATTGAACAAATTTGTCTGAGTTATTAGTACAATCGGCACAATTTGGCAACACTGCTTTGAGTAACCCACCATGCTCCCCAAACCATCCATTTATCATACAAACTTTCATTCTAAAAATAAATTTTTTCCATATCACTTCCTTGATGAAGATCTATCCCACGGGAAAAGGAACTTAAAACAACACTGAACACCCTGCATCGACAAAAAAAAAACTCACCTGTCATGACTTGTTTAAATGCTTGATATTCATCAACATCACAGTCTTCTCCTTCTAGGGGCGTCGTGTACGATTCCAACACCGTCTCCTCGTTGGGTTCGAAGTCGGAATCATCATCTTCCGACGTGTCCTCTATATCATTTATCGTGGCGCTTATGTTCATGCCTTGGGCCGCGCCAGTTGTCAGCGCCCTCCTAGAGAGATTTTCCAGGTACTCCTGGCTCTGATCGTCGATTTCGTCCTCGTCCGAACTGAGTATATCTGAAACCAATCCCAGCCTAAAAATTACCCAGCTTTACAAGGCACACACCAGCACTTACCACCTTCAATTTCACCCTCCGAGCTCTCGCTTTCTTCCTCCTCGGCGGATTCGGCCGCTTTGGCCGCGTATGCTCTCTTCAAGCCGTCGAACAGTAATATGAGGGACGGCACGACCCTAGGTGCCATTTCTATTAGGGTGGGCGGCTTGTTGGGCATAGAAATGAGCGTGCACAAGCCCAGGACACACAACTTCCTGTCGTGGATGCCCAGGAAACAGTCGGTGTCGTGCAGCCACTGCTTGATGAAGTGATTCGTGAAATTGGGCATCTTCTGCAGTACGGAGAACAACAACTGGGGGTCGTAGTATAAGGCGGCGATGAGCACTTGCAGGCACATGGTGCGTAACTCGCTCGTCTTCACCTCTCTGAGCAGGCGCGTGGCAGCGAGTTCTACGAGCATCGGGGCGGCTTGGTCGATCTTCTTCCTGCATTGCAGGAGGACAACCTCAAGCAGCTTGGCGGCGTGAGATTCGGGATCCTCGCCGCAGTCTTTCGTGAGAATTTCCTTGCACATGTTGTAGATGGCGAGCAGGCGTTGCTCGTCGGATAGGAAGGCGGTTGTGTCTATCGTTATGTAGTTGTGGAGGGCAGGCATCATGTCCGTGAAGTGATCTATGCCATTTTTCATAAATACCTAAGGAAGGTCGGGGGAAATTAACGTGGGAAAAAATGTTGGATGGTTTTTAAAATACATTAAACTCATTAGAATTAAAAGCAGTATGAAATGTGAATATGAACTGAAAAGAAAGTTTGTTAAGCTCATATTTTTAGTTGTGGCTGTTTTACAATTACAGTTACTCACAAAACTATTCATACACCGCCTAAATGTAATACATCTACAAAACCCATTGACCCCAAGAGATGAAAAACATCTAGAAAGGACGACTGGCGATTGTAACTTTATTTATAATAAATATAAAATAATTAATCAAAATAACATGAATATATTGATGAAACATGGGTCACAAAAATATTCATACAATTAGATATTTGATAATAAAATAGTTATTACAAGTGGCTAATACTTCGTTATTCCTCCTTTGGCAGCTATATCAGCACTGAGATGTTTGTGCATTGATCGAACTAAATTTTTGGTAATGGCAGATGGTATCTCACTCCAGGCTTTCTCCAAGGCTTTTTTAATTGATTTAATATTGGTTATTTTAGAACGTACCTCAGGTACGTGAATAAGCCTATCTAATTCTTCCCATAAATGCTCTATGGGGTTTAAATCTGGCGACTGAGGAAGGTGATCTAACTGTTTTGACACATTATATAGTAACCAGTGTTTGACTTTAATAGCGGTGTGCTTGGGGTCATTGTCATGCTGAAACACTCAAGCATCTCCAAGTCGTAAACGCTGAACAGCAGGTACCAAATTTGACGCAAAATGTCGATATACTTCCTATGGTCCTTAATACCTTCAATGAAGATCAGATTTCCCACCCCAGTCGCTGAATAAACAACGTTTCCAGAATTCTAAATCCTTATCTCTGTATTTTAGGGCGAATGCTAAGCGTTTTTCAGCATTTATTTTGGAAATTAGAGGTCTATGGCGAGGTGTCCGTGCGTGATAACCATAAGATCTTAGTATTATGTGTACATTCTCAGGATGAACCGTCTTTTATGTACTTAATGCCAGTTGCGTTGCTAGAGATGTTGCACTCTTCATAGGATTTTTGTTCACTTCATTTAACAATGCTCGAACGTCTCTTTCATTTAACACCTTCGGCCGTCCAGATCTGCGTTTATTGAGAATCATACCTGTTTCATTCCATTCTTTTAATAATAGATTGTACCGTTGCACGCTATTTTTTAATAGTTTTGGCAATTTCTCCGTAACTTTTGTTTTCATTTCTTAATTTGATTATTAAGTTTCTCAGTTCCACACTCGTTTCTTTTTGTTTTCTACCCATTTTATGCAAAAAGGTACTGCCACCAGTAACATGATTTGATTTAATACTGCTCTTGTCGACACGCAATGCGTTACTGCACTCTATTCAGTATTCATCACTGTTTGAAGCTGTACTACAAGTTCAAACCTGTAGGTACACATGTGTATGAATACTTTTGTGACTCACGGTTCATCGTTATATTTATGTTATGTTTAGTAATAGTTTGATTACTTATTTTATATCTATTATAAATAAAATTACATTGGCTAGTCTTCCTTTCTAGATGCTTTTCATCGCTTCAGGTCAATGGGTTTTGCAGGTATACTAGATTTAGAAGGTGTATGAATACTTTTGCGAGTAGCTTTTAACAAAAAGAAAGCACTTTTATGCTCGGGGGTAATAAACTTAGAAACAAGGAAGAGATTTTTGAAAACATATGTATGGAGCACGGCACTTTACGGCTGCGAAACCTGGACGGTAGGGGAAGCAAGTAGGAAGAAATTAGAAGCTTTTGAGATGTGGTGTTACCGAAGAATGATGAAAATACCGTGGACTGATAGGGTTAGAAACGAAGAAGTATTAGAGAGAGTCGGCGAGAAAAGAAGTATGTGGAAAAACATAAAGAAGAGAAGAGATAGAATGGTAGGCCACTTGCTGAGACATGGGGGAATAGTCCGCGATATTTTGGAGGCAGAAATAGGAGTGAAGAAAGGCAGAGGTAGGCCTAGATTAGACTACTGCTCGCAAATAGTAAGGGATGTAAGTTGTAGCACAATTAGCGAAATGCGGAGGTTAGCACAAGATAGGAGAAGCTGGAGGTTAGCATCCAACCAGTCTTAGGACTGATGACCTCATGATGATGATGAATACTTTTGTGAGTAACTGTATACAATTTGCTGTGAGGATTTTGCAATTATAATATAACGAATATGAGCAGGCTTCAAGTATGAAAATGTTATTAAACTGTCAATAATCGTTTATTCACAGTAATAACATTTTCTTAATAAATCACTTTTAGATACAATTATCTTTATTTAAATATCATGGTAGAGCTGACAGACTTCAGGTTATGTTATTTTCTTTAAGTAAGACACCTTGTATACTTTTAATTTTAATGCCCTGTTGTATTAGGAATATTTTAATTAAAATTTTTTGTGGACTTGCTTTTAATTAAGACTTTTTTGACTAGATTTGCCCCAAACCAGTACAATTCGCATTTTAAAATTACTAATTGCTGACTTGAAAAATTTTAAGGAGTCTTTAAGGATTGTTGTATTAGGAATTTGTTTTGGCATTTATCCTGGATCGGTGTACCGTGTACGGTACTGATGAGAACTAATAAGTTCGAAACAGCTGTCTGCAGTTCGGATCCGGGACAAATGTCGAATCCTACCTGTGGCGGGGTCCCTTTAAAAAAAAAAAAGGTCTGGCCGTGCAGAAACACGAGAAAGGGGTCGAGGATCGCTGTTAGGTATAATTCAATGCCTGGCGGGGCTTTAGCCCGAGGAGTAGTTGTTTCCTACAGCGATTATGTAATAGCTTTGCTATTCGGGAACCACTTGATAACCGCTTTGTGGTTTGGTGGTTCCTTTCTCGATTCCCGACTTATAAGTTACAGACATTGATATTTGGAAAATTTCAATTTAGAAATTTTTCTCAAAAGTCTATAGCTTTGCCTACAAAGATAATAGACAATAACTACAGAAGTTGAGAGATGACCCAAAACTAGAAAAATATACAGATGCGTGTTCCAATCAACAAGGTGTCCTAATTCACAAACAATGATGCACTCAGTTTGATTTAAAAAAAAATTTGAAATAAGGAATTTAAAATTTTTAACGTTTTTTAACGCCGTCGCCACATTTTATCTTGATTATAACGGCACATTAACGATCATCCAAGAATGAAAAGAAATATAGGGTGTCCCAATTAAAAAAAACTATGCTGCATGACAATTTTCTTGAAATTATCGTAAAGGATGGCAGATTTTTAAATTTCATAATTAATTTCAATCTAATTAATAAATTGTGAAATAATTTATACTATAATAATTTATATTATTTAGTTAGGAGGCGGTACACCTGAAAAATGCCAGGAGGGATAGACAGGTATCAGATAGACTACATTCTGGTTAGGGAGAGATTTAGAAATCAAGTAAAAGACTGTAAGAGTTATCCAGGAGCAGATGTAGACAGCGACCACAACTTGGTAGTCATGAAAGCTAGATTAAAGTTCAAAAATTTGAAAACCCGGAAGGATAAGAAACGTATAAATGTAGACATATTGAGGGATCAGAATATGAAAGATAAGTTCCAGGAGAAAATAGATCAATTAATAAATAAAGCGAGTAATGACGAAATCAAGAACGCAGAAACTGAGTGGGAGGGTATCAAGAACAGTCTAGCTTCCGCGGCTACGGACGTTTTAGGACACGATAAAAGGGAAGCTAGGAAGCCCTGGATAACGGACGAAATCTTAAACTTAATACAAAAGAGACGAGGCTACAAAAACAGACGAGACGAGGAAGGACTGAAAACTTATAAGGCAATAAAGTGGGAAATCATTAGAAAGTGTAGAAAAGCGAAAGAACAACGGATAGAGGATAAATGCAAAGAAGTAGAAGATAAGCTACAAGTAGGTAAGACCGATGAGGCTTACAAAATAATTAAGAGGAACTTCAGGAATATAGGGCCAATAAGTAGAAACGTTAGGAGTCAATCGGGGGGACATACTGATCGGAAGAGAGGAGAAAGCGGATAGATCGAAGCAGTACTTAGGAAATTTATACGAGGGTCAGGAATTAGGAGAGATATTAGAGGAAGAATCTAGCATCGATTGGGAAGATGTAGGAAAACCTATATTGAGAGAGGAATTTAAAATAGCACTAAGGGGGCTAAAGAACAATAGGGTGCCGGGTGTAGATAAAATACAGGCAGAAATTTTGAAATGTGCGGAACAGAAAGTAGTAAATAGGATGTTTGAACTGGTAAAATACATATACGAAACGAGGGAGATGTCGGAGAATTATAAGAGGAACATTATCATTACTATACCGAAAAACAGAGGAGCCGACAAATGCGAGAACTTTAGAACGATTAGCCTAACTTCCCACGCGTCAAAAATCTTAACTAGAATAGTGCAGAAGAGGATGGAAAATAGAGCGGAGGAAATACTAGGAGAAGACCAATTCGGGTTTAGGCGAAATAGGGGAACTCGCGAAGCTATTCTGGCGCTAAGAGTAATGTTAGAGAAAACAATAGAAAAAGGAAAGAACGCTTATATAGGATTTGTAGATTTAGAAAAAGCTTTTGATAATGTAAGATGGGAAAAAATGTTTGAGATACTAAAGAGCGCGGGAATGTAGTATAGAGATAGGAGAGTAGTACACAATCTATACAAAGAGCAAACTGCTGTTATAGAAGTAGAAGGGGAAAGAAGGGAAGTAGGTATTAGGAAAGGAGAAAGACAAGGATGTACGCTATCACCACTAATTTTTAATCTGTACATCGAAGAGATAAAGACATAAAACAAAGAATAGCGCAGGGTCGAGTAGCTTTTAACAAAAAGAAAGCACTTTTATGCTTGGGGGTAATAAACTTAGAAACAAGGAAGAGATTTTTGAAAACGTATGTATGGAGCACGGCCCTATAGGGTTGCGAAACCTGGACGGTAAGGGAAGCAAGTAGGAAGAAATTAGAAGCTTTTGAGATGTGATGTTACCGAAGAATGATGAAAATACCATAGACTGATAGGGTTAGAAACGAAGAAGAATTAGAGAAAGTCGGCGAGAAAAGAAGTATGTGGAAAAACATAAAGAAGAGATAGAATGGTAGGCCACTTGCTGAGACATGGGGGAATAGTCTGCGATATTTTGTAGACAGAAATAGGAGTGAAGAAAGGCAGAGGTAGGCCTAGATTAGACTACTGCTCGCAAATAGTAAGGGATGTAGGTTGTAGCACAATTAGCGAAATGCGTAGGTTAGCACAAGATAGGAGAAGCTGGAGGTTACTGTCCAACCAGTCTTAGGACTGATGACCTCATGATGATGAATTTATATTATATTGTGAAAGGCCTATTATTTGTTGATTTAATTTTTTTCAATATATTTAGATTTGAGATTTTCTAAAAAAAAAAAAAACATTAAATAAGTAGAAACTTTTAAAATCTGAAAAGGATGGTCAATTTTATTACCATAATTTATAGGTTTTTTAAGTTGATTGTTTATTAACATACCATACTATTTGGAATTCTAATAGAACACCCTGTATATTATTAAATTCTCATTAATTATTATAGACACTGGATACTGTGCATAATAATGAAACCACTGTCAAAGAAGAAACCAAAAGTTAAAAACAATAAAGGGTTTTCCAGTTCAAAAAGTTCAGAAGGTCGAATTCCAGAACTCCATAGCCTGCGGTTTTTTGAAGACATCTTGTCTGTCCACTTGAAAATATGATGGTTAAATTAATTTCTTAATAATGAAAATAAATTCTAGTTTGTATTTTTTTCCAAGTTATACCGTTTCTAATAGTTTAACATGTATAATTAGACTCGGAACACCCTGTATATGATTTTTCCCGACATTAAACTAAAATATCTAGGTAAATACTTTATTTGGTGAGCATTAACACTTGGCGGATCAAAATATAGGGGTGATTATTTTAATTAATAATTTAAATAGTTTAATGTAAATATAAAAATTTTTTGAATTATAAAATTTCAAAAATTGCCAGATTATTGCAAAATATTTTTTGTTTTGTAACATCATTCATCTAGAAACTGGACTTTTAATGTATAGAACATGGTAAATTGTTTTTTTTAATGGTCGTGTTACATTATATCAAATTTGTTACGATACATTTCTCAAATGTTGGGGTATCATTGTAGTTAATACTGAAATCCATCACTCGCCTCTTTACCTTCAAATAAAAATATACCGTTTACAAAAAAAAAAAAACAAAATGCTGATACATGTATTACGAGGACATATTTATATAAACTGGTAGAAAACCAAGTTTGAATTTAAAAATGTTCAAAAACCATTACAAGGTTCAGGAACGTTTTTAAAAGAACAAACCGAAATTGTATAAACTTTGTAGAAATTTAGGATCCGCATTCACCCATCCACACGTTTCTAATGCCCCAAACGTTCCCAACTCACCTGATATAACAGCTCAAACACCTTCCACATGTCGGGCGATATCTGTTTACTTGTGAGATCGTAAATTAATGCCAACACCTCCTCGTAGAACTCCTGCACGGCGTTCTGCAACACGTGTGCTACGACCTGGAGCACCGTCGGCTCCAACAGCCTCATCACCTCGGGCTGCTCGTCCATGACAGTCAGCAGGGTCTCTATCGTGTTCAGCAAGCCCATGGCCGTAATGGCCTTCTCGTCGGAGCCTTCGTCAGTATCCAGCACCTGATTGAACGTTGTGGCGAGGTGCTGGCAGATTTCCACGGCGATGGGCGCCAACTGTTGGGTGAACACGCACACTAGCTTCTGCATCACGCCAGTCACATCCTCATTCTCCGTTTCCCTGATGATCGTCAACAGTTCCAGGGCAATCTGCTTGACCTGGGGCTCGATGTATTTGTGGGCCCTGTCCTGGTAGTTCAGCATCGACTGGAGGGCTATCGCCGCCTCAACTCTGACGGGCAGGTCCTTGTCGAAGAGCAGCGCGCGCACGGTTAGGTTTACGGCTTCGATTAACACCGTCTCCTGTTTGAAGTTGAACTCGGCAAAATAGTGGAGCACCCAGCAAGCCCTGGCCCTCATGTGGCCCCTGTCGCTGTTGAATTCAGGGAAAACGTATTTGATGAATAGCTGGTCGAGTTGACCAGAGTATACTTTCTTTTTGAGGAGGATGTCGGCGAGCGAGCCGACCATATGGAGGGCGCCGTCTTTTTGCGGCGGCTCCGTGGCGGTATTGGTGAGGACCTGCGTGAGCATGACCATCGTTTTTTGAAGCATCTCCTTGCGTTTCTTACAAGATGAGTGTAATAACGTTTGGGCTGCCGTAACTGGTGAAACAAAGTCTTCAAATACATCTGCAAAGAATAAACAATTAAGTGGATACTTGCTTTTATTACAGCATGTATATAGCAATTTTTTTAATACAAGTTATATTTCTTAATTAAAACGAGCTCTTTATTCTATTATATCTACTCACTTATTTCTAAAAAGAAATATGAACATTTGGAATACTGTTTTATTTACCCTATTAATTTTTTGCCCTTCAAATTACATTACATTAATCTAAGAAGAAATAGAAGCTATTAGACACATATTCAATTTATATACAGTGGGTCCAAAAGTAACAAACAAAGAATACCTAGAATAACTTTTCTGAGAGGAATTTAAAACCTTTTCCAGTCAAAAGATGCTCTAAAAAATAAAGTGTCTTTTTTCACTTTTCACAAGAACGTTTATAATAGTTTTTACCTTTGTTTTAAATTAAGGGATGAAATTCAGAAAAGCCTTTTGTAGCGTAGTCCAATTCAGCTATTATAATTTGCAAACTAAAGAAATTCTGGGATTTTAAACATCCAAAATGTAAATATAAGTATGTAACGTGTAAAATAATGTAAAAACATAAAATAGCTACAAGACATTGATATTCGTTTTATATACAGTGCGTCCAAAAAGGTAACAAACAAAAAATATCTAATAACTGAAAGTTAATCAAAACATTTATTTTGATGTCAAAAATGAAAATATTACACAAAATTGTGAACAGAAAAGTGTTTGAAACATTTTTACTTCAAATGAATTACACTAGTTATCCTGAGCAATTAAAGAGATAAGCTACTATTACGATAAGTAAATTAAATTTTCCGGTTTAAATTAAAATTTTACCATTATTTGTTACTAATGACACAAAATCAAATAAACTCTTTAAAAAAATTGGACAACAGGACCGACTTTGAACATTTTGAGGTCAAATCCGGAGCGAGGAACTCTATTCTTTATTTACTTTTCTTACCAAGATATTTAATTTAAGTAAGTTAAATTAATTAAGTAATTTAACTTACTTAAGAAATTTAATTTCCTTATTTAAAAGAAAAATAAAAATAAGTGACTATTCAATATCTGAGACAAATTCCATTCTGGCAACTTCACTATTTTAAACTTAATTTACACCCACATAATAATTATAGTCAAATATTCATTCCTCTTGCAGAAAATATTAAAATTCAATATAAATTAAGAAATTGATGTTTTATGATGATGTGTGATGTTTTAGTAATTGTTAACTTAAAAATGTAATCACAAAACCATCCTTTACATACGCACTTTTTATGGCTTGTCATCACTGAATTATAATTTAGGCAGTAAGGAGTTACCCTGAGCTTAAAATAATTATTCCGATATTACTTTCATAACATTTTAAATATTGTTTACCATGTGCAGTTGGACCAATTTTTGTTAACACGTTTTTTTCCAAAATCTATTGTGAACATTAATTATATGTATAATCAAAATAAATAAATGCAAGATTACAAATATCCCACATAAAACCATAAAGCATAATACAATAAATTATATTTTGGGGTTATTATATATATAACCTCAAAATGTGACGTGTAATATTTTACTTAAAAAAATAGTATGTAACTTCCATCACAGAATTATGTTTAAGATCGAGAAGTTATCCTGAGCTTAAAATAATTATTCCAATATTACTGTATTTTAAATATTGTCGTTAGTAGATATAGGGTCACTCGAGTGTGGGAAAATTCTGATAAGCGTGGGAAAATTCGGCATGCGTCAAAGGAACCGCCAGAGATGTTAGCATCAAAGGTGACAAATGACATATTAATTAACGGCATGCGCCAGCAGTCGGCGGGGGTCTTTGGCGGCATATATCAAAGGAACCACCAAATAGGTGTGATAGTTCTCACGGTGGAACTTGTTTCTCGGCGGTCGAAAGCTGTCAATGGGGAAGCTTCAATTTTATTTCAATATTATTTAAAAAGTAGATATAGGGTCACTTGAGTGTGGGAAAATTCTGATGAGCGTGGGAAAATATGTCGGCATGCATCGAAAGAACCGCCAGAGAGATGTTAGCGTCAAAGGTGACAAATGACATATTAACGGCACGCGCCAGCAGTCGACGGAGGTCTTTGGCGGCATATATCAAAGGAACCGCTAAATAGGTGTGATAGTTCTCACTGTGGAACTTTTTTATCGACGGTCAAAGACTGTCAATGGGGAGGCTTCAATTTTATTTCAATATTATTTAAAAAAAGCCCGTTGCAGTTGTCCCAATTTTTGTTAACATATTTTTTCTTTGAAATCCATTTGGGAAAATTAATTAAATATATAATCAAAATAAATATAATGAAAATGCAAATATCCAACACAAAAGCATAAATAACAGAATACTACAAATTATATTTTGAAGTTACTACACCTAACCTCAAAATGTAATGTATAATGTTTTACTAAACAAATATTTTATTTAAAATAATAAAACCATACTTTACACATGCACTGTATATGACCTTCATCAAATAATTATGCTTTAGGTTTTAGACCAAATCATAAACAGAGAACACAAATTATATGATAATTATATTTTAAATGTTTTTGTTTTGATCCAAGATATTAGTCGATTAAAAAATAAATAAATTTTCTTACCAACACTAATTCTTCAATTTTCGTATATACAGAAAGTGAGCGCAACCAGATCATAATTTTATTAAATAAATAAATATAGAGTATAACCTTAAAAAAGTTACTTACCAAATTTAACACGAATATATTCGTGAGGGTCAACGGTCCACAACTCGTGATCTTCCGCTGAGTAACTCATTAGAGGGAACAGGACATCCTGTATGATCGCGGGCATGTGGGGCTTCAGTATCTTCCAGGTGTGAGCATGCGAGACCGCCTGATTAAGATAGTTGAGGGTTTGTTGAAGGACGCGCGGGGGTACCCAGTGGCCCCCACGATATCCGTCCAGTACCCGCAAGAGGACTTCTAAGATGCCCGCGCTAAATGTTTGCAAATACCACTCAGAAAATTCATTGTAGTCTTTGGTGACATGCCCGGGTGAACCGTACCTCTCAAACATGCGGTATAGGATGTGCAGCGCCCATTTTTTACATTTCCACCAGGGCAGGTCTGGCCGTTCGTCTTCGTCTGGCTGGAGGGCGGCCGGGGGTACTGCACGTTCCACAACCTAAAAATTACAGGTACACGATAACAAATGTGACATATACAGAGCGGCCTGTGACATTTCCATGGGACAATATCTCGAAAACACGTAGAACAAAAATTAAGTTTGGCGGATTTATTATATAACTGTAAGACATCTTTTTTTTATATATATAACGAGCTTTCCTCTCTAGATTTTGAATGGGACACCTTATATATTTTTGGAAGACTTATTCTAAGACTAATTCAGCCGTGCAAGATTTATTGACGGTTACTGTAAAGTAATATAAATGCTGACAGTTAAATTAATAGGCTTCCAATAAATCCAGTATGAATTAATTTGTTTAGAGTCAACTTTTCAGAAATGTAACAATACACAGAATATCTAATTTAAATGGTTTGAATTAATTTTACATTTTCAGATGTTAAAACCTGGAAAAAAAATTAATTATGAGGAAAAGGTGTCATATCGCCAAACTTCATTCTCTCCTAAGTATTTTCTAGATAGTGTTAGTTTTAGTGTTTTTTAAAATATCGCGGTCCACCCTGTATACAAGCCGAAATTTTAATGTTTCTATGTAAAACTCTTTTTTTAAATAATTTATTTAAAAATAGATATTCTATATTTACTACAAAAAAATATGATAGAAACTAATAAATATAAACGGATAATTAGAATTTCACAAATTATAAAGAAAAATTTAATCCATGCACAAAATTGAGTGATTATTTTTTAAATTTGAAATTATTGCTAGAAACAAATTTTAGAACTTATATAATATATATATATATATATATATATATATATATATATATATATATATATATATACTTTTTCTGCAAGAAAGTATGTTCCTTATTTAATGAATGTCAGAAAGTTTTCTATATTTTTCTTTTCAAAATGATATTTTATAATGTTAATTACATTTTATATCATATTTTCATTTCATTTTATGTTATTTTACTTTTTATAACTTACAATTTGTATTCGAAATAAATCTTGTAGTTATTTTAATACCTCTGCAATAAAAATGTAGAAAATGACAAAAAAAATCTAAACATTTAGGAGAATGTGCACCATTAAATATTTTTATTACTAATAGTGGGATAAATTGCAGGATAAAATCCCACAACTCATTTGATTGGTAAAATACTGAAATAGAAGCAATTTATAAAGCAAATGATATGATTTGAGATATTCGACCTGTTTGCTCCAACATAAAATAAAACATTCCACTCACAAGTTATTTAATTTGATTCTCTATTGTTTATATATATATATATATATATATATATATATATATATATATATATATATATATATATATATATATATATATATATATATATATATATATATATATGTATCTCCTTTACAGATAACCCTTATGTTGTATATAATTATTTCCATTTAAATTTTATTAGTTCTATATTATCTCACATTAATTGATTCTATTAGTTTATCCATTAAATTAGATAAACTATTAATATAATAGGAAATATTTTTAGAACGCTATGTTCAACATTTCAATAAGAGATATAATTAGAACATACGATAAAAAATTATCTTTCTTACTCACTTGAAAATTGTAAAAATAGAGAACTTTCTGTATTTGCATAGCATTCAAGTCACAAATAAATAAATATGTAATGTATCTGTTTGATAACAAAATATATATTACAGAAAAATATATTACCGAAATTCCTCTTTATATACTGCATATTTTACTATGTACCAACTCTTTCTGGTAATAGTATAAGTAATTATTGATCTTAGGTTAGAAAACTAAAACAAACATGTCCGTCTGAAATAAATGATAAAGGAATAAAAATAAATTCCAACTAAATTCCAAGTACCGACTGCCATATTACTATTTTAGTTCAAATTTAACCTTGGCTAAGTACACTTTGCACTTATGCCTTCTATCTCTAACAGATTATGTAAATTATCAATATTAAATTATGCCATTAATTTTATTTCACATTTATTTGAATACGAGGATAAAGAAGAACGTCCAAATATTTAACTTCCCAATATTTGTTTGAATTTCTGGCGGGATGTAGAAGTCGAATATTAAGAGAAACATTAATTACGCAAAATAAGTATGGTGTCATCTATATACAGGATGTCTCAGAAATTAATTTTATATGCTATATAACTTACTCCTCGAAGTAGTATAACAAAAATACCAATATAAACGAAAAAAAATAATTAATGGAAATAATCAAGTACTCACCTGTCGACAAACCTCCATCCACTGGGCGAAAGCCTCTTTGCTGATCAAATCCAGGGGGAGTATGTATTGTGTCAAGGCAAAATAAACCTTCAGTCCCTCCTTTTGCAAAAGGACGGATTGCTCCGAGGGATCAAGAAGCAGACGCACTTCAAGCTGGTATAACTGTGGTAATAGCAGATTCATAGCTTCGTGAAGTGGCCCCCTCTCTTCTGCCTTCTTATACTCAAAGTTTTTGACCAGCTGGTAGAGGCAAAGGAGGGACCCATGCCAACAGCTAGGGTCTGGATTTGACAGATAAACGCTTATCTAAAATAATAATAAAAATATTTTCACCGCTCAATACCATCATGTTTAAAAAAAATATATATCGTAAATTTTCCAGAATAATTGTTTCCGTTCTAGATTATTATTCTAGATTATTAGTATCATAAGATATATATTAGATAACACTTAACATCACTTTTGTAATTCATAAATTACTTTATTGCAATTGTTACATACAATAGCAGCTAATTACATAATAAATACAATAATAACATAACTATTAAATATAATAGCTTTTTGCTAAAACAATGTTAATACAAATAATATTCACAACTTTTAAAACCACGAATATATTTAAAAGTTTTTATTAGTTGTTTCTAAGTAAATGTATGATTTTTAAAAAATAAAATATGTTTTTACACAATCTTGATAACTAGTTATTTTATCTGCATTTTTTGTTAAAGCATTTTGTAAGAAACTAGTTAATACAACATAATTTATTGCTATCTAACCTATATTTCATATTTAATCAAAATCAGTGGCATTTCACTATATTAATTACAAACCAATTAATTAAACCAATTACTGTCAAGTAAATGTAAAAAAGTTACATGTTTTTCGTTATTCTTTTATGGATTTTTTTTGTCACCATCATTTAATTTTCTTTTTTTATATAAATTTCAGAATATTAAAAAACATAGTGGACAAAAGGTAGACATAATATTGTTGTATTATATCATATTATTCAATAAATGTATTAAATAAACAGGAAAAACTATACTACAGAATATAGTATATTCAACTAATTATTAATTTATCATACATTACTATGTCGTAAGTAAACTGTAGAATTATTAAGAATTACAATGTCAAAAATAATAGTTAGTGACCTAAATCAACCTTAAGTTATAATAGAGTTGATAAAAATGATTGAAATACAAGTCTCATTAATTATTAAACCATTTGTAGTTAAATTAGTTTTGAGATGATTTGCATATATTTAAAATGTGAAATTTAAATATAGCATGTGGTATACATTTTCTCTCTAAATATATCTAATTAATTTGACTAAAACAAATAGTTACTGGCAAAAATTCAATTTAAAAAATTAGTAATTTATTTCATGTAAACAGTTATTTTAAGAATCACTATATCTATACAGATATACTTAATAAATGGTAAATTATGGCATTTATGAGACTTTATACATAGGGCTTGCTTTCAATCACCATACCTTGTCAACAATCTGTGTCCACCGGCCTGGAAAATCATGTTTAACCATATGATTCACGCAAGTGCACAGTTGCGTCCTGATCAAATCTGGTGCATGAACCACTGCATCGACAATGCTGTCTCTTATAAGAGCCCTATCTTGTTCATGCAACGCGAAAGGTAAGGGCTGGCCAGCCTCAGCCTCGCGATCTTGCCAACTGGTGGATATTAGATTTTTCAAATAAATGGCACCTGCCTGTCTCACAGGCATATCACAGTCTGCCATCATAATTACTTGTAGGAGTGACGGGGCGAAACCGATTATCTTGTGTATCTGTGGAGAAAGGTACAACAATTTATTAATAACTCCAGCAAAACGAACAATAGCAGCAGCATGCCGCATCAAGCACATGTTTTACTTGCCTGATCGAGCTGGGCCTCAGCCTGCTGTCGCTGATTGGGGTCGATGGTCGCCCTCAACAAATCTATTAGTTTCCGAATTTCCATTTTGTGATAGTGGTTCGTAATTCACTTCAATTTTAAGAGTTATCCGGAGGTAAGACTTTTTTTACAAGATGCTCGGAGCCCGCACGATTACATTTGACAGATGGTCACGTGACCACAGCCAACTTAAAAATCGTGATTCATGATTTCAAGATGGGCGCTCGTTAAACACGTTTAATTTTGAGATTTGATCTGATCAAAATACAGGAACATTATTATCCAAATTACTTTTTATTCAAACATATTACATATATCTGTTTAACTCCAAAAAGATAATTTTGGGGTAGAAATATGGAACATATAATGTAATACTTATCAAATAAATATTATTTATTGTACCTGCTATTATAACTCAATTTAAAAGTGCTGTTACAAATTGATAATCAGGCACAGTATGGAACATTGATGTTATTATAACATGTTACTAAAAATTCTATCCAATAAAAAACAAGCAATTTTTACAAATATTTGCTTCTGATTAACTAAAACTTTCAACAACCGTTTGTTCAATAATATGCAAAAGTTTTAACGAATCAGAAAAAGATGTATGTTTTAAAAACTTGTCTCTGATTAAATAAATTTCTTAACGGCTCCATGTTATAGTAAATTCAATGTTTTGTACCATAAGCAAATTATTTTTAACATACAAATATCTCTTGAGAAGTTTTTTTTACCTGTAACATAATACTGCTAATATTGAAGCAAACTGGACTACAAACGATAATAATTTATAACTTACATTCAACATTTCTTTAAAAAAATAGTTAATGAAAATATGAATGAAGTATGTGTTAAAATTTTTCAATGTGTTATAATTACTGTTTACTAACGGGTTACACTGAAGCTTTAACGGTTATAAATCAGACGGAAAAAAAAAAAAAAATATATATATATATATATATATATATATATATATATATATATATATATATATATATATATATATATATATATATATATATATATATATATATATATATATATAAAGGAAGCATTTCAATTCGAATAATAACTAACTGTTGTTTGACATTTATTGACATCAGGAGAACTTAAATGAACAGAAAATATAAATAGTTTATTTTCTACTTCTTTTAAAAGAGGGTTCAAAGTAATTAGCTAAATTAGTGAAATGATAATTGCTAAATTAGTTCTATATGTACAAATTCCTTAACTAGGTTATGAAATAAGGAAAAACGAAAGCTTCTATTTTTGATGTATTGAGAGCAAGAAGACTAGAGAACTCTCTAGTCTTCTTGATTGAGAGTATATCTGACACTACCATAAATTATACAAAATACCAACATATTTACAAATAATAAGAACTTTTTTAATTTACAATGACCGCATTTCACAATTCTTCATTGGATTCAATGAGATTTAAATTAGTCTACACGCTGATTGGTCAATTAAATAAGAATATGTGATCTCCTAATACCCCTATGTGAATAAAACATGGCTATTATTTAATTGTACTCTGTGATCTTGAGAAAGAAATATTTCTCTGACAATAACCTCAAAAAGATGTTGTACTTGTCGAGAAATGTAGATAGATTTTTGTTAAAAAATGTAGAAAAACAAATTATATCATATTATTCTAGTACCCAGGATGCAAAAACAGAAGTGAAAGGTAAGAATTTGAATTTATTCTTTTAAGCTTTTCTAAAAACAAAAAAATGTTTAGATGAGTTTCGAGTTTTAAATCTAAGACAAGTAAGGGGACAAATCCAACAAAAGCAGCGCAGAAATATGCCTGTATTACCACCAAGGTAATGTATAGTAATTATCAGATCATATGTTTTTTTTATAATAAATGTATAATTATCATTATAGAACAAACCAAATGCCAGTTGACCAGGACTGGGGAAGTGTGTGGCCTGGACCTAGATCTTTTCATCCTGCCACAGTACCTCTTCCAGTTCGCCAAGGTTATGTAAAAAAGGGAGTCTCTCCAGGAAAGTATGCTAATGCCGAACTAATGAAAATTCCCAATTTCCTTCACTTAACTCCGCCAGTAATAAAACGACAATGTGAAGCCCTTAAACAATTTTGTACACCGTGGCCAAAAGCTCTTAACACAGATGAGATATGTGAGAAGCATTTCCCTTTAGAAATAATATCTAGTGATTACTGTCATTCATCTCCAAGTATAAGAGATCCTATGGCTAGAATTGTGACAGTGAAATTTAAATTGTCGTCATTGCAGCTTAATGATAGAGCAAGAGATAAATTTTTAAGGCTCGTTGGTGATCGATATAATAAAGAAACAGATACTGTTGTAATAGTTACAGATCGATGTCCTTTAAAAAAGCAAAACTATGATTATGCTATGTATTTAATTACGGCATTATATCATGAGTCATGGGTAAGTCATAATCAGTTTCTATTTCAAAGAAAAATTGTAATAAATTATTGTTTTATTGTAGAATATAGAACCCTGGGAAGATACAAAAACCGAGGCAGATATGGAATATTATATTTGGGAAAACAATGCTTCGAAAACAAGTGTTGAAGCTATCTTTGAAAAACCCACAGACGAAATACCAAATGTAAAAATATATGCAGATGCTGTTTCAAATCTTATGAATGAAGGTAAGGGTGTTTATTATAACTAAACAGTATAATGGTGCAGTAATTTTGTCATAGGTGAAAGTGAATACACAGTTGAAAAATATGGAGAAGCAGTAAGAAAACTACTAGATTTACCATGTAAACCATAAGTAAGAATAATAATCTTTTAGAAAATTGTTGCATTTTTATATACCAAATATTCCTATTATCAGTAAATAATTATTAAAACTATGAGCAGTATGTTATATTTTTTGAGGATACTGTATTTTGACGACCAATAATTTGACAAAAAGGCATCGATAATAAAAGAAACAGTATAAAAGTACAATCAAAGTAACGTGAAAAGATGTTCTTTATGAACTAAGATATAAATAGCAGTACATGTAATAATTCTCCATTTGAAATTCATAATTTCAAAAAAAAAAAATAAAATTTAATCACTGAAATTATGAAAAAAACTAAAACTTAGACATTAAAATTCTTCCCATGTGGGATTTATATTTTCCTACTTATAGAATGGATAGGTTAGGATTAGATATAGTAGGTAAAGTGAGATGCGCTGGCCGGAAGTAGGAGATTTTTAGAGCGGTGACTATAGGGTAATACACACAGGATCGGTAAATGGAAACGCGGGAGTAGGGATCGTTATGCGGAAGAACGGAGGACAGTGTGTAGATAGCTACCTACAATACAGCGAGAGAGTAATGATGGTTAGGTTAGATTCGAAGCCAGTGGAAACAGTAATAGTGCAAGTATACATGCCTACTTCTAGCCACAGTGAGGAAGAGTTAGAAGCCGTTTATTCGGACATAGAGAGATTTAGGAGAGGAGATTTTAACGCAGTCGTAGGTGAGGGGAAAGAAGGAGAATTTGTAGGTCCTTATGGATTAGGAAACAGAAACGAGAGAGGTAGCAGACTGATAGAATTCTGTGAGAAGCACAAGATGGTAGTCGCGAACACATTGTTCAAGAATCACGTTAGGAGGCGGTACACATGGAAAATGCCAGGAGGGATAGACAGGTATCAGATAGACTACATTCTGGTTAGGAAGAGATTTAGAAATCAAGTAAAAGACTGTAAGAGTTATCCAGGAGCAGATGTAGACAGCGACCACAACTTGGTAGTCATGAAAGCTAGATTAAAGTTCAAAAATCTGAAAACCCGGAAGGATAAGAAACGTATAAATGTAGACATATTGAGGGATCAGAATATGAAAGATAAGTTCCAGGAGAAAACAGATCAATTAATAAATAAAACGAGTAAGGACAAATCAAGAATGCAGAAACTGAGTGGGAGGTTATCAAGAATAGTCTAGCTTCCGCGGCTACGGACGTTTTAGGACACGATAAAAGGGAAGCTAGGAAGCCCTGGATAACGAACGAAATCTTAAACTTAATGCAAAAGAGACGAGGTTACAAAAACAGACGAGACGAAGAAGGACTGAAAACGTATAAGGCAATAAAGTGGGAAATCATTAGAAAATGTAGAAAAGCGAAAGAACAATGGATAGAGGATAAATGCAAAGAAGTAGAAGATAAGTTGCAAGTAGGTAAGACCGATGAGGCTTACAAAATAATTAAGAGGAACTTCCGGGATGTAGGAACAATAAGTAGAAACGTTAGGAGTCAATCGGGGGACATACTGATCGGAAGAGAGGAGAAAGCGGATAGATGGAAGCAGTACTTAGGAAATTCATACAAGGGTCAGGAATTAGGAGAGATATTAGAGGAAGAATCTAGCATCGAAGGGGAAGATGTAGGAAAACCTATATTGAGAGAGGAATTTGAAATAGCACTAAGGGGGCTAAAGAACAATAAAGCGCCGGGTGTAGATAAAATACAGGCGGAAATTTTGAAATGTGCGGGACAGAAAGTAGTAAATAGGATGTTTGAACTGGTAAAAGACATATACGAAACGGGCGAGATGCCGGAGGATTATAAGAGGAACATTATCGTTACTATACCGAAAAAGAGAGGAGCCGACAAATGCGAGAACTTTAGAACGATTAGCCTAACTTCCCATGCGTCAAAAATCTTAACTAGAATAGTGCAGAAGAGGATGGAAAATAGAGCGGAGGAAATACTAGGAGAAGACCAATTCGGGTTTAGGCGAAATAGGGGAACTCGCGAAGCTATTCTGGCGCTAAGAGTAATGTTAGAGAAAACAATAGAAAAAGGAAAGAACGCTTATATAGGATTTGTAGATTTAGAAAAAGCTTTTGATAACGTAAGATGGGAAAAAATGTTCGAGATACTAAAGAGCGCGGGAATGAAGTATAGAGATAGGAGAGTAGTACACAATCTATACATAGAGCAAACTGCTGTTATAGAAGTAGAAGGGGAAAGAAGGGAAGTAGGTATCAGGAAAGGAGTAAGACAAGGATGTACGCTATCACCACTAATTTTTAATCTGTACATCGAAGAGGCGATTAATGTGGTAAAAGATAGAGTGGATTTCGGGATTAAAGTACAGGGACAGAAACTAAAAATGATGAGATTCGCGGATGATATAGCAGTATTAGCATCTAGTAAGGAGGAATTAGAATCAACATTGAACGAAATGGAGGCAGTGTTGACAGAGGAATACGGAATGAGGGTGAATAAAAACAAAACTAAAGTGTTAGTGTGCAGAGGGCGCGAGAGCAGAGCAAAACCGAAAGTACAAATTAATAATGAAAGATTGGAGGAAGTTAAAGACTTCACTTATTTAGGAAGTAAAATAAATTGGGATGGAAGAAGCGATAAAGACATAAAACAAACAATAGCGCAGGGTCGAGTAGCTTTTAACAAAAAGAAAGCACTTTTATGCTCGGGGGTAATAAACTTAGAAACAAGGAAGAGATTTTTGAAAACGTATGTATGGAGCACGGCACTATACGGCTGCGAAACCTGGACGGTAGGGGAAGCAAGTAGGAAGAAATTAGAAGCTTTTGAGATGTGGTGTTACCGAAGAATGATGAAAATACCATGGACTGATAGGGTTAGAAACGAAGAAGTATTGGAGAAAGTCGGCGAGAAAAGGAGTACGTGGAAAAACTTAAAGAAGAGAAGAGATAGAATGGTAGGCCACTTGCTGAGACATGGGGGAACAGTCCGCGATATTTTGGAGGCAGAAATAGGAGTGAAGAAAGGCAGCGGTAGGCCTAGATTAGACTACTGCTCACAAATAGTAAGGGATGTAGGTTGTAGCACAATTAGCGAAATGCGGAGGTTAACACAAGATAGGAGAAGCTGGAGGTTAGCGTCCAACCAGTCTTAGGACTGATGACCTAATGATGATGACTTATAGAATATGAAACATTTATGTAAAGCATCGTAGATATTTAAATATAATTTTTTGATCAATAGATTTAATCTAGTGAAGTTATTTCTAAAAATGTGTATGTAATTAAAATCATGCTGCACATACAGTGCCTTCATTAATGTTCAAAAACGACGTGACCACAAAATTTAGGCTATCAATATTACGCTGTTCGTAGTAATTTGAAAATTCCCCAGGTCCAATATAATCCGAGCTGTAGCATAATATTAGAACTATGAAAATAGCTTTCTGGTAGACATTGGAATAACAGTATAGTAAGATCCAACTTCGATAAATTAAGGGTGGTGTCTGTTTTTTATCTTTATGGTTCCCTTTCGGGATCGTTTTCTCATCTTCCAATTAATATTTTTGCTTGATTTTTTTTCCATCTTGTACAGCATAGCCTATTTCAAAATTGCAGCCTGTAAAATTTTAAAATTTTGGTTTAATAGTTTTTGGTGGCCTGTGATACTTGGCTGTAAAGTATACCCCACGTTTTGATGTTCAACATTTTCTTCGCGGCCGTTTGCTATAAATAATTTTATTTTGCTATAAATATTTGAATATTTTTAAAAATAAAATTTTTATTTTACATAGTTACACAGACTATAAGTTTCAAGGCGATGCAATCAATCGGTTTTGAGAAATCTGCTCCAAAAACCAAAAAAAATGCAACTTTTCAGAATGGTTTTTCTGAAAAATTTAATATTTACCCTACTTTCATACCCGATTTTGATCGAAATCTAAATGAAACCAACGATATTATATATTAAAATTATGAAATCGATATTCGCTGATAACTGGAGTGTTTATCAATTTTCAAATGCCTATTCATGTTAAAGATCCGTGGTTTCTCCCATGGGGTTACCAATGGCAAAATTGTCCAGATCATTTTACGTTATTACTTTCTTCTCTCTCCTTGCCCCTCAGTTTATATTGCTCTTGGAAGTCTTGATAGGGAAAGGACAGAAAAGGCAAATGCAATTGAACAAAAATCCAAACAAAAAAAAAAAAAAAAAGGAGGGAAAGGAAGGAATTGGAAGATGACTTTGAGCAGAAAGGGCGGTCTATCATATACTGCAGGGGATATTTAAAAATATGTATAATTAATTTAAAATTTTGTGTAATATATATACTTTATTCAATATTGTTTTAATGGTTATTTACCATTTTATACATATATTTTGCCTAGAAGAACTATTGAAATCAAGATTATTGAATCATCACACCAATGACTATAATTGAGCCATTTCACTATTTTCAAATCAAAAAGTATTTGGAGCACTGCTAGTCCCATTGTCATGGGACCAACATCAGTCAATCCAAAAATAGTTCTAATTTCAGGAAAAAAACAAAAAAAAACCCGCTTTTTAAATGAAAAACAATCACACGCTTACTACCACCCTTAAATATGTTTATAAAAATTATAAACGAATTTTACGTGGAGATTAAAGAAGTGTTATAGAATAAATATTAATATTCAAACTATTTCAGGTCTCACAAAAAGCGGCATCAAATGAATACGAAAGATTTAAGCCTAAGTTTCAAAATAATAAGGCTTTTAAATCAAGCTTACAATGCAGAAACACTAATGAATAATACCACAATGTCGAAGAATGTTATGAGACATTCTCAATATTGTTTATGGTTACCATGTTTCTATAATTCGAATACCTAAACATTTATTTGCCACTTTCAAAAGCCACCACTTTGTATATTTCTTGAAAGCACCGCCTGTATTAAAACAGAAATTACTGAAATAACCCCTGGTATGCCGGGACCTTTTCTACCACCTTGTATTATTACACATACAATAAATCCGACGATCACTTTATTTTTGTTTGCCCAGCGTAATATATTATTACTTTCAACTTAATTACACTTTGCTCTTCATTTCTGGTATCACGTGACTGGATTCGCTGCGAACCAATGCTCTGCTACCACCAATTATCTCACCTCTGCGTGCCAATACAAAAGAAAGTTACTGACCCAATTATGCTAAACCAACAATGCGCCCGCCCGCTGAGCCGACTCGAATGGTACGTTGCTCCTGTGACAGGCAGAGCTACAGGACCGTGACCAACCTTATATCTACAGGCAGGGGCAAAGGAAAAACCCATCATAGTCTCTGAGTTCTTATTACAAGCGTGTTACAAAGTCACTTAGCCTAGATATCAATAAATTAGACTACTTTTAAGATGAGCCCGCCGGACAACCATCGTCACCACTACTGTGAAATACTAACGAGTAACGGCCACTACATGATGCCCCATTACGTGCTCCAGTCAGTATTGTTAGGTGCGGCAGTGATATTCGCGGTGTTGGTGGTTGGTTTCCTGGTGATACTGGACCGCGCCAGGCTCACGAACGTCGTACGGGCTAGAGAGTCGACCACAGAAGATATACTGATAAAAGCTCTATCACAATTTGGACAGTTAAACCATACATAAATAAAAATGAATTTATTTACAAAATAAACTTTCAAAATCTAATATAAAGCGAAAATAATATAAATACGTTAATATTGCAAATAATAACTATATATGGCACTGGGGGTATACCTGCCAGTCCTCCAGTGTATCAACTGAAATTGAGACAGAACGTTAGTGAAAACAGACAAATTTCATTGTGTTCAGTGTTACCTTCTAAAACGGGGACGATCTGCCAGAGATTTTTGGGTGGTTTTCGCTGTACCTAGAAGGAGGAAGACGAAGCCGTTTAGTGGATTGGCCTTTTACATCTGTTATTCAATAAGTTTTTGTATGTAGTGCAATGCAAATTTTCATCAGAATCGTGAAATGTATATTTAATAAGCAATTATTTTGTTTTAAGTTTGGTGAAGTTTAAATTATCAGTTACAGAAGTTATAGACAGAAAAACTTCCACAAGATTTCAATTTCCAAATAAACAAAAAAAAAATAATTTTGAATTTACCATACCATCAATTTAACTTAATTAGGAATGTATTTCAAGAAGGAGTAGGTTTATTAATATAAACCTGACAGTACAAATTACCATAGATTATTTATTAAAATTTCCTAAGATTTTCAAATGAACCTGCATTTTTTTTTTTTTTTTATTAAAAATTGGTGATAAAAGCAAATTATTTGAGGATATAAGGAATGTGTAAGAACATTTCTTTACTTATAATATATTAATAGGAAATTACACATTTTATAAAAAAAAAATACATGAAAAAGAAAACTAAAAGTATTAAAATGTAATTTTTGTTGATACTATGAACTGTAGTAACAAATAATAAAAAAAATGTGGAAATTTTTAAAAAATAAATAATTTTAGAAAAGAACTAGATACATTAATACCTTTACCCCTTCAGAAAATTAAATTAAAAATATTGCAGGCGAAAAAGATATTATAAGAGCCCTTACATTGATCTTATCAATCAACTTTCAATATGTAACTTGCCAACAAAATTTAAGGTCCTCTAGAAATTTTTCACAGATTTTATTACTACTGCAATATATTTTAATATTGTGATATGATTTAAGAGAGATAAAGTAATATAATTGTCTTCCAATGTAAATTACAAGAATCTTATTGGAATACAGTGATATGGTAATAACATTTGTGAAAAAATTAGAGGACCTTAAATTTTGTAGATTAGTTTATATTTAGATTTATTAGGAAAGATAAAATTATGGTTACATATAATAAAATTCTATTAGACTAAATTATTAAGATCCTTACTAAATGTTTTAAATATTTTACCCCATACATTTCCCATATCGAGTGGTTTTCCTTCTTTTTAGTCTAAGATTGATTATCAACATAATTTTAATAATGAGTTCATTTAACTGTCTTATACAAGTCTACATAATTGATGGACCTTCTGTATACTTTGGAAAAAATCAACACGCAACAAACTGCTCTAAAACATTCAACAGAATAAAGGTAAAAGAAACTATGAAGTGTAAACTAGTCTACATAGCCGCAGGGCACCTGACATTTTGATAAAACAGTAAACAGTATAATTTTGAGATAAAAACTAATAGAGTTGTATTAATAACTATTACGTGTCGACAACAATTTCCTAGCCCATTAAACAAAATTAATACAATCTGGTCTAATAGGACTATAAAGTTATGAAATGATGGAAACTGTAATTTTGAAAAAAACACGAAGCTTTATTAACCATTATAATTAAAAATTAACAACATATTTGTATTAAAGATTGAATTTAAAATAAAATATGTGTAAACTGGTCTACATAATTGAAGGACCACCAAAATCTTCAAAATAACAATGAAGGGTATTTTGGTATGCAAGCTATAAAAGGCTATTAAAAAAAAACAGCAATTTGCATTGATAACGAATATAATTAATAGACGACAAAGAATTTCTATAGCATTTTGTTTAATGAAATACGAATGACGTGTAAACTGCTCTACATAATTTAGGACCACCAGAAGTTCCCACAAAGTGCTATCAGTGATAGTTAAATTGAATTGGATTTTGATTAAAAATTTTTTGTAATAAGCCTTTTGAAATTATACTCGTATACGAGGGGGGACCCAAAAAAAAAACGGGAATTACGCTGTGGTGAGGAGGGAGAGTGGGGAAACCCATTGTTCGATCCGGTGTCCGTTAGGGACACGTCTCCTGAGTTAGTGTGCGAAGTTCTGTCGCTGTCAGTGTATTAGTTCGCCTGTGGGAATTTTTTCCATTTCGCCGAAAACGCGATGGCCGATTGTCGAAAGCAACGCGCGGCTGTGAAATTTTGTTTTCTGTTGGGGAGATCGGCCGCGGAAACTATTGTAATGCTTAAGACTGCTTATGGGGATGCTGCCCTAAGTAAAATCAGAGTTTACGAGTGGTTTTCACATTTTAAAAATGGAGAAATGTCAATTGAAGACCAACCCCGTTCAGGACGCCCCTCAACGTCAAGAAGTGACGAAAATGTCAACAAAATCAATGCTCTCGTTCGTGAAGACCGTCGCCCAACCATTGATCAACTCTGTGAGATGTCTGGAATATCATGGAGTTCAATTCAGAGGATTTTATCCGAAGATTTGCACATGAGAAGAGTTGCAGCCAAATTTGTCCCTCGCCTTCTCACAGGCGAGCAAAGGGAGCGTCGACTTCAGGCATGTTTTGAGCTTCAAAATCAGCTCAAAGAGGACCAGCTCAAAGGTGATTACTGGTGATGAAATCGTGGTGTTATGGATACGACCCCGAAACAAAGCAGCAATCAAGCCAGTGGAAGACACCTGGCTCTCCTCGTCCCAAAAAAGCTCGCCAAGTGAAGTCAAACATCAAGACAATGCTCATTTGTTTCTTCGACTGCAGAGGTGTTGTACACACGGAGTTCGTTCCCCAGGGTCAAACTGTTAACCAGAAGTTCTATTTGGAGGTTTTAAAAAGATAGAGTATCCGTAAGGAAAAGGGCAGATGTTTGGCGCAGGAGAGACTGGTTCTTCCATTATGACAATGCGCCGGCCCACACCGCTCTCTCCGTAAGGCTGTTTTTGACCAAAAATAGCACGACACCAATTGCCCCCCCCCCCCCTACTCACCGGATCTAGCCCCTGTGATTTCTTTTTGTTCCCCAGACTCAAAAGGGACATGAGAGGAAAGCGTTTTGCCACTGTGGAGGAGGTAAAACAAAAATCGCAAGAAGGTCTAAAGAACATCCCGATAAGTGAATTTAAAAAATGTTTTGAACAATGGAAGCATCGTTCGCAGAGGCGCGTTGTGGTCAAGGGAGAATACTTTGAAGGTGATCAAAATTTGGTGTAAAAATATTAAGAAATAAAGAAGTTATGACGAAATTCCCGTTTTTTTTTTGTGGGTCCCCCCTCGTATATAAATTGTTAGCCAACAGCAAAGAATATTATTTAGTATTTAGTCTAAACACTGTAAGACTACTTACTTCATGCATTTTACAACTAATCACATAAAAAACGAACACATACCTTTGGCCAGGGACTTACTTTTTCCCAACACAAACGGTCTTGCAATATCAATGGCTCCAAAAGGCCTACGTATCAGCTTGTTTTCCTTATTTCTAGGGGACCTAGGCGATAGTCCGCCGGCTAGCCGTTTTGGGGGCGGAGGCTTAAGAACTAAAAATAAATTCCAAAAATTTATTTACATAATAAGTCAAATATCGTACTTATTAAAAAAACATATTTCTCTTAAGAATTTTACCAAGTCATCAACGAAATAAACTGGCAGTTGACATTTTCTTCAAATCGATTTAATCATACTCAATCGTTTACATGGAATCAATTTTTCTTAAACGTAGAATTATAAAATACCCCGTTTATGATTTCCAAAGCAATTGCCCCCAAGTAATTATACCCAATCCCACCTTTTGCCATCAGCTGTTCCGCGCACATTTTCACTTTGGGTTTGTTCGGCGTCAAGTTGACGGACATGGTGAAGGTGGTGTCTAGGGATTCAGTGGCGGCTTCGTCCATTTTCCTTTTATATTTGTGTCTCCTTAGCTCGTCATTCTCGACCGAACCGGGGCAAACGGTAAACGCGGTCCCCGGGTCCGGAATTTCGCCCCACTTCACGTTTTTTCGCCCCTGATAGTCGAGGGTGATCTCCTGATACTGCCTGCTGAGTGAGGCGGTCACGAAGCCATGCCCTTGGAGGGACATGTAGCAGGATTTTAGGAGAACAGCTATCCTCTCCAATAACGTGCACTTCTCCGCGTAATCGTCGATGAGTAGACTCTGTTGCCTTTGTACCACTTCGAGCTTAAATGAAAGAATAACATACACCATCTTACAAATTATTAATACAACGACGTTTACTGATAAAAAAAATATATTAAAAAGCTATGAATAAAGCATAAACTTATTCTGCTAACAAGGCTGTACTAAAGCCCATTACATCGTAAACAAATTGTTTGCTATACATTTTATGTTCACATGTGCCGCTGGGAAAGGAAGTAATGAGACACTTGATACATACCTTCAAAATAAAAGCAATAATGGAGTTAATTATGATCATAGCCAATAGAGATCACACCATTTTGTGACCAAGACCATAAGTAACTCTAAAATCAACTGATTATCACCAATATTCCACCGGAGAGCATATCAAAAGTGTATCATTACATTCTTTCTCAATGGTACATATCTGCAATACACAATATCAAACAAAACCCTGTCTGATCACGGAAGAGAGATATCTTCAGCTGTTTCCATTATTGTGAGCATTATACAAAAGTCCTTATTAAGTTTACAATGCTAAAGATTCAGATATTAGTATAGAACGAATTCTAAAATGATCCAAGTTCAATCAACGCGATTTTTTCAAAAAAAAAAAAAAAAAAATATATTACTTTACTTACCTGTTGCTTGAGTTCAAACATCTCTAAATTAGACCTCTCCAGCTCCACATGGTTTTTAACCTGAGGATTCTCTTCGACAAGATCGTCAATTTTCTTATCTATATCTATCTTTGAGCTTTCTATCCGGACTATATCGCCCTTTATAGCAGTCTCTTGCTTCTTGAATCGGTCCACAGTATTGTTAATTTTTCTGTGTGCCTCCTTCTTTTCCGGAGTATTCGTGCAAAGACCACTCAGCCTCGCGTCAGTCTCTTCCTTCAACTTCCTACAAATAACAAAAAAATATACTTCCGACTGGACGAAAGCGACGACGATTCGGTATATTATTACCGTCTTAAATTAGTGGCCATTTCACTTTTCTGGAGTTGATACTGCCTCTCCAGCACCTCCCTTTTGTCTTGAATTAAGCACTTAACTTTTTCTAATAAGTCATCATTAACAATAACATCCCCGGAACTGCAGACTCTATCGCACTGCTCTTTCAGCTTATCATATTCCTTTTGTACGTCATCACTCTTGCTCTTCTCATCAGACAACTGTTGTTTCAACATGTTATTTTCCTTCTGCAGTTCCTCCACCATCTTTATGTAATTGCTCACATGTAATTCCACGTTCACAACATTCCTCTTCATATTCGACTTTATTTTCTTGGCTCTCATTGCGTATTTCAAGGTGTTATAAGTATCTTCGTAGCTCACAGAGGATGGAGAGACATTGGCGATCATAACCGTCTGGCAATTGCCGCCCAGGCTGTCTTTTAATAGACGGGTAAGTTTCGAGTCCCTGTAAGGGACGTGACGTTGGCCATCGGCTAAACTGTTAATACAATTCCCAAGGGCTAGAAGAGATTTGTTTATGTTGGCACCCTCTGTGAACCTAGCTCCAACGTAACCAGTTGCTGATCCTCGTTCGCTACCAGCTAAGTCTATCATACTCAATTTAGCAGTTCGTACCTAACAAACAAATAATATGCGATACAAGGGGATGAATTACTATGTCTAACACTAATAATAAATACCTCTCCAGTTCCTTTCATTGTCATTTGAATATAAACCTGAAAAACGGCATGTGACCTGGAGCTTTCAGCGTTGGCATCTGTCGGGTGTTGTGTTCTGTTCTTATTCCCTTGCTCCAACAAATTAAACAAATCATCAGGGTGTTGAATTTTATAGACTTTAATTCCTGCAACCATTACCCCGTATTTCCCATCTTCCCTAAGTTGTAATGGGGGTCCAGGATTTAACAGGTCCTTGACAAGTTCATTATATACCTCTAAATATGTAATACCTAATTCAAAGTCTCTTTCTATGCTAAGCTCCTCATGTTTTCGAAATAGTTCAGTCATCGTTAAAAAAGTAATTCCAGGAGTATCAGGGGTGCCTGTCATTGTATAAGTTTTGCCTGCGCCTGTTGCACCATAAGCAAAAACCGAACAGTTATATCCATCCATAAGAGAATTAATTAAGGAGTATGTACTGTCTTTAAAAACTTCATCATTAGTTTTGTCTTTTGTAAACACCTTGTCAAATATAAATTGTAAATGTTTGTGTGACTTTTTTAGTAGATCTCGACCTTTCTGTTGTACACCATGGAAAAAGAATGCCTGGGCCTCTTCCTTCGGGTCAAATATCAACATTTGATCATCCACTACCTTTACTGCATTCCTAAAATAAATAAATGATATGATATATGGGTGAATATTAGGTAATGGGGTCACGATGCGTCCTATCAATATTGT
Source organism: Rosalia funebris (assembly GCA_037954035.1). NCBI lineage: Eukaryota > Metazoa > Arthropoda > Insecta > Coleoptera > Cerambycidae > Rosalia > Rosalia funebris. The sequence continues at coordinate 38,686,592 of JAZFAV010000015.1, forward strand.
AATATAACAAATGTGTAATAACACTTTTATAAAACATTTAAATTAAATTAGAAAGAAATTAAAATAGAAAAAAAAAAAAGGATATATGAAATCTATAGATTAAACCAAAAAAATGTAATTTTGGCTTGTTCCCATGATGTTTTATCTACTAAATATATAACGCTACCTTTAAAACAATACCAAAAATATATTCTGAATCTATAAACATATCATAGATAATAAAATATTATTAATAAAATGTATTAAATATGTATTACTGAGTGTCTTCCTATGTTACTGTAATTACCCTGTCTATACTTAAAAAGCGCCATTGTCACTATGGTGCAGTTAGCAGCGCTGCCATATACGATTAGGTGCAAATAAAACTAATTTTTCAAAATCTGTACCAGTTAGTTGCTATGTGATCTTCAATGACTGAACTTGTGTTAATGCCAGTCACTTAGTCATTCCACTGTTCGTAGATTTTGATTGGAAAAGTAAGTATATTTTATAAATATAATTATTAATTTGTGTTAGATAAAAAAGTTAATTAGATCATGAACTTGTGAAAATTGTAAGTTAGTTTTTTTTAATAGAATTGTAATATTAAGTGTAATTCCGTCATTACCCTGGTGCAATTCCCCTGTAAAATTAAGTACTACTTCTACAGGGGAGATACATTTTAATTTAGTAATGTAGCTATTAAAGCCTTTTTTTGTATTATACGACCATAACAAAACATTAAGAAATAAGAAATTGACAAGGGAGGAAGCATTAGAGAAAAAGAGAAAAGCAGAAAAAGCACGTTAATAGCGCATAAGCATGACCCTCAGAAGTATGCAGACCAAAAAGAGAAAGAGAAATTAAAATATTTAAAAAAAAAAGGACGATAGTAAAGTAAAAGTCGCTATGAAAGATATGACTACTAGGGAAAATCGGTTAGCGAGGAAAAGTTGGAGAAAAAATATTGCCGCCTATCGCAAGACAAACTGCTTTGAAGGACATAACAGGGTAATAAAAGAAACTACACAACCACCTTATGAAGGTGTATGTTCACACAATGAGGAAGAAAATATAGAGATTAATAAGAAGAACTGAGTATCTGATGGTAAAAACATAGCTGCTGAAAGAAAGTCTGAGAGGATCCGCAAAATCCATAATAAAATGTTGAAAGACAGACGCAGAAATAAACAAGTTGAAAAAAAAATTACACAAATACAAAAGGCGATTACAACGTGCTAAGAAAATAAAGAATCTAATACCAAATAGTAAGGTCAACAAAATGTTATCTGATCCTAGCTCTGGCTCAAAAGAGAATATTACACGAACTTTGTACTTGGAGAAGTTATTAAACGGATACCTTTACACTGTAAGTGGAAATTTAGTTCGCAAGTATAAAGTTTTTAAAGAAATTGGAAATATTTCAATGAAAACGGTAATTAAGGCAAACAATAAAAACAGTTCCTTACTACATCATGAGAGGACGTCAAGAAAAGACCAGATAACAAATGATACGGAAAACAGTGTCGTTCGTACCTTGCTCTGAAAAATAGGATAAATCGTACAAGATATCAAATAAATTTAATATTTTTGAAATTTAAATTACATATGTTATGTCGATGTATTGATAAGAAACTTCTTTAAAAATATATTTTTCATTTATATTATTGTTTTTATAAGTTTAAGTGATGTGATCTAATCTGAATCTACAGAGTAATTTACCGGTACATGTGTAAATTCCCTGACAGATGTATCTCCCCTGGATGCAACAAAAGATACTAAAAATAAGATAGAAAATTTCTGGCACTCTAATACTGTAGCAGGCATTGACTGCACAAAAAATATTTAATTTTATTGTAAGGATATAATGTATAGTGTAGACGTCATGTATCTTGTCGATGGTGAACCCCATTACCAAACATTCACCCATATATAATTAATTATATTACAAATTAATAAACACGTTAATAATTTATAACAATATGTAACATACCTACAATCATCACCTTGTTCTCTCTCATTGGGAGGCCTTACTCTAACAACTACTCTAATATTTGCATTTCCTGGTTGGATACAAGCTTGTACTCCTGAATTTGGACGAGAAAGAGCCTTTACGATAGAACTTCTCTTTGTCAATGACCCTCTACGCCGGGGGGTATTTAAATCGCGTTTATTTTTAACCATTGTATAAGTTATTCACACTTCAGTTAATTTACATTTAGTATAATTATGTATTCATGTAAAACGTCTGTATATAAAAATATCAAATAGATTTGTCAGATAATTTTTTGATGGAATGAAACGTAAAAAAATAATCGTTCTTTACCTGACAAAACACAGAACTTTAAAAAAACAAATACATGGAAACCGTTATTTTTCAAACATGTTTTAAAAGGAAAATGGAATGAAGTTAGCTACATACATACCATAGAGAGTATTCCTGAGAGATTGTTACGTTCGTTTCTCACAATCTTTTTTGATCATTAGGTTAGTTTTATTGCCACAAATTATTATGGCTATTTACTTTATTATATGACAACTATAAAATATTGGGCAAATTCGTGTATTCTTTATGATAATCCGTATTAAGAACATAATAAAATTCTATATATTTTTTATAAGATTTTTTATTTGAATTTGCTGCTCCTTTCTTTCATTTATTTTATTGCATAACTATATTTCTTTGATTGCAGGAATTTGAATTACATCGTTGATTTAATTTAACTATTATAAATAAAAATAATAATAATTTATTCTAGTTTATTTGTAAAAGAATCATAATTTGACAAGTCCATAAATTCTAGTAGTTCTAAGTGGAGTTTCTATAATCCATACAGGTTAATGTGATCTCCACATGCATTTTGACTCAGTAGATAGATATTGCTTTACACTGCTGACAAGCGATAAATATTTGTTTTCTTGTGTCATTAATTCTTTTCAAATTGTTACTTGTTACGTGTCCTGTATCTATCAGTTACAACCCCATGCATTAAAAATAAAAAAATCTGACAAATCATCTTTCAAGAAAGCAAGATAGAGGTCTGTTTGATTTTAACAAGGAAAATAACAAACAGAAATAATGTCAGACATATAACTGACATTTTTGTTACACAATTTCTATATCATCAAAAATTTATAATGTAAATGTTGTCAATTTAATATTTTTATCAACAATTACATTTGGTTACGGAGCTGCTGAAAATAACCGTCTCCATTCCATAAATGCTAAGTTCAAGCAATATCGTTCAACTGACCGATTCATGACCAATGACCACTCCTGTAGCGATCAGCTCGAGTGAACGTAACCGTTGTTAAGTCAAAGTTTACAGAATATATATACTTATAACAAGTTACTGCACTCCTACGGTCGACCCGCTTCGGCGTTTCCCTTTTCTGTCTAGTTCTAGCTGGAAACGAGCCGTAATTTCTGTTCGGTGTGCTGCCCAACAAAGGGAGCCGTAGTGGTCACACTTGCTGCTCGCTTTGATGGGCGGCATCGCTTAAATCACTTTTGATTATATAACTTCTAAGTGCCGCCGCGGAGTGCGGTAACTTATAATTATATATTCTGTAAATTTTGATTAAGTATTACCAGTATAGTCATCGTTTAAGTCTCTCTTATTGCTTATAAATACTGGGAATTAGTTATTGGTTATTTGGAAGTGACAGTTATCTATTAACATTTAATTATTATTACTAATACATTAACATCTAATGAAAACAGCATACGTGTAAAAAGAGCAGAACTGAACTTCTCTGACTAGTTACAATCACTGCGGCGAAATCTATTCTATATGTTTATAGGTTAATTTTCTATTAGGCATTCTGTTATTATGTATAAAATACACATATGAAGTGTAAAGTAAATACAATTTTTTGAGATATATCGCCATGTCTTTTAAAGTGAATTGTAGAAGGCTTTTGAAAGAAGATATTAATATACCGTGCAAAGATTTGTCATTATTTTTACTGGGTAAAATCTTGGTGCGAAAGATAAAGGATGGTACCTTACTTAAAGGACGAATAGTTGAAACCGAAAGTTATTTGGGCGGAGAAGATAGGGGATCGAATACTTACAACGGGAGGCAAGTGATATTAACAATCTCAATTCAGGGTAATTATTGACTTTAGAGTAAAACTCTCAAACCCTCGCCAAATTTTAGCTACCCCCTATTTTCAAGGGTGTTGAAAAGGAATCTGCCTTCAGTTTTTGGCGGTGGTACACAGTTTTCGAGAAAACGAATTTTTAATTTTCCGCAAATGACCATATTTCCTTATCAAATAATTTCAACTTAACTACATAGATACCTAATATTAACGTAAGTAGATGCTACAATACTTCCTCTATACATGTCATATATTAAAACTGTCATAAAACTTATACATTACGATTTTCTAATTTACTTGTAATGTTTACAATTTTCGTGCAACCGTCGATTTGCTATCCAAGCGTTTCGAGTTATAGAGGTGCTGCGATAACAAATAGTCGGCGTCATGAAAATTGTAAATATTGTGAATAAATTAGAAAAACGTAATGAATAATAAGTTTTATGACGATTTTAATGCGATATAAATAAAGGAAGTGTCGTTATAGCATCCACTTATATTAATATTAGGTATTTATGTAATGTAAAGTGAAAGTTATTTGAGAAGAGAGTGGTGTCGTGTGGAAAAGTTGAAAATTCATTTTTTCAAAAACTATGTCCGACTGCGAAAATCTGAATCCAGATTCGTTTTCAACGCCCCTGAAAGTGGGCGTTGCTAAAATTTGGTGAGGATTTCAGATTTTAACTCTAAAGAAAATAATTAACCAATTCAGTTTGTATTTTTCCTGTTAAAAGGCGAACTGCGGGAAATGAACCAATGTATATGTCCGCGGGAACTTGTTATATTTATATGACCTATGGAATGTATCATTGCTTTAACATCTCGAGCACTGAACCAGGAGCTGCAGTTTTGTTAAGGGCTTTAGAACCTATATATGGTTTAGAAAGTATGAAGACATTTAGAGGTAAATAATGCATTTGCTACGAGATTGTTAAGATGTATATGATCTATATATTTCTAGCTGAGAAAACCAAGAGTGGCAAAAAAGTTAAGAATGCATCGGAGCTTTGCAATGGCCCATCCAAATTATGCATGGCTATGAACATTACTAAGGATAATTTTAATAAAGTGGATTTAACTGACCCAGAAAATAATGAATTGTGGCTAGAGGATGACCCTGAGTTTGAGAAAGAAAAAGTAACTATTGTTCACACCTCTAGAGTAGGAATCGCCTCTGCTGGACCAGAATGGGCGAGCAAACCACTAAGATTTTATATTTTAAACAATGAAAGTATCAGTAAAAGAGACAGAAATGCAGAGAAAGAATTTCAACCTTTAGTTGACGATTGAAAAATGTTAAATATTTTTGGTGTCCTTTTTTCTATAATGTACAATAAAAAGCATTTATCCTATATTATTATTATTACTATTACTAATATATATAGACGATTTATTAAGGTGTGATATAAAGAACACTATTGGTTTGTGGTGGATTGATATGTTCTATGAACAAATATATATGCATAAAAAATGAAAATGTTTAACTGGTTGCCTATATAGGCAACAAGTTAAACATCACAGAATACCTATAATATCGGAAATCATGTACTATTCATTTCATCGCTATTTGCCAAACAAAAAACTCATCTTGCCGATAAACGGAAGAGTCTACCTGAGCCTAGCCATAAAACCAAGCTAGGTTATGTTTTAAGATTTTTTATTTGGCAAATAGCGATGATATCAACTATTTATATATAGTATTACGTATTTTATTCCTATGTAGAATGTGCGATTTATCAAGTATAAAAAGTAAGTTACTGAATAGATAAATATTATTCTTTTCATGGACGTATCTGTTGTGTGGGGCCTGGATATTGTAAAAGTCTTCTAAATTTTAATACGTTTATTTAGCTTCCAAAATGAACTCCAAAGAATACATTAATTTCATCGATCACGGAGCACGAGTTCTCTGTCTTCATAACATAAAACTCTACGAGCAAAAAGACAGATAAAACTAGACAACCCTTAAGCTAAGTTTACAACTATTCTTAAGCTACGTTTACATCATTACAGAACAATATCTATAATATTTTTTATTTGCACAAATTTAGTAGTTCAAAGATGTTTTGAAATGAATTGTATATTTGAAAGTAACATCGCAATAAAAAATTAGGGCAAAACAATTTTATACCTATGTATATTTTACAAATAAACGTATACCAAAAGAAATAACCTGATATAACTTCGGGAATTAATGAACCTTGGGGTTTTTTTTAGCCTGGATAAGTAATTAATAAATCTTATTCGCCAACATTGTTATAAGATTTATATTCGACCTAAATAAATTAGTGCTCCAAGATCCAAGTGAATTAACCCGAATTAATTGGTGACTCCATTTTCGTCTATCGGAAAAATAATCCACATAATAAACTAAAAGTATACTGTTGAACTATAAAAAAAAACACGAGAATGGTGTACTAAACAAAATACAAGAAAAATTACACCTACAAATTATTTAATTGTATAATGATGGGATCATTTACTATAACCTGTTCTTTTGTTATCAATTATGGGATCATAATACGACTCCTTGACTTCTTTGAGATATATTCTTTGATTTTGATGTTTTCTGATCAGTGGTGGAGAATGAAGCATAGAAAATTGATAATTTTGAATTAATAACCTTAAAACTTCTAGGAAATAAGTACCTTCCAAGTTATTATTTTACCATGTCCTTTAAATTAAATTCTAGAAGGCTCGTAAAAGAAGACATTGATAAGCCATGTAAGGAATTGTCATTATTTCTACTGGGAAAAATTTTAGTGTGCAAGTTAGAGAATGGCACTATACTTAAAGGACGAATCGTTGAAACTGAAAGTTATTTGGGAGGAGAGGATAAAGGGTCACATTCCTACAATGGCAGGCAGGTAATATGTACATTTAGAGAATTTATTTTCATTTTTATTGTTTAAAGAAAAACTATAGCAAATGAACCAATGTATATGGAAGCTGGAACATGCTATATCTACATGACCTACGGAATGTATTATTGTTTCAATATTTCAAGCACTGAACCAGGGGCTGCAGTTTTATTAAGAGCTTTAGAACCCACTTTTGGATTAGAAACCATGGAAAAATTCAGAGGTAAACCATATACTTAACAGAGGCAATCTGATACAAGAATAATATATATGTATATTATTCTTGTAGCCGAAAAGACAAAAAGTAGCAAAAAATTTGTTAAGATGTCACAATTTTGTAATGGCCCATCAAAATTGTGTATAGCAATGAATATTACTAAAAACAACTTGAATAAAACAGACCTAGCTGATCCAGGAAATAATAAAATTTGGCTTGAGGATGATCCAGAATTTCAGGACAAGAAGGTAACCATTATTCATACCTCCCGAATAGGGATTGCGTCTGCTGGGCCAGAATGGGTAAACAAACCTTTGAGGTTTTATATTTTAAATAATGAGAGTGTCAGCAAACGTGACAAGAAAGCAGAAAAAGAAAGGGAGCCTTTTATTGATGAGTAAATCATTTTTTTTTGTTTTTATAATAAAAATTCGTGTAGTTTTTGTTTTTATAATAAAAATTCGTGTAGATACAAAAAATGTTGTTTTATTGTTATTTGAAGATTTCATAAATGATTATTGAATAAAGAATAGACTACATATTTATACATAATGTCTTTATGTTTGATCCGTTTAACTGGTTGCCTATTATTAGGTGGTCATACTGTCACAGCTGATATTGACATTTGTGTTTGTAGCTGTTCTCTAGTTTGTATGTTGTTGATTAAATGTACCATTTAAATTCTAAAAGGCTTACAAAAGAAGATTACAATAAGCCATGCAAAGATATGGCAATGTACCTTCTAGGAAAGATATTAGTTCGAAAACTAGAAAACGGTGAAATTTTAAAGGGGAAAATTGTGGAAACTGAGTGTTACTTAGGGGGTGACGATAAAGCATCTCATTCGTATAATGGCAGGTAAATATTATTTAACATGCTTGATTAAACGTTTTAAGTTTCATTACACATTTATTGCTCAGACTAACAGAACGAAATGAACCTATGTACATGCCACCTGGGACTGCGTATGTTTATATGTTGTATTTTGGATATCATTGTCTGAACATATCCAGTGAAGAACCTGGCGCAGTAGTGTTAATAAGGTCCCTAGAAGTAATTTCCGGTGTTGAGACGATGGAAAATTTTAGAGGTATTCATAAAATATAAAGTAAATTAAGTATTTATTAAAATAATCTTTCCAGTTTTAATTAATAAAAATCTCAATAAGAAAATAAAACTTATAAATCTCTGTGATGGTCCATCAAAACTATGTATTGCTATGAATTTAACTAAAGACAATTCAAATAAATTGGATTTATCAGACCCAAGTAACGATGAAATGTGGTTGGAAGATGCTATAGATAGGGATGAAGAAATAACAGTTATTAATACTTCTCGAATAGGAATTGGTCCTGCAGCTGAAGAATGGGCTAGCAAACCTTTGAGATACTATATATTGAATAATAAATGTGTTAGCAAGAGAGACAAAGAAGCAGAGAAAATTTACACTTAACTCTATATAACAATAATATTAGTTAATTCTAAAGTGTATTCATAATTCATCACTATAAATAAAATTTAATTTCATGGTAATTCATAAAAATTCATTAGTGTTTTCCCCACATATTGATCGTGGTGTTCACAAAACACCAAAAATAATACGATAATGATGTGGTGCCATCTGTTAGGGTGGAATGGAAATTCATATGGATTGGTGACCGTGGCGGCAGATCATATATTTGACCTAGTTGCATGAGTATAATAGAAAAGGTGTGCCGAAAAAAAAAGTTTAAATATACACGAAAATCAAATAATTATATAATAATTGGCAACACTGAATTGGATAGGTGGACTAAAAGCAAGAAATAAAAATAATTATTTAAAATGTAAATTTAATATTCATTTAGATTTTATTTAATGAACACAATCAAATTTATCATTCAATGGACGCATTTAAATTTTGTCGAAAGAAATTAATGTCTCCTTTGAAATTAACAGCCATAAAGTAACGGATTCAGATTATCAAAAGACTATTTTTAATTATAAATTAAATTAATTACAAAATTAAATTTTTGATTTCTAACTTGTATTAATTGAACAATACTCGCTGCTACGGTAATCCATATAAAATAACTGAGCCGATAAACCATTTTCGAGAAACGGTTTATTGATCTACAGAATTCGAAAGGATTCAGCGACGAGTGCCTCATTTTAGCTAAGTCGAGAATCGGATATTTAAGAATCGGTGATCTGATTCACCGAGTCACTTCACTGAGTGAACTCGCTCATGAGGTTTATGAGTTACCCATCTCTGATGAAAAGATAATCCTATTTTGATTCTGTGATCAAACCACAGAGGAACTAAAAGAGGTTCAAAACTCCAGTGGCGCCACCATCCACTCTTTTCTGTCTAGAACTTGACAAACATGGTGAGTTTGTACTAATATTTTACTTTATCCTATTCATCATTACGTTAAGTAATATGTGAATTCAAATGAAGCCATTAAATTGATACACATATCACCTCGATGATAATATTTCTGTTTCTTTTAAGGGTATAGACATTAATCATAAGTACGACCGAAAGGTTAGGCGTACAGAACCTAAAAGTCAAGATGTGTATTTACGACTTTTGGTAAAGGTATGTTTAATTTCATGCTATATTTTCATCAACCACTAACATATATTTTCTGTTTCAGTTGTATCGTTATTTGGCTCGTCGTACCGGTGCCAAGTTCAATAAAATAATCTTGAAGAGATTGTTTATGAGCAAAATTAATAAGCCCCCAATATCATTGGCCAGAATCGTACGTTTAATGAAAAAACCGGGTCGCGAGGGGCTAACGGCAGTTATAGTTGGAACTGTTACTGACGATTCTAGGATTTTTGAGGTTCCAAAATTGTCAGTGTGTGCTCTGCGTGTTACTGAAACTGCACGGGCCAGAATTCTCAAGGCTGGTTAGTACCATTATTATGTATAAGTACTTAAAGTGGTGCCTGCTTGTTTTAAATAAGTGTTGAAGATGTTTTGTTTTTGTGCAGTAGATCCCCTCAAAATTTGTTTTCAATAAAGTAATAAAAATTTGCATGTTCTTCCTAGTTTTGGGATAATCTAAATAACTATGTAGTCGAGCTAGCAAAGAAGCTATTGATTGTATACTAATAGTGTTGCAGAATAAAAATGTATATGTGCAAAATGATTATTTTGGGTTTCATAAAGTATCAGTTTTAAGTGGAATAATAAAAATGTTACAGAAGAATTAACATTAAAGAAATTCTCATAGCAACATGAAAATTGGAACGCATTAAAAATGCTCTTCATTTTGAACATAAATAATAGTATGGAAAAATTGGAAGTGCTCTAATTTTTGTGTAGTTTGTAACAATGTAATTAAATATTCATGAACACTTAACCAAATATATTTTTACTTGCAAAATAAACATTTTTAAATAACTTTCAACTATTGTGAAATTAAATACTAGTAATCTATAATCTATGAAATTAAATACTATAATCTTAATCTAGCAACTTAGTCTTGTTTTGTAATGTTGGAGTATTTATTGTATAACTGTTTTAAGACAATACTTTTTATGATCATGGTTTTTTACATTTTTTTAGGTGGTGAAGTAATTACATTTGACCAGCTGGCTTTGCGAGCTCCAACAGGCTCGAAAACTGTCTTAATGCAAGGAAGAAGGAATGCACGTGAAGCTGTGAAACACTTCGGGCCAGCTCCAGGTGTGCCCCACAGCCACGCTAAGCCACTTGTGCGTTCCAAGGGACGTAAATTTGAAAGGGCTCGTGGACGCAGACGCTCGTGCGGTTACAAGAAGTAGACTTAAGTTTATTCTTATATCTCTGAGTTGTATTCGATTTTGTTAATAAACGCTGGAATACAACCTACGATTTGTTTATTTAAATAGTTTTATTTCTATAATGAAATAACACAAAATACCAGCAGTATTTGTTTATTTCATAAATAAAATCAATTCCTGTAGTTGTCTACAACGATCTTGAATTTGGACATTTATTAGCAGCGTTGAAAAATCCCGAAATGACTGGACTATTACATCATTGGGCTTCCAGTCTAAATACAATTCTTTATCGTAGCATAGACTGAGCTGCAGTCTTTTTATTTTGTCTTGTGCTGAACTGAGGTAGGGCAACAATATTTGCATATAAAATAGACGCTATGAATTATCCAATATGAGTTAATCCTACTTTATTTGTATATGTCGTGTTTTATTAAGTTCCTTAATAAATAAAGATGGTCAAAAATAAAACCGATTTGAACTCCGAGGCATTTTTTTTACGACGTCGTAATTTTTGGTTATGTTGATCTATTCAAAATTTTGCCGTTTTCATAGGAAAAAGGTTATTTATTACAGACATTTGACAGCAATTATTTAATCGAAAATGCTATCCTAATTAGAATGGCATGTTTAACCGAGAAATAAGATAAAATAGTGGATAACATCAACTGTTTTTCGTCGTTCATTTTTTCCTTTATTTAAATTTCAAAAAAATATATATATACATAAAATACGATTTAAATTAAGTTTTGGGAGTAACAATACCTTGGATGAAGTTTTTTTTACTTTCGGAAATTTTCTATGTTGCTGATAACGGGAGAATAAATAAACTATCCCAGAGGCTATGGGGGGATATATAGGTGACAGAAATAATGCAATTTTAAAAACCTTTGCATGTGTATAATGACAATTATTACGTTCATTGTCAAAGATGGAAAACAACTAGAGAATATGTTTGCCAATGGAACATGAATATATTATTAGATACATGATTATAGTTATTGAATTGATATGTATATCAAGTAGATAATGAAGTAAAAATAAATGCACTGTTAATTAATTACACTAAGCGACTAAAACCAGGAATTAAAATTAAAGGACCAATCAACAGCTATAGCAACATGTCATATAGATTCTTTAAATGTAATGATTGATAGTATTGATACTATTATTTAAAAATAATTGTGTTTGCTCCTAAAACTGGTTTAATCTACACAATGTATCTCGTGAAAAATTCGTTATTTCTCTGATCAATGATCGAGAGTATTAGAGAGAGAAGAAGATAGTAGTATCATCACAGAGGACGAATGATTGGTAATCTGTGAGTATCTTTCATTAGAACTACTTCTTAGCACGTGATATGTTAACCTTATTTTTTACGTGTTAATTTGTATTTGTAAATGTGAACTATATTATTAAAACGTCTAAAAAATGAAAACACCGAGCTTCGAAATTATTGCTGGTACCTACGAAGAATTCGTAATAGGATATTATTTTACAAAAAAGGTACATTCCATTACTATTATCTGTTTGAAATTATTCTTTATTCTATTTTAGCCATCGGAACTTACTCAAAGCTTTGCCTCTCACAATCATAGTGGTAGCGTACGATGCGTGGCAGTATCTGGGCCCTATTTGGCCAGCGGAGCCACAGATGATAGAATAATAGTATATGATTTAAAGTCTCGGAAAGAACATTGCATGTTAACCCACCATAATGCTACAATAAACTGTTTAAAGTTTACGAATAATCATTCACATCTTGTATCAGGTAGTGCAGATGGAGTTTTAGGGATTGTGAGGGTAGGAAACTGGCAGTTAGAGAAACAGTGGGAGAAAGCACATAAAGGCTCAGCTGTGCTAGATATTGCCATACATTCATCAGGAAAGTTAGCTCTTACGTTAGGCTCTGATTGTAGCTTGCGGACTTGGAATTTGGTAAAAGGTCGTCAAGCATATGCAGTGAATTTAAACAGTAAAAGTAAGGATGCTAAAAGCTTGAATAAAATTGTGTGGGCAGAGGATGGCATCAGATTTATTTTATATGGTGGTAAATACACAGAAATCTGGAGTATAGAAAGTGGAGGTATTTTAAGGATAATCGAACATGACGAAAAAGTCAGTAGTTGTATTTGGTTATCAGATGATGAAATATTAGTTGGATATGAAAATGGACAGATAGCAAGAGTTGAAGTTAACGATTGCTCAAAAAATGTTCAAAATGCTCATGATGGAAGAGTTAAGGCTTTAGCAAAATACAGCAAGTGGATTGTGTCTTGTTCAAGTACTGGAGAAATTAAAGTGTGGACTAAAACATTGAAGGAGTTAGCGAAACAGGATTCAGGATGTAGAATAACTTGTTTGGAAATAGTAGCACCCCTAAATGAAAAGAAGGAAGAGGAGGAGGAAATCTTGGAAATAGTTGAAAAGCAAACTATAAATAGTAAGGTTGAAAAAAGTTGTGTTGTAATAGAAGTTGAGGGTAGTGATAATGAAAGTATCATTTTTAATACCAACCATAAGTTAGATAGCACAGAAGACAGCAAGAATATTGAAGATGATCTGAGGATTCTTCATCAAAGGAAAAAAAAGAAACGCAAACCTGAAAGTGTGATAAACACAGAGAACTATAATGTTAAGAAAAAGAAAAATAAGGAAATTGAAGGAAAAAATAATGAATCGATTGATGTGGAAGTGGGGAATAGAAAAAATGTAAAGTATAATCAAGGTCGGATAGAGAAGAAAGTAAATAAATCGATTGGGAATTAAAAAAATTCAAAATATGCTATTAAGAAGAAAAGCAAATAGCGAGAAGATATTTGATTTTAATTTTATTGATGATACTAATTTATATTTTCCAAATATACGCTTTGCTTAATTTTGTTATTACATCTGTTTATTAAATGTTATAAATTACCTGACTTTATTTTAAATAATTCGGTATCATCTTTTCAAGGATTTTATTTTGTTGATGAATTTGAAGGAAATACATCAAACGGAAGATACATATAAATGTTTAATAGAAAACACTTAAAATAAATATATACTGTGAGAATACTGTCAACAAAAACAATAAATACTACTTGGTAAATATTTCATCATTAAACAAATAAAAAAATTTTAAGTATTGCAAATTATTGATATCCGTTCGTTGTAAAATTTGTTTTTTTTTCACATTAACAGTCTTGAGCACCTGCATCCTGATTAAACCAATCAGTTTCAACAATTTTGACGCACGCATGACTTTGGGGTATCCAGTATGACAGCAACGGCATGTCGCATTTATGCACTTCCAAAGACCGCATAAGATTGTCGCAAGGGCCCGTCGACCAACTAATCACGCATGCTATGTTAAACCATCGTAAGCAGATGGCCATCAGGTAGTACTTGAGAGCAGAAACTGGGATAACTTTGTTCCCTATAGCTTCCTCAACTCGCAAGAACATTCTGGGTAGGGTTTTTGGTAATGTGCCCTTAAACTCTACATTCCAAACACTGTCTACTTTTGATACTCTACATACTTCTCCGCTAGTAGGAAGGACAAAACCTTTTGGCAAGAGTTGTCGGAAATGTTGCAGGACATCTATGTATACTTCTTCTACTTTGATTCCAATTAGAACGCAGTATAGTATAGTCTGGAAGACATCTTTTGGCATTTCTGTGTGTAATTCACGTAGTTCTTTTGGTGTAGGACAATCTACTGGGCATTCAGGTATGTCGTGTGGTACAAGCCTGTATATTTCAGCTCTTAATAAGAAGACAAACCATAAGTGAAGATGGGCAAATACAAATGGTTCACCCACAAGTTTTTTTAATGATCTTAATGTCGGTTTTCTAGTTGCACCTTGAGCTCTTTGACTATTCCTTAAAGATTTTTCGTCCTCATATATTTTATCTGCTTTGTCTGTCAATTCTTTACTTATTTTATTCAGATTTTCATCTATAAACTCATAGTGATGCAAGAGAGGTATCTAAAATATAAAAATTTTAAACTAAATTACATTATTGTTTACGTTAAACCTGATTATTATTAAAAATGTATAACGAAGGGCTAATTAATATAATTTTCATTACTTACTTTATGTTCGCCCAATACAACAATACAATATTTCCTCTTAAAACCTCTTGCTAATGAATCTTTGACGGTAAACACGTGTGTTATAATATGACCCTTTTCGTCTTCACCGAAGTACATTGTACCTTTATCATGACCTTCCTGTACAACTGTCTAAAAAGTATGCATTAAAAACGCAAAAATAGAGGATACGAAAACTTACTTCGAGACTCAGACTCCTCATCACAGCTTCTTTCATAAGAGCTGCCATCTTTTCATCGAGAGCAGTCCGTGTACTAACATAGTATATTTTATCATCTATACAACCATAAGCCACATCTAACTCTATTGATTCGCAAGCATCACAGACAGGAACATTGAGCGTGGGCGGGGGCACTTCAGGTACTGCCTCGGTCCTTTGTGAACACATAATAACACAAGGGCCATGAATTTCGCAAAAGTGGCCCATCGCTATTGTAACTTCCATGTCTCAAGCTGCAAGTAAACACTCTGACTACAATAATCTTCATATGCAAAAATAAAAATAACCGATGCGTCAACATCACATGAATTTTATTTTTATACATTCTTGAGGTTATATTTATGTTTTGAACGTAAGGTATTGGCTTTTTTTATACGAGATACGAGTAATACGAGAGTTTGAGTACACACTTATTATGTTCCTTGCTTTCTCTTGTTGCAATCAGTAATCATGTTAACAAAAAGAGCCAATAAATGTTAAGCATATTTAAATACGCCTCTTTTACTGGATAAATTTATCCTCTTAATTCATAATTGTATTTTGCAGCGCCAATTAATTCATGATCCCTGTAGTGTGAATTGTGAAATCCATAAACTTGAGTATTTAATTATTCCTCTGCTTTAATTTAAATTATTCATATATGCATTAATGAAATAATTTAATATTATTAATAGAATTATTCATGTCTAATGAATTCATGCATGTTTAATCACCTATTTTTTGTCTCCATTAATAGGATTATTTTTAAAAACGAAGCTGTTGGTTGAAAAGTTTTTTTTAAAGCTTTTCAGATGACTCTCATGTTACACAAAGGTGTCAGACATAAAGATTAATCTTTTCTTTTTTGCTATTTCTT
Organism: Rosalia funebris; assembly: GCA_037954035.1. NCBI lineage: Eukaryota > Metazoa > Arthropoda > Insecta > Coleoptera > Cerambycidae > Rosalia > Rosalia funebris. The sequence continues at coordinate 38,702,681 of JAZFAV010000015.1, forward strand.
ATATGTTATACATTACATAAATCTTAAAATTATGTTTTTTAATTATGATAGAGTAAATTAAATTTAAAAACTAAGTAGAACACTAGGAAGGTTAAATACCCCCGTGTGTTATATTTAGTAGATGCATTATTAATTTTCCACCAACTACAACACTCATTATTTTACTAATGAATATGACCGTAATAGCAAATATTTTTTTTGCAATTGAAGGGGAAACTAACAAATAGAATAATATTTTATTTCACCTTTCTGAATGAGGTAGGTTCTATTTCAGATATTAATACTTATTTTGTACATGTTATTTATAAGAAAAATTGCGCCCACCTAATTTTATTAATAAAGAATTAGTTATTACCAAAATATGTGTTTGATAAGATATAATTTAATTTGTACAGCATTGTTTAGTTTCAACATTTTCATTATTAGATATTTTCAAAATGTTCGATGTTAAAAAATCAAAACAAACCAACGAACATATTTTAATCTGACGTAGAGATAAATATCTGCGTATGACGCCGATAAACAAAATGACTTCTATTCTACTTTAATCGCCCGTCGAACGGCGAACACAATTTGTAATGTTGGCAATTTCTGTATATTCAAGTGTTTTTCCAGGATCCTTACCTGAAAGGTAAAATATAAAATTAACGGCCTTTAAGGGTCTAAACGGCCCTTTAAGGGCCGTTTAGACTAGCCGACCCGACAAAACAGAAGCCCCGCCCCGTCAGTCCGACTGGGCGTTCTTTTCGTTTCTCCCACCATCGGTCAGAATTGTACGTTTACACGATCCGTTGCCGTTCCCGATCCCCATTTCACCGAGTGTCCAGTCTAAATAAATAATATACATCTACCTACTTCTATCTATCAAGAAGCAATCAGCAGATAACAAACAGATTTACTAGAACAAGAAACACCAGAAATATAGAATCCCGCCAGAAAAAGGTGATTTGGCGGGTAAATTGGATCCGTTGGCCGTTTAAACGGCGCGTTTGTCAGGGAGAAAAGGTGGGGGAACCCAAGAACGGAAAGAAATTCCATCCGTCCTTCCGTTCACGTCGCTAGACCCACATCGGATCGGTAGCACCGTTTGGACGTTTTCACACTAACCGACACGACAACGACATCGCATGTAAATCAAATGGGAAGCGTTCTCACTCGCCGATATGCCACTCTTTCTCACTCACTGGTATCGGTAAATGTGAAAATGCCCTTTAGACGTTCCGTTTTCTCGGGTCGACGGGGCGGAGCTTCCGTTTTATCGGGTCGGATGGGCTAGTCTAAACGGCCCTTAAAGATGGAGAGACGAGGAGAATAGAAGGGATCTCATCTGTACATATTCTGACTGGCGTCTAAACATAGGAATGCGATCCTCTTAGTGCGCACGCGCACTGGGTATCTCACCGAGTAATCGTACACCGTCCGTAGATTCCGTAGAAATGTATTTGAGGTTAATTGTTATGTAAGTAAAGTGCTTTTTGTTGATGTTCTCTAGTTTATGATTTTGGATATTCAATATTAAAAATAGTATATGTAGGCATATACATTATATTTGCCTTGAAAATTATTCAGGTTGGACTTATTAAGCAAAAAATAAAATTGAAGATAACAACGAGTTGAAAATGCTGGGTAGAGATTCTTAGTAAACCTTATGTTTGCTATCGAAATTCCAAAGAAAAAATCATAAATGGCATAGAATCCAATTTATTAGAAGTAATCTCCAAAATAAAAACTGAAAACCATTCGAAGGAATAATTGCTATTCATATTAGAGAAATCCAAAAATATGAAAAGTGTGATGAATATTGGGAATGATAATTTTTTAATTGTCAAAGATACAAGCAGGAAACAAGAACCATCAAACAAGAATATATCAAAACAATCATTTTATTCTACTAGAAATACAAAAAGCAATTCTAATAATAAAAAATCAAATCCAAAGGTCCCAAAGGAGCACCAAATAATCAAGAAAACACAGGTTCAGAGGTAGTTTCTAATAATAGTTGGAATGATAATTTTTATTTATAATAATTTTATATTTAATCATAGGTTATTTATGTAATACCTACATATGATTGATGAATTAATTGTTGTAGTTTAACGTACATAAAAATATAATTTTTGTAGTTAGAATTAGTGTTTACTTAACCTTACTGTTTCTACTATCCCCAAATTTTATACAAATGTTTTCAAATGTTCACATCCTAAATGACTCAGAACTGACTCGTATAACAAAATTGTCTACTTCTCACCATGCATAAATTAAGATTTAAATAATATTTTGAGGAATGTTATCATAAATCTTAACATAAAAAAAGAAATATGATTCTATGAATATTTTGTACAATTCATAAAAATAAAATATACCTATATTTGCAATAATAATTAAAACGAGTTCATTCTACATTTTAAATTTGGTGCAAAACTTAAAACGAGTTGGTTCTATATTTTAAATATGGTGCAAAATTTAATCTTGGTGCTGTGCACATGCGCTCTTATATTTAGACGTCACTGTAAAGGTGCACACGCGCAATAGCAGGATCTCATTCCTATGTTTAGACGCCAGTCATATTCTGTGTGTCGTATCTCTGGACTGAAATTTGCTCTGTGTTAAAGCTTTTATGATCTGTGCTCTGTGTGTTATGATTGTAAATAAGGTTATGTGTAGATTTTGTGATTAAGGGAATATAAACAATATGAACGAATTAACTGAAAAATTTTCAAAAACTGAAGTTGGTGGGCCATCTAGTAGTACAGACAGTTCTGAAGAAGGTTTTTTTGTTATCAATTTATACATTTAGCTTTATGATATGCAAATTTTTAGATGAATTACCGGATTTCCCAGTAGCGATGTGGGATTTTAACCAATGTGATCCAAAAAAGTGTTCTGGCCGAAAATTGGCTCGACTGAAACTAATTAAATCACTAAAAATTAAACAACGTTTCCCGGGGTTAGTTTTAACTCCAACAGGCGAAAAATGCGTTAGCCCTAACGATAGAGAAATTGTACAAAGTAAGGGCATTGCAGTGGTCGATTGCTCTTGGGCTAGGATAGATGAAACACCTATAGCTGCTTTAAAGCCAGTGCACGGTCGTCTTTTACCATTTTTAGTCGCAGCAAACCCTATAAACTATGGCCGACCGTGTCAATTAAGTTGCGTAGAAGCTGTTGCTGCCACTATGTATATTACAGGTTTTAAAGAGTTTGCTAATTTCTATCTTGAGAAATTTTCTTGGGGGCACTCTTTTATTTCTTTAAATAAAGAGTTACTGGACATTTATGCAAATTGTACCGACAGTAAGTCTGTAGTGGTGGAGCAAAATAAATATATAGAGAAGGAACAAAATAAACAGTCCAGAAGTAGAAACGGTATGTTAAATTATTTTTATTTTCAGTTGTGTTATTTAAGAGATTTTCTTAATTTTATGTATGTTGTGGTTCTATTGTATTAGAAATCTACAAGTTTGTTGTTACAGCTCGACTGGATTTGCCAAGTTCTTCGAGCGAATATGATAGTGACTGAGGGTATTAAATGAAACTAATTGTTAATATTTTAATATATAATAAAAAATATATAAAAAAATTATGATGCATGTACTTCCTCGATCGTCATATGGGCCATAAACCTCAGCCTTAACTGCAGCTGAGGCCTCAACCTCCTGATAACTGCCTCCAACTCCTTCTTCATACTGTCCCCTATAAACATGTACTTAATGTGGTACAATAGATCGCAAATTGGATCCATGTACTTCATTTCAGCCTGTGCTTGATCGACTTGCGCTAATAACTCGTACAGAGCATTCGTCAAATCTACAATCGCCATAATGAACCTCTGCAAAAATGGTCCCACCAAATGGCAGACAAAGAGAAACTGTTCCTCAGAGCGTACTACAGGTGGTAAACATTCACGAACCCATCGAGAGACGCTAGCAATCTGCCCGGGTCCTGCGTGGTACCACACAGAATGCGCCAGAGCTAGCATGTAGCTGAAACGGTTATGCAAGAGCCCATGGTGGGTTTCTTTGAAATCAAACAATCGGAATGGGGAACAGTCAAAAGGCCATGTCTCCAACTCGGAAATCGTCGACAGGAGACGTTCGTGGAGCACGCTCCAGTAGCTCATGGGAAGGGCCGCCAAAATGAGCCCGATTGCGTTGATCCATTGGTGGATTTTGTCAGAAGGTATCATCACGAAACCTAGACAGATTTATTTATTAGACGAACTATAAGAGAAAATTAAACGTTCATTACCTTTAATGACGACGTCTAAAAGTCCATTGGCTACAGCTTGCGGTCCGGCTGAGAGGGCCATGAGTTCCACGCATGAGGTATATAAAATGTGGGCACCAGCATTTGGGAATTCGTTGAACCGCCAGTCAGTCATCCAGTTTGCATTTGAACCGTTGAGGACTTCAACGACTCTTCTCACAAGCTGTATATAGTAATCCAGTTCAGGCACCCATACCTCATCTGGTGCCCTACCAAGAAAGGCTTGGTAAGGTTCTGATAGGGTTTCCTTGAGGTTGCCAAGAACAGCTGCTACTAACCTAAGAAACAAAAGTGATTCAATGTATTTTATTTATCCAAGTTGTTCTCAATAATACGTATATTGCATTAGAGCTCTTAAATTGGTTACCACATAATTCCATAGGCGTCCGTGTTAGAATACTTCAAGGGGCATTCTTCAATTTTTTTGTACTTAAAAAATTACTCTCTAAAATGTTTTATCGAAACATAAATATTTATTTATGTTCGTCTATGATGTTTTACTGCATTTTCTAATCACGCATCGAGTAAGGGATCATCTATCGAGATTTTCCAATTGATTATTTTTATAAGGGAATTCTTATTTGAGAGAAAAAAAAGACACTTAATAACTAGGTCAGACATACTTTTAAAAATTTACACAAGGTTAAAATATATCATTAGGTTTTTCCTTCTTGTATTGCTAACAGTTCTTGAAAAATTGACCCTTCAACGTGTTCTAAAACAGACGCATGTGTCTAAACAAAGAACTTTTCAAGACTTTATAAGGAGAAGTATTTGAAAAAGAATTACTGATATACAAGATATTTTATAAAATTTAAAAGAATTTATATTTTAAGAATCTAAATATTAGATAAAAAAAGTCTTGTGAAATATTTTGGCACTGAATCGAATTAAAGAAAACTTAATATTTCTTGTACCTTCTTCCTTTAATCTACAATGTATTTAGTAAACTGGTTTTTGGAAAAGAATAGAAACATTTGGTTGAGAACTATTTAAACCATGATTAATAATTTTGTAGCCATTCTGTACATGATAGAAACATATACAAAGCAGATTTTATAGAAATATTGGTCTGTTGTCTCTCTTCAATCATTTTAAAGTATTTATTTTTCTAATTAATGTCTATTTAAAGACAATTCTACACGATAAACCGGAACCGAACCAACACGCTCAGGACTTTCGCATTTATTAGAACGTCAACGATTTCTAATTTTGCTAATGCTGTCTCCTGTCATTTATCGGAAGGATAGCGAAACCAAAGTTGAAACACTAGACACTACTTGATGCTTTACTAGAGAAGAAACCAATTTTATCTTATTAGACTTTAAATTTTAAATAATTTCAAGGCTTGATAGGTATAGAAAAATATTTTCTTGTTTCAGATATTCTTTGTTCTAAAACAGTAGAGGATTCTCGGCCTCCTATACACACCCTGATAAGTATCAGGGGTGTAAACACCATAATCCTATTTGCAAATTAATAATATTTTTTTTATTCTATTATCAATAATTAATAAATTAATTAATACTATTAACTAATATTATTAATTAATAAATTAGTCACTAGAATAAAAATATCCCAAAAAAAACGGTATGATCGAGAAAGAATGTAATGAGACACTTTTAATATGTTCCCCTGGAATATAAGCAATAATAAATTTATTTTAGAGTTAGTTATGCTCTTGGTCAAAGACAGGACCAAGAGTTGCGTTCTACAATCAGAAATAGAAGGGACATCACTGAAACGGGAACGGACACACATGTTCTATTTACTTCACCATTTCTTTCGCTCTTTGTAAATGATTTTAAAACACTAATTTTGTAATTAGAGCCTATTTGAAGAAAGTTCTACATGTGAGACCGGAACCGAACGAACACGCGCACGATTTACTAAAGCGACGATTTCAAATTTTGGTAACGTTGTCGCCTGATGATCGAAAAATTAACTATTTTCAAATATCGATATCCTAAAACAGTAGTAGGGGCCTTGGCCTCCCGTAAACACTCTGACGAGCCGCAACTCATTATCAAATCACTCATTATTAAATCAGATATTACCCTAAAAAACATTACTTTTCAGAGATTACAGATTCACTTTTTTAGTTTTTACACGTCCTATTTTGTCGCCTTACAATTTTTCTAATATATCTGAAAAAGTGTCACACAAGTTGACCATTCCTACATAGCTTATTGTACAATATTTTTTTAGAATCATTACCATTTATGTTCCTTGTCATAATTACTAAAAATTACGAAAACGTATTTACAACCTATTTTTATTCAAGAGATATTTATTTAAAACCATTCTATCAACCTCTACAATTATAATATTGTAATTTTGCAGGTTTAAATGTTTATCTAACATAACCTAACATAGTTAAAGCATAGCAGCCTTAAAACGTTACCTTGTGGAACACATGCACACACCCAAATACATACAGTCAGACACACAACCAAAATATATATTATGTTGCTAACCTCCTCTTAAGTGGCGGCCTGTCTCTAAGTTTGGCTTCGTAATAGTGCAGAGTGTTATACATGTACGTCACGGGCCTGTCGTGAAACTTATACAAGCATCCCAGGTGTTCCAAGAGAATCTCCAAACTTTTAGTCACCTGTGTTATCTCTAAAAATCTATGCACGACGATGTCGAACACGGGCAAAAAACGTAAACATACGTTCCCGAAATACGGGTGGTACCCGCTACTCTGCTCTTCGGGCGCGAATTTTTCCGGATACTTCCGCTGGAACTCCAAGTGTTTCTCGTGCCAGTTCATCTGGTTCCAGTGATCGGGCGAGTTGTCTTTAACGAAATCCTGCACCCTGTTCCGAAATTCGGTGGCCTTAAGCAGTACCAGCTGTATGATGAACGAGCAGACTTGCGCCTCGCTGCCCTCCTGAGTCCTCAAGGCTAGGCAGAGTACCAGACGATCGATCGTGACGATGTTGTATTTCCAGATCATGTCGTTGATAGTGTCGACGCACTTGTTGACATGCTGTCCGCCTGGCGAGTTGCTGAATTCAAATACGAGGCAATCGCAGAATTTTCGCAAGTGTGCCGATAGCGCCCTCGCGCCAATTCTTTCCAATATTCTAAAACATAAAAATAATAACTTTTCAAGATAATACGCCAATATTAAAACACTCACTTATAAGCAATCGGGCTTATATGGTTGGTTTCTAATAACATTTTCCATAGGAGACAAAGAAACAATGGGGGAGCTCCAGGGACTCCAAAATGCGCCATAATATCATTCTCGTTGTTCATCGAGGCCCACTTTCTATTTTCTTCCTCTACGGCCTTCTTTAACTGCTGCTTATTTTCTTTTGGGACCGCATGTTGCGTGAAAAATTCCGCCAATGCTCTGGGAAAACACTCTAGAGTATGGGGGGCCCATGCGTGGGGAGTACTTTGAGCTATCATAGCAAGTAGTTCGTGACACCACGAACCGTCTGTTCCTGTTACATGAGTTGCTCTGGCGAGAGTGAGAACTAGGGCTCTGTTTAATTCCTCGGATTCTCCTGAGACAATACTTTTTGGTTCGGCCAGGAATCTGGAGAGTTCTGGTTGTACATCGCCACTACCGAGGCCTAAATTGTATAAAAAAAACCATGCATATCAACATGGTGTAATAATTTTTTGATTTTTTGTATTTAAAGTAATGATTCCCGAAATTTTACTAGAAATTATTTTGATATGAATTTATGGAAAATGATGATTATAGTATCTTTATACTATAGCATTTAGATTATAGTATATTTTTCTTTTGTGAAAAGAAAGAACCATTTTCTCCTCACATTTTAAAATGTACGCTTGAGATTATCAGCTTCAAATTGCTCTCATGTTTAAAATTGATTAAGGGCTTGTATTTTGACTTCGCTGGACTGTTTTAATTTGAGATCAATTTAATTGATGTTAAGACTGTCTTACTATTCTGATGAGACAAATGAATAACATAATTAAATCACCAATTAAATCAAGCTAAGTAAACTCACTAAACAGGGTTTAGTGAGACATGATACTACATGACCCTACATGAGAAATATATGCTGGTTCACCACATGAACAGGCGGTGAAATTTATACAACTAAATTTCCCAATATGAATGTGCAATAACCTACCATGTATATAAAGTTAAGTATTTTACTATGAATATTACCATTAGCATAGAGAGGCATAAGGATACTAATTATAACTTTTTTTATACTCTGTGGGGCTGCTCCATTTATGCTTTTTTGTATGCTTAGTATTTGAGGTATGTCTATGTAAAGTTAGGCCAGAAACTATCGTAAAACCCTGTATATAAATGTATCAAAATGTTTGGGATTCTTTTAAAAAGTATAACCAAATTATTTTTTATGTGAATATAAAAAAACACTATACCCCAGTGTCGAAATAATATGGAGTGACTCATCAATGACATATGGATGGCTCAGGGGCAAGAAGTGTGCGGGGAACGAAATTCCATAGGCGTATCAATTTGGAGGGGGCAAAATAATGAAAAAAAAATAGTACCAAGACAGTTGAAAAGGGAAGTGGATTTGTAACAGTTTTTTAGTTAGTAAACGATGTAAGTATCGTAAGTTATATAATGTATTTATTTCATGCTTGCCCAGTCAGAACATCTCCTGTCAGCATATCCTGATAAAACAGACATTTTGGCAACATGTGCCATATAAAGGGACGTAGGAGTAGCAAGCTATACACAAGTGGCCCCTCTGAATCCATATATTGATCTACCGCTTTCACTATTTAAAACTATCATTATATTTATGCCACACCATTAACACAATTTTTATTTTATTGTATCAACAACATCGTCACAGTTACTATATTTATCACAATCATTATATATGTTACATTACTAACACAGTCTTTATTTTATTGTATCAACAACACCGTCACAGTCACTATATCTATCACTATACATATATATTTTATTTTATTTTACCAATCACTGTCACTATCGCAATATCACTATATTGAGTCGCACTGAAAATATTTTTTTAATGTCATTATTACAAGAATCACTCACTTCAGATAACACGACTTCCACTTGCAATATTACTATTCCACAGTTAGTCACTGTCACTACTATCAAAATCACAATCACTGGACCTGCTATCGCCTAGATTGATTATAACTGAATCTATCAACGCTTCCGCTCGTGTGTCAAGAGCCCACATGCGTTGTTCCTCTTTCTTTACGTGCACAATGCACTTGGACCATGTTTCCGTGGTAAGCGGCTGATAGCATCGTTCAACAGCAATTTGACGTCTCCCAGTTTAAAAGTCCTATTACTTCATGCTACGTCCGTTTTTATTTGCGCCCAAATCAGCTCTATGGGGTTCAATCCGCAATGATATGGTGGTAGACGAAGTATTGTCACATTACGAGCTTTTGCCATTTCATCTATTACATATTTAATGTACCAGCATGTTTCTCGCTACGCAATTTTTAATAGCTGCACTTTTAACATGATATCGCCACAATCCACTACTATGATATGGTGCATTGTCCATTACGACAACTGCGCCGGGTTCTATGGAAGACAATACAGATGAAAACCATTTTTCAAAAACTTCACTAGTCATATCTTCATGACAATCCCCTGTTCCTCGCGATTCAAATACATTTAAACCATTTTCCAAAAAACCTGAGTCGCTTCCGATATGCGTGATTATTAATTAATCTTCGTCATTTTCCAGATGGTGCCTTCAATCCCGGAGATAATCCTTCACAAATGCCTGTCGGTTATTCAGAATATTGCAGTCTTGCCACACTTTCGTCGTGGTATGACCTTCGTTTACTCAAGTTTCATCCAACCAGAACTCCGAAAATCTCTCAGCATTTCCAAATAACTTCTTCGCCATAACACAATTTTGGTTTTTCAATAAGAAGACACTTTCGGTTTCGTTTTAAATGATGATGATTTATTTCATGCATAATTCTCAAAAGAACTTTACGAGAGAACTTCGGTAAATTTTCATTATGAGCGACAGCAGCGTGAATTTTATTCAGCGTCGGAAGTTCATTAAAAGAAAATCTATGAATAATCATACGAATTATGTATTTAACATCTTCGTCAACTTCAATCTTCTTCTTATCGCGGGTTTCTGTTTTCTTCTTTCTTGCACTTGTTTCTTCTTCATCATACTTTATTGCACGGTACACACTACTTACACAGACTTTTGTTAACGAAGAGCATATATCAAATGCCTCGGTTGTACTAATATCTGGGTTTCGCGCCCGAATTCCTTCGTAGACGTTTTTAATCATTTGAAGGTCTTCATTTGTTAAATGTCGATGTTTTCGATTGGAATTTTTCGTCGTAAACTACTACAACTTGCATTTCCATGTTAGAAAAACACTAAACACTCACTTTTATCGCAGAATATAATACATAAACAATTTCCCGAATCCCGAATCAATCGCATATAACCACAATATAATGACACTGGCGCGCGAAACTCTGGGCTAAACGACGCATGCGTCATTCTATCGATCGACATTGATCCGTGCCGCCAATTGCTGACCAATCGAATTCAAATGTATTTAAAACCGCCTAAAATGATTGGCTAGCTTTGCTACAACAGCGCACCAGGCGGTACAACCGATTATTATGCGATTTGGAATTCAATAGGAGAGGGAGTAGTTCGCATTGAATTACTGTTTCTATAGAGCGGCACATAAAATTTGTATGCACATAATAGGTGATTACACAAGAAATAGACAAACCGTTGAATAGTTATGGTGGTCTGATATTATATATGAATCACTCCACATTATTTCGATTCTGGGGTATAGTGGAAGAGACATCATTAGGTTTTTAATACCAGATGATGCCAATTGGATTGGTAAAATGCAGTACTGCATTTTGCCAACCCAATACTGCACAATAACATAATTAAAACATTTACCATGTCTTTTTTGATATATTTCTTCTGAAAATAATTCTAGAAAAAATATATTTTAGTTTAGTTTTAGTTAGTTGCTTTTATGTTTTTGAATTAGCTGTTTTCATTATTAGTTAATTTAATGAAAAATCGACGTTCTCTGAAAATTTCCTCAAATTCTTATCTTTTTTTCCTTTGTATATTATTTCATATATAATATACAAAGTATATTATATATGAAATATATATTATATTATATAGCGTATATACTATAATATATTTTGATATATTATATTATTTACACTATGAATATTACTTCTCATATTTTTACATCATTACCACTGAACTAATCGAGATATTTTAAATTTGATTAAAAAAAATATATTTAAACACTTACCTGTTATTAACCTCAGCGCCGTCGACTCCACACACAAATGCAGCTGTGTCTGATTCGCCTGCGGCACTGCAGCCAAGGAATGCAAATGGCTCAACAACTGCACTCTATAATGTGGGTGAATGTGATGCATTCTATAACTGAACATCTCCAGCAGAGTATACAGTGTGCCCCATGCATGAGACTTATATACTTGTGGCAACAACTGACTTATAAAGCCCTTGATTCCTAACGATTCGATCTCCGTGTACACTAAAAGTCGACTGTATGTCTCGACCAATGCCGGGGATAAAGGCATCCCCGACTTAGCTTGTGCTAGTTTAATAACGTGAGTGACAATACTGTGTATTAGACTCATTTTCGAGTGCACGGTCAATGAATCCAGCACTGCCATGCTTAGGGGAGCCGTTGGAGGTGATGCGGACTTCGCACTACCCTGAATCGTCTCCACTAGAGCTGCCATCGGTTTACTAAAATAATCTTGATTTGTGGAGTATGCATTACAGAGCAATGCGATGCGATAATCATTCCCCATGGCTAACGCCGCGTTATTCGGCAGAACGAGGTGCTGCAGAAAATCGTGATGTGTCCTCAGTTTACTAGGAACCGGCCAGGTTATGTTTGCTTGTTCGGCTTGTGCCTTCTTAGTGAGATGGATCCAAATACAAGTCATAGCCATCTGCCGGGTACACTGAGGCTGGTTAAAATCGGGCACCGGCAGGGGAGGCTCTTGCTCGGGAAAAAGTAACTCGTAGAGTCTTAAGACCGGTAAGAAGTTCGACAGTGGATTACGTTGAATAGAACCGGAGATAAACTGTAACAGCACCCACATTAATTGATCCCTGCCTCTACGGAGATCCCTGCCCTGTAGGCGAGAATGTAAAGACATGACTATATTGGGGAAACTGGCGAATTGGAATAACACGAAGTATATAAGCTGAGAGGAGAGGTGTAGCCATAAGCCCTGTGTTGCCTGCTCATCACCTTCAGTTTCGGTTCTTTCGAGTGCTAAAACAACCAGTTCAACTAGTTGTTCCTCGATGGCTTGGCAATGCTGCTTGCGTTGTTTGTTCAAATCCAGCATACCGCATACCATGTCACGGCTATAGGGTTGCTCGAGGACATACCGCAAAAGCCCTGTTTGTTTCTCTAACAATTCTGGGGCATATGGGAGTGTCCCTAACAAAGATAAAAATGAGTTTTGTTTGGAACACAAAAAAATTCTATATTTACAAATTTCTAGAGATTTTTGTAATGTAAACAATCTTTTTGAATAATTTCACAAAAAAAACTGTTTTTAATCAAAAATTACTAATTAATTCGGAATGTCTAAATTATTAAATATATACAGTTACTCACAATGAAAATGGTCCACGTAATAACATACGACGTGATAGCTATTTTACCATAATAGAACTACATAAAATATATTTCAGTCTATATTAACTTTATAACATAGTTAAGTACTACACATTATGCCATTAGTGACAATAAAAAAAAAAAAAAAAAAAAAAAAAATTGCCACTGCAGTGATAATAAAATAAGAACATAAATCGCATTCAGCTCACAATGAAACTGATCCACTATATAATACTAAGCATAAACTTCACGACTTACAAAATTAATATTTAGTTGGAAGTCCTTTCTGAGAAATAATGGCTTCTAATTCTTTCGGCATTGATTCTACTAATTTTCGTGTATAATCCGCCCCTATTTTTTCCCATTCTTCTTGTAGTGCTCTTTGTAACTACTGCTTGTTGGTTATATCGTGACTGCATACTTTACGGTTCAGTATTTCCCACAAATTCTCTATCATATTAATGTCCAGTACTTTAGGACAATTATACAATAACCATTCCCTAACTTTTTTAGATTTATATTTGGGATCATTGTCTTGGTAGTAAGAAAATGACCCTTGAAAGCCTAATGTTTGCACACTTGCTTGTAAATTTTCCCGTAAAATGTTTAAATACATATATTGGTTCATTATTCCCTCAATAAAACACAAATTGCCAACACCACTAGCCGTCATACACCCCCACACTGTGACGGAACCTCCACCATGTTTAACACTAGCCTGAAGATTTTCACGTTTCAGTTCTCGATTTCGTTTTCTTCAAATTTTCTATTTACCGTCGGAACCAAAAATGTTAAATTTGCTGACAAAATCAAATTTAACATTTGTGGTTCCGACAGTAAACAGAAAATTTAAAGGAAACGAATTCAAGAACTGAAACGTGTAAATCTTCAGGCTAGTGTTAAACATGGTGGAGGTTCCTTCACTGTATGGGGGTGTATGGCAGCTAGTGGTGTTGGAAATTTGTGTTTTATTGAGGGAATAATGAACCAATATGCGTATTTAAACATTTTCTGGGAAAATTTACAAGCAAGTGCGCAAACATTAGGCTTGCAAAAAAAGTTAGGGAATGGTTATTGTATAATTGTCCTAAAGTACTGGAGATACCTCCACAATCGCCGGGAATTAATATGATAGAGAATTTGTGGGAAATACTGAACCGTAAAGTATGCAGTCACGATATAACCAACAAGCAGTAGTTACAAAGAGCACTACAAGAAGAATGGGAAAAAATAGGGGCAGATTATACACGAAAATTAGTAGAATCAATGCCGAAAGAATTAGAAGCCATTATTTCTCAGAAAGGACTTCCAACTAAATATTAATTTTGTAAGTCATTAAGTTTATGCTTAGTATTATATAGTGGGTCATTTTCGTTGCGAGCTGAATGCAATTTATGTTCTTATTTTATTATCAGTGCAGTGGCAATAATTTCTTTTTTTATTGTCACTAATGGCATAATGTGTAGTACTTAACCATGTTATAAAGTTAATATAGACTGAAATATATTTTATGTAGTTCTATTATGGTAAAATATGTATCACCTCTCATGATATTACGTGGACCATTTTCACTGTGAGTAACTGTATATCTACATCTAAAATGTAGTACTATAAAACATACCTTTAAGACTGAAACGCAATGTTAATGAGTCCAATTTCCATGGATTTACCAAATGCTCAGGACATCCACTGTGTTCTACAACTGGCCTCATTTCTGCCTGTCCTATAATGGACACCATTTGAGTACACGCTCGGAGGCTATCCACATAATCAGAAAAGAGACTGGCCAATCTCCAGTGAGGACAATCTGAATATACTTTCTGTAGTTCATTTACTAAAAAATACCCTGGTAAAAGACAGGCATTTCTGTCCAGTATTTTATCTGCTACATTTAAAAGTGCCTGGGCTTGGGGCTGTAATCCAGAATTAAGTCTCCACGGTAAGGTTTTGGCTTTTTCACAACAACCCTAAGAAAATTACTAATTAGAACATGTAGATTTAAAGCAGTATAAAAAAACATACTTTCATAATTTCTCTGACCCCTTTATATTCAACCAAATCAATAATTCTTTTTATTAGATTGAAGCATTCTATCCAAAAGTGCGAATTACTATATTGAAGGTTATCGCTGCTTATAATAATTTCACAAACTTTCCTCGCACCGATGCTTCCATTTCTCACTGTATTCTCTAACAATTCCATCAAAAGTTGCAACCGACTGTGAGAGCAACCCACAGCTATACTTAAAAATTGTCTCAGCGCTATATCTAGCTGTTCTTGTGTAGCGCCACGAAATACACCATTCAGCTTTTGTTGCCATGCTAAAATTTTTTCTGACTCACTGTTCGACCTGTGCACCAGGAAGCAACTGAAGGCTTCTTCGATACCTTCTACCTTTAAAATGTCGTTTAAAACCGGAGTTAAAGCTTCAACCATTATTGGATATGAGATTGTTATTTCATAGTTACCAATATCAAATATTATAGTCAATATTGTACTTTATAGGCCAATTTAATGCCAATAAAACAGGATTTTTATTCGTCAATTATATAAAAACTTTTCATCAATACGGTAACTGAGACATATTGTAGGTTATGTTATTAGTATTAATTTGTGGTTATATTGTTCTGTCAATAAATAGTCTCCCGTGTATACACTGTCGTATACATGGTGGCCTATGTTATAATGATTCGTAAAAATATCATTTTGGTATTTTTTAAATTAAGACTCTTTTTTTTTTTTATAAAACTATAGCAGAACCCTTTCACAATGTCTGAATTTAAAAATATAGCGTGTACTGCTATCGCTTTCCGAATAGTTGAGACATCGCTATCCATATAACGTTTGCTTTAATTAAAATTGATTTTCTCTTCATATTAATGAAACTCATAATTAAACTGATATAGGATAATTATTTACCTACCATCTCCATTTATCGGGTTTTATGTTTGCTTATCTGGTAATAATAAGGCCCCTCTCTAGCTATAACCACTTTTATTTCGCATCTTTTTGTTCCTAACGGTTTAAATGATGAGATCGCAATTTGTGGAACAGGTAAGACATTTCCTTTTAATATCGATGTATAATAAATATCTGTATATTAAATATATAGGTACAATTGTTGATGGAAATACAGCAAATCAAACAAGCTGAGTATATTTTCGGAAAATCGAATTATATGTGGCTCTGTAGTAAAAAAGTGTCAATGATATGGATGTCCACCAAAGATGAGTACAGAATTCGACAGGCCTTAAGCAAGGTAACGTTCTTAAACTTCGTTAAAGAAAAAATGTAAATTATTAATCAGTTATTTTATTGTTTAATATTTTTATAAAATGACCTTTTACGTGGGTGTGAGGAACGCAATGCATATTATTTATTATCATTATTTGAAGGTTACACCCGACCAGCAAGTCCAAATAATAAAGCAGCTGCTGACATGGCTGGACGACAATCCACAGGCCGATGTCTTAAAAATACCCGAAGTAACGCTACGTTTAATAAATAATACCGTAACAAAAAACTTAATAAATGAGGTGAATTTTTCAAGGATGAGCAGTTTCAGGAATAGCCTAAGAAGATTTTCCATTTTGTCAAATAAGATCTCGCCAGCTCCCAAGTGTATTAACGTTGACAAAACTAGAAGGTCGGTTACATTTAATGACGTACCAGTTATTTATAAAATTTCAAAATAAAATTGTATAAACTGTTCGAATAACAGCCCAATTCTGTCTATTCTCCAAGTTAAACTTGAGGCAATTTGACAGTTTTATTAATATACAAGTATTAGAAAAATAAAACAATTAAAAAAAAAAACAAAGTAATACATAATTTATAAAAAATATATATGTATATTTCAGCTTCTATATCTTACATACCTACTATCTACTTTTTATAATCTACTAAACTGAGTGAAATGTGTACAACAAAAGTGTAATTTAGATACAATGTTAATTATCATCAAGATTACACAACAAATTAACTTTTAATGATTAGCATATTTTAATAAAAAAAAAAAAAAATGTGTAGCAAGGGTAATTCGATATATACTGTCTTTCATACTTTTTCATTATAACGTGACAGAAGTTCTTCCGAATATCAATTGGAAACTTTAAAATCTCAAATTCTAAATAATTTTTTTATAGCATTAATATCCTATAATTTAGGCTTTATACAAGTGCTATTAACTGAAATGTTTGCAGAATTAATATTATACCTGCAAAATGTTATATTGAATAGACCTATTAAGATTTCCGAATGTTTGAAGGATATCAACATTTAGCACCATCACTCGATATCAGATCATTAACATTATCTTCATAGGTAAAGAATATTAGCAACACTCAACGATATTTTACCTGGATATTGTATTTTAATGATTAGTGAGACAGTATCCAAATAAGCTAATAAAAATTCAATAATCAGGAAACACAATATTCAGATAGTTCAGCAAACATAATTACAGTTTATCTTATCATCAACTATATTTTTATATCGTCGTGTGACTAAACCATACATAACTATAACTATAATAGGTAGGCACATACATTGAAAGGTATAGGAACAAAAACAATGTCATGAAAATATATTATATATTATCCAAAAGAAAAAAAAATAGACAGACTTAGAATTACATAAATTGTAACACAAAATAACAGTGGAATGATTCAAGAATCTCTAATGGTAGTTTGTGCGTAAATTAAATGCGATGCAAGTTATGTTTCAGTACAACTTATGTAACATTACATTTTATACAATCTATTAAAATTACAAAAATTTACAAATAGAAATATCATTGCACAAATGTAGTAACCGAAGGGGAAATTTATGTTGAATGAGCAAAACGGAGAGTAGTTGATTACGCCATACGGATAGATTGAATGATTTGGAAAACAGCTGATCCACACACAACGAAAATAAAGAGAGCCACAATCCAGGGCCCTATCGCTGGACCATATTGGGTTTGTTTCTATTAAAGAAAAAAATACTTGTTTTTAGTAAGCCAAATGTGATTTCATCACTTAATTATAATTGCTACTAAGTTTTCAAAAACATGAAATATTACCAGTATGTTATGTTATTTTATCCTTACGTATTGTATTGTAACTATTATAATACACTAACTGTAATTTTCCACGTCTTCCAGTAAGTTTAAAACGACAATAGTAGATAGATAACAATACAATATGGTTAGGTCTACTTACCGTTGATTTGGGAACGTTCCCTCTTAATGTTACATTCTTCATAGCTTTTTCGTTAGCGATGCGCATTCTTTGTTTTGGAGCCATTTTTTGCAAATTAACGGGAAAATCAACAGAAAAACATACAAGTCTGCTAACACGTCTTTGACTTCCAACGACGGACTTAAAAGTGAAGTGGGAGGTGGGAGTCAGTAGACCAAACGCAACTTGACGTTAGCACGTAGATTGTACGCCGGCGCAGATGCCGTCTTACAGCGTGGCGTTTTTTAAACGCCAACTGGCCAAAAGGAAAGTTACCGAAAAATGTTCATTCTTGCTATTCTCATATCTTATCGCTTTCTTTTTTCATTTCGCTTTCCTGGCTAAAAAGACCGCGTTCAGCTGTAACCAAACTTTTGGATGGATACAAGCTGGATGTCATGCAATTTTAAAACAGTAAAAATTCATGATGTTCATATTAGCATCAAATATTTCCGATAAGAAAATTAAAATTAATTGATAAACTTGTTTTTTTACCGATATTAGTAAATGTGTCTACTACGAAGGCGGATTAAGATGCAAAACCCACGTAACATAGGCGTGCGGGTTAAGATGCAAAAAATAAAAGATTAAAAGAAAATGTGGTACCTAACCGAAATTAACTGGATGTGGGTTTATTTATGAAAATACAAAACTATATGCAGGGTGTCCTTTTTTACATAAAACACTGGGAAAAATGTTTTTATAGGAAAATGATACGTTAATTTTTATTCTCACGGGGGTATATTATGACAAAATCCGCTTGGCACCCACTCCGCCACTATCATCTTAAAATATTCAAATGGGACATGGGTCAAGTGAAATATCGTCTTTCGACCCTGATAACGGCAATGGTTTATTTTTGCTTGTAAATCAATCCATAATTGGGATTTTTGATAAAAATCTTCAATAATTATGTTTAAAAAAAATCAAACATGGGGTTTTTAAACGTAGTTTAATGACCTGAAATGTAAATGACAATTTCACAATTCAATTTAATTATTTTATCTTTAAGAATAGAACATAAAGATTATAATGCAAAAACGTAAATCAAAATTTATATTTAGTGGAAAGCAGTGTGCTATTTATCACAAAATAATGTCTGTTTTATTCCTATACCGTCTGTTAACTCAGTTTTGTATTACTTATGATCAAGAATCAAAGTCAAATAAGTCACACAATAATGGTTTGTTCTCTCAAAGAAGGAAAAGAACTACTGAAATTGTATTACATATTTGCAATAACGATTGCGCTAGTGAAGCTGATCACATTTTTGATGAACGTTTTCCTGATAAGAACATTTAAGTACGTAATGCAACTGGTGAGAAAGCTGTTCAGTTAAAAATAGAAAACATAATCACATATTACTCGTATAAGTAGTGAAACTGGTCTAATCGGTGTAGTTGGACTTTTATAGGTTGATCGAACTCGATTAGTTCGTATTATAAGATATAGTAAATATTAGCTATAGCGTAAGTAATAGACAACAGATATCTCAAGAATCTGAAGTGCACAGAAGTTCTGTTAATATAATCGTTAAATTTTCCAGATTCCATCTCTATAGAATTAGCCTTTTTCATACATGTGCACAGTTTTGCGAGCTCAAGCCTGACCGTATTCGAGAAAATCCAAATTTCGGTTATAAAGGTTTTTTTAATGGGAGTTGTCAACAGACACGACTGCAGGGTCTGCTGAAGTCCTTACTTCTATGGGAAACATCACGTAAACTCCAGAAAATATCTGGGTGAGCATTCTGGGAGATCCTATCATTGGCTCCCCTTCTTATTCCAGAAAATTTTAATGCTAAAATTTATCTTGAGTTATTAAAGAATATGATAGATCCCATGATCACTCAAGTATTAGAATATGCAAATTTGGACTATTCTTCCAGTATGATGGGACAGATTATAATGTGAGCAATGGAATTCTTGGACTAGAGATTTCATGAACCATGGATCGGATGAAAAGGTCCAAAAGGTTCGTTTGCTTTATGTTTACTTACGAAACTTACTTACCTACACTTTTATTTCTTTATATCTGTATCTGTTACTTGTCTTTAAAATTAGAAAGCTGCCAGACTAGTTTTCCGTTATTCCGTTTAGGCCAGTGGCGGCTCGTAGTGATTTGTCATGGATGGGCAACAACTAACTATTAGTAGGTTATATAGTGCAAAATAATGAAGTAAAATACAGTAAAAAAAACTTTGACTCATCACTCTATGTTAGTTACTGTACAAGTATATGTTAAGATTTAAAATTCTTTCAGTTTTCAAGTTGAAAATGCATAGCAACTAAAATTGCATAAAACTAGTACAGACTTTTATGAATGCTACACAATTTTTATATTTACACATTTTCTAGTACATTAATAACCAAAATAATTTTACTTAATAATATAACAAATACTGTTATAGAGAAATTCTCTCACGTTCGCCATTATATAAATACTAAATAAATACAATACTAAATAAACACAAATGTAAAGTACCAACTTTCACAGACAGATCGCCGCGCCGCACTAATTTATTGTAATTATTGTTAAAGAACCGTTAACATTTTCAAAATCCTAACCTACAGAGTACATACCTCGCTGAGATACAACGTTCTACAATGTCTCTGAAAACTGAACTCGGAAATACGGAGATCGGAGATTCTCGATTCCTTCCCGGCTTTACCGAAGGCTTCTTCAGCAGGGTGGTCTAGCCCACTCGTGTCACAGCTTACTCGAGACTTGAGTAAGCTGTGCCTGTGTTTCAAATAGTTTCATGTAGTTTACACGTGTATAATTTTGTTTTTATGTCTTCAAATCATTTGTAATTCTATTAATTAATTAATTCTATTCATTTGTTTACTGTTTATTTAATTTTATATTCCAGATTCCCATGTTTCTATATTATTGTGAAATAATTTAAACTTTCAAGGAAAGTATACCTATGTCAATAATACCAATATTAATTTTAAAACTAATCTTGGTAGACACTTATTTACTTGTATTTATTTATTAAAGTAATAAATATAATTTTTTATTTGTGCGAGGCGCTTGCGCCGTCTCGTATGTACCTACAAAGCCAGAACGGCAAAAGGCGTGGCTGCTCACCCGGCCGGCCGGCACCCACCACGGTAACTATTCCATCACGGTTAGAAGAGTAAATTGCTGCACTTACTTGCACTGCAATTGTCCACCACGATTGCGCTGTTAGTATTAGTATATACATATAATCAGAACTTTTCATTGTATTATTGTTGTTATGTAAGATATAGTGTATTTAATTAATTACATATTACATAATTATATCTTCACTAATTTCTATAAACGATAAATGACGACCTTTGGAACTGTTGTTCCTCTTCTTCTAGGAAACAGCTGGGTGGGCACTGCCCACCCTGCCACCCCTGACCAGCCGTCACTGGTTTAGGCCCATATGGAACAGATACCTTGCTGAAACAGTAGTCAAATAATTTTATTATTGATTACCTAAGCAAAAAAAAAACGACTGCAGCCATCAGAGTTGAGCGACCTTCAAATAATATATCACTCGACCTATGTTGCCATTTGAATATGCTAAGAGGGTAGTATGTTTGTAGGAGGGGGTAATGGATTTGTGAAAAGACGGCCCCTTGAAGATACACGTTGGTGTGTCCTGCATTTTCCTATAACAAAGTTTTTTCAATAATAATTCTGGGTATTTTGTTTCATATGCGACACTGTATACCTGTTTAGATTATGGCCTTGTTATTAACGCAATATACAACGAATATAGAAGTAAGTTACTAGCATTATAATGACAAATGGTTATAACGAATTTTTATGTTAGTCGAAAGCACTAAGTATATTTAGATATAACGATTTTTCAGGTTCCACAGATTATTTTTATATTCGATTGTAAAGGGTCACAAATCATTGCTTTTTACATTATTGTTTTTTTTTTGTTATTGGTTTTTTAAATAGTTTTTCACGCAAATATTACTAAGAACTTGTAATACTTATATATACATATTACATACACGTAATTACAAAATAAGAATACCCTTTATCGTGTAAGGTCAAAAATGTGCATTTGTTTAATACATAACTAAATGTACGTGTATGTATAATATATAAAAATATTTGTGACGTCTTCAGTTTAAAAATAAGCTTCATAAAACGATAACACCACGTAGCTTAAATTTTTATTCGTACCGTTACCACATACATTTGTTTACAGAACATTATGTTCATTTTATAAATGTACCCGCTGGATGAATATCTTTTGAAGGAAGAAAATCAGCTCAATTACTAAATTCATGATGAATTCCAGAAATGAAAATTCTCTTATTTATCAATAAATTTATTCGGTTTCCTCTTCAGGTGGTGGAGGTGGTGGAGACGAGGACGAACCTTCTCCCATAATCCCATCGACAAAGCTTCTTATGTCATCCCAGAAAACATTAATTATGACTCCCAAATACCATAAACTGAACATGAATGGCGGGTGCTGATAAAGTTTTAAATCGCAGTAATTTAAGTCGAATATAGATACAGCTTCCTCTCCGTCCATATTTAAGAGTTGCGAACTAAAATTTTTCTATTTCGTTAAAATTTAGGATGTTTATTTGTACAGAAATATTAGATTACGAACATTGTCAAATTGACAGGAAGTAATAAAATGGGAACTAGATTTTTTTTAATATAAAATAGAATAAGCCACAATTTGGCAGGCTATATTACCTACTTTACACTAAAGTATTATTTAGTCGTTATCTATTACTGGGATATTGAATAATTCATCGAGAATTAATATTACACTATTAAATTTATTACCATTAAATTAAATTTCGTGTATAATCCTTGCTTTAGTCTTCAAGTCTGTATATATTACCCTAGCGCCCCACTTATGTCTACGCCTGTGGTCTCTTGATCTGGAAGTTTCAAATTACAAATGATGTTCTGTAAGAGATACGACATGAACAGAATGATTTTGTTGCGATACAATACATTCAAACATACATATAATATAAGAGAAATAGCATATTTACCGCACAAACTTTTCCCATTTTCCCACAACTTACATTATATATCATTAAAACAGTTTCTATTTATATTTTACTCTTACTTATTTTACAAATAACAAACGTGCCCAATTTACATAGATTATAAACAAAATCCAAATGTTGTGTTCGACTACAAGATATGTACCATCAAGAAACAAAGTAATGAGACACTTTCAATACATTGCCTTGAGATACACGCAATAGTGAATTCATATTTGGAGTTAATTATGCTCTTCACCTGAAAATGATCACTCCCAGTCAATGATATTGACTGATAGCATAACTAATTCAAGTGTTTATATGTCTCATTGCATCATTTCTTGATGTAGATTA
Organism: Rosalia funebris; assembly: GCA_037954035.1. NCBI lineage: Eukaryota > Metazoa > Arthropoda > Insecta > Coleoptera > Cerambycidae > Rosalia > Rosalia funebris. The sequence continues at coordinate 38,726,178 of JAZFAV010000015.1, forward strand.
GATACGTAAATGAATCTGTGAAGGGGTTGGAACCCTTGATGCAGCAACAAAAACAGAAAACCAGTTTTCTACCCAAAGCAAAAGATTATACGTTTTTCGACCAAGTTGGCATCATCGGGAGATGATCAAAACTTTTAATAACTATTTAATCATAGTTAGTTTCTTGTTGCGAGTCGAGAAACGTGTAATCTTTCGCTGTTCATGGAAAACTTTTTAGTTTACATAAATGATAGATTAAAACCAAAATAAAATTGTGTGATATTTGATGGTTGCAAACTTTTATTAAACTACAGTTGAAAAAAATTTTATTTACTAGGGCTATTATAATACACCAAATGAAAAGGTAAAATCTGTAAGAACGCCAGAGATATAGATTTAATAATTAATATAGTTATCTAGGTGCAAGTTAGTTTTTAAATTTCAAATTCAGCATCATATTTGTAATAAACATTCTTTAAACCCTATTCTCTATTCTGTTTAAAAAAACTAATAAAGAAAATCACTTAAATTGAAAAGTTCTTTTTATTTAGTTTAAAAGTTAAATAAAACTTTAATTACTGTATCATACAAAAATAAATTAACAACGAAATTAATCACATTTCAAGACATATGTATATTAGTATGGCTGCTGAAAATGTCAATCAGAAGGTGATATATTTTGTGCTGCTGCAACTAATGTGTCATGAATTTCCTTGGTATACGATACTTGTGCACTAGCAGTTGCCAAGAATTGAGGATACGTCAACGTATTATCGTTTATACCCAAATTATCACTTCTCGTTGCTGCCACTTGCAAATGTAGGTATCTATTACTACTCTCCTGTTGTGTTAGGCATTTTACTGATGTTTTCTAAAAGGTAAAATAAAAGGTTAATATAATACATTTTTGAATATATTTTATGTTCATTACCAGATGTAATTCTATTTGGTCACATATTGAATAAAACTCCTCTAGGTTTTTGTCAAACCGTGGAATTTGTAAGTCAACTCCTTTTCTGAAATGTAATTACAGATAACAATAAATCTCAAAAACAGTAGATACGTACTGTGAACCAACATCGATTTGACTATTTTGATTCAAAGTTTGGGCTGCTGTTTTTATGGTGTTCTACAAACAATGAATTGTTAAGAAATATAAAAATGTTTGTACGTTAAACCTACTGAAAGAGTCTCTCGTAATGGTCCAATCAATGATTTAATTTTAGAGATGTTATCCAAAGGCTGTTGCTGAGGTTGCTGCTGCTGCTGTTGTTGTTGTTGCTGTACCTGCTGTTGAACTACTTGCTGCTGAGGATTCTGTTGTTGTTGTTGTTGCTGCTGTTGGAGCAATATATTCATCATTTTTGTGAACGTACGAAAAAACCTTTACAAGCACCACAAGCACTAACAAAATAATTGTCTAGTTTTGAGGTTATTGATAAAGTAGATTTCTACTATATTATCTCATTTACAGTTTACTGTTATATAGTCAATTGTATAGAAGTTCTATAAACCGTCAACAGGTGGAAGTCAATATAAAAACTATTTAAATTATAAAATTATTTACTTTACCATAGACAGCATTTTAAAATAATTTGTTTGAGACATAGAGTATATTTCTTGTTCTCAATTTACTGCAAACTATATATTTGCTTGTTATTTAAATAATTGGTATGCTTTTAGTTACTGTGTTGTATTCAACTTGTCATGTGGTCCCAATCATATGATCAATCAAGTGCTCTAACTTGACAACCCTACATTTTCTACTCGTTTTGCTAGGCGTTGTCAGTGAAACTTGTGAAAATCGCTGTAAATTTTATTAGCCAAAGTTAAAAACTCAAAAACCGTTCACCATGGCTCTCAGCGATGCAGACGTGCAAAAACAAGTAAGCAAGTCTTATAATTTTTGTACTTAATAAATGATTTATCATATTTAAAGAAATTTTCTTCGAGCCTTTTAAATTTTCCTAAGTATTGTTTTTTTTTTCGTTATAGATCAAGCACATGATGGCTTTCATTGAGCAAGAGGCCAATGAAAAAGCAGAAGAAATAGATGCTAAAGCCGAAGAAGAATTCAACATCGAAAAAGGGCGTCTTGTTCAACAGCAGCGCCTTAAGATAATGGAATACTATGAAAAGAAAGAGAAGCAAGTGGAGCTTCAGAAGAAAATGTTAGTACATTATTAAAAACTATTATTTACTGTTGATTTCATGGAGGAAATAAGTCATGTGACTTATAAGTTTTCAAAGATCTAACAATTTCCTTTAAAATTCATTGTGTTCCGACTAAATTTGAATGTTATGTGTTATTGTAGTCAGTCCTCAAATATGTTGAATCAAGCCCGATTGAAAGTTTTGAAAGTAAGGGAGGACCACGTTAGAGCAGTATTGGAAGAGGCCCGTAAACGTTTGGGCGAAGTTACTAGGAACCAGGGCCAATATGTTCAAATTCTTGAGAGTCTTATCCTCCAAGGATTATATCAGGTAAGACATGTTTAACTATTGAGAAATTAGTTTATAATTTATTTGGTAGAGTAGGTTACCCTGTCTATCAGTATGCATTATAACCTCAACGTTTTAATTTTTTTTATCATGTTTGCATGGGATCTATACATTTATTTTAGTATTGGGATAACTATAGTTTTTCTTGCCATAATGTGATGTTTTAATTGTTCAAATTTTGCCTATGTAAAATGTAAGTAGATTTTGAGTTCATTTTCTTTTCATTTGATAGTACTTGCTATTATTGTAATTAGTTCAAGGTTAAAGTTATTAAAATATTCCAAACAGTAGTTATTCTAAATCATAGCTCTCAATCAATTTATAGCACCTAAATTGTCTTCAGATTGATTTAATCATTACATAATCTGATCAATATTATATTTTCTATAACATCTCAAGGCTTCCCGTGGGAAGCTTTGAATGCTTTCCTTTTCTCCTTGTTCAGTGCTTCTCCGGAAAGTGTAGTACTAAATGCATGTTGTACTAACTTTGTAGAGCAAATACACAGAAATTCTTGAGAACCTTATTCTACAAGGGTTATACCAGGTAAGAAAAAAGTGATGTAATTTAAGGTTGAGGGTCCCTTACAATAAATTTCTATGTGCTATGTTGGTGGGTTTTGTCCTCTTCGTGTTGTCTTTTAATGTATATTGATTGGGCTGAAAAGGCGTTTTTATTAATTAATAAAGAAACAGAGTTTCATATAATTCTCTCGTAGTTTGCATGTTTTAAGTTTATCTTCACATATTCTGTAACAACTTTAATTTTTTTAGTTATAATATATTCAAGCAAATATATTTGTTACAGAAAATGTAAAAATAATGAAATACTGTCATGCTCATTCGATATATATTCATTCTCATCAGTATTTCTAGAATTTCATTCTCATTCAGTAACTGTAGTAAATGTGCTTTGAGTATTTGAGAAATTTTGAATGGCTTTAGCTCAATTTCAATTATTGATAACATTTTTGGGGTGATTTATGTATATAGTATTTTACAAAGAATATATTTGATAAGTAATAAAACATTTATGGTACTGTTACACCACCTATATAAAATTAAACAATATGAAATGGCACAAAGTATGACTTGTTTACTCATATGAAAGTACAGAGAAAAAAGGAATCATGATTTTACTTGAAAGAAATATCAAATTAATACAAAAATAATTAAATAATAAATAAAAGACTTTGAAGAAGTGAACTAAAAATTGTTTGATTGTCAAAATGGCAAAATACTAGCAGAGAAACTGTACTAACGGAACTCTTTGAACTACCCTGTTTGTGTACAATGCGAAATTTAAAATTTTACTATAACCTATATGTTTCTAATTAAAATTTGTTGAATGTTATTGATATATTTGTGGATAGCCAAGTTTGACTGTATATTATTATTATTATTATTATTATTATTATTATTATTATTATTATATTATATAGGTTTGGGCCTCATTAGCCACTGATCGCATGGGTAGTCCCTTGGCGATCCCCTCTTATCCGGGTCATTATCCAAAAATGCTATCCCATAAAAGGAGCAATTTAGACACGTCCCCCGCCCTAAGCCTCGCTTCCTCTAGGATAACAGGGGTCCCTAATATAAGATACCTCCTCTCCTCCAGTGCGGGGCAGGTCTAAAGAAGATGAATCGAGGTTTCCTCGTCTTCTTTACAGTATCTGCAGGCCGGGCTATCAGTCAGCCTCAGCTTGTGCTTATATGAATTCAGGCTACTATGGTGGCCCGTTATGAGTCCCACCAGAGTTCTGGCTTTGTGCCTGTTCAATTTAATGAATTCTTGGGCCCATTTCTCAATCTCTGAGTATTCGATGAAGAGTTTGGTTATTCGACAACCCGTTACTCCTCTCCATCTTTTATTGTGCTGGTCTATTGTCCAGCCATTGATGCGGTCTCTAATGAGATTCCGACTTATTCCCACTGCAGGTTCTGGTCCATAGAGGTTTTCCCTGGTCCCTAGTCTGGCAAGGTCATCTGCAATTAGATTTCCCTTAATGCCAGGTATCCATAAGAGTTCCACCGGTCCCTTCCCTGCCTGACTGTATATTAGTATTCTTTAAATCAAATATTTTGGGATTTTAAACACTCATGATACCAACATAGGGATAATAGGAAGCTTTAATATTATTAGAAGTAAATAAAAAACCCTTTCTTGATCTCGAAACACTAATTTATCATGCCTTTTATGGGCATGGAAATATTTTTAAATATCCTATATACCATATTATCAAACAGTTATTGATAGGTAGCATACCAAAGTATAACATAGGATTTGCTTTTTGTTTATTGTATTTGTTGAATAAAATAAACCTTACGAATAAATTATAATTATTGTTTGTTTCACTTTGTAGGAGAAAAATATAAATTAGTCCTTTTTGATTATCCTGAATAAGTTTCCATATTTATAATATAGTGCTTATCAATTAATAATATTAATAATAAAATAATATAGTGCTTTATACATTTTTATAGAAATCTTCCAGACAAGTCAATAACAAAACCTTATATTAGAAAAAAATGTAAATAAAGTCATTTTTCATGTATTTTATTGGCTGAACAGTAAAATAAACATTAAAATGTTTCACTATGATTTATTGTCTATACATAAACTCTATAAAGGGTATGTAAAAATTATTATGGCATAACACTCTAAGCACATAGAATTCATCAATTTCACTGTCTTCAGCTAACATTCAAATTTACTAATACAGAAGTGTATGATAAGAATGCCTACCTTCTGAACTTATCCTCAACTAACCTAATTGTTCTAGTTGTTTGAAAAGGAAGTTTCCATAAGGGTCAGACCCCAGGACAGAGAGTTAATAAAATCTATATTCCCCACTATCAGCAACAAATACAAGGATTCGACCGGCAAAGACATTGTCTTGAAGATCGACGATGAAACTCAACTTTCCCAAGATATTACCGGTGGAATTGAACTCTACGCCCAGAGGAATAAAATTAAGATCAATAATACTCTTGAGGCCCGCTTGGACCTCATTTCGCAGCAGCTTGTACCTCAGATCCGTACCGCTCTGTTCGGGCGCAACGTTAATAGAAAATTCACCGATTAAGTATTTATGTTCTGCTGGTGCTACTGTATTACACAATTTACTGTGTACGAAGCATTCTTGTTGCATAATTTAGTAGTATTAAGTGGATTACACCAGTAAAATATTCCATAATTTTATTTAAATGAAAATTCAAATTGTAATATATTGTTGGTGCAGTTTTTAATATATTGTAAATATGAAAGTACGCTAATTATTCCATTTTTGTGTAGAAAGTTGAATACTTTGTTTTTAGGTAGTTTCTTTGAAGTGTAGCATAGTGAGATGTTTAAATGTTGTCGCCAATAAAAAATTTGTCAACGCCATACAATGACGTATATATTGTACATTGTGTCAATAAAATAAAAAATACATGGTTGTCTTTATTTCAAATATGTTTTATAAAAACGGTCTAGATATCTACAAAGTAATGGTAGGGACAAGAATTTTCTATAAAACGTTACAGGCTGCTTCATGAGACACTTTAATTTTAGCTTAAATCGAACATACACTGCCTTCACACTTATTTTGCTTTATATAGAAAGTCAGTTTTACATTACATTTACAAAACAATATTTACAACTTTGCTGGTATCTACAGCAATCATCAACATTTGAAATAAACCGCGTGTTCAGTTGGGAACGAAATGAACGCGCCTACTGAGTAGATTACATCTATAGATAACGTATGATTATACAATTATTGTATAGCTCTAATTGCTCATATGAAAACATCTCGGAGCAGACTCTTGCCGTAGTTAGGGTTGCTTTTATTACTCTGTATAGTTTGTTAAAAAGGAAATAAACTGGCGAAAGCATCGATGATTAACCAGGAATATTGAAGCATAATTATTTTTGAAACTTCCAAAAGAATGGGAAGGCTGATGGATTCCACAGGATAGGTTGTTGAAGATATTCGTCTGTGAACTTCAGGAGATTCATATCAATATTTACGATTTGGTGAATATTTGAAGCCATTATCAATACCTGACAAACCGCGGGTTCAGTTCGGAACGAAATGAACGTGCCTAGTGAGTTTTTAGTGTAACTGGTGTAACTTTTATATTCATAGATGAACGTATCAATAGCTCTAATTGTTCATATGAAAAAATGTTGGATCACACTCTTGCCGTAGTTTAATTTGCTTTTATTATTCGGTGTAGTTTGTCATAAAATAAAATGGAGAAGGTATCGATTATTAACCAGGGATGTCGGAGCATACTTATTTTTTGAAATTTTCAAAAGAGTAGGAAGGCTAGCGGACTCCATAGAATAGGTCCTTGAAGGTATTCGTCAATGAACTTCAGAGATTAATATCAATATTTACAATTTTGTGAATATTTAAAGCAATTGTCAATATCTGGCATAATCCACGTGTTCAGTATGGAACGAAATGAACGCGCCTAGTGAGTAGTTAGAGTCATTTTTATATCCATAGATGAATGGTATGAATCAAGATAACTAGAAAACACTCTAGGCTTCTTGGTATGAATTTACAATATATCTCTACCTGTTCATATGAAAAAACATCGGAGCACACCCTGGCTGTGGTTAGGGCTGCTTTTATTATTCTGTGTAATTTGTCAAGAAGCAAATAAAATGACGAAAGAGTCGATGACTAACCAAGAGTGTTGGAGCATAATAATTATTAAAAATTCCAAAAGAGTGGAAACGCTGACGGATTCACAGTCGTTGAGGATATTCGTCTGTGAACTTCAGAGATTCGTATCAACATTTACAATTTTGTGAATATCTAATGCCATTATCAATATCTGACATATTCCGCGTGTTCAGTTGGAAGCGAAATGAACACGCCTAGTGAGTAGTGACTTTTATCATGTTCAAAGATGTATTATTTATGTAATAAATAATTATATATAGACTCTGTTATAAGTAGAACGACTGTCTCTTTGCTCGTAGATTAGAACTAATACATTTGGACATTGTTTTTTTTTTAATAATTTTATTTCTTCCACTTTGTAGTTAGTAATACAAATCATCAAAAATTAAATTAACAATACGTCAACATAAAAAGAAATACTGAGGCATTTTTATTACTTTTTTAATATGTAAAGATATCTCCACTATTAATTTCGATCATAGAATTCATAAGAATTGCTTAGATAAATTTTGTAATGAGATCTAACCTTTCGCCATCTGTTGACAACTTTAGGTAGTTTCTTATTGGTATAACTAAATGATGAGAAGTAAGCTGTAAAGTACCAGTTCTAACCAATTACAATGGAACGTAGATGGTAATTTTTATATTTCAATAAAAACTACTGCACTTTATTATTTATTATCTTACTATTTAGAGGCATTGTAGTTTAAAATAGTTACACGTTACACAAAAAGATTATACAATTTACTAGGATTTTCATAACGTGTTCCAAATCTTTTTTATTTCCCGACATGGCTTTCCCCCAACATTAGAAGCGGCAATTGGGATATTGTATGCGATCCGGTCCTGCATAAACGCTACGAATTGGTTCCCCCGATTTGAGATTGTGTGGTTGGGTATTTATCTGTGCCCCCAATGGAGTGCTCCGGGCTCTACGCATTCCACAGGTACCAACCAACTCCACCTTATCTTCATACCACCAGTATTTTTTTGTTCTTATTGGTTTTGACCACAAGAACTGTTGCGCTGACGGATTTCTCGTTATCTTTGCTCGTCTTTGAAACCACAAATGCATTCCATTTTGCCTAATTTTATTTTAAAAGTAAAATTTAAGTTTTTTGTTATTTTAAAGAGTACAAATGTATACTGGGCGGCCAGAAACATACATCGCTTATGGAATGGCTACGAGATGTAATTGTTAAATTTTGTTATCCATAAAATATGAATAAAGTAACAATTTCAAAACACATTTCGATTTTACTAGAAGAACCATACACACTATTTTATTACAAATAGTGAGATCCATTTTTTGTTTACTTGTGATATTTATATTCTAATTCCTTGTTCAATGATGTATCACAACATAATTTGTTCTATAAATAAGTTTAGAGGAGGCATAAAAATTACTTGGTAATTTTTCGTTGAACAGTAATAACTGTGGTCGATACATTGAAAAAGTTAGCTATGGAATATTTGAAGCGTTTGTAAACAGTTGTTTAATAGATTTTGTACGAAAGTATCATTTTGTCTTGTATTATTCACTGCTGAAATTTTAAGTTATAATTATGGTCGTTCGGTTCCATGAATAATTAGTGGCGTATCTTCATACAAAGCGTACAGACAAATAAAATAAGATTTGTCAAACGTATTGACATTTGACAAATGAGATGAAATGTCAGTAAAACTGTACATATGTAAATGTTACGTTGCCTCAAGAACATTATGAATCAATATAATTTGTAGACAAATGAAACGACGGCAAACTAAATAGCAATGTTTGTATTATCTTTCATTTAACCGACTCATAATGCGTATCAGGAGTGCGACACTGACAAGCGAGGCCAGCTTAAGTGATAATTTATGTTAATACTCGTATTACCTATTAAGTACATTTACTACTACTAATAACGAAATATTGGTTGCATAAATTTTACGATCACGTGTTTTGTGAACATTAATGAAGGCACTGTATATTTTTAAGTTTATAATCATTTTATGCTTAACCAACAAAATGTTATACTTCAGGCACTATATAGAAAGAATAAATAATATTTTGTCTTGTCATAATTTGAATATTAGTATCAAATTGTAGCCAAAGATAATGATAAACAAAACAGACTACAAATTAAAAAAAAAAAGGAATTTAAATTTAATATTACCATAACTTATCTGGATTGTAATGTCTTCACTATAGGTCAAACTGGTCAATTACTTGAGTCTAGATGTAAAGAACACTTTCGATCCTTTAGAGTCATTAAAAACGATCAAGACTTTGCAAATCATTTTTAGATCAGTCACATTTTAGTCAGTTTATCAAACTTAGATGTTAGTACATTACATATAGTACAAGAAAATCGTTTTAAATTATATTTATTGTTTTTAATCGTTTTAAATATTCCAAAAACGGTTATAGATATAAATATTCAATTGAAGTTAGTTCTTTATGTAAAGACGGGCTTTTTCCTCTTTCATATATTTATTTCACTTTGTCCATAATTCTAAAGGAAAAAAATTGTTCAGATTTAATATATAATAGGGCATAACTAGCGCCCTCTATGGGCAAGGTCAAAATTAGTTGAAAATTTTTATTTGCCATGTCAAGAAACGTAAACCTGCTGAATTTGATGTTAATACTATGAGAACTTTAAAAATTATTGAGAAATTTCCAAATAAAATCCTAACATTGAACATCGTATACCTTTGAAACTAGTAACATCTATACAGGGCACTTATAGCTCAATAGACGTATAGAGCAGATTAAATGCATTTAAGCGTTTGTTTTATTTTTTTAATCTTCATTTTTGATGTAATTGAGTAGTTGTTAATTTTTTAATAAAATCCTGAGTAAACAAAAATAAGCCTTTTACAAAAATCAGTGTAAACAAATAGAGTGTATAATCAAAATGAAATTTAGGAGGTGCCTAATATTGAATTTGTAATATTATCCATTTTCAAATGTCCTTATTTCAATGTTTTAAAAATAAGTCATGATATTCCAATATTTTATAACTACTTAATAACCCTGTTTAACCTGATGAAAAGTTCGAAGTAGGATAGATGGTATTATTGTTAATTTGGTGTTGCTGTTTGAAATATAGTTGCTATAACTTCCTGTTAGATGGAGACTCGTTTAAAGTTACATGAAATTCAGGATATAGAAGTCATACAGATTGTCATACTTATCCATAAAAAAATCTAAAACGGCATATTTAATAATAAGTAAGTCGTTTATTTTGAAGACGAATTGCTGTAAAACGATTACGAGTACTATTTATTAGTAACTACAAATATTTGCAAAGCTCATTTAATTGTGTAGATTTTGGTGGCGGCGCCGGAGCCATGGGTTCGGTCCTTGCAGCAGCTAAAATGCTTGTATAGGTATACATGCATTCTAACTGCTGCTACTAGGTAGTGGCAGCATTATTAATCTAAAGCACATTTAAGTTTATTTTATTAATATTGTCTATTAGAAATTAGTAATGTAAATTATCATTTCAGTTCGTCAAATTTTGATGTATTTTGAGTAAATTTGTATGATGGATTTTATTTATGCAGAGGATATTTCTTTTGTCTAAGAAACTAACTATTGTTACACAAGAAAAAATAATTTTATTATAATTTGAACTAACAAATTGAACTAACAAATAACTAACAAAAGTTTATACATTTCTGCATAGAGTTATTTAAAAAATAAAATCTACTAGAGGCACAAAACTTGGGAGTAATTGTTACCTTTTAAATCTTTCTTATTAAGAGTAGTACAGGATATTTCTCACAGGTGTCAATTATGTTTTTAATGTGACGAACAACAGTTTGAATAATATTTGCATTAATTCGTTGATGTTTTGCATTTTTAAAATAAACATTATGATTCTCTTGTATGCATTTTCATTTAGATAAATCTATTTATTTAGCACATGTGTTGAAAAATATCACGGTTATATATAGAATGAAAATATATTTATACTTAAGCTTTACTTGTAATTAACTACATATCTATAAAAAAGTTTTCAATAAGCATAAAAACATACATATAAACGATTCAAATATAATGTCTATTTCTACCTCAATTTGCCTACAAACTATTTTAAGAACAGTAATTTTTCTATCTGTTCACTATGTTGTTTTCTTTCCATATTTCCTTTAATTTTGAGTCAAGTCATATTCTTTCTCTTTCACTTAACTAAGTAGAATAAATATAAGTGGTATTAAATAACTCAGATCTATCAATTATATATGACAATTGGTGGTAGTCTACATTTATTCTGTAGAGCTTGTCAAGAACAGGAATAGGTCTCAAAATTGCGATATCGGACCGCCCACGAGGTGCGCAGTAAATAGCCTGGTCTTTACTCAGGCGCATTGAGACCTTTGCAAAGTGAATAACGAGTCTGTATGAATGTACACAGAGTTCGATCAGGCCGAGCGGAAGTGCATCCTTTTCTCTTCGAATGCTGTCTCACTCTTTCTTCTTCGCATACATAGAAAATCCAACACTTTTTCCTATTTTTGACAAGTTGTACTTTGAATACTGTCGGAGATATAGCGTGGACGTTATATCTCCGATTTTCGTAGAGCTATCCACGGCCTATAAAAAATATCCTCATATAGTATAAGTTTGTTTTTACCCTTTTATACTGTAATAGGGCCTTACTTGTTGAATACCGTTCTCTAAATAAATAAATAACTTAAAGACAAAAGAAGGTTGCAGAAAGTCGATTGAAGAATATTGTTTATACCGTTTTGTTTCCCCAAAGAAATGACCAATTTTCGCGAAAACCTTATATCGGTATGTCTCTTAATTGCTTTCCAATGACGTCGAAAATGGGCCGCACTGTACTACATGTGAAATGTTATTACCCTGTATAAACGATGTTTATTTGTAAGCGACCACATCGTCGACTACCTAAATATTTCTATTATACCCCGGCGGGTCTGGCCCGGCCTACCCCGAAGAAATCGTCTTTCTCCCCGTTTGCCTTCTCGACGGAGAATCAAGCAGGTTTCGGTTCTAGTCGGTCATTCAAGGTAGTAAGTTCACAGATTCCCTGTGGCAGGTTCTCCGTCACACCTGCTCATTCGTTGTTCCGAAGCAGGCTGTGCTAGTACTACGTCGTTTGGTATTCACCTGTTCGCGGTAAACAAATCGAGTAAGTCGCGTTTGGGCCGATCGTAAGCATCATTCGTTCGTTTTTTTCCACAGCAGGATCCCTGCGAGTGTTATGTGACTTGAGTGCGCGGAAGTGTGACATACGCGCTTTTTCTGGTAAATCGGCTACACCGATACAGACACGTAAGTGTATATGGTTTTTTAATTAATGCGGATTAAGTACCAGAAGGCCGGAAGGTTGTAGTACCATCGTACTTATGTGACGATATACTACGCACATTACTATTATTATAGCTGTATTATTATAAGGATAGATCCGGTGCTGGTTGGTGATTTCCAATTCTTATTTCGAATCTTTTCGGTCGGTTCGCGAAAGCTGGAATGTGGAATTGAAAAGTTGTCATTATTTATGCGAACCGGTGCGAACGAATCAAATGTGATATAAATTTAAACGGTTGGTTTTTATTGCGAGGATAAGGTACACGTTTATGTGCACGAATAAAGCGTTTAGGTGCCATTAGAGGCCGTGATAAAAGTATCTGGAGGCGGGGTGACGGATTTTGGATCTTGGCCAAATTTTGATAACTGTTTATTACAAGGGTGTAACCACATAACGACAAATAAACAATTTTCATACATTTTACAGGGATAAGTGGAATTGTATAAGCAGTGATTTTATTTGTAACATTTACGCGAGTGAGTGTTAATATGCACCTGTATATGCGTATTTTGATAGCAATGCTGTATTCGTCAGCAGGATGTGCTTCTTGTGAGAATTTGAACTGTAAATGAATACACAATTTTGTATTATCTACTTAAGTGTACAAGTCACCATGCCATTAGAATATGTACTGACTATTCCATTTTTACTTAAACCATTTGCAATCAGGGCCAGATTATGATTTTTTCACCCATATACAACTTATTATAGAGCCCCACCTCCCACTACAAAACTTTTAGAATACTATGAATGTTTTTATTTATAATATGAAATAATATAATATAAAAAAACAATATATACTCAGCACAAACAAATAAACGAAAAAAAAACATTAAATGGAAAAAGTTAAACAAGTAGATATAATAGTTGAATCGCTAATTGCAGAAAGGGGACAAAACACATTTTCCCATATTTTGAAGAAGTTAATAAAACTGTTTAACTTATTTGAAAACAAAACAAAAAATGAACCATCGTTGTTGACAGCATATTGCTTATGACATTTATTATATATCAGTATAATGTGTACTCGACTTTCGTTCCTATTGTTAGTTTAAATGTCAAATTTGGCATATGGACATGTCAGCTTTATGCAGAAAATGAAGATATCACTGGAAAGAAACAATTGTAATGCAAAAAAAGTAAAATAATGATATTTATTCATCGTCATAATCCTTATCTTCAGTTGGCCAAGCAGTAATTTCTTGCCAAATTCTGAATCAGGTATGAATCTTACGGTTTACATGAGCCATCTTCTTTTTATTTGTGGGTATCTTCTCCAAATGTGGGAAGGGTTAATTGTTGTGAGGTATTTCCAAGTTAAAACGTGTCTGTTACCAGGCAATTTATAAATTCTCGGTAGATAACTTATATAAATTAGCAGAAAAAATAGTTAGATGATGGTATGGCGAAATAGAAAATGACATTTTTTGACTCCGTGGGAAACTTTTCCGTAGGATTCGTTACTTAGACAAGTTCTAAGATGAAGACCACCAGCTCTTATAATCATACACTAGTTCCTTGGAAACCTTCTCAATTTGGAATTTTTCTGCATTTTTTGATGCTTCGAAAATCAATTCGCTATATTCTCGGAGAGTCGGTAGAGTCTTTCTCATTTGTTAAGTGCTCTCTTGATTAGACCAATATCACGATCACATGGCAAGAAGGAATGCCCTCTCATAGGAAAATATACTTGTATTTCTTCAAATTTTTTAAATTCTATCAAACTCATTAGAAATCGAATCATGTGTTATTCTTATTTTAACCACAACAATTGTTACAGAAAATGTGAATTTTTTTGTTTTTTGTTCAACGGCGTGATGTAATGTCTAATATCTAATAAAAGAACATACATCATTTCCCCGTTTTCCGACTTCCCTTTCGTGGTATACGCAACAAATCATCTGTTTTGATTTTAAATTATGTATTCCGAATGTGCACAGTGTAAGCTGCCGCAGTTAATATAGGTCCTGTACAGATATTTGTGGTAATGAAACATTAGCCATGTAATCAATACAAATTGCTAGAGTATTATTGTTTTCCTCACATAGTTGTTTTATTGGGTCCAAATTGCATAGAATTTTTTACTACGAGGCTTATGGATGAGAAGTTTAGCAACAGCAACCCATTTCGCATTTTCATTTAACGTTTCGTTATTAATTTTAGCATTTAGCTCCTCGCTGATGCTGCAGGTATCTTTTGCAGAACGGCCGAACTGGCACACAATCCTTCCAGAATAATTGGTATGTTGTTCACCACGCAGTTTAGTCCTTTTTATTATGTTTCTTTCCACGAGAAACGCGAGACCCTAGCTTTCTTCCGCGAGTTTTTCATGATCGGCTGATAAGTTTGCGTACACAAGTTGAGTTTCCTCCGATGACTCTTTAATTGACTATTATGGACTACTTGGTGTCTCCTTAGTTAAGAAATTGAATTCTCAGAACTCTTGTATAGTTTATTTCATCGCTATTTGCCAAATAAGGAATCTCAAAACACCGTGGCCTGTTTTTATGGCTAGACTCAGGTAGACTGTTTCGTTTATCGGCAAGATAAGAGAGTTTATTATTTGGCAAATAGCGATGAAATGAATAGTAACTAACTTGAATTGGAACGGAATGTGCAACAATTGCGCTGAAGATGCTTCAAAATCATTTAGCATGACGAGGTGCATAACATTGTGCATTCAATACAGTGGAGGATGTATCCAACAGTTCTTGTAAGCTTTATAAATTCCCAAGAAAATTTTCCTTTTTTTTTATAAAACAGAAATTTTGTTAAGAATGCTTTTAACCTATGTCCTAAGCTTTATCAGCTAAATTAAAAATTAGTTTTATACAAAATCATAAATAATCAACGCAAACTAGATATAATCGGAAGATAAATCGTCTATAAATTTATAATAATAAATATATTTCGACAATTGAAAATTTATTGTATTCAGATAAAAAAGTCGAATTAATTCCGATGGATAAAACTATATATCCTCTTTATTCGTATTTATTTACTTAAAACATCGCCGATATACTGAAATTAAAGTGATGTTATGTTACTCAAGTGTTACGTTTATTTTGCGGAAATTAATAGCACCTATTATAATTCTTCGGAGCAAAAAAGAATCCAGCACTCAAGACTATGATAATCATTGAATCGTTTCATAATTATAAACATAACCTTGACGCTGAATTTTTTATTACTGTCAATTTTATGATATTGTTATTAAAATACCTACACATTTCCACGCTATGCGATCTTAACACAATTATTTGTTAATATCGGTCTCGATTTTTTTGCCAATCCGTGATACTTATTTAGTATAATTTAACTGCATATCTTCCGGAAATAGTTGGGTTTCCTTAGACTTAACTAATCAATTATTTTGATGGTATGGAATTAGGACTACGTCTAAAAAATATTAAAATGCTTATTCCTTATTGTTATTACTTACAGTTGTTTTATTTCCTGTGATAAGGTCAGTCACGAATGCTCGAGGCCCAGTGTTAGAAAAAGATACAGATATTTTTTTCATATTGCAGTTATTTAGAGAGTAGGTACCTTGTCAAATTAGGCCTTGATTGAGAAATAACATTTGAAGCCATCGATTTATTAGGTACCCATCATCATTAGAGTGAATCGTATGAGTACATGATTATCAGCAGTCTAAATCATACCCAATTATACGTAATATCAGGGGAAAGTTTCTCTAATATACAAATTTTATTTTCATGTAACAATATACCATATTACAAATACGAGTACGAAATATTATTTAAGAAATCATTGCAGAATAATAATTGGAATTAGGTATACAATTTATTTAAATGGAGAACCTTTAAAAGAATATTTAAATGCCGATTCTAGTTAAGTAAGATAATAAATAGTATTGTTTTCCAATAATTAATTATGTTAAATTTATGATTTTAAGATTGACTCTCAAATCTCAGTCCAATAAAACCAAAAAGCTTTAAATAAATCACAGATATCGACCTTAAAAGGTCGTGATGATGTGTTTGACAACACATTTTTCCTTTAAAAAATACGTATAGAACTTGGCTTCATAATAGTGGTACTATTAACTATCATAACTTAAAATCGACACCGGATTAGTTATTTCCTGGATATCTGACGTGGGACTTAGTTAATGGCCGTTTGATTCGTGTTTACTCTTATCCAGACCTGGTTGGTTGTTGCACCAGTTTTAGATTTCTAGTGGTAACATGATGATGTTTCTTCTCTAAAACATTTACATAATATTACGCATTTATACAAAAATTGTATTATATTCAACGTATTCTACTGAAAACCAAAAATCCGAGTTGAATACCCAACTGTACTGAGTTGGGTATTCAATTCAAAATTATTATTTAAAGCTTAAAATCCTTCCTTTTCAACAATCGATAACTCTGAAAACTTGTGAGTAATATAAGAACTGTATAAGGCAATCTACAGCAATACATTTATTATATTTACATACAGACACAATATATGAGCAACTGCACAGTCCGAATAGAAAGTAGTCTCGCAGCAGGCTCTAAATTACAGGTGGAAACGATCACGTTTGAATGTTCTTTCAGCAAAATATTCGTCGACTCTGTCTGGGGTACTGTCGAAGGCATTATTGCCTTGTTGGATTTAAATCAGTTATATTTTATAATATTGATTTTAACTAATTATATTATAAAAATCGAAATCCAGTTCTCCACGTATACCGAACGATTACACGTTACTCGACGTGCGTTTCGTCAATCAAGTTGGTGTCATTAGAAGATGGTTAAAACTCGGTTCTAAGCATCAGTTTTAATCATCTCTCGATGGTGCCAACTTTGTTGGTGAAACAAGCGTCGAGTAATGTGTAATCTTTCAGTATGTAGTGGAAAACTGATCTCCTGTTTTTGTTGTTGCATGGAAGGTTCCAGCCCCTTCTCATAATTATATTATAGTAATTTCATTAAAGTAACTAAAATTCGGTATCTTCGGACTACAAATATCTAACAGACTGTCCACGTACGTACCTTGTATACTTTATATAAAAAATACTCGTATACATAAAATAACTAAGATTTAATATCTTCGGTAATAAATATATCTAACACTCGTCAAAGTATTATATATAATTTTTGGATATTTTATGTGTATTTTGAATATTCACATTTTCTTGTAAATGTGGTAACTTTTGAGAAAATTTTTATTTGTTTAACTTTTTTTTTGTATATAGAGAATTCTTCTGGTTACAATTTGAGCCCAAAATTTATGAATTTGGCGTAATATCTAAGAACTTGTTGAAAAAACAAAAGACCACTTTTTTATGAGTCAAACATATTGCGATTGAATACAATGTTTCATTAAAAAGTGATGTAAAGGTGTCATACTATTGCCTTGCTAGAAAAGTAGTATTTCATTTTATTATACGAAATAATTTAACATCTATTTGGCTGATAAGTTTCAATAATATTACTCAACTTGTATATTTATCTTTATTTGATATTTGTGCTATGTGAAAAAAAATTATAACACATCTATTCAGTAAATATACTTAATTTAGTATTCACTCAGTATTCAACAATTATTCAGAATTTACCCAAAATCATATTTTTTATTATGGAACCATCGAAAAAGAGGTCAGTCAATAAACATAATTTGCACAAATTTTGCATAATTAAAGTGGCGACATCCCTACTAATGTAGCAAATTCATAATGTCATTATAAATTTTTTTAAATGATAACCCTCAATTTTATCCAATTTTCGGTAAAAAAATGGAAGTGGAAAATATATAATTAAAAAAGAAGATTAGGGTCACCATTTTGTAAACTACTGGCAAAATTGATCGATAGCGATATTAAATTGATTGATCGAAATTGATACATTTAAGTATATATGTACAGTGCTATTCAAAAGTCCCCTCCCCCCCTCTTATCTTTTTAACGATTATACATAAACTAGTGAAATTTGGTAACTGAATATTAAGGGTTGTAAACTTCCCTACTAGTGATGATAGATGACGTATGCGTCAAAGATGACGTCACAAGGTCATTCTGACCAATAATTTTAAATGGAACCCTATGGCAAGCGACACCTCTTTTAAATCAGGTATGGTGGTATTAGGAAAAAACATGACGTCATTAAACAGGTTACCATATCTGTTTTAAACCGATACACACCTGTTTTATACCTGTACAGACCTGTTTTATACCTGCGCCAAGAGTTCTTCGGATCAACAATGACCACATGCCATCCGCATCAAATGTCCGCGGACAAATCCGAGGGTGGCCCAGAACCCGCTTTGCTATACTACTTATAAACACATCTTGGAAACTGTTATGGAACCATACGCTGAAGATTATGCCGTTAACATACACATTTATGCACGGCAATGACTCGAAACATCGAGCGCGATTGGTCAGAGACTGGCTCCACGAGAAAAAAATCAAAGTTATGAATTGGCCAAGTCAGTCACCTGGCCTAAATCCAATAGAGAACCTCTGGGAAGATCTTGGCCGTCAAATTAGAACCCACCAATTAGTAACAGAAACCAGCTTTTTCACGTATTGCAAATAGAATGGTCTCGAATAGATAAAACACAATAAATATGCTACTTGCATCAATGCCAAAAAAATCCGCAGAATTATTACGCAATAAAGGATATTGGACAAAACACTAAATGCCCACTATTCCCTTGCTTTCAATTACTGAGATGGGTATTAACAAGTTGTTCTACTTATGGCTATGATATTTTGTATTTGATTGACTTTTCTTATATACTGATTGAATATAACAGCTTACGTATGTGTTATATATAGGATAAGTTTTAAGTACAACTACATTTTACTTTTATCGTATATTTTTGTATGTCTGTTTTTTCTTGTAAAAATAAATCGTACCATGTTTGACAATTTGAATCTGTTGCTCTACTTCTGGCCAATAGTGTATATTGAATGTGAATGTACAGAGAGTTAGATCTGGCCGCGCGTAAAGTGCATCCTTTTCCCTGCGAATGCTCCCTCACTCTTTCTTCTACGCATACCTTGGGAATATCACACTTTTTCCTATGCTTGACAAGCAGTACGTTAGGAAATATGGAACTATTTAAAACTAAATTAAACAATATTGGTGGTGATTCTTCAAAAACATATCTACATTCTTAATAAAAAACTTGGAATTCAATCATTGCCATTGATGCCATTTTATGTTTTAATTTACTTAAAGCAACTGGTACTACGTCTATTGAGAATATGTGTAATACCGGTATGTTACTGTTATTAGTTGTAATATTAGTTAAATCCGGATAAGTAGACTGTGAGTACAAGGTGAGCGAAACTCGATGTCTCAGCTCTATTGTAAGAAAACGAAAAATGATAGAAGAAATCTGAAAAGAGGTTCTTAAATGGGATTGACTTAGGTCTATTTTAAGCCTAATTTACATATTTTTCCATATTTGGAAACTTAAGTAATGACGTCATCGAATTTTCTTTTTCCAGAAACATACCCATATTGTCGCATACCTATTTGAGAAGAGATAATTTTTCTCAACAAATTTTGTAAAAATAATTTTCTATCTTTTTCCGTTAAAAGATTATAGATTAAAAGATTATTTGTAAAAAAAAGTATTATCAAAAATTCGCAATCATCACGATTTAAACAAGTAGCTTTTGGAAATAAATAGCAAAGTCGCATCTGTCAATAATTAAACATTATTAATTATTATTATTTATTAATTTAACATTACAAGGCATAATATGTTACAACTATTACCACAGAAAGAACCAAAGTATGTAGGCAATCACTACAACAAAATTTCCATGTGACCATCTATTTCTAAACACTTCCGCCTTACTTCTCTCACTCAAGCCTTACGAACATTTCTCTAGATAGTTCATCGCAAGCATTTCTGATTTTTTCTTTTAAATGTTGCAAGTTAACAGATGGTGTTCTGTAAACTTTATTTTTCAAAGTTCCCCACAAGAAGAAGTCTAGTGGGGTCAAGTCCAGTGATTTAGGCGCCCACTGTATAGGTCCATTTATACCAATACAATTTTCATTTAAATATTGTTGGACAATTCTTGCTTTATGTGGAGGAACTCCGTTATGCTGGAAACACATGTTTGCTCGCAGCTGCTGTAATGGCATATTTTCGAGAAGCACAGGAAGTTGTTCTTGAAGAAATTGCAAATATCTCTCACTATTTAAAATTCCGTCGTAAAAATATGGACCAATCAAATGCCCATTAATAATACCACACCAAACGTTAATTCCGAAGTGTCCTTGATATTCAATCGAATTGACAAAATGTGGATTTTAAGTAGCACAAAAATGTTTTTATTGGGCTTACCGTTACTAACAAAACGGCTTTCGTCCGTCCACAACACATGCTGAAAAGACCGATTGTCATGGATCTCTAAGTTTACCATCACTTGGGCAACATAATTAATTCTTGGTTGTTGATGTTGATCTGACAAGTGTTCTTTTTATGACAAGTTATGAATTTTATATTTTGTTGTGATAAATATTTTCTTTCAAAGTTTTTCGTACCAAACTAAATTGGTCTTCAATATACTGCAAAACAGTGGCAACAGTATTGTCAGAATTGACTCTTTTAACAATTTTTCTTCCCTTTCAAGAAGAAAGTGCCTCGTTATTTGCAAGTAAATTGCGTTCCAATCTTGCAAATATTTTTAAGCTTGGAATAACACGTTCGGGGTATCTCTGGGCGTATAACTGAACTGCTCTTCTAGGGTTCTTTTGTGATTCCCCATAAAACTAATAACATATCGACTTTTTCGTTGCGCGTGAACATTTTTCAAAGTCAAATGACAACAAAACAATATTTCTCAACCATTAGATTAATTATTGACAGATGCGACTTTGTTGTTTGTTTCCAAAGGCTACTTGTTTAAATCGTGACGATTGCGAATTTTTGATACTTTTTTTCTTTACAAATTTACTTATAATTTTTTAACGGAAAAGATAGCAAATTATTTTCTTTATAAAATATGTTCAGAAACATTACCTCTTTTTAAATATGCCACAATATATGTATGTTTCTGAGAAAATAAAATTCGATGATGTCATTACTTCAGTTTCCAAATATGGAAAATATGTAAATTTGGCTTAAAATAGACCTTACTCAATCCTAATTAAGAACCTCTTTTCATATTTTTTCTATCGTTTTTCCTTTTCTTATAATAGAACTGAGACATCGAGTTTCGCTCACCCTGTACATATTGATAAAGTATTCACTGACACCATCTTGTCCTTTTCCTTGTATGAATATACGACCAAAAGAAATTACGATCACTTTATTTTTTTTTGCTTCACATCAGCTAAATATGTTTTATATCTTTCTCTGAGTTGTATTTTTACTGTGGCCCTTATCGCTGTAAAAATTTCTAAATCACATTTGTTATTTTATACTTTCTAAAATTAATTTTTTATTTTGATATTATATAATGTCAGTTGTGTACCATGCAGGATATGTACGTTTCGATTATATAAAAGTATGTTATGAAACCTTAATCCACTCTGTATAATATTACATAGGTATATTAAAACGCTTTTATAATACGAAACGCCTTTGTGTATTTTAAAATATTAAAACCGTTGATATTCGATTTATTTGTAAATAAAAATAAATCAAACACGATTGTGAATGTGTGTATAATATGTTGATATTAGTAAACATTCACTAGACGCCTATTTATGGTATAAACAGGTATACCCAACCCAGGAATTTTAGAAATAGTTTTCCTCATCCGAGAATTAAATTATTGTTTATCTTTTGTACGATTGTTTCCACATAGCTGTGATTCGCAGGACCGGCTTCCAGCATCATCTGCCATAACTATGGACTTATCTTATCGTATTTGATGGGCAAACGGCGCCGTAAATTTCCTTTCACGAGACTATTTTATCTTCATAAAGGTTTACCTTAGGCAACAATACGATCGTATATCAAAACGAAATATTTTAACGCCCACGAAATTAAGTAATCCTCGTATCAACTGAGCTCAGGACCTCGCTAAATTGCGTAAATCGGTTACGCATGCTTTTTTAAACTGTTGCGTGTTTACGTTTTATGAATATAGGTTGTATACCTGTTTACGAGTCTAGCTGGTTTGTTACTGGTACGATTCTGGTTGGCTCTGACCGGTACCGGGTACTCGTTCTGACATTGAAGTACATTTTGGAAGGTCACCATTAGCTAGACCACGTCGTATTTGAGGTTTAATCGCATCAGATGTTTATTTATCAATAAACTATTCCTAAGAATATCCACTGATGATGTGGTATGTAATCGCACAATTTTTTATTTTCTTCAAATTGTATCTATGGGTACCATTTTACTTTAATCACATATGTTTATGGCAAAATAATGTGTCCAGGTACAACTGTTGACCTCCCAGAAACGTTTGGTGGATTTTATGTTATCACAAGAACTTATTACTTTTCTCCGGACTCCGGAAAAGTAATGTAATCATGTAGAGCAAAACTGAAAAAAAATTTTTCTTTGGGTTTATTTTTCGTTTTTGGGCCTAAAAACAAAAAAAAATGGTTTTTAAAAAATGTTTGCTGTGTATGTGTCGTCGTCGGCATTTTAAACTTGTTAGTACGATCGATCGTTAGTACGTTAGATCGATCGGGTTTTGACTGATTCTGATTGGGGACGTCTCCCAGACGACACCTATCGATTTTGAGGTGGATAGAAGACATTACCATGTACATGGGTCATGAGAAAGCACAATGGTGGACTATTTGAGAATTTTTTTTGTTAGCACGATCACTCAATTAAATTGTGTCGGATCGATCGGGTATCGACTGATTCTAATCGGGGACATCTCCCAGACGACAACTATTGATTTTGAGATAGATATAACACACTCTACCATGTACATGGGTCATGATAAAGCACAATGGTGGACTATTTGAGATTTTTTTTTGTTAGCACGATCACTCAATTAAATCGGGTCGGATCAATCGTGTTTCGACTGATTCTGATTAGGGACGTCTACCAGACGACATCTATCGATTTTGAGGTGGATAGGACACACCCAACCCTGTCCATGGATCATGAGATAGCACTATCTCATATGGTGGACTATTTGAAAAAAGTAAAACTGTCGCATAAAACACATATTCTGCATTATGTGTTGGTTTATTTTTTCTCGACCACTCAATTTCGATATAGAGAGACGTGCGGAAAAGTCCTTTTTAAGGTTTTAAAACTGTGTAATTTTTCTTCCATGTACATTTTGATATATATTGAAATTCTTCACATTTATGATTAATAAAGGGTCTTTCAATAAGGACGCTCAGTTTTTAAACGTAAGTAAAACAAGTTGTGTGTGTGATATCCACTCAACTAATTTTTTATTTGAAAGAATATTTTATGGCATAAAGTATGAAAAATAACGTCATTCGCGCGACGTCTGCGACTTAAGATAGACCCAAAGGAAGAATTCTAAAGGCGTTAAATCTCACGATCTCGGTGGCCAGTTTACGTCGCCGCTGCGCGAGAAAACCATGCCCTCAAATCGTTCGTGCAGAATGTCCATCGTGGCATGCGCTGTGTGGCACATAGCGCCGTCCTGTTGGAACCACATGTCACTGTAGGAGGCAATCTACTATAATGCGAAAGACTCGCACTACTGCCATAAAATATTGATAGAAAACTAATGCATAAATAATATAGCAAATATTTTAGAGCATTTACATGATTTTTCTGTACCTAGTAATGATAAGGACGAGTGATGAGTTAGTCGATAAATGACGGCAGCAACCGTCAAGAAAAACCAATAATTATTTAGATACTTTAGAATAACTATTATAGATAATAATTATTATCAACTACAACACTTGGAAGACTATGTTAGCATTAATAGTTGAGATAAAAACATTTTTCAAATTAAACAGTGTGTGATTAATAACTTCTAGTTATTATCGTGGTGCGAAATCATTTCAATGACTCCTAGTGATATGGATTTAGTACATTGCATATAATTAAAGGAAAATCACGTCACATATATTATTGAGTTGAATATTTTTTATTCATTTAACCGAGTGGCGGCTCGTAGGAATGTCACATGGGTGAACACAGTAGCGATGGGACATTTGCGAGTGGCAACATGATAAAAATTCTTATCGTCACCTGTACAGGAAATCTTTTCGTCTTCTTGGCAATCACAAAAATGTTGATAGTCTTTTCAAAGCCTCGAAATTGATTAATCACTTTTCTGCATATTTTTCAAATATTTAAATCTGGCGCCGGCGCCGGTCTATTTAACCGTTTAATTTCCATCGGTTATTTGTAAGTTATTAGTCAATAGAAAATTGACTGAATGCATATTTGAACGTTTAAAGCTACAAGTGACGGTTATAATACGTTACGTCGCGAACATAACAATCAACCAGGAGGGACGGTCACCAATTAAAATGTGACCATTTCCGATTAACATCTAACTGAGGGCGATTTAAACGTGTGTCCTTAACCGTTGTGTCTCGATATGCAAATGTGCCGTGCGAATTTCAGGCTACGGTGGCCCGATGAAGAGTCTACCGTGTAGAACTGATATTATAAAAATCTTTGATACTATAAAGGTACAAAGTTTATATATAAAATATTATAAATTTTTTTAGAAAGTTTATAGTGAATGTATTACAAAATTAACAGAAAACAAGTGTATTTTCAATACGGTATAGTGCGTTATATGCAACTGCAGGAAGAATTATTATGTCTATAAAATTCAAATAAACAGTTTTAAAACCTTAAAACGGACTTTTCCGCACGTAGAACATCTCTATCTCGAAATCCGTGATCCGACACGATTTAGTTGAGTTATCGTCCTAACAAGAAATTTTAATGCCAACGACAACGACACAGACACAGACACCATTTTTAAATCAATTTTTTTTATTTTTTTTTTGGTTTTTAGGCCGATAAACGAAGAATAATCGAAAAAAAAAATTTCCATTTTTCTTTACACGATTACATTACTTTTCCGCTAGTATAGTTGAGTGCGGAAAAGTAATATCAATTTTACTTACACAAAATATCTATCACTACTAATATATATTTTCAGATATTACAAATTGTAAAAATTTTCAAAAAAAATTAAATATAAAGTTAAAGTTTTTTATAAACATTCTGTACATACATTATAAACAATTTTAACGTGAAATTATTCGGTAAACTACAGAATGAATATTCCAGATTTTCGGTTGTTTAATTAACCCTCACTAAATGGTTGACATTAGTTTTTTTTAAGGTGACTGAAATTTCGCAGAGCATAAAATTGTTTACTTAACTTTTATTAATCATCTAAAAGTACAACGCGATACGGCTAATTTATCTTAAATACTACTTTCATTAAATCCGCCTGGTAAAACTAACAACAGTAACAATTAATTAACATTCGTTGAAATTTATAAATACCACAGAGTATAATATTCGGGAAATAATGCAAGGTCGTCGTAGAATTCTTATATTATTTTTTTTAAATCACTAGTTCTATTTAAATGTTACTACTTCTTTTCTTTAAAAGGTACGACGTTATTAATAGTCTATATAATAAGTAATAACCTGAATTTTGTATTACAAAATACAATATAACTCAACACATATAATAAGTAATAACTAACAAAAAATATATGTATATACAAAAGACAATAAATTAATATTCGAATTTGGACGGTCTGGAGGTGGACAGTAATTAGACTTTGTAAAATCTTTGTTCACCTCCTCAAAAAATTATATTATTTGCTTTGAACTTTTACCTGGTTATGTATAAATAAACATATAATGAATAAATTGAAGAAAGCTTATTTCTTCAATTTCTTAAGGGAAAATTATTGTTGCAATTTCAATGGAAATATGTGATGTTATGCTTAAAACTTAAAATAAAAACTGTGACGAAATAGGGCATCTAAATAACCTCTTGAAATGTCTTTGCGATTTTTTGAATATTAAATGTGTACAAAATTACAAAACTTTTGTGTTACTTTTGGGCACACTGTATAGGTCAGAAGTTCTTATTATAATAATCAAAGTAGAAGATCAATGACGCTTGAGGTGCTAATGTCACTGAATGATGATAAATACCGATGTAAGTATCGATAAAATAAATTGATACGTTATCTATTAAATGTTTTTATTGTTTATTAAAAGTATACCCATTTCTTTAAACTATTATCAATTGTTTTCAGAAACAAATAATAATATTGTCACACGTTCTGATTTTCGCTATAAATATATGTATTGTGTATTTCAATAATAATGAATAAAATTTTCATTCATCATTTACTTAGAACGTATTTGTTTTTATTCATAAAAGGAATTTGTATTGTTTGCAGATTTACAAAAAATACTCTTGATATAAAATATATATATAGCGTTGAATTTAGTTTTAAATTTATTTAATGGATACATGTCATGAATAAAGAGAAACTTCATCCAAGAATTAGGATGAGTGTTTTAAAAAACTCGATAAAAAATACCTCGAGCTATGGTAAGAGACTAAAATAAAAAATAATAATTGCAATACTTTGTGTTCTTTTGTTTCATTTTGTCTGTTTCTGTTTTATTTCGCTATTGTCTTTCAGAATTTTAATCATTACATTTGAACATACTGTAGATTGTTCACTTGGCAACACATACTGTATGACTATTCTAAGTGATATAAAAACAGAAAATATAGAAACTTGCATCGATCAATTAGCTAGCCATCCTAAGATTGATAGTAGAAAAGAAAATACAAATTTCATATATTTCCAAAGACAACTGTAAAAACTGTGTAAATTGTTAAATAGGAATTTTCTTATGTAACATACTCGATTTAATGTTATGGGTCAATTAGAGTACAATAAATCTTGCAAAATCCTACTTCATGCAAATATACGGAGTGTTCTATTTAAATATTCAACATTGATAATAGTTTTAGATTTTAAGAGTATTTAGAAGTTAAGAGTATTTATATCAACAACCTAAACGACAATATTTGATGTGTAGGGTAAAGTTTTTTTATTATAAATATTATTTAGAGGGCTGACACGGTTCCCGTTGATACTCAATATGTGACACTTTTATTTTGGATTAACGTATGCTATCATTTCATTATTCTTTAGAAGAAACTACCTTAGAGGGTTTGTTAACGCGTATATCTTGACGTTTGATAATGGCAAAAGATAACTGAGTTTAGGTCGAGCAGTACTACTGTTCTTTACCCGTCTTGTCGCTGTAGACCTGGACAGCTTCTATTAAAACGATAAAATGAGTCTGTTAAAATGATAGAATACACATTTGTTATGACATGCATACGGTATCTGGACATTTCTAATTTTAATAGTTGGTAACCATCTAGTGAAGACATTTTTGTGTACATAATGAAAAGTACATAAAGAAGAAGAAGAAGAATGAAAATGATTATTCCGAAATTATCTATTAATCGTTAATTATTGCATAATTTTTAATAGTTCTGGCTCAAGTAAAGTCTTTGTTCTGTATTTTAGATAGAATAGAAGACACAGATAGAGAAGATAGAAAAATATAAAAAATGGATAGGCTTTGTTTGACATGAAAGATTTATAAAAGGACGGAAGAAAACTTAAAGAATATGCTTTGGTTGTTACTTTCCAAAGAGTTATTGCTAAAATTTAATCAGATTTGAACACTGTAACATCAAATTCTGCTAAGGCAACAGTATCCCGGACAATATCGAGTTTTATGACCATTTTGATAAATTATATTAAGTTACATTTGAACTTAAATTTAGCGATTCTATTACATTTAATCTAGTATTAATCAATATGTTCGCAGAGTTCGTTGCCTAAATGAAATAAAAAATTGTAATTAAAAATACGTGATCAATGAATCAAGGGATTGATATATTTATACATGTATTTTTACTTGTCATGCAATATGTACTAAAGATATTAGTTCATTTTTGATACTTGTGGGTTAGTACTGCGGGCTAATATTAAATAATTGTTTTTAAATTGCATTATAGACTTTGGCGATAGCAAGGATAAAAGTGCATATGCCTTGACCGGGAATCGAACCCGGCTCTCCCAATTTCCGGTTGGTTGCTCTGACCGCTGAGCTATCGAGGCACACTCATTATCCTTGCTAATGCGCCAGTTTAATGCGTCACTACAGTACTCCCTCCCTAGAGACATGGTTTGTCTCGATACAATTTAACGGAATGTGACCGCGTTCGCCATTCTTACGAACCGTTGTTCGGTAACCCTGGGACTATAGGGCGATGGATAGGACGGGATTCGAATCCACGAATTTGAGATGTAAGGGAGGTTGGATGTACTGGACGAATCACGTCACGTCGGGGTCACCGCTTTGGCGATAGCAAGGATAGAAGTGCTTATGCCTTGACCGGGAATCGAACCCGGCTCTCCCAATTGCCGGTTGGTTGCTCTGACCGCTGAGCTATCGAGGCACACTCATTATCCTTGCTAATGCGCCAGTTTTAATGCGTCACTACAAGACAATTATAACTTCACTTATTGTAAGGCTTCTGACTGACAAATGTCTCAAAGTAGATATCTCAAAAACTATTACATATACATATATAGGAAACTATTGGAATTGAGGCATTCCTTATGTAAGCAAGAATGACATTAAAAATAGAAACATTTAAAGAAGTATTGATAGTCATTACCAACCTCAGAATGTTTTAAATATTTCTGAACTTTAAAAACGTTCAAACATAGCAAACTTTTAACAAGTTAATTACCCTGAATTATATTATGCTGAAATTAAAAAAAAAATCAAATAAAAATTGCATTATAGCTTCAAATAATAACTAGACTATGCAAATTAAAACCACGAAAAAATTACCTGGTAAGTTGGCAATAACTTAGTTATGCTTTGATATGTCTCAAATCTATACCATGAAGATGACCTTTGACTTTATTTTTCTCGTATAAAACGTCACGTGTTGGTTATGCTCGTAGCAAAAAAATATGTTGTTCACTTGTCCAAGGCTACGCACAAGCCTTTAGAGAAAAAAAGCTACACGTCATGGGCTGAAGACTCGATTAAGTCAATAAGAAACTGACTACCCATTACCTTTTTGCCACATTGTTTCATTTTATTTATATTAGTATTTAATGCTGGCTCATGGTAGCCTGACCTAGCGTAAAATGCGTATTATTTACAATATAGGTAATTAAGTCATCTTCGTTGGCGTGTTCACTTTTGTTTTCATTCATGAATCAATTGTGGCAAATAATAGTGATAGAATAATAATGAATTATAAATTTAAAAATTAAAATGAAGGATTAATGATGTTTTTACTAAGAAAAAAATCCAAATTAAAGTAAGTTTTGGTAATGTCTGTCAAAAGCTATAAAAAGCTTTTTGTTTTTTATGGTTTTTTAACTTTGTTATGGTTACACATGCTTCAACAGTTCTTAGTTTCGCGATGTAGCTATAGCACTTCTGCAAATAACTGCCATCTACTATTCATTTCATCGCTATTTGCCAAATAAAAAACTCTTTTATCTTGCCGATAAACGGAATAGTCTACTTGAGCCTATCCATAAAAACAAGCCACGGCATAAGATAAGAGCCGTTTGGGATTTTTTATTTGGCAAATAGCGATGAAATAAACTATAAACAATTATTTGTGAAGATGTAGAAAGAACAAATGGGAGGCTAGTAAGCACCCTTCTAGAGTTCAATGACTGGATGTCCAATCTATGTAGAAGCAGAGTATGATAACAGAGGATAATAACTGTCTATGCGAAATGGCAAAAAATACACCAAGATCCTTAATACATATTTTCAGAACATGTTAAATATATATCACCAAGAGAAGTAATATATGAGTGGTTGCTTTTGCAAAGCATACAAGCAAACTTTACATTTATCTATGTTTGTTGATAGTTGATTCTCCAAACACTACGATACAACAAGGTCAATGGGTTTTCCAACCTCAAGTGATTATAAGCAGGTTATATTTATCAGGTCATCGGCAAAAATAAGATGATGCGACATAAGCATTAAAGAGAAATCATTAATAAATAAAATAAAAAATAATGGTCCCAAATTTGATAATGTACGTCTGGATAAAAACGTGAAGAAGATTAGTAGTGAATCCATCTAATTCCATTTTGCAATGTATATTGTGATTGACGTTGTCAAAGGTCTTCGATCACACCACATCTACTTGACCTTTATTATGCTATTTGCAATTATCTGGATAAACTCTGTTAAATTTGTAACTGTGGAGTGTTTTGCTACGAACCCAGATTAATTAGAGGATAAAACGGATTGCACATCAAAATAAATGTGGGTGTATAATGACGTTTCGAAAACCTTTGCAAGATTTAATAAAGTAGTGATTGGGCGATAATTTTTTATATCAAATAAATTACCACTTTTAATATAGGGATTATTGTTTCTCCCCAAAATTCAGGAATGGTGTGGATAGAAAGTATCAGATTAAACAATGATAGAGAAGTGGCTCATTAAGGTCATTGAGCAATCTCTAACAAGGAAACTCGGGATGTGGTCATCCCTACCGGTCATTTTGTTTTTAAGTTTTGATAATAAAATCGATGAATATCTGTTTCTGCAAATTTTACTACATTGATACAGGTTGAGTGATTCTAAAACAGTTAACCGACACATTAACAACTTCTATGCGGACGGTTGTGTGTTTGTAGACTACTTTTGACCAAGATAATTTTTGATATCTCGGCATAATATAAATCCATCTTTTGATAATTTATCTTACTTTAGTGCTTATTATAGTTGAGAATTAGGTTCAAGGTACATCTGCGTTCTTAGAAAACAAAACAATACAGCAATAGGGTTTAAGAGATTATTTTAGAATTATTTTGCATCATCCTCGTGGTTTTGTAACAATATGAATCATTGCATTCTAGTGCTAACTCTGTTAGACAAAATACGGCAAATTTTGTCATTTAATTCAGCGCTCGGCGCTTGTAATATAGCCAGGAGAAATAGCTGTTTTGACCTAATTTGTTTAGTCCTTATTTTATATAAACAGTTTTAAAACCTTAAAACGGACGTATAATATCTCTATCTCGAAATTGAGTGACCGAGAAAAAATAAACCAACACATAAATGCAGAATATTTGTTTTATGCGACAGTTTTATTTTTTTCAAATAATCCACCCTCATGCTTTCTCTTGACCACTGAACAGGGTGGGGTGTATCCTATCCACCTCAAAATCAATAGATGTCGTCTGGTAGATGTCTCTAATCAGAATCAGTTGAAACCCGATCGATCCGACACGATTTAATTGAGTGATCGTGCTAACAAAAAAAAAATTTCAAATAGTCCACCATTGTGTGTTCTCATGAGCCATGAATATGGTAGAGTGTGTTCTATCCACCTCAAAATCAATAGGTGTCGACGTCCCCGTTCAGAATCAGTCAAAACCCGATCGATCCGACATGATTTAGTTGAGTTATCGTATTAACAAAACAAATTTCTCAAATAGTCCACCATCGTGCTCATATGACTCATGGACAGGGTGGGGTGTATCCTATTCACCTCCAAATCAATAGGTGTCGTCTGGGAGACATCCCCGATCAGAATTAGTCAAAACTCGATCGATCCGACACGATTTAGTTGAGTTGTCGTGCTAACAAAAAAAATTTCTCAAGTAGACCCAAAGGAGGGTGTGGTGTGTGCTCTCCACCTCAAAATCAATAGGTGTCATCTGGGAGACGTCTCCGATCGGGATCAGTCAAAACCCGATAGATCCGACACGATTTAGTTGAGTTATCTGCTAACAAGAAATTTTAATTTCGACAACGACGACAGACAAACAGCAAACATTTTTTAAAAACCATTTTTTTTTGTTTTTAGGCCGAAAAACCAAAAATAAACCCAAAAAAATTCAGTTTTTTCACTTTTTCTTTTACGATTACATTACTTTTCCGCTAGTATTAGTGGAGTGCGGAAAAGTAATAAGGTATTTGCAGATGGGGTGGATATAATCTCCTTATTTCAGTAGTTTGAAGATTACCCTCTGCGAAGTAATAGTTTGCATTATATTGATTATTTTAAAACTTTCTTAAATAAATTTAATGAAACGCAATCAAGATTTAGACTTAGTATGTAAACTAAAAAGCTTAGAATTTAATTTAATAATGGACAAAGTAAAACTATTATAATTTAACCTTGTTTTGCATTCACGTTATTTAACATTTTATTTTTTCTCCTCCGTTGTAGTAATAACAGTCCGCTATGTAATAAAAATCTATAAAAATAGTGTTTATTTTGAGGTCAAGTGTATAAACATGCATTAGAAATTTAAAAATGCCAATATCACAGGCAATTATTTATTGACTATGACGCAAGCGACAAAGTAAATAAAAAGTAAAAAAGGGAATGTTTTTTAATGTCACCGAAGCCATTCAACCGATTCTAATTAACGAGATTTTATTGACAGGATATCTCGACTTCAGTACATTAATAATAAGAATCAATTAAAAGCCCGCTATAAACACTGAATATGAAATCAAGTGGTTCCATTTTATAAATTTTGATTGATTTTCGAATCTATCCATATTGATTTAAAGAAAAAATATTAGAATAACTATAATTATGTCGAATTTTTCTGTTGTTTCATTATGTACATTTTTGCTTTGGTCTTCCTTTTTATTTAATTTACCTTGTCTTTTGTTATCTTACGAAATCTACAAAAAAAAAATAGGAATATTATATATATATATATATATATATATATATATATATATATATATATATATATATATATATATATATATATATATACTCTCTCTTTCTCTTCTCCACTTCTCATTTTGTTTAATCTGATACTTTCCACCCACACCATTCCTGAATTTTGGGGAGAAACAATAATCCCTATATTAAAAGTGGTGATTTATTTGATATAAAAAATTATCGCCCAATCACTACTTTATTAAATCTTGCAAAGGTTTTCAAAACGTCATTATACACCCACATTTATTTTGATGTGCAATCCGCTTTACCCTCTAATTAATTTAACAGAATTTATCCAGATAATTGCAAATAGCATAATAAAGGTCAAATAGATGCGGTGTAATCGAAGACCTTGGACAACGTCAATCACAATATACATGCAAAATGGAATTAGATGGATTCACTACTAATCTTCTTCACGTTTTTATCCAGACGTACATTATTTGTTTCATACGATTGCGTTAAATCTGAGGCCTTCTTAGAGTCATCTGGAGTACCTCAAGACTCAAATTTGGGACCATTATTTTTTATTTTATTTATTAATGATTTCTCTTTACTGCTTATGTCGCATCATCTTATTTTTGTCGATGACCTGATAAATATAACCTGCTTATGATCACTTGAGGTTGGGAAACCCATTGACCTTGTTGTATCGTAGTGTTTGGCGAATCCACTATCAACAAACATAGATAAATGTAAAGTTTGCTTGTATGCTTTGCAAAAGCAACCACTCATATATTACTTCTATTGGTGATATATATTTAACATGTTCTGAAAATATTAAGGATCTTGGTGTGTACTTTTTATTTGTTATTTCACATAGACAATTATTATCCTGATACTGGAGTAGGTTGGAACCTTTGGTGTGAAGACAACACTAACTGAGTTTTCCACAAAACACTATACACTACACTAAGAGATTTAATTATCTCCAGATGATGCCAACTTTGTTGGCAAAACGCGCTTCTAGTGTAGTGTATAGTGTTTTGGTGTTTTGTGGAAAACTCAGTTATTGTTAATTATTATCCTCTGTTATCATACTCTGATTCTACATAGATTGGACATCCAGTCATTGAACTCTAGAAGGGTGCTTACACTGCTTACTAGCCTCCCATTTGTTCTTTCTACATCTTCACAAATAATTGTTTGGATGGCAGTTATTTGCAAATGTCCTATAGCTACATCGCGAAACTAAGAACTGTTGAAGCATGTGTAACCATAATAAAGTTAGAAATGCTACAAAAAGCTTTTTATAGCATAAGAAGACATTACCAAAACTTACTTTAATTTGGATTTTTTCTTAGAAAAAAACATTATTAACCCTTCATTTTGATTTTTAAATTTATAATTCATTATTATTCTGTCACTAAAGTTAATAACATATGTACAGAAATTTTAATCTCGAATTTTCAAAATTTCAAAAAATTAGAACACCAAAACTATACATTATATAACACTCCTACAATATATATTTGGCATCCTTATTACCTGCCTGGTTGATGACATACAATCAGTAAAATATATACTATTCAATTGATTCATGAATGAAAACAAAAGTGAACACGCCAACGAAGATGACTTATTTACCTATATTGTAAATAATACGCATTTTACGCTGTAATTGTAAACCCTAGGTCAGGCTACCATGAGCCAGCATTAAAAGCTAATATAAATAAAATGAAACAATGTGGCAAAAAGTTAATGGGTAGTCAGTTTCTTATTGACTTAATCGAGTCTTCAGCCCATGACGTATAGCTTTTTTTCTCTAAAGGCTTGTGCGTAGCCTTGGACAAGTGAACAACATACTTTTTTACTACGAGCTTAACCAACACGTGACGTTTTATACGAGAAAAATAAAGTCAAAGGTCATCTTCATGGTATAGATTTGAGACATATCAAAGCATAAGTAAGTTATTGCCAACTTACCAGGTAATTTTTTCGTGGTTTTAAATTACATAGGCTAGTTATTATTTGAAACCAAAATGCAATTTTTATTGATTTTTTTTAATTGCAGCATAATATAATTCAAGGTAATTAAAGTTTGCTATGCTTGAACGCGTTTAAAATTCTGAAAAATTTTAAACGTTCTGGGGTTAGTAATGACTATCAATACTTCTTTAAATGTTTTTATTCTCGAGGTCACTCCTGGTTATATAAGAAATTACTCAATTCCAATAGTTTCCTGTATACATATATTTAACATTTTTTGAGATATCTACTTTGAGATGTTTGTCAGTCAGAAGCCTTATAATAGGTGAAGTTATAATTTTCGTGAATTGTCTATAATACAAATCAAAAACAATTATTTAATATTAGGCCTCGTACTAATCCACAAGCATCAAAAATGAACTAATATCTTTAAGTACATATTGCATGGCAAATAAAAATACATGTATAATGTATCAATCCCTTCATTTATTGATCACGTATTTTTAAATACAATTTTTTATTTCATTTAGGCAACGAGCTCTGCGAACATATTGAATAATACGAGATTAAATGTAATAGAATCGCTAAATTTAAGTTCAAATGTAACTTAATATAATTTATCGAAATGGTCATAAAACTAGTCGATATTGTCCTTGTTGCCTTAGCAGAATTTGATGTTACAGTGTTCAAATCTGATTAAACTTTAGCAATAACTCTTTGGAAAATAACAACCAAAGCATATTCTTTAAGTTTTCTTCCGTCGTTTTATAAATCTTTCATGTCAAACAAAGCCTATCCATTTTTTTATATTTTTCTATCTTCTCTATCTGTGTCTTCTATTCTATCTAAAATACAGAACAAAGACTTTACTTGAGCCAGAACTTTTAAAAATTATGCAATAATTAACGATTAATAGATAATTTAATAGATAATAGATTAATATATATATATATATATATATATATATATATATATATATATATATATATATATATATATATATATATTAAACGTAACTGTCTTGTTGATAGTTTTTGAAACAATTAGCCTCAAATTTGAATTTTTTTTCTCGAGAGTTTTAAAAGCTAGTTAAATTCGACCAAAGTAAAGTTGATGTAATGAAGTTATAGTTGGTTTCATTTCTTTATTGGTAATTAATTCTCTCAAAACTTATTCGGCGTTCTCTCAAAATATTATTAGTTTTTCTTGTGAAATATGGAAGTACTGGAATATGGAAATCATTTATATGAACTGTATTGCAAACGTTCAACGTTGTTTTGTTAAGTTTTTCGTTTCACTGACATCGCCAACTTTCCCAAAAGAGGATCTTCTTAGGATATTATGTTACAAGGATTTGGTATGTTTCATCTTGAATTCTGTACTATCTGTACCCCGGAGGTAAAGGACACCATGTCCTTCTTTTCTGAAATTGAGTTAACACCATGCCCTTGATGTGCATTTTTCGCTTTATATAGGTATAGGGCGCTATGGCGAGTTACTACAAATAAAGGAAATATGACAATGAAAAATAAAACCATGTCCATTTTCATCGGAGATAAAAAACACTATGCGAACTTGGCTTTGTTTACCCGTGTAAATGTTAGTATAAAACACCAAGTGGACATGTTGTATACTTCTCTGTAGACATACATGAAGAACTATTGCTAAACAATGAAAATACTTTGATGTAATTTTTTTATGCTTCGCCTATCTTTATACTTAACCCAAACTATTAACAATATGAGGCACTATTTATATTTTGAGCCTAATAATAGAAAAGCGTTAATTTGTCATTGAAAATTACTTTATCGTTTTTCAAAATATTCTCCTTCGTGGTCTATACACTTTTGCATGCGTTCGAACCGTTTGTTAAAGCATTTTTTCCATTCCGCTTGAGGTATCTCCAAAACATGGTTTTTGAACGTATCAGCGCCTTTTTCTGCCGACGAAAATCGTTGTCCACGCAATTTATTTTTGAGTTTCTGGAACAAAAAGAAGTCATTGTATGTCATATCAGGACTGTACGGCGAATGACCCATTAATTAGATTTTTTGAGTGTTCAAACATTCGGTTGTTAGACGAGATGTGTGAGAGCTCGCATTGTCATGATGAAGAATGATCCGACGGCACTTGTTTGTTTTCCTTATTTCACCGAAGACTACCGGCAAACAAGTGATTGTGTACCATTCAGAATTGACCGCTTCAAGTTCCTCTAATGGCACTGTTTTACAGTGCCTTTAGAGTTAGCCTATTGTTTTACAGTCACATGACCAGTTTTTCAGAAAAAACAGATGACCACTTGTTTCGAAGTGCTTCGAGTGCGAATAGTGGCGTATTAACCCAATTTGGCTCCCAAGGCCCTAAGAAAATCCCGCTCCCCCTCCCCTACCTCATTGATTTTTTTCTGTTTCACCAAAACTTTTTTAGATTTTAGTGTTTGATATACCATTGTAAAACTGTCTTTTAAACGTGTATGGTCTATTATTAGTAATACAGTAATTAGTAATAATATATAATTATAATAACCATTATTCAAAAATGTACAAAAACTCGGTGGTGATTAAAAAAACGATTGTTGATTCAAAAAGGCTTTTTTCTAGCTTTCTCGTTAGCAAATGCGTTGATAATTTTGCCAAAACTAAGGGCATTTAGTACTTGATTTTCGATGCACATTATTATACGCGTTCAGTTTGAGGTTAGATAATGTAGATCTGCGGTGGCCTTTTATTCTGCTCAACGCTGAAAACGATCTTTCACCTGTACAATTAGTCACCGCTTTACAGGCGCACATTCTCAACAAGATCACAAGATTAGGAAAGATGTCGTCAAAATTTTTCAATTTCAATATTCTTAGAAAGTCCAAGTGTCCATTAGACGAAAGACCTAGGTCCTTGATTTAAAGCAGTTCGCTTTCCAATTTATGATCAAGATCTTCTTTGTAAGTTTCAATTAACCTTGAGCATTTTTCTTTGATTTCTTCCGTGGTCATAACTGGCAAGGAGCTCAAAAATCCGAATTCTTCATTAATCTCTAAATACGACTCTCGTCTCTTGGAAAGCTCAGCTTTCAGCTTGTCAATCAGTGGGAGAAATACCTGGATGCGAAATTTATCTCTTCCATTGAATTCAACGTCTCCGTCTCCTCCTGTCTCATCAAAATGCATCACCCTTTTCTTCCTTCTTCTAGTGTCATGCTGGTAACTTGCATTATCACACAATTTTATTGCCTCAGCCTAGAATATATCGAAATCTTCTCTCAAAGTGTCAACAAAGTTATAAAGAGCACTACTCTTTAGAAAGATTAATATAACTTAAGTATCCGATTCGAAATGTGGTTTGTATCTCTGTTACAGATAGCTGAGAGGTAAAGTGTCCGACTGAAATGCTGAAGGATCGGTGTTCAAATCCCGGAAAGGGTTGGGTATTTTAATTCGCCAAAAAGGGGTAATATAGGTAGTAAATGCAGTACAAGAACATTGGGGAGAAAAAGCCAAAAAAAAAAATTGAAAAATATTTGTTTTAACGTTTGTATATAATACTGGCTCTGACTGGGCCGCCTGTATTGGCCCTAGCTTGGGCACCTCTACGGGCCCAAACCGAAAAAGTGTGACATGCCCGTATTGGCCCAAGACAGGCGCCTATATGGGGCCAAGATATTATACGGGAAAATAATATTGGCCCCGTACTGGGCCCGCAGAGAATTTCCACTCTGGTAGGCGCCGCCTATAATGTAATTCGAGAAACCCTCGTTATGATTTTGTGAGAATGTGAGCGAACGCTGCTCCAAGAATTTAAAGGTCGTGAATTTCGTCCTTTCTTGCGCCGACCAATACACGATTCCATTATAAAATCCTTTTCCAAAATTTTGCGCCCCTTGAAATTCTTGCGCTGCAAGCCTGGGCTTCTTGGGCTTCTGCTATAATACGCCTCTGAGTGCGAACAACTTTTGTTGGATTTGGTTCATCTTGAAACACCCATACAGTCGACTGCTGTTTAATTTTCGGCTCATACCCATAGATTCATGATTTGTCACCTGTTATAATGTTATATACGTCTTTTGAAGCACCGCCATTGTATTTCTTGATCATTTGTTTACACTAATCGACACGAGAATCTTTTTGAGATTTTTTCAAATTATGTGGGATCCATCGAGAACAAACCTTTTTTATAGTTAAATGATCATGCGATATTTTATATATGCTAGTCGAAGTAATGCCTAAGGTTGCCTCAATCTCACAGTATATCACATGACGATCTTGCATTATCAGTTCTTGCGCAGCATCAATGTTTTCTGGCACAACAACTGATTTTGGACGACCTTCACGACTTTCGTCGGTAAGCGAATGGCGGCCATGATTAAACTCGTTATACCAGCGTTTCACAGTGGCAAAGGATGAAGCTTTATCGGCAAAAGTGGAAGTAGGTTGATTGATGCACTCTTGTTTTTATAATCCATGTCGAAAGTCGTAATAAATCGTCGCACGAAAATTTTCACAAGTTAATTTCATTTTCTTAGATACAATTCATCGCTGAGATACAATTTTCAAATCACCATAAACAACACAAATCGCGCTTAAAGGATAAAATATTCTGAAGAAGGTTA
Source organism: Rosalia funebris (assembly GCA_037954035.1). Classification (NCBI taxonomy): domain Eukaryota; kingdom Metazoa; phylum Arthropoda; class Insecta; order Coleoptera; family Cerambycidae; genus Rosalia; species Rosalia funebris. The sequence goes on from JAZFAV010000015.1 coordinate 38,765,923, forward strand.
TGGTCAAAAATGTCAAACTTTCCGTTGGAAACGTCAAATAGTGTCTGACAACATTTAGTGTTACCAAGGCTCCAAATCTAAATAGTGCCCCTCGTAGTATAGAAATTAGAAATTTAAATCTTTTTATCTTACCACACCTCGGACTCATTTATTAATAACTTCTCCTGTGTACTTTATGTATAAACATTAAAATCTGCCGTAAAATGACGTTGGCATATTCAATTGTTTTTATGTAATTAAACGCTTATTACCTGTACATAATAATCCGAATACAGTTGTAGCATTGCGATTACATACATCTGTACAATATTTATTTTGTTTTATATGTTTAATTTGAAATAACTGTTTTGGTTAATTTAAATATTTGTTCTTACTACGTATACTAAGGTAATTTGTTTTTATGTTAGATTGTTATATTCTCATGCATACAGGGAATATGTTCATATATACTGCCATTTGGGCATGAATGTTTCATCAGAGATTAGCATTATGACAGAATAGCATTTAGGTCTTGTATTTAAAACCGTTCTCTGGTTAGAATCATCGTCTGGCAACTATAAATAAAATTCATTTTATAATAATCGTATTCGTATTGTTTTCAGAGCTTCAAAAAACCACTGAATTTTGCCAACCTTCTTTCTATTCTTTTTCTTCTACTGCTTCTCTGTCAGGGTACAATTCCTTGAACAAATGGCAATTTTTGTCATCAAAACTTAATATTTGCAATATCTGTAACCTTATAAAAAATAAAAAATCATAAGAAAGTAATAAAAAATCACTTTTGTTCATTTGTTAATTGATCTATTTTCAAGAATTTCCTACTTAGGCAAAAACATAAACTGAATAAATCGAAGTTTCAATAAGAGTGCAAAATAATATTATAGAAGCTGTTGAAATTAAGATAATTATAGTGTATTCCATATTTATTTGCTTCACGCACAATCTCAAAGCACGTCGTCATTTGGAACAATAGGAGATTAAATTAACATACTTTTTTATAGCTAAAAGTTAAAAATAGTTCTATAAATAAATTTAACAAAGCATTATGTGTTTATAAATAAATTACCCATCCATGTTATACACTTGAGAGCAAAACAATGGACTCAGCAACATGCTCCAACTTTGAGAGAATATGTACTCTCTCCACTACCATTTGAAGTAAAGCTCAATGAACTGTTTGAAAGTTTAAAAACAGTTGTTTCAAATGATACCACTTCGATTGGAATCGGACCAGTGTAACACAAAACCTTGTTAATTGGAATGCGCATGCGCGACGATTATGACAGACATAGAGGGCGCTTGCAACCTGGTATTCGTCTCCATTCGCTAATTTGAAGTTAATGTATGCGTATGTGCTCGAAGGATTTACAAGAAAATGGATGCCACAGTTGCCGAAGCAGCCCAGGTAATTGCATTGTTGAGAGAGGGTCTCAGTCAGAGAGCCGTGGCAAATCGACTGAATTTGAGTCAATCAGCTATGTCAAGAGTGTATCGTCGGTACCCAGAAACCGGTAGCTACGTCCGCCGGCCAGGAGGCGGTGGTAAACGCGTGACAACGAAGAGGGACGATCGATTTATTGTGTTAAGATCTTTAAGAATTCGACATTTGACTGGTGTTGACCTCACACAAGAGCTGAGGGAGGTCAGAGGTGTGGTCGCTAGCGCTTGCGCAGCCAAGTTGACCCCAAAAAAAGCAGCTGTAGGTCCCAAACTGACTGCAGTCCAAATGCAAAGACGACTGGAATTTGCTCGTGAACATCTCTTTTGGGACCACGGTCAATGGAGTCAGATATTATTCACAGACGAGTCCAGGATATGCCTGCATGGTAACGATAAGAGACGTCGGGTCTATAGAAGACCAGGAGAGCGATTTGCTCAATGCTGTATTCAAGAAACTTTCGTATATGGAGGTGGCTCTTGCATGTTCTGGGCGGGCATTTGCATGCACGGAAAAACTGAGTTGGTTTTCGTGCCCGGTGGAGGACGTGAAGGAGGATTAATAGCGGACCGCTATATCAGGGATATTCTGGAGGAACATGTTGTTCCGTATGCGGGATTTGTTGGTGAGGACTTCATGCTAATGCATGATAATGCTCGCTGCCACACCGCGCGAGTGATCACTACCTACCTGGCTGACATCGGTATACAAAAAATGGACTGGCCTCCGATGAGCCTGGACTTGAATCCAATTGAACACATTTGGGACGAACTTAAGTGAAGAGTTAGGGCAAGAAATCCTGCACCAGGGAGCGTAGTGGAACTGAGAACTGCGTTGGTTGAAGAGTGGGAAGCAATCCCTCAAGACAGCATAAGAAAAGTTATCCGATCTATGCGTAATCATTTAGAAAATGTTATTAGGAGAAGGACAACACCAAGTATTGAAAAAAAAATTAAATGCATTTCAACTGAGGATTATTTTCTTTTTCGTTTCTTATTCACCCTTTCCGTTTCAACTCTTTTGTATTGCACATGTTGTTCGGCTCATAACTTTGTCAGAACAGGTCCGATTCCAATCGAAGTGGTATCATTTGAAACAACTGTTTTTAAACTTTCAAACAGTTCATTAAACTTTACTTCAAATGGTACTGGAGAGGGTACACATTCTCTCAAATTTGGAGCATGTTGTTGAGTCGATTGTTTTGCTCTCAAGAGTAGATTATTATTAGCTGCGCTTGGAACAATTGATCTGAATGCCCATCGTATCTCTAGTACGATACACGCGTTAAAATATCTGAGACAAGACAAATACCAATAATTATTGAATGTTGATTTTACATCAAAATTAAAAAATACGAAGACTATTTTGCGTTTCTGTACTCAATGTGGTATTTGTCAGAAACCCAGTCCATTAATAGGTATGAGATTCCATTGTCGGCATTAAGAATTTTCCTATCTAAGCTTTGTAAACTGGCAAACGAATTAGTAATACTAATTCGTTTGCCTTTTATCAGAATTTTTCAGAATAACTGAAATTATGACGTAGTCGTAATGTGAGGAGTTAAGGACACCATTTTTTTTGTGGCGGCGTCAACTACTGTAGTCATTAGCATCATCTACTGTCATATTGTCTCTGATAGATGACAATAATTGATCATGTTCATTATCCATATTTAGTCCCATAATGAGTTATGATGTCTGGCGCAGTAACCTTCGGCTCTCAAGAACTGAACCACCAGGACCTCCACCTTTTATTCATTACTGAGACATTCACTAACTAACCCCTGTATGTTATATTGCTGACGATCGTTGGTATACTCTTCGTACTATATTAGTTTATGTTTTGTTGTTAGTATTACCTGAAAGGTAACATATTGGCTCTCTTTCTGTTAGTAGTAAGTAACATATCTATTCTATCCTGAGTCGTATTAGTGCGACACTTTGTTTTTGAGTTCACATTGGCTAAATTTTCCATGGTTTCGCTGTAGATTTAACTTCTTTTGATTTTGAGTTGTCTTCCATCCATTCGTTTTGCCATACACCTGTCATTCTCTTTTCTTTACCTTATATGCCATTATGTCATCTCTTCTGATATTGGAATTCCTTGCCGAACATCATTGGCTGCATTTCTCGCTGCTTGGTCAGCCCTTTCATTACCAGTTTGTTAATATGACTAGGAGTCCAAAAGGATATACATAATTTTACCCTCAGATAGGTCATGAATAACTTTTAGGATTATTTGTACTAGTGACTCGTATTAGAACGGATCCATTTCAGAAACCAGAATTCCATTTTACACTCGTGTAAAATGGAATTTCATTTTCCACGAGTGATTTTCCGGTGTTCGTGAAAAGTTGGTTTCCTGTTTTTGTTGCTGCACCGAAGGTTCCAGCCTTTCCCAGGATTATTTTCCTACATTAAAGCAACTTTAATATTAAAGAAATATTTTTAAAAATAAATATTAATATTAGTTTGTTTTCTTTCACATGTTATAGCAGGATTTTTATCAATTAATTAATAATTCTAAGAAAAACAAAAACTTCTGATGCATACATATTCGGCCAAAATCGTCACTGCCTTTTTATAGTGATTGGGTAACGATGCAAACAATGCAAGGCGGATTGCACCTTGATGGTTCCAAAGCAAATGAATATTTTATTTTAATTCCTTCTCTAAATATTCATCGCAGCCATGACTGTATAAGCATATAAATGATGTTCCATGGGTATTTTTAATTAGCAAATAAAATAAACTATTTGTGTATTGTAAGATTCATACTTGATGAATCCATATAAGCAAAAATCCCACATAAATTGTGGGGGCGGTGTTCCATCAAGGGGAATTAACCGAAGCATTTGCAATTCATCATTTTTAATCAATTAATCATATTACGGTCTCATATCCTTTATGTTTTTTGTTATACGAGACGGGATTATTATAATGAGAACTAATGAAAAAATGTCTTATTAAGAAAGATGTATGTCACAGATATAGAGATGAGGATATCACAGGCGATTTAGTATGAAATCGAGTTTTTTTTATAATTCGTAACTGGAACTTATTAATGAATTACATTCAGTGTGATAAATTTTATTCCTGTGTGAGAATTAATATGATTGAGGATGCTAGAAAGGTAGAAATATATGTATATAAAAAACGTGGGCTAAATAATCTAAGATATATAGGAAGGCGTCGTTTTTGAGATACATAAGTATTCTCTATTTTTTCATGATTTTTTATAAATATCTCTCGAACGAACTATAATATTAAAAAAAATTTTTGGTTATGTAAAATAGTTTGTGGATCAGTAATATTTCCCTATTACAAACATTTTTAAACATCATTAGTGGCGTCAAACACTGGAGGGAAGTTACACCTTTTTCTACAAGAATTTATACGCCACTGACTCTAGTGACTTTTTTTAGACTCTATGATATATTTTGCACAAGTCTCGTCTGTAATTTTTCGTAAAGTGCACAATTTTCGGGTTAATAGCATAATATACACATATTAATGTTTTAAAACCATTTTTGAACTACTGTTAAGCTACAGCTAAAAATGTTTTTAACAATAATGTTTTTAATATAACATATTTCTAGCTGCTAAATTTTGTTATAAACATAGTAAGTAAGACGAACTTTAATATTATTAAAATTACTTGAACTGAATTTTGAATTTGTTGTCTATTTATTATAATTTATTTTTTTATGTTAATTAAAAAAATATCACAGCAAAATCGATGTTAACAGGTTAAATTTTTTCTTTAAAGTAATTAGAAACTGCCCAAAATATATGGTTTTATACGAATACTACTTTCTTCTATTCTATGAATAGAATATACGGCGTGTTTTTTTCCAGTGGTATCCCCAATAGGCTTAATCCACATGAACAGCAGCAACAACAAAATAGAAATTCAAGTTAAAGAAATTTCTTGAAATGCAAAAGTAATGAATTTACTGCAGCAAACACTTCATTTGGATGTTGCCACATGTCTTTGCAGGTCTGATGAATTCTTAAAACTAAATCACCCCGTTAATACTGCAGTAGCGTAAACTTTGTACTTGACATTTCCCCAAACGCAAAATTTCAATGAATTAAGATCCGGTGACTTGAGTGGCCAGGCCACTGATTCAATACCATTAATCATATCATGATTTATGTCATTCCTTCTTACCCGGCCATTCCAATGTTGCGAATCAACAACACTACAGGTACTTGAAAATGCGGGGGATCTGCGTCCAGTTGTATTCAACTTTCATGCCATAAGTTAACGGGGAAATCCCCGACATAATCTTGCAGGTTATTACTAAGAAATTCAAGAAATAGTTGCGAATTTAACTTTGGGGGTAGAAAATATGGACAACAAATATTGTTATGAAAAACTCCCAGACAAACATTTACGCTAAATTTATTATGATTAATAAATTTTAGGAGAAAATTATAAGGCAGACTTGTGCAAAAGATATCATAGAATCTAAAAAAGAAAATGAAGCAATGGTTAGGAGCAGGTCACTACCCCTTAGTTTGACGCCACTGATGATATGTGGAAACTTCTGTAATAAGACCATAACCATCATCAAATATTTTTTTTAATGTTACAGTTTGTTAGAGAGATAGATCTTTACAGAAATTGTTTAAGAAATAAAAACCTCAATAACCTGTTGCGCAAAACCTGCGCGCTTTTGAGAAATTTTGGGCAAATTTTTCGTTGCTCTATCGTTCACTGAAGTGTCTGCCATGGAATATGTATAGACATATATTACTGATTATCATAATGAAAGTTGGTACCAGAATTCTATTACAAATAATTGCCATTGAAACGATTATTTTTTTAACATATTCGGGCTTATAACATGCTGTATGAACTGCATTATCACTTCCATTACTAAACTGACTAAAGTTAATTTAATAATGGAGCTTATCTTCGGAGCGGTATCGTCCTATACGTGTTTACTTTGAGATTTCCGTGTACAAAAATTCCCAGATTAAGACTGGCCTAAAAACTTTAGTAAACTGAATACGGATAATCACACATGAGTAGATATGGGCGTTATCTATATAGTTATTCTACGTCAATATATTAAAAACATATTTTGAACATTTGTTGGTTTCTATTTAGTGCCTAATAAATTGATTAGTAGTGAAGGGTTATTGACATAGGAGTTATTTCATTACTATGATAAAAGTTTATAATTCTAGAATAATGTTTTACCTCAAAATAGACAAAAAGTTGAAATAAATAAACCTCCTTTATAATGCCTTTAGTTATTTCAAGACTTTGATTATCATTCAATGAATACTTGGAAATAATTCTATTTAATTCGATATACAGTGTCTCCCATTTGAAAGTAAGACACTTATAATTCTTTAAGGTTTACTAATTGTAAGTTAAGGTCTACTATTATTTGTGTCTGATTTTTCTCTTTTCAAGCCAAATGTGTCTTGTTGCGGCTACAAATGAAAAAGGGTATCGTTCATATGACCACCTCGAGTCATCTGACATGATGTCATTGGTTTAGAGAAATTGTCCACATACTTCCGTATGTTTTCTCTTACTGCAGCAGTATTTTGATGTGATCGACCACGACGACGTATTAGTGTTGTCTTATCGATAACAGAACCCATCTCTTCAAATTCCTTGATTAAGTTACGAACTATTAACTCTGTAGGCGCTTCGCTTTGTCGTAATTTTGTGCGAATTTTTCTTAATGCAACTGTAGATGCAACTGTAGATGATCTCACGCTCACTTTCATAAAACAGTTGTACACAAACTATTCGTTGTTGAACTGTTAATCGAACATGTTAACGTCATATGGTTTGTAGATGACAATCGTTAAATATTGACGTTCTTTGACAGAACACAAATGGCGCGCAATTCAAACCCTATAGTTCCAACTGAACCACCCTGTATAATTAATACTTGAAACATACTATAGCAAATTGTTGAATATTTGTTATTTTCTACATGAAAAAAATTGTAATCTATCCACTGGTGTCCAATTTTTGTAATTTCAATATGTGATTTTTATAACATTTTTGGACGAATAATTGGAATATTCTAGGGCGAAAATCTATCGATTGGACTTGTGTTATGGCCTGCTACATAATCATCCGTTTCACGGCAGTATGCATGATTATGCAGCAGGCTATGAAGGTAATTGAAATAGTAATTGCAGTTCTACCTGACGTGATTCTAAGGTGTTTTCAGCTGATGAATGTTGACGTATGCGTAATAACCGCTAATCAGTCATCGCCAATTATTTCCAAGCATTCAAAAACAAAATATATCGCCGCCGACTCGAACGAAACAAAAAGTCTCGAGTGGATTATCGCGAGGATCAACTCGGATGAGAAGTTAACGTTTTGTATTAATTATCTACTAGCGACCTCACAGGAAAATGAGATCGATTAAGCACAATATCCCGATCGCGCAATACGTTACTACCAGTAAATACAGTAATAGCGCAACCTCACGTAAATACATTTTTTCCTAGATAACCTACATACCCGCTAGTTCTACCTGACTTGTTATAATAAAATATCGCTGTAGCCTTCTGCAGTAATTCGCTCGCCAGTCGAAACGATAAAATATTTTTAGCATGTGAACAACATCTACGTATTTACTTTATCCATCACCTACAATTTACAAGTCTAGAGTATGCCAGAAAACTGATAGTATTTTTTTTCCCGTAGATCGAGTCGAATTAAAGGAAATGAAGAACGTCCCCATTGCGCAAGGTTGAACAAAACATAAACAAATATGGCGGCTAATCGCAGCAAGTGCAGTTATTTGTGGTGTGTTCTAATATTAGTGTGCAGTGTCGGACTCGCTAGTGCCCAGGAGACGGCCACCTGTTACGGACCTGGATCCATTGCCACCTCCGTGATCGTCACGTTTATCTTGTCGGTGCTGCTGACTGCCGCGGCGTACTATTGCTGGAAGAGATATAGGGCAAAGAAAGGTAAGCGTGTAGATTTGTATAAAGCAACATACAGTGGCCGAAAGAATGCTCGCGTTATTTGAATTTATGATGTAACAAGTTTTTGTTGACATGAATGGTCTTCAGTTCGTTGCAAATTTTCATCTTCCTATGGCTACAGAATTATTGTGGTTTCTAGATAGAAAGCGATGAGATATATATATATATATATATATATATATATATATATATATATATATATATATATATACATATATATATATATATATATATATATATATATATATATATATATATATATATATATATATATATAAAGAAAGAAAGTAAGATAACAGTTTGCGCTCTTTAATCTTCAATGAAACATGAAAATGGTAATTAACTCACAACTGACTAGACTAAACTTCAATAACTGACTAAAATGTTGTTGACAAATAATTGACTCGATCTCATTTTTGTTCATTTTTGCCAAGTGGAACATTCAATACATTATTTTAAATATTACTGGTTTGGTATTGATTAAATATTTGATGTGACAGGCTAGTTTCCTGACTGGAGACCCCGTATGTTAACCTTCTGCCACATAAACGCCATCCGTCGTTTACAATGTCAAAAGGATCTTGACAAGAAGTTATAGATATTTAAATATCTCTCCATACATACATAAAGCTCAATTGGTTAATGTGTTTTATATTGTCTTTGGCCGCATATGGCATTGGGATCCATACCACCAACTTTGGTATGGATTCCATCCGTACCAATCCCATCCACAATCCCTAGAAGATAATCGCAAAATGAGTAAATCGTTCGGGATATATAGAAGGTGTCTGTAAAAAAGTAGACTATGAACACATGGACAGTTATTACCCAGTATAACTCTATTCAAGAAATTTTCAAATTAATGAGTTCTACTTCTCATCTTCGTCGCCAATGGCAATCTTTAACAATACCAGTTTCGGGAAAATCCAAAAACTGATACCCGAGGTGTTCTCCAATAAAATACAAAACAGTTAGGGTGCAGAAAAGTTGTCAGATATCTAAATAAATAATATTCATATACCAATGTCAGTCTAAAAACCCAAAATTATGAAAATTAACGCTTACAAAAATACAATGGAGATAGAATGTTGGACAAATAAGGTAGATCTTTTAGTGGAGAACTAATGATCATGATCAGATGGTTCAGACCTTAAATTGACATAATATATCATGTCATTAATAGCAAACATTATAAGAAGAATAAACAGTTTTAAAACCTTAAAATGGACTTTCCCGCACGTAGAATATCTCTATCTCGAAATTGAGTGGCCCAGAAAAAATAAACTAACACAAATGCAGAATATGTGTTTTATGCGATAGTTTTACTTTTTTCAAATAGTCCACCATCGTGCTTTCTCATGACCCACGGATAGGGTGGGGTGTGTCCTATCCACCTCAAAATCAGTAGATGTCATCTGGTAGACGTCCCTAATCAGAGTCAGTCGAAGCCCGATCGAACCGACACGATTTAATTGAGTGATCATGATAACAAAAACAATTTCTCAAATAGTCCACCATTATACTTTCTCATGACCCATGTACATGGTAGAGTGTGTTTTATCCACCTCAAAATCAATAGGTTTCGTCTGGGAGATGTCCCCAATCAGAATCAGTTAAAACCCGATCGATCCGACACGATTCAATTGAGTGATCGTGCTAACAAAAATAATTTCTCAAATAGTCCACCATTGTGCATTCTCATGACCCATGAATATGGTAGAGTGTGTTCTATCCACCTCAAAATCAATAGGTATCATCTGGGAGACGTCCCCGATCAGATCAGTCAAAACCCGATCGATGCGACACGATTTAGTGAGTTATCGTGCTAATAAGTTTTAAAATGCTGACGAAAACGACGACAACAACGACGACAAAAATGACGACAACGACACACACAAATACAACATTTTTTAAAAACCGTTTTTTTTTAGTTTTTAGGCCGAAAAACGAAAAATAAACGCTAGAAATTTTTTTCCATTTTTCTTTACACGATTACATTACTTTTCCGCTCTGGTATAGTTGAGTGCTGAAAAGTAATACATGACTGTTTTGCAATTATAGTATTGGAAGAATTAGTCGGACAGAATTTTCTATTCTTGCTACTAAAAGGACATTACCTTTTTGGCTAACAATAAGTAATAGTGCCGAAAAGGTTGTGGCAAGAAAGATTCGCAGTAAATATTTAGACGTAAGCTTTGACGAGACATTAATGGTTTGATAACGATATCGTTTGAAGGTCATACTGAAGTACATATGGGTAGATATGTAATAAAGATAATGTGCTCAACAATGCACATTTAAGTTTTATGGACATATATAATTTCATATTATTTGCACCCAGTTCACGATGTCAGTTTCCAAAAGATTTTCATCACTAGTAGATGTTGCTACTAATTCAGAGAGAGGTTGATCTAGAAAATATAATAGAATAAGAGATTAATTAGGAAGATGCAACAATGTGATATTATCCGGAAGATTGTCTTTAGTTGTTGTGGTTATATAATAATGAAAACATTTCACATATGTTTGGTGTCAAATATAAGAAAAGATTATAAAAGGAAAGAAAACAGAAATTTCAATGAAAGGAATATGAAAATTTTCATAACTAAATGTGATATTGATTATTTACTTACCGATTTATTACAAAATTGAAAATTCATTATTCTAAAATAGGACAACTTGATTCTAGTTTTGATGAGGTCATGAAAACGAGTGGAGGTCTGCCTCTTTCTGTTTGGCATATTTATTACAAACAGAAAACCAACTATGTGTATACTAGGTGAAACAACTGTCTTCTATAATGTATTATAGAACCCCACAATATAGCATAATACCATTTTTATAAAAATGTGTCATAAGAAATGAGACTCACCCTCGTAATAAGGTCCAACAAATAACCAACCAAAAAACAAAATTATATTGGACACTAACGTTAAATTAAATGTTTTATAACGTCATATATATGTTAATTAGATATGTAGTTAAGATATGTTAAAACAAAATAAGACATGTCCTGAAAAAAAAACATTTATCTGAATTTTGGAAAATTTGTACAGAACTTTTAGAGCCTTTTCAAAATAAATGCAGATTGGTATCCTTAACTGCACCTTATTTGCGAGCAAGTCCACCATCAAAGACGAATAAATCTTATTGTTTTAAGGCACTTACGTAATTGGCGAAAAATTCAACGTATTTAACGCCATCGGTAAATATTATCTTAGCGACATTTTAAATTTTAATTATGTTATCGAACAACCAACAAAATAAAAAATGAGTAAATAAAACACGCGAAGGAATAAATATTTGTCGTTCTAATTTTACCCGCCATCGCGAAAGATGTATTTTGGGTTAATATTAATAACAATATCAATAAGTACGTACACTAATTTTATTACAATAAAGTAGTATAAAAATAAAAGTGATAATAACGGGAGATTAGATCGAATTCCTCATATAATTATCCACGTTACAATAGAATGTTTATAAAGGCGTGTAGAGCACTTCAACGTATTGTACATTTAAAACAAGGTAATTCGCAGGCAGGTCGTGCCTTAGTTTGTATGGAGAAACTAAATCAGGTTATCCAGTGGTAATTTTCTATTGGATTTATATTCGCAATTATTTGTTTACGCGATTTTGTTTTTCCACGAAATTGAAATTAACGAGGTACGTCGTCAACATATCCAAGCTCCAATTGCTTGCAATTATGCATATATTGGCGTTAAAATAGTCATAAATTTTCACTTAGTATGCTTGAGCGACACATGAAAAGCGACTTGAATAACAGAGTTTGCTATTCTAATTTGCTCTAACACTTTTCACGTTAACAAATAGCTTCTACGACCTCCTGATGGACCTACAGACCCTCTAATATTTTTACCAATACATTAAATCTGCGGCCTTGTATTAGTTGCCCAGTAGCTATCTAGAGCATATAATATTTCCATAGTATAGTTGAACTTGTGAGTTACGCGAGTTCTTTTATAAATTCCTCACCCTGGACTGTCTAATTGCTCTTAAGAACATTTACATCTCTATAATCCTCAGGAAATCTATATTTATCAAGTTATGAAACGTTATTTCTAACATACTTTTAAAATGACACCCCTTTTCTTGTAATAGTGTAAGAAGGTCTTGAACATTTTGATACAACTCAACTTTCGATACAAAATCGAAATATGTAGGTTGCTCCGTTCTCGCGATAGAAGCAAAAACCATATAATATAAATAAAACAAATTAATGGAATATTCTAAGGACTGTGTTATGAGTTTAATGAGGTAGGATGCACTATTACTGTGGAATCGCTGCCGCAGACTCAACACCGTTACGTTTTATGTTTTTTGTATTTTTTTGTAATCACTTTTCTTTTTTTTTTTGATATTCAAAGTGAAATAAAATGGCGAATTAATTAAATTAAATTCATCGCTCATTTGTATTTTATTGTACAATTATTTATGGTTCTGAAAACTGCTTGCTCTTGCGACAGCTTACGTTTATAATTAAAGATATCATGACAAAAATGTAGGATATGATATGTGTTTGCCTTTATTCAGAAAATTCAAGAAACTGGGTCCGTGTGCAACAAAGTAAATAAGTAGCCGAGAGTTCTTACTGAAGCTGCACAGATTGAGATTTTAGGCCATTTCGCCATTGATCGTACCACTTCAATCTCAAAAGTCACTACGTTAACAATAATTTCAGTTGACTTAATACACAAAGCTTTAAAATAAACAAATTATTTCCTTACAAAATTAGCATTCTTCAGCAACTCGGCGAATATGACTATGAGAGAAGGATTCAATTTTGTGATGACTGCTATTATTCAAACTAATCTGATTTTATAAAGAATATTTGTTTCAGTGATGAAGCAATATTTCTTCTTAAGGGCTTTGTAAATAAACATAACTGTATATACTGGGGTAATGAAAACCCATGTGTTTTGGGAGGATCATAATCAGTTTCTTCAAAAACATTAACGTCTGGGCTGGAATTCTAGTAAATAAAATAATAGGATCTATTTTCGTTGAAGGAAATTTAACAGGTGTACTGTACTTATTCGAAAATGAAATTGACAGTGGCTGGAGAAAAGGTTTACCGACAAATGGATTGGCAGAATAGGCGTTCTGGAATGTTCGGCGAGATCTACAGATATAATTCCACTGGATTTCTTCCTCTGAGGTTATTTGAAGGCAATTGTATATAAAACTACGCCCTAGAATATTCAAGATCCAAGAAATAGGACTATCCACATATGCAGGCTAATGAAAATAAACACTTGAAGCGTTTATTTTCAAAAGATGACATGGCCAAAAATTGAAAATTTTCAGGAGAAACATAATACCAATAAAATATGGAATTTAAAGGCTTAAATTTACAAAGTCCACATTAAATTGCAAGCATTGTCATAATTATAAGCTTCTTATTTTTTGAGTGTTTTCACCCCATCTGTTGATTCACAAAATCATAAAAATCAACTTGGACATGTAATGTTTTGAAACTAAATGTTTATGCCTAAAAGTTAAATGCCAGTTACGGCAATATTTTACCATAACCTTTACCATAAAATATCTGACATGGTCATTATGTTATTATTATTGTTTCATTTAAAAAAGTCAATTGTGTGGAAATAATATTTTTATTGCATAAGTACCTAGGTAAAATAAAAAACAAAAATCAAATGGGTAGAAAATCACTGTCGATTAAAAATAAAAAAAGAGAGAAAATATTATGCATTATCCAACTGAATAACATCTTCGCAGTCGTCTATTCCACTCGTTTTCGTCTTTCATGACACAATCTTCTCGTAAAATACAAGGAATTTATCAGAGATATACATTACAACTCTCCTGATATTAGAAATATTTTTTTCATCGATGGTGTTAGAAAATCTGACGATGGTTTTAAATTTTTTTAATAATTTAAACGTGTTCATAGTGAGGCTATCGATAAAATTGTGCGTGTTGTGACTGAATCGTCTTTGTATTCGAACATATAGAACGAGGATATTCAATAGAAATGTTTTTATGTTTTGGTATCTTTTTTCCCATGCACCCTCGTGATATAACATTTTTTTTTGAACCACTAGTCACTAGAATAGTCTCGCTAGTCCTGGGACATCTCAACTTTTGAAAATAAACGGAATTTGTTTTATTTTCTGTTGCTTTCTATATTTAAGATATAGCCACCATATTTCACATATTGATGTGAGAAGTGCAAACTTACAATATCTCGCTGAGATACAAATTTAGAAAAAAATTGGGCATGTCACCTTTTGAAAACAAACGATTTAATTACTAAGACACAATTCAAAACATTCGTTGAGAATTCGAGAATATACTGTACTATTGTTTAGCCAACAATGATGGACATTTTGAGCGTTTGATTCAATAAGGTTTCAAATTGTGTTGTGAAAAATAAATTTATTCTCTTAGTTTATTTTGTTTTGTTTAAATTATTTTATTTTTGCTTCTATTACGAGAACAGATCAACTGATTTCAGTTTTGTATACGGGAATGAATTAGAATTTTGTACGCCTTTAAAAGGTTCTATTAAAAATCATTTTCCTTGCTAAGAGAAATAATAGGGGTGGGTTATTTTAAAATGATAGCAGTCACTGTATAATTAAATAATTACCAGGGGCGTAGCGTGAGAAAATAATCTAGGGATGTAATCAAAATGTTATAAAGGAAAGAGGTATAATCAGACGATCTCATAGCTTCTAACAAGGCACTCTCAATATTTATTAATGTTAAAGTTGACAATATTTCTTGCTTTTGAGAATTTCGCAGGTAAACCTTTATTCTCTTTAAACATGAAAATGATCTTTCCGCAGAACTGATTGTGGCAGGAATAGTCAAAATTAAACGACACAATTTTGATGACTCCGGGAAAACAGAAGATAATTGAAGACATAATTGGTGAAGCTCAAACACAGTGCTCTTTTCCATATCGGGATCACTATAAATCACTGAAAGTTCACTTTTTAAACGATTTGCGTCAAAGAATCTTTCATATGTATCTATTAAAGAAGAAAAAAGTTCGTCAGGAAAACGTTTCACGAATGAAGTAAATTGTGTGGAATCTATATTTAAGAATTTCAGTTTAGAAATTTCACTAAACCGTTCACTAATGTTCAAAGTAATAACGTCCAAAATTTCATAAAACAATCGTACGTAGGTGCTTTTCTTATCTTCTTCAGGAATTAAATCCAAACGCATTTTTTACTTGGTGGTTGATTTTCTAACACAAATGTGTCCATACGGTCCCAAATGTCACTAAACTCGTTTCTCATTTGTTGAATATGTGATTTGAAATCAGCGATATTTTTGTTGCAATAACTAATATCTGATACTCTTGTCTGTAGAATTTTCAACAACCTCTTGGAATGTGGGAATATTGCAGAAAACAATGCTGAGAGAAATTAAAATCAAAGTCGCGCATTAAAGTTAAAAGGCCTCTAGCACAAATAACGGTTTCTCGATCCCATTCTTCATTTTCATTTTTCACAATTACCTGAAACAGCGCTTCCAAATCTTCCTTATGTTATGGCGACAGTCGCCAACATGCGATCACATAATCGCATAACTGAGTTCGGAAATAACACTCACTTCAGGTTCCACTGTTGACTGCGTAAGATTACTGACGTTTTCGCCCATCTAACGCGTAGCTTGGATGTAACGTGGACCATCGCATTTCAGCACTGCATCAAGTAACGCGGGAGTCCAATCATTTCGGGTGCCTTCACGGCCGATTTGAAATAAAAAAGTTGATGGTGGCGTTTAAAGTAAATAATGTATGTTTGCGGTCGGTTTAAAATAATTAAAAATTGTAATAATTGAATAAATTGATTGAACTTTTAAATAACACTAATTTGCCAATTTTCATCCATGTACGCTATGCCCCTGATGATTACCATAATAATTTAATATTTTCCATAAACTAGAATACCAAACAATAATTGAATTATAAAATTTTAAAACGGCCTTTCTTAATACGAAATTAATACAGCCCATCCGTGTATGGTATAATTGTATACGTGACTACAGTTGACACACGTATTATAAAAAAGCTATCTTCGTCGTAAATTACGCTTTGCGTAAGTTATTTAATATTTACACTTTGTTTATAGAACTTCTAACTATGCAGCAAGGTTAAATTCAAATTGCGGTGAATCTGGGGTCATCTCGACTAACAGTTCTTCGAGATTCTTCCTTTTAATTTGACGGAAGGTAGATGCAGGTGATCAGGTACCTGTTAATGCAGATTTTTGTATCTCAGAAATTCTATTGTCACTACCGGCTAATGTTCATCGACGCAGTTTTAATATTCAACGCCAGTTTAAGGATTCTATTTTAACTGATTCCATCAACATATATAATGCGACACGCTCCAAATATGCAACATTCCGTCGTTCACCATGTACATATATCACGTTTTATGCGGCCAAATAGGAGTACTTACGTAACGCATACATTTTATTGTCGATAATAATTGTAATAAAACCCAATTATCATTTATATTGTTTATCTGCTCCAATGATGTATTTAATTTCTGTGGTTAGGTGTTCCAAATCGATTTACCGCGGTATTTTTATGGCCAGTAAATATGTACATATTTCGTGCCCGAGATTTTTATTACCCTTTGTTCTCTGTCTTCGATAAATAGTGTCTCTGATAAATCAAGCAGGTTTAGCCCGGGACTAAATAGGCGAATCGGGATTTTCGATGACAGGCAACACACATTTTTAATTGCTATTTTTTTTGCCCATCGTTGGTAGTCTTGTTGATCTAGACGTTTCCGAATTATTTTGTTCATTGTCGTATGCGTTTTTGTGTTCTGAATATTTATTATTGCATAATTCAAATACTTCCTGTCGATATTAAACACGAACAAATATCTAGGAAAGTATACAACATAAAGAACAGCCAATGATATTGCTCTGAGAAAGACAGTAAATAAGTAGACAGTAAAGCACAAAATATTTCTTGATATATTACCTATAGTCTAGACAGTGGGAGAGTTTGACTTGCAAAAGGTCAGGCAGAAACGAGATTTGGTATGACGGTAGACATAGGCGTCCTCTCTTGATGGTACACCTAAGCATCGAAGAGAAATTACAATTGGAAGGTTCACCCTCCGGCGGTACTTTTATCTCTCGCTCACAAAGGGCATGCCGCCATGAGGCTGTTGAACGGCGGCCTTCTTTAGTATATGGGGGATACTTCGTATGATACTATACATGCGCCAGGTACTAGTTAGCTAATCCTCGCTAGACGACGAGACGGGGTAGAGAAGGAAACTTAGCGGGCGCAGCTTAGAGCGAACCTTCTAGTTGTAATTTCTGTTCGATGATTTAAGTTTGTGACTTCGGGGGGTGGGGATGTCGCTTGAAGGGTGGGTGGGGATGTCCCTTGAGAGGTGGGGGGATGTGGCTTGAGGGGTGGGGGTTCTTATATTGCAGAGAATCTAAGCAAAAAGCAGCTTTTATTATACATATTTTACAATGAAGGAAAATAAAACATCTCTGAGATATAATACACTTTATTATTTTTCTTTTTCATATACAAAGTTAATTTCTTTATTACATTAATAAAATATTAATATATACGAGTAAGCAAATCGCAATAATATTGCGCCGCCCCCTCACTCATATCGAAGGCACCTCTGAAGCATGTCTCTAGAAGCTTCAGATAAAAACTAAAGTTACCACGTTGTTCGCAAGGGTCGACTTACTGTATTGATTTTGTCAAAATGCCGAAATTCGATCGAAAAGCATTTCGTACATCGACCTAAAAATTTCGTGACACACACGAAAACATCTGTTTAGTAAATATAGATTTGCTAGTACATAGATCAAATCTACAAATCTATAAAATTTTTATATATTCGTAAACAACACACTCTAATCCTAATCCTTCCTAACTATCATATTCCGAGCATATATTATAGTGATGTAAATGTTTTCTAATTACACTGGCGTAAATATTTATACCAGAAATAGTGAAATTTTACACCACTTTCATATTTTCCATTAAAAGTTGTAAATTCTTACTACGGCAGATTTTCAACAGTGTAAAGATGTACTTACCACTTGTTTTAGTAATATTGCAAGTATTAGACACAACCCCCTGAAACAATCTTTCATCATTCCAATATTGGATTTGAATCTCTAATGTGATACAGAAACCTTGCCAGTTCTAAAACTGTTTGCTAATTCAGTAACTAACATCTAGATAATGAGGGGACTGGTTCCAAGTCAAAATACGATTCTGCAGCAAAACCCACAATGTGAGCTTCGTGGGGTTTGACACAGACACAATGTGAGCTTCAAGGACTTTGATATTACCATTGAAAAGTAGGAACTTCGCTGATGTTCTTCTGTGTTCTGAAATCTTTCAGACACTAAATATATTGCTTCGCTGTAGGACTTTACACCTCATCGTATCTACAGATACCAGTTTGTAAGGTCGCCATAAAAATACATCGCAACGACTAACTGTCTAATGTTCTATTTATTGTCGATGATGTCGATGTTGAAATTTGTGGCGGTTGATAGCCAAAATCAGAACTTTTATTGTTTGAGGGCCGACACAAAACCGTACAACTTTTATTCATCGCCAATTTTTATCGTAAACATCGTGAATGATAGTTTTGCAGTATTCTTAACGGCTATGCGGACCTGCTTAAGAATTTCACCAATTCTCTATAAATATCGGACGTACAGCTCATCAAGAATAGGAACAAGTCTCAAAACTGCAATATCGGACCGCCCACGAGGTGCGCAGTAAATTGTCTGGTCTTTAGACTTCTGCAGAGTGAACATCGATGAATATATGTTGAATGTGAATGTACACAGAGTTCGATCTGGCCGCGTGCAAAGTACATCCTTTTTCCTCCGAATGCTGCCTCACCCTTTCTTCTACGCATACCTAGAGAATCTCACACTTCTTCCTATTCTTGATGAGCAGTACTCCCATTGAGTAGCTCCTATTTTAATATAAATGCGTTGATCATTGCACTAACTGAAAGTATTGTTGATTCATGTTTTATAATGGTGAAATAATACGCGGTCTACAATAATATAAAATATTAAAAGGCAGGTCACTTTTATAAATGCTATGACCTATGCATTAAATACAACACATTTAATTGTAAATAACTTTTACTTAATATATTTAGTATTAAATAGTCCAGAAGTGCAAATTCAAAAGAGTATTCATTAAAAAAGGTAAATGCTAAATATTGAAGCATAAAATCTTGCAAACATATAATCAATTCCTTTAATTATTAAATTATTCAACTTGCAAACTTACATGTCAATTTATTGTTACAAAAGATATCGCTGCATTGAAAGTGTTGCCACATACGATTTACGGAATTTTAATACCAAGCAGCTTAAAGCATTATAGCATTAACACATTCTTTTGAAAATTATATATAAGGTTTCTATGGATCGACCTTCGTTGAGCTATGTGGAATAACTTACACGCATATGTATTTGGATAGAGAACAGTAGGTATTTCTTGTAAAACTAACTCGGTTAGCGCAAAACAAATTATACAATACTATCAGAGATAATAGAAAAATTCATTTTCTATTATTATAAGTAAAATGAAAATGTGCTAATTTATAATTATTAACGGTACTGTTGCAGTAGAATCTCCCCTTTGACCCTCTCGATGTGTAGGCTACGTCTTTTTTGAATTTCTCAATTTTTTAGTGAAAGATTACATTTTTACTATTACTAGGTTGCATTGTAAGCTGGGTTTTAAAATGGGACAGTTAAATCAACTGGTCAAACTCATAGCCGGCTATTTCCTGAACACAACAAAGGCGTTGTTCTTCTTCCAAACAGTCTGTAAAATTATTCTAAGCGTGTTACATTTCCTCGGTGATTTATGTAGGCTGTAGATAAATCACGATTTTCTTTGTTAGTTTTGTTAGATCAAAATAAAGCGTTTAATGAAGTGAATTTTGATTTACTCATGGCCAAGTTGAAATGTATTGGTTAATAAATAATACAAAATAATGAACTAAAGTTGTAACGGATTGGAAATTAATGTTTGCATGTTGCTTGTTGTATACAATATAAAAAGTTTTTGGAAGTTTGGACACACATAAGTCGACATTGACCCTTTCACAGTTTATAATATATAAAATTTGTAGCCAATTATTTAAAATTTTTAATGATTACCTGTAACGATAAATGGATTGAATACATCACATAATGGAAATGGATGAAATGGAATGGATATAAATAGAGCTAGAAAATTTTAATTGGCACAACTTATACAGATTGACATTTTTTCATTTATCAGATTTTGAAAAGTGTTTGTGGTTTCAATATAAGTCAAAAAAAAAATTGACATATCTTTTTGCAACGCTGAAAATTAATTTTTGCATACAAAGTGATGATATAGCTATGCACTATGTTTGAGATTTTTTGAGGAACTCTGAAATACGTTTTTATTTTTTAAACATACAAAATGTCTTTTTAAATAGATCATCGTAATTCAACTCTTTGTATTAATACTAAACAGTACTTGAATATAAAGCATTGGGTTGCAAAGGGAAAGGTTACACATAAAGACAAGGACAAACACATCCATGCTCAAGGAGACATGCCAAACTCCCCCTGTTGAGACGCGACCCAAGCATATAATGACACCCCATTACATCGCCTAGCCCGCTCCCGCTACCTCGAATGGCATCGTCACACCCATCTCTCTATGGGAATACGATAGGTTGCATGTAGTGGGCGTAGACCAGCGTGCAGCGCTGTTATAAATTCCCATCCCAATTATAGCCCATCGTATTATATAGCCAACATATAATACCTTATTTTAATTTAATTGTGGTGTTAAACCATCAAATTTTATTTTTAAAGTCAGTGCTCCGTTCGAGAAATGTTCCGTGCATTACGTGATTTTCATCCTCGTTACAATCGTCCTGCCGAGTCGACTATTCGACGTTTGGTGGCCAAGATCGAGCCAACCGGTTTTATAAATAATCACCAACACGTCACCGAAATGCAAGGTCTGTTGAAAACATCTCTGCTGTGCGTGAGAGTGTACGGGAAAACCCGAGGAAGTCAATTTCTGGTCGTTCACAAGTACTTGGCCTTTCTACGATTTCAACTACGGTGAATTTTCCATCGGGACTTGGGTCTGCATCCGTATAAAATGATGAAAACTGACTCAAGACTGACTTAAGATAAACGACCATAGATAATGCCGTGTGTTCGCTGATTGGGTTTCTGGAGCAGTTGAAAGTTGACCCAAATTTCACCAAAAAAATCAGCTTTGGCAATGAGGCCCATTTTTGGATGAATGGATATATGAACAAGAAAAATTGTCGGATTTGGGACGATACCAATCCACACGAGATACACCAGCACCAAATGCATCCCGAGAAAGTCACTGTTTGGTGCGGATTTTGGTCTGGCGAAATTATCGGTCCGTACTTCTTCTAAAACGAAACTGGTATTGCCATAACCGTCAACGGCGAGCGGTACAGATTGATGATAAACAACTTCTTGTAGCTCAAACTGAACGATATAGATACCGACGACATGTGGTTCCAACAGGACGGCGCTACATGCCACACAGTGCATGCCACGATGGACATTTCGAGGAGCGATTCGAGGGCATAGTTATCTCGCGCAGCGGCGACGTGAACTGGCCACCGAGAACGTGCGATTTAATGCCTTTAGACTTCTTCCTTTGGGGCTATCGTAAATCGCAGGTCTATGCGAATAAACCGCAAACAATTGATACCCTCAAAGTCAACATAACGAACAAAGTCATCGAAAATTGGACCTTCCGAATACGTGTCACCAAGCAAAACCACGGTCGACATTTGAACGATGTCATATCCCATACTTAATGCCGTAAAATATTCTTTCAAATAAAAAAAATCATGTGCAGCACAGTATACGTGATAGAAGTGAATACTTCTTTAGAATAGAGAATGAGAGAGATTAAGAGTGAGAGATTGAAAGGGAGAGATAGAGAGAGAGAGAGATAGAGAGAGAAAGGGAGAGGGATAATTTCAAAAGAAATATAACAATATAAAATTTGTGTAAAAAATATTCGGTTCATTCATTATCTACACTATCATCGGCTGGTGGTTCAATTGGTAATACTGATATGATTGGTTTGTGATAACTAAAATATGAAATATATGTTCGTGATTCTATATTTTACAATAACGTGTAAGAATTGCATCTATTGTTGTTCCGGATTTTGTTGTTGATTCTTTGGGATTGTTATTTATAAGCAGACCAAATGTTTCTCGAAGAAAGTTAATCAACGTCAAAGAATCATTGGATCCGAAATTTACATTGAAATCTCCCCCGAGAATCAAAGGGATTTTGTCTTCGCCTCTTCCAAGTGCATTTGCACCTGTGTGGCTGTGAACCAGTAGAGAGCGGTGAATGAAATATATTATATCTTCTAGATTTTAACAAGTTAAACGGTTCAAGGATATTATCAAATAATCACAGAACACAGATGTAAATAACGTAAATAATTACAAAACACAATGATAAATATTCGGTACACACGCGTGCTGCTTCAGCTGTTAATATATAGCGTCTGGACGCGTACATCTATAACGCGCACATGCGCGACAATAGGGAGACGCGGATAGCCTAAACAACTGATATATATGATGTATAGCTCTCTTTCCCTTTCTCTCTATGTTATATATCTGTGTATTCTGTCTTGTAACGAAGCCTGTGTTTTAGATATACCAAATGTATAACTCTCTTTCTCCTTCTCTCTACGTTATATCTTTTTTCTCTCTCGTGTAACGAAATCTGGAAACGTTACATTTTTCCAATTCGCTCTCCATTCTCGTCAAATATCAGAATGCCGTCAAAGAAGTATTCACTTCAAAAATAAATCTTTCAAATAAAAATTGAGTGGATGTCTCACACACAGCTTGTTTTATTTACATTTAAAAATAGGGCGTCCTTATTGAAAGACCCTTTATATTCAGTACGAATATTTCTAATATAGTTGCACTTCGCTCCTGCTGCACCCGCTATCAACCTTTCTATTTTAAATGGCACTATATCTTTTGTTGCATATTTGCTTTCTGCTAATTATTTTAAGGGACTTTCAATAACCTTTCTTATACCTGAATTCTATCGTTTTAAAGAAAATTAAATAAAAAAAATGGTTTAAATTGTTGCATTCCGAATTATCTGGTAGAGCCATTGAAATGATGAAAGGTGCAATATTAATATAATGGGTAGACTAATCTTTAACTCTCACACAAAATATGCCACTGTTGTTAAATCATATATAGGGTGTGTAAAAAGTAATGTCTGAATTTTGTTTGCGATACATAATTTTATTCTGCTCGATATGTAATAGTTTTCCGTATACTCATCTTCAACTGTTTTGCTGTTATGGGAGGATACTGTTGTGATTATCTAAAATTAAACGCTAACTGTCATGTTTATTGATAAACGGTTATGAAAATGACAGTGTGTTCGTGTAATAACTATGTAGTAAATAGGTTATATATGAAACAGACCGTGTATATTAATTTATTATGGAGAAAAATATACATAGGATGCTTAGAAAACGACGGATTTTTGTTATAAGAAATTCTATCCTATCTCCTGTTATAATAATGATATGTGTGAGCAATAATTAATTTCAACACGTTGCCTCATCGCATTCTATAAATAACACATTTTCCTGTGATTGTTCATCTTTTAGCAAGTCTCTCTCTTGGTAACTTATACAAGGTAATAACTACCTGTGAGCAATCTAGTAGGCATATTTAATTCTGATATTTCCTGGACTTGCATCAATAACAATGATTGCATGCAGTTAAAGCAATTAGTATACGCATTAATAAAAAAAACTCGAATTAAATAGAACTAATATTAGTTTTCTAAAAAAGAAACAAATGCGAGCGGTAATTTTCCTTCAAATTAATCTTAAATAACTTCCTATAATTAGAAATTCTACACAAAATAATCGCTTGCTTAATAGATATAAAGTCTATTTCTTAATTTGACTGAAGATAATACCTTTTAATGAAGTTAATGAGTATAAACTGGCTTTATCAAAATAGGTATATTTTTAGAAACGAGTCTAATGGCTTCTGCAGATTAAGAATTTGATTAAGGTTAGATCAGGATGATCCAACATCTGACTAAAAAACAAGATTAAAAGTTAGATGAAATGTACTTATAATCTATAGTTGTCGACTTAATTACGTTATACAGGGTGAGTCGGGAGGAAAGGACCAAACTTCAGGATTGTATTGTACGCGTGAAAATAATGTAAAAAAACTCAACTGTTGTTATCCGATTTTTATTTGTTTTTAAGTTACAGTGTAATTAAAAATATTTATCTAGTATAAATATTACAAAATGTCACACACGTATTCAAATTTAGAATATGCAAATATGGTTTATTTATGGTTTTTGTAATGGGAATGCTAGAGCTGCTGTTGAAGACTATCGCCAACACTTTCCACATCACAGACACCCTAATAAAAATGTATTTATCAGCTCACGAAGAATTAGTATTCAATTGAACATTCCACAAACAAGAATAATAAATACACTCCACCAGCAATGCTTGCATCCATACCATGTACAGAGAGTACAGCACCTACAAGCAACATTTACTTGTGACGGCATTAATAATACTCACAACTGTCATGTGTGGTCATATCAAAATCCCCACGCAACAATCGAAAGTAACTTTCAACAAAAGTTTTCGGTAAATGTGTGGTGTGGTATGGTCGATGGTTATTTAATTGGCCCTTTCATTTTGGAGAATCGCCTCATAGGAGACAACTACTTGAATTTTTTACAAAATGAATACACGGACTACTAGAGGATGTTCGTCAGAATGCAAATGTACTACTTCCCCGATGATGCTCCTGCACATTTCGCTCATCAGGTCAAGGAATATTTGAACGAAAGGTTTCTAGGGCGTTGGATTGGTCGCGGTGGTCCTATTAGTTGGCCTCCTAGATCTCCAGACCTCACAGCACTAGATTATTGTTTATGGAGCTAGTTCAAAGATGAAGTGTATAAAGTAAAAGTGGACACTCGGGATGCACTAATTCATATTAGAAATGCTGCAGCCGATCTTAAACAAAGATATTACTCAATCAGTAGAGTACAGGCGCCCTTCGTAGAGGAAGCAAAACATGTTTAGAGGTGAATTACGGTATTTTTGAACATTTATAACGCTATGATTACCAAAACGTTAATGTATGAAATTTTGTTTATTTTTAATTACGCTATAACTTGAAAACAAATAAAAATCGAATAACAACATTTTAGTTTTTTACATTATTTTCACGCGTACAATACACTCCTGGAGTTTGGTCTATTCCTCCCGACTCACCTTGTATATTGTTTACAGCTAAATATGGATATATGTATATCATGTTTACTTGACATTGTGATCGTAATGAAGCTATATGCTGTTGAATGTTAAATAAGCCAATTATTTTGTTTAAAGAACAAGGTTAAATATTAATGTGGGAATTATCATGGACAGTAAATTACTCTGGACACAACATTTGCAATACATCACTAACAAAGTTAAAATGATTCTTACGGTCGCAAAAAAACTTTTGCCAAAACATGGAGGATTATAATTCATGTGACGTACTGGTTAACCCTTTCGACTTGGAATATAAAGAACTCGTTTTTTCCAAAATTTTTGGAATCCTTACGTTCTGATGGTGTCATATATTAATGCTTTAGACTTATTTTTTTAGTTTCTACACGAAGACCCTTGGGGAGTGGTACTTATACGTAACAACCGGGTTTTTGGTTGGTACGTATATGAACCAACAGCGTTCAACGATTACACCTTATTATGCAAAATTTTCACGAATAACTCAATTTTATTTTCAAAAGTAAGTATCAGCAATGCGAAAATTAGTACATAAACAAAAAAAACATAACAAAACATAAGTACATAAAAGTGATATTATTTCACGTGATAAGAAGCAAAACAATTCTTGCACAGGGGAATAGCACATTCATCGCACAGTATTTTGGTTTGTTTCTTGTCGGTGGCAGATTGTGTACATATCCTCCGCGTTGGCCCTTCCATTGGTAAATGCAATGGTACATTTCTCATGAGTCTCAATTTCTTAAAACTGGCCCTTTCTTGGGTGTACGGGAATTGGTTTGTTCCATGTCTTTAACAATTAATTCCTTTGCGACCATGATCACAAATATAATAAATGGAAGCTTTGATTGGTCTCGTCTCAGATCGTTGCACATGATCCTTGCATTCACTGCGCACATGTTCAAACAAGTTTGAAACACCTTTTTCCACCAGTTATTAGATTTGTGATCATGATCATAGAGGCCAATCAATTGATCAGATCGATATACATCTCCCATTTTTTGTTAGTGCACTCAATAATACGCAAATATAATGAAGAAAAAGTATTTCGAATAGTTATCCTGGAGTCAATGCTTTTGTTATAGTTTCATGGATCTAACAAATCCTTGGAAGTGGTGTTTTTCTGCGGGTTGAAAAGTATTAGTTCGAACCTCAAGGATTCGGTTTGCTGCAGCTGGTGGGCTCTCAGGTTCTACTTGCGAAAAATCGTCAGAAGAATTACTATTTTCGGAAGAAATCGATTCCTCGGTTTCCCTAGAGCATTGTGAAGTACTTGGTTTTTCCAAGGAACTACTTTCTGATTCAGAATTTGGCTCATAAAAATCATCGGATCCAGAAGAGAAGTCCTCTACTTCATCTAAGTGTTCCGCAGCTTCTTCCAGTTCTTCTTGACTAAGGGATCGCTTTCTTTTCCATTCACTCACGGCGCTAGAAGTAACAAAACGGTACGCTTTACAACACGGATGGTACTTATGTGTACCACTCAAAAACCCGGATGGTACATTTATGTACCGCAATGATTTTCCTCAGGCAAATCACAGATGAGAGTCTTCACGTTGACACTGTTGAAACGTGAGGCAATATGGCTATCCGTAATTTCTTATTAACCAACTTACTCCAAACTGCTGTTATGTGTCTCAAAAAGCGAAAATTAATTGTGCTGGCCAAGTTTATTAATCTGTTTTGCCAAGATGACTGAATAATGTGTTGAATTTTATTCTGGAACTGCTGGATGATTTCCTAAACTTAACTAAATACCAATACGAATTATTAAGAATTGTTAAAATCTGAAGCAATATGCCTATTTATGAATAACCAAATTGTGCCCCAATGGTTTGTCTATCCTAAGAAGCAACTATAATCATTGTCGTGGCTCAGTTTATTAAAACTACTAGATTTTGAATGTGAACAGACGAGAAGAACGTAGTTTAAGAAGTCCCCGAGGTTTGATATTAGCATGTTACTAGAGTGCTATACAAAAGAGTTCCGGGCAGAAGTGTGTAACATCATTCATGAAGGATTTCAGACTTCTATTTATATTCACTTTGATTGTGGCTTATTAAATGTATAGAATACAAAAAATATTAGACATTATGTTTCTTTTAGACAAAATAATCAATAGCGAATGAATTAGAGTAGGTGAATTTCCCTATCTTTCTAAGGGTCATCTTCTAAGTGCGCATCTCAATTACGTTGATGGATTACCTTAAGTGCTTGGGTAATACCGCACGAAGGCAGCATTTATCGCATAAACTATTTGGTAACTTCGCATAATTCCTTGTGTCATAAATTATCCATATTTGCGTTATTCACATCATAAAATTTGACCATTATCGGCGTCCTACTCTTTTTGCGTGAATCATGCGCAATATCCTACAGGTGCGTGGGTAGACTTTGTTATCATTTCCCGAGGTTGGTACGTCAATGCAAGCAAATGGTAAGCAAACGCTGGGGTGGGACGGAGGAGATATGTCGGATCCTCAGGAAGTGATTTTCCCATGTACATACTGTAGATGTAGCGTGCATATTATTTACACACTACGCCTAGTATTATATCACCGGCGGGAAGTGAAAGAAAGAGAGAGATAATCGATACATTTACATTTCACGGGTTTCACGGGGAAAATATGTAATATGCAGTTGGATGTTCCACTGACTCAGTTTCTTTTAATGTTTAATGGCCGTGTAGACATGGAGTTTCACTTAGGTGGCATTGCATGGATTAGCATTTCTCATTCATTTATTTTCACGCAGGAGGTTGTGGTTTTGGTGTATATACGATGACAAACAGATAAAGTTACTCATAATGTACATTTCTTTAGAAAACGTGTTAGTTAAAGCTCTGCAAACCACTGAAGTATTATGTAACTCTAACTCTAGTTCATTGGAAGGTTACCGTAATATAACGTATCGGAATTTGTTGTAATTATCTCATTTTAACAAAAGTTTTAACACCAAACAATGGAAAATAAAAGTTAATATGATGTGTTTTCTTTAGTAGGTAAAAAAAAAAAAATTACCAAATCAAACAAAAATAAATGTATTTATCTTTAGGTTACTGTTTCAAACACTTTAGGTTACTGATAATTTCCCATTTACGAGGTCTGTTTAAAAATTAACGGGAACTTTATAATTTCGCGAGTTGTATTAGTCCGATTCGCGCCATTTTTTCGCTGTTGTATTGGTAAACATGCCTGAAAAGTATTTGTACATTTTTAGCTATATCGGATGTTTAGTCTGTTGTCAGCTATTAAAATGGTTACATGTTTTATTCCTTTAAAAGTGCATCAGATAATTTGCATTAAATTTTGCTATAATAACGGAATAAAGTGCAGCAATGTTTTAGAAATGTTAAATATTGACTTTGGATGAGTCTGCTATGAGTATAACAGGAGTTTACGAATGATACAAGCGTTTCTAAGAAGGCTGTAAAGACGACGAACGCCCTGGACGCCCCAGCACATTAACAACCGATGGGAACGTGGAAAAACTGAAAGAAATGATTACAAATGATTGCCGAACCACAATCAGAGAATCGCTGATGATGTTGGCATATCAATTGAATCATGTCATGAAATTATTTCGGGTGTATTGGGTATGAAACATCTGGCAGGAAAATTTGTTCCAAAATTGTTGGATTTCGAACAAGAACAGCGGCAAATGAAAGTTGCTCAGGAGTTGCTAAATGAAGTCAAGAACGATGAAGAACTACTGAAACGTGTCATAACAGGTGATGAGACATGAGTTTGTGAATATGACGTCGAAACTAAGGCTCAATCATCCCAGTGGAGACATTCTGGATCGCCAAGATCGATAAAAGCTCGCCGAGTGCGATCGAATGTGAAGGTTATTGCTCACTGTGTTCTTCGATATTACCGGCATAGTGCACCATGAGTTGTTGCCACAAGGTTAAACGATCACTAATGAGTACTACCTACAAGTTCAACGCCGTTTTGAAGCAATTCGAAAAAAACGTCCGGATCTGGGGCGAAACAATTCATGGCTTTTACACCACGATGTATGCTTGTTCATTTGCATTTTTGGCCAAAAACAACACTGCCTTAGCCTCCATACTGCTAGATATGGCTCCGTGTAACTCTTCTGTGTTCCTAAAAATAAAGAGTAGCTTAAAGACCGTCGTCTTGCAAGTATAGATGAGATTAAAAGCACATCGCTGAGAAAGCTAAACACTATCTCAAAGATTGAGTTCCAGAAGTGTTTCGGGAATTGAAAGAAGCGCTGATAGTAAGTGGATAATATCCAGTAGGGATTATTTTGAAGGCGATAACATTGATGTGGAAAAATAAATGAAATTCTTTCTAAAAACGAAAATTCCCGTTAGTTTTTGAACACACCTCGTATGCTATCTAGTTGATATGATTGCCCACTTCCTCCCCTATATATTTTCAGTTAGCCGATCATTCTCCTTCACCCATTACATATGTTCATAAGTTCACAATGATTTATTATACATTCTTCCTCAGACTAAAATCAAGACCAAATCATGCAATACTTATTCTAAGTCGTAATACTCGTATATCTCTATATTCAATAATAATGCTTTAAAACACTGCGACCTTCAAGAAGCCCATAAAAAACGATTTGCTTTTTTTATACAGGAACTGAATGGAGAATTGATGGTAACCGTTTATTACTTAATATTTCGGTAGGTTTTTATGCCAGATGAAACACGAATAAAACATATAAACATTAAGTTAAGGCGTAAACGATTACCATACAACAAGAACAAAACACCTCCCCACACACACATCTAAATTATTATGTTAAGTAAGATCCGTTGAGTTTATCATAAAAGTATGAGAATATTACAATCATTTGTAAAACTGTGGATAATGGTTGATGTAATTCCATTGATATAAAATATACAGTACATTCCTAAAGTGTGGAATAAAATTCATTAAATAATAATAAACCTTCTTTCTTTTTTAGACTCCACAGGAATATCGATTTTTATTTTTAAAACAATAAATAGATTGGAAGGAGAGGGAAAATTGAATGATTGCTTAGATCACTTGATTTCTAACTCTTTCTACGTTGTTAACATTACAAGTTGTTAAAATTATATCGAATGCACAAATTATATATGCTGTATATTCCTTTATATCTATATTCTTTATATCCAACTTCGTTATAAGGGATGTTAAAATTCACCAACTTACCGACTTTCTCTATTTCTTATTTGTGAAAATTATGTGGTTTTCTGTAGCATATCACTTGCTACAGGCGACTCCATACAAATAAATGATAAAAGTAAAGTCAGGTGATCGTGCTGATCAGTGGCGACCGGTGTAATTTTTGTCTGGGGGCGCAATCGATAAAATAATAACAAACGAAAAATTAAAATAAACTTACCTATGTCCAAGCCTGAGGTTATTTATATAGAAAATCCATTCGTCTGTTCTTGGAATTCGTAAAAATGTCAATTACAAGATTATTAAAATCTAGATTTTAATAATCTGGAATCGCTGCAATTAGCACTTTCTCCATACTTATCATGCAAAGCAAATTTTAGTCTGTATTGCGCCATTGTATTTCTCAAAAAGTTTTTAATTCTTTTAAGCATCGAAAAACAGCGTTCATTCTCAACGCTTGTCATAGGTATGGTACAAATTAGTTTTAATAGTAAAACAGTATCACTAAAACAGTCGATCAGGTTTCGATCTATAAATAATTGCAAAATTGCTAAGCAACTTGCTGCTTCACGAAAATCTTCCCTGCTGTAAATTTAATTTTTAATTTAACTTTGTCCAAAAATCCATAAATTTTCGTTACATTGTCAAAATCTTGAATGGGGGAATTGTTTTTCATAGTCACTAAATTTATTGGGGAAAAATAGTTTCGACGCTAACAGGTATTCTCTAAACTCAAATCTGTCTTTAGTTTAGTTAATTAATATATCACATACTTCCTTAGTTTGTGCAGAAAGTGATATGTGATTATGGGATCGTATTGTTTTTTTTTCAGGCGAATTTGAGGAATTAGTTGTCCGGATTTTTATATGTAATTGCGTCTTCAAAATTATTCAAATAACTGCTCATCTTGACAGCATCCAATGATCAAGACTCAAACCCTTTAAAAAGGATTTCACAATGAGGCTTGACCTTGGCGAAAAACACGAGCCAGTATATAAAGTTATCGTTATTTAAATAACCCAATAACATTTGAACCTGATTTTTTTGTATTGTAATCATTTCCCGCAGTGTCAAAAATACATTCTAAGCATTCTTTTAAAAGTTCAGCATTTTCAGAAACGGTTTGTACAGTTCGCGTATTAAAATTCCGTTATATATTCCACCGAATATGCTTCCATTGCGATCTCTTCCCTCTCGTTGTGGTTATAAAAATACAAACAACACGTGACCACCTAAACAGCCCAGATTTAACAGACAATTCAACATACCATACAATGCAATACAATAGACAACCTGATTCAATACACTTGCGTCAAAGCTTATAGAATAAACTTTGCTTTGTATGGCCGTGCAATGCACACAAATCTCATGTACATGCGTATAGAAATCTCCTGTTTCACGCGCCCAAGTCCTCTCTTTCTAACACATGGGTAAACGGTCCTCTGATGTGCGCTAGATGAAAACTGAACTCGCTATGTATTTAGAGTTGCAGATTTAATATTCTGTAGATAAATCTGATAAATTCTAGGGCTGGAGACTCTCGCGACATCTAACAAGCTGTAAACGAGACTCTTAGATATCGGAACATTCTATGTATAATGATAATGTAATGTATAGTAAACACCTAATAGGTATTTTTAGAAATTTTTAACGGAGCTCACTGCACAAATGCACCTACAATAAAACCGCCACTGGTGCTGACCACCTTATAAACTCCCCAATTACTCCTACAGTTTCTCTCAGATATGAATTGACTGTTGTAAGTTTAAGTTGTAAGTAATAGTAATCACATCGTTCTCATGATATGCGGATAATTCTTTCTCCATTGGACCACTTCTCAAGTAACGATTTTTGTAACGCTTCTAAACATAGTGGAATAAAGTTAAACGGTATACTATTCGTATAAACAAACTATAGACTGTTTGAATTTGATCATCATATAATATGCATATTATTTAACATTATACGGAACTAATATATATCGAACGAATAATGAAAATATACGAGGTCTGATAAAAAAATACGGTGAACTAATTTCTATAGCAGAAACTGCTGACGGTACATCTGTGTGGAATAATGCGTTCGATACCATGATCCTTTGAGATAGTCAGCTACAAGTTTGAACAAGTTGTGATTTGTCAATTGACTTCCAGATCCGGAAAAGTGAGGACGTGTTTATCGTGTCTGTTGCGCATCATGGATTTCGAACAACGCATTAACAATAAGTTTTGTTTTAAGTTGCAAAAAAGTGCGAAGCAGTCTCATGAAATGTTAAAATCAGTGTATGGTGATAATATGGTGATTCTGATGGCTGTTTACAAGTGGTATGAACGATTTAAAAGCGGAAATGAATCGATTGAAGACGAGCAACAGTCGGGACTTCCTTCAATCTCAAAAACAGACGAAAACATTACAAAAGTGGAAAAAATTATTCGTTCAAATAGGCTATTGACTATTCGAGAGAACGATGTACCGAGAAAGAGACTAGAAAATAGGCCAATGGCTTTCTCCTTCATCGCTACAACGCACCGTGCCAAACCTCGCTTCTGATCCTCGATTCTGATGATTTTTGGCTGCAAAAAAGATTTCTATCTGCTAAAAGAAAAGCGTTTTCACAACATTCCCGACATTGAGAGGGCCACGACAGAGCAGCTGCAGGCTCTTCCGAAAGAAGCCTTCCAGAAATTCCTCCAATTATGGAAACAACGGTGGAGTAATTGCATAAAAAACGTTCTCATTTCCACACAGAAGTACGTAGTTATTTTAGGCCTCTTACTTACTGTTAAATACAATTTATCTGTAGATCAGTCATCAGAGAAGATTTATCCTAATTTCATAGTTATATAATTTACATTGCGATTGTTTCTATGTGAAAGCATATGATAAACATTATGAAAGTGTCTATGGAAAAAAGGAAGGCAAAGTGAATCAATTGAATGACTTAAAATGTCATAGTTGTTATACAAATGGTTATGAAATCTTTTAATTTCTTGTTGCGCCTAATTTCATCGTCTCATCTTATATTTTTTCTTGCAAGGAGGTAATCGTAGTTAAAGTTATCAACAGATGAATCTGGTAAAATATTGATATCTAATCCAGTATAGACCATGTACCGAGTGTTTAATAGTAATACAATAAATAATGTATTAACATAACGCAGAAATGTAAATTCTGTGCGATATTCCCGTTCTTATACGCCATTTGTACGAAACTGTATATCATCAGACATCCTACCTTATTAAAAATTCTTGTACCACATGCTATAATTTACG
Organism: Rosalia funebris; assembly: GCA_037954035.1. Classification (NCBI taxonomy): domain Eukaryota; kingdom Metazoa; phylum Arthropoda; class Insecta; order Coleoptera; family Cerambycidae; genus Rosalia; species Rosalia funebris. The sequence goes on from JAZFAV010000015.1 coordinate 38,800,169, forward strand.
TAAGAGAAACGCTAAGACCAAATAGTATCCTCTCTTAAACGGTACCTTCGCCTGACCAGAGACACACCCATGCAATTATGAAAAAATGCGTAACCTTGAACGTGAATGATATTTTTCTTCCACGTTTGCCTCACAAGACCGACTGAAGGCAACGCTAATGCCACAGTCCAAGTATGTTATTTCTTTGTTTATTAATCATGTAAGTATATTGTTGTTAACTATGAGTTCATTTGGAAGGTTTTTATCCTTATCGGGATACATTTTTTTTTAATGATGTGTGAGGAGTAGTCAGATAGTTAGATAGTTCTGAAGAATGCACCTGAACTTAAAATTGAAATGTTGAAAATCACGCTTGCCTTTCTTTGTTTAGGATATACAGAGTGAGTTATAACGAACGGGATCATTATTTGAATTATACTAGACCTCAGATATTTGGCACAACATTGTAATAAATTGCGTCTCGAATTTATAACGATGTAGGTCATCGATTTTGACCCACTTTATGCAAGTACGGCTCCTGCATCTTAGGATGGCCCGCGAAGGTCGAATGCGCAATGGAAATAACCTACCTAGAACACACATTGTGTAAATAAAAAAAAAAAGACATGAACATATCAAAATATTTAGGCAATTCTTTTCTCTTAAATGGTAGAGTTGTCAGCGCCCATGTTGTATAATGCTTTTTTATATATTTAGGCTCAAACTATCAACTCTCAAGATAACGGCAATTATACTTTTTACACTCTGTAAAGTGTAATGGAAAAACAAATTATTTTGTTTAATATATAATTAAACAAAATAGATTTACATACCGTAAACCGTGGTTCCTTTGGTACAGGTTTTTCATATTTTCGACTGTATCCTCCTTAATTTTAGAGATATTTAAAAAAATCTTGGATCAAACGAAAGCTCTACACTTAAACTCAAGTAAATTGGAATATGAACGATTTCGTTAACCTCAATAGGAAGCAGAGGGCTTTTATTTTTGTATTAATGTTACCCTTCAATCTGAGGTAACTTTGAACAAAGGTATTTTCCCCATCAAAAATACTTGTTTAGGTGCTTATATCAATGTTACCCCGTTATAATACTAGCCTAAGTGTAAAATTAAAAAGAAAGTCCAGCTATATCGAATTTTTCTTAAAGTTGGCTCCTGAATTGAAAAATCCTTCCCAAATCAGCTTTTTCTTCTAATGTAGGTAGTATGGCTTTCTTCAGTTGCTATGATTGCGGTTCATAGCAACTGAACATATGATTGCGGTTCAACAAGTCTGGTTGGCAGACTTGGTCCATTGTGAGCTGATGGTCCTTATTCTTATCCTTATTGATGATTCAAAATTTAGCAGACTCACTTTCAGCATATGACACGTCATTACTAACCAAGCTTGAGTTTGTGGATAATTGAGAGTCATAAGAGGCACACCTGGCTGCTTTTATTTTTTCTTGGCTTCATATTATTCGTTTTCTGATAATTCCCAGTCCGATTTCTTTTCAGTAAAGGCTGGAATGACTGTGGAGAGTAGATCATCAGTCGTGATCCCTTTTCCAGACGGTATCATCAGTTTTTTTTGCATTATTTTTGTGGTACAGATTCACAACGAACAGTATTAAAGTGATCCACAAAGCTCCACAAGTTACCCCGTTAATCTACGTGTACGCAAACCTGTGTCAAAGTTATCACGTCAACTGCACAAACTTCACATACTAATTTATAGAAAATAGTAGAATTGATTTACAGGAATGATAAAAAACGGAAAATGTTCCCAGATAGTTTTGTGACTAGGAAATAACTTACTTGAAACGATGACTCTGAAAGTATTCCAGAAGAGATTTGGAAATTAGTTTTACAGACAGATTTTATCGCATACAGGAAAATGGCGCTAGGTTTGCCAAGTTAGCCACTTGGAAAATATGCAGTTATTGCATTACACTCTACGAGTAACCTTTGAAATAATGAGACTAGTGGGAGGTCGCAGTCATCAAAACTAAGCCCTCCAGAACGATTTGGATTCAACAAACCTGATTTTATAAAGTTACCCTGTTAGTTCAAAGTAACCCCGTTTTATGGTATATATAAATTTACGTGGTTGAAGTAAAATCCTTGAGAGTAAACCATGTTTTACGCGAAGAAGGGTTATATAAGGGTTTGGATGCAAGGACATGAGGGTTTTGAAAAATAATATATTAATCTATAACTTATTTAATTCTGTTCATTATGTAATCAATATATTGTTATTATCCAGAAGTAGATTTATTTGTTTACTCCTGAATACTCTCAATTATATGTTCATTACAACTTCCACACACTTTCACAATACCAATTAGTTTTTTTTAGTCCTTGCTATTTTATACACAATTAGGTTTAACCTTTTGGCGAACATATGATTATCAGTTATGTGTTATTGTTATAAATAAAATATTAATACCTAAAATGAATTATCTTTAATAGGCTACTATTCTCTTTTGAGTAGTATCATGACAATTTACTTAAAAATTTTCTAATATTTTTTATTACCAAAGTAAATTAATTTTATACTTTTAAGAATTATGTTAATGACGAAAACTATTCTTACACATTTTGCATTTTGGTATATCCAGAACGTATATTTTAATGGAAAATGTTAAAAGAAAGTGTTCAACTAAATAATTTTAATCAACAATTAAAAACACAATTTCCTTTTGATTGTCCAAAATGGTCAGTACTTGTATCATTAATATATTTTTCATAGCAAAGTGTATTGATATGACATAGATGTTTCTCTTTCAGAGATTTTGCTAGTTCAGCTGAGTCATGAGCACAAAAAGGCAGTTAGTCCGCTTGGGCTAGGCCTGATTCCTGGTAAAGATTACATTGATGATAATATGTAAATCTTTATGGGCAGGAAGTTGTTCAGTTTATTCTCCATACAATTATGCGTATGCTCAGCTATTTTGATTAAATAACGATATTAGTTAATAGTGATGATGCTATTCAGTATGACTTTTTCACGATTAATAGAAAAACAATATTATATTGCTTTTTTAGTTCTACTTGCTCCTATGTAATTGTACGATAGATACATGTATACGTGCATTAGGATTGATCAGGTTTTATGAGTATTAAGATCTCACATTAAGATCTTGTGTGAGATCCTATAGATAATAACGCATTTGATTGATTGCATTCATACGGAAAGAGATATGTATTATAGTAGATTATTCAATACGATTACTTACATAAATTTTCTAAAATGAAGTATAATTTGTCAAAAACTGAATAATTTATTACATTTCATTACATTATATTTATTATTTATATACAGCAAAGGAATGGAGTTATTATCAACCAAATAGAATTAATTCAATAGAGTTAAAAATCTGAATCCTCTCTTGGTGAAGAAATCGAAAAATAAAAAAATTTTGACATAGTAGTGATAGAAATAAGACTAACAAACTATGTGAGATAGAAGTTCTTAAATATTTAAAGCACAAATTCAAAACAGTTATGACAATCAGAGATGGATATTGAATCTATTTTTTTAGAGTGCCATTTAATGTGTAGCAATTTCAACAAACAAGAACAAAATAGCAGAATATCGAGTGACAGAATTTTGAAACTAGATTTTTCCCAGACCCCACATTAGCTTTGCATCAAGATAATGCAAGAATTTTCCGAATGTGCGAAGTATGAAGCACTTGGTATCATTTGCAAGATTATACATATTTATACGAATTATTTATCATCTATGTATCTGTGTATGTGTGGCTGGCTTAACACCTAAGTGGGGTTCAATAATTATATCTTATAAAAGCTGTCTAGATCTAACTTCTTGGGGATGATTGATTCTCCATAAGTTTTTATTTTCCTAGTTGATCTTGGTGCACTTCTACACCTCTTGCTTGTTGGTGCCCATTCCGTTATTACACCTATCACATCTCGGTTTGCTTTCCACACATGTCCCATCCATTATTGTCAGTTTTGCTCTTTAGTTATTTCTATTATATTTTATATATTCTCTTAATTCTTCTATTTCCAAATTGGTTTTCATTCTTGTCATCTATAGGATTGCAAATTCAGAACAAAAATGGGAAATCACCTCGAACATGAACTTCTACGCTTCTACGCTAGCGCTACTAACGAAATTGCAAAATAAATTGTAATGGATGTATTGTCAATGATACAGGTCTATCAGGTAAATGCTAGCGTCTGATTAGTAGAACGATTAAGTCATTTGCAGAGCCCACTGTGTGTAAACCAGCTTCATTGAGAAGTTGTGAGAGCTTTGTCTACTATTACAGTCTATAGTAGCAATGATAGTATATACCACCTTGAGAACATGTTGACATCACATTTTCGAAGGGTCCCTTAACATATTTTGTCCCTCTACACATACAGGACGTTTGGTTGCGTAGGAATAAAACGTTAACTAGTAATTCTACACAAATTTGAGAGGAAAGGTTTTATCCTCCTATTTTAGAATTCTATTTATTATAGAGTATTTTGAAATACTGTATGATTTAGTTTGTAGAACAGGGGGTAAATTATAGAAAAACAGTGAGATCCATTTAATAGATATAAAGATTGTGATGATCGACACCATGTTTCATAAAGACGTGAAATAAATACTACTAATCCTGTAATGTATGGCTTGTATTTGTGCAGATTGCATTTGTTAAATAATATTCGATAGTACAATTCGATTGAATCTAACGAAAGGATAAACAAGAGCATGTTTGGTGTTGTTTTTTTTTATAAAATCTTTATAAAAACCCTTTTATAAAATTTTTATAAAAGGGTTTCTCGATGAATTTGGATAATTTAGATGAGAAGTCACTTGAGATTATTGACGATTTATTCCTTGAGTCCTTCAGACGAAGTTATTGGTATAAACTAAATTTTGCTTTGTATGATAATTGTGTTATGTACATCATAACAGACATAAATTTACAATGTTTGGTTTTCTTTTAATTCTACTACCGTAAATATTTGTAGTACTATACATAGCTGTAGCACGCATAATAAGTTTCATTTATTTATATCTCGTCATAAAATTATTTGCGATTTCTGTGTAACTATTTTTTTACATATGCATATTGCAATGTCTACATTTTTCTCTTGAAGTTTTGCATTAGTTAAGAAAATAGCTCGATCACTTTATGCAAATAATATTACCCTTTTCCCATGAAATCTACATTACCTCGATATTCCAAAGATGTCTAGATAACGCTTCATATGGCGTTGTATTCAAAGTGAATGTAAAATTTTAATATTAATAGCGAAATAACCGTTAACTCTGTATGTAATTCACTGCAAAGCTTTCCTCATAGTTGTGAGATACAGAAAATAATTAATATATCTGAAATATCTATCCGATGTCTACGGTTCTATTTTGAAATGTCATATAAATAATTAATAAAATGTTTTCGACAACCATACTGAAATGTAAAGAAAATAAAGGTCGCCTAGTGAAAGCTGGACGTATATATTTTTGTATCCAGTAAGATTTATTTACTTTGCAACGATTAATTAACAATAAATTATTGGTGAGTAATAGTAAACACTTGAAACATTCTAAAACGTTAACTAACGTTTATAAATAACCTAATTTTGTATGTAACAATGTGATATCGAGATAAGTGGTTTTAATATAACTGTCTGTCATTAAAATTTACCATACAGTGTACTCGTGAGGTATGAAAATGTGATAAAATCTTTTTAGTAAAATTTTGTGTATGTAGGACAAGTTACATATTAAAATTTCCTATTGATATTTTTTTTTCGGATTTTTTTGTGCCTATCTAACGATATCACGTAGATGTAATGTACTGAAATATTAACAAATACGGCTTTACACGACACGATGTGACAAATAGATAATATAATAAATTGTCTGTTAATTCTAATAGATTATTAAAGTAGGCTTACACCCAGGGGCGGCTGGTGTATAGGTGCTGCAGAGCTGCAAAACTGCCAAAAAAAAATTAGATATTTGTATATTTTCGCGACATAATAATTACTAAAGTTTATTAATAAAATAATTTGGTTAGTTGGTGCAGCTAACCAAATTATTGCATTAAAATCGCATTCTGCCCGCCGTCCTCTATTGAGTAGTAGACCAGATGAATTATCTGGGTCTCTACGCGAGCGCGTCGCGGTACATTGAACTGGGCCACACGAGATAGTTCTCAGCACGGCTCGGCACACCCGTCCTCCCCCTCAACTCCCGCGACAATCCACACTTGGCGCTCGTAAATGCGCGAATTTACACGGTCAGTGAGCTGTATTTTGTCCAGCTAAGGCAACATCAGTGAATGTTTACTCCTTCCTACTTCTCGTACAGTTGGTGGGCGTAAATCGTACCTATTTCGTGTTTCGTGTTAATTTGAGATTTTAAATACTGTTTTGTGAATTTACACAAATTCACAAAACAGTGATTTATTGTACTAATTATTAATATTTATAATATTTTTTATATTATTTATAATATTTTATTATTTATAATATACTGTGATAATGACAATGGATTTAGTTTATAATTTAGTTCATGTGAAGCGATTTTTTAAATACTCTTATGAAGAAAAAATTGATTTAAAAAACAATGGTAGGCCATTGCCCGATATTGTTATTGAGACTGCAGGTGTTAGCCGCGGAAAAGCATATAAACGTCAATTTAATAGACATTTATTCGAAGAACAATTGCATTTGTGGGTGCAACAAAAAAAATGCGTTATTTTGTTTTCCTTATTTACTTTTTGGAAGTGACAAAACATGGACGGAGGTAGGAGTGACAGATTTGGTGCACTTAACTGAAAAAATAAAAAAGCACGACAACTCCAAAAGCGATCTACATAATACAATGGAATTAGCTTTATTAGGAACAACTAATATTAAAGCGCAGCTAGATTCAGCTTATTGGATAAATGTGCAAAAGCATAATGATAATGTGACAAAAAAGAGATACGTTTTGTCAAAAATTATAAACTGCATGAAGTTTTGTGGGGCCTTTGAACTGGCGGTGCGAGGACACGACGAAGCTGAAACCTCTCAAAACCCGGGGATATTTCGTGGTTTGATAATTTTTTCTGCTGAGCTTGATGTAATTTTAAGCGAGCATCTACAAAATGCTTCAGTATTTAAAGGAACCTCTACAGAAATACAAAATGATCTTTTAGACTGTATATTAAAAGTATGTCATGAAGAAATAATTAAAGAAATTAACAAACTTTCATTTTTGGCAGTTATGGCAGACGAAACAACTGATGTATCTGCAAAAAGTCAGTTAGTGGTAGTTTTAAGATATATTCTCGATGGTGAACCGATTGAACGTTTTTGGACATACCTGAAACCTACAAAATGTGACGCTGAAACTCTTTCGGAAAATATTTTAAGTGTTATAGACCCTCTAGTAGAAAATTAACCTTACAAGCCTTTTCTCTTAACCAAAGAATATGACGGCAAACATGAATGTTCTTCAAAAATGTATTAAATTCCAAAAATTTTTTTTGTGAAAGTCTATATTTTTATATAAACGGATTTTACATAAAAATTCTGAAGTATCAGGAAAACGCGTGACCTTGAAAATTTTCGTCTGCGGCACAATTTTTTTTTGCGGCCCCTACGGCGCCAGTAGTTTGGATATGTTTGAAATTTGCACGCGGGCGGCCACTACCCTAGGATCGGCCCTGTGCAGAACACCCGTTTCATTTCATCACGAGCCGCCACTGCTTACACCTAAATCGGTACTGCATTATGTAATAATCAAAATAAAGTAATTATGAAATCGGATTCATGAGGCATTTAAAAGGACGTTAGAGAAATAAAATTATAACGAAAAAATATGGTGGCATGTAAAGTTAAGAGACCACACAGAGCTTACCTGAGTTGACATGCATTCATGCCATTATATCGATATCGAGTCCATTGTGCTTTCTCCACCGAATCTGCCAATTTGACTACACCATGTTAGCCAACCCACTGCACGAATGTATTGAAGAAGTGCACTCGGTGATAGTCAATGAAGATCAGCCGTCTGTAGTCAATAGTTCGTCAAATTAGTCATAATCAAAACAAGGACAATGACGTACATACTTATCTTAAACCCCCATATCAACTTGAACCACTTCTGTAAAAATTTACTATAAGTTGAAGAAGTTGTTATTAACAATAAGTTAAACCCAAATCACCTCATGAGGGTATGACCTCAGCCACCGAACGGAAATTACAACTAGAAGTTTCTCTCCTTACCCCGTCTCGTCGACCAGCGAGAATTAGCTAACTATATAGCACGTGGCGCATGTATAGTATTATACGAAGTATCCTCTATATACTAAAGAATCACCGTCCAACAGCCGCACGGCGGCACATGCCCTTTATAAGCGTAAGATAAAAGTACCGCCTGAAAGTGAACCTTCTAGTTGTAATTTCTGTTCGGTGTCTCAGCTATAGTACCTAATTAACTTCTAGAGATCGGATTGCAGTATATGTATTACTTAGATCTGTAATGCTGTCTTATTAACTGGTTATTTCCCTATACTGTGGAAAGTGACCTAATTCATCCTAATATAAAAACCTGGAATATCCCATGAGGAAATTAAATGCTATAGAATACTATAGATCAATTAGTTTTCTCTCAACAATAGCGAAAACCCTGGAAAAACTACTTTATACAAGAACAGAACCTACACTAATAAACCGCTAAGTAATACTCAATCATCAATTTGGCTTTGGGCCCATGCAATCACCAAACAAAATCACCGTGTCTGCTATGGTTTTCTATGTAAAATTAGAAAAATCATCCCACTAAATTGATTCATAATCCTAATATCCTACCTATAAGATAGACTTTACCTCGTCCAATATCAAGATGAAATAACTTTTCTTCATCCTATCTTCGCGGGCGTTCCCCAGGGTAGTATGCTTGGACCTGTGCTCTACCTCATATATACGGCAGATATATGAGGTAGAGCACTTCTCAGGAATGTCATTACAGCAACATATGCCAGGACGCCTAAATCTTAGTCCCTTCAAATTAAACAAAAAATCACTGATTTTGGGAAATTTTTCCTACAGCTGAGCGACCTATACAGAAAGTTGTGTTGTGTTAGGTTTATGTTAACATATTGTTCACCTAGCGCACGATAAAAAAAGGGTTGTTTTATAGATATAGACATATATATATATATATATATATATATATATATATATATATATATATATATATATATATATATATATATATATATATATATATATATATATATATATATATATATATATATATATATATATATACGCGTTTTTGGCCGTTTTTTCGGTTTTTTGCATTTTTCGGAAAACATGATCTGATTTGATGTTGTAGATTTTGCGATTCACCACAATTTTTGTTCTTTTCATTTTGTCGAAATTCTGCTTAGTTGCGCCGCTAGAGCGCGCTGAATTATTTTTGAGCTGTTTTTCGATTTTAAGCAAAACTATGAACTTTTAGAAAAGTTCAATCACAAAAAGTTGGAGAGCAAAAATTTTCCTACAAATTGTCTTACACTTTTTTTTTTTTTACAAAAAATGCATAGTTTTGCCTATAAATCAAAAATAATGCTCTAGAGTGTTTTTTTCATTCGCACAAGAGTATTACAAAAAAAAAAAAATAAAACGGTTCTCGCCCTATAGTGGAAAAACCGTGCGACTTTCCGTGCGAAAAAATCCTTTCTTTGTTTAGGATATACAAGTGAGATATATATATATATATATATATATATATATATATATATATATATATATATATATATATATATATATATATATATATATATATATATGTCTATATCTAAAAAACAACCCTCTCTTTATTATGCGCTAAGTGACAAATATGCTGACACAACCCCAACACAACATCGGTCGCTTAGCTGTAGGAAAAATTTCCCTCAATTTTCCTAATTTGAAGGGACTATCCAATCATCGCATGGCAACGGTAACAAATGAATCTTAAAGCAATACAAACGTGGGCTATGTGTTGCATGCGAATTAACGAAACTGAATCCTTACAAATCAGATTTACAAATCGCAAAGAAAACTGCCCACCGGTCTCACCAAATGGACATCGGTCGTTCCAACAAGAGGTCGTTAAGTACTTAGGCATGCATATTGTCTCTTGCTTGGCCTAGCAGAAGCACATATTCGCCAAAAGAAAACAACTAGGACTTAAAGTGAATAAACTTTACTGGTTAATTGGTTGCAGGTCAAAATTATCTCCAGAAGAGTAAAGGCTTAGTTTACAAAGCTACTTACAAACCTATTTAGAGCTATGGCATCCAGCTTTGAGGGCCCGCAGCAAGATCAAACGTTGATATACTGGAAATATTCCAGTCAAAAGTGCTTTGAATAATCGTCAACGCCTTCTGGTACGTTCCAAGCTGCATTATAGCTCTCACGACCTCCAAATTGCAACCATCAAGGAAGAGATAACAAAATCGTTACTAAAATAACTACGAAAGTAAACTAACAATAAGCCAGGCTTCTATTCATAATTACTTCAATAATGAAAAAAGTTGTTTAATGCAATTTAATGGTATGCAATGGTACGGGTACCACGGAAATTCTACGAGTGACTCTGAATGATGCAGCAGAAACCGAACGTCCCTCTATTAAATCAACGCCCCGAGTGTCGATCTTCAATCCAGAAGATTACTTTCTTCAGATCCACATAATTTCGCTAGACAGCTATTTATGTTTTCTACCATCTTCATAACGCGCCAGTAAATCTTTATTTAGCGAGGCGAACAAGTAATTCGGTTCACAAACGATTCTATTCGCCGTAAATGGATTTTAATAATGCAAGATGACTTGCAGACATCTTGTACTATATTAAGAACACGTTCTAATAGTGTAGAGTATGCGTTATACAAAAAGTGTTTACAATATAGTTACCATTTGTAACAATGTGAAACTTATTAACAGTCACAATAGATTTTTTTTGTAATCGCAGATCTGTGTAGTGAAAAATATCGGTCGAGTTTATGCTACATTAAATAGTTTGTTCTGACTTCGCAGCTCAAAAATCATATAAAATGATTTTCATCTCGTCTATGTTCAAATAAAAGTATTGCATCTGAAGGTACTACATAAATTTAATCTAAAAATTACGAATTATGTGGGTTGAGAATATATCCTTTTTTTTTCCAAGTTGAAGTCGCAGAAAGGCAAAGTTCTTGTGAACGACGAGAAATTGATAGTCGTATATTTTTAACCCCTTCAGCTAGCCCATTCATAAGAACGAGGAGTCAAATATTTACACGAAATGTTCGATAAAAGACTTTAACTCTTTGAAAATGTCAATGATTAAAAATACTAGAAATACATCATACCCAACTACACTCTGTAAACTGGATATTAACCTATAAACAGGAACCTTACAGTATTGAAATAATTATTATCGTAACTTTAATGTGTAAATATCATAACATTCATAGCACAAAGAACAGTTTGTTATAATAATATAGCAAGGTATACATACATATATTTAAATACACTGATTTACATCTGGCATTTACGATTAAAAAATTATATCGACAACGTTCTTTTTAATGATTAATTACTATCCTGTATAAAGTAATTTACACTCTAAATATTTTACACCAGTAATATGTTTAGCATGGAATCAGGGAGTAAAAGATAGCAATTTAATATTTTTTTTAGCCATGTTACGGTTGTCATGAAAGTGTGGCGACACTAGTTCATTTTATTCTGAACATACTGCAATTTATTTTGTAATTTGTCTCAACTTAATGGACGAATAAGTGACGATATACATTTCGTACAAGAATTATGGAATATGTAAAAAATAGGTTAACTTAATGTATTCATATTTATGTTAAGACTGAAGCAATTTCAATAAATACGTAGTAACGGACTATATACGTCTTCCGCAATTTAGTGTCGCATGTTTGGTTTGACTGGAAGCGTTACCATACCAGAGAAACTCAAAAGTATTAGGACATGTAAATTCACTAAAAATTTTATTGTACCTGTAGCAATTAGGAGGCTATTACAATGTCTTTGTGCATGACAATCTCACATGTTTATATGATATATTTCAAAGGCAGATAGATTCTTTTATAAGACATGAATTCTATTAGAAACAATACCTAAAGAATGCGCCTATGCAAGAGGACTGTAAGCAGGGTTGATCTCGATCTGAAACAGCTCAACTTATATGTAGAACGAAAGGGGCAATATCTAGAATTCTAATCCATATCGAGAAACTGGTTCAAATGAGAGAAGATTATGACAAAATGATCCTGGTTTCCTCTCCTGTCCTCTTGTGGATTAGGAAAAGGAAGACAACTCCCAAACGAGATCGTCTTGTTGCAGTATACAACGCAGCAATTTGTTATGAGTACTAAATTGCAGTCGGCACTTAATTTTGTTATGCAACTAAACCATAGGGAACCGTTTTCGGGAAAGTTAACTTGGAACTTCCGAGGCATCAATAGAAGAGAAATGGAGAAATGCTTTATTCAGTGACGAATCGCGTTTTGGCTCTACAGCAAACACAAAAGTCTACCAAAAATCTGGTGATTAGTATGCCTAATGTAGCTTCAAATAGACTGTCAGTTACGGTGGAGATCCATAATAATTTGGGGTGGAATATCTCCAGAGGCAAAAACGAATCTAGTCTCTATAGAAAATTCGATGGTCGATCGATACAGCACATAAATCCTGGAGCCCCATGATGAATTTTCGCTTCAAGTATAAGTGACGATATTATTTTAATGCAAGACAATACACCTCCTCATATAGCCCGAGTAGTTAGGAAGTATCTGGCAGAAACTGAGATTACTGTAAGTAAATGGGCAGCCTAAAACCCAGATCTTAACCACAGTTAATAGTTGACAAGTTATTGTTATTGACAAGCAGTTGAGTATTTATAGGCACATATGGTCCCATAGAGATCATGATATGGATGATATGGAGACCAAGAGAGACACGGTCGACACTTATTCAACATATTGATCAAATGTTAATTCGTAATTCAATTTTAAGTATGTCAGATCGATGTCAAACTGTGGTAAATGCGTGAGGAGATTCTACCCGTTATTAATCTTGCATTAGGATTTAGTTTTTGTTATTGTTTTTTATTAATTGCTCTTTGGTAAAACTTGGTAAAATAAAATTTTTAGGGTACAAGTTATTGACATTTTTTTTTGCTCAGTGAGTATGGTAGGAGTGGCCGTAGTATTTAATGCATTTTGCATGTCCTAATGTAATGCTTCCAGTTGAACCGAACATGAGATACTAAATTGTGGAAGGAGTGTATAATTGGTGATTTTATTGAAATTGCTTAAATATTAACGAAAATATGAGTATATAAGGTGGACTTACTTTTTATATATTCCATAATCTTTGTGGCAAGCATATTTACCATTAAATTCATTTGTTGCTAATGATCGATAAAGTTTTAAGTAACAGCAATAGAAATAAATATATTAGTCGATAATTTTATATTTAAATATGTCTCACTATTTGATTAAGTATTCAATTAACGCGAATAAACATCGATTACATTAATTCATTTATTTAGAGATCATACGTTAACGGTATAGAACTGAATAGGCGGAGTGTCTAACTAATATTTGAATAACTGGCATCCGACTATCTAAACAAAGAACATTTCAATACAATGGACAACAAATCACACTATTCGATTAAATGTATTCTGGTAGTTGACGATTGAAATATTAAGTAGATATCCTTTTGTTTTGATTATATTTGAAATTTAAATATTTTATATAAACAATTACATACTTGGAGATTTTTGTAGGACTTACAAATTGATGATCTTTTTTAATTTGCTTACTTTTAGTCTAAGGGTTCTATCTAGATGTTTCAAACAGTATGATGGTCTTTATTATAGATAGCTTCGTAAAAAGGCAATATTTTATATTCTGTAGTCTTCATGTCTACTTACAATTACAACATATGATGGAATATCACGTCGTTTATGGAACTTCATTAACATCGTGATACCTATAACGTATTTCTAATAATCGTATTTCTAATAAAGTTTTATGGTAGAAGAACAGTCAATAACAACTAACGGAAAAGTATTAATATTTAATTATTTATACGGTATTTTAACTATTAACATAAACACATCTAATTTACGAAGTTAAATTGTGCTAACCTACGCCTTTCGCTAATTGTGCTACAACCTACATCCCTTACTATTTGCGAGCAGTCGTCTAATCTAGGCCTACCTCTGCCTTTCTTCACTCCTATTTCTGCCTCCAAAATATCGCGGACTATTCCCCCATGTCTCAGCAAGTGGCCTACCATTCTATCTCTTCTCTTCTTTATGTTTTTCCACCTACTTCCTTTCTCGCCGATTTTCTCTAATACTTCTTCGTTTCTAACCCTATCAGTCCACGGTATTTTCATCATTCTTCGGTAACACCACATCTCAAAAGCTTTCAATTTCTTCCTACTTGCTTCCCCTACCGTCCAGGTTTCGCAACCGTATAGTGCTAAGTTTATTACCCCCGAGCATAAAAGTGCTTTCTTTTTGTTAAAAGCTACTCGACCCTGCGCTATTCTTTGTTTTATATCTTTATCGCTTCTTTCATCCCAATTTATTTTACTTCCTAAATAAGTGAAGTCTTTAACTTCCTTCAATCTTTCATTATTAATTTGTACTTTCGTTTTTGCTCTGCTCTCGCGCCCTCTGCACACTAACACTTTAGTTTTGTTTTTATTCACCCTCATTCCGTATTCCTCTTTCAACACTGCCTCCATTTCGATCAACGCTGATTCTAATTCCTCTTTACTAGATGCTAATACTGCTATATCATACGCGAATCTCAGCATTTTTAGTTTCTGTCCCTGTACTTTAATCCCGAAATCCACTCTATCTTTTACCACATTAATCGCCTTTCTATGTGCAAATTAAAAATTAGCGGTGATAGCATACATCCTTGTCTTACTCCTTTCCTAATACCTACTTCCCTTCCTTCCCCTTCTACTTCTATAACAGCAGTTTGATCTTTGTATAGATTGTATTTCTTTGTACTACTCTCCTATCTCTATACTTCATTCCCATGCTCTTTAGTATCTCGAACATTTTTTTCCATCTTACATTATCAAAAGCTTTTTCTAAATCTACAAATCCTATATAAGCGTTCTTTCCTTTTTCTATTGTTTTCTCTAACATTACTCTTAGCGCCAGAATAGCTTCGCGAGTTCTAGCTATTTCGCCTAAACCCGAATTGGTCTTCTTCTAGTATTTCCTCCGCTCTATTTTCCATCCTCTTCTGCACTATTCTGGTTAAGATTTTTGACGCGTGGGAAGTTAGGCTAATCGTTCTAAAGTTTTCGCATTTGTCGGCTCCTTTCTCTTTTATATGTATTTTACCAGTTCAAACATCCCATTTACTACTTTCTGTCCCGTACATTTCAAAATTTCCGCCTGTATTTTATCTACACTCGGCGCTTTATTGTTATTTAGCCCCTTTAGTGCTATTTCAAATTCCTTTCCCAATATAGGTTTTCATACATCTTCCCTATCGATGCTAGATTCTTCCTCTAATATATCTCCTAATTCCTGACCCTCGTATAAATTTCCTAGGTACTGCTTCCATCTATCCGCTTTCTCCTCTCTTTCGATCAGTACGTCCCTCGATTGACACCTAACGTTTCTACTTATTGGTTCTATATCCCTGAAGTTCCTCTTAATTATTTTGTAAGCCTCATCGGTGTTACCTACTTGGAGCTTATCTTCTACTTCTTTGCATTTATCCTCTATCCATTGTTCTTTCGCTTTTCTACACTTTCTAATGATTCCCCACTTTCTAATGATTTCCCACTTTCCTCAAAAAATATGATCCTCGGAGAAATATTGCAGGTAGAAAATCCCTCTCCTGGCCTCCACCAGACTTGTTGATGTCCATCTGGTTAATTAAGACTTATTCCTATTTCGTGTGAAACTCGCTTCTACTTCTTGCAAAACGCAGTCTAATAACTCTATGTTCTCTGATAATTAGTGGTGCAATAGCTTGTCTTCTAATGTCCAATCTTCTTCCATTAAGCCTTCTCCTGACCATTCGTCCAGACATCGCTATATTTTGAGCTGCTGCTAGGGCTCTACTTAGCTCTAAACTGGTAGAGTACCTGTTTCTTAAAGCGACTTGCATAATATAGCGCTCATCTCTTGCATCTGTAAATTTCTTACGACGTTGTACTGGAGTTCGACTAATTCTTGATTATCTAACTCCTTACAAATTAGCCACATATCCATGGCTATTTCCCTCGTTAACTAGAGTTCCTGCTTTCACTGCCTAAGTTTCACTTAAGATGCGTGGATGATTAATTTCTTCTACCCTAGATTTACTGGAAAAAGTGTTTCATTTACTTGATACTATTAAATTAAAAAAATATACTAGTTTAACTTAATTTATCGCCTTTTACAAATGACTTTTGTATTATTAACAAACAATTATAAAATGTTACTTTACATCTGTCAAACAATTGCAATTGTTTATACCTAGTGACCTACAGGCCACCTACATACATAAAATGTTTAAAATGTTAATTTCGTCCAGGAATGTATAAAGGACAGGAAATATTGGTGTATATATTTCATTAAGGAAATACTGAAATAGGTACGTGCAATATTCCATCATCCACACATATATCAAGCCCTGTATAAGATAAATTATATGTAATACATTTTAATACGTGATAGAAAAACATGTATTTGAGTAATAAGTACATATGAATTTAATTCGTTGATAATTGAATTCATTGAATTGGTACATATATATATATATATCGATTGGTACATATGGAATCATATATCGATTCCCGCCACACGCTTTTATTGATTACCACACATCGGCTTCTATTTATTTAATTACTGTAATATGCAAGACCTGTTAATCTACAGGACTTCTATCCACGTCTCGCGCATAACTGTATTGAATTTCATTCGAGCGTGATGTCGATAGGCTGTTATTTTTTCCTCGCCTAACAGAAAAAATCGAATCAGAACAGAACAACTTTGAAGAATGAAAAAATGCATAGGCTTATTATTTGCCGTTAATTAGCAGTTAATTAATCGTGAAAGTGATAATTTAACGGTTATTGATTTAAAATTTTTTTTTAATGTTCTGCTAACTTCATATGAAGTTAGCAGAACATCTATAAAACAATTTTTTTGTTAAAAGTAAGTATATAGGAATATGCCGCTTTGTTATCGTAAACAAATGGTATAAAATAAATTTGAAAAAAATCGTCCCAACTGGACTAGACAAGAACGCAGATTTCTGGTTCAAACCTATTATTGTTTGGATTTTTTTATTTTTGTTTTTTGATAGCGATAGAAGAGCGAGCTGCGTACTATTCTAATGAATTGTTCTTAATAAAGAAAATACAAGTTGCTGATAAATTATTTATAAAAAATTACCCCGCGTTTTCGAAGTGTACCCAAAACGCGAGGTGATATTTCAATTGTTTCCGGTTCACTTTTAAATCGGTAGATTAAATTAACAACTAAAATATCAAATTGGGATGTAACTGAACACCAGGTGGCGCTCAGCTCAGAGACAAAAGTGGAATGTAAATGAGAGTGACCAAGCCGGACCTAAAATGGGCTCATTTAGGGCGTGTATGGAATTTTTCTTCCCGTTTTGTTCCCGTTCTCGTAATTAATCGTAATATTTCAGAATTCGCCGTGATAATTTTGCTATTATTTATTACGATTTTTAGATTTTCTTTCCCGGGAGCTTAGCAGAACAGCCATTAATCTCTTTTGAAAATGTCTGTTGGGAGTCGGTCTTCATTCAGAAATTTACCGTTCCCGTTCCCTTAATTAATCGTGATATTTTTGAATACGCCGTGTTGATTTTGCAATTTGCTATTACGATTTATGGATTTTTTTTTGTGAACTTAACAGAACAGCCATGAATCTCGTTTGAAAAAGACTTATGGCGGTCAGTTTTCGTTTAGGAATTTACTGTTCTTTAATTAATCGTGACGTCTTCGAATTCACCGTGATAATTTTGCAATTTTTCATTACGATTTGTGAATTATTTTCTCGAAAATTTAGCAGAACAGCCATGAATCTCGTTTGAAAAAGGCTGTTACAGATCAGTTTTCCTACAGAAGTTTACCGTTCCCGTTCTCGTAATTAATCGTGACGTCTTCGAATTTACCATGATAATTTTGCAATTTTTTATTCCGATTTTTGGATCTTTTTCCTGGGAACATAGCAGAACAGCCATTAATCTCGTTTTAAAATGTCTTATGGGGGTCAGTTTCCATTCAGGAATTTACCGTTTGCCTTCTTTTAATTAATCCTGACATCTTCGAATTCGCCGTGTCACATGTTGCAATTTTTTTTAAACTTATTGACTTTGTTTCCCGTAACTTAGTAGAATAACTATTAATTTTAATTAATTCGTCCTTTGGTCTTTTGTGGAGATGTAAACTATCAATTTTCTTTCGTGTTTATATATTTGCTTTCATTACTTCCAGTTTTGAGTTATTTTACTGATATTGAAAAACTATTTTCTTTCCTTAATTTTTTAAAATTTCGTTTATGCCATTTGTTTACGGTTAAAAAGCGGCAAATTCCTATATACGTCCTTTTAACAAAAATATTTTTTTGATAGATGTTCTGCTAACTTAATGTGAAGTTAGTAGAACACTCAAAATTCAAAAACGGTTAAATTTATCACGTTCACGATTAATTAACGACTAATTAACGGCAAATAAGAAGCCTACGCATTTTTCCATTCTTCAAAGTTGTTCTGCTAAGTTCATACTGATAAAAATCGACGTTATGGAAGGCAACTGGGACATCCTTTCGGACGGAATTGAATATGCAGAACGGTCTCGGGGGTTACTGTAAAAATCGCTATTATGCCGACATAACGTTCCGACGACCATAAAGAGTGAAGTCCATAAACCAAATTGATGTGCGATTATTATTATGCAAGGTGGAGTATTTTGATTAGCCATAGCTGTGACAGGTGCGAACGCGTACAAATAAAGCCGCGTATGGCTGGTAAATGCATTATTTCGTTTATGGACGGAACTGACGGAAGAAGCATAAATAATTGGTGCCATATAAGCCACCGAAGAATGTTAAATACAATACCGTTGATGTCATATTTCACGGAAATACTTCCCTGGAAATTCAGATACAGAGAGATCCAGGTTGCTTGAAGGTAGTATCACACAAAAGATACACCAAAGTTATTAAAACTGATTTTAAAGTAGAAGTTATTTTGTGAATACCCTGAAGTATTTTATTTTTTCTTAACTCCTAGAGAGGTCTGCAATTTGCCCAGTGGACAATAAAGCGTTTTCTGTGACTAGAATGTAATGTCATGTAGTGCCACTCCAGTGAATTATTTCTTGGTTATTATTTGACTAAGTGATCTTACTTCTAAATCTATCTGATTGTTAGTCTTGTAGTCAAGTCGAGTGGCCGCAGAGGTTTTAGCCTATGCACTTCACTGATATCGCGCACATTTAACATATTGACTAGCACATTAGGATGCACTGACAGTCTATCACTGTATTTCTCACTGAATCGTTGTATGGCTTCTTTGATGGATCCCTGAGGAATGTCATGCTGAATTACTTCGTTGGGGATGTAATAAGGTGTGTCGATGATGGCACGCAATACCTTGTTCTGGAACCTTTGCAGTATGTTAATGTTGGAGATACCAGCGGTACCCCACAACTGAATTCCGTAGGTCCAAACGGGCTTAATAATGAACTTGTATAGTAATAACTTATTGTCCAAAGACCATTTAGATTTACGGCCTATGAGCGAATACTTATGTACTGACGCATTAAATTGGCGCATTAGCAAGGATAATGCGTGTACCTCGATAGCTCAGCGGTCAGAGCAACCAACCGGAAATTGGGAGAGCCGGGTCCGATTCCCAGTCGAGACAAAATGCACTCTTTATCCGTGCTAACACCAAAGTGGTGACCCCGACGTGATGTGATTCATTCCAGTATATGCAATCTCTCATACATCTCAAATTCGCAGATTCGATTCCCGTCCTATCCATCGCCCTATAGTCCCGGGGATTACCGAACAACGGTTCGTAAGAATGGCGAACGCGGTCACATTCCGTTAAATTGTATCGAGACAAAACCATGTCTCTAGGGAGCGAGTACTGTAGTGACGCATTAAACTGGAGCATTAGCAGGGATAATGAATGTGCTTCGACAGCTCAGCGGTCAGAGCACTCAACCGGAAATTGGGAGAGCCGGGTTCGATTCCCGGTCGAGGCAAAATGCACTTTTATCCGTGCTAACGCCAAAGTGGTGACCCCGACGTGATGTGATTCGTCATTCCAGTATATGCAACCTCCCTTACATCTCAAAAAGTGCATTTTGCCTCGACCGGGAATCGAACCCGGCTCTCCCAATTTCCGGTTGAGTGCTCTGACCGCTGAGCTATCGAGGCACACTCATTATCCCTGCTAATGCGCCAGTTTAATGCGTCACTACACCTATGAGCCAATGGCTTATTTAAATCCTAACTGCTCACGTTTGGTTAATACATGTTTTTCCAAGCAAGGCGTCGATTTAAATGCATGCTGAGATACTTGGTATCTATGTAAGTATTTTATTTAATGAAAGTAATTTTAGTATTTTATTAAAAATACTTTCGTATAGTTACCACTTGGAATTTTCATCAGCAGCGCCACAAATCTGATGATTTGATTCTTAGATTTAGAGATTTTTGGAAGTAACTTAAGTTTTGCTTTAGGAACATTGTGTTTGTTGGTTCGTAGTGGCTTTTCACTTTAATTTCATTAATTTCATTATCCATAATTAGGAACTGTAAGTCTTTCGATAATTTGGAACCTCTAAAACTGTTATTTCATTCTTCTGTGAAATAAAAACTACACTCTATGAAATGTGGCGCAAAATTTAACACCAATTTCACATCAAATAGGGTATATATAGGGACACATTGGGACATTTTGATGTGAAATGAATACCACAAGACCGTGGTCTAATTTTATTATTCGGCGGTGTGAATTTTCATGCCAGTAATGACTTAAATCAACACGACGTTTGGTATAAACTTAACCACCTTTTGGTGTGATTTACTCTTTCTGCTATTTCATTCTTCTGTGAAATGAAAGTACACTGCCTGAAATGTGGCGCAAAATTTAACACCAATTTCACATCAAATAAGGTATATATAGGGGACACATTGGGACATTTTGATGTAAAATGAATACCGCAAGACCGTGATATAATTTTACTATTCGGTGGTGTGACTTTTCAGTACCAGTAAAGGACTTAAATCAACACGACGTCTGGTATAAACTTCATCACCTTTTGGTGTAAGCTTTATCTCAATTACATCTTTTACTGTTTACATTGTACAATGAAGAAAAATAAAACGAACGTATACAAAGTTAATATCTTTATTCCACTTTTCGTTTATTTTAATGAAATATTAGTAACAGTTTTGAAAATATTTATATATTCGTGAAAAAAGCATCCAAATTCCCATAATGTTTGAAATAGTACTTTGTATTACTGAGTTTTCGAATTAAATATTATGAAATAGTATCCTAAAGTGAATGTTCTTCCTGGATAATAAATAAATATTTATTGAATTTACTATTAGATTGAAAGATGGAGAGGAGTAACGGGTTGTCGAATAACCAAACTCTTCATCGAATACTCAGAGATTGAGAAATGGGCCCAAGAATTCATTAAATCGAACAGGCAAAAAGCCAGAATCCTGGTAGGAATCATAACGGGCCACCGTAGTAGCCTGAATGCATATAAGCACAAGCTGAGACTGACTGACAGTCCGGCAGATATTGCAGAGAAGACGAGGAAACCTCGATTCATCTTCTTTACACCTGCTCCGCACTGGAGGAGAGGAGGTGCTTTATATTAGGGACCCCTGCTATCCTAAAGGAGGCGAGGCTTAAGGCGAGGGACGTGCCCAAATTGCTCCTTTTATGGGATAGCATTTTTGGATAATGACCCGGATAAGAGGGGATCGCCAAGGGACTATCCATGCGATCAGTGGCTGATGAGGCTCAAACCCACAAAACATAATAATAATAATAATACTCTTAGATTTATTTTAAGGTAGGATATACGACGTCGATTAAAAGTGACATAAGAGGAGTTTAAGACAACAAATTTGCAAACAGAAAATGCAATGGAAAGCATATAAATTTAATGGTAAATGTTATAAAGGAATCACCACCATATCTTTATTTTTGCGCCAATAAAAGTCAAAAATATCAAAAGAAGGTTTCTCTTTTGGAATGTTTGTTATGAATCTTACTTTTTTTTGAACTTAATCTCTTTATAAGTCACTTTGTTAGTTAAGGGTTAATATAATAAATGAGTAAGCAAATCGCAATAATATTGCGTCGCCCCCTCGTTCATATCGAAGGCACTTCCGGAGCATGCTTCTAGAGGCTTCGGATTAAAAAACAAAAGTTACCACGTTGTTCGCAAGGGTCGATTTACTGTATTCAAAATGCCAAAATTCGAACGAAAAGCATTTCGTACATCGACCTAGAAATTTCGTGACACACACACGAAAATAGCCGTTGAGTAAATAGAGATGTTATAGTTGCCTTAAGCATATTTGACTCTAATATACTTTTTCAGTAATATCTTTTGTTATTCGAATAATATTCAATATATGATATTGTGAAAAATAATTTTAATTTCTTACTATCGAAATGTTTAATAACGGAAAATAATACAAAAAATATCTACGATATAAAAAACTGCTGAAAGGCATTATTTTTTTATGTGAAAGTTATCCACGATAAACATGTCCACAGTGTCAACGCGTTCTATCCTACAATACGATACAAAAAAATAGCGATCGTTTCTATGCATATACGTATTTTGTAGGTTGACGTTATCATCTGGCTCGAATCGTGATTTTCACTAAAATCTAAGCTTTCGCTGCCAGCCTCAAATCCATTAATCACAAACCAGTTGTCTAAAAGTTCACGTATTAGCCCGTCCATGCTAATACGTTTTTATTGTTCTTGCATTAATTTTTTTTATCTGCAAAATTAATCTTTTCCGACGTAGCATAGATCGGCTCGGGGTAATATTTCTCGTCTTAAAACTTCATAGAATGTCGTTTCGAGCGAATGTCGGATTAAACGAGAATGGCGCTGCTTTGTTTCGCTGAAATTATTTTGGGTGGAACAGTATGTTAGTAGGAACACGTTTTGTATGTTAATCATTAATAAATATTTCTTTTTTTTTCAGGTATGTACGTACCCATAGTTATTACTAACACCAAGCGTACGATGCGCAGTTATCAGGTAAGCCAACACTGTTTAAATTATGAAGATAATACTGGGGAACACAAATTTTGTTGCATTTATTACAGCACTTGTTCTTACCTAATTTGAAGAAGCTGAGTCAAATCTGTAGGTAGTTTTGCTCTGTAAGCTCTAGATTGTTTGCAATCCGATATTTTCATTTTCACGAAATTTGATGCTTCATATAATGACATGTGATTTGCACAACTCATGTGGATGAACATTTAGATGCTCTTATTCGGTAAAAAATTGCCCGAATAGGAATATCCTTGTAGTTTTTGTGCCTGTAGTCCTTCTCAAAGTTAACTTGTTTGATGCTCCAGCCTCAAGAGTAGTCTGCCATCATATGCTTGTCCCAATACCCTTGGTAGCGTTCTTCCATCGTCAAGTGGTCTCGATAGAAATACTCCTCCTGTTCACCACTTACAGCGCGAAGGTTCTCTGGAAACTGGTCGAGGTGAATATACAGGAAATGGAGCTAGACACTTATAGAAAATTAAGAAAAAACTCACATGAAAAAAGATTATTTCAGTCTTAACGCAAGATTGTACACACTGAGAGCAAATAAATGCTTATGTCTGAAAATACATTTACATGTCTATAAATATGCAGATCTATACTATCTACTTGCACATATACACTTTCAAACATGTGAGTACAAATTACTTGTCCACAAACAGGCAGATACCTGCTTAAAGACGGACTACGTCTGAGATGCTCGTGTAGAATAAAAGTGGGGCACTAATAGAGTATTTTTTTAAATAAAATTATTTCACATTGACTGTTAGTACGAAATGTAGCAAAAAATAAATAAACGAAGCATTCATAAGAGCACAATATCCTACACAAAAGAACATGTCAGAAGTTGAAGGATAAATGGGTGCATCATAGGATCAATATATTAATTTAAATAATACTCTCTATATTCAATATCAAATTGCATGAAAACCAGAGCATGTAGCGGAAACCCAATTGTAGATTTGAAATCAACGATGATAATATTACTGAAATCAATTGAAAAAGTTCTTGCAACAGCGAATGATAAATAAATTATCAGTGTGATCAATAATTTTAAATAACAATTTAAATTACTTGAAATTAATATATAAACATAAAAGCAGGAAAAATGTTTTCCATAAACACCCAAATTACATATCTCTGTACTATTTACTACTCGTAACTTTTATACTTATTACTAACTTCAAGTTACTAGATACTATCATCGTTTTCCAAAAGAAGTTGGGCAACGGAAGACTTTCCTAATCTTCCATATTTTAAAAGGGCCATGTGCTCCTTAAACCTAGTTACAATTGTTCTTTTTGTCTGTCCAATATACTTTTGACTACAATCTTGGCAACTTATTTTATACTCCATGAATTGAACTAGAACTCAGCTCTGTTTAATTAAATCATTAAATAGAGCTGGTTAAAGCGTTAACGAAGCAAATATAAATGCAATATATCGGAATGCAAGTATTCTAATAATATTTGTTTCGATGTTTGAAAATGTTCCTCAAAATTGACAAAGATCAAAGTTATTGTGTGCGGAAATATTTGATATATCTCCAGAATTCGCTATTACCAACCAGACCCAAAATTATTCAACCTGGTCCAATGCAAATTGACATTGAAAATCAACAACAAGTTTTCGTACATAAGGATTTAAATACAAATATTTGAGGTTCCTTAAGGAGGAATAACTTTTTGTGATAAAGAATGATCTTGAAGCAATAGTATCAACTAAATGAAACCAGCACACATTCAGATACATTCTGACTGTTGATCTTAGTACTAGCGTAGTCTTAGTTAGTTTAATTTTTTTATATTCAGCTCAAATGATAATGGTGTGTTAAATTCTATAATTTAAATAATATACGACCAAATCATCTTCAGCGACCCATTTTTACCTTAATGGCACCATGAATAGATCAAATTGCTACATTTGGGGCTCAGAAAATCCACGAATGATTCATGAGAAACAAATGCATCCCCAACGTATCACTGTTTGGTGTGTATTGTGGTCTGAAGGAATCATTGGATCATTTATCATTGAAAACGAAGTAGGTAGTGTATTAACGGTAAATGGCGAACATTATCGTGACATGATAACCCAGTTCTTTGTGTCTCATTTGGAAGATACGGCTCTTGACGACTTGTGGTTTCAACAGGATGGTGCCACTTGCCATATCACCCGTAAAACATTGAGGGTCTTGCACGAGCCTTTTCCTGGTCGTATCATCTCCCGTTTTGATGACCAGAATTGGCCGCCACGATCTTGCGATTTAATAATTTTTTTCTGTGGGGTTTTCTGAAGTCTCAGAAAACCGCAACAAGTCCACGACCGAAGCGTTGAAGGCTGAAATTGAACGTAAATGACTTGAGATTGTCTTTTACTAACTGATTGATCTTTAGATTCGATACTGTTGTTATTTAGACAAGTTTTAAAAGTCGGCAATAGTACCTTACAATAGTAACTTTAAAATGGTTAATAATTTTGGTTAACGATTTGATTTTGCCCATGATCAAGAATTAAAAGTCGAGTATCACCTGCGCCCCTGATCATGACCGTAGCCATTGCGCCCATGTTTGTCGTCATAAGAAAATCACGTAACGCATTTAAAGTATGCTCAATTGCTCAGTGGTTTCAGTCATGAAACATGGCTATATACAAATAAATCTACTGTGAAAGCTTGAGGACGTCGAGCTGGGACAACGTATTATCCGTTGGAAATTTATACAATATATGTATACGACTGCGCAGCGTAAATATTTGGAATCGCCACAGAACTGGTCTTTTATGATTTGAAATTCAAAAATGACTAACTGCGGTTCAACCTGAAAACATCGTGGATGGCATAAAATATTCCGCATTATTGTCTTGGAAGATGACAGAAATGAGGAAGACGGAATATTAAAATTTATGCAATACATATAAAAAAGAAAGCGCCAGCTTCATCGTCGCTCAAACTACAGCTTATCTAGGCCTTTGCTGCACCTGTTACAACTTACCTGGTGGGATACATTCCACACTTCGAGATGTCCACTCTTGTGCCGAATTTAAAATGGAAATCTTGTACAGAAATTTAAAGTACTAAAACCTGTTCATTGCCAACTGACACATCTTTTATTCTTAATGTGATAAATTGCGCTATTTGTTTTCAAATTAAGCATTATCATATTTTTAAAGATGTGTATAAATTAGCGTTGTTTAACATTGTTAAAATGAGGTTTGGACCGAGAACACCAGGACATTGTTTCGCTTAAATTATTGCTACACTTTATCGTTAAAGTCTCTTAAAATGTTAATTGAATATATTTTTTAAATGAGGAAAAATGTCAGTTTTATTTAACGAGGTTAATTCGAGTGAATACTTTATCTCGTATATTTATTTTAATTTAACTCTTCTATGATTTCAATACTTCACTCGAAAATACAATACTTCGAGGAGAGACTGAAAAAATGGAAGACCAAATAGATTTTGTAGTTTGTTTCACAGTGATTGCATATTGTAAATTTATTGGCACAAAAGTCGCAATAAATGAATTTAAATTACATCATTAAGAGGTTTTGAGATAATTGGATATGGTTTAAAATACAGTCATAATGTTTTGCTAATATAGGGCGTTACCTGGTCAATTTAGTTCAAAAAATAGGGGTAAGCTTACAAAAATTCGCATAGAGCTGAAAATTGTTACGAATGTTTGGAACACCATTATAAATGATATGTGAAAAGTCCCCATCGATCCCACATCTGCAAAAAAATTTATTCAAGGTCAAAGTTCGTAAATATGGGCTTTCTTGCATTTTTTAGCCAAACGGTAAGTTTTATCATAAAAACAGATCAAACAAAAATTGTAGATCACGCAATTATCTATAAAAAATGTTCTTACACTTTTTTTCCTAAGAATCACCATTTCTGAGATATAGCGATTCAAAAAGTTAAAAAGTTGTATTCTCCATAATATGCACACGTTTCCACGCCACCTGTGACGTAGTGTACTTGGCGCGTTTTTTTTAACGTGGTTTCCCCGGTAGGCCTATTCCACGATCTATTGTAGTCCTGTTTAATTAAATAATATTGTATTAAATAAAAAATGGTACTATTGGAAATGATGAACGCGGTGTGAATTATGAGTAATTGGGGAAAACTTCGTCTGATTGATAATTATCTAATGTAACTTCAAGTGTAATGTCTTCTTCTTCTTCTTCTTCTTCATCTCTTTCTTCTTCTTCTTCTCCCTCCTGTTGGATACAAGTAAATTGCTCTAACAGTGATGCATCAGATGTCTCCTCGCTGATATCGTAAGAATCCTCTTCTGATGGCGACTCAACATTGAAGCACGACTGGCCTTGACAATTGGTACATGCTAATCAACAAAACAATCCAACTTTTTTGCAGCCGCATTTAGCACTACACCCCTTTTTGCAATTGCAAAAAATTGTATTGAGGAGTTTTTTCGGTGCAGGTGGAAGTAAAGTCTGGATTGGTTCCAATGTATTGTCAATTAACTTCCAACCCCAGTCTTCTGGGTCCAGTTGATTACCAAGCCACACTTGAACTTGATAATATACCCGAAGTAGATGTTGATGAGCTGATGCAGAGGTTGGGGG
The DNA here is from genome assembly GCA_037954035.1 of Rosalia funebris. Classification (NCBI taxonomy): domain Eukaryota; kingdom Metazoa; phylum Arthropoda; class Insecta; order Coleoptera; family Cerambycidae; genus Rosalia; species Rosalia funebris. Next base: position 38,828,105 of record JAZFAV010000015.1, read on the forward strand.
AAGACAAGCTAATTGCACTTGTTTATTGTTACGAGTATTTTTTACAAAAGATAAGTATCGAAACTTATCTAAGCAGGTCATTATTTTTTGGAACTCCATATACAGAAAAAAGGAAGTGAATTCCGTTGGTGATTACAGCTTGTGGAGTATAGTTACTCTTTTTAAAAACTTTAGCACAATTAACTAAACCTTTTTTTTCAAACAATTTAAAAACTGTTGCTTTACCCCTCCTGAAAATTGCTGATGTATCGCAACCAGTTATTGCGTGTAAAAATAGTATGTGATTTTGGCATTTTGAATAAGCATATAAACTTTTGGATGAATACATTTCCGATTGCTGTTGAGCCTTCCTGAGGTTTTAAGAAATAAATAATTTTTTCAGTTGGAGTTCGAGCAGTAAGTAATACCAATAAATCAACATCTTCACCAACAACAATAGTTGCATTTGTTGAGTTGAATTGTTCTATTGCTGTTTCAATTATCAGGACATCAGCGTCATTATCAGCTTGTTTGACAAAAATATTTTCAGTGGTAATTTTTTTTCAACATTGAAATGAACCGAGGCTTGTTGTGAGTATTAGCAATAAATTTTTGTTGGCTTGTGAGAACTGTCATAAATTGATCAAAAATGACATCAGAAGATGAAGATGTTATTGTAGTTCGACCATGTTGTTCTGCGGCTTTAATATTTTTCTTGCAATCTGTACAATTTGTACGTACAAGTTACACAGATTAATATTTTTACTTATATTACGGGCCCAGTGACGTATATAGGCGGCGTACTCATGCACATTATGGAGAGCACAACCTTTTAACTGTTTGAATCGTTATATCTCAGAAATGGTGATTCTTATCATATGGTTAATTGTATGGGCTACAATTTTTGTTTGATATATTTTTATGATAAAACTTACCGTTTGGCTAAAAAATCAAAAAAACCCATATTTGCGAAATTTGACCTTGAATAATTTTTTTTTTGCAGATGTGGGATCGATGTGGACTTTTCACATTTCATTTATAATGGTGTTCCAAACATTCGTACCAATTTTCAGCTCTATGCGAATTTTTGTAACCTTGAATGTCTATTTTGACCGGGCTAGTGTCTCATATGGAACTATAGCATGTGATTTGTGAATAAAACTAATAGTATTTGACAAACCGGGGTTTTTATTCTTCAACACAAAATGGAAATGATACGACTACAAATGTACCAATGCAAAAGAATATCACTCATACGAGTATGGCCTCATCAACTTATCTGGCATACTGTCATCCGTTTAGCAAAATTGCCCATAACACGGGCACATTAAACTGGCTCTATTTCCCGAATAACATGTTGGATGTTTGCTTTAAAGTAATCAATGACGTTATTAACTGGTTGGCGTACACTTTTCCATTGACATAAGGCCAAAGAAAAGAGTCCAGTGGTGCTAAATCACATAATCCTGCAGGCCAATGTTATCATTTTCTTATACAACATGATCAGGTAATTTAGTATGCAACAAATTTATGGTTGCACGTGCTGTATGACACGTTGCACCGTCTTGCCGGAACTACATGTTATTCAAATCCAAATCATCAATTTGGTGGAGAAATTGTTTAACATGCCACGATAGCGTTCTTCATTTACTGTGAAAGCATTACCAGATTCATTTTCAAAGAAGTATGGTTCAATTACTCCATAACTCCAACATGTGCACCAAACCGTGCATCTTTGTGGATGCATTTCTTCTTCGTGAACAGCATGTGGATTCTCAGCGCCCCAAATTCGACAATTGTTTGCCAACGTATTATTAACGTATTTTGCAAAAAAATTTTGTTGCGAAAATCAGCATAACCTTATTTCCTTTCTAACACCCAATTACCAAACGTACGACGTTATAAATGGCCTGTAACTTTCAATTGTTGTGTCTACTGACTTTTGTATGCAGATTTTTTTGACAGATGCAGATCTTTCCTTAAAATTCGATGCGTGATGGCTCTTCACAGATTCAATCGTTACGCATTGTGCACGACATGGAATTGATACGTTTATATACCGTACCGTACCTTTTCTCTCGCTGCAGCAACATTTTCATCTGATCGACCACGACGAGGACTTATTGGTATTGCCTTATCAGTAACAGAACGCGTCTCTTCAACTTTCTTGATTAAGTTATGAACTGTTAACACTTAGGCGCTTCATTTTGTCCTAATTTTGTGTGAATTTTTCTTAATGCGACTGTAAACGATCACTCACTTCCATAAAGTAGTTGTACACAAACTACTCGTTGTTGAACTGTTTGAATGGCGCGCAATTCAAATCCTATAGTTCCACTTAAGACACCCTATGGAACAGTCAAAAATATATTTTACTCATAAAATGCAATATGCTTTACTCATTTGCCTCTAGTGAAAATGATATACCACAGTAATGTTTTATTTCAATTTTCTATATGGTCATTAATCAAAGTCTGTATGTCAAATGTTAAGGTAATATTTAATGATAAACTTTTGATATGTTTGTAGGCGAATCTACTAAAAAACTGACGACAAATTTTCTGCATTCGAGCTGCATATTCTCATTCCTAATCGTCTCACCAGCTGTCTATAACTCTTCGAAGTGAAAAGTAACAAAAACTACTACAAGTTTAATTTCAAATATTAGCGAACAGAAACCAATAACACTGTTTGTGTTTTTGGTCGCATTCCTCGATGGTCGAATCGGAATCCGGGGGACAAAAACGTCCGAAACTTATGGCGAGACGTGACCGAGTTTGTCTCGGATCGAAAGTCACCCGTAGCCCACATCTGATATTATGCAGCTATGTCGACTAGTCCATTCATTGCGATGGAAAAAATACACGCCCATAAAACTGATTAAAACGGTAGACCGAGCGCTTATTAGATATTTCGGACAGTAATTAGCGCTCGATTTAAACAAAAGTGCCAATCTTCTGAAGCGCGATTTTTGTTCGCTTGCCAACTGATTAATTAGTGTAACGGGCCGGCCAGGGAAATATAATGGAAAGAGGCATGCAGTTGTGTTTGTAAATTAATTTTACATAATTGGTAAGCAGTTGAACCTCCCAACGATTACCGCTTACCGTTCTCTTGCACACTGAGCATGTTCGAGTTCACGTCAGTTTCGTATAATGAACGTTTCGTCTAATTAATTCATTAATGGTAGGGTAATTCTTATGTATACGTTGTAAAAACTTCAAGGCTCAACTTTGACGGGTAAAATAAACACTAACGAAAAAATAGTAATAACGTAAATCATACTTTTAACATATGGGTCATGTATGAACCAACTAATGCTTGTCCACTCCAATGTCGGTGAAAATACTTGAATAGGCCAAAGAGTCATGACCCTCCAATTCGAAAAAACGATGACAACTGGGCTCGATGAGAAAACGAAATGGCATAAATATTTGCTGACCAGTAGGCAGATATTCTCCAGCCCCATGAGTCGCCTGATATGCAACAAACACTGCAAATTGCTAATAGAGATGGCACAAAAATTAAGCCAATAAAACCGGCCGAGGTTACCAACACCATCAAAAACAATCTCAGCCAGTGGCGGCTCGTGATGAAATGAAACGGGTGTTCTGCACAGGGCTGATCCTAGGGTATTGGCCGCTCGCATGCAAATTTCAAATGTATTCAAACTACTGGCGCCGTAGGGGACGCAAAAAAATTGCGCCGCATGCAAAAATTTTTAAAATTTTCAAGGTCACCCGTTTTCCTGATACTTCAGAATTTTTATGTAAAATCCGTTTATACAAGAATATAGACTTTCACAAGAAAAATTTTTGGAATTTAATACTTTTTTGAAGAACATTCATGTTTGCCGTCATATTCTTTGGTTAAGAGAAAAGGCTTGTAAGGTGAGTTTTCCATTAGAGGATCTATAACACTTAAAATATTTTCCGAAAGAGTTTCAGCGTCACATTTTGTAGGTTTCAGGTATGTCCAAAAACGTTCAATCGGTTCACCATCGAGAATATATCTTAAAACTACCACTAACTGAGTTTTTGCAGATACTTCAGTTGTTTCGTGTGCCATAACTGCCAAAAATGAAGGTTTGTTAATTCCTTTAATTATTTCTTCATGACATACTTTTAATATACAGTCTAAAAGATCATTTTGTATTTCTTTAGAGGTTCCTTTAAATACTGAAGCATTTTGTAGATGCTCGCTTAAAGTTACATCAAGCTCAGCAGAAAAATTTATCAAACTACGAAATATCCCCGGGTTTTGAGAGGTTTCAGCTTCGTCGTGTCCTCGCACCGCCAGTTCAAAGGCCCCACAAAACTTCATGCAGTTTATAATTTTTGACAAAACGTATCTCTTTTTTGTCACATTATCATTATGCTTTTGCACATTTATCCAATAAGCTGAATCTAGCTGCGCTTTAATATTAGTTGTTCCTAATAAAGCTAATTCCATTGTATTATGTAGATGGCTTTTGGAGTTGTCGTACTTTTTTATTTTTTCAGTAAAGTGCACCAAATCTGTCACCCCTACCTCCGTCCATGCTTTATCACCGCCAAAAAGTAAACAAGGAAAACAAAATAACGCATTTTTTGTTGCACCCACAAATCCAATTGTTCTTCGAATAAATGTCTCTATTAAATTGACGTTTATATGCTTTTCCTCGGCTAACACCTGCCGTCTCAATAACAATATCGGGCAATGGCCTACCATTGTTTTTTAAATCAATTTTTTCTTCATAAGAGTATTTAAAAAATCGCTTCACATGAACTAAATTATAAACTAAATCCATTGTCACTATCACAGTATATAAATATTAATAATTAGTACAATAAATCACTACACAAATTCACAAAACAGTATTTAAAATCTCAAATTAACACGAAATATGAAATAGGTACGATTTACGCCCGCCAACTGTACGAGAAGTAGGAAGGAGTAAACATTCACTGATGTTGCCTTAGCTGGAAAAAAATGCAGCTCACTGACCGTGTAAATTCGCGCATTTACGAACGCCAAGTGTGGATTGTCGCGAGAGTTGAGGGGGAGGACGGGTGTGCCGAATTCATCTGGTCTACTACTCAATAGAGGACGGCGGGCAGAATGCGACTTTAACACAATAATTTGGTTAGCTGCACCAACTAATCAAATTACTTTATTAATAAATTTTAGTAATTATTATGTCGCGAAAATATACAAATATCTAATTTTTTTGGCAGTTCTGCAGCTCTGCAGCACCTATACACCAGCCGCCCCTGATCTCAGCACAAAGAAAGCACCAGGTTATGATCTAACTGCACAAATACTGAACCGAAAAAAAAAAAACGTTTCGAACTGAGATTAAAAGCAACAACTTCGAAATTCATACCTGCCTAGAGTGAGTTTGGATGGAAGAGATCCGAACTTGCCTGTCGCTTTAAGCCAATAACACTACTGCTCGTATGAGTAATATGTGAGGTTACCACTAATTGTAAATTTTTCTTGAACAAAGTAATTTGCATGATTCTTTGCTCACCCTATACATGTTCATGTATGTATATCGATAAAGGCGTGCAATTTGTGATGCAAATTTAATTTCTAAAAGGTTCGTCTGGCAACAAAAAATTTACGACCGAAAGCCAAACGACCGTCTAATGAATATGCTGGTATGTCTGCCTTAAATTACGTAAGAAAATTATAACAATAACAGGGTATTAATTAACCGTATTTTGCGCTTTGAATACATTATATCTCTTTAACGTGGGCATTACACAACCTATCCTATAAGTTTGCAATTCAATACTGCGGCTTACAAATATTCTCTTTTTGTTATTGTAGTCATGTGAAAATATTTTAGAAATGTGGTGCACGCAGCGCAACTGGAAAGTAATTAATTATTGACTGGCTGTTACCATTGACTGATAGTTTATATATAATTTAAGTAATCAATATGAATTATGCAAAATATAAGAATATACAGGCTTTCAGGATAATATATAGTATAACCTTATAAATACATACTTCAGATACTAAACAATAAAAAAATAAACAGTTTTAAAACCTTAAAACGGACTTTTTCGCACGTAGAACATCTCTCTTGAAATTGAGTGGCCGAGAAAAAATAAATCAACACATAAATGTTGGAATATCTGTTTTATGCGACTGTTTTACTTTTTTCAAATAATCCACCCTCGTGCTTTCTCATGACCACTGAACTTTTAAAATCCCACTTCTTACATACAAAAAAAATATGTAAGCCTCATGGAAATACGAATATTAACCTGACTATACTATTATATGTTTAACTATATATTTCTTAAGAAGCTAAATAAGGTTCGATGTACCATTATTGTTTAAGGTAAATATAGGGTGTCTTAGTTGGAACTATAGGATTTGAATTGCGCGCCATTTGTGTTCTGTCAAAGATAGGGCGTCGATATTTAACGACTGTCATCTACAAACCATACGATGTCAACGTGCCTGGGTGTCTCATGTTGAACTTAATTTTTAACTTAATTTTCAAAGAAGTATAGTTAAATTACTCCATCACCCCAAAATGCGCAACAAACCGTGTATATCTGTGGATGCATTTCATTTTCGTGAACAGCATGTGGATTTTCAGCGCCCAAAATTCGACAGTTTTGTTTGATAACGTATCCGTCGAGATAAAAATGAGCTTCATCGCTGGACACAATTTCCTTGCAATAATCAGCATCACCTATCTTTTATATATCTAATTAACAAATGTACGACGTTGTAAATGGCCTCTAACTTTTAATTCTCGTGTCAACTGAATTTTGTATGTTTGCAGATGCAGATATTTCTTTAAAATCCGATGCGTGGTGGCGCTTAACAGATTCAACTGTTGTGCACGACGTCGAATTGACGTATTTGGATACTCCCGTACACTTTCTCTTACTGCAACAGTATTTTCATCTGACCGACCACGACGAGGACGTATTGGTGTTGCCTTATCAATAACACAACACGTCTCTTTAAATTTCTTGATTATGTTACGAACTGTAGGCGCTTCATATTGTCCTAATTTTGAGGGGATTTTTCTTAATGCAACTGTAAATGATCGCTCACTTTCATAATACAGTTGTTCACAAATTATTCGTTATTTAACTGTCTTCCTGTAAACATCTTATATTTGACAGAACACTTAAAATCGTATAGTTCCAATTGAGACACCCTATAGTATTTGGATATTAATTGGAAGTGGGATATTTAAAACAACTATTTTTGTTTTATAAACTCTATGCTTGCCCGATGCCCACAAATCAAAATTATATGATTAAGGTCGCAAACTCTGTATATTTTGAATTATTTGTACCTTATACATACAAAAGCTTCATATTCATTTATTGGTTAATTTTCCCTTAAGATTTCGTTAGGATCTAAATACCTTACAATTTTAGAGATATAAATGATACTCTAAAAGCCTGAATATAATTGGAATGCTGCATAAAATTATGGTGTGCCATTTAAGATAAGGAACTTGATGTCTCTATACTCTAATTCTATATAAGATTGTACGAAAAGCCTGTGAGAATTTTTACCCAATAAATAAAAGTGTCCAAGTAAGAAATTGACTTAAAGTTTGAAATTTAGAAGACCATCATCTAAATTGGAGACTAAATAATTTTAGTTGTGACATGGTTTCGTATCGGTTTTGAAATTTCAATAAGTTGTGCAAAGTAGTATAGGTAACTATACGTAAGTGCTGTGGATAGCGACAGCTTCTACACTGTTAAATGCCTTGTATGTAAAGGGTCTTTCAATAAAGACGCTTGATTTTTAAACGTAAATAAAACAAGTTGTGTGTGAGACATTCACTCAATTGTTTTTTATTTAAAAGAACATTTTATAGCATTAAGAATGGAATATAAACGTCGTTCAAATGTCTGCCGCGGCTTTGCTTAGTGGCACGTATTCGGGTGGTCCAATTTTCGATGACCTTGTCGCATAAACTTGGCTGAATTTGCTGGATGGCGATCGTTATGTTAACTTTGAGGGTATCAATTGCTTTCCGTTTATTCGCATAGACCTGCGATTTAAGATAGTCCCAAAGGAAGAAGTCTAAAGACGTTAAATTGCACGATCTCGGTGGCTAGTCCATTTCGCCGCTGTGCGAGATATCCATGCCTTCAAATCGCTCATGCAAAATATCCATCATGGCATGCGCTATGTGGCACGTAGCGCCGTCCTGTTGGAACCATATGTCGTCGGTATCCATATCATCTAGTTTAGGCCACAAAAAGTTTGCTTATCATCAATCTGTAGTGCTCGCCGTTGACGGTTATGGCAATGCCAGTTTCGTTTTGGAAGAAGTACGGACCAATAATTCCGCCAGACCAAAATCCACACCAAGCAGTGACTTTCTCGTGATGCATTTGGTGTTGGTGTATCTCATGTGGATTGGTATCAACCCAAATCCGACAATTTGGCTTGTTTACATCCATTCATCCAAAAATGGTCTTCGTCGCTAAAGATGATTTTTTTTCGTGAAATTTGGGTCAACTTTCAACTGCTCCAGAGCCCAATCAGAGAACACACGGTGTTGTTTATGATCGTTTACCTTAAGTTTCTGGGTCAGTTGGATTTTATACGGGTGCAGACCTAAGTCCCAACGCAGAATTCGCCAATTTAAAGTTGTGGAGAGGCTAAGTTCTTGTGATTGACGAGAAATTGATTACCTCGGGTTTTCCCGTACACTTTCACTCACATCAGCGATGTCTTCAGCAGACCTTGCGTTTCGGTGACGTACAGGTATTGGCTTATTATTTATCAAATTGGTTGACTTGAACTTGGCCACCAATCGTCGAATAGTCGACTCGGTGGGACGGTTGTGGCGAGGATAAAAGTCACGTAATGCGTTTCTCGAACGCAGCATTGATTTTGAAAATAAAATTTTATTATTTGCGCACGTTGTTGAACGCTATAACCTTCCATAGTGATTTGGCATACAGTACTGAACTATTCGCAATAAATTTGACAGACGTTGCTTTAACAACATGGCCGCTATAACGTAACAAATTTCAAGCGTCCTTATTGAAACACCCTATATGTATGTCCCATGTCATCGGTATAATTCTCCGACATATTCGTTTACTCAAACTCGAAAGCTATCGTAAATAAATAAATATCTCGGCAAATATCTCCTTTCGTTTCGCCGAACCTCCGATCTTACTCTCGCGCAACCCGTTTATTTTTTACAAGAAACTGTCATAAAAATATTTGAATAAAATTCCTCTGTCGCCGTAGAAAATGCCTGTCTCTAAATGGACAAATCGCCGCAGAACTCAAGCTTATTATAAAGATGAAAGTTATACCAGTATAGTACGCGCTCCTGGCAGCTTTCATCGCGACCGAAGAAATTTCAGAGATTATCAGATGGGCCGTATGATGTCCGTGCCAACGAAGTGTTATTGTGATTTATTATTTGAAGAAATGTTTTCTTGTTATTTTCACCATTCGGGCTGCCTTGTTTATACTTTTAAATTAATTGGGTTTTTAGTCAGAGTATCGGGTGTAGTCGCGGCATTTAAATTACTAATTTGAATATCATATTAGGATTATTATATTATGGAAGATTAATATTAAACATGTCTTTTAATTATCTAAGGAATGTTAATGCCTTTGTACGTCAGTATGCCTTTTGTTTTTCCAGATTATCACGTTTATACAGCGATTTACACGTAGTGAAAATGTAAACAAAACAGCGAGCAGTGTCGACATCTGTTCGAGTGTACGTAACGTTCGGTCGAGTGTGTCTTTTTACAGAAATGTCCTTTTAGATACATATTTCTATTTAATAATCATGGTCAGAACCTCGGCGGCCCTCAAAAACAGGTTAACATAACGTTTTACATGTAAAGCAAAATATTATCTACGTTATATAAAGCTTATGGACATCATAGGTGGGCTGTCAGTTTTATCAGGTTAGAGAAAAAGTAATCTCGGTTTTTTCATGTTCTTCAAATGGAATTTATTCATATAAATTTCACATACTAATCACTGATATATGTGCCGTTTTGATCGATGACCTTTTGCCACTTTTCTGGTAAAACCATAATTCCGTCACTGTAGAACGTCTGAGATTTCTAGGCGAAGAACTGAACCAAATGATTTTCACAAGCCTCTTCTGAAGCCAGCTTGACACCATTGAGAGAGTTCTGCAGAAACCGAAACAAATGGCAGTCGGACGGGGCAGGGTCTGGGCTATACGGTGGATGCATCAAAACTTCCCAGCCAAGGTCCCCCAATTTTTGCCGAGTCCCTAAAGATATGTGTGGTCTAGCGTTGTCGTGATGGAAGACAACGCCTTTCCTATTGATCAATACCTGACTGAACAGTTCAACATTTTGATGAACTTACAAGTTACTGTAGAACCCCAGGACCAGGTCGTAAGAAGTCTACAGATGCAAGAGATGCAGATCTTATGTTAGTCGCCTTAAAAAACAGGAATTCTATCACTTTAGAGCTAAACAGAGCCTTAACAGTAGCTCAAAATATAGCAATTTCTCGAAGAACGACCAGGAGTAGTCTTAAAGAACAATTCGACGGTAGAAGATCAGCTGTTGCATGACTGTTCGCCAGAGAACATAGAGTTAAGTACTAGACTGCGTTTTGCAAGAGAACACGTAACTTAGATCATTGACGACTGGAAGCGAGTAAGTCTTAACTCAACAGATGGACGTCAACGAGTCTCGTCAAGATGGACGTCAAGAGAGAGGTTTGCTGCCTGTAACATCTCTCCGAAGATCCCATTTTTGGGTGGATCAATAATGTACTGGAAAGGAATGTTTCGATGGTCGCACGGATTTGGTTCCTATACGGGGGAGTCATGAATGCGCATTTCAACGTAGAAAACATTGTAGAAAAATGTAATGCTATTTGTCGAGAACAACTTAACTTGTATCCAGATACTGGACTATCTTCGATATTCGAAGTTTCGCTAATGTTCAGAAGTTTAGTAATTTTGTCCAGTAAAGTAAAGTAAGTTAAACTGTGCTGTATCCTTTAATAGGTGGACGTTGTATTTAAAATGAAAGCATAGACAGTAAGAAAATCAACGACGGGCGGCCAGTCTTCTACAAACACCAAAGGTTTACAAATTGTTCGACTAGCTTTCGATAGCTGTGTTGACATTTTCAAGAGACGATTAAAACTAATTTTGAAACCATCTCTAAGCTCTATTTAGGTTATACCTAAGTTTTATTTAGGTTATAATCTCTTCACTTGTTCGCTGACCATGAGACCATGAATATAAAAATAGAGTAGCTATTAGTAAACGCCACTTAGTAGAGAGCCAAGGTGATTTAAAAGCTAATTTTAATCGTCTTCTGATTATGCAAACTTTGTGAAAAATTGGTCTTCTCTTTTGCTGCTCCATTACAGGACTATACCTAAAACGTTTGGTGGTGTGGTATCAAGCTTTATTACTTGCAAACAAACTTTATCAATATTTTTCATTCGTAGAAAATTTGTACAAAATCTCAATCTTTAATTATAATCCTTGTAGTAAACTTAATTCGCTCATAATGATTATTTGGAATGATTAAATTAGTAATGTAAAACATTGTATTGTAGGGGTCTGAGGTTGGACCCTTGTGGAATGCCAAATTAAGTAGGATATTAGTATGGCATACTTACTCCTATTTCAACCAACATATCATAGCCAGTATTTCAGATAACAACAGAATTACTAACGAAACTAAATTCTCAGACACAAAACGTAAACATTAATAATAATGTCAATGTCTTCTTGGTTTTAGTCAAGAAATAAATATGCAATTTTAGAATTTAATTAAATTTTTTTAACTGTATTTAATTGTTGTATATTAATTCTCTCATTACATAGTATAAGTATATACAACATTTTTTGTTGGTACTTTACAAATTAAATAAGTTAATGTAACATGTTTGCGCCTTCCTAAATGGCATTATGAGGGTTACATTTTAGGAAAATTATCGAAGCCGTCATAACTAAAATTATTATGCCATCATACAAAATATTTATGGGGTGGAAATGATGTTATTATTAAGAGAACTATCATAATTAGAATTTCAGGAACGAAAATAAAACATTTCAACTTGTAAAAAAACTAGAAAATAATTTAAAACTTTAGAGCACTTGTCCATAATTCAAAAGTTGTGGAAAATTATTTGAATGGACAATTTCTGAGAACTGGTTAGACTTCAATTCACTAACTAAAGTGGCCAGGAAGGTTGCCTGTCTTATCCCACCAGATTTTTCGCTTTCTCCTTTCCCGCTACGAGAAACTTTTATTAGAAGGTCTATTGAAAGTATCTCGGAAGAAAATTTAAGAAACCTGCTCTCTGTACCCACTACTCTCTACCTACTCTACGTACCCCCCATTCACCATTAAATATTCTTTGTTCGGAATGTTATTACAGGTATAAATACATTAGAACTACAACCATAAACCTTTTGAGAATATTTCGAGGCAAAGAGAAGGTTGTTGCTCCCTTAACGTTTCTAATACTTTTGTCCTTGTAATAAAGATATATCTGGCAACTTTATGTACGGAATATAAAGTAATCCACTCACTATCCACCTTACTATCTCGACCGTTGTCTTGACAAGGGGCGTCGGTACATAATAACTTAAAACTTTTAAATCCTTTGACAAATTACGCATGAAACACATTATGGAGAGAAGCCATCCGTCATTCTTCGGACAGGAGTATTATACTCATAGAAATTGGTAATTAAAAACGAAGAGAGAAGCCATCCGTCATTCTTCGGACAGGAGTATTATACTCATAGAAATTGGTAATTAAAAACGAAAGATACCACGTACGCAGCTACGACAGCAGTGGCGTAGTACATCCGAGGGGGTACTAATAAACTATTAGTTCTTAGCACAATGTTCTGACTTGAATGAGATGATTTGAGTTTGTTGACAATGTTTTAAAACACTGACGCAGTTTTCCAAAATATAAATATACTATAATACATATCTCTTTTATAAGGTTAGTGCTAAGATTAGATTAATAGGAGCAGATGTTTGGTTTCTAAAAGCCTGCACACATCGCGTCGTTCAGTTTTTCGAAATTTTATTCACATTAAAATTTCACCTTCATGCGCCTCAAATAAGATCGAAAAATTTGCGACACAAAAATGGATGGAACTAGAAATCAATTATATGTATAGTAAACGAAGTATACTGGAATTACAAGCACATAGACTTTTCAAATAGCTTTTAATAGTGTTTTTGTGTTTCGTGGAAAACTACGTCAGTGTTATCTTCACACCAAAGGTCCCTACTTACTCCAGTATCAATGTGATTATCTTTCAAACATACATATTTAGTGCTACACTCATAAAGCTCTTAAATAAATAATATTTTCGCGTTGTTTCCAAGCCACTTGTCCGCAGCACTTGTTACTACTTTATCTGATGGAAATATTTATTCTTCCAAATATTTCTTTAGCTTTAGAAATAGATGATAGTCCGAAGAAGCCAAATGATGATCAATGAAAGGGGTGATCACTTAAAATTAAAGGGGTCACCTAAAGGGGTCCAGTTAAATAATGTTTTAAAACGCAATTAGAGAGTTGTGAGTATTGCAAGAGAAACACTAGGCTTGGAGACATTTCCACATCGTTTTTCTTAAAATTGTTCGCACAGTTTACACAATAATGTAACAAAGTACTGTTCTGTCATAGTTTTATCATTTCCTAAATAGTTTATCAGAACCAGTACATTTTTGTGCAAAAAATCAAAACAAGATTTTAGGAACCACAATTCAAGATTAGAATTGAGTCATACATCAAGAGACACTGAAACGACCGGATTCCCCTCCATTTAGTGTAGACCTCGTATGGTTCTCATAAGATGCTCCGAGCCTGGCGTACTAAATCCGACAATTTCCTCGCAAAACGTGTAATAAACAGTGCACCATTATCTTATGAGTCGATCGTAATATGCGCCTCGATCCTCGAAAGAATGCAGCTGAAAAGATTTTTCCAAACGCCTTTATGTCACAAATAAACAATCCGTAATAGTAACTTTATCGTTAAGTAAAATATTTGCGGCTAGACCTTGAGGTGATTTAAATCGAGTGCCGTAGTGAATTAAAAGCGAGTTGGAACACACCTATTTTAAGGGGCTCAGCGACGCAGAGTGGGAGCAATTGAACTAAATGAGTTGAACAATATAAAAACGAAACAAGACATCATTACAGTAAATCGTTTATTACTGTCTGTTTTTACTAATAATGTATTTAATAACGTAAGGAATGTGTGTGTGTGTGTGTGTGTGTGTGTGTGTGTGTGTGTGTGTGTGTGTGTGTGTGTGTGTGTGTGTGTGTGTGTGTGTGTGTGTGTGTGTGTGTGTGTGTGTGTGTGTGTGTGTGTGTGTGTGTGTGTGTGTGTGTGTGTGTGTGTGTGTGTGTGTGTGTGTGTGTGTGTGTGTGTGTGTGTGTGTGTGTGTGTGTGTGTGTGTGTGTGTGTGTGTGTGTGTGTGTGTGTGTGTGTGTGTGTGTGTGTGTGTGTGTGTGTGTGTGTGTGTGTGTGTGTGTGTGTGTGTGTGTGTGTGTGTGTGTGTGTGTGTGTGTGTGTGTGTGTGTGTGTGTGTGTGTGTGTGTGTGTGTGTGTGTGTGTGTGTGTGTGTGTGTGTGTGTGTGTGTGTGTGTGTGTGTGTGTGTGTGTGTGTGTGTGTGTGTGTGTGTGTGTGTGTGTGTGTGTGTGTGTGTGTGTGTGTGTGTGTGTGTGTGTGTGTGTGTGTGTGTGTGTGTGTGTGTGTGTGTGTGTGTGTGTGTGTGTGTGTGTGTGTGTGTGTGTGTGTGTGTGTGTGTGTGTGTGTGTGTGTGTGTGTGTGTGTGTGTGTGTGTGTGTGTGTGTGTGTGTGTGTGTGTGTGTGTGTGTGTGTGTGTGTGTGTGTGTGTGTGTGTGTGTGTGTGTGTGTGTGTGTGTGTGTGTGTGTGTGTGTGTGTGTGTGTGTGTGTGTGTGTGTGTGTGTGTGTGTGTGTGTGTGTGTGTGTGTGTGTGTGTGTGTGTGTGTGTGTGTGTGTGTGTGTGTGTGTGTGTGTGTGTGTGTGTGTGTGTGTGTGTGTGTGTGTGTGTGTGTGTGTGTGTGTGTGTGTGTGTGTGTGTGTGTGTGTGTGTGTGTGTGTGTGTGTGTGTGTGTGTGTGTGTGTGTGTGTGTGTGTGTGTGTGTGTGTGTGTGTGTGTGTGTGTGTGTGTGTGTGTGTGTGTGTGTGTGTGTGTGTGTGTGTGTGTGTGTGTGTGTGTGTGTGTGTGTGTGTGTGTGTGTGTGTGTGTGTGTGTGTGTGTGTGTGTGTGTGTGTGTGTGTGTGTGTGTGTGTGTGTGTGTGTGTGTGTGTGTGTGTGTGTGTGTGTGTGTGTGTGTGTGTGTGTGTGTGTGTGTGTGTGTGTGTGTGTGTGTGTGTGTGTGTGTGTGTGTGTGTGTGTGTGTGTGTGTGTGTGTGTGTGTGTGTGTGTGTGTGTGTGTGTGTGTGTGTGTGTGTGTGTGTGTGTGTGTGTGTGTGTGTGTGTGTGTGTGTGTGTGTGTGTGTGTGTGTGTGTGTGTGTGTGTGTGTGTGTGTGTGTGTGTGTGTGTGTGTGTGTGTGTGTGTGTGTGTGTGTGTGTGTGTGTGTGTGTGTGTGTGTGTGTGTGTGTGTGTGTGTGTGTGTGTGTGTGTGTGTGTGTGTGTGTGTGTGTGTGTGTGTGTGTGTGTGTGTGTGTGTGTGTGTGTGTGTGTGTGTGTGTGTGTGTGTGTGTGTGTGTGTGTGTGTGTGTGTGTGTGTGTGTGTGTGTGTGTGTGTGTGTGTGTGTGTGTGTGTGTGTGTGTGTGTGTGTGTGTGTGTGTGTGTGTGTGTGTGTGTGTGTGTGTGTGTGTGTGTGTGTGTGTGTGTGTGTGTGTGTGTGTGTGTGTGTGTGTGTGTGTGTGTGTGTGTGTGTGTGTGTGTGTGTGTGTGTGTGTGTGTGTGTGTGTGTGTGTGTGTGTGTGTGTGTGTGTGTGTGTGTGTGTGTGTGTGTGTGTGTGTGTGTGTGTGTGTGTGTGTGTGTGTGTGTGTGTGTGTGTGTGTGTGTGTGTGTGTGTGTGTGTGTGTGTGTGTGTGTGTGTGTGTGTGTGTGTGTGTGTGTGTGTGTGTGTGTGTGTGTGTGTGTGTGTGTGTGTGTGTGTGTGTGTGTGTGTGTGTGTGTGTGTGTGTGTGTGTGTGTGTGTGTGTGTGTGTGTGTGTGTGTGTGTGTGTGTGTGTGTGTGTGTGTGTGTGTGTGTGTGTGTGTGTGTGTGTGTGTGTGTGTGTGTGTGTGTGTGTGTGTGTGTGTGTGTGTGTGTGTGTGTGTGTGTGTGTGTGTGTGTGTGTGTGTGTGTGTGTGTGTGTGTGTGTGTGTGTGTGTGTGTGTGTGTGTGTGTGTGTGTGTGTGTGTGTGTGTGTGTGTGTGTGTGTGTGTGTGTGTGTGTGTGTGTGTGTGTGTGTGTGTGTGTGTGTGTGTGTGTGTGTGTGTGTGTGTGTGTGTGTGTGTGTGTGTGTGTGTGTGTGTGTGTGTGTGTGTGTGTGTGTGTGTGTGTGTGTGTGTGTGTGTGTGTGTGTGTGTGTGTGTGTGTGTGTGTGTGTGTGTGTGTGTGTGTGTGTGTGTGTGTGTGTGTGTGTGTGTGTGTGTGTGTGTGTGTGTGTGTGTGTGTGTGTGTGTGTGTGTGTGTGTGTGTGTGTGTGTGTGTGTGTGTGTGTGTGTGTGTGTGTGTGTGTGTGTGTGTGTGTGTGTGTGTGTGTGTGTGTGTGTGTGTGTGTGTGTGTGTGTGTGTGTGTGTGTGTGTGTGTGTGTGTGTGTGTGTGTGTGTGTGTGTGTGTGTGTGTGTGTGTGTGTGTGTGTGTGTGTGTGTGTGTGTGTGTGTGTGTGTGTGTGTGTGTGTGTGTGTGTGTGTGTGTGTGTGTGTGTGTGTGTGTGTGTGTGTGTGTGTGTGTGTGTGTGTGTGTGTGTGTGTGTGTGTGTGTGTTCTGATGAATTACAGAAAAGTTATTGGTACATTCTTAGGCACTATTGTTAGGCACTAAAGCTCGAGTTATAATGTAAACTTGATTTTTTTTTAATATAATCCATATTTACCTGCATTTTATGTAAGAGCCTGTCTATAAGGTTCGTATATACGGAGTGTTAGGGAATTAGTAGGGAGTTAGTACAAATCATTTATAATAGATTGAAGCAAAAACAGTCTAATCTGTTTTCTAGATATTCGCGATTATCAATTTTTTTGCTTTCCTAGAATTTTCTGTCTTTAAATCTATTAATTGACAAAATCTATGTTACTTCCAAGTCGTAGGCTTAACTCTTTTTATAAATAACCACTTAATTAAATTGACCAATTCATAAAACAAATATTCACATTTCTATATGCAGAATGTGCACCAAAAAGAGCAAAATTGTGATTTCAAATTCATTATAAACACAAAAATTGGTGTTCTAGTGATATTTAAATCATTTTAAAAATATACTTATTAAGTCCCCTTTATCCATAGATACTAATGGCTTTTAATAAAACGCTAAAATAATTAAAGCAGTGGGAGTTTAACGTTTTATTTTTTTGTAACTCAATAGCTGTAACTTCTCTTTGCAATATGCAGAGACATCTAAGAAATAAAAAAAAATTGAAAAGCGTGAATATTTGGAAAATGGCGACACTTTGGAGAAGACTATTTTTGGTTTAATCTATTCTTTCAATATTCTGTTCTATCTCCCTAACACCTAGTTTAACACACGTATAATTTGTGTGCTGCAAATAATAAGCGCCAATTTAAAAATATATTGTAAATATCTATCCAGAATTATTATATGTGCTCGTATGTAAATATGTATATATCTATTTTATTTTTGAATATTATTAATTATATTCAAATAATATTAGAATAATGTAGATATGTAATGATATAATTAAATGGCTTAATACTCTTAAATGTTGTTTATAACTATGATCTATATTTAAATATACAAGTTTACGTTATAATTCTGTCCATAATAAATATTCAAAATCTTTTGATATTTTGGCATTTTATTCTACTCAAAAAGATGCCATAAGAATTGAAATCACTCTAATTCTACAGATATCTGAATTATCGACATATATCGAATAAAAAAAATAAAATTTTGGTGTATAGCTCGAAAACGAAAAGACATAAGCAATAGTGGAAATTTTAGTTTCCACCATTGAGTTTCCTTCGAAAGAACAGATCGAGAATGGGGGGTGTTCATTTTCCATATCTCCTACAGTTAATGATATTCCAAATAAAAACAAAAGTAAGTTGTCCATTCGGTATAATCAGCACTCGGTACAAAAAATACATGGAAGTGTTGCTGCTCACAAGACACACGAGGAACAGAACACTTCCTGGCGATTCGTTAGGCATAAATACTTGCTTCGCCAGTTCTTCATCACAGTTTGCAATCATTTGATGTTTTGTGTTACGAAATATTGGTTTTCATTTTTATATCGCAGGATTTTTATATCTTTGTGGTTAAAAAATATATCTTCTATTTTGTGTATACCCTGTACATTTAAGGATTTTATACACCATTTAAAAACTAGCGAGATGAGTGATCTGATCATCATTGCTTGATGGTGTCATTCCATCAGGGCCAGCTGAGGCTAGCGAATTTATGAATAATAATTCTCGATGTTGAGTATTGAATTGGCGAAAAAAAAATACTTGTAAATATTTAATCAACTGTTTATGTTAATTAACTGTTTAAATTCACATGCCAAATCGATGATGTTAAACAATGCTTATAATGAGAAAAGCAGACGGCAGGTAATCCTTTTTCTTTCAGTTCAGGACTTCAACATCTTCATTCTTTAGAATCCAACGCAATGATTGAATGCGATAAAAGTTGGTACAAATAAGTACAACATATACATTTAGATTGTTAATACTTTTTCCTTGATGCTGGCATTTTAAGAGAATTTACACAAGTATTCAATTATATGAGAACACTATTCATAAAGTGGATAAATGTCAAAGTCTTTCTGTAAATTTATGAATAAGGCTTACCAACCCAAAAAAGAGATACTATAACAACGCTACCTATATCTAAAGATGATATCAAATTATGTTGTTTTGACTGTGCTGCATGCCTTCATGGCATTATTCATTCAACGTATCTTTAAATTTACTATAGAGAGGTTTTTGGCAAAAAAAAAACTACACTTGAACTGACTTTATGATTAATTAAAACCATTACAGCGACAACTTGAAAAAGAAATCTACTAAGAAACTAAATAAAGCAACAGCAAATATTTCATCTTTAAGATAAACTACGATAGAACGCCACTTAGTCGGGTCGGGGAATATATTGTTAGGGCCAGGGTGAATACAGCTAGCTAAGTTGACGTTGATATTCCCTGTCCTGTCAACTATTGCTTTACACTACATTTTCTCTCCCACTAATCGCAATAGCTTTTTTGGTGTATGAAAAGTGGAATTTTAATCTAGTGAATATTATGTTGATAGTACTTATAAAATTACAGGAGCTACATTAAATTAGAACAGAGTACATACTTATTTTCGTTGTTTCGTAGTTATTTTATTTCGCAGTTTTTTTTTCTAAATTTTTTTGTGAATAGAAAAAAATACCTCTTCTCACATTTTAAAACACAGGTTTGAGACTTTTAGCTTTAAAATAGTGGTATATTTAAAATTGGTTAAGGGCTGGCATTTTAGATTCCGCAGAACTGTTGTTATCTGAGATTAATTTAATCGATCTCACTACTCATCCGACTAATCGTCAGAATGTATGACTATTCTGACGAAATAAAGGAATAACTTAGTCCAAACACCGATTAAGTGAACCTAAGATTAAAACTAGTCCTGGGGATCTTATATTTCCGTTATGCAGAACACTACTTTCATCACATAGACTGTAAACTAACAGCGTATCTGTGTATTCCTCGTGAGTAAAATTTGCCATTTTTAATATTGCTAAGTTAAAGTTGTTATGACAACGCGTGCGATTGTACAGATGCAACTAGACAAAATAAACTCGGTTTATTTTCGAATGGACACAATTCTATACAGCCCCACACGACATAAATCATGTATGTTCATTCTTGAGCTTGTTCTTGTGTGTGGTGTGGTGAACAACTTCCATTTTTGAAGCACGGCTTTGCTATGTTTTGTGTCACATAATGTTACAAGTCAATGAATATTACCAAAGTCAAAAAAAGGAATTTTCTAAAAGTCATAAAATTTGTGTCATCGAAAACATTGAAGAAATAATTTTCTTGGGTTGTTACTCCATAGTGAAAAAAATGTTTTTTTTATTGGAGAATCTAAGAATGATTATTTGTAACAAACTTTAAGAAATTAAAAATATTTTATTTCCACTTGTTCCCGTACGTTATATGTTTAAACGAATCTTATTATTCGACGTCCATTTGTTCGTGTTATTTTATTCGAACTATAATTGTATCACGTCTTAAGAAAAATTGAGTTGATCAGTCAGAATCCAGTCAGTCAGTCTCTGCACTGTATTTTGATATACTCGTACTTTATAGAAGCCAGTTGCACTTTTTCTTAGTAACACCGAGATATTCCATGCGCTATTGAAACTTTATGGGGGAAGATTATTGTGATTACCTGGCGTGGTGATTATTGTTCTGCGTCAGTTCAGTGCACTACGTGATTGTATGTTTAATAATTATATATTTTTAATTACACACTTTAGTTGGTACAGACTTAATGTTATTTTTCCTTTAGTCATAGTTTGTAGAAATGATTGTGTTACATTGTTGGGAATTTTTAGATCAAATAGTGAATTTGACGTGATCAAATAACAATTTCCTTTTCAACGGAAAATAATTTGATAGTTTGGCGATCTTAAATTTCTGATAGTCAAGGTTGGTGTAGTAACCTTACATAATGGTGTTGCTTTCCGACAAACCTCTTCCTCTCACAGTTTAAAACAGGCTTAAGCCTGTTGTTGAGATACTATTAAGCCTATCAGTTTCAAATTGCTGCTGCTTCATGTTTAAAATCGGTTAGGGACTTGTGTTTTTGACCTCGCTGAATTATTTTAAACTGAGGTTAATTTAATCTATGTTAAAACTGTCCTAATTTAATCTATGTTCCTGGTCTGACGAGATAAACATAATCCGAACACCGATTAAATCAACCTGACTATTCATGAACCTATATATGAATATATGAGTGGAGTATGTTATTATGAATGTTATTATTAGCGTAGAGGAGAGGGAGAAGGATGTTAGTTACAACTTTCTTTGACTTCGTGGAGCGCGTTAGTTATTTGTTTTGTATTTATTAGTATCTGAGATAAGTACGAGGGTGGATCAAATATGAATGGAATTTTTTATCCTGAGCGTCTACGGTTGTTAGAATCGGGCCCGCAGTTCTAGTATGCATGGATGGGGTCATTACGAATGGGAAGAGCCTGCCATTACCCGCTCTCAACCAGTTCGTCAGTAACGCTCACGATGCCGGAGCGAGAGGCGCACCCCGCTGTTGCGCAATGCGTTATTATAAAATTTCTTGTTCATGAAGGAGTTCAAATGGCGGAAATTTTCCGTAGATTGACTGCACAGTTCAGGGACTAAACACTGTCAAGGATTCGTGTGTTTGCCTGGCATAAAGAGCTCAAGGAAGGGCGAGAACGAGTGGAAAATCAGGAACACGATCGCTGTCCTCAAATCAGCACTATGAACGAACATATTCGGGCGGTTTGAGATATTCTTGAAGAATATCGATGGGTGACTGTATCCGAAATTGCATAAAAGGTCAGAATAAGTTATGGGAGCTGCAAATCGTCGTAAAAAGGGAATCCAACCGATTCGAGAGGCAATCCTCCTTTACGACAACGCCAGGCCCCATACTGCAGCTCCAACGCTAGAAAAACTGAATGAAATGCACTGGACTCCACTTGAACATCCACCCTACAGCCCGGACTTATCGCCCTACGATTTTCATATGTTTGGGCCGCTTAAAGAAGCTCTAGGAGGGCACCGATTTGAAGATGAACAGAGTTTAGAGGGATTTGTGCACAATTGACTCCTGACGTAATCAGCTTCATTTTACGTTACTGGAACAATAAACCTTCCTTTTCGTTAAAAAAAATTGTATCAGGAGACTATGTAGAAAATTAAAATATATTTGCCTTTTGTTTTTCAGTCAATATATTTAAAGTCCCGTTTATTATTTGATCCGCCCCCGTATATATAAAGTAATGTCAGAAACTATCCTCAAATCCTGTATAAAAGATGTTGGTTATATACTCGTAATTTAATGGAAGTCTAAAATATACATTTGGCTATAATTTTGGGCCTTACTGGTTGGTAAAACTCAAAACTGATATCGTATAAGTATTCTCGTTTCTTAAAGCGCTAATTAACACTATAAATATAATTTGTTGCAAAACTTTTAAAATAGTCGTTAAAAAGCGAAAATATAGGTGTCGGTAATTTTAATTTTGTGCAGCAGTGTATATAAATTAAAAATTATGGTCTGAGATTCGTGATCATTGTTAAAATTGAATCAAGTTATGTCGAATATAATATATTATATTCGACAAGCCTCTATCAAAAGTTGTGGTGGCATTAATCTGTTCTTGGAATAGCTTAAATAATTAAATTATATGTATTTTCAATTTTTTTTAATGCAAAAAGTTTTATATAGCGTTTCCACCTAAGTAAACTAAAAAATGATAAAAGAGTGTAAAGAACATCATTTTGGATATTAAAAAAATTTAAAATGATCCACGAGAAAGTGCAAAGGACCCCGTTTTAGTAATTATATAGCAATCTTTTCAAAATTATTTATGACTAGATTTTCTTACTCCAGGCCACTTTTAATATCACTAAAGTAGGTAACCTCCAACATTACATACTAAAAAATGCATATACCAATCAAAAGAGCAATAAATGCACTCTAATCGCGAAAGAAAGGTACCTTGTAATTAATAGTCAGAATAAAAACTTATTTACAACGTTACTTTTACATGACCGATAATTAATCTGTGTTTATGCGCTATATAAATCTTCTCTCACGTGTAATTTTCTCGCACGGAGAAACGATAAAAACGTCTTATTAGTTATACCGGCTTCAGTGGAATTAAATCAAACGTCGATTTTCGCACTTAATGAAATTAACACTAAAAAATATAATAGTGATACCTTGATGGCTATGCTCGACGGACTCGTTCTGAAAACATCCGCAGGATATAGCCTTTCTTCTCTCTGTTTCTCTTAGGTTCGAGATTTCGGTCCAGCGTTCATTTGCATACCAAGCAATTCGAGTTAATTAGAAGCGTATTAAAAAAAAATGTCATATTAGTATTCTTTCATGGGATAACTAGGTGTGTTCCGCATGTAAGCGTTAAATGAATATATACACCATGACAAAATTGTAATATTTATGCGACTCATGAAAAAAAAATTAGTTGTGATTTATGTATGAAAATTAAATGTCATATAGATGTCTGATTTAGTTTTTGACATATACTGTTAAATATACAGTGCGCGCCTAGTTCCTTCTGTCCTTTTAAATTTGGAACTGAAATCTGAAAGAAACTACAATATGGAGTGCATAATGGATTCAGGGTGTTAACGACACAGTATTGGTAGTGAGTCACTGTATGCTTGGGCTTGAGTACCAACTGAAGAGGGGGTTGACATCTTCCCGTGTGTGTGGTTGTCCTCGTCTCTATGTGTAACCTTCATCTCTACAGCCCAGGGCTTTAGGGAAAGGAGACTGGCTTCTGTATCTTTATCATTTATCCCAGCTCCCAAACATATGTTTTATATCTATTTGGAGTGAGCGTTTTGAAGGCTTAGAGAACGAAAAAGACTATCAGAGACTTGTACACATTTCAATGCCTAGTGTGATTTTCGTCATATCAAGAACGTTTTACTAGTAATTTCGCATGAAACAAGTCTTCTCAGTTTATCCACAGCAATCATTTAATGAAGTTTAAAAAGTTTGAAGTTTAAAAACAAAAGGTGTATCACGGAGATTCCGCAGAAAAAATCTAAATTAATTTCGGAAAGGCTTCCTAATTATATGAACTATATAAATGATCTTTTGTAGATTCTATCGCTCAAAAAAATAATTTAAAATATGAATGTATATGGTGTCTCAATTGGAACTATAGGATTTGAAATGCGTGCCATTTGTGTTCTGTCAAATAGGGCCTCAATATAATGACTGTCATCTAAAAACCGTATGTTTCAACATGTCACGATAGCGTTCCCCATTTACCGTGATAGCATTACCAGGTTCATTTTCAAATAAGTATGGTTAACTAACTCCACCACTTCCAAAATGACCACCAAACCATGCACCTCTGTGGATGCATTTCTTGTTCGTGAACAGCATATGGATTTTCAGCAGCTTGAATTCGACAATTTTGTTTGCTGACGTATCCATTAAGATGAATATGTGCTTCATCGGTGAACAAAATTATGTTGCCAAAATGAGCATCAGTTTCTTTCTTTTCTAACACCCAACTAATAAATTTAGGACGTTCTAAATAATCTGTAACTTTTAATTGTTTTGTCAACTGAATTTTGTATGCTAACAGATGCAGATCTTTCTTTAAAATCGGATGCGTGGTGGTTCTTGGCAGATTCAATTGTTGTGCACGACGTCGAATTTATGTGTTTGGATACTCCCGGATACTTTCTCTCACTGAAGCAACATTTTCATCTGACCGACGATGACGAGAAAGTATTGGTGTTGCCTTATCAATAACAGAACCGGTCTCTTCAAATTTATTGATTAAGTTACGAACTGTTAACTCTGTAGGTGCTTCATTTTCTCCTAATTTTGAGGGAATTTTTCTTAGTGCAAGTGTAAATGATCGCTCACTTTCATAAAACAATTGTACATAAGCTATCCGTTGTTGAACTTTTAATCTCAGCATGTTAACGTCGTATGGTTTGTAATGACAGTCGTTAAATATCGATGCCCTATTTTTGACAGAACACAAATGGCGCGCAATTTAAATCATGTAGTTCCAAGTGAAATACTCTATATAACTTTGTTGAGATACTCAATATACAAATTGTAGAGATATATTATACATAGTATACACAAATATATAATACGCTTTATTTTTGTTTTCATCATCATTGTTAAATGCATAGTGCAACAAATGAAAATGGAAAAAGAAATTTCCACCTTCTAAGGTGATTTATAAATTCGGTTCCAACAAAATCCATTTTTCATTGGGCTTTCTTCTCAGTCTTTCCTTTTCTATTAATCACAGAAATATATACAGTTGTAAATTTTGGTTTATCTAAATTTAGAATGTACTTTCTAGACTCTTCAAGATCCATCGGTTAAGGAAAGATGATTACCTTACCGGTAACCTATAAACTAGAGTCAAGTTCATCCAACGTCACGACACCTGTGGACTATAATATCGACCATAAACTTTCGTGTCTCAAACCAGCTATTCCACAACATCCTTTTATTAATCTCCATTCTATATAATTTAGTCGATTACTTACCGATATCGCCTCACATTCGAGGTGCCTGAGGTTTTTGTCATCGTCGTCCTTCTACCATCGCATTCGTGAATACGAGAGTGGTCCAAGTGTCTCACTTATACCATTCTTGTTTACATGGAATGTTAATTGCTCGAGGGGATACCATCCGCACAGCGGCCAGCCCAGTGGCGGAACGTACAGGTGGAGATTCTAACTGGATCCCCAGAGAATATATATATATATATATATATATATATATATATATATATATATATATATATATTCTCTGGGGAGAATATTCCCATTTCTGGGGATTCAGCTTTTCATAGTTTTGGGAATACATATTAGTCTGACGGGGTCAAATTTATTGAATAGAATACTATCTGTTCATATATTAAGATAAATTCATATGTGTAAATATACAGAAGTGTTCGGTCAGTCACACTTAGAGTTCTCATTTTTGGAATTGGTTATTAAACAACTAGTACTTCTTCGTGTAGTAAAATGTAGTGAAAGCAGTTATGGCAGTAAAATAGACCAGGTGCAAGTATAACTAATTATCTTACACTGCCGTTATAATCGTAGAAAACTGTATAAATAAAAACTATTATCTCCTCCTACTATCGAGAGACGGACCCCCCTGAGGTGTTAGCTATTCGACGCCTCTGGACTAAACTGTTGATCGTCTACCTGTTAAGTGAATTGAAACTTGGATATCGTTAATTACCCTAGAGATAATTTGAAAAGCCTGGTATCTTCATGTTGATGCTTTTTAGGATGTCAACGATTGTACTATTACTTGCCCGGGGGCTATTCATTCAGAGAAAGGGAACGCAGGTATAGAATGGAAATTAATTTGTCAGAATTTGTGTCGTCGATTAGTCAGGTACGGCTGACTTCAGTGAATTACTAGAATACTTTGAATTCTATCATCTAGGGTTTCCTAAAATAGGTCTGTTAGGTACGTCCTATAGACTCAATGAATATTGGCGAAAATCTCAGAATGGGCGACATCTACATCTCTAGTCAAGAACTAGTGAAACAGTGAACAAGTAAAATCGGTTTGGTATGTTATAGGTTTTGTGTTTGTGGAGAATAAGGTTTTTTACTTTTCCGCACTCCACTATAAGCGGAAAAGTAATGTAATCGTGTAAAGAAAAAGGGAAAGAACTACATTTTTTGAGTTTATTTTTCGTTTTTCGGCCTAAAAACAAAAAAAAATGGTTTTTAAAAATGGTTTAACTGCTGTGTGTCGTCGTTGTCATCGTTGTCGTCGGCATTTATTCTTGTTAGCACGATAACTCAACTAAATCGTGCCGGATCGATCGGGTTTTGACTGATTCATGTCGGAGACGTCTCCCAGACGACACCTATTGATTTTGAAGTGGATAGCACACACCACTCCCTCCCTGGGGTCTATTTGAGAAATTTTCTTTGTTAGCACGATAACTCAAATGAATCGTGTCGGATAGATCGGGTTTTGACTAATTCTGATCGGGGACGTCTCCCAGATGACACCTATTGATTTTGAGGTGGATAGGACACACCCCACCCTGTCCATGGGTCACGAGAAAGCACGATGGTGGACTATTTGAGATTTTGTTTTTAACACGATAACTCAACTAAATCGTGTCAGATCTATCGGGTTTTGATCGGGGATGTCTCTCAGACGACACCTATTGATTTTGAGGTGGATAGAACACACTTTACCATGTTCATGGGTCATGAGAAAGCACAATGGTGGACTATTTGAGAAATTGTTTTTGTTAGCATGATCACTCAATTAAATCGTGTCGGATCGATCGGGTTTCGACTGATTCTGATTAGGGACGTCAACCAGACGACATCTATTGATTTTGAGGTGAATAGGACACACCCCACCCTGTCCATGGGTCATGAAAAAGCACGGTGGTGACTATTTGAGAAAAATTGAAAAAAGTAAAAGTGCAGCATAAAACCCATATTCTGCATTTATGTGTTGGTTTATTTTTTCTCGGCCACTCAATTTCGCGATAAAGATGTTCTACGTGCGGAAAAGTCCGTTTTAAAGTTTTAAAACTGTTTACTTACGTGTAGTTTAGTATTTAAAGAGCTGAAAGGGGTAAAAGTTATGTATTGGTGATACGAGGAAAAAGTGGAAACTATTGACAAAACTATTCTTACAAAATCTCGACGATTTTGTAGTTTTTCCGATAATTATAGGTGTTGTACCAGTGACATTTGTCTTAATTTTCCTGAAGATGAAACATTTAAATTTCTTGAGATTTCTTTCTTCCTTTTCATATTTTTATACACGGTAATTAAAAAAAATATATTCATCTGAAATAAGTCAGGTTCAGTTGTTTTTACGACAAATTCCTGACCCAAATTCGAGGAAGGGCTGGATACATAAGTATGGCAAATTCAGATGCGCAACTTCACCCTCTTGGCCAGAACAGGTATCTGCCCACAAATATTTCACAATATAAAATGATATAAAATGAAAATATTTTATAATGTAAAGCCACCAGTTGAAAGTAGATAAGTGAATATTTATACATACAGCTATGTATGTATAAATTGACTTAGTGATTTAATTTAATTTATTGATAATTTCAATTAATTATGTGAACTCAAATTTCAAGTTTGAATATTTTATGTATTTTGAATATTTCTTGTATTGAAAGTACGAAATCAAAATATTTGTGGAGTTCTTTACAGGAGAGGTAACATAAATGGCAAGAAAACAGAAGGTGTTGTAATCATGTATGCAACTGTAACTGCACACATATTTATTGTTAAATCAAATGATATTAATGTGTGATAGTACTGTAATGAAGGATATATAATTAATTTCCTTCTAACTGGAAATTTTTATTCCAAACGTTCACTGCATTATAACCGAATACCTTAATATGCGAAAGTTGAGGTTGACGAAGATGATTTGCTATTTCTCGCAAAAGACCGAATCGAGCAGAAAGATGATGTAGTTGCACATTGCATCTACCACGCGGTAAATGGAAGTTAGTAGGAGTTTCTATATCCTCCACCCCCCATACACCAAGTGGATGTGTGCATCCTTTTCCTGTTGACGTAACATTCTGCATTTTATTTGAACATACATTTTTATAATAGCATAATTTAATTTCATGTATCATACAATTTATTCAAATTTGACTAAAACATGTTGTTTTCGCCAGTGCTTCAATCGACACAGTATTTCATGTTTTTAAGGGATGTGTGACCATTTTTCATTGCGAGAAATGCATCTTTCCTGAAACTAGAACCATTTCTGGATTTAATGGTGTTAGTCCCATGAATATTTGAGCACTAGAAGTGTTCTAAATATTTTTTTTGGAAATAGCGAAATTTAGTCATCGGTGTGATGATGCAATAATCTTGATTTCAATAGCTCTTCTAGACAAAATATGTGTATAAAATGATAAATAGCGAAAACACTATTGTCGGATAAATTATATATTACACAAAATTTACAAATAAATTATTCATAATTAAAAAAAAACTGCAACATATGACGGACCACCCCCTTTCTGCTCGAAGTCATCTTCCAATTTCGTCCTCGCCCTCATTTTTTGTTTGACTTTTTGTTTAATTGTATTTTTAACACCGTTTGCCTTTTTTATACTTTCAATATCAAAGCTTCTGAAAGTAATATAAACTGAGGGGTAAAGAGAGATAAGACAGTAATACCATAAAATGATCTGAACAACTTCCCTATTGGGAACTCCATGGGGAAAATCCCGGGTCTTTCTCTTGAGCAAGCGTTTTTAGGCCCACAAAACCTCGAATCGTTATCAGAGAATATCGATTTCATACTTTAAATATATAATATCCATAGTTTGTTTGAATCGAAACCGGGTATAAAAGCGGGGTAAATATGAGAAAAACCCTTCTCTGAGAAATTGCATTTTTTTTGTTTTCGGAAGAGATTTCTCAAAACTGATTGATTGTTTTAACTCGAGTCTGTGTTACCATATAAAATACACATTCGCAGCTTGTGGTTTTTAAAGATATTACTCAGGGGCTGAGAAAAAAAAATTTACAACATAAGAAAATGGGGTATTTTTACAACTATGTATCACAGGCCACCAAATATTATTAAACCAAAATTTGAAAAATTTTGCAATAGGTTACGCTGTACAAAATGAAAAGAGAATGAAAAAAATAGTAATTAGGAGTTGTGAAAACGGAGTCAAAAGAGAATCACTTTTCTCATAAGGATAAAAAGTGATCACACTCCTCTTAATGTGACAATTCAGACCCAAGAGAGTTATCAGCTGTCATGTCGTCTCGTCCGTCGACTCCACCAGAATCTGTCTATTTTAGCTCTTGGGGTTCAAATATTTTAGAATCATATTAGGACCGTTTCCTCAGGATCGTAGTGTACGTGCATGTATTCACATGGTAATTTAACTAGAAAATACACAAATTATCATGTCCAATCCATACACTAATGATCAGTAATTATGTAGATAAACGGAGACATAATTTAACGAAAGTTAAATTATGTCTCCTTTTATCTCCTAAATACTTACTGATCACTTTCTACTTTTCCGCACTCCACTATACGCGAAAAAGTAATGTAATCGTGTAAAACAAAATTTTTTTGGTAGGGTTTATTTTTAGTTTTTCGGCCTAAAAACCAAAAAAAAGTTTTTAAACCATTTTGTGTGTGTGCGTGTGTCGTTGTCGTCGGAATTTAATCTTATTAGCACGATAACTCAACGAAATCGTGCCGGATCGATCGGGTTTTGACTAACTCTGATCGGGGACATCTCCCAGACGACACCTATTGATTTTGAGGTGGATAGGACACACCCCACTCTGTCCATGGGTCATGATAAAGCTTGATGGTGGACTATTTGAGAAAAATTGAAATAAGTAAAACTGACGCACAAAACACATATTCTGCATTTATGTGTTGGTTTATTTTTTCTCGGCCACTCAATTTCGAAATAGAGATGTTCTATGCGCGGAAAAGTCCGTTTTAAGGTTTTAAAACTGTTTATTAATGTGTAAAATCATGTATTATAGCTTGCATTAATGGTTAACAACGATGCATTGCGTGATTTTTTTTACTCACAAGTAAAATCTATTTGTTTATGCAATAAGGGATATTGCATAAACAAATAGATTTTACTTGTGAGTAAAAAAAATCACAGCGGCTTATACGATAAGTATAATCAATTATTTAAATTTGTATCTTATATGCAGTAGTTTATGACGGCACAGTCTGCTGCGCGCATGAACAAATTAAAATTTAGTATTGTAAAACTGAGACGAATGTCTAAGAAATGTGGAAAATTATCTGACGACACATGTGATATTTCTTGTGTAGCAGTAATTGCAAATAGTAATTAATAAATTTTAAAAGTTTGAAACTCAACGCATAGTAAGTAATTTTAATTAAATATGAAGGTGTCGTTACCTAGTATGGTTTTTATTTTCATATGAGTGCCCTAGAACTATGGTTGGACTTATTGATGAATCGATATGAAAATTCCTTAGTCTTCCAACAAACGGAATAAACTTAAACATACACTCACAGACAAAAATATTGTATACTTTATTTTAAGTCATTATTTTTATCTTATTTCTTTTCCTTTTAAAACTTTTTTGTATTTTTTATTGCTAGATACATTGTACTGGAGTGTTTTACTTATATAGTCAAATAAATTACATATTGAAGCTTTATTACAGATTTGCAGACGAACTAATAAAATAGCCATTTATTTGTCACATTTAATTAGAAAGAGTAAACAATAACGACAATATAACAATACTTTAAGGCAAAATATTAAAAATTTAGTACATAGTATTTCCTCCTCAAGCTCTAACGATAGCATGTATCCCTCTAGGGATGCTCCGCAGAAGATCTTGGATGGTTTCTTGCGGAATTTTATTCCATTCTTCCTGTGCAGCAATTATTAATTCTGCAATTGAGTTAGGAACTGGATTTCGTGCTTGTACATATATGTTGCTTCAGAATGACTCATAGATGTTCTAGGGAATTAGCATTGGTAGCTACTCTAGTGCTTCAATCCCGATATCCTCAAGGTACTGCCGGGCATTATCATGTATTAGCACAAAGTTATGGTACCCAATGAGGCCGGCATAAGGTAAAACATGCTCTTCAAGGATGATGCACCAGTCATAATTCACTCTTAAAATTACCTCAACAAGCTCCGTCCGACTCTCCCAACTAATGCCTCCCTAAAGCACAATGGAATCGTCACCAAAGCTAACGTTTTATGCAAGATTACATTGTATAAAACGTTCCTCAGACCTCCTGTATACTCCATAATTGTATTCTTGTTCCCTTTGTGAGAAGGACTTTTCCCCACTGGTGTTCATTCCAATCAGAATGGGCTCTTGCAAATTGTAACCGTCTGGTTTCGTGACGTAGGAGAAGCCTCCTAACAGGATATTTTGGGTTTATACCGAAACCCGAAATTCCTTTAAGTCTCCTTATTATTATTTTAATACTTACATTCACTTGCTTTCTAATCAGTAATTCATTTTTCAGATGCGGAGCTGTAAATGAGCGTTTTCGCTGGATAGAATTCTCAAATATAGCTCATCTCTTGGCGTTGTACATCTTTTACGACCTTGACCAGGCCGTGATTTGTACTCTCCAGTCTTATTGTATCGTTTTACTATACGAGAAATAGTCGATTGATGAATATACAATCTCCTCGCAATATCTTC
This sequence comes from Rosalia funebris, assembly GCA_037954035.1. Taxonomy (NCBI): domain Eukaryota; kingdom Metazoa; phylum Arthropoda; class Insecta; order Coleoptera; family Cerambycidae; genus Rosalia; species Rosalia funebris. The sequence goes on from JAZFAV010000015.1 coordinate 38,860,236, forward strand.
TTGTCTGTAACCCTCGTTTTCTGAAATAACATTTTTAACAGAAACTAACTCACTTAAATGATACATCTTACTAACCAAAATAAGTGTTTACGTCTCGTCGATAGTATTGCCTATTTCGCGCCTGTAAGATTTCGACCATTTCAATATTTTATTTAGAACATTTATAAATAATCCTGAAAAATGGATACGGTAGCGGGATGTTCTTCTGAACGTTATTCTGAAGAAAAGTGTAAATATAATGTGAACTTTTTAAGAGACTCTTTTATAAAATCAACATTGGAAGAAAAAATTCAGGTTAAAAATATCGGGCGGCCCAAACCGACAATACAACGGCGGCCCAATATCGACAACTTAACACAAATTACAAAAAGGGGCGAAAAGAGATTTAGGAGACTATTTAAAATAGAACTAACTATATGAAAAATATGATTGGCTGTGCGGTTGTGAAATAAGAAATAGTTTGTTTTGTTTTCCGTATATACTGTTTGCTCTGGAAACTGCGGAATCCTGTTGGGTGAAAATTGGTATAGTGGATTGGTACAGAATTCATACTGTACTAGAAATAATTTATCAACGACCAGATTTTAGAATTCTATCTGGAGCTGTACACTGCCTGAAATTCATTATCGAAAATAATCCACAGAAAGTTTTTTCAGCAACCTATGATCTGCTCCAAATTATAGTAACAATTCCGATATCCACTGCGGAAGCAGAAAAAAATGTTTCGACATTAAAAGGAATTAAAACATTTTTAAGAAGCACTATGAATGAAGATCGATTGTCTGCGTTAGCCATGCTGTCAATAGAAAAATAATTGGCCCAAGAGATTCCCGATTTTAATAACTTAGTTATCAATAAATTCGCAGAATTCAAAGAAAGGAGAATGGACGTTTTATTTAAACATTGTGTTTAATTTGTTTTTGTTCTATAAAACTAACATATTGGTTATTATCAGGTTAATATAAACTAGGTATTTTACTATATTCTACACCCATTTTTTGTTGAATATACATGCAAGAAATATCCTGCAAAATGTAAGTAAACATTACCAACAAAAACAAAATTAAGTATATTTATTATCATTTTAAAATATGAATATTTTGTACTTGTATGTAACACAACTAAAGAAAGAATTTATGTGAACCCCCAAAGTTTTCGTCACGAGCCGCCGCTGAATAAGCCACCAATATTCCCAATACGCAAAATTACTGTCATCTTTTTTGGTCCTTCAATAATTTAGGTAAAATAAATCAAACTATGTGAAATAAAGTATTTTCGTGTACTTTATTGTTCTCATAAAGTATTGAGTATAATTGCAAAAAAAAAACGTACAATACTTCATTATAAAGTACGGGTGGCAACCCTAATCCTAAATCACAAAAGACTTATAGAAGAACTAGTAAATAATTAATAACATCGTCTAAAGAAAAAATCCATTTCCAATTCAAATCGAGCGAAAAGAATCTCATTAAATCAAAAATCAATTGCGTTGTCACTTCTTGAGGCTCGTGTCCGGTGACTAATTACCAGGTGGGTTCTTGACCCGTGCAGATAAGCCTAAATATCAAACGAAAAGCAGCTGCCCACGTAAGTAAATGTATTGTTGCTGTAATTGTGACACGAATTACGATTTCGTTATCATGACTTTGAACTTTGACAAAAGCGTCTGCTAGTCATTGTATCTCCCACACACGAGTCTCCTTAATAACAGCGATCGCTATTCAGGAGTGGGCGATATACGAGTAGCCCATTAGATTATATCCGTGGATCTATTTGCACTGATAGTCCTGTTACAAGTGTTGTCTACGATGTGGGGACGTCGATAAGGAAAAATGCGCAATAGAAGGATTTAGTCGAATGTAGATTTTGGAAACTGCAGTTCTAGGGTTGTTTCTTCACACACTGCCAGCTACTGTTACGTAATAAGCAAAAACAGCCGTAAAAATGGTAAAGTTACAAATAAATGAAATCTTATAAGTGTACATCAAATTATTATAGTGGGTATTTCAATAAGGACGCTTGATTTTTAAACGTAGATAAAACATGTTGTGTGTAAGAAAGACATCCACTCAGTTTTTATTCTGCTTGAAAGAACATTTTATGGCATTAAGTATGGAATATAACGTCGTTGAAATGTCTGCCGCGGTCGTCGTTATTAAAAGACCCATAGTACGTTTCTTAAAACTTAAATTTGAGACGCAGGGTTTACAAAATATCTTACCTCTACCACAGTATTGGTCGATCAAAATAGAAATACATAGATAATAATTTTGGTATTCGATTCTTACCATTATACTCTCCAATCCTTGAAACTCTTTCAAGTGATAGTATTTCGACATTATTTTTAAAGCAATCATAATGTTTCTTTTCTTATAAGAAATGATCCCTTATTTGCCTCTCTTTATTTAATGTGCAGTAAAGCATGTCAACAATAGGAACAAGTCTCTCCTCCTTCAAAAGGTCTCAAGGAGACCTTTTGAAGTAGGAGAGTGAATATCGAGTATGTATGAATGTACACAGAGTTCTGTACACGAGTTCTGTAATTGATAAGGCAACACCAATACGTCCTCGTCGTGGTCGGTCAGATGAAAATATTGCTGTAGTGGGAGAAAGTATACGGGAATATCCAAAAACATCAACTCGACGTCGTGTACACCAACTGAATCTGTCAAGAGCCACTACGCATCGGATTTTAATGAAAGATCTGCATGTATTAGCATACAAAATTCAGTTGACACAACAATTAAAAGTCACAGACCATTTACAATATCGTACACTTACTTGTTAATTGGGTGTTAGAAAAGAAAGAAAGTGATACTGACTCTTGCAACAAAATTTTGTTCAGTGATGAAGAACATTTTCATCTTGACGGATGAAAATGAAATTGGGATGCTGAAAATCCACATGCTCTTCACGAAAAATAAATGCATCCCCGGAGATGCACGGTTTGGTGGCATAGGCGTAGTTCTACTCTTAGATATGGGGGTGCTGAAGTCCCAAGGGTTCTACCAATATGCAATAGCGGAGGATGAAAAAAGGGAACAAAACTTGGAATTCACAAATTTATATTTGTATTTATGTTTGTTTCTATTTCACATCAACAAAAATCTCTATTCCAAAACAAATAAAAATAGAAAGATATAAAACGTACAGGATAGGCTAGTCATTCTTAGCTCAGAACTTCAGCGGTAATGTTCGAATTCCTGGTCGAGTAATAAACTCATGCATAATTTCTTAGGGGTTAATTGTTTTTGCTATTTCATTTTCAATATTCAATAATGGTAAATCGACTTTGCGTCATCGTAGTTCTCAGCCGGTTCTTAATTGTTCTCATAGTCGAAAATGATTTTTCACAAGATGCTGTGTTTACTGGCAAGATAAGAGCAACCTTATAATGTTGTTAATAATTATTGAATGTATTCTGATCAAGAATTTGCTTAATTTCCATACTATCAAATTCAGAAGTTTCGTTACCTTCGCTGTTATTTAGACAATTTTTTAGAATAAGCATTACAGCTTTTAAAATTTCATTGTCAGTGGAAGAAGTCGTGGTATAATATTCAATAAATATACAACTTCCTTGAAAATCGACTTTTAGAAAATTGTTTATAGCCTTTGTCAACTCCTGGATTTCCGGGGAAAATCGGATTTTCATATGTCTCGCCATTTTATTCAAAATGCGATTATAAGCATTGTTTCGAAAACTATCTTTCATAGGTGTGAGTGAATTGGTAGCACAATCAGTATCCATATTTAAATTTAGGCTGGATCCTCCTACAGTAGACAGGACAACGTAGTCTTTGAACAATTTTGATTCATTTCTTTTCCTTTTGGAATCCCTCTTAGGGTCGACATCAATTCCATTATTTTTAGCAACTGTTTCAATACCCTTCCAGAATACGGATATATCATCTGAATCTCGTTCCAGTGTTTTGATGGCACCATTCACAATTGATGTAGATTCTACTAGAGTTCCTTGCTTTTTCTGAAGTTGTTTGCTCAGTATATTGATATCACTCAAAATATCAGTCATAATATACAATAATGTCAAAAATTTGATTTTTGTAATGCAATTTAACAGACCTACTGCCTCAACAACTCCTCTATTTTCATTAAATTCAATTTCCTCCTTCAGCAACTGAATAATACAAAAATAATTTTTCTTTACAGCGCTACTGTCTTCAGCCCACAATTCCATCAGGTATCGCTTAGCCGAGTTAGTTCAGTCACTTTTATATTAAGTGTTTTTGGAGATTTATGAACTTTGTTGCTGGATATTCTGGCTGCTGGCTGCTGCATATTCTGGATACGAGAAGCGACCGATGCAGACACAAACCGCGAGGCATATTACATAAATGGCAGGTCGACGAATACAACTTCCAGTGTTGCCAGATTTACAATATAGGATTATTTTTTATTACAAATTGATATTTATTGCAGTTTTCAATTTTTTTTGTTTTGATTATCCTTTTTGAAATTTATTATAATGCTGTAAATGGGGAGCACAGGAAAAAATTGCTTAATATCGGAATATTTCTGAGAGTGCTAACCTGAACCTCGGGGGTGCTTAGCACCTCCATGCACCCCTCTAACTACGCCTATGTTTCGTGGGCATTTTGGACTTGTGTAATTAGACTATACTCCTTGACACCCAGTTCTTCTTCACAGTTGTTGATGAAAGTCGTTAACTATCGACGCCCTATCTTCGACAGAACACAAATGGCGGGCAATTCAAATGTTATAGTTCCAACTGAGACGCCCTATATAATTTATTACTAATTATAACAATGAAGAGGAATATGACAAGGACGTTATATTTCTCTTTAGGTTTGCTATTAATATCACATGTTGTTCTCCATATTTTCCTATTATTATCATTTTCTACCTTCTGCCATCTTACTTTCGTTTTCGTTGCGCCCGCCAGCTCTCGTGAGAATATATTTAAGAAGTCGAAAACATGATAACCACCTTGAGTTATTCCGTTCTATAATGTATCGTTTTTTTTTTGCTTTAAGAGGTGCAAATATAACATAATACCTATAATTAAGTAATACGTAATAATGTAATACTTTAATGTCCTTGTAGCAAACGCTGCATGACGCATTCGTGAAATATTTAAATAATCTATTAGTTCCCTGTTATTAACAAATTGCAACATATTTATACGCTTTTCGTTTGATCATTTATTTGCGGTGCATAATTGTGTCAGAACGTGGAAGCTCGGTGGGGAGTAGACATTCAGTGAGATTAAGAAATAATATAGTGTAATAACTATAACAATAATTAATGGAAATGACTTTTATTAATTTCTATGTATTCACTACATTCTTTAGCAAAGTTCTCTTATGCCGAGTAGATAGAAACGCTGTTATTAATTAATAGACTTATCGGTTAATTTGTAGTTATTTTGAAGGCTGTTAAAATAAAAGGTTTCAAGTAAATACCAGAAAATAATAAAAAATGCAAGTATATTCAATTATAATTATTTTTAGGTGGGTTTTTCAGTCAATTTATATAAGGTATTTAATTTTTTTTGACAATAATTATTTTCCAATACCAAAGTTTTAACCAACATAAAAAAACAACGGAAATCAGCTCGGGAGGTGCAGCGGACTCACCTATTTCAGAACACGCTAGTTACTTTCGATCAGCGTAGTTATTAATTACTATACATTGTGGTCTATAAGTATTTACGTATAACTTACTTATAAATTACTTAAGAAATAAGTACATATTCCCATCTATTTATATACGATCAAAACTAAATGTTTGATATGAAAATTCGATCATTTATTTTTAATGAGTATAATTATATAATTATTGTTTAGTTTTATGAGTATATCAATATAACTATAACCCTTATTCTGTTACCGGAATAATGTTTCACTTTTCAATGTGTGTAAAGGTATATGTAACATCATTATACGCGTAAAAACATATATTTTCTGATATTATAAAAGCATATTCTTTCAAGAAATTTTGCATTATAAACTTCCTAAATTTTTGTTGATGATTTCATACTTATCTTTACTATATTTTTCCACTCTTGTCTAAGTGATAGAAAATTAAGTGTAGAATACCATCAGTAGTCTTTGTGGAGGTTTCGTAACCTCAATTTTATTTGATATATTCATTAATGACATAAGTCTGACCCTTGATAGCAATATTTTAATGTACACCGAAGATTTAAAATATTCAAACAAAAATGTATTAATTTTTAATATAAAAAAAGCTTTTATATGACTTTTACTTTTAGTTATACGAAAGAAAGCGTATACCAATAACCCAATGTGATCAATTTAAGGAATTACAGGTTACATTTGACTTTAAATTTACTAAGACCACATTAATAATATTATCAATCATGCTTTCAAATAACTAGTGGATTTATTATACGTAATTCAAGGTATTTTTTATACATAAACACTATCAAACTATTGTATTACTCTTTGATACATTCTAAACTGGAATATGATTGTATTGTATAGAGCCAAAGCTATGATATCTACATAAATAAGATGGATAAAGTTCAAAGGCATTTTTTTTAGGTAAATATGCTATAAAGCAGATGGCATATACCCACCACGACGTACGTACCTCGTACCTAGCTGAATCACTAACAAGGTTTTAGTTGAACCTTCCATCTCAAAGAAGAGATTTATTATCTATTTTTGTATTCGCTTTCTTCTTAAAATTATAAATGACATGATTGATTTTCATGACATGTTACAGTCTTGAAATTTTAACACGCCATATTCTCCAACACGCAATAACTTCTTGTTTTACGTGAAAACTTCTAGAACTAATATATTGCAATCTTCCTCGGTATACATATATGTACAATGTGTTCAAATTATCATTGTTATCAGAATAAGTTTGACATTGTAAAAGTATTATTTTGTAATGATATTTTTTATGTATACCTACCTATATAATATACAGAATGGAAATGAGTAAAACAACTACTAAATTTTATACCACTATATTTTCACAGAAACGTAACTGCAGTTTCAACAATTTTTATGTCATTTTCAAAGGATGATTCAACTAAGAATCAACTATGATTCAACTAAGTTGAATCATCGTTTGAAAATGACATAAAAATTGTCGAAACTGCAGGCACGTTTCTGTGAAAATATAGTGGTATAAAACTTAGTTGTTTTACTCATTTCCTTTGTGAATTATGAACTACCCCAGAGTAACGGCTTCTTCGATTAATTTCTACCTATATATCTTTTTTATTTATCTTTATACTACTCCTGTGATTGGGTTCTTATCTGTCTTAGCAGTTGTATGTAAGTAAATAAATAAATAAGATAACTAACATCAGGAGTTACTTCATCTCTCATTAACACAAGTTTCACTTTATTGATAAAACTCAAACTTGATTTATTACCTAGAAATACAAAAATAAACCCAAGAGAATTATAAAATCAACAATCAGTCAGAATTACAAAGAGAATTATACTTTCAATATCCCAAAAACAAAACAGCGAAGGTTCTATTTTGTATTAAGGGGACACTGAACCACAGTTTTTTTATTTTTTTTCTTTAATTTGACCATTTTATTAAGCTGTTAAATCGACACACAAAATTTCATCACTTTTTTGTTTAACTTTTAGTCAATGTTTTTTAAATCGTCTTTTATATCAGGGCATTTCTACACTATATAAGAATATAATTTAAAATTTTCAGCTATTAAAGTTCAGCTAAATTCCGAGTAATTTAGGAGTTTCGTCAAAGTGACAAAGTCTAACTTATCAAGAGAGGAGTTTTTCGAACGAACCAACGGTGACCTCTAGAAAAGTCGTTTTGCTAGTCGATTTTATTTCTTTCATGATCGATTTATTATTTTCGTTGGTAATATTGAGTTCCTAAGCCTTAAAACCTACCAGGTTACAAAGTTTTGTGTTTTTACCATTGTTTTCAGTGTTTTGTGTGTTTTAGTGAAAAGTAAAATCATGCCTCGTCATTCGAAAAAGTATTCTCGTACATTTGTTCGTACAAAAAAACGTCAATAAAGCAGGAGTTCATCGCCTGACCATTCTGTAGTAGTTTAACTTTCTGATATAGAGAAAAGGGAAAAGACACCTACACCATCGAGTTCTCGAAGTCCTTCGAGACGCTCTTCGTTGTCCTCGTCCGGAGCTAAACATGGTATGCTCGATTAATACGATAATTTGGAAAGCAATTCGGCCTATAATTTACTACATATAAATAATCTAGGTGAATTTTTTGAGGTCTGAGTTTATTCACTGGAAGGAGATTTGGTTTGCCAGTGGATGTCTTAGTTTCCTGTTTAAATTGCCCGTTCAGAAAAACCATGATCAATTTCCTACGATTGAAAAGGACATTGAAGGGAAAACCAATAGAGTTTATAAGTATATTACAAGGCTTGCTTATGCTAGTAGAGTGATCGGGAAAGGGATGGAAGCAATGCGCTCTTTTTTCCTGTAATTACTTTACCTCCTAGAAAAGTGGCTACATATAAGATCCTTATGCTTGCGACTGAACAGAGGCTAGAAGACCACTACGAAGAAACTGAAGACCTTGATAACCCTTCCTATTGCTCAGGACAATATTATATTGCAGCCAAAAGCATAAAAAAACTATTTTATTTTCTTATCGTAAACATTGATTTTTATTTCCAAAACTTAATGTTTACATTACAGGACCAAAGTACATACATGGAATTAACCAGTGGTACCTGAAATTTATTAATAAAAAAATAAAAAAAACTAGATTAGATAGAGGTGTGGGGTTTTAAAATATGCAGAAAAGATGGAAGTTTAATTTAAGACAGTAAATAAACCTTAATTGCTTTTTCAATTTTCGACATCAGTAAGCATCCCCTTAAGTCCGAAGCAATTGAGTAAAACAACTAAGTTTTATACCATTATATTTACACAAAAATCGTAACAAAAGGATGATTCAACTAAGAATCTTCTCAACGTTCTTAGTTGAATCATCGTTTTGAAAATGACATAAATGGTGTCGAAACTGCAGTTTCGGAATTTACGTCGGAATTATGAACTACCGCAGAATAACGGCTTCCTCGATCAATGCCCTTAAGCTTTCCCCATCAATGAGGAATACCACTTACTATCCAATCTTAAGTCTTTATATCATCTTTATATCGCTTCGTTTGCTGCGGTGAATTGATGAAGGACGACAACTCCGAAACATACACTCTTTTATTATTTTGGTATTGAAATTGCATTTCCACATCATTAGCGTGCTCGTGGAATGCTTCTCCTCATCCACGACGGAAATTTTTTTAAATCACGTCAATTATTTCGACTAAACAATCGGACACAGTTCATCTGTCTGTTTCATTAAGATTAAATTAATTTCGTTCATTCGCAGCTTCGCAGTCGTTTCGCTTTAATGGCGCTGTAAATAGCTGTAAAGAGATGCTATTAAGTTGGTTGTTAAACATACCTACTTAGGGAGGACTATATGTAGCTTCGGCAAATATTTCCATACGGATTAATTGTAATTAATATTTATGTGTTTATGTTTGTTTAATGGCTCTTATATTATGAGAAAATATTTAGAATGAGTTTTGTATCGCCATTAGGTTTACATTAACCATCTATTTTATTATTAATTGTTCGTTTACAACATAGTGTAATGAAGTTTGGAATGAGATGCTGAGGCATCATCACGAAGAGTCGGATGCAATTAGGTTTTTGATAATCATCGAACGTTACTTATTCATATTGTTTACATAATTCTTGGAGAACGAACCTAAAATCGTTTCGAAAAATGTCTTTTCTAAACACTTTTGAATACAACTAACAAAATTACTATCAACGAAAGCAGTAACTGGTAGTAACTAGTAGCAACACGTTTATTAATTACTATTATGGCCTACAAATTTTGATATTTTGATAGTTGAGTTATTTACGCTGATTTCGTATCTATCTTCCGTTTTTGCCCCTCACGTTTTTGATCAACTAAATAATCAGAATAAATCAAAAACTAAAGGAAAAATTATATTTTAATAAACATTATATTTAATAAACATTAAAAAACATAGTAAAAAGCAACAGCACAAATAGTTTTGAGTTTCTAAGTTATTTTTTCTATGATAATCTCTCCCGTCTTAACAAAAAACTTCGTTTTATAGTTTTTCTTGTGTAATCATTCGTTGGATGTTCTCTTTTCAGCATCCAGCAGTAATCTGCCATCATCGCCACATCCCATAGACTCTGGTACCTCCTTTCCATCTCCCTTATATCTTGACGGAACCTTTCACCTTGCTCCTCACTAACAGCACCAAGATTTTCTGTAAAGTAGTCCAGATGAGCATGCAGAAAATGAATTTTTATGCTCATATTACAATCAAGTTTCTTAAACTTATCCAGCATTTTGTTGACAATTTCCTCATACTGCGGATGTTTACGAGTATAATTTCCTAAAAACAAAAATCTGTTATATTTTTAAAGCATATCCAATATTCTTTTTCAATTTCTGTCATTATTTCTTCAAATTGTTGGTCCTGCATTAATTTTCTTATTTGCGGTCCTAGGAAAATGATTTCCTTTAATTTTGCTTCTAATATATATATATATATATATATATATATATATATATATATATATATATATATATATATATATATGGTTAGCACAAGATAGGAGAAGCTGGAGGTTAGCGTCCAACCAGTCTTAGGACTGATGACCTAATGATGATGATATATATATATATATATATATATATATATATATATATATATATATATATATATATATATATATATATATATATATATATCTAATAAATCCACTTTTGTTCGGAACATACTACGTACTTATTAACGTGTCTTAACTATGTTGTAGTTAAGACGTGTAGTGATTAAACCTGTACATAACTACTAACATTGCTCTTGCTGATGAAACTGAAGATATTACTCCACTATAACACTTTTCCACTCACTGTATCGATGAAAGTATGAAACGTCAACAAAAAAATATCGCAACAAGTGGCATGTGTTGTTTATGTTTTAGTCTTTGTCGATGGGGAATTTATTCCCAGACCCTAGACACAATCAAACCTAGTCTATTTCGGGTAGTTGGTACAGATATACTTTTCCTCACCTCAATGTATGCTTAAGTCTCGTGGATGCTCTTTTATTGAACATAGATTCGAGAAAGCTGCATCACATTTTTGATCGATTATATCTTCACTTCACAATTGAGCCAACAGGTATGCACCTACTCAATTTCCACACATTGAGGCGTTCCGTTATAATGCGGCATACATTTGCAGTAGGCGTTTCCAGTTGGTTTCATCTTTGTTATTATAGAGTTTTCTGCTTTCCATATCCATCCTGCTTTCACGGATCTTCCTACACTAACGCCTTCACTAACTCTTTGTGAATGTCGAATACTCTTACCTAATAGAACAGTAATGCGTTAATCATTGTTACTAACTGAATTTCGCAATTCTGGTCGATTCATATTTCACAATGGCAAAATAAAACACAGTCTAGTATAGTTTGGAAAACTTGTGTTACTACATACACCAGTGGGGATAGGAATATGATGCTTACTTAAAAGGCAGGTCATCTTTATACACGCACATGATTGATTATGAGTGATGACCTATCAATTTGTCAGTAACCTGGACATTCAGTATAAAATTATTTTGAATGTAATTGCATACAGGCCAAAACGATAATCAAAGAAATATTCTGGTATAACGAAGTGAACCAACGGCGCCGTGGTCATTACTTATAGCACACCTGGAGAAACCAGGTATGTAAATATCTTGATCGAATGTATACAAAGGCAAAAACTGCGGGCTGTGTTTGTTAACCCACTTGGACGCAAAATGCCACCGTTTTATTTGTATTCAGGTGCAATGAAATATGTTGCCTTATAAGAGGAATGCGTCATATCATAATAACAATAACTAAAAACGTATCTCCGACGTCGTGCGTGGAAACTCTCGCGTATTCCAGTCAATTTGCATATCGTACGTTGCCAGAGGCGGAGATAGGGACGGGCACAAGGTATAGTACAAATTAGTGGATTATCCAAAGGCAAACAATAAAATATGCAGTTATTATAATACTAAATATTTGATTTGTTATGTGATGCCCGCCATTAAATGAAGGTTAAAATAGGAGAATATTGTCGAACCAAAATGTTAAGAGGAGTGTAAAACTGTACCAACGATCTTCTTTTCGTAGTAGTCTGAGATTTTCATCACAATGGGAAATATTGTATCAAGGTTAAAAGTATCAAAGAAATTAAAGTGGCGTCGGCGTCTATGGTCACTGGTAGTTATCTTTTTTTGTGGAATGTCTTGTTCATATTCAAGAAATTGTACTGTATTACTTTTAATATACTCGGATTGTCTATTGCCCATCCCTTTAATGTGGTAACTCGTTTGTATTGGGCGTCTTCATATTTCCTACACTGTAGTAATACGTATATGATTTACAGTTAATCCATCTTGAAATCTCCAGCTGGACTATTTGGCTGTTCTATTTCTTGCAATAGATAGGAATGCGTGAGCTTAGTATGTCCTAATTACCACTTCAACTCTTCGGCATACCTTGCACGGTTTCCTATCCGCTATTGGTTTAATAATTTTTATTTTGAACTCAGTTCTGTTCCATTCACTTTGCCATGTATCTGTTGGTTTCTAATAGATGCCAATGTCACTTGGAATTATATTTATATGAGCATCTGGCTCATCACTTGTTGCATTCTTCGCAGTCTGGTCTACTATATCGTTGCCGGTTACTCCTATGTGGCTGGGATCCAACACAGAATACACTTTTTCCCAATTCTTATAGCCTCTTGATAATACTCAGAATATTTTGACCAATGGTTTAACGGTAAATCTATTTTTATAGCTTGCATAACACATTGGGAATCTGAACATACCAACTGAACATGTTGATAGTGATGCATTATCGACATGTTCAGCAAAGTTCAGTGCCCTCTATATCGTAGAGTTCTACATTAAAAATAGTTGCCCAGTAGTGTAGGCTTCATGTATGTATTTCAGTTAGACTTATGAATGCACTAGTTACTACCTGTTCGGTTTTTGACTCATCAGTATAGAAAATTATGGAGTTAGGATTCTTATCTACAATTTCAAGGAGTCTTGAGCGGTATAAAAATGAGTTTGTACCGCAATCTAAATGACAGGGAGTTGAGTCTCCATAGAGAGATATAACTGTATTTTAGAGTGTAAACAGGAGGGAGGTTCATGTCTAACTTATCCAGATTAAATATATTAACAGATATTCTTGAATTTCAACTACATTCTAGCTCTGTTCATTTCACTTAAAGTTTTAGAGTTAGTTTTAATCCAACAACTCTGTCAGTAGACCTTTCCAGGAAACGTAATACTAAAAAGCAGCACATGATAGACGTATAATCTAAAAGCACTCACAGAATAATAAGTATTGCGTAACTATGTGTCCATATCTTTTACTATATGTCTATATCTTTTACTGGAGAAAATGAAGTAATTCGAACATTCAATAGTTAACTTCTGAGACAGATTTGATGATAAACGTGTTTAAAATAATGGCAAAAGTTATTTCATTACAAACAACATCGGAAGATAAGTTGTAAGGTAGTCTTTTAAATGAAGAAAAGATAATAATGCAATTTATTGTATGGAAAGTGACATAGTATACTATAGAATCACTATGATGATGATGATGAAATTCTCAGGAAATATAGATGAATTTAGACATAAAATATCTGATGCTCGTCCAAAACCTGTTCATTCTGTTGGAAGATGATTAACCACTTTGAAACATAATTGCTAGGAACATACTGTTCCAATTCTCACGATATCCTGGCACTTTGATCAGAGCGATGGAAATTATGTATAGATTGAACGTATTCGTAGATCTTTGAGTTAAACTGCGTATTTAGATCAACAATTCTGTCCTAAGTAAGCCTCTAAAAGTAAGCTGTCATAGGCATAACATTTAAAAGCATTTCTATGTCTGTGCTTACGTTATTCACCAATCTCAGACAAATAAATTGATTCGAGAGGGTATGTGGTAGTTATGATAAAAGGTAAATATTATATCAGTTATTCAAAGTTATTCAATTAAATATACTTACTGGAGTAGGTCGGAACCTTTGTTGTGAAGATAACACTAACTTAGTTTTCCACAAAACACCAAGACATTATACACTACACTCGACGCGCGTTTCGCCAAAAAAGTTGGCATCATCTGGAAATCATTAAAACTGATTAATACTATGGTTAAAACTGCTTAAAACTAAAACTAGTTTTAATCATCTCCAGATGATGCCAACTTCGTTGACGAAACGTGCGTCGAGTGTAGTGTATAGTGTTTTGTGGAAAACTAAGTTAGTGTTATTCAGTTGAAGTTGTGAATGAATGAAGTAATAGTAGAATATTTAGATCCGGTACTATAAGGCCAATCGTGAACATCTCTTGGAACAGCAACCTTTGTGGATATCCAAACGATATCTCTAGGAGAACGTATTTGTATTGAAATTTTCTTTTTCCTTGTCCTTTTAAGGATTTTATTAAGGTTGTTAAAATGTTAGAACATTTTAATTGATCTAGGATTAAAGTGTTGATATACATGTACATAATACGTATTTATAGATTCATTGGCCATGTGTTAATTCCATCCAAAAGGGCTTAACAACTTACGAATTGCTATACTGAAATTTCTGTTAGGTTTCTAAGAGAAATTAAATACATAATGGAAACTTACAAACTACCACACTTTTTAGTTTCGCAAATAAAATGTTTAAATCGATAGTTAACTTCAATGACATAACAAACAGGTACAGATATTTCACAAATACGAATCCAAAACATTTTTTCTCTATATATAAAGAATATCGAGATAAGATGGGAGAATAAGATAGGACTCTTAATTTCCTGGGAGCAATCAAGTATTCCTAATTATTTTTGGTATAAATAAGTCCCCTGGCTCGTTTAGTTTGGAAATATCAGTTTCTGTTTTTTCCTCTGAAAGTCGCTTTCTCTATATGTATTTTTAAAGCCCTTTTTGAGTTTCAATTTTTTTCTCTTAAAATCAGTTTCACTGTATATCTCTATGACTATTCGTTTGCCTTTTCTATGATGATATCTGTAATCGAAAATCATACTTCTTGTTTGTAAACACCTCAAATATCTTGAAAACGTATTTTTGTATATTCCCAAAATTGTTTTTCACAATAAGATTTAATTCACTAAAAAAAAAAAAACTTCTATTTCCTATCCCCCTTTTTCAAGCACTAACAAGGACACCATTGTCGTATACTGTCAATATGAATAACCCAACCTATTTGGTGCTTGATTGCAAATCATTGTTTACTCATTTAGATATCTTGCGCAATTTAGGTCTCTTTGAACTAACGGAATGCTGCTTGTTTTAGCGTTGGTAGTAGAGCAGACACATTTTCTCATATCTATATATAAGATACATAAATTAAACACTGCTACTCTTTATGGTGTGTCAACGTAAAATCGTGGGAACTAACGTTATTGGGCACATTATCACATCATTAATGCTGGTTTGGTACGATCGAATCAGCATCGAGCATCTCCTGGGTTTATACAGGGTATTTCAATAGGGACGCTTGAAATTTGTTAGGTTGCAGCGGCCATGTTAGGTTAAAACAACATCTGTCAAATTTGTTGTGAATTGTTCAGCAGTGTATGGCAAATTACCATGGAAGGTTATAGCGTTCAATAACACGTAAAAATCATCAAATTTTAAACTACAGAAATAAGGAGTTTTTTACTCCAACCCATCTGCAAATGCCTTATGTAATAAGGACTAAACAAATTAGGTCAAAACAGCTATTCTCCTGGCTATATGCCAATCGCCGAGCGCTGAATTACATGACAAAATTTGCCGCATTTTTGTCTAACAGAGTTAGCACTAAAATACAGTGATTGTTCCAAAACCACCAAGAAATATGCAAAGTGTCATCCATCTCAGGATATCGTCAACTGCAGACCGGTTTCGACCATACTATCTTGGGTCTCGTCAGTGAAGTGTAAACGAGTATACCTTTGATAGATGAAGCTCATGATAGTAAGGTCGAAACTGGTCTGCAGTTAACGATATCCTGAGATGGATGACACTTTGCATATTTCTTGGTGGTTTTGGAACAATCACTGTATTTTAGTGCTAACTCTGTTAGACAAAAATGCGGCAAATTTTGTCATGTAATTCAGCGCTCGGCGATTGGCATATAGCCAGGAGAATAGCTGTTTTGACCTAATTTGTTTAGTCCTTATTACATAAGGCATTTGCAGATGGGTTGGAGTAAAAAACTCCTTATTTCTGTAGTTTGAATATTACCCTCTGCGTGGTAAAACTTTGAATTATACTGATCATCAAATTTTATTTTAAAAATCAATAATCCGATCGAGAAACGTTCCGCGAATTACGCGATTTTTATCCTCGCTACAACCCTAGTCCCGCTGAGTCGACTAGAGATGTGTCAACTAAATTTGTAAGTAATAATAAAGATGCTGGTTACAGAAACATTGTGACAAATATCGGTTTTTCTAGTTTTTCTTAGAAGATCAAACTTCTAAGTAACCCCTAATTCTGACTTTAGATCTGTGTTCAGCAGGGAAAATACAAAAAATAAGTATAGTTTATTCCTTAGCACACACAACATTTATTTTTTTGTGGGCCTGTATTATTAGAACAGTTTTATTGCGGATCGCTGGAATAGATGCCACACAACCTATCTCAAATTTTTCTGTTGATCAAATGAGTCCTCTGATACGTTCCGACGAGGTTCGTGGGCACATTAAATGTAAGAATTTATTGCCAATCATCCATATTTAATGGTCGAAATAAATTAATTACCTAATTAGCATCCCACACGTAGGCCATTCGATTACTATCACTGTATATGCACGCTTTTCTCTGCATTTTACGATCATTTATTTCTGATGGTATTATTTTAACGTTCATCAAGCAGAACCTTCAAGTTCATTAGGTATGTTAGTTTTATTGGTTTTTAGGTAAGTAGGTTTATTAACGCAGGAGTTAGAAACACCATGTAAAACGTAAACACGTATCATATTTGAATTTAATAGCGCCTTCACAAAAGGGCAAAAATAGAAAGTAATTCTGATGTATCTTTCTCAGAGAAAATCATTTGTTCAGCAACAATCTTGGCGTCTGAGATTGAACTTTTTGCCATATTAACTACACACACCGTCAAAAGTCTTGGACCCCGCGTATATTACAGATTTCAACTATGTTTATTTTGTTTTTGTTGCTAGGCAACAAAGGTGAGTTATTTAGCTGTCAAACAAGATCAAATAAATTCCTAGATAAAATATCGTTGATTATTTACAATTTTTTTTAAATATTTGCCAGTTTTATTGCATATTTAGTAAAGCCAATTTGATACTTTTCTTTCGTTATAATGCCAGGACGTAAGGTTTCTACATTTAATAGGGCAAGAATTATTGCTTTGAATGATGCTGGACATTCCATTCATCAGATATCCGAGATGTTAGTCATTCCTAGATGTTCTGTTGTGCGAATAGTGTATAGGTATCAAAAATTAGGGACAGTGGAAAGAAGACCACATAGTGGCCTGCCTCGAGTGTCAAATGCACGGCCGGATCAGTATTTGCCCGTAAATACCGAAATGCTTCAACTCCAGCCCTCAAGGCTCACTTTCATGGTACGTTTCGTCTTGTTATATCGACCTCTACATTTCGAAGAAGACTCCATCGTGCAAATTTACGTCCTTCAAGGTCTTTAAGGGTACCCACTCTACTTCCACGACATCGAGCTGCCTGCTTTCAGTGAGCACAGGAATGTAATGATTGGCTTTTTGCAGCAGTGGCGATGGGTCTTATTCACAGATGAAACCAGAATTGGACTGGTAAGTGGTGACAATAGGCAAAAGGCCTGGAGACAGCCAGGTCATCAAGAGAGACTAAATGTTACCCGTGAGGTTGCTTCCTACAATGGTGGGGCAGTAGTGTTTTGGGGAGGAATAATGTTCAATCGCCGTGCGCCGTTGATTCCCATAAATCAGAATATGGCAAGTCAAGTGTATAATGAAAGTGTTATCAGGCCCATTATTTATCCTTTATGCTACGAATTAGGTGACAATTTCATCTTCATGGACGACAATGCGAGGCCACATCGTGGAAGAACGGTTCAATAGGTACTTGAACAGGGAGATATTACCGGATTAGATTGGCCAGCTAATTCCCCAGATATAAATCCCATTGAGAATATATGGGATTTTGTTTCTAGAGCAATTCACAGACGCATAAACCCACCCCAAAACGAGGAAGAATTAGCTGCAGCATCAATAGAGGAATGGAACAATATTCCTCAAGAAATTATCAACTGTTTGGTTGTTTCAATGCACAGGCGTGTCAATATATTACTGAGAAGCAGAGGAGGCCATACCGACTGTTAAGTTATAGTTCACTTTGTCAAAAAATATGTTTTGTTAATTTTTGTCATAATAAATTTAAGCTTAAAAATTGCAAATTTCTTTCTCATTGTTTTCTAATTTACTAAATTTTTAAATATTATTCCTGTATTGCAAAAAAATACATTTAGAAAAAACATACTTTGAAAAACAAATACGATATTTAAAAAAAATTATTTACTAATACTAAACATCGGGGGTCCAAGACTTGACGGTGTGTATATATGGTTTTAGTTGTATTGTTTAGTATATTTCTACTATCTACTATATAAAAATATGGCACATTATTTACTCTCAAGCAGCGTATAAGGACATACCACTTTAGTTAATTGTTTGGTCCATAGTAACGTACACATAAGCATTGTTTTTAACATTGGATCTAAATAATGCATAAAGAACGTAAGCGGTGTAAAATAATATGTAAACAATTATAAAGAATGATGAAAGTGGGATCATATTTTATGTTTAGACTAAACAGTATTTTGTAGTTCAATTACGACAATTGCTAACTGCGTCACCATAAATAAAAGTGCTTTTCTCTAATTGGTCATGCTTTAAAATCTTAAATGGGTACCCCTATTTTTTATTGAAGAATCGGATTCTGCGGCAAAAAGTACGTAAAGTTTGTCTGAAACGTTTTTTCTACTCATGACAGATGGTGCTGTAATTGCAAAAATGTTCTTCTTCATTTTTAAAAAATTCTACGAAAGAATGAAACAATAAAGTACGAATTCATTTACTTAAAAATAGCCATTCAATAGTGTTAAATTTAATTACCCTCCCACCACCGTGGGGGAGGGAAAGTGAAGAGCAATTTTCATATGCTAAATGGAAACTCTCATTTTTTATTAAAACTGACTTAGTTTCCACAAAAACACCAAAGCACTATACACTATACTCAATACGCGTTTCGCCAACAAAGTTGCCGTTATCTGAGATGATTAAAATTATTTTAAGAGTTTTGTGACGAAATGATGAGACGATGTGACGAAAATGGACAATTTTCTTTCTGAACATGCTTTTTTGATGAAGTCACATTTCAATTGAGCGAAGAGTTCAATAGACACAATATGCGATATTGGTCCGATGAGAATCCTCATTGGATGAGGAGGGAATTCCTCATGCACAATATCGATAAAAACATGTTTGGGGTGGAATATTGTGCAACCGAATTGTCGGGTCGTTTCTTATCGATGGTAATCTGACAGGTCAAAAGTACGTCGGTTTATTGAACAACCAGATAATACCGGAAATCCAACACATTGCTGGTATAGCGTTAGACAATGGTTGGTTTCAGCAGGATGGGGCTCAGTATCATTTTGTGTTGATTGTACACAATGTATTAAACACCCCTTTACCTGGGCGCTGGATTGGTAGAAGGGGTGCGATTGAGGGGCCAAAAAGATCACCTGATCTAACTCTAAATTATTACTATTAGGGCTATTTGAAAAACAACGCAATATAATATATATTGCAATATAATATATATAACAAAACAAAACCGGCAGACATCGATAAATTAAGGGAAAGGATAATATAGTGTTCTAATAAGATAACACCAGAAACCATGCAGAAAGTAATTGATAACATTCGGACACTGTCGGAGCACGATTCGGACACTGTCAAATAGCTGAAGGTCATCAATTTGAACATCTCATTCAGTAGGGGATTTTGCCGTTATAGCCTCGGTGGTGAAAGGCAAGGGAACTCGCCTAAAACAAACACTCCGATGGTGAGAGGCAAATTATGAAAACATGTTTTTGTGATTACAGCGCCATCTGTCGCAGATCGAAAAAATCGTTTCAGACAAACTTACGTAATTTTTGCCATATAATCCAATTCTGCAATAAAAAATAGGGTTATCCGTTTAAGATTTTAAAGTTGCCCCCCCGCCCCACCTCAAGGGGTGGGGGTGGGGAATTATGTTGGGCAGTGGCGGCTCGTGGTATCCATATTAGGGTAGGCGATAGCGGCGTATGAGCTTCATCAATCTTTAAAAATAGCGCCGCAGACGAAAATTTTTAAAATTTTCAAGGTCACGCGTTTTCCTGGTACTGCAGAATTTCAATGATTGAATTTCATTTATACAAAAATATAGACTTTCACAAGAATTTTTTGAACTTGATACCTTTTTGTTATTCGTGAATAATAATAGTTATTGTGGGTATAAATAAATTGAAATAAACGAAATATATTTATTGAGTATTATACCTATATTATGTAAATTGGGTTGGCAATAATACATTATTTTAGGGCGCTTTAGGGTATAGGCCTCCTCTTCCCCTCACAGCCTTCCTTAACCATCGCCATTATTGACTGACAATTACAAAGTGGATACCTACTACTTTTTATAATTTAAATTAATGCGCCTATCTTTAATTAATGAAAATTTGTTAATTATATTTTCCGTGAAGTTATCAGATTTCTGAAGTGTGCTAAATAATTCCTTTTCAATTGACATAAGTGCAAGCGACGATAAACGTTCATTCTTCATAGAGTTCCGACTATGCGTTTTAATACGTTTTAATACAAGAAAAATGTCTTTCAACCGATGTACTTGTTGCTGGAATTGTAGCAATTAAAACAATAAGTTTAAAAACCTCTGAAAATATTTCTCAAAATTCATATTCCACAAAATATTTCAACATTGACTCGATATTTAATGTTTCAAATTGATCATCACAATATATAACCCAATATCCCCAGTAATGTTACGGCTTATTCAATGCGAAGGCGTCTTCGAATCTGCCGAAGAACGCCGATCTACTTCAGGCGCCGAATGCATCCGTCTCCAACTGCTTTATTTAAAGAATATAACTGGCTGCAGACGTCTGAGCTGCGATTACAACAACGCTGTTTGTCGTCTTACCGACATCTGGTTGACGTGTGTAGCTATCGATTTTCAGGCATGACATAAAATGTCAGAAATGACAAAATTTTAAAGGTAGGTGGCGCCTACCTTGCCTACCCCGACGAGCCGCCACTGGTGTTGGGCATCATTGGATAGCGCTTTTAAAGTTATCAAGGAAGCATTTCTTATTCTTTGGATCCAATGTGTATTTCTCGAAATATTTTACCGTTTCCATACTTTTTGGACACCCGGTATATCTACCAATAATCAGATTTTTCCTTAGAAATTTAGGAAAATAAAATTTTCATTTATTATAGTATTATATAATCACAAGCATATTCACTTTTTTTTTTTATTAACAATGTTTCATGTTTTCCTGAGAAGGGGCTAGAACTTTCCATGTAGCAACAAAACAAGGGATTGATTAAAGCTGATCAGTTTTAATGATCCTCTGATGATGCCATCGGTTGACGAAACGCTCATCGAGTAACGTGTTCTGTCGCTAATCCTTCGGTGTGTGAAAATCTGGTCAACTGTTCTTGTTTCATGTTTTATTACATGTATTTAAAAATTAAATTATATAATATGTGAAAATTTTATAACGTATTTATTTGCAAGGTAAAGAAAAGCAATTCCATAAGTTTATATATATTAATAGACCAGTTCTTAAAGTTCGATAGATAGTTTACCCATCGATTAGTTATATTAGCTACTCTTTTTCGTTAGATATTAGTTACTTTTCTTACATAAGAAAGTTACACGTTTTCCGTATATCACATATCAACGTTCAATTTCTTGTTTTAACTTATTCTTGCTCAAATTTTATGTTGCAGTTGATGTTTATACTTGATGGTGGATATCCTATTCCTGAGGAGATATTATCCTTGGACACCACTACTATAGTTTATAGCTATTTTTCTATTTATAGTCTTTATACGTATTTATCAGTCATTCACATCATCCACGTCTTTGTTATAAGGATTTACAGCATCTGGTAGATCTCGAGAATTGATAAGGATAATATTTTCACTCAGATTCACACATTACGTACTTACTCGAATAGAACTACTTATATTACAGGTTGTCATTGACAAAACATTGGCAGTACGCAAAATGTCTGGATGTGTCTATACTTATTCCGAGATTTATTTTAAATTCCACGATTACGTTTGACCAAGACAATTATTGATATCTCAGTTTATACGGATACGCTTTATCCGTATTATTAAAAATTATTCATTTATAGTTTATTTCATCGCTATCTGCCAAATAAAAATCTCAAAACATAACCTTGGCTTGTTTTTATAGCTAGGCTCAGGTAGACTCTTCCGTTTATCGACAAGATAGAGAGTTTTTTATTTGGCAAATAGCGATGAAATGAATAGTAATTCTATGTACAACAAACCATTAACGAATATGGAAAAGTAGATTATCTAGATATACAAATTTCAAGTGAACAGTGTTAACATTGTTTGCATAGTTAACATTGTCCTTACTACTATGCGATTTTAAAATGCAATCTGTGTGTTACTAGTAGCAGAAAAAAGTTTATAAAGTATGACTGCCAAAAATAGTGCTGATGATTTTAATTAAGTCTCTTCCAACAATGTGTATTCATGTATGAACTCGCGATTACTAATTCCAATAAGGATGAACTCGCCATATGCAGTTCCGGGACGGCCTGGTGTTCTCAAGTGTGACTCAATTAGATGGTAATAATTCATTTTAAATTATTACCCCCTAAGGTGGTGTATGTGAAAACCTATGTTAGACGAAGCAATCCGCTACAGAAATGAGAAGCAGTATAGCTTTCCTTAGGTGGCACTTTGTCGTTTAGTAGGTAGATGGAGTTTTGCCAATTCTACATGTATGTATATGCCACTTTGGTACAAGGCTCGTCTAATATTTTCAGAGATCTAGACGTAGTGTGCTTATACTGACGATTTTTAATAAGGATGAAATCGCGATATGCAGTTTCGGGACGGCCTGATGCCACTGAGAATCAATTAAATGACATGATTCCTGTTAAATCACTAGTTCAAAATTAAAGAATCCATTAAAGATACATAAAAGTACGGATTGCATCATCTATTGCAAGCAGGTCCGAAATAACCAAACGCAGAACGACAAAAGTAGTATGGGTTTTGGAGAAGCACAATAGATAAACAGATGTATACTTCGTATTAAGTGTTGTTTCTCTAATAACAATTGAAAACTAATATGGACGTATCATCTCTGGCAAAGTCCGCAATTCTGCATCCCTTACACGTCAACAAATATATTAACTTAAACAGAATTCTAAGGTCGAGTTCTCAAAAATATAGTTATAAGGTTACTTCCACAGGACATATTAGTACCGTACCACTCATTATTACAAAAATCGAAACTCGGGCATATACTGCACCATTGTCTTCCTCTAGCAGCCTCATTATATCTAATATATGCCGCATTACTGTTTCTACGACAGCGTAATTAAAGCCATTATATATTATTTTTTAATTTTCAATTTCCATGGCAATTTAAATAAAGAGTGGTATTAAGTTTTACTGCCATTGTTTGCTAAGCATTTCGCCTATTTCCATAGATGTACCATGGTACTAATTGTATTGTCTTCTGTTTCAGAACAACTCATACTAGCAACAGACCCGGAAAAAGGAAAAGGCGAATACGCGTTTGACAATCCGGGATTCAAAGGTAATTATATAGTTTCTAGGTTCATTGTGGCATTGATTGAGATCTATAAGATCTAGTTTGATTTTACTATTATATAATTAATCATATGAGGTTATTTTATCATACAGGATGCTCGAAATGTATGAAATAATGGATATTTTATGGCTCATAAATTGTTTCAATTGTACCTGTCTATTGTACTATCAAGAAAGGCATTTTTGATGCCTCGTTTTCTGTAATGTAGGCAATAATGGATTGAATTTAGAGTATTATGCTTTTGACCTCAAAAATGGCGTGCTCTCTGTTGAGAAAGAGCATTATTAACTTTAAGATTAATTAATCATTGCCTGTATTACATTATTTCACGATAGTACATGCATATGATAGTTCGAATAAGGGTTATTCGATAAAGAAAGGTGTGGTGCTCGCTTAACGAAATTTAATTATTACTATTTCTCAACACATAAAAATTTGGCAAGTTCTGTGTTTCACCTAACCTCCGATATTCACACAGATACGCAGATATACTCAGCCGACTTATGTGGGAATCGAACCCACGTTCGGACTTATTCGAGCCGGCAATGTAGGCCATCCCCAAGCGATTGGAATCATCAACCTAGATTAATTCAGGAGGCCTTCTGCGAGGTAATTATAGGATAATTTACCCTCAGAAGATTTGGCCATACCTGTAAACATTCAATCCATATTAATTCGGATTCAAATCGATAGTCAAATGGTCGAAGTGTTGCAGTTTATGGAGTATTTGTCTTATATTAAGCTGCGGTATAAATTATACGAGGGGGTAGACAAAAAAATCCGAACTAATGTTGTGGTGGACGGAGTTTTTGTAGTACCACGTTCTGCCGCTAGGAGCGTATAGAGCTACCATTCTGGAGTCAGTAAGCCAAGCGTTGTCGCTAAAGAAGTTTGATTTCACTTGACGATATTCTTTGAGGTGAAGTGAATTTGAAGTCTTCCACTGACTTGATTGCCTGTGATGACTTGAATCTTTGAAAAAAGTTTGGATCATTTCGGAACTTTTTGTTTTTGTTTAGCAGATAGCAGTCGAGGCACGAAGTTCGCAGCCACCCTTTTTATCCCAAAATCATCCGATAAAATTCACTGAACCAAACGCCAAGTCACTCCAGACAGTTGTCGATATCCCAGGATGATTTCGCGAAATTTTTGAACGATTTCATCGGTTCGAATCGTGGAAGGACGAGCAGAGCGAGGTTTGTCATCAATTGACATTTCACCTCTTTTGAAATGGAAAAATCACTCAAGCGTATGGACTTTTCCAATAGCATCATTCTTGTAGGTCGCTTTTAACATTTCAAGAGTTCCTGTGCCAGTTTTTCCGAGCAAGAAGAAAAACTTAACGGCCGTGTGCTGTTCACGAGAGATCAGCCATTGCAAAACAATAGCTCACAAAACAACTCTCACTAAGAAATTCACACAAGCCGAACGAAATCTTCTTTAGCGACGACTCTTGGCTTACTGACTCTATTTAAAAAATATTGCATTATGCCTTCAACATGCTTTTACATAGTCCCCTCTCGCACAGTATCACCCCGTGAGATAACAGTGCTGTAGCTCACAGAGTACTTGTTTTACAGAAATCTGCGATATGAGTTATAGATGGCGCTGGGTATGGCGCGTATTGTAAGGAATTATTTAAAAAATACGGCATTATGCCTTTAGCCTGCCTTTACTGTTCATTTCATCGCTATTTGTCAAATAAAAACGCTCTTATTTTGCCGATAAACGGAACAGTCTTCCTGAGCCTAGCCATAAAAACAAGGCACCGGAAGTTTTTGAGATTTTCTATTTGGCGAATAGCGATGAAATAAACTATACATATTTGCGTCCTTACTGACGACCCATAAAAATTTTAACAAATATATGAGGAATTCAGATTTTTACTCATATCATACGAGACATTTTTTTGCCAATGCCATTTTTGAAAATTTCTCACAAAATGAATATTAGATTATATAATAAATTAAGTAACTATTTTTATGAAGTAAATTTTAAAACACCGGATATAACTAGTTTCATAAATTTATCAAATGTTTTTGGTACATGGATGTTTTATAATTTTTTCTAAATGTACAAATTTATTGTAGTATAAATTGTGACCTCAAATATAATTGTATAATGTGGTCAATAAATTGGTAATGACAATGCACTAAAATATGTTCCAATGAACCGCACGAGATATTGTGCCTCCTCCGTTTATATCACCAGCCCTGTATTCATAGATAGTGTGTAGGTAGCGTAGAAATGTCCAAAGATTCCTCGTAATTTAAAATGTATATGAATAATGAGCACTGAGCATTTCAAAAATTCTCAAGAATAGTGTAAATAAATATATACCGTCCCATACCTACGAGTATATATCTGTCTATTATGTATTTACATTATTTAATACTTATTCGTTTCTATAACGAGTTACTTTATCATTACAACTTACACGTAATTTATTTAAATATTATTCATTTAATCCGCCCCTGAATCGTTACTATTGTATGAATGAATCAACATAGGTTCAGAAATAATTCGAATTCCTCGTCGTCAGCCATTAAAACTGCTTATAAATGTTCAATTGAAATTGTCGGCTGATTCGTGTGTACGCAGATAACAGATTTACCTATATTAAAATAAATTATCACATAAATTCCAAGTAGTCTAGTTGGGTAAAATAATAACCCAATATTCGATTGAAGGGCGATATTTTATGTACACTGACACGTTTTTTAACGAAATGAAAAAGGAATAATTCATTGTTTCCACTAACATACTTATTTTTTCGGGTATGGAGTGTAAGTTTTTCCGTTTTTGTTCGGATCAACCCACAATATTGGTAGTTCGTCTATTTGCATATATAAGTCGATTTCTGTACATCCAAACTTTTACAGAATCGGCAAGGTATAATGCTGGTTTGTGAGAAAATGTTATATTTTTGAATAACTTAACAGCCACAAAAGGACATACAAGAATACGTTGAGAGAGACTATGCCTTGTTATGAATGTAACGCTTGTATAACTGATTTCACAGAGGGACAAATCTTCAAAGGATAGCAATAGTTTACTGCCATTGTGTTATTTCGATTTTGGCTTGGGTAATTGTCAGACCAAATTATTAAAGTCTCTGTATTAGAGATAAGTCTTTAAAACTTCGCTTGCCCATTAATAGGGCTGATATTTCATTTCCGGCTGTCGGCGATAGATACATCCCTTGCCATCGGATATATCCGATTTCTCTGTGGAGTTAATATAGCATAATATAAAGTTAAATTCAAAATCAAGAGCTTCAATGAATAAATACTTTTTGCATTACATAGGTAAATGGGGTGTGGGTAAACACTTTTGTAAGTCTAACACTACTATTATTTTCTTTTCTGAAAACACTTTTATCCTTTTCTTGAATGGCTGTTCGTTCTTTTCATTTTTCTAATATAATTTTTAAACCATTGCGCATAGCGCAAGTGCCATTAGAGGATAGTATAAACCCTAAACTAAACTCAGTTTTGAAAATATGACGGTATAGATATAATTTAGCTATTTCATTTTCAACTCACATTGCTTTGTATGTGTGGTAGTTCTCACATAAAAAGTTCTCGAAAGAAAATAAGAAGGAATTTTCAGTAGAATCTCTTGATTTACTAATTTTGTACCTTTTTATATTCTTCTATGACGCTCTATTTCACAGATAAACAAGATAAGTTAAACAAGAGGAGATTCGATATTTTACTTCTTCAAAAATTCACAGTACTATTTTTTCTAAATGTTGGGTATTAGGAACTAGTCGTAATGAAATACGCTCGTTTGTCATTATAAAATATAAGCTTTTGGTATTTGGGAAAAAGCATTAACTCAATTTCACACAAAACTGGATATAAGATTATTTACTCATGATTTGCAGATATAAAAGTTAATATATACACATTGAATTAATTTGAAAATATTATGTTTTCACATGAACTTTATAGTTTTTACAAAATCGAACGCACAATAATAGTAGCTACTTTAATGGAAGATAAGGAGAATATATTTTTTCTATTAATTTGTGAATACATTAGCATAAAACGCACTATTATGTGTAAAAAAACGTCGTTTTCAAAATATCTTCAAACTACTCTCCCCCTTAATACGTTTGCGATTTCCTTCGTTATTGTGCATCATCCTTATTGTGCATTTTCAATCTTCTTTAATTTGAATCAGTTACAAAAAATAATTTTTTTATAAAATAAAATAGGTTTTAGATTAATTTTAAGCAACTATAATAACACTAACTGAGTTTTCCACAAAACGCCAAAACACTATATACTACACTCGACGCGCGTTTCGCCAACAAAGTTGCCATCATCTGAAGATGATTAAAACTAATCTTATGCTAAAAATGTATCATATTTATACCTAAATTATTGACTATAGCTCAGTGAATCCTGACCGTCACGGTTGCGGCTCACCGAACTATAACCGTCACGGTTGTGGCTTACTGAACTACGACCGTCACGACCGCGTCTCAATGAGTCGTGAGTAACTAGCCAATAGAGCGGGCTATGTGGAATAGGCCCTCTGTCACTATTCATACTATTTTTACATTTTTGAATTTTTAAACTTTCAAATGCATCAATCTGTTTTGCATTTGTTACATTCCTAATTAATCTTAAGTTGCTAATATCTATCTTATGGTTGTTCTCGAAGGCATGTTAAGCAACACCAGACTTATCTATTCTACCATATTTGAGATGTGCCATGTGCTCTTTGAACCTGGTTTGAATATATCGTCTGGTCTGTCCAACGTACCTTTGACTACAGTCGTTACAGCTGATTTCGTAAATCCGCGACCTATCATTTGTGTTGATTTTATCTTTTGAATTGCCTAAAAGTTCTTTTAATTTATTTTTTGACGAATGAACTACCGTCATTCCTATATCTTTAAAAATCTTACCAATACCGCGAGTGAATCGAGGATCGTAAGGAATAGATACATATTTTTCTGGATGTTCTCTTTCAGTTTGCAAGGTCGAGGAATTTCGAAGTGTTTCTTTATATCTACGTTTCCTAATCATTTTTTCAACTATATCAATAGAATATCCATTACACTCAGCTATATCCTTGATTAGCGATTTTTCTTTTTCAAACCTCTCCTTATTGAGAGGGAAGCTTAATAGACGATGGACTAGAAAATTGAGGCTCGCCATTTTGTGTTGAACACAATGGTGGGAATCATTAGGGATATATCTGAGAGTACTGGTGCCTTTTCTGTATATATGGAATTCCAACTTATTTTCGCTATTTCTAATAACTAATACATCTAAAAATGGTAATTGCTCATTAGTTTCAACTTCGTATGTGAATTTTACTGACGCGAAACGGTTATTTAATTTGGAAACGAAATTATCAATGTTCATAACTTTTGTGTCAAATACTGCAAACACGTCATCCATATACCTAAGCCAAACCCTAGGGAAGTAATCCATTTCTTGTTTTGCTTCTGTTTCAAATCTATTCATGAAGAGACTGACAATGAAAGGTGACAATGAGTTACCCATGGCTGTCCCTTCATGTTGTTCAAAGAAATTGTTATTAAATTGGAAACAATTCTGTTTCATGCAAATTTTAGTGAGTTCAATATATTCTATTACTAGATGTGGACTAAGATTATTTGATTCCAGTAAATCCCTAAGGTAGTCCAAGGTTTGTGGTATCGAACACTTGGAAATAATGGGCATACATTAAAGGAAATCAAAATTTCACCCTCTTGCAACTGAATATCTTTTATCTCATTAATAAAATCATTGAAATTTATTACTGAGAAACTGGATGATGTATTGGGTAAACTTTCGAATTCCTTTGTTAACCATTTCGATAGGTGGTAAATCGGTGCTCCAATTGCAGACACAATAGGACGCATCGACTTACCTGGTTTATGTATCTTAGGCAAGCAGTACAGTCTGGATATACTTGGATTAGATACATGCAACCTTTTTCTGAGAGCTGGAGTAATAAGATTGTTACAAGATTTGAGAGTTTTTTTCACTTCATTGATCATTTTTGGCAGTGGATTTCTGGGAAGTTTTTTATAAGGACCGTTACTAATCAGGTTGTCTACCCTTTCATAATAGTCCTTTTTATTCAATATAACAACCTTATTACCTTTATCAGCTTTTAAATAAAACCAGTCATTCTCTCGTAATCGCTTGATAATTCTTCTATTATTCGTGGATTTTGAGATTTTGTTGTTTATAATATTTGTGGAGATTTGATTATAATCTACTATAATATCTAAAAGGCAATATATGGCAACACATATACAGTCTGTCAATAATAGGAAAAAGTGTGAGATTCTCTATGTTGCATAGGATAAAGAGTGAGACAGCATTCGGAGGGAAAATGATGCACTTTACACGCGGCCAGATCGAACTGTGTGTACATTTACATTCAATCATATTCACTCTGCAAAGGTCTCAATGCGACTGAGTAAAGACGAGCCTATTTAATGTGCATCTTGTGGGTGATTCGATATCGCTGTTTTGAGACCAGTTCCTATTCTTGACGACCTTGTACACAGATTCAACGCAAATGTTCTTTGTTTTGAAGAATACTCTTCTTTTAATATACATGTCATGTCAAAAAAATGTGTATTGTGTATTAAACCAATAAACTAGTTTCCTTGAAATAGCTTAGAAATAGTTATAGTTAGAACTAATAAAATTCACTATTGGTACAAACGTTTCCACCCGATATTTAGTGACTAATTAATTTAAAAATATGTTAAAGACGAAGATCCAGAATTCATATACAGTGTCTCAGTTCAAATTATAGGGTTTGAATTGCGTTCTATTTGTGTTTTGTAAAAATAAGGCATCAATATTTATCGACACCAAATCGATGCCTCTGTGGATGCATTTCTTTTTCGTGAACAGCATTTGAACTTTCAGCACCACAAATTCGACAATTTTGTTTGCTGACGTATCCGTCAAGATGAATTGTGCTTTTTCTTTGTCGAATTCATGTGTCTGGATACTCCCGTACACTTTCTGTCACTGCAGCAATATCTTCATCTGACCGACCACGACGAGGACGTATTGGTGTATTGGCTTTTACAATAACAAAACCCGTCTCTTCAAATTTCATTATTAAATTACGAACTGTTAACTCTGTAGGTGCTTCATTTTGTCCTAATTTTGTGCGAATTTTTCTTAATACAACTTGATTTTGTTCAAATGATCTTTCTTAATGCAATGATTGCTCACTTTCATAAAACAGTTGTGCACAAACTCGTTTTTGAACTGTTAATTGTTGAAGTGGCATCTCGTGACTCGTTCTTGAAGTGGCATGTTGACGTCGTAGATGACAGTCGTTAACTATTGACGTCCTATCTTTGACAGAACACAAATGGCGCGCAATTCAATTCATATAGTTCCAACTGAGACACCCTATATAAAAATCCGAATAAAGAGTACTTTTCTAACCTAATGAATTACAATTTAAGGAAACAGATTATTGAATTAGAGAACCTCTTTCCTCTGTGTAGGTAAGATTGTAAGATTGCTAATACTGTTTTCTTTAATATAACTGTTTTAATGTGCCAGATTTTGGATGAGTTATCCTAAATCGAAACTTTTCGTCGATTCATATCTGTTTTGTCGCATTGCTCCTGTCCGCCTCGCAGGGAGTTCTTTCCACAATAGAATTCCTTTCGATAAATAAACGCGAAACCCAAGGACACTCGTGGCGAATCTTCGATGCACATTCCGACGATGAGCGAGTAGGTGTAATTTAAATGTAAATTTATATCGACACGGATAGTAAACAAAACATGACAGTCTTTACAGAACCCGGTAAACACGTAAACAGAGACAGTGTTTGCTTAATAAAAATAAACAACGCTGTTTAAAGGGCAACAAGTAATGGTCGTTATGCATTTTCTACGTTCATAGATATTGACAATGTTTCTCAACGTTTTTTATTAAATAGATTTTCATATAAACCTTCTTCACGCCTTCTTAACATCGTTTTATCGGAACCCTGCTAATTCACTTGAACCTAATTACCTAACTAACAACATATATTAATGTTTTTATGGCTTGGCTGTAGATTTCAATTATCAGTTCAATTTTTCCTTGAGATAAAATTGAGTTACTTAAGTTAATAAAAATGTGTTTTTAAAAAAGTTTTGACGAAGTTTTATGACATATTTTCTGTTATTCAGACTGATGAGATATAAAAAAATCTTCATACTTATGAAATTATAAATACTGACACTTTAGCTATTGTTCAGCGAACCAAGAGGAAATAAACAGTTTTAAAACCTTAAAACGGACTTTTCCGCACGTAGAACTTCTCTGTCTCGAAATTGAGTGGCCGAGAAAAAATAAACCAACACATAAATGCGGAATATGTGTTTTATGCGACAGTTTTACTTTTTTCAAATAGTCCACAAACGTGCTTTCTCATGACCCATGGACAGGGTCCTATCCACATTAAAATCAATAGATGTCGTCTGGTAGACGTCCCTAATCAGAGTCAGTCGAAACTCGATCGATCCGACACGATTTAATTGAGTGATAGTGCTAACAAAACAAATTCTCAAATAGTCCACCATTGTGCTTTCTCATGCTCCATGAACACGGTAGAGTGTGTTCTATCCACCTCAAAATCAATAGATGTCATCTGGGAGACGGCCCCGATCAGAATTAGTCAAAACCCAATCGATCCGACATGATTTAGTTGAGTTATCGTGTTAACAAGAAAAGTTTCTCAAATAGTCCACCGTCGTACTTTCTCATGACCAATGGACAGGGTGGGATGTGTCCTATCCACCTCAAAATCAATACGTGTCGCCTGGGAGACGTTTCCGATCAGAATCAGTCAAAACCCGATCGACCCTACACGATTTAGTTGAGTTAACGTATTAACAAAAAAAAATTCTCAAATAGTCCACCATCGTGCTTTCTCATGACCCATGGATAGGGTGGGGTGTGTCCTATCCATCTCAAAATCAATAGGTGTCGTCTGGGAGACGTCCCCAATCAGAATCAGTCAAAACCCGATCGATCCGACATGATTTAATTGAGTTATCGTGTTAACAAAAAACATTTCTCAAATAGTCCACCGTCGTGCTTTCTCATGACCCATGGACAGGGTGGGGTGTGTCCTATCCATCTCAAAATTAATAGGTGTCGTCTGGAAAACGTCCCCGATTAGAATCAGTCAAAACCCGATCGATTCGACACGATTTAGTTGAGTTATCGTGCTAACAAGATTTAATGCCGACGACAACGACGACACACACACAGACAAAATTTTTAACAAACCATTTTTTTTGTTTTTAGGCCGAAAAACGAAAAAATAAACGAAGAAAAAAAATTTTTTTCACTTTTCGATTACATTACTTTTCCGCTAGTATAGTTGACTGCGGAAAAGTAAAAGCTGAAGTGTGAAGCTTCACACGTTCCTTATGATTTTGAAATTAATTAATTTTTGAAAAACTCACCTTTCAATAATGTTTTCATTTCAAGTTGAATTCGTTCTTTCAGATCCTCTAATTTATTTTAGTCAGAAGTCTATTTTATTAAAGTCCACAAGAAAGTAGGTGCTGTACAGAGAGTACAGCACCTACAAACAACATTTATCCCTGATAGCATTAAAAATACTCATAACTGTCATGAATGGTCATGTCAAAATCCCCACGCAACAGTCGAAAGTAACTTTCAACATAAGTTTTCGGCAAACATGTGGTGTGGTATGGTCGATGGTTATTAATTGGCCCTTTCATTTTGGAGAATCACCTCACAGGAGACAACTACTTCAATTTTTTACAAAATTAATTACACGGACTACTAGAGGATGTTCGTTTGAACATCAGAATGCAAATGTACTACCACCATGATGAAGCTCCTATACTTTTCGCTCGTCACGTCACGGAACATTTGGACGAAAGTGTATAAAGTAAAAGTGAGCACTCGGGATGCACTAATTCAACGTATTAGAAATGCTGCAGTCGATCTTAAACAAAAACGTGACTCAATCAGGAGAGCTACAGGCGCCCTTCGTAGAAGAAGCAAAAAATGTTTGGAGGTGAATGGCGGTATTTTTGAACATTTATAACGCTATGATTACCAAAACGTTAATGTATAAAATTTTATTTATTTTTAATTAGGCTATAACTTGAAAACAAATAAAAATCGAATAACAACATTTGAGTTTTTTACATTACATTCACTCCTGGAGTTTGGTCCGTTTCTCCTGACTCACCCTGTATAACAAAATTTCGTATAGATCTGACGTCCACTATATAAATATCAGAAATAAATGTTCCCTGACTATTTCTCTTCACAGGATATCAGCATATCAGAATTTATATATTGCTCTTTAGTATTACGAGTATAATAAAATCTCATGTAATATTAAAAACCTTTCTCATTTGCAATTTAAGGAAAAGTTAAAGAACAAATATTTCAAGATATTGCAAAATTTTACTGAGTATTTTTTTTTACAAATATTAATTATTACAAACAATATTTCACATTTTCCTTTTTTCCCTTTTTTCGTGGACCTAAAATTGCTTACAAGTTTATTTTATTTCTTTGTGTATTCTAAACCATATAAATTTTTTACGTAAAATTAAATCTGTATGTGATTTACCACTCACTGCTTTTTTCTTTATATTACACTTCTTATTGAATATTGTTGAATTTATTATTCTTTATTTATTATTTACATCCTGCTTCATACCTTGAAGCTTCTTAATTGATCTATTTGATGGATTGCTAATTATATCAGAGTTTATAGTATACGTATTAATTATAGCGTTTATGTGATATTAATGTCACCTCAGGTTGACTGGAACTAAGTTTCTAAACTCTGCCTTTTAGCAAGATAGTCGGAAAAAAATTGCTCGATCCACGTAAATATCAAATTTATGATTTTGAC
This sequence comes from Rosalia funebris, assembly GCA_037954035.1. Classification (NCBI taxonomy): domain Eukaryota; kingdom Metazoa; phylum Arthropoda; class Insecta; order Coleoptera; family Cerambycidae; genus Rosalia; species Rosalia funebris. The sequence continues at coordinate 38,895,165 of JAZFAV010000015.1, forward strand.
CACCTCGTTGAGGGAGCTCCATACTTACATTAATTAAATGTAATTGCATTATATTAAATAAATATAAATACATATATTTCAAAGAACGGGTAACGTTAAAACATTTTTATTTCATAATACAGCATCCTATTTATTTGCAAATCTACCGATTTATGTGGTACGAATCCATTTTTCACCCATCTACAATGGCAATCACTATTAATACTTACATACATACATACACACAACTTTCTCTGTCTCATTGCTTCATTGCTATGCATGGAAAATATAATAAGTCGGCATCGAAATAGGCATATTAAAGTGAGTGTATGATTTATTGCCTTACATTTTTTTTCCACCCGAAACTCCCATTGTTGGGAAGAGATAATGAATTCTTGCGTCAGCTTCGTGGAAGACGAGCATTACTGTTGATTTGTAGGTAGTTAACGTGAGGTGTACATTCCTACCTGCTGATAAATTGGTCTGACGACAGTGGATTGTATCCGGACTGATCAGTGGCGACTCGTGCGGAAAACGAAATCACCTAAATAGAATTATCATCTTTCTTATTCTATGCATACGCCCATAAGTGCTTGAAGGAGTATACACGTAATATGTACTAAATTAGGACACACATTTTTGGGGGGGCGGCCGATGGGAAACATAATTAATTGTCAAAAATACTATGCGTTACTATTTATGATGTGTTGAAAGTTTGCATATTTGTAATGTAATTGATATAAGATGCCGAATTATTTCGTTAGACCCTTTCCTTGATTTTGAGCGGATCAAGTGTATGTACTCTAATGTTGACCACATAATGTTTCTGGGTCTGTTGTCTCGTTGAACTACTAACCACAGTTCTATTTTCTGCATTTGGGATTCAGTATTAAATATTGTTAACAAGTTTCTTACGTATACATCGTAATTGTCTGTAATATAATTCGGTTGGATAATTCTCAGATAGGATGATATTTTGGTATGGAATAAAAAACCATTCGAAATAGTTTTTTATTCTATATAGATAACGGCACATTGCACGAACAAAACATAACAACGAAATCGGTGATTTAATCGTTATACAAGGGGGGAGCAACTTGCTTATTTGAATTTGGCGCCCTGAACGATGGTTGCTCCTAGGAGGGTGGGGGTAGGCACATTCGAGAGAACGGGGCGGGGCTAAATCAAACGGAGCTACAACTTTATACGCTGCCGTCTTGAATGTGCCTACATTCAACAAGCAAGTTGCTCTGCCCCACCTTGTAGTTAACATACCTATATTATCTTTATTATACCAAATAACCAATATGATGTAACCCCAATTTGACAATTTTAGAAGGAAAGTATTAAACTTTTCCAAATTACGTATCCATATTTACGTATTTACATATCTATTCACCAGATTCTTTCCTTTTTCCAGATACGAGCCTATTGCCAGTTTCCAAGTCGCTAGAGAATAACAAATTAGAAGCGAGCAAGTCGAAATGGAACCAGTGGTCACCGTTGTCTGCCCTTACTACAAAATCAGAAAAAAGGAAGACCGTGGATGATACAGCATTAGAAGTAAGTAGAAAGGCATAATTAAAGTGCCGAATAATCCAATCAAAGTGTTTGCAGGCGAACGAGGTTAAGGTGGTGGCTCTAAGGAGTCACGATTTTACTGGCTTGGGCTTCAACATCTGCGGCAACATGAAAGAAGGCATTTATATCAAGGATATCTTACATAGAGGTCCGGCATTTGAATCAGGAAAACTCAATACAGGTAAACAGACACTTTGAGTGTCAAAAACTTTTTCACGAAAGATTTTTTTAGGCGATAGAATAAATAGCGTCACAATTAGTTTCGAACATATAGTCTACGAGGACGCCTTGACTATTTTGAGCTACGCCAGTCCCTACGAAGTTATGATAGAAGCGAAAGGTGGCAAACTTATCCATAGCACTGCAGGACAAGGTGGCCAACCAAGTCACCCAGTATATAGAAGTTCTTCATGCACAGATTTATACCATGTAAGTTATTTTCCTCGTTTACATTTCTGAAGAATAATCCAATCCTCAGTATTAACTAATAAATTATTTACTTTTAAGGTGGATAAATCGTCTAAGAAGAAATTATTTGGAGATGACTTCACAGGTTCCCTCAGTTCGAATTATTCCAGTTTGCAAAAATCTCGAAGCAACATGACGACGTTGGAAAGAAAAGAGTCGAAATCCCCAATGCCTAGCCAGGCTCACCAGAAGAAACCATCGTCAAAGCACCTAAGCCCAGAGCAGCTCAAGGTTCAATTGGAGCAGAGAATCTTGGCTGATCATCAGCAAAACCTGAAGGCTAAAGAGAAACCTCAGCGCATAGAGGCTGAGACTCAGAGAACCGAAAACAAACATCAGAAATTCGGCATAAGGGTGCTGCCTTTGGAGCAGCAACAAAAAAGTCCAAAGAGCGCCGAACAGAACGAGAACAATATTAATATCGAACGAAATTTGGAAACAGTTTCCGCCATCGGTATTGATGAGGTAGACGATTCTAAGAAACAAGCTCCTGAGGTGAAGAGACGTGAGAAAAAACCCGAGGCAAGTCCGGAAATAGAAGCATTCGACAGGAATAGTTTACACGGATCTGGAATAAAGAGAGACAAAGACGGGATTCCTCAAGAGATTCCCAGTCATATGCTCAACGCTGCGGTAGCAGCTAGAAATAATCGTAAGAATTCTGACGATGCCACGAAGGATGATGATGACTCCAGAACGCCAAAGAGAAAAGGCAAAGCACCGTCTCCACCAGAGGAAACCAAAACAAAGGAAACCGCGAGCAAAGCCAACTTCGATGAAATCCAATTACTAGACGAGAGTACTTCCTCAAAGATGAACACAACGGATGATAGCATGGAAAACCTCGAATTAGACGTACGTCCTAACGAGGAAATAAAAGATTACAATTCTGATTCAGACATTGAAACCGACAACCAATCTTCAGTCAATACTATAGAATTAAATTCCAGTGAAATTACAATCCACCAGACCGAAGATGAGGAGCGACAGAACAGAAAAACAGCTAGTACCGGAGATCTTAGCAAAATTCAAAGGACACGGAAAACTAGCACCGGAACGTTAGAAAGAGCCCAAAGTTTGGATATAACCGATACAGGAATACCGTCTCTATCTAAAAAACGGAAGGGCGGACGAATTGAAGACTGCTTTGACATGAAATCGGACGAGGATCTTTTCGGGAATGTCTTGGTCAATAAGGAACCACGTTTATCGCTAATTCTGGACGGTCTCAATACTTTCCAGAGGAACAGGCTGAAGAAGTCGACAGAATGGGGCAATCTTGAGGATGCCATTTTAAAAGTTAACCAAGACGATGAGAGTGTTACAAATTCAGAAGAACATAGATCACTGGACAGTATACAGTTCAATATAGGCGAAAAGTCTCCAGAATTTGACGCTCTCGTCAATAAGATCAAGGAAATAAAAAGAGAATCGTTAGAAATTGAGGTGCCTAAAGATGTTACCGAAATAAACAATCCAATACCTGAGAAGAAAATTAAGAATCAAATATGGCCCACTTTTGAAGCTGACCCTACACAACCTTCTAATGGAAATGCACATATTTTTCAATCAGGCACAGGAAATACCGTAGACCCAGAAGTAAGTGAGAGGAAATGGAATGAGCCGACGAGAACCTACGAAAAGAGACAACAAATGCCAGTAGCGTTAGAAAGAACTAACAGTCCTCCTTCGGCAACCGAAGAAGTCGATACAGCTAAAAAGTTGGTTGTAAAAGACGAAGTAACGGTAATTCAACCATCCCTTGAGAAGAGACAGATGATACCCAATTCTTTTTACGATATGCCTACGCCAGAATATAGAGAAGATGCAAAAATAGCTTTCTCAAAAACTGATCTGACTATTAAAGTGCCAGAACGCACAAGACAGAGAGTACCTGACGATGTATTGGTAGCAACGCCCACATCGATTGATAGAGTCGAAGCACCTGATGCTGAGGTGAGGTTAAAGGAGGACTGGAATATATCCGTTTCAGAAAACATCATTAACACATCGCCCCCACCGTCGCTTGAAATAGAAGAAGAATTGGGCGAGGATCCAATCCAAGTGGAGGAAATACGTCCCAAACCTCCAGCGCATAGCTCCACGACAGTCCTAAATCGATCTGAAGAGGTTCTTTCCAAAATACCGTTGCTCAATTCCATGGTGAAAAGCCAGAAAGAGGAGGCATTGAAGAAACCCGCCTTGAGCACGAACAGTACAGACGAAACCAAGACTGTCGTCACTTACAACACCAGACCGTTTACCCCGAACCTACAGGATGTCACCCAAAATTTCTTGTACACAGAACAACTGAACTGCAGCCAGGATGACTATTCTTATTCCGTCAAACCTTATGACACGAATGTTTCCGATGATATAAAGGTGTCGAGGCATTCACACGGAAGTTTGGAGCGGCAAAAATCTGATGTAGTTCCCAAATCAGATGATGCCAAATCTGAGGATTCTTTAAGGCACGTGAGCAACGTGAATGTAACCAATATTGCGAATGGGGATGCAGAACTGCATAGTTTAGAGTTGAGCATCAACGAGCCCAGTGAACTTTATACGACAGCGCTGGACAGTACAGTGACTATAGAAAAGGACGTAAAAGGAGATGGTAGAGTAACCATATCTACTCCTGATTTGATAAAAAACGTTACGCTAGCGGAAGCTATAACAACTTTAAATAATGACGTTTCCATTAGAAGTCCCACGACTTTGACCGTTGAAGTACCAAAAGAGCTAGTAGGTGTCACTGAAAGCAAGTTTTCTACATTACAAGAATCTCCGAGTATTGCCGAGAGGAGTACTGACAGTGATGGATCTAAAAATAGTTCAACTTTAACTTATATAACGGAAATACAAGTAACGCCAAATAATAGTGCCAGCACCAATATATCGGAAATAGAGATAATCCCTAACGTCGCTGTTGATAATAAAAGAAATTTAGACAGTGAATTTGAGAATTATGTAAAAAGCTTTGAGTCGAAATTGGACCATTTCGAAAGCAACATTAAGGATTTTGATAAGAACATCGAGGAATTCATTAAGGAAGAGCCGAAGAGTATTACAATTAACGAGAAAGTCGACGAAAAGGAACTGCATAAGATTCAAGAAATCGCCGAGGAGCAGCTGAAGAAACTGCCCGAAATGCGTTTCACAACCTCCAGCTACGAGTCGTCTAAGATCCCTGAAAAGAGGAATTCGCAGATCGAACTACTTCGATCCAACTTTGAGAAGGCGCCCCCTAAACCAAATAAGCCTGATGTGCCCACGAAATCGCGGATTCCAATAGCCACCACAATGAAAACTCCCCCCACTTCTCCAGAACGTCGAGATTCGAGGAACCTCGACATGGAGAACGATAAAGCGATATTAGAATTGATGTCGTCTTCTGTGACGTCCACCCCTTACACTACCTCTAAGTATCAGATCAAACCGCCCAGTAAAAATGTGACGGTGACTTCCATCCGTAGTAATTCCAAGATACCATCGGGTTTACCCACTCTCGGAAGCCGGCCACCTATAGCCCCGAGAAAAGTGGAGTCGGCCGATGGGAATGTCGTGCAGGTGTCGACAAACGGCAGCTTCGAGAGCAGCTTCAAGCAGTGGGTATTTAATCCGTCCAATGTTACCAACGTCGTGGTAACGGAGAGCAAGCAGGACAAAAGTTAAATAGATTTCTATCACCGCTAATTGTGATGTATTTAAGATTTTGAGAAGATTATGCTCAAATAAAGTATATTATTGTTAAAACTTAATATATATTATATTAATCAGTGATTGTATTTAAAGTGTATAATTTTGTGAATTACTGGAACATAATTTTATATTCTGAGATTTTTTAAGGGCAGTTTATTGTTAAAGATTTGTACATAGTGTAATATTAAATATATATTTTATGACGCGACTTAAATATTGTTGAAGGTTCTACAGATTTTAAGGGTAATTAACAGATTTGTAAATATTTTCTAACAATTAATTATGAATAAAGAGAAAACTTTATAATACAATGTTTTTTTATTGCCAAAAACTCGATTATAGAATTCGGGTACTTCCCGCAAATAATAGTTGGAGATTTTTTTCCAAAGATATCACAACCAGGCGTATAACACAGAGGTACGGAAACCTGACTGTTGTGTTGGTGAATTAATCATACCGATACGACCCCTGGTGGGTACTCCAGTACTAAAGAAAGTCGTAAATCGAACATACATAATCGATCTGTAGTACCTAATACGCATAAATGATATGCAATTTTACGGTTTCCTTTTGTCATATTGTAACAAAACTATGTAATATATAATAGTGCTAGAATACTCTGAATGAAAATTATAGAATATTCCGATTATCAAAATATTCGAAACATTTCGATTATTTTAAAGTGGACGAATGATTATTATGAATTAATTTGGTTTATTATGTTACGCTAGCAGCTCAGTGCTAAAGTGTGCACTATTATACAGTTTCTATCAGCTAGAATCGGTAAGCGATGTTTAAATTGCGACTAAATAATTCGAACGTCAACATTCTGAATACCAAAATCATCAGATTATGCACGGTTAATAATGGGCATAATCAGTTGATAAAAGTTACGTTCTGCCAGTGATCCGACTGGTCGAAATGTTCGACGAACTAAAATTTTAATAGTCGAATCAAGCAGTTAATAGGGAAAATTTGTGGCAATTTTAAATTTGTACATTCATGGTCAAAATCATTCGATACGAAGTCTGGAAAAATTAACCTATTCTTATTATTTCCTGGTGATCCAGTATAGGTTTTCTCACCTTTGGTATTGGGCTTTTTCCGGTTTATAAGGATTATGCAAGAAAAGTGACTAGCTTGTTTACAAATCCAGTTTTAAGTTTGAAATCTGATCCGTTGGAAATATAAAAAAAAATTGAAAAGAATGCATTTGGAAGCAAAACCATTTTTGTATATTGGATACATCTGATCCTCGGAGGCTTTTCTGTAAAATATGTGCTACTATTATATAACCACGAAATTAATAGCAACACATCTATCAAAGTTACTTTTTTAAATTTCTTATGTGATGGTAATTTGTAATCATTATAATGAATAAAAATGTCATTTTAAGTTAATATTTATTAGTTTTTTATAATACTACCTACCTACATATTTATCTGGAAATAGTCATTACTAGGTAGGTCCTAGGTCATAATATGTAAGGTACGTACTACGCATCAGCTTAAATATATAATGATATATTGAATATTAAATAAAGAACCCTGAATTGTTTTGTTATATATCACTTTATTTATTCTCTGCAACTGATTGTCATAGTTACTAGACCATATTTTCCAGCACAGTGAATATACAAATTAAAGTTAAGAATTTTTATCTCAAATTATAAGGTAAATGCTATCCTTGTAATATTTAATAAAGGCTGGAAATAAGATGGAATTCTCTATATCTACCTGGTCATAAGAAGGGCCATGTTTGGATTTTTCCAATGTTTGTATATCTCAATTGATTTTAATATATCCAGTTTCTTGGATTATGTTGAATAATGAATAATTTCTCATTTGTACGTTGAGGGAAAATGATGGTTTGTAAAAATAGATATTTGAAAACGCAAAACCATTTTTGTATAATGGGTACATCTGATCCTCGGAGACCTTGCCCTAAAATATGTGCTATTATACATATAACCACGATATTAATAGGAACACATCTATCAGTTATTTTTTCCTAATTCCCTATATACTATATGATGGTATTTTAATCATTATAATCAATAAAAATGTCATTTTCAGTTAATATCAGTTTTTTATATTACTACCTGGAATTTATACCTACCTACCTATTTTATACCTATGTACTTACCTGGAAATGGTCATTATTAGGTAGGTCCCAATTTATAGTATGTAAGGTACTACCCATTAGCCTTAATTATATTATAATGTCCATCAATAAACAAAAAAAAGTACCTATTCAAATATATAATCAAATTCATATTAATAATTTTAGTTGCATATTTTTTAATACATTTCTTTTGGCATGTGTAAAAGTGTTAAACGTTAGCATTTGCAAAACTATCAGTTTAATAATCTAGGTGTTAATTTTTATCCATTTTATATTTTATCAGATAACATATTTAGCTATTTCACAAGGGTTAAAAATTTAGCACCCAAATATTTCACATCAGATTGGAGTGAATTTGTATACATATGTGGAATATGGATACATCTTTGCTCTTCTATTTACATCAGTAAGGGACACATCGCTTGTTGTAAAATGTCAGCTGAACAAAGAATTAAGAAAAAATAAAAGTTTTTAATGTATTTTTTATTGTAATTATATACTCTAAGATACATAACATATTTATAAGTTATAATAAAATAAATTATTCCGGTTTATGTTACTCAGTTTTAAACTTGACCTGCGGAAGATTCCAGAGATTTTAGATAAGAGTTTCTTCTCTACATTTAATTCATTCGGTACGTGTATTTTAACTTTGGTCCATAATCAGAACAGAATCATTTTGTTTATGCAGCAGATTGTCGATAGTTCTTTGTACTTATGATTTTCTTGCCACACATGGCACATATACCTTTTTTGTACGCACAGGACTGACAATAGTGGGAACCCACCTGGTGGACTTTCTGTCTGCAGATTCTAAAATAAAGATAATGCATGTGTTAGTGCTTTCATACAATAACACGGCATTCATGTGCCTCTCTTATTATGTAATACAATTCGCTTAATAGGAGAGGCGAAGGAATGTATAAATAAAAGAACAACAGGTATGAGTTACTTACTTGCATGTTTGAAATTTCGTTGTGTAAGGATTAAACCTATTCTTTGCTGCCGTCAGGGCCTTGTTTTCATTAACTCTTCTTCCACCCGATTCTGTTGTGTTTCTGGCTCCGCTTTTCCATGGATCTGGCGTAATGACAGTACCACATTTCTTTTGGCATTTATCGCAAACCATGTCGGTTGATTAATTATATCTTTTTATGAAAACGGAATACACAACAAAACTAAATATCTTATTAGGATTGGAAGACAAACTGTTTACTACTGGTTGGTGTGACAAACTGAATCACATTAATGACAAGCAGTGTTACCAATAGTCAATAGATTCGATTTAATTACGTCATCCAACTGACAAGTGCATAATATTAGCTTTGTTCGCGGAGCTCATCCGTGATCGGTTCCTGACAAATACACATGCGCAATTCAAATCTTAGCGTTCGCGGTTCGACATGTTAGGAACTTTGGACAATGCGTCATACGTTCGCGGAACCCTCCGGACAAGTTCAGAACCAGTCAAGGCAAGTCAGACTGATCCGTGGGCTGCAGCAGGGACTCTTTGTCAGGCGTCTATGTATTACACTCAAGGTTTTGAAGAGTTTTTGTCTATGAGTAGTGAGCTATTTCATCTGTGCATAACAAGTCAAGAATAGAGAATAATTGCATCCGCTTCGTATTCTGTCAGCACGCGTCAGAGAAACGTTCAGGAATATCAAGCTAAATCCGGCACAGTTCCTGATAACGCACGCGCATTATAATCTTGAATGAACTTGTCAAGGATCTGTTTAGGACATGTCACAAATCAGCTTCGCGAACAAACCTATTAATAAAATAATGAATGATACCAACACATAAAATTGAAAAATGTGTTAAAATGAGATATTGAAACCAAAGAGCAATCGTAGATTGAAACCAATCAGAATTTTATAAATGGGACGTTTATGCGTTCAGCCTTTTGAACATAATTTTGGTAATTGTATACAAGAAGTGTTCCTGGACAAATGCTTACGAAATTTTTCCTTCCCCCCTATTTTCGAGGGTGCTGGATACGAATCTGGCTTCAGTTTTATCCGCTCGGACACGGTTTTCGAGAAAATGAATTTTCCACTTTTCCGCATAAGGCCATTTTTTCTATCAAATAACTTTCACTTCACACTACATAGATAGCTAATATTAATACCAATAGATACTACGACACTTCCTTTACACATATCATATATTAAACCGTCATATTAGAAACTTTCGATGTTTAGTTACTTCAAATGTGTACAATGACAGACAGTTGGCGTCGTCCATTGTGATTCGTACGCCCTCCGTGTCGTTCGATGAAACTGCATACATACAGAGAGGCTCCAAAAGCTAACTTTGAATATTAACAACTAAATACGCTGTTATTTTGAAGGATACTAACCTAACCTAACCTGACTGTCTACTTATTATGGTTAGGTTAGGTTAGTATCCTTCAAAATAACAAATATTTAGTTGTTAATATTCAGAGTTAGCTTTTGGAGCCTCTCTGTATGTATGTAGTTTCATCGAACGACACGGAGGGCGTACAAATTACAATGGACGACGCCAACTGCAATTCATTGTATACATTTGAAGTAACTAAACATCGAAATAGGTTTTATGACGGTTTAATATATGTTATGTGTAAAGGAAGTGTTGTAGCATCTATTGGTATTAATATAACCTACCTGCGTAGTGTGAACTGAAAATTATTTGCTAGGGAAAGTGGCATGTATTACGGAAAAGTGGAAAATCCATTTTCTCGAAAACTGCGTCCGAGCGGATGAAACTGAAGCCAGATTCGTCTCCGGCACCCTCGAAAATAAGGGGGTAGGAAAATTTTCGTAAGCATTTGCCCAGGAACACTTCTTCTATAACAAAACTATAGAAGGGCGAACTATTGATCACTTCTATATTCAACGAACAAAAATACGTAATTTTTTTGATGAGTATTCTAAAGAAAAAATAAATCAATATTTTTAGCCAGAGTGCATCGATTTTACACAACTGTAATGTGTATTTATTTCAGAACTTTATACGTAATCCATACATTTATTTAGAAAATCCAACAGAATTAATTTAAATATTTACAAAACACACGATCTCTTAATGTTATCGAATCACATTATATTATGCAAGTAAAAAAAAGAAAAACTCTAGCAGGTAAGTAATTATATTATTTCTTCAATTTCTTATGTTTGTTTCCAAAATTACTCTGAGACGGCCTCTTTTTACCGACTTGTTTATTTTTGGAGACAAACTTTTTGCCGCCACCTCCGCCAACCGCCTTATTATACCCTGTCAGCCATGTGTTCCGTTTATCTTCCCAAGCCAGTTGTTTTGCATCTAAAAATAACAGTTTGTTAATTCCAATTCTCTCATTACCATGTAAAAATATTTACTGGCATTGTCTTTATTGGAAAATGCGTTGGAGCCTCCTGGCTTAACCTTCGAACTTCCCTCGTCCTCTAGGAGCGTGGAAAATTCCTCGGCAGAAGCAAAGACTGACGATAAATCATTGCGTTTCTTTTTAAATTTATTCTTATTGGATCTCGTGGGTTTGGTATCCTCAATAAACTCTATATCTTCTTCATCGTCGTCCAAGTCGTTGATAAGCTCTGAAATATATGCAGTGAAATTTGTGTTATAATACTGGTATTAAGGTTCATTTATATACCGGGCGTAACAGGATAATGGTATGCCCTCTTTTCTCCTTTAGCTTTGAAGATAATCGATTGAAATTTGGGATATCCTATACACATGATAAGCGGCACTTTTTGACATACAATTGATTTTTCTTTCACTTCTGGTTTCGCCGCAAGTGACACTAACTTTCGATTTTTAAATGGAATACCCTGTATATTATTGCGTTTTTGAATTATACATCATTTTATGCATCCAACGATACCAAATAAGTGACATTTCAAAAGTCAACATTTTTTATAATCTAAATTTTAGTTTTCTATTTAAGTGTACCATGACGGTTCCGATTTATTCTAAATGACCCGTGTAATGCTACAAAAATCGAAATCCCGTCAAAAATACTAAATCACGTGTATTTATGAACAAATAAAGTTCATCAAAATTGTTTTTGGGGCAAAACTCAATTTTTTCCCAAAAAGTGATTTAGTATTTTTGGTGGGACTTTTGTAGTATTACAAGGGTCATTTAGAATAAATCGGAACCGTCATGGCATACTTAAATGGAAAACTAAAAATTAGATTATAAAAAATGTTGACTTTTGAAATGTCACTTATTTGGTATCGTTGGATTCATAAAATTATGCGGAATTCAAAAACGCAATAATATACAGGGTATTCTATTTAAAAATCGAAAGTTAGTGTCATTTCCGGCGAAACCGGAAGTGAAAAAAAAAATCAATTATATGTCAAAAAGTGCCGCTTAGTATATGTATAGGATATCCCAAATTTCAATCATCTTCAAAACTAAAGGAGAAAAGGGGGCATACCATGATCCTGTTAAACCTGGTATAAAAAAAAATACTACACACCTTTGTCATTCTCGTTTATATCCCCTAATTCATCATCACTATAATCATCAAAGCCATTGTTAAAGTCGCCATCTTCCAAACTTTCATCATCTGTAATATCTTCGTTTTCCCCTTCTTCATCGTCTCCATCAGCATCGCCTACATTATTGTATTAAAATGATATCTTAACTGCCAGCAAGAAAATTCTTACCTGTTTTCTTTTTCTTGTCTTGCTTCTTCAAACTGTCACCGATTTCGTTCATGTAATCTATGTCATCATCGGCATCTTTAACACCAGACATCTTCTCCAAAAGCTCTTCAAATTCTTCACTTTGTACCGACTCCAGATCACTATCATCGCGTTCATTGTCGACTCTTCTGTTTTGATACCTCCTCTGTAAATACCTAGGGACAAAAACGGATATTTATGTCCAAGTGATTCAACGATTGAAAGTATCACTACAAGAAGAAATACTTACGAGTACACGAAAAGCTCATCCTCCGGTATATTCTGCCGTGTCTCCCTCAGATAACCCGTAGAATTCACGGACAACAACTTCACCCCTTTTGGCCTGTACAGCTTCCTTTTACCAAAAGTGGGATCGATGCCAGCCTTTTCTTCTATCCTCTTAGGATTCTTAAAAACGAAGCGTTCCAAGAAACGAATCAACGTAAAGTCTTTCAAAGGATCCCCCGAGTATTTCACTGTCTCTCCATTTAGAATATTGGTGGCGTATAGGGCAACAGTTGGATGGAAATGGTTTTTCAACCTATCGAGCTCCGTGTATGCACAAAATTCTCCACCGCCGTACAAGGGGTTTCTCACCAAGGGGTTATATTTTGTTCCCGATTTTGTAGATTCTCTTTTTATGGCGTTCTGGCAGTGGTACCAGCTAGCGGGGCCGCTTAAGGATGATTCTAATAATTCGACGTCAGGTTTTGCGTCTTCGTCCTCATCCTTTATCTCGATTTGTTCAGGCACTATGGCTGGTTGAGTCGCAGGTTTCTATATACAGAATTAAAAAATTAGTTTATAATTTTTTCAACAAAAATTAGACACTCTTCAAAACAAAGTATGATGGATAAATATTAGAATTATGGACTAATTCATTATTTTTTGTTGCTTACAAAAACATACCTCAGTATCTTCCTCTTTTATTTCGACCTCTTCGACTTCTTGCTTTATTTCCATTGCTTCCCAATCCTCCACGTTTATTATTTCATCTTTTACATCGTGATATTTTTCTTCACCGTCATCTTCATCTAAGCCATCGACGGTTACCTGTTTGAGAATCAGTGTTTGCACATGCTGCTTTTTGCCAATAAGTTGCGACACTAGATATAAAATACCACAAGAAAAGCCTGGTTGGGTATAGAGCGAAATCTAAAAAGAAAATATATAAATTTCTTATACAGGGTGATTCAGCTAACCCGTTCATTAAAAGTTTATGAACTTCCCATTAGAATTCATTTTTTTAAATTTGGAATCAGAGGTTAGCGAGGACGATCTATTCAACTAAAGTATTTTTGCTTTTCTGACACTTCCGATTATACCGGATGTAGCTATCAACTTCCTTATTTTAAATAGAACACCCAGTATATTATTACATTTTTGAATTACCCTGCTGATTTTAAGTGAACTTTCTTAACAATTCCCTATACCTATCTTCAGCAGTTTTTGAGATATTTTAATTTTTTTGAAATAATTAGGTTTTGTAGTATCCCATTGGAATGCTCGTCACTTATTCAAAACAATAGTTATAGTAGCAAATTTTGGGCTGTAATTAGGCGGACTATTAAGCTTTCAGGTGATATGTAGTTTGATTTCTTATTATTTACAGGGTGTCCAAAAAATTTAGTTCATTCTGACAAACTTCAACTGCTCGAAAGTCAATTTTCTTAAATGAAACACCCTGTATTTTATTGCTTTCTGTAATGGAGAATTAAGTTATATTTCAATCTGTATTAGGATTCCCTATACCTATCTGCTACCGTTTTCTTGCTATCGAGCTATTTTTTATTCGATACCATAGTTTTCCATTTTATTAATTTACTTCTGACCAGCGGCCCATGAAAATTAAAACAACGTAACATTTATATTAATTTTTTATCATAAACAAAGGTGCAAAATTATTGAACAAAAAAAAATCATCATGAATAAAAAGCATATTTTAAACGATTTGGAACTTTAGCATTAGCCTAAACAATAAAACATAATAACAATAATAACTAAATGTTAACAATTGGGTCTTATTGGTGTAACAACTGTTCTATGTGCCGTCCGTTGTGTTCTAAGCACAATAAAACTCGTTTATTAATCTCAACGGTCATAGATTTCAATACCATTCCTTCATCTAGTGCGGCGAAGGCAGTTCTAACTCGATGTAATAAGTCATCTCTGGTATTGACGGGCGTTGAGTAGACTTTACTGTTGATATGGCCCCATAAAAAAAATCAAGGGGTGTTAGATCGGGTGATCTGGGAGGCCATAGAGCCGGACCATTACGCCCAAACCAGCGATCTTCAAACATATTTGTTAACTCATGGTAAACTTCATGGGTTGAGTGGGCTGGAGCGCCATCCATTTGGTACCAACATATATTTAGAATACTTAGTGGCAAATTTTCCAAAAAATTTGAAACCATCTTTCTAAGAATTTTTAGGTATTTACGAGAAAATAAATTAATAAAATGGAAAACTATGGTATCGAATAAAAAATACCTCGATAGCAAGAAAACGGTAGCAGATAGGTACAGGGAATCCTAATACAGATTGAAATATAACTTAATTCTCCATCACAGAAAGCAATAAAATACAGGGTGTTTCATTTAAGAAAATTGACTTTTGAGCAGTTGAAGTTTGTCAGAATGAACTAAATTTTTTGTGGACACCCTGTAAATAATAAAAAATCAAACTACATATCACCTGAAAGCTTAATAGTCCGCCTAATTACAGCCCAAAATTTGCTACTATAACTTTTGTTTTGAATAGGTGACGAGCATTCCAATGGGATACTACAAACCCTAATTTTTTCAAAAAAATTAAAATATCTCAAAAACTGCTGAAGATAGGTATAGGGAATTGTTAAGAAAGTTCACTTAAAATCAGCAGGGTAATTCAAAAATGTAATAATATACTGGGTGTTCTATTTAAAATAAGGAAGTTGATAGCTACTTCCGGTATAATTGGAAGTGTCAGAAAAGCAAAAATACTTTAGTTGAATAGATCGTCCTCGCTAACCCCTGATTCCAAATTTTAAAAAATGAATTCCAATGGGAAGTTCATAAACTTTTAATGAACGGGTTAGCTGAATCGCCCTGTATATGTATACTAAAATAGAAAAATCGTACCTGCAACAAACGTTTTATGAACATTTTAACCCTTGTCACTTCGGTATCTTTCAGAAGGGCTTTGTAAACTAAACTCAATAGCATTGCTTGGTGTGTGGTGGTTAATAACTTTGGGTCAGCCAATTTTCTATACAGAGCCGAGTAAAATCTAAAAGAGGGCATGATGAATTGACAAAAGATAAAAATATAAACAGTAATATATGTTTTTGGTACCTGTCTGTGACATTCTCGGCAAAATCTGACACCTGGTACAAAAGAGCAAGAGCTTGTAGACTGATATTGAAGCCCGCCAAATGTACCAGCTTATACATAGCGTCTATGTGCTCGGAAACTTTGTCGAAAGCCAATTTGGCATACGGGTAAGCCCTGTTAATCCCTACCAACAGAGGGGACATCATCCTACTATCTACTTCCCCCTATACAAATAACAACAGTTAGTATTCTTTCAGTGGTGTTTATACATTTTTATACCTTCTTTATGCACGCTTTAAAGAACGAGAAATAAACTTCTATGAGTTTCCGTGCCACATCAATTGCGTCATGGCTTAAGTGAAACTGTGATAAAAAACAGAGGCTGTAGTACTGTGTCTTGCTTGAGATATTTGGCCGAAACAACAATTTTTCGATTTCCGTCAAAACGACCCCCTGCATGTTGCTGTGTTCGTGCAGTAGCTGCGTCAAGCAGTATATAGCTTTGGATGCTATCTTTTGAGATGGGTCTCCGAATTTATTGACAATGTAAGCCAAGAGATTCTGTAAAATATAAATAGATTTTGGATGACAACTTTTATAAGTATATAAATTCTGAAATTTACTAACACTAATGTCAGAATCATTCTATTTAAATTTTTATATCATTTTACACTATATTAAAAGTTATGACATGAGACATGACAGTTCTGACACTTATGTTTATATTAATATTTATAACGTCCACAATTTCAAATAGAAAGCCCAACGAACAGTATTATAGCTATAAAAATAGTCATGCACCTTTGACTTATACAGATAAGAAATTAAAATGTTATGTAACTACCAAAACTCGATTCAGTATTATGACTTGTTCCCATACGAAGGAGCTATTGAACTGGAATGTCGTAGCCAACATTTCTAAGCATTACAGGTTTAGCTGCATATTTTTAAGGTATAAAGGTAGACGGTCATATATTATTTAAATGATATAGTTATATGTATTGTTTGAAATTTTAGATCATGATTTGACAATAGTTAAAAAAGGATGTGTCGCAGAAGCCTACAAAAACTACGATGTTTGCCAGGCATTTCAGAACAGTATTAGTCAAACAGGAAGTATAGATTGCTTCATTTGTAATACAAACAAATGCAATGGCAGTTTTAGTAAATCATCACCAAGGAGCAGTATTAATCATCTGTTATGTGGGGTTTTATTTATATTTTCCACAGTTTTCAATTATTCTAGTATATAGTTTTTAAACTGTAATAATTAAGATAAAAATTTTATCACTATATTTTAATAAATACATGTCAAATTAATAGTTAGATTTAATTAACTGTTGTTTTACTTACTTTTGAAATAAACAGAAAAACTACTAAGTTGCCTACCGCCCAAATTGACACAATCAAAATTTCTTGCCACTCTTGACCACACAAATGTTCACATTATAAACTTACAGTTCCTTAGAATACACTTCTATATTGTGAGAAGTTTATACAACTATAACAAAAATTATAAACCCTGGTGGGTATTCTAAAAGGGCACGTTAAAATGGCTGGAAGTAGTGGAAGTGTTACAATGCAAGAGAAATCTAATGACAACGATGGTACAACCACTATGTATGTATTGGGAAAACTTAAAGGAGACATAGCTACGATGACAAAAAAAAGAATTCTGATAACTCGTTTAGATGATAATCAACAACCGTCAGGTAATGAACACAGCATCAAAAGCAGTAGCAATAAGAGGGTATTAATCACGAGAATAGGTAACACCCCACAAAGCCTTTATCCAAAATGTGACCCAAAAACATCAAAAACTGTGGTAGGTTCCCTAAATCCAGAGAGAAAAGAAATGTTTGTCGTCAGAGCTAGTAACGAGGAAATAAAGCAAAATTCTAGTCATACTGTTAAGAAGAGTGCATCGTATCAAAAGAAAATAAAGAAATTATTAGGATGAACATTATTTGTATATTAAAATTACAATTGTGAACAAATTCTACTGTCTTACAAATATAACTTAATTATAATAATAATTACCTTTTCCTGTTCAGGATTTCCCGCCAACAGTTTATACATGACACTAATTGCCTTCGCTTTATTACTTTCTATAGTGTCTTGGGCTACAGCGTTCAATGCCAGTACAAATTGAGTATAAATCTCCTTTAATTGATCCTCAAAATACCATACACTCAATATTTTCCTTCTGGTTATAGCGTTTCCAGATGAAAGTTGACTTAACATTGAAAGGGGACGTTGATCAAAAGCTTTTAATTTTTGATTAGGCCGTAGAAGATCAGATAAAAATAATTCCCTTAAAGTATCTATAAATACAATATTCTCTTAAGCCTGAAAATTTTATTCCTTAAAACAATTATGTTACCTATAACTGCTATGCACTCTTTCTTCTTTCCAACTTTAACCATTCCTACAAGGTTTCTTATTTTCTCCAAATTATATACAGGATTGTCCTGAATAGAAATAGTGTGAGCGGCAATTTTATCCGAAACGGTACCCTTAGACATTACAGTTTTTATCCATTGGTAGTTTGAATTTGTTTTGGAATTCCCTAAAAGGATTCGTATTAAATATTGTTCTCTTATATTATCCCAAAAGCTTACTAATATTGTAATTTGTAACTTCGGAGTCGTGACATTTCTTAGCTTCATCTTTTAGTTCAATTAAAATCTGTTCCGAGCAATTTTCGAAATTTTTGGGATCTTCGAGAACCTAAAGAAATATTTTTTAGTATGATATACACATTGTAAGTACTTACCGAAATAACCTCGTCAAACCACTTTTTAGTCTCTTCATATTCTTCAAAATCTTCATTGTCGTTTACTCCCGCTTTACGTGGTTTTTTAGTTTTAAATTTCATTTTGTTTACCATGAGGAAAAATTAATGATTAAAATTAGGTTAGGTTTGTCCTCATTGAGATGTGTCTAAAAGTGCCAACAGGTACACCAACATTCCTTATTATTATAATTTTGTTCGAAAATTATACACTATATTTGTATCTTACTTTATTACATCTTAGTCCTATTTATTTCAGCTTTATATCTATATTTCTGTTGAAGTGCAAGATATACGATAGAGATGTGTAGTTCGCGAACGAACTAGTTCAATTGAACTATTCACGTCACTGAATGAAATGAATCATTCAGTTGTATATGGAAGAATCATTCACTTGCGAACTAAACCCAAGTGAAAACTTGCTCGTAGGTGAAAACGGACCTAAAACCAATTCCTATTACTCTTGTAATTCGGTGTTTGTATTCACAATTCAGTTCGGTACTAGGTCGGTTCGAGTCGGTCAATGAACTAATTGAATGATTTATGTTTTTAAGTATGAATGTCACTAAGATGCAAATGTACAATTTCGTGGAAAGTCTATCGGTATGAACAGATTTAAATATAAAGAGCATTGTTTATGATACTGGCACATGCATTAGTATAAACTGTACTTATGTGTTATGTATGTAAAGTGCCGAAATAGGTTTTTTTGTTTTGTATTTGTTTTTAATTGTGATCTTGTTTCGTATCACTAGGGCGTACTGTTGTACCACGTCTGTTGTTGTTGCGTTAAGGGTTGTGAAATAAACATAGATGTCTACTTCAACACATACATTTATTAAAATTAAACAACAACGGTGAACACTTTAAATAAAACGTTCTAAAATAATTCTAAAAACTGACTAATACCCAAGTTATGTATGTATAAGGCAGTGGGTGTTGTAGCAATTAGCAATGCAATATGCAATTAATGCATATCTGTCGGCTTTCGGTTATCTATTTTATAATCTGTCTCTCACATCTGGCTGTGACCTGACCATAGTGGCTTTTGTGTCACTTAACATAGTTCTTCTTGATTCCGAAATAAATGCACAAATGCAGCCGGCCGTTCCCATGATAAGTATATTTTTAAAGAAATCAAATTATTTACTGTGACCCTAATAAACCCACTGCCATAAACTCATAAAAATCGTTTCTTTTATAAATCAACATCCCTTTCCTATTTTAAGCCATAAACAAATTCCCCACCAAACTGAATCAAATGAATCGTTCAAATGAATGATTCAGTCAAGTGAATGAGACTGAAAGAATTAGTTCATCAAAATGAACTAAACTTGCCATCTCTAATATACGAACAACGCCGGTAATTTGAAAAGCTTAGACGGTGACTATTTACTGAAATAATTTATACGACATCTCACTCTGACTCTTACTATTTTCATTTTGTAGTATCTACGACAACGCCAACAGAGAAAAACTTTACAGGTTACAGTTCCTATATCGCAACATGGCGTGCGGCAAAGTGACTTTTTCTATAATTTTTGTTGTATTTTGTGCCTTCCTAAATGTAAATGGACAAAAAACTGTTATAGAGTTAAATGAAGATAATTGGGGTAAAATTCTGAAGGGGGAATGGATGGTAGAGTTGTAAGTTTTGTTTAATTTTAATTTGAAAAATCGGCAAAATATGCTGTTGTGTCAATAATTCATCTGAAAAATTGAGTGTTGGATATGTAGGTATATTCCTGTTATAAGTTTTAACTTGTACCACGGTCGAACGCTACATAATATTTCTGAAGTGTATTATATTTAGTTTTGTAAAATAGACATGCAGAAATGGGATCAATTTATGAGATGAATATGTTCAAATTGCTATTTCAAGTTGACATTTACAAGAAAATAAATTCATATATTTAAATAAGTAATGCCGAGCTGTAGATAAATCCAACAAAAAAAAAAAGTGTTCTGTTTCCCTCTGATAGGAGCCTGTAGAAAATACCTATTGATTTATGATTAAATTGGGATGATTCAGAAAAATGCATCATCATTTTTTATATCGTTTTTTAAACCTTGTACAGTTATGCGCCTTGGTGTCCAGCATGTAAAGCACTAGAACAAAAATGGAAAGAATTTGCAGAATTAAGCCCCGGTTTGGGTATAAAAGTTGGTGCTGTAGATGTAACGTCCTCTCCCGGTCTAAGTGGAAGGTTTATGGTGACTGCCTTACCAACAATATTTCAGTAAGTTCTGCTTAGATTTATAGTACTTTTGTCAATAATATTTACCAAAACTAAATTTGTCTTCATTTTAAAATCTTACAACTGAATATATAAGCATATAAAAGCCCATGAGAAGTAAACACAGATTTCTTAAAATATTAGGGTCGTGATCTCTATGACTCACCACATGTTTACACACACTTTTAAAAATAAATGTTCTAAAATAAGATTTTAAATTCTATGTAGGTATATATTTATGGATATGTTCATTATTTTCCATATATGTTTTTAATAATCTCCACCAAGTCTTCTTACTTATTTTAAGTATTGTGTAGCATATTAAATAATAAGTGTATAAAATATAATTTTAGTGTAATCAATGGAGAGTTTAGACAATATAAAGGCACTAGGGATAAGGATTCTTTCACTGTTTTTATCGAAGAGAAGAAATGGGAACAAGTTGAGCCAGTATCTAGTTGGAAATCACCAAATTCTGTTCAAATGAGCATTGTATCTTCATTTTTTAAACTGTCGCAGACCTTAAGGGTAATTTTCTATATTTATAATATTTGTCAGTATACAACTATATCATTTTTTTTTGTATATTCTTCAGCAAATTCATACCAAATTAACTGAAGAGTATGGATTACCTAGTTTTGGGTCATATCTGATTTTTGCTGTCGCCACTATCATTTTGGGAGCATTGTTGGGTTTGGTGAGTTTTTTTTTTTGTTACACGTATCTAAAGTATGACCATAAATTAACTCTCGTGGATTTATAAACTTTGATAATGTCATTTTGTGTGAGTGAGAAGTCATAAACATATTTTGAGCACAATGTCATTGCCAAAATGCAATGTGTATGGTTGCAATATATTTTATTTTTACTAATTACCTACAAAAAATAAATAGGTGTTTGTTTTATAAATATTGCAACTATTGTTTTAAATTTTAGAAGAGAGCAAGTTATTTTGTGAAGTATTTCTCTCAAGCAAATCACCATATACAATTTAGAGTAAAGGGTATCTTATTTTAAGGTGGCTGCAGTGCCTTTTGCCCTTCCTCGGCTGTTAATATTTCAAATATAGTAGGATTTTCATTTATAGGTACTTCAATAAATTGTTACACAGTTTTGTTTTATTTAAAGTGGAGGAAGCGGAGTTTAACTAGGTTGTTTGCAGGTTTTAGTGTGTGCCATTGATTTGATCTACCCTCAAAAACATACAGGACGTGTAAAGGAGGATATTGTAGTATGGGAACAAAGTAATGATGAAGAACTGGTGAGTTTTGTGATTTAGTATCTATAGTATGTTTTTCGCTCTTTCCGTGTCTTCGTTACTTTTAATGTTGTATATGTTGCCAGAGAGTCCTTACATAAGATTCTATTTAAAATTGATAATCACTGGGAGAGGGATGAGTGTAAAATATATTGTTAGGTATTGGTTTCTTAAAATGCTTCAAACTAAATACTTTCTACTAGGTTTTTAGAGTTTCATATTTCTATATATGCTGTGTCCTGTCGTAAACTTTTAAGTTGTAATACATGGATTTTGACCAAAACGTGACAACTCCAGTAATAAATAATTCTATCATAACTGGTAGCAAACGTTTAAACTTTGCATTTTGTGAGAAAAGCTATTCTGAAAATATCGGAAACAACTGATTAATTAAAAAAAATGTCTATTAATTTACAAGTGAAACTTTGGAAAGTTCGACTTATAAAATAATAAATGTATATTCTATATATAATTATATACAGGGTGTTAAGGTGAAACTGTATATTAACATAAATTCAAAGAAAATATTAATATGACAAAAATGATAATATTGTTCATACAAAACATTTAACAAACTCTAATATTAATTTAGGCCTAAAACTTAAATAATAAGGGAATCTAATAAAAAATTAAAAACATCATGTCCTCTATGACAAAACGCTACTGGGCGGGTCAGTAAATTGTTAGGTTCAGAGCGAATGCAGTTAGCGCAGTTGACGTTAATATTCCGTGTCCTGTCTACAAGTGCTTTACATTAATCTCTCTCGCACACACTAATTGCGACAACTTTTTTTGTCATGTGAAATGTGGAATTTTAATCTAGTGTCTTATTTTGATAGTACTTACTCAGTTAGAGCAGCCACATTAGAACAAAGTAAATACTTCAGTTATTTACGTTTTGGCTCGAGTTTGTCAGTTAATGACGTTATATAATTGGTTGGTCTGGATATAATTTGCCAGACAAACTAGACTCTGTTTAATTTTGGGAATTTGGAATGTTATCATTAGCATAGAGGAGAGGCAGTAGGATGTTAATTACAACTTTGACTTTACGTGGAGTGCTGTGGTTATTTTTTTTTTTATATTGCTTGGTATTTGAGGTATGTTCAGTAGAACTTCGGTAATCGGGACAGATATAGTTTAGGTATTCATCCGGATTGGTGAATTGTCCGGATTACCGAAGTTCGATGAACATCCTTGAGTAACATTTATGAATATAAAATTATTATTCATAACTGAATTAACATTTATGAATATAATAAATAAACTTGACTTATTTATTCCAACGTTAACTCAAATGTTTTACAAATCGACATATTCTAAATGTACAGACACACATATGTACATATACTCGTACATACGTATAAAACTGACAAAAAGGAATATATTTCAAGTAAAAAAATCACTAATTTTTTTTTTTTTTTGAATAATGTTCTCGTTGTGAAGCTTTCTTGCTAGTTCTAGGTGTTTTTTTTTTTTTTTTCATTAAAAGGACTTCTTGATAATACAATTTGTTTTCTTCAGCCTATTGAACACATTTTGAAAAATATTGTACTGCTTTTGAATGTTTGATTTTCGTCGGAATTTCAATAAAATCCTCTTCATCAGTCGTGTTTGATTGTACCACTTCAATTATTTCTTCGTCGCCAACCCAACATTATCAGCAGCTACTTCATCCCTTCCTGTCGCCCAGTTTGTAATTTCTTCATTAGTCAGTTCATTTCTTCATTAGTTTTCGGATTTATAACTCTTAAAACATTTCTTTCAAGTCATCCATTTTCGTAGCTTCTTCAAGTAGGAGTCTTTTTCTTAGATCGGCCAGCGAAATATCATCTTCATTTGACACCAATTGAACTTTGTGGCCAGCGTCCGGATTACAGAGGTAAAAATCTGAAAGTGTCCGAACTGTAAGGGGTGTCCGATTGACTGGAGTGTCCGGTTTACGAGGTGTCCGAATTGCCGAAGTTCTACTGTATATATGAAGTTATGCTAGAAACTATCTTGACACCCTGTACATAGAATTTGAGCATATTAAAGAAATTTTCAGTAGAGATAAGGAGTATCAATTTGGCTTCCATTTATTGGAATTTGTTTATTCTATTGATAATTGAAATATAATCTGGCAGATAAGACAATAATGTCAATAATAATAATACATTTGTCTTTAATTACTAATCAGCATATTGTTTTTTTTTTTTGGTTGGTGTTAAACTGATAAACATCACTGAGTGATTATGATTAAACAGAGTTTGAAAAAAATATATTCTGGAAACCTGTGTTTATTTTTGTTATTGTGGAGTGATAAACCGATAAAACTGGTCTATTTAGCAACAATGACATCTGATGTGATGTGTAGTATAAATAGTTCGCAATTTATGACCACATAAAATGCCAATTTTATGTCTTCCCTCATCCACCATGTTTAAAAATATATATACCTATATTTCTTATTTTACAGTATTTAAAACTAAATATCTATATCATAGGCATTACAGTAAAAAGAAATAAAATAAAATAAGCACATACATAAGACTTTTTACATATACAGGGTGTGGCGTCAAACTTCCGACAATTTAATCATTTTTTTGTAACTTCATTTTTAATTTTGTATAGAGGAGTTTACAATTTTCTCATTCACTACAGTGTTTGTTAGGTCATGTAGAATATATTTACTCAATATAACTCCCTTGTGCTTGGATTACCGTCTCCATTCTCGGTCAAGCGTTCGCAGGCCTGTTTTAATGAGTCACGGTCCATATTGGTGAATGCCATTTCAATAGCGGCTCTCAATGATGCGACGTTTGGATGTCTGGACTTGGTGACCCTTTCAACCACGCTCCATACATAGAAGTCCAAAGGATTCAAATCCGGGCTGTTGGGAGGCCAAGATTCTTTGGACCAAAACATGTCGATGTTGTCTGACAACCAATTTTGCACTAAATGACGTGTGTGCAGGTGCACTGTCCTGCTGGAAAACATACGGCTTTCCAGACGGATACAGTTTCCATCCACGGCTTCACCACATTTTTCAGAACATGCAAATACACTTCTTTATTGACGTATTCCCCTTTGTTGAAGAAATGCAGTGGCATGACATCATTCTCACTGGACACAACACCTAGCACGTGAACATTTGCCGGGAATTTCGTTCTGGAAACAATGGGGACATCATCAGGATCATGGGCAAGCCAGCGATCATTCCTTCGATTGATTTTCGCATCGACAATGAAAATTTTCTCGTCAGAAAAAACCTAAGGCGTCCGGCAGC
Organism: Rosalia funebris; assembly: GCA_037954035.1. Lineage (NCBI taxonomy): Eukaryota > Metazoa > Arthropoda > Insecta > Coleoptera > Cerambycidae > Rosalia > Rosalia funebris. The sequence goes on from JAZFAV010000015.1 coordinate 38,920,568, forward strand.
ACTGTTTCGTAAAGAACACAATAGCAGGTTACAGCATTCAACTCGCTTTGTTCTGGCAGCTTCGGAAAGCATCTGGTTTACTTTTATTGTATAAGACTTGTAACGGAGGTCATCCTCGACGATTCGACGCATAGTTTTTTCATTCACACCGACAACCTATGACAATTTTCGGATCGACTGCCCTGGATCCTCTAAAATTAGCTCTTGAGCCCGTTGAATGATTTCAGGCATCCTGACAACGCGCTCCTTTGAGTGAGTTTTCCTTGCCGGTGTTGCAGAACCTTTGCTGGATTTTTCTGACTCTTCGCGATGATATCATACACAGTAGATCGAATGATTTCTGTCGCTGAGCATCCAGCGCGAACACTTTCGATAATCGCGGCTCTTCGATTGTACTGTGCACTTACTTTTAACATTGCGACTGTTTTGAGGTTATGAGTGTTTAGTACATGCGTCAAGCTATTTAAACGCCGATCGCGACCTCTCGAAGAGGTATAGAATGGCGCGAAATTTGAATTGAATTTTGTCCGGATTTTGGCGCCACACCCTGTATTGTAATTGTTTAAATGTAATGGTGTTTATCAACTAATTCTTATGTATCCATTTGCATTTCACAGGATGACGATGACATAAAAGACGATATCATCGATGATGCTATTCAGTCTGCGGGGGACCACGCCTCCGGTACAGACTCGGAAAGCCCCGCGGCTGACAGTAATGGCACAAAAGCAAAAAGACGTAAAAACAGGAGGCTTGACATGTGATAATACCATGGCCTATTTTGAGATTAAAGATGTTAATCGACGACGAATGTTTGTATGTTAATTACAAACAACTACTGACTTTCAAAAACTTTTTTTTTGTTATAACATTAATTTATTTTTATTGCAAAAAAATTGCTTGAGGTTAATGAATACTAGTTATCTCTAAACGGAATTAATATTATTTATTCATAGTGAAATCTATCTATCTAATAACCTAGTAATATAAACTTACGTTTAGGAGAATTAGGGCCTTGTGATGGGAAAGAGCCGCACAACAATCAAAATGTTATTATAATTTGAATGAATAAAATGTCGTTGATATTATATAGCAATCGGGATTGTACTCATCCTATTTAGATGTGGTCATTTGTTACTGTGGTAGGTAGGTGCTCTTGGAAATTATTATTCATTCCAAATGGTTGTGTAAATTTTTTGAGGATTATAGTTTGCGTGTAAATTTTATATAATATGTACAGTTTTCTTTTTACTATTTCTTAATAAAATATCTCTACATAGTATGGCTTTTATTTGTATAGCTGAGATTTAGAACAAAATGAGTTCCCAAGTTGAAATATTGGATTCTGGAACAAAAAACTTGTCTGGACTGAAATATTTGTGCTAACTGAATTGGTTTTCCAAAGGGGTATTGCTGCTTAAACTTATCTGGGATTATCAGATAAATAGCGTATGTAAGAAGCTTAATAGTGCCTGTTTTATCCTGAATACTTTAAAGTAAACCCTTGATCCCATTTTCTTATTGAATTAATACTATGCTGTACCATATGCACATGTCATATAATATCCTACTATGGTGTAGTCATCTCAATAAATAGCTTTTATTCTTCAAAAGGAGTTAGTGAGACTCATTTTTAACATATCCTCGAAAAACGCGCAGAAATTATTTACAACAAAATTTTCACTACCCTGTATATATGTACATACCTGTATATATTGGAAAATTTAGTAGACAAAATTTGGCAAAACTTATAACCAATTATCACTATCAATAAAAACCTTATTACTTGATTACAAAAATATATAATAAAGTTACATTACGGAACCAAAATCTTTTTAAGAACAAACTAAAAGAATTCCCAATTGACGAATGTTTTTGCCCAGGAAATTAAATTTAAATTAAAAAATGTATTTTATTTTTATATTACCTTTTAATCTATTGTATGTGTATAGTATTGGTTTCATTGCTTGATTTTATTTTGACGGGCACATCTGTTTCTTTTTTTTTTTTGTAATCGGTAAAGTAGAAAATATTAAAAAAAGTAATGCTCTAATTGCTTTATATTCTTCTAAATTTTGCCAGTAACACATCTTCATTTTAACTTGAGTTAAATATTAAAAATAAAATGCATAGGTAGATTAATTAAAAATTTAGATATGCGAGATATTTACAGAGCAAAAATGAAAAAAGACGCACTTTACACGAATATTTTCAACGAAATTCATGTTAGGATAGGAGGGATGACATATTTGCGGGAAGTTTCTCATTTGACTGCCAGATGGCTGCAAAGGCCACAGAGGACAACAAAGACACACTTGTTTAATTCCACTGTCACTTGTTTTGTTCTCCCACAAGTTGCTTATTTAGTTTCAACTGTGTTCGGTTTTGTATAATATGATTTAAACAGTTATTGGTGTGTTATAACAATTATCACTAGTGTTAAGTATCTCTATAAAACTTTTTTTATGATAATGAAAATATATTTTTATTTTCACTTTTTGCTTATAAATTGTAATGCGATCAAATATAAAAGCCATAATGTAAGACTGTTAATCTATTAGGTAACTCTAAAATTGATTCATTATTATCTATGGTTTGGAGGAATGTATTAAAGTGTCTCATTACATTCTTACTCAATGGTATATATGAAAGTTACATCCCCTAACCTTGTCTAGATTACACATAAATTACTAGTCTGAATATATGAGCACTACTTATTCATCTACAGTATTCCTTACAAGATTAAAAATTTGAAAAAGAAATGTCTAACTCAAGTAAATAAGTAAATGATATATTTTTATTACTCATATTGATTTTTACACACATGGTCTAGTAGCATCTATCTAGAATGTAATGAAATATAATTTGTTTGAATTAATTATATACGTCTTTTTCAAGTATTCAGAAAAAAAGGTAATTTAATTTTTACAAAATGCCGTAATTTAATACAAATATGAAATGTTTGTCAATAGGCTCTTAGACGTATAAAAACTTGGTACATTAGAAGTTCTATGTTATAATCAGTTAATTTATCAAATATTTATTATTTTTGAATACATACTTGATAAATTAATATCTCTGCCCACTACACCCTACCATACTAAGACCATAACCGCAATGACACATGCAAACAAATATAATTTGTATTAGACAACGCCCATTAGACCGTTCCATCACCGGCCAACACCATAGCGTGCCATAACTGGATCATAGATGCAAATTGTATTTGTTTGCATATGTCGACATGGTTACGGTCTTTAGTATGGGACAGTGCAGTGGGCAGAGACCTTTGATTTTTATTGATTTTTAATTGTTATGCAACCATATATACACTTAATTCGTGACAATTGTAGAGCCGTTTAATCGCTGTGACGCGAAGTTCAATTCACGCTGATTTAATCTGACCTTCCACATTTTCGCGTGCAGATGGTACAGCTGCGCGCTGTGGCCCTAGTCGGTAATGGGTACTTCGGATGGTATTTGTTCCAAAAGTCCTTAAATGCTGCTGTGTTAAGGCCCGGTTGTACAATGTCCCTATAAATGTACCCGACAACTATCAAGCCGATATAGTTGCCGGGAGGATAAGCGTGCGAACCGTATTACAATCAATAGTTGTCAGTAAGATTGCTCTCGGTGAAATAAAACGAAGTTGGCAATCATTGTCCCCCACATCTAGTGACCAATGTGACCATTATTCATAATAAAATTGAGTTGGTAATAATTTTGTACTACATTTGACAGTAAACCTAACCTTGCACGGTGTTTGTCACACTATTTTAACGCATATCAATTATATTAAAAATAATGTTTAATTTATATGAAACTAGTAGCAGCAGTGATGAAGAAAATGAACTGCTAATCAATATATTTCTAAATAGACGAAAAGAGAAGCGGATTAGAGAACGAGTCAACCACATTGATTATTGGGATGAGGACGATTTCTTTATACGTTTTCGTTGAGAAAAAACAGTGTTAGGCAACTATTAGACCTTATTGTGGAAAGATTAGAAAACCCTACAGACCGGTAAGTTAAATTATTCTTGAAAGTGATATTTCTAGTGAGGTATTTTTGTTAATAGAAAATTAATGTTTATTCGTATTTTTTATATTCTTGTATGTTACAGAAATGCAGCTGTAACTCCTATTACTCAGTTGTTGCTGACACTCAGGTATTTTGCGACAGGAAGAATGCTCATTGTTGTTGGAGATTTTTGTGGTGTACATAAATCAACTATGAGCAGAATTGTGAGGAAAGTTTCCGAAGCAATTGCCAGCCTTAGGAGTCAATTTCACAAGAGAATTTATTTCAAGAAGCATTACTTAGGACAAGAAATGTTGTTGAGGGAAGCTATCGTGTGTGGAAGCAAAGATTCCCTGTACTTCCATTAGGAATTAAATTAAATTATGTACGGGTACAAGCTGTGATTGTAGCATGTGCTGTGTTACATAATATTGCTATTTTAAATGGTGAAGATGAACCACCATTAGATCCTGCATTTCGAGATAATATTTTACAAGGTATACAAGAAGCAAATATTGTCAATGGACTCGGAAATGACGACAATGAAGATCGTGGCAATTATGCAGCACGTACAGATTTCATTGAATATTTTTCAACATTGTTATAAATAATTAACACTTACTGGTATAATTTTGTGGTACTATAGCCAATTTAGTTTAGGAATTTTTTTATTTCTTGAAAAAAAATATATTTCTAAAATAAAGTTACAAAAAACTAAAATGCAGTTTTTTATTAATTATATAACATTATTTTGCTTTCTCTTAATTTCTAACTTTAATTTTTCTACTGTCAGTTCATTAATTTGGAGCTGTTGAGCATGTATCTCTCGATTCATCTGGAGCTGTTGCGCATGTAGCTCTCGTTCTCTCTGGTGCTTGAAATTAAATTCTTCCTGGAGTGATTTCATTTTTAAACTAGTCAGCTCTGTCTTTGCATCAACCCAAGGTTGCATTTCTTGACCAACTGTTGATATATTTCTATTCCTTTGCAACCTTTTCCTGTTTGGAGTTTGCAGGGCTGGGTGCCTTGGTCTTTTTAACTGAGCAGGGCAATAACTGCTCCAAGTATTATTTACTGAAATACAAATAAATATTGTTAAGTAAACAGGCAGTCGTTGTCGGTAACTAAAAAAAATCATACTTATTCATTATTACGAAGTTATTACTATTAATCTACATACAGTTTACAAAGTGTATCTATTTAGTATGATTTCTTTTCAGTTATATTATTCATATGTAAATTCTATAGTATACTACAGAAACATACCTATGGGGGTATTAAAACATGTAGGAACATTACCAGCCATCGCTTCAGCATCTACAAAAACCATATTATTAACTTTCATTTGGTAATTACTTTTAATACAATATAGGTATAAATTTATATAATACAAACAAAATTATAATTTATGGTAGGGTTTATAATATCTGTAAATAGATACTGTTCGTATATTCAATATATCCCAAAACATTACAATTTTATTACCTATATAACCACTATCAAAATGAGAAGGTATTCCATCAGCGCTTAATTTTATTATTGCCCTAATTTTTTCATACAGTGGATCAAATGGCTTGGCTTCACTTGGACCTCAACCTATACACAATATATCAGTTCGGCATTTGGCTGCAGCTCTTCTTGTTTCTTTTTTTAGTGTTTCATATTTACTGCGAAGTTGTGCCCATGTCCGATTTTGTGTACCAAGTTAATTAAACTGAAGACAAACTTTTTGCCAAGCAGTTTTCTAAATCAACTAATAAAATATACTTGCATTAACATACATTAATATAGAAGCAAATAAATTAAACTCACCTTGTCTTTCCGTGTTAATGCATCAGTTTTTTTGTTTTCAATTATATGCACAAACCTTTCAATAATTTCAACAAGTCGCCAACATTCTTCCTTTGTGTAATTAGCTGTGCGCTTGTTATTATGTTCCTTTTCCATTGTATATAGAATATAGAACTTACCACGAGGCAAGGCAAACTGTCAACATATATTATGGTGTTTAAGGTTAGGTACCTACGTGTTCTCGCCTTTATCATCCCGATACGAAATGATCGGCCGCTTCGAATACCCGATAGATTATCTCGCTGACAAGGTGACCAACAAAAATATCCGTCTATTGTAATACGCCAAAAACCGACGTATCGGCAGGATAACACTATCGGGTAGTATATCGGCATATTGTACAACCGGCCCTAAGTAATGTAAGTGGTAAATGACAGGTAATTAACACGAGAAGTAGATCAAAAATGAACTCCGTTTTTTGTGGCAGGCTTTTTTTATATCAATATGTTCCGTACTATTTATATGTTTTTTGCAGTCTCTCTTGTCCCAACACAATAAATCTTTTTAACAAACTGTACACACAATTTTCGCCCCATCATACATCAAATCTGGAAAGTCCCGAATAAACTTATTCACATTGTCGGCAAGCGGCCGCTTTTTCGCCTTTGGCATTGTGGACATTTTCTTGTAACGCACGCACGCTGTATTAATTATGTATGTAATTACGATCGCAAAGTGATTTAGTTCTTTCGCGAAGCAGACGCACACGGTCTCAATGTTAAACAGTAACTGGATACCTAGCACAAATCGAGTGTTTTGTGATACCTAGTTTGTTTACAGTGTGAATTGTCCTCCGCGTCACGTGTATGAGGCCCCCGCTACACCTTCCTATATGCAAGCCACATGTACGCGGCACCGATTATACAGTTCTACAAATAAGTATGTATTATCAAAAAATAGTATAATGAAATGAGAAAATTTCAATACGACAACCCTAAAATACATATAAGTAGTAATTAATTATGTCTGCCTCAAAATAGTTATGCCCTCTATAGACCAAACATATAATTAATACAATATAACGTATATACCCGGGAAATATCTCGAAAATGTTTCATTATACTCTTTCTTGATAGTACAAAATTTCTGGTGAAGAACTACAATTCTAAGGGACTAATAGATAAACATTACCAACCGATGATAATAAATAATAATAATAGGATATAACAGGAGGTAAATAATACAATGATAAATATCGTTTAACAATAATAAATAAGCAATATAAACCATACCAATACTTCCAAAGGAAAAATATGGCAACATCAAAAAGTAGGGTTAGGCCAATAACCGAATGGAATACGAAGTCTTCTGCCATGAAAATTCAAGTATTTCGGTCAATCGCAATATGATCCAGAGATAAATAGTGACCGCATGGGTATCTTGATCTTCACTTGTCTGTTTTATTCTAGTTTTTTTTTTTATCATGGTATGGTATTATGCTTCTTGGTCACCGTGACGTCACAATAGGAATTTTAAACCGGGAACTTCAAATTTGCAATTAAAAAAATTTGACTTGGGACCTTCGAATAACGGAATAAACAATATTGAAAATGGGTCATTTTATACTTATTGGTAGCAAATAGGTGTTACATGTTAATATTAAACTGTTCAATGTGAATGAGATATGATTGTCTGTTGGCCAAACTAATTACGCAATAAACCATTTAGTGCTTTGGCGAAGGTGGAAGTCTGAATTGGCTATGAAGACCATTATTTATGTGGATTTACGTTCCACCAAATATTATTGCACATCGACATAGGTATAGTCAATATGGATCTTACTTTGTTTAAACAAGGTAGTAAAAATCTTTGATAGCTTAAAATTTTTACATTTATTTACATTTCCCTTTTATTGGCTCGAGTAATTTGCAACGTTACATTAGCTCAAATTAATATAATAGAAACCTCATCATAATTCGAATAAAAAAAACTATTCACAGAAAAAGCTGTTTTTAATAATAAAAAATTAAATAAATAACCTATACTGCATATAAATCACTTTCATTCTTACATTTAGGAGCAGGTCTCGCAAACGGGGAGAACCACAACAGCGAGAACCTACCGAAGACAGCCTGTATACTCTTCCACCTCGATTTCTTCACCCACCTGGCCTCTTCCTTTTTCAGTTGTTCGATTCCCGTCTCGTCGTTCCATATTGCTTGCACTTGAGTGCCGAGCATTACGGCCGTGAATATAGCGAAAAGGAGTGCCTCAAACATTAAGAAGAGCAAGAGGACTACCGTGGCGGGTGGAGAGTATGTCGTGCATTCTTTCCACTCGTGCCGTATGCACATCAAGAACTGGTTGATGGCTAAGAAGAGAGAGTGCAGAGATATAGTCGCAATGTAGAACTGGAATGCAAAATCACTATTTTAATCAACACTGCACTTAAAATAATTTTCATGAAATGAAAAATGAAAGGAATGTGAGAAAATGAATTGAAAGCAAAGAAATTTGAATTTCCTTTCCAGGAATTACTAGAGACAGTAAAAATGAAAAAAAAAATCTTAGTACAATATGTTGCACACTTATATAATCATCAAGATAGCTAAACTACATATGGGGCGTTCCACGCCAAATCTGATGGTTTGAAAAATTTTGATTTTTGGTTTCCTTAATTTTTTGATATTCTTTAGTACCCCTCAAAAAAGTCTTTCTGGTTAATTTTGAGATTTTTTTGATTACTTGTTTAAAAGATATTAAATTTTCAAAAAAAAATCGCTCTTTTGTTGGTTTCTTGTTCATAACTTTCTTAATAATGGTCCAAATTAAAGATTCTTTTGTTAAATCTTTGTTTTTAGATGGCCTTTACAGAAAAAAAAAAAATACAAAAAAAATATTCAAAATGTTTTTGATTAAGTTTTTTGAGTTTGAAATTTTAAATCGTGCTTTTCAAAGTGAGTGTATCTTTCGATTTTTTTGAAATTTTTTTATTTCAAACTACTATTCTTTTAACAACCTTTAAGGCCAGTCCGGTCGTGGGCCTTCCATAATTACTATTTTTTTTTTCGATTTTTAAAAATTTGAAAATCTTTTTTCTCTAAATCATTATAAGTACCGATTTTTGTTACTGTATACTCTTCTTTTACTTATTTTAAATTAATTTTAATACTTTTTAATTGTTAATAGGTTTTTAAAATCAATAAGTAAACGTTAGGTATATTTATAAACAATTATAACAAACGTTTTTATTTATTTTCGTGTTCTTTTAAAAATTGTTTAAAAATAATATCAATGCTACTTTTTGTTGCAAAGTATTTTTTTATTTAAATAATAGTATCTTCTAGGAATTTCTATTCAATTTAAAAAGAGTCGCATATCTTAATGACCGACTTTCTCACGTGGTAGCGCTGCTGACTGTTTCTTTATACAGACAGTTAGAAGTTCATTAAACAGACAGTAGTTTGTTTCTTTGTATCATAACTGGGGCTAAACTATAACTGGGGATCGAAACCGACTAGTCTGCTCAATATTGCTGTCAAATTCTCACATGAGAAACACTATTTAGATGCAAAAGAAAAATTAGATTTGCGATACAATACAGCTAAGTCAGTCACAGGGACCCAAAAATTTCATTCAATCATTCCAAAGAGCAACGGAAATATATTGGCTAAGGAGTATTCTAGTTCACAAAATAATCGTTTATATAAAATTTTTGAAAGAACACGAAAATAAATAAAAACGTTTGCTATAATTGTTTATAAATATACTTAACGATTACTTATTGATTTTAAACACCTATTGACAATTAAAAAGTATTAAAATTAATTTAAAATAAGTAAAAAAAGAGTATACAGTGACAAACATCGGTACTTATAGTGATTTATAGAGAACAGAAAAATTTTAATATTTTCAAAAATCGAAAAAAAAATAGTGATTATGGGGGCCCACGAGCAGACCGATCTTAAAAGTTGTTAAAAGAATAGTAGTTTGAAATAAAAAAATTTCAAAAAAATCGAAAGATACACTCACTTTCAAAAACACGATTTAAAATTTCAAACTCAAAAATCTTAATCAAAAACATTGAATATTTTTTGAGTATTTTTTTCTGTAAAGGCCATCTAAAAACAAAGATTTAATAAAACAAAATCTTTAATTTGGACCATAATTAAGAAAGTTATGAACAAAAAATTAAAAAAAGTGCGATTTTTTTTGAAAATTTGATATCTTTTAAACAAGTAACCAAAAAAATCTCAAAATTTACCACAAAGACTTTTTTGAGGGATACTAAAAAATATCAAAAAATTAGAGAAATCAAAAATCAAAAATTTTCAAACCATCCGATTTGGCGTGGAACGCCCCATATATAGAATGTTTAAAAAATAAAAAAAAAAAACTTGGCATAAATAAGTCTATATCTTATATTTGCCAAATTAACTTCTACGAGATATATGAACCAATATTATGACAATAAAATGTATGGCAAAGAAAATAAAAAAAAAATCTATCCTTCGCAACATTGGCTAACTGGTTATTCAATTGCATGTCTTAAAAAGGCCCCTTATACTTGTATATTAATAGTTTAAAGTGCATTATACCCAATCTTGGATAAAAGACAATACAAAAATAATATAATTTCATATTAAGCATCTTAAGCCAATTATCTTGGGAACCTTAAAAAATTTTTATCGTAAAACTTTGTTATAGATTATAATTGCTTTCCATATTTGAATATCAGTGACTTGAATATCAATAGTACTAAATGTGTAAAAGTGCTGACAATATTAACAGATAAGATATAATTACATGTTTTATCACTTTTTAAGTTCTTAGGATTGAATTTTTAGTAAATAGATAAAATAATTTTAATAAATAAGTTAATTCTAGGCAGATATCAAAACTCAATTAAAGTGGACTTACTGTGAATAAAACAAAGTATTTTTGATTGTTCTCTCCTACACAATTATTGACCCAAGGGCAATGATGATCCATTTTTCGTATACATCTGAAAATGGGATATTGAATATTTAATAAACCTTAGAAAATAAATAACTTTCTTTATATACATAATGTAGCAATTATAGTATCTGTTAGTGATTATTGGTGACTTGTAAATATCCTGAGACTCAGCTAGTAAAGGTATAAATAACAAGAAAATATGTATGTCTGTTCTATTGAATTATTAATTTATACCATGAAACAATTGCTTTACTCTGACAGTAATTTTAATTAATTAGCAATTTGTAAGAATATATTTTCATTTAATTAAAATTTTAAAATGTCCCATTCACATATATATTCAAACCTCTAGTGGTTTATGAAAAATTCTAGATTATATGCCTAATAATAAGTCTTTAAATATTAAATAATGCAGTAGCATATATTCATATAGAGATTACGGTATACATATTGTCAGTAGATTACCTTAATGATAATGTTGTATTGTACTATTACTTACATAATATAATTCTAATTCTATTTTGAGACAGTGACTTGCAAAACAAAAACTTACGTATTATGAAAATACATTATTATTATTATTCTAAATAGAAATTATTATTCTAGATAGAAATATCCTTTGTAACCATATTACATTATTAATGTTACTTACCTTTGGCAAACTGAACAGTGATGTGCCCTGTCAGGTTTAATACTACAGCATTTGGGACATTTAAATATAACTTGTCCCTCACGAAAGCCCATTTGTTTTATCATCTCCTTTGTAGCATTCCCTTTAGGAACCGCACCCTGCAAAAGAATTGTTCTAATAATTGATTCACAGTATATCGTATTGAGTTTCTTGTTTAGTTAACAATGTTTACTAATACAATGACAAAAAATCTTACCGGGTCTGTGAACATTGTCTTAAGATGAGAAGTAATAGCTAAAAATGCACACAATTGGAAAACCATCATGTTTACAATACTGTAAATTGGATAAGGGCTTGGAATGAGTATAACAGACATAACTACGAACTCTGCATATAGTATAAGTAACCATGTTAAAATTGCACATATAATTCCACAAATATCTCTGATACACCACAATATACCACCACAACACCGATTATGAAAATCTGACTCTTTTCTGAAGGAACCGTACTCATATTCCATCATGATCGTCTACTATTTACAGTAAATATAGAATTTTGGTTCTCTAAGGAGGCCAATTTAATCCTATCATTTGTAGGTTATATTATTATTTCGTACGTAAAAGAAGCCATAGTTAAATTAGACACACAAATTATTATGGACTTTTCTACACATGTTAAAACCTGAACTTATAAACATTAACATTAACAATTTAAACATCTGATATGACCACACCAAAACATTATACAATTCTTCTCTGACAGAAGATACAATTAAAATCACAGATAAATTACTACTGATTACTGGTATCTGGTGATTATGCAAAGTCTGAGACCTGGGTAGTGATCATAGGCCACAGAGAAGACATATACATGTTAAAACCTGAACTTATAAACATTAACATTAACAATTTAAACATCTGATATGACCACACCAAAACATTATACAATTCTTCTCTGACAGAAGATACAATTAAAATCACAGATAAATTACTACTGATTACTGGTATCTGGTGATTATGCAAAGTCTGAGACCTGGGTAGTGATCACAGGCCACAGAGAAGACATATTGTCTACGAGCATTGCTCGTAGCATATTGTATTGTGATAAATCACTTGTTCATTAATCTACTTTACAATAAGTAAACGAACTAAACATTGTCAAGCAAATGTAGAAGACTTTTGGAAGATTACATTTCCATTTTCACGAAAAGTTGAAGAAAATATCTCTTCCCGACAGTGAAGATATAATTCTTGATCGGTGTTACTGTAAAGTTAAATCGCCTATATCAGTTTAGAACTGATATTCACTAATATTCAACATTTCGGTTCTTACTTTGAACTATCTCCCTGAACTGACTGTTTATATTGAATAGAAGGTGTAGGTTGGAATCCGAATCATTTATTGGAATAATGTTTATATCACATAGAAACGAACACATTTCAGTCTGTATTTTGATCTGTCAATATTAAGAAACATATTTATGTCTTTGCTTTGCTTACGACATACATTACAACGTGGAGTTTATGATGATGAAGTAAAGTGAAAATACAGACGTACCATGAGTTAAGGTTACCAAGTAGATATTAGCAACCAGTTATATATATATTAACAATTTTTAAACATGGCTGTAAGTGTTTGAGGGTATCCGTTGTCATTTAATTTTAATGGTAACTTGTTTCAGCCCCAACAAAAAGGAAAACAAGGCACAAAAGGTGCAAAGCAAATAGTAGAGGAAAATGTATCTACTTTAAATTTTTATAGAAATATGGCCATTGGATCTAATGCGTTATCCCTGGTTATTTTAGTTTTTTATCATTCTACAATTAGTATAGTAAGTATTAGAGTGATATACCCTCCTGCAGTAATTTATCTATATTTCTATTTTAGGTGTTGTATTTGTTTTCATGTCTGATATACATAGCGACGTACCAGTTTATGTCATATATGGCAAGAGCAAAATATACAGAAACTGGCCAGCTAATTGATAGTGGGGTTGATTTAAATATGGAAGGTGGTATCGCAGAGTAAGTAAATATTAATAATGTTAAATCAATTCTCATTTGATTTATTATATTCAAGGCATGTTAAAGATATCATTATCCTGACAGCAGGGTGTCAATTATTGTCTGCTACAATCTCAAATTATTTTTGGCTTTTGTGGCTGTTAGCTCCCATTCGAGGTGCTTGGATCGTATGGAAAAATATTTTGCAACCTTATTTCTTCCAAGAAGCTCCAGATAAACCTGAAGTAAATGAGAAAAAGCAGAAAAAACTTGAGAGGAAGATGAAACGGATGCAGAGATAGGATTAATTAGAACTGATGTAGAATTAATCACAGTTGAACTGCCAGAATATGCTGTTTTATATAACGAAAGGGATATTGGCTAAGTTTGAATTATATCAATTCACATAATTAGTAAGTTATCTGCAGGGTTGATGTTCTAATAATAAGAAAGGTGGTAAAAATTACATATTTTCTTATATTAAGTATAATATAGTGTTTACAATTTTTTTACCTCATGAAGATTTTTTTAATTGTGTATATATTATGTTTCTATAAACTGTACCTTATTTTTAAGGTAATTTTTTTAAAAGATTGTTGGATCCTACAGTTATTTTTGTTATGTATATTAATTTAATAAATGAGGCGTATTGTTGCATGTATATGTTTTATTTTTCCAATGTAGTAGTCATTACTTGTCATTCATTATCATAAGTACAGTCAGGTAACAAATTATTGCGATAATTTATCTATAACTATCGATTATACTTTAAAAAGGCCAACTTTTAATGAAGTTATCGCGTTTAAGGTGATATTATACGTCTGTTGCATATACAATCTTGTATACACATGGTTGTATTGCTGGTTGCCTGCGTTTAAATTTAATACGTTGATTGTTATTAATTAATAAATGTATCCTACACCGGTACATATTTATTCAGATTCAAGGAATATCTTAAAATTAATAAAGACCAGACTATTTTTTGAGGTATAAATACGCAATAATCGGGTATAACTGTGGATTTATGTAGATAGAAAATAATATATATTCTTAGAATAATAAAAAAATTCATAAATAATCTAATGCAAAAATTAGGTAAGGTTACATTAATATCAAGTATAGGTATCATCATAAATAAATTGTTAATTAGGAAGAACAATTTGTCCTTAAACAGTAATTACATTAAATTCTAACTCCATCATCATTAGGTCATCAGTCCTAAGACTGGTTGGACGCTAGCCTCCAGCTTCTCCTATCTTGTGCTAACCTACGCATTTCGCTAATTGTGCTACAACCTACATCCCTTACTATTTGCGAGCAGTAGTCTAATCTAGGCCTACCTCTGCCTTTCTTCACTCTTATTTCTGCCTCCAAAATATCGCGGACTATTCCCCCATGTCTCAGCAAGTGGCCTACCATTCTATCTCTTCTCTTCTTTGAGTTTTTCCACATACTCCTTTTCTCGCCGACTTTCTCCAATACTTCTTCGTTTCTAACCCTATCAGTCCATGGTATTTTCATCATTCTTCGGTAACACCACATCTCAAAAGCTTCTAATTTCTTCCTACTTGCTTCCCCTACCGTCCAGGTTTCGCAGCCGTAAAGTGCCGTGCTCCATACATATGTTTTCAAAAATCTCTTCCTTGTTTCTAAGTTTATTACCCCCGAGCATAAAAGTGCTTTCTTTTTGTTAAAAGCTACTCGACCCTGCGCTATTCTTTGTTTTATGTCTTTATCGCTTCTTCCATCCCAATTTATTTTACTTCCTAAATAAGTGAAGTCTTTAACTTCCTCCAATCTTTCATTATTAATTTGTATTTCTGCTTTCGTTTTTGCTCTGCTCTCGCGCCCTCTGCACACTAACACTTTAGTTTTGTTTTTATTCACCCTCATTCCGTATTCCTCTGTCAACACTGCCTCCATTTCGTTCAATGCTGATTCTAGTTCCTCCTTACTAGATGCTAATACTGCTATATCATCCGCGAATCTCAGCATTTTTAGTTTCTGTCCCTGTACTTTAATCCCGAAATCCACTCTATCTTTTACCACATTAATCGCCTCTTCGATGTACACATTAAAAATTAGTGGTGATAGCGTAAATCCTTGTCTTACTCCTTTCCTAATACCTACTTCCCTTTCCTCCCCTTCTACTTCTATAACAGCAGTTTGCTCTATGTATAGATTGTGTACTACTCTCCTATCTCTATACTTCATTCCCGCGCTCTTTAGTATCTCGAACATTTTTTCCCATCTTACGTTATCAAAAGCTTTTTCTAAATCTACAAATCCTATATAAGCGTTCTTTCCTTTTTCTATTGTTTTCTCTAACATTACTCTTAGCGCCAGAATAGCTTCGCGAGTTCCCCTATTTCGCCTAAACCCGAATTGGTCTTCTCCTAGTATTTCCTCCGCTCTATTTTCCATCCTCTTCTGCACTATTCTAGTTAGGATTTTTGACGCATGGGAAGTTAGGCTAATCGTTCTAAAGTTCTCGCATTTGTCGGCTCCTCTCTTTTTCGGTATAGTAACGATAATGTTCCTCTTATAATCTTCCGGCATCTCGCCCGTTTCGTATATGTATTTTACCAGTTCAAACATCCTATTTACTACTTTCTGTCCCGCACATTTCAAAATTTCC
Organism: Rosalia funebris; assembly: GCA_037954035.1. Lineage (NCBI taxonomy): Eukaryota > Metazoa > Arthropoda > Insecta > Coleoptera > Cerambycidae > Rosalia > Rosalia funebris. Next base: position 38,936,614 of record JAZFAV010000015.1, read on the forward strand.
GCCTGTATTTTATCTACACCCGGCGCTCTATTATTCTTTAGCCCCCTTAGTGCTATTTCAAATTCCTCTCTCAATATAGGTTTTCCTACATCTTCCCTATCGATGCTAGATTCTTTCTCTAATATCTCTCCTAATTCCTGACCCTCGTATAAATTTCCTAAGTACTGCTTCCATCTATCCGCTTTCTCCTCTCTTCCTATCAGTATGTCCCCCGATTGACTCCTAATATTTCTACTTATTGTTCCTATATCCCTGAAGTTCCTCTTAATTATTTTGTAAGCCTCATCGGTCTTACCTACTTGCAACTTATCTTCTACTTCTTTGCATTTCTCCTCTATCCATTGTTCTTTCGCTTTTCTACATTTTCTAATGATTTCCCACTTTATTGCCTTATACGTTTTCAGTCCTTCTTCGTCTCGTCTGTTTTTGTAGTCTCGTCTCTTTTGCATTAAGTTTAAGATTTCGTCCGTTATCCAGGGCTTCCTAGCTTCCCTTTTATCGTGTCCTAAAACGTCCGTAGCCGCGGAATCTAGACTATTCTTGATACCCTCCCACTCAGTTTCTGCGTTCTTGATTTCGTCCTTACTCGCTTTATTTATTAACTGATCTGTTTTCTCCTGGAACTTATCTTTCATATTCTGATCCCTCAATATGTCTACATTTATACGTTTCTTATCCTTCCGGGTTTTCAGATTTTTGAACTTTAATCTCGCTTTCATGACTACCAAGTTGTGATCGCTGTCTACATCTGCTCCTGGATAACTCTTACAGTCTTTTACTTGATTTCTAAATCTCTTCCTAACCAGAATGTAATCTATCTGATACCTGTCTATCCCTCCTGGCATTTTCCATGTGTACCGCCTCCTAACGTGATTCTTGAACAATGTGTTCGCGACTACCATCTTGTGCTTCTCACAGAATTCTATCAGTCTGCTACCTCTCTCGTTTCTGTTTCCTAATCCATAAGGCCCTACAAATTCTCCTTCTTTCCCCTCACCTACGACTGCGTTAAAATCTCCTACTACTATTAAATTTTCATGACCCTTCACAAATCCTATTACCTGCTCTATGTCCGAATAAACGGCTTCTAACTCTTCCTCGCTGTGGCTAGAAGTAGGCATGTATACTTGCACTATTACTGTTTCCACTTGCTTCGAATCTAACCTAACCATCATTACTCTCTCGCTGTATTGTAGGTAGCTATCTACACACTGTCCTGCGTTCTTCCGCATAACGATCCCTACTCCCGCGTTTCCATTTACCGATCCTGTGTGTATAACCCTATAGTCACCGCTCCAAAAATCTCCTACTTCCGGCCAGCGCATCTCACTTATACCTACTATATCTAATCCTAACCTATCCATTTCTATCTTCAGATTTTCTAGCTTCCCTGCCTGTCTCATGCTTCTGACATTCCACGCTCCGACTCGTGAAATGCTACACTTCTTATTATGATTGCACTCGATCACGTCTCCCGGAACAGTCCTCACCCGGAGATCCGAACGGAGGACTATTTTACCTCCGGAGTTTTTTGTCCCAGGAGACGCCATCATTAATTTAGGATAAGCTTTCTGCTAGCTGTTCTGAGGATTATAATGTGGTGGTTTCCTCTTGCCTTCCACATCGCAGTCGTGTGTGTCATAGCACCATACCAACCCCCACGGTTTCTGCCACTATGACTACTGAAAGAGCTGCTGCCCTCCTTCAGGGACTTGTCTTAGTCTGGTTTTTCAATAAGGACCCTCCCACTATGGTTAAACCTATGGTACGGCTCCTTAAATCATTAAAACGCGCAAGCCGACCCACCCGTTCCAGTTTGCACTAGAACTTCGTCAAGGTTCAAGTCCTATCGGATCGGATTCTAACTCCATTACTACAATATTTTTACTAATACGGGAAAATATATTTGTTGAAAATAATTTATAATAGGTATAATCCTAGTAGATTATACCTATTATAAATTTTCTACAACCTTTTATTAAAAATAGGTCATGTATATGTATGTGTCGTATGGATCGAGTGGAACCACAGAAATGTATAGAAATATAGTTCCTTACTTTAGAAAAATAAATTATAACATTTGTCCAAATTTACAAAAAAAAAAAAAACCGGGTATTAGTTTTCCCCATGCACCGAAAGATTACTTTATTCGAAACTTGTTTCGCCAATCAAGCTATTAGGAGGAGATGATTAAAACTAATAATTCAAATTTAGAAATCATTTTAACACCAACATTTCAATATAGGGAAAGCTATTGTGAAAGACTCTAAAATAAATAGTAGGGCAATTTTTCCATCAAGGGAGCATAAGTTGTCATTGGTGACCATTATGTATTTTATGGGATAATTTTTGTATATTTCTTTCGGAAATCGAATTGCTCGTAAATATAGTATAAAATTAATGCGTTATACTAATCCATGTTTAAAGACTTTATTATGCCATAATAACCTTTAAATAAATAAACAATCAGATATGTTTACAATTTCGCCGAAGCAACAAATAACACTTGTGAGAAAATCCGATCTGAAGTAGGTCAGTTTTGCCAGTACAATACACGCGACTAGGAAATAATTTAAACAAACTGCAAATGATATAACAATAATTGATAATTGCAAAATGGTCGTGCGTAAATATACTCGCCCATTTCCTATACTTCTCAACCTTGAAAATTTCCCCCCAAACACTGAAGTTAATAAAAAAAGAGAACCCTACCAACAATGCTCACTCGATTAGAGTGTGTTGTGGTGACAGATAAGAGAGTGGCTGTGAAGAAGGACTTTCAGAGTCCCTTCTTTGGCATTGCATGTGAGGGCTATAGTTGGGAATAAGTCCTGGTCCTGATAGAACTTAAGGTATGCGATTTGTTTATTTAATATTTTTGTTATATTTTAATAATAGAGCACTATGAGTACTAATTTTGAATGTAGTGAATTTTGAATGTAATATCTGGTCAAACAAAATTAAATTCAGTTGATTTTTTCAGTTTTTTTTTTTTGTAGTTTTGCGATGTAATTTTCAAAAAAATAGGTGATAAGGAGATCGTTTTAACATTACAACGATACTATTTAATGTGAATATTAAATTAGAGAATAATTAGGTTCTATTAAATGTCGTGGACACCCTATATGTACATATGAAAATAGTAGATTGAGATTATTTCGAGTCCAATATTTGACTTATTCTTGAGTTTAGTTATAAAATTGAATTGTTAATGTTTTGTTTCATGATTTAAAATGATGGTTTTGTAATTTTGTTGTAAAGTTCTTACCGGTATAATTGTTCTTTGGCTTTAGGAATAAGGATCATTTAATAAACGAAATACTTTTGTTATAATATCAAATGATGCACTAAAATAAGGACGGCATGATAAAATAATAAAAATAAATAGAAAAATCCCTTAAATGTACTTCTATTGTGTTGTGGTTAGTTTCCGAAAAACATTTCCGTATCTGTTTAAAAAAGTACTGAACACTACGAAAGTGAATACATTTTGATATGTATCGGATACATGAAAATAAGGCGTGTAAAATTAATTTGTAATTAGTTGTTTAAATTACAAAAATAAGAGTGGCCCGAGATTAGACCCTTGAGGGACTCCTGAAGCATTTATAAACTTATTTAACTTAAAACCATTGTAATAAATAATCTAAGGTCTGTTATTTACATATGATGAAGACAATTTAAAAAAATATAAGAAAGAAAATTCAAAATTCGACAATTTTGAAATAATTATGACATATACTCGTATTAAATAAAATTAGAAAAAGTTTTTTGGAATATCGACTGACTATTAAAATTATTACTACTTTAGAAGTTATTTTTCATTTTTAAATAAATAGTTTAACTAATTACAAGTATATTTATATATATTTCCAGTCTGAATTGATTGGGGTGTTACTTGATGAAAATCCATATTTTATTTATACAAAATTAAAACCTTTGCTGTTTAGATTTTCACTTTTTATTTGTTAAACATAACAATTGTTCTATGTAAGTCTATATAGAGTCTATGTATTCAACATCTGAAGAAGCCACTGTGTTGGCGAAACAATTGTTATGTTTAACAAATAAAAAGTGAAAATCCAACCAGCAAAGGTTTTAATTTTGTATATATTTTCCAGCTTCCGCACTTGCACAAATATCACAATGACGAGTAATTTCTGTTTATTATTTTGGTAAAAACCATGTAGTATGACATATGATCAACTCGAATCTGTAAACTTTCTCTGGTACATTATGCAATTTGGTAAAGAATTATCTATAATTTAGTGCCTTAGCAATAAGTTATCAAAGTATTACTAATATCGTTGTCTGATGATCGTAAAGATGTACGAATGAATGAATTATGGTTTTACCCCATTTCGTGGGAATTCTAAAATAATTATATAACATATTATAATATAAAAATAAAAATTTATAATCATAAAGTTATAAAAGCTATTAAAGCAGGCATTGTAAAATAATCAATAAGCCATATTGTTTTATATAGTAAATGCAGTACATATATACGTCTTTCGGCGTGTTTAATTATTTTTTTTTATTTGCAAAATAATTTATAGCATTTAACAGTTAACTTTGATCGATGTTCAGTATAATGTGGCATGAAATGATTTTTGTTACTTTGAGGTATTATTTATTCATTTTCATTAGCTTGATAAGAATAGGAACAAGTCTCAAAACTGCGATATTGGACCACCCACGAGGTGTGCGCAATAAATAGCCTGGTCTTTGCCCAGTCGTATTGAGACCTTTGCAGAGTATCGATCAGAGTATATTGCAGAGAGTATTTGAATATCGATGAATATACATATATGTACACAGAGTTCGATCTGGTCGTGCGTGACGTGCATATTTTTCCCTTCGAATACTGCCTCACTCTTTCTTCTACACATACCTAGAGAATGTCACACCTTTTCCTATTATTGACGAGGTTGAAACTTGTTGATTGTGAATATTATTATTTTCTGCGATTAATTTTTTCTGATTGTCCATTCGTTCTTAATATCATTACAAAAATTGTAACGAATAAGATCTAATTCAAAATTGTGTAGGCCATTTTGCTCTCTACTGTTTCAATATTAAATATTTTATTTAATTATATTACATTGCATAATATTATTGAGTTTATTCCACCCCTGTAGTGTATTTTCTATAAGTTTTATATTCTGTCCGACTAAAATAATTAGTTGATTACTTGTAGTTTTTATTTTTCGGATATGAAATTACTTTATTATTAATTATAATCTTCTCCTGATGATGCCAACTTAGTTGGCCAAACGCGTGTCGAATTACGTATAATACCTTGGTGTTTGTGGAAAACTAGTTTATGGAATATTTGTTATATTTTATACCAAAAATATAACGAACAACTGGTAATGTAGCGCAAATGCAAAAATATAGGGAAGAGCTGATAGTTTTTATAATATTGTTTTACGATAACTTTATGAAACAGTATGCTTCTTCATTTATTACATTACACCTTTCACCGACGTCCTGTAACGGTTTCTATGCGTTTTTCTTCACCTTCGCTGGTTTATTTCGCACTTGCACATTACCTGAAACGAGGTACTTTCAAGTCTTCCACGTAAACTTCAACGAAAGAATTAAACAAATTTATAATTATTCTCTTATTTTATTTTGTCATATGTATCTGTTGCAATATTCTTGATAAGTCATCTTTAATAATATTCATCAATACAATTATTATAAGACAAATTATCACTATGTTTATGATAGGATTTTATAATGTACTCGTAATATCAACAGTATCCTATATGGATGAATATTTTTTATGTAATAAGCATCATCATCATCATGAAGTCATCAGTCCTAAAACCGGTTGGACGCTAACCTCCAGCTTCTCCTATCTTGTTCTAACCTACGCATTTCGCTAATTGTGCTACAACCCACATCCTTTACTATTTGCGAGCAGTAGTCTAATCTAGGCTTACCTCTGCCTTTCTTCACTCCTATTTCTGCTTCCAAAACATCGCGGACTATCCCCCCATGTCTCAGCAAGTGGCCTACCATTCTATCTCTTCTCTTCTTTATGTTTTTCCACATACTTCTTTTCTCGCCGACTTTCTCTAATACTTATTCGTTTCTAACCCTATCAGTTCACGGTATTTTCATCATTCTTCGGTAACACCACATCTCAAAAGCTTCTAATTTCTTCCTACTTGCTTCCCCTACCGTCCAGGTTTCGCAACCGTATAGTGCCGTGCTCCATACATACGTTTTAAAAAATCTCTTCCTTGTTTCTACGTTTATTACCCCCGAGCATAAAAGTGCTTTCTTTTTGTTAAAAGCTACTCGACCCTGCGCTATTCTTTGTTTTATATATTTATCGCTTCTTCCATCCCAATTTATTTTATTTCCTAAATAAGTGAAGTCTTTAACTTCCTCCAATCTGTCATTATTAATTTGTACTTTCGTTTTTGCTCTGCTCTCGCGCCCTCTGCACACTAACACTTTAGTTTTGTTTTTATTCACCCTCATTCCGTATTCCTCTGTCAACACTGCCTCCATTTCGTTCAACGCTGATTCTAATTCCTCTTTACTAGATGCTAATGTAATAAGCAGGTGCGTATAAAATAAGGTGTTTCATAAGCATATGTACATATTATCAAATTGGTAATAACATAAGGAGTATAACATTTATATTCATTTATAATATATTTCTTTCTACATTCTCCCGCCTTTAATTTTCGCCTTTAATTGGTTTATCGGTCATGTAGCTGTCATTATAACGTTACTAAATACGATTGATTAGAGATGAACACTTACGCATATAATATGAAGACTTCGAAGGGATATTCAAAATGTGACATTATTTAGTCATTATATTATAGTTATTAATTTTTATATCAATTAATCCAAAACTTATATTGTCGATCATCATCATCATTAGGTCATCAGTCCTAAGACTGGTTGGACGCTAACCTCCAGCTTCTCCTATCTTGTGCTAACCTACGCATTTCGCTAATTGTGCTACAACCTACATCCCTTACTATTTGCGAGCAGTAGTCTAATCTAGGCCTACCTCTGCCTTTCTTCACTCCTATTTCTGCCTCCAAAATATCGCGGACTATTCCCCCATGTCTCAGCAAGTGGCCTACCATTCTATCTCTTCTCTTCTTTAAGTTTTTCCACATACTCCTTTTCTCGCCGACTTTCTCCAATACTTCTTCGTTTCTAACCCTATCAGTCCATGGTATTTTCATCATTCTTCGGTAACAACACATCTCAAAAGCTTCTAATTTCTTCCTACTTGCTTCCCCTACCGTCCAGGTTTCGCAGCCGTAAAGTGCCGTGCTCCATACATATGTTTTCAAAAATCTCTTCCTTGTTTCTAAGTTTATTACCCCCGAGCATAAAAGTGCTTTCTTTTTGTTAAAAGCTACTCGACCCTGCGCTATTCTTTGTTTTATGTCTTTATCGCTTCTTCCATCCCAATTTATTTTACTTCCTAAATAAGTGAAGTCTTTAACTTCCTCCAATCTTTCATTATTAATTTGTACTTTCGTTTTTGTGGAAGGCGATGTGGAAGGCAAGAGGAAACCACCACATTATAATCCTCAGAACAGCTAGCAGAAAGCTTATCCTAAATTAATGATGGCGTCTCCTGGGACAAAAAACTCCGGAGGTAAAATAGTCCTCCGTTCGGATCTCCGGGTGAGGACTGTTCCGGGAGACGTGATCGAGTGCAATAATAATAAGAAGTGTAGCATTTCATGAGTCGGAGCGTGGAATGTCAGAAGCATGAGACAGACAGGGAAGCTAGAAAATCTGAAGATAGAAATGGATAGGTTAGGATTAGATATAGTAGGTATAAGTGAGATGCGCTGGCCGGAAGTAGGAGATTTTTGGAGCGGTGACTATAGGGTAATACACACAGGATCGGTAAATGGAAACGCGGGAGTAGGGATCGTTATGCGGAAGAACGCAGGACAGTGTGTAGATAGCTACCTACAATACAGCGAGAGAGTAATGATGGTTAGGTTAGATTCGAAGCCAGTGGAAACAGTAATAGTGCAAGTATACATGCCTACTTCTAGCCACAGCGAGGAAGAGTTAGAAGCCGTTTATTCGGACATAGAGCAGGTAATAGGATTTGTGAAGGGTCATGAAAATTTAATAATAGTAGGAGATTTTAACGCAGTCGTAGGTGAGGGGAAAGAAGGAGACTTTGTAGGGCCTTATGGATTAGGAAACAGAAACGAGAGAGGTAGCAGACTGATAGAATTCTGTGAGAAGCACAAGATGGTAGTCGCGAACACATTGTTCAAGAATCACGTTAGGAGGCGGTATACATGGAAAATGCCAGGAGGGATAGACAGGTATCAGATAGACTACATTCTGGTTAGGAAGAGATTTAGAAATCAAGTAAAAAACTGTAAGAGTTATCCAGGAGCAGATGTAGACAGCGATCACAACTTGGTAGTCATGAAAGCTAGATTAAAGTTCAAAAATCTGAAAACCCGGAAGGATAAGAAACGTATAAATGTAGACATATTGAGGGATCAGAATATGAAAGATAAGTTCCAGGAGAAAACAGATCAATTAATAAATAAAACGAGTAAGGACGAAATCAAGAACGCAGAAACTGAGTGGGAGGGTATCAAGAATAGTCTAGCTTCCGCGGCTACGGACGTTTTAGGACACGATAAAAGGGAAGCTAGGAAGCCCTGGATAACGGACGAAATCTTAAACTTAATGCAAAAGAGACGAGACTACAAAAACAGACGAGACGAAGAAGGACTGAAAACGTATAAGGCTATAAAGTGGGAAGTCATTAGAAAATGTAGAAAAGCGAAAGAACAATGGATAGAGGAGAAATGCAAAGACGTAGAAGATAAGTTGCAAGTAGGTAAGACCGATGAGGCTTACAAAATAATTAAGAGGAACTTCAGGGATATAGGAACAATAAGTAGAAATGTTAGGAGTCAATCGGGGGACATACTGATAGGAAGAGAGGAAAAAGCGGATAGATGGAAACAGTACTTAGGAAATTTATACGAGGGTCAGGAATTAGGAGAGATATTAGAGGAAGAATCTAGCATCGATAGGGAAGATGTAGGAAAACCTATATTGAGAGAGGAATTTGAAATAGCACTAAGGGGGCTAAAGAATAATAGAGCGCCGGGTGTAGATAAAATACAGGCGGAAATTTTGAAATGTGCGGGACAGAAAGTAGTAAATAGGATGTTTGAACTGGTAAAATACATATACGAAACGGGCGAGATGCCGGAGGATTATAAGAGGAACATTATCGTTACTATACCGAAAAAGAGAGGAGCCGACAAATGCGAGAACTTTAGAACGATTAGCCTAACTTCCCATGCGTCAAAAATCCTAACTAGAATAGTACAGAAGAGGATGGAAAATAGAGCGGAGGAAATACTAGGAGAAGACCAATTCGGGTTTAGGCGAAATAGGGGAACTCGCGAAGCTATTCTGGCGCTAAGAGTAATGTTAGAGAAAACAATAGAAAAAGGAAAGAACGCTTATATAGGATTTGTAGATTTAGAAAAAGCGTTTGATAACGTAAGATGGGAAAAAATGTTCGAGATACTAAAGAGCGCGGGAATGAAGTATAGAGATAGGAGAGTAGTACACAATCTATACATAGAGCAAACTGCTGTTATAGAAGTAGAAGGGGAGGAAAGGGAAGTAGGTATTAGGAAAGGAGTAAGACAAGGATGTACGCTATCACCACTAATTTTTAATCTGTACATCGAAGAGGCGATTAATGTGGTAAAAGATAGAGTGGATTTCGGGATTAAAGTACAGGGACAGAAACTAAAAATGCTGAGATTCGCGGATGATATAGCAGTATTAGCATCTAGTAAGGAGGAACTAGAATCAGCATTGAACGAAATGGAGGCAGTGTTGACAGAGGAATACGGAATGAGGGTGAATAAAAACAAAACTAAAGTGTTAGTGTGCAGAGGGCGCGAGAGCAGAGCAAAAACGAAAGTACAAATTAACAATGAAAGATTGGAGGAAGTTAAAGACTTCACTTATTTAGGAAGTAAAATAAATTGGGATGGAAGAAGCGATAAAGACATAAAACAAAGAATAGCGCAGGGTCGAGTAGCTTTTAACAAAAAGAAAGCACTTTTATGCTCGGGGGTAATAAACTTAGAAACAAGGAAGAGATTTTTGAAAACATATGTATGGAGCACGGCACTTTACGGCTGCGAAACCTGGACGGTAGGGGAAGCAAGTAGGAAGAAATTAGAAGCTTTTGAGATGTGGTGTTACCGAAGAATGATGAAAATACCATGGACTGATAGGGTTAGAAACGAAGAAGTATTGGAGAAAGTCGGCGAGAAAAGGAGTATGTGGAAAAACTTAAAGAAGAGAAGAGATAGAATGGTAGGCCACTTGCTGAGACATGGAGGAATAGTCCGCGATATTTTGGAGGCAGAAATAGGAGTGAAGAAAGGCAGAGGTAGGCCTAGATTAGACTACTGTTCGCAAATAGTAAGGGATGTAGGTTGTAGCACAATTAGCGAAATGCGTAGGTTAGCACAAGATAGGAGAAGCTGGAGGGTAGCGTCCAACCAGTCTTCGGACTGATGACCTAATGATGATGATGATATACTGATGTGGAATTAAATTCATAAATATATTCTTAAAAGTACTATCACTTTAAAATCTACATGTAATTGTGTGAAAAAATATAGAGGATATAGAGGAAATATAGAGTTTTAATGTGTTAAATAATATGAAAAAAATGTAATAAACAAATATTGGTGTACATAGGAAATAATATCTAGAAATAATGTATTTTTATATATAATTGTATTTTTCTATTTGTCTTGCATTATTCATTTTGTATTCATTTATGCTTGTTTATTATCGAACATAAATCGATTTTCTGAAAGAAAAGTAGAAAGAAGTATCAATCTTGTTTTTTTCAAGATTTTGTCAAAAAAGTTATTTAAAAAATTTATTTCCTGTTTGCCGTTTTAGTAAATATATTTATATGTTTACTGTACTCGTATATTCATTGCACATTAACCTGGTAAAAGCGAAAGTTGACAGTTGAAAGAGATAATATAAGATTATTCATTGCGCAAAATATATCTTCTGAGAAGACAGTCGCACATTATAATATTCTTAAAACATGTATTATGATTTGAATTCAATTACGGTAAGTCGAAATATAAGCAGAGAAAGTGATCGTGAACATAATGTTTAAGTTATTTCACTTATGAGAATTATCGCATACAAATAAACAAAATTTTTGCCAAATTCTAGATTATGTATGTTGTAAATAAATAGTTGAAGGCGAATCATTCCACCAATGGAAAAACTAAACTACTGAACCACAACTAGGTTCGGAAATAATTGGAGAATATTTCTTATTTTACGTATATGTTATTTTAAGAAGAATCAAATTCTTATTGTTATCGTATTGACATTCTCACTTAATGGGAAAAATTAAGATAGTTTAAGCTGTTAAAATCTTCCTCTGAAAAATCAGATATATTGTAATTCATAAATTTACATAAATCCACAAATTTTAATTCATTAAAAATTTTAAACGTGACTCTCAATTGATGAATATTTTCCACAATTTCCAAGGATATAAACGGTATGACGTTTCTGTATTACCTCTATTATCAACCCTAATTATTTTTCTCTGCTTTTCCAAATTAAGATTTATTGTTTTCGCCCAAAAAAGTTTAAATCCTTTTCTTTTTTGATATATTTTTTCTCAAATTGGGTGATATGTTGAACGCAGAGGCTATTCCCCTTTGATTTAGTTTATAGAATATCAAACAAAAGATCGGTGCGAGGAAACATTTCCATAATTAAAATCTTATTTACTAAACGGCTGTTTTCGTGTGTGTGTCACGAAATTTTTAGGTCGATGTACGAAATGCTTTTCGTTCGAATTTCGACATTTTGACAAAATCTATACAGTAAATCGACCCTTGCAAACAGCGTGGTAACTTTTGTTTTTTGATCCGAAGCCTCTAGAGGCATGCTCCGGAGATGCCTTCGATCTAAGCGAGGGGCGACGCAATATTATTGCGGTTTGCTTACTCGTATAATAATTAAAGCGCCTATTTCGGCAAGCCGAAACACAGACAAACTAATAATCAATTGCTGTCGATGTCTATTTCTATAGCAAAGATATTGCCACCGCATGTTACACAGGACGTCCATGGGGTTGTTTTCATTTTATCGATGTTTTCACTGTTTACGTGGTCTTGCCAATCATGCTGTGTGTATTTCTGTCAAATTTGTGTTTCTATTTATGCGGTAAAAACAAAATTAATATACCTTCCGTTACATAAACTGGAGAACACTACACTACGCCACTTTCGAGAGAATTCTACATTTCGTTCAATGCTGATTTTAATTCTAATACTGCTATATCATCCGCGAATCTCAGAATTTTTAGTTTTTGTCCCTGTACTTTAATCCCGAAATCCACTCTATCTTTTCCCACATTAATCGCCTCTTCGATGTATAGATTGAAAATTAGTGGTGATAGTATATCCTTATCTTACTCTTTTCCTAATACATATTTCCCTTCTTTCCCCTTCTACTTTTATAACAGCAGGTTGCTCTTTGTATAGATTGTGTACTACTCTCCTATCCCTATACTTCATTCCCGCGCTCTTTAGTATCTCGAACATTTTTTCCCATCTTACATTATAAGATGGGAAATTTATAAGATTCTTGACGCGTGGGAAGTTAGGCTAATCGTTCTAAAGTTCTCGCATTTGTCGGCTCCTCTCTTTTTCGGTATAGTAACGACAATGTTCCTCTTATTGTATCAATTATATTTAAAAAAATATGGAACTAAAAATAATATTTGACGGGAGTTTTCCTAAAAGATATTCCTTGAATTATTAACATTTTCCATTTTAAAGCTTTTATTATGACATTTGACTATATTTGGTACTATGGCACTACATTTGGTACTTCTCCATGAAACGTATAAAGGGGGTAACAGGGTTGCCCCATCGTTCTTCCGACCACAATAGAATGCCAATTATTTATTTACAGTTATAGCCTTTGTTCCCTTGTTACAAAGAGTTTTTGCCTTGATTATTAGATGACTTTTGTTTAATACAATTTTTTAGTTGTTATGCTTGTTTAATATTCATTTATTTATTTTAATGTACAGAAAAATTACCCTGTATATAAGTAGTCTACCTGTTTTATGAATTTTTAACGGATTTATTCATCACTTTACGAAAGCATTATAAAACATATTTCTCGATAAAAGTTCGAATGGTTCTACCCTTGTTACGACAGCGTCTTTTTGTAGGTGCCAGTATTTTCTTTAAATAGTGTAAGTAATACTGTGAAGTCTTGGTGATAAAAAGCCTTAAAACAAGCAATGCTAATTAACGCATACTACATGTTGCAAGAGGTATTTCTTTCCTGATTTATGGAACATGAAGATCCGTGTTACTGCTACATTATAAAAATTGGCGTAATTACACTAATTTCGTCATTGCACAGGACAGATGAATGCAATGTATTGTCCTGAACGTATGCATATAACAGAAAGAAAGTTGAATACCAAAGGTGGTGTAATATCAGTCTTGTTACGCCAATAGCACCTATTCCCCGTTGACAAAATTACACGTTGATAACTTGAGTTTGAAAATATTTATTATTGCACTATTTTTACATAATACGAGCTATTGTACAGGACGAGTAATATGGGGTCTTATATAACTCGCAATAAAATCAATGTTGATTTGCTCTAGAACAACACGAACAGCCTTTTTGCGTTTAGTTAAACATTATGTCGTACTTGTTTATTATTTAAATGACTGCCCGTGTTGATCGAAGATGACGCAAAAACGAAATATTTAGTAACGAGTTTGTTTGCTTTCTGCTTTCACGTTCAATTTGCTCGTTTCTGAAATAGTTCTTTCGACTTTCTTCTATTAGGACAGATTATGAGGAAATAATTAGTTTGAGGAGTATATGGTAGTTCGTTAGCGATAATTAGCACGTCGCAAATGATATATGTACCTACATTTATATCTAGCTGTACGTTAAATATACATATTTGTAAAAAAATATACAGACTTATAAAGAGATATATAGTGTGTTAATTAAGTACTTAGACAAACTTTAATAGACGATTCCTTGTGTGATTTTAAGATAAATAGGTCATATAAATATGTATCTTAAACGTATAGGTTCTCGAGATACAGGATTTTAAAATCTTATATCTAAGCTCGCCAATAATAGGAAAAAGTGTGAGATTCTCTGTGTTGCGCAGAAGAAAAAGTAAGGCAGTATTCGAAGGGAAAAGGATGCACTTAATGCCAAAACGAACTCTGTGTACATTCACATTGGACATAAGGACTAATAATTTTCTAAAGAAATATAATAGAATGCATTATCCTTCCCTTTTCGAAAGATATGACGTTAACCTAATCTAATAAATTTTGTTGGTTATGTCCCAGTGGCGGCTCGTGGTGATTTGTCATTTGTCAAGTAAAATATACTAAAAAAAGACTTTGGCTCATCACTCTATGTCAGTCACTGTACAAGTATATGTTAAGATTTAAAATTCTTTCAGCTTTCAAGTTGAAATTTCTCTCACGTTCGCCATGGTATAAATACTAAATAAATACAATACTAAACAAGCACAAATGTAAAGTACCAACTTCCACAGACAGACCGCCGCACTAATTTATTGTAATTATTGTTAAAGAAGCGTTAAAATTTTGAAAATCCTAACCTACAGAGTACAGACCTCGCTGAGATAAACAACGTTCTACAACGCCTCTGAAAACTGAACTCGGAAATACGGAGATCGGAGTGATTGGAGATTCTCGATTCCTTCCCCGCTTTGCCGAAGGCTTCTTCAGCAGGGTGGTATAGCCCACCCGTGTCACAGCTTACTCGAGACTCGAGTAAGCTGTTCCCGTGTTTCAAATTGATTCATATAGTTTACACGTTATAATTTTGTTTTTATGTCTTCAAATCATTCGTAATTCTATTAATTAATTAATTCTATTCATATATTTACTGTTTATTTAATTTTATATTCCAGATTCCCATGTTTCTATATTATTGTGAAATAATTAAAACTTTCAAGGGATGTTGAAAGTATACCTATGTCAATAATATCAATATTAATTTTAAAACTAATCTTGGTAGACATTTATTTACTTGTATTTATTTATTAAAGCAATAAATATAATTTTTTATTTGTGCGAGACGCTTACGCTGTCTCGTATGTACAAAGCCAGAAAGGCAAAAGGCGTGGCTGGGTACCCGGCCCGGCATCCACCACGCTAGGCATAACCACGATAACTATTAGTTTCACGGTTAGAAAAGTGAATTGCTGCACTTACTTGCACTGCAATTTTCCACCACGGTTGCGGTGTTAGCATTAGTATATATAATCAGAACTTTTCATTGTATTATTGTTGTTATGTAATATATAATGTATTTAATTAATTACATATTACATAATTATATCTTCACTAACTTCTAGAAACGATAAATAACAAACTTTGGAACTGTGTGTTCCTCTTCTTCTAGGAAATAGCTGGGTGGGTACTGCCCACCCTGCCACCCCTGACCAGCCGCCACTGTTATGTCCATATGCAAGATGTGTCAAAAATCTAAGATATTTTAAGAACTTTCTTTGTACCCTCTCGATATTTTCACATTGCACTTGCTAAGTGGAGGCCTATACGATAGATGCATACTCAAGTCGAGTTCTAACAGAAGTGTTTAAGTATTGTAATTAATATTTAATTAAGAGTTTCAACGTGTCACTGGAAGCAATATCTATTGAATTTCGTATCACAAATCCGAAGAAACTATAGGAAGAATTTATCTATCTTACCTTTGGGCCAAAATTACGTTCAGGTCTCTAAAAACATTAGAACAATTTATAGAGATGTTATTCATCGTATAATAGTAAGTTATGCCATTCATTTTTCTGGTGACGTTCATGAAATTCCACTTTTGCACATTGAGAGGGAATTTGGTACAAGTCACTAGTCACTTATTTTCAAAATACAGCCATGTAAATGCATACGATCTAATTGTGAATCTACATGCAAATATATTTTTATATCGTCTGCATTAAGCAAATAATTTATATTGTACTTTCTAAAAGGCAATGCGACATTAATACAAATATTAAATAACAAGGGACCAAGCATAGACCCTGGGGTACACCAGAAAGGATGTTAATATTTTTGGATTAACATGGATGGATGGATGGACGACCGGTATATTTTACATATTGAATGCGGTTTTTTAGAAAAGATTTTACAAGATTTTGAAGATTCGGTGAAACAGAAAAGCCAAGTAAAGTGTTCAGTAATATGCTATGGTCTAGTTTATCAAAAGCCTTTGTCCAAATTACATCAACTTGGCCTTGATAATATTGTATAAAAACTGATATGCGTTATACATATAAGATTAGTTGATGTAGTTACAATAGGTACAATACCTCTCATGAAATCACGTTAATGTTATGTCTGACATGATTGTATAGGCTTTGATGTAAATTTATCTCCATAACATCTCGTAGAAGTTACATAAGATAGTAATAGGCCTATAATTTGCGACCACAGCTGTCAGTTTTATATATGATATCTTCTGGAAGATCTTCCAAATCTTCGGAATAGTTTAAGGTTTTAAAATTCGAGTACAAATCCGTATTAAAAGAGAATAACGGACCTAGTTAAAAATACTCGTAGTATTTGTTATAATTTTGCATTCTTAGATCTCATTCATTCTGAATTGGAGTCCTGTAGGTTAATGATTTATGATACTCAAAAGAAAAAAATCGAGTGGATTTATATCTGGCGCCTTGGATGGCCAAGACTGTGAATCTGAACGCTTGCTCCAACGTTTGGCATAATTTTGATAGTACTGAGGTGCCACTAAACTGAAATGTGGTGGAGCAGCATCTCGTTCAAATAAAATTCTCTCTCTTTTCCTTATTGGGACATTTTCCAATAGTTTGAGCAGGAGGACTCTATAAATTGTTGGCATTAGTCACCATTAAGCCTGACAGGAAGAATATGAGGCTAAATTAGAAGTCCCCGGAAGTCTAACTCAAATATAAAAATTAATTTTGGAACATATTGTCACGAACGCCTCGAGCGATCCCGAATGCCGAGAATATTCGAAACCATCAAGAGCGTGTGGAGTTGACTTCCAGTGCGTTCTATACTAGAAGGTTCGCCAAAGTTCTTTATCTAGAAACGTCCGGAGAGACGTCCTACTGCCCATACAAGAATTGTGTCGTTCAGCCATACGGTGGAGCGATACGGTGCGAAGAGAGTGACATTGTGTAATACAGTGCGAAAGTTAGTTTATAAAGTTACAGTTAAAGTTAAAATTACAGCCGGATGAAAATTGAGAAGCCAACATACTAGCCGAAGATCAAAGGAACGACGAACATATTGGGTCTATAATGCGTTGGAAAGAAACAGGAGAGGATAGATCATTGTGGCGGATATCAACGACCTCGGCGTAATTACGAAATGTTATTGGGCTCAATGGGACTCACTGGTTATTGACGCCGGGGTTCTGAAAAGAGTTTGGGAAAGTCCGGATGGTGCAAGGAATCGACTACAGATCGTACTATCCAAGAATAGAGTGGCCAAGGTTTTGGAAAATGCTCACGGCGGAACTGGAGGAGGGTACTTTGGAGTAGCTAAAACCATGGGTAAAGCGAAGGAACGATTCTATTGGGTAGGAAGTCGGTCAGACGTAGAATATTGGTGCAGGAAATGCGACGTCTGCGCTAGCAGCAAGGGCCCAAACAACCGGCGCCCGGGACGCATGAAGCAATACAACGTCGGTGCTCCCTTTGAGCGAATTGCTATCGACGTCGCTGGGCCATTTCCACGCACTGAATCGGGAAATCGTTATCTCTTGGTGGCTATGGATTACTTCAGCAAATGGCCGGAAGTTTACGCCATACCTAACTAAGAGGCAATTACTGTAGCCGAGCAATTTGTCGACAATTGCTATATAAATGCTTTGGAGTTCCATTAGAAATACATTCCGACCAAGGCAGAAACTTTGAATTGGGTGTGTTCCAGGGAGTGTGTCAGTTGCTCAGAATTCGAAAGACCAGAACAACACCATTACATCCCCAATCGGACGGAATGGTCGAGAGATTCAATGGTACACTGAAGACCAATTTGAGAATGATGGTTAGCGAGCATCTGACCGACTGGGACCGACATATACCGATGTTCCTGTTGGCCTATAGAACTGCTGTCCATGAAACTACTGGGAAAATACCAGCCCGCATTCTCTTTGGCAAGGAATTAAGACTGCCGGTGGATTTAATGTTCGGAAGACTGACTGATCAAGCGATGACAACAGAGTACTACCTACAGTCCCTGGAGAAACATTTCCAGGAGGCTCATAAGGCCGTGCGAGAAAATACCAGATTTGAGAGCGACCGAATGAAGACAAGGTATGACCGAAGGACGAATACTGAAGGCTTTCAAGAAGGCGACCTGGTATGGTTATACAATCCGTCTCGCAAAGAGGGCCGATGTTCGAAGTTGCAGAAATCCTGGGAGGGTCCTTACAAGATTGTGACCAGAATAAATGACATAGTTTACGGGATCAGAAAGGACCACGCGCAAAAATGAAAGTTGTTCATATCGACCGCTTGTCACCGATCAGTACTAGGAGGGGGGCAGTGTCACGAACGCCTCGAGGGATCCCGAACGCCGGGAATATTCGAAACCATCAAGAGCGTATGGAGTTGACTTCCAGTGCGTTCTATACTAGAAGGTTCGCCAAAGTTCTTTACCTAGAAACGTCTGGAGAGACGTCCTACTGCCTATATAAGAATTGTGTTGTCCAGCCAGCAGTTAGTTAAGTCTGGACCGCGATAGTGAGCGATACGGTGCGAAAAAAGTGACATTGTGTAATACAGTGCGAAAGTTAGTTTATAAAATTAAAGTAGAAAGAAAGTTAGTTAGTTAGTTGGACTTCTAAATAGTTAATTTGTAAATAAATGATCGAAATAAAGAACTTTCTAGTAAATTCGTTACAATATTTTCAATTAAAATGCATGGCTTATCTTCAGCCTATATAAGATTATTGTGAAAATTTATTGTTACGTTATGATGAGGCATGATTTTCCCGCAAAAAACACTTGAACCAAAAGTGGATTGGAGTTTTCCCTAATTTATTTTGTAAGAAATTGTAAAAACTTACGGTATATTTTTTACCCTACATTTTTTAACGTTTCTATTACTGTCAGGTAATATTGTCAGGTAACAGTATTGGAGAAATTTATAATACTGATGTTATTGGACCAATTGATGGCGTAACAACAGTTATTAGAGACAACTATTGACGTATAAGCGACAATATACGAGTGTATCACAATAATTAGATATTTATTTGTAAAATTTTTGTGTAAAATTTATAATTTTTCCTTCATGGTGTGTTAAAATCATCTTTTCATCAAAATGGTAAGAAATCGAGTTAGAAGTAATTTATCTTTAAAAAGATCTTGATTACCACAGTTTTTGCGAAATTTTCGAGAACTAAACTCGTAAGCAATTCTGGAACAAAGGTCCATATCTCTTGGAGCTGCAAGAAACCTATACCTCATCAATAATATTGCGAAATGACATGAAGACATTGTCAGTTTCATTCCAGTAATACATAAATAAAAAAGCTCTGATTATATGCAAAGCAATAAACGTATGGCATGAAGCTTTATCGAAATGTTGTCCAGGTATTTGGAAAGATTAAGTTAAAAACCCATCGAGAATAATTGGAGAAGTATGAAAAATGACTGTATATCTTCATCGATATTGAGAAATTAATTGTCCTATTATAGTTACTATATTGGGAGTATAAGACTTCGGTGTGTAGTCTTACTAGGGTGAAGACTCAATTAAAGTTAGTAAAACAATAATAGAAAATATATTAACTAGTATATGCATATATATTGAACTCTTGTGATGTTATTTATTGAATGTCAGTGTTGCTAACACTACATAAGTATCTGACAGTCGCCAAATACTCCATGAATAGGTGGCAAAGGGATGACATAACTGAACTTGGTCCGCAGGTGGAAATACTAATGTTGAATAAGAATTATTAGGAAATTTTTTTACAGTTCTAACAACCAATTAAATTTCGTTATTTCTTGTCATGTGACACAAATCACTCAACCATTTTAACATTACATTGATAACACCATCCGGGGAAATCTTCAACCACTATGACAACAAAATTATTTAACTTTGACAACTTCATAATAACTGCCAAATAAATTTCAAAATTTCACGTTTTGGCAATGCCAATTCTCAATCTATAAACGCGCTAATGAAAGGAAAATATCCAATAAACACCACAAAAAGTCACAAATACACATGGGGAATATTTATGGAGATTTGCCATGAACGAGAATATGAATTAAATGAGCATAGAAGCGTAGAAGAACTGGCATTGATACTGAAAGATTGGGCGGTCAATATGAGGAAGAAAATGGAACAGAATTCAAAGAAGCAACAATAAAATCTATGTGAAACGTTTCGTGCAAAATTTTACAAGAAAAGTACTATAATGACTATAAGATTATGATTGACCAATTTAAGATCTTAGTATTTAAACCTGTTCGATATGCCCGCGATGCAACCAGGAAGAAACTGCAAGCAGATCCATGCAAGCGTAAGACCAGTCCAGTTTCGTTAAGTTTGTCTGAAATAAACCAAATAATATTGTTCTGGGATGAAAATATCCCTGAAGGTCTTATGCGTAAATTCTACCATATTGCTGCTGTAGAATTAGCGTGGAGAGGAGGCGAGGCAGTTGCCTGTCTATTGGATTTTTTTCAAATTGAGAAAAATAATGATGGCTCTCCAACAAATCGCATTGAATATAATCCGGTATTCAGTAAAACTTGCCAAGGCGGTTCAAAAAGCTGTACAAATAGTAAATGGTTGATTACCAATAGTGAAAGTCAAAACTGCCCTGTACGCCTTTTTCATAAACTGATATCAAAACGAGGCGAACATATTACCTCACCACGGCTGTTCTAAAAACCAAATCAACACTGGAAAACGGAAACCGATAGATGATACGACAATGTCCCTGTTGGAAGAAATACTATTGATGGATGGACTAAATCGTCTGCTAAGGCTATTGGCCTGAATGTAAAGAACAAAAAGATAACGAACCATTCGAACAGGTCAACTGCTGTTAGCGAATTAACAAAAAATGGTGTACAAGAACAACAATTGCTGAAAATTACTGGTCATAGCAATTCAAATTCTATAGAACCATACTTAGACATCGACCAAGAACACCACAATAAGATTATAAATACTATGCGTGGTAATAGATCTTCTATAGTAGAAAAAAATAACCAATCTAATGCTGCGTTAAATTTTAGTAATTGTACCTTTATCAACTGTAATTTTAATAAACAAATAATTGTTTTGTTCTGTTCCGTCTTTTTGATTTTATTTTTACGAAAAATTTTCTGACTTAACATTTCTGACATCGACAAATGCCTCATAATTTTATGACAATCTCAAGCATGTTGCTTGGTGCTTTCGATTGTCATAAAATTATCTCGTACATTATCAATGTCCTAGGGATATTATAGCTGATAATATCATGCAGGCTGAATAAGTCTTATCATTTTCTTGTTTTTTGTTGTTTTTGCAAAGATGTAGTCACATAATTATTTATATAACTTGATGAACACTAATATTCGCATAATAATTGGGAAAGTTGTATTTTCCAAGTCTTGATTGTTTTCCAATCCAAGTCCAATTGTTCTAGTCTTGAGAAAAGCTAAATTCTGAACTGTTCAATCATAAGTTCTTTTTCTTTGTAACTGAAGTTACGACCGAACACAATACCCGTAAATTTCCTTAGGTAACAGTTGGTTTGTAAATAACATGCGTTTTTTTATTTCAGATGCCTACCACTGAACTCATATTGCCTTCTCAATGGAAGACGGATAGCAGTAATGAAGCCAGCAACAAATTGGTCGAGGAACAGAAAATTCGTATAATGCAAGAATTGCTGATAATAGCGAATAGAGAGCTTAGGGAGAGTGAAAATGTTAGAAAACAGTGTTTGGCTCATCTTAGGGAGTGGATTAAGCAGAATCCCGACATCGAGAATTGTCTTACAGGTTTGTTACTTGTTATGTATAAAGGTTACTTGTTATGTATTGTTACTATTATGTATAAAGGCTGGGAAGTGATATCTGTATTGTAGCTATTAATGGAATTATTACACAAATAGTTAATTTCTTGGGGTTTGTGAGATTTGGGAATTGTGAAAATTAATTGAATCAATATGCATTTTGACTATCTCCCTCTAGACGGTTGCATTTCTTTAATTTCTTTGTCAATGACTAGCTAATTTCGTATGTTACTACAGAAGAATTTTAAAACATACTATAATATTTGTTGACAAAATGAGCAGGATTGACATTATTTTTAACTATCATAAACCTCTAAAAATATACACAATCACTGGAAAAGCCTGAAATTTTGTGTAATGTTATTTAGATGTTTTAAAAAAATCCGAATTGTAAATATTTCTGTAAAAGTAGTGCAAATATTTTTCCCAAAACTGTAAAAGGCGATAGTAGTTTTTTTGAGAGTCATAATTTGAAGTACAACTTATTGTACTTATTTTTTGAATTAGAATATTGAATGTTTTATTGTAAAAATTGAAAACTCATTCAGTTCAATGAATAAAGTTATGGGATATCAATATTTATGAATATACAATTTTATAGAACCGGATAATAAAGGTTGCATTTACTGAGCTTTATTATTTTCGTGATAAATATTAACTATAAAAGTTTCATTTAGTTTTTACAAATTGACATAAAATTCTTGTTTTGCTAATTTTTTGATATTGAAAATTTAAAAACTGCATAAAGTCATTATAACTACATATACAGGATTTCAGTTTATCAGTATACAGTTTCTAGCATGACTTTATATATACTGCTCGTCAATAATAGGAAAAAGTGTGAGATTTCTCTACGTATGCGTGACGAAAGAGCGAGGGCAGCATTTGGGTTTTTACTTAAACCAGGCTATTTACTATGCATCTTGTGGGCGGTCCGATAGAGACTTTTTCCTAATTTTGATGAGCAGTACATACTCGTACCTCAGTTTTTAATAAAGGTACAAATATTGCTATTGTTTACTGTATACTAAAACTAATCTTTAATGTCTTATTTCTATATGGTTCTTTAATTTAAAAAAGGATGAACTTCTATTTATAATTTTTTGTACAACATATTTTCAGAAAATAATGGATAAGAATTTTCATAAACATTCCTCGAAAAAAAAACATTCACAGTTGCTACCAAATTTCCTAAAATTTTTGTAGCATAAAACAAATTTTTGTTTTGACAATTTTGCTAGGGCAGCAAAATATGTATCTGAATGATTTTATAGATTCTTTCCCGTAACATTAAATTATTATAAGTCACGCTCCATTTTGACAATTTATGACAAATATTGGTACAAATCCATGCAATAAATTTCACTATATAAGATATAGTTGCTAAATAATATTACCTTTATTTACAGCATATTCTAGCAAATAAAATAATATTATTTCTGTAGCAGAGGCATACATCTTGCTAGGGCCTATAGTATATTTGAGCTACTTTTTAATTATTTATGTATATGTGGTTATTTGCGACAAATATCTAATTAACATTAATTTAACAGTAATTTAGGTTACATCTTTTAAATAACGGGGAATTTATGCGAATAATTAATTCATATTTTTTAAAACTCAGGATATTTATACACCTCATGTAGATAAAAGTGTAAATTTACTCTTCTTTGACTTCTTTACCAGAGATTCTGGACCTACTTTCTGGGTGTTCTGATTAACAATGCACTTCTACGTGAAGATTTCGTTTACGCTGCTCTCAGGCACTTTCTATTATTACATACATAAAAATCTAACTTCTAATTTATTTTCAGTAAAGGTTGTACATATCTGTTTCATATACTAACAAAAAAAAAACACTTTTCGCAATATTTTTACATCGTCACACAGGAAAAACGCAACCAAAGAAAAAATAACGGAATGGGGCTTATCAAAGTTAATGGACATGACATATACTGTACAGGCCAACAAATAGTTTTTTCATGTATAATTGAAAGTCATGAATTTTTGTTTAAATATGTAGTTTTGTACTTTTTTCACTTTATTATTGATATAGAGAACTGCTTATATTTATTTTATTGTATCTAATTTTTCTTTCAGACGACTACTTTTTACTTCGATTCCTTAGGGTGAAAAAATTCAGCATTCCCATGGCCGAGCAAGTACTGTTAAAGTATCTTAACTTTAGAAAGAAATTCAAGCATATCATGTACGATTTGGATTATACAGATTGCAAAATATACGACCTAATTAAGAATGGGTAAGTGAGTGAGACCTGTCAAGGGACGATTTTTCTCGTCCATAATGAAATTAATAATTAAAACAAGTTTGAAACTATTGAATGTGTGCTCGTATAGAGTAGAAAAATCTTACTTAAATTTGTACTTTTATTATTTATTTTAAATGAAAACATTATTTTCTAATTAGTAAATTATAAGTCAACAAAGAAAAATATGGAGAAACCTTTTTATATTTCCCCATATTCAATGGTTTTAACATTATAAACAGTAAATAATTCAGTAAAATTAAATTATAATAACACGAAAACTAAAATTTGCCCGTTTTTTCTTGTATTTTCTATGTATAAAATGGATAGGGATGCACGGCTTGAGTTGACTTTGAAGCTACTTGACTTGACTTGACTTGAAATCAAGTCAAATTTAAGTCAAGTAGTTATATTTCAAGTGCTTGAAAAATCTAGTAGTTCTTGAGGACTACTTGATTTTTTCAAGACTACTTGATCTTTCATTAATCATTAAATATTTTTCAAGAAATAAGAATAAAGGAAACCTTGCAATAAAGCCTTTTATTTTCAAAACTAAATCTTCAATTATAATCTATACAATAAATATAAATATAAATGTAAAAAATACTAATAATAAACTATATATTGGGCATATTAATAACATAACATATTATGCTAAAATATTAAACAAAATAATAAAACTGATAACGATAAAAATGATTTTCCAATGTATGCCCTCTTTTTTTCAGTAACATAGTAGTAATAGCAACATTTAAAAGAAGTCTTTAATATCATCGTCTGCCATCCATGATCTAAGACACATGCGGCTTCTAATAGAGTTATCGCCTAATCGGTTACGGGTTTTTGTAATAGTTAGAGCAGCCCTGGAAAACTGCCTTTCAATAAGAGCTGAATATAAAAACGTTTTCATGTCTTTTCCACAATTCTAAAATATCTTCACAACTGTCAGCTCGTGAATCAGACAGATATTTGTCTGTGTCATAGCGCCAAGCCATTTCATCTTTTTGGGTTGACAGGAGATTTCTTAAATAAACTTAGTAGATCGATGTCAAATTCACCGCAATCACTATTTTCATCTAGTTTTGAAGATGAAAATGATATGAGCAGTGA
This sequence comes from Rosalia funebris, assembly GCA_037954035.1. Classification (NCBI taxonomy): domain Eukaryota; kingdom Metazoa; phylum Arthropoda; class Insecta; order Coleoptera; family Cerambycidae; genus Rosalia; species Rosalia funebris. The sequence continues at coordinate 38,962,163 of JAZFAV010000015.1, forward strand.
ATTGGACCTAAAATACTTTGTTTTGAAAATGTCTTCAAAATGCTTGACTGCATCCATCTGCAACTCTTTTTCCCAATTTAAATTGAAGAATGTTTCCACCTTATGTCGGGGGTCTAAGATTAAAACAACACAGTACATCCAGTTATTTCTCTCGTAATGTTTAATGATTTTGTTCCTTGCCGCTTGAATGCTATATATTTTCTCATCACATTCATTTCTATCATGGTTATGGTCGAGTTTTATAGCCCATTTTTTAAGTTTATCCAGAAGCATATTTATACCAATTATCACCATCGGAAGTGTACAGTAGACTTCACCTTCTAATGATGTGGAAATAGTCTCAAAAGTATTCAAGTATTTGCAAACTTTCTCCATTACCGACCATTCCGTATCTGTTGGCTTCAGAGTCTTTAAGTTGTCTATATTATCACAAAGGATGTTCAAAGCCCTTATCATATTTAAGCTTCACTGTAACATTTCAAAAGTTGAATTCCACCTTGTTATGAGATCAAGTTTTGGCATAGTCATTTTCAAGTTCACAATATTACAAAATTTTTCAAAATCTTTACGTACATGTTCAGAATTTTTCAATTTTTTTGCTAGACTGTGAATTTTTTTACCGGTTACAAAGTTAGTCTACATTTTAGCCTTTTTTATTCCAAGTTATTTACAATAAAATAAATTGTTGGCCATTTATTTTTGAACGAACTACGAAACTATAATGTGGAAGTTTGGTTATCAAGTAATATAAAGTAGCTTGAAATTACTTGATAACAAGTCAAGCAGTAACGATGAAAAATCAAGTCAAGTCAAGTAGCGTATTTTTGAAAAGCTTGGTTTTCAAGTAAAGTCAAGTAATTTATAAAAACATCAAGTTACTTGACTTGATGAATCTCTAAATAATTAATGCATAAGTAAAACATAATTAATATGAGGTTTATTCTAACTTAAATTGTTGAAAATTTACTCTAATTCAAACGTGTACATCATTTGGTCCATCCAAATGATGTAGATGTTTGAATTAGAGTAAATTTTCAGGATTATTAATTAGAGTAATTCCTGGGCAGGGACTGGAACCTTCAATGCAGTAACCAAAACAGGAGATCAGTTTTTCACGAACACCGCAAGAGTAAACGTTTCTCGACGCGCGTCTCGCCAATCAAGTTGGCATAATCGGGAGATGATTAAAACTGATTATGATTAAAATTGATCAAACCTTTAATCATCTCCTGATGATGCCAACTTGGTTGGCGAGAAGCGCGTCGAGAAACGTGTACTCTTGCGAAGTTCGTAGAAATCTAGTCTACTGTTTTTTTTAATAACAAAGTTTATTAGTCCTTAAACAGTAAAAACGTAAAATTAATTTAAGTTTATAGACATACTCGTATGATATAAAGACTCTCTTGCAGATATTATTTAGACATTTTTCTTGTGGTCTCGAAATATATCTATAAGAATACTATTTCATACTATTTATATACATATATGTACGTTATGTAAATATTCATGAACAACGTGAATTCTAAAGTTATTAAATTTAAACTATAAAGATATAGAAATATTACATTCCTCTCCTTTGATTCTTTCGTGATAATTTCTATAAAATTTTCCATAATTCAATTTGAACAATGAATTAAAATATACTAAGAAAGTACCGGGTGGGGTAAAAATGTCAGGATACCTAATTTTTTGCTAAAATATAATTTTAATTAAAAATAACCTTGACAACTATTTTTTTAGGTATATATTTCACTTCATTAGCTAACTGAAAGTTGGAATAAATTATTATAACGTTTTGTCAACGATCCAAATGTATAAATTCTTTTTTTTTTTATATAGTTGCCTTAAATCAGATAGATTCTCTGATAGCCACAACGGTATAACTTTTGTAGTTATACCGAATTATTCGATAACATTTGAAAGTAAATTATGCAATAAACGATTAAATTTCTAACAATAACGTTATTTTATTACATATCTCTTGAACAACTAGGGTAAAGATCGTCTGATAATTCTTCTGCAAGAAAGTTTAATTATATTCATATGCGCCTTTTATTTCAATAACATACAATTTGTATAATAGATCTTTGGGCGTGTGAATCAATTTAGTAACGACGCACGGATCATATGCTACACCACTTGCAATTGCTACTAATATGCCACAATTATCAGCACGTATGTCTAGCGACACATGTTTCAGTCAACTACGTACGGCATAGACAGTTAATAATTTGCCGAAAAAATGCAATTATGAAGTCACGTCTTAGCTTTATTGTATAATTTGATTCATTGGCGTCTCAATATTTCTGTAAAATTTATTTCATCTTTGTTTTATTTACTTTGTTTCATTTTTGTTGAATTTATTTCGTTTATTTTGATGGAAATATCACTTCCATTGAATATTTTTGTGGAGAACCTTTTCATTACTCTGTCATAGGTTGACGGATTTGTATTGTACTAACTGTTATCCTAAAATGCGTTTTGGGCAGGACATTGTTCAAAAATGTCAGTTGATTGATTCATACGATTGTTACCTGTCAGGCACACACAAAGAATCATTATACAAACCATTATACTGCTGCCTAATATAGAAGAATGTTTAGAGACAATTCAATTGCTGAGATACGTCTTCTCTTTCAGGTATATATTTGTGAGTCCATTTAGAGATTCCAGTGGAAGAAGGGTGATTCTGTACGATCTCAGTAAGTATCTCTTTGATAGCAAAATAGACTAGGAAAATAAATTAATTATTAACAAAGTAATATACAGATTGTATGGTGCTGGTTAGTTTAACGTAAAATATTATCTTGTTCAGACATTAACATTATAAACTATTGGAAATGTAGGTGAAGGGGGTTTTATCGTATTGCGGTTATAATTAAATAATAGGTATATCGACCTTCGGTATTGAACTGAATGCGTACATAATTGTATACGTAATACGAGTATGTCCGGTTCAGTTTTTTCATAAATTCGAATTTTAATATAACTTTAACCTTTTAATAATTACTAATTATCTAAGAATAAATTGCATGTAATGTAAATAATATATCGTATACGATTATAATACCTATATTACGGCATTACTTTACAGCTTCAAATCCTCAAGTTTCTTTATCTAAAAATCTGTAAAAATTACAAAAATAAATTGTAACATGCATGTGATGAAACTCATGTACATAACGGAAACTTCAATGGAATTCTCTTATTGCATATAGTAGTTAGAATTAGTTAGATATTAATGCTTAATTCAATGAGGTACTATGAATAGGGGGTCAATATTGTCATAAAACTTAATACATGCTCTGATTATACATAAGTTTTCAAATATGGCAACTACGGTAGAGGTCGTTATGTTTATATCTGATTGTCAGTATCTGGCTATCCATATACACGATATTTTTTATTACAATTGAAGGTAAGTTAACTGATGTAAGAAGATTTGAATACATAAAGAACATAGTTCTTGAAGGTCTCTGAAGAATGAAAATTGAATTGAAAAAATGGTTAAATGACTATTGCTATTTAAAGGTTTGGAGCAGTTTGTCTTTGAGCAGTGGTCCTTTTAAGCTCAGACTTCAATAGTTTAGAGCTCAGAGAAAAAGACAAAATTTTAGATAAATTGAGAAAAACAAATTATTTGGATAGTGTTTCAATAAAGTGCGTGTTAAATACTCAGATTTTTTATATTATTATGAGAAAATACTTAATGAATAAAATTTAGAAATGGAAGAATTGCTTTTAGTAAGAAGAAATCAGTTCAGTCAATAGAAACCAGCACGTTTAGAAAATTTTGAAGTTGCATGTTTTCTTGTTCTGAAGAAAGTGGTGTTGCATGAATTGGCGAATATATAGGAAGTATACCGGGTGTAACAGTATCATGGTATGTCCCCCTTTTCGCCTTTATTTCTGAACATAATTGACTGAAATTGGGGATATCCTATACACCTAATAAGCGGCACTTTTTGACATACAATTGGTTTTTATTTCACTTCCGGTTTCGCCGGAAGTGATGCCAACTTTCGATTTTTAAATAGAATATCCTGTATATTATTACATTTTTGCATTCTGCATAATGTTATGAATCCAACAACACCTAATAAGTGACATTTCAAGTCAACATTTTTTATAATTTAATTTTTAATTTTCCATTTAAGTGTGCCATGACGGTTTCGATTTATTCTAAATGACCCGTGTAATGCTACAAAAATCGAAATCCCGTCAAAAATACTAAATCACGTGATTTATGAACAAATAAAGTTCATCAAAATTGTTTTTGGGGCAAAATTAAATTTTTTCAAATGGAACCATATCGGTACCGTGTCATATCGGTACCATTTATTAGTACTGTTAATAAGGAATTTATTTACGTCGTAAAATGTGCAATAAATACAAACGAAATTACAGCTAAAAGAAAATTTTAGTATTTTCTTATTTTCTTTTAGCTGTAATTAATGAATTCAAAAATGCAATAATATACAGGGTATTACATTTAAGATTCGAAAGTTAGTGTCACTTCCGGCGAAACCAGAAGTGAAACAAAAATCAATTGTATGTCAAAAAGTGGCGCTTATTATGTGTATAGGATATCCCAAACTTCAATCAATTATCCTCAAAACTAAAGGAGAAAAGGGTGGCATACCATGATCCTGTTACACCCGGTATAATACGAGTCGAAAGTATATAATACGAAACAGAAAATAAAATGCAAATTAATAAGTAAGGCAAGTTTACTGGGCGTTAGAAAGAAGTAGAGGTAATAACAGTAGAAGACGAAGAAGCAAAAGATGAAGAGGAGGAGAAATTCTCTTAAAATATGTTCCTAATTTCTTAACTGTTTGTTTTGAGTGCAACCTTGATGTTTAATTTTCAAATCATAATCTATATCCAGAAACTTTATTTTACTCGGAAAATTTAGTGTTCCTGAAAATGTTCTGATTTCAAATATTTCAGCTTAAATCTACATTATAGTATCGTTTATATTAGACTCATTCGTTAGCAATCACACTGGGGCACAGTCCATATTTTACCAGGAATTTAAGAGTCGATTCCATGTATACCTGTATTACTGCCCCTGATACTGAAAATGGCATTACTCTTTCTTGATTTGCTCTAGTTTTTGAAATAAACATATACGATAAATATTAATTCAAAGGTAGGAAAACAAAATAAAATAAGCAATTTCTCTTGTTTCGCAGTTTTTTATATATGAAATCTAACATGAAAATAAAGAATAATTGATGCAAAAAATATTAAAAATCATAAAAACCCTCCTTTCACGATTCTCTTTTCTATTCTTGCTGTGAACAGTACCTCTTCAGACTCAAGACACACAGCTTGGCTATGATGTGACGATCCCAACTTGCTCGAGTAGCAAGTTGGGATCACACGTCGAGACTGATAGAGCATATCGTATATTTTGCTACTTTGCCAATTTGCCACGTGTGTTGGTGCCGTGCACATTGTTGTGGAGCAGTTTAGTGTCACAATGTCTACCAATATGTGTCTACCGGATGACGAACAATTTAACATTTCGTCTGTGCGAGCTGTCGAAAAGTACCTGTCCCTTTATGACCACACCCTGAAGGCATACAGCAACAGAAGTGAGCATTTCCTGGCCTCAGTCAGGAAATTTGCCTAGCACCAAAGCTGCAATGGTTGAAAACGATTACTCCAGTGTGGATGAGGATGAAGAGGACTCCAGGCCTACTGATTCTGGGGGACACACACCTGACCATCCACCTCAGGCAGACTTAGATTATATTATTTCTTCACGTACGCCGTCCTTATCGAGTAGATCTTCAACAAAAAGAAAGGCAAAACCTCAAGTCGATGAAATGGAGAATGCTGTCGTTAGTTACCTGTCTCAATAAAATGCGCGGACAGAAGCAGAAGCGGCGATTTAAAGTACTGGTACTGCAGACGCTAGAAAGTATGATGCAAGAAACCAATACATCAGCGGGTTCTTATTGTATGTTCAACGATAGCCCAGCTAGTAGTTTTTCGACCCATTCTACTGATATTGCAGCATCAACCACAGAGCATGTACGAGTATATAATACTCATACTGGCAGCTTTATGCTAGATCCATCCAGTGAAATGCTCACCAGCGAGAGTACTTATAACTTATAACTCATTCTTAGCCTAATTATATGCCTATTTGCAAAAGTTAAACGATTTCTTTTTTAAGCACCTAAATAGACCAGTATTTGACCTCGATTTTTACCTCCGTTAGTTTTTTATTTATATGCAATTACTTACCTCAATAATATTAGCAGCCTTTCCTTCACAATAACAGCTCTACGATAATTTGTACCCTGTAACTGCATTGATGGTTTCATTCATTCAAAATGCTTGTTGAATGTTTCTCTTTCCATCCTATAGAAGTTCTGGAATTTATGAGAATGCATTTGTAGCTGCCGGGAGACAACAAACGCACTGTGTGTATCAGCATTGTCTCGAAAGTATGGATGAATTCATAACCTTCTTATTTTCTTTCTCCTCCTTGCAATAGCCGCAGCAATTATGTAACATAATATCGTCTTCTTCCAATGACATTTTAAGAATACTTCAACTGAACCCAAACGATTGCTAGGATTTTCAGCGTGCTGTGCGACTTTGCTGTGAAAGTACCATGGGGAGATGCGTGATGCGACGTGCTTCCTGCTTCCAGGTAGCAATCGCACGTGGCATGGATCTTTGGTCTGAAAGCCCGCTTAAAATTTAGACCTTTTATCGATTTTCGAATTTGTGGACCGTCAAAGATCCCTGCTTTTAATTTTTCCATACTCAGTGCTGCAAATGCTTAGTAAATGTATTTAAGACAATCACCTGACTTGGCCAGTGCTTCTACAAATTGTTTCATCAACCCAGCTTAATGTAAAGAGGTGGCAGTATTATTTTTTCTCTATTAATAGCTCGTGAACAATGTTGCCTATACCAATGGTCATAGCGTTTCTCAAAGGCCAAATAGTTTGCTTCTAAAGCTTTTCTTTTGCACAAGTATGTCATAAACAGAGGTGACAAGGATCTTTGGTATATTCCCTTTGTTATCCAAGAAGAGTGGTGATCATTTTTAAATTAACACAAACAAACCGCTGATGCTGAGAATAAGCAATTTTTTTTAATATCAAATTAATATTTTCATTTTGTTTTACAAGTTTTGTTAAATGACCGATTGGAATCGACGTAAACTTATTTCCATTGTGCAGTAATACACATTTCAAAATCTTTTTAGAACTGTTCATGAAAAGCCACCACTCATCTGGTACATTTCAGGAGTCTCCACTATTTTAATAAACGGAGTCTAATTTAGCTAGAATGAAGAAGATATAATGTGAAATTAGGATCTGGAGTATCCAGAAACCGATCTTAAATTTGTGGCAACATAATTTTTTTTGTTTTCCAGTGTTACTCACCGGACTATTTTTTTAGGTAAATTCGATTTACAAAAATATAATGGAACTGATATGGCCAGAGCACACGCGATAACGTACGAGACTCTACTGGAAGATGAAGAAAATCAGATTATGGGTATAAATCATGTAGCAGACGTCGGAACAGTTGGACCCTCTTTTATCACTCTATTCTCCATCACGGAGTTTGCTTATTTAATCAAGTGGGGAGAGGTAAATTGTGCTTTTCTACGTTTTACATACTTATTCTTTTTCTATCAATTCTTATTCAGTCGACATCATCGGACAGTGGACAAAAAATAATTGTTTGATACAGTGTAATTTTAACAGTCTACTTATATAATTAATAGCTTTAATGTTGCCATTTACTGTCTACTGTTTGCTGCCATGACATGAATGGCAAACAAATGTAGTAGTTTAATATTGAACTGGGTCAATATGTCTTATAACCAATTTAATTGGGTTGTAAAATATTTAGTACTTAATATTAAATTTCTAAATAATGTATATAGAATTTATTATGTCTTTCATGTTACAAACTTGGCTTAACACAATATAGTTTCAGTGTGTCTTTGGTTTTGAGAGGATATATTTTGGTACCAAATAATTCACTTTTTCTGTTTCAGCAATCTTTTCCTATGCGACATAAAGAAATAAACCTTATAAATCTACCAACGCCCATAAAATATGTGTATGACTTTGCGAAATCAAATATGAGTCAGAAGTTGAAGGATAGATTTGTGGTAAGTGGAAAATATGGGCAACAATGTTTCCTTCTAATACAGTTTTGATAGAAACGCTTTATACATTTGGAATGTATTTGGAATGTCAAGAAATAACCCTCGCACCCGTCGAATTTTATTTTTAGTTGCGCATTTTTTAAAATATAATTAGTATATACAGGATGATTTGGTAGGAGGTATGACGCCATTGATATTTTTCTAATGGTTATGACGCCATCGATATTTTTTAAGCCCCTTTTGTATACCGTAACCCCACACGTTACGGTAAGATACAAAAAATTAAGAAAAACAATTTTGCAAAAAAAATACTAAATTTAATGGTAATGATTATTTAAAAAATCAACCAAAATATGAATGTCTAAATTGTGCACCGTTGGTTGCTTGACAGTAACCTTAGCGATCGGCAATATTTATGTATTGTCGTCAGATAACATCTTGAAATCGTATCGAGTATTCCCGATGGATGATGGAGGATCACACTCAAAATCCCCAGAAAGTAAATGTGTGGTGCGGTATAGTCGACGGAAGAATTCTGGGTTCCTATTTCTTTAACGTGAATCTAACTGGTGCAAGATATTTGGATTTTGTTCCATGCTTACGACCTCATTCCTGCACTAATAACTATATATTAAGATGTAGAGGAACTTGATCTTCTGATAAATCACTTTTTTCTTTCAACAAAATGATGCACCTCCCTATTATGCAGCACTTGTCTGTGCTGATTTAGATGAGATGTTTTCGAATTATTGGATAGGGGTCGATAGAGTGGCCAGCCAGATTGCCAGATTTGATATTTCTAGATTACTTTTTATGGAGACACTTAAAAAGTAAGTTAGGCTGGGGAATTTGAATCATTTAAAAGCAATAATTCGTCACCAAATACAACACACACCTCCAGTGGCGGCTCGTGATGAAATGAAACGGGTGTTCTGAACAGGGCCGATCCTATGGTATTGGCCGCCCGCGTGCAAATTTCAAACGTATCCAAACTACTGGCGCCGTAGGGGCCGCAAACAAATTTTCAAGGTCACGCGTTTTCCTAATACTTCAGAATTTTTATGTAAAATCCGTTTATACAAAAATATAGACTTTCACAAGAAAAATTTTTGGAATTTAATACCTTTTTGAAGAACATTCATGTTTGCCGTCATATTCTTTGGTTAAGATAAAAGGCTTGTAAGGTGAATTTTCTACTAGAGGGTCTATAACACTTAAAATATTTTCCGAAAGAGTTTCAGCGTCACATTTTGTAGGATTCAGGTATGTCCAAAAACGTTCAATCGGTTCACCATCGAGAATATATCTTAAAACTATCACTAACTGCAGATACATCAGTAGTTTCGTCTGCCATAACTGCCAAAAATGAAGGTTTGTTAATTTCTTTAATTATTTCTTCATGACATACTTTTAATATACAGTCTAAAAGATCATTTTGTATTTCTTTAGAGGTTCCTTTAAATACTGAAGCATTTTGTAGATGCTCGCTTAAAGTTACATCAAGATCAAGCTCAGCAGAAAAATTTATCAAACCACGAAATATCCCCGGGTTTTGAGAGGTTTCAGCTTCGTCATGTCCTCGCAGCGCCAGTTCAAAGGCCCCACAAAACTTTATGCAGTTTATAATTTTTGACAAAACGTATCTCTTTTTTGTCACATTATCATTATGCTTTTGCACATTTATCCAATAAGCTGAATCTAGCTGCGCTTTAATATTAGTTGTTCCTAATAAAGCTAATTCCATTGCATTATGTAGATGGCTTTTGAAGTTGTCGTGCTTTTTTATTTTTTCAGTTAAGTGCACCAAATCTGTCACCCCTACCTCCGTCCATGTTTTATCACCGCCAAAAAGTAAACACGGAAAACAAAATAACGCATTTTTTTGTTGCACCCACAAATCCAATTGCTCTTCGAATAAATGTCTCTATTAAATTGACGTTTATATGCTTTTCCGCGGCTAACACCTGCAGTCTCAATAACAATATCGGGCAATGGCCTACCATTGTTTTTTAAATCAATTTTTTCTTCATAAGAGTATTTAAAAAATCGCTTCACATGAACTAAATTATAAACTAAATCCATTTTCACTATCACAGTATATAAATATTAATAATTAGTACAATAAATCACTACACAAATTCACAAAACAGTATTTAAAATCTCAAATTAACACGAAATACGAAATAGGTACGATTTACGCCCGCCCGAGGAGTAGGAAGGAGTAAACATTCACTGATGTTGCCTTAGCTGGAAAAGATACAGCTCACTGACTGTGTAAATTCGCGCATTTACGAGCGCCAAGTGTGGATTGTCGCGGGTGTTGAGGGGGAGGACGGGTGTGCCGAGCCGTGCTGAGAACTACCTCGTGTGGCCCAGTTCAATGTACCGCGACGCGCTCGCGTAGAAACCCAGATAATTCATCTGGTCTACTACTCAATAGAGGACGACGGGCGAATGCGACTTTAACGCAATAATTTGGTTAGCTACACCAACTAACCAAATTATTTTATTAATACATTTTAGTAATTATTATGTCGCGAAAATATACAAATATCTAATTTTTTTGGCAGTTCCGCAGCTCTGCAGCACCTTTACACCAGCCGCCCCTGCACACCTCCTGAAGTTATTGAAAATGTTTAAAAATAATTTATTAATCCTCTTGGCTACTGTCAGTCAGTTAACGATGCAGAAGCGCCTTTAATACTTAACATTGATTTTATGTCTCCTATTTATTTAGTCTATAGTTTTTCAAATACCTAATCACGAAAACTTGTATGAAGCACTCTATTTTTAATTTGTTTTAATTTCTGTATTTACAGATTCACGATTCCAAAGAGGACCTCTGCATGAGAGTGGATAGGAATTGCTTGCCACTAGAATTCGGTGGTAAAATGCCAGTTCAGGAAATGATCGAATTGTGGCAAAAAGAACTGTCTGCAAAACGAAAAAGACTATTATCTTTTGATTCGATGAATCTCCTCAGCGACAGAGGTATAATAAAGAAGAAGAACGCACCATCTCAGGATGATACCGGAACCGGAAGCCTTCCAGGAAGTTTTAGGAAATTGGAATTGGACTAACATTGATCACCTTCTGAATGCATTTAATTTAGATCTTCCATTATTTATAAGATGTAATTACTATAGTTGTAAACTATCAAAAATAAGTTAAATAACAATATACTCGTGATACATATTATTGTTTAATGTTCATGTATTAGTTCGGTATATTATCTATTGTTGTTGCAATGTAACGTAGCGTAACAAACAAATTCGGAATATAGCAAAAATAGGTAATAACTAAATAAGATACACAATATAAGACATGATGGTAGATCAACGATTTTTTTATATTTTTGTCGTCAATAGTTGAGACGACAGTGTATTTATTACTTTTATATTTTAAAGGAAATCAACTACTGTAATGTTCGGTTTAATCTAGAGAATTAAAAAAGCTTACTATTATAAAATTTATGAGAGATTACAATAAAGTATCTACACTTGAGAGCAAAACAATCGACTCAGCAACATGCTCCAACTTTGAGAGAATATGTACTCTCTCCAGTATCATTTGAAGTAAAGTTCAATGAACTGTTTGAAACTATGAAAACAGTTGTTTCAAATGATACCACTTCGATTGGAATCGGACCTGTTCTGACAAAGTTATGTTGTGTTGCATGTGTAACACAAAACCTTGTTAATTGGAATGCGCATGCGCGACAATTATGACAGACATAGAGGGCGTTTGCAACCTGGTATTTGTCTCCATTCGCTAATTTGAAGTTAACGTATGCGTATGTGCTCGAAGGATTTACAAGAAAATAGATGCCACAGCTTCCGAAGGAGCCCAGGTAATTGCATTGTTGAGAGAGGGTCTCAGTCAGAGAGCCGTGGCAAATCGACTGAATTTGAGTCAATCAGCTGTGTCAAGAGTGTGTCGTCGGTACCGAGAAACCGGTAGCTACGTCCGCCGGCCAGGAGGCGGTCGTAAACGCGTGACAACGAAGAGGGACGATCGATTTATTGTATTAAGATTTCTCAGAAATCGATATTTGACTGGCGTTGACACACTCTTGTGTGACTCACACAAGAGCTGAGGGAGGTCAGAGGTGTGGTTACTAGCGCTTGGACAGTGAGACGAATATTGAAGGCAGCCAAGTTGACCCCAAAAATGGCAGCTACAGGTCCCAAACTGACTGCAGTCCAAAAGCAAAGACGACTGGAATTTGTTCGTGAACATCTCTTTTGGAACCACGGTTAATGGAGTCAGATATTATTCACAGACGAGTTCAGGATGTGCCTGCATGGTAACGATAAGAGACGTCGGGTCTATAGAAGACCAGGAGAGCGATTTGCTTAATACTGTATTCAAGAAACTGTCGCATATGGAGTTGACTCTTGCATGTTCTGGGCGGGCATTTACATGCACGGAAAAACTGAGTTGGTTTTCGTGCCCGGTGGAGGACGTGAAGGAGGATTAACAGCGGACCGTTATATCAGGGATATCCTGGAAGAACATGTTGTTCCGTATGCGGGATTTGTTGGTGAGGACTTCATGCTAATGCATGATTATGCTCGCTGCCACACCGCGTGAGTGACCACTACCTACCTGGCTGACATCGGTATACGGAAAATGGACTGGCCTCTGATGAGCCCGGACTTGAATCCAATTGAACACGTTTGGAACGAATTTAAAGCGAAGAGTTAGGGCAAGAAATCCTGCACCAGGGAGCGTAGTGGAACTGAGAACTGTGTTGGTTGAAGAGTGGGAAGCAATCCCTCAAGACAGCATAAGAAAAGTTATCTGATTTATGCGTAATCGTTTAGAAAATGTTATTAGGAGAAGGGGTGGCAACACCAAGTATTGAAAAAAAAATTAAATGCATTTCAACTGAGGATTATTTTCTTTTTCGTTTCTTATTCACCCTTTCCGTTTTAACTCTTTTGTGTTACACTCATAACTTTGTCAGAACAGGTCCGATTCCAATCGAAGTGGTACCATTTGAAACAACAGTTTTTAAAATTTCAAACAGTTCATTGAACTTTACTTCAAATAGTACTGGTGAGGGTACATATTCTCTCAAAGTTGGAGCATGTTTCTGAGACGATTGTTTTGCTCTCAAGTGTATAATATTTTACGTATGAAAAATATAAGTATAATTCTGTTTTACTTGATCTGTGTTCTCTTTATTTAGTTTATATTATTACTACTAATTTATTTACTTTTGTAGTAAAATTTTAGATATAAAAATGTCTTTATTAGGCAAAGTGTGGTATAAAATCGCATTTTATACGTTTGATATTAATTTTGTTCACGAGATGATGGACGATTAAGTTTATGAAGTTCTTAACTAAAGTTAAGAAGTTCATTAAGTAAGTTCTTCAACTAAATGAACGTTGTGTTTGTATGTGTTGTATTATTTTGAACATAATAGTTAAGATAATTATTTTAATGAAATGTTTAGTTTTTATCAATTTTTCTACCACTAGAATCATCACACTAATTAAATTTAATTGTGTTCTAATTTAATTCTGTTCTAGTATAATTCTGAAGTATTATACTGGGAGAATTTTACTTATATGTTTATATGTTATACGTATATATTTATGTATAGAATATTTATAATAAAATTCATGTAATTAGGAAACATCTGTAAACATAGTATTTGGCTAATGATTAATTAAATGTAAAGTAATACACCGAAATATACTCGCACCTATTTTATTATTGGTTTTCAGTTTAATTTTTCTCTGTTATTTATAATTTTATTCCAGATCCTTTTTGTAGAAAAAATAGATATGCTCGAAGAATAGATATAGAGTCCCTATGCACTCAGGCCATCATATCGGGCCCATTGTGCTGCTCCATTAGAGCTCCATTTGTCGCCAAACATCCCTCACCCCCTTAGCCATTTCACTGTATAAATGTATTGAAGAAATGCTCTCGGTTGAAGTGAGAAGCGTTAAGAAGAGAAACTACTTACATATAATTTCTGTTTGGTGACCCTAACGCTCTTCTGGCTATGATCCACGAGAACATGAGAAACATGAGAATAAATAGATTTATGATTACATCCCATGATATCTCAAACATTACTAATGATTGTAAAAGTTGTTTGTTAAATCAATAAACATTTTTATTATAATTTTAATACGAACGCGTATTAATACTATGACAAAATATATGTTCTGGACTCCGAAATACCCTGTGTATATAGTACAGTACACCACAGTATATACAAAACATCAGCTCCTTGTGTAAAATAAATGTGTAAACATTGGGTCGATATTTAGAGAACAATTGTGAGAGATAAGGTGGTTTTATTTTAGATATGAGAAATGGTCACAGGAAAGTGCGTGGTCCCATGTCATGTCGGAGGGGAACAGTACCAATGTGAAATAAAATATTTGCATTGAAATTTATCGCATGGAGTGCACCGAATGTGGTATATATTTGTCATAAATGCAATATAGCTTTTTGTAATAACGAATGCACTTGAAATTTTAACAAAAAACATCAGTAAGCTGTATAAATTTAGAAAGACATTTGAAACATGAAAGTCTGTTGTAGAAAAATTGCAAGCACATTGTTGAGGTGGTAGAAAGACACAGTAAGGGCAAGAATACGTTACTATGTAGATTTATTTTATAAATGAAATTTCAATTTATGCAATCCAAAATCTTTTACGCCATCGTTTCAGTATATCACATATTCAATATAGTTACGAGTTAATTTTATAAGCCTGAAGCATAATGGAAAGTGATCATCTCCTAGTGTAGCTGAAGAATATATTGTTGACTTTAACAGTAACAAGATTGATGAAACCATCATTTGTTTCTACAGAAATTTCTTCACGGAGGTTGAAGTCAATTCCTTCGTCTTTCAAAATCCAGAAATTATATCAGCATGAAATGGAAAGGTCGAAAATATATAGTGCATTTAAATATTCTGCAAGATTGACACAAAAAATTATAGGCAATCATTTTATTAAACGTAATATATTGAGTAAGGAGGAATTAGAATCAGCGTTGAACGAAATGGAGGCAGTGTTGACAGAAGAATACGGAATGAGGGTGAATAAAAACAAAACTAAAGTGTTAGTGTGCAGAGGGCGCGAGAGCAGAGCAAAAACGAAAGTACAAATTAATAATGAAAGATTGGAGGAAGTTAAAGACTTCACTTATTTAAGAAGTAAAATAAATTGGGATGGAAGAAGCGATAAAGATATAAAACAAAGAATAGCCCAGGGTCGAGTAGCTTTTAACAAAAAGAAAGCACTTTTATGCTCGGAGGTAATAAACTTAGAAACAAGGAAGAGATTTTTGAAAACATATGTACGGAGCACGGCACTATACGGTTGCGAAACCTGGACGGTAGGGAAAGCAAGTAGAAAGAAATTAGAAGCTTTTGAGATGTGGTTTTACCGAAGAATGATGAAAATACCGTGGACTGATAAGGTTAGAAACGAAGAAGTATTAGAGAAAGTCGGCGAGAAAAGAAGTATGTGGAAAAACATAAAGAAGAGAAGAGATAGAATGATAGGCCACTTGCTGAGACATGCGGGAATAGTCGGAGATATTTTGGAGGCAGAAATAGGAGTGAATAAAGGCAGAGGTAGGCCTAGATTAGACTACTGCTCGCAAATAGTAAGGGATGTAGGTTGTAGCACAATTAGCGAAGTGCATAGGTTAGCACAAGATAGGAGAAGCTGGAGGTTGGCGTCCGACCAGTCTTAGGACTGATGACCTCATGATGATGATGAATGTATTGAGTTCACTGAAATCATCACACTGTAGTATTTTGTGAAGTGCTATCTCCACTATATAAATGGATCGTAGAGAACTATTACCTTATTTAATACTTTCATGGCGAATTTATCCATGTTGGTCCTACTTTTCCACTCTTGTCATTTTTCCCTTTTTCATTAATCTAAGAGAGGTTTTTCCTTAACTAGAAATTCTATACCCCATGATAATTCTAAAATTCCGTACCAAGTAAATAGCTGTTTCTCGGTGAACTTGAACGAAATACATTGAAAAACAGCTGATGTTTGTATTTAAATAAAATGTATATTTTTATATCTGCGAACAATATCCTTGAATATTGCCAATGTAATTAAAAATCAGCAGTGATTTTTGGTCTCCCTCTGTGATTTGTAATAATTGACAATCTCTATAAGAGTCACAGTTAGGAGATTCGCTAATTTCTTGTTTGTTGGATTTTAATTAATATTTCAGACATTTTAATACAAATTAGATAAATATTACTACCATTTATGTAATAATATAAATTATGATGTGCTAAAAATCAGTGTTGTTAATTTGTTTACGTGAATAGCGAGTAGATTTTTGTTTACGGTTATTAGATATTGTTTCATCGGAATAATTTTAGAATATGATAATACGTTTTTTCAACACTATCATGTTAATTTGATATGTGCGTTGATATCTCTCACATGGTTTTCTATGTATCACGTTCTCTCGAATTTTGTAGTATTTATAGACTGTGGTCTACTTGTATGTGTATTTAAACTTTATGAATTTGTAGATTTGTAGATTCCGATTTGTTGTTTACTTGTCTGAAATAACTAACACACACATAAAATAATAAATATAATATTTATGAGTCAATGAAAGTAGGTGGCACTGTTTTTGTGGAATTGCTGCCGCAGGCTCAGCACTCATAAGTTTTACGTTTTAATATTTATTACAAATTTCAATTTTCGTTTGCTGATAGTTAAAGTGAGATAAGAGTGTTTATTTTGACTCGTCGCCCATTTATATTCTAGCGCACCATTGTTCCCTGATTAGTTGGAATTAAATCTTAAGATATCGTACATCTGATTGTATGTCTCTTATGTTAATTATTTTCAATATTTATACGAGTTTATGATAATTAATTATCATGAACTGGTTATTTACGATCATAAATAATTTAAAAATTTACTAGTGTCATCGATTGTCTTTTATTAATTATTATATTCATGGAAAGTAAATATGAATATTTAAACCATCGAAGGAGTTCATAAGTTTCACTGCAAAGAATTCTTATGAAATGTTTTAACACGTGTTTGTCATAAATAAAACATTAACGATGGTACCAAGGGTGGAAAGGTTAATTATTACAGAAAATTTTTCTGTAAAATTTTAACTATTACCATCAATAATAAGTCAATAATTCTCTTTCATGACTTATCATTTTATAATTTCTTAAACACAAAACCCAACGGTTTCTAAAAATGCTTAGTTACGCCAAGAAAACGGAATGAATATATGTATATTTAAATTGCTTTCGGCAATATTTGCGCGTTTTTACTGTAAGCCCCACGGCAACCAATAGTTTATTAAGGTCTCCTGCCATCCCTTCTTCATATAAGGTATGAAAAATATATCACCCACTTTATATGTGCAAAAAAACTGAAGGTAAAAATTTGTCGGACGTTTTATTGAATAGTCTTTAAGTAGTGCTGAGAGTGAAGTGCAGTACCTAGTGATTTTTTTGTTCTATTCGATTGTGTTGTGTTTCGTGTTTTAATTAAATCGTGGACATGTACAGTGTAAATATACAGTGGGTGTGCATAAACAATCTGGACATATATTGTGATTTGTGTGTGATGCAAGCTGGTCAAAAACTAAATCAAAGCAGGATTTCCACAAGGCAGTGTTCTAAGTCCTGTGCTCTACCTTCTGTATACGTGTGATCTCCCAGAGCTAGAAAATAATACTGTAGCTACTTTTGCCGACGATACTGCCATAATAATAACGGGCAAACGTAAAAAAGAAACAGCTAATAAACTCAATAACGCCATTAATAAATTCCAAAACTGGACCAAGAAATGGAATATTAAATTAAATGAAGAAAAGTCAGTGCATATCGATTTCACTAATAAATACATCGAACATATTCCAGTAGGTATGAATGAAAGAGTAGTCCAATACAGCCAAATATCTCGGTCTTACCTTACATACGAAGCTTGGCTGGAAAGCCCATGTAAAACAGGAAAGAGAATAATTATGTATAAAATATAAGACAATGTACTAGCCCTTGGATAATAACTTAGCCTTGTCGATACATAATAAGCTCCTCTTGTATAAGCAAATATTAAAACCGGTGTGGACTTATGGTATTCAGCTTTAGGATAGTACCAGAAAGTTAAATGTTGAAATTATACAAACCTTTCAAAATAAAGTACTACGAAACATCGTTAGTGCCTCTTGGTATATAACAAATGAAGATCTCCACCGAGATAGAGATTCAAACATTTGCAAGAAGCCCCGAAGGAAGACTTCCATAACACGAGAATATCGAGGCCATCCAGCTCCTTGATAACTCCAACCAAATAAGAAGACTCAAGGGGACTAAAATGTAGTGCTTTGAGTGAAATTAAAAGCAGAATAATTTGTGTAGTGCACAAGAAAAAGTGTCATACTTGTCAGAAATGGCTAAGAAGACATCAGTGGATGACCCTTAGAATTTAAGTGATATAGTATAATAGGATCAGAAATAAGTTACTCATTCTTAGAGTTACTCATTCAAGAGTCTTAGATTAAATCGTAATGATATTTTAATATAAAAAATTAATGATCTGATGACACCCACTTTTGTTGGCAGAAGGCGCGTCAGGTAACGTGTAATCTTTCGCTGTTCATAAAAGCTGGTCTCTTGCCTCTGTTGCTGCATGGCAGGAGGATGGTTGGCTTCCTACTTATTTTGTTGCTGTTGATTATTTCTTATCTTTAAAAGTATTGTACTGTGCACCTTTTCGATATAGTTTACAGTAAGATAAATTGAATTTGGTCGATGAAGGTGAAGGATATTTTTTCAAATTATTGCATAGATGATCGTCATCTGAGAAAAGAAAATGACGTAGATTGATTATATACTCATTTCTTACGTTATTCAGAAGATCACAATTTAAAATAATTAATTACTCGACTTTTTTCATATCAGTTTTGGGAAATATTTATATTATTTCCTAATATATAATGTAATTTTCCACTAGTTCAAATCTAATTTGCATTTTGTTTAAAGGTGTTTATTAAAGCTTTTATTAAACCATATTTTTTACACTTCAAATCAAAATATAAGGATATTTTGAACATACTAAACTACCCATCAAAAATTAAATATAAACAAACGTTATTAATAACACTCAACTAGCCCAAACGATACATTTTCCTATTGTGTTGTTTATTACTATTATTTTTTTATTTTGGAAAAGTTTACTCTTCATATTAGCAGAATACATATTGTGCGTGTATTCCATTCGAGTTATTATGTGTAAGGAATTAACAACCAATTGTCATCAATTTACTTACAATTCGTATTATTAGTTTATTTACTTTCTGAATCAACAGTAATGTTTTTACCGAACGCTATATATAGATGAATAAATATGCATATATGTAGTTGCTGCTTAGATTTTGTATAGATAACTGTTAGAAGAATTGAGAAAAGTATTTTTGAAGCGAGTTGTACAGTCTGAAAAAACTTCAAAATGCAGAATATTGTAAGTAGAATACCGATTATTATCCCTTATCACAGTAAGTTTAAAGCCGACAACTATTAAAATATTTATGTTTCCTCAATTTTATTAGATGAATTGTACATTAAATCAAAATTATAAATCCGAATATGAATATATATTGATTTAGATCATCTGTCTTTCCATTTTAGCTGTCTGTTTTGGTGATTCTAATGACATTTTGGTATACATTTATGGCACATCCTAGGACTGGATTCGAGAACATTGATAACATAGCATATTCCAAGGCAGACCCTGGCGAAGTCAAAGAAGCAGCAGGAAAGTCGCAGGAATATTTTCCAGGATATATAGCTAACGAAAATCAAAATAACGATGATGAAATAATGGTTACAGCTCACAGAGTGGTGTTTACGCCACTTTTTCGTTACAGAAAGAAAATTGTTACCGAAAGAGCTCGTTATAGGAATAGATATGGCGGAAATAGAAGAAGAGATTACTACTGAGAGTGATCTGTTATGTATTTGTATAATTTGTTACTTTAGTTAAGTTATTTATTTATTTTTTTTTAGTTAAATTATAATATGTAAATAAACGTATATCATACATAATATTATTTGGTTCCTTATTTTCCTCAGAACTAGAGAAGCTATTAATGTTTAGAAGATGATCTTTGCTTATCCTCACATACATATATTTGGAACACAAATTCGACCAAAATTATTTTAATCGTTGAATCATTAAGGGAAATATGATTATGATTAGAGCAACAAAAAAGAACGTTTTCTAATCCTTTACTACTCACTCACTCAGTAAATACGCAGATGATGGTGGAAGCGGACGAAGTGTACTATGAAGCTGGCCAGATATGTTTTTTAGAATCCGTGGTTTCATCCAGGGCTGACTGCAGTCTTTTTATTGTGTATTTGGGATTTAATATTATTGGTTTATTTAAATTTATTTTGTCCAAGGAGATTAACTCACGTACATTTAGATACTTCACCAATAGATGCATTAAACTACTTATGTAACAAATAACACATAAAAATCTTACACAATACAAGTCAAACACAACTGTTTAGAGAGGTGTTAAGTGAAGGCGCTTGATGTCAACGATTTTACATGTAGTGCAGTAAAAACCACTAAAAACAAGCGCACAATGCACTGTGCATTTTGATACTAATGTTTTTGCATTGCAAAGCGTTAATTCATTATGTCGAATGTACGTAGGGCTAGAAAAACGACCACTTGTTGAACAAGTAAATAAGTTTATAATGGGAATTTATGGACTTAAATACGATAGTGCAAGAATAATATATTTAGTTTGTGATAAACCTTTGTTGAACTGGGACAAAACAGACTACAGGAAACATGTAAACAGGGCACAGCTCAAATATAAAAAGTGGCATGAGCGTGAGGACTGAATTTATGTTTGACTTTATTTTCATGTCGCTGTTGTATAATTTACTATGTACCGGGTTAGTCACCTAAAATTGACCCCCCCCCCTTTATTTCTCTTAATTTTAATCGAATCGAAAAATTCAAAAAAGGATTTTACATGATTTTTTATAAATTTTTTCAATATTTAAACATATTTTCAATAACTCTGCAAATTAAAAGGGGGCGAACATTTTTTTATTTTTTTTGAATGGAACACCCTATATATTTTTACTAAAAAGTTACCCACAGTTTTCTGATCACAAAAATATAGAATTATTGTATCTTGGTAAGTATAGTTCTTGAGATATTCATACAAATATATAGTCACATCACAGGAATAAGTTTGGCATAAGACCATAAATCAGGAGAGCTATGAACCGAAATGATTTAAAGAAACAATAATGCTTCGTTTGACAGTTATGTTATGTTTGACTTATGTTTGATTGTTATATTATTAATACGCTTTAAGTTAAGTTTTAATACACTTGTTAATATATCTAATATATTGATATGGGATATTCATTAGTCGAATGGAAAGAAATATTAGAAATTTACTTAACCAGCAATAAAAACAAATATATAGCTAAAAGAGAATGTGGAAGAAAATATCCTGAAAGACGCGCTCCCTCAAAGAACACTTTCTCTAATATTTTTGTCAAGTTTGGGGACAGCGAATCCTTAAAAGATAAGAAACGAGAAAGAAACAAGCCCAAAACAGGAGAAGATATGGAAATGGGCCTTTTACTTTTTTTTTACCGAACAACCCAATAAATCTACTAATGCTGCTACAGAAGAATTTAATATTTCTCAAGCAAGTATAAAGACGTAGATTAAAACGTTACAAATATAAGCCTTATAGTATTTTGCCAGTTCAGCTTTTAACTGAAAATAACTTTGCCGACAGAAGAGCTTTTTGTAGAGAGATGATTGAGAGAGCAGAAAACGACAATAACTTTTTAAAAAACTTATTTTGGACCGATGAAAGTAGCTTTTCAATGGCTGGACTTTTTAATAGGAAAAATGCACATTATTGGGCGCCCGCAAATCCACATATTATAAAAAAGATAAAAACCCAAGGATATAATACAGTAAATGTGTGGTGCGGTATTCATCAAAATACAATTGTGGGTCTTTCTGTTAATTCTGTTATTTGGCAACAGAATGGTGCTCCTCCACACTCTGTACGGAACGTAACGGAATATTTAAATGACAAACATCTATTTTGGATAGGAAGATACGGTCCTATACATTGGCCTGCTAATAGCCCAGAATTGAGTTCTTTGGACTTCATTTTATGGGGCACACTAAAACAAAACATACGAAAATTCGGTATATAATAACTCGGATGAGGTGAAGGACTGTATCAGTCAAGAAATAGAAAATTTGCCGCAAAATGTTCATTTATTTGAAAACGTTAGAAATGAATTTATTAAAAGATGCCAACTGTGCCTTGATAGAAACGTGGATACGTGGAGAACATATAGATATGTTTAATTTTAATAAAGTTCATTGGTTTTATGTTATTTATTGTTGCGCATTGTTTTTTTTTATCATTATTTCGTTATTTATGTTTTATGTTCATTAAACTTTGTTGTTGTCATTTTAATAAAGGTTTATTTGTTTATTATAATTATTATGTGTTGCCGCATCAAAGAATTTTCATACTTTTTTTTTTGAAAAACAAGATGTGTCGTTATATCTCAAAAACATAGCTCTCCTGATTTATGGTCTTATGCCAAACTTATTCCTGTGATGTGACTATATATTTGTATGAATATCTCAAGAACTATACTTACCAAGATACAACAATTATATATTTTTGTGATCAGAAAACTGTGGGCAACTTTTTTAAGTAAAAAATACAGGCTGTTCTATTAAAAAAAAATAAAAAAGTGTTCGCCTCCTTTCAATTTGCAGAGTTTTTGAAAATTTGTTTAAATATTCAAAACATTTGTAAAAAATCATGTAAAATCCTTGTTTGAATTTTTCCATTCGATTGAAATTAAAAGAAATAAAGGGGGGTCAATTTTAGGTGACTAACCCAGTACCTAACTTATAAACAAAAATTTCAGCACTATGTGATAAATATAATACTACTATGAAGTTACTAGCCTGGACAATATTGCAGATGCATGTACCATATGTGCGGGAATAAATCGAAAACACTCCGAGATCTGAATTATACAATACAAAAAAATTTTGGTTATGTGTGGATGCTGCATGAAGACATCACCATGTGTTTTGTAGGTCGTTTTCTTAAAACAGATCGTGGTAACTTATTACGTATAAATCTCATGCATTACAACTTGACGCTGAGGTAATTTGAATATGTTACCCAATCGTAAATGGATTAATATCATCTACAAAAGCGGCGTTTCTCAAATCGCCTAAACGTATTCGAGAATTTCACAGACCGTGTGTGATATTCCTGAACAAACACAGGCGATTCTTACTCGATGAGGAACATGGTTGCAGGCATCATTTTATTATGTTGAAATAAAGTTTGTATTATCCAGCTGCCATCAAGGAATGTCAAGCGATATTTTAAGATCCTCAAGATGAAGCAGATTTACAAACTATTCAACAGTTATAAGGGACTAGTGAAGGCAACAGGAAAATTTCAAAATCCTTCCTTGTCATTAGTGGAGTCACTGCAAATAGTGGTTGCTGATCACACACAGATACATAGTTTAAGTGACGCAAAAAAAAAGTCTAATACTGTTTTAAAAGGGCTTATTCCCATGCCTAAACATCCCTAGAATCAAAATCTACAACGCCCAAGTACCGATCTAAATTCAAAATTTCTTAAAATCAATTTTTCCGAAGCAACTTTGATGCTCCAAAATCACAATTTTTGCCCGTTTTGCTCGTTTTTTTTTAATTTCGCGGCTTTGGAAATCAGAAGAAGAGCAAAATAAGTCCCTAGAACGACAATTGTATGGTGCAGGGATAGCAGACTGAAGGTAAACAAATTATTATGGACCATATTTTTACGACACTTAAGATTTATAGCATTTTGAAACTTTAATCGCATTTTTCTCGAAATCGGCCGGCAGTAGAACTCGAAAAGTTTTCATCCGATTGACTTAAAATTTGAACTGTAGCTTCATAGTTCGATTATCTACTGAGGTACATACGATTTTAGTGATTTTTTAACAGGAAAAAAAGTTATAAACAGTTTAGGTCGATTTTTTTCGTCAAAAAAACGCTTTTTGGTAAAACAATTGCCATTTCGCCAAAAATTTTTTTTTAAATATAACCATGTGTACTTCAGTAGCGAAACTCATGTAGATAATAATTTTGTTTTGCTCTAGGTTGAGTTGGACGAGACTTCTACCGTTGGTCGCGGAAGGTCTGTTTGAAATAATGGTTCGATAATACGTACGTTTGAAATAATACGTTCACTACTGTACAGCCGCCATTTTGTAAAAAAATGCCAATAATTTTTTTTTTTGCTTCAAGAGTTGCTTAATCCAATGATATATTATTTGCATATCATTCATCTCAAATGTCTTTGCAAAAAAATCATAAAAAAGCCCTTAAAGAAGTGTTAAGATTATGCCAGATGTATATTGTTTCTGCATCTACAGATCCATTACATGATCACAATGATTCCATTAATTATGCCAATACATATTACATTATTAGATGTTGAAAATAACTGTAGAAATATTTCTAATGCTGCAGATGTTTAATTGAGCTAATCTAATTAATAACGCTGTTTAGGGGGGGGGGGGGGGGAAGTATTTAACAGTGTTGTATAAATTATAAAGTACAACTAGGTGCTTGTTGGTATTTTATTACTTAACATTATTTACATTTATTTTATTTGATTTATTGCGAGGCTGCGATTGTCACGCTTCTGGTACGCTGTCCAAACGAGCGGCTCTAGCTATCAATCAAAAATATTTCTAACAGCTTCACATTCACATTGTGTAACATCTGTTGAAGCTAATATTTTTGTATTGTACTTTAATATCATTTAAAGTTCATACATTTTATCAAAACAGAAATGTTTTATACTTCCATTTATATATTTTCCATTTATTATATATACTATATTTCAGAAGAGTGAGAATTTCAGAGACCTTTTGAGTTGCTAATGAAAGACGAAAGGACGATTTTAGATTAAAAATAATCACTATCTGACACAAAAATTTC
This sequence comes from Rosalia funebris, assembly GCA_037954035.1. NCBI lineage: Eukaryota > Metazoa > Arthropoda > Insecta > Coleoptera > Cerambycidae > Rosalia > Rosalia funebris. Next base: position 38,987,401 of record JAZFAV010000015.1, read on the forward strand.
TATTTCAAATAGGCTCTAGATGTCATTATGAACAAAATATATTACTTAGTGGTAGACAGTTGTTGACAAATACTATTTAAAGACGATCAAAATGCGAATGAACGATAAATAATTGTCATTACTGTCATTTAATTAGCATTCACGATATAAGTGAAACAAGTTTCGGATAAAATTAGTACGAGAATTCTGTGCGATTATTTGTATAACGGTTATATATAACTGTATCCTTAAAATGAGATTAAAATGGGTGCAAAAAAATAAAAATAGTTGACATTAAACAATACAGTTGTTGTACCAATATATGAGCAGTTCATGTGCCTGCCAGATTTAATTTAGTCTGAGAAACCGTTTTGGGGGCTTTTTGAATTTAATTGTCGGAAAAAAGTTGAGATATGGTAAGTTAATACATTTTTAAATACGGATAAAGTAATGTTCCGAAGCAGTAAATAAAAGTAAGTTGGAAATATCGACGTGTGTTAAATTGCTTTCTTTTCACGTTCTTCCAGAATGTTCATTAATAACACTGACTTAGTTTTCCATAAAAAACCAAAGCACTATACACTACAGTCGACGCGCGTTTCGCCAACAAAGTTGACAGCATCTGGAGATGATTAAAACTATTTAATTATCAGTTAACTAATTTTAATCATCTTAAGATGATGCCAGATTTTGGTATTTTAAGGAAATATTTTGTTATATTGGACGACCGAATAGTATCAAATATACAAAAATTCTATAAAATATACAATCTCTACATTTTATTACTTTGGCATACGATTATGTTAAAACATGGGAATGTTATTAATCTAGATGACAAAACTGAAACGGTGTTTAGATTTCTTAGGCCTTAATTAGGAGTGTTGAAATATATATTATATATGAAATATATATATAATAATAATAAATACAACTATTATTTACTAAAAAATATATGCTACAAATAATATATATATTATTCAGAATTTGTCATGGTAAATAAAAGGCAAATGGTTCAGTTTGTTAATATATATCACAGTGTTCTTCCATAACCGCCTAAATTTCATCATAAACTATAATTTGACGCATTTGATGGCACCATGCAATAAAATAGATGGAATGCAGCTTTAAATAAATAATAAACTAGAATCAGAAAGAAATGAAAGTAATAAAAGATAGAAGGACGCGACTAGAAAATTGAGGTGTGAAAATATTTTGATGTTCAAATAAATATTTTTTTTTGTAAATTAATAATTAAAAACTTAGACAAGAATGAGATAAACTATTACATTGATGTTTTTTTATTGCTTAGATAGCCATAATGTTGTGTCTCATTAGGTAGAAAGCTGTACTGACCCTGTGGAATTATAAAATAAGAACAGAACCAATACGGGAATGCTACCAAGCACTAGTAAATATTATTCACACAGATATCACCTGTCAGTATTGGGTGAAGGGACATGCACAGTTTGGAGGCAATAGGAAAACTGACAGATTGGCTAGGATGGCTGCCAGTTTAAACATTCATGGATTTGCTTCGCTTAGTATACTATTGATGTCAGGAATAAAACAAATAATTGGAGATAATACACGCATTAATTAATTATTCTGGGGGATGAAACAGAAAGCTGTTTCCTAAGGAACTTTTAAGAGACCCTAACCGAAGTACAGCACACATTTTCTTGACAATGGGGATGAACTAACGTCTTGTGACGGGAATTCTAATCTGACACCATCAACTAAAGAAACACCTTCAATAAAGGCAGCTGAGTGATACTCCCTTCTGCAGAGGCTTGAACAGGAGAATGAAATGGTGCAGCATGAACTCCGTGATTGCTCTACCCTTTCGATTATTAGGGGATCTACTTTAGAAGATCGTTGTTTAACTATGGCTGACGTTAGGTTCCTAGATGATACTATCACCTATTTCGTAAGAATGGGATGCTCTTTCTTAGGAAGGATGCACAAGTGACCCAATAGAAGTGCTGCGGGCTTGTCCTCCCACAGATTCCAGGCGCAAAACTGCAGTAAATGTGTGTATAGTCATCATATAAATGATAATTACAGGTTTGTAAAGTTGTGAAATGTAGACGTGATTATAGTAAACAGTAATGGTCCAAGGATGCTGCCCTGTGGAACACCTGGAACTACATTTAGTGATAGTTAGATTTTATTATTAATTACAGTCTGTCGAACGTTATTTGATAAAAAAAATGGCATAATTAAATTAGAACATTTCTGATCAAAGCTACAAATGTGTGAAATAAATGTATGCAGTTTACAATTTTCATCACTAACTTCGAAGCTTCTATTGGTATTGCCTGAATTTCACTTCTAATATTGTCTTTTAGTTCCATAAGTATCTGCGGTTTATTTTTGTATACTATTTCTTTAGGTAGCCCCAGAGAATGAAATCGGGCGGTGTTAAGTCGGGCGATCTTGAAGGCCAGTTTGGTCGCAATTTCAAGAAGCTATTCCGTTAAGAAACACAGTTTTTAAGAGGGAAATATTTTTCCTAGTATCCTAATGGATCATATGGTACTATCCTGGTGAAGATATATATTCTCGGGATTTTGTAAAGTTGGAAATAAGAATTCTCTAACCATTATTTGGTAACACTTCGCATTGACTTCAAAGAAATATTGCCCGATCACTGTAGTTGAAGTCATTTAACATCAAACAGTTATACGAATTAGATACAACTCTTTTACGAAGATTTTCGGTGGCCCAATTGAAGAATAAAATTTGGATTTTTTGCAGCTAATTATTGAAGTGCTAGGTTATACTGTAGACGCTGTTATTTATAATGAAAGTTAATTTCATGAACTACTTACATTTTGTAAGGGAAAAGTGCACATCATACTTCAATACCTATCCCAAGCTAGTCCTGGTCAATTTCAGTTCACTTCATCGTCTTCTGGTTGATCTTGAGGAATCATACCGTTCTTTACTTGCTCAACATTCTCCGGATTTCTATTTGAACGTGGTCTACTTGTTTTAGAGCTTTCTTTAATACTTCCTGTTTCTTAAAAGGATAACATTACGAATTGTTCTTTAGTGGACGCATCCCTGGTATTAAAATGTGCACGGTTTGATGCTGGGTTAAAATTATGGATTTTTGATTTAGAAAATAAAATTCGACAATATTTGTGCGTTGGGGAACTGATAGGTGTCCAATTATGGATTTCCCAAGTTTTCTTTACAATTTTCAAGCAAAATGGAGACAATTAAAAATAATAAGAAGAAAGTAGAAATAACTAAAATCGGTTATCCATTTTTGGCCCAACTTTTATTACTTGTAAATTTTACTTTAATAAAAATCTATGTTGAATACCTCGGTTAAGAATCGTGAAAATATAGTCGATTTAGTAAATTATATAATTTTAATTATTGTATTGTGTTAAGTTAACTCTAAATGTGTATTATTCATCAAAATTCCACATGTACTACGGATTTTTTATTCCGCGGGTAATTAGCCTTCCAGTCTATATTTAGACAAAATTTTGTGTTACTCATTCGGTAAATATTCTTCTCGAGAAATACAGGGTAAGGACCTGCCTTTCAATAAACGTATATTTTTGCGAAAAGTTTATTTTATTCATTAAAATCGTCAACAGTGAGTAAACACAAACCGGAATTATTATATGTATAAGTGTCGGTCTTAACCGGAGTGTATCATATTCTTGTATGAATAATGCACGCATTCTTTTAAAAAATATTCGAGTTAAACACTCTTTAAGTATACTGTATATCATCTATGTATATAAGTGTCAGTAGAAGATTGATAGTGGTTTTATTTAAATAATTCAGAATAATGAAATATGTAAGTAGATACCTATTTTTGTATAAATAATTCATTGTTTGTAATGTAGATATGTATGTAGAATTCATCACTGGCGATTGGGGTATAATTAAAAAAAATCCAAATACAAACACACGAAAAAACTAAATTAACAGACTTGTTTGGCTATTCGTTTGGCAATTAAAGACAGTATAAACAAAATAAATGTGGCATGAGTACAACTGAGAAGCCGAGAACTACTTAAAATAACTTTTATTATTGGAAAAACAACACTTTTTTTAATTATTGGGTGTATGTCAATTGAAATTTAGATATCTTTGAGACCATATGCGGTTCGTTCTGAAATAAACTGGTTCATGAAACGTATATGGGCTCAAATATATCTAAATTTCAATTCACATACATATATTTATTGAAGTGTTGTTTCTAATATTTATTAAAGTGTTGTTAAAAGTTTAAGGGATTGTACCATTCAAGTAACTTACCCAAAATAATATAGAACAACTTAACAAAAAAAAAAAAAAATAATAATAATAATAAAAAATTAAAACTATTCTAGTATCAGATTCCTATCTTAAATAATTTTATGAACCTATAATAAGAAGAAAAGAATACACGCCATACATAACAATAAAATAATCTGATATTGATAAACCCAATCAAATCAAAAACAAGGTGTCCATCCAAACGCTGTATTTACCAAAAGTATCTGATAAAGTTGCAAATGTATTAAAACATGATATTACAATAGCAAGGAATAAATCAATAAATCATACAATATATGGAATTTTTTTACAAAATTTTACTTAAAAGTACAAACACAAAACGAAATCCATACTCTATACAAAACAGACCACAACGACTAATAGCACATACATATATCTGAACATAAATGTAATACTAAGACACCAAAGCAACATTCAATAGCTCTTATTAAACACGAAATAGATCAAAACCATACGCTTAATTTTAATAATATTCGTGTCCTAGGAAAAGAAAAAAATATTACAGACGCAAAATACATGAAATGTTACAGATAAAAAGATATACAATAGCCGTACTGACAGAATTTAATTTAACTTTTATTTAATTTTAACATTTTAATTTTGTAAATTCATTTTTTGTGGATTAATACGCTAATTTTACACCCACCTATATAATATAAGCAACAGTGGCGGCGCTAGCATTATTTTGCGGTTGGGCGAAAATAGGCAGAAAATATCTAGGGTGAGCGAGGGCGTTAAATACATTATTTTATGTGCGAATGTGATGGTGGTGTTATAAGAGGTTGGGCGAAAAGGATTTTGCCTGGGCGCTCGCCCACCCGTGCCCACCCCTGTCGCCGCCACTGATAAGTAAATAAAATAACATATATTTTACGTCTTAAGTCTTACCCATCCTACTCAGTACTCACATTATACAATTATGTTAAACTCATGTTACATGTTAAACTCATTTACGCCAAAGCATTTAAATATAATACACCAAAATAAAATAATAGTATAACAATCCTGTAAATAATAAAGGAATTGTAAGTACATAATTCATAATATAATTTGGAATTGTGTTTTTAATTATAGTTATTTCTCTGATGATGGGGATTAGGAAGTCGAAGCGTAAGATTACATTTTTTTTATTTATTTAATTGGCCGAAAACCCAAGAAACTAATACAAATAAAGTATGTCGTATATACGGTCAATCAACAGAAAAATATAACAGAAAGAATTTTAATAAATATGAACATTTATTTTTTGTATAATTAGTAAAAGAGGTAGTACACATGTTGTAGATCAATTATTTTGATTTTCTCTCATTATCACATATTTTAAGTATCTCGTACACTTACTAAATGATTGTTATTTTAATTTGTGATTGGCACTAGTTATTGTATAATATAACTTATATAACACTACTTATAATAACATTACATTACCGCTTAAGAGATGACGTCTTTGTCCCTAATAATTAAATCCCTACCTTATTATAAACTGTCGCGAGATGAGTTTTGTTTATACTCCCATCCATCTGTGAATTCCTTAAACATTAAGGATAAAACAAATCAATCCAAAACAGCTACCTCCCCTGGCTATATTTCGTCGACGGGCACTGAATTATATGGCTAAATTTGGCGTATTTTGTTCCAACATAGAACTAAAATACAATGATTTGGATTGCTCGAAAATTACAAGGAAGATGCAAAGCGTCCTCTGTCGCAGGATACCGCTAACTACAGACCGGTTTCGACCTTATCTTGGGTCTCGTCAGTGTAGTGTAAGCGAGTATGCTTTTGACAAAACGAGGCTTCACATCTCATAGACACCGCTACGTTCTACAGTAGTAAAAAATCGAAATAAAACTTTTGTCATATATAATGACTAGGAATCATTTATAAGACCTTGTTATAAGGAATCATTTATAACACTAACATTGTTATAAATGACCCTACCTTATTAGTTTATTCTATAATTTGATCGATAATATTAAACCTTGCTATGATTTATTTACATTTCCATATTGTTACAGCTGCTTACTTTGGTTGTTTTGATCTGCCTTGGGGTATGTTCTTATGGACTTCCGTCGAATATTACACAATCGACAGCTCTAGAACTTAACACTACTGAAAATACCAAGAAACAAGACTTACCTCTATCCTCTTCGTTAGATCAAGAGTCTGAACCAGAAGAAATCTTGGAAACCGCCAACATGATTGCCTTTAGACCCCTGTTTGTGTATAGGAAAAGAACAGGGCAAAAGTATCGCTATAGAAGAAGATTTTACAGATGTTAAGTAACATAAAAATACGTTGGGTTATTTAATTATTTATAGTAGTTTATTTATAGATCGTTTTTTAAAGTAATTATCGTGTAATAAACCAACAACTAATTCAATTAGTTCACTTTATTTTGTTTGCACTATTGAATGTACTATAGACTGGGACATGTTAAATAGGTAAGATATTTCGCGTGTTAATTATATTTTTAAAACAGTATCATGAAAGCCTTGTTTCAATTATAAGAGTTAAAAATAAAATTTATCAAATAAACTTAACCGCATCTTCAAGAGTAAGTTAATTATTGTTCTAAAATTGTATACGTCAGTGAATATTTATGTATAATTGTAAATAGCATTCGAATATATTACATTCCAAAAGTTTGAACAATGTTGTTTGAAGAAATTAATGCCTCTATAGATATAAGTAACCTAACCTAACCTGACTGTCTACTTATTATGGTTAGGTTAGGTTAGTATCCTTCAAAATAACAGCATATTTAGTTGTTAATATTCAAAGTTAGCTTTTGGAGCCTCTCTATATGTATGTAGTTTCATCGAACGACACGGAGGGCGTATGATTACAATGGACGACGCCAACTGCAAGTCATTGTATACATTTGAAGTAACTAAACATCGAAAGTTTCTAATAGGTTTTATGACGGTTTAATATATGATATGTGTAAAGGAAGTGTTGTAGCATCTATTGGTATTAATATTAGATATCTATGTAGTGTGAAGTGAAAGTTATTTGATAGAAAAAATGGCCTCATGCGGAAAAGTTGAAAATTCATTTTCTCGAAAACCGTGTCCGAGCGGATAAAACTGAAGCCAGATTCGTCTCTAGCACCCTCGAAAATAGGGGGGTAGGAAAAGTTTCGTAAGCATTTGCCCAGGAACACTTCTTGTATACAATTACCAGAGGCAGAATTGGGCTATTTTGCATAAAAGGCTTTCTGTCGATGACTGGCAAATGGTAGGTTATTAAAATTTATTTTTTTTTGTGGTTTTATTATTTTTGTTGCATGTCTCCAGGTCTGCTTTAGCGATGAAGCAACTTTTCAAATTATGGATGATAAAACCCAGTTTGTTCGAAGACGTCCAGGTGAAAAGTTTAATACAGAGTGTGTAGTAAAGAGAGTGAAGCATCCTACATCTGTGATGAAATGGTCTGTCATAAGTGGGAAGGGATTGGGAAGGCTTTATGTCGTAGAAGGAACCATGCGGTAAGATCAATATAAAAAGGTTCTCCAAACAAAATTGATCCCACAGATGAGGGAATGGTTTGGAAATGGTCGTAAGATATTTATGCAAGACGGGGCTCCTTGTCATACAGCCAAGAATATAAAAAAATTCTTAGCAGAACAAGGAATACCTTTATTACCATGGCCAGGGAACTCGCCAGACATGAACCATATCGAGAATGTGTGGGAATGCTTAAAACGAGAATTAGCAAAGGAAAACATAACCAATAAGGTTCAATTAATTGAGAGAATAATTTATCATTGGAACCATAATGATCAATTAAAGGAAATTGCAAAAAACTGCATAAACAGCATGTCTCGAAGGGTGGACGCGCTAATAAAAACCCAAGGCGGTTTGACAAAATATTAGTAGTATAAAAATATGTTCTGTAATTAGTATCAATATATATATATTTTTTTGTATAATAATCAGAAATGTGAAACCACGCTTAATTCTCATGTACATATACTCGTACTTAACAAAGCCAATATTATTTATACACCTCAAAAAACAACAATTTTGCAAGTGAGTCTAATAAAGTGAGCAGGGACAACTGTATATACAAAAAAACGACCGTTCTGTATCTAAAGATGTATCTTGCATAGCTAAAATGATGTCTGACCTTATTTAATAGACCCGTGTCAGTATTATTACTATACATTTGTCTTCATTTTGTAAAATCTAGATTATTCCTTATTACACCATCAAATTTTTCTTGAACACGTAAACCTTTTTCGTCATTTAAAATCTGGAACACTTTTCATCATCATTAAATTGTTCATCAGAGGATAATTAAGTATGTTGTAATTTATTTATTGCATCCGATAGTTGTGTGTAATTACTGTGAATAGTTCTTAGATCTTTCTTTTCCGTTTCTTTTTCGTCATTTAAAATCTGGAACACTTTTCATCATCATTAAATTGTTCATCAGAGGATAATTAAGTATGTTGTAATTTATTTATTGCATCCGATAGTTGTGTGTAATTACTGTGAATAGTTCTTAGATCTTCTTTTATTCAAATCATTACTGACTCTATATCATTAAATTGGAAAACTATGGCCTTTGTTTTTTGAAAATTTTGCAAATAATAAAAGGCTGCCTCTAATCATGTTACCAGGAAACTGTTTATGAAATTTCCGATAAAATCTACATCTAGACAACATTTCGCTGCAACGAATTTTTTTACAGTATGCTGTAAAAAAATTAATCGGAAATAAATTCGGTATAAGATTCTCGGCAGCTTCTTTTTTATTTATGTTGGAATGTCTGCATGCTTTTTACACGACCATAAACTAAACTAAATTGCACGTACTTACATCGAGTCAAATATCTCGAGTCTATGTAACGGTATATCGGCTGCCGCGGAGTTACATGAATATAAGACTACTGAATGACGTGAACAACTTTATTCATGATCATATATTACTCAAGAAAAAATCAAATGGTGTAGGGTTGGGCTCCTCAATATTATGGATTATGAGTTATTCATTGATTAGGAATGTTTGGTTTAAATAATGGCCAATCTACATTAAACTACGTTGAAGCGTTATTTTCTTCTAACAATACGTATTACTCTAATGTTCCCTTAATAAAGAAGTAAGTATTATACTCTAATTATGAATAAAGTAAATGTTTTATTATTATCGACACATCGGTCTTGTATAAGAATAAGTTTTATAGAGCTAGAGAGATATTCAGGATTCATATTTATTCAGGAACGAAATAAAACATAAATACAAGGGACAGACGAAAACAGTGACGTGCATTTAACAAAATTATAAAATTCTTGGTTTTTCTCTTTCTACAATATTTTATTGAATATCAGTTGCCCTATTATGAAATAAAATTCTAATTACTAATTATAAGAAAGTTAAAAAGTTGTAAAACAAACCATATCGTAATTTTTTACAGAAATGCAATGAGTTTTCTCTAATTCAGAAAAAAGAGGATCATTATTCCAGAAATGTCTCCAAAATGTGGTATAAATGGAATTCCTTATTTTATTTTACACATGTTTTAAGAAAATACTTTGTAACATTTTACAGAATGTCTACTTTATATTCTGCACAATTAAAATTATATATTATTTGATCGGTGTGACATAAACTATAGTTTATTTCATCGTTATTTGCCAGATAAAAAATCTCAAAACATACCGTGGCTTGTTTTAATGGCTAGGCTCAGGTAGACTGTTCCGTTTATCGACAAGATAAGTTTTTTTTATTTGGCAAATAGCGATGAAATGAATAGTACTCTAGTATTTTCGTATTGAAAGAAACTGCATTTTGAGTAGCGAATTTGAACTTCACTTATTGATTGCATAATGATTATATTGATCTCATTATTGTCAGTATTTATTCTATTCATATATTATTACCTTTTAGTACAAAATATATCTTTGGCCTGTAATTGGATGTCTGTTGGGCAAATAAATAAATAAACGTTAATATATCTAGCCAAAAAATCACAAAATGAAACAGAAGCTCTCACAAACACCTCATTGTATTGAAACCCCAAGGAATATGTAAAAATAGCCGTTTCTAGAGACTATATACCATCAATGCAGTTTTTGATTTATATATAATCTTATTAATTTTGAAAAATGCTCATAAATAGTAAATTAAATTTTGTTAATTATCAAAAAAAAAAGATTTATTTTTAGTGTTTTATTTAATAAACAAAAAACGTAAGATTCTAGTTTGGTATCTATTTCAATTGCCTCGTCAACTAAAACGAAAAATGTTGGTAACATTACTAAATATGACTATTATATCCATTTAGTAATTGTTCTTTCTCTAAATGAGAACAAACTTTCTTTAAATACAAATAAATATTTTCATCTCATTATTTTGGGAAACAATTCCCTTCAGTTTTAAGAAATATTGCAAAGAAAATTGTTATTTTGTTCATCTGTATGTTATGTAAGGACTGACTAAAACCGCAAGGAAATAAATTATTTCCTGCATATTAGTACGAGTAACAACTAATTGATTAAGCCATGACATTAGCTATAATAATATACGAGTAAGCAAATCGTAATAATATTGCGCCGCCTCCTTGGTCATATCGAAGGGGCCTCCGGAGCATATCTTTAGAGGCTTCAGATCAAAAAAAGAAAATTACCACGTTGCGCATTGTTCGCAAGGGTCGATTTACTGTATTGATTTTTCAAAATGTCGAAATTCGAACGAAAAACATGTCGTATATCGACCTAAAAATTTCGTGACACACACACGAAAACAGCCGTTTAGTAAATATAAATTTATTAAATTATTGATTATCATTAGGCCAATATCGCCATGATTGAAAATTATATAGACAAATCAATCACATAAATATCACATATACATAAGTTAAAATAAATACTAAAATAAAAATAAATAACGATCTATAAATTCATTGTCTTTGGCACTAGATGGGCTCATTATAGTCAAATATTTGGACTATAACCAGTCTACATTAACATCCATTTTCCTGTTTTTCTTGTTCTTCTATAGCGAAAGCCAAATCCTGTAAATATCTTGATGTGGAATTCCTCACGAGTATTTGAAAACATGGCACCAAGTTATTGTTCATTATAGAATAGTCTAGGAAAGCCTTTAGCTCTCCTTGTTGTTGACGGCTTGGAGGAACGTCGTCATAATTTCCTAGAAAAATATACACAATAAAATTTCGTTATTCCGTTATCGTATTCATTCCGATATTGTATAACATTAACATAGTGGTTCCATATCTTAAAACCAATTAGTAGTATTTCAACCTTGTTTTAAGGTAATTAAATGAGTTTCAATGAACGGTTTGCTTATATATTTTGTTTTATTATTGTGACACTAAAGCTTTGTGTAGCAATTATAAATATATAAGTATATTTACTAAAATTTAATTATTTATTTATTGTCCAATAGATAAAATCCCATTGTAGGACATATATAAACAATTAAACTATAGTCATCATCATGAGGTCATCAGTCCTAAGACTGGTTGGATGCTAACCTCCAGCTTCTCCTATCTTGTGCTAACCTACGCATTTCGCTAATTGTGCTACAACCTACATCCCTTACTATTTGTGAGCAGTAGTCTAATCTAGGCCTACCTCTGCCTTTCTTCACTCTTATTTCTGCCTCCAAAATATCGCGGACTATTCCCCCATGTCTCAGCAAGTGGCCTACCATTCTATCTCTTCTCTTCTTTATGTTTTTCCACATACTTCTTTTCTCGCCGACTTTCTCCAATACTTCTTCGTTTCTAACCCTATCAGTCCATGGTATTTTCATTATTTTTCGGTAACACCACATCTCAAAAGCTTCTAATTTCTTCCTACTTGCATCCCCTACCGTCCAGGTTTCTCAACCGTATAGTGCCGTGCTCCATACATATGTTTTCAAAAATCTCTTCCTTGTTTCTAAGTTTATTACCCCCGAGCATAAAAGTGCTTTCTTTTTGTTAAAAGCTACTCGACCCTGGGCTATTCTTTGTTTTATATCTTTATCGCTTCTTCCATCCCAATTTATTTTACTTCCTAAATAAGTGAAGTCTTTAACTTCCTCCAATCTTTCAATATTAATTTGTACTTTCGTTTTTGCTCTGCTCTCGCGCCCTCTGCACACTAACACTTTAGTTTTGTTTTTATTCACCCCGTATTCCTTTGTCAACACTGCCTCCATTTCGTTCAATGCTGATTCTAATTCCTCCTTACTAGATGCTAATACTGCTATATCATCCGCGAATCTTAGCATTTTTAGTTTCTGTCCCTGTAGTTTAATCCCGAAATCCACTCTATCTTTTACCACATTAATCGCCTCTTCGATGTACACATTAAAAATTAGTGGTGATAGCGTAAATCCTTGTCTTACTCCTTTCCTAATACCTACTTCCCTTGTTTCCCCTTCTACTTCTATAACAGCAGTTTGCTCTTTGTATAGATCGTGTACTACTCTCCTATGTCTATACTTTATTCCCGTGCTTTTTAGTATCTCGAACATTTTTCCCATCTTACGTTATCAAAAGCTTTTTCTAAATCTACAAATCCTATATAAGCGTTCTTTCCTTTTTCTATTGTTTTTTCTAACATTACTCTTAGCGCTAGAATATCTTCGCGAGTTCCCCTATTTCGCCTAAACCCGAATTGGTCTTCTCCTAGTATTTCCTCCGCTCTATATTCCATCCTCTTCTGCACTATTCTGGTTAAGATTTTTGACGCATGGGAGGTTAGGCTAATCGTTTTAAAGTTCTCGCATTTGTCGGCTCCTCTCTTTTTCGGTATAGTAACGATAATGTTCCTCTTATAATCCTCCGGCATCTCGCCCGTTTCGTATATGTATTTTACCAGTTCAAACATCCTATTTACTACTTTCGGTCCCGCACATTTCAAAATTTCCGCCTGTATTTTATCTACACCCGGCGCTCTATTGTTCTTTAGCCCCCTTAGTGCTATTTCAAATTCCTCTCTCAATATAGGTTTTTTCCTATATTGAGAGAGGAATATATCCATCATCCCTATCGATGCTAGATTCTTCCTCTAATATTTCTCCTAATTCCTGACCCTCGTATAAATTTCCTAAGTACTGCTTCCATCTATCCGCTTTCTCCTCTCTTCCGATCAGTATGTCCCCCGATTGACTCCTAACGTTTATACTTATTGTTCCTATATCCCTGAAGTTCCACTTAATTATTTTGTAAGCCTCATTGGTCTTACCTGCTTGCAGCTTATCTTCTACTTCTTTGCATTTATCCTCTATCCATTGTTCTTTCGCTTTTCTACATTTTCTAATGATTTCCCACTTTATTGCCTTATAAGTTTTCAGTCCTTCCTCGTCTCGTCTGTTTTTGTAGCCTCGTCTCTTTTGCATTAAGTTTAAGATTTCGTCCGTTATCCAGGGCTTCCCTTTTCTCGTGTCCTAAAACGTCCGTAGCCGCGGAATCTAGATTATTCTTGATACCCTCCCACTCAGTTTCTGCGTTCTTGATTTCGTCATTACTCGCTTTATTTATTAATTGATCTGTTTTCTCCTGGAACTTATCTTTCATATTCTGATCCCTACATTTATACGTTTCTTATCCTTCCGGGTTTTCAGATTTTTGAACTTTAATCTAGCTTTCATGACTACCAAGAAACTATAGTATGCCTGAATAAAAGAAAGAAAATAACATACAAAAATTACTAGTGTAAAAAGTATAAGTATGAATGTATAAATAGATGAAAAAATGACAATAATAGTAACAATGAAAATTAATGTATATATTCAATTATCAACAGCTACAAAAATTAGGTTAGAAGCAACAATAATTTCTGAGAATCTACTACTATTAATATCATATATGGTATATCTGAGATATTATTGAAATTATTGCACATGACATATATTGGCGATTTAAGAAGAAAGTTAGTCCTAGGCATTTTACAATAAAAAGTACGAGTTCGTTCACTTCAGTTCTTAATTCACGTACGTTTTGATAATAACATGTGAATTCTGTTGTCACTATTTTTGGATTGTTGGGATCTTTTAGTTTAAAGTGATAATTTTTGGAACATATGTACGAGTACATATGTACGAGTACTTAATTTTTAAGTTGGTTTCACCAGCTGCCACACGTTCGTTAAGTTGTCTTTTAATTGTCCGGTAAAGTTCGGGATTTGTCTGGGAGTGCGGTCCAATGAGATACTGATGTTTTCATAGTTGCATGAGTTTTTTTAGATTTTTTGCCTTATGGATAATGTCATGAATAATACGCTCATTGCTAACCGTAACTTTAAGTGGACGTGGAGCCTCTTAGCCAGGTCAGACTTTCTGATGTGGATTGCCTCGATATTTCCATTTTCGGAAATAGACAATGACTTAAATATGTCAGTTAGTTACCAGTTGTTTTTCATTTCGTGTTAGTGTTTTGCTCCCTGAGTTAGGTTAGGTTAGGGTCCTCACTGGTGCAAAATATATCTAATAACGTTGCGTTTTTTTTCTCGCTCATGCATTTCCTGCACAAGTTCACCATACTGGTTGCTTTCTGTTTCAAGCGGTAACATTTTTCTTATTTGTTGATCCAGGTTATTTAACTTGGATTTTAATTGCTTATTTTCTGCACACAGCCTTTTATTTTTCTCCAGTTTTCTCCTATGTTAGTTATTTTCATTTTTAAAGTATCTAATTGTTTATTAACTTGTCGAACTCGTCCCATAGATTTTTCACAACCGTAGCCGATATTTGTAAAGCAAAGGTCTCCATCAAAACAGCCTCCAGCTATCAAACTATATAAACTGTTACTGAATAATATTATAATACCGATGTCGTCGCATGTGCTCGCTACTTACAATGCTTTCTACACTAGCTATGAACATACTTTACTATAATAAATATAGGAATTTTCGCGGTATATTCTTAAATATTTTGAAAATTTGGGGAATAACAAATAGTATGGCCATGAGAAATGCATTTCAATCCACACAATATTTCTGACGAAACGAAAAAACGTTTTAAGAACCGACTAAAAGAATTCGTAACTGACGATTATTTATTTAACATAGTTGACGATTATTAATACCCCGCAGTTTTTAATATGTTAAGTTATCCTCTTTTTTTTTTCTGCATTTTTAGTCTTTAGTATTTATATGTATCGTTTGTTCAACAAAAGCTCCATAAAGTTTGTAACCATTTTGACCTCGAGCAAACTAAATCAAATGCATTTATGCTCTTTATACAATTCTCATCAATATAACATCAAATATGTGACAACTTACCTAGGAAAGCTACTGTCAAAATATCCTCATTGTCATCCCGAAAAGTCGAGGAATATGTCCATCCCCTTCCCTCGTACACACGTTCGTCACTACCAAGAATGAAATTGTACAGAATGACCGGTTGGTTAAACTTTACCATTTGCTTTCTTTCAATTCGCCTAAGGTCCTCCATACATTCGCCGCTATTCCAGCATTTATCGGTGTTTGTTTGTAATATAAGCAGCCTTCGACTAGGCAGTACCAATTTTGATATGTTTAAAACATCTGGTTGTGTACTCCAATCTGCTCTCGGTACATAGAAAAACTTTTCTGGTACGTCATCCTGAACTAAAATTGATATATATTATGTTACACAGAAATAGGGAGTACTAAAAAGCACTTATACTGGGCCATGTGTATATGGTTTTCACCAATACAATACGTTTATTAATTTTCCTCAACCACAAAATGGTTTTAAGGCATGCATCGTATTTCGAAGTTATTCTTTGATCGATTAGTTTCGAGTATTATAAGAGAAACACAACCTGCCAAATATCATAGTATGGTTCTCGAAATACGCATATTTAAGTGCATCAAAATAGCATTTGGAGTCAGTCAAGGAAAATATAACAACTGGAAAACATAAAAAAAGGAGGTAATATGTTCTGCAAAAGTTTGGAACTGCTAAATAGCGAATAAAGAAACTATAGATAACACGAAGTTAAGACGCAGATACAATGAAAATCGTGATAAATATATTTCTTTGGAAATCATTCTTCATTATTTGTTTTTCTTTTGTTCAAATTATAATTACATACTTTTAATTTATTTGGCTCGATTTATCATTTAAATGGATCCTTTATAAATAATTTTAAAAGTTTTTAAATCGTCGGTAAATATTTTAGTGAATCTATATTTTAATTGACTAGATTTGTCTTTAATATTAGAATGTTACGACTACACCATATAGAGGTATAGATATATTATCGTTCTTCAGGAATTACACTACTTCTATATTGTTTTTACAATGAATATGTTTGGTTTTTTATCGGTGTATACAGTTTCCCTATTAACTTTTTTATATAATATAAATTAAACATGAATGTTAAATCACTGTTTGTGCACAACATTTTGACTATTACTGTATTAATAATATGTTGTCTATAATGCCTATATGATAGCTCCGCTGTGACTCTAATTTCTGTTTTGCTGCAAAATTTCAGCAAGTTATAAACATGATTTTAGTTACAATTTAGATTCATGATACTGGAAATAGCTATATCAGGTTACATTTAGCCTTAAGCTGTTTCATGTTACCTGGGAAAAAAAGTTATATAAATGCAAAAACTATTCAAAGTATTTAATGCAATACAATATTTTTTCTAAGTATAACATGACATGTCAGTATATATGTACGTATATTCATAAGAATTTAATATATCAAATGATCAAAATGAGCAATCGTTATGCGGAAGAACGCAGGACAGTGTGTAGATAGCTACCTACAATACAGCGAGAGAGTAATGATGGTCAGGTTAGATTCGAAGCCAGTGAAAACAGTAATAGTGCAAGTATACATGCCTACTTCTAGCCGCAGTGAGGAAGAGTTAGAAGCCGTTTATTAGGACATAGAGCAGGTAATAGGATTTGTGAAGGGTCATGAAAATTTAATAATAGTGAGAGATTTTAACGCAGTCGTAGGTGAGGGGAAAGAAAGAGAATTTGTAGGTCCTTATGGATTAGGAAACAGAAATGAGAGAGGTGGCAGACTGATAGAATTCTGTGAGAAGCACAAGGTGGTAGTTGCGAATACATTGTTTAAGAATCACGTTAGGAGGCGGTACACCTGGAAAATGCCAGGTGGGATAGACAGGTATCAGATAGACTACATTCTGGTTAGGAAGAGATTTAGAAATCAAGTAAAAGACTGTAAGAGTTATCTAGGAGCAGATGTAGACAGTGACAACAACTTGGTAGACATGAAAGCTAGATTTAAGTTCAAAAATCTGAAAACCCGGAAGGATAAGAAACTTATAAATGTAGACACATTCTGATCCCTCAGAATATGAAATATAAGTTCCAGGAGAAAACAGATTAATTAATAAATAAAGCGAGTAATGACGAAATCAAGAACGCAGAAACTGAGTGGGAGGGTATCAAGAATAGTCTAGATTCCGCGGCTACGGACGTTTTAGGACACGAGAGAAGGCAAGCTAGGAAGCCCTGGATAACGGACGAAATCTTAATCTTAATACAAAAGAGACGAGGCCACAAAAACAGACGAGACGAGGAAGGACTGAAAACTTATAAGTCAATAAAGTGGGAAATCATTAGAAAGTGTAGAAAAGCGAAAGAACAATGGATAGAGGATAAATGCAAAGAAGTAGAAGATAAGCTCCAAGTAGGTAAGACCGATGAGGCTTACAAAATAATTAAGAGGAACTTCAGGGATATAGGACCAATAAGTAGAAACGTTAGGAGTCAATCGGGGGATATACTGATCGGAAGAGAGGAGAAAGCGGATAGATGGAAGCAGTACTTAGGAAATTTATACGAGGGTCAGGAATTAGGAGAGATATTAGAGGAAGAATCTAGCATCGATAAGGAAGATGTAGGAAAACCTATATTGAGAGAGGAATTTTAAATAGCATTAAGGGGGCTAAAGAACAATAAAGCGCCGGGTGTAGATAAAATACAGGCGGAAATTTTGAAATGTGGGGGACAGAAAGTAGTAAATAGGATGTTTGAACTGGTAAAATATATATACGAAACGGGCGAGATGCCAGAGGATTATAAGAGGAACATGATCGTTACTATACCGAAAAAGAGAGGAGCCGACAAACGCGAGAACTTTAGAACGATTAGCCTAACTTCCCACGCGTCAAAAATTTTAACCAGAATAGTGCAGAAGAGGATGGAAAATAGAGCGGAGGAAATACTAGGAGAAGACCAATTCGGGTTTAGGCGAAATAGGGGAAATCGCGAAGCTATTCTCGCGCTAAGAGTAATGTTAGAGAAAACAATAGAAAAAGGAAAGAACGCTTGTATAGGATTTGTAGATAAGAAGGGAAGTAGGTATTAGGAAAGGAGTAAGACAAGGATGTACGCTATCACCACTAATTTTTAATCTGTACATCGAAGAAGCGATTAATGTGGTAAAAGATAGAGTGGATTTCGGGATTAAAGTACAAGGATAGAAACTAAAAATGCTGAGATTCACGGATGATATAGCAGTATTAGTATCTAGTAAAGAGGAATTAGAATCAGCGTTGAACGAATTGGAGGCAGTGTTGATAGAGGAATACGGAATGAGGGTGAATAAAAACAAAACTAAAGTGTTAGTGTGCAGAGGGCGCGAGAGCAGAACAAAAACGAAAGTACAAATTAATAATGAAAGATTGGAGGAAGTTAAAGACTTCATTTATTTAGGAAGTAAAATAAACTGGGTTGGAAGAAGCGATAAAGATATAAAACAAAGAATAGCGCAGGGTCGAGTAGCTTTTAACAAAAAGAAAGCACTTTCATGCTCGGGGGTAATAAACTTAGAAACAAGGAAGAGATTTTTGAAAGCGTATGTATGGAGCACGGCACTATACGGTTGCGAAACCTGGACGGTAGGGGAAGCAAGTAGGAAGAAATTAGAAGCTTTTGAGATGTGGTGTTACCGAAGAATGATGAAAATACCGTGGACTGATAGGGTTACAAACGAAAATGTATTAGAGAAAGTCGGCGAGAAAAGAAGTATGTGGAAAAACATAAAGAAGAGAAGAGATAGAATGGTAGGCCACTTGCTGAGGCATGGGGGAATAGTCCGCGATATTTTGGAGGCAGAAATAGGAGTGAAAAAAGGCAGAGGTAGGCTTAGATTAGACTACTTCTCGCAAATAGTAAGGGATGTAGGTTGTAGCACAATTAGCGAAATGCGTAGGTTAGCACAAGATAGGAGAAGCTGGAGGTTAGCGTCCAACCAGTCTTAGTACTAATGACCTCATGATGATGATGATGATGATGATGATCAAAATGAAATAATTTATTACAAATATCGAATAATTAATAATAATTATAAAATACTGTGGACTGTATATTGTTTACCTTGTAGTCAAATTAATAGACAGAAGACAGAATCGGCCTCAAATACCTATTATTACAAACTGATCTACTACTTACTCACTTCACATATAACGAATATAAGGAACTACCCATTTTTGAAATCAATATGCATAACATAAACAAAAACATAGGCATTTTAACAGTGATAATATTAGCTACCTTAGGGTAATTTTTTTTGTGAAAAACAGTTAACGTTTGCATCTTGATGTCAATCGGATTCTAATTTAAGCTGTTTTGAAAAAAATCTTTGACATCTTAAACAAAGTGGATTTTAGCACTGGATAAATTGTATGGATAACAGATATTTAAATTTGTATTTTAAATTAATTTTTTTAATTAAATAAAACACAATATCAAAATGAAGTGTATATTACAAAAATGGTTTAAAAATATAAAAAAAAAAGTATATTAACAGTGTGCCGAATGGAGTGAGAATATCACTTGACCTTAGAATTCTGAAAAATCACGGGTGATTCGGAATAAAATGATCATTTACGGGATTTGATACACGTTCAGTTTTAGGGCCAGTCCATCCCTGAAATTGCATGAAAAATGTATAGGAAACGGTGAAAGTGTCATATCCACTATAATTTTAGTCTCACTTCATGGGACATTTTTACAAAGAAAATAAGTTGGTAAATGTTTCAAATACGGTATGAGTAAGTCAATATATTTAAATATATTAGCATTACGACTTTTTTTCCTCAAAAAAAACGTCTGAGACGTGAGAAAAATTTGAGAGAATTCGTATAGTATAGACCAAAGAAGGGTAGACAAATTTAACGGTTCCTTCAGTTTACCCATAAATCCAGAGGTTGTCTTGGTGGATATGGATTTCCCAAGTTTTTACTCTGCGTCTGTAGTTCTAAATTTGTTTTTCAGTTTTATGAGAAAACCGGCAGTTTCTCTTTAAAATCCGGATTGATATCGCGTTCAAAGGGCCGTTTTACGTTATATTTCATGTAATTTGCGCCGATTTTGAGACTTCCGTATTTCTGACAAAATTCTCTACCTATATACGAGTATTTGTCCATCCATTTTTTTGCGCACAAAAACCTTTTGGCGAGAAAAATCTGAGAAAATTCGTAAAGATGTATACCAAAGAAGGGTAGACAAAATCAACGGCGTCTTCAGATTACCCATAAATCCAGAGGTTCTCTAGGTAGATATGGATTTCGAAGTTGTTATTTTTCTGAACTGACTTTTTTATGCAATTGTGGCAACCTGAACTGTTGTAACCTGAGCATGAACTCTGGCCTAGCCTAACCACAATCAGTCATTGCTTGTGTTATTTTTATGATCGATAGAAAATAAATAAAAATAAATACACAATAGTCGATGGATAATGTATTTTTTTTCCACTCTCCTACTATTTTTTACTTGCTTTTAAGGTATATGAAAAGAATAGTTTCAGAGGATTCAAAAATATTGTAGACATACAGTTATAGTTCCTGATTATACGTTCTGGTTGCATTAGGATAAGTTCAAACAGGGTTGTACTCAGCATATTTTAATTGCTGAGTTATACAGTAGTTGATTAACATATTTAAAATAAATAGTAATCTGTAAATCTGGTATATTATAAGAGTACTAGAGTGAGTATTTATAGATATACATATAGATCATAACTATTGACTAAGAAATTATAGACTTCGAGAGATATAAAAAGTGTATAAATTTAATTTAATAACTGACAAAGAATTGTAAGAAAGTTTACAATACGTTTATCTACAACCTTATCTATAAATAGATATAATAAAGTACTGATACTGACTTTGTTGGTGTCCCGGAAAAAATGTGCCATAGAAAATAAATGTGCCATATTGCTTTAAATTGAAAAGTAATTTAATACTATCGGAGATAACTTGAAGTGTCATGAGTAGCAGTGTTTCTTATAGACTCTTCTTAATGTCTCATAGTATGTATTGATTTCATTTTCATATTTTCTATTACGTTGACTATAAAAAATCTAAATTGTGGGAATAACTATTTACGAAAAGTTCTGTATCAATTAGTATTCTAAAAAAGGTGGCGTGTATTTTATCTTAATATTTTTATCTTCATATGTATATTTTTACCTCATGTTTCTATCACTATTCTATAAATAATTATATTATCTAACATAATATTTTTATATAACTAGGTCAGTAGGTAGAAATGAATGGTTTCAAATTACGTTCTTCTTTTTAAATACGGGACGATTTCAATTCAATAAAATATGTCTGTTCTGTAACCTTGTATTATTGGTTTTATCACTGTACATCAGGAATTAGAATTAATAGGAATCATTGGCTTCGATTATGTGAAAGATAAAAAATTTGTATTAATGTAATATCAAAAATGGCAAGTATTTGAATGAATGAGAAGTAAAAAAAAACTCATGTCAATTGTCTGAAACTGCTGTGAAGAAATTATGTGGGAGTTGAAACCATAATAATTGTTAAAAGACACCAATAAAACTTTAATTCCATTAAGTTAAATTGTTGCAGATATATTAAATAAAATACAAATGAATGCCTGAAATTAACTAATTATTACTTCTGCATATCTTAAAGTACACTAGGCACATAAATTAAGGGATGTAAAACAATTCAAAATTTTTAGGTAACTTTTAAAGGGGTAACTTGGAGAAAAATAATTGCAGAGCAATTAAAAAAAAATAAATTGAAGCGCCATGTTTCTAGTTTTCAAACAATTCTGGAGTTCAACATTTTCTATCATCAGCAGTTTTTGAGTAATCACAAGAAAACCATCGGAAAACAAAAAATTAAAATTTTTGCTTGCCTTTCGAAAGGTCCACGGATTTTTTTAGATCCTCTTTAATTCGAGCGGCCTGAAAGCCTTGTACGATGATTTTTTGCTGAGTTATCGTCGTTCAAAGCAAAACAGTCAGCTTTGACTTGTTTTTTTGAATTTTTCTGTTGTTACAATAATCAACATTTTTTGATAAAAAAATGGATTATTGCTAAAAAAATATTTTTAACTTCAAAAAATGAATAGAAAAATTTATCCTTAATTGATTTTTAGAAAAAACGACAAATTCAATCATTTCGAACACAATGAAAAATCGCAGCGCTTTGAAATTTTTAAGGTTTCTTTGGAATACTTTGGCTTAACGATAAATAGCAAACATCCTTAATCTATCCACTATTTGCAAAGTTATGTCAAGTTAAACGCATATGCTGAGGAGGGACTCCTATGGATGCCCTCTGACAGTACGGGTGTCCACTTCCTGTTTGACAAGAAATATAAGATCACCCTAACTAGTAAGACCGACAGGATGGAGGGTCGAGCTGGATTGCCGCTCAATGGAGACATATGGTACACGGATGGAGCCAAGAGTGGGAACAGAGCGGGTGCGGGGGTGTATAGGCGACGCCGGGGGTGTATAGGCGACGCGACGGGATAGGTAAAACCTTCCCCTTGGGCAATACACTACCGCACTCCAGGCCGAGCTAGTTGGAATTACATACGGTGTTCTGGGGGCCGACCAAAATCGGACCCAGGAGAAGGTATGTATCTGCTCGGATAGCAGGGCGGCGTTGGCAGCCCTGAATTCAGCAACGACAAAGTCGAAGCTGGTCTATAATTGCTATGAAGCATTGAACCACTTGGCAGGGAAGGGACCGGTGGAACTCTTATAGATACCTGGGCATAATGGTATTAAGGGAAATCTAATTGCAGATGACCTTGCCAGACTAGGGACCAGGGAAAACCTCTATGGACCAGAACCTGCAGTGGGAATAAGTCGGAATCTGATCAGAGACCGCATCAATGGCTGGGCAAGAGACCAGCACAATAAAATATGGAGAGGAGTAACGGGTTGTCGAATAACCAAACTCTTCATCGAATACTCAGAGATTGAGAAATGGGCCCAAGAATTCATTAAATTGAACAGGCACAAAGCCCGAGCCCTGGTGGGAATCATAACGGGCCACCTTAGTAGCCTGAATGCATATAAGCACAAGCTGAGGCTGACTGATAGCCCGGCCTGCAGATACTGTAAAAAAGACTTCTTCTTCTTGTAGAAGAAGTAAAGAAGATTCATCTTCTTTACACCTGCCCCGCACTGGAGGAGAAGAGGTATCTTATATTAGGGACCCCTGCTTTCCTAGAGGAGGCGAGGCTTAAGGCGGGGGACGTGCCTAAGTTGCTCCTTTTATGGGATAGCATTTTTGGATAATGATCCGGATAAGAGGGGATCGCCAAGGGACTACCCATGCGATCAGTGGCTGATGAGGCATAAACCTATATAATATAATAATATTTTAAACGAATATCCCTAAATATGTAATTTTTACCTCTTTCTCAATCAACATTCTCACACTGATTTCTTTTTATCAAAAACCAATAATTATAGCTTGTAAAGAATATTTTGCAGTTTCTAAAACATTAATTATCAGAGTCAAAACTGACTTTTTTGCTTTGAACGACGATATCTCAGCGAAAACTCATCCTATAAGACTTTTAGACAGTTTAAATTAAAGAGGATAAAAGCATCTAAAAATTTTTTATGATGAAATCACTTAAAAAAATATATTAAGTTCGAGGCCCTTTTGAAAGGCAAGCAAAAATTTTGATTTTTTTTCCAATGGTTTTCTTTTGATTACTCAAAAACTGAAGACGGTAAAAAATGTTTGAATACAAGATCTGAAAACTAGAGACTTGGAGCTTCAATGTGATTTTTTTTAATTGCATTGCGATTACTTTTGCCCAACTATTACAGCTTTTTGAAAATAACCTAAAAAAAATTATATATTTTTTTACATCCCTTAATTGTTGTGCCTAGTGTATGTTACAAATACTTAAGATAGAATGTACAAGGTAGGAGTAACAATTACGTTTGTTTATATTATTCAAACTTTGTAATATCTTTTTATACTGTATACGCTGTAGAATCTTTGCTATGGTAAAATAGTATCCTATTTTTGGTTTAAATTTTAACATTTATTAAAAGTTTATAAACTATATACCGTTAGTATAAAATTTACTGCATTATGGGTATGTAACCAATATATAACAATATTATAGAGGGTGAGTTTGATATTCCGCTAATATAAGCCACCCAAACACTGTTATTGATATGTATGACTTTTTGAGTACTATAGAATTCAAGTAATTTATGATCATATTAATTATTACATTTCGTATTCATCGTATGATGAATAATATTATAATGCACAATTGTAAAATAATCACTGAATATGGTAACATTGTTTTTAAAGCACGGTTCGTAGAATTTTATGTAAAAATTATAATTCGGCCTTTATTGTCAATAATTATCGTCTTTCTTTATGGGCTTTTGTGAATTTTGTGTCTGATAAGGATTTAGATTCTACAACTCATGATACTAGACTAATTTTGGATATAGAGAACACGTCAGTTCAGAATCATTTGGAAAGTATATATGAAGTTTGGATTCATATTAAATAGTAACATGTTGTAATAATCGTGGCATAACGTTGTTATATTAATTCTATTTGTTACTTCTACTCGTATCATGGCTCATCTGAGTATTCTTTATAAAGGGTTTTATTGTGTTACTGCAGATAACAATGTGATAATCCGATAAATTACAGCAAATCACTTACGGTACTCAAGAATATTGCGCAGTTTCCTTAGTTATTATTGGAACTACGTACGATTATTATTTATATAAAATAAATACTTTTTAGAGATAAATATTTTGGATATTATTATATAACCAAAACCCAATATATTGGTTTAGGTTCTGGTTAACAGTGTGGGATTAATTAAATAATGAAAGATATGGTGGATATAAAACATATTGACTGACGGAGCTATTTTCCAAAAATACGAATATAGAAAATGCATGACGTATGTGCGTCTACGAATATGGTTATTGTTATCCGAGGATATTTCGATGATTTTGTATACACTCTTACCTTCTACACATAACAAATATGCCCCTATACTAATTCCAACGATTAGCATTATTGCTAAACCAATCAACATCACTTTATCACAGTATTTGCTTCCTTGTTGCGAAGGATTAAGAAGAGGTGACGTCTCTTGTATTTCTGCCACATGCCCATCATTGTTCTGAGAATTGTGGGTTCTTTGGTTATCTAAAAAAATTAAACTAACAATAAATAGAAACAAAAATGAGAAATAGACTACTAAGTTTCAAACTATGATGTATTAAATCTGTTACGTCAAATATATGGAATTTTTCTGGACAAAGAAAACACCGTAACATACCAGATATGATCCATTGTTATGTTCTATATTTGGCACATTAGATAATTGTGAATTAAATGCGGGAGGCTAATTAGTGGACGCTGAGGTGTTTTTGGAAGATTTTTAGTAATTAATAGTTGAAGCATCCTGAGTAGAGCAAGAGATTATACATGAAAATGTGCAAGTACAGGTATTTTATATTAAAATAGACACAAATTTCGTCGTTATAACCCGAAAAGAATTGTTCATTTAAACATTTTATAAACCCATTAAAATAAGTTTCACAAATTTGGAGTAACTAATTAATATTAAGGTCAAGATACACTCTTACAGAAATAAAAAAGAGAAATTCTAATTTTTATTAGTAACTAGGTCAAATCATTAAGTGATTTATATTTTTGGATCTTTCTGTCTTCATAGTATATAATTATTTGGATATTTTATAAAATCACAAGAACATAAGTCATTCCAATTATGTTTGGCATCCAAACTATTCTAGAATTATATAACAATTCGTTTAACATAGTCTTTTTAAACTAAACAAATATCAATAACTATATTATTTAAAATTAACTATTAATTATTTCACAATCTGAGTTTTAACCCTTTCATTAAATATTTCAGGATATGTTATCAAAATTATCATACGCAACAATGAAATTTGATACAAAATTAAAAAAAGTAAACCAATTATCGAAGTAGATGAAATAAATGCATAAAAGACAAAAATTGTTTCTACATATATTTTTCCAAATTACTTCACAATTTACAATAGTATGCAATTAACACGATTATTATTTTCTTTATTTTAGCTATCTCAAAAATAATTCAATTTTTCGTTATATACAATTCAGAGTATACAAATCATTTCTTATATTGATTAGCATATTATCTGAATACTATGAATACTATGTTGTAATTTAATATATTGAGTTTATTTATAGCATTTGATAGTATACTCTGGAGTAAATTTTGCCACCCTCATGTTTACTACTTACCTCAAAAATGGTACCAGAACATTGAAAATTATAGAAATTGACAATTTCGAAAATAGGAAATAGATGCATCTAGTATTTTGCAGCATTATTTTGTGTTATTTGAAAATCAAAGAGGAGAAAGGTGAACTTTAATTATTAAATTTAGAGTACACTATATCAGAAAAACTTCTGGTGAATTTTCGAAAACAATACCTACACTAAAAAAAATAGGAGATCAGTTTTCCATGAACACTGAAAGATTACGCTTTTCTCGGCGCATGTTTTGCCAACCAAATTGGCATCATCAGGAGGTGATTGAAACTTGTTCAGTTTGAAAAATCTTAGTTTTAATCATTTAGCGAATATACGAACTTGGTTAGCGAAGGGCGGGTCGAGAAATGTGTAATATAGGGTGGGGCATAGAAACCTGACAATATTTAATTGTTGATTACCGGATTACTGCATTAAGTGACCATGTCCAGTGTGATAGAAGGGAGTAATAATTGCATTAGCATGAGTATAGGACACATAAAAAAAATTAAGAAAAACGATTTTGCAATTTCAATATACTAAATTTAATGGCAACAATTCTTTAAACATCGACCAAATTAAATATTCAAATTGTATAAATGTGGCTGTATGTCAGTAGCCAAGACAATTAATAAATTATTTTTGAACATTATCAATAACGTCAGGAGGTGTATGTTGTATTTCGTGATGAATTCTTACTTTTAAATTTTCTAAATTCTTCGGCCTAGTAACGCATACTTTGCTTTTTAAGTATCCTCACAAAAAGTAATCTAGGGGTGTCAAATCCGGCAATTTGACTGGCCACTTAATCGGCCCCCTTCTCTCCCTATTCAATTGTAATGAATCTCTTCTTCAGAAGAATAAATGCAAAGCGGTTGTAACTAATTTATTGATACCTAGAACATAACAAAAGTACAGATATTTCGTCGGATAGCGATACGTACTAGTTAGATGAAGTAATGATAATGTTGTGTCCCTCTCTTCTAAACCTATATATATATATATATATATATATATATATATATATATATATATATATATATATATATATATTACATCTGATAATGACATAATGACATCATACGAAGTACAAAGACATTATTTAGTGACAAGCTATACTAATAATAAACATTTACTTCCAATAATTAACTCATTTGAACAATTCGGAAAAATTTATCTTGAAGTAAATATCCTTAGATGCCGTTAGAGGAACATAATGAAAATTCAATTATGATAAATAGGTAAACAAGAACAATTAGCTAGAATTCTAGAAATCGAAAACAAGTTTATTTGATTTACATGTACATGAGTCTTTATCTCAGGAAGTTAGCAGAAAAACACTATACAGGGTGATAGCAGGCATAGTACACAATGATTCCGGGACATTTCATCTAAATAAGCGTGGACAGTTGCTGCATAATGTAGGGCTGCACTATGTTATTGAAAGAAAAAGTAATGTCTTCGAAGAACAGGTTCCTCTACATCTGGATATAAAATGATTAGTGCAGGAATTAGGTAGTCTCGAATAAAATCCAAATATCTTGCACCAGTTAGATTTATGTCAAAGAAATAAGGACCCAGATTTTTTTCGTTGACTATGCCACACCACACATTCACTTTCCGGGGACTTTGAGTGTGATCTTCCATTATCCATCGGGAATTCGGTATGATTTAAAGTTTTTCTCTGACAGCAATTAAAAAAAAACATTATGGGTCGCTAAGGCTGTCAGGCAGCCAACGGAGCACAGTCTGAATATTTAAATTAGTTGATTTTTTAAAGTAATCATTGCCATTAAATTTAGTATTTTGAAATTGCAAAATCGTTTTTCAATTTTTTTTATTTAACCTATATTTTTTTATCTAACATCCGCTAATGTAATTATCGCCGTAACGTATGTAAAAGATTGTACTTTTTCACATTCTGTAATAAAAAGGGGGTTGCCATTAAAAAAAATATCGATGACGTCATACCTCTTACACGAATCACCCTGTATGCATTAATTATATTTTAAAAAATGCACAACTAAAAATAAAATTTGAGGGATACGAGAGTTTTTCCCAAAAGGTATTCCTTGAATTTTTAACGAATTTATTCATTACTTTATAAAACCACTGTATAAAGTCCTGTATGTTACGAACAACCACCAGATTAGTGCTTCAAAAATAATAAAAGAATGACTTCTCAATAAATCCAAGTCGTTTTATACACTGAGTTTATCTAATCTTTTCACGAGGTAAAACAATAGAGAATTTAAAATAAACAAATCCAAGTTTGCCATTTGTTTTCGATATTGCCGTCCAACCTCCATCTTATAGCAGTTAACAGTTCGTAGAAATAAACACTAACAACCAGAGTAGAACAAAGACAAACACTAACGTAAAACATAAAGCAAAGTAAATTAGTTGTACGTCATTAATTAGTTAATATCTACCTCCCAAACGGAAACAAATAATTACCTGTTGGTTGTCGTAAGTTGCAGGGGGAATAAGTTCAGTGTATGTTTATAAATAACATCTTACCATTTTCAGTCCTTTCAACCATTTTCCAGAAATTCCAAGCCATCCAACGGTTTGGGAACTACTTTAGAATCTTTCATTTAGACATTTTTTCCATATCTGTCTCGTTTAGTTAAATACGATAAAAAGATACGATCACATCACGTGGTGTCACTTCGTTTTTGTGGACCCTGACTCGAACTGTACGTTATTCACGCATATTTTGTATTTAAAGGTCAACACTCGGTGTTCGCGTCATTGTATACATATGATTCGATGTTAGAAGCTAGACGTACTGTTCAATGTTCATTGATATTAGTTAATTTCTACATATATTTAGCTGGCTCGAACGTACGTTCTATAAAACTGAAATAACACTGAGCTTTGTATGAAGTATGAAATACAACGCAACGTAGGGCCGATGCTTCCCTTGTTAGTTTCATCAAGTTAGTGGGGATTTAGGTGTTTTACACAGCTGTTCGTAGTTCGTGTCGTGGTCGTAGTTTCTCATATCTCTCAGGAAGTAACGATGTAGTATTTCTCTGTAGTGTTTGCCACTGTTTGCTTGTTAATATTCAAAATTAAATTGGGAATTGATCAAGTCGTTAATTTTTAATTAACCTGGTAAATAAGCTTGTATAAGGTTACAATCGTTGTAAATTAAAATTTGGTACCAGTCAGAGATCCTCGGAGGTATTTCAATTTTACTTACCTTTATCATGCAATGTCAGAAAATTATTCGCATATATTTAAACATAAGTTAATGATATCAGTAGCAAGATAAAAATAAAAACATGGAAAATTGGACTGCACCTTTATTAATTATGAATTTCTACAAATACAGGCGGTAGCTGAAAATACTTTTAGCTACAAATAGCTATTTGGGAAACCTGCGCAATAACACTAGATATTTGAAAGATATGTGACAAAGCGTGATACATCAACCGTCAACCGTCTAAAAATGTTTCGTTCTAAACATTCATTACTGACAGTAACATATAAGTCGGAAATCGAGAAAGGAACCACCAAACCGTCAAGCGGTTATCAAAGTAGTTCCCGAATAGCAAAGCTATTACATAATCGCTCTAAGAAACAACTACTCCTCGGGCTAAAGCCCCGCCAGGCATTGAATTATACCTAGAAGCGATCCTCGACCCCTTTCTCGTGTTTCTGCACGATCAGATAAAATTAAAGATCGCAGCGCCATGACGGATTATCCGGAAATTAATCTCTAGTACATGGTTTCCCAACCTCACTTTTTGGTCGTGTTATTTTGGATATTTTCCAGCCTTTTTGACTATTTTCCTGTATTTTAAAATTATTGCTATTGTTATTATCGTTAGCTGTTGTTATATTTATTATCCTTTTACACTGTTATAGTTTTTGTGACTGAAAAATTGGATTGTTCTGTCGGTTACGTCTGGTAAGTACTTACTTATTATGAGTCTCTGTCTTAGGTATTATCATTTTTGTCTGTCTCAGGTATTATATTTCTTGATTAGAAAATGTTTTTAATGTAAAATATTGTTATTTTAGAATAAACATGGCCCAAATAACTCTAAGTTTAGTAGAGTACATTAACTATGTTGGTGGAAATATAAATGCAATATGTGTGGTTGAAGGAGAAGAAGTTTTAAATGCTGGTCACATTATCATCATTAACTCCATCAAATTAGTGGAGAACTTATTATTTTAAATGGGTCGGCTAAAATAAAATCAATGGTTTGTTCGTGTAAATGGGTGCTGGTAAACATTGCAAGTATATATCAGCGATTCTAATTTTGCTAATTGTCCAGGCTTTTCTTCGATCCACTAACTCTTTTCCCATTCTGGATTAAAACTTGACTTTTCCTGAATTTCCTTTAGGAAAAAGATGAAAACTCATTTTCCTTTCAGGGTCCTTTTTGGCCCAGGTATGGCATTGAGGAACACAACAGTAATGGTTCGAAAGCTTGGAGGAAGACATTTCAGACATCTTTAATCGGCACTGCTTTATACTTTTTCCCCTTCTTATTTGACCAGGCGCAGGTCAATTATTGTTTTTAATATCTTCTCTAATTTGGACAGATCGTTTTAAAATAACAATATTGTACATTAAATATATTTATAATAACAAGTACCTACTTACCAGACGTAACCGACAGAACAATCCAATTTTTCAGTCACAAGAACTATAATAGTGTAGAAGGATAATAAATATAACTACAACTAACGATAACAACAATAACAATAATTTTAAAATACAGGAAAATAGCCAAAAATGCTGTAAAATATCGAAAATAACACGACCAAAAAGTGAGGTTGGGAAATCATGTACTAGAGATTATTTCAGCATTCGGTCGCCAGAGGTCATATAACTTCTCTTGAAATCCCAATAAGTTTTGTTTGTTTAGAGGGAGTGCCTTAATATTTAGCACGTATTATAGTAGACGGGGATAGTGCTATTCTGTGAGTACGTTTGCTTCCATAAGGGTTAAATTACCTATTTGGAATAAATTAAATGGGAATATTTTCTTGTAGAATATTTCCTCTAAAGTATATATCGTGTCTGTGATCAATGGTAACTCCAACGACGGATGGCGTTTTTTACATCCTCCGCGAAGAGTGTTGCTTTACTATTTAGCAAGTAGATGGCTATAGTACTATTCTATGTATACTGTTATATCCTAAGAGGTAACAGCCTTGCTTGTAATTATATTGAGGGCATCAGATATAGAGTACGATGTCTTGACGATTCTCAGTAATGATAAAATGGTGGTATTAATGAGGAAATTGTTGATACAAGTCAGCTACTAGGCCGAAGACGTTACGAATCTTGAATGGAATGGGCGTTAATTAACTTAACGTGAATTAATTAAGTGAGATAAATATGTCTAGACGGACTTGAGGGAGTCTAGAGTTATACGAGTATTTAAGCTTATCTTACTTGTTCCATAGTTTATTATAAATGAAACTCTATTGATTTTCCTTAATCTGACTTACTACAACAGTATCTAGTTCTTTTCCATTAAATGTTTCTTTAAAATAGTATGGAGAAGATAGGAGTGCCATATGGTTTTGTTGTATTTCGTAATAAGGTGGTAGATATAAAGTAAAAAGTAAAATATTATAGTTATAACCCATCTGTAGTTTCTTCAATATTTCAAAGATCCAAGGTCATAAAAGGCCAAGGTCAAGTTAAATCTGGAATGAACGTACTTATCTAATAACTCAGTAATATAAATTAACACATTTTTGCAATTATTTATGTGGGTATGGGAATTGCCACGCTATCAATTGAGCGATAAATAATTATACATCGATGCATTACATTGCATCAATGCATCATCCATGTACATCAATTCATCACCCATAATGATGTGCCTCAAGGCTCGATTTTGAGGCTCCTACTATTAATCATATTCATTATTAACTCGTCTGTAGTTCAAAAATCGAATAATTTTTTATTTTGCTGACGACCTAAAATTATTTTTGAATATCACTTGCATGGATAACTGTAGATAATTAATTTAATATATAATTAAACAATGTATAACAATTATTACTTACATATTACTTATAATTATTACTTATACATTGTTAATATATATTATGTACTTATAAGTTGTCACACACTGTTATTTTTTGTATGTATAATATTTATGTGAGTATATTATTTAAATTTTATTTTATTTTGTACTGTAACTGGAATTAATTCTGTTGAATAATAAATGCATTATTATTATTGTACTTATTATTACATTCACAATATTCGGCAAAATATATTTTGCGCAACCTCATTTATCATAGGCTTTAAAATCAGTTTCGTGTTTCTTTAAAACGCACAAATTTATTATGAATAACGTTTTAAATATTATGTAAAAATGTAAATCTAATTCGCCGCTGACGTTTATACTCCGATTTTCAAAAATTAGGCTATTTGCGTTATCATTTTCATATTACAACCGAGTTGTATAAAATATCATTCCGATGTTCGTGACGCATCCACGTTAATGAATTATACCACGGAAGGCAGTTGCAGATTCCTGAAATATATTTTAAGTCAGAACCGTCTCCAATAATTTGCTTCTTTAATTATCGTATCCTACGTTTCAGTCAAACGTTTCAGACACTAGTTTTGTCACAAGTTTAAGAAAATGATCGAGGAAATATTTTCAATTACTCACCTCTAATATTTCTAGAGTAGAGTAATACAATTAGAGAAAAGTGTGTCGATGAATAATTCTGTAGATATATGTAAATAAAGAATGAACCTTAAATTACAAATTTTCTCTACGTTGTCATAGAATTAAAAATAGATTTTCTAGTTAGTTTATCATCAAGAATGCATGCCGTGATACAACTCTGATATATTCCCCTGTCATACTAACAGTTATTAATTATGTTTTAAGTTAATTATGTTGTTGTTGACTCTCAAATGGTTATGCCCTCTAAAGATTACGACGATAATTAATTCTAATATTGATTAATTATTATATTACCTATGTTAGGGAAACGTATAAGAAGTATCATTACATTTTTTCGTGATGCACAGTGGTCAAATACGTGAAAGAGCTGGCCAACAGCCTTTAAAGTTATTATTTCCGTCTGAAGTTTTGTATATAGGGGTTTTCAAGGTCGTCTATTTGAAATCTTCCAACAAAATTTTGAAAAACAAATTGGCGGCTTCGAAATGGCCGCCAAAAAGGGTGAAAATTAGTCGCATTGTAAAGAAACTCTGTATATAGGTATTTTCGAGGTCGCTGGTTTAAAATCTCTCAACAAATTTTGAGAAACACAATGGCGGATTTAAAATGGCCGCCAAGAATGATGAAAATTAGTCACATTGCAATGAGATTTTGTTTATAGGGGTTTTCGAGGTCGCCAATTTCAAATGTTTCAACCAAATTTTGAGAAACATAATGGCGGCATCAAAATGGCCGCCAAAAATGATGAAAATTAGTCGCATTGCAATGAGATCTTGTATATAGCGGTTTTAGGGATAGCTGATTTCAATTATTTCCAAAAAAATTGTGAAAAACAGAATGCTTGCTTTAAAATGGCCACCAACATGAATAAAAACACATTATTTTTCAACATTTGGTTTTTAAAAGTTTTTTTATGTTATTGAGGTATATCTTTACAATAAAAAAACACATCATCCTCATAATATAAAGCACTTTATTTAACAGTATTCAACAGTATATAGCATTTATTTACAGTATTAACCTTTATCCGATTCTCCTTACCGTACACAGTTTCCGGATATTCCTCATCTTCAGATTTCAGTCGAGAGTGAGAATGGGCCTCCCAGTCTAGCTGCCACTTGTTCTTCGATAATTCGAGAATTTTTATCGCAATCATCCAAATTATTACCAATGAGATCGAAAATATCTTTTCTCGTCATGGAAACGATATCCGTGATATCCATATCATCTCAAAATAAAAAAAATAGTACGTAAAATATTAATAAAAAATATCATTTGTAGTGAAAATTAAAATATTAAAATAGTTTAAAAAAGTAATGTTTTATATATAGGACAAAACTTTAAACAATGGTAAAGCGACTGTTGTGGTCGTAATCTAGCTTTGGCCCCCCTTGCTTCGAGGACATAATCCGGGGTGAACTACCAACGCTGAAACGCAGCATTTGTGTGTGACAAATAGTACATTCCAGCACTAAAATCAATATACATGTCCACTCAAAACGTGTATTTCACTGTAAATCTTTCATGTAAATGACAAAAACTAACTGCATCCTTGCATTATAAAATTTGTATTATAAAAAAAAACATATTCCTTTGTTATTTTTACGAGAAACAAAAAATATTACCGAAAAATAAAAAATGTAAGGTAAAGTACTCACTTAAAAACTTTAATTTATGCGTAACGCGGAATCATGTAGAGAAAATGCTCTAAATTACAAGGTCCCAAATGGTCGCAATAACTTTTTATATATGTTGTTCCCAAGGATCTAATAAACACCTATTGAAAATATGATGCCAATACTCTCTAATACTTTTTTTGTAGCTCTACATTTGTAAGAGCTATTCATAACTTGCACTTAAAATTAATAACTTCACGGTAGCCGTACTATAATAATTAGAAAAAAGACAAATAATTTGTCATTAATAATTTTTAATAGCACTTACATTCAGGTGACGAATCCATTTTACAGAATTTAAATTGCATTATTTTTACACTTCTTATAGTCGTTGAACTGGGTGTAGTGAATGTGTAGTAGTGCCGCAAGCAAGGGCTCCAAGCGTCGCGCTCAACGGTCACTTGAAATGTTGAAATGGGCAAAGTTTACAGAATAAATAATACAGAATTATTTATTCTGTAAACTTTGAAATGGGTTTGAGGGACTACTTGAGCATTCTCAGCATTCCAGACCCTTTCAATGGTCTCACGGTGTGCTAGCAATCCCTACCTAATAGTTTAGGGGGAATAAAGCCCTAAATTAAAATGTTCACTTTTCGACTTTTGGCCAGCTTTTTGGCGTTTTTGACCACTGTGTACATAGGTAAATAAATAGTAATTGATTCCAATCAGACTTTAACTCAATAAATAAAAATATCAATGCACTATTGAGTATTACACGAGTATGATTGGTAAATCATACTCGTGTAAAAAAATATTCTCTTCGTTTTTTATGTATTACTAGCTATGAAATTCAAACGATTTTTCCTTTGAGTTTCCTCAATCCGCCCCTGATTTTGGTAACCCATACCTATAACTAACTAGTAGTACGTTAACGACATCTTATTGAAATGCCATTCTGAACCCAATCAGTAATACGAAAAACATGGTAGAGATACGATTATCCTCGAAAAAACAACAAAAACATTCCAGCAGAAAAGGATATGCCGACATGAACGTTACGAGTTTCAATTTTCGATAAGGCAGTTTAAATTAGCCCGTCTCTCCTCGTAAATTTCCAGTAGGGGTTTTGGTGTCAGTCGCGAAAAATGGTTGATGACGAGGAGCTCAATAAGGTAGGAAAATTATTTCAATTATTTTAATGACTGACAGCTTCCGGGTCTTTGGAGTTTAGTCGATAGAAATTAATTTAGTAAATTAGAGAGTTCTAGAAAGGTATGGTGTAGAAGAATTATATTATATTTCGTGTATATTGTTAGTCTATAAATAAACGCAAATAAATTATCAGGTTTATGGTGACTACTGATTAAATTTAATGTTGAAGAGCCATTTGGGTCATATTTCATATTTATATACTTAAAACATAAAATTATAGTCTATAATTATAATCATCTACATTAATATATTATAATATTCATGATAAGTACGACAAAAACTTTGTAAATCAAGTAATATAATAATATAATTTCTACAAGGGAAACAACTATATTTATTTAGAAAGTGGATATAACTACAGGTACTTTATTTTTAAAAATTTGAATTGCATCCACCAAATTTAATATCACTTGAATTTTACGCATTTCCTGTTACTGTCATCTAGTGGCAGAATATACGTACTATATTAAAATATGAGATCGTTTTCTTACACATATCGCCATCTTGGAATATAGTTCGCGCTTATTAAATAAGATGGCACTGTTAATCGAAATCATTGACATGTAGATACATGGTGTTCGATAAGTAGCGGACACATTATCAGCCCGCTGGCACTGCGGTAGTTAAATTACTGTACAAGGGGTGCTAATTGTCTTGTAGCGCGAAATTGTCGGTAAATTTGAACGTAAATACTTTAAAATTTTATTATATAATTACGAAGCGGATGATGTAAAATTAATAACAAAATAAATTTATAGGAAAATTATCTGAGCCACAATGTATTACGTAACGATTATTATTGTTTACCGTATAGGTGAAATTGAATTAGGTCAATTTGCAATTATAAAAAATATGTTTTCTTGTGTTCCTGCAATAATTTTTTATTTACACGTAATATGTACACATACGTATACAATCTGTCTGAAAAGTGCTGAAACTTATTCTATGAATATTTCTGTTACAAATAAGAGAAATCATTAAAAAATATTAATTCACAGAGGCAAATAAAGTTTGTAGTATATACTACAAATTATAATATTGTAAATTGGGAGTAATCAAAGTATTGTTAAAGGGAAAATGAAGCTATCTATTTCACTACACATTACCGAAAACAGAACACGCCACAACATTTCCAAGCGAGTCTTTTGACAAATTTTTACATGGCACTGCTCCCCTCTTTAAGCGGACAACTTTATATGGCCCCTGTGCAAAAGAAAAGGTGTATTTAGAGTAATGCAATTATATTCATTACTTCGATTGAAATAACAATACAAAACTTTTATAAGTTTTATAAATATTAAATAATAATCTTTTAATGCAGAAAATTTTTTAAAAACACTGAATTATTCTTCAGTTAGTTACATGTCATTAAAGTATACTTGTAAAAGGCAATCATTCCGAACAGCACTTTCCCACAGTCCTTTTTTTTCTTCGTCGCGATTACGCGTTTGTTTACATGTACGCGAGGCTATATTTACTGTTACTTATGGTGAGGGACGTAAGAGAAAGGGGGAAACGAGACTGCAAGACCTGCAAGACCACTAGCACCCCTGGCGTCCGTTGTACACGTAATTGCAAGATCGCACTACGTGAAATATAGGGAGTGCCATTGCCCTGTTCATTATATATATAATTTATGACTTTTCATGAAAATCCCGAACGTTATTCTTTAATAGGAACATTTAAACGAAATTTCATCCCTCAACTCTCGCAGCGTGACAGTTACCTTATGTAATCAGCAATGTATTTAAACTGTTGAAGTAGACTGTACAACTATCGCAAAAAATAATCAAGTGGATTCAAATCAAGAGGTCCGAATAGCCACTCATATTTACTGCGTTAATGAATCCACTATTGCGAAAAAGTTTGCTGATGCCAGATGTTTCAATTAGGCTTTCCATCATCAGTGAAAACTCTTCTGAACTGCAACTATAGCAAACAAATTGTGCAATAAATCCAAGTATTGCTGGTTAATTAGTGTGTCATCGAACAAACGTAGATTTAAAATTTAATTATTTATATCCCCAGTATAATGAGTTTCCATCATTCGCTGATAATTTTCTCCGCTAAATTATATACAGTTCTTTTTGTTGATTGTTATTTCAGACAAATGTTGTCTTATTAGAGAAGAGAATGTATTTAAATCAATAACATATCTTCTTGATATCTAGCCTTGTTTTTCATTATATCACAACATTTAAATCGGCCATTAGTACTTATCATCGTTGTTAAGGTCTTGAACCAAATGGCTTTTATTTGGGTGGTATTTTCCTTTTTTTTTTACAATACTTAAACACATCTCTGACAATTTCAAAATTGTAAATAATTGGTAAACGCCATCTGAATATTTATTGGATGGCAATAATCCTTTGAACTTCAAAATTAACGAAATGTATGTTTTATTTTACTAATCATAGAGTGAGTTACGAGTACTAAAGATACTGGTCTGGATACGGGGTATTATGGAAATAATAGTCAATTTGACATTAGATAATAAATACACACACCGTCAAAAGTCTTGGGTCCCCCCGTATATTACATATTTCGACATTACATATATATTTCGACTATGTTTATTTTGTTCTCGTTGCTAGGCAACAATGGTGAGTTATTCAGCTGCCAAACAAGATCAAATATATTGCTAGATAAAATATTATTGATTAGTTATAATTTTTCTTCCAATTGATACTTTTCTTGCGTTATAATACCAGGATGTGAGGTTTCTATATTTAATAGGGAAGGAATTATTGCCTTGCGTGATGCTGGACATTCCAATCATCAGATATCCGAGATCATCTGTTATGCGAATAGTGCATAGGTATCAAGAATTAGGGACAGTGTAAAAAAGACCATGTAGTGGTTAGCCTCGAGTATCAAATTAACGGCAGGATCCGTATTTGGTTCAATATGCCAGTAGACACCGAAATGCAGCTCCAGCCTTCAGGGCTCACTTTCAAGGTATGTTCGCCTTGTTATATCGACCTTATAGTTCGAAGAAGACTCCATCGTGCAAATTTACGCGCAAGAAGGCCTTTAAGGGTACCCACTCTACTTCCACGACATCGAGCTGCCCGCTATCATTGTGCACGGGAACGTAGTGATTGGCTTTTGCAGCAGTGGCGATGGGTCTTATTCACAGATGAAATCAGAATTGGACTGGTGAGTGATGACAATAGACAAAGGGTTTGAAGAGAGACAGGTGGTTAAGAGAGACTAAATTCTCCCCGTGAGGTTGCTCCTTACAATGGTGGGACAATAATGATTTGGGGAGGAATAATGTACAATCGCAGTACGCTGGTAATTCCAATAAATCAGAATATGACAAGTCAAGTTTATATTGAAAGTGTTATCAGGCCTATTATTTATCCCCTACGCGACGAATTAGGTGACAATTTCATCTTGATGGACGACAAGATCACATCGCGTAAGAACAGTTCAAAAGGCACTTGAACAGCGAGATATTACCCGACTAGATTGGCCAGCTAATTCCCCAGATATGAATCCCATTGGGAACATGTGGGATTTTGTTTTTAGAACAATTCACAAATGCATGAACCCACTCCAAAATCCGATATAGTTAGCTGCAGCACCAATAGAGGAATGTAACAATATTCCTCAAGAAATTATCAGCTGTTTGATTGTTTCAATGCACAGGCATGTCAATATGTTACTGAGAAGCAGAGAATGCCATACTGACAATTAAGTTGTATTTTACTATGTTAAAAAATATGTTTTGTTAATTTTTGTCATAATAAATTTACTTAAAAATTGCAATTTTCTTTCTCATTGTTTTTAATCGACTAAATTTAAAAAAAAAATATTCTTGTATTACAAAAAAATATATTTAGAAAAAACATAATTTGAAAAACAAGTACAATATTTAAGAGAAAATTATTTACTAATACAAAACATCGGGGGTCCAAGACTTTTGACGGTGTGTGTAATTATACAAGTTTGTACTAATTGCGATGTAACAAAATAAATATAAATCTATTTAACTATAAAAAAAATATATATTTTTTATTTATTTTATACTATTATATAGGATGAATATAATTACACAACAGTCTGAGTGTGTAATATCATAAATACACAACTAAATATAACGTATAAATGAAAAATATTCATAAATTACATAAATTAAAATACACAATATTCAACTAATACAAAAACTGCTAGTAAATTTCAAATGAAAAAGTACAAGTATAAAATTTATTTATTTTAAGTAAATAAATTATTTATTAATTAATGCCACACTACAAATGCTTCAAAACCAGGCATCATACCGGGTAAAGTTGGGGTTGTTAGGGTTTAGGCGGTCGATGGTGAAAAGTTGAAGATAATCAATGCAAGTGTTTTGAAAATAAAAATGCGTTCCAGGAATTTCTTTAAAAATGTTCATTTTAATTTGATGAATTTTATTCCAGACTTTAGGAATATACTTATATGATGTGGGATGAATTAGAAAACTCAATAAATGTTCTTCATTCCATACCATCGGGACACATAATATTGATTAATTTCCAATAATAATGCACAATAAATACCGGAGACAGTAGCTAGAGAATCCTCACCTCCTCCCAAATGTGTCAAACATCACGCACATCTGTTCGATCAAACCCCGGTTGCTACGATGAGTTCAATAAAGAATAAATCTCGAAAGTGGTGTTATTATTTCTACATAATTGCCGCATCCCTTCAAATTATTTCGTAATTTCATGGATAAATCCGGCAAGGACACAAAAATGACCAACAGGCTGGTGCTGCTTCAGGGGATCAGGAAGTGGGCAATGCCGAGTAGATCTTTCAGTGAGGGTACACAGAATGTAAGTCGTTTCTGATATATTGATTGGCCAATTTAGACCACACGTATTGTAACAGAATTATTCGGGCAGAACCAGTTAGGTTTAAGGTTGATGTTATCTTAAATACACTGCGTTTTTGAAATACAAAGATATGACACTACTAGATAATAATATGAGTAACTTGTTATTGCTAATATTCTAATGATTAGTTTTGTTTAAAGCTCTTTGATGGATAAATCCAGAGCAGTGGTGAAAGAGGTATTGAAAGAAAATTCATACGGTATTCAGTATTCTTTTGCTGAAAACCACATACTTACAGTGGCTGAGAGTAAAATAATATGAACTATAAATACTTTTGAGTGTTTAGAAGATCTATACGAGGGTATCTAAACAAGAAAAACGAGAATTATTTAACTAAATATTAATTTCTTTTAATTCAAGATAAAGATCTTGAACACGTCAATCCCCTTCAAAATATTGTCCATTATATCATATGTATAGTTTATTTCATTTCTATTTGCCAAATAAAAAATCCCAAACGGCTCTTACCTCATACTGTCGCTTGTTTTTATGGCTAGGCTCAGGTAGACTGTTCCGTTTATCGGCAAGATAAGAGAGTTTCTTATTAGCAAAATAAAATGGAAATAGGTAAAATAATTATTTTGCCAATTAATATAAAAAATATTTGCCTAATAGCGACGAAATGAGTAGTAATTGTCCCAACGGTTTTTCCAATGTCCGTACCATTTTTTATATTCTTCTGAACTAACGTTGTTAAGTGCTTTCATCGATTTTTTCTTAACTTCTACATTTAAAATCCGTTTTCCTTTTAGATTTTTCTTCATTCTTGGGAATAAGAAAAAGTCGGAGAAGGCTAGATCGAGTGAGTAAGGGGAGGTGTGAAATCGTTATCATGTTATTTTTTTACGAAAAAAATGGTTAACTTTTAACGCTGTGTGGACACGCGCATTGTCATGATGAAGAAACCAGTCCCCCGATCTTCACAAGTCAGGTCATTTTTTTTATGTCGAAACAATAAACTATCACGAACTTCACATTTGATTTCATTTGCCTTGCCTTTTTGGTCTGGTCGATGAAGGTATCTTCCACTGGCTGGACTGCTATCTTGTTTCGGGGTCATAGCCGTAACATAAATATTCATCTACTGTGATGGCTTTGGGCAATAAATCAAGGCCAGTCTGTGTCTGTTCTTTCAACTCCTGACATACTCTCAGATAGTTCTCTCTCTGGTCATCGGAAAGCAATCGTAAAACAAACTTTGCCTGAAATATGTCTATTGTTCAAATGAAATGGAAAAGAACTCGAGGAAATTCCAGTTATTTTACTCAATTCATCGATTGTTCTGCGTCAATCAAGCATGATGGATTTCATCGCGCACTTTTGAATAATTTGGTCCGTCCTGACATTGAGGGTCGACCCAAATGAGGTTCATTTTCAAGTGACACTTAACCACTTTTGAAATGGGCAAACCTCTTGTAAATTCTTGCCTGGTTTAGAGCTTCTTTCTCATAAGCTTCCCGAAGCATTGAAACTGAGTCTGCCACTGTTTTCTTTAAAAGCAAACAAAATTTGATGATGGTGCGTTGCTCCTTAAAGTTTGCCATTGCAAAATCGCCGAAAGTGCTAGGAGGGGCTTAAGAAAAAAGTCACTCTGTCCGTTGTGATGGTTTCACATGAACGACACATGACCAACTGAGCAGGATCAGTGTTTAGTAAACGCATCTAGTAGGAACGTGCAGCACTGCCATTTATCTACAGAAAATAATTCTCGATTCTTTTTTTGGGTACCCCCATATGTTAGAATATCTATTGTGTATTATTATGTAAAACACGAAAATAATTCGTAGTGGTTAGAGGGACAATAAGCGAATTATATTTTAGAGATGAAAATTGTTTACATTTAAGAAAAAAGTTTTTGTAATGGGAATACGTCTATCTTAATATTTATTTGTAATACTCTCACCTATCGTTGTTATTATTAGAAAAATAGATCATAATTGATTAATATTTCTTAGAAAAGTACATACAGAGCTTTAATTTAAAATCTATCATCTCTAGGCAATACGTATATTTCGATATCAAAAGACCAGTTTAAAACTAGTTTAATGTTCATTGTAGTTTAGGTTCCTTGCCCTTCCCTATAGCTACCCCTCCTTAAAAATTCTAAATGAAACCTGTGTCTTATTTTACAACACGATTAGAACCTTACGCGATTAAGTGCCTACCGTTATTGGCTAGACAAAAGTACAATCTATTCTCAAATTCATGTTCGACATTTTGGAAAATGTCTTTAACAATTAGCCTGCATGTGCGCGTAATCCTATTTATTTTTGATCTAGAATATTCTACGACGTAGTTTTGTACACAATTGTTTTACAATAATCCTAGAGGCAGAAATCTATCTGGAAATCTCGTTGGCCATTCCACAGTACGCCGCGCCACCTTGTTGAGTGTATAAATTTTGTTCATCCAACAGTTTTCTTTTTTCATTATTGATTTAGTTTTATAATGAATCGATAGATTCTTTTATGAGAGGGTCGATTTAATTTTGCAATAAATTGAAGTACAAATCATCAGTTCATTTCAATCAAAATCTGTTTTATTATTTTATTTCCCAGAACTGAATACAATCTTCTTAAACACATGTAGATTTTCAAGGCCCCAATATCCAGAGTTTTGTTTATTTACAATGCCATTAAGAAAATATCTTGCTTCATCAATGAAACAAATTCGACTCATTTTCAATTCTCCTCTGAATTATTTTACAAAACTGAATACTGTTGTCAAATTTGCCTTCCCTTAGTTGCTGTAGAATGCTAATTTTGTAATGAAAGATTTTATTTAATTCTAAAGCTTTGCGTATGGAAGCAAGCCGCTGCCTGGACTGGCTGTCGACAGCCCAGACAGCGGCCGGCCAAGGCTTGCGCACTGCCGGTTGCCGGCGATTCACTTTAAATGGAAATATGATAATATGAATAGAAAATGTTTATCATTCTCGCAAAGGCAAGTGGCAATATAAAAAAGGGGTCTACCATCTAAAATATTTAGGGTAGGCTGCGCGTTACAGCCTTAATGGCCCCTTCGCCACTGGCTATTGTATTGACATTTTGTGGATGTTCTGAATATAACGTTTAAAATTTCGGAAAAATAAAACGTAGAAATTGTATTTTTGAAGTTGA
This sequence comes from Rosalia funebris, assembly GCA_037954035.1. Taxonomy (NCBI): domain Eukaryota; kingdom Metazoa; phylum Arthropoda; class Insecta; order Coleoptera; family Cerambycidae; genus Rosalia; species Rosalia funebris. The sequence goes on from JAZFAV010000015.1 coordinate 39,031,742, forward strand.
ACGTTTTAACTTCCGAACTTTAAAAATAGTAGCGATAGGGTAGGTGTAAATCCTAGGGGATCACCCCTATATTATATTAAAAACCATAAAAAAATACACAATGGGAAATAAATCGATAAAGTCTGAATTTGTTTATATCAACACCCTTTTGACTTGGGAAACCGCGGCCCCAAGTAAATAAAACCTCGTGACCTTCGCCATTCAGGCGTTTAATCGAATTTTCTGATATATTGGCAGTTAGAGCACACATTCATCTTCTGTGCATTGTATTCGAGTTATTTTATCACGGCAAACTTTTATTAGATATCCCCCGCGCCTATTCCACTTCGCGAAGAATTCACCATTTGACCCATAAATGGGTCTGGGCTCGGGAATACGTTGGTGCCAGGAACCTGCGTGTTCCTCCAACAGTTACATTACACTTCACGCTGCATAGAATAGTGTCGTCGACATGAAATGCTATCGCATGAGGAAGGCCCGTCAAATACTTGGAAAGTATCTTTTATCTCACAAGGTGACGCGACTTTTTGGCGGACGGACATTCGACGCGTCGTTCTAATGAAAGTATCGCAATATCTACGTTATGTTAAAAACTAAAACGCGTTACCATGTAGTGATAAATGTGTTGTATTAATATCGATTTAAGAGAACGTTTTTATTTAAAAAATAACCCATTATCAATTATTGTCAATTACAAGTTTGAACCGTTCGTACAGTATAAGCAAATATGTGGGCTTCACAAAGACAATTCGATTTTGTACATATGAAGCTGAAGACTTGCATTAGCTCCCCTTTACCTCTCCCAAAGTATGGTCTATTAATAATGTCTACATACTCTTATTAAGTTTGCTATCTCATTTGGACCTTGCTTTCAATGTAGGTAATGATAATAAAAATAATATTTATTGCTGCTAATATACCATCTATAGTATTTATAAAAGTAGCCCACAAATAAAAAAAAATTAGTAACAATCATATTAATTCTGATATTAGGACAATGTTACTAAAACATGCATGCATATATTCGTTTATTATTCTAAAATAATGAGTTCAGTGACGACTTCCTTCAAGTCTTAACATGACGTTTGTTTTTCTATGAATCAGCTAATGATATACATAATATGTACAAATATCGGGGTTAGATTTTTAATTCCAGGCAAGCTATATACATATAGTGCTACTACGTTAATATAACGTATTAAATCTGAAAATATATAAGACGAAAATAAGTAGTCAGGAATATTGTTGCGATATTTGTTTCACTTTAGGATTTCGAAGTAAGTACATACTTTTAGAAATATTTTCACAAATACACAAAATTAATCTTCACAAATTAATTTTTGATGAAAACCGACATAAAATTTATTAGATTAAATGACGTCAATGCCTGTTTCTGTATTAGATTTGTATTTTAGAAAAATTCATTGTTAGATTGAATTTAATCTTCGCCAAGTGACTGTGTACATAGTTTCTGATGTTCTTATTTGTTCAAAGTAAGGTGCAGTCGTCAACATATAAGTCGATGCATGTTCTTTTGGTTTTGGTTTTTTAAACACCCCTTACGGGGCATTTGATTATATAACGATCTGGTCGTTGAGTCAATCAATGAGTTATTTGGTTCTAACTTCAATTGGTATTTTGGAAACTTAGATCTAAGGACTTATTCATTAGTGTTCCTTAATTTCTAGCAAGTTGACTACACTAATATTAACGTGTAACCGCACAATAACTCTGCTTTTCACTAACTAATCACCAGTTGGTCAACTCAAAATGCTTTACTCTTGAGTCTTCTTGTGACATTGGAGTTATCGAGAAGCTGGATAGCCTCGACGGTCCCGTGTTGGCGGAGTCGCTGTTCATGATTCCTTGCAAATTTGGCAATTGTTTGGCTCACAGTATCCAAATGAAAGTTACGATGGAGGTCACTGTTTCTTGCACACCAGCAGGGAGCATTGACGATGTTCTTTATTATGGAACCTCTTGGATTATTAAGATATTACTCTTGTTGGCGCAACCCCATAAATTTTAAACGAGACTGCTATCTATATACACAGTGGGGGCAAAAAGTTCCATGACTGATTTTATAGAAACACTACAAATAATGCTACCTCTCGACTCTCAGTATAGTCACTTAGTACGATGCTCTAGCCACACCTGCTAATTTCAAGGTTATCGCTCTAGTAGTATGCCAGTTATCTGACCTTCCGATAACTGGCATACTACTAGACTGCTACTAGCGTGTATGTGTCGAATTACTGCGTCACAATTTGGGCAATGGAACAAAGAGCGGCAATTAATTGTTGTTTCAAAGCGGATTTTAATACGACAAAAGCGTACGAACATATGCAAAAGGCTTTTAAAAATGATTGTTTGTCACGTAGTACTATGTTCTTATGGTTTCAGCAAGGTCGGGAATCGTTAGAAGACAATGCAATAGAAGAGCGACATGGCACCAGTCTGACAGACGAAATCGTTGGCCAACGATCGTCGATTAACACTTTGGTTCATTTCTGAAGAACTGAACATTAGTTACAGATCAGTGCAGGATATTGTTTGTAGAGTTTTGGGTAAGAAGAAATTGTGTGCACGATTTGTACCACACACACTTACAAATGAGCATAAGAAACAACGTCTGACTGAGATATATTAACGTGATTAACCATCCTCCCTATTCGCCAGATCTAGCCCCTGGAGATTACGGACTCTTCCCTAAAGTCAAAGCTTCCAAGAAAGGACAACATTTTGACTCAGTGGATGACATCCAAAACAATATGGAAAGGCATTAACGAATCATTTTGGGAAGCACAGTTCTCTAGAATGTTCACAGACTTATATGAGCGTTTAAAATTATATGCTAGAGGAGGAGACTATTTTAAATTAGGGCCAAATAAACCTTCTTGCTTTCTTCTTTGTTGTTTTCAAATGTCAGTCTGGAGACTTTTTGATTCCACTGTGTAAGTTTCGAGAATTCCATTTATCGGGAAAAATGTCGAGAATTTACGGGATGTTGGCAGTATCGAAGTAATAACTAAATGAGGATGTGATGGAAGCTGTAGGCGAAATCCATATAAATAAAAATTTATCGAAAAAATGTTGAGAATTTATGGATTATTATTAGTGTTGTATTTGTTTTATCGATAACGTCCTTTCTCTGTAGTATAAACTACAAGAATGGTATAGCAAACTTTCGAATAGAATGAAAATAAAAACATGGATACGAGGGGGGAAAGCAAAGTGTAAATGAATGTGAACCGAGAAGTTCTATCCCAAAGTAGATCGATAACAAAATTAGAACTAAAGTAGATATTCTTATAAAAATTGTAAAATAAAAATATAGGAAACCACTAGTGATGAGCAATGTTTCATCACTGATTAAAAAAATCCACCAATTTTATTCATGATGAAATATTGAAAATTTAATTTCAATACTTAATATTAAATGTAATTTCATTAGGATATTTCTTATTTTTGGTCACTTAAGGAAGCAAAAGTAATTCTATCCAAACTGAGCTTTTATCAAAGCCAAATCCTTCTCAATTCAGTTTGAATTTTAATGAATGAAAATGTTGTATTTCTAAAATTCAAAGTAAACCAAAAAAGTTGATTGGAAAATTACGTACTAATCCACTATTGGACAATCACAGTAAATTTTTCACTTGACTTCTATGCCAGTATAGACTTATATGACAGGTATGTAGACTATATTTATATTTCAGAAATGTTACATCTACTATTGTCATTATAATACTATCTTAATTACAATCTCACATTAAAATAAATGTTGTACGAGTAGTAGTCATTTGGTGTTACGCGGGTGATTTTACTGACTCCATAAGTTGCTATAAATTCTTGGCGAGTAGTCAAAATGTTCGTTTACGGTCCCCATGGTCATTACTCTTCAACGGAGACTGAAACTGAAGAAGAGGAACTAGATCCAGAAAAATTACTGATTGTAATTATTTATTTTACAAATTTATGACTGTACAGGGTGGGGCAGTGAAACGCGCGATTTAGAAGTAACTGTCGAAAATCAATGAACGGTGGTTAAAAATATTATTGTTACCATCGTCCTCAGCATAAAAAGCCTTAAAGAAAGTGGTGCTACATTCTTTAATATTTAAAAATTTTACATCGGTAAGGTGTAGCCCTTTTCTTTACAAGCATTTCCAAAGGCGCCGCTAAAAACTCACCATGACGTCGTGTAACATTTGCTAATACCTGTGGTCGAATATTGTCTTTGAGCTGATCTACTATCGCTAAGTGATCTTCGTAGACTTTACTTTTGAGGCAGCTCCATAAAAATCGCAGGAAATAACATACTTGCATACTCACTCACTCTGCCTGCGTGGCTTGTTGCACCGTCTTATTGGAACAAGCTTTTATCATTCGCCTCGTACTGGACCAGTTGAGGGATGAAAAATGTGCCCAGCGTTTCTGATTATTGCTGTGCATTAACTGTGGCAGTTTCTTCGCATCCGGTTAAGAAAAAGGACCCATAACACCTGATGAAGAAATGGTATACCAAACCGTTATCTTGGCAGAATGGAGAAGTCGCTGATGGAGGTGGCGGGGATTTATATCAATTCAGTACCTGCAATCTTGTTTGTTAACATACTCCGTTAGGTGGAAGTGTGTCTCGTCACTCAACCACAAGTTATATACAAGGTCCCCATTTTTTTTAACCATAGCTAAAAGTCGTTTACAAAAAAGCCATCAGGCAGTGAAATCGTTCTCATTCAGTGCTTGGACAACCTTAATTTTGTAGAGGTGATGGTGCGAAATTTGACGACCGTCCTGAATGAGAGTTGAAGTGTAGTTCTTTGACGGCGAACTAATCACATAGAGCTTCTTCCAACTGTCTCTTTAACACGTTTGATATTATCAGGAGTACGCACTAGGTTCCTTTTCCCGCTTTTTCTTCTTCTGTTTGTTGCAGCTGTGTTTTAAAAATCTTTAACTCAAGTTTTGATAGCACGCGGAGAAGGCACTGGGTGATTACAATATATTCCAAATACTGCCGGAAACGTCTCTGGGTGATCGCGTAACTATTGTTTTGATAAAATGCTTTACTTCAAAGGTACGTTGCGGATTCGTCCAACGCTCCATCGTAGCTGAAATGCTTTGAGCAGGGAAACACGATGGTGACCTTGAAAAGTTCCCTTCTTCGCCACCTGAGCCATACATTTTTAGAATCGCCTGTTTCACTGCCCCACCCTTTATTTTGTTATTTGTTTCAATTCTAATTATTATTTAATGAAAATGCAGAATGTTCAATAATTTGGTTTTAAAATTAAATCCTACTAATTGCAGAGACGCCGAGAAGAATGCGAGCGCAAAGCCAGGCGGGGGGAGATGGACCCCCGGCTGGAGTTCACTTTCCAGCTTCTCATAGACGCCACCGGACTCTCCAGACATGAGATAATGGATCACGTTTTTGAAGGAGATATGGTAAAGCTCTTTTTCAAAATGTTACACCTTCACTAGAACATACAGAACAATTTGTTCTGTATGTATGTTGAAACATATTTGTAACAATTCGAAAGTATTGAACTGATCATATAGGTTTTTAAATATTTAAAAATAGGTCTTTAGTTTCCTACGAATATACAGGGTGTAACATGAAGGTTGAGAATAAATTAAACAGTGGATTGCTTAGTAAAAAAAATAGATTTTCTTCATATGAAGTTATGCTGTATGGGTTTTCGTTTCCAAGCTACAGGGCGCTAAAGAATTTCAAAAAATTTAGTTTTTCTCTAATAACTTTCGAAGATTAGAAGATAATTAAACGAAATTTTAATCGTAGCTTAATTTGATAATGCCATAGTAACAAGAAAAAGATTGACTTCGTAAGTTACTCAGTGGCGTACGTACACATTGTACCGTAAAGTTTTCGGAAGAAAATTGTTGTACGCCACTGGTAAAAACATTTTTTTATTTCTATTTTAAGATCTACTTTTCATTTTAAATAAAATTACCCTCTTGCGTTTTATTTATATCTCTTATCATTTTCCCGTAATTAGAACTTTTGCAAATACTAATTTTTTCCACTGCTAACATAGGAAAATTAAAGTAATAAAAACATTATCAAGTATGATTTGACTCAGCTACCGAAAATGGTCGAGTAAGCATTGAAAATACTTTTTTATTGAATATGATATTAAAATGTCACATTATTTTAACAATAATAAAAAATAGAGGTAACTTAGGAATTTATAGAATTTATTGACTAGGTAATAGGAAGTAATAAACTAACAAACTCGACTACAAAAGGTGCTGGAAATGTTGCCCCCTAAATTAAATACATTTTTCAATGCGTTTTCTCATGGATTCTCTTACTCGCCCAAAAATACCAGGCATCTCTCGAATTTGCTGACAGCCCATTTCAACTCTTTGCCGAAGGGTCTGCACATCAGGAATGGCAACGGAATAAATTATGTTTTTTAAGTGCCCCCACAAATAATAGTCTAATGGATTAAGGTCAGGAGAACGAGGAGGCCACGCTTTTGGCCCTCCACGACCTATCCATTTATTTCAGAACGTTTCATTCAGATATTCTCTCACTTCTCGCCTAAAGTGAGCTGGGGCGCCATCATGCATAAACCACATGTTCTGGCGTGTTTCAATTGGGACTTCTTCTAATAGAGGTTGTAATTCGTTTTGAAGAAAATCCGTCTAGTCTATTTGGTAGTACTATGGGACCAATCAAAAAATCAACAATTATTCCGGCCCAAACATTAATTGAAAATCGCTGCTGGTGCCGAGATTGTATCATTCCATGTGGATTTTCATCAGCCCACAGATGGTTATTGTGGAAATTAACTATACCATTCCTTGTAAATTCAGCTTCGTCGGTAAATAAAATGAATGAATGGAATAACAAATTCTGATTACACTTATTTAAAAACCAGACGTGATACATAATTAAATCTGAGACGTGATACATAATCCTCGGCAAAAAGTGCACTCTTTGTAGATGGTATGGGTATAACAGATTATCGTGCAGGATTCGTTGGACAGTCATATGACTTACTCTCTCTATTTTTCCAATTCTTGTAGTACTTGATTCAGGATTCGCCTCGACCGTCTGAAGGATTCGTTCTTCAAGTTGTACTGTCCTTACATTTCGAGGTCTTCCGATTAAGGTGTAAGGCTTTAACGACCCGGTATCACGTTAGCGCGCATGAATTCTCGAGAAAGTCTTCCTATTTGAAATGCGTCGAGCTGGAAAACGTTCAACATACAGACGCACAGCTAACACAGTATTTCCGTTGACAAGGCCATAAATAAAATGCATATCTGTTAATTCTTTAAATGAGTAGTCCATTTTTAACAGATCTAAACCAAAGTACAACCGTTTAAGGAAAACTAAATGTCTTAACTGACAATTGAGTCAAAGCATACTTCATAATGTTTTTGTAATTTTCATTTTCTTATAGAAGTGGGAAAAATAGTATTTGCAAAAGTTTTAATTACGGGAAAATGACAAGACATACAAATAAAACGCAAGAGGGTAATTTTATTTAAAATGAAAAGTAGATTTTAAAAAAGAAATTAAAAATTGTTTTTACCGGTGGCGTACCACAATTTTCTTCCGAAAACCTTACGGTACAATGTGTACGCACGCCACTGAGTAACTTACGAAGTCAATCTTTTTCTTGTTACTAGGGCATTATCAAATTAAGCTACGGCTAAAATTTCGTTTAATTATCTTCCAATATTCGAAAGTTATTAGAGAAAAACTAAATTTTTTGAAATTCTTTAGCGCCCTGTAGCTTGGAAACGAAAACCCATAGAGCATAACTTCATATGAAGAAAATCTATTTTTTTTACTAAGCAATCCACTGTTTAATTTATTCCCAACCTTTATGTTACACCCTGTATATTCCAAAGTACTCTTAGGTTTCTCATTCTGTATACATTTCTTTCATAGTTGGACGAAATAAACCAACTCTTTCTCCCACATATGAGCACGAAACTTATGTGGTTCTACCAAGAAACGGAGGAGACAGACCCGCAATTGACCGAGCAGAGTAAGTCCAGTACCAGTAAACTTCAGTCAACCGCCAGTAGGGCAAATTTGATGCAGCAACCAGCACCGGCGCACAAGAAAAAATTATTTTTAACAGACGGCACTACTGTGCCCTTAACTGGCATCTGCATCTACATTTTCAGGACGAACACAAGCAAGCAACTCCCCGAGGAAGGCTTTCAGAAGGTAATGAATTATTCGTTCTAGTTTTATGTTCAATTCGAATAGGTTCTTTTTTTAATATTGTCGTAAAATAATTGACAGGAGTCAAGTCTGGAAAGATGACTGATCACTCAATATATTTTTTTGACGTTTGATCTCGGATTCGTCAATTGGAAAAAGAAAATTACTTATATTACCTTTACAGGTAATTTATTGATTTTAACATTTTCTACACATATACTAATATTATTTTCAGCAACTGGTATGCGCGTAATTGACTAATTTTCTTAAAAAATGTAAAATTAAATATGTCAAAATACAAACGGAAATTAAAACAAAAACACAAGAGACAAGTTTTTGAGTCGCAGTAAAAGATTGCGCGTTTGTCGACGCGCGTTTCGTCAACTAAGTTGACATTATGGAGAGATGATTAAAACTAGTTCCAAGACCCTTCCCAGGACAAACAGAAATATAGGGTGGAAAATATGTCATATAGGGTGGACAGAACTTTCTCTATTTTAATAGATGGTATAATAATTGTTCGTAACTTATTTAAGTGTTCATCATTTCTTCAAAATACATGATCTAGTATTTTGAAGAAATGATGATCATGAAGGCGAGATGATCACTTTATAGATCCACAATGATAGACAGTGATTCAAGATAAAGTATCTTTGTTCTGAAGGAAGATTTACTATACTTCTTGTATAGTAAATTTTCTTAGGAGCAGAAATTTACAAATGCCAACTTAATAACTTTAAATAACGATGTCCTTTATGGGTTGTAACTTTTTTGGTTCTACTTCAGTCTGATACGAATTTTTAATATGTCAATATCAATAATTCTGCGATTTACAGTAGCCATTTAGGCATAGATTCGGTATTATTTAGTGTCTATTGTAATAAATAAATACGATTTATATAATGACGATGTTTCCAAAGACGTATTGCTGTAATCACGGAAAACATTAGTTTGTATACAAAAAAAAAAACTATATTATAAAGTCACAAATCTGTAAGCGTATATTGACCGTTTATTTTTGTCTACGATGATTTGTCATGAGTTGTAATAGCTGAATAAAGCAGTCGTTTATATTATTCAAAATTAAAACGCCATTCCGCAAATCTAGTTATAAAATATACTAGATGTAGCTGTTCGTGCCAGCTTTTCCGTTTAAGGAATTTAATTATGGCTTGTCAGATACTTGGATTTTGTTTTGTAGATTTTAGATACATATTTTAATTTAATTGTAATGCCGCTACTTTCGTTAATAGTCCTATTTAATAAATTTGACAAAAATATTATATTAAAGTGTAATTGACCTTTACATCTTGAACGTCTACTTCTGGAATTGTTTCAACAATTTGGATATAACGTTTTGCCATTTACATATATGGAACAAAATAATATATTTAATTCATCCTGTAGAGGAGTACTTCAGATTATACGAGTACATATAATATACAAGATGTCTCAGAATGTTTTCTACAGTCAATATCTTCGTTACATAACACGTCTTAAATTGTAAAAAAATAGTGCTGGTTGTGAATATAAAATCTTCTTGTTTTTCCAAACCCTTAAGAAACCATCTACAATTTTTATTTTTTAAAATGCACCTATACTCTTCTTGTACTGAAAGATCAATTCCCACTTGGTACTGAACATAGAAGTATAATATACTTAATATTTTAAGTACAATTTCCATTGAAAAGATTATACTAGCTTCATTCTTGAAGTTGATTATTCAAAAAAAAAAAAAAAAACAAAATAAATAAAAATCGCAATTGAATTGGTGAGTTCGAAAATCGTACATGTCCAAAAACGTCGTTTTGAGAAAATCAAGAAAAACCTATTAGCTTTTAAACTAATTATTTCAGAGCATTAGCATACACAGCAATGTTTTAGATCTGGTAATTTGGGGTTTATTTATTCAATAACTTTTCCGAAAAACAAAATGGCGTACAAGTTTAAGCTAAAAGAAGCTAATGGACTTCTACGGTATTTGAACTCAACTCAGTAAAAAAACAAATAGAAAATAATAATAATCTGTTAGTTTAATTAACAAAATTTAATCATCATTTTCGACATTAAAAATTTTCCAGGATATTACATGGTAGTAAAATTCCAACTTTTCACCATGTCACATTTTATATGTGACATAACCTTTTTAATATGGCGATTTTCTTTTCATTGATGGGAACTGGTTCCCTATATGCAACACTATTGGGTAGAGGGGGGCTTTCCTTATGTTCATTTAGTAATTTAAAAGTGTTGGAAAGAAAACCACCTATATAATCCCACGTTGTCACATATCAAGGAGTAGAACTCTCATAGAGGAACTGTCTGTAGTTTGACACAGCAAAAGTTTCTTTTCTGGGAGTAGCACCACGAATCAAGTGGGAACATATTTTTTTGTAGTGAGCAGGCCACCAGTCTAAAATCAATAATGTCGTTATATCGAATTTGATTCACGGTAAATGGGCTGTTATTTTCTTGAAGATATTATCATCTCTTCATATTCTTTTGGGATGTAAATTCGATCGTGTTTATTAAACAACTTTCACAACCAAAATCCCTGTCGCAGGGCAAAAACGAATGTTCTCTTATTGGGAAGTAGTGATATTTTGGTAATTCGCTTGGTCGCTTGCAATGCTAGTAAAAACCGGACCATGGTTTGGTTACGGTTCTGTCCTGCACATCCACCGGAAAACAAGTGGAGCTCAGTTATTTCAGGTGGTACGTGATTGATTATGTAGTCATAAAGGAATGTACATACCTCATACCTTTTAGAGCTTGGCCTTCATGGTAGGTATAATGACCAGTACTTTCTTTAAGGTTATGTATTTGAAATTCGTATACCCAAAGCTGTCTAAAATAGAAAATTTCCTGGACGGGAATATGTGGAAGAGGCATATTTTGTATAGAATCAAAAGATAGGCCCATTACTTCTGGTCGTTCATTACACAGAGATTGCACTTCTTTTATTTTATTATAAAACTTTTTTGCATGCCTTTTATGGATCAAGAGTTCTGCTGCAGCTACTCTCTTTGCAGTATCGTTGAGGTTAACGTCTTTAAGCTTAGCCCCAAGTGTCTCACACTCCGAGCAGTCATCAACTTCTGGTCTTCCAAACCTAAGATTGTAGTTTTCATTGTAATATTTTAAGTAGAGTTCGTAGTTTACTAAGTTTTGTCATTTTGGATATTTCACTAGTAGAAGATCATGTATTTTTTTTTACGTTTAAAGCTGCATCTAAATATCGAATATAATGGGAAACGTTAAGTGGAAAGGATTCATTATGCTCTTTAATTTTCACAATCCATTAATCGCATATTGCACGGGGTCTATTGTTATGCCACCCCCTTAGATTCTTTGGTGATTTTGCTGCTAGAAGTAGGGTGTTTAATCGCTGAACTTGCCAATGTGATATGGCATGAGGACTTATAAAAGCCTGCTTGCAAACGGAAATTCGATTTGATTGTTTCCAGGCAAAGTATGAAAAATTCGATTTTCTTTCTTATTTACGTGCAGTATCCCTTACTCGATGTCTCTGAATGGGTTTTAATTCCATAAGTCCCTGCAAATATGTGTCTTGTTCGTTTTTCGGCCTACCGTCGCATAAGTTAGATATTATGCCTTTCTTTTCTTCCTCAGTAAAGTGCTGCATGCATTTTCGTTTACAGCTAAAAAATATTAAAGTTACTCTATCATTTAGGCAAAAAAAACTTACCTGCATGGAGGTCCTACAGTCTTTGCTTTAACATGTTTTTCCTTGCTAGAAACATATGCCTGACTTTGCAAACGTGCTTTTTTATTTTGTTCTTTTTCCAACCATCCACATTCTTTTTTCTTTTCCTGCTACCACCCTCGTTATTATCTGCTTCTCCACTATCACTGGATGACATATTTCTTTATTTTAAATAGTTCAAAAATGACGAAAATAAAGAATAAATTCACACACGAAACGAATGATGTACTTGTAAACAAACAACTGTTGATATTGTTTGTGAATTGAAATGAAAAATAATACATATAGTCAGGGACATGTACGGTTCTTCCTCTCATTACTATGTAGGAACCTGACACACTTCGTTAAAGTTTGAGTTACTATTTACTCAAACTCATAAAAACAGTACTCTGTTTTTATGCTCAATCGATGAGGGAACATATTTAATACACAATGGCTATCTTACTTTAAAATGTCAAATTTTGTACTTGTACGATTTTCGAACTCACCGATTCAATTGTACTGAAAATTATGTAAAATATAGGGTCGGGCAACAGGATTGAACGGTTTTTAATAGGCCACTGTTAAGAACCAAAGAAAATGTTTGGACTAATTATTATTCCTACCTTCTAGAAACACAATTCTGGAAATTTCTTATAACAATTAGTTTGCAAAGATCACATTCTTAAGATGACCACCGTCTTCTATACATTGCTGCATTGATGCAAATTTTCGTTTATTGAATTTATCTCTTCACGAATCTTTTCTTTGAGTTCCAGAAGTGTTCGTGGACGGGTAGAGTACACTTTGGACTTTAAGAATCCTCACAGAAAAAATCCGGGAGCGTCAGGTCCGGTGATCTTGCGGGCCATGCAAAGTCGTCAAACCTTGAAATTAGGCGATTCGGGAACATACGCCGTAAAACAGCAATGGACCATCTAGCTGTATGCGCTGTGGCGTCGTCCTGTTGGAACCATACTTCATCTTGGTCCATTCTTTGAAGTTCCACAGCCACAAATATTTCCAACATCTCAAAGTACCGAAGTGAATTGACTGTAACGGTATGGTCGTTTTCGTCAAAAACGTATGGCCCGATCACACCAAATCTGCATACTCCACACCACACCGTTACCTTTTGGTCATAAAGTGGGCGTTCATGCATTTCTTTTGGGTTGTGTTCTACCAAGTAGCGAAAGTTCTGCTTATTAACGTACCTACTGAGATAAAAGTGAGCTTCGTAAGACATGATGAGTTTATCAAGAATTTTGCATTGTTGTTCAATGTTTCAAAAAATGCCTGCAGAAATTGAGGCGATTAACTTTATCAACAGGATTCAGCCTCTGGACTATATGTACTTTATACGAATTAAATTTAAAATCCAGATTTAAAATATTCGTCACATATTTCGCTCTGAAATTCGCAGTGCAATCGATTGCCGAATTGCAGAACGTTGGCGTTGTGGACTCCGTTCAACGGCTACTCTGCTTCTTTCAATATTACCTTGTGTACGAACTGTACGTGTACCTCTGGCAAATTTTGCGTTTACACTGCCCCTTTCATTGAAATCTCTCATCCATCTCAAAATTGCATTCCTTGATGGGACTTCAGCGCGCACTGGCAAATTAAATTTACGGCGAATACGTCTTTGGGTTTACACTATGGACTGGGTCAGGATAAATGATTTAGCAGTAGAAACCCGTTAATTAACCGGCCAATTTGCTATTGTAACACAATACTTTCGATAATAAAGTTCAATTTTACTATTTCACGTTTGTAAAATAAATAGTATTTCTACAGCAATCTATTTAAAACCATTTAATTCTGTTGCCGGACCCTTTACATGAATTAGATTTTCAATAATTTGGGATTGCCTACAATGTGTCCAAATACGAAAATATATTTTTATAAACTGTTTTTCTTTGCGTAGCAGTAATGCACGGTACAAATGTAAAATGACTCAGTTTATCTATTTTGGTTAACATCATTTTATGTTTGACTTTTGATAGGCTTATTTTTTCATTGCCTGAAAAATGTTAGTGTATGTGAGTGCGTTGATATATTATTGATCTATGAAGAATGCAGTAAGAGTTCTCGCGAAGTAGCTCGGTTATATAGGGTGTCTCATTTGAAACTATAGGATGTGATTTGTGAATAAAATTAATAATATTTGACAAACTGAGGTATTTTATTCTTCAACATAAAATGGAGACGATGAGGCTACAAATGGAAAAAAATATTGTTCATATGGCCGTCTCCACTCATCTGGCATGATATCATTCATTTAGCAAAATTTTCCATAAAAAATGCACTTACAACTGGCTCTATTCTCCTTATAACACTGAATGTTTGCCTTGAGGTCATTGAATGTTGCTAGCTGGATGGCGTACACTTTTGCCTTGACATAATTCTAAAGAAAAGAGTCCATGGGGGTTATTGGGAAATTTCCCTCACACACACACAAATCTTTGAATATTCCACTTGAGATGTACATTCCACCGCATATCATGAACTTTATCTAATAAGAAAGAATAGTGATGTATTTGCAGTGTTTTTGGTTATGCTGCATAAGGCGATTGTAGATGTTTTTATATTTTTTATGTATTTAATATATATGTGTTTAGTAAATTTTTATATCTGCATCATTACAGAAGACCGTTTTTACTCAAGTTTTCATTATCAATTGTTTTGTTTTAGGATTTATTTTGCGGAGTTATAGATAACGAGAAAATTGGCATGGTGACCACTATTGAGAGGATCATCGAGCACGTCTTCATGGAAGCCTTGGCTTACCCTAGTCCGGATTGCGAGGACGATTCCGCGAGCTGCCCCATGGTAAAGAATCAGTTGCTACCTTGTTTGAGGTCGTTTTGTAGCGTCTTGAAGGGTAAATATTAGCAACTGTATATCAGGGGCGTAGCGTGAGAAAATAATCTAGGGATGTGATACAAATTTTATAAGGAGAAGAGGTATAGTCAGATGTAAGGTAGGCCATATGAAAATGGTAAAAATAAAAAAAGACACTAACCTAAAATGATTATGCCGAGGTATATATCCTAATTTTTAAAATGAAGATCAATTCTTCGGTTTTTGTTTGTCCAGCGAAAACGTCTATCACTGTTTCTTCAAATGTTGGAGACGATCTCATATCTTCTAACAAGCCACTTTCAATATTTATTAATGCTAAAGCTGACAGTCTTTCCTGCTTTTGAGAATTTCGCAGATAAGTCAGTATTCTGTTTAAACATGAAAATGATCTTTCCGTGGAACTGCTTGTGGCAGGAATAGTCAAAATTAAAGGACACAATTTTGATGACTCCGGGAAAACAGAAGATAATTTTAGGGACACAATATATTGGTGAAGCTCAAACACAGTGCTCTTTTTCATATCGGGATCGCTATAAATCACTGAAAGTTCACTTTTTAAACGATTTGCGTCAAATAATGTTCCACATGTATCCACTAAAGAAGAAAAAAGTTCGCCAGGAAAACGTTTCACGAATGAAGTAAATTGTGTGGAATCTAGATTTAGAAATTTCACTAAACCGTTCACGAATGTTCAAAGTAGCGTCCAAAATTTCATAAAACAATCATGCGTAGGTGCTTTTCTTATCTTCTTCAGGAATTAAATCCAAACGCATTCTCTTATTTGGTGGTTGATTTTCTAACACAAATCTGTCCATACGGTCCCAAATGTCACTAAATTCGTTTTTCATTTTTTGAATATGTGATTTGAAATCGGCGATCTTTTTATTGCAGTAACTAATATCTGATATTTTTATCTGTAGAATTTTAAACAGACTCTCAAAATGTGGAAATATTGCAGAAAACACTGCTAAGAAAAAATTTAAATCAAAGTCGCTCAATAAAGTTAAAAGGCCTCTAACACAAATAACGGTTTCTCGATCCCATTCCTCATTTTCATTTTCCACGATTATCTCAACCAGCGCTTCCAAATCTTCCTTATGTTATGGGGACAGTCGCTAAGATGCGTTCACGTAATCGCATAACTGAGTCCGGAAATAACGACAACATCCACTCGAGCTTCCACTGTTGACTGCGTAAGATCACTGACCTTTTAGCCCATCTAACGCATAGCTTGGATGTAACGTGGACCATCGCATTTCAGAACTGCAACAAGTAACGGGGGAGTCCAATAATTTCGGGCGCCTTCACGGTCGATTTGAAATAAAAAAGTTGATGGTAGCGTTTAAAGTAAATAATATATGTTTGCGATCCGTTTAAAATAATTAAAAAGTTGTAATAATTGAATAAAGCGATTGAATATTTAAATAACAGTAATTTGCCAATTTTTAAGGGATGCAACGCATCACTCGCATCCATGTATGCTACGTCCCTGCTGTATATGTATTAAATAAAATGTGTTTGATTTTTTTTAGTATGTGAGGAAGTATGCGGTGATGGCAATCTGTTCGATGATGGCAAAACTATAATGGCGGATTATGACGCTGACGATGTAAAAGATATTGCCGCGGATTCAGAGAAAGTGCAACAACTGGAAGAACGCGTTAAGGCTTGGATTAAGAAGTTGGACGAGATTCTAAAGGAAAGTGAACAGATTCGCAGAGAAAATGATTCGTCAGGTACCGATAATACTTATTTATTTTCTCATATATTTTTTCTGTTAATAATTTAATTAAACAGAGTGATATACAGTTAAATAAAGGATTTTCATCAATATGGTATGTAATGTTTTAGTAGTACTAAGACTACCTGGTGAAGGTTATTAACACACGTAGTGTATACTTGTTTATTGATTTATATAGAAATTTCGACATTTATAAATATATCGTTAGGAACTTAAACTTAATTAAAAAGGTATTTCTTTTTATAAATCACTTTAAATATCGTTAAACGTATTATTAACAAACAATTTACAAAATGTTTACTTTACTTCTGTCAAACAATTGCAATCGTTTATCAGTAGTGATAGAGGATAACCTAGGCCACCTAGATAAAATGTTTGGGGATTTAAAACTTATAAGAAAAATTATAAGAAACAATGAAATGTTTTGCTGATGCGTTCATTTTGTCCAGGGATCAAACTATTATTTATTATCCTTATTTGTCGTAGGTCCTCAAGACGAATTGGAATATTGGAAAAAGAGAGGAGCTAGATTCTCTCAAATCGTCAATCATGTTAATTCTAGTGAGGTACAAAACACGATTCTCTGCATAAAATTAGCCCATTCCAAAGTTTTGAGGGAGTGGAAGGAGACCGACAAGAAAATAACATTTTGTTACAATGAGGCTAAGGATAACGCTAAGTACATTCAAGCCTTGGAGACGAAATGCCATTCACTGTATTTGGATGATCCGGTACTCTTATTCTTTCGTTTTTTTTTAAGTTTACATTAAATACCATTTTTCATAAAAAATTTAAAGGTACATATAGTTTATTTTACCTATTTTAGCTATTTGCCAATTAAAAAATCTTAAAACATACCGTGGATTTTTATGGCTAGGTTCAGGTAGAGTGTTGCTTTTATCGCCAAGATAAGAGAGTTTTTTATTTGGCAAATAGCGATGAAATGGATAGCACATTCTTGATAGCTCTGAGCCTTATTTCGCAATTTTTATAAACAGTTTTATCGAAGTTATATGTATGACATATCCAAAATACGGTCATACTAGCTTCTTACCGCATATCTCATTTTACACTATTTGTATGGTTTATTAAATTCACTCAAAATATTATTCGGGGGCTTCAGACTGTATTTTAAAGTCAATATATCCGTTATTTTAAAAAACAGATGAACCATAACTATTTTAAATTGCATAACAAACTTAGCTGATTGGGAATCTAAAATCTTTTCGCTTTCTCTAATAAACTATCCCAATTTCTTGTCTAAATTCTATTTTCACGCTATAAAAACACTATTTTCTTTTTTAGGTGAACATGAAGAAATCCATATTAGGCTTATTGCAAACAGTGCGCCTCATACACAGTGTTTCTCAATTTTACAATACGTCTGAACGAACATCAGCTTTAATGGTTAAGGTAATTATTAAAAACAGTTCTAACATTAATATTTCAACCCAATAATGTTTTTAAATAGTCTAAGAGTTTTTTCTAACATTGTGACCGGATTTGTATTTATCCTATTAGTTGTATTTTATGTTGAATATTTTTTCGTCAACTGTCTGATCCTTCAGCTACACATTTTCTGTGCAGATAACCAACCAAATGATCGAAACATGCAAAGACTACATTACGTGCAGAGGTCATGACAGCATTTGGAGCCAAGAGAGATCTGCGATAAAAGACAAACTGACCCAGTGTATCGTATTAAACAAGGTCTACAGGAAGACTTATTCGATTGTGAAAAATCAACCATTTATACCAGATCAGGAACCATTTAACTTTTCAGAAAATTACGTGTTTGGGAAGTTCGATGCTTTCTGCAGAAGGCTCTCCAAAATCATAGCGACGTTCGACTTGATAGATGATTACTCTGGACTGTTTCAGAAGAGGATGGAGGGACTCTTACTAGGAGATGGTATTATGTTACTGTTTTACTGTTGTCTTTTACTTAAGAGCGTCTTGTGAAGGAATATAATCTGATATCAGTAATATCTGTCATTAGTAACATTGTAAAACATATGTAAATATTTTCAGCCCTTGAAGAAGCAATCCAGAAATTTTCGGAGATAAAGTCGACAGTAATGGACAAAAATTATGATTACCTAGATCAGAGGAACAGCGAATTTGAGAACGACTTCAAGAGTTTCTTGGCTTTCATGGATGAACTGAAAGAAAACATCGCAGAAACTATTGAAAGTAACTACGACAGTGTGTGGGAGACTCCACAAGGAATTCAGTTTTTGACCCGATTTGAAAAGGTGGGTACGATTATTTGAATATAAGGAATATACTAATAGAAATATGTAGGTGAGTGAGAAAATTCCATTATCGAGGATGGAGGAGAAGTACGATAGGATTTTAAAGTTTTGCGACAAAGAAGTTGATAGGATAATCAAAATGTATAAAAAACAAAAAGACGACCCGCCGATACCTCCAATGTTTCCTCCCATCGCAGGTAATTATACAGGGTGTGGCATAACCGTCTCCCTATGTTTAAAGTATAATAAAACAGCTGTTATTTGAAATGCAATAAATTTAATTTTTATATTTTAAGAGTACAACAAAAACCATTTTATTTTATGTGGTTTTAAAATGAATATCGGCCAAGTGTTGTCCACCATTATTGCAACACTGCTGCAAGCGATCTCTGAAATTTATCATAATTCTTGCTAGCATTTCTTGCGGTATTCTTCGAATTTCCATACGGATTGCCTCCTTCAGTTGTATTAGAGTCCTTGGATGATGTTTGAGGACAGATTTAAGGTAACCCCACAAAACAAAATCACAAGGTGTCAAATCCGGCAAGCGCGCAGGCCATAGAATATCGCCTCTTTGGGAGATCAAGCACCCGGGGTAGATTTCTCTCAAATGTTGCAGTGATGTGTGGGCTTTCGCCCCATCCTGTTGAAACCAGACATTCTGCACATTAAGTTCTGCAAGGGCTGGCGCAAAAAAATCTGAATCATCGCTATGTAGCGTTCTGAATTGACGGGAACAGCCCGATTCCTTTCTTCAAAAAAGTAAGGCCTGATTATTCCCATTTGTGACATAGCGCATCAAACTGTAGCTTTATCAGTATGAAGAGGCTTTTCGTGTATCTTTCTCGAGTTGTCGTGGCACCAGTACCGGAAGTTTTTCTTATTTACGCAGCCAGACAAGTGAAAATGTGCATCATCACTGAAAAAGCCACTTCCTGAGGTAAATTTTCAAACATGTTTTTACATGCAGCCATTCGACTATCCCAATCACATTCTGACAATTCCAAGTTGTATGGATGAAAGTGAAGATCTTGATGAAGAATTCTTCGCACACTGCGATCAGAGAGACGAAGGGCGATTGCATGTCTGCGTGTAGATCGTGTAGGCGACCGTAACACTGAGTCTGACTATCGCGACGTTTTCGGGTGTCCAAGCTGTCCGTGGACGTCCACCTTCTCTCTTGATAACAGATCCAGTTTCTCTGAAATTCTTTATCCACAAAACAATTGATTTTTGATCTGGGACTGCTCGATTACGAGGAATTTCAAATCAGATGCGGAACGCCGGTTGTGCAGCGATGACGGATTCATTTTCGCGGATGTACACTTCCACGGCGAAAGCGCGCTGTGCGTTAATCCACATGGTGTTTCAGACTAAAACCGGTTGCAAATAAAAACTGTTTGTTTTGGCGCGTGTACTAACGCTACCCCCACTTTTCTACAACGCCGCCCGGCTTCACGAGACCGCATTGAAAATAGGGAGACAGTTATGCCGCACCCTGTATGTTATTTAAATTTGTATACCATCTGCCTTTTTCTGTTTTTGATCCTCTATTTGCATGATTTTAATGGACCATGCAATGTTGCAATAAAAACAGGAGACTAGTTTTCCAGGAACCCTAAACTAGACTCATCTTTTGCCAACTCAATAATGAGATGATTAAAACTATATTTTAAACTATCCGTACCCTCTAGTCACATCCCCATTCATATAATTTGTGTTTCTATTTATATGTGGATAAGTTCAGCAAACAGTTACAAGTAATTATTAACTGTTCACTAATAGCTTCACTAGTATTCTTTATCGGAGTAAGGAGGCAAATTTGCACTGTACTGATCAATTAGCGTCGTCATTCACAGTACCAACCAAAATAACACTTTTGCATCTGTTTATGCTATTTCATATTTAGTTATCTTGATATTTTCAAAGGCATCCAATTATCTGTTATTGGTTATATTTTAAACTAATTTGAAGTCACTAGGGCCTATTATATAATTGTATTTAAAAACATGTTTTTGGCATTTGGACAATGGAACATCTTTCTCCACCTTTCCAAATTTATCTCTATCTACTATATTTTAGGTGAGCCATGTGCTACTTGAATCTACTTAGGATTGCCCTCTTTGTCTGCCCAATACATCTTTTACTACAACCTTGATAACTCATTTTTCATAATATCTTGTTCAAAATATTCCTTATTGAACAAGAAACACCTTGGCTCATACAAAGACAATCATACTAGTCTA
The DNA here is from genome assembly GCA_037954035.1 of Rosalia funebris. NCBI lineage: Eukaryota > Metazoa > Arthropoda > Insecta > Coleoptera > Cerambycidae > Rosalia > Rosalia funebris. The sequence continues at coordinate 39,052,767 of JAZFAV010000015.1, forward strand.
AAATACCCTTGTAACTAAAGAAATGTAACATATATACACTTATTTTATTATCTTTTATATATGTTGTGTTGCTACTGTCAATTATTGTAAGCTGTAGACATCTTTACGAAAGATGACATATAAGAATTCCAGAAGACTTTCTGAAACTATTTCAGGTAGAATTAAATGGTCCAGAACATTAATATCACATTTGCATGAGTTACTATCTAATGTAACTACTCACCACATTTTGAAGAACCTACCTGCAACTATTGAGCTAGGTAGAAGACATAAATTAGCTGAAAATATGCTTAAAACTTTTGAAGCGGATATGGTAGCTTTGTGGATGAACCAACATGTAAACAGGAAACTAGAATTTTCGGAAGCACTGTCTATATTTTCTATTTTCAGGTTTCTGAAGTTGATAACTGTTTGTTAAGGAACTTACTAGCAGTTTGTCCGGAACAACAGAAACTAAAGGTGAACATACACCACACAATTCCACTTCTGATAAGGGAATCTGACATAATGATCAAAATGGATTTGCCTGTCCCCATGGTTGCATTGACTTTGTATTCGAAACAGGATCACTTTAGTCTAATTCAAGATTCGCTACAGGTAAACATTTTCGTATTTAATAATGGTTCCTTGTGCCATGGTAGAGGGTAATAATTATAAAATAGTAATAATGAAAATGTCGGAAATCAAGAAAGTTCTTGTAATGTTTCGCAATTATTCCACAAGGCAACGATATTCTTTTTTTCAAAACATGAATTCATCATATTACCATTGTTTAATCATTTTGGTATCTAAGTCACCATAAAGATTAAAATAATTTCAAGTTGGTTGACCACCAATCACCAAAAAATGATGGCATAGTTTCATATCACCGATATTTCTTAACAATGTCAGTTTGGTTATCAAAATGTACTAGGGGTTTAATAGTGTTATAAAAAAAGGGCCATCGTTTTTTTAACTAAGCTACGAGTGCTTACTATAATTGTAACTGAAGTTTTCATAAGTAGTAACCACGTTTCATTTCCAGTTTTTGCTCAACGATTTTCTGGGAAGCGCGAAAAATATCAAATTGGAAGTCAGACCTCTATTTCTACCGCATTTAGTAAAACTGATCTACAAGATCGAACCAGGCCTAACTAAACTTAATTGGGTTTCATATAAGTGGAAGGACTTTGTAGAAAAAGGAAATAAGGCTATACAAAACTTCAAAATATTGGTAAGCAAGAATATGTAATGGAATCACTTGGTAACAATGTATAATATTTCTTAACATTTTAAAGAGCGTGAAATTTTGTTGTTATTAGTAGAAATATAGTAACAGATTAATAAATGTAAATTAATATTAGTTTTCATAATTCTCGAAAAGTAATGAATTTTTATTAATGGTGATTTCAAGACATGAGTTTTCCTCCTAAACTAAAAAAAAAACTTTTAAAAAATAAAATTGATTTAGTTACACGTACATACACCGTGTCTTATAACTTGCTGCAATACGTAGTATTGTATCTGCGCATATTTCTATGCAGCTCACCCTACTTGCAGCAAAGTAAACATTCACTAAGGAGGGGATCGTCTCGATTATGTTCCGCCTCCGCAGACTCCCCTATAATACCCGTTTGCTGCACATTAAAGGCGTGGCTAAAGTTTTAATGTTTACTAAGCTACAGATAAAGGCGGAATAATATTCTGACCGGCAGAGGGTTTAGACCTTTGCAACGTCTCTTGAGACGAGTATGTTTAAACATAGACATACCTCTTATATTATTGATATTCACTATTTTTAATTTAGTGTTGTAACTTTTTCTTCATAGTCCGATAGAGTACACGATATCTACGTAAACCGAGTACTAGAAGTGCTGAAGAGTATGCAGTCGATCCAATTGTACGCACTTCCTGATGTAGATGACAAGCCGTGGCGTATTGAGTACTTTTGTGAAAAAATTGATGGGGTTTGTAGAAATGCTGCTACAGAATTACACAAGAAAAGTTTAATGGTTGAAGAGGCCGTTGAGGAGATTCTATCTCTCGTTCGAAGGGTCAGAATAGATGACGATCCTTCTTCTGAAGAGGACGAGTTTGCTTTCGAAGGTATGATTTTAGTTTTTTATTCTTGGATGAATCCAATGGTGAAAGGGACACCAGTGCGCACTCTACGTTTATCTGCCTTAAATTGTGTGGCAAGAAGCCATAATCCTTCTTATGTTACTTGTTATTACAGGTACAGTTACAAACTATGCTACTTGGTGTTTAATCCTGAGCCTATTTGACGTACAAATAAAAGATTACTGATTTTGTTTGTAGAATTTGGGCAGTTTAATAATTTTCCTTCTTTCATGAAATGTCATTTAATATTAATATAATTATTGAACTTGGAATTAATTTTCTATGTACAGATTGAATCAGTAACGTCTATTAGACTTTTGATGCAGCCTCCAATAATTTCAGCTCATCATGTAGTCAGCCCCTTCATCGTTTTTATATTTTAGAGGACGACAAATTGACGGAGATTGGCACAGCGTCATCTCAACAACAGTCAGATTGGACCTTAGTCTGGGAGTGTTTCGAAAAACCCCACCTATTGCTAAGTGGAGGCATGGCGAAGGCTATGCAGGACGTGGTAAAAGGAGCAGTTGGAGAAATGAGACGATACTACAGCAGGAAGATTATCGATGTGTTAGTTAGGGTAACGAGAACGTCCCTTGATGCTCTACGAAAGAGATTTTCGATGGAATGTTAGTTATAATTTATCATTTTGAATAATGCAATAAGATTTAATGTATGTTACATCTAATGTTTTAGACCGTTCGGAAAGAAGTCCAGTATTTTTGTTGAACTCGGTGCTACTGATTCCGAAAGTGGGCATACAACCTAACCTAGAGGAAGTTCAAGATATGCTGATTGCAGTCGGGAGGAGCATAACTTGCGTCTCCAAGGGCGTTGGGCAATGGACAGCTGGTCAACCTCAGGTAATGAGTTTCCTATGTAAGTTGTACAGATATATGTTTCATTGATGTTGCTTTAGTGTTAGGCTATGAGTGGTTAGTTAGAAATAATATGGGGTATTCATAAAGGTAGCGATTCATTTTTTATGAGAGCTATATCCTGATGGAATTACAGAAAATTGTGATATTAGGTATCATTTCTAAGATTTTTAACACAATATTACTAGAAGTAATTTAAAAAAAGTTAAATTATTACATTCTATTTCGTTTGGTAACGAAGGTCAACCTAGAAAGACAAGGAAAGCTTTGCGTGACTTTTCTGCATTTGATTTTGTATAAAAAAACCAACAAATATATTGCGAAACTGAATTATATTAAAAGTAAACTAGAACTAGTTGAATTATTCACTACTTGTCATATTTTTGGGTTAGATTACTCAGATACAGGTATATACAATGACATGGCCCCATTGAATTTGGTCCTTGATGCCTATGATTAAGTTTGAGGAATGCTATAGAGACGAATGCGTAAGAGACGAAGAGGACGGAGTCAACGAGAAAAACAAGACAATGAATGCTGTAAGTACCAACAGTAACAGTGGAGAAGTTGAGTTACTTTCATAAACATTCAGAGTTGTATTGTAGTAGAGCATTACTTCATCTATTACGTCCTTACCATTAGGTATCACGTAATGGTAAGGACAACTATCCCGTACGAAAATGGTTAGAAATTCGGAAGAAATTGCTAATATTACCTGTTGGAATGGTTTACAACAGTTGATATTCACTAAAAAACATCTTTGAGAAGATCAAATTGTTGTGGATACACACAGAAATCGACTTCCCTCCCCTAAAGTCTTAAGCTGCGGAGGAGGAGGAGGAGGTTACAACTACTAAGACGACTATTTTGAAGAAGAAACGTACTGAAGAATATGATGTTAAGTTAAGTAGTTAAGTGCTATACATGGAGTAGGGGAAGATAAATATCTAGGTCGTACACATACTCAACAGGAATTTGAGACGATATATAATATATGGTATTCAAGATGTTACGTCAAACAATGTTACATTATATGGCGCAAAGACGTGAACAAGTGAAGTTATGAATTAATTCACCTGGAAAACGTAATAACTCCTACAGTCGAGATATTACTTTAACTCAAAAAATAATCGAATGGATTCAAGCCTGGAGGTTTTACGAACAACTACTTTCGGACTATGATCTAGGAAGAGGACCTCTTCTTGAGAAAATTTACGATGAATTAATTGTTTGCTTACGAAGTCCAATTTTGTAATCAGAGTGAAGTTTCGTTAATTCGTGAATTATTAGTGACTTACACGAATTACATGAATTAGTTAATCTAGTGACAAGTCATTAGATTTCTAGAAATAAAACCCGCCACAGGTAGGATTCGACATTTGTCCCGGATTGGAACCTAACGACATACAGCTGTTTAGAACTTATAGCTGTTTAGAACTTATTGCATCAGTGCCGTACACGGTACGCCGATCCAGGACACTGATGAGAACTAATAAGTTCGACATCTTCTGTATGTCGTTCGGTTTCAATCCGGGTCAAATGTCGAATCCTACCTGTGGCTGGTTTTATTTTTTGAAACCTTATCTAATCATGCAGAAACACGGGAAAGGGGCCGAGGATCGCTTTTAGGTATAATTCAATGCCTGACGGGGCTCTAGCCCGAGGAGTAGTTATTTTCTATAGCGATTATGTAATAGCCTTGCTATTCGGGAACTACTTTGATAACCGCTTAGCGCTTTAGTAGTTCCTTTCTCGATTTCCGACTTATATGTTACAGTCATTAGATTCACAAAATTAATTAAAGACTTCCAATACGACACGGAATACACAGGTTGTTATTTTACCTTTTATTATAAGGGTTTAAATTAAAATGTAAATTTTTATTTTAGTAGTTATGCTGATGAATATTATATTAAATATAACGCAAAAGAAAATTGATTTATTTTACATGAAGAAAAACTACGTATATTTTCACTAAATTGTAGCCAGAGAAAACATAAACTGACGAGAGAAACTCAGATCTCAATGAGGATATTTTAACGTAAAGCAAAAATAAACATTGCAACTGACGTAAATGAAAAAAACGAAATTTCGATCTCCATCAGAACATTCATAAAGTTCAGGCGTAATTCAGAATTAGAGGCGCGAAATATCTGCTATCTTTATTTTAATTTCGATGTTCAGTGTATGTTATAGTCTTTGATATAAAACAATATCATATATTGAGAAAATAGTTAGTTGATCGTATTATTTATCGATACACCCGTATACTAAGTGACTTAGAAAATGGAATACGCTGTAAAAATGGTTTATGTTTACAGCGTAAGAAGATTGACTCGGGAAGCTTCCAAAGAGACTAAAATTATCTTTGCCATATATGGCCGTGCACTCTCTTGCTGAAACAGAGCTGTTGGGTCATAATCTGAGAAAGGGGAGAAGGGCTAATTGTAGAACGTCTTGTAGCACCATGCGCTACATCATGGTGTTGTAGAAAAAACAGACCATGATCCACTATCGTAGTCAATAGCTTCTCCATACTATAACTACAGTATAGAATACATGCTGCTCCTAGGAATACTGAAATGAATCACTGAATATAATAACATTCAATTTCATATTCAACTGGATCTTCTCCAGTGCATTCGTTGACATCAATAGTTGGAGATATCTCCAAGAAAATCATCTTTAGTGACGAGACCCACTTTTTTGATGAATGGATATGTGAACAAGCAAAGTTGTCAGATTTTGGGCGATACCAATCCACATGAGATACCCCAGCACGAAGTGCATTCCGAGATAGTCACTGTTTGGTGCGAATTTTGGTCTGGCGGAATCACAGGTCCGTATTTCTTCTAAAACGAAACTGGCGCTACCATAACCGTCAACGGCAAGCGCTACAGATCGATGATAAGCGACATCTTGTGACCTAAACTGGATGATATGGATATCGACGATATGTGGTTCCAACAGGACAGCGCTACGTGCCACACAGCGCATGCCACGATGGACATTCTGCACGATCGATTTGAGGTCATGGTTGTCTCGCGCAGCGGTGACGTGAACTGGTCACCCAGATCGTGAGATTTAACGCCTTTAGACTTCTTCCTTTTGGGGCTATCTTAAATCGCAGGTCTATACGAATAAACCGCAAACAATTGATGCCCTCAAAGTCAACATAACGAACGATATCCAGCAAATGCAGCCAGGTTTATGCAACAAAATCATCGAAAATTGGAGCTCCTGAATACGTGCCACTAAGCAAAGCCGCGGTAGACATTTGAACGACGTTATATTCTATGCTAAATGGCATACGTTTAAAAATCGAGCGTTCTTATTGAAATACCCTTTGCATATTATGGGTGAAATTATTTAATCGTCGGCATACTACTTATAGTATTGTTGGTTTACCCTCGCCTTAGTCTTAAATTGGCTTCTTAGATCTGATAATTATGCTCTTATCACTCTGTAGTGCCACTGGTTTCCTTAAATCTCATTTTCTACGTTTCCATTTTCTACGTTACTTAGTATATTTCTATTTTAGTTAAGAAATACTGTCCATTGTAGACGATGGTAATAAAATTTAAAATAAGTCAATTTAGACCAAAAATAGTTAGACAACTTTTAGCGTATTAATATGCTTCTATTAATAAGAAATATTTTAACTGTTACTCTGAAGCTTCCAGATGACAGTTGTACAAGTTTTAAAGATCAAGTAAGTATAGGGCTCATAGTGCACAAAACTTATACAACTGTTGCAGCGTATATCTAGCAAACTTTATTAATTATTGTTGTTTCTCTCCTCCCCTCCCTCCACTGAAACACTCACCACCATGTACTAACAACTGACACTGTATTACACGATATAATTCTCACCCTGTATATATATATATATATATATATATATATATATATATATATATATATATATATATATATATATATATATATATATATATATATATATATATATATATATATATATATTGACACGACGTTGCGTAATCGCTTTTGGTTTTCGTATTACGTATTCTTGTTTCACCGCAAAATAATCCAACAACACTGACACACTCCAACACTGTGTATCTATACATGACCTTCACCACACTCGGCACGCTGGGCTTTTGTAAATTGCGGCCCCTAAGGCGCCGAAGAGGTCTGCCTGGAAAAAAATAGCCGGCCCCAAATCCCATTTAATGGACATTGTAAACCGTTCACGCAACGAACAGAGGTCGGCAAAGGGCGCAGTGAAGACTAAGGAGGAGGAGTTGAGGATGAAGAGGAGGCGCTTCTACCGATTGTCGACGGAGGAGAAGCCCAAGTTTCCATTACAGCACAGGAATTTCTACAGCCACGTCATGGAGAATAAAGAGGTAGTTAAGACGCTGTCCTTGTTGTCGACATGTACGCAGGATATGAAACCGGTATTTTTTTTAGCTTTATTTCATAATTCTATTTTTAAATTTAAGACTATGTTATTCACTTATATTGTTGTCTATATTAAAATATCCTTATATACACCCTGGTGCAATGCCAAATGAAATATTCATAGTATTCCGTTCTGTGTACACCCCTACGTAACTCTTGTCTCGATCATACTTATTCAGACAATAAAATGATGAAACTGCCTCCGTCGGTATCTCCTAGGTACACACCACGACTGGGCGACGTTTCAATAATATCTACTTGTAATTGCAACACACAGTATATATTGGTAGGAATATATGGGTAATGAGGTGTGTAGCAAATGTAAAATAAACATTATTATCTATCTCGCAAGTGGGATGAATGCGCATGTTTATGCGCATGTTATGGGGTTCTAATGCGCATGCTTGATAAAATGGGGAGGTGCCTAATGGTTGTCTGTGGGAGGGCCTATATACCTAATCGTCAGACGTTACAAATTTCATAGGTCTCGATTTAGTTAGTTGATAGTTGTTTTTTGTAATACGTCAGGTTTATTGTAAATATTATTTAATCAATTCCAAAGATAATTCTATGTAGATTCTAAGTAAGGCTTTTAAAAATGACAATAATATATGTATATATCTGATTATTTCTTAACTATAGGGCTCTTAAATATATTGTAATATTGTATGGTCATTTGGGTTAATAACATTATTATAATTAAGATTATCCTCATAATTGGTCTTATGAATTGCTTGATTTTCTTGAATTGATCATACTATAATATTCGTAATATTAAAAACAGATGCGGTTTAGTATCAGTACATGAGAGAAATTATTTCAAAAGATATCTCGATTCTAATTGATCGAGATTGGAGCATATTAGAAAAATATTTAAAACTCTTATTATTAAAAAGAATAAGAATTATTTTTGAAATAGGCAACATATTAATTTTTTATTTAATTTTGATCACAGCAAATAATTTTGGTAATTTATTAATAATTTTCTCCATACATGTCTACTGTGTGTTGTAATCCTCTGCTTTAACATACAACATTAAAGAGAAAAGGAGATCTTGCCTTTACTATTTATAGTCTAATGAGGGAGTCATTATCTATATACTCATAGATTCCTAATATACATAGCATATTCCTTTTTGATTCTTTGTGCTAAATCGTTGTACTTAATTCTATTACAGACAATAGTTTTAAAAGCTGTAATAAGTGGCTATGTATATACACATTAAAGTCCACTATTAATTGGAAGATTTACAATATTTGTTTTTATGTGACTTGATCCTAGTCGGAATTAAATACTCTACGATCCTATTAACCAATCACAACTAACAATACTCCTTAATGAGATTTCCCTATTTGATCTGTTTGATCCCACCTACTCCATCGTAACGTTACCTAGGGGGGGGTCCGAGGGGCGCTAAGACAAGCCCCTCGATTTACTTGTTTTAAATTTGTTACTAGAAGCGTTGAAACTCACAATACTCAGGTTGTACTGCAAATCAGTGGGCATGGTTTAAAGTTTTTCCAAATACATCGCATATAATACATGTTTTCTTTATAATATCCTGTAGGAAGTGAACCAGTTCATTGCCAGATGGAGACCCTACAGTATTTTATGGAGGAACGAGAAATCGCAGCGAGAACTTTTGACCGCATGTCTAGCAGAATTTGAAACTTCCCTACGGAAACACGAAGAATTGAACGAGAGATTGACGACGGAACCCGACGCGTTTATCATAGCCAACTGTTTAGCAATATCTACCGAGAAATTAAAATACGGTCTTGCTACTGAAATTAAGTCTTGCACTCATAGGTATGTCGCATACAGCTCGTATGTAAGAGTAGGACCAAGTGTGAGCTTTTCTATGTTGTGTAGAAGAAAGATTGAGACAGCATTCGTAAGGAAAAGGATGCACTTTACACGGGGCCAGATCGAAGTATGTGTACATTCATATTGTATACACATCAGTCTGAAAAGGTCCCAATATGACCGAGTAAAGACCAGGCTATTTCTTGCGCACCTCGTGGACGGTCCGATGTCGCAGTTTTGAGACTTGTTCCTATTCTTGACAAGCTGTACATAGTTTTACTTTTTGGGTTTTAAATTGAGTTGAATGCACTTTTTTAGAATTGGCCTTGCAATGAAGAAGAAATATCGAAGAGAAATGGATTATGTGTACGCTGTAATAAGCGAGATGGAAAGAAAACTGGAGAGGACAATCAGAGATTTAGATGATGTTCGGCTGATAATGGACACCCTTAAGAAAATTAGGGAGCAGGAGGTGGACATGGAGCTAAAGATTGACCCTATCGAGGTATGTATTTCGGAAAAATATATTTTAGATCTTAATAATATAGGTTCATACAAATATTTGCGTTATAGGATGCATTTAATGTCTTGAGTCGATTCGATGTAACTGTAGAAAAGGAGATCCTGGACCAAGTGGACAATCTTCGTTACACCTGGGCTCAGTTACTAGCTCGGGCTCTTAAAGTTCAAGTAAATCTATTGGATATGCAACCACAATTCCAAAACGACTTGAAAAATAACTTGGAGAAATTCCGACAAGATAAAATTGATTATTGTAACGAGTATCGTACGGCAGGCCCCATGCAACCTGGACTCAGTCCGAGAGAAGCTTCTGACAGACTTATGCTTTTCCAAGTAATTTATTTGTTTTAACATATCTATATAGATCTTGGTCTCCAGAGGAACTTGTCACATGCCTGATAATTATTAGAATTCCATCTGGAAACCAAGAATTAATTTTGTAATAAGAAATAAATTTCGTTTTGATTGTTCATTTTATATTTCTTACAATGTATTGTTTTTCCAATACAGAACCGCTTCGAAGGAATGTGGCGCAAACTACAAACCTACCAAAGCGGCGAGGAGTTATTCGGTCTACCCACGACAGATTATCCTGACTTGGCTCAGATAAGAAAAGAATTGAATCTCCTTCAGAAGCTCTACAAACTTTACAACGACGTCATTGACCGTGTCAACAGCTACTACGACATCCCATGGGGAGATGTAAATATAGAAGAGATAAATAATGAACTCATGGAATTTCAGAACAGATGTAGAAAGCTGCCGAAGGGTTTAAAGGAATGGCCAGCTTTCTTCGCGTTGAAGAAGACGATCGACGATTTTAACGACATGTGTCCACTATTGGAACTTATGGCTAATCGAGCTATGAAACCGCGACATTGGCAGAGGATTATGGACGCTTTACATCACATATTCGATTTCGAAAATGACGGATTTTGTTTGAAAAATATATTAGAAGCTCCGCTTCTTCAACATAAGGAGGATATTGAGGTACTGTAGAGGGCAAAGTACGACAATTCCAATGTGACTTTTTATTTCAGGATATTTGTATATCAGCTATGAAAGAGAGAGATATCGAAGCTAAGCTTCGCCAAGTTACGAACGAATGGTCAGTTCACGAGCTGACGTTTATGCCGTTTAATAATAGAGGAGAGTTGTTACTAAGAGGCGACACAACTGCTGAAACTATTGGACAACTTGAAGATAGTTTAATGATTTTAGGATCGCTACTCTCCAACAGGTAATCAAAAACATGGTATTTTAATACATGTAGAAATTAATTAATAATTAATTATATGGCAATAATTCTTTGAATTACCCAACTCCTCACGTAATGTCACATAAAACTTTACGTTGAACAGAGTAATCTCTCTTAGAAATGTGAAGCAGCATGGCTTTTCGTAAGCGACTTTGGTAAGTAAGTAGCTACCTACGGGAAACAGAATGGTTTCACGTAGGTAGCTTTGGCGTTTACCAAGCAGATGGCGCGTTTGTGAATTTCTACATGTATTGCTTGTACTGGTTGGTGTAAAACCCCTCTAATATTTTCAAAGTGCATAATCCGGTATATTTGCACTCATGATTTTTAACAAGGATGAAATCGCGATATTCAGTTCTGTTCAGGGACTAGTTCAGTATAACTGAGAATTAATTAGATGGCAATAATTCTTTGAATGATTTTTGAAGTGATAACTTCTTATGGGAGGGTAAACCGCTTCGTTACGTAACGCGTTACAGCGCCAGTCTGTCTGGCTTCCCTTTCTCTCACGCATACGGCAGCGGTAGGCAGGCTCCTCCTCTCTCACTCTAACCCACAGCGCTAGCCGTATTTCGGACAGACGCTTCCCCCTCTCTCGCACGATCTCGAGCTCTATCTCCTCCTCTCTGCGTGCTTTCGCTGTCTACATCCACGTGCATGTGCATGTGTGCGTCGCTGTTGCTGCGGGGCCGCCTCTATGATTTAGTAATTAGTAAATTTAGTAATTTTACAGCATATCATAGTAAAACAATAATTATACACGTTCTGATAAACATAATTAAAAAAAAATTTAATATTAAGTTAATGAATAAATAAAGGAAAATTTTTATTATCAATAACTCATAAATTTTTTAATACTATTATAATTTAAATATTAAAATTTTTAATTTTAAATATTAATTTTAAAATATTTTAAATTAAAAATTCCATTTATTTAAACAAAATTATTCAATAAATTAATAATTATTTTCACTACTTAAATTTTTTTCATTGAAATAATTATTAATAATTATAATTACGTTAATAACTTTGTTTAATTAAATTAAAAGAAATTTTGTTAAATTTAAACTTTATTTATTATTTTGTATTACATAAATGTAAAAACTATAATAATTTTAAGTTAATTTTAATAGTTAACTATAATAGCCAAAAAAAAATTTGAAATGCTGACATTACATTGCGTCTATTTTATATTGTAAAAAAAATAAATTGAATTAAATAAATAAATAAATTAAAACCGTGGATCACCTGGGAAAATACAAAATATACATACAATTTAAGTATTAACCTAAGCTTTTCTCAAGTTAAGCAATTTCAATATCAAATAGTTCAACTTAGATTAGTTTAAGTTATCACTTCTGTCGGGCGTCCCGTGACGCACACGTTTTTTTTACATGTATAATGCTAATCAATGTGAATGTTAGATACAACGCTCCATTCAAGAAACAAATTCAGCAGTGGGTCAACGATTTATCCAACACAAACGAGATACTGGAAAGGTGGCTTTTGGTGCAGAATATGTGGGTCTATTTGGAGGCCGTATTCGTTGGAGGCGACATTGCTAAACAACTGCCAAAAGAGGCGAAGAGGTTCTCTAAAATAGATAAGTCTTGGCAGAAAATTATGCAGAGGGCCCACGAAACACCTGGAGTAGTATCTTGTTGTGTTGGTAATGTTAAACGTTACAACTAATCTGTAATATAATACATTTTTCTAATGTACTTTAGGTGACGATCTACTGAAACAGCTGCTGCCTCACCTACAGGAGCAACTGGAGCTGTGTCAGAAATCTTTGAGCGGATATCTGGAGAAAAAGAGGATGATGTTCCCTAGATTCTTCTTCGTGTCGGACCCCGCCCTTTTAGAAATCCTAGGGCAAGCGTCAGATTCGCATACCATTCAAAATCATCTTCTGTCAATTTTCGACAACACTAGGTGGGTGAAGTTCCACGACATAGAGTACAATAAGATAACAGGTGTGATATCTTCCGAGGGAGAAATAATTATGCTGGAGAAGGCCGTAAGGGCAGAAGGCAGTGTCGAGACGTGGCTAGCTCAGTTATTGCAAACATCGCAATCATCTTTACACGCTATCATTCGACAGGCTTACGTCATGATAAATGACCCGGCATTCCATCTCTTACAGTTTCTCGATAAAATGCCAGCCCAGGTTAGTGCGTTCGATGTATAAAATTCCTTAGCATGTTCATGGTTTATCATTTTCAGATTGGTCTTCTGGGCCTTCAAATGATCTGGACTAGAGACGCCGAAGCAGCTCTTATGCAAGCCAGACACGACAAAAAGGTTATGCCAGACACTAATAATAAATTTTTAGAGTTGTTGAACACTCTTATCGATCAGACCACCAAGGACCTTACGAAAATAGAAAGGACCAAATTCGAGACGTTAATAACTATCCACGTACACCAAAGAGACATCTTTGATATTTTGGTAAGTGTGTCAAAATATTCAAAAACTGTACTGATTAAATCGCTTCCAGTGTCGTCTAAATGTAAAGCATGTCAACGATTTCGAATGGCTGAAACAATGTCGATTCTACTTCAAGGAAGAACAAGATAAAACTCTTATTATAATAACAGATGTAATATTTTCTTATCAAAATGAATATTTGGGATGCACCGATAGATTGGTCATAACTCCCCTTACTGACAGGTATACACATGTACCGTGTGCTGTTTACTCACTGGATGATGTGTTTTATATTTTAGGTGTTATATAACCCTTGCTCAAGCTTTGGCAATGAGTATGGGAGGTGCCCCCTGTGGACCTGCTGGTACTGGCAAAACTGAGACCGTTAAGGATATGGGAAAGACTTTAGCAAAATATGTAGTGGTCTTTAATTGCTCTGATCAAATGGACTATCGGGGACTTGGTCGTATTTATAAAGGTTAGGAAATCCGCATCTTCGGATAATCTAGATTGCTGTTTTTATCTGTTCTTATGTAGCACCAGTGGCGGTTCGCGAGTTAGAAAATAGGTGAAGATATGTAAATAGTTAGAAAAAAAGTAGATTAATTTTTCTTAAAACGTATTTATAGCCAAGCTGATAGAGCTATCTAATTTTTGTACATCAAATCAATTCCTCGATCTTTTAGTGAGGCGTAGTTATCTGTTATATCTTCATAAAATGACTGATCCTTCTTTAGTTCTAGCAACAATTCTTTCTTGATAGAAACAGTTGCTAAAGATTTCTTCTTGGGAAATGATATTTCTTGAATACGTCTTTATACGTTTAAGATACGAAAAGCCCCTTTCCACTGATACACTTGTTGATGGAATAGATAAAATTATACAAAACAGTTTGTAAACTTCTGAAAAATGTCTTTGTATTCATACCGTTTTTTAAGCAGTTCATGCAGCGGTATAGTGATGTAACTTTCATTACTATATAACAGGTAAAGTTCGTTTCTTTAAGTCGTTGATGTTTGGTAAATATATTTCCATAAAATTGTTCCAAATTTTCAAAAGCATTAGAAGGGAAACACGAGCTATATTGTTAAAATTTTGCCAGCAAAATAGTTTTTTAACATTGGGCTGATACATAAAATTTATAATTTGTAAACCAAGCAAATTTGAAATTTATAAGATTTACCAGATTTCTTAATCTTTCTTTTGGCGAATATTGATAAAACAGTCGTAGATCTTTCTTCCAGTAGAACGTCTCTTTTGTCTTTGTCTTTCCAGCGATAGAACGGTGTTTCCAACAAATTACAAATAATATGGTTAACTGAATTCATTATAAATAATGTAAAATATTATTTCATTTAATATTGTCACTAACAAAGTTGAAATATCACTAATTATACCACCACTCAGTTGGTCAATTAACACATTAAAATCAAAAAAGCAAGTCTAATGATGAAAAATGAGAAAAACAACGCAAATTCAATAAATTCACCACATTAAAAAACAGACCGCGCTTCAGTACATACTTCAGAATAGATGGGAGTGCACTGTGCAGATACCCTATAAAATCTCGGGAAACTCTTCACCTAGGGGGAGGGAGAAGACGGACTAGACGGGCGTAGGCTATTGCGTGACGTCACGTTACCATGCAACCCGCTGTAACAGTGCATATTTGAAGGCACGTGATTTTCATCTCTGCACCTGCGAGTTATTTATATTATACAGGGTGATTTAGTTAACCCGTTCATTAAAAGTTTATGAACTTCCCATTGGAATTCATTTTTTTGAATTTGGAATCAGGGGTTAGCGGGGACGATCTGTTCAACTAAAGTATTTTTGCTTTTCTGACACTTCCGGTTATACCGGAAGTAGCTATCAACTTCCTTATTTTAAATAGAATACCCAGTATATTATTACATTTTTGTATTACACTGCTGATTTTAAGTGAACTTTCTTAACAATTCCCTATACCTACCTTCAGCAGTTTTTGAGATATTTTAATTTTTTTGAAATAATTAGGTTTTGTAGTATCCCATTGGAATGCTCGTCACTTATTCAAAACAAAAGTTATAGTAACAAATCTTGGGCTGTAATTAGGCGGATTATTAGGCTTTCAGGTGATATGTAGTTTGATATCTTATTATTTACAGGGTGTCCAAAAAATTGAGTTCATTCTGACAAACTTCAACTGCTCAAAAGTCAATTTTATTCAATGAAACACTCTGTATTTTATTGCTTTCTGTGATGGAGAATTAAGTGATATTTCAATCGGTATTAGGATTCCCTACACCTATCTGCTACCGTTTTCTTGCTATCGAAGTATTTTTTATTCGATACCATAGTTTTCCATTTTATTAATTTACTTCTGACCAGCGGGCCATGAAAATTAAAACAACGTAACATTTATATTAATTTTTTATCATAAACAATGGTGCAAAATTATTGAACAAAAAAAAATCATCATGAATAAAAAGCATATTTTAAACGATTTGGAACTTACATTAGCCTAAACAATAAAACATAATACAACATTTTTTGAACAAAATTATTTACATTGATGAGTCAAAATTTAACAGAGAAGGGATAATAAATTGGCATGTTTGGGCAGAACAAAATCCACGAATGGTGCGTGAAGGTAACTTTCACAATACATTTAGTTTTAATGTTTTTTGTTTGATGATAGATAATCGCGTGTGTTTTGAAGTGTATGATGAAAATTTAAATTCTCGTAAATACCTAGAAATTCTTAGAACGGTGGTTTCAAATTTTTTGGAAAATTTGCCACTAAATATTCTAAATACGTGTTGGTACCAAATGGATGGCGCTCCAGCCCACTCAACCCATGAAGTTTACCATGAGTTAACAAATATGTTTGAAGATCGCTGGTTTGGGCGTAATGGTCCGGCTCTATGGCCTCCCAGATCACCCGATCTAACACCCCTTGATTTTTTTATGGGGCCATATCAAGAATAAAGTCTACTCAACGCCCGTCAATACCAGAGATGATTTATTACACCGAGTTAGAACTGCCTTCACCGAACTAGATGAAGGAATGGTATTGAAAACTACGACCGTTGAGATTAATAAACGAGTTTTATTGTGCTTAGAATACAACCGATGGCACATAGAACAGTTGTTACACCAATAAGACCCAATTGTTAACATTTAGTTATTATTGTTATTATGTTTTATTGTTTAGGCTAATGTAAGTTCCAAATCGTTTAAAATATGCTTTTTATTCATGATGATTTTTTTTTGTTCAATAATTTTGCACCATTGTTTATGATAAAAAATTAATATAAATGTTACGTTGTTTTAATTTTCATGGCCCGCTGGTCAGAAGTAAATTAATAAAATTGAAAACTATGGTATCGAGTAAAAAATACCTCGATAGCAAGGAAACGGTAGCAGATAGGTATAGGGGATCCTAATACAGATTGAAATATAACTTAATTCTCCATCACAGAAAGCAATAAAATACAGGGTGTTTCATTTAAGAAAATTGACTTTTGAGCAGTTGAAGTTTGTCAGAATGAACTAAATTTTTTGGACACCCTGTAAATAATAAAATATCAAGCTACATATCACCTGAAAGCTTAATAGTCCGCCTAATTACAGCCCAAAATTTGCTACTATAACTATTGTTTTGAATAAGTGACGAGCATTCCAATGGGATACTACAAAACCTAATTATTTCAAAAAAATTAAAATATCTCAAAAACTGCTGAAGGTAGGTATAGGGAATTGTTAAGAAAGTTCACTTAAAATTAGCAGTGTAATTCAAAAATGTAATAATATACTGGGTGTTCTATTTAAAATAAGGAAGTTGATAGCTACTTCCGGTATAATCGGAAGTGTCAGAAAAGCAAAAATACTTTAGTTGAATAGATCGCCCTCGCTAACCCCTGATTTCAAATTTTAAAAAATGAATTCCAATGGGAAGTTCATAAACTTTCAATGAACGGGTTAGCTGAATCACCCTGTATATAACGCGCGCATGGACTATTGAAGATTTAAAGATCGTTCCAATACAAACACAGTGTTTTAGTATATAGCGGCATATTATACTTGACATAAAAATATAATGTTTTTCATAACAAAATTTATTTGAATGTACATATTAAAAACATGATTATATATCCCAAAAATATAAAAAAAGAAA
Organism: Rosalia funebris; assembly: GCA_037954035.1. Lineage (NCBI taxonomy): Eukaryota > Metazoa > Arthropoda > Insecta > Coleoptera > Cerambycidae > Rosalia > Rosalia funebris. Next base: position 39,070,346 of record JAZFAV010000015.1, read on the forward strand.
TCCCAGTCTCAATTTATTTGGTGAAGAAGCACTTCACCTACTTCATCTGAATAGCCGCCACTGTGTAGCACTTATAGTTCATACCAAATATCCTTGCTTAAGCCAGAGTTGCAGTTACGACAAATAAATGGGTCTTATTATTTTATAGGTCAGCATAATATATTTATATTTTACTTGTTCTGTACTAGGTTTGGCACAATCAGGATCATGGGGATGTTTCGACGAATTCAACAGAATAGAATTACCCGTATTATCAGTAGCTGCTCAGCAAGTTGCCGTCGTTTTAGCTGGAAAAAGGGAAAAAAAGAAAACATTCCAATTCACTGACGGCGATATTATAGAACTATGTCCCGAGTTCGGTATCTTTATAACTATGGTAAATTTATTTCATCTCATTTCTATTATTATTCAACTGACATTTCCGCAGAATCCTGGATACGCGGGTAGAAAGGAACTACCAGAGAACCTGAAGATACAGTTTAGAACAGTGGCGATGATGGTACCCGATCGTCAAATCATCATCAGAGTGAAGCTCGCTAGCTGTGGTTTCCTGGAAAACATAACGCTGGCAAGAAAATTTTATACGCTCTACAAATTGTGCGAAGAACAATTGACGAAGCAGGTTCACTATGATTTTGGTCTGCGGAATATTCTGTCCGTACTTCGCAGCTTAGGAGCGGCGAAGAGAGTCAATAACAAAGACACAGAAAGCACAATTGTGATGCGGGTGTTGAGAGACATGAATTTGTCGAAACTGATTGACGAGGACGAGCCACTATTTATATCCCTTGTAGCTGACTTATTTCCTAACCAAGCCCTGGAGAAAACTGCTTATCCAGAATTAGAAGAGGCAATAAATAGCCAGGTGGAGGAGGCTGGGTTAATCAATCATCCATCTTGGGGCCTAAAATTAATTCAGGTAACGTGTGCCTTCATATCTACCATATTCTTATCATGCACATTCATTAGTGGGTGACTAAAAGTGTTAAATGTTTATTTTTAATTGATTAATTAGGTTATTAATAGAAAATTGATTATATTCATTATCGATATCTATTAATCGTAACGTTATGTTAGTTGTATGAGACACAACGAGTTCGTCATGGAATAATGACGCTAGGTCCAACTGGCGCTGGAAAAACTACTTGCATTCAGATTCTAATGAAGTCTCTTACTCAAATGGGAGATTTTCACAGGTAACACCCCTCCTTAGTTCGTATATCGACGCACTGCTTCATTAAACGTTTCAGAGAAATGAGGATGAATCCCAAAGCAATCACTGCATCTCAGATGTTTGGGAGACTCGACGTTGCTACTAATGATTGGACTGATGGAATATTCTCCGCTTTGTGGAGGAAAACTTTAAAATCAAAACCAGGTAACGAATCGTTTGTAACGAGAAGTAGTTTTAACAGAACGATTTTACCTCCTAGCCGAACATATTTGGTTAGTATTGGATGGTCCAGTTGATAGTATATGGATAGAAAACTTGAACTCAGTCCTTGACGATAACAAAACTTTAACTCTAGCAAATGGAGATCGTCTATCGATGGCTCCGAACTGTAAAATTATTTTTGAACCGCATAACATCGACAACGCCTCACCTGCTACTGTATCCAGAAACGGCATGGTTTATATGAGTTCATCAGGATTAACCTGGAGGCCCGTGGTCAGGGCGTGGATGAAGAGTCGGAGTCCAAGAGAACAAGATATTTTCATGAAATTGTTTGACGACTCATTCGCAGAACTGTATAGCTGGGGAACTCAGAACCTGAATCTGGTCATAGATGTGCTTCAGTGTAATATCACATTACAAATATTGAAACTACTAGAAGGTGGGTAGCGTAAAATAGTTAGGAATTCTGTTTAGAATATTTTTTATATAAAATTAATTTATTAATTCTAAACTAAACGCTAAACGCTATCCTAAAGATCGAGTTCTAGAAATGTTTCGGGGATTGGAAGAAGCGTTGACATGAGTGTATAATATCTAATAGGGACTATTTTGAAGTGGATAACATTGATGCAGACAAATAAATAAAATCCTTTCTAAAAATCGGAAATTCCCGTCATTATTTGAACACGAAGCATGTACACTGTTGATATTTTGTAGGCTTGATTCCTCGTATATACACTGTGTTGATATTTTTTAGGCTTGATTCCTAGTCAAACAGATACTGACGATACATCTGTTTCAAAATCTGACACTGGCGATGATGATGAATTGATGGACGAAAGTGAGAAGACTGAAGAAATTAAAGTGCTTACACCTGAGCATCTCGCCAAATTATACGTATTTGCCCTCATTTGGGGAATGGGTGCCTATCTTGAGATGGATGACAGGCTGAAGTATGATGTATTTCTAAAAGAGAACCTAACTTTCTTGGATTTACCAATAAATAACCGCAAAAATCCAGATGTAGGTAGAAAATTTTAATTCGCGTACGAAAATTAAGGAGCTCTATTTCAGGCGAACGTATTCGATTATGCAGTTAATTCAGACGGCGAGTGGGTCCTGTGGAGCTCCATGGTTACAAATTACGTTTATCCAGAAACTAGTACACCGGAATATTCAACAATCCTAATACCAATTCCCGACAACGTCAGGATAAATTATTTAATAGATACTATCGCTAAACAAGAGAAGGCCGTTCTACTAATCGGGGAACAGGGCACGGCAAAAACTGTGATGATGAAGTCTTATATGAAAAAGGCCAACCCCGAAGTTTACCTGAGCAGGGCTTTTAACTTTTCTAGCGCTACTTCCCCCTACCAGTTTCAGAAGACTATAGAAAATTACGTCGAGAAGAGAATGGGGAATAAGTTCGGCCCAGCCAATGGAAAGAAAATGATTGTTTTTATTGATGATATTAATTTACCGGAAATTAATTGCTGGGGGGATCAGGTGTGTATCGAATTTAATAAGTAATGTCAGACAGTACTTCGGATATACACGATATTCCAATGTATGGCAGATGTAAGACATTTATCACTAATTATAATTGGGAATTTTGTAATATCTAAAATAATAGGAGCCTTGTTTTTTGTGGTGAGGTAGGAGAAAATCTTCGAAAGACACCTGAAGGTCTAGATAGTATCGGATTCGTGTTACAGATCTGCTGCTTCACGTCTACCCACCAAAAACTCCAGCCCCTTTTTCGACATTACTTCTATCTTCTCTCCTGTTTTTAATATATATTACTTTACTGTTCTATTTCTACTTCTACTTTGATTTTTACTCTATCTACTCCCTGTACTGCTGCGGCTACGATTACCCATCTTCCTCCCTTTGTCTCGCCCTTTCTTCCTCCTCTTTCCTTCTAAAAATATCTCGCGAGAATCTCTTAATCACCTCCCATGCTTCTTTTCCGCTTAACATTATTTCCTGGCGGTTCTCTTCCCCGAATATCGCGCCACATTCACTGTCCAGCATTTGTTTTTCCCGACTCTATCTTAAGCACACAGAAGTATGCTTCGGGTCGTCCATCTCGCCACAATGGTGGCATCTATCTATTGTTCTCCCTATCCTCTTGGTATATGTCCAGAAATTTCCGTGTCCGGTCAACAGCTGAGAGAGATAATAATCCATCTCCCTCTCGCTTCTGCTATTACTGTAAGTTTCTGCTACATCTCTGTAATAGGAGCCCTAGATGTTTCAACGAACACTCAACACTGAACAATAGTTATAGTGAAGTTGTAGAGTTAAAGTAAATGAATAGCAAGTATTTTAGATGTTCGGAAGTTAAACGTTGACGTAGGTCGTTTAAAACTCAAGAAAGCAAGAATTCAAAATCTACCAAGGTAATCACAGCGTACTTAAAACTTGAAAGTTTTTCAGGAACGCCACTTTATATTGTCTATATCACAGTGTGTAAAGCCAGCCTCCTTACCCTCAAGGGAGTTATAAATGTATACTCTGATTCGAAATCCGGAGTTACTCTAGTAGATTGTTTAAGTTTACTTTTTGCATGGTCATTAGGCTATCATGATAGAAAATAAACTTGCGCAGATTAATCATAACGTTTAGTGCGTTGATGATTATAGTATATCTAAGCGAGGTCCTTGTTATCTTCATATTAACAAATAAATTCGCGAAAATATATTATGAACGTTGGGACATTGGGTCATTGGTTGAATTGGAATTATTGAGCTAGTGAAACAGAGAATACCTCTCTTGGAACAGGTGAACCGATTATGCCTTAAGTTAGTCTCTAATCAAGTGCCCAATGCGCCACAAGAGGCTGTATTGGTAAAGGCGTATTTGGTAGTTATTTGCGAAAAAGTTAATCTATAAATTGTATTTTAGCAGTTTCTAACACCTTCTGTATTCTATATAGATGCATATGGTATATTTTAAAAAATTCGGCAGATGGTTTCATGTACTGCTCGTCAAGAATAGAAGAAAGAGTGAGGCAGCACTCGGAGGGAAAAGAATGTACTTTACGTCTGGCCAGATCGAATTCTGTTCACATTCAATATAATATATTCATCGATATTGTAACGAATTTACTAGAAAGTTCTTTATTTCGAACACTTATTTACAACTGAACTATTTACAAGTCCAACTAACTAACTAACTTTCTTTCTACTTTAACTTTATAAACTAACTTTCGCACAATGTCGCTCGACAATGTTCGGGATCGCTCGAGGCGTTCGTGACACTATTCACTCTGCAAGGGTCTCCATGCGACTGGCAATGAGTAAAGACCAGGCTATTTACTGCGCACCTGGTGGACGATCCGATATCGTAGTGTTGAGACTTGTCCCTATTCTTTACGAGATGTATGGAGTTGCGTCCGTTACGTGTAATAATACGCGTTTTTTTAATGTTATCTAAGTAGGCGCTTTGTATTTTGTTTCTGAGACCTGAGACTGTTATCCACAAATTTCGAAATTGTTTTCAAATTTCTGACGCACAGTATTGTTGATGAACTTATTCGAACGTCGGCTGGCCTATAGTGTCGTTGGTATTTTCCACACTGAACCAAGCAATTTTGCCTCGTATGTCAATAACTATCGTTGTTTGAACTTCTTCACCTATTGACTTTATGCCATTCATGAATAAATCATCGCTTAGGACGTAAAATTAAATAAATAAAACTTAATGCTCAAACATGCACTAGAGCAATATGCCTGATACGCCATATGAGTATTGTATAACTCCGGCGATACTCAGCAGTGGTCATCACTCACAGTGAATATCATGGAGAGAATAAATGGCAACACGTATATTTTAACTTTGTATTTTAATGTATATTAGTATTAATACACATCATTTTCATGTTTACAATTGTGCTCTTCCAAAAATTGTATTATCGTCTATAAAAAGAAGTCGAACTTACGAATGTACGAACAACTGCCGCTCTTTAATAAAAAATATCTTCATCGAGTCATACCATCTGATTTTTTAGATAACGAATGAAATTGTGCGTCAAACTATGGACATGGGCGGGTTCTATAGCCTGGAGAAACCGGGTGAATTTACTACTATCGTCGATGTGCAATTTGTGGCGGCAATGGGGCAGCCAGGCGGTGGCAAAAACGATATACCCTCCAGAATCAAACGGCAGTTCTGTATCTTCAACTGCCCTTTGCCGTTAGACGTCTCTATAGATAAAATATTCAGCGTTATAGGTCAGGGACACTACAACGTGAAGAGAGGGTTCACGGCCGAGGTGCGAAATCTAGCCAAGAAGCTCATACCTTTGACTAGAAACTTATGGAGGAATACCAGACAGAAGTTATTACCCACGCCGGCAAAATTCCACTATGTCTTCTCGCTGCGAGATCTGTCCAGGATTTGGCAAGGCCTGGTTGGTATAACGTACAATTAACTTAATGTTAGTATAGTGAAAGTAGTTAGTTTTAGTGGTTATCCTTCTATTCCAGGTACTATTGCAACTAATAAAACATCAATAACTTGAACAGAGATATATTCTAATTCTTCTTACCTTCATACTAGTTTTCTACAATTTGAAACCATAAAAATGGACCTTTTTCCTACGGTTGTGTGTGAAATTCTAATTTATACATTGTTAATTATGTATAGATACATTTTGTCACACTAATGTGTTAACTAACAATAACACATGTGTTGTTAATGAACATAACATCAGTGGACAGTTAATTATTGGTGAACAAATAATTAATTATACAATTTGTACATTTTGAAATATGTATTGCTGAAGTCTGCAAGGGAAGAGGTTGTAAGCCTGCAAAGTAGACTGCGAGGCTTCCAAATTTATTACTGAGATTGTAGAATCTGTTTGAGGAGATGTTTAAAGGGGAGATTAAATATTTTCTTAATTATCTTCTGTTTTATTTGTCATTTTACTTTGAATATAATTTTTAGTATACCCCTCCGTATTTTTCTTCCGTTCCGTTCCTTTGTTATTCCTTACCACCATGGCGTGGTAAGGAAGAACAAAGGAACAGGGTTCTTATATCATGACATACATCGACCAATAATATTGTCAATATCCTTTGACTGACTATTCTGTATACTCCACTGAATTCGGAATTTTAGGAACATAGAAATGTGAAGGGGAACTTTACCAATGGTACATTTCCAATGTACAATTGGTATACATTGGACATTGTATGAATGTACCTATTTCAATCCTTTTGGTACAAAACTATAGTCTACATTTTTTAGGTACGTAATTAAAAAATAAAAGACGGTGGCGGCAGAAACGCCTTTCCAATATATTTTTTTTAAAGTAACATAAAATCACTATAAGATATTTATTCTTAGTACTTAATAGTATGACCTATTCCTGTTTTAGTTCTAGTATAACAGAATTAAAACAGGGCCAACAGAACAGAACAGTTATAACGGAATCGATCATTTGAATATTATCAAGAGTCAGTTTCACTAACTCTCGCAGTGCAGAACAATTATTCATATTAGCCTAAAATACTTATCTTCTTTAAGAGATTTAGCACCCCTCTAAAAATGTCTGTAGTTCCTATTTGGTACATATTCTAGATTTAATTGGTTCGTACCTGTCATTTGGCCTTTGTATTTTAACAGCAATTTTTTTCCTGATTCTGAACGTCGTCTTCAGCATGGAGTAGTGCGACGATATTGTTGAAACTTTTAGTCTCTTTTACTCTTCGCAAAAATAAGCCAACAGTATATTCAGAATCATTGCTTTCTTTATTGGTATAACACCACTTGACAAACTTATTAGAATGAGTGTCTCAGATATCTTTTTGATTTTGCTGGCAGAGTACTTAATATAGTATTCTCTGCCGCTTCATAAATTCAATTTGGAACTTTGCTCAAGCAAGAATTTATTATAAAATAAAAAAGTCAAATGTTTGTTTGCTTTATGGTTGATGTTTGTCATTCATTTCAAATTAAGTGGTATTAAAAAATCATTATTATTATATACATAGTTAGGGTAAAGCGCTTATTGGAGTTCACGAGGTTTTTTGCTCATATAAAAAACTGCATCATCACTTGGAATGCGCACTTTTTTCGTAAAAACTAACTATTTTATTATCATTACATTAGGTTGGGACCCTATCAACTGTTATCGAATCCGAAACTTGTATGATGTTGCTGTGGAAGCACGAATGTACCAGGGTCTTCTCAGATCGATTTACCATACAATCTGACAAAGATTGGTTCAACGAAGAACTACTTAATCTAGTAGAAGAACAGTTGGGAGCGGACTTAAGAGAAAAAACCAAAGAAAACCCAGTATTCGTAGATTTCATGAGGTATGTATGAACGAAATTGTAAATACATTAGGCACAAAAATTAAGGGATGTAAAGAAATCCTAAATTTTTAGATGATATTCAAAGGGCTATAACTTGGAGGAAACGGATGATTTTCTTATGATTACTCAAAACTGCTGATGGTAAAACATTTTGAACTCAAGGTCTGAAAACTAGAAACTTGGAGACTCAATCTGCTTTTTTAAAAATTGCTCTGCGACTATTTTTCTCCAAGTTGCAACCCTTTAAAAATCACCTAAAATTTAGAACTTTTTACATCCCTTCCTTTTTTTGCCTAGTTTAGTTAAAAACTAAACAGTTATCAAACTGTTTAGTTAAGTAGACATTTGTATCTGTTAACAATGTATCTGATATGTATCAATTTTCTAGAGACGCTCCCGAACCCACTGGGGAAGAAGGAGAAGATGCAGATATGGAACTGCCAAAAGTCTATGAACCTGTGAGTGAAGAAAATGTATTACGCGAAAGATTGGATATGTTTCTGGCGCAATTCAACGAGATGGTAAGAGGAAATGGAATGGATTTAGTCTTCTTCCCAGATGCTATGTTGCATCTGGTAAAAATATCACGTGTCATACGACATCCTCGAGGAAATGTCATGCTTGTAGGTAGGTGGCAAAGAAATATTTACCACTTTCATACTATATATATATATTTAGAACATTAATAATTTATATCACAGAGTTTTAAATTATTTAATTTGAATGTAGGTCTTCAAGCCTAGCTAAACAGTTGTAGATCGTATTGTTTCTTTTTTTATTAATTGTTATTTATTATATATTAATTATTATTATAGGAGTTGGAGGCAGCGGGAAACAATCCCTGACCAAGCTCTCCTCATTCATAGCTGGCTACAAGACCTTTCAGATAGCCTTAACGCGCTCATACAATCTAGCCAACTTTCTGGAGGACTTAAAGATGTTGTATAGGTCCTGCGGTTGCCAAGGAAAGGGTACTACTTTTATCTTCACGGATTTGGATATAAAGGAGGAAGGATTTTTGGAGTACCTCAATAACATACTATCTGGAGGCGTTATATCCAACTTGTTTACGAAGGACGAGCAAGCTGAAATAATTCAAGAACTGACGCCATTTATGAAAAGAGAGAACCCAAAGAGAACCTTAAATCATGAGGTTGTCATGGAATACTTTATGAATAGGACCTGTCAGAATTTGCATATCGTTTTCTGTTTCTCTCCGGTGAGACTAATATAAAAAAACAAATTGTAGGGTAAAATATTTAACTTGCAAATTCAAATTCGTAGGTTGGGGAAAAGTTCAGGAATAGAGCTCTGCGCTTTCCTGCTTTAATATCGGGCTGTACAATAGATTGGTTCCAGCCATGGCCAAAAGACGCTCTGGTTTCAGTGGCAAAACATTTCCTGTGTGATTTTCAAATCGCTTGCACAGAAGAAGTTAAAGAAGAACTAGTTAATGCCCTTGGTTCTATACAGGATGTAGTGTCTGGAACATCTTCAGAATATTTTCAAAGGTACTAGTCTGTTTATTGTTAGGAAATAATAAGGATATATGATCAGAATCGTAGGCGCAGAATATTTATTTATATGTTCTAGATTTCGCAGAGCTACACATGTTACTCCGAAATCTTACCTGAATTTCATTGCGGGTTACAAGAGTATCTACAATAGTAAACAGACGGAATTGAACGATGGAGCCTTGCGAATGGATACTGGCTTGGAGAAATTGGCCGAAGCTTCGTCGTCGGTGTTAGTTTTGAAGAAAGAGCTGGCTGTTATGGAACAAGAGCTTGCTGATGCGTCACAACGAGCTGAAAGAGTACTTACAGAGGTAAATCATGACAATGCAGTTCGTTTTATATAAAATATTAGATCATTTAGTAGTTAATAGTCGCGGTGTACACATGTTAATAGATTCACATGATATCTCAGAAGCTATCTACAGGATGTTAAAATTAAGTACGTAGACAAACTTTATATAATTTTTTTATATTATTTTAAGACAGAAAAAATATATAAACATGTATCCTAAATGTATAGCTTCTCGAGATAGTGTCTTAATTTATTTTTTTCAGTGTTATGGCGATTTGTTATGACTAACCAAATTTGAGAAAAACTTCTAATTTAACGTTATTTTCTTAAATTTTTCACTCCCTTGACGTTTTTCATTGTCTTTACGGTTTACAAGTTATTTGTTAAAAAAACTGCCTTGTTTTAAGGTTAATTTAATAACTATTAACAGTGCTCATGATACTTGTACATCGTTATTAATTTTTGAAATGATCTTCTAATTAAAAATAAAATTACCGGAATGCATGCGTTTCTGCACTTTATCGATTAGTAGACCCGTTTAAAAATACCAGGATTATTTATTATAATTTCGCATGACTCTTGTATTCAGCTTCTTGTAGTTATTTCTTTACTTTGAAATGTGGTTCTATAAAGTAATGATTTTCGGTGTTCCCAGAGAAAAAAATCGAGCGGATTCATATCGGAAGATAACGAAAAACTTGGTAAAAAAAAGGATGGTAAAATGTGTAAAAATAAAACGTTCAATTAGACTTTATTCTCAAACTTAGTCAGTGTCGTCGTGACAAAAAAAGTGTGGCACTAAAAGGGTTATAAGTGTTATAACCCCAAACTAATTAAGATCTTGTAGATTATTTAAAAAGTTAGAGACGTATTTCAATAAGTACTATTAAGGGCATTAAAGGAATTTGGATTAAGTATTCTTAAAACTGTGTAAGAATAAACTGCGTAAAATGATAAATGTTTAAAACCCTCTATATAAAATCTTGAAAACCTATACGTTTAAAACACATGTTTATATCAACTTGTTTTAAAATTATGCAAAAAAGTCACTTCTTAAAATTTGTTTACGAATTTAATTAATATCATGTATAACGTATAATAGAACAATAAGAACATTGAGAATTTATTCGTTTCACTTTTTGTGATAAATTTCCTGTTGAATTACCGTGATCTTGACTGTTGTGAGTTGACCTAGAGTAATCCGGGCGCGGGTTCGATTCCCACATTAGTCGGCTGGGTGTGTGTCAGTGTGGCTGTCCGGGGGTTAGGTGGAAGAGTAACTCTGATCATAAAGATAAATTAAAAACAAATTGATTTGATACCAATATTTGATATATAGTAGAACAGTGTAGAACACCAAAACTCTTCTTTGTCAACAGATTATCTTTTATATTCATAAAATGTTGATACAGTGCAAATATTTTTACAGGCTCGTCTACAAATGCTGATCTAGTAAAGACCATATTTTCTTAAGAATGAGTAAAATATTATCTGTTCATTCCTGTTTAGGCAGGCAAATTTATATTAACGAAATATATTATTTTATTGTCGTTAAGTTCCAATAGCATGATCGTTGTATTTGTAATATTAACAATTCAGACATAGTTGAATATAACACTCAATTCGGCAGTAGAAATCCTCAAATTTCAGCAAATCAGACAAATGAAATTTGTAGTTAGGGTCCATACTAAATATTATCCAAGTGTATCGCATGTGGAAGTGCTTTATTGCTATTGAGTCACCTATTTTTGTTAATACTGAATCCTTAGATATTACTAATACATTATTTGCAATTTTGTAGGTTACAGAACGTGCAATGCAGGCTGAGATTGTCAAGAATCAAGTGCAAAAGGTGAAAGAGAAAGCCGAGGTTCTGGTTTCGTCAATAGCTGATGAGAAAGCGTTAGCCGAGGAAAAACTGGAAGCAGCCAAGCCAGCCCTTGAAGAAGCGGAGGCAGCTCTTAATACTATTAAACCAGCGCATATTGGTAAGGGATACTTTGAGTTAACTATATGCATAAGATATATTTGTTTATATTATTATTGGAGTAATTAGCTTAGTGTTACATTTATCACCAAAGATAGGTATTGTCATTCATTGTTAATGACCGCGAGTAAATCGTACATTCCAGGTTTGGATGTACGTGTATACGGTGACATTTGTTGCTCCTATTGTTTTAGATATTTCAAAATCGACAATTAAATTCGACAATGTCCCGGATCCACCGCTGTCTTGTATGATTTATATTCAAACATTAATTATTGAATATCATAGCAATATTAGATTATTACACAGTATTAATTATGATGAAAATTACACAATCAAAACAATAAGAGCAACGGGAAAACTAACGTAACAAAATCTACTTTGAAATCTGTATTCGACGTTCTACAATGTTCTGTATTGAGAAGAATTTGATCTTCATACAGAGAAGGCTCATACAGAGAAGGCTGGAACTTTTATTGTTAATCAATAATACGTTACTGTTTTTGTTTATCATTTACATCACTTATAAGATTTGCAGTTTATTTTATCTATCTATAAAGTTTGATACAATATTTGTAGTTTTATAAGAATTGTGTTCATATCTTTTTGTCCTTGTAATCAAATCAAGTCCCCACAAATATTTATTATTAATGTAGGTTTTTATGTAAGTTTTATGTAGGTTATATGTGATATATTCCATTATAGGTAGCAAGTCCAGAAAAGTTACTATATTGTTGGAATTTTACTTACTTATCGAAAGGCATGTATGTTGATGATATGCATTTTCCGTGTTGATATTTACGAACTATAAGCCATCTAGATTTATTAGTTTTTGATTTGAAATTTTGTTAGTCAATATCCTGTTATATACCACGATTGGAAACACACTCTATATGTTTAACTGTGTCAAAATGGTCTAGATTGTTGACTTTTTAGCAAGTGTCAATTGCTTTTAATATTTGTACAATGTAATAGTTTTTGGTTATTCCTCATAATAATATACCGCAAGTTGATAATTAGTATCATCAATTCATCAGGTTATAATAAAATTTTCACATTCTCTTAGGTTTTTTGTTAACCTTGTAAGAAAGTAGGTTAACAATAGTTAACCAGTCATAGTTAGTCAGTCTATTCAGCAGATTGGGTTTCGTGCTTTAAACTATTGTTGTGTCAAGGGCACCAGCTATTTTTATAAAAACATGACAAACTTTTACTAAAACCAAAATATAGATAATTTATTGAATTTCCTTGAATAAGGTGGCATGAATAATTAAAAGGCTGAATTATAAATGTATAAATGTAATTGTACATAAATAGAGAACTAGAGACAAAATTATTTCCAAATTCAACCATGAGTATATTATATCATTTAACCAAGTGCTAAGTTCAGAGCGTTACTCTCTTATATAACAAGGATAATGATAATATAGGAGGATACACGTACAGGGTCTATTAACCTCACTAAATGTCTGTAATTAAATATTTGCAAAATATACAGGTGAAAACCAAACAATAAATATTGTAATAAAAATAAGATACTTAAACACGAAAATTTACCAAGATAGATAGCACCTATTCAGTCATGATTATATCAATGTCCGACTAGATTATACGAGCGGAATATAAAACACACTCTCTATAGCGAATTCTTTGTATTAGTTCTACAATATAGTATTACAATATTTAATCAACGTACATATATGTGTGAAGTATTGTACTATAAATATGTATATAAATCATTTTTGCTACACTAAAGTGATAACATTTTACTACCGCAAAAATTCGACAGTGCCTTGAATCTTGAAAGGTGACAACAGTTAAAGCTTTTTAAATGTAGTTTTGTTTATTTGAATATAAAATTCTGATAAAGAAGTCTCAGTATCTGAAAAGATCAGGTGCATAATTCACCTGATACCTGATTCAGAAAAGTACCGTACTAAACAAATCGGATTTGTTAGCAAACCAAACCCAGATTTTTCAGATTTATATTAATATCAGGCGATGTGGAATAAATAAAATAATCACGTTTTAAACTTGCACACTAAACTTTTATCATGTCTATGTTTAAGATTTTATAATGTTTTATAAATTAATGAATATTTTAGGTTATGTATGAACATTATATAAATCCCTTTTTATATTGTACATAATACAAAGCATGTTTGTATATTTTTAAATATTTCTTTTATTTTCAAGCAACTGTAAGAAAATTGGGCAGGCCACCTCATTTAATCATGAGAATCATGGACTGCGTACTAATACTATTCCAGAGAAAATTGCATCCTATTGTTCCTGATGCTGCTGCATCATGTCCGAAACCATCATGGTCAGAATCTCTTAAGGTAAGTTTTTCTACTGTACCTCAAATCATTCTACAACACAAAGTAGTGTTAGTTATTATTTAAATGAAGTAACAACTAACGTAATATTTCCATGACACTTAACTAGTGATACGGATTAAACTTTTTTATAGTTTCCATAATTCGTGTGCATGATGTATGATCTACCTTCTGGTTATCCTAAGATACAAATGTTGATTAAGCATTATATCAAGAAGGCAAAATGGTTATATTAATAGATAGTATAGAACTAATAGATATTAGATAGTATAACTATCACCAATATTTTAAATAAGACTGTTAAGGCTTAGGGGAGATTCCTCTAGTATTATTAATGTGCCGTAGCTTCTAAAGAAATTGACTAATTACAATGATTTTGTTATTTTACAGTGAAGCTGATTTACGCTTCATGAGGTCGCGATTCGTGTACGGTTAATATTTCCAGAATTGTTATAAAAGGGTTATAATAAGGTTGTTACAGACGTTTATAGACAGTTTGAAAAATTTACTGACTTTCCTCGCCTGGTTGAGTTTAACCAAGAAAATTAATGTCAATATTGTGGGCGTTGTCGAGAAAACTTTTGATCGATGTCGAAATGGTGTTTTGACTATTCGTATTTATTGTAGTATAAAGAACTCTGATACCTTGATCATCACTTGTTTTATTGTTGTCTGCTTTAAATTGTTTATCGTTTAAATTGATTATCGTTTTTGTATTATCAAATGAGCTATTTGTAATTTTTAACATATTATTGAGAGATAAATTCTCACTAATATTTGAATAAAACAAGGTTTTTTAAATTCAGAAACAAAACATTGGCAGCATATTTTGAAGAAAAGGTCAAGAAGACTAGAGACCAGTCTTCTTAGAAAAAATATACTGCTAAAACGTTGACTTTAGATCCAAAAATCCAAAATTTTCGTGACCTAAATTATAAAAATTATTTTGACGTTTTGTAAATTGACATACCGTGACTTTGATGCCTTTTAATTAAGATTTTAATTCTAAAGTCAAAAATCCTTGACCTTGTCAGGTAGGTAATTTCAGAAAATAATTGTTCCGTGTACATCTTACTTTCAAAGACCTGTAAAGAATTACAATTCCCTTTCTCTCAAAGTGGTTTAGATTCGGTTTATTTTTGAATAGTTCTCTTATTTTCCTTTTCAGTTTTACAAGTCTTATAATATTAAGTACCGCCCAAGATCTTACAACAGTTTTGTTTCAAATTACAATTCTTAAAGTTCTCGTAACAACATTGTTACGAGAACTTTAAGTTTAAAAAATACTACATTTTTTTGGAAATAAGAGCAGTATAAACGTTTGACACATTACTTTTAAACCCTGTATAACAAACATAGAAAGACAAAATCATAAACGGGGCGGGTACATCACCTTATATACTGAGTGTCAGCATTTCAGCGATCGAAGATATTTGTGGTCAGTTAACTTCTCCAGGAGCTACAACATTTTTAATTTTCTTTAAATGATTCAGTGGACCACATCCATTGATTTGCTGTTTATGTCTTAAAGCTAACATATATTATTATTTATTTATAATGAACTTATGCTAACGCAATCTTAATATATCCTATTATAATATATTTTCCTTATTTTAAACAATATTTATATTTTAAACTATACATATATTAGATACAAACGCTAGTGATATATATTATTCGTATAGAAACTAAATAAAGTACTTAAATATAAATCTTTTATTTTATACAATTCTTTATTTGAACAAATATTATCAGTATAAACAAATTGGTAAGAGTGAGAATTTACTATTACAGAAAATCATAGGATTGGTAATGTTATGAACATTTTTTTTATATCGGTTCATATAGAGCGGTTTTAAAATCCAGCGTTTATAAAATTGTATCCAGAGCATAAAATTTTAAAATTCTTAATGCTAAAAGTGCGGTAATTTTCAATCAACAAAGACCAAGTTGAATTAACCCCAAGTGTAAAAGGTTATTTATTCTATATTATAATTGTCTCTGGCAAAATCATTACGTAGAAACGGTTATGCAAGTAAGTCTTACAGATGTAAGGAAACGAATTATAGTCTGCACAATCGACTTTATAGATAACGTACGAAGCAATTGAGTTATGTGAAAAAACCTTGATCGTGATAATTTATATCGTTCTAGAGTTTAAGTATCAGTATTGGATGTGGAGATAAATATTTGTCAAAGTTATCTTGTACATCTGTAATCATTTCCGTTGTGTATATTTATTTTTGTATATTGTGTAAAAATTGAGGAATATTTAAAAAGATATGAATGAAGCATTAGAACTTGCAGTCAAGGTCAAAAAAAAGTATCTCTTGTCATATAAATCTTTTTCTGCAAGTCAAACGGTTTTGAATTTTCGAGAATTGGCCAAACAAAAATTATTACTTTCATTCATTGTACATTGCATTCTTTTATATTATTGTTTATTGGCATAAATGTAAATGCAGTGGCGTGATTTGTAGGGGGGTTTAAATGGAAATAATGTGACTAAAATAATGAATTTAATAGTTTGACATATTATTTTTGTTATTTATTTGTGTTACATTCAAGTAAATATAAATCTATGGAAGAACAAACGCATCTTAATATACCGCGTGAGAAAAAAAATATCGGGACGCCATAATTTTTAGAGTGACATCCTAAAAAGTTTCAAATGCAAAAGCCGTCAGATATGCGGTACGTTCAGGTATGTCAAGAGGCTATGGATCAACTTTATCCCTAAGTGTCATTTCAAGGTCAAATACATCTATATAATGCAAAGTTTTACTACCAGAGGGTAACATTCAAACTACAGAAATAAGGAGTTTATACTCCAACCCATCTGCAAATGCCTTATATAATAAGGACCAAACAAATACCTAGAGATAAGTGACACTTTGTATCTCTCGTGGTGGCTTTGGAACAATCACTGTATTTTTAGTGCTAACTGTGTTAGACAAAAATACGACAAATTTTGTCATGTAATTCAGCGCTCGACGTTTGGCATGTAGCCAGGAGAATAGCTGTTTTGACCTAATTTGTTTAGTCCTTTTTATATAAGGCATTTGCAGATGGGTTGGAGTATAAACTCCTTATTTATGTAGTTCACATACATCTATTTAAGAAAAACTTATTATTAAGCGAAATACATAAAATTAGATTATTTATTTGAAATGCTTTCCGCTACCTTTTATGTACGTTAATTACAGGCTATTGTTTCAAACGTCCGGAATTAATTACACAGCCCCATAAAAAAGTGCCAGCAGACCAGAGTACCCTACTCTCATGTTTTTGATGCACCGAACACGAATCAGATCTGCTTCATCACGTCAGGATTTTTCCTAACTTCTAATCTCCAAAAAACATGGCCGATCAAACACGTGACAAAATATAAACGAAATATATTTAGTTTTTATGGGTTTTAAGGTCATAAGGAAATTGGAGTAAAAATTAAAAATTAAAAATGGCGGATCCAATATGGCGAACGAATATTTCAATAAAACTTTGGCACCTGGGGTTTATTTGGGCCACTGATAATGAATCTCCCGGAAACAAAGTTCCCGGGAATTCCTAACATATTTCGTTGATTTTGTGTCACGTGTTTGATCAGCCATGTTCGTTGAGGTTTAGAAAAAATATAAAATATTGATATGATAGAGCTAATTTGACTAATCAGATTCGTATTCAATGTAAGAAACACATGGTACTTTCTTTTTGTGGGGCTGCGTTATTATAGTCAGAGTTATATGTCATTTGGAGATGGTGTTAAATACTAAAGGAAACAATTTAAGTATGACACCGTTGATGAACTTGATTGATACAATTTTATTATAAAAAGTGTTATCGATTATTAATTTAGTCATAAATATTCTGGAAAATTATACCCCAAAACTAAATCATGATTATTACTAATGTTAAATATTTGTAAACTATTTACAAGGTTTGAAAAAGCACCGACCTCTATTTGTGTTATGCTATTACTGTCTAGTCATAACTCTTTGAGATTTACTAAATGATTGAATATATTTGATGATATGAAATCTAACTGGTTGTATTGCAAATGCAGTACATTTAAATTTCTCAATTGCCGAAAGCTATTTGTACGCAACACAGAAATATTATTGTTATTAAGATACAAATATTCCAAATTAGATAAATTAGAAAAAACATCGTCCTGTAGTGTTTCTAACTTATTGTATTCAAGGTGCAGTTCTTGTAATTTTTTTAAATCATAAAATACACCATCAGGTAATCTGTGTATACTGTTATTCTGTAAATAAAGCTGTTGCAAATTGTGAAGGCCCAGAAATGACATTGATTCGATATCATTTATGTTAAGGCTAGATAAGTTCAAGAGAGGCAGACGCTTTAAATCTTTAAAACTGTTACTAATTATAACCTTTGTGTTTCTAAATAGTACCTGACTGTCTAGATAAATTAGCCTGAAAAGTCCGTTTAACGCACCATTTTCAATTGAATAAATATTCGAGTTAAGGAAATGTAATTCTATCAGATTGTACATGCCTAGAAAGCAGTTCTTTCTCAGCACTTGTAATTTCGACTGTTTGAAAAACAGTCTTCTGACATATTGATTGGAGATTATATTGGGCTTAAGGATACCATTAAACGTTATCGTTAATTCATTCTGTCTCAGACTGTTGTCGAAAGGGCTTAAGCTAGTTATATTATTTCCATCTAAATGAATAGTATTAGTTGTATCCATTTTATAAAATAGATCATTAGGTATTACTGAAATTTTATTATGTCTCAGGTCCACGAAGTCAACGTGTGGTAGATGCGAAAACGCCTTTGACTCTATATGAGCAATGCCGAAATATGATAAGTTTACTTGTCTTAGATTGTCTAGTTCAGTGAAGGCGAATGATTTTATGGTGTTTATATAATTTCCCTGCAGTTTGAGGGTTATCACATGTAATTTATTAAATGTATAACTTTGAACTTCTTTTAAGTTATTGTGTGACAAATCTATTACTTCGATGTTTGACAGGTTAGAAAATGAATATTCTTCTAAAGAGCTTATACCAAGCCCGGATAAATCTAATTCCTTTAACTGATTTAAATTGTTGAATGCATTATGACTGATACGCGAGATTTGATTTCCTTGAAGGTTAATAGCCCACACTGGCAAGTCAGAGAATGCATGTTCTGCGATAGTTCTTAGTTTGTTGAATGATAAATCAATTACCTCAATGTTTATCAAATTGATAAAGGCTCTTTCGTCTAAAGCTGCTATGCTCATTCCAGATAGGTTTAGTAGACGCATACTAGCGATATTATTAAAGGCATTGGTTTTGATGTGTCTTACGCTATTGCCGCCTAGTCGAATAGATGCCACGGAGATATAAGAGAAAGTATTACTTTCTAGGACAGTAAAATTATTATCTCTCAAATCTATGACTTCAATGTTTTGCGTATTATTAAATGCATACTCGTTCATATTGAAAATTCCGCATCTAGAGAGGTTTAACATTTTCAAATTCCTCAAGTTGTTGAAAGTTTAATGACCTAGAGTTTTAAATTTATTACCGTCAAGTAATAATGTATGCAAAGGTATATTATCGATGAAGTGGCTTTCCAAATTCGATAGTTTATTGTGTGTCAAATCTAATATTTCCAAATAATCCAATTCTGCAAATCCACCAGGTTCAATTTTATCAATTAGCGAATTGGATAAGTTTAAAATTCGGAGTTCAAGACACCCCGAAAATGCATTACTAGGGATTCTTGTTATTAAATTAAAGGATAAATCTATTTTGTCTGCTTGAAGTTGGTCACATAAGTTTTCAGTTGATTTTATTTCATTTCTATATAGATATATTTCTTTTGATGTTAAATACCGAAAGGCTTGATAATATATAAATCTTATTCTAGAAGATGACATATCCAAGATATCTATGACAGAATCTTGAAAAGTGCCATGACGAATTGATTGGAAATTATTAAGACTTAAATTTACCAGAGGCGAAATTAAACCAGAAAAATATAATTCAGAGATATCTGTTATTGTAGAATTTGAGAAATCGATTCTTGGTTTTAGATTATTCTCATTAATATTATTTAGATCCAATATCATACTGTTTAGAGCATATATCTTGCAATTACGCAGAATCAGATTTTCTTTAATATAAACCGTTTTCGGTATTAAATTTTCACTTATATTGAAAACAGAAGATGTCAAGTCTAATTTATTTACGTAATATCTATCCAGAATGTTAATATAATTCAGATTATTTCCCTCCAATAGAACGTGATCATTTGTTAAGTAGTTATTATAATAGTCTTGGGATTCTGTTAAAGAAATACCTCGTAATATATTAAAACTTAAATTTAGGGAGTTGAAGAAACAATTTAAGTTGTTTTCATCAAATTCGCTTATGTAGTTGTAACTAAAATCAGCAAAATCATATCTTTTAGTATACGTTGCTGACAATAAAGTGTTAATTAAGTTCGAAGTAAAGTTTATTGTATAGGGCGCACTCAGTAAAGTAAAATCTAACACTGTTATCCTGTTATAACTTAAATCTAGGTAGAGCAAACTGGATGGCAAGATGAATGACATATTCGTAATTTTATTCCAACTTAAATCCAATTTATTAAGCGAGGTAAGTTCATCAAAAGCATCTTCGTTTATGAATTCTACAGAAGAATTTTTTATAACTAGTGTTTGTATTGTAAAAGTTCTTTCTTCTATAGGTAGGTTAGTAATTTTTTCAATGCTGCTGTAATTTGAGTCCAATATTTCTATTTCGTAACCTTCCCATGTCAGATCACCATCATACCACAAATTTTCATTTTCGTAGAAGTAATATCCAAAGTCGTAATGGCTGGGGCCATAGCAGCTAAACTTGTTAAACAGAAAGTCACACTGAGCTTCAATGTAAGTGAAGTGTACCAATAGTAGTATGTGAATCAGGAAGACCATTTTCCCAGAAAAGCAGATATACCTAAAAATATTGTGTGTGATTAATTGATGACAGTAATAGTAAATTAAGTATTATACATATATGGCAAAGGACTTTGGCAAAGTTTACAAAAAAGGGGGTTGGGCGAAAAGAAGTCTCCAATTCCGCTTGATCGGTACTACTTTTACGTTCGATATAATAATAATAATAGTGATAAAAGTAATCTTTATTTCTAATTAAATATAATTTTACATATAAACTTCTGGACAAAATTAACGCATTACTGAAACTGCACATTATTACTTTTATTTTTTTGAATATTTAAATTATAGTACCTATATGATATTGTAACTAAATGATTCGAACTAATGTTTAATAAATTAGAATGTTATTTATTATTAGGAAAAAGAACACGAATAAATAACAGAAAGGAATAATAAAGTCAAATGCAATGAAAATGGTGTTTATGAAAAACTTGGAGGTGAAATTAAATCGTAAGAATTTGAATTAAGTAACGTGTAAATCCTCCTCTAGTTCCTATCACTGCTTACATTAATCTGGGCACGCTATTGATCAAGTGGTGACTGGTTTTCTGAGGGATATTCTCCCATTTAACAAGAACGACTTATTCGAGTTCCCTAAAGGTACCATTCGGTTCTTAGCAAACGCGATGCGAGACCGCGACCAGCGACAGCTACCCGCGACTGCGACCCACTGCCTCAATATATTTAAATCAGTGATGGGCAAATTTTTTAAGGGGAGGGCCAGATAAAATAAAAAATTATCTAGCGGGCCGAAAAAAAAATTGAACAAAACAGATTTTTATAAGTGATAAACTTTATTTTTGATTTTTACATCACACACAACTTATATTACATAGATTATACTTATATTATTAGAAAAAAAAAGTTATAAAAATTGATTATTCTTTAGAAGAGTATGGCTTATGTGACAGATGAAACTGTGACTGAGCTTCTAAAAATAGTTCATAATCTGGTAGAAACTGGGATGAGCTGATTCGCAGTAGTGAAGCTAAATGGTGATCAGTCAATCGGTTTCTAACGCTGTTTTTGCGAAGCCTCATAGTAGAAAACACCTGTTTACACATGGAGGAAGATACAAACATCGCAATTATCTTCTGAGCGTGAGATTTCAGGTTTGGGAAACTTGATTTTGACAGGGCCTTGTAGAACTCAATTTTAGAAACGTTGAGAAATAGTTGCTTCAATTCAGTGTTACATTGCAACTCAATCAGTTCGAGCTACAATTCTGGTTTGACTGATTCACAATCCACATTAAATGGCATGCTAAAAATATCCAGGTCCTATTCAATAACTCTCATAGCTCCTAAGTTTCTCTTCCCTAATTGCAATAGTTCTTAGTCTTGGAAAATGAGTAGGTAAAGTCTTTCTTGACTAGTTGTTTGGAAAATAGATTCAATTACATTTTGAAACCCCTGATATGACTCCAAATATCATGGATTAATTGATTTCTTCCCTGGAGTTTAAGGTTTAATGTATTGATGTGACTGAGAAGATCTGTAAAAAATGCAAAGTCCGAAAGCCATACAATACCTTTTAAATGTTTACACTCGTCCATTCCTTTTTCTTCCATGAAAGATATTATTTAGTCTTTTAGATACCAAACTCGTTCGAAAACCCGTCCTGCACTGAGCCACCTTACTTTAGTGTAGTAAAGTACATCAGAATATTCAGACTGCAATGAGTCAAGAAACTCTCGAAATTGTCTATGATTGAGTGCTCGTGAACGAATGTTATTAACAAGCTTAATAACAACATCAAGCACATGTTTCATGTCTAGAGCAGATTTACACAGAACTTGAATGACACAATGAAGAAACACAACTTCGTTTTGAAATTATTCCTTAAATATGCCTACAAAATCAGGTTTCGTTCCTGTCATATTCGGTGCTCCATCTGTAGTAATATTACAAATATTGGTCAAAGGTACTTTCAAAGATGTGATAGTTTCTTGAAATTCTTGAAAAATGTCTGACCCTTTTGTCGTTCCCTTCAATGAACGCATGCAAGCTAATTCTTCCGTAACACAAATGTTGTCATCAATACCTCTTATAAATATCAGTAACTGAGCTGTGTCAGTTATGTCCATACTTTCATCAAACGCAAAAGAACAGAATTTAAACTCGCTTATCTTTGACTCTAGTTGTATGACAAACTGCTTATCAATTACTTCAATTCTAGAAGTAATTGTTTTTCGAGACAAACTTACTGTCTCAAAATCCTCTGTTTTGCCAGGACACAAAATGTCACATACTTGGAGCATACTACTTTTTACAAATTCGCCATCAGGAAATGCTTTGTTACTTTTTGCAATATTACATGCCACAACGTAACTGGCATGTGTTACGTTGTGAGCTAGCTTTTGAGAACAGCTTTGTTTAAAAAATAAATTGCTGACCTGACAGTTTTTTACGTAGAGCTTCTGCTTTTTGCTTCCGTTCTTCTTCGCTCATAGTTTCATAAGTGGCGTTGTTATGTTTTGTCATGAAGTGTCGTGAGAGGTTGAATTCCTTGAATACGGCTTCATTGCAAATGAGGCACACATGTTTATTCGTAGTAGGCGCGAAAAAGTATTTCCAAGTCCACTCATCTTTAAAAACACGACATTCTGAATTAACTTTACGTTTTTTACTTGCCATTGTAACGACAAAAAATGTCAAATAACACTACCAATAAAAAAAACTATAGAAACACAAGCCAGACACACAGCCGCAGAGGTGACTTAACACTGACTACGCGACTGTCCGAACTACACCAACCTTGAGAACAGACGAAACGAAAATGGTCCGTCCATTCGTCCGATTCGTTCCGAACTTAGCCGAGCAACACACGTATTGCACTACGTCTACGCGAGGTTGCGTGCAAACTCAGATAATACCGTACTTAAAACGCGATGAGAAGGAAACCATTATTCTATTCTAGCTACGCAGAAAATACATTTTGTCCTATCCTAGGTGTAATTGTAGGGGTTATTCGAAACCATGTCGCGGGCCGGATTGACTACCCCGAAGGGCCGCATTTGGCCCCCGCGGGCCGTACTTTGCCCATGACTGATTTACATGAAGGACTAAACAGATGCAAGAGACCACGACTTGCGACCAGTAGACGAGACCGGCATGTGGTAAGAGTCTCGCGACGCAGTTGCTCCTGAAGCAGTGCAGTCGATGAGACCGGTGTGTGTAGTTATAAGTTTTCACCATGTTTACAACAAAAGAGGATGACATTTTAGTGGAATTGGTGTCTAAAAATGCACCTATATACGACGTTTCACTGCAGTCCTATAAAGACAACACTGTGAGGGAAAATATATGGGAGGAAATTGGCAAAACTATGCAAAAAAGAAGTAAGTACACAATAACACTTTTATTATTAGTATAATAATAAAACAATGGATTGCTTTTATTAAATTATATCAAACCCTTCTTCAAAAAAACTATTTTTTTCTATTTATGCTTTCTTTCTGCCATGAATCATGGCCAGCTGGACTCCCAGGTGTCTCCAAAAATCTTTCCTCGCTTGCTTCAAATGATTTTCTGTAGGCACTGGTAAAAAAATAGGCACTAAATACTTTCGTAGGCTTGAAAGAACGTCTTGAACGATTCTGCTTATGTAAGTTGCTGATATACGATAAGTGAACTCTAGAGAAGCATATGATTCGCCAGTAGCCATAAATCTGAAACAAAATATTGATTGATATCGTAGGTGTAAATTATTAAAAATATTATTTTGTTACAGGTGTTGACTACAAGAAAAGATGGAAATATATAAGAGATCCTTTCAATAGGTGTAAACGTAAAGGGAAATTACCTACAGGCTCATCAACTTCTAGTAAATCATCAAAATGGTTGCTGTTTGACAGACTTCGCTTCCTAGATTGGATTCCTACAGAAATATTAAGTACTTCTAATGTTGAACATGACAATATTGAAGATGAAGAAAACAATGAAGAGTCGATTGGAGCGAAGGATGAAGAGACAGGTGGAATGACAATGACTGGAGAAGAGGCAAGTGGGTGTGAAAGAAGGAATGAAGAGACCAGCCAAGCAGGAAAAATCAATGATACGATAAGCGTGGTAGGTAAAAGCAACTAAGGGATAAGCAAAGCAGGATCAAAATATAGAAAACGTAAAGCGGAGAATAATTTACAGTCAATGTTACTGCAGTATTGGAAAGAGCGGATCAAACAAAGACAAGAAGAATTCAAAAAATTAAAAGCACAAGATGAAGTTGCGGATTTTGACGGTATTAATACATTTTGCTCACATATTGTATCAATTTGAACTAAATTAGCTCCAGCTCTAAGAGTAGAGGCTAAAAGTAAAGTTTTAAATTTATTGGCTGAATATGAATAGAAAAATCTTCAGCAAAGTTCAAGCACTGTTTCCTTCAGTTATCATCCCTACCAAAACTATACTCCAAACTCCGATTCTCCAACCAACAGTGAACTTTCATCACCGTCACCTGCAAGTCCGACTGACTTAAGTACGCCATCATCAGCCAGTGTTTATGATAACAATGGTCATGCAGAAAACATTGATTATGATAATTATTTTCTTACCTAACATCAGGAAAAGTTTTTCCTCAGCTCTGATTATTTTTGTTCCATTTCTTTTTGGTTTGATGTCTTTCTTTATTAAACTGAGTACAAAGTTGAACTGTTCATAATTTAATCTACAATCAGTGGCGGATCTAGAATTTTACCATGGGGGGGGTTTTGGATTTTGAAATTCGGTTACTTTTTTTTAGAATATCGCGATTATCATTTTATGGTGTCAAAAATAATAAAATATTGTTGAAAATTATTTTTTATTACATGTACAATGTTAAAATCTATTTTGTTTTTTTTATATTTCGTTTTTTATATTTGTTTTATATTTCGTTGTCTGCAGATGAAATACTAGGAGAATTTTTCAGAAAACCAAGAAGATTATAGAGAAATTGGTGAGAAAGAGCTCTTCATGAAATTATAACATTTATTCATATTTCATGTCAAAATAGATTTTCATAGAAAATTTGTATGTTCAATATAAGAAATTATACACCTTCACCAACATATTTAGACATTATGAAAAAATATTGTTGTTCACTAATGTAAAAAAATAATAATACTCTACTAAATACATATTTTAATGTTCTAATAATTATTTTGGTAACAATTATACAAATTGCTACTATTACCCCCCCCCGTAGATCCGCCACTGTCTACAATATTGCCTAAACTTCTCTTTTTTATCATGTAAATGTCTTTTTATGAGTGTTTGAAAACAGCCCTCTTCTACTCGTGATACGAAAATTGAGTCTGTCGCCATCATTTTATGCGGAAATATTGCTAACATTATAAGGGTATCATCATCCTCTTCATCTTCTAATAATAACTGTTGTATTAGTCATTTTTTGTCGATGTTAAATAATCCGACATAATGTATAAAGTTTATGGACAAAAATGCACAACTGTTCAAATTGGCAACTGTGGCCAAACTAAGTTTTTTGAGTCGTGCGCTGTGGTCGCATTGATCCGTATACATGCAGCGACCTGCCAGTCGCCAGTCGCCAGGCGACCAGGGTCGTTCAGTCGCTTGGTCGCAGTCTCACGTCGCAATCGCTAAGAACCGAATGGTACCTTAAGAGTCATAGAGCCACGTATGTGGCGCCTAACTAATGGTTTTAGTGCATCCCGTAGATGCTCTATGGGGTTCATTTCTAGGTTTCTATGTGGCCAGTCTGTAGTTGGAATATTTACAAATTGAAAGTAGTCAAGTAGTACTAACACGGTACGGCCGAGCGGTATTCTGCATAAAAATAAAATTGTCCCCAATGGGGCAAATGGCATCACATGTTCTGCAATATTTTCCGTGAGAACATCGCACGCATCGAAATTCCTCCCCAGAACATTACTGATTCACCAAAAAGTGGGATTCTCAAATAACTCGCTTCCAGCCGTTAATGGTCCAATTTACATGTCCTCTTGCCAAACGCATCCTAGTAACTCTATGTTCTCTGGTGAGCAGTGGTGCAACAGCTGATTTTCTACTGTCCTATTCTCCTTAATTAAGCTTTCTCCTGAATGTTCGTCTAGAAACGGTCAACATTTCGAGCTGCTGCTAGGGTTCTGCTTAGTCCTACACTGGTAGAATGCTTGTTTCTTGAGGTGACTTGCATAATATATCGCTCATCTCTTGCATATATAGACTTCTCACGACCTCATCCTTGACTTCTAGAGTAACTTCATTAATTAAGTTCATTGAAACGTTTAACTGCTCGACTAATTGTTGATTGTATAACTCCTAACAAATTAGCCATATATCGGTGGTTACGTATCCCCCGTTAACCAGAGTTACCGCTTTCACTACTTCATCTTCTCGTAAGTTACGTGGGTTATTTATTTCTTCTACTCGAAGTGTACTGGACAAAGTGTTTCATTTACCTGATGATATCAATTTACTGATATCAAATGATGATATCAAAAAAAAATACTAGTGTAATTGAATTTACTTGATCTTTTATAAATCACTTTAAACAGCGTTATAGTATATTGTACAGCAAGTGTCGAAAAATATATTTTTCGGACGTGTTTTACACTATACTTTTCCTACGGTTGCACTTAAATCACATTCGAGAGATGTATATCTTTTTCTTGTTTAAGTTTTGTTTTCAAAACGGTGATTTTTTGACTTAATAAAACAACGATTATTTAATTTTAATAAACATTTACTTACTATTGTTAGTCTAAGCAATAAACATCATTATTAATAGCTAATATTTTTTTAATAATAGGCAATAATAATCTTGTTACAAACAATATCTATTTGAAGTTGTAATTAATAGTAAAATTACTGCAATTTTCTAAATGAATTCCTGGAATTTCTTTGTGTTGATTGATCAAATTTTTTACAATAGATATGTTATTGTTTGTTTTTGAAGAAGATGGCATTTCATGTTATGGTAGAGCATCAACATGTACCTCTGAATTTGCGGAGTTCAACGAATTTACAATTTTATTGGACATTTTCAATTTTTCTTGAATGGATTCATCTATGTAGCCTTTCGCCACA
Source organism: Rosalia funebris (assembly GCA_037954035.1). Classification (NCBI taxonomy): domain Eukaryota; kingdom Metazoa; phylum Arthropoda; class Insecta; order Coleoptera; family Cerambycidae; genus Rosalia; species Rosalia funebris. The sequence continues at coordinate 39,098,222 of JAZFAV010000015.1, forward strand.
GTACTAGAGCGCCATCCACCATGACGTTTGAGGATCAGTAAATCAACACCTACATTAACTAACAAGGTAGGAGAGGATCGGCGGAAACAGTGTCCCGTATATTGCTCTGGATTTTTGAGTTTAAGAAAAGCTGCGATTTCTTTAGACATACCTCCAATTTTGTTGATTCCCATCGGCTGTTTGGTGCATTTTCCGTTTTTATAGTTTAAAAAAATCTTCCATTATTTTTAACATCAATAGGACGGTAGCCAATATACTTTTTGCAAATATCGTAAAAAGAATCGGTGACCGTAAATGATCTTGGAATTTTATTTTTTGTATTTCTCAGCCTAACCAGGAATGCTGCATTTAAATCTGTCACATCTTCGATTGTTAAATTACACAGCTCAATTCGTCTGCAAGCTCCGGCAAGACCAATGGCAACCACACTCTATAAATGGTAAAAAAATAATCAAGATTACGTCGTTATTTAATTTTACCTTAATTAATAAGTAAATATTATCTGGCGCAGACTTCAAAAACTTTAAAAACTCCTCTTCAGTGAGAATTTTTGATTTTGTGGGAACATAATTCTCAGGATGTCTTTTAAGAAAGGCTTGTAGTTTCGGATACTTCGACATATCGATGTTGTTTTAGATTTATTGTGCTTTTTAGCATGGAGTATTGGCTCCACAATGTTGATGATTTGTAAACTTTGGAAAGGCTCTCAAAATACACTATCAGTATATTTTCGGAAAAGGTTGCAATTCTTTTTTCCTTCCTCCATTCCATGAATTTTTGGTAGGCAGCTTCATATCGCTCTCTAGACACAAATGGAAAAGATTCTGTGTCACCTCGGCGGCCTTTTCCGTTATTTCAGGTGGCGTACATTCAAAGGATTCGTCATACATTTTGATATTCATTTTGTTTGAACCAGAACTCACTAATAATAATCAAAGGAAAATAAGGAATGCTGAAGGCGAAGGCAGAAATTAAGCGAAATGGCAAACGGATTGATTGACAACTGTTGCATTTGTTTACCATGGTAACGCGCCACGTCTCGATCAAATCATGGCCCTCTTACAAAAATATCCGCTTTTCCCGTTCAAATTTTTCCTTAAAATACTATAAAATTACAGATTTTGCATATAATGACTAAAAAATTAATAAAAGAAATTAAGAATATTTAGAACAAAAAAAATTTGTTTTAAATGAGTATAAATGAAACAAAAATTTACGAAACGCCGAATATCGAACACGGGTCGCCTAGATGCTAAGAAAAAATTCTATCACTACTCCACGGTGTTGTGCGTAAAATGCCGTTATACAGTTGCGTTTTTAGTGTGCTTTTGCTTATTTTCTAAGCAACCATAGGAAAAATGTATTATTAACAATCAATTACAAAATGTTGCTTTACATCTGTCAAATAATTGTAATTGTGTATCAGTAGTGACAGAGGATATCCTAGGCCACCTAACTAAAATGTTTAAGGATTTAAACATAAGAAATGATGAACAGTATTGCTGATGGACAGGAGTGTTTTTCATATTTTAATTGCAGTACGTAAGTTCAAAGAAGAGCTTTTATGTACAGGGTTATGCACATAACATTCTATCCCCCTTGATTGTATTATTTTTTAAAATAGAAAAAAATGGTAAATACGAAAGTTGTGGAAAATGTTACTGCGATCTCAGATATATATTTAGAGAAACAATAGAGTCTCGCGCTTCGGAGATCTAGACCAAACTTATGTTTTCTTAAATAGAACACCCTGTTTATTTTTAGATTTTCGAAATCTACGTGATTTTCCAATTACAACAATATATACATGTTATATCTTCATCTACATGGTCATACTTCAATCAATGTTTGGTGTGGTGTTTTCGAAACTCAATTACTGAATCAGTATTTTTTTAAGGCGGTTTAACTCGACAAAAATATTTAGATCTTTTAAGAGGAGAGATTTATGATTTAATAATCCAATTAAATGAGCCGAATTTTGTTTGGCAACAGGACGGTGCTCCAGCAGATAAATCAAATGTTGTCCATCGATATTTAGATAATACACTTATAGAGTGGATACGTTCAAATGGGACTATTTTATGACCGGCCAGAAGTCCTGACCAGACCCCACTGGATTACGTTCTGTGGGGCACTTAGAGAAACAATATGTCGAAAGATCAGAGACATGAATGAGACTGGTATCTTGGCTTACAAACGAAATTTGTTAAGGAGGTATGCTCTCTGTATTGCACAAAATGGAGCTATTATAGAACACTTTCTATAATTTATTATTATAGTTTTTAATAAAATGTTACATCCAGAAATATGCTTTTTAATATAACTATAATAACATCAAAAATAAAATCTAATTTAAAATATCAAACTCCGTTTATAACAATTCTCGTAATTATTGTTTTAAATTTTCCATGGCGATCTTGATTTTGTTTGATATTCGATATTTCAAAGGGCGGTACTGTGCAAACTACTAGAGCAACGGTACATGTATATATTGTTGTATTCGGAAAAGCACGTGGATTTCAAAAATTGAAAAATAAACAAGGTGTTCTATTAAAAAAACATAAGTTTTATCTAGATCTCCGAAACGCGAGATTCGATTGTCTTTCTAAATACATGTCTGAGATCGCAGTAAAATTTCTTACAACTTTCGTATCTATAATTTTTTTCCATTTTAAAAAATAAGACAGTTAAGGGGGTAGAATGTTATGTGGATAACCCTGTACATTTAATATAATTGATAAACTTAAAATTGCTTAACTAGTTCCAACTCGAAGATAAAATAAAGAAACAATAAATTACATAAACATACTTTTATAAAAAAAAAAGACAAAAGATATTTCCCACACAGCAAAGCAGAGGAGATATACGAGAATCTGAAAATACAGGGAAACCTGTACATAAGGATATACCGGGTGTATCAAGAAAAACGCCCCAGCCTATAACTTTTTAATAATCGACGCTAGAAACGCCATTTTTTGGACTTCGGTGTTACAGTAGGTTTTTTACGACCACTGCATGTAATATATAACATGTCGCTTCCAGAAGTGACCGGAAGTTATACCAACTTTTTTATTTTAAATGGAACACCCTGTATATTTTTACGGTATTAGATGGCACACTTCATTCTGAATTCATTGATATAATATTGTTTCTGCTTACTGTCAACGGTTAGCAAAATACAGACCTTTGTACATTGCATTACATTGTAGCACTAGGGAGCTGTGAGACATATTTTGAATAATGAATGTCATTATACTACATTCTTCTTTTAGATTATGTGTGTTAATAGTTTGAGAATGAGGGTAAATAAAATAAGAATATCTAGGTATAAACAAAACTATTTAATGAAAAACAGCAGCAAAACCAACAAATCAATAACAAAAATAATCTAAAGAATCTAGGAAAAACAAATAAAACGTTTCATTAAGAAAACAAACGAATAATAATGTACATGGTAGTTCAAAATCTGTTAGTATGTATTAAATTAAATATTGTTCAAATTGCCAACCTTCATTTTCAATGCATAATTGACACCTTCGTATTACCTCATTTACGGTATTTTGGACAAATTGAGGTGATATGTTGTCAACAGCCACTCTAATCCTTTGCATTAGGCCTTCAAAGGTTTTGTAAAATTGTTAGGTACACCTGATCCTTTAAATGGCCCCATAAGAAAAAATCTAATGAGTTGAGATCAGGTGACCTAGCTGGCCATCTTGTTGGGCCATTCGTTTCGATCCAGTTTTCTCCAAATCGCCCATTTAAATAGTTTACATTTATACGGGCATTATGGCTAGGGGCCCTGTCTTGATGGAAAATCACATTCGCGCATTCATTAACAGGCAATTGTTCTAAATAATTATCCAAGTCGTTTCTTAAAAAGTCATTATAAATAATAGCATTTAAATGTTCATTAAAAAAGTGAGGCCCTATTATTTTATTGCCTTTCATCCCGCACCAAACATTTACACTGAAACGCTGCTGAAAATTTGTAGTTCTAGTGTGTCTGTGATTCTCATCACTCCAGGAGTAATGAACATTCCTATTAAAAATACCATTGTTACAAAAAGTACTTTCATCCGACCATAATATGTTATTTAAAAATAAATAATCGTCATTTACCCTTTGCAGAAAAGTATTACAAAATGAATTCCCCTAGGAGCATCAACTTCCTGTAGATTTTGAACTAAATTAGATTTGAAAGGCCACATTTTATGCTTTCTTAATATTCTGTGCACCATTGAATGCGACATATTTAAATTATATCCAATTTGCCGAGTTGAAGTTTGAGGATTTTCCTCAATTGCCAGCAAAACGTCCAACTGTCTCATTTCATTTGCTATTGTTGGATTTTCTTTTTTAATTTTCTTCAGTGACCCAGTGCTTTTGAATTTCTCATGGAAATTACTAAATTTTCTTCTAGATGGGACTTGCCTGTTAGGAAAATTTTCAACGTACCCTCTTAAGGCCTCTTAATTATTTTTATTTGAAACATAGTACACTTCCAACATATCTAATAGAACTACAATTTCATCATTCATTATTCCCAAAGATTTTTTAATTAAATCTATTCGTTTACTTTGTGACAATAAACAGAAAGGACAGAATTGTCAAACTAGCATCACTTGTAAAACTATTGTTTTAAAATTGTAGTCAAAGACCCTCTTAGACTATAGTGTACTATATTTATTAGTTATTACCGCAGTATAGTACATAAAGCTATGTATTTTGTTAACCATTGACAGTAAGCACAAACAATATTATATCAATGGATTCAGAATAAAGTGTGCCATCTAATACCGTAAAAATATACAGGGTGTTCAATTTAAAATAAAAAAGTTGATATAACTTCCGGTCACTTCCGGAAGCAACATGTTACATATTATATGCAGAGCTTATAAAAAACCTACTTTAACACCGAAGTCCAAAAAATGGCGTTTCTAGCGTCGATAATTACAAAGTTATAGGCCGGGGCGTCTTTCTTGATACACCCGGTATACGCAAATATAATTATAATTCTTATTTATAAGTAGAGCAGCAAACTCTTTACTTGTTGATTATTAATAAAAATACAATTTTTCATTTCTTTTTGTACCTTTTAAAGTTATTGATTTGGCGAACAGCTAAAGGTAGGTTATTACAAAGCTTTATGACAATATAATCTACGGAATATAGGATACGTTATTTGATAGGTAACTTAAGAAATTGATTAATATTTGCCCTTGTAACGTAATGGTGATTTGTTATTCTATTAAAGTGTGTACTTTTTTAATGAAAGATAAAATCGAGAAAGCATATAATCCTACTATTCAGAAAATAATGTATCTCACAGAAACATTTTTGGTTTAATGTAAGTAAATGATATTTATTAATCATTTTTGTAGAACTAATAAAGGGTTTATCGTTATACTATAATCTCCGCCCAAAATACATATAGTTTATAGGTACCATAACTAATTACCGAATTACTCAACTAGAGCACAATAAACGATTTTTAGGTATTTAATTTCAAGAAATCGTTTTAATTGGTAAAATAAATCTAATAAACGTCTAACTTTAGTCGAGAGCATCTCAATGTGAGTGTGCTATCTTAAATAGGGGTCAACCTTTATCAAAGGTCAATATTTTATATCTTTTGCAACCTCAATCAATTCTAGATATACATCACAGTTTACAGTATTAAGACATTTATGTGAAATTAACTGATTTATACCCGACCTATTTGTTTTATTTAGAGAATATAATGAACATTATTTTATCTTTATTTAGCGTTAGTAAATTTCTATTTAACCATTTTCTGATTTTGTGTAGTCCTATTTTAGCCTTTTCTCTTCTATCATTCCAAGTTTCAGCGGAAAACAGCCAAAAAAGTATCATAGGCATATGCTACGACTTTACCTACAATTTTCTCATTAAAAATATATTTTACTTTTTCGCACTCAACTATACTAGCGGAAAAGAAATGTAATAGTGTAAAGAAAAATGGAAAACAATTTTTTTTTCGTTTATTTTTTCTTTTTCAGTCTAAAAACTAAAAAAAAATAGTTTTTAAAAGTTTTGTCTGTGTGTGTGTGTCGTCGTTGTTGGCATTAAAATTTCTTGTTAGCACTATAACTCAACTAAACCGTGTCGAATCGATCGGGTTTTGACTGATTCTGATCGGGAATGTATCCCAGACGACACTTATTGATTTTGAGGTGGATAAGACACACTCCACCCTGTCCATGGGTCATGAGAAAGCACGACGGTGGACTATTTGAGAAATATTTTTTTATTAACACGATAACTCAACTAAATCATGTTGGATCGATCGGGTTTTGACTGATTCTGATCGGGAACGTCTCTCAAACGACACCTATTGATTTTGAGGTGGATAGAATACACTCTACCATGTTCATGGGTCATGAGAAATCATAATGGTGGATTATTTGAGAAATTTTTTTGTTAGCACGATCACTCGATTAAATCTTGTCGGATTGATTAGGATTCGACTGATTCTGATTAGGGACGTCTACCAGACGACATCTACTGATTTTGAGGTGGATAGGACACCCCCCCCCCCTCTGTTCATGGGTCATGAGAAAGCACGATGGTGAACTGTTTGAAAAAAGTAAAACTGTCGCATAAAACACATATTTTGCATTTGTGTTGGTTTATTTTTTCTCGGCCACTCAATTTTGAGATAGAGATGTTCTACGCGTGGAAAAGTCCGTTTTAAGGTTTTAAAACTGTTTACTTTATGATATAGTTTAATTATTTATAATATTTTTTACATGATGAATATATTATTTGCTGATTAAGATGAATAAAATTTTTATAAAAACAAGAATATCATGAATAAATTAGAAAATATTTTAATTGTTCTATGATGAAATGGTTTCTAGGCTAGATTGCTATGGCACGTGGTTTAATAAATACTGAAAAAAGATATTCACCAAAGTTCGTAACAATAATTCTTAATATTTCCGAAAATTTTAGAATCTCTTTGTAAAATATGGTGCAAGATAATACACAACATACATCAAATTTTATAGTAGGTTACGTAATAATTGTTTCGGAAAACAAAAACTATTAAATTAAATAATCAAATTGTCTGCCATTTATCTCTTGATAATATGCAAGTCGAAACTGAAATTTTTGTAAAACGCTACTTAGGTTTTAGCGTTAATTACTCCTGCCTCGATCTGAATGTTCGTGTTCAGCTTCTTCAAGATCAGACGACTCTGCTTTTGAGAAAGTCTGGTATACAGGGTGTTCCGCAATTATATCACAAAAGTCGGAGAAACCGTATCAGAAAACCTCGGAACATTTCAAAACTTGGCGCACCGAGAGATATTATGAATACATCACAGAAAGGGTCATATTTTGGTAGAAGAAATAAAATATTTTAATTTCTAGACAGTTTATTCGTTCCTTAAGGTAACGAACATTAAAGTGCATTACCGGCTGCAGTTTTCATACCTTTAGATCGTATTTCATTTCGCCCATAACTGTCCATCTTGATTGTAAACTTCAGCGAAATGTGATAATAAACTGTGATGCATTAATTAGTCTGTCTAATAAATATAATCAGGGATAGCTTTATACTTTTGATTAATTTATTATTTATATTCTGTGTTGAAAATAAAACAGGGTTACGAAAAAGTAAACTCAACAAATCCGCTTAATTTGTATGTTATTTCGTCCCTGAACAAATTTAATTTCTTAATGTAATTTCATATTTCCTTTACCATCACTTTATTCTACTCCAAATTATCTTTCACTTCGTTATATACGTATCTTTACAGTCTCTGTCGTATAGTGATATTATTAACTTATTATTGTTAAATGCTAAAATAATTTTTGAAATCAGTATAATATAAATTTGATTATATGATGCATACTACGTAAATGTGAAAGAAGTATAAGGGCTATGCGTATTATTTGTTACCAATGTGTGGTTTCGTTGTCGTCGTTTATAATTCAAGCGAATAAAATGTTAACGAAAGCTTGTGAAGCACTAGCGTTAAAGAAAGTATTTAATACTTACATATTACAACGATCAGGTCATCAGTTTGAGAAGCAGGTCAATTTCGAATGATAAACAGTAGGAAACCCCTGAAATAGTTAATGTATACTGTGGATTTTATATAAAAAATATAGTAAGGAGTATGCAACGAATGTTTTTACACGAATGTAATATTTTGCAAATGTTATATAATTTTATAAGTTGGATCTTTGGGCAAAATTTGGTTGAAAATTGCAAAAAAGTAACACGGAATTTTTTCTTTAAATTCGCTGTTGCAAGAGGTTTTTAAACTAATTGTAGTGGTATTTTCATCGCTAATTTCAAATTTGAAATTGGGTTTTTCGCTACATGTTCTGGTTTTCGTGCAATTTGATGTTGAATATAGAGAGTATATTAAGTTAATATATTAACAATATGATGCACCATCTACGTAATATAAAAATAGTATTATATTTAACTATTAGTAAAATAACTATTTAATAAAACGAAATATATATGTAAAACAATATGGTTATGATATCATGTTCCCTATAAATTGCTTTCGTAAAGTAATCAATAAATAAATTCGTTGAAAATTCAGGAAATAACTTTTGGGAATCCTCTTGGTTAAATTTTATTTTTAGTTGCACATTCTTTAAAATAAAACTAATATATGCAGAATGATTAGTGTAGAAGAATAATGATTTTGCAATTTCAAAATGCTAAATTTTATAACAATGATTATTTAAGAAATCAATAAATCAAATTAAATGTACAAACTATACACCGCTAGTTGTCTGATAGTAGATAAGATGATTAATAAAATCTTTTTGGACATTGCCAATAAGTTCATGAGATATACGTTGTACTACGTGATGGTTCTTGCTTTTAAATCTTCTAAATTCTCCGGCCTATTGAGGTACAAATTTTTACAAGTATACCCACAAAAAGTAATGTAGGAGTTTCAAATCTGCAGATTTGGCTGACCACTCAATCGGCCCTCTTCTCCCTTTCCACCGATTCGGGAACATTTCATATAAATAGGCCCGGGTATAAAAATATAGATGACGTCATACCTTCTACACGAATCACTCCGCATATTTGAATTATATTTTAGAATATGCGCAACCAAAAAGAAAACTTGACAGGTACAAGAGTTTTCTCCAAAAAAGTGTTTCTTGAATTTTTAACGAATTTATTCATTAATTTATTCATATAAAAAATAGGCTGCTAAATATAAAAAACCTTACCTTGTATATATGTAGATCTATGTGTTGTACTGACACTCGAAACAAATTGCAGACTATAATACCGACGACAAGAGTCACTTTATTTAAATAAATCCAGTCTAAATAAACACAATAAAAACATTTTAATAGATAAACCCTAATCGGTAAGTGTACATATTTGCGTTCTTCCCCGATAAATTTGTATCATCATGACTGCCAATACAGCACAATTTTATCTTTAACACTTTATGTATATACATATATCATTATCACTAGGCTTCTAATTTATATCTTCTGATTTATCACTTCTGATTTATAACTTACCAGGTTAAATACGATAGGATAATGTAATGTATATTACTGTTTTGAATAAAGTATATTGTTAGATTATTTATATACACATATGTACATGATTTCGTTACAGAGTTTTAGAAAATTTGATTAGTGCTAAAATTTGACCAATGATAGATTTATATATTTCGATTTAAAAACTATAAAGAAATATACGTAATTGTATTGGCTTCGAAATGATCCCCGGTGTGTTCTTCGCCCCCGTTTTCGAGATATACTTATAATTACGTTTTGTTTTATGCTTAACTTTAACTTTAAGAACAGACACGTAGAATAGTACTATGGCCATCTATCTGCTAAGAAGCAAAGCCGTATTCGCGAGAGGGTCAAGTATGCAGTTTTCGTGCCTGTTATCCCCGCGGGCAGTACAGTATACTATGATATGGACGGTAAGAATCTGTTGCAAACTATTTCTATTCTACGTGAAATCCATGTTTGCCTACGCTAGTAAAGATTCTACTTATTGTATAGAATCTCAATCTCCCTTGCATCCGTATCATGCAAGGAAAGCTGTTTTGCTATTTAGTAGTTATGTAGATGGCCATGGCCATTTATGTGTACCTTCACTTGCAAGGTGGTATTTCATGAACATATACAATGCTATTCAAAAGTCCCCTCCCCCCCTCTTATCTTTTTAACGATTATACATAAACTAGTGAAATTTGGTAACTGAATATTAAGGGTTGTAAACTTCCCTACTAGTGATGATAGATGACGTATGCGTCAAAGATGACGTCACAAGGTCATTGTGACCAATAATTTTAAATGGAACTCTATGGCAAGCGACACCTCTTTTAAAAGGTATCGAGAAAACGTATTCAATGATACTAATATTGTTTGTATTTATGGTAGTTTTGATGAACTAAATCAGTAATCAGTAAACTTGGATAATAATTTTAATTACAGATTCAAGAATCAGTACCTACTTCCCCCACAGAATACCCCCACAGAATACTCCCACAGAAAGATACCCCCACAGAAAAAAATCTAAAGGTGTGAGGTCCGGTGATCGAGGCGGCCATTCCATTGAATCTCGTCGTCCAATCCATCTACCAGGATATTCTTCATCCAAATACCGTCTTACTGCACCGTAATAGTGTGGAGGAGCACCATCCTGTTGGAATGTTATTTCCAAAATGTCGAATTCATCTTGATTATCTTCCAAAATTTCAAGGATTAACGGTTCTATTGCATTTTGCAACATCTGCTGATACACCTCACCGGTTAAGTTGGTATTTAAAAAAAAACAGGCCCAACGATGTGGTTTCCCAGTATACCTGCCCAAACATTAACCTTCTCGGGATACTGAGTATGTGTTTCACGAACCATGTGAGGATTTGCGCCACTCCAATATCTCACGTTTTGTGTATTTACATTTCCATTTAGATAGAAAGTACTTTCGTCACTAAAACAAATTGTTTTGACATAGTCTGGCTGTTGGTTAATTTTAGTCTCCATATTTTCACAAAATTGCAGTCTTCGGTCTGGATCGTCGTCTGAGAGTTGATGAACCATTTTTAATTTGTATGGGTGAAATTTGTTTTTTTTTCAACACCCTGTGCACTGTACTTTGACTGACTTCACAGGTTGATGCAACTTGAGTTGTTGAAGAAGTAGGATGTACTATTACTTCTGCCAGTATATCAATTTTTTTCTCATCAGAAATTTGTGGTCTGCCAGATCGTTTTGCATCATTAATACTACCCGTTGTTTTAAACTTACGAAGAAGCTCTCTCAAATAAGTCCTCGAAACTGGGCGATCGGGAAACCTTTCATTAAAAATGCGTTCTGCTGCATGAATATTTTCTCCAGTTTCACCAAGTATTAGGATCGCTGCTACTTTATCACCTAAAACACGTACCATTTCTCTTCTTGAAGCACTTAAACGTTCAGCTCACAACAGTTTAACAAATTATTGAATGTACAAATATTTTAAAATTACCACAAGGTACTAAAACAGTTAAACGTTCGATCAACAATACACAAATTATTAAATGTATAAAAACTTTGACAGCTAAAAAAACATCAAATTGGGGAGACTTGCAAAAACGTCAGATTATTTACTATCCAACAATCCAGTGGCGGAGCTTGAATTTTAAATTTTATTATTAACTGATTTAATTCATCACAGCTTTGCGGTTTTTGAAAGCCAGTTGTCAAAACTGCCGTAAACAGACACAATATTAGTATCATTGAATAGGTTTTTTCGATACCTTTTAAAAGAGGTGTCGCTTGCCATAGGGTTCCATTTAAAATTATTGGTCACAATGACCTTGTGACGTCATCTTTGACGCATACGTCATCTATCATCACTAGTAGGGAGGTTTACAACCCTTAATATTCAGTTACCAAATTTCACTAGTTTATGTATAATCGTTCCAAAGATAAGAGGGGGGGAGGGGACTTTTGAATAGCACTGTATATTCCTCAACTAAAATATTAGATTTGTTGAGAAATATGAAATAATTATAAGGTGAATAATGTAAAATTAATTAAAGCCTAAAGTAATAATAGGGTAAAATTTCGTATAACAAGTATTACCTTATTAGAAATATTACTATTTTCCACAGATTATTATTTTTTGCGCAATAACTTTAGGAGGTATACGTTGTATTTCGTCACGAATTCTTACCTCTATTTAAGTATCTCCACAAATTTTTTAAGTATCTCCACAAGAATTGATCTAGGGGTGTCAAATCTGCGGATCTTCATGGCCACTTAGTCGGTCCCCTTACCTCTATCCAACGACGCGGGAATATCTCATCTAAATAGGCAAATTTTTATCTAGATAGGCAAGTTTTCATATAAATAGGCGAATTTTCATCTAAATAGGCGAAAAAAGTTTTTCCTAAAAATTATTCTTTAAATTTTTAACGAATTTTGTTATTATTTTAAATATAGGCCGTTAAATATTAAAATAAACAGTTTTAAAACCTTAAAACGGACTTTTCCGCACGTAGAACAACTCTATCTCGAAATTGAGTGGCCGAGAAAAAATAAACCAACACATAAATGCAGAATATGTTTTATGCGACAGTTTTACTTTTTTCAAATAGTTCACCCACTTTTCATGACCCATGAACAGGGGGTGGGGTGTGTCCTATTCACCTCAAAATCAATAGATGTCTTCTGTTAGACGTCCCTAATCAGAATCAGTCGAAACCCGATCGATCCGACACGATTTAATTGAGTGATCATGCTAACAAGCAAATTTCTCAAATAGTCCACTATTGTGCTTTCTCATGACCCATGAACATGGTAAGGTATTCTATCCACCTCAAAATCAATAGGTGTCGTCTGGGAGACGTCCCCGATCCGCGTCAGTCAAAACTCGATCGATCCGACATGACTTAGTTGAGTTATCGTGTTAACAAAGAAAATTTCTCAAATAGTCCACCGTCGTGTTTTCTCATGACTCATAGACAGGGTGGGGTGTGTCCTATCTACATAAAAACCAATAGGTGTCGTCTGGGAGACGTTCCCGATCAGAATTAGTTAAAACCCAATCGATCCGATATGATTTAATTGAGTTATCGTATTAACAAAACAAATTTCTCAAATAGTCCACCATCGTGCTTTCTCATGACCTATGGACAGGGTGGGGTGTGGTTATCCACCTCAATATCAATAGATGTCATCTGGGAGACGCCCTCGATCAGAATCAGTCAAAACTCGATCGATCCGACACCATTTAGTTGAGTTATCGTGCTAACAGGAACAAATGCCAACGACAACGACCATATCGATGACAGCGACGACGCACACACAGCAAAAAAATTTTAAAAACCATTTTTTTGGTTTTTAGGTCGAAAAACGAAGAATAAACCCAAAAAAATTTTGTTTTTTCACTTTCTTTTTACACGATCACATTACTTTTCCGCTTATAGTGGAGTGCGAAAAAGTAAAAACCATCCCTGGTATATAACTCTATACTCGTATGCTGTGTTGACACTAGAAACAGGGTGCAGGCTAATTATATAAACTAATAATTGTAGGGTAAAATTATGTAAAATTAATTTAAGTCCAAAGTAATACGATGAAATTTTATTAATGTACGTATTACCTTATTTTACATTTTACTGTTTTCCACAACTTATTATCTTTTCCGTATACGTTTCAGTTTTATATAAGCGACTTTCTTAATTCTCTTGTTGACGCCACTGATATGGTTACATTATCATTGTAATGTTTAATAAATTTTTAGCTTGCTGGTGTGTTAAGTTGTACACCGCACTAAACAGTATTTGACTAATTAAAATCTATTACCATACAAAACAGTTAAAAATAAACAATGAGACTATGAATTTAGTAGCAGTGCATCTTGGCAAGAGACAATAACGTGTAAGTTCATATTTCGATTAGTGTATATTTATATTAATGAGTCTATATACTAATGTTTGTTATGAACTACAAAAAAAAAATGGCCAATTAAAGTATGATATTTGACTGAACATTTAAGAAAGATATCGCAATTTATGTAGATGCCGTTAGTGAAAAATTTATTTCAAAGCATTTCAATTTGCAGTGTAACCATGGTTTGGTAATATAGAATTTAATTTGCTTAAAAATACCTGAAAAATATAAAAACTATCAAATGCCAATTCCATACTCGTTCTGTAATAAATTAGGCCTTCTTCAAATGTAGAATGCAAAAACAAGATAAATCTTAATATCAGATAACTTGAATTCGTTAAAAAAACTTTGTTAATTTTATTCTTGTAACCTGACTTTATTAGCTACCTATTGGTAGTCGTCGGTATTGCCAATATTTTCTAGTATTATTTGAGAAATAGACAAGTTAATTAAATTAAAAGAACTGAAATATTAATGATTATTAAACATGGATATCGACAATGCTCACACTAATATATTATTTATTTAATATTATAACTGAAATTGGTATATTTAAAAGTTTATGACATTATGATGATGTTTGTCATAAGTGGTGACCACTTGAATGTCTCATTAATGTCGAATGTTATGGATAGACAGCTACATATAGATTATAATAATTGATACAATCTGTACTATTACATTTATATAATATGGAGTTAGTTAAACCTGACGGTCAGACTGAATTGCTTGTACCCACATCGATTCAAATACCTTGAACTCACGCGACCTGGCAACCTGGTCGTTTCTTCGAAATAAAATACAGAGAGCACTTGCGTCATTTAGACTAAAATCAAACCTTTCAAATCATGTATTAGAATCAAACAACCGTAAACCGGCCTGACTTTGCACCATTCTTCTTGACAATAATACATTAATTATCAACAATTTTTATATCTAACGTTATAAAATTTTCATATTTATACGATTACATATCGAAATCTTCTTTTATGATGAAATGAGCTGGTTTTATCTGTTTTTACAGAGAGTAGGCAGCTAACTTGGCCCTCTCTAACCCTCCTCTTTCTTCGAATCTTGAAATCTTGTAAATCGAAAATCCATTAATTGGGAAAAATATTTGCAAGATTTCTTGTGTTTTTTTATTTTTGGTGCAACGTCAACCGAAATCACCTGACATTGCACCACCAGTTGTTATTTCTTAGACCTTATTCAGTAGATTTTGCAGCCCATCCTGGTAAAAAAATGAGTATTTCTGAAAAAATAAATTTCCTCATTGAGAAAGGCTTTTTTAAGGAAAATAACTGCAAGTGAAATAATTATTTGTATTGTTTCTCATTGGGAAAGGGTTTTTAAGGAATATAATTGTAAGTTAAATAACTATTCGTATTGTTTCTAAACAAGAAACGAAAGATTTCACATGGCATTCTCACAACCATGAGAAACATTTGTTAGAACTGGCAACACGAGCTTAAAGCTTAAAGGGAAGGAAAAAGCCTTTGCCTCCCCTTCAGTAAATACAGGTTGACTTCCTATTTTCTTTCTTTAAACTTATTTTTTTTAACAATTTCGAATTCTGCGAGCAATCTTGTACTTCGCAGCTGCATTTCATTGCTTACAAGCCCCGATTTACTTTCTTTAAGGAAGGTTTCCAGGGTTTCATTGCTGTAATTTCGATAATCTTTGCTGCTACCTGGTTTTCGTAGATATCTATTTCACTGATATTTGCCTAAAATGAGAAATAGATAACCGGATTTTACCCAATAATACAAAGTGTCAAGACTTAGAAGTGAAATAACATTCAAAGAATTCTGTTGTATTCAACGAGATGACTTTATACCAACATTTTGATGGTGCAAAGTCATTTCCATTTCATAACTTAAATGGCTACCTTTACTTCATTTTGATGCTGATACTTTAGGCATGAACATAAACAAAATATGAATGAATCCTTTAACTTAGGATCGATATTGAGTAAAGTGAATGTGAAACTTACCAGGTTTGATATCATTAATAAGGTGAAATCCACCACTTGTTCTATGTATTAACTAGCACTCGACACAGCCTGTTCCAGGAATAACTATTATCTGTACTCAGAGAAGGCTGGAAACGGCGGGAAAATGGCTGAGAACCAAGCAGTGTTGCCATAGTGTTGTAGTAAATTTAAAATATTCCTCAGTTGGACGCAAAAAATTGTCTATTTTAAAATGAAACTTGTTTGTAATCTTGATACAATGTTACCTCACAGGTGCAAAATCAGATGGGTTTACGGTATCTATTTCATGATCTCACTCGTGATGATATATGACAAGTGGAAACAAAATTTTAAATTAAATTGACTAGAAGTAACACGAATTTTCCAATAAAGTAAAATTCCCGACTGTATGAACTTGTTGTATGACCAACTGCGGTAATTTCTTCCCCCAATTAGGCATTTCTTTCTAGACAGTGCTTGTAATGATTCGATGTAGAACCTCTTGATTTTTCGAAGATGGTGAATAAAGTATTGAAACTCTGTTAGAGTTAAGTCATCTGTGTTTCCAAACAATATTAAGTAGTTTTTCTTGAACATTTCTATTTAGATGTAAATTTTTCATCTAAATAGATATTAATTTCCATCTAAATGGATGGGAAATATTTAAACAATTGTAATATTAATTTAATTTATTTTGCCGTACAAAAACCGCAGGCCGCATATATAATATAACCTACTGTACCATTCTTTTGGTAGGCCTCGATATTTTATTATGTAGATTATACAGGATGTCTGCAAATTTCATCGACAATGCTTGACTGTATATTCATGATGACACATAAATACGATCTACGAAAAAAAAGTTTAATATAAAATTTTTAGTTTCCGAATTCAGGCTTTCAAAGTTGTCAAAAAAAAATATTTAATTAAAACTCCATAACCCCATAAACTCCAAATTTCTACCAATAGGGTAGAAATTTGGAACAATAATTTGGACCAGTAAGGCCTATTATTTTTAAAAATATTAGTCACACAAATATACTGGGTGATAGTTTGCTCGGCGTACCTCCCTCTTCTAGTGATCAGAACTTTTATCGTAGTCATATATTTTTAAACGGGTCACAACAGTGAAAAGGCCATTTTATTCTGAGGAAAAATGTCTGTTGCGAAAATCGTCCACAGATAACCATTCTTGAGGAAAATGACTATTTACAATTCTGGTACATTTTCCTCAAGAATAAAATAAAAATATAATGGCCTTTTCAATGTTTCTACTCGTTTAAAGAAAATACGGCTATGGTAAAAGTTATGACCACTGAAAGAAGGAGGTACGCCGAGAAAACTATCACCCAATATATCGGTAAGACTAATATTAAAAATTTTTTTGCTAGATCGTATTTATTTATCATTTATCATCCTGAAAATACAGTCAAGCGTTGTCGGTGAAATGTGCGGACACTCTGTATACTGCGTAAACATAAACGCTGTTCAATATCGATTATCGATTTTCTTTTCACTTATTTTATTTAGTTTCGCATTTATTTCAGGAAAATGAATATCCAACTATGCCTATTACTAACATCATTTCCCCTGTTGACAGTCGGAAAATGCGTAATGTCCTCCCACGAATTTTCTTGCAAGGGAACGGATATGAAACAGTTTTGGTTAGAGTTCTACGGAAGCTGCTGTGAAGACGAAAACATTGTAGATTTTGCCATAAACATAGAAGATTCTTATTTTGACGTAATCGATTATTTTCCGAATTTACCAACAAACAAGAACAATTACCGGGTGTTAAGCCTAACTATTAAGAACTCTTCAATTGAGCACGTTGGCGAAACGGCATTGGAGGAATTCATTTCATTGGATATGTTAGATATGAGTCAGAATAGGCTGAAGAATATTTCTTTTGTTACATTTTTACCTGAATCAATTAGATATTTATATCTAAGCAAGAACAGCATTATCTACGTAGACAGCCGATTTAATCGATTACGTAAATTGCTGCATTTAGATTTAAGCTATAATAAAATTAGAATTATAGACTTGAGTAATGTTTTTTGGATAATAGAATTGAATTTCAGTAACAACTATGTAGACACGATATTACCAGCTACTTCAGCTCTTAAAGTTGTAAAGCTTGATCTAAGCTACAACAAAATCGCAGACTTCATCGAGAGGGGCCTGAAGCCCTTTAGCTTTAATAGCTTGAACTACTTGGACATTAGTCACAATAAATTATTTTCCATTCAATTAATACGATACAAAAGTATGCTGAATATATCAGGTAACAATAATTTAACAAAGCTTCTAGCTCTAGATTCTGCGGCATATATAGAAACCCTAAATCTGCCTCTGTCTGATTCTTTATTAATCGCTAATAAAATAACCGTTTCCAGAGATATTTTAAATAGTAATAATAAAATACGTTTACTAAATAACTCGATAATTAGAAAGTTTACTTATTCTACAAATACTTTAATAGATTTTTCAAATTCCTCAATAATAGATATTTCACCTTACTGTTTCGATCAGTTAAGTATATCATCGGTGAATTTAAGTTTGAATGACTTAGAAGTCTTAAAACATAATGCATTTTCAAATGCAGTTATTCACACTTTAGACTTATCACACTCGCGTATAGAGAGTGTGGAAAAATATACCTTTGAGAATTTTACTGCTAAGAAAATTATTTTAAAACGAAATAAACTCAGTACTGTGAAAAACATTTTTTATAAGGTAACAGCAAATCATTTAGATTTATCATTTAATCCTTTAACTATTATTAGTAATAAATCATTTATAAATTGTTACGAGCTTATACTATTAAATTTTTCAAACTGTTTCGTTGAGAGAATCGAGAATGAAGCGTTTTTTGGTTTGGCGGAATTGAAAATTGTAGATTTAAGTTACAATAATTTATATATTCTGGAGGCTAACACCTTCAGTAATTTGCCAATAACTACTTTAATATTAGATGGTACCAGAATAGACACAGTTCAAGGTAGAGCTTTTCACAGTTTGAATAATTTGAAAATGTTAAATTTATCTCAAGTTGGACTTAGGAGTTTAGAATCGTATTCTTTTTATAATATGTCAAATATTGAGGTTGTAGACTTAAGAAATAACCATATTCCTACTGTTCCACACAATTTATTCGTTAATATGGACAAACTAAAGGCAGTGTACTTAGATGGCAACAATATTACTACCATGAATCCATTTGAAAATCGCCTAAAGATCGAGAATTATACCTTCAGTTTTAGTGGCATCTTCAAGCCTATTAAAACCTTGAACTTAAATCTCAGGTATTTAAAAGCCAGGAATAGTAACATACATCGTTTGAAGAATGATAGTTTTGCAGGACTATTTAATTTGATTGGATTGAGTTTTGAGAACTCCCATGTAGGATTTGTAGAGGGACAAGCATTGTCAAATCTTTTTCATTTGCAGTATCTGGACTCGCAAAACTTGTTTAAATCCACAAGGATTATTCAAGAAAACACGTTCAAAGATTTAAAGAGGTTGCGGTTCTTAAATTTATCCCATCTTTCATTAGAGGGACTGGAGGCCAAATCTTTCATGGGTTTAGAAAAATTGGAAACGTTGTTATTAAATAATAATAATAACTTTAGCCAACTTGTGGATGATACATTTAATGGTTTGAAATCTGTTAAAATTTTAGACTTATCTCGTAGTAATATTATTTCATTAAACAAAAAATCGTTTATAGGATTAAAAAATTTGGAGATTCTAAATTTGGGTTTCAATAATCTATTGGAGCTTGATTCTAAAATTTTTGTTAAAGACCTTGGTAACTTACTAGTACTTCATCTGGAAAATAGTAATATTACTTCCCTTCATAGCGAGTCATTTATTGGTTTGAAAAATCTAAGAGAATTGTATTTACAAGGTAATCGTATTGCACATGTTCCAGTGGGCGTTTTCCAAGATTTATCTGCATTAATATTTTTGAATCTCAGTAACAATCCCGTGAAATCACTAAAGATAGGGTCACTTTCAAATTTACATAGCCTAGTAACTCTAGATTTATCCAAAAATCAGTTAATTGATTTGGACAATGTCGACATATTCTTCTCATTGAAACAGCTTGAAGTCATTAGACTTGATGGGAATCATTTAAAACAGTTTGATTTCAAAAGATTTTTAATAAATTTAAAGAATGTCAAATACATAGGAATTTCCTACAATAAATGGAAATGTGACGGTCTGTCTCGTATAATAGAAATAATGAATTACAAAAACATCAGTTATAAAGCTGATTACCCTGTCTATAATTACGATAATATTGATGGTGTAGGTTGTGTGGACATATGCAAATTTGTTTACTGTGCTCCCGAAGATATCTAGCTGACTGTGGTATTAAATATTTATTTGTAGTAACCATTTTGTGACGACGTGTGCATATTTTCAAAATAAAGTATTGATTGTGTAATGTAGTTATTTATTTACTCATATTAAAGCTTACACAGGTTTGGTAAAAAAGTTAAAAGTGTGCTTTAACAAATATGGCCAGATAAAATGTATATTTTGTGAAGAACCTCCATAAAACGTAGAATTAACTCTAAATAAACAGTTTTAAAACCTTAAAACGGACTTTTGCGCACGTAGAACATCTCTATCTCGAAATTGAGTGGCCGAGAAAAAATAAACCAACACATAAATGCAGAATATCTGTTTTATGCGACAGTTTTACTTTTTTCAAATAGTCGACCCTCGTGCTTTCTCATGGGTGAGGTGTGTCCTCAAAATCAATAGATGTCATCTGGTAGACGTCCCTAATCAGAATCAGTCGAAACCCGATCGATCCGACGCGATTTAATTGAGTGATCGTGCTAACAAAAAAAAAAAAAAAACTCAAATAGTCCACCATTGTGCTTTCTCACGATCCATGAACATGGTAGAGTGTATTCTATCCACCTCAAAATCAATAGATATCATCTGGGAGACGTCCCCGATCAGAATCAGTCAAAACCCGATCTATCCGACAGAATTTAGTTGAGTTATCGTATTAACAAAACAAATTTCTCAAATAGTCCACCATCGAGCTTTCTCATGACCCATGGACAGGGTGGAGTGTGCCCTATCCACCTTAAAATCAATTGGTGTCAATATGTGTCAAACGACACCTATTGATTTTGAGGTGGATAGAACACACTTTACCACGTTCAAGGGTCCTGAGAAAGCGCAATGGTGGACTATTTGAGAAAGTGTTTTTGTTAGCACGATCACTCAATTAAATCGTGTCGGAACGATCGGGTTTCGACTGATTCTGATTAGGGACGTCTACCAGACAACATCTATTGATTTTGAGGTGGATAGGATACACCCCACGCTGTCCATGGGTCATGAGAAAGCACGATGGTGGACTATTTGAAAAAAGTAAAATTATCGCATAAAACACACATTCTGCATTTATGTGTTGGTTTATTTTTTCTCGTCCACTCAATTTCGAGACAGACATGTTCTACGTGCGGAAAAGTTCGTTTTAAGGTTTTAAAACTGTTTATTTTAGTATAATTTTCGATACAATGTTATTCCTCTATTATTATTCTTAATTATGTTTGTTTAGATTACTATAAGTTGAAAGCTCTGCTTTTTTTTGTGAAAATTCATCGTTTAGGTATGTTTTATGGGTTATGAAACATTATCAGTAAACGTTTTACCCACAAAGTAATTTCATCCTCAGATAAAAGAGATCCTTAAATTTAACTTACACCAAATTTGTATATGACCTCCGGCAATGTTATTTATCACACAATAATGTTTATAGCACTGTTATTCAATGTAATAATGAAGTAAATTTAATTATTTTATTTATTTTTTAAATTATTTTATTTTCTTAAATCTTCAATTACTGAAGTGCTCATATTTGAATTCATTTTAGAATTGTACAAATCAAGTTAAAGCAGTACTTTAAGATTATTAGATAAATATTTAGTTACTTATTTAAACTAAATTTTCATCTACTTAAACTACAATTCTGTTCTAAAGTTGATATATATGTTGTATTTAATAGCCAAATTCGGCCACTGACCGAAATTTATACCCAGAACGCGTTGTGAACTTCAGAAATTTATCATATCGCGTTTCGGGTACTTTTTATATACACAGAATGCGTTGTAGATAAATTAGAAAGACCCACAATGCGAAATTACGACGACCATCGGAGACACACGACGTTTTTCGCGTTATGGGTAATAATATAAATACCCACAAATTGAAAAGCAAAAATCGCATAACCTAACGGTATTGTAAAGAAATCGGGTAACAAGTGTTTATTTATTCTTAGCTTAGCTTCTAATAAAATGGGTGAATCGATCGAAAACCTTAAAAAAGAATTTGAGGATGGTTTGAATAAACTTTATATAGAGCCCACTATTAGATCCACACTACTCTTAGAAGGTGACTATAAAAAATAATTAGTGAGGTTAAAGAAGCACAAGAATTGCAGAGATTGGGCAAATCACTTTCATCTAAACATTATCGAAGGCTGAAATTACATAAAATGATGAAAATTCAAAAATATGCTATGTGAATCAAATAAAAGATATTCTCCTTTACAAAAAGGAACTAATGTTTTGATTCGAATTCCGGATGTTGATAGAGGTCGATTAATCCCAAGAAATGTATTATCCATTGTTTCTGAAATTAATAATGATATAATAGATATTCAGAAATGAATAATAATTGTACAAACTCGGTACTGAGAATGGACCACTGGATAGATTATTTTCAAGAAATTAACTTCTTCAAACAGATTCGCAGTTCATGTCTGAATCAAATGATATTAATATGATAAAATACCTTTGCGAACTGCAGCAAATCTGTCATCTAAATTTTCTGGTCAAGGCTTTCTCAGATGCAATTGTAAAAGATTTTGTGATGATAATAAATGCTCCTGTAAACAACGGAACAAAAAATGCAACTCAAAGTGTCATGGATCGCTGACATGCAAGAATAAATGAAGAAATATAGTTGTTTTAGATATTTTTTAATACATAAATAAAACTGAAACGTTAAATAATGTTAAGTATTTGTATTTTACATTTTCTTATAGAATTTATTTCGAATAATTTTGATTAGAAACAATGTTTTGCTTTGTGGGTATTTATAATATTTATACCGCGAAAATCATCGTGTATTTCCGATGGTCGTCATAATTTCACATTGTGGATCTATATATTTTATCCACAACGCGTTCTGTGTATATAAAAAGTACCCGAATCGCGATGTGAGAAATTACCGAATAGTCCCTTCAAATTAGGAAAATTGAGGGATATTTTTCCTACAGTTAAGTGACCTATACATAAAGTTATGTTGGGGTTGTGTCAACATATTTTTCACCTAGCGCATAATAAAAAGAGGGTTGTTATTTAGATATAGACATATATATATATATATATATATATATATATATATATATATATATATATATATATATATATACAGTGCTATTCAAAAGTCCCCTCCCCCCCTCTTATCTTTGGAACGATTATACATAAACTAGTGAAATTTGGTAACTGAATATTAATGGTTGTAAACTTCCCTACTAGTGATGATAGATGACGTATGCGTCAAAGATGACGTCACAAGGTCATTGTGACCAATCATTTTAAATGGAACCCTATGGCAAGCGACATCTCTTTTAAAAGGTATCGAAAAAACCTATTCAATGATACTAATATTGTGTCTGTTTACGGCAGTTTTGACAACTGGCTTTCAAAAACCGCAAAGCTGTGATGAATTAAATCAGTTAATAATAAAATTTAAAATTCAAGCTCCGCCACTGAATCCTACTTCTTCAACAACTCAAGTTACACCAACCTGTGAAGTCAGTTAAAGTACAGTGCACAGGGTGTTGAAAAAAAAAACAAATTTCACCCATACAAATTAAAAATGGTTCATCAACTCTCAGACGACGATCCAGACCGAAGGTTTTCACAATTTTGTGAAAATATGGAGACTAAAATTAACCAACAGCCAGACTATGTCAAAACAATTTATTTTAGTGACGAAAGTACTTTCTATCTAAATGGAAATGTAAATACACAAAACGTGAGATATTGGAGTGACGCAAATCCTCACATGTTTCGTGAAACACATACTCGGTATCCCGAGAAGGTCAATGTTTGGGCAGGTATACTGGGAAACCACATCGTTGGGCCTGTTTTTTTAAATACCAACTTAACCGGTAAGGTGTATCTGCAGATGTTGCAAAATGCAATAGAACCGTTAATCCTTGAAGTTTTGGAAGATAATCAAGATGAATTCGACATTTTGGAAATAACATTCCAACAGGATGGTGCTCCTCCACACTATTACGGTGCAGTAAGATGGTATTTGGATGAAGAATATCCTGGTAGATGGATTGGACGACGAAGTTCAATGGAATGGCTGCCTCGATCACTGGACCTCACACCTTTAGATTTTTTCTGTGAGGGTATCTTAAATCGAAGGTTTACGCCACTCAGCCTGACAATATTGATGTTTTAAAACAACGTATTGTTACAGAATGTAGGGCTATTTCCGCAGACACATTTGAAAAAGTACGAGAAGAGTTTCGCAATAGGATGTTTTACTGTCAGGAAGTAGATGGAGCTCACTTCGAACAATTACTATAAGTAGGTACTGATTCTTGAATCTGTAATTAAAATTATTATCCAAGTTTACTGATTACTGATTTAATCCATCAAAACTACCATAAATACAAACAATATTAGTATCATTGAATACGTTTTTTCGATACCTTTTAAAAGAGGTGTCGCTTGCCATAGGGTTCCATTTAAAATGATTGGTTACAATGATCTTGTGACGTCATCTTTGACGCATACGTCATCTATCATCACTAGTAGGGAAGTTTACAACCCTTAATATTCAGTTACCAAATTTCACTAGTTTATGTATAATCGTCCTTCCCCCCTCTTATCCAAAGATAAGAGGGGGGAAGGAGACTCTTGAATAGCACTGTATATATATATATATATATATATATATATACGCAATTTTGACCGTTTTTAGGTTTTTTGCGTTTTTCTGAAAAACTATACATTTTTGGGAAAACATGACCTGATTTGATGTTGTAGATTTTGCGACTCTCCACAATTTTTGTTATTTTCATTTTTTGGAAATTCTGCGTAGTTGCGCCGTTAGAGCGCGCTGAAGTATTTTTGAGCTGTTTTTCGATTTTAATCCAAAACTATGCATTGTAGAGAAACATATCAAGAGATCAAAGTTGTAGATATAAAAATTTACGATACATTTTGTTGTTTTGTTTTTTTAAGTCGCACGGTTTTGCCACTAGAGGGCGAAAACCGTTTTATTTGTTTTTGTAATACTATTGTGCGAATGAAAAACACATTGTAGCGCATTATTTTTGTAAAAAGAAAGTGTAAGACAATTTGTAGGAAGTTTTTTGCTCTCCAACTTTTTATGTGATTGAACTATTCTAAAAAATGCATAGTTTTGCCTATAAGTCAAAAATAATGCTCTATTTGAGTATTATAAAAAAAGAGAACGGTTTTCGCCCTCTAGTGGCAAAACCGTGCTACCTTAAAAAAAAACAAAACAACAAAATGCGCCGGAAACTTTTATATCTACAACTTTGATCTCTTGATATTTTTCTCTTGATAGTTTTCCAAGAAAGGGTAAAAAACCGAAAAAACGTCCAAAAACGCGTATATATATATATATATATATATATATATATATATATATATATATATATATATTATATATATATATATATATATATATATATATATATATATATATATATATATATATATATATATATATATATATATATATATATGTCTAAGTCGCTTAGCTGTTGGACAAATTTCACAAAATCAGTGATTTTTTGTTTAATTTGAAGGGACTAGAAGTTCACAACGGATTCTGGGTATAAATTTCGGTCAGTGGCCCAATTCGGCTATTGAGTACAACATATATGTCTTACAAATTCTGTTCTTGATCGACGTCATCTATAACAAATGCATTTATTAATATATGAGATTTAATTTATTAAATGCTTCTTTACAACTAAATAATTCTTTATCCACTGTAGTACTATAATGCGTTGCATCAATGGCTGCAAATTAATTTTTAATACAGTTAGTTATCATTTGGCTGTACTGATAACAATTTATACAACAATCAGACATTGTTCAGACGTTCAGACATTGAAAAACATATTTAAATTGCAATGAAATGATGTAGTAAGATGGAGGGTATTCCATATAAAAATACTAATAAATAGTTGTGATGTATGTATATTTATCAAAAATCTCCTAAACAATGCAGAAGTGACTTTTATTTTATTGACATCCTAAATTTTATTACAATCTGCTTAAGATTCATATAAGCTTGTAAATATTAATATTTTAAGCAATATAAATTAGTGGGAATAATGGATAGCACTTTTTCTACAATATATTTTTAATACAGTTGCACCAAGTCATTGAGGTTGTGAATATTATATGCGCTGGGTTGGGTTATATGTAAACATAAGATTGCGTAAGTATATAAAGTAAATAAAGGACAAGCCTCAATACGCTTCCCTGTGGAACTCCTACTTGGATAGGCTTAATATCTGTAATTCTCGTATTTTACTTTAAAGTGTATGTTAGCAAGGTATGATTTCAATAACGTATAATAATTTATTGGTAGGTTATTGTTCAGTTTGTATAACAACTCTTGATGTCATCTCATTTTATCGAACGCTTGTCCTATGTCTAACAATATTTGGTTGTTCCGAGCTCCTGAAGAATTCGATGTACTTGCTGAATTGTGGAATGTTGTCGCCTGAATCCGAATTAGTATATTGGGATTATTTTACTTTATTCTAGAGTAAGCATCATTCATGCTTAGTAGTAACTTTTCAAACGCTTTGCAGATTACTGATAAAAGGCTAATTAGGTTAATTAAGAAATGCCTTAATAATATTTTTATAATGTTTCTATCCGGCATTTAGGTCAGTTTGGTGGATACATTTTTAAAAACGCTCTGTATCTGTGAAACAGAAATATATAGAAGGCTACAGTTTACGGAGTTTACGTCATTATTACGTTTTTCTTGAAAATGGCCTCAGAAACCGTACATAAGTATACTTTCTGTATCCTTTATAGTTTTTGAGAAAACCCCAAAATGTATCAATATTTGAATTTTCCTTTACATATTTACGGTGAAGTGAATAAATCTAAAACCTTTAATGTGACGTTAAGGCTTACACTAATAAGGACATTTCTCTGGTCAACACTCAAATTAACTTCTCATTTCTTGCAACAGATGATGGCATCAGCAACCTTTTTACTTCAACTACAAAATTACCCCAAAGATATAATAAACAACGAAATGGTGGAGCTTCTACAACCATATTTTGAAATGGAGGACTACAACATGGACACTGCTAGGCGAGTATGCGGGGACGTAGCTGGTCTCTTATCTTGGACGAAAGCCATGGCGTTCTTCCACAGCGTAAACAGAGAGGTCCTTCCACTGAAGGCCAATTTGACCCTTCAGGAAGCCAGGTTGAAGGTTAGTCCTAAAAACCCTTGTGTCATAATGTATATTATATTCTTTGTGGCGTTCTAGGTGGCTATGGAAGACTTGGCGGCTGCTGAAAAGCAATTAGAGGAAAGGGAGCAGTCTTTGCGAGAGGTGAAGGAGCAGTACGACAAAGCGGTATTAGAAAAACAAAGACTGACTGATGCAGCTAATTTATGCTTGAGGAAGATGAACACTGCTACAGCGTTGATTAACGGCTTGGGTGGGGAAAAGTGCAGGTGGACTCAACAAAGCAAAGACTTCAAGGAACAACTCGGTAAATATTGTTTTGCATAACTGAAAAGTGATAGCCTAGTTGTACTTGTAGTAGACAAGTACAAGACAAGACATAGTAATTGACAAGATATAGTAGGACTCCATTTTATTTATACTTTTCCTTGGAATCGTGAATTGTCTTAATAAGTATGTATTTTTCTTAATCTTCACTCAATTTTCCCGACTTATTGGGTTTGACCCATCATTCGTATATTGATATGTGTAAATTGCACCTATATATTTATATAAACTATTATTATTACTGAATTGTAATAACAAATCAACATTGTTTACTAACCTCAAATGTATTTAAAAGGTCGGCTGGTAGGTGATGTTCTCCTAGCAACAGGATTCTTGTCCTACTGCGGCCCCTATAATCAAGAATTCCGAGGAAACTTGGTGAAAACATGGATGGAAATTTTGTTGTCGAGATCCATTCCGTATACGGTAAATCTAAATATTATCAACATGTTGGTGGAGAGTGCGACAGTTTCCGAATGGACTCTACAAGGTTTACCCAATGACGAATTATCGGTTCAGAATGCCTTAATTGTCACCAAATCAAGGTCCTATCCACTTCTGATCGACCCACAGACCCAGGGTAAAATGTGGATTAAGAACAAAGAAGCTAATAATAATTTACAAATCACATCTTTGAACCACAAGTATTTTAGAACACACTTGGAAGACTGCTTATCTCTAGGTATGAATAATATGCATGTAGAAGATATGCTATTCATACTCATGTCATCATCATAATGAGGTCATCAGTCCTAAGACTGGTTGGACGCTAACCTCCAGCTTCTCCTATCTTGTGCTAACCAACGCATTTCGCTAATTGTGCTACAACCTATATCCCTTACTATTTACGAGCAGTAGTCTAATCTAGGCCTACCTCTGCCTTTCTTCACTCCTATTTCTGCCTCCAAAATATCACGGACTATTCCCCCATGTCTCAGCAAGTGGCTGGTGGTTTCAAAAAATAAAACCCGGGTTTTATTTTTTGAAACCTTATCTGATCATGCAGAAACACGAGAAAGGGGTCGAGGATCGCTTCTGGGTATAATTCAATGCCTGACGGGGCCTTAGCCCGAGGAGTAGTTGTTTCCTAGAGCGATTATGTAATAGCTTTGCTATTCGGGAACTACTTTGATAGCCGCTTGGCGGCTTGGTGGTTCCTTTCTCGATTTCCGACTTATATGTTACTGACAGAGATCGTATCGATAAAGATGTATACGCCATAAAGTTCATTCGGCATTTGTCCTGAATCGGCGTACCGTTTACGGCACTGATGAGAACTAACAAGTTCGAAACAGCTGTATGTCGTTCGGTTCCGATCCGGGACAAATGTCGAATCCTACCTGTGGCGGGTTTTATTTTTTGAAACGGTTATGTAATGTAAAAGAAAATTTTACTTGTATATAAAAATATATAAAAAATGTGCTCTATTAAATGGTATATTTAAATAAGAGCATTCCCATTTCAAAACAGCTGCCAACAGAACAAGATACGCATACAGACAGGCCTGTGAATATTTTTCTATTTGCCCGATAACAATTTTATCGAATTTGTTTGACCTTCTACATGCTTATTATATGTATGTATGTATATATAAAAAATGAATTTTTTATTTCCATAGGAAAGCCTCTTCTAATTGAAGATATAGACATCGAGCTTGATCCTGTCTTGGATAACGTCCTTGAGAAAAATTTTATTAAGTCGGGATCTATAGAAAAAGTCATTGTTGGCGATAAGGAATGTGATGTGCTTAAGGGATTCATGCTTTATATAACCACCAAGTTACCTAATCCACCATATTCTCCAGAAATTAGTGCGAAAACTTCTATTATAGATTTCACAGTAACAATGTTAGGTAATATCTGGTCACTTAGTTTCATGATCGCTAGCTAACATAATAATAAATAATTATTGCTGCATGAAATCTATATTATATTAGTAATATATTTATTGTTTTTATAAACTGTGGATAGCTCTGCACCTTCTGCAGCTTCAAAAGTATAGGTTATATTTTTATAACATTGTTTATACAAACCATAATTTTGACTGAACTCTTAGGCGAAACTTCTTGACCAACTGTATTGTTTAATTCTCAGGTCTAGAAGACCAGCTACTGGGCAGAGTGATTCTAATGGAAAAATCTGACCTAGAGGCAGAACGCGTGGCTCTTTTCGAATCCGTGGTGCAAAATCAAAGGCGGATGAAGGAATTAGAATCGAATTTGTTGAGCCGGCTCAATTCCACTCAAGGATCGCTTGTAGATGACGAAGAATTGATAAACGTTCTGCAAGTAACGAAATCAACAGCCGAAGAAGTTACTCAAAAACTCATAGTTTCCGCTCAAACTGAGAAAAAAATAAACATAGCGAGAGAAGAGTTCAGAGCGGTAGCCGCTAGAGGATCGATCTTGTACTTTCTTATAGTAGAGATGAGCAACGTCAATGTAATGTATCAGAATTCTTTGAAGCAATTCTTGATACTATTCGACAACTCCATTACCAAATCTGAAAAGAACACCATCACAACTGAAAGGATAAACATCATATTGAAGTATTTAACGCATGAGGTCAGTAGAAGCGGTTGTATTTTTGATTATTATAATGTGTGAGCAAATGGAGTGAAAACTACAAGCCAAAGTAATTTATCTTGGTATTTGATAACAGAGTGATAATCTTAATTAGACGCTAGGGTTACAATGGTTTGCAATACTTTTATTCGTAGGATGATGTATCAGAAAGAAAATATGATTAACATGTAGAGTTAAAAATACCAAAACTCCACAGTCTTTTATTTTAGGTTTGGATATTTACCCAAAGAAGTTTATACGAGCGTCACAAAGCTTTGTTTACTTTAATGATGGCCATGAAGATTGACCTTCATAATCGCGTTATCACCCACGAAGAGTTCATGGTTTTCATCAAAGGAGGAGCATCACTCGACCTAAATGCTGTAGCACCTAAGCCATTTAAGTGGATTTTGGATATAACATGGCTTAATTTGGTGGAAATTAACAAATTATCAATATTTTCAGAAATTTTAACAAAGGTAAGTAAGTCGTATTGAAACAAGAATCTATTTATTCCCAGTAGAAAGAAGGGACATACTCTTTAATTTTAAGATTGAGCATAATGAGAGGGAATGGAGGTATTGGTACGAAAAAGAAAAACCCGAAGAGGAGGATATACCTTGCGGGTACCAAAAAGCATTAGATGTATTCAGAAAACTTTTATTGATTCGTTCGTGGAGTCCTGATAGAACACTATCACAAGCTCGAAAATATATCATGGGTAATTAGCTTCAATTAGTTTAATTAAAATTAGTTAAAATATAAATGTTTTAGATTCCTTAGGAGAGGAGTATGGCGAGCCTTGCATCTTGGATCTAGAAGTTACATGGAGCGAATCTGAACCAAGAAGCCCTTTAATTTGCATATTATCAATTGGATCAGATCCTTCTCCACAAATAGCTGCTTTGGCTAAATGTAAAGAAATAAGTAAGTCAAGGATATTTCTAGTTTATAACTTGGTTACATTAAAAATCAGATTTTTTGTGCTTGGGCGTTGTGGTTGATTTATTTATTATTATCAGGAGTCATCTACATAGTGCACACGCACTTGCATCCACATTTAACTTTTTGTTCTCGTACATAGCTTTAAAAGCAGTATCGATGGGTCAAGGACAGGAAATAGTTGCTAGAGACATGATAGAGTCATCGATGATGAACGGTGGTTGGGTTCTCCTGCAAAATATCCATTTATCTCTGCCTTTTGCTACGGAACTGATGACAATGATTGTCGATACTGAAAAGATAGACGATTCCTTCCGTATCTGGATGACGACCGAAGTACACGAGCAATTCCCAATTGGACTCCTACAGATGGCCATCAAATTTACCAACGAACCTCCCCAAGGCATCAGAGCTAGTATGAAGAGGACCTATCAGGGCATTACCCAGGACTATTTGGACTACTCAGCTCAGTCTCAGTGGCCACCGTTATTGTACGCTGTTGCATTCTTTCATACGATCGTACAGGAAAGAAGAAAATTTGGTCCTCTGGGTACGTATATTGAAGACAAGTAACTGTTTGAGTCACTTTTTCTCAATTAGGATGGAACGTTCCATATGAGTTTAACCAATCTGACTTCGCTGCAAGCGTTCAATTCATACAAAATCATTTAGATGATATGGATCCTAAAAAAGGAATTTCATGGCCAACGGTATGTTATATGCTTGGAGAGGTCCAGTATGGGGGCCGAGTTACAGACGATTTTGACAAGAGACTATTGACTACATTCACTCAGGTTGGTGATCTTCTTTCAAAGTGACCAATTTTATCTGGTTTTCTATTTAGGTTTGGTTTTGTGACGTGTTGTTAAGGACAGGGTTTGAATTTTACAAGGGTTACAAGGTTCCGCAAAGCAGAAATCTTCAAGGCTACGTCGATTATATTAATAGTTTACCGACCACAGATACTCCTGAAGTTTTCGGTTTACACGGAAATGCTGATATTACTTACCAAATAAATACAGCTAAAGGTAGGTTGGAACAAGTTTGATCGCATGTAGTACGCTTTGGTTACGTTTTTTAATTGTCTCAATTTTAAGGTATTCTTGATACTATTCTTAGTGTTCAACCTAAAGAAGGGGGCGGAGGAGGTGGGGAAACAAGAGAGAGTGTTGTGTACTGCTTGGCAGAAGATATGCTGGAAAAATTACCTATGCAATATAACAGCTTTGAGGTTAAGGAGGCTCTGCAACGGATGGGTCCCTTATTGCCAATGAATATATTTTTACGCCAGGAAGTCGATAGGATTCAGAAAGTTCTTAAAGAGGTAATGCAGATGATCCAAGTTATATAATAATTACGTCATAGACATGTTGTAGTGTGATGTTTATGGCACATGTATTATTGTTTATGCACAAGTCATACACTTGCTCTTGCACTCGATAAGTTGACTTTGGCTCTTGTTGTGCAGAGGCTACTCGTACAGTAGTGTAGGGCAGTGATCTGGGCCTAATATTGGGAACCAGTCTATACTTGTACAGCTCGTCAATAATAGGAAAAAGTATCATATTCTCTATGTATGCGTAGAAGAAAAAGTGAGGCAGCATTCGGAAGAAAAAGGATGCACTTTACGCGCGGCCAGATCAAATTCTGTGTACATTCACATTCAATATATAGTCATCGATATTCACTCTGAAAAAGCCTTAACGCGACTGAGTAAAGACCAGGCTATTTGCAGCGCACCTCGTGGGCGGTACAATATCTCAGTTTTGAGACCTGTTCCTATTCTTGACAACTTGTATATACTTACTTCTTATTTTAACTTTGATGGAGAATGCGAATTGTGTTTTAGGTGAAGACCACTCTAACTGATTTGAAACTAGCAATTGATGGTACAATCGTGATGAGTCAAAGCTTGAGGACTGCCTTAGATGCTATGTATGATGCTAGAATTCCAGAAAAATGGCTGAAGGTATAGAAGATATAAATGTGTCTCAAACAAATTTCTTTATATAACTCCTCTTCCTCTAGGTATCTTGGGAGTCGGCAACATTAGGATTTTGGTATACAGAACTTCTTGAGAGAGATGCTCAGTTCAGAACTTGGTGCCAGAACGGCAAGCCTAACGTGTTCTGGATGACCGGATTTTTTAATCCTCAGGGATTCCTCACAGCCATGAGACAGGTACTAAATAAACATAGTGATAGTCTTGAAAGAAAATTGAAAGTTGAACGTTCGATTAAAAAAAATCTTACATAGAAAACTAGTATTCTTAGAAATATTAAAACTAAATCTAAAATTATTGTCGCCGATATGAAATGATAAAGGTTTTATTTAGTGCTCTAGATCTTTTCGAATCTCCCACTTAATAGAGCGAGATTAAAAAAAAAGTCTTAATAAGAACTAGAATCTAAATTTGGAGACAACTGAATAAAGTAGCAAAAAAAGAATATAATAAAACGTGGATTATTTATGGAATTAATTGAAAATATAGATATCTGTAATTAAGTATTTTTTGTTATTAGTACATGCATATAGGGTGTCTCAGTAGGAACTATATCATTTGAATTGCGCGTTATTTGTGTGCTGTCAAAGGTAGAGCATTAATATTTAATGGCTGTCATATACAAACTATACAACGTCAACATGATGCGATTAACAGTTCAACAACGAATAGTTTTTGTACAACAGTTTTATGAAAGTGAGCGATCATTTATGGTTGCGTTAAGAAATATTAACACAAAATTAGGACAAAGAAGTGCCTGTAGAGTTAACAGTTCGTAACTTAAACAATAAATTTGAAGAGACGGGTTCTGTTCTTGATAAAGCAACCAATACGTCCTCGTGTTAGTCGATCATATGAAAATATTTCTGCAGTGAGAGTAAGAGTACGGGAGTATCCAAACACGTCAATTCAACATCATGCACAACAATTGAATCCATCAAGACCCATCATGAATTTTGTATGTTGACAGATGTAGATCGTTCTTTAAAATACAATGCGTGGTGGCTCTTGACAGATACTTCCCTACATTTTCTCTCACTGCAGGAATATTTTTATCTAACCGACTACGACGAGGACGTATTGGTATTGCCTTATCAATAACAGAACTCGTCTATTCAAATTTATTGATTAAGTTACAAAGTGTTCACCCTGCTGGCACTTTATTTTGTCCTAGTTTTGCGTGAATTTTTCTTCATGCAACTGTCACTCACTTTCATGAAACAGTTGTACACAAACTATTCGTTGTTGAACTGTTACTTGCGACACATTGACGTCGTATGGTTTTTATATGGTAGTCGTTAAATATTGACGCCCTATCTTTGATAGAATACAGATGGCACGCAATTTAAATCATGTAGTTCCAACTGAGACACCCTTATATTTGTATTATGCTAGAAATATGCTTTTTGTTGTTTTTAATGATTGTCAATTAGTAAGAGTTAGAATCTGAGATCTTTATTTCTATCAAGATAATTCTAATCAGAATATATTTAATGAACCTAAGCGGACTTATTGTCTAAATAAAAACCTTTTTTAGTTTTCTAATTATTAATTACTTCTTATAGTCGTTTCCTAATTTTGAATAGTTCAAATATTTGCAAACCTTCTAATATCTGGATCGAGACCATTGTTAACGTATTTCTCTTTTAAAGGATGTTACAAGGGCCCACAAGGGTTGGGCCTTGGATTCGGTAGTACTACAAAATTTAATAACGAGGTACAACAAGGAGGACCTGAAGGAAGGTCCCGCTGAAGGTGTATACATACACGGCCTGTTCCTTGAAGGAGCCAGCCTGGATCGTAGGACTGGGAAACTGGTCGAGAGCAAACCGAAGATTCTTTATGAACACATGCCCGTTATATACGTTTATGCTATTAATACAAACTCCGGAAAGGACCCCAAGTTATACGAATGCCCAATATATCGAAAACCTCAGAGGACTGATCAGAAATACGTGGGGTCAATCGACTTTGAGACGGAACATAATCCAAGGCACTGGACTTTACGAGGCGTTGCTTTGCTGTGTGATATTAAGTAGAAAATTGTATGCTTAAGTAGTTGTTAAGCTAAGGTTAAGGTAGCAATAAATAAAGAGCGATTGTTGAGAAATTGGGAGATTTATTGTAAAAGGACTTGACAGATTAATGATGACGTGAGCAGTACATGAAATTGGATAGACAAGAGAAAAATGATAACTTAGGTTAAGCTATCTTCCGCTATAATACTGCCCCCTTGAGCAACTTTACGTAAACAAGAAAATTGCGCGGTAATATTTGAATATTGAATACATAAGTTTTCATTTTAATATTAACATCCCCTCTAAATGAAAGTTTTGTACACGTTTTCTTAATGCAACCAGATAATATATAGGATAATTCGATGTTCTGGCGATGATTACCCGCTATGTTCTCGACGTTTCTAATGTTTAGTATCTCCCTCTGGTCCTCAAAAGCGACTCTTGGTAACGCCTTCGAGAGTGTCGGCTTTCTGTAAGTTCGATGATACACTAGTCAAAGTGAGTTCCCCGTTACCGAACTTCTTTCGTATGAAGTGGTGACGCACATCAATGTGCTTACTGCGTTGGTGGAATTCCGGATTTTTGATCAGCTTGGTCGCACTCTCGTTGTCCACGATGCGACTCATGATATTTTTACTCTTCCACGAGGTGGAAAAATAGTTCGCATTTTCAATAATTGTCTCGTTTCCATGACGTGACTCAAATTCAACTTTCAATAATTTCTCAATGTTTTCAAATTTTAACTATTCGGGCGTTCAACAATTTCTGAACACAAATATATATATTACCAAAGTATCCTAGGTTCATAACCTGTTTAATCTAAAGTTAAATAGCAATAAATAAAAGCGATTGTTGAAAAATTGAGAGATTTATTGTGAAAGAACTCAGAAGAAGATAGATTAATGGTGACGAGCTCGGTACGTGAAGTTAGACAGACAAGAGAGGAATGACAATTTCAGTCAATGACAGTACTTTCGCTATAGTACTGTCTCCTTAAGCAATTTCTCGCAAACAAGAAAATTACGCGGTAATATTTGAATATTAAATACATAAGTTTTAAATTTAATATTAACAGTAGTCTAAGTAATAAAGTATTATGTATCTTTATTTATATATTTTTTTAAATTCATGAGATATGTAAGAATTTATGCTTATGCTCATAGGCACTGTATTACTTGATCATTTCCCATTACTTAATATCAATCCTGAAGGCGGACTCTCTAAACAGGGACAGCGCAGTCGCTTCCAGGTTTAATTTACGTGTTCTCTTGCAAAACGAAGTATATTAATTCTATGTTCTCTGCTGAGCAATGGTGCAATATCTGGTCTTCTACTGTTCAATCTTGCTTCATTAAGCATTCTCCTGACCTTTCATTCAGAAATTGCTACATTTCACGTTGCTGCTGGGGCTTTGCTTAGCTCTAAACTGGGAAAATGTCTGTTACTTAAGACGACTTGTAGAAGATATAGCTCATCTCTTGCATCTGTAGACATTTCATGACCTTGTCCTGGGATTCTACACTAACTTTCAAGTTTATTAAAACGCTCGACTATCGACAACAAATTTGCCATACATCGCTGGCTACATCCTTCGTTACCACTTTCACTACTTCATCTTCCCTTAAGTTGCGTGGAGGATTAATTTCTTCTACTTCAAGTATATTGGATAATATTTTATTCACTTGATGAATTTAAATTAAAAAAAAACGATAGAGTAACAAAATTTATTATATTTTAGAAATAACTTTAAACACAGTTAAATGTATTATTATATTATTAATAAACAATTACAAATTCATAGTTATAATTGGAAACAGTGCGCCATCTGCTACTGAAATACAAGAAAGAGTGGAAGTCAGCGCTATCTATTGATGGATAGATTGAAATTTAAGAAGTTATTAACCATACAAAAATAACTTGGTAAAGCAATGGTAAGTAGTGTTCTCCGAATGTCAACTCAAAATTGATTATTCTGAAATCTAAAAAGTTTCAACTGATTATAAAAACCTAAAGACATTTTAATTCAAATTATAATAAAACCTAATACTGTTACCTTTATTTTGAATACAGTCCTCTTCTTCTCGAATATTTTCCCCTCAAAACTACTTGTTTATTTATATTTTGAATAGCGCGGATAGCTGCCAGGCTACCGTGAGTGAACGAGCGAGCGTAGCAAACTATTTTCTATGCTCTATGAGAATGCATTACAGAACTAACTTACTTATAATTTTTCTGTTACACGTATCAAATTCAGACATTGTTTTATACTATACCCGATAAAATATAGTCCACAAAATTAAATAGTTTAATTCCACGAGAATCCTAACACTACTATTTTATGTTATATCATGTTTTAATGTATTTAAATACGTCTTCTTTCAATTCTTCTCATTTTCTAATATTGTTCTAGGCCAAAATATTTAATTTTCAGTCTCTGTAGAAATTAAAATGTTTGCTATTCTATTTGTGTATGAATACACTTTTTATGGTTTAATTTATTCCATATAAATATAAATATATTCTATGGGTACTAGAGGCGAATGAAACATTGTTTGTTACCATAGTTTAAATCATATCTTTTCATAGATATATATTAATGAATTAATCTACATTTAGGTTTGATTTATTTTTATTTATACTCATAAAAATTGACTTAATAGTATAGAACCAACAAAATAGTGCTCATTGTTGTGATGACGATAAGAATAATGTTCTTGCACTACTGTCATACTGTATTTTATTATATTCGTATCATTAGTATAACATTTTACTGCTAATAAGACATTACAAATAGTGCGATGGTGTCGTGAAGGATAGTGTAGAGCCTTTGAGCTCTTGCTACTTAAGATTTTACAGTAGAGAACATAGAAATTTTTAGATAGTTTATTTGATGAAACATTTTTAATGAATATTTGAGGGTCAAAAACTACGGCAGCTTTGTTGTAGTAGATTTTTATGCGGAGTAATGAAAATTATACGATATCATCTAACATCGAATGCAAATACACAGTATTTTCATGAATCCAGGATATTCTACCTTAGGGAAAATTTTGTATTATACCTAATGAGCCATTAAATGGCAGCTAATGTATCAAGAATATTTTTATGTTCACCAGTAAATGTATGATGTTTAATCAAATGTTTTTAATTAAATTGGCGAGGACAATACTGAGATACATTGATCATAGTTCAAGCTTGTTTTCTCTTATGGATTTATAGTGCATAAGATGAGCTGACAGTAATGACAAATGTCATTTTTAATTATAACTTATGTAAAAACATGATGTTTAAAAATGACATATATGAGCTTCAAATAATTGCAAATAATATATGTAGATATTAATCAAAGATTAATTTGATTTTACTTTTCCATTATACGTGGAAAAGTAATGTAATCGCGTAAAGAAAAAGTGAAAAAGCAAAATTTTTTTTGGTTTATTTTCCGTTTTTCGGCCTAAAAACTAAAAAAAAAATGATTTTTAAAAATATTTTGCTGTGTGTGTGTCATTGTCGCTGGCATTTATTCTTGTTAGCACGATAACTCTAAATCGTGTCGGATCGATCGGGTATTGACTGATTCTGAATGGGGACGTCTCCCAGACGACAGCTATTGATATGGAGGTGGATAAAACACACACTACCATGTACATGGGTCATGATAAATTACAATGGTGGATTATTTGAGAAATTTTTTTTGTCAGCACGATCACTCAATTAAATCGTGTCGGATCGATTGGGTTTTGACTGATTCTGATTAGGGACGTCTACTAGACGACATCTATTGATTTTGAGGTGGATAGGACACACGCCACCCTATCTATGAGTCATGAGAAAGCACGATGGTGGACTATTTGAAAAAAGTAAAACTGTCGCATAAAACACATATTCTGCATTTATGTGTAGGCTTAATTTTTTCTCGGCCACTCAATTTCGAGATAGAAATGTTCTACGTGCTGAAAAGTCCGTTTTAAGGTTTTAAAACTGTATTTTTAATTATTTTCAGCCATAGATTTTTTCATAACTATAAAAAAGTTCTGTTAAGTTAAACGTTTAGAAAAAAAAACGATAATCAGAAAACTAAGCATTTTCTATTCGATCATTTCAAGAGCCATCTATGATAAGTCAATAATAATGTTGTCAATTTATGAGATCCATCAGCATTGAAACACGAAACACACCTATATTATGTCTACACATTTGTTTTCACATAACAACGATGTTTAAAAAAATGTAGAGGGTTTATGGTATATTTGTTCATTCGGTTGTTATTTTATCTTATTTCCTGAGGTGCAGTTTGCTTCCTCTATCATTTATGAACACAACAGTTCTTTGAAATGTACACATTTTTGAATTGTTAGTCTTATGTTTATAATTTTCCTGCCCATTTCCTTCTCGAAGTCATCTACTGTGTATTCTACCATGTTCTGAATAGATCTAAATTTTTTTTCCTATCTCGGCAGGCATTTATCATTTCATTTCCTCGTTCACTTAGGTTAATCATTGTATTCTTAAATTTCTCATGAATAATCTTAACTTTATCCAATTGACTTCTATTGTCACCTTTCATTTCTTCTTCCATAGGCTCTAATTATTTCTTCATATCGTCCTTAATTTACGCTTAACTTTACTTTCATATTCTCTTGACTTACCTTCATATCCTTCATGCTAGTTTCTACTACATTTGATTGTTTCTTCAAATTATTGTTCTGTTTTACTTTCATCTCTTCTTGGCTTATTTTCACTGCCCTCATCATTCCATTAATTGTTTTAATAATTCTTGCATTTTTATAGTTTTTTACTTTGCTTTAGTAACACTCCTTTTCCATTTCAATGAAAAATACACTTTTAACACCAACTATTTTCTGTTTCTACCACAATAAATGATACTATGAAACTTTTAAGTTGACAATATTATTGACAACACTGAAGTACACATTATAACACTATCATACTGATACATTTGTATACATATACATATATTTAATACTAGCTTACTCCAGTTTTCGCGGATGTCTTCAGAAAAATCTTTCAATAAGTAAAATATTCGCTGCTCATATAAAAAAAATTGGTCTAAAATAAGTAAATACATCTAATAGGTATACAAAGAGTTCTAAAGAAACAAAGTACTGTTTGTGTATCTATTGTACAAATAATGACAAATTCACAAATTATCGTCTATTAAATGTCACTGTCAATTTACTTTCACTAGATACTTAAAGCGTTACACCACACGAAATCATCTGTGAATATAACGTCAAAATATGTCAATCGCTATTTATAATACTCATAAGATTTATGTAATTGCGGCTACTAAAAACTAATTTAAATGTAGCTATCCAGAATAATGTAATACATTATTTTCGAAGTCCTAAAACAACGGGTTCTTCCAAATCATCAAAAATCTCAGAGTTAAATGATAATAATCATAGTCAAACAATAGCTAGATTGATATTAAAGAAAATCAAGAAACATATCAAGGGAATCCGAAACTATGGAGAGAAAAGGGCATATATGATATTACAAGTCAGCAAGTTAATAAAAAAGGTAAAGGGTGAAGAAAAATAGATCTGTCAAATGTAAATAAAAACCGCTTACAAATCAGTATACCACCGAAAAAAACTTTTGTTGTTTTGTCAATTACTGTCATTTTCTCAAATTCATGTATTTCATACAAAAATATGTTCGGCATTTCGCAAGAAAAAGCTACCGATTTTCCAA
The DNA here is from genome assembly GCA_037954035.1 of Rosalia funebris. Lineage (NCBI taxonomy): Eukaryota > Metazoa > Arthropoda > Insecta > Coleoptera > Cerambycidae > Rosalia > Rosalia funebris. The sequence goes on from JAZFAV010000015.1 coordinate 39,139,222, forward strand.
GCCGAACAAGATTGCAACAAGGTTACAGAGGAACACGGAAAATGCGTACTACCAGAGGAAACACAGACAGACGATGAAGGAGGTAATGAAGGAAATCAACTGGGTGCAGCGTCAGCATAGATTCAGAACGAGGATAATTTGAAAGTCAAACGAAAGAATACGAGAAGGAGATAACGTATTTGAATAAATACTAAGAATGTAGCGTCTCATATCCATTTTAAATGTAATATAAATAGACCCCCAACTTTGTTTATGATTATTTCCAGGAGTTTCAGGAACTAAAATATCTGATTTTACAAATTGCAGTAGTATATAGGGAAAGTATTTGAAACTGTTGTATGTTTAGATTTGTTGTTATTATAAGTATTGGATTATGTCTACGTAACGTCAAAAAATAACGTTGATATAAGGCTTAGGTAGATGGTAGTATTATTTTTAGTTAACTTAAAAGTCTGAGTAGTTCTGATTATATGTATGTAATAGTTTATGTTTGTTGGATTCAATGTATGGCAATAGTACGTTTTCAATTAGTGAGATGATTATACCAATTATGATATTAATTTGACGTAAAATAAATACCACATGGCCACGGTACAACTTAATCAATTGATAGTGTAAATTGCGCCCGTTTTTTAATTTGATCGTCAATACAGAGGAGTACAAAATCAACATTTTGAATAAATTTAGTTAACAACCACACGATGATGAACTTCAGCATGGCTATGGCTATTTTCAGGAATATGATTGTGGGGGTTACAAATACACAAACATAACTGTTGGAGAATGTACAGGGTCTATCAATAGAGACGTTCGAAATTTGTTAAGTTATAGCGGCCATGTTGTTAAAGCAACATTTGTCAAATTTCTGTTGTGAATTGTTCAGTATCAGTAGTGTACAAATCATCATGGAGGGTTATAGCGTTCAGCAACGTGTGCAAATAATCAAATTTCATTTTCAAAATCACTGCTCCGTTCGAGAAACGTTACCGTGCATTACGTGATTTTTATCCTCACCATAACCGTCTTGCCGAGTCGACTATTCGACGTTTGGTGACCAAATTCAAGTCGATCGGTTCGATAAATAATCAGTCAACACGCGTGCGTCACCGAAACGTAAGGTCTGTTGAAAACATGGCTGCTGTGTGTGAGAGTGTACGGGAAAACCCGAGGCAGTCAATTTCTCGTCGTTCACAAGAACTTAGCCTTTCCGTATAAAATCCAACTTAACTTAAGGTAAACGACCATAGACAACGCCGTGTGTTTGCTGATTGAGATCTGGAGCAGTTGGAAGTTGACCCAAATTTCGTCAAAAAAATCATCTTTAGCGACGAGATCCATTATTGGATGAATGGATATGTGAACAAGCAAAATTGTCAGATATGGAACGATACCAATACAATACAATAAAATATATTTATTTACATTATCTGACTAGAAGATTTTTACAACCTCATACAACTCATTACATCTCTGTCTGCCGGTATACAAAACAATTACTTAAAATATATACACATATTTAAATATCGCATATACAATACGCGACTGTGATGCACCCTAGGCCTCTCAGGGATGTTTTTGGGCGGTTGCATTCCCTACACAGAAATAGGGAGGAGAAGGAACCGTCCCGTCGATGTTCTGACCTGACCTGTATGCAAGCTTTTATCGTTATGTTTTTAAGGCCCTACTCCCTTAACATTATAGATCGTTTGTTTTAATCTTTAACATTAGTTATTCTGATATTAATTATACGCGTCTCTGTTTCTTATTATTTACGTTTATTTTGTCTAACATTGCAGGAAAAGTCGTGCATAAAAACCTGCTTTAGATAATAATTACTTACTACCGATCATAATTTATATTTTCATTGTTTTGTGATCTTATGTTGGGTTACCTATGCTTTTAGGGGCTTATTTCATTGCTACTGGTTTCGCTTCCGTGTTAATCATTCCGTCAGGTATTTCAAGATTGCCGTCGATGTCATTCGACCACCTGTTTTGTTTATTGAGGTTATTTGAGCATTGTTATGGTGTTGTTATTAACGTTATAATGAGTTTAAATTCTCCTGGAGGTACTTATGTACGTGTGGAAGATTTATGTCGATATTGGTGACATGCCGCGTCAATTTTGCTGTATGGACATTAATGGTGTAAAATTTATTTGCTGTATCCTTTATCACGTCTCGTATGTATTGTATTTTTGTCATGTCATGTAAGTATTTAATGTTAATGTATCTGCTGGAGGAAAGGTAGCAATCCACACAAAATACACCAGCACCAAATGCATCCCGAGAAAGTCATTGTTTGGTGCGGATTTTGGTCTCGCGGAATCATCGATCCGTACTGCCTTCAAAACGAAACTGGCATTGCCATAACTGCCAACGGCGAGCGATATAGATCGATGATAAGCAACTTCTTGCGGCCTAACCTGAATGACATGGATATCGACGACATGTGGTTCAAACAGGACGGCGCTACGTGCCACACAGCGCATGCCACGATGGACATTCTGCACGAGGGCATGGTTATCTCGCGCAGTGGCGACGTCAACTGGCCACCGAGATCGTGCGGGTTAACTCCTTTAAACTTCTTCTTTTGGGTCTATCTTAACTTGCAGGTCTATGTGAATAAATCGCAAATAATTGATGCATTCAAAGTCAACATAATGAACGCCATCCAGCAAATTCAGCCAGATTTATACTACAAAGTCATCGAAAATTGGACCTCCCAATGCGTGCCACCAAGCAAAGCCGCGGCGGACATTTGAACTACTCATCGTTATTATATTCCATACTTAATGCCATAAAATATTCATTCAAATACAAAAAAATTGGATGCATATCTCACAGACAACTTGTTTTATTTATGGTTAAAAATCTAGCATCCTTATGTAAGGACCCTTTACAAAACTTTCACTAGAAATTGTGCAAGAATGATTTTGATGGCATTATAGATATGTAACATTATGCGTAAATGGAGGACATTTGCTACTATTCTTTTAATTAATTTTTGTGTTAGTAAATATGTTATTGTTATTACTCTTTTTTATTTATATAATTTTTATTTTTAAAATTGTAATCGAGTATTATTTAATCTATAAAATTAAAAACAGATTTCCATCGACAAACAGATTGTCGATGCATCCGAATTAATGATAATGAATCACCTTCCAAATGGAACACATCTTTAGTGTTATCTATTGATAGTAGATGAATCATACCGTATATTTATAGAAATAAATTATTTACCACCTTACAAACTAATCAGTTGCTTAATCAGAGAAGAATTTTATAATTATTTCTAATACTTTCATTCCTTATATTAAAGAGTAAAGTTACATTTTTAGAAAATACTTAAACCATTTATTTCTTACTAAAAACAAGCTGTTACTATTGCGGTACTTAAAAGAATGATCTAATTTTGTGTATTAACAACGCCATCTACAAACAAAATGTTGATATATAGAGTATGCCATTATAGTTGAGTTTTAATATTATTTACTAATGAAAATAATTTTTCTCGGTTACTATTTATTAATTTTTATTAGTAATCCTTTTTTATCTATTATGATGACAAAATCTTATAAACAATCATGTCATTGTTTATAATCATATAGCCCACTTTGGTCATTACCAAAGTGGGCTATATCGACCTCCACGGGTCGACTTCGACCTGCAGGGGGTCCATGTCAATGAAAAAAAAATTGGGGATGCGTGAGATGTAAATGGGGGTCCATGAGCCTGGATTCCATCTCTTCAGTATCCAAAATGTTGGCTTCCTGTAAATGTATTAATTGACCTAACACAGATAGTATTTCTGTAGGTACTTACGTAATACTTTCTTATAGTAGATATATAAATTTCCGACTTATTATATGTATATTTCATAAAATTGTGTAAGCAGGCTGTTCGATTTGTGATCGCAGTACGTATAACTTGTAAAGACTTGATGTCAGTAGCAATGCATTGCGCCCATACGCTCAACAGCAAGGCTTTTCCAAACTTATACAAGAGCTTTGCAAGGATGGCACAGACTTGAATCAATTGTCTTTGCACAGACCTGTTTAATTCTTCTTTTATAAATTCGAATGTCAGAAACACTGTTCATTTGTTTCCCGAATTTTGAGAAGAAATGTGTTAAGCAAATATTTTCAAAAATAAACAGTTTTAAAACATTAAAACTTTAAAACGGACTTTTTCGTACGTAGAATATCTCTATCTCGAAATTAAGTGGCCGAGAAAAAATAAACTAACACATAAATGCAGAATATGTGTTTTATGCGACAGTTTTACTTTTTTCATTGGCGACTTCTTCAGTGCCATATCAATACGTTTGTGATCGAATGAAATTATTTTTTTTCTCATTCATTCGTGTATGATACAGGCCGAATATATGACTTTTTCGTTCAATGCAAAATCTTCAAATTTTTCTCAAATAGTCCACCATCGTGCTTTCTCATGACCCATGGATAGGGTGGGGTGTGTCCTATCCACCTCAAAATCAGTAGGTGTCATCTGGGAGACACGATCAGAATCAGTCAAAACCCGATCGATCCGACACGATTTAGTTGAGTTATCGCGCTAACAAGAAATTTTAATGCCGACGACAACGACAACAACAATAATGACACACACAGACAAAATTTTTTTAAAATATTTTTTTTATTTTCACGCCGAAAAACGAAAAATAAACAAAAAAAAAATTCACATTTTTCTTTACACGATTATATTACTTTTCCGCTAGTACAGTTGAGTGCGGAAAAGTAATATAAATAGTTAACTAGTATTTAATACAAAAATTATCAAACATTATGATATAACGAGACTTTTGATACATTAATTTAATTTTTTATTTACATTTTAAATGTTTAAATTAAATCATTTGAATATTTGTTAAAATTGTTATTAATTTTGTCTTTTAAAAACATTCACACAAATGTATCAAAGGATGTTAAATCGACACTGTTTGGTGGCCATGGAATAGGTTCGCATCATACACACCAATTCAAGATTTAAATAATGTATAAGAATCCTCTGGCATTATTTGAAAATATAGGAAAGGACCTCGAAAATTGTGAAAACATAGACGCCGAGTATAATCTTGAAAGGGACATTTATTTCTTAGAAGGAACACACTGTAAACCTAAATGTACTGATAAGATAAGATATAGGTAAAAGTCGTCGAATTCTCGAAAAAATCATAATCATTTCATTTAAGTAGTGTTACAATGTTCACAGTGTTGTTATTACTATTTTTCACAGCTATAGTCTCGTCGGAGATATATGTATGTAGACAGCCTGTCTCATTATTACTGCTCGAGATAAAATAAACTATACTCAAAACTTTTTATAAATATAAAACTTGAAGAGTACTATTTTATGTCTAAGCAGTGCGTCAAGTTATGTTTTATGAATAGTTTTAATGTAATGGGTGAATAATGTTTTAATTTAATGTAATGAATAATTTTATTGTTGTTTTCTAGATCGATGACCAATGTGAGTATGGAAAATACGAATTTAGAGGCAGAAAACCAAAGTTTGATAAAACATTATACACGGCGATAGTTGCAGGGAACAATGCTGAAATCGATCATGGACCCCCGGTGCTTCTGAACTGTGGACTTTATCCATTTGATGTTAGAGTGACAATGGGTAATTATGTCCAAAATTTGCTATGCTAGGCGTTAAAAGAAGGCCGTGGCCTTTACGAAAAAGGCTTTACGAAAGTCGGGAATATAACGTCAGCGCTATATCTCCGACAGTCAGATGTTTAACGTTTACGCCTAAATCTACGAAAGCTTTTATGTTGGTCACCGTCAGGTCTTTAGTGTTTACGTTTAAATCTATGAAAGTTAGATTAGGTTGCAAGAAGCACTAGGGACTTCATCATTTTGTAAGTTTGTAATTAAGTTTAAAGTTAGTTCAATAGCAGAGTTCATAAAGAACATTGAAAATGAACAGTTTACAATTATTTTAGCTTTAATTGTTTTAGCTTTAAAACTTCATTTTTTTCTTCTGGATTTAGTATGTACATTTTCAACATTAGATAATACCAACTCCTGTCCATCTGAGGACAATCTGAAAGTCAATTCATAGGACAATCACTATTGTGACAAGCACACACTTCTTTGGACCGATTTTGATAATCGATTTATGTTTCTTTAAGTCCCCTTCTATGTAATTGCATAAACTGGACATTTTCAACATGAACTCCTCAAGTTCTTATAACGTTTTAAAGGTCCCGCCTTTTTCCAAAACGGGCATTTCTGCTATTGCACTAACTTTAAACTTAATTACAAATTTATGATAACCTACTATTTTCAGAAACTTGTAGATTTAAACGTAATTTGCGATAATTCTCTCGAACTATAATAATAATGAGTTACTGAAAACTAATAATATTTACAGTTACTGTACATTGTAATGCGAATTTCTGGTATAAGAAAATCGAAAATAAGAAAAAAATTAAATTCGAAAGATTTTCAAAAATAAGAAAATGTAGCTATGGAAACTTGCAAATGAATTGGATTAGGTTTCGCTTACGTTAAAAGTTTATGTAATGCGTTCCATCTCCTTGATAAACACCAGCAAATAAAAATGTACACATTATTTTTCGATACGTTTTGTGCAAAGTTTTCACTTGAAAATGTTATCACTTTACTTGTACGAGGGTTGTCTCAAAAATAAGATTCCCACATTTTTTTTAAATAGACGGCATTGTTTATTATCAAAGTTATTTACATGGTTGAAAGCTGCAACATTAGCCTATTTTGCTATATAATCGCCATTTCTTTCGATGCATTTCTGTAGACGTTCTGCCAAATATTCTATCCCCTTGTCATAGAACTCCACCGCCAACCGATTGAGGTAGCGATTAATTTCTTCTTTGACTTCATCGTCGATCCGGAAGCGCAAGCCACCCAAGTGTTCCTTTAATTTTGGTAACAGGTGGTAGTAACTAGGGGCTAGGTCTGGGCTGTAGGGAGGGTGGGGAATGACAGTCCAACCAAATTTGCTCAGGAGATCCTGGGTTTGCCGAGAGACATGGGGACAGGCGTTGTCGTGCAACAGCTTCACACCTTTGCTCAGTTTTCCTCTCCGACGCCAACGGTTCTGGATGGCTCGGCTGAGTTTTTTTAGTGTCTCACAATACCTCTCTGAATTTATTGTTGTCCCAGGAGGCACAAAGTCGATGAGCAATATTCCTCTACGGTCCCAAAACACAGTTGCCACGATTTTCCCCGTATATTGCGTTTACTTATATAGGATTTGTAGATTTAGAAAAAAGCTTTTGAGAATGTAAGATGGGAAGAAATGTTCGAGATACTAAAGAGCGCGGGAATTAAGTATAGAGATAGGAGAGTAGTACACAATCTATACAAAGAGCAAACTGCTGTTATAGAAGTAGAAGGGGAAAGAAGGGAAGCAGGTATTAGGAAAGGAGTAAGACAAGGATGTACGCTATCACCACTAATTTTTAATCTGTACATCGAAGAGGCGATTAATGTGGTAAAAGATAGAGTGGATTTCGGGATTAAAGTACAGGGACAGAAACTAAAAATATAGCAGTATTAGCATCTAGTAAAGAGGAATTAGAATCAGCGTTGAACAAAATGGAGGTAGTGTTGAATGGAGGAATACGGAATGAGGGTGAATAAAAACAAAACTAAAGTGTTAGTGTGCAGAGGGCGCGAGAGCAGAGCAAAAACGAAAGTACAAATTAATAATGAAAGATTGGAGGAAGTTAAAGACTTCACTTATTTAGAAAGTAAAATAAATTGGGATGGAAGAAGCGATAAAGATATAAAACAAAGAATAGCGCAGAGTCGAGTAGCCTTTAACAAAAAGAAAGCGCTTTTATGCTCGGGGGTAATAAATTTAAGAACAAGGAAGAGATTTTTGAAAACTTATGTATAGAGCACGGCACTATACGGTTGCGAAACCTGGACGGTAGGGGAAGCAAGTACGAAGAAATTAGAAACTTTTGAGATGTGATGTTACCGAAGAATGATGAAAATACCGTGGCCTGATAGGGTTAGAAACGAAGAAGTATTAGAGAAAGTCGGCGAGAAAATAAATATGTGGAAAACATAAAGAAGAGAAGAGATAGAATGATAGGCCACTTGCTGAGACATGGGGGAATAGTCCGCCATATTTTGGAGACAGAAATAGGAGTGAAGAAAGGCAGAGGTAGGCCTAGATTAGACTACTGCTCGCAAATAGTAAGGGATGTAGGTTGTAGCACAATTAGCGAAATACGTAGGTTAGTACAATATAGCAGAAACTGGAGGTTAGCGTCCAACCAGTCCTAGGACTGATGACCTCATGATGATTGCGTTTGCTTAAACTTTTTCGGTTTAGGCAAACTTGAGTGGCGCCATTCACGTGATTGTTCCTTTTTTTTCAGGTGTGAAATGAAACACTCACGTTTCGTCGTCTGTGACGATGGAGTCCGACAATTCTTCCCTATTGGTGCCACAGTTTTGAAGAAGTTGGCGAGGACAGTCGACGCGTTGCGGCTTGTGCGCATCTGTGAGCATTCGTGGGGCCCACCGCGCGGATGCCTTGTGGTACTGCAAATTCTCGAACACAAGTCTGTCAGCTGAGCTGGCAGATAACTCAGGAATGTGATGAGCCAGTTTACGGATGGTGATCCTCCGATATTCGAGCAGGAGACTCTCGAATTTGTCCTGTCGTCCGATTTCCGAACGAGACTGTCCCGAATGCGACAGTCTCGTTCGGAAATCGACGGTCGTCCGCTCCGGTCTTCGTCATGGATATCTGTACGACCGCCTGTACGACCGACGACCCTACACCTTTGCGGACATGTTGAATGGTGATACACTTTTCACCATAAACTTCATACAACTGACGATGAATGTCTATGGGTGGAACCTTTTTTGGGTTCAAAAATCGGATCACTGCGCGTATTTCGCACCTGGCGGTGGCGGAAATTGGTGGGAGGTCCATCGCAGACGGCTATCAGGCTAACACTGTGCGGCGTAGCTTGACAACGAAGGTGAAGAGCGAGAGAGAGAGAAACGTCGCTCACGACAGTGTTGTCAGATTTCACCTAATACTTCTTGCGGAGCTATCGCGATGGGAACCTAACTTTTGAAACAAGCCTCGTATGTTGAAAAGTAAATTCGATACTGGACTACATTAGTTTACTACTTGACTACAATATTATTACTATGTATATTTTATAATGTTTTAATTCAGTTTTTATTATTTTTTTTTTTCAGATAACACGACAGTAGTAGAGCAAGGGGGCTACCAGCTCACCCTCGGATTTGTCCGCGGACATTTGATGCGGATGGCATGTGTCCATCGGGAGTGACCAAAGATGTGGGTGGGGTCGCGAAGAGTTCTTGTGGATGATCAACAATGACCAGAGGGTGTAGAAAAAAGCGGCGGAGGGGGGCGAGGGGGAAAAAAGCATGGTTAAGAAAAAAAGGGGCGTGGCTGCGTTAAGAAAAAAAAAACATGGCTGTATTAAGAAAAAAGAGGCGTGGATGCGAAAAAAGAGGGTGGGGGGAAAAACATGTCTGCATTAAGAAAAAAAATGTGGTTAGAAAAAAGGGGGCGTGGCTGCGAAAAAAGAGGGTGGGGGTAAGAAAAAACGGTGTCTGCATTAAGAAAAAAACATAGCTGTATTAAAAAAGGGGGGCGTGGCTGCTTAAGAAAAAAAGAGGGTGGGGGAAAAAGGGGGGCGTGGCTGCGTTAAGAAAAAAACATGGTGGCAAAGGGGTGGGGACGCAAGGTCAGTGGCTGACGCAGTCAAAAGGGCCTTATCTTAAACTTTATCCGATTACAATCGAATAAAGACTAAAATTCATTAAAAAATTAATTGAACATAATCACAAGAAAGAATATTTTTAATAAGTTAATAAATAAAAAAGTTATAGACAAAGAAAATATATTTATGGTAAAAAAATAGTACATATATTTAGCATTACATTTAGATTCAATATTAAACAATAATAGAATAACTTTAAAGAAAATTATTAAGATACAATATTGTAGTATTATAAAAAAACTTAAAATATTAATGTAAAAAATTAATCAAATCTCTAATTTCAATACAAATGTAATTTTTATTAAAAAATAATTTTTGAGAAAAAACAATTTAATAAAAAAATAATTTTGAAAAAAAAAAAAAACATTATTGACGACCTGCCCAACATATTACAGTTGGTCGAACCTCATCCTCCTCCACGTCGCTAATCTCGACGACTTCGTCTTCATCATCGGAGATGACAATCACCGTCTCATCGTCGGTGTCGTCGTCGTCGTCCACGACAATGAAGTCGATATCACGATCACTGAAAGAAATATAATTGAAAAAAAGAATACAAAATAAAAGAATAACTTACTTTTCCTCCAAGTAAGGTGGAGACGTAGGAGAATAACTTGGAGGAAATAGAAATCCAGGTGGTAGATCTCGTATTGGAATCAGAGGAGGTGGTAGATCTCTGTAAGGTGGAGGCAGGTCATCATCAATGTATGGTGGTAGGTCCCAGTAAGGAGGGGGATCCAAATTGCTGTAAAAATAATTATAATTGAAAAAATGAATTAACTATGTAAAAAATTACTTACTTTTCTCTGAAGTAAACTTCAGGATTTACCGGTGGCGTATATCGGTTCGTTAATTGAACCATACGAACCCAAGCATTAAATTCACTAAAAAAAGTAAGTATAATGTAAAATAAGTTGAATAATGAAAAAAAAATAACTTACATATCTTCAAAGTTCTCTTGCAAAATATTCAAACACTCAGATGACGACATCTTTCGTGAACTAGATTTGATATTTAAATAAAAAGGATTCCGTTAGACTTCAGTATTTATATCGAATTGCAGATTTTGTTTAACCTAAACACTTTATAATCATCAAAGCGTAAGTATAAATAGTCGCAGTAATATGAGAAAATTCAACAACGTCTATTGAAATATGCTAAAGTGATTAAATGAACCATTAAAAATTAATTTATAACTTCAATAAAAATATCGTAAATGCAATAAAGAAGTCACGTATGAAAATTTTTGGTAATATGAGAAACACAAACAACGTCTATGTGATTATAAAAAATAAGAGTAAGCAATCCAACAATAATATCAACGTCTTCAGATTAGATTGCGTTGCGTATATATTTGGGTTATCAAAATGATTTATTATAAACAAAAACGTTGGCGTTCGAATTATTTCTACATGGAACGTGATTTAAATGTAAACAAACTGCAAAAATGCCAGATCGCTTTATTTCTAATCTGTGGGTCAATCAATAAAAATTAATTTATGACTTAAAACTGTCAATTATAACATATACGAAATATAAATTCTGCGAAATAAAAAAACTGCTAACTCAACAAAACAAAAACGTCGCCGGCTGGTTTAAGGAACGTAACTTAAATGTAAACAAATAGCAAAATTTCAGCCTGATAGACAAAACATTTTATTTCTAATCTGTGGAGAAATCAATAAAAATTAATTTATGACTTAAACCTATCAATTATAACATATACAAAATATGAATCCCACGAAATAAAAACTGTCAACTCAACATTATTTTTCACACGTGCTGATGGTGACGTATGAAAAATTGACGTCACAGATGATATAAAAGGTTTACAGCCGGCATAATTCATCATATGTGTTTATACTTATACGCTATACGTGACGTATTATAAAATCTTTATTTGTGTGCTTTATCTACGGGAAACAAACGTGAGTAAAAAATTGTTTTTATTAAATTTCAATAAAATTAACAAGAAAATATTCTATTAATTTTAGATGGATTTAGAAAAATTAAACAAGGTTTCACTTCTAGAAACTAAACAAGTTCTTAAGATATCAGACTTGGAACAAAATATTCCACAGCCAATTTATGGGGCTAGAATAGTGAAAACTCGGTACGGTGAGACTATATTACTTGAATTACAAGAGACCAATATATTCTTACCAAGAAGAGTGCTGCATGAAATAAGAGAAAATTTGGATGAATTTCAATGTGAAAGGAAGTACAGCATAATTTATGAAGGTTTGAAGGATGTAAATAAGCCTTCTATGGGAGTGCAGTTCAAGTTTATCAAAAGTAAGTAAACACACACACACACAATTTTTAAATATTAAGTTTTTATTTGTAATTTTTTTAGCTGAAAACAAAGAGTGAGCCCAGATAGTTCTATATAAAATATACACGCAGACAGAGATATCATCATTTACTTTTAGAACCCTTCAAGTGAATACACGCAGACACAGCTATGGACTCTGAAGAAATTAAGCATATCAGCAATGATATTATTAAAAAGTTCAAAGAAGTGGAAACACTTTTAGGAAATGGTTGTTGTACCCCGCAGGAGAGAGTGCTATGGATAAAAAAGGTAAAATCGCACATTAGACTTTTAACTAGAGCTATCAAGGGATCTAATTTATCAGTAGGTGTACTGCGTAACCTTCAGACTAATTTAGGACATTTGAAAAGGTTTAAAAGTATCATTGAAAAAATAAATTATAATGGGGGAGCGGTATTGGTAAAAGAAAAACGTAGTAATCGGGTCAAATGGGAAGATTTAATATCGGTTTTTAATAGTAGAGTTCGTACTGGAGTAATCATTAATTTAAAACATAAATATTTGAACGAATTTTTCAATGATGCTTTTCACCTTTTCAAAACTAGAATAATGAATGCCACGAAAAAAGTACCAGCGCTTAAAGTTAATACTACTTTCTGCGCCGAATTTATAAGAAAGTCACAAGACATAGAAATTATTGAAAAAAAATATTTTAATACAAAAAATAAGGTAATTGATGCAGGGAGGGATTTACGTCAATGGTTTGAATCTAATGTAAGGGATGATATTTTTAATGCTTTATCTGAATTTTCTGAATCTGGCAGTGGGTGGGCTTTAAATGAAATAATTAGCTTAGAAATTAATATAAATAAATATGAAGTTGGGAACGGTTCATCCTACATTAAACTACCGGAAAAAATTGCAAAAAAGCAGGCTTGCATTAATGTTAAGAACAACGATGACGCTTGCTTCGCATGGGCCGTTGTCAGTGCTCTCCATCCCGTTGAAAAAAACGCTGATAGAACATCATCATATCCTCATTATAAAACAGTATTAAACGTAAAAGATATTGAATTTCCTATGACGTTACCGCAAATTTCCAAATTTGAGAAAAATAATGCAATCTCTGTTAATGTATTTGGTTTGGAAATGGATTCAAAATAAAATTTTTCTGTTGTGCCCCACCGTATAACCAAGCGAAAACTAGACAAACATGTAAATTTATTATTAGTTCAGAATAAATATTTTCCAAAAATAAATGAATTTGAACCGCCGCCGCCGATGTCAGATAATGAAGAGCTAAAAATTAAATATCATTATTGTTATATTAAAGACTTATCTAGACTTTTATGTAGGCAGCTCTCTAAAAAAAAAATTAAAAAATATTTTTGCGATAGATGTCTGAATTATTTTACATCTCAGAATAAGCTAAATAATCATGTTGTAGATTGCGAAAAACTTAACGATTGTAAAATTGAATTTTCTCGAGAACGGTACATTCAATTTAAAAATTTTGCATACAGAGAAATGCTTCCGTTTATTATATATGCAGATTTCGAATCCTTGCTTGAACAATTTAATGGTGATGATAGTCATTGCAAAACGAGCAGGTATCAGAAACACATAGCCTACAGTGCTGGATATTATTTCAAATGCGGTTATAACAATGACTGGTCGTATTATAAAAGTGCTCGAGGAATAGAATCGATGTCTTGGTTTGCAGAAGAGTTACGCAATGTTGCACAATTTGTCTCCTCGAAATTAAAACATGTGGAGCCCATGAATACTGAAGTTAGTTTACAGGATGCTAGTAAAACTTGTCACATTTGCGAAGGAGAATTTACCGAAACAGATAAAATTGTTAGAGATCACTGTCACCTCACCGGAAACTTCAGAGGTTTTGCTCACAATAAATGTAATTTAAATTATAAAAATTCTTTTGTTATTCCCGTGGTGTTCCATAACCTCGGAGGTTACGATGCTCACTTTATAATAAAGTTCTTAGCTGAACGAAATCATATTACTTTATTGCCTGAGAATAAGGAAAAATATATTAGTTTCACAGTTCACGATAATGAAACCAAATTGAAATTTAGATTTATAGACTCCTTCAGATTCATGGGTTGTTCTCTAGAAGAACTAGCTTCCACATTGAACAACGAAAACTTTGAAAATCTTAAACGTGAATTTTTGGACTTGGACGATGAAAAATTTCAGTTATTAACACGAAAAGGTGTATTCTTTTATGACTATTTGGATAACATAGAAAAACTAGATGAAACGCAATTACCTGACATAAAATACTTTTACAATAAACTAAACGACAAGAACATAGAGGAGACTGATTATGAACATGCGCAAATTGTTTGGGATAAATTCGGTATGAGTACTCTAGGCGATTACAGCGATCTCTATATGAAAACAGATATCATGCTATTAACTTGCGTTTTTGAAACTTTTCGTAGTACTTGTTACAAGACGTACAACCTCGACCCAAGCCACTATTTTTCGATACCAGGTTATACGTTTGATTGCATGCTGAAATATACAGGGTGTAGGCTAGAAACTATTCAAGATGTAGATATTTTAATGTTTATTGAGCGTGGTATTCGAGGTGGGGTGAGTCAATGTTGCAATCGATTTTCACAGGCTAACAACAAGTATTTAGATACTTATGATGCCAGCAAGCCATCCACATACATTGTTTATTTCGATATAAACAATTTATATGGCTGGAGTATGAGAGAATTCCTTCCATGCGGAGAATTCCAGTGGACAGATTGCAACATAGACATCACCAGTGTGCCTGATGACTCTGAAATTGGTTATATTTTAGAGGTCGATCTCGAATACCCAGAAGATCTACATGATTTACATAAAGATTTGCCATTTTGTCCGGAACACAGAACTCCACCAAATTCAAAATTTTCTAAATTAATGACTACCTGTTATAGTAAGCAAAAGTACGTTATTCACTATAGAAATCTTAAACAAGATCTACAGCATGGAATAAAATTAACACATATCCACAGAGTTCTACAGTTCAAACAGTCTCCATGGTTGAAGTCCTACATTGACTTAAACACATCACTGAGAACTCAAGCAAAGTCAAACTTTGAAAAAAACAATTATAAACTAATGAATAACGCTACGTTTGGTAAAACAATGGAGAATGTTCGAAAACATCGAATCGTTAAGCTAGTAAACAAATGGGAAGGGAGGTACGGAGCTAAAAATTTGATTGCTAGTCCTGATTTCCAAAGCAGATCCATTTTCGGCGATAATCTTATGGCCATTGAAATGAAAAAATCTCGCATTATATTCAATAAGCCCTTGTATATTGGAATGTCTATTTTAGATATTTCTAAAATTTGCGTATATGATTTTCACTATAAATACATGTTAACAAAATTCCCCGTGGAAAAATGTAAACTTTTGTACACAGATACAGACAGTCTCTTATACGAAATTCAGTGTAATGATGTATATGAAGATGTTATCAAAAAAGACATTAATAAATTTGATACTAGTGATTATCCCCAAGATAATCGTTGGAATATTCCTCTAGTAAATAAAAAAATCCCTGGTTTAATGAAGGATGAAAATAATGGGAAAATAATGACTCATTTCATAGGGCTACGTTCTAAGCAGTACACCTAGAAAGTCGAATCAAACAAAGTAGTTAAGAAAGCAAAAGGTGTAAAGTCTAATGTTGTGGCAAATAAAATTACTTTTGAGGATTATCTCAACTGTCTGGAGAAATTTGTAAACAAAAAGCCTTACGAAGAGTGTTTACTAAATAAAACTCAACGCTGTATACAAGCAAAATTACATGAAGTATACAGCGTCGAACAAACAAAAATTGCTCTTAATCCCTTCGACGATAAGAGGTACACCCTTCCTGAAGTTCATGATACTCTCCCCTGGGGGCACTACTCCATAATGGACATGTCGTAATTTCATTGCTGATATTCTTTTTTTTGCTTTACATCAAATTTAAAAATCTCTCAAGTCTGTTGTTATATTTTAATATTTTTATGTATTTTATTATTATTATTATGTAACCAATTTTATGTATTTTTTAATTTATTATTATGTAATCACATTTTTATTATATGTATTTTTTCTTTATTATATGTATTTTTTCTTTATTATTTCATTATATGTATTTAAATTATCATGATTTTTTTATTTCCCCTAACCTAAAAAAAGAAAACTCACATTATATAAATTTCTTTTTATTTAAGCACTTGTTTTCAGTACATACATTTTTCTATCTAAATCATTAAGAATATTATCTTTATTATAAAATAAACATTCACGTATACAGTATGATTGAATATTACACGGATATAAGTCACATAAATTTAACATAACAGTATATGGTGACAATTCATAATTAGATTCACTTAAGATATTATTAGCTACATTTAAAAAGTTATTATAGAACTGTTCAAAACTTAAACTATTTAGTAAGTCCATATGAGATGATACAATTTTATTGGTGTAGATGAGCTCACGAACAACTTTGTCAGATAAATGAAATGTGCAGAAGCCGTTACTCATTTTCAACAATTTGATTCCAATAATTTGCGATGATATTAAAGCATAATGTGAAAACTTCATTTCTATTTCTTCGGGTTGTTCTTCTGTCATCACATCAAAGTAATCCACAACAAATTGTTGAAGGTAAGTAATAAAATCATCCCAATCTTCTCTGTTAAATGAGATGTTGTCTAATGTGGTGAAGTCTGGATTCACATTCAGTAAAATTCTTACGGCAGGAACATAACCTCTTGCAACACTAAATCCTGTAGTTATTTTATATACAGAATTTTTTATGTCAGTATTATATTCTAAAAGATATCGACCCTCATTTTGCGCAGCTTCTTCATATTGTGCACTAATTCTATCCACTTCATGCCAATAGTCAGAATCGGCTAGACTAGATGTTACTGATGTCATAATTGCTGTAGACTAATGAATGATTATGGTTTCAACCCCTTTTTATACATATTTAAATTAATTGTTAAAAAAAAAGGCCCCTCTGCAATCGTAAAAATGTTCGTGTTTTCCATAAGAATCAATGCATATTTGATTAAAGTACGTTATCTGAATCAATCCAGCTATTGTGAGATGCGTCGAAACCTAACCATTTTACGTAAACTTGTTTACCTCGTCTACGTAATACCTTTTCAACGAGATACACATCGGGAGTTTTCGTTTTCTGTAGTTCTTCTTCGTAGAAACCTCCGCTTATTCGAATACCATGCATATCCTCGAGCAAATAGGTGGTGGGGTTGGTGAGTTGTACTTTAATAATTTTAAATAGTTCAGTTGTCCAATTAGGTGTATATCCTTTTTTAAAGACATGCTTATTCTTACTGATTCGTACAATATCTCCAACTTTGTAGTGTCGCGATGCTACCAACTTAATATTGTTATAAACTGAATTAAGTATTTGTTTCTCATTCTGTTTAGTTACATCTAACGGTTTCATTCCTATTGTTCTGTGATGACTGTTGTTGTACTCTTTGACAATATCAGGGAGTATATCTATCCATCTGTATGAGCCATTTAAACTAAAATATTTATATAATTTCTCCTTTAACGTTCTAATAACTCTTTCAACTATAGCTGCCTTCTTTACTGTAAATGTACTGTAATGGTTTATCTTATAGTTTTTCATCAAGTTTTTAAAGTGAGCATTATAAAATTCAGTACCCTGGTCCGTATTTAAATTTTTACATTTCCTCTTGCTATCCTTAAAAATACCACTCATTGCTTGTGTAACTTCTAGTGCACTCTTATTTTTTAGGGGTTTAGCCCACACAAATTTTGAAAAACAGTCAATCACTATGAGAATGTATCTAAAACTATGATTGTCTTTAGCATAATTACACATTTCGGCTAAATCTGCTTGCCACAAATCGTCTATTCCTTTTATTATAATACGTCTACGATTGAAATTTTTGCGTGCAGGCTTATGAAGCTCATTAACCAATTGAATTTTTTCTCTAGATTTCTTCATCGGGTTGGC
Source organism: Rosalia funebris (assembly GCA_037954035.1). Taxonomy (NCBI): domain Eukaryota; kingdom Metazoa; phylum Arthropoda; class Insecta; order Coleoptera; family Cerambycidae; genus Rosalia; species Rosalia funebris. The sequence continues at coordinate 39,157,331 of JAZFAV010000015.1, forward strand.
TGTAAATTGTTTCATTGATTGCATTTGATTCAATGTCTTTTCCACCAACACTATCTAAACCTTTTTGATTTAATTTTTCAATAGTCCTTCCTATATCTGTTAGATATGTTTTCTGTTGATATAAATCTGATGTCACATGTTTTATACTATCCTTAAACTTATTTAAACGTTCAAATAGCACATCAATATTGTTTGATAGAATAGAATTTATATGATCATCTACATATTTCTTATTAACGGCATCACCCTCGTCAGTAGGTGATAGAACATTACACAGCTTTAAATTTTCAATGTTGATGTTTCCATCTTCGGTAAATACAAATCCACGTTGTGGTTGGCTGAGATATGAATCATTAATTTCACTACTACGTCGCGAAGACCTTCCAAACTTATCAAGACTCATCCTAATAATGACTCAAATTGTATGTACATCAAATATTTAATAGATAACTCCAGCCTCACGTAGTTCACTAATGATAGCTGATATTTCATTGTCATGTGAATCAGTATTTCCTGCAATCTTTGACGCATTCAAAAGTTTCAGTCTATCAACAAGCTCATTGATGTCATCCCAATAAACATATTCGATTGGCTTTTGATTGTAAACCATATTCAGACCGAATCCACTAGTTGACTGTGTTTTTTTCTTCTTTTTACTATCCAATAATGGTCTTATTATTTTAATATACTTGAAAGATCTAGTTCCATTAATTTGTCCAGTCGGTTCGTAATTTCTTCTATGTACATTGGTAATTTGCAAAATTTCCTTATATTCAGTTAAATCATTTCTATCATAATCTGTGGGATCCTTCATAAAAAGTAGATTGTATAACCCCACTTTGCCATCATATACTTTATCATTAATAATTATTTCAGAGGCACGACCAATTTTTAATTCCATATTACCAATATACAGTTTATTCATTTGTAAATCCAATCTAATGCCATAGGTTTTATCATAGTCTTTGCGTTTAGTAAAAAACCCCTCTATATAGTGTCTAGCTAAAGATGGATACTGTTCAAAATATTCATTAAGAGCAGTTTTCTTCGTTTTGCCATCCTGAAAGTTAGCATCTCCTACTTCATACTGAGGATCCAGAGACAATATGTCATCCTTAATATCTGCATTTGATGTATACTCTGCTGAACTAGAGTCACGCTTTTTTTGTTGCGATGAATCTACACGCTTCGTGTCTGTTTTCTGTAATATATTTACAGATTTGAGTTCTTTTAATGGATCGATAATGGGCTTCAAGAGTCTATTAAGAGTTTCGTCTTCGTCGGATTTTCCTAGTTTTAATGCTAGATACTTTTTTCTGATAGCCTTTGATGCCTTATTAATTTTATCTTTAAGCAATTTTTTCTTTGATAGATCCAATGGTTTAACCTTAGATACTCTATACTTTTCAAAAGTTATTTTATTAGACTTCATTGTTACAACCTTAGCAGCAATCTGTTTTAAACTGAGCCTATTAGCTGTATGACTTGTTTAAATGGGGCTGTATGAGCTGTTTAAATGGGGCTGTATGATCGGTATGACCTGTTTTTAAGCAGAGGTTATCTCTTCAGTTCGATTGTCTAACTAATAATAACAGACACAGTTTACGTTACACGCTTATATACTGATCAAAACCTTTTCGATACCGACCACCATGTAAATCAAAATCTTTTACGATGACCATTACTCCATGCTTATCATTCCAACATTCTCTACACATGTCTTCAAATTGTTCGAATGTCATATCTGGAGCCACGTGATCATCATACACATGTCGTAAATTGATTTTATCTTGTTTAAATAAAATGATGAAGTTACAATTATCACGAATGAGATGTTTAGGTATCCTCGTATATGTTTGACAGAGATAGAAACAGTCTACAAGTTTATGTCTACCCATACTGAAATATGCTCTTATTTTGTCTTGTTTGTCACATGCCACATCGTCGAAAATGAATATTGAATTAGATTTAGCCTCAGATGGATCGATAATACTCTCACTACTTGCATACGGAAAATATCCAACTCCATTTACGTTCTGCAATACCCGCTCCAATAGTTTGTATTTCGGTTGAAAAAGTGATTTAGAGTAAACGTATATGTTTTCAAACCACAGTCCATTAGAATTGAATAATAAGCTTAGAAGCAAATTGGTTTTGCCTGCCCCACTGGGTCCGCATATAATAGCTCTTAGAGTACTAGGAAATAACTTTCCATGTTTTTCTTCTCCTCTCACACAATGGTCTGTCAACAGATCTAAATTTTCAACGGGCAGGGACACCTGTTGTCTTTGAACACGCATAGTAACGTCTGAACTATTTTACTGACTGTAATACTTTATATATATATATATGATTAATGTCAGATATCATCATTCACAATCCATATGGCATCGCGTAAACACGTAGTAGGACGTGGAGTAGTCAATAATCTAATTAATAAGTTATCCTTTGAATTGCATGTTCCTGGATACCAATTTTGCGGGCCTGGTACGAAGTTACATAAAAGACTCGCTCGAGGAGATGCAGGTATAAACCCTCTCGATAAAGCTTGCAGAGAGCACGATATTGCATATAGTAAAAACAAAAATTTAGAAGATAGACACAAGGCAGATTACCAACTCGAACAACGTGCTTGGGAGCGTGTTAAAGCAAAGGACGCTAAATTAGGTGAGAAAGCCACCGCTTGGGCTGTCACCAACGCAATGAAGGTTAAACGTAAACTAGGCATGGGTGTAGGGGGACGTAGAAAAGTCGCATTCCAAAAGGCTGTCCTGACAAATATATCTAAAGTACTGAAAAGACATGCAAGTAACAATTTAAAAAAAGATGCTGCAATGACGTTAAAGGCAGCTCGAATTGCAGTCAAGAATGCAGGCGGTAAGAGAAAAATAAATACCCCTCGTATTCTACCATTACCGAAGACTGGTGGTATTTTACCTTTGATACCGATATTTGCTGGCTTAAGTGCATTAGGAGCTCTGTCGGGAGGAGCTGCTGCAGTGGCGAAGACCGTAATAGATGCTAAAAATTCTAAGAAAAAATTGGAAGAAGACGAGAGACACAATAGAGTTTTGGAGGCAGTAGCGTTAGGGAAAAGAGGATCCGGACTCTACATGAAACCGTATAAAAAAGGATATGGCTTATATTTGAAAAAACAAAAAAACTCCCATTGAAGCTACTCCCAATAGAGCTCTTTCCGACATTGATTTAGTAAAATATGTTAAAAAATTAAAAATTCCATATTTCAGAGGTGTCTTTATGCGTGACGCCTTACCTACTACGCCACCTACAAAATACGAAAGTGCCATTATTAATTTAGACAGCGTAAAAGGCTCTGGAACACATTGGGTAGCTTACAAAAAAATGAACAATTCTGTTTTATATTTCGATAGTTTTGGATCTTTAAAACCACCTATCGAACTAGTCAAGTACCTTGGCTCGAAATGTAAAATTAAATATAATTCTGATGCTTATCAGACATACAATACGATTAATTGTGGACATTTGTGTTTAGAATTTCTCTATAAAAATAATAAACATGTGTGATTTTCATTCATTATGTCTCAAATATTCACGTTAAGAAGTCGAAGTTCTACTCTCTCCGTGGACTTTTATAATCCAATAATTCTTGATCCTCAGTACGACTATTCGTTAGCATTAATAGGACTTCACACGTACAATAGTATACCAAACATTGAAGAGGGGATAAATAATAAGTTTTATTACCGACAACTTGGTGGTGAAGAAGAAAAAGTTATACACATACCGACAGGCTCATATGAAATAAGTGATATTGAATCATATCTGCAGACCCGAATAATACCTAGTGGTGTAGCACAGACTGAAGACTATTTCTCTCTAAAGCCTAATAATAATACGCTTAAGTGTGAAATTAAAAGTAAGCTCGAAATCGACTTTACTCGCAAAGACAGTTTAGCCTCCTTATTAGGTTATAGTTCTCAAGTTCTAAAACCTGATATTCCATATCAGTCAGATTTACCTGTTAAGATAGTTAAGGTGGTAACAATCCACGTGGACTGCAACCTTACAACAGGAGCATTTTACAATAATAAACCATCACACACCATTTTTGAATTTGGATTGAAAGTCGATCCCGGATACGCAATAGACATTGAACCCTATAACCTAATTTTTCTACCAATAAACAATAAAACAGATATACATAATATCACATTGAAAATACTTGATCAAAATTCTGAGCCAGTTAATTTTCGAGGAGAAGAAATTATAGTACGATTAGAATTAAGAAAGGGACTATGAGGTTACTATTTGAACAAAAGAACTATATAAACGATAGTTATTCTAATCTGTGGCATTCAGTCAGTGGAGGGTGTTTGAAGAGGAGTAATAAGAAGACCTCAGCGTTAACTCTTGCTAATATTCTTTATTTAAAATCTCTGGGCTATAATGTTAGAACAGCTACAGTTATTTCAAGACCCCAGTTACGATGAGTCCATCGTCAGAGATGAAATTCGAACGTATCACCCTTTTGTAAAATCATTTGGAAACAACGATGAAATAGAAATTGCTATTTATCAACAGGATGCATTATTATTGATGAGCGAAGCCGCCCTATCGATTGAGGGAACTTTAAAGAAGAACGTTGAGGGTACTGGCACCGTTGAATTCACTAATAATGCAGGAGCATATTTATTTGATTCAATTAGTTATGAACTAAATGGAAAGGAATTAGATAAAGTACGAGATCCGGGAACTGTGAGCCTATTAAAAAGCTATTTATGTTATGAAAAAGATGATACTTCTCTTAGTATTGCTGGTTGGAATTACCCTGAAGGACAGCTGGTAACATATGATGCTACAAAAACAACATTCTCTTTGAGAATACCGTTGTGGCATTTGCTTGGATTTTTTCATGATTATAAGAGAGTAATTTTCGGTAAACAAGTTTTACGTCTAATTAGAGCTCGAAATGATAATAATTGTTTTAAAGTGTCGAATGACGATACTATTGGCGAACTAACAATAACCAGCATAGAGCTAAAAGTCAAGCATGTGTTTCTGAATGATGTTTTGAAATTAAATTTGCTCTCTCAAATAAATAGCGATAAGCCACTTCTACTTCCATATAGACAATGGGAATTCCATGAATTACCAGCTTTGACCACTAGCACTACGAAAGAAATATGGTCCGTTAAAACGTGTACTAATGTGGAGAGCCCCAGATACGTTATTGTTGCATTTCAAACAAATAAAAAAGATAAAAGCATGCAAGATGTTACTTACTTGGATAATATCGATATATCAAATATTAAATTAACATTGAACTCTGAATATTATCCCTATGAAGATATGAAATTAGATTTTAGCTGTAAAAAATATGCTGAAGCCTATTATATGTATACGCAGTTCTCTAAAATGTTCGCCTCAAATAATAAACCGATACTTGACTTTGATGCTTTCAGCGGTCGGGCAATATTTGTCATAGACTGTTCGAAAAGAAATGATTCTATAAAATCTTCCACTGTAGATGTTAAACTGGAAATTGAAAGCAGAAAATCATTTCCCCAGAATACCAAGGCATACTGTATAATTATTCATGATCGTGTAATCGAATATTTACCCCTAAGTGGAATCGTAAGAAATGCAGCATAAAATAAACTTGTATCAAATAAAGTAATTCAGTCTTTTAAAAGTATTGTATCTGAGAACATCATGAAGTTGATTGTCGTCGATGTGCAAGGGTTCAGCCTTCCTGAATTTCATGCCAAAGAAATATCTTTTGTAAGTGGCATGCAAAGGGCTCATTATTTATTGAAACCTCCAATGGCATACAGTACGTTAAGTTCTGAAGTAAAGAAACAAGTAAACTATTTGGAACGTTTTCATCATGGTCTAAAATATAGCAGCGGTTATGTAAATTACGACATATTAAATGACATTCTAAGCGATCACCTATTGAATGGGGCTGACGTCGACATAGTTTACGTAAAGGGACATCAAAAGAAGGAATTTCTTGAACGAAAGCTACATGAACTAGCGGAAACTTCAACAACGTCACCTATTGTAGTTAATGTCGAACATATCACCAGTGTACCAAATTTTTTAAAAGACTTTCCACAATGTATTCATCATTATAATAATTTTAAATGTATGTGTAGTATAAGAAATAGTGTAAAACTATATGATTGGTTGTATTCAAATTTACCAAAATAAATACAAAAAAAAAAACTATTGGTCTCTAAAATTTTTTTATTTATCTCCTTGTGTGTATTACCATAATTTTTTTAGTTGTTTACTAGACGTCTGAGCAGTAAGATGCATCCTTCAGATAAATACAAGTTATTATTGAATGAACATTACAGAAAGTTAGAGCAGTTGAAAATAACTATCAGCTTTTATGAACAAAAAAAGCGTATGTTCATTAGTTTTACCAATTTGAATATTACGCCACAGCATGAAAAAATTCCTTCAACAAAAATATAGAGGGAAAATGTTAATAAATAAGTATAGCCTATGTGTACATGCATAGTATATAATTAATCATGATGCCGTTAGGTCATCAGTTTATTCTATTATATGCTATATATCAAAATGTTCTTTATGTGCATCGTCCATATGATGCGAAAGAAATGTTTGTCTACTTTGATACAAAGAACAACTGGAAAAATATGACACCTTATATTCTAAATAATCATATTTCAACGTTTTTTTCTTCAATACCAAATGATGCTAAAAGATATAAAATAAGAGTAAAATTTCAAAATGGTACAAGTGGAGATTTAGATTGGAACATTTTTAAAGGCGCATGCGTGACCCCTGTCGATATATTCAATGATTATAATAGTCAACAATCACTTACAATTCTACTGTACTACATTACACTCTGTTCTTCGATTTTAATTCTGAAGTGTCTTATTAGAAATATTAGCAAAAAATGGTTGATGCTGAATTAAGAGGTGCCATCATAAGACTCTACGAAGATATTTCACAAGAAAAATTCAAGGAACTCAGTATCAGTGAGCCTTCCAACGTTATGTATCATATTAAAGACTGTCAGACTGATACCGTAGTTCACTATAATCACACTGAATATACATTAGAAACATATGGTCGTGTTGAAAATTTATGTAATCAAATTTTACTGGGATCCATCAATCTAGACGAATTTTGCGTAGGAATACTGGAAGCTGGTTTCTTCAAATTATTATACTCAATTAGAAAAACTATACCTTTTGAATATATTGTAAAATATAATCTTTATAGTGAAGATGTAGTTGATTAAATATTTTACTAAAATAATTGTTGTTTTTATTTTGCACACTTGTGTGTACAGTTTTCATTTTTAAAATATATAAATTACAGCTCCTAACTAGACAGACTTGTTTACGTAACGTGTTTTTTTTTTAAAGACAGATGTTATTTAATACGATTTGGATTTATGACCTTGATCTCAATTCAGATGTTAGTCGGCTTTAATCATAGTCTACAATAGTGGCAAAACACCAGTTTGTTTACATTTAAGTCACGTTCCTTAACCCAGCTGGCGACACTTTGTTCAACAAGTCAAGACTTGTTTTTAACGTTGAATTTGCATTCTATGTAATAAGCGACAAGTAGGTTAAAAGAAAAAAATGACTCAGCATTTTGCAGATAATTTTTGTTTATTCACCAGCTTATTTAGTCTACAATAGCACAGCAAACATTTTAGTTACGTTTTCAAGTCGTACCATCATACAGGTGTACCAACCCAAATATAGTGGCTTTTTAGTACCAACTTAGAACAAATAAAACCTCTGTTTTTACTATAAATACAGTTTCTTTGTCTATAACTTTCTTATTTATTAACCTATTTAAAGTATTCTCTCTTGCAATAATTTTTAATGAATTTTAGTCTTTATTCGATTGAAATCGGATAAAGTTTAAGATAAGGCCCTTTTGACTGCGTCAGATGTCCACGTACAAACTACCACAATGAGTAATGAAAAGAAGATAAAGCGAGTTACGTTCGATGAGAGTCGTAATCAAACGTATATAATGTTCACGTGGGCCTATGCATATAGAACATCAAGATTAAGATATTGGGAATTTTTTGTCTTGGACCGATACCGATTTCAACGCAGGATAGAAGCTGCAGCGAAAATTTTGAATCCTATTATAAATAAAAAAATGTGCTTTTATACTGCTATTAATAAACATACTGTATTATAATTATATATTATGCTCTTATATTTTTTATTACATAGTTTTAATTAGTATTGTATTTTTATATGTTAATAAATATGATTTTATAAACATTTATGTCTTTTTATTATTTTCCGATACCCCTCGTATATTACTTTTAATTAGCCTGAAGATAATTATTTCAAATTTCCCTGTATACATATGAATCTTGAATTGAATGTGTTAAATAATAAAACCTTATATGGAAACTCTATCCCGTATACCAACACCATTCGTTATCGGATATCGGATATTTTATTATAATAACAAACAAAATTTACGACTTTATTTATCTGAATAGTTTAGACTTGTCGAATCTGGGACTAAATATTATTTCATTTAAATATATGTGCATACGTCTTGAATATTTCTGCTATCCTGATGACTGATCACCGTAAATGTAGTGAAATAAGGCCTTTTCGACATTCATTTTTCTCTGTTTTTTGTCTTAACAGCCAACACTTATACTCTAAGACTATGACATCACAAATTTTTCCGTTATTCGCCAATCATAGACGTCTACATTCTTTCTGCGTGCTATCTTAGGCTCTGACGTCACACTTTTTTTACTAAGCTCTTTCTGTGCTATCTCATCCTATATTAGACGTCAGACATTTTTTCTGTTATTCGCCAATCATAAGACGTCATGTTTTTCGCAGCCACGGCCCCTTTTTTCTCCACCCCCTTTTTTTCTTAAGCAGCCACGCCCCTTTTTTCTTAATGCACACATGTTTTTTCCCACCCTATTTTTTCTTAAACAGCCACGCCCCCCTTTTTTAATACAGCTATGTTTTTTTCTTAATGCAGACACCGTTTTTTCTTACCCCCACCCTCTTTTTTCGCAGCCACGCCCCCTTTTTTCTAACCACATTTTTTTTCTTAATGCAGACATGTTTTTCCCCCCACCCTCTTTTTTCGCATCCACGCCTCTTTTTTCTTAATACAGCCATGTTTTTTTTTTCTTAACGCAGCCACGCCCCTTTTTTTCTTAACCATGCTTTTTTCCCCCTCGCCCCCCTCCGCCGCTTTTTTCTACACCCTCTGGTCATTGTTGATCATCCACAAGAACTCTTCGCGACCTCACCCACATCTTTGGTCACTCCCGATGGACACATGCCATCCGCATCAAATGTCCGCGGACAAATCCGAGGGTGAGCTGGTAGCCCCCTTGCTCTACTACTCACGACTTCCTACACCTTAATAGCTACTTCTAATTTCACAGGATACGAGATGAACTGCACCCTAAGTTCTAACTTTTCTATTGCTGCACAAGATAATCATCTGAATGAGAACCCTTTCGATGTATATAAAGTTCAAGCAGTCTATTCTTCATATGTTGTGGCGGAAGTTAATATAATTGTATTTAAAGTACCAAACGGAATTATTTATAGTATTAATGGCCAAGATTATGTAATTCTTAGCAAGCCCTTGTACATTGGTGTGCTAGTATATGTTATTCTGTCAATTATATTCGGGGTTATATGTGTAATTGTGTATTTAGTTAAAAGGAGAAATGTTCAACACAAGTATAATAGTGTGGCAAGTAATGTTGTATAAGTTTTTACCTTGTGTGAAATCTTAAATATATTGTTTTCATCAAAACACATTTTTAATTTTAAAAAGATACCTACCTATATAACGTTTCTCCTGCCGTTTTGTTTTCAAAATTGAAAGCTTTATTATAGAAAACTGAGTATATATTCATGATTCAATGTATTGTCTATCGTTGGCCACTATTTTCTTCCGCCTTTTAGGCAACATTCGAATCCCTGGTTGAAAAAACTAGTAATATTTTGAAGCGATCTACGAATCGATCCAATTTTTGGACAGGTTTTAACAGGTCACAATACACTGCACCGAACTGGTACCACTAAATACATAGCATGATCTTGGAGCCGTGAATATTCAGTTTGGTCGTCGACGTCGAAATATGTATGTTCTGTAAACTTTGGCGTGGCTGAATATCCCTATGATTTTCGATTTTCGACGCTTGGTGTTATTGTAATGAACCCATTTTTCATCTCCAGTCACAATACGATGCAGAAATCCCTTCCGTCTTTATCTTTCAAGCAACTGTTCCCAAGCAAACAAACGCCGTTCAACATCTCTCGGTTTCAACCCGTAAATATAAACACATATTTTGTGATAGTTGATATTTTTCAGGATCAATTTCATTATAAACCTTTTATTTGTATTTGGACTTGAACTTCGTATTAGGGTATTTAATTTAAATATGCATGGTGTATATGTATATATATATATATATATATATATATATATATATATATATATATATATATATATATATATATATATATATATATTATAAATATTATTTGCAGTTTGTCCTTTCTCCTTGTAATAGATGTAGGGGGTAGCAGGGCTGTCCGGTCGTTCTTAGATCTCCCTAAAATGCCATTTATTTATTGTAGATCTCCCAATTTATTTATTTTGTTCCGAATTTATGCAAAAGTTTCTTATTTATTAACCAGCGGTCCTAATAATTGTAGCATTTATTTTATTTGTTTTTGTTCTGCTTTCGTTTATGTATTTTTTTGCAGGAAAAAATAGAAAAACCTGCTTCAAATAACATTTCAGGATCTGATGTTTATAATAAAAAAAAGTTAAATGTAAACGGTGGTCCAACCATAACGCACGATGTTAATTGTGAGTCACACCTTAACGTCACGTTGTTTGCCCCACTTAATTTGATATTTCTTTGTTTCAGTGTTTGACAAATTCAACCATGGAGAGGTACACAATTGAGCAGCGCGTAAGATTGTTGAAGCATTTTACGAAAATGGGCGTTCAAATCAAAATGCATTTCGTGCACTTCGTGACTTTTTTGGTCAGCATAATCGACCAAATGTGTCCACAATCGGGAGAATTGTGCGCAAATTTCAGCAAACCGGGTCTGTAGAAAATGTGAAAACACCTGTGCATGCTCGCCCAGTTCGTTCTGCGGAAAACATTGCTGTTGTTCGCGATAAGGTCGGCCAAGCAGTTACCGTGAATGGTGTTCGCTATCGCGAGATGATAACGGACCTCTTGTGGCCAGAAATTGAGGATATGGACCTGGACGATATGTGGTTCCAACAGGATGGTGCCACTTGCCACACAGCCAACGAAACAATGGCACTTTTGCGCGAGAAATTCAATGGCAGTGTTATCTCACGTCGTGGCGATGTTAATTGGCCGCCACGATCATGTGATTTGACACCGTTGGACTTCTTTCTTCGGCACATTAACGACATTGAACCTCAATTATGTCTCAGAGTCATTGAAAATATGGACCATCGGATAGAGGTATGCCACCGAAGCCGTGGTGAGCATTTGGCCGATATTTTATTTCACACATAATTGTCATAGATCCTTCTATCATAATAAAAAATATTAAGATAATTATCTGAAAACTTTTTGTTTTATTTACAATTAACATTGTGCGTTTTGGTTGGATCACCTTTTATATTTTAAAGTATTTATTTGATAATATTCAAGCTTAAACCTAAGTGTATAACAATGAATTTCAAAAGAAGTGCATTCAAATTGCACAATATGGATTTACATATTAATATATTCGTTTCATTTCATGAAATTGACAGTCATATTACAAATTATTTTCTAACGCTACGAAACGATAATCTGAGATTAGATAAGCCCTATCGGTAATTGATTATTGATACTAGGTTACTTCATGAATTAGGTGCTGATACAATTCCAATTTTAGTCTGCCAAAATGAAACGTTTACAACTTATTGCAATTTGCATCGCAGCTCTAAATCTACGAATTTCGAAAACAGATAGGACGGTAAGTGTTTTTTTATTTACCAATGTAACGTGAGTATTTGTATTTTTCTTATAGGGATATGTGTTTGAATGTTTATGAGAATGAAATTGATACATAGTTAGATATATTAAAACTGTAAATAACTGATAACGTTGGAATGTTTGGAGAATGTATTTAAAATACTATGAATGCCAAGTTGGATGGTCACCTTTTAATTTAAACGGAGGAAGATGAATATAATTCCAAGATAATATCTGAATAAAAAATAAAATTTATTAGATACATACATATATTAACAATACAAGAATAATTAATAATGATATGATAAAGGTTTTAAGAATATCAATAATAAAAGTAACAACCAATACATGTATTATTTAATATTTTAAAAAAATATATGTATAGGTATATTATACTTATGCCGTGAAGGCAAAGGGTAAAATTATTATTTCTTAAGTTGACAGATCGCGAAAAAGTCATGTGTCAAAAATATAATGTCATCCATTTAAGTATAGCGATATCATCGATGCTTTTATTTAAACATGGAGATAGCCTATGTGATACCCCGTTTGAAAGGTATCTCCATATTTTATCTATTCATGGTAATAGTATATTAAGGAAATATAAATGAAAAGGAGTAAATTAGATGAATTTCGTATGAAAAATTATAATCTGACTATTCTGTCTAATGGACAATTCTTCTTCATGGTAACTCCAAATATGGATATTACAGTGAAATATTGAATAGATGATAAATATTAAAGAATAAGGTTGTATCAGAAGGATTAGGATAGGTGATAAAACGACTGATGACTATAAAAATAGAACACACATATAGGAAATAATGGACAGAACTATTCTTTATAAAATATGATAATTCCGATAACATTCTATGGACGATGCGAAGCCCTTGAACCTCAGAAATGGTTCAAGTACCGAACCGTATCGAAGTATGTAAAATTATACAGGTTGTTGAATGGAAATGTATCATTCGAGGATTAACTTTTAGAAAAAACTCTCAGACCCATCAAATTTTATTATTGGTTTAGACTGCAATGTATATTTAAAAAATTAACCAAATTAAATGTTCAAATTGTGCACCGTTGACTGTTTGATAGTAGCCAAGACGACTAATAAATTTTCTTTGAATATTATCAATAAGGTGGTCGCAGTCGTAGGTGAAGGGAAAGAAGGAGAATTTGTAGGTCCTTATGGATTAGGAAACAGAAACGAGAGAGGTAGCAGACCGATAGAATTCTGTGAAAAGCACAAGATGGTAGTCGCTAACACATTGTTCATGAATCACGTTAGGAAGCTGTACAACTGGAAAATGCCAGGAGGGGTAGACAGGTATTAGATAGACTACATTCTGGTTAGGAAGAGATTTAGAAATCAAGTAAAAGACTGTAAGAGTTATCCAGGAGCAGATGTAGACAGCGACCATAACTTGGTAGTCATGAAAGCTAGATTAAAGTTCAAAAATCTGAAAACCCGGAAAGATAAGAAACGTGTAAATGTTGACATATTGAGGGATCAGAATATGAAAGATAAGTTCCAGGAGAAAACAGATCAATTAATAAATAAAACGAGTAAGGACGAAATCAAGAACGCAGAAACTGAGTGAGAGGGTATCAAGAATAGTCTAGATTCCGCGGCTACGGACGTTTTAGGACACGAGAAAAGGGAAGCTAGGAAGCCCTGGATAACGGACGAAATCTTAAACTTAATGCAAAAGAGACGAGGCTACAAAAACAGACGAGACGAGGAAGGACTGAAAACTTATAAGGCAATAAAGTGGGAAATCATTAGAAAATGTAGAAAATCGAAAGAATAATGGATAGAGGATAAATGCAAAGAAGTAGAAGATAAGCTGCAAATAGGTAAGACCGATGAGGCTTACAAAATAATTAAGAGGAACTTCAAGGGATATAGGAACAACAAGTAGAAACGTTAGGAGTCAATCGGGGGACATACTGATCGGAAGAGAGGAGAAAGCGGATAGATGGAAGCAGTACTTAGGAAATTTATACGAGGGTCAGGAATTAGGAGAGATATTAGAAGAAAAATCTAGCATCGATAGGGAAGATGTAGGAAAACCTATATTGAGAGAGGAATTTGAAATAGCACTAAGGGGGCTAAAGAACAATAGAGCGCCGGGTGTAGATAAAATACAGGCGGAAATGTGCGGGACAGAAAGTAGTAAATAGGATGTTTGAACTGGTAAAACACATATACGAAACGGGCGACATGCCGGAGGATTATAAGAGAAACATTATCGTTACTATACCGAAAAAGAGAGGAGCCGACAAATGCGAGAACTTTAGAAGATTAGCCTAACCTCCTATGCGTCAAAAATCTTAACCAGAATAGTGCAGAAGAGGATGGAAAATAGAGCGGAGGAAATACTAGGAGAAGACCAATTCGGGTTTAGGCGAAATAGGGGAACTCGCGAAGCTATTCTAGCGCTAAGAGTAATGTTAGAGAAAACAATGGAAAAAGGAAAGAACGCTTATATAGGATTTGTAGATTTAGAAAGAGCTTTTGATAACGTAAGATGGGAAAAAATGTTCGAGATACTAAAGAGCGCGGGAATGAAGTATAGAGATAGGAGAGTAGTACACAATCTATACAAAGAGCAAACTGCTGTTATAGAAGCAGAAGGGGAAAAAAAGGAAGTAGGTATTAGGAAAGGAGTAAGACAAGGATGTACTATCACCACTAATTTTTAATCTGTACATCGAAGAGACGATTAATGTGGTAAAATATAGAGTGGATTTCGGGATTAAAGTACAGGGACAGAAAATAAAAGTGTTGAGATCCGCGGATGATATAGCAGTATTAGCATCTTGTAAGGAGGAATTAGAATTAGCATTGAACGAAATGGAGGCAGTGTTGACAGAGGAATACGGAATGAGGGTGAATAAAAACAAAACTAAAGTGTTAGTGTGCAGAAGGCGCAAGAGCAGAGCAAAAACGAGTACAAGTACAAATGAATAATGAAAGATTGGAGGAAGTTAAAGACTTTACTTATTTAGGAAGTAAAATAAATTGGGATGGAAGAAGCGATCAAGACATAAAACAAAGAATAGCGCAGGGTCGAGTAGCTTTTAACAACAAGAAAGCACTTTTATGCTCGGGGGTAATAAACTTAGAAACAAGGAAGAGATTTTTGAAAACATATGTATGGAGCACGGCACTATGCGGTTGCGAAACCTGAACTGTAGGGGAAGCAAGTAGGAAGAAATTAGAAGCTTTTGAGATGTGGTGTTACTGAAGAATAATAAAAATACTATGGACTGATAGGGTTAGAAACGAAGAAGTATTGGAGAAAGTCGGCGAGAAAAGAAGTATGTGGAAAGACATAAAGAAGAGAAGAGATAGAATGGTAGGCTACTTGCTGAGACATGGGGGAATAGTCCGCGATATTTTGGAGGCAGAAATAGGAGTGAAGAAAGGCAGAGGTAGACCTAGATTAGACTACTGCTCGCAAATAATAAGGAATGTAGATTGTAGCACAATTAGCGAAATTCGTAGGTTAGCACAAGATAGGAGAAGCTGGAGGTTAGCGTCCAACCAGTCTTAGGACTGATGACCTCATGATGATGATTATCAATAACTTTGGGAAGAATACATTGTATTTTGTAACGAATTCTTGCTATCAAATCTCTAATCGGACTTACTTATTTCCAGGAAAATGAACTTCTTCAGTTCCCAGAGCGACAGCCATATTTTGAGAAATCCAGTTACAAAGCGAAAGTAACAGATGGTAGCATTGAAGTTATTGATGGACCCATAAGACTTATTAACTGTGATGTGTACAAGTTTGATATTAAAGTGACTGCAGGTATTTATTACTTATTTGATTGTGGTTTTGTATTGTTAGGAATTAAACAGAAGGTAGAAAGTTTACAGGATTTACGGGACTAATTCCACCAAGGAATTAGTCCTGTAAATTTTTATATGGTGTACATATACATTTTATATGACAAGGAAAGGTCATATAATCCTTTGTTTGCTTCAAACAATTTGTAACATTATAATAACATTGCTTTGTTTGTTGTGTTATAATTGTTTTTTCCAATCGTTTTCTAGTTATAAAGAATTAACTGATAATATGGCGAGTAAATTGGTGCTTTGTGAGATAATAATTATATTGATTCATATCTTTATAAAAGTGATTGTTTACTTCTTTTAAAAATATAGGAAAATTTTTTCCATAGAAACAATTTTTTGTATGCGAAACAGTTTTCCAACTGTGGAATGATCGGCATGATTGCTTAAATTCATTGTCTGATATAAGAGTGAGGATATTCTCGAATTTCGAGCAATACATTTAATTTATTGTTTTAAAAAACAAGAAATACATAGTAGGTAAATATGTAGATAGATATTTTATACTACTAGTTTCCGAAAATTTTTGCACTAGTTTACTCACTGTTAATGTTGAAATAGGTCGTTTGTTAGGATATTATTGATTAGATAACTGGAATTTCTCCTCGTGAGGCCTGAGTCTGTCACAACATCCAACAATTAATTGCAACAGTTTAATTCTCTCCATTTCAGAACATATCTATTTTTCAATGTAATTATATTTTGTATATTTTTAAAGTTTAATACGTTTTATTTATTTATTTATTGCTCAACAGATAAAATCTAGTTACAGGATAAATATAAACAATTAAACATATAAAACCATAGCATGTCTGAATATAAGAAAGAAAATAACAAAAGAAAATTACTAGTATAAAAAGCACAATATAATAGATTTATAATTAATTGATTAAGTAAAAATGGATACATAAAATGTATAAATAGATGGAAAAATGATGAAAATAAGTGTACTCGATAGTACTTGAAGAAGATGGGGTGTTTCCGATCAATAGTTCCTCAAACTAGAAAATCGTTAATAATAAAGTAATTAATTGTGTGCGAAACTTTATCACAACATTTTATGTATAAGTACCATGGATTTGACAAAAAAGAATTTTTCCTTCAAAGGATATTATCACAAACAACTGAAAGTACATTAGATGCAAGGGGTGTATGTGGTTGCTGATCATTCAGTATGCCATCTTTTGGCTTCGGCATTTTTTACTGCCCTACTGTATTCATAAAACGTACTTAATCAAATTCATCATCATGAGGTCATCAGTCCTAAGACTGGTTGGACGCTAACCTCCAGCTTCTCCTATCTTGTGCTAACCTACGCATTTCGCTAATTGTGCTACAACCTACATCCCTTACTATTTGCGAGCAGTAGTCTAATCTAGGCCTACCTCTGCCTTTCTTCACTCCTATTTCTGCTTCCAAAATATCGCGGACTCTTCCCCCATGTCTCAGCAAGTGTCCTACCATTCTATCTCTTCTCTTCTTTATGTTTTTCCACATACTTCTTTTCTCGCCGACTTTGTTCAATACTTCTTCGTTTCTAACCCTATCAGTCCATGGTATTTTCATCATTCTTCGGTAACACCACATCTCAAAAGCTTCTAATTTCTTCCTACTTGCTTCCCCTACCGTCCAGGTTTCGCAACCGTATAGTGCCGTGCTCCATACATATGTTTTCAAAAATCTCTTCCTTGTTTCTAAGTTTATTACCCCTGAGCATAAAAGTGCTTTCTTTTTGTTAAAAGCTACTCGACCCTGCGCTATTCTTTGTATTATGTCTTTATCGCTTCTTCCATTCCAATTTATTTTACTTCCTAAATAAGT
Source organism: Rosalia funebris (assembly GCA_037954035.1). Taxonomy (NCBI): domain Eukaryota; kingdom Metazoa; phylum Arthropoda; class Insecta; order Coleoptera; family Cerambycidae; genus Rosalia; species Rosalia funebris. Next base: position 39,175,032 of record JAZFAV010000015.1, read on the forward strand.
GAAGTCTTTAACTCCTTCCAATCTTTCATTATTAGTTTGTACTTTCGTTTTTGCTCTGCTCTCGCGCCCTCTTCACACTAACACTTTAGTTTTGTTTTTATTCACCCTCATTCCGTATTCCTCTGTCAACACTGCCTCCATTTCGTTCAATGCTGATTCTAATTCCTCCTTACTAGATGCTAATACTGCTATATCATCCGCGAACCTCAGCATTTTTAGTTTCTGTCTCTGTACTTTAATCCCGAAATCCACTCTATCTTTTACCACATTAATCGCCTCTTCGATGTACAGATTAAAAATTGGTGGTGATAGCGTACATCCTTGTCTTATTCCTTTCCTAATACCTACTTCCCTTTTTTCCCCTTCTACTTCTGTAACAGCAGTTTGCTCTTTGTATAGATTGTGTACTACTCTCCTATCTCTATACTTCATTCCCGCGCTCTTTAGTATCTCGAACATTTTTTCCCATCTTACGTTATCAAAAGCTTTTTCTAAATCTACAAATCCTATATAAGCGTTCTTTCATTTTTCTATTGTTTTCTCTAACATTACTCTTAGCGCTAGAATAGATTCGCGAGTTTCCCTATTTCGCCTAAACCCGAATTGGTCTTCTCCTAGTATTTCTTCCGCTCTATTTTCCATCCTCTTCTGCACTATTCTGGTTAAGATTTTTGACGCATGGGAGGTTAGGCTAATCGTTCTAAAGTTCTCGCATTTGTCGGCTCCTCTCTTTTTCGGTATAGTAACGATAATGTTCCTCTTATAATCCTCCGGCATCTCGCCCGTTTCGTATATGTATTTTACCAGTTCAAACATCCTATTTACTACTTTCTGTCCCGCACATTTCAAAATTTCCGCCTGTATTTTATCTACACCCGGCGCTCTATTGTTCTTTAGCCCCCTTTTAGTGCTATTTCAAATTCCTCTCTCAATATAGGTTTTCCTACATCTTCCCTATCGATGCTAGATTTTTCCTCTAATATGTCTCCTAATTCTTGACCCTCGTATAAATTTCCTAAGTACTACTTCGATCTATCCGCTTTCTCCTCTCTTCCGATCAGTATGTCCCCCGATTGACTCCTAACGTTTCTACTTATAGTTCATATATCCCTGAAGTTCCTCTTAGTTATTTTGTAAGCCTCATCGGTCTTACCTACTTGCAGCTTATCTTTTACTTCTTTGCATTTATCCTCTATCCATTGTTGTTTCGCTTTTCTACATTTTCTAATGATTTGCCACTTTATTGCCTTATAAGTTTTCAGTCCTTCCTCGTCTCGTCTGTTTTTGTAGCCTCGTCTCTTTTGCATTAAGTTTAAGATTTCGTCCATTATCCAGGGCTTCCTAACTTCCCTTTTCTCGTGTCCTAAAACGTCCGTAGCCGCGGAATCTAGACTATTCTTGATACCCTCCCACTCAGTTTCTGCGTTCTTGAATTCGTCATTACTCACTTTATTTATTAATTGATCTGTTTTCTCCTGGAACTTATCTTTCATATTCTGATCCCTCAATATGTCTACATTTATACGTTTTTTATCCTTCCGGGTTTTCAGATTTTTGAACTTTAATCTAGCTTTCATGACTACCAAGTTGTAGTCGCTGTCTACATCTGCTCCTGGATAACTCTTACAGTCTTTTACTTGATTTCTAAATCTCTTCCTAACCAGAATGTAGTCTATCTGATACCTGTCTATCCCTCCTGGCATTTCCCAGTTGTACCGCCTCCTAACGTGATTCGTGAACAATGTGTTCGCGACTACCATCTTGTGCTTTTCACAGAATTCTATCACTCTGCTACCTCTCTCGTTTCTGTTTCCTAATCCATAAGGACCTACAAATTCTCCTTCTTTCCCCTCACCTACGACTGCGTTAAAATCTCCCACTATTATTAAATTTTTATGTCCCTTCACAAATCCTATTACCTGCTCTATGTCCGAATAAACGGCTTCTAACTCTTCCTCACTACGGCTAGAAGTAGGCATGTATACTTGCACTATTACTGTTTTCACTGGCTTCGAGTCTAACCTGACCATCATTACTCTCTGGCTGTATTGTAGGTAGCTATCTACACACTGTCCTGCGTTCTTTCGCATAACGATTCCTACTCCCGCATTTCCATTTACCGATCCTGTTTGTATTACCCTATAGTCACCGCTCCAAAAATCTCCTACTTCCGGCCAGCGCATCTTACTTATACCTACTATATCTAATCCTAACCTATCCATTTCTATCTTCAGATTCTCTAGCTTTCCTGCCTGTCTCATGCTTCTGACATTCCACGCTCCGACTCGTGAAATGCTACACTTCTTACTATCACTACTATTGCACTCGATCACGTCTCCCGGAACAGTCCTCACCCGGAGATCCGAACAGAGGACTATTTTACCTCCGGTGTTTTTTGCCCCAGGAGACGCCATCATTATTTGGGATAAGCTTTCTGTTAGCTGTTCTGAGGATTATTATGTGGTGGTTTCCTCTTGACTTCCACATCGCAGTCGTGTGTGTCATAGCACCATACCAACCCCCACGGTTTCTGCAACTATGACTACTAAAAGAGCTGCTGCCCTCCTTCAGGGACTTGTCTTAGTCTGGTTTTTCAATAAGGACCCCCCACTATGGTTAAACCTATGGTACGGCTCCTTAAATCATTAAAACGTGCAAGTCGACCCACCCGTTCTAGTTTGCACTAGAACTTCGTCAAGGTGCAAGTCTTATCGGATCGGTTAATCAAATTAGTGTGGATGAAGTTACACCTAAAGAATATTCTGTGATAATTGAAAGTTTGAGACTGGTAAAAAAAATTTTAAGTGTTTACATACTGGTCGAAAATTCAATCTGCCATGGTAGATAATATGTTTTGAGGATTTTATTGTCAATAATATATTGTCACTGTTGGTGAACATGATAAAACCTTAAAGGTGAATTCTACACATTTAGCAGTTGATATAATTCGTATTAATTGGTTCGATGAGCATATTTTTCCACATAAGTTATTTAATAATCTTGGATTCATATTTTGATGAGATCACATGCATACTATACTATTAGATATGCAGTTATATACACTCCTAGACCAAATTAACGCATCGGCAAAACTTTCCAATATTTCTTATAATTTCTCTAACTTTTAAATCCTTAAACACTGTACGTAGGTGGCCTAGGATATCTTCTGTCATTACTGATAAACAATTGCAATTGTTTGGCGGATGTAAAGAACATTTTGTAATTATTTCTTAATAATATATTTAATGCTGTTTAAAGTAATTTATAGGAGGCAATAAATTCAGTTACGTTAGTAATTTTTAAATTAATATCATCAGTTGAATGAAACATATTGTCTACTATACTTTGAGTAGAAGGAATTAATCGTCCATGATGCTTAAGAGAAGATGAAGCAATGAAAACGGTAACTTTGGTTATCCAGCGATATGTGACTAATTTGTTAGGAGTTACACAATCAACAATTAGTTGAACAGTTAAACATTCCAATGAACTTGGAAGTTTTGTACTGCAGAACCCCAGGATAAGATCATGAGAAGTCTACAAATGCAAGAGATGAGCTGTATCTTACGCAAGTCGCCTTAAGAAACAGACATTCTACCAGTTTGGAGCTAAGCAGAGCCCTAGCAGTAGCTCGTAATGTAGCAATTTCTGGATAAAACGTCAGAAGAAGGCATAATGAAAGTGGATTGGGCAGTACAAGATTAGCTATTACATCACTGCTCACCAGAGAACATAGAGTTATTAGACTGCGTTTTACAAGAGAATATGTAAATTGGACCATTGACTATTGGTTTCGTTTTCAGATACAAGAAGTAAGTCTTAATTCACCAGATGGACGTCAACGAGTCTGGCGGAGAGGAATGTTCTAGAGAGGAATTTATTTCGATTGTCGCAGGAATTTGGTTCCTACCTGGAACCAAGTTCCTATTTGGAGATCCGCGAATGCATATTTCTACGTAGAAAACATCGTAGAAAAACAAGTGTTGTTATTTACCCCGTTTGTTGGGGACAATTTCATTTGTGTGCAGGATACCGCTCGGCCCCACGTTCTTAGAGAGGTACTAGACTACTATCGATTTGTGAATATTGCAACTATGGACTGGCCACAAAGAAACCCAAATATGAACCCCATATAGAATCTACGGGATGCACTAAAACGATAAGTTAGGCACCACATACTTGCCCCTATGGCTCTTGTGAAACTCGAACAAGTCATTCTTGTCGAATTGGAAAATATTCCTCAGGAAGCCATTCACCACTTGACTAATAGCATACCCAGGTGAATGGAAGCGGTAATAAGAGATAGGGGAGGAATAGAGGAGATCTATTTACATGCTACTGAATACAAATTGTTATTATTTAATTTCACCTCCAATTTTTTCATTAGACACCGTTTTAATTGCATTTCACATCATTGTTCCGTTCTCTTTTTTATTCATATTTTTCCCGACAACACCATTCTAATGGATTAAACATTAGTTCAACAAATTATAATGGTATTGTCGATAATAAATTATTTAATTACAATATCACGTAGGTATTACGATTTAATCTTCGAAGCAAATAAAAGTAATATGACTTTTCATTGATGCGTTAAATTTGTCCAGGATGTACAAGTTATGCTACGAACATTATAAGAGAAAAATATGTTATGAGCTAAGGAGCATATATTTAAATAACTAACAATACTTGTTGCTACGTATTATACAGGGTGCGGCACAACTGTTTCCCTATTTTTAAAGTGTAATAAGACAACTATTATTTAAAATGCAATAAATTTATTTTTTTATCTACAGAGTACAACTAAAATCGTTTTATTGTGGTTTTAAAAAGAATAGCGGCCAAGTGATGTCCACCATTATTGCAACACTGCTGCAAGCAATTTCTGAAATTTATCATAATTCCTGCATTTCTTGCTGCATTTTTTGAATTCCCATACGGATTGCCCCCTTCCGTTGGATTAGGGTCCTTGGACGATGTTTGACGACTTCAAATTTAAGGTAATCCCACAGAAAGAAGTCACAAGGTGTCAAATCCGGCGAGCGCGCAGGCCATAAAATATTGCCTCTTTGGAAAATCAAGCGCCCGGGGAACATTTCTCTCAAATATTACATTGATACTCGGAATGTGTGAGCTGTCGCCCCATCCTGTTGAAACCAGACATTCTGAACATTAAGTTCTGCAAGGGCTGGGGCGAAAACATTCTGAATCATCGCTATGTAGCGTTCTGAATTGACGGTAACAGCCCGATTTCTTTCTTAAAAAAAATAAGGCCCGACTATTCCCATTTGTGAGATAGCGCATCAAACTGTTAACTTTCTCACTATGTAGAGGCCTTTCGTGTATCTTTCTCGGGTTGTCATGGCACCAGTATCGGAAGTTTTGCTTGTTTACGCAGCCAGACAAGTGGAAATGTGCCTCACCACTGAAAAAAAAAAAAACACTTCCTGAGGTAAATTTTCAAGCATGTTTTCCCATGCAGCCATTCGACTATTCCAATCAAATTCTGACAATTTCTGTTGTAAGAACCAACTTGTATGGATGAAAGTGAAGATTCTGATAAATAATTCTGCGCACACTGCGATCAGAGAGACGAAAGGCGGTCGCATGTCTGCGTGCAGATCGTGTAGGCGACCGTAACACTGAGCGTCTGACAATCTCGATGTTCTCGGGTGTCCGAGCTGTCCGTGGACGTCCACCTCCTCTCTTGATAACAGATCCAGTTTTTCTGAAGTCTTTTACCCACAAAACAATAATTGATTTTCGATCTGGGACTGCTCGATTAAGAGGAATTAAGAGTCGGATGCGGAACGCTCGTTGTACAGCGATGACGGATCCATTTTCGCGGACGTACACATCCATAGCAAAAACGCGCGATCCATATGGTGTTTCAGACTAAAACCGGTATCAAATAAACATTGTTTGTCGTGGCGCGTGTACCAACGCTACCCCCACTGTTCTACAACGCCGCCCGGCTTCACGAGACCGCATTGAAAATAGGGGGAGAGTTATGCCGTACCCTGTATAATACGTAGAATACGTATAAAGAAACTTACAGAATATACGTACTTCATATTTCATCCTCACGCGCGTAACTGAAGTTATATTTTCAGATGAGAACAAGTATTATCCAATCGTGAATCCTCCCGCACCCTCAGACCTCATAAAGAACTGCTCAGTGCTATTTTTTGCCTATACCAGAGACTGCGTAGCCGCCAAGGACGTCCTCTACGATATCATCACCTTGGAGGCCCATGTCGATTACTTCTATCAAGTGGCCAGGACGAACATAGTTATAATTAATTCATCAAAATACGACCCCTATAAAATGGTTTACAACGTCAATGGGACGGAATATGTAATTCTGAACTACTTTTACTTCAAGCTGTTCCTTCTAGTGATTGTGGTAACGGGTATTTTGATATTGGTCTTGGAAATAAGGGAAATCATTCTGAAATACAGAAGTAAGACCTATTTACATTTGGAGGACGAGATAAGTCATATTTAAGGGGTTGCGTCTTGTTATAATTTTATTTACATAAAGTGCACTATGCCATATTAGTATAAGAGTACTTATTAATTTAATGTTACCAATAAAAAGAAAGAAATATTTGCTGTTGTTGGATTTTAATTTTTTATACATTGTGAAAAAGAAGTCTGTAACACCCGAAAAATCTCATAAAATATTGTTCCTTGCATAAACGGGGTTTATAAGTTGCATAAAGAAAGTTTCGAGAGAAATACAAATAAAGTTGTAATTGAAAAAATTGATTTAGTTAATATCTTGCCTAGCAGGCGTTGAAACAATTTGTATTTAATGTCTGTTACGTTAAGCTAATTTTTGGCATAATTGATGTTTATAATTTTCTGTTATCAATTAAAAAAAATTTAGCAACGATATCTTGTTTTGAAAAATATCGCATTGAAATTCTTATGATGTTTGGTTGTGGAGATGAGGCAATAATTATTATCACAGTGGAAGTCTGAGCTTTTTTAATGAAGCTCATCAAGATCCTCCGCCTATAGGACAATCTACCGTCAATAAAATTGTAGGCAAATATAGAAAACATGAACATGTACGCGATCTATACAGAGCTGGTCGCCAAACTTCACATTTTAGTAAGGCCCGATGAAAACTCAAATTCTAGTTCCCCGTCAGATTGGCTTGGACATGAATTTCGGTCATGCTACAGTGCTTAATGTTTCACATAAACATAAATTTCACCTTTATAACGTTACACTGACCCAAGAATTGTTACAAGATAGTTTTGATCGTCGAGTGTAATTCTGCGAGGGAATAAAATTACGTTGTAACAATGACAATATGTTTATATATATATATATATATATATTTTTTTTTTTTTTTTCGAATGATGCCACATTTTTCCTTGATGGAACTGTAAATAAACAGAAATAGAATTTTGGGCCCGAATTTGTTTTATGATAACTTTACTGGCGCAAGGTAGTTGCATTTTCTGTGACAATAATTGATTAATTGATTTTAACACTGACAGCTTTATACCCAATTGAAAATGAACCTGACAAAGTTGATAAAAGATTTTGGTATCAACAGGATGGTACACTTCCACATTACGTTCTTCCTGTTCGCACTTACTTTGACAACATCTTTCTACAACGATGGGTAGGGCGATGTGAAGCTATACAGTGCCATTTCGTTCTCCAGATTTCACACCACTTGATTTTTTCCTTCTCATTTAAAAACCAAAGTCTATGTTGATAAACCCGAGAACATAGATGCTTTAAGGGAACGAATTCGACAAGAAGTACCCAATATTAGGCCGTAAATTTTGAGACTAGGACATTTACAAATATGTTAATAGTTAATAGTTAAATAACAGTTTGAATACACTACTAGTTAATCTATATATTTTGTTTTGTTTATAAATAAATTAATTTTGACAATTAAAATTTTATTCGCATTTTATCGAAACACCGTTGACGCAACTTATTAAACTTCTTATAGAAATACTCAGAAAAAAGTGTTATTGCACTGTATCGAACAAAAAGTAGAGGTTGCTATTTAAAAAAAGCCCTCTTTGATCCTGAAAACATACGCCACTGTACATATAACTAAAATATTTCAAAGGACAACTTTAAAATATAATTTGATTCCTTTAAGTAATTTTTCCAGTAAAAAATATTTTGCAAGATTCATCAGGTGTTTTTCCACAATGTATTTGATTGAACACACCAACTATTCTTTTCAGAACTGAGAATGGAAACATTTATTCTCCATTACTGTACTGGTGCTGTTTAAGATCTACATACAGTCTAAATGTTGCACGATATTAGCAAATGAGTAAAGAAACACATTTCTTATATGTAGGCACTGCATCCATAATCACGACGTACTTATATATGTGCTTGTACAAGGAAATGAAACCAATCAATATCATCATAATTGTTTCTTTTTTTTTAATACACATCCATGGGATAGTTTTACTTATTAAATACATTAATAAGTTTGCATACGTCAGTTGAGTTTTTTCCAAAGCATCCTCGTTTGATCACTTTGCATTTCCCGAACCCAAAGAAATGCTGCAGAATGCCTTTGCTAGCATCAGCAGGTACGTAGACTTGTGTACAATCTTGTCAAGAATAGGCGCAAGTCTCAAAACTGCGATATAGGATCGCCCACGAGGTGTGCAGTAAATAACCTGGTGCTTACCCAGTCGCATTGAGACCGTTGCAGCGTGAGTATGTATGAATGTAACCAGAGTCCGATCTCGCCGCGCGTAAAGTGAATCCCTTTCCCTCCGAATGCTGCCTCACTTTTTCTTCTGCGTAACATAGAGAATATCACACTTTTTCCTATTCTTGACAAGCTGTACGTAAATTTTTTTTTGTTAATAAAACCTTTTCATTTTAAAATTAACAGTTCATTATTATATTACTTCAAGAATTTATTACATGTTTGAATGTTATTTATTTAGTTGCAATTTAAAAATCGTTGATAGGCTTATTCCAAGAGGCTTATATAAGCTCAGATGGACGTTTGCCATATTATGACCTTTGACCAAGATTATTTTTTTATCGATAAAATAATGATATACAAAAACAGTTATGAAAACATAAAACTAATAGGATTAGTAATTCAGTGCTCCCATCATTTACATCGCGTGACTCGTAACTTACAAAATGTTGCAAATGCCATTTTAATAATTATACGTTATTCATCATATGGCAATTTGTTCATCAAGTATTTTGAAGAATCTCTTATCGAAAATTGATTTACGAGTATAGATTTTTCTTTCTATAGAGTAATGTAGAGGCATAATTAACCAACCTAATGTTTATCTAACATGTTAGTTACTACGTCAATATACTGTCAACGTTGACGTTTGCTATCAACAGATAACCTTCCACCTTTGAATTAGAAATATGAAATGTCATTGTCAAAATCCCTAGTGCTCTAACAGATCAAAATAATTAAAATTCCAGTAAAACTAAACCCAATTTTGTGGAATATGGAATGTGGAATATACCGTAACCCGCCAATCAACCTACAATGATCTTTTCATTATTAAAACTCCCATTCACACTCGGCCGGAGCTTCTCAAAGACCCTATCGGCAAGACAATTTTCCTTCGACAAGAAACCCCAGAATCCCGTGGAGCATAAAGTCAAGCAGATACAATACTTTGGGGCTGCAGGTATCACCACGATTCTACTAGCCTCGTATATTTTAATAAAACGACAAAATGCGCTAGAAACGAAGCTGACCGATCCTGCGGAGTCCGACAGAAAAAAGATTAACGGCGTACAGGAGTCCGTCAGCTTAAGGGCCATCAACATCGCAGAAAAGAACAAAAAAGAGGAAACGCTCAGACAGAAGTACAATTTCATAAACAAAGTCGTGAATCGGTGCGCCCCGGCAGTGTTTTATTTAGAGATCAGAGATCCCTTTAAGAAGGATTTGGAAACGGGAGAACCAATCATAACCTCGAACGGTTCAGGTTTTCTGATCAGTAATGACGGTTGGGCTATTTCTAACGCTCATGTGGTGTTGAGCAAACCTCAGTCAACAATAACAGCGATCATGCGCGATGGTAACAGTTATAAAGTTCATGTTGAAGATGCAGACATGAATATAGATTTGGCTCTGCTAAAATTGGATACCTCGGAGAAGCTGCCTAGCTTGCAGTTAGGAGAATCGGGGGATACCTCCGTGGGAGAATGGGTGGTAGCCTTGGGAAGTCCATTGTCCTTGAGTAATTCTGTCACTGTCGGAATTGTAAGTATATGGAAATATGTACAGAAATTGTAATAACTTGTTGATAACTGAAATCTTGAAAAAAACAATTTTGAATAATATTGTACAAGATAGGTCAGTTTTAATATTCTCATATGGTGGTTAAATCTCTTCACCACCATATGAAAACTATCATCATCATTAGGTCATCAGTCGTAAGACTGGTTGGACGCTAACCTCCAGCTTCTCCTATCTTGTGCTAATCTACGCATTTCGCTAATTGTGCTACAACCTACATCCCTTACTATTTGCGAGCAGTAGTCCAATCTAGGCCTACCTCTGCCTTTCTTCACTCCTATTTCTGCCTCCAAAATATCGCGGACTATTCCCCCATGTCTCAGCAAGTGACCTACCATTCTATCTCTTCTCATCCTTATGTTTTTCCACATACTTCTTTTCTCGCCGACTTTCTCCAATACTTCTTCGTTTCTAACCCTATCAGTCCATGGTATTTTCATCATTCTTCGGTAACACCACATCTCAAAAGCTTCTAATTTCTTCCTACTTGCTTCCCCAACCGTCCAGGTTTCGCAACCGTATAGTGCCGTTCTCCATACATATGTTTTCAAAAATCTCTTCCTTGTTTCTAAGTTTATTACCCCCGAGCATAAAAGTGCTTTCTTTTTGTTAAAAGCTACTCGACCCTGCGCTATTTTTTGTTTTATGTCTTTATCGCTTCTTCCATCCCAATTTATTTTACTTCCTAAATAAGTGAAGTCTTTAACTTCCTCCAATCTTTCATTATTAATTTGTACTTTCGTTTTTGCTCTGCTCTCGCGCCCTCTGCACACTAACACTTTAGTTTTGTTTTTATTCACCCTCATTCCGTATTCCTCTGTCAACACTGCCTCCATTTCGTTCAATGCCGATTCTAATTCCTCCTTACTAGATGCTAATACGGCTATATCATCCGCGAATCTCAGCATTTTTATTTTCTGTCCCTGTACTTTAATCCCGAAATCCACTCTATCTTTGACCACATTAATCGCCTCTTCGATGTACAGATTAAAAATTAGTGGTGATAGCGTACATCCTTGTCTTACTCCTTTCCTGATACCTACTTCCCTTTTTTCCCCTTCTATTTCTATAACAGCAGTTTGCTCTTTGTATAGATTGTGTACTAGTCTCCTATCTCTATACTTCATTCCGCGCTCTTTAGTATCTCGAACATTTTTTCCCATCTTACGTTATCAAAAGCTTTTTCTAAATCTACAAATCATGAAAACTATAGCTTCAGTATATATGTTTTTTCGAATACGAGATTTTTCAATATCGCTATTTAAATATAGATTTTGTTTGAAAGGTTTTCACAATATATTCTACTATGTGACTCATTTAATGAAGACACCCGGATACTTTCGTCATTTCTTGAAATCCAGATATGAGCTTTGGTACTATTGTAGTCCTGTATAAGATAAGACGTATCTTTCGAGGCAACCAACTTAAATTCATGTAACAAACTGAGACAACGGCAGTACTCCAAATGGGGCTCATTCATGATATTTTACTTCGTGTTGAAGATATCGAAAACATTTATTAGAAAAAGTTTATGTTTGAGTCGCAACAATAAATTCATTTCATTATGAAATTCGCATTTTTAGTTTTTCTGATATTTTTTCACGAAATCCATACATGGTTACAATTATGGTTTTCAATTTAGTAGTATGCCATAAAAACAAAGTTATGATTAAATTAAATGTCGATCTGACAAAACTTTGAATTATATTGTGTAAAGTTCTAGTTTATAATCATAAAATGCTTCTATATTTAGGGGAAAAAGTCGAAATAATAAGGTTAGTTGTTGATGGGGCTCATAGTAGCAGAGAAGTAACCGCATCATATAATCGAAGGCATCCTTTACAAGTCACTATCAGTTATGTAACTGCAGCCGCTATAACTGCTCTTTTCAATGAAACTAGTAGTGTTATTAAAATATCTCAGAATGGTCAACCTCGCCGAATACATCCTCATATTGAAGACAACGTAATCTTAGTAGCAAATCAAGCAAATCCAAGAGAGAGACTATGAGATTTAGCGTCTCAACTGAATATCGACAAGGAGAAAATTAGAAGATATTTCAGTCGTCATAAAATCTGTGGATCTAGGGAAATCTTTAGACAACCGGTATTTTTACATTAAATTTTGTTTACTAATGAGGCTACTTTTACCAATAATGGGGTAGTATATGGTTCTTAAAACTGTAGATACGTAGGCTATAGAAAATCCTCATTGGGTTATTAATTGTAACGACCAGTATTCAGAGAAAGTTAACGTATGGTGTGGAATTTTAGGAGATAAAATAATTGGTCCATTTTCTTTAATAACATCTTTAATTTCTTTGTTAAATGCTGAGCATGTAACTTGTAAGTAACAAGTCGTAATTCTAGAATTATTCGTCAGTGGTTGAACGAACAATTTTCCAATGCGCTGGATACGAAGGAATTAGTCCTTTTGAATTCTAGATACCTAGGTCCCCCGATATTACACCATGAGGTTTTTATTTTTGGGAAACAGTGAAGAATAAAGTTTACAAAATAATTAGAGGCTGTATCCGATAATTAATTGCAATTTTTATTTGTGTAATGAGTAATTACGCGAGAAACTGATTGTTACTTTAAATTGGTTTTTACGTATTTCAATTACTAGAAGTTAATTGTTTGTTTTCCCTTAAAATGTATCTTTTGTTAAATCGACACTTGTGTTCAATTTTTTTTCCATTTCCATGTTATCCTATTATTGAAATTTGAAACCAAAATTCTAACGTGTCTGACTTAAAATTGGAGTTCTTTGGTATTGAAGCTCAAACTTCGATTCCGAATAACTTTTTATTTAACCGAATAACTTAGATTCCGAAGTTAGACATTACTTTGTGATAGTTGATCATAATGATACAGTAAAACACTTACTTTGTTACTGTTTTTCTGTTTTTTATTTCTATTTTTGGTAAAAAAAATTGTGTAGTAACAAAGTAAGTGTTTTACTGTATCATTTTTCTAATAACTTTTTTCGATACTTTCAACGCGAAGTAAAATATCGTGAATAGGCCCCATTTGAGGGGTTTCCGTAGTATCAGATTGTTATTTAAATTTAAGTTGTTTACCTCGAATTGTACATATGACTACAATTGTGCCAAAGTTCAAATCTGGATTTGAAAAAGCGACGAAAATATTCGCTCTATTTTAAATGACACACATGGTATATTAGACAAACTTTACTTCTTCCAAATTAATAAGTTAATACGAAATTGAATTGTTAACTGCGTTTCTTCCTGTTGCTGAAAGCAAAGTGCCTATAAAATGAGTAACTAATGGAATATCAGAATAACGTAACATCAGCTACTAATTTTATTACAAGCAAATTGAGAACAAATGAAATAGATGATACAGTTTTATTTAAGAGGGTTTTCCCTTAGGGGGGTTTTATTTAAGGGGGCTTTTTTTCTTCGAAAAAATGGTGTTATTGTAAGAATTAATTATAACGAAACGGTTAAACCGATTTTAATAATTTTTATTTTATTGAAAATTACATTCTTTCAAGCTTTTTTTATTTTTTCCAGCCACGCCCCTTTATAGCGGACACACTTGCATTAATTGCACTTTTCCAGCGAATGGTGTTATCTGAAATCAGAAAATAAAGCATTTCTATAAAACATAGGGCTATAGCTAAATCTTACCGTAGGAGTTTTTTTTTAATTTTAATTTTACACGATTTGGTGCAACTTTTAAGAAAAAACTACGATTTTCACAACATATTGTCATTTAAATTGTTATTAAAATTTAAATTTTATGCATTATCAAGAAAATACAATCGTAGGATATAGCAACATCGATTATTAACATTTTAAGTCATAAATCATTAAAATCAGTTCATTGGGACCTCGGAAAAACTGCACTTAAAGTGTAAAAATGTAGTTTTGAGAAAATAGCGTACTTTCGAAACTTATCTGTACTAGCCAACGTTAGAAACTAAACTAAATGGTCCTTCGGCTTCGAACAGGCTTTTTCGTAGGCAAAATTTCGTGTATATTCCATTCAATGTCCCTTCTAAGAGATGCTTGAAAGGCACCTGATTGAGAAATATTCGTGCGCTCCGTTACTAATTCGACTGCAACATTAAAACTATTGTGAATTTTACCTTAAAACTTTGGAACAATATTTTTGAAGGGTTAATGTATCAATTTTCATTAAAAAAACCGATTTTTTGAAAGCGAATAACGGTAAGACACCCTTAATAAATACATCGGCTGAAAAATACCAAGAACAATGCCAGCTTGTAAGACCAGAATGGTCTCGAGGCTAATCAAAATTATCGTCACGAGTTTAATGGTTGTTTACTTTTCAAATTTCAGGTGAGCTGTGTCAATAGACCAGCTGAAGACCTCGGCCTGAAAAATTACGCTATGACCTATATTCAGACAGATGCTTCTATTACGTTCGGAAACTCGGGAGGTCCCCTGGTGAATTTGGACGGCGACGTCATTGGAATTAACAATCTCCGGCTGACTTCCGGGATATCCTTTGCGATTCCCGTGGGTGAGATCTCAATTTTATCTGTAAATTGTAAACACGACATTTAAGTGAATAGAAACTTCCATAGCTTTTCTTAACATAGAGTATTAAGAAGAATGATTTTCAATTGTGATACTACAATTTATGCCGGAAAACATTTCATAAATTATAATTATATGTTTTAGGTTTATCGATTAAAATGCCGGCCAAATCTTCAACTTTTTTTTGTATTTCGCCAACGATAGTGGCAATTTATATTTTAGTTTTCAGTCCTATTTGAAGAAATATCAATGAAAATTGTATAATACATACCTTTCTTGTTTTATCATTAGTAGGGAACATATTAATACAAACAGCATTTATAACTATAATAGAGATTTATGAAGAAAAAGAAATAAAATGTGAATGCAATGAATATCCTCAACATTGTAAATGACTATTTGCAACCTAAATCGTTATAGTTTTCAATAACAAGATTGTACTTGTAAACAAACCTCCAAAAATATTCAGCTTTCATGATAAAATTTCCATTCTTTCTAATACTACACTTTCATAGAAATCTACTCTTTCCTGCCCCATATCCCCTTTCTCTTATTGGAAAGTGTCAAGCTCTATTTATTTGTTGCAGAGTATGTCAAGAAGTTTCTAGAAAGAAGCAAGCTCAGAATCAAGGGAGGCGAGTCGATGGGCGCCTTAGGCAAAACTATGTTTGGAATAACGACAATATCCATAACGCCTGACGTAATAGTGGAACTTGTGAAGGAGAATAAGAATATTCCTCGAGATGTTAATCAAGGATTATTAGTTTGGAAGATCATTCAGGGAACTCCTGCGTCACAGTAAGGGTCATAATTAAGTTATTGTAACTAGCATACGAGCCCAGGCTCATAATAGTTCAGTGAGGCATAATTTTACAACTAATATATTTAAATAAAAGTAATAAAACTCAAAACTATTTCATTGTGTCAATGTCAAGTTTGTTAATAAAAAACTTTAAGATTCGCGGTTTAGAATAGTTCGGTCAGTTGCTGAAATGCATAATAGGATAAACGTTTGTAGTGTTTTAAAACAAAATAGAATCTCAATTGTAGTCAAACTGAAACGGATATTATAATGTGTGTTTTGGACATGTCTGCTAAAATTCTCTAAACAAAAATGGCACGTGATGTGGCATTAAGTGATGATATGCGAGAATAAATTGTCAATGCTCATAAATAGGGAATTTCGGCTTGGAAAATATCTGCTACGTATTTGCTGCCTAAATCTACAGTGCAAGGCATTATCAATGTATAAGAAACTGGATACACAGCCAAAAGGAAGAAAACTGGTCGACCATCCCAAACTTCACGCTTAAATCAACATGCTCTGAACAGGATTGCAATAACAAACAGACTATACAGTGCAAAAAAAAGTATGGTATTATGGAGGCAATCCATAGTAAAAAATATTTCTGTATTCACAACTAAATTCTACAAGGTAAAGTTTAATTCTTTACGTTTTACTTTTGAACTTACCGGTTTCTCTTTCTGACAGAAGAAAAGCTGTTATTAACTAAACGACAGAAAATAAATCGGTTATGGTGAGCCAGACAACATAGGCACTGGACTTTACAACAATAGTACCAGGTAATTTGAGGTAACGAATTCAAATTTAAAATCTGTTTGGGTGATGCCAGAAAACGTGTGCTAGGAACTCCACAGGAATCTTATCATCCTGACTGTTTGGTTAGGAAAGTGAAGTTCCCTGCTTCTCTTATGATCTGGGATGTACGAGTGGTATGGGCGTAGGAAAATTGTTTTTTTGTAGATGGTATTATGACAGCAGAAAAATATAAACAAATTTTGACAGACAGTTTATTGCCGTCAACACCAATATGTTAAGGCACTGACGCGCAGCAGGATGGTGCTGCATCTCACACAGCAAAAACTGTCAAAGTTTGGTTTACTGAACATAATATCCCTGTTATGGAATGGCCCTCTAGCTATCCAGACCTTTTGTCAATAGAGACTTTCTGGCATAAAATGAAAAAATAGTTAACAGTCTTGACATATTGGTATTGACCGCAATAAACCATCTACGAATTGCAATTTCCCTACGCCCATACCATTCATAGCCCCCAGATCATAAGAAATACTGGGAGCTTCACTTTTCTAACCAAACAGTCAGGAAGATAAGTTTCCTGTGGGGTTCTTAGCACACGTTGTCTGGTATCACCCACACAGATTTCAAATTTGGATTCAACATTCCAAATTACCTGGTGCCATTGATGTAAAGTACAGTGGCTATGTTCTCTGGCCCACCCTACCCGATTAATTTTTTTAGTTAATGACGGCTTTTCTTTTGCCTGAAGTAGAAAGTGGTAAGTCCAAAAGTAAAATGTAAAGAATCACACTTTATAGAATTTATATCCTATTTTCTTTATTGAGCACTTAGTTGTGGATACAGAAATATTTCGTCCAATGGCTTTTCTCCACAGCATCATAATTTATTTTACAGTGAATTGTCAGTTTGTTGTTACTATCCTCTTCAAAGCATGTTGATTTAAGCGTGAAATTTGGGATGATAGACCAGTTTTTTTTATACAAGTTGATAATGCCTTGGACTGTAGCTTTAGGCAGCGAATACATAGTAAATATTTTTCAAGCCAAAATTCTCTGTATATGGACATTAACAATTTAATTTCGCACGTCATCACTTAATGTCACGCGACGTGCCATTTTTTTCTTTTTTTTTTGAAAATATCCATTTCACTTTGGCAACAATTGAGATTCTATTTTGTTTTAAAACGTTACAAACATAATATAGAAAACCATACACAATAATAGCTCCTTTTGAAGATTTTTTGAATTCGTTATAAGGTTATTTATCTTATATTCATGAATCAAACCAAAATAATTTTCCACGCTAATGTGATCCTCACTTATGTGCTCAGTGAGGCCTGTAACGTCGTAACGTGTTAACTAAATGACAAAGAGCATCAAGCCCACTTCAGACAAAATAAAAGTATTTAATGCATCCGTGGCTATTAGTAAAACACGCGTCATTACTTCGGAAGGGTTATTTTTGGGCGGGGCGTTAAACGCGAAATTAATGCATTTCCAGTGTACTGAACAGTCATAATGCGAATCGTAAAACGAGGCATTTCATTTCTATAATTAATAAGGGGCATTCAACCTCCACTCGTAGGTATCCCGTGATTGTAATAGCGACTCTGAAGTGGAGATCTCACGTATTAAATGATAAACCAAAGATAAGCGTTACCTACATCGAAACTATTAAGATTTATGGAATTCACTTTTGAAGGACGCTTTGCTTCTTAGAGGTCTGACAAAAATAAAGGGTCTTTAAATAAGGACGCTCGATTCTTAAACGTAAATAAAACAATTTATGTATGAGATATCCACTTAATTTTTTTATTTGAAAGAATATTTTATGGCATTAACTATGGAATATAACGTCGTTTAAGTGTTTGCCGCGGCTTTGATTGGTGGCACGTATTCGGGAGTCCCTAATGTCCAATTGAGGGCATCAATTGTTTGCGGTTTATTTGCATAGACATGCGATTTAAGATAGCCCCAAAGGAGGAAGTCTGAAGGCGTTAAATTGGACAAATCGCTGACTGGTTCACGTCGTCGTTGCGTAAGAAAACCATGCCCTTAAATTGCTCGTGCAGAATGTTCATCATGGCACGCACTCTATGGCACGTAGCGCCAGCGCCGTCCGGTTCGAACCACATATCGTCGGTATCGATATCATCCAGTTTAGGCCACAAGAAGTTGCTTATCATCGATATGTAGCGCTCGCCGTTGACGATTATGGCAATGCCAGTTTCGTTTTGGAAGAAGTACGGACCGATAATTCCGCTAAACTAAAATCCGCCCTAAACAGTAATATTATAATTTTCTCGGGATGCATTAGATGCTGGTGTATCTCGTATGAATTGGTATCGTCCCAAATCCGACAATTTTGCTTGTTCACTTATCCATTCATCCAAAAATGGGCCTCGTTGGTAAAAATTATATTTTTGACGAAATTTGTCAATTTCCAACTGCTCCAGAGCTCAATCAGCGAACACACGGCATTGTCTATGGTCGCTTACCTTAAGTTCCTGGGTCAGGTTGGATTTTATACGGGTACAGACTCAAGTCCCGATGTAAAATTGAATAAGTTGAAGTCGCAGAAAGGCCAAGCTCTTGTGAACGACGAGAAATTGACCACCTTGGTTTTTCCCGTACACTCTCACGCACAACAGCAATGTTTTCAACAGTTTCAACGTTTTGGTGACGTACGGCTGATTATTTATCAAAGCGGTTGATTCGAATTTGGCCACTAAACGTCGAATAGTCGACTCGGCGGGGCGGTTGTGGCGAGAACAAACATCACGTAATGTGCGGACTGTTTCTTGAACGGAGCACTGATTTTGAAAATAAAATTTGATCATTTGTACACATTATTGAACACTATAGCCTCCCACGGTGATTTGCTATACAATACTGAACAATTCACAATAAATGTGACCAATGTTGTTTTAAAAACATGGCCGCTATAAGCAAACAAATTTCGAGCTTCTCCTCAACATACCAAATCACCTCATATAACGTTCACTTGACCACTTTTTATTGACGACCGCCAAACATTTGTTTAAACTACCGATCCTAACTGGCTGCCCTCATCGTTTACATATATTTAACTTCGAACGGCTGCTTCTAAGTTTAGGATCAAAATCCAGAAACGAAATAAATTTCTAGCAAAATATGGACCTATCTAAAATGGATACAAGTAGATCTAAAATAGTTAGAAGACCACTAGATCTAGAATAATTAAAAGTAACTAGTAGGCATAAAAACAGTAGTCTTATAGTAATAAACTAATACAGACAATTATACAAATTACATGAAAGTCTCACTATTCATGACACTTTCGCTATCATTCCTTATCGTTCTTCATCTGTATGGGGCTAAATGGTCTAGGTGAATCACATTCAATTGTTATTCTTTTACACTTCTTGTGAGATGTTTTCTGAGGTATTTGCAGCTTGCGAAATCGATTTTCTTCTTCTCAAGACTGCATACCCAAATTTATAGCCAATCTCCTTCATGGAAACCACTGGCGTTAGCTCTATAGTCATCTCGAGTCTCTATATGTCACTTGTTAATTCTATTTTATACTAAATATGTTCATGAATGTAATATCTGTTGCTAGCATTGACGAATAATCTTTAATTGTGTGACTACAGAGGTGTCTATGACAATGTCATTCGCACTGTGGTCTAGGTTCATGGACTGGGCTCAGTAGTGAGGTGTTATTTATGCTTGGATTGGAGTCTTAACGAGAGAAGTTTGGTATCTCTTACTGGGCATGGGTGCTTTTGTCCTTGATTCTATGTGTAACTTTCCCCACCGTAGCTTGCAGATTTAGGGAAAGGAAGCCGCTTCCTCTCCGTAGAAAAGTTAAACTTTAAAACTTTATCACTCGGTTATCATTGAATGATAATTATATTTTAGTTAATTAACGACATTAAAATAACTGTTGTATATGCCTATTAAACATTTTGAGATGTAAATTTGTCATATTTGCTAAGAATTAATTTCAAAGCCTGCTCTGAGATCTTGATTAAACTACCGGTTTTACAAATTCATTTTACGATCTTACAAACTTGTTTTCATAAATTTTGGCTCTAAATGAATATTCATGTTCGAAAATAGGAGGCAAATATTTGAAATTATTTCGTACAAATAAAGTAAATTAATTTCACGTTGCTGCCTTAATTCAATTTACCATCAAGTAAAGTTTATTGTATTGAATTATATACATTTACAAACCTGAAATAACGAAATGTATTAAAGATTATTTCCTTCGAAGATAAATTATTCAGGCTGTGTTTTAGTTTGGTCGTTCCATGAATATTAGAATTGGCTTTATTGACTTCGATACACGTAATATGTTTCGTTTTATACCGAATGATGTTTCTTCAACTTAAATTACATTTATTAAAATAAAAACTAGAAGTTAAAAATAATATTTTAAATAGTAAAATAATATAACGTTTGAACTCGATTAATTAAATAATAAAAACCTAGTAGTACCAAAATCAACACACTATAGTATCAAATATTAGAGTTAAGTATTTTAACAAAAATCAAGTGTTCTAGTTACGTAAGGAAAATGAAAGGTTCTTCTAATCCTAATCGAGCACTAATAAAATGTTGGCCATGTGATGACAGGGACAACACAATTCATTAACTTAAAATAACAATATCATTCAAATTGAATTTTTCAAATTCAAATGAATAAAATTTGTAATCGGAAGTGGGAAATAATTTGGCAATAGTAAGATTTTAGAAACGTACTTGTGATTTTGTCACACAAACAAAAACTTGGTTGTTTATCAGAAAATTTCTCGGTCAAATGTTAAGAGATACTTTTAAGATAATATTTTTTTAATCAATTCTCAAGTTTCTATGATACTCATTTCTATTATAAAGGCCGTCCAAATATTTGATATAAAGGAGTCATTCCAGATACTGTTAATATATTTAATTTTACTGGTATTTGATTTACCAAAACTAATAAAAATATTTTCAACAGTTAATTAGTCCCAGTTTTAGTACGTTGGTTAACACAATTTATGTTGAAAAATAAAGTATTTCCTGTTACACATTGCATATATGTTTAATTGTTGATGTGATATGGATTATTAGGACCGGAGCGATGCTACATCTTGATGCCTCCAGAATCTTCTTCGCTGCACAACTATTTTATTGGGGACAGGCCGCCTTGGTATGGCATCTGATCCTTGATTTTTATTCTTGTGAACTTCCATGGATCCTTCGTAGGTGACGGCTTAGTCCTGCGATAGCCAAGCGTCTTTCTTGCCTTTACGGGTGTCCATGGTCCTTGCTGGGTTGAATCTGCCTCACTTTCCCTTGGTTTTGCTGTGGCTAGACACTGCTCTTGCGTATGGTGATACGATGGTACTCCTCTCGATGCCGGGCGTAACCCAGGAGAATTAGGAAGAGGCTTACCGATTTCTTCTCGACTGGGCTGATTTCCTCAGCCGGATTTCGTCTTCTAGCTCTTGCATGGTACTCACTTGTATGCACGGTGATCCACGACACTGGATCTCGTCCGCCGTCTCATAATGCAATGGATCAAGAGTTGCGCAACCTGCTCTCTCTCTTTCTTTCTCTTTCTCTCTCTCTCTCTCTCTCTCTCTCTATATATATATATATATATATATATATATATATATATATGTATATATATATATATATATATATATATATATATATATATATATATATATATATATATATATATATATATATATATATATATATATATATATACCTCCCTGAAAATGTTTAATTGATTAATTATAGCAATATGGGCAGAGTCTGAATGAACGCTATAGTGCCACTATTCCACTATTTAGGGTTTCCACTATCAATGCATGTAATAAGGTGGATGGTTATATAAGCTAGTTAGCGTACTTATTATCGATATTAATTATTAAGTAATGGTTGTGGCGACTTTCAGTTGGATAGACAACGAATTTATATAGCCCATAACTTCTAGTTACAAGCCGTATATTGGTGGTCTCTCAGAAGCTACACAAACTTGTGTAGAAGTTTGTGTACGCGAAGTTTATGTAAAAAATGTATCATCTTTATAGTAGTTGGACATAAAACCGTCTATTGTCTATCATATATTAGGCAAGCAAAAAGTCCCTACTCCACTACAAGAATGGAAGTTTGGCAATTTTATCTTCTATCTTCTTCTTCCAGTGTCGGTGAAAAGCTTTGGTAGTGAAAATAGGATATTTTAAATAACGATAGCAGAAAAATATACCTAGTAATATTATAAGTTCGAAATCCGTACTACATTATTTTAATATCAATTATTTCCCAACATTAAAAAAATAATGTTTCAATTTATTTTTCGTTTAATTTCAGGTGTGGTATAGAAGTTGGTGACATTATAACCCACATAAACGGGGTTCCCGTTAAAGAAGCTGCTGAAATGTACTTTCTCTCAACGTCTTATGAAAAAATTGAAATCACTCTAATTCATAGAGGAGCCAAAAAGATTGTAATGCTAGACACACGAAATATTATCTGACAAAAATATGTAATGGTTTAACGGCAATAGATATAAAAATAAAAGTAAATTTTGTCCTCGGATTAAACTGTTTTGTTAAATAATTACTAATAATTTAATAAGGATGGCATATATAAATAATATTGAATTCATTTAACCAAACTGAAATTTTATTCAAAATGAAATAACATGATATTCCTGAAATAGGAATTTTATTTTGTTAAAACAATAATGGAAAGATCAATCAAGGAATGGAGATAGTAGTTTTAATGAAATTATATTTGTTTTCTGAATTAGTGTGATTAATTGTTCAGTTTACTTACTAAATAAAAGTAATTTTAGTGACTAAAAATCATATATAAAATAATATAAAAAGCATATATAGGATGTATATGTTTTTTTCATATATCGATCATACAGTAAAATGTTATTAAAATATATAATTCTAGTCCATTCTAATTGGTAAAGGTATATCTGGAAAATATTGTGAAAAATGGATTACCAATTTCTGTATAAACTAGAATTTGTGCCAAAACTATATATTGTTGATTGAATATACTGATAAAAACTAGCTAATGCGAAATTCATTTTAGAAAACTGAAGTTAGATTGTTTAGAAAATTAAATTCAATATATATTTTGTTGACAATTTTTTGAAGCTATTGCTCAATATAGTTTTAATAAAAATATGTTCCGTTTGTATTGAATTCTATAGTTGAATGGAAAATATCACACCAAATTTTATATAAATGGTGGTTCATATAAGTTTAGTACAAGAGATATGCCTTTTTTAATGAAATATATCGTGTGTTTTATATTACTTTTCATTTTACACAAGTGACATAAAAAATATTAAAATTAAAAAATATCTTTTTAGAAACTGTAAAGCAATAAAGTCAATAAGCTATTTAGAAAATTTTAGAGCCATAATAAAAATACAAATTAGAGAAAGATATAAACCATATTCAGCAGATGTGGTACAAAAACTGTTGAATATGGTTTGGAGCGTGATCCTAATTTATTTTGATCGTATATTCATACAAAAAAATGACAGTAGCAGTAGAATAGCAGGAAGGTTAAAAGGTAATACTCCGCAAAGATGGGTTCACTGAGTATTTTAGCAATGTGTACTCACAGTCTACCCATTCTTATTTACTAATATTATAACTAAAAATATACAGGTAAATAAAAAAAATACTAAGTAAATCAAAAAATAAAATTCCAAGTTTTATTTTGCCGCACTCCACTGTACGCGGAAAAGTAATGTAATCGTGTAAAAAAAATTATTTTCTAGGGTTCATTTTTCGTTTTCCGGCCTAAAAACTAAAAAAAAATAATGGTTTTTTAACCATTTTATGTGTGTGCGTGCGTGTGTGTGTGTCGTTGTCATCTTTGTCGTCGGCATTTATTCTTGTTAGCACCATAACTCAACTAAATCGTGTCGGATCGATCGGGTTTTGACTGATTCTGATTGGGGACGTCTTCCAAACGACATCTATTGATTTTGAGATGAATAGGATACACCCCACCCTGTCCATGGGTCATGAGAAAGCACGAGGGTGGGCTATTTGAGAATATTTTTTGTTAGCACGATAACTCAACTAAATCGTGTGGGATCGATCGGGTTTTCACTGATTCTGATCGAGGACGTCTACCAGACAACATCTATTGAATTTGAGGTGGATAGGATACACCCCACCCTATCCATGGGTTATGAGAAAGCACGATGGTGGGACTATTTGAAAAAAGTAAAACTGTCGCATAAAACACATATTCTGCATTTATGTGTTGGCTTATTTTTCCTCGGCGACTCAATTTCGGGATAGAGATGTTCTACCTACGGAAAAGTCCGGTTTAAGGTTTTAAGGCTATTTATTTTATAACAAATTACGTATCCGTTAATCAACACGAATTTATGGAAAATCGATCAACAGTCATCAGTTTATGTGTATTTTTTAAAGTTTCAAATATTATCGATAATCATGGCCAAGTGGATATAGAGTACACTGATTCCACCAATGCTTTTGATGGAATTGATTATGGATTAATTCTAAAAAAAAATAATTCTTTTGGACTTGACGAACCTCTACTAAAATTAGTTATTTCATACTTAACTGGTAGATTACAATATATAGTATCTAATGGTTTTAATTCTAAGACATTCTCAGATGTAGAGTACCACAAGGGTCCAATTTAGGACCATTACTATTTATAATATTTATAAATGATATTTCTAGCGTTCTGGACTCACACTATGGATTATTTGTAGACGACCTAAATATATATTACGCTATGGAAACGCTTTACGGTTGTTTATTTATTTAAAAGTAATTATTAAAAGTGGAAACTTGGTGTAGGATAAATAGACTAGATTTTAATATAAAAAAATAGAAAGAACTAGTTGAACATACGTATATTTTAAATCAATCTCTGATAAATGTTTGCCAGTTTATAAAAGATTTAGGTGTAATCTTCGACAATACGCTCTCGTTTACTGAATATATAACAGAAGATAAGTGATAATGTGATATATTATCAAAGATGATATGTGACCATAGGTCCTTCTTTGCAAATTAAAAGCTCCTTTTGTTTTATTTCATATATTATTTAGCTTTGACTAATATTCACTTCATTATTATAGAGGCACTAGGTGTAATCGAAACGAATTAACGATTGAAATGTACAATTAGAGCAATTTAAATAGCAAAATAATTTATATAGTTTTAAACTATAGGTAAAATAATTTATATTTCCGTGATAACAAATACATAAGGCATCTATATATAAATATTTTAATGAGAATTAAATTCCTATCTACCGTAACCACAATGCGTTAAAATAAAAAATTGTGAGATAATAATTTTACTGATTACGCGGCCAAAAATATCCTACGTAGTTATATAAATATTTATTTGTTTAATGAATACAAAAATGCTCTGCAAAGAATATTATTTTCGAGGAATATAAGAAGACTGCTATTTACAACAGATATCAAGAATACTATAAATAAATTATACTATTTAATTATATTCATCCTAAAACTGTTACAATTTTGATATTAAATCATGAAAATTAAGTTATTTAAACAGTGTGAATATTAAATGATGTTTTAGTTTGCCTTTGATAAAATTATGAAATATTTTGGGAAGAATAATTTGAGTTAAATCTCGCCTCCAAAAAAATAAAGATATAAGTCGGAAATCGAGAAAGAAACCACCAAACCGCTAAGCGGTTATCAAAGTAGTTCCCGAGGTTATCAGACACCTAATAGCCAAAACGGTGCTTGCTGTACCGGTTACAACTATTATGAATCGAATACACCGTCATCTAGACAAAATGATATTACTCAAAGTTCGCATACGGAGTTAAATTTATCAGGGATCAAATAAGATACGCAGCAAAAGCTTAAAGAGAAGTACTATTCATTTCATCGCTACTTTCCAAATAAAAAACTCTCTTATTTTGCCAATAAATGGAACAGTCTACCTGAGCCTAGCCATAAAACAAGCCACGGTATGTTTTGATATTTTTTATTTGGCAAATAGCGATGAAATAAACTATGCACATTTTCATGAAAACATTCGATAAATTAATTCTATAGTTTTTTTATTAATAAAAGGTATCAAGTTATTGCTGCTAGACCCTTAATTAGCAGTGGAGAAAAAAATAGATTACTTATAAAAATTCACTTCCATTCCTATAACGATTAACTTATTATCAGTGGAAGGACCTTGGCAAATATCGTAATTAATTATTTCGTTATTGCCGCCCTATTTAAGCCGAAGTCGTCGAAAAATTTAAGTCAGCCTGCCAGTCTAACCGCTCTTCAAAAGAACTATGTTGTTATACCTTTACATATATGTCAGTCTGCTGCCATACATTTGGTGTGGGTAGCCTCAAAGTAATGACGATATTACCAGTTTCATTAATATGGTAGCTGGTAATATAAGTGCTGCTGATTCGTATGTTTGGCCTACAAGTAATGTAGAACTCAATGATGTTGTTCCCGAGGATGTTATTGGTAAGTAAAGACAAAAGAAAATTTACCTATTTTCTTAAGTTAAACTTATATCCAAATTGTATCTATGTATTTATTCATATATCTGTTTAGAGAAACTTATTTAATTGAAAGTCATAACGGGGGAGCTGGTAAGAAGTTGAGAAAAAGTCATCGATTGCTTGATTAGATTTGACGTACCTGTTCGATCGAGGGAAATTAGGATCTGTTCAAGGATTCGTTGAATGTTTAGCAATTTTTCATATGTACTTCATCTCTAGAACAGTCAAATCGATTATTATTATTAAAGATAATGTATATTTAGATACAGTAATTTTAATTTAATTTAATATAATTTGATTTAATATGAAGTAGAATATTTATGCACACTATAATGTACAGAATTTTCTTACTAAGTTTTGAAATAAAAGAGTAAAGGCTGGTAAAAGTTTCTGTATCTTTGAAAACGTAGGTATAAATTGTTATAATAATATACATTTTAATACTATATTTCTAAAATTATGAATTCGCGTTAAGTTTCTTGACCAGATATGTTAAAAAATATCGCAAAAAATGTAAGACCCAGCATGGTGTAATGCACCAGAAAGTAAATTAGTTAATAAAAAAAATTAAAAATTCCAAAATCGGTTCAACAAGAAAATAAGTTTCAACTTAAAATAGATAAAAAGAAAAATATATGTGTACTGGGTTATACTTATCACCTAGTATATTGGAACCATATTTTAAATAATCCATTTTTTTTCTCTAAATTTTTTATTTCAAATACGTCTTCCTAAATGCTTTGTATAATTTATATGATATACTACGTTACACTTATCCGAAACACTTAGTATATTGGAACCACGTTTTAAAAAATAATTTTTCCACCCCTGAAATTTTCATTTCAAACATGTTTCTCTAAATGCTTTGAATAATATTTTGGGAAATACAACCGTCATGTCGTACTTCTGATTAACACTATATAATTTATATGATATCTGCGATGTAACAGATAAATTAGTCAAATTATTTATGTCAGGAATCTTGTACATATTTGATATATGCTTTTTTAAAGGAATAAAGTTGTTTTTTTTGTAACAGAAATAACACAATTTTTAAAATAACATTTTTTTTAATATTTTTTTTTAATTTTTGATAATATTACTCACTCTACTGAGTATTTGTTGGATTAAATCGAAATATACTCACGATAAATTAGACAAAAAAATGTTTTAAATAACCAAAATAACATTTAATATTTTGAACCTAAGTGCTTTGACCATCGAACTTAAATATTCAAAATACTCCAGGGCATTTCATTTGAGTATTCATTTATTTGTTTATATTTTGTAGCGAAAACATTTTTATCTGATTTTGATTTTCTTGTCACTTATATATTCAAAATAATTACTTTTAAGACATCTAATAAATTCTTTCATTTATTTTAAATATATAAAATGAATTCTATTGTCTGTAACGACAGAATAAATTTCTGTTAAAAGGTGGTTCTTTTTGGCACAATGGTTCAAGATTTATACCTATTTCAAGATATAAGCATCGTTAATTTTATACTATATAAATTAGCCATTCCGGACCAGGAAACAACGATAATTAGCCTCCCTGGTCGTTGATGACGAGTTGAAGATCATCTATTTGAAAAGTCCATGTCTCTCGCATAACGTACTGCTTTTTATGATTGGAGATGGAGATTTTATTTACCTAGTCATGTAAACGTCTTTTGAATTGCTTGTACCTACATCGATTCAAATATCTTAAACCTACATGATAGAATTTCAGCTGCCGCAGAATTATCCGTGTGTAACATCAGTAATGCAGAACTCACGGCGGACAACTTTGGTAATGACAATGCGACTGTAATTTATTATTTCTTGTTTAGATTATGGGACATTTGACTTCATAATAGTTGGCGCAGGATCAGCCGGCACAATATTGGCTAGAAGATTATCCGAAATCACTTTCTGGAAGATACTACTGCTGGAGGCTGGGATAGAAGAAGACGACTTCAGCGATATTCCAGGAACGGGAGCGCTATTGGCTTTAACTAGCATGAACTGGGGTTACAATAGCACCCATCAAGTCAGCTTTTGCTTGGGTAAGGTCTCGCCCTACTTTAATAACATTCAATTTATACCTACTCAATTTGCTTCAGGAATGAACGATGCGATATGTCCGACAGTACGAGGAAAGGTCATAGGAGGTAGCAGTACCGTTAACGCAAAGATCTATGCGAGAGGTAACAAAGAAGATTATAACACATGGCAGAAAATGGGCAACCTTGGATGGTCCTACCAAGATGTGCTACCTTACTTTATAAAAAGCGAAAATTTTCAAGGTACACAGTCGAACGTCGACTGGGAGTATCACGGCAAGGGAGGACCTCTTTCAGTCAACTTTACTGCACCAACCCTATTTACATCTATTTTCTTAGAGGCATGCCGAAGTATAGGATTACCTATTTTAGATTATAATGGCAGACATCAAATAGGCGCAAGTCAGGCTCAAGTGAATATAAACGGAATTAAAGCACAGAGTGGAGGAAGAGCGTTTCTCGATTCCGTTCGACACAGACCTAATCTCTATGTAAACACGAAGGCATTTGTTACTAAGATATTTATAGATGATGTATCAAGGATAGCACATGGCGTACAGTTTGTAAAAAACCATAGGAAATACATAGCCACAGCGTCAAGAGAAGTAATCCTTTCCGCTGGTAGCTTTAACAGCCCCCAACTTTTGATGCTCTCTGGAATAGGCCCGAAAAAGGAGTTAAACAAACACGGGATTCAGTTAATAGCTGATTTACCAGTTGGCGAAAATCTAGAAGATCACCCTGCATTCATCGGCTTGACGTTTAGAACCAACCATTCAGTCTACGAAGGTAAGTCAATGGCTGACATTATTAAGGACTATTTAAATGGCCATCCACCTTTGATACAACCGTTTAATATCGACTGTCAGTGTTTCGTGAATGTTAACGATGAAAATTCCAAAGTGCCCGACATACAATTAGCATTCTCAGGACCCTCGGGTATGAAGGGTGCTCGTCGTAAGATATTTAATATTAAGGATGAGATAATGGAAGACGTGGATCCTATCAGGGACATTCATATAGTGGTTCTACAGATCAGTCCTAAGTCCAAAGGTCGCGTTACATTAAAAAGCAGTAATCCATTAGATTTTCCTGTTATCGATTACAACCTCCTTTCCGAAGAGGAAGATATGGAGACTATGTATAAAGGTATACAAAAGGCACTAGAGATAATAGATACTGAACTATTTAGAGCTGTGAACGCTACTTTGGTCCCCGTTTCTGGCATATGCGAGGATTATCAGACCTTGTCGAAGGAATATTGGTACTGCGTTATAAGACAGCTATCGGTACATTTTGACCATCCAGTAGGGACAACGAGGATGGGCCTACCAGAACACAATTCGGTCGTTGGTTCGCATTTACTGGTGCATACTTTTGACCAACTGAGAGTGGTTGAAGCTGGAGTTATGCCTAGGATTCCGACTGGGAACACAAATGCACCTACGTTTATGATTGCGGATGAGATTAAACGCTTACATTTAGCTTAACTTATTTTAATATGGTTAATATGGATTATAAATCTAACACATCTTATACTGGTGTATTAATTTGAGTATGTACAGTGTAACCAATAAAAAAATACTTACAGAAAGTTATTATAATGTATTTTTATTTTGTATCTTGCTAAATTAGTTAAAAAACTATTTTTTGAAAGCCAAAGCGAGTCGCTTGAGGCTGTTGCTTCGCTTAATTACGAGGGATCTGGTTGCTCCGATCGAGCTTCCAATGGTAGTGCAGGCGACAGCATTGTGATTCGCCAAGTCGTACCTCAGCTTAAACTAAAGAAAGCTCAAGGTGTATTGCACGTTACATATGTGTCCTCTATTTATATAAAATCATGACTTACTGACCCATCAGCTTTCATCCATTGAAGCTATGTGGAAAATAATAAGACTGCTCCAAATAAATGCTAACCTCGAACTTGGAAGACAGGGAAGTTGGTCTCAATAAAAATATATTTTGTGCTGTAACTATCTTCTTGCTTGAGAGGACATTCAGTGTCAAGATTATAGACTCTGGGGAAGCGAAATTTCATGTCCTTTACATAGTCATGACAGAGATATTAGGCCGATGCAAGGCACTTACTTTTTTAGAAAACAACGTAATATACGAAAGATATAATCGTTTTTTAGACGTTGATACCCATTTTTCGGAAGAAGCGAGATTTCAAGGGAGTGTGGTTCATGAAGAATAAAGTGTGATATCTATTGTATAGCTTCCATTTTGGACAAATATCATCTTGACGACCGCGTAATAGCGCTGAATTACCACAAGTTTATCGGTTAAGGTGTAGGTTGCCCACCTCATTTTCACGGTATTAACTCAATAGAATTGTCTTTCTGGGGATATCTTAAAAGCGTTTATAAAACTAAATCTATAGAGCCGAAAATGCTAGCCTGCGCATGACATCTTGACACTCAATGATGGAAATATCAAGACCTTTAAGACCCTTAAGGAAATTCTCGAAAGTAATGTTTAAGGTGACGAAATTGTAGTAAAAAAAAAGAATATGCCGGTCACGTGGGGAAAAGAATGGGAATAAGATTACGTAATTAAACAAAAAACGCACACAAGCATTGGTGGCAAAGGCACAGAAAAACTTACAGATAAAGTCATTTTAAATTGACAAAATATTATGGTCTAGCAATTCGCCGTAATTCAAATTCCGTGGAGAAAATGAAAGACGCAGTGTGGGTGATGTATTTCCACAAAGGTTCGACCGATAAAAATCTGCAACACAATGCCTCCCAGGAGAATATAGTTGGTGTACCTGGCGAAAGGCTGAAGTTACTAACTTCAAGGTTTTATTCAGAGAAACAAGGTTTCTCTGAATAAGACGGTATTAAAAGTCATTAAACCAATCTATGACGATTTATCCTCGGAAAATTTTCTGACAAGGTACTTGGAAGTTCATACGCATGATAACAATGAGTCAGTAAATGCGATGATTAGAAGCATGGCGTCCAAACATCAGAATGACCCCTTAACAATATTTCTGCCATTTTTGTTAAGATACTCAGTTTAAGCTATGCTAACTTTGATAAACGCTCAATACATCTGAAACAGAAAGAGATAGAAGACTGCAGTACTATGTGGTACTCAGTAGCGGCCGGTGTAATTTTTGTCTGGTGGTGCATTCGATAAAATAATAACAAACGAAAAATTAAAATAAACTTACCTATGTCCAAGCCTGAGGTGATATATATAGAAAATTAATTCGTCTGTTATTGGAATTCGTAAAAACTTCAATTATAAAGATCATTAAAATCCAGATTTTAATAATCTGGAATCTCTGCAATTAGCACTTTCTCCATACTTATCATGCAAAGTGAATTTTAGTCTGTCTTGAGCCATTGTATTTCTCAAAAAGTTTTTATTTCTTTTAAGCGTCGAAAAGCAGCGTCCACTCTCAACACTTGTCATGGGTATGGTACAAATTAATTTTAATAATAAAACAGTACCACTAAAACAGTCCGTCAGGTTTCGATCCATAAATAATTGCAAAATTGCTAAGCAATTTGCTGCTTCACGAAAATCTTCCCTGCTGTATATAACCGTTAATTCACTTTTCAATTTAAGTTTGTCCAAAAATCCATAAGTTTTCGTTACATTGTTAAAATCTTGAATGGGGAATTGTTTCTCATAGTCACTAAATTTATTGGGGAAAAATAATTTCGACGCTAACAGGTGTTCTCCAAACTCAACTCAAATCTGTTTTTAGTTTAGGTAATTAACATATCACACACTTCCTTAGTTTGTGCAGAAAATGATATGTCATTATGGGATCGTATTGTTTTTTTTTAGGCGAATTTGACGAATTAGTTGTCCGGATTTTTATAATTGTGTCTTTAAAATTATTCAAATAACTGCTCATCTTCACAGCATCCAGTGATCGAAACTGAAACCCTTTAAAAATGATTTCACAATGAGGCATGATCTTGGCGAAAAACTCGAGCCAGTATTTAAAGCTATCGTTATTTAAATAACCCATCCAATCCAATAACATATCGTTATTTAAAATACATCCTAAGAATTCTTTTAAAAGTTCAGCATTTTCAGAAACGGTTCGTATAGTTGGCATATTAAAATTTCGTTATATATTCCACCGAATATGCCTCCATTACGATCTCTTCCTTCTTGTTGTGGTTATAAAAATACAAACAACACGTAACCACGTAAACAGCCCAGATTCAACAGACAACACAATGCTATACAATACAATACAAGACAATACAATAGACAACCTGATGCAATACACTTGCGTCAAAGCTTACAGAATAAACTTTGCTTTGCGTGGCCGTGCACTGCACGCAAATCTCATATACATGCGTATAGAAATCTCCTATTTCACACGCCCGAGTCCTCTTTTTCTAACACACGGTTAAACGGTCCTCTGATGTGTGCTAGATGAAAACTGAACGCGCTATGTATTTAGAGTTGCAGATTTAAAATCTTGTAGATAAATCTGATAAATTCTAGAGCTGGCGACTCTCGCGATATCTAACAAGCTGTAAGCGAGACTGGTAGACATCGGAACATTCTATGTATAATGATAATGTAATATATAGTAAACACCTATTAGGTATTTTTAGGAATTTTTAAGGAAGCTCACTGCACAAATGCACCTACAATAAAACAGCCACTGGTGGTACTGCGTAGTACTATCCTCTGTGTATGTTCACTTCCAAAATATCGACATTCCCGATGCCCGATAAAAATTAGCCATCTAATTTTTATCGGGCATCGTGTAAGTTGGGCTAACGATTTGCAATTAAATGAAATTGCGATATATATTTCTCGCCTTTATGAGGAATACATTATATTGGAAAATTCTTTCATAGTGTATAAGAAGATGTTAAAATCAACGTTGTCTTCATGCGGGCGTAGCATTTATGTATGTAAAACCTTTTGTTTTTCAATGAACTTCTCTCTTGAAATTGTCGTTTCCTTTTCTAAACACCAAACACTCGTAAAGCATCGAGGAAAAATCAGAGCGATTCGGGACGCACCTACAGCATCTCTCGTGCATATCCACAGGAATTAGAGGGTAAGAGAGTTGAATGTCGTTCTGAAAATAACCGCGACTCACCGGGCATCCACCGAGTCGAGAATCGGCGACCCGTCGCGACGCTCTAACTGGGCTACCACAGTCAGTATGCAACATGACGGATGATCGGCCACACGTTCCGCGAGTGAAGGGGCGCTCGGCGTCGATATGCGCCGCCAGCAGCATGGAGGCGATCCCGCCGTCGGGGGCATCCCCTGACGCGGGCACGCCGCAAACGCGTCGGCGACGGCCAGCGGCCAGGTCCCAAAGTGCCAGGTTGACCAACAAGAGGTCGGTGAGGAGTCGCGCAGCGGTACCCGCCGCCACCAGCGGCCTCAAGAGCCAGAGCAACAGTGAACCCAAGTTGGCGGAGCAGGACACCACTCCGGACGTGTCCCCCAATATCCGGAGGAAGGGCTCGCAGAGGAGAGGAACTTCCGTGTATCAAAGGAAGTCCACGGCGTTTCTTGACGTGCCGGATGCACGTGGTAGGAGCAACAGTAACACAGAAGAGGAAGACGAGGATTCCTATCGGTTGAGATCTTTCAGCTTCACTTCCAAAGGTGGGTCTATATGTTAGTCGGGGAGGAAACCACAGTTAATTTTAGCCACAAAATATGTAATTGCTATGTCAGTTACTATCATTGCTAAACTATATAAACTTCTGTGGTATAGTTACTAATTGGTCAATGTACGATAAACATTTAAATAATTACGAGAGGGCATTTACAAAGTCTCGTACAAACCTGGTGAAAATTCTTTTAAAGAAACTCTTCAACGTAATGGCTCTTAAATTTATCACAACACTAATTAAGCATGTCTAATCTTTTGGAAAAACTCTTTCTGTTGTTCTAAAAATCACCCCTTCCCAGTAGTTACTACTCCTTAATTTGATGAAAAACTCTTCTCATTCAAATATCTTCCTTCGTCTTTGGAAATAGACAATGGTCCTAAAGGGCTACATCAGATGAATAATCGAGATTATCAATCAATTCAAGGCCTAGATTGATGTTTAACAAAGTAAGCGTCAGGAGAAAGAAATACCTCTGGACTGGTATATTGTCTTCAAAAACACTGCATCTTTGTTGATTCTCTATGATATTTTTCTTTATTCTTTTTCACGTGAATGTAGAATAGATAGGTTACTACTGTAGATACTCTGATCAGCATTCAGAGATTTGAGAATTCATTTATAGCCATTTTTCATACACAAATCCTTATGAACAAGATGGGGAACTTATTTATAGGAAGTGTTCAAAGCTTTTTTAATTTGTTTCAGTCTTATTTGTGGCCTTAATTTTTAAAATAAACATAGATACTGGCCTTCCAACACATTGTCGTTTATGCTTACTTTCATGTTTGTAACACAATTCCTTGCAGTAATATATAAAGGACAATAACCTTTCAATGTCTTACACAAATTTTCAAACGTATTGGTCTTAAAACGAAACATGTTTATCGAACACGAGTTTGTTGTTGTGTTCTTTTTTCTTACAATCTTGAGAAGGTTTATCAAAAGTCATGTCTATCTCCAATATCCTTCTTTCAAAGAGTTCATAATAGTGTTTAAACTTTATAACATAAAAAACGGAGAAGTGATTTGTTAAACAATATATTACAATAACACACGCGTTTCGATTTGTTTATAAAAACGGGTCGCACTAAACTAAATCCTCCTATGTTTACATTTCATCCATGGTGCATTAATTATATAAGAGATTAATTTTCAATATTTGTTTGAAAGATTTATATTTACGAGATGCCTCTATTCTCAACTAACTGCCGATTTTCATAAAATTCTGCGTTAAAAATAGATCATTTATTTTTGCTTAAGTATACAGATAATGTAGGCTTAACATTTAAAGTTTTATTTATAAAATTGATAAAGTGCAGAGTAACGAAACGCGTCCTTGTGGGTATTTTAGAAAACTTTCAGTGTTAATGAAACAAAGTTGAAGTATTTGCGATATGTTTTTGACAGATCTGCACTTGTGGCGAACCGTTTGGGAAT
Organism: Rosalia funebris; assembly: GCA_037954035.1. Taxonomy (NCBI): domain Eukaryota; kingdom Metazoa; phylum Arthropoda; class Insecta; order Coleoptera; family Cerambycidae; genus Rosalia; species Rosalia funebris. Next base: position 39,211,080 of record JAZFAV010000015.1, read on the forward strand.
GTTTTGCATTCCAGTGTCACTAGCAATTTCAGAAGCATTCAAGCAGTGTCTTAAGATTACGGTTGTGACAACGCCAGTAGATTCGAGTCCAGTAGCAGCACTATTAAAATAGAACTGTCTGATTGTATTCATTTATGAATAAGTCTTCTGACATGCATGTGTATATACTTTCAAGTATACATTAAGAATTTTAATTACTTTAAGTATGCAAATATTAATAAATTTAAACAAATTAGGTATTAGTATCAACCTATCTATCCAAACGAAAGGATAATTGTTGAGTAAAATGTTAATATTTGTATTAAGTTGTTATAAATAGTGCCATAAATTTATATTTTATGGTTTTCATTGATTTCCAGAACATCTGCATGGACTTATTATATTGAAACAATAATTGAAATATTTAAATGAGAACTAAAGCTTCAGATAATACAATTTTGTAAGATTAATATGACTAAAATATTGTTTTATGAAGTGATTAACATGGAACTACGCTGATCTTTAATGCTTTTTAATTTTCAACTATTTCTATTAGAACTGAAAATTAATATATTGAATTTAGGTGGATTTACTTTTGGACAATACTTACATATATGGTATATCTACCAGGATTTTTAAAATCCTTATTTAAAATTTCTACATCGCTATCAGTTTCACTGGATTTGACAGAAAAATAAATGCAGCTGTCATACAACATAAAAGTTGGTTATTAAAACACGATTAGTTAAGCTACTTTTGAGAAAAAGGTACACATAAAAAATTGTCCTTGCGATATATCACGGGTGAACGTCAGCGGATCAGGCAGGCAATTGATTGGTAACTTTTATCCTTAGCGTAACAGCGATATCATATGGTTCCTTTTTGATACAAACTATTTTGTAAACAGATGTTGTTTTATAACTATATATAAGTAGTCAAGTTACAATAGTGGATATAATAGTTGGAACAAAATAAATTTGCACCAAAAAATATATTAAATAAATATTCGGCAAAAGTACAGTTGCTCTCGAATTATTAGAATATTTCAACAACAAAAGAAAACAAAAACATATTTTTATTTTGTTATCGGACAAAAAGGTTTTGGAACTTTTTATATATTATCCAAATATTTCGTGGTATTTACTTACAGAGAGTCAAAGAGTGTTTAGAAGTTGAACAGTAAATCATACCGATATTTTCTATAATGGCGAAAGGAAAAGCACTTTCTGTAGATCTTCGCAATAGAATTATTAATTATTATAAAGAAGGGTTTCAGCAAAGTGAAATATCAAGAAGACTTAATGTACGAAAAAACAGTGTGTCTGGAATTATAAGAAAATTTAAGAAAGAAGAAAGATTTAAGAATTATCAGAAAGTGTGTAGTAATGTGCTTCCAAGTAAAAGTCCAGGAAGGCCTAGAAAGACAACTGCGCGCCTAGATAAAAAATTATTCGTTTATCCCAAAATGATCCATTTCTGTCTTCAGTGAAAATTATGCGGAAACTTGACGAAACTACACCATGCGGCATATGCAACAGAACAAGAAGGCGTAGGTTAGCCGAACAAGGTCCTCTGAGCCACAGACCTTTAAGAAAACATTACTAAGTAAAAAGAACCTTAAAGCACGACTTGCAATGGATCACATCAATTGGACTACCAGGGATTGGAAAAAAGTCGTATTTAGTGATGACTGATGAGTCTACATTTAACTTGTTTGGCAGTTTTGGAATCAAATATGTACGGCGTCCTAAAGGTCAGCGATTAAATAAAAAGTGTATTTACCGTAATATATGGCGAAGGATTTAACTTGTATTATGGTGTGGGGATGTTTTTCGTGGTATGGTACGGGTCCATTACGTCGTATACATGGAAAGATGGATCGTTTTATGTACAGACACATTCTTAGAGATGTACTGGAAGCCTACATATTTGCAACCATGCCGATAAATTTTATTTTCCAGCATGACAATGATCCAAATCATGCGTCAAAGCTTGTAAAAGAGTGGCTATCACGCGAAAAAATAAATATTCTGAAGTGGCCGCCACAAAGTCCCGATTTAAACCCCATAGAAAATCTATGGGAGTTGGTTAATACCTACAAGAATCCAGCGGGAAAATGTAACTGAGCTTCTTGAAAAACGGACAGAAGCTTGGAATAGCATTGACAGAAATGTTATTGAACATTTAATCGAATCTATGAAAAAGAGGTTTGCAGATGTGATTAGGGCAAAAGGATATCACATCAAATATTAAAAAAAAAAAACTAATTATGTAATCAGTTTTTAGAAAAATCGTTTTTGTTCCAACCATTTTGTCCAACTTATGTTTTATTTTCTTGTCTCAAAAATATAACATACTTTGAACCAAACTATAAGTGTACTTATTTTTACCCAAAAGGTAACTTACTTGCCTTAGGTAACTATTAATAAATATAAGTATTGTTAATATATTATTAATCCCATGTTCGAACAAAGAAATAAATTTTGTCATTCTTCAGAAATACCGCTTATGATCACATGTGGTGTACATTTCTTCTTTAAATTATGTTGGCGTCAATACAATGGAATTTGAGCAGAGTATCTAAGCTTATATATCCTGTCTTGTAACTACGCATATAACTATAGCGACAAAATTATGTACTAAATAATCAGATGTACATTAACTAATTGTAAGTATAAAAGAACACATAAACATGTATATTACTCTTATAAAAATACACTCTAAAGCTGTGGATAGGATATCATATTGATCATAAAAAATAACTAATAGTTAAAAGAATATCTTAATGATTCTTGATTGAATATACATATATAATTTTGAATATCAAAAATAGTAATTATAGAGGAAATCAAAATATTTAATATAACAAAATTGGCAATGGATGTAAAATAACGTCCTGTAAATATCGTATTTCCCTACGGTTCTGTGAGAATTCATTTAAAAATAAATAAACGTTTTAAAGTAATGAATATTCCAGCGTGAAAAATATAGCCAATTGATAGAAAATATGGGAATAATAGAACAAGTGTAATGATGGTTTAAAAGTCCTAGAATTTAATGTAAGTTATTCAATTAGTAACAGCGTATTTATCCTAACGAACATTATATATGTTTCATATAATGACTTTAAATTCGAGACCTTCTTACGTCCTCTGGAGTACCTCAAGTCTCAAATTTGGGGCCATTATTGTGTGTATTATTTAATATTGATTTGAAAACTTAACAGAAATATAGGTATATGTAAAAATATTCTTTTTCTTCGAGTAGTTAATAATTTGTTTCACACCAGGACTTGTTGCACTTCACTAAATACGCAGAATAGTTTTAAAGAAATAAAAAATAGCTAATCAACGTTTGCTTAATAATTATTTTTGGTTGATCATTTGGATCAATTAATTTTCCAATTTATGCTTCTACTAAATTTGAAATGCACGTCAAATTGTTACCGTCAAAATTGGATCTAAGGTTAGTATCATCGGCGTGCTGAAATTTATATAGAAAGCCAGACTAAACATATCATTTCGTAATATAATATATAAACGTTTTCTGGATTACATATTCATATCAGAAAGTAAAATAAAGTATATCAATTATCAGTTTATTTTTAGTTCAGTTAATGATTCGTTACAATTTGACATGGTTGAGTTTGTAATTTCGCTTAGAAATAGATAATGCACAAAAATCTATAAGTATTCTCTTTTTCAACATTTAAATTAAATATAAAACATATAAAGTCGTTCCAAATAAAGTCCAAATTTTGTAATTTACTTTGAATAATTATTCTGAGTAAACAATCATAATTTAAAATTTCGTGTAAATAATTTTGGTGGCTTTGAATAAATGTAATCATTTACCTAATTTCTAAATAATTATGACAAAAAGCATTTACATAATTTCGAAATAATTATGACCTAAATTGTACTTAATGCCCAATTTCGAAAAAGTTATGTACCTACCTATCATAAATTGTATACAATAAGTATAAAAATTAAAATGATGTAACCCGTTAAGTGTGCATAGCGATATTACGTATGTAAATCTCAAGATAAAGTTACTGAGAGAGTGTCCTTAGGGTTCATTCAGAAGCGGCAGTAGACCAGTGTCACATATTTTAAATACTTGCACAGACAGTATTTGTTTAAGTAGTATTTGTTCAGTGAAGTTTTTTTATCGTAAGAAGAAATTCATAAATAATTTTTTTTTACATGTAGAAAACCATTGTATATACACGTATTGTCATTTTATAATATTTGAAATGTACTGTAAAATTTTACACCAATTTCACACCAAACAGGGGTACAACAGGGTACACTTAAAGTGAGTCTACAAAATTTTGGGCATGTCACTTTTCATTTCTTATGGTCTAACTTTTAATTTTTATCCTTCCTAATTACGTCTATATTATGGCGTCAAATTGTGATCCCTATTTTCCTTCTTAGTATTCTAGTTCGCATGGGTTTTTTGTTTATAGTCTATATTGCGTATTGAGAAGCGAAAGAAGAATCATAATACAGAAAATGGGAGTTTCCATAAAAGTAACTATAATTTTATTGACGAATGAGGTGAGAATAAACAAAATGGTATCTGCGAAAGTACCTTTATTGTTCTTATATTTTATATGGACATGGTATGAGTCGGATATACTCGTAATACATACAACTTTTACAACAATCGAACAATAGAGAATAGTTACATATAGATGCCGATGGCACATCTCGTATACGAAAGTGAATTAGTCAGCAAGTAGTCAGTTTCCCGTATAATATTTACACCTTAAATCGGGTGAAGAGGAGTAGTCCTGCTCGGTCTATATATCCATTGAAAGGATACAACAGCTTTCAGAATATTATCGCATTAACACACACCTTAATATAAAATGTTTGCTAGTTTTATTTATGCGATGTACTTCACAATCAACTTCAAACAAACTGGATGAAATTAGTTTTGATAGGCAAAACATAGTAGACATATTTGTTTTAAGTTCAGTAACCTCTGATGATCAATTTAACTAATGATATTGTTTGAAAATCGTTATACATGGAGATAAAAATTAATCTCAAAATAATAATCGAAGGGATGTTGACCTAGTGGTTATAAAACAACATAGATCAGAATTATTTAGTGCTATTGGTGTTGGTGTTCTCTAGATAGTCAGAGGAATTTATAGTTTGAATAATTCATCAAACAATTAAAATTTAAAATCAGTCTAATTATAAGTGTATGATGAGGATGAGTAACACGTGTTTATGAAGCCACTAGATCTTTCTCTCACTCGTTCTTTTGTTGGTCCATAATTATATGAATGGTAAATGCGCTCTGGGAAATACCATTAACGTATTATTTCTTTGACTCTTGTCCAAACGAAGTCTCTTCCTGTACAATAGTAATCAACTAATCACTGTTGTCAACGGTCGTTTTAATTTCTCTGGCAGATGTAGCGCGTTAGCAACCTGCTCGAAGGATCAGAATGATCTTTTGTTAATCTGACCTTTTGAAGTGAAAATCCCGTTGGCCTCGCGTACACGTATGCTCATTATTGACTAGTTGCTGTGCCAAATAAATTGGCGTTATATTTAAAGCGAGGATATATGAAACGAGTGTTCAATATGTCAAGTATGCGTGGTATAAAACGCTTGAGATTTGGAGTCGTAAAAACCACATGATGCGTATATTTCTTCCGTATAATGCGGTGTTTGTTTACTCGCACGCTTGATGTTTCGAAATTTATTATAAGGTTGCGCTCTATCTGTTCTTTTGAGTAACATTAACCGTGTTCAATAGTGGGTGGATGGTTGTTGGTTTGACTATGTGTCTGAAGTTATACGGATGGTATTATTTGTTTGGGAATATTTTACGTAGTTAATAACATTTTAAGAACATTTGTCAAGAATAAAGAATATATGTAAAATTAGCATACAAATACAGACTATTTCTCGATTGTATCTTGTACAAAAGTGCATATTCTGTTAACTTACCTTTTTCCCATGTGCTATTCAAAGCAAAAAAAAAAATCCGTATAAACCCTGTTAGACCTTTCTTTGTTAACAAACTGCACATCTTCTAGGAAATGCCCAAGATAAAATTGAAAATTGGTATGCCCAATATGCCAAAGGTATATTGGGCAGATGAGAAAATTAATTGTAACTAGGTTTAAGGAGCAAATGACTCACTTAAAGTATGGAATATCAGAAGAATCTGCCGTTATCCAATATGCCTTTGAAAATGATCATAGAATAAATAGTAATTTAAAGTTAGTTAAAAGTATAATACTTAACATACTATTGTATGCATTTGATAGCTAAATGTGAAAACAGAGAACAAAGGCAAGGACCCTATATATAAGCGTCTATTGTTTTGGTTGATACAGTGAATGACGACATTAATGCATTAATGTACTGAATGTTTACTTCATTACGGTTCACTAGCCATAAATGTAGATAGTTATAAATATTAGCAATCTTTGAAGGGACTGAAATATTCAATTCAGCAACAAGAACAGGAGACCGATTTTCCACGAAGACCGAAACATCTCACGATGTGTCTCTCGACGACATATTTCTCGATGCGCGGTTCGCCAACCAAGTTAACTTCATTGGGAGATAATTAAAATTAATTAAACTAATCCTTCCAATATATGTTAAATTTTAATATATTTTTGGATATTTCTAATTATTAATATATCAAGAGAAGGTTTTTGTTCATTATTTCTTGTTTAATTATTTATCGAAGCGTAACGTTATTGTTTATTTTTGAAAGGCAAATATCTATGTCTTTTTTAGTAGTATCATAGTATCCAAAATATCATCCACATATCTGAACCATACATGATACCATATAGGCATTGGAAAATATTCGGATTCTTCTTTGGCTTCCATCTGAAACCAATTTATAAATAGATTTGCAATAAAAGGGAACAGGGAGTTACCTATTTCAGTACCGTCATGTTGTCCAAAATATTCATTATTGAAACAATGTTGGCTCATACAAAGAAGATTAATTAGATATTAGTAGATGCCTTCTTGAGTAAAGCCATTTTGAGTAGTTCTTTGAGATAGTTCAATGTTTGTGGAATATGATCACTTAGAAATAACGGACTTACATAAAAGAAGACCAAAGTATCATCTTGTTGCAATTGAAAGCCTTTGATCTTATTAATAAAATCTGCGGCATTCAAAACTGAAAAACTGGGTTGAGCAATTGGTAAATTCTCGAACTCCTTTATTAGCTATTTCAACAAGCCACAAGTAGGTGAACCAATTGCCGAGACTAATGCTCTTACCGATTCCGCTGGCTCGTAAATCTTTGGTAAACAACATAATCTAGGTACAATAGGATTTGACATTTATAGTCTATTTTTTTTTAACAAATGAGTGATAAAGTTGTTACATGTTGTTAGCAATTTCTTCACTTCTGAAATTATGTTTATCAAAGACATCGGTATGGGAGATTTTCGATAAAGTAACTCGTTCTAAATAGTCCTTTTTGTCTAATATAACCTTATTAGGTACTCTTATCAGCTTTTAAAAAGAACCAGTCTTTTCCTCGCGAACTTTTGACAATTTTGTTCGCCTTATTTGGTTTTATAATTTTAGCACAAATGACAATATTAGAAGAGATTGGTTCTCCACATGCCTCTTTGGTAAACCCTTTAGTAGAATTAGGCAGGTGCTGGATAGAACTCTCAAGCAGTGGTGCAGTAAACCGAAATATATTATCCCTTTACTATTCAGGATCCATGAAGAAAAGTAGTTAAAATGAGTGAAGTCAGTGAAAGATGCACGAAACAAGAAAAACTATTTGTAATGGTTTATTGAACATGAACAAAAGCTTAAGTATATATAGATGTAGTTTGAAATTTAATTTTCATCATATCCTAATGATGCCAACTTGGTTGGCGACCTGTTTAACTTTGCATCAAATTGAAGACAAATAGATATAAATCTTTTATTGTTTTTGTAATAGTAATGTATTATTATAATCTTGTGCAAACAATTGGCATACAGCTAAAAAGAATAGAAGAAGTTCTACATAGCTTAATGATGAAAAGATTCCTGAAGGCAACTACCAAGATAATTCATTTTGAATCCTCTAAAAAGCTTAATTAATCATGAAATTAATCGAGGAAGCCGTTACTCTGTGGTAGTTCATAATTCACAACGGAAATGAGTAAAATAACTACCAAGTTTTATACCACTATATTTTCACAGAAACGTGACTGCAGTTTCGACAATTTTTATGTCATTTTCAAACGATGATTCAACTAAGAATAAAATACAAACATTCTGTTCCTATAATACATATATACTATCCAAATACAAAGACTTTAGTGTTATGACAATAAACAGGTAGTTAAGGTTTACAAGAAAACGTGTTTTATAAATAGTGCAATCCCGATCATCAAATTGTGGGAATTTCCATGAATATTATTACGAACTATTATATAGGGGTTAATTAATTTGGGTAACAGTATATTTTCCTCTTTTTACTGTTACCCAAATTAACGTTTCACGTTTCTGTGAAAATATAGTGGTATAAAAACGTAGTAGTTGTTTTTGCTCATTTCCGTTGTGATTTATTAATTTATCAAAACTTCATATGAATAATGTCCCATAGAAAGATCAGCGTGTATTATGAAGGTTCGCGAATTAATATTTGAAATAACAAGACCAGGAAACTAAAGAATAAATAACTACCATGATATATAAAAAACCCGACATGTGAGTTTTGAGTTAGCAGAAAAGCAGTATTTAAAAAACATAAATGTTTTCCATTTTTCCATATTGCAAAAAAACAACTTCCTTATGGTTATGCTTACAAACTATTCAAACAAGTCCAGATACGTTCCTTTTGATGCTGGAAGTACACGAAATGATTATCACAACAAATTGTGGGCATTACCCATACTTAGAGGCTTTCAAAAATATACCTTTAGATTTTGAAGGATATCGCTAATTAATCTGAACAAATACACGTCTTCCCACGCAAAATGCTTCAATACAGGTAAATATATGTAGATATAACATACATAATACGATAATATTAAATTATATATTATGGTCTCGCGAAGTTTATTTACCAAATTATATTTGCTAATTATTAATTTAAAGCCAATTTGAGATCATTTGTTCTTTCAATGGTATATTTAGTAATTAATCAATATTTTAAGCTCGTTCAATTTTACATAAATTGTGCATCGCTTAAGCTTACCATAGTGAGATATCTAATTATAATTAATAATTTAGGCAATGCATAGTTTGATAACCTACTAAAGAGATCAATTAACTCTCTAGATTCCAAGACTATATGGTAGAAGTAAATTAATTCACGATTGAACCTATTAAGGAGGCAGAATTAAGATCAAAGGAGACAGAAGATTTAGAATTTGTTAATTTGCAAGCCAATTAATATTGAATTGACTATATAACAATTAAATCATGCTTAGGCAAATCGTAATTAAGCCTTACATACTTACCATTACTCACACTTCAGCAGAGAGTAGATCTAGTGGCTTATAGATTGGTATGGTTGCTTTCAATAAAGACGAAGTTTCTCCTGATTATGATGATTGTGAAACAAGAGAAACCATTTCTTAAATAGTGACTTGCAAGGAGGCTTCTATCTATGAATACTACAGTTTTTTTTTTGGCTCAATTCTGATACTATATCACAATGTTTAGTGTCATTACTTATGTTACTGAAAAATCTTATGTACATATGTTTTTGGTCTTTTTGGGCCAGCGTGTATGAAAGCAAAATGTGTCCCTGTTATTTAACTATGGATTTTGCAGCACGGTAATTCTTTTAAGAAAGGTACATTTATCTTGGTTAAACGTAATTGTCAAATGGAAAACTTCCCAGCTTATATCCTCATTTTGAAATAATTTCATCACAGTTTGTCAACATAGGAGTTTATCACACAACATTGACACGTCATCTCTGATACCACTGTGTGTTATCAGTGATAGAGTGCAAATGTGTTTTTGTTTGTCATAATCAGAAATCAACTTCCTTCCTCTAAAGTCTTAGGCTACGGAGGGGAAAGTTACACATAAAGACCATAAAGAGTAAACACACCCATTCTCAGAGAGATGTGCCAAACTGACCGCGTTAGGATTTGAACCCTTTTGTATATAACACTCCGATATTGGCCCCAGTCTACTTTCTCGAACTACAGTACCAATGATATTATTTCAGTCATTTCATTTAGTCAGGAGAATATATATGATAGATCGCCCATCTATATAGTGAGCGCGGAGAAGCGTGCTGAGTTTTTACACCTCCACATCAACAACCGATCTGAGCACCTATCATATTCTTTGAAGATAGTTCCACTTATTGAAAATCAGTTATAGGATTTCTGAAAATGCTATTTTTTAAGTAAGGATACCCAAAATAGTACATAATGATCAAATAAGGTAACCTCGAAGCATACAAGACTTGTATATACAAACTTATCAGCCAGTTAGCAAAAAACTGATCTATAGAAAAAACTATATCGTCTCATCTCATGTGTACTGTCACACCAACTTACTGAAAATAGCCATCCTGAAAGTCATTATCATATAGCCGTTCAATAAATTTAGTTAAAATATTGTTTCTGTACCATTCTGCATTGATGGTGTACTTAAAAAAACGGGTCCAATTACTTTTTTGAAAGAAACACAATTAGTAAGACACACCTAAATATCTTTTGGGATTACTGTCAGGAAGCCTAGAAAGTGCTTTCGAAAATTGTCCAACCATACACCATAGACAAGGCTCTATTTTGGCTAGGGATTGGAGAACAATCAACACAAATACACCATTGACAAATAGTATAATATAAGCTTATGTTAATCTTCAACATGAATTTTGATGTCGATCTATATTGGCATATGTACAGCAGATGAGGAATTACGGCACAATAATATATTCAATGTCTTCATTGAAAGCTGTTAAAGCATCAATAATTTCATGTATATACAATTCTCTGAATGAATTACGTTTTATTGAATGTTGAACAATATTTGTGACTGGGTAGTTTAGATTTTATCTTTTAAGATATTTAATTCAAATGAAATGTTTAGAACACAAGTTTATATAGCCTTCTATAATATAAAATACACTTCTAGAGTTATTATTCATGAGATAATCTTATTAAACGTTATTTGCTTGGGTTTTGTAGACATATGACAGTCGAAGACATCTTCTATGTCTTCTACTAAGAGCTAAGAATCGACAGATTACACGCGAAGTCACTATATCTATTAAAATAAGCTTTCTATCAGCAAATTTCCAATCCCTAATATATCGGTTAAAAGAGAATACCCTCGAAACGTAGGCGGCCTATTTAACGGGAAATCTAATCCTAAGTAGTAAAGCTAAGTAGTAAAGCTGAATAGTTACCTGCTATGCGTATTCAGAGTAGTTCTAATCGAGTATAGAAGATCCAACCCAACCTAATTCACTCGACAGGCTTGCGGTATCGAGCTGATTTGGCATCCATTAATTCGAGTAAGTTGCTGTTATCTGCAAAACTCCCTCCAGTTGTAAATGTAAATGTTTTAGCTCAAATATATGCAGGCGTTAATTCCTTCAGACTTTTTAAATGTTTGTCCATAAGACTTGTAGTAGTATAAAAAATTACGGTAGTTTTTAATTATCTTAAAAATTTGTTACCCAAAAATGATAATTAAAAATGCTTTAGTTTTGAAATAACAACTTGAGATTTTTATTAATTAAATCTGTTCATCAAAAATGAATTAAGTTGTTGGACTTGTTTCCAAGATAAAAGCCGTATTAGATTGTTTAATAGTTAAAAGTAACAATTCACTTTTGTGGAAGAAATTTACGATAATCTTTTGTTAGAGAACAATAGAGCATATTTTAAAATTTTCCTGAACAAGTTATTTGGGTTCTAAGGTCCGCAATATAAAACAATAAATAGAGAAATAAAGTTCTGCCCACACATAAATTCTCAGGGTGCAATGAAGGTCTTCTGTTCCCAGTATCTGAAATTCTGTACATTGATGGAACGACTTAGACTATTTAGATATAAAACTACTGAAGTAAGGAGATTATTATACTCCACCCCATCGACGAGCACTGAATTAAATGGCGAAATTTGCCGTATTTTGTTTAACAGAGTTAGCATTAAAATACAGTGATTCAGATTGTTCGAAAACTACAAGGAATATGCCACTCACCTATCTCAGGATACCGCTAACTGCACACCGGTTTCGACCTTATTTTGGGTGCAGTGTAGGCGAGTGTACCTTTGACAGATGAGGCTCATATCTTGCACAATAACAATACTTTCAAGAACAATATAAATCAAAGTAAAGCTTGATCATCAATATAATGCAAAGTTTTCAGTAGTTTGAAAATTGCCCTCTGGGAAGTAAAACTCATTATATTTAGATATTATTTCCTTTCTCTCAAGTAAAGTCAATTACTCGTATCTATGAAAACAAACCAGAGTGTATTTTAAAGTATTAAGATTTATTTAACTTTACTTTTTGAAATTTGATTTGCGTTAAGTAATTAGAATTGTCCACATAGAATGAGTTGTTTTACAGAATTTCTCGATTAGATTTCCTCCTATGTTATTAGTTTAGTCATAATTTCGATCGGCATATTTATTCAGTTATTTAAGTTCAGGAAATTATAGACACATTCCATAGTGCTTCAAAGCAGGAAATGAAAATGGATTTCAGTCACAGTCAGAATTCAATTAATTGGTAGCTAATTTTCCATCAATATTAATAATTTTCATAAGAATATGTACTTCTTATGAAATATTTATACTCGTATTTGTTATGTTGTTAGTTAATTAAAAATAACATCTTTAGTTCTTTAATATTTTAATAAACGCAGTGCTTTGAACAATATATTATACCAGGTACGTAAATACGAAAGAGGAATTTTTTCTATAGAAAATACACGTTTATTGTATGAAAATGATAAAAAAATATTTTATTCGAAGTATTGTCCATTGATAGCTATACATTTTCCCATTTCTCTGATAATTTGTGAGCTTCATGCCAATAAAATTATTGCTCTTTTGAGGCAAACCAGTCGTATAGCCATTTTCATAAGAAGTGAAGCCCTGCTCAGCATGTACGTGTAAGTAGTAATCGGAAGGAGTTTAGTCTGGTGAATAAGCAGCATGCGATAATATTTCTCAACTAAATCGTTTCCATGACCGGTTTTGCTATGTGTGATGGTGCATTATCATGAAGCAAAATCATTTTGTGTTGTATTCTTTGATATTCTTGTCGTTTTTCACGCAATGCTTGATTCAAATAGATCATTTGTTATCGGTAGGTAGCGTTCAGTACTAACGGTTTTGCCAGGTTTTAGCAGCTCATAATAGATCACACCCTTCTGAGCCCACCAAACACAGAGCATTGTCTTACGTCTATAGCGATTTGGCCTTGCAATCGATGTTGATGGTTCGCCTGGCGTTACCCATGATCTCTTACGCTTAGGATTCTCGAAATATATCCACTTTTCATCGCCAGTCACAATTTGATTTTCTTTTGTACCTGACGAGCAGAACCTCGCAAATGGTTTTTCGGTATTCCTGCTGTCTTTCATTCAGTTCATGTGGAACTCATTTTCCCATCTTCTGGATCTTTTCCATGACTTTCAAACGTATGGAGGCGGCTTCTCGTGTCACACTTAATTGATCCGCTAGTTTTTGTTTCGTTTGAGCATTATTCTCATCCAACAATACTTGCAATTCGCTATCTTCAAATTTTTTCAGACGTTTTCCACGTTCTTCGTTTCTCACGTCAAAATTGCCACTTTTGAATTGTTTAAACTACTCAAAGCACTGTGATTTACCAAGAACATGCTCACCCTAGGCTTTGACATGCATTCGGTGTAATTCTGCAGCAGTTCTCTTCAAATGGTAACAGAAAATCAATGATGTCCGCAAATCGTAGTTTCCAGGCACAAACTTCGACAGGTTCAACACTATTAAAAACGATGTTGTTGTATGAAACTTTGATGTATCGTTGTGAGATAAAAACCTTTGTCAGATGTCAAAATACTTATGATATTATGACATCTTTCTTGTGTGTTCTCTTAGATCATTAGGTATCTATGTAGGTACTTAGGTAAACAACGATTCCACACCTAAATTGACAATAATATCGCTGTTCGTTATTTATAAGTTTTCAAAATATCTACAAATTGTACAGAATCCTTCCCGTAACTTCAAGAAATCACAAAAGTTTGGTAAAGGTAGTTTTAATTTTTTTTTTTTTTTTTAATAAAATATATCGGGATCATTTTTCACTATACAATAATTTATTCGATTCCATTAAGTGTACCCGATTGCAATCTAAACAAATCGTTGATGTGGAATTCCACCGGAGGACTTACTAAGCAAACAAACAACCGTTAACGAAAATCGTGGGCTTGAATGTTTACATACTGAGAATTTTATATTTCTTACAATAATATAAAAATAGGACGTATAGCCCAGGTCGAGAAAATACTTCCTCTAGAATGGAATACGAAAATATGCTTGAATAAGTTAAATTAGTTATTTACCTGTAGAATAAGAATGTCCACAGATACCGGCAGGTTACTAGGTGGATTACGGGTATTAAAGGTTTTTAACGAGTGAATTATTCCTCAGATATAGAAATACGAGAATGTCCAGTGGAAGAATCTGAATACACAATGAAATTTCAAAATCAGGATTTTTGTCTTTATATTCTATATATTAATTTGGATTTACGTTTTCTATTCTTTACCTGATTTTTCTATTAGAGGTATAAGGTCTTAATTTTGGTCAACTAAAAGGTGTTATTCATAGTTTTTATATAAAACATGTCAATTAAATCCTTTAATTTAGAATGCCAAAAATTAAGTTGCTATTTTCATTCCATATGTAAACAAAACACCATTCTCATTATTTCAAAGCTTCTCTAAAAGCTATAATGTGGAGATATGGTTCCATATATAGAAATATCATATCATCATCATGAGGTTATCAGTCCTAAGACTGGTTGGACGCTAACCTCCAGCTTCTCCTATCTTGTGCTAACCTACGCATTTCGCTAATTGTGCTACAACCTACATCCCTTACTATTTGCGAGCAGTAGTCTAATATAGGCCTACCTCTGCCTTTCTTCATTCCTATTTCTGCCTCCAAAATATCGCAGACTATTCCCCCATGTCTCATCAAGTGGCCTACCATTCTATCTCTTCTCTTCTTTATGTTTTTCCACATACTTCTTTTCTCGCCGACTTTCTCTAATACTTCTGCGTTTCTAACCCTATCAGTCCACGGTATTTTCATCATTCTTCGGTAACACCACATTTCAAAAGCTTCTAATTTCTTCCTACTTGCTTCCCCTACCGTCCAGGTTTCGCAACCGTATAGTGCTGTGCTCCATACATATATTTTCAAAAACCTCTTCATTGTTTCTAAGTTTATTATCCCCGAGCATAAAAGTACTTTCTTTTTGTTAAAAGCTATTCTTCTACTTCTTGGCATGTATCCTCTATCCATTGTTCTTTCGCTTTTCTACACTTTCTAATGATTTCCCACTTTATTGACTTATAAGTTTTCAGTCCTTCCTCGTCTCGTCTGTTTTTGTAGCCTCGTCTCTTTTGTATTAAGTTTAAGATTTCGTCCGTTATCCAGGGCTTCCTAGCTTCCCTTCTCTCGTGTCCTAAAACGTTCGTAGCCGCGAAATATAGACTATTCTTGATACCCTCCCACTCAGTTTCTGCGTTCTTGATTTCGTCATTACTCGCTTTATTTATTAATTGATTTGTTTTCTCCTGGAACTTATCTTTCATATTCTGATACCTCAATATGTCTACATTTATACGTTTCTTATCCTTCCGGGTTTTCAGGTTTTTGAACTTTAGTCTAGCTTTCATGACTACCAAGTTGTGATCGCTGTCTACATCTGCTCCTGGATAACTCTTAGAGTCTTTTACTTGATTTTTAAATCTCTTTCTAACCAGAGTGTAGTCTATCTGATACCTGTCTGTTCCTCCTGGCATTTTCCAGGTGTACCGCCTCCTAACATGATTCTTGAACAATGTGTTCGCGACTACCATCTTGTGCTTCTCACAGAATTCTATCAGTCTGCTACCTCTCTCGTTTCTGTTTCCTAATCCATAAGGACCTACAAATTCTCCTTCTTTCCCCTCACCTACGACTGCGTTAAAATCTCCCACTATCATTAAATTTTCATGACCCTTCACAAATCCTATTACCTGCTCTATGTCCGAATAAACGGCTTCTAACTCTTCCTCGCTGTGGCTAGAAGTAGGCATGTATACTTGCACTATTACTGTTTTCACTGGCTTCGAATCTAACTTGACCATCCTTACTCTCTCGCTGTATTGTAGGTAGCTATCTACACACTGTCCTGCGTTCTTCCGCATAACGATTCCTATATTGTTTCCAGATAGTTTTAACGATTGATGGAAATACTGTGAATAATCAGGTCAGTTGTCGACACGAAGCTATGGAAAGTACAGCAGTTTGCTTCAAGTCTACAATATCGATGGGTGACTTATTGTATTACCTTATAGAGGTGACTGCAATAGTATTAATCGTATTGTTGTCGAAGTAACAGGCTGGGGTCACTATGAAGGATATCATTGTATATTTGGGTTCGAGTCTCAACTCAAAAGGGAATGTGATAGCGCTCCCTTAGCAAGCCTGTGCTTGTCCTCGTTACTATGTGTAACCTTCCCCTCCATAACCTGAGGTTTTAAATAAACCTATCTCTATGTACTTAAATGTTGTTTAATATGTTAAATCATTGCTACACACTCAACATTTTAATATATTCCATCGTGATTGAACACCATCTGTTCAAACTCGGAAATGATTACATGCTTAAATATTTATTTATTCCTTCCTACTTCTTTCATTAATTGGTTGTATCAGATTTAGCTTTATTTGACATTGAGTTGTAGTTTTACACAGCCGCTTTTCATGAAGATTAACTGTGTGAGAATTAAACCCACTTATTTTAGTCAAGAATATAGTAAGAATAATTTCCACCCCCGGCTCAAACTTCGCCAAAGGATTTCTAACTGAATAATCGTCCACGTCACCGGCACCTTAATATAAAATCCCGGATTGGAGAAACAATGAGCCCATTAAAATCCTACGCATTATTCTCATCCTGGTGACATTTCGAATATTGCCTGCAACTGACACGGATCCCTCTATTAATGTTGTGGACAGCCGCAGCGATGGGGCAATTATTATTCATGATGGCTGCAGATTTTCTGGATAAACATAAACTTTCAGGCGCATCGACCCTGCTTTATAGCGGCGTGGTTCGGGAAGCAAGTGGTTTTCAATACTGGATTAGGCAGCACAGGCTACATCCACGTTGGCAGTAATCCGAGAGGATTAATTTGTCACCTAGGCCTGAGTGTAATCCCTGATATGGTCTTGTAAAGGTTTTAAGGATTAGCAAACATCTAGAGGAGTTGGATCTGAACTGATACATTTCTGTTTTGGTAAATGTTTTCGTACAACGAAAAGAGGCGTATTTAAAATCGTGTGATATACTAATATAATTATTATAAAATAAGAAGGATTAACTGATTTTACAATGACTTATACAGGGTTAGTCATAAGTAAGGTAATGATCAAATATATCTGGAATCGATGTCATTAAAATCTCAGATTTTAATGACATTTATTATACAGAGATAACAAAGCATTCACTACGGACTCAGCAATAATACACGCAATGTTGCCATATCTTAACTTTTTTGAGACATAATTTCATATTTATTATTTTAAATGACATACGCTATATATCTTATTTTATTTAGAAAAAAAAAACAGAAAAACGGCTGTACAAGTTAAAAAGACATTTTTAGTTCTTATTGCATTTACTTATATTTTGGGTTTGTTATACAGGGTCCGTCAGGGAGGTATGGTGTTTTTGAAGAGAATGGTTTATTTTTGAAGGAATTTTAAAATTTATTGTTTTTATACATTAGTGGTGTATTTCCATTGAAGAATACATAACAAGTCAGCTGCAAAAAATCACATCAGTTAGATGGTGTCCATTTTGTAATGATATGGATAATGAATGATTTTTTCAACTAAATGTTGAAGACACATAATTTCTTCATAGTTAGACTAAACAGATTAATTCTGTTAAATTTTTACGGAGCATGATTAATTTGGGTTTCCATATGTTTTCTAGTCGATAAACATTTATAAAATCATTTATTTTGTCAGTTTTGGAAAATATTTATCCTACAGTTTCTAAAAATAAAAAAAACTTTAAAATGCAGCAGGGTCTACTATAATGTAGGAAATTATTGATAAACAGGAAATTTCCATTTTAAATGTGTTTTCAAAATTAATTTAATCATCGCAAAATTTTTATAAATAAAATACAAATTAAAAAGCGGGATAGTTTTAATTAAAAACCAGCATCATCATCATTAGGTCATCAGTCCTAAGACTGGTTGGACGCTAACCTCCAGCTTCTCCTATCTTGTGCTAACCTACGCATTTCGCTAATTGTGCTACAACCTACATCCCAGCAAATTACTAAAATTCACACAATGGTGAACGTAATATTTAAGAGACGAAGTTAGAGTTATTAAAATATAAATAATAAAACTCTTCATTAACATGTCTTCACGATACCAAATTATCGATAGATTTCAAAGTCTATAACATAACATAATAAACTAATTTCTTGTTATTTTTCATTATTTCCCTTAAGTTTATTGTACTTTTGTTGTAATTGTACTTAACAGTGACTTTCTCGGGATATATTTGGTGCTGGTGTACCTCGTGTGGATTGGTATCGTCCCAAATCCGATAATTTTGCTTGTTCACATATCCATTCATCCGAAAATGGACCTGGTCATTAAAGATGATTTTTTTGGCGAAATTTAAGTCAACTTCCAAGAGCTCCAGAGCCCAATCAGCGGACACACAGCGTTGTTTATGGTCGTTTACCTTAAGTTCCTGGATCAGTTGGATTTTATATAGGTGCAAACACAAGTCCCGATGCAAAATTTGCCAAGTTGAAGTCGCAGAAAGGCCAAGTTCTTGTGAACCACGAGAAATTGACTGTCTTGAGTTTTCCCATAGACTCTCACGCACAGCAGCGATACTTTCAGCAGACCTTGCGTTTCGGTGATGTGCGGGTGTTGGCTGATTATTTATCAAACCGGTTGACTCGAATTTGGTTACCAAACGTCGAATAGTCGACTTGGCGGGACGGCTGTGGCGAGGATAAAAATCACGTAATGCGCAGAATATTTCTCGAACGGAGCGCTGACTTTGAAAATAAAATTTGATAATTTTCTCATGCTTTTGAAAGCTATAGTCTTCCATGAAAATTTGCCATACACTACGGAGTAATCAACAATAAATTTGACAGATATTGCTTTGATATAGTTGCCGTTATAACCTAGCAAATTTCAAGCATCCCAATTGAAACACCCTGTAGTATGAATATATTAGCCACCATTATTTTTGTCCATTTAAGTCAATTTTACTACACAATATTATGTAATAGTCGTTTTAAATAGAATCCTATACCTATTGTTATCATACATATTCATTCATGTCTACTATAAAGACAGATGTTGCAACTAAAGAATATTTTTTTACCATAGATATAACACATCAGAGCAAATATATTTTATTAATCCGAACGAACGCGAAGGTGTAAACCACAATAAGCTAGACCGAAACAATATTGTCAGCCGTAATTCACCAAGACCCATCGGAATGCCTCTCAGTAAAGAACCTTTCGACTACATCTGTTAAAATGAATTGAACGGAAGGAGACGCGTCGAGTGTTGCGGCAAATGCGTGGTGTGCTTGAAATATCGGACGTGCTAAACAGATTGACCCTAAGGTGCGAAAAAGAGTTTCTTAGAGGGATGGAAAAGTAAACTTTCGGTGTGTCTCGTTGCATCGAATTTTATTCGCGTGGTACTTTAGTAGATTCTCGTAGAAAAGAAGAGGAAGAAATGAGATTTCGGAATCCATTAATAGGACAACAATTCACTTCAATAATTGTTTTGACTGCATCGCAAAGACGCCTTTAGAATTTTGTTAATTTCAAATGTGACTAACTAAATCATTAATAAAGCGATTAGTTTTCAAATTTAGAAACGCTAAAGAATTAATAGCTAATTAAGTTAGAGTTGAGTTGAAATATTAATGACATATTTCTGGTATATGTAACATACATATGCTTAAGATGATGGGATCTATTTAGGCCCAAAACTATTTGATTAATGACTTAATTCTGATTATTAATTTTCACTTTTAAATATATAATTAATTAACATGTTATCAACATTAGGCGATCTAATGAACATAGAGCTTATAACAGTAGAGTAGAAATAATAGTTCTTGATGAGTTTCCATCACTCTAGTACGTTGACTCTGCTCCATATTAGCCCCGCCTACATCCTCCATCCAATCATTAGCCACGCCTTCACCTCGATCAAGGGGTCCATACAAATATCTAGCTTTACTCATATCTCCACCATTTGCTCCTCAGTCTACCAGAACTCTCATTTCTACACTACTTATAGTTCACTTATATGTTTACAGTAAATTTGGTATGATTTCTTGCAATAAATACAAAATTTAATATTTAGGTGGCATTTATGTATACTTATTATATATAATTTCTCATTTGTAGATAGTATTGATCATATGAGGACACAAACGATTCTTCTAATTGTAATAAATAAATTGTAATAAAATAATACAAAAGGTTTTAAATTGTAATTGCACAGTATTAATACATATCATGTCTCAATAAACATGTATAGAATTATTTATTCTGTAAATTTCATGAAGTTTAGAGAAGCAGAAAAAAACTATTACTTGACCATCTATATAGTAAGTTTTCCCACCTATATTTTCGCTGTAAATGACGAGTAGGAGGAACATTTTTATCAGGAGGTAAAGTAGATCGAATAACGTTAGAAAGGTGGCTTGGACGCAGTTGTGTAAGGAGACTCTTGTTAGTTTTTACTGAAATAGAATCCAACTTATAATAAACGCAAACGTTAATGCATAAAATATTATTTTAAACTAATAAGGATTCAATACGATCTATTGTTTTTATTTTAAATTACTATAATTCATAAATTAAGTCGGATCTTTTTTTAAATAGTTGAATGGCAATAATTGCATTATCGATGTTAATTTCCTATTTATTTTTGATATTCTTCCTACAAGCTATAACGTCATAATAACAAATTCTTTAATACGTTCTAAATGTGTTAATAGAAAATTACTAGAGAATCAGCTATTTTAAAATTATTTAAAAATAAATAATAAATAGATTTCATTTTGCTTCACTGACATGGGCTAAGTCCCAACACAATATTTAGTTAAGATAATTTATTGCTGGTTTTATTATTTAGGGTCTCCAAATAGATTGTAAGTATGCAGGTTTAATGTTGCAATTAAACTTAACTACGATTGCATTATTAGCGTACATGTTTGTTTAAGTTGGGGAATTTTACAAGCGATTTGCATTTGCTAATTACTTTGTTGCATGTCGGAAAACTCGCACATGGAAATTGCAACATATTGTTGGGCTTTTAAGTATGAAGTTTCAAAATAAATACAGAAATTTCATTTCGCAAGCTAGATTAGACACTGAAATGTATTCACAATCCACGCCGCGCCGTCGAGAAATAGAAATAACAATAGAAATTCTACATTAAAAATACTATTACAAGTACTATATATAATAAGTGCGGAAATAAAACTTTTTTACCTGAAATATTTTTATATTTTTTTACTCTGCGGTTATGTTCTATCCTTCTGTAACTTATTGTTAATTCATTTAGTATTATTATAATTATTGTTTTAGTAAAATTGTAGATTATTACAGAAATAGTATTTCTAGGTTCAACCATAGTTCATTTCTTTATATACTTACTGTCTGAAGTGTGATGTAAAATGTCACACTAAATAGGGTACATCTAGGTGCACACCAGTTTGGGGTGAAATAAACACCACAAGGTCGTGGTAGAATTTTACCATTTCCTTGTGTGTATTTTCATACCAATAATGCGGTAAAATCCACACTAAGTCTAATGTAAGCTTCACCACTTTTAGGTTTAAACTTTATTTAAATTTTACACCCTTTACTGTCCATATTGTAAAATGAAGGAAAATAAAACGCCTTAGAAATATAATATGTATGCTTTATTATATTTTTATTAAAAAAAATTATTGCACTAATGAAATATTGGCGTATATGAAATATTGGCATATATGTATATAATATGTACATACTAATGTAAGTCTAGAAGATATTCATGTATTCGTGAAGTACACAATCAAAATCATAAGTATTTGAAACAGTACTTTGTATTATCGAGCTTTCCAATTAAATATTTCTATCCGATCCTAACATGAGTGTTCTTCCAGATTGATGAATAATAAATGTGGTTCGTTGATATCCAGATGCCTTTGAGTAGTGCCCAAATACATGAAGAATATAGCCAATTATTAAATACAGTATATAACAATTGGTACACTCTTGACAATGGTAATGTTTTATTTTTAAATGGATTATAAGAATGACAAATATAAAATATCATTTAACTACGTAGCCAACAAAATCCTCTAGCAACATATTTTTTGATACATCTAATACCTATTAGTTTTAATAAACTTCGCCATGACAGTGACTATGTTTACTTAGATAGGATAGGCACATCATTTGAGCATAATTGACGCCATTGTCACTGTAATATCTGCCAATTGTCTGTTATATGCTGACGACCTTAAATTATTTAAGGTTGTTACTTCTCTGGATGATTGTGCTCTTCTGCAGAATAATCTGTCTAATCTTCTTAATTGGTGTTCTAGTAACAAACTACATCTAAACGTATCTAAGTGTAATGTTATGTCCTATTCCACTAAATTATCTCCGATAATATATGATTATAGGTTAGGCGGCTCTATTCTTCAAAGACCTAGCACATTCAGAGACCTCGGCATAATTTTTGAAAAAGATCTGTCTTTTACCGCTCACGTAACTGAAGTAGTGTCTGAAGCGTTGCATACACTGGGTTTCTTAATAAGGACTAGCAGGGATTTCTCAAGCACCGATACATTGAAAATTCTATACTTTGCTTTTGTCCGATCTGGACTTGAGTACGGATCTTTAGTACGGAATCCTTATTATCAATGCCATATTAACAGCTTGGAAATGGTTCAAAGAAGGTTTCTGAAACTACTATGGTTCAAATCAGACACTGTGTATCCATCTATTGATTTCCCTCAAAATAGTCTGTTGGCAAGATTTGCGATGACAGCACTTGACGCGAGGCGGGAATGTTGTTCTCAAATATTTCTATATAAGCTTATACACAATATGATTTACTGTCAAAACCTATTAGGCAAGCTAAATTTTTATGTACCTCAATTGCATGCTCGAACATTCAAAAGCTTTTCCCTCTCTATTCCTCGTACTAATATTCTAAAATTCTCACCCCTGTTTTTAATGTGTACCAAATACAACAACAACTGTGATAAATTCGATATATTTAACTACACTCTTCTGTTTATTAATTATTGTTATGCTTGATCCGCATCTTTGTTTTTCTTATTTTTCATATATTGTTTCATATACCAAGGTATTAAATATTTAATACGTATTTGTATTAAATTTTATTGTTATGTTTGTGAAATTTATTAATCTAATTAGAATGTAAACACTCACTGTACTTTCCTGCTCTGTAAATGGGTTTTCCTGTAGAGTTGTTGTAATAAATAAATAAATAAATCATATGTAATATATGCAGGACTAGCAGGATGAGACATTTGACATTAATTAATTAACGGAATTATTATTAATAGACGCTATACGAATAAAAGAAATATAACAACCTGAGCCAATTACTTTTATATAAACATTTTTTTGTTCTACTTGAAAATTGTTTTCTGTATAATCAAATATCGTGGTCCGGGAATAGAATACATTTCTAAAATATCTCATTAAATCGTAATAAAAGTGTTATTGTTGATAAAACTAATCTATTTTCGTGTTGGTTTATTTTCTCTTGTTCGCAAAGTTTAATTATATAATTTTAGGACACGCCACTAACCAATAAATTTTGCATTAACAATTTATTTTAGATGTTGTTAATCATGAACAATTAGCAGTATTTTATTATTTACTTGGACAGATAAAATAAACTGTCTCCTAAAATTTCATTTTCGTGTCTTGGAATCGTGGAAAATTATTAATTGTTATTTATGCGAATTGTATTTTTTTAATTCGCCATATGGACCAAGCCACGCTATGTTTCCAACAGTTTAATGCTTCGCGGAAAAATTTCCTCTCGGTGTTATTTAAATTTACATTTATATCTTACTGGTATAGATAGATCTTTTTGAATCGTTCGTTTTAATTATTTTACGCCATAGTGATGTTGTAATGAATAACGAGTAAGCAAATCGCAATAGTATTGCACCGGACCTCGCTCATATCGAAGGCGCCTCCGGAGCATGCCTCTAATAGAGGCCTCGGATCAAAAAACAAAAGTTACCACGTTGTTCGCTAGGGTTGTGTTATCATCAAGTTTCTCGCCATGGAAGGTGTAAAACCAGCTGATATCCTGACGAGATTGTCTGCGCAATTCAAGGAAGAGACACTGTTCCGAGCTAGAGTGCTTGCATGGCATAAACAGTTTGTGGAGGGTTGTGAGAAAGTTGAAAATGAGAGCCATGACCGACGACCTCGCATCAACATCGTCCGCGTTCAACAACTTCTTAAGGGTGACAGGCGTCTGACCATCAATGAGATTGCATCTAAGATTGGAATAAATTATGGAAGCACTTTTTCGATCATCACAGAGGAGCTAGGGTTTCGTAAGGTGTGCGCAAGGTGGGTCCTCTCTTCCTGAGCAGAAATTGCATCGTTTTCAGGTGTGTGAGCGTCTCCTAGTGAAATTTCGGGAAGAGGGAGGCTTGTTTCTCACTCACGTTATCACCTGCGATGAAACGTGGGTGCACCACTATACCCCTGAATCGAAACAAGCGAGCAAGGAGTGGAGACGTCAAGGGAAGGCTGGGCTGGTGAAAGCCAAGTCAAGGTTGTCAGCAGGCAATGTTTTGGCTACAGTTTTTTATGACCAGCGTGGCTTGTTGCACCTCGATTTTTTGCATGATCGCAGACCATTAATGCAGCGTACTACTGTGACATTTTAAGCGAGGTTAGTCTTACATATCGCCGCAAACGACATGAACTACCGATGAGAAAAGTGAAATTTCTCCATAACAATGCTCGTCCCCATACAGCAGCTCTAACCAGAGAAAAATTGAAGGAATTGGGCTGGTAAACACTTGAACACCCTCCCTATAGTCCCGACCTATCGCCCTGCGACTTTTACCTCTTTGATCCTCTCAAGGAAGCCATAGGAGGGCAAAGATTCAACAACGATGAGGAGGATGAGGTCTACGTGCGCAATTGCCTGGAGACACAACCAACTTCATTCTACGAGCAGGGCATTACAAAATTACCTACACGCTGGAAAAAATGTGTTTCCAAATCAAGAGATTATGTAGAAAAATGAGTTGTTATTCTTTTTTTTCAAGTTCAAATAAAAAAAATTAAAAATAGTGTCGTTTACTCGTATAATTATAATTATTTTAAAATAAGCATTTAGTCTAAACCATAAATATCTACAAACAGTCTAGCCTAAAGAATTTTGAATTTTTATCCATTCCACAAGATTAAATCCCTTTAGTAGTGCATTTAAAATATTTGGGAATGATGAAGAACTTTTAGAAAACACCAAAGATAATATTGGAAATAATGTGAGGTGTGTAATGTGTGGGTCCATTATCAAGATTTTATGAAAAGTATATTGAAGAGACAAAAAAATCATTTCTAACTAGACTCAAGGACTAAATGGCCCACATAAAATAGAGAAGATTAGAAAAATCTTTCGTTGCGCGACATGATTTCGAAGAAAACACATAGAATAATCTTTAATTTAATTAATTTTATTAATGTTAAAATTAGTAAAAACTCTTCCTGAAAATTATTTGTGAAATTAACGTTTTTAAGGCAGATGATTTTAAAGTCTTTAAAATATTGTAATAGCAGTTATTATTTTCTTTCTGTTTTTATTTTGAAAACTGCAATTATATGGAAATCATTGCGATACAGTGACTCAAAAGGATTACATCGTTAATTTTGGAAATCTATATACCTGCTACAGCGACAAATTTGTGCTCATCGTATGTGCAGCATAAGTTAAACTATGTGTGAAATTACAAAATATATGAACTAACCACAATATTTATAAGACAAATCTACAAATATCGGTTTTATATTGAGGCAGCTTGTCCTTATCCTTTGGTGAATACCTTTCTGTTTCTATTTATTTTATTTCCTTCTGAGATTTGATCCAGTCCCTTTGAGAGTATCGATTCCATCACACACTTGACATGTGTCTAGTCTTGGATATTGAAAAATTATATTAAATTTAAAATCAGATAAACAAATATAGAAATAGTATATAACTTTAGGATCAGGAACATATGCGTAAAAAATATTTATATGTTCATTAAGCTTAAGACAAGGGTATACTCCCTTTATAAAAATATTGTTAATATATATTAATATTGCAAAGCAAATATCTTGTTTAAATTTAAGCCAAGTTTATTAAGATATCGGAAAATAGCCAATATATTTTCCTGTAAATTTTAGATGCAATTACAATTGCAGTGACAATCATATTATCTTTGCTTGTTGTAATTGATTTTATTTAAAGGGACCCTGCCACGGGTAGAATTCGACATTTATCCCGGATGGAATTCGAACGACAGACAACTGTTTCGAACTTATTAGTTCTCATCAGTGCCGTATACGGTACGCCGATCCAGGACAAATGCCGAAACAAATCCGTGGGGTTTTCATCTGAATCGATAAGACCTATGTCTGTAACTTACAAGTCGGGAATCGAGAAAAGAATCCTTTCTCGATTCCCGACTTGTAGTGTTGTAATTTATATCTTTTATTTCTTTGATCATAGTTGTTCCTTTAATCATTTCATTTCGTATTAACCTACTTCACATTATGAAAGTAGATTACTTTCTCTCCCATGTGTCACAATATTCATTATCCACTACTAAATAATTATTCATAACTTTACAATTCATATTAGTCACTAACTTTCAAAAGGTCACTTATTATTGACATGTGAAACGATATTTGAGGTTAGGTGTTTAGTATATATGTTTGTGTTGCCTATATTACACTTTGATAGTTCATCGTAACTCTATCAATAGATTAAGTGTTTATTCTATTTTTATCGCATTCTTATGTACTGTGGTCTGAAGCGAAGCACTAGGTCTAGTATTGTTGTCATTATATGCTTGGGTTCGAGTCCCAATGGGCTGAGTTTGACATCTCTCCCTGAGAATGGATGTATTTGTCCTTGTCTTTATGTATCCCTCCACAGTCGGAGGCTTTAAGAAAAGATTTTTGTGTATCCAAATACAAATAATCTTATTTTTGTCCCAGACGCAGACGTCCCCTTCTTTGGCCTGTAATCATAGGACAAGTAGGAATAGGATTTTGGGATTTCTATCTTTGACTATATGTACATAAAATATATATTTGATACTACTTTAGGTCATGCATCTATCTCCACCTGAAAGTCATATCCAGGCTAGCACGAAAATGTCATGATAAGTTAAAGAGTTCTGTAAAATCAATATAAGGTAACCTTATTTTGAGTATCACAAATTGAAAGCAAAGCAAAATATGATGAACTCATTCTTTGTGGACTGTCTCACTGTATGGGATCAAATAAAGAAATAGACAAAGAAGAAGGATCATAAGAACAACACACAATATCTACTATGGACAATTTTCATCAACAGGTATTCTATAAAGCTGATGAACTATTATAATACCAGGTTTGAATTGGTTTATAAAATGAAAGGACCTACTTTTTGGGACACGTTTTTCGTATGTGCGATAGGCTACCCATTTTTTCCATTGGTCTATATTTAATGTAATACTTAATACTACATGTAATAAAATGGTAAGTGAAGGTTGGTCACACATGATATTTTAAAAACATTGTTTTGATTAAGAAGGTGTTTTTGAGGAAATTAGAAACTGTCTTGAGATTTTCTTTATGCACAAATAAAAAATGACCAAAATAACACCGTACTGGCATCGCCATTAGTTCGTTATGTCTATCCAATCCGCCACTCAGACAGGCTGCTTCCTTTACGATGAATTCATCTTGACGAGAGATGTATTAAAGATGTGCTAAATATATTTAAGTATCGTAGCATAATATTATTACGGAAAAAAACTTCACTAGAACGTTGCCAATACTTGTTTATGCCACTTGGATCCAGGACGATGTGATCTAGACCTATCCAACATGTCCTACAATATAGGATAACAAAAGATCAAAGCAAAGAGCTTCAGAGAAAACGGGTGGCCTACGTATTGTTATCAATAACAATAATATTTATTATGAAAATGGCAAGAAATATCGTCGTCAGTATTTGGAAGAATCCAAAATAGAAATATTTGAACAGCGTTATAAAGGGTTATTTATAACAGCCATTCTTCACTTTGCTTAATACACCAGCTGAACGCAAATGTTCAATGAAAGACAAATATGCAGTGGACCTTTTATGCGCTGATTCAACATTTGAAATATCGCACGCTTAAAACATAAGCTTTACTATAAATAAAATCACGAATGACTATGAACAACTTGCCAGGCTTCGTTCAGTCTGTGTAATAAAAATGTTGAATTTCTGCTCATTCTTTGAGACTGTACATCCGAAATTCGTGTTTATTTGGATCACTCTTGTTTTTAAATAGAACTGTTATTACGTAGTTGTTTCTGTATCAAGTATTATGAAAACATTGAAGTAAATAGTGACAATGCATTGGACGGAATAAAGACTATTTGCGATGAATCACCATATGAATGAAATTATAAATAAGATGAGGTTATAATACTTCAAGTTTCCGCAGAAGGAAATAACTTATATTTGCGGAAGAAGTGTTAGAGTTTCTCATAGAAGAAAAAAACCAAAACGTTACAATTCGTTACTTAAGAACAAACTAAATAATATCGAGGATGGGCAGAAATGGTTGAAAGTTAGCAAATATAAATTTTGGATTATTTCAGAAATATTTGGAGAAGTGTATAATGTTAAATCTGAAAAATGGAAAACTCTCTCTTTTGTTCTATTGATACGATCTAGTAGAGCGTTCATAAATTCATAGGGGTACAAAAGGGTTCAATTTAAAATTGCGATAAACACTTACAACCGTATTATACTCGTACATAACAAAAGAAACGATAACTTTTATGTTTGGTCTGTGACATCATCACAGTATTTTTTAAACCACAATTCCGTCTCTCCTTAATAAAACATAATTCCTTAAAGTTTTTCGAATATAACTCTACCCCATATTAGGGGTTGTTATTTATCGTTAATACTTTAGTTTATTAATTCTTTTTGTTTATGTGTCTATATAGATTTTTGCAATATAGAGGCTGGAAAATGTACTTTCGTAACATTTGTTCCCTATTACGTCCTTTAAAAGTAGGCACTACAGTTCTCCGTAATCTTTGGACAGTTTTTCAAAAGTTATTTCGCGATGTTTGTCTCCTTTGAGGAAAATATTCTCCATATAATAACCTCATCGCTTCAATATCATGGTGACATTTACCATACATTAACACTAACTCTGTTAATTCTTGAGAAGAAAATGCCATTTTCATAGAAACACTTTGCGAGAGAACGGTTTTTTCACCCTTTTGCCTAGGGTGAAAAATCCGTTCTCTCACAAAGTATTTCTATAAAAATAGGCAAAATGTGAACAAAATGAGTACAAGGACATACTCTACGTGCTGCGGATTGCGTACATCTGCGTCCTGGAAAATAGCGATCAAATTGTTGCATCTAATTTTCGACACTTCTTCACTTCAATTTAAACATTTTTATTGTAGTGTTATTATTCCATGAACGATTTATCGTGCCTTAAATGATAGCCTTTACTTTAGACTAACCCTGTATATTACTGATCAGTAGAGTACAAGCTCCTCAATAATAGGAAAAAGTGTGAGATTCTCTATGATGCGTAGAAGAAAAACTGAGGCAGCATTCGGTGGGTAAAGGATGCACTTTACGCGCGGCCAGATTAAACACTGTGTACATTTACATTGTACTTTACATCACTGTGTAAATGTCTCAATGCGACTGAGTAAAAACCAGGCTATTTACTGCGCACCTCGTGGGTGATCCGATATAGCAGTTTCGAGACTTGTTCCTATTCTTGACGAGCTGTATATAAAATCAAAACTCGCACTGTATCAAATAAATTCCACACTAGTATGACTATGAAAAGTATTTATTGGAATGAAGAATAATAAGTTATTCAAAAGCCTGGCCGGAATATAATAGCTGTGTCTTATGAAACGTGTAATTGAGAATTTTATTCCGTTAGAACATTCTCTTGTGAACGTTTCTTCGTTTATTTTCTTATTAAATAATATTCTTTGTACATTGTTTACAAACATTGTTTACATACAATTGTGCGGTAATATATTAATCACAAAATTTAGAATTTTCCTCTATATGTACGATAATGTAGTGCCTTAAATATAAAAAATGATATGCTTAGATACATGGTATTATATACGTACATATACAGGGTGTCTCATCAGGAACTGCATCGATCGATATAGGGAAAAGTACGCACCAGAGAATTTTGAAAATTGAGAAGATGCTAATGGCAGTGTGGTCAATATAACTAAAATAATTACAAGCCCCACAATGCCTATATTAGAAAAAAAGGAATTTAATTTTACATAACTTGATGTAAAAAAATATAGGGTATTCTATTTGACCTAAACAAGTTTTCGCGGTTTGAAGTTTACAAAATGTAACGTTAAAAATGGAACACTTGGTATACCATTTTTGAATGTAATTCAATTGTAGAGTGCAGTTCTCCTCGTGTTCTTTCTACTTGCCAAAACGCAAATTAGTATCTTTTACACGAAGAAAGTTATAAAGGTTACTGTGAACCATTACACTTGTCAAAATTTTCTTTTAATTTCAAATATCTCTAAAACGGTTGGGTTCAGGCATAGATTATCCAAATTGTCAAAATTCTCTGGTGCGTACTTTTCCCTATATCGATCGATGCAGTTCCTGGTGAGACACCCTGTATAATACGTTATAAACTTGTTGCTTTCATTACAAGCAATAGGCGAAGTTAAGTTGGTGAATTCTCAGAATACAAGCTTATTTTCAGTATACAAGAGCATATCATTATCCAGATATTTGGAAATGAACAGTCGTAGAAATTCGGGAAAATATATGATGAATTACAATGTGAACCAGATTAATAATAATATGATAATCCTTATTGTTTCTACACAAACGTCCACGGCAATGAGTACATGCAAGTATGATACTTATAAATAAAATAATAATAATAATAACAATAAGGCAAAAAGTTATTTTGGAATTAATAATTTTTCACGTAATTTCCAATTTTTCAGACAGATAAATTATATTAATTTAAGGATATTTAAAATATACACACCTACAACCTTAACAGCAGAGTAAGTTACAGCTTTTTAGGGTAGTAATAAATAACTCTAAATTTTTAAAGCAGGATATGTTTGGTTTCATAATGGCATAAATTGGATACCCAAAAAGAACCTGCGGCAGAGTTTCTTTCATCTGTTTCCATATATAACAAATCTGATTTGAATCTATGAAGTATCCAATTCCACCTAGAGTAAATTTAATTTTAAATTTGCAAGAGGATGGATACATCTGGATAGGTTAACTTCAAAAGATAAATGGGAAAGTTATAAGATATATTAATAATATTTCATATTATTAATAATATTGCATATATAACTATTGTGCAAGAATACCATATCTCAGTTAATCCACATTCAAAAATGTTATCGTCTAAGTATTATGCATTCCTACCTGAATTAGATAATTCAGAGAGTTCTCGCTCCTCATTTATATTCTTGTACAATGTAAATTGTGTTGTAAATGTGTGCAACGCGACCTTGATGATTAGGCTTCTCCTTACTTACCTAAAGAACTATATTTAACAGAAGTAGAATTATAGAGTATCGAGTATAAAAAAATAAAACAAGGAATTTTGGTTTACAACTCAAAAATGAAAAGATGTACTGCTTTTCAAGAATAGAAGCAAGTTTCAAAACTGCGATATCGCAGCGCCCACGAGGTGCGCAGTAAATAGCACATTCAGTCGTATTGAGACCTTTGCCGAGTGAATATCGAGTATGTATGAATATACAGCTTATCAAGAATAAGAAAACGTGTAAATTCTCTCAGTATGCATAGAAGAAACAGTGAGGCACCATTCGGATGAAAAGGATGCACTCTCCGCGCGGCCAGATGGAAACTCTGTGTACAGGGCGAGCGAAACTCGATGTCTCAGCTCTATTATAATAAAAGGAAAAATGATAGGAAAAATCTGAGACGAGGTTCTTAAATAGGATTGAGTAAGGTCCATCTTAAGCCGAATTTGCGTATTTTTCCATGTTTGGAAACTGAAATAATGACGTCATCGAATTGTCTTTTCCCAAAAACATACCTATGTTTAGGATTATGTAAAAAGAGACAATTTTTCTGAACAAATTTTGTAAAAACAATTTTCTATCTCTTTCCGTTAAGATTTATAAGCAAATTTGTAAAAAAAAAAGTATCAAAAATTTGCAATCGTCACGAGTTTGCAGCAAGTAGCCTTTGGAAACAAATAGCAAAGTCACATCTGTCAATAATTTATCTAATGGTTGATTTAAATATTGTCTTCTTGTCATTTGACTTTGAAAAGTATTCACGCACAACGAAAAAGTTTATATGTTATTAGTTTATGGGGAATCTCAAAAGAACCCTAGAAGATCAGTTAAGTTATACGCCCAGAGATACCCCGAATGTGTTATTCCAAGCTTAAAAATATTTGCAATATTGGAACGCAATTTAGGTGCAAATAACGAGGCATTTTCTTCTCGAAAGGGAAGAGAAATTTGGCGACGGCCAAAAACTGAAACCAAATTTGTTTTCCCCGAAAATGTCCCCGGCACCCCAAATTTCACCGTCCCCGAAAATAGGGGGTAGCCAAAATTCAATGAGGATTTTAAGTTTTACTCTAAAGTAAATAATTACCGTATATTTTTTTATAAACGTGTTGATTTTATTATGTGGGTTAATGAGTTCTCAGCAAATTTACTTCCAGTATGCAAGTGCATCTCACTCTGTCCAAATATTTGCGAATGAACAATCGTAAAGTTCGTCGAATGAGCTCAAAAAAGCTCATCTGCACTATTCCAGGCGGAACGTTTTTCGAAGTTAACTTTTTATTACGTAAACGCGAAAAGTCAATCGAAAGTTGTTGCCCAGGAATAAAATTCACTCCTGAACACTCTAAATCGCCCGGCACACGCCATTTGGGTTCGGTCTGGCGGAGTAAAGGGGCGCAGAATTCTCGTTGCGACCGAAATGAAATTCGCGTTTCGTTTCCCTTCTTTGCACCAATATTGTTTTATGGCGGAAAATAGAATTAGGCGAGTGACGTGGCTATTTTGTTTTAACTTTACGGCTTCGAAGCATGTAACATCGACGACAACCCAAAAATTGTTACCTTGAAATAAAGAAAGGAAACAAGGAGATGGAACTCTTATTGATAGTCACAATGTAATTATATCTCTTGAAGTAGGTAGGTGTAAATTTATGATTACAACTTTTTTATTTTTAACAAAAATATTGAAAATTTAGAGACTACTGTATCATATTCAATTTAAATTTCAAGTCTGATTCTTCGTAAAATGAGTCAAAATAAATTCTTTAGACACTGTGGAAAATAAATATGGAACACCTGAAAAATTGCGCAAAATATTTTTTAAAAAACATCTCAAAAATGCAAATAATTTTTTTACTGTAAAAATTTATTTATTTTTAGACGAAATAAACGAATACATTAACTAATACATACAAAATTAAAACCTTTGCTGGTTAGATTTTCACTTTTTATTTGTTAAACAAAACAATTGTTCTATGTAAGTCTATGTACTCTAGAGTCTATGTACTCAACATCTGAAGAAGCCACTGTGTTGGCGAAACAATTGTTACGTTGAACAAATAAAAAGTGTAAATCTAATCAGCAAAGGTTTTCATTTTGTATAAATATGGATTTTCATCAAGTAACGGCCCAATCAATTCAGAACTAATAATATGTTTGAACTGTTGCCCATTAATCATTTAACAATGTCGTAGTCTTCCTGTTCAATTCGTTCCTTTAAATTATGTATGTGTTCGGGTTTATTGACATAGACTTTGATTTTTAAATGACCTCTTAAAAACATCGAGATGTAAGATCTGGGGAACAAGTTGGTCACTTTATAGCTCCAAGTCGCCTATCTATAGTTGTGAAAAGATGTTATGCAAGTAAGTGCAAACAGGAAGTACGTAATGAGGAGGTGCGTAGTCCTGTTAATACCAAAGTCTGCTATCAGGTATGTCTGGTTCATTGGCATCTGGGTAAAAAGCTATCTATGTTGAAATTAACTGCTTCTGCAAAACTTGCAAATATTTTACACCAGTTAAGTTGTCTTAAAAAAATACAGGCCCAAAATTCTGTTTCTGACTATATCTGACCAAATATTCACTTTTATTGGAGATTGAGTATGTGACTCCTGCATCCATCGTGGAATTTCTCAAGCCCAATACCTACAGTTCTGTCTATTTACAGTTCCATTAAGAAAAAAATGTGGTATCATCCGAAAATATTATATTTTTCGCAAACATATTGTCATTATTACAAGGTAATTGCATTTCCTTGTAGAATTGCACTCGACGATTAAACTTATTTTCTGATAATTCTTGAGTTGGTGTAACTCTATAAGGGCGAAATTTATAGTTATGTAAAACATTAAGCTCTGTAGCATAACTTAAATTAATGTCCAAGCCAATCTGATGGGAAATGGATTGTGGATTTTCACCAAAGCTTACTAAAATGTCATGTTGTGTATCTGCATTGATTGCTTGGCGACCAGCTCTGGCTAAATCGCGTACATGTTGATGTTTTCTGTAGTTACCTAGAAGTGTACTAACAGTAGGTGTGCAATAAGGCAGGTGATCTTGATGAGCTTCAATAAAGAGGGCGCATAACTACCGCTGTAGTTCTTCTATCTTCATAACCATACATCATAAGACTTTCAATGTGATCTCTTTCCGAAATAAACAGATTCAGATAACAGAAAATCGCAAGCATCAATCTTGCCGAAAACAAATTTCAAGTTGATTGGTCAAAGTGGAAAATTTCCAATCTTTTTTTAACTGACGTAAATTAAAGTGAAGTAAAGCTATATAACTTTAGGGTATATAGAAGAAATTAGGAATTAAACTATGACTGTAATATGATTGATAATACTAAAAATTTGTTCATTATTGTAGTTATTATTGAATTATTAAGAAGCAATTCTAAGAAAGCTGAAAGAATAATCAATTCTTATGAATAATTAAGAAATTCGTGAAAGCTGTCTCAGTCACTATGATACTAAATTAAAGTATGTAATCATTATAACACGAATGAATCTTTCGATATAAACTTTACATTAACAGTTGTATTGGCATAAAAAATATAAATAGAAAAATCTATTATATCTCCAAGAATTATGAGAATAATTTTCAATAACATCGTAGCACATACCCATCTAAACTTTATATTTCTTATGTACTTAAAATTAGCTACAACAATAAATCTTGATCTGTACCTTGCCAAGGTCATTGCCAAGTTTAAATTTTAATCATTTTTAAAAATGGACCACTTGTATACGAAACTACAGTTTGACAGGGCACTTGATCTGATCATCTTAATTAATGTGCGCTTTTGAAGTTTCACTTGAAAGAGTTTTTGAAATACGACCTGAATTATTTTTTTAAAGTTCATATATAAATAAGATTGACGTTCATATTGAAATATAAATGATGTAATCCCAATAAGTTTTATTTTATAAAGTCGTAGTTCTAATCCTTTACTTTTCCTTAATATACAAGATGTGCGTTGACAAAGATATGAATGTTAATTAAGTTAAATTCCTAATATTTTTTTTAAGAATGACAGGTATTATTTAATTCAGATGAACCCTAACGCGCCTATACTATATAGTCTGCCAAAAATATATAAAGCTCATACAAACTATGTAAACAACTCAATGTTTCACTCCCTTCTTCAATCGATTTTAATTCAAAATATGTCATAAAAACTCCCTGGAATTAATAAATAACATAAAGAACAGAAATCTACCTGACAATGCTAAATTAATTTCTTTTGACGTAATACATTTGTTTCCTTCTATTCCCACTAAATAATTGTTGGATATACTCACTGAATATATTAATATTAGCGAGTTAGAAAATAATAAAGAAGTATTCTCAAAATTTATATCAAACAAACAAAGATATATTAAATTTAACGGAAAAATGTATATATGTATAAAAATATGGTCTGCCGATGGGGTCTCCTTTGTCATCTTTACTATGTGAAATATTTATGTTCCATTTAGAAAATAAGATATTTAGCTCTACTAAAATTTTAGTCAAAAATGTACATTACTGGGCTAGGTATGTGGATGATATCTTTTGCATCTGAACATAAGATATACAGTTGAAACAGAAAACCTTGGCTCACTAAATTTTTTAGACTTAACCTTGAAAAAATCAAATAACAAAATCACTTTCGATATTTATGGAAAACCTGCTTATTCAGATACATTACCTCATGCAAACTCAAAACAATTAAATATCATTAAACTGAGGTATTTTTACTATTTTGTACATAGACCTTTATCCTTATCCTTAAATAATCAAAATTATGAAAAAGAGATTTTCACTTCAGAGACAATAATTAAAAATAATGGTTATAACGAAAATCTGATAAACAAGAACATATTATAAACAAGAAATAAAATAAAATCATCTTAAAGCATTTCTGTTCGGTTCCAAATGAAAGAGATAAAAAACTATATCACTAAGTATATAAACTTTAATTCAAGTAATGAATAGATTAAGAAAACACAATACAAAACCTATATGTGTAAATAAAAATAATATAGGCTCCTTACTAATAAATAATAAATGAGAAAAAGCTGGGAAAGCACAAAAAAGTGGCGTGTATGAAATAGGATATAATGATTGTGACATTATTTATATCGACCAATCAGGTCGTTCTATAAAAAAGCGTTATGATGAACACAGAATCTACTTTCAATAATAAAAAATGCACTGGTTTTGCAGAGCAATGTATAACAAATAATAATTTTCTGAACTTAAAAAATAAAACTTACAAAATGAACCTAAAGGCAGGCGATTAGGTTTATTAGAAATATTAGGAATAAAAAAAGCAATATTTAATAAAAAAAAGTAATAACTAATGATCAAACAAATTTTCGGATTTCCCCAATAATAAAAACAGCCATAGTAGAAAATCACCAGATGTTGCTTCTTCCTTCATTTACTAATCAAGTTAACTTGCATTAGAAAACATATTTTGAGAAACGGCAGATATATCTTCAATTATTGAAACATAAATTATTAGGGATGTTTTAGAATGGTAAATAAACCTATTTCATATAAATTTTAATATATGTTTCAATGTATTAATTTCTGGAGTTAGAGGATCGTAACTTCAATTAGAAAAAGAAATGCTATAAATAGA
The DNA here is from genome assembly GCA_037954035.1 of Rosalia funebris. Classification (NCBI taxonomy): domain Eukaryota; kingdom Metazoa; phylum Arthropoda; class Insecta; order Coleoptera; family Cerambycidae; genus Rosalia; species Rosalia funebris. Next base: position 39,248,825 of record JAZFAV010000015.1, read on the forward strand.
TGATGTTTGTTGCTTCTGATTTTTATAAATAAATTATTCTGCTCGAAAGCAGAATCGTTTATGTTACACAAAATCATGAAACATATTCTCGTGCTGCCACTGTTTTTGTATTTACGTTAAAACCCGAAAGTGGCTTCAGTCTGTTTTCTGAAAGGCAGTAGATGAATCAGATGTGGACCAAGGACATCGTTGACCTGGATTTCACGTAAAAAATAGCTCATTACCCTACTGGATTTGTCTTGCATCCAATTTGTAACATAAACAACGCCATTTCACGTGATGCGAGAAAAAGTTAATAGGCCGTAAGGTTTTAAGTGGAGCCCGTAACGTATTATTAATACATGTTTTCTTAGTGTTTCTTTGGCAAGAATATTGTTTATTTTGCGATTGTACCATCACTATCTTACTGTATGATTCTGCTACAGCTCAGCAAAAACAGGACTAAAGAAAGAACGATCTTTATAGATGTAAAATTATTTATAAGATGTTTTACTGCGGTTAAACAAATTGTGAATTACTTAAAAGGGCAACCTTCTTTGCAAAAATCCTTTACCTAATTTTACTTTTCACTTTTCACCTTGTTTCTTTAACATTCCAATACATTTCTCTTCAGTTATTTTACTAGTACTGTCTTTTCACCAAGGAAGGCAGACGGTGTCCAATTTGCCTTGAAAAAGCTAAGCAGAATTTCAGACTGAAACGGGCTATTTTATTCACAAAAGTCGATTAATAATTGCAACTACAAGCGTCAAAACCTCATACTTTCGACATATTCGAGGATCTCTTTTTTATTCAATAGTTGACTATGAATTGATTTCGCAAGTTGATTTCGTTCAAACTTTTACTCGGGCAATTGTTTAACCTTATGAAAATGACATGTAACAGTAGATCTGATTGATTTAGGAGGTTCGTTTGAACTCTTCAACCGAGAAAAGAAATAAGAGTAATTATAAATTTCATTGATTAAGGTAATTACTGAATAAATTATTAATTATTTTATTTAATAAAGATAACGATGAGATGAGAGAAAGAATTTTGGTGGGGTATTAATTTCACTAAATTTCTACAACTATATCTGCTAAATATACAAGGAAACCAAACCTTACATATTGAAGTAAAAATTAGATATTCAAATAGAGAAGATCGACATTTTCATGAACACTGATTGATTATACGTTACTGGTCACGCTCTTCGCCAACCAAGTTGGTGATACATTTTGTTGGTGGACATTTTCAGGAGGTGATACAATCCGATATATAAGATATTCAAACAAAGAAATTTATTAAATAGCTTAAGTATTGTAGTGTCGCATTAAACTGGCGCATTAGCAGGGATAATGAGTGTGCCTCGATGGCTCAGCGGTCAGAGCAACTAACCGGAAATTGGGAGAGCCGGGTTCGATTCCTGGTCAAGGCGTATATTCGATTCCCGTCCTATCCATCGCCCTACAGTCCAGGGGTTACCGAACAACGGTTCGTAAGAATGGCGAACGCGGTCAATTCCGTTAAATTGTATCGAGACAAACCATGTCTCTAGGGAGGGAGTACTGTAGCGATGCGTTAAAAATTGGCGCATTAGCAAGGATAATGAGTGTGCCTCGATATCTCAGCGGTCAGAGCAACCAACCGGAAATTGGGAGAGTCGGGTTCGATTCCCGGTCAAGGTATATGCACTTTTATCCTTGCTATCGCCAAAGTATATTTATATTTTATTTTTAAAGTTAGGTACATTTCTTTATCCTCATTGGTACAAAAAATTGGTAAAACCTGAAAAAGTCTTCTTCTTGGCCAGTTCGGCCAAGATGGCTTGTTGTTAACTTTCAACTATGGAAATACCTTTTGACGCATGGTAACCTCCTGCTGTGACCTATTGAGACTAATCTACTGCAAAAAGCGAGAGATTAACATCTGGAATGTAGAAAGAATGAATTTAAATGGAACTAAAGAAAAGCGCTTCATTAAAAGCCGGCCGTAAGGAGACGGGGAATAGACCAAGAAGCCGATGGGTAGATGATGTAGATGAGATGATGAAGATAATATGGAGCAACGATGATAAGAAGATTAGAAAATATCGTCAACGAGAGAGGCAAATGGAAATGAATCTTTAAGTAAACTATGATCAGTACAGGGTTGTAATACCAAAAGAAAAGAAATGTATATAATAATAATAATGCTTTATTGCTCAACAGAAGAATTACATACATTTACAGGACAAAGTGCAGAACACATGTATAACTAAAAACAAAAATAACCAAATAATTTTAAACATACAGAAATAATGAATCATGGAGTACTACTATAACTTTAAACATAAATAAATAATGGAGTACTAAGGATCAGATGATGTATACTTAAGCTTCTTTTCCTGGTTCTTAATTTTCGTTAAATAAACTGGACATTTATTGTCATATTAAAATGATTTACATCAATATCCATTTTTAATGTATGTTTAGCCTTAGTACAATTTAAACAATTAAAACTATTATCTACGCTGGATTCGGTAGAATGGTCTAATGCAGTACACTTTAAACACTTACCTGGATTTGCACAATTATCAGCGTGATGGTCAAAACTACCACATTTGAAACACCTGAAAACGACTACACATTCGAAGATTCTACACTTACCCCAGTCAATAAAAGGAAAATTTTGTTGCATAATTTTCTTAAATGTTTCAGGATTACAGTGAATGATAGCCATAAATTTAGTTTTCATATTTTTTATAACTTTTATTTACAGTTCACATTCATCATGTAAAACTGAAGTATTTTGCTTTCTTATTAAGTTAAGTAATTCATCACCATCCATATTTTCCTCTATGCCTTCGATTTTAATACAAGGATTTTTTAAATCGGGAGCCTTGATTTCATAATTTTTATGAAGATTCTTTTGTACAGCTTTTGAAGTGAATACTTCTTTGGCGGCGTTCTGATATTTGACGAGAATGGGGAGTGAATTGGAAAAAATGTAACGTTTCGAGATTTTGTTACACGAGAGAGAAGGAGAAAGATCTAAATACCTAAAACACAGGCTTTGTTACAAGACAGAGTACACAGATATATAACATAGAGAGAAAGAGAAAGAGAGCTATACATCATATATATCAGTTTAGGCTATCCGCGTCTCTCTTTTGTGCGGTCCTTCGTCTTTAACGCCCACTCATACGCTAAATCCAAGGTCTAAATTGCTTGAAGGGGGAATAGTTTAGGAAGCATCATACGAGCAAGGGAGAGAGTCATGTATTCATTGAATACTAGGCAATAGAAGAAAATATAGTATGACGCGCATGCACGCGAGTACGTACAACTTCGACGCCACACGGGAGTGGAGCAAGAGGGAGCAATATAAATTCAGTACGAAGCGATGAAAAAATATCGTCATCGCAGCCATCTATATCTCACCGAACCAAAATCTAGAAGATATAATATATTTCATTCCTTACTGGTTTACAGCCACACAGGTGCAAATGCACTTGGAAGAGGCGAAGACAAAATCCCTTTGATTCTCGGGGGAGATTTCAATGTAAATTTCGGATTTAATGATTCTTTGACGTTGATTAACTTTCTTTGAGAAACATTTGGTTTGCTTATAAATAACAATCCCAAAGAATTAACAACAAAATCTGGAACAACAATAGATGCAATTTTTACACGTTATCCAGAAAATATCGAATCACGAACATATATTTCATATTTTAGTTATCACAAACCAATCATATTAGTATTACCGATTGAACCACCAGCCGATGATAGTGTAGATAATGAATAAACCGAATATTTTTTATACAAATTTTATATTGTTATATTTGTTTTGAAATTATCCCTCTCCCTTTCTCTCTCTCTCTCTCTCTCTCTCTTTCAATCTCTCACTCTTAATCTCTCTCGTTCTCTATTCTAAAGAAGTATTCACTTCTATCACGTGTACTGTGCTGCACATGATTTTTTTTATAATTTCTTTTTCTTTATTGGTGTTACATCTTATTATAACTCCACCTTGTTTAATATTCTTTAATGGTTCCGAAACGAACGAACCAAGTTCGCTGGTTTCAAACTTTTCTGTATAACTTCTTTAGTCTTTTTACTTTCTTGATTAGCCTTCAGGTTTATGATCACTACTTCCTCAGCAACAGCATCGGCAAAAGTTCTACGTATTCTTGACAAATTATCATTTACAGTATTATTATCAGATCGAATAAAATTTTTAAGATCGCCTATTTTTCTTATGACATACAATTGTAGATTTTCAAAATCTCTGGTAATCTTAGTAGCAAAGTCAATATAAACTACACAATATTCACAAAACCATTTAACACCGTTACAATTGATAATTGTACTAAACCTGCCGTATTAAGACATTTGGGATAAAAATAATTTGAACATAATCCTGAACATTTTAAATTATCTTCGTTATCTGCTATTTCCTTATCACATTCAAAACAAGCTAAACTTGCCATATTGGGAATATGTTATTCGAGTTTGATATTTGTTCTTGAAGCCAGACTTGTACTGGAGTGTATTGCCACAGAAAGTTATCACTTTTTACCATTTTATTTATATTAGAAGTTTAATAACTAGTCCAATTTTTCGATTACCTCAGTAAATATTGCTTAATCAAAGCCAATTGTCTATGCAATAAAAAGTTCACATTTTCTCTACGTTTTGGTATGTAATTAACCTATTTATTAAATACAAGATGTCGTAAGGATGCTTATACTCCAACCATCTGTAGATCCTTTAACATTAAGGATTAAACAAATTAAGCCACAACGGCTATTCCTCCGGCTATATATCGTTGACGGGCGCTGAATTACGTGATTTGCGAAATTTGCCGTATTTTGTTCTAACATAGAAATAAAATTCTGTGATTTGGATTGCTCGAAAACCACAAGGAAGGAGATGCAAAGCGTCCTCTATCTCAGCATACCGCTAACTGTAGACCGGTTTCGACCTTATCTTGAGTCTCGTCAGTAAGCGAGTATGCCTTCGACAAACGAGGCTTCACATCTTGTAGACACCGTTACGCTCTACAGTAGTAGACTGTAAAACGAAGTAGACAGATGGTTGGAGTATAAGCCTCCTTACGACATCTTGTAAAACTGACCATCTGAAAACTTTGCGTTTATAGATATTAAATGCAACTTCTTCACAGTTAAATCTTTATAGGTCTTTCCTCGGTTTAATGTCAAACAACTGTTCAAACAAAATCAAGTAGCATTCACTATCGCATTCTAATTTCTCTATACGGGAGTTCTAATATGTATATGAAGGAGTTCTAATATATTCTAATATGTATGTATATAATATGTATATGAAATTTATTATTTTAAATATGAACCTAAACAAATAATATAAGTGACTGGACGTCTTTTCGGAAGTAATATGAATTTTAAATTAATTTATTCCAACCTTCATGTGTTCACTGTTTAAATACAGCCATCTGAAACAGAAAACTCAGTTCCATATCATGTCGAGTTGCTTAATGATCATAAAAAAATATTGTTTTCCAACATAAAATGACAATTGTCTTTGACAGATCCCTGAGACTAAGCTGATCATTGGCCTCTATATTAAACAGCGTCGGGATTTCGTGTTTATTGAATTACCCACCCGAATTTTCTTCTACCGTCTGCTAACATACATAGTAAGTTAGCCCAAACGAACACTTTCCAGAGTTTTTTTTTTGTATAAAGTCGGTTATAATTTTATCGTTGACAGTTGGCTTTCCGAGTAATGGCTGGGTGTCTCCAGAGGCAGAGAGAGAGAGAGAGAGAGAGAGAGAGAAGAGAGGCGCAAAAGCACGGGATTATAGATAGGCGCATATAAAATGCGCTCTTTTATTACCTCAATCTGATGGAAAGGCGATTTGGAGACTTGTGAAATACGGCTTTTTTTGTGAAGGTTTTATAGGCCGGCATGTAATCTCGCAATAATACTTACTTTCGTTTATATAGCAATTTATCGAACGTATGCCATGTTTGAATTCAGTCCAGAAATAAGGTTGTGCTATAAACTGGCTTTGAAACGATTTCGTAAAGTTATCCGGTCGCTGTTGATAAGTGTGTAACAAAGATGCATTGTCACCAGGATCATCACTATGGCCCAGGAACAGACAATGCGTATGTTGTGTGAAGTGATAACGGAAAGCAGTGGGTGAAGATGAAGGGGAAATGTATAAATATTACGCATGGAATTTATGAAATTATGCTGGTTTCTCGACAGCTGTATTTCATTAATATAACTGTGTAAAGCAAAAAGCTTGGTTGGATGCCTTTCAACGACAATTTTAAATAAATATATATACTCCTGGACAAAATTAACGCATTATTTCTTATAATTCTTCCTTAGTTTTGAATCCTTAAACATTTTATGTGGGTGGCCTAAGATATGGCAATTGTTTCACACATGTAAAATAACATTTTGTAATTGTTTGTTAATAACATTTAACGTTATGTAAAGTAATTTATAAAAGGCAATAAATTCCGTTACGTTAGTATTTTTTAAACTTAATGTCAAGTGAATGAAATACTGTCCAGTACACTTAGGGTAGAAGAAATTAATTGTCCACGCAACATAAGAGAAGATGAAGCAGTGAAAGCAGTAACTGGGGGTAATGAGGGACAGAGCCAGCGATATGTAACTAATTTATTAGGAATTCAAAATCAACAGTTAGTCGAACAGTTAAACGTTTCAACAAACTTGGAAGTTACTGTAAAGACAAGGACAAGGTCGTAAAAAGTCTACGAAGGCAAGAGATGAGCAATATCTTATGCAAGGCATATTAAGAAACATGCATTTAGCTACCAGTTTAGAGCTAAGCAGAGCCCTAGTAGTACCTTTAAATGTAGCAGTTTCTGGAGGAACGGTCGAGAGAAGGATTAATGAAGGAGAAATGAACAGTAGAATACTAGCTGTAGTACTACTGCTCCCCAGAGAACACAGAGTGACTTGTAAATTGGATCATTGACGACTGGAAGCGAGTTTTGTTTTCAGACGAAACAAGAGTAATTCTTATTTCACCAGATGGACGTCAACGAATCTGACGAAGGTCAGAATAGAGTTCTGGTGCCTGCAATATCTCTTCGAAGATCCCATTTTTTGGTGGATCAATAATTTGGTGGTTCATCAATAATTCGGATGATACGATGGTGAAACCATTCACCTTGTTCCTCATAAGTGATTACGCAAACAATGTAATTTAAATCTCATATTACGTCCCAATCTCTCAAAACATTTTAAAATCTTACGTACTAATTGTTGGTAGTTATTATCCTAAAGTTTTGAATTACAGATACATAACTAAACCATGCATCATATTCTTTAATGGTCATATATCTATTAAAATTTGAATCTTACCAGTTTTCGAATTTTTGGACCATCAGAAATCCCTGATTTTAATTTTTCCATACTCAGTGCTGGAAATGCTTGGCAAGTAAACAAGTATTTAAAACAATCACCTGACTTGTCCAGTGCTTTTACAAACCGTTTTATTAAACCCAGTTCGATGTGAAGAGGTGGTAGTATTATTTTTTCTCTTTTTATTAATTTCTCGAGAATGTCTCTAGGCTTTTCCAACGGCCATAACGTCTCTCAAAGGCCAAAGAATTTGCTGTCAATGCTTTTCTTTTGGGCAACTATACCATAAACAGAAGTGACAAGGATAATTGGTATATCTACCTTGATATCCAAGAAGTATACTGACCATTTTTCAGTCGACACAAAGAAACCACTAATGGTGAGAACAAGCAATTTTTTCTAATACCAACTTAATATTTTCATGTTTTTCTGTAAGTTTTGTTGAATAACCGATAGGAATCGACTAAAGCTTATTTCCGTTGTGCAGTAATATTTTCAAGCTCTTTTTAGAACTACCAACGAGTAGCCGCCAATTATTTGGTAAATTCGAGGAGTCTCCATTATTTTAACAAACGTAGCTAATTTAACTAAAATGAAGATGCACTGTGAAATTAGGGTCCTCGAGTACTCAATGTCATTTAATCGAAGATTCGAAAAGACAATAAAATTTGTTTTAATTAGTTTTGAAACAAATAACACTCTTAAAGAAAAAGCTAAATTTGTATTGTTTTATAAAATGATAACATGATAATAGCAGTTCATGACTTTAATCGTAGTTAATTATGTAGCTCGAAAAATACTTTAAGTATTTTCGAGCTACCAAAAGTGTCTGGAAGTTAACGGTCAACATTTCGAACAATTATTACAATAGTTTTAAGATATTTATACATTTTATTAGTTATTGGTATTATTTGTTATTGCTACTTATAGCCTTTATTACTGTTATTACTGCTTAGATATTATTTTTTCTTAATACTGACACTGTTGTTATTGTTCTCTTAATGACGAACCAAAATTTATAAATGTTCTCTGAATTCGTAGAAACTTTCTGTTGTTCATCTGCGGCAAATTCGCATACTTCTCATTAAATATTCTACAAGTTCTGTTGATAATCTTATTGCACTGTCCATGAATAATAAACAAATCCATTAAAATTGCGTTTGGATAATTATTTTCTGCTATATTTGTGCTACAGCTATTCAAATTAAGTGCAAATATTATTAATGTTAAATTTATTTAGAAAAATAGCATGTCTGTTGTCATTACAAAATGATAAAATAAAAATTTCATGGCTCACCCGTTATGACAACATACCAAAAGATATAATATTCTTGGAAGGGTTACAGAAAAGTGCCTATATATTGAAAACGGTGCACATTAGGTATAGGCTACATTAACATTTTTAAATAGGTAACCTTTCCGAATTAGTAATAATATACTGGACATTCCATTTAAAAAAATTGACTTTCGTGCATTTCTCTAAGTCACTTATAGAAAGCATTCTCTAACTCACCCTGTATGATATTGGAAACATTTGATTAATGAAGAAGATGTCCCCAGGTCTTGTTTAGCCACAGCTGAAAAAGTATCTTTTAATTGCTGCGTAGGTAGGAGAAAACACGATTTACTGAAAGTAAAATTTTTGGCAATAAATTCAGAAAAGAATTATTATCTCGATAACGGCTTGAGATAGATATAGGGAAATATTAACAAAAGTTACTCAGAAAGAGATGAAAATCCGAAAAATGTAAAAATATACAGGGTATTATGTTTAAAATAACGAAGATGTTGCCGATTTTACGTATAAGTGGCAACACCGCACTTTCTAAAATATTTTAGTTGCATAGATCATGCTCGACTATTTTGGTAACCAAAGTTTCAAAGCAATCGGTAGATCTGTTTTCCATGCACTTTTAATACTTCCTGTATATATATATATATATATATATATATATATATATATATATATATATATATATATATATATATATATATATATATATATATATAATATATATATGATTGACTCACGTAGAAAGTTGTGATGATACAAAGAGCTTTACCACAAAGCATTGTCTTTGACGTTGTATCATATATCGAAAGGTAACGTTACGAGATCATTGCATATTCATGTAACAATAGCAGTGGAAAATAAAACGAATTGGTAAGGCGTGACATCATAGATATTTATTTTCTCTTTTAATTCTATAGACATGCAGATCAGGAAGGTAAAAAAATCTATTGAGAATTCTTAAAATCTCTATACACGAACAATTATCAATTGTAGAAAAGGATTATGATAAAATTAATCTGCAAAATTATGATATACAAATCATCATTGGGACAATTGTTTAAAAATAATGTGTAATATAATGTTTCCTACTGAATTTTTATCAATTATTGGTACATCTGATTTCTATCTACTACCATTTCTGTAACGTTTTTATATACTTTTTTATTGATATAATACTTTGGCCATATTCTAATTAATTCTCAAGAAAATAACTTGCTGAGTTTTCAAATAAGTACGTCCAAATAGTACGGACTTCTTATAAACATTGAACTAGAATAAAACTTAATATTGGAGTGGGTCGGAATCCTTTGGTGTGAAGATAATACTGACTTTGTTTTTCAAAAAAAACCAAAACACTATAAACTGCATTCGATGCGCGTTTTGCCTAAAGTTACTATCATCTGGAGATGATTAAAATTTCAGTTTTAAATGATTAAAACTCCAGATGATGCTAACTTTGTTGACGAAACGTGCGTCGAGTCTAGTGTATAGTGGTTTGTGGAAAACTAAGTTAGTGTTAGAATAATACTATTAGAGAAGATACAACAATTGAATTGTTTAGAGAATATATGCAGATGTAATGTATTATTTCTATTGAATTTTGTTGTGCAAGATGTTTCATTAAAAAGAGTATCTTCTCCATATACTAGTTGAGGGCGATCCAGAGAAATAAAAATAGTGGGTTGGCAAATAATAACAGACTATGTATACAGGTTGTAACATAAAGGTTTATAAATTAAACGGTGGATATTTCAGTAAAAGAAAATAAGATTTTTTCGAACATTAGAAGATAATGGAACTAAATTTTAGCCGTAGCTTAATTTGATAATGCCCGAATAACAGGAAAAGTATTGACTTCGTAAGTTACTCAGTGGCGTTCGTACGCATTGTATCGCAGGGTTTTTCGAAGAAAATTGTGATACGACAAAATATTTTTTTTATATTTATTTAAGATCCACTTTTTATTTGAAACAAAATAACCGTCTTCCATTTTATTTGTACCTCGTGTCATTTTCCCGTAATTAAAACTTTTTTAAACACCATTTCTTCCCACTGCTAATATAGGAAAATGAAAGTAACAAAAACATTATCAAGTATATGTTTTCCTGTTACTAGGGCATTATAAAATTAAGCTACGGCTAAACTTTCGTTCCATTATCTTCTAATGATCGAAAGTTATTAGAGAAAAACTAAATTTTTTCAAATTTTTTAGCGCCCTGTAGCTTGAAAACGAAAACCCGTAGAGCATAACTTCATATGAAAAAAATTTATTTCTTGTTTCACTGAAAAGTCCACCGTTTAATTTATTTTCAACCTTTATATTACACCCTGTATTTGCTGGTTTTGGTTGAATACGAACCTTAGCTTCATGGAGAATATAACCATAACATAACATACAACTACATTGGGAATCAAAAACTGGTCATCTTGAAATGTCCATAAAATGACCCATCGTGATCTCAAAGGGCGAAAATTTCAGTGACTGCTATCAGTAGTTAAAGCGAACTGTAAATGAGTTAAATGCATTATAAGTATTATAATTTGTAACGTAACTTTTCCCTGCCCTTGTAATTTATTTCAATACATCGAAATTTTGGTTAAAAAAAATAAAGTATTTCATCTGAATTAACAATACCTCTTTTATTTTTTATTTCAGATTTACATTTTTAATTACGAATATATTTCTCTTAAGTCAAGGCAAAGCTGCTCTGAATCTTTTACATTTAAATTTGTAAAGCCCTCCGCAAGTGGAAAAATCTAAGTTGGATGTGGGTTCAACTTAGATTCTTTATGCATCCTGAAGCTATAGGGCTGTGAATATTTGAGCCGAATGAATTACAGAGGTTTATTCTGAGGATGGGGGAGTCAATTGAGGCATTGGAGATATTCCAGTAATACGCTAAAAATTCAGCTTAAACAATTCACACGGAAATGTGAAAGTTTTAATGTATTCTTAGATTAATAGACTTCTGAATTTATATTTCCTCGGGAACCTATTTCGATTATGTGTTGATAGACGCGTTAGATAGAAAGCGTTCAAAGTGTTCAAGAGTTAATTTTTACCCGAATAGCAGTTATAAAATAATTATCAGTACTATTCTTTTCATCACTATTTGCTAAATAAAAACTCTCTTCTATTGCCAATAAACGGAACAGTTTACCTGAGCTTAGCCATAAAAACAAGTCATGGTATGTTTTGAGATTTTTTATTTGGCAAATAGCGGTGAAACAAACTATAATAGTATGCTATTCATTAGTTGGCTGCTTGATAGATTATATAATTTGTATAATTTGTTAGAATATAGCGGCCATTTTGTTGAAACAACATCTATCAAATTTATTGTGAATCAATAGTGTATGGCAAACCACATTGGAGGATTATAACGTCCACCAACTTGGGCAAATCATCAAATTTTATTTTCGAAATCACTGCTCCGCTCGAGAAACGTTCTGGGCTTACGTGATTTTTATCCTCGCCACAACCGTCTCGCCGAGTCGACTATTCGACGTTTGGTGACACGATTCGAGCCAACCGGTTTGATAAATAATCAGCCAACACCCGTACGTAACCGAAACGCAAGGGCTGCTGAAAATATTACTGCTGGGCGTAAGAGTGTACGGGAAAAACTGAGGCAGTTAATTTCTCGTCGTTCACAAGAACTTGGCCTTTCTGCGACTTCGACTTGGCGAATTTTGTGTCGGGAATTGGGTCTGCACCCATATAAAATCCAACTGACCCAGGAACTTAAGGTAAACGATCATAGACAATGCCGTGTATTCGCTGATTGGGCTCTGAAGAAATTGGAAGTTGACTCAAATTTCGCCAAAAAAAAAAAAGGGACGAGGGCCATTACTGGATGAACGGTCATATCCGTTCATGCAGTAATGGGCCTCAAACAAGCAAAATTGTCGGATTTGGTGAGATACCAACCCACACGAGATACACCAGCACCAAATGCATCCAGAAAAAGTGACTGTCTGGTGCGGATTTTGGTCTCGCGGAATCATCGGTTCGTACTTCTTCCAAAACGGAACTGGCATTGTCATAACCGTCAACGGTGAGCGCTATAGAGCAATGATAACCAACTTTTTGAGGCCTAAACTAAATTAAATGGATACCGACGACATGTGGTTCCAATAGGATTTCGTTACGTGCTACATAGCGTATTCCACGATGGACAATCTGCATGAACCATTTGAGGGAATGGCTACCTCGCTCAGCGGCGACATGAACTAGCCACTGAGATCGTGCAATTTAACGCTTTTAGACTTCTTCCTTTGAGGCTATCTTAAGTCGCAGGTCTATGCGAATAAACTGCCACTAATTGATTCCCTCAGAGTCAACATAACGAACGTCATCCAGCAATTTTCAGCCAGATTTATGCTACAAAGTCATCGAAAATTGGAGCACTCGAATACGTACCATCAAACAAAGCAGCGGCGGACATTTGAACGATATTATATTACATACTTAATGGCATATATTAATATTCTTTCAGATAAAAAATTGAGTGCATATCTCATACACAACTTGTTTTATTTACATTTAAAATTCGAGCGTCCTTATTGAAAGACCCTTTACTGTTGCTAATGTATACATATACTCAATTTTTCTTTTGATATATTACTTTCTTTGGAATCTAAAGCGCTGATTTAAACCTAGCATGTACAGAGTGAATTGAATCGATTATACATCTGTATAATTGTTCAGCTAAGTCTGCAAAATTTTCCTTTAAAAAAGTGTTTTCAAATATTTAGTTCGTCATATCTTCTAAATCATTGCAATGCCGAGCATAAAGTTTAATTTCACAGCTCCTCGGAGAGTCTTTATTATTTGTTACACGTGAATGACTCTCTTGAAATTAAATAAAAGGGCGGCGAGTCTGACCTGGAAACTTGAAATTTATATAAATCCAAGACTATAGTATGACTATAGTACTGTAGACTTAGAAAAGGAAAAATGTCGAAATACTTTAGTTAAGAATTAAGTTACTCTTTATTAATTTAATTATTTTAAGCCTGTCTCCTCTATATATTTTTAATAGTAAGAAGAAATATGTAAATAAATTTTTTAATATTAAGGTTATAATTTTTTTTACTCTAGCTAAGATTTTGACATTGTATAACGCGAGATAAGAATAATAATAATATAGATTTATTTAATTAGGAATCAGAAAAATACAACAACACTTGTTATAATACAAAGGACTAAGTTTGGTCATCAAGCTACTCTTACACTTATTAAATTAAACTATATATTACATAAATAGTTAATTTGAATCACAATTTAATAGTACTAGTACTTATTCTACTAATAGTACTAATAATTATTCTAATAGTACTAAGAATCTAATGAACCTTGTAGGACTCCGGAAGAAATGGATTTTCGGCGAGATGCATCATATCGATTTGTAAATTTGAGTGTAGATTTAATTTAGTTTGATGATTCAGTTGAAACTCAAATGATATTTGTATATCTGGTAAACCATTTCCCTTTTTTTTCCTGCCTTGCTGTAGTTGAGCGTATTTTTAAAATATGGGTGGTTGCGCCGATCCCGCAGTCCATATTTTCATAAGAATGGGGTAATACTGTGAAAAGTGGTGAGATAATAATGCCATCTAAAACAGGTAAACTATCTCAAGAAGCTTCCTCTTATAGGCTAATTCCATTAATGCCTGTAATGTCGACATTCCTCAAAAAATTTCTACTGAAAAGATTACAACTAATAATAGAAAATAAAACTGATACCTGACCATATACCAAACATATACCAGCTTGGATACAGTGAAAGTCATTTTACGATGGATCAGGTACACAGAATAAATACTATCATAGAAATGACACTAGAATAAAGAAAAATATATTCTACACTCTTTCTAGGTGTAGCAGAGGATTTTGACAAAGTATGGCATGACGGACTAAGATAAAAAATGAAGTATCACCTGTCTAAATAGTACTCCCAATTATTAGCTTCCTATATATCTGAAGGAGGCTTTAAAATTAATCAAGAAGAAGCATATTCTGAATTGAGACAAATCTAAGGGGGATATCACAGGGCAGTGTATTAGAATCATTTCTAATGATAGCCGTGTCTTTTGATAATGACACGGCTATCATAACTGTTGGCAAAATCCATGAAATAGCTGCAACTAAATTACACTATACTGTTGATGACAGCAACATCTGGACTAGAAGTTAGAATTAAGTTGAATGAAATAAAATCAGTTAATATTACCAACAAGAGATACATCTACATATTAGACTAAAAAATGTTCAGATACTTTATGCCAATACGGCAAAGTACTTGGGTATTACCCTAGATACAGAACTGGGCTGGAACTCCCATGTAAAGAAAAAACGAGAACTGGAAATCAAGTTCAAAACAATGTACTGCATAATGGGACGTAATTCCACTCTGTCCATATACAATAAATTGCTGTTATACAAGCAAATCCTGAAATCAGTATGGACCTATGTTATTCAGCTTTGGAGCTGTGCCAGAGACAGCAACATCCAGATCATACAATGCTTTCCAATCAAAGTACTGAGAAGCATAGTGAACACCCCTTGTGACTTCCGAAATAGTGACCTCCATCGGACCTGGAGATGGAAGCTGTTAGACAGACAATCACTAAGTTTGCCAAGAGCCATGAACAACGACTCTTAGATAACGTGAACGTTAAGTCCATCCAGCTCCTAGACAACACCCACCAAACAAGAAGACTCAAGAGAACAAAGCCCTATGAATTAGTTAACTGAGTGCCAAAGTCAAGCAGAGCAAAGTGCAGTATTTACACCATAGTGTTAGTGTTTATTTGTATTAGAATCTAAGGAACTACTAATGAGTAAGACCATTAGTTTTAAGATTGTAAATAGTAAATGAGGTTAAGTTACAATTGCTTATTGACCATAAACGATCAGATTGTAATTGTAGTAAATTATCTACTAGGGTATTTAAAAATATATATATTTCAGGCAGCATATATATCCAAATAATCTATATTTTCAATCAAGAATTCAGTGCTTTATCGTAATCAATAACAGAATGGTTACCTTGAGCTCCACTTAATGCGCGTCGCTTAAAGCTTATCAGATATAATGACTTCTGAGGTGAGCGCTGAATCAAAACTGAGACACCGAATAATCTCAACCGGAACGAGTATCATTAAAATTAGAAATAACTTCCTGGACACGAAATTATAAAACAACGGCAACCCGGTAGGATATCTGAAAAGACAAGCAGTACAGGTCGTTGGACTGCCACAAAGCGACGGCTAAAATACAAAATTGCATAAGCTCCTCCTACAGTCACGAGATAATTGCGTGTTAACACGAACTTTGCTGAAACTGAAATGGTCTGTCTTAACTGACGATCTGTATTTATAAACACTATCGCTGTAGTAATCTATTATTCTAACTGAGAAACTAATTCATTCTGGCACGTAATGTTTCTTTTTTATTTCGCACGTATCTATCGACCTTCTTTCAGCGTTTGTGGAGAACCAAGTTTAAATTAAATTTTAAAAAGGTCGGTCGTCGTTATCGTATCATTTCAGCGACGAGAACAATTTAGAATGTAGGTCTTGTTGAAATTTACAAATCCCGGAATAGTAGATTGCATCTTGGAAGCGTTTTTTCGTTCTCTTGATCTCGTATGATGATGGTGCTTGATGCTAAGCTCGAGTTTCTATATCATTGTATGTTGCAGGGGTGGCTCGTGATGAAAAAATATTGTTTCATTGTTCGTGATAAAATATTAATTATATCCCCATTTCTACAAAATATATTTTCGAAAATGATATCATATCAGTATATGATATCATTAGCGCATATCAATAGCGGCTTGTAATAAGGGATACAAGGGCAAGTGCCAATTTTGATTTTATACTTCAAAGAAATACTTGTTTTATGTTAATTTTGTAACAGATTAGTTATAAACTTTCTAAAAAAAGTTGTATTGATGTATGGTGTATAGGGGCCTTCTGGTCTACTTCTGGAATAATTTTGAATGTCGATTTTATATCTTGAATCTACAAAATTTACAATATTTTGTTTTTCTGAGAAATGTACCGTACCGGTAATAGAAATATGATTTAGGTTTGATTATGGTATGGTTTTTGGTATAAGTTTGAATATTCTCTCATTGTTCCTGATAAAATATTAACATTATAGCCCACTTTCTACAAGATATACATAAGCACAAAAATTAAGGGATGTAGAAGAATCCTAAATATTTAGGTGATTTTTAAAGGGCTGTAATTTGGAGAAAAATAGTGGCAGGGTTTAAAAAAGGATAGTTAAGCTCCAAATTTATAGTTTTCAGGTCTTTACTTAAAATTTTATTACCATCAGCAGTTTTTGTGTAAACATAAGAGAACCATGGGAAAAATATTTTCCAAATTTTTTATTGCATTTCAATAGGTCCAGGCAGGGGCGGCTGGTGTATAGGTGCTGCAGAGCAGCAGAACTGCCAAAAAAATTAGATATTTGTATATTTTCGCGACATAATAATTACTAAAATTTATTAATAAAAATAATTTGGTTAGTTGGTGTAGCTAACCAAATTATTGCGTTAAAGTCGCATTCTGCCCGCCGTCCTCTATTGAGTAGTAGACCAGATGAATTATCTGGGTCTCTACGCGAGCGCGTCGCGGTACATTGAACTGGGCCACATGAGGTAGTTCCACAACAGGGCTCCGCACACCCGTCCTCCCCCTCAACTCCCGCGACAATCCACACTTGGCGTTCGTAAATGCGCGAATTTACACGGTCAGTGAGCTGTATTTTTTACAGCTAAGGCAACATCAGTGAATGCTTACTACTTCCTACTCGGGCGGGCGTAAATCGTACCTATTTCGTATTTCGTGTTAATTTGAGATTTTAAATACTATCTTGTGAATTTGTGTAGTGATTTATTGTACTAATTATTAATATTTATATGCTGTGATAGTGACAATGGATTTAGTTTATAATTTAGTTCATGTGAAGCGATTTTTTAAATACTTTAAATACTAAAAGAAAAAATTGATTTAAAAAACAATGGTAGGCCATTGCCCAATATTGTTATTGAGACTGCAGGTGTTAGGCGCGGAAAAGCATATAAACGTCAATTTAATAGAGACATTTATTCGAAGAACAATTGGATTTGTGGGTGCAACAAAAAAAAATGCGTTATTTTGTTTTCCTTGTTTACTTTTTGGCGGTGATAAAGCATGGGCGGAGGTAGGGGTGACAGATTTGGTGCACTTAACTGAAAAAATAAAAAAGCACGACAACTCCAAAAGCCATCTACATAATACAATGGAATTAGCTTTATTAGGAACAACTAATATTAAAGCGCAACTAGATTCAGCTTATTGGATAAATGTGCAAAAGCATAATGATAATGTGACAAAAAAGAGATATGTTGTATCAAAAAAATTATAAACTGCATAAAGTTTTGTGGGGCCTTTGAACTGGCGCTGTGAGGACATGACGAAGCTGAAACTTCTCAAAACTTGGGGATATTTCGTGGTTTGATAAATTTTTCTACTGAGCTTGATGTAACTTTAAGCGAGCATCTACAAAATGCTTCAGTATTTAAAGGAACCTCTAAAGAAATACAAAATTATCTTTTAGACTGTATATTAAAAGTATGTCATGAAGAAATAATTAAAGAAATTAACAAACCTTCATTTTTGGCAGTTATGGCAGACGAAACAACTGATGTATCTGCCAAAACTCAGTTAGTGGTAGTTTTAAGATATATTCTCGATGGTGAACCGATTGAACGTTTTTGGGAATACATGAAACCTACAAAATGTGACGCTGAAACTCTTTCGGAAAATATTTTAAGTGTTATAGACCCTCTAGTAGAAAATTCACCTTACAAGCCTTTTCTCTTAACCAAAGAATATGACGGCAAACATGAATGTTCTTCAAAAAGGTATTAAATTCCAAAAATTTTTATTGTGAAAGTCTATATTTTTGTATAAACGAATTTTACATAAAAATTCTGAAGTATCAGGAAAACGCGTGACCTTGAAAATTTTCACATGCGGCGTAATTTTTTTGCGATCCCTACGGCGCCAGTAGTTTGGATACGTTTGAAATTTGCACGCGGGCGGCCAATACCCTAGGATCGGCCCTGTGCAGAACACCCGTTTCATTTCATCACGAGCCGCCACTGGATCCAGGAACTTCAATAAATATTTTTCAGCAATTTCAGCATAAAGTCTTTTTCGATTATTTTATTTTGTATAACTTGTGTGGTCTAAAACCACTATACAATGATATAGTGGTTTAGTATACTTCGCTGAGTTTTTGTCGTTCAAAGTAAAAAAGTCAGTTCTGATTTTGGTAATTAATTACTTGGGAAATAATAATCGTACAGAAAAATTAAGTATGGTTTTAAAAACTACAAAGAATTAATACCAGTCTTCTGTGGCGTCTAAAAATTTCCTTGCTCCTTTACCCCAGAAAATTTCGAATATTTATATTTTTAAATTCCGCAGTTTCTTAGACCAGTATTAGATTTATCTCTCGCTATTCGCAACGACTCATTTTTTAATCATATAGATATGTCAATATTGCAAATATTTAACCTGACTTTAATACTTTACAAAGATAGAGGTGACCTAATTGGAAATGGAAATAGTAACTAACATACTCTTTGTAAAGGGTAACAAAAATTATTATAATCTGATTGAATTCCTTGTAGATCAATTATTTTATTTCATTAACTTGTTGATATTAATTTACACCATATAAACGTGGAAGGGATTATTACGATGTAGAGGCAATTTTTGGAATAGATTGGCACTACAATTTGTATAATGTGTATCAATTTATTGATGACGCCGACGCACGGATCACATGCTACACCACTCGCAATTGTTACTAATATGCCACAGTTACCATCACGTATGTCTAGCGACATATGTTTCAATCAACTATATACGGCATGATAATTAATAATTTGCCGAACAAAATGCAATTATGAAGTAACACGTCTTAGCTTTAGGGATTCATTGGCGTCTCAATATTTATGTAAAATTTATTTCATTTTTGTTTCATTTATTTTGAATTGTGTTGAATTTATTTCATTTATTTTGATGGAAATATCACGTTCATTTAATATTTTTGTGGAGAACTTTTTCATTATTCTGTTATAGGTTGACGGATTCGTATTGTACTAACTGTTATCCTAAAATGTGTTTTCGGCACGACACTGCCCAAAAATGTCAGTTGATTGATTCATACGATTGTTACCTATGACGCACACGCAAGGAATCATTATACAAACCATACAATTATTTACTAAAGCAGTCATTTTAGTAAAAAAGTGATATTTGAAATATCAGGTATTAGGTCAATATAGTATCAAATTAGATGTTCTATATTGATGTAACGTATGAAAATTAAACATTAAAATAGATTACAACATAGAGGAAAATAACACGCTTTAAAAAAATGTTTTCTTAAACAATCCCTTACATAATAAATAGATTTCTTGAAATATCTAGAAAACCATTATTTGAACTAATACAAATATATGTAACTAAACATATAATTTTTAATACATTTTTTTAATATATAACGTTTTTTTTTTCAATAAAAGTCAATAAGAGCTTGTTATCTTAAGAAGTATCTCTTAACATCCAGGACATATAAAATTATACAATGTATAAGTTTAATAATAATGGTGTCACCAAAAGAAATAATTTTCTATTCGAATTAATTATGTCTTTTAAACGAGGTAAAATTCAGAGAAACAGTTTATAAATTCAAATGTATTCTCAATATAACTACTAGCTATATATGTTATTTAATTCCACCCCTTAGTATTGTTATCTTAGTATTTATTGCAAAAATAAGTTACTAAAATTATATCACTGCCTAGTTTAACTATAAAGAAGAAAAATATAAAATCTTGACATACATATTTAGTATAGCAATAAGTGAATGATAACTTGAATATTGTAAAAATATAATGGAGTTTCAAGTTATCAAATATTACAAATAGATATCAAATTTAAGAAAGATAGTTACCAAATATTAGAAACAGTGTCCTAAAGTTGATAAGCATTTTTTTAAACATAAACTAACAAATTATGGTATACTTAAAAATATTGTTTTAAATGTTAAAATAAACAGTTTTAAAATATTATAACGGACTTTTCCGCATGTAGAACATCTCTATCTCGAAATTGAGTGGCCGAGAAAAAATAAACCAACACATAAATGCAGAATATGTGTTTTATGCGAGTTAATTTTTTCAAATAGTTCACCCTCGTGCTTTCTCATAACCCATGATAGGGTGGAGTGTGTCCTATCCACCTCAAAATCAACAGATGTCGTCTGGTAGACGTCCCTAATCAAAATCAGTCGAAACCAGATCGATTCCACACGATTTAATTGAGTGATCGTGCTAAAAAATAAATTTCTCAAATAGTCCACCATTGTGCTTCCTCATGACTCGTGAACATGGTAGAGTGTGTTCTATCCACCTCAAAATCAATAGGTGTTGTCTGGGAGACGTCCCCGATCTGAATCAGTCAAAACCGGATCGATTCGACATGACTTCGTTGAGTTATCGTGTTAAAAAAAATTCTCAAATAGTCACCGTCGTGCTTTCTCATGACCCATGGACAGGGTGGAGTATCCACCTCAAAATCAATAAGTGTCGTGTGGGAGACGTTCTTGATCAGAATTAGTATAACCCGATCGATCCGACACGATTTAGTTGAGTTATCGTGCTAAAAAAATTCTCAAATAGACCCAAGGGAGGGGGTGGTGTATGCTATCCACCTCAAAATTGATGGGTGTCACTTGGGAGACGTCCTTGATCTGAATCAGTCAAAACCCGATCGATCCGACACGGTTTAGTTGAGTTATCGTGCTAACAAGAATAAATGCTGACGACAACAACGACACACACACAGTAAAAAATTTTTAAAAACCATTTATTTTTTGTTTTTATGCCGTAAACGAAAAATAAACCAAAAAAGAAATTTTGTTTTTTCACTTTTTCTTTACACGATTACATTTCTTTTCCGCTTATAGTGGAGTGCGGAAAAATAATAATTCATTATTGAACAATACGTAACTATTTATTGCTAATAATTAATAATAATGTTTTTTGATAATTATTACTTACTTCAAATAAGTACTTTTATATATGTACCACAATCTGGTAGTCCTTATTTAACTATTTATATATTTTAAATATAAAAACTGATTACTATCCTAATTTTCATATGACAAGAAGACACAATGAGATACCAGTTCATATTAAATTTAACATCATATGCAACTCGAATGGAAACATTCATACGATAGGATAATAAGTGATTTCAAACAATGTGGATCCTAATGGCGTCTACAGTTTAACTTTCTTATGTTATAATTAAATGTTCAACAAATTTAGCAGTAACCACCGGAATGAATCAGAAGTACCATCCAAGTTTAATACAGTTTCTCTGTATTTGATTTTACCGTATAATGTTGGTGAAATCGACGATATTATGACAGCTGACGGTTTCACTGGGATATGAATTCATGAAATGATTTCTGTGAAAGACAACGCGATATAATTATTTTAAAAACATTGTTTCTGTAGTTAATTATCTGAGCAACTAAAGCCGATTTTCCCCCCTCCCCCATCTATCTTTGGAACTTCCCCCCTCCCCCATCTATCTTTGGAACTGAGAGACATAAAACGATTTTATTTTTATTTTTGAAAAAACAGCAATTTTTTTTCTGACAGACATCACGCAAAAATGACAAACTTTTTTACACATCCAAATTTTGTTTTGTGTTTACATTCATAAATTTACTTTAACATACTTTTGATTGATCCTAGTAATACGGCATGTAATTTAGAAGAAACAGTTTTTAATTAATAGCTGACTGGACTGGAAGAAATCTACATGCAGCTGAAAAAATTTTTACAGAGAGATATGCCGGTCATCCTGTCCCTAGAGTATACTTCTGACAGATCCTTTTGAAGTTTGAAGAAAAAGGTAGTATTTAGGATGAAAAAAGAATTGGGCGCACAAGCATTGTAGAAAACCAACAAACGAATGTCTTTGAAATAGTCTTGATTCCTCTATATTTCAAACTACAACATGTTTGTGGAGTATCTTCAAAGACTGTACAAAGGATTTTAAACAAAAAAAATAATTCACCCCTATCAATTATAAATGACGATCACGATATCTATCAGTTCCAAGGATACAGGGTAAGACTGAGGGAAGGGATACAGATGCGCATTGTATATTTTTATAACAAACTAAAGTATTGAGAGAGATATTTTTAGTTATATTCCTTATTCTTGCAATATAGTATTATCATTGTTATCTATATAAATAAGAGCACTTGTTACACATAGCCTCTTAAAAAAAAATAAGGTTCGCCAGGTCGGACGCCCTAAATGGTCAATTATTTGCTCACTGTTTTCTTTATTTACTAGAGAATATTAATCAAGTATGTGTATACTTGATATGCAAAATAAGATACCGTCTTGTCTTCCCCATGAAACTATAATTTCTAATAGTAAATTAAAGTATAATAAAAGAATTTTCCTAATTTGAAATATTTATGTAAATTGACAACATTTTACTACAGTTGTAAATATATTTTAAAGCTTAAATTTTCGTGAATGAGAAAAGAAATCTATAACATCAATAGTGATTAACTATGTAGTTTGCATACGATGGGCATTCAGATCAATTACCAGATGCGGAATAAATAAAAGTGAAGCACTTTGCTGCCCGTCCACAATATAGACGGATGATAGTTTTCTATTACATTGGTATTTGCGACAATATCACTTACTGTGATTGGGGGGACTTTATTCTTACTTTAAACATTATGTACTATATAGTTTTCGATGTCTGTGTGAAAAATGATTTTTTTTATAAAATAAAAGAACACGTCATAATAATTTATATAGTCTTAATTAATCGTATGAAGCATTAAATTACATGTAACTTACTGAGGGTTAATATTATTTTTAAGAATAATAATTATTTTTATCTTTTGTAGGAGCATTCTTTACTAAACAAACTGGTAAGTTATAGTTTGACGATCTGCTTGAATTGAAATGCATCTTGTGGTGACGTTTTAGTTTAATAAAGTTTCAGTGTCGAGCTTTTTGAAAAGTTTAAAGTTGCCTAACACTGTGGTTTATTGTTTTCATCAAGTTGCCTACATTAATTTATTATTTATATAGTGGACACCACTAGAATACTATGTGGAATTTCAAAACGTGTATCGTGACGATGCATTTTTAAATAATATTTATCAAAAGTTATTAAAGTTTGCAACTTTTTCCTTTTTACTTTATTTTAACCTTATTAATTATATGCTGAAGCATTCTAATGCAGGGTGGCTTATTAGTTTGTTAAAGTTTAATAGCTTTCTTTTAATATAAACTAAAGAGCAGTACAAAAGATGGGAGTTATATGACGCCTATCATAGCATCATTTAATAAGAACCTAATTTTAGAGAATTTTACATATTTACAGTCACACCATATATACAATTTTACGGCATACCCTGTATAATATATATGGTTGGACAACCCGTTCATTATATTTTTAATGCTTTTTTATATGTTCTGGATGATTTTTAGAGTAGTATTTATTTTTTAAATTAAAATATTTTAACTACAGAAATAAGGAGATACTCCAACCCATCTGCAAATGTCTTATATAATAAGGACTAAGCAAATTAGGTCAAAACAGCTATCCTTCTGGCTATATGCCAAACGCCGAACGCTGAATTCCATGACAAAATTTGCCGTTTCTGTCTAATACAGACACCAACTCGCTAACAGAGTTAGCACTAAAATACAGTAATTCAGATTATTCTAAAATCACCAAGAAAGATGCAAAGTGTCATCTGTCCCAGGATATCGTTAACTGCAGACCGGATTCGACCTTATCTTGGGTCTCGTCAGTGCAGTGTAAACGAGTTTACCTTTGACAGATGAAGCTCACATCTAGCAGACGTTACTACGTTCCACCGCAGTAGAACGTACCAAGCGCCATCTCTTGGTAGTTTCGAAAACAATCTAAATCGGAGTAAAAACTTGGGATCGTCAGTATAATGCAAAGTTTTACTACCAGAGGGTAACATTCAAACTACAGAAATAAGGAGTTTATATTCCAACCCATCTGCAAATGCCTTATATAATAAGAACTGAGCAAATTAGGTCAAAACAGCTATTATCCTAGCTATATGCCAAATGACGAGCGCTGAATTCCACGACAAAATTTGCCGTATTTTGTCTAACATAGTTAGCACTGAAATACAGATTGATTGATTCAGATTGTTCCAAAATCACGAGGAAGATGCAAAGTGTCACCTATCTCAGGATATCTACATATATCTATATTTTAGTGCCAACTCTGTTAGACAAAATACGGCAAATTTTGTCATGGAATTCAGCGCTCGGCATTTGGCATATAGCCAGGAGTAAAGCTGTTTTGACCTAATTTGTTTAGTCCTTATTATATAAGGCATTTGCAGATAGGTTGGAGTATAATCTCCTTATTTCTGTAGCTTGAATATTACCCTCTGTTTAGTAAAACTTTGCATTATACTGAAATATTTTATTTTAATATAAAAATGTTTACATTTTAGTGTAACTAATATTTCTTTGCGAAGTACTGACCTCTTGAATATTTTTATTCTGGTACTGTTTTCTACAATAGTATTAGTTTTATCTAAAAATTAGTTTTATCTAAAGATACCGTTATACAATATGACAGTCTATCATAAACTGAAAATTTAATAATCATTACGTATAAAAATAATATTTTAGGATGAATCACCGAACGAAGAGTATATGTTGAAAGATATTGTTCTTTCTGAGAAACAACTATTTTTGATATACCAAAAATGTTTATTTTAATAACTACACTTTCTGTTAATGTTACCTGTAAAACTATTAGTGGGCTAAAAAAATTTATGGAGTTTCGTCATTTCCAACTTTACATGAAGCGTTTTGACACGTTTTATATATTTAAGTTGGTAACTCGCCAAAATAAATAGGAAAATAATAGAAAGAAAATTCCTATAGGACCACTTAAATTATGATGGTGCTGCATATTGAATGCCTCTAACTCCATATTTTATATAACTTTAGTAGGTAGTTATGTAAACATGTGTTATTAAACAATTTCTTTTGTAATGCCAGATTCGATTTTGATATTTTGTGCATTTATTTCAAAGAACATCGTTTGCCTATTAGGAAAGCCTAGAAAAAATAAAAATTATTACTTCTAAAGACTTTGTCGCTTTCAGTGTAAAATTTAGAAAAATAAAGCAATACGTTGTGTGGGGAAAAACGAAAAGTAAAAAGTTATATATCTGTAATCTAATGTTTATGCAGATTGCGTTAGCTATATCTGTAATCTAATGTTTTACTTGTAGGTTGCATTAGGTGTCTAGAAGTACAATGTAGATTGCAGTAACTACTTCTAGACACCTCACCACTTCTCTTGAATCAAAATAGTGAATAATTTTAACGTGCACAAAATAGTCAAAGAGAGCATTGTTACGTGCGATAAATAATTCTTCGTATGTTATTAAAAATTAAAATAATTAAAAGGAATCAAGATAATGTCTTATTTTACCTCATTCGTTTTTTACCCGGAGAAAGGCTCCATTAGATTGAATTCCTTTACAATTTTTTTAACTTCACTGTATATTTCTTCTAATATACCTTGCAAAGTATCAGACAAGTATGTGTTTATTCTTTATTCAAATTATTTATAATAAACACAGATAATATAAAGAAGAAAATGTTACCAAACTATTTACACTTTAAATTGTACCCAACTGGATTTGTTTTATTTTATTCGGTTTGTATTTATGCCTTTTTAAATATAAGGACTATATTGCATAATAAAAAAGAAATTATAATTATTAACAAATTTCTGTTAACATAAATACTTGCAACCTATAATTGCAATGGAATAAAAATACGACATCATTTAGACTGGACTAACAAGATACTATAAGTTTTATCTGAGTTAAAATGTTTTGGCAATCCACTTTATTATGCAATAAGTCATATAAAAAGCACAGAGAAAATATAAGCCTTTTGTTTTCTAACAACATTACGTCAAATCTTTAAAGCATTATTGTTATCCTCCGATCAGGATAAACTTAATTTTCTCTATAAGCTGTATATTTTAAAAATTTCCTTTGAATATATTCTGGACTATTTTTATGACTCCTGGTAAAGATGCTGGATCAAAGAATACTCCAAATTACCATTAGATATAACAAAAGAATAATATATTTTTAGTGACTCAGTGATGCTAAACAACTTACTTATTTTTTATGATAAAACCTACATAATTTGATCCTGTAGTATTTTATGCCATATATACTCTTTGAAACTGAGAGATTCGTCAAAGTGGCTCGTAAATCATGCATACTTGCACTTACTTTTGTTACTAGTTTACTAGAACCAATATTATTATCGAATACTATGCTCTTTTCTAGTAAAAGTAGACATTGCATTAGTTACATTTAAGCTTGGAGCTATGTTAAATTTAATTATAATGTTTGACAATCACCTACAGTATCGATTGCTATAAACAGTTGAATTTCAAAGAAGAAAAGTGTTTCACATTTTAATATATTGGCTGGATCGTTTACGAATAAAAGGAAAAGGGCCCAAATTTGACCTTTGCGGAACTTCAGAAGTAGTGTCGTATATTTTGGATACATAACTATTAAAAGTAGCATACTGGGTTTTATTGTAAATACATGCTTTAAGACATCTACTAAATTTTGACTGAAACCAAAATTTGCTAATTTTCTTAATATCATTGGCTTAAGTGGAGGAAAGGAATCAGAAAATTCAGGATTTCTCTTTCGAGTCTTCCACCCATATATCCCTTGCTATAGTTTCTACCTACCTCTATAGTTTCTAAAATACTGCTACCCCTTTCCTCAGGCGTAGCAGTATTTTGTCAAAAGCTTTTAAATAATCTGCATCACATCTATATGACCTTGGTCATCTACTTTATTTGACGCACATTGAGTAAAATAGTTTATCGGTTAGTACTGATTAACAATATATTTTATATAAAAAATTGCTCATCCTGTACATGAGAGACGAGGGAGGCACTGGTTGGTTCCGGAAAATCATGTAAAACATGGTTTCATTATTCGTGTGGCGGTCTCACCAACGTAGAATTTGGTATGTTATTAACAAGTAAATGTTTTATTTATATATGTATGTAAACTCTGTTAACGAATTGTTGTGTTCCTCAAAAATCGTTATTTATTACTTACCCTGATATCCTCGTATCAGGATAATCGTACGTTTCGTAATTAGAATGTTTCCAAAATTAGTTCACAAGTCTAGAATAAAATAGACAGAACTTCCCAGTCTAACTAGTGTAGTAGATAACTTAAAACTAATATTCTCAATATCAAAACATAAACTGAATAAACAGTTTTAAAACCTTAAAACGGACTTTTTCGCAACATCTCTATCACGAAATTGAGTGACCGAAAATAAATAAACCAACACATAAATGCAGAATATGTGTTTTATGCGACAGTTTTACTTTTTTCAAATCAATATATGTCGTCTGGTAGACGTTCCTAATCAGAATCAGTTGAAACCCGATCGATCCGACACGATTTAATTGAGTGATCGTGCTAACAAAAGAAATTCTCAAATAGTCCACCATTGTGCTTTCTCATGACCCATAAACATGGTAGAGTGTGTTCTATTCACCTCAAAATCAATAGGTGTTGTCTTGGAGACGTCCTCGATCAGAATCAGTCAAAACCCGATCGATCCGACATGACGTAGTTGAGTTATCGTGTTAACAAAAAAAATTTCTCAAATAGTCCACTGTCGTGCTTTCTCATGACCCATGGACAGGATGGGGTGTGTATAGTCCACCTCAACATCAATAGGTGGGAGACGTTCCCGATCAGAATCAGTCAAAACCCGATCGATCCGACATGATTTAGTTGAGTTATCGTATTAACAAAACACATCTCTCAAATAGTCCACCATCGTGCTCTCATGACTCATGGACAGGGTGGGGTGTGTCCTATCAACCTCAAAATCAATAGGTGTCGGTCTGGGAGACGTCACCGATCAGAATTAGACAATACCCGATCGATCCGACACGATTTAGTTGCGTTACCGTGCTAACAAGAAATTTTAGTGCCGACGACAACGACGATACATACACAGCAACAAATTTTTAAAAACAATTTTTTTTTTATTTTCAGGCCGAAAAACGAAAGATAAACCCAAAAAAAAATTTGTTTTTTCACTTTTTCTTTACACGATTACATTACTTTTCTGCTAGTATAGTGGAGTGTGGAAAAGTAAAAATCATATCTTTAATATTGATAAATTGGCATCTCTAACATCGAAAACGTCGGATGCAACTGTCGCTGCTACTTTTGCCTCTACTCCTACTTTTATTAGACAGCCTATTAATAACCAGGTTATTTCTATAGCCAAAGCCGATATGTCCAAAATCTGAATCCGATCAACACTGATATGAACCTTCAAACCTCCAAAGTTCAAAATTTTGGAGACAAAGATAATTACTGATGTCCCCAGTAATAGAAACAAAATTTAGAAACTGACAGATCAGATACCATCACATAAATATGTAGTTGAAAAAATAACTACTTTACATCCTAGAGTGAAGATCGTTGGTGTTACTGAATATCTGAACACTGATGTCATTTAACATTTTTTTAAAATTCAAACTGAACTATCCGTCTTTAACCAAGAATTTTTATTATATGTCCGTATCTATAATAGTATTCTAATAATTTTATATATCTTATTGATTACGTATGAGTAATATAACGAGCTTATTACATTACTCATACAATTATATGGTATACCAACTACCTTCAATTATGGGCATAATAAAGAGGTTGTAGATAAAAATGTTTATTTGCATCAATAATTATGTTAAATGTTTACTCAATAAATTACGACATAGAAATAGCAAAATATAGTTAGCATAGTACCAAAGACGCTATTCAAACTGTATTGGAACATGTGCAAAACACTTTAATTAAGCGTTATTCTCATCCCCCACCGGACTTTGACTTTTACTATTCTCACAAAATTAACAAGGAGACAGGACCATATGACCGTGTTCTAATTTGTCTGTGTCACTTTCGTTACAGACAGCTGAAATACCAGTTTTCTCTGGTGAAGTGGATTTGAACAGTTGCCAAGGATGTTTTCCAGGTATATTGCACTAAAAACAATGGAACTGATCTACTTGAAGGTTTTAGGCATTAAATGTTAATAAAAAAATTGTGAATGCGCGCTTTTACTGTAAAAAACGAGGTCGTAGCAACTATTTTTGCGATCGACATTGTCTTTTGCGATCATTGAACTTGATACTTCGCTGTCCAAAGAAACCTAAAGCAAAACAATTTTAGTTAACTTCCGAAGAAACATAGTTCAATGACCATTTTAAAATCTAGAAAAAGTGTCTTCTGCTAACAACGAATGTGAGCGCTTAAAGAATAAATTAACTCATTCTTATTTTAGGTTTCCAGAAACTTAAATTTTTTTTGATACATTCGTTTTTGATACAATGATACATTGATACATTCGTTGAATATATTCTGCGTAACAGTGTCTAGTGACTCTAATTCTAAGTATTAGATAAGTAAGAGATCCAAGCTTTTGTCATGTGCTGGAATAATTTACTTTGTTTCCATTTTTGGTAATAGCCCAATGAGTAAAACGATGAATAAATGCCATCGAGTTTGATAGGATCTGATATCCGAGTTTGATGCGAGTTTGATCCGAGTTTGATCCGAGTTTGATCTGAAGCAATTCACATCTATTAATGGATTAATTGTATGTCTAGCATTTTTCATGTATACTCTAGTGTCCAGAGTAACTAAATTGATTATTAGATGAAGATTATTTCCATGGCATGCATTGTTTTTTATTTTTTTTGTACTTATTTCGATGTTTAAATAAGTTTAAAGCCTTTATTTTCTACATGTAGTATACCCAGTCTATTTAATTATGAAAATTGATAATAAAGAATCGTGATTTGCAATGGTTGAATTGACTTTCTTGAAGTCTAAATAAACGTAAGTATTTTCTTTATCGTACACTCGATATAATTTTAATTTATTTTTGCAAAAATTGTGCAGATATGTCGATTGGCAATTTTGACTAGACACATTTTGAATCAAATTGCAGGTCAAGTTACCAACTTCGTTAGTTTAAATTCAATACCCTGTATTCTCTTACAGATTTGAGTGAGTCACAAAGATATGTTCTCGGTAAATTTTTATAGTATTTTATTGTGGATAGCTTTCAATTTACAAAGAAAAACATGAGAAACTTGATATAATAACAACAAGTATAAGTTATATGTTCCGTTCCGTGTTCTTACAATTTTTCGTTGGACTTTTTTAATAATCTCTGACAAGATTAGTATTTCTCGCACATTCTGTCATTTTAATCTTAAAAGCTGTTTGGTCTATTTATATAGACGTTAATTTTTAAATAATTCCATAAAAAATTAGTTAAGTAATTGATCTGAACAGGTCATATCAAGTAACCTAGGCGTCCACTTAATAATTCCTTTTATTTCAATCTATTGAGGAATACTTCATTTACAAATCGACGTATGACTATTGTACAGTGGGAAGATATTCCGTCTTGTTGAAATTAATTTACGTCATTCCTTACGTCAAGATCCTGTGAATTGGGAAAGCAAACACTTAACAGGAAGAAGGTCAAAATGAGGATACTGTAGGTAGTGTTCTCTATTTATTATGATTTTAATTCAGCTGGCTAAAAATTTATCTTTACAATTTTTCGTTTTACATTCTATCAAAATTTTTTTATCGTTAATTTCAAATAGTTAAGTAAAATAATATACAATTAAAAAAATAGCACTACTAATAAAATTTTTTCCTCTTAATCAAATTTAGTTTAACCAATTTTAAAAGTAAAAATAAGTCTTTCGCAGAACAATTGTTTGATGTTCAAAAAAAGTTCAGTACCTACACCCAACTATCTCCATACATCAAAATAACATTGGCACCTCCACCAATTATTGAAAATTACTTTAGTGAAAGGTTAGTATAACCTGTTAACTAATATTAAAAATTCATAAACGATCTAGCAATTATTTTTTATTTTGTTTTTATGACTTGTAGTAGAAATACAAATTTACATACAGTTGTTTCTAATTTCCTTAAAAAATTTTTACCCAAAGAATGGTAATTTAGAAAAATCGATTTAGTCTTTAAATAACAACTTTAGATTTTTATTAATTACACCTGTCCATTAAAAATTATTTAAACCATTTGATTTATTTCTAAGATGAAAATTGTATTAGAATAGTTATAATTACTAATTCACTTTTGTAGATGAAAGTCACAATAATATTCTGTTGCATTTCGTCATTTTCTACTGGATACTTTCGGAACAAGTGTTTATATCAATGTTTATATAATTCTAGCTCTGAGACCCCCAATATAAAATAATACATTAAAACAATAAGGTCCTGCCAACACATACATTTTGTGAGTGCCATGAAGGTTTCCTGTTGCCCGTTATCTGAAATTTTATCCTTTAACGAGAAGGCTTAGACTGTTTAGACAGAATCTCTTACTTTTCAAGTCGTATCAACTACTCGTATCTATAAAAACATGTGGATTTTAAAATATTAAGTTCTATTTGACCCGACTTGCATTTAAGTAATTGCAATTACCTGTGTACCTACATTAAATTTAAAAAAAATATCATGTGCAGCACAGTACACGTGATAGAAGTGAATACTTCTTTAGAATAGAGAATAAGAGATATTAAGAGTGAGAGATTGAAAGAGAGAGAGAGAGAGAGAGAGTGAGAGAAAGGGAGAGGGATAATTTCAAAAGAAATATAACAATATAAAATTTGTGTAAAAAATATTCGATTTATTCATTATCTACACTATCATCGGCGGGTGGTTTAATTGATAATACTGATATGATTGGTTTGTGATAACTAAAATATGAAATATATGTTATATATGTTCGTGATTCGATATTTTCTAGATAACGTGTAAAAATTGCATCTATTGTTGTTCCGGATTTTGTTGTTGATTCTTTGGGATTGTTATTTATAAGCAGACCAAATGTTTCTCGAAGAAAGATAATCAACGTCAAAGAATCATTGCATCCGAAATTTACATTGAAATCTCCCCCGAGAATCAAAGGGATTTTGTCTTCGCCTCTTCCAAGTGCATTTGCACCGGTGTGGCTGTAAATCAGTAGGGAGCGGTGAATGAAATATATTATATCTTCTAGATTTTAACAACTTAAACGGTTCAAGGATATTATCAAATAATCACAGAACACAGATGTAAATAACGTAAATAATTACAAAATACAATGATAAATATTCGGTACACACGCGTGCTGCTTCGGCTGTTAGTATATAGCGTCTGGACGCGTACATCTATAACGCGCGCATGCGCGACAATAGGGAGACGCGGATAGCCTAAACTGATATATATATATATATATATATATATATATATATATATATATATATATATATATATATACATATATATATATATATATATATATATATATATATATATATATATATATATATATATATATATATGTATATGATGTATAGCTCTCTTTCTCCTTCTCTCAACGTTATATCTTTTTTCTCTCTCGTGTAACGAAATCTTGAAACGTTACATTTTTTCCAATTCACTCTCCATTCTCGTCAAATATCAGAGCGCCGCCAAAGAAGTATTCACTTCAAAAATATATATTATATTCATACATTATATTGATTTGTATCAGGTAATTTGGTCAAGACAAGCAAATTTTCGAGCATTGCGTATGTATCTGTAGAATATTATTGGGGAAATATCCACGGAACCTACAATATTCTGAAAGACATTCGTCGATGAACACTACAAACCTTTAATAGAGGCTTATTTAAGAAAATTTATGTACACCTGAACAAAATTGCGTCTTACATTTCGACTGAAGAAATTAAAGCCGATTGTAACATACTTCTATCCAAACAACAATAGATATTCCGAGAGCAGGTGATTTGAACGGAATATTAAAAAAATATTTTACATATAGAATAAATATATTTCTGAAGTAAGCAAATGCTTGCTTGAAAAAGCCAAATGCTTGTAACAATGGCAAATTTTAGGACATGATGAATGTAAGTATATTGTTTTGTATATTTCGACTGATATACAGTTTCTTACGTCTTTATAATAGGATTCGGTATCGGAAGCAGATACGTTAACAGATTTTTTCTATTTATTGCATAACGTACACTTCTGTGGATGGTTCTAGTATATCATATAATTGGGAATTACAATAGAAGTCTACGTATGTAGCACGTAAACTGGAACAATTTGGATGAAATTGTTCCAACGCGACTATGAATGAGCATGAAATTTGAAGGAAACAATTTTTTTAGGAAAAAGTTTTCTGCCGTACATTCTAAAAGGTTCAAAGGGTCTTTTAAGCTAATAAAAAAATCGATATAAAAAATGATAGTGGTGTTACCCTTTAATAATATTGTGAATTGTTGATAGCGCTGGTATAGGCCGACCATGAAATCCTCCATTAAATTAAACTTCAATGTGTCTCCTTGGTAATGCCATTTAACAATTTGAATTTTTTCGGCTGTTTCCAAAGACAATAAAAAACTATAATCTGAGATTATTACTCTTTCAGTTCTCAAATCACACTGCAACAATTTTCTAGTGTATACTATACGTGTAATGTTAGTCAAACGCTATAGGATAACGCTTGTGAATTATATTATCATACCATTCATTAGAACTTCTAAATTTGCCTGGTAAGTATTCTCCATAATCGAACTACATTTTCATTATCTATGTTGTAAGGTATACACCAACTTTTAATAGAAATAAGATTCAATATTAATAATACTCCAGCGTCACGCAATGAAAACCTTGAATTACGAGTGTTTATTTAATTATTTAAGCCTAATATTTATTTGGATAACGTCGTAAATCCGTTCGAAATCGAGCTTTATCCAATGTTCCTGGACAAGTATAATTGCCAATTAATCACATCCATTCACTTGTAAATGAAGTTAAAAACACCGCTTCGTCCCATAGGTACGTAGCTTAAATCCACGCTCATTGTACGACTACAGCTCTCTCGCCAATCTGTTCGATCGCCCTAGTCGTGGTGAGCCGCAGCTTGAAACGGACTCGTTGATTGATTGCAATCTGTCAAGCTCGCACAGGGAAATAAACGAAATATTCACGCAATGTCATGGCTCTATCCATATCCACTACGTTATTTATGTGGGATGTGTGATTCGTTTTAATTGATTGGCTTTTAGGATTGCATTGTTGGAGCCGGAGAGAATTCAAATGGAAATGGCGGAAGCGCAGTTAACAACAAATAAAGAAGAAATAGGTAAATGGAGCAAGAGCTAGTCAATCGTTAATTAACGAATCCCAAGCTGTCAACAGAATAGAATACTAGGAGAAGAATTATTTCATACTAGGAAAAATGTACTATTTTATTTTAAAGAAAATTGTATAGTAACCTGATTTTATTATTATCTTCTATTATCTTCTTCTTCTATATATATATATATATATATATATATATATATATATATATATATATATATGTATATATATATATATATATATATATATATATATATATATATATATATATATATATACATATATATATATATATATATATATATATATATATATATATATATATGTATATATATATATATATATATATATATATATATATATATATATATATATATACATATATATATATATATATATATATATATATATATATATATGTATATATATATATATATATATATATATATATATATATATATATATATATATATATATATATATATATATAATATATATATATATATTATATGAATGTTTGTCTGTATGTCTCTTATGCCTTCCTAAACCATTCATCCGATTGCGATGAAGCTTTGGGGAATGGTTGGACACATGCCCGCGAAGGGTTCTGCGTTAGTAAAACTATGTTCCGATAGATGGCTCGCGCGTCGTTTCACTGAATGTGTGAATTTCATATTGTTTATCGGCAGTTCGTAAGTTTTCGGTGTTGCATCAATTATAAATAGCGGCATTTCAGATCGTGCATGACGTAACAAGATGTAACAAGTGGTGATCGATTAAATGTGATCGTGCTAAATAAAAAATTCTCAAATAGTCCACCATTATACATTCTCATGATCTATGTACATGATAGAGTGTGTTCTATCCACCTCAAAATCAATAGGTGTCGTCTGGGAGACGTCCCCAATCAGAATCAGTCAAAACCCGATCGATCCGACATGATTTAGATGAGTTATCGTGCTAACAAAAAAAGTTTCTCAAATTGTCCACCATTGTACTTTCTAATGACCCATGTACATGGTAGAATATGTTGTATCCACCTCAAGATCAATAGGTGTCGTCTGGGAGACGTCCCTAATCAGAATCAGTCAAAACCCGATCGATCCGACGCGATTTAGTTGAGTTATAGTGCTAACAAGAATAAATGCCGACGACAACGACACATACAGCAGAAAATTTTTAAAAACCATTTTTTTTTGTTTTTAGGCCGAAAAACGAAAAATAAACCCAAAAAAATTTTGTTTTTTCAATTTTTCTTTACACGATTACATTACTTTTCCGCGTGTAGTGGAGTGCGGGAAAGTAATAAACATAACTCAATATTTTTTAAGCGCACTTCTCATTTTCTGCATTAGTAAATTGCACCCGTGCGAAGCAGGGGCGGGCCGCTAGTTCCTATATAATTATTAATTATATATATTATAATTATTCTTTATAGTAACCTGATATAACCAAGAACACGATACCTAATATCAAAAAGATGAAGTTTTAAACTTTTTGATAGCAGAACTACATCTTTAAACCAATGTAGAAAAGCGCCATATTGCAGACCTGTCACATGATAAAGAAGTTGCTGGATCAACATTAGTGGACAAAGGAGAGCGAACTGGGATATAATTAATTATCTCCCCTATCGCGCGGACAAAATTCCTGGAATAATCTCAGCAGTATGTAGGTGAATATTATCTAGCAATTTTGATGAAAAAGTGTACTTTAAGTCTATGACTAATAACCAATACTGACTGATAAAAATAAGTGTGTAACAAAGAGCATGCAAAAAGAAAAAGTTGAAAAAGGTGTGGAATCATCAGGAAACTTCACAAGACAAGACGTTGATCACAAGACAAGACGAGACAAGCACCTTGGCAGGACGAAAATCAACCACGTTGATCGTACTACGTTGAAACTACAGTTCAAAGATACAGGAATCGTCTAAATAAATTGTTTAACTTATCACTAAATACACGGAATATGATTATGGCTGTAAACGCTTGGGCTATTTCATGGACTCATGTACTCATTCAGCATACCAAAATACACTGTTTAAGCTTTTAAAAAATACAAATTTGGGTCTTCACGAGCTGGATAGGTTAACGCACCGACCACTAACTAAATTTAGAAGCCACCATTCGTAATTAGCTGTTGAGAGATGTATTTAAAAAGGCTTGAAGTATATAAAGAGAGGAAGGAGAAGACACGGGCTAATTAACATAAGAAATTGTGCAGAAAGCTTAATTCAGTGGAATATCTAAAAGTAATTTTAAGACTCCGATAATGCACTCCATTAAAAAATGGTGATCAAGTTGATCAAGGATATGCACCGAGATACAATGATGAGAACGCCCATATTGAGCCAATAAAATAAGACACTACAAGGCACGAAAAAGTAATCTATGACAAATATCCCACTCCACTAGACAGAGAAATCATCGACAAGTAGAGCGCTCTGAACTAGCTACAGGCAGAGAATGTATATCTTGAAATTGAAGGCTTCATGGTAGCAATAATACAAGTCGACATGATACATATTCGCAACTAAGAGAGGTTTTTATTAATAAGGCAGGTGGAAGGAAAATTTGTAAATACAACAGACCAGGTGAATCAGTTGATTATATATCTGAGGGATGTTCAGCATTGACAGATTCAGTACATTTGGAAAATGGTGCAAAAGTTCAATTCATCATGTAATTCACCAATATACTACAAATATCGATCATAGACAGTCCTCGAGAACGACAGAAACATATTACAAATGACTACAGTAAGGCGGAAATCATCCTCATTGACATTAAATGGTCATGGGTCAACAAATAAATTATAGACATAATTTATTTGTTGACCCATTACATCCAAAATAAACAGTTTTAAAACTTTAAAACGGACTTTTCCGCACGTATAATATCTCTATCTCGAAATTGAGTAGCCGAGAAAATACAAACCAACACATAAATGCAGAACATGTGTTTTATGCGACAGTTTTACTTTTTTCAATTTCTCTCACATATTCCACCATCGTGCTTTCTCATGACCCATTGACAGGGTGGAGTGTATCCTATCCACCTCAGAATCAATAGATGTCGTCAGGTAGACGTCCCTAATCAGAATCAGTCGATACACGATCGATCAGACACAATTTAATTGAGTGATTGTGCCAACATAAACAATTTCTCAAATAGTACACCATTGTGCTTTCTCATGACCAATGAACATGGTAGACTGTGTTCTATCCATCTCAAAATTAATAGGTGTCATCTGGGAGACATTCCCGGTCAAAATCAGTCAAAACCCGATCGATCCGACACGATTAGTTGAGTTATCGTGTTAACAAAAAAAAAGTCTCTCAAATAATCCACCATCATGCTTTCTTATAACCCGTAGACAGGGTGGGGTATGTCCTATCCACCTCAAAATCAATAGGTGTCGTCTGGGAGACGTCCCCGATCAGAATCAGTCAAAACCCGATCGATCCGATATAATTTAGTTGAGTTATCCTGATAAAAAAAGATTCTCAAATAGTCCACCATCGTGCTTTCTCATGACAAATGGACAGGCTGGGGTGTATCCTATCCCTCAAAATCAATAGGTGTCATCTGGAAGATGTCCCCGATCAGAATCACTCAAAACCCCTTCGATCCTACACGATTTTGTTGAGTTATCGTGCTAACAAAAATAAATACCGACGACGACACATACACAAAATGGTTTAAAAACCGTTTTTTTTTTTTGTTTTTAGGCCGAAAAACGAAAAATAAACCGTTGAAAAAAAATTTTTTTTACACGATTACATTACTTTTCCGCGTATAGTGAAGTGCGGAAAAGTAAAAGCTAAGATTATGAAATACGAAAACCTTACCATGGAAATAAAGCACATGCGAGGAAACTACCCAGCAGGATAAAAATCTACTTCATTCGATAATGTACATGAAATTCATACTCTAGTAGTACTGCATCGTTTGCTTTTCAATTTGAATACTTATTTTGTCCCTTAACTCATAAGAGAGTTAATTTAAATCATAGCTAAATTATTGTGAGTTCTAGGATTCGATCTGTATAAAACTTTAACGTAGAAATGACCAAATACCTAACCTCAAATATATCCATCAATGGTTTGAAGAAATGAAATACATACAGAAGATAGTAACCATTCTGTAAGTTGTCTACTTTTATAATATAACTTACAGAAAGGTTACTTTCTTCTTTATGTATTCAATTTGTTCAAACCGTTGACGGACCTATTTGTCTATTTCTATTATATAGGGTGTTTTAGTTGGAACTATAGGATTTGAATTGAGCGCCATTTGTGTTTTATCAAAGATGGGGCGTCAATATTAAACGATTATCATTTGTAAATGACAATGATGATTTGCGGCATATTGACACCGTATGGTTTGTAAACCATACGGCGTCAATATGCCGCAGTTAACATTTCAGTAACGTATAGTTTGTGTACAACTGTTTTATAAATGTGAGCGATCACGTACAGTTGCATTAAGAGAAATTCGCACAAAATTAGGACAAAATGAAGTGCCTACACAGTCAACAGTTCATAACTTAATTAAGAAATATGAAGAGACGGGGTCTGTTGTTGATAAGGCAATACCAATAAGTCCTCGTGGTAGG
Organism: Rosalia funebris; assembly: GCA_037954035.1. NCBI lineage: Eukaryota > Metazoa > Arthropoda > Insecta > Coleoptera > Cerambycidae > Rosalia > Rosalia funebris. The sequence goes on from JAZFAV010000015.1 coordinate 39,288,551, forward strand.
TGAGATGAAAATATTGTTGCATTGAGAATAAGTATACAGGAGTATCCAAACACATAAGTTCACACATAAGTTATCTTAGAAGACACTTTACATAGATATAAATTCCTTTTATATATTGACATATATTCTACATCGATTACGAAACCGAAAATGTTGGTGTGGAAATAATATACGATGATTCGATATGGTCGTATAAACAAGCCCTATTCCCCCAGGTGCACCCTTCAGTCCTCGGCGTTTCGCGAGGCGGAAAAACAGGTCTGGAATGTCGACCAAGTAAAAGCAAATAGCCTGAGGTTTGTCAATTGTTCCATATAGTTTCGTGCGCTCTATTATACTGACGAGTGTGCCGAAGCGATTATGCCTAAAAGGATAATGGAGCTGCCTTGTACTTCGAAAACGAAATGGATGCTCTTTCTAATCTTGATCTTTTTTGATGTTTTTCTACTTCGGGGTCTTTAATGGGACAAACAAAGAGGAAATTTATAGGCAGACAGTATTTTGGGCGTAAAGACTGTAATTTAAAAGTATTGACAAGTTTGTAACGATGACAACGCCCACATATCCTGTGTGTTCGAATAAATTAAGTAACTTAAATAAAAACGAAGCTGTATTTTGTGAAGACGTTATTCATGCCGTTTTTCTAAATAAGTAGGGGGTCCTGAACACAATCTATTAAAGTGAAAAATTTTGTATGTTCCACCATAATGATTTGCTAGATATTTGACAATACTTAAGTATACTTGTATTGATGAGTATGTTTCAATTCATCCAGATCCAGCATAGTAGAATGTTATTTAAAATATTGCAATACAGGTAACATAAAATACAGATAAAAATCCTAATAATTATAGCCCAAAATAAAGGGGAATACAACATTTTTTTAAAATAACAAACAAAGAGTCTTATGGTCCTTGTTAGCTTATTTAAATTTTCCTTACAATTATAATGTAAAAGTGCAACTTTATTTAATATAATTTTTCCGAAGTTCTCTATCAAAGTGTAGTGACATGGGTGTATATAAGTCCTGGGAATGGCTTCTGGAACATAATAATGTTACGACTTGCCCAAAGTCGTTATCATATTGAAAACATAATGTATTTTTATTATTTCAATAAGCCTAAGGCGCTCGTTCGATTCGAACAACGGACGCAGAGTAATACGCTGAAAATTTGAGAGTAAATAGTCATATATCGCAAGGGGAAAACTTTTTAATATACATACATAAAAGAAACGATAATAAACAGTAAAAATGGAAATATAAATGGGATCAAAATGAAAATGGGAATAAAAATGAAAATGGGATGTACCATGTAAATGCATAAAGACAGAAAAGTGAGCTGATAGTGAAGAAAAAAACATCAGTGTCCCTAATTAATTCTGAATGTGTATTTCTCCTACTTTTGCGCATTGAAATAGGTCTAATATAAATTGATCTGCTAATATATCGAAGAGGAAGAAATTTATTCTAATCTAAAAAAAGAATTTTCTAAATATGTTGAAGTAAACCTTAAAGATGGTATGTCTATTGGGCCATAAATTAGATAATAATTAACAAAAGGCGATGAATTTAAGAACATGATTTAATAGTTATTAATTATGTAAGGGAATTAACAAGCTTTTAATCCACGAGAAAAATGGACACCCGAGGCGCAGCCGAGCGCCCATTTTTTCGAACGGATTAAAGGCTGCTAATTCCCGAATATAATTCAACGTTTTACCCACGACCACAGGAAAAATCAGTCAATTAGGAGGTGAAATATTCTGGTTTTGAAAGACCTCAGATTCGACAGATTTATTTTGATCAAGAAAATTGATTTTGAACTGAAAATTTTTATATAATAAAATGGTGCGTGGTATTATGAATTTTAATCCACTAGTGTATTAGAAGGCCTCTAATCCACGGAACAGACATATTATACCTTCCTAATATAGTGGTCGCGGATAAACAATATTAAACTAGGAGCTGGGAGTGCTCTTAACATACCTGTATGTCCTTCAAGTTTTCTTAATAATGTCAAAGTAGATAGTTGCTACGATATTGCGAGACGCTTAGTCCATACAAGGGAATTAAATGTTGTCTTTTTGACAATTTACTTAATGGATTACTTTCTCATCTTTTCCGACTTTTTCCAGTTCGTAAACTATCTGAAATGTAGTGTAAAATTTGACACCAATTTCACACCAAATGGGGTATATTTGAGGACACCAGTTTAGTATGAAAAGAACCTCTCAAGGCCGTGGCAGAATTTTATCAAACGCATGTGTGAATTTTCATACGAGCAATGGAATAAAGTCAACACAACTACAACGTCTGATGTAAAGTTCACCTTCGGATATAAGCTTTATTTGAAATTTACACCTTTTACTGTTCATATTGTACAATGAAGAAAAATAAAACACCTTTGCAATATAATACACTGTGTTACATTTTTATTTTTAATATTCAAATTTATTTACTGAACTAATGATATATTAGAGTATATTACACTCGTATGTATGCAAGTCTATAAAATATTAATATATTTGTGAACAGCGCAACTCCTTACTATCATATTTGTAATAGTACTTGTAAAAGGTGGTCCAAACAAAACTCACGATGTTAATTGTAAATAAAACAAAAAGTTTTCAGAGAATTATCTTAATATTTTTTGTTATGATAGAAGGATCTATGACAATTATGTGTGAAACAAAATATCGGCCAAATGCTCGTCACGGCTTCGGTGGCATACCTCTATCCGATGGTCCATATTTTCAATAACTCTGAGACATAATTCAATGTCGTTAATGTGCCGAATTATCTCATCCTTTAGCTCTTGGATTGTTCTTGGCTTATTGACGTACACTTTTTCTTTTAAATATCCCCAAAGAAAGAAGTCCAACGGTGTCAAATTAAATGATCGTGGCGGCCAATTAACATCGCCACGACGTGATGTAACACGGCCATTGAATTTCTCGAGCAAAAGTGCCACTGTTTCGTTGGCTGTGTGGCACCATCCTGTTGGAACCACATATCGTCCAGGTCCATATCCTCAATTTCTGGCCACAAGAAATCCGTTATTATCTCGCGATAGCGAACACCATTCACGGTAACTGCTTGGCAGACCTCATTTTCGAAGAAGTACGGCCCGATGAGGCCGCCAGCCCATAAACCGCACCAAACAGTCACTCTTTGTGGATGCATCGGCTTTTCAACAATCACTCGTGGATTCTCATTTGCCCAAATGCGGCAATTCTGCTTGTTAACGAATCCACTGAGGTGAAAGTGTGCCTCATCGCTGAAGATGATTTTCTTTGTAAAGTCACCATTCACTTCTGTCTGTTCAACCAACCATTCGGCGTATTGACGACGCTTGAAATGGTCAGTAGGCTTCAGCTCTTGAGTCAATTGTAAGCGTGTAAATTCAAATCTTTATTCAAAATTCGCATTAGTGATGTTCGTGAGATGTTCAATTGTTGGGCACGACGATGAGTCGAGGTTGACGGCTCTTCTGCTACACTATCGCGAACAACAGCAATGTTTTCCGCAGAACGAACTGGGCGAGCATGCACAGGTGTTTTCACATTTCCTACAGACCCGGTTTGCTGAAATTTGCGCACAATTCTCCAGATTGTGGACACATTTGGTCGATTATGCTGACCAAAATAGTCACGAAGTGCACGAAATGCATTTTGATTTTCGTAAAAGACTTCAACAATCTTAACGCGCTGCTCAATTATGTACCTCTCCATGGTTGAATTTGTCAAACACTGAAACAAAGAAATGTCAAATTAAGTTGGGCAAAAAACTTGACGTTAAGGTGTGACTCACAATTAAGATCGTGCTTTATGGTTGGACCATCCTATATTATAGAGTTTTCCAATAAAATATTATGATATTATCTTAATGTGACTATTCTTCTGGTTTAATAAGTAATAAATGTGCTTTGTTGATATCTAGATGCATTTGGATATTCACTAATAATTCTTCTGATTGAATGAGGAGATTTAGTTCTTACTGAAAATAACGGTTACAATTAAAACAGTACTAATTAATTAATGGAGTGTTACCTAATTATTAAGTTCACTATTTAATAATTGGGTATATTCATGATAAGACTAATGTGTTATTATTAATAAGTGCACAATGACAAGTGCTCAAAAAAATCCTCCAGTAAATTTTTGAAAATTTAAAATATTATTTAAACATTTAATATCTATTATTTATAACACAAAGTTTCCAGATGGTAGTTTTATAAACTATCGCGAGATGGAGTTTTCTTTATACTCCAATCCATCTGTAAATTCCTTAAACATTAAAGATAAAACAAATTAAGCCAAAACAGCTGCTCCCCCGGCTATATGCCGTCGACGGGCACTGAATTATATGGCGAAATTTGCCATGTTTTGTTCCAACATAGAACTAGAATACAATGATTTGGATTGCTCGAAAATCACAAGGAAGATGCAAATCGTCCTTTATCGTAGTATACCGCTAACTACAGACCGGTTTCGACCTTATTGAGCCTCGTCAGTGTAGTGTAAGCGAGCATACCTTTGACAAAACGAGGCTTCACATCTCATAGACACCGGAACAAAATACGGTAAATTTCGCCATATAATTCAGTGCCCGTCGACGGCATATAGCCGGGGGAGTAGCTGTTTTGGCTTAATTTGTTTTATCCTTAATGTTTAAGGAATTTGCAGATGCATTGGAATATAAACAAAACTCCATCTCACGACAGTTAATATCTATTAGTTTTAATAAACTCAGCCATGACGATGACTATGTTTGCTTCTTAGGACAGACAAACCATTTGGGTAGTATTTAGAATTCATATAGGCGCATTGTTTCAATTTTTAAAAACTGTTAATAATTGTTCTAATTGGGATTTGAAAATATTTGGATTTGGTAATTATCTTGCTAAAATTTATATATTATTATTATTATCATTATTAAATAGTAAGCAGGCAGTAAATGAGAAGCGATATACAAAATATGCAGTAATATTGTTTACTTCATCGTCGCGAAACCCAAATAAATTAGGTACATATACATAATACCTATCCGGTGAAATAATTCAGCGACTCATTTAAAAAATTCAACACATTATTCAGTCTTAACGTGTCCTACTTTCCACACTATTTAATTTACGCAACCAAAAACATTTTTACTAAACAAATTTCTTATTAATCAACTAATTACAGTCCTGCGAGAAATCTTTTAATTTTTAATTCTTATAGCAACAAAAAGCCCGACGCGACGCCCATTTAGCGCTAGCTACGAGTTTAATTAAGTTACGGTAACGTACCCTGTAACAATAAGCTCTCATTAATTCCCGAGGTAATTTTTTAAACTTTCGTACAAAACTAGTACTAAAGTGAAAAAAGCATTAAACTAAACTTCCTCAGATATGTCGCTTTGTGAACGTTTCTTAGAACTTCTGGCGCAAAATAAGACATTTAATTTCTCAAGAAATGTCAGGCATAAGTGGAATAGCAGGAGCCTTATCAACATATAATAAAGCAGCGAGTGTAATATTTTATCTCGAGAACTACAATAGAAATTTGCATTATGTATCATAGCCTAATTAATGCCATCAAAATATGTTTAAGTAACTGTAATTTTATCTTTATCAATTTTGACAGTTCAGCTATATCGGAAATGGGCTTGATTCATTCGTACGAGGTTCCGTGATTTCTGAATGAATTAGATGTCTAATCTATTGCAAGTCAATTTTTCATCCTCAATTGCTATGGAAAGAGTCATGACTATATGAAAGGATAATGGATGTAAATCAAGAACAAAACGCTTACTAAATATCAGGAAGTAGTTAGTCAGAATCATAGTTTATAGAGAATTTATGTTATAGATAGAAGAACCACACTCAAGGTTTAATTTAGTTAAGAGGATTTGGTTACTAGTGGATTTGTTGCCAGCTATCGTAAAGCTGACAATATTATGGAGACGCAGTCTCTTTGGTTCTAATAGAAATAGAGCAACTTGTTGCACTGATATCGATTTCAGCGTATCAACAATAAATCCTATAATAGTTTTGGATGGGTAGACTTCACAACCCGACACGTAGAAATATTCTGTAGATAAGAAATATTGTCGAATATATCGACGAGAGGATCCTACACAACGGTGTAAACAACTGACGATTCTATCCCCGTGTCTTCAGTAACAATCAGTATGATTAAGTTTGTAATAGAAAGAGTAACTTACAATGTGATCAAATTGACAACGAACAAATACAAAACCTTCTTATTTCCATTTCGTATTTCTTAAACTTTCAATGCAGATCTTGTTCATTTATAAACTAATAACATTTTTTGGGTTCGTTGTCTAACGAGTCGTGCTCCAAATATTTCACCGTTTCTTACTGATGTCATCTTTAGTGATGAAGTAGCACCTGATATTACAGTTAGCTCTGTAGGAGAAGCCCAACCAGTTTTTTAAGAATACTAAAATATTATATGTTTCTCAATGCATATTTCGCCAACCAAGTTAACATAATCGAGAGATAATTGAAACAGTCTTAATAATCAATCTCCCGATTATGCCAATTTAGTTTACGAAATGCGCGTTAAGAAACGTGCAATATTTCGGTGTTCGTGGAAAAGTGATATTCCTTCTTTGCTGTATCAAAGGGTCCATCCTCTTCCCAGTATGGCAGTACGGCTTAAAACATATTATTCCACGATTGGGCATTGTCCTTGACTTCTTCGCTATAGTAATTACTCCTTAAATTTATGAAGCGAATTACTCCTTAAGATAATCTATAATTAAATAATTTGACTGAAATATAACCAAGAGAATATCCGTTAAGGAATTATTGATGAATATTTCGACATTTCAAATCAGTCTCATAGTTTACATCATTAATTGTAAGAGATATTTACAGTAATATTTGTCACCATTTATTGAAATATCGTATCTGAGCATTGAGTAGGACATCAAACCATTCGATTGATTGTTTTTCTAATGTATGGTTGAGAGACGTCAACGATATTTTTTTAATATCAGAACAAACGATTACATCTTTAGTTATGTTTAAGAATTAGATAAATGATTGACTTCGGGTAAATTTTTGGAAATTAAAAATGATGAATTGCCAATTTTTTATACAGTTCTATTGAACATGAGGAAAGCTAATTGAACTAAAAAGTAGAAATTTTTCAATATATATATATATATATATATATATATATATATATATATATATATATATATATATATATATATATATATATATATATATATATATATATGTGCAAGAAACTTACTCTCAGTTACATCTGTAATCATTACGACAATGGCATTCAACATAACATGTCAACTTTTAATTTTGTAGTTGGTATTTTAGTTCGAAGAACTGAAGAAAATCTAATTATTCTCTTCAGTTTGGTAGCAGTAGGTACACCTTAAATCCAGCTACTGTTCTGTTTTGTATTAATGAGGTCAATATTTAATAATTCATTACGTCGTTTTCATTCGAGTTGATGGAATGGAGATAATGATGTAGAATAGACGGTTTAGTAATTATGAAAAAAAAAAATAGATTTAGGAAATTCGCGATTAAACTCTGTGCAGTAAATCAATATCTATATATTTGCGTATTTTAAAACCTTTCAGTTAAAAATTGTTCAAACCTGAGCATAATATATCAAGTGAATTACGACTTACTTTAATATGTATTTTTAGTGTTGCCTTCGTACAATGTAGCTTCGTAACATAACTTAGTTGATGGATATGGGTACTATATAGTTAATATTTTGATAGTTGACATACTCTGTTCCATTTTAATTTGGCATAATCAAATATTGCAAACTGGTGTTTGGAACCAGTAGGTTAATAAATCTTTCGACAGGTTTCGACTTCTTCTCCTTTCAAGTTTGCTATATATTAGTTATATTATTATATTATTTTTATGAACAAGCACTTCCGCGATTTATTCTCTTTCGTCTGTAGTTGCAAATATATTTATGAAAACGGGTTTTTTTATACACATACGTGAATTATATATTTGTTATTTGACAAAAAAATTTAGATTCCTTTCTACATCATGCAAATTCTTTATTATATCTGAGGATGTACTGTTCATCAAGAATGGGAAAAAGTGTGAGATTCTCCAGGCATGCGTAGAAGAAAGAGTGAGGTAGCATTCGGAGGGAAAAGGATGCACTTTACGCGCGGCCAAATCGAACTCTGTGTACATTCACATTCAATATATATTCACCGATATTCACTCTGCAAAGATCTCAATCAGACTGAGTAAAGATCAGGCTATTTACTGCGCACCTCATGGGCAGTCCGATATTACAGTTTTGAGACTTGTTCCTATTCTTGTTGAGCTGTATATACCTATATCGGCTGAAGACCATGTTGTCAAATCATAAATGTATCATTCACATGCCTAAAGCAACAGTAACGTTTGAGAGAAGACGAACTGTTTCATCATTGTCTCTATTCAATTGTCTTGAATGAGGAGAGTGTGATGGGTTATCCCCTTATACATTTATGACCTTGTTCATATAAAAAATGTGGCCTAATTCAAATAATGTATGCCGAGTTGCGACTACATTCGAACAGAATAGCTATTAGTAGATAGCTATTTTCTTTAATTTTTTGAACCAGAGGATGCTAATAAATCCTCTATATTGCTGATATAGAGGATTTTGATATGACCAGTGCATAATTTAATTACCACTTTATGCTGTTATTCTATGACATTTATCAGAATAATGAATGATGTAGACTTTGAGTACACATTTAAATGTAGCGCACTCTCCCTACTTTCACTGGAAATACTTCAGGCCATGACTATTCTTTTTAATTTTTAACTCGTTGATCAACAGTCGTTTGCCTATATTTAAAAGAACTAACGGCCTGTGTTTTGTAAAAATATAAACAGCTCTAAATTATACTTCAGAAAAACTATCGATTACTTTGGTCTCTCATTCGAATCACATACAGGGTGTCTCACCAGGAACTGCATCGATCGATATAGGGAAAAGTACACACCAGAGAATTTTGAAAATTTGGGAAGATACTAATGGCAGTGTGGCCAATTTAACTAAAATAATTACAAGCATCTGGCAAGTCGATACCAACTTGCTTATTTTAAATGGAATACCTATATATTTTAGGGTTTTCGAAAAGAGCATAAAATTCTGAGTCAAGAACATGTAGGATACCCTATGCCTAAACCCAGCCGTTTTAGAGATATTTGAAATTAAAAGAAATTTTACAGGTGTAATGGTTTACAGTAACCTTTATAACTCTCTTCGTGTAAAAGATACTAATTTGCTTTTTGGTATGTAGAAAGAACACAAAGAGAGCTGAACTCTACAATTCATTCAAGAATGGTATACCAAGTGTTCCATTTTTGACGTTACATTTTGTAAATCTCAAACCGCGAAAACTTGTTTAGGTCAAATAGAATACCCTATATTTTTTACATCAGGTTATGTAAAATTAAATTTCTTTTTTTATAATATAGGCGTCGTGGGGGTTTAAGTAACAAATGTTTGAAATATTTACGATTTTCTTAGGAATTCAAGAATTTTTAGTAAAAGTTTTATCAAAGTAGCCATGATTAGACACAAGCAGTAATGTCAGTCATTCTCTTATGTTAAAAAATGCCACCGCGTTTAAATTACACCCACGAAGACTTTTTGAATTTGTTTATTATTTATCGAGAATGTAATATAATGTAGATGAAGTAACATCAAGAACTTGTAGCACATTTGCTACTCGATATCCACAAAAACGAAAACCGTCGCCAAACACTATTTTCAAAAGTCTCTGGTGCGTACTTTTTCCTATATCGATCGATGCAGTTCCTGGTGAAACACCCCGTATAGAAAAGTTTAAAGCATTCTGACAATACTGTTAGTAAATATTTGGTAATGATGATAAATATGTTTAACTAACAAGACTGCCTGCTGTAAAAAATTCGATATAATTTCCCATAGTCGTGTTGAAAGTCATTGACTTGGTTAATATTTAATTGAGTTTTTGAAGACGAGGACTAAAATATACCAAATCTGTAATTAGAGAAACTTGGAACATCCAAAAATAGATAAAACCAAGTTAGCCATGTAACAAGATATATGCCTCAAAGGAATTTGGGAAAGTGAAATTAAAAACCCTGAAAATTGTACAGCGAAAGCAAATGGAAATAAATTACCAGGAATATATTCCCTCGACGCTTTCACGGCTCTGCTTTATGTGTTACTGAAGTTATCTCATATTTATAAAACTAATTAATAAATTTGAGGGTTTTCGCACACGTTTTTACACGCGATTTCCATTCTCTTGATGGCCCATTAACCAACGCCAATTTTCTACACGTTATGTTTACGATAATTACGATAAAATTTCAAAGCATATTAACTTACTGCTCGGTAATCTTAAATGTCAAAAGGTCATGATCTGTTTTAGGTACCTAATATATCACGTACGAATGCTCAATTTTACGAGCAATGTTTGTCTGGCACTTTATCAATATTAAAAAGGATTTAATACCTCGTAAGGAACATCTGAAGCATATATATATATATATATATATATATATATATATATATATATATATATATATATATATATATATGCATAATAGTAGTTTTATCTAATATAAGAAAAATTATAAGTTTTATCTAATTTTGCAAAAAAAAAAAGAAATTCATTGAACGCTTGTTGATGCTTATTGTACTAAACTACACCTATCTCATTGTTGAATTGTGCGCAACTCTTAGAGCAATATATTCTGCGTAGCTCACCGTATTCTGGGATGCTTCAGGTTTTCTAATAAATAAATAACGTATTACCATGTACAAAAGTAATTAGTAATACCATGTAGTAAAACTACTATGTTTACATTACCATGTAAACATCTTCTATCTGCTGAAGGTTAAAGTAGTGTCATCTATAGAAAGCTATGCTGCTTCTCATTTCAGGATATTAGGAATCATCAGTGCAAGTATACCGAACTATACCTGGTGCTCTGAGCCACAAATACCAATATTCATTGGCAGACGTATTGGTTCTGATGGATTTGCAGCAAGTTGAACGAGATTACTTACTCTTTCCTCGCCCATCGTGTAGACCGGGACCGTTGTACGAAGGTGGGCCAAGCTTTGCCTCCGCTTTCGCGGATCTTTAGGTGAGAGGCAAGTGCCGCCCGCAAACGAGACCCGCGCCACTGGCAGCGGATCGCTCCCCTCGGCCTCCTTTAGTCCTGACGCCTTTAGTCCCGCTGGCAGGAACTTCTTCTCGGCTTTTTCTTTATCGTTGATCGCCTTGCTTTTCTACATTGCTTCGCTAGCTCAGCCCCCCGGGGGGTGTCTCGTCGTGGGCGCCCAAACCAGTGCGGCGCCTGGGAATTTAGCTCATGTCAGGTGATCTTCCACGACAATGCGGACGAACCGCGCCACTTGGATCGACATCAGTAGGTGAATCTTGTTACTCGGGAGGGGTCCTTCTCAGTTCGAGAAGGATCCCAGGGTTAGGAGTCAGTTTTGTTTTGACCTGTATAGGGGGTCTGCTTCGTTATACTATCTGGATCTTGGGTCGCCTGTGTCTTCGTGGGTCGTAGTCCGAGACCGCTCGGATGAGAGGGTTGTTGTGGACAGCTGCCTGATTGTAGAGCTTCCGAGCCCTGGCTCGGATTTTCTCCGTCGCGGTGGTGAAGTCAGGTCACGCCGGATGTCGGTGTTCTTCACGTACCACGGTGCGTCCACGGCACGGCGGAGGGTAACCACGGCACGGCGGAGGGTAACATTCTCGATGGCCTAAATCTTCTTCAGGTGTACCTGAGCAGCTTAGCCCCAAGCTGTCGATGACATCAGTTGGGGATGAAGGACTTGTCAGATGAGGCGCAGGTTGTTCCTGAGGTTCAGCTGGCTCTTGCTTCCTGTCACCGTCCAGAGTTTGGCAGCGGTAGCTTTGGCGCGTCCCGTCGCCTGGTCGATGTGGTCCTTCCATGTTAGGGGCTTGTCTATGACGACTCCAAGGCATTTGGTCTTGTCTCGCCACTGGATGTCTAGTGAACTGGACGTCTCCGTTGAAGTTCATGTGTCCATCCGGGGATTTCCACGTCTTCTTGAAAAGTACCGCCGTGCTTTTCTCGGCGTAGATGGCCACCCTCCATTTGTTGCACCAGTCAGCTAGTTCCTCGGCAGCTCGCTGCAGGTACGTTGTTGCCGTGTGCGCCCTCCTCGACTTCGCGACGATCGCCGTATCGTCTGAGTAAAGCGCAGTGGCTGTGCGCTCCGTCCTTGGCAGGTCTGAGGTGAAGATGTCGAAAAGGTGGGGTGACAGCACCGCGCCCTGTGGTACTCCGGCCTCCATGGTCCTGTAATCTGATACAGAGATCCTTGTTCTGGCTCGGAAACGCCTTCCGATCAGGTAGGACTTGATCAGCTTCACCAAGCCCGTCGGGTAGCCCATGTCTACCATCTTGACTAGAAGTCTGTCGTGCCACACTTTGAACCCCTCCGTGATGTATTCCACCTGTTGCAGCACTTACAGCTCCGTTGAATGTCGCGGTCTATAGGCGACCTGCTCGTCAGTGATGACTTCCAGCTCTTTGGTCGTCTTGTGGAGGCGGGCTATGATGAGTCTCTCTATCACCTTGCTGAGCGTCCACAGCAAGCTGATGGGCCTGAAATGTGATGGATAAGTTAGATTCTAACCTTGTTTCGGTATGAATATCACATCAGCTATCTTCTATCCTTCTGGGAAGTGGCCGGTCCGCAGGACTCCGTTCGCGATGTTCAGCAACGCGGCGACTCCTTTCCCTGGCAGCCTCCTTAGTGCTATGTCGCCGATGCCATCGTGTCCCGGGGCTTTCCTGATCTTGAAGGTGCTTACGGTGGCCTTGATCTCTTCCATGGTAACTGGTCTGAATAGCGTGCCCCTCTCCTGACGTCCTCCGTCCACTCCTCGTCTTCTTCTTCCGGGTGATTTTCGCGGCACCGGAGCTCCAGACTGTCTGCGGAAACCGTTGCTTTGTCCTCGTCGGTGAACACGAGCCCTCCTCCTCCCTGAAAATATTATATATACTTACTCTTGTACGAAGCTGGTACAAGCATTCATGTAGAATATTGGCAAACGCTATCTACCTACAAAAGAACAAAGTGTTACCTACGGGAAGCTATGCTGTTTCTCATTTCTGACGCAGATTACTTCGTAACACCACATCAAGTGTAATCAGGGGCGGTAATATAGAATTGTTCCCCCCCCCCCCCCTTATTATTAGTTAATAATATAAGGCAGTGGTTAGCTCTACGAAAGTTGGAGATATAACATCCGCGTTATATTTCCGACAGTGGGATGGTAAACGTTTATGCTTAAATCTACGAAAGCTTTTACGTTTAAATCTACGAAAGTGAGGTTAGGTTGCTAGAAATACTAGATTATCATAAATTTGTAATTAAGTTAGTGCAATAGCAGAAATGCCTGTTTTTTTAAAGGCAGGATCTTTAAAACATTATAAGAACTTGAAGAGTTCATAAAGGATGTTGAAAATGATGTTTATACAATTATTTAAAACGGAGTCGACTAAACTTAAGTCCATGATCAAAACCTATACGAAGAAGTATATGTTTGTCATAGTGTTGATTGTCCTATGAAATTAACTAATTATCTAATGCTGAAAATGTACATAACCATGATGTGGACGAAACAATGTTCAGATTACTTCCTAAACAACGAAAACTAAATTCAGAAGAAAAAAGTGAAGTTTGAAATCTAAAACAATTAAACGTCCTATATGAACTCTTCAAGTTCTTGTAATGTTTTAAATGTCCTGCCTTTTCCAAAACGAGCATTTCTGCTACTGCACTAACTTTAAACTTAATTACAAACTTATGACGAAATACCGAGTATTGCTAGGAACCTAACCTAACTTTCGTAGATATAAACGTAAACAGTAAAGAACCAGCAGTGATCAACATAATAGCTTTCGTAGATTTAAGCATAAACACATCCGAGTGTCAGAGATATACATCCCATTTTCGTAGAGCTATCCACGCCATAATATACGAGGGCGGATCAAATATAAACGGGACTTTATAAAACAAAAATTATTTATTGAAAAACAAAAGGTCAAGCTATTTTATTTTTCTATATATTCTCCTGCTTTACAAATACATTTTTCCCAGCGAGAAGGAAGGTTTTTTATCTCAGTATCGTAAAATGAATCTGGTTGAGTCAGGAGCCAATTGCGCACGAATCTGTCTACGCCATGGTCATCTTCAAATCGTTGCCCTCCTAGAACTTCTTTAAGCGGCCCAAACAAATGAAAATCGCAGGGCGATAAGTCCAGATTGTTGGGAGGATGTTCAAGTGCAGTTCAGTGCATTTTTTTCAGTTTTTCGACGTTAGAGTTGCAGTATGGGGCCGTCATTGTCGTAAAGGAGGATTGCCTCTCGAATCGATTTACTTCGTCCTTTACGGCGATATGCAGCTCTCACCTAGTTCAATAGCTTGCAGTAGTAAGTAGCATTGATTGTGCATCGCTCATGCAAAAAATCAAGGAGCCGGTCGAAAAGAAGCTGTTGAATCCTTGCCAGCTGACAGTCAAGTCTTAGATTTCACTGAGGCTACCTCCGCCTTCCTCCTCTACTCCATACTGGCTTGTTTGGACTTCGGCGTGTAGTGGTGGACCCACGTTTCGTGACAATCCGACTCAAAAATGCATCACCTTCTTTCGCAAATCTTGCTGTAAGCCTCTGACAGGCCTCCAAACGTCTCAACTTCTGAGCTGCGGTCAAAAGGCGAGGGACCCACCTGGCATACACTTTACGGAACTCCAGATCGTTTTTGATGATCGATTTACAGCTCACGTAACTTATTCCGACCTTTTCTACAATTTCGGATGCAGTCACCTGTCGATCTTCTTCATGAATGTCTAGAACCACGCGAATCTGTTCGTAATAGTGCTGGATCGAGAACGGCGATCATGTTTTTGATTTTCCACGCGTTCTCACCCTTCCTTGAACTCTTTATGCCGGGCAAGTACACGAGTCCTTGACAGTGGTTGGTCCCTGAACTGTGCATTCAACCTACGGAAAATTTCCGCTGTTTGAACTCCTTCATGAACAAGAAATTTTATAACAATCCGTTGCCGTGTGCACCACGGCATCCGACATCGTGGGCGCTACTGACGAACTGGTCGAGAGTGAGCAATGGGCAGCTCTTCCCATTCGTAATGACCCCACCTAAGTATACTAGAACCTCGAGCCTGGTCCTAAGTACCGTAGATGCTCAGGAAGAAAAATCCCGTTTATATTTCATTCACCCTCATAAATATAGATATAAGGATATAGGTACAGACGTACGAGACAATCGAATACGTCGTACATAATAATAATCTGAACCAATCTGAAGTAGTATCTAGCTATAGTAGATCTAGCTTTGGTTGAGCTGATATATTTAGATACCCTATTTTTAGAACTCTCCTAAGCGAATTATGATAGATTATTATTCCTTAACGACAACTACGAAAAACAGTTTTATTACGCTTTTATTATATGACTCTAATAATTCCATCAATAACTACAGTTATTAATTGTATCTTGATCGTTTCCAATTGAATAACAATATTAGTTCGACTTGAGCTCCTATCGTGTGTAATTGATTTAAGGTCTCGAAATAACCTGTTATTTGCTGGCATTGGATATTAAAAGAGAAAGATGGAGTCAAACCATTCCCCGTTAAAAAGTCTGTTACTTTCGTAAACCAGATAATAACACAGGCCAACAAAGATTTTGTGATCGGACTTTTTTACTTTTAGGCTTAGTAACATACCATGAACTACACAGAAACACTATTTTTTGTTTCCATCACGCACCAGTATTTGTAAATGTACATTATACAATAGTTTGTAGCTTTTGAAACCGAGGTTTTAAAAACAGAGTTGGTCGCTGGGGATATTCCGGTTTTATGCTATTCAGGCATTTACGTAGTCGCTGTAGTACGTTTTTTATGTGTGTACGTTTACTCGTGACATCGGGTCGTGTGTTTTTATTTTATTTTAAAAATGCCTAGAAGTTGTAAAAATACACCAAATATATTTTGTTATGTCTGTGGCTGTTTTGTTGTAAAAAAGTTTAGGCGTAATATTACACCGCTATTACAAAAACTAAACTCGTTCTTTAAAATTAAGCTTGGATATCAGGAGAAACCCTGGACACCCCATATCGTGTGTAAAGTATGTGAAGAAGGTTTGAGGTATTGGAGTAATAGACAAAGGAAATCTCTTCCTTCTGGTATACCAATGGATTGGAGAGAACTTACAAATCATTTTGATGATTACTACTTTTGTTTATGTAATGTAAGTGAATGCAACACCAAGAACCTTAAAAATATAGTATATCCTAGTGTTCCATCCGCCATTAGACTGGTTACACATGGACCAGATATCCTTACTCCAGAAAAAACAGTCAGCTTGGCTGAAGTTGCAAGTTCATTTTTTTCATGCTCTCAATTCATTTTCTGCATGCTTATCTGGACTACTTTCCAGAAAATCTTGGTGCTGTTTGTGAGGAGCAAGATGAAAGTTTCTCACAAGACATAAATGAGATGGAAGGGAGGTACTAGGCTCGATGGGGTGTGGCGATGATGGCAGATTACTGCTGGATGCTGAAAAGAGAACATCCAACGAATGATTACACAAGAAAAACTACAAAACGAAGTTTTTTGATAAAAATGGATAAATTTTGGATAAAAATGGAGAAAAAAAGAAATTAGGGGCTCAATACTATTTGTATTATTGCTTTTTGCTATGTTTTTAATGTTTATTAAATATAGTGTTTATTAAGATGTATTTTTTCCTTTAATTTTTAATTTATGCTGATTATTCAGTTGATCAAAAATCTTACGTGAGGGGCAAAAACGGAAGATAGATATAAAATTAACATACATAACTCACTCATAATCACTTATCAAACCCAAATCAACTTTCAAAATGTTAATATTTTTAGGCCTGTGTAATATATTGTGGATTATAATAATATGAGTACTACAAGTTTTCATATTGTGATCATTTTGAACATATATTGCTTCTAGTGCTGAAAATGTATTTATTTAGAGAGAAGAAATGTTCTTGATACATCATCAATTTCAACATGTATAAATATGGATTTAGTTAGGCGAAATTATTTCCTGTAAGTGATGATTCTGTATAACAAAACCTCATTTAATTTAACTAATATTTCTTAGTTTATAGAGTTGTGAAAACTGTTTAAAATCAATTAAGTAATTCTACTGATTTTTTAGATCTACATAGGTAATTCTATTTTCATTGAGATTTAACATTTTTGGTCTTATCTACCATTTTGTCTCGTCTAACATCATCTAATCTATTGTTTCAATAGTGATACTGAAACGGTAGAAGTATTTTTATCTAATCTAATGGATTCGACAGCATACAAGATCAAAAAAACCTAATCAATCTAACTAAAACTAAAACTTTATATGAAATAATTACAGTCAATTAAAATCGCTTTTCATCAATAAAATATTTTAATTTTTGAATAAATTAATATCGGGAATTTGGAAAAAAATTTTAGAGAGATAAAGCATATAATCAATATAATGTATCATCTCCAAATCTACTCCATGCTCCTTGACTTTCTGACAATCTCAAAAATATAGAGGTTAGTTGACTCCAATTCCGAGATTTTCCAAAGACAACCAGGACGGGAGACCAGGAAATTTATCGGCATCCTCGGACTATTCTCTAATCCCATGTTCAATTGAAACTGGAGGCAGTTCTGTTGTAGTCTGGTCGACTCGAAAGGGATGAAGAGTCATTTCATTTCATCGACAAATAGAAGCTGTCAGTCTATTAAGTCATGTTAGCTTTTTCCGTTTATCAGTATTTTCATTTGATTTTGTGCAACTAAATAATTCTTGTGCTTTTCTATATTTACCTTTATTTATTTAAGTTCATTTTTGCATCTTACCTTGTTATGATGTGATATACCGCTTCCTTCTTTTTTGCTTCCTTCATTGATTATTTATTCTTACATTGACCCAACAATAATTAGAAACTTATAAGTGAATTAGAACAATGTTCTCTTTATTGATTACAGCTAAAATGCAAATAAGTATTTAATGATACATCAATTCTTATCTAATTAATTGGAATGTTGCAGATTATATGACGATACTTCTTTATCATTCAACTGGTAGTAGTTTGAATAAATTAGGATAAATTTTGTAGTTGATGTAAAACTGAATAAATTGAGATTATTTAAAATACGAGCAACATTGTTTTTGTTTTCAAAATCAATCCATTCATTTAACAGCTCAGATTATCACTGTTTTTATAAATGTGCTAATGAACATGGTATCGTTGGATTGGCATTAGATAGGCCATCACAAAATTGTAATAACATATAGGGTGTCTTATTTAAAATTTTGAAGTTAATGTCACGTGACCGGAAATGTACAGGTTAAATAAAGTCCTTTTATACCAAAAATGGGCAATGCTTTCGACTGTTTAACATCGCCAATTTTCAAAATTATTCTTCAAATAGGTTTCGAGATATCGACTGGCCAAAACTTCGTAGGTCACCCGGTATAACTCTTTTGTCCTGTCTAAATATAGCTAACTTAAGAAACCCTTCCCAGGCGATGTTATGACCTATTTCCTAAAAATAGATTTGTCTAGGTAATAACAGTCTAGGTAAGATTATTTAAGGAGGATATACAAGGACTCCAATGAAGCCTAGATGCTATATGATATATTTACCCTCTGGATAATACTCCCACCCCACCATTTCAAATTCAGAAGTTTCCTTTGACGCAATGTCTTGTCGATCCCACCAAACAAAGTGTATTATTTATTATATAAGATGTCATATTTGGCATAATATCACAAAAGTATACAACACCGTGGAATTTGCCAGACCTCATTTTGAAATTGCATGTTTTATCTGTACATCACGTACTCTTGGTTTACGTAATCATTTGCAACAATACAAATTAAATCTCGGAAATCTTCTTAGCCAAAATTATATCCTCTGTTTAAATCTTCTTTGTAATTTAGACGGATCAATGAAATAACAACATACGATAATGGAAGCTTACTTTATTGTTTGCGTTACAGCATTTAACAGACTTTTTCCTTACGTTTACATGGCATATTGTCCGCAGCGGTGATATAGGGGTCTGTGTCAGTTCTCAAACCAAACGAGTACCCGGGCTTCTCGTCCAGCAAGGGCTTGTAAATTGGCCCGGGCGATATCATCCTGGGACCAGGCGGGAAAACCCTCGGCGACATGGTGAAATCCGGCAACTTATTCTTGAAAAGGTTGACGCTAATGCCGTCGTACCTCGCCGGGCCTGGTGATCTCTCCTTACTCGTCAGAGGTTGTCTGTACGACATACTATATGCAGCGTTCGCTCCCAGATCAGGCACCTTAGGGCCAATAGTGGTCGGTAGCGTGTAGACGTCTGGACCTGGTATTTGGAATTTCCTCAGCGAGGGATATCTGAAGGACATCGAGTACGTCGGGGGCCTTGCTTCCTTCATCCTAGGAACCAGCTCGTTTCGGTACGTTCCGGGTCCAGGAACCTGGAACGGCTTCAGAGGTTCTGGTCTGGATTTCATGGAGAACGCTGGCGGCGTGGCCCTTCCAAAAGGAGTCATGTTGCGTACGTCGTATTGAGGGCCAGGTCCAATGGACTGTTTGGACAAAGGAAGTCTGATTCCCATGGAATATTGAGGGTTTCTGTACTTGGAAAAGTCATGCTCGGGATAGCCGGTGAGTGGTGGGAGTTTATATTTACCCGGTCCAGGTCCTATGTTCTTTCTGGGCATTTCTTCATGTAGTACTGTTGATTTTAAATGGAATTTTGAATGCGTGGATGATACTATGAATTATGGGGCGATTTTATGTCGAATGATTAAAAAAAAACTCATTCGGGCGTGTCTGAGACGTTAACTGTCAATCTGACATTTGACAGTATTAAGGTAATTATATTAACTTGGTTAATATCGTTAGTTTAAATTATGTAGTGGACTATAACGTGTTTAGTTAATCAAACTTATTATTAGGTTGATTCATAATTATCATGCGTTTTTAAACAATATTTATTATGAAAATATAAACATAAAATTTCAATAGGAACATGTTTAAATGGTTATTCTGGAGCATATTCACCCTCAACTTCAATAACTGCTTTCCATTTGTTTGACCGACGCGACGGTCGACTCCACAGACAAAGAAGTCGCGGTTCTTACAGTTAGAGCCAATCCATGCTTTGACGTCGGCCACCAACTCATCCAAATCGTTGTAGATTTTGTTTGCCTGCCAGTTTCTCGTCTGTAAGAGCTTCGAGTATGGTGGATGTGGGAGCAGATCCCATCCCTTATTGGCGATGGACTCAATAACACGACGGTCAACATGAGGACGTGCATTATCGTGGTGGAAGACGACTTTGTTCTTTTTGCGCGGTCTTTCCGTCGATTCGAATTGTTGATGTCGGAGAGTTTGTGGGGGATCCATCCAGCCAATTTCCATACCTATCCGAGCTATTTGAAGCAACGGACGATGGTGGAGGCCAAACATTGAAGTATTCGGCTAATATTCGAGTTGTCATGCTTTCGTGCTCTTCCACGGCTACTAGGAGTGCCTGATTGTTGAAATCCGATGGTTAACCTCTTCCTGGCTTGTCCTCCAAGTAGGTATCACTTAATTTGAAACCGGCAAAGTATTCCTGATATCGGCTTTCGCTGATTGTTCCTTCAACAGAAAGTTCGTTGACATCGCAAAATGACTGTGCTGCCTTCCATCCTCTGTCGAAGTGGTAAAGCATAATACGACAAATATAGGTTTTGGTTGGTTTTTGATGGTTTTCGATACTCATTTTTATCAATTATACAAAGAAGAATATTTTTATGAAAAAAAAAACGGAGTTCCAATTTTCACGAAGAAAAGATGTAGCAATATAAAGTCTGATAATTATGAATCAACCTATTATAATAATATAAATTAGATAAATAATCTTAAAGTAGTAATGTATGAATTAGAAATCTGTCTGGAAGTTACTAACAGAGTAGATTGTCACTAACGAGTAGAATTATATAGTAGTTGATGATAATTAAGAATCATCCAATGTCCCAAAAAATATATTTTCAAGAATTATGTCCTTAAATGAAACAAATGGATTTTCCTTTTGAGAAAATAATGTACTTACTAAACTTAATAATACTATAATAATGCATATTAACAAATATGTTATAATAATTTGACTCTAAATTATATGGAATATTCTGCTTCTAATGGCAAATCTAAACTGTCATCATGTAAATAAAGTGTCAGTTTTGTGGCACTACATCATCCTTAGAATTCCCCTCGTACTCTCAACCTCTATAATATAGATGTATTTCGAAAACAATATGAACACGAAACAGTCAACAAATTTTCCAGTGAATTTAAATTATCCCCATCAATCTTGCTCCATTGTTAAGACTGCCTTCAATGAGGCTCGAATTCGCAATCCCTCTCGCTGTTCTCCTTATTTACCCTCTGAATGCCACCCCCGGAGTAGTATAGCATTAATCAGCCGCTAATGAAATAAATACGCTAAACTAAGTACCAACAACCGACCATAACGACCAATCAGGGCGTTTGAATTGATGAGGCGAGCAGTTATTTGGTCCCTCCGATGGACTATGAAACGATTCTGGTCAGCGAGATGATGAATTGTTGGAAGTATATACTCCACACAAAATTAATTATCCGTGTGAAAATAGAAGATCTGAGCGATGTACGCATATTACGTCTTTCGAAAAATTCTTTTGTACTAGTACATGGGTCATTTCCTGAAAGAAACCGGTTCAACGTCTGTGTTGATATTTCTTGACTATTTCAATAAAGACGCTCGATTTTTAACGTAAATAAAATAAGTTGTGTGTAAGATATCCACTTAATTCTGTCTTATTTGAAAGAATATTTAATGGCATTGAGTATGGAATATAACGTAGTTCAAATATCCGCCGTGGCTTTGATTGGTGGCACGTATTCGGGAGGTTCAATTTTCGATGACTGTCGCATAAATTTGGCTGAATTTGCTGAATGGTGTTCGTTATGTTGACTTTGAGAGCATCAGTTGTTTTCGGTTTGTTCGCATAGACCTGCAATTTAAGAATGAAGTCTAAAGGCGTTAAATCGCATAATCTCGGTTGACAGTTCACGTCACGGCTGCTCGAGATAACCATGTCCTCAAATCGCTCGTGCAGAATATCCACCGTGGCATGCGCTGTGTGGCATGTAGTGCCATTTTGTTGGAACCACATGTCGTCGATATCCACATCATCTAGTTTAGGATATAAGAAGTTGCACTCTCACATACAGCAGCAATGTTTTCAGCAGACCTTGCGTTTCGATTCGAACAGTACTGGTATTCGCTGATTGTTTATCAAACCAGTTGACTCGAATTTGGCCTTTGCACTTCGCATAGTCGACTCGACGGGATAGTTGTGGTGAAGGTAAAAATTACATAATGCGCGGACGTTTCTCGAAGAGCACTGATTTTGAAAATAAAGTTTAATGATTTGCACAAGTTGTTGAACGCTATAGCCTTCCATGGTGATTTGCCATACTTACAGAACAAATCACAACAAACTCGACAAATGTTTCTTTAACAACATGGTTGCTATAACTTAACAAATTTCGAGAGTACCTATTGAAATACCCTTAGTTTTTAGTGATTGAATATTGGCATAGTTGCCTGTGGCGATAATAAGTTCTTATTCTTCTTCTTCTCTTACTATGAAAAATTTCAAGCACATTGCTTAAGTGCATACATAAAATGATATGGCTCCTAGAAATGTTATCTTCCAAATCTTTTGTATTTGAAAATTTCAAGACGTATTTTCAGAGTTCCTTGTGCTCTTTTAAATTACAGCTGAAGTGGTATTAAACTACAATATTTTAGCTAAATGTACTAAATGGAGATATTTAATAAATTCTCGCTTTTAATATTGTTTTAACAATAAGTGCGTTAGAACTTTATTTTCATATTTGGGTCAAAATAACATCATACACATTACATTATTTATTTTAACATGTGAAAATAGCAGTGAAACAGGTTTTATTATGCATGAAATTAATGTTTCGACTCCTGTATTATATTCCACCTAATTTACTAAACGCGTAAGAAAATTTGTTCATAATAAATAACTGACATTCTTAGGTTGCCGCGAATAAAAATTTTATATTGTTACTTTTCCCCAAAGTCTTGTTTTCTGTAAAAATACAAAAATAAACATTACGACCATAATATAGACATTTAAGCCGTATTTATGTTTCAAACGACTGCGAGGAATTGTTTTAATTATATCCCGTTGTTTTAAACAGAAGACAAAAGTATTTTTTCGTCTTCCATGTCGTCTTTCGCTTTCACATTTATTTTATTTATTGCTACACAAGTTTTATTTTATTTATTGCTACAGAATTAAAAAAACAGACTATGGATATATATTGGTGTTTTAACAAGTAAGGCATTATTATGACCTTTTTCGTTAAACATATCAACATTTTTAATATATATAAACACAAATATAAAAATAAAAACTATAAATTAATTATACTCTGGCAAATATTTATTGTAGGACCTATCTAGTAAGATGTAATGAATCATCATCATGAGGTCATCAGTCCTAAGACTGGTTGGAGGCTAACCTCCAGCTTCCCCTATCTTGTGCTAACCTACGCATTTCGCTAATTGTGCTACAACCTACATCCC
Source organism: Rosalia funebris (assembly GCA_037954035.1). Taxonomy (NCBI): domain Eukaryota; kingdom Metazoa; phylum Arthropoda; class Insecta; order Coleoptera; family Cerambycidae; genus Rosalia; species Rosalia funebris. Next base: position 39,312,303 of record JAZFAV010000015.1, read on the forward strand.
TTACTATTTGCGAGCAGTAGTCTAATCTAGGCCTACCTCTGCCTTTCTTCACTCCTATTTCTGCCTCCAAAATATCGCGGACTATTCCCCCATGTCTCAGCAAGTGGCCTACCATTCTATCTCTTCTCTTCTTTAAGTTTTTCCACATACTTCTTTTCTCGCCAACTTTCTCCAATACTTCTTCGTTTCTAACCCTATCAGTCCACGGTATTTTCATCATTCTTCGGTAACACCACATCTCAAAAGCTTCTAATTTCTTCCTACTTGCTTCCCCTACCGTCCAGGTTTCGCAACCGTATAGTGCCGTGCTCCATACATACGTTTTCAAAAATCTCTTTCTTGTTTCTATGTTTATTACCCCCGAGCATAAAGTGCTTTCTTTTTGTTAAAAGCTACTCGACACTGCGCTATTCTTTGTTTTATATCTTTATCGCTTCTTCCACCCCAATTTATTTTACTTCCTAAATAAGTGAAGTCTTTAACTTCCTCCAATATTTCATTATTAATTTGTACACTAACACCTTAGTTTTGTTTTTATTCACCCTCATTCCGTATTCCTCTGTCAGCACTGCCTCCATTTCGTTCAACGCTGATTCCAATTCCTCTTTACTAGATGCTAATACTGCTATATCATCCGCGAATCTCAGCATTTTTAGTTTCTGTCCCTGTACTTTAACCCCGAAATCCACTCTATCTTTTACGACATTAATCGCCTCTTCGATGTACAGATTAAAAATTAGTAGTGATAGCGTACATCCTTGTCTTACACCTTTCCTAATACCTACTTCCCTTATTTCCCTTTCTACTTCTATAACAACAGTTTGCTCTTTGTATAGATTGTGTACTACTCTCCTATCTCTATATTTCATTCCCGCGCTCTTTAGTATCTCGGACATTTTTTCCCATCTTACATTATCAAAAGCTTTTTCTAAATCTACAAATCCTATATAAGCGTTCTTTCCTTTTTCTATTGTTTTCTCTAACATTACTCTTAGAGCCAGAATAGCTTCGCGAGTTCCCCTATTTCGCCTAAACCCGAATTGGTCTTCTCCTAGTATTTCCTCCGCTCTATTTTCCATCCTCTTCTGCACTATTCTGATTAAAATTTTTGACACGTGGGAAGTTAGGCTAATCGTTCTAAAGTTCTCGCATTTGTCGGCTCCTCTCTTTTTCGGTATAGTAACGATAATGTTCCTTTTACAATCCTCCGGCATCTCGCCCGTTTCGTATATGTATTTTACCAGTTCAAACATCCTATTTACTACTTTCTGTCCCGCACATTTCAAAATTTCCGCCTGTATTTTATCTACACCTGGCGGTTTATTGTTCTTTAGCCCCCTTAATGCTATTTCAAGTTCCTCTCTCAATATAGGTTTTCCTACATCTTCCCTATCGATGCTAGATTCTTCCTCTAATATCTCTCCTAATTCCTGACCCTCGTATAAATTTCCTAAGTACTGCTTCCATCTATCCGCTTTCTCCTCTCTTCCGATCAGTGTGTCCTCCGACTGACTCCTAGCGTTTCTACTTATTGTTCCTATATCCCTGAAGATCCTCTTAATTATTTTGTAAGCCTCATCGGTCTTACCTACTTGGAGCTTATCTTCTACTTCTTTGCGTTTATCCTCTATCCATTGTTCTTTCGCTTTTTCTACACTTTCTAATGATTTCCCACTTTATTGACTTGTAAGTTTTCAGTCCTTCCTCGTCTCGTCTGTTTTTGTAGCCTCGTCTCTTTTGTATTAAGTTTAAGATTTCCTCCGTTATCCAGGGCTTCCTAGCTTCCCTTCTCTCGTGTCCTAAAACGTCCGTAGCCGCGGAATCTAGACCATTCTTGATACCCTCCCACTCAGTTTCTGCGTTCTTGATTTCGTCATTACTCGCTTTATTTATTAATTGATCTGTTGATGTAATGAATATATTGCGAATATTCTTGTTTGAAATTTATTTTAAAACCGTAATTATGTTTGAAAATATAAATATTAAAGTAGAGGCCTTTGACAGACAATACTTAGAAAACGTAAAATATTGTAGAAATAGATTGTAGGAGCCATCGCTCATGGGGATAAAAAAATTCCATAACGTTTAAGGAAACCATAAATAAACAACCACTAATACATGACCCTTCTCTTTGTGGTACAGTTTTAACACGTTCTTAAAATATTAAGGATATTGGTGTGTACTTTGATATCGTGATTGTAACACGATATTATTTAATAACAATGCTACCTGAAAGTGTTTATATATTCCATTAATTCGTTTTAAATTACAATAGTGTAGCTTTATTTGGTATTCTCAGTATCAAAAGATACAAACATTTCACCATTGATCCAGTCATTAAACACTAGAAGGGTGCTTAACTAGCATCTCATTTTAATTTAAATTGTTCCATAATAGTGTGGTTGCACTCGAATTACTGCACATGTTTAGTATACCCATACTTAGATTAGTTACGTTACTTTGTAAAACATTAACGTTACTCTTAAGACTTCTATTTAATTTATGGCAGTGAGTTTATTAGGGTCACTGTAGATATTTAGTTCCCTTAAAAATGTACTTATTTATCGTGGGTACGGTCGGGTCGGCTGCATTTTTTGGGAATCATATCTTGCTGTGAATAACTATGTTGAGTGGCACAAAAGCCGTCACCGTAGCGTCACAGCCAGATGTGAGGAAGAGGCTATAAAATAGATAACCGAAAGCCGACGGCATGCATTGCTACAAAATCCATGTAACTTAGATATCAGTCAGTTTTTATATTCATTATGCAGAACGTTTTATTTAGTGTTCACACTGTTGTTGCTTAGTTTTAATAAATCTATGTATTGAAGTAAACACCACTGTTTATTTCACAACCCTTAAGGCAACAACAACAGATGTGGTACAACAGTACGCCCTAGTGATACGAAACAAGATCACGATCAAAAACAGTTATCATGTAATAGAAAGGAAGCAATGGTGATTTTCTCAGTGGCTTCTAAATAAGTTAGAAAACGAGGGACATTTATCAATCTAACAGAATCACACTCACATTATCTGTTTTTATTAATCATTTGACCTGCTATTATTGAAAATAAAATTGTTCTACGAAATAGAATGTTGTACCCTATTTAAATTTCCTACGAAATTATTTGTTGAAGCTATTTATATTACTGAAAACTAAAATGTGTTTCCAACACGATAGAGTAACGATACTTTGTTAAAGATGTAGTACTTCTCGGCAACACCGATATTTGTTGTGCAGTAGAACGATCACATCGATCCTCTGGCCTAAGTTTTTCGAACTTTTACCTATGGGGATAATTAAAAGAGCTTGTTTACAAAATGCATCATATTTTTGCAAGAAATGGCAAAAGATACACGAAAAATTTGAGTCAATAGCCCTCGTCAGAGTCCTACAAAATTATTTTGTATTGGTTGAAGATATTCTTGTGACGAAGGCTGAATAATGAAATTGATAGTGGACAATGTGATATTCTAGGTGAGCATGGTTGGGTAGATTTAAATCATCAATAATTTAAAAACTAAAGGTTTATTATGACTTTTGACGAAAATGAAAAGTACGAAGTACCTTAGATAATAAAATTGAATTCGTGGTGTTCCAAAAATTATCGCTTTAAGCTAAAAGGGCCCAATAATCCAAAATCAGCGACAAGAGAATTCACATGTTATTACCAAACGTGCGTGATTAAGAACTAAGTGAGCGAACTCATACGTTTTATTTTAAAATGTCTAGGACTAACGTTCTTCTTAAATCGCCAATACATATTATGTGCAATAATTTCAATAAGATCTCAGATATATGTGACATTAACTGTAGTAGATTTTCAGAACTTATTGTTGCTTCTAACTTAATTTTTACAGCTAATAATAATTAAATCCATACATGTAATGTTCATTGTTACTATTGTTATCATTTGTTCATTTACTTATACATTTATACCTGTGCTTTTTTACACTAGTATTTTATTATGTTCTTTACTTTCTTGTATTCAGATATGTTATGACAGTTTTATATATTTAATTGTAGATATATATTTGTTCTGTGGTTGGATATTACCTGTTGGGCAATAAATAAATAAATCAATAAATATCAAGAGGTAACTTATTTAGTAATTTAATTGCGTACGTATTTGTACGGTTAAAAATTGAAGATACAAATTTGTTTCATCGATTGTGAAAACTTGCTGTGAGAACATAAACGTCGTAGATTGGATACCACAGCTTAGTTTTATTTCTTATTTCTTAGTTTCCTGCTAGAAGAACAGCTTCCTGGTACCAGCGCCGCATAGGCAGAAATGTTGACCTAATTATACCAAATTGAAGAAAACCAATTGTTAGTTGACCTGACTCTTTGCTATGATACACTTTTTGATTTTGAAATTATACACTTTTTGATTTCAATCGTATGTAACAACAATAAAACAAAGAACACATTTCTTTAAAGTAGAATCAGAATGATAAACACTGGAAGTTTTACAAACGGTTGATCTATTACAATCGCGTCGAGTGTTATAACACGGAAGTTGTAAACTAAAAATATTCCTCGCATTTATTTCGTATATGAGTATATTTAGACGCTGGCAACCAGCGGGAATAACGCCGTTTCTAATTTTAACAATGCCAACAACAAGAAAACGCTCTTTTTGCTCGCCTACTATTCAATTCACCGCCGTCTATTGTTTCTCGAGGTGCGAGGATGCTATTGAGTGCTTTGAAATAATCATCGTGGAAGCTTCTGTTGCAGGTAAAATTGGAAAACTACAATGTAATGCAGCTACAGCGTCAGCTTTTCTGTTCCGATTGTATCAAGTTTCTAGGACAGATGGTTTCTTTAATTAATGCAACGCGAGAAGGAGCTTATAGATACGAGTAGTTGTAAAAATAATATATTAAAAATATCGAGGCGATGCCGTTGGTGATATCGATAATCCTGTTAGTCAAAACTAAGGCAGATTTATTCTGCTGTCGTGCAATTATTTTTGAAAAATCACTATTAATTATAACTTTTTGATATACAATTAAATATTAAAATGCCTTATTTTATCGAAAATGTAATTTGATTAATAAATAAATAAATAAATTAGACAATTATACTATACATATAAAAATACTATTTAGTATGGGTAATTATGGCACATTTTATAGGTTAGAAATATTTTACAGCTTGTCAAGAATAGGAACAAGTCTCAAAACTGCTATATTAGGCCGCCCACGAGGTGTGCAGTAAATAGCTGGTCTTTACTCAGTCAGAGTCTTTACACAGACTTCGATCTGGTAACGCGTAAAGTGCATCCTTTTCCCTCCAAAAGCTACCTCACTATTTCTTCTACACATGCCTAGAGAATCTCATACTTTTTCCTATTCTTGACAAGCTATATGTGATAGGATAAAAAAACGGACCCAAATAGAAGACATCATAGAAGAAATAGTAACAATGAGATGGCGATGGGCAGGACATATAGCTAGACAAGACAACGCCAGATGGTTACGCAAAGTCACAGAATGGCGCCCAAGAGAAACGAGTAGGAGTATAGGGCGACCCCAGAGACGATGGGTGGATAATATAAGGGCGATAGCAGGAAGAGAATGGATACAATGTGCACAAAGCAGGGACGAATGGAGAGAATTGTTGTGAGAAATATGATAATTATTCTTGAAATATTTAGATTGGAATTGTAGTATATTCTGTGTTCACTTTAAATCGACTTTTCACGTAAGTTTTCACTTTATTCTTCATAAAGTTTTCTATGTATTAGTACTTTTTAACATTAGTACTTTTTCAACCACCATGACTTTTGAGAGTGATCAATCGATAATATGCGGATATGGATTAGGATATGCGGATGCATAGTCATTCTGATAACCGGACGCATTGAAGGCGCATTGTGCAAGTTAATGCAAAATGCCCTGAGCTTGTTCTATTCATCAAAGAAAGTAATCTGGACAATTTAAGAATGCTACACAACGCTCAATATTACAAGTGACATCAAATATCCATCAAATATCAAAGGCCATGGGGACTAAATATTACAACCACCTACTGGGCGTATACTATGGTCATGACGCCAGTACTAATATATATGTGAAGCAATTACCTGGTGGTTCGGAGTCAAGCATAAAATAACGTCACTAAGGTTACAGCATATTCAGATACTAGTTTATGTAACTATGACTAGTGCGATAAGGACCACACTCACAGCAGCCTTGGAAGTTATATTAGGACTAACACCTTTTGACCTGTTTAGAGAGGAGGAGGTCTTAAAGAAGATTCAAAAGCGGACCCTACAAGGTCAGTAATACTGTCAGTATGCACAAATACTGACAGTGTGATTAATCGTGCAAGGTTCAGTGGTGATGGAATAATGAAAATACTGACGAAAATCTAGATATTTTGATATCGTCGCAAGTCGCATCAGTATTAGCCACGCCCGATCACGCCCCTAAAGTCGAGGGGATACTGACAATATTACTGATCGTGTAGGGTGTTGCACGTCAGTACTTCAGTATTTTGTGACTTGTTCTCTTGTTGACCTCGTCTCCTGTGTCTTGCTTGTACTGTTTTTCTAATTTTTGTTATTTTATTTTGTCAAAACGGATGACGATTTATCACATTGAAATAGTTGAATATGAGGAGGGTATACCTCAAAATGAATACATGGAAATGTACACAGCTACTAGGCTGCTAGGACGATACTGAAGAAAATACTGACGATTTGTAATGACCGTGTAGGGTCAAAAAATATTGATGGAAATGCTGATAGTATTACGGATCCTTAGGAATGATAGTATTACTGATCGTATAGGGTTCGCTTAAAACTACGTGTGAGACGTCTACGGAAGATGAATGGATGGTCTACGAGACAAACGCACGCCTTAGGGGGGAGGGAATACGCCTTAAAGGCAGCTCTAAAACTACATGTGAGAGTCTACGAGACAAATGCGCTTCTTAGAGGGAAGTAAACAACTGCCTGTTTTGAACGCAGGTATGAATTGGTTTCCCCCTTTTTTCTATTTAAAAAGAACTATCGAATTAGGTTGAAATTGTATCGGGGAAACGTGGAGGTAGATACCTTGTAACGCCTATGTTCTACGGACTTACGTACGTTCTGTTAATACCCTTAAATAAAATTTAATCATAAATACTACACGCTGAAGAACTGCAAAGAAAAGTGGGTCAAAACTGGGAGATAAGCAGATAAGCGAAAACACTTTTAACTACACTTTGCAGCAAACTAGGAACATATTGCTTCAACTAATTTGTCTCGTACAAATTTCAACAGGACTGTTGATGGGACAATGCAGACCAAACAAGTATCTCCATATTATGGGTTGTTCTATCACTCTGAGGATGAGGATGGGACTAACACATATCATAATGAGCTCGAAATTATAGCATCAGGACATGTAGACTCTGTCTACCCTCTCAATTATAGAATCCGAATTTAAATACAGTCATGATAAATTAATAATGTAGGAGAATATTTCGAAAAACAATGGCCAATATACTACTGAGACATCAGAAATTTAAAAACCATAGTACTTTTTTTTTGGAATTGCTCCAAAAGTTTTAATGCCAGCAAATTGAATAGAACATTTACAGTTTTGTAAGTAATAAAAAACGTAGATAATTGGTATGTTTGGAACACTTTTCGGATTTAAATAAATCTGTTACTAGGTGATAAGTGGAAAAAATTTGTTTAATTTTATTTAGTAAGGAAGGATACGCATATATGCAATACTATTATTGAAAGAAAAATGATAAGGTAATATATTTGGTCAATGTTATCTTAAACAAAAACGTTATGTAAATTATGTTATTCAATTGGTGATAAGGTGTACAATTGATGAATTATTGGTCATGTGAAAAGAAATTAAATTCATAGCACAAGAAGAACATAAATTACATTTTAATAGAAAAATAAAATATCACGTTTGAAGAGTTAAATATCACATATATTCTTATTGTAATATATATTTAACAACAACTAATTCTAACTTACTACAGCAACTAACTAACTTATTTAAACAATAATAAATTTAAGAGTTAGTGACGTTCTTCAGTCTTTTAGAAAATCCATATTTTGTTCTGTGAATTTATTTGTACATCATAACAACACAACGATGTTTCCTTATTGGGAACAATAGAAAATATGGACAGAAAAGATATGTTACAAATGACAAAATTGTACGTACATATCTTTTTTTCACCGAAGAAGAAAATCATTCACATTACCTGCATACAAATTACAATTGAAATTATTACCAAAGTAATTTGATATCAAATTCTACATGCCATGAAATCCTGGGAGAAGACCAAAACTTTCGATTTTTAGTTTTCCACAAACTTTTTAGAGACTAATTTTCCACAAACACCAAAAGATTATACGTTGCTCATACGTGTATCATTAACGAAATTAATATCATCACGAGATGATTTAAAGATTTTTACACTTTCATTTTTAAAATCTCCCTAAAATTTGTACTCTTCTCTTGATGATGCCAACTTTATTGGTTGGAATAATTCTTCGGTACTTGTAGAAAACTGATCACTTTTTTGTGTATTACAAAATGTTCGTCTTCAACAAACAGTAGAGAGTAAAGCTCTCTCCTTGAGGAATATTTTCAAATGGGGTTTTAACCCACCCGTATATTTTTATCACATTATTGTCAGTTAAGAAAGCTTTCTAACTCTTCCTCCACATAGTGTAATGATTTTGTATCGATTCTGTGTAGAGACAAATTAATTAACATTTATAATCATTTCTATATTTTCTTGTCCTACGTGTGTCTTTCACAATTCTAATTTTTTACAAAAACTGTTTACTCGGATACTCGTATTCAAGATATTGTAACTGCTTCTTAAAGCCGTAGATTTAGGTTATTCAGTTTCTTGAATACGGCAACTAGTTCAATTTCGTTATACGTAGATTTTATGCCCAGGGAGAAATCCTAAATTCCCCCCTTTAGGACTCCAACCTAAACATATAATGACTCTAATACTAGTCTTAGTCTACCATGTCGGACAATAGTACGGATGACATTTCACAGCCACCTCTATAGTTAAATATCAACCCTTCAGAATTGTATTATATACTATCTGACTATTAAATTACAGAAGGGATGTAATAGATGTTCTATATTTTTCCAAAGTTTCCAATATTTGAACCCACAGAAATCGATATCCGTCCTCCAAATCCTCAAGGTTACACGTAGAGATGAGGACAACTACACCTATGTTCAGGGAGAAGTAGTAAACTCTCTCCGTTGGAGAGTGAACCCAAAAATAGGACAACATCCCCAATACTGGGCCCAGTCCGCCACCCCGGACCACAATACAAATTATATCGTCGTAATCGCCTCTATAGAAAGATACGATAGGCCACCATCCACGTTGTGAACGCGGAATAAAGTGATGTATTTTTTTGAGCTCCTCACCCAACAATTGACTTCAATGCCAAGGATATTCTAAAAGAAACTCACAAAGTGATATGCAATTAGCTACATTCTTCATCGATTCAATTCTTGACGTATTAATTGCAATAATTATGTCTCTATAATTGCCATTAAGTCTCTTCTGTAGATTATTAATTAAAACTAAAATTGAGAAAAGTACGTGTTTTATACCTCTGTTAAATTATCTGTTACCTCTAATAACGTTTTATTCTAATTGATGGCTAAATTGTAGACTATATTTTAATCGAATCCACTATATTATCGGAACTGAACGTTTGTTGCATTAAAACTATGTGACGGCTACGTCCTCATTCCAATACAGCTTGCCTGTCGCATTAAGTCACACCTGATTTGTTTTAAATATCGGCTATGTCCTTCGAAATACACCTTTAAAATAAGATCTGATCTATTAGAGTCGAGTAACTTTGGCAAGGCGCTAAGTATTGTTCGACGAAAACAAATTTCTCGATAACGCTTTTCTACCGAGAACCATTCGAAATTAAAGTAGGATGTAAATGGGATGGCGATCTAATTTTAATTTTTGTTCATCCGAATATATACAAGTTCCTTGGCTCTGCATAGTCAAACATGATTTGTAAACTAATAGAGTACAAAATCGTGATATAATAACGCGTTAGAACTATTTTTAACTAGAATGTCTAAGTGATAGAGTGTGTTAAAAATCGGTTGTCATGACTTGCTATCCTGTGGATAGAGTTGCACAAATACTGTTAATTTCACTGGAAGTTTGCATCAATAATTTTGTAAAATTAACAACTGACACAATGCTATTAAATGTTATACACAGGCAAAAATATTGCATATTCTATTTTAAATCACAGTTTTAAACATTTTGTGTTTTTATTGCTAGATACCCTGAACTGGGGTGTTTTACGTATATTATAGTCAAATAAATTACATATTGAAACTTTACAAAAGATTTGTAGAGGAACTAATAAAATATACCTGAATTTGATTATCACATTTAATTAGAAAGAGTAAACAATAACGACAATATAACAATACTTTACAATAAGGCAACATAATAAAAATTTACTACTTTCTCCTCTAGCTCTAGCGATAATCCACATCCTTCTAGATATGTTCCGCAGAAGATCTTTGATGGGTTCTTATATAATTTGATTCCATTCTTCCTGTGCAGCAGTTCTCAATTCTGCAATTGAGTTGGATTTCGTGCTCGTATATGTCGCTTCAAAATGTCCCATAGATGTTCTATGGAATGAGCATCAGGACTCATTGGTAGCCACTCTAGTGCCTCAATCCCGATATCCTCAAGGTACTGGATCACTGTTCTAGCGGCATGAGTCCGGGCATTATCATGCATTAGCACAAAGACATCGTACTCAATGAATCCGGCATTAGGTAAAACATGCTTTTTAAGGTTGTTGCGTATGTACCAGTCAGCATTAATTCAAAGCAGCTTCGTGCGACTCTGCCAACTAATGCCTCGTCAAAGCATAATGGAACCCCCACGAAAGCTTAAAGTTTTGTGCAAGATAACATTCTGCAAAACGTTTCTCAGACCTTTTGTATACTCGACTACGTCTATTTGGCTTCCATAATTGTATTCTTGTTTCGTTTGTGAAAAGGACTTTTTTCCACTGATGTTCATTCAAATTAGAATGGGTGCTTGCAAATTGTAACCGTTTGGTCTTGTAAAGTGGGAGAAAAATGGCGTGGAAATTCTAGCAGGACATTTCGGGTTTAAACATACTTCTTGACTTGTCTTGTATCCAATAATTCATTTTTCAAATGCGAAGCTGTAAGTGAACGATTTCGCAAGGATAGAATTCTCAAATATTGGTCATCTCTTGGCGTTGTACATCTTTTATGTCCTTGATCAGGCCAGGCCGTCTTTTGTATTCTCCAGTCTCATTGTATCGTTTTACTATACGAGAAATAGTCGATTGATGAATATGCAATCTCCTCGCAATATCTTCCTATCTGTAACCCTCGTTGGCTAAATTAACAATTTTAACAGAAACTAACTTACTTAAATGTGACATGTCACTAACCAAAACTACCGAGGCATTAAATAAAGCGCTAGAAATGTAATTCTGTCAACAGCAAACAAAACGGTAGTCATTGTTAGTCGCCAAGGCACACGATGATATGTTTGTAATTTGTAACATTATAGCTTATTGAGCTATAAAGGCCCTGTTTAAATATTCTTTTATCAAAAATAAATTTCGGTATACTTCAAATACTTCAGTGTAGGATATGTAGCCATAAAAAACATAAACAGTTTTAAAACAGAAAAAATAAAATAAAAACAATGACTTAAAATAAAATATGCAATATTTTTTTCCGAGTTATTATTTTTGGCGGACGTAGTTGAGATATTTCCATTGTATGGGTTACCTAATGAAGTAAAATAAAAAAGTAATGACTTTGATGATGTAAAATGCGAAATATGTAAAAAATACTTCATGATTTAAAATATTCAATAAAAATAATGTAGCAGAAACAAGCAATCCTGTGATTGTGTGTAAAAATCTGAGTTCTCAGATAATTTACGGAGTTTGGGAAGGAAGGAACGAGCAATGGTCTGTTCGTTTCTTGCATAATGGAGGAGTGAATCTATTTAAATCCATTCTAAAATGAAGATACAATATGAAAATTCATATTTTTGATTCTATTAATTGTTAGAATGGATTGCTCCATTCTAGATTAGATCCGGAGTGATTTCTGTAACTGCCTATCTTGCAAAGAGTGTTTTAACGCTTGAGTCGATTGCACAATGCAGACTTTGGAAAAAAAATTATAGGGTTATCTTGAAGAAATAGCTAATGTTTTGAATACTGCCTATTTTTAGTTCTGATAGAGCACCAAATTTTAATATCATTTTCGTAAATTACGATTTAGAAAACGTAGTAGTATCAAAAATAAATATATCCTAGAAATTGAAACACTTTGTATCCAAAATTATCCAAGTCTTCGCTGGTTAGATTTTCACTTTTTATTTGTTAAACATAACAATTGTTTCGCCCACACAGTGGCTTCTTCAGATGTTGAGTACATAGACTAAATTTTACATTGCGGAACTGCGTTTATATAACTAGAGTAATTCTAGGTTAAACTATTGGAATTAAGTTATAAAATTTCAACGGATGTTATCTGTAAATTTTTAAACACGATTTTTGGATAGCATGTAGAACTAAAATAAATTTAATAACGGAGACGAGTTTGTTTCTATTTGATCATTTAATATGATATCAGATTTCTTTGCTTTATTAATCTAAAGATTCTAATAAATTTAATTTTAAGCCTTTCTTCTCTACATGTACAATTTTAAGTTCTTCGTTAAAGGTATTGTCTGCTTCGATTAGATGAGTTGCATACGAGTATGTTGAATCTATTTTATTAATATTAATAAAACTTCATTTGCGTTCTGCTATTAGCGTGTTGAAGTTTCTCCTGTTTGTCCTATATATACCTTAGGGCAAGTACCGCAAGTCAGATTATATATTCCTGAATTATTTTTGGTATTGGTTTTATCTATAGCATTTTTTATGTGCTTTCCAAGAGTATTATTAGTTTTGTATGCTATTTTATTACTTCCTTTCATTAAAAACGATGCAAGTTTTTGAGACGGTTTCCGTATGTGTGTTATAATTTTGAAATTATGAGTATTTTCATGTGTAATTTTAGGATATACTTGCTAACACTAACTGAGTTTTTCACAAAACACCAAAACATTATACACTACACTCGACGCGCGTTTCGTCAACAAAGTTGGCATCATCTGGAGATGATTAAAACTAAAATCAGTTTTAATTATCTCCAGATGATGCCAACTTTGTTGGAAAAACGCGCGTCGAGTGTTTTGGTGTTTTGTGGAAAACTCAGTTAGTGTTATCTTGTGACACCAAAGGCTCCAACCTACTCTAGGATATACTTGCTGTATAGCTTTATTGTACGCTTTTTTAGCTATGATATTGTCTATTATTTTTGGAGAGTAAGCGTTATTTAACGCTATTTGTTTTATTATATTTAATTCTTTATTATAATTTTCGTCAGACATTGGAATAGCTAGGAGTCCATTTATCATGCTATTATAGGCTGCTATTTTATGTTGAAATGGATGTGTAGAAGTGCTATGTACTATTATGTCTGTATGTGAAGGTTTGTGAAAAATAGAAAAATCATGTTTGTTGTTGGATTTTTTAATGGTCAGATCTAAAAAGTTAATAGAGTTGTCAGTTTCTATTTCTAGAGTAAATTTAATTTAACATTAATTAAGTGAATTTATAATTGAATTGAATTTATAATTGAAGAAGCCACTGTGTTGGCGAAACAATTGTTATGTTTAACAAATAAAAAGTGAAAATCTAACCGGTAGAGGTTTTAATTTTGTATAAATATGGATTTTCGTCAAGTAACGAAATCGATCAGAATCACCTTGTATCATTGAGGCACGCAGAAAAACTATCGTATATACTATTCTATAAATTGTAAAAAAGTGAGCTCCGATCCGAAAAATCAACAAATTTTGTTTATAATACCATAAAGAAATAGATAAATAAAAGAAATCTTCTGCAAACTAATTAGGAGAATTCATTTAAATGGAAATCCTTTAATTAAATTAGGATAACCACAGCTTAAAATCGAATTTAGTTGATCCAAGTCACGGCAGGATAAATCTAAATTCTCAACAACGAAACGCTTTTAGATATTTAATGTAATTACTATTCTTGGGTGCTATATTGTCAAGCCTAATAGTTATTATTAAAGTAACTTTTAAGCCTTTTACAATGCCATACGTCCCCAACCCAAACTTGTAGAGTTAGGGCGATCTACTAAATAAAGAAAACTTGTAAAGAGATGAAAGTTTTATAAAGACGTTTTAGTACGATCGGCCAATTTGATACGTTTACTGAATTACTTGTGATATCAGAAAGTAATGTCTACAAATTACTGATCGGCAAATGATTAAGTAAAATGAAAATAAATACTCCTATTAAAGTTATAGCTTTAAATTATTATTCTTTATTATTCCTGCCTACATGTTAACTTTTTCTGGAAATTTTTGTACGGTTCTTATGAAAGTTATGAGGATTCGTATCATGACAGTACCTTACATTCTGCTTACTCTAAATTACCATGTAGGAAAAACGTGGATTCGTCGGTAAAACGTTTTGTTTTTGAATATTCATATTTCGAATTTCATGTCACAAAATTGAAGTCTGCGGTCGGGGTCATCTTCTGTGAGCTGGTAAACCAATTGTATGAGTGAAATTTTTGTTTGTTTAAAACCTTCTACATGGCTTTTGCAAATACTCCACAAATACTTGCAGTTTGGGATTCATATTCACTATCGTTTCCAATTTCCTTTTAATGCTGCTACCTGTTCTCTAACAGGTCTGCAGTATGCTGTAAATGTTCTGTAGAAACAGGGCAATCTGGAATCTGGGATATCCCTCATTGAAAATTTCTCACCTATAATTAAAATCTCATTAACTTTTTATTCTAAAGTGTCATATTACTAGAATGGTAGAATGATCTAAAGTACGCTAATGTAATTTTCTAAACGTGAACACAGCACAACATACAATTTGAATGTATAAAAATGTCTGAGTGAGCTTTTTGATAATTTTTCACAAAAATTGATATTAATTTTTGTTAACTTGAAGTTTTTTTTACGCTTCAAATCAAAAAACAGGTATCAATATAATAATAACATTTGAATAGATATTTGTGCCAGCTTCCAAATAAGGTATTAATCGCATACTTTAACCATTTAAAAATAATTTTTAAAATAGGGTACAACGCCATTTCTGCGTTGTTTA
The DNA here is from genome assembly GCA_037954035.1 of Rosalia funebris. Classification (NCBI taxonomy): domain Eukaryota; kingdom Metazoa; phylum Arthropoda; class Insecta; order Coleoptera; family Cerambycidae; genus Rosalia; species Rosalia funebris. Next base: position 39,327,569 of record JAZFAV010000015.1, read on the forward strand.
TTTATATCCTTTGTGTGTACTATGTAGTACGTCAATTTTCATTACTTTAGGTCTCTCAGTTCGAAAGGTAAGGGGGGGGGGGGGAAGGAACACTGTATATTAAGAAAGTTCGTAGTAGTCCTTGAAAGGTAGATTAATCTTGTAAGACAAATTATGTATTGGTTGTCAAAGTGGTTCAAATCAAAAACTTATTATTGTGGAACAGATGTTTTAGGTTAGGTGTTAGATCTATTAGATATATTAAAACATACTCCCACCTTTGGCGTTCAATATCTTTTTTCATAAACTCATTTAAATTAATTTAAAGTTGTATAAATTACCTTGCTATTCGGGAACTACTTTGATAACCGCTTGACGGTTTTGTAGTTCCTTTCTCGATTTCCGACTTATATGTTACTGACATAGATCGTATCGATATAGATGTATACCCCACAGATTTCATTCGGCATTTCTCCTGGATCGACGTACCGTGTACGGTACTGATGAGAACTAATAAGTTCGAAACAGCTGTCTGTCGTTCGGTTTCCATTCGGGACGGATGTCAAATCCTACCTGTGGCGAGTTTTATTTTTTGAAACCTTGTCTGTTCGTGCAAAAACACGAGAAAGGGGTCGAGGATCGCTTTTAGGTATAATTCAATGCCTGGCGGAGCTTTAGGCCGAGGAGTAGTTGTTTCCTATAGCGATCATGTAATAGCCTGCTATTCGGGAACTACTTTGATAACCGCTTGGCAGTTTTATAGTTCCTTTCTCGATTCCCGACTTATATGTTACTGACATATATCGTATCGATATAGATGTATACCCCACAGATTTCATTCGACATTTGTCCTGGAGCGGCGTACCGTGTACGGCACTGATGAGAACTAATAAGTTCGAAACAGCTGTCTGTCGTTCAGTTCCATCTGGGACGGATGTCGAATCCTACCTGTGGCGGGTTTCATTTTTTGAAATATAAGTAGAGAACATAGAGATGCTATCATAGACTACAGCGATTAGATTCCAAAAAAAAAAAAAATAGTAAGGATAACTGGGTCACTCAAATTATATAATTTTAATTTGATAATATTAATTGTTTGAATATATGGAATGACATTTTGTTGGCCTCATTAAAATTTAATAACTTCGAAACTATAAAAATTCTTTGCACATAAATGATATACAAAGACAGCTGAGTATCATTATGCTTTATTTCATGATTACCACTTGTTTTCAAGTAATACAACAACATATATACTTCAGAGAATTTTCATATATATTAAACGATTATGTGCACAGTATAGAATGTCTTCCAAATGAAGTTATGTAAATGTTTTCCAAGTGGAGGATTATCTTTTACTGAAATAGAAGTTATGATATAATAGTCGATGATATAATCGACGAAACCATTCAATATGGTCTGTGTAATTTAAATCTGAAGACGTAGAGCATATTATTTATATTCCATAGATATCCATTGTATTATGAAATCCGCCCAAGAGAATTAAAGCATGCTATAATCCTTAAGGAGATTGTGTCCTTATCTGAATGTTCAGACATTAGATATTTTAAACTGTCGTCAAACTTTATGCGCTTTATTCTGGTACATGAATCTAGTTTCAGTTTTTATTGTTTATAAAGGTATAAGCAACATCTTTATATAATGTGTATTTAAAAAAATATTTTCCTAACTATTAGGTTGATGTTCTTTTGAATTGACATTTTGCATTATAGATAAACTCATGAAAAAAATTAACGCATCAATGAAACTTCATATTACGATTTTTATTTTTTTGAAGATTTAAATCATAGTACCTACGCAATATTATAACTCAATAGTTTTAACTAATGTTTAACGAATTAGAATGACGTTATTTGGAAAGAAGATGAATAAATAATGTAAAGGAACAATAATTCAATGAAAACGGTGTTAATGAAAAACTGTATAGATCCTTGTATAGCTCCTATTACTGTCTCCATTCGACTGAAGATGCTATTAATCGGGTGGTGAATGGTTTGTTGAGGCATATTCTTCCATTCGACAAGAAGGGTTTGTTCGAGTAACCTAAGAATTGTAGAGGCGGGTGCCACATACCCGCCTAACTGATCATTTTAGTGCATCCTGTAGATAGCCTATGGGGTTCATATATGGGTTTTTGGTGTCTAGTCTATAGTTCGCAGTTTATACTTCTAGCATTGATGATGGTAAAACTCACTTCCAGTCGTTAATGGTCCAATTTACGTATTCTCTTGCAAAATAAAGTCTAGTAAGTCTATGTTCTCTGGTGAGCAGTGGTGAAATAGCTGGTATTCTTCTGTCTAATCTTCCTTCATTAGTCTTTCTCTGCTGGCCGCTCGTTCAGTAATTGCTACAATTTGAACTGCTGTCACTGCTCTTCTTAGCTCTAGAGAAGCCTGTTCTGCATATTCTATGCCTGTTTAATAAGGTGACTTGCATAACATATCACTCATCTCTTGTATCTATCGAGTTCTTACGATCTTTTTTCCTGGGGTCTACAGTAACTTCCAAGTTCATTGAAATGTTTAATTGTTCGACTGGCTGTTGATTATCTAACTTCTAACAAATTAGCCATACATCTCTGGCTACGTCTGTCGCTTCTGCTATTTATAAACATACAATTGAATATTTAGGTATGTCCTTTATCACAAATTTATAGTCATATTTTCATAAGCCCAATGATAATATGATGATAAGCCCAATAGTACGAAGAGTCTCTACCAACCCCACATAATAAGAGACTGATACTACAAATGAAGATTTGAACCAGGAAGATGGCACTCCCTATATGTCACGTAGTGCTATCTTGCAATTACGTGTACAACGGCCGCCAGAGGTGCTAGTAGTCTTGCAGATCTCGCAGTCTCGTTTTCCCCTTTCTCTTACGTCCCTCACCTACAGTAACAGTAAACATAACCTCGCGTACATGTAAACAAACTCGTAATCGCGAGTTGTAATCAATCTGCATGTATGTGTGAATAAATATAATAGTGTAAAATAGAGGATCCGCCGAAAATAAAAAACAAAATGCGTCATTTGAGACGACGTTGCACAGTGCCCGCATGCAGTTACAAAAAAGAACGTTCCGTAGAAGGCGAAAAAGTGCATTGTTTCAGAGTACCCTCAAACGAAGAAAAAAGAGAACTGTGGCAAAGTGCTGTTCGGAATGATTTAACTCTGATTGCTTTTTACAAGTGTACTTTAATGGCATGTAACTAACTGAAGAATAATTCAGTGTTTCTAAAAAATTTTCTTCGTTAAAAGAATATTATGATTCGACATTATTCAATGTTTTGTATTGTTATTTCAATCGAAGTAATGAATATAATTGCATTAGTCTAAATACACCTTTTCTTTTACACAGGGGCCATATAAAGTTATCCGCTTAAAGAAGGGAGCAGTTTCATATAAAAAATTGTCAAAAGACTGGAAATATTGTGGCGTGTTCTGTTTTCGGTAATGTGCAGTGAAGTAGATAACTTCATTTTCCCTTCAACGATTCTTTGATTAGGTACTCCCAATTTACAATATTATAATTTGTAATATACACTACAAACTTTATTTGCCTCTGTGAATTAATATTTTGAAATGATTTCCCTTATTTGTAACAGAAATATTCATAGAATAAGTTTTGCATTTTTATGACAGATTATATATGTATGCGTACATATTACGTGTAAATAAAAAAAATTGCAGGAACACAAGAAAACATATTTTTTTTAATTGCAAATTAACCTAATTCAATTTCACATATACGGTAAACAATAATAATCGTTACGTAATACATTGTGGCTCAGATAATTTTCCTATAACTTCATTTTGTTATTAATTTCACATCATTCGTTACGTACTTATATATTAAAATGTAAAAACATTTATGTTCAAATTTACCGGCAATTTCGCACTGCAGGACCTGCAAGACAACTAGCGCCCCTTGTACAATAATTTACCAGCGAACTACCGCAGCGGCAGGGGGCTGATTTGAAGTATTATTTTAGTTAGGTTATGTTACATTTATCTAAATATTTGTTATAACCTAGAATTACGCACAAAATGAAAAAAGAGAATTAGAAAACCAATGTTGTTTTATTTTAATGTTAAATATGTGTAAAAAAGAGTCTGTACAATACGATTTCGCATGCTCTGAAGAAGTAACACAGTTACAATTACAAATACTCACGGGCCCTAAGTCCGTGAAAACTTCTATATAAATTGCTTCAGAAAATACGGGAGAATTATTGTTCTAACCGCTTGCTGTTTTTCTTTGCGCCCCTTTCATTTGACAAATTATTTTTTGAGAAAACACGCGTTTACATTTTATGCAAAATTGCGCTATAAATAATCCGTGACGCACGTTTGGAGAACCTGTCGAGTCCATTTAAAGGAAGGATTAAAAAGGATGACTTATTGCCTGCAGGCATGAACGGGATGGCGGCAAATTGACGGTCACATACCCAAACTCTTGCGTTTTGTAAGAGGAATGAGGGTGATTAAGCTTTAATCGCCATTTAGTCCAGTCAGTTAGAAATAGGTATAATTAATATTTAAAACTTAATTAATGTTAAGTGGTGAATACATCAGATAATTTTAATTTTATATTTGGGAAATATATTTTCCCAAAAATAAAATACATCTAATACTGAAATATAAGTTCTTTAAATCAAATCTAGTACGTAGTAAGTAGGTCCATTGGTTATAATCTCCCAAATTTAATCGATTTGGTGAAGAAGCTGTCCCGTGTGCACATTTTTCAAACCATAGATGTATTTTGCTTAAATGATTTTGTAAATTTCTCGAGGAAATTTTACGATTGGGATATGAAGATAGTGTGACAGTGTCGTCTGCATATATTGCAACTATTGTTAGTCTAGTTTTAGGCATATCAGTTCTAAATAAAAGATACGTAAGTGGTCCTAGTGCATTACCTTGTGGTACACCCAGAAGAATGGGAATCCTATTAGTATATTAACTGTGATGGTCAACCAGAAAGTGTCTGTCTGCGAAATAGGATCTTAGTAGTATATGTCATATGCGAGATGTTTCATCTTGTGGAATAGACCAATATGCCAGACTTAATGAAAAGCCTGGGTGATGTCTAAAAATTCAGCAGAACAGTATGGTTCCTCCCTCGATATCCTTATTTATTTTGTTTACTACTCTGTGAACCTGTTGAATTGAAATTGATGGTCAGGTATTATTATTTTTTGTTCTACCACTTCTAATATTCATTCCATATAATTAGGTCAAAACCAGCTGTCTTTTTGAGATTTATTTCATTTTCGATAAAATACTTAAAATTTCGGATTCAGTGACTCTTCTCATTGGTACCGATATATGGTAGGATGTTTCTAAACTGTTTGACATATCTTCTTTTCTTCTTCCCGTGATATCTCGTTAGTAAATGGTTGAAATACATTTAAGTGATGATCTTCAGATGCAGCTGCTTTTCATTTATTACGTTTGCACATTTCTTATTGTTGGACCTCCTAACTGAAGTCTTCAGAATTCTTTTGTGGCTTTCCACAATTGGTAATGATTCACTTCGTTGGGTGTCAGCTCTACAGATAGTTTTGTATATATGCATTTGTTATTTGAAACATTAGTTTCTTTTAATTCATTAGTTGTTTTATTTAAAAGTTCTTTGTTTTCAGGTGTTCAATTGCCTTGCCATTGTTTTCAGATTCGTCTTTTTTCTAGTATTTTTTTTAATACAGGGGGATACGTTTGCTGTGGTTGTTTTAGGTTACCAAATGGTGTTGAATTTAAGTAGCTGTTTATATGGACTTCGTGTTGTGTGCATTATCAATTTGTTTGGCGTTTTTAACGACTTCATTAAATCAATCGACTCATCTAACTGGTTTTTAAAGTACTCCCAGTTCATAGCATAGCATAGCAGAACTATAATGCGTTCTTTTAAAATGATTTCCCGCTGAATAAATAAATTAAAATACTTGTCACAACAGGGAATGAGGAGAATACATTTCCACTTTAATCGCAGTTAGAGTCATTTCCTACCACTCCTTCCATGAACATTTTTTACACAAGATGAGGACAGTTGAAAATAGTCTAATAATTTACATGTTCTTACAATTTCGAGAAGAGTTTTCAAATGGTGAAGAGATGGATTGCGAAATATGTATATAATATGTACGACGTTTGGTATCAAGGCTTTGAAGTACTGGTAGTGTTTTCAAAGGCAAATCACCAAAAGGACGATTTTGATTCCTTAACAGATACAATTGGTCACCAACTCTATTACACGCATTTAAAACATGGCGAAATTCCAGTTCGACTCTCTATAGTAAAAAAAAAGATTATTGTATAGTTATTAATAACACCAAATGTATATAAAACGTGTTTTTAGATGGCTTTTGTACTTTAGAAACTTTATTAGTTGAATTTAGATTTACAGGTTACTTATATGTCTGTCTAAATCATTGTTGCCAGCTGTATAACTTGAAAATGTTAATAGGATGTGAACAGTACGTAAAAATTTTTAGTCGACAGAACATTCATTCGATTCAACATTCATCTTACACATAATACTGATTTGTAGTAGACCATGGTGGTTGTGATTCCATCATAAATGAGCTTGGGAATATATGTTATGAAACATATTAAAATCATATTAAATACAAATAAAACTTTTTTATTAATACCTACCTCTGTTTTTGAGAAAAATTGTTCTTACTTTGATTACTTGGCACAAATAATTTATATTATATTGAATTTTATTTATGGTTGACCGATCAACAATAATAACATAAAGTTGCCTTAAAGGCGAAGAACCTCAATACTTACAAAACAAATTAGAAATGCATCCTGATGTACAGCTCGTCAAGAATAGACATAAGTCTCTAAACTACGATATCGGACCGCCCATGAGGTGTGCCTGGTCTTTACCCAGTCGCATTGAGACCTTTACAGAGTGAATATCAATGAAAATATACTACTTGTCAAGAATAGGGGAAAGTGTGAGATTTTCTAATATACGTAGAAGAAAGAGTGAGGCAGAATTCGGAAGGAAAAGGATGCACATTACGCGTGACCAGATCGAACTCTGTATACATTCACATTCAATATGTATTCATCGATATTCACTCTGCAAAGGTCTCAGCTCGACTAAGTAAAGACCAGGCTATTTTCTGCTCACCTCGTGGGCTATCAGATATCGCTTTTTTTAGACTTTTTCTTATACTTGATGAGCTGTATGTACATAGAGTTTTATCTGGCCGCTCGTAACGTGCATCCTTTTCTCTCTGAACGCTGCCTCACTCTTTCTTCTACGCATACCTAGAAAATATCACACTTTTTCTTATTCTTGACGAGCAGTAGGCGCACTTATTTTAGCTTTACTGGGCTTCTATTATTTGTGCTACGTTGTGAATAGCAAGAGAAATACAACAAGGATTTATGGAGACAAAGGAAAAGAATAAATATCCATAAATATATCATAAGATTGTATAAAGAAGTTCTTTCTTACAAAATAACTTTAATGCGAACGAACTTGAATACGTAATAAAATACACTCTTATTACAAGAGTAGCGCTATCATTTTCTTATAAAGTAAATTTACTTTCTAATCTAAGGAACCTTGTATCATCGACTCAAGAAGTAAATTACCCAAAAGTCTGCAGTTTTTTCAGATGAGGAAAGATTCGGAGTAGATTTGCTACATTATAGCAGAAACATGCGATAAAATGTAGCTCTGTTGATACTAAAACTAGCCTAGACATTTGAAAGTCGTAAAACCAATAGGCAACAAATGCAAGCGCAGTAAAAAATCCCTGTTAACGTTAGGTAACATTGTATAGCATTCGGTTAATATTTCGTCATAAATGGATTCCACGTTGCAACAATGTGCCAACAGCGGATAAAGAAGACTTAATGGCCCATTACTCTCTTGAACCTTGCCGTAATCGAGCGATTTTAAAACACGTATAAGCGGGGATGTTACGGAGCACGTAATAATGAAGCTTGTTTTCTGCTATGATGCTGGAAATCATTTTCTTCGAGAGTCCCAGTTACGGAGATCGGCATGGATGATACGCTTCCATCAATTTTTATCACTTTGACAGGATTTATGTTTAATACAATGGTAACCTCTTCTGTGTATTCCCCGGGCAACACGATAAGTGTTAATATATCGTACACCAGTTACTGTATAGATAACAGGGTTGACCACTTACGGAAGGATGTTAATTTTAGCGTTATTCTAGAGACTTACTAGAAATTTATTAGAAGTACATTTTCGTTCCTCTTCTATTTTATTTATTTAAACCCTATTTAAGTTACTGAGTACAATGTCTTCAGTACTGTGGATTTACTTCTATCAAACATCGGGTGTACCACAAGATTCTCTATTAAGACCTCTGCTATTTATCTTTTTTATTAATGATATTCTTAAAGATCTCAATATGGATTTGAGGCTTCATGTAGACGACCTAAAATTGTACGTCATTTTGGCGTAGAAATAATTCTATTAAATTCGACTATAAATTTGGGACTGTATTTTGACGGACCTGGGCTTATCAATGGTCTTGGTGTTGCCATCGACGATAATTTACCGTTCTCCAGACATATTGACAATGTGGCAATAGTGTGGCGAATGCTTACAAAATTTTAGGCTTCATATTACATAACAGTAAACATTCAATAAAATATACTTTAATTATTCCAATACAGCAGCAAAAGGTCGCATGTAAGCCACTAATACACTACAAAGAGTCGCCGCTTAAAATAAATTTTATGTACGCTATAAGAGTTATGTTCTGTAGCTGAAAATGACACAACTTGTTGAAGGTTTGTAGAAGTAGGGAGTGCAATATTTCCTGCTAGCGTGTTCGAAACAAATCAACTTAAAATAACTGAAAGAGGTATATGCTTTACAAAAGAACAATATATAAACAGAAGAATTCGTAGTTTTACCTAATATAATTTAAACTAGTATAAACGAGTATACAATCTCGTGACTCCTAACAACCTGGTAAAAATATTACCAGGTAAGTTCAAGCAAAAAGAAAAATAGGAATATATAGAAATGTATATTGTTACTTTAACTTATCTCTTAATACTTTAAAATTGTTTTCCTGCTCACTGCACTAAAAGTTCTTTAAATTTGCGAAGGCATGTTTTGAATATTTTTATATTATGTAATTTCTTTTAATGGATGTCAGAATGAAGCTGGTCCATATGCGACATAGAAAGAATTTAAATCATATGGAAATGGTCAAAATACTAACATCAAATAATTACGCTATATATAGGGTGTCTTAGTTGGAACTATAAGATTTGAATAGCGCGCCATTTGTGTTGTGTCAAAAATAGGGCGTCAATATCTAACGTCTATCATCTACAGACCACACGACGTCAACACGTCTGTGATAGCATTGACAGTTTCATTTTCAAAGAACTATGCACAATTACTCCACCACTCCAAAATGCGCACCAAAAACGTGCATTTCTGTGGATGCATTTCTTTGTGAACAGCATGTGGAATTCCAGCACCTCAATTCGATAACTTTGTTTACTGACGCATCCATCAGGATGAAAATGTTGTGCTTCTTCGGTGAACAAGATTTTGTTGCAAAAATCAGCATCACCTTTTTTTCTCTTCTAACACCAAATGAACAAATGTATGACATTGTAAATTGCCGGTAACTTTCAATTGTTGTGTCAACTGAATTTTGTATGCTGACAGATACAGATCATTCTTTAAAATACCGATACGTGGTGGCTCTTCAAAGATTCAATTGTTGTGCACGACGTCGAATTGACATTGTTTGGATGTTCCCGTACAGTTTCTCTCATTGCAGCAACATATTCATCTGGTGGACCACGACGAGGACGTATTGGTATTGCCTTATCAATAACAATACCGTTTCTTCAACTTTTTTGATTAAGTTACCACCTGTTGACTTTGTAGGCGCTTAATTTCGTCCTAATTTTTCTTAATGCATCTGTAAATGATCGCTCACTTTCATGAAACAGTTTTACATAGAAACTATTCGTTGTTGAACTGTTAATCGTGGCATGTTGACGTCGATCGCATGGTTTGTAGATGACAGCAGTTAAGTATTAACGCCCTATCTTTGACAGAACACATGTGGCGCGCAATTCAAATCCTATAGTTTCAACTGAGACACCCTACATAGCCTAGAACTCAGAATAATATACATACTTTCAATACTACGTGCAAGGTACTGTAGATATTGAGAATATATCACGACAGTTTCCATGAGTAAGCCAATAGAATAGAGAAGTCGAGAAATTGACTCCTGATTAATGTATATCTCCACCTAATTTCTCCCTCGTGAATAAAAAGTCTCTTACCGATCCCCAGTGCGCACAATCATTTTTCTAATACAATAATATTCATTATCAAACCGTCTTATCACCTGCCAATATGCTCTTTAGTACCCTGTAATGATGTTCCTGTTGTAGCTGTATCGATTGGTGGGTGTCGTTGTAATCGTATCGATTGAATATAAACTATGAGATAAGGTTGTTAACGTGAATAAAGTAAACTACCTACAGCTGTCATGTTAAATAATTTAGTCGATCAGTTGAAGTGGGCGTTACGCAACACCGAAGGAATTGATGATTCACAAAGTCTTTTTATGAGAATTTCTCGGCAATGTTACTCTTCGCACTTCGATGTGAGATCAATATATCTCACAGGTGATCTTCAATGATGAATATTCGATAACATCAGGAGCTAGGACGTCGAAATAGCCTTAATTATCAATTTTGTTACGCCATAATAATCTTGAACATTATTGCTTTGTTACTTCAATTTACACAAGGATGTTCCTATGCCAGTAATTACACCATTCTCTGGTAATTGAAGACCATAATTTCAAGAGAAGTAGAGTAAATAATGTCGACTCCTCTTCAAAAACACTGTTTTAAAAAATGATTTAAAACATGATGTGGAAGATGGCTGTTACACACTGATTTTGGAACTCCATATTATTCATTCTGAACTGATACAAATAGTGGAAAACTATAAATTAAAATATAAAGTGCCACATAAACTAAAAAATTAAGTAGTGCAATTGTAAATTCTTGTAAATAATAATAAGGGCATATAACTGTAGTTGTTAAGTTCACGCAGGTATTAGGTTATAATCCTAGAAATCTAGTCCGACCATCATCATTAGGTCATCAGTCCTAAGACTGGTTGGACGCTAACCTCCAGCTTCTCCTATCTTGTGCTAACCTACGCATTTCGCTAATTGTGCTACAACCTACATCCCTTACTATTTGCGAGCGTAGTCTAATCTAGGCCTACCTCTGCCTTTCTTCACTCCTATTTCCGCCTCCAAAATATCGCGGACTATTCCCCCATGTGTCAGCAAGTGGCCTACCATTCTATCTCTTCTCTTCTTTAAGTTTTTCCACATACTCCTTTTCTCGCCGACTTTCTCCAATACTTCTTCGTTTCTAACCCTATCAGTCCATGGTATTTTCATCATTCTTCGGTAACACCACATCTCAAAAGCTTCTAATTTCTTCCTACTTGCTTCCCCTACCGTCCAGGTTTCGCAGCCGTAAAGTGCCGTGCTCCATACATATGTTTTCAAAAATCTCTTCCTTGTTTCTAAGTTTATTACCCCCGAGCATAAAAGTGCTTTCTTTTTGTTAAAAGCTACTCGACCCTGCGCTATTCTTTGTTTTATGTCTTTATCGCTTCTTCCATCCCAATTTATTTTACTTCCTAAATAAGTGAAGTCTTTAACTTCCTCCAATCTTTCATTATTAATTTGTACTTTCGTTTTTGCTCTGCTCTCGCGCCCTCTGCACACTAACACTTTAGTTTTGTTTTTATTCACCCTCATTCCGTATTCCTCTGTCAACACTGCCTCCATTTCGTTCAATGCTGATTCTAGTTCCTCCTTACTAGATGCTAATACTGCTATATCATCCGCGAATCTCAGCATTTTTAGTTTCTGTCCCTGTACTTTAATCCCGAAATCCTCTCTATCTTTTACCACATTAATCGCCTCTTCGATGTACAGGTTAAAAATTAGTGGTGATCCTTGTCTTACTCCTTTCCTAATACCTACTTCCCTTTCCTCCCCTTCTACTTCTATAACAGCAGTTTGCTCTATGTATAGATTGTGTACTACTCTCCTATCTCTATACTTCATTCCCGCGCTCTTTAGTATCTCGAACATTTTTTCCCATCTTACGTTATCTAAAGCTTTTTCTAAATCTACAAATCCTATATAAGCGTTCTTTCCTTTTTCTATTGTTTTCTCTAACATTACTCTTAGCGCCAGAATAGCTTCGCGAGTTCCCCTATTTCGCCTAAATATAGGTTTTCCTACATCTTCCCTATCGATGCTAGATTTTTCCTCTAATATCTCTCCTAATTCCTGACCCTCGTATAAATTTCCTAAGTACTGCTTCCATCTATCCGCTTTCTCCTCTCTTCCTATCAGTATGTCCCCCGATTGACTCCTAACATTTCTACTTATTGTTCCTATATCCCTGAAGTTCCTCTTAATTATTTTGTAAGCCTCATCGGTCTTACCTACTTGCAACTTATCTTCTACTTCTTTGCATTTCTCCTCTATCCATTGTTCTTTCGCTTTTCTACATTTTCTAATGATTTCCCACTTTATTGCCTTATACGTTTTCAGTCCTTCTTCGTCTCGTCTGTTTTTGTAGTCTCGTCTCTTTTGCATTAAGTTTAAGATTTCGTCCGTTATCCAGGGCTTCCTAGCTTCCCTTTTATCGTGTCCTAAAACGTCCGTAGCCGCGGAATCTAGACTATTCTTGATACCCTCCCACTCAGTTTCTGCGTTCTTGATTTCGTCCTTACTCGCTTTATTTATTAACTGATCTGTTTTCTCCTGGAACTTATCTTTCATATTCTGATCCCTCAATATGTCTACATTTATACGTTTCTTATCCTTCCGGGTTTTCAGATTTTTGAACTTTAATCTAGCTTTCATGACTACCAAGTTGTGATCGCTGTCTACATCTGCTCCTGGATAACTCTTACAGTCTTTTACTTGATTTCTAAATCTCTTCCTAACCAGAATGTAGTCTATCTGATACCTGTCTATCCCTCCTGGCATTTTCCATGTGTACCGCCTCCTAACGTGATTCTTGAACAATGTGTTCGCGACTACCATCTTGTGCTTCTCACAGAATTCTATCAGTCTGCTACCTCTCTCGTTTCTGTTTCCTAATCCATAAGGCCCTACAAATTCTCCTTCTTTCCCCTCACCTACGACTGCGTTAAAATCTCCTACTACTATTAAATTTTCATGACCCTTCACAAATCCTATTACCTGCTCTATGTCCGAATAAACGGCTTCTAACTCTTCCTCGCTGTGGCTAGAAGTAGGCATGTATACTTGCACTATTACTGTTTCCACTGGCTTCGAATCTAACCTAACCATCATTACTCTCTCGCTGTATTGTAGGTAGCTATCTACACACTGTCCTGCGTTCTTCCGCATAACGATCCCTACTCCCGCGTTTCCATTTACCGATCCTGTGTGTATTACCCTATAGTCACCGCTCCAAAAATCTCCTACTTCCGGCCAGCGCATCTCACTTATACCTACTATATCTAATCCTAACCTATCCATTTCTATCTTCAGATTTTCTAGCTTCCCTGCCTGTCTCATGCTTCTGACATTCCACGCTCCGACTCGTGAAATGCTACACTTCCTATTATTATTGCACTCGATCACGTCTCCCGGAACAGTCCTCACCCGGAGATCCGAACGGAGGACTATTTTACCTCCGGAGTTTTTTGTCCCAGGAGACGCCATCATTAATTTAGGATAAGCTTTCTGCTAGCTGTTCTGAGGATTATAATGTGGTGGTTTCCTCTTGCCTTCCACATCGCAGTCGTGTGTGTCATAGCACCATACCAACCCCCACGGTTTCTGCCACTATGACTACTGAAAGAGCTGCTGCCCTCCTTCAGGGACTTGTCTTAGTCTGGTTTTTCAATAAGGACCCCCCCACTATGGTTAAACCTATGGTACGGCTCCTTAAATCATTAAAACGCGCAAGCTGACCCACCCGTTCCAGTTTGCACTAGAACTTCGTCAAGGTTCAAGTCCTATCGGATCGGATAGTCCGACCATAATAATTAAAATCTACAAGTATGAATACGAGAAATAAAGCAAAAATACAAAGTGAACTTTCGACTTAAGACCTAATAATAAAAGTTTGTACACAATTTATGGAAAGAATAGAGAGTACCATGGATAAAAAGTTTTCTATGTTCCATGATAAGTTAAACGATTTTAGTAATTCCATTAAAAATGTTAGTAAAACAGTAACTGACAATGACAATAGTATCCTAATTCTAAATAAAAAAATGTATACACTATAGCAAGCCGCCAAAAGCAACTCTAAGAATTTGCGGGTTAGCTGAGAAGGGAGAAAATAATGCAGTGTCTAAAAATGTGATTAATTTCTATTCGTCTCAACTTGAAATCAACTGTAGTAAAGAGGACTTTATTAATATTTATCGTATGGATAAATTCACTGTCACTAAAAATAATACACGCATAATTGTAGTAAATTTTATTAGTAACACAAATAAACGTCTGGAAATTATTAAAGGAAAGAAACTATTAAAAATAGTTGTCTTTATCTTTGAGGATATTATTAAAATCAATTTGATTTGATCAATGATGCGAAGAAAGAACTAGGTTCTAAAAAGGCATGGTGATCAAATGGCAATATTTATATGTGGTGTAATCAAAAGCAGAAAATATGTCTATTGTTATATGAGGAAGACCTACTACTTTAAGGACGTGGTCGACCTATGTGCTTAATTTAATCTAGTTAAATTTTCCCCTGAAGTTAATTTCATAGTTTTTGTTACTTTGATTTTGTCTTACTTTATCTGTATTAGTTACGTTCATTTTTTGTATTTTTAAGATATTTGTACCAGAACTAATTAGATATATAAATATGGTTAATAATGTAAATATACATTTTCACATCTAAACATTGGATCAATTTTCACAGAGTTTGATGTGTTTTCAGAATTTGTTATATATAGTTGATTAGATATTGTGGGTTTATCTGAAACTTCAAGCATAAACATAGTTCTGCTCAATTTGAAAGGGGTTTTAGTTATAAGGTAATTAGAGTATTTCATGATATACCTGCTTCTTTTAAATCCATTGCAAACATACTCGTACATACATTCCAAAAACAAGTTAAAATCTGGATAAATGTAAAACCCCTTGTTTAATTTTAACAGACACTAATATTAAAATAATCAGTCAAACCATATTTGGACATAATTTTCAATAAAATTAGTAATTTAGTAATCCTAATTATTATCCATAGCTTTTTTTCTTCTTACTTTTGTTAATTTCTTTCTTTCGGTTGGTTACATGGAAGAGCGGTTTTAGGCTCCAACCTATTCAAAGACGTTTCTGTTATAATTTTGTATTGATTATTGGAAATAAAGGCACTATTATTATTATTATTATTATTATTAAATATTGCTTTTTGTATCCATGTGTGATATGATGATGATGAAAGTATTTTTGTAGTTTTGATACATGAACTATAAAATTGGTATAATATTCTTCTTCTGCAGAATTTATCCGATTAGTTATAGCACAATACGAACAAATGCGTTCTTCCGAAAATATTCATATTTACATGTGTTGCAACTTTATGCGATTCGAGAAGAAGATGATAGATAAATTTAAATTTGTTGAGCCGCGACAACCCCACAAAGTATGACTGGGGAGCGAGCCGAAATTCAGCGGGCACCGGCCGCGGCAGTACGAATTTAGCGAGAAGCGAGGAAAGTTATCCTTCGCATACCACAATTCTATTATAGATAAGCTTTACCCGTTTCCTTATCTTTAGAACTGTGGCTGTTACTGTTATATTAGTAAGCTGTATAGTATATAGCACAGCACACATATTTTTATTATTATACGACCTAAATAAGGTCATTCAGATTTCATTATCCACTGGAGAAAATCTCCAAACATAACTTGCAATACACAACATATTGGTCCTTCGAGCCACATCAATAATTTACTTAGAATGTCTGGACATTTTCTCAGTGAATAGTGAAATTTGAAGGACCCTGTTACTGTTATAGTAAGCTGTATAGTGTATAACACAGTACTTATACAACACAACGAGTTTAACTAATTTTTATAATTATATCTTAAAAACAAGTTTTTAAGACCATATGACCTGTCTTCTTACTAAGTATTAGTTTACATGAGAATACGGCGTGGGTAGTATTACGACAGTTCCGTATTAAAATGGGCCGTATATTAGTTTGGCATGGTGAAACATGTATGGAAGATGGAATGCAGTTAATTCCAATAATCGATGCAATTATATAAATATTTGTAAGCTACTTGGGGACAGTATAAATACCGTAAATTCCTTATCAACAAATATTAGAACATAAACGTATACTAATTGCCGAGATGAAGTTGTATGTTGGAACTTGTACGACTAAAGCAAAAGTGTTATAGATTAATGTAAAAGTGTTACATCCGAGTGATATCCTCATATTGGCTAACGTGGTGTAAGATCTCAGAACACAAGGAACATCAACATTTTCCACATCTCCATGATAATGGAGGTGTCATAAAACCAGAATTGTGTAATTTTTTTTGCTGTAGAACAGTAGTTCAACATAGAACGCCCTCTTTTTCTCCAGATATTAGTCTGGTCTATTTTTACACTTTAAAACATTCATAAGTAGTTATCAGTTTTCCAAGTCTCTTATATTTCTGTACGCATATATTATATTCAAGATAAGAATATAGGATAATTCATAGTTTATAATATGTTTTATCAGATGAATTAGTTTTAGTTAATTTCTGGTACCTATATTTAAATATTCACTACTTAAAAGGTTAGAAATAAAATAACGGGTGTCCAGAAAGGGTAGGGGGTATTTGTAGATTCAATAAAAAAAAACTAGAAGTCAGAAAAAATAAAATTTTTTGTTAATTTTTAGACAAGGTTTTGGAAAAGTAAGTACAAAAGATTATGTTCTCCAAATGTTGACCCTCACGCTGCTGGCACTTCTCTAACCATAAACGGAAATTAGCCACCACGCGTCTACACATCTCTCGTAAATAAACAGAACTGCCGCTACTGGGCCAACGAAAATCCAAGACAGAAACATGAACAACCACTACATAGTCCAAAAGTTGTTGTGTGGGCTGCCATGTCTGCTGAAGGCATCATTGGGAATTATTTTTTGAAGACCGGCGAGGGCGAGCACTTACGGTAAACAGTGAACGGTATTGCGATATGTTAAGGAACTTTTTGGTTCCACAACTGCAGGAGTTTGAAGGATTTAATGTGGAAACATGGTTTCAACAAGATAGGGCCACTTGCCACACCTCAAACCAATCGCTTGCGGTTGTCAATGAACTTTTTCCAGGAAAAGTGATCTCTCGTCGAGGCACCACCAACTGACCTCCGAGAAGCCCCAATCTTATACCTCTTGATTATTTCTTATGGGGATACCTTAAAGAGAAAGTGTATGTAAATAAACCACGAACTTTAGTACAATTAAAGCACAACATTCACACCGAAATGGCCGCCGTTTCCAGAAAGATGTGTAGACGCGTGGTGGCTAATTTCCGTTTACGGTTAGAGGAGTGCCAGCAGTTTTTTTTTATTGAATCTACAAATACCCCCTACCCTTTCTGGACACCCTATATCTAAACTGTTGAGGATAGTATCATTGATTTAAAAAGATATTTTTTCATTATTAGTGTAGCCAATTTTCATTATAAGCTAATATTGAAGTGCTTTTATGAGCAGGATCTAGCATTGTGTTTCCATAAAAGAAACGTTCAATCATTCTAAGTGCCATTTATAACAATATCATAGAAAGATATATATTTATTTCGAGTCTAATCTATCTAGTTGCATAGTTGGATTTAAATGAAAAGAAAAAAAAATACAGAACTGATTTCAACGCCGAACAACTGTTGCATTAAAAATAAAAATATGCTGTATTGATTAAATAAACTTATAATCGGATATAATATGCTGTTTTTTAATATTGTTGAATTACGTAAAGCCAATCAAAATAAACAATTTTATATTTCCGCGTGTAGAACATCTCTATCTCGAAATTGAGTGGCCGAGAAAAAATAAACCAACACATAAATGCAGAATATGTGTTTTATACGACAGTTTTACTTTTTTCAAATAGTTCACCCTCGTGCTTTCTCATGGCCCATGAACAGGGTGGGGTGTCTTCTTATCTTATCCACCTCAAAATCAATAGATGTCCCTAATCAGAATCAGTCGAAAACCGATCGATCCGACACGATTTAATTGAGTGATCGTGTTAACAAACAAATTTCTCAAATAGTCCACCATTGTGCTTTCTCATGACCCATGAACATAGTAGAGTGTATTCTATCCACCTCAAAATCAATAGGTATCGTCTGGGAGCCGTTCCCGATCCGAATCAGTTAAAACCCGATTGATCCGACATAACTTAGTTGAGTTATCGTATTAACAATAAAAATTTCTCAAACAGTCCATCGTCGTGCTTTCTTTTAACCCATGGGACAGGATGGGGTGTGTCCTATCCACCTCAAAATCAATAGGTGTCGTCTGGGAGACATCCACGATCAGAATTAGTCAAAACGCGATCGATCCGATACGATTTAGTTGAGGTACCGTGCTAACAAAAAACATTTCTCAAATAGACCCAAGGGAGGGGGTAGTATGTGCTATCCACTTCAAAATCAATAGGTGTCGTCTGGGAGACATTCCCGATCAGAATTAGTCAAAACCCGATCGATCCGACACGATTTAATTGAGTTATCGTGCTAACAAGAATAATTACCGACGGCAACTATGACACACATACAGAAAAAATTTTTAAAAACCATTTTTTTTTTTGGTTTTTAGGCCGAAAAACGAAAAATAAACCCAAAAAAAATTTTTTTTCACTTTTTCTTTACACGATTACATTATTTTTCCGCTTATAGTAGAGTGCGAAAAAGTAATAAAATAGAATATCAAATATGCCACTTTTCTGCAATAAATATTGTCTATTATAAATTGTATAGCAAAAACTACACTGTCTGCAACTTTCATGGATTATTTTATTTTACTTTTGATTTTCGAATAGTTTCAGCGGCACAGTAAAACTCAGTGCCAAAATTTCATCATCCATTGCAGGTAACTTCCTCAAGCTACACTTCTAGATAATTGCTGGGCGAAACCTAACGTTCGCCACTTTTCAGTTGTTCAGATAACTACCCTACGAGACAATGAATTACAAAACGTTGACGCCGAGTTCCAATTTGATGGAGGAATCGAAAAATGTGAATGGGTGTTTTGCTTTGTACTTATAATGTGTTAAAATTATATGTAGTGTCTCTAAAGCTTCAGTTTGTGGAGGGGTAGGTCACACATAGTGACGATGACAAATACATTCATCCTCAGGAAAAGATATTAAATTCTTCCATTGGGACTCGAACTTAAGCATACAATGACATACCCAAGCATACAATGACATACCCAATACTGGACCTGGTCGGTCCCCCAGACAACAGTACGAATTCCATTGCCGTAACCATTTCTATAGGAGAATACGATAAGTCACCCATTTATGTTGTGAACGCTGTAAACAGAGCGACGGGCACACTAGATTCTCCGTGCAACTAAACTGAATGCCAATTACATTGTGTTGCAACGTACTAATTATGACAATAATCACAAGCATATGTATAACTAATTTGTTTACGATTTCTCTTTATTTGTATATAATTTTTAAAACAAGTTGCTTCAGGGTAGTTTCTGGCATATGAAGGCAATCCAATAAAGAATAAAAACACTCATATCCCCTGCGATAGAGCGCCACTGAGTAGATTCAATGAATTGTTAGGTTCAGGGCAATTAGAGCAGCTACATTAGAATTAAATACACACTTCAGTTATTTCTGTAGCAATTTTTTATGAGGGACTACGTCCTCTTGCATTTTAAAGCACAGCTTGATTGTCAGCTTCAAATTACTGTCATACTTAAAATAGGTTAAGAACTTGTATTTTAGTCTCTCTGAACTGTTTAAATCTGTGATTAAGTTAATCGGTGTTAAGACTTACTATTCTGACTGGTTACATGAATAACAATTTAAACACTGATTAAATCAAATTGAAATTAAAACTAGCCCTGGATATCTTATCAAATATATCTTATTATGTATATTGCCATTTCTACACTATTTAACTAGTTATATTTATTACATAGACCGTAAACTAATAGCATATCTACGTATTCCTCGTGAGCAGTCTACCATTTTTAATATTGCTAAGTTTGAGCCATGACAATACGTACGACCGTACATATGTAATTTGCCAGACAAACTGAGTTCAATATTATTACTATTTCTGTCACTAATTACGATATTATTTCATTCACACAATAACCACTGATCTATACTAAACGACATGTGTGTGTGGTATTTAAAATAAATCAGTCTTGTATATCTGTATCTGCACATAACAACATCTTATTTACCAACCTTCAAGTACCGTTAGGTTTCCGTTAATTTTTATTTGTAAGGATTCAATTCCACTTCAATTTCATTTACAATTTACATGGCTTCGGATATGACTTCCCTAAATTAAATACAACGGATATTTCCTAAAATCATATATTTAAAAACAATAGCGTGATTCTAAAAACGAAACAAATGGATGCACATTTTAAAATAAAAACTATAAATCTAATATTTTAAACTAATTAAAACATAATTAATTGCGTGTAGCGACCAGAAACCTATAAGATTTTAATTAAATCAAGTAGCAGCAATCACACTAAAAGGTAACCTACGCAAAAGCACATAGAAGGCAATTTGTGTTATTTGATGTTTTGATTGCTTACAAAAACAAGTAAGTATTTGTATCTTCCGTATATGACAAATTCGATTTCTTCAAATAAGTGTATCATTTCATTGCTGTTAGTTAAATTAACATAAACAGAAAATAATAATATAATGCAAGTTACTAATCAGAAATGAACCCAAATTTCGGAAAGAAAATAGTAACGTGGCACAAATTCATTTGCTTCTTATACAGGGTCCGCCAGGGAAGTATGGTATTTTTGAGACGACTTTTATGCGCGCCTGCGTGGAGCGAACGTTTTCATGATGGTTGATATCTACACGTTGCGGGATGTCATTCCAGTAGCCATGGAGCCGTGGTCTGTGGCACATCATGTGTTTATTTATAACACTTTCATTGAAACTGGTCATTCTGTGGTGCTCTATGGAACGTTTTCCTGAGCGCCTGATATCGTTGTGTGGGAATGTGGAATGGCCTCCTCGGTCACCAGACCTGTCACCTTGTGACTACTTTTTATGGGGCTAGTTTAAAGCTAAAGTTTATATAAACAAACCGCCAACTTTTCGAAACCGTAACACGCGAAATTGAAAGGATTCCTCGTGTCATTCGAAGTATGCAGCTAACTTATGTTATGTATTCTTCAATGAAAATACACGACCAATGTATAAAAACAATAAATTTTAAAAATCGTTCAAAAATAAGCTTGTTTCATTCTTTTCAAAAACACCATTGCATCCCTGACGGACCCTGTATATTATTACTATTTAATTCAATAACAGATATACCACTTTAATATGAATAGGAGATAGTTAGGCATAATTATGATGAAACACACATAGTTGCCTTTTTAGCTGAAGAAGATATAGACGTATCTGCTTCAGTTTGCTCATCCCCTGGAACATACCTTAGTTTAGTAGTGAATTTAAATTTAAACTAATACACAGAAACACAGAAAGTCAACCAATTCGATATTTATTAACACCGTAATATTAATTATTACAGCTATAATCCGAGGGGTTAATTCGAGAGAGTATGGATTTGATTCTAAGTCGGTTGTGGTCCAAAATCACGATGGGGCTTCATGACATTATCAACGAATTGCTTATGTATTTTTCTGTATTTTAAAATCAGGCACCATATCAGTCAGAAATCATTGATATTGCTTAGCTGTAACACTTTCTCTCATCCTACAGATATCAGTATCTAACGTCATCAAATTCCATCGAGACAATTCACACGTTCCCCTCTTCCTCTGATGAGGAATTTGTGGCAGTTACTTTATAATCGCTAATGACAATCGTAGATAGCTACCTACAATACAGCGAGAGAGTAATGGTGGTTAGGTTAGATTCGAAGCCAGTGGAAACAGTAATAGTGCAAGTATACATGCCTACTTCTAGCCATAGTGAGGAAGAGTTAGAAGCCGTTTATTCGGACATAGAGCAGGTAATAGGATTTGTGAAGGGTCATGAAAATTTAATAATAGTAGGAGATTTTAACGCAGTCGTAGGTGAGGGGAAAGAAGGAGAATTTGTAGGTCCTTATGAATTAGGAAACAGAAACGAGAGAGGTAGCAGACTGATAGAATTCTGTGAGAAGCACAAGATGATAGTCGCGAACACATTGTTCAAGAATCACGTTAGGAGGCGGTACACATGGAAAATGCCAGGAGGGATAGACAGGTATCAGATAGACTACATTCTGGTTAGGAAGAGATTTAGAAATCAAGTAAAAGACTGTAAGAGTTATCCAGGAGCAGATGTAGACAGCGACCACAACTTGGTAGTCATGAAAGCTAGATTAAAGTTCAAAAATCTGAAAACCCGGAAGGATAAGAAACGTATAAATGTAGACATATTGAGGGATCAGAATATGAAAGATAAGTTCCAGGAGAAAACAGATCAATTATTAAATAAAACGAGTAAGGACGAAATCAAGAACGCAGAAACTGAGTGGGAGGGTATTAAGAATAGTCTAGCTTCCGCGGCTACGGACGTTTTAGGACACGATAAAAGGGAAGCTAGGAAGCCCTGGATAACGAACGAAATCTTAAACTTAATGCAAAAGAGACGAGGCTACAAAAACAGACGAGACGAAGAAGGACTGAAAACTTATAAGTCAATCTTAACCAGAATAGTGCAGAAGAGGATGGAAAATAGAGCGGAGGAAATACTAGGAGAAGACCAATTCGGGTTTAGGCGAAATAGGGGAACACGCGAAGCTATTCTGGCGCTAAGAGTAATATTAGAGAAAACAATAGAAAAAGGAAATAACGCTTATATAGGATTTGTAGATTTAGAAAAAGCTTTTGATAACGTAAGATGGGAAAAATTGTTCGAGATACTAAAGAGCGCGGGAATGAAGTATAGAGATAGGAGAGTAGTACACAATCTATACAAAGAGCAAACTGCTGTTATAGAAGTAGAAGGGGAAAAAAGGGAAGTTGGTATTAGGAAAGGAGTAAGACAAGGATGTACGCTATCACCACTAATTTTTAATCTGTACATCGAAGAGGCGATTAATGTGGTAAAAGATAGAGTGGATTTCGGGATTAAAGTACAGGGACAGAAACTAAAAATGCTGAGATTTGCGGATGATATAGCAGTATTAGCATCTAGTAAGGAGGAATTAGAATCAGCATTGAACAAAATGGAGGCAGTATTGACAGAGAAATACGGAATGAGGGTGAATAAAAACAAAACTAAAGTGTTAGTGTGCAGAGGGCGCGAGAGCAGAGCAAAAACGAAAGTACAAATTAATAATGAAAGATTGGAGGAAGTTAAACACTTCACTTATTTAGGAAGTAAAATAAATTGGGATGGAAGAAGCGATAAAGACATAAAACAAAGAATAGCGCAGGGTCGAGTAGCTTTTAACAAAAAGAAAGCACTTTTATGCTCGGGGGTAATAAACTTAGAAACAAGGAAGAGATTTTTGAAAACATATGTATGGAGCACGGCACTATACGACTGCGAAACCTGGATGGTAGGGGAAGCAAGTAGGAAGAAATTAGAAGCTTTTGAGATGTGGTGTTACCGAAGAATGATGAAAATACCATGGACTGATAGGGTTAGAAACGAAGAAGTATTGGAGAAAGTCGGCGAGAAAAGAAGTATGTGGAAAAACTTAAAGAAGAGAAGAGATAGAATGGTAGGCCACTTGCTGAGACATGGGGGAATAGTCCGCGATATTTTGGAGGCAGAAATAGAAGTGAAGAAAGGCAGAGGTAGGCCTAGATTAGACTACTGCTCGCAAATAGTAAGGGATGTAGGTTGTAGCACAATTAGCGAAATGCGTAGGTTAGCACAAGATAGGAGAAGCTGGAGGTTAGCGTCCAACCAGTCTTAGGACTGATGACCTAATGATGATGATGAATGACAATCGATTGTAGCCGTAACTTAATGAACTGTCAATATTTACCATAAATATCGTAGATATTTTCTTAGTAAATACAGATTTTGGAAAGCTGCATCATATATCTGCTCTATAACTATGAGAAAAGACTATTGTACCATTTTCTCTCGTTCAATTGTAGTTAACTCTTGCAGTATAATTCCTTAGTTATCAAAATTTAAGTCTCTTTGCTGCTCGAGAATAGAAAGTAGAAAGTAAATTATAACTGCGTGCTCACTTTGGAACATATTTAGGAAACACTGTAAATCTTACTCGTAGAAGATAAATCTTGTACGATCATACAAGGGACGCCAGGCAATCTTGTAATTACAGGATATATGAAAAGCCTAATGAAAAGCTTTTCAGTTGTACATTTTAACGGCGAGCTACATCAAATGAAATGTAATGAAGCTATCCGTATGATTATATCTCTGCCTCACAAGTTCGTTTCTATCCATTTGGTCTATAGACCTGTTGATTGGGTTGTGTATGAGACTGTTAGATTTCGTATAAGAAACTGAAATTGTCTGGCTTTATACGAGCTTTAAATAGCTTGAAAGTCAGTGTTGCAATATTTACTTTTAAGAAATATTACATGGCGATGTCCACATCTGATTATGGTCCTACAAGTTGTATTTGTAATAGTTATTTCATCGAACGATAGTAATTAACTACGCAATCGCTTTCAAATATGATATATTTAGAAGTTATAATTGATATAAAACCTTCAGATTCTCTTTGATGCATGTTTATCAAACAGTAGTATCAATTTGCATTCAATCGCAGCAATCACTGAACATTCCTTTTAAGTAATGGGAAGTTGAATTATAGAAACTATGACGCCGTTAAAGTTCGACTACTACTAGATACTAGAAAGATACTAGGAAAGAATTCCTTATACTTTATATTTTATTCCTTATACCTTAATTGTAACGAACGATGTAGACAGATACATGAAGCTGAACTGAAGCACGTGATGATGTTCTTGATAGTACTGTTTGTATAGCAATAATTAATCTATAAACTATTTTTGTCTCAAGGATCAAATTGAAATTTCTCAGCATCAAAATGTATTCAATGTCTTGATCCCACTTGAGATCTTATTGATTATCTAAAATTATAAGAATTCCTTATACTCGTAGTTATAGATTTATTAAAATGAAATGTGGCCACAAAAGAGCCTTCAGAAAAGTAGAATATTTCTCCATGGTATGCTCAAATTAAGTAAATAACAGGAAGAGAGAGAAATGTTGGTGATAGTATTGCCTCGTTGATACCAGTATTGATTGGTAGGACTTCGGATGAGTATCAATTAACTATAACTTTCGAAAAAAATCCCTGAAGAAATCAGAATATTCAGAAAGATAGTTGAATGATGCGTAAAATAGGAACGCTACACATTCTGGTAGCTAAATTCGTATTACCAATTATCAGGTTCAACTTATGTTCACTTTTCAAGTTAAAAGTATAAGTTTTCAGGCAGAGATGCATAGGTTACTTTAAGGTTTTTCACTTAGATATAAATATACTCATTATACTCATTGAATGAGTAATTTTATTACTCACAAACATTAATTCATTAAAGGGGATATAAAGTCTATGGAATACATATAGTCTTATTAATCTAAATTTAAATATCTCACAAAAATTAAGAATTGGATCGAGCAGTACTACTGTTCTTCCATTTTATCGCATTGCTATAAACCTAGACCACCTCGTTCAAGGATAGGAGAGCCGTTTCCCCATAAAGTATCCCTAGTGAAAGACAAAATTATGCCATTCGCACTGGAAAGTGTCATGCGATGAATCCGGAGTGAGTCCGGGGTGAGTCCGGGGTGAGTCCGGGGTGAGGCCGAGTGAGTCCGGGCGAACCTCCCTTATTCACTACCAACTGAGGTCACTTTGGACGCTCTTCTGTCTTATTTCTTCTTTCTTATGCATATACATTCATCAATTTTCTACCCCGTTTACGTCAAGTGCTCCCATAATATCCATAATTTATTACAATCTATTTCAGACGCATTATTGACGTATCATCTTTCTTGGTATAACATTGCCATCAATAGTTGAAGTTTAAAAGTAAGTTATTCATCATTGAACATTTCTCATCAGCTTTATAAATTATTAAATCGAATTCTTCCGAATTCTCTGAATATGATGAATTATTGGCATTTATAAATTCCATTCTTTAACTATGATAACGCTACAGTAACTATAGTAACACTATAGTTACTATAGCGTTATTATAGTTAAAACACTATAGTAACGTAAACATATTATTTATAACCTGAAAAAATAAGAATATGACCATGGCCACATATCCAAGTTATAGAAAATGTCTACGCTTTTTATGTCATTAATTATGATTAATTTATGTATTTATGTTTTGTCATCAATTTATTTATAATAAGTAAAGGGTATACTTGTCACAGTAACTATACCCAATCATACATGTGTTTTTCATTTTTCAAATCGATTATCTCAAATTATATATCCCCATGTTACCCTTAAAAATAAGTAATAAAGTAATAAAGTATTGCTAGTAAGAAACCCCAAATACTTTATAATTATAGTACTATATGCAGAATTGATATTTTTTAATTGACTAAAAACACGGACTGAAGCGTAGACAATCAACACGTAAAGGGTCTTTCAATAAAGACGCGTTATTTTTAAATGTAAGTGAAACAAGTTGTGTGTGAGATATTCTCTCGTTTTTTTCTTTATTTCAAAGAATATTTTATGGAATTAAGTATGAAATATAACGTGCTTCATATGTACAACGCGGCTTTACTTGGTGGTACGTATTCTGGAGGTCCAATTTTCGATTACTTTGTCACATAAATCTGGCTGAATTTGCTGGATGGTGTTCGTTATGTAGACTTTGAGGGTATCAGTTGTTTGCGGTTTATTCGCATAGACCTGCGATTTGAGATAGCCCCAATGGAAGAAGTCTAAAGGCGTTAAATCGCGCGATCTCTGTGGCCAGTTCATATCGCCACTGCACGAGATAACTATACCCTCAAATTACTCGTGCAGAATTTCCATCGTGGCATGCGCTGTGTGGCACGTAGCGCCATCATGTTGGAACCACATGTCATCGCTATTCATAGTGTTACAAACGCCTCAAGCGATCCCAAACGCCGGGAATATTTGAAACCTCGAGAGCGTGCGGTGTTAGGTCTTCCAGTGCGTTCTATACTAGAAGGTTCGCCAAAGTTCTCTATCTAGAAGCGCCTGGAGAGACCTCTTCACTGCCTATATAAGAATTGTGTCGCCCGGTCAGCAGTTAGTTGAATTTGGATCGCGATAGTGAGCGATATACAGTGCGAAAGTGATATACAGAGCGAAAGTTAGTTTATAAAGTTAAAGTAGAAAGAAAGTTAGTTAGTTAGTTTGACTTGTGAATAGTTGAGTTGTAAGTAAGTGTTCGAGAAATAAAGAACTTTCTAGTAAATTCGTTATATTGGTGTTAGAAGTGGGATAGAACGTGGTAGAAAGTTCTGGAACACTTAGTTTAGTTGGACGAGAAAACCCACAAGTGTGACATATCACTGAACTCGTCTCGTCGTGAAGTGGTCGAAGATCGACGTTTCTAGAAGGCCAGAGAACATTCTCGAACATTCCATGGCGGTTAAGAAAACCCACGAGTGTGGTATATCACTGAACTCGTCTCATCCTAAAGAGGTCGAAGATTGACGTTTCGGGTAGGTTAGAGAATATTCTCGAATTTTCCATAGCAGTCAAGAAAACCCACGAGTGTGACATAACACTGCCTCCCCTCTTGAGTCCATCCCTCTTAAGTCCCATCCAGTTTAGAGCACAAGAAGTTGCTTATCATCGATCTGTAGCGCTCGCCGTTGATGGTTATGGCAATGCCAGTTTCTTTTTGGAAGAGGTACGGACCGATGATTCCGCCAGACCAAAATATTCACCAAACAGTGAGTTCCTCGGGATGCATTTGGTGCTGGTGTATCTCATGTGGATTGGTATCGTCCCAAATCCGACAATTTTGCTTGTTAACATATCCATTCATCCAAAAATGGGCCTCATCGCTAAACATGATTTTTTGGCGAAATTTGGGTCAACTTTCGACTGCTCCAGAGCCCAATCAGTGAACACACGGCGTTGTCTATGGTCATTTACCTTAAGTTCCTGAGTCAGCTGGGTTTTATATGGGTGTAAACCTAAGTCCCAACTCAAAATTCGACAAGTTGAAGCCTGAGAAAATCCAAATTCTTGTGAACGACGAGAAATTGACTGCCTCGGGTTTTCCCGTACGCTCTCACGCACAGCAGCGAAGTTTTCCGCAGACCTTACGTTTCGGTGACGTACGAGTGTTGGCTGATTATTCATAAAACCGATTGACTTGCATTTGGCGACCAAACGTCGAATAGTCGACTCGGCGAGACGGTTGTAGCGAGTATAAAAATCACGTAATGAGTTTCGTTTCACGTAATGAGGAACGTTTCTCGAACGGAGCACTAATTTTGAAAATAAAATTTCATTATTTGCACGCCTTATTGAACCATACAACCTTCCATGGTGATTTATCGTACATTAGGGAACAATTCACAATAAATTTAACGGATGTTGCTTTAACAACATGGCTGCTATAACCTAACAAATTTCGAACGTCTCTATTGAAAAGCCCTGTACATATCAACTCAGCATCTGTTCAGCTTAATCTAACCTCAAATTCAGGAAATTATTACCTCGAATTTAATAAATTGCATAATACACTAAATATACTGTGACGCTAAAATAATAAATCGTGACAGTTAATTTGAAACAATAATATCTCTAGTAGAATTCACGGCGAAAGTTCTTGACCTATGATTAAATTATAAGTCATTTTAACCTTGTTTAAAACTTTCGGGCAAATATAAACTTTGGAACAAAATTCCGAGAAACTTGTGTAGTCATTAGGTCGTGGCGTTTATCCATGTTCTAAACGTAAGTTTGCTGTAGTAATATAGTAACATCTATGTGGTTAATATACAGCAGTAAATATTTTATTTTCATAGTAGTATCGTTATAAAAACGCAATAATGGCAATTATATTTAATATCATTGCCTAGTTTTAATTACAGGAAAAGAAGAGATAAATAACGTCTAGTCATTGTCAAAATATTAATTATCTAACAGTTGTATGGTATACTTGTATATGATGGTTCATACTTGATATAAATTGACAGATGCATCCTTAAGTTGATATAAGTTCAGGATTACTGAAGTCATATATCCAAAGGATACTTCTGAAGGATGTCAAAGATATTGTTCCTAACAAATACAATAACTTTTGACACTATACACCAGAATTTATGTGAACGCCCTAAGGAGTAACTAAATCTTAATTTTCTTTTCTTCGCAACACATTATCTAAATATATTTTTTAATGCTTTACATTATGAAGTAAAGTTATAAAAGCCTCTTCTTATACCCTTACTTACTCTTTTTTCTTTAAGATATGATTTACATTACGTAGTAGAATTTAATTGGGCGTAAATATAGGCAACAGTGAAATAATTTTATAATTAATTGTTCTTTGTTTCAAAACGGTTCACTAATATTGCTAGATAACTTTACTTTTATGGATTTCTTACCTCGAACAACACAGACAAGCCATTTTCATATATAGAGATCTAAGAGACTTAATGAAAAATTGGTCGAACGTGTATTAGTAATAAATCTAATCACATACTGCCGTAATTTTTTAAAATATTTTTTTAGTCTGTCAGCGCAATAATGACCTACTATGAAGGAGTTTGTCTGATTGTGAGTGCGTTCTTTAATGTCTCTTTATTTTTCATTTTTACGCTTATTTAACCAATTCCGAGCTAGGATAATTAAGACTCTGTTAACAAAAAGTGGTATTTATCCCTTAGTGAGGTATTTCATAATTTCCTTTGAACGACCAAGCGTTTTAAAAGACATATTAAGAAATTTGGATAATAAAATTGGCACATTTACTAACACATACACAAAAATAGAGTTACAAACAACTTCCCCCGATATACTGATTGAGACCGGCGCTCAATTTTTATAATGTATTACTACCACTCACGCAACCTGATAAACCCTGACCTTTCCTTTGTGAAAAAAGTTCTGAACCGTCGAAATCGATCACGTCACAATTTCGCTCTCACTTTTTTTGCCGGGTGTAATTGACTTCGCACCGACATCGACAGGTTTTGTGTCGCATTCAATTTGAGAAATAATAGGGTCTGGGCGAGATAAGGTCCTACTACAGACATTTTTCCCCTGAGGCATCTATAGGAGTCATCAAATAATTGCAGAAAGAGATAGGATTCTTTCGGTATTTGTAGCAATTAAAATCTGTGAATCGGACAGTAGTTTTTTGAAGGTTAACAAGCTTTTAACTTAATACACCAAAAAGGGGTTTTACAAATAGCGTTTCACCGTGTTGTCTAAGCAATATATTACAACTTCTTAATGGCGAAATAGTACGATAACATAGCTTAACAAATTTCTTGTCTAATTGTTATTAAATATTTTTTAAACTCTAAAACATGTCAACCTTGTTTTTTTAATAGACAGTAACTAACGTAAAACAAAATTAAATTAAATGTAACTAAAATCAGTTTGTAACTGGAAAAGGTAAATAAAAGTATAATAAAAAATAAAAAAAAAATGTTTACCCCTAGACCAAAAAATAACAGAAACTACTCTAAATGAAAACTCTTGAAGAAATATCAGATCACCAAGATAACTAATTATTCTGTTACTATTACTGAGTTGACTCCTGTTGTACTATAAAACTCTGGCGTCAGGCAGAGCTTTTAGAGTTGTTAAAATGTCATGTGACAGATTACAGATTAATTGTGACAGATTAAAACGTCATGAGGAGACTTGTCTCTTATTTAAGGAAGAACATTCTTATAGATCACTTATTTCAAAATCAACAGTAAGTGGACTAGGTAAAATATTTGGAAAACGGGTAGAGTACAAGATTTACTTCAAGTCAATGGAAACATTAAACTGCTTTCAGTTCAAGAATACCCCTTTTAAATCTACCTCTCTTCTCTGGGCTTCAACAATCATGTCGACCCTTCCACTAGGAGAATGTCTCGCTACATTTTGTAAATACAAGGGGTACTCAAAAGAAACTGCAGTGATGTTGTGGTGGGCGAAGCTTCTGTAGTACCACGTTCTGCCGCTAGGAGCATATAGAGTTACTTACCATTTCCGAGTCAGTAAGCCAATAGTCGTCGCTAGAGAAGGTTCTGTTCGGCTTGTGTGATTTTTTTAGTGAGAGTTATTTTATATGCTCGTCATTTTTTTCTTTTTTTTTTCTTAATGGTAGAGGAATTGTCTATTCAGAGTTCCACAGGGTCAGACAGTTAACTAGGCTTCTTACCTGAAAGTTTTGAAAATATTTCGCAACATTTTGCGGCGGAAGAGGCCTTATTTGTGGGATCCAGGCGACTGGTTTTTCCAAAACGATAATGCCCCTGCTTACATAGCCATGTCTATGTGCCAATTTTTGACCAAAAATTTCCACAACTTCGTCAATAATCATCGTCGATCTTCCAGGATGATTTCCCGAATATTTTCAACATTTTCATCGGTTTAAGCCGTGGAAGAATGACCAGAGCGAGGTTTGTCAATAATTGATATTTCACTTCTTTTGAAATGGAAAAACCAGTCAAACACTGAAGTTTTCCCAATATCATCATCCTTGTAGGACGTTTTTAACATATCAAGAGTTTCTGTTCCAGTTTTTCGAGCAGGACACAAAACTTTACGGCTACGCACTGTTCACGAGAATTAAAAAACGACGAGCAGACAAAACAACTCTCACTAAAAAATTGACACAAACTGAATGGAACCTTCTTTAGCGGCGACGCTTGGCTTATTGGCTCAATCCTCAGACTCATAGTGGCAGAATGCGGTACTACAAAACTCCGCCCACCACAACATCAGTTCGGTTTCTTTTGAGTATCCCCTCGTATAACATAACTCATATTACAATTTTCTTTATCCTCCCGAAAGATATTTTCATCGCGTTTCTTTTATCAAGGAAATACGTAATATTTTTATTGTTGTAGCGTGTATTAAAGTTACGAGACCAAATTAATCATATTATTACCGTCTACCATCCTCACTCAATTTGCAGCTGTTTCTGTGTAGACCTTCCAAAAACCACATTTGTTCTAAACCACATGCAATATTTAACACGTCGAAAAATGGATGATATACTCTTCCCGTCGGAGCGTCGCTAAAGTAAACACCATAATTATTTACGACATAATGTTTTAGCAGTTTTACCCGTGAACGGACGAAGGTAGAGAACATTATTTTGGACGTTGAGTTTTGGATTCAACTTGAATAAGGTGAATAATTTATTAATTATATCACTGCAGCATCGTGTGTAATTCTGGCCATTTAACGCGTCTAAACTAGGTTAAATTTATCTTAAATCCTTGGGAGAACATTAAAGGGGTGTGTATTTTCGTAAGTATTTACGTCTATTAATTCCAAATTTATATAATGAAGGGACCGAGTCAGACTAGAACAAGAATAGAGCAGCAAGATAGTGCCTTCTTGGACAATACGTTGTGATTTTATTGATCACAGTTTCACTTTGATAGTATTTAGAATTATATAACTATGGAATTCTTCATTTCGAAAACCATGAGGCACTTACTAATAGTGCTTTATGGGAAATAGATTAACGTCATTAAGAACATCTGATTATCTTTGGTTCAAGGTTATCCACTTGTCAATTCAACTTTTGGTTTTATTGTACTCCTATCAGTTATCCTAGTCAGTTTTGAATATTGGATCAATTTTGAATGCTCAATATTTTGACTCATTTATTAATATAAATTAATAATATCATATCAATCATGATATAACTCATTAAAAAATAGTTACAATATACAAACAATTTGCTTTTACATGCTTTGAAATATGGACACTACAGACAATAATTTTATCGATCATAAATTAAAGTAAAATATTCATTTTTCGAAAAAGATTGAAGATTGGAATTCCAGTTTGACTATTGCCTTCTACCATGTTTGTCTAACAGAACCAATACATTCTTTTGAACCCAATAGAAGTTATTGAAATTATGACTTCTAAAGCATGATTTTTAATTTTCGGCAGGCAAATATTATTACCAAAATTAATATCGTAAATGTGGTTCATAGTAGATGACGTTGGCGTATCCATAAATACATAATACCTATACGGTATAATATGGACAGCGCCTACCACATAAGAAGCGTGCTTTTAAATAGAATAGCGCTGTGGCGATCTACCTGTTAGGCGAAACAATTTTCTTCGCGGATGGAATCAAAGCAGTCGTCACCTTCTTTTTTTACTGTTCCTTATATTCATATCAGTCCACAAATACTACACCAATTGGGCATATAAAATATGCATTCCTTTGGGTCAATATAGATGATTTTAGTCTAACAAATTAGGTTGATAGAAGTTGGAAATCTATTTAGAATTTCTTCCCAAAGAAACTGTTTCCCTTTGAAGAAGATTGCCCAAGTTCCATGTCACTTCTCATCAAAGATCTCTATTACTAATAACTTAATATGCGGTAATAACTAACTCTATGTACTTATAGTTATATTATTGTGAATAAATTACTAATAAAACGTAATATTCCCAAAGACTGGAAAACATTTATATTATTTTGAAACAATTGCCAATTATTCATTTGCATTTTTTGCTATAGTTACGTTTTATTATAGGTTATATTCAAATCATTACATAATAGACAGGTGAGAAGAAAAATTATATTTCATCACGAATTTAACAATCTCAAATTAATATAATATTGTTTATTGACAATTCTGACATGAACATTGAAACATAGTTGGCATACCAAAATACATTTAAAATATTTGGCAAACTGAGTATAAATGTTATAGAATGATTGACACGTCAATTAGTAAAAGGTTTTAAACTAATTGTGAGATAATAAAAATTAGAAATTTAAACTAATACGTGAGATAAGTATTTAACATAGAATAAAATTTTAAAAATTTAATACAAACGTCTAGTTATTTGTACAATTGGCAACATTGTACCATATCAAAGACTTTCGAAAAACAATTTATTCAACTATAATGAATAAAGCCTTGTATTATTAACAATAAATAAAAATACTACAACATTACTGTATTCATTAATTATCTAGTTTTAAATATATTAAATCAAATATGAAAATTATTACTATTAGTATATTTAACGTAGCTTAACTTCGTTACCTAAGAGAAATAGCTCTGATAACTTTAGTTTTACCTAAACTATCGATATAATCAAATGAATTAAGTAAAGAAATTTGTAAAAGACGATCACTATATTGCCTGATTTGTAACAAGACTTCGATGGAACTTTTCTTCAACTTGTGCTCCACAGAGCTGATGCGAAATAGGCACGGAAGTTAAGAAAATAATAATTAAGAAGAGTAAGATAGAATTAATAGAGAAGTAGGAAATAATTATGGAGTCACAGGTCATTTTAGGAAAGAAGATGTACGCTGTTAAACATCATAGAGTGTCAACACTTTCACTATAATTGAATCGATGATAGAAGTACACAATATAGACAGAGAATGTATACCAGACGAACAATCCGGATAAAGGAAAATGCAATCATAGCATATATCTTTCATGTATTACAATGAACGAAACTGTTTCCTTGACACTTGGGAAATATATTTTTATCATTTCGTATTTGGATAAAAACTCTTGAACTTGACAGTCTCATAATATTATATCTCAGTGTGCTATCTTTATGCGATGGCATATTCTGCATACCAAAGTTTCTTCGTTATTACTTTTCCGCACTCCGCTATACGAGGCAAAATAATCGTATAAAAAAATGTTTCTTCTAGCGTTTATTTTTAATTTTTCGGCCTAAAAACCAAAAAGAAATGGTTTTTAAACCATTTTGTGTGTGAGTGTGTGTGTGTGTGTGTGTGTGTGTCGTTGTCGTCGTTGTCGTCGTTGCCGTCGCTGTCGTTGTCGTTGTCGGCTTCAATAAAATTTCTTGTTAACACAATAACTCAATTAAATCGTGTCGGATCGATCGGGTTGTGACTGATTCTGATCGGGGACGTCTCCCAGACGACACCTATTGATTTTAAGGTGGATAGAACACACTCTACCATGTTCACGGGCCATGAGAAAGCACAACGGTGTACTATTTGAGAAAAATTGAAAAAAGTAAAGCTGTCGCATAAAACACATATTCTGCATTTATGTGTTGGTTTATTTTTTCTCGGACACTCAATTTCGAGATAGAGCTGTTCTACGTGCGGAAAAGTCCGTTTTAAGGTTTTAAAACTGTTTATTTTTGTATTGTCATGAGACCTATAATAAACTGATTCATTATTATCAAATATTAATTATAAGGAAGATTACATTTTTTTTATTTAAATTTAAGATGTAATTACTTTAATATATCGAAGGCAACAAGAAAGGCAATAATGGTTTTATCAATATAGTTGTCTAAAGTAATAATAGTAATACTAATACTGCATTTGTTAAAATTTTAGTTTTTCATTATGATTTAACGCCACCATTTAATTAATTTGAAAGATCTACTTCTTACCTTCTAACTTCTTGATATTCTACCACAAAATTTATCTTAACATTGCATTATGAGTTTCAAGTAGCAAACAGTTTATGTATATGTACTATTTGAAACATGATGGATAATGCACATTGTGATAAAATATTGAATTTACGTCAAAAATGCATTTAGTTTTATTTCATCAAAATACGAATACGTTTTGTTTGGAAAACACGCTAGTAGACGCTGCAACATTCAAATCGAAATATTTCAATTAATCCAGTTTCGTTATACGTGCTGTAATTGTGTGACTGTATTGTTTTATATTATAACAATATTAGCTATGTGTCCATGTATTCCATTTTCACATAAAAATTAATTACATTCGCTGCGAAATAACACAGATATATAAAAATAACTTGTGCAATGGACAACTACAAAATTGAAACTGTTTTATTAAATTTTGCCGAAGATAGTGTTTGTATACCAAACTGTTTATTGTTTATTTACTATTGGTACTTTATTAACAAGTGCGATTTTTAGTTTATTACTAATGTTAATTGATAGAAACTTGATCAAGGGAAATCCTTTGAATAGTCTACAGCTATCTCACTTACTTATCAGTTATTTACACAATATTGAAGCAAATTTGCAGAGCAATCCCTCTGAATTTTGGTGATATACAAATAATATTCGTAATATTTCAATAATTCTTAACTCAATGAATTATCAAGAAACATATTTATCTAGTCCTCAGAAGATTGCTGATTCATTTGCCTCTTTCTTCGAATCAACATTCACTCAGTCAACAGATTATAATTTATTGAATGAATCTGCAGAAAATATTAATATTCCCCTCCTATAACTTCCTAATATAAAAGAGGAAGAAGTTATCAAAGTACTAAAAAAATGAAAAACAAAAATGACAACTGGTCTGGATGGAATTCCGTCATTCCGTCATTTTGACAGGCTGTGCATTTATCTTTGCTAAACCTTTAGCAATATTATTTCAGTTGGCCTTGAATGCACAATGTTTTTGTAACCTCTTAAAAAACCTAAGATATGTCTAGTATTCAGCAAAAGTGACAGATGACAAAATTGTAATATTATATTGTACAACAAGTGTCGAAAAATACATGTTTCGCACGCAGTGAGACGGTTTGTGCACGAGTCAAAGGCGAGTGCAGCGAGTCTCACGAGTGTGAAAAATACTTTTCGCACGTGTTTTACACTATACATTTCCTACGGTTGCACTTAAATCACATTCGAGGGATGTATATCTTTTTCTTGTTTAAGTTTTGCTTTCAAAATGATGATTTTTTGACATAAAACAACATATATTTAATTTTAATAAACATTTACTTACTATTATTAGTAAGTATTAGCAATAAACATCATTATTAACAGCTAATGATAATTTTTTTAATAGTAGGCAATAATAATCTTGTTACAAACAATATCTATTTGAAGTTGTAATTAATAGTAAAATTACTGCAATTTTCTAAATGAATTCCTGGCATTTCTTTTGTGCTGATTGATAAAATTTTTTACAATGGATATGTTATTGTTTATTTTTGAAGAAGATGGCATTTCATTTTGTGATAGAACATCAACATGTACCTCTGAATCTACGGAGTTTAGCGAATGTACAATTTTATTGGACATTTTGATTTCTCTTGAATAAATTCATCTATGTAGCCTTCCGCCACAATGCTAGAGCGCCATCCACCATGACTTTTGAGGATCAGGAAAAAAAATTTACGAAATGCCTAGTATCGAACACGGGTGGCCTGGATGCTAAGAAAAAACGCTATCACTACTCCACGGTGTTTTACAAACAGCGTGCGTAAAATTCCGTTTTACAGTTGCGTCTTTAGTGTGCTTTTGCTTATTTTCTAAGCAACCGTAGGAAAACTATTAAATAGAGCTATTACGATACTATGTAATTCTAGTCTTCGAAATTATACTGTACGATGTAATATTCTGTCATACAAGATCTCAAATTATAGAGTGTGAACACGGATTTGTTAATGACAGATGTACTGTAATTTTGCCTTTATTAGACAGTTTGTTGCTTGCACATCAGATGAAGATTCCCAAGTTAATATTATTTATACCAATTTTTCTAAGGCATTTGACAGGCCAGACCATGGTATTTTGTTCAAAAAGTTATGCAACTTTGATTATCAAACAGTTTTAATGTTTTTTAAATCATATTTGGAGAATAAAAGACTAATGGTTCAGTATGATACTTTTTTAGTTCTGTCGAAATACTTGCAACATTGGCTGTTCCACAAGGATCTATTTTGGGGCTCCTTCTATTTATTTTGCTTATTAATGATATCTGCTAGGGTAGATAGTGTTTGAGATATATTCTACGTCGACAGACTCATATATTCTTTACAATTCAAATTTACCAATTTTTTTTCGTTTATATTTTCTAAATGCTGTTCAGGGGATATATTCTTTTAGACTAGACGGGGTAGAATTTTATTTATAATCGTATTCAAGTTTACACAATTATAATTTTAACTAAATAATTACATATTCATGGAAAGAAATACTGATATTACAGGTAGACTTGCGTATGGTAATTATATAAAATTAATAAAAACAACTCCCCTGCAATTTATTTTACTTTTCTATTTACAGTAAATTTTAGTAAATTTTATTGTTCCAGGCGTCTAATTAATTAGGTGTTGAGATCATTGGCGGTTTTATTGTAGGTGCATTTGTGCAGTGAGCTGCCTTAAAAATTCCTAAAAATACCTATTAGGTGTTTACTATACATTACATGATTAATATACATACGTAGAATGTTCCGACATGAGATATCTATACGTATATTATGAGATTTGTATGCATTGCGCGCAATATACAAGGGAAATGTATGAACCGTTTCTGAAAATGCTGAACATTTAAAAGAATGCTTAGAATGTATTTTTGACACTGCAGGAAATGATTACAATAAAAAAAAATCAGGCTCAAATATTATTGGGTTATTTTTTATTTATTTATTTATGGAATTAAATATATGGACCAGAAGTGGGAATAAGTCGGAATTTTATCAGAGACCCTATAAATGGCTGGGCAAGAGACCAGCACAATAAAACATGAAGAAATAGTAGGTTATCGAATAACCAAACTTTGCATCGAATACTCAGAGATTGAGAAATGGGCCTAAGAATTCATTAAATTAAACAGTCACAAAGCCAGAACCCTGGTGGGAATCATAACGGGCCACCATAGTAGCCTGAATGCATATAAGCACAAGCTGAGGCTGACTGACAGCCCGGCCTGCAGATAATGTAGAGAAGACGAAGAAACTCATCTTCTTTACACCTGCCCCGCACTAGAGGAGAGGAGGTGCCTTATATTAGGAATCCCGGTTATCCTAGAGGAGATGAGGCTTAAGGCGGGGGACGTGCCTAAATTGCTTCTTATATGGGATAGCATTTTTGGATAATGACCCGGATAAGAGGGGATCGCCAAGGGACTACACATGCTATCAGTGGCTGATGAGGCCCAATCCCATATATCTTAATAATAATAATAATAATAATTGCTATATATTTGGTTCGAGATAATCAGTTTGAGATAATTAGAATTAATTCCAAGACCCAATACGTAAATAAAATATCACAATGACATTATATTTAATTCCAAAAGCGAAATAACTTTTATATATCGCCAACTGACACACACATATAAATTATGTAAGAAAGGTCTTCCTTCCGGGCGTTCCCCTTTCCACCTTCCAATGTTTGGCGATCATCAGTTGTGTTGCGTAATTATGGACATAACCTTTTGGCCTTTCAGATAAGTGCCGCTATAAAGAGGCGGAACGATTAATAATTTGTTGGAACGATCGTGGAAACCCATCTCTGAATAACACGATATGATAGTCCCAGTGGTAGGCGTTTATTTACTGAATTATTTAATTGTTGCGATAAGAGTTCAACTCCATTTTCTTTTAACGTTTACTTTCTCCCATTGCGTTATTCCGGGCTATTAGGTCCCTATTACCTTTATTTGAACGCTTGTTGCTACATTCAGGCGAATAGTATTTCATTAATATCTTTTTGATTAAGTGATATATTTGTTGCTCTAATATCATTATTTCAATATGTTGATATATGTGTTGTATTATACTAGGAAACTAATCATTAAACAAATCATTGTTATTCTTATTTGTTATCATGATCGTTTTTTATGTCAGTATAACTAGAAAATAACATCTTAACAACTATGTCTTTTGTCAAGAACAAATAACATAATTGATTACTCCATAATACTTTCAAAGTATATTCCTAAGGTTTAGTTAGATGAATCTGCCCATTTGTCCCAGTTTATATATGGAGGAAAACATAACTGATCGATCATGACGGCATATCTCTTTTCTGTTACTTTATTGCTTAATTAATTAATACAGTATAAATTGAGGAATTGTCTCTATTTTCTATCCAAGTCTTACGAGCATGTCCCTCTAAAAATCTTCTTTGTGTTTGCTTCAATATAAAAATTATTGCCATTTAGTTGATTCCCATTTAATTGCCTGCATAAGATGAAATAATCTCCGTAAAAATGAGATGCAGTATAGATTCCTGTAGATGATGCTTTGTGGTTTGCCGGGTAGATAGCGTTTACTAATTTTCTACATATGCTTATGCCAGCTTAGTACAATAGCTCATCTAATTTTAAGATGCGCTTTTAATAAAATATTGCTGCTGCAATATAACTGGTGCTCTAGTTTTAAGAGCACCAGGCGTAATTTGTCATACTTATTTGAGGCAAAAAGTTTTAACAAAAACTATTATCAGTGAACATCACCATGGTTTCACCGTTTGTACACATCATCAATTATGATATGTGTAATAGAGATTAAGTTGATGCCCTGTAGATTTTTCAAAAGGTTTTGATAATGTGTATTATAATATAACTCTTTTAATAAAATATTGACATTCACAACACTTTACTAAGATTCGTTACAGCTTAGCAGCAATATTATAAAGTGTAAGATTCGTTCTGTATATGTAGAAGGAAGGCCCCACTCTTTCTTCTATTCATAGCATTCGGATGGAAAGGGATGCACTTTACGCGCAGCCAGATCAAACTCTGTGTACATTCACATTCAATATATATTCATCGCTATTCACTCTGTCAAGGTCTCAATTCGACTAAGTAAAGACCAGCCTACTTACTGCGCATCTAGTAGGCGGTCCGATATCGCAGTTCTGGAACTAGTTCCTATCCTTTTTAAGCTGTACATCTTATATTTGAAATAGATGACGATGTGTCACAATTAATAATCGTTCGTCCACATTTGTTAAAGTAACATTTGGTGTCTCTCAGGGGTCACACTTAGCACCTCTTCTATTTTCGTTGTCTCTGTACGATATTGACAGTTGCTTTATGCATTTTGGTTACTGTATGTATGCCGATGATTTAAGGTTTTAGTAAATACCTCATCTTATTGTGTTAAATTGCAAGATGATATAATGCGCTCTTATAACTACTATAAAATAAACAAATTGTCTAGTCGCAGCGCAATAGATCTGGCATGTAGGGTGGTACGAAGCCGTTATCATGCCATTTTTTTTTGTCAAGTAACTGGTTGATTTCCCACGCTGTGATGGCAAACGTATTATCGTGATGAAGAAATCCGTCCCCCGATCTCCACAATTCAGATTGTTTTTTACTCGCTACCTCTCGCAATCATTTTAGCACTTCGAGATTATAGTTTTGGATCAATGTAGTGCCTTAAGGAAAAAATCAACGTTAACGATTCTTTGATGTCTAAAAACAATCGTATTTGATTTCACTTGTAGTACTTTTTTTGGTGGGCGATGAATGCCACTGGCTGGACTGCTGTTTTGTTTCATGGTCATAGCCGTAATACCAAGATTCATCACAATGTGATGCAAAATTAGTATCAGTCTGTGCCTGTTCTTTCAGTTCCTAGTACACTCTCAGACGGTTTTCTCTTTGGTCATCGAAAAGCAGTCATGGAACAAACTTTGCCGAGAGGCGTCTCATATTCAAATTTTCAGTAAGGATTTTCTAAGACGACGATCAAATATGATGGTATCTCGCACTTTGAACATTTTCGTCTATTCTGAACGTTGAGGGGCAACCCGAATGAGGTTCATATTCAAGTCACATTTGACCACTCCTGAACCGGGCAAACCACTCATAAATTCTTGCCTGGCTTAGAGCTTATTTCCCATATCCTTCCCGAAGTACTGAAACTATACCTGCCGCTGTTTTCTTTAACAGGAAACAGAATTTGATGTTGGCGCGTTGCTTCTTAATTTTTGCTATCGCAAAATCGCCAAAAGTTTTAGAACGGGCTTAAGAAAAAAATCACGATGGTTTCATATGAACGATA
Source organism: Rosalia funebris (assembly GCA_037954035.1). Lineage (NCBI taxonomy): Eukaryota > Metazoa > Arthropoda > Insecta > Coleoptera > Cerambycidae > Rosalia > Rosalia funebris. Next base: position 39,369,764 of record JAZFAV010000015.1, read on the forward strand.
CTTGGCCAACTGAGCTTGGGAGGTATCTAGTAAACCTACCTAGCAAGAGAGGGCTACTTGTCTACAGCAAATAATTATAATTTTTTGCGTATCCCTCGTATATACCTTCATCCCAGATTCCATCATAATCATGATATCTAAATGTGGTAAGTTAAGAGGGAATGTTGTACTAATTGTACAAGATAAAGATAATTACTTTGTAAAAAAGCAATTTTAAATAATACTCTTCGTAAGTTTAGATAGGATACAACAGAACAATTCCCAGCCGCTTTTGCATCTACATATTATATGAACACGTCCCATTTTTATGACAAAGTGGAATAGCACACATCTATCCTAGATATGAATACACAGAACACGTTGTGATATGTTTATTTCTACTCACACCTTCGCCGCGAACTCTTAACAACTTCTAACTATATATTTTACGTTGCAGGAATAGTAAACAGAGGAGACTCGTTCAGAAGGCGCCGCTCGAGGAGTAACAGTTTATGTCCCCCGCCGATGGCGGGAGGAACTCCCTCCCCCGTGATGGACGAACCCCAGCAGAATTTGTCGGAAGTCGCCAACTATACGGTGGCACTTCTGGGCGCTCAAGGAGTTGGTAAAACTGCGCTGATAAGCCAGTTCATGACTTCGGAATGCATCAACGCTTATGATAGACAAAAAGGTAAGATATACATATAGAACGCTAGTATTCTTTTCTTAAATAGTGTACATTATGCGATAAAGGTGTCGTCCATATTCAATTTTGTTTAAAATATTTCGTAAATTCGATTGCGTAAAAACGAATAAACAACTGCTAAACATTTTATTGTGAAAAGTACATTATATGTGAAAGTTTTAATTTATACCAGAACTTTTTGATCAAAAAACGCTAGTATAAAGAAAATTTTATTTATTATTTCACCCATGTTGAATTATATTATAATTTATTATTTGATATTTAATAGTATAGTTTGTTTCAGTTGGAACTATAGGATTTTAATTGCGCGCCGTTTGTGTTCTGTCAAACATTGGACGTTAATATTGAACGACTGTCATCTACAAACCATACGACGTCAACATTTCGCGATTAAGAGTTCAACAACGAATAGTTTGTGATGTATGTATGTCCTCACTGATATGTTCTCGTCGTCGTCGGTCAGATGAAAATTGCTGCAGTGATAAAAAGTATCCTAATACATCAATTCGATGTCGTGCGCGACAATTGAATCTGTCAAGAGCCACCACGCATCGGATTTTATAGAAATATCTGGCATGTGTCAGCATATAACATTGTGTTGACACAACAGTTAAAAGTTATAAAACATTTACAGTGTCGTACATTTGTTAATTAGGTGTTACAAAGGAAAGGTAAAAAAAAAAGCTTGGACACACGGAAACTAGACATCCTTCCCCAGAAATCCTACAGGCAGGCTTGTGTAGGGGAATGTTACACATATAAGCGCGGACAAACACCGATCCCTGAGGGAAGTGCCATGTTCCCTATGGTGAGAATCGAACTCACGCAGACAATCTGCCCAGTATTTGGCCCAGTTGCTACCCTGTTACCAAATACCAAGTCAGCACCACCGCGGCACTATTAGAATGAGACCATGCGTCACCCATCCAAGTCGCAACCGTGCAATTTGTTGCTTGACTTTGAACAGCGTAAATCCGACAATGAACGGAGTACGCTGCCTCGTCCTCTTGCTGATGTTGCAACAAAATGCAACAAGGTGATTCTTGCAACAAAATTTTATTCAACGATCAAGCACATTGTGATCTTGATGGATACAAAATTGTTGAATTTGAAGTGCTGAAAATCTACACACTGTTCACGAAAAAGAAATGCATCCACAGAGATGCACGGTTTAGTGCGCATCTTGGAGAGGTGGAATAATTGGACCATACTTCTTTAAAAATAAAACTGGGTACTGTGATCACAAGCATGCTCACGTCGGTCGTATGGTTTGTAAATGACTCGCTAAATATTGACGAGACTTATCTTTGACAGAGCACAAATGGCGCGCAATTCAAATCCTATAGTTCCAACTGAGACACCCTATATAATATAATTTTATATAACATTAACTAAAAATTCAGTCTTCATCAGATCGAAATACGTCTATTTATTTATGTACTACAGAATAAAGTAAAACAACGAAACAACTAAAAGTTGCATCACTAGTTTACATTATAATTCAATACAGTTAAGAAAAATATGCCATAAAATTATTTTATCCATATTTACACCGTTTTTTCGTCTTTATTACCAGGTCAATTTTGCTCAAAAAATAGGGGTAAGCTTACAAAAATTCGCATAGAGCTGAAAAATGGTACGAATGTTTGGAACACCATTATAAATGAAATGTGAAATGTCCCCATCGATCCCACATCTGCAAAAGAAATTATTCAAGGTCAAAGTTCGCAAATATGGGTTTTTTGCATTTTTTAACCAAACGGTAAGTTTTATCATAAAAATAGATGAAACAAAAATTGTAGATCATGCAATTATCTATAAAAATTGTTCTTACACTTTTTTTAAAGAATTACCATTTCTGAGATATAGCGATTCAAAAAAATACAAAATTGTATTATCCATAATATGCACACGTTTCCACGCCACCTATGAGGTAGTGTACTTGGCGCGTTTATTTAACGTGGTTTCCCCAGTATATCTATTCACGATCTATTTTAGTCCTGTTTAACTAAATAAAATTGTATTAAATAAAAAATAGTACTATTGGAAATGATGAACGCGGTGTGAATTATGAGTAATTGGGGAAAACTATTCGTCTGATTGATAATTTTCTAATGAAACTTAAAGTGTAATGTCTTCTTCTTCTTCTTCCTGTTTGATACAAGTAAATTGCTCTAACAGCGATGTATCAGATGTCTCCTCGCTGATATCGTAAGAATCCTCTTCTGATGGCGACTCAACATTGGAGCACGACTGGCCTTGACAACTGGTAGATGCTAATGAACAAAACAATCCAACTTTTTTGCAACCGCATTTAGCACTACACCCCTTTTTGCAATTGCAAAAAATTGTATTGAGGAGTTTTTCCAGTGCAGGTGGGAGTAAAGTCAGGATTGGTTCCAATGTATTGTCAATTAACTTCCAACTCCAATCTCCTGGGTCCAGTTGATTACCAAGCCACATTTGAACTTGATAATATACCAGAAGTAGATGTTGATGAACAGATGCAGAGGTTGGGGGAAGACAAGCTAATTGTACTCGTTTATTGTTACGAGTATTTTTTACAAAAGATAAGTATCGAAACTTATCTAAGCAGGGCATTTTTTTGGAGCTCCATATATAGAAAGAAGGAGGTGAATTCTGTTGGTGATTACAGCTTGTGGAGTACAGTTACTCTCTTTAAAAACTTTAGCACAATTAACTAAATCTTTTTTTTTTCAAACAATTTAAAAACTGTTGTTTTACCTCTCCTGAAAATTGCTGATGTCGTGTCCCAACCAGTTATTGCGTGTAAAAATAGTATGTGATTTTGGAAATTTGAAAAAGCAGATAAGCTTTTGGATGAATCCATTTCCGATTGCTGTTGAACCAATTAAAGACTGCTTCCCAGGTTTTAAGAAATAAATATTTTTTTCGGTTGGAGTTCGAGCAGTAAGTAATACCTACTACACCTTCAATAATTCAACACCTTCACCAACAACAATAGTTGTATTTATTGAGTTGACTTGTTCTATTGCTGTTTCAATTATCAGGACATCAGCGTCATTACCAGCTTGTTTGACAAAAATAATTTCAGTGGTAAATTTTTCTTTCCATTTTCAGAATCGTACAATTTGTACGTATAAGTTACAAATACTAATATTTTTACTTGTATTACGGGCCCAGTGATGTATATAAGCGGCGCACTCGTGCATACTATGGAGAACACAACTTTTTAACTTTTTGAATCGCAATATCTCAGAAATGGTGATTCTTATAAAAAAAAAGTGCAAGAACAATTTTTATAGATAATTGCATGATCTACAATTTTTATTTGATCTATTTTTATAATAAAATTTACCGTTTGGCTAAAAAATGCAAGAAATCCATATTTGCCAACTTTGACCTTGAATAATTTTTTTGCAGATGTGGGATCGATGGGGACTTTTCACACATCATTTTAATGGTGTTCCAAACATTCGTACCAATTTTCAGCTTTATGCGAATTTTTGTAACCTTGAATGACTATTTTGACCGGGCTACTAATATTATGCAAAATAAGTATACGAGGTTTTGTACTTCCACCGACCATATATAGTGAACCATATTACACCACTAGTAGTAGTGATATAGACTTATTTTTATTTTCAAAAATTATAAACCAAGAGTAGTAAAAATTTATTAAATGTATAATTAACACAACAATAATATGTTATAAGTATTAATGCATTTCTTTATATTTGATAGATTTATGTTTATATGATTGTGCTATATTTTTACTGCTTATACCCGACGATGATTTATTCTTGTAACTACTATGTATTGAAGTTTCATTTTCAGCAAAACTATTTATTACTGTTTTCCTTTATTTTAATTAGACTTGCATGGGTGTATTCCTAATTTTCAACGGGTTGTTTTATGCAGGACTCGTTCTTATATCCAACAAAAGATCCTCGCAGAAGCTTGAAGTCCTGTGAAGATTGCTGAGAAGGCAATGTCAAAAACGTACTAATTATTTTTACTTTTCCGCACTCCACTATACACGGAAAAGTAATGTAATCGTGTAAACAATAATTTTCTTCTAGGATTTATTTTTCATTTTTCGGCCTAAAAATAAAGAAAAATGATTTTTAAACTATTTTGTGCATGTGTGTGTGTGTTGTTGTTGTCGTCGTTGTCGTCAACATTTATTCTTGTTAACACGATAACTCAACTAAATCGTATCGGATCGATCGGGTTTTCACTGATTCTGATCGGGGACGTCTCCCAGACGACACCTATTGATTTTGAGGTAGATATGACACACTCTACCATGTTCATGGGTCATGAGAAAGCATAATGGTGGACTATTTGAGAAATTGTTTTTGTTAGCACGATCACTCAATTAAATCGTGTCGGATTGATCGGGTTTCGACTCATTCTGACTAGAGATGTCTACCAAACGACACCTATTGATTTTGAGGTAGATGGAACCCACTCTACCATATCCATGGTTCATGAGAAAGCACGATGGTGGATTATTTAAGAAATTATTTTTTCTCGACCACTCGATTTTGAGAGAGAGAGAGAGAGAGAGAGATGTTCTACGTGCGGAGAAGTCCGTTTTAAGGTTTTAAGACTGCTTATTTTAATATCAATTGTTTGTATGCAACTAGAAGTTACAGAAAAAAATCGAGAAATTTGTTTTTTGCTGTTTGATATTTCTATGCGGAAAATTCATCTTTCATTAAATACGTTAGTTAGCTCTTTTCTGTACGCTCTGGCAATTCCAATTATCAATGCAATCTGGAAATAATATCATTACCATTGTAAAATTATATATAAGCTTAAGCAATACTACTCAGTTTTATCGTCTCTCGATGATGCCAAGTTAGTTGACGAAAAGTACGCCGAGAAACGTATAATCTTTCGATATTCGTGGAAAACTAATCTCCTGTTCTTATTGCTGCATTGAAGGTTCCAGTCTCTTCGCAGTACTTTTACATAGTTTTCTATTTTTCTAATAAATAGTTTGTAACTTATAAGTCGGGAATCGAGAAAGGAACCACCAAACCGCAAAGCCGTTATCAAGTGGTTCCCGAATAGCAAGGCTATTACACAATCTAAAAAATCTTGGCTAAAGCCCCGCCAGTCATTGAATTATACCTAACAGCGATCCTCGACCACTTTCTCATGTTTCTGCATGACCACAGCGTTTCTGAAAAGGGACCCCGCCACGGGTAGGATTCGACATTTGTCCCGGATGGAATCCGAACGACAAACAGCTGTTTCGAAATTATTAGTTCTCATCGATTCCCGACTTGTAAGTTACAGACATAGATCTTATCGATTTAGATGAGAGCCCTATGGGTTTCTTTCGGCATTTGTCCTGGATCGGCATACCGTGTACGTCACTGATGAGAAATAATAAGTTCGAAACAGCTGTCTATCGTTCGGATTCCACCCGGGACAAATGTCGAATCCTACCAGTGGCGGGGTCCCTTTAAAAAAAAATAGTTTATTGATAAAAACTAAAAAAATATATATCAGATTATATCACGATATTAAACCTCTCTAATGTAGTATTTTAAGCATTTTCGGCATATCTTACATTACAAATAAAATAATCGAAATAATTTACAATTACTGAAGATATAAATTTCATGGATCTATAATGAGAACATATCACATCTGTAATGAAAAAACGATGATTCTATACGTTTCATTGCTTATTAAAATAAATGTTCTATTGAACCTGTTGACATTAAATTTTTTTTCTATGAATTTTCTAATTCTTTTGCAGAGGCGTACATGTCATAAAAAACAATGAGCCACAATATATGTATATTTTTTGACCAACCCACTATAGAATTTAGATGAGACTTGTTGTAGATATATCATCGAGGGTGATAAATGAGAACATGATATTAGTTTTTTTTTCTAGTCGGTTCGCTAATAGAAAATAGGAAAATTCGTTATTATTTCCTATATTACGTATGTCTATGATTAAAATTCGGTCCTTCAAATAATGCAGATACAAGCTTGTTGTGCCCACCAAATTGTAGCCACACTGTACTATATACGGCTCCGCACACCTTGCTACGGGCAATTTTCAATTTAGCTTCCTATTTACCCTTCCATTTAAATCTCACATGCACAAAGCGCTCTAGATAAGATGCATCTAATTTCCAGTCCCGGCATATCCCACAGAAAACCATAATCAAGCGCTTTGTAACCAGTTGGTATAATTAAAATACGCAAAAGGCTTTGTTTGTTCACCCTCAATTAACGATATAATTGGATATCGATTATTTGTTTGAGGGCAATTTGCTGAAAAAGTGTAGGGAAAACTGTCAGATGTAGACGAAATAATTAATTAGATGTCACTGATCGGTCAGTGGGATCTTCATTAAAACGGGGAAGGGAAAACGCACTTGTTAATAATAAGCTATCATGACTTTATGATTAAATAACGCAAAACTCAATAGTGACTCAACAATCTTAGTATTGTCTCCCCGTGGGGAAGCAATACTCCATTAGTTTCCATACGGGGGGACTAGTTATTCCCGAAACAGTACTTAAAGACAAAAACACCATATCGCGATTTCATCTTAAATGGAAATTATTAGTGCAGCGTAATCGAAGCCTGATGTCCAGAGGAAAATGAAATGGAATTTTTTACTACAATGGAAAGTTCTATAAGATGCGAGCCTCGTTTGTTAAAGGTATACTCACTTACACTGCACTGATGAGACCCAAGATAAGGTCGAAACCGGTCTACAGTTAGTGATATCCTGAAATAGAGGACGCCTTGCATCTTCTTTGTGGTTATCTAACAATCTAAAATCACTGTATTTTAGTGCTAACTCTTTTAGACAAAATACGGTAAATTTTCCCATATAATTCAGCGCTGGTCGTCGGCGTGAATCCAGGAGATCAACTGTTATAGCCTAGTTTGTTTAATTCTTATTATATAAGTCATTTAAAGCTGGTGTGGAGATATCGCCCCGCTTCAGTAGCTTGTAATTTTTTACTACTTAAAGAAAGCACAGAATGTTGCTTAATATTTATTTTTATATCTTTAAAAGTAATAAAATGTTTAAAAGCATCTCAAAATATCTAGGATTGAATGAAATACTATAATATCATCTTTTGTGTTAAAACTGTATGATTATTCATATTGTACACTGTTTACTATCCAAACGATATTCTTGTGAATCAAAATTTCCGAGAATATTTTTGTTATGGGTTTATTACTAAAAATACCTCGTTTTTTATTACTCGTCTCTGTTATAAAATATGTTATTAAATTTTAACTGTTTCCATTAAAACGATAGACTCTTAAAACATTTTTTTATGTATAACTTAAACTAACTTTTATTGGGCCATAAAAATGTAGGACGTTGTTATATTTCTGGTGCCTTTGGATCGTCTATTCAGAATGTCTCATTTTCAGCCAATATACTTGGTACATTAGGTGCTATTAGAGGTTCATAGTCATGTGAACAATTTCAATGTTTCTTGCAATTTATTCCACCATTTGTAGTTTGTGTAAAAAGTACGAAAAATATGAAATTTTAGAACCACTACATACCTTTGTTTGATCATCAGTAACTAAACTAAATTTCCATTTTCAAAAAATAGCTTGTCCACAGATGATTCTGATAATTCATCTCAAGAAGAAACTGGATGAAATTTTATGCCAAATAAAATAAGAAAGAAATATTATTCCAGTGGCAGCAAGTGATTTGGCAGATACACATAACCATCGAAAGTTCACTTCCTACATACGAATCTTTTAACATTGAATAAAGTAATGTGATTGAAATAAAATGAATGAAATCATGACTCCGAAGTTTGATCAAAGTCGAGTTATTTTTTAAGAAGCATTGACCTGATGCAATATGTAAAATCAATGGCATTTGTCACTACAATCTGAACTACCTATATAATTCATGTTATTTATAGTGTTATGGGTCCTAGACAATAATTTGTGATAAAATCAGTCAATGAAAAATATCCTATATAAACTACTTTAAAATTATCCTAGAAATAAAAATAGTTTAGATCATACGGGGTGAGTCTTTGATGTGGGCAACTTACTGTCTATACTTAACAAATGCTGATAATTAAAACTATTTTCCTATGTCTTTATTAATAAAAATATTATTTTAAATATTTGGAAATGTTTGATTCACATTTTGAGAATCCCTGATCTACTGGATAACATAGATACATTACAGACATATAACGTGCAGTATTGCCACATCTACACATCGCATTTTAGTGTTTTGCTTACTCAAATATACCTATGATAAAAAGAGTAAGCTTGAGCTCATTTTTTACAGTAAATGCTTACCATAGACAAAGATATTACACTTATAATTTAAAGCAATGCTGGATGTTATAACCTACGCATCTGGTATGTCTCAGAAACTACGGTAACAGATTTAGATTTCTTCAACAATATCATAGCTAAAGCATCTGGTGCAAAAAGTGAAAAATAGTCAGCAAAATTTGAATTATTCGAGCATCTGTTATAATTCATTTGCGAATTAGTTTATTATTTTTAATCTTGTTCCCGTACAAATAATAAACTTCTGCCTTTAACATGCTTTTAATTTAAATTCCTAATCTGTTTCTAATTTAAAACTTAATTTTGTAGTTAAATGGAAAATGGGAACATTAAAACTCTGATCGAACTGTCTGAAGTTTGTTTGTAAAACAAAAGTGTTGAAGTTATTTCCAAAGGATTCTTTTAATTTAATCAAAATCTGACTTGACTATATCATGTGACACATTGTTGCCATCATCATCATGAGGTCATCAGTCTTAAGACTGGTTGGACGCTAACCTCCAGCTTCTCCTGTCTTGTGCTAACCTACGCATTTCGCTAATTGTGCTACAACCTACATCCCTTACTATTTGCGAGCAGTAGTCTAATCTAGGCCTACCTCTGCCTTTCTTCACTTCTATTTCTACCTCCAAAATATCGCGGACTATTCCCCCATGTCTTAGCAAGTGGCCTACCATTCTATCTCTTCTCTTCTTTATGTTTTTCCACTTACTTCTTTTCTCGCCGACTTTCTCCAATACTTCTTCGCTTCTAACCCTATCAGTTCATGGTATTTTCATCATTCTTCGGTAACACCACATCTCAAAAGCTTCTAATTTCTTCCTACTTGCTTCCCCTACCGTCCAGGTTTCGCAACCATATAGTGCCGTGCTCCATACATATGTTTTCAAAAATCTCTTCCTTGTTTCTAAGTTTATTACCCCCGAGCACAAAAGTGCTTTCTTTTTGTTAAAAGCTACTCGACCCTGCGCTATTCTTTGTTTTATGTCTTTATCGCTTCTTCCATCCCAATTTATTTTACTTCCTAAACAAGTGAAGTCTTTAACTTCCTCCAATCTTCCATTATTAATTTGTACTTTCGTTTTTGCTCTGCTCTCGCGCCCTCTGCACACTAACACTTTAGTTTTGTTTTTATTCACCCTCATTCCGTATTCCTCTGTCAACACTGCCTCCATTTCATTCAATGCTGATTCTAATTCCTCCTTACTAGATGCTAATACTGCTAATACTATTGTTGTATTAAAAAATCATGTTGGGTATTACAACTCGTGCATCTAGTATATTTCGAAGAATACGACAACAAACTTAGATTTCTTGTAAAACAATACTTTAGTAATGTCTTAACTAAAAACGTCAAGCTGTACTGGTTTTTACTTAAAACGAAAACAAAAATAACAGCTTTCCGTTTTGCTACAATAACGCATCTCTTATGATAACCGAAATCCCTATGCTTGAACCTCAAAAACGAATAATGGTGTATATACAGACCTGGGAAGTACAAATCTTGAATGGATTTATGTGTGGTTGAGAAGAAGAGAAATAGAAATACCCGTATTCTAGAAAGAAATAGCTTTTATCTATGTTGTTGTTACTAACGGCATTGGCTTAGATGCTACCGGGAAGATAACTTTTAAACAATAGAGGAGTGTTGTTATATTTAATGAATAGTGAGTACTAGTTTAACTTCATGCCAAAGGCTAAAACTACAGATATAAAACATAGTTGCCCTTAGTAGTTTAGCATTTCTAAAAGATGGATCATATAACTTATTTAAGTGAATTTAATAAACATGTAATACAAGTACATAGTTGAGAAAGAGCACTACACCCCACAAGATTTTAAAGAATACTAAATATTCTGGGGAGAAGTTACTAATAATAAGGCTATTTCGTAGAATGGGCTAGTCCTACTTTAGAAGAAGTAATAAGAATGGAAGAAGATAAACGGATACAATTACAAAATGTGGTGAACATGTTCTTCAAATAAGTGAAATAGACCTACGTACTTATCTCGAAACATGCATTTATTTAGTGGTGCTTTTCTACATTAAAAATTGAATTCAGTACACACAATAAACTTGCTCAAACACAATAAAATTGACATCATGGTCATATGGTCGTCTCGTATTGCATACATGGGTTTTATATGTTTCTTCTTCTTTAGCCCATTCAAGATTTGTATTTACCAGATCTATATATACAAATAAAAACTGGTTTCCGAAACTCCGATACATTTTTTATTACATCCATAGAACTTATAAACTTATATCAATATATCGACAACAGACGAATTGATTATCGAAGCTATTTAAGTAACATTTTAATGAACATCGGTATTTAACGTTTTCAACGAGTAAAACCTTTTCGCGTTTTATAAATTTCCAAATCCCATTTCTACAATCGGGATGCAACCTGTGGAGAGACAACATAAACGGCGTCTGCCTAAAGGAACCTGTTTATACGATTTACCCGATTTCCACATAAATATTTCGGCTATACTTGTAATTTATTATCTGTTAGCCAATTTTACGACTAATTAACTTTGCGATAGAAGATGACGTCAATTCTTGGCCTCAGCACAAAAGCAAATTGATTACCTGTTGATAAACGTAATTATAAGTCATAAATTCGTATCTCGCCTGTTTGCATAAATAGATAAGATAAATGTACGATGAGCATGGGAAGCCTATAAGGCCACGTTTGTCCTAAATAGGGCGACCTAAAACTGTCCAAGTTCGCCACCGTGATCGAGAAAAGTAGAACGGAGAGGTATATTTAAAACTGATTCGAAAAGTTTACGATTTTTAGAAGTTCATCGTGTCGTCGTCTAAAATTAGCATATCAACATCTTTATTTGTTTGGGTAAACATGTCTCTCATCGCGACTGTCACCATTGCTAAATAGTTGGATATGTAGCTTTGACAGCAATATCATGTACCCAATCAATATATTACAATAATTGTAAATATAATGAATTTATTTTCAGTAAGAATATATTTAGTACAGAAGAGGATGGAAAATAGAGCGGAGGAAATACTAGGAAAGATCAATTCGGGTTTAGGTGAAATAGGGGAACTCGCGAAGCTATTCTGGCGCTAAGAGTAATGTTAGAGAAAACAATAGAAAAAGGAAAGAACGCTTATATAGGATTTGTAGATTTAGAAAAAGCTTTTGATAATGTAAGATGGGAAAAAATGTTCGAGATACTAAAGAGCGCGGGAATGATGTATAGAGATAAGAGAGTAATACACAATCTATACAAAGAGCAAACTGCTGTTATAGAAGTAGAATTGGAAAGAAGGGAAGTAGGTATTAGGAAAGGCGTAAGACAAGGATGTACGCTATCACCACTAATTTTTAATCTGTACATCGAAGAGGCGATTAATGTGGTAAAATATAGAGTGGATTTAGGGATTAAAGTAAAGTTAGGAACAGAAACTAAAAATGCTGATATTCACGGATGATATAGCAATATTAGCATCTAGTAAAGAGGAATTAGAATCAGCATTAAACGAAATGGAGGCAGTGTTGACAGAGGAATACGAAATGAGGGTGAATAAAAACAAAACTAAAGTGTTAGTGTGCAGAGGGCGCGAGAGCAGAGCAAAAACGAAAGTACAAATTAATAATGAAAGATATTGGAGGAAGTTAAAGACTTCACTTATTTAGGATGTAAAATAAATTGGGATGTAAGAAGCGATAAAGATATAAAACAAAGAATAGCGCAGGGTCGAGTAGCTTTTAACAAAAAGAAAGCACTTTTGTGCTCGGGGGTAATAAACTTAGAAACAAGGAAGAGATTTTTGAAAACGTATGTATGGAGCACGGTACTATACGGCTGCGAAACCTGGGTGGTAGGAGAATCCAGTAGGAAGAAATTAGAAGCTTTTGAGATGTGGTGTTACCGAAGAATGATGAAAATACCGTGGACTGATAGGGTTAGAAACGAAGAAGTATTAGAGAAAGTCGGCGAGAAAAGATGTATATGGAAAAACATAAAGAAGAGAAGAGATAGAATAGTAGGCCACTTGCTGAGACATGGGGGAATAGTCCGCGATATTTTGGAGGCAGAAACAGGAGTGAAGAAAGGCAGAGGTAGGCCTAGATTAGACTACTGCTCGCAAATAGTAAGGGATGTAGGTTGTAGCACAATTAGTGAAATGCGTAGGTTAGCACAAAATAGGAGAAGCTTAAGGTTAGCGTCCAACCAGTCTTAGGACTGATGACCCCATGATGAAGAATATATTTTGCTATAAGAGACATGACCACCATTTTGCAGTTGTGGGTTGCAAGACGCCATTGATACATACGAAACAGTGTTTTTAACCTATTTAATAATATGAAGGAAAGCGCTTTGAGATAAAATTGCAAGTTTCTACACCGGATGACACTAATTTCGATTGACAAGGCGCCATTTAATAGGCTTTTAAATTAGAAATTTTTTAATTTTATTTGAAGCACTATAATGGTTAGATTTTCTCAAGTAATTTGTCGAAGATAATCGCGGCAGCGGATCACCATCGGATATTATGTTTAATGTACTCCAAGGATCTATTTTGAGACCAATGCTTTTTCTTATTTACGTCAATGACTCATGAGGCAGATAATCTACATAGTACTTTGTTCTTCTTACTCTTCTTATGTCTTATGACAAAGACATATGTACATTAAAATAATATTTTTGTAGTTTATGACTGGTTTCGAGACAAATACAGTGCTGTAATCTACAATTGTATTACACTGTATTAAATTTACCATATTTCTTTCAAAATAATGGTCGCAACTTTTGGAGACCTAGTAATAGAAAAACAAAAAGCAAATAAGTGTTTATTAAATATTTTTGCAACATTATTTTAATACCACAATGTGATAGTTATTCAATATAATGTTCGTTATATTCCCATAATTTTTCTGTATGTATGAAATCTATAATTCTCGCATACGACACCATAGAAAATATGTGCTAAATACAAACAGATAACACAGGCCTACAAATTTTGACATTTTGAAAGTTGATTTGGGTTTGATAAGTGATTACAATAAGTTATTTACGCTGATTTCATATCTATCTTCCATTCTTTTTTTACTCCTTACGTAAGGCTTTTTTTAGTCAGCTGAATAATTAGAATAAATTAAAAACTAAAGGAAAAATTACATTTTAATAAATCTTATATTTAACAAACATTAAAAAACATAATAAAAAACAACAACACAAATAGTTTTGAGACTTTATAGTTTTTCTTGTGTAATCATTCGTTGAATGTTCCTTTTTTAGCATCCAGCAGTAATCTGCCATCATCGCCACCTCCCATCGACCCTGGTACCTCCTTTCCATCTCCTATGGAACACTTTCACCTTGCTTCTCACTAACAGCATCAAGATTTTCTGGAAGGTAGTCCAAATGAGCATGTAGAAAATGAATTTTTATGCTCATATTACAACCAAGTTGCTCAAAATTATTCAGTATTTTGTTGACAGTTTCCTCACACCGCGGATGTTTATAATTTCCTAAAAAAATTTCTGTTACATTTTTAAAGCATATCCAAATTTTTTTTCATTTTCTGTCTGTTAGTTTTTTTATTTGTGGTCCTACGAAAATGCCTTCCTTTAATTTTGCTTTAGAACGAGCTGGAAATTTGCCACAACTACTTAAAACAATTCCCATTTTTATCTATAGCTTTTACATATTGCTTCATTAATCCTAATTTAATACAAAGTGGCGGCAAAAGATTTCTTTGCGGATCAACCAAATTTGCATAAATAACGTTTTTTGAACTAAGTGTTACGTTTATAACAAAGTATATTTGGTGTATCCTTGCAACTTCTAGGTATTTTTAAAACAAAATAACAGTACACGACGCGATGTCACGAGTAAACGTACACACATCAAAAACCTGCTACAGTGACTATGTAAATACCCGAATAGTATAAAACCGGAATATCTTCGCCGGCCAACTCTGTGTCGGTAAATCCCCTACACATGTGTATACGTTTCAAACCGATTAAACACAAGGGCCCGGCAAAGATTGAGGCAAAATTTAATTTTATAGAAACCTCGGTTTTAAAAACTACAAATTATTGTACAATGTACATTTACAAATACTGGTGCGTGATGGAAACAAAGAAAACAGTGTTTCTGTAGTTCTTGGTATGTAGTCTTCTAAGTTAAAAAGTCAAAAATAGTCCCATCACAAAATCTCTGTTGGACTGTGTAATGAATGACAGACTGTTTGAATATAAATATTATTTTATAATTCCATAGGCAGTATATTAACATGAAAAATATTAAGTACAGAATCTGTAATGTGTACCATCAATAAATAATTTAATGAGACCCTTTCGATACGTTTCCCTTAAATATGGGCAATTTTTTTATTAATTTTTGGAATTAGTTATGCTATTGGTCTTGAAATGATCATGCAATTTATTGAATAGAAGTACAATTATCTTTAAAAATCAAATAATTATTGCCTATATTTCAAAGAAAGGAAGTTTACCAAACGCGTCACATTATATGCTTTCTTGATGTGTTTCATTTATGTGTTGGTTTATTTTTTCTCGGCCACTCAATTTCGAGATAGAGATATTCTATGTGCGGAAAAGTCCGTTTTAATATTTTAAAACTGTTTATTTAATGACAAAAATAGTTCTCAGTATTCTCTTAATTTACTATAATGACCAACATGAGTGGGGCATATTGAATTACATCATGTCGAGTCATATTTTAATTGAACATGTATTTTATTTAATTGAATATCTTATTTGGCTGTGAAGATTGTGTAAGTAGGATGGAGTTTTAGAAATATAATTTCAGAAATACCTAATTTACAGACGAAAGTGCATTCATTTCATGGTTACCATAATGTATCCATATCTGGGTACTGGTCAAGGGAAGATAAACATTTAAGTTGGTCATAATGGACTCGCTACCCTCAAAAGGTTAATTTGTGTGCTGGAATTGTACGGAACAACGTTATTGCTCCTATTTTCATTAGTGGCCAGCTTACAGCAGAAAAATATTTAAATTTGTTAGAAAATCATATAATTCCGACTGTTCCAACTTTATATATTGACTTCAGAAAGACTTGGTATCAACAGAACAGTTGTCCTGTTCATGAAGAGAGATGGGTACAAGCTATATTATATAACACATTCTCCTATCATAAATGGTGAAAGAAGTACCAAGTGACCTCCAAGGTCCTCCGACTTAGTCACAAATGATTTCTATTTATGGGGATATACGAAAACCAAAATTTACGAGCATGAACATAAAAGAGCTCGTAACCTTGATGAATTACGTGCTAAAATTATCACTTCTCTAGAAAGTGAGACGCGAGAGATACTCGGAAACGTTAGAATAAGATTATTTGATAATTTAGGGTATTATCCAACACAACAGTGAGGCATTTTCGAGCCTCTTATAGAATGACATTTTAAGGCATAGAGTTTGCATATTTTCTGTAGTCTGTAATTTTTTTAATTATTGTTTATTTATTAGATATAAAACAAAGAATAACGTAGGGTCGAGTAGCTTTTAACAAAAAGAAAGCACTTTTATGCTCGGGGGTAATAAACTTAGAAACAAGGAAGAGATTTTTGAAAACGTATGTATGGAGCACGGCACTATACGGTTGCGAAACCTGGACGGTAGGGGAAGCAAGTAGGAAGAAATTAGAAGCTTTTGAGATGTGGTGTTACCGAAGAATGATGAAAATACCGTGGACTGATAGGGTTAGAAACGAAGAAGTATAAGAGAAAGTCGGCGAGAAGAGAAGTATGTGGAAAAGCATAAAGAAGAGAAGAGATAGAATGGTAGGCCACTTGCTGAGACATGGGGGAATAGTCCGCGATTTGGAGGCAGAAATAGGAGTGAAGAAAGGCAGAAGTAGGCCTAGATTAGACTACTGCTCGCAAATAGTAAGGGATGTAGATTGTAGCACAATTAACGAAATGCGTAGGTTAGCACAAAATAGAAGTTGGAGGTTAGCGTCCAACTAGTCTTAGGACTGATGACCTCATGATGATGGTGATTGTTTATTTACATTATTTCTTGTTAAAACATTTTATTTTATTTATTTAAATTATTTTATTTACTTGTTCATATAATATTATCATCATTTATTTAATTAATACTAGTTTAATTTCCCGTTAAAAACTAAAAAATACTGATATAAACCATCCCTTTCAGTTAAAGTGAATTATTATCAGTTATTTCAAATAAATTTTAATAACACATAATGCGAGTTCATACGGCTATTACGGAAAAAAATTAGGGGTGTCTTTTCTGCCGCACATAATAAATACATTCAAGATCTGTATTTATCAGGTCTGTATGTCGAAAATTACACGGCATATGTAAATGTTGTAAATTAACGAAATACGTGTCTTTATAAATGCTAGAAAGAAAAGAACCCGGGGATCAGTATTCCGAAAAATCAACAGGGGGTAGGGGGTACAAATAGTTACCCATATCCACCTTTGAGTACACATAACGAATAAAAAATCTTTCTCATGTCTACATAAAAGTAGATCTTCCAAAGAACTCTTTTATTTTCTATTTGTTTCTACTTTTCGCTGTATCGCAAACAGACAGACAAGAGACCAAGAAGCGAGAAAAATAAACTTTGGGCATAATATATGATTTTATCTGTAAGTGATATCATACGATTATTTAGAAAATCTATACTTTCAGCTACATAGAAGCAGTACTGATACTGTATAGAAAAAATAAAACTAAACCAAATGTTTAAAATTAAATTGTTTAGAATTTTTCAATTTATCAGGTCTCCTTTTTATGCAATCATTTTCATATATCAAATATTTATATAATCGTAAATGGAAATGATTAGCAAAATAACTTAAACCCTTTATAGATACATATAGAAAAATATCCATATGTCTTTTATTTCTTGCTTTTCTATTCATGTAATGGATTTGATTAATAATGGCATATTGCATAACTGTTACTTTTCCTTTTTATCAAACATTTTGGAGATATAATCTTTCATTAAACCGACTCACGAAGTATAAGGAGATAGAAGGTAAATAAATAAATAAAAATAACACTATTATTTAGAATTTATTCAAATATATATACACACCTCGACATCAACATGTACATAGACATCTATAATTTACATAGCACCGTAATGGCTTCTCATCAGTTTAGATTAGATTTGTCATGCATTTGAAACAACAGTGCTCGTGCATAGCATTTGTACATTTAAAATCACCTTTAATTTGCATTTGTTGCTGATAGTATTATTACAGGTATAATGTGTGAAGTCCATTTCAATCGTATAAGAGATACTATTGTTGTTAACCATATGCCTGGCTTTTATTTATGTGAAAATAAATGGAGTGGTTGCTACTCATATCAGATAATGCCACAACAATTCATATCAGGTCATACTATGGTATGTATGCATTCTCATCTCATAAATAAATACATTCCGAAATCGGAAATGTACCGTATGAAATCAGAAAACTCGTGCCGAATCTTGGAAGAACTTCATGAATCTGTTTTCTAGATTTTCCATGATATAATGTATGAATTTCACAAATAACAAATATATTTTTGAGATTGTATTATACTTTTTTTATATAGATATTTTCTGAAAGGGTTACAGCTGTGGAACTGCTCTTTTAAATATAACGGTTAAATTCCTTAAAGAACTTTATTACGAAAGAAATGCATTTAAAATTTTGTTAGATTTTAACAAGGTATTCGATGCCTGATACATACATGACCCATCAACCATGTATTATTTTTAGCATTATTACAGTTTATTAGTCTAACCACTATCCACTATCAATCAAGTTTCTTTAGTTGCATTTTCTTAATCTATTAGATATTTTATTACTAACATTTGAAGTAAAGTTAGTGATATTGTTTTTTATCTTTCTCATTTGGAACCGAACAGAAATGCTCCCGAATGGAAATGAGTTAGGGTAGACGCGCCGGTTATAGCCACTTTAAGGATTTTTTTTGAAATTGATTCAATGTACATGACGTAGTCTCAAACAGTTCTTACATTCGACGATGCTATGAGATAGCCTGTACATTTGTACTCACTACTATTTATAGAAAGAGATGAAGCATTACTTCTGTGAAATACAATAAATAAGAAAAATCGAAGAAATACTATTTTCCTATTATAGCCACTTCGGCACCAATTGTAGCCAGACAGATGTACCGTATATAGCCACCAAATCTATAACCGATAAGAAACAATAGCATATTTAAAAAAAATGTATTGATATGTATACTCAGGTAAGAAGAAAATGTAAAAAGGGAATAAAATATTTTTTGAATAATAAAACTTCAACATCTGCATGAAATTATATATCTTCTACAGATAATAATCCATGTGAACTTATACCTTTTGGTTCGAATATAATGTCAATCACATCATGATTTGGATACCATAAAACATCCGGTACCGTTGGCCACTTCCAGTGTAACCCGCTTCTTCCATTGCTGTACACTGTGTATTTAATTCATTCATTTGCAATACCTTGGCAGGATATAACTCTTCATCATATTGCACAATAATGTGAGAACCCACAGTTCAGTCGACTTGATTTGATTTGATTTGATTTGATTTTGCTAACGGTTTTCTTCACCACCTTCTTTTCACTTATTGTTGCGACTTCGGAAATTTTTTCCATGTTTCAGATAGCAACTCATCTCCTTTATTTTTGTTGTAGACACCTCATTTTTTGCGTTGCGCTTCTTTTTTCTTCTTCTTTCTTCTTCTTTCGTTCGTTTCCTTTCACTTTTTTTACTCATCTTCTCGTGACAATTCATCAGCTTTAGCTTGTGCTAATTTAATCCACTTATCAGTGGTTAAAACTGAAGGCAATTTTTCAGTACTTCGCTTTTTTAATGACGGTTTAGGATCGGGATATTGAAGCACATCTTACAGAATATTTGCTATAAGTTGTCTTTGGTTGGTTTGGTTAATAACTATGTTCTGATGAATTTTAATTGATCGACTTTCTTTATCGCTATTTACATCGGACGAATTTCCTCTGCCTAATATTTCCGTTTCAATATTCAAGCATACGACTTGCTTAATTTCATTAAATTCAAATGTTTCATCAGGATTTGTATCAATGTCAGGTGTATTAATTTTATTCTCTTCGTTGTTAATGTATATTTCAGCTGCGGCGCGTTCGTTTTTGTATTCATCGGTTTTGACATCATTTGGTGTCTCTGTATTCGTAGTAGTTGCAATGTTCTACTCTGGGAAAGAGAAGCTAATTTCAGCTTCGCTTAGGTTCAAAGAAATCATTTCCAAGAGTTCCACCTCTAACCCGTCTCACAACCCTTCCTTGTTCACAGGAAACCCATTGGCGGCATTACTCAGTATGCAACGTTCAAGTTGATCCTTAATTTTTTTCCTAGAATGCATTTCTTTCCGACTTGTTCTATAGTGGCCGAAGTTCTTCCACTTAATTTATCGCGTAGTGTTGTCCTAGGCACTCCAAATCTATTATTCGCTGTGGCTATTTCCAATCAGTCACGTTGGATTGCTTGTAGTGCAAGAGTGAGTTGTTTTTGGGTATACTGATGTATAAACCATTTATTTCTTTGTCTAGACTTTCCTTACATTTTGCATTTTGGTTTTTTGGTGGTGTCATATGTCGGAGCTTCAAAGCAAATTGGCTAAAAAGAGAAGTATGTTGTCCTAATATAGCCAGCCCTATGACCATAAATGAAATACATTTTACTGAGTGTTCCATTTATAGCCACACTCAATAATACTACATCCCGCGAAAAAAATGCAATGTGAAACGTTTTAATACCATACAATATATAAATTCTTTAAAAATAGTTTCAGAACATTTTAACTTATAACATAGTTGAATACAATTGCCTTACTCACCTTAAGTAGCTTAAGAAAAACGGCAAGAAACCAATAAGTGCAGGTCAAAGTAGTATACACACGGGTACAATTTTTAGATTATGCAGACAATGACCATACGCAATATGTTGTATCAAACTAGAACATATAGTCGAGCAATAATAAGCCTTAG
Organism: Rosalia funebris; assembly: GCA_037954035.1. Taxonomy (NCBI): domain Eukaryota; kingdom Metazoa; phylum Arthropoda; class Insecta; order Coleoptera; family Cerambycidae; genus Rosalia; species Rosalia funebris. The sequence continues at coordinate 39,390,804 of JAZFAV010000015.1, forward strand.
GCAAAATATTTTAAGGACCTGTTAAATACCACTACAATAATGAATCTAATAGCTATAAATGGGGCAGTGGCTATAACCGGTGCATCTACCCTAATATAAAATCACCAGATGATATTATCTACCTATCTATATAGACTGAATTTTATACTGATTAGGTTTAGTAAAAGTTTGTTACTCTTTGAAAATGGCATAAAATCCTAAGCAGTTGTTAAAAATATAGTTTTCAGTTTGTGTAAAACCTACCAAGTGCTTTCTTTCATTTACTAGTTAAAAAATTTTTGCTAAAAGTGCCCAGCGACCTCTTCATTTCTACAACATTGTCTTCGTATTTGGAGCTTTATGCTGCAATTCAGCTAATTTATATTTTTGTATATGTATTTTTATATTTATATATCATTTAAATAACAAATTTATTACCGCCATCACTTTATGCTATACAGTGACACTAAACTGTTTATTTCCTCTTATATCAAGGAATGTGTTCTACATTTTGTCATCTTATTATTTTGGATGTTTCCCGTATAAACTATTCTCGTGAAAGCAATATTTCACATACGTTCAATATACTTCGTTATAATATCTGGTTGGCAAAACACATTCTTCAACTTTTCACAATTTATTGTTGTGTACAATAAAGGCACCAACAATTAATTAACGTTCATGGATATTTATTAATGCGCATTCGATGTCAGTCATCCACAATATAGAAAAATACCTCTTCCATATATCAGTATATATTTTTCATTGATAAATCTGCGATTAACATTATTATTTCACGATAGTGATTAAAATCGTAAATTAATAACAATGTGTATTACGTAACAATTTTCCGGTGCATTGCAATTGTATTTGCTCTGTTGACTAATTAATTATCAGTTGATTAATTTATTGATTATTAATAAATTATTTTGTTATAAGTTACGGTGTCTATTGTGAAAATATGAAAATAGCTCATACTCTTATTAATCTCCGTTGCAAATAGTAATAATGCAATATTAAAAGGCTTAATTGCATTGTTTTTTACTATTATACTGAAATATTAGTTGAACCGTTATTACTTTTCCGCACTCCGGAAAAGTAATGTAATCGTGTAAAGAAAAATTGAAAAAACAAACTTTTTTTGGGTTTATTTTTCGTTTTTCGGACTAAAAACCAAAAAAAAATTGTTTTAAAAAAAATTGTTGTATGTACGTCGTCATTGTCGTCATTGTCGTCATTGTCGTCATTGTCGTCATTGTCGTCATTGTCGTCGTTGTCGTTGTCGTTGTCGTCGGCATTTATTCTTGTTAACACGATAACTCAACTAAATCGTATCGGATCGATCGGGTTTTGACTGATTCTGATCGGGGATGTCTCTCAGACGTCACCTATTGATTTTCAGGTGGATAGAACACACTCTATCATGTACATGAGTCATGAGAAAGTACAATGGTGGACTATTTGAGAAATTTTTTTTGTTAGCACGTTCACTCGATTAAATCGAGTCGCATCGATCGAGTATCGACTGATTCTAATTAGAGACGTCTACCCGATGACATCTATTGATTTTGAGGTGAATGGGACACACCCCATCCACCAATGTACTTTCTCATGATCCATGTACATGGTAGAGTGTGTTCTATCCACCTCAAAAATCAAATAGGTGTCGTCTGGGAGACATCTCCAATCAGAATCAAAACCCGATCGATCCGACACGATTCAGTTGAGTTATCGTGCTAACAAGAATAAATGCCGACGACAATGACGACAATGACAGACACAGCAAAAAAATTTTAAAAACCATTTTTTTTTTGTTTTTAGGCCGAAAAACGATAAATAAACCCAAAAAAAATTTTTTTTTCACTTTTTCTTTACATGATTACATTACTTTTCCGCGTATAGTGGAGCGCGGAAAAGTAATAGGTGAATACTTCAACAATTTTCTGCATGGTGTCGGTGAATAAATGCAGGAATAAAAGGTGGTTTGATCTAGAGGTGTATTAAAATATATAGAACTAAGGACAGTCATATTTGTAAGATACAACTCGATGTAAGAGTGAAGTAATAGAGTATACCCGTCGCACTACCAAATTATTAAAATTTAACCTAGACAATAAGTCATTTTATAAAATGTTAATAGGTGTATATATGCCATCAAAGTTAAATGAAAGGTAGTTAAGAAATTTTCTTTGAACTTTTTCCTAACTTCATGTATGTATTTCATAACTGGGGCTCTAAACCAAAGCATATTCAATTTTAAACTTGACAAATGAAATAAATAGTAACAATAAAGTTATTATTTATGAAATTCAAAATATTTTTGAAAACATTTTGAATTTTCAATTATGAAACCAAGTTTCCTATTAGCATTAATGCAATATAATTGATATGAGGAACGAAAGTTAATGTAGAATCAAAAATAACTTCCAAACCCTTAAGTTATCTACAACCAGCAACTGATTCACTACCTGTCTCAAATCAAATTTATAGGTTTAGTTTTCGATATGTTGAAAATCTTTTCCTATTTTTGAAGAATCTTATTCCAATTCAATCTATTGATATTTTTTATGGTAATTAATCATATGTCATCTCTACATATGTCACATCTACATACAGGAGAACATTAATTTCATGACAAATATCATTTATAAATGAAATGAAAATCAAAGGTCCAAGAACCGAGCCTTGTAGACAACCTGATGTTGCCCCAACGCGAACAGATGAAAATCCATAAGAATTCACGTTCAATTTTTGTTAAAGAGATATAAACAAAAAAATGATTAAGTCGTTGGTTAGTCTAAATTTAGACAGTTTGTGTAATAAAATGCCAAGGTCAATCCTATCGAATGCTTTTGATAGATATAGGCAATAAAATGGGCAATATTCGCAAGATTGGTTATTGTTAAGCTATCAGACATCATCAACCATATCGATAAAATGAAAGTTGAGAAAATATCAACTTCTATTCGACATGATAAACTCTTATAAGATAGTTTCAAAAAGTTTACTAAAAATACGAAGGATTTTATTTCATTCTTGCCACATTTTTTTTAAAATAAGGCAAATGTTTTATCTAGAAGAAATATCAGGAAAAGTGGCAGACTGAAGGGTCAAAGTGGCCCGTAATTTTTGAATTTTTTTTAATGCTATACAGACATATTCCTCTGTAATAATTGGAGTGGTGAGTTCAAGAAAATTACATATGTTTATGTCTTTTGAGGAAGTATATGAAGATACTTCAGATAAGATAAGATAATACACAATAAATGCAGATAATTAGCAAAAACATTGACTATGCCTTGCGCACCATTAGGTAATTAAATATTATCAAAAGTCATTGAACGTGGAATCGTAGATGTACCTACTACGCATATTATTCATAAAAGACCAAAAACGTTATGATCAAAAAGTTAATTTTAATTTGTTTCTTTATCCTCAACATATGTTTTATGAGAAGTATAAATCTATAGAATATGTTTTATGAGAAGTATAATAAATCTCATCTCTCTTTGTTTTAGAACATGGTGACTTAAATTGATTTAAATATGAAATACGCCCAGTTTTTAAATAAATGTCATAAACGAGATTTTTGTTTAATTTCCTCATAATGGATTTATTACACCAGGGTGGATGTAAGCTATTCCCTGGAGTAGTTTTTTGAACACTCACTAAAAACAGAATTTAATAAATCATAAAATATCTGAAAACAAGCATAAAAAATTATAAAACGAAGTAGTTTTTTCTAAGTAAATCATTATACAGTTTAATTAGCTTCCTTGAAATTAACCGAATAATAATTGTTTATAAAAATTATTTTTATGATCAGACTTTATTTCAAAGGATAAATCTGAAAGTGGATTATGGTTGCCCTCGAAAAACAATACTAAAAGAGCAAATTATGCCATCTGCAAATTGATTTGAATATCTACATTTAACATAGCTTAAAATATTGAAACCCCTAGTGTAGCTAATTAATTCTTGTTCTTTGATAAAATTGTTATTAGTAGCTAAGACTTCAAAGAAAAATTCATATATATCAGCACTGATAGAGGTTGGAGTATATGAAACTAATATATTAACATGGAAACAAGAACAACTAAGTTTTATTCCAATCAATCAATATCTGGAAGAAAAATAAGAATTTCAGGAAAGTCTAGTAGTATCGCGTTCAATGATTTTTTTAAAGCAAGCGACACTCCTCTTTCTTTGTTCTTATTTGTTTTGTGAAGCTTACCTCAGCCCTAAAAGACAGCAATCATTAGGAAAAACTACAATGTCATACACACTATCGTCCAGCCATGTTTTAGTTTAGGCAATTAAGCTGTACTAACGCACAGACTGAATTAAATAAATTGTAAGTTTTAGATTTTAAACCTCGAACATTCTGATAATAAAAGCAGTGGCAGCTTTATCGCAGGTGCATTTGTGCAGTGAGCTCCCTTAAAAATTCCTAAAAATACCTATTAGGTATTTACTATACATTACACTATCATTATACATAGAATGTTCCGATATCTAACAGTCTCGCTTACAGCTTGTTAGTTGTCGCGAGATTAGCTAGCCCTAGAATTTATCATATTTATCTACGGGATACTAAATCTGCAACTCTAAATACATAGGGAGTTCAATTTTCGTATTGCACACATCAGCGGACTATTTATCCATGTGTTAGAAAGAGATGTCTCGGACGCGTGAAATAGGAGATACGTATACGTATCTTATGAGATTTGCGTGCATTGCACGCAATATACACGCGAACTGTACGAACCGTTTCTGAAAACGCAGAACTTTTAAAAGAATGCTTAGAATGTATTTTTGACACTGCAGGAAATGATTACAATACAAAAAATCACACTCAAATGTTATTAGGTTATTTAAATAACGATTACTTTAAATACTGACTCGCGTTTTCGCCAAAGTCATGCCTCATTGTGAAATCCTTTTTAACGAGTTCAGTCTCGATCATTGGATGCTGTCAAGATAAGCAGTTATTTGAATAATTTGGAAGACGCAATTATAAAAATCCGTACAACTAATTCCTCAAACTCGCCTGAAAGAAATACAAGGTGATCCCATAATGACATATCATTTTGTGTACAAACAAAGGAAGTATGTGATATATTAATTAACCAAATTAAAGACAGATTTGAGTTTAGAGAATACCTGTTAGCATTGAAACTGTTTTCCCCAATAAGTTTAGTGACTATAAGAAACATTTCCCCATTCAAGATGTTGACAATGTAACGAAAAGTTATGGATTTTTGCATAAAGTTAAATTGAAAAGTTAGGTTATATACAGCGGGGAATATTTTCGTGAAGCAGCAAGTTGGTTAATAATTTTGCAATTATTTATAAATCGAAATCTGACGGACTCTTTCAGTGAAACTGTTTTATTATTCAAATTAATTTGTACCATACCCATGACAAGTGTTGAAAGCGAACGCTTTTTCTTGGCACTCAAAACAATTTAAAAAACTTTTTGATAAATATAATGGCGCAAGATAGACTAAATTCACTTTGCATGATAAGTATGGAGAAAGTGCTAACTGCAGCGATTCCAGATTTTAATAATCTTGTAATTGACGTTTTTGCGAATTCCAAAAGCAGAAATAATCCCAGGCTTCGACATAGGTAAGTTTATTTTAATTTTTCGTTTGTTATTATTTTATCGATTGCCCCTCAGACACAAATTACACCGGCCGCTACTGAATAAAAGAAAAAAAGTATTTTTTTTTGACTGGAACATTTTTTTAATAGCGTTGTCAATATCACTTTCATGTTGACGAAAATCACTAACATCTGCATGAATTATTGGTCTACCAGCAACTATTATATGAGTCACAATTACAGTTTTAAGAAAATATGTTTTAAAGCACGCATAAAAATTATTTGTTCCGAAAGTGCTCTTAAAAATCAAACTTTCTTCTTAAAAGTTCAAATATAAATACTGAGTGTGTTCCCAAATCCTAGTAAATACCAGTTCGAAAATCAGCTTGAATCAGTTACATTTTGTGCTCTGATATAAGAAAGTAATTCAGAAATTTCTTAAGATTATAATAGCAAAGAAGATTTATCAAAATTGCTTTGAAAATTTTAAACCATAAAAAGTAACATACATAAGTTACGACAATTATTTTAAAATAAAAAAAACTGGACTTTTTCCACGATAATTTTTGATATATCAGTATTAATCAGTGGTTGGACATTTGCCTCCATAATGGTCCCTTTATGACCCGCATTAAGTAAAGGCTCATTGAGCAGAAACCAACAAACCGCAATGCCCTATTAAGAAAGGTCCAACACTACTTGACCTATTGACTGCCGTACTCACCTTCTGGCTGGGGTAGAAATCCAGAATAATGTTTACACAGTTAGAACACGACTCTACGCCCCATTTACCATTAGAGATTCATTTAGTCTTCTACAGTCAGTTCCTGTTTCTCCTTCTGTTCGTGTCTATTGAATTTATCGGCGGAGTGGAAAGTATTTTATCAAAGCACAAAGAGGGGCAAAACACGATATTATATGGAACAGTTAAGAGTGTATAATGGGCTATGAAATGAAATACTGACAAGCATTATGGATTTATGAACAGCCAGACGCAAATATAAAGTAATATCTTTTCACGGAATTTATAGTTTAATAAAACGAATACAATGGACTGTCATTTGAAGGCTCATTTCATATTTTGAAGCGTATCGCCTTACGGCTAATAAACAACGAAGTACATATCGGGTTAGTCATATACTGGGTTAATCAAATTCACAACCGAATTAGTCGATGCAAGAATAGCCCTTGCACATAACTTCTCGCTGATCGTCGCTGAATCAGCACCATTAGGCAAGCAAAAATGTTCCTTCTATATCCAACTTTATATATTTGGTGGGAACTTACCCAATTACCTCTATTTAAGCCTTCAGAGACAGGTGGAATATATCCAATTTTCCTTCAAAAGGAGCAAATGTACTAGTACCATATCTATAAAATCTGGAGAGCCTGTCGGGCCTGAAGATATATTCCATAAAGTATCAGATCTACCACAAGATTTGTATAGACGCAAATCTATTTTCCTTTCCACCTACCATCTTAGAAAGGTTATTAGATTTATCAGTGATCAAATGCTTAGGGAAAGTCTCCTTAGTGAAGGGCAATATGGATGGTATCAACAACATACTACTAATAAAGCCGTTATATGATAAAGATATTGGTCTAACAACATTCCTAAATATAAAGCGAGAGCTTAACAATGTGATGACATATCCTCTAACTAGAGAACGGAGTTTGACTACTACATCTCCCACATACACACTTAATATACTGTTCCAGTACATTAAGTGTGTATGTGGGAGATGACCCCAAGGAGGAATATGATCTTTATTAATAGATGCGACTCTGGTGGATAAACGTCTTCAAAAATTGCCTATAGAATGTTTCCATTTCCTAGGGTATTCTAATGACCTGGTGATAGTCGTCGAATAGTGGTGAGAAAGGCCAAAGGTCTAATACCCGGTAACGCTTCGCCAATACGGTATTGGAATAGTGGCAAAATACCCTAACCGCGATAGGTGATGGTGTTAACAGAAAAAAGAAACTCCATAAATCCCCACAACATCACAACACAGTGATTCCATTTAAAAATAAAGCTGTTAGAAGTCTTAAAACCATATAAACCACATGTGTGTGGAAGGGTCACGATTGGGTAGGCTTCAACGAGACGAGGCACACTTTCACTGAGGTGAAAGTGTGCCTCGTCGCTGAAGATAATTTTCTTTGTAAAGTCACCATTCACTTCTGTCTGTTCAACCAACCATTCGGCCTATTGACGACGCTTGAAATGGTCAGTAAGCTTCAGCTCTTGAGTCAATTGAACCTTGTAAGCGTGTAAATTCAAATCTTTATTCAAAATTCGCATCAGTGATGTTCGTGAGATGTTCAATTGTTGCGTACGACGACGAGTCGAGGTTGAGGGCACTTCTGCTACACTATCGCGAACAACAGCCATGTTTTCCGCAGAACGAACTGGACGAGCATGCAAAGGTGTTTTCACATTTCCTACAGACCCGGTTTGCTGAAATTTGCGCACAGTTCTCCCGATTGTGGACACATTTTGTCGATTACGCTGACCAAAAAAGTCATGAAGTGCACGAAATGCATTTTGATTTGAACGCCCATTTTCGTAAAAGGCTTCAACAATCTTAACGCGCTGCTCAATTGTGTACCCCTCCATGGTTGAATTTGTCAAACACTGAAACAAAGAAATGTCAAATTAAGTTGGGCAAAAAACTTAACGTTAAGGTGTGACTCACAATTAACATCGTGCATTATGGTTGGACCACCCTTTATTATTGACTGAAAGACAAATTCGTCAAATATAATACCAATTATATTTAAAGATTCAGGTACGTAATGAATATTAACACTCAAATTTTTCCTATAATTAAAGTTATTTCAGTTAAACATTAATGAAGATGTTGTACGTAAATGAAGGCACAGAAGGGAACTAAAAATGATTTCTCGGAATAAGCCATTAAATCATGAGCCCGGTTTGTATTTTCTGGGAATTGAATACATATTTCAGCTACTCTCTCCCAGACACAGTTCAGACGTGAGTCAAAAGTAAGATGAATAATAAATGGGAAGCAGAATAAATAAGAAATGAATTGGGAATTTCCTTCAAATGTTTATATAATGTTTTATGGGGCTTTACGCGTTGATTTAAACCTTCCTGGCTTCGTTAGCGTGAGATTCTAGATTCAGGACTTTATGAGGACATTAAGGTCATTTTCCATTTGTTCTGATGAACATAACATCCTCTATTTATTTATACAGGCTGTGCCTTGTATTTATTATGAAATAACCATATTGCATGAATGATATTTTGATATTTTTAAATTATTTAGTACAATAAGAAAGTACGCAATACTCCGTGATTATTTTTATACATTTATGTGACTTGTTTGTGTGAATGAATGATATATGAAGTAAAATATGTGAGAAACGTCTGAGTTTAGTTTTGGATATTTAAGTTTAGTGGAGTTTAATACTACCTTTAACACCTTAGGTTATACGGAGCGTTCATAAAATTGAAATATTTTGAGTCTACTGACTTCAAGGATATATTTTCTAGGAGAAACAAATTCCCAGAATAATGTTAAGAAAAATAAAATGTTTAATTACATCACTGTTAATGAAGGAGCTCAACATAGTAGCATTTTAGAATTAGATAGTTTAGAATTTAGAAGAACCATCTTATTCTTGCAATGTAAGTGATGTCGCCTAAGAAAATTCCTCTAATATCAGCCAATTAATTTTCTGAGTGAAAAGGCAGAGGAGTCAGAAAGTGCATGTTGCATGGCTTCATCTTCCTGTCCATTGTCTCTGTAGAAGATCACTTCATACTATGACGGAATGAATTACTGTGAAATACTTGTGAAGAATTACTGTTTCGAAAATGATTCTGTTCCATATGAGCATGGAGCATGTTCCATGTAAATGGAAATGTTATAAAAAGTTTTCAAAGTTTTCGAATAATTCTTACCCAAAAGCGGAACAAATGGGATAATCTTGAACCTTCAAAGCTTGCATCAGTTGAATCTTGTAAAGATAAAAGTTCAAATCCTTTGCCAGGATGTCGTAGACAATGATTTTCTAAAATTTTAAGGCAGCTGCATGTTTTCGTACAAAACGGCGAGGTATGTACGTGTCACTGCTGCCGGAACACGCTTGATGTTATCGACTTCTTGCCCTTCTGAGTTTATCCGTTGGTTTTTATTAATGGTAGCGCCTTCTCTTTCAAATTTAGTGACCTACAATTTGATGACTTTTGCTGAGGGAGTTTGATTAATGTCATGAAAGAGATAGTGCGCTCTATACAGGCGATGAACTATTATAAGAGAACGATGGTTCTCGAAAAAGCATCTGACACACATGGCACGTTACTCAATAGTGAAACGATCCACTGCAACTGACTATCCAAGGCGTGATGTCTAACAAACATACGTGCCCGCATTTACCACTACCATTTTCCGAAATGTTCAACAAACAAATGAGGAAAACACTTCAGGATACATTGTATGAGACTGCTCTAATAATAAAAATCATAACTTATGAAATAATTAAATATCCCCGCCACTTTTTACCATATCGTGTATTATATTTCTTATCTTATTATTAAATATAGTATATCCTTAAAGAAGACTGTGCTCGGAACAGTTACAGTCAACAAAATTTTCCGACAAATAGGTTGAAGCATTCTTGAAGCATCCAATTTTCAATATGCAGCCAGTGCATCCGTTAACTTATCAACGTTATTGAGTTAAAATGTAACTGAAATTTCAAACGCGGCCCTCGACTAACTAATCAATGATTATTTTAATGATGCGACGGTAGCCTGAAAGTTTGCCAACGCAGCGCTTGCATTTCGGATAATTATTTGCCAAATGATGTAATATTTACGACATATCAATTATGCAAAATATCCCGAAATATTTCTGCGAAGGTAAATATTCGTTTCGAAACTTCATTCAACGTTATTAAAAGATAAGATATAAACAGATACGGTAATTCGTGTATGATTTGCTCGAGAGCCCTCCGCTGATGCTGAATTTTATCAGGCTACTAGCTCCTCGGGGAAACGTTAAAAAAACAAGTTGGGGTAAGAGAAGTTTTACAGAGGAAGTATAATTTTTTGGAAGCTGTAATACGCATGGTAGGGTATTTTTTATCTACAATATCATGTAGGCATCCCTTAAATGTATACGAGCCCAGACTTATAATAGCTCGGCCAGACATAATTTTATAACTAATATATTTAAATAAAAGTACCTACACTATCAACACTATTTTATTAAATAAAAACATTGGTCTCAGAAACAAAAGTATAAACTTTTAACTTAAATACGATGACGAAACTTGTCACTGACACATCATAACGTAGTAATATTTCATAATATAGAAGTTAAGATAGAAGTTTATAATGGGTGATCCTTATGGGTGAACTTTAGGATTTGAATTACGCACCATTTGCATTGTATGAACGTTGGGAGTTTGCATTTTTGCAGTTGGTATCGATACACATGGAAAATTCATCATGGCGCCGTACACCGTACACCAACGCATAAATATCATACAAATTTATTATGAAAACAGGCGATCAGTTAGGATTACATTAAGAAAACTTCGACCACTTTTTGGACGCAATAATGTGCCAAGTGAGCGTGCAATTCGTGATCTAGTGCAAAAGTTTGAAACAAGTGGTATGCTTATTGACAAACCAAGGGTTCGGTATCGCAGAGGTTGGTCAGATGAAACTATTGCTCGCGTAAGTGATACGGTGCGTAAAGAACCAACCACGTCAATTCGTCGCCGTTCGCAGCAATTGACTCTTTCATACGGCACTACACAACGAATTTTAACGAAAGATCTGCGTTTAAAGGCGTATAAATTTCAATTGACACAAGAACTTAAATAAACGGACCACCAGAAACGCCGTACATTTGTGACCTGGGTTTTAGGGAATACGGAAATTGATGCCGATTTTTGTAAAAATATCATATGGTCCGATGAAGCTCATTTTCATTTAAATGGCTTTGTGAATCGAAAAAATTATCGCATTTGGGGTAGTGAAAATCCCCATATTATTCAAGAGAAACCAATGCATCCACAAAAATGCTCTACCTGGTGTGCACTATGGGCTGGAGGAATCATTGGCCCATACTTTTTTGAGGACGTGGTAACGCTATTACTGTCAATGGTGTACGCTATCGGGAGATGTAAATGGCTATTTTTTCAATAAAACCAACGATTTGAACTTGAATGACATGTGGTTTCAATAGGATGGAGCCACATATCACACAGCACGTGAAATAGTTACTTTACTTCAAACCAAATATTCTGATCGTGTGATCTCTCAGAGGGGTGACATCGATTGGCCACCGAGGTCTTGCGATCTAACCCCATTAGACTTTTCTGTGAATCTATTTGAAAGAGAGGGTTTATGTCAACAAACCTACTACGATTCTAGAGCTAAAAGAGAACATCAGACGTGCAATTGCTGAAATAGAGCCGCATTTATGCGAAAACGTTATGAAAAACTTCGCTAAAAGAATGGTATCATGTCAGCGGAGCCGTGGAGGGCATTTAGCTGACACTATATTTCACATCTAACTTCTAAGTTTGTACTTTATACTGATAGCAATAAAATTCAGATTTTTCCAATATTTTGATTTTTATTCAGAAAGCAAATCCTTAAGTTCAATTTGGATCACCCATATTGTGTTACCAATATTCTTCTTTAATAAAATAGTTTTGAGAGTGTTATTACTTTTACTGAAATATATTAGTTGTAAAATTATGTGTGGTAGTACCATTATGAGCCTGGGCCAGTGACGGCGCCAGGGAGGGTCGGGTGAGCATCTGCCCACTCGATCACTAACAGTGCCCACTTAAGTGCCCACCCAAAAAAAATTAAATAAAAGTACTATCACTCTCAATACTATTTTATTAAATAAAGACATTGGTAACAGACACAAAGTACAAACTTTTAACTTAAATACGATGACGAAACTTGTCACTGACACATCATAACGTAGTAATATTTCATCGTATCTAAGTTAGAAGTTCATACTTTGTTTCTGTTCCAAATATTCTTCTTTAATAAAATAGTTTTGAGAGTGTTATTACTTTTATTTAAATATATTAGTTGTAAAATTATGCCTGGCAGTTCCATTATGAGCCTGGGCCAGTGACAGCACCAGAGGGGGGCCTGGGTGGGCACGTGCCCACTCGATCACTAACAGTGTTCACCCAAGTGCCCACCCAAAAAATCTCCTATGTACAAAATTGTAACATGAAACAAAATATAAATATAAAACTTTGACTACTAGTATTTGAAAACGAACAAAGTGTAAAAATCAACGATATTTTACAGCTATTCGACATGCTGAGTAAATACAGATTGGCATTCAATGAGATTTATAAATTATGTTCAATATGTATCACAATTTCTCTATCAAATGCGACATGTGGACCTTTTCATGTCCGAAAAGATTAAAAAATCATTTAAGAAGTAAAATGAAACACGAGAGATTAAATGATTTGGCTGTACTAAATATAGAGCAAAGAAAATAGCTAAAAACTTAGATTTGAATAAGATTGTTGAGGAATTTGCAACAAAACATCCCAGAAAATTAATATTGAAATAAATTAATTAATATTTTAACTTTATTACCTAATGTACTAATAATTCCTTTTGGAAATTGTATTTATGTTAATATGTTCATATCTCTATATTATTATTTGTTAGTTGGTGTTATATAATTGTATAATTAGTACACTTATGCAAATGTATTGATAATGAATTAACCCCCCGACACACACACATCCCAAATATGTGTCCAACCCAGAAATTTTTTACCAGTTTGTGCTCACATATTTTAGAAAACCTGGCGCCGTCACTGGCCTGGGCCTATACACAACGTTTCTAAATTGTTCTCTTAATATCAGAGGATAATCTAACTGATACCTACATAAAACTATTTCGACCATTTGGTTCAAATAGTTTCCTGAGATATTCGAAGTTTATGGTACAGAAATGCTTGAAAACCTTGAACAGACTGATATTATTCATGATATTTATGGAATTCATAACTAATAAACTAAGCTACATATATATATATATATATATATATATATATATATATATATATATATATATATATATATATATATATATTACGTAAAATGTTGACACATTAACAAATCTTTCGTTAAGCATTTACTAGTTACTGTGCGGATGAGACGATTGACCACACCGATGTCCCTCACTTGTGTACAATATGCGTCTAAAGTAATTTCACTACCATAAATTACGATTGGTACACCAACTCACAGATGGTTAGAAGGTTAGTTTAGAAGTAAAAGGTTTAGGTTAGAAGGTTACCTTAGATGCGCGTATATATGATAGACAATATAATCTACCTACTATGGGGTTTGATATTTGTAGTCAATTTTTTAACAAATGAGTAACAGTGCTGTTACGTATTTTGAGTAATTTATTCACTTTCAAATAATTTTTGGTAAGGACCATTGTCAATTAAGTTTGTAGCTCCTTCGAAATCCTAGTTTTTGTCGAATGTAACAACGTCTCATTATCCTTGATTTTGAATAAAAAATTTTCGCAATAGTTTGACAAACTTGTTCACATCGTTTGGTTTTGCCATTATATTTATAACGGATATGAGCCCAAATTTGTTTTCTATATGCTCCTTTGGTAAATTTCTTAGAAGAATTGGAACTCAGATGCTGGATGGGACAAAATCATGACTAAAAAAGGAAACTAGATCAGAGTCAAGAACCGGACTGAGGTTGATAATTACTGCCCCTTAGATACCTAATTACTGCCCCTTAGATAGAATTGAAAGTAGTGATATAAATGCAGAAATAACATAACATACAGAATAATTGAGATCTGTCATCACTTTAGCACACTGATTACATCTAATATTCGTTCTGCATCATTTGCCATTATATTTGGGACGATATACATATATTTAAAAGGGCTAAAAAGTACCAATTTTTAATACGCATATATCATTTTTACCAATCTTATATATTGCCTTGCATTTATAGTACTCACATAAAACTTTTTTTTTTTGGTTTGGTTAAAATATTATTTGAGAGTAATGGTTCATAAATTGTATAACGTTGTTTCATTGTTGCATCAAAGAGACCGTAAGGTCCACATTAAATTTTCTATCCTCAATAATGTCGATCCAAAGCCAATATCAAACTCAGCGCTCATCTTATGGGCCTAGGTTATATCGATATTTTATGCCTTTGCCAATTATATCCCTTCTAAAACGGTAATTATGTTTTAATTACAGGGAATTAGATTTACCGCAAACGGCTTTAGTCAAAGCGGTAAGATCACCATTGTTTTGTTTTTCCAAATAATAATCTGCTGTTAATAGCGGTCTTGGATGAAGAACCTACTCGTGGAAACTTGTAAGTAAATTTAAATTGACGAAAAGTTATTATCAGATTATACTTTGTGTGCTCCCTTCTCGAGGAGAATATAATTCGTGATCATAGTAAGAATACTTATATTAGTGATTAAGAAATTTTAAGTAATCTACATATTCTATTTACAAAAAATTAAACCTCCATAAGCTTACAGTTATCAGATTAGTTAACTAAAATATAAAAATATGCAAAGCAACAAAACTTTTATAATAGCAAGATTTATGCAGCTTTATTTGTACAGAGGAATCCAAACTGATTGAACATACCGCTTCTTAAACAGTTTTATGTACCCTCATATATTTTGTGGTGCCTGCTAGCATTATATGCACCATTCTTATTAGAAATACATTTCTGCGAAAGGACTGACCATGAATAAATACAGCCGAGTCAAAATATTTTGGAATAAAAAGAAGTTAGAGGTAGGTTAAAATTTGTTGTAATCACCTCTCGATGACGCCAACTTGGTTGACCAATCGCGAGTCGAGAAACGTGTAATATTTCGGTGTGGGTGGAAAACAATACATTTAATAATGGCAAATGGGAGTATATTTCATCAAGTTCAAGTGGCATCAATATTTCTTTACATTAATTGCTCAAAATGGCTAAATTGATTTGGTAAACAGAGGTACCTATACTCTTAATTTGATTAGAAATTGTATCGTTTAAATTTTGCAAGTGTGTGTAAACGATTTACATAAATATATTATTTTAATTGGAATGGAACACCTGGAAAATGCCAGGAGGGATAGACAGGTATCAGATAGACTACACTCTGGTTAGGAAGAGATTTAGAAATCAAGTAAAAGACTGTAAGAGTTATCCAGGAGCAGATGTAGACAGCGACCACAACTTGGTAGTCATGAAAGCTAGATTAAAGTTCAAAAATCTGAAAACCCGGAAGGATAAGAAACGTATAAATGTAGACATATTGAGGGATCAGAATATGAAAGATAAGTTCCAGGAGAAAACAGATCAATTAATAAATAAAGCGAGTAAGGACGAAATCAAGAACACAGAAATTGAGTGGGAGGGTATCAAGAATAGTTTAGATTCGGCGGCTACGGACGTAAGGACACGATAAAAGGGAAGCTAGGAAGCCCTGGATAACGGACGAAATCTTAAACTTAATTCAAAAGAGACGAGGCTACAAAAACAGACGTGACGAGGAAGGACTGAAAACGTCCAAACGACGTACAGCTGTTTCGAACTTATTAGTTCTCATCAGTGCCGTACACGGTACTGATGATCGGTTCCGATCCGGGACAAATGTCGAATTCTACCTGTGGAGGATTTTATTTTTTGGAACCTTATCTGATCGTGCAGAAACACGAGAAGCGGGTCGAGGATCGCTTCAAGGTATAATTCAATGCCTGGCGGGGCTTTAGCCCGAGGAGTAGTTGTTTCCTAGAGCGATTATGTAATAGCTTCGCTATTCGGGAACTACTTTTGGCGGTTTGGTGGTTCCTTTCTCGATTTCCGACTTATATGTTACTGACAGAGATCGTATCGATAAAGATGTATACCCCATAGAGTTCATTCGGCATTTGTCCTGGATCGGCGTACCGTGTACGATACTGATGAGAACTAATAAGTTCGAAACTGCTATATGTCGAATTCTACCTGTGGAGGGTGTTATTTTTTGAAATAGCTTTACATCTTCTACTTTTTTTTCATTTATTGGCAAAGAATACACCTGGGTCATCCTCGTCGTAGGTAGCGATAAATTAGTCCAAGCTTAATACCGGAAAATTTAGTGAAAAGTGGAAGGGAAACGTTAATGCTACATTCAATGAAGTTGGAACCACTTTGATATTTAAATAATCGGAATGTTGAGATAATTTTTTTTATTTTTTGGGCTGGCAAACGTTGCTTTAAAGATAAGTTTAAAATGCTCGGTGAAGTCCATTATAATGTCCTGCGTTACATCTATGACCCGAAACTTTTTGCTAGTTTTTCTTACTAGTTCTTTCCATTCGTCAGGTATGTAAACCCATTCTCTTTTTCTTTTCACTTTCTCGACTAAGCCAAAGGAGCAGTCACAGGGCAAGAAACTATGGCCAGGTTCAGGATATTGATGAATAACTTAAGTAATATTTTCAATACGCTGATTAACCAAGGTGAACAAATACTTGGTGCTAGTATGATTTTTATTCTGAGCAAACGAGTATTCGGAAAACATGTACAATATTTTTATAGAGTCGGAAAGATACGTAGTAATATAATGGTGGAGAAAACTAATAACTTCGTTGCTACTATTTTTTTGACGTGGCCTCGTCGTACATGTAAAATGTTGATAACCTGATTCTTCCTGAAAAAATACAAAAGTTGTATTGCCACAGCTGTCGCTTGTAAAAAACGTCTCCTGTCGGAATAGGCGGGAGAGGAGTAGATTTTGCTTTTCTTTATTAGCTAAGTCATTAAATTCTTGCAAGACTTGGTTTCTTTCTTCCGCATTGATCTTCCAAAAACATTTTCGACGACAATCATAATCGTTGCTCACTTTTCTCTCTAGTATTTATTTTTAATATTTCGTTGTCATAATGCCTCATTTCGTATTCTCTTTTTTCTCTTTTTTTTTGTACAAGGAGTATTTACATTGGTTGGCAAAATAGGCCTGTTTACAACCGATGTCAATTTCGGATTATTTAAAGGGATATTTTCAATTTTCTTGCCTTTTCTCGTTTGTTTTATATTTTTTCTTGTTTTCAACTACGCTAGTACTGCACTGAGCGCTATCAGATGGCAAATATTCACTACCTGATAACATGAAAGGGTCTTTTTCATTAGATGACATCGTTTTTTATATTATCACACTACTATTATACGTATTAATACACAGTATAACCTACAACAGACTAAGTACACGTTCACATAACAAGCAAAATGTAGAGTGAATCTAGTAAGCGGAGCGCGCGGTCGATCACGGTAATGTTCCCCCACTCCACTACTATTAACGTTGGTGCGAAAATCGAAGAAGTCCTGGACATGACTGGTTCTTGCTCCAAAGCATACGGCCGACTAGGTCCTTTGAGCATTTAAAACCATTACTAAACTACTGTCTGATTTTTGTACCAATCTATCGGGGATGTTTAAACTTTATACCCACTGAAAAACCGTAATTTCATCCAAAAGTGGATTTGGCCGGTTTTTGGAAGGTCTTCAATTATTATAGAGATATATTACTGAAGCCTTTAAATAGATTTACTCCACAACTGTTTAGTGATCTGTATGTTTTACTGTGTATATCTTAAAAAACTGATTAAAATAATTATAATAAAACTAATATTGAAGATTTATCGTAATTATAAGATAATTAAAAAATATATAAATAATAAATAGAAATAATTCGAATCCAAACTGATACCCTAAAGTTAAAAATGGAAAAGAAGAACCTTAAACTAATATTTTCTACGAATCTGATTCGAGAATGAACTAATTTTCTAAGGATGGCCGCCAAAATGTCCAGATTTAATACCACTCGATTTATTTCTCCTGGGGTAGGTTTATAAATGCTACAACTTGAAAAAAGTGTAATCAGAATCTAAAAGGGTCTAGCGAGAATTTGACGTTTCTCCACTCAAAATCTTGTCTACCTCAAGTGGCAAGTTACTGTGAGCTATAAATTTAAGATAACCTATACATATGTTGCCGATATCTAAAACGGCAATTCTTCACAACTGTTTACTAGTCATTAAAATAGCTATAACCTGTTTAGAGATGTTGTACGGGTTCCAAATCTTAAAATCTAAGTCAAAGTAGGCCGAAATAAAACCTAAAATAAGTATTACGTAGTCGGCCAAGCGAAAAAATCACAAATAGCCCGAATCTCGTGGAAACAGTTACGACGGTCTATTCTGAAAACCGTTATGTAACGAAGAGTGCGAAGTACGGGAAACCGTGTCAATCTGTATAGCTTTCCGTCAACGGGCCGTCCCATAAATAGGTTAATTCCGAAGATTCTGTCCGATCTCCTAAATTTTATGAAGCATTAATCAAACATTATGTGAAGCTACGATTGTGCCAAATCGTACGTGAAAATACATTCGATTGTTTTCTACACGTCGATTCTCAAAGTATAAATACTGTGCTCGAAAAGTAACGTTATTATGAATCTTTATGACAGAATAACTTATCTTATACAGTAAATAGTATAGTTCTACAGCGTGTTCCTAAAGTTGCGCATAATATTCATTCAAACTCTCATCATTAAATGGTTCTTTGAAAAACTCTGAAACATGTCAATACTATTTTTAAAGCGACATTAACTGAGATGGTCGTTCTTTTGAAATTAGATATAAAGAACATTTTCAATCCTTGAGACTAAAAAAAACTGACAATATTTGATAATCATTTTTCAGATTCAAGACATACTTTTCCAAATTAAGATAACATGAAAATATTACACTTATAAGAAAAAGGATATGCATTAAATTTGTTAGAATCTCTTGGAATATATAAATCATGTAGTAACTCCGATATCTATCTTCTTAATAGTCAGGTCGATCTTTTTCAAACTCTATTATTTGATATGTTTAAATCTTAATTCCCTTAAAAATTACGAAGTCCCACTTGTTTATAACCTAATTGTAGGGTTTCCCCCATGTTAATAAACCCAATAGAATATTCCTAAATGAAAAAATCTCTGCTATTTGATTTTATTACCTGTAAAATATATATATATATATATATATATATATATATATATATATATATATATATATAACCCCCATGTTACCACATTTTGATATAAATACTATTAGACCCTTTGTAATTTCATACTTTGTGAATCGTTTGAAAATGGCATGCTAAGTGCCGAAACTGCAATGACGTTTTTGTTACAATAAACAGTGGTAAAAAGAAAGTAACTTATGTATGTTACTATATCGTAATGATTTATATATTGTTACAAATCCGTTTTTAAACATATACTGTATAGAATAGTAATATATTACGAAACCTAAACCGTCAATTAAGTGCTGATATATACATATATCTAAGAATCTAGACAAATCTAATTGTAGATGGGCAATGAAACGAGGCTCGCAATCTGTCCTGCGGCAGAACGGCATCCACTAATGAAATTTAGCAGGTAACAGATGTCTGGAATTATTGGATTCATTGCGGATTTGCCCCAAACAACAAACAGAACTACTAATGAAGTCAACAATGCCGGAACTGGATATGCAAACCTCCATTTTATTGTAGCTCACTGTGGAGCTGGCGACTGTTTGTTTTAATTTTAATATCGACGAAGTAAACGAAGGTTATATGTGTTAGCCTTAAGGTAACTATGGCTATTGATTCGTGGAAGTTATCGAGAAATTTAGAAACTTCCAATAAAGTTGCGCTGTAGGCTACAGTATTTATATTTACATGTGCATTTTTAATGCTCCTGTTATTACTTTAAATATTCCTAGTTATTTGAAAGAGGCGTGTACTTATTTGCTTGCGTGTTCATTGGGTCGATTTAAGGTCTTTATAATGTTAGCAGTGGCAGTAGTCCAGTGAATATTACGATGTACGAGAGCAGTCGTTATTTATTCGTTTAGATTCCCAACTGAAGTTTCCTCTACACGTTGGCCAATGCGTTGGCCAACATGCTGGCCAATGCTTATTGTCCAGCGGGTAGAGGGGAATATTGGTCGGATTGGTGGCATTGGCAGAGCTGGTCCGAGCGTTGGCGACCGATCCGTCGTGGTGTCGCTTTTTCAAGACACATCAGAGGGCGCTGGGCTTGGCGCTGGCGGACGTTGGTAGGCACGTCCATACATTGGCTGCACTGCCTTGTGTGTGAACAACTACCGCAGGGATAGTGGGTAGATATTTTATGCTGTACATTGTTTATTTGTGTATCTGGTGGTACATAATGGCGGCGATGAGTTACGAAGTTTTTCAATTCATGGAACTTTACCAACTCAATTCATAGAACTTTACTTTGCAGTAGCAAAGTAAAGTCATGACAGTAGTCATGACGCCCATGTTGTTGTTCATACTGGCCTGCGTCGAAACAAACTGAACGTCCTTCCAACGTGTGAACAGATATTCCAATTTCCTTGCAGGCGTGTTGGCTAACGCATTGGCAAACGTGTAGAGGAGCCATAAGCCAATGCGCACCTCTCTCGTAAATTGTATATTTAGAATTTTTCATTCCTGTTTCTTCTTATAGTGCATCTTCTATTGAAAGTTCGCTATCATCACATGTATCTGGACTTTATTAACGGCAGCTTGAAATAGTTGACTGCTGTTACAACCAAATCAATTGCTTTTGTTCCTTCAGTTTTTGAACCAGGACACACAGTTCACAGTGATCCAGCAATATGAAAAACGTGGCCAAAGCTAATAAAAAAGAAACATGTCAGTCGTTTAATGCTTGTGTTTTGCTTCTACTTTTTTTTGTTCTGATTATATCTACTTCTGCATAATTTGAAGGGCTCCAGGCAGTAATGGCATGTAATGCAATAGAAATCACCAACAATAAGACACCAGATCCCTTGCGCCGTTTGTTTCTTCAAGTTAAATTGATGAAAAAGTAAGTATTTGACTACCGACAGAGGTATTATCAACACGTAAATGGAAAATATTTTGTAAATTTATTTTCACTTAATACGTTTGACTAATTTTTGACTAATTAATATTAACTAATAATAACTAATTAATATTAACTAATTAACAGTTTCATATTTTAATGTCTATAATTAACTGATCAATCACTCGGAACACGAATGTCATAACAAGCGTCTTTCATTTAAGTTTCAACAGATCGCACCACATCAAAGCATATGAACATAAAGGAATCTTATTTATTTATATGTTAATATCTCGATTTTTGAAGTGAATACTTCTTTGGCGGCGTTCTGATATTTGACGGGAATGGAGAGTGAATTGGAAAAAATGTAACGTTTCCAGATTTCGTTACACGAGAGAGAAAAAAGATATAACGTAGAGAGAAGGAGAAAGAGAGCTATACATTTGGTATATCTAAAACACGGGCTTCATTACAAGACAGAGTACACAGATACATAACATAGAGAAAGAGAAAGAGAGCTATACATCATATATATATATATATATATCAGTTTAGGCTATCCGCGCCTCCTTATTGTCGCGCATGCGCGCGTTATAGATGTACTCGTCCAGGCGTTATATATTAACAGCTGAAGCTTCACGTGTGTGTACCGAATATTTATCATTGTGTTTTGTATTTATTTACGTTATTTACATCTGTGTTCTGTGATTATTTGATAATATCCTTGAACCGTTTAACTTGTTAAAATCTAGAAGATATATTTCATTCACCGCTCCCTACTGGTTTACAGCCACACAGGTGCAAATGCACTTGGAAGAGGCGAAGACAAAATCCCTTTGATTCTCGGAGGAGATTTCAATGTAAATTTCGGATCCAATGATTCTTTGACGTTGATTAACTTTCTTCGGCCTGTGCCGTATCCCGCATTTCGATCGCCATTTCCTTCTATCCCTCCAGTCATCATCTCTGATTGCTCGATCTCTCATATTTTTTTCTAATTCCTTCTATCCATTGTGTTGTCGGTCTTCCTCTTCATCTCCTATTGTATGATATAAACTTCAAAGCTCTCTTTGGCCATCGTGTCTCCTCCATCCTCTTTACATGACCGTACCATAGTAGCTGCCTTACTTCTTAAGAAGAGTCTAAGGACTTCTTAAGAAGAAGTCCATTTCTATCGTTTCTATCATCCTTTTCTCTTTCTCCGACAATTGCCAGCATTCACAGCCATAAGTTAAAATAGGCTCCACAATAGTTGTGTAAATTGTCATTTTGGTTTGTAGTTTCATCTTGTTTGACCAGAGTAATGAGTTCAGTAAACAAAAATTGTTATATTTCTTTTGAAATTATCCCTCTCTCTCTCTCTTTCAATATCTCACTCTTAATCTCTCTCATTCTCTATTCTAAAGAAGTATTCACTTCTATCACGTGTACTGTGCTGCACATGATATTTTTTTGCTATCAAGTGTTATTTGAAGTTCTGAAAATATCTAAAGGAAATTCTATGATGACTAATGAGATTAAGTTATATATGAGTGATATGAGATTTGGGGATATGTCAATTTTAATTATTTAAAAACTACAAAGATTTTAATTCTTGATATTTAAGTGAAAGTCTCAAATACGTAAAAACTACAACACCACAGAAAAATAAAAACACTGATCACCACAAAGGATATGAGGTATTTGTAACAGACTAGTATTTATCTGGAGTATTCAACTACGATTTCTTTAGTAATTCAAAGAGAATCCAGAATTTACTACCCATAGCTGGGAAAACTTTTCGGCGCAATGTATTTCTAGAAATTAATAGAAAATTCATTATTTTTTGACAGCCCTCGTCCATTTCTAGATTCTTCTATCGCTATTGATAAAATGTTCAATGTTGTAAATAATTGGAAGAATAACAAATCGCTGGGAAATGACGGTATATAAAATGAGTTTTTCAAATATATCTCATGTAACTGGTCATTTATTTATTTTCTATTTTAAATAAAATATTTGAAACTTGTAGTATTCCAATCGGATGATTTAATATAATTCTTTACATCTCTTTCACAAAAAAATCCCTCCAACTGAAAATTGAACTGGCTGAAAATTAGCCAACTTCAGGAGTTTAGTCTTACTTAATACTACCACGAAATTATTTACATATTTTTTCTTCATAGGCTAACAGTATGATCCGGGGGGCATAACAGACTATAAGAAAATCAATCTAGGTTTATAGTCATGGTTTTGATATTGAATGTAAAGATTGAAAAAATGTTTGCGATTTTTATACACTTTCAAACAACCTTTGACTCGATTAGCCATATGTTGCCACTTGCCTTGAAGACTATATATTGTTAGATAAGCTAACTGTAAATACTGAAAACCCCAAAATAATATACAATCGTGAATTGCATTCCTGTATAAGACATATAAACTTAACTGAAAAAGTTCAATTATATTTTTTAAAGCGAGTACTAATTATGTAGTAAAAAAGCTTAGAGACTAGAAACTATCAAAAATAAAATATCCTACGATATTTTTAAAGCCCTGGCTGACATATCGCTGGCTACTAAAGATGCTATCTGTGTCAGATAAAAAATACTCGTACATTTGTTTTGAAAGGCATTTTTCCCTTGAGAATTACAATGAAGGTATAATGAGGCTATCGTAGTTAAACAACAATTTGTATTTATTGATACAGTTGACATATGGAAAATATGTAATGCAACACCTTAAAATTGAATAATGGAACTATTATTATCCATAATAATAAGTTACACCAATGTGATAGAGTATTCAGAAAAGCTCATATTGTGTGTATTATACAACTTTTAGTATAAATGAATCTCCCCTATCCTACTTAAATATAAACCTACCCCTAAATGTTGCTCAATTATGAACAGCAAATAAATTTCAATCAATATTCACAGTTAATAGCTGCTTCTATAAAATTAACCCCTGAAATTTGTACTGTCTGCAACACCAATATATAGCAAATTATTTATCTTTCTTTCACTGTCTGATATCAATTATTTGATGGTCATATTTATACTGTGCAATTCCATTCAGCTTAAGCTATACAATTGAATGATTAGTAACAATAATAAATAATCTAACAAACCAGGAAACTAAAGCAAAAGTTGCGTGGGTGTGGAATATTTTAAAACTTATATGAATACATTAATTTTTTCTCCTGACTTGAAATTTATAATCTATATACATACTATAATTGTATTGCATTTCATGGTGCATATAGTTCCTTAATTTCTCATGAGATATAATTACTAAATTAACTGGGAAGATGAGGATTTTCAACGAGAAACGTAAAGAATAAACTGAACTAAAATGAAAATTATAGAACATACAAGATTGTCAAGAATAGAAACAAGTCTCAAAACTGCAATATCGGACCGTCCACGAGGTGCGCAGTAAGTAGCCTGGTCTTTAGTTACTCAGACGCATTGAGACCTTTGCAGAGTGAATATCGAGTATACAGTCAGTGAAAGAGGTGGATTAAGTGTAGTGTTTCAGAATGGAATTTAAATCCAAACTAATTCCTTACGTTCCTTTCTGAATAAATATTGAAATCTTAACTAATATTACGATATAGATAATAAACAATAGCATATTTTTCTTTTGTGGTAATTGCAAAAGCATATGATGCATTTCTGCTCAGTCAAGATAATCTTTCTTCTATGCATATGTAGAGAATGTCGCACTTTTTCCTATTATTGACAAGCTGTACATATATACAGTACAGTATTTAAGTATGCAGTAGTTAAGGCAAACGTGTTTTTTTTTCTCTTTTACTTTTCCGCACTCAACTATACCAGAGCAGAAAAGTAATGTAATCGTATAAAAAAAATGGAAAACCAAAATTTTTTATAGTTCCTCTTAGTATTTTATAACCATTATATTACCTGTAAATATACTTCATGTATATCCCATATATTATACTTGATATGTATATGTTATTTTTTAATTTAAATTATAAATTAATCTCACAACAAACTGTAAAGTTTTATATGTAAGATATTACTATTATTATTATTATTATTATTACTGAGGCAATTCTGTATTTTGATGCTATGTATAAGCAAATGAAAATAATATTGGAGCAACATAAATTCTAATTATATAAGTCCAGTGTTACTGTGTGTTTATATAAATTGTACTCCCACAAAATGACCCACTGTTTTCCGCAACATATACATACATACATTCCCAATACGTGCGTGTATTTTTTAAACAAAATTCCTCGAATTCTATCTAATTTATGCGAGAAAGTTAGTTCCCCAGTCATCCCGCATTCCAGACCACCTACCATCCATCCGTTAAACAACAAATCATTCAGATTTTCGAGCAATTTAAACCCTTCCAGTAACGCGAATGATTTGATATATGATCAAGAGGAATGCCTCCCTCCTTCTGGTTAGCGTTCTCTTTATGTCACGTTGGGCTTAATGATACTATATCCGTGGCAAGTTCTGTATATTCGCCATATTAATTCAAATTGAAGGAGGAATATCAGATGCGTGGAATACTGTGTAGGGCTCTGTATCTGAGATTTATCGAGGTAGTAAGTGCTCCACGGAAACACGTATAAGGTACAGTAATAGCCTGGAGATGTGTAGATTAATTTGTAATTAGCTTAAGGCGGCATTATTGTGCTATTTTCGTTTATAAACCGTAAACATATTTGCTAACCCTGAATCCCTCTTATATAGAACAGTCTATGCATCCAGTAGATAGTGAAATCAGTGATAAGAACCATTTATTTAGACAAATCGAAATTTATAGTTCATGTTTCAACAAGAGGACATTATAACACTTTGTTTTATTGGAACGGGGGCCGAGGAAAACTTCATTTTGAAGGCGATTTCATTCTTCATTTATTTGCCAATTTTGAAAATGGTCCATTGTCTGGTGGACAATTCTGTCTATTATAAATAACTTTTTTGTTCCTTAAAACAATCGTTATGTAACCGACTATAAAATGTGACGCATCATAGTAATAAATGTGGTCTCGTACATTTCATCGTTAAATGCCATTTCTCCAACACTGATGATACAAAACAACTGTACGTATATCAAAAGAACGTGCATCTAAAAAAACAAAATCGACCTACCAGAACGTTTTGGTCTTACTTGCTCGTAACGATTTTATTGAACTCGTTGCAAGGTTTACGGACACTATGGTCTTCGTTTATATTGAATTCCCGGCGCATTCGCCACTTTATTCATTGTATATGACGGCAGATAAAATAAAATCGATATTTTATTAAAAACGTTTAAAGATTATAAATGAGAGCAAACAATCGTGCTTTGTGATTATTTTACTGAATGTAAATTTAATGTATACAACATAATATACTACTCAAAAAATTAAGAGGCTACATCCACCTAGAGACATGAAAAAATAGTCGATCTTCGGGATGAATTTTCTTGGGAACTATTAATGATAAATAAACATTTTTTTTAATTGATGCGTCGGTTCGAACAACATTGTAACTCTCAAATTATACAAAATCGAAGTAATCATGGAATAACGTTGTATGGCACCTAAGACAACAGTCTAATAAGAGGTGGTCCAACCAAAACGCACAATGTTAATTGTAAATAAAACAAAAAGTTTTCAGAGAATTATCTTAATATTTTTTATTATGATAGAAGGATCTATGACAATTATGTGTGAAACAAAATATCGGCCAAATGCTCGCCACGGCTTCGGTGGCATACCTCTATCCGATGATCCATGTTTTCAATGACTCTGAGACATAATTGAGGTTCAATGTCGTTAATGTGCCGAATTATCTCATCCTTTAGCTCTTGAATTGTCCTTGGCTTATTGACGTACACTTTTTCTTTTAAATATCCCTAAAGAAAGAAATCCAACGGTGTCAAATCACATGATCGTGGCGGCCAATTAACATCGCCAAGACGTGAGATAACACGGCCATTGAATTTCTCGCGCAAAAGTGCCATTGTTTCGTTGGCTGTGTGGCAAGTGGCACCATCCTATTGGAACCACATATTGTCCAGGTCCATATCCCCAATTTCTGGCCACAAGAAATCTCGCGATAGCGAACACCATTCACGGTAACTGCTAGGCCGACCTCATTTTCGAAGAAGTACGGCCCGATGACGCCGCCAGCTCATAAACCGCACCAAACAGTCACTCTTTGTGGATGCATCGGCTTTTCAACAATCACTCGTGGATTCTTATTTGCCCAATTGCGGCAATTCTGCTTGTTAACGAATCCACTGAGGTGAAAGTGTGCCTCGTCGCTGAAGATGATTTTCTTTGAAAAGTCACCATTCACTTCTGTCTGTTCAACCAACCATTCGGCGTATTGACGACGCTTGAAATGGTAAGTAGGCTTCAGCTCTTGAGTCAATTGAACCTTGTAAGCGTGTAAATTCAAATCTTTATTCAAAATTCGCATCAGTGATGTTCGTGAGATGTTCAATTGTTGGGCACGACGACGAGTCGAGGTTGACTCTTCTGCTACACTATCGCGAACACCAGCAACGTTTTCCGCAGAACGAACTGGGCGAGCATGCACAGGTGTTTTCACATTTCCTACAGACCCGGTTTTCTGAAATTTGCGCACAATTCTCCCGATTGTGGACACATTTGGTCGATTATGCTGACCAAAAAAGTCACGAAGTGCACGAAATGCATTTTGATTTGAACGCCCATTTTCGTAAAAGGCTTCAACAATCTTAACGCGCTGCTCAATTGTGTACCTCTCCATGGTTGAATTTGTCAAACACTGAAACAAAGAAATGTCAAATTAAGTTGGGCAAAAAACTTGACGTTAAGGTGTGACTCACAATTAACATCGTGCATTATGGTTGGACCACCCTTTAGAATGAAATCCCCCCTTCTTAAATTTATCCTTTCGAATAAAATATTTTGATTCGTTATTTGGCCGATTTCCGGGGAAAGACGGTGTAAGTAGTAGCGCACGAGATTTCTTAGGCGTATGTTGTTGCATCATGTCGGCGGTAAATTTCTCGCTTTCGTTGCAAAATACATTAAATCGTGGTAAAAGACGCAAATCAAACATTACTCAGTGGCAAAACAATAAGTCAAAGATAGCTCGAAACAAAGAACAAAAATATCTAAGTAAAAGAATGAAGATTATACCGGCATTGGCCCCGCCAGAAGAATAATCGAAAAACGTTGTAACTGTTCTACTTCGGCGCAGGAATTTAAATGTCATGTGTTCGCAAGACAACTATATTTTGTTGGATAAAAATATATACAGATAGAAATATACAAAAATGTATTGCAAAGAAATTGTAATGCATCCCTAAAAGCATCTACTTTCATGTCTATATTAGATATTTTGTAGTATTTATTAAGCTTAATTTTTATTCTGTCAGTTAGCTGTTTGTTTTTACGTGAGGCAAAATGAAAAATAAAATTATTAATAATGATACACCACGTTTTTTATTTTGTATCCGGCACTTTATAGTATATTGAAATATGCGCAAGTTCTGGAAAAACGTTGTAAGTTACAAAGCAGTTACAACGTTATTCCAAATTGTTCTTGTGTAAAATGCTCTATAGCCTAAACTATGGATAAATCGTGTAAAGTTATTACTCACAGCATAAAAGAATGTTGTAACTGTCACGATCGCACAACGTTTTCCCATTTTAAGCGACAAATAATAGATATATATATATATATATATATATATATATATATATATATATATATATATATATATATATATATATATATATATGTATATATATATATATATATATATATATATATATATATATATATATATATGTATATATATATATATATATATATATATATATATATATATATATATACATTTCTGCACCTTCTAAAAAGTTGAAAGAATGTAAGTTACAACGTTGTTCGAGCCGACGCTTCAATTGAATATAAATTAAACGGTGTCTCAGCGAGAGGTAGCCGATTATGTTTGTAATTTTTGGGCAAATAAATAACATTTGTACAATAATTTTGGGTTCAATTCTTTATTTAAACTATGCCATTATACATGGAATACAATAAGTAAGTGGCCGCCTCTGCTTCTCTGGCAGCAGTGGATTCTTTTGATGAAGTTTTCCATTCCACTTCGTGGCATAGCTGTGGCCCTATGTCCGCAATAACTTCGCTAATGTTATTTTTCAGCAGTTCAATCGTAGCGGGATTATTGGCATATACTCATCCTTTAACGTAGCCCCACAAAAAAAAGGTCCCACTTTAACTGAATTTCGCCATGACACATTGAATGGTCCGCTTATCAGGTGTCTCACGACGACCCATATTTGCACATAATGTTCTTTGAATGCCCACAATTGAACCATTAAATTCGTAGTACGCTTTGACAATAAGTATGCGTTGCTGAACAGTATAGCGCTCCATTTTGTAATGGCATACTCTCCACGTAATAACTACGAAGCATCAACTTCCAAAACCTGTCGCAAGAGTAATGGCGACAAGATTAATTCGGTTACCACTCGCTGGTTCATAAATTTAATTGTAAACGTGGTGAAATTAACACAATTTAAGAATATTTATAACCGGAAGAGATATGTCCGCCGGAAGTGGAGTGTCTATTTCGCGACCCGGTTTGCGGTGATCTCCTGCTAAAACTGATAATCTGAAATCAAAGACAGTAAGCTATCATGAAGTTAAGTGCATATGAAATATATTGACGATCGCTGTTTCCAAAAATTGTTCTTAAAAAAAGAGCACATGGAACTGAAATACGAAAATTCGATAAAAACTCAAAAATTATCGCAATTTTTTAAACCATTTTGATTATGTTTGAAAAATGCGATGCACGTTCTGTTAACAACGGCTTAAAGCGTGACTGTGCCAAATTGCAAATGAAGCTGTGGATGGGTTCTCAAGATATGACGGTCACCATTTCCGATTCAAAGGACGTTACCTCCTTTTTAGGACGATGAACTCTTGTGCTTGTTTCACCTTTCTTGACGTGAGAAATTTTGTGTGTATACATTAAAAAAATGCATGAAACAATGATTCCTCAAGTTTATCGCTGATTAGTTAAGTCGATTACTGTTCCGCGCCCGACGAGTGCGCTTATTGAGGGGCACATGTAGCAGCATTAGCATCCCTCAACTGCGTGACTGAAAGCTTTGTATCTCTGTCAATTTTAAAGATATCGACTTGAAGCTTTCATAATGTATTCTTAAGCCTTTATACTATAATAATACCTACACAAAAAAAATTATCGAAAATTTTGAAGATTTTAGGTGGATGTAGCCCCTTAATATAAATTTAATATATACAACATGATATAACTAATGTTAAAAACGTTTAGACACTTATTTACTCTATTATAAACCTGGCTTCTTTTGCTGTATACTATTCGGAAGAACGTTTTCCAATTTAATACGGTATACATTGCACACAAATTTCAAACATTGTATCATCCCCAATTCACAAGAATCAATTTACGGAAAAAATATTTGCCTAAGTATATGCCAAAGCATGTAAGCTTTCCATAAATATTTGCATTTGTAAAAGATATATACTGATACTCCACAAGCATGGACGTTCTATATATCGTATATGCAGGGCAATTCACGAAATTTGTCCGTGTTGTGATGCATATAAAATGCATGTACTGCAGTATATTTATATTTTATATTATATAGTGCATGTGTACAATACTATCTATAATGCAAATAAAATAAAAGCTCTGGGATAGTAATGGATGTTTTAATTGGTGGTAATTTTAATCATGCTTTTTGAAAGCATGATTAAAATTGCACTACCAGCTCAATCGAGTGTCATGTTTCACTGTAAAGTTTTAAAATAAAAAATACTCAATATAACTTAAAGACTACTGCAAATTGGTATTAATGCATTAATCAAACACGTATTATTTAAATATAACAGTTTAAATACGCATAGTATCAAAAGTCTAGTACCTGAAGAATACTGTAATTGGTCAAATACAGTAGATTCAGCAGCAAAAAACATTAACATAATGGAGATGTTACATTACTTGGCACTGTCATGGAATAAAAGAAAGAACTCCTGCACCATCTCAGTTATATCCCAATACAAATAAATTTTCTTCATCTCGACAAAAATTCCTTCATTGGTTATAATTTATTTTAAAAAGAATTTAATAATCTCTCTTGGATGTTCTGAATTGATTGGGCTTGGAAGATTGGATAATCCATATTTATACAAAATTAAAACCTTTGCTGGTTAGATTTTCACTTTTTATTTGTTAAACATAACAATAGTTTTGCCAGCACAGTGGCTTCTTCAGATGTTGAGTACATAGACTATGTACACAGTATGTACATACATAATACCTACTATGTACATACATAGTCTATGTACTCAACATCTGAAGAAGCCAGTGTGTTGGCGAAGCAATTGTTATGTTTAACAAATAGGAAGTGAAAATTTAACCAGCAAAGGTTTTAATTTTGTATCCCTTCGATGTCTCTAACTAGAACATTTCTTCTTCTTCCTTCTTCTAAAGTATGTCTATCACCTGTTCCTCTTCGATGAATATCATCGGTACTATGAGCTGGATCTGTTTTTACAGAGGGTAGGCAGCTAACCTGGCCCTCTAACCCTCCTCTTTCTTCTGGGCTTGGACCGGCAACAGTACTACTGGGCTACTCAATCCACCCAGCAGCACTGCAGGCTGAAATCCATTTCAATGTATATTTTTTAAACTCATACATTCTATTTCATATTTTATTTCTTATGAAATAAAATATAAAAACCGAAAATATTTATAAAATGAAATTGGAGTAAAAGAAAATTTAGTTATATTATAAACCTAATTGCCATTAATAGAGACCACAGAAATGAATAATAACGTGAATATTTTTAAAAAGTAGCTATATTCGTATAGAGAAAAATGGCATTACTTGAGTGTTCGAATTATTTTAAAAGCGACAATAAATTAACAAACCGTAAACTATTCTGCCTTACGATTAGTAAAGTTTGGCAACTTAAACGTAATAAACGTACCCAATTTGATATTTTACTCTTGTTTACTCTTAAACTAAATTGAAGTTAAAATTATTAAACTTCACGAAAGTTAAGACCTCTCGTTAACTGTTATTAATATAGAATTTATATATGTAGTAAAACGAGGCAATAAAAACGTTTTAATTAGCTAGCAAGAAAAGCAGTTCATTTTAAAATGTATAGTGTGTTTCATTTGGCACTAGGATGTGATTTTTGAATAAAACCAGTAATATTTAACAAACTGAAGTTCCTTCTGAAGTTTTTATTGTTCAACATAGAATGGAGACTATACCGTTAAAAATAGAAAATAACATGATTCACATAGCCGCCTCGACTCATCTGGCATTATATAATTCATTTAACAAAATTGTCCATAACACGGGCACATATAACTGGCTCTATGTCCCAAGCAACAAGTTGAATGTTTGCTTTGAAGTCATTGATTGTTGCTAGCTGGGTGGCGTACACGTGTCCCTTGACATAACTCCAAAGAAAAATGTTCAACAGTGTTAAATAACGTGATCTTGCAGGTCAATTCATGTCAGCATTCCGCAAGACAACATGATCAGGAAATCTGGTATGCAACTATGTTATGGGTACACGTGCTATATGACACGTTGCACCGTCTTGCCTAAACCACATGTTATTCAAATCCAGATCATCAATTTGGTGAAGAAAGAAATTGTTTAACATGTCTTGATAGTGTTCCCCATTTACTTCGATAGCATGACCAGTGTTATTTTTAAAGAAGTATGGTCCAATTACCCCGCCACTCCAAAAATGTACACCAAACTGTGCATCTTTGTGGGCGCATTTCTTTTTTGTGAACACCATGTGGATTTTCAGCACCCCTAATTCGATAATTTTGCTTGCAAGATGAAAATGTGCTTCATCGCTGAACAAAATCTTATTTCAAAAATCAGCATCATCTTAATTTTTAATTACCATGTCAACTCAATTTTATATGCTGACGGATGCAGATTTTTCTTTAAAATCCGATGCGTGGTGGCTCTTGCCATATTCAATTGTTGTGCACGACATCGATGCTGATTTGATGTGTTTGAATACTCTCGTACATTTTCTCTCTCTGGAACAATATTTTCATCTGACCGATCACGACGAGGACGTATTAGTATTGCCTTATCATAACAGAACCCGTCTATTCAAATTTCTTGCTTAGTTACGAAGTTACGAACTATTAACTCTATCGATGCTTCATGTTGTGCTAATTTTGTGTAAATTTTTCTTAATGCAACTGTAAATTATCGCTCACTTTCATAAAGCAGTTATACATAAACTATTCATTCTTGAACTCTTCTTGGCGTCGTATGACTGGTAGATGACAGTCGTTAAATATTGACGCCCTGTCTTTGACAGGATACAACTGGCGCGCAATTCAAGTCCTATAGTTCCAACTAGATGCCCTATAAATTTTATTATATTTCGAATATTCATTGATATAGGTAAAAGGTAGTAACAAACTAACATATTCGAGAAACAATAACAACAGCTGCATATCTTCATTAAGTCGTACCAGAATTTCAGAAATGTACGTTGCACATTGTTTAAAATTGTACGTTGTTTAAAGTTGCAGCTATGTAACTTTAATGTTATTAATTTCTTAACAATTCAGCTATAAACTCATTTCTAATATAAGGCTCGTTATTCCATTGTATTCTAATGCGTTCATTTGTATTCATTTAATTCATTCCATGTGAATTGTAGAGTAGAGAGATTATGGAATATTATGCACTCGCAAATTCATATGATGCTTTAATGTATAAAATCTCTCCAGGATATTATTCCTCTGCATATTTCTAAAATATTCATCAGTGGTCTTATTTCATTTACATTTCGACTATAATTCAGATTCTCTGAAATTGTGCAAACTAGTTCACTCGTTGTCTGTGCAGAAGATGTAGTAAAACATGGGGAAATTACTCGCTATTGTATTTATATCAAGCGAAACTTAAATGGTGGGTACATAACTAATATTAAATTATAAATATAATCATAAAATCTCCATAATACAATAATTATAGTTAGTATATTTCTATATAATACAATTACAGTGTTAATAGTTGCTATAGTAACCATTGAATGCGTGTGTTATATTTTAACACCTACTTTTAACATACTTACTTTTCATCAAAATAATGTAAAATTTAACTACTTTTGGATTAAAATTTCATACTTAGTCGATTTGTAAAATTATATGCCGTTATTATTGCAAAATTTAATACTAATTTATGTAGAACTAATGTACAGGGTGAGCGAAACTCGATGTCTCAGCTCTATTATAAGAAAAAGAAAAACGATAGAAAAGATCTGGAAAGAGGTTCTTAAATAGGATCTAGTAAAGTCCATTTTATACTGAATTTACATATTCTTCCATATTTGGAAACTGAGGTAATGACGTCATTTTTCCCCAAAAACATACTTATATTTTGGCATAGTTAATTTTAGTTGGAGTTAATTTTTCTGAATAAATTTTGTACAGAAAAGAATTTGCTATCTTTTTCCGTTAAAAAATTATAAGCAAATTTGTAAAAAAAAAAGTATTATCAAAAATTCGCAATCATCACGATTTAAACAAGTAGCCTTTGGAAACAAATAGCAAAGTCGCATCTGTCAATAATTAAACATTATTAATTAGTATTATTTATTAATTTAACATTACAAAACACATAATATGTTACAACTATTACCACAGGAAGAAATAAAGTATGTAGGCAATCACTATAACAAATTTTTAATGTGACCACCCCCTACTTCTAAACACTTATTCAATCTCCGCCTTACTTCTCTCACTGAATCCTTACGAAACATTTCTCTAGATAGCTCATTGCAAGAATTTCTGATTTTTTCTCTTAAATGTTCCAAGTTAACAGATGGTGTTCTATAAACTTTATTTTTCCTCACAAGAAGAAGTCTAGTGGGGTCAAGTCCAGTGATTTAGGCGCCCATTGTAACGGTTCATTTATACCTATCCAACTTTCTCCGTAAGTTTCATTTAAATATTGTTGGACAATTCTTGCTTTATGTGGTGGAGCTCCGTCATGCTGGAAACACATGTTTCCTCGCAGCTGTAATGGCACATTTTCGAGAAGCACAGGAAGCTGTTCTGGAAGAAATTGCAAATATCGTTCAAACGTTATTCCGAAGTGTCCTTGATTTTCAATCGGATTGACAAAATGTGGACTTTCAATAGCCCAAAAATGTTCATTTTTTTTATTGGGATTGCCGTTACTAACAAAACGGCTTTTGTCCGTCCACAACACATGCTGAAACAACCGATTGTCATTGTTCTATAAGTTTACCATCACTTGGGCAACATAATTAATTCTTCGTTGTTGATGTTGATCTGACAAGTGTTCTAAGTTATGAATTTTATAATCGTGATAACTATTTTCGTTCAAAATTTTTCATACCGAACTATATTTTAAATTCAACTCACGACAGGCTTGCCGAATCCAGTTCCTTGGATGATCTTCAAAATACTGCAAAACAGTGGCAACAGTGTTGTCAGAATTGACCCTTTTAATAATTATTCTTCCCTTTCGAGAAGAAAATGCCTCGTTATTTGCACGTAAATTGCGTTCCAATCTTGAAAATACTTTTAAGTTTGGAATAACAGATTCAAGGTATCTCTGGGCGTATGACCTGCTTTTCTAGGGTTCTTTTAAGATTCCCCATAAACTAATAATATATCGACTTTGTCATGGTGCATGAACATTTTTCAAAGTCAAATGACAACAAGACAATATTTGTTAACCATTAGATTAGTTGTTGATAGATGCGAATATGCTATTTGTTTTCAAAGGCTACTTGTTTAAATCGTGACGATTGCGAATTTTTGAAAATACTTTCTTCTTACAAATTCTCTACTCTTTACAAATTTGCTTATAATTCTTTAACGGAAAAAATAGCAAATGTTTTTCTTAACAAAATTTGTTCACAATAATTAGCTCTTTTTAAATATGCCAAGATATAGGTATGTTTGTGGTAAAAAAAATTATATGACGTCATAACATCAGTTTCTAAATATGGAAAAATATGCAAATTCACCTTAAAATGGACCTTACTCAATTCCATTTAAGAACCTTGTTTCAGATTTTTTCTATCGTTCTTCCCTTTCTTATAATAGAGCTGAGACATTAAGTTTCGCTCACCCTGTACATTGTTACATGTATCATAGAGACAGTTTCTTCATATTTTGCTATTATAAGATGGCTAAAATGTATAAAATCATAACGATTTATATGTCAAGGTTCTTTGTTGAGAAAAATGTATTAAAATAATAACCCAATACATTAGAGAAGGGAAAATTTTTTGAACCGTATTATTCATCGTGGTTGCGATCAAAAATGTATAATTGATTTGATAAATTACTAATAATTTAGTTAATTCTTCAAAAGAATATTGTTAAAAAAGTCAGTTTACTATCGACGCTAGTGTAAGTAGTAGTGCAAGTCTTCCGCATTATAGTATATTGTTTATTTCCAGCAACGTAAAATATTAATCGACAGGACTTGTAACATTTTATTAGTGGCAGGGATCAACGCGATTATTTGATTTTATTTTTATTGGTTCTGGCTAGACTACGTCTGTATGATAAACAATAACAACAATAAACGCTAGTAAAACGTACATTCAACGTTCAGACGTTAGGTACATAAAACTTACATAAACCTCAGACCTACGCGTATATGTAGATAAATGTAGATATGAAATTCATTATGATATTTATTATATTATTTATTATTATGATATTTCATATAATTAATAAAAACACGACATTCATATTTATGTAGATAAACTGTGCAAATGCTATGTTATCAAATAACTAAATTAAATATTTTACTATTTATTTCATCGCTATTTGCCAAATAAAGAACTCTATTATCTCGCCGATAAACGGAATAGTCTACCTGAGCCGAGCCATCTCAAAACAAGTCACGGTATGTTTTTAGATTTTTTACTTCGCAAATAGCGAGGAAATAAACTCTACATAATTAAATTGCTTTATGCTTTTTTTATACCTTATATTTTATATAATTTTCTACTATTCTATATCCTCTTCTTCTTCCCTCTTCTATATTAAATTATATATTTTCTCCTAACAGAGGGTGGATGAAAAACCATTTTATAACTTGTCTTTTGATTATTCTAAATATTCGCTCGGATGCGCAGTTTTATTGGTTTTATGACACAAGATATCGGTTCTTGAACCTCTGATATTAAATATTAATTTATTAATACCAAATCCAGCACGTTCATCCAATTTTGTCATTATAATATGTTAACGGAATATATAAATTAAAATAACAGCCGCGAATTGGTCTATATTTATAAGCGTACATAAGTTGTTGATTATTGAAAATTGATATAATGATGTTAACTTAATGAAAAATATAAACAACCCAAATTATGAAGCAATGCTATAAAGAATAAAAAACCTCATGTAAGAATAAATTATTAGGTTCAGGGCTAATACAGCTAGCGCAGTTGACGTTAATATTCCCTGTACTGTCGACTTCTGATTTACATTAATCTCTCTTTCACTAATCACAATAGCTGTGGAATGTGGAATTTTAACATAGTGCCTTATTGATAGTACTGGACAGATCGAAATAAACACCTCGATTATTTCCGCAGGATTAATTTTATTTGTGAAAAGAAAAAACAGTTTCTCCCACATTTTAAAACACAATCTTGAGACAATCAGCTTCAATTTATTGTTAACTGTTACGTTTAAAATTGGTTAAGGGTTTGTACTTTTGACCACGCTGAATTGCTTTGATCTGAAATTAATTTAATTAATGTTAAAACTATGTTACTATTCTGATAAGAGAAACGAATTACATAATCCAAACATTTATTAAATCAACCTAAGATTAAAACTAGCATTGGAAGATTTATTACATATTCCTGTCAAGCATATCATATCACCTACGGTATTACTCTCCACTAGAGATCGTAATGTCCCTATTATATATCTCACTACATAAATCATATCGTATATTATTAATACGTAATTTTTTAATTTTTTTATTATTTGTAAACCTAAGAAACATATAGCCGAATATAGTGATCAATGATAATATAGAAATCACCACTAACAAATTTTTACAAAAATACTTATAACATATAAAATACATAAATCATCTCATGCTAAACCTCAAACCCGTAAGCTCTCCTTTAGCGCTTATTTCATTAATCATAATCCTACAACACAATTATTGATGCAGAAAGAAATTATATAGCTTATATATGTTTAACACTGTATTATAAATAAGATACAGCATATAATACTCTGATTACACTGGAGAATAGTCGATTTATTTCCAGGAAATTAGGAGTTGATTATGAGTACATTACTTCCCCTGATGCTGAAAATGGCATTACTTTTTCTTGATTGATTCTAGTTGTTGAAATAAACATACATGATAAACTGAAGCACTTTACATACGTTATAATGTCCAATTCAAATTTCTTCGTTCTCCAAGTTACACAGGACTCGCCCTTTTAATTTCACATTTACTGTGTACTTTCGTACTTATGGAGATTTACGCAACGGCCGAGAGAATAAGAGTATTAAAATAGCCAATCAAAAAGTTATATTAAGGCGAGGTTAGCAATATTATTAATTAAAACTCTCTAAAGTGGCGTATTAACTTTCCAACTCGATTTCGAATTTTTTAATTAACATCTTGAAAAGAACACCGGCAGGCTGATAAAATTGATATCGCGGATACTCGGGCGGTTCTTATTCCAAACAGAATTGAGCGCCGAATTAAAAAAAAAACCCTTAATTATTCATCGTATTGTATTGAGCTCCAGAGTTCGGGGTTTGTTACCTTGGTAGCGAGATCTGCAAAAATGGAGAATTAGGATATTGAATGTTCCCCTCTTTTAAATTACTTCTCTTGAAGGCCCTTTAATTTTCAAGTTGCAAGTCGAGATTGAACTTATATTGGAATACTAATAAATTCATTCTTTCGACTGCTGAATAATCCTTTAACTTGATAACTCATCTCATGACAAAACTTGAAGGATACAAGAGTTGATTGCAAGTAAAAACAGCAGCAAGAGCTCGCAATATTAACTTTTGTTGCAATACTAGTACATTTTACATTTTTTCGACTGCAGAATAAACCTTCAACTTACTAAGTAATCTCATGCAAATATACGTGGAGAGAAAATATGGTGCAAGTGTTACTCCTGCTTCTAAAGGATGGCTTGCAAACTCTTCAATTTTCACATTCACTGATACATTATTTAGTTTGATATATTATAAGATAATAACTGAAGAATAAAAGAATTTATGGCACGTCAATATAGCAGCGGGAGCTCGTAATACTAACTTTTTCTTACAATATTAATAGATTTTCATTTTACATTCTTTCAACTGTTGAATAAACCCTCAACTTACTAAGTCATCGCATGCGGGTGCGGGGGTGTATAGGCGACGCGACGGGAATGGTAAAACCTTCCCCTTGGGCAAATACACTACCGCACTCCAGGCCGAGCTAGTTGGAATCGCATACGGTGTTCTGGGGGCCGACCAAAATCGGACCCAGGAGAAGGTATGTATCTGCTCGGATAGCAGGGCGGCGTTGGCAGCCCTGAATTCAGCAACGACAAAGTCGAAGCTGGTCTATAATTGCTATGAAGTATTGAACCACTTGGCAGGGAAGGGACCGGTGGAACTCTTATGGATACCTGGGCATAATGGCATTAAGGGAAATCTAATTGCAGATGACTTTTCCAGACTAGGGATCAGGGAAAACCTCTATGGACCAGAACCTGCAGTGGAAATAAGTGTTACTCCTGCTTCTAAAGGATGGCTTGCAAACTCTTGAATTTTCACATTCACTGATACATTGTTTAGTCTGATATATTATAATACGTGAAGAACAAAAGAATCATTTGCAAGTCAAAATAACAGCAAATCAGTACAGTACACTCGTACTGTCATAACTCTAGAGTTT
This sequence comes from Rosalia funebris, assembly GCA_037954035.1. Lineage (NCBI taxonomy): Eukaryota > Metazoa > Arthropoda > Insecta > Coleoptera > Cerambycidae > Rosalia > Rosalia funebris. Next base: position 39,431,333 of record JAZFAV010000015.1, read on the forward strand.
TGTGGAGTTTGGCATTCGAAAGCAAAAGAAAGACGTTGGGTAATCCAAACTAGAAGATTTATTTATGTCGAGGGATTCTTGTTACCGGTGGGTCAGTAGGTTTCTTCAATCATCAGAGAACTGTCAATATGATCAAGGCTAAGGTGTCAAGGCTCGTTGATCTAATAGTAACAGAGCTGTCTCAAACAGACAACTTACTGCCAATAAAGGCAAGACTACCATCGAGGGTCGGGTCGACTCGGGCTGTCCACAGGGAGGGGTACGGTCCCCCCTTCTATGGTGCCTAGTAGTAGATGAGCTGCTTGAAAGGTTAAAGGATTACCAAGTAATTGGCTATGCCGATGACTTAGTAATAATAACGAAGGGCCCTTTCCTGGAGCCGATTCTCGATATAATGCAGAGAGCTTTAAACAAGGTTGGGAATTGGTGCAGGGACAGGGGACTTTCGGTCAATCCCTCTAAAACTGAGGTGATGGTGTTCACCAAGAAATATAAGTGGAACAAAACATGTCCGCTGGAACTTGGTGGCCAAGAACTAAGCTATAATAGCAAAGTGAAATACTTAGGAGTAATCCTGGACGGGAAACTGTCATGGGGAAAACATCTAAGTCACATATGTTCCAAGATCACAGCAACACTTTGGCAACTGAGAAGAGCCATTGGTAATAGCTGGGGCTTGAAACCGGAAATCATGAAATGGATGTATGAGGCAATTCTCAAACCCAGACTGACGTATGCAGCACTGGTCTGGTGGGAGAGAGCCTGTTTAAAGTCGAAAGCAAACCGACTTAACAACTTAAGAGGATTGATTCTTAGAAGTATAACCGGAGCCCCAAGATCAACACCGATCGAGGCGATGGGGATACTGACGGGGATACCACCTCTTGATGTCATCCTGAAAGCGGAAGCCGCAAAGGCATGCACAGGGTGGGAAACATAAATAGGAAGGTAAGGGACCTGAATAGACTCTCAAGAGAGCTAGCTGAGGAGAGACTCCTATGGATGCCCTCTAACAGTACGGGTGTCCACTTTCTGTTTGATAAGAAATATAATATCACCCTCACCAGTAAAACCGACTGGATGGAGGGTCGAGCTGGATTACCGCTCAATGGTACACGGATGGAGCCAAGAGTGGGAACAGAGCGGATGCGGGGGTGTGTAGGCGACGCGACGGGATAGGTAAAACCTTCCCCTTAGGCAAATACACTACCGCACTCCAGGCCGAGCTAGTTGGAATTACATGCGGTGTTCTGGGGGCCGACCAAAATCGGACCCAGGAGAAGGTATGTATCTGCTCGGATAGCAGGACGGCGTTGGCAGCCCTGAATTCAGCAACGACAAAGTCGAAGCTGGTCTATAATTGCTATGAAGCATTGAACCACTTGGCAGGGAAGGGACCGGTGGAACTCTTATGGATACCTGCGCATAATGGCATTAAGGAAAATCTAATTGCAGATGACTTTGCCAGACTAGGGACCAGGGGAAACCTCTATCGACCAGAACCTGCAGTGGGAATAAGTCGGAATCTGATCAAAGACCGCATCAATGACTGGGCAAGAGACCAGCACAGAGAAAGATGGAGAGGAGTAACGGGTTGTCGAATAACCAAACTCTTCATCGAATACTCAGAGATTGAGAAATGGGCCCAAGAATTCATTAAATTGAATAGGCACAAAGCCAGAACCCTGGTGGGAATCATAACGGGCCACCATAGTAGCCTGAATGCATATAAGCACAAGCTGAGGCTGACTGATAGCCCGGCCTGCAGATACTGTAAAGAAGACGAGGAAACCTCAATTCATCTTCTTTACACCTGCCCCGCACTGAGGAGAAGATGTATCTTGTATTAGGGATCCCTGTTATCCTAGAGGAAGCGAGGCTTAAGGCGGGGAACGTGTCTAAATTGCTTCTTTTATGGGATAGCATTTTTGGATAATGACCCGGATAAGAGGGGATCGCCAAGGGATTACCCATGTGATCAGTGGCTGATGAGGCCCAAACCTATATAATATAATAATAATTATTATTATTATTACCGTTCTTATTTACGTATCTTCTTCGTTACATAGTTGTTTTAAATATAAAATTCAAATCATCAATTTGATGGAAAAAGAAGCATTGTTTAACATGTCACGATAGCTCCCCATTTACTGTGATAACATTACCAGCTTCATTTTTAAATAAATATGGTCCAATTACTCGACCACTCTAAAATGCTTACCAAACCGTACATCTCTATGAATACATTTCTATTTCGTGAACAGCATGTGGATTTTCAGCACCCCAAATTCTACAATTTTGTTTGCTGACGTATCTCTCAAGATTAAAATATTCTTTATCGCCGAACAAAATTTTGTTGCAGAAATTCGGGTAATACGGATTTCTGCAACAAAATTTTAAAATTAATTAACAAATAAATTAACAAATGTACAACGTTTTACATGTGTATGGTCTGTAACTTTTAATTGTGTACTTCTTCATTCTTTTAATCTTGTACGCTGACAGATTGTTCTTTAAAATCCGATGCGTGGTGACTCTTGACAGATTCAGTTGTTATGCACAACGTCGAATTGATATGCTTGGATACTCCCGTACACTTTCTCTCACTGCAGCAATATTTTCAGCTGACCGACCACGACGAGGACTTATTGGTGTTGCCTTATCAATAATATAACCCGTCTCTTAAAATTTCTTGATTAAGTTAAGAACTGTTAACTGTACAGGTGCTTCATTTTGTTCTAATTTTGTACGAATTTTTCTTAATGCAACTTTAAATGATCGCTCGCTTTAACAAAATAGTTGTACATAAGCTATTCATTCTTGAACTGTTAATCGCAACATCTTGATGTCGTATAATTTGTAGATAACAGGCGTTAAATATTGATGTCATATCTGTAACACAAATGGCGCTCAATTCAAATCCTACAGTTCCAGCTGAGACACCCTATATAATATAAAGCACATCAAACACCAACACGAAAGCTATTTGGATTTACGGTGAACCCAGACAATTCTGTAGCCAAATATTTTTAATATGACGCTACTTAAAAAGTCTCGACATTCTCATAGGATAAGTGCAGTAGTATTGTACGATGACAAAACTGCGTAAAATCGTAGCCAGAAGCGTCAGTATCCTTCCGGATCTGCATATATCTATGTTGTGTTGTACAACCTATTTCATGTTTTGCAACCGAGCACGAGTTCGTTGCCACTGACCCGAATCAAGTTCATTTCGCAGCAATATGTGTGTATTAATATAGATGGTGAATATTTTAAGAACATCAAAGTCTAATAATAATATCCATTTCCAAATGACAAGATTTTATAGCAGCTGTTAATTAGCCTTAGAGTTTGTTTATAAGAATGAAATTAAACTTTGATGTCGAGAAATATGATGTACAGCTCGTAATTACGCTTTCGCTTGTACGTTTTTCGTTTTTATTTATTTTGATTCAATGTTGAGCTTTAATTATGGAAAGGGATATTACAAAAGGCAGGAAAAAAGGGAACTTGAAGGTAAAAAAAATTTAAAATTGCCCTACTACAAAAATATATTCTGTACATACAGGTCCTATGTAAATTGTAACGTTTATTATTTTAACTCTTAATGACGATATTCAGCGAACATAAAAATAATTGTTTCATTCATGTAAATAGATTCAGAAACCTTTAGATTATCGCGAGGAGTCTAAAACTGGGATCATTTGATTTAAGAGAATAAGAAATGCGTATTTCTGTATTTCTTTTAAAAATTTAAAAAGACATATCTATTTTCATTATTGTTTATTTTGCTCACATAAAGAACTATCCTAGCTATATTATTACTGACTTTTTGGCAATTTTTATACATGACAGAACAGTCACAATGTCAGCTGATACTTCTGAAGAACTAAGGGTTGTCGTACTATTTTTGAAATCATGGTTATAGTATATTTAGTGTCAGCATAACAGACTAACTTATATTAGAAGAAGAATTTTATATAATAACACCATAAATAATTCAGTTAATAGTTATTCTAATTCAGTTATGTTTCTAGGTAAATGCTTCGGTAAATGTCTTACCTGAGACACTCATTGATGTAGTTTGTAAAAATGCTATAAAAGGTACATTGTGGTAGTTGCAAGTGAAATATTTATTAAATATAAATATGGACGACAATCTAGCGTATTCACATTAGTCTGTTTCGTATTTCGTGTTAATTTGTGATTTTAAATACTGTTTTGTGAATTTGTGTAGTGATTTATTGTACTAATTATTAATATTTATATACTGTGATAGTGACAATGGATTTAGTTTATAATTTAGTTCATGTGAAGCGATTTTTTAAATACTCTTATGAAGAAAAAATTGATTTAAAAAACAATGGTAGGCCATTGCCCGATATTGTTATTGAGACTGCAGGTGTTAGCCGCGGAAAAGCATATAAACGTCAATTTAATAGAGACATTTATTCGAAGAGCAATTGGATTTGTGGGTGCAACAAAAAAATGCGTTATTTTGTTTTCCTTGTTTACTTTTTGGCGGTGATAAAACATGGACGGAGGTAGGGGTGACAGATTTGGTGCACTTAACTGAAAAAATAAAAAAGCGCGACAACTTCAAAAGCCATCTACATAATACAATGGAATTAGCTTTATTAGGAACAACTAATATTAAAGCGCAGCTAGATTCAGCTTATCGGATAAATGTGCAAAAGCATAATGATAATGTGACAAAAAAGAGATACGTTTTGTCAAAAATTATAAACTGCATAAAGTTTTGTGGGGCCTTTGATCTGGCGCTGCGAGGACATGACGAAGCTGAAACCTCTCAAAACCCGGGGATATTTCGTGGTTTGATAAATTTTTCTGCTGAGCTTGATCTTGATGTAACTTTAAGCGAGCATCTACAAAATGCTTCAGTATTTAAAGGAACCTCTAAAGAAATACAAAATGATCTTTTAGACTGTATATTAAAAGTATGTCATGAAGAAATAATTAAAGAAATTAACAAACCTTCATTTTTGGCAGTTATGGCAGACGAAACAACTGATGTATCTGCAAAAAAAAAAAAGTTAGTGGTAGTTTTAAGATATATTCTCGATGGTGAACCGATTGAACGTTTTTGGACATACCTGAAACCTACAAAATGTGACGCTGAAACTCTTTCGGAAAATATTTTAAGTGTTATAGACCCTCTAGTAGAAAATTCACCTTACAAGCCTTTTCTCTTAACCAAAGAATATGACGGCAAACATGAATGTTCTTCAAAATGGTATTAAATTCCAAAAATTTTTCTTGTGAAAGTCTATATTTTTGTATAAACGGATTTTACATAAAAATTCTGAAGTATCAGGAAAACGCGTGAATTTGAAAATTTTCAAAATTTTTTTGCGGCCCCTTCGGCGCCAGTAGTTTGGATACGTTTGAAATTTGCACGCGTGCGGCCAATACCCTAGGATCGGCCCTGTGCAGAACATCCGTTTCATTTCATCACGAGCCGCCACTGCTCCTAACCAGTAGTAAGTTCATGTATTTATAAGAAATTGTATTGCTCTATTGTTTATTCATTTACAATTATCGAAAAAACAAATGAGTAAAGCCACTATATTTTCTAATGCCTCTAAGAAAATTCATATTTACATCAATTATAAATGGATATTCATGCAAATGCGATTCTGTGCAATCTTGTAACTCGACTTCACGAGTCGGAGTCTGAACGAATTCTCCGTCTGAAGTTTTAGTAAGGCCCGCGGCGGTGCTGACTCTAAAATTAGAATTGTTAACATCACCAGTACTGAATTTATTATTACTTGAGTGATTGTGGTTTTAACGAATTTATCGTGGGCTTTGGATCGCCGTAAAGAGACCTAAATAAACTAATGAACGTCCAGTTTTGTTCCTTTTGGCAAAATTAACGTAATTAATACTTCGGAAGTGAATGGGCCATATGGCGTTAATTAGTTTTCGAAATACGACGGCTGACGTAGATGCAGGATAGCTTGTTCTTGACGCGAATGTAGATAGTTTCACTCCTGTACCAATATAGTTTAACACTAGCTCTCATATAGGAAATTATTAATTTGAGAAACGTATTTGAAATAAACAGTTTTAAAACCTTAAAGCGGGATTTTTCCGCACGTAGAACATCTCTAACTCGAAATTGAGTGGCCGATAAAACATAAACCAACACATAAATGCAGAATATGTGTTTTATGCGACAGTTTTACTTTTTTCAAATAGTTCACTCTCGTGCTTTCTCATGACCCATGAACAGGGTGCGGTGTGTCCTATCCACCTCAAAATCAATACATGTCGTCTGGTAGACGTCCCTAATCAGAATCAGTCGAAACCCGATCGATCCGCCATGACTAAGTTGAGTTATCGTGTTAACAAAAAAAAATCTCAAATAGACCACTATCGTGCTTTCTCATAACCTATGGACAGGGTGGGGTGTGTTCTATTCACCTCAAAATCAATAGGTATCGTCTGGGAGACGTCCCCGATCATGATCAGTCAAAACCCGATCGATCTGACACGATTTAATTGAGTTATCATGCTAACAATAATAAATTCCGACGACAACAACGACACACACACACAGTAAAGAAAATTTAGAAACCGTTTTTTTGTGTTTTAGACCGAAAAACGAAAAATAAACCCAAAGAAAATTTGTTTTCACTTTTTCTTTACACGATTACATTACTATTCAGCTTATAGTGGAGTGCGGAAAAGTAATATCACATTACATTGGATGTGATGCGTCACCCTTAAGTTGGAATACACGAGTAAAACTCAAAACTGAAAATAATTTTATGGATATATTGGAGCCATATATTACGCGAAATCAGTGTTTTATATTACGAGTTTTTAGAATCTCATGTATTGGTGAGTAACAAAGATTTATGAAAAGACGGGTCTGTATGTGAAAAATTATAAACTTACTGGTGTTTTCATATTTTACTTGGACTATTTGATCCATTTACCCTTATTTTTTATTACATTTAATAACGAATATTCATACAATTTATTGCATAAATTGTTTAAAGTTGCCTCTGGAGTTTCGTCCCTCTTCGGCCCTTTCGGCAGCTCTAATTCAACACTTCATTTCATCAACAATTTCAATTGAAGGCATTGTACATATACTACTCTTGTCATAATCTCCCATAGATTTTTTATTTGGTTAAAATCAGGACTTCTGGCCATTGCATAAGGTCGATTCCAAACTGTTGAAATCAGTTTTTATGGACCTTACAGAATGAATAGATGCATTATTCTGTTGAAATATCGCACCATCATCTTCAGTAAGGGTTAAAAATGATAACAGGTAATCTTCTAACAGGTTTTGATAAGCAGTCGCATTCATTCTGTCATTTACAAATGCCAGTTGGGTTTCATACCCTTTTTGAAAGCCGCCCATATCAGAACAGAACCAACTGTTTGAGGTCTTCTTGACATAATTTTTCTTTCTTTTCGTAAATCATGCCAATAATAGCTAAACCCATCCGGTTGATCCAAATTAAATTTTTGTCGTCGCTAAAGATTACCTGGTCTCATATATTTTTGAACATACTCCTCTGCAAATTTGATTGCGGCCTCTATGTGATACTGCTGAAGTGCAAGTTTCTTTAAACATCTTTCGTGTTTAAAATGTCCTGACTTCGCCGCCCATTTTCTTAAGAGACTGGGATCACAGTCTAAATTAAAACGTCAGACAACCTGAGAAGATGACGCTGATGTAGTTGATAACTGCCTCAGAATACTTAACACACTTTGTCGTCGATGAAAATTTAGACGGGCGCCCCGAGCGTTTTCTTTTACTATAATTTTCGACTCCAAATTTAAGAAATATTCTACAACACTTTGTGGACTATTAATAATGGCGGCGATCTGTCGCTGTGTTTTTTCACAACGCCGTAAATCGATTATTCGTTGTTTTTCTAAATCATTCAATTCTTTAGCATGCGGCATAATGAAAAAATAAAGCAAATGTTCCAAGTCGTTAACACTTTAAAAATCGCTTGCAAATAACTCTCAAATCGTTATTCAATATTCGTATTGATATACGTTCTCGCTCACTGTTTAAACACGTTATAGTTCGAGAGCAATATCGCTATTTATCGCTATTAACAGGCTACTAGATAGATAATCTAGGAGCCTGTTCTATTATACAATAAATGTTAAGAATTTTTTCTTGCAGGAGATATGATAAATCTTATTAAATATAAACTTGAGTCTATACTTTTTTACGGCACTAGATGTACAATCTATTAGCATTTCTTTAATAAAATATCTAATGGGTCTACATTGCATCCTCTAAAAATGCACTAATGTTTTTTTATTTCCATGTTTTTAAATACGAATCTATTACAATAGCGGCCAAAAAATGAAGAGCCAAGCCTCCTGCCTTAAGCAGCAGGATATGTTACTTGTATTTTATTCAATTACGAAACTGATGGTGTTATTTCTGTGCTAATTAATATTAATTATAAGTTATCAGGATGTGGCAGTGACAAACTGTTACTTCCTGCTGTTATTGCTATTGGTTGTTTTATTCATATTTTTATTTTGTGAGATTTCATGAAAAAAAATCTCGTAATAAAGCATGACTTAGGTAAGAAACAGTAGCTCTATTAGAGACGTCATTAACAAAATTTCCGTTTATTCGCACTGGGTGTAAAATTGTGTATTAAGATTTGAGTATTTTATTCTCTGATTTAAGCAAATAATAATTTTCAAGATAATAGAAAATCTAGCTGCCTGTTTTTTTAATATATAGTATACAAATCTGACAGACAGGGACTATAGTGCAAAATACGAGGTCTGATTACTTTTACGAGGTGCAAAATACGAGGGCTTACTTTTTATAAATATTTTGAAAGTATTTACAGGTTATTCAACATTGCCCCCTTCAAAGTACTCCTTGGCAATCATTTGTTCCATTTCCATTTCTACTGATGGAAACATCTGAACAACGCCTCTTCTGAAATACTGTTTAGCTTCATCAGTTTTCTTCCCCTTTCAGCGAGTATCTGAGCTGTGGAAAGTGGAAAAAGTCCGCAGGTGGTAGATCTTGTGATTAGGGGGTTGGGAAAGCTGTTGGGTAGATTGTTTTCGTGCAAAAATCACGAATGAGCAAGGTTGCTTTGTTGTGGGAAAGACCTCAAATGTAGAAAAGTGAGAAGTGAGTGTTGCATCCCACTTTCCACTTTGCCATTGTTGAGATCCTTTGTTTCTCCCAGCCTAGCACAATTTTCTCACGGTTTTACGGTAACGGGACTATTAATCGTCTCACCTTATTGAAGAAATTCGTAGTAGACAACGTCCTTCCAGTCGAAAAAGACAGTGAGTATAACTTTCACCTTTGATTTCATTTGACGAGATTTCTTGGATCTCTTGACTCAAAAGCCTCTCTCAAAATCAAAAACCTCTCACTATTGAGAGGCTTTTTACTTCCATTTTCCATGATTGGGACTTCGCTTCTATGTCGCTCGTAAACCCACATCTTATCCCCAGTTAAAAGAGTTTTTATTGTCATTTGCCTTTTCAAGAAGTTCTTAATAAGCTTCAACTGAATGTCATTTTTGTTCTTCAGTCATCAACCTCGAAACACACTTCGTAGCCTCACCGCGCATGGGAAATTTTTCAGTTAGAGTTTCCTGACATGAACCAAATGAAACTCTACATCTCTCAACCATTTCACGAATGGTTAAACGATGGTTTGACCACAAAATAGTATTCACTTGAGGTGACATGTGCGTCAAGATTGACGTCTTCCCAAACGAGGATTCTCTTGAAGAAAGAAACTATGTCCGATCTTCTTTGAACCTTCCCCATCACTCATGACACCGTGAATGATATCAGTATTCATCCTCGAAAACCTTCCGTGATATTTGAAAAATTTCCGCAAATGTTTCCCCAACTTCACACAAACTCGTTGCTCCTACATTTGGTTCATTCGAACCAAATCATCGCCAAAGGAAACCGTTTTTACTAAAATAGCTGTAGATTTTATAACTTATTAAGATTTAATTATATGTTTGTAAACCCTGTTTACAAACTCGTATAAAGAGTGTTTATAATTTATTACCTTTGACTTTATGCTATAAATACTCTATACAATTTTTGTTAATTATAGTAATATCAAGAACATCGAAACCAGTGTTTTAGTGAAGTCGTTAAAATGGCAGGTTCTCTATATTTATAGCTGTAATATTTTACTTATAATTAACAAATTAAAATATTTATAGGGGAGATTTATAGGAGCCGTAAAAATAAAATGGATGTGATCGTAAAACGTTTCGTTTATATTCATTTTCATTTGCCAATGCGTCGAGTTCGTACCATATACGGTGTAACAGCAGGCCGACATACATTTTTAATATTAGTGTCGGTACACAATCCAAATATGCAATCTTAAATTTAAATTATATCCAGTTTCAGTTCATTATAATTAGTTTTCTATGTATAAATCTATTCATTGTCAATATAGCATCAAGAAATTAATCGAGGAAGACGTTACTCTGTGGTAGTTCATAATTCACAACGGAAATGAGTAAAACAACTACTAAGTTTTATACCACTATATTTACATAGAAACGTGACTGCAGTTTCAACAATTTTTATGTCATTTTCAAACGATGATTCAACTAAGAATAAAATACAAAAATCCTGTTCCTATAATATATACTATCCAAATACAGAGACTAAGTGTTATGACAATAAACAGATAATTAAGGTTTACAAGAAAACGTGTTTTATAATTGGTGCAATCCCGACCATCACATCTTAATAATATTCATGGAAATTCTCACAATTTGATGACTACGTTTGAATAGATATTTAAAGCAACGCAACTTCTAAATGGAATGTTATTCGCACATTAGCCATTTACAAATTATTTTCGAAATGTTAAAACAACGGCATCTTTAATGACTATATCAATATTTATTAACTATCATTAATTTTTCACTTTAGTGTATGTGTTGCCAATTTTAGTTATTTTATGTGTCTCAGTTCAAAAGTTAAAGAGAGGTAATTTAAGAGAGGAACAGAGAAGGGAATTTAGATGCGCACTATGTATAGGAACATGAAATACCTGACGACATAACATGGAAATGGCAACGAAGGTGGAACGTCTTGGAATTGGAAGGTGGAAGTAGAAACACATAGTTGACAAAGCGACTGATACCAAACAGCAAGAAGCGGGTCGAAAGAAGATACGGAGTAATTGACTATCATTTGTGACAGTTATTGTCCGAATACGGGTGTTTTGTGATCTACTTGGAGATGGTAGAGGAAAGGGTGAGCGATACCTGCTGGTAATGCTTGGCAGGACCCAGTACAATGAGGAATTTTCTTCTAACTAAGAAGGGATGAGGAAAGGAGTGGGTTTGGACAGATCGATGCAAAGATAATTCCAGAATATGCGACTAGACATATGCTGGAGCAAGTAAAGGATCGTGGACCTAACAGCAATTGTAATACTTGTAAGAGAAATACTAACATCCAAGGGAAGTGAAGACAGGACTTGAAACTAAGAAGAAATAAAAAAAATGTCCGTTAAAAAAGTGAGATAGCAAAAAAAAAGCATCATCTCTATGATATCCGTACAGAAGTGCCACAGTAGCAGAAAACAAAAAAGGGAGAGGTTTTTCAGTTATTAGAAATTTAATACTGCTACAGAGAATTGGAACCTGTGGTGTTTTTAAACGATTGAGATGGGGAACCTCAATTGGAACACATTTTATAAATCCATAAATCATAAATACATTATATATTCAAGTAAAATGAATGAGTTTTTAACTATGATTAGAAATACACTCTATAGAAGTTTATTTATTGTTATGAAAAAGAACAGCACCAGCGCTAAAATATTAGTGTCGGAAACCCTTGGTCAATATTGTTTGATCTGATACCAAAACATGTTTATTACGTTTGAATAAAATCAAAGCTGATATATAATATTATTTGATGCTAAATAAATGTCAACTGTTTCGGAATTTATAACAGTTTCGAAATCGAAATACGTATTTAGAATATACAGTTTCGCAATATCAAATAAAACCTAATATTTTCCATTGATTAAAATATGAATGTTTTGCGCAAGTACAACTATTTTGTATTTTCGTATATAGTAATGCCATATTCTGAAATAAATAAATATATATTTAACAGTAATGCTTGTTACAATTAGAAAAAATAATAAGCAGTTACGTAAGTTCTCTTTTATTAAACTTGTATTATTAGCACTTGTATGTTAAATAGTACTAGAAGAGTAATCAAATATTGTTACTAATTCTTATTATATCGTACTGGTTTCCAAAGCAAAATTTAACGTACTTGGATGGCAGTTTATGTTAAACTGTATCTTCAATAGTGACGGAAATGTAATAATATATTCTATTTAAAGCTCTATAAATGAGGTTACTTGAAAGGTACTGAAGTAGGTTGGAATCTTTGGTGTGAAGATAACACTAACTTTCAGTGCGTGAAAATCCTTCTCAATCAATTCGCAAACTCTCACTTCTTTAATCGCTTGTGGGGTTCGAACACAGCACGGGCCACCTGGATTGCGAATTTTTACAGTCGAACCAGTATTCTCAAACATTCGAATCCATTTTCTGATCTTACACCTCTTGATTATTTCTTATGGGGATACCTTAAAGAGAAAGTGTATGTAAACAAACCACGAACTTTAGTGCAATTAAAGCACAACATTCGCACCGAAATGGCCGCCGTTTCCAGAGAGATGTGTAGACGCGTGGTGGCTAATTTCCGTTTGCGGTTAAATGAGTGCCAGCAGCGTGAGGGTCAACATTTGGAGAACATAATCTTTAGTATTTAATTTTCCAAAACCTTGTCTAAAAATTAACAAAAAAATTTATTTTTTCTGACTTCTAGTTTTTTTTATTGAATCTACAAGTACCCCCTACCCTTTCTGGACACCCGTTATATCTCATTTATAAAGCTAAGTCCGTCCCTTAATACTCAGATACATTTAAACAACGACGAGGAATAACCTAAACGTATTTATATAAATATACACAGGTTCCCAATGAGCTGTGCATAAATACATATACGTGATGAGAGTGGCAGTCGATGTCTTTGATCTGACAATTCAAAAATAATACCTTTATTTTCACAGCAAACATTACACCGATTAAGCATTCCCTATAAAAATTCGGCCGTACAACAATATCAAAATAGAATCGGCGCACACTTCTAGTCATAAAAAAAATCAGTCGCTAATTTATATCTGTGTCAGAAGGGAATATATTTTTTCTAACTGCGATTATTTACACAGACTGCCCATAAATCATGTAATGTTATTATTAGCCTCTAATATAAATTGTTTGCGCCTCGAAAATGTTTTGGTGAAAAAATCAATGTTAAAAATTATTCGGTGTTCATCAACTGGTATACATTGTGGGTATAATAATGTCAAAATAAGGGTTCTACTTATATTTAGAAATAAGATGAAATTTATATGTACTATTAAACTTTAAAAATTATGGATATTTCGATAGCAAAATTGTCATCGTTGGTAGGGTATGATTATTACTATTTTGTATATTGTAGGCTATGTTCTACTCCCTACTTAAGTTCAAAAATCCTCATGCCGTTATAGAGCTATCGTTTCGTTTTTACGTAAACCATATGTCGAATATTCCTTATATAGAATATTCAATTGTTCATTTATCCGTGATTGTAAATTGAGAGTTTTTAATAAAGGGACTACTATTATGAAAGCAGATAAAGTTAATGATCGCCATACTGAACAAAAAATATTACTACTATAGAATAGGGAACAAACGATCTTCCTTGAAATGGATTTTCTTCAGAAGTGAACACTTGATGATGGCCTGAGATAAGTGGGTGTTGGGCCGAGCTGTGCGTACTCCTCTTTACCCGGAGAAAAATGATAATGGAAATATGCTCATATAACAGATGTCCTGGAGTGTTTTCCTCTTTTTGGGTGAATAAGACAGTTTTAAAACCTTAAAACGAACTTTTCAGCACGTAGAACATCTCTATCTTGAAATTGAGTAGCCGAAAAAAAAATAAACCAACACATAAATGCAGAATATGTGTTTTATGTGACAGTTTTACTTTTTTCAATTTTTCTCAAATAGTCCACCATTGTGCTTTCTCATGACCCATGGACAGTGTGGGGTGTGTCCTATCTACCTTAAAATCAATAGATGTCGTTTGATAGATGTCCCTAATCAGAATCAGTCGAAACTCGATCGATCTGACACGATTTAATTGGGTGATTGTGCTAACAAAAACGATTTCTCAAATAGTCCACCATTGTGCATTCTCATGTTCCATGAACATGGTAGAGTGTGTTCTATCCACCTCAAAATCAATAGCTGTCATCTGGGAGATGTCCCCGATCATCAGAATCAGTCAAAACCCGATCGATCCAGCACGATTTAGTTGAGTTATCGTGTTAACAAAAACAATTTCTCAAATAGTCCACCATCGTGCTTTCTCATGACCCATGGACAGGGTGGGGTATGTCCTATCCACCTCAAAGTCAATAGGTATCATCTGGAAGACGTCTCCGATCAGAATAAGTCAATTCCCGGTCGATCCAATACGATTTAGATGAGTTATCGTGCTAACAAAAAAAAATTCTCGAATAGTCTACCATCGTGCTTTCTCATGACCCATGGGTAGGGTGGTGTGTGTCCTATCTACCTCAAAATTAATATATGACGTCCCTGATCAGAAACAGTCAAAACCCAATCGATCCGACACAATTTAGTTAAGTTATCGTGCTAACAAGAGAAAATGTCGACGACAACGATACACAGATACACACAAAATAGGTTACAAACCATTTTTATTTAATTTTTAGGCGGAGAAACGAAAACTAAACCCTAGAAAAAAAAATTTCACACAATTACATTACTTTTCCGCGTATAGTGGAGTGCGGAAAAGTAAAAATATCACCGTCATGGTGCTTTCCTTCACTCCGGTGTACCTCAAAAAAATAAATCTGCGATAAAAATTATGTCGCATGATATCTCATGTGGAATCCCATTCATATTGATAATATAAAATCTCATAATTACATTTCATATTCGGGTTTATATATACATACACGTAGATCCAAACCTAGAATGTACGTACGATTTACTCGCGACATTAATAACTTTCCCCCTTTTTTTTCAATTTCCTAATGAGGCGTAAAATTATTTTTTTTTTCGGTCGAAATTCCCACCGAATAAAGTTGCAATCACTAATCGTTATAGACTGATTTATAGTTGAGGCCCTTTATTCCTTAACTAAAGCCAAGATGCCATTATCTTTACAACATTTGTCTCATTGTATTGATTCTGGTGATTAATGACAGCGTATGCCTAACAATATATAAATCAGCCCTTTTGTTCAAGAAAATCAGTGCGTAGCGAAGCAAACGAATTAACATTATGTCAAATAAGATTTGTAAATGGCTAAGAATATTGTATATAGAGGCTTAAACGGTTTAAAAGGCTTTATTAAAATAAGGTTTTTTGGAAACTGCAAATTTAATTTGTTTCTCGTTCCATCTAACGTTGTAGATTATAATGAAGGTAGAAAGAATAATACCAAAAACTAGGGTGAACACATTATTTTTGTAAAGTATACTTCCATTAAACTGTTTACCAATAATTGGCGGAGGCGCTGTTGTCATTCTACTAAGCAAGGTCGGGTATAAGTATGGAATAATGCCTGTATTTGGTCAGTAATTACATATTATTATTTATCAATGTATAAATATTTTAAGAAAAATGAATAAGAGAATTTTAAAGTTTGAATGTTTTATATTTAGATAAATACAGGGTGTAACATAAAGGTTGGGAATAAATTAAACGGTGGATTTTTCAGTAAAAAAAAAAAATTTTCATATGAAGTTATGCTCTACGTTTTTCGTTTTCAAGTTACAGGGCGCTAAAAAATTTGAAAAAATCTAGTTTTTCTCTAATAACTTTCGAACATTAGAAGATAATGGAACGAAATTTTAGCCGTAACTTAATTTGATAATGCCCTAGTAACAGAAAAAATATTGACTTCGTAAGTTACTCAGTGGCGTGCGCACACATTGTACCGTAAGGTTTTACGAAGAAAATTGTGGTACGCCACTGGTGAAAACGATTTTTTAATATTTATTTAAAATCCTCCTTTTATTTTAAACAAAATTACCTTCTTGCATTTTATTTGTATCTCTTTATTATTTTCCCGTAATAAAAACTTTTGTAAATACAATTTTTTCCCACTGCTAACATAGGAAAATTAAAGAAATAAAAACATTATCAAGTATGCTTTGACGCAGACACCGAAAATGGGAGAATAAACATTGAAAAAAGACTTTTGCATTGAAAATTCAAATTAAAATGTCAAATTATTTTAACAATAATAAGGAATACTAATGACTTAGGAATTTAAAGAATTTATTGACTAATAGGAAGTAACAAGCAACAAACATGATTACAAAAGGTGCTAGAAATGTTGCCCCCCAACATCAATACACTTTTCAATGCGCTTTCTCATGGATTCTCTTACTCGTCCAATAATACCAGGCATCTCTCGAATTTGCTGACAGCCCATTTCAACTCTCTTTGACGAAGAGCGTGCACATCAGAAATGGGAACGGAATAAACTATGTTTTTTAAGTGTCCCCACAAATAATAATTTAATGAATTAAGGTCGGGACTACGAGGAGACCACGCTCTTGACCCTCTGCAACCTATCCATTTACTCCGGAACGTTTCATTAAGGTATTCTCTCACTTCTCGTCTAAAGTGAGCTGGGGCGCCATCATGTCAAACCACATGTTCTAGCGCATTTCAATTGGGACTTCTTCTAATAAAGATTGTAATCTGTTTTGAAGAAAATCCAGATACGATAAGCCGTCTAGTCTATTTGGTAGTACTATGGGACCAATCAAAAAATCGCCCATTATTCCGGCCCAAACATTAATTGAAAATCGTTGCTGGTGCCGGGATTGTATTATTCCATGCGGATTTTCATCAGCCCACAGATGGTTATTGTGGAAATTAACCATCCCTTGTAAATCCAGCTTCGTCGGTAAATAAAATGGATGGGTGAAATAACAAGTTCTGATTACACTTATTTAAAAGCCAGGTACTAAATCTAAGACGTGGTGCATAATGCTCGGCAAAAAGTGCCTGTACTCTTTGTGGATGGTATGGGTATAACAAATTATCATGCAGGATTCGTTGGACAGTCATATGACTTACTCTCTCCATTCTTTCAATTCTTCTAGTATTTGATACAGGATTCGCCTCGACCGTCTGAAGGATCCGTTCTTCAAGTTGTACTTTCCTTACATTTTGAGGTCTTTCGCTGGAGGTGCAAGGCTTTAACGAGCCGGTTTCACGTAAGTTCGCATGAATTCTCGATAAATTTCATTCCATTATCTCTTAATGTTCGAAAGTTATTAGAGAAAAACTAAAATTTTTTCGAATTTCTTAGCGCAGAGTTTCTCCTTTTATCCTTTCCATATCAAGGCTTCTGCGAGCAGTATAGACTAAGGTGCAAAGAGAAATAAGAAAGTAATACCTGCTTGTTTCAAGAAATTAATCGAGGAAGCCGTTACTCTATGGTAGTTCATAATTCACAGCGAAAATGAGTAAAACAATTACGATGATTTAAGACTACGATGGCTAAGATTCTTAGTTGAATCATCGTTTGAAAATGATATAAAAATTGTCGAAACTGCAGTCACGTTTCTGTGAAAATATGGTGGTATAAAACTTGGGAGTATTACTTTCTCCAACCCATCTGCAAATGCCTTATATAATAATAACTAAACAAACTGGACTGGAGTATAATCTCCTTATTTCTGTAGTTTGAATATTACCCTCTACGGAGTAAGACTTTGCATTATACTGATGATCTCAAGTTTTTACTACGATTTAGATTGTTCTCGAAACTACAAGGAGATGGCGTTTGGTACGTTCTACTGCGGTGGAACGTAGCAACGTCTACTAGATATGAGCTTCATCTGCCAAAGGAATACTCGTTTACACTGCACTGACGAGACCCAAGATAAGGTCGAAACCGGTCTGCAGTTAGCGATATCCTGAGATAGGTGATATTTTGCATCTGCCTTGTGATTTTGGAACAATCTGAATCACATTTTCAGATGGGTTGGAGTATAATCTCCTTATTTCTGTAAATTGATTATTATACTGCTATAGAAAAAACCCCGATCCGATAGGACTTGAACCTTGACGAAGTTCTAGTGCAAACTGGAACGGGTGGGTCGGCTTGCGCGTTTTAATGATTTAAGGAGCCGTACCATAGGTTTAACCATAGTGGGGGGGGGGGGTCCTTATTGAAAAACCAGACTAAGACAAGTCCCTGAAGGAGGGCAGCAGCTCTTTCAGTAGTCATAGTGGCAGAAACCGTGGGGGTTGGTATGGTGCTATGACACACACGACTGCGATGTGGAAGGCAAGAGGAAACCACCACATTATAATCCTCAGAACAGCTAGCAGAAAGCTTATCCTAAATTAATGATGGCGCCTCCTGGGACAATAAACTCCGGAGGTAAAATAGTCCTCCGTTCGGATCTCCGGGTGAGGACTGTTCCGGGAGACGTGATCGAGTGCAATAATAATAGGAAGTGTAGCATTTCACGAGTCGGAGCGTGGAATGTCAGAAGCATGAGACAGGCAGGGAAGCTAGAAAATCTGAAGATAGAAATGGATAGGTTAGGATTAGATATAGTAGGTATAAGTGAGATGCGCTGGCCGGAAGTAGGAGATTTTTGGAGCGGTGACTATAGGGTAATACACACAGGATCGGTAAATGGAAACGCGGGAGTAGGGATCGTTATGCGGAAGAACGCAGGACAGTGTGTAGATAGCTACCTACAATACAGCGAGAGAGTAATGATGGTTAGGTTAGATTCGAAGCCAGTGGAAACAGTAATAGTGCAAGTATACATGCCTACTTCTAGCCACAGCGAGGAAGAGTTAGAAGCCGTTTATTCGGACATAGAGCAGGTAATAGGATTTGTGAAGGGTCATGAAAATTTAATAGTAGTAGGAGATTTTAACGCAGTCGTAGGTGAGGGGAAAGAAGGAGAATTTGTAGGGCCTTATGGATTAGGAAACAGAAACGAGAGAGGTAGCAGACTGATAGAATTCTGTGAGAAGCACAAGATGGTAGTCACGATCACATTGTTCAAGAATCACGTTAGGAGGCGGTACACATGGAAAATGCCAGGAGGGATAGACAGGTATCAGATAGACTACATTCTGGTTAGGAAGAGATTTAGAAATCAAGTAAAAGACTGTAAGAGTTATCCAGGAGCAGATGTAGACAGCGATCACAACTTGGTAGTCATGAAAGCTAGATTAAAGTTCAAAAATCTGAAAACCCGGAAGGATAAGAAACGTATAAATGTAGACATATTGAGGGATCAGAATATGAAAGATAAGTTCCAGGAGAAAACAGATCAGTTAATAAATAAAGCGAGTAAGGACGAAATCAAGAACGCAGAAACTGAGTGGGAGGGTATCAAGAATAGTCTAGATTCCGCAGCTACGGACGTTTTAGGACACGATAAAAGGGAAGCTAGGAAGCCCTGGATAACGGACGAAATCTTAAACTTAATGCAAAAGAGACGAGACTACAAAAACAGACGAGACGAAGAAGGACTGAAAACGTATAAGGCAATAAAGTGGGAAATCATTAGAAAATGTAGAAAATCGAAAGAACAATGGATAGAGGAGAAATGCAAAGAAGTAGAAGATAAGTTGCAAGTAGGTAAGACCGATGAGGCTTACAAAATAATTAAGAGCAACTTCAGGGATATAGGAACAATAAGTAGAAATGTTAGGAGTCAATCGGGGGACATACTGATAGGAAGAGAGGAGAAAGCGGATAGATGGAAGCAGTACTTAGGAAATTTATACGAGGGTCAGGAATTAGGAGAGATATTAGAGGAAGAATCTAGCATCGATAGGGAAGATGTAGGAAAACCTATATTGAGAGAGGAATTTGAAATAGCACTAAGGGGGCTAAAGAATAATAGAGCGCCGGGTGTAGATAAAATACAGGCGGAAATTTTGAAATGTGCGGGACAGAAAGTAGTAAATAGGATGTTTGAACTGGTAAAATACATATACGAAACGGGCGAGATGCCGGAGGATTATAAGAGGAACATTATCGTTACTATACCGAAAAAGAGAGGAGCCGACAAATGCGAGAACTTTAGAACGATTAGCCTAACTTCCCATGCGTCAAAAATCCTAACTAGAATAGTGCAGAAGAGGATGGAAAATAGAGCGGAGGAAATACTAGGAGAAGACCAATTCGGGTTTAGGCGAAATAGGGGAACTCGCGAAGCTATTCTGGCGCTAAGAGTAATGTTAGAGAAAACAATAGAAAAAGGAAAGAACGCTTATATAGGATTTGTAGATTTAAAAAAAGCTTTTGATAACGTAAGATGGGAAAAAATGTCCGAAATACTAAAGAGCGCGGGAATGAAGTATAGAGATAGGAGAGTAGTACACAATCTATACATAGAGCAAACTGCTGTTATAGAAGTAGAAGGGGAGGAAAGGGAAGTAGGTATTAGGAAAGGAGTAAGACAAGGATGTACGCTATCACCACTAATTTTTAATCTGTACATCGAAGAGGCGATTAATGTGGTAAAAGATAGAGTGGATTTCGGGATTAAAGTACAGGGACAGAAACTAAAAATGCTGAGATTCGCGGATGATATAGCAGTATTAGCATCTAGTAAGGAGGAACTAGAATCAGCATTGAACGAAATGGAGGCAGTGTTGACAGAGGAATACGGAATGAGGGTGAATAAAAACAAAACTAAAGTGTTAGTGTGCAGAGGGCGCGAGAGCAGAGCAAAAACGAAAGTACAAATTAATAATGAAAGATTGGAGGAAGTTAAAGACTTCACTTATTTAGGAAGTAAAATAAATTGGGATGGAAGAAGCGATAAAGACATAAAACAAAGAATAGCGCAGGGTCGAGTAGCTTTTAACAAAAAGAGAGCACTTTTATGCTCAGGGGTAATAAACTTAGAAACAAGAAAGAGATTTTTGAAAACATATGTATGGAGCACGGCACTTTACGGCTGCGAAACCTGGACGGTAGGGGAAGCAAGTAGGAAGAAATTAGAAGCTTTTGAGATGTGGTGTTACCGAAGAATGATGAAAATACCATGGACTGATAGGGTTAGAAACGAAGAAGTATTGGAGAAAGTCGGCGAGAAAAGGAGTATGTGGAAAAACTTAAAGAAGAGAAGAGATAGAATGGTAGGCCACTTGCTGAGACATGGGGGAATAGTCCGCGATATTTTGGAGGCAGAAATAGGAGTGAAGAAAGGCAGAGGTAGGTCTAGATTAGACTACTGCTCGCAAATAGTAAGGGATGTAGGTTGTAGCACAATTAGCGAAATGCGTAGGTTAGCACAAGATAGGAGAAGCTGGAGGTTAGCGTCCAACCAGTCTTAGGACTGATGACCTAATGATGATGAGAAAAAACCTAATAACGATATTATTACAGATATTGCAGAATAATATCTCTATCATCAACTTCGGTATAACTCAAAAGAAGTTCTCCTGCAGTAAAATGGATTAAATTCACTACCATATCTAAATTTAATTTAAAAGGCCTTCAAACTTTATAAATTAATTCTGGTATAACAAAATTCCATAGAGTCGATTTAATAAAACCGAAATCGAAACAAAAACGAAATACTTAAGTCATTTAAAGGTATATTTTGAAAAATAATTTCGTTAAAGCATTAAGTGATTAAATGAAAATGATATATCTAAAATTTACGTACGGTATAGTTTTCATTTTACGAGTTGAGATTATGTTTATTTTTGATAGGATTGTTCAAAGGATGTCGGTTAGTTTATTTGTTTTTTTAGTTTGTTTCATGTTCGTATCATATTTCACGGTTTTGTTGTGAATATCATTTTTATTTTTATCTCCTACCTCCACAACATTCTCCGAATTAATTAACCTCTTTGCAGTTAGGTTACTTTAGAGTATCTATATCTTATCATGAATTGTGAGATATTTATTTTATCGCATACCACTCGCTATGACCTTCTCTCTCATATTTCTTTCTTCCTAGCAAGAATGCTCTAGAGCGCCTTGTTGGTTCTTGACAAATTATTTACTTTTTTAGTTCTACATACAGGATTTTTGAGAAATAAGTGTTAAGGTATCGGTAAGCATAGCTTAACATAACCTTTCTGCAAGCCTATCCACGTCCTCAAGGGCGATCTATCACTGACGGAGATAGTCGTAGTATTTTTATTAAACTAAAATTGCAAATTGCTCTCACAGTCCAAGGTATTCATAAGTGCTATAAATGTATCAGGAATTAATTAGCGCCAGACTAGTGTCACATTATTCAGAAATATGTATATATATATATATATATATATATATATATATATATATATATATATATATATATATATATATACAGTGCGTCCATAAAGTAACGCATAAATTCATTATTAGCTAAATAAACAATATCGTTGAAAATAAAATTCCGGAAACAGGTCGATTTTTGATTTTAATTTACTGTTTTTTCAAATAATAAATTAATATACAGGGTGACCTACCTTCGGTGGTCAGCCGAAATCATCGGCGATTTTTTTAAATGGAACACCCCATTTTTTCCCAATTTCCCGATATCCATTGCTGAGCTTATTCCAAAAAAGTTGCTTCAAATTGGTATAGGGTGGGCAACAATACCAATATTACAAGTTATTTGCAAATCAAGAAACGTACTAAAAATTAAATGAAATTAACGTATTGTGATACAACTATTTTAATAAACTATTAAAAAACACCCCTACCACGTTTATTAGGGATCCTTGCCCCTCGACTATACCGTACTATTTTTATTGTTAATATGTATTTTTTGCCATTTGTTTTTTTAATTGACGTTGAAAACTGTCATAAAAAGTTCACTTCTGTATTGTTAACGCTTCAAAGTAGGTACGTTTATGTGAAATCTAAAACTAAGTTATCATAAAAACTAGTTATTGAAAATGCCTTTAACTGAAAGGGATTGAAATTTTAATGATGATTAGTGTTGGCTATAGGATGCGGACTCAACAAGAGGTATGCAGATTATTCCATGAAATGCACCCATATCGTGAACCTATTTCACAATCTACGGTAAGCAGAATAAAGCGAAAATACAGAAAATTACGACATGTAAAGGATGCACCAAATCAAAGTAGACCTAAAGTTAATGAAAATATTCAACAAGACGTAATTTTGTCGGCAGTAGAAAATCCACATTGTACAGTGCGGGGAGTATCTAGGGATTTGAATATTGGAAAGTCTTCAGTGTCGAACATTTTTAAAAAAGTAAAATACCATCCTTATAAAGTACGTCTCATCCATGAATTGGCTGAAGAAGACTTTGACCGAAGAACTGAATTCTGCGAGTATATGATGGACCAAAATAGTGGAAATAACAATTTCATTACCAACATTTTATTTACCGACGAGGCAACGTTTTACTTGAACGGGCATGTTAATCAGCAAAATACCCATTATTGGTCTCAGGAAAATCCACAGTGGATGCAAGAATACCATACGCAACGACCGCAGAAGGTCAATGTGTGGGCTGGTATTGTAAGAAATACAATTCTTGGTCCATATTTTTTTATGAAAATTTGACAGGAGCATTGTATCTAAATTTCTTATAAAATACATTAATTCCCGATTTGGCATGGATTTTTTCTGATATTCAAATAGTCAATACTTTAGACAGCAGAATCTGGTTTCAACAGGATGGCGCGCCACCACATTTCGCTGTAGCTATGCGCGAATTTTTACACAAAACCTTTCCAGATCGGTGGATAGGAGGAAGGGGAACAATGGCCCGCTAGATCACCTCCAAGGGCCCGCTAGATCACCTAATATTAGCACACTAGACTTATTTCTATGGGGTTGTTTAAAATCTAAAGTTTATACTAACAGACCTGGCAATATCCGTGAGCTAAAAGACCGAATCAGGCAAGAAATGTTGAACATAACACCCGCTGTGCTACAAAATGTCAGGGACGAATGTATTGCCCGGATAGGTCATTGTTTAGCGGTCAATGGAGAAGAATTTGAACATTTATTATATATATATATATATATATATATATATATATATATATATATATGTTATACCTCTTACGCCTCTTCGTATCCTATCGTTTCCTATTAACCCAAAACAAAGTCGATAAAACATTGATTACTTTGACCTTTGAATTACTTTTTAAATTAAACTAAGAACACTGCTCTTGCTGTCAATACTTCCGTTACATCAAATTAATCCGATCTAAATCCTGTCCTAACATACATAAAGTGCCTCACCCTAGTAAAAATAAATGATCTTAAAGAAGGTACTTCATTCTTATTGAACCAAATAACTAATATTTCAAATCTGTACACACATACGAACATTAACAATGTTTGTATTCTATTTTTAGCCTGGAATTTACCAAATGGTATCTATTCTCTTTGACATTTTATCATAATTACAAATTTATTCCAATTTAATACTACCCCTATCCCCTGTTGCTGAAAATATGCCTCTAGGGGTAAGATGGTGTCGTGTAACCATAGATTTATTGCCGGAACGTTTATCGAAATGCCGAGAATTACACGGTAAATAGAGATATCTTCAGTAGTAAGGTGCTAGTACGTGTTTTATTGATTCTGAAGTCACTGACTTCTCTATTAAATTTAATAATATCCTGTGGGAAATTTCCTCCGAGACGTGTGCTTAAGCGAGTAGTATTAGGAGATTGTACTACGGTGTTGCTCCTCATTTCTATGCAGAAATAATAACCCCGCTTTGGTGATAATGACATCTATGAAAATATCTTCTCGTGTACATTGTAATTATGGAAAAATAAATAACACTATATTCTGTCAATAGTCATAATTACTGGTCATGTACTATACAAGTTGCATGTATGGCGGGTTTTCTTTTCTGAAACTTTGTCTGATCGTGCAGAAACACGAGAAAGGGATCGAGTATCGCTGTTAGGTATAATTCAATGCCTGGCGGAGCTTTAGCCCGAGGAGTAGTTGTTTCCTGCAGGGATTATGTAATAGCCTTGCTATTCGGGAACTACCTGATAACCGCTTTGTGGTTTCGTGGTTCTTTTCTCGATTCCCGACTTACTATAGCTTATAAGTTACTAACATAAATCACACATCATTTTATACAGGGTTACCTAAAGTGATGCAAATATTTAAATGTCATTTAATTGGCATTTATTCACTGAAAGTCACTAAACATTTTTATTGCAATATCATTATTACACTAATAATCTTTAAATGGATACCATTTATTTCAGCCTGTATATGTTTCTTTTTTAAAATAGGCCACAGTTTTGAGAAAAGTATGTCATAAATGTTAATATAAAATAAAAGATTTACTTCATCCTCCATAACTTTTTAGTAATATTTCAAAATAAATATTGATGATTTTATATGAAACACTAATTAGTATGGTATTTTAGTCTTACCAATTTACTTATTTGTTTATAAAATTAAAACTGACATGTAGTATTTTTTTGGCACAGTTCTAATTGGGACCACTTTTACTTTCAGATATCTTAGGAGCCCAGACTGTATCCATAATGCTTAATGGTGAAGAATCAGAACTAACATTTCAAAACACAACAAGCTCAAAGGTAAGAAAACCCACATTATCCTACCAATTAAACAATAAAAATTAGAAAAAATTACATGTAATTTTATTGCATAGCTCTAAATGTTATGATGTCTTATACCTTGATTTTATAAGTGCCATTTGAAAGCACATATCTATGCATATACCATAGTACTGTATAGAGTATACTGTCAAGAAAATAATTATTAAACATAACTCACTTTATAATAAATAATTCACGTATCAATTATATATTGTAATTCTAAATATTTGCACGTTTGCGTTTTCGTTTACTTAACAACAGACCTAGATATAACATGTATTCTCTTGTAATAAATATCCACTATACTTAAATTTCCAAAATAATGGTACGTGACATCCAAAATACCATAAGGTCATCCTGCTTTCCGAGAAGGTAATCAATTTGTTCTGGGAACCTGAAAATTTACGTAAACGTGGAGGTGAACATTCCTCTCTCATGTATGAAGTAGAAACATCTATAGCACTATTTTGGGCCTATCTTTTTCTGAAAGTGCGTTAAATGGTAACAACTATTTAGACATACTTCAACGAAACATAATGAATACGGTGGACATTGCCCGAAACAGAGCTAATAAAAGCGCAGCATTTTGCTCCGTGTTTATAACATGGAGGGATAGATAATAATAGTATGCAAATGTTGAGCACTCTAATGTAAACGATATGGTTTCAATTGAATTATGCATCTCTTCATTATTTGTCAACAACGCTGCATTGTCTGAATAAAATTTTGTTAAACTGATGGATCGATGTACGCAAATGAGTGAAATGACCAGTTGGATATCTATATCTAACCCAGTTAAATTATTTTTGGGGTGGTACCCTAAATCCAAAGGATTTATTATAATAATGCTTTAATTCATAGACTGTAAACATACCATCGTACCATGAGCTATTGCGGTTTCTTCTTGACTTCTGGATGAATTCTATGTGTAGATAGGTACATTCATTCTCAATATATGTGGTCATCTAGATCCTGGCGATAGAGGTTAAGTCTTCTATTGATAAAATTCGGGGCGATTAGCCTATATTTGAAAAATGTCCAAAACAACCCAGTATAAGACCAGCAATAATTATTTAATACTTTAATTAATTATGAGGTAATTTTTAACATTATATAAATGGTAAAGTTAATTATGCATTTGTAGTAAAATATACAACGTACACAACATTATTCTTAGTCCAGAATGGATATCAAATATATTTTCCTCAAGTTTTATTCTAGTAGTACCATCACTAACATTTTAATCATATTTGGCATTACACAATAATATAGAGGCACACACAGAGAGTATATTTCTTTTGATGTGTCATACGAGAAAAATGTACAGATACTGCACTGATGATTCCCAATAAGAATGAAATCGCAATATGCAGTTCTCCTGTACAATGATATGATGAACTTAATCATTAGTATTACTAGGTAGTTTAATACCAAATATTAACTCTAATTATCATTATTTCGCTGCTTATCATTAAAAGGAAGTTCATTTTGAAATAGTAGTAACTTCTAATACACTCTCTTCAATAGTTAGTTAACTTTCGATGCCCCAAGCCACCCATAAAATAAAAATACTACAATGTAGTATTTTTATGGGCAGTCATGGGCAAAGTACGGCCCGCGGGCCAAGTGCGGCCCTTCGGGGTAGTTAATCCGGCCCGCGACATGGTTTCGAATAACCCCTACAATTACACCTAGGATAGGACAAAATGTATTTTCTGCATAGCTAGAATAGAATAATGGGTTCCTTCTCATCGCGCTTTAAGTACGGTATTATCTGAGTTTGCACGCAACCTCGCGTAGGCGTAGTGCAATACGTGTGTTGTTCGGCTAAGTTCGGAACGAATCGGGCGCTACCATTTTCGTTTCGTCTGTTCTCAAGGTTAATGTAGTTCGGACAGTCACGTAGTCAGTGTCAAGTCACCTCTGGGGCTATGTGTCTGGGTTGTGTTTCTATAGTTTTGCTTTGTTGGTACTTTTTGACATTTTTTGTCGTTACAGTGGCAAGTAGAAAACGCAAAGTTGATTCAGAATCTCGTGTTTTTAAAGATGAGTGGACTTTGAAATACTTTTTCACGCCTATTACGAATAAACCTGTGTGCCTCATTTGCAATGAAGCTGTAGCCGTACTCAAGGAATTCAACCTCTCACGACACTTCATGACAAAACATAACAACGCCACTTATGAAACTATGACCGAAGAAGAACGGAAGCAAAAAGCAGAAGCTCCACGTAAAAAACTGTCAGGTCAGCAAATTTTTGTTTTAACAAAGCTGTTCTCAAAAGCTAGCTACATGCCAGTTACGTTGTGGCATGCAATATTGCAAAAAGTAACAAAGCATTTTCTGATGGCGAATTTGTAAAAAGTTGTATGCTCCAAGTATGTGACATTTTGTATCCTGACAAAACAAAGGATTTTGAGACAGTAAGTTTGTCTCGAGAAACAATTACTTCTAGAATTGAAGTAATTGATAAGCAGTTTGTCTCACAACTAGAGTCAAAGATAAGCGAGTTTAAATTCTATTCTTTTGCGTTTGATGAAAGTACGGACATAACTGGCACAGCTCAGTTACTGATATTTATAAGAGGTATTGATGACTTTTGTGTTACGGAAGAATTAGCTTGCATGCGTTCATTGAAGGGAACAACAAAAGGGTCAGACATTTTTCAAGAATTTCAAGAAACTATCACGTCTTTGAAAGTACCTTTGACCAATATTTGTAACATTACTACAGATGGAGCACCGAATATGACAGGGACGAAATATGGTTCTATAGGCATATTTAAGGAATCATTTCCTGGGAACGAAGTTGTGTTTCTTCATTGTGTCATACATCAAGAAGTTCTGTGTAAATCTGCTCTAGACATGAAACATGTGCTTGATGTTGTTATTAAGCTTGTTAATAACATTCGTTCACGAGCACTCAATCACAGACAATTTCGAAAGTTTCTTGACTCATTGCAGTCTGAATATTCTGATGTACTTTACTACACTAAAGTAAGGTGGCTCAGTGCAGGACGGGTTTTCGAACGAGTTTGGTATCTAAAAGACGAAATAATGTCTTTCATGGAAAAAAAAAGGAATGGACGAGTGTAAACATTTAAAAGATATTGTATGGCTTTCGAACTTTGCATGTTTTACAGATCTTCCCAGTCACATCAATAAATTAAACCTTAAACTCCAGGCAGAAATCAATTAATCCATGATATTTGGAATCATATCAGGGGTTTCAAAATGCAATTGAATATATTTTCCAATCAACTAGTCAAGAAAGACTTTACGCATTTTCCAAGACTAAAAACTGTTGCAGTTAGGGAAGACAAACTTAGGAGCTATGAGAAAAGCCTGAAATGTCTTCATGAAGAATTTGAACGAAGATTCCAGGACTTCAAAGTTATTGAACAGGACCTGGATATTTTTAGCATACCATTTAACTGTGAATAAGTCAAACTAGAATTGCAGCTCGAACTTATTGAGTTGCAATGTAACACTGAATTGAAGCAACTATTTCTCAACGTTTCTAAAATGGAGTTCTACAGGGACCTGTCAAAATCAAGATTCCCAAACCTGAAATCTCACGCTCAGAAGATAATTCCGATGTTTGCATCTTCCTACATCTGTGAACAGGTGTTTTCTACTATGAAGCTTCGCAAAAACAGCGTTAGAAACTGATTTACTGACCACCATTTAACTTCACTACTGCGAATCATCTCATCCCAGTTTCTGCCAGATTATGAACAATTTTTAGAAGCTCAGTCACAGTTTCATATGTCACATAAGCCATTCTCTTCTAAAGAATAATCAATTTTTGTAACTCCTTTTTCTAATAATATAAGTATAATTTATGTAATATGAGTTGTGTGTGATGTAAAAATCAAAAATAAAGTTTATCACTTATAAAAATCTGTTTTGTTCGATTTTTTTTTCGGCCCGCCTAGATTATTTTTTATTTTATCTAGCCCTCCCCTTAAAAAGTTTTCCCATCACTGTACTACATTGTCTTAAATTAATCGGGTCCGTAACCTCCAAGGCACACTAAATATAAAACAAACGTATCTCTTAAACGTACGCAAACTTCAGCATTTCAGCAATATCAATCTGCACAGGAAGATATGTACTTGTAACTGACGGAAATCATATATTACAATTTCATTACGGCGAGTTTCTCGAGTTTTGCATGCAAAATAGTTTGAGCAGATGTAGAAAATTACGTCCCTTTCAAGCTCTGCGCTACGCGCCACACCGTTCCCTCTTCTTCGACGATTCATCCCACATCCAAGTGTCACGACAGCCTAGATTTCACCAGTCTCGTCCCGTCTAATGAATGTAATTCTCGCAAGTCGTGCAAAAGGGAATGTAAATGTATTTCCTGCCGATATATCGGGTTGTAGTAAACTAGAGGAGCGTTATTCGTAAGAGTAATTAAGAATAGTAATTAATGTAATTTAAACTGCTTAATAGCTTGGTTTTTCGGAAGATATTTATGAGCGTTAAAGTTGTAAGTAGCGTAAGAATGCACTATTATAAAGGGTGCTTCAATAAGGACACTCGATTTTTAAACGTAAATAAAACAAGTTGTGTGTGAGATTTTTTTTTATTTGAAAGATTTTATGGCATTAGGTATGGAATATAACGTCATTCAAATATCTGCCGCGGCTTTACTTGGTGGTACGTATTTGGGAGGTTCAATTTGCGATGACTTCATCGAAATATCCGTATCATCCAGTTTAGGCCACAAGAAATTGGATATCAACGATCTGTAGCGCTCGCCGTTGACGGTTATGGCAATGCCAGTTTCGTTTTGTAACAAGTATGGACCGATGATTCCGCTAGACCAAAATCCGCACCAAACAATGACTTTCTCGGGATGTATTTGGTGCTGGTGTATCTCGTGTGGATTGGCATCGTCCCAAATCCAACAATTTAACATGTTTACATATCTATTCATCAAAAATGATACTGGTCACTAAAGATGTTTTTTTTTTTGGAGAAATTTGAGTCCACTTCTAACTGATCTATGTAGAGCCCAATCAGCTAACATACAGCTTTGTCTATAGTCGTTCCAACGTCCAGGTCTTAAGTTCCTGGGTCAGCTGGATTTTATACGGGTGTAAACCCAAGTCCGGATGCCATATTCGCCAAGTTAGTGTCGCAGAAAGGCCAAGTTATTGTGAACAAGAAGTTGACTACCTCTGGTTTTCCCGTACACTCTCACGCACAGCAGTAATGTTTTCAGCAGAGCTTGCGTTTCGGTGACGTACGAGTGTTGGCTGACTATTTATCAAACCGGTTGACTCGAATTTGGCCACCAAACGTCGAATAGTCGACTCGGTGGGATAGCTACATCATTCGACCATGGTAAAGTCTGTTACAAGCTGATCTAATTTTGACGTGTGCATATTTACACGCTTCAAAGTTGGCGTGTAATCTGATTCTTCTTCTTCCTTCTTCTAAGAAGGTCTAGGACCTGTTCCTTTTCGATAAGTATCATTGGTACTATGAGCTGTTTATCTATTTTTACAGAGGGTAGGCAGCTAACCTGGCCCTCTAACCCTCCTCTTTCTTCCGGGCTTGGGACCAGCAACAGTACTACTGAGATACTCAATCCACCCAGCAGCACTGCAGGCTGAAAACAGCAACGGCACGCGGTGTTTTCAAGCGGTAACCCATCCGAGTATTAACTGCGACCGAGGTTGCTTGACATCGGTGATCGGACGAGGATCGATGTTTTACGTGGTATGGTCGTTGCCTAATCTGATTCGTATTCTAATAATGCTGAAACAATTAGAGTACGTTCACAAAACTATATGATGGAATAAACTTTTTTTCAGTTGCATGGGGATGCATCTAGTGTACTATCTGTTGATTTTAAATATTTATCTGAACAACTTCCAAAGTAACTAGAAACCATTTACTATTCTAATCTAAAGTAGGTCTAAAATATATGTAAGTACATCCGAAACATGGAAGAGAAACAACTTCCCTTTTTATATAATATTGACCTGCCTTGTATGCCTCTAGAGAACATATATCATTTTAGTTTTTAATAGGAGTATATAATCTTGAAGATGATTTTGGAAGCTGAAAATTTAAGAGTATTTACTGGCTTAGCCTACTGAACTTGACGACAATAAGGCATCGCGAGATAAGTCTCCGTATCATTGAAATATATTTCTTTTATATTTTGATATCTCAAATATATAGTGTTGTGTTGTTGTATAACTATATGCATATTATTTTGTGTAAATAATGTCCCTAAGTTAATAAATCTTTTGGTTACAATTACGTGAAAGCAAGTTCATTTTACGTATCTCTTTCATATAATTCTCGGCATTCTCAATATAAAATAAACAGTTTTAAAACCTTAAAACGGACTTTTCTGCACGTAGAATATCTCTATCTCGAAATAGAGTAACCGAAAAAAATATAAACCAACACATTAATGCAGAATATCTGTTTTATGAGACAGTTTTACTTTTTTCAAATAGTCCAACATCGTGCTTTTTCATGACCCATGGACAAGGTGGGGTGTGTTTTATCCACCTCAAAGTCAATAGATGTCGTGTGGTAGACATCCCTAATCAGAATCAGTCTAAACCCTATCGATCCGACACGATGTAATTGAGTAATCATGCTAGCAAAAAAAAATCTCAAATAGTTCACCATTGTGCTTTTTCATGACCCATGAACATGTTAGAGTGTGTTCTATCCACCTCAAAATCAATAGATGTCGTCTGGGAGACGTCCCCGATCAGAATCAGTTAAAACCCGATCGATCCGACATGATTTAGTTGAGTTATCGTGTTAATAAAAGAAATTCTCAAATAGTCCACCTTCGTGCTTTCTCATGATCCATGGACCGGCTGGGATGTGTCCTATCCACCTCAAAATCAATAGGTGTTGTCTGGCAGACGTTTCCGATCAGAATCAGTCAAAACCCTATCGATTCGACACGATTTAGTTAAGTTATCGCGCTAACAAGAATAAATGCTGACGACAGCGACGATAACGACGACGACACACACACAGTAAAAAATTTTTAAAAACCTTTTTTTGTTGTTGTTTTTAGGCCGAAGAATGAAAAATAAGCTCAAAAAAAAGTTTAGTTTTTCACTTTTTCTTTGCACGATTACATTACTTTTCCGCTTATAGTGGAGTGTGGAAAAGTAATAAAATTATGTATAATCTTTTTACTTTACTGAATATCACCAATATTAGCAAAAACTATCTAAACTAAATTAATGTACCTTTGAAATTGACTTTACTAATAATTTCATCTATATATGCATATAATTTAAAATTTACCATATTTTTGGGGCCATATTTTATTTTGTGTGATATATAAATATTTATATCTTTAAAGAAGACCTATAAATAAGCTGTGTGTGCCACCACACTTATTATTATTGCATCCAACTGAGCAAATCTTATATCTTCATTGTTGTTAATAATCTAGACTTGCCATAACACTAATCCGAATTTTATGTCGGACTAAGAGTTAAGCACCTAGTCTGTATATTTAATTCAGTATTTTTGTTTATTTAGGTCCAAACTATGAACTGTTAAAATAACGACAGTTATACTTCTTACATTCTGTATACGTTAATATATTTTACCAACACTTGGTTCGAATTTCATTAGACTGTCTATAACTTAACTATACCGTCAAGTATTCGATATAATACACCCAATTTGCCCTCTACTTTAAATACATTTTCTTTAATAAGCTTCTAGGTACTTAGACGATAAAAATATATCAAACTAATTAAAACATTAATAATAATTAACTAGCTAGCTGTACCGTACTTGATAATATAGGGTTGAGGAAAAAGTAATTTCGGTATTTTTCATGTTTTTCAAAGGGAATTTCACACACTAATCACTGATATATGTGCCGTTTTGATCCATGACCTTTTGCCACTTTTCTGGTAAAACCATAATTCCGTTAGAACTTCTGAGATTTCTGGGCGAAGAACTGAACCAAGTGATTATCACAAGCCTTTTTGAAGCCAGCTTGACACCATTAAGAGAGTTCTGCAGAGACCGAAACAATGGTAGTAGGACGGAGCAAGGTCCAGGCTATATGGTGGATGCATCAAAACTTCCCAGCCAAGGTCTCTCAATTTTTGCCGAATCACTAAAGATATGTGTGGTCTAGCGTTGTCGTGATGAAAGACAACGCCTTTCCTATTGATCAATTCTGGCTGGGTTTTTTTTTTCAATCATATTAGTTGTTGACAGTAGAGAGTCGAATTAATGGTTTGGCCAGATTTAAGCAGCGCATGATGAACAATTCCTTTCCAAACCCACCAAACACTCAGCATCACCTTCCTTAGCGTCAATACGGACTTTGCAACCGTTTTTGAAGATTCTCCGAGCTTTGACGACGATCTTTTTCGCACATTATTATCGTACGTGATCCACTTTTCATCGCCTGTAATCATTTGTTTCAAAAATGGCTCGATTTCGTTTCGTTTCAGCAGCGATTTACAAATGAAAACTCGGTCCATTAAATGTTTCTCTGTTAATTCACGTGGAACCCAAGTATAGAGCCTTTTTCAAGTGTTCTTTCGATATCCAGCCTTATATAAATGGCCCAAAACTGTTTTATGGTCGACATTTAGTTCCATAGCGATGTCGCGAGATGATTTATGTCGGTTTACCTCGATTTTTTCCAAAATTTCATCGACTGTCTCAACAATTGGCCGGCCAAGGCGGGGTTCATATTTACCATCGAAATTTCCGGAACGAAAACGAGCAAACCAATTCTGACACTGGCGATCACTTAAGCACTCAGCACCATAAGCACTACACAATTTTCGATGAGCCTGCGTTACATTTTTCCCTTAAGTAAAAAAGCAAAATATGCCAAAAATAACCTTCTGGAATCTCCATTTTCAACGCGCAATACCTTTTAACTGCGTAAACGAATGACCTTTATATCCAGACTGTTCTGTGGACTGTTACCTTTCACATGCCCTATAGTATAGCTGCATTCAATAAGTCTTACTAGAGATATGCGACTTTAAAGTCATCTATTGGGAAAAGCCGAAATTACTTTTTCCCCAACCCAATATATCAATAGGTTTACCACCCTAATTGAATAATATTGAATAATAACTGGTAATATATTGTGCCCTAAAATCGCCTCTACATATTAATTTAAATTCATGAATATGCATTTTTTAGTTATTTTTTTCACTTATACCATTATACCATTATAGCCTGATAGTATTATGTTAATAAAATCATCTATCTAAGTTTAAGATTTTTTTAGTTTCTTGTGTATTTGTCAAATTGCTTGATATTTTATATATTGTTTGATATATCAATATTGGCTAATTCGTCTCTTTTGCCCTATATAAAGATACTGTATGACAAAAATTTACTATCAATATAAAAAGTAACTAATATAGTAACTAAGTATAAGTAAAATAAGTAAAATAAGTAACTAATAATTACATACTTATGTAATAGGCGCATGAAAATCAGTTTGGATATTTTTGGAGCACTAGAGGTTCTGGCATATTTTTCTCAAATTTACAGGTGCATTATTATTTCCGAATCTTACGATAAACCTACATGACAAATCTAGCCACATGAGAAATCTAAGACATAAAGAAACACAAAGAACATTAGTTTCCCTTTGGCACAAGATTTTCTTGCTAAAAGAAACCCGAGCGTTGATTTACGAAAAGCCTCTTACACTGCTAACAAGTAATCCATTTGGGAAAGGATCAAATTCCTGGTGTGATATACAGAAAACGTTGTAGTGTGTAGGATGCGGGTACTATTTTATAGATATCGGTATGTAGGCTAACGATTTTTGGAGAGGAATTTAAATATATACCGGGTGCTTAGAATATACTAGAAACTAGATGGAATACAGCTTCCTGGTGTTAAATGGGTTCAATAAAATGGCATATGCTTTAGTTCAAGAGCTGTTTGTTTAGAATGTATGAGGCTTTCAAGACTTTTTTAATTTAGTTACGAAAAAACTTGGATATCTATACATATATCACTTAATTCTTAGGGTTATGGGTAATTATTTTTAATAAAACAAAATATAATTTGAAATTAAAAATTTTCATTTGTCATTTATATGACCCAAGCCATATCAACATTCGTTGTCTAAGTGGTCAAGCATTCGACTCAGTGTGGCTCCAGGGCCTGGAAATGAGCCAAATTCTTCGCTCATACATCACTGACCGTCACTCCAGAGTCAGACATGTCGAAGAATAATTTGGCCTCAAAAATATATGGTGCTGAAGTACCTGAGGGTATTGTCCCCCCTTCTGTGGTGTCTGGTAGTGGATGAGCTGTTTGAAAGGTTAAAGGATTACCAAGTAATTGGCTATGCCGATGACTTAGTAATAATAATGAAGGACCCTTTCCTTGAGCCGATTCTCGATATAGTGCATGGAGCATTAAACAAGGTTGGAAATTAATGCAGGGATAGGGGACTCTCGGTCAATCCCTCTAAGACTGAGGTGATGGTGTTGGCCAAGAAATATAAGTGGAACAGAACATGTCCGCTGAAACTTGGTGGCCAAGAACTAAGCTATAACAGCGAAGTGAAATTCTTAGGAGTAATCCTGGACAGGAGACTGTCATAGGAAAAACACCTAAGTCATATATGTTCCAAGATCACAGCAACACTTTGGCAACTGAGAAGGGCCATTGGTAATGGGCTGGGCTCGGCTGGGACTTGAAACCGGAGACTATGAAATGGATGCATGAAGCAATTCTCAAACCCAGACTGACATACGCAGCACTGGTCGGGTGGGAGATAGTCTGTTTAAAGTCGGAAGCCAACCGACTTAAGAAGCTAAGAGGATTGATTCTAAGAAGTATAACCGGAGCCCCAAGATCAACATCGATCGAGGCGATGGGGATATTGACAGGGATGCCACCTCTTGATGTCACCCTGAAAGCGGAATGCGTAAAGGCAATGCACAGGGTGGGAAACATGAATAGGAAGGTAAGGGACCTGAATAGACTTTCAAGAGAGCTAGCTGAGGAGGGACTCCTATGGATGCCCTCTGACAGTATGGGTGATTACTTCCTGTTTGACAACAAATATAAGATCACCCTCACCAGTAAGACCGACTGGATGGAGGGTCTAGCTGGAAACCGCTCAATGGATACGTCTAGTACACGGATGGAGCAAAGAGTGGGAACAGAGCGGGTGCGGGGATATATAGACGATGCGGTGGGATAGGTAAAACCTTCCCCGTGGGCAAATACACTACCGTACTCCAGGCCGAGCTAGTTGCAATTACATACGGTGTTCTGAGGGCCGACCAAAATCGGACCCAGGAGAAGGTATGTATTTTCTCGGATAGCAGGGTGGTGTTGGCAACCCTGAATTCAACAACGACAAAGTCGAAGCTGATCTATAATTGCTATGAAGCATTGAACCACTTGGCAGGGAAGGGACCGGTGGAACTCTTATGGATACCTGGGCATAATGGCATTAAGGAAAATTTAATTGCAGATGACCATGCCAGACTAGGGACCAGGGAAAACTTCTATGGATGAGAACCTGCAGTGGGAATAAGTCAGAATATGATCAGAGACCGCATCAATGGCTGAGCAAGAGATTAGCACAATAAAAGATGGAGAGGAGTAACGGGTTGTTAAATAACCAGACTCTTCATCGAATACTCAGAGATTGAGAGATGGGTCCTAGAATTCATTAAATTGAACAGGCACAAATCCAGAACCCTGGTGGGAATCATAGCGGGCCACTGTATCACATAGTAGCCTGAATGCATATAAGCACAAGCTGAGGCTGACTGACAGCCCGGCATGCAGATACTGTAGAGAAGACGAGGAAACCTCGATTCATCTTCTTTACACCTGCCCCGCAATGGAGTCTCCTCCATTGCGGGGCAGGATAACAGGGGTCCCTAATATAAGGTATCTCTTCTCAGAGATACCTTATATTAGGGACCCCTGTTATCCTAGAGGAGGCGAGGCTTAAGGCGGGGGACGTTCCTAAATTGCTCCTTTTATGGGATAGCATTTTTGAATAAAGACCCGAATAAGAGGGGATCGCCCAAACCCATATAACATAATAATAATAATAATAATAACCTCAGGGCAGCATCTTTGGACCTGTTCTTTTCCTTACTATATACCAAGGCTGCCTGAACTCCAAAGGCGATCGAAAAATATGTCTAGACGGTGTATCCCAATGGGCAAATCTATGATGTAGAATTTCAGACTTCGGTGTCCCGACCAACAATCTGACGTGTAGAATTGATATTATAAATATCCTTTATAGTATAAAGATGTACCCTTTATACATAAAATATTATATATTTTAGAAAGTATATAATGAATGTATTACAATATTAACAGAAAACAAGTGGTTTCTTGTAGAAAACTTAAGTGGGAGCATTTATTTATGCCCCTTATTACCAGCCGCTACTGCGTTCTATTTGTTTTGTTTCTAAATTATTTGTTCATTATAAATTCATCACAGATTTAATATATTTAGTTTAGAAGAACAATATGCGACCATTGCCTAAACACCAACTATAAAACCTTATTAACTATTATTATTTATTGTGCATTGAGAGCATCTGTATGCGCAAGAGCTTTAGCTCCCAATGCACGCCCATGTCCTACATCATTGAAATCGTTGTAATGACGTCGCCGTAACTTGTTGATTCCTCGGTCCTCCTCCGTTATCCTAATCAGTACACGTGATTGCAGGACATTGACAAGACTCACCCCCCTGACGCATTCGTCGTTCTTTATTCAGTGGTAGATAAGGCGAGCTTTCTCAAGGCAGAAGCCGAAATAAACCGGCTGCAGGACGGGGACCTATTACGATCCAGACCCGCTATTCTCGTCGGCAACAAGATAGACCTGGCCAGGAGCAGGGCCGTGTCTACGCAGGGTAAGTTTTCATTTATAATTTTCTTAGTTTATTCTTCCACTATAAATATTTTCTGATCTATCCAATTTTCGTGTAATCTATTTATGACTTGTAACAAGTATACATAAACACCTGTCGTTCTAAGGAACTGATAAGGAATGA
The DNA here is from genome assembly GCA_037954035.1 of Rosalia funebris. Lineage (NCBI taxonomy): Eukaryota > Metazoa > Arthropoda > Insecta > Coleoptera > Cerambycidae > Rosalia > Rosalia funebris. The sequence continues at coordinate 39,470,103 of JAZFAV010000015.1, forward strand.
TTCAGAAGTATTTTGATGAATGTAAAAGTTGATAGAGGGTGTTGAGTAAATACAAATAATGTTTTCATGTAAGAGATGAATACAAGCCCTGAGAGAGACTAGGAACCTTAAATGCATTAATTCGATTCAGTTTTAATAAATTCCTGATGATACCAACTTAGTTAACGAAACGTATGTTGAGAGACCTATAACATGTATCTCCTATTTATGATTAAATTATTGCCAAAGTTTATTTCTTCTTCACAAGTTTACGTGAATACATCATTAATTATATATCGATTAGCTGTGTAAATGCTGTATAAAATTATATAAATAGGGTGTTTCGTATAAAATCACAACCCCCGCACCTCCCTTACTTCATTCTTATAATAATAAAACATGTACATATTTAAGACAATACATTTTATAAAAATCAAGAAACTCACGAACAAATTATATTTACGTTAAGAATTCAGAACAAAAACAATTTCATATCATAATGCCTCATTCCATTATTATTATTTATACAAATATTACATCTTTTGATAACATTTCTAAAGACAATATATAAAAATATATATTGGTTCTCGTATTTGCAAGTTTAAATTGAAACACGCGACATTGAAAGGATCTAGTAGATTCAGATCAGGGCTTCTTGATGACCAAGAAATAATTTCGTTACTCCCAGTCCACATAGAATACATCCGTCTGACACACAATCTACACACACGGCAGTATGCCAGCCAAGTTCGGAAGGAAAAAGGGCGACGCACCGACAGTGTGTAATATCATACGAACCATTTCAATCTACTATTAAAATTTGCCAAGTTGTAAGTTCAATATCAAAAAACGTAACAAATTTTCTTTTAAATCATTTAAAGACCGTTGTCTATTCCTATTGTAAGTTCCTGTTGTAAGTTCCTATGGAACTTGGCACCCGCTCAGATCTCGACACTTTATCGGCGAAGTCGACACCTCCGAACATCGTTTGTACCGAAGTTGGCCCCTATTTCACATTTATGTTTTTAGTGAGATAGATTATACAAATATATTACAAGGAACGACAGCGTCAACGTTTTGAATAGATTTAATAGAATTATTTTTAAAAATTAACAAAATATTCAATTCAAGTTGTTCTGTTCCTTAGTCTTTTAAATATGCAACATTATTTACTTAAATTTGTTAGTAACATCTGTTAAAATGATCTTACTCTCATTGACAACTTTCTTTCATATTTCCATTTAAATATGGGTGGAAATAATAAACAGTCAGTCAAGAAAGTCTCAATACAGTAGTCTCTTTTTCATCATTTTTCTTAGTGTGATTTTTTATTTAAATTTAATTAGAAATATGTTTCAAGCAAATATCGGCCATCTCCTTAGAAGTAATAAAAATTAAAATAAAGCAGCTTGAAACACTTTATTTCAACAATAATAAATGAATCTATATTAGCAACAAGAAATTATGTCAAATAAGTATCCATACACTTTAATAAAGTACTATTCACCACCATTAGTTATCATGTTGGTCTGTGTCAAGTTTTGCTTGAAACAAATAAATCATGCTTGCTTAAGAACGTCACGTTTAACTCTGTGTTTTGTGTAGTAGAAGCAAAATGAATGATAAAAACTGCGATATTCCAATTTCTGTTAGAAAAATCATAGTAGATTTATAGAAAAAGAAAAAATCCTGTCGAAATATTGGTGAAATAATTGGAAAATCACATGCCACTGTATATTACGTAATAAATCAGTACAAATAAATGGATTCCTATAAAGTGCGGCCACGGCCTCGTCGCCCCAGGAAGTTAAAAGCGCAGGAAGAGTGTAGTGTTGTGAAAAATATTAGAATTAAATCCAGAATAAGTCCTCCAAAACTTGCAGATGAGATCAAACAAGAGCTCTCAAAAAACGTTAGCCCTCAAAGAATTAAAAATTGCTTACATCAAGTGGGTTATAACGGTCGGGTTGCCAAAAGAAAACCATTAATTAAAAAAAATCGAATAATCGTCTGAAATTTGCTCGCTAACAAAACCAATGAGTTTTGGGAAAGCGTTATCTTTAGTGATGAAACAAAAATTAACCTTTTTGGGCGGGATAAAGTTTGGAGGAAAAAAATACAGCTTTGAAAATTGAAAATGTTAGTCCTACAGCGAAGCACAGAGGAGGTAATTTTTTGTGGGGGTGCATGTCAGCTAAGGGGACAGGCAGTTAGTTTTCATTGACGGTAATATGGACCAATACGCCTATTTACACTTTCTAAGCAATAATTTAAGACCAAGTGTTAAAAAACTTGACGCTCAAGGTCAAGTTTTTGGCAATTGTACAAAATATTAGACTTTAAGAAAGTTGAAATTTCTCATAATAAATGTTAGTGTATGGAGACTTATTTGACATAATTTCTTGTTGCTAATATCGTTCCATTTTTTATTGTTCAAATAAAGTGTTTCAAGCGACTTTATCTTTATTTTTATTACTTCTAATGAAATGGACGATATTTACTTGAAACATGTTTCTAATTAAATTTAATTAAGAAATCACACTAAGAAAAATGTTGAAAAAGAGACTAGTGTATGGAGACTTTCTTGACTAACTGTATATATAATAACATTGTAATAGACTACCATGTAAGGTGGCACCAAGACATCTCTATATTGGTAAAACATTATTTATCTTGAACAACTCTTTGACGAAAGTAACATTTTTGCTTCGAATTAATTATTTTGATAATCATTACTAGTATTATGTTATTATAAATATAATGGTAATTGACCGTTATGAATTATTTTATGTTCCCTTATTTAAAAACACGATTTTTAGAACTCCTGTAACTAAATTTAAGAACTAAAACAAATAATTCTCGAAGAATGATCTACGATTAATCTAAAAATTCTATAACATATTTTAATAGCATGAGTATGTGCTTATAACATTGAACAATACCATTTACAACAATATTCACTTGAACTTGACTTGTTGTGTTAGTAAAAACATTACCTATCAATTTTTAACATTAATTTTCAAACTTATAGTTCATTATTATTTTGTGTCTAAAATTAAAAACACATTTGCATGTTATTAATGATATCAGTATGACACGTAACTTCACAAACTTTCACAGAATTATCTCAGAAGAATGATATAATTTAGAACGGACGTTTCCTATTTCATGGCCGGCTTTGACCAAAATAATTTTCTAATAGTAACACATTTTACTGCCATCTGTTATTAGACGGACTATCTATCTACCACCTGATAAATTTCTCGAGTTCCGACTTGATGAAAAAGTAGGCTTTTCCCGGCGAACAATTTATTATTGTATTTCTGTTCGCGATTCATTAGTCTGAATGAATAGTTCCATTGCGCGATTAATCTCGCCGCCAGACCGCAAGGGGTGCATAAAATATTGTAAATATTTTTTATTTCGCTATTTTTAACTCTCCGTTTCGGATTCCTGGAAATCGCCGCGGTTACAGTAGACTAGTTGTTGACGCTATTTTTGGCTGCGGTGTTACGTGAAAATGAAATCTGCCGAATGTGTTGTGAATATATAGGGTGGCCAACGATGTTGTAAAAGCGCTTAACACGATACATAGAAGTGCCATAGAACGATAAGCATAGTGAATCGGCCTCAGAGGGGTATCTAGATCATATTTTGAGAATACTTGTATGTTGGTACTAATAAGATACGTTGATCTTGCAAGTTTCAGACTATCTATTTTAGATTTTGAATAAATCGAAGAAGACGAAAAATCAGAAAATAATTTTTTTCTCAAAAGCAGCTTAACCGATTTGAATAAAATTTGAACACTTATAGAAGTATGTAAAAACTATACTTGTAAAAAATAATAGCTCATAATCTTCATAATAGTTATTAGAAATATTATTCATTAGAGATATCATTCCGAAATTATTTTTGTTTCTTTATATTAATGTTGTATAACAATTCTGAAACTAACTCTTTTATGTCGTTTTCGATGTAAAATAACTTCTCAAATCCTTAAACTGATCAATAAGGTACGCATTATTGAAAAAAGATAAAAATCGATTTTATTATATAAAAATCAATTTATTTAATTGCTTATACCTTTGACAGAACAGAAATGAAGCTCATTTGATTATGAAACCCTATGCAAGGCGTTGTTTTACTAGAGAAAGTCTGAGAAGATTATCAATAGAAAACCAACATACAGAGAAGAAGTAAATACTTCTCTATTAGAATCACAATTGTCAGTTTCCTAATTTATTTATGAGCCGGAGTCTCTATAACTTTATACGCTAACCGACTTCGTATCTCCTACCATAACCAAGATGTCAATACATACAGCTCGAATTTAACATTAGAAAATAACTATTTAGTAGCAGTAATGAAGTTTATTACAATTACAGTCTATCTAAATACTTAATGATAATAAAAAACATATAAATTAAATATTTTAAACGTCGATTGTAAATATGCATCATTTGCTAATTTTAGGAAGGGGCTAGAACCTTTGACGTAACAACAAAAGTGGGGGACTACTGTTACACAAACATTACTTATTGATTAAAATTCAATTAGTTTTAATTATATCCTGATGATGCCAACTTGATTGGCGAAGTGCGCATCGAGAAACATGTAATTCTTCGTTAAAAATTCTTCTTTTTTATTTGGTGTTTATTTTTTTATTGTGGTGTTTAATTATAATATAGTAGTTTATCTAACATTTCTTTTATTGTGATTTGGTATTCTATTAAAGCGCAATTACAGTAAGTTGCCATGAAATGAAAATTGGAGCTCCTTTAATATTAACACTTCATAAAATGGTGATATAAATATTATACTCTTACAAAGAACTACCGATTTAAATTCGAGTACGTACATGGAAGTTTATATCTTATTCTTATTAAAGCGATCCTCTCAAAATATTATTGAGCCACGACTACCCTCAGTGTGATTCATTCTGTATAAATAGGGTTTTTATTATATGGAGCCCTAACGCATAAAAGAAGAATTTTATTACAGTTGCTAGCTGTGCCGGCTTCGCACAATTTATTTATTTCATGCAGGATATTTTTCTGCCTTGTATAGCCTTCATAAGAGACCGGATATTTGGCCATTTGGGATCGTTTAGTATTATATACGTAGCGTCCAGGCTTGTTGAAAAAATTATGTACGAAAAACATAAATATGAAATAGAAAATTACAGTCGTCGCTTCTTTCTAACTGGAATAAAGCGCTGTGTTTTTGAAGAGAATGTTGTATTCGTGTGCATAACAATACAGGGTTATACAAGATAAAAATTGTGTCTATAAAAATATTATCTCTATAATCCGGCTAATCTAGTCTCTATAAAAAATATCGGGCATGGGGACTGAATATTGTGTTTTCATCCTTGAGAATCGTTGTGCCTGATGTACTAAAGAAATTAGACGGCGGATTTATCGCTTTGAATGTGGACGTATATACCGTGTAGTGAAATTTCAAATAAATTTAACGTGTCACTTGGCGCACTCCAACTTAGGCAGTTTCTGGTTAAAACGGCTATCAGCGCGGTGTTCGGGAGGTCGACTTACGTGGGTCAATTTTTTGTCCTCTTAACTATTTTATACGTGTACCAATGGACTTCGCATTAACGTTTCCCAATCCCTCGCGTGTTGTGAGCTTTTTTGTTCTGTGTTGTTTGTCGTAGAAACTGTCGTTTTCAAGGGAAAGAATATTAGAATATATTTAGGCTAACTGTAAGTAAATAGTGTATGATTAATAGTTTCTTCATTTAATCTTTTGTTTACATCAGTTACATTCTAACCTAAAGAATAGTCATAAACTAGAACAATTAATAATAGGTGTAATAAGGTGTTGAGTGTTTGCTTGTATATATTATACTCATTTAAAAAGGTTACGGTAGTAGTAAATACATCACCACATGAAGTATATTACAGCAGTATATCGAAATATTTTCGGCTAATACTGGCGCCTCCGCCAATTATTTAACAGATGTTCCTGTGTAGTTGACTCATTTTATTTGTTAACCATTTCGTTTTTCAATGTAATAGTTATATTTTTCAAAGTCCATTATGGTTTAAAAGAGATCGTTTTTCAATCTGAATAAAAATAATAAAATTATCATCAAATAGGTTATTGTAAAGCCTTCCTGAAGCAGGATAGTATAAGCAAAAATAAAATGGTATATCCATAAGGAGCTTTAATGTTGAAATTACCTTAACAATGTGTTATTTTTAAAACCTCCAGAACAATATTAATTGAATTCCTCACCAAGAGTTTCTTAATACTTATTCGCAAGGATCTTCTGGAAGCAATATAGATTACCCATTGTCTGTTTCTCTGTCTTTGTACAAGCAGCTCAATTTGCAATTGGGTTATGAATGAGGACATATACACTCAAACCCTCCATCAGTATTTATACATTGAGCAGCGAGATGGCAAGTGTGGAGATCACAGTCACATTCATTTGTATTTAAACATTGAGTTTCTAACTTATCGTTTTTGTGCGGAGTCTTATGTCCATGTTTGCATTGGCAGTAGTACCAAACAATCTGTACATCTATGAAAGTTCGTTGTATATTCGTTTAAGTCTGTTTCAAAGTTCGGTCCAGTGTACCCGTAGAGGCACACGCACTTATCGGGACCCTTACATGTACCACCATTTAAGTACTTATCTTTACATACAGGTTGGCATACGTAACCATCACCAGTGTACCCCTCTTTGCACCTACAGTGATAACTCTCCTTAGTATTAATGCATTCTACATTTACTAGACAGTTATGTTTGCCCAAACTGCACTCGTCCAATTCAACGCAATTGAATGTGTCCAGTCTTCGAAACCTGGCAGTTTTCGATAATTTTACATTAGAAAATAAATATTCAGTAGAAGTAACAAAATACATTACAATTACAATATATCCAAATAAGCAGATAATGTATGATTAACAATGTTTTCATTTAATTATTTGTTTAAATCAATTACATTATAACCTAAGGAATAATGATAAACCAAAGCAATTAATAATAGGTATCATAAGATGTTAAATCTATGTTTATTTATATATATTATACTCATTTAAATTTATAATTATTTAATTTTGCATAATTTCAAAAAAAAACAAAAAATTAAAACAACAAATATTCAAAATGTCCCTTCATTTTTGCCTAGCTTGAATGTTTCCTGGAATGTTAAAAATAAGTTCCGATAATATTTCAAAAGGTACAATTTTCTCTGCCTTGTCAAAATTTTCTTGACAATAATAAAAGACCTTTTGAACATCTGTTGTTGAATTTTCTCACATTTTGTCCCCATCTATTTGATACATGGTGTATAAGATTATCGACTAGAAGTGATCAGAAATTATAAAATAAGGTTACGGTAATTATAAATACATAATAACATAAAGTTTATTACAGCAACATACCGATATATTTCCAAATGATACTGGCGCCTCCGTCAATTATTTTACAAGTGTTCTAGGTGTCTGCCTTACTTTATTTATTTCATTTCGTTTTGTTCCATTTTTCAATATGACAGTTTCATCTTTCAATGACCATTATGGTTTAGACAATAATCATTTTTTAATCTGAACATAAGCAAAAATAGTTATAATCAAATAGGTTATAAGCCTTCAATAAATTTGAGTATCTATACGTTGAATATGTTGAAAGTGCCCTAACAATGTGTTGATTTTAAAACTTCCAGAACCATATTAATTGAGCTACCGTTTATCAGTTACAGTTTCTTACAATTTATTTATGAATCGGTTCCAAGTTTCACTTTAGATTCTCTAAAGCTGCCATTTAATCGACTTTGTTTTTTCTATCATAATCAAGATGTCAATATAGCTTAAATTCTGATAGCTACGTACCTATATCTATCTAATTTGATGTTAGAAAATAAATATTCAGTAACAGTAACGTAATATATTAAATTACAATGTATATAAATAAGCAAATAATATATTTATAGCGATTTCATTTATTTTTTTATTTAAGTCAAGTATACATTCTAACGTGAGGAGTAGTGATAAACTAAAACAATTAATAATATATGTAATAAAGTGTTGAGTCTATGTTTACTTATATGTATTACACTCATACATTTTATAATTACTTAATTATGCATTGTTCTAAAAAACAAAACAATAAAATCAAAATAACAAATCTTCAAAATATCCTCCATTCTTGTCTGACCATGGTTTCTAGAATGTTAGAAATAAATTTCTAGGCTTATTTCAAGAGATAAAATTTTCTCTACGTTATTAAACCTGTCTCTCTAGTAATGAAAGGATATTAATACGATCTCTATCAGTAACATGTTACTGACAGAGATCGTATCAATAAAGATGTATACGCCATGAAGTTCATTCGGCATTTGTCCCGAATCGACGTACCGTGTACGGCACTGATGAGAGCTAACAAGTTCGAAACAGCTGTATGTCGTTCGGTTCCGATCCGTGACAAATGTCGAATCTTACCTGTGGCGGGTTTTATTTTTTGAAACCTTATCTGATTGTGCAGAAACACGAGAAAGGGGTCGAGGATCGCTTCTGGGTATAATTCAATGCCTGGCGGGGCTTTAGCCCGATGAGTAGTTGTTTCCTAGAGCGATCATGTAATAGCTTTGCTATTCGGGAACTACTTTGATAACCGCTTGGCGGCTTGGTGGTTCCTTTCTCGATTTCCGACTTATATGTTACTGACAGAGAGCGTATCGATAAAGATGTGTACGCCATAAAGTTCATTCGGCATTTGTCCCGAATCGGCGTACCGTGTACGGCACTGATGAGAACTAACAAGTTCGAAACAGCTGTATGTCGTTCGGTTCCGATCCGGGACAAATGTCGAATGTTACCTGTGGCGGGTTTTATTTTTTGAAGTGGTGTATAAGGTTATCTACCAGCAGTAATTGGATATTATAAAATTAGGTTACAATAGTAGTAAATGCATAATCACATAAAGTTTATCACTTCAATATTTCCAAATAACAGCCAATTATTTAACAAATGAATGCTTATTTCATTTTATTTATTGTCCATTTCCTATAACGAATTTTATTGTTGAAAGTATCCCAAATACGTGATCTTTTTAAGACCTCCAGGACCATATTAATTGAGCTGCAGTTTATCAGTTAGAGTGTCTTACAATTTATTTATAAACCGCATACGAGTTTCACTTTAGATATTTTAAATCTTGTTATCTTTCAAGGACGATTACGGTATAAAAAATCGTTTCTTAATCTGAATAAGAATAATAATAATTATAATCAAATAGGTTATTGCAAAACCTTCCTCAATCACTTTTAGAAAATACTAAATGAAATGGAGTATCCATAAGGAATTTTAATGTTAAAATTACCCTAATAACGTCTTGCTTTTAAAACTTTCAAAACTTTATTAATTGAGATACAGTTTCTCAGCTAGAGTTTCTTTACAATTTATTTATAAACTGGATCCGGTTATATACCAGCACTGATTAGGAATTAAAGAATACAGTTACATTAGTCGTAAATACATTATCACATAAACTATATTCAGCAATATATCAAAATATTTCCAAATGATACTGGCACCTTCGCCAATTTTTTAACAAATGTTTCAAGATTCTGTCATTTTATTTATTAATCATTTTGTTTCGTTTCGTTTTTTAGCGTAATAGTTATATCTTTTAAAGAGCACTATGATTCCTAAAGAATCATGTTTTAGTCTAAATAGATAATAATTATAATCAAACAGGTTGTTGCACAGCCTTCTTCAAGCACTTTTAAAAAATGCAAAAATAAAATGGAATGTCCATAAGGACCTTTAAGCTAATATACCATGATTAATAGTCTTTTTATTTAATTATTTGCGTAAATCAATTACATTCTTACCTGAGGAATAGGGATCAACTAAAGTAACTAATAATAGGTGTAAGGCATTGAGTTAATATGTTGAAAAAAAAAACAAGTTAAAAGAAAAAATGTTTAAAATATCCTCTATTCTTGTCTGAAAACGTTTCCTGGAATGTTAGAAATAAATTGCTAGAATATTTGAAAAGACAATTTGCTCTAAGTTGTTAAACTTGTTTCGACAATAATAAACGACATTTTGAACATCTGTTGATTTTTTTTAATGTTGTCCCCATCAGTGATTATAAATTAGAAAATGAGGTTACAGTAGCAGTAAATACATAACCGTATAAAGTTTATTACAGCAATGTATCTAAATATTTTCAAATAATACTGGCACCTCCGCCAATTATTTAAAAACTATTACTGAGTACCTGTTTCATTTTATTTGTTAACTATTTCGTTTTTATTGTATTTAATCAACTCACTTATGAAAATCTATGTTAGTAACATCAGTTTCAATATTATGTACTGTCTTGTTCTAGATGGAAAATGCCTGGCATGTACATACAGAGCGAAATTCATAGAAATCTCCGTGGGAATAAACCATAACGTAGACGAACTTCTAGTGGGAATTCTAACGCAAATCAGACTAAAAGTATTGAACTACGAAGAGGGCGGCCACGGTCAGCAGTGGTACAAGAGTCGAGGAATGGTGAAGGCCAGCATGAAGGCCAGACAGATGTTCACGTGGTTGTTCGGGAAGGAAGACTCCAAGTTCAAGAACTGCGAGAATCTTCACATCCTGTAGCATAACCATTAATTCGAGTTTTTATACGCAAAAGTACCACGTTAGTTAAGGAATGTAAAAAGGAATTGTTCAACGGATTTATTGTTGAATCATTGCTATATTCTTTTTACATTTACAAAGATCAAAAAGTATTTGTTTTTAACGACTGATTTTTAAGGCAAAATAAAACAAAAAAAATATATATAATTGTTATGTACGAAGGATCTAAAACAGAAGTGATAAGTAGAAGTTTCGTAAAGTTATGCTGTCATAAGATTTACATCCAGTTTGCATAGAAGAATGTGCATTCAAGTTCAGTTAATTCAATGACAAGATATAGCATCAGGGTCTGTTAGTGGTGCTAATGAATTCCCTTGTAACGCGCTATATTTAAAGCGCATATGCTATTTTCACAATTATTTTATTTCTTATTCTAAAATAATATTTAAATAAAGGTTGGTTGTGTTAATAGCTAAAAATCAAGAAAATAAAACAGTATATATGACAGCTCAAATAAATGTAGTCCGTATTATTAATACATTCAATATTACCGCACAGAAATTTTATTTTTCTTGTTATACTTTTAAAACAGCTATGAAGTTAATAATTCCATATTTTATAGAAAAATAAATATATAACAGTAATTTTCTCTTCGTATGGTATTAATATTTGTTGACAACAAATATCACGAAATTATAAAAAAGAATATGAGAACATCGTCAATAAATAACAAAGGCGATTATTTTTCTTCATTTTTTTCACTTGAACACAGTTTTTAATTGATCCGAACATTTGAAGCAAATGTTGTTAAGCGGTTAGCCATCGAGAAATAAATACTTGATTCAAGAAATTGTTGAAACCCATCTGCTAGAGAATAGAAGAAAAGTACGTCACTGCTGTTTTGGGACATGTTTCTGTTTTACTAACATTTTATATTTTGTATGTAGATTTGTTTTTGTAAGTTTATTTTTAAGTATGATACGTTAAGGCCTAAAATAATCTTTTAGAGATGTCACAAATATATTTATAATATTTATATACCCCATATCAATGATTAGTAGAAGGTTTGTGAAAACCATGTCCTTCCAATCTCTCTACCAAAACCGAAGACAGAGTATCTTTTTTCAATCAATATTGAGTAGTCTCTGTAGACAAAACTATTAATAATAAATATCTTCTAAATGACCAAAACAAATCATATACACATATGACTGTAGTGTTTTCTATTTGCTTATACCTACCATATTTGTATTCTACTAAGTGAAATTTTCTATGTAATATTTTTATTACATGTCATTTAGCCTACTTTTATGTTTAGATTAGTTTAGTATATATTATGTAGATATACTACTTTGTAGTTTATTGTTACATAATTAATTTTTCTACATCGATTTCTCTCCTATACTTTTGACAATAATTGTTGTATGTTGTATAAAATAAACGATATTTGTAAATAAACAGTGTATCAGTATTGACCCTATTCTGAAAGAATTGTTTCTTTTCTCCCTCCAGGCAGAAAGTATGCAATATACAGTGCAATATACAGGGTGTAACAAAAAGGTTGGAATAAATTAAACAGTGGACTTTTCAGTAAAAAAAATTTATTTTTTTCATATGAAGTTTTGTTCTACGGGTTTTCGTTTTCAAGCTACATAGCGCTAAAAAATTTGAAAAAATTTAGTTTTTCTCTAATAACTTTCGATCATTAGAAGATAATGGAACGAAAGTTTAGCCGTAGCTTAATTCGATAATGCCCTAGTAACAGATTTTTGTTACTTTCATTTTCCCATGTTAGCAGTGGAAAAAAATGGTGTTCACAAAAGCTTTAATTACGGGAAAATGACAAGAGATACAAATAAAATGCAAGACGGTAATTTTGTTTAAAATAAAAAGTGGATCTTGAGTAAATATTAAAAAATGTTTTTACCCGTGGCGTATCACAATTTTCCTCTGAAAACCCTACGGTACAATGCGTACTCACGCCACTGAGTAACTTACGAAGTCAATCTTTTTCCTGTTATTAGGGAATTATCAAATTAAGCTACGGCTAAACTTTCGTTCCATTATCTTCTAATGTTCGAAAGTTATTAGAAAAAAACTAAATGTTTTCAAAGTTTTTATCGCCCTGTAGCTTGGAAACGAAAATCCCTAGAACATAACTTCATATGAAAAAAATTATTTTTTTCGCTGAAATATCCACCGTTTAATTTATTCCCAAACTTTATATTACAGCCTGTATAGGGAACAGAAATAATTCTGAAAGAACAGGTGTTTGAAATTTCATTTTAATTGTAGTTAAGTTGGTAGCAGTTACCTTCTGATCAATTGCGGCCCTTACACGATCAATTTGTCAATGTATATTGTCAATATCGGAGTATTGACAATATTATTGGTAGTGTGAGTAGAAAGATTGACTGATTGTCAATATGTAAGATACTGATGGGCCGGATTGATGAAAACCAAAATATTTGCAAGATTTGACAATAAATATTGACCGTCTGAGGGAGAGATTGACAATCTTACCTCAGTTGGTAGTGAACTGTGTTAGCGTACACATGAACAAACCTGTTAATTATTTGTTTAATATAATGAATTCTCTTAATATTCTCTTTTTCTTCCGCCGTTTTATTGATAAAGCTAAAATAATAGCCAAACAAGCTTTTTGACGATCTGACATGATTGACTGCTCGTGCAAAACTAAATAAATAGATTGTCAATAAATAATGACAATGTGAGGCAATTACAGTTTATCAATATTTATTGACCATATTGACAAACTTTTATTGGCAATATATATTGATCGTATAAAGACCGCAGTATATTCTGTCAAGTACAATTCTGTGGTATGATAATGCGTGTGTCTTCGATTGTACAAAATAAACTGGCCACTAACTACATTCAAAATCTGATCTCATTTAGTATTCCACCTTTTTGCCTTTATATCTTTTTATTTGGCTTAAATCTCTCGATTCCTAAACAATAATTAACGAAACCGTCCACAAAATATGCTCTTTGACAAGCATTATTATTCTGAATTTATCGTTCTGGGCGAGAGAAAAGAGTCGTGTTAACGACACATTCTGCAATGATTTAACGGAGTTAATAATTTCATTGCAACTGTTTTACACTCTGTTGTTATTTTACCGCACACCACATAATACATAAGCTTGTTTTTCATATGCACAATAGACTCATTTAAAAATCACCTAGAGACAGTGTATGTCTCAAACAGTATAATTCTTTTGGTGAAGTTTATTTTATTGTTCAGTTTTCATGCACTAACATCATATATATGCAAACATACCCCCTCGTTATTGAGCAACGATTATATCTTTCGTTTTGTTCAAAATATTTTGAACATATTAAAAGACCAATGTGATCCACTATTCTATTCGTTCATTCGAACACTAAAGAACATGGTTATCAATTCTAGCAGGTGTTCTGTGATGTGTGATGGGAATGACAATATAACCTTAATATGAGGTAGTGTATTCAAAACAAAAATGTATTTTGTAACAATTAGCAATGAATAAAGTAATATATTCGGTCATTTTCATCACACTTTCTGCTTTGCCATTGATTATTAATAATTTCGTAAAAAAGCGGTATAAAAAACTAACAGACGAATTAAAAAATGAAGACGATTATTACCATCAATCTGTATTCATAAACATGAAGAACTTCAATTGTAAACAACACTTAATAGATAGAGAGGAATGTAGCGAGACTTGTTCGTATGCTCAACTCAAGACTATTATTAATTTTATATCCAGTGCCAAGATAAGCATCTGTCTCTGTACATATATGTTGACGTTGAAGCAAGTAAACATTGCATTAATAAAAGCACACCAAAACGGCATCAACGTTCGGGTTATCACCGACAAAGTAATGTTAAAGACTGATATATCCAAATTTAATTTTTCGAAGCTGAAGGAAGAAGGTATGTGCCATATAATCTAAGCATTATAAAAAAAGTGAATTTTCAGGTATTCCATATAAAATACAACCATCCGATGACAGTATGATGCATCATAAATTTTGTCTGATCGATAAAGAAGATGGAGTTGATTCGAAACTATTCTTTGGAAGTTTGAACTTGACTGCGCAGGGCCTCGTATCAAATTTCGACGGCATTATTTTGACCAACAATCGGAATATCATAGAGAGGTTCAGTAAAGAATTCGATGAGCTATGGGAGAGTTTTTCTTTTGATTAAGAATATGTAGATAGAAGAAAATTTGTTATCAGTTTCAATCAATGAGATGGTAAGAAAATAAATATTTTCTATACATAACTAGTGGTATCTTTTCCTTTATTATTTCTACACTAAATAAGGGTCTAGATATTAAATAAGCAACTATGAAGATTTCACCGACATATTTTATTATGCCCTATATTTCTAATGCTATATTTTTCAGTGCTCTGGAATCTGGTTTGATTTTGTAATATTCATATTCCAATAAAAAGTCGATAATATGTAATATACATCTTATATTTTAATAATATTAAAAAACAATACAATTTCTCATAATTTTTTGAACAACCAAAATGGCTATTTACAATGAGTTAAATAGAATCAATAAATCATTATAAAATCCGATAGGGTCAAAATACACCCCTAGTATTATTCCTCTAGGTCTAAATCGTTTAACTCTTCATCTAATCCATCTAAATCTTCCTCAAGAAAGAGGTTCTCATTTATCGGCACAGCCGTTGCACCATCTGAAATACCATTCGATGTTGTAGCTTCCTCCTGTTTCTCTTTGAATCTGTCCTCTGTCGCTACCGTACCTGTCCCATCAACCTAAAAAAGAATTTAACATGTCATTGATACAAATATTTATTAATCTATAATTATTATTCCTTTTAGGTGTTTAAATAATTTTGACAATGAAACAAAACAATGTCTTACCTCTTGTGCATCGTGCCCCAAAATATCCAAATTAATTTCTCTATAAATATCTGTATCTTGTTCGGACGTATAAGCTTGAGAATCAAACAGCTGCTCTCCTTCCTCCATGTCATTATCGTTGGCAAGATCGGGATTAAAGCTGAACATTTCCCTACCAGACAAGCCGACTTGTCTGCCTGATTTATAATCGTTACGCTTCTTGTCCTCCTCTTGCTTAGCTTGTTCGGCTTTTTCTTGAATTTTCCGTTTCTTCCATGCCAAAAATGTCTCCAACGTTACTTTTGTTTGTTTCTGTCCTAATGCAGCACGCTCTTTTTCAATTAAATCTTCGAGAGTAATTTCATTTGCTTTGTCTTCTAGTTTCTTCTTGTCCTTTTTGAGGGCAAATCCAGGAGGTAAAGCATGACGATATATGCAGTTTTCGCCGCTTGGACATTGCCAAAACCACCCATATTTCGATTTCTCTACAGCATCCAGGAAATGCTTGCAAATCTATAATAAGTACAAACATACCTATAGTAAAATTCATAAATGGAAAACACAAATTCTTACAATCTCTGTAGTAGGCATCTTCCCTGATTTGCCATGCTTCTTCTCAATAACCTCTTTAAGCTTATCTTCATCCCAATTCTCCATGGTCTCGCCATCTTCATCACGCATGTCCACATACATGGACCGTTTTTCAGCTTTTCTTTCGACTGTTAAATCATGAGAAAACTTACACTTGTCACCTTTGCCACACTGACCCTGTTTGAAGAAGGCACACACTATAGACTTAGGGTCAGCACCTAAACAGATAAATTATGAAATAAACATAGGTATTTTAAATGAAAGTATATTTAGAAAATACCTTTTTCAATTTTCTGGAATTGAACTGGCTTAAAAAGTGCTGCCAATTCTTTTTGTTCCTTGAGTTTCTTTTCCTTCTCCAATTTTTTCTGATCTTCTTTCAGTGGATGATGACCTCCAGTTTTGACTTGTTTCTCTACTTGCTGTATGAACTTCTGCTGTTTAGCACCTTTTTTATTTTTTAATCCGAAAGTTTTATCCTATAACAATTGAATTGGGCAAGTCGAAATTACGACAGCTTTCCATCTTACCTCTATAACTTTTTCTTTCTTTTTTTGCTCCGTCTTTTTACTAGGAGCCGCGGGTTTTGGTTTAGGGGGCATCTCAGAGTGAACGTTAGTAATTGCAAATGAATAATTCTGCAGTACGTCAAACACGTCCTTTTAAAAATTAATAAAAACGGTAACACATGCAACGATTTTCCAGATATTTTCCGCTTTCGATACGAGTTGACAAGTTGTCAGTTTTTGACGGTAAACAGATGACAGTTTTTAACAGTATTGCCACGATTGTGCCATGAAAACCACTTTCTTTTTAATTGAAGACGCTGATTAATACCTAGTCCTATTAATCTTTCCAAACACACAACCGAAGAATGAAAATTACAAGTATTAATAACCGGTCTTAATTTTTATATTGAGTGTGATATTAAAATCGATAGGTGTTCGTTTTAGTTCTTTTAACTCCGTTTTGGTATTTTGTAGTTGGTACCTCTACAATACAAAAACAAACTACCGCCTGGCGAAAGGGTATGCGGTTCCCAACGATTTTCATCGGCAATGGTCGAATTTTCATCGTTTAAAACTTAAAAGTGAATAGCTTTTTTATACCCTTTTGTATATGAATGTTTTATATTTTTAAATTAATTCCGTAGGTTATATACACATTATTATTTATGTCTACATTATTTCTATATTTGCAAAATTTATTGTCCATTAGATATATTTAAGAAATTTAGTTTTTGAATTTAACAATATTGAAAGTGAAATAAATGTATTCAAATTTATGAGCTATATTTATTTATTGTCTCTAATACTATTTTTTATCAGTGGTCATAAAGTACAGATATTTTTTCATCATCCGTGAGCTAATGGTAATAACTAGATATCTAAATTATTTATATTTTTTAAATATTAGTTATTGATATTTCCTAGTTTGTAACCCCCACCTCTTATTCGGTAACACTCGATAAATATCGTTGAATCGCTCAGCCCTGTCTCCAGATACAAATCAAAAACAATCGAAATACAAAATGGCCATTGACATTAGTATTCAGTCATATGTCAAATAAATATAAAATAATTAAGAAAATTAGAAAAAGGTCTTAACAAGATAGTAATTAGTGTTAATTTTTATGTACCTGCTGCCTAAACGATTTTATATGTAATGGTCACTTGTAGTAAACGTTAATATTAGAAAAATGATTGTGCAAGAGCCAGTACAGGTAATTTATACCTAACCTCAATCTAATCAATTACTTCCTGAACTTAATTAATCTTCTCAATTTCAGGCTGCCATTTGGCATTGCTTAAACCATTACGATTATTCTGATGCCGTATTCTTGTCGGAACGTTTATATGCAGAAGGTAGGTGTCTTGTTTTCCATAAATATTTGTTATAGATTTTTGTTCTAGTAAAAACCGATGAGAGTTTATTCTTGCTTGCCACTGCATACTTTCGAAGCGGCCGGAAGGACCATGCTTACCATACTTTAAAAGACAGAACTGGAACCTCATCTCAATGTAGATATTTATTTGGAATTTGTGCATATGAACTTGAAAAGTAAGTCGTCATTTTTCCATATAAACAAGAACTTACAGAAAAAATAAAGTAATATTCTCATCTTCTAATGGCTTAGTTTTTACATTTATCTCGTGCTACTTTCATTAAAGAAACGTATATTTTATAAGCAAAGCATATAAACAATGACTTTTAACAAACTAAAATAAGAATGACCTTGTGTTTGATTTACTAGAAGCGAAATGTTGTTTTTAAAATCAATGGATTTTATTATTGAATTGCAGTTCAAGTTTAAATATTTAATAATGATCGAGAAAGATATCGATAAATATTTAACGTTTGTTTATAATTATGGAAAACTAATTTTATTCCTATTGTAGGTATGGGGAAGCGGAGGCAGCTCTGTTAGAGAATAATCTGTCTGGCAACAACTTGGATGACATAACTGAGGAATTTGGAGATCAGGCCTCCTTCGCCTTGCTTCTTCTTGGCAAAATTGCCGCTAAAACGGAACGCAAAACCAGGGCGATCGAGGCCTGGAAAACAGCTCTGAAGCTAAACCCATTTTTGTGGTCCAGTTTTGAGCATCTCTGTAATATAGGCGACAAACCAAATCCCCAAAACATTTTTCAGATAAACAATCTGGAAAATTTATCTATGTGCCATGGTAACAGTATAAGTAATATAGAGAGCGTTATAATAACCAGTAATACTCCCAATCAAGATAGTCAAGAGGCGTATATCGCCACTCCGCAGCAGATTCTGACGAATTTTAATCCAAACATGAATGCTACCACGAAGCAGGTATGTACACCTGAGGAGAGCCCTTTAGCATTCCCACTGTGTATGTCCGGAGTTAGGCCTATCCAGGCTTCCAGGTGTAAAGTGATGAGGGTTAGGGAGTCTGGAACCAGCGTAAGTAGTATTTTTCTTACTCGTACTATATAAAATATTTTTTGTTATGAATGTGATTTCTTTATGACGATCTCAATCTACAATATTATCGTTATATTAAATATGGCTTGAAATTTTTCCATTTCATAAAAACATTGTTTACCATCAGGTGTTAATTTATGTTGACCTACATATGTGTTAATTTGTTGTGGTTGTTTTATTAAAAATATATATGTGAGTAAATTCCAAACTTATATTGAAATTCTAAATTTTCAATTAGATGTTCCAAATAATGATTATCTTAACAAATATCGCTCACAAGCAGCATTTATTAAAATATCTAATTATTTAATTTAAGATAACTTTTTGGGATGAAAACAAAGATTTATGCTTCACATATATCGTAAAACAATTATTTGTAATGACCTAATTAAAATCAAAATGTAGTGGTTGAACTGAGAAAACAGTGTTATTATTATTCCCATTATTATTTTTTTATTACTTACTAATTATTAGTTGCAAATAATACCTAAACTATGGATGTTATAAAACTTTTGTAGATTAAAAAGGGGGTGCAGTCTTAAAAGGTGAAAAACAACTTTATATGAAGAGTTGCTAGGGGAACTTAAATAGTTTGACTAAGATAACATAATTTACCTAAATATGTGAATTTAAATAGATACCATTTCATACCATTCTATTGACCCATTATACAATTATATTTGAGGTCACAATTTGTACGACAATAAATTTTTACAATCGGAAAAATTTGTAAAATTATCAACAGAAAATCAAATTTGCAAAATAATCATATTAAAATTGAGTACACAAAAATAATCAATTACAAAATAATTACTTCATTATTTTGTGAGATATTTATGCTCGAAATTGGCATTAAAGGGTTTTATGCATCTTTCGTATCATGTGAGTGAAAATATGAATTCCTCATATATTTGTTTAAATTTTTATGAACTGTGAATAATTCACGCAAAACACGTATTTCATGCAAAAAAAAAACTAAATTGTGATAAAAAATATAAAAAAGATAGTTCGGAAATGCAAAGTGGAAAAAGTAATAGGATATTGTCATTTCTTATTGAATTTATTCTATATTTTAGAGAATACATTTAGTAATGCATATGTTGGTTAATGACACCCATTGTATTAAAATGTGATTATTCTTTCTAAAGTAACCTCCTACGATTTAATTCAATTAGTCCAATCATATTTGGGAAAATATTATTTTTATATATGAAATTTTATGAGTATTATAAATTATAGTCATGACATTAAATATGAATTGTTCCATATTATTTTGAGTTTGTTACATATTAATATAAATAGTAATATTTGCCAGATTTTTAAAAAAAATTTATGTTAATTTTTTGAAAGCAAATTTTGCTATGATAAATTATTCAAAGTTGACGTCTTTTGATAAATCATACCTTGTGTTAAAAATAAATCTTAAGTTTATATTAAACATCCTGTATATCCACATATACAAATATGTTATTATAAAGCTACACTAAGTTACTGATATAACAAATAGATAGGGTTGTGATGTTAATGATAATTTTCACATCTGACATTAAACACAACTGATAAAAATACGAGGGTGACTAAAATATAAACGAATCTTTTTGGTCCTGGGCATGCAATAGTTACACGTGAGGATTCCCGCTTCGTGGGGTGTTGGGTAGGGATGTCAGGAGGGGGGAGAGCAGGTGGGCGACCTTGCTCGTTCCTTTCAGCGCCCGTCGTGACGATGTCTGAGCAGGAGGTGTCTTCGTCAATTGCGCAGCGTGTTATCATCAAGTTTCTCGCCACAGAAGGTGTAAAACCAGCTGAAATTCTGACGAGATTCACTGTGCAGTTCAAGGAAGAAACACTGTTCCGAGCTAGAGTGTTTGCATGGCATAAACAGTTTGTGGAGGGTCGTGAGAAAGTTGAAAATGAAAGTTATGACCGTCGGCCTCGCACCAGCATCACCAGCGACAACATCGTCCGCGTTCAACTACTTCTTGAGGGTGACAGGCGTCTGACCATCAATGAGATTGCATCTAAGGTTGGAATAAGTTATGGAAGCACTTTTTCGATCATCACAGAGGAACTAGGGTTTCGTAAGGTGTACGCAAAGTGGGTCTCTCGCCTTCTGACAACTGAGCAGAAATTGCATCGTTTTCAGGTGTGTGAGCGTCTCCTAGCGAAATTTCGGGAAGAGGGAGACTTGTTTCTCACTCACGTTATCACCTGCGATGAAACGTGGGCATGTTAAGCAGAAACAAGTGAGCAAGAAGTGGCGACGTCAAGGGGAGGCTGGGCCAGTGAAAGCAAAGTCAATGCTGTCAGCAGGCAAGGTTTTGGCTACAGTTTTTTTTGACCAGCGTGGCTTGTATCTCGATTTTTTGCACGATCGCAGGACCATTAATGCGGCGTACTACTGCGACATTTTGAGCGAGGGTAAACTTGCATATCGCCGCAAACGACGTGACCTACCGATGAGAGAAGTGAAACTTCTCCATGACAATGCTCGTCCCCATACAGCAGCCCTGACTAGAGAAAAATTTGAGGAATTGGGCTGGGAGACACTTGAACACCCTCCCTATAGCCCCGAGCTATCGCTCTGCGACTGTCAACCACTTTGGTCCTCTCAAGGAAGCCATGGGAGGGCAAAGATTCAACAACGATGAGGGGGTTGAGGCCTACGTGCGCAATTGGCTGGCGACACAACCAACTTCATTCTACGAATAGGGCATTACAGAATTACCTACATGCTGGGAAAAATGTGTTTCCAGATCAGGAGATTATGCAGAAAAATGAGCTGTTATTCTTTTTTTTTCAAGTTCAAGTAAAAAAAAAACTAAAAAGAAAAAGGCTCGAATATATTTGATTCACCCTCGTAATTATCTAATTATAACGATATTTTACATAAACCTAATATACAAATTTGTGTCAGTTAATTCTTGTGCACTTCAAATTATAGTTCAAATGCTTTTGCATATAACGATAAAAAATTTTAAATAAATATAAAAAGAAAATAATCCATTCAAATAAATTTAGTGTGGTCTTTTCACCATCTTATAGTATACCAGATATACTATAATTTCGATTAGGCTCAAAATTATATTTCAAAATAGTTTGTTTATTTTTTATTATTTATTGATGGTTTTAGACTATTTCATTTTTCATTTAGTGATACTTAATAGTTTGATTTTATATTGAACAGACTATAAATTGAACTTTTTATTTAATAATAAAAAATGTTTATTAATCTAGACTATTATTTTTGCGCTCTATTTCTGGTTTTCACAAATACAACATTTATTGTATTCCTTTCAAACACAAACGATATATATTTCGATAGTGGTGTTGTCATCTTCAGCAAGATATGTTGTTTCTTAAGTTGAACTGAATTACTTTGAGCATTAATATGTGTAGAAAATATGCATATACAGGTGCATACAAATATTGACGGTGGTTACGGGAAATATACAGGGTGAGTCGGGAGGAAAGCACCAAACTCCAGGAGCGTATTGTACGCGTAAAAATAATGTAAAAAAACTGAAATGTTATTATCTGATTTTTATTTGGTTTAAAGTTATAGCATAATTAAAAGACAAACAAAATTTCATACATTAACGTTTTGGTAATCATAGCATTATAAATGGTCAAAAATACCGCCATTCACCAACATTTTCTGCTTTTTCTACGAAGGGCAGAAGCTCATCGTGCTGGTAGTACATTTGCGTTCTGATATTTAAAGGAACATCCTCTAGTAGTCCGTGTAATTCATTTCGTAAAAAAATTAAGTCTGCTGTAAGGCGATTCTCCAAAATGAATGGGATAATTAAATAACCATACCACACCACACGTTTACCGAAAACTTATGTTGAAAGTTACTTTCGACTGTTGCGTGGGGATTTTCATCTTACCATACATGATAGTTGTGAGTATTATTAATGCCGTCACGAGTAGATGCTGCTTGATCTGTAAAAAGTATGCGTGATACATACAACACGAGGATTCTTATTTATCCACCACCGACAAAATTCCATACGTTTAGGATAATCTTCCGGTTGTAGGTTCTATACTTTCTGTACATGGTATGGACATAAGCCTTGCTGGTGGAGTGTGTTTATTATTCTCGTTTGTGGAATGTCCAATTGAATACTAATTCTTCTTGAGCTGGTCATTGCATCTTCTGCTACTACATTTAGAATATCTTCTACCTCTTCTAAATATTGTCGATTAGCTCATTCAGATGTTACGTTAACACTGAGAAGCTTTCCGGTCTCGCACAGTTTGTTGAAAACTCTGATAAATACATTTTTATTAGGATGTCTGTGATGTGGAAACTGCTGACGATATTATTCAACAACAGGCTCTACCCATTACAAAAACCATAAATAAACACCATATTTGCATATTCTAAATTTTAATACGTGTGTGGCATTTTGGAATACTTTAATCCTTCAAACTCCAAAACAAACCTTAATTCACTGTCACAATACACTAACACATTATTAAAACAACAATGTTATCAAATGTTTTTGAACCTTCAACATGGCACACTAGATAAACATTTTTAATTACGCTGTAGCTTAAAAACAAATAAAAATCGGATAACAACATTTGAGTTTTTCTACATTACTTTCACACGTACAATACACTCCTGAAGTTTCGTTCGTTCCTCCCGACTCACCCTGTATATAAAAAATATATTGTAACAATACAGTTTGTAATTAACATATACTTGGGATTTGTTCAGTTTTCTGTGTAGTATGGTAACAGGCCATACCATTATGGAGGTAAATTTTATCATTGATAAGAGCTTTGAAATGAAGAGATACTCGTATAGAAAATATTCAATCTATATGAGTGTGCCCCACTTGTCTAAATTGAATAGTTATTTCTTCTACTTGATATAATTGTAGTCAGAGGAACAATTTTGACAAAATAAAAACTGTAAAAAGTTATCATCAATAGATAGATAAATGTAAATTTGCTCGAAGTTATTTAAAAAAAGTATACTTTAAAAGGAAATATTGCTGGACACAATACAATATTATTTATTCCCACTAATGGATCAAAAAATTTAATTTTCATTTCAAAGAAAAATCCTAGTTTACTGTATAAAAATGTTGAGTCTTTGAATTGTACATATATTTTTCCAAGTGGTAGAACACTATTATAGCTTGTAGAACACTATTGGCTTGTAGAACACTATTATAAAAAAATTTTCTTGGAAAATAAAAATTGGTCAAATTTATCTTTACACCAAAAGTTCCAACTACTCCAGTAAAAACACCGTTACATATTCGTTACCGCTGATTAAGCGCTTCCACTACCATAACCATTCAATCAGAAAAATGCGCTGTTGTCAGATTAGTACCGACTTCTCTGAGTTAGGCACAGAACATTACATGTATTTGGTTTTAGAGTACTAAAAATCCGTTTTAATTTTTCTTTAGTCTTATTTGAATTGTTAACTGCAAATCAATAAGGACCATCAAGGTACTGCTTTAAATGTAACTTTTGTTTAATGTGAATTATTTCCTTACTCTTTATCTTACTGCGAATTTTTATAAAACGAAGAATACAGCAAATACTGTTTTTGTGGTCAAAGGTCATCTCGACCGTTGCTCGTTAATGGGCAATAAATATAGTAAAAGGTCGCAACTAAAACAGGCGAAAATAATAGCGTGTCCTACAATGCTGCCATTTAAAACTACCATTGACCACTAGAGGTCGACAGCGGTTAATTACAATATTTGGGGATTCACGGGTACAATCATCAATATACAAAACATAAGTTCATTGCACCAAAGTTTACAGAATAAATAATCTGTAAACTTTGGTTGCACTGACTTAATTTACTTTTATGTAGATATATATATGCACTTTTGAGTTCAATTTCCGTATGAATTTCTACTGTAAGTTACTAGAGGCAACTGTTTAATAGTTAATTAAGAATAGTTAGTGATCTGAGTTTTTCGCCACAATAATAATTATAAAAGCCTAGTAGAATTTGTGTGGGTTATTGAGCTACAGAACACAGACTTTTAGAGGGTTAGCAGATGATTTTGTCATTGCAAATTTATCAAGTTGATTGTCAGTTGTGCCATTTGATGTGCAGTGTCTTTACATGAGTTAATTATAATAGAAGTTGTATTATTAGCTAAAATTAATTGCGTTCTATTTTAACAGTAACATAAATGTTTTTTATCTTGGATAAAAAAAAACAAATGCCCCTTTTGCAAAGAGATTATTTTATACAGGTTTAGGAGGTAAGAAATTAAAAATATTGCCATTTCTTTATTAGAATAAATGTAATAGTAGAATGTAAGTCAAGTAAAAGTTTATGTAAATGCATTGGATGCCTGAAACTATCTTCTCCATGGTTAATATTTTAGTTCCGAAATTCGATCGACGTTTTTATTTAATTACTTGCAATAAAGTTAATTATTGGGCATTCATTTTCAACTAAAGCACAAAGCTGCAATATCGACTTTTTGCAAACCCTCGTGTACAAACTTAAATTGCGGAAATACCCGATCAATAATTAAGGGATTCTTAAAAAGTCAGACAAAAATTTTTCTATTTAAAATTCAATAACCCCGTTAATAATAATGGTATTAAAACATAATTTTCACTATAAACAATTACTAAGTGTAGGCGTTAAGTGGTCAAAATATATGTACAATTCAAAGACTCACCTTGCATGCTGTACGTATTTTGCACAAATTATGTCCAGACTGGAGTCCGGATAGTAGCTAGTTCCAGCATCTGCACCATCATACCCTTAACGTTATTTCTATTCCAGAGTCCTCAGCCGACCTTTGGCCAGTTATTTGATAGTACAAGTGAATACATGGGCACTCCCAACATGTTATCCCAACCAACCCTCACCGAATCCAACAACCACCATCAGTCTCTCGCCAAGAGAATGAGAGCCCAGGTGGATCAGCTCATCAACAGAAAGGAGTCGATCTTCCAGAATTGCAAGCCAGTATTTAGCCAGTCCACAAACGTCCCTGTAACCAAGACGCCCACCATTCCCCTTGCCATGCAGCCCGGCCAGAACGTGAGGCGCAGCTCGAGGCTGTTCAGCAACAGCTACTCGGTGAAGGAGAACAACAAATCTCCTAACAGAAACAAATTTGCCACGCCGAAATCCCCCTCGCGGAAAACCAAACAAAGAATAGCCAAATGCAATCTCAACAAGAATTCCGGCTACAGCGACCTGAACACGAGAAACAAGCTGGAGAAGGAGAAGAGCGAGACTATAACTTCGGAGACGAAGAGCGAGAAAAGTGCAATAACCAACAACACGGCGGAGAGTTGCCTCCAACAGGCGATGTACATGCAAAAGCAGAGCGCCGAGGGGCTTATGTGTCTCTTGCGTGACTTGGGGCAAGCGTATTTGGATTTAGCTCAGTTTGACTGCGCCTCGTGCGTGGACCGGCTCACCTCACTACCTCCGAATCAGTTCAACACCTCCTGGATCTACTGCCTGTTAGGCTTGGCGCACTTCGAGCAGTCTGACTATGAGATGAGCGTGAGGTATTTTAGTGAAGTGCACGATAAAGAGCCATACCGTTTGGAGTACATGGACGTTTATTCCACGACGTTGTGGCATTTACAGAGAGAGGTGACGCTGTCGGCCCTCGCCCAAGATCTGATTAGTTTGAATAAGAATTCGCCGGTAACTTGGTGCGTTAGCGGGAACTGTTTTTCGTTGCATAAAGAACACGATACCGCCATTAAATTTTTCCAAAGAGCGGTGCAGGTGAACCCGAACTTTCCCTACGCCTACACACTCCTGGGACACGAATATATAACAACGGAGGAGTTGGATAAGGCGATGAGTTGCTTCCGTAATGCTATCAGGCTAGATCCCAGGCATTACAATGCTTGGTTTGGCATCGGGACTATCTACTCCAAGCAGGAGCGGTACCAATTAGCCGAAATGAACTACACTAAGGCCCTTTCCATAAATTCCAATAGTTCCGTGATTCTTTGCCATATCGGCGTCGTCCAGCACGCCCTGAAAGAGACTGAGAAGGCCTTATCGACGTTCAACACCGCCATTTCAAATAACCCAAAGAGCCCGTTGTGCAAGTTCCACCGCGGGTCTATCTACTTCGCCTTAGGTAGACACGCGGAGGCGTTAAAGGAGCTGGAGGAGTTGAAGGAGATCGTTCCCAAAGAATCGTTAGTCTATTATCTAATAGGTAAGGTGCACAAGAAGCTGGGCAATACGGATCTGGCGCTCATGCACTTCAGCTGGGCCACAGACTTGGACCCGAAGGGGGCCAGCAGCCAGATCAAGGAGGCGTTCGATCCGTCGATAGGGCGCAACGCCACGGAGATCGACTCGTCGCTGTCGACGGTGCCGGAGGAGTACGAGCCGGAGAGCAACTCCGGCCAGCGCCCCGGCCCCCTCAACTTCAACGGCTTGCCGGACGACAGCGAGGACAGCTTCTAGGGGGCGTTTATTCGGTTAGGCATAACTGCATTGGAGCGAGATGTTTCGTTGGAGTAAATTTTAATATATACACTTTTTTTTTTTATCATGTACGTTTTCAGGGATGATTTTTTAAATGACAATAATATCGTGTTTTGTTTCCGTTTTAAGTTTGGTTTTAATCGCATTCTGAGGATTTTCGCTCGGCGGCTCCTTCTGCTGATATCGTTTAAGGGAATGATTGCACTAAAATTTAAACCATTAATTATTCTATAAAAATAAACGTTAGTAAAGTATATTATACAATGTGTTCTTAAATTATAGTTTTTATCGTCTTTAAGGACTAGTTGATGTCTCGCGAACATAAGGCGAATGCATACGAAGTCTATTGCCAGGATCTCGCCTCCACATAAAACCCAAATTACTGTAAGATTTACGTGCAGCGCAAGGACTTATCTCACGAAAGAATAGGACGGCTATGCAATACTAGATTAATCATATTAATTTTTTTTTTATTCCAGCTTGTCTTTTAACAACATTAAGCTTACAACAACACTAGTTTTAATATTTATCTTGAAACGTAACCTCAAAATATCATTACGGTAGGGGCTTTTTTCTATCCATGGCATGGCCATGGATATGGCTATCATCAATTTTGCAGGTCTTTGTCAGTAAACTCTTTTTATTTGTCTTATCGTAATAATTCAATTCGTTAAAAATTAATGATTCGGACATTTTTTGCTCACATGGTATATTTTGTTTACATCATTTCCCAGTCGTCAGATTCTCTAAAAATTGTTGGTTTGTCAATACCAACAACCATTTTTCATTTGTCTTGTGAACATAATTTAACTCGTTAATGATTTATATTATAAAAAGAAACATTTTTGTTCACCTGGTATATATTTACATCTCGCTCCAGTCGAGTACTCTAAAAATAAAAAATTGTAGAAGATATGCCTAGTAATTCCTGCATAAAACATTTTTAATAGGTATTCAAGTGTTTTGTGTTTGCTGCTCAAAGGCACACTTGGATTTTTTGTTTTTGCTACATAACCTCAAAACATACTTTCGGTTTTAAATCGATTTCAAATTGGTTCATAACGACTCTTCCTTTGAGTGAACCCAAGGCTTGTTTTGGTGTCAATTCATCAATTTTCCATTGGTAAAAGGCTTAGAGGGTTGATAAACAAAAATGTGGTGACATAATCTGCAATTCCAGCAACTGAAAATATGGCCTTATAAACTGAATTGCTATTATTGTCGGTCAAATAATGAAAAACTTATTTCCACATTTCAAGAATACACAGTTTTCCCATGTAGTGCAATATATATCTTGTAGTATAGGTATTTTATATAAGAGATTGAATATAAACAGAATGTAAATATTTTTACTTTTTAATACACTTTAAGCGTTTTTAGATGCTCCATAATCATAACTTAATTATCATGACTAGTAGTTTCCTTCCTGTGTTCAGTAGAATTAAATTATACATGTTCATTTTTCTAATTGTTCAAGTTTTGATTATAAAAAAAATAGTTTTTAATATCTGTCTGATATAGTACTGGGACAAAATATACCAAAATCACAAATGTTTTAAACCAAATAATCTGTAGTTAGTTTACATAAGAACTTTAAAATCGTTTATAATCGGCATATACGTTGAATCAGTTCCCATTAGATATACAAATGTCAGGAAGTGCGGATCCGATGAAAGTATTGTCAGAATCATTTGTCGTGGCTTCTACATAACTGAGATCCTGGCAGTGGAGACTGACGCCTCGTTTGCGACCAGTATGTCCCAACCTGCAAGCCTTTGAGATTATATAGCTTCTTGCAGCTTGGAATGGACTATTCTTGTATATTCAAGCTGAATGCATAATAATAACTTATTATGAAATTACAAAGTTTAATTCACGTTTTATTTTTTTACTCTGAAAATAGACTGGTAGATGTATGTTTTTGTGTAAAAAGAATTTTGTATATTACTATTATGTTATCAAATAATTATTTAATGAATGCTGTTTAGTTTTTTTGTGATTTTTGACTGTGTAAATAAAATATTTATGGAATCAGAGCAGATATAATTTAATGACATTCGCAACCCCGAACTTGAAGATTATAACATGTAAATACTGGAGACAGATGGCACAACTGAAGCCTATAATCTTTCAAGGAAATACCAAGATGTACTACTTACTGTTTTAGTTGGAACAAGAATATAACCAATATTGAAGATACTGTGTGGATACAAAGGTGGATGTACTTTGGATGATTTTAACAGTCTCATCTATCCTGTAAATAGTTTCAGTATATATTTATCTAGTAATTCTCTTTCCCAATGCATTGAAACTATATCTGCCGGCGTTTTCTTTAACAGGAAACAAAATTTGATGTTCACGTGTTGCTTTTTAAAGTTTGTCATCGCAAAATCGCCGAAAGTGTTAGGACGGGCTTAAGAAAAAAAAAAACTACTGCGATGGCTTCACGTGAAGGATACTCAGTCAACTAAACAGGGAGTGTTTAGTAAATATACCTAGCAGGAGAGGGCAGCACTGCCTACCCACTTGTGTATAGAAAGTTTTTTTTTTGAGACCCCCTTGTACAGTTCATAAATCTTGCGACTGCAAGTGCCCAATTGTGTTATGGAGAAGTTTACATATTCTAAAATTAATTTCCTAATATATTAGCGCAAAATTGGGTGACCATTGCCATTCTGATGACTGTTGAGTCGCCACTGTTTAAAGTTAAGACTTTAAGCACCTGTAGTTGTAAATAGTACCAAAACCTGCGTTTAAGTTCTGAGTTCTTTGCTAAAATTGTTGAACACAATTTTCTAGGCATTTTTTATATATGTGTAAGATGGATGACGAGGGTTATAGCAAAAAAAAACATTGTATAGAATAAAGTCATATTCAGAATAAAAGGACACAAATTCCAGACACAAACAACTTGTAAACTATGTAGTAATATACATAATAAAAAAAAAATACAGAATCGCAAAATAAAATGCAATTATAGTTGTAATCAATTGATACTAGAAACATTTTTACAAAAAAAAAATTCCTTATCCTTAAAATACACTGAACACGCACCTAATTGCTAGCGATATTCTTAAACATATCACCTAATAACAAACTGTCTAAAGCTTTTTGCACTGTTGGGTCTTTCAAAATAGGGGTCTGAGCAGGGGGCGCGACCGGATCAGGAGCCGTTATCGACGTTGGAATAGGAGAATCGTTAGACTTATTAAGGATATTTAATATCCGACTCTGTAATTCTGCCTGTTTTGAGTCGGATTCTTGAGAATCTGGCTGTATCCCTTCGGCTACTTCGTATTCGTGCTGCAGTTCACGCCTGTCTTGGAGATAACTTATAAGTTTATCGTATTGTGTGGAGGTCAATTGTCGGTTTTCCGCAAGTAGGTTTAACATCATCTGCAACGACATTTGCATATTATTTTTCCAGTGCAAGTCATTTATCTTTATAGAAAAGCTAATAACATACCTGCATGGCGGTAGGGTGGCGATCGGAAAGGCTTTGACCGGGAGTTTCAGGAGGCAATTGCTCACCTTTCATGTAGGACTCAAAATTGCGGGATATTAATATCATGGCATCTTCGATAGGCATATTTCTGTGTTCTAAAAATAGTTAATTAGTTTTGAATTTTATTTATAGGTTGGACATCTTTTTTCTCATGTTAGTATAATTAACCAGTATATTTATTTGTCAGTCAGAAACTGATTGTTGATTTGGCAGTCAGAAACTCTGACTGTAAAACAGTAAAATCACACGTGTCCTTTGAGGCCTTAAAAATGGGAGGGTAGGCCAAAATGTTGTGAAAATTTGAGTTTTATGGTAAAGTAAATAATTACATGAAAATAATACTGTAGCTAAAGGTATATTTGTGTAACAGGTTGTATGTAACTCTGGGAACTTACCCTGAGGAATGCCATGAAGAATGTTTAAAGTTAAACTTCTGTGTTCTTCATTTTGTGGCATTACTAGAATAGCATACAAGCAACCCCTACTGGAAATGTTGGCCAAAACTTTTCCGATAGGGACGTCTTCATTGGGAAATAATAAATCAACAATAAGCCCGAGGGTCTTTAGTTTCTGCTCGATAAACTCTGCATATTCTCTACAAAAATAGTACGTGCACTACACATAATTCTATGATTAATGAATTGATTTAATGATGCTCATTATAGTTTTCTGATACAAATTTTCAGTTGAAAAAACTGATAGAATTAATATGTTTATTACAACTTACGTAAGGGCTTTGGATACTACAATGATTTCACAGTCATTCTTTTCTGGCGGAGGGAGAGTGTCCATCATAGCTGGGTACTGTCCAGGTCTTGGTCCTGGAGGCATGAAATCTCGATCATCCCTTCCATAGTAAGAATTGTCTCTGTACATATCCATTTTTGTCGGTGGTTCGAATCTGTCTATGAAATGGTCATGTTCGTTGGAGCGTCCCCTACCATCGCCCCGTCCTCCTCTAGGCTTTCTAATATTTTTTCGCCCTCTATCGTCATTATGCTGAGATGGTCCTGGTGGACGAATATTTGGTCGGTCATCTTCCATGTTGTCATCCTGGAAATCTGGCTCATTTCTTTCAGGAGGTTGGAACTTCAAAGGCTGCTCGGGCTGAATACTTTTGGGGGGAGGTGTAGGTTGTTGTGCTGCCTGTGGTGGAGGAGGAGTCTTTTGAGGGGGAGGTATATTTTTACTTGGTGATTGGTTAGGAGCTGGGCTAGGCCTTTGTTGTAAAGCTGCCGGAGGTGGGCCCGGTTTTTTATTTAGATTAAAGCCCCCTGCCTTTTGAGGTTGATTACCTCCTAGTTTAGATTTATCTAGCGCTTGCTTAACTATAATCTTTCTTCCATGTAGCATAGATCCGTTTTCAATTTTGATGGCTGCCTGAGCTTCTGCTTCAGTTTCATATTGAATAAAACCAAAACCAACGTTCAAGACAAGCCCCAAAATATTACCATGAACTTTAAACTTTTCTTCTAAATCATTAGCAATTACTGTTTTAGGTATAGTGCCAACATAAATTCTTGATGCTGCAGTTGCCGGGTCTTTCATGAATTGCTTATCTTTTCTATACATTTTGCACTAGTCTTTACAACTTTCAAGTATTCTTGTTTATATTATTATAGTTACGTTTGTTTTGATCTTCTTATGGCAATTAGAATTCAGAAGATAAAAACATTTTTCTAACCTCACGCCAAATTTTATCAAAATGGTTTACTTTAAATAAGAAGAAATTAGCAACAAGCCATTAGGAGTAAAGCATAGACAAAGAAATATGAAGAGTAAAGGCATAGAATAATATTCTGTGCTTTCTGTTTGTCCGTTGGTTTATTAACCCACGACTAAAATAAATAAATAAATAAGATAAAATGAAAACGGTGTACATAAATTGAAGTCTAGTGAATATGTGATAAGATAAGTTTGCTGCCAAGACACGGAAAGCTTAAGAATAGCGAAAGGTTTTAACGGGGAATTAATAAAATGCTACCATTTAATAGTACCTTATTCACATAACATTGCTGAAATAATCGCTAAACTTTTGTTAAAGTCCCGAATTTTAAAAATATCTATTACACATACATACGATTATATTTTATTAAAAAGAATCTGTGTTTGAAGTTATTTGGGAACGTAACTAACTTGAGAGTTTTACATGTTTCATTTAATCTTCAAATCCATTCGTATCAATGTTGCAAGCAAGGGAGATTTTTCGAAAAGTTGAAAGTAGTGTTATTTAGGGCCAATATATTTGTATTCATATACACGTAAGTAGGTATGTAATAAGAATATAACAATATTAATAAAACACAGTTGTAAATAACATTGTTATTAAAACAATTTTTTGTACGGTCATACCTAACCTAATCTATTATAGATACAACTGCAGTTATATATAGTTATATTTGACACACATTTTGAAAATTCTAGGGCAGTGAGCGGTTTGGGTGATTTTTCCTAACATTTATTATGGAGATGCACTGGCAACATTGATTCATATTATAGATATGTGCGATCCTTTTCTTCTGTGCACATTTTATGTATACCACAGTAGAGAGGGTAGAGAGTAATAGAGTACGCCCAAGTGATCTTGGAGTATACCAGCATGTTTTGACATTTCATTTTTTATTTTTACCGTAGTATAAAGCTTTTTATACTATGTTTATACTTATTTGCTAATTTATTAGATATTGCCATTTAACTTATATATGATTGTGTTTCGTCAAAGTAGTCAATAAAATGTCAACATTAGTTACATATAAATTGAGTAAAACATTTTGAAATTGAACATTAAGATGAATAAAAGCTTGAGGAGCTACAAATTTTTATAAAATAAGTATATGTTATAAAAATTATAGATTGGTGTTGATTATATAAATTTCATAGATCATTAGATTATATACCTGCATACTTATTCTATTACTTCAAGATATCTATTGTTTATGGTAAATTTTTATATACCACATAATTTTACACATGTTGAAAGCAAGAAGGCTAGAGAGTAAGGAGACATAGCTCCTCGAAAAATCAGTGGTGGGGGTGGCACGAAAAACGTCGGCAATATGGCAGGCTCGCGTAGAAGCGCGCGGGATCTGCGATGCCGTTTACCCTCGTCTATCGCGGTTTCTCTCTCACACTATCGAAATGTCGGGTTCCATTGAGCCACGATCAGGGCTTTTGCAGGAACAATTTGCAACGCAACAGTATCTCGACGCTTTTGACATATTCAATAGAAAAACTGGAAATGCTCAAAACACAGCAAACAAAAATAACCTCGCTCGATTCTACGCAATGACCGCCATGATGAAGCACACCACGTGATCACAGTGCGGACGCTTTTCGTGCTACCCCCACCACTCGTGTTATGTCTCCTGTTCTCTAGTCTTCTTGGTTGAAAGTATCAACATACATTTTGTGACAAGTCAAATATTAAGTGAAAACATCTATAGAATGTAACCTATAATTATAGAATGTATTCGAGATCAACAAATAATTTGACATTTGATGGTTTATAGATTTGGAGGTTAGATTATGAATTTAAGACAAAATGAATAGAACCCAAGTATATAAATTGGGCCACAGTGCCATTAGGTACGGTCGCATGAATTACAGTCAAACCGTAAATACATTTGAGAACGAGTTTGCAAAACATCACATACCACTCAGTAATTTTCAACGAACACTATTGACTGTTGGATCTGCAGCAGTTTCCCTTCTAGATCCATTTCGGGCAGATATGATAGCATGTCTAGGAGAAACTTCTGGAGAACCAGCTCTAAAATATATGTTGGCAAAGATGGAGGAGTCAAAAGAAGGAACACGAATACTAAATGAACGACCTAGAATAAATACTGGTACAGTTGATATTGATTACCTCAAAAAGTTACCAGACAACACCCTCGGAAAAACTTATAGTAATTTCTTGGAAAACAATAAAGTCACTCCAGATTCTAGGACGACAGTTCAATTTATCAACGATATAGAACTAGCATATGTAATACAAAGGTATAGAGAAGCTCACGATTTAGTGCATACAGTACTGCAAATGCCTACTCATATGCTTGGAGAAGTTACAGTTAAGTGGGTAGAAGCTATCCAGACTAAATTACCAATGTGTATAGGGGGGGCTATTTTTGGACCCCTCAGATTAAAGCCGAAACACCGTCAGCTCTATGTGAACCATTATTTGCCGTGGGCTCTTAAAACAGGCATCAATGCAGAATTTTTAATGAACGTTTATTACGAAAGGAGGTGGGAACAGCCTTTGAGTGAATTTTATGAGGAAATGAACATACAGCCTTTATTATTCAAAGAGAAGAAGAGGAAAATCGAGAAGTCCGAGTAGTTGTATAGAAATGAAATGTATGATTGTAATAAATATATTTTAAAGCATTTATAAAATGACAATTATTACAATGATAATGGCTAGGATAATGGGCCACTCTGTTAAAAATGTACTTACCAGAAGTGTAATTGTTGATTAACTAGGATTTTTTTTTTATTTATAGGTAATGAAAGAAACGAAGAATTGTTCGATAAATAGTTTATTAAAGATTGCACAAAAGCTTTGCTATAGTAAAACTAGCAAAATATAAACTAAAATAGAATATGTCTAACTTCATCACATACATAAAAATACTTAAAAGTTCATATTGGCCTTACTGAAGATTCTACAGGTATATTTTGTAATCTTAAGAAAAATACTCAAAATGCGAAGTATATTTCAGCCTTACTGAAGATTCTATAGGTGATTTTGAACCTCAAAAAGAGAACTTCGAAAGATATCTGATATGTTTATGAAGTTGGCAACATGTTTTCAAAAGAACCTGAATTTGTAAGAAACGCTACCTTAATATTTCATTATCTCCTTGTTTCACTTGTATATTTTATTGAAAAATGGATATAATAAACAGATTGTTATTTTGTTGTCGTCTTTAATCAAAATATGGGAAAAAATCCATTAAATTGGCATCCAGAATCATCCAGTAGACTTCAAATTAAAACACTAGGATGAAGCGAATATAGAAACCTATAGGTAATACGGAGTTGTTATAATAGTCGTAAGTCATATCTTTAAAAGTTCAATATCTGACTTTTATATGTTTGAGAAGCGATCATCTTTTCGTTTCACCCTAGCATATATAAAGCTTTAAGCAAAAAACTATAATAATGGCAAGATTACATACTTATAGCTGTTATTAGTTCCTATATAAATAGACAACATACAAAAAAACACTTACTTATTTTTTAGACCTAATTTTTTTCACAGTCTTTGACAGTTGTGTACTGGCGCAGATCTACAAGTGCTTTAGTCAAAAAGAAAAAAAGGGGGGGGGGTAGTAAAAGTAGACTTTTTATGCAAATACTGAATTATTTTAAATATTAAATCAATCGGCTGCTTTTAATACTGAAACGTAAAAGTGATGCCAATAACATTTGTCAATTTCGAAATTTGCTCATGGCCAACAAATATCACAGTAAAAATTTTGGGATTTCGAAATTTTAACTCCTATTGACTAGATTTAGAAGCCATCGTTATTGTAGCCTGGCCACTTTTTCCGTTCACTTCTACAAACTCCTTAATTTTATTTTAAGATAAATTTGGTAATTACGTATTTCTAGCTAAGTCTAACATTTATATTTAACTTGTGTCATGTTAGTTCAGAGATACTCCGATAAAAATTAACCTTGTGTGAAGCCAACAAATAAATTAAATGAATTATAAATAAAAATAATGGTAATGTTAAGGGAATTCGACATTCTCTGGGAATTATGTGTGAAAATTATAGTGAATACGAGTTGCTTAATACAATGTGATGTGTCAGACTTTTAAGTTCCAAATATGTAGTTTTTCAATAAAAATACTGAAAAGAAAAGTGCAATTTATAACAAATGTATTACTGGATAATAGGACTGGAATAAATAATCGATTAATTGAAAAGTAATGGATTAATCGATCATTTGATTACATTTTCCTAAATAATCTATTAATAGATTAATTGATTGTGTATAAATTAATCGATCTTTTTATTTTTAATTTTATGAAAAAAATATATTCTTTATAACAAATTTTGCTTCTCAAAAAATAACATTGGCTTGAAAAAATTTGCCATTTGATGTACATAGTATTTACAAATTAAGGAAACATGAATATGATTAAAGAGGAAAAGTTTATTATCTCTGATTTTAGAGAAAAATTTTATGAGAAAAGCAGTTTGTTATTGAAAAATAAGTCTAAATACATTATTGAGATCCAAGGAAAAAACAACAAAACATTTTTTTGGGGTTAGGTATTAAAAATTTTATAAAGAATAACTTTTTCATTTTTGATTTTACGAAAAAATGTCAAAGGAATAAAAAAATGTTTGTTTTGACTTCAAATACTGAAATATAAAATGAAAAGTGTAATATTACGGATATTCTTGAAATAAAAAAAGCAAAAAAAAAAACCGAAATTCTCAAATTTTATATTTAGACTTATTTTTCAATACTTCAATAGCAAAAAACTATTTCTTATAACATTTTCCTCTAAAATCAGAAAAAAAGAACCTTTCCTCTTTAATCATATTCATGTTTCCTTAATTTGTGAATACCCTGTACTTCAAATATCAAATTTTCTTACGGTATTGTCATTTTTCTGACAAGTGATATTTGTTATGAAGAATGTTTTTTCATAAAATCAAAAATAAAAAAGTTTTCCCTCTTGTAAAGTCAATCCGGTGACCAGTGACATAAGGCATATAGGATATATGCCTATATATATATGCTATATAGTATATATATATATATATATATATATATATATATATATATATATATATATATATATATGCTATATAGTATATACTATACGAAGTATCACTTATCAGAATAAAAATTTAGAAGTTAATATCTACATACATTATCTACAGCTACGTATCTAGGGCCAGGAGAAATAATCGATTATCCAATTAATCGGAAATAATGGATTATTTTTGATAATCAATAATCGATTGTTATATTTCATAATCGACCCAGCCCTACTGGATAACCATAACCCTATAAAATATTGACGTCCCTTAAATATAATCTCAAAATAATCTCAATTTTATCTCTGTTAAATTTTGTAATAATTTAAGTACCATACATATCACAAAGACAATACTATAAGATTTTAAGCATACTAAAATTTTGCTAAGCGATCCGATTCCTTAATTTTAATATATTTTGTTTCCAATACATCAATATGTAATGTGGAACATAATTAATAACATTTTATCAGAATGAAATCGTGGTAATAAAATATAAATATGGATATTCTTTATACCAGGCACCAGATTAATTCAGTAGAAAAAGTAGTGACGACATCATTCTCTCCAAAATTATTCTAGAATTTCTACAAATCATTAATAGGTAATTTTGAAGTCTCGTTGCATTTTTTCGATTTTTGTTTAGTCAATGAATTTTCATATTTTAAATGTTAATGCGAAAAAGAAGATTCTATAACATTGTTTATATTACATTTAGTGATTTCTTCAAAGAATAAGTAAATTGTTTAAAAAATCGAAACCAGTTTTCCACAAATACCGATAAAATCGCGTTCTATTTATATACGAGGTATGGCTAGAAAAAAACCGGACTGATTATTTTGTCTTTAAATGGCAACAGGGTCACGCTTCACCGATGCACGGGAATGTGGCGTGATATTTCCCCCATCCACCACTAAAATTTCAAGGTCGTAGGTTGTTTTGTTTGTCCGCTACATAAAACTGTACTACTGTGTGCATTCGCGCTTCGTCGGAAAAATGCTGAGTGTAAAAGTTGAGCAACGTGTCAACGCGAAATTCCTAGTGCAACTTGGAGAATCGGCCACGGACGTTTATTCACCTTTAAGGGAAGTCTATGGCGATCAAAGTTTATCACGTACACAAGTGTTTGAGTGGGTGAAAAAATTTAAAGTAGGTAGGGAAACGGTTCATGACGATTTCCGCTCCGGCAGACCTTCCACATCAAAAACGGACATCAACGTTGAAAAAGTCGGTCTAATCATTCGAGAAAACCGTCATTTGAGCATTCGAGCAATGACTGAGCTTGCGGGAATTTCAAACGAGACAAATTTTGCACGAAAGTTTCAACATGAGAAAGGTTTGTGCGAAGATGGTGCTAAAGATCCTCACGCAGGAACAGAAAGAAGTCCGAAAGAACATTTGCGATGACCTTTTGAAGACCATTGAAAGGGAACCTAGGTTTCTGGAGAGAGTGATAACGTGTGACGAGTCATGGTTTTTTACCTACGATCTAGAAACAAAGCGACACTTGACGCATTGGAAGTCCCAGTTCACCACGACAAAAAAAGGCACGCATGAGCAAGTCAAAGTTCAAAGCGATGATGATTGTTTTTTTCGACATCAAAGAGATTGTGCATGTTGAATGGGTACCCGAAGGTCACACTGTCAACCAAAAGTACTACAAAGAGGTGTTGAACACACTTCGTGAACGGGTAAGAAGAAAACGGTCCGAATTGTGGAAAGATCAGTCCTGGGTTCTTCATCAAGACAACGCTCCCCTGCTCACAATGCGCTCTCCGTCAAGACGTTTTGGCCAACCATGAGATCCACGTGTTAGAACATCCGCCCTACTCACCTGACTTGGCTTCGTGTGATTTTTTTTTCCCAAAAGTCAAATCCGCGTTAAAGGGAACAAGGTTTGCTACAGTAGAGGAGGTAAAAAAGAAAGCGACGGACGTCATGAAGCAGCTTTCAGAAAATGATTTTCAACACTGCTTTGGGCAGTGGAAAAGTCGCATGGAGCTGTGTATTGATCGAGGAGGGGAGTATATAGAGGGAGACAAAATTGTTGTGGAAAAAAATAATAAAATGTCTCACAGCACCAGTCCGGTTTTTTTCTAGCCATACCTCGTATTTTGCCACCTAAAGTATTTATTTTAAATACATAGTTTAGGTATTAATAATTGAATACAATATATGCATTATATTCATTTTGATAAATTACAGTATATTCATATCCGAAATTCAGTGATTATCAATGTGTGATCGCCTCGTGACTCGCTGAAATCCACAATACTATTGCCATGAACTGCGGTAAACACTCGTGTCGATTTTGGTACAGGTACATATGGTTAGAAGTGCATTGTTCTGCATACGTTTTATTGTGTTTTGTTTACATGCTTTCAGGGTATTTTAAACAAGTGTTTGCTTTTCAATCATACCGGCTATTTAATTTGATCATATATAAGACTGATAGATAATAAATACATTGACTAGTCTCTCCTAATTGCGGTCTTGGTAATAAATGACGTTCACATATTTTTGTATAGCTACTGAATCTCGGATTTGAATCAACTATAGAGTTCAACACATAGTTTAAAGTTGAATTAAAATGGGGAGGGTGGGAAAAGTACTTGCCCACCCTTGGTAAAACACCGCGAGTCGCCACTGCGTGGTTGCCAAAACATGTACCGAGGAACGTATGGTATAATCTTTTGGTGTTCATGGAAATTGGTCTACTGTTTTTGTTGCTGCACCAAAGATTGCAGCCCCTTCCCACCATTATTTTAATAAAGATAAAATTAATTGCCTAACTTGTCAGAATGACAGTTACGTGTTTATTAGAGCAAGTTTAGTATAGTAAATTCTCAATTATTTTAAGAATTTGTTAAGCTATTTAGACGAAAACGAGGACTATTTAAAATTCTTCATAACGATGAATATTAACTCATGTGAATTTAACCCCGCTAAATCATGGAAAATAGAAAATTTTTCTATTGAATTAGTTAATAGCCTTACGAACTATCCATACTTATACTTGGATTATATATACTTTGGGTATTTGCTCATTTAAAAAAAAAAAAGAAATTTTAACATATAAAAAACGTTTTTAAAACCCAATTCTGAATATTCACTGACACCAATATTTGTATTATATTTGTACATTTAACATTCCAGTGAATACCTTTAATATGATTCATTAATTATGGATATAATAGACACCCATCATATCGTACACAAATCGCAAAAAAATGCTGTAAGCACTGAACAATAAAAAAAGGAACAAGGATGAAAAACACAAAATTTACATCCTTCATAAGGATTATAACCGTACAGGTTTACTTTCTAACAAGTGTAAAGCTGCCAGATACCTATAAATAATCAAGTCCGGCATTAGTCATTGGGTCATATTGTTTAAGATTCCTCATAGCGGTGCTTGTCCTCATTTTTCCAGGAGCTAACCTGGATGTGCGGCGGTGGCAAGAAACTACGTAAAGATTGTATTAGCTGGATAGTATCCATCAGAGCTGTAACATTAATGACGACCTGTCAGCAAAGTCAATTTGGCCGAGGAGATTTTAGGAGTGATTTGGGGGTGTTCAGATAAGATCAAAGCTTCTTGGGTCATTATTCGAAAGCCGCCATGCGGGGCTCTCGAGAATTCAACTCGGTATTTTCATCATGAAGAATTAAAATGGCGAGGAAAAATTGTTTTGTCCGTTTCAAATATAAATTTGAAATATTTTAAAAAGTATTATTATAAACAATCTTGCAATATTATTCCAGCTTCATTCGGTTGTCGCCATAACCTCACTTTCGATAGCCTAACCTAACCTCACTTTTTGCAATTATTATTGTCATTGTAATATTTCTGAAGTGTTTTATAATCATAAAATTTTGCCTGTTTGTTCTCACACTTTCACTTTGGTACAAACTGTGCGGGAGTTACATGATTATCTGAACTATTTTTTTCTTTTAACTATGTTTTTAGTATACAGTGTGTCCATCTAGTGTTATGAAGTGTATTTTTTTCTACGACACTGCATAATATTTCAAGTCCTACAATATAAAAATAATAACCATTATACAGGATGTTTAATTTTTTCTGAGCTAGTACCAATTTTGTTTTGTCAAATAGCAATTTGTATTTTCTATTATCTTTTTCGTTTCTATATGAAAAATACAGAGTCTGTTGTGTTGATACTGTCAACAATGAAAACGACTATATTTTTAAGCTATGTGTTAAAAATACAAATTGGCCTGTGATATACAGGGTGCAAAAACCGCCTTACCAAACATTATAAAATACAATGTAAAGAATCTCCTTTTTTTTAATGAAACACTCTGTATATTAGTACATGATCAGATGCGCCACTGCAGATCTACAAATTTCCTATATCATCCCCTATAGCTACGTTAAATAGGTTTTTTTAAATGTGTTTTATAAATGTAGACAGTATATAAAAATTATGAAATTGTAGATGTTGTCGCCATAACCTCACTTTTTGAAATTATTATTGTCGTCATGGTAATATTTATTTCTGAAGTGTTTTAGTTCATAGAATTTTGTTTGTTTGTTCTCAC
This sequence comes from Rosalia funebris, assembly GCA_037954035.1. Taxonomy (NCBI): domain Eukaryota; kingdom Metazoa; phylum Arthropoda; class Insecta; order Coleoptera; family Cerambycidae; genus Rosalia; species Rosalia funebris. The sequence goes on from JAZFAV010000015.1 coordinate 39,512,444, forward strand.
ACTTTCACTTTGGTACAAACTGTTCGGGAGTTACAAGATTATCTGAACTATTTTTTTCTTTTAACTATGTTTTTAGTATACAGTGTGTCCATCTAGTGTTATGAAGTGTATTTTTTTCTACGACACTGCATAATATTTCAAGTCCTACAATATAAAAATAATAACCATTATACAGGATGTTTAATTTTTTCTGAGCTAGTACCAATTTTGTTTTGTCAAATAGCAATTTGTATTTTCTATTATCTTTTTCGTTTCTATATGAAAAATACAGAGTCTGTTGTGTTGATACTGTCAACAATGAAAACGACTATATTTTTAAGCTATGTGTTAAAAATACAAATTGGCCTGTGATATACAGGGTGCAAAAACCGCCTTACCAAACATTATAAAATACAATGTAAAGAATCTCCTTTTTTTTAATGAAACACTCTGTATATTAGTACATGATCAGATGCGCCACTGCAGATCTACAAATTTCCTATATCATCCCCTATAGCTACGTTAAATAGGTTTTTTTAAATGTGTTTTATAAATGTAGACAGTATATAAAAATTATGAAATTGTAGATGTTGTCGCCATAACCTCACTTTTTGAAATTATTATTGTCGTCATTGTAATATTTATTTCTGAAGTGTTTTAGTTCATAGAATTTTGTCTGTTTGTTCTCACACTTTCACTTTGGTACGAACCATTCGGGAGTTACAAGATTATCTGAACTATTTTTTTCTTTTAACTATGTTTTTAATATACAGTGTGTCCACCTGGTGTACGAAAGTGTATTATCTTCTATGACATTGCATAATATTTCAAGTCCTATAATATAAAAATAATAACCATTATACAAGATGCTTCATTTTTTCTGAGCTACTACCAAATTTGTTTTGTCAAATACAACTTGTATTTTATATTATCTTTTTGGTTTCTATATGAAAAATACAGGGTCTGTTATGTTGATACTATCAACAATTAAAACGGTCAGCAATGACTTTTTTAAGTCGTGTTAAAAATACAACTTGGCCTGTGATATACAGGGTGCAAAAACCGTTTTACCAAACATTATAAAATACAATGTAAAAAATCTCCTTATTTTAAATGGAACACTCTGTATATTAGTACATGATCAGATGCGCCACTGAAGAATCTACAAATTTCCTATATCATCCCCTACGTTAAATAGGTTTTTTTATAAATGTAGACATGTTATATAAAAATTATGAAATTGTAGATTTTGGTTCATTTAAAACAAAACAAAAAGCTTTAGATCCTGACGCATTCTGAATAGTGACAAAATCTATCTAGTTTTTTCGTTAAATTTTTCTAATACTGTTAAACTGCTTATCACTGTATGTTCTCATTCAATCAAAATTGGCTTCACATATCAAACTGAACTACACAAAGAAAACAGGTCGTTTAATTCTATAATCTCAAGTTCGCTCAATATGACTCCATTCCGTTTAAAAAATATACTACTTTATTTCAATAAAAATGGATTTGTTTAAAATTTATTTTTATTAGAAACGTATTATTAAGTTAACGTTTTTAAGTTAACGTTTTATTGAATTTTATCATATATTATTAAATATATACAAGTATAGATGTTTTATTAATTCAAATAATTTTTTTTTATACATTGAAAACACTAGTTTATTGTTCTAAAACATTTTTTTAACAAATCCATTGAAGGAACATTTGTTTGAGCCAAGAAATTCTGTTTATTTGTGTAGTTGTATTTTGTTCAAGTTTTTTATTGAGTTTAATAAAAACTGGAGATATCAATTTAACATTTCCAATTGTAAATTGTATTGTTTCTGTAAAAATTGAAACTTTTTCTTTAGAATTCTTTTTTATGTAAAAAAAAAAATTGTTTATATGGACTTTTTGAAAAAAAAAAAAAAATGGAGGACTATTCTTAAGCAAAAATTAAAAACATGTAACACGAAAATTAGAATAAGAGAATTTACACCTAATTTAAAGATTTGTATTACATATTTGAGTAAAAAAAATATTCGAAGAGTATATACTGCTACTTGGTAAAAAATTCTCTAAGCCCATAAAATTCAAAAAGAAATTAGTCATAATGATAACTTACAATAAACCTTCCCTTAATTATTAAATGTTGATTATGATGCATACTTACAGGCCATGAAATGATAAGAATATCTTACTTGAAATACAAAAAAAAAATCCTTGAACTCATACATAACGTTTGTTTAAAATTTCCACTTACTTTTCTGTAAAGCCTCCGACTGCTTTCCGTAGGGCTTACACATAGCAGGCCGCACGTAAGTCTTCATCCTGCCCATATTTTTCATAACCTCCGCAAACGCCCTTACAATCTTCTCCTGCCCTCCCTCAGACATCCCCTTATTATCGGCTGGCGCGGACATCCCTGGGGTGGGAGCCCATGCGCCATTATGAAGAGCCAATAAGTCCTTATTAGCTGCAGACAAACCTACAACAAAACACCATACCTTCGTCTGAAAAATCAAAAACTGATACCAGAATACTCTACCGTCTAAACTTTCCAAATTGGCTCGCAAGAAATCCGTGAGCTTATGGTCCATCAGGGGCAAATCGAAATGCTGCTTTTGCTGCCCCTTAGCCATGTCCATCTGCTGTTGCAGTTGCATTTGTTGTCGTTGCTTCTCGAGGTTGGCATTCAATTTGTCGATATTCTGCTGGGCAATCACCCGGTTTTGTTGTTGGATCAGCGCTGCAGTGATCTGCTGTTGTGTGGGGGCCACGGATTTTGGCCTCTCTAACATCTGGGGAGTAGGCTTGGCTTCCAGATTGTTTTGGCCGGTTAGGTCTACAGCGCTTAGACCTAGGGAGATTAGGAGTACTATAGGTGTTTCGAGATGTTAAATATCAGGGGCAGCTCTTTTAGATCTCGTTTAACTAACTATGCCATGTGAAGAAGCTTTAACATCTTCACATGGCATACAAATTTGGTTTGCATAACCCTTAATTATCAAAGCAACATTTGTTGCTTAAACACAATGTGTTAGAATAGAATTAGAATACTACTGACCATGCAAACTTATTATATTTAAATTAGATTTCGAGAAGAATTTTCAAGTAGAATATTTGTAAGATGAAAGGGGATAACAAACTGAAAAATTTATTTCTAATGGCTTAACTATAATAGCCAAATATGGAAGAAAACTTTATACCATCAAGAGTGTACAGAAAAAATTCTCATGAAATACTTTTGCATAGAGGGCACAACCATTTTGAAACTAAGAGCACTATTAATACTTAATTTACATAATTAATTAGTACTTATATTTTAGGATTTTTCAAAAATGAATAATTCTGCACACAGTCTGATAAGATTTGGCTGAAATAATGTTTCAAAAAATAATTATTATTTGCAACATAAGGTTATAATCAGCGACATATTTTATGGTACAAGTTTTATTCAGAGACCCAGTAAAAATATCTAAATATTTGAAATTATGAGAATCAGTACAAGAGTTTATTTAAATAGTTTTTGTATGTACAAAAAAAAATTATATTTAAAAAAATTATAATACTTGACCAAAAAATTTGAAATTTCATTGTTTTGGAATTTTTATTTAATTTCAATTATATATTGTCATTGATATAATATTTTTAACCTGGATTTTAAGACCTAATTTTCAATAGATAGAGAAAGATTTAATGCACTTTCCAACAGATTTTAGTCAATCTTATGATTGGGAAAGGTTCCCGCATTTGTTGATGTTTTTTTTTTCGATTTCTTGCAACTAAGGCCAACATGACGGTTTTCTATTTTTAAAGTGTTTCTTTAATTGCATGTATTATGTAAATTATTTTTACTGTATTAACATATAAACCAAACACACTGTGTAAGTCTATCACTAACTTTCTGCTGTTTACATTTAAAAATATTTAGTTATTTTATGAGGCTCCGAAATTTATTAAAAAATTATTGAATGAGTAAATTAAGTAGCATGAAGTTCCACAATTTCTATTTCCTTATTACTTTTTTAATGATTATTCCATAGTTTACTAATATAACTAAAAATAAAATTGAAATAGCAAAAAAAAATGTATTCGAACAATTCTTCTGTCTGTCCCAGGCTGATATTTAAAACATTTACAATCTATTTATAAAACTAACCCAATATATTTAATGCATCTTTTCAAATAAAACCGATTATTAAATTTTATATTGCAAACTATCTGTCAGAAATCACTTAATGAACAAAATGTTTGAAGAAATGTAAATAAAGATACTTACGATTTCTTATTTCAGCGTTGTTCGGTTGAGCTTCGCTCAAATAAGCCGGTGCGAGGTGTTGAAGAGTCTTCTGTGTTAGCTCCATCTGATTTTTATAGTAACGGCAAGCAGGATTCGGGCAATTTTGAACTACTTCTATTATGAACTCTTTCTCCATTCCAAAGTTCTCTCTACCAATTGTATAAGAATCCATCACCTATTTAATACGATATAAAACATATAAAAATAAACATCTCAGGAAATTGTGGAGGTTTTCTACAAAAATTAGACTTTAATATACATGAAAATATGATACATACAGCCCTAACAGTGGCTTCTACACCAAGGTGTAATCCGTGAGGCCCATTCATGTGCTTTAACATTACGGCATTGGCAAAATGTTCGAAAGGCAAGATAATTTTTCCATTTTCCCTTAAAATTAACCTGCCTTGAGAGTCCAGAGTAACTCGAGAGGCCATCATTCTAAAATTAATATCATATGTTAATTATTTGCCAAGTGTGTTACTAAATCCCAATATAACTGGGACTGGGATATTCCTTATTTTTAATAACTATTTTATTCTGTTTTTCTTATTTTGATCAATACTTACGCAACTCTGAGATTTCACTAATGAACCATTTTGTTTAGTTACGTTATATTTTAAATAAGTTTCTTGGCATCACAAAAAGTTCTACTTACTGCAAGTAAGCGGCACTGGGAAGCATCGAGATCTCCTTGAGTTCTGTGAAACATTGCAGAAGCTCCACCGACTGGTTCCATCCCTTATTTTGCAGATAGAGTTGGAGCAACATGTACAGTTTCTCTGTAACATAACCTGTTCCAGGAAAACCCAAGCCTGCAGACGAGGGTAAGTCGTTAACCGTGGTTTGCTGGATTCCCTTGGCTAGTACGTTTTTCATTGTTTCTGCAAGATCCATTTTCGGGTCGACTTATGTAAACTAACTGAGATGTTCTCACGTTACCGACCTGCAAAACCGGCGAATTTTTGCTCTCGGACTGAATTAACTATAATTTGCGATGTCCGTACTTACATTTCCTGTTTGAAATAAATTGTAATTCACATCCGCAGCATCATTACATCGGAGATTAGTCTCGTACAACTTAACACAGCTGATTTTTTTGGGAGCATATTTCAGCTTTCGCGATTGCGCGCAAACTGATGGAAGCAATGGCAAAATCATTAAAATTTTATACTGTGCCCGTTTCGCTTCTCAAATTATGAGTACCCAACGTGACATTCCGTGAACTGTCACAGTCTAAGCCACGGAATAAGAAAGCGATTGAAGCAACTGGGAGCTGTACCCGTTTCTTAATTTTTTAAGTTTAAGTTTAATTACAGTGTAATATAGGTACGTCTAGTAAATCGATGTTAAATTAATTTTGAGAAATCAAAGTGAACTTCGTGTTCACTTCGTGTTATTATTATTGAAATGAATATTTTCATTTTCCCCATACTTTTCATTACAGAAAACTGTACAACGTTAATATTAATATCGATATCTTAGCATAGATGTCACGAACATAAATGGCAGAGCTGGGTTCGGATACAAGTAAAATGTATTTGAACCCTGGATACGGATACTTCAATTGTATCCGGATACAAGATGTAAAGTTTCGGATACTTTCGTCGAAAAAGTATTCGATTACATGTATTCGAATACCTTTTTACGGATACCGGATACTTCGATATTATAATTAACAGTGGGTTATTAATATAACTTGTAACAATACCAACAAATACTGAAATATAGTTACCATTCACTATAATAAAAAATATAGAACTAGTACAAACACCTGTGACTGAAAGAGTCCTTTAAGTTTTACATTTACAAATCATGTTGACCCTTTCAAAACGTAGGCATCATGTTAATCTGTTTTTAAAAACTCTCATATGTTAACCTAACCTTTATTATCTTAAATAAAAAACAAGGATAACAAAAAAATATATATTTAAAAATTGGAAGACAACATCAATTAAATGTTTTTAGAATGTGATTTGGAAAGCACAAGCACCTCAAAATACTCGTATTCAACGTAGTACGCCTTGGTACGTCGATAAACGTGGCAATCGAAAAAGGCCTTTCCACTGGCGCCGACGAAGGTAAACAAGTATTATATTTCATAGAAAGTTTTTTTTTTAAATGGGATACTCATTTAGGATGGATATGTATATTCTTTTATCTTCCAGATACCTTAATAATTCGAGTTATATTTTGGAAGTTTTGTTGTTTTATATTTAGTTGGTCAGAATTTAATAATGGTAATTCATTAGTAGTGTCTCCTAATCCCTCGTCAAAGTCGAAAAACTCATTTTTTACCTTTTCTTTATTATCGTCGGACTCATTGGAAGATTCGGGTTCAAGAAGTTTTTTTGCTTCTAATATTATACATTTGTTTATATCGTTTACAAATTTTTGGGGATTTTTTACCACATTATACCATCTCAGTTTAAATTGTGGCAGAAGAACTGCTGCTATAATAAGATCTTACCAACCTAGATGTAAAAATTTTTTGAAGCGCCTGGTTAAGCTGTTTATACACATTTGAAGGTGTTCTCCTCCATACTTAAGTTTTGATTGAACACCTAATTTTTCATATTTATTTACTAACGAGACCAAATTGGGTAACAAGTATCCAAAATATGTGTTGTTTTCTCCTTGTAATAGGCCTAAAGTTGTAAGTTTTTGTATTCGGATAAAAAAATGTATTTGAATACCGGATACATTAATTTTATTTTGCAGATACGGATAATGAATACAACATTTCGAAAAGTAATCGAATACGGCCTTCGGATACCAAAAAAGTATCCGAATACAGTATCCGGATACAAAAGTATCTGGATACTGCCCAGCTCTGATAGATGGTACATATACATATTTATCTAAAGGATATTACCAATATCGGAAATTCCTTAAATAAAAGGACATTCATAAAATCTAGGACAAATTTTAATCATAAATATTTTCTTTGGCATACAAAGACTTTTTAAATTATGGTATTTATTGCATTAGAAATATGTTGCACAGCAATATACCATTTACAATTACAATGTACATTAATTAAATAATGTAATGAAATACTTCAGATAGTAATAATGAATTTGATTTAAGTATTAGTTATGCTCTTGATCAATAGGGGACGCCCCCTATTGATCCTGACCATTTTCAGACGATAAACAGAAAGGTATATTATGTAGTAAAATGTTATGAATACATACTCGTATATTGTATATATAATTTGTCCGTTTGAGGCCAAGAGTATAATTATCTCTAAAATGTAATGCACAGCAGCCTATATTCCAGGGAAACCATTTCGAAACGTCTTATCACATTGTTTCTTGATAGTACATGCTTTTTATGAAATGTACCATGAAGAGAGAAAGTAGTGAGTCACTTTAGATTAGTTCCTCCGAAATTTAGACACGGATTAATTAATTTTAAAGCTAATTATGCTTTGGCGCACAGAGGGCGTGCCCATTTTTAGGTCACGGACTTAATTAATTCCGAAAATTAATTTATTACTGCCTTATATTTCAGGAGACCATATCAAGTATCGCATTTACATTATTTATTTATGCACATACATATTTTGTATATTCTTTTTATTCATTGACTGTTTAAACTCGAACATTATTCTTAGTATACAGTTAAATTAAGAAAAAAAACCGTATAGTTCCTATTATGATAATAAACCGAGAAGTTAATAAACCCAAATATTAGGAAGTGTATTTTTTTAAATATACTACGGGGCTTCCAGTAAGGAAGCTCGATTTTTAAATATAAATAACACAAGTTGTACGTAAGAGATTTATTCATCCATTATCCATTATTTTATTTGAAAGAATATTTTATGGCATGAAGTATAGAATATAACGTCGTTCAAATGTCTGCCGCGGCTTTGCTTGATGACACGTATTCGGGAGGTCTAATGTTCGATGATTGTCGCATAAATCTGGCCGAATTTGCTGGATGACGTTGGTTATGTTGACTTTTAAGGCTTCAATTGTTTGCAGTTTATTCGCGTAGACCTGCGATTTAAGATAGCCCCAAAGGAGGAAGTCTAAAGGCGGTAAATGCCACGGTCTCGGTGGCCAGTTCAAGTCGCCGCTGCGCGAGATAACCATGCACTCAAATCGTTCTCGCAGAATGTCCATCGTGACATGCGCTGTGTGGCACGTAGCATCGTCCTGTTGGAACCACATGTCGTCGGTATCCATATCATCCAGTTTAGGCCACAAAAAGTTGATTATCATCATATTATCAGTTATGGCAGTCCCAGTTTCATTTTGGAAGAAGTACGGGCTGTTGATTCCGTCAGATCAAAATCTTCATCAAACAGTGACTTTCTCGGGATGCTTTTAGTGCTGGTGTGTATCTCGTGTGGACTTGTCGTCCTAAATCCGACAATTTTGCTTGTTCACATATCCATTTATCCAAAAATGGGCGTCGTCGCTAAAGATGGTTTGATTCGCCAAGTTGAAGTCACAGAAAGGCCATGTTATTGTGAACGACGATAAATCGACTCCCTCGGGTTTTCCCGTACACTTACTCTCACGTACAGCAGCGATGTTTTCAGCAGACCTTACGTTTTGGTGACGTACGGGTGTTGGCTGATTATTTATCAAACCGGTTGACTTGAATTTGGCCACCAAGCGTCGAATAGTCAACTCGGCGGGACCGCTGTGGCGAGGATAAAAATAACGTAATGCGCGGTACGTTTATCGAACGGAGCACTGATTTTCAAAATAAAATTTGATAATTTGCACACGTTGTTAAACGCTATCACCTTCCATAGTGATTTGCCATATACTCGTACTACTGACCAATTCATAATAAATTTGATAGATCTTGCTTTAACAACATGGTCGCTATAACTTAACAAATTTCAAGCGTTTCTATTGAAGAACCCTGTACATTAAATGGAAAGTTAAACAATTTTTTTTCTGATATTGGTTCTTGCAAAAGGTGAATGATTTTGTTAACACTAATGAATTGTCCTGCACATAGCACATGGTTCGTACACAACGGACACAATATTCTCAATAGGAACGGATTAAATTCCAACGAGTAGGTATAAAAATTCGCACAGTCGTATGCAAATGTCCTGTCGCGTTCGATGGCACTCTCGTCTCACAGACGGTCGATATAGCACCTCGTGGGATGAATATACACACTCGGTTTATTTGTGAAAGAATAAAATACCTATATAACTTGCAGACGTCGCGAGTTTGCACGCCGGACATATGGCGCGTCGCGGCAGTCCTCAGCATTTAAGATTATATAATCGTTTATTAGAAAATAAATACAATAATTTACAAGTATTGCAACACATGACAGAGGATTAATAATATAAATGACGTTTGTGCTGGTCAGTTGTTACTAAGAGAGACTGTCTGGAACATGAATCACTTTATATAGTCCTGTGGTAAGCCGTGAAAGAAATAACAAAGGATAACAATAAAATATGGTAGTTTGACACTAAAAGATTTAGTGCACGTTTAGAAAGTCCCCCACCCCCTTATTTAAGAAACAGAGGGACCTGAAAGAACGAAAATTGACATGCATACATTAAACAAAACACAACAGGATGATACAAATACAAACTAGGACTGCCCATCAATAATAGGAAAAAGTGTGAGATTTCTCTATGTATGCGTAGAAGAAAAAGTGAGGGCAGCATCTACAATAATGTTGTTTCTCAAATCTCCTATACGTATTCTAGAATTTTACAGTGTCCCGACATGTCTGAACCACAGAATAAGGGTTTCTTATTCCTTATTATAATTACTTGTTACTAAAAATACGTACTACGACTTAATGAAGTAGTTGTATCCTTAGGCAGAATGTAGTGTTGTATGAACAAGAATAATATTGAACAACAATGCATAAACAATGCACTGTATCTGTATGTGACGATATTTTTAGAGCCCTTGATCACAAATGTTCTAGTATTTTGGCAATACTAAGTTTCACTAAACCCTTTAGTACTATATATTACGAATTTCTTGTAATTAAATATATGTATTACGATGTTAATGAAGTAGTTGTATCCTTAGGCAGAAAGTAGTGTTATATGATGCAGGATAGAATCAGCGATTCATTACTTTTGAGGTTCCACAAGGCCCAATTCTAAGTTCTGTATTATTGTGAATGTATATAGCAGATATTTTGATTTATGATACAAAATCGCTATTGTGCATACTGATAACACTTTATGCTGATTTTTTTTTCTGAAAATTATATTTTGGCAGCTACTTATACTGGGTTCGTTATAATGACGTGACACTTTCTGTATTCAAAACTGTATAACTAAAATATAAGTTCTTCTTCTTCCTCTTCTTTAGCCTGTTCTCGTCCACTCTTGAATACAGGCCTCTTCCATGTTTTCCATCGCTGTCTGTTTTGAGCACTCAAAATTCAGTTCTTGCCGATTTTCCTCTGGACATCATCCCTCCATCTTGCCTGGGGGTGTCCTACACTCCGCCTAGTTTTCCTGGGTCTCTACTACATTATGGTCTTTTATCCACTTGATGTCATCTTTGGCGATATTACAATTGTTGTGCACTAGTTTAATCCTCAATGAAGTATGGATCGATGATTCCAGTACTAACCATATGGTTACTTTGAGGCTATAAAATGGTTCTTGATCGAGTTTACATGGATTGGTATATTGGTGCCCAGTATCTGCAGGTTTACTTGTCGACTAATAATAACAGATAAATGTGAGCTTCATCTAACACGAACAAGTTATCTAGGATTTCAGGACATTTATGTAGCAGACGACATAAATTGATGACAAAAATTTAGTCGGGCAACAGTTTTCATCCTTCAACGGTACGACTTATTTTTTTTTCTTTGTTGAAAATGCGGCGTAAGCCTGTTTTAAATATATTATGTAGTCGAGTGGCAAACAGCAGCATGTTCAGGATGCTGTAACACGGACTCTCTTACCCTTTTTCGATTTCTCATCTATGCACTACAAGCCTAGCAGTGTGCTTGGGATCGTTATCTTGTTGGAGTAAATAACGTCCCTCAAGGTCAAGTCTTTGAACACTTGGTCTTAAGTTATCCCTTAGAATGTTTAAACAGACATGTTGGTCCATAATACCGTCAATGAAAACTAACTTGCCTTCCCATTAGCTGACATGCACCTCCACAATAAAACATTACCTCCTCCGTGCTTCACTGTAATACAAACATTTTCTATTTTCAAGGCAGTATTTTTTCCTCCAAACTTTATTCCGGCCGAAAGGGTTAATTTCTGTTTCGTTCCTAAAGATAATGCTTTCCCCAAACTCATTATAGGTTTTGTTAGCATGTTTTCGAGCAAATTCCAAATGTCTTTTTCGATTTTTTTCTGAAATTAATGGTTTTCTTCTGGCAACCCGACCGTTATAACCCACTTGATGCAAGCAGTTTCTAATTCTTTGATGGCTAATATTTTTTGAGAACTCTTCCCTGATCTCTTTTTCAAGTTTTCGAGCGCTTGTTTTAGAATTAATCTTAATATTTTTCACAACACTACATTATTCCCGTGCAGTTAACTTGCACCAACATGCTAAGTTATAGGAACTGGTGGATTTGTACTGATTTATTACGTACTGTATAGTGGCATGTGATTTTCCAATTATGTCACCAATATTTCCAAAGGATTTTTTCTCTTTCCATAAATCTACTATGATTTTTCTAATAGTAGCGGGAATTTCGCAATTTTTATCACTCATTTTGTTCCTACTACACAAAACACAGACTAAAAAGTGACGTTCTTAAACAAGCATGATTTAACTGTTTCAAGCAAAACTTGACAGACCAACTTGATAAACTGTTGATAACTCATGGTGCTGAATAGCATTTTATTAAAGTGTATGGATACTTATTTGACATAATTTCTTGTTACTAATATCATTTCAATTATTGTTGTTCAAATAAAGTGTTTCAAGCGACTTTATTTTTATTACGCCTAAGGAGATGGCGGATATTTACTTGAAACATATCATCATCATGAGGTCATCAGTCCTAAGACTGGTTGGACGCTAACCTCCAGCTTCTCCTATCTTGTGCTAACCTACGCACTTCGCTAATTGTGCTACAACCTACATCTCTTACTATTTGGGAGTAGTAGTCTAATCTAGGCCTACCTCTGCCTTTCTTCACTTCTATTTCTGCCTCCAAAATATCGCAGACTATTCCCCCATGTCTCAGCAAGTGGCCTACCATGTTTTCCACATACTTCTTTTCTCGCCGACTTTCTCTAATACTTCTTCGTTTCTAACCCTATCAGTCTACGGTATTTTCATCATTCTTCGGTAACACCACATCTCAGCTTCTAATTTCTTCCTACTTGCTTCCCCTACCGTCCAGGTTTCGCAACCGTATAGTGCCGTGCTCCATACATACGTTTTCAAAAATTTCTTCCTTGTTTCTAAGTTTATTACCCCCGAGCATAAAAGTGCTTTCTTTTTGTTAAAAGCTACTCGACCCTGCGCTATTCTTTGTGTTATATATTTATCGCTTCTTCCATCCTAATTTATTTTACTTCCTAAATAAGTGAAGTTTTTAACTTCCTCCAATCTTTCATTATTAATTTGTACTTTCGTTTTTGCTCTGCTCTGGCGCCCTCTGCACACTAACACTTGAGTTTTGTTTTTATTCACCCTCATTCCGTATTTCTCTGTCAACACTGCCTTCATTTCGTTCAACGCTGATTCTAATTCCTCCTTACTAGATGCTAATACTGCTATATCATCCGCGAATCTCAGCATTTTTAGTTTCTGTCCCTGTACTTTAATCCCGAAATCCACTCTTCTTTTACCAATTAGAAATTAGTGGTGATAGGCGCACATCCTTGTCTTACTCCTTTCCTAATACCTACTTCCCTTCTTTCCCCTTCTATTTCTATAACAGCAGTTTGCACTTTGTATAGATTGTGTACTACTCTCCTATCTCTATACTACATTCCCGCGCTCTTTAGTATCTCGAACATTTTCTCACATCTTACATTATCAAAAGCTTGAAACATATATCTAATTAAATTTAAATAAAAAATATCACTAAGAAAAATATTGAAAAAGAGACTAGCGGATGGAGACTTTTTTGACTGACTGTATATTGAATGTGAATATACACAGTGCTCGACTTGGCCACGCGTAAAGGGCATTCTTTTCCCTCCGAGTGCTGCCTCACTCTTTCTTCTAGGAATACCTAGAGAATCTCACACTTTTTCCTATTTTTGATAAGCAGTACTTAATTAACACTCGGTATGTTAAGGAAATATTATTTCGACAAATTTTCTGAGAGATCTCTCATAATCCTTTATTGCTGATGTAGCGCATTAAAATATAACGATACCCATAGATTTCTACATATCATACACATCGCCCAACTCAATATAGGCATAACAGAGATTCCTCTGTGAGTCATGCGGGGTCCAAATGAAATTCCTCGCGTTTCGAATCTAATAAAAGCCACGCACCCGTAAGGAACACTATCATTCCTTGTACTACAAATATTCATTAGGTTCACCCTCGTCCGTGGGGGTTGTCGCTGCGAACATCAGTACGTATCCGCCTCCGCCTGGGCGCCCCCATTTAATAAAGCCTTTTAATGAAACGGAGCACTCTCGATAATTAGATCGCCTCGCCATCCGTCAAGTTGTGTCAACCGGGATGTCGTATCAGATTTTTATTGCGTTTAATTCGAAGCAGTTTAGGAGTCTGAATGAAACGTTTCACATCTATATACTTCATGTTACTAGTAATCTTCAGAAAGCGTGCAGAAAAGTCCATAATTTTCCAAAATTTAGATGAACTGTAATGCCACAATTAAACTAAAATATTATTCATTGTCTTGTTTATTTTAAATTATTTAGGATTTCATAAGAGTCAATGTATCTGTATGTGAGGATATTTTCAGAGTCCTTGATCACAAATGTTCTAGTATTTTAGCAATACCAAGTTTCACTAAATCCATTGATACCATATACCATGAATTACTTGTTACTAAATATACGTACTACGACTTAATGAAGTAGTTGTATCCTTAGGCAGAATGTAGTGTTGTATGAACAAGAATAATATTGAACAACAATGCATAAACAATGCACTGTATCTGTATGTGATGATATTTTCAGAGCCCTTGATCACAAATGTTCTAGTACTTTGGCAATACTAAGTTTCACTAAACCCTTTGGTACTATATATTACGAATTTCTTGTAATTAAATATATGTATTACGACGTTAATGAAGTAGTTGTATCCTTAGGCAGAAAGTAGTGTTATATGATGCAGGATAGAATCAGCGATTCATTACTTTTGAGGTTCCACAAGGCCCAATTCTAAGTTCTGCATTATTGTGAATGTATATAGCAGATATTTTGATTTATGATACAAAATCGCTATTGTGCATACTGATAACACTTTATGCTGATTTTTTTTTCTGAAAATTATATGTTGGCAGCTACTTATACTGGGTTCGTTATAATGACGTGACACTTTCTGTATTCAAAACTGTATAACTAAAATATAAGTTCTTCTTCTTCCTCTTCTTTAGCCTGTTCTCGTCCACTCTTGAATATAGGCCTCTTCCATGTTTTCCATCGCTGTCTGTTTTGAGCACTCAAAATTCAGTTCTTGCCGATTTTCCTCTGGACATCATCCCTCCATCTTGCCTGGGGGTGTCCTACACTCCGCCTAGTTTTCCTGGGTCTCTACTGCATTATGGTTTTTGTCCACTTGATGTCATCTTTGGCGATATTACAATTGTTGTGCACTAGTTTAATACTCAAAGAAGTATGGATCGATGATTCCAGTACTAACCATATGGTTACTTTGAGACTATAAAATGGTTCTTGATCGAGTTTACATAGAGTGGTATATTGGTGCCCAGTATCTGCAGGTTTACTTGTCGACTAATGATAACAGATAAATGTGAGCTTCATCTAACACGAACAAGTTATCTAGGATTTCAGGACATTTATGTAGCAGACGACATAAATTGATGACAAAAATTTAGTCGGGCAACAGTTTTCATCCTTCAACGGTACGACTTATTATTTTTTTTTCTTTGTTGAAAATGCGGCGTAAGCCTGTTTTAAATATATTATGCAGTCGAGTGGCAAACAGCAGCATGTTCAGGATGCTGTAACACGGACTCTCTTACCCTTTTTCGATTTCTCGAAAATACGAAATCCACTTTTTTCTTTTGAAGTTCAGCATGGAACAGCGTCGTGACGTCTTAGATTAAAAGGACGTATAAATAAGTGTTGAACCATGATTATCGACTCGTTCTTGAAAAATGCCTCAACGACAAAAATGTCATGTTCATCTGACTAGATACTGACTGATTCATTTTTCAGTATCAGTAAACACAACGATGTATATATAAACTTGTACTTAAATTGTTATGTTCTAATACACATATGACGATATTCATAATGTTACATTATGAACATCTAACTAAGAACTGACCTGACTGAAAATACATGGAATGGCCATAATTCACGATCATATTACTTTTCCGCACTCCACTATACGTGGAAAAGTAATGTAATCGTGTAAAAATATTTTTTTAGGGTTTATTTTTCGTTTTTCGGCCCAACAGCCAAAAAAGTTGTTTCTAAATCATTTTGTGTGTCTCTCTGTGTGTGTGTGTGTGTGTGTCGTTGTCGTTATTGTCATTGTCGTTGTCGTCGGCATTTATTCTTGTTACCATTATTTTTCTTAGCACGATACCTCAACTAAATCGTGTCGGATCGATTGGGTTTCGACTGATTCTGATCGGGAACGTCTCCCATACGACACCTATTGATTTTGAGGTGGATAGGATACACCGCACCCTGTCCACGGGTCATGAGAAAGCACGATGGTGGACTATTTGAGATTTTTTTTTTGTTAACACGATAACTCAACTAAGTCGTGTCGGACCTATCGAGTTTTGACTGATTCTGATCGGGGACGTCTCCCAGACGACACATACTGACTTTGAGGTGGATAGAATACACTCTACCATGTTCGTGGTGTTGGAATATTACATTCAACAATAATTATTTTAGGTTTAAAAATAGTCTTCATGCGGTGCCTGAAATTAAACATAAACATTAGGTCAGCATTTATGAGTTCGGGTAACTCAATATCGAATGTTTAACTGTTCAAATGTCGTTGAAATAAAAATTGATTATTTAGCAAGTCAGTCTGAAAGATTATACGTTAGAATACACATCTTAATTTCTTTGTACGTAATTTAGTTGTTATACAGGGTATCAATAAACTCGTATTGTCCTCAAATTGTATCTTTAATTATTTATTCTCCCAAGTACTTCGAACAGGTTATGGGCCCAGGTGCGTCGCGTAAGCTCACTTGTAAGGGAGAATAATTAAAAGGTACATCGCGAGTGATAACTATTGTTGTATAGACAACTGGAAAATGGCGGAAAGTGCTAAGTATAACATCGAAAAGTTGAACGGGCAAAACTACCAGTCCTGGAACTATTTAGTGAAAATGTTATTAATAAATGCGGATTTATGGGATGTAGTTTCGACTGAATTACCAACACCGGAGGAACGAAACGGTACCTGGCAGAAGAAAAATGACAAGGCCTTATCAACCATAGCCTTACTTGTCGATGTTAGTCAACTAGTGCATATCAGAAATAAGGAATACGCGCATGATGCGTGGGAAGCACTAAAGGAGTATCATCAAAAATCGAGTTTATCTAGCATGGTTTTTCTGTTAAAGCAAATTTGCAGGCTATCGCTAGATGAGAATGGTGATATGGAAGCACACATAAGTTCATTCTTGGAATTATTGAATAAACTGGCCGCTTTAGGGGCCAGTTTATTCAATTAAGAAATTAAGGACAGGTTTGCGGCAGGCATTTTGCTGGGAAGTCTTCCAGACTCATACAGTTTTTTAATCACAGCGCTGGAAAGTAAGTCATCGAGTGAATTCACGCTTGAATTCGTAAAAAGTAAATTAATCGATGAGTACAGGAGGCGTCAAGGAGCTTTGAAAAATCAAAACGAGTCAGCCATGAAATCAGTATATAATAAAAGGATCCAAAGTAATCAAACTGCAAGTACAGATGTAAAGCAATGTTACTTTTGCAACAGGAAAGGTCATTTTAAACGGGACTGTTTCAAGTATAAAGCGTTTAAAAGAGAAAAGGCCAATAAAGTTACTGAAATTAATACTGGTGACAGTGATGATGCGTGTTTTATGGTAAATTCAAGCTCAAATGACGTAAACAGGGATTCTGCTTCGTGGTATGTGGATTCAGGAGCTTCGAGTCACATGGTAAACTACAAAGAATTTTATACCCAATTTGACGGTAGCAGAAAAGGCGTTGTGAGGTTAGCGGAGAAAGGGCAACACTCCAAGGTTCAGGGTATAGGAACAGGATTCATCAAGTGCGCGAATAGTGCGGGAGTGAATAAGCTAAAAATCGACGACGTGTTGTATGTGCCGGACTTAGATTCAAATTTACTTTCTGTGAAAAAGTTAACTAGTGCGGGGTATAACGTGCAGTTCGACAACAATAACTGTAAAATTGTCTCAGGCGGAAAAGTGATTGCGAGTGCAAGGCCGGCGCCCGACTTGTACAAGCTGTCAACTGTAGAACAGGCACTGAGCATCGTGAATGAACACTCCAGCAACTGTCAGCATACGTGGCATCGACGTTTTGGGCACATGGACATAGAAGCAGTCAAGCGCTTGATGGAAAGAAAAATGGCAATCGGGATTAATATTAAGGATTGTAGGATTAGGGAAACTTGCAACTGCTGTGTAAAAGGTAAAATTATTCGTAAGAGTTTCCCGAAATTTTCTCAAAGCAACACATTTAATATACTTGACTTAATACATACAGATGTTTGCGGTCCCATGAAGACTGTTACTCCAGGGGGTAAACGGTACATTCTTACTTTAATAGACGATTTCTCAAGATACACAACTGTGTATTTACTGAAACATAAGAATGAAACTGAAAAATATATTAAAGAGTTTATCGAGTTAATGAGTAATCAGTCAGGCAGGGTACCAAAGGTTATTAGGTCAGATAGGGGTGGCGAGTACGTAAATAATGCGTTAAGGGAATATTTAAGCGGTAAGGGCATAAAGATACAGTACACGGCTGGGTACTCTCCAGAGCAAAACGGTGTTGCAGAGAGAAAGAACAGGTCGCTAGTCGAAATGGCTAGGTGCATGTTAATCGATGCGAATTTACCAAAGAAATTTTGGGGGGAAGCAGTTGTTACAGCCAATTATCTGCAAAATCGACTACCTACTCAGTTAAAACAGAAAACACCGTTTGAGTTGTGGCATAAAGTCAAACTTGATGTGTCGAATTTGCAAATATTTGGATCTAAAGTGTATAGTCATATTCCAAAGGAACAAATTAAAAATAAATTTGATAAAAAGGCAGAATCACTAATTTTCGTAGGATATTCTGATGAATCTAAACCATATAGATTGTTAGATTTAGATACAGGGCGTATAAAAATTAGCCGTAGTGCGATATTTCCTGAAAGAAATATTCGTGTTAAAGAAAAAAAGATAAAAGATGAAGAAGTGACTATTGAGTTCAAAAAGGAGCAAGAAAGAACGGAGCCAAATGACATTGGGAGACATGAGGCCGCAGATTTCGAAAAAACTGAAGAACTAGAAGACGCTACGGAGGAATTTAATGTATATGAAAGTTCAGGTACAGAACAATCTTGTGGCAGCGATAACAGCTATCAACCAAGTGAAGAGTTCTACATAGAGCACGGAGGTGATCGTAGATCAAATAGAATAAATAAAGGAGTTCCACCTGAGCGCTACACAGCAAAGTTAGTTGAACTTCGGGAAATAGAACCTAAAACATTTAAAGAAGCTCTTGCCAGCAGTGATAGCGAAAAATGGAGGAAAGCTATGGAAGAGGAAATGAAATCTTTGAAGAATAACGAAGTATGGGATTTAGTACTTACACCGGAAGACAAAAACATCATATCTTGTAAATGGGTGTTTAAGCTAAAGACAGGTGAAGATAAGATCTCGAACAAGTACAAGGCACGATTGGTAGCGAGAGGTTTTAGTCAGAAATTCGGTGTGGATTACGATGAAGTGTTTGCGCCTGTAGTGCGGCAAGCAACTCTTCGAATATTGTTAACAGAGGCATGGAATCAAAAACTAATAATAAAACATCTAGACGCCGATTGGGCGGAAAATAAAGAGGATAGAAAGTCAAATAGTGGATACATATTTATGTTTCGGGGTGCACCTATTAATTGGGGATGCAGAAAGCAGAGTTGCGTATCACTATCATCGACCGAAGCTGAATACATAGCACTGGCCGAAGGATGCCAAGAGGCAATCTGGTTAAAGCAGGCGATAAAGGAGTTTACGAATTTAGAACCGAAAGTGGTTATGTACGAAGATAATCAAAGCTGTTTAATGCAGCTAGCAAACCATAAATTTAGCAATCGAACGAAGCATATTGATACAAAGTATCATTTTTTAAAAGAATTGTATGAAAATCAGGTTATTGTATTCGAGTATTGTCCGACTGAAAAAATGATAGCTGATATGTTAACCAAGCCGCTAAATAAAGTAAAGCTAGAACATTTAAGTACCAAGGGTGGTCTGGTTGACTGATTGAAAAAGAATTATAGTTGCGAGGGGGTGTTGGAATATTACATTCAACAATAATTATTTTAGGTTTAAAAATAGTCTTCATGCGGTGCCTGAAATTAAACATAAACATTAGGTCAGCATTTATGAGTTCGGGTAACTCAATATCGAATGTTTAACTGTTCAAATGTCGTTGAAATAAAAATTGATTATTTAGCAAGTCAGTCTGAAAGATTATACGTTAGAATACACATCTTAATTTCTTTGTACGTAATTTAGTTGTTATACAGGGTATCAATAAACTCGTATTGTCCTCAAATTGTATCTTTAATTATTTATTCTCCCAAGTACTTCGAACACGTGGGTCATGAGAAAGCACAATGGTGGACTATTTGAGAAATTGTTTTTGTTATTACGATCACTCAATTAAATCGTGTCGGATCGATCGGGTTTCGACTGATTCTGATTCTGGATGTCTACCAGACGACATCTATTGATTTTGAGGTAGATAGGATACACCCCGCCCTGTCTATGGGTCACGATAAAGCACAATGGTGAATTATTTGAGACAAATTGAAAAAAAGTTAAACTGTCGCATAAAACATACATATATTCTGCATTTATGTGTTGATTTATTTTTTCTCGGCCACTCAATTTCGAGATAGAGATGTGCACGTAGAGATTCTACGTGCGGAAAAGTCCTTTTTAAGGTTTAAAACTGTTTATTTCATACATTGCTTAATGAACAATTTTGTCACATTAACTGAACTCAAAGTTCAGTTAATTTTAGTCAAAATATGTAAATAACATTTTATTTTTCTAGGGATACTATAATTTTGGAAATTATTTTAAAATCCGTTACTATCTCTTATCAAATTAATTTTGTTATCTCGGTGTAGCTCATACAATCCAAGCTCTCAAAACTATTTGACAGCACAAAACATTATTTTATGTATAGATTGTCAAGAATAAGAACAAGTCTTAAAACTATGATATCGGACCGCCCCCGAGATGCGCAATAAATAGCATGGTATTTACTCAGTCGCCTTGACACCTTTGAGAGTGGATATCCATCAATATATATTGAATGTGAATGTACACAGTTTACACAGAATTCAATCCGGCAGTGTGTAGGTAAAGTGCATCCTTTTCTCTCCGAATGCTGCCTCACTCTTTCGTCTACAGAGACACAGATAGTCTCACACTGTCTCACAGAACATAAGCTGTCACATATGAACAAAAATATAGGAATTAAAAAAAAACAAACTGCTATTGCTGTTCATCATTTCACAGAAATCTAACAATAATCATTTTGGCACAACTAGTATTCTATGTAAATTGTAAATTAGTTATAATAGAAGACTTATCAGTGAAGTGATGTGCATCACATCTATGTATCTTCCATACAAAATAATGTAACACTAATATAACATTTTTATATATTCACGCTATATAAGCCTCAAGGTAACCACAAACAATATGAGTAATCGCTTAAAGAATTAAGAACACCGCTAATGAAATTTTCCTAATGAACCACATGGGACAGCTTTATTCGCGTTTCCTGTTTACGCTTACTCGCCAATGGTGATTATCGTAGCGTAAGAAAACAATAGCAATGGGCCAATTCGTGTAGGTGGAAATCGTGCTAGTGAAAGTTTCAGGATTTATTCTGCAGTAATAATATAGACGTCTAGTAACTGAGATGATGATTAGGTAGATCGAAAGTTGTTCGTTTGCCATTTACCGCTATTGCTTAACCTCCTGATATTTACGGCCTATATTTTTCGAGCTGTTACGTTTCTGCTGGAAAAATATAATCTGCCAGTTTCGACATGGGATTATATTTGCGGTTTCTGGTCCTTTCGTTAAATAATTAACAGTCAAACGCACGTTTTTATTCTAATATATATATATATATATATATATATATATATATATATATATATATATATATATATATATATATATATATATATATATATATATATATATATATATATATATATATATATATATATATATATATGTAAACAATCAATAATATCTACCCTCGCGCTATAGTCGGGAGGATGGCCGAACGGAGGCGTAACGGACCGAGCAACGGGACGATTGGGGAGTGAGGCGGCAGTCTAACCCAGAGAATTCGCGAGTACTGTTGTAGATGTTGAATACAGTCCCCCTAAACGTTTACATCAGAAGTGAGATTGATCCGTGCGTAGTGCCCTTATTAGCAAAAAACTAGAAAATTGACTTAAAAACGTAGATAAAATGGCGGATGGTGTTGAACGTGAAAGTGACGGCGAGATAAGTGCTGTGAGCGCAGAGGACTTCGGTGGCCCTTCAAACCCGAAACGTGCCAAAGTGCAGTGGCAGGAGACGCTCGTCAACTTAGTTGCAATGCAACAACAACAACTTGCAGAGTTAACTCGGCATGTAAAGATGGCGACAACACCAGGGGCAACGCCCAATGTATCAGAAGTAGGGAGTTCAAGTGCGCTTGCGTCAACGACTACGCAGGTCCAGTTCAGGCTCGCAAGTTACGATCCGGAGACGAGTGCTTACTCAATCGAGGAATGGTTGGAGGACGCTACAAAGTTAAAACATGAACTAAATGTAAGTGACATTCTCATGATCGCAAAAGCAGGACATGCTCTGCGAGGTCGAGGATACCGTCACTATCGCGACTGGAGACCCATTTGCCGTACTTGGGACAATTTTTGCGCTGATCTCACTGTGGCTTTTCCTGATCGGGAGACGCCTGGAGCACGTGCGTATTTGGCTACTACACTCCGAAGCCACGACTGTGATGGGTTATGTGATTACGGCAATAAAAAGCTTAGAATGAGTACACGGTTCTACGATAAGCTGTCGTGGAATATTATGCTTAGCATGGTAGAATACGGTCTGGACCACACTGAGGCACGTTCAATGATTCACGTACAAAAACCAGAATCAGAACGTGAATTATTAAAGTTATTAAGCGAAGCTGATGCACGCCGCAAAAGAACATCCGGAGCATCAATGAGCGCACATGAAAGATCTGGAGTGGGGAGACGGAAACACGAGCACAGACTAAGAGAACCACGGTCCTCGAGCCATGGTAGGAACGGAGCATGTTATAAGTGTGGGCGTAAAGGTCATCGACAAAACATGTGTACAGCCTTACAAGATGGAAACAAGGCTAAGGAAAATACTGCCAGTGATAAACCAAAACCCAGCAGCTCTATCTGCGAACATTGCAAAAAGCCGGGCCACACTGAACCC
Organism: Rosalia funebris; assembly: GCA_037954035.1. Lineage (NCBI taxonomy): Eukaryota > Metazoa > Arthropoda > Insecta > Coleoptera > Cerambycidae > Rosalia > Rosalia funebris. The sequence continues at coordinate 39,535,557 of JAZFAV010000015.1, forward strand.
AATTGTTGGGCTAAGCATGGAAGTCCGAAAAAGGCATTTGTACTAAAGAAATGACGCCATTTGAGCGAGACACCGATAGCAACGTTATTGTGCAATGAACAAGCGAAATCGGTCCCGTATTTTATTGATAGTGGTGCCGACGTCTCACTTATTAAACATTCTATTGTAAAAACTTTAAAAGGTATTATCAAAACAGACTGCAGTGTACGTGCTTTTTCGGGATTTGTAGGCCAAGTTGTTTATACTATCGGTAAATGTGAACTATATTTAGTAACAACTTTGCCGAATTTTACTTTAGAAATAAACTTCATAATAGTGCCTGATGGAGTGATGCCGAGTAGCATTGACCTTATTATTGGATGGGACGTTATCGGTCAACCTTGTGTGCGTGTTGAGAAAAACGATGACGGACTCGAATTGTACTATGACCCTCGTAACATTCCTGTAGTGCTTACGTTGCAGTGTTACAGCTGGACGTGAATCCGAGATTACCTGCAACTCGGCACTTTTTAAAAGATGCAATGCCGATTGATGACTTCATCGACCCAGACAAGGCCGTTGCAGAAGCTCGAATAAGGATTATAAATAGAGCGATTAAACATGGTCAGAAATTTAATACCGTTCGCTGCGGCGTCAAACCTTTCCAGCCAGGCGATGTTGTGGCGATTGAGGATTCGCAACTAACAGGTGGTGACAAATTAAAACCGAAGTATAAAGGACCGTATACTGTTCGGACAGTTCTCCCAAATGAGCGATACGAGTTGCATAAGAAGGGACAACGGACTACGGTAGCAGCTCACGAACAACTTAGAGCTTGGCCCTCGGATGAATAGCGCAATGTAAGTCCGAATAGTAATTACTAATTATATTTCATTAAGTTATCAGGTCAGTAAATCCAGTGTTTGTGTGAGATTGTTTATAGTTAGGTCACACACTCGTTTTCTGAACACAACATCATGAGTTTTACGACCTAGTAACTGACCTATGATTTGGATTTGATTTATTTTAATGTGATTTACTAACCTTTAACAACGATATGAAGGGACGGATAGTGGCAGTACCACTATGCCTTGATAAGGTGGCAGTACCACGTACCATTCGATGAAGCAGCGGCTAGTGGCAGTACCACTATGCCTTGAGAAGGTGGCAGTACCACTTACCATTCAATGAAGCAGCGGATAGTGGCAGTACCACTATGCCTTGAAAAGGTGGCAGTACCACCTGATGTGCGATAAAAACTAGGAGAGTGGCAGTACCACTATGTCTAGTAATTGACTGTATTACCTAAAACTCTGCACAGTACTAACAATAACATTATACCATTGTTTGGGCAGTCTCTGTTTCGGTATTCTGTTTTCAGATCAGCATCACCTCAGTCGGTGCGAGGACGCCCCGCAAACAGGATGGCCGTGTAAACAATCAATAATATCTACCCTCGCGCTATAGTCGGGAGGATGGCCGAACGGAGGCGTAACGGACCGAGCAGCGGGACGATTGGGGAGTGAGGCGGCAGTCTAACCCAGAGAATTCGCGAGTACTGTTGTAGATGTTGAATACAGTCCAAAAATAAAGTCTGAGGTGGTAAAAACCCCTGATTATTATTTAATATTCCCTAAACGTTTACATATATATCTCAATATGTACTAGTGAGGATTAGTAGTGGCTAGTTTGGCTAGTTTGCCGCAACATGGTCATTTACTTCTTTATATATGGGTGTCTCAGTTGTGAAATGGTCAATAGGGTATGCCAAAGATAGGGCGTCAATATATAAAAACAGTTATCTACAAACCATACGACGTCAAAATGCCACTTTTTATTGTTCAACAACAAATAGTTTGTGTACAACTGTTTTATGAAAGTGAGCGATCATTTACAGTTGCATTAAGAAAAATTCACACAAAATTAAGGGCTTACAGAGTTAACAATTCGTAACTTAATCAAGAAATCTGAAGAAGTTCTGTTATTGAAGGTAACACCAATACGACTTCGCCATTATCGGTCTGATGAAAATATTGCTGCAGTGAGAAAGAGAGAGAGAGAGAGAGAGAGAGAAAGTGTACGGGAGTATTCAAACACATCAATTCGACGTCGCGCAAAAGAATTGAATCAATATCAAAAGCCAGCACGCATTGGATTTTAAAGAAAGATCTGCATTTGTCGGCATACAAATCAGTTGACACAACAACCATTTACACCGTCATACATTTGTTAATTGGGTGTTAGATTGCGTTAAGAGAAGGCGATGTTGATTTTCGTAAATTTTGTTCAGCGAATTTAACCTATAAACTCCCGATTTTTCATATTGATTAGTTTTATATCTTTAGCGTTATAAACTAAATTTGATAACCTTTGTTAGGGTTTGAATGCTACTTTGATATTATGTTTTTTGAGAGCATAATATCAAAAACCATAATAATAAAAAAACATAATATCAAAATAGCATTGAAACCCCAACAAAGGTTATCAAATTTAGTTTATAACGCCAAAGATAAAACTAATAAATATGAAAAATCGGGAGTTTATAGGTTAAATTGCTTGGAGTGCAATAGCAGGTATATAGGACAAACGGGACGTAAATTTAGAACTATGTACCTTGATCACAATAGATCCTTCAGGTTACAGAAAACAGATTCTACTTTTGCTAATTATATCTTAGAAAGTCATCTCATAATTTACCAGATATTAATAATATGAAAATCCTACACTATCCTAGCAAAGGTTTAAAACTTAATAGGTTAGAAGCAATGAAAATCTATAAATACAACCATAGTGATAATTTTAGCTTGTTAAATGATCAAGTAGATATACTATATTCTCCTCTTCTTACTGTTACCCAAATTAATTAACCCCCTGTATAATAGTTCTTAATAATATTCATGGAAATTCCCACAATTTGATGGTTGGAATTGCACCATTTATGAAACACGTTTTCTTGTAAACCTTAACTACCTGTTTATTGTCACAAAACTTGGTGTCTGTATTTGGATAGTATACATTATAGGAACAGAATGTTTGTATTTTATTCTTAGTTGAATCATCGTTTGAAAATGACATAAAAATTGTCGAAACTGCAGTCACGTTTCTCTGAAAATATAGTGGTATAAAACTTAGTAGTTGTTTTATTAATTTCCGTTGTGTATTATATTGTTATTATTTTGCTTATAAATTATTGTTTATTGCCAGAAGTCGACACCCATCATGATCACAATAAATATTATTTCACTACACGTTCAGTGATAAACATTTTATTTATTGCCACAAGTCAACTCTTACCACCAATCAGTGGCAATTAAAATAAATAAATTTTATTCTTACATTTAATAATAATAATTTTCTTTCAGGTAATTTCATTTCCATTTTTCTTGTACGCATAAAACATTCTATTGTTAAAAATAATTTTGCAACCACTATCCATGGCTTTAATAATCATAGCTAAATTCTGTTTGCTTCGCTGAACAATCGAAAAAAGATTTCTCAGTACTTCTTGATACTGGCACTAAAACAAGTATGCTGTAAAACAATTTTCGGTATTATGATTTAAAATATGCCGGATCTCAAATAATATATTTGAGTATTGATATAAAGTAGTATGTGCAATGTATTTCAGCGTAAGAGTACGAATTTCTCATCTATATATTTCTTGTATCGAAGTCAGTTTGATTATTGAAAAAATATTTTTATTTTCACTACAAAATTAGTACGAAACTGTGATACAATCGAAAATCTCTAGCAAAATTATTTACGTTGTTTTACATACATATTGGAATATGTGAACAGGAAAATGCATGACTGCGCCATCTATCCTTATTTTATTCAATAACACAATATACTTTAATTCTAGTGATTTAGTTTTATGTTACTGAATCATTTTTATTTATATAATAGGAAATTATTACTTTATTTATCTTTATCAAGTTCTATAAATTGTTAAATACGTAGATTAAAGTCAAAAAGTATTTTAAAGACTGTATACGAGTATATGAATGTGTATACATTACCGGCGCATTCGCCAAAATGTAGAAACACATTGAAATTAGTAAACTTGTATTGTCGGAAAGAAAATACAAATTTCGTGACAACTTGCATCCGATTATTAAATTTAGTTCAACAATAACTAATTAATCTCATAATCTGAATCTGAAAATGAATCTATTATAGATGTCCATGAAACCTTGAAAAAAAAAAAACACTAAACGTCTCTGTTTTACATGAATATAGTTTTTAACGTTCTTTTTACATACTTCTAAGAATAATTAATGAAAATTCAGCATATATAATACTTTTGGAAGTGATATGACACAGAAATAAAGTTTGTTTTCTTCTCATGCCAAATAAACAAATCTAAGATCAGCATAATGTAATGAAAAATTTCAATGCTAAATAAGGTTATTTTATCGGTCTTGTTAAAACCAAAAAGAGAGATATTAAATAATAATTTATACAGTACTTAGCACACTCTATTTGATGTTAAATAAAGTTGAAGCCGTCAAAGACAGTGAAAATATATGAGAGCAAAACTAGGAATGAAACTGTGAAGTATATTTTATTTTCAACCTAAGCCAGTGTCATTGTGAAGAATCAAGTGCATTAAGAGAAATAATATCTAAAGGCAATATGTAAATTTTATGTATTTAGTGCTCTTCTCTTTTTGGAATGTGTAATGTGGACGTTCTATCTGCGGCAAGTGGTCTAATAAGTTTATGTTGATTCTCTACGATGTCTGTCAATATACCTGTATAATTTCCTTTTATCATTTCCCTCTAGATTTAGTACAATATTTTTTCGTGAACTTCAATATAGTGGCGATCTTCCCTATGGGATACGTTTTCTTATTTCTTATGGGACTGTTTTAAAATTTAAGATTAAAGTTTCGGTTAGTGGGATCATAGTAATTATAATAATAAAATATATTAACTATTTTAGATACACAATATAGATATGTGGTAAGTCATATAAAAATAAGATACAACACTCTACATTACATAGATTATGTAAAACAAATATTCGTAAATATTAAAATTTAAAACTAATACATTACATAAATATACAGATAAGAGAATAAAAACTAAGTTAAAAAGAATAGATAAATAAATTAATAAATAGAAACATGTACAGGTATCTACTAAATAGTAAGTTCAAGCTTCTCTGTTAATAAATTCCTGAACATTATAAAAGGCTCCAGTACATAATAAGACCATTGTGTAAAACTGAACAATTGTAATATGGTGAATGTTTGTATTTACTTGTATTTTGCATGGACTACTTACTACTAATAGTAAGTAGATCATCATGTCGCGTAGTCGTATATGCGTGAAAATAATTTCTTTGGGGAAATAAAATCAAAATTTTTTTTGACGTACATTAAACATTTTAAACGTTCTAATATAAATATACGGGGTGTAGTTCAAATATTATTATTTTTAAAAGTATTCCTACAACTTTCGTTCACATTTAGTTTAAAAATGAGTCTAATAATCCTTTTCTGGCAAACAAATACTCTATTTTTATCTACTGACATATTTATTACCTTATTAAATTTGTGCTTCTTAAAGTATTCTGAAACCCTGTATATGACTATAAACGATAAATAACTAGACTAACAAGTTCACATAGATATGGTAAACCCAAAGAGGTTTTTTTAAATATTACAAAAATTCTGAAGTTTTTAAGTCGACGTTTAACTAAATATGGTACTAACTTCTATAAATTAGTCCAGTTTTACAGATATTTGATAAATATATTGGGGTAGGTAAAATTAGCTTATAGTTTCATAGGTTCAAAACATACTCAACTGTGTGCAAATATGTTTTTTAAATAAAAACAAATTAATCATATTTTTCTCGATGAAGAATATACAAAATTCTAAATTTATCATATTTCTGCATACAGACTTAAAAACCCTTTTAAATTCTGAAAGTATTCTGAAATCCTGTATATGACCATAAACGATAAATAACTAGACTAACAAGTTCATATAGATATAGGAAACCTAAAAAAGTTTTTTTAAATACTACAAAGAATTCTGTAGTTTTTATGTCGACGTTTAACTAAATATGGCACTAATTTTTATTAAATTAGTTCAGTTTGACAGATATTTGATAAATAGATTAGGGTAGGTAGAATTAGTTTAGAGTTTCATAGGTTCAAAACATACTCAACTGTGTGCAAATATATTTTTTAAAATTAAAAGAAAAAATAATCATAATTCTCTTGATGAAGAATATACAGAATTAAAAAAAACATATTCCTATATAGAGATCATACGTATACTTTTTCCATTAAAACTAAAAATTAAGATAAAGCTCTCACGAGATATATGTCAGTCGAGTGATATAGTGGAGAACGCTCCAGCGTTTCACGCAGACATCCCAAAATTAACACCAAGAGGCGGCAGAAATTCGTCAAGTTTTTTCTAAAAAAATTATTTTCGGTTCAAATTCGGATTCACTTGGATGGTGGAGGTATGGCCAGATCTTCTGAGGATAAATCGTTATATAATTACCTCATAGAATTGATTCGGGGTAGCTATTCCAACCGCTTGAAGCCGGCCTAGATTGTCGACTCGGAGTAATCCGGGTGTAGATTCGATTCCCACAGCAGTCAGCTGGGTGTATCTGTGTGTGCCCCTGTAACAGTCCCAGGGGTTATGTAGGTGCAAAAGTAAATCAAACCTCGCGCCCGTAAATATAAAAACAATTAAATAATAAATAAATATAAAATTCTACTCAACTAAATTAGTTTTCAAATTCAAAATTTATATGATTCAGGATTTTACTTACAAGTTGTAAATCACAGAAAATGAAACTATACATTACTTATAGACAGTAGTGTATAATAGAAAGGTATTTTTATTCTTTAGCAGCTGTCCATTGTAATAAATATTCGTATAATATTAAACAGTATCAGAAGGATACACATTTTTAACTCTTACTACTAAACTAATTTGATACATTCTTCTGTACGTAGACTTAGAGCACATTCCAACAAATAGAGAAAATAACAAGGTTAATGGTAAAATAATACATTGTCGCTGATGGTGCTATTACTCGTAATCGCTACGAAAACACCTTGGAGCAGCCCATCTTGAACGATATAAAACATCTGGCCAGTCAGTCGGCTAATCAGGGGCCGGATGACATTCTATTGAGCAGATTGGTGTCTTCCTGCAACTCTTCCTGTGTTCTCTAATGTATTGTAACAGTGCCGTAGGCATTTTTTCACTCAAAGAGTTGCATTGCCATAGCAAAGAACATTAAATAAAGAACATACAAGGCGATTCAGGTAACCAATGATTTAACTATGTATATTTTATATTTAAATAAACTCTGAACAATGAATTCTCTGTTAAAAATTTGAACCTTGAAATCTAATAACGATTTAAATAGTTTGACTTTCATGACCGTTGGATAATTCTTCGGTTACATCGGTAATTGTTAAAATTTCTCATTAACTAATTGCTTATCTTATTTAGGTAAATCTTGAGCACCCTGAACATTACTACAGTCTTGAAATAATTTAGTGGTGGTGGAGGAATTTTTGTTTAAAACCCTGGGAAAGTATTCTTTTAGCATCACATTGAAAGTCATCTGCAAGATTATCTTAAATAAGAATATACTTTGAGCTAAATTATGGTCAATCAGAACAAAATTAAATAACCGGCTGTTGAGATGTCTTCGCAAAAATAGAGATTCGGAATACGCTTCAGCACAAATATGTATCCTTTCTAGTTTCTGAATATCTAGTAAGGGTTATTGGGGTTTCAGTATTGGATATACCCTTTTAGTGTTTAAGGGAATTAAGGTTTTTTTAGAAAATAAGTTTTTTTATGTCGGATGGTTTCTTAAATAACTTACCAATGCTTTCACCAAATCATTGGTAACAGTTTTGTGAAGCGTTGGCTTCTTCAAGCTTTAAATTTTTCTAGTAATAATTCCTAAAGAACGTTGACTTAATAAAGGTGTCATTATTCGAGACTGCCGGGATTGATTTTATAACAAATCAAGCTGGCTTACGTTGGAACAAAACGATGAACGAGAATTTTCTATGGGAGACCGAAAAATATTTTGGTGACAATTTTTACTTACAGTTAGAAATTATATCCATATTATTAACATTCTCGTCTACAAATTATTATAATTTCTCTCAAACAACATATAAATTTATCTATAAACTGGGAAAAATTTAAAGGATCTGGATCCATCTGCAATAAAGTAAATAAGCAGTCGGGAGTTTTTTGGAAACAAGTCGCTAAGTTAATAAATATTTCAGTTGATTCCAGCAAAGCGTTAAAACTAAATAAATTCCTTTCTTATAAAAAAAATAATTATTTTTGAGCAACTCAGCGAAAATGATTATGAAAGAAGGAATCAATTTTGTGAAATAATGACTGCGAAAAATTAATATCTAAATTTTATAAATAATATTTGTTTTAGTGACGAAGCAACATTTTGCTTAGAGAATTAAAGTTTTATAGAAAATAAGTTTTTTATGTCAGATGATTTCTTCAATAATTTACCAATGATTTCATCAAACTATTGGTAACAGTTTTGTGAAGCGTTGGTTTCTTCAAGCTCTAAATTTTTCTAGTAATAATTCGTAAAGAACGTTGACGTAATAAAGGTGTCCTTATTCATTTTCCAGAATGCCGGGGACTGATTTGTATAATAAATCAAGCTGGCTTACGTTGGTACAAAAGGACGAACGAGACTTTTAGATGGAAGACAGAAAAATATTTTGGTGATAATTTTTACTTACAGTTAGTAACTACATCCATATTATTCACATTCTTGTCTACAAATTATTATAATTTCTCTCAAATAACATAGAAATTTATTTATAAACTGGAATAAATTTAAAGTATTTGCATCCGTGGGCTATAAAGTAAATTAGCAGTCGAGAGTTCTTACTGAAGCTGCACAGATTGGAATCTTATGCCCTTTTGACAATTTTGGAAACAAGTCGCTAAATTAACAAATATTTCAGTTGATTCCATATGCAAAGCTATAAAACTAAATAGATTATTTGTTCAAAATAAGCATTTTTCAGCAACTCAGTGAAGAGGACCGTGACAAAAGGAATCTATTTTGCGAAATAATGACTGCGAGAATTTAAAATGACTCCAATTTGATAAAGAATATTTGTTTCAGTGATGAAGCAACTTTTTGGTCAACTATTGTTTTGTAAATAAACATAAGTTTAGATACTGGCACAATGGAAATCCACATGTTTAGAGAGGATCATAGATAGTTTCTTAAAAAAAAAAAACTAAGTCTAATCCAAAATTCTGGGAATTAAAATAATAGCTATTTTCGTTGAAGAAAATACTTTGTTGAACTGTACTTAAATTTATTAGAAAGTACAATGAAACTCTGCATAGCACAGTCCTTAGAAAATTGATGAAGAAGAAAACCCACTGCTGGATGAACAAAATGCCTGGCTCAAAATTTCCCCGACAAATGGATTGGCAAAAGAGACGTTCTAAAATTGCCGGCGAGATCTTACAACTTATTTAAAGAGAGTTATATACAAAAATCCACCTCAGAATATTCAAGATCTAACAAATGGTCACATCTATGGAATGTTTCCATGGGTGTGTTTGATTCCTTGATATATTTCACCTCAAATGGTAAAGTAATACGTTTTATTATTATTCATTGCAGATAAATTCTTCAGGCACGCTTTCAAATTAATCCTGAGATTCAAGAACACAATTTTTATAGTAGGAATGATTCAAAATAGCTCTGAAGAAGTCATCAGCATGCAATAAACTACGAAACATTGTGAACAAGTTCTGTTTTTGCGCTGATTCTATTTAGAAAACAAGAAAACATAATTTATTTTACGATTGTTAAGACTGTACATAAACGTATTTAATTTCAATGTTTATTAAAACTTCATTTTGAACTGTTTGAATCTGCGCTACTGACTGATCGTTACAATTAAACGTTTTTCTAGGCGATGTAAGTGCAAAGTAATTACTTTTTGCGACGTATGAATCTAATGCCATCACATTACAAATAATGTATATTTAATCTTGGAATAGCATGTTTGAAATATTGACAATAAAATGGTTCTTTTGATATCAGTGAAGAAGGAACATAGTTTATGTAGGGTACGATTTTCTTGGAGGAAATGACCAATAATTTTGATATAAATAAATATGATTTTCATTGTTATTAAAAAAAATAATATGGAAGTTTGAAGAAAGAAGGTAAAGGCTAATCTGCAAAGTGTTTCAAAAATATGGAATATGACCTTGGAGTTATTATACAGGGTTTGTGAAAAACATGAAGTTAAAACCTTTTTTTTATAATAAAAATTGATTGTAGCAATTTTTGTCTACTATATCAGCTATTAGAAGCAGAGTAACATGAAATTTTAAAAATTGTCAGTTGATTTTCGTTTTCATCAGATGTGGCCAACACTTGATCACCTCAGAATACACAGGGTGTGCGAAAGATATATGTCACAAACTCAGTTAAAAAAACAAAGTTATACCTTAGTATGGCATTATAAACCCGTATCTTATTTAATTTCCCTTCTACTTTCTCCGACAGTATTTTTTGAGTATTTTTTAAAGTAATTTTACTATGATTACTTTTTTGAGTCATGCGTTTTGAGTGCTATTTCAATATTTCATATTTTTTACTAATGAATTCATATACGCTGCCTCATTATTTCCCTTTTCCCAATATATCTGTTATTAGTCAGCCTATTTGTATCGTTTATCGTGATCGTTTTAGTAATATAAAACTTATTTTTGTTTAGTGACGCGTCTTATTTTGTTCTTAGAAAAAAGATGTTTATTTTCGAAAAACAATATTGGAACGTCTTTAGAGAAAAATAATACAATATTTTCTATTCAGTAACTGTAAAAGTATATTATCCAATAGTAATTAATTATGCATGTTGGGAATTGTTTATTTAGTTTGGAATAACTTAAAAAAAATATTGGTCTGTAATTGAACAGCACTGATGATTAACATATTTAATTGCGAATGATATCGCTATAGAGATTAAAAATGTGTGGTACACTCGATATAACAGGACTGCGGATATTGACTTTACCCTTAGGTCTAGTCAAGAGTTTCCTCTACAGTCTCTTATTCTAGTGTTTAATGGTATAGTATAATGAAGCTTTATTTGAAATGATTATTTTCAGAGAGATTCTGAGTTACTATTACATAAGTTCATGCGAGACATAAATCAGACTGTATATACAAATTAAGTATGATTACATTCTAGCGAATTAGGGAATCCAACATATACTATGATATTATACTCGTTTACCCCAGGAAGATGAGCTGACTCGTCTTTCCGTATCTCGAAATCCTGAGGATTGCTTTAGGTCATTATGGTTCTTGGACTGCTTGTCATCCCAAGTTGCACAGCTCTATATCTTGCTAGGTGACTAAAACAAAACACATGATAGCGATTAAGAAATGTTGTCAAATCATGTAACCCATCCACTTGAGCCTTGCGTAGGCCGCAACGTCGCGACTAACGAAATGCCCTTAAAGACAGACAGCCGGCGAAGAGAGAAAGAGATAAAACAAGAAGAAAGTCGAAAGACGCTATAGCCGGCAACATCCACTAACATCCACCGAATTAGAGTCTAAAAGGGGCCCTTGAAAGTACCGCTATCAGATCCTTGTTACAAAAAACGAGAGGCATATTTTTTCTTTGGCAATCGGGGCAAGCAAAGCGAGGAAAATTACGTCATTTCAAAGGTGGGTCCCCTGACCCATCCAGGAATCTTTATATCGATGTTTATAAATGTGTTTTGGATTTTGCTACCAAATCGATTCTACTATCAAATCCACTGCTAAATCCTTTTGTATCTCTGCTACCAAAATGTACCAGATTCACTAAAATGAAAAAATGGGGATGAGACCATCATCTTGTTTTTACTTAATTTTATTTTGTGTCCAGAATCATGTTTTATTACACAGAAAAACAATTTTCACGTAACTCTATAAGGAACAAAATCACAACGTCCCTATTGGAAATGTACAGCATTCTATTAAAAGATGCCATAAAGTAACCATAAAACAATCTGGGTATGGGTAGGGCATCACGAAGGGCCCCGCGCAGTGCATTAGGCAAATGGAAATCCCCGGAGCGAAGCCCTTGAAGGAAATGAAATGATATTCTTGTAAAACGCGGCTTCCATTAGTGTGATTAAGTTAGACGGATTGATCGAGCGACTGGCCCGTTCTCTAGGAATGACTCACGAACCCAATTTGATTGATAACTGATAACGAATTTCGTTCACGGAACTTTTTGTAGTTTTTTATACATGTTAAATATTTACATACTGATGAGAAATAATCAAAATGTGTTATTATGGGTACCGGAGTGATCCAGCATGCATGAAGATATAAACACTACTGAAAATCCAAATACTATAGATATGTACTCAATGAGTGATGATTTTATTAAAAGCTGTAGTTAATTTTTTTTAAAATAAAACCCGACACAGGTAGGATTCGACATTTGTCCCGGATTGGAACCGGAATTGGTCGATTTCCGACTTATATCTTATTGACATAGATCGTATCGATAAATATGTATACCCCACAAATGTCATTCGGCATTTGTCCTGGATCGGCGTACACTGTACGGCACTGATGAGAACTAATAAGTTCGAAACAGCTGTATGTCGTTCGGTTCCAATCCGGGACAAATGTCGAGTCCTACCTTTGGCGGGATTCATTTTTTGAAACCATATCTGATCATGCAGAAATACGAGAAAGGGGTCGAGGGTTGCTTTTAGGTATAATTCAATGCCTGGCGGGGCTTTAGTGCGAGGAGTAGCTGTTTCCTATGGCGATTATGTAATAGCCTTGCTACTCGGGACCTACTTTGATAACCGCTTGGCAGTTTGGTAGTTCCTTTCTCTATTTCCGACTTATATGTTACTGTAGTTAATATTCAGATTAAAATGAGTTTTTGCAGTAAAACTTAAGTACTTCTGTTAATAACAAATAAACTTATATAACTTCATTATTTATATCAATTATATCATTTAAATATTTGAGAGTATTTTCTAAAGAAGTATATAAATAGAAAACCAGTAAAAAATTAAGAAGGACAACAGCATTTTCATTTTTACAGAAAACACTCTATGAATGAAATGAACTTGCTAAATTATGTTATTAAACATATTGTGCTCATAACTTATAGGTTTCTAGCAATCAGAGCGCTATATCTAGCCACATACATAAGAAATATCTATAAGGTAGTTACATGTTTCTATAATTTCAGCATTACATTACTTACATGGTAATTACCTCGTGACTTGTCACTTACTATTATTTTAAGTCACTCAAAAGTAACTCAAAACTATTAGATATATGTTTTTAAGTAATAATGAATATATTCTTAGAAAAGACATGTCTTAAGATGCATTTATGCAGTTATGTATGTAAGTATTTAGACATTCAAATAGTTTAGACATTGTTTTAAGGTTTCTTGGAGCAATATCTATGTTATCTCTTTAATGCACTCTGTGTTCTTCGTTTATAAAGATAGAAAATCAAAGAAGGAAAGGTGGTAACTGAGATTCTTTGGTAGGGCTTACCAGATCTAAATATTTTAATCATTAAACGGATTAAAATTGTAAATCTGGATTAAAACATCTTCGATCTATAGGTAGACACAAAAAACAATATTTTTAATGACACACCACAAATTATATCTTTAAATTAATACTGAAGTAATACACTCTACTTCAAATTAATACACTCTAATAAATGTTTGAGTTACCTGTAGTGGAAGATTTTTTACAGTGGGATTTGTCTAATCTTAAATTTTTGATGAGTAGATATGAGATAGAAGACAAAGAAGAATTGGAATAGTTTCAAGTATGGTTCAGATATACGGTTAATATTATGAACTAAGTATATACAGGTAGGCAATTAACGCCATTAAATACACTACTAATTACTCATCATTATTATTCACACAAAATGGCTAAAACAGTTCTCCGTAGTAAGGATAAGTTTGAAGAAGAAAAGTTTAAGAAAAACGTACCTAGAAGTAACTGATATTCTACTCATATATTCGATAAATTAATATGGAGACGTAGATTTAGGACCACTCTCCATAGGCACATTCCAGCACTTTACCAAGACTCTAAAAATCACAATTTCACATCCTCTCATCAATCACATTTCTAAAAAAAGCACATCCATTCCACACAACTACAATTTACTAAATAAGTCAGAACAGTTTTCAAAGATTTAGAAATGACATTCGTGGACTCCTGTGCCACCAATTTGCAGTAACTCATAGGAAATCTGAAAAATGAAATTGAGAACAAAGAAAAATCCGAAAATCATGGAATTACTTGTTAATATTGTATTCAAAGGTATAGGGGCAGACGAGAAGATCAACAAAATTTTTTACTCCTCGATATTCCTTGGAAAACAATCATGGAATGTATTCCAGTATTTAATGTTAGTCAAAAGTGTAACTAATAACATGCTATTGGATGCACATGAAATCATCAAATCCCCATACCCAACAATTTGTTATTTGGTTGACATGGTGCATGACGACGACAGTTTATTAATTATGAAAGGAAATAGTTCCAAAGGATATGCTATTAGAAGTAGTGGTGCAGTAACATGGAACAGATTAGGTTTTCTCTGTTCATTAATTATGGAAATAAAATAGTTGCAAGGAATAAGACTATTGGCGAACGGCGAATGAAGTCGAAGAAAATATTACTAAAACGGTTTATTTGAACGAAACGTACGTATCAATAGAGCTTCGAGGTTATTTAAAAGTTAGCTTCAACCACCTCCTGATGACCTGATCTGACCCACTTGGTTGGGGAACGGCATGTCAAGCGATTATAATCCTTCAGTATTAGCGGAAAACTGTGGTCATCTATTTTGTTGTTGCACAAAACCGGATGATACGCGAATTGTTGCAAAAGTTAACGGAACCAGATTATGTTTCTATACAACATTTTCTATGTTTTTAATATTACAGGTAATAAGATAATAGGATATAGATGATGCACCAATTCTAATATGATAAATAGTCATTTTAGCATATCCAATAGATAATCAGCAGATAACAACATTTGATAATTTATTATACCAAGAAAAGTTCCGGAATAATTTCATGATCTTTTAGTCCCTGGAGTTCCTATTAATGGGAAGATATGTTTATATATAGCACTCATCCAAGAACCTTGGGTGGTGCGGGGATCTATAACGGCGCTGGGTAATTTTCTCTATTACAGGAGCAGTAGTACCAACAGACCCAGAGCCGGCATCATAGTGAAGAACATCAGTGCCACACCCCTGTGGAAATGGTCAACAGGAGATCTAATGGCAGTAACTATGATGCTTGATAACGTAGGTAAGGTGGTCATAGCGTCAGTCTACCTACCATATGACAGCAGGGACAATCCAACAACGGAGGTGAAGGGACTTGTGGACTTCTGTCAAAAAGCCAACCTGCTTTTGCTGATAGGATGTGATGCGAACTCACACCATATGGTCTGGGGTAGCACGAACACCAACAGCAGAGGTAGGGAGCTCATGGAATATCTGGTAAGTACAGAGCTAGATATTTTAAATGTGGGGAACACACGCACTTTTCATAATGCTATAAGGGAGGAAGTAATTGACATTACCTTGGGCTCCAAACACCTGGCGGGATACGTGCGGAACTGGAGAGTCTCGGATGAACCTACACTCTCTGATCACTCTGCTATTAAGTTTGATCTGGAAGTGGGGGAGCATGAAGAGACGAAGTGGGTCCGCAACCCCAGATTCACAAATTGGGAACAGTACAAGTCAGATCTTCTAGTAGCAGTTCGGGGGATCCCTTCCAGAATTAGTGAGAGGGAAGCACTGGAGGAGGCAGCTTCACGACTGACTAGAGGATTGATAGAAGCCTATGAAGGGAACTGTACGCCTAAGCGAGCTAGGCCGAAAGGCCAGGTAAGATGGTGGAACAATAAGCTGGAAAACCTTAAATGCAAGGTAAGAAACCTTCTTAAGGGAGCCAGAAAACGTAACAGCCGTACAACCTGGGAGGACTATAAAACTGCCAGGGATCAGTATAGGGCTGAGGTTAGGGAAGCCCAAAGAAGTAGTTGGGTCTCTTTCTGTAATGAAATAAATAAAGGGACTGAGGCAGCACGGCTGAACAAGATCCTTGCTCGTAGCCCGGAAGCGATTTTAGGATCGCTAAAGCTACCTAACGGTAATTTCTCGGAATCGGATGAGGAAACCTTAGACCATCTCATCAAAGCACATTTTCCGAGCTTTCATAGACCGGGGACGGGAGACATTTCCGACCCACTAGTAATAGGGGCACATGGAACCTGGGCGGTAAACCGAGAGGGGGACGACAGGGAACTTGTGAAGGACATAGTCACACCGGCTAAAATGAGGTGGGCCTTAAGGTCCTTTGATCCATATAAATCACCGGGACCGGACGGTATTTACCCGGTACTTCTGCAGAAAGCAGAAGATATAATCCTTGGTCCACTTATAAGGATCATCAGGGCTAGCTTGGCACTGAAGAAGGTCCCAAAAGTGTGGCTAGGCACAAGGGTTGTTTTTATACCTAAACCGGGCAAAGTCGGTTACACGTCCCCTAAGGACTTTCGACCGATTAGCCTCACTTCATTTTTACTGAAGACGGCCGAACGATTAGTTGACAGGAACCTTCGGGATACTGTCCTAATGGAGAGACCGCTTCAAGGGAGCCAGCACGCTTATCAAGCTGGTAAGTCAACGGAAACAGCTCTGGATAAAGTTGTGTCATCGATACAAGCACAACTGGACTCCGGAGGATACATTGTCGGCACCTTCCTTGATATTGAAGGAGCCTTCAATTTCACATCCAGGGGGGTGATTAGCGGAGCACTAGGTAGATGCTATACCCCCAGAATAATCGCTGAATGGATAGACCATATGTTGGGAAACAGACAGCTTATTACCAACAGAGGCAAGACAACCATCAAGGGCCGGGTCGACTCGGGCTGCCCTCAAGGAGGGGTATTGTCCCCCCTTCTATGGTGCCTGGTAGTGGATGAGCTGCTTGAAAGGTTAAAGGATTACCAAGTAATTGGCTATGCTGATGACTTAGTAATAATAACGAAGGGCCCTTTCCTGGAACCGATTCTTGATATAATGCAGGGAGCATTAAACAAAGTTAGGAATTGGTGCAGGGATAAGGGACTCTCGGTTAATCCCTCTAAGACTGAGGTGATGGTGTTCACCAAGAAATATAAATGGAACAGAACATGTCCGTTGAAACTTGGTGATCAAGAACTAAGCTATAATAGCGAAGTGAAATACTTAGGAGTAATCCTGGACGGGAAACTGTCATGGGAAAAACATCTAAGTCATATATGTTCCAAGATCACAGCAACACTTTGGAAACTGAGAAGGGCCATTGGTAATAGCTGGGGCTTGAAACCGGAGACCATGAAATGGATGTATGAGGCAATTCTCAAACCCAGACTGACTTATGGAGCACTGGTCTGGTGGGAGAGAGCCTGTCTAAAGTCAGAAGTCAAACGACTTAACAAGCTAAGAGGATTGATTCTAAGAAGTATAACCGGAGCCTCAAGATCGACACCGATTGAGGCGATGGGGATACTGACGGGAATACCGCCTCTTGATGTCACCCTGAAAGCGGAAGCTGCAAAGGCAATGCACAGGGTGGAAAACTTGAACAGGAAGATAGGGAACCTGAATAGACTCTCAAGAGAGCTAGCTGAGGAGGGGCTCCTATGGATGCCCTCTGACAGCATGGGTGTCCACTTCCTGTTTGACAAGAAATATAAGATCACCCTCACCAGTAAGACCGACTGGATAGAGGGTCGAGCTGGATTACCGCTCAATGGACACATCTGGTACACGGATGGAGCCAAGAGTGAGAACAGAGCGGGTGCGGGGGTGTATAGGCGACGTGATGGGACAGGTAAAACCTTCCCCCTGGGTAAATACACTGCCGCACTCCAGGCCGAGCTAGTTGCAATTACATACGGTGTTCTGGGGGCTGACCAAAATCGGACCCAGGAGAGGGTATGTATCTGCTCGGACAGCAGGGCGGCGTTGATAGCCCTGAATTCAGCAACGACAAAGTCGAAGTTGGTCTATAATTGTTATGAAGCATTGAACCACTTGGCAGGGAAGGGACCGGTGGAATCTTATGGATACCTGGGCATAATGGCATTAAGGGAAATCTAATTGCAGATGACCTTGCCAAACTAGGGACCAGGGAAAACCTCTATGGACCAGAACCTGCAGTGGGAATAAGTCGGAATCTGATCAAAGACCGCATCAATCACTGGGCAAGAGACCAGCATAGAGAAAGATGGGAAAGAGTAACGGGTTGTCGAATAACCAAACTCTTCATCGAATACTCAGAGATTGAGAAATGGTCCCAAGAATTCATTAAATTGAACAGGCAAAAAGCCAGAATCCTGGTAGGAATCATAACGTGCCACCATAGTAGCCTGAATGCATATAAGCATAAGCTGGGACTGACTGACAGCCCGGCATGCAGATATTGCAGAGAAGACGAGGAAACCTCGATTCATCTTCTTTACACCTGCCCTGCACGGGAGGAGAGGAGGTGCCTTATATTAGGGACCCCTGTTATCCTAGAAGAAGCGAGGCTTAAGGCGAGGGACGTGCCCAAATTGCTCCTTTTATGGGATAGCATTTTTGGAAAATGACCCGGACAGGAGGGGATCGCCAAGGGACTACCCATGCGATCAGTGGCTGATGAGGCCCAAACCCACAGAACATAATAATAATATGTTTATATGATTTGTTATTACTTTTCCGCACTCCACTATACGCGGAAAAGTAATGTAATCGTGTAAGGAAAAAGTGAAAAAATAATTTTTTGTTGGGTTTATTTTTCGTTTTTCGGCGTAAAAACAAAAAAAATGGTTTTTAAAAAATTTTTGCTGTGTGTGTGTCGTTGTCGTCGGCATTTATTCTTGTTAGCGTAATAACTAAATCGTGTCGGATCCATCGGGTTTTGGCTGATTCTGATTGGGGACGTCTCCCAGACGACGTCTATTCATTTTGAGGTGGATAGAACATACTCTACCATGTATAGTGTATTTCATCGCTATTTGCCAAATAAAAAATCCCAAACGGCTCTTATCTCATACCGTGGCTTGTTTTTATAGCTAGATTTAGGTAGACTGTTCAGTTTACCCGCAAGATAAGAGAGTTTTTTATTTGGCAAATAGCGATGAAATGAATAGTACATGGGTCATGAAAAAGTACAATGGTGGACTATTTGAGAGTTTTTTTGTTAGCACGATCGCTCAATTAAATTGTGTCGGATCGATCGGGTTTCGACTAATTCTGATTATGGACGTCTACCAGACAACGTCTATTGATTTTGAGGCGGATATACCCCACCTTGTCCATGGGTCATGAGAAAGCACGATGGTGGGCTATTTGAAAAAAGTAAAACTGTCGCATAAAACACATATTCTGCATTTATGTGTTGGTTTATTTTTTCTCGGCCACTCAATGTCGAGATAGAGATGTTCTACGCGCGGAAAAGTTCGCTTTAAGGTTTCAAAACTGTTTATTTTTTTGAGATGTAATAATTCGTAGGTAAAATTAAAGATACCAAAATTAATGTCCTGTTTTCTAATAAAACGTTTAAAATGTTTTTCACATCTGTTCCTGTTTCGCTTTCCTTGTTAAGCGAAAAATATTCATTAGAATTCCTATGTCGTCGTAATACGCCCTAGTCTCTCGATCAATAAGTCATCAGCGGGATAATTCATCCTCGCAAAGAAACTACCTCTTCGTCATAAACTCCGTTTAAGCTTCGCCCACGATCGCCGTCGCATCTCCTCTTGCTGCCCGCATAAACCCCGTGACTTCCCGACCACGTAATGAGTTGGATGTATTCATTGGGGTAAACTACCCTTACGCAATTTGGGATCGGGGGTGGAACGTAACTATAGAGGGTGAGCAATCCGACTTTATATGGTTTTATTGCACCGGGAGATGTGCTTTTATTAGACCGCGGAGTTTGGTCTTTGACAACAGATTGCTTTCGTGTGTCGTGGAGATGTGTTAATTTCATGCCGGGATGATGTTTTTATAGGGGAGTTATTATCGTTGTACAGATACTCACAAAAATATTTGTCCACCTGTCAGGACTAAATTGTATCGTATTTTTCAGGATTTTTCTTTAACAATAAACTTAATAGAATGATTATTAAATTCTGTATTGGGTTGGGATATGAATTCAGATCATTCACCAATTGTCCTCTGTTCATTTCACCAACTGTTAGTGAACATATTATTATGAAATACAATAATCAGATATTAATAAACAAACTAACAGACCGACAAAACTTCAAGCTAGACTTAGAAGAAAAGATTAATCTATCAGTACCTTTACAAAATACGCACCACATTTGGATGTAAAAGGTTGAGCTATTTGAGAAAACAAATACATTAAGCTGCTTGGGACAACACTTCCACTATCAAGGATAAGATAAGACTAAAAGGAAATAACTATCCAACATAAATGGACACCTAATAGACAAAAAAATAAAATCGAGAAGGAAATGGCATCAATCTAGAGCGCCAGTAGTCAAGACTAATCTAAACAATGCCACTCAACAACTAAGATGAGAAATCCAACGTATTAAAAACGAATCAATTAGTACATACCTAAGTGAACTAATAAGTGATGGTATAGCACCAACTACTCACTATAGAAAGCTACTAAAAGGTTAAAAAGACCCATCATTCAAATCCCTCCAATCAGAATGGAAAATGGTAAGCGGGCAAGAAATTATCAAGAAAAAGCTGACAGATTTGCAATTCGCCTAGAAAATACATTTCAGCCAAATGAAGGCGATGATACTTTGCATCAAGAAATCAACCAGGAAGATATGGAGATCAATCTAATCACCTCCAAAGAAGTTATTAAAGAGATTAATGAAAATATACATCCAAAAAAAGCATCTGGATTTGATCTCGTTAGTGGAGAAGAAACACCGCAGAGAAGCAATCATTAAACTGATACATCTTATAAATACAGATTATAGATTAATGTATGTACCATTGATGCGGAAGGTTTCAGAGGTCATAATGATTCCTAAATTTGGCAAACCGCCACATGAAGCTTCCTCCTATAGGCCAACTTCTATCCTGCCTATGTTGTAGAAGCTACTCGAAAAACTTTTATTAAAACGATTAAAACCAATTATAGAGGAACATAATCTGATCCTGTCACATCAATTTGGGTTCAGAGAAAGACATTTCACTATTGATCAGATACACAGAATTACAAATATAATAGAAAAATCACTAGAAGAAAAGAAAGTCTGTTCTACAATCCTCCTTGATGTGGCACAGGCTTTCGGTAAAGTTTGACATGAAGGTCTAAAATATAAAATAAAGATGTATCTACTTAAACGCTTTTCTGATATTCTGGAATCCTACATCTCAGAAAGACATTTCAGTATTAAGCAAAAAGGAGCATATTTTGAGCTTAAGACAATTAATGCAGGAGTACCACAAGGAAGTGTATTAGGACCTGTCCTATACCTTTTGTACACAAGTAATATTCTTAGATTAGAAAATAACACAATAACAACATTTTCAGATGAAACTGCTATATTAGCAGTAGAGAATGACCATGAAGACAGAAAAATTGCAGATATAGTTCAACAAAATTAATAATTGGACAACAAAGTGTGAATCAAATTAAACGAATCAAAGTCTGTATTAGATAACTTTACAAACAGAGCTAATCAACATATACTCATAATCATAAATGATAAACAAATTCCGTTTTCAAATACAGCTAAATATCTTGGTATTACCCTTGTTGCTACGCTACGTTGGAAAGCCCAAATCAAAAACAAAAAAGAAGAACTTATAATTAAATATAGAAACTGGTTCATTGGAAGAAATTCCACTCTAACTCATAACTCCACTCTATTTATAATAAGCTTATATTATATAAGCAGATACTTAAACCGGTGTGGACCTATATAATTCAGCTGTGGGGCAATCAGCTCTGTGCCAATCAGAGCAATGTACAAACCATTTAAAGGTTTAAAAATAATGTGCTAAGGAACATTGTAAATGCACCCTGATACATCCGAAACAGTAACCTCCATCGGGATCTGGATATGGATACTTTTGAACAAGCCACATCCAAGATTGCTAGGAGTCATGAATAACGACTCCTCCAACATGTCAACGTCGAGGCGATCCAACTCCTTGACAACGCAGGATTGACAAGAAGACTCAAGAGAATCAAACACTTTGAGTTATTTCAGTGATGTGACAAAGCGGAGCATTGTGCGCATTAGTATATACGTTAGTTTTTTTGGTGTACCTAGTTTATTAGAAATCTAAGGACACTGTTGAGTACGACCTTAGTTCTAACTTTTTTAAGTAGTATTGTAAGTTAGAAAAAATTTACTTATTGATCTCTATGATCAGATTGTAATGCCCGTGAATGTCCTAAGAACTATTCATTATAAAATAAAAACCTGTATTGATTCCAATTTATTTCTCAATGTAATGGATTCAATAACAAACGCAATCAAATACTGGTTTTGTTAACATTCTCCAAAATAATCTACTTCCATGTAATACTATGGAAGGACAATTTTGTTCATCATAAGGCAATGAGGTGTCTTGTTATTGTCCTAGTGTCTGAAAAGTGCATTTGTGGAAAATTACTAAATCTTAAATTATCTGATAAATGTAAGCATGTCTTTTCCAAACTGAATAATTCGAAGAGTGATATATTCTTGTTATATCTTGCTATTTATTATGATGGTGTTTAATTTCTTGATAAAAAAAAGAAGAATCAAAAGATAATAGCAGAAAAAGAAGTAGGGTAAGATGTAGAAAAGTAAAGGGAAGAAATAGGTGGTGAGACCGGTGGTAAAGCAGGAGAAGAGTAGAATAATAATATGAGGAATAATGGGAGTAACAAGATAATGAAAGAAGGAAATAAAAGGAGAAAAGCAGAAAATAAAGAAGAAGCTTGACCAATATGGAACTTATTAAAAAAATATGCTATAGTGATGTTTATGGAAGTATTATTATAATATCATTTTCAATATTGCTTCAATTCTATCAGTCGATTTCAAATATAGAACAATAGAAGGCATAAAGTGGGTAGGGAGAAACCGGTAAAAATAAGGCACAATACAAGCCCGGAAATATTAAATATCTGGAACTTAAACGAATTTATTTTGTAAAATAACGGTAAATTAACTTTAAAACTTTCTTTGCGATATTCTAATGATGTATCATAATTTCTCACTATCTCTGTATTCTTGGCGAAAGTACCCGGTACCTTTCTCGATTTCCGACTTATATGTTACTGATAGCTAATAGTAGTTAATTAATATTGTATTAGTTAAAAGGACTTGAGTCATATACTGTTTGACTAAATTTGAACAGCAAATTTGTCCAACACAATGTATGTAGATACTGTTTTCATAATATATGGCAGGGCCAACAGTGAAGCTACTGAAACTGTCTATTAAATTAAAGCTACTGAAGATTATAGAAGATGTAATTTCCCGAAATAAGAGCTTCTAATGTACAAGTATTCATTAATAAATATAGTTGATTCCGTAGAACCAGCAACCTTGGTCACAGAGAACCAGCAATTAATTAATCACCATCCCAATAATGTTGCTTTTCAAAGCCTCTTTGTTCCTTGCTGTATAGTTAATAACAGTTAATTAATATTGTACTAATAGTAGTTAAGAAGGACTTAAATCATACATTGTTTTACTGAAGAACGATAAATTTGTCCAACTCAATGTATGTTAATACTGTTGTTACATACGAAATAACTACTACTACTATACTAACTATAAGACTACTGACTGGAAGACTACTGTAGAAGAAAAGAGAAAGAATCGAACTCCAGGATAAGGAAACAAATAACGGTGGAAAATGTCATAAAATGTATGATGGAAAACGTTAACCAGTGGGAAACAATACATAGACATATAAACAGCAATACATAGATATATAACAGATTTTGAACACCAATGAAAAAGACGATAGGGAAAGACAAAACCACAGGCAGCCATAGATACAAAAACATGCGACAACTAACAAAATAGGACAACTCTGGCTACTGATGTAACGTAAATCAGGAGATCCCGGAAGACCAGAGAGAAGAATGGAGGTTTTTAGTGGGTATACCGTGGTATACCATTCACGGGAATCCCACACACCATGCAGAGACTGAAGCATGAGATCCATAAAGGATCTTCCCCCACAGAAAAAAACTGTAAGACTACTGACTTGAAGATTACAGAAGCTCCAATTCCTCGAAACAGGAGCTCCTAACATCTAATTATTCATTAATAAATATCGTCGACTCCCTAAAACAAGCAACCTTGACCATAGAGAATCAGCAATCAATCATCATCTCAATAATGTTGTTTTTCAAAGCCTCTTTGTTCACTGCTGCATTGTTAACAGTAATTAATTAATATTGTACTAATAGAGAAAAGAAATGAGTTACAAAATAATTATCGTTGGTTTAAAATGGTTAGATATCAAAACAACAGTAGATTCTAGTTAATTTATAGACAAATGTTATGAATTTTATAAATCGACTAATCATTTCAATAGAATGAGACTGTAAACAATTATGTTACTGTCATTTATAGAAATATTGAAGCATTCGCCCGATCCGCTGCTCTGACAATAAACATTTTTTTTAACCAAATCCGACTTTAATGCGGATTAAACAATGCTTCTTCAGTTATAATAAATAACCCAGATTTTGCGTAAAAAGTTTTACTCGCGTTGCACATGTGAGTAATGATAGCGAGCGAAATAGCGCGTGCATACTCATGCATTTTTTTAATCAGCCGTTGCATATCTGTTGCACTTGGTTCAAGTTAGCGTCATCGTGTGTGTATCTCTTCTAGTGTGGACTTGAATAGGGCTCCTGTAAGCTGCGGGACATCAGAAACATATATATTACATTAATACTAATTATGACCAGAACCAGTGCGTTTATTAAAACATGTGCAACTTGATATGGTGTTCTGTAATGGACCTGATAGACGCTTGAATAGGTTTAGTATAAAAAGAAGATGAATATATGCTTGGGGTGGATTAAAACGAGATTATTCAGCTCATAGTAGGCTTAATTATATTTTTTAAACGTCACTCCTTTTATTAATAAAATATTATTTCCTGTGGTAATATTTAATTCTATTTTACTTACGTAATATATATTCAAGGATATCAAGAGGTTCGTAACCATGAAATATTAAGATATAAAGGGTGGTCCAACCATAATGCACGATGTTAATTGTGAGTCACACCTTAACATCAAGTTTTTTGCCCAACTTAATTTGACATTTCTTTGTTTCAATGTTTGACAAATTCAACCATGGAGAGGTACACAATTGAGCAGCGCGTTAAGATCGTTGAAGCCTTTTACGAAAATGGGCGTTCAAATCAAAATGCATTTCGTGCACTTCGTAACTTTTTTGGTCAGCATAATCGACCAAATGTGTCCACAATCGGGAGAATTGTGCGCAAATTTCAGCAAACCGGGTCTGTAGGAAATGTGAAAACACATGTGCATGCTCGCCCAGTTCGTTCTGCGGAAAACATTGCTGTTGTTCGCGATAGTATAGCAGAAAAGCCGTCAACCTCGACTCGTCGTCGTGCCCAACAATTGAACATCTCACGAACATCACTGATGCGAATTTTGAATAAAGATTTTAATTTACACGCTTACAAGGTTCAATTGACTCAAGAGCTGAAGCCTACTGACCATTTCAAGCGTCGTCAATACGCCGAATGGTTGGTTGAACAGACAGAAGTGAATGGTGACTTTACAAAGAAAATCATCTTCAGCGACGAGGCACACTTTCACCTCAGTGGATTCGTTAACAAGCAGAATTGCCGCATTTGGCAAATGAGAATCCACGAGTGATTGTTGAAAAGCCGATGCGTCCACAAAAAGTAACTGTTGCGGTTTATGGGCTGGCGGCGTCATCGGGCCGTACTTCTTCGAAAATGAGGTCGGCCAAGCAGTTACCGTGAATGGTGTTCGCTATCGCGAGATGATAACGGACTTCTTGTGGCCAGAAATTGAGGATATGGTCTTGGACGATATGTGGTTCCAACAGGATGGTGCCACTTGCCACACAGCCAACGAAACAATGGCACTTTTGCGCGAGAAATTCAATGGCCGTGTTATCTCACGTCGTGGCGATGTTAATTGGCCGCCACGATCATGTGATTTGACACCGTTGGACTTCTTTCTTTGGGGATATTTAAAAGAAAAAGTGTACGTCAATAAGCCAAGAACAATTCAAGAGCTAAAGGGTGAGATAATTCGGCACATTCACGACATTGAACCTCAATTATGTCTCAGAGTCATTGAAAATATGGACCATTGGGTAGAGGTATGTCACCGAAGGCGTAGCGAGCATTTGGCCGATATTTTGTTTCACACATAATTGTCATAGATACTTCTATCATAATAAAAAATATTAAGATAATTCTCTGAAAACTTTTTGTTTTATTTACAATTAACATCGTGCGTTTTGGTTGGACCACCTTTTATAACAGAAAAATTGCTTTTGTTATTATTGTTCCTTCACCTTTGTTTTATGGGGGTGAGGTTTAGCTTGATGCCGCTCTCCCACTTAACCTCCGATATTCACACACGTACATATAATACACTGAGCCAGCTTATGTGGGATTAGAACTCACACCTGGATTACTCCAGGCTGGCCATATAGACCAGCTCCAAGTGTTCGCCATCATTAGCTCAGATTAATCCAGAGTACTTGAAGTCCTTCAGCCAGGTAATTATGGTACAATTTACCCTCATAAGATTCGGCCATATCTTCTTCATTCTTGTCAATTCGGATTGGAACCGAAAGTCAACTAGTCATAGTGCTAGTGGTATCCAGGACACTTGGACTTCATCCTCACTATCCATTCTTAATGTTTTTTAATATCTTCTTTCAAGTATTAAATCTAAATAAGCACTGAATCAGTCTTTTATCATAACAATAAACAGATAGTACTTGTCAGGAAACGGTTTTAGAATAAATTAGATTGTAATGAAAATATACTATATATAAATATTATATATAAAAATTCCTAAACTTGTAATATTCATTTCGATTTCATAGGACTTATTTTAGGAATAATTTACATCGTCGTCGAGAAATATATTACTTTTACTACTAGATACGCAATGTACTATTCTATGCTACAATGCTACTTTTATTCGAATATTCTTTTAGTGAATGAAGTAATATTCTATAAAATTAAGATCGTAGAATCGAAAAATGTATATTACTTTTCCGCATTCAACTATACCAGAGTGGAAAAGTAATGTAATCGTGTAAAGAAAAATGGAAAAAAAAATTTCTAGCGTTTATTTTTCGTTTTTCGGTCTAAAAATTTCTGTCTGTGTGTCGTTGTCGTTGGCATTAAAATTTCTTGTTAGCACAATAACTTAACTAAATCGTGTCGGATCAATCGGGTTTTGACTGATTCTGATCGGGGACATCTTCAAGATGACACCTATTGATTTTGAGGTGAATAGAACACACTCTACCATGTTCATAGGTCATAAGAAAGCACAATTATGGAGTATTTGAGAATTTTTATTTTGTTAGCACGATCATTCAATTAAATCATGTCGGATCGATCGGGTATCGACTGATTCTAATTAGGGACGTCTACCAGATGACTCTATTGATTTTGAGGTAGATAGGACGCACTCCACCCTGCCAATGTATGATGAGAAAACACGATGTAAATGTTTATGTTCATTCTGAGATTTTAAACATAAACATTTGGCGCGTTGTTGATTTTGCATTGAACGAAAAAAACATATATTCGGCCTGTATCATATACAAATGAATGAGAAAAAAAATAATTTCGTTCGATCACAGACGTATTGATACGGCACTGAAGCAGTCGCCAATGAAAATAAACAGTTTTAAAACCTTAAAACGGACTTTTCCGTACGTAAAACATCTCTATCTCGAAATTGAGTGGCCGAGAAAAAATAAACCAACACATAAAAGCAGAATATGTGTTTTATGCGACAGTTTTACTTTCTTCAATTCTTCTCAAATAGTCCACCATCGTGCTTTCTCATGACCCATGGACAGGGTGGGGTGTGTCCTATACATCTCAAAATCAATAGATGTCGTCTGGTAGACGTCCCTAATCAGAATCAGTCGAAACCTGATCGATCCGACACGATTTAATTGAATGATCGTGCTAACAAAAACAATTTCTCAAGTAGTCCACCATTGTGCTTTCTCATGACCCATGAATATAGTAGAGTGTGTTCTATCCACCTCAAAAGCAATAGATGTCGTCTGGGGGACGTCCTCGATCAGAATCAGTCAAAACCCGATCTATCCGACACGATTTAGTTGAGTTATCGTGTTAACAAAAAATTCTTCAAATAGTTCACCATCGTGCTCTCTCATGACCCATGGACAGGGTGGGGTGTGTCCTA
The DNA here is from genome assembly GCA_037954035.1 of Rosalia funebris. NCBI lineage: Eukaryota > Metazoa > Arthropoda > Insecta > Coleoptera > Cerambycidae > Rosalia > Rosalia funebris. The sequence continues at coordinate 39,564,099 of JAZFAV010000015.1, forward strand.
TCTACCTCAAAATCAATAGGTATCATCTGGGAGACGTCCCCGATCAGAATTAGTCAAAACCCGATTGATCCGACACGATTTAGTTGATTATCGTGCTAACAAAAAAAAATTCCGACGACAATGACAACGCCAACGCCATCGGTGACGACAACGACAACGAGACACACACAAAATGGTTTAGAAACCATTTTTGATTTTTAGGCCGAAAATCGAAAATTAAACTCTAGAAAAAGAAATTTTTTACACGATTACATTACTTCTCCGCGTATAGTGGAGCGCGGAAAAGTAAAAGTAAAACTGTCGCATAAAACACATATTCTGTATTTATGTGTTTATTTTTCTCGGCCATTCAAGTTCGAGGTAGAGATGTTCTATATGCGAAAAAGTCCGTTTTAAGGTTTTAAAACTGTTTCTTTGCTGTGATGTACTGCACAACAGAATATGATTCAACAAATTTGTGCTAGTAGAAGAGACGTTTTTCAAGAACCACCGAATATCTCGTAAATGTTAGTTTTTATGAAATAAAGGGTGTAAAGGGTGTGGCCCAGGCTGTAGCTCATGATGTACCCCAGGGTATAAAGAGGAAAAATCCAAAAAATCTGTTAGTTGTCAGTTTGAATTTTTAAATATAAACTCTCATTTTCGACACGCCGAATCGAGTGAAAAGGCAATTTCACATACAAGTAGTATTATTATATATTGAGATCAAAATAACTCCTAGGGTTTCTTCAAAAGTGCTATTTTATCACAATTGTGCTCATAGTCATTTTATCAAATATTTCCAGAAAATTAATAGAAAAATGGTGAGAGTGATCTTGATCTGGTAAAATTTTAAGATGATAAAGACTCGTATAGTGACTACTTTTCTTGACACCAGTAAGTGGATTATTGGAATTATATAAGAGGGAGGATAGACAGGGTCCACATACACTCACATCTATTATTGGACTATATAGGACTATATAGACTATATGGACTATAGAACTATAATTCGACCTATTATCTACCTCCATCAGATCCGCCAATTTATCACCAAACACCGACCTCAATCTTTCAGCCATCAGAAACTGATATACGGAAGATTTCGTCATACCTCCTATTAGCTTTTGTTTAAACGTTGTCGAGTGATCAAGGCAATAACTTGATGGTTTTTTATTTCACTTTGGTAAGGATGGTAACTACCTTAATAAGGACCTGCGGGATTCATCAGATATAACCTTGAAATGACCCTTACAAGTCACGGTAATATCAAATTTTTGGGTCAATTTTTAATATATAAAATAGACATGTCCTTGCAGGAATTCAAGTTGACAAATTTTTTAGTTTGAAACTTGAGACATGATTCTGAAATTCGAGGTCACGATAAGGTATATTATCAATTGTAAATTTTTGAATTCTACTATTATTATCAGATTGTTTATATATATACAAAGATATACATTTTACTTTTCCACGCTCCACTATACGCGGAAAAGTAATGTAGTCGTGTAAATAAAAAGTGAAAAAAAATATTTTTTTTGTTTATTTTTCGTTTTAGGCCTAAAAACTAAAAGAAATGGGTTTTAAAAAATGTTTGCTGTGTGTGTGTCGTTGTCATCGGCATTTATTTTTTATTTTGCCACCTATTGATTTTGAGGTCGATAGAACACACTCTACCATGTACATGGGTCATGAGAAAGTACAATGGTGGACTATTTCAGAAATTTTTTTTGTTAGCACGATCACTCAATTAAATAGCGCCGGATAGATCGAGTTTCGACTAATTCTGATTAGGGACGTCTACCAGACGACATATATTGATTTTGAGGTGGATAGGACACACCCTACCCTGTCCATGGGTCATGAGAAAACACGATGGTGGACTATTTGGAAAAAGTAAAACTGTCGCATAAAACAAATATTCTGCATTTATGTGTTGGTTTAATTTTTCTCGGCCACTCAATTTCGAAATAGAGATGTTCTACATGCGGAAAAGTCCGTTTTAAGGTTTTAAAATTGTTTATTTTATTTATTGTCGGTTTATTGTATATAAACATTTATATACAATATAGTACAAATTCGATAAATCTTATAAAATTATAAGATTTATAAGATTTAAGATATAAGAATTATAATTTTCTTTCTGGTAAATTATGGAGTTGAGAAACCATGTTTTATAATATTTTTCTGTTTGGTTAGGTTTAAACTATCAACTGTTTGGTAATGGTAGTTACACTTCTTACACCCATATATGTGAATAAAGATTGATCAGACATTCTTTCAAACGTGTTTTATATGTCACTCTATATCAGTATAGTTTGATTAAACATTATTTATTCATTTATAGATACATACATTATATAAATTCATATAGTTCCTTAAACGTTTTTGGATAGAAAGATAATTTTTCTGTATTCGGCACGTTCTATATTTAGCACATTCAGACTTGCCAAACATGTTTTCATTTATTCATTTTCTACTGCTATTGTGTGTCAAATTTATACCTGTATTCAACATTTCAAGATTATTCTGTTTTAAAACGTCTTGTGAGTTAAATATTTGACATATTTATTCTAACTGACAATTAATAGTAAGAAGAAATAATAAATTTTTCAAAAAGCTAGCTTTAAAACATATCTGCCAAACGAAAATTTGCAAGTAGGGCAACTCCCAAAGTAAAAGCATTTGTAAAGTAAAAGTATCTTCCTCTATAATCGGAAAATAAGTTGGGTCGATAAAAATATTTAGCGAAATCGTACGTTTCAAGGTGTGTGTAGGTGCACACAGTCCGCGCGAAAGTTCCCCAAGGACTTGACTTATTGATCCTGGCGGCCATCTTGGAAATAGGACACCCCGCTAGATCCTGTAATGCGGGTTGCCAGGCAACGTTTCCGCCCCAAGCCATTTCATTACGTATTCAGTTACAGCTTTTCAGCTCGCCTCGCTTTCAGCCACCATCCAACAACAATAGGCTGGGGCTAGAACTGAAAATGCTGGTAACACTTTTCCAAACAATGCGGAAAGCGGGGATGGCCGTGCGGGATTGAGGCGAAATGTTATTTATAACTTTTAAATGAGTTTATTCGAGAATTTAAATGATGTTTCATTGGATTTTACTGGCAATTGTGCATTTCCGCATCACTTACGAAATAGCATTTAAAATATTCAAGAATGATTTTTTCTTTTATAAAAGAAATTGCTACCTTTAATTATTATTATACAGTGCGTTGGAAAAGGATAGAATACATTAAATGTGAAATAATGTGGATTGTTAAGTAATATTTCCAGACGGCTTAGTTTTATGTGTTTCTTGTGGCATATTTTGGTGTATAGATGACGTATATAATCATAATACTATGTATTTACATACAAAATACAGTATAATACAAATAAATATATTATTTTCTATAATTTCTATTACTGTGTCGTCTACTAGTTGTGTACAATAAATATATAAAATATATCTCTAAACAAACAAAAACAAACTCTATAAAGCCATAGCAACTTTGACAAATATATAAACATAATATTTAAATGTTTCTTTGAAAACAAAATAGACTTTCCTTCTATATTGTTGTAACTTTTAATAATATAATTATAAGTAGATAATTGGGATTTATGACAGGTGAAGGGGATATATACTGTTTTTCTAAATTGCCACTTATCAACATGGTTAAACCAACTTATGATGTTCTTTCTTCATGTCATCTTTTACGATTTCTTTATGTCCATGTGTCTTCTATATAAATAGTTACAGTACCCTCTACTAAACTTATTAGTTTTCTATTACTGTGTTAAAAAAAAATATTGTTTATATATATTGAGAATAATTGGGGTCCTAAGACAGTTCCTTGCGGACTTCCATACTTCATCGAGTGGGGAGTGTTAAGGGTTAGTATTTCAGTACTAAGGCATTAAGTTAAATAAATAGACTAAACATATTTATAAATTTTTACGAAATATATATAAAATATACATAAAATGACGACAATTATATGGTTACATTAATAATGCTAAAAATACTACTAAATTAAAACAACAATCAGAAGATGAGAAATATTATTCGTAAACATCTTAATATAACTGAAAACATACCATATATTAACATAAATGACGAAGAGGCTCATAATAATTTTAAAGGGCTTCGGATTCTGGTAAAGAACGATATAGATGTCGCTTACTCCAATTATGTTAAAAATGCAGAAGTCAATATATCCAGGGAACCAAAAAAATTGTGGGCTTTTGTAAACAGTAAAAGAACATCTGGAAACGTACCATCTCAAATGTATTATAACAATCAAACTGTGGACAACCTTTTACATATTGTCAACACATTTGCTGATTTCTTTAGTAAATCGTTTTCACTCCCATCTGATGAACCTCTCCCTGATCTCTGTGATGGTTTTAGCTATGTTGACATCAGTATTACTCCTTTTAGTGAACGGGAAGTTCAAACGGCATTAAAGAAACTTAAACCTAAGCTAACCACTAGGCCTGATGGCGTTCCCTCATCCCTAATTAAAGACTGTGCACCAATTCTTGGCTATCCATTATCGATTTTGTTTAATTTATGCATAAAAAGATCTTCTATACCCGCAATTTGGATATACTCTAAAGTCTGTCCAGTTTTTAAAAAGGGCGACAACGCGGATATTAGTAACTTTAGACAAATCGTTATTTTATGTAATTTTCTAAAAGCCGTTGAACTATTGATTCATGACGCAATTTATTCTAACATAAGTATACAAATGTCAGAGTATCAACATGGCTTTATGCAAGGACGATCTACTTAACATCTAACTTAATTTGTATTACCCAAAGCATAGCTGAAACTCTTGATCGACGCAAGCAAATGGACGTTATTTACACCAACTTCATCAAAGCTTTTGATAGGCTCGATCATAATATAATACTGAGTAAACTTACAAGATTTGGTTTTTCAACAAATCTATTAAGCCTTCTAAAGTCTCTAACAGAAAACAGTACGTTGAGATCAATGGTTTCAGGTCCCTTGAGTTGGTGCCACGTCAGGTGTGCCTTAAGGCTCTATTCTCGGCCCCTTGCTGTTTAAAATCTTTATTGTCGACATTGTCGCTATAATATCTGTCAATTATCTGTTATATGCTGACGACTTTAAATTATTTAAAGTTATTACTTCCCTGGATGATCGTGCCCCTCTGCAGAACAATCTGTCTAATCTTCTTAATGGGTGTTCTAGTAACAAACTAGATCTAAACGTATCTAAGCGTAATGTTATGTCCTATTCCACTAAATTATCTCCAATAATATACGATTATAGGTTAGGTGACTCTATTCTTCAAAGACCTAGCACATTCAGAGACCTCGGCATAATTTTTGAGAAAGATCTGTCTTTTGCCGCTCACGTAACTAAAGTAGTGTCTGAAGCATTGCATACACTGGGTTTCTTAATAAGGGCTAGCAGAAATTTCTCAAACACCGATACATTGAGAATTCTATACTTTGCTTTTGTCCGATCTAAACTTGAGTACGGATCTTTAGTATGGAATCCTTATTATCAATGCCATATTAACAGCTTGGCAATGATTCAAAGAAGGTTTCTGAAACTACTATGGTTCAAATCAGACACTGTGTATCCACCTACTGGTTTTCCTCAAAATGGTCTTTTGGCAAGATTTGCGATGACAGCACTTGACGCGAGGCGGGAATGTTGTTCTCAAATATTTCTATATAAGCTTATATACAATATGATTGACTATCAAAACCTATTAGGCAAACTGAATTTTTATGTACCTCAATTGCATGCTCGAACATCTAAAAGCGTTTACCTCTCTATTCCGCGTACTAATGTTCTAAAATTCTCACCCCTGTTTTTAATGTGCACTAAATACAACAACAACTGTGATCAATTCGATATATTTAACTGTACTCTTCTGTTTATAAAACATTGTTATGCTTGATCCGCATCTTTGATTTTCTTATTTTTCATATATTGTTTCATATACCTAGGTATTAAATATGTATATACGTATTTGTATTAAATTTGATTATTATGTTTGTGAAATTTATTAATCTTATTAGAATGTGAACACTCACTGTACTTTCCTGCTCTGTAAATGAGTTTTCCTGTAGAGTAGTTGTAATAAATAAACGAATAAATAAATAAATAAATAAATAAGTGAATCAATAAACAAAGTAAAAAAATCCAACTCAAGAAATCACTAATATGATAATAGTTATATAATAGAAGAAAACACGTTAAATTTAATGTTTGCAATTCTGTCTTAAGCGTAATTCTAAATAATTCAAAGTTTCCATCCACATACCGAGTTCCTTATAGCGACTTGTATGTCTGTGCACTTGCAGAAGTTACACGATCTTAGGCGAGATTTTTGTAAAAGGCCTGCCATCCCTCGGATAGAATGAAAAACTATAAGCCTCTTATCTATTATGCCAGTACACAGCAAAAATTACACAAACTCAGGTGACGTTCCTGCAAAAGATCTACCATCCATCGGATAGGATATAAAAATATAAAAAAGAAGTTGTAAGTTAACACAAACTATTAATTCTGACGTTTAATAATTTCGTTGTTAACTATTTTCTACAGAAAAATAACCGAATGCATTCATTATACTCTTCTTCTAATAAGACTGCTCATTTAAAACCTATTAAGCAGTAATTCATGTGTACAATTTAACTTGGTAGCTGCCATTCAAAATTAATACTACCTTGAAAAATCTTCCCCAGTAACGTAATATAAGTTATAATTTCAGTACCAAACGACAGATATGTATATTTCTAGCCTAGATCTCACATAACTACATAATATATAAAATGCGCAATGTGGAGAGTTTCTTGGAAATATTACTAGTATGTAATATAAATTCTTTTATAAGCTACCCCTACATCGAAACGTTTGGAGATATGAAACACTATTTAACATGCTATTGTTTTCAATTAAATGTAATAGGATATTCACTGGCGCATCCGCCAGAATATAGAATAAATACCAATGTGTATGTTACGGCAAAAGTGCGAATTCGGTGAATGTGTACGTTGTCCGGTTAAAGTGAACATCATCAAAACCGAGTGGTAAATGTCAGTATAACGCTAGTAATTGACCAATATTGCCACTTTTATCGGAAAATGTACACATTTACCTATGGATGGTGGTAAATGTGAGTATCCTAGGCAATTGTATCTACACAATTTCAGATTCCAGATTTGAAGATAAATAAATAGTTTTAAAACCTTAAAACAGACTTTTCCGTACGTAGAACATCTCTATCTCGAAATTGAGTGACCGAGAAAAAATAAACCAACACATAAATACAGAATATCTGTTTTATGCGACAGTTTTACTTTTTTCAAATAGTCCACCCTCGTGCTTTCTCATGAGCACTGAACAGGGTGGGGTGTGTCCTGTCCATCTCAAAATCAATAGATGTCGTCTGGTAGACATCTCTAATCAGAATCAGTTGAATTTCCCGATCGGTCCGACACGATTTAATTGAGTGATCGTGCTAAAAAAAAAATCTCAAATAGTCCACCACTGTGCTTCCTCATGAACCATAAACATGGTAGTGTGTTCTACCCACCTCAAAATCAATAGGTGCGGGACGTCTAGGAGACGTCCCCGATCAGAATCAGTCAAAACACGATCGATCTCACACGATGTAGTTGAGTTATCGTGTTAACAAAAAGAATCTCTCAAATAGTCCACAGTCGTGCTTTCTCATGACTCATGAATAGGGTGGGGTATGTCCTATCCACCTCAAAATCAATAGGTGTCGTCTGGGAGACGTCCCCGATCAGAATTAGTCAAAACCCGATCGATCCGACATAATTTAGTTGAATTATCGTGCTAACAAAAGAAATTTCTCAAATAGACCCAAGGGAGGGGATGGTGTGTGCTATCCACCTCAAAATCAATAGGTGTCATCTGGGAGACGTCCTCGATCAGGATCAGTGAAAACCCGATCGATCCGACACGTTTTAGTTGAGTTTTAGTGCTAGTAAGAAATTTTAATGCCGACGATAACGACGACACACAGACAGCAAAAATTTTTTTAAAATCATTTTTTTTTTTGGTTTTTTTACTTTTTCCTTACACGATTTCATTACTTTTCCGCTAGTATCTATAGTGGACTGCGGAAAAGTAAAATGGAGTAAAAGAACATTGTTTATTAAACGAAATGTTACAGCATTTATAAGAATACAAAAGACAATCATTATTTAAACACGAAGTTATAAAGTGACGGTAAATTTTTGCGTATGTAAGGTATCTATGTATTACCTGACAATGCACAATAAATTTCGTGCTTCTGTTTTTCCACGATCAACTCCTGGAATGGGCACTTAATTGTTCATCGAAAGTTACTTCCGTTTCATATTGCACTTTATTGCACTTTTAATAGGTAAACTGTTGACTAGATCACAGCGATTCAAACCTAACCTAACTTCTCCCTCATACAGAGTCAAACTTTTATCCGCGCAGTAGGTATGCCTACTTTTGCCGGGTATGCTTGGGAAGTGTACACATGTACCGTTTTACGCCGGCCAAAGTAAGTTCACCGACTGATAATCAAAATTGTACGAACTTTTACGAACAAGGCAGGCAAAAGTATACATTTTCCAGCGAATATATAAAATACTTAGGTACATTTTTACATTTTTGTTATTCAGTTTATTTATTTTATATCAAATGCAATTATTTAGCCTGTTAATAACAAATAAGTGTGTCAAAAAATATTTTTTCATTGATTGTATAAAATTGGTAATGATAATTTTGGATAGAAACTCATGAAAAATAAATTACGGAAATGGAACACCCATTCGGCTTTGCCCTCTTCCGTATTCCCTCGGCCCGGTTTAAACAAATGGCACTTTGTTATGACGCTGAGTAAACTTTGTGTCTTTGTCCTGATACCCTCGGGCGATACACGCGGCTATCGAAGTGAACCCGAATCCGGCCACGTGACCGGAACATCTCAAGCCGCGTGCAGTACCGGAACTATAAGTCATATCTCACAACCCCGCGGGATTATCCGCACGACACTAGAACGATCTGACTCACCCTGAGTTCAATTGTCTGAACGATATTCGATAATAAAACAAAAATATGTAATGCAATTATGCAGACCAAAGTACATGCAGCTGTGCTGGTTGAGATATTTTATTAAATCCGCCTTGTTATCAATGTGTGGTATATACAAAAAATGTATTGTCGTTGGTTAGGTGCTATCTTCGTCGTTATCGATAATATTAATGGGCAGGGTCAGATCTATAATATCTGCTTTTCATCGCTTTTTCAGTAATAATGACCAAAACTGCTGTTTAATATAGTTTTAGATTGATTTTTAATTATCTGATAACTTAACATAAAATACAGGCGGAAATTTTGAAATATGCGGGACAGAAAGTAGTAAATAGGATGTTTGCACCGGTAAAATACATATACGAAACGGGCGAGATGCCGGAGGATTATAAGAGGAACATTATCGTTACTATACCGAAAAAGAGAGGAGCCGACAAATGCGAGAACTTTAGAACGATTAGCCTAACTTCCCACGCGTCAGAAATCTTAACCAGAATAGTGCAGAAGAGGATGGAAAATAGAGCGGAGGAAATACTAGGAGAAGACCAATTCGGGTTTAGGCGAAATAGGGGAACTCGCGAAGCTATTCTGGCGCTAAGAGTAATGTTAGAGAAAACAATAGAAAAAGGAAAGAACGCTTATATAGGATTTGTAGATTTAGAAAAAGCTTTTGATAATGTAAGATGGGAAAAAATGTTCGAGATACTAAAGAATGCGGGAACGAAGTATAGAGATAGGAGAGTAGTACACAATCGATAGAAAGAGCAAACTGCTGTTATAGAAGTAGAAGGGGAAAGAAGGGAAGTAGGTATTAGGAAAGGAGTAAGACAAGGATGTACGCTATCATCACTAATTTTTAATCTGTACATCGAAGAAGCGATTAATGTGGTAAAAGATAGCGTGGATTTCGGGATTAAAGTACAGGGACAGAATCTAAAAATGCTGAGATTCGCGGATGATATAGCAGTATTAGCATCTAGTAAAGAGGAATTAGAATCAGCGTTGAACGAAATGGAGGCAGTGTTGACAGAGGAATACGGAATGAGGGTGAATAAAAACAAAACTAAAGTGTTAGTGTGCAAAGGGCGTGAGAGCAGAGCAAAAACGATAGTACAAATTAATAATGAAAGATTGGAGGAAGTTAAAGACTTCACTTATTTAGGAAGTAAAATAAATTGGGATGGAAGAAGCGATAAAGATATAAAACAAAGAATAGCGCAGGGTCGAGTAGCTTTTAACAAAAAGAAAGCACTTTTATGCTTGGAGGTAATAAACTTAGAAACAAGGAAGAGATTTTTGAAAACGTATGTATGGAGCACGGCACTATACGGTTGCAATACCTGGATGGTAGGGGAAGCAAGTAGGAAGAAATTAGAAGCTTTTGAGATGTGGTGTTACCGAAGAATGATAAAAATACCGTGGACTGATAGGGTTAGAAACGAAGAAGTATTAGAGAAAGTCGGCGAGAAAAGAAGTATGTGGAAAAACATAAAGAAGAGAAGAGATAGAATGGTAGGCCACTTGCTGAGACATGGGGGAATAGTCCGCGATATTTTGGAGGCAGAAATAGGAGTGAAGAAAGGCAGAGGTAGGCCTAGATTAGACTACTGCTGGCAAATAGTAAGGGATGTGGGTTGTAGCACAATTAGTGAAATGCGTAGGTTAGCACAAGATAGGAGAAGCTGGACGTTAGCGTCCAACCAGTCTTAGGACTCATGACCTCATGATAATGATGATGATAACTTAACTTTAATATAAACTTATAAATCCAAATATTTCTGGACAACAATAATGTAGTTGTTAATCCAGAATAGCATATATATTAGGACGATGGGATCAAAATATTTAGAGTTGAATAATACAATTGCAAATAGTGCCTCAAATATGATATTTTGTTGACAGACATTATTCTCGAATATACAGGATTTCAGGATAGTCTCTGGCAGCCTCTAATTTTAGCAGGGTATTCATCCCACTACCAGAAATCGAAAACTTGAATTATAAGGTAATCCGATAAAAAAAAAAAATAAAAAACTAATGTCCCTGTGATCACGTCACTGGGTCAAGTCAAAGAATGGTTAGATTCAGGGCAGGAATACAACTGGCACAGATTATGTTAATATTTATTTATTTTATTTATTAATACACCATTCAACAGCCATGGCCTGTTATAGAATGGGAAAAATTCAACACACAACATATACACATGAAGTCAAAAAATAGCAAAAGCTAAAATAGTACTGAAATTTTTGAAACATCGAACATTAAATATTACACAATATAACATTACATATGTCTGTACGACTATAGTCGTACAGACATATATACTATATATATGTAAATATCTACTATTTTGTATTGTTTGGAAATCTATACAATTTTTATATGTTAGTGAAAATAAAAGGACATTAGCTTAGGAGAAGGGGAGAAGGAAATACTTTCTTTGACTTTCTAAGAGTTGAACATTAAAATGTATTCAATAAACTTTTGTCCGGAGTATCTCTAACTAGATACATTCCATTACAACGAAAACTAAAGTGTTTTAAATAAACAATTTTAAAACCTTAAAACGGACTTTTCCGCACGGAGAACATATATATCTCGAACTTGACTGGCTGAGAAAAAATAAACCAACAAATAAATGCAGAATATGTGTTTTATGCGACAGTTTTACTTTTTTCAAATAGTCCACCGTCGTGCTTTTTCATGACTCATGGACAGGGTGGGGTGTATGTTATCCACCTTAAATTCAATAGGTGTCGTCTGGGAGACGTTCCCGATCAGAATCAGTCAAAATTCGATCGATCCGACACGATTTAGTTGAGCTTTCGTATTAGCAAAAAAAACTTCTTAAATAGTCAGTCCACCATAGTGCTTTCTTGTGACCCATGGACAGGGTGGGGTGCGCTCTGTCCACCTCAAAATCAATAGATGTCGTCTGGGAGACGTTTGCGGTCAGAATCAGTCAAGACCCGATCGATCCGTCCCGATATAGTTGAGTTATCGTGCTAACAAGAAACTTTAATGCCGATGACAACGACAACGACAACAACGATAACAACGACAACGAAAACGACACACACACACAGATAAATTTTTTAAAAGCCATTTTTTCTGTTTTTAGGCCGAAAAACAAAAAATAAAAATAAATGAAAATTTTTTCTTTTACATTTTTCTTTACAGGATACATTACTTTTCCGCTAATATAGTTGAGTGCGGAAAAGTAAAATTGCCTCTGAAGTCTTTCTAGGTTACCTATATGAACATTATAACCTGGGTTCCATACAACAGGTCCATATTCTAGCTTAGATCTCACAAAAATATTAAATAGTTGTTTTAACGTATTAGGCATTGTAAACCAATTCGAATTTCTTATAATAAATCCAAGAATTTTGTAACCGTATAAGCTTATATTATTTACGCGGTCAATAAAAGTCAGTCTACAACAAAAAATCACTCCTAAATCTATAAATTCACTAACTTTGTTCGATTTATTGTGGTTAATATTATAATTAAAATAGAAGACTATTTACGAGTAAAATATATTAAATTACACTTACTGATATTGAATGGTGCAGATTAGTCTCTCATCGTGTATTTATATCTGACGAAACAGTTTACAGTTGTCCGCATACAACAAAATTTTCGACTCTACGTCCTGGTAGATATTATTAATAAACACAATAAATAGAAGGGGCTTCAAAATAGCTCCTCGTGGAACAACCAATATTGCAAGTATTTCGACAAAACTAAAACCATGATATGAACCGTTAGTGTTTTGCTATCTAAATATGATAAAAAAAACAATAAGACTGTCTGATAATCTGAAGTTTAGCTTAGCTTTATGAGAAAAATACAATGGTCTAGCCTGTCGAAAGATTTGGAGAAATGGTATAAATGACATCTACCTGGGCGACAAGAAACAAACTGTGTAATATGAACCAAATTTGTTACAGTAGATCTGCCCTTAACAAATCAGTGTTGGCACTCAGTAATTTGAGATATTCCGTGTAATATTGACCATTGCTTTACACTAATCTCTTTCTTTCACTAATCACAAGTTTTCTTGGCACGTGCAAATTGGAATTTTAAGCTTGTATCTTATTTTGATAGTATTTACCCAATCAAAATAACCATATTAGAAATAAGTACACACTTCAGTTATCTTTATAGCTTTAATTGCCTCCTCTCGCATTTTAAAACATTGCAGGCATGATTAAAATTGGTTTAAGGCTTGTATTTTTGAACTCGCTGAACTGTTTTAATCAAAGATTAATTTAATCGACGTTAAGACTCTTACTATTCTCTGACGCGATTAACGAATTCTACCATTACTGTGCAATGTTTATTTCACACTAAACTATTGTGTCGATATACTCCGTTTGATGAAAATTTGATACAAATTTACACACCTGGTTTAAGTCAGCGTAAAATGGCAGAGAAACGCAGACACTCATGTCCCCTTCGACGAGCCGCCTCTGTTCAAAATGTTTTCCATTTATTTCTGGGGGCATTTCACTTTAACCAGTCACATTTTCTGAAATCTGTCACAATACTAATGAAAGTCTTTATTATTCATGGCTCGGTTTTCCCCCGACACTTAAAATTCACCAGACTTTTACACCAAATGGCCAAAACAGTTTTATCCACGATCGACGGGGAATACCATGCATTTTTTATAGCGTTATTGGTAATAGCCGTTACGTTTTCTGTTCAATATAAGGGTTGACTGATTGAATTGAGTTTACGACGGCCCTTCATAAGTTCTCTAGTTAAATATTTAGGTAACTAAACACGAGGACCTAAAGTAGATTAAAGTATTATTTATTCAAGATATTTGATTGAAAACGGAAAGGTATTTAAAAACATACACAGGATGTTTAAAAAATATGTGCAAAAAGATGGAGCGTGTTAAAGTTTTATTTCTCGATTCTTTCACAAGAAATAATTCTTTTGAAATTGGTTTTTTAGCATCAAGGGTGTAAGTTCATCAGGGCATAAGAAGTTTGCGTAAATAATACGTTTGTACAAAAATATAAATGCCTTTACTCTTTTTAGTTTTTGACAATACCGTTATGTACGAAGGGGTGTTAAATGACTTTCGATAGAATATATTTTTTACTATATTTTCTTTTCCTAAAGTGTATTCCACTAGCGTAATAATAATAGTGGCATAATCTATAATTGCAAATATTTTGTACAATAATTGTATTAATATATATATATATATATATATATATATATATATATATATATATATATATATATATATATATATATATATATATATTAGAATACTTGACTCGAATATTCACTTCTTACAAAAATAAGAAAGTAAGTACACATTACCTTAATGCACACCTCAGTGGATATAGAAGTAACATGTAGGTCAGGTAATTTCTATATGTACAATATGAGTCTGAGTATTAAATTGTATTATTTTAAGTACTGTTAATATTCCAAATTTCATTAAAATTGCTAAAGTTTTAGGAATGTATTTTGAAATACCATAAAATATGTGTAATACTAATAACACACTATATCACAGACATGATTTAAAATTAAATTCTGCTGCTGCTGCCGATAGAAATTGTATGTACTATTGTTTTTATTTATATTTATTTTGGTTAGGAAATCTTTCCATTAGCTGTGATACAGGTTTTTTGAAATATCCCATAGTTTTTATTCTTTATATCGTTTGCAAATTTATGCCATTGTTGAATTATTAAAAAATCCATAGAATGCAAAAATTGTAACGCCTTTTCATTAAATTTTAAACGCTTTAAATTTTAAGGCATTTATCAAATCCGTTTCGTCAAACAAGTTGACATTATCGTAAAATGATTAAAACCATAATCTCTATAATCATCTGAAAAAAATTTGTTTTCTTATATCCTCATTTGCCATATCGAGTATGTGTGTTTTTATTACAAGGTCGAAAATATTTTTATTACAATAGTGAACATTACATATATAACATATTATATCTTATTACAAAGCACACTTAAGCTGCAGTTAAATGGTGTAATAAGATACAGGGTGTGTGCCATATAAAAATGAATTTTTGATATTACAAGTTGTAATGTTACATCAAAAATTGATGCAGGTATCGATTTTCTTTAATATTAATGAATGCTACCGAAAAAGCGCCCTAAGAATATTCTCGCTATTTTTTGATTCGACATTTGGATATTGATTGAAATACAGGGATCAGTCTAAATTGTACATTTTTCAGAAATGTTCTGTATCTTTGCAACAGAAAGACGTAGAAGGCTGCGGTTTGTTTCAATGTTGTTTCTTTCTGAAAACCATACGCTAGTTATTCTGTACCCATTATAGTTTGGACAACCCTGTACAAGATATAATCTATTCTGCTGTGATGTATGTCTGACTAAAAGTAATCTTTATGAACCCAAACACCCTGTATATACATTTTCTTTATTGTGTAGATAATATGATATTAGAATATGTTTTGAATGCGACAGAAATAGTCAGTTCCATTTTAAAATTAAGATTCTCTCGCAACCAGTATACAAATACACAACAAAAACAATAAGAAATATGATTGTTCAGGTGAGCGAGCAGATGGCAGGGGCTATAAGTAGCAGTTTTGTTCTGCGGGGTCCTTTCCTGCTAGTGGATCCTCTAATTCCTGACTCAATTTGGGGGAGGCATGCACGTGGCCAACAAGGCTGTCTCATTAAGCTAACGAAGACACGTGCTCTGATACATAACAGGCACGTGCGGCCGACTAATCTAATGCTTTTATTTTAAATAAGTAACTCAATAACGCGTGTGTTCGTATATTTGCTTCATTACGCCGTATTTTATTCCATGGTGCGCTAGATTCTTAGGAATACATTTGAATTTGTTAAAGGGGGAGGTTCGAAACATGGAAATTTTTTCACCTACAACAATTGTTATCGATACTCTTTTTGTACAATCTTCCTGTTCTGTAAAAATGGTCCGCGTGCGAGTTGAGTTAAATACAGCGTGGTGGTGAAAAAGTTACGCACAATATTTAGAATCTCATTAAACGATTTTTAGCAAAAATTAAATCTATAAAATTCCGGGTTTAAAGAGGTTTCCATAGTAGGGGTACCATTTATAAGATACAGGCGTTTTATTGAGAAAAAATATGAATAAGGTCAATACGACTTTAGTTTTAGCAGAAATTTTAATGCTGTCCAAAATCTGATATTGTCGCGCATGTAAACGTAGAGTTGTAGTGAATGTTCTATAATTTCCGGGATGATATTTTCCATTCGTTGCTTCAAATCCTCTAAACTGATTGGTTTGTTCAAATAAACCTGCGATTTTAAGTAAAGTTGTATCTATTCAGTTGGTTCTAATAGCCCTATCCACCTATAGGAGAAAGTATTCGGTCCTAATGTGAATATCCTTCCTGGTCTTTAACTTCATTATAAGTAATAAATGTGCGTCGTTGATATTCAGATGCCTTTGGATATTTACTAATAATTCTTCGTATAATGAGGGGATTTAGTCCTTGCTGAAAATAAAAATTATAATTCACACAGTGTTAATGTAAAAGTAACGATGCCGGTGTACCCACACACATGGAGAATATACCGAATTATTAAATTCATCATACTGGGGAACAACTTTTGGTCATCCGCTCTTGCAAGAGCTTCAAGATTTCCATGCAATTTGATGTTGAATATAGAGCGTATCATATATCAACCCTACGATACACTATCTATAACTTCTGACATTTTTTTGGTGCAGGGTACTGTGCCCTTAGGAATGCTTCGTTTATTTATTAGCGCAGTTTTTGTACTAACAGCCTTAGATGTGAAATAGTTTCATTATATGTGTTATTGTTACTCTATTGTTACTCAACACGGGTATCTGAGGCGTGGTCCGTCTTTAAGCAGGTCTTTGCTTGGTAACTTCCTGGGCAAAAATGTTCTTGGCAACAAGTAAGCCCTTAAGTATGATGTTCTGGTTATTATAATTCTGTTGGCTTTGCGAAATCTTAGTTGCAATATGAGTGTGAAGATTAATTTCCTATATAGTCACCTCGACCAGTTCCCGGACAATCTTGGCGCTGTAAGGGATAAATAGGGGGAACGTTTCCATCAAGACCTCTTAACGATGGAACAACGCTAGCAGGAGCGTTGGGACAAGCACATGATAGCAGACTTACTGCTGGAGTATTATCGTATAGAGAAATTTTAAACTTCTTCCTGTTATTGACGAGCAGCACAGATTTCAACCCAGCGCCTTCAAATTAGGCAAGAACAAGAGCTGCAACAAATGGAAAATAATGTTTGTTCTCCAGTGTTATTTAATAATGAGACACATTCTTGATAAGATTAATATATTATTATTAGTAAGTGGGTAATAAGAATCACAAATATAAAATATCACTTAACTACATACCTAACGAAATCCTCCATTGAATCCTCACAATTTAACATATTTTTCAGATATCTAACATTTATTAGATTTAACAAACTTGACTATGTCAATGATTATATTTACTTCTTAGGATAGACTGGATAGACATTTTTGCATCAGTTCATTATTCATAAATTGGCACATTGATTCAGTTATCAACAATTGTTAATAATTATTACTGGGATTTACGTCTTACGGCTGAAAATAAAATTTTGGTAACATTCTTGGTACAATTTATATATAATTATTATTAATTAATAAGCAGACAGTAAATGGTAAATGCCAGATACAAAATATTAATTTATTTACTTCGCGAAACAGAAATAGGTTAGGTGCATATACATAATATCTTCTCGGTGAAATCATTCAGCTACCCAATTCAATTCAACACATTATTCAAATTCTTGGCAAAACAGATTAATAAACATGGCCAACATAATTAATTTTTGCTTCTTGAGGCACATATCAGAATTTGGAAATAGGTTGGTTATTGCCTCAACAGACGGGGAAAATTTCCAATCATTGTGTGTGTGTATGTGTGTGTGTGTGTGTGTGTGTGTGTGGGCGTGTGTGTGTGTGTGGGCGTGTGTGTGTGTGTGGGGGGGGTGCGTGCGTGTGTGTGTGTCATCGTTGTTATTGTCGTGGGTTTTGACTGATCCTGTCATTTTAAGGTGGATAGGACACACCCCACCCTGTTCATGGGTCATGAGAAAGCACAATGGTGGACTATTTGAGAAATTATTTTTGTTAGCACGATCACTCAATTAAATCGTGTCGGATCGATCGGATTTCGACTGATTCTGATTAGGGACGTCTACCGGACGATATCTATTGATTTTGAGGTGGATAGGACACACCCCACCCTGACCATAGGTCATGAAAAAGCACGATGGTGGAGTATTTGAGAAAAATTGAAAAAAGTACAACTGCCGCATAAGACACATATTCTTCATTTGTGTGTTGGTTCATTTTTTCTCGGCCACTCAAATTCGAGATAGAGATGTTTTACGTGTGGAAAAGTCCGTTTTAAGGTTTTAAAACTGTTTATTTATTCTCATTATTAAATGTGGTAAAGTTTTATCAAGGAATATTTTCAATAGTATTTGTATATGTCATACAAATGCAGACAATCTTGGGATTGCTTCTGAAGATGGTGACAGGATGATCAGTGCAACGTCAAGACGGTTGAGATGACAATCAGTGATATCCTGGAAGCCTTTATATCCTTTACTTCAACAGACATTATAATTTAAATAAATTGACAAAATTAGTGAATCATAATAAATCGAAAGGAATCTGCACCAGATCATTGCTCTAAAATAATTCTCTTTGCGAGACATTTTAAAGCCATTAGAATTAACCCGACTAGCTATTTTACTCTGTACCGAATTCATCTCTTTTCACCTGGTCACTTCTCATTTCTCTTTACCTTCTGCAAGCAGCTTAACGACTGCCGTAAATTCCTCAGATACCTTGCAATCGTTTTAACAAAAACCTCCATTTAAAGTGATTCTTCGAAGACGGCATATCCTGTTTTCGTTTACAAAACATCTCCCAAAGTTGCCAACACACGTGATGGGCTGAAAGAAAACTACCCTCGAGAGAGGCAGTCCCCGACAGTCACAATGGTTACACCTGCAACGGTGTTTGAGTGTTAAAGGTACGGGGCCGATTTGAAAGCGGCCCGTCTGGCCTTGCGGCGAATCATTGTCGATCTTCCCGGGGGGTGGCGCCGACTTCACGTCGTTCGGATGCCTAAATGCCCGTACAGGTGTCTGGGCCATTAGTCCGGAGCGCTACAAGTGTCTACCTTCCGAAATATGATTACCAGAATGAATAGGCAATTAGGGGCTTTTCAATTGATGGACTTTTGGGATTGTTTACGATGCTCTATAATCGGATTATAGTTTAAAGGTTTAGGGATGACTCAGGTGCGATTGACGGAATTGTCAATCGGTTTTTGATAAAACTTTGCGTAGAGGACGAATATCGAAAAATAAGGTACATATTAATGCTGCCTCACTCTTTCTTCTACGTATACATAGATAATCTCATACTTTTTCCTATCCTTAATGAGCAGTACATAATAGGTTAAATCTTTAACTTTCAGATTAGTCAAGATTTATGTTAAACTATGTACAATTTTATTTCGTTCAAGTGGAATTGACACTCTTCTCCTCTTTCTCCTTCACTTCTCCCATACTTTGAGATAATATGTCAAAGAGTAATGTTCTGTCAACAGCCCAGTAATAAGTCTTACAGTTAGTTAATATTTTTCAAGATTTCATAACCAGGTGATAAGAATTTTATAAGGGGAAGAAGTATAGTCAGAAATTCTTCGGTTTTTGTTTGTCCAACGAAAACGTCTATCACTATTTATTCAAATGTTGGAGACGATCTCATATCTTCTAACAAGGCACTTTTAATATTTATTAATGCTAAAGCTGACAGTCTTTCTTGCTTTCGAGAATTTCGCAAATAAGTCTTTATTCTCTTTAAACATGAAAATGATCTTTCCGTGGAACTGCTTGTGGTAAAAATAGTCAAAATTAAACGACACAATTTTGATGACTACGGGAAAACAGAAGACAATTGAAGGGACATAATATATTGGTGAAGCTCGAACACAGTGCTCTTTTTCATATCGGGATCACTATAAATCACTGAAAGTTCACTTTTTAAACGATTTGCGTCAAAGAATGTTCCACATGTATAAAGAAGAAAAAAGTTCGTTAGGAAAATGTTTCACGAATGAAATAAATTATGTGGAATCTAGATATAAGAATTTCAGTTTAGAAATTTCACTAAACCGTTCACTAGGTAATGTTCAAAGTAATAACGTCCAAAGTTTCATAAAACAATCGTGCGTAGGTGATTTTCTTATTTTCTTCAGGAATTAAATCCAAACGCATTCTCTTACTTGGCGGTTGATTTTCTAACACAAATCTGTCCATACGGTCCCAAATGTCACTAAACTCATTTCTCATTTTTTGAATACGTGATTTGAAATCGGCGATCTCTTTTATTGTAGTAACTAATATCTGATATTTTTGTCTGTAGAATTTTAAATAGACTCTCGGAATGTGGGAATATTTCAGAATATTTCAGGACTAAACAAATTAGGTAATTTGTTTAGTCTTTATTATATAAGACATTTGCAGATGGGTTGGAGTATAAACTCCTTATTTCTGTAGTTTGAATGTTACCCTCTGATAGTAAAACTTATTTATATTGGCATTATATTGACAATTTATATGTATATTGTGCTTTTCCACATAATTCTTGCAAGTATTTTTTACGTTTGAGCCCATGGATTATAAAGTTTGTCGCCGTGATAACTTATTTGAAAGGCATTTTCTAGTTTGTTTTGGTGCCGGTAATACAGTTGACTGTAAAGGCGGTAAATTTAAATGATTTAAATTATGTAAACAGTCACTCATTTGACTCAGATTTTTCATCTTAGTTCATACGAATATCGCTTGTGACGTAGTGGTAAAGTTAGAACGACCCGACTGTATATTGCATACTCTTTAATATTTGTTATATTACAATTATTTTAAATTAATTTAGTTATCTAATATTGTTAAAGTTCTACCCATGCATATCTTAATTTACTAACAATAAGTTAATATCAATTTTTAATTGTTTCGCTTTTAGGTTTTCTTTGTCTATACTCATGTTCATATTACCATTATTATTATAATTATGTGTAACCCTATTATTGGAATGTTTTTGACTTCCTTTAGGATACCTTATTTATAAAATAGAATAGAATATAGTTTTATTGGCCATTTTATATACAAGTACATTTCTTATATAAGTAATAATTTTTTTAAGTTTAGGTGAAAAGCTTTATATGTCATATTCTTATAATTTTCATTTTTGATGTACTGATCAAATTTATTATAGAATCGTACTTCTAGGCTGTTTTGTTGTGTAATATGTAATCTTGATAGCGGTTCTATAAGATCTCTAGTATGTCTTGTATTATGCTGGTGTACGTTGGGTTTTTTTGTAGATTGTGGAAATTTTTGTGCACTATGAGAAGTGTCTCCAGTAGGTATCATACAAACATGCTATGGGTAGAACTTTACATTTTCTCAACAGTTTTTTTGCTAGGAGTACTGATGATTGCACCTTCAATGAGACACGCCGCATACTTCTGTAAAATAAATGTCTATTGGGTTGTGTTACACTTTGGCCATAAAACTATTCCGCATGTTAAACAATAGTGAAAAAAGAGAAATAAATTGTTCTCATGACGTTATTATTTACAGAAGGTCGCAATTGTCTCATAACAAATATCTGCGTGCTTGATTTAGAACAGAGACGAAATAAGTAGACCAATTTAATCTAGGATCAAGTACGATGCCTATCAGTCTGACAGGTTCTGATTTTGGCCCAATTTTATTGAATGTAAATGTTATATTTTTTATTTTGTCCAATTATAATTTGTTAGCTAAGAACCAGGTATTTGCCGACGTCAAGCTTTTTCTACTCATCTCCTCAGTTCTTCATATATATAAATAAGAAAGAGTACTGGACCTAAAACAGATCCTTGCAGTACACCTTTTAATAGGTAATAAAATAGAGCTGGAATTTTCAATACATGTTGTTGCCTATTGCTTAAGTAGCAATGGGGAAGTTGTTATTCTCTACTACAAACGTCATAGTATTCAAGCTTTATTCTTATAAATAAATAAATAAATAGATTATTTCAATAATGAAGAGACATATTTTAAAATAAAATTTTAACACAGCGTTTGAATTGGCATTTGAAGCAGCTTCCAAATGTGTTACTCCAATACTACTGATATTTAAAAACAATTTTCTAAATGGCGCCGCAACGCTATCTTTGCTGATTATATCAATATTTATAAACCGTATAATTATTTTTACACTTGAATGCATGTATCCCAATTTCGTTTTTTAGGTCTCCCAGTTGCAAACTTAAGGGGGTCACAACACGTCTTTATCCACATGGGAAAATTGCCATCGTATTAGTTCTTTTTTCTCTGAAACCCCTTTACCAACATATTCAAATTTTGTGCTCATTTAATCAACTATGGTGTCATCATTTTGAATAAATAATTTTATCTATTACCAAAACAGAAATGTTTTATTCGTTTGTCAAAATCGGCACTTTTTCCGTCATCTTTTTTTATTTTTCACAGTTTTTTTTTATATGAACAAGCAGCTTTCTCAAAAAATCCTTCATTCAGTTTGTTCTTTATTTCATTCTACATCTTCGAAAAGCAATCATCACGATACTGTGGATAGACTCCGGGAAAAGGGAACATGAGTTTTGACGAGATGTGATTATTCAAGAAAAATACCGTCTTACCGCTAATCGATCTGCTAAGCAATTCTACTTGATTGCGAATGAGTACTTTTCGAAATTTTCAAAAATATATCAGATTTTCATTAAACCAATGCTAAAAGATGCAGAAATGTCTCTACTTTCAGATTTAAAAATAAACTACTAAATTTTTTTGACTCAAAATGAAGCACTTCTCGCAAATTTAAAAAAATTATTATGATCACTTCTAATCACCAGATTTTCATCAAACCAACGATAGAAGATACAAGTCTCTATTTTCAAAAAAAAAGATCATGTGTAGCACAGTACACGTGATAGAAGTGAATACTTCTTTAGAATAGAGAATGAGAGAGATTGAAAGAGAGAGAGAGAGAGAGAGAGAGGGAGAGGGATAATTTCAAAAGAAATATAACAATATAAAATTTGTGTAAAAAATATTCGGTTTATTCGTTATCTACACTATCATCGGCTGGTGGTTCAATTGGTAATACTGATATGATTGGTTTGTGATAACTAAAATATGAAATATATGTTCGTGATTCGATATTTTCTAGATAACGTGTAAAAATTGCATCTATTGTTGTTCCGGATTTTGTTGTTGATTCTTTGGGATTGTTATTTATAAGCAAACCAAATGTTTCTCGAAGAAAGTTAATCAACGTCAAAGAATCATTGGATCCGAATTTAACATTGAAATCTCCCCCGAGAATCAAAGGGATTTTGTCTTCGTCTCTTCCAAGTGCATTTGCACCTGTGTGACTGTAAACCAGTAGGGAGCGGTGAATGAAATATATTATATCTTCTAGAGTTTGGTTCGGTGAGATATAGATGGCTGCGATGACGATATTTTTTCATCGCTTCGTACTGAGTTTATATCGCTCTCTCTTGCTCCACTCCCGTGTGGCGTCGGAGTTGTACTTACTCGCGCGCATGCACGTCATACTATATTTTTTTCTATTGCCTAGTATTCAATGAATACGTGGCTCTCTCTCTTGCTCGTACGATGCTTCCTAAACTATTCCCCCTTCAAGTAACTTAGATATTGGACTTAGCGTATGAGTGGGAGTTAAAGACGAAGAACCGCACAAAAGGGAGACGCGGACGGCCTAAACTGATATATACGATGTATAGCTCTCTTTCTCTTTCTCTCTAATGTTATATATCTGTGTACTCTGTCTTGTAACGAAGCCTGTGTTTTAGGTATACCAAATGTATATCTCTCTTTCTCCTTCTCTCTACGTTATATCTTTTTTCTCTCTCGTGTAACGAAATCTCGAAACGTTACATTTTTTCCAATTCACTCTCCATTCTCGTCAAATATCAGAACGCCGCCAAAGAAGTATTCACTTAAAAAAAATACATTTTTTGACCCAAAACATGTAGTGACCCCCTTAAAGGGGATTAGGGGGAAAGGACTTCAGACGCGTGTTGTATAGAAATAGTAATCGCCCTATATGGAATGGATGAACGTATGCTGCAAATATATTTTTATTAGACGGCCATTAACTGTGAGGTAATACCTACTATGGCACGTATGTATTTCTCTCTGATCCTGGACCGAAGTAAAAGTTATCAATTCGCGTATACATTACATGTCCTATCATCTGCAGAATGTTGCAGGTGCTCGTTAAACGACCGAACAGAATTCTACGACGTTTAACTTTCAAATCGCCAAATGGGGGCAAAAAATTAGTGTTATTTAGATAATCTACCGAGGAATCCTCGAAACTCACGTTCACGAACTCTTACAAAATCTTCGAAAGTCCATTCTAAAATCAACAGGCTCAGGTGTTCAAATTCATGGCTGTGTTATCTTTGATAACCATCCAACAATCACGTCTTGACAATAGTTGCCCGGTAAGCGAGGTAAGTAAGAGCCTGGTCATTCGACGGTGGTGGTGGGTGTCGTGGGAACACGTCAATTGCTCACGTCTTCTAGCAGTACAACAAAAAAAAATGAAAAGTAATTTTGGTAATGATAACAGTTGTGTTCGTGACATTTAAGCAAATCAATAATCATTTTTATGTCATTATATTCTTCCCGCAGAATTAATCGAATGAACAATTGGAATTCCTCCGAAAACATTGCCATTATGCAACAGAACACTAATAGAGTTTTTTTAATCAAAGTATTTCACATTTAAGGCTGCTAGTACACAAAATATGCTAATAAATACACAAAGCATGTTTGGGGCCACAATACCCTGCACCACAAATAATTTTTTGTTTGTTTTTAAAATTTTTGTATTTTTTTGAAGTGAATACTTCTTTGACGGCGTACTGATATTTAACGAGAATGGAGAGTAAATTGGAAAAAATGTAACGTTTCCAGATTTCGTTACACGAGAGAGAAAAAAGATATAACGTAGAGAGAAGGAGAAAGAGAGCTATACATTTGGTATACCTAAAACACAGGCTTCGTTACAAGACAAAGTACATAGATATATAACATAGAGAGAAAGAGAAAGAGAGCTTTACATTATATATATATATATATATATATATATATATATATATATATATATATATATATATATATATATATATATATCAGTTTAGGCTATTCGTGTCTCCCTATTGTCGCGCATGCGCGCGTTATAGATGTAACGCGTCCAGACGCTATATATTAACAGCTGAAGCAGCACGCGTGCGTACCGAATATTTATCATTGTGTTTTGTAATTATTTATGTTATTTACATCTGTGTTCTGTGATTATTTGATAATATCCTTGAACCGTTTAACTTGTTAAAATCTAAAAGACATAATATATTTCATTCACCGCTCCCTACTGGTTTACAGCCACACAGGTGCAAATGCACTTGGAAGAGGCGAGGACAAAATCCCTTTAATTCTCGGGGGAGATTTCAATGTAAATTTCGGATCCAATGATTCTTTGACGTTGATTAACTTTCTTCGAGAAACATTTGATCTGCTTATAAATAACAATCCCAAAGAATCAACAACAAAATCCGGAACAACAATAGATGCAATTTTTACACGTTATCTAGAAAATATCGAATCACGAACATATATTTCATATTTTAGTTATCACAAACCAATCATATCAGTATTACCAATTGAACCACCAGCCGATGATAGTGTAGATAACGAATAAACCGAATATTTTTTACACAAATTTTATATTGTTATATTTCTTTTGAAATTATCCCTCTCCCTTTCTCTCTCTCTCTGTCTCTCTCTCTTTCAATCTCTCACTCTTAATCTCTCTCATTCTCTATTCTAAAGAAGAATTCATTTCTATCACGTGTACTGTGCTGCACATAATATTTTTTTTGCAATACAATAATATCAATATCACTCTCTTCTACCTGCTGAGTTACTATATTTAAAGCATTTATAGCGTGATCAACTGAAGCTTTATTTAAATGTTCAGGAAAAATTTTTTCTAGCGTCTCAGCAGACTATCTTCTCAACCTCTGCTTCAATAACCTCATCCTTAAATTCATTGTCGCAATGATTCCACTCTAACACATCAGATTCTTCAAATCAATTTAGAGACACGTATGTAGGGAGAGAGTAGTGGAGTGACTCACTGGCTATCAGAGTACCGAAACGTCTCTTCGTCATCATCAAAATTTAAAGCAATTTTATCTAAAAATTCCTCCAACACTTTTTTGTCCTAGATTGTTAATGTTATGCGGGGTTTCCGTTTTCTATTGTTCACATTATCGAGTGCCTACTGTATATAATATATGTGCGGGAGTGCATTTTGCATCAATAGGATATTAACAATTGAAATACACGATGTGAGGCTAATCTGTTACCACTCAATATCAGTAAGTGTAATTTAATACATTTTACTCGTACAGAATCTCCTATTATTTTTGATTATAATGTCAATAACATTGATATAAACAGAGTTAGTGGATCTAGAGACTTAGGAGTGATCTTTGATTGCAGGTTGACTTTTATTAGTCGCGTAAATAACGGAAACTTAAACGGTTTAAAAATGCTTGGATTCATTATAAGAAATAAAATAAAAAATGTTTTGTGTTGAGTTTTTCATTCTATAATAGGCCTTCGCTGTTGCATACTCGACTTGCTGGTGCATCTCTATTTTATTCCATATGTCCATATAGGTTTTATAGCCGCCTTATATACTAGAACTTTGCTTTCTAAAGAAATATGCGATTGTCTCCCGGGTGAACTTTAAATTTTAAATCAAATTGTTTTTTTTTTGCTATATGCTCTCGCCAGTGCAATTTTTTTATCTAGGTGCATTCCTAAATATATTACGGCTAAGGCTTCTAGTATTATAGTACCATTAAAAGTAACTGACAGACATTGTTCTTTCCTTAGAGTAAAAGTAACTTGTGTGGATTTTGTTGGGTTGATTTTTATTTTCCACTTTTTTGTCTAATCTATTACCAGATGTAGATGTTGCTGTAGATGTGTGGATGTAATGACATAAGTATTACTGTGATGAGCAAGTATTGCTGTGTCATTAGCGAATGTTCCGATTATTGTATTGCATCTGTCGTTGGAATATCCAAGGTATATAGTAAATACTGGAGTACTGGTCCTAGTATACTACACTGAGGCACTCCAGATCTAATTGGGATCACCTTCGAAACATCGTCGTTAACTTTAGTTGTGAATTGGCGATTTATTAGATATTACTTCAATTGTTCAAAATAAGATAACAGAGAGAGCTTAATTTTGTATAACAATCCTTCGTACCGGATTTTATCGAACGCTTGACTTACGTGGAGAAATACTGGTGAATAGTAGAGTTAATTTTTCATGATGTATTTATTTCCTGGACTAATCTGTGACACTGTTGATTGGTTTAATGTGAATGATGGAGACCAAACTAGTAATCAGGAATGTTATCAAGTATTATTCATTTCATCGCTATTTGCCAAATATAAACTCTCTTATCTTGCCGATATACGGAACAGTCTATCTGAGCCTAGTCATAAAAACAAGCCACGGTATGTTTTGAAATTATTTATTTGACAAATAGCGATGAAATAAACTATAAAGATTCGATCCTTTGAAGTATTAACTTTCCTAAAAGTTTAGATATGGTTAACAGAAGGCTAATTGGTCTGTAGGATGTTACGAAGTTTGGACTTTTCTCAGGCTCAGGTACTAGGATTATTATTGAAGTTTTAAATTGTTTTGGCCATGACTGGAGCCTTAGAATAGCATTAAATAGGTACTATTTATTTAATCACTGTTTGACAAATAAAAAATTCTCTTATCTTGCCGATAAGCGGAACAGTCTATCTGAGCCCAGCCATAAAAATAAGCCACGGTATGTTTTGAATTTTTTTATTTAGCAAATAGCGATGAAATAAACTATAAAGATTCGATCCTCTGAAGTGTTAACTTTCCTAAAAGTTTAGATATGGTTGACAGAAGGCTAATTGGTCTGTAGAATGTTACGAAGTTTAGGTTTGTCCCAGGCTCAGATACTAGGATTATTATTGAAGTTTTAAATTGTTTTGGCCATGACTGGAGCCTTAGAATAGCATTAAATAGGTACTATTTATTTAATCACTGTTTGACAAATAAAAAATTCTCTTATCTTGCCGATAAGCGGAACAGTCTATCTGAGCCCAGCCATAAAAATAAGCCACGGTATGTTTTGAATTTTTTTATTTAGCAAATAGCGATGAAATAAACTATAAAGATTCGATCCTCTGAAGTGTTAACTTTCCTAAAAGTTTAGATATGGTTGACAGAAGGCTAATTGGTCTGTAGAATGTTACGAAGTTTAGGTTTTTCCCAGGCTCAGATACTAGGATTATTATTGAAGTTTTAAATTGTTTTGGCCATGACTGGAGCCTTAGAATAGCATTAAATAGGTACTATTTATTTAATCACTGTTTGACAAATAAAAAATTCTCTTATCTTGCCGATAAGCGGAACAGTCTATCTGAGCCCAGCCATAAAAATAAGCCACGGTATGTTTTGAATTTTTTTATTTAGCAAATAGCGATGAAATAAACTATAAAGATTCGATCCTCTGAAGTGTTAACTTTCCTAAAAGTTTAGATATGGTTGACAGAAGGCTAATTGGTCTGTAGAATGTTACGAAGTTTAGGTTTTTCCCAGGCTCAGATACTAGGATTATTATTGAAGTTTTAAATTGTTTTGGCCATGACTGGAGCAGTATACCAAAATTATGGTATAGTTTAACTATAATTTAGAATATTTTAGAGAAAGAGACAACTTCTATTGTCAGAAGCCAAAATTGTGAAATCCACATATCAAGTTGCATTATAATAACTATACACACCCACACTTATCTTAGTGGACAACCCATTTTAACTCCCAACCAACATGAGCTCGTAGCAAAACTTCACAGTTACAAATTACCAGAAGTTACCCAAATAATCACAAATCACATAGACAATAAAAGTCATGTAGATAGGGGTGTATAATGATTTTTTCAAGACATTTGACAAGGCGAATCATAATATATTAATTTCAAAATTAGGATTAGATTGATTCAATAGTAATCTTCTTCACTTAGTGAAATCGTATTCATCCAGACGTACATCTACCTTGTCTAAATTCGAGACCTTCTTAGTACTCTCTGGAGTATCTCAAGGTTCAAATTTGGGACCATTATTCGTTATTTTATTTATTAATGATTTGTCTCTTATGTCACGTCATCTTTATATCGATGATTAAAAATTATTTTGAAATATAACCTTGACGCTTAGATGATCATTTGAGGTTGCAAAAATTCAGCAACCTTGTTGTGTCGTGGTGTTCAAAGAATAAACTGTCATAAGAATAAACATAGATAAATGTAAAGTTTGCTCGTATATATTAAAGAAGAAAACACTAATATATGGCTATTTTCGTGGTGTTACAGTTTCAATACGTTCTGAAAATATTAAGGATCTTGGTGTATACTTTGATGACAATCTATCAAGATAGGTATTTCAACAATGTGACTCTTAATGCGTATAAATCCTTTGGTTTGGTTTCGTGATTAGAAACACATCATTTAATAACACTCCTGCCTTGAAATGTTTATATTTTGTATTTGTTCGTTCAAAATAAGAATATTGCAGCCTTATTTAGTATCCCCGGTATCTAAGTCATATGAATCGACTTGAAAATATTCAATGGCATTTCTTAAAGTATTAATGTCTGAATGGATATAAAAATTTTATATCCAGTCATTGAAAACTAGAAGAGTGCTTCCTAGCCTCTTATTTTTATTTCAACTGTTCCATAAGAGTATAGATGCAGCTTCATTACTAAGCATGTTTAGCATACGCATACCTAGACTAGGCATACCTCTCGAAAAGAAAGTCTGTTTTATTGCCAGACTGCAAGAACTAACGTAAACGGAACAGTCTACCTGAGCCTAGTTATAAAAACAAGATACACGGTATGAGATAAGAGCCGTTTGGGATTTTTTATTTGGCAAATAGCGATTAAATAAACTATAGATTAACATTGCAAGAGCTTTTTTTGGTAGTTTTTTGAGCACCTTCGCTCTCCGTTATTTGGAGTCCAGGTGACTTTTTAGTTTTCAGGTAGGAAATTTCTTCCTTCATTTCTTGGGAGGTAGTTTTTCTAATATTTTCTGTAGAATCGGTATTGTTAACTAGGAATTTTAAAATTTCTTGATTTAGATCATCAGCGTTGCCAAATAGGCTGCCAAATAGAGTTGCATTTCCTTTAGTTTAGATTTGAACTTACTGGATAGTTGGTAGTATTTAATTTTGTCTGCTGGAATACTTAAAATTGCATTTAAATTATGTATTAAGGTAGAGTATTTCATATAAATAAAAAAAAAATGTAGTGCTCATTTAATCAACTATGGTGTCATCATTTTAAATAAATAATTTTATCTCTTACCAAAAGAGTAATGTTTTATTCGTTTGCCAAAATCGGTGCTCTTTCGGTTATCTTTTTTTACATTTCACAATTTTTTTTATATGAACAAGAAGCTTTCTCAAGAAACCCTTCATTCAGTTTGTTCTTTATTTCATTCTACATCTTCAAAAAGCAATCATCACGATACTTTGGATAGACTCCGATAAAAAGGAACATGAGTTTTCACGAGATGCGGTTATTCAAGAAAAATACCGTTTTACCGCTAATCCATCTCCTCAATTCTACTTGATTGCGAATGAGTACTTATCCAAATATTCAAAAAATATATCAGATTTTCATTAAACCAATGCTAAAAGATGCAGAATTGTCTACTTTCAGAATTACAAATAAACTACTAAATTTTTTTAACTCAAAATGAAGCACTCTCGCAAATAAAATTATTTAGATCACTTCTAATCACAGATTTTCATCAAACCAACGATAAAAGATACAAGTCTCTATTTAAAAAAAAAAAAGAAAAGATCATGTGCAGCACCGTACACGTGATAGAAGTGAATACTTCTTTAGAATAGAGAATGAGAGAGATTAAGAGTGAGAGATTGAAAGAGAGAGAGAGAAAGAGAGAGGGATAATTTCAAAAGAAATATAACAATATAAAATTTTGTAAAAAATATTCGGTTTATTCATTATCTACACTATCATCGGCTGGTGGTTCAATTGGTAATACTGATATGATTGGTTTGTGATAACTAAAATATGAAATATATGTTCGTGATTCGATATTTTCTAGATAACGTGTAAAAATTGCATCTATTGTTGTTCCGGATTTTGTTGTTGATTCTTTGGGATTGTTATTTATAAGCAGACCAAATGTTTCTCGAAGAAAGTTAATCAACGTCAAAGAATCATTGGATCCGAAATTTATATTGAAATCTCCCCCGAGAATCAAAGGGATTTTGTCTTCGCCTCTTCTAAGTGCATTTGCACCTGTGTGTCTGTAAACCAGTAGGGAGCGGTGAATGAAATATATTATATCTTCTAGATTTTAACAAGTTAAACGGTTCAAGGATATTATCAAATAATCACAGAACACAGATGTAAATAACGTAAATAATTACAAAACACAATGATAAATATTCGGTACACACGCAAGGGAGACGCGGATAGCCTAAACTGATATATATGATGTATAGCTCTCTTTCTCTTTCTCTCTATGTTATATATCTGTGTACTCTGTCTTGTAACAAAGCCTGTGTTTTAGGTATACCAAATGTATAGCTCTCTTCCTCCTTCTCTCTACCTTATATCTTGTTTATCTCTCGTGTAACGAAATCTGGAAACGTTACATTTTTTCTAATTCACTCTCCATTCTCGTCAAATATCAGAACGCCGCCAAAGAAGTATTCACTTCAAAAATGCAAGTTATAATTCCAAAATTGATGCAAGGTTGAAGCTGAAGCGACATGACTTTTTTTTCTCAAAAAAAAGCCTCATAAACTGTATGTACAATATGTCAATTTTTCTATATCCTCTATAGTTTTCGAGGAAACCTCAAACAACGTCGATTTGGGTCAAACGTACATGTATTATATTTTTATTGTTCATTTAGGTGTTTATTTTATACTTTCGTTTAATCTTGGATGTCTCGTGGTAAGCCACGGGTTCGTTGAAATCGACGGGTGGAATTTACGGGCGGCCCTCGCCAGCATATCCACGTAAGCCGCGGACGAGGCAGACAAGGGCAGGTAGGCCGCCGCGTATGAATAGGAATGCGGCGAGATTGGAGCCATGGCGCCGCCGAGTCTGGCGCACACCTGCACTCCGGCCACCGTGTGAACCACTGGCCTCGGGCACCACCTCACCCACATCTCTTGGACCGCAGACTCTGCCGCCGGTACGAACTGGACGTACCACGCACAGCTCGCCGGACCCGGGCGACAGTTTCACAAGCCATGACGAGAACGGGGTTTTTTCCAGGCCGTAAATCCTGAGACGTAAGGTGTTTCAGTTCACAATTATAATTTTTCACTATAAAATCTAGAGACCGGTTGTTTCTCTTAATGCAGTATTTCGTCTGGTACGCCCTTACAAAACATTTAAAAGGCCCCTTAAGCTGTCTGTAATTAAAAATATCGATCTTTGAGCCCTACCGAAAAAGCGCAACTTGTCTTTCAACAGAGATATCTCTAAAACAGGTTATGTGCTGTGTGTTGTGAAATGATACTAATGGTTATACGAGTATTGCTATGGCTACGTTTATTTGAGATAAATAAATGAATAGCGAGCAAGCTAGTACCGAAAGAGAAGAATGTATCGGGGCGAGATGCGGGAATTGACTGTTAACTTATCGCAAAAGCCGATGGTCTGGCCTGGGATGATCGCATTTTTACTCCTAAGAAACAGATGTGCCCTGGTTCCGAGAGCTAGCTAAACAAGGGTTTCTACTTTCTAATATTTACACAACTTAAAACTAATATATACAAAAAACCATCACGGCTGTCAATAGGCGTATGTATGCCTACAGGGTTATTTTTCCTTGATGAAACTTTTTTTATTTGAAACTACAAGAAAAACTAAAAACATTAGGAACACTGCGGACTTCTGATTTCTAGTATTTGTGAAATCAGGAGCACCGGATTCTGGTGATGAAAGCCTCGGTTTTTTTTCTTCACAAGAGGAACATTTTCTGAAAAACTATTTATCTTTTTTAAACGAGATATTTTGAGGATGAACTAGAGGCTACATTATACTATTTGAATGAGGGATTTTTCCTTATCTTGAGATCGGAGGTCACAGAATATCGATGCAGCTGGTCAGCGGATAATTTATTTTTTCTTTTCATTTATATTAAATATTTGGGGGAAACGGCTCATTCAAATAACATAATATAACCTAATTAATATGGTCTAGTTCTTAATGATTTGGTGTATCCAAGTCTGGAGGTTCTGGAGGTCATTTAGTTGTGCCTCTTCCACCTATAATGCGATCGATGCCAGGGATGGTGAGTATGGGCTGGGACCAGTATTAGGGGTGCCATTGTATAAATAAGTTCACGTTTTAACGAAAAGAGTTTGGCACATCTCCCTGCACGTGGGTGTGTTTGTCCTTGTCTTTATGTGTAACCTTCCCCTTCGCAGTCTGGGGTTTTAGGGGAAGGAAGTTGTTTTTTGTGTATCCAAACTTAAAAAAAACTTAAATATGAAGTATATTTTTATGTGACCCCACCTTTAATCGGGCTAGATCTCTCTGTATATAGGGATATATCAATTTAATGAAAAACGGATACGGCAAGTCTGTTATAAAATTTCCCCCCTTTTGTTTAATACATTAACACATCATTTATCAATAAACGCGATAAAAGAATAGAAAATGCAACTCATCTACTTAGAACTGTCTACCTTGTTGACATATATAAAAAATTTAAACGGAACGTAACTTTAAATGATTTATTTTCAAAAACATTGTTTTTAATATCCTCTTGTGATGTTTTAATTTACAAGGAATTTAAAAACTATTTAATTGTTGGAAAAGAAACGGTACGATTTTTATATTTTTTGAATACCCTATATAAAGGGTCTTTCAATAAGGACGCTCGATTTTTAAACATAAATAAAACAAGTTTTGTGTGAGATATCCACTCAGTTTTTTTTATTTGAAATAATGTTTTATGACATTGACTTAATTTTCCACAATACACCAAAATACTATACACTATACTTGACGCGCGTTTCGCCAACATAGTTGGCATCATCTGGAGATGGTTAAAACTAACTTGAGTTTTAATCATCTCTAGATGATGCCAACTCTGTTGGCCAAACGCACATCGAGTATAGTGTATAGTGTTTTGGTGTTTTGTGGAAAACTAAGTCAGTATTATCTTCACACCAAAGGTTCCGACATACTCCAGTAATGTTTTATGGCATTAAGTATGGAATATAACGTCATTAAAATGTCCGTCGCGGCTTTGCTTGGTGGCACGTATGTGGGAGGTCTATTTTTCGATGACTTCGTTGTATAAATCTGACTGAATTTGCTGATTTGACTTTGAAGGCATGAATTGTTTGCGATTTATTCGCATATACCTGCGAATTAAGATAGCCCCAAATGAAGAAGTCTAAAGGCGTTAAATCGCACGATATCGATGGTCAGTTTATGTCGCCGCTGTGCGAGATAACCATACCCTCAAATCGCTCGTGCAAAATGTCTACCATGGCAGGCGCTGTGTGGCACGTAGCGCCGTCCTGTCGGAACCACATGTCGTCGGTATCAATATCCTCAAGTTTAGGCCACAAGAAGTTGCTTATCATCGATCTGTAGCGCTCGCCATTGACGTGTATCTCGTGTGGATTAGTATCGTACCAAATCCAACAATTTTGCTCCAAAAATGGACTTCGTTGTTAAAAATGATATTTTTGGCGAAATTTGGGTCAACTTCCAACTACTCCAGAGTCCAGTCAGCGAACACACGGCATTGTCTATGGTCGCTTACCTTAAGTTCCGGGGTCAGTTGGATTTTATACGGGTGCAGACCCAAGTCCCGACGCGAAGTCAAGTTGAAGTTGCAGAAAGGCCTTGTTAACGACGAGAAATTGACTGCTTCAGGTTTTTCCGTACACTCTCACGCACAGCAGCGATATTTCCAGCAGACCTTGCGTTTCGGTGACCTACGGGTATTCGCTGATTATTTATCAAACCGGTTGACACGAATTTGGACACTAAACGTCGAATAGTAGACTCGGCGGGACGGTTGTGATGAGGATACAAATCACGTAATGCGCGAAATGTTTCTCGAACGAAGCATTGATTTTGAAAATAAAATTTGATGATTTGCACATGTTTTTGAACGCTATAGCCTTTCACGGTGATTTGCCATACACTACTGAACAATTCACAATAAATTTGACAGATGTTGCTTTAACAACATGGCTACTATAACCTAACAAATTTCGAGCGTCCCTATTGAAGGATCCTGTAGTTAGTAGTGGGAATACTTTTATTTTCATATTTTGAAACGTTTTCTATAGCCATGTAGTTTTTTGAACAAGTAGATAAAATTTTAATACCCCAATAATAAAATGATACTCTTTTAAGTCTGGAAAATATATAGGAGTGGCTATTAAAAACAATATGATATTTTCCTGCTAAACAGTATTCTAGAAGGTACTGTGTATAATCCACAATCCATTTTATCCACGTTGTATATATTCGTCTCCGTGCAGATACTGTAAAGAAGACGAGGAAACTTCGATTCATCTTCTTTACACCTGCCCCGCACTGGAGGAGAAGAGGTACCGTATATTAGGGACCCCTGTTATTCTAGAGGAGGCGAGCCTTAAGGCGGGGGACGTGCCTAAATGGCTCCTTTTATGGGATAGCATTTTTGGATAATGACCCGGATAAGAGCGGATCGCCAAGGGACTACCCATGTGATCAGTGGCTTATGAGGCCCAAACCCATATAACATAATAATAATATATTCGTAAATAATCCCATATGTACATATACACCTACTATGTAATAAATGATTACGTCGAAGATAGTAGGTCAGGAATTGCAGCGAACGCACTTTTTTCACATTTCATTAAATGTGAAGGTGTTAATATACAACGGCGAGCGGCTTATAGGAACATAATAATCTTACTAATTACATATGAAACAACGTAACATTTATTAATATTTCTGAAATATCCGCAATACACTTTTACGCCGACAGCGTAGATATGCATATAATAAATAAAAATACTCTAGAGATCGTGGGAAAAGCTAATTGCGGGAATATTCATGAAGCGATTAACATCACCCGATATACAATGTGGACTCCAATAATATGGCTCTGCTTTATATGATCTACCAAGCAACAAAGTGATTAATATAGATTTTACCTGGAGATTCATTTTCAATCATTCAGAACGGTAAGTGCATTCCATTCTTATGTCTCATCCTGAATAGTCTTAAGCCTGGTTCGGACTATGCTAGTAATTTAGTCATAATTTAGTCCCTTCAAATTAGGAAAATTGAGGGATATTTTTCCTACAGTTAAGCGACCTATACAGAAAGTTGTGTTGGGGTTGTGTCAACATATTTTGCATCTAGCGCATGATAAAAAAAAAGGGTGGTTTTTTAGATATAGACATATATATATGTGCGTTTTTGACCGTTTTTTCGGCTTTTTGCGTTTTTCTGAAAAATTATGCATTTTTGGGAAAACATAGCCTGATTTGATGATGTAGATTTTGCGATTCTCCGTAATTTTTCTTGTTTTCACTTTTTCGAAATTCTGCTTAGTTGCGCCGCTAGAGCGCGCTGAAGTATTTTTGAGCTCTTTTTCGATTTTAAGCCAAAACTGTGCATTGTAGAGAAAAATATCAAGAGATCAAAGTTGTAGATATAAAAATTTCCGACACATTGTGTTGTTTTATTTTTTTTCAAAGTCGCACAGTTATGCCACTAGAGGGCGAAAATCGTTTTCTTTTGTAATACTCTTGTGCGAATGAAAAAAAAAAACACCCTAGCGTATTATTTTTTATTTATAGGCAAAACTATGCATTTTTTGTAAAAAAAAAAGTATAGGACAATTTGTAGGAAGTTTTTTGCTCTCCAACTTTTTGTGATTGAACTTTTCTAAAAAATGCATAGTTTTGCCTATAAATAAAAATAATGCTCTAGAGTGTTTTTTTTTCATTTGCACAAGAGTATTAGACCAATTAACATCGCCACGACGTGAGATAACACGGCCATTGAATTTCTCGCGCAAAAGTGCCATTGTTTCGTTGGCTGTGTGGCAAGTGGCACCATCCTGTTGAAACCACATATCGTCCAGGTCCATATCCTCAATTTTTGGCCACAAGTAGTCCGTTATCATTTCGCGATCGCGAACACTATTCACGGTAACTGCTTGGCCGACCTCATTTTCGAAGAAGTACGGCCCGATGACGCCGCCAGCCCATAAACCGCACCAAACAGTCACTCTTTGTGGATGTATCGGCTTTTCAACAATTACTCGTGGATTCTCATTTGCCCAAATGCGGCAATTCTGCTTGTTAACGAATCCACTGAGGTGAAAGTGTGCCTCGTCGCTGAAGATGATTTTCTTTGTAAAGTCACCATTCACTTCTGTCTGTTCAACCAACCATTCGGCGTATTGACGACGCTTGAAATGGTCAGTAGGCTTCAGCTCTTGGGTCAATTGAACCTTGTAAGCGTGTAAATTAAAGTCTTTATTCAAAATTCGCATCAGTGATGTTCGTGAGATGTTCAATTGTTGGGCACGACGACGAGTCGAGGTTGACGGCTCTTCTGCTACACTATCGCGAACAACAGCAATGTTTTCCGCAGAACGAACTAGGCGAGCATGCACAGGTGTTTTCACATTTCCTACAGACCCGGTTTTCTGAAATTTGCGCACAATTCTCCCGATTGTGGACACATTTGGTCGATTATGCTGACCAAAAAAGTCACGAAGTGCACGAAATGCATTTTGATTTGAACGCCCATTTTCGTAAAAGGCTTCAACAATCTTAACGCGCTGCTCAATTGTGCACCTCTCCATGGTTGAATTTGTCAAACACTGAAACAAAGAAATGTCAAATTAAGTTGGGCAAAAAACTTGATGTTAAGGTGTGACTCACAATTAACATCGTGCATTATGGTTGGACCACCCTTTAAATTAGACTCGTTGTTCTACTCGCCATTCGACTAAATTACTATCATAGTCCGAACCAGGCTTTAGTCGTAGTGAAACTGTGAGATTATCGAGCAAAATCTCTTCCCATAAAAAGGCGTTCGATTTCCATATTGAATATTTGACAGTTAAATCTATAGGCTATATCTGTGTGTACCAAATTTGACTTTTCAATTAAAGAAAGCATTCTCGTGATTTTTGCATATATTTAAATATATTTAAATAACTATACCAACAACTTCCTGTACGGTATGCTTCTACAAATGACCACGTGACAAAAACAGTCTGAGAATTCAAAACAAATACCATGCATCAATACTTTTACCAAATGTCGATTTAATGAAGACACGTTGTGATTGTCTGAATAACTTTCATGAACATAGCCGTGAACCGATATGACTGCATAATAGGAAAATCTAATCTAAGAGTCTTAATTTAGTTCACCTCAAATAGCAGTATTTTTATACGATATATTTGTTGTATCATTTACTAGTTGTTGAGTTTTAATATATTTTTTTACTACCACGTTATGTCTGCACATCTCTCTTACTTTCACAAGACTGGTCAGAGACCCGCAGCAAAGAATAAAAGCTTTTTAATCAGTTTTCAGTAAACAAGACAGAATTTAATAAAATGTTTTTCATAGTATCCCTTATTTCTGTTTATATCTTTCTCTTATATCATCAATATTACCTGATTGTGTTGCATATCTTTTTTCTTGAGATAATGCAATATACAAAAATTCCAGCGTTATAAGGTCTAGGCACTAGTCTTCCTCTAATCCCTTTATTAAAAAAGGTTTAGTTTATGTACAATTATAGCATCGTGGTATGTTGTCCCATAATATGGTTGAAGCCAAATAGTTTCATGCAGTAGGAGCGTACCTAGTGGATTTTGATGTAAGTTTGGTAAAATGAGGACATCTCGATCTCTGATGAGATTTATGTACAAGGTGAGGCAGAGCAACTTGCTTATTTGAACTTGGCGCCCTGAAGCGATGGTTGCTCTTAGGAAGGTGCGGGTAGGCACATTCGAGAGGGCAGAGCGTAAAGTTGTAGCTCCGCTTGGTTTAGTTAGCATCACAGAGTGGACGAAGGTGGAGCACGCGTTCGCTGTCGAGGCATCCCTTTCTAACGGTCGCTCAATCATCGCCAGGCAACGTGTATTCCGTACCCATTTCAATACTGCTCCCGTACCCATTTCAATATTAAACCCCCTGCGACTATTTTTTATGGGACTATCTAAAATTACTTGGTTACAACGATCGTTCTAGGACCAAAGCTCACCTGAAGCCAGACTGTCACTTTCAGACTGTCAGACTCATCGACAGACATAAACTGTCGCCATCATACCCGTCGATATGCTGAAAAGACTTGAGCGAAACTTCCGAGTTTGATTAACGCAGTGTATCGAGAATAATGGACGCCACCTGCCTGATATCATCTTTATAACTGTGTAAACATAAAATTATCTGCATTACTTTTATTTTAATTGAATTTCTGAATAAGCAAGTTGCTCTGCCCCACCTTGTATATCTGTTAGATTCTCTTAAAAAATAGTAAAATAAAAGACCAATAATATGATTACCGATAATACTTGCCCAAACTCTACTGTTTTGATAGTGTACTTCCTCTTTTAATGTGAAAAATTCATCTAACGGAATCAAGATATATCTCACGTGTGTCCAGTTTGTTCATTATCTTTTCGTCGAAATGATTTCTACGATCTGGATCATCTTCTCTTAGTTCCTGAGTAAAAGTCATTTGTGACTAATAGTATTTGTGAATTTATGAATAGTAACCTAAGAAAAATATGAGGCGATGATTTGGAAAACAATAAAGGACGCATGCACTATACAACCGATACAACTTTCTGTATGAAAGCTTTTGCAATGAACTTAAAAAACATATAACTATATCAGTTTATTGTATGTAACAGGTTTAGCATACTCACCATCATTTTTCAGGAACTGTTAAAAACTACTATCCTACAATTGACAAATTAGTAGCCAACGCGAAGAAGACATTTTTAAAGGCACCACCTCGACGAAAATTATTTCAATACAGCTTTGCCAAATACGCCATTACCATCACAGCCTATCGTGATGTATTGGGGAACACTATTAGAGGTGCTAAGCTACTATTATGTTCATTTTGATGATTCACAAACTGAATGCAAACGGAGCCCTCTCTATCTCACACGCTCAGGAGGCGATCAATGACCCAACTGTTGGAGAAAATTTAATGTACATCCACAGTGATTTTCAAGAATTTATTTGTCGGTAAGAAACCTTGAGGGTGCACACACCTTCCCTGCATATACAATAATTAACACAGTAGATATTATATTTGATCCGTGCTAGTACCTTGCGCAAGTGTCCTGGATCCGTGCCTGACTTACACCGTCATGTACGATTTACTCGCGGTAGTTAGTAATTATTTATGTTGGTTTTTATTTCAGGGTAAAGGTCTTTGTAAAATTGTGGGAATAACCATTTTAGATTCAACTTTTTTGTGGTGGATTGGTAATAATTTATTTCGGTGCTTTCAATACCATGGCGAATTATTCTGAGGAATAAAATTGTAACTCTTATAGGTTTCCTAAAGGCTAGTACATACCTAGCGACAAAGTCGCGGGATATTGTATGGGGACAGTTGCG
This sequence comes from Rosalia funebris, assembly GCA_037954035.1. Lineage (NCBI taxonomy): Eukaryota > Metazoa > Arthropoda > Insecta > Coleoptera > Cerambycidae > Rosalia > Rosalia funebris. Next base: position 39,605,069 of record JAZFAV010000015.1, read on the forward strand.
AGACACTGTCCGTAAACTGTTGCGATGCAATGTCCCGCGTCCACATTTAGCGAGCCAGTTGCAACACAAAAATTGTTTAGCCAGAGACTTCATTGCTTCCCTCCTTTTGTCTTTGTTTTTATACTCGGTAGACTTAATATCCCAAAGACAAGGGAGGATGTGTAAATAATTTGTAGAGTAGTTTCCATCGCAAACAGCAGAATACTACGACAACACGTGGCGGCTATCTGTAGACTGGAATCGGCGGGTCCCTGGACTTTGTCTCGCGACACGTCCAGACTACATCATGTTGCGCAACATTTGCATCATGTATCCCATTTCGAATGGGAGACCTGCGACATGCAACTTTTGTATCGCGACAGTTCCAAACACGGAAAAAATGTCGGCGGTCATCCCTGGGACTTGTCGCGATACACGTGTTCCGCAACTTTGTCGCAAGGTGTGTACTAGCCTTAAGAAATACCTATAATAAGTAAACGTGTTACCATTTGTTATAACTTTGTAGACGATTGCAACATATTGTTTTGAATTTATTCTGTATAAAGAATCATTCAAAAATTGTTGTACATATATTATACATCATTTTTCACACGTTTAATAAATTTACTGGTATTTTTATTCGGTGATAGAAAATATAATTAAAACGTCAAAGTATTACGTAATACATCAAACTTTGGTAGCTGCTCTTAATTTACACCTGTTTGTTTTTTATATAGTGTTATTTACTTCATGTAATTTGCTTCATATACCAAGGCAGATAATTTGTGTTTGACAATGATTATTTTCAATTTAAATAATCAATGACGAGCATTTATTTATTATTGATAAAGAATTAAACGCCTTATTTATTTTCCTGATGAAACACGTACATATGTGTCTATACCTACGAGCAAAGGTCTCTTTGCTCGTAGGTCTATACATATATTACAGATAAATGATAATAGATTTCAAAAATGGCGAACGGATGAGAATATTACCTTGCCATTCTTTCCTATCGACATCGTGTTGAGATCCTGATACTAGAAAGCATGGGCGTCGTTAATGGGGTAATAACTCATCATTAATTAATTAATTAATTAATGATGATTTATTACTTAATATTATTAATTAATAATTAAATTAATTAATAATCAATTAATATAAGGCAGTGCAATTTGTATCTGAATCCACTAAAACTAATTTGAATAGGTAATAGAACTTATCGGCCGAGGAAACGTTGCAAGCGCTATAAGTCAAGTATGTGTGGATCTAGGTGCAGTTTGCAAAGTGATAATATATACGTACTGTACAACAAACCCCAGAGAAACGTGAATGTCAGTAATTCTAAGAATACTGAGGTAGTGTGCTGAGTAGACTAGGAAGAGATTATTTAGTTAAAAAATGTTGTGGTAGTATGGATAGAAAGGGTGGAAGATGGGAAAACAATTTTCATTAAAATACCGCTTGGAACAATAAAGTAAACTATTCTCAGAGTTCAGGGCAAACTTAACTCCACATTTTCAATTTATGCTGTATACCTTATATCTCTTATAAAAACACTTTTTTTGGGCCACAAGATTGTTGCTTGAGAAAAAATAGGTATGGTATACTGGGTAGAAAATGTAACTGGAATAAATTGTGTAAGTATGAGTGGGTTTTAATAAAAAATCCTGAAATAGATCGATTCTTTGCTTTGATTGCATATACTTAGGAGTAATGACTTTTGTTTTTCATCCCGAGGGATGTAAGTGTCACCACTTCTCTTCAAATGTAAGAGTAAATTGAGTGATTCCCAATACCCTTATATTTGTAAAAGATTGGAGGCAGTTACATCCCTCAGGACAAAGATAACTAAAAGTAATTACAAGCTAAGTATGGAGAATCAATATCATAAAATCATCTGTTTTAAGAATAATTATTGAAATCAACAGAAGAAATTTTCAATTATTTATAACTCCAAAATGAATCAATCTATAGTCGATTCGAATCCAAGGTTCAGTAAATATATACAGAAGTACGTGAATGAGATGTCACACTGGCCACAATGGAAATAAGCTAATACATCAATATATTTTTCAATCAATCTTAAGCCTTGTTCCCACGATCTGTGGTTTGACGTACTCACAAACTTGTGGTCTGTCGATTTCTGACCACAAACCGTTCCCATGGTGCAGAAAGGCTCGTGACCTGGCCAATCTCGAACGACCAATAGTAGCCCGTTGCGTTATTAAATTTTTATAATAATAAACGCCAACATTCTGTAAGTCGCCATCAACTTTTCTTTCTTCTTTTTCATCTCTGTTAAATGACACTCAAAACTGATGCTACCTTGGATTACATTCCAATCATCACTTATCTTATTCATATCGTTGTGGTCAGTATTTTGCGGGTTCCAGACAGAAGGTTCTCCCTCGTACAAGTCCAAAAACTCCATAATAACTTCATTTGATCACTCCATAATTATAGTAAATCACCCACTGAAAATGTTCAGAAAATTTTCAGAATAAACCTGTACAACTGCTACAAACAACGATCGTGGGAACGGGTGCTCGAGCCGTCCTGAAGTTTGTCATCTGTCGAGCCCCAAGCCTTTAATATCCTAATATTTACCGACAATACACAGGAAAGGCAATAACGAGTCTTTAACGTTCTCACGGGCGTGAGATATGACAAACTTTAGATTAGGTTCGTCAAGCCACACGCCGCCCATCGGAACAAGGCTTTATATATTACAGAATCAAAGTCTTGATATGCCCGAGGAACAACCACACTGTTTTTTAAAATACTCTGGCAGTACCTAAGTAAAACACAACAGTCAGACAAGAAAGCACGGTATTTAAAAAACTATGCAGTTCTAACCAGCTCAAAGATGCTTGATGATGAATAGCATTGCAGCTTTAATCGAGCCACGAGGTGATGGCGCACTGACCACTGTTTATACGCGCTGAATTTCGGATATGAATATAAGTTACACCTCGAGTGTTGGGTATATTTCCAAGAAGAATAAAACTGCCTTTAGTATGAACCACTCGACCTCTGTTCCCTATAATAAAGGTAAGGGTGGCCATTTCGATTGTGGGGGGAGGTAGGTGAAGTTATTCAGATTAATTTGCTATACTTATACGTCTTCTTCAAAATTATTAGTTGGTATATTTCAGGAATTTGTACAGGGTTATCCAGATAACATTCCCTCGTTAACTGTTTTATTTTCTGAAATAGAAGAAAATGGTAAATAAGAAAGTTGTAGGAAATTTTACTGCGATATCAGACATGTATTTAGAAAAACAATTGAATCTCGCGTTTCAGAGATCTAGACCAAACTCGTTTTTTTAAATGGAACACCCTATTTATTTTTCGATTTTTGAAATCTAAGTGTTTTTCCGATTACAACAATATATACATCTTGCTCTTAGTAGTTTTCACAGTATCGCCCTTTGAAATATCGAATATCAAACAAAATCAAGATCGCCATGGAAAATTTGAAACAATAATTACGAGAATTACTATAAACAGAATATGTGGTATTTTTAATAGAGGAAATACTCACCACTGGTCATCAGAAAATCCACACCCGTTTATACCAGTTCATCGACAAGGTCGTACTTCAATCAATGTTTGGTGTGGTATTTTTCGAAACTTAATTATTGGACCAGTATTTTTTGAAGGCAGTTTAACTGGACAAAAATATTTAGATCTTTTAAGAAGAGAGTTTTCTGATTTAATAATTCAATTAAATGAGCCGAATAATATTTGACAAAAAGACGGTGCACCAGCACATAAATCAAAAGTTGTCAAGCGACATTTAGATAATACTTTTATAGAGTGGATAGGTTTCAATGAAACTATTTTATGGCCGACCAGAAGTCCTGACCTGACCCCACTAGATTTCTTTCTGTGGGGCACTTTAAAGGATCGGGTATATACTAAAAGCCAACTAACGTAGAAGAATTTAGAGAAGAAATATATCGGGAGATCAGAGACATGAACGAGACTGGTATCTTGGCTCACAAACGAAATTTGTTAAGGAGGTATGCTCTCTGTATTGCAAAAAATGGAGGTATTATAGAACACCTTCTATAATTTATAATTATAGTTTTTAATAAAATGTTACATTCCATCCTAAAATGCTTTTTAATATAATTATGCTAACATCAAAAATAAAATATAATTTAAACTATCAAACTCTGTTTATAACAATTCTCGTAATTATTGTTTAAAATTTCCATGGCGATCTTGATTTTGTCTGATATTCGATATTTCAAAGGGCGATACTATGCAAACTACTAGAGCAAAGATATAACATGTATATATTGTTGTAATCGGAAAAGCACATAGATTTGAAAAATCGAAAAATAAACGAGATGTTCCATTTCAAAAAGCATAAATTTGGTCTAGATCTCCGAAAAGCGAGATTCGATTGTTTTTCTAAATACATGTCTGAGATCACAGTAAAATTTCCTACAACTTTCGTATTTACCACTTTTTTCTATTTCAAAAAATAAAACAGTTAAGGGGGTAGAATGTTATGTGGGTAACCCTGGACTTAAGAAAAACAAGAATCGAGTTGTTCAGGGTGGGAAATTTTCAAAAAAATCACACTGTATAACAAAAACCTTTTCTATACATTTTCAGCCAGATTGTTCATGCCAATATGTTTTATATGCGAGAAAAACAATTTTCTATTATGGAATTTTTTATCTTATTGTTAGTCTAAAATTAAACGCGAAATTCTTGAAATACCAGAGAGGTTTTTACACTAACCTTGTGTATGTTTTAAAGGATGTATTATGTCAGACATATGCTGAAACAATGTTTTTACCAATAAATATCTGAAACAGGTTGTCTACGTCATTACGGGGGCCATCATCGACAATTTATTTTCTTTTGCTCATCTCATAAATTTACATAATTGATAGTCCATCTTAAGAGAATACGTTGTAAATAACTCCAGTTGAGCTACTTTCTATTTTATTTATATATGTATGAGAATACGTTGATTGATTGATTATATGTAAATCAAACTTTACTTCTGAAGAAATTTAAATAATGGCTTATTACATAGTTTGTGAAATATTATGTAGCATTTAATATATAATACGAGTGCTGTTGTTAAAATCTGGCATATCTGGTTAAAAATTTTTGGCATTCCAAAATTGTTTGTAATTAAGTAATGAATCTAAATTAAATTATGAAATATCTCCTGCATGCGACACTGCAAAGGGTCAGTGACCTAGCGACTACCTACGGTAAGAGAGAAGCGTCTGTGTCAGCAGTTGCACACTTTCACTGTGAGATGTAACGAGTGCTTGATGACGTATCATTTATTGCAAATTGAATTAACATTATTATGATGCTTAAAAATGTCGCGTAAAATTCCTTTGCGTGCTACAGTGGAAAACTGGGTGAGTGATTATCCCCAACCAAACTACGGTGTAATGTATATGGCATACAATGGTATTTTGAAGTGAAGAAATGAGTGTAACACAACATGTCGCGACTGAGAAACATAAAACTCGTTTAGGTGGTAATCGGAGTGCTGAGGAAAATCAAAAACAATTTAACAAAAACTTAGTTAATATGATGACAAGTTGTGATATAATAGTGCTGGTTGATAAGTGATTATATAAAGGGTAATTCAATAAGGATGCTCGATTTTTAAACGTAAATAAAACAAGCCGAGTGTGAGATATCCTCAATTTTTTTATTTGAAAGAATATTTTATGATATTAAGTATGGAATATAACGTCATTCAAATGTTCGTCGTGCTTGGTGTACACGTATTCGGGAGGTCTAATTTTCGATGACTTTGTCGCATAAATCTGGCTGAATTTGCTGCATGGCGTTCGTTGTGTTAACTTTGAGGGTATAAATGTTTACGATTTATTTGCATAGATATGCGATTTAAGATAGCCCCAAAGGAAGAAATCTAAAGAGGTTAAATCTCGGTGGACAGTTCACGTCGCGGCTGCGCGAAATAACAAAGCTCTCAAATCGCTCGTGCAGAATATCCATCGTGGCATGCGCTGTGTGACATGTAGCGCCGTTTCGTTGGAACCACATGCCGTAGGTATCCATATTATCCAGTTTAGGTCCCAAGAAGTTGCTTATCATCGATCTGTAGCACTCACCGTTGACGGTTATGGCAATACCAGTTTCGATTTGGAAGAAGTACGGACCGATGATTCCGCCAAACCAAAATCCACACCAAACACTGACTTTCTCGGGATGCATTCGGTGCTGGTGTATCTCGTGTTGATTAGTATCGGCACAAATCAGACAATTTTGCTTATTCACGTATCTATTCATCCAAAAATGGTCCTCGTCGCTAAAGATGATTTTTTTGGCGAAATTTGGGTCAACTTCCAATTGCCCCAGAGCCCAATCAGCGAACACACGGCGTTGTGTATGGTCGCTTACCTTAAGTTCCTGGGTCAGTTAGTTGAAGTCGCAGAAAGGCCAAGTTCTTGTAAATGACGAGAAATTGATTGCCTCTGGTTTTCCCGTACACTCTCAAGCACAACAGCGATGCCTTCAGCAGACCTTTCATTTCGGTAATGTACGGGTGTTGGCTGATTATTTATCAAACCAACCGGTTGACTCGAATATGGCCACCAAACGTCGAATAGTCGACTAGACGGGACGGTTGTGGTGAGGATTAAATCACGTAATGCGCGAGACGTTTCTCGAACGGAGCACTGGCTTTTAAAATAAAAATTTGGTGATTTGTATACATTGTTGAACGCTATAACCTTCCATGCTGATTTGCTATAACCTTCCATACACTACTGAACAATTCACAACAAATTTGACACATGATGCTTTAACAACATGGCCATTATGACCTAACAAATTTCGAGAATACCTATTGAAAGACCCTATAGTATGGGTGACATTGAATGAAAACATCGATGATGAGACTCGGAAAATCTCACACGTATTACTTGGCGAGATGCACGAGACCCCGCAAATATTACCACGATTAATTAACTGAATCATCTTGCAGAAACTGTTAAAAACTGCTATACCACAATCGATAATAACCAACATGAAGAAGACATTTTTAGTAACTCCATCTCTAAGAAAATTATTTGAAGATGAATTACCGAGCACGCCGTTACCCCCATAGACTGTTTTGACGCATTGGAGCACACCGTTAGAGGTGACAAGCTAATATTACGTTCATTTTGATGACGTAAACAAGGTGATCGACAAACTAAATACAAACGAAGCACTCTTTACCTCACGTGCTCAGCAGGCGTTCAATGACCCTACTGTTCGGGAAGATTTAATATACATCCACAATAAGTTTTCTAGAATTTATTTGTCAATGGATGACATCTGCATATCAACAAAGAGATTTTCTAGACTTGCAGTAGCCCACGCATATAATAGGTACACACCTATATTTCATTAGTGCATAAAAAACTATTTATATTAAAAAGAGAAATATAATAAAGTGTATTCTATTTCAATGGCGTTATATTTTCCTTAATTGTATAATATGGACAGTAAAAGGTGTAAAATTGAAATAAAGCTTACGCTAAATGGCGGTACAGGTTACACCAGGCGTTGTATTGATTTTACTCCATTCCTGATATGAAAAAAAAAACATCAGCGAATGGTAAAATTTTACCATGGTCTTGCGGTTTTATTTCACACCAAACTGGGGTGCCCCTATATGTACCCCGTTCGATTTGTCCCCATTTGGCCCCGTCAAATTTTACACTATATTTCAGACAGTGGTGTATAATTAAACAGCTTTCTACTGAATTTTGCAGGATGTCCTCGAAAAATTGGTATTTTTGCAAACCCAGTTCTGCGCCTATGGTATTGTGCAAGGAAGCAGCAGAACCAGTCGTGACGGACAAACAAAACATTATTTAAAAAAGTTCACGAGAGACAGAATCAAAGCGATGGTGGGCTGCGAACACCTGCAAGCTGAACATCCAAAGAGAAGCATTTCGTTATTTCTACGGGCTAACTGTATAGCAGGCCTCAGCACAGCACGACTGTTATGAAGAAAATATTTGCCCATCCTTTATCCTGTTTATGTAATAATTCAGCAGAATATTTGAATATCAATTAGATAATTTTCCAGCAACTGGGTAATAAATTGCGATTTTTTTAACGTATTTACTTGACGAGTGGAATGCTCCGACCTGGATCTAGAGCGTCCTCTGCTAATTACGGAACCAAAATATCTGCGCTTTCGCCAGATTATTTTTCTTGCATATCTTGAAATATTCTCTAGAACGCAGTATCTAGATGCGTTTGCATATTATACAGTAAGAATATAAAGACTGAAATTATCTGTTAAAATCACTACAGGATGAGAAAAAAATGTTGGATGATATAAATCAACCTTATCAGTATTTTTACTTTTCCGCACTCAACTATACCAGAGCGGAAAAGTAATGTAATCATGTAAAGAAAAATGTAAAAAAAATTTTCCTAGTGTTTATTTTTCATTATCCGGCCTAAAAACAAAAAAAATGGATTTTGAAAATTTCTGTCTGGGTTCTGATTAAGAACGTCTACCAGACGACATCTATTGATTTTGAGGTGGATAGGATACACCCCACCCTGCCCATGGGTCATGAGAAAGCACGATGGTGGACTATTTGAAAAAAGTAAAACTATCGCATAAAACACATATTCTGCATTTATGTGTTGGTTCATTTTTTCTCGGCCACTCAATTTCGAGATAGAGATGTTCTACGTGCGGAAAAGTCCCTTTTAAGGTCTTAAAACTGTTTATTTTTATACACATATATTACAATCCATTTTGTGAAATTATAATTAGTCTTATGGTGTTTTCGACAAATTTTTAACTGATTTCAAAAAATGGTGGAGGTTCTCAATTCGTCTGTATATATATATATATATATATATATATATATATATATATATATATATATATATATATATATATATATATATATATATATATATATATATATATATATATATATATATATTTATGTATGTTCGGGTATAACTTTTATATTTATGAATCGATTTTAATTATTCTTTTTGCGTTGGGTTCAGTATAGCTCCAAGGTGGTCCTGTCTTAATTTCATTGGTATTGGACCTTGGACTTCGAAGATACACAACGGAACTCCTTATTCAAGTAGCCGTCGTTTTCTCATTCGCAAAACATCCTTAGGAAGGTCTACCCATCACTTAAAATTGTAAAATAATAAGTTTTAAGAAATACCGACTTCAAGAAAAAAGTAACTTAACTAAAAAGCAAGAAATAAATATTTTCTACAACAATTTAATACTTATTTGTTGTTCCGTTTAATGTAATTAAGAAACTATTGTTTATTATGTAATTATTATTAATTGTTTTATATAATCTTGAACTCGATGCCATACAATGTTAGTAATGCGAATGCCGGCCCTCGGCAATTTTAAATGTAAACTCGTTGTTATATTAGCAAGGTATACATTTTTTATGTTTTACTTGGCACCGACTTCAAAATTATATAAAACAATTAATAATAATTACATAATAAACAATAATTTCTTAATTACATTAAACGAAACAACTAATAAGTATTAAATTGTTGTAGAAAGCATTTATTTCTTGCTTTTTAGTTAAGTCACTTTTTTTTTTGAAGTTGTTGTTTTTAAACTTATTATCAAAAGCTTCTCCAATCTTGATAGTGCCATTTAAAACAAGGCATTTTCCTAGATTAAGATTGTTGTATTACGTAGATATTATAAAGCAAAATACTGCAAGTAACAAAGATAATTAAAAAGAGGTATTAGGTGTTAAAAGTGCCTACCATTTACTGTTGTTATATAACCAAGGTGTCACTGATATCTTCGCAGAAATATTGTAATCTAATTTCTTTATCAATTTGCCTTTAATTTCTTAATAGTAAAATATTGCAGGTCTATTAAAATCAAGATTGAATTGGTCAGATACTCGTAGCTCTACAAAATAATCTAAAGAAACTAAATCAGTAGATCTAAATGATCATTATATTGATTTCCGTCTACTGATCCATCTGTTGGAGACAATTTCGTTAATAATAAGTATTTCAATTCCACCATGGTGTTTTGTACCATATATTTTTTTTAAATATGTAAGCTGGCCTTTATAATTTGTGTCATTAAACTACTTAATAACGTTAATTATAATTAAACTCATATTCCTTCAAGTGGGATATCTTCCGGACAATGACTTATCGACTACAATTTACAAATGTCTATATTTGCAGTACCTAAATATTTTAGGCAGATTTTGAAACATTTGGTTATCTTTAGTGATTATATCTTTGACTATCATGAATCAATTTCTGAAAGTTCTTTGACTTTTTCTACTCTGCTTAAGAAAATAATACATTAGGATTTTCGCCACTTGAATATATTGCGGACAAGGCTGGGAATGTTTTTTGAATCAGTTCCAAATAGACTCTACCATGTGATACCTCTCCAATAAAAAAATGAACCTAAAATTATTATACTTCCGAAAATGCCAACACACACGCTGCATCTGGAATAGAAACTGCGGATGGACTTCCATGTTCTATTCTGGAGTCTCAGCTATCTCAATATTGATGATTTTGGTTTTTATAATATCACTATAAAAAGAAAATCACTTGTTTGGAAATAAAATAAAAAACGTTCATGTTAGTTCAACTTATAGAATATGGTGGGCATTCAGCTCAGTTTCTCAACACGGAGGATACAGAAGTGCAGCACTTTTCTTCGCGTCCACAATATGGATGGGTTATCTATTCTATTCTCCTATAGAGGTGTCTTCGACAATATAATTCGCAGAGAGGTCCGTAGTATTAAGTGTTATTGCATGTTTGGGCTCGAGTCCCAATAGGGGGATTTTGGCAACTGGGCAAGGGTGGGTTTATCCTCGTCTAAATATGTAACCTTCCTTCCACAGCCTGCGAGACTTTAGGCGTAGTAGAAGTCTATTTCTGTTCAAACTTAAACTTATATGGTGATATATTTACGAGTACTTCACATTTAATGACAGTTGAGCACGGGGGTGTTTATCATCGTCTCTATGTATCCACCTTCTCTTCCGCAGCCGGAGAGTTTAAGTGTAATGTAATATAAGTTGATTTTTCTATGTCCAAATTCAAACTCGTGTGGTTATATATGTACTTTAGCCTTTAATGTCAGTTGATTTTTTTCCAGAAAATTAATTTGTTGAATTAAATCCTGAATTAAATATGACGTTTTATTGTTTTTAAATAGTATAATATAATACGCTAAGTATTTTAATTTCATTGTGATGGTTTTTTATTATTACTTCTCCACACTCCACTATACTAGCGGAAAAGTAAGGTAATCGTGTAAAGAAAAAGTAAAAAAACAAAATTTTTTTGGGTTTATTTTTCGTTTTTCGGCCTAAAAACAAAAAAAGAATGGTTTTTAAAAAATGTTTGCTGTGTGTGTGTCATCGGCATTGAAATTTCTTGTTAGTACGATAACTCAACTAAATCGTGTCGAATCGATCGGGTTTTGACTGATCCTGATCGGGGACGTCTCCCAGATGACACCTATTGATTTTGAGGTAGATAGAACACACCACCCCCTCCCTTGGGTCTATTTGAGAAATTTTTTTTGTTAGCACGATAACTCAAATAAATCCTGTCGGATCGATCGGGTTTTGACTAATTCTGACCGGGGACGTCTCCCACACGACACCTACTGATTTTAAGGTGGATAAGACACACCCCACCCTGTAAATGAGTCATGAGAGCATGATGGTGGACTATTTGAGAAATTTGTTTCGTTAATACGATTACTCAACTAAATCGTGTCGGATCGATCGGGTTTTGACTGATTCTGTTCGGGAACGTCTCCTACACAACACCTACTGACTTTAAGGTGGATAAGACACACCCCACCCTGTCCATGGCTCATGAGAAAGCACGATGGTGGACTATTTGAGAATTTTTTTTTGTTATCACGATAACTCAACTACATCATGTCGGATCCATCGGGTTTTGACTGATTATGACCGGGGACGTCTCCCAGACGACACCTATTGATTTTGAAGTGAATAGAATACACTCTACCATGTTCATGGGTCATGAGAAAGCACAATGGTGGACTATTTGGAAATTTGTTTTGTTAGCACGATCACTCTTAAATCGTGTCGGATCGATCGGGTTTTAACTGATTCTGATTAGGGACGTCTACCAGACGACATCTATTGATTTTGAGGTGGATAGGATACACCCCACCCTGTTCAGTGGTGATGAGAAAGCACGAGGGTGGACTATTTAAAAAAAGTAAAACTGTCGCCTAAAACAGACATTTTGCATTTATGTGTTGGTTTATTTTTTCTCGGTCACTCAATTTCGAGATAGAGATGTTCTACGTGCGGAAAGTCCGTCTTATGGTTTTAAAACTGTTTATTTATTTTTTAAAGATATAAGATCTTTATAATGTGTGTTATCATTAAACTATTTAGTGAGATTAACTGAAATTAAATCGATGTTCTTTCAAATTGGATATATTTCAGGTACAGGCTTGTGAACTATAATTTACAGTCTTCTAAATTTGTGTTAAATATTTTAGGTACATTTGATTTTCCTTAGTGATCATATCTTTGATTATCATGAATATATTTCCGAGGGTTTTTTAACTCTTTTTATTCCCCTTCAAAACAATTGTGAATTAATATTAGCTGATATTTTTCTTCAAATATTTTATTTTAGATAGTACAAAAGCACTTATTGGTCATTTTTGGTGGCCCATTCTCTTATACCAGCACTATAAAATTCTGCTTTTTAATATTATCCTAAGCGAAAACAAAGCCAATGTTTCCATTTAACCTACGTCTCTGTTCAGATTTATCACGAAAAAACCGTAAAACAAATCTATTAAACACCTGATTTAAGACAATTCCGTTCCAGTTCTGCTTCAAAGCCCTTCTGAACAATTCAACATCCACCGCGTTTGTTCCTAAATAAAAATTTCCCATGCTCACTTTGTACGTTCAGTAATCACAGGAAACCTTTTTATCGACAGTGTACACCTGAACGGATAAAACGTTTAGCCGAGGAACGGTCGAGGATAATGAGTTGATAGGTAAGTGATTTCAATCAGCAATTATCGGCTATTAGAGTAATAAGCTAAACACCTGCGTTGGCCGGAATCAACATTGTAAATATCTCGACTAAACATTGGTTCCGGACGGCAATTAGTACATCCCTTCACGGTTGGTACCCACGGGTGAATAGCTGTACCTGTACAGGGCGGTTTCCCGTTCCACTAATTTTGTTTGTAAAGAAAATCCACAATCCACAGTTTCGAAATTCTATACAGTACCAATTGTTATATTTCAGAATTACAAATATTCACACAGTATTCATACATAATTGAAAGCTCTGAAGAAGCTAATATGGTTATTTAACGTTCTTCAATGATTCGAAACTTGATCACTCAATTGATCAAAATTCAAGGCATTTCATCAACCGTTATAATCAGGGGCGTACCGTACATGGATGCGAGTGATGCGTCGCATCCCTTAAAAAATTGCCAAATTAGTGTTATTTAAAACTTCAATCGATTTATTCAATTATTACAATTTTTAATTACTTTAAACCGATCGTAAACATACATTAGCTACTTTAAACGCTACCATGAATTTTTTTATTTCAAATCGGCCGTGAGGGCGTCCGAAATTACTGGACTCCCGCGTTACTTGCTGCAGTGTTGAAATGCGATGGTCCACGTTACATCCAAGCTACGCGTAGCCGCCCGAAAAGGTCAGTGATCTTACGCAGTCAACAGTGGAATCTGGAGTGGGTATTGTCGTTATTTCCGGACTCGGTTATACGATTATGTGAACGCATCTTGACAACTGTTGCCATAAAATAAGGAAGATTTGGAAGCGCTGTTTTAGGTAATTGTGGAAAATGAAAATGAGGAAAGGGATCGAGAAACCGTTATTTGTTCTAGAGGCCTTTTAACTTTATTGCGTCATACACCATATGACACGTTACACCGTTCTGATGTTGTTCAAATCCACATCAAATCAGACATAATGATATTGCCTGTATATTTGTTTCGACATAGTTTTTGTGGATAAACTTTATCCTTTCAGCCATATCAAGAAAATGTGTGGAAACTTATTTTTTAGCGATGTCCAGGGTCCATTCTCTTTTTCACCCCCTTCACCCGGTCCTGTAATTGGCACACCAATACCATGGCCACAAAGGGAGACGTCCGTCACAGCTCATAAATAACAACAATGATACGAATACATTGTTTATAATTTCCATCGAAGTTCAAAGAGTTCAAAGTTTATTGGTTAATAGACACAATAAAGCCCATTGTTTTATTGTAATACACGCCGAATACCAAATTCGAGCCAAGTCTACACCTGCGAATATTTGTAATTCAGTTGGAGAGCACGGCTTCTCATTGTTTTTAGACCGGCGTCCGTCGAAATGATGGATTTTTTCGGGCGCAAAAGCGTCTGTTGCCATTTGTTGGCGACGATACATTTCAACAAGTTCCAGTTGTTCGAGCTGCGCGCATATCACACGCCATTTATTAAGTTTAATTAGTTTAGAGCACAATTCTGATATTTCTATATATACGCATGTCTGATAACTCATATTGTGTGATGCATAGCTGCAGTCGCGTAGATATAAGTACATATGTAGCTATTGTATGAAAATTTGTCTAGAAATGTGATGAATACCCGAGGCGACTTAAAAATATTTCAAGTATAAAAATACACCGTGAAGTACCACGTTTTGAAGAATTTATTGTACCGAATTAAACAAAAACAAATGGTATTTCCTTAATAAATATATAAATAAATAATCTTTTCGAATGGATTTACACGGTCTGAAATGTGATGTCAAATTTGATTCCAATTTCACACCAAATTGGATACATATTCGGAATTCAAATTAAGATCGCAGCGCCATGACGGATTATCCGCAAATTAATCTCTAGTACATGGTCTTCCAACCTCACTTTTTGGTCGTGTTATTTTCGATATTTTCAAGCATTTTTGTTATTTTCCTGTATTTAAAATTATTGTTATTGTTGTTATCGTTAGTTTTTACACTGTTATTGTTTTTGTGACTGAAAAATTGGATTGTAATTGGATTGGAGTGTAAAAGGATAATAAATATAACAACAACTAACGATAACAACAATAACAATAATTTTAAAACACAGGAAAATAGCCAAAAATGCTGTAAAATATCGAAAATAACCCGACCAAAAAGTAAGGTTGGGAAATCATGTACTACAGATTCTTTCAGAGATCGGTCACCAGAGGTCATATCGCTTCTCTGGAAATCCCAATACTAATTATACTATGAATGTGTTTGTATGAGTTTGATGTGAAATGAACACTACAAGGAGCATGGTAGAATTTTACCATTCGCTGATGTGAATTTTCATATCAGTGATGGAATAAAATCAATACAACGTTCAATATGAACTTCACTACGTTTTGGTCTAGCCTTTATTTCAATTTTACACTCTTTACTGTCCACATTATAAAGGTGGTTACAATAAGAAAGCAAGACGCCATTTTAACTGACTTGATTCAATAGGTTAATAATTGTGACAGATCGATAGGAGGCAGATAGGAGTTAGTAAAATGGAGCGCTACACGATAGAGCAATGCGTCTTTATTGTTAAACATTACTATCAAAACGGCGAAAGTTTGGTTGCTACAATTCGTAAAGTGCGTCCAATTTTCGGTAGAAATAATGTTCCAAATTTGTCAATTGTGAAAAGAATAATCGAAAAATTCGAATGTCCTGGTTCAGTTATTGATGTGAAACACACACCACGAGCTTGTAACTTGGTCATCAGAACAAAACATCACGGCAGTGCGCGAGAGTGTGACCGAGAGTCCAGGGACCTTGATTCGTCATTGTGCACAAGAAGTAGATCTTTCAATAGCCAATCTTTACCGTATTTTCAGTAAAGATTTGCATTCCCATTCTTGCAAAGTCCAACTGACTCAACAACTTCTACCAACAGACCATGCACTTTTGATTTGGATCACTGAACAACACACTGATTTTGTGGACAAAATCTTCTTCAGCGACGAGGCCCACTTTCACCTTGACGGTTTAGTTAATAGGCAAAATTGGCGCATTTGGGGTTCAGAAAATCCATGAATGATTCATGAAAGACAAATGCATCCCCAACGTGTCACTGTTCGGTGTGAATTGTGGTCTAAAGGAATCATTGGACCATTTTTCTTCGAAAATGAGGCAGGCAATGAATGCATTAATGGTAGATGGTGAACGTTATCGTAACATGATATCGCAGTTCTTTGTACCTTAATTAGAAGATATTGCTCTTGAAGATATATATGGTTTCAGTAGGACGGTGCCATTTGCCATACCACCCGTAAAACCTTGACGGCCTTCCACGAGTTTTTCCTGATCGCGTCTCCTCCCACTTTGAGACCAGAATTGGTTCCCGCACGATTTTGCGATTTAACACCTATGGTAATTTTTCTGTGGGGTTTTCTGAAGTCTCAGGTGAGTTACGTCACTCAGGTCTCTCTTGTTACGCCAACAAGCCTACGACCACCCAAGCATTGAAGGCTGAAATTGAACGCTGTATCAACGAAATACCGCCACATTCGTGCAAAACCGTTATTGAAAATTTCGTTATGAAAGTACTCGTGACCCACCTCACAAAGCCGTGTGAGCCATTTGCAAGATAGCTTGTTTCATACATAATTCCCAAATATCTACATTATAAATCATTAAGTATTTCAATATCTTGCTACCGAAAACCATGTTTTACTTAAAACTCACATTTTGCCTTTTATTGTAACATCTTCCTTTAACAATGAAGGAAAAGTGAAACGAAAACCTCCTTCCATGAAGGAAGTTTCCGTTATAAATAATAGAGTTCTGTTGTTTGTCAAAAACATTATTTCCACCTAACCAGTAATAAATGTAAATTAAAGTGGATTTTGAGTTTCATTTTCATTTTCTCCTTCAGATACAATAAATAAAATCCTAAGTTAAATTGATCAGAGTAGTAGGATCTTAATGACAAAATTGAAACAAGTTATACTAAACGTTAAAACAAGATGTTCTGAAGTATTTTTCTCATTTGTTTGTCGAACATGAGAAGCTTATTGAGTTTAACCAAAGTTTACAGAATTTACTATACTAAGTTACCTCACTCCCCGTCGGCACTTTCAAGTTACGGAATTAAAAGCGAGCCGCCCATCAAAAGCGAGCCGCACGGCTCGGAAAAGTAAGCTCTGAGCGAGAAGACATTATTTGGCCGCCTAGAAGTCCCGATTTAATGCCGATGGATTTATTACTTTAGGGTTATTTGAAATCTAAGGTGCACAGTGATGCTCATAGAATGTTACTTCAGTTAAAATCCAGAAAGAGCGAGGGAATTCAGAGGATTGAACCAGCATTACTTCGGTGAATTATCCCAAATTTTAGGTTTCGCCTTGTTGAGCTACAGCGGCGTGTAGGGAGACATCTTCACGGTTTTATTTTTCATTCAAAGCTTTCCCTACATCGTAAATTTAAATAAAAAATAGTGAATGTAAATATCTCTTTTAATGACTGATTTTTATTCGCTCAAAACAGGGAATACATTCCAGGACACCTGTTATAAAGAATCTGGGGAATAAGAATTAAAAACAACCGTAGTAAGGTTCCTTCCACTATATGTTCACTTTCTTGGAAAGGGACAGACAGTGGTAGCAAGAGGTTTACTGGGATCATATTGGGCAAGTGTGATATCAAAGCAGTTTCTGATTATGGGACGTTCTCGAGATAATGTTTCAGTTTCAGTTTCATATAAAGACAAGAAAGAACAATGGATAGAGGATAAATGCAAAGAAGTAGAAGATAAGCTGCAAGTAGGTAAGACCGATGAGACTTACAAAATAATTAAGAGGAACTTCAGGGATATAGGAACAATAAGTAGAAACGTTAGAAGACAATCGGGGGACATACTGATCGGAAGATAGGAGAAAGCGGATAGATGGAAGCAGTACTTAGGAAATTTATACGAGGGTCAGGAATTAGGAGAGATATTAGAGGAAGAATCTAGCATCGATAGGGAAGATGTAGGAAAACCTATATTGAGAGAGGACTTTGAAATAGCACTAAGGGGGCTAAAGAACAATAAAGCGCCGGGTGTAGATAAAATACAGGCGGAAATTTTGAAATGTGCGGGACAGAAAATAGTAAATAGGATGTTTGAACTGGTAAAATACATATACGAAACGGGCGAGATGCCGGAGGATTATAAGAGGAGCACTATCGTTACGATACCGAAAAAGAGAGGAGCCGACAAATGCGAAAACTTTAGAACGATTAGCCTAACCTCCCATGCGTCAAAAATCTTAACCAGAATAGTGCAGAAGAGGATAGAAAATAGAGCGGAGGAAATACTAGGAGAAAACCAATTTGGAAGAGGCGGAATAGGGGCGAAATAGGGGAACTCGCGAAGCTATTCTAGCGCTAAGAGTAATGTTAGAGAAAACAATAGAAAAAGGAAAGAACGCTTATATAGGATTTGTAGATTTAGAAAAAGCTTTTGGTGACGTAAGATGGGATAAAATGTTCGAGATACTAAAGAGCGCGGGAATGAAGTATAGAGGTAGGAGAGTAGTACACAATCTATACAAAGAGCAAACTGCTGTTATAGAAGTAGAAGGGAAAAAAAGGGAAGTAGGTATTAGGAAAGGAGTAAGACAAGGATGTACGCTATCACCACTAATTTTTAACCTGTACATCGAGGAGGCGATTAATGTGGTAAAAGATAGAGTGGATTTCGGGATTAAAGTACAGGGACAGAAACTAAAAATGCTGAGATTCGCGGATGATATAGCAGTATTAGCATCTAGTAAGGAGGAATTAGAATCAGCATTGAACGAAATGGAGGCAGTGTTGACAGAGGAATACGGAATGAGGGCGAATAAAAACAAAACTAAAGTGTTAGTGTGCAGAGGGCGCGAGAGCAGAGCAAAAACGAAAGTACAAATTAATAATGAAATATTGGAGGAAGTTAAAGACTTCAGTTATTTAGGAAGTAAAATAAATTGGGATGGAAGAAGCGATAAAGACATAAAACAAAGAATAGCGCAGGGTCGAGTAGCTTTTAACAAAAAAAGCACTTTTATGCTCGGGGGTAATAAACTTAGAAACCAGGAAGAGATTTTTGAAAACATATGTAAGGAGCACGGCACTATATGGTTGCGAAACCTGGATGGTAGGGGAAGCAAGTAGGAAGAAATTAGAAGCTTTTGAGATGTGGTGTTACCGAAAAATGATGAAAATACCATGGACTGATAGGGTTAGAAACGAAGAAATATTGGAGAAAGTCGGCGAGAAAAGAAGTATGTGGAAAACATAAAGAAGAGAAGAGATAGAATGGTAGGCCACTTGCTGAGATATGGGGGAATAGTCTGCGATATTTTGGAGGCAGAAATAGGAGTGAAGAAAGGCAGAGGTAGGCCTAGATTAGACTACTGCTCGCATAATAGTAAGGGATGTAGGTTGTAGCACAATTAGCGAAATGCGTAGGTTAGCACAAGATAGGAGAAGCTGGAGGTTAGCGTCCAACCAGTCTTAGGACTGATGACCTCATGATGATGATAAAGACAAGAAAATGAGAAATAGAAGCAAGATATGAGGACTGGGGGTGTTACAATTTTTGATGTATATATTATTGGTATATATAGTGATACCATACATATGTTATTAAGGATAATGGAATGTGAAATTTTCCACAATTTGACAAACGACCGCTGGCTATTTCAAATCCAGAAACTGTTTTCTATCAAGAGTTTTATATCAAAATATTTAAATTGTAACTGATTTTTCATCTTCAAGGGTACAATAGCAATGAACTTGAAAAGCGATAAAACAAACAGGACAGTTTACATAAGAGTGAATCAGTCCCGGAGTGCGACTAGTTCCGAGAAGCCTCGTTACAATAATAGTTTCGTTAAAAATCGGTTCACCTGCGTTTAAATAAATTCACATATACAAATTTTCGACATGGAAAAGTAAACACAATTTATTAGCAACATGTTCAACATAAATAAAAACTATTTCGGCCATTTTATTTGACAAAGAAAAAAACATAATAACGCTTACCACCACATGTGTAACTAATCACAAAACCTCTAAATTTAAATACCGCCGAAACGTACGAAAGCAAATAAAAGTCAGAGAGCGAGCAGTAGGTGGATAGTTTTTTCAGCTGAGGCAGTAATTAACTTTGGTTACTGCGCGCCAACGAAATGTCCGGCCAGGTGGAAAAATGCACACGATAAATGTATAAAATACCCTTCTTCTGTCAACAGCTGGTCGTAAATAAATAGATAGCCTCAAAATGAGCACTGTACAAGTACAAGATTCTCTCGTTTAAAAATAGAAATTTGGCCCCAACAAAAGTTTTCGTCATAACAAATTCAACTAGAGGATAATGAATTTTCTTTAAATGAAACATTTATGTATACCACGTAACCGAAAAACAATTGGAAACATTATTGTTAAAACATCAATTCTTCACATTCGCAGTAGAGTTTTCAATATATTAGGGTATTTTACTTATTTATCTCATTACATTCTCTACCCAATATGGAGCGCCTCTCTGAACTTTACTTTATATTTTCAAAATGAGCATTCCACATCTAGAGACGTCAGGCTAGCATATGTACATGTTTGATATTCTCAAACATAGAGTACTACAATATTCCCGAGTTGTGTACAAACACACACCACTCTCAAATATCACAGTAACTGATCACGGCATCCCGTCACGGACAGCATCGTGTCATCTGTCATCCTCGCAGATATTTATTTTGCCCCGCCCTCGTATACCTTTATTATTAATACATAGCGCATTGCACCTCCGGCAATACTTTCAATATTTTTAGTGAAACAAATAGAGCAGCAGGTAGCAGGCGGTCAATGAATACATGTTATTTTATATAAAATTGTTTTCTTTACGGTTTTTATATTTCTAATAGATATTTCAGAACGCGTATAAGTCCGAATCTGAAATGTCCGTAGTCAAATCCTGGGTTTAATTATAAGTCTATGTAGTCCACAGTGCATCATCAGACAAAGACATTCTACAATTTGTGTTTAAGGTGGTACAAATCTGATGACTTCAATAATAAATGTAATTTGTCGCAAAACCACAGAACTGAAAGAAAATTGAACAGTGATCGGGGACCGAGAGGGGCCCCCTTTAGGTGGGGTCCACCAGCCGGGCCATTAATTACGCTTTCAGTTAATCAGGAAAGAGTTAGCGGCGGCTGGCTGCAAAAAATGTCCGGCCAGGTGTGACAGCTGCGCGCGGCTATTTCGGGGTTGCATTGACAAACAGCCCGGCACATGCGATCGTCTGTCAACTAGCACATGGCGACGCACGTGGAGCGTCCTGACGCCGCCGCATATCATCGGGCACCTCCTGAAATAATCGCCGGGGTGGGGTTGGTTACTGTTATAGATACAGCGCCAGTTGTGGCGTGAAGACATTCTACGAGGTTTTACGGCATTGTTTTAAAATATTTCAGGATCAGCCGTTTGGACTGCGATTGGGGTTGTCACCCGTAACTTAATAATAAAGTATTGTACGTTATTTCGGGCAGTTATACGCTATACTAGGGATGGACGATATATCGATTTATTAAAAACACTCGATATTTTTTAACCCTTTGATATATTTGATGTATCGATGTTTTTTGTTCGATATATCGTATAGGTGAACCTAATTTGACTTTATTATTTGTTTTGTTTTTTTTTTTATTTAAATTTTAGATTTTTTAACGTTTACGGTTTTCTATAGTTATTTTCAGCTTATGTGCAGTTTTTCTGCAGGACTGAGTTGGTAACACAGGATGACTGACAGACTGATCAGATCACTATACATTAGGTGATCGTAACTGGAAAACTAATAAATCAGAAGAGAGTTTGTCTGATAAAATTTTCATTTATTTAAGAACCCCATAGGAAGACTGAATGAAAATCCATTGGAAATATGGGAGGATTATATATTAAATACAGTTTCCTAAATTGTATAAAATTACCTTTAAATATTTGTAACAGTGGTCGGCACATTTGTTCCATCCGACTATTTTCAGAGGCAGCACAAGTATTGAATCAATAACGAAATCGATTGAAGGGTAAAAGGTTAAATAAAATTGTATTTTTGCTAAGTATAGAAAAAGATCTTTGAAAAACTGTATTTTTCTAATTTTATCTCTAAATAGCTGTGCACGCTACTCCATGCGTGTGAAGTGTTTTTCTTCTGTTTAATTGGGGATTTTTTCATTTTCTTTGATTGAATTGATAATAAAGGTTTTAGGCTTAACGCATCCGTTTTATTGCATTTTCAGGCATGTTATAACCATAATCATATTAAACACTAAAAACGATAGATGTATTGCAAATATCGATGTATTTTTCAATATATCATTCTAACATCGATGTCATCATGAGATATATTACATCGAAAAACAACATGCATGTTTTTTTTAATATCCATTCCTACTCTATACTGTATGAGAATAATAAAGTATACGAAAATACTTTATTTCACGCAGTTTGATTTTTCTAGTCATTTTACGTAAATCATTAGAAGACTAGGGTAGTTTGAATTACCTAAATTAGTTATATAAGGTATTTATTAATTATTATTCATTAATAAATTGACAAACCAGTAAAAAAGTTACATCGGTTCAAGAAATATTGAGCTTATTATTTTAACTGACTTCAGAAAAAGGTGTGTCGTTGTCGTTGTTGTCGGCATCTATTCTTGTTAGCACAATAACTCAACTAAATCGTGTCGGATCGATCAGGTTTTTGACTGATTCTGATAGGGGATGTCTCCCAGACGACATCTATTACGACACATCCCACCCTGTCCATGGGTCATGAGAAAGCACGACGGTGGACTATTTGAGAAATTTTTTTGTTAACACGATAACTCAACTAAATCATGTCCGATCGATCGGGTTTTGACTGATTCTGATCTGGAACGTCTCCTAGACGACACCTATTGATTTTGAGGTGGATAGAACACACTCTACCATGTTCATGGGTCATGAGAAAGCATAATGGTGGACTATTTGAGAATTTTTTTTTGTTAGCACGATCATTCAATTAAATTGTGTCGGATCGATCGGGTTTCGACTGATTCTGATTAGGGACATCTACCAGACGACATCTATTGATTTTGAGGTGGACAGGATACACCCCACCCTGTTCATGGGTCATGAGAAAGCACCATGGTGGACTATTTGAAAAAAGTAAAACTGTTGCATAAAACACATATTTTGCACTTATGTATTGGTTTATTTTTTCTCGGCCACTCAATTTCGAGATAGAGATGTTCTACATGCGGAAAAGTCCGTTTTAAGGTTTTAAAACTGTTTATTATTTTTTTTTTAAACTTATTATTTTACAATTTTAAGTGATGGGTAGTAGACCTACTAAGAATGCTTTGCGAATGAGAAAACGACGGCTACTTGAATAAGTAGTTCTGTTGTGTATCTTCCAAGGTCCAATGTCTAATACTAATGGAATAAGACGAGACCATCCTGGAGCTATACTGAATCCAACGCAAAAAGAATAATTAAAATCAGTTCATAAATACAAAGGTTATACCCGAACAAGGGTGGGGTGTGTACTATTTACCTCAAAATCAGTAGGTGTCGTCTGGGAGACGTCCCCGATCAGAATTAGTCAAAACCCGATCGATCCCACACAATTCAGTTGAGTTATCGTGATAACAAAAAAATTTCTCAAATAGACTCAAGTGTTTGCTATCCACCTCAAAATCAATAGGTGTCGTCTGGGAGACGTCCCCGATCAGAAGCAGTCAAAACCCGATCGATCCGACACGATTTAGTTCAGTTATCGTACTAACAAGAATAAATGCCTACGACAACGAGGACATACACACAGCAAACAATTTTTTAAAACCATTTTTTTTGTCTTTATGCCGAAAAACGAAAAGTAAAACCAAAAAAAATTTTGATTTATCGCTTTTTCTTTGCACGATTACATTACTTTTCCGCTTATAGTGGAGTGCGGAAAAATAAAAAGTAACTTATTTAAAAATCAAGAAATAATTGTTTTCTATAACAATCTAATACTTTTTTGTTGTTCCGTTTAATGTATTTAAGAAATTATAGTTTATTATTATCATTAATTGTTTTATATAACTTTCATGTCATTCAAAATTGATTGATCAGAATCAATCGTCTTGGCTACTGTCCAACGCCAACGGTACGCAATTTGAAAATTTAGTTTGCTTGATTTTTTAAATAATCATTATCATTACCTTTAGTATTTTTAAATTGCAAAATCGGTTTTGTTAATATTTTTTATCTAATCTATAATCATGCTAATGTAATAATTACCGTAGCGTATGTAGAGAAGTGTGCTCTTTCACATTCTGTAATAAGAAAGGTGGTTGCCATAAAAAAATAACGTTATACATTCTACACGAATCACCCTGTATATATTAACTATATTTTATAAAAATCACAACTAGAAAAAGAAAAAATTTAACAGGTCCTACAGTTTTTCCAAAAAGTTATTCCTTGAAGTTTTAACGAATTTATTCATTGCTTTGCAAAAGCACTGTATAATTTATAGGTTATCACGCAAATGCGCGGGAGCTGCTGTGGAAAGTAAAACGTTTGTGATTTACAAATATTGATTATTTGTTGCGACTGTTACAACTAATTTATATGAAAACGTGAAATCTTGTTGTTTTCTCACTTAAAGCTTGAAGATTTATCTGATCTATTTCAGTAACCTTTATTGTTTAAGTATTTCCGTAGAAACAGTCCAAATAGGTCACGCTAGGCGATTTGGTTATCGTGATAGCTCTTCCTTTTGCAGTCCAATAACTCGGAAATGTAAGGGAATAGTCATGCATACACGTAAATAATATCTCTTACTGACATATTGACAATGACATCAAACTGATCTCTAATCACGAAATTTCGATTTTGATTATTTAGGATGATCTATAAAAACATACCAGTCTTCCACTAACACTGTGTCACTCGACGTGCATTTCGTCAACTGAGTTGACATCATTAGGACATTATTTAAGATGCTTTAATTACCACGTGATTATGGCAACTTGCGCATCGGGCTCCTTTCGTTCAGATAGAGGATCACATATCCTTCTCGTTGATAGGCTCCCCTATCGACGTTCCTCCCCCCCCCCCCCCCATCTAAACATATTTCTTTACCAAAAAATTGAAATCCGATTTATTATTACAAATTAGCAACTCTTATACATTATACTTTGTATCATCATCATGAGGTCATCAGTCCTAAGACTGGTTGGACCCTAACCTCCAGCTTCTCCTACCTTGTGCTAACCTACGCATTTCGCTAATTGTGCTACAACCTACATCCCTTACTATTTGCGAGCAGTAGTCTAATCTAGGCCTACCTCTGCCTTTCTTCACTCCTATTTCTGCCTCCAAAATATCGCGGACTATTCCCCATGTCTCAGCGAGTGGCCTACCATTCTATCTCTTCTCTTCTTTATGTTTTTCCACATACTTCTTTTCTCGCCGACTTTCTCTAATACTTCTTCGTTTCTAACCCTATCAGTTCACGGTATTTTCATCATTCTTCTGTAGCACCACATCTCAAAAACTTCTAATTTCTTCCTACTTGCTTCCCCTACCGTCCAGGTTTCGCAACCGTATAGTGCCGTGCTCCATACATACGTTTTCAAAAATCTCTTCCTTGTTTCTAAGTTTATTACCCCCGAGCATAAAAATGCTTTCTTTTTGTTAAACGCAACCCGACCCTGCGCTATTCTTTGTTTTATATCTTTATCGCTTCTTCCATCCCAATTTATTTTACTTCCTAAATAAGTGAAGTCTTTAACTTCCTCCAATCTTTCATTATTAATTTGTACTTTCGTTTTTGCTCTGCTCTCGCGCCCTCTGCACACTAACACTTTAGTTTTGTTTTTATTCACCCTCATTCCGTATTCCTCTGTCAACACTGCCTCCATTTCGTTCAACGCTGATTCCAATTCCTCTTTACTAGATGCTAATACTGCTATATCATCCGCGAATCTCAGCATTTTTAGTTTCTGTCCCTGTACTTTAATCCCGAAATCCACTCTATCTTTTACGACATTAATCGCCTCTTCGATGTACAGATTAAAAGTTAGCGATGATAGCGTACATCCTTGTCTTACTCCTTTCCTAATACCTACTTCCCTTCTTTCCCCTTCTACTTCTATAACAGCAGTTTGCTCTTTGTATAGATTGTGTACTACTCTCATATCTCTGTACTTAATTCCCGCGCTCTTTAGTATCTCGAACATTTTTTCCCATCTTACATTATCAAAAGCTTTTTCTAAATCTACAAATCCTATATAAACGTTCTTTCCTTTTTCTATTGTTTTCTCTAACATTATTCTTAGCGCCAGAATAGCTTCGCGAGTTCCCCTATTTCGCCTAAACCCGAATTGGTCTTCTCCTAGTATTTCCTCCGCTCTATTTTCCATCCTCTTCTGCACGATTCTGGTTAAGATTTTTGACGCGTGGGAAGTTAGGCTAATCGTTCTAAAGTTCTCGCATTTGTCGGCTCCTCTCTTTTTCGGTATAGTAACGATAATGTTCCTCTTATAATCCTCCGGCATCTCGCCCGTTTCATATATGTATTTTACCAGTTCGAACATCCTATTTACTACTTTCTGTCCCGCACATTTCAAAACTTCCGCCTGTATTTTATCTACACCCGGCGCTTTATTGTTCTTTAGCCCCCTTAGTGCTATTTCAAATTCCTCTCTCAATATAGGTTTTCCTACATTTTCCCTATCGATGCTAGATTCTTCCTCTAATATCTCTCCTAATTCCCTCGTATAAATTTCCTAAGTACCATACTTTGTATGACCATCTTAAAATCTGAGAAAGACTAAAAACGATAGATTCTATTATGGATTTAAAAAAAAGTTTAAAAGGCTGCATGCACACGCGCGCGCACGCATACACACACACACACACACAGAAAAATTGACAAAATGGCGTCCTTCCCCTAAAGTCGTTGGCTGTGGAGGGGAGAATTACACATAAAGATGAACATAAATACGCCCATTCACAGGGAAATGTGCCAAACTCTCTCTGTTGGGACTCGAACCCAAGCATACATTGACATCCACAGTACTGAGCTCAGTCCAACACCTACAGGACGAATGACATTGTCGCAGCCACATTTATAGGAAAATACGATAGGTCACCCATCCATATCGTTTCCGTGGGGCAAAGTGCTGCACTTCTATTAGCTCCGCGTCTGGCAACTGACCTGAATGCTCATCGTATTCTTAAAATAAAATTTATAAGTATCCTTATATTTCATACTAATTTACTTAATCATTGACTATTATATATCATATGCAATCATATCAATTAGAAATGATAGTACTCGTATATGGTATTATTTATACAATTATATTTGTAAATTTATACATATACGAGTATATTTGGCGTAAAATATTCTACAAACTGAAGGAGACAAGTCATGTGCAATATTTCTCTGATCTATTTCGTTTTAAAACTATGTTATTGATGGTGATGTGAATAAATATAATAAATCAGTTAACCTAGTTTTTCGCTTTTTTAATTATAGGCAATTTGTATCATTGCAGCTTGCAAAATATTTTCGATACTTTAATGATTTTTATAACAAACGATTTATATTTATAGAAGTATATCGTTACTTAACTATTAATAAAGTAAATAGGTTTCTAGCGGAATATATGGACATTAGACATATTTTATACAAAAATTTGGTATAAATATACGTTATATACAGCTTGTCAAGAATAGGAACAAGTCTCAAAAGTGCAACATCGGACCGCCCACGAGGTGCGCAGTAAATAGCCTGGCCTTTATTCAGTCGAATTGAGACCTTTGCAGAGTGAATATCGATGAATATATTGAATATATATTGAATGTGAATGTACACAGAGTTCGATTTGGCTGCGCGTAAACTGCATCCTTGTCCCTCCGAATGCTACCTCCCTTTTTCTTCTACGTAACGTAGAGAATCTCACACTTTTTCCTATTCTTAACAAGCTGTACAAACTTTTATCTACATATATGAGAAGGAAAAACAATATAAGGTAAAAACTTATATGAAATTGTAAATACTAAAAGAATATAGACAATTTACATATTCTCAAAAGTTTCAGATTAAAAAATTCTGTATTAACTTATTTCAAAACAAAAATGTATTAACAAAAACATTACAAAATAAATTACATACTATCATAGAAAAGTTGTGCAGAAAGCACTAGTGAGATATGCTGAATAGACCGTATATCCGGCTGAAACGTATATCTGGCCTAATGTGTCGAATAACCGAATTTGGCGAGCAAACCAGATTAAGGCCCGGACACACATGACCGCACCGTGCCAGCACCGCAGATCGGCCGACTGTCGGTGACGGTGATGGGAAACCACACTTGTCCACATCTGATCCGTATGTCGGCCTTGTGGTCTGTCTCACGATTGCAGTTCAGTATCCTTTTTGAAGCTCACGCAGCCGCTTCATACTGACAAAATGTTGAGAAGTTTTACAAATAGTGAATTAGGGATGGTAGCACTTCCTCTGGAGGAAGAAGATGTTAATTGGCGAAGATATCATCGCAGAAATCGGAGAAGAATGTGGGTCCACAACGCATGGACGAAAAGATATGTAAAAGAGAGGAGGAGGAAAGAAGAAGAGGAGGAGAAAAGAAGAAGAGGAGGAGAAAAGAGGACGAGGAGGAGGGGGAGAGGAGAGAATTTTTAATTACCGGTTAAGCAGAGCAAGAAGGTTGTCTGAAAATGCATTTGGCATTTTAAAGCAAAAATTTCGAATGTTCATGCGAGTGCTTCAAGGTTCACTCGATAATATAACAATTATTACTTTTCACACTCGTTCGTTATATTCAGAGTTCCTATATTTTTCGTTCGATTGGTCATATAGCACAGAAAACTTCTTTATCTCTTCAATTAATTTTTCAACATTCGTTTTAATATCAATAATAATAATAATGAATAATATAATGAATGTATTATTAATATATGAATAGTATATGAGTATTATTAATTTAAACCTTTAAATATTTGCAATGAAATAGACAGCAACAACAACATTCTCAATAGATACACCGCACCGTGTCCGTCAAAAAGTGAACTAAACTAGTCGGGCACGGTGCGGTGGTGTCGGGTGGGTGTCGGTGCGGTGGGGACTACGTGGTCCTTTTCCATTGCTTATTTCTCCGCCGTGTGATGTCCAACACACGGCCGTCACACGGTGCGGGCGCTTTGCGGTTATGTGTGTCCCGGCCTTTATTCGTAGCATCATCAATTTAACGAAAGTTATCTTCTATCTAGCCGGTAATCAGAGGAATAAATTTCAATAGATGTTCGTAATATCTCTTAATTAATATTTATGACAAAGACCGCGATGCAATAAGATAACCTTGTCCGCAAGTAAATCGTACATTTCAGGTTCGGACCTAGGTGTATAAACGTAAAAATTAACCTAACTATGAAATTTCATATCATTAATGAAAATATGAAATTTGCATCGATAATAATCAAAATTGTCTTCTATATGCAACACCGGAAACAACTTCCCTTGTTTTGAATTTTTCTATATACGAAATGTAGCAAGAAAATAAAGAATAATTGATGCAGAAAATATTAACAATTATAACAACATTTTTTGTAGGATTTTCTTTTATATTTCTGCTGTGAACAGTTCCTCTGCAGATTCCAGGAGTAATCGGTCATCACGTGACGATCCTACTTTCCTTGATACCTTTCTTCCATTATTCGGATATCATGATGAAACCCTTCCCCTTATTCCTCACAATAGTCTCCTAAGTTAGAAGGAAATTTGTCTAAGTGACTATACAAAAAATGTAATTTAATGCTCATATTGGCTTCCAATTTTTTACATCTTATGTACTAATTCTTGGTAATTATTTACCTTGTGATTGTCCAAAACATTTTTGAATTACAGATGCATAACTAAACCATGCATCAAATCCAGATACATAACTAAACCATGCATCTATAACTATCATGTATCTGTTAAAATTTGGATCTTTTACCGGTTTTCGAATTTGTGAATCGTCAAAAATCCCTGCTTTTAAATTTTCCATGCTCAGTCCCCGAAATGCTTGATTTGCCCAGTGATTTTACAAACTGTTTCATTAAACCCAGTTTGTGAACAGTTAGCAGTATTATTTTTTGTCTCTTTATTAATGGCTCGTAAACAATGTTGTTTTTCCAACAATCATAGCGTCTCTCAAAGGCTAAACAGTTTGTTGCCAATGCTTTTCTTTTGCACTACTATCCCATATACAGAGGTGACAAGAATACTTGGTATATTCATTTTGCTGCCCAAGAAGTATGGTGACCATTTTTAAATCGAAAAAAACAAACCACTGATGTCGAGAATAATCAATTTCAAGAAGCCATTATTTTAACAAATGTGTTCAATTTAGCTGAAATGAAGATATAATGTGAAATTAGAGCCCTCGAGTATCCAGAAACCGGTTTTAAATTTGTGGCAAATTTTGTTTTATTCCCCAGTGTATCATAAAATACTTACAACAAGATGGAGACTACACTGAACATAGTTGTGTTGTGTTCATAAAGTTTTCGTTGTGTTTATAAAGTATAGTGTCCTGCATCCGCCCCTGACTTTTACGTCATGTACGATTTAGGCCGTCTGCACACGGAGTTTATCGTCACAGACGCGTACAAGATTCGTCCTGCAGCGACGATTCCTACACGCCTAGAAGACTGTACGCGGGGAGTACATTAAACGTACGGGTATCGTATGAAATTCAAATTGAATAGCAGTTGAAACAATGTCGAGCGACGAAGAAGATATATTGTTCCTCTGGTACCTACGTCGTCGGAATAAAAAGAAGAATAGAAAAGTCTGGGTGCATCCCTATATCCAGAGAAATCGTAATAGGAGATTAGCCATTGCGGCGAAGAAGTTACTTGAAGACGACTGTAAATTTCAAACATTCTATAGAATGACAAAAAAAAAAACGTTTGAAGAACTTGTGAGAATCGTGGGTCGTCATTCAGAAAGAAAATACAAATATGCGTGAATGTGTTGGTGCACATGAAAGGATAATGATAACGCTCAGGTAAGTTTACATTGATTTATTATCAATAACTGCATGTACACAATCATATCTATGCTAAAAACAATACATTTCTGGTTGTTATTATTTACGTTTAACTGAATTGGATTCCTCCCAGAAACGTGCTAGTATTTGCAGAGTACATGCTAGTATTAGTAGAATTGGTAGATTGTGACTTATTCTGTAAACTAGTAAGTTCATACCCAAGTTGGCTTGGGGTGTACTGAGGAGATGTACTGGAGGAAGTAGGTGAATGACCTGGAGGACTTGTATAAGATGCCCTAGATGTAGATGATGACTGAGTTGATGAAATCCAAGAAATATCCCTGCCACGGAAGAAAATTTACACGTACATGAAACATCATCACCTCAGGAATTACGCAAGTATCTGGCAAATTTTTTTTTAATGCCACATGTTGCTTTACCTTGGCAATGGAACCATTGTGTATAAAATAGTGTATAATATGAATAAATCACGATGTAATTAAAATTTTTATTTAATTAAGTTTTTATTACCTGTCCAATCCATAGTTCGTGATATTTTTGCCCAAGCTTTTTCTGTTTTATCCTTTCTGAAATAGTCTTGTAAGGTATTATTGTACAAACACTGATAATTTTCAATTAGTTGTACAAATTTTAGGGTTTTATCGGCCATTTTATAAAACTACACGTTCCACATGCAGCTAGCGACTGACGCCGCTGTACGGCCGGCGATTTACAGCTTGTCCGCTTTGACGAATCCTTCGAAACTACCGAGAGATGACGCATTATTTTCTACACGTTCTACAGTTTTACTACTGTAGAACGTAGCGGTGTCTATGAGATGTGAAGCCTTGTTTTGTCAAAGGTATACTCGCTTACACTACACTGACGAGACTCAATAAGGTCGAAACCGGTCTGTAGTTAGCAGTATCCTGCGATAGAATTTTTCTTCGCTTTGCATCTTCCTTGTGATTTTCGAGCAATCCAAATCATTGTATTTTCGTTCTATGTTAGAACAAAATACGGCAAATTTCGCCATATAATTCAGTGCCCGTTGACGACATATAGCCGGAGGAGTAGCTGTTTTGGCTTAATTTGTTTTATCCTTAATGTTTAAGGAATTTACAGATGGATTGGTGTATAAACAAAACTCCATCTCGCGACAGTTTAGAAAATTTATCTGTCTGTATTTTTTTTTTCAACATTTTAATGGCTTTTGGTATGCGCGAAAAATTGCCATATATATATATATATACATATATATATATATATATATATATATATATATATATATATATATATATATATATATATATATACGCAAATCTTGTTGAATAGCTGGATCCACTAAAGTCTGTTGCTCATTGGCAAGAACATTATTTTCATCCAACTGTTGAAATAATCTGGTGAAATTCTCAAAATT
Organism: Rosalia funebris; assembly: GCA_037954035.1. Classification (NCBI taxonomy): domain Eukaryota; kingdom Metazoa; phylum Arthropoda; class Insecta; order Coleoptera; family Cerambycidae; genus Rosalia; species Rosalia funebris. Next base: position 39,637,630 of record JAZFAV010000015.1, read on the forward strand.
GCAGTAATAATATGAAACTGCCTCGATCATGTTCCCCACCGTGTTATTACAGGCACTGGAAGTAACTGTGTGGGAAAGCATTTCTGTGAATAATGCATCGCATCGTATAATCGGTCATCACCGCAGATACTTCTTTTGCCCCACCCTCGCATACCTTTACTATTAGCACATAGCGCAATGCACCTCCGACAATACTTTCAATATTTCTAGTGAAACAAATAGAGCAGCAGGTAGCAGGCGGTCAATGAATAAATTTTATTTAACATAAATTTGTTGGTTGATGTCCTGCTAATTTATACAATCAGTTAATTTACATTACAAAGAAATGAGCCAGGGTGAGGACAATCTATTGACATGAAATGCTTTATTGTATAATTTATTATAATTTTATGATGTTTCTTTACGGTGTTTATATTTCTAATAGATATTTCAGAACAAGTCCGACTCTGAAATGTCCGCAGACAAATCCGGGGCTTATTAATATTATAAACCACTGCTAAATAAACGTTTTAAATTTAAAACAGCGGAAAAGGCCGTAAGTACTCTCTGGGGTTTACGTGGGGTACTAACCGAGTTTATCGTTAAATCATGGACATCAGGATAAACGGAGCAAATATTTTCCACCGAAAATCTTTTATTCGAACATCACCCGTAATAAACACGCCAGATGTACTACACCAACGCTTACACGCGGCTTACAACAATAACATTCAACAAATGGAGTGTCCATCGGCACTGCGGCCGGTCTCTGTAAATGCCGCCTCCTCGCAGACCGTGAACGATGATCTGCCGCTTCAGTCGAATATACAGTGAGTCATTGCCAGCACATGGTCACTGTTTTGTTTACAATGACTATTTTCAATTTATTCCTAGCTGAAATACCAGTGGAGCAACAAACTTCGGCGGTCGGCTAGCCCCGTGCCGAGCGACAAATGCAGAAATTACTTTTAAAAATCGTAATGGCCAAATGTGGGCACAGATGAGGTTTATTAAATAGGTTCCGTTTCCATAAGGCGCTCGAAGCCGTTGAACTTTTGTCGTACGGGGTAGCGCGAGCGTGGAGAGCCCGTCTACGGCCATATGGCATGACCATTGCGTGTGTCGATTCGTACATACCGATAAGTCCCTCTTGGATTTTCACTTACAATTAGAAATAATAAATAGCATAAAGAACTCTAAGTTCTAGGCGGTTTTCTAGGTTCTAGTTCACTAAGGCGAAGTAATAGCGACCCTGATACAGTGAGCACGGAAAGGTTGAAACAAATGTAAGACGTAAGTTTATTTCCTTAGTCTAATTTATGGGCCCGCTGTCACAGCGACGCCGGTGACACTACTCCTATTAAGATAAGACCGGCTGAATATGAAATACACAGGCCAGGCAAGGAAATGATGCCAGCAGGCACATATTTTATAAACAAACGCCTGAAGCCAATAGTCCCTACATTGGTCGATTCATTATGTATATGGAGTGTCTTTGTGCGTGCAGCTAAAAACAAAACCGAATTGTGTTAAAAATTGTGTTCTTTATAATAATTCCTGGATAATCATCAATCGGAGAGTTTATTCACTGAGCATTCCATTTTCTCCTAAATATCAAAATTACTATATCTTGACTGATTTTACGTTTAATCACTTAAGTATTTCATTAAAATATACAGGTCGAAATAGTATAACTTTAGGATAGCTGAGCTACGCAATCCTTTATTCCTATTTATCGCTATTGCGGAGTGCTTGAGCCGTTTAGCGTGACCTTGGGATTTGCTTTGCGGAGTGCTTGAGCCGTTCAGGTTGCTGTGGAGTGTTTGAGCCACAGTGCATCCTATATGTTTATCTGTTACCTCGCTTTCTATTCTATAAGTCTTTGCACAACTTAGCGTATCCTTAGTTTTGCACTAGTGGGTGACAGACACAAAGTGCTTTATAACGATAAATTAAGCTCTAGAAATAGTATAACTTTTAGTGAAGATCTATGTGATCATAAGGATAGCTGAGCTGCGCAATTCTTTAATCCTATGCATCGCTATTACGGATTGCTTGGGCCGTTTAGCGTGACCCTGGGATTTGCTCTGCGGAGTGCTTGAGCCGCTGGCATAACCCTTTCCTAACCTGACGGAGTGCTTGAGCCGTTCAGGTTGCTATGGAGTGTTTGAGCCACAGTGTGATCCTATACTTTTATCTGTTACCTCGTTTTCTATTCTATAAGTCTTTGCACAACTTAGCGTATCCTTAGTTTTGCACTAGTGGGTGACAGACACGAAGTGCTTTATAACGATAAATTAAGCTTTAGAAATAATATAACTTTTAATGAAGATCTATGTAATCATATTAAAGGCAATTTTTAATAAAGAAAACCATATGGCGAATTGGTTGCTCAGACTATTGTTTTGTTTCAGGTATCTCACTTGTCTTGTCGCCTTGCTCAGGAGTACCTTCATCTTTAGAACATTAATTAAGTAAATTTTTTTGAATATTATTACGCTCTGCTTATTTTCAAACCTGACATTATAATTTGTTTATTTATTTTAGTTATTTTTTTACATTATTATTTAATTCTTCGGCTTTTAACGAAATATGGCTTACACAAATTCGATAAAATCGTTACCAGGATATTTTTAGAGATTGTTAGTGTCATTATGTCATTACTAAGGTTGTGGAAAATGTGCTGCGCGCCATAGGCGTACGCATCGCAACAAGGGTGATAAAATAATAATACAAAGTAATTAGTAACAAACGCACTAAACTGTTACAAGTAAAGATGTATAACACTGTATGTACTTACCCTCTTAACTACCTTGATGAATTAGCATCATCATCATCATCATCATCACGAACTGGAGACGATCCGTAAATACTTCACAGCATCCGGTGTTTCCATATTTGTCTCAAAAAATGATGTTCGCTGTGGTGAAAATATGATCGCCTATATTTGGAGAACGACCGTTCGACATCTACTGATGTAATACAAGCATACCTACATAAAATACTCTTTTCACTCACTTGACGGATCCGTATATGCACTATGACTATTAGCAGTATCATGACAAACTTGTCTTAATCTGTTAGAATCGGTGTCCTTCTTTAACATATTTTAGGACTTTTGTTTGACGCTCTCATTTTCTGCATCATTATAGTGCGTAGCAGTGAATTTACTTGTTTCACTATTTGCAAGGACTCCGCTTACGCCAACGCACTATTTTGTACTTTCTCTATTGCGTCATGCACTCGTTTATTATTGGTATGAATAGTTTTCAAATCAGTTTCAATGGAAATATCTAGAAATTGTGTCTGGCTTTCCTTAATAGCTGCAGCCTCGGCAGGATTGAATTGTAGTAGGTATTACAGGTTTTATTTGCTGGAAATTTTCAGCGTAATAAAAAGCTACCTTCAACTATGTTTTCCAACGTGTAAGAATCGGCTGTGGTGGTTCGGGAATTCCAGGACACTTTCTGTGAAACTCGCGAAGAGGTTTAAAAGATTCTAGAAACACTTTCTTTGTATTCGCTATTAATGCATCTACATTGGGAAAATGTTATCGAATAGTTTCTGCCACAATATGTAAAGCATTACATGTAACATATAACAATCTATAACCGTGTTATGAAAGATAACGGCCTACTGAACGCATTGTCGAGGCACCATCGCTCACAGACCTGAATATTTGATTTATTGACATGGAAATATCGATTGTTGAGGGCCCCGTATATAGACTATAATATTTACAATAGAATTTTTTACGATTTGTCGTCTCATCAACACATAACCACAGTCATCTATTTTGTGATTTACATGTAATTTTCTTTATAATGTCGTCGCGTATAGCTGATATATCGCTCTATAATGTTCTGCGACTTGGCAACTGGAACTGTGTATTGTATTTGTGCCAAAACTTTCGAAATGGTTCTTTATCTAGTATGTGAAGCGGAATATTACAGGCTATCAACATCAACAATAAATCAAACCTAAATTGACTTTGCAAGAGCACGCCCTGCCTTCTATATCGATGTTGCACAGAATTCACGTGACGTATATAGTCGGATTTGGACCAATACATTAAGGGTTTTACGCATACTTTACACATACTTTACGCTCCATAGTAGGATAAACCATCAAATTCACCAATAAACTTTTTCACTTGGTGATACAAACGTTTCTGGGTTTCGGCTTGTGCGATATACTTTATTATTAAATTAAAACGTTTCAACTAACATAGTGGAGACCGTACGTACACCTCGATCGATAAATCAAGATCAACTGCGACCCTATGGCCGTGAAAAGTGAATTGCTGATCCCCCTAAACTACGGTTAATCGACCACTTATCTGATTTCAGCGTTATCATCGCATAATTACGTTAGAACTATTTAGAAATTAAAAGACAGTTATCTGGGTGAATTATCATACATTATTTACAATGTAATACAAATTTCGTAATGAAATTTTATGAATATTATTATTTTAGAATAGCTAAGATCTGTGGATTTGATAAACGAATCGTTCGTTACAGTAAAAATATTCATGCCCCCCACATGAAGCGCCAATGGTATGCAGCACTCGCCCACAACCTTTATCATTCATTACTGCTGGAGTTATGATGTATGTCACCGATGGGTCTTTTAAATGGCAACGTCATTTAAGAGACCAAATGAGATTATTCAATACGGAGTTATTAAAAGTTCAGCACTTTGCTCGGCGCCCATAATATGGATAGATGATTTATTCTATTCTTCTATAGAAGTGGCTACGACGATGTCACTTTGCAATTCGAAGTAGTAGATGGGACTCAGTTTTGAAGCTGTATTGTATGCGTGGGACCTCTCCCTGAGCATGAATATGTCCTCATCTCTGTGTGTAGGGTGTGTCCTCGTCCTTTTTCTCTCACGCAGCCTGAGGGAAGTTGATTTCTGTATGTCCAAACTTAGATCATTTTCTTCTCCGACTTCAACTATTCCATGCATCAGTAACGACCGTTTTTCGTACTCATTAAATTTATCGTTTATAAAAACCTTAATGGGTTAATCATAGGATGACTTTTCATAATAATTACAGCCATTTAACTCACCCCATCCGTTAACAAATTGACGGCTAATCGAGGATCGGGCAGCGACTCTCCTGGTGCGTATCGCCATACCGGATGCCTTCAGTTGTTATATCCGCCAGCCGATAGGGCATTCTACGATTCTGTTATACGTTTTATGACAAATCTCATTATTTCATTGACTACCTGTTTTATGAATGAAAAACAAGCTACCTGTACGCATGATATTTGCTCACCTACCGTTTCCACGCAGAACTGGCCCCTATCTTACGTTTATCGGATTACGGGTTGGTTGCTATCGGAAATTGTTAGTTGGGAATGCATGTATATGGGTGCGGAGAAAATCGACTTTAATTTCCGTTGATGCGCTTGAATTATCAGATGTGTAGGTTTTTTTAAGACATTGTTCTAAATGTTTGTAGAAATATGTTTTACTATTTTATGGTGTCTGTGGATACCTTTGGAACCATTCTGAAGAAGATGATAATTTGAGCAGTGAAACGTCGGGAAATTCAACTACGATAGACCTCGAATAAAAACAGTTGCAATATATCTTTTACTTAATAAACTGATCATTCAAGTGTGAGTAGTGCGATCAGAATTAGATACAACTTGTTTGTCTATTTTCCTCAAAGAGTGGAGATTTGTTTAAAATTTGTGATTTTTAGCGATATTTTAAGTGATAAGCATAAATATAGGAACTTGTATGATAAAAACAGTAGATGTAGATTGTAAACTATTTTGAGTTAAGTTCGCTCTTCATTACAGCCTTTCAACCTGTATTACTTTTCCGTACTCCACTATATGCGGAAAAGTAATGTAATCGTATTTTTTTTCTAGGATTTATTTTTCGTTTTTCGGTCTAAAAACAAAAAAAAATGCTCTTTAAACCATTTGTGTGTGTGTGTGTGTGTGTGTGTGTGTGTGTGTGTGTGTGTGTGTGTGTGTGTGTGTGTGTGTGTGTGTGTGTGTGTGTGTGTGTGTGTGTGTGTGTGATCAACTGATTCTGATTAGAGACGTCTACCAGACGACATCTATTGATATTGAGGTGGATAGGACACACCCCACCCTGTGCATGGGCCATGGCAAACCACGATGTAAATATTTATGTTCATTCTGAGATTTTAAACATAAACTGTTTATTATAACAATAATATGTATGATATATAATAATAATTACCATATAACAGTAATAATATTTAATAATATGATATATTATACATAAATAACAATACAGTATATTGTATATTAATAAAATATCTGGCTCGAGGAACGATTACTGTACTAACTACAGTACCATGCTTCTTAATCAGTCACCTCGACAGCATCCAAGTTGCTTCAATTGAGACCGAAACTATCATTGAGTAGTTATTAAGTGATTTGTACTAAATATACAACAGTATAGTTTCAATCACTTCACACTAGAACATTGTAGTCGTTATATAGTTATTCTCACTGCCTGTTGGAATCATATAGCTTTATTAGTTCTAAATAACTCCTGAAATACATCCGATGGTATATTGTGACCAAGTCAAATTACTTTAAAATTACTGGACCAACGAGATAATATAAAAACAACCACAGCAGTGAACAAAAGTAACAAGAAAAATAAATAAAGCAGTAAACAACAGTACTACCAACAACCGTATGGTGTTATTTAATTGTCACTTAGAACTTTGAATTAGACCTAAGTAGCAGTTACGTTGTAGGGCCTTTACTTTTTAAAGTTATTAACTAAGCAGCAGTTTAGAGTAAAAGTTACGTTTGTTTACATCGATTTTACATCGTTACATTTTATTTACATCGACAAGGGCTGTAATATTATCCAAATAAGTTCCAAGAAAGTAGCTGTACTTATGCTACTTCGTAGTTATTCTGTAATTGCGACGTAAGAGCCCTTATAATGAGATAGTTGCTGTAACGTAACTGTTACGTAAAATTATTACCCATTAGTCTCCTATCCGTAATAAATCCGTGACATTCACGCGCTTCTAACTGGTGATAAATACTTTAAAGTTTCAATAGCAGTTGTTGGTACAAGGCAATGGTCAAAATTGCAGCTGGGGAATTGTTAGTATGCCATAAGGCATAATCATGTTTTATAAATTTCTTATATATTAAACAATCTGGTAAACTCAACTTCTGTCTTCAATAAACCATTTTCATTGTTTAATGAACGTCGTGATTAAACAAAATATCATTTAGATTAATAAGAATATGTAAAAATAATGCTCAAAACGCTAAGCGAAGTGAAAATTGAATGTACTATACATAAAGAAACGTCAATTAGTATTTTAATTAATTTTGTTGCCATGACAGATCTAGACCGATTTCTAGTTTAATTACGATTAACTAGATGGTACACTCACATACCTCCTAAGGATAAATTCAGCGATACATTATGTTGTTTTCTAATAAATACTGTAAAAAAATTGTTCCCGCTGTTAAAAATATTTTTTAGGTGACGATGGACGACAATGATAAATAAATCCTCAGTGAGGTGAAAAATGTTGCTTAAATTATCATTTTTAGGCATACTATTTTTTATTTGACAAAAGGAAACGCCCTTCTAAGATTTTCTAAATAATGTTATACCACAAACTATGTTATAAATATTTAAAACAATCAGTTCCATTAAAAATATATAGTATTGAATTTTTTGAAAATAATCTAAAAGCATAAATTTTATTGGTCACTTCTGAAACCCTGTATAGTTGAGTAACATACAAATATTTATCTATAAGTGATATATTTACAATGTAGTTGACTACATTTAGACGTGATAGTTACTATTTCCAAAAAATAGGTAGTGTTTGTAATATTATATTTATTAATAATTTCGATCACTCTTGCATACCATGTCTTTAGACAAACAAAAAAAGTAAATGTGAGATAAGAGGAATGTTATTCATAATTTTAAAATACTCGTTAAATGAATTTTAAGCAACATTTCCATTATTAATATACATATGTATATATAACGATGCTATTAGCATTTTCTGTAGATCAAATTCAAAAGTGGAAATTTTTTCATAATAATTTTTACTTTTGTGCACTCAGCTATACCAGAGCGGAAAATTAATATAATCGTATAAAGAAAAATGAAGAAAAATCTCAGAATTAATATAAACATTTAAATCGTGCCTTCTCATAACCCATGGAGAGGGTAGGGTGTGTCTTATCCACCTCAAAATCAATAGATATCGTTTGGTAGACGTCCCTAATCAGAATCAGTCGAAACCCAATCGATCTGACACAATGTAATTGAGTGATTGTGCTAACAAAAATAATTCCTCAAATATTCGACCATTGGTGTCGTCTGAGAGACGTCCCCGATCAGAATCAGTCAAAACCCGATCGATTCGACACGATTTAGTTGAGTTATCGTGCTAACAAGAATAAATACCGACGACAATGACAACGACAATGATGACGACGACAACGACACACATATGCACAAAATGTTTTAAAAACCATTCTTTTTTGTTTTTAGGCCGACAAACGAAAAATAAACTCTAAAAAAAATTTTTTTTACACGATTACATTACTTTTCCGCGTATAGTGGAGTGCAGAAAAGTAAAACTAAGACTGTTGCATAAAACACATATTCTGCGTTTATGTGTTGGTTTATTTTTTCTCGGCCACTCAAGTTCGAGATAGAGATGTTCTACGCGCGTAAAAGTCCGTTTTAAGGTTTTAAAACTGTTTATTGACAAAGAAATAGTGTCAATTGTCATTGTTGTAATAGAAATAATTTATTTGTATGTGGATTTAGAGACCTACAAATTTAAAAAGAAAGTGTAGGAAGATAGATAGAAATAGGGAGGTAGATTTTTCACAACACCCATTATTTAAAAAATGTGTGTCTAATTCAATCAAGTTATATGACAAAGGCCACATCCTTCATAACGAATAAATTTTAACTCTCATACAACCGAAGTTTAATAGACAGTAGATATTTATTACAATATGTAGAATATAACTATTAATTTAGAAAACAAAGAACAAAACTATTTCAATTTATTTTTCTAAGAGTAAATTTAATAATACGACTAACTACAAGTTTTACTTTAACAATAAAATCAAAATATTAGTTTTGTTTCCCCCACGGGTGAGGAAATATTGTCTAATTTATCAGTGACATCCATAGAAAATGAGTGTATACAAAAGTTATCACGAAATCCAAGGTTTTATGCAAACGTAATCTATATAGGTTTACCAACATGGATAGGAGGATAAAATTAAATCACAAATAAATCTATTGTAGCTAAATTGATTTTTTTTCACTTGAAAGATGTTTCTCAAAAAACGGTAATAACATTTTTGAGGTGCTTTCTCACACAGAAATCTTACTGCATACCACTGGTTAATATTTTTATTTATAAATTTCATGTCTCCTTGTACTCTAAATTACTATAAATGTTTGTTTAGAAGCAATGAAGTTTATTATTTTTATTCATTGATGAAATTGTACGATGAGAAAAATTATCCTAGAGATATTACGTATCTTCATTTTTAGGATGGGATGAACATTTTTTTGAATAATATGAAAGACATATCTAATTCTGTAATGTTCTGTTTTTCTTCTTGATTTTTTAGCCTGCCAATTTACAGTCAACAAAAGGAAATGTATATCAGTCATATTAATACTTTACGCAAATGGGTTACTCATCTCGCCAGCGGCTGCACGTGTGAATAAGTAAATAAAAAGTTTTATAGTTTTCAAATAATTTTATTATCTGAAGTCAGCCGCTAGATGGTTTTATTACCTATGTTAAGATGCCCGATTTTTAAAAATTTGCAAGGCAGAAAACAAATAAAAAACGATTTTTACGAGCCGAACTCATCTAATTCGATACTAAAATATGAAATTTATGCAGAGCACCCGAAAATATGAAACCACGTGACCCCGATTTTTTCGTTAAGAGACGTTTTAATGTAGGGACAGAAAATAAAAACAGTTTATGTAACCAATCAGGTAATATTACGTATATTTAAAATCTTAAAAATCTGCGTTTATCGGGTTGTTCTATAGATTCTATCAATATAGGTCATATTGCAGTTTGGTGCACAATGCATTTTTGTTCGAAAATCGCCCCGGACATATCAAAACGCCCTATTAAACGATATTTTTTTATTGTTTACAATTTTTCATCTTATTTTTTCAAAATCCTGTGGGCCGTTGATATATTTTCCTTAAAATAATTTCGTATTGACGTAGAGCCGCCGATATATTTTTTGTTTAAAATATTTTTAATATTCTCTAGCCAAATTCGAAAGAATATTAATTATTTATGTAGAACGAGGTAGAAATTAAGATACCCAAAAATTTTTTTTAAAGAAAAAATTAATCAAATTAAAACAGACTATTAATCGTAGAAGTACAAAAAAAATTAATAAATAAAAGCTATGTTCTATTCACTGCTGCTAAAATATACAGTGTATAAGATGAATGAATTGTCTCTGAATAATGTGTTTAATTTGAGAAATCATTTCCAAACGTATTTTTTCGTGGAATTTCTTAATAAGTTTCCAATATTTTTTTTTATTTCCGCCTCTTATATCCGCCATGTTATACCGTCTTATATACCATCCATATTATGTACCATCTTATATACCATCTTATGTATCTTATTCCGCCAACTTATATACCGAGTCTATAAGTTGGCTTGCGGTACTTGCCCTAAGGTATATATAGGACAAACAGGGAGAAACTTCCACACGCGAATAGCAGAACACAAAAGGAGTTTTAATAATAAAAAAGAGATTCAACATATGCAACACATCTAATTGAAGCAGACCATACCTTTAACGAAGAATTTAAAATTGTACATGTAGATAAGAAAGGCTTAAAATTAAATTTATTAGAATTTTTAGAAAGTAATAAAGCAAATAAATCTGATATCATATTAAATGGTCAAACAGAAATAAACTCATCTCCTTTATTAAATTTATTTTAGTTCTACATGCTATCCAAGAATCTTATTTAAAATTTGCAGATACCATCTGTTGAAATTTTATAACTTAATAACAATAGTTTAAGAGTAGGAATTCCCAGAGTAATAAACCTAAAATTACCCTAGTTATATAAACGCAGTTCCACAACGTAATGTACTCAACATCTGAAGAGGCCACTGTGTTGGCGAAATAATTGTTATGCTAAACAAATAAAATGTGAAAATCTAACCAGCGGAGGTTTTAATTTCATATAATTTGTTTTGATATATCACTACGTACCATACTGTTCATGTATTTTAATAAAAATACATTAGCGGAACCCTTGAAAAATTTTCCTTAAAGTAATTTCAATCTTCTCTTGTCACAGAATTTCTTGGTAGAAATTAAAATACACCACACTCTTTTTAAAGGAAAAATACATTCAAATTAAAGTACACTATTAATCTACACCATAACTATTCATCAAATTAAAGTACTGAAAAAATCTATTATCTGGTGCCGCTCTAAAAAAAACTATAGTTCCTGATTGATAAATATTTTAGTTTTATTTAATTCGTACCCAGCACTTCGTCTTTTCAGAAAAATACGTTTATTTTTTATACCACGATACAGTAGAAAAATCTCTGTATAACATATACTATGCATTTATGGAAAAATATATCACTTTACAGTGTCTGAAATATGATGTAAAGTTTGACACCGATTTCATACAGTTGGGTATGAAACACTTTAAGGCCATGGTAGAATTCTTATGATTCGTTTTTATTTCAATTTTACACTTCTTGGTATAACACAACCATATTCCTATCATATTTGGAATTATACTTAATGGAAGTGTTCTTCCTGGTTAATAAATAATAAATATCCTTCGTTGATGGCCAGATACTTTTGGATATTTACTAATAATTCTTCTTATATCGAGGGGATTTAGTCTTTATTGAAAATAAAAATTATAACTTAAACAGTGTTAATATAGTAGTAACGCAATCAAGAATGTTTCCAATTATTAAATTCATTATATAATAATTGGGCACCTCCTTGAAAAGATTAACGTATTATTAATATTAATAAGTACGCAATAAGAATGACGAATAGTATAATATATCACTTAACTACTAGCGATCGAAAAACTTCAGTGAATTTGTTAAAATTTAAACTATTTTTCAAATATCAAATATCTGTTAGTTAAAAAAAAACATAAACAGACAAACTGTGGAGCCACGTGTTCGTGAAACACAAACAGGTTAGGTATATATACATAATAAATATGTACTCGGTGAAATCATCCAGCGACTTATAAAATTCAACACAGTCATTTTGGCAACAAATTTTTATTAACCTGGCGAATACATGTTTACTACTTGAGACACGAAAATGTTTGGGCATAAGTTGGTTAATGAGAAATCACGCAGAGCCAAATTAGCTCACGTTTCAACAGTGTCAACGTGAAGATTACATGAATATCAGGGGCGTAGCGTACATGGATGCGAGTGATGCGTCGCATCCTTGCATCGTGGCAAATTAGTGTTACATATTTAAAAGTTAAATATATTTATTTAATTATTACAATTCTTTTATTATTTTAAACCGACCGTAAACATACATTATTTACTTTAAACGCTACCATCAACTTTTTTATTTCAAATCGGCCGTGTGAAGGCGCCCGAAATTATTGGACTTCCGCGTTACTTGCTGCAGTGCTGAAATGCGATGGTCCACGTTACATCCAAGCTACGCGTTAGATGAGCGAAAAGGTCAGTGATCTTAAGCAGTCAGCAGTGGAACCTCGAGTGAGTGTTGTCGTTATTTTCGGGCTCAGTTATGCGATTATGTGAACGCATCTTGGCGACTGTCGCCATAACATAAAGAAGATTTGGAAGCGCTGTTTCAGGTAATTATGGAAAATGAAAATGAGGAATGGGATCGAGAAACCGTTATTTGTGCTAGAGGCTTTTTAACTTTATTGCGCGACTTTGATTTTAATTTTTTCTTAGCAGTGTTTTCTGCAATATTTCCACATTCCTAAAGTCTGTTTAAAATTCTACAGACAAAAATATCAGATATTAGTTACTGCAATAAAAAATCGCCGATTTCAAATCACATATTCAAAAAATGAGAAACGAGTTTAGTGACATTTGGGACCGTATGGACAAATTTGTGTTAGAAAATCAATCACAAACGCATTCAGTAAAAGAATGCGTTTGGATCTAATTCCTGAAGAAGATATGAAAAGCATCTACACGCACGATTGTTTTATGAAAATTTGGACGTTATTACTTTGAACATTAGTGAACGGTTTAGTGAAATTTCTAAACTGAAATTCTTAAATCTAGATTCCACACAATTTACTTCATTCGTGAAACGTTTTCCTGAGGAACTTTTCTCTTCTTTAGTAGATACATATGGAACATTCTTTGACGCATATCATTTAAAATGTAATCTTTCAGTGATATATAGTGATCGCGATATGAAAAAGAGCACTGGGTTTAAGCTTCACCAATATATTATGTCCCTTAAATTATCTTCTGTTTTCCCGGAGTCATCAAAATTGTGTCGTTTAATATTGACTACTCCTGCCACAAGCAGTTTCGCGGAAAGATCATTTTCATGTTTAAAGAAGATAAAGACTTATCTGTGAAAATCTCAAACGCAAGAAAGACTGTCAGCTTTAGCATTAATAAATATCGAAAGTGCCTGGTTAGAAAATATGAGATTGTCTCCAACATTTGAAGAAACAATGATAGACGTTTTCGCTGGATAAACAAAAACCGAAAAATTAATCTTTATTTAAAAAATTAGGATATATACCTCGGCATAATCATTTTGGGTTAGTGTTTTTTTTTTATTTTTACCATTTTCATATGGCCTACCATACATCCGACTATACCTCTTCCCCTTATAAAATTTTTATCACATCCCTACATTATTTTCTCACGCTACGCCCCTGGTGACTGTAATCTAGAATAGTTACCACGCAAAGATTATACCCCACGCGGAGTAGATGTACTATATTGTGTGTATTTATATTGGTTTTATACCAAAAATGTATAAAAGTTTACATTTATAGTGGTGTACAATTTTACCAACTGCATTGGTGTTACGTTTTATACCAAAAATGGTCAACTGTATGCCATTTTAACACCACTAAAAACGGTAAAGTTTTATTATGGCAGATTTTCAACAGTGTTATGCACTTGTATCATAGATAACTATTGTGGTTAAGAGAAATTAACTGTTCTAACACAGTTCTATATTAATTTGGTTATAAACAGAAAAAGTAATTGCTTATAAACCAAATCACACTTGTCTGAATGTCTCCTCTTTTTTCCAGTGCAAGAGCACTAAAAAATCGAGACATATGCTAAACATAAAACCCCGCTTACTTCTCAACTATTTACTTTATTTGTTTCCATGTTTACACTTCTCAAAAAGTATTTATTAGAAATTATAATGTCTCTCTGTTGAACACATGTCCGTCTGGCGTTTTCAACTAAATAACTTAGCCGAATCGATTGGATAATCTCCGTATACAGTATAATACAGTGCCATAAAATATTCCTTGCATCAGTCAATCCTGTTATGAATAATGAAATAAGTTCATCCTGGGCGAGCGGTCCATGCTAACCTTGTTAGTCGTTAGGGATGTCCTTTGAGAAATCAAGGAGGCTTACCTTCCTCTGCCACATGGCATGTTATGACTCGCATTTGCAGCTCGAGCTATATCTCCCCAGCCTGGGGGCAGTTATTCATTGAATTTGTTTCTTAGTCATCTACTGTTGTCAAAAATTAATGAAAATACAAATAATCGGACAAAGTATAAATGACAAATAAGCGTAACAAATTGTACAGGGTGGTCTAAATTCTATTGGGATTTGTCGTTTTCTCGAAGGATATAAGAATAGTTATAGTAATATTTTGGATTGTTTGAAGCGCTTTCCTCCGATCCAGTACCGACAGTGTAACGGTCTACAGGATGACGCCAGGATCATCCTACCTTATCCTCATTTATTATTTCTTATAAGGGTATGTGATATCAAAAGCCTGTAAGTTCGAGTACCCGTAATGTTCGAGATGAATTTCTAAATAGGGATATGATGAAGTAAATAAATGACAACAAAATTAGTTAATTATTAATTAATTAGAACTTACTAATTCAATTTACTTTTAATAAATTAGTTAATTTTCCTTTCGGTGATAACAACACTTGCTATCTAATATTCAAGTGACTTCTTGTTAAATGTGTCATTGATAGCATTGAAAAAAATAGTATCTACTTATTAAGAATAGTATTTATTTGTTAGTACAGTATATTTTGGAATACTTTAAACCGATTTGCTTCCTTTTGGTAAAAATATGTTTGCACCAGGTGAGTCACCGGTCCATTTTCTGAGCTACTCCTGAACTCTATTCAGATGTGTTTGTAGTCATCTTGAAGCGACATTAGGGCTGATGTCAGATGCAAGCATGGCTATATCATCTGCAAAAGTGGCTATTAGAGTAGATTTTGTCAGAGGAAGGTCTTTTATGTATAATAAATATAATGTAGGCCTCAGAACGCCACCTTGGGGAACTCCCGCTTGAATTGGATATAAATCAGTATATCGTCTTCATATTTAACGAAGAAGTGGGTATTGCCGAAGTAAGATTTGACCACCTGGTAGTAATTGTGGGGTAGATTTAAGTTTAGTTTGTAAAATAGGTCATCGTGCCAAACCTTATCATATGCTTGGCTAAGAAGGAAATAGAACAATATAATCTACGCTCGAGAGCGTTATTAATAATACATATTCACAATTCTATGAATTTATTTTAAAGTGGCATGCTTGTTCCTAAATCCGAATTAGTGGTTAGGAATGGTGTTTTTGCATGTTGTATTTGGTTCAACCGTTTGGCTGAGAGTGGGAGTAGACTAATTGATCTATAGAATGATGCTGAAGGTTCTTGCCAGGTTCTGGAATTAGTATAACCTGAACAATTTTCCACTGTTTCGGAAAATATCCAACTCTGAGGATGGCGTTGTATATGTGTGTAGTGGTCATTAGACATTTTTATGATACTTCTTGTAAACTTTACCGCTAATCAAATTATACACAGAAGCATTCTTAATACTTATTTCGTTATTAATGGTGTTTTTTATGTCGCCAATCTTGAATTTTTTGATAGGCCAGTCGATTTCGAAAGGATCATCAAGGAAGTCCAATATAACCATCTGGGGCTGCTGTTATTGGGTGAGGTCGAAAGTAATTTGCAAATGCCTCTGCTGTTTCTTTGCTGCCTCTTGCCCATTTGTCAATTTCATGTCTGTATTTTCATTTAACTCTGTTGTGACGATATTTGATGGGAAAATCTTTGATATTGAACAGTGTAAAATATTCTAGATTTCTATCATGAAGGAACATCCTGTATAATATATCAATTTCTGATCTAGAGTATCCGCTTGATATTTACAGGCCACAGATTTAAACTATTTATTCGATGTAATTTGTATGCGCCTCGAACCACATTGTGCAGAGATATATTTCGCAAAAAAAAGTCTGCAACTTCTCACAACATCCATTCGACGACTGACACGCACAAATAATCGTTATTTCCACCGTTGAAATCAGCGTACCCGATGCCCGTAAGAAATTCGGTCGCAAATCCATTTGCATTGGCGTTTGTTTCTTTCGACGTTCTCACGTGCTAAGGAATTAGATGAAAACGAACGCCTGTGCACAGGCCGTTCCCGTATAGCCAAAAATCTGTACGCAGTATGTTACCGATCGTACTTTTGGCTTATTTTAGCTTGAGTTATTTTCAATTCCCACAATCTGCCTGCCATATTTCCCAGTTGGTCGTACAGATTTGCCGTTGATGGCACATGGTTCAATCGGTTTTAAAAAGTACAGAAGCCAGATTCGTGTAGTGTAGCTGGATATTGTAACCTTCCGTACGGCCAGGGCTAGTGGGCGAATACGTTAAGAGGAATCGGCCTGACTACTCACCAAAATTGAACGGAAACCCTATCTTGCCATAGAGAGAGTAATAGAACATTTTAATATAATGGTTTTTATGAATATAATTATTAACCCTCCGTCGGGCGCAGCTGATCTGTGCGATCCGGCAGTCACTTTTTTCTTTACAATTTCGTGTGTATTATGAATATTAACTTTAACTCCCTTATAGCTTCCTAGCTCCAAACCACTCCTCTACAAACTTTTCTTTGTAATTCAGGTCCAATATATATTCAAAATATTGTCCAATCCTAATTTATGTTTGTGTTTTGTCTTTAAAACAGAAAAAACTTATATAAATAGCTGGTGCTCCTACAAAAATCTTCCAAATTTATTGTTTTAGAACATTAAATAAGTTACTTTATGTAAATTTAATTATTGCGATTGAAAACTAGTGTGAAATTTTTATTATTGTATTGTATTAATTTAAATAAGAGTTTATTGTGTCATCTGAGCCTCCTCCTTATTGAATTCTAAATTATGTAAGATTTAGAGATCTTATTATTTTATGAGATCTCTCAGATGCATTGCGCCCGAATGTGTTCGGATTAAGACTGCGCCCGATGGAAGGTTAATTATATACTATTGTATGCCTTACAAAAACAAAAGAAAATAGGAATTTGTGCAACCTAATTTAAAATTGATATACTTAAACCATTATATAAAAACGGGGGCAAAGTAACATACTAAATTATAAGGGCTCTGCCAGACGATGCTTCCTGGGTGGCGTTATCTGGGCCATTTATTTTGACGCCACCTGATTCGCGACCTGGGGAGCACCACCCATGGCTCCAAGACCCTTCAGTTGAATAATGGAAGTCGAAGAGTCAGCAGCTATAACCTACCTTCACCTACGTAACTGGAAAAAATAGACGATTTTTGGCACCCCTTATTAACCGTCCGCCGGGCGCAGCCGATCTGTAAGATCCGGTAGTCACTTTTTTCTTTGCCCCTTCGTGAGTATTACGAAGATTAACTCGAACTCCCTCATAGCTTCCTATTCCCAAACCACTCTTCTCCATATGTTGTCGATTTTTTTCAGTACGTTCCCTGGTCTCATACGGGCCGACTGGATCTGTCAGATGCACTGCGCCCAATTACGTCATTATTTTGACTTTTTTTTATTTTGTTAGTTTTCTTTTATTATTTAAATTAATAATATTCTTTGGGACCTCTACACTTATTATTGCTTTTTATGGTATTATACAAAATAATAAAACACATTTCGGTGTTAAATGTGGTTTATACTAAATATCGTTACCAACAATGTGACGTTTATTTTTATTTGGGACATGCTAAATTGATGAAGAGTATTTATAATTCTTTACACTTAAAATAGGCACTTATAACTCTTCTTTGTAATTCACGCCCAATATTTTTTTTATATATAACTTTGTGACTTTTATATGAAAAAATAGGTGGTTTGCTTTTTGTATTCAAAATATTGTTCAATACTAATTTATGTGTGTTTTGTCCTTAAAACAGGAATAAACTTGTCAATAGCTGGTTCTCCTATAAAAATATTCCAAATTTATTGTTTTACAACATGAAATGGGTTCCTTTATGCGAATTTAATTATTGCGATTAAAAACTAGTGTGAAATATTTATTATTATATTGTATTAATTAAGATAAGCGTTTAATTGAGTCTCTACCTCGGACTACTCGCCCTTCTGAAAGAAACTAACCCATCGTGATATTACCATGCGAGCAGCAATTACACCAGAGGAAAAACTGGTCACGCTACGGTAAATAAATGTAATTTTCTCTTTATTATTAACCAAATTTAGGAATGTTTTAAACAAATACGATAATATACAAAATACAAAAAGACTATAAAAGTTGTAGATACATTGTAAATATATTTAGATACAGCAAGTAGAGTCTACTTTTCGTCAAACAGTTCGAAATCAGACAACGGACTCGCAATAGCTGAGGAGTTCGAGTGAGGTGAAAGGTTTTCGGTTTTACACCTCAGTTCTTGGTGGTTTGAAGTGTACTGACTTCCAGTCGCGTTGAATGAAGATGTACTGGGGGGGTTCATTGAGGATAATTGCGTATAACCTGGTGTACTAGTATTGGAAGCGTGTGTGTTAATAGCGATCGTTTGTCCATAAAATTGCAGTTCATCATCCAATAAATCCATCAGCTTACGTTTCACTCCAAATCTAGCATATTCAGGTATTTGTTTCAGTGGATTTAACAAAGATAGTAGGAACATTCTATCACAATCATTTTCTGCTTCTCTTTCTTGTCCTTGTCTCCCTTCAACGCTCTTCTCTACGGCACTTACTAATCTTTCGCCCACGGGATCTTCTTTTTTTCTTTTTGAAATTGGAGAAGTTGATCTCTGTAGTGGGGGCGATAATGTTGGAGACAAATGTTGATCGTCGTCTGTTAATAAGTTGGGGAGAGGTTGGGTTCCAGCAGCCGCAGCCGCAGCCGCAGCCGCCTCCAAGAATGATAACTGCTTATAATAAACGTAAATTGGGCGTTTTCTTGGACCGCCTCCGGACTTAGTTTGTCTTTGCAGTCTCATCTCTCTTGCGTAGCTATCCCGAAGGCTTTTCCAGCGGCGTTGTAGTTGTAGTCCTGTAACGAAGATAAAACACCAAAAACAATAGACACTCTTCCGTCATTAATGAAGTACAACAAACATCAATCAGATTTATGTTGCGTAATAATATAGAAACAATCTTTACAATAGTAATGAATGTGCGTTTGTAAATATCTTCAATTACATATTGCGATATTAAAACCCGCATATAACCAAATTAATCTCAAAGACCTTTTTATTTATATTTATTTTTATATATTTTTGTCTTTCAGATATTTGAAAACCGGCTGCAGCTTAATGCATTTGCACTATTCTTTTGCCTTGGGACGTTCAACGGTTGACTGTGGCGGAATTGTAAAAGAACTTTGTCAAGCAATATGTATACATTTGAAAGAGAGTACTATACCTCAACCTATAGAAGAAAACTGGTTGAAGATCAGTGAAGCTTTTGAACGTAGAGAAAACTCTTCTCGCTGCCTAGGCGCCATTGATGGCAAACTTATCAGGGTAATTCAACCGAAAGAAATCGGCTCCCCTTACATCAACTATAAATAAACAGTTTTAAAAGATTAAAACGGACTTTTCCGCACGTAGAAATCTCTATCTCGAAATTGAGTCGCCAAGAAAAAATAAACCAACACATAAATGCAAAATATGTGTTTTATGCGACAGTTTTACTTTTTTCAAATAGTCCACCATCGTTCTTTCTCATAACTCATGGATAGGGTGGGGTGTGTTCTATCCACCTCAAACTCAATAGATTTCGTCTGGTAGAGGTCCCTAACCAGAATATGTCCCAACCCGATCGATCCGACACGATTTAATTGAGTGATCATGCTAACAAAAACAATTTCTCGAATAGTCCACCATTGTGCTTTCTCATGATCCATGAACATGGTGGAGTGTGTTCTATCCACCTCAAAATCAAGAGGTGTCACCTGGGAGACGTCTCCAATCGGAATCAGTCAAAACTTGATGGATCCGACACGGTTTAGTTGAGTTATCGTGTTAAAAAAAATTTTCAAATAGTCCTCCATCGTGCTTTCTCATTACCCATGGACAAGGTGGGGTGTATCTTATCCACCTCAAAATCAATAGGTGTCGTCTGGGAGATGTCCCCGATCAGAATCAGTCAAAACCCAATCGATCCGACACAATTTAGTTGAGTTATCGTGCTAAAAAGAATAAATGCCGACGACACACACACACACACACACACACACACACACACACACACACACACACACACACACACACACACACACACACACACACACACACACACACACACACACACACACACACACACACACACACACACACACACACACACACACACACACACACACACACACACACACACACACACACACACACACACACACACACACACACACACAAAATGATTTAAAAACCATTTTTCTTTAGTTTTTTAGCCGAAAAATGAAAAATGAACCCTGGAAAAAAATTTTTACACGATTACATTACTTTTCCGCGTATAGTGGAGTGCGGAAAAGTAAGATCCCTGCTCCTTCTCAAATAACGAGGAAAGTTGATACTGTAGTACCATTCGTATTTGTTGAAGATGAGACCTTTGGTCTTTCCGAAAATGTGTTAAAGCCTTATGGCGGGAAATTTCTCTCAACAAATAAAAAAGTTTTCAATTATCGTTTATCCAGATCTCGTCGGTATCTGGATCGAGACAGTGCGAGCAGAGGAAATCATCGAGCGCTGGAAACTAGGGATAAATTTGCTAGCTATTTTGTAAGCAGAGAGGGAGAACTCTACTGGCAGTACAACATTGTTTGGTAGTCATTTTTTAAATAGCTAGTTAAATGAATTGACTTTTTTAATAAATAGTTTTTATTGCACTACTACTACGTTTTATGTATAATACTTTTTACTATTACATACTTTCTTTAGTGCTAAATGACTCTCAAATTTAATTACTAAAGAAATTGTAATGTACTTACCGAATTCTCTTTTCTCATGAACTGTTGCATCTTCTTTTCCAATAAATATATTCACTATTTCTTCCCAAGCGTTCTTCTTCATGTCCCTATTTGAGTACTCACTGCACCCAACATCCCATATAACAGGGCGACGTTGAATTTCAATAATAAACGCTCTCACATCAAGAAATTCCATGGCTGTGTCCGCTTCCTATGACTACGTGTGAAAAACTGATTCGTAAACCATAGCACACTGGGTCGCGCCACCGCTGGGTAGTAGGTTGAGTCACCGATGGTCGACCAGGTCGCGCCACCTGTAAAGTGGCGCCCCATGTGAACGCCCAATTCAAACTATCTTGATGATTGGGTCGTCCGACTCAGGTAGCGCCACCCAGGAAGCTTCGTCTGACAGAGCTCTAATTGTGATAGTTCTTATCGTAAATGTAATTAAAATATTTAAACATATGCATCTTACTGTTAGAGCAAGGAACTTATTAATACACATATACAGTCTGGTGATATAAGAAGAAACAATATAATAGTATATAACAAGACAGTAACTTATAAGTCGGAAATCGAGAAAGGAACCACCAAACCGCCAAGCGGTTATCAAGGTAGTTCCCAAATAGCAAAGCTATTACATGATTGATCTAGGAAACAACTACTCCTCGGGCTAAAGCCCCGCCAGGTATTGAATTATACCTAAAAGTGATCCTCGACCACTTTCTCGTGTTTCTGCACGATCAGATAAGGTTTAAAAAAATAAAACCCGCCACAGGTAGGATTAGACATCTGTCCCGGCTTTAGCCCGAGGAGTAGTTGTTTCCTAGAGCGATTATGTAATAGCTTTGCTATTCGGGAACTACTTTGATAATCGCTTGGCGATTTGGTGGTTCCTTTCTCGATTTCCGACTTATATGTTACTGACAGAGATCGTATCGATAAAGATGTATACCCCATAAAGTTCATTCGGCATTTGTCCTGGATCGGCGTACCGTGTACGGCACTGATAAGAACTAATAAGTTCGAAACAGCTGTATGTCGTTCGGTTCCAATCCGGGACAGATGTCGAATCCTACCTGTGGCGGGTTTTATTTTTTGAAACAAAATTCTGTTAAATTTACCTTGTAGTAACGCGTCTTGAATGTGATTCTTGTAACATATTCGCGTTATACAAAACGTAGGCTATGCAATTAAACGAACAAAAAAAAACTATGTCCATTTTGTATTTCAAATAGAGTTGAGAGTGAGTGAGAATTGGTTATAGATGATACAAATGAAGGAATTATTCTTGTGAATAATATCATTAAACAATGATGAATGTAAGCAAATATGTATGTAAGCCATATTATAATCGTATTTTTTTTAAACTCGTAAATTGTGTCATCCTCATCAAGAGCTTTGCAATACCGACAATACTTCAAAGCATTTTCCAGTTCTAGCATTGTTATGTTCTTATCAAATGTATCACATCTCGCATCAAAAAGATATTAGAGATATTAACATATCTAGTAGTAAAAATATTTCTATACAAATGTTCTCACTCAGTTATAAAAATAGAAGACATGGCACTAGATCCTTCCAAGATTTAATAATGCCCCATAATTCTTTGGACTAGTTTGCTTAGATTTGGGTCAACCTGAGACGTTATTTGACTTCTAGAATATATCAAGCGTTAAAGAAGAATAAGTTTCCATTATGTATGTGGCAAGATCTTGCATTTTGACAGTGAAGGAAGAAGGAAGAAAGGGAACTGGATGAAAAACATAAACCGCATACGTACGTTATTAGTCATAATGGAATTTATGATATTTATTACTTACCTTTATACGATGTGGAGGAAATTATCACAGGGGAGGGATATCTTTTGTTTCTGACTGACGTCATTCTGAATTTCAGAATACAGAACACCAGCCACGTTCCCATTTTTCCCATAATAACATCAGGCTCCATAAAGTTTCTAACGACTTTTGACAATATTTTGATTTGGAATCAACCTCTTTATTCTCCCAAACAAAATTAACATACAGTTGTCGAAGACTATGGACTTTTAAGTTCATTAGAATTTCCAATGATAAAACCTAAATTAGTAATTGCGGATAAGGCATTTGCCTCTATATTAAAAAAAAAGAACATAAAACACACCACTTATATGTATAAGATAATCCCTTAAACCAAATTTGAATAGGGAATACAAATCGAAGAATAGCGGGCAACACTTATTCCCACCGACATTATTAGTGCCGGAGATTGGAATCGAACAAATAGCACCACAGTCAGTAGCTAGTCGCATTTGCCAACATAACGCGCTCTATCCAACCCGGCCACTGTGACGATAGTCATGAGGATGTGTTTTATGAAAATTAATATTGATTTTAAATAAACAGTTTTAAAACCTTAAAACGGACTTTTCCGCGCGTAGAATATCCTCTATCTCGAATTTGAGTGACCGAGAAAAAATAAACCAACACATAAATGCAGAATATCTGTTTTATGCGACAGTTTTACTTTTTTCAAATAGTCCACCCTGGTGCTTTCTCATGACCACTGAACAGGGTGGGGTGTGTCCTATCCATCTCAAAATCAATAGATGTCATCTGGTAGACGCCCCTAATCAGAATCAGTAGAAACCCGATAGATCCGACACGATTTAATTGAGTGATCGTACTAACAAAAGAAATACTCAAATAGTCCACCATTGTGCTTTCTCATGACCCATGAACATGGTAGAGTATGTTCTATCCACCTCAAAATCAATAGGTGTCGTCTGGGAGACGTCCCCGATCAGAATCAGTCAAAACCCGACCGATGCGACATGATTTAGTTGAGTTATCACGTTAACAAAAAAAATTCTCAAATAGTCCACCGTCGTGCTTTCTCATGACCCATGGACAGGGTGGGGTGTGTCTTATCCACCTCAAAATCAATAGATGTCGCCTGGGAGACGTTCCCGATCAGAATCAGTCAAACCCCGATCGATCCGACACGATTTAGTTGAGTTATCGTGCTAACAAAAAAAAATTTCAAATATACCCAAGGGAGGGGGTGGTGTGTGCTATCCACCTCAAAATCAATATGTGTCATCTGGGAGACGTCCCCGATCAGGATCAGTCAAAACCCGATCGATCCGGCACGATTTAGTTGAGTTATCGTGCTAACAAGAAATTTTAATGCCGACGACACACACAGCAATAAATTTTTAAAAACCATTTTTTTTTGTTTTTTAGGCCGAAAAACGAAAAATAAAAAAAATTTGTTTTTTTACTTTTTCTTTACACGATTACATTAGTTTTCCGCTAGTATAGTCCGTATTTCCGCTAGAGTGCCGAAAAGTAACAAACGCCAAGATTCAGAATATATTCAGGTCTGCTTAGAGTTGTATTGTTGAATTTGTAATTAAAGATACGGATCTCGTTTCTTCTGGTATATTACTTGATTTTATTACATTTCCATAAATTTAAAAACAGATTACTTACAGAACACCACTCATTGATGTCTTCTAGTACACTCTGAAGTATCAAGCAGTCTTCCAACTTACTTATTTCGATAAAAAAATTTTATATCATCCACGTACATTAAAAACTGAGTATGTTAATTTTCAATTATATCGTTAATAAAAATTATGAAAAGAGGTGGCCCTAATATAGCAGCTTGTGGAGGACCTGATATCTAGTTATACTTTTCTGTCTGAAAATTGTGGTATTGAACATACTGGACATATTACATTTTAATACCACCAGTTTTTATGTAGTTTTATCGAGATAGTTGTTATGTTTTTCCTTTTTCTTAAAGTATAACATGACGTATAATGTCTAGAGGACGAAAAATTTAATATAAGCACCTGAAATTAAATTATGCATGCACGTACAAATTAAGGATACGCCTAAAACTACTGTTAAACTCTAAATTTTAAAAAATAAACTCCTCTGGAAAATGTAGGAAATAAGATCCTACAAAATATCTTTTGCTAAAAATGCGGACCTTTCCGCACGTAGAACATCTCTATCTCGACATTGAGTGGCCGAGAAAAAATAAACCAACACATAAATGCAGAATATGTGTTTTATGCAACAGTTTTACTTTTTTTTCAATTTTTCAATTTTTCTCAAATAGTCCATCATCGTTCTTTCTCATGACTAATGGACAGGGTGGGGTGTGTCATATCCACCTCAAAATCAGTAGATGTCGTCTGGTAGACGTCCCTAATCAAAGTCAGTGGAAATCCCATCGATCCGACACGATTTAATTGACTGATCGTGCTAACAAAAAAAATTTCTCAAATAGTCCACCATTGTACTTTCTCATGACCAATGTACATGGTAGAGTGTATTCTATCTACCTCAAAATTAATAGGTGTCCTTTGGGAGACGTCCCCAATCAGAATCAGTCAAAACCCGATCGATCCGACACGATTTAGTTGAGTTATCCTGCTAACAAGAATAAATGCCGACGACAACGACGCCAACGACAATGACAACGACACACACACAGCAAAGATTTTTTATAAACCATTTTTTTTTGTTTTTAGGCCGAAAAACGAAAAATAAACCCAAAAAAAATTTTGTTTTTCACTTTTTCTTTACACGATTACATTACTTTTCCTCGTATAGTGGAGTGTGGAAAAGAAAAATTTATCAGCTGCCGAATTGAATCATCTACTGCAGTCTTTTAATTTTTGTTTTATACATTTGGTAGCAGTAATGATACTGCTTATGTACTTTTGCTCAGTTCCTCGAATAGTATCATAGTTATAAAAGTTAACTATATACAAGTTTATGTCCAAAAGCCAGATACATATTTCTTTTTTAATATGATTTTTCTTTAGTTAATTAATTCTGCATTCGCAACAATCTTAATCGTATTAATTATTCTTAATATGTATACCAAATCGTAGACCATATCCTCTTAAGTCGAGACGCTGCATCCCGAATTTGTTTGTTTGTGTATATTGCGGAGGGTTTAAAGTTTACCGCCCTTCTAATTTGCCTCTCAATGCGGGTATTATGTTGGAAACATTTGTAAGTGTAGTTATTATACACGCTCGGATGGATAATCAGGATCACATGGTGGCCAGTCTCTGGTAACAGTCGTCACATCCGAATGTTAACAATTATAATTTCTTAATTATAAAACGTCAAATATAAACAACTCATTGAATAACGTTAATGATATTAAGAAATTGGGTTTATATTAATTTTTGTATTTCTCTTGTTGAATTAGATTATTTAATGGCATAAAGGGATGAATTACTTTAGCATTAAAAGTTGATGGTGGCCATTCTCATTGTTTATTTAACTGAAAAACAGTAAAGACATAACTAAGATTTCTGACGGTTGAAAGAAATTATATTAATTTAACTATATTAATTGTTGAAGACAGTAGAAGTTACTTTATCATTAGTTTATACAGTGCGTTGTTTATACTAGAGTATGGCATTTTGTGTACATCAGAACTGTGCTTAGATTCCTTTAGTTTTAGTACAACAAAATCACAAATTATTTTTCGAGACTTGTTTCGACTAACTATAAACTATTTGGATTTCTCACGGTAGCCGTTCGTTAGAAGTGTTCGTGGTTAGAAAAAACTTAGAATTCTGAATTTTTGGACTCCAGGATTATTCAAGATTCTCTTTCATTCTGAAATATTTTCAAGGTCATACCACTTCCGGTTATCCCGTAAGTCGCCTGTAACTTCCTTATTTTAAATAGAACACCCGGTATATTATTTCATTTTCGGATTTCTGAGAAAATTTCATGATGAGTTCCATCAAGTTTCCCTATACCTATTTTCAATTGTTACTTAGATATCTTGAGTGTTTTGAAAATTTTGAAAGACGTAGCCTTATTTTCAACACTGTGCCTTTTACTCATTTTCGACTGATGCTAAGCGCTTCTGGGGTAGGCGATAGCACAATAATGGTACTTTCGAAATCCACATTGACAATTAAATTTATCGCAAAGAGGGTGTCCAAAATTTGATCACCAACTACATCATTTTCAAAGTTGTAAATAATTCGATATTTCAAATATGACACCCTATATATTATTAGATGATAGGATGTAGAATTTCATTCTGCATCGATTCGCTATAACTTTCCCTATACCTATTTCCAACGGTTTTCTTGTTAATCCATATTTTCTATTTTAATGTGATTTTTGGCAGAAATCGAAACATCGTTTGTTTTTCGAAACAAAATGAACATGACTGAAACGACAGAAATTCACTTTAATTAGACCATGAAAACAAAACAGGAACACAACAAAATTTAGAACGTAATAACAAATGAAAGATATAAAAAAATTGGGACATAATGACAAGAAATAATAAATGAATGTAAAATTACAATAATTGTTCTATATGACCGCCATTTTGGTTCAAACACTGGATAACTCTGTCATATACTCCTCGCGAAACAGACCCCCGAAGCTCGTCAGGACTTAGATTAGTAAACGCATCGTGAACAATGTTCAATAATTCCTGTCTAGTTTGTACAGGCCTAGAGTACACTAGTTCTTTTATACGGTCTCAGAGGTAAAAATCCAAGGGCGCCAAATCGGGTGATCTAGGTGGCCAGTTCCAGGGTCCCTGTGGGCCAATCCACCCATCCTCGAACATCAAGGTCAACTGATGGTGTACAGCTATAGTGGAATGTACTGGAGCACCATTCAGCTGATACCAACAGTTTGTTCTGTCACGTGAAGGTAGAGCATTGAGAAAATCACTAACAAACCCTCTGAGTATCTCCAGATATCTAGCCCCATTCAAATTTTTATCGTACACTTGATATGCCACTCTATTATCCATAATTAAACAAAAAACATTAAAACTAAAGTGGTCCTGGTGACTATGTTCCCTTATGACGTGTGGATTAACCTGGGGCCAGTAGTGATTATTTCGGCGATCTATATTCCTTGCCTGCTGAATATTGATTCATCAGTCCACATAATCTTTTGAAGAGATTTCGGATCTTCGGTCATTTTTATGCACATGAACTCGCAAAAGTCGACTCGTCTTGCCTCATCACCAAGACGTAATCCGTGTACAATTATCTCAGAAAAAGGAAGCATTTTATGTTTTCTTAATATTCTGTGGATTGATGTTCTTGAAATACCCAAATCCAGCGCTGCTACTGGAGTTGAACTCCGTGGATAAGCTTGAAAATAAGCCAACACATTCACCTCGTTATCTTCATTATCTATTACGGGCTTTCGGTGATTTCGTGTTGCCCTTACACTCCCACTTGCCATAAACCGAGCTTCGATTTTTCCGAATTTTCCGGGAGTCATTGTTGGTAGATCCGGATATCGTTCGTTAAAAAGTCTGCATGTTCGTCTGACAATTCGTCTACATTCACCATGCGTATAAAACAAATTTAACAAATCATTATTGGAATATTCTTCAATGTTATCCATTATAAACTATACTTGAGAAAACTAACAAAATCACTAGAACTGTAAGTAGATACCTCACGAATTTGTGAGCTGATACTGCTTTGACATAAAATTAACATTGTTTCAATTCCTGTCAAAATCAAGGCTTACTAGATAGGACTTTTAGAGTTTCATCGGCTTTTAATAAAAAATAATGGATTAACAAGAAAAACATTGGAAATAGGTATAGGGAAAGTTATAGCGAATTGATGCAGAATCAAATTCTGCATCCGATCATCCAATAATATACAGGGTGTCATATTTGAAATATCGAACTTTTTCAACTTTGAAGATGATGTAATTGGTGATAAAATTTTGGACACCCTGTTTGCAATAAATTAATTGTCAATGTGGACTTCGAAAGTACCATTCTTGTGCTACCGTTTACCCCAAAAGCGCTTAGCACCAGTCGAAAATGGGTAAAAGGCACAGTGTTGAAAATAAGGCTACGTCTTTCAAAATTTTCAAAATAATCAAGATATATAAGAAACAGTTGAAAATAGGTATAGGAAAACCTGACGGAACTCATGAAATTTTCTCAGGAATCCAAAAATTAAATAATATACCGGGTGTTCTATTTAAAATAAGGAAGATACTGGCGACTTACGGGATAACCGGAAGTGGTATGACCTTGAAAATTGAAAGAGAATCTTGAATAACCATGGAGTCCAGAAATTCAGAATTCTAAGTTTTTGCTAACCACGAAAACTTCTAACGAACGGCTACCGTGAAAAACCGTGTATAGATAGTCAACAGATTATACATTAGATTTAATTTCTATAATGGCGATTGTGGAGTTACTACATTAAATTCGTCTGGTATTGTTAGTATTTTATCGACTTCTATGTTCGTAACATAAAGTTGATTAGTTGCAACAATTTCAGAGTTTTAGGTTAAACAATTTTTTTATATAGCCTACATACCGGCTAATGTACATTTAATAAGACGTTATAGAAGACCTATAGCATCTGTCACAAATAAAAGCCCTTGTTCAGCAGCAATGTCTACGTTTAAGACAAGACTCTTTCCCATTATATAGTCCAATCAATCTGTCTGAGCCCCTATGTTAAATGGTAACTAATTGTAAACAGTAAAAAAAATTTTGAGCATATAGAAAATAAAATTTTAAGAAACTTACAATTTTTTGCTCTTAAAATGACGGCTGCTAACATAACCCAAAATATTCGCAAAAGCCAAAAAAACGGTTTTTCGCGAATAAAATAGAAAGTTGTACTCGGATTGGAAAAAGTTAAATGAGAAAATTGTAGATAATGAAAAAATCTTTCGATTCAATTTTTGTAAGGTCGAATCGATTAATTACTTTTCGAGTTATATCGAAAAAACCGTTGAAAATTGCCCTTTTTTTAATTGTTTTTTTATTTTTGTTCTAAAAATAACAATATTTGATGAAAAAATTTAACAATATCAGAAAATGTAGTCCCAAGTGAGATAAAAACAATGATTTTTGTACAATTCCAAAATATATTTTTTTTCAAAGTTATAACTGTTTTCGTAAGAAAAGATGTTTTCGTAAAACGGCTTTTCTATCGAAACGGATGGTCCTACAGGCTTGTTCGAGGGCTTATCTTCTTCGTTAGGAGTTATACTACAATCATATTTTCGACAACAATCGATTTCTTAAATTTTTTATGTAAAAAATCGCGTTTGAAAATGACGTAATTTTCGTACATCGGTTTTATTACAAGAATTTATTGCCAAAAATAT
This sequence comes from Rosalia funebris, assembly GCA_037954035.1. NCBI lineage: Eukaryota > Metazoa > Arthropoda > Insecta > Coleoptera > Cerambycidae > Rosalia > Rosalia funebris. Next base: position 39,668,277 of record JAZFAV010000015.1, read on the forward strand.
ATATGTAATGAATCCATTAGAGCTCACAAAAATTGAATCGAAATATTTTTTCACTATCTACAACTTTCTCATTTAACTTTTTCCAATCCGAGTACAACTTTCTTTTTTATTCGCAAAAAACCGTTTTTTTGACTTTTGCGAATTGTTTAGGTTATGTTAGCGATCGCCATTTTGAGAACAAAAAACTGTAAGCTTCTTGAAATTTTATTTTCTATATGCTCAAATTTTTTTTTGCTGTTTACAATTAGTGACCGGGTCATTCCTTATTGATTGGACTAATAGGTAAGTGTAGTATGTAACACTTGTCTACTACATATTAGATAATGAAGCAATGCACTATTCATTTCTAAAAAGGACTTCCACTTTATTTAATTCTTGGTCAGTTCCTTAGTCCAAGATAACGTAAGGATATTGTTTTCTGATGATTGGAATTCAGAGTTTTCCGAATGCATCTTGAATTTGGTAGTTCTCATTATGGTACCTATTTCTTCTAAAATGTACAAATTATAGTAAATTTGGGGTATCGGGCTACCCCGTTTTTTTTACCCTTTTATGAACTAAAGATCTCAGATCTGAGCATATCATTTTCAATCATCTCTTAATGATGCTAACTTGCAAAACGCACGTCGGGTAATGTGTAATATTTTGGTGTTCATGGAAAACTGGTCTCATGTTTTTGTTGCTGCATAGAAGGCTTCAGCACCTTCCCAAGAATATATTTTATATCAACTTCTTAAAGGCTTTTCACATACTGTACAGTATATTAACTTTTTCTTATTATAACAAGTAACAATAAAGTATTGTTGTATAAATAATATATTTAGACAACAAAAATATAATATATTTTTTACATATACGCAATTCCATCTTTTTAAACTTTTTAGAGAGTTGACTGGAGACAAATCCGTTACATATTTGGAGTTTTCTGATATTCTCATTATATAAGTACGACGTAATATGTTGTGTTGGTTGCACAAAATATTAGAAACATGACTGTGCTATAATTAATCTTTAATTATCAACAAAGTTTTCTCAAAGCAATCTGACTCTGTTTTAAAGCATAATTGTGTCCTCATTCTAGTCTGTATTCCCGTTATTAGCAAAATTGTTCACCGTGAGTACTGTATCAGTGAAGTTCCAATCGGGTAATTCTGCGGCAGCTGAGAAGCTGTCGAGTATCCTCTCTGTGATTACTTTCTTACAGCGTAAATATGCCAAAAGTTTGCAGTAACATGCGATTGTTTGCGCCTAATATGAAAAGGTTTATATGGGAATTTTCTGATTTAAAATATAATAGGTCTCAAATATGTAATATGTTAGGTTTGTTAGATTTTCATATATCTTTATGTATAAAGCAGTGGCGGCTGGTCAGGGACGGCAGGGTGGGCTGTGCCCACCCAGCTGTTACGTAGAAGAAGAGGAACACACAGTTCCAAAGTTCGTTATTTATCGTTTATAGAAATTAGTGTAATATGTAATTAATTAAATACATTATATATTACATAACAACAATAATACAATGAAAAGTTCTGATTATATATTATACTAATACTAACAGCGCAACCGTGGTGGAAAATTGCAGTGCAAGTAAATGCAGCAATTCACTCTTTTAACCGTGGAACTAATAGTTATCGTGGTTATGCCTAGCGTGATGGGTGCCGGGCCGGGCGTGCAGCCACGCTTTTTGCCTTTTTGGCTTTGTACATACGAGATAACACAAGCGCCTCGCACAAATAAAAAATTATATTTATTGCTTTAATAAATAAATACAAGTAAATAAGGGTCTACCAAGATTAGTTTTAAAGTTAATATTGATATTATTGACATAGGTATACTTTCAACATACCTTGAAAGTTTAAATCATTTTACAATAATATAGAAACATGGGAATCTGAAATATAAAATTAAATAAACAGTAAACACATTAATATAATTAATTAATTAATAGAATTACGAATGATTTGATTGATTTGAAGACATAAAAACAAAATTATACACGTGTACACTACATGAAATAATTTGAAACACGGGCACAGCTTACTCGAGTCTTGAGTAAGCTGTGACGCGGGTGAGCTAGACCACCCTGCTGAAGAAGGCTTCGGCAAAGCGGGGAAGGAATCGAGAATCTCCGATCAGTCCGATCTCCGTATTTCCTTGTCAGTTTTCAGAGACGTTGTAGAATGTTGTTTATCTCAGCGAGGTCTGTATTCTGCAGGTTAGGATTTTCAAAATATTAATGGTTCTTTAACAATAATTACAATAAATTAGTGCGGCGGTCTGTCTTTGGAAGTTGGTACTTTACATTTGTGTTTGTTTAGTATTGTATTTATTTAGTATTTATACCATGGCGATCATGAAAGAAATTTCAACTTGAAAGCTGAAAGAATTTTTAATCTTAACATATACTTGTACAGTGACTAACATAGAGTGATGAGTTTCTTTTTTTACTATATTTTACTTCATTATTTTGCACTATATAACCTACTAATAGTAAGTTGTTGCCCACCCATGACAAATCACCACGAGCCGCCACTGGTATAAAGCACATAAAAACAGTTACCGTCTGTGCGCGAGATAGAGACTCGAGAATATTATTAAATTCCAGATATACAATTAAAAACTGTGGTTAACCGTGGACGAAACAAAAGATTTTAACGAACATTTATTAGCTTGTAAAAAATCAAAACAACAAGCATTTCTGCATCTGATATTAATTGCATTATTAAAAATGTCAACTTTCAGGCATCAAGGGTTACTATTTTTCAGTGATGGCCCAGCAGTTACGTTTTCCATTTTCCTGTCTTGTTCCCTCAAAAATGTATATTAATATTAGGAGTACCACAAGACAGCATTCTTGGTTCTCTACTTTATGTTCTATACATTTTCCGATGACAGCCATATACTCGTATGCCACAAAATCCCACAATAGCCTCACGCAATCTTCAACGTATTTCAACCTCATAGTAAGATGGTTACAAAAATGGAAAACTAAAGTCAACGAATCTAAGTTATCCCAAATAACATTCACTCTACGAAAAAGTCATTGTTCTGATTGTTCCACAGTTAATCATGGAGATATACCACAACTAAAAGCAGTGTAATATTTGGGATTACGCTTGGACTCGAAGCTAAATTGGAAACAGCACGTAAGCAGCAGAAGAAAACAAATAGACCTCACAATAAAAGGAATTAACTGGTTAATAAGACATAAATCTCATCTGAAAATTAACAACAAACTTCTTATTTACAAAGCGATAATTAAACACATATGGACATAAATATAGAGTTGAGCTCTAATACAGTTATTATGCAGAGAGCTCAGTCCAAAATACTTAGAATTGTTATGGATGCACCATGATATGTTTTAATCCATACCCTTCATATAGACTTGAAAATTCCGTATGTAAGCGTTCACTGAAACAAGCAATAAACACCACAACAAATTGGAAATTCACTCAAACCCATCACTAGTACCATTTTTGCAATCTATTCTTAACAGGAAATTGAAAAGAATATTGCCCGTAGACCTAAGAGGAATTGAGGTGACTTCGATGGATGGACTCCTCACTACGTCATGTGCAAGAATCTCCAAGAACCTTGCACAAAATCATCAAAATTCAAAATTAGTTTATAGATTGTATATATCTTATTGCTAATAAATACAGAGACATATACAATGTTGCAAATGTTTGACGCAAGAAATCATTATATTTAATACTAATTGAGTAAGTATTATGTTATATAAGCTATTATAACATCTGTACAGCGCCGCCACTGATGTTGCATGTAGGTGGGCAGCTATAATCATTAATTAACACGGCAATATTTTGTGAGTTAACTAGACTTGATTGGTAGACTAGTCGCAATTGAGTGAACAGAGAGTTAATTAATGTAATACACTAATATAATATTTAGAAGATATTTTATTCTATGGGGCCATCGAAAAAAAAAACGTATAAATTTGCCCACGTGCAAAATGTTTTATATCGTTCTGTAATTCTATACATGCTTCGTGTATCACCGTTCACATGGGAAAGCGAAAATAATTTAAGTTTCCAACATAGGACCAATACGTGCATCATATAATCTTACCCCAGGCGCCTCTATACAAGGAAAAATGAAAGTCATATCCCCTTTACGCCCGGCAGGACCTTTATGTATGGAAAGACTAACTCGATTCGAAATGAGATATTATCAATGTAACATTTCACGTCGGCATGAATGGCAAGTATTTAATATTTGAACAGTCCAAATAGATTCCACCCTCCCTCTGTTTGAAAGGTCGACATAAAGCTTTAAAGTTGAGCAAATGTTAGATGTCGGATTTATGATGGCCGAAAATACGACGTTAATGAACTACGAAGATCCAAATAATGCATTGTGTTTGTCTTTGGGGTGGATGTCGGGCAAATATATTAATGAAAAATCAATGGCGCGGGGCTCGTATTTCATAATGGGTAGAAGGTTAATATTTGAAAGGTATAAAGTTGCTTTCTTTTGATCTTTATTTAGTGACATCATAAAAAATTATATTGCGAGCATATCGTTCATTGTTTATATTAAGGTTATGTTAAAAATAAAAGTTATAATGGTGAATAATATGCCAAAACATAGGCTCAGCAATAAAATGCTAATTGCACAGGCCAACAAAGATTTTGTGATCGGACTTTTTTTTTACTTTTTGGCTAAGCTACATACCATGAACTACATAAACACTGTTTTTTTGTTCTATAGGTCTATAAAATAAAATTTTATAGACCTTCTATAAAATAAGGGTCTATAAAATAAAATTTTGCCTCAATCTCTGCGACGCCCCGGTGTTTAATCAGGCTGAAATGTACGTTGATTTACCGAAATAGAGTTAGCCGGTGGGGATATTCCGGTTTTATACTACTCGTATTCGGGTATTTACATAGTCGCTGTAGTACGTTTTTAATGTGTGTACGTTTACTCGTGATATCGCGCCGTTTTATTTTGTTTCAAGAATGCCTGGAAGTTGTAAAAATACACCAAATATATTTTGTTATAAACTTAACACTTGCTTCAAAAAAAAATCATATTAAATTAGGATTAATGAAATAATATGTAAAAGCTATAGATGAAAATGGGAATTGTTTTAAGTACTTATGCGGCAAATTTCTAGCTCTTTCTGAAGCAGAATTAAAGCATTTTCATAGAACCACAAATAAGAAAATTAATGCAGGACCGACAGTTTCAAGAAACAATTACAGAAATTGAAAAAGAATATTGGATACGCTTTGAAAATATAACAGAAACTTTTTTAGGAAATTATAAATATCCACAGTATGAGGAATTATCAACAAGATTATCAAAAAAAAAATAAGTTTAAATAAACTTGGTTGTAATATGAGCATAAAAATTAATTTTCTGCATGCTGAGCAGGACTACCTTCCAAAAAATCTTGGTGCTATTAGTGAGGAGCAAGGTGAAAGGTTCCATCAGACATAAAGGAGATGGAAAAGAGGTACCCAGGGTCCATGAGATGTGGCGATGATGGCAGATTACAGTTGGATGCTGAAAATAGATTGATTACAAGAGAAAGATTACAAGAGAAAAATTAAAAAATGAAGTTTTTTGTTAAAAAGAGAGATTTTCAAAGAAAAAAGAAATTAGAGATCGAAAATTATCTATGTTGTTGCTTTTTACTATGTTTTTTAATGTTTATTAAATATAACGTTTATTAAAATGTAATTTTTTCTTTAGACTTTAATTTATTCTCATGAATAATGAGTTGATCAAAAACCTTATGCGAGGGACAAAAACGGAAGGTAGCTATGAAGTCAGCGTAAATAACTCACTTATAATCATTTATCAAACCCCTATTAAGTGATTATCGTTGAGTTTTTAGTGCTAAACTTTCATTATTGGTACCAGTCTCCACACGAGTTAGAAACCGAGACCGACTTGAACATATACATATTTAGTAAGTTTTTTCATTTATACATTTCTTTTCCGGTTTTTATGTTTACTCGAGTATTCATTACTATTAATTATTTTATTATGATGTATTTTCTGTGAACTATCGATGTGTAATAATAGTCAATTAACTTCAAATAACTTGGATTCTGTTGCTGTTCACAGGAAAAGTAGCTTTACTTATTATCTATCATCTCTATATTTTACTGGATATGTACATAGCATTATAGTTACTATCAATTTTTAACACCCAAAACTAAGGTAAGTTATTTCAAACATATTAATGACTTAATAACCCTAACAAATATACATATAGAATAAATATTATTAAAAAGTAAAATAATTAATTGTGGATTTTTTATGAACAAAAAAATATTTCATGTCAAAATATTGTGAACTAACGTGAAAAACTATTTCAATTATTTACTAGACCTGTTTGTATCAATAGGGTAAAGTAGCCTAATATGAGTCCTCTCCTAATATGAGACACCGCTTATTTCCGATAAAAACCTCTTAAATATAGCAGAGAGCAGTTTTCTGCGATGTCAATTGTGTAATTCTTCTACTGTGTACACGTTGGCGTTTAACGAAAGGATAAAACCAAAAGTTTGTGAATTTTGTAGTGAAACGTTTTTCATGTAGTCTTGTTAAACTACAAATATTTCGAATATGGTAAGTTGATAATTACTTTCATTGACATGGGTACATAGTATAAATACAGCAGATCATGACCTACTATGTTTATTTCAAAATTAATTGACCACTAAAATCGAAATATTTTTTGTGCTTGTCAATTCAGTGCGGCCTATTATGAGACCCCTAAGAGGTCGCAATATGAGAGAGGTCTCATATTAGGCATCCTAATTCTGCGCATATTGTAAAAAAATTTTCTGGTTTAGGCGGATTCGTCTAACAATAAGAGGCGAAAACAGTGGAACAAACAGCAAATGGTTTTAGCAGTTAATGCAGTTAGACAACATACTATGGGGTATAAGAAAGCGGCGAAACAGTTTGGTGTTCCAAAAGGCACTCTCGAACGTTATGTGAAAAACATCAACTTTTCGCCTGAACAGCTGGTTACAGAGTCTCTTGGCAGAAAACCTGCATTAGGCAAAGAAATAGAAGGCGAGCTGGTTCAGTACTGTCTTGCTATGGATAAAATATATTTTGGTTTGCGAAGGTCGGACGTAAAACGAATGTCGTTTGAGTTAGCCATTTCTAATAATCTTCGCCATCCATTTTCAGAAGGAGCCGCTGGAAAAAGTGGCTTCGAGGTTTTTTGAAACGGCACCCAGGACTGTTCGTTAGATCTCCTTAAGCTATTTCCAATGCACGCATACGAGGTTTTAATCAAGAGAACGTTGCAGCGTTTTTTGAAATATATGAACAAGAATTCCGAAAAATAGGCACAAAACCACATAGATTATTCAACGTTGATGAAACGGGAATTACCGTGGTACAACATAAAAGAAGTAAAGTAATATCTGCTAAAGGTAAGAAGCAAGTAGCCGCACTTACATCAGCAGAAAGAGGTGGTCTTATTACTGTTCTTACTTGCATGAATGCTGTTGGAACGTACGTACCAACGTACGTACGTACCACTCCTTTCATAGTGTGGCCCAGAAAGAATATGAAGGCTGAATTAATGGATGGTGCCCCAGCTGGATCTATTTACGCCTGTCATCCTTCCGGGTGGATTCAGGCAGACATTTTTACACAGTGGTTTTATCGTTTTGTAAACTAGATGTAGGCTTCATGAATCCGTTCAAGACATATTATGCCAAAGAAATTGAAACGTGGTTTAGGAATCATCCGGATCGTGTAGTAACCCTTTTTATAATTGCCCGGATCTTTACTGCTGGTTACAACCGAGCAGCCACAATGGAGGTATCAGTCAATGCATTCAAGAAAACTGGTTTGTTCCCACTCAACAAAGATATTTTTCAGGAACATGATTTCGACATATTCGAAAATGAAGCAGTCACTTCAAACATCACACCTACGAGCAGTCTCAGTCCGTCAAGGGATTTCAAAGGATCAGGTCAACGGCAGTAAAGAGTCTTGCTCACGGAACCCAGAACCTGCAGCTCCAAAAGGTTTCATTTCGACTGAACAGTTTTGTTCAAAGGCTTCTATGGCTCGTCAAGAGATTTGAAAGAACCAGGTCAACAACAGCAAAGATTCTTGCTCACAGAACACAGAAAGAGAAGCCCCAAGAGGTTCCATAACGACTAAACAGTTTTATTCAAAGGCTTCTATGGCTCGTCAAGAGATTTCAAAGGACCAGGTCAACAGCAGCAAAGATTGTTGCTCACAGAACACAGAAAGAGAAGTCCCAAGAGGTTCCATATCGACTAAACGGTTTTATTCAAAGGCTCCTGCTGAACTGAGCCGTAAGTCCTCAGCAAATCAAACCATTGCCAAAGATATCTATTAAAAAGGTTGGTAAACGTTCTGGTAGTTCAGCTGTAATCACCTCTTCGCCTTATAAAACTGAGTTAGAGGAAAGTTTGGATAAGAAAAAGACCAAGTTGGTTAAAGAACAGAACAGAGCAAGAGTTACTAAGAATGTTCTTGTTACGTGTGAGCCCAAGAGAAAAAACAGTTCTAAAAAGTCCAATAAGAGGAAACGTGTGGAGTTGGAAAGTGACAGCTCATGTGACAGCGAAGATATGATTCTCGATGATGACTGCGATGGCGAAGAAAATTATGACGCAGAATGCTTGTTTTGCACCAATCCCTATTCTTCAGATACACAGGGCGAGCAATGGGTTAAGTGCACAAAGTGTTATCGATGGGCCCACGAAGACTGCGGTGTTGAAGATGCGAATTTCGTCTGTCCAACGTGTTTAAAGAAACAACATTAGAAAATACAACAGGGTCTCATTTTAGGAACCCATTTTTTTTATTGAATATTTACATTATTTGCTTTTATTGTATTATAAAAACAAATGTTATATTTTTTTTACAATAAGATCCAACAGATATCAGAAGTATACTTATCCGGCTTTAAGAAAATGATTTGAAATTTAATAAATGTGTTTCTAATTCAAAATTATGATTATTATAATAAATGGGTAATAAATTTATAATAATTATTATAAATGAGTCTCATATTAAGCTACTTTATCCAAATCAGATTGATAGTTCATGTGAATATTTTAAGTAAGTTTATATCATTCTGTATGTGGTAGTTTTTGAAAAATAAGTAGGATGTATTATTTCGCACGAAGCAGAAGCGTTCCAACAAAATTGTATATTTACATAGCGGAACTATTAATATTGGAAAACTATTATTCTCTACAGAACATTAAATATAACAATTGCAAAAATATTCTGATGTTATTGTTGCTCTATAGTCGAATTTATTTTTTCTAGGTCAGAATGAAAAACTGAAAAACTTTTGACAAATAACTTATAATAGTATGATTCACTACCCGCTTTAATTGATATATACAGAAGGTTTCATTAGAAAATCTTTACTTTAAATAAATCTAAAAACAAGTTTGAAAACACAGAAATCGACTTCTTTCCCTTAAAGCTTTAGGCTGTGAATGAGAAGGTTACACATAAAGACAAGCACAAACCCAAGCATACAGTGACATTCCAATACTGGGTCCAGTCCGCCACTGTACGAACCTCAGTACGAATGACATTGTGGCGGTATGGCACCTCTATAGGTGAATACGATAGGTCACCTTTCCATATAGTAACTGCGGAGCAAAGTGCTGCACTTTTATAGCACCCGCCCAATAGGAGCTTTGATCAGTAATACGTGACCGTATTCTATTCATATTCCATCGTCAATGAAATGAAAAATGGAGGAGACATTTTTCATTATATGACATGTTTACCTATACTCTATTTTTGGTAACAATAAGAATTATTTTTTAAGTCATTAAAATATTATTTATTTAAAATATATTATTAAATAAACAGTTTTAAAACCTTAAAACGGACTTTTCCGCACGTGGAACGTCTCTATCTCGAATTTGAGTGGCCGAGAAAAAATAAACCAACACACATAAATGCAGAATATGTGTTTTATGCGAAAGTTTTACTTTCTCATTGGCGACTGCTTCAGTGCCATATCAATACGTTTGTGATCGAACGATATTACTTTTTTTCTCATTCATTCGTATATGACACGGGTCGAATATATGTTTTTTTTCGTTTAATGTAAAATCAGCAACGCGTTAAATGTTTATGTTTAAAATCTCAGAATGAACATAAACATTTACATTGTGCTTTCTCATGACCCAATGGGCAGGGTGGAGTGTGTCCCATCCACCTCAAAATCAATAGATGTCGTCTGGTAGACATCCCTAATAAGAATCAGCCGAAACCCGATCGATCCGACATGATTTAATTGAGTGATCGCGCTAACAAAAAAAAATTCAAAGAGTCCACCATTGTGCTTTCTCATGACCCATGAACATGGTAGAGTGTGTGCTATCCACCTCAAAATCAATAGATGTCGTCTGGGAGACGTCCCCGATTAGAATCAGTCAAAACCCGATCGATTCGACACGATTTTGTTGAGTTATCGTGCTAACAAGAAATTTTAATGCCGACGACAACGATGACAACGATACACACCCAGACACAGATTTTGTAAAAACAATTTTTTTTTAATGTCAAAAACGAAAAGTAAACACTAGAAAAAAAAATGTTTACAATTTTCTTTACACGATTACATTACTTTTCCGCTCTGGTATAGTTAAGTGCGGAAAAGTAAAATCAAGGAAATGTAATTCATAGATTTAATAAAAATGTTGTTTTACACAACAAATCCGTTTTTATTCACATAAAGATTTTTTTTTCGATTGTAATAAAACTGAGAGTTACTGCGATTATAATTAAGGAATTATTACCAATTATTTTTATAAATCATGCGTGCCGCAAAGTCCTTACACACGTAATCAACAATGTATATTAAAATACTTACACCTTGAAAAATATTTTCAATTATTCACTGAAATTTTATGAATTATCTCCTTGACTGTATGTCCGACTAATGCTTGTATAATTATTGAAAATTCATTATGTATTTTATATTTATTTAAATGACTCAGCCATGACAAATCCTTATCAAAAGAGCGTTAAACATTAAACCAAATAGTTAATACTCGTACAAAGTAACGGTTTGCAACTATATTTAGTATTTATATGGCACAATTCCAGGCGTAAACATTCGTGGAAAAATTAAGCAATTCTTACAAGAAAACAATATTTAAAAACATTGCAGCTAATGTTGACACAGAAAAATAAAAACGATGAAAAACATTTTATTTTTGGTAAGAAAGAATAAGAGTATATCATATCAGGCATCATTTATCTTCAATATACCTATAAGTACAAGTTATTATCGTATGAAATCAAAACTGATAAACCACTTATACCAATTGGGCTTGAATAATCCATAAGTAGATGATACTCGATTTCCTGATCATGATTCCTTTAATGTGGACAAAAGCGACAGTTTATTCATTCTAGTACAAATTATCAAGGCCATGTTATAACAGGTTTGGCCTTGAGAGAAAAATGGTCTTTACTTATTTTTTGTTCAGTGTTACAATAATAAATATATTTAAAAACAAAATGTATAAACAACTTTTGATTTGGTTTTAGATTTTCATCGATTTATTGATTTTTAAAATTCATATAATGTAGGTACGTTACTATTTGATTAAATTAAAGTGTGTACACTGCGTTCAATCTACATATGTACTAATTCAATATTATTACCATCGTTATTAAACTTAGAAATTTAAAATTAACTCCATTCTTAAGTAGTGCTATTTGAATATTTATTCAAAGAAATATAAACAGTAAGTATAAAAACAAATAAGTATAAAAACAAACACAAAAACAAACTGACACAAATGCGAAGAGACAGGCACAATTTATCTCGTTTTGTAGAGTATACTGTATATTGTGAATTAGTAAAATATACTGTACAGTGGCGGCTTGTGATGAAATGAAACGGGTGGTCTGCACAGGGCCGATCCTAGGGTATTGGCCGCCCGCGTGCAAATTTCAAACGTATTCAAACTACTGGCGCCGTAGGGGACGCAAAAAAATTGCGCCGCAGACGTCACGCGTCTTCCTGATACTTCAAAATTTTTATGTAAAATCCGTTTATACAAAAATATAGACTTTCACAAGAAACATTTTTGGGATTTAATACTTTTTTTAAGAACATTCATGTTTGCCGTCATATTCTTTGGTTAAGACAAAAGGCTTGTAAGGTGAATTTTCTACTAGAGGGTCTATAACACTTAAAATATTTTCCGAAAGAGTTTCAGCGTCACATTTTGTAGGTTTCATGTATTCCCAAAAACGTTCAATCGGTTCACCATCGAGAATATATCTTAAAACTACCACTAACTGAGTTTTGGCAGATACATCAGTTGTTTCGTCTGCCATAACTGCCAAAAATGAAGGTTTGTTAATTTCTTTAATTATTTCTTCATGACATACTTTTAATATACAGTCTAAAAGATAATTTTGTATTTCTTTAGAGGTTCCTTTAAATACTGAAGCATTTTGTAGATGCTCGCTTAAAGTTACATCAAGCTCAGCAGAAAAATTTATCAAACCACGAAATATTGGGGAGGTTTTGAGAGGTTTCAGCTTCGTCATGTCCTCGCAGCGCCAGTTCAAAGGCCCCACAAAACTTGCAGTTTATAATTTTTGACAAAACGTATCTCTTTTTTGTCACATTATCATTATGCTTTTGCACATTTATCCAATAAGCTGAATCTAGCTGCGCTTTAATAATAGTTGTTCCTAATAAAGCTAATTCCATTGTATTTGTAGATGGCTTTTGGAGTTGTCGTGTTTTTTTATTTTTTCAGTTAAGTGCACCAAATCTGTCACCCCTACCTCCGTCCATGCTTTATCACCGCCAAAAAGTAAACAAGGAAAACAAAATAACGCATTGTTTTGTTGCACCCACAAATCCAATTGTTCTTCGAATAAATGTCTCTATTAAATTGACGTTTATATGCTTTTCCGCGACTAACACCTGCAGCCTCAATAACAATATCGGGCAATGGCCTACCATTGTTTTTTAAATCAATTTTTCTTCATAAGAGTATTTAAAAAATCCCTTCACATGAACTAAATTATAAACTAAATCCATTGTCACTATCACAGTATATAAATATTAATAATTAGTACAATAAATCACTACACAAATTCACAAAACAGTACTTAAAATCTCAAATTAACACGAAATACGAAATAGGTACGATTTACGCCCGCCAACTGTACGAGAAGTAGGAAGGAGTAAACATTCAGTGATGTTGCCTTAGCTGGAAAAAATACAGCTCACTGATCGTGTAAATTCGCGCATTTTATTAGATTGTCGCGGGAGTTGAGGGGGAGGACGGGTGTGCCGAGCAGTGCTGAGAACTATCTCGTGTGGCCCAGTTCAATGTACCGCGACGCGCACGCGTAGAGACCCAGATAATTCATGTGGTCTACTACTCAATAGAGGACGGCGGACAGAATGCGACTTTAACGCAATAATTTGGTTAGCTGCACCAACTAACCAAATTATTTTATTAATAAATTTTAGTAATTATTATGCCGCGAAAATATACAAATATCTAATTTTTTTGGCAGTTCTGCAGCTCTGCAGCACCTATACACCAGCCGTCCCTGATACTGTATATTGCCGTTTGACACATTTGTTATACATTGTTGCTACATTTGCATTTTCTTGTCAATAATATACTGAAAAAGACAGGAGACCAGTTCTTCACGAACATAGAAAGATTACACGTTCCTCGACACGCATTTCGCCAATCAACTTGGCGACATCGAGAGATGATTAAAAACTACTACATTAGTTTTAATCATCTCCCAATTATGCCAACTTAGTTGGTGAAATGTGCGTCGAGAAACGTGTTAGTGGAAAACTGGTCTATTGAAAACTTCTACTTCAGTTTTTAATCATCTCCCGATTATGCCAACTTGATTGGCGAAACGCGCATTGAGAAACGTGTAAGCTTTCGGTGGTCGTGGAAATCTGGTCTCCGGTTTTTCTTGCTTCATCGAAGGTTCCAGCCTCCCCCCTAGAATAATTTACTGTTTACTCTTGATTGCCGTTGCATTGATGGATTTCTTAAGCCTCTGAGTAATGAAAATAAATTCAGATTAAACATTGCAAAGGACTATTCTCGGGACAGCTCTTTAAGTAACTTAGTACTCTGGAACTTAGAGTTGTACCAGGTTTTTAATCATGGAAGTCTCCCATCAGGTACATAAACTCATTCAAAACCCAGCTAACCAATTATTTAAATTTTTTTTTAAAACAGTTCATACTATATTGTGAGCTGTCAGAAGCCTGACTTGTCTCGAACAGTTCTTTAACAAAAATTTTGAGTGAAATTCTCGAAAATATTTTACTGTAGATGAATTAAGAGATGCAGATGGGGCGTTTTCTTATTTCAATAGATAATATTTTTTATTTCGTGGTTTTTCTTCTTTTTGTGGAGTTACAGAATGGAGCAAATCCGTTACAGATTGGATATTCCGAAACTCTTGTATGTATATCGTCTTGAAGAAAATTTAACCCATTCTTCTTTAATATATCATGAAACTCCAATAAAGAGTAGTAGAAATCAGGAGGAGTAGTATGATGATAGTAGGAACTAGTGGTGTCATGTCGTATGTATTTTACACCCTAAAGGGTTTGAGGTAGATACAGTATGTCTATTTATAGGTTACTTCGCATTTTGAACAAATGAGTGTCCATGCAGCATGCATGAACCTTCACTGAAGTATGAATCTTCACATCTTTTAGTATTAAAACTGTAATTTCATCTTTAATACTAAATTGTGGTGAAAATTTAGTTGATGCCACACCTTCTGTTGATCTTACCCCACTACTGGAATATTTTTTTTCTAGAGGATGGTATAACTTTATCATCATCATCATCATGAGGTCATCAGTCCTAAGACTGGTTGGACGCTAACCTCCAGCCTCTCCTGTCTTGTGCTAACCTACGCATTTCGCTAATTGTGCTACAACCTACATCCGTTACTATTTGCGAGCAGTAGTCTAATCTA
Organism: Rosalia funebris; assembly: GCA_037954035.1. Lineage (NCBI taxonomy): Eukaryota > Metazoa > Arthropoda > Insecta > Coleoptera > Cerambycidae > Rosalia > Rosalia funebris. The sequence goes on from JAZFAV010000015.1 coordinate 39,683,295, forward strand.
GGCCTACCTCTGCCTTTCCAAAACTCCTATTTCTGCCTCCGAAATATCGCGGACTATTCCCCCATGTCTCAGCAAGTGGCCTACGATTCTATCTCTTCTCATCTTTATGTTTTTCCACATACTTCTTTTTTCGCCGACTTTCTCTAATACTTCTTCGTTTCTAACCCTATCAGTCCACGGTATTTTCATCATTCTTCAGTAACACCACATCTCAATAGCTTCTAGTTTCTTCCTACTTGCTTCCCCTACCGTCCAGGTTTCGCAACCGTATAGTTCCGTGCTCCATACATACGTTTTCAAAAATCTCTTCCTTATTTCTAAGTTTATTACCGCCGAGCATAAAAGTGCTTTCTTTTTGTTAAAAGCCACTCGACCCTGCGCTATTTTTTGTTTTATATCTTTATCTCTTCTTCCATCCCAGTTTATTTTACTTCCTAAATAAGTGAAGTCTTTAACTTCCTCCAATCTTTCATTATTAATTTGTACTTTCGTTTTTGCTCTGCTCTCGCGCCCTCTGCACACTAACACTTTAGTTTTGTTTTTATTCACCCTCATTCCGTATTCCTCTGTCAACACTGCCTCTATTTCGTTCAACGCTGATTCCAATTCCTCTTTACTAGATGGTGATACTGCTATATCATCCGCGAATCTCAGCATTTTTAGTTTCTGTCCCTGTACTTTAATCCCGAAATTCACTCTATCTTAGTGGAATAGTATCTCGAACATTTTTTCCCATCTTACATTATCAAAAGCTTTTTCTAAATCTACAAATCCCATATAAGCGTTCTTTCCTTTTTCTATTGTTTTCTCTAACATTACTCTTAGCGCCAGAATAGCTTCGCGAGTTCCCTTATTTCGCCTAAACCCGAATTGGTCTTCTTCTAGTATTTCCTTCGCTCTATTTTCCATCCTCTTCTGCACTATTCTGGTTAAGATTTTTGACGCGTGGGAAGTTAGGCTATTCGTTCTAAAGTTCTCGAATTTGTCGGCTCCTCTCTTTTTCGGTATAGTAACGATAATGTTCCTCTTATAATCCTCCGGCATCTCGCCCGTTTCATATATGTATTTTACCAGTTCAAACATCCTATTTACTACTTTCTGTCCCGCACATTTCAAAATTTCCGCCTGTATTTTATCTACAACCGGCGCTTTATTGTTCTTTAGCCCCCTTAGTGCTATTTCAAATTCCTCTCTCAATATAGGTTTTCCTACATCTTCCCTATAGATGCTAGATTCTTCCTCTAATATCTCTCCTAATTCCTGACCCTCGTATAGAATACTGCTTCCATCTATCCGCTTTCTCCTCTCTTCCGATCAGTATGTCCCCCGATTGACTCCTAACGTTTCTACTTATTGGTCCTATATCCCTCAAGTTCCTCTTTTTTTATTTATTTTATTATATTACAATTATTTTGTAAGCCTCATCGGTCTTACCTACTTGGAGCTTATCTTCTACTTCTTTGCATTTATCCTCTATCCATTGTTCTTTCGCTTTTCTACACTTTCTAATAACTTCCCACTTTATTGACTTATAAGTTTTCAGTCCTTCCTCGTCTCGTCTGTTTTTGTAGCCTCGTCTCTTTTGTATTAAGTTTAAGATTTCGTCCGTTATCCAGGGCTTCCTAGCTTCCCTTCGCTCGTGTTCTAAAACGTCCATAGCCGCGGAATCTAGACTATTCTTGATACCCTCCCACTCAGTTTCTGCGTTCCTGATTTCGTCATTACTCGCTTTATTTATTAATTGATCTGTTTTCTCCTGGAACTTATCTTTCATATTCTGATCCCTCAATATGTTTACATTTACACGTTTCTTATCCTTCCGGTTTTTCAGATTTTTGAACTTTAATCTAGCTTTCATGACTACCAAGTTGTGGTCGCTGTCTACATCTGCTCCTGGATAACTCTTACAGTCTTTTACTTGATTTCTAAATCTCTTCCTAACCAGAATGTAGTCTATCTGATACCTGTCTATCCCTCCTGGCATTTTCCAGGTGTATCGCCTCCTAACGTGATTCTTGAACAATGTATTCGCGACTACCATCTTGTGCTTTTCACAGAATTCTATCAGTCTGCTACCTCTCTCGTTTCTGTTTCCTAATCCATAAAGACCTACAAATTCTCCTTCTTTCCCCTCACCTACGACTGCGTTAAACTCTCCCACTATTATTAAATTTTCATGACCCTTCACAAATCCTATTACCTGCTCTATGTCCGAATAAACGGCTTCTAACTCTTCCTCACTATGGCTAGAAGTAGACATGTATACTTGCACTAATAACTTTATCATGCCATTCATAATAGAATTGCATCATCCGCTGTTTACCTGGTACAATTTTATCTATTAAATACCATCATTTAGTGTGAAAATAACGAGTGGTATCACACTAAATACCACCCGTTATTTCTATATAACTTTCATTATATCATTTCAGTGTATGAGATTACAGTATTTTAAATATTTTGGTACACATATTTGGATGTTTTAAATTGGATTTTTGAGAATTCTGAAAGCATTCAAAATATGATAAAAATGCTCATTTTATCTTTAATCTGCAAATAGTTTTAGGTAGATTATTAACAGATTCCAGTAGTTCTTATGGGGTATCTTTGTTTTCTAGATCCAGATTTGTTTTTTGGTATAGGTATATAAAATGTGTATACAAAAAAAAACGAGGATATATAAACAAAATCCACCTGTTTGAGCATTGTTTCTTCTTTATATTCTAATTCCGCTAATTCTTTTATTTACAAATACATGATTGTGTCTTGTCTTGAGACAGTTTTATTCAGATACAATCTAAAAATGTAACTTAACATGACTAATTGCTTAAAATGTGACTGTTGCAAGGCCCCGTCCCGTCCCGAATTTTCATTTGCAATTACACCAACTGTCTACTTCCTGAACGACCCATCCACCTTGGCTTAATTGAATTCGACTTGGCTAGGCCGGGCCGGTAATGTAAGAAGGTTCACCTTGCAGGGGGGAATTCGCAAGAAATCAAGCCACCTGACAAACTTATTCTCATTGAGGTCGTCCTGGTACGTAAGCGTGTAAAAAACATGATTTGCTACGGTACACAACCTTGTTTGCGTGCTAAGAGTGCAAACGTTCTCAAATGTACACAGGTGTCTGTACTGTACCCCAATACGCTTCGTCGAGTACTCGGCGGGCCCGAACTGCACGAGGTGTATTTCTTATGATACCAGTGATTTTATACAACTTCGTGATACTAGCGAATTTTATTAAATTAACATAAGAAAACCGTAGATAGGTTATTATTTTTATAGGTCAAATATTTCAATTTTGTTGAACATTATTAGAATATAATTCAGAAATTTTAGAGTATTTAGTTTAGCCAACAGTTTAAGCGTCATAACTTGACCTCGATAATTTGAGATTGTAGGAATACATAGGATATTATTTTCAAAAATACTCTCATGTTAAATGGTGTTTTGTTGTTCCTTTTGTCGTTTTTTAGATTGAATTGTTGATGGGCACCTTAGGTAGCGATATACTTATTGATTCACAGCGATTGTAATCAACAAGTAGAGGTTTCTGTATGATGTGAAAGATTTCAATAGACCAGTAGAAAATCCAAAATTTACAAATTTTGTAGTACTAAATTTTGATCGAATAGAGACAAGTTAGTTATCGTTGACCTGTTACTATAAAAGCAACGTTGATCAGACGATAGTGAATACTAATTAAAAGCAAATGCAGTAATATTCACAGAACTATTCAGATCCCCAATGTATCAGTATGTATGTACCAATGTATTTTACCATTGTATTGTACCAACGTACAATGTATTTTTTAAGATACCCCGAAACACTATATTTTCTCAATAATAAATTAATATGAAATTGAAAATTAAAATAGAAATGTTGTTTATAATTGTCATGTATTTTAAAATTTATGCTTTGAATTATTACACTTCAACAAAAGTATGCCATAATCATTTATGGCATACTTTTGTTGAAATTCCATCCAATTCCAATCCAATTCGTCATTTTATCACCCGTCATGCAATCGAAAGGACCGTTCAAATATAGTTACTATTTTGGTATGATTTACTTAAAGAAAATTTACATCACATTGGTTTACTAGAATCATTTGTACAAGAACATCTTATTTTGTTATATCTACCGGGTGTAACAGGATCATGGTATGCCCCCTTTCTCCTTTAGTTTTGAAAATAATTGATTGAAATTTGCGATATCCCATACACATAACAAGCGGCACATTTTGAAATACAACTAATTTTCCTTTCACTTCCGGTTTTACCGGAAGTGACATCAACTTTCGATATTTCAATAGAATACCCTGTATATTATTGAAATTTTGAATTCTGCATAATTTTATGAATCCAACGATACCAAATATATAACATTTCAAAACTCAACATTTTTTATAATCTAATTTTAATTTTCCATTTAAGTGTGTCATGACGGTTCCGATTTATTCTAAATGACCCGTGTAATGCTGCAAAAATTGAAATACCTTCAAAAATACTAAATCACGTGATTTATGAACAAATAAAATTCATCAAAATTGTTTTTGGGGCAAAACTCAATTTTTTCAAATGGAACCATATTGGTACCGTGGTACCATTTATTAGTACTGTTAATAAGGAATTTATTTACGTCGTAAAATGTGCAATAAATACAAACGAAATTACAGCTAAAAGAAAATTTTAATATTTTCTTATTTTCCTTTAGCTGTAATTTTGTTTGTATTTATTGCACATCTAGTACTAGTAGAAGGTCTTTGCAGCTGATGATCAACCTCAGAGCTACATCCTATATGAACTTGGCACCGAATGTACTCGACAGTACATGTGGGATCATTTTTCAATTACTTATAATTTGACATTTTATTCTAGGTCTATAATAATATTGTTGTATTTTATAATTTTTTTGGAAGAATTTCAGTGGTTTGGATAGTGTAATATCTTTGTAACTGTTTTTTACCTAACATAATTGAAAAAGATGTATTCATTAAAGAAATCATTAACTAGAGTTTTCAAAGATATATTTTTGTGTTTTTTAATTTATGTATAGACTATAATATGCATGAGGTATGTGAAATTAAAACGTGTGTGTAAAATAATTGTCAAGTAGATAAGAAAAGAAATAAAATGTTTTTAGAGTTCAATATACGTTAATCTCATGCGTGCAGTTCAGTCGTAGCCTGACGTAAGTTTTGGTATCTACACTGAGCTACTTACGCTATCAACGATTTAACTTAAGTTTGCCTTATTTGGCGGCCAAACAACAGTAAAACAAAAAAAGAGACGTTCGTTGGAATCGAATTTATCAGTTTATGGTGTTGCGATAAATTTAAAAATAAGATATTTATATATAGACGGTTATAAATTTAATTAACCACGACTAGAACCGAAAACATAAATAACAATAAATTAGCCTGGAACTCGATATGTGATAAAGCGCACTCGTATCGAGATATTACGGATAGTTATAAAAAAAAGTGGTTCAAAATAAAAATAAAATATATTTTTATAGCTCTGAACACCTGTGGTCGCTTTAGTTCAGTTTTTTACGCACGCATGTAACCTAGGCGTATCACAGGAATATTACGTGCTGTTTGTTATTCACATTTACAAGTTTTAGAACGTGGAATAAAATTTTAAGAGCAAACAAAAAGGTTTTTTAACCTCTGTGCAAATTAGACTGGACTGACCCAAGCTGTGGAATCCTTAAGTATGTCATGCCGACTCGAGTAAACAAAATGGCGAGTAACAAAAGCTCCTTTGTACCATAAAGATTTTAATATCTGTAAAATTAAAGCAAAATAATACAGGGTGTGTGTGAGAATAATTTTCTTGTAAAAGTGAGTACTTGGGAAAAAACAGGAGATCAGTTTTCCATGAACCAACCAAGTTGGTATCGTTAGAACATGATGAAAATTGGGTACTAGACTCAGAAAATCCTGTTATATAAAAGATATAATTTATCTGTCATATAATGATGCTCACTATAGCACAATGTGGTTGTCTTACTCTAGGTTATAGTAGCCCCGCCTTGTCAGGTATTATTAACATTAAAGATGTCAAAATTTATGTTGTTTTAAAATTGTTCTTTCTTAAATCAACTTTTAACACAAGGAAATCAGCATGTTTTTCTTAAAACTTCACACAAATGAGGGAAAGCTACACATATAGGCGAGGACAAATGTTGACATGCTTCCCGCCCAGTTTCAAGATGTGTAAAAGAGGAATTTCTATGTGTATTTCTATGTTTCTCTGTGCGTAATAGAGGAAAGTGCAATGGTGCAATTAATAGCAAATTAGCGAAGCTACTAAAAGTGCAACACTTTACTTCGCGTCCACATATCTCTAGCCATGACCTATCTATGATAGGTGACCTATCTATTTTCAACAATATCATTCCTATGCACTGTGGTGCGGACAGAACCCAATATTGGGGGTAATATTGTATACTTGGGTACCAGTATGAAAGGAGGAAGTTTGGCCTGTCTTTGAGTATGGGTTAATGTCAAGGGTTGTGATCTTGTGGAAGTAATGTAAAACATAACAATAAGTTCCTTATCTACACTAGGCATAAAAATTAAGGGATGTAAAAAATCCTAAATTTTTGGGTGATATTCAAAGGTAACTTAAAGAAAAATAGTCGCAGAGCAATTTTAAAAAGCAAGTCGAAGTTCTAAGTTTCTAGTTTTTATATCTTGAGTTCAAAATGTTTTACCAACAGTAGTTTTTGAATAATCCTAAGAAAACCACCGGAAAAAAATTTTTCTTGCCTTTCCAAAGGCCCACGGACTTCAATACATTTTTTTAGTGATTTCATAATAAAGATTTTTTAGATAATTTTATGTTCTTTAATTTGAGCGATCTAAAAGCCTTGTACAATAATGTTTCGCTGAGTTATCGTCTTTCAAAGCAAAAATGCCAGTTTTTACTTTGTATTTAATTACTCAGGAAATAACCAAATACTTGAAAACCGTGAAAAGTTAGTGATTAAAAATACTATAATGAGAGAGACCATAAAATGTATTGCTATTTGTTGGGGAAATATTGTTACATGAATTGTATAAGTGCTAAATCTTCATTTATAAGAGAGGGGATGAATATTTAGGGTTGTACGGTTCGTATGTGGTAAAATATTTCTTAGAATAGAAGGCAACAAAGAGAATACTAACACCTATACTTGTTATCTATTTAAATCAGATTTCTTTTCATTCTACATTAGCTAATAGTCCACTTTAAACAGCTGGGTTTAACCACTGACTCTTTGGGGTATTGTACATCGAAGTACTTAGTCGCTTCAAATTAGGAAACCGTTTTTTCGGTTTTTTGCGTTTTTCTGAAAAACTATGCATTTTAGGAAAAACATGATCTGATTTGATGTTGTAGACTTTGCGATTCTCCACAATTTTTGTTGTTTTCATTTTTTCGAAATTCTGTTTAGTTGCGCCGCTACAGCGCGCTGAAGTATTTTTGAGCTGTTTTTCGATTTTAAGCCAAAACTATGCATTGTAGAGAAACATATCAAGAAAAATGAAAAGAACAAAAATTGTGGAGAATCGCAAAATCTACAACATCAAATCAGGTCATGTTTTCCCAAAAATGCATATATCTAAAAAACAACCCTTTTTTATGGTGCGCTAGGTGAAAAATATGTTAACACAATCCTAACACAACCTTCTGTATAGGTCGCTTAGCTGTAGGAAAAATTTCCCAAAATCAGTGATTTTTTGTCTAATTTGAAATAACTAACTGTTAGAAATTGTTCTAGAACTAAATCGATTCCATGTTATCTTCAGTGGAATATTTTCTATAATATTGTATCTTTTCTTATCTCCTACAAATATTCTTCTATATACATATATGGCTGCAGTTTTTCTATTTAGGAAGGACCCTAAACAACCTTAAATGCAAATTTTGAGTATATTTTTGGGGCAAATTTGATTTGTCAAAGACCATTAGATTTCAGAAGGTCCCATATTTTCTGTTTTATATATGACTAACGTTTATGTATTTTAATTTAATATCAGAACAGTCCTTAGGCTAGATAGCATGATAGCAATTATGAAAATTGGTGATATAAGGACGAAGTTTTTAACTTTTCTGATTTTATTGCAATAACCTGTTCTGCGTTAATTGCTATATAATTACTGATAAATCGTACGATTAACACGATTCATTTGTCAAGCACCTTATACAAGTAATAATCTTTGCCCGTACTACTTCACTTAGTTTATCATAAAAAATATTTCATAATAACACCTACTTATTAATCTTTATGTACGTTCTGTGAAGCCGCAATAATTCTATACAACTACAATAATATCCAGTGGTCTGGCCTTTCAAGGAGAAACACTAACGCAGCATTTTATTAATTGCTCTATAATTAGAGTAAACACGTGTGATAGAATTTTTTATTCTCTTAATTATAAATAATGTAATTATATAGGCGATTCTCGGTGGACTAATTAACATTGCGATGCCACTTGCGCACAATTCCGTAACGTTTGATGTTATTGTTGCATTTAAATCTATTACCACCTGATGGACGCTTTTAAATTTTATTTTAATATTTTTTTACAAAACGTTACTTTAAAAAATATGTTAAACATTATGTTTTATATGTAAACAATCCCTATATTATATCATGTACGAGTATATTATTTCTTAGGATTGATACAACAAAAAATTTAAGAGCTAGTTCAAGTCACGATAGGAATATGGTATACTGAGTGTTTACAAGTTATTGTACAGTGCTAATATGACCAAGAACATTGACGGGTGCTAGCTAAAGGGTCTTTCAATAAGGACGCTCGATTTTTAAACCTAAATAAAACAATTTGTGTGTGAGACATTCAATTTTTTTTAGTTGAAGAAATATTTAATGGCATTAAGTATATAACGTCGTTTATATGTCTGTCACAGTTTTGCTTGGTGGCACACATTCGGGAGGTCCAATTTTCACTGACTTTGTCGCATAAATCTGGCTGAATTTGCTGGATGGCTTTCGTTATGTTGACTTTGAGAGCATTAATTGTTTGTGATTTATTCGCATAGACCTGATTTTTATGATAGCCTCAAAGGAAGAAGTCTAAAGGCGTTAAATCCCACAATTTCCCTCAAGAGTCTTCAAGTTCTCCTTAATGCGATACATTTTGCACCCTCTTAGAACTGCTTTATTTTAAATGAAAGCATTTAAATATATAAAGCATATTTGTTCATACAGTAACCTAACAATTTTTACAAACCTATACGTCTTTCTATAAAAGACCTGTTCTTCACAGTTAGATTTAGAATTCTAGCATATTTATATAACATATCCATTGCTTTAATCTAGATTGCCTTCAGAAACAATGCAGTTTGACTAAATTTACGAAATCCCGTAATGCAGTTACATTATGTGTGAAGTTTTTCAAACATTTCTAAATGTTTCAGTAGCAATTTTGACTAGCTAGCAAGGCAGTTCTCCACCCACTAGTGAAAAATTATTCGTCGTATGACCATTCAACTGTGGCTATTAATGGGATATTTGTCGATCGTCCAACACATAATGTAAATGCGTCTACCACTGAATTAATCAAACAGTTTTAATTGCTGACTATAATGTTTTCAACGGTATAAAACGTCAACTGGATTTATGTAGGTCAAAAAACTATTACGAATGAACGTTGCCAAATAATTTAGAAAGTGTTCATACTTTATTTTATGATGAATTTTGTAAATTGTATTTAGTGTACCATCAAGAGTGTATCAAAAGCGTAGAGCAACGATTTTACAACGACAACTATGCATTGCAAAAAATATCGTTAAAATAAAATTTCATTAGTTGTATTGAATATGAGATTAATAGAATTATATTATAAATATAATATATATTAAAATTGTAATAGTTCTAATTATTTCTTGCAACAATTTTCTGTTCTAGATATCTCCTAATGATGCCAAGTTGATTGGCGGATCGCGCGTCTAGCAGTTGAGGAGCTGGCGAACAAAACGGAATAATTACGCTTCTAGTCAAAATACTTTTTTTTTAATCCGGACGTTTTTGGCCCTCTGAATACAAATCTGAACTCATTTCCAAGCAAAACTACTTGCTAAAATTGAGTCCAAAGTTCATAGTTTCAATCAGAACGGTATAATTACCGTAAAGTTTCAACAGTTTTGAATAAGCGAGCACGTTTTCGTTCAAAATGGAATAATTTTCATACAAATGTCAATCGAAACGAAATAAGTGACATCAATTTTTTTTTTTTGGACTTTCAATACTGTTTTTAATGAGGCCACAGTAGCTTTTGCTTTTATTAGTAGAAAATAAGATAAAGTCTGTGGTAAAAAGAGTGTAATCTGTAGTAAAATTTTTGAGTTCTGAAAAGTAAATCAGCTGTTTGAGTTCTTGGTTATCGATTGTTTATTCGAAGTTATTGAGATATTTTGGAAACAACTGGGAACAGTATCAAGCATTAAGTTGGTCATCATCATCATTAGGTCATCAGTCCTAAGACTGGTTGGACGCTAACCTCCAGCTTCTCCTATCTTGTGCTAACCTACGCATTTCGCTAATTGTGCTACAACCTACATCCCTTACTATTTGCGAGCAGTAGTCTAATCTAGGCCTACCTCTGCCTTTCTTCACTCCTATTTCTGCCTCCAAAATATCGCGGACTATTCCCCCATGTCTCAGCAAGTGGCCTACCATTCTATCTCTTCTCTTCTTTAAGTTTTTCCACATACTCCTTTTCTCGCCGACTTTCTCCAATACTTCTTCGTTTCTAACCCTATCAGTCCATGGTATTTTCATCATTCTTCGGTAACACCACATCTCAAAAGCTTCTAATTTTTTCCTACTTGCTTCCCCTACCGTCCAGGTTTCGCAGCCGTAAAGTGCCGTGCTCCATACATATGTCTTCAAAAATCTCTTCCTTGTTTCTAAGTTTATTACCCCCGAGCATAAAAGTGCTTTCTTTTTGTTAAAAGCTACTCGACCCTGCGCTATTCTTTGTTTTATGTCTTTATCGCTTCTTCCATCCCAATTTATTTTACTTCCTAAATAAGTGAAGTCTTTAACTTCCTCCAATCTTTCATTATTAATTTGTACTTTCGTTTTTGCTCTGCTCTCGCGCCCTCTGCACACTAACACTTTAGTTTTGTTTTTATTCACCCTCATTCCGTATTCCTCTGTCAACACTGCCTCCATTTCGTTCAATGCTGATTCTAGTTCCTCCTTACTAGATGCTAATACTGCTATATCATCCGCGAATCTCAGCATTTTTAGTTTCTGTCCCTGTACTTTAATCCCGAAATCTACTCTATCTTTTACCACATTAATCGCCTCTTCGATGTACAGATTAAAAATTACTGGTGATAGCGTACATCCTTGTCTTACTCCTTTCCTAATACCTACTTCCCTTTCTTCCCCTTCTACTTCTATAACAGCAGTTTGCTCTATGTATAGATTGTGTACTACTCTCCTATCTCTATACTTCATTCCCGCGCTCTTTAGTATCTCGAACATTTTTTCCCATCTTACGTTATCAAAAGCTTTTTCTAAATCTACAAATCCTATATAAGCGTTCTTTCCTTTTTCTATTGTTTTCTCTAACATTACTCTTAGCGCCAGAATAGCTTCGCGAGTTCCCCTATTTCGCCTAAACCCGAATTGGTCTTCTCCTAGTATTTCCTCCGCTCTATTTTCCATCCTCTTCTGCACTATTCTAGTTAAGATTTTTGACGCATGGGAAGTTAGGCTAATCGTTCTAAAGTTCTCGCATTTGTCGGCTCCTCTCTTTTTCGGTATAGTAACGATAATGTTCCTCTTATAATCCTCCGGCATCTCGTCCGTTTCGTATATGTATTTTACCAGTTCAAACATCCTATTTACTACTTTCTGTCCTGCACATTTCAAAATTTCCGCCTGTATTTTATCTACACCCGGCGCTCTATTATTCTTTAGCCCCCTTGGTGCTATTTCAAATTCCTCTCTCAATATAGGTTTTCCTACATCTTCCCTATCGATGCTAGATTCTTCCTCTAATATCTCTCCTAATTCCTGACCCTCGTATAAATTTCCTAAGTACTGCTTCCATCTATCCGCTTTCTCCTCTCTTCCTATCAGTATGTCCCCCGATTGACTCCTAACATTTCTACTTATTGTTCCTACATCCCTGAAGTTCCTCTTAATTATTTTGTAAGCCTCATCGGTCTTACCTACTTGCAACTTATCTTCTACTTCTTTGCATTTCTCCTCTATCCATTGTTCTTTCGCTTTTCTACATTTTCTAATGATTTCCCACTTTATTGCCTTATACGTTTTCAGTCCTTCTTCGTCTCGTCTGTTTTTGTTTTTGTTAAGTTGGTATAAAGAAATTTTAGGGCGTCCACAAGAAGGCAATGGAGATGAGAGGGAAGATGATGAAGGAGGATGTCAGGAAGATGGTGACGATGGAGGTTGCGATTGTGAGGAAATAGACATTGAGCTCAGTATACAATGAAAGCACTAGTGATTTCTTATTTTGAGAGAGAAGTAACTCATTGTTGGTTTTTCAGAATGAACTATTTTTAAGTTCTATGATTAATAAGTTTATGTAAACTGCAATAAAAATGTCTTAATTGCATCCTAGTGGCAATGAAAACATAATAATGGCACCGGTCGAAAAACGTCATAATTACATTTTTCAAATTTAAGTATCTTCCGTTTTATTAGAGATAGAAATCTAGATTTAACATGTGTCAAATAAAGTCACAAACTCCATATCGGTAAATAAAAAACGACGATAAAAGCACACTGTAAGTATGTCATTCGGTCCTTTGTTCCTCCTGTAAAATTTAATTTTGTGTAATTATACCGTTTTGTTCGCCAGCTCTTCAATTTATAATTTTTCTATGTTCGAAACAAGAAATTGCTAAAAGTGAAAGTAATGGTATTATACTTTTCACAGAAAATCACCTTAATCTTTGAAATTTAAACGGAACGTCCTGTATCTTTTTTGTTCAGTCTTGTGAATCTATTGATTTCAAACAATTCTGTAAATATGACCATCTTTTTAAAATCAACAAAGTCCTTACCTACGTAAGAAAAACATTTTAATTACCTTATTAACCAAAGATAACTTAGATTTTCTTCCGATTGACCAGTAAAGTTTTGACAGTATTTAACCTAGTGGCTTTATTTTCATAAATATGTAGTATTTCCAGTTTAGTCTTCTGTCGAGATACGTACCAAGATATTTGACGGATTCTGTTTGTCGAAGTTGATGTCCATTAAGCCTAACATTCGGACAGGATTCTTTTCGAAGGGTTATGCGCTGTCATTCAGATTCCTTCACTATTATTCGATATTTTTTCAACCATATCTGAATATTATCAAGAGCTTCTTGAAGTTTATTGGATAGCGCATCTGGATACTTTACTTATTGCTATAACTGATGTATCGTCTGCAAAGGTAGCTGTGAATGTTTCTGGAGTGGTAGACAGATCAGCAGTGAATATTTGATAGGGGACAGGTGCTAGTACGCTGCCTTGAGGTACTCCTGACTGTATGGGATATATGCAGGTTATTTCTTCGTTGTATCTAACCGTGAAGCATCTATTTATCAAACATGACTTTGATGTCAATTCAAATAATGAACCTGGGTGCCATACCTTGTCAAAGGCTTGTGACATACGTAAAATGCGACAAAACAGAACTTTTTGTCTTCGAATGACTTATTCTTAATTATTTCGACAACTCTGTGTACTCGCTCGGTAGGGTTGCATGACCTTCACAAAAGCCCTACTGAAGCTCTGGAATAATAATTAGTTCCTCTGGGAATGGCTTCAGTCTTACTAGGAAGAACTTCTCAAATAATGTTGAAGTGATGGGCAATAGGCTGATGGATTTATGTGATAATACTTCTTCTACTGGTTTCCGAGGTTTGGGTATTAAGATGATTTGTGTAACATTCCAGTGAGATGGGAAGTGTTCAACTCTAAGAATTGTATTGTAAATTTGGGTTAAAATGACTAATGCTTTTTCTGGTAATTGTTTTATTACTTGCCCTGTGATGAGATATTATCCTAGGCTTTTTTGGACTTCAGTTTTTGCAAATCATATATTTAACTTGTGATAATTTTATGGATTTAATAGCGAGAGCTACATATTTGGGATTATCATTATTATTATTAATCTAGCGGGCCTTTACGGATACGAACACTTAACCTTGGCTTTTGTACTCTATCCCACTATCTTCCTCAGGGTGCGGCAGGATACCCCGCCGCTAAGCTGTAGTCAATGATATGTTGTAGCTGATGATTTCGTTTGGTAAAAATTCTGGCTTGCTCAGCCATATCATCCTATAAGATGATCTGGTAGGACACACGCATAGGAAGTGCATCTCCTCCTCCCCTAAGTCACACCTGGTATAATGGGGGGGACTCTTCTTTGCCCATCCTGTGTGTCTGCTGTCGCCGTGTTCCGTTATCAATTCTACATCAAGCCTGGTCTTGGCCTTGCTGAATGTTTTCAACACATCTGACTATCTTCCTATTTCCAGCCCCATTAGAGCTTTGGAAGTGCGGTAGCCGAGAGTCTCCAGCCATTCCTTACTTTGCTGATTCTCATAGTGGGATCTCAGCAAGTTTAACCCTTCTTGGTAAGGCATTCCAACTGGTTTTTTGATAGGACTACATATTGTGGTTCCTTTCTTAGCCAGTCTATCTGCTCTCTTATTCCCTTTCCACCCGAAATGCTCAGGTACCCAAGTTAAGTGGAGCTTGTTTCTTCTGGAAAGCTTATTCAGGCAGTCCTTTGTTTCCTTCACTAATCTGGAGTTATGCTCTACGGCAGCCAAGGCAGCTAATGCCGCCTGGCTGTCCCTGTTTGTCCTGTCTTATTTCTTTCCAGAAATTACTCCGCGCAACAAAATATCGCGTGGACTTCAGCTTGGAATACTGTGTTGTATTTCTCCAGTCCAGTGTAATATTCATTCCGAGCTCTGGGTACACAGTAGCCAGGCTCCCACTCCTTCTCTGGTTTTGGATCCATCGGTAAACTAGATTTCGCCATGTTTGGGTCCAATTTTGTCGTCCCAACCGTCCCTTCCTGGTATTAGAACATTGTAAGTTGTATTCCAGTGTCGGTTCTTGCTGGTTTTGTCCTGGGGATTGTCCCAGATTTCCTTGTTAAGCTTACCTCGGGTTAACTCACAATGAAACACACTGTTGGTGTTTCATTTCCCCGTGCAACTAAATCTGTGATGAACCTGGGTGCAAGGGATGGCATTCCCAGCATGGCCCTCATGGCTGCGACCGGGGTACTTCTCCCTGCGGCACAGGTTCCCCGGAGGAAGAGAGCCTGCAGCCTATCGAGGTTGCGTTGCATCGTTGTTAATTCTACTCTACTCCACCATATTATTGTTAGGTAGGTCAGCCTTAGAATAATTATGGTGTTGTACATATTTGGGATAATGTCTCTAGAAATTATATAGTGTATTTTATGTGTTCATGGAAAAAACTGGTTTTCTGATTTTGTTGCTGCATCCAAGGTGCAGAATCAGAACAGCATTCTCTATCTTTGGGACATCCTATACATCTAACAGTGTAAATTAAGAGTGGGATGAAATCTGCTTGTCCTACTGGTCATTTTTGGACAGTATTTATTATAAAATTGAACTTGTATTACGCTTGAAAGTAGTCGGAGTCAACATAAAATTTTGTTAATTTGATTCCACACGAAATTAGCACTGCAATCTTGGCTGTAAGCTCGCCATTTTCGTACCTTATTTCTGTGAAAGGAAGGCATTTCGCGCAGATAAGATCGGCTGTTCGCGCGCAATAAATCGCCGTACCCGGCAATTTCCAGGTATTTATTTTACGGTAGTATTCCGCACGTTCGGTGCATTTAAAACAATGACCTCGTGCAGGTGTTTGAGAATTAACTACGATAATGAATAATGATAAGTAACCATGTTGAAAACCGTCTTGCCAAATACCCTCACCTGTGCGCAGATAAATATTTACTATTATTGTATTGTTTTACAGCGCAATAAAAGATTTTATCATCTATAAACATGAGTACGAGGTAAACGTCTGATGCCTGAGTAAAGTGTTTTCTTTTTCGGCGAGGTATAGCCATAGACGCCGGTCCGGGGAGGACTTGAAGGGTTGACAGTCTCCTAGCGACTTTTTTGATATCTGTCTAAATAAATTACGTACTGAATTTTATTACAAATACTAGAAATAACTTGTGTGTGGATGGCTGTATAATAAATAAACTGTTTTTATGTATTTTGCTTAAATTAATTACGTTTGTGCTGTGAAAAAATGTAAACCAAAGAAGCTTAAGAACAATTAAAGGTTGCATATACAAAAATTTACCTCTTTCTAAAGCTTCCGGCTGCAAAGGGAAAGGCTACACATAGAGACGAGAACAAACACACACATGCTAAGGCAGAGGTGCTAAACTTCCCCAATTGCGACTGGAACTCTAGCATACAATGACATTCCTAATATTGTGTCCAGTCCACTACTCCGGACAACAGTACGAATGTAGAAAACAGTAGATTACTCATCTATGTAATGACCGCGAAGCAATGTTCTGCACTTTTATTAGCTCCAGGTCTGGCAACTGACCTTAATGCCCATCGTATAATCTATACCAGGTGTGTTAAAAATTTATTGGGAATTTTGGTTTTTTGGAAATAATTTTATTTATTAGTCTACATCAAGTACCCCCTTCGTTATCTCCTTCAAAATATCCCTCATTAGATATTATACACTTATGTCAGCGCTTCTTTCAATCCCCGAAATACTTCTGGCACTCGATCTTTGGGATAGTGTTTACCTCTCTCAGCGATGCGCTTTTAATCTCATCTATGCTTGCAAGACAATGGCTCTTTAAGGTTTTCCCTATATTTGGGAACAGAAAAAAGTCACACGAAACCATATCTGGCGAATATGGAGGCTAGGGCATCATTACAGTGTTGTTTTTGGCCAAAAATTCACGAACAAGCAATGAAGTGTGAGTAGGTGCATTATCGTGGTGCAAGAGCCAATTGTTTCACCACAAATCCGGGCATTTTTTTCGGATTGCTTCATACAAAGGGCGTTGAACTTGTAGGTAGTACTCCTTATTGATCATTTAACCTTATGGCAAGAACTCATGGTGTACTATCACAGTATCAATCGAAAAACACAGTGAGCATAACCTGATATTCGACCACACTTGTCGAGCTTTTTTCAGTCTTGGCGATCCAGAATGAATCTAATGGGGCGATTGAGCCATAGTTTCGACGTTATATCCATAATCTCATATTTAGTTACCTGTTATCACACGTTTCAGTAGTTCTGCATTATTGTTGACTTCATTTAGCGACTCCTGAGCAACTTCCATTCGCCGCTGTTTCTGTTCGAAATTCAACAATTTTGGAACAAATTTTTCTGCCACACATGTCATACCCAAAGCATCCGAAAATATTTGACGGCATGGGCCAATTGATATGCCAATATCACCAGCAACTTCTCTGACTGTGATTCGCTGACCATACGTAATCATTTCTTTCACTTTTTCCACGTTTTCATGGGTTATTGATGAGATGGGGCATCCAGGGCGCTCGTCATTTTCAACGTCTCCACAGCCTTCTTGGAAACGCTTATATCACTCGTAAACCCTTGTTTTACTCATAACAGACTTAGCAAAAGCGGTATTTAACATTTCTAAAACATTGCTGCACTTTATTCCATTCTTATAGCAAAATGTTTATACATTTTTTAAATAAATAAATAATCGTTCTACAGTCGGTTAATACCAATATAATTTAAGTAGAGGGACCATGTTAAAGTGAATTAAAAACAAACAAAAAAATCATTTTAGATTAATACCGCTTTCAGCGTGATTGATTTTTGTATTAAAGTTTGTTGTTATTGAATTTCTTGTCTAAGATAAACTACATGGTATGAATTTTGTTTATGAGAATTGTATGTTGTTAGATTATTGTCAATTTTGAGCAAATATCACAAAATCTGATTTATTGAGCTTATTCTGACACTCCGTGATATGAAGAATGTAGACCATTAATATACAACTGATATCGTTTTTGTACATTACAACAATACTTTTTTTGTATACATATAATGCTTTTATGTTTGCTAGCACCACTTTTAGTTGCATTAGACACATTACATTTTCTTGAAGAATTGTTTGTTACAAGTTTGTCGATTATTTGCGTGTGTTTTATTCTTGACGAATTATTAACCTGTGTTTTGCATTTAATGGTGAATACATCGTCAAGTATTTCCATTATTTATGTTCTTCCATTTTTTTTTATTAAATGGTGGATTGTCGAGACAGTAACATTCCAAATAGTTGTCATCATGGTCATAATGCAACTTTCAACATCTCTGGATATATAAATTCTTTTTAGGCTTGATCAAAAACTAATTTAGATTCTGAGGTAAGTCGTATATGTTCAGATGAATACAGTTAGAGTTAGTTATATAATCTATTGCATAGAAAAACATAAGTACTATCGGACATGTTTAAATTTAACTGAAAAATGATCATTAATTTGCCGTGTTACCCTATCCATTTCATGTAGATACAAATCAAGGTAGGTAATTGGTTGCAAAGTAAATCGATACTATCAATAGTACCGAAATACAAGTAAATATGTTGACAATTCTGTTGGTATGGGGTGGAATACTCTTAAATATTCCCACAAAAAGTAAGGATGGATTTAGAGAGGATGATCTAGGATATAAGTATATTCTGAGCAGGAGTTTCCCCCATATGAGAAATCAGCTGTTTAGGCGGGTTATAATAACTTTAATAGTTTGATAATCATTTAATACAGACTGACAGTCGAGTCTTTAGGGAAAATATACGGGTCATGTAGATGAATTATTATCATTATAGCTCCCAGCTCCTAGCTAATATTAAGTTAACATTTACATTTACTGGAGTAGGTCGCAACCTTTAGTGTGAAGATAACACTGACTTAGTTTTTCACAAAATACATACCACATGATGCCAACTTTGTTGGCGAAAGCGCGTCGTGTGTAGTGTATAGTGCTTTGGTGTTTTGTGGAACGCTAAGTTAGTGTTAACATTTAGTTTGAAATATACATCTCATTGGTGCGAATTCTTTTATATATGTCACTATTTAAATTAGTCTACAAAATCATGTTCAGGGGATCGGAACTTTAGAGGAATTTAGGCCCAGTTACAAAAGTGCTCATTTATTCTCAACGTACAAAACAATTACACCTAGTAACTTGTTCAAATCTTCTCCTACGTTCTCTACAAGCACTTTTGGAATTACCACTGTAAATTATTCAGCATTGAGAAAAAACCTTGAATTTTTCTCATATAAATTGATGACTTGATAACTACTATTTGTGATCATCATAGATCAATATTTCCTTTAAATTTTCATTTATTACCACTTTCTAATATTTCTGGATTTAACAATAAATTCCTCGATATAAGCCGTCGTTTGAAAATTCTACTCCCATACATATTTGTTTAAATATTTTAACATAAATTAACAAAATTTCTGAGGACGCCTATGATAACACGTTCGACTAAAAAACCTTCAGGTGTATCAGTCTATAAAAATAGAAATATACGACTGATAAGGCTTATTTTTTTAAGTAAGTAGGTGAAATAGTACACCTGCATGTACCGACAATCATTAATTCATTAAATATGTTTAAATCTGAGTTTAAGTTCACGCGAACTTAAAATTTGGATTGTTTAGCTTTCTTATCGGAATTATTATTATTATTATTACAGTATTACGATCGATCGATCCTCAGGTATTCGACATTCATTACAGCTTATGATAAAGGAAAGCTGCGCTTTATCTGTAGCTCATCTTTCTAAAAATAAAAATGTCGCGTACTTTCCTCGTGATGATGTATTACATGGAATTATAGGGAATTGTAAAACTTTTGCCATATTCTTTAACTATACTGAGAATAGCGTTTTACACTCTGATTTTATTGATGTTGTCGAAATCATCGTCACAGAAACACAGATCAATTTTCTGGAAGGCGTGGTGAAGGACAAGAAGTGGAAGCCAAGCAGGACTATTGCCCTTTACCTCTTCTCATAAGGTGAACTAAAAACTAAATAAATGACGATATAATACATACACTAGGTACAAAAATTGAGGGATGTAAAAAAATATTAAAAATTTTTAGCTGATATTCAAGGGGCTGTCACTTGGAAAAAAATAGTCGTAAAGCAATTAAAAAAAAAAAAAATACAATCTGAAACATCAAGTTTATAGTTTTCAGATATTGAGTTCAAAATCTTTTATCATAAGCAGTCTTTGAAAAATCATAAGATTGGTTGGATTGGAAAAAGATTTCTAAATTTTTGCTTGCCTTTAATAGGTCTACGGACTTTTGCGTGAGACTAAACTAATGCATAAGACTTGCACTACTACCCACATCTGCATCGATACTAAATCGACGCGTACTTAAAGGGCTATAAAAGGTATACAAGTCTTTTATACATCATTTTTTTTAATGAGATGATCTATTAGATTAATAACTATAATCTTGAATATTGATATAAATCAAAGTAGATTATGTTAATAAATTTTAGAAGAATATGTCGAATTTAAAAAAAGTTACAATCAGTAAAAATCGATTAGAATAATTATAATCTTCAATTTATATCATGTGTGTTGGATGCGAGTCTCAGGAGACAATTCTGGAAAAGTATATACAAAATCGTCGTTCAGTGAAATGAAAGATTAGACTGTTTGTAACGTAATAAAAAAAGGAAGAAGCGTAGATGATATCAGGAAAATGCGCCTAGAGCAGCTTGAATGCGAAAACAAAATATCGAAACAAAAACTGAAAAATTTGCAAGATATGCTTGATTACATACTCTAAAATACCTAGAGTTTTATGAAGATTTCACTGAGAAAACAAAACAAGGTTCTACCGCAGACGCAGCTCCAACAAGACAAAACAAAAAAAAAACTAGAGTTCTTACTTAGACCCTCTTTGAGTGACATAAACTTGGAACTAAGCTACCTTTAACGAAATATCATTTTGATGATTTTATTCAATTCACAAAACGTGTTAATGTCAAATTCCTTTTATAGTTGCCACATTGTGGTTTTATTTTCTATATACAACAAAATTAATAAAGCAAACAAATACATATTTGTTATTTTATTATCTTTTTTAACGTTTTCCCAAATATAAAATGTTAGAACTTAGATCCTTTAGAAGTTAGTTATACTCTTCTGAAGAGTATAACTACCTCTACTTCATCGTAGTTAAATTAATGTCTGTAAATTCTAAAGAAAAATATATCCAAAAAATAAATATCAAAAGCAAAAGCTTTAATTAAAAAAAGAAAACTGCCAAAATTGAAATTTAAATCGTCTCTAAATACATACAAAAATATGTTTAAAAAATCTATACATTTCTACTGATTTTGTACATGAATTTGCGAATACACTGTATATTATTCGATATTGTCAATAACTAAACTTTGGTATTACATTTTTAGGGCTAGAAGTAATCACACTTGACACAAAATGATTTACGAATTATTTCGACAGAATAACATAACAGGTGTGTTAAAGTATCAAAATTTTGGAGATAAACTTAATTTTTAAGTAAATACGTGAAACAGTACATACACCTGTACGTACCGGTTATCATTCGACAAACGCCTTTCCTAATTTCAGTTCACGTGAACTTAAACATATTTGGTGTATTTGATTTTCTTATCAGGTGTAAGATGTTAATTGGTTTCCGAGAGCAATTTAACTTATCTGCCAGTAATGTATCGATAACATCTTGAGAATTTTGTTTTTTTCTTTAATTATTGTCAGGTCAGGTGTACTTAATTCGCATTTACGATTTATTGGTCCGTGAGGCAAAACTTTTCGATCACCAGTACAATATTTAAGAAATAGGAACGTATTCGATCTACATTATCACTGATTATTACATATTGTTTAAGGGATAAACTTAAACATCTGTACGTGTTTTATAAGGCAATATAATCCGCTTAAGTCTCTCGGCGTCTGTTGTTTCCACCTCAAAATATTTACGTTACAAGATATCTGAAGTCGATCATCCATAGTCATAAATCATATACATATAAAATTAACTCGCAGAGAAATTAAATTACACGCCTACAATTGACGGTTTTTACATTACATAAGAAGTATACCTTCATTATAACTTTAAATGGTTTTCACGAAAACTATTTTACTATTTTTAGTTTTCAGAAATACAAATCATCGACTGTACTGTGGAAAATCTGCCGCAGTAAAACTTTATCACTTTAAAGGTTGTGAAAATATAAATACACAATTTAGTACACTTTATTTACGTGGGGTGGATTATAATCCCTGTGTGGTAACTATTTTAGAGTACACTTCCATGTAGTCTTCATGTTGCCACCAGGGGCGGCTGGTGTACAGGTGCTGCAGAGCTGCAGAACTGCCAAAAAAATTAGATATTTGTATATTTTCGCGACATAATAATTACTAAAATTTATTAATAAAATAATTTGGTTAGTTGGTGCAGCTAATCAAATTATTGCGTTAAAGTCGCATTCTGCCCGCCGTCCTCTATTGAGTAGTAGACCAGATGAATTATCTGGGTCTCTACGCGAGCGCGTCGCGGTACATTGAACTGGGCCACACGAGGTAGTTCTCAGCACGGCTCGGCACACCCGTCCTTCCCCTCAACTCCCGCGACAATACACACTTGGCGCTCGTAAATGCGCGAATTTACACGGTCAGTGAGCTGTATTTTTTCCAGCTAAAGCAACATCAGTGAATGTTTACTCCTTCCTACTCCTCGTACAGTAGGCGGGCGTAAATCGTACCTATTTCGTATTTCGTGTTAATTTGAGATTTTAAATACTGTTTTGGGAATTTGTGTAGTGATTTATTGTACTAATTATTAATATTTATATACTGTGATAGTGACAATGGATTTAGTTTATAATTTAGTTCATGTGAAGCGATTTTTTAAATACTCTTATGAAGAAAAATTAATTTAAAAAACAATGGTAGGCTATTGCCCGATATTGTTATTGAGACTGCAGGTGCTAGCCGCGGAAAAGCATATAAACGTCAATTTAATAGGGACATTTATTCGAAGAACAATTGGATTTGTGGGTGCAACAAAAAAAATGCGTATATTTTGTTTTCCTTGTTTATTTTTTGGCGCTGATAAAGCATGGACGGAGGTAGGGGTGACAGATTTGGTGCACTTAACTGAAAAAATAAAAAAGCACGACAACTCCAAAAGCCATCTACATAATACAATGGAATTAGCTTTATTAGGAACAACTAATATTAAAGCGCTGCTAGATTCAGCTTATTGGATAAATGTGCAAAAGCATAATGATAATGTGACAAAAAAGAGATACGTTTTGTCAAAAATTATAAACTGCATAAAGTTTTGTGGGGCCTTTGAACTGGCGCTGCGAGGACATGACGAAGCTGAAACCTCTCAAAACCCGGGGATATTTCGTAGTTTGATAATTTTTTCTGCTGAGCTTGATGTAACTTTAAGCGAGCATCTACAAAATGCTTCAGTATTTAAAGGAACCTCTAAAAAAATACAAAATGATCTTTTAGACTGTATATTAAAAGTATGTCATGAAGAAATAATTAAAGAAATTAACAAACCTTCATTTTTGGCAGTTATGGCAGACGAAACAACTGATGTATCTGCAAGAACTCAGTTAGTGGTAGTTTTAAAATATATTCTTGATGGTGAACCGATTGAACGTTTTTGGACATACCTGAAACCTACAAAATGTGACGCTGAAACTCTTTCGGAAAACATTTTAAGTGTTATAGACCCTCTAGTAGAAAATTCACCTTACAAGCTTTTTCTCTTAACCAAAGAATATGACGGCAAACATGAATGTTCTTCAAAAAGGTATTAAATTCCAAAAATTTTTCTTGTGAAAGTCTATATTTTTGTATAAACGGATTTTACATAAAAATTCTGAAGTATCAGGAAAACGCGTGATCTTGAATATTTTCAAATTTTCGCCTGCGGCGCAATTTTTTTGCGTCCCCCACGGCGCCAGTAGTTTGAATACGTTTGAAATTTGCACGCGGGCGGCCAATACCCTAGGATCGGCCTTGTGCAGAACACCCGTTTCATTTCATCACGAGCCGCCACTGGTTGCCACTATTAAAACGTGAGGTAATATATATAGCTGCTTGTGGTTTCTGATTAGGCAACTTATGACGAAATATTGTTATGTCTCAAAAAGCAAAAAATAATTGTATTGGCAAGGTTTATTAAATACTTTGCAAAAGTAACTGTATTTTTTGTTTTATGAGTAGCTGGATGATTTCACCGAATAGATATTATGTATGTACTTAACCTATTTGTGTTTTGTGACGATGAAGTAAACAAGATAATATAAATGCATATTTTGTATCTGTATTTTCTTATTTATTGTCTGCTTATTACTTAATAATAATATACATCTAAATTTTATCAAGAATATTACCAAATTTTTATTTTCAGCTAGAAATAAATCCCAACAAGAAGAATTATTATTAACTATTAAAATCTGAAATAATACGCCTATTTATGATCTTTGAATAATCAACTTATGCCCAAGTGTTTGTCTGTCATAAGAAGCAATCGTAGTTTTTGTCATGGCTAAATTTATTAATTTCCTCCGCCAGTCCAAAATGCGCACTAAACCGTTCATCTCTGTGAGTGCATTTCTTTTTCGAGCATAGCATGTGGATTTTCAGTACCAAATTGGACAATTTTTTTTTTGCTGACGTATTCGTCAAGAAGAAAATGTGCTTCATCGGTGAACAAAATTTTATCGCAAAAATCAACATCACCTTGTTTCCTTTCTAACACCCAATTAACAAATGTACGATGTTGTAAATGGCCTGTAACTTTTAATTATTGTGTCAACTGAATTTTGTATGCTGACGGATGTAGATCTTTCTGTAAAATCCGACGCCTGGTGGCTCTTGACAGATTCAATTGTTGTGCACGACGTCGAATTGATTTATTATACTTCCGTACACTTTCTCTCACTGCAACAATATTTTCATCTGACCGACCATGACGGGGACGTATTGGTTTTTCACATTTATTGATTAAGTAACGAACTGTTAACTCTGTAGGAACTTTTTTTTGTCCTAATTTTGTGCGAATTCTTCTTAATACAACTGTAAATGACCGCTTACATTCATAAAACAGTTGTACACAAACTATTCGTTATTGAACTGTTAATCACGGCACACTTATGTCGTTTGGTTTGTAGAAAGCATTCGTTAAATATTGGCACCCTATCTTTGACAGAACACAAAGGGCGCGTAGTTCTAACCCTATAGTTCCAACTGAGATACCCTATATAAATATTTTCTAGATTTACACTAGCACATTCATATAATATACAACATTTCATTAGTGCAACAAAGAAATTAATTCTGTACATTAATAAGACATTTCATTATACAATATAGACAGTAAAAGGTGTAAAATTCAAAAAAGCCTACATCAGCAGATGCTGGATGAAGTTTGAAGTACGAATGAAAATTCATACCAGCGAATGGTAAAGCTCTACCATGATCTTGAAGTATTCATTTCACACCAAGCTTGTGCATCCCTAAATGTACCTCATTTGGTGTCAAATTGATGTCAAATTTTGCACCACATTTCAGACAGTGTAATTCTGTATAACTTATTGGGAAACAGATAAAATGTGACTATTTTCAAATACGTTATTAGACTGGATATATCAGTTGAGTACAAAATATATCTCTTGATCAATGACAGAAACCTTGGTCTCTTCTTACTAGAGCGAAGGATCATGAACGTGTCTTCATAATATTAAAACAGCTCTTCAGTGATTGAATAAAAGTTATTAATCCACCAGTTATAAAATCATCATTGATTACTAAGTTCTTGGTCCAAGAAGATCTCAGACACCTTAATCCACGGCAATAATAAACAGTTTATTTACCAGTTTGTGTGCTTTTTTAATTTTTAAATTAAATAAGACAATCATGAATTATCCGGTACAGTAGGAATAAATGTGAATTTATAATTATCCAGTACCGTAAAATGGGGTTACTTCGAACTGACGCGGTAAATTTATAAAATCACATTTTTTTTTGAATCCAAATCGCTCTGGCGGGCTTTGTTTCGATGCCAGAGACCTCCCACTAGTTTCATTATTTCAAGGGTTACCAGTAGAGTGTAATGCAATCACTGCGTATTTTCCAAGTGGCTAACTTGGCAAACCACGCGCCATTTTTCTGTATATGTGATAAAATCTGTCTTTAAAACTTCTTCCAAACCTCCTCTGGTAGGAAAATACTTTCACAGTCATCGTTTCAATTATTTCCTAATCACAAAACTATCTAGGAACATTTCCCGTTTTTTGTCATTCCTGTAAGTCAATTCTCCTATTTTCTACAAATTAGTAAGTGAAGTTTGCGCGGTTGACAGGGTAACTTTGACACAGATTTGTGTACATGTAGATTGACGGGGTAACTTGTGGAGCTTTGTGGATCACCTGAACACTGTTCGTTGTGAATCTGCACAAAAATAACGCAAAAAAAACTGATGATACCGCCTGCGCCTGAAAGAGGGATCACGACTGATGATCTACTCTCTACAGTCATTCCAGCCTTTACTGAAAAGAAAAAAACTGGGAATTATCAGAAAGCGAATAATATGAAGCCAAGAAAAAATAAAAGCAGCCAGGTGTGCCTCTTATGACTCTCAATCCTCCACAAACTCAAGCTTGAATAGTGATGACGTGTCATATGCTGAAAGTGAGTCTGCCAAATTTTGAATCATAAGACAATGAGGACCATCAGCTCACAATGGACCAAGTCTGCGAACCAGGTCTAACAAGTCAAGGACTCTATGAACCGCAATCACAGCAACCGAAGAAAATCTTACTACCTACATTAGAAGAAAAAGCTGATTTAGGAAGGATTTTATCAATTTAAAAAAAAAATCAGAAGCCAAGTTTGAGAAAAATTCGATATAACTGGACTTTCTTTTTAATTTTACACTTAGGCTGGTATATTTTCATGGGGTAACATTGATATAAGTACCTAAACAAGTGTTTTTGATGGGAAAATACCTTTGTTCGAGGTTAACGAAATCGTTCGTATTCCAATTTACTTGAGCTTAGGTGTAGAGCTTTCGCTTGATCCAAGATTTTGTAAATTTATCTAAAATTAAGAAGGATGGAGTCGAAAATATGAAAAACCTATACCAAAGTAACCTCGGTTTACGGTATTTATTCAAAAATGCATTCCTTCTTATGTAATGCATACGGGACAAGCTCCTTATGTTCACTCGCTGCCATGTGGCGTTTGTCGTTTATTTATAATTGTCACCTTCCAATTCATTTGACTAATTGCGCTTTAATGCAAAATTATTCTACAACGGTTTTATTATATTCTGTGCATGCGAAATGTCAGCTTTTTTATATTTCCAATTAGTAATACTTGTCAATTGTAAAATGAATAATTTGCACATATAGAATGGAGAGAAATCGCGCCGCAAAAAGGCTTAACAATGGATTTATAGAACGCTGACGTTGTAATACGGATGATAAATTATGGTAGTATTTGCATCATAATGTATTGATGGATCGTAGCGTCAATTGAGACAAACCATGAAATAATACCATAAAGTTGAAGACTATTGAAGAAATTGTAATGTAATAGAAGAACTCGACGACGTACATCGTATCGAATTCTACTAACCTCATAAGCAGAAAAAATTATATAATAATTACACACGTGTATGTAATAATATAATTATATAGTTATTTAATCATCAGGGAATGCTAGACTTCGTTTGGGGGTTGATGGATTCTAGGAGGCAATGAAAAGCGGGAGAAAAATATCAATAATTACTTTTCCGTACTCCACTATATGCCGAGAAGTAATGTAATCGTAAAATTTTTTTCTAGGGTTTATTTTTCGTTTTTCGGCCTAAGAACACACACAAAATGGTTTTTAAACCATTTTGTGTGTGTGTGTGTGTGTCGTTGTAGTTGTCGTCGTTGTCGTCGGCATTTATTCTTGTTAGCACGATAATTCAACTAAATCGTATCGGATCGATCGGGTTTTGACTGATTCTGATGGAGGACATCTCCCAGACGACATCTATTAATTTTGAGGTGGATAGGACACACCCCACCCTGTCTATGGGTCATGAGAAAGCACGAACTTGGATTATTTAAAAATTTTTTTTTGTTAGCACGATAACTCAACTAAATCGTGTCGGATCGATAGGGTTTTGACTGATTCTGATCGGAGACGTCTCCCAGACGACACCTATTGATTTTGAGGTAGATAGAATACACTTTACCATGTACATGGGCCATGAGAAAGCACAATGGTGGACTATTTGAGAAATTGTTTTTGTTAGCACAATCACTCAATTAATTCGTGTCGGATCGATCGGGTTTCGACTGATTCTCATTAAGGAACGTCTACCAGGCGACTTCTATTGATTTTGAGGTGGATATGATACACCCCACCCTGTCCGTGGGCGTGGGTCACGAGAGAGCACGATGGTGGACTATTTGAGAAAAATTTAAAAAAGTAAAACTAAAAGTAATATTCTGCATTTATGTGTTAGTTTATTTTTTCTCGGCCACTCAATTTCGAGATAGAGATGTTCTACGTGCGGAAAAGTCCATTTTAAGGTTTTAAAACTGTTTATTATTGTTATATCCGAAACATGTCCTGGTCCATCGATGACAGGTTGCCTTTAATGACAACCGCTTTTTTATTAACATTAGTTAATGTGCAATATGCTTTTTTTAGATTTCAAAATCAAAAACAGGAGACCAGTTTTCCACGAACATCGAAACATTGCACATCTCTCGACGCGCATTTCGCCAACCAAGTTGACATAATCGGCAGATGATTAAAACTAGTTTTAAACTACCTCTAATTTCTATTTAAATGAAAATTTTGTTAAGGTTCTGTAAATCGTTACGAATATTTTCCGACTTTATGCACTGTTCCATAATAAACTCACTCAAATTGACTATTTTTCTTCATGGTCAGATGCTATGCTCAATGTTAGGTTCTATGACACTTCATCTAATATCTAATCTCTTATAACTATTTTCATTTATGGTTAGTGAACCGAAGTGAGGTAAACATTCGGTTCACTCACCCTTAATGCTGTCATTCACAGTATCAACTCAAACAATGGACTAGGTATAGAACCCCTATATTTGTTCATGCTATTATCACATTTAGCTATCTTAATACTTTCCATAGCACCCAATAGTGTGTTATTGGTCATACTTTTTACTAACTTTAAGTTATCAAAATCAATTATTATGATTTTCTTCGAAAGCATGTTGGGCAAAGCAAGATTTTTAATTCTAATATTACATACTTTAAATGGATCATGTGCTTCTTAAACCTAGTTACAATTGTTCTTTTTGTTTGCCCAATATACTTTGTGGTACAATTTTGGCCATTTATTTCATAAATCCCTGACCTTTCATTATTTTTTTCAAGTTAACCCTTGGGATTCGCCAAAAGTTGTTGCAATTTGTTTCCAGAATAGTGCACTAATATAATTCCCAAATCTTTGAAAATTTTTTGAGGGCTCTGGTAAATTGGCCCGAATTTCGCCAAAAAATCATCTTTAGCGACGAGGCTCATTTTTGGATGAATGGATATGTGAACAAACAAAATTGTCGGATTTTGTACGATACCAATCCACAGCACCAAATGCATTCCGAGAAAGCCACTGTATGGTGCGGATTTTAGCCTGGCGGAATCATCGGTCCGTACTTCTTCCATAACGAAACTGGCCTTGCCATAACCGTTAACGGCGAGCGCTACAGGTCGATGATAAGCAACTTCTTGTGGCCTAAATTGGATGATATGGATATTGACGACATGTGATTCCAACAGGACGGCGCCACGTGTCACGTAAAGTACGTCACGATGGAGATTCTATACGAGCGATTTGAGGGCATGGTTATCTCGCGCAGCGGCGACATTAAATGGCCACCGAAATCGTGCAATTTAATGCCTTTAGACTTCTTCCTTTGGGGCTATCTTAAATCGCAAACAATTGATGCCCTCAAAGTCAACATAACGAACACCATCTAGCAAATTCAGCCAGATTTATGCGACAATGTCATCGAAAATTAGTCCTCCCGAATACGTGTCACCAATCAAATCCGCGGCAGACATTTGAACGAGGTTAAATTCCATACTTAATGTCATAAAGTATTCTTTTAAATAAAAAAAGTGTTTTTTTTTTATTTAAAAGATAAAACATAACTTGTTTTATTTACATTTAAATATCGAGCGTCCTTATTGAAAGACTCTTTAGTTTTAAATCGACCTTGGTGACCTTGATATAGGCTTGATTTAAATCAGACATAATACAAAAGAACTATTGCACTGTTACACTCTTATGTGAGACACCCTGTATATTAACGATTTTTTTGTCTAGAACATTGTTTGGATATTGTAAGGCATTTGATGTTTAGTAAATACCTATCATACAGAAAATTGAGGCTATTTATTTGGATTTGGACAAGACGGATTCGGATTTTCCTGCCCACCCTGCTGGGTGGCCGAGATATCGCCATGGCGAACTAATCCATTTCATGTAACCGTAAGTAGCGTGTTCTTGCGACAGGAACACGGATGTAGCCGTGTAAATAAAACGACAGGACGTTAAGCCAGCGGTGCGACATGTCATCAATTAGCGATAGCAGGAGCAAGTAGCCACTAACTAAGGACATGGTTCTCACGGCAGGTACAACAATCACGCGGTAGGCCATGGGAACTACGTGCGGATCGTTGAACTAGTTGAGGAAGTGGTGAAGATATCGTGGAAAACTAGGCCTCGAAGATCCGGGTGGTATCGCTTTTGCGGCCGATTGTTCCGTTTTTGTTTCCGCGTTCGATGTTTCCAACCCGCATGCAGTGATAAGAAGTACCGTACGTTGGGTTGATCACAAGTGAAATTCGCTAGCGAACATGTGTTTTATGCACCGAGTGTTCCAGTGTTAAATAAAACGACAAGACGTATTTTTCCAAAAACAATGAAATGTTAAATCAAGTAATGAATAAAGTAGGTAATATAAGATGTCCCATTGAAAACGAAATACCTGGAATAACTATTGTAATAATTTCCTTTATAAGAAAATACCGTGCCACGTAAACATTTGCGATGTTTATCCAAATGCATTAGACGTTCGTAAATGTCAAAGGTGGTTTTCTAAGTTCAGGTTCAGTAATTTCGATCTTTCCGATTGGTATCGATCAGGAAGACCAACAATTTTAGACAATGACGTGTTAAGGGCGGCAGTGGAAGCAAATCCGTGTCAGACAATCCAGGTACTGTCAAACGCTCTGAACTAACATTAATCATTGATCGACCATCCAAGAACATTTGTAGCAGATTGATAAAGTAAGCAGAGCAGCTGTTTGGGTTCCGTATAATCTGTCCGAGGAAAACAAAGTTAATCCATTCACCACATGCAACTTATTGCTTCAACGACACAATACAGAAGCGGTTTTTGATCACTTGATCACTTTAGACGAAAAATGGGTTCTGTCAGGGGCCTAGCGTGAGAAAAGAATCTAAGGATGTGATAAAAATTTTAAAAGGGGAAGAGGTATAGTTAGATGCTAGACTGCGTAAGGTCACTGACCTTTTCGCCTATCTATGGCGTAGCTTGGATGTAACGTAGATCATTGGATTTCAGCACTGCAGCAAGTAACCCGGGAGTCCAATAATTTCGGGCGCCTTCACGGCCGATTTGAAATAAAAAAGTTGATGGTAGCGTTTAAAGTAAATAATGTATGTTTGCGGTCGGTTCACAATAATTAAAGAAGTGTAATAATTGAATAAATCGATTGAACTTTTAAATAACACTAATTTGCCAATTTTTAAGGGATGCGACGCATCACTCACATCCATGTACGCTACGCCCTTGGGATCTGTATAATAATCCGAAACGCAAAAGGCAGTGGCTTTCTCCGAATGAATCGTCACGTACTACTGCTAACCCAGTTTTACATCCCAAAAAGACGCTTTTGTGTGTTTAGTGGAGTACTCGCGATATCGTTCATTTTGAAGTGCTACAACCTGGATAAACTGTGAATTCAGACCTTTACTGTGAACAATTGGATCGAGTAAATCAATACTGAAAAGTGTCCAGTGGTTGTCAACAGAAAAGGCATTATTCTGCAACACGGTAATGCAAGACGAACCCTGGAACAAATTAATGAATTGGAGTGGGAGATACTGCCTCACCCATTATAAAAGGTGGTCCAACAAAAACGCACGATGTTAATTGTAAATAAAACAAAAAGTTTTCAGAGAATTGTCTTAATATTTTTTATTATGATCTACGGCAATTATGTGTGAAACAAAATATCGGCCAAATGCTCGCCACGGCTTCGGTGGCATACCTCTATCCGATGGTCCATATTTTCAATGACTCTGAGTCATAATTGAGGTTCAATGTCGTTAATGTGTCGAATTATCTCATCCTTTAGCTCTTGAATTGTTCTTGGCTTATTGACGTACACTTTTTCTTTTAAATATCCCCAAAGAAGGAAGTCCAACGGTGTCAAATCACATGATCGTGGCGGCCAATTAACATCGCCACGACATGAGATAACACGGCCATTGAATTTCTCGCGCAAAAGTGCCATTGTTTCGTTGGCTGTGTGGCAAGGGGCACCATCCTGTTGGAACCACATATCGTGCAGGTCCATATCCTCAATTTCTGGCCACAAGAAGTCCGCTATCATCTCGCGATAGCGAACACCATTCACGGTAACTGCTTGGCCGACCTCATTTTCGAAGAAGTACGGCCCGATGACGCCGCCAGCCCATAAACCGCACCTCTTAGTCCACAAAAGTCCCTCTTAGTGGATGCATCGGCTTTTCAACAATCACTCGTGGATTCTCGTTTGCCCAAATGCGGCAATTCTGCTTGTTAACGAATCCACTGAGGTGAAGTGTGCCCCGTCGCTGAAGATGATTTTCTTTGTAAAGTCATCATTCACTTCTGTCTGTTCAACTAACCATTCGGCGTATTGACGACGCTTGAAATGGTCAGTAGGCTTCAGCTCTTGAGTCAATTGAACCTTGTAAGCGTGTAAATTCAAATCTTTATTCAAAATTCGCATCAGTGATGTTTGTGAGATGTTCAATTGTTGGGCACGACGACGAGTCGAGGTTGACGGCTCTTCTGCTACACTATCGCGAACAACAGCAATGTTTTCCGCATAACGAACTGGGCGAGCATGCACAGGTATTTTCACATTTCCGACAGACCCGGTTTGCTGAAATATGTGCACAATTCTCCCGATTGTGGACACATTTGGTCGATTATGCTGACCAAAAAAGTCACGAAGTGCACGAAATGCATTTTGATTTGAACGCCCATTTTCGTAAAAGGCTTCAACAATCTTAACGCGCTACTCAATTGTGTACCTCTCCATGCTTCAATTTGTCAAACACTGAAACAAAGAAATGTCAAATTAAGTTGGACAAAAAAACTTGACGTTAAGGTGTGACTCACAATTAACATCGTGCATTATGGTTGGACCACCCTTTACTCGCCCGACATGGGGTTATGTAGGGATTCCTGTAATAAATTGTTTTAGCCCACAGCCAGATGCGCCTATTCATCTATTCCTTTCCGATACATCCGCGAGTGAGAATACACCGGAAACAGAGGCAGAAACTCGTCTGCCTCTTAAAAAGCTCAAACTATCCGTCCCCAACGGGAAGAATGAGTCAGTAGATGTGGAGAATGTTTTAGATCCAGATCTAGTTGAGGAGATCATAATAAGGGCAAAAGCGGAAAAAGTGGATAAAGAGGATATCGGCTATCCTGTCAAGCCAATTATTAGGATAGCTGAAATCCAAGAAAGTTGGTTGAACCTCATCCCCGCATTTTTAAAACTCCTGCAGGATCAGATTTTCATTTAATCCACTAGTTACAATTTCTATGTGACAAAAAATTGATCTAACTCGTAGGGACTATTATTATAATCTCATATTGACCAATCAATATTTGATTTTCTCCATCAGATCAGCTATGTACATGTCCTAACATCTATATAAAATAATCTATATAAAATCACTTCAAATTTTATCAGGCTTTACACAACATTATCAAATACAATAAATCACCAACGATTTATGGCTCCAGTCCACGTAAACTTACATCGATAACGCAAAACCCACCTTTATTTAATTTATTATGTGCCTATAGCAAACTGTAATCTATACAGCATACATACATATATACATAGTTATGTATATCGGCCGTATTTATACAGACAGATGTCGTAAGGCATATCTTTGTTTTTCCAAGATTCTCACAAAAACTTTCTCCTGAAGATTATGCTTAGATTGGTTAATATTAAATGTTTGTATTTATCT
Organism: Rosalia funebris; assembly: GCA_037954035.1. Taxonomy (NCBI): domain Eukaryota; kingdom Metazoa; phylum Arthropoda; class Insecta; order Coleoptera; family Cerambycidae; genus Rosalia; species Rosalia funebris. The sequence goes on from JAZFAV010000015.1 coordinate 39,717,737, forward strand.
ATACGCGGGGTAGTTCCTTATAGTGGTGGTAAACTGTGTCGGATATGACGTTATGAAACGATTATCTTGAGTATCGTACTTGGAAAATGCTGAAAATGTTTCATATAGGGTTTACAGGATATTGACTTAACATCGTCGAAATTAATTATGGTTTGTATAATGATTCTTTGCATGTGCGTCACAGCTAACAATCGTATGAATCAATCAACTGAGATTTTTAAACAGTGCCGTACCGAAAACACATTTTAGGATAACAGTTAGTACAATACAAATCCGTCAACTTATGATAGAGTAATGAAAAGGTTCTCCATGAAAATATTCAATGGAAATGATATTTTCATCAAAATAAATGAAATAAATTCAATAAAAATCAAAGTAAAGGAAACAAAAATGAAATAAATTTCACAGAAATGTTGAGACGCCAATGAATCAAATTATACAATAAAGCTAAGACGTGACTTCATAATTGCATTTTGTTCGGCAAATTATTAACTGTCTATGCCGTACGTAGTTGATTGAAACATGTCGCTAGACATACGTGCTGGTAATTGTGGCATATTAGTAACAATTGCGAGTGGTATAGCATGCGATCCGTGCGTCGTCACTAAATTAATACACGCGCAAAAATCCATTATACAAATTGTAAGATACATATTATACAAAATCGTTATAAACTTTTGTAAAATATTCATAATATTTATATTAACTTTTTTGTAAAAACTCTGAAACACGGCATCTTATTTCTTAAAAGGACAGTCACCCCTAAATAATTTAAATAATTTTTACAATAAAGCTATAAACATACAGGACGACAGGAATAAATGAAAACCAAAGTGGCAGCGATACGTCCAATTGAGACGCCCTGTATATTCAAGAGTAGTATAGCATGATAGATTTATTTTAAATAGACTAATTTACAGACACATTTTTTAATTGAATTATTCTTTTACTATGATTTATATTAGTTATTTCTTGAATATTTCTAAATTATTTGCAGTTATTTTTGATTTTACATTTTACTATTGAATATAGGTTATATAGAAGTGTTTTTTTTATATCTTTAGATATTTCGTAGTACATACTTTTATATTTGTAAGAAATGCTCTATCAGATTTTTTATAATTCTCAGTCAGTGAGGAACCAAGGGGGGGGGGCGGTCTACCCCGGGTCTCTCGTCCTGGGGAGCCTCCAAATCTCAAGAAGTCCTTTCAAATTCCAAACAAGGCCAAAATATGTTCAGTAAGTAAGAGGTAGTTTGTTGTTGGAGGCCCCGTACGTATGCAATATATAAACGCAGGTAAGTATCTACTTACCTATTATCAATCCATTTCATATTTACAAAATGTACACTACAAGTACGTCAATTTCTGAGCAGGCTGGAGGCCTCATTTAGTTTTGCCGCCCCGGGCCTCTGACGGGCTTAGTCCGCTACTGCTCATAGTTCCAAGCTTTTTACAGTTGATGACTTAATTCGATGAGATTTGAGATGACTAATTGCTTAACTTATATGATTGATATCTAAAACTTCCTTCTTTTAATCTAACAATAAGGGCAACTTGTAAAATTGAAAACAGGAGTGATTTGAACGGGTTTTAATTAGGAAAGTCAGGACATATTTAATTGAAATCGGATACAGATATAAACTTATTCCATAAAATATGGGTCTACATTTTCTAGAATGAAAACAATCCAAATAGAAAAAACCAAAACCAATGTATTAAATGTATATTTGAAATTAATTTAATACATTTTAATTATTTTTTCATAGAAAATAACAAATAACTTGTTATAGGTATATTTATCGCGTTGGATCATTTTCACAATTAGTAGATGATGAACACTGGCAATATAATATAACCATAAGTATAAAATAGATCTTTACTGGCTAATATAATAATTATTTAAACAACCACAATCAAGGTTACCATAATCCATTCTATCTGTATCTGTTATAGTAGTTATAGCCTAGCCTAATGTAATTCCACGAAATATGTAACAAGTTATATAAAGGACTTTCTGTAAGGGAAAAAACTGGTAAACTGGGCCAAACGAGAAATCCGGTTAGGTGTAGGATTCCTACAGGAATCCTACACAGGGGCGGCTGGTGTATAGGTGCTGCAGAGCTGCAGAACTGCCAAAAAAAAAATAGATATTTGTATATTTTCGCGACATAATAATTACTAAAATTTATTAATAAAATAATTTGGTTAGTTGGTGCAGCTAACCAAATTATTGCGTTAAAGTCGCATTCTGCCCGCCGTCCTCTATTGAGTAGTAGACCAGATGAATTATCTGGGTCTCTACGCGAGCGCGTCGCGGTACATTGAACTGGGCCACACGAGGTAGTTCTCAGCACGGCTCGGCACACCTGTCCTCCCCCTCAACTCCCGCGATAATCCACACTTGGCGCTCGTAAATGCGCGAATTTACACGGTCAGTGAGCTGTATTTTTTCCAGCTAAGGCAACATCAGTGAATGTTTACTCCTTCCTACTTCTCGTACAGTTGGCGGTCGTAAATCGTACCTATTTCGTATTTCGTGTTAATTTGAGATTTTAAATACTGTTTTGTGAATTTGTGTAGTGATTTATTGTACTAATTATTAATATTTATATACTGTTATAGTGACAATGGATTTAGTTTATAATTTAGTTCATGTGAAGCGATTTTTTAAATACTCTTATGAAGAAAAAATTGATTTAGAAAACAATGGTAGGCCATTGCCCGATATTGTTATTGAGACTGCAGGTGTTAGTCGCAGAAAAGCATATAAACGTCAATTTAATAGAGACATTTATTCGAAGAACAATTGGATTTGTGGGTGCAACAAAAAAATGCGTTCTTTTGTTTTCCTTGTTTACTTTTTAAACAAGGAAAGTATGGACGGAGGTAGGGGTGACAGATTTGGTGCACTTAACTGAAAAAATAAAAAAGCACGACAACTCCAAAAGCCATCTACATAATACAATGGAATTAGCTTTATTAGGAACAACTAATATTAAAGCGCAACTAGATTCAGCTTATTGGATAAATGTGCAAAAGCATAATGATAATGTGACAAAAAAGAGATATGTTGTATCAAAAAAATTATAAACTGCATAAAGTTTTGTGGGGCCTTTGAACTGGCGCTGCGAGGACATGACGAAGCTGAAACTTCTCAAAACTTGGGGATATTTCGTGGTTTGATAAATTTTTCTACTGAGCTTGATGTAACTTTAAGCGAACATCTACAAAATGCTTCAGTATTTAAAGGAACCTCTAAAGAAATACAAAATTATCTTTTAGACTGTATATTAAAAGTATGTCATGAAGAAATAATTAAAGAAATTAACAAACCTTCATTTTTGGCAGTTATGGCAGACGAAACAACTGATATATCTGCAAACACTCAGTTAGTGGTAGTTTTAAAATATATTCTCGATGGTGAACCGATTGAACGTTTTTGGACATACCTGAAACCTACAAAATGTGACGCTGAAACTTCAAAACTTTCTTTCGGAAAATATTTTAAGTGTTATAGACCCTCTAGAAAATTCACCTTACAAGCCTTTTCTCTTAACCAAAAAATATGACGGCAAACATGAATGTTCTTCAAAAAGGTATTAAATTCCAAAAATGTTTCTTGTGAAAGTCTATATTTTTGTATAAAGGCATTTTACATAAAAATTCTGAAGTATCAGGAAAACGCGTGACCTTGAAAATTTTCGCCCGTGGCGCAATTTTTTTGCGGCCCCTACGGCGCCAATAGTTTGGATACGTTTGAAATTTGCACGCGGGCGGCCAATATCCTAGGATCGGCCCTGTGCAGAACACCCATTTCATTTCATCACGAGCCGCCACTGTGTAGAAATGTTTTCGGTTATTGAAGAATAGCAATTAACATAATATAGAGGAAGAATATACAGGGTATCTTTAAAATAATAAAGGCGCAAAACCCGTTATTGTTTTGAAATGCTTGATTTGAGAATATTGTATTTAAATACGTTTCCAACCAAATAACACTTCTATTTAATATTATTTTCAACGCTAATCTCCTTGTGAGTGTAACGTGAAAAATTGATACTGTGATGTTTTCCACTCTTACACATACGTACACATATAGGTATTAATTTATTTACCAACTTATGCATCCAAACTTACTTATTTCCCTTCCTCTGTAGACCAAAAGCAACTTCAATTAATATAAGAGATGATTTCGGAGGAAAATTTTGAAAATTTAAAGACGAATTTCTCGCTTTCGTGGTATGCCATTCATACAAACAATAAACAGTATTACTAGTGGAATATTTGGCCATTTTATTATCTACTACGATGCTTTAGTAGTGATTATATAATTTGAAAGCCCGTAGATGTAACAAATACAAAGTTCTAATGTTCATAAAAGTCTTACAATAAATGAAAATAATTGACAGCACAATTACACATTAGAGTTGTATGAGCCCTGCAGAAATTAGGTTTATGTAGTTCTGATTCTTATCGCAAGAGATCGTATCGGGTTTCTACTACGGGTTAACTTACCAATATATATAATGTACTAATAGTAACTGTATCAACATGTACTGAAAACCATTTGATTTGAAGAAACTGAATTTAAAATTAATATTTTCGGTCAAAATTTTCTTCATACAACTAACTGTAAGACTTCTTTGTTATAAATTGTGTGTAGAAAAATAATTAAACACATTAAATTTAAAGAAAAATTAATTAGTGCACCTTCCGCATAATAATATTCAAATATATGAACTAGAAAAAATTATTATTAAAAATGTTGCAAGTCTTAGATATAAGACGAAAAAAAAATCTAATCAACTAACAAATAAACGTTAAGTTTCATAAAAGACGTTTTATTTGTGTTCAGTAATTTTTTATACTCAAGCCCTACTGTCTGTCTAATCCACTGTTGATTAAATTAATCGAACTGATATTTTATTTAGTAAGAATCTCCTGAACAATTCGAATTTGATTAAAAAAGTATATACATTTTGAGACACCCTGTATATATATATATATATATATATATATATATATATATATATAACATATATATTAAAGAACACTATTTTCACTTTTCCATTTCAATAAACCGGGAGAGTTAAGTTAAATAATAAAAGATTGAGTTTACGTAAAATCATATTTTATTTCAAATCAAATATCTTTATATAATAATAAAATTTTTAACAACGTCAGTTGCTATATAGGTAACTATTTACAAAAGTTTTTCTAAAACAAAAATGTACACAGGTCAAAGTCACGGTAGACTAAAAAACCATCAGATGCTTCATTTAGCAGAGTGACTATTAACACAAAAGACCCCGCGAAGGGTAAGTATTTGTACATAATTACACACTAAAAAATCACAGAATAAAAAACTCACAATTAATTAAATTATAAAAAAAGAATCTGTGATCATGGCAGAGCATCAAAATTTCGAGAAAAATGTTGACTTCCATACCAAAAACTAGTCCGTTATAAGATTGTTATGAACCCGCCTATTTATTTATAGTATTTACAAAACAATAATATAAAATCTAAATAACAAATTGCAACATAAACAGGTACATCACTAAGTGCTCTCTATACGCATTTTGCATACGTCGTTCTCTCTCTGTTCCACGCACACCATTTATATTACTTCCTAAGATCACTCTTCTGCATATAAATAAAATGAATTCAGTCGTTCCCTACACGTGTAAATGAGGTGACTTTTCGTCCAAAGTAGTAGAAGAAGTGTTCTTCTGGATGGTCTCTTTTATAGGGAATTGGAATGAGATGATTATGATCACTGCGAATTCTACCAGATCCAGACGCGTTCAGCAAGAGACTTGCCTATCCGAAGGCGTTAATGCCTCAGGAGTCTGCAACAAAAATAAACACATAAGTCAACTGTTAATTGCAACAAAACAATGATAAAAAGAAAAATATCTCGCACATCTGCGGCTGAATTGAACAAGCATCTCATTCGGCGAGCCCATGCTATATATATAACGGTTTATTCATTGGAAATCGTTGCACGTGCACCGCCGGATTTTTTAAACAAGGCCTCATTGAAGCCGATTAAAAGGATGTGTGAATAAGCGGTGCAGCTGGGAAATCTGTCATATAGGGGTAATAACATAAATTAATTAAAACCCCCGAACGCCATGTGTGTAGCCAGACAGCTGACCTCGCAATTACCCCAATAGAACATGTGTTTACATCGAACACTTGGGCTAGGAATTGATAAGCAAGGCGGGCTCCTTCGGGGAGAAATTCAGATGCTCGCGAAATGAATACATGCATTATTGGTTATTGAATCAATGGAGTATGTGTTCGCGAAGAAAGGAAGGCCCAGCCAGATGCGCACGTGTGCCGTACATCTGCACGGGACCGTTACATGGGACCCCATCCGCGCCCAGGTGTCTGTATGGGCTACCTATCCCGGATATGCCGAGACCCGGGACGTGATATAGGGTCAACATTGAATTTTTATCAATTAAACATGTGTAACTTATTGTGCGCAGCAAACAATGGGCTGCTTTTAATACGAAATCACACCTGCTACATTACAATAGACTGGTGAAACGGTATACGGGAACATTTTTATGCAATGGGAACGCAATTGGAATGCAAGCCGCGATGTGCGGTCATTTTTCGCAACACCGTTACTAAACACTTTAATTTTGTTGCGATATCAGCGGTGTTGGGCAACTACTCAAGGTGTGCTTGCTATTCTTATTTTCCGACCACAATTACATGAAAGTTATTTAAATTTTTTAGCAAAAGTTTTAATTAACAAATTGATTTGAATAGAAAGTGGCCTTTTTTTGGCTATTTTCTATTGATTAGTAAGTCAACGAGTGAAAATGGAACTTACCATAATATTTTGTAAGACTGGTGCTTCGCAGGGCGCGAGGATGGTGTTGGGGTTTGGCCTAACGCCCAGGGGTTGCCTAGGGCTCACTGCCGCCTGCGATTTCTTCTGACTAAGAGCCGCTGCTGCATCGAAAGCGTTCACAGCGGGATGGGTCTCCAGCGCAGTTTGTAGATCACATATGTAGTCGATGACGTACTGGATGACTTCCAGCTTGGATAGTTTCTTGTTTTTCGGCATGAACGGCACCAAGTCCTTGAGTTTGCTCAGATACATCTGAATTTCCTCGTTCTCGATATCCCTTTTTTTCGACACTCTACCACTCACGGCGGCCACACCGTTTTCGGCACACACTGCACTTACTACGGCTTTCATTTTGATGAAATACTAACACTGAACTGTGACGGACACACGGAGAATAGATGGCAAGCGCACACGATCGGATCGAAGCAAGCTATGACGGAGCGTAGCCCAGGCGCACGTTTTTATAGGCGCGGAGGGGAGGCCGGAGCCAATGGGATGGGGCGCCTGGCATTGCGGGGCGGGCCTCGGCCAATGTGGATCTTTGGATGTGCAGGTAACGTGGAAGGCGCCTAACTCAGTCCTTCCTGCCAATCGTCGAGGCGCCGTTTCTGCATTTCCGCTAGCCGAGCAAAATGTTTTGACGTGTGATAAATTATATCGCAGCAAAACAATCGCCGGATCATTCTTGACGGTGGTTTCTGGTTTCTTGTTCCTTTCGGCGGTTTGGAATTTCCGAATGGAGGAAATATCGCAACATTACGAATTGCGTTTCTGAGAATTCGTTTTTATCGCTTCGCGTTCGGTTTTAGAATGTGTTGTGATTTAATTCCTGAGAACTGTACGGTCACAATGAGCCTATATCTCTATACAATGAGTCGGCCGAAAATGAAGCAAAGCCAGCTGGTGTTAAAGCTTTAATTAATTATGTATTTCTTTTTATATGTTGAACGTCTTTCTGCGAATGAAGTAATATATATCTTATAAATAAGAAGAAACGTTTTGTTTTTTCTCGTCTTAAGTACAATCTTGAGTCAAAATGTCTGTCTGTACCTCTAATATAGTCGATATATGTATATCATAATAGCAATATAGTTTTGGATTCCATCCTATATACAATATACAATAAGACCAGCTATCGCTATTCTATATATATATATATATATATATATATATATATATATATATATATATATATATATATATATATATATATATATATATATATATATATATATATATATATATATATATATATATATATTATGTATTATGTATTATTAATTTAGTTTTGAATTTTAAATTATTTATTGATGTTTTAAAAAATTAAATAACACAATTAAAATGAATTTAACAATTTTTATATAACAACCATGAGTAGTTCATAATGAAAGCTGTATTTATTTTTTATTTATATCAGCGGCATTTTTAATTAAAATTAAACATTTATTTCCAACTATTTTTTATTGCGGTTTTGATCAGTATTTTTGATCAGTATATCAGTAAAAACTTCGTACAGTATGACAAATCTTAATTCATTTGCAAAGTTAAAAATATGGGAAACAATATTACCATCATTTTTCTTAGGAAAATTGATCATTAGTTTTTGGTTCTTTGTGATAGTATCTGAAGTGATACTATTACTACATTACATTTTTATTTTGCGTTTCACTTTTCTACAACACATGATAATTAACAGTAATACGAGATAACTACGTTATATCTTATTTATTAGGCACACCTTTTATTGGAATTAGTCTTATTGCATAATTAAAAATATAAAATTCATCTAAAATAAAAGTAGGTATATCTTTTCCAATAATTTCAATCATGACTTTTCCTCTACCTTAAAAGAATTGTTTTCAATTTAAATTTTTTTTATTATATTTATACGTTAAAGAATAAATTACAAAACTTGAAGACATTTTCAGGCTATTTTTGATATACCTATCCGACAAACTTATGTATGTGTATGTAAGTGTAAAATTTAAACATATTTTCTTTAATAAAGACTTTTTACGGAATCTCTGAATATTATTTTAAACTTGAATCTTATCGTTCTTTCCTCTTACAAAAATCCCTTTTATAACAGCTTCCCGATAATATATAACAGCACAATATATTAATGGATATATTCTATACACAAATTTTCTAGAGCATATTTCAAAGAAGTTTAATTTATAAATAATGTGCCCTAAAGAATGTCCTACTATGAAGCATTGTGAATTCCGTGTTAGAATAATATTTCAATATACTTCATATGATATATGTAAATATGCCTAGTTCGATAGAAAATACCTCGTTTATTTATTATTCGTAACTTATGTACCTATGTATAAAACTTTTATTTACATACATTAATTAGAATTAATTAAATTATTACTATATGATAATTATGTTAAACAATAATACTAAACAATTATGGAAATAATGAGGTGTGCCAAAAACTGCAAAGAAATTGAAATTATAAGAAAAAATTAACTGAGATCTAAATTCTCACATAACTATTTATTTTTGTTAAAGATTATCATTTTAATAATGCCCAACTCAGAATCATTGTCAATTTTATGTTAGAGTAATAATAGTTCAATATGCTTCATATATCTGTATACCTAGTTTGATACAAAATACCTTGTTTATTTGTGATTTAATTTATATGTATATGCATAAAAACAACTTTTATTTACATTCATCAATTAGATGAAATTGTTAATGTATGATTTAATATATGATAATTATGTTAAGCAATAATACTAAACCATTATGGAAGTACTGAGGTGTGCCAAAAACTTCAAAGAAATTAAAATTAAAAGAAAAAAGTATCTAAATTTTCTCATGTATACTAAAGTATTTTCTAAATCATTTATTTTTGTTAAAGATACTCATTTTAATAATCTCCTACACATAATCATTTTCATGTTAGAATAATATTCTAACATTTTCATGTTAGAATAATATTTGAATATACTTCATTTATCTCTGGTAGGTACATATGTATAAAACTAACTTTTATTTACCTTCATCAGTTATCCGAGATCTAGATTTTCTCAGACTAAAATATTGACCAAATCCTTTATTCTTATTAAAGTTCATAATTTTAATATCATACTTAAGATCATTGACAATTTTATGTTACAATAGTATTTTAATATACTTCATACATCTGTACGCCTAGTTTGATAGAAAATACCTTGTTAATTTGTTATTTATTTAACTTACATATGCATAGAACCAACTTTTCTTTAAGCACATTCAAACATACAAATATTGAGATGTGCCAAAAACTTTAATGAATTTAAAATTGTAATAAAATATGAACAAGGATTAGAACTACATTTTCTTACACTAAAGTATTACACAAATCATTTATTTTTGTTAAAGACCATCATTTTAATAAAAAAATAAAGAAAACAACAATATATATAATTTTCTTCACACTTGACTGAAATTGAAGGATATAATTAATTTTTTTATGTAACTATTGTTGGTCATATATTTTTCAATTCATGAATTTGAAAAGATTATTAGTCGCTATTGCATTTTTTAAATTTACTTAACATTTATCACTTGACGTATTATCAATATTTAAGCACAAAGTCTACCCAATATTACTTTAAATCTTGTTCTGAATTATATCGTTCTTTATAAGATAGAGAAAATATTTATGTTACGCAGTTAATAACTAGTATTATGATAGTATTTATAACACCATGTAATGACAAATAACACGTTTATTAGATAAAGTGCGAAAATATCATTTATAATTAAGTTTGATAACATAATATAATCACAAAGAACACCTTTATTAGACATAAGGCAAAAGTATATAATATTAAAATAATAATTATTTAATGCACATAATTACAATATGAGCCAAATTAGAAATTTTTTAAAACGGTAATTAAAACCACAGGAAGAATGAGATAACGGAAGAAATCACTTTCTGATCTAATTGCTGAGTCGAAGAAAACAATATACTACTTACTACAGATTTATAACAAAGAAATATTGTTGAAATAATATAAACAAATGAATGAAACTGTTTGCGAACATAATAGTTCAACTATTCTATTCTTCAATAGATACAGTTTCAACAAAAATCGCAATAAAATTTTAATAAATGATAATTAAGAGGTTCATTAACATGATATGTATCGAACACCTTAAAACTGGTAATGTTACTTTTAATATTATTGAATAATACATAAGTTAAAATTACTAACTGTATATAAGATGGAACAAAAAAAAAAACAAAAAATATTACCCCACTAATGGATTCTAAATGTTAATCCTACAGTATATAGTCTGAAATGACATTGGAAAAACTTTCAAAAGTTTCATAGGTAAGTCTATAAACATTATTTCTAGAGAAACTAGTCCGTAAAATATATTGGAAAGCATAATTTATGTTCAATTCAGGTAATGCAAATTTTATTGCCAGTGTAATACAAAACTACCTGGCGAAGGTCCAGCCTATCTTTTCTATACATAATCAATGTATTGCAGACGTATTTACCGATTAATAATCCTTCAATGAACGTGTGGAAGATAAATTATCATCAACCTGTGTAACTCTGTTTCTTAGAATAATACTAATTAGAGTGTTAATTTAATTATGTAAGTCTATCTAATTATACAGATATGCATATTACGATAAAACGTAAGATGTCGGCTGCAATAGAGAGCGTCGGTAGGTATTTCTAACGGAAATATAAATTGATACAAAAATGCGTCCAATGTTGCGAATACCGAAAAAACAACTTATCTGCATCTGTCCATGGGAAAATATGTTAATTGTAGTAGGGACGTCATAGATTATATTTGTCTATTACACAACCAAATTATAGCACGAGAATCAGTATTGCGAGTATAATCTGTTACATAGTGTCTCTAAGTATAGCTGACTTATTTAAATGTGATTTTTATGAAAAATATACACGTAAAATATTGCACATAATGTTTCCAATGGTAAAATTCTTTGTTATTAACTTGATAATGAGAAATAAATGATATATCTCTCTGTCATAAAATGGTACATAAATATTTGTCTGAAGAACACGTAAAATAAAAGTATTTTTTTCCATAATTTTAAATAGAACTAATTATGATTAAGTTACGTCATCCCACTGCACCGCAGCATATAAGAATAAGATGATACTATATTGCTGACTATTAAATTTCATTATACTTTTGTTCTAGTTCCGTAGGTTACACAGTCAGTCTGTATTATACTCTCTTGTAATTAACATAAAATATATATTGTATAATTAATCCAGAAATAAAGTTCGTTCTGTTCGTTTTAAATCAAATTGTAAAAGTTTTTAAAAACCGTTCGATTGTTACACGAAACGTAACTGGCGCAGTCGGTAGGATTTCCAAAAAGACATCCATACCGGATAACTTGTGAAGTGTTATCTTCTTAATTGGAAAGAACACAGCATTCCATCGAGGAATTGGTCCATCGAGGATCTGGCGAAAAAGACGAACTTCAGAACCATCACACAGAGAGCAGTATTCACCAGAAGAGAGAAAGGAATGAAGAAAGTACTGTAAGTCACTTGCTTTCCTTTTTAATTTCCTTGTATGACAGACTCACAAAGAAATCAGGAACTGCCAAACTCTAGTGTCGATATTGATTCGGAAATAATCGAATTAACAGATAAAATATTTAAACTCTTTTTAACGACAGAAAAGTCACAAAAATCTAATAAATCAATATTACCTATTAGTAATATTCAAAGTAATTTAATAAATATTAATTCAAGTAATTTAAATATCACAATGGCAAGGCCAAGAATCGAGGTAAAACCATTAGAGTTAGTACCTGAATTTGACGGGTCGCCATGTCGCTTATTTAGATTTATATCAATGGCATCAGATGTATTAAATACATATTGGGATTCCACACCAGAAAATGAAAATTGTCCACAAAATCGTTTTATTTTTAATAGTATCATATCAAAATTAAAAGGACGTGCTGAAGAGGTTATCTCTATCAGTGGCGCACAAAATTGGGAGGAAATTAAAAATACTCTGATCACTAATTTTGGGGATCAACGTGATGAAAATAGTCTTTTGGCAGATTTAATTGGCCTAAGACAAAAACCAAACGAAGATTGTGTACAATTTTATTATCGAATTATTGCAAATTTAAACACATTGCATAATTATATTAGCTTACATGAGATTGACGAAAATATTCGTAAAAGTAAATTACTTACTTATAATAACCAGGCTTTGAGAACTTTATTTGTCGGCTTGCGAGAACCTCAACAATCAATGATACGGTCATTGAAACCAACAAACTTGGCAGAAGCTTTAAAATATATGATAGAAGATAATAATATTAGATATATGTCCCGCCAGCAAAGTTTCCAAAAACCATCGACAAATAAACCTAATCATAATAATAATATTAGACCAAATTTTCAGCAACAAAATTTTAATCAAAATGTAAGATTACCATTTAATTCACACATGGGTTCAAATATTAACATACCAACACACTCTCAATTTCCAAGAGGGCCGATTCAAATTCAACCTAGACAAAATTTGCCCCCTCAAAGATTCTTAACAAATCGACAAGTTTTCGGAAAACAAAATAATAATGTTTGGAAACCAGGTCAAAATAATAATAACGCTCAGTACAAACCAATCCCTATGAGTACAACTACTCGTATTAGTACTCCTAATCGTCAACAAAATTTTAGATCAAATAATTTTCAATCAGATGGTCCTTCTAATTTTGTTTCGGAAGAATTGTTTAATGTCAATCAAGAAGAAAATTACGATGAAAATTCTTTTTATGAAGCAACCAGCTTGTGACGAAAATAATTACTCTGACGAAAATGCAGATGTGTATGAAAATGATACCGAAAATTTTCAAAATTTTCATATGACCCAGGAACCGAACACGGACACGTAGTAGAATTGCATGCTGTTTCAGATAAGAGAGAATTGCCATATATTGAAATTAAAAACCCGCCTTTAAAATTACTCATCGACACGGGCGCAACAAAATCTTTACTTAATCCTAATATAGCACAAAAATATTTTTCTAACGAAATTTATACTGAACATTTTTCTCTTAGTACAGTTTTCAAAAAATATAATTGTAAATCTTGTGCAAATATTCCATATTTTCCAGAATTCAAAGAACAAGGATATATCAAATTTCATTTGTTTAGATTTCACGATTATTTTGATGGATTGATTGGATTTGATACAATGAAAAATTTAGGTGCACGAATTGATATTGCCAATCGTTGTATTATAACACCAAATTCAATAATTAAACTTAAATATAGAGAGACACCAAGAATTCTTACGTCATGTCACGAAATTAATTCTCATGAAATTGCGAGAATAAAAATTCCTGTTAGTATCGAAAATGGCGATATACTGGTACCGCCAACTACTATTCAAAATTGCGAATTTAAAGAGACATTAAAGACAGCAATTAATGGATATGCTTGGACCTAAGTAGTGAATAAAACTGATAATGATGAACTAATTAAAATCAATGAACCTATAAAAGTAATTTCGTTTGAACAACCAATTGCGGATCAATATGAAATTTTTAATATCGAATTTAAATATAACCCTTCAAAACTGAATAACATACAACAACTTATTAGGACCTCTCACATGAACGAGGAAGAAAAATCCCACATTTTTAATCTTTGTAAAAAATATAGTGATATTTTCTTTTATGAAGGTGATCAATTGACTTTTAGCAATAAAGTCAAACACCAAATTAAAACTTATGACGAAATTCCCGTTCATTCCAAAACTTATAGGTATCCCTTTGTACATAAAAGTGAGGTACAAAATCAAATTGACAAAATGTTAACTGATGGTATAATAAGACCAAGCAATTCTCCATGGGCATCACCCATCTGGATTGTCCCTAAAAAAGCGGATGCTTCCGGAAAGAAAAAATGGCGAATTGTCGTCGACTACCGGAAGTTAAATGAGAAAACGATCGATGATCGGTATCCATTGCCTAATATCACAGACATATTAGATAAACTCGGGCGTTGTCAATATTTTTCAACTTTAGACCTTGCGAGTGGATTCCACCAAATAGAGATGGAACCAAAAGACATACAAAAAACTGCGTTCACCGTAGAGAATGGCCATTACGAGTACATGCGTATGCCATTTGGATTAAAAAACGCACCTCCAACATTTCAACGCGTTATGGATAATATATTAAAAGGTTTACAGGGTGATATTTGTTTTGTCTATATGGATGATATAGTAATATATTCCACTTCATTACAAGAACATATGGTGAATTTACAAAAAGTATTTCAAAGACTTAGAGAAAGTAATTTTAAAATTCAACTCGACAAATCAGAGTTTTTAAGAAAAGAAGTACAATTTTTAGGTCATATTATCACTAATGATGGCGTTAAGCCAAACCCAGAAAAAATCAAAGCTATTTTAAATTATCCAATTCCGAAGTCTACAAAAGAAATAAAAGGATTTTTAGGACTTTTAGGTTATTACCGAAAATTTATAAAAGATTTCGCTAAATTAACGAAACCGCTTACTAATTGTTTGAAAAAGGGTGCTAAAATTGAGCATAATGAAACATTTTTGAAAACATTTGAAGATTGCAAAAATTTATTAACAAATGATCCGATACTTCAATATCCTGATTTTGAAAAACCATTCAATTTAACTTGTGATGCAAGCAATTTTGCTTTAGGAGCAATACTATCGCAGGGACCAATTGGTAGTGATAAACCTGTAGCGTATGCATCGCGAACATTAAATCAAGCAGAGCAAAACTATTCGACAATTGAAAAAGAGCTTTTGGCAATAGTCTGGTCCACGAAATATTTTAGGCCGTATTTGTATGGTCGAAAATTCAAAATTATTACTGATCATAAACCATTACAGTGGCTATTTTCACTCAAAGAGCCGCAATCACGTCTCGTACGTTGGCGCCTCAAGCTAGAGGAGTACGACTACGAAATTTGTTATAAAAAAGGTAAAAAGAATACCAATGCCGATGCTCTCTCTCGTATCGAAATTCATACTAAAGATATTTCAGAAAACCCAAATTTAAATAAGAATTTAGGCAAAACTCCCTTTGAAGAATTCATGGATAGTTTTAACAAAATGTTATCAACTGGTGACAATCAATCAATCGATATTAATAATACACCTGAAACTAACGATAATCTTAATGATGATCAATTACCTGACAATGACAATTTATCAATGATAGCAAACATTAGCGAACCACCAAATCAAAACAATGGTGAAAGTACTGAAACAGCTCACAGTAGTACTGAAAATCCTGTACAACTTATTGAAATTTCAGAAAAACCTTTAAACTATTATCAAAATCAAATTATAATAAAAACAGTGAATATGCCTGTGGGAGAACCTATTATACAAAAACTATTTTCTCAAACAAAAACCAGAACCATTGTAAATTTTGTTTAAAATCAAATTGAAACCAATACAATTAATTTCTTTAAAAATTATATTGAACCGAACAAAACTTACGCAATCTCTATTGAAATTGAAAATATCACACCAGACCTTTGTAACGTAATTAAAAATACATTTAAAAATTCCACTTTTAAATTAGTACGATGTACCTGTCTTTTGGAAGATATTCAGGACTCAGAACGACAAAAAGAGTTAGTACAATATATACATGATGGCAAAAGAAACCACAGAGGTATAACCGAAACCGAACTACAGATTCGCAGAAAATATTACTGGCCGAATATAAAAATTGATGTTCAAAATCATATCAATAACTGTGACATTTGCCAAACAACAAAATATGAAAGAAACCCTCATCGTATTATTTTACAACTTACACCTACAGCAAAGAAACCATTCGAAGTCGTACATTTAGACACACTTCAAATTAAAAATCAAAAATTTTTAACAATCGTGGATTCATTTTCTAAATATGGTCAAGCTTATCCAATGACAAGTGCTAACATGATACATACTATACAATGTATTGTAAAATATATGTCTCACCACGGATTACCAATAAGTTTCGTATCTGATAATGGTACTGAATTTAAATATAAAGTTATGAACGATTTTATTAAATTACATAAAATCAATATTCATTACATTACGCCACAGAATCCTAATAGTAATGGTGTAATCGAACGTTTTCATTCGACCATTTTGGAACATTTAAGAGTTTTAAACATAAAAATGCCAAATTCCAATATTATAGATTTAATGCCATATGCAATTTGGGGATATAATCATTCAATACATTCTGTTACAAAATTAAAACCAATTGAAATTATTAATGGTCACTTAGATACCAATGATCCTTTCGATATTGATCTTAATAAGGCACTTATCACAAATTATATAGAATTACACAAAGAAAAAGTACGCTTAATGTATGATCACATACATAATATCTCGCAAATACACAAAGAGAATATAATAAGTAAACAAAACGAAAAGCGCATTGAACCTCCTACGTATACTTTGGAGAAACCTGCTTACAAAATTTTACCAAATCGTGATAAAATTGAACCCAGATTTAGAAAAGAGATAGCTACAGGACAAGATGATATTAAATTAACAACAAAAAAGCGAACATTGCATAAGCAAGTATTTAAAAAGCCTCGATTACAACGAAAAACATTGTTACAGGCTCATCACTCTAGGGACCCTCGTCCTGGCCCAAGTACCGAAAATGGAAATAACTAACCTAAATAAAAATCCAGGTATACTTCCGTTCAAATTAGGGTATGCAAGAGTCAAAATTGCCACCCACACCTTCCTTCATTATTTTGATTTAATTCCTATATCAAATCAAATTAATATAATAAAACGACAATATGTTAATGTTACAAAAACTATAGAACAAGAACTAAGTTCACCATATTCATTTGCGTTGCAAAACTTTAATCAAGGTATACAATTCCAATTAGAATCGGTAGAAAATAAATTTGATTCTATATATCCTTTTTTCGATAATAATCGTCTAAAAAGAGGTTTAATAAATGGATTGGGATCAATAATAAAATCAATTTCTGGAAATCTAGATCAAGAAGATGCAGTAAAATATGATAAAGCTATTGAAAATTTGCAAGACAAGCAAAGGCAAATAATATCTCAAGTCAATAAACAGATTTCTTTAACAACTAAAATTTTAGACAATTATAATAAAACACTTTCATTAGTATTACATAACCAAGATGTAATTACTAATGGTATAGAAAGAATTCAAAATAATTTGAACAAATTTGTATTCAAGTTTTCACGTTACATGAGGATTCGCGATGTACTCGATCAATTAAGTATTAATCTAAGTATGGTTATGCAATTATTAACAAATATTGAAAATAGTATATCTTTCGCGAAATTGGGAACTTTACATCATAGCATTTTAAAATTAGACGAGATGGAGGCCATTTTTTTTTTTTAATCTGTACATCGAAGAGGCGATTAATGTGGTAAAAGATAGAGTAGATTTCGGGATTAAAGTACAGGGACAGAAACTAAAAATGCTGAGATTCGCGGATGATATAGCAGTATTAGCATCTAGTAAGGAGGAACTAGAATCAGCATTGAACGAAATGGAGGCAGTGTTGACAGAGGAATACGGAATGAGGGTGAATAAAAACAAAACTAAAGTGTTCGTGTGCAGAGGGCGCGAGAGCAGAGCAAAAACGAAAGTACAAATTAATAATGAAAGATTGGAGGAAGTTAAAGACTTCACTTATTTAGGAAGTAAAATAAATTGGGATGGAAGAAGCGATAAAGACATAAAACAAAGAATAGCGCAGGGTAGAGTAGCTTTTAACAAAAAGAAAGCACTTTTATGCTCGGGGGTAATAAACTTAGAAACAAGGAAGAGATTTTTGAAAACATATGTATGGAGCACGGCACTTTACGGCTGTGAAACCTGGACGGTAGGGGAAGCAAGTAGGAAGAAATTAGAAGCTTTTGAGATGTGGTGTTACCGAAGAATGATGAAAATACCATGGACTGATAGGGTTAGAAACGAAGAAGTATTGGAGAAAGTCGGCGAGAAAAGGAGTATGTGGAAAAACTTAAAGAAGAGAAGAGATAGAATGGTAGGCCACTTGCTGAGACATGGGGGAATAGTCCGCGATATTTTGGAGGCAGAAATAGGAGTGAAGAAAGGCAGAGGTAGGCCTAGATTAGACTACTGCTCGCAAATAGTAAGGGATGTAGGTTGTAGCACAATTAGCGAAATGCGTAGGTTAGCACAAGATAGGAGAAGCTGGAGGTTAGCGTCCAACCAGTCTTAGGACTGATGACCTAATGATGATGATGATGGAGGCCATTGTCGAAAAACTTGTGGAATTGCATTCACAAAAACAATTGATGTATTTTAACAAAAATGACTTATATAAGTATTATGATATAGTTCAGGTAAAAGCATTTTATTCAGGGAAACGGTTAATATTCGCACTAGAGTTTCCTCTTGTACATCCTGATAAATTTTTCCATTACCACCTGTATTCCATACCTACCTCAATGTCTATCACTATTATACCTGAAAATACTTACCTTACCATGGGCAGTGACTCTTATCAGTACCAGCCGCTGCCATGCCGAAATATGGACCCTGTATATTTTTGTGAGGACAATAACCTAATTAATGGAATTCGGGAAGAAGACTGTGTATTCTCGTTACTACAACTATCTGGCAACAATACTAATTGCGAGCAAACACCTATATCAATTAACAGCCACTTTATTGAACAAATCACTAATGGCTATTATATCGCTATATTCCCAGACCCTCTAAAGGTCCAAATTCAGTGTGAAAAAATGGACTTTACAACATTACAAGGCAATTATCTCATTACATTACCACCAAAGTGTATTTTTCAAACTCCAGCATACAGGTACATTAATGAAGAAGAAGTTCTAGAAGGTCAACCATTATTATTACCTGAGATAAAAATATCGAAAATAAAAAATAACGATTCCACTATCAAAGTAAACATTAAGAATATCCCGCTTGATCAATTACATATGCTTCAGCAAGAGCAACAGCAGATAAAACTGATTAATCCTGATAACAACCCCTTAATCAGACCTAATCTATGGACAATCCCTTTATATGCTATAATGGTAGTTATTTTTATAGCATTTATTGTTCATAAAATTTGGAGATGGAGATCGAGAAAGCCCTCTATCCAGCCTGACGAAGAAGAACCCCAAAACTCCGGATCACGTGGAAAATCCAATGTGAAAGTTTTATTTGTTCCCGATAAAACTTCCCTCTAAGGGTGGAGGAGTTACGTCATCCCACTGCACCGCAGCATATAAGAATAAGATGATACTATATTGCTGACTATTAAATTTCATTATACTTTTGTTCTAGTTCCGTAGGTTACACAGTCAGTCTGTATTATACTCTCTTGTAATTAACATAAAATATATATTGTATAATTAATCCAGAAATAAAGTTCGTTCTGTTCGTTTTAAATCAAATTGTAAAAGTTTTTAAAAACCGTTCGGTTGTTACACGAAACGTAACTATTATTTTATTTATTATTTTTCCTCCAACTTAAAACAATTATCATTTATAAGAGTTGTTTTGTATTATATTTATATGTTATAAAATAATCTACAAAACTGAATAATATTGCCTCCAAGTATAGCTGAATTATTTAAAGGTGATTTACATGAAAAATGTA
This sequence comes from Rosalia funebris, assembly GCA_037954035.1. Taxonomy (NCBI): domain Eukaryota; kingdom Metazoa; phylum Arthropoda; class Insecta; order Coleoptera; family Cerambycidae; genus Rosalia; species Rosalia funebris. The sequence continues at coordinate 39,738,295 of JAZFAV010000015.1, forward strand.
CACATATTTTTCTCATAATCTTTCCAATGGGAAAACTCATCTCTGTCGTTAAATTGAGTATAAGAGATGAATGATATTTCTTTCTGTTATAGAACGGTACCTAAATATTTGCCTGAAGCACACATAAATATTTTCCATAATTTCATAGAACTAATTGTTTCTGAACCTTAAAATAATTGTTATGATTTAAATATTGCATTGTATCATATTTATATGATAAAAAATAAACTACAAAACTGAATGTTGCCTCCAAGTATAGCTGAATTGTTTAAATGTGATTTTTGTCAAAAATGTACACACTTTTTTCACATAATTTTCCCAATGGCGCAGCTATATTATTCTTTGTCATTAAATCGATAATGAGAGATAAATGATATTTCTTCCTGCTACAAAATGGAATGTAAATGTTTGTCTGAAAAAAACTATTAGTGGGTGACAGTAATATATACCTACCTACTATGCAGGTATATTATACAGGTCAGGGAAATTTTTCAGGATCATCGAACTTTGTACTGATATCAGTTAATAAGCTGGTTCCTGGATTAAAATTATACTGAATAATACAGTTAAGTAATTATAAATCTGAACAATTTGTTTCATATCCTTCAGAGTTGTTGCTCTCTCGGTATATGAAATGTGAAAATCTGAAAATAGATATATATCGTTTTAATGAACGTGTCATATATTCCTAAAATATTATTGTTACCTATGTATGGCATATCAGTTATTAAGATTTTAAATGTAATTGCTTTGAATGTTCCCGTTTCTTTTGTAAGTAGGACGATTATTGTATTTTCCCTACACCCAAAGAACAACTTATTTGCTTTGGATATGAAACAAATATGTTTCTCTTATAAATAACAAATTTCTTCTGAAAAAATATTTCTGGAATTTATTACTGGAGTAGGTTGGAACCTTTGGTGTGAAGGTAACACTGACTTAGTTTTCCAAAAAACACTAAATCACTATACACTACACTCGACGCGCGTTTCGCCAACAAAGTTGGCATAATATGGAGATTATTAAAACCGGTGTCAGTTTTAATCATCTCCAGATGATGCCAACTGTATTAGCGAAACGCGCTTCTAGTCTAGTGTATACCTAGTGTTTTCGTGTTTTATGAAAAACTAAGTCGCTGGAATTTATTAGCAAACCCAGTCAATACATATATTTAGATATGATCTAATGGTCTCGTTTATTACGTAAAATACATTCTTTATGTGAAATAGATTCTCTCTTGAAACAGAACTGTTCATTATTAGTTAACAAATTTGTCAATTAAAAGTGTAAACATATTTATTTCCACTGCCTATTAGAACCATGTAGTTTTATCTATTCTAAGTAACGTTTTAAATATATTGAATGTATCTTGTCATCAAGCAACATTATTTAGTTATTAGAATAATGAGGTAGTATTATATAGAATAGCAAGACTATTACATAATCGCTGTAGGGAACAACTACTCCTCAGGCTAAAGCCCCGCCAGGCATTGAATTATACATACCTAACAGCGATCCTCGACCTCTTTCCCGTGTTTCTGCACGGCCAGACCATTTCTTTAAAGGGACCCCGCCGCCAGTAGGATTCGACATTTGTCCCGAATGGAATCCGAACGACAGACAGTTGTTTCGAACTTATTAGTTCTCATCAGTACCGTACACGGTACGCCGATCCAGGATAAATTCCGAAACAAATCCTTGGGGTTTTCATCTAAATCGATAAGATCTATGTCTGTAACTTACATGTCGGGAATCGAGAAAGGAACCACCAAACCCCAAAGTGGTTATCAATTGGTTAGCAATTAACATATTACATAATCGCTATTACATAATCGCTGTAGGAAACACCTACTCCACGAGCTAAAGCCCCGCCAGTCATTGAATTATACCTAACAGCGATCTTCGACCCCTTTCTCGTGTTTCTGCACGACCAGAAACACGTTCTGAACGTTTCTTTTTTTTTTTTTTTGAAAAGGGACCCCGTCACAGGTAGGATTCGACATTTGTCATTGATGGAATCCGAACGAGAGACAGCTATTTCGAACTTATTAGTTCTCATCAGTGCCGTTAAAATAGTATTAAATTAAGCGTAATTATAGTTATTTAATTAATAGCCAAGTATGAAATACCGTTTTCACAAATTTGTTGTTGTTTCATGTTTTTTTTTTCTTTTTTTAATTTGTATTAAACCGGCGCTTTGTTATTTTTCACTCTATCGTTATTTCATAGAACAATTGTGAGGGTTTTAATTTTTGCTGCTTCGTGCTCTTTACGTAGTTGTGACTAGGTGTCCTTGTAACGGCGGCGGCGTAGTTGGTGTAACCTAACAGTTAAGTAAAAATTATTCCAAGATAAAATTTTAGTGCCCTATTTCTAATAAAGCCGTGACATCTGTGTGTCCTTGACTAATGACAAACACGTTCAAGTTTCAATAGTGTAAGTAAACAGATTTACTTAGAGCGAAATGTCTAAGTAAATGTCTTGTATCTGTCAACTTTATATTCTTGTATTTACATAAAATTGTGTTATCTGTGACTATTATCAGAACATGTAATTATTTATTGTATATAAATTTTTCGGAACAAGAGAAATTATTACTCTTACCGAGTATCTTACTTTATTTATTTACTTTAAACTAATATACTTACACCGTTTTTAGCTATATATGTTATGATTATATCATAGCATCTTATATTGTACTTATAATTACACAGGCCAACAAAGATTTAGTGATCGGCCTTTTTTGACTTTTTGGCTTAGTTACATACCATGAACTACAGAAACACTATTTTTTTTTTGTTTGCATCACGTACCAGTATTTGTAAGTGTACATTGTACAATAATTTGTAGTTTTTGAAACTGTGGTTTTATAAAATTAAATTTTGCCTCAATCTTTGCGGCACCCCTGTATTTAATCGGTTTGAAGCGTACACACAAGTGTGAGGGATTTACTGAAACAGAGTTGGCCGGAGGGGATACTCCGGTTTTATACTATTCAGGTATTTACATAGTCGCTGTAGTACGTTTTTAATGTGTGTACGTTTAGTTGTGACATCGCTTCGTGTGTTTTTATTTTGTTTTAAAAATACCTAGAAGTTGTAAAAATACACCAAATATATTTTGGTATAAACTTAACATCTGGTTCAAAAAACGTTATTTATGTAAATTTGGTTGATAAATTCTTTTTATTCTCTGAAAAAAATTATGTTGCCACCACTTCATATTAATTAATTAGGATTAATGAAACAATATATAAAGGCTTTCGATAATAATGGAAATTGTTGCAAGTACTTATGTGGCAAATTTCCAGCTCTTTCTGAAGCAAAATAAAAGGAAGGCATTTTCGTAGAACCACAAATTAGAAAAATAATGCAGGACCAAAAGTTTGAAAAACAATGATAGAAATTGAAAAAAAATCTTTGCTTTAAAAATGTAACAGAATTTTTTTTAGGAAATTACGAACATGCACAGTATGAGGATAAGCTGGATAAGTTTAAGCAACTTGGTTGTGGTTTATATTTTTATGGGAGTATAAAAATTCATTTTCTGCATGCTCATCTGGAACTTTCCAGAACATTTTTATTAATGTTAATGAGGAGCAAGGTGAAAGGTTCCATCAAGACATATACGAGATGAAAAGGAGGTACCAGGGTCCCAGAGAGTACCAGAGAGAACATCCAACGAATTATTACACAAGAAAAACTACAAAACGAAGTTTTTGTTAAAAAAGGAGAGATTTTCAAAGAAAAAAGAAATTAGAGACTCAAAAACTATTTGTGTTGTTGCTTTTTACTATGTTTTGTAATGTTTATTAAATATAATGTTTATTAAAATGTACTTTTTCCTTTAGTTTTTAATTTATTATGATTAGTCAGTCGATCAAAAACCTTACGTGAGGGGCAAAAACGGAAGGTAGATATGAAATCAGCGTAAATAATTCACTTATAATTACTTACCTATCGTAACCAAATCAACTTTTAAAACGTCAAAATTTATAGGCTTGTGTTAATTGTCTGTATATTATTATTGTTATTGTTATATTATTGTATACAAAGAAGAAAACATATTATTATTTTCGGAAAAACCGGAAATTAAATACTAATGACTTACTGTGATTCAAAATGTACCTATCTATTATAAGCTGTAAATTGACATGTCTTAAAAATATCATGTAATATTCTTCATGGTTTTTAAATTATATCGAAATTATTCCTGTTATCCTGTACATAAAAATAATATTAAACACGTTCGAATAACTACTGCGGTATATATTTTCGGTGTATAACCTCTTTTTATATAATTCGCGTGGGCATCTATGTTAATTTGCTAACTCCTCAATAAATTAATGTGGCACCAAATAAGGTCAGAATGCGTATGCCCATTTATAATCCACTTCCAAGGTCCCATCAATACATAATTCATATTGTTCATTCTCGTTTCATCACCCGAACAACACCTAAGGTTATTTTTTTGTGAAGTTAGCCAACTCAATTCGTCAGATGCAGTAAAGTCGAGTATTCGTCTCGTATACGGTTTATCAAAGCATTCGTGAAGTGTATCGCATTTCATCGCGGCATAAACATGTCATATTTTCCACCCCTTTAAGTTATGGTGTTACGACCCTATTAATCAAGACTGATACGGCGGTTCATGACTGCGGATTCGACTGTGAAAATTCAGATAACGGTTTTACTATGCTAGACGTGTATGAAGACAAGTTAATCTGTAGAAAGATACGTTCCTATATTAGAGATACCTTATCTAATCATTCGATTAGGGAGTAATTTATGAGATGACACGGTCGGTTGGTTTATTTTCTTACATGTATATTTTTTATTCCCCCAGGCCGACTGTGTCATCTCTTATGACATTCAAGATTAATATTCTAAGGGATGATAACTTTTTTATATTTCTGTTTGATATGAGAACGTTTTAGCTAGCACGAGTTGTCTATGGAATAAAAATATAGTCTTGCTTATCTAGCAGGGATGTTAGGAAAGACGACTATAAAAATATACAGACAAAAAGCTTCAAAACAACACGCACACAAATAAACAAATATATTTTTTAGCGTACTACAATTAGAACACTAAACTGTTAGTGTGCAGAGGGCGCGAGAGCAGAGCAAAAACGAAAGTACAAATTAATAATGAAAGATTGGAGGAAGTTAAAGACTTCACTTATTTAGGAAGTAAAATAAATTGGGATGGAAGAAGCGATAAAGATATAAAACAAAGAATAACGCAGGGTCGAGTAGCTCTTAACAAAAAGAAAGCACTTTTATGCTCGGGGGTAATAAACTTAGAAACAAGGAAGAGATTTTCGAAAACGTATGCATGGAGTATGGCACTATACGGTTGCCAAACCTGGACGGTAGGGGAAGCAAGTAGGAAGAAATTAGAAGCTTTTGAGATGTGGTGTTACCGAAGAATGATGAAAATACCGTGGACTGATAGGGTTAGAAACGAAGAAGTATTAGAGAAAGTCGGCGAGAAAAGAAGTATGTGAGAAAACATAAAGAAGAGAAGAGATAGAATGGTAGGCCACTTGCTGAGACATGGGGGAATAGTCCGCGATATTTTGGACGCAGAAATAGGAGTGAAGAAAGACAGAGGTAGGCCTAGATTACACCATTGTTGGCAAATAGTAAGGGATGTAGGTTGTAGCACAATTAGCGAAATGCGTAGGTTAGCACAAGACAGGAGAGGCTGGAGGTTAGCGTCCAACCAGTCTTAGGACTGATGACCTCATGATTATGATAATTAGAACACTAATTATTTGCTACTAAGCTGATTTATCGTTTAAATTAACCCTAAAAACAAAAGTATTACAATTCATACTATTAAAATTCATATTGTCTTAAAAGAAATTTTGATTGCTATAAATCAAGCTAAAAAGGTTATTATTTTCAATATAAGTTACATTATTAGTCTTTATATACAAGGTATCACACAATGCCAGGTTTGACATTGTCTATATATACAGAGTAGGGACTGAATAAATCCCGCTATATATTTTCAGTCCCGGTATTTACAGAATGAAAATTTTTAGTCCCGCTGGATCGCGGTATTTCCGGGATCCCGCATGGCTAGCATAAAATTTTAGAAAGTATATTAAGCATAACTAGGAATATAAATAAAACACAAGTTTCTTAATTTATTTTTTAATAAAAAATCACAAATGAAAAAAGAAAAAAAATAATATACTGAAAATGTTTCCTTAGAAAACATAACATACTCGATGTATCGTCATCCAGATTGCTTCCTATATTGGTTAGTAACATATAAGTCGGAAATCGAGGAAGGAACTACCGAACCGCCAAGTAGTTATCAAAGTAGTTCCCGAATAGCAAGGCTATTACAACGGAAACTATTCGGGAACTACTTTGATAACTGCTTGGCGGTTTGGTAGTTCCTTCCTCGATTTCCGACTTATATGTTACTGACATAGATCGAATCGATAAAGATGTATACCCCACAATTTTCATTCGGCATTTGTCCTGGATCGGCGTACCGTGTACAGCACTCATGAGGACTAATTAGTTCGAAACAGCTGTATGTCGTTCGGTTCCAATCCGGGACAAATGTCGAATCCTACCTGTGGCGGGTTATTATTTTTTAAAATCTTATATTGGTCGTAAAATAACCATATGCCGAAAACGCCCGTTTAACTTCCACACTTGTAAGCGGAATTAATTTAAGACAATTGAGTCATATCAAGGTATTTACCTCTTGTTCCACCAGACTCAAGCGAAGCCATCTCCTTTAAATGAGTGACTCTAATGAATTTATGTCTGACTTTGGTCTTGTGATGTACATGTAGAATATATTCTAATTCTTCTCGTAATGAAATTGACAAAGAGGTAAGAGGTAGAAGCTTTTTCAGTCTGTGCAAGTGTAGAAAGGGGCATCTCATTTTCTTGTTCCTCGAGCAGTTAAGTTACAGGTATTATTTCGGTATCATCGTTCTGGTTCTGCTTGCAATATAATCTTTATTATATTGCAATCGATTATTCCTTTAATGTCTTTGCTTATCACCAATTTAGATGTTAAAGGTGTCATCTTGATTCTCTGTTTGAAGTTCAACATATTTAAATGCGTTTTGGATGTACATCAAAGTCGCTATCAAATTAGTAAGCCGACGCTGTGAAATTTTTCGTCTCAGAACAGCACACAGTGCAGTGCTCAGAACACACACAGTCCCTGATCCGAATCAAAAGTCAAAACCCGATAGATCCGACACTATTTAGTTGAGTTCTCGTACTCGTAACAAGAATAAATGTCGACGACACACACACACACACACACACACACACACACACACACACACACACACACACACACACACACACACACACACACAACCCGCGCGCGTACGCACGCACGCACACACACGCACACACACACACACACACACAAAATGGTTTAAGAACCATTTCTTTTTGGTTTTTAGTCCAAAAAACGAAAAATAAACCCTAGAAAAAAATTTGTTTACACGATTACATTACTTCTCCGCGTATAGTGGAGTGCTGAAAAGTAAAAATATACCCAGTTATTGAATTCATTATTTAATAATTGGGTACATTCTTGACAAGATCGTTTTATTGTATCCACTAGTAGGATACCATTGTGAAACGATTTACTTTATTTAACGAGTAAATAAATAATTACGTATCTGAATTTTGGAAATCTATAGTCAATTTATGAAGAAGAAAACCTGGCACAGTTCGTTCACAGTAATTATCATATTAGTGATATTCATTATTGTTTTTCATAAACCCACATAAGAAATGTGGAAACCCACTGAAGAATCCAGTGCAGAGTACCATCTATGAATCGCAATTTTCCTACGCCCATACCTTTCATACACCCCCAGATCATTAGAGACGCAGGGAACTTCACTTTCCTAACCAAACAATCAGGATGATAAGTTTCCTGTGGGGTTCTTAGCACACGTTTTCTGATATCACCCAAACAGTTTCCAAATTTGGATTCGTCACTCCAAGTTACCTGGTGCCATTATTATAAAGTCCAGTGCTTATGTTCTCTGGCCCACCGTAACCGATTAATTTTCTTTTAGTTCGATTAGTTTGTCATTAGTCTTTTAGTCAATAACGGTTTTTTTTTGCCTGCAGGAAAAACCGGTAAGTTCAAAGGTAAAATGTAAAGAATCAAACTTTACCTTGTACAATTTGTATCCTATTTTTTATTCAGCATTTAGTTGTGGATCCAGAAACATTTTTTCCAATGGTAATTGCCTCTATAGTACTATAATTTCTTTTGCACTGGATCATCGGTTTGTTGTTACACTCTTCTTCAGAGCATGTTGATTTAAGCGTGAAATTTGGGGTGGTCGGTCACTTTTGTCCCTTTGGGCTGTGCATTTAGTTTTTTTATACGAGTTGTTAATGCCTTGCGCTGTAGATTTAGGAAGCGAATAAGTAGCAGTTATTTTCCGAGACGAAATTTCCTGTTTATGAGCAAGAAAATCAATTGTTAAAATTGATTTTCGCATATCGTCACTTAATGCCACCATTAATGACCTGCCATTGTTTTGGAAAAATTTAGCAGACGCGTCCAAAACACACATTATAATACCCGTTTCACTTTGACAAGAGATTTTATTGTTTTAAAATGCTACGAACGTTTAGCAAAATATATATTTAAGCAACTGGCCGAACTAGCCTCAACCGCTCTTGAGGTTTATTATTAACAAACTTGTCATTGGCAAAAGTTAATACTTTGTTTCTATTATCAATACTTTTCTTTAATTAAGTAATTTTAATAGCGTTGTTACTTTTATTTAAATATATTAGTTGTGAAATTATGTCTAGCCAAACTATTATGAGCCTGGGCTCGTATGTGATGTTATTGACGTCAACATCAAAATCCCACTAAAACTATTGCTGACATTTTTAATGTTCTGAGCCAAAGTCCACATACATACATACATACATACAATTCCACATACAATTAATTACTACAAAATCACTGACGACTAGAATCAGCTACCTGGTGTCTATTAAACAATTCAATTTCAACAACAATTCAATGTTGATACCCAGCAAATTATGCCCTTTTGAAATTGCCCATCACAAACAAATGTTTATGCTTATCTTTCGACTGTGTATCCAAGAAATCTTTTAATTTATGTAGTAATATCTGAAAGTATGTCTTTATTTTTGTGTGAATTTGAATAGAATCATCCTATAGTGAGAGTTATAAATAGATAATCAAATGAGACCTACCGCATAGAACAGAAGTCTTCTTTGAAAAAAAAATATATATTACTCCAACGCTTATCGATTTTTTCGTCGAATTTTATCAAAATAATAAATTTAACACACCAAAACAACAATAATAATTAGCTTATCTCGTCAGAGGCAATTAGAGGGCCAGTAATGATGAATGAAAGTATTGATAAACATTCTCTGCAGCTGGCCAGCAGTCATCGGGGTCAGTTCTGGGGTCGAGATTGACGAGCAGGAGCAGTTGCTGATAGTCCTGGCGCCGATTCTCAAACAGAGCGTGGACAATAAACATGGATTAGCCACCACACATTCATAATTACCCAATCACTCTTTTTCATTAACGCGCACAGCTGATTATAATAGTTGCTGTTTGTTTATTCGGATTTTACCAGGGCTGTAGTTAGGAGTCTTCAAATCTCCTTAAATCTTGGACACTGTCGAATGAAAATATATTCAGAAAATTCGTATTGTGCCAAGAAATTTTGTTTGTTAATTTGTTTTGAAAATATCAATGAATACTGAATGATAATGAATCGACAATGAATACCGCATTTCATAATTAAAATAATAAATTCGATATTATGTGGATTTGATTTTGAAAAAAACTCTTGGTCATTTTGAATGATACAACGAGTCAATTTCCCTTCCTATTTTTCCGAAAGCTTGACTAACACCGTTCAACTGTTCAACAATACAAATCACTTTAGTGAATTTTTGAAGGTGAATAATTATATCTGATTCGATATTTTCAATATTATCTGGTGATGTTAGTTCAATATTTCCTGGCGTAATCTGTCTTACATACAGGGTAGGGCAGAGCAACTTGCTTATTTAGAAATTCAATTTAAAAAAAGTAATGCAGATATATATTTAATTCTTTGAACAGCATTAAGTACAATACTCAAATTTTATGTTTACACTATTTTAAATATATCAAGAAAATGGCGTCCATTATTCTCAATACTTACAAATCGAACTTGGAAGTTTAGTTTAACTCTTTCCATCATATCGACAGGTATGTTGGCGACAGCTTGACGAATACTGTTCTTCAGTTGAACCAGGGTCCTAGGACAATCGAGGCATGCCAAGAAGCGCCTCACATGTATTTTCTCGAGCAACAAAATCGCGTGGATTAAGTTCCTGCACCGCAGCCAATTTGTAGGGATTAAATTTTAATTCTTCATGAAGGATTCGCCTCACAGAACGAGCAGGCAACTTAACAGCAACTGCATGTTGGCGAACAGAGCGCTGAGGGGATCGCAAAACAGAAAGCCTTACCATGCCAGTGTTTTGGGTTGACCTTACTGTTCTTGTACTTTTCTTTAAATCATCAGTTTCCCTGAAGTTGTTTACCCATGAAACAATCGACTACCGGCCAGGAATACGACCACGGGGCGCAATATTGAAATGGGTACAGAATGTACGTTGCGTGGCGATGATTACAAAAGTATGCATCGACAGCGAACGCACGCTCTCGAATGTGCCTACCATCACCCTCCTAGGAGCAACCATCGGTTCAGGGCGCCAAATTCAAATAAGCAAGTTGCTCTGCCCTACCCTGTATAAAAAATCACGAGGCGTGCGTGAACATTTCGCATCTAAGGCTGAGGTTACATTGGATCAGAATTCGCGAGAAAATTTATTCGTACGAATTCTTAAGAGACGTCTCATATGAAATGCATGGTTACACTTCTCACATATGTATAACATATGTAATAACATAATATGTAAGACACTTCAGCGAAATCAAAAATGTAAGATCTTAACCAATTTATGTCAGATATTTCACGCAAACAGTTTAAATCCTATGTTTTAAAATGTGAGAGGAAGTGTTTAAAAAAAAAAAAAATAACGCCGGGAAAATAACGTGTGTACTTAGTTCCAATGCGGCTGTTCTAACTAGGTAAATACTATCAAGTATTTAAGATACTAGCTTAATATTCCACTTTCCATGTATCCAAATAAGCTGTTACGATTAGTGAACGAGAGATTATTGTAAAGCAATAGTCGACAGTACACGGAATATTAACTGCACCGCTATATTCACCCTGAACCTAACAATTTAATGACTCGATACAATAGCATTTTGTCGTAGGGGACATGAGGTTTTTTATTTTTTATCAGATTATGTTAGAATTTGAGTTTATGATAATGGGGTCATTTACATTAAAGTTACGAGTATGCCAGAAAGTATCCTGAAACTGTATATAATAAACCAAATAATTAACCAAAGGTAAACAATAACAAATACGTACGTATGCCCTATACGTATCCATAGAATTAAAAAATATATATTAACTAGGTAAAACAGATACCTAATATTACATCTATCTATATATTAGTAAATGATTAATGAATATTTAAAACCTACTCTACACTAGTCGATACTCACATTACTTAAAGATATCAATATTAAATATACACCTAAACTATACTTATCATCAATAATATAAACAACCAAACACCAAATTGATGCAATAATCGCAAAAGATGATGTGGTTGTTCTCTTACAACATACTAGAGTGGGTTGGAACCTGTGATGTGAATATATAACTGACGTAGTTTTCCACAAACTACCAAAACACTATACAATACACTAGACGCGCGTTTCGCCAACAAAGTTGGTATCATCTGGAGATGATTAAAACTCTCAAATTCAAACTATCAGAGTTTTAATCATCTTCAGATGATGCCAATTTTGTTGGCGAAACGCGCGTCGAGTGTGTGTGGTATAGTGTTTTGGTGTCTTGTGGAAAAATACGTCATTCTTACAACATAACCAAATCTTTTTAAATTTTATTCACAAATTGATAAGAAGATACAAAAAATGAAGTTTAAATGCTAGATCATTACAACAGTTAATTATCGGGATAGATACATGAACGAACAGTAGCCACAGAAATTGAATGGAAAGAATGAGATCCGAAAACAGTAATAATGAAATTATACAATATGTATGTATAAAGATATACCAGAAACTATCTTGAAACCTTGCAGTGGCGGCTGGTCAGGCTGGTGGCAGGGTGGGCAGTGCTCACCCAGCTGTTTCCTAGAAGAAGAGGAACACACACTTCCAAAGGTCGTTATTTATCGTTTATAGAAATTAGTGAAGATATAATTATGTAATATGTAATTAACTAAATGCACTATATATTACATAACAACAATAATACAATGAAAAGTTCTGATTATATATACTAATACTAACAGCGCAACCGTGGTGGAAAATTGCAGTGCAAGTAAGTGCAGCAATTCACTCTTCTAACCGTGGAATAATTACTTACCTAGCGTGGTTGCCTAGCGTGGTGCAGCGCCGGGTGGGCAGCCACGCCATTTGCCTTTCTGGCTTTGTAGGTACATACGAGACAGCGCAAGCGCCTCGCACAAATGAAAAATTATATTTATTGCTTTAATAAATAAATACAAGTAAATAAGTGTCTACCAAGATTAGTTTTAAAATTAATATTGATATTATTGACATAGGTATACTTTCAACATCCCTTGAAAGTTTAAATTATTTCACAATAATATAGAAACATGATAATCTGGAATATAAAATTAAATAAATAGTAAACACATGAATAGAATTAATTAATTAATAGAATTACGAATGATTTGAAGACATAAAAACAAAATAATACACGTGTAAACTACATGAAACTATTTGAAACACGGGCACAGCTTACTCGAGTCTCGAGTAAGCTGTGACACGGGTGGGCTAGACTACCCTGCTGAAGAAGCCTTCGGCAAAGCGGGGAAGGAATCGAGAATCTCCGATCTCCATATTTCCGAGTTCAATTTTCAGAGACATTGTAGAACCTTGTATCTCAGCGAGGTCTGTACTCTGTAGGTTAGGATTTTCAAAATTTTAACGGTTCTTTAACAATAATTACAATAAATTAGTGCGGCGCGGCGATCTGTCTGTGGAAGTTGGTGCTTTACATTTGTGTTTGTTTAGTATTGTATTTATTTAGTATTTATACTATGGCGAACGTGAGATAATTTCTCTATAACAGTATTTGTTATATTATTAAGTAACATTATTTTGGTGATTAATGTATTAGAAAATGTGTAAATATAAAAATTGTCTAGCATTCATAAGAGTCTGTACTAGTTTTATGCAATTTTAGTGCTATGTATTTTCAACTTGAAAGCTGAATTTTAAATCTTAACAATATACTTGTACAGTGACTAACATTGAGTGATGAGTCAAAGTTTTTTTTACTATATTTTACTTCATTATTTTGCATTATATAACCTACTAATAGTTAGTTGTTGCCCACCCATGACAAATCACCACAAGCCGCCACTGAAACCTTGTATACGGTTTAAATTTTTTGTATAATGTGGGTTAGGAGTTTTGTTCAAGAACTATTAATTTTTTTTTTGAGTATTTAATTGGGTTTTTTGGGACAAAATTGTTTTGATAAAGGTTCAAGAAAGTTTCAATTACTGTTCTTCTTTTCAAAATCTTGTCGAATATGCAACAAGACCCCTGATCACGTGATATTGGCGTGCATAAAACTTAAAAATTTGTCAGGAATGCCGATTCAATTGGTATTTTTTCAAAACGACCATTCCGTCAGGCATTATATCGAAACACGTCTGTGCTATTCGATTTATCTAACATTCCAGCAGAAACACCTAAAAGAAACAGATTGTCGTGGTCCTCAAACCGGAACATCGGCATAAAGAAAACAGACAATTATAGCCATATCAGTAAATCCAGACTTTGTTTACATTCATACAAGTCAGCAGGCCCAGCTGATAATCGTGTCTTGCAGCTGCAAGGTGGGTTAAGTGGCACTTCCCAGTCGTTTTGTTAATCCTCCGTTAGGACGACAATGATCAGAGACGGATTATTTCCTCAGGGTCATATTTGCACTCTATGACTAATGATATTCTTGGAATTCACCAAAAACTTTATTCGATTATCTCAGGTGTTGTGGTTAATCGAATATTCTACTCATTGTGGAAATGTATCACGGCCTGCCACACCTGGTTTATGGGTTCTCTAGTGAGGATTTGATACTAATGTTATTATTGAAATATTTTAATGTGTTAAATAAATTCTGTGTTAATGTCTAAATTAATACAGAATAACTAAGAAATATCGAATGAAATAGTTATTCTATATACTTTTATAATAAACACATGTTTCAATGCAGGTGCTCTCCAGATAGTTTAAAAGCATGTATCAATAGATTTATGAAGAGTGACTAATTATAGGCTAATTTCTTTAATTCCGAAGTAATACAAAATTATGTGAAAAAGATAATAAAAATAAGAATAATATTCTTGGAGAAATACATATACTATAATATCAGAACCTCAGTATGGTTTCGCAGAAAGAATATTAACCAAGGATGCTATAGTCGGGCCGTTCTAACTTTACCACTACGTCATAAGCAATACAAGTCAACTGTATTACCGGCATCAAAACAAAATAGAAAATGCCTTTTAAATAAGTTATCACGGCGACAAACTTTATAATCCATGGGCTCAAACGTAAAAAATACTTGTAAAAATTATGTGGAAAAAAACTCGTATATATAAATTGGTTTGTGATTGTCAAGACAACTGCGTCTTTCCGCCGATTGGAGTTTTGGCTCTATTGTGGAGTTATGAAACTAGAAGTATTACAAACTACTAGTACATATTCGCCTAATTCATCACTATTATTTATTTAGGTATATTTTAGTTTGTTACAGTACACCGACCTTATTTGTGCACCTTCTGCAATAGTTTCTCTTATCAAAAGTGCTCCCAAACTATATGAAGAAAGCATAACTAACCTTAAAATTCAAATCCTAATGTGCTAAAACAATGTCATTTTAATTAAGTATCGAATAAAATAAACATGCAGACGTCTGGCAATGAACGTCCTTTACACAAAAAAAAAAACACTAATTTTATTTACTTATAAAACAGTATGTCAAAAATCAACACAAACGAATGTAATATTTTACAAAATGTCTTTATAATAGGTCTTACTAACACAATAATTATCAAGATGATAAAGATGCTATTCTACCATAAAGAAGTGGTTATATACTTATACAATTAAAAAAGTTAAATATGTATAACAAATATTTTCACAGCAATACATAAAACAAATAATTTCATTGCTGGCTATGATGTACAAATAACCTGTTTGTTTTAAATAGGATATTATTTTGAAATTAGCGATAGAAACATGTCACATCTAGAGGCTCACATGTTCACTGCATGTTGCGAAAGATTCCTTCCATACGTTTATTTATGAATTCATGTTATCACAATAATTTCTTAAAAACCTGCCTCTCTTAGCTGCTATTTTAGCTCTTTCAGTTAAAGCTCATCAATTGTCTTCCTTCTTGAATTTAAAACCCACCTCCATTAATGTAGCTATAAGTGATGTTTTTCCCACACGAATTATTTCTCGTCTTTTACGCTCTTTGTTTAAAGTACCAAAATTACATGTTGCCCTAAAACAAAAACAATTTTATCACATCATTTTGGCCTACACAGTAAATGCCCCTGTATTTACACAACAAAATAAATACAGGCAGAACATACTTACGTTTTTCATACATATTGTTTAAAGTATCTCGTACTGCCATTTTTGTACCTTCAGGTAGATCCCTTGTCATGGACTTTTGGCAATGTATTTCCGGGTGAAGAGATAACCTTGTTGTTTTCTTTGCTTTTTATAATAGTCTATACTATTTTCTTCGAAAGTTTAAGAGCTTCCGCTACTCTAAAACTTAACAAGTACACATATATTACTTCAGATATTTGTGAATCTATGTCTTTTACCTCTTGAACAGCACTAACAGATATTAAAGGGCCTCCGTTCCTTTTCTCCTGTTCAAAGTATTCCAGGAGATTCAACACCATTTGCTGTGCTTGATAATTTAATGTTTTTCCCGGCATCTAAAACAAGACGTGGATATAACTGTCAAAAATATATTGCTTACTTACATCAACTCCAATTCTGAAACTAGTTTCGCTCTAAGAAGAACGGATTTGTGATAAATATTAGTAAATAGGCTCAAAAATTTGCAGAAAACGAAACGAGCTTAGCAGTCAGATGTCAAGCAACTGTCAATATCACTCAAAAATTATCTACACTGCGTTAGTCAATAGAAAAGTTTCATATTTTTAATCTAATACGTATGTTACTATTTTTCTTCTCACCGATCAGCGTGAAAATATGAAAACAGTTGTCGGTGATATATGCAGGTCATCTCTGAAGGTCGAAGACATACGTAACATCACCTGTCTCTTGTTTACCTATTATAGCAAATGCGATCATAGAGATAGCGGGTTGTCTCATGTCTGTGATATTACCTTGTGGTGGTGACGTAGTGGTAAAGTTGCAGCGGTCCGACTGTATTTATACTAACTGTATACGTATACAATGCATTGGTTACAAAATGGCTAGTATTATTCATATTCGTTGATCTTTCTAAAGCGTTCGATGTACATGGGTAGTAACAAGACACATTTCAAAGAAACAAAGAAAAATACATAGTATTAGGAGAAATATATTGAACGTAATAAAACTTTATTGAAGTAATTGTAAAGAGGTATTGATGGTACTTTTAGTGATTCGGAAACTATTACCTATGGAGTACCACATGGAATAATTTTTGGCCCTCTTTTGTTTATGGTATATATAAATGATCTTTCAGAATTCCTCGCTGTTTTTAAAACCCTACTTGAATGTTCTGTACGATCATTATTTCCGAAGTAATTAATTACCAAAGTCAAAATTAACTTTTTTGCTTTGAACGACGATAACTCAACGAAAAATCACCTTACAAAACTTTTAGACCGCTCAAATTACAGAGGATAAAATTGTATAAAATGGCTTTATGTGAAATCACTGAAAAATATTTATTAAAAAGTCCGTAGACCTTTTGAAAGGCAACCAAAAATTTGGACTTTTTTGCGATGGTTTTCTTATGACTACTCAAAAACTGCTGATGTTAAATTTTTAATTCAATATCTGAAAATTAGAAGCTTGGAGCTTCAATTTGCTTTTTTTTTGCGTTGCTCTACGGCTATATTTCTTCGAGTTACAGCCCTTTGAAAATCACCTAAAAGTCTTTCATCTAAGGACTTTTTATCCCTTAATTTTGGCCCTACTGTATAAAACAGAGCGGCGTTGTAGTTTGAATTTACTGTTGATAGAAGCTTATAAACCAAGAAAAAACAATGTAAAAATGTATAGTTTATTTCATCTATTTGCGAAATAAAAAATCCCAAACGGCTCTCATCTCATACTGTGGCTTGTTTTTATGGCTAGACTCAGGTAGACTGTTCCGTTTATCGGCAAGATAAGAGAATTTTTTATTTGGCAAATAGCGATGAAATAAATAGACATAAAATGGCAAAGTTTGTTGAATTTAAAAAGTATAGAAAAAAGTAGGTATTGACAGTTTAATACTCTTAATTTAATCTTGCAGTAATGTCAACATGATTGAGGAAAATTGGGTCTCCTATAGTATAAGGCTTCAGTATATTGTGCAAACTGTTTTCTTTTCGTTATAAAGAATTAAACAAGAACATAGAATAATGTTTTTCGTTGTTCAATCAAATCAGAAATTAGATAATAAACATTGTGATCGTCTCTGTGTGTAACCAATTCCTCCGCAGCCTTAGGTTTTAGAGGAAGGAGGTCGATTTCTATATACGCAAGCGTTTTAAAATAGAAAATGGGAATTATACAAATAAGTCAATACATGATTATGTCTTCTTCTTCATCAAAAATATAAATTGGTAGCCTGAATTAAATAGTTTGTTGTATTTTGGAAAAGAGGTTTTTTTAGTACAATACATTAATGAAGATTTGTTTTTTATAACTAATACGTTTATATAGTTTAACATATTCGTAATTTTGTTATTAATATCGACAAATTACAGTTACATATAGGTGGAAGTAATTATTATAAAAGGTGGTCCAACCAAAACGCACGATGTTAATTGTAAATAAAACAAAAAGTTTTCAGACAATTATCTTAATATTTTTTATTTATTATGATAGAAGGATCTATGACAATTATGTGTGAAACAAAATATCGGCCAAATGCTCGCCACGGCTTCGGTGGCATACCTCTATCCGATGGTCCATATTTTCAATGACTCTGAGACATAATTGAGGTTCAATGTCGTTAATGTGCCGAATTATCTCATCCTTTAGCTCTTGAATTGTTCTTGGCTTATTGACGTACACTTTTTTTTTTAATATCCCCAAAGAAAGAAGTCCAACGGTGTGAAATCACATGATCGTGGCGGCCAATTAACATCGCCACGACGTGAGATAACACGGCCATTGAATTTCTCGCTCAAAAGTGCCATTGTTTCGTTGGCTGTGTGGCAAGTGGCACCATCCTGTTGGAACCACATATCGTCCAGGTCCATATCCTCAATTTCTGGCCACAAGAAGTCCGTTATCATCTCGCGATAGCGAACACCATTCACGGTAACTGCTTGGCCGACCTCATTTTCGAAGAAGTACGGCCCGATGACGCCGCCAGCCCATAAACCGCACCAAACAGTCACTGTTTGTGGATGCATCGGCTTTTCAACAATCACTCGTGGATTCTCATTTGCCCAAATGCGGCAATTTTGCTTGTTAACGAATCCACTGAGGTGAAAGTGTGCCTCGTCACTGAAGATGATTTTCTTTGTAAAGTCACCATTCACTTCTGTCTGTTCAACCAACCATTCGGCGTATTGACGACGCTTGAAATGGTCAGTAGGCTTCAGCTCTTGAGTCAATTGAACCTTGTAAGCGTGTAAATTCAAATCTTTATTCAAAATTCGCATCAGTGATGGTCGTGAGATGTTCAATTGTTGGGCACGACGACGAGTCGAGGTTGACGGCTCTTCTGATACACTATCGCGAACAACAGCAATGTTTTCCGCAGAACGAACTGGACGAGCATGCACAGGTGTTTTCACATTTCCTATAGACCCGGTTTTCTGAAATTTGCGCACAATTCTCCCGATTGTGGACACATTTGGTCGATTATGCTGACCAAAAAAATCACGAAGTGCACAAAATGCATTTTGATTTGAACGCCCATTTTCGTAAAAGGCTTCAACAATCTTAACGCGCTGCTCAATTGTGTACCTCTCCGTGGTTGAATTTGTCAAACACTGAAACAAAGAAATGTCAAATTAAGTTGGGCAAAATACTTGACGTTAAGGTGTGACTCACAATTAACATCGTGCATTATGGTTGGACCACCCTTTATAATGAGTAATTTTTATCTTCTCCTTTAACTCTGGTCATAGTAGGCGTAGTTTGCATTCGATTTTCTATATAACTTTACTATCTAAATCCAGTTCGGTAAAGTGTTTTCAGCAGTAAGGAATTCCAATTATTCGGATCCTTTCCAAAGTTGTAGGCATTTCATATGTCATTAAATTTTGGTCTGATCATTTTCAGCAGTCTTAAACTTTTATCATTACACTGATCTATCTTGTTGTTCAAACAGTTGTCTAAATTGTTACCTGAACTGTTGTTTGAACTGTTATCTAAAGTGTTGTCTAAAACTCAATTGTCCAATAAGTCTCCTCAGCCGCCATGATCTCAAAAACAAGAGAACAAAGTTTCCTGCTTTCTATTTTCATGTAGATATCCTGATTTTCGCTGCAAATCTAGTTTTCCAATAAATTTGTTTAAAAACCATTTAACCTCCTCTAAATTATATTCAAGAATGTAAAGTTCTATAAAATGGGAATATGTTTTTTATACTCAAAACCTATTACCAAATAAAGAAGTTACAGCACTTAATTCTACGAAACAACAATTTTGTTGTGTCATATACCTCGTAAATAGCTTAAGATATCTTACTATAAATATAGTTTTGAAAGGCTCTTTAAAATTAAATTGGTTATATAACACATTTTTAGTATAAGTTGATATATGCATTGTTAATATGAGGACCATTACCAGTTTACGAGATAATAATTATAACAGCGTTCGATTTCCAAATCCACATTTATCGTAAGCTAGTTTTAGCCAAGTGACCCTGCAGAAAAAAATTCAATTTAGTTCGCTCATATGAATATAATTTTTAAACTGCCGTTATTAGATAATAATAGCACCATTAAGGAATGACTAATACGTAAATAAAATAAAAAAAAATGTTATCTATCAAAGGAATGGCAATTTAGATGAGCTGAGTGCTTTTTACAATGACTTTCTCTAAGCTGGTACGCATTTTACAGATAGAACACGTGTCTAATTGTTCCCAGAAATGATCTAAAAGCGAACAGAAATGGAAAAACATCAATTTGTTTCCAATTTACAAGACTATTAGAGTTAAGTAATGTCTACGGTTTACGATCGCCAGTTGACTTAATGAGCCTGTCTATGTTTTGTCTATGGTCGTTCAGGGCCGAAATCGGATACCAGGCTAATCTATGCAATCGAGCAGGCCTGCCTGCTTCGTCCGGGTCGAGATATCGGCAACGGGTCATCTGTTATACAAGGCCTATTCTTGCGAAAAAAGATAGGTGGGTTATTAAGGCTACGGTTAGTAGGCCATGGGTGTAGATCGAGAGGACAAACCCATAGGAAATCTGTATAAAATGGTTTTTTTTGGTTACCAATTTGATATCATTAGCGAAAAATATCATGGGTTTAAGGAGCACATGGATCCATATAAACCATGTTTGAATACAATAAAATGAATGTGAAATTAATACGTACAGAGACAAAGACAAAGAACCAAAGGCAAGACAAAGAGGTCGTGAGACTATACCTATACTAATATTTATTAGATGTTTATTATAAATACATATGTCAATAGACTGGAAACTTTTTTTATTTCATAAAATTATGTTTGTGGTTATTTAAGATACTTAAGATTTTGTTTTTGGCTATATAATGAGCTATTTTTTTACTTTTCGATTTATTAAATCACCAATAAATATAAATGTTCGATAATATCCCAAACAAAACATTCATCGTGAAATCAGATTTCTTTCAGCTGCCAGTAACTCTGGTGGTGTCTCGGTCACCTGGACATCATCATCGCTATCTATTTTAAACCCTTTTAAAATTATCTTTAGCACTATTAAAGCTAAATAAGCACCAAATCTGATTTTTATTACAACAAATAAACAGTGTTTTTGTCAAAGATTTCATAAACAGTCAGATTGCAACAATATATGAATTAATAAAAATAATTTATAATATTAATTGCAATTTACAAAAAAAAATAGTACGAGTATGTGTACCTCATACTAAAAAAAAACATTCTCATCTTCAATGACAATTTTAAATTTAAATTCTTAAGCATTTTATGTTGATGGCATAGCATATTCTGTCACTACTGATAAAGAATTGTAATTATTTGATAAGATAGCCATACACGAGCGGATTTTTATGACAGAGCACGGATTTCTTCGAAAGATTTGGGAAAATCCGCAGGTCAGGACTGTTCGTTAGTGGAGAAAGAAATTTACGGGACAGATTACAGGAATGGCGCGGGGGTGCAAACCTACAGGCCCTACTCGTGCGTGAGTGGGGAACTGAGGCGAGATCGTCAGGTTTCGTCCTGTCAGTCAATAAATTCGGCGAATTTTACCATTCACGCGCGGATCGAATCAGAGGCCACTTTTCTGCGTTCTAGTATTTTTTTTCAGATAATTATTAAATATTAAATTATTTAGATCAAATATTATTTATTAGTTCGTTTAGTTTAGTTCGTAAAACATTTGTGTGTGTTATTTCAATGGTAATTGAAAAGTGCGGAAAAACGGTAAAAGAGTGGATGGGTTTATAGACATACAAAAAAATAAAATAAATAAATACGAGTACGCAACAAAATAAAACGAACATTATTTCGTTAATTTTTGACATGGAACACGTTTTTGCGATGACTAATTTGTCGAAAATTGATATCAAATTTACACCTAGGCTTTGACACCTGGGCTTTTACACCTAGGTATAAAGTTTTTGGAGTGAACATAATAGAAACAAAAAAAATTACAATGAAGGTAATGGAAACAAAAGCGTGTTCCAAGTTTTATAATTTCAGAGTAATAGAAATCTAGAAAATGCTATAAAAAGCATTTTAAAAATTAGCTACTACACGAATGTATTGTTTTTCGTAAAATTAGCCCCATATGGCTAAACTGCTGTCTTACTCTTATCCACAACTTCACCCATTTCGTTCTTTTTTTTTTCTTGGAGGAGGTACTGAGCAATGACATTAAACCCACTAGCAGCTGCCACAATCGTCTTATTATTATCCATAGTAAATTTAAACTGATTAGTAAAACACAACAGTTAGTGAAGAATAACGAAAATATTGCGTTGATACGTACGAGAGCTTAGCCCGTCTCGTCGCTGGCCTGTGGCCTGTCTGACGTGTTGGACAGTCCTGGGCCCGCAGATAAATTAACACTTCCACCGGTTTTCCCACTAACGAACGGATCACAACTGCCAATGGATTTTATGAAGGAATTCCATCGGACCCGGCCCGTACGTTAGTGGGCTAAGACAGGCCTGAGATCGGCGGATGAGGTCCATGGGAAAATCGGCAGACTCATCCGCGGATCTGGCCTGTCAAAATTTATCCGCTCGTGTATGGCTAGCTATAGATGTAACAGTTTGTAATTGGTTGTTAATTTTACGCTGTTTAAAGTGATTTGTAAAAGTCAGCAAATCCAGTTACGCTAGTGATGTCATCAAGTAAATGAAAAACTTTGTCGAGTACACTTACAGTAGAAGAAATGATTCATCCACGCAACTCAGAAGATGAAGCAGTGGAAGCGGTAACTCTCATTAACGGGGGACGCAGCCAGCGATATGTGGCTAATTTGTTAGATGTTAAACAATCAATAATTAGATGAACAGTTAGACGTTTCAGTAAACTTGAATGTTACTGTACAAGGCTACAGATGCAAAAGATGAACAATATCTTATGCAAGTTGCCTTAAGAATTAGGCATTGTATCTGCTTAGCTCTAAATAGTTTAGAGCTAAACAGAGCTCTAGCAGCAGCTCTAAATGTAACAATTTCTGGACGAACAGTCGGAATGAAGGAGGATTGGATAGTAGGCCAGTTATCGCACCACATCTCACCAGAGAACATACAGTAGTTATTAGACTGAGTTTTGCAAGAGAACACGTAAATTGAACCCCTCGCTTCCAGTCGTCAATGACGACTGGAAGCGATGAAACAAGATTAAGTGTTAATTCACCAGATGGCGGTCAATGAATCTGGCGGAGGCAAGGAGAGAGATTTGCTGCCTGCAAGGATCCAATTTTTTGTGGATCAATAATGTTTTGACAAGGAATTTATTATGATGATCTCACCGATTTGGTTCCTATACGTAGAAAATATCATAGAAGAAGATAGAAGAAGAACCTTGTTTGTCGGGAATAATTTTTATGCAGGATATCTCTCGGCCCCACGTCGCTAGAGAGGTACTCGACTACTCTCGATTTATGAATATTCCAACTATAGACTGGCCACCAAGAATCCCAGATATGAATCTAAGGGTGCAAATAAGGGGATACATTATAAAAATAAGCGAAGTCAGAATTAAATGATATATTCCAAAAACGACGGTACAGTACACGGGTTGATGGTAACACAACGTGTTCGTCTCAATACATTCTAATGAATTCCCGCTTTCGTTCTTACACTATCTAAAATGAGTCCTTGTTTTCATAAACATCACGTATTGAACAGTCAGGATAGCCGCTGCCATTTCTAGTCTCGGGGGCCCATACAGGGTGTCGCACTTGCGTCTTACATGAACCTCATAGAACATAGAACATCTGTGGGATATATTAAACGATCAGTTAGGCGCCCCATACCTGCCCCTATGACTCTTAGGGAACTCGAGTAAATCGTTCTTGTCGAATGGGAAAATATTCCTCAGGAAACCATTCACCACTTGATTAATACCATGTCCATACGAATGGAAACAGTGATAGGAGCTAGAGGAGAATCTACGCGCTACTGAATTCAAACTCTTCTGATTTTTTTTGTCTACAACACCGTCTTTATTTCAGTTGACATTATTGTTCCTTTCTGCTTTTCATTCATGTTTCTTTCCGATAATACCATTCTAATTTGGTAAACATTAGTTGAAATCATTTAATTATAATGTACGTCACGTAGGTACTATGATTTAAGTCTTCGGAAAAATAAAAGTAATAATGTGAAGTTTCACTGATGCGTTAATTTAGTCCCAAAGTTTATTTATTACCTATACCTAATTAAAATAAGTGGGTCCTTTTTATCTGTCAGCATGTCGACTGACTTCTTTAACAGGTAAGCGATTACAAGGAGCGTGAAAGTTTTACAGGACCCAAAACAGTTGCCGCATCATATCTGGACCACTTCGGGTGTTTATCTTGATTTACGGGTCCGTGCCAGTCGCCGAAATGACAAATGTATGTTTAGGCCTGGGGATATCGGTTCCGTTTTTATTATCAATCTCTATCGGGGTACGGTCGTAAATACATACCTACACGTTCTGAATTAACTCTGAAAATTATCAGCTTTACGTCCAAACATTCGAAAGGCCTGAGATAAAATTTGAAATATGTTCGACCGTAAAGTGTGTTGTAAACCCAAGTTGGACACGGAATGGAGTCGTTCGGGGAGTAGATAACAAATATGAGATGTTCCCGACTGTTTAAATAGTTATAATTAGCCCTGGAAATCTTGGAGTGCATATTCCCGTCGTGCAGCTACACTATTTTCATTACATAGACCGTAATTTAACAACATATCTGCGTATTTCTGATAATAGTGATAAGTAAAAGCTGCCATTTTTAATATTGCTAAGTTTGAGTCATTATGACAATATGTGTGGCCGTACAGTTGTACATATTTCGCCAGACAAACTATACTCGGTTTATTTTTAGGAATTCGAGATGGACTATACGAGTCTACACGATATAAACAATGTAAATTTCGTATTATGACCGTGCAATGACCTATCATGACCTACTCACTGTATGCGATGTCGAGTATGTTACTATGAATGATAGCATTAGAGTAGAGGAGAGGAAGGAGAATGTTAATTACCACTTTCTTTACTTCGTGTGACGCTTTAGTTATTTTTTACTTTTTCGCACTCCACTACAAGCGGAAAAGTAATGTAATGGTGTAAAGAAAAATGGAAATTTTTTTTTGGTTTTATTTTTCGTTTTTCGACCTAAAAACAAAAAAAAATGTTTTTTAAAAATTTTTTGTGTGTATGTCGTCGTCGCTGTCGTCGGCATTTTTATTCTTGTTAGCACGATAACTCAACTAAATTGTGTCGGATCGATCGGGTTTTGACTGATTCGGATCGGGGACGTCTCCCAGGCGACACCTATTGATTTTGAGGTGGATAGAATACACTCTACCATATTCATGGGTCATGAGAAAACACAATGGTGGACTATTTGAGAAATTTGTTTGTTAGCGCGATCACTCAATTAAATCGTGTCGGATCGATCGAGTTTCGACTGATTCTGCTTAGGGACGTGTACCAGACGACATCTATTGATTTTGAGGTGGATAGGATACACCCCACCCTGTTCATGGGTCATGAGAAAGCACGAGGGTGAACTATTTGAAAAAAGTTAAACTGTCGCATAAAACACATACTTATGTCTTGGTTTATTTTTTCTCAGCCACTCAATTTCAAGATAGAGATATTCTACATGCGGAAAAGTCCGTTTTAAGGTTTTAAAACAGTTTACTTTGTATTACTTGGTATCTGACGTATGTATATAAAGCCTGAAACTTTCCTGAAACCCTATATCGACAATGAGAAATTCTTTCAATTATAGTCTATAGAGTACAAATACGATCTATACGCTTGTTATTGTCAATAACGAACTTGTGTTTTATATTATCTTTTGTCTTTTATATTACTTTTAGTCTTTTATATAATTAGTAGAAACAACTATACATCTTACAGATTTATTATTTTTATTTCTTGTCTACTAATAAAAGCATTATTATTTTTATTTTAATGTTATATGTAGCGTATTCGTAAAGTAATGAATAAATTCATTAAAAATTCAGGGAATAACTTTTGGGAAAACCTTTCAGATTCGTAAAATTTTATTTCTGTTGCGAATTTTTTTAAAATATTAATAATACATACAGGGTAATGCGTGTAGGAGTCATCACTGATACTTTTTTAATGGCAACTTCTTTTTTATTACGGAATGAACTCAAAACTAAACGTTTTAAAAAAATAAACTAAAATAAATGTTCAAATTGGGCGCCGCCGATAGCGACAGTAGCCAACACGATTAATATATTCTTTTTGAACATTGTCAATAACTTTAAGAGATACAAGTTGTATTTCAGAGCATGCTACACATTGTGGAGCAGCATGCTACACAAATGTTTTTAAACGATTTGAGTATTGCGTTAACGAAGGTGAACATCAATTTGAACATCAACTGTAATGATTTTTATAATTAATGTATTTGGTGTGTAGTTATTTATCTTCTTTAATAAAAGTTTTGAAAAATCAATCCATTCATTTAACAGCTCAGATTATCACTGTTTTACATAAACGTGCTAATAAATATAGTATCGTAGGATTAGTATTAAACAGACCATCACAAAATTGTAATAACATACAGGGCGTCTCATTTAAAATTTTGAAGTTGATGTCACATGGCCGGAAATGTACAAGTAAAATAAAGTCCTATTATGCCAAAAATTGGCAATGATTTCATCTATTTAACATCGCCACTTTTCAAAATTATTGTTCAAACAGATTTCGAGATATTGACTGGGCAAAACTTTGTGGGCCACCCAGTGTACTAATAATTGTTCTTATAGTGGGGGGATTTAGTCCTTACTGAAAATAAGAATTATAATTTAAACAATTTTATTGTAGTAGTAACGGTGTACTCATCCAGATCAAGAATGCACTCAATTATTAAATTCATTACCTATTTAATAATTGCACGCATTCCGGATTCTTGATAAGGGTAACGTGTTATTATTAATAAGTAGATAATAAGAATGATAAATATAAAATGTCATTTAACTATATATGTACCTAATGAAATTCCACTGTCTTGAGGTGTAACCATCTTGAGATTTTCAAAAAATCCATTTTTTTTTTCGGCTAGATAAATTGTTTATGCTTTTAAGAATATTTTAAATGTTTACCTATTTCAATTTTCAAATTATTTCCGAAGTTATAACAAATTATAATTTGGATTCTTATAAGCATAAAAAGACTATTCCTGTAGTTGTCCAAAAAGTAATTGAACGGGTATACGATAGATTAACTGATACCGGTTTGTTAGAACGCTTGTTAGAAATTAAATTTGTTTAAGACGCTGACGCCGTACTGTTTTTTCTTTTGCGTTTCCTTCGAAATGACCTTTTCAAAACTGGTGTACAAGATATTTCAAGATCTATTTTCTACAAAAAAATCCTATGCTACATCTCTTACCTATTACCTTTCTAAATAATAAAAAAATATATTTTATTTTTCAGACGATGCCTGACAGAAAATAAGAAATAAAGAATAATTGTATTCGCTATTATTTCAAATTATTCATAAAACTCCAATGTATATGTGTAAAATTAAAATTACTTTATATATTTAATAGCTGCGTAAAAAATAATTTTATACCTATTTTTCCAAGCGCCAAGGTGATGTATCTCCTTAAGAATTAATCAAGTTAGAACACGTTTTGCTAGATATACGAATACTTTCTTGCTATATAAATGAACACGTTTTGCTATATATGCAAATAATGTTTCTAACAATAAATTATCACTTGCAAGCTTTAGTTCTCAAACGAGCCAAAACATTAATATCAATGAAGAAGTAGCAAAGCTGAAATGACGGTTCCCGTCATTTCAGCTTTGCCCGGTAAATTAAATGATTATTTAAATTAATTTTTAATGCAGTTAGTACGACTTCGTCTAGATTAAACATATCTTCGTCTACACGATTAAAATGTGCCTACAGCTGACCATAAATCTTCAGTATTATAAAGTAGCCAATGCCTTGTGTAATTTTATCTTATAACATAACAGTCAAAACTAATAGCCAAAAGAATAAATCAACATAAGGCAAGTCATCGCTGTTTTTCCGAACGCCCGCATAGTTATGTATTATAGTTATCTTTTCCGCCTATTGTCAGCCAAAAGTACGCTATTTCACGAAGGCGAAACGTCAAACCGTAATATTTACACACCTGCGTTGCAAGACGAAAATATATTCGACCCGAACCCCATTTCTTTTAAGACCATCCCGATAATACAACTACTTAGCGCATCGTCGCTAATTGAATCCGTGCACGCCGTGATTCAAAATATTTCCTGTTGAAGTGGCTTCAGCCTATTGACGCTCACGCTTGTTTGCCGGTCTGTGGTCGAGCATAATTTATGATAATGACACTAATAACCGCCGACATTGTGTTTGGAACATGCCCTATTAATGTCCCTCCTGTTTATGGGCATTTGTTTTAGCGGAATGCGTTAACGTTTCATTGTGCTCAGCTGGTAAAAGATCCACACAGTGGGTCGTGTTTTTGGACACATGAAAATTTCGTATTGTATTTTTTGCGAGGAGAAGGTGTTAGTCAGTTCTTCAACAAGAATTTACGTCAGCCAGTATGTATGGAAATCATTATAGAAAAATTAAAATAGCATGACTGAAAAACATTGCAAGAGGTTACATCAAAACCTCATCTTCTGCAATAAGAATCACTTCTGGCTTGAGGGGTACTGTCAAACTGCAGAATCGGGAGAAGCGGAAGCCATTTCGTTGTCGAATATGCCGAATCCGACTTTTGCCCTCGCTGCTATATACCGAATACATACTTTGTTTTTAGATCACTTAGGAGCAATTTTGGTGACCGAGTAATAGCGCTAGATTACCCTAAGTTTATCGGTAACTGGGCATAATATTCTCCTGACCTTAACCCTGCCTAACTTTTTTTCTGGGACACCTAAAGTAATATAATAAAATCATCTAATAACATTCACCCAGTTCAATTTCTGAACTGATAGTTGCTATTATGATTAAATTTCGTGAATTAAAACCCATAGGAGTATTAACCAAATATGGTACATATAAACAAGAAGAATATGGTTCGGACTTTTGAAATTCTGTCCTTTTTTCAAAAGCTGAAAATTCCAACGAAAATTTCCTCCCAACTTCCTTCCAGATTTTTTTTGTACTTGTACATATTTTAATATAATGTCTCCGATGAATAGAGAAAGAGAGAGAGAGAGAGAGAGAAAGAGAAGCTGATAATACGAGAAAACTGATAATAAAGCCTTTGCGATGTTTTATGGGAACATTTATGATATTTAAGGTAAGTATTGGCAGTGGATGAAAGCTGGAAATTTGTGTACTTATCCCATAAGTGAAACCAGCTCCGATTTTGGCTAGCGATCGGAGAGTAACCGCCACAGATTCCACATTGACAAGGATAAAACATAAGTGCGCGTTGAATGTGGCGATAGATTTTGGATGATTTCGCTTTATATTGGCGCCTCTACACTTGCGTAAGATAATATAAAGTCTGTTCAACAAGAAAGGAACCGCGACTTTTTGAAACGTACAAAATATATTTATTTCTATTTTTCTATATAAAGTACACTGAAAATGCTAAGGCACTTTTAATTACGAAACAGTAAAATCGCCACTTTTTTCGAGAATGGCCTGGAACCTTCTGGGCATACTTTCAACCAATTTCTCGACGTAATCAGTGGAAAGAGAACACCATATCTTTCGAAGAATCTTGGAAAGCTGCTCCAAATTGTAAACAGGCTTCCTTACAAGCTTGTCCTTCATGATGGCCAATACATTTTCAGTGGAGATGGCATCAGGAGATTGGAAGGACCAATCCATCGTAATGATGCCATTTTCCTCCTTCCAGGCTCTGCAGGGGCGACTACGATGTTTCAGGTCATTGTCCTCTTGTAAGACGCAATCTTTTTTATTGGATCCAAATATCTTGTTGGCTGGTCCTAGGAGGCCACGCTTGTAAATTTGGGCCACCTTCTTTGCGTTCAAAATCTTGATGAAGAGCTGCAAACAGCTGATTCCACGCTCCTAGCAACATCTCCAGACACTGACTTTTGTAGGGTGTTTGATGAGATTTGTACCGCGGGCAGACCAAGCACGTTTTACCTGAACCCACGCCCAAAAAGTCGCTTCATCAGGAAAAATTACGTCCGACCAATCGCGATCGATATTTTTGGTTGTCCAGCTTATGCGTTTTTGTATGTGTGCTTCGGAGAGGAGGGGTTTCGGTTGTAAAAACAAATTTCTGAAATGTCACACGATACAAATGCTTTCGTTAGGACTTCATCTGTCTACTGCCTACTCTCCAACAATTCAGGACATCTTCACTACTTACCGTAACTCCAAATCAATTACATATTATGAATACAAACATTTAAAATATGTAAGTTCTACAGTTAATCTTGCTATTAGCACTTAAGAATCATAAGATATAGAACCAAATCAACCATACAATAAAAATAAACCGCTCAATTAGCTTGACAATCTCCTTGAGTCTATAAAAAACTTGAGTAACGTTCCTTTCTATTTTTATTTACTTTCTTTCGATTGAAACGTACCTACTTTTTATATTACTGTTATAAAAACAATGACTAAAGGTACCTTAGTCTTATGAAGAGACACACTTCATAGAAAAATGTATGTGGGTATCGGTCAAGAGTTTGGCAGGAGCCATGAATTAACTAACTGTAATGTTATTATTCAAAATAAGTGCCAGTCATCATTTTAATTCCCCATCAGCAACATAATAGAAACATGTATGATGGGATGGTTCTTGTAAATAATTTCGTATGAAGCTATTGTAAATTCTCGAGACAATTTTAATCATTAGTTGATGATGTCGAATTGGTTGTCGAAATGTGTATTACGTGTATCGTAGGAAACAAATGTTTCTTGTAATTTCTAGAAAAATCAGTCAGTAGTGAAATGAACTGACTTTAAAAATTCAATTCAGTTTCCTATGTTTACTATAACAAAAGATAACATTTACATCGAGATACATAATGAAGAAAAAAGCAGATACTTTTTTAACTCAATATATCGGAGCTTAAGTAATGTTTTGGCAACTAAGTTGTCACAATCAGAAAGTAATTATCACACTTTCCACCTTATCAGAATATCATTTTTAATATAATGGGTTTTCTTAGGAATATCATTTTCTCATAGCAATAATTCGTAGTGAAATGAACTGACTTTAAAAATTCAATTCAGTTTCCTATGTTTACTATAACAAAAGATAACATTTACATCGAGATACATAATGAAGAAAAAAGCAGCTACTTTTTTAACTCAATATATCGGAGCTTAAGTAATGTTTTGGCAACTAAGTTGTCACAATCAGAAAGTAATTATCACACTTTCCACCTTATTAGAATATCATTTTTAATATAATGGGTTTTCTTAGGAATATCATTTTCTCATAGCAATAATTCGCTGTGATAAACGATAAATATATGTTGAAAAATATATATATTTTGGGAAAAATTGTGTTTCCTTCTTATGTATTTTCCACAGTAAGGGTCTCGACAAATTTCAAAGACGACAATTGGGCAGTAGGTAATTTTAGAATTATTAAAAGGCATATATGAAAAATTAATAGATTCGTTAGAAGTCTACTTTAATTTTTCTACTATTTGAGGAATATCTTTTCATAATTTTTATTTTTTGGAGTGAAAGTAATAGATTTCTCTAAAATACTGAATTTGTTGTCTATAATAGATCATGACGTTTATTATTTTTCAAATTGGTAAAAAGCCTTAATTGAAAATGCACACAGCTATATAATATGCAATTTCAATTTAGTCCCTTCAAATTAGACAAAAAATCACTGATTTTGGGAAATTCTTCCTATAGCTAAGCTACCTATACAGAAAGTTGTGTTGGGGTTGTGTCAACATATTTTTCACCTAGCGCATGATAAAAAAAAAGGGTTGTTTTTTTAGATATAGACATATATATATATATATATATATATATATATATATATATATATATATATATATATATATATATATATATATATTAGAATAGTTCAATTACATAAAAAGTTGGAGAACAAAAAACTTCCTACAAATTGTCTTATAGTTTTCTTTACAAAAAATGCATAGTTATTCTGATAAATTAAAAATAATGCGCTAGAGTGTCTTTTTCATTCGCACAAGAGTATTACAAAAAAAAACAACCGGTTTTCGCCCTCTAGTGGCAAAACCGTGCGACTTTGAAAAAAAAACAAAACAACAAAATGTATTGCAAATTTTTATATCTACAACTTTGATCTCTTCATATTTTTCTCTACAATGCATAGTTTTGCCTTAAAATCGAAGAGCTCAAAGATACTTCAGCGCGCTCTAGCGGCGCAACTAAGAAGAATTTCGAAAAAATGAAAACAACAAAAATTGTGGAGAATCGTAAAATCTACAACATAAAATCAGGTCATGTTTTCCCAAAAATGCATATATATATATATATATATATATATATATATATATATATATATATATATATATATATATATATATATATATATATATATATATATATATATATATATATATATCTATGTCTATATCTAAGAAAACCCTTTTTTTATCATGCGCTAGGTGACAAATATGTTGACACAACCCCAACACAACTTTCTGCATAGGTCGCTTAGCTGTAGGAAAAATCCTCAATTTTCCTAATTTGAAGGGACTAATTGTCCATGTTCCTGCGTGTATATGTTTTGGTGCAAAAGTCCAGATCAATGAATTTAACGATTCATTATTATTTTGGGTTTCTGAGCCCAAACATCGATGTAATAAGCTTTCTGAAAACTGAATTTTCATATACCTATCGGTTTTATATATACCATCCTCAATCAGTCGGGAAATGTCTATCGTCTATCGTTCGATTCGCTCCGACAGGACCGGTTTAGTTGCCACATAACTAAAATAACTATAACTCCGCAAATAACTGAAATTTTAAAAATTACTTTGGACGATAGATTCCTAAAGATCTAGACTTTGAAAATATGTAAAAAATCGATGTTTTAAACATTCTAGACCAGAATACCCCCTTAACTCTCAATTCATGGACGACCTCTCACATCTATTACGCTATGATACCTGTTATATCACTCATTGTGTAATGAACTCATTGCATACCATAATAAACAGTAAATATTTCTAAATTCCTCAACTGTGTAAACGACCATCTTTCAGTCAGTTTATGGATATATTGGTGTCGGCTGACTGATCGTCGCGCAATAATTTTTCTAATGATGAACGAGCGTAAATATCGCGATGTTGTGTTGCTATAAATCAAAACACCTGATCATTATTGACGTAAATTTACATAGTTAATATACAAATAGGTGTTAATTAAGCTTGTAGATTCCATGTGCCGCTCCGATGCCTTCTCGACAGGAACTGTCTGTAAAAACGTTATTTTATGATTTCACACCTTTCGACCGGTATGAAAAGTTGTACCCATACAACGGGATCTCTGTGGTATGCTAAAAGTAGGCTATGGTATATTTTTGAGTTATTGCTGTTATTAGATGAATGAAAAGGGCTTAGGTAATGCGAATCCTTCTTCGAAGAAGGTTCCGCAGGTGTGGCGGTATCTTTTTAAAATATGCAGGTGCACCTACTGTATAGACCTTAATACGTGCACTTTACTCAAATTTTTATTTTATGTTCTTACAATTAGATAAAAATCTTGTGAATAGATTTATTTATTGCAAGGAAGTGTATGCAGTGGTCAGCACAAATATTCATACCTTTATTAAAATTGTCATAAGAACACGATAATAATATACCTATTACAATTTTAACCTGAAAATGTCCGAATGCTGCTTATCAATTATAACATCTACGATTTATTTGCATTAAAATAATGTTCTACATGTCACTGGCTAGAAATCTTCATCAAAATGTTTACAACTGTTACAATAAAATAGCACGCGAAAGTATTCATACATCCGTGGCGCTACTAAAATGCAGGATCAAACCTGCACCAGATGCATTAATGTAATACGTTATGCATTTGCAGTCTTCAGTGATAGTCAATAGATAGGCGTTAACTTCATAGTGTAACAGAAAAAGTCTGTACGATGAGACGGAAAACAAAAGAAACGGCGGTATACGAAAGCGACATTATAATAAGACTGTATAGGCAAAAAAATAGTACCGCGAAAAACAGTAAATAGAAGTTTCGCAACCGCCCAAAGTATTATAAAAGAGTTTAAAAATGAAAATATTCTTGTTAACCGCAAACGTACGGGACGTAAAAAGTTGAGTGTTTGAGAAGAAAAACAAATATTATGAGAAGTACAACAAAATCCTAGACTAAGTGCCCACAACTAGGTACAATAATTGAGGAAACATTTTCTAAAAGCGTCAGTCCCAATACGATTCGAATAGTATTAAAGCGAAGCGAATTTTGCTCACTTGTAGCCAGGAGAAAGGTTTTTTATTAATGAAAAGAATATACTAAAACATTTACAATTTGCAAAACAATATTTAAATGAACCAATAGATTTTTGAAATAGTGTTATATTGAAACGTGAAAGAGAAAATTTTTTTGGGTTTATTTTTCGTTTTTCGGCCTAAAAAAAATGGTTTTTAAAATATTTTTGCTGTATGTATGTCGTTGTCGTCGTTTGCGTTGTCGTCGTTGTCGTTGTCATCGGCATTTATTCTTGTTATCACGATAACTCAACTAAATCGTGTCGGGTCGATCGGGTTTTGACTGATTCTGACTGGGGACGTCTCCCAGATGACACCTATTGATTTTGAGGTGGATATAACACACTCTACCATGTACATGGGTCATGAGAAAGTACGATGGTGGACTATTTGAGAATTTTTTTTTGTTAGCACGATCACTCAATTAAATCGTATCGGATCGATCGGGCTTCAACTGATTCTGATTAGAGACGTCTACCAGACGACATCTATTGATATTGAGGTGGATAGGACACACCCCACCCTGTCCATGGGTCATGCGAAAGCACGATGGTGGACTATTTGAAAAAAGTAAAACTGTCGCATAAAACACATATTCTGCATTTATGTGTTTGGTTTATTTTTTCTCGGCCACTCAATGTCGAGATAGAGATGTTCTACGTGCGGAAAAGTCCGTTTTAAGGTGTTAAATCTGTTTATTTTAGACGAATTAATAATTCGTTTATACAGTACACAATAGATTATTTCCTTTAATACACACCTCCGCAAGAAACTCCAAGTCACTATTTCCAGGTTTGTCCTAATTCTGGTCTGGATTTTTTATTTTGTGGCATGTTAATTTCCACTCAATGCGCCCACATAAAAACAGAAATTCAAACCCACGACGAGCTCC
This sequence comes from Rosalia funebris, assembly GCA_037954035.1. Lineage (NCBI taxonomy): Eukaryota > Metazoa > Arthropoda > Insecta > Coleoptera > Cerambycidae > Rosalia > Rosalia funebris. The sequence continues at coordinate 39,773,920 of JAZFAV010000015.1, forward strand.
GTAAGGTCGCGTAAACAATGAAAACAGCGATGAGATGAAAACAAACCAATAACAGGTCTCTGTGTAACATGCGATAGCAATGTCGTTGCCATAATAACAGACACCAGGAACAAAGCGATTGTTAGTCCGTCTCTGTTGCGGTTTACCGGAATAGATGCTTTAATTATAACCTAACTTTGCCCATAACGTGGCAAATATTTGTACAGCTGTTCAAGAATAGGAACAAGTCTCAAAACTGCTCTATCGGACCGCCCACATAGATGCGCAGTATATAGTCTGGCCTTTATTCAGTCGAATTGAGACCTTTGCAGATTGAATATCGATGAATATATGTTGAATGTGAATGTACAGAGGGTTCGATTTGGCCGCGTGAAAAATTTTCCCTTCGAATACTGCCTCACTCTTTCTTCTATGCATGCCTAGAGAATCTCACACTTTTTCCTATTCTCGATTAGCAGTATAACTATTATTATCAAAAAATAAATGTGTTTGATTTTGGATTACGGCATTCGCTGTGACTGCAATGTTAAGACACGAAGTGTGGTGTGAAACTGCAACCAAATAAATCTCAGTTGCATTACTAACTATGCATAACAAAGTTGCAAAATTGCCAACAAAAAGACGAAAATCTCGCCGCATTAACCGACTATTCAAATAGCCTCTCCGAAAGTGGAATCTTCCCAGAAACCGTAAAGAAAAACAAATAAGGATTCACTTAAAGATTTGATAAGTGGGTATGTAAAGAAGATTTCTTAAATATATTTAAGAATCTCGTTGGCATCGCGTGACTGCCTATAAACCGAGATTTTCCCACAGAAATGATGTTTGTGTGGCGAGATAAGGTAACAAGCTGATTGAATCAACACCTGCGTTCATGAGAAACGAGTCAGCTCTGCGCGTTATACACACATGGCGTTTTTCTATGTTTGGTCATTGAGGACTCGGCGAAGTCTAAGGGCTGCAATGAGCACCCGCTGACTTTAGGGCCGTATGCAACGTGAGGTAGAGTTGCGGTGTCGCCCGGCAACCCCTTAAGAGGAGAATGAGTTAACAGCTGCGACGGGACATGAACTAGCTTTTGTCTATGACTGAAAAGGAAGTTTACTTCCGAGAAAGTCGAGCGAGATGTCGGACAATGTGCGCGAGGTCGTTTACAACTGATTCTTTCATCACATTTTTTTTGTATGCACAGTTGCAGTGTACAGGGTGGTGGAAATAGATGTTAGTTCTTTGCACCAAACGGAACAAGATGTTAATTTGTCGATGTGTTACAATCTAATAAGAGTCCTAACAACTAACTCTTTGGACACCTAGGAATTTCTCGTATAGTGGCATAAAACTAACAAATATTTGCAACAGGGACACAAAATAAAAATTACTCTAAACTGTTTTATTAAAATAACACCAAAAATTAAACGTTAGCACATACATTAGACACAAAAATTAAGGGATGTAAAAATACTTTAATTTTTAGGTGATTTTCAAAGGACTATAACTTGGAGAAAAATAGTTGCAGATCAATTTTAAACAAAGAAAATTGAAACTCCAAGTGTCTAGTTTTCAGATATTGCTTTAAACATTTCTTACCCTCAGCAAGTTTTGAGATTATCGAAAACAACCGAAAAAATAATTTAAAATTTGTACTTACCTTTCAAAAGTTCCACGGACTTTTTTCTTTTTTTCAGTGATTTCATTACAAAGATTTTTTAGATAATTTTATTTTCTTTAATTTGTGGGGTTTAAAAGTCTTGTACGATAAGTTTTTGCTGAGTTATCGTCGTTCAAAGCAAGAAAATCAGTTTTGACTTTGATAATGTGGGGAAAAGTACCTTTAGGGTGAAGTTTAAAGCAACAATTGTATTTGCCAATAATCAAGCCAACGATAATGAACAGCATTACGTGCACCAATTATCCAATATTTTTGACGTAATATCGAAGGCACCAAATAGGGACCAGTATGAAGATTTTCTTGATGACAATAATCCATCAGTAAATCCACAAAGTGATCATTTTTGGGAAGTAATATGGGATGCTGGATTTCAAAACCTAGTGGAGAATTACGTAATCTGCCACTCACTCTAACTATGCTGTCAAGTAAAAATGAGCTTAAACAACGAAGGCGAGAAGGAACTACCTTTTCTCGTTCCAATAATGTAATATCTGACATGAAACAGTTTTGTTGTACTAATTGTATTAAAACCAACTCTGCTTTTTCCATGTTAGAGGAAGTGATGGTGCCGGAAGTTCGCAAAATTTTAAGAAACCTCAATACAAAAACAGTGATCCGAAGCAAACGTTTCCAAGAACAACAACGATTAATCAACATATATGAAGGATGGGGATCAACCTTAATAGTTGCAAAAGAAATTTTCTTTTCTTCGGGCAAGGTTTCTTTTGGTTTTGGTATTGAACTAATAGGCCACAGATTTGTATCAAATTTTAACCAATCAGGTTCGGTTATCCAACTGTCAGTAGCAACAAGTTGTTTTGGAGTCATGCCACGTAATAGACAGTCACTTATATTATGTTTTCCTTCAATGTGAAACTAACTAGAAGGTGCGACTAGAGACTAAATTTGCGCAACTATATTAGCAACGAAAGTTTTCCGTCTATATGTGTAGATACAATCCAACTAAGTATCACTGTGGAGTCTGAACAAGCATACATTTTTTAAATAACTATTCGGGAAAATAAATTTTGTTTGACGAAATTTAATAACTTGGCTAACAATAAAGCAGGATACAATTTTAATCTAGGGATAGATTGAACTTTCATAGGAGCTACTTTTGTTTTGGAGCAAACTAAACTAACTCGAATTTTACAGTGCGTAGAAATACTTTTCACGTAAACGACCGCTCCAAAGGAATCCATACAAGCATCACAAAAACCTATTAATATTACTGAAGACTGACTCTCAACTCCTAAGTGACGTGGAATTTAAAATTCCTTAAGCAGCTCCATTTCCTTCTGAAGATCGGCCACTCGGGAATAATGATCGGATTTTATAAACTGCAAAGTATTTCCTACAAGTCGTACTTATTGGTTTTTGATAAAAAACCAATAGAAGAGAATATTGATTTAAAGAGAAATAACAAGTCGCGTATTTAGGGATATTCGCTTAACTTGGCATAACTTTGCAAATAAGGGATAGACCAAGGATGTTGACTATTTATTCTCAATCTCAAAGCATCCCAAAGAAACCCTGAAAATTTCAAAGTCCTGCGATTTATTTTTCATTGTGTTTATGATGAAATCACTGAAAACAATTTATTGAAGTCCGTGGAACTTTTGAAAGGCAAGCGAACATTTGGAATATTTTTTCCGATGGTTTTCTTTTAGTTTATTTATTGGAATATTTTTTCCGATGGTTTTATTTTAGTTTATTCAAGAACTGCTGATGGTAAAAAATTTTTAATTCTGAAAACTAGAACCCTGGAACTTGCTTTTTTTTAAATTGTTCTGCGATTATTTTTCTTCAAGTTACAGACAGCCCTTTGAAAATCACCTAAAAATTTAGAATTTCTTTCATCCGTTAATTTTTGTGCCTAGTGTATATAAATGATTATGAGATATTAATAGTGTACCATGATCAGCATTATAAGTAAAAAAGTTGTTGTTGTGGCATTTATGTAACCATCAGTTATTGTTAAGTAATGATTTGAATGTTTGTTGTTCGGAATTATTTGAATTTTGTTATTTTTACGCCATTTTCACATTTAATTTATCACAGACGTATCTGTGCTGCTAATTAAACCTTAATCGTGTTAAAACTATTTAAACAATACTTTATTGTGATCATTTAATATAACTGAAAATACCAACTTCTGTTCACCAACGCAGATCTCAATAGAAGTGGAAGGAATCTCGAATTCAATGAATTATATCAAATATTATCAGTAATGAAGTATCTCAGTTTGCTTATCGAAATAAGATAGCACAAACAGAGACGTCTTTGATAAATAAAGAAACAGGTGGGAAAAATATTCTACACTGCATTATATTCTATACTGCTACCCCATAGAAAACGTCCATTACACGCCACTGTAACCCTGCATAAGTTGTGATGAATATTGTAAAAATATACTGCAGTAAAATGAAAAACAAATGAATACCACCGACGCCACATTAATTCCCCAATCATTTTTTCGTCGCAGGTACACCTATGAAGGCAAGATATGACGCTCGGTAAGGCAACGCAAACGATTTAATTACGTTTGATGCTCGCGTCGAGACCACCTAATACGAAAAACGGCAGCCTCTGGCCGGCCACACATTAAACGACGAGCCAACGGGCGCAGAAGAGGCCAAGACGAGTTCCAGACCGGCCAGGAGTTTTACAGCTGCATGTGAAAGAAATCATTGAACAGGATGCCTTCTTCAGCGCTCTAACACTGTGCAGACCGTGAAACGATCGCAGATGGGCCTTAAAAACCCCAAAGAATCCAAACAGAACATCTCACAGGGCATATGTCTCGCTCAGATCGTTCTGCATGTGGGAAAATACGGTACGGCGTGTTCGGCGCTGGGCGAAAATCCGAAATTCAGGTGGTGTCGCCCAGAATGCCACCATAAGGGCAGGCAGGGTTTCAAGAGCCGCGCTATTAAAAAGCAGTAAATAAAAAAAGAGTTAAATAATGAGGAGTCTATGCCTTTTACAGATTTGACGGTCGCTATTACCAATTATGGAGGTAAGGTCGGTGGGCAGTGATACCGATACATATATAATTGTGGGTATACTGAAAGGAGGTTTATTTTTAAATGTCCAGGCGTCTGTTTCAAGAGATGGATCCGCTTACGTTACCTTATTTTATCAGAAAGCATTAGTTGCAGTCAGTGGCGGCTCGTGATGAAATGAAACGGGTGTTCTGCACAGGGCCGATCCTAGGGTATTGGCTGCCCGCGTGCAAATTTCAAACGTATCCAAACTACTGGCGTCGTAGGGGCCGCAAAAAACCCTGCCACAGACGAAAATTTTTAAAATTTTCAAGGTCACGCGTTTTCCTGATACTTCAAAATTTTTATGTAAAATCCGTTTATACAAAAATATAGACTTTCACAAGAAAAATTTTTGGAATTTAATACCTTTTTGAAGAACATTCATGTTTGCCGTCATATTCCTTGGTTAAGAGAAAAAGCTTGTAAGGTGAATTTTCTACTAGAGGGTCTATAACACTTAAAATATTTTCCGAAAGAGTTTCAGCGTCACATTTTGTAGGTTTCAGGTATGTCCAAAAACGTTCAATCGGTTCACCATCGAGAATATATCTTAAAACTACCACTAACTTTTTTTTTTTTGCAGATACATCAGTTGTTTCGTCTGCCATAACTGCCAAAAATGAAGGTTTGTTAATTTCTTTAATTATTTCTTCATGACATACTTTTAATATACAGTCTAAAAGATCATTTTGTATTTCTTTAGAGGTTCCTTTAAATACTGAAGCATTTTGTAGATGCTCGCTTAAAGTTACATCAAGCTCAGCAGAAAAATTTATCAAACCACGAAATATCCCTGGGTTTTGAGAGGTTTCAGCTTCGTCATGTCCTCGCAGCGCTAATTCAAAGGCCCCACAAAACTTGCAGTTTATAATTTTTGACAAAACGTATCTCCTTTTTGTCACATTATCATTATGCTTTTGCACATTTATCCAATAAGCTGAATCTAGCTACGCTTTAATATTAGTTGTTCCTAATAAAGCTAATTCCATTGTACTATGCAGATGGCTTTTGGAGTTGCCGTGCTTTTTTATTTTTTCAGTTAAGTGCACCAAATCTGTCACCCCTACCTCCGTCCATGCTTTATCACCGCCAAAAAGTAAACAAGGAAAACAAAATAACGCATTTTTTGTTGTTGCACCCACAAATCTAATTGTTCTTCGAATAAATGTCTGTATTAAATTGACGTTTATATGCTTTTCCGCGGCTAACACCTGCAGTCTCAATAACAATATCGGGCAATGGCCATTGTTTTTTAAATCAAATTTTTCTTCATAAGAGTATTTAAAAAATCGCTTCACATGAACTAAATTATAAACTAAATCCATTGCCACTATCACAGCATATAAATATTAATAATTAGTACAATAAATCACTACACAAATTCACAAAACAGTATTTAAAATCTCAAATTAACACGAAATACGAAATAGGTACGATTTACGCCCGCCCGAGTAGGAAGGTGTGAACATTCACTGATGTTGCCTTAGCTGAAAAAAATACAGCTCACTGACCGTTTAAATTCGCGCATTTACGAGCACCAATTGTGGATTGTCGCGGGAGTTGAGGGGGAGGACGGGTGTGCCCAGCCGTACTGAGATCTACCTCGTGTGGCCCAGTTCAATGTACCGCGACGCGCTCGCGTAGAGACCCAGATAATTCATCTGGTCTACTACTCAATAGAGGACGGCGGGCAGAATGCGACTTTAACGCAATAATTTAGTTAGCTGCACCAACTAACCAAATTATTTTATTAATAAATTTTAGTAATTATTATGTCGCGAAGATATACAAATATCTAATTTTTTTGGCAGTTCTGCAGCACCTATACACCAGCCGCGCCTGGTTGCAGTAGATATGGGAATTATTTACAAAACTAGACAAAAGTCTAGAGTACGAGGTGTGGCTACAAAGTAACGAGACTGATGCTGTAAAACTTTTTATTTTAAATTTATACATATTTAGGGTAGTTTCTCCGGAAATCCACTTTTCTATAGAGTTTCATCAAATTTCGGACACACATAAAAAATAAACCTGCCGAAGGAAATTGGTTAAATGAAATATTCTTGTCCGTGCAATAAAGTAGATATTCATCATCAAATTTGGAACTTTTTGCATGGTTTGAATGTACCAGTTGATTAAAAGTTATACATTTTACTTCATAATTTGAAAACTTTTTTATACATTTTTTCCAAAAACAACTCATCTATACATTAGTCGAATATTTTGAATTAAAAAAAATGGTTATTGCTTGATTTGTTGAAAAGATAAACATTTTTAAAATATGCCAGTTTAAACTTTGCTCGGTAAGACTAGAACTTATCAATTACCGTTTTTCAACGCAGCGGTATGCATTATAGAGCATCCCGTATATGCTCTATGGGGTTCATTTCTGGGCTTCTAGGTGGCTAGTCTTTAGTTGGAAAAATTTACAAATCGGAAGTACCTCTCTAGCAACGTAGGGCCGAGCGTTAGCCTGCATAAAAATGAAATCGTTCTCGACAAACTGGACAAATGACATCATATGTTCTTCTACGATGTTTTCTACGTACTTATTTGAATTATTCCATCACGTTTTAGTCGTTTTCATAATGTCATCTTATTCTACTGTGAGGCATATTACATGACACAATGACATTATCCCCATGGTAGAGATATTTCGGTTTCTCCTCATACTTTATTATATTCAGAGATATTACTACACATACCTGTATATCGACTTCCTTCCCCTAAAGCCTCAGGCTATGCAGGAGAAGGTTACACATAAAAACACGTACAAGCACACCCATTCTCTGGAAGAGGTACCAAACTCTCCCTCACTTTTATTATAAATTGTGGTGTAGTTCTCTCCTGTTGATATAAAATCTTTCTATCAAGCTTTGGACTTATGCAAATTGACCACTATGAAATTTATTATGACAATTGTGAAAATCATAGAAGTGGTCACTAGTTACTGTATCATTAAATAAATATGCAGGTCCGAGGATTTGCCATTTGGTTGCCAATTTCTAGCTCAAACGTTCACACTTTTAGGATGTTGAGTGTAGCTCTCCATCGTTCAATGTGGATTGTTTCTATATTTACAGCCACTATATTTAAAGTTCTGTTTATTGTACAGTTCTGCTGTTGCAATCTCAAAGAGTGTTTATAAATAACGAATCTCCTTGGCATCTATTTATTACAATTTCGCCAAATTTTAAAGAGATCATTACGAACATTGTCAAAATTTTTCGAACCATGTTTCTTTCTTTAGATGACGTAATAATAACAATAATAGAAGTTTTCTTGATTTAATTTTATATGAACTCTCTTTAGCATCTAATAAGACATACAACTTTTACCATTGTCTAAGATTTGTCTCGGTAATTTACAAATTGCATTTTCAAATCGATGATTTTGTTCCATTCATTAGTCTTATACTTTCTTCTGCGTTCTTCTTTTATTTTCCAATGTGCCAGAGGTATTTTATAAGTCTAGAAAGTTACACTGATGAATTTATTATGTTTAACAAAAAATACTTCGAATAAAAATGGTTTTAGTTGCTATTCTCTTGCGCAGTTCAATCCTTCTTTGATTACCAAAATTTGTCAAGCAGTTCTGGGGTTTATTTGATATTGTAATGTTAATAAATCTTTGAATTATAGGTTTTACTATAGAGCACAGAATTTATATACATAAGGAACGTGGAGATGAATCCATATAATCCTTATCAAATTCTTTTGCCTTAGATGCCTTACGTACTTGTGTTATGTTTTGTAGCAGGCAGATGGCGTTTGCCAATTTCTACATGTATGCTCATGCCGACTTGATACAAGACCCATCTAATATTCTCAGAGTGACAAGCATACTTCGGTATACCTGTTCTGATGATTCATAATAAGGATTCAATCGCGGTATGCAGTTCTGGGTCCGCCTGGTGTAACTAAAAATTAGATGGCAATAATGCTTTTGCTTTTAGTAGTTATAATATGTTATAATTTAATGCATTGCATTACGATCTGCTAAGCAAATGATAATTTTTGTATTTTCAAATAGAGAAAAAATTACAATAATTATACCGGACTTAATTCTTTATTGAAATTTTAACCTCCAATTTCAACGCTGAAACAAATGAATTGTTTTATAGTTATGCATGTAGATATATAATTCAAGCTAGATTATACGCCCATTTACACCACTAGACTGCGAACTTCCTTAGGAGATACCGAATAGCTACAATTTCAGTTTCCCATTAGAGAACGATCAATGAACCTTCGAATTCGATGACCTTATCGATACGCGGAAAACTCCACCTTAGAGAAACGTCTAATTGAAAAATGAACTACTTGTAAAAGGAGTGACTAATAGAAGAGAAATGCACAGTTGATGTTACGTCCGAGAGACATGACGGCAATGACATCATGTCATTATAATTTTTATTAAATTAATATGGACGGCCTGCCAATTTGTACACACTGTTATTTATAGAACGTTCATTAATGTTAATGGATTTATTTATAAACAACATTAACGATGTACGAAAGGAGCGCTTTCCTCGTAACGAGAATTAAGTCACCTGTATTGTTAGAAAGTTTTTTAATATGGAATGGTTGTTTTGTGATGGAAAATTTTACACGGTGAATACAGTCTAGTGGAGGCCGATGTCTTTGCATGTTTGTCCGACATCTAAATAATTACCTCTAACCAAAGTGATTTTTTTTAAATTTAATGTCATCATGTGAATAAAGCGCTTTACGCATAACGTTCTGTCCCACATTGCTAGAGGGATACTGGGCTACCTTCGATTTGTGAATATTTCAACTATGGACTGTCCACCAAGAAGCCCAGATGTAAACCCTATAGAGCATTTATGGGATGGACTGAAGCGATCAATTAGGTGCCATACATCTGCCTCTATGACTCTTAGGGAACTGGAAAAAGTCATTCTTGTCGAATGGAGAATATTCCTCAGGAAACCATTCACCAATTGATCAACAGCATGCCCAGACTAATGGAAACAGTGATAAGAACTAAAGGATGATCTACACGCTACTGAAATCAAATTTTTACGATTTTTACGCTCAATTTTTTATTTATTTTCTATTTGTTTGGTAAAGCGGTATCGCACCCTGTCATCGCAAGGCAATTCTTGGCATATTGCTTCAAAATATTATTTTAGTATTAAATGTGCGAAATTAATGTTTTTAATGGTACATGAGAGTGTTAATTTTTGGTCGAGACAAAAATTCATTCAAAAATTCAAATGTATTGTAGGACGCTGAATTTCCACAAAATATAAACAGATTTTTTATCCAACAGTTAAAAATCTAACATCAAATAAGTCGAAGGTATATGGAATTGTATATTGATATATTGAAGTGAATTACCGAAGTGCAGATAAAAAGTAGGATTAATGTTAATTTTGTATGTTATCTAGTTGTTTGTTTGCTTCTCGTCTGACCGTAACCATGGTAACGTTTTGACAATTCTTACGTTTTTTAGTTGTCTTTTTCAGTTTCATCAGTTTTTGTTGGTCTTCATTCTGCAAATGCATATTCTAAGTTTAATACATCGAATAATAGAATATCACGATGGATAGTGCTGATAACGACGCACCACCCAAGCTAGTAGATACTGCGAGGGGTACAATATCAAATCTTCTACCGGTAAAATCAAAATTGCAGTACAAGAAAGTTTACATTGAATTCCGTATATGGTGAGCTACAAGACATCTTGAGAAGGTTTCAGAAAATGTATTCTTACGTTATTTTTAAGAAAAATTAAAAACATTAAAACCGACCACTTTATGAAGTGCTTTGTCTATGCTTAAATCTACCTTAAGCTCAAGGAAAACATTGACGTAATGAGATTTCTCAAAGTGGTTACCTCAAAAATAAGTTGGTTGCATATTCGAGGGAAGAAGAAATGAAAAGTTCTAGTACGAGAAAATATTAATATATTTATTAAAGATGTCGATGATGAAACTTACTTGTGTTGTAGGTTGTGCTAATTTTAAGTATATGGCGCTTGTCGTCGTGGAAAACAACATAAATGCTATTGACTATTTGTAAAATTTACTGGTTGTTAAAGGTTAAAGTATATGATTGTAAAACTCATCGTGAAAGAACTTTTGCTGTTTCAAATAGTCCGATGTCTACCATATACCAAGTTGTCGAGTGTTCATGAAATATATCAAGGGGAAATGTGTTCGATGTGGAAAATGTGGGGTTAATAAAATAGAAGAGATGCTTAGTTGATCACAAACTGGTTTGGAAAGGAACTGCGTTAAAGCTATACGGATCACTGCCTTCAAATAGAATTTCACTGACATTTCAAATAGAATTTTTGATTGCCGATCATCTACTTCAACACAAGACAATAATCATATCGATATTTCCAATATACAAATTAATATAGGAAACCCTGGAGTAGGTTGGAACCTTTGTGTGAAGATAATACTGACTTAGTTTTCCACAAAACACCACAACATTATACACTACACTCGATGCGCGCTTCGTCAACAAAATTGGCATCATCTGGAGATGATCAAAACTGATTGAATAATCATCTCCAGATGATGCCAATTTCGTTGGCGTTGAGTATAGTGTATAGTGTTTTGGTTCTTTGTGGAAAACTGAGTTAGTATTAATATAGGAAACAATTGTTCCATCATTACGATTAATTACACAGGCCTACAAAAAAATAAAAGTCGTGTGTGTTACGGAAAAAACCATACTTATTTTTTTGTAATTTTTCCTTCTGAACACGAATCTAAAGTCAGAATTAGGGGTTACTGATCAAACTTCTAAGAACAACCATAAACGTCGTTATTTGCCACAATGTTTCTGTAATCAGCATCTTTATTATTATTGCCTACAAATTTAGCTGACACTTCTTCAAAACTCAACCACGATTCCTTTTCTTGATGACTCATAGTTGTAACGAATTCTTTATCTTTAAGGAAAAAAAATAAAAAAAAAGGATGTATTAGTTTCTAGCACACACTTTTTTTTTTTGGTCTGCTATTATTTTAAGAAGTAATAATGGTGTAAGTGATGTTATGCTAAGTGATATTATGGTTATAGTTTTTAGTTGTCAAAAACTCATAAATATACATAAACGTTTTGATTTGAAGTTAGCGTGAGAAAAACATTTTTTTAACCCTGAAAATAATTTTTTTTCGCTGTTAAAAAATGGCAAATTTTACGTATCTGTAACGATTAATAAATGTCGTATCTTCTGGACAGTTGGACAAAAAATATATTATATACTTTGTGTCTAAAATCCTGTGAAATGCAACTTGTGTATACAATGAAAAATATATTCTTGTAACTTGCTAGAAACAAGAATTTATATCATATAGATAATTACAGATTCCCATTATGATCTATAAATATCTTATAAATAAAGCATATAATTTATCTCAAATTAATTACATAAACATTATACAAACATAAGACACTAGTAATAAATGTATTCAAATGAAAATTAATTATATGGAAGCTTTAAAATTGAATTTGTTCAGTGGGGTATATTTAATTACAATTTGTATAAAACTTGCTCCAAGATTAAGAATTAATCTATATTTGTTAAATAATATAAAATGAAATGTTGATAACAGTTAGTATGTAAATGTAGCAATTTGAGATTTAATTGATCATTTATATGAACAAATCTGACAGAAAGCATTTCGATAAACTATGAGGGATACACTGAAATATGTTATAAAACAGAATATTTCGAAGTTTTTCTTTATTATTTAATAAACTTACAATTCTAAATCAGGTACACGATTAATGAAGCAAATTTGTACTTCTTCGACATCTATGCTATTATTTTACAATTACGATAAAATAACATATATATGTGGCCTAGTCTACAACATTATTGTTTAACAAATAGTCGATAAGTTTAATAATGTGATTCACATTACCAGACTTAGCTGCAGCAAATATAAATAATTATACAGAATAAAAAATGTAACATGACAATATACATTACTTTTATTAAAAAAAAAAAAGAAAATATATTAGGTACATATTTACAAACCTGTCCTACTAGCCCCCGATTTATTAGAAATATTTGAAAAATGACAATAGCGTAAATAAAAAATGTAATTTAAAATCATGTTTATACTCTGATTTCAAAATTGTAGGCAGTAAGTAATTCGTTCTTTATTTTCCTGCTATAATAGGCAAACAAGAGAGACAAGGGGCGTGCCAACTGTCTGCGCGCGACTAAAAATTGCAGAGATCACAGTGCAGGGAGCGGTATTTATAATTTACAAGTAAAACAGACACGAGAATTGTTGAATCGTATTACCAGCTCATAAAAGCAGTATTCTATACCTCACTGCCCACTATTTTGAAACCGGAGTATAGTTAATAAAATAATTAAAAAAAATTATAACTTTAAATTTTTATTACATCGCATTCGGAGGCAACAAGCTCCACACAATCTTCAATTTCATATCAAATATATTATTCCAGTTTCCACAATATTAAAATGGTAAGTTCCCTCCTTGTTCTTACACTTCCAAACTAAACGTTGTTTATGAAAATATATTTTTCCAGTTTCCACAATTATTAAACGACGCACAAAGTGTTGCTGTCTTTTTGAATTACAAACCCACAATTATATTGAATGTGTTTCTACAATATTTTTCGTTCCACCGTGTAAAATAAATTATGATAATAGTGTGTATTTAACTAAATACTACTTAAATACCCTGGCGATGTTTGTCGTACGTTGAGTGAATATCCATTCGACATTTATGGAGAAAAAAAAAAAAAAGAACGCGTCAGGAAAATATTAAAACTAATGATATGCAAAGTAGCGTTAATATTCATATTAGAATAAGGAGAGGATGTCTATAGGAATAGAATGAATGCGAAATTATAGTAGAAATATTTCTATTCTACTGCAACTTTTTTATTGTCACAAGTTTGGACAGTACCAACCTTGTGACCGACATTGTTTTTGTTAAAGAAGTTCAGTAATTCATTTGAGAAAAAATTCCAAGGTAATTATCAACAATTAATAGCAAATTGGAATGTATACTTTCCTCTTAAGCTTTAGTGAATCTTTTGTAACAGTTTCTTCATTATAGACTTAAAAATCTAGATCAATTGGTCCAAATTTATTCGTATATTAATTTTTATTATATAGTCTACAAATAGTACAGGTTGACACAGTTCTTTGTATCTAACCTTTAAGCCTTCCCTATTTTTTCTACGTTGTGTCATCAGTTCTTTAGACTATTTCGAAGCCAACATAAAAAGCAACTGATCTGTCTTCTGACAACTGTTCTCCTAATATTCCCTAGAGAAATTTTCATCTAAGTCTAGACAGATATTTGGATTCAACATACATTTCTGGATATTATTATGGACTTAGTATTTGAACCTTTTCCAGAAGTAGATAAATATTAAGTATAGAAAAGTCATTTTGATTATTTAATTCTATTTCCTCAAATTGGATTGTCATAATTAAATGATTATTTTTATTTAGTGGTATTATAAGTAGGATAACAAACTAGAAACCAAAGCTGGTATTTTATGACGAATCAGGAATTGCTCGAAAATATTGTATCGCAATAAAATGTGGTAAGCCTCTTTCAAATGCAAACATTGTTGGATGTTTGCATTTGTTGAGTGTTAAGGATATCCAAAAATTACGTAATTTCAAAATTTAACTATCCGATTAATCAATATTGCAAATAATATCATTAAAAAAGTTTCTTGTTTACAATAGCTTGATTCCATCATACTTCATCTTGATTCTGGTGATTTTCTTTCAGACGCACTTACGTGATCTCACAAAACGTAAAATTTGTAAATCATCAAGCCACTATCGCGGTATATCTAACATATAAATTTATGCTATATCTAACAAATCTCGTAACAGATTCAACCATGCTTCTTCCAGACATTTGCCCACTCAAACTAATCGTTGATCTTCACTCCCTATGTATTTTTTATAAATACATCTTTACCTCAGATATATCATTTATCCAATTCACTTTGATTTGACTCTTTCTATTTTACATTTTCGTATAAATAAAATCTAAAATAATACTACTTGGTTCTGAGGTATAGATTCACAAATAATTAAATCAGTCGGCGGCAATAGTAACGTTTGCCTTTACAATAAACTGCTTCCTCTAACGTCTCGAAGATAGTTTAACCTTATCGCCATTAAAAGTACTTGTCAATATTAATTAAATTGACGACAGCGTTATTCTTTATCTTCCTCAGCGGAGGATCGAACTTATTAGCAAGAGGAGTGTCAGTAACATCTATGATCCTGGGGTATGTTTGGTTCTTGAACATATCTTCCCTTAACCTGAACACTCCTGTGTTAGCCAAAGATAGATACATCAGGTTTTTAAACGAAGCAAAACTGTTTGCTTCTATCAAAAATATTATATTATTATCCATCATGAGATTCCTTAGTCTGGGAAGCTTCGTGAAGGTGGTCTCGTAGATCTGCTCAATTTTATTGTCAGACAGAATGAGCGTTTCCAGCGATTGCGAGTTCAGGAACGGCCTACTGGGATTGAAATTAATTTTATTATAGGACAAATCCAATTTTTCCAATTTCGTGTTTGATTTGAACGTGTTGGGCTCGATGAAAGTGATGTTGTTTCCGGACAGGTCCACCATCTTCAGCTGTTTCAATTCCCGGAACGCTTTTTGGCTGACGTTGGAAATTTTGTTCTGGCACAGCTCTATCTTGTGTAGTGTCCTGTATTCGTTGTGATAGAAGACGTACGGGGGCAATATCGAGATGTGATTGTATGCGAAGTTGATGGATCTCACGTGTTGGCTTCCAGGAGGAATATTTTCCAGGCCTAGGCCCATTTGGACCACGTGCAGGGGTAGTTCGGTGGTTATCTCAAGGTGGTCAGTTGGGTATGGTGAAGATCTGAAAAAATAAAAAAATGTACTGGAGGTAAAATATTTAGGTTTTTATGTACGTTTCAATAAATAAGCAATCTTTATTATACCATTATTTATTATTCTTAGATTAGAATGATACAAAATATTATTGCTATAATCATATTATCGATGACGTTATAATAAGATCTAAGAAATTAAAAGTTAGCTAAAAAGATAATATAGGGTATAATACTATACCCTGTGGTATTCTACGCAAGCATACTCCCTTCTGAACTAGGAACGCGTGATATTTTAGGAAAAGGGTCTTTCAATAAGGATGCTCGATTTTTAAACGTAAATAAAACAAGTTATGTGTGAGGCATCCACTCAATGTTTTATTATTTGAGATAATATATTATGGCATTAAGTACAGAATATAACGTCATTCAAATGTATGCTGCGGCTTTGCTTGGTGGCACGTACTCAGGAGGTCCAATTTTCAATGACTTTGTCGCATAAATCGCTCGTGTAGAATGTCCATCGTTGTATGCGCTGTGTGGCACGTAGCGCCATCCTGTTGGAACCAGATGTCGTCGCTATCTACATCATTCAATTTAGGCCAAAAGAAGTTGCTTATCATCTCCCGTATATAGTAGTTCCCGAATAGCAAAGCTATTACATAATCGCTCTAGGAAACAACTACTTCTCGGGCTAAAGCCCCGCCAGGCATTGAATTATACCCAGAAGAAGATCGCTTCTGGGTATAATTTGGGTATAATAACTACTTTGATAACCGCTTGGCGGTTTGGTGGTTCCTTTCTCGATTTCCGACTTATATGTTACTGACAGAGATCGTATCGATAAAGATGTATACGCCATAAAGTTTATTCGGCATTTGTCCTGAATCCGCGTACCGTGTACGGCACTGATGACAACTAATAAGTTCGAAACAGCTGTATGTCGTTCGGTTCCGATCCGGGACAAATGTCGAATCCTACCTGTGGCGGGTTTTATTTTTTGAAACCTTATCTGATCGTGCAGAAACACGAGAAAGGGGTCAAGGATCGCTTCTGGGTATAATTCAATGCCTGGCGGGGCTTTAGCCCGAGGAGTAGTTGTTTCCTAGAGCGATTATGTAATAGCTTTGCTATTCGGGAACTACTTTGATAACCGCTTGGCGGTTTGGTGGTTCCTTTCTCGATTTCCGACTTATATGTTAATAACAATATGTAATATAAAAATGATAAGAAACACGTGTCGTTCGACTTTCTATAGTCAATATATAATTTTTTTAGACTTTATAGAAAAAAAAATCTATCCTCAGACCATGATTGTAGTTCAGAAGTAACTATTTCTACTATATTTACCAGTTACTTCTTTCATATTACACATTGTTGGTTTTTTTTTTGTACATCAGAGTTATAGATAGTGGTTAAAATTTCTTTCTAATACGTTCCTTCAAATGATCTACACGACTTGTGAGATTTCATAGATGCAGGTATATAGAGTTTGGTGATGTCTGTTCATTTCAGAGAGGAATATTTTCTTTCATTTGTATATTTTAGGCAATTTTGGATGCATTAAGAATGACTGTTTAAGATAACACTGATATTATTAACACATTTTCATTAGTTCTTGTAGAAATTTTCTGGCAACCGATTATTTCGGTGTGATAATGCATTTTATTTGTTTCACCAATATTTCATTCAATGAATACTGACGAAAGGATAGATAAGGATAGATCCCACTCCAAGTTGGTGCTTGTTACCAATGTTTCATATTCAGGTCCCTTCTTCAGGGCTGCTTTCTGATGAATGGCAGTCCTGAAGAAGTTATCTGCAATATATAATGAAACGTTGGCATTAAGTTCTAATTTGAGGCGGAATCCACCGATAAAACAAAAATGAATACTACCTACTCATTAAGAATAAGAAAAATATGAGATTCTTAAGTATACGTAGAAGAAAGAGCGAGATAGCATGAGCGAGAAGGTCTCAATACGACTGGGTGAAGACTATGCAGTTTACTGCGCGCCTCGTAGGCGATCCGATATCGCAGTTTTGAGACTTGTGCCTATTCTTGATGATGCTTGTACATAATATTATCAGTAAACTATACACTGACACCCACTTTCGGTATTTTGCGAAAAATAATCATCGATTATCTAACGAGAGAGGTGTAGTAAAGCTGTTAAATGATACAACAATGTTTAAATAATAATTTAGGAAATTCATATTTATTTTACATTTAACAGTCTCATATTGAGCAATATTTTGTGATGTAATAAATAGATGTGCCAAAAAATATGCGTTATCTTTATTGTCTCGCTGTCCTTTTCTTTCAACAACGATAAAACTTTATGGATATTTAAGAATTTATATTTTTGTTGAATTATTAAAAGCTATATTTAAATGATTATCTCTTTATCAGTATTAAACTATTTATACATTATTTAATAATTTACTTTAATTTTAATAACTGATCAATGTAGTTATTTCATTTGCTGTCTCAAGTACGTTACGCTTTTTCGAATTACATTGTTAGCTCAGATTTAGTACACAATAACGAGGAATGTTAAGGTAAGTTAAAGCCTGCTGATAACAGAATTTTTTAAATTATTTACAATGTTTGACATGTCATGAGAGATGTAAAATGTGAAGGTCTTATGGAAGATAAATGTATTATTTTAATATTGTTTATTATGTTGTGATACCTATAATTTTTATATCTGATAACGTTCAGATGAATGTAAATAATAGATAACACACTTTTCTTTAAGAAATATGTTGGATGATGCTTGCGTTCTAAAACTTTTGTAATAGAAAAAAGGAAATCGTCGCTGTAGAGTTACATAATCGAACATTTTTCGAAACAGCCCTTATCTGTTGATACCATTTGTTTACTGCTCGTCAAGAATAAGAAATAGTGTGAAACTCTCTAGGTATACGTATAAGAAAGAGTGAGGCAGTATTTGAAGGAAAAGGATGCACTTTACGCGCGGCCAGATCGAACTCTATACATACATATGGGCACATCCATTACTTTTCGACGAAACTTTGCGCACTTAGGTCAGCGATTTGTCTTATGATTTTCTATATGAAAGTAGGTTCTAATATATGAGGTTTTCCAAAGTCTCAGCCCAATCAAGGCAAATTTGTCTTTAGAAGAATTTTTTTTAATTTTAAATTTAACAATTTTCAAAAATTTATTTCTCTTAATCTATTTAACCGATTGATCTCAACCTGATCGCATTATTTTTCGCTGAACTCTCTATTTATCGAAAAAAATTAAATTAAAGCTTAGATCGTATGCAGGCTTTAGGGAGAAGATTTTAACTGAACCGTTAATTTCATAAAATTTGACCCTTTTTTAAATGCCGCTATTTGTACAAATTTTAAAATTAAAAATTATGTATGGGCTCATATTGTTTGGCTTGATTCATAGTTTCAAAATTAGTAAAAATTTTAAGTATCTAATGATTACACTTCGTAATAGGACCTGTCACATTTAATCGATTTTCAAAAAATAGCTATTTTCAATTAGCTTCAACTTTTTTTTTTGAATTTAGAATTATTTGAAACTTTCACAAAAATTGATTTATTATATTCTTAAAAAGTCCTGTGAATTTTTGAATCGAGCTAGGATACGAGTTACAAATTTTCAAATAACCTGAAAATCGTATTGTAACAACCGAGAAATTCATTCATTTTTAGACTCATTCATAATACTTTAGAAAGTAAGTAAGTACAATTAATGATAATACTTTATTTTGCATTATATTATTATTATAAAATATAACAAGATTTTATTTTAGTGGTTTTTTAGTGTATTTCAGAAACTTTTGTTTATAAATTCAGTTGAACTATTTATATTATTTTTCAAAATAACTTACTCTCATTTGTAAAGTATTATCATTAATTTATATAAATAAATGGTGAATCCGAGTGTCTTTAATTGTTTTCAGAGCTTTGAATCGCTTTTTCAAGTGTTTTTGATGTTTATGAACGTATTATTTATTGTCTACCCATATTGTTCTAAAAAAATCAAAATATTTTCTTTTTGGTTAAATCATATGAACAAACAAGGTTTTATTAAAAAACTGCACTTTGTTTGTATTTACTTTGTGTTTTTATATGTTAGTAATGAGAGTAACTTCTTTTGAAAAGGAATATAAAATAGTTCAGCTGAATTTATAAACGAATGTTTCTGAAATACACTAAACAACCAATAAAATAAAATATTGTTATATTTTATGATAATACTATAATGTAAAATAAAGTATTATCACTAATTGTACTTACTTTCTAAAGTATTATGGTTGAGTCTAAAAATTAATGAATTGCTGGGTTGTTACAATACGATTTTCAGGTTATTTGAAAATCTGTAACTCGCATCCTGGCTCGTTTCGAAAGTTCAAATTTTCAGAACTATTTAAGAATATAATAAATCAATTTTTGTGAAAGTTTCAAATAATTCGAAATTCAAAGAAAAAAGTTGAAGCTAATTGAAAATAACTATTTTTTGAAAATCGATTAAATTTAACAAGTCATATTATGAAGTGTAATCATTAGATACTTGAATTTTTGCTAATTTTGAAACTATGAATCAAGTTAAACAATATGAGCCCATACATAATTTTTAATTTTAAAATTTGTACAAATAGCAGCATTTTGGTTAGCACAAGATAGGAGAAGCTGGAGGTTAGCGTCCAACCAGTCTTAGGACTGATGACCCCATGATGATGAGCAGCATTTTAAAAAAGGGTAAAATTTTATGAAATTAACGGTTCAGTTAAAATCTTCTCCCGAAAGCCTACATACGATCTAAGCTTTAATATATTTTTTTTCGATAAATAGAGAGTTCAGCGAAAAATAATGCGACAGGTTGAGATCAGTCGGTTAAATAGACACAGAGAAATAAATTTTCAAAAATTGCTAGATTTTAAATTAAAAAAAATTCTCCTGAAGCCAAATTTGCCTTGATTGGGCTGAGACTTTGGAAAACCCCATATATTAAGACCTACTTTCATATAAAAAATCATGAGACAAATCGCTGATCTAAGTGCGCAAAGTTTCGTCGAAAAGTAATGGATGTGCCCATATATAATCATTGCGACTGAATAGAGACCAGGCTATTTACTGCATACTTCATGGGCGGTCCGATATAGCAGTTTTGAGACTTGTTCCTATTCTTGACGAGCTGTACGTATGGCTCCTTAAATTTTAGAGTACGTTACATACATAACAACTATTTCAAAAAGTTCATAATTAATTCTCAGATTCTGAGGCATCAAAAGAGAGATGAAGAAGTAAGACTACATAACGATAAGCTAAATAACATTTTATGAGAATATCGGTTTCAACTTGTCAAGAAGTCGATATCACACTATTTGAATTAATTGCTATTTTTCATAACATTGTTCGGATTAATTTGCTAAGATATCTTTTGTTTCTCATAACAGTTATGATGTAACCTATCACAAAACTCGACGCATTACGTAAAAAAGAATGGGCTGTCTTAAATAATATCACCAGATAAAGGATGTTGCTATTAACAGAAACAGCGATGACTTTAAAAACATATAGGAAATATAATTTTGGGACCCGTGGCAGGGAAAGCCTTTTTTCTTTAAAATCTGTTCTTGTCTCCTGCTGTTTACACGTAAAATCTTAATACCCAGCTACTTTGAGCTAGCACGACTGGCATTTGAGTTGAAAGAAAACTGTGTAGTAGATCACTGTATTTTACGATAAAATTTGAATAGTTTATGTAGACAATTTTTCTAATTTCAAAAGTATTAAATTTATGCACCAAAAAATTTAATATAGTAAGGAATGTGGATTAGCCATGAATTACATGCTCTTATATGATGAAAATCGAACAAGCAAATAAAATATATATGACTGAGTATTATGTTCGTGTCTCATATCCTTGAAATACCTCAAGACACGTCAAGGCAATCAATTTTTACATTTTTTTTAATGGAGAAATCATTGGAGAGATGAGTGGAACTGATGGATTTTGACTCCATCTGGAATTGTATTCTAGTAAATGAAAATTTCCATATATGTACTTTATAAAAACAGTATAAATCATTTGTTTCTCGTAGAATTCTACCTGGCTAGATCTGTTTATATTAAAAATAGAAGCAATTAGAGATTATGAAGTTGATTCGATCCCTTGTTCTTTTCCTTGTGAGTATCCGAGGATTTGATGCGTTGGAAGAAAAACAAACAAATGTAATAATGAGTTTGGACTAAGACATTGAGACGCATTATCCATTTACATACCATTAATGAAAATAAATACAGTTCCACAGTTCTAATCTCGACGATTCCCACCCACTCAGTAATATTTCAAGGAACTTTTGAATATCATTTGTGGATCTCACGGGTATGGTGTATTTTATGTACTTTAGTATCTATAATGTTATTTATTTCAACGTCCATTTATTTCACACAATTATCTTCTAAAATTTTAGTCTTTTTCCGTGTATAAGAATTAGAAGTACTTTAGATACTGTTTCTGTTCACACTTAAATAATTATAATAATCATTCTTTCAAACCATTTTATGTAACATCACATGGTTACTATTGTCCATCTTTTAACAGAATATTTACCATTTCAATATGATCTCTGATGTAACCAGTGTGTAAAATCCTGTGTTCCTTTCGATAGGAATCTTGGACATTCGGAGATGACAATCAACCAACTTTTCTTTTTCATAATACTAATAACACTGGTCAACACGATCATTAATCCAATTATATATTTTCGGTATCTCTCATGTATAAGTATTAAAAAAAAAATTCTATTACATCGAAATATCTAAATAAATGATAAACTATAAATTTCACTTAATTTTTGACGGTATATCGAAAAAAACTATTGTAATTAGCCATACTAACAAAAACAAGACTGGTATTAAGTACACAATATATCCTCACATCTGTTTATTTTCAGTACGATATTGTTGGTTCAGAATTTACATCACCCGAGTACACAAATTTCAGTATATCGACAACGCGATGCTGAATTTGTAGACTTTTTTAAAGAAGAAAGTGGTCTTACATATTGCAGTGATATGCAGGGGCTTATAAATAAATTAGGCTATGACTATTCACCAGATGAATGGAGACTATTCATTGATTCTTTAAAATTGAGTTTAAAATCAGTCTTACTGCATAATGGTAATGATCTTTCATCTGGACCTTTAGCACATGACATCCACATAAACGAAACATATGTTAATATAAAAAATCTGCTCGAGAAAATTCAGTATAACCATCATTCTTGAAAAATATATGCAGATCTTAAAGTTGTTGGAATATTGCTTGGATTGCAAGGAGGTTACACGAAATACTGTTGTTTTTTGTGCGAGTGGGACAGCAGAGCTATAAGTCAACACTTCATAAAAAAAAATTGGCCAATGAGGATTAACTTCATTCCTGGACAAAAGAATATTTCTGAAAATCTCTTAGTAGAGCCAAACAATATCATTTTACCGCCTTTGCACGTCAAATTAGACCTTATGAAAAACTTTGTTAAAGCCATGGATAGAAATGGAGAAGGTTTTCTGTATTTAAAAACTTTATTTCCTAGACTCAGCGAAGCTAAATTAAAAGAAGGAATTTTCTTTGGGCCGGATATAAGGAAGATCATGAAGGATTCCAATTTTATTTCAAAATAAAAAAAAGTAAAAAAATGCATGGCTTTCTTTTGTTGAAGTGGCAAAAATTGTTTGGGAAATACAAAGTCTGCAAACTATAAGGAGATGGTTTCTAAGCTACTACAGGATTATAAAGCCTTAGGATGTTAAATAACATAAAAAAAAACGTAAGTAGTTTGGACACACAGAAATTAGAACATCCTTCCCCAGAAAGCCTACAAGCAGGTTTTGTGTAGGGGAAGGTTACACATATAAACGCAGACAAACACCCAGCCCTGAGGGAAGTGCCAAGTTCCCTCTGGTGAGAATCGAACTCACGCAGACAATGTGCCCAGTATTTGGCCCAGTTGCCACCCTGTTACCAAATACCAAGTCAGCACCACCGCGGTACCATGAGAATAAGACCATGCGTCACCCATCCAAGTCGCAACCGTGCAATCCATTGCTTGACTTCGAACAGCGCAGGTCCGACAATAAACGGGGTACTCTGCCTCATCCTCATGCCTCATTCAAATGTCTGTGAAGATTCATTTCCTTCATTCCCATTTAGACCTTTTCTCCGAAAACTTAGGTGTGGTAAGCGACGAACACGGGGAGAGATTCTGTCGAGACTTCATGGTGATGGAAAAAAGATACAAAGGAAAATGGTCGTCTAGAATGCTTACAGATTTTTGTTGGACATTAAAATGAGATTATCCGTCATATAGTTATGAGAGAGACAAGCAAAACGAACAAAAAAATCTTCAGAATAATTTTTTAAAAATTAATTCCTTTCGAAACTTATTTTAGTTTTTTTTAAATAAATATATTTTCCAAAGAAAATGGGTGTTTCAATTTTTTTTCACACACATATTTTAACTATTCTCATGTCAAGGTATGAAAGAAACCAGTTGCGAACCACGGCAAAAAAAATTTTTGTTGACCAGTGTAATTGAATTGGCAAAATAGATAATATTGTCCTTATTAAATTTTTTTGCTCTATCCCTGTTTATGATTTCCTCAACTAAACATGGATCTAAAACGTCCTCCACATCTACCAACTCATTCTTTGCGTTAGTAAAATTTATTCCGCTTTTTAAGAGAAATTCTTGTGCATTTGCGTTCATTAACAGGTAGACGATTTTCTGCCTCTGTTCTTGATGGATAAGTGTCTATTTTGGACGAAGCGTCTAATACAACAGCAGCTTTTATGTCTGACACAAGTTCTTAGAAAGCAATCAGTGTATAAAATCTTTCACTTGTAGTGACTATAGATATGTTGCTTGTTGAGTATATCAAATCCCCAAATCATCGTTAAGTACTTACTTAAATTAGTTCAATTTTCGTTAAATCCATAAAAGTGAGTTTCAATGAATTAAAAATCTGATGAGTGAGCATTACGAAACATTTTTAAATCGAATAGTTCACATTATTTCATCTCTTTCTTTTTTGCAAAAAACAAACAATAAATAGATAACTATTATGAGAATATTGAATGAAATTGACGAAGAAATTATAATCGTAACGGTAATTAAACCATTAGAATTTTAGGAAATTTAATTAGCTTTAGAAATAGACTTAATTAAGAATTATAAGAATTCGCATTCACAAAACTTTTAAATGACTAAAACTAAACTAAATGACTAAAATCGTATGATAATAATGGAGATTTAAAAATGAAGATTTGTCCTTAGTAGAGGGGCATTATTTATATTTTGAGCCTAACAATAATAAAAACATTAATTTGTCATTGAAAATTACTTTATCGTTTTTCAAAATATTCTCCTTCATAATCTATACACTCTCGCAATGCGTTCAAACCATTTGTCAAAGCATTTTTTCAATTCCGCTTGAGATATCTGTAAAACATATTGTTTTAGAACGTATCAACGGTTTCTTCTGCCGACGAAAATCGTTGTCCACGCAATTTACTTTTTAACGTTCGGGGACAAAGAGAAGTCATTGGGTGCCAAATCAGGACTGCACGGCGGATTAATTCGATATTTTAAGTGTTCAAACATTCTGTTGTTAGACGAGATGCGTGAGAGCTCATGATGAAGAATGATCCGATATGGCGCGCTTACTTATTTTCCTTATTTCACCGAAGACTTCCGGCAAACAAATGGCTGTATACCATTTAGAATTGACCGTTTTACGTTCCTCTAAAGGCACTGTTGCCACATGACCAGTTTTTCCGAAAAAACAGGCGATCATTTGTTTCGAAGTGTTTCGAGCGCTAACAACTTTTGTTGGATTTGGTTCATCTTGAAGTAGGTACCCATACAGTCGACTACTATTTACTTTCCGGCTCATACGTATAGATCCATGATTCGTCACCTGTTACAATGTTATAAACGTCTTTTGAAGCACTGCCGTTGTATTTCTTCAGCATTTGTTTGCATCAATCGACACGAGCATCTTTTTGAGATTTTTTCAAATTATGTGGGATCCAACGAGAACAAGCCTTTTTTACAGTCAAATACTCATGCAATATTTTAAATACGCTAGTCGAACTAATGCCTAAGGTTGCATCAATCTCACAGTATGTCACATGACGATTTTGCATTATTAGTTTTGCACAGCATCAATGTATTCTGGCACAACAGATTTTGGATGACCTTCACGACTTTCCTCGGTAAGCGAATGCCGGCCACGATTAAACTCATTATATCAGCGTTTCAGCGCCAGCGTGGCAAAGGATCGCCAAAAAAAAGGATCGATAAAACCAATTTTATCGCCAAAAGTGGAAGTAAGTTGATCGATGCACTCTTGTCTTGATAATCCAACTCGAAAATCGTAATAAGTCATCGCACGAAAATTAATTCCATTTTTTCGCTGAGATACAATTTTCAAATTACTGTAAACAACACAAATCGCGCTTAAATGATAAATTGTTCTGAAGAAGTTTATGGTCAAAAATGTCAAACTTTCCATTGGAAACGTCAGATAGCGTCTGACAACAGTTAGTGTTGCCAAAGCTCAAAATATAAATTAATATTGCCCTCTTAGATTGTAGACATACATTTTGAAAACTAAATCAAATTAAAGTTTCTTTTTACATTTTTGTATTGAAAATAAATCAAATGAGTTCTTTTTTCATAATTGATTTTCAATGTTGTGCAATGCGTTGAGTTCGTCAAGTTTGTCCCGAAAATGTTTTGAGTAATATAATAAATGTGCTACCGTGATAAATTGTCAGTAATTGGCGAAAATCTATTTTTAAAACGATTCACGATATTTCTATGGTCGTAAATGTACAAAAAATACTCATAAACATAAAATTTATATATCAAAAACGTAACTCTTGATAACTCCTTAATATGTGAAATGTCAAATACTGTCTGGTATTTACTTGAGATTATTAATAATTAGCCAATTATTCCGCAAAGAAAGTAATTGAATCGAAAAGTAAACAGACATGTCTTTGTTATTATAATATACCTTTGAGATAAATAAACTCATGTGGATCCTAATAAGAGAAAATATATTATGATTATCTGTTAAATGGTAAATATTCGCCTAAAATTATTTACCATTATCAACTTTTGCGCGCGATGATATAAGAACAACAAAGTTAAGCAAACAAGTTATTAATAGTTTGGCAAATATTATAGATTGTAGGTCGTATCCGAATATTTATTAATGAAATGTCGTGTTAGATCTATTGCTGAAATCGAAGACTCAATGACAGTTGTCATCAGTAACTCGACATAACGACGATTACAATCGAAACTACCACTGGCTAATGATTATGGAATTACTTTTTTAAATTACTGTTATAGTAATAATTACCTCTTTTTATTAACACCGATTCTTTAATGGCGATAAAAGTGTTTTAAAATGGGAAATTGAATTTTATCATTATAGTGATTTTATAATAGGAACTGAATGGTTAATTATTAGAGGGTGAAAACTACTTACTTGAAAGGCTCGAACAGGAAGATTATTAATCTAATCGGTACCTCTAAACTGAATGTTAAATATACTCGTATAGGGTATCTTAGTTAGAAATATAGGATTTGTAGTTAACGTAGTTAAACGACCATACGACGTCAATATGCCTGAGTGTTGCATTCGGAACTATAGGATGTGATTTGTGAATAAAACTAATAGTAATTGACAAACTGAGGTTTTTTGACAAACTCGTGAACAATATGTGGATTTTCAGCACTCCAAGTGCGACAATTTTGTTTGCGACGTATCCGTCAAGATGAAAATGTGCTTCATCGCTGAACAAAATTTTGTTACAAAAGTCGGCATCACCTTCTTTCTTTTCTAACACTCAATTAACAAATGTACGAAGTTGTAAGTGGTCTGTAACTTTTACCTAAGCTTCGTATCAACTGAATTTTATATGCTGACAGATGCAGATCTTTCTTTAAAATCCGATGCGTGGTGGCTCAGGTTGAATTGTTGTAAACGACGTCAAATTGATGTGTTTGGATGCTCCTGTACACTTTCTTTCAGTGAAGCAATATTTTCATCTGATAGAGCACGACGAGGACGTATTGATGGTACTTTATCAATAATAGAACCTGTCTTCAAATTTCTTGACTAAGTTATGAACTATTAACTTTGTAGATGCTTCATTTTGCCCTAATTTTGTGCGAATTTTTCGTAATACAATTGTAAAAGATCGCTCACTTTTATAAAATAGTTGTACACAAACTATTCATTGTTGTCCTATCAATTGCAGCATACTGACATCGTACTCGTTAACTATTGACACTCAATCTATGACAGAATACCAATAGCGCGTAATTAAAATCATATAGTTCCAACTGAGACACTCTATAGTATTGCATTCCCGTTGATAAACTGTTTTAATGACATAAAACACTTGCGATCTAACTAGAGATTGTTAAAAGATTTTCATTTGCACGTTACTGTTTACTTAAATGTATGAAATTAAAATAAATATTCCAAATGTTTGTATTTACTTAATAATAATTCAGTCTGTAGTAAAACTCCTGAGTAATTTTCTCTAAAACTTGATGTGACATATTTTCATATACTTATTTTTGAGACAATCCCGCTGAAAATAATCTAACCAAGTAAAGTGTGGTGATCCATATGGCTACCCAATAGCACTTCTTCGCTCAATTTGTTTATTTTTAAAGATATTCATTCATTATAGCACAATGAGGTAGCTCCACTTTCAAACCAATTTCACTCGATAGGGTCAGATGTCGTGGATTTCAATATCAGTTTACTAGACCAGCAACAACTTCATCTCTCATAAGATATTAAAATAGCTTTTAATAAGATTAAAAGCATCTGTCATCAATTTTAAAATAATGTAAACATAATTTTCACCTTGTATATTCTATAAGAAGTTATGTAAAATAAGAATTCTGCACTAAAAGAATTATTTCTCGTGAGGAGTAAAATGCAAGTCAGGTTTTGATTAACTTTCTTAATTGATTAATCTTGAATTTTATTTACGATCCCCAGTAACTTTTTAGGCATTGTTATGTACTAATTACTACGATTAATACTTGAAAGTTTGTCATTGGGTAGGGGCACACAAATATTACAATTTTATTACCGATTGAAGGTAGGATGTATAGGAGTAGATAATTTAATGAAGCTAAAAGTGTTAATAAGAATAACTATTTTCAGATGAAAATTAATTTGTAAAATAAAGAGAAAATCAGATGGTATGAAATATCAACGGACATGAAGTAGGTGTATGATTCAATCAAAGAAAAGCAAATTAAGGAGGCATGTCAGCTTTGTTGGCTAAAAAAATCAATTTTTTTTATTCACATATTTTCAAAGGTTAATGACTTGTAGACATTTTGCTTGTGTATAGCGTGCACGAAGATTTAAGTTGTGTTAAAATGTGTTAAAATGAGTGTAATTTAATAGTTTAAATTGATTAAAAAATTTTAAACGCGTTTTTCTCGAAACCATGTTCTTCGAGGCTAACTTCAAGGTTCCTAAGATATATCAATACTGAATAATTTCATTTTCTCTCTTATTTTATTTTAAAGAGTATCAAATTCCGCGTCACTTGACATGGGATTTCTTTATCTCAATTTGTTCAATTTGCTTGCTACGCCTGAAAGTGAAATTTTTTGGAATAAAACGTAATGTCAACTTTGAGTGTCCACCATATTGTCACAAATTCGAAGTAAGGGGGCACTGTCATGCCCCCTTAATAGAAGAAACTGAAAAGAACACATGAACCAGGAAATTATGACTATAGAGTTACCGGTACATAATTTATACAAGTGGTCGACAAATAAATTAGTGTTATGGGGGAAAGAGGCTAATTTTAATTAAAGAAAATTGCAATTCTGGTATGGTCCAAGCCGAATAATTTAGTGAAAATAGATGGCAGAAAAAATGCATGACAAATGATAACAACACTGTTGATATATTTAATCTAAACAGCTGCCAATAGTATTTTCTAGAATAATTACTTCTTATAGTTATTGAGGCGTATATTAATTATACGTATACCAACGTTACTTTACCATATTGCTGGAACTACTGTGAAAAGTGTCATATCCCAAATTAGCTGCTGCGATATGTGGGTGAAAAATAAACAATTTTAAAACCTTAAAACGGACTTTTGCGCACGTATATCTCAAAATTGAATGGTCGAAAAAAAATAAACCAACACATAAATGCGGAATATGTGTTTTATGCGACAGTTTTACTTTTATAATAGTCCACCATCGTGCTTTCTCATGACCTATGTACAGGGTGGGGTGTGTCTTATCCACCTTAAAATCAATAGGTGTCGTCTGGGAGACGTCCTCGATCAGAATCAGTCAAAACCCGATCGATTCGACACTATTTAGTTAAATTAGTGTGCTATCAAAATAAGTTTTTCAAATAGTCCACCATCGTGCTTTTCTATGACCCATGGACAGGGTGTGGTGTGTTCTATCCACCTCAAAATCAATAGGTGTCGTCTGGGAGACGTCCTCGATCAGAATTAGTCAAAGCCCGATCGATCCGATACGATTTAGTTGAGTTATCGTGCTAACAAAAGAAAGTTCTCAAATAGTCCACCATCGTGCTTTCTCATGACCCATGGACAGGGTGGGATGTATCCTATCCACCTCAAAATAAATAGGTGTCATCTGGGAGACGTCCCCGATCATAATCAGTCAAAACCCGATCGATCCGACACGATTTAGTTGAGATATCGTGCTAACAAGAAATTTTAATGCCACAGACAACATTTTTTAAAAACCACTTCTCTGTGGTTTTTAGGCCGAGAAACGAAAAATAAACGAAAAAATAATTTCTCTTCTATTTTTCTTTACATGATTACATTACTTTTCCGCTAGTAGATATAGTTGAGTGCGGAAAAGTAATAAAATTATTTGTTGAAGAAATTTAATTCTAGAAATATTTCCCAAGAGATTTTGAACAAAATTACTTTCTTCTATAAAGGACAATGAGATTTTTGCGAATAATTTATTAAAAATGTAGAAATTATGAAATAATATAGATCGATAAACTTGGACTAGAAGCCCTGAGGGTACATTATACTGAAATTTTGACAATCGATGAACAAGGATACCAGAAACACGCCAAGAAGTTATTTAGAAGAGATGAACAAACTCATTTTCAATAAGAAGTAGATGAAAAGAAAGTTGAAGAAATAAAAAATTCTCGACAATATTTTGAAATATTTACTCTTTTACACATCAAAATCGCGAGAAAATGTACTCAAGTTTATGTACACTTTACTGCAATTTTGAACTTGAACTATAACACAAATAGACAGAAATAACTCCTTTGGAGAAAGTCTATCAAAGTATGATGAACAATGACATAAAGAGGAAGGTCTCACACTATCTACAAAGAAGATCCTCGCCACTGAGAAGAGAATGTAAAACAAAGGTTTTCGCAGAACAAACAATTTCCGAAAAATTTTGGATATAGACTAAAATTTTTTTGGCTCAAATTATTTTCATTAAAATGTGGAAATTGTGGTAACTGTACGTGTACATGATAATACTATTGCAGATTAGTGAACCTATTAAATAAATAAAAGAAGTAGAGAATATATTTATATTTTAATGTTAGCTGCCTGGAAAGTGCTTCCACTGCAAACCAGCAAAAAATAAAAAATTTATAAACTATCATCAAGAATTGGAATGATTATTAAATGGAAAAAAGCATAATCGGCATTGTCTAATAAGTTGATAGCTTAAATAAGTTAATGGATGACATATTTGGGGGTTCGAAAAGGATAGTCGAAAATAACCACAAGGTAAATTTTATAAAATTGTGGATACTTTTGGGGATCAGAAGTGAAAAATACAAGGCCAACAATAACTTATCACTCAAATGAGCACTAAAATGTTACACAGAATTTTCAAAAGAAAAATTAATTTCAAAATCCTAAACAAAACAATCCAATGTGGTTTTAAGTTATGTGAATTTGAAATTTAATGAGAAATACTTCAGATGTCAAGAAGTTTAAATTCAAAACGAAATTTTAAGTAATTATAGATAATTTGTTCTTAAATGTAAATAAACACAACGCCTGAATGTTTAATTCTATATCGCACGCAGAACATTTATATTTTCTATATAAACTCATTTCGTCCATTTGAAAATAATTATCCGAATGTGAGGATTTTCATTGGTATGAAAACACGGACAGATTTTAGAAAGAAAATCAGGAAAAGAAACACTCAAATTTTAGTGAGTATTCTAGAGAATATATCGAAATTACAAACTAATGTAGATCGATAAATTAAACTACAAGTCCTGGGGATAAAGTTTTATAATATACATAATATTGGTAATTAATGAAAAGCGACAGATATGTCCCTTCTCAAGGACATATCAGGAGCATAAGAGAGGGAAATGTCCCAAGTTATCTACTATAGAAATTCATCTCCATTGAGAAGTGGATAAATAATAAAGATCTTCTTGGAAGAAATAAACAATTTTTAAAAGGGTTTGGAAAGATGCACTGTATTAAAATGCACTGTAATTGATATTATAAATTTTCAAGAAAATGTAGTCAAGTTTAATGAATTTTATTAAAATTGCAAAACAACCAAAATCGATGGAAATATGCTATAAGGTCTGGGGGAAATCTTTATCAAAATATCGTGGCCAGAGACAGGGAGGGAAACGTTTTTACAATATCCGCCAAAGAAGTTCCTCTCCAGTAAGAAATGAATGTAAAATAACATTCTTCACAGAAGAAAATAATTTCCAAGAAGGTTTGAATATGATTACTTCCTTCAATAAGAAAGTTATGAGGACATATGGAGTTATGACAATTGTACCTATGCACGATGGCATTGCTGCAGAGTAAATGAGTGATCCTACTAACTAAATGAAATGAAACAGAAAATATATCATTAAATTAACTCAAAATAAGTTCTTGCAAAATATCTTCGTTGTCAACTAGCAGATAATGAGGAATTTCGAAACAGTGAGGATTGAGACCGATTATTAACTGGAACAAATGCGGAATCTCTGCATGCACTTCATTGATAAGCTGATAACATAATTTAGAGAGGTTATTAGATTCTATAGGATTTATTCCACTTGGAAAATAGCTTCGTGGTTCTTTATATTTCAGACGTTACAGTCGAAGACAGATTGTATATAATTTCAGAGACCACAAGTAAAATAATACAAGAAAGCCACAAATGAATTACTAATTGTAAGTGGGAACAAAAATCTTCACAGGAGTAGTCAGATTCAGGCCCTTAGTAAAATTATACCAACTGAATTTGAGTGAATTCAAAACTGATGTTGACATGTGAGAAATACTTCAGATATCAAAAGGATCAGATTCAGAATGAAGTAATTAGGTAACTATTGATAAATTGTTGATCGTATATTTTTTACGCGTTCATTTTAACTTATCTTATTTCTTTCAAAATACTTGTCCCAGTATGAATTTTCATTAGAAGAACATCCAGACAAACTTGAACTGTAATCCAACATTATTTATTTATCTAAATCATTTAAAATTGATTTAGATAAATTATTATATGGATGGTAAAGGTAATGAGGTAATAAGGTAATAAGGTAAACACATTTGTGGTCCTTTAAATAATAAAACCTTTTTCTGTAGTAAAATACAGGAAAAATAATTCCGTTAATTAAAACCGTGATTAAAAGTTATGTTAGACGCAATTTGGAAATGCGTGGGTTAAACAAATGAATATGAGCGATTAATTTTATTCTATTTAGATAGTGGACATTTCGATAAAGATTCTAAAATTAGCACTAACCCCAAAACACGATTGGGATAGATATACATGAAGAACTTGGAAGTTATTCCAAGAAACTTGGTTCACCAGTATGTTAAATAATATGACATTGTGTCCACATAATGTATAATTTTATCTAACCTAATTGTAGATAATTAAGCGTAATGTAACGATTAAGGTCAAAAACGGAAAAAATCTACGTCTCTTCGCACGTCTAGTTACTTGTAATCTACAACTACACTTACATTGTCACCTTCCACAGAAAAAACACTAAATAAAGTACACAAATATCCATTCTCTTGGAGGAATAATCACGACTTCGGAAAAAGCATGTACACTAAATGTCTTCGGATAACATTTAACTTTATCTCAATAATTAAATTGCGTCACACGCGCCAAATTTAAAATTAATAAAATTTACAACGCTTTATCGCAGACTGAATGTAATGTTTACTAGTGTTATGAGGTCTTTTTTAGGAGTCGCTACTATTAATCGTTTACTCTAGTAATACCCCGCAGTAATAGCCGAAGGGCGTGTACTGAAAATTGCACTTGATTCGAACATAATTTGTTTTTAAATATTCAAACAGGGTTATCACTTACTTTATCATTTTTATGGTTTATCCTAAATATACATCAAGACTCCACAAATATTTATACAATATTTTTGGCCTGATTTTTAATTTACCAGTTCCATGATATAATTTT
Organism: Rosalia funebris; assembly: GCA_037954035.1. NCBI lineage: Eukaryota > Metazoa > Arthropoda > Insecta > Coleoptera > Cerambycidae > Rosalia > Rosalia funebris. The sequence continues at coordinate 39,808,060 of JAZFAV010000015.1, forward strand.
TAATATGTTGTATAATGAGATGGAGATGTGGTTTGGATGATGTCCATGTCTGACGGTTAGGCGGTCCATCTAGACCATGACGGTCTGCGCGATATATGCTAATGGAATGGAACCGTTATTTTATTATATTGCATTTTGCTGAAAGATTTTATGGAAGTGATTTTGATGCATTTTACTAATTATAAAAATTATCGGACAGCGGAATAAATAAATATATGAAGGTAAAGGGAAGGAGTTCGGTATTAAGTAAGTAAAATAATAGTTTAATGTTCGGCGTATAATACACTTATTTAAGTAATATTATTTTATTAACTATAACAGCGACAGTCAAAAAGTTAAGTCCAATAAATTAGTAATTGATTTCAAAATTAATAAACATTTATGAATTGTTTTAATAAGGTAGGTAATCATTTATAATGTGGTGCGATTAGTTAAAATATGGTAAAAAAATTGTATTGCGATATTAATAAGCAATAATACTGATGATTTACAAAAAATTAATTCAAGATTTATTTGTTGGAAAAATGTAGGAAATTTCTGAACAACTAAAAGGTGGTCCAACCAAAATGCACGATGTTAATTGTAAATAAAACAAAAAGTTTTCCGAGAATTATCTTAATATTTTTATTATGATAGAAGGATCTATGACAATTATGTGTGAAAACAAAATATCGGCCAAATGCTCGCCACGGCTTCGGTGGCATACCTCTATCCGATGGTCCATATTTTCAATGACTCTGAGACATAATTGAGGTTCAATGTCGTTAATGTGCCGAATTATCTCATCCTTTAGCTCTTGAATTGTTCTTGGCTTATTGACGTACACTTTTTCTTTTAAATATCCCCAAAGAAAGAAGTCCAACGGTGTCAAATCACATGATCGTGGCGGCCAATTAACATCGCCACGACGTGAGATAACACGGCCATTGAATTTCTCGCGCAAAAGTGCCATTGTTTCGTTGGCTGTGTGGCAAGTGGCACCATCCTGTTGGAACCACATTTCGTCCAGGTCCATATCCTCAATTTTTGGCCACAAGAAGTCCGTTATCATCTCGCGGTAGCGAACACCATTCACGGTAACTGCTTGGTCGACCTCATTTTCAAAGAAGTACGGCCCGATGATGCCGCCAGCCCATAAACTGCACCAAACAGTCACTCTTTGTGGATGCATCGGCTTTTCAACAATCACTCGTGGATTCTCATTTGCCCAAATGCGGCAATTCTGCTTGTTAATGAATCCACTGAGGTGAAAGTATGCCTCGTCGCTGAAGATGATTTTCTTTGTAAAGTCACCATTCACTTCTGTCTGTTCAACCAACCATTCGGCGTATTAACGACGCTTGAAATGGTCAGTAGGCTTCAGCTCTTGAGTCAATTGAACATTGTAAGCGTGTAAATTCAAATCTTTATTCAAAATTCGCATTAGTGATGTTCGTGAGATGTTCAATTGTTGGGCACGACGACGAGTCGAGGTTGACGGCTCTTCTATAGTCTTCGACTATAGCGAACAACAGCAATGTTTTCCACAGAACGAACTGGACGAGCATGCACAGGTGTTTTCACATTTCCTACAGACCCGGTTTGCTGAAATTTGCGCACAATTCTCCCGATTGTGGACACACTTGGTCGATTATGCTGACCAAAAATGTCACGAAGTGCACGAAATGCATTTTGATTTGAACGCCCATTTTCGTGAAAGGCTTCAACAATCTTAACTCGCTGCTCAATTGTGTACCTCTCCATGGTTGAATTTGTCAAACACTGAAACAAAGAAATGTCAAATTAAGTTGGGCAAAAAACTTGACGTTAAGGTGTGACTCACAATTAACATCGTGAATTATGGTTGGACCACCCTTTATAAGTTCTACAGTAAACTAAAGGATTTTCATAACTATTTTACATTGCAATTGATTTTGTTTCACCCTTTTTGTAACCTAAACATTCCTTGTAATTATTTTTGGGCAGTAATCAATACACCCTAGTCTGGACCTAAATAAACTTCAATATGTTTGTAGAAAATCTTAATAGTGTTAACTTTATTTAAAAATACGGTTTAAAGTTTTTCGTATGTTTACCTAAACAAGACAGATCCTGAAAATGAAATGATATCACAACGAGATAAGATCGTTAAACCGATTGCAACTAAACTTTAAACAATGCAGCTTAATGCATATGTTCATTATAATGCTTAAGATCTATAAAGTGTGGAATGTATCGATAGTTTTCAATTTTGGGGATCTATAATAATATATTTTTTGATAACAAATCTTCTGCTTCAGATTTTACGTAAATTTTAACACAATTTACTTATTCAAATTTTATTACATACATAAGTATAACTTCTGGTTCTTGTACACACATATCATCATGAGGTCATCAGTCCTAAGACTGGTTGGACGCTAACCTCCAGCTTCTCCTATCTTGTGCTAACCTACGCATTTCGCTAATTGTGCTACAACCTACATCCCTTACTATTTGTGAGCAGTAGTCTAATCTAGGCCTACCTCTGCCTTTCTTCACTCCTATTTCTGCCTCCAAAATATCGCGGACTATTCCCCCATGTCTCAGCAAGTGGCCTACCATTCTATCTCTTCTCTTCTTTATGTTTTTCTACATACTTCTTTTCTCGCCGACTTTCTCTAATACTTCTTCGTTTCTAACCTTATCAGTCCACGGTATTTTCATCATTCTTCGGTAACACCACATCTCAAAAGCTTCTAATTTCTTCCTACTTGCTTCCCCTACCGTCCAGGTTTCGCAACCGTATAGTGCCGTGCTCCATACATACGTTTTCAAAAATCTCTTTCTTGTTTCTAAGTTTATTACCTCCGAGCATAAAAGTGCTTTCTTTTTGTTAAAAGCTACTCGACCCTGCGCTATTCTTTGTTTTATATCTTTATCGCTTCTTCCATCCCAAATGATACATATACATATATGTATCGTTATTATTTTCAACGTCTTGATAGCAACAAAGTAATATTTTAAATTGTGTTAGTGTTATTTAATTTAACATTAATAGTAAAGTTTCTTCGTTCAAATAGAATTTGTATATTGCCCTAGTAAAATAAATAGTCTATTATAAATAATGACATATATACATATATTTATGTAGATTTTATTTTGAAATAGATCATAATAAATGTTTTTCAAAGAATTAATTTAATTCAGCTCTGATTGAATAATGATTTTCATTTAATTCATTTTCCTACAAAGTATGATGAAAATGTAGGATATAAATTTATGATTACTTCATGATAATTTATGACATCATAAGATCAAAGATAAAAATATCCATAAGATTAAAACTATCATCATCATCATCATCATCATTAGGTCATCAGTCCTAAGACTGGTTGGACGCTAACCTCCAGCTTCTCCTATCTTGTGCTAACCTACGCAAAACTACCATAACAAATAAAAAATAATGTTATTCAGTATAATGGAATATGATCTAAAATATACTTATTGATGAAAATACTCAAAGTATTGCATATTTCTGTAGTCATATATTGTTAACGAATATATCTACAATATAAAAAAAACCAGAATGCATACCACCTGTTCCTAGATTTTTATTCTTCGTCAATTGAAAATCACGACAAATCACAACAGCCTTATTATCAGGCAATCCGCACTAAAGGGTGTCGGGTTGCAATTGGGGTTGTTACGACGATCTCACGGTGTGAGTGCCCAGGCGCTGTTACAAGGAAGGAAAAGACATCGAGCCAGCAGAGGCACAGCTGCGCAACGCAAGTGTTCATAGAAAATATGAATAGAACGGCCTCTCATTGCAGGCCGTATCGTAGCACATACTTAAATATATGTTGCTATCATAATAATAGTCAAGTAGGTCAAATAAATATCTTGGGCAAGCTACCGCCTTTTGTGGTATAGCTCTTGTAGACTTATCAGTGTACTTATTACTTTAGTTTTTAAATTAAAGAATAAGAAGAAGACAATTTTTACATTTCAAATTAAGTGCTTTGTCTATCGGGAATAATTGTATACCATCGTAGATAATCTATAAAACTATCTAGTACTTAGCAGGTATTTTTTATCACGTTTTTATTAACTCGCTTTCTTGTCTGTTTGTCTGTTCGGTACAATTTTTTTTGCAATTGATTTTAAACTAACTTCCCGATGAGCTAGATACTTGAAACTTTAAACAAGGCTCAGAACTGGAGGAACTCAATAATTAACTCGCTTTCTTGTTAATATGTAACATATAATGTTATATACTGACACTAGAATGTTCTGAAAAAAGTAATAATCTATTTATGTATATTACTTAGATATGTGTCTTCAGAGAGACAGATAGATAGAGAGGAGAGAGAATTCATTCGGTTCACAATTATTTATTAGTAGTGCAATACAAACATTAAGTAGTCAATATGTGCAACTTATCAAGACCTAAGAAAATCCTCTTTGTATATTAATAGTACAAATGACGAGAAACTGTAAATGATGGAAGCAGAAGGCATCAAGACGGTTCTTTCGATTTTTTAACTTGATTTTGGACGGTAGACTCTATGCCTTGATAGAATAAGACATACTTTCTATATATACTTTAATCCCGAAAAATTCAAAACAACTTGGGATTTCAGAAATAACATTACATTGCTTAACGAAATACATGCATGTCATATAAACATTAATTCAGTACATACGTACTTGTACCCAGATGACAACCAAAGAAGCCTTGATTTTTTCCGGTGGTATTTAAAGAAGTGTAATGTGGTTCCCGATATTGAGCATTATATTATTTATACAGACAAAACATATGAATGGTGCTGGAATACTTATTCAGTATAATAGTCGCCACTGGCCTCAAGATAATAACATTTTCCCTACAATCGATTGCCCTGATTTATTTAGTCTTATAAATAACGTCTTTATAATATATGATGCCTTTATATGACAGGATATCCAGGCCCGGTATCCGTTATACCTTAGTCTTATTGCCATAGTTTAAACGTTTTTCTAGCTAACAAAAATTTAATGACCGCATCTACGATTTATCAAATGACAAAATATTACTCAACTTTGGAAGGCAGCTTAGATATATATATATATATATATATATATATATATATATATATATATATATATATATATATATATATATATATATATATATATATATATATATATATTGTAGTATTGATCAAACTGAGAAATGTAAAAATCTTTTGTAAATCTATTTACTTGGCTCTTATAACAATAGTCTTAGTTCTATTTTACTTATATATTAGCTATTTACCACTATAATAAATTATTTGTCAATATTATATTTCGCTTTATATAGTGTTTAATCTTGTGTATGCAATAATTTATGTTTATGTATAATTTTTCCTACTATGTAATAGGGGTGCCCGTAGAATGGCGTACATAAATAAATAATTTGAATGGACTCTACAGTAAAAATATTATATTAGTAATATTAGTAATATTTATTCCATTCTTGAAATAATATACAGTATATCAGTGCAAAGCATATCTAATTTACAATCAAATATATGGTGTATAATAAAATACATAGTGTTCCCTCCATATGTCTCAAAAATTGATGCATGCATCAGTTTTTAACATTACTGAATACGTTAATAAAAAGCATGTTAACAATGTTTTCGCTACTTTTAAATCCAACACTTTTGAATGCAAAAATCAGTTTATAGTGCATATTTTTTAAAAACACTCTGTTTTCATGCTACGATTGCTCAAAATGCTACGATTTTGCGCCATTACTTTTTTCTGAACGCTTGACCCTTGCAATCTTGCAATCATATATCGATTTTTTGTATCCTTTCTAGTTTTCGTTAAAATCAAAAATCTCGTTTAATTTGTACCAGCAAATACATAACACTTTTAATCCTGGTAATAAGCACATTAATTATTATATATATTTAGCAAACGATAATTTAATGACATTAGTGTCAACAAAAATGTTACTGTAAAATTATGAGTAAGTTTCTTGATGGTGAGTTTTTTACTTTTTCAGTTTTTTCTTGCACGTCTACATTCTGGCCTGTAATGAAGACCGCTAGAGAAACTAGGGATTGTCCTCATTCCATCTGCATATTTGGGCCGGGTGTCCTCTGTTTTCTGTTACTATCACCTCCATAAAGCCCCAACAAATGGCCCCTTTTTTTAAAGCCAAGTTTGAAAAATTCGGCATTCGTTTACCGTGTTTCTATCGGCTCATTATTCTACGGCAACGTCGAGAAAAAAAAATGTTTAAAATACGAACTGGCGGGAATATGTCGTTTCTAAGAAATTTTTATGTGACGTAGCCCATCGAAATTTCTTAAGTACCAACTATTTTTTGTTATGGTGTTATATCATGCTTCAAAGTGAATTAGAACCTTGCATGTGAAGCAGAAGGCAGATAATTCGTTTCGTTAAGCAAGTCGGCATTGTCGAGAGAGGATCGAAAATAATTTTTATCGTTTCAATGAAAATGAGACCGTCACACAAAACAGAATCAATAGCATACAAAGCAAAGTTGTATGCTATTGTAGCCGTGACATGTATATTGTTAATTAAAAATGGAGACTATTTGTACCGATTGTATTGCATAGCATCGTGCCAAAGGCTGCTTCTTTTTGATCGAATAACTGATGTATTTTATCTAATAAATATTGTCTATATTCGAAAATTTTAATAATTTTAGATTACTCATCCAGTAATGTATTCCAATAATAGTAATATTGAATACATTACTGGATGAGTACTTGGTAGAAAAGTCCTTCTTTTCAGAACTAGCCTGTTAGTTTTTTTAAAACTCCTATAAAGCAGTCTGATGTAGAACTAATATAGTCATACTTCTATAACGCACATATGGGTGTCCAAAAAGTCTGGAAACGGTCAAATATCTCGAAAAATACACATTGAATCCAAAAAGGAAACAACACGTCCTTAATAATTTTAAAAGCGTTATCCAATGACACCAAATGCGACCCACCACCCCCACCCCTTGGGATGGGACGGGGGGAAACTTTAAAATCTTAAATGGGTACCTCTATTTTTTATTACAGAATCGAATTCTGCAGCAAGAACTACGTCAAGTTTGAAACGTTTTTTTCTATTCGTGACAGATGGAGCTGTAATCGAAAAAATACTTTTTTTCGTAATTTCTAAAAAACTCTACGGAAAAATGAGAAATAATAAAGTACGAGTTCGTTTAAGTAAAAAGAGACATTCAATAGTGTTAAATTTAATACCCTCCTACCACCGTGGGGGAGGGAAAGTGGAGGACAATTTTCAAATGCTAAATGGAAACCCTCATTTTTTATTAACACTGACAGACTTCCACAAAACACTATACACTATACTCAATGCGCGTTCAGCCAACAAAGTTGGCATCATCTGGAGATGATTAAAACTGTTTTACTAAGAGTTAAAAGTACGTCGATTTATTGAACAACCAGATAATACCGGAAATCCAATACATGGTATAGTGTTAGACTATGTATGGTTTCAGCAGGATGGGGCTCGATGTAATTTTTCATTGTACGCAATGTATTAAACACCATTTCCCTGGGCGCTGGATTGGTAGAACAGGTGCGATTGAGTGGCCACCAAGATCATCTGATCTAACTCCTCTACATTATTACTGTTGGGGCTATTTGAAAAACAATGTGTACAAAACAAAACGGGCAGACATTGATGAATTAAGGGAAAGGATAATAAAGTGTTCTAATACGATAACACCAGAAACTTTGTAAAAAGTAATTGATAACATGATTGGGAGACTGTCAAATAGCTGAAGGTCATCAATTTGAACATCTCATTCAGTAGGGGATTTTGCCGTTATAGCCTCGGCGGTGAAAAGCAAGGGAACTCACTTAAAACAAGCACCCAGATGGTGAGAGGCAAATTATGAAAAAAAAATTTTTTGTGATTACAGCACCATCTATCACAAATCGAAAAAACCTTTCAGACAAACTTGACGTATTTTTTCGGTAGAATGCGATTCTGCCGAATAAAAGTAGGGGTACTCACTTAAAATCTTAAAGTTGCCCCCCGCCCCACCCCAACGGGTGGGGGTAGGGGGTTGTGTTTGGTATCATTGGATAGCGCTTTTTTAAAGTTACCAAGGATGTGTTTTTTATTCTTTGGATCCAATGTGTATTTCTCGAGATATTTGACCGTTTCCAGACTTTTTGGACACCCGGTATAATTCATATATTTTTTGCCATCTTTTATTCCAAAACTTTTTAATTTTTTTTTTTCGTTTTTTCTTTACTATTTGCATTTATTATTATTTACTGTGAAAAATAAATTTACGTCATATTTTAAAATATGGAGTCAAAAAATAGTAGTTATATGATAAATAGTGATAGAAAGTGCTAATATTTCGTTAGTTTTTCTGTTTTAGAATTGGTCTTGTGAAGTCTGCTAAAAACTATAAATGTCAATAAGGTGTGAAGGTGATATTTCAATAAATAACAGCCCTCAGGCAATCAGGTGATAATTGTAACAAATGTCTAACATTGCAGCAGCTGAATGTTTATAACAAATGTTTTATTTCCTTCACTTCCCAATGTAATATTGTTCGGGAAAATTCAACATATTTTAAGATCAACATACTTAAATCAGAAAAGAAATCTGGACTTCTTTTTCTGTGGGAGCGTTTGTGGCAGATGATGCAACTGTTTGAAAATTTTGTAAGCAAGCTACAAAACGTGAATATTATAATAAATTCTTCATGCACTTGAAGATTCATCTAAGGGGTATTTACGAGGATGAAACATTCGAATAAAATATGTTATCCATACCATGTACGGCAATATTATTTGAGCACATAAAAATTTAAAAATAACCGGGTAAACAAGTTGTGTGGGAGAATATGAGTATAAACAAGGAAAAGTCACGACTTCTCGCAAACGTTATTATATTCTTGGAACTTTTCGCATATTATTGTATTATCAAAAAACCTGTTACGTAAAGAAGCGAAAATGTCAGACTTGAGATAGTGTGGGAATTGAAAATAAATTAGGTGATAATTTTCACCCGCGTAAGGTCAATGTCATGTCTACTGTCGGTATGCTCAAAATAAACTTGTTTTACTTAAGCACTCTACGAGAAAAAAAATTAATTCAGTTTTCAAATAATACTGATTAATTAAACTATGACATTTAGCTTAATGCTTAGATAAGAGCGTACATGGGTCGATAAAGAAAGTAGTTTAATATTGTGTATATATAAACTTTTTCTCCTACGAAATGATCATTAGAAATAAAATAGTTACTAAATAACACGATAAATATATCGCCATAAATTGGATTATAATTCTTTTAAATTAATAATAATAATTTTTTTCCAAATGTTTATATATTTATGATAATAACAGTAGTTAAGTTTTTAATTGGAATAAAATAGGTAAGTCACTGACGTCAAAAGACTAGTGCATAGCACTGTCCTAATTTATTTCAAATTACGTTAAGAAAAATGTAGAAACATGACTAATTTTTACCAATGAAATAATTATTAAAATATTCTTAAATCAGTCAATTATCAAATTAACAATAATTTTAAGTATTCTACCATATGCAAAATAATATTTACACTCAAAACGCATGCAATAAATAGTAGCAAAAAAGTTAAAAATAATGTTTATTTAAACATGTAATCATCATGAATTGCAATACTATTAGCCATAAACAAAAACATCTAATAAAGGAATAATATGTTTGCATTATTTTAAGACTTATAATAAACATAACAATTTTAGTGCTCCTTGGACTTTTTTCAGTGACATAATAGGTAAGCTTTCATGTTTTATGTCTTGTATTATGCTCATGTTGTATTTGTACTTCTCTTTTTATGTTGATGGATTAAAATTTTGTACAGATCGATTTGAATTTATTCTCTGAAGAAGAACTTATTTTTACTGAAACGTATAGTTTTCAAGACAAGTTTTAAAATGTTCCCCAAGACCAGGGGGCCAAAAATGGGGACCAGTTCGTTCCCCAAGAAGGTGACCAGGCCACTGGAAAGTGATTATATAATGAATCAACTATAAAACGATTACATTACTATGTAATTTGGCATAACTTACAATTAGTTATTTTTTCGTTCCCATCCATTCTAAAATAAATGTACCGGGTTAGTCACCTAAAATTGACCCCCCCTTTATTTTTCTTAATTTCAATCGAATCGAAAAATTGAAAAAATTATTTTACATGATTTTTTATAAATTTTTTGAATATTTAAACAAATTTTCAGAAACTCTGCAAATTGAAAGGGGGCGAACATTTTTTTATTTTTTTTAATGGAACACCCTGTATGTTTTTACTTAAAAAAGTTAACCACAGTTTTCTGATCACAAAAATATACAATTGTTGTATCTTGGTAAGTATAGTTCTTGAGATATTCATACAAATATATAGTCACATCACAGGAATAAGTTCAACATAAGACTATAAATCAGGAGAGCTAATAATTGTACATCAATTATTATGTAAAAAATGTTATGATAATACCAAAATTTATTTGGTATAAAATACAAACTAATTAACGTATCACTATTTCCAATTTCTTTAGTACCGATACTACAATATCCTCCTCCCCACTCACTCGATTTTGTCGATTCTATCTATTCACCCATTACTCGATTTTCTGAATTCGGATTTAGAATGTTGACGTCACGACAAGGTTAATTAATTTAATTAAGTTTTAGATTACTTTTATTTAGATTATAATTTAATAATTATAAAAATATAAATTCAGATACATATTGCACTCAAAATATGTATCTGAATGAAATACTAACGTCACGAAAGCGTTATCAATATTACTTAATTAAATTTTTAAACTAATTCCGGAATTTTGAGATCCTGTATGTATCTGAATGAAATGTTTACGTCACTAAAGGGTTATCAATATTGATTAGTTAAATCATAGATTTGTCATTAAATAAATTAATTCTACACTATAAATATTGTAGAAAATAATTTATCAAACATTTTTTACATATATGCGAGCATTTCGTATTTATTAATTGATCTGCCAAATGAATAATGATATTTTTAGAAACACATTTTTTGGGATTATAAAAATAAATCGATAAGGAAAATGACCGAATAAAAAACATTGATGTTTTAGAATAATTTACGCAGGTACTATTTATTTCATCGCTATTTGTCAAATACAAAACTTTCTTATCTTGCCAATAAACGAAACAGTCCACCTGAACCTAGCCATAAAACAAGCCACGGTATGTTGTGAGATTTTTTATTTGGCAAATAGCGATGAAATAAACTACAGTTAGTTTCTTAACCATTTCACTTACTGCAAAGCAGGGGCGGCTGGTGTATAGGTGCTGCAGAACTGCAGAACTGCCAAAAAATTAGATATTTGTATATTTTCGCGACATAATAATTACTAAAATTTATTAATAAAATAATTTGGTTAGTTGGTGCACTAACCAAATTATTCCGTTAAAGTCGTATTCTGCCCGCCATCCTCTATTGAGTAGTAGACCAGATGAATTATCTGGGTCGAGCGCGTCGCGGTACATTGAACTGGGCCACACGAGGTAGTTCTCAGCACGGCTCGGCACACCCGACCTCCCCCTCTCAACTCCCGTGACAATCCACACTTGGCGCTCGTAAAAGCGCGAATTTACATGGTCAGTGAGCTGTATTTTTTCCAGCTAAGGCAACATCAGTGAATGTTTACTCCTTCCTACTCCTCGGGCGGGCGTAAATCGTACCTATTTCGTATTTCGTGTTAATTTGAGATTTTAAATACTGTTTTGTGAATTTGTGTAGTGATGTATTGTACTTATTATTAATATATATAGTGATAGTGATAGTGAGAATGGATTTAGTTTATAATTTAGTTTATGTGAAGCGATTTTTTAAATACTCTTATGAAGAAAAAATTGATTTAAAAAACAATAGTAGGCCATTGCCCGATATTGTTATTGAGACTGCAGGTGTTAGCCGCGGAAAAGCATATAAACGTCAATTTAATAGACATTTATTCGAAGAACAATTGGATTTGTGGATGCAACAAAAAAAGTGCGTTATTTTGTTTTCTTTGTTTACTTTTTGGCGGTGATAAAGCATGGACGGAGGTAGAGTTGACAGATTTGGTGCACTTAACTGAAAAAATAAAAAAGCACGACAACTCCAAAAGCCATTTACATAATACAATGGAATTAGATTTATTAGGAACAACTAATATTAAAGCGCAGCTGGATTCAGCTTATTGGATAACTGTGCAAAAGCATAATGATAATGTGACAAAAAAGAGATACGTTTTGTCAAAAATTATAAACTGCATAAAGTTTTGTGGGGCCTTTGAACTGGAGCTGCGAGGACATGACGAAGCTGAAACCTCTCAAAACTCGGGGATATTTCGTGGTCTGATAAATTTTTCTGCTGAGCTTGATGTAACTTTAAGCGAGCATCTACAAAATGCTTCAGTATTTAAAGGAACCTCTAAAGAAATACAAAATGATCTTCTAGACTGTATATTAAAAGTATGTCTTGAGGAAATAATTAAAGAAATTAACAAACCTTCATTTTTGGCAGTTATGGTAGACGAAACAACTGATGTATCTGCGAAAACTCAGTTAGTGGTAGTTTTAAGATATATTCTCGATGGTGAACCGATTGAACGTTTTTGGACATACCTGAAACCTACAAAATGTGACGCTGAAACTCTTTCAGAAAATATTTTAAGTGTTATAAACCCTCTAGTAGAAAATTCACGTTACAAGCCTTTTCTCTTAACCAAAGAATATGATGGCAAACATGAATGTTCTTCAAAAAGGTATTAAATACCAAAAATGTTTCTTGTGAAAGTCTATATTTTTGTATAAATGGATTTTACATAAAAATTCTGAAGTATGAGGAAAACGCGTGACCTTGAACATTTTCAAAATTTTCACAAATTTTTTTACGGCCCCTACGGCGCCAGTAGTTTGGATACGTTTGAAATTTGCACACGGGCGGCCAATACCCTAGGATCGGCTCTGTGCAGAACACCCGTTTCATTTCATCACGAGCCGCCACTGCTACAAAGTCGAAAAATAAATATCGCAGAAACACATTTATTTTATTTAGTGGTAATTATTCACAAAAATAAGACGCATTGAATAAGGTATCAAATGAAATATCACATGGTCACTTTTTCTATTTGAATTATTTTTTTTTTGTAATGTCATAAGTGTACGATATTATAAACTGTAATTTTATGTGAATAGATAATATGAGTGATGTCATTTAATCTCTATTTCTATATCTTATAATTTAAATTAATAAAAAATGGGGGTTTTTGACGCAACCACTATATATTATGCTATATTCTACTGTATTCTCGCTAAAAACCGAGAACTTACAAATATACCTTCTAAAGTTATTTGAGAATGGGGACTATTACGTATACTATTCTATATTTTACTGTATTTCTGCTGAAAACTATCGACGAACGGCACTGCTTGTAAGTAATCTAACGTGGTCCATATCTCTATCCGAAAGTAATAATTTACTGCGTATAATTTATTTACATTTCGTATTATTTAATCCGTGATTTCCTCGCTTAAGTAATATTTGCAAAAAAAAGTATCTAATTTCTCGGGAACCTTCGAGACAAATATGTATATGGAGACCGTGAACCAATACTGGTATCTCCATTAGGTACAGCTTTATCACAGTTACATATTTCCAAATCCGTTGTGTACGTGACAGAAAAACTGAATGATACTCCATCGAAATGACCAGTTAAAGTCAAGGCTACTTGTCCAAGATGACCTGCCCAAAATAGGTTAGATAACGATGCATTCTTTTTTATTTTAGTTTCTTGATTAAAGTGAGACATTGGGTGGTTAGCTTCGGTGTATTGTATCTGATAATAACATGTTACCATTACAAGCGTTATCAGTACAGCAATTAAAAAACTGGAAATCATATTTTAATAAACAGTTTTAAAACCTTAAAACGGACCTTTCCGCACGTGGAGCATCTCTATCTCGAAATTGAGTAGCCGAGAAAAAATAAACCAATACATAAATGCAGAATATGTCTTTTATACGGCAGTTTTACTTTTTTCAAATAGTCCACCATCGTGCTTTCTCATGACCCATGGACAGGAAGAAATTTTATTAATGCCGCCGACAACGACGGCAACAGTGACGACGACACACACACACACACACACACACACACACACACACACACACACACACACACACACACACACACACACACACACACACACACAAAACGGTTTAAAACAGTTTTTTTATTTTTAGGCCGAAAAACGAAAAATAAACGCTGAAAAACAATTTTTTTACGCGATTACATAACTTTTCTGTATAGTTGAGTGCGGAAAAGTAAAAATAAATACGACTTGAAATTTTCAGAATATAATTTATTATTATGTTCAGGGTGACTCAAAGTAGCGAATTGGTTCACTTATGGTGGATGACTTGACTCAATTCCTGTATTCAATCAGTAATAAATCGATGATAATGTAATGCTGTTTGCAATAGTCCTTGTTCAGTTTAAATTTCAGACAAATTTGCATAGGAGAACGCTGTTAATGATGTTAATTAATATACTTGAAAATGTACATTACAGAAATATAATTATTTGCGATATCCAGTATGAATTTTAGAATAGCCCGAAAATTTTAAATAATGTTATTAAATATACATTTGTAGAAAACTTGTACAGGTTCAAAAAACTCACATATGATTATGTAGATAGCTGAATAATCTTATTGCTAGAAAAACGGTTTTCCGGAAAAGCATACCATGGTATACTAGTTGTATATGTGAAACCATAAACGACATACAAAATCAGAAACCTTAAAGCATACGTGGGGACATCCAAAAAAAAGCGAGAACTATTTTCTGTAGACAAGTGGGTTGGTAGTGCTGCCCTCTCCTGCTAGATACGTTTACTAGGCGCTCTCCCTGCTGAGTTGGCCACATATTGTTCATATGAAGCCAGCGCAGTGGACAGAGTGATTTTCTTCTTAAGCTCGTCCTAAGGTTGTCTCGGTTCGTGTTAAAGAAACCAGCAGCAGCACAGTTTCAATGCTTCGAAAAGTTTATGAGAAAGAAGCTCTAAGCCAGGCAAGAATTTACGAGTGGTGTGCCCTGTTCAGAAGTGATCCAATGTCACTTGAAGGTGAACCCCGTTCGGGTCGCCTCTAAAAGTCCAGAAAGATGACCATGACAATGCGCTCACCCCCACGGCGTTGAGAATTAACGAACTTTTGGCAAAAACGGCATGGCAACGGTTTCACACCCCTTTACTCACCCGACTTAGCCCCCTCAGACTTCTTCTTATTCCCAAGAATGGAATCTAAAGGAAAATTGCTTTTGGAACGTAGAAGAGGTTAGGGGGATATTCTGGTGTAGAATTTTGAAATCGTCGATGTCTTTTATATAGAACTAAAATAAATTTAATAACGAAGATGAGTCTGTTTCTATTTGATCATTTAATATGATAAAGCAAAGAAGAGCAAAGAAACCTGATATCATATCAAGCCTTTATAATCCATGGGCTCAAACGTAAAAAATACTTGCAAAAATTATGTGAAAAAACACAATATACGTACCAATTGGTCTGTGATTGTCAAGATAACTGCGTCTTTCCGCCGATCGGAGCTTTGGCTCTATTGTGGAACTTGGGGAGTTATGAAACTACAAGTATTACAAACTACTAGTACATATTCGCCTAATTCATCACTATTATTTATTTGGGTATATTTTAGTTTGTTACAGTACACTGACCTTAATTGTGCAGTTTCTTTTATCTAAACACCCAAACTATATGAAGAAAGTATAACTAACCTTAAAATTCAAATTCTAATGTGTTAAAACAATGTCATTTTAGTTAGGTATCGAATAAAATAAACATACAGAAAACGTCTGGCAATAAACGTCCTTCACACACAAAAAAAAAACACTAATTTTATTTGGTTTATAAAACAGTATATCAAAAATCAACACAAGCGAATGTAATATTTTACTAAATATGTCTTTATTATAGGTCTCACTAACACAATCATTATCAAAATGACAAAGATGCTATTCTACCATAAAGAAGTGGTTTTATACTTATATAATTAAAAATTAAATATGTATAACAAATATTTTCATAACAATACATAAAACAAATAATTTCATTGCTGGCTATGGTATACAAAAAAACCTGTTTGTGTTTTAAATAGGACATTATTTTGAAATTAGCGATAGAAACATGTCACGTCTAAAGGCTCACATGTTCACTGCATCCTGCTAAAGATTCCTTCCACATGTTTATTTATTTATGAATTCATGTTATCACAATCATTCCTTAAAAACCTGCCCCTCTTGGCTGCTATATTAACTCTTTCAGTTAAAGCTCATCAATTGTTTCCTTCTTGAATTTAAAACCCACCTCCTTTAATATAGCTATAAGTGATGTTTTTCCCGCATGAATTATTTGTCGTCTTTTAAACTCTTCGTTTAAGGTACCAACAATTACATGCTGCCCTAAAACAAAAACAATTTTATCATATTATTTTGGCCTACACAGTAAATGCCCCTGTATTTACATAACAACAGAAATATAGCCAGAACATACTTACATTTTTCATACATATTGTATAAAGACTATAAAGTATCTCATACTGCCATTTTTATACCTTCAGGTAGATCATTTGTCATGGACTTTTGGCAATATCTTGTTTTTCCGGGTGAAGAAAGAACTGGGGTGTTTTCTTTGCTTTTTATAATAGTGTATATTGTTTTCTTCAAAGGTTTAAGAGCTTCCGCTACTCTAAAATTTAACAAGTACACACACATTACTTCAGATATTTGTGAATCTATGTCTTTTACCTCTTGAACAGCACTTACAGATATTAAAGGGCCTCCGTTTCTTTTCTCCTGTTCAAAGTATTCCAGGAGAATCAACACCATTTGCTGTGCTTGATAATATAATGTTTTTCCCTGCATCTAAAACAAGACGTGCATATAACTGTCATAAAAAAAATATTGCTTACTTACATCAACTCCAATCCTGAAACTAGTTTCGTTCTAAGAAGAACGGATCTATGACAAATATTAGTAAATAGGCTCAAAAATTTGCAGAAAACGAAACGAGCTTAGCAGTCAAATGTCAAACAACTGTCAATATCACTCGAAAATTATCTACACTGCGTTAGTCAATAAAAAAGTTTCATATTCTTAATCTAATACGTATGTTACTATTTGTCTCCTCACCGATTAGCGTGAAAATATGAAAACAGTTGTCGGTGATATATGCAGGTCATCTCCGAATACCGAAGACACACGTAACATCACCTGTCTCTTGTTTATCTATTATAACAAATGTGTTCATAGGGATAGCGGGTTGTCTGTGATATTACTGTATGGTGGTGACGTAGTGGTAAAGTTGCAGCGGCCCGACTGTATGTCGTCTGGGCTAATGGTAATGCTCAAAAGTAATACGTTCGAATATTCTACCTATAAAATGAGATTAGAATGAAAATGGTTAAGAAAACTTAACCAATGTAAAAGTCCTAGAAAAGTGCCAAATTGGGAAAATTAATTAATATGTACAATTACAGGCGTAATTAATTATGAAATTAATTACGCCTGTAGGATTACACCATAAGAGAAGAACATAAAGTTAAATGATTGCTTCGCACATAAATAGTTAGCTTCTTGGTTTTTGCGTAATTACTTTTAATCTTAACGACCATGAATAAATGAAATTCTTTGTTGTACAGTTAAATATTTTTCATTAATATTAACGGAACATCTTTTAGATAAAAATACAGTAAATAGCTGAATATAACCATCAATAATTCAATTCGTTAAAGATAAATTATTAATTAAATATCGTATGTATAGGAAATTTAAGGAAAAAAATATTTTTTTAAATATTATTTTTGTTTTATATTCGATGTTGATAATTTTTTTGGAGATGCACTAAATTAAGGTTTTTATAAAATAATAATTATATCAGCAGCTATAATTAATTTTCTATAACTAGTTACTGTCGTCAGATAGTATGGAAGAGATGGACTTCTCCTGGAACTTAAGCCTCCGCATCTTTTAAGGGAGTAGTAAAGAGTGGGCCATTTTAATTGCTTCTACTATTCGTTCTTATTTTTTAATTGTTTCCATTTTGTTTCAGAATTGTAAAGAAAACTTGAGAAATTCATAATGGAGCACCTATCAGTTCGCCCCAACGCACAAAAATTGTCGAATTTTACTTTCTAAATCTAAAATCTATAATTTTAACCCAGCGGCAATAGTCAAGTATTGCTAAGAGCATATTCGTCCTCTTTGGTCAAATTGCATTTGTTCCTCATAATTTCTGGTGACTAATAACGGGTATATAATAATGAGAACTTGTAGGTACTCAAGATATTATAATCTATTCTGTCAGTCGTTGTCTTGTTTTTGTTTTATGCATATTCTACTGCCAACTGCTAACTTCCAACTCTTATATGGTTTATATAATGATTCTTTGCGTGTGCGTCACAGGTAACAATCGTTTGAATCAATCAACTGACATTTTTGAACAGTGCCGTGCGGAAAACACATTTTATGATAACAGTTAGTACAATACAAATCCGTCAACCTATGATAGAGTAATGGAAAGGTTCTCCACATTCAATGGAAGTGATATTTCCATCAAGATAAATGAAATAAATTCAACAGAAATCAAAATAAATGAAACAAAATGAAATAAATTCTACAGAAATATTAAAACGATAATGAATCAAATTATATAATAAAGACGTTAATTAATTAAGACGTGACTTCATAATTCCATTTTGTTCGGCAAATTATTAACTGTCTATGCCATACGTAGGCGACTGAAACATACGTTGCTAGACATACGTGCTGGTAATTGTAGCATATTAGTAACAATTGAGAGTAGTGTAGCATATGATCCGTTCGTCGTCACTAAGTTGATACACGCGCAAAGATCCATTATACAAATTGTCTGTGTTCTAGCCTCGTATATAACTTATCTTCCACATATCGGTACTTGGTGTTCCCATTTGTTTGATCAAGATAGCTCTTTCCGCTATCTATCTATGCCATAATTCGTTTACACCTTTTGTTAATAACACTTCCTTGTTAGAAGGAAGTGCCTTCTGTATCTTGACTGTTCGAAGAAGTACATATACCTTTTGATATAATACTTTCTATAATACATAACAGTGGCGGTGGCAGTTATTTATTGGCTTTTAAGATATTAGACACAACCAACCAAAAAACAATTGTAGATTTTGTGACTGAGTTATGCCACTGTGTATAGCCAGACAGTTCTCAGAAAGTATTAGTAACGCTAACGGACGTAGGCGTAGGCTGCGTACTTACGAAAAGCAGGAAATCTGTCAACTGAATTTTTTTCAAATATAATACACTTTACATACAAATATACATGTACAAATATAAATATAATATGTACAGCTCATGTACATAGCCCAATAGCAAAAACAATAAAGTACAATTTGTTGCAGAAGTTCTGCCAGACCTTTAGTTCCTTAATCAGCCGTCATAAGATGGGATACTTGGTTAGAAGCTTATTATGATAAGCATTTTGAGAAGCTAAAACCTAAAACGTGTTATGTTTAGGTTTGATCCCAATGAAAGCAATGCCATACATAATGCAGAACTTACTGTAGCTATGAAGAATACGCGAGATGCCGTCCGTTACATTAATAGTAATCATTCCATCTTAATTATTGCAATATAGAAACTGGAAACACATAGCTTATCGTTACAAGAACAGTTTATGGTATTAGATGCTGTTAAACGAAAAATGAACAACCACAACACACGTGAAATCAATATTGTCGTTAAAGAAGCTGCGAAATGTGTTTACGAAAAATCCTGAATACAACCGTTTGGAATGTACGTGTTAATTTAAAAACGCATATACAGGTTGTAACATAAAGGCTGTAAATAAATTAAACCCTGGATTTTTCAGTAAAAAAAAAAATAAATTTTTTTCATATGAAGTTATGTTCTAGGAGTTTTCATATCCAAGCTACAGGGCGATAAAAAATTTTTAAAAATTCAGTTTTTTCTAATGACTTTCGATCATTAGAAGATAATGGAACGAAATTTTAGCCGTAGCTTGATTTGATAATGCCACAATTACTGGAAAAAGATTGACTTCGTTAGTTACTCAGTGACGTGCGTACGCATTGTATCGTAGGGTTTTCCGAAGAAAATTGTAATACGCCACTGGTGAAAACGTTTTTTTGATATTTATTTAAAATCCACTTTTCATTTTAAACAAAATTACCTTCTTGCATTTTATTTGTATTTCTTGTCATTTTCCCGTAATTAAAACTTTTGTGAACACCATTTTTTCCCACTGCTAAAAATCTATTTTTTTTTTACTGAAAAATCCACCGTTTAATTTATTCATAACCTTTATGTTACAACCTGTATAGGTATTTAGTTAACTTCTTGTACTATCCTTTGGTGACAGTAGACATTGAAACTACTTTTTCATCCCGTAAACTATAGTACAAGATCTGACAGTCTGATTTCTGCAGGTATCTGTTTTTTTAATGAAACTTTTTTAATCACAATGTAATACATACCGGATTGTCTATAAAAAATTAGCCAGGATTACCTTTAATTAATTATATTGTAATTAATTTATTTTAACGAATTTCAACTACATTTTTCCAAATATATGCGAAATATTTACAAAAAAAAAAAAAAAATGATTGGCGACCTCTAGGTTATCAGATGTAAACAGGTATATTATTGTTAATTATTTACACGCATCGTGTTTTTGAACAAAATATTATACTAAATTGAAGTTTAATTAACTATGCTGTACACGATAGTACATGGTTGCCTGTAAAATAAACAGTAAGTTTATTTTACAATAAGTACAATAAGTTTTTAAACCTTAAAACGGACTTTTCTGCACGTAGAACATCTCTATCTCGACATTGAGTGGCCGAGAAAAAATAAACCAACACATATATGCAGAATATGTATTTTATGCGACAGTTTTACTTTTTTCAAATAATCCATCATTCTCATGACCCATGGACAAGATGGGGTGTGTCCTATCCACCTCAAAATCAATAGATGTCGTCTGGTATACGTCCATAATTAGAATCAGTCGAAACGCGATCGATCCGACACGATTTAATTGAGTGATCGTGCTAACAAAAAAAAAATTATCAAATAGTCCACCATTGTACTTTCTTATGACCCATGTACATGGTGGAGTGTGTTTTATCCACCTCAAAATCAATAGGTGTCATCTGGGAGAAGTCCCCAATCAGAATCAGTCAAAACTAGATTGATCCGACACGATTTAGTTGAGTTATTGTTATAACAAGAATAAATACCGACGACAACAACAACAACGACAACGACAACAACACACACACATACACACAAACACAGCAAACATTTTTTAAAAACCATTTTTTTTGTTTTTATACCGAAAAACGAAAAATAAACCAAAAAAAAATTTGTTTTTTCACTTTTTCTTTCCACGATTACATTACTTTTTCGCGTATAGTGGAATGCGGAAAAGTAAAAATCACCGCAAGTAATGGTTACCATGATTTGAATTAATTACTCTCGCTCTAGATGATTGTGAGCAAGCGAGTGTAAACAAGGATACAATGTGCTGTAGTTAAAGTAATTTTTCTATATAGAATGTTATCAAAACTTATCGTATCTCAGCTGCAACTATCGAGAAAAACAATTTATTGCCCTGATTGGTCAATCAGGGCAATAACATATGTATTTCATAATAATGACTAAAAAATTATTACGATTTTAGTAATTTTTTTTGTTATTAAAAAAATATAAATCCTATATTTTTACCAAATAATGAATTTACTTTAAAAAATATTTTTTCTAACAAAAATTTAATAAACCTAAATTATTTTGTATTCATCTTCTTCTTTCTTTGAACTTCTATCAACTTCATCCAAATTATCAGAGCTTTCATCTATATCAGAACCTTCATCCGTGTCTTCTTTGTCTTCAGAAGTTACCTCTTTTTCTAAAGTACCGTCAATTTGTACTTTATCAATGCAATAATAGTGACCTAAGTTCGATGCTGTTGTAGCTCGCCAAAATAGATGCTTTAATAATAACTTGTCGAAACTTATTTTGGTATGTAGAAAACAATTATTATGTAGAAAATATCCGTTTCATATC
The DNA here is from genome assembly GCA_037954035.1 of Rosalia funebris. Lineage (NCBI taxonomy): Eukaryota > Metazoa > Arthropoda > Insecta > Coleoptera > Cerambycidae > Rosalia > Rosalia funebris. The sequence goes on from JAZFAV010000015.1 coordinate 39,830,237, forward strand.
AACAGATGCAAGAATATCCATAACAGAAAACACGGATTCGTGCATCACTGGTTCTAGTGTTACCTTCTTATTGGTTAATCTTAATTAACTACCAATAGTCTAAGTCTGTTTTTAACGAATGTCTCCACTTTATTGTGAATGATATTTTCACCCTATCATTTAATTTCTGGCTCCATGGCCTTCTCTATCGGCACCGTCCCTTCCTGCAAGCTTATCACACGTACTGTCATTAAACCTTGTACCATTTAATGAATCAAGTGTAATACTAGACTTGATATCAGATATCGTTGAAAAAGTGCAATCGCGATCTGCGCCTCGTGCAAGTGTCACGTGTCTCCGTTCATTAAACTTAAGTTTAGTCAGCAGATCGACAATGGATCCAACAGCATATCCGCCCCTAATATCAGCGGATTACAGCAGTTAATGAAACCAGGCTTACGTCGAGTCGCCCGCCCATGCCCTGCGCCCCATTCATCTCGCGGGGTTATCAGTGTATTACGCCTGTCAAGTTCTTTATTGATATATGAGTATGGTTCAGTTCCTATGTTGAGATTGGAAGGATAATGGGTTGTTTTGGCGTAACGAGACCTGAAGTTAAGTGTGCGATTTTTGTTTTGGAAGTAGGTGCTGTTGATGTTAGTAACTTATACATATTTACTTTCGAATTTTAGTAACCAACGTGATAAAATATTATGAATAATTATTTCGTATAATCCCGTAATCATTTATATTTTAGACTTATGGTTATCTCAAGTAGAGAAAGGAACTTTCCGTGTATATCAGTACCGTACTTAGGTACTGCTAAGTTGATGTATATAGATAGTTGCTATTGCTCTTTGTATTTGTTACTGTTAATCTCGATTCCAACGGGGTTTTATATACAGAAAATGGACGATATACATTAAAAGATGAAATCTATAACAATATATTTATATTATAAATAACACTATATGGAATGCTGTAAGATCGTTGTCGATTGTTAAATTGTTATTATAATGTTAGGATTCTTGGAATTAGTTAATATCTGCTGAATCTCTGGCAGATTATTCTTTAAAACTATATTTATTTAATAATATTACCTACGACGTCGACTCTGCTGTAGGATCAAGCAAGTTGCATCCACTGATAGTACGTTTCATTTCACATCAGCATTTTTTATATATGCAGCTGCAGTTGCCAAAAACAAAATCACTTGCTCAATAGCAGTGCCTACGTTTAAAACAGCAGTCTTTCTACGTTAATTATGGTTTCAGTTGTGTTATTTATTGACCCTCGATTACATATTAGGTAAATATAGTTCATATAAAACAAAAATCAATGCATGTCATAATGTGCCTGATGCGTCAGAGACGACCACTGGTGCCACATTGCCAAAAATAATATAGAGCTCAAGAAGACTAAGGTTATGTTGTAACTTTTTTCAGCATTGTGTAAACATCAGCCTAACGTATGCAACAGTCCGAATATTTATGGTGCTTGCGCTGACTAATACTATTGGGGAGGAAAAAATCCATATTCAATAATGAAAGTTCCCACCCAATGTCCTACAAATTGAACATTTGAGTTGGAATTATAAGTATCACCTGACCAAAATAAATTGTCAGAACATATTTCTTTGATGGTACAAGAATAGCATACTTTGATGGAACGTTACTTAAATTTCTTGCCCAATTTCTTAGGTCCGGAGTTGTAAAGTTATTTGTTTGCATGATAACATCGATGAAAATAATATAAACATTTGGAGGCATCAAGATGGAGTGCCGCCGCATTTTTAAGTGGAATATTTGCTTATTTTTTATAAATTTATGTAAAATCCAAACTGGAATTTCAACAGATGACAGATTTCATAATATTGATCATTAAGGAAGAAAACAGAATAATGTAAGACATTATAGTTAAATCATCCCAGAAACGATATAAAATATTTTAAAAGAACTTCAACAAGGCCTATATTGTTACCTAGAGGGTCCCAGTTTAAATATTTATTGACAATAAAAATGTAATATTTTTCAAAAAGGAAATTAGAGCCTTAAAAAATCTTATATTGTTGAATTGAAACCCTTTTAGATGAGTTTGAACATGTTATAATTAAGAATTGATTCAAAGTTATTTCAGTGATTTACTTAATAATCTTTAATTACATACATAAAAAATAAATGTATGTGTTGTTTTTTCGATAAAATATAATTCAGGCTTAAGAGTAGTAAATGTAGGAAGTGTCCATTATTCAACTACATAACATGCAATGAAATATTGATTCATTATTCAACTAATCCTCTAAGGCAGACACCGAGCCCCTAGCCGTATTTTTCCAATCCGCCGTGGCCCAATTTTCCAGGATTGTCTGAAAGATCTAATGAACTGACCCTCATCCATATATGTATATGAAATAGTAGCTCCATTGTTGTCTTTAGGGCAGTCGTAATCTGTTAATTCTCGTCTATAAGAGACCGCTGGAACAAAAACGGGGTACGGCGTGCTCTATCTGGGTGAGATTTCCGAAATCGGGGTTGGAATCGTGTGAACGTTATTCGCGTGTGGTTCACAACGCGGACACGTGTACGCTCGTGCCGTTGATCGCTACTCGAACCGCGTTTGTTTCCGCAGCTGCCTAGTTTTCTTCCTCCTCCTAATATGGCCGCTTGTATCTACTGAGTATTGCGGCAGTAAATTGTCGCTAAAACTAAGCAAGTAGGCTAGGACGGACAAGAAAGTAACCTCAGGTTATTGTAGTAATCTCGCGTTACTTTAAGAAACTAATTCGATTAGTCATCAGGGTGTCAGGTCAGAATTACACGGATATTAAATGCAATAGGTACAGCTCGTCAAGAATAGGAACAAGTCTCAAAACTGCGCTATTGGACCGCCCACGAGGTGCGCAGTAAATAGCCTGGTCTTTACTCAGTCGCATTGAGACTTTTTCAAAGTGATGTATATTTACAATAAGGATGTACAGAGAGTTCAATCTGGCCGCGCGTAATGTACATCCTTTTCCCTTTGAATGCTATCCCACTCTCTCTTTTATATATACATAGAGAATCTTACACTTTCTCCTATTATTGGCGAGCTTGTATATGCGAGTATTTCAATGGAAATACGTACACTATGAGGTCCAAGGTAAGATCACGAGATGTCAATTATGACTGAAACGTGAATTATTGCACATTTTGCTAGCAGTTGTCACCCGACAATTGCCGAAGTTGCCACATATTTCTTAAACGTTTCCCAAACCTTCTACGACGTTAATATGATAAAATTCTTTGTGTATGAAACATGGTTGACGAGTTTCAAACCAACTTCTCATAGACAATATTCATAAAAGTAAACGTCGTCAGTAAAAGTACTTTTAATTGGTCAGATTTTAATGTTCGCTGTGCGTAAGATTCCTTTGTACGTTTTTCAATACCCCCATTTGCAGATATTTTGGGTAACAAATGTCAGTAGGTCATGTGGTGTAATGTCGATCGTCAAGTGCCGTAGTGGACAATGCTCCAGCCTTTTACACTGGGCATTCCGGGTTTCATTTCGAAGGGCTGCACGAATTGGTCGATTTTTTCCACATGACTACTTGATTTTTGGTTCGATTCTAAATTGACATGGACTGCTAGCCCAGAGTGATCATAGTATGGGTTTGATTCCCACATAAGTCGACTGGATGTGTCTGTATATATCTGTGTGACTGTCGGAAGTTAGGTTGAAGAATAGTACCTAGTATAGAAACTAAATCTCTCGTCTCCGTAAAACCAGAGGAAAAAATGCACCTCAATGTCATTACCACATTCTAGGCAACGATAAGCCAGAGGAATATTCCTTGGGTAAAAGAAGAAGGGGAAAAGAAAGGGGATGATTAATTACAATACAAACATAATGAAAACGTATAAGTAACTGTTTATGAATGTATAGATAGAAGTAACAATAAAGTAGATCAGTAGTTAGTACGCCCAAATGAAGTAGACACTATACGATAAGGGGTCGATTTTTCCATATACCCTGTAATTAACGAGATTCCCTATTAAAAAATCGAAATTTGCCCACTCGATACATTATAGAGATTTATTTTGTAAAATATACCCAAGATAAGGTGAGAAGTTACGCATTAATTGATGCTCTTAACCGAATAGCAGAAACAATAGACGACAATTTCCCTATAGTTAACGAGGTAATAGTGAATGTGATTTTTCTTTTCTTTTTGTAAAAGTGCCTTCTTGAAGAGACACGTTTAGAGATACTCTGCCCGAAATACCTTTACTTCTTCAACAAGTTCTTCTCAAAATCCCCCACATTTGGTTAAAAGCTATAGCTTATAATAAGTATTTTGATGAATTAAATCGTATTATCTTTAGGTTTGATCCCAATGAAAGCAATGAACACAGTGTAGAATTTACTTCAACTACAAAGCATACGAGATTGTGTCCTTTCGTTACACGTTTAGCAGCCTTCAGAACTAAATTTTCACAAAAGTTGAATTAGCGCGGGAACCACGCATCTAGGGCCAAGGAAGCCACTAGTATTCTTCTATATTGTGCTTAGAACGTCACAGGTAAGGAGCTGGGTCTCCTCGATCCTCCGATAGTCGTTGGCAGAACGTTTTTGGACATTTTCATATACTGTGTATGTCAAGACTAAGAAGGCGTGCTTCCACTGCTTCCATCTTAATTAATGTAATAAAGACACTGGAAACATATGACTTATCGTTACAAGAACACTTTATGGTATTACATGTTGTTAAATAAAAAATAGATAATAGATAACACAAGTCAGTACCGTCATTAAAAAAACTGCAATATATGGATACGAAGAATCCTAGATACAGCCATTTGGAACACGTGTGTTCATTTGTAAAGGGCACATATCAAGAGTTATCTTCTACTTTACTAATACTGTATACTGCTCGTCGATAATAGGAAAAAGTGTGAGATTTCTCTATGTATGCGTTATAGAAGAAAGAGTGAGGGCACCATTCGTCTATTTACTTAGACCAGGCAATTTACTGCGCACCTCGTGGGAGGTCCCATAGAGGCTTGTTCGTATTCTTGACCAGTAGTACTTAACTTCGCGTACCGTCCTTTGGTGACGGTAGACGTTGACAGGACTTTTTCATTGCATAAATTACTGTTAAGTGATAGGCGTCGAAGTTTTAATGCAGAAAAACTTCCGCAGAAAACTTCATTATCGGCACTGATCTTTATGCAAGTCAAGAACCGAAACAGACTGATGTGCTGGAAAAATGTAATATACGTTTCTATTCTCGATTTTCTGTATTCAAAAATTCATTAATATTCTTTATTGTATTATGATTTTAGTATGAGATATTATGAGTAGCAGGGATATAGGACCAATATGTAGAAACGTTAGGAGTCAATCGGGGAACATACTGATCGGAAGAGAGGAGAAAGCGGATAGATGGAAGCAGTACTTAGCAAATTTATACGAGGGTCAGGAATTAGGAGAGATATTAGAGGAAGAATCTAGCATCGACAGGGAAGATGTAGGAAAACCTATATTGAGAGACGAATTTGAAATAGCACTAAGGGGGCTAAAGAATAATAGAGCGCCGGGTGTAGATAAAATACAGGCGGAAATTTTGAAATGTGCGGGACAGAAAGTAGTAAATAGGATGTTTGAACTGGTAAAATACATATACGAAACGGGCGAGATGCCGGAGGATTTTAAGAGGAACATTATCGTTACTATACCGAAAAAGAGAGGAGCCGACAAATGCGAGAACTTTAGAACGATTAGCCTAACTTCCCACGCGTCAAAAATCTTAACCAGAATAGTGCAGAAAATGATGGAAAATAGAACGGAGGAAATACTAGGAGAAGACCAATTCGGGTTTAGGCGAAATAGGGGAACTCGCGAAGCTATTCTGGCGCTAAGAGTATTGTTCCAGAAAACAATAGAAAAAGGAAAGAACGCTTATACAGGATTTGTAGATTTAGAAAAATCTTTTGATAATGTAAGATGGGAAAAATGTTCGAGATACTAAAGAGCGCGGGAATGAAGTATAGAGATAGGAAAGTAGTACATAATCTATACAAAGAGCAAACTGCTGTTATAGAAGTAGAAGGAGAAAATAGGGAAGTAGGTATTAGGAAAGGAGTAAGACAAGGATGTACGCTATCACCATTAATTTTTAATCTGTACATCGAAGAGGCGATTAATGTGGTAAAAGATAGAGTGGATTTCGGGATTAAAGTACAGGGACAGAAACTAAAAATTAGCAGTATCTAGTAAGGAGGAATTAGAATCAGCGTTGAACGAAATGAAGGCAGTGTTGACAGAGGAATACGGAATGAGGGTGAATAAAAACAATAAGTGTTAGTGTGCAGAGGGCGCGAGAGCAGAGCAATAACGAAAGTACAAATTAATAATGAAAGATTGAAGGAAGTTAAAGACTTCACTTATTTAGGAAGTAAAATAAATTGGGATGGAAGAAGCGATAAAGATATAAAACAAAGAATTGCGCACGGTCGAGTAGCTTTTAACAAAAAGAAAGCAATTTTATGCTCGGGTGTAATAAACTTAGAAACAAGGAAGAAATTTTTGAAAACGTATATATGGAGCACGGCACTATACGGTTGCGAAACCTGGACGGTAGGGGAAGCAAGTAGGAAGAAATTAGAAGCTTTTGAGATGTGGTGTTACCGAAGAATGATGAAAATACCGTGGACTGATAGGGTTAGAAACGAAGAAGTATTGGAGAAAGTCGGCGAAAAAAGAAGTATGTGGAGAAACACAAAGAAGAGAAGAGATAGAATGGTAGTCCACTTGCTGGGACATGGGGGAATAGTCCGCGATATTTTGGAGGCAGAAGTAGGAGTGAAGAAAGACAGAGGTAGACCTAGATTAGACTACTGCTCGCAAACAGTAAGGGATGTAGGTTGTAGCACAATTAGCGAAATGCGTAGGTTAGCACAAGATAGGAGAAGTTGGAGGTTAGCGTCCAACCAGTCTTAGGACTGATGACCTCATGATGATGATTATGAGTAGCGGTTATTATTATGAGTATTTTCTATGAACTATCGCTGTGTAATAATAGGGACCTGAGTTCGACTCTGTTGCGGCTCGCCAAAATATACGCTTCAGTCATCAGCTTACACGCTGTATTACTTAACCACCAACAAATATTATTTTGATTTATCGACCGTAACCGAATTAGTTTATATCTAACAATGTCAACAACCACACGCGTCTTGTCAGACGGCCTAAATAAGTCTCTTTCATTAGCCTCTTCAACAAATCGAGGCTGTCTGAGTAGACCCGGACGCGGTCCTTAATAAAGACACCCCACATGTGACAAATACACAGATAATAACGTATTTTGTGTTAAAATTCTGCCAAACCACCCATATGATACAGACGTTGCGCAGCTGTAATGTGGCCCAAGGCAAATTGTGCATCTTCCTTTATGGTGGTGATGCCTCAGTGTTGAACTGATTCGATGGGCCAGTAATGCATAATTAAGAGGCCCCTAATTGGTGGCTTCCTGGCAAGTGGTAGCGTGTGTGTGTATGTATATGACTACAATGGGCCTGCTACAGCGCCTAATTAATAATCGCGTGGTCGAATTAGAACGCCCAAAGATGTTCCGGGCAATGATAATAGGAAGTTGCTTTTGCCTGTTATTGTGGTTAGCACAATAGTCAGTACAATAGGTCGTACGATAAGCGTGGCTGAGATTCTTTCAAAATCTTCCCACAAATACAATACTGTTGACTGCAAATAACAATGCAATTGGAGAACACTGAGCTGGTAGTATCAGTTTCGAATTCGCATTCGAATAAGAAATAACATATCTTATTGACGATGTTGACATGACTACCGAAATATTCATATAAGTATAGGTACATTAGACAAATTTATTGATTCAAGAGATCACACATAGTGAAATAGAACAAATTTATAATACAAGTAGTGTAATATACAAAAATTAGATAAAACCATTACATATGTACGAGTATGTACATATGTTACAACTATTACAAATTGTGTAGAGGAAAAAATAATGTTAATTAATAGCCAAATATTTATTTATTGAATAGAAAGCCGAGAAACTTAACAACTACTTTATTGCCTCAGAAAAAAGAGTTAATATTTGTAATATTTATTATATGCATATTAAGTTTCTTGTAAATAACAGTCCATATTATTATTATTATTATTATTATTATATTATATAGGTTTGGGCCTCATCAGCCACTGATCGCATGGGTAGTCGTAGTCCCTTGGCGATCCCCTCTTATCCGGGTCATTATCCAAAAATGCTATCCCATAAAAGGAGAAATTTAGGCACGTCCCCCGCCTTAAGTCTCACCTCCTCTAGGATAACAGGGATCCCTAATATAAGATACCTCTTCTCCTCTAGTGCGGGGCAGGTGTAAAGAAGATGAATCGAGGTTTCCTCGTCTTCTTTACAGTATCTGCAGGCCGGGCTGTCAGTCAGCCTCAACTTGTGCTTATATGCATTCAAGCTACTATGGTGGCCCGTATAGTTCCCACCAGGGTTCTGGCTTCATGTCTGTTCAATTTAATGAATTCTTGGGCCCATTTCTCAATCTCTGAGTATTGGATGAAGTTACTCCTCTCCATCTTTTATTGTGCTGGTCTCTTGCCCAGTCATTGATGCGGTCTCTGATCAGATTCCGACTTATTTCCACTGCAGGTCCATAGAGGTTTTCCCTGGTCCCTAGTCTGGCAAGGTCATCTGCAATTAGATTTCCCTTAATGCCATTATGCCATTATACCCAGGTATTCATAAGAGTTCCACCGGTCCCTTCCCTGCCAAGTGGTTCAATGCTTCATAGCAATTATAGACCAGCTTCGACTTTGTCGTTGCTGAATTCAGGGCTGCCAACGCCGCCCTGCTATCCGAGCAGATAAATACCTTCTCCTGGGTCCGATTTTGGTCGGCCCTCAGAACACCGTATGTAATTCCAACTAGCTCGGCCTTGAGTGCGGTAGTGTATTTGCCCAAGGGGAAGGTTTTACCTATCCCGTCGCGTCACCTATACAACCCCGCACTCGCTCTGCTCCCACTCTTGGCTCTATCCGTGTACCAGATGTCTCCATTGGGCGGCAATCCAGCTCGACCCTCCATCCAGTCGGTCTTACTGGTGAGAGTGATCTTATATTTCTTGTCAAACAGAGTACAGGTGTACAGTCCATATAATAAGGATTCAATTTATATCGTGCTTTCGTAAAGTAATGAATAAAACATAATAAATATATACAGGGGGAGTCGTGTAGGAAGTATTACGTTATATATTTTTTTAATGACAACCCACATACATGATGATAATAATTACATTAGCGTGAGTATAGGTTAGCCAAAAAAGTGAAGAAAAACGATTTTGTAATTTCAAAATACTAAAATTAGTTATTTTATTCAAAGAATCGCCATTTAAAGAATCAACTAAATTACATTTTCAAATTGTGCACCGTTGGCTGCCTGACAATACCTAAGATGTTTTATGAACTTTTTGGGCATTGCCCATAAATGCAGGAGGTATACCTTGTGTTTCGTGACGATTTGCTTGCTTTTACATTCTCTGGCTTAATAAAGTATACATAGGATTTCTATGTTTCCCCACAAAAAGTAATTTAAGGGGTGTCAAATCTGGCGATCTGACTGGCCACTCAATCGACTGCCTTCTCCTATCCAAAGATTTGGGAACATCTCATCTAAATAAGAGCGGACAGGTGCTGCATAATGAGGAGATGCGCCAATTTATTGAAGGAATAAGTAATTCCTCGGAACATCATGTTCCTCTACATCTGGAGTTATCGCAAATTCTATGTCACGCCTTGAGGAAGTACAGCGACATGAAGAAAGGTACCTTGACTATGTTTTTATAATATATAACTTTCCCTACATTAAATAAAAAATAGTGAAAAAATAGTAAACACAAAAAGAGGAAAACATTCCAGGACACCTATTATTATGATCAACTAAACAAGAAAGACTCTATTTGTTTGCAGGTAGAAGATACAAACGATACATGCTGCAGCAATTCAACGACTAGTAGTGGGTATTTTAAATAAATTTGGTGTAACTGTAAATAATAGATTAACGTTAGTGGCAGATGGAGTTGCATAGATCCAAGAATCCTCTATTTGTCTTAAATCCGTTTGTTTACAATCCATGAGTAATATCAATATGTTTATCGTATCTCGTATATTTCGTATACCTCCACACCACCGTCTTGACTCAGACCCTCTCTGTCACTCTGCCCGTTCGCCTTCCCCTGGTTCCTCATTCCATGGCAGTCTGTATACTGTCCTGTCAGCGTTTTGACCAACAGTGGCGGAAATTAGTGTCGCTTACAATCATATGGAGAGTATAGCTGAACGTATATTTTTATAATGATGCCAATTTTTACGAAGTTAAATCTGTGGAATGCTGTAGAATAATGAGGAATACTATAAATCCAAAGTTTATAGTATAGTCAGCAGGCACTTGAAAACCCACACATGGAAGATGGACAAAAAGTTGACGCTATAATCATAACATTGCTTTTGGTCCTTCGAGCCGGATATAAACCGTCGATATTCTTTCTTTCGATTAATACATCGAAATAGTGAAGGAGTATTTTGTCGACTTGCAAAGCCAATTTTTTTTCGAAGACTTACAAATATTTTGTTCGTAAAACGCTGAAATAGGAACTTATAAATATATAAAAGATGGATTTTATTTCATCTCCGAGTGCTCTCCTTCATGGTAGGGAGATTTCATGTGTTTTATGTTTTGAAGAATTTATTTTAAGAAATCGGTTTTGTTTCTGCAGTCCTAACGTATACGAGTAATATATTTACGAGGAATTTAACCGAAAATTAAGACCACTATTTTAGAGACAAAGGAGACGATTCTCATTTCTGGATTTAATTAAGTGGTAATTATACACGGAGTTATAATGAGAAAATTAGCATCGCGTAACTTTTAACGGAATTAATTGGATTTTATTTATCCCAAAAATTATCTCGTGATTAGGTCTGACGCCTGGAAGGCGATTATGAGGCTCGCCTAATGTATACCGCTACTTCATTAGCAGGCTACTACTTGTTAATTAAATATTAATCGGTAATAACGCTAACAAGTTCCATTAATAAGCGAACTGGCTGAGTGAGATGGGAAAAATTTATAGCTCGTTCGCGAAGCGGCGAGGCTCAATTTCGAAATTTTAATTGGAAATAAAGGCCTAAAAAAAGGATATGTGAGAACTTTAATAAATAGGAGTTTTTCGGCGAGATATTAGATAGGTTTTTAACCCCGGACAAAGTTAATACACTTCTGATATAGTTTTTTATAATAGTGTTCGTATGATCGCTAAAATATGTCGAAACGAGAAATATATAAAAAAGGAGACTTTATAGCGTATTTTATATTCATTTGAAACATAATAAAAATCAAGGCATACCGACAAATGGCGCAGAGAAAGATCGGTATAAAGACTTGAACCAATAAAAAATACACATATAAAAAATACAATAAATATATACCAATAAAATATACAGACAAATGGAATAGATGAAGATCGGTATTCGTACTTCAACCAATAAAAAATAGAGAAACTGTATCTTTTAAATCTTCAAGTGTGTGTGAATTAATTAGTTACACTAGTTAGTTATTAGTATTTTTTATGATCCAAATTAATAAAAATTGAATAGTGACATATCGACTGATTCTGATTAGGGACGTCTACCAAACGATACTTATTAATTTTGAGGTGGATAGGACACACTCTACCATGTTTATGGGTCATGAGAAAACATAATGGTGGACTTTTTGAGAATTTTTTTTGTCAGCACGATCACTCAATTAAATCGTGTCGAATCAATCAGGTTTCGACTGATTCTGATTAAGGACGTCTACCAGACGACATCTATTGATTTTGAGGTGGATAGGACACACCCCACCCTGTCATTGATCACGAGAAAGCACGATGGTGGACTATTTGAAGAAAGTAAAACTGTCGCATAAAACACATATTCTGCTTTTATGTGTTGGTTTATATTTTCTCGGCCACTCAATATCCAGATAGAGATGTTTTACGTGCGGAAAAGTTTTAAGGTTTTAAAACTGTTTATTTTTTACACGATTACATTACTTTTCCGCGTATAGTTGAGTGCGGAAAAGTAATAATTACATGTAAGTCCACAGTACTAGTATAATCATAATCAATTTAAGATGGGCTATAACGTTCTTTGCGCTTTATTATTGTGATACAATCGAAGTGTACAATGCCTGTGCTTCAAATTTACCAATTGTCCATTTTCAGCTTGCACCTATCGCGGCCTCCTGGATCTTCCCATGGCGTTCGGGGCAGGTGGCCGGTCCGTTACCGAATCCACTTGACTATCCACTCATTAACGTAGCAGGAGGCGTATCGTGGATCGCGTTCAGACAATTAGAAATCTACGCATAATCTTAGACAATCTGAGGAAGCATGGTAGGCGAACACTCGGGCTCTTCGCCAGCTGCCGCCGCCAAGAACTGCAAAGCACAGTTCCGGATCCTGCACGGCACCTGTGGCCTCCTTCCGGTTGTTCAGGTGGAATCTTCACGCAGGGTCTTGAGAAACCCGCGCAACCGTCCCACGATGCCATACGGTAACGGACAATTAGTCTAGTGTTGCTTACTGGATATGAGAAAATGTTCTTTATTGTTAGACACTAATATCGTTGAAATAAATTACATTGTACATTTTATATGAATTTATAATAATAATTGGGCCTGTATATTTCTTCGCCAACGACTTTACACCGGGATCTAGAGTACGATGGTGTATCGATCGATCAACTAGTTTCTCACTGACATTGAAGCAGATAACGTGGCGCCAGTAGGTAATGTACGTTTTCGAGTTCACTACGTTGTAATGTAAGAATGTGAAAGACTTATAATATAAGCATGAGGCTATGCCCTATATACGCCGTTGTATATATATATATATATATATATATATATATATATATATATATATATATATATATATATATATATATATATATATATATATATATACAGGGTTTCTCACGCTAGCCGTTCGTTAGAACTTTTCGTGGTTAGAAAAAACCTGGAATTCTGAATTTCTGGACTCCAGGGTTATTCAAGATTCTCTTTCATTTTGAAATATTTTCAAGGTCATACCACTTCCGATTATCCCGAAAATCGCTAGTAACTTCCTTATTGTAAATAGAACACCCCGTATATTATGTAATTTGTGGATTCCTAAGAAAATTTCATGAGCTCCGTCAGGTTTTCCTATACCTATTTTCAACTGTTTCTTAGATATCTTGATTATTTTAAAAATTTTGAACGACGTAGCCTTATTTTCAACACTGTGCCTTTTACCCATTTTCGACTGGTGCTAAGCGATTCTGGGGTAGACGGAAGCACAAGAATGGTACTTTCGAAATCCATATTGACAATTAATTTATCGCAAACAGGGTGCCGAAAATTTTATCACCAATTACATTATTTTCAAAGTTGAAAAAGTTCGTTATTTCAAATATGACACCCTGTATATTATTGGATGATCGGATGCGGAATTAGATTCTACATCGATTCGCTATAACTTTCCCTATACCTATTTCCAACGATTTTCTTGTTAATCCATTATTTTTTGATTGGAATTGAAACAATGTTGATTTTATGTCAAAGCAGTATCAGCTCACAAATTCGTGAGGTATCTACTTACAGTTCCAGTGATTTTGTTAGTTTTTTCAAGCATAATTTATAATGGAGAATATTGAAGAATATTCCAATAATGATTTGTTAAATTTGTTTTATACGCATGGTGAATGTAGACGAATTGTTAGACGAACATGCAGACTTTTTAACGAACGATATCCGGACCTATCAACAATAACTCCAGGAAAATTCGCAAGAATCGAAGCTCAGTTTATGGCAAGTGGGAGTGTATGGGCAACACGAAATCACCGAAAGCCCGTAATAGATAATGAAGATAACGAGGTGAATGTGTTGGCTTATTTTCAAGCTTATCCACGGAGTTCAACTCCAGTAGCAGCGCTGAATTTGGGTATTTCAAGAGCATCGATCCACAGAATATTAAGAAAAAATAAAATGCATCCTTCTTCTGAGATAATTGTACACGGATTACGTCTTGGTGATGCGGCAAGACGAGTCGACTTTTGCGAGTTCATGTGCATAAAAATGACCGAAGATCCGAGATTTCTTCAAGAGACTATGTAGACTGATGAATCAAAATTCAGGAGGCAAGGAATTATAATCGCCGAAATAATCACTACTGGGCACAAGATAATCCACACGTCATAAGGGAACATAATCACCAGGACCACTTTAGTTTTAATGTTTTTTGTTTAATTATGGACAATGGAGTGGCATATCAAGTGTACGATGAAAATTTGAATGGGGCTAGATACCTGGAGATACTCAGAGGGTTTGTTAGTGATTTCCTAAATGCTCTACCTAAACGTGACAGAGCAAACTGTTGGTATCAGCTGGATGGTGCTCTAGCACATTTCACTATAGCTGTACAGCTGTATAGTTGACCTTAATGTTCGAGGATCGGTGAATTGGCCCACAGGGACCTTGGAACTGGCCACCTAGATCACCCAATTTGGCGCCCTTGGATTTTTACCTCTGGGGCCGTATAAAAGAACTAGTGTACTCTAGGCCTGTACAAGCTAGACAGGAATTATTGAACCTTGTTCACGATACACTTACTAATCTACGTCCTGACAAACTTCGGGGGTTTGTTTCGCTAGGAGTTTATGACAGAGTTATCCAGTGTTTGAACCAAAATGTCGGTCATATAGAACAATTATTGTAATTTTACATTCATTTATTATTTCTTGTCATTATGTTCCAATTCTTTTATATTGTTATTACGTTCTAAATTTTGTTATGTTCCTGTTTTGTTCTCATGTTCTAATTAAACTGAATTTATGCCGTTTCGGACATGTTCATTTTGTTTCGAAACACAAACGATGTTTCGGTTTCTGCCAAAAATCACATTAAAATAGAAAATATGGATTACCAAGAAAACCGTTGGAAATAGGTATAGGAAAAGTTTTGGCGAATCGATACAGAATCAAATTCTTCATCCGATCATCCAATAATATATAGGGTGTCATGTTTGAAATAACGAACTTTTTCAACTTTGAAAATGATGTAATTGGTGATTAGATTTTGGACACCGTGTTTGCGATAAATTAATTGTCAATGTGGATTTCGAAAGTACCATTCTTGTGCTTCCGTTTACCCCAGAAGCGCTTATCACCAGTCGAAAATGGGTAAAGGGCACAGTGTTGAAAATAAGGCTACGTCTTTCAAAATTTTCAAAAGAATCAAGATTTCTAAGAAACAGTTGAAAATAGGTATAGGGAAATCTAATGGAACTCATTATAAAATTCTCTCAGGAATCCAAAAATGAAATAATATATCAGGTATTCTATTTAAGTAAGTTAGTTACTGGCGACTTCCGGGATAACCGGAAGTGGTATGACCTTGAAAATATTTTAAAATGAAAGAGAATCTCGAACAATACTGAAGTCGGAAAGTTTTTTTTAACCACGAAGACTTCTAATGAGCGGCTACCGTGAGAAACCCTGTATATATATTGCAATATAGAGTTACATTTTTATAGTGAAAGTGATCGCAACCATCAAATAGGAAATATGAGGCATAAATAAAATACTAGAATCGACATACCGTTCTAGGAATTTTTAAGCGACTCAATATGTACGTTAAGTAGTTATAAAATATGTTACAATAAAGGCGCAAGATGGATTTTGAATAAAACATGGTTTTCTGTAGCAAAGTATTGGAATATTGTACTGTATTGTATGTATAGAACAACACATCCGATAAATGCTACCACGGCCGTTGGTGGCACATGAGCACTCTTCGGGCGAAATTTTCAATCAGGGTTTAATATAAATGTCACGGTATTTCGTTGATATAGCGTTCATTTTCGGCTTTCAATGCTCGGGTGGTCGTGGATTTGTTGATATAAACCTGATACTTCAGAAAACCCCACAGAAAAAAGTCCATAGATGTTAAATCGCAAGATCGTGGCGTCCGATTCTAATTACCAAAACGGGAGATGACAGGACCACGAAGAGACTCGTGCAAGATCGTTAATGTTTCACGGGTGGTATGGCAAGTGACACCGTCCTGCTGAAACTACATGTCCTCAAGAATAATATATTCCAATTGCGGTACAAGGAACTGGGTTCTCATGTCACGATAACATTCGCCATTTACCGTTAATGCATTACCTGCCTCGTATTGTAATAAAAATTGTTTAATGATTCCTTCAGACCACATTGCACCCAAACAGTGACACGTTGGGGATGCATTTGTTTCGCATGAATCATTCGTGGATTTTCTGAGCACCAAATGAGCCAATTTTGCCTAGTAACTAAGCCATCAAGGTAAAAATGGTCCTTGTCGCTGAAGATGATTTTGTCCACAAAATAGGCATTCACTTCCTGTTGTTCACTGATCCAATTGGTGAACTCTCTTCGCTGTGGTTGGTTTGTTGGCAGAGTCGATAGGACTTTGCAAGCATGGAGATGTAAATCTTTAGTGAGAATACGGTGCGAAGAATGGTTGTTGAAATGTCCAATTCTTGTGTACGATGATGAATCAAAGTCCCTGTACTCTCGGCCAAACTCTCTAAATTGATTCGGGTATTTCAAGAATGTTGCCCAGGACTTGCATTTCCTACTTATATCGATATTAACTAGATAGTGTACGGAGCTGTGTTCAGTCCCATACTATAGTATGAATTTTGAGGTATTAAATCTTTCATTGTGTAATTTAAGTGGCAAGCGTCCGAAGCAATTCAAATTAAGAACTGTTTCGGAGTCTCAAGTTGAAACAAGTGTAACAAATATGTGTGGCACGTTTTTTGTAGTTGCAGCATCTATTTAATAATTACAAAATAGTGTACTATCTTTAGGAGAAGCACTTACTGTCTTTGATAACGCAAAAACGTCTATAGTGCACTCAGTAGTAGGACTCTAGACAGCTTGGTAGATAGTATAGGATATACTGTAGGTTATAAATTTACTGTCGCCTTTAATACAAATTGAGATTTACTGAAACTGCAATTTATTAACACATATGTAAATAAATAACGAACAATAGAATAAGAAGGAATATTTAAAATTCGCAAACATTATTTCGTGAGATAGGCAGGTATAGCTTATATGTGTTTCCATGAACATTATATGATGCCATTGAGACGCGACGAAATAGATACGTCGAATAATAATATTGATATTCGTGCTAGGTTTCAAGTTTCTCTAGGTAGAAACATTAACAAATCTTTTGCATAGTATTTAATCTCAAATATGACGTAACGTTGCCAATCGCTTGGAAATACTCCTAGATAGGGCGTGGGTTCGGTTCCCACATCGGTCGACTCGGTATGTATGTGTATAAATGTTCGGGGGATTAAGTGAAAGAATAGCACTAAGCTAAACCTCGTCCCCGTAAAAAAAGAGCGTAAACAACAAATAATATCGACATAAGTCCGACAATCAATATGGACTGGATTTTTTTTTAGCCGGATTAACGACCAAAAGCAATTTTACCGTTCGTTTTCCCAACAGCCAACTTCGTTCGCTAGATACTCCGCGGTCGCAGAGAAATAATTTCTTAGAACCACAAACAATATATCCGAGAGGCCTTTTATCAAGGAAAAAAGCTGAATTCAATATTGAAATAGCAGTAAAGCGACCACAAAGCGAGCTGAATGCAGTTTTGTGTGGCGGAGTGAAATGAGAAGAGAATGGGAATGGACTCTTGCAGGTGCTCGAGTCGCAATTCCCACGAGATCTCAACAGGTGAATGCTCCCGCTATTTCTCACGGATTTGCAATGATTCTTCGGCGGTCGGACGCCGCGCCGCCGGCCGCCGGCCGCGTGCCTCCGAATATCGGCCCGATTACGGATGAACGTCTTCGAGAATCTACAGTATCTACACGTCTCTCACGAACGACGACCCGGCTACTTTATCGAAGCAAAAAAAAAACAGCGGCGTCATGGGACATATCATCGTAGTAAGCTGCTGCAGGTTATTTTACATGTAAAAACTGGACCAAATAAGATGTGAAACACTACTTACTGTTCATACAATACGACACATACAGATTGACATACATATAACTAAACTCCGGAATTGACTGTGGACATTTCAGATTCGGATACGTATTCTGATATATCTATTAGAAATATAAACGCCGTAAAGAAATATCACAATCTTATAATAAATTATACAATAAAACAGTTCATGTCAGTAGCTTGTCCACACTCTGGCTCAATTTTTTGTAATGTAAATTATCTGTTTGTATAAATTAGTAGAACATCAACCAACAATTTTGTATCAAATAAAATTTATTCATTAACCTCCTGCTACCTGCTGCTCTAGTTGTTGCACTAGGAATATTGAAAGTATTGTCAGAGGTGCATTGCGCTATGTGCTAATAGTAAAGGTATGCGAAGGCGGGGCAAAAGAAATATCTACGGGGATGACCGATGACGCGACGAGATGCTTTATTCACAGAAATGCTTCCCCATACACAATTACCTCCAGTGCCTGTAATAATCCGGTGGGGAACGTGGATCGAGATGGTGCTATTACTATTGCGAATGCGCAACAGACTTTAGCGAATCCAGCTATTCAACAAGTTTGTTGCATATACATGGCAATTTTTCGCTTATACCAAAAATCATTAAAAAATTGGAAAAAGCCACAGACAGATGAATTTTCAATGGTGGATGGTATAAACGTTGTTTGGAACCTTCGGCAGTATATCCTTCAGTTGAGGATGGATACTGCGAAGGCTATAAAGAAAAAAATTACTGCAATTTTGTATAGCAACCCGGGGTTTTCAACTATAGCAGTTGTAGTAGATATTTTACAGCAGAAATAAGTTAATGTTTCTAATCCAGAAATCAATATGAAGGATCTGCAACATTATTCGTATTTTCGGTATTTTCGGAAGCACATTCACATTAAGATAGGGGCATGATATTTAATTAGAAAGCTCTAATTTGACTAGGAAATTGACTGTGTTCTTCACGAATATATAAATATTTTCTAAACTTGCACTAACACATAAATACATATACACCAATATTTCATTAGTGGATTAAAGAAATTAATTTTGTATATTAAAAAGCAGAATATAATAAAGTCCATTCTATTTCAGTCGTTTTATTTTTCTTCATTGTTCCGCATGGGCAATAAAAGGCATAAAATTGACATAAAGTTTTCACTAAGAAGTGGTAAAGTTTACTCCAGATATGTTGATTTTACTTCAATGGTGATAAAAATTAATACCAGCGAATGGTAAAGTTTTACCATGGCCTTGCTGTTCATGTCACACTAAATTGGCGTGTCTCGATATATACCCCGTTTGGTATGAAATTGGTCAAATTTTATTACATCTCCAACAATCTATGTCTTATGACATACTGTATATTTTAACTGTTCTTGCAGTTCTCTAACAGGAAGGTTATTACAAAAAAACGACGTAAATTTCTATTCATGATTTATTAAATATTCCTATCACGAGCAATAAAGCAATTTTGCTCTTCTTCAACAATAAACAATAGAGTTTACAATGGAGCTAACCTGAATTCAAATGACCTGATTATATAAATGTATATTGTTTACAAAATAGGTGAGTTCGTGTTTATAAAGTGAGTAAACGCGCATAAATATATGCATAAATAGACCAAAGCCACGCAAGTCGGAATTAACTTATTATTATTCATCATATACTTGATCTGTGTTTTATACTATTGTAATTAAATTGCCAGACATAACCATTCGATTAAAGATAACGTTAACAGGTCAATGTTTTTAAAGGTATCATTACAAGGTAAAGATTACCTTGACCAAGGAGTTTGACGTTTTTCAGACAAACATTTCTGGAAAGTTGTCCAGAAGAAGAAGAAGGTTTAGAAAATATCTCGAACTATTTCATTCTACATGTTGTCGTACGTTAAGCGTTCGTTTCTTTGCACATTAAAGTAATTAGAAAACGAGAGGAAAATGTGCAAAATGTTAACGAAAATAAAAAAAGTAATGAAAACGCTAATGTAATAATAATTAGAAACGAATACGAAAACATGATATTAAATCAATTGTTTGCAATTGTGACCTTTCTGCCTGTACTTTTCAGTCATCCATACATTATTTAAAATGCTCGAATCTATTGCTCTTATGAGGTTTCATATTCGTTCCTTTAGTTCAATCAGAATAAAATTTTTGGTTATATAAAATAAACTTCGTTTATCAAGTATCATCAAAGAAGAAAACCCAAGTTAATCAAATTTTGTAATTAATAAAATGTCAATTTCCATCAATTTCACCAACAAGAAATAATAGTAGTATTTCTCGTTGCTGAAATTAACGTGAATCGATAGTTCTTGCGCCATTTCTTTGTCTAGTTAGTGACATTGTTGACTGCTATCTATCTTGTCTCTAGCTAACTGGATGTCTTTGGTGATAGTGTACATGTCGTCGGCAAATGTTACATTGACTACCACTTTAGACTTGTGAATGATGAAAATAGCTTAAAGTTTAGTATTTAGAAAATAGCTTAACGATCTATGAAAATTGGCTTTCGATGACCTGAACTCTTTCTTGTACGATTTTTTTAGATTACACCAGTCCCGCATACCAATGAAGCAAAGCATCTAGGCATGACTCCAGATGCAAAGCTACGATGGAAAACACATATGAAGAATAAACGTGAGCAACTGAATTTCAAATTCAGGCATATATTGGACTCAATCTGAGTCAATATACAATAAACTGAGTTTACAAACAAATCGTGAAGTCCGTGTGAACTTACGACATCCAACTCTGGACATGAACCAAAACATCGAAACCATTCAGAATAACGCAGGAAGGTCAGGAATATCGACCGAGTGGATACATACTTAATTAGGTTAAGAATCAATGTACCAAAGATTAGGAAATAAAAGGTATCTAAAGAATGATGAATATTTTTCTAAAAAAAAAACCAAATCTAATATATATTCATAACCGAAATTCAGCGCGTATAAATATTGATCAATGCGCGATTTCATTGTAGCTCGCTAAAATCTGCAAAGCTATTGGTCAAACGCTCATAAGATGCAGAAAGCACTTCTTGTATCGCAATTGTGTTGTTCTGATACATATACATACATACTGTTAGAACATCGTTTCACATGTATTTTATTGTCTTAATTACGTTGTTTAAATCACATATTTTTAAATACTATACCTTGTTGTGTAATTATTGTGTTGTGCTTTATTTAAATACTTTTAAGAGTACTTTAAAGTACTCCCTCAGAGGGCTGTTCTCTGGGCATACCAAAGCTGTGATTTGGTAATAAATAGATTGATTGATGAATATATTAAAGTAATAGTCTCTTCTCATTGCGACCCTGCTAATAAATGACATTCATGTGCTTCTGAGTATGTTTACTGAACCTCGGATCCGAATCGACTATTGTATGTCTAGTTCTACGGAAGATCTTTAATAGTAAAGTGCCCTGTAAACTTCTTTTCCATTTTGCTTATTGTAATCCATAGTGTTATCGTAGTCTTGTAAGTATTGTGTCTTGTAACCCACATTCAAGATTTTTAATATTTTTTTCACTATATTTTATGTTCTTTAATATTTTGTACGTTCAATTGCATTACGGTGTTTAAATATAATATTTATCGCCTTCTAACTATTATTACTTTTCTGCACTCCACTATACGCGAAAAAGTAATGTAATCGTGTAAAAAAACATTTATTCTTGTTAGCACGATAACTCAACTAAATAGTGTCGGATCGATCAGGTTTTGACTGATTCTGATATGGGTCACTGATGGGTCATGAGAAAGCACGATGATGGACTATTTGAAAAATTTTGTTTGTTAGCACGATAGCTCAATTAAATCGTGTCGGTTCGATCGGGTTTGGACTGATTCTGATTAGGGACGTCTACCGGACGACATCTATTGATTTTGAGATGGATAGGAGACACTCCACCCTGCCCATGGGTCATGAGAAAGCACGATGGTGGACTATTTGAACAATTTTGTTTGTTAGCACGATAACTCAACTAAATTGTGTCGGATCGATCGGGTTTTGACTTATTTTGATCGGGGACGTCTCCCAGATGACACCTATTGATTTTCAGAGGGATAGAATACACTATACTGGGTTCATGTGTCACAATAGTAGACTATTTGAGAAATTATTTTTGTTAGCACGATCGCTCAATTAAATCGTGTCGAATCGATCGGGTTTGGACTGATTCTGATTAGGGGCATCTACCGAACGACATATATTGATTTTGAGATGGATAGGAGACACTCCACTCTATCCATAGGTCATAAGAAAGCATGACTATTGTCTATTTGAAAAAAGTAAACTGTCGCATAAAACACATATTCTGCATTTATGTGTTGGTTTATTTTTTTCTCGGCCACTCAATTTCAAGTTCTACATGCGGAAAAGTCCGTTTTAAGGTTTTAAAACTGTTTATTTTTAACAATATTTTTAGCATTTTTCATGTAACCACTGAACAATGTTAAATATATACATATTTCTTTACATTTACTTACTCTCTGCAAACAATATAACAAAAATAAACCTGCTTCATGTGCTCACATTGTGAGATTTCTCTGTGTTGGAAAATGTTTTGGGGATAATCATGTTAAAAGAAATTACTAGAATTAAAATAATAATTTTTTAAAATGAATAAACTAGTTTTTAGTCTGGATTAATTTTTATTTCTTAATTTCCTTTATAGCTTTAATGGTTTTTAAGATTTTAACATCTGACAATACTTGCGATTGACACATACAGGTCGATATTCCCTAGATAACTAGTGTTAGTAGGTATATATAATTTTATCATATTAAAAAACTAAAAATCAAGATATATGAAACTTTGAAATGAATTTTGTCTTAGTTTAAAACCCCTGCCTAAATAAAATATACCGACTCTCGGCTATACATCGCATTGTATATTGGCGGTATTCAGTAGCACCGCTATGTAAATAAGGCTCTGCACAGCGCCGGACGTAGAAAGGATTTATCAACGTCTAGCAAAGTTTAAAATCGAAACTTGCTAGCAAATTTTAATTTTCACTAATGAATTTGTCCAACAAAAAACTGTAAACCCTGCATTATTATAACGTAATTTTAAGAACGTCTATGTAGAAATATCAATTCTAAAGTATTCCCTTGGACTACTTTACAAACCCCAACTTATTCAAGGGTAAATATTAAAAAGAAATTCCCAGTCGATGGTGGATAACTTTGCAATGTGAATTCCATATGTCAGTAACGCCTTTCACGGAATTTCTGGTTATCTTACAAAGAAGGAAACGTTCATGGGAAGTCCTCAGGCGACCCGACATGTGTTTACCAAAATTCTACTTGAGCTGTGTGGCCCGGCCACTTTACGATCTCCATTTCGAAAATTCTGCGTTACACATGTTATCTACTTGCAAGTCGTCCGAACATTTGTCCGATATTTTATTGTGTCCCGAACTCAAGCAGATGGGCTCTAACGTGATTTTTATAACTCGATTCATCACCCTCTAAGTCTTGTGACGCGGGAGGAGCCGGCACTAATTTTAAAATGCGTATTTTTAAGTGTTTTATTGCGCTGTTGGTTGTACCGTTACCGCATGTGTTTGTAAATATGGACGAACCCCAATCTGGCCAGAACTTCGCCCAATTTACGTTTCATAACAAAATATGTTTTATTGCTTACAAGTGTTTTCAGATTGTATCCTCCGTAAGAGGAACGAAATTGCTTCGAACGAGCACGTTTTTTTTATTTCGGTTTACATTCCAAATTTCACGGAAATGGCACAGGGGTCATATGGACGACACATTTACAGTTTTATGTTGAAATTTCGTTCAAGTCCTCCTAGGAACTAAATAAATGGTAATACACTTACTTCTAGTAATATTCATATTAACTGGATATTAAATGAAATGGAAAAAACTTGAGAATATTCACTCTTCACTCAATTCTTTAGGAAAATTTAATAGTGAAGATGTTTTAAAAAATGTTTAGGAATTTCACAAAGGTATTTTTCCAACTAGCAAAGGAAAATCCGCTAACTGACCTTTCCTAAAGATATTTATAACGTGAGTAAATTTTGGTAATTTTATAATTCTCGACAACTGTCAGAGGTAAAAAAATACCAGTTAATTGGCGAAAATCAATTAATTAGTTTAGACGTTATACACATGAAGAATCGGAACCCCTAGAAAGACATCCAAATTTGCCTGCCCAGCCCTACTACATATTCTAGTATTTATAAATAATGAATGAATTTGTAAAATATTCAAGAGAAAACATTTCTCCAAAAAAACTCTCGTCAAATTTTATTTTTAGTTACCAATTTTTTAAAAATATAATTAATACATACAGGGTGATTCGGATAGGAGGTATGACATTATTGATATATTTGAAACCAATCCTCTTTTTTATTACGGAACATGAGAGAGTATGAGATGAGAGAATGAGAGAACATCTTTTCTTACCTACGCTACCGTAATTATTAACATTTGCTAAGTATAGGTTAGATAAAAAAAATTAAGAAAAAACGATTTTGCAATTTCAAAATAGTTAACCTAATGGCAAGGATTATTTTAAAAATCTACTAAATTAAGTGTTCAAATTGTGTAATAAATTCTTTTTGAACATCGTCAATAACATCAGGGGGTATACGTTATATTTCGTTAGGAATTATTGCTTTTAAATCTTCTAAATTCTTCGGCTTAGTAATTTATACTTTGCTTTTTAAGTATCCCCAGAAAAAGTAATCTAGGGGTGTCAAATCTAGCGATCTGGCTGGCCACTCAATCGGCCATCTAAATAAAGTTCCTCTACATCTATATGTAAAGTTATTAGTGCAGAAATAAGGTCGTGTCGAAAAAAATATCTTGCACCAATTAGGTTGATGTCAAAGAATTAGGAACCCAAAAAACCGGATTAAAGCAATCTTTGAATAGATATTTGAAACAGCTTCTATATGAGGTGTTACTCGCATCTATTGTTATTTAAAAGTAATTTGGAAATGATGCCGCAAAGCGTAAAATAAAACATTATTTTTATACACTGACACCAAATTTCGTTCTTTTAGGTCTCTCAGTTTTAGAGTTAAAGGGGGAACTAAACCGTGCTCCAAAACGGATACAATTATTATAGGTTATGTTGTCTTAATTTAGAAAATCATAAATTAAAAAAAAATTATCATCAGGTTAACCTCGGATATGGATTCATTGTTGTTTGAACAATTAACATATATTACAGACATATGTTACTCCTTATGTCCTTATGTTACTCCTTACTTCTGTAATAAACTAAAAATGGGATTTCTTTTCTGGATGGATGAAAAGGCAATAAGATAAGGCAATATTTATGAGGCATATATTTATATATATAATACAAAAAACTATTATCAAAAAATATTCAAAAATGGAGACACTGGAGCCATTCTCCCGATACATGTCGAAATTAAGACGCTCTGCGACACGTAACTGGTGTAACTGGTGCAAATTTGAATCTGGAAAAAATTCACTTAATCTACATACTTATAGCTGGTGAAATACACAGGGCATTTTGAAAATATAAATTTTTGTGTGATTAGCGAGTATCTAAAAAAACGTTAAATTTTCTACAAAAAAAGGGGGAATCATTTGTTAATAAATAGTGATTAAATTAACTTATCGAAAATTCCGTATGTATGCTATTTTAAAGATATTGTTAAAATTTTGCATGAAAAGAATGAAAATTGTTAGGTTATGCTGCGTGCCGTTTTGAAAAATCATATTTTTAGAGAAACGCGTTTAAAATTTTGAAATGTGTTATAGACATGCAAAAATTAAACATCCGACTATTTAAAAATGTTTACCATTAATCTGCTATCCCAGAACCATAAAACTGCCCTTCTATATTTAAATATTCTTCCTCATTCTTTTTTCTCAAACATTTTATGTTAGAGGTTTCTCATCGGTTTCTAGACAAAAATTGTATGATTGAACGCCAATATCCATCTCTAAATCTTTCATAATAGAAGAATATTAGTCAGACCATTATTAAAAGTGCACACAGCAATATCAGTAGCTACGTTCAAAACATTCTTGCAACTTAATAAGATTTTGGAGACAATTTTCAAACAGTAGCATTGAAACTTTCATTGCTATTTTGCGGGTTTAGCAACTTCTCTCGGCTCGGGTCCTCATAAATCGGTTTGATGGCTTTAAAAACTGCCTTAGGAAGCGGCGGCTTATCATGGAAGTGTCCGAGGAATCCGCTGCTTGCGCCTTCTTCCAGTCACACCAAGGCTCTGAGTAATTCTCATGCTGCGGATATTCATCGGTTGAAAACTTATGAAATAAGGTCGCCCCGATTTCATTTTTCATATTTTCCAAGGAGTTCGGATTCCGACGTATTGCCATGCCATAATAAATTGTTAATTCATCAATTAATTTGGCGGTTAATTTACCTTTTTATCTGAGGCTATGTGCGTTTTCTTTTAGATTTCCCAATCGGGAGTCCATTCTATTTTGTACATAATCAATACACTCTTTCTTTTGTACTCTAAAATTTTCATACGAATTTTTATTTCATCAAGTCCGACGCGCTTAGGAAAGCGCAAAATTTCAATGAAAATAAATTTTTGTAGAAAACAAATTTTCTGCCTCATTCTAAAAGATTCAAGGAATTTTTTAACCTATTAAAAATTGATTTTTCGAAAAATTTACAGTGATTACCCCTTAAAGTTCGGCTGGTTCTGATCTACAAAAATAGGCAAGCAAAATACAACAAGAATTCGAATAAATACTCATAGTCCCCATTTTTATAATGAATATGTGGATATATACTACTGTTATAACGGGTGTCCAGAAAGGGCAGGGGGTATTTGTAGATTCAACAAAAGAAAACTAGAAGTCAGAAAAAATAAAATTTTTTGTTAATTTTTAGACAAGGTTTTGGAAAATTAAGTACTAAAGATTATGTTCTCCAAATGTTGACCCTCGCGCTGCTGGCACTCCTCTAACCGTAAACGGAGATTAGCCACCACGCGTCTACACATCTCTCTGGAAACGGCGGCCATTTCGGTGCGAATGTTGTGCTTTAATTGCACTAAAGTTCGTGGTTTGTTTACATACACTTTCTCTTTAAGGTATCTCCATAAGAAATAATCAAGAGGTGTAAGATCAGAAAATGGATTCGAATGTTTGCGAATACCGGTTCGACTGTAAAAATTCGCAATCCAGGTCGCCCGTCCTCTGTTCGAACCCCACAAGCGATTGAAGAAGTGAGAGTTTCAGTGCGTGAAAATCCTTCTCAATCAATTCGCGAACTCTCATGCGAAAACTAAAAATTAACAAAAAAATTAATTTTTTCTGACTTCTAGTTTTTTTTATTGAATCTACAAATACCCCCTACCCTTTCTGGACACCCTATATATAAAAAATATTTAATACTTATTTTAATTACTAAAATATTTATCCAACCACCAAATTCATCACGACTGACATTGACTTGTAGTATTTCGCAGTCTTTATGAATATATAATTGTCATGTTGATAAAAATAAAAACAAAATGTTTTTTATTTTCCACTGTTTTCGAAAATGAATTAGATTTTTACTTAATTTTGGATTGACGAATTGAATTTGGCGAGACCCTCGATGGCGGGCGACCGTTATTAAAATCACGCGACCAAATGTTGGAAACGTACGAAAGCAAGCTGCAAACAAAAATTCATATCATAAATAAATTAAAGGAACAATTAAAAGACACAATGGGTCCGTACATATGCAGTACGGAGGGCATATGTGCAAACATGTGCGCAGTCTTATGGGAAATCACCTGGCAAGGGTGTCGCAGCCAGGCCCGCCATGGGAATGGGGCTGCTTTTACAGCGGGAAACTCCTGTCCTTCTGCGTGAGCCCTTACAAGGCCCCATAGCCGGAGTTAAACCGATGCCTATTAGTGGAGGGCAAGGGTGGCTATCGCGATATTTCTGCGCAATTTTAACCAAAAAAAAAAATTAGACATATCAGAATGTTGAGCATTAGAACGAAATTGCTTTAAATAATATCAAAAACCTTGCTGACTACGAACTTAAAACCTTCTTCTCCTTTTCAGCCCTTAAGAAACCACCCCTATACTTCTTTTTCCAAATTACAAATACTTTTTTGTACTTCAAATAAATTCCCAATTTCCTCCGAACGAAAGCATTTGAAAATAAACAGTAGTGTTATGTGTATCCCAGAATGTCTCTTACATCTAATGCCAGCATCTCCGTTATTTGAAAATATAGAAAGATTAACCAAAAATAATTTTATATTGTATCACACAATCTTGTTAACTACAGACTTCTTGCTTTTTACAACCTTTATCAAACCACCTCCACTTTTCATTTTTTTTTTATTGTTTTTCCATTCTTCCATAGAAGAAAGTATTATTCTTAAATAAACGTTAGTATGAATGAATATGTCCCAGGTACACACAAATTTGTGTTTGGATAAAATAATTGTTATTTATTTTATTAATGATTACAAATATATTTTAATGGGGTAACTAGCTGATGACTTCTTTCAATTGTGCTTATGCAGTAGACACTAAAGAGTAGTTACAGTAATAATATGCCCAATATAATCAATATTTCTTCGGGGCTACCTCAAGGATTCATCCTGGGTCCAGTTCTCCTTCGTAATTTATCCAGCAGATATATGGATATATTTGATCACGGTAAATGTTATTTATTTATGTTGTTCTACATTAACCTTACTCACCTATACTATTACTTTTCCGCACTCCACTATACGCGGAAATGTAATGTAATCGTGTAAAGAAAAAGTGAAAAAATAAATTATTTTTTTTAGTTTATTTTTCGTTTTTCGGCCTAAAAACAAAAAAAAATGTTTTATAGAAAAATGTTTGCTGTGTGTGAGTCGTTGTCGTTGTCGTCAGCATTTATTCTTGTTAGCACGATCACTCAATTAAATCGTGTCGGATCGATCGGGATTCGACTGATTCTGATTTGGACGTCTGCCAGACGACACCTATTGATTTTGAGATGGATAGGACACACCCCACCCTGTCCATGGGTCATGAGAAAGCACGATGGTGGACTATTTGAAAAAAGTAAAACTGTCGCATAAAACACATATTCTGCAGTTATGTGTTGGTTTATTTTTTCTCGGCCACTCAATATCGAGATAGAGATGTTCTACGTGCAGAAAAGTCCGTTTTAAGGTTTTAAAACGGACTTTTAAAACCTTAACTGTTTTTTTCTTTTAATCATAATGATACCAAAATTGGACTAACAACATCAATGCTGATTTAAAAAGTTGAGTTTGATGCAAAAAAATGTAAACTAAAACGAAATACACAGTCATTTGTTCTTATATAACAAGAAATACAATACTAATTAAAAATAGGATAAATGTGAAAAATAACGGAGGTAAATTAAATATTATGTATATTACAAAAAAAAAAAAAATAGATAGAATTTGTTGCATGATAATTTAAGTTTTGTAACATAACTGTCGAAACCATTCTGCAGGACACTTATTTTATTAAATTTACTTTACATTATTTGCCAAAAATCCATAACAATTGTAGATTATATTAAGGTAACAAACCGTTATATTAAGGTAACAAAAATCGATTGCGTCACTCAAAATTAATGAACTAAAGTTAAAAATAAAATACCCTTTTAATTATAATTTGTCAGTAATTGTCCATCGTCGATCGACTACTCGACAACTCTCCTCCTTATCCACGTTTAAAATTTAAGTTTAGAAATATTTGTTTTTATAATATTCAATCTCAGATATATGAATAATTTATATCTAATTGTATATTATTCAATGATTCTATTATTATTTTATATTGACTTAGATGGACAAATAGTTCAAATAAATAATTTTCGTAAAGAAATAAAATTACAAAAATTGCTTAAGGACACTAAATAAATATCAAGCTTTGGTGAGTATGATTATTTTATAAGTTATCTACATGATTAATTTGGGTATTACTAGTATTAGTGAAACTGAATCAAAATCTTTTGCTCTTGACGATATTAGCAATGTTATCATGTTAGATGTCGTCTCAAAATTAACCCAAGAACAATTTAATTAGTAAATCAAAATTGTCTCGCTTTAGTAATAGACTTGCAGAGTTAGAATTCGAGATATATCTCTAAAGGGTATGATTAGCATCATTTTTATCGGATTTGTGAAGTCATATTTGAGGGATGTCATGTTAATGTAGAAATGCCCCAGAGATCAGTTTCAATACCCCTTATTTCTTACCTTTTATGAACGACTACAGAACAGAACAGAGAATAACACTCAGATGATATCCAATATAACATATGATGTTGAAGAATTTTTAGGTTAATACAAATAAAATTACTTATATTAAAGTGAAAACTGAGAATTATTTTTGTAGAGAAAAAAATTTAGCTATATAGCCCTCGCGATTGGTTATATGCCTAGCAATGAATTGAACTAATCAGATTAAGTACTTGGTACATATTTAAATGGTGATGTGTTGGAGTGGATATCTATATGAATATAGTTATAAACTGCAATATAGGTGCATTAAATCAAGTGAAATATAGATTTTAAATATATTTAATGTTACTTTTATCTAAACTATTTTAACTTATTGTAAAGTATCATGTTATGACGAAAAATCTTGGAATTTTTCAATCGAACAAGTACCAAATAAGGGGCGCAACAAACGTCCCAATCTCCCTTTCTTGCAATCAACAGAGAAGAAAACCTGTAAGTTATACGTGTCTTTCATATTTAGCTGAAGATGATTGTATGTTGCTGGCTCCAATAATTCTTGATGTTCAGTTGACTTCCAAGAAATACTTTTGCCTAATATTAACAATGAATATACCAATCAACAACAGGATGGACCACCAATGGACTTTCATATTTGGGATTTTGTGAAAAATACAAATTGAACGTAAATTTTAGATATATTTTACAAATGGGACACATTAATTGTGTACCAATTTTATAATATTTCCAGGGAAAACATGTCTACCTTTTGTATTACTTTACAGTTATTGCCTACGCCTAAACTATTGATCTTCTCTGAAAATGATGTCCTTAGATATAAAATAAATGACAATTTAGTTGATAATGAAAGTTTTTGGGATTATATTTTTTAATAAAATCTTTCTCTGCAGATTTTGCTCTGATAGTTTTTTTTGGCTGGCTATTGTATTAACCATCTAATGAAATGAATGTATTTATTTAGAATGTTGTTAATATTTTATAAATTTTTCTTAATAAAAAATTTTTCAAAATTAATTCGTCAAAAATTAATTGTCCATTCAGTCATATGTTTTCAAAGTTAATTAAATTTATTTGCTTGTGAAAAAAAATAGTAATTGTTTTGAAAATTTTCAAATAATTTCATTGTAATAAATATTCGCTTCAATGTTTCACCCAAACATGAATAATTAACAGTATTATTTCTTCTAGTCCCATTTACTTAGGCAATTTTCATTATGCGTAGATTTTCAGTTATTAATTTTGATTCTTGTCTGTAACTTATAAGCCGGGAATCGAGAAAGGAACCACGAAACCGCAAAGCGGTTATTAAGTGGTTCCCGAATAGCAAGGCTATTACATAATCGCTGTAGAAAACAACTACTCCTCGGGCTAAAGCCCCGCTAGGCATTGCATTATACCTAACAGCGATCCCTCGACCCCTTTCTCGTGTTTCTGCCCGACCAGAGTTTTTTGAAAAAGGGACACCACCACGGGTAGGACTCGACATTTGCACCGGATGGAATCCGAACGACAGACAGTTGTTTCGAACTTATTAGTTCTCATCAGTGCCGTACACGGTACGCCGACCTAGGACAAATACCGAAACAAATCCGTGGGGTTTTAATCTAAATCGATAAGATCGTCTGTAACTTATAAGTCGAGAATCGAGAAAGGAACCACGAAACCATGTTGATTTTTGTAACAAAATTAAATAACGTTTCCTTGTTTAATGGAAATATGAAGAATTTAGATTCAGACAATTTGATAATTTCGTTAAAACCGGAAGCGGTATTTTTTGAAGTTTTAAATTTTAAATGTAACTCCAATTAAAAAAAAAAAATACGGGCTAATATAATACATGATCTCGTTGACACCATGTATATGGAGTAGAGTATAACAAGAAGAACAATTTAATATATCATTTACACATATTTGTCTAGATTATTAATGATTGATTAACATGAAAATTAACATTTATTTGACGGGTGTTTTGATTCCTTCTTGAGCGTCCATAAAAAATGGTTTCACGTAGCGCTCAATGTCATCATCATGAGGTCATCAGTCCTAAGACTGGTTGGACGCTAACCTCCAGCTTCTCCTATCTTGTGCCAACCTAAGCATTTCGCTAATTGTGCTACAACCTACATCCCTTACTATTTGCGAGCAGTAGTCTAATCTAGTGCCTACCTCTGTCTTTCTTCACTCCTATTTCTGCCTCCAAAATATCGCGGACTATTCCCCCATGTCTCAGCAAGTGGCCTACCATTCTATCTCTTCTCTTCTTTATGTTTTTCCACATACTTCTTTTCTCACCGACTTTCTCCAATACTTCTTCGTTTCTAACCCTATCAGTCCATGGTATTTTCATCATTCTTCGGTAACACCACATCTCAAAAGCTTCTAATTTCTTCCTACTTGCTTCCCCTACCGTCCAGGTTTCGCAACCGTATAGTGCCGTGCCCCATACATATGTTTTCAAAAATCTCTTCCTTGTTTCTAAGTTTATTACCCCCGAGCATAAAAGTGCTTTCTTTTTGTTAAAAGCTACTTGACCTTGCGCTATTCTTTGTTTTATGTCTTTATCGCTTCTTCCATCCATTTATTTTACTTCCTAAATAAGTAAAGTCTTTAACTTCCTCCAATCTTTCATTATTAATTTGTACTTTCGTTTTTGCTCTGCTCTCGCGCCCTCTGCACACTAACACTTTAGTTTTGTTTTTATCACCCTCATTCCGTATTCCTCTGTCAACACTGCCTCCATTTCGTTCAATGCTGATTCTAATTCCTCCTTACTAGATGCTAATACTGCTATATCATCCGCGAATCTCAGCATTTTTAGTTTCTGTTCTTGTACTTTAATCCCGAAATCCACTCTTTTACCACATTAATCGTCTCTTCGATGTACAGATTAAAAATTAATGGTGATAACGTACATCCTTGTCTTACTTCTTTCCTAATACCTACTTCCGTTTTTTCCCCTTCTACTTCTATAACAGCAGTTTGCTCTTTGTATAGATTGTGTACTACTCTCCTATCTCTATACTTCAGTCCCGCGCTCTTTAGTATCTCGAACATTTTTTCCCATCTTACGTTATCAAAAGCTTTTTCTAAATCTACAAATCCTATATAAGCGTTCTTTCCTTTTTCTATTGTTTTCTCTAACATTACTCTTAGCGCTAGAATAGCTTCGCGAGTTCCCCTATTTCGCCTAAACCCGAATTGGTCTTCTCCTAGTATTTCAATGTATGTAACAAAAAATTATATCCAATAAAAATTAATTTCTAAAAAACTAACATAGATTTTGTAACATATTGTAGTTAAATAATAATAATTAATAATTAAATATTCTGTGAGAAATTGTAAGTACATATTACCTGTTACTATGAGGTCTTTAACTCCTCTTCTTTGGCATCAATCTTTATTAGACTCGAGGCGACTTATTCGCCTTTTGCCTCTGCCAACAAAAAAAAATCCAAGCTGCGCATTTTTTACCATCCGCACACAGCGGCTTACCGTTAAGAAACCCCAAAAGGTGCGTGGAGCAGTTGGCCCTCAAAGAATTCGTTGGGCCCCGAATCCCGGCAGATGGACGCGACGTTTGGCCCCTTTTAAGTTTTTCTCGGCGTCCACCCTTGGTGAAAAGCTCGCATCTGACTTCGCTGATTGTGCATGCACATGCTGCTAACAAACCGACATATGTACCGAGGCCGCGCCACCGCGGCTAAACAGGGTGTTTTCGACAGATGATCCGATCATCTGTACTTAAA
This sequence comes from Rosalia funebris, assembly GCA_037954035.1. NCBI lineage: Eukaryota > Metazoa > Arthropoda > Insecta > Coleoptera > Cerambycidae > Rosalia > Rosalia funebris. The sequence goes on from JAZFAV010000015.1 coordinate 39,864,330, forward strand.
ATTTATATGGCCCCAACGGCACCGAGGGCTCTAGTTGTCATTAGGCGACGTGTATCTAAATTAGTTGTATAAATTGAGGGCATAGAGGGAGATAATTACGTCGAGTTCCGAAAACACCCTTACGGATAGTTATTTTGAGTGATGGGGGTGCGGAAGACTATTTTTTGTCTATTGTTTTATTATAGACACCAGTATGTCAAGTGTTTGATGACAATAATATTGCAATAACAAAAAATTGGCTTTAAATTAATTATATAAATTGCCCATGCCATAAGAGAGATGTACAGGGTGAGAACCACATAGGAAACAACAATATTTTTGACGTTATCTAGAAATTTTAAGTAACATTTAAACAAGGTGATTCTCATTAAAAAGTACGTTTTTAGGCAAACTAATTAAAATACTACTATTAATATACTATTTAAAGAGATTTTATTTTTGAATTATCCTTGATGAACTGATTTAAACGACATATATAAACACGTACTTTAAAAGTTGGTAAAGCTCAGATTACTAAAAATATGATTATTTATCTATAGTGTGCGTTGTCCTACGTACACACCAGAGCTAAATTGATTTTAAGTCAGTTATCATGCACGTTTTTACAAAAATATGTTGTCCTGAAATAAAATTAAACTACAAAGAATAAAAAGTCAGTAAGTATATGTCTACATATTTTAATGAACTGTCTCTTAAAAAATCATTGTCACATTCCGGACCGATGACCGCTTAAACAGTCATCATAAATTTCGTGGCTGACCGATGACTGATTAAGCGGTCATTCTCTCTAGTTGGAGGGGCCATTTGTCTTGGGGCTCGTTTGATGTTGTAAATAATACAAGAAATATCAAATACCTACAAATTAACTAACATATTTAATTCTTAGCATTGTTCTTTGAAATTTTTACGATTGGGATAGTTGGGAAAAAAATTGGAAATTGCAACGAAATGCCTGGGAATTTCTTCAACATTCTAAGTTGAAATTTCAACTTGTTCCGATCATTTGATATAACGAGCCCTCTGATTATCTTCAGTTCATGTATACCGTACCGAATTTGAACAATGTAAATCAACGCATTGGAACGTGATATTGCAAAAAGTTGACAACGGCTCAATTTTCACCATTTTTCAACCCTTCAAGTTCAAATTGCAATCTGTTCCTTCCATTTGGCTCTACTGGTTCAGGATCTATTTCTGATGAAGAATGGAATTTTCAAATCTGTAACTATCCAAATAACTGCATTTTTCTTGAAAGTTCGCTAAAGGAAAGTGATTTCTTGTAAGAATAGTATTCTTCTTGAATACGTCATTACTTGTAAGTAAAACTATTTATTTCTACTAGGTACTATTTTTTATGAAGTTGAAGTGTTTTCACAGCTGACCGATGACTGCTTAGGCAGTCATCAAGTAAAATGGCGTCAAAAAACTTTTTTCATGTCACTTTCAATAAAATTATTCACAAAGAGAAAATAAGCCACCAATATCAAATTTGGTGTCATCAAAATTCATGATCAAAGCAGAAAGTCTGAATTTTTGTTTCAGTGTTACATATGTTAATAAACAGTGCGATATTTAACAAAAACTAATAGATTAGAAATTTTAGTGATGATTGATTACGGGAATATATGTTGAATCTATAATAAAACTATTTCGTAGGAGACATGTCATATAATTATTTTGTATTTACCCAAAGAAACATTTATTCCTATGAAGTGTCATTTGATTGCGATAAAGTGTCAAGACGATTTAGATCATAGAGTTCATTTCTGGGAAGAAATAATGAAAAATATGGGCAGGAAATGGTCGTGGTCCCATTCTCTTTTAACAGGATCAACGGAATGGTCAAATAAACCGGACGATTTATAGATATTGGTCAACGAACAATTCTTATTAGATATGTGAACCACAGCATCCTTAAAAGTCAGGTAAGTATTATCGACAACCATATTATTGGTCCAATTTTTATTGAAGGAAATTTGACAACTAAAAAATATTTAAATCCCAGGGTGTCAGTTGCTCCTGTTCTGACAAAGTTAGATGCAAATGCACCAGATCCACAAATTGTTTAGTTTTAACAAGATAGGGCAATGCCCCATTATACAATTCCAAGATAGTACTTAAACAAAACGTTTCCTAATAAATGTATTGAACAATAGATGATATTCAAATGTCATCTACGTAACTCAGCGGTCTTTATGCTATTTGATTTCTTCTGTGAAATAAGAAGAAATGAGGAGATCTACGAAGCTATTCCAATAAATTGGAGAAAGACATTAGTAATAAAAGAATTACAAAATTTTTAATGATTGGAAACAAAAAATATATCGACAGCTAGCCTTATACAACCGTGATATTCACCATAGTTACACCATGTATAATAGATCAAATATTCTAAGCACAAAACCGTTTAAATATTTTAAAAACTCTTCAACATGAAATGCACATAGGCATGAAAATGGAGCCTATCGAAAAACACGCTGCTATTAACTAACTGCTCTTAAAACAGATAACCCCCAACTCAAATTCACCAAGACTTAGTGGGTATTTTAGAGAATTCTGCAGTATCAGATAACATAGTTAAGAGATAGTTAAAAGATAGCTAAAAGATAGTTAAATGATAGTTAAAAGATAGTTAAAAGATAGTTAAAAGATAGTTAAAAGATAGTTAAAAGATAGTTAAAAGATAGTTAAAACATAGTTAAAAGATAGATGTTGTAGACAGTCGTATACAGACGAATATGCAAGTGGAGCACTCACAACTGTCACTATACAATAAAATGTTAAAATGGCTCATGATCTCATGCTTCATGATCGTCGAGTGACTATTAGGCAAACAGTTATAGATACTGGTCTATCGTATCATATGATATGTAATACGGTTACTGGCGAAGTGAACATGAAAAAAATTTCTGCAAGATGGGTACTACACACGTTAACATGCAGGTGCACACAAGCGAGAAAAGGCATTTGTAGTCGCCTTTCAACGCAGTAGAAGCAAGAAGGAATATTTTCTTGCGAGATTTGTGACCAACGATGAATCCTGAATACATCATTTTGATGTAGAAATCAAAGCGAAGAGGTAAGGATGCTCTTTTGCATCAAAATAATACGCTCAGTCACAGCGCCATTGGAAAAGTTGCAAGACCTGAACTAGATCTATACCTCAGTGTCGAAATAATATGGAGTGACTCATCGATGACATATGGATGGCTCAGGGGCAAGAAGTGTGCGGGGAACGAAATTCCATAGGCGTATCAATTTGGAGGCGGCAAAATATAAAAAAATAACAAAATAATACCAAAACAGTTACAAAGGGTTTTAAGTGGATTTGTAACAGTTTTTTAGTTAGTAAACGATGTAAGTATCGTAAGTTATGTAATGTACTTATTTCATACTTACCCAGTCAGAACATCTCCTGTCAGCATATCCTGATAAAATAGACATCTTGGCAACATGTGCCATATAAAGGGACGTAGGAGTAGCAAGCTACACACAAGTGGCCTCTCTGAATCCATATATTGACCTACCGCTGTATCAACAAAACAGTCACTATATCTATCACTATACATATATGCCACACTTATCACACATTTTATTTTGTATTACCAATCACTGTCACTATCGCAATATCACTATTTTGCGTCGCATTAATGTTATTATTACAAGAATCACTCACTTCAGATAACATGACTTCCACTTGCAATATTACCATTCCACAGTTAGTCACTGTCACTATCAAAATCATAATCACTGGAACTGCTATCGCCTAGATTGATTATAACTGGATCTATCAACGCTTCTGCTCTTGTGTCAAGAGCCCACATGCGTTGTTCCTCTATTATTTCGTGCTACATCCGTTTTTATTTGCGCCCAAATCAGCTCTATGGGGTTCAATTCACAATGATATGGTGGTAGACGAAGTATGGTCACATCCACGAGCTTTTGCCATTTCATCTACTACATATTTAATGTACCGGCTTTTTTCTCGCTGCGCAAATTTTAATAGCTGCACTTTTAACATGGTATCGGCACAATCCAGATTTTTAGATTTTAACCACTCTAGGATCTGTCCTTTTCTCCATGCTGATGTTGGTAACTTTTCAATTTACCGACTATGATATGGTGCATTGTCCATCACGACAACTGCGCCGGGTCCTATGGAAGACAATACAGATGAAAACCATTTTTCAAAAACTTCACTAGTCATATCTTCATGATAATCGCGATTCAAATACATTTAAACCATTTTCCAAAAAACCTGAGTCGCTTCCGATATGAGTTATTATTAATCTTCGTCATTTTCCAGATGGTGCCTTCAATCCCGGAGATAATCCTTCTACAAATGCCTGTCGGTTATTCAGAATATTGCAGTCTTGCCACACTTTCGTCACCGTCACCAGAATTCTGAAAATCTCTTAGCTTTTCCAAATAACTTCTTTGCCATAACACAATTTCGTTTTTTTCAATAAGAAGACTCTTTCGGTATCGTTTTAAATGATGAAAATTCATTTCATGCATAATTCTCAAAAGAACTTTACGAGAGAACTTCGGTAAATTTTCATCTTGAGCGACGGCAGCGTGAATTTTATTCAGCGTCGGAAGTTCATTAAAAAAAATCCATGAATAATCCTACGTATAATCCTATGAATTATGTGTTTAACATCTTCAACTTCAATCTTCTTCCTACTGCGGGTTTCTGTTTTCTTCTTTTTTGTACTTATTTCTTCTTCATCATACTTCATTGCACGGTACACACTACTTCCAGAGACTTTTGTTAACGAAGAGCATATATCAACTGCCTCGGTTGTACTAATATCTGGGTTTCGCGCCCGAATTCCTTCGTAAACTTTTTTAATCATTTGAAGTTCTTCATTTGTTAAAAGTCGCTGTTTTCGATTGGAATTCTTCGTCGTAGAACCACTACAACTTGCATCCGCTGTTTCCATGTTAGAAATACACTAAACACTCACTTTTATCGCAGAATATAATAAATAAACAATTTCCCGAATCCCGAATCAATCGCACATAACCGCAATGTAACGCCACTGGCGCAATAAAATCTGGGCTAAACGACGCATGCGTCATTCTATCGATCGACATTGATCCGTGCCGCCAATTGCTGACCAATCGAATTCAAATGTATTTAAAACCGCCTAAAATGATTGGCTAGCTTTGCTACAACAGCGCACCAGGCGGTACAACCGATTATTATGCGATTTGGAATTCAATAGGAGAGGGAGTAATTCGCATTGAACTACTGTTTCTATAGAACGTCACATAAAATTTGTATGCACATAATAGGTGATTACACGGAAATAGACAAACCGTTGAATAGTTATGGTGGTCTGATATTATATATGAATCACTCCACATTATTTCGACACTGGGGTATAGGTCTTAGCGACTATCCACTATTTCCAAAACTAAAACAGTTTCATGGAAAAAGATTTTCATCAGATAACGAAGTGATACGTACGGTAAATAAGTGGTTTGCTGAGACTGAACAATTTTTTTCCAAGAGGCTTTAGAAATGCTACAGCATCGATGGGAAATATGTATTAACCTTAATGGGGTTATGTTGAGAAATAAAGGTAAAATTTTTTATTTGTGAATAGATCAGAGGTGGAGCAAATGATCAGCTCTTGTATAGTTGACGATATCCATTTTACAACGGGAGTAGGTTGGATCCTTTGGTATGAGGATAACACTGACTTAGTTTTTCATAAAACACCAAAACACTTTACACTACACTCGACACGCGTTTCGCCAACGAAGTTGGAATCATCTGGAGATGATTAAAACTGATTCAATCATTTCCAGATTATGCCAACTTTATTGGTGAAACGCGCGTCGAGTGTAGTGTACAGTGTTTTGGTGTTTTGTGGAAAACTAAGTCAGTGTTATTCATATTACAGTTTTATTGATAACAAGAACTATTAAAAAAATTTGACCTATGTTGAACTCAATTTGTAATTCACATGTTACTGCAAGACGAACTAATCATTCAGAACCCTTGTACAATTTCATACATCGCCTCGTTAAGTATTCTCTCTCTCTCGTCTTGTAGTGGCAGACAATAATTACAACAATTAGCGATGTTTCTATATGGCTCGAAATTAATTACCTTCAGTACACAACATAACATCTTGACACTTTATTGTTACGGGTGATTTAACCTCAACCATATGCCGACAATCCATTTATCTTAATATGATGAACGTTTTCGCCTCTATCGCGCCTGCAATTCCTAACGCCTGATGCGCCTTTTTCGTCCTCGGGTATATCCAAATTAGACGTGCGATTGTTAGTACTTTTTTTGCACAGATTCGAAGACGAGCACCGGTAATTACGAAAACACGTATTTATTCCGACACGTTATAAAAAAACTATCACACCTATCGTGGACCACTCTTTGTGACCATATGTGATGATATCTCTTCTCAGGATAATTATGATGAATAGTTTCCTAACTCGCCAAATGTCGAGTGGAACAAAATTGCCGACGGCGGTAGCGCTCAGTGTCAAGGTTTGCACATGGTGTTAACAATTAACATTTTAGTAGTTTCGTATTTATTACCTGTTGAAGTTCCTGTTATCTAACTATATTCTACTTGGATGTTAACACTGTTAACAGACGTTTAGAATACACCACAACATCCACAGATTTTATTTATTTAACGTGGCCACGCGGTATGCGGAAATAATATATTTTACTATTTAGTAGTAAATTGTGATTGATATGGGGCCGAATTCATAAGGAATAGGATATACTTATACTTGCAAAATATGAAGGAAATCCTTCTGCTCGTATTCATAATAATTTCAAGCGGAACCTTATACTTATAGAGTATAAGCACATCCTTATACTCATATAAAAGTAAATGAGTATACATAATCTTGACCTTTTACTTTAAATAAAAAGCATATACTCTCATCATCATCATTAGGTCATCAGTCCTAAGACTGGTTGGACGCTAACCTCCAGCTTCTCCTATCTTGTGCTAACCTACGCATTTCGCTAATTGTGCTACAACCTACATCCCTTACTATTTGCGAGCAGTAGTCTAATCTCGGCCTACCTCTGCCTCTCTTCACTCCTATTTCTGCCTCCAAAATATCGCGGACTATTCCCCCATGTCTCAGCAAGTGGCCTACCATTCTATCTCTTCTCTTCTTTAAGTTTTTCCACATACTTCTTTTCTCGCCGACTTTCTCCAATACTTCTTCGTTTCTAACCCTATCAGTCCATGGTATTTTCATCATTCTTCGGTAACACCACATCTCAAAAGCTTCTAATTTCTTTCTACTTGCTTCCCCTACCGTCCAGGTTTCGCAGCCGTATAGTGCCGTGCTCCATACATATGTTTTCAAAAATCTCTTCCTTGTTTCTAAGTTTATTACCCCCGAGCATAAAAGTGCTTTCTTTTCGTTAAAAGCTACTCGACCCTGCGCTATTCTTTGTTTTATGTCTTTATCGCTTCTTCCATCCCAATTTATTTTACTTCCTAAATAAGTGAAGTCTTTAACTTCCTCCAACCTTTCATTATTAATTTGTACTTTCGTTTTTCCTCTGCTCTCGCGCCCTCTGCACACTAACACTTTAGTTTTGTTTTTATTCACCCTCATTCCGTATTCCTCTGTCAACACTGCCTCCATTTCGTTCAATGCTGATTCTAATTCCTCCTTACTGAATGCTAATACTGCTATATCATCCGCGAATCTCAGCATTTTTAGTTTCTGTCCCTGTACTTTAATCCCGAAATCCACTCTATCTTTTACCACATTAATCGCCTCTTCGATGTACAGATTAAAAATTAGTGGTGATAGCGTACATCCTTGTCTTACTCCTTTCCTAATAACTACTTCCCTTTTTTCCCCTTGTACTTCTATAACAGCAGTTTGCTCTTTGTATAGATTGTGTACTACTCTCCTATCTCTATACTTCATTCCCGCGCTCTTTAGTATCTCGAACATTTTTTCCCATCTTACGTTATCAAAAGCTTTTTCTAAATCTACAAATCCTATATAAGCGTTCTTTCCTTTTTCTATTGTTTTCTCTAACATTACTCTTAGCGCCAGAATAGCTTCGCGAGTTCCCCTATTTCGCCTAAAGCCGAATTGGTCTTCTCCTAGTATTTCCTCCGCTCTATTTTCCATCCTCTTCTGCACTATTCTAGTTAAGATTTTTGACGCGTGGGAAGTTAGGCTAATCGTTCTAAAGTTCTCGCATTTTTCGGCTCCTCTCTTTTTCGGTATAGTAACGATAATGTTCCTCTTATAATCCTCCGGCATCTCGCCCGTTTCATATATGTATTTTACCAGTTCAAACATCCTATTTACTACTTTCTGTCCCGCACATTTCAAAATTTCCGCCTGTATTTTATCTACACCCGGCGCTTTATTATTCTTTAGCCCCCTTAGTGCTATTTCAAATTCCTCTCTCAATATAGGTTTTCCTACATCTTCCCTATCGATGCTAGATTCTTCCTCTAATATCTCTCCTAATTCCTGACCCTCGTATAAATTTTCTAAGTACTGCTTCCATCTATCCGCTTTCTCCTCTCTTCCGATCAGTATGTCCCCCGATTGACTCCTAACGTTTCTACTTATTGTTCCTATATCCCTGAAGTTCCTCTTAATTATTTTGTAAGCCTCATCGGTCTTACCTACTTGCAACTTATCTTCTACTTCTTTGCATTTATGCTCTATCCATTGTTCTTTCGCTTTTCTACATTTTCTAATGATTTCCCACTTTATTGACTTATACGTTTTCAGTCCTTCTTCGTCTCGTCTGTTTTTGTAGCCTCGTCTCTTTTGCATTAAGTTTAAGATTTCGTCCGTTATCCAGGGCTTCCTAGCTTCCCTTTTATCGTGTCCTAAAACGTCCGTAGCCGCGGAAGCTAGACTATTCTTGATACCCTCCCACTCAGTTTCTGCGTTCTTGATTTCGTCCTTACTCGTTTTATTTATTAATTGATCTGTTTTATCCTGGAACTTATCTTTCATATCCCTCAATATGTCTACATTTATACGTTTCTTATCCTTCCGGATTTTCAGATTTTTGAACTTTAATCTAGCTTTCATGACTACCAAGTTGTGGTCGCTGTCTACATCTGCTCCTGGATAACTCTTACAGTCTTTTACTTGATTTCTAAATCTCTTCCTAACCAGAATGTAGTCTATCTGATACCTGTCTATCCCTCCTGGCATTTTCCATGTGTACCGCCTCCTAACGTGATTCTTGAACAATGTGTTCGCGACTACCATCTTGTGCTTCTCACAGAATTCTATCAGTCTGCTACCTCTCTCGTTTCTGTTTCCTAATCCATAAGGACCTACAAATTCTCCTTCTTTCCCCTCACCTACGACTGCGTTAAAATCTCCTACTATTATTAAATTTTCATGACCCTTCACAAATCCTATTACCTGCTCTATGTCCGAATAAACGGCTTCTAACTCTTCCTCACTATGGCTAGAAGTAGGCATGTATACTTGCACTATTACTGTTTCCACTGGCTTCGAATCTAACCTAACCATCATTACTCTCTCACTGTATTGTAGGTAGCTATCTACACACTGTCCTGCGTTCTTCCGCATAACGATTCCTACTCCCGCGTTTCCATTTACCGATCCTGTGTGTATTACCCTATAGTCACCGCTCCAAAAATCTCCTACTTCCGGCCAGCGCATCTCACTTATACCTACTATATCTAATCCTAACCTATCCATTTCTATCTTCAGATTTTCTAGCTTCCCTGCCTGTCTCATGCTTCTGACATTCCACGCTCCGACTCGTGAAATGCTACACTTACTATTATTTTTTTTGTTTGCCCCAGGAAACGCCATCATTAATTTAGGATAAGCTTTCTGCTAGCTGTTCTGAGGATTATAATGTGGTGGTTTCCTCTTGCCTTCCACATCGCAGTCGTGTGTGTCATAGCACCATACCAACCCCCACGGTTTCTGCCACTATGACTACTGAAAGAGCTGCTGCCCTCCTTCAGGGACTTGTCTTAGTCTGGTTTTTCAATAAGGACCCTCCCACTATGGTTAAACCTATGGTATGGCTCCTTAAATCATTAAAACGCGCATATCCTCTAAGAAATGCTAAATGCTGAGTTTGGTATATAAAAGCATATCCTCTAAAAAATGCAGATGTTGTGAATGTGAGGGACGTTAAACATTACAAGCCACCCTTACTTACACTTGTTCGTGAATTTAAAGGATTATACCGTATTGAAGAAAGAAATGCACAGTGGCTTGCGCATAAATAAAAGAGTGGTTTGTGTATCATGAGCCATGCCTCATGACTTCATTTAGAAATCCTACTCCTGATGCTAAGTTAAGTTATAACAAGCTTTTGAAAAAAGAGGGAGTAATTATTGAATAATGTTTTGGCCAACTGAAACACCGGTTTCCTATCTTACAGTACGAACTGTAATTGTCGCGCGAAATTGGAAAATGTACCAAAAATAATAGTTGCCCGTGCTTTGGTTGAAGTACGTTGAAGTCCATCAAAAACAGTTTTTGGTGTAAAATCCTTACGCTGCATCATTTCCAATTCTTTTCATAGTATTTCCTTTGTACTATACTTGTGCGGTACTGCTGTAACAGAACTAAGCATACAAAATTATGACAGAAACGTTTTTCATTAGGTTGGCGCAAACAAGTAGCTTTGAATTTATCCAGTCTTTAATTTGTTTTCAGAATGCATGTACATATGCTTGGAGCGGATTTTAAATAAGCAGGTATATGGCCTCCTCGGTCACAAGACCTATCACCTTGTGACTACTTTTTATGGGGCTACTTAAAGGCTAAAGTTTACATAGAGAAACCGCGAACTCTTGAAGCCCTTTCCAAAATATAACGCGCGAAATTGAAAGGATTCCTCGTGCCATGCTCGAAAAGAGTATGGAGCTGACTTATGTTATGTATTCTTCAATGGCAATACACGACTAATGTATAAAAACAATACATTCTAAAATTCGTTCAAATATAAGCTTGTTTCATTCTTTTCAAAAATACCATACCTCCCTGACGGACCCTGTACTTTAATTTCGTTATAAATAAAACCCCTTTCATACTGAGCAGAACTATGCTTAGGCACAGCATACATATCCCAAATCATGAATATCACTACCTCTAATTAGTTTTTCAAAAAGGTAAGAATGTGTATGTAATTTATTTAATTTAATTTTTAAAATTAGACAAGACATGTGACAGACAAGTGGTTCTCCGAACATATTTCTTAATGGTTTTTCCCAGAATTAAATACGGTTCGGTTTTCTCCTAACATAAAATGGTATTTCAATAAAATACAAACATTTGGTGAAGAAACTAGAGACCGGTCGGTGTTGTAAACTCATTTATTTTCAGGTACACAAACAATTATTTATTACTATTGAAATTCCTGCCTTGAGAGATTAAAGTAATAATCTTTCAATATCAATTAGGAGTATAAACTAAGAAAGAGTGTTCTGCATCTATAATGCGTAAGATCGCACAGTTTATTTTCATCGAGCAGAAGGCCCATTTGCAACGCAACTCGGTGCCATATGGACGATATTCGGCCAGATTGGCTGCAATCGACAGCCGGGACGCAACTGTCTGATTGAGATAACACCATATTCATACTCCATTTGTCGCGTATGGTGCCCGAATGTTGCTTTTCGTGTTTGTTCATATTCATTATACTAATGGAACATCATCGCATGCGGCTCATCTCTATTTATCTCCTAGTTTTAATATTAAAAACTGTACGACACATGGATGGCCAGATAACGCGTATTTTATTAGAATGCAGAATAGTAATATTTGAGATAAACCAGCGTACGTCGGATTAATTTATTGTCCGCTCATATTGTGGAGTGTTTCCGCTAATCTGTGTTTTTCGACGTCTACACGCAAGGAAGTTATTCTGTCAATAAATCGCCAACGATCCATGGCCTGCGTCTAAGAATAACAGCTAATATGAAAATATGATATACTAAAAAATAAGCCATTTGTTCTTATTGTTGTTGAATGATTCAGACTGAGTTGAAGATTAACTTTCCTGAAAACATCTGTGTTATAGTACATTGTTCCTTCTTTCAGTCTATTCATTTTGTGTTTCTAATACAAATATTGTATGTGACAAATAAACCTGTGTGTACCCCAGAGACGGTATACAGTTGGGCAACAAATCTTTTCCTAATCTTCCATATTTTAAATGGGTTATATGCTCTTCAAATCTATTTACAATTTAATCTTTTTGTCTGTCCAATATACTTTTGAATATGATCTTGACAATTTGTTTCATAAATCCCGCAACTTCTATATTTTAAATTTTATCTTCGGGATTTCCTAAAAATTGTTGCAACTTTTTGCTTTTTCTTCCAGAATAATTTCGGTTCATATGGAACAGCAATATTTTGCGATTTGAAGTTTGAGATTTGCTTTGAGGTCATTGATTGTTGCTGACTGGGTGGGGTACACTTCTCCCTTCACATAACCCCAAAGAGAAAGTCCTGGTGTTAAATTACATGATCTTGCAGGCCAATTGATGTCATCATTCCGCGAGACAACCTGATCAGCAAATTTTTTATGCAACAGATGTTATGGTCGCACGTGCTGCATGATACGATGCGCCGTCTTGCTGAAATCACAAAATCTTTGACCTTTGCTGAACAAGGTTTTGTTGCAAAAATCAGCATCACCTTCTTTCTTTTGTAACAGAGAAGAATTAACAAATGTACGACATTGTAAATGGTCTGGCACTTTTAACAGTTGTATCAATTGAATTTTGTATGTATGCTTACAGATGCAGATATTTCTTTAAAATTCGATGCGTGATGGCTCTTGACAGATTCAATTGTTGTTCACGACGTCTAGTTGATGTGTTTGGATACGTCCGTATACTTTCTTTCACCGCAGAAACAATTTAATCTGACAGATCATCACGAGGACGTATTGGTGTTGCCTTATCAATAACAGAATCCGTCTCTTCAAATATTTTAATTAAATTACGGACTGTTAACTCTATAGACGCTTTATTTTGTCCTAATTTTGTGCGAATTGTTCTTAGTGTAACTGTAAGCAATCACTCACTTTCATAAAACAGTTGTACACAAACTATTCGTTGTTGAACAGTTAGTTGCAGCATGTTGACGTCATCTTTTGTAGATGACAGTCTTTAAATACTGATGCCCTTTCTTTGACAGAACACAAATGGCGCTCAATTCAAGTCCTATTGTTTCAATTGAGACACCCTATATTTATATTCACGTATACTTATATTTAATGTTTATATATCATAAAATAAAGTATCACGCAGTTTTGTGGTACATTATATAATTTATCAGTATAAATACCGCAAAATATTTCATATTGAAGAATAATCAAATTAATCAAAACACACTACTGTACACACATTGTATTTGGCAATTAATTACATTTAATATCAAATTGTTCTACCTGGTTGCTTTATATACTTCTCGTAGTAATATTGTGCCATAATTCACTACAATTAATATTTTACAGCTTGTTAAAAAGTGGAGACACGTTTCTTTCCGAAATTACAAACCTTAAACAATAACAATGTGCGAAAAGGGATCATAAAGGATACCGAACCAACCCGAAATATAACAATTTGTCAGCAAGACGCTACTCACTATTACTATGTATCCATATTTATGTTTTGTGAGAGAGTTCCTTGCCCACCGAAGTCATAAAACACTTGAAAATCTGCGGTCTGCCGTAACGTGTTCGCTGGCAAACGAGTGCCAATAGAATCGTAAAAGTCCATAGCAGTTGTCGTCAGTGGCGTACACAAACAGGGGTTAAAAGATCAGAATTATGATTACTACTTAATTATATCTATCATTTATTATTATTATTATTATGTATTATATCAGAGTTGGCTATGTTCGAATATTTAATGCTAATGATATTAAAGAAAATGAAGATTTTTTACATCGAAATTAATGGTTGTACTATTAAAACCACTCTTCAAAAATACTTCCCATCGCGTCAAAAGAAGGGGGAGGGGGGGGATATACACATCTAGAAGGAATGCGAATTGGAATTTTGGTACTGAATTAACTGAAACATTGAAATTTTGAGTATTACGACTGATCGCCGTGGAACAAATCAAACATTTGTAGAATTTCGCTAAATACTCATGTAAATCACTATAAATCGTAAAAATATTTTCAGGAATTACTTATTTCCAACTTTCATGGATTTGAGAATTCATTAAATATATAAAAATATCACTCAATAAATTTATATGTGTAAAATCCAGTTTTGATTGAAAAACTTTACATCAAAGGAGTCAATATCCATATTTTTTGAAGAATATACAGTATGTAACGTAAAATATAAACTGGTTATATTCTGTATTACACTGTTTCTGAAGCTAACATTGTAGATGAAATGTGTTATACATAAATTTAGGGTTAAGAATCTATGGCTGGATATAAATAAAATATTTGTTGATGTAGTATAAGTCAAATACTCTTATAGTTCTAATACAAGTAATTAATTCATTATAGGGCAAAATGGACCAAACAAACGGCAACTTGATTGGTAAAACGCGCGTCGAGTATAGTGAAATTTTCTTATGTTCGTGGAAAACTGTTCTCGGATCAGAACAATCCGATTAATAAATTATCAGTCTCATTATTTATTGATCGGATTGATGTGTAAATAATATATACAATAAGCTATATGTATTTTGTACTATGCCTACTTGAGACATTTTATTTTTTTAATGAATCATCATTTTTTTAATTAATGATCATTACTGGTAATACAGTCAGCTACCTTCCATGTTATGTATGTATATTACAGTCACATAAAGATATTTATCCAGTGTTGATATATTTTTTTTTTCTAATGTCGAAGAGTAAAGGAGTAAAAAAACGTTAGGTTGACATAATCAAGAGGCGATTAAAACTTATATTAAATGGATGATTAAAAGTTTTTATCATCGCCCGATTATGCGCTAACTTCGTAGAAAACTGGTTTCATGTTGTTAGAAAATCTAGAATTTAACTTAAAATGTTCTTTTCTAGAAAGACATAATTTCTAGGTATCACATTTAAACTAAGCTTTTATAGGAAAAAAAATATACTAAACAGGAGTTTATTACAACTAGATATTAGAGATTATAGAGATAATAGAGATATTATAGATGAAATATCAGAGCTTGACTAAACTGTAATGATTAATTGATAAATTGATAATTGATAAAAGCAAATCATTAGACTATCAAATCCCTTGAAACGTAAGTGGCTTAACTAGAGATAACAAGGGATTTCTTTCATTTGAAGAAAACTACAAAATGTAGATTACGTTACCACCTTCAAAAATTACCAAATAAGATTAAAAGGGTTTCCGTTGTCGTAAAACTACAGCTACATATATACCTGATGATGGATCATCAATCATGTAATGAAAAAAAGAGAAGAATAGTTTAATGATACCCTTGTTCCATGACATATATAGATAATAGTGAATTAATTTTTAATATAATGATTTTTGGTCAATGTAGGGCGTAATCAGCTTCAAACCAAGAGCACAACGAACTCCACGAATCAATTCGTTATTGCCTGTATTTATAATATATGGAATGTTTATTACACATGAATGAAAATATGATAGACGCTTAGATCAGTTATCCGACGTCTATCTATAAATGTGCAGCACACTGCTATTCGACCACTACGAGGATGAGTGACCTGTCGCATGTTCCTATAGAGATGGCTGCGACAATGTCATTGGTACATTGGCCTGGAGTGATGGACTTTTTGTGCTCCTGCACAAGATAATTAAATAAATATAAATTAATTATAACAACTAATACATACGTAATTTATAAAACCACCATACCAAACATAAATCTATATGTAAATATGGAACAAAAGCAGGACATAAATAAATAAAAGTCAATTTTGGAAAGTCGAGAGAACGACCGGGAAACTCTGTTACACTTTGTTATCTGTTGCAGAGAGACATACATACATATTGAATTAATTTTATACCCATGAAACCATTGATATGTAATAATACGTATAGTTAAAGTAATAAAAAGATTTAAAATGAATAGGATGGTGGACTGGGCCCAGTATTGGGATCCCAGTATTGGGTTCCCCAGCCCCAAGCATACACGCTTTAATCGAGACCTTAGGAAAAGAAAGTCGATTTCTATGTGTTAAATCATTCTTGATGATGGTACACGGGTTTTAATGAAATGTGTTGCTTATAGTTTTATATAAAATCGATAATACCCCTTCTCACAAAGGGTTATCGACTATGTAAACCTCCTATATAAAGAACGTCTTCAGTTGATTACAGGAACTATTATTTTTTTATTTATGCACCACAGTAACTAGTTTATTTTACGCCTTGTCCTCCTGATACGCCACTGGTACGGTTCGCCGAGTTGTCGTCTCTCAAGTGGTTTATGATATTTCTGATGGTGCTGACAAAACTGAACAAGCTCTTAACCGGCTGGGGCATCATTCATCATCCCGCTGCACTTGTTAGGCTTTCTACCAAACGGCACAGTAACTATATCGAGACGCGATGCTAGACATCCAAAACGAAAATAGAAGCTTATGGTATCTGGCCGAACCAGTGTGTTCGTCGACGTCGATGAAACCAAAAGTAGATGAGTGGGTATATATAGTGGAAGGAAAAATTCCATAAAAATGCAATAAAATTGTAACAAAGAATAGGAAATACAAAACAATAATACATACACTCCTACAAAATTAACACATCGACAAATGTTTGCATTATTTCTTATAATCCTTCGAAATTTTAAATGCTTGAGCATTTTAAGTAGGAGGCAAAGGTTCTCTGTCATTACTGATAATCAATTGCAATTTTTTGACAGAGTAATGTAATATTTTATAATTGTTAATAATATATTTAACGCTGTTTAGAGTGATTTGTAAAATTCATTCATTATTCAGTTACGTTAGTGTTTTTTTTTAAATGTTGTCATCAAGTAAATAAAACACTTCGTCCAGCACACTTAGCGTAGAAGAAATGAATCGCAGAAGCAACTTAGGAAAAGATGAAGCAGTGGAAGCGGTAACTCTGGTTACGAGGGACGTAGCCAGTGATATTTGGATAATTTGTTAGGAGTTAGACAATCAACGATTAATCGAACAGTTAAGTGTTTGAATGAACTTGGAGGTTACTGGAGAATCCCAGGACAAGGTCGTAAGACGTCTATAGATGTAAGAGATGCGCGATATCTTATACAAGTCGCCTTAAGAAACAGGCGTATGAGCAAGTCGAATTGTACCATTTTCTGGATGAACGGTCAAGAGAAGACTTAATGAAGGAGGATTGGATAGTAGAAGGCCAGCTATTGTCTAGCTGTATATCTAGCTATAGACCAGCTATTAAATTACTGCAAGAACTATAAGAACTATTCTACGCATGCATATTGCCTTTATATTGATAGCTGTTAAAACTTGAAAAATATTACTGTTCGTAATTTTTGACTAACCAACTTATGCTCGAACGATGTTATCTCGGCTCAGATGCAAATGTGAAGAGTGATAGCCAAGTTAATTAAAACGAGTGATTGCCTGGATGACTGAAAATTGCGTTTAATTTTTTTGCAGAGCTATTGGAATATTTCATTGAATTGGTATGTAGCTAACCTACCTCTATTTCGCAACAGTAAAATTACCGAAGTGCCGTAAATGATTTTTTTTAATATATATTTTTCATTTATTACTTAATCAATCTTTATTTTTAGTAAAAACTAAATCACATTTTTTTAAACAGAATTATTAATAATATCAACATATTCAAATACTTGTTATCAACAGATCAAGATTTATTAGCTGCGAAAAGTCATATTTTAACTTCGATAGTAGATATAAGATGTCCAAGTTATAAAAACTATAATGACATTTCTGTTACACAAATAGTTGTTGCCTTATTATGCATAAAGATAATAGTAATAATACATTTATCGACAAAATGTACAAATACAAATTTCTGCCAGAAAGTGGAAAGTGTATATATTTAATTGATTATAAATATATGTACATCATCATTATGAGGTCATCAGTCCTAAGACTGGTTGGACGCTAACCTCCAGCTTCTCCTATCTGGTGCTAACCTACGCATTTCGCTAATTGTGCTACAACCTACATCCCTTACTATTTGCGAGCAGTAGTCTAATCTAGGTCTACCTCTGCCTTTCTTCGCTCCTATTTCTGCCTCCAAAATATCGCGGACTATTCCCCCATGTCTCAGCAAGTGGTCTACCATTCTATCTCTTCTCTTCTTTATGTTTTTCCACATACTTCTTTTCTCGCCGACTCTCTCCAATACTTCTTCGTTTCTAACCCTATCAGTCCATGGTATTTTCATCATTCTTCGGTAACACCACATCCCAAAAGCTTCTAATTTCTTCCTACTTGCTTCCGCTACCGTCCAGGTTTCGCAACCATATAGTGCCGTGCTCCATACATATGTTTTCAAAAATCTCTTCCTTGTTTCTAAGTTTATTACCCCCGAGCATAAAAGTGCTTTCTTTTTGTTAAAAGCTACTCGACCCTGCGCTATTCTTTGTTTTATGTCTTTATCGCTTCTTCCGTCCCAATTTATTTTACTTCTTAAATAAGTGAAGTCTTTAACTTCCTCCAATCTTTCATTATTAATTTGTACTTTCGTTTTTGCTCTACTCTCGCACCCTCTGCACACTAACACTTTAGTTTTGTTGTTATTCACCCTCATTCCGTATTCCTCTGTCAACACTGCCTCCATTTCGTTCAATGCTAATTCTAATTCCTCCTTACTAGATGCTAATACTGCTATATCATCCGCGAATCTCAGCATTTTTAGTTTCTGTCCCTGTACTTTAATCGCGAAATCCAATCATTTACCACATTAATCGCCTCTTCGATGTACAGATTAAAAATTAGTGGTGATAGCGTACATCCTTGTCTTACTCCTTTCCTAATACCTACTTCCCTTTTTTCCCCTTCTACTTCTATAACAGCAGTTTGCTCTTTGTATAGATTGTGTACTACTCTCCTATCTATATACTTCATTCCCGTGCTCTTTAGTATCTCGAACATTTTTTCCCATCTTGCGTTATCAACTTATATGTACATGGAAATACATCATCTTATATGTACATGGAAATTTAAAATAAACAAACAGAAAAATAAGAATTAAACTTAAAATAGGCTTATATTAAAATATTCTGAAAGTACCTGATTATTGGCCTTCTGTGTCAGGCGGTGTTTGAACACAATATCTGCATAATACAAATGAAATTAAACCATGGTTTTAGTAAGTAATTTTAATACTTGTGTCTAAATGTTCTTTTTTCTTAAGAATACAGCTGTTTTAAGGAGAAACATGGTTACATATGTTATTTATATGACTAGAAAATGTCAATGTAAAATCAAACGAAACCCCGAGGTTTTTTACTACAACACTAGTTGAGGCGATTACTTCATTATTAATTTTAATACTTAATTAATATTTAAGTTAATGTGGTACGCCAAGAACGATATTTTGACTTTTACTAGCATTTATGATCAATGTATTTTTTAATGTCCATTCAAAAATAGACTTTAAATTGTTATTTATAATTTGAGAAGTCACGAACGAATAAGAAGGTAAAAAACTATAGATAAGCTGTATGTCATCGACGTACATATCTAATTTGCATTTTAAGGGAATTTTTGATGTAGAATTCGAATTCAGGAAAACGATATTTAAGATATAATATCTTAAATATCGTTTTGATATTGGCAGGCAACATCTGGAAAACGGTCTCGTATAAATATTTTTTCTCGTATTTTTATTAAATTAATCTACGTATCACCTTTCTATTTCATATACTGCTACAACTAAATTCCTACATATTATTTTCCATACATCTACTGCAAAATCGATTTTAGTTTAACATTTGCATTGGAACGACTTCCATGTAACACAACATAATTCATACTTTAATTTTTCGAATATATAATGAACTGCATTTATAAATGCATTTGACATAAGGGGGACGCTTTGATGCTTGAAACTGATCAGTTACTTCGTGTTGTCAACAAGAGTTAGGTGGGATTCAGCAAGATTTATTCTAAGTATTTTGACATTTGTCATAAGAGATAACATGGTGTAGTCTTTGGAGTGAAGTATCAGATAACGAAACCATGTACGTATGCAATGTAAGATAGTGCAGTGCAATGTATTTGATAGATAGACAGCTTTCAGGAGGTTTACTATATACATATATATATATATATATATATATATATATATATATATATATATATATATATATATATATATATATATATATATATATATATATATATATATATATATATTTTTTTTTTTTTGATACAATATTGCACCTGTAGGTAACTTCAGTGTTTTGCAAGGCCTTAAATTTCATGAATTTATTAAATGTATTATGAAAAAAATATATAACTCATACTTAATTTTATCCTGTTATTATTGACACGATGTTTCAATTCCTTTGGCTGAGGATCTGCATCTCAATTTAATGAATCGTAAACAATATGTTTACGACTACTACTTTGTTAAAGCAGAGAGATATCATTGTAGTTCCATAGTACACCAGATGCACAAAGGTAGGAATACGAACTGCGACAAGAATAAGAAATGTTGTGCCAGTCCTGTTTGACGCAATAGAAAATTGAAAAGGATCTTGGCACAAGTACGAGACGAATAAGTACCCGATTTTTACTTTTCCGCACTGCACTATAAGGGGAAAAGTAATGTAATCGTGTAAAAAGATTTTTTTCTATGGTTTATTTTTCGTTTTTCGACCTAAAAGCAAAAAAAATTATTTTTAAATCATTTTGTGTATATGTGTGTGTGTGTGTGTGTGTGTGTGTGTGTGTGTGTGTGTGGCTGGCGTTGTCGTTGTCGTTGTCGTCGTTGTCGTTGTCGTTGTCGTCGTCTTTGTTGTCGTCGTCGTTGTTGTCGTTGTCGTCGTCGTCGTCGTCGTCGTTGTCGTCGGAATTTATTCTTGTTAGCACGATAACTGAACTAAATTGTGTCGGATCGATCGAATTTTGACTGATTCTGATCGGGAACGTCTCCCAGACGACACCTATTGATTTTGAGGTGGATAGGACACACCCTACCTTGTCCATGGGTCATGAGAAAGCACGATGGTGGACTATTTTAGACATTTTTTTGTTAGCACGATAACTCAACTAAATCGTGTCGGATCGATCGAGTTTTGACTGATTCTGATCGGGGACGTCTCCCAGATGACACCTATTGATTTTGAGGTGGATAGGATACATCCCACCCTGTCCATGGGTCATGAGAAAGCACGATGGTGGACTATTTGAGAAATTGTTTTTGTTAGCACGATCACTCAATTAAATCGTGTCGGATCGATCGGGTTTGGACTGATTCTGATTAGGGACGTCTACCAGACGACACCTATTGATCTTGAGGTGGATAGGACATAGCCTACCTTGTCCATGGGTCATGAGAAAGCACGATGGTGGACTATTTGAGACATTTTCTTGTTAGCACGATAACTCAACTAAATTGTGTCGGATCGATCGGGTTTGGACTGATTCTGATTAGGGACGTCTACCAGACGACATCTATTGATTTTGAGGTGGATAGGACACACCCCACCCTGTCCATGGGTCATGAGAAAGCACGATGGTAGACTATTTGAGGAAAATTGAAAAAATAAAACTGTCGCATAAAACACATTCTGCATTAATGTGTTGGTCTATTTTTTCTCGGCCACTCAATTTCGAGATAGAGATGTTCTACTTGCGGAAATGTCCGTTTTAAAGTTTTATTTTTATTAATAATTTTTTTCATTGTAGTTGAAGTTATCAGATTCTTGTATTTTTATAACCATTTGCTATGTTCCTCATTTATAAAGATTCACAGTAAAACAATAAACCTATAGACAAACAAACCACATAATAAAAAATAATACGTCACATAAAAATTAAAGAATTTATTTTTGGTATTTCAAAAACAGATCTAACTTATAGATAGTTGGTATCTAACAGGGATAAATCTATAATAAATACAGACAGCTCTCTGTACAGCGCAGTCACAGCTTACGTATTGAGTAAGCTGTGGTGCAGTTCTCTCTCACAGACAACAGCGCAATTCTCTGGTAGAATAGTAACTTTAGTCGGTGTGCTTGATCAGCGGTAATCAACATGTAACTAACTGTTTTAAAACAAACTCATATTTTTTATTAAAAAAAATGTCATAATAGGGTTCTCTAGGACAAAATATTACTGCTGGTAAAAATATATATACAACTCCAAGACAACCTTATATGTATATATTCAGTTGTATATGTATATCTTTATACGAGGGTCAGGAATTAGCAGAGATATTAGAGGAAGAATCCCTAGCATCGATAGGGAAGATATAGGAAAACCTATATTGAGAGAGGAATTTGAAATAGCACTAAAGAACAATAAAGCGCCGGGTGTAGATAAAATACAGGCGGAAATTTTGAAATGTGCAGGACAGAAAGTAGTAAATAAGATGTTTGAACTGGTAAAATACATATACAAAACGGGCGAGATGCCGGAGGATTATAAGAGGAACATTATCGTTACTATACCGAAAAAGAGAGGAGCCGACAAATGCGAGAACTTTAGAACGATTAGCCTAACTTCCCACGCGTCAAAAATCTTAACCAGAATAGTGCAGAAGAGGATGGAAAATAGAGCGGAGGAAATACTAGGAAAAGACCAATTCAGGTTTAGGCGAAATAGGGGGAACTCGCGAAGCTATTCTGGTGCTAAGAGTAATGTTAGAGAAAACAATAGAAAAAGGAAAGAACGCTTATATAGATTTGTAGATTTAGAAAAATCTTTTGATAATGTAAGATGGGAAAAAAATGTTCGAGACACTAAAGAGCGCGGGAATGAAGTATAGAGATAGGAGAGTAGTACACAATCGATACAAAGAGCAAACTGCTATTATAGAAGTAGAAAGGGAAAGAAGGGAAGTAGGTATTAGGAAAGGAGTAAGACAAGGATGTACGCTATCACCACTAATTTTTAATCTGTACATCGAAGAGGCGATTAATGTGGTAAAAGATAGAGTGGATTTCGGGATTAAAGTACAGGGACAGAAACTAAAAATGCTGAGATTCGCGGATGATATAGCAGTATTAGCATCTAGTAAGGAGGAATTAGAATCAGCGTTGAACGAAATGGAGGCAGTGTTGACAGAGGAATACGGAATGAGGGTGAATAAAAACAAAACTAAAGTGTTAGTGTGCAGATGGGCGAGAGCAGAGCAAAAACGAAAGTACAAATTAATAATGAAAGATTGGAGGAAGTTAAAGACTTCACTTATTTAGGATGTAAAATAAATTGGGATGGAAGAAGCGATAAAGATATAAAACAAAGAATAGCGCAGGGTCGAGTAGATTTTAACAAAAAGAAAGCACTTTTATACGCTGGGGTAATAAACTTAGAAACAAGGAAGAGATTTTTGAAAACATATGTACGGAGCACGGCACTATACGGTTGCGAAACCTGGACGGTAGGGGAAGCAAGTAGGAAGAAATTAGAAGCTTTTGAGATGTGGTGTTACCGAAGAATAATGAAAATACCGTGGACTGATAGGGTTAGAAACGAAGAAGTATTAGAGAAAATCGACGAGAAAAGAAGTATGTGGAAAAACTTAAAGAAGAGAAGAGATAGAATGGTAAGCCATTTGCTGAGACATGGGGGAATAGTCCGCGATATTTTGGAGGCAGAAATAGGAGTGAAGAAAGGCAGAGGTAGGCCTAGATTAGACTACTGCTCGCAAATAGTAAGGGATGTAGGTTGTAGCACAATTAGCGAAATGCGTAGGTTAGCACAAGATAGGAGAAGCTGGAAGTTAGCGTCCAATCAATCTTAAGACTGATGACCTCATGATCATGATATGTATATCTGAAGAAATCTAAAATTGACGATTACATCAGAACTTTTTTAAGTATATCTGATTAAAATTATCGAATTATCCGAGTTTGTCATGTTATATTTTGTTTTATATTTTCTCCGTAATGCGAAGTATATATTCTGCAAATAAAATCAGTCTTGCATTTACAATTACAAATAACATTTTCACTTATTTATTTAATCGGACATTTTTACGAGGTAATTATAAACTCAAAATTTTTATGCCAGAAACATTAAGTGGTATCCTGGCAGAGTGCAATAAACAATAAATATTAACAATACTAATCCTCTTAATTTTGCCGTCATCACATTCCACAACTATTATTATTTATGCCTCAGATTTCGCCGTATGCGACGTTTCAGGAATAATTGTCAACATCCTTCGACCGTTTCACCTACATTATGAAATATTGTCGTACTCATAACGAAATCGTTTCGGTATTTAAGTCGGTAATTATAGCCCGGGCGTCCGGATTTGAGCGGACCGTAACAAATATTGCCTCGGCCACGACAGCCCTAACAAACATTATCGTAAAGTAAGATTAACCAGAGTAATTCACGGACAAATTATCTTGTTATTTTACGTTAAACTCGATGCGAGCGGGAGGTCATTCTTTACAGCCAACGTTTTGGTAATTTTCACCTGTGCCCCATCGATTTCCAGCCAGTCTTGAGGCTTTAGAAACAGGTGTGGACCAGTTGGAACACATAAAACCATGTGCTATTTATACGAGTAGTTTATATATTGTGCGTTTTATTTATTTCTGGAAAATTATACTCACTGCCGGTACACGAATCCGAAATCTGTAATACATTAGAATTATAATGATTTTATTTTGGTATTAACGCCAAACGTTTATTTTGCATAGCGTATACTGAAATGAAAAATGTAATGAGTACATTCTCAGGTACTATTAAGGACATATGTCAGTCCCAAATGTGTCTATTATACTGGGGAACAGTTAGTTTGTTGCCAGGAATTTAAGAGTCGATTTTGAGTACATTATTGACTCTGATGCTGCAAATGGCATTACCTTTTCTTGATTGACTCTAGTTTCTAAAATAAGTATACATGATAAATATTAATGTAAAGTAAGAACAAAAAAATAAAATAAGCAATTTTTCTTGTTTTGAATTTTTTTATAGATGACATATAATAAGAAAGTAAGGAATAATTGATGCAGGAAATCTTATGTATATATGTAAATATAAAAACATTTTTTTGTAGGATTTTCTTTTATAAAGGGTGGTCCAACCATAATGCACGATGTTAATTGTGAGTCACACCTTAACGTCAAGTGTTTTGCCCAACTTAATTTGACATTTCTTTGTTTCAGTGTTTGACAAATTCAACCATGGAGAGGTAGACAATTGAGCAGCGCGTTAAGCTTGTTGAAGCCTTTTACGAAAATGGGCATTCAAATCAAAATGCATTTCGTGCACTTCGTGACTTTTTTGGTCAGCATAATCGACCAAATGTGTCCACAATCGGGAGAATTATTCACAAATTTCAACAGACCGGGTCTGTAGGAAATGTGAAAACACCTGTGCATGTTCACCCAGTTCGTTCTGCGGAAAACATTGCTGTTGTTCGCGATAGTGTAGCAGAAGAGCCGTCAACCTCGACTCGTCGTCGTGCCCAACAATTGTGGCCAGAAATTGAGGATATGGACCTAGACGATATGTAGTTCTAATAGGATGGTGCCACTTGCCACACAGCCAACGAAACAATGGCACTTTTGCGCGAGAAATTCAATGGCCGTGTTATCTCACGTCGTGGCGATGTTAATTGGCCGCCACGATCATGTGATTTGACACCGTTGGACTTCTTTCTTTGGGGATATTTAAAAGAAAAAGTGTACGTCAATAAGCCAAGAACAATTCAAGAGCTAAAGGATGAGATAATTCGGCACATTAACGACATTGAACCTCAATTATGTCTCAGAGTCATTGAAAATATGGACCATCGGATAGAGGTATGCCACTGAAGCCGTGGCGAGCATTTGGCCGATATTTTATTTCACACATAATTGTCATATATTCTTCTATCATAATAAAAAATATTAAGATAATTCTCCGAAAACTTTTTGTTTTATTTACAATTAACATCGTGCGTTTTGGTTGGACCACCCATTATTTTTGCTGTAAATAGTTTCTCTGCAGACTCCAAAGTAATCGGCCATCATGTTACGATCCCACGTTCCTCAATACCTTTCTTCCATTATTCGGATATCCTGATGAAACCGTTCATCTTATTTCTCACAAGATATCCTCATTAAGTTAGGAGGAAATTTGTCTAGTGACTATCCAAAAATGTAATTTAATGTTGGCTCCCAATTTTTCAAATCGTTTTAGCGTCTTATGTACTCGTTCTTGGTGGTTACTTGCCTTCTGATTGAATTTTGAATTACAAATACATAACTAAACCATGCGTCAGATTCTATAACGATCATACATATGTTATTTGTTGGATGAAATCACCAAATTTGGATCAGTTGGACCAGTTTTCGAATTTTTGGACCGTCAAAAATTCCTGCCTTTAATGTTCCCATACACAGTGGTTGAAATGCTTGGCAAATGTATTTAAAACAATCACCTGACTTGTTCAGTGCTTTAACAAACTATTTCATTAAATTTATTTTGATGTGTAGAGGTGACAGTATTATTTTTTCTCTCTTTATTAATGGCTCGTGAACAATATTAGTATTTCCAATGATTATAGGAATGTCTCAAAGGACTGTCTCCATGATTATAGGAATGTTATATGGCTCAAAGACCAAAGCGTTTGCTGCTAATGCTTTTCTTTTGCGCGACTATCCCTTAAACAGAAGTGACAAAGAGATTTGGTATACCCACTTTGCTGTACAGGAAGTACCGTCACCATTTTTAAATCGACACAAACAATCCGCTGATGAATGAGTAACTTAATATTTTCATATTGTTCCGTAAGTTTTGTTGAATCGATTGGAATCGACGCAAACTTATTTCCATTTTTCAGTAATACACATTTCAAACTCTTTTTAGAATTATTCACGAAAAGCCGCCAATCATCTGATAAATTTCTGGAGTCGCCGTTGTTTTAACAAATGTAGTCAATTCAGCTAAAATAAAGATATAATGTGGAATTAGGGTCCTAGAGTATTCTTTCTCTTAGTGCTATTCTCTGTAGATTCATTTATACATAACCTAAACAATACACAATTCCACATTTCCAAAAAGCAATATGTAGTAGTTTTATTCTGTCGTTACTATCACTCTATATGTGTATAGTCCAAATAGTAGCCTACTGGATATTAATGATTTTGGGTGGTCCAGACCAGTCTTCAAAAATGAGGACTACATTACAAATTATAGTCTGCGTTTACAGAGTTCAGAGACTGGCTCCAGGCATAAGAGACTTGCCGGAACATGCCTTCCGCGACAAGACCAGCTACCGTGGATGCGCCTCCCAGTCATTATCGTGCTCTACTTGTGCCTCTGCACCGGTAATTATTTTAATTATTTCAGTATGTTAACGGGGTAATTGCCGAGGAGCACGCCAATGCGTGCCCGAGCCACGGTCATAGTCGCGGTGACAACCGGATGGGTATCACGATGAATACAGTAAATGGTTTAATTAAAATCATGGCAAAGAGTGGATGGACGACGGGAGTGGAGCTGAGACAGGACGGAACTGCGTCCCAGTAGGCCGTGTCGTCCGTCTATTCATTCACTCCTAGCCAGACATTATTATAATGCACTCATTCACAACAAACAATTATTATCTGAACTGGTATCTTAAGGCATGGACGATTTAACGCGAGATATTCAGTCAGTAGTTTATGATGCATTGACGTTAGCTGTTGCAGAGTAATATCATTACACAGCGATATGTAATGGTCTTACACTTACACAATTTACATATGTATGTATCTTTATCAGGATGTAATGCTGAATGGTAAGACGAATCATATACAACCTACATATATACATTATAGTTGTTAATTTTCCTTTGCCACAATACACTGAATACTCACCAACCCCAATCAGATCAGCAGCAACAGCAGATATTTCACCAACCAATCTGTGGTTATCAGAATTTTTACTTCGAAACTTAATCCTGTATCCGTTACGAATGGTTCGTATAACGGCTTAGTACGCCATTGACTAAAGCTACCTACCACGAGTACTTCATCAGCGGTTTTGTATTCGGGTAACTTTGAGGTAGCCGAGATGCCGTCGCAGTTTCAACTGGTAGTGTTTGACCACCTGTTGTTTTGTCCATTATGGCAGCGTAAATATTAATATTTCTATATTGTCTCTGTTACTTTCGTATAGCGTTATAGGTATTCCTAAAGATTGCAGTGAGACGCGATTATTTGCGTCTTTAAGAAACCTTTATGTATTAAGTATATACAGAACTAATAAATAAATATCAGAATTAGTCAAAACTCGATCGATCCGACACGATTTAGTTGAGTTATCGTGCTAACAAGAATAAGTGCCGACGACAACGACGACACACATACAGCAAACATTTTTTAAAAACCATTTTTCATTGACCGAAAAACGAAAAATAAACCCAAAAAAAAAATTTTTTTCACTTTTTTTTTACATGATTACATTACTTTTCCGCTAGTGTATAGTGGAGTGCGGAAAAGTAAGAACAATTTTGTTAGTTTAGGAATAAATATAATCCTATAAGAAGACTTTAGATTTACCAGCCGATTTAGGTTGCAAAGATATTTACTATCTGTGTACGAAAGACTTGAAAAATAATATTAAATCCTAAATGCACAATAGAAACTTATGGCTAGTCGTAGATGATATATTGAACATTTTCTAAAATGAAAATAAACAGTTTTAAAACCTTAAAATGGACTTTTACGCACGTAGAACATCTCTATCTCGAAATTGAGTGGCCAAGAAAAAAATAAACCAACACATAAATGCAGAATATGTGTTTTATGCGACAGCTTTACTTTTTTCAAATAGTCCACCATCGTGCTTTCTCATGACCCATGGACAGGGTGGGGTGTATCCTATCCACCTCAAAATCAATAAATGTCGTCTGGTATACGTCCCTAATCAGAATCAGTCGGAACCCGATCGATCCGATACGGTTTAATTGAGTGATCGTGCTAACAGAAAAAACTTCTCAAATAGTCCACCATTGTATTTTCTCATGACCCATGTACATGGTAGACCCATGTGTTTTATCCACCTCAAAATCAGTAGGTGTCGTCTGGGAAACGTCCCCAATCAAAATCAGTCAAAACCCGATCGATCCGACATGATTTAGTTGAGTTATCGTGCTAACAAAAATAAATGCCGACGACAACGACAACGACAATGACAACGACACACACAGCAAAATTTTTTTAAAAACCATTTTTTTTTTGTTTTTAGACCAAAAAACAAAAAATAATCCCAAAAAGAATTTTGTTTTTTAATTTTTCTTTACACTATTACATTACTTTTCCGCGTATAGTGGAGTGCGGAAAAGTAAAAAAAATATTATATCGCCAACGTTATAATACGAGTACACTTGATCCGATTCTTTACCGTCTACGTATTTACTAGACAGTCAGAGATTAGTTATACTATTACCGCTACCTAACCATATAGAGCAATTTTTCTACACAAGTAATTTTTCAGTTTGCTGATTATTAACGTTGCCGATTAGCATATCTACGTAAGTAAATTTTGGAAGGGAATATGTGTCTAGTTCTTCATATTTTAAGTGAGTCATATGCGCCTTTAATTTACTTACGGTTGCTCTCTTAATTTGCCCAATATACTCTCCATGACATTTTTGATAACTAATTTCACAATGTAACCTTCTGATTTTCTTATTTTATTACTGAATTTTACTACTACTACTCAAAAGGTATTGTACCTGTGTTACAATACATCCCCATGTATTGTAACACTATTCTTAAATATTTTATAAATCTACTTTAAGATCTCTAATAAATTGCGGCTCATAAGATATTGACATTAATTCAAAAGAGTCATTTGAGCTATGCTTCTATGTAATTTATTTACAATGTAAGTGGGGTAAGTTTTACTCTTACAATTAGTTACACTCTTAATTACTTTATTTGAGGAGTTAATGTGCTCCTTAAATCCAGTTATAATTGATCTATTAGTTTGCCCAATATATTTTTGATTACAATCTTGACACCTAACTTCATAAACCGCTGACCACTCGTTCTTGTATTTTACTTTTGAGACTACATTTCTCCTTGTTGAGCTTATAATATTAAAACTATTTTTTCCAACTGTATACACAATCATCAGTATTAATTCTCTGTAATATTTTAAGTAAATTGCAGTTAGTATAGAATTAAGAAACAATAAGAATTCTTCAAATTTAGTGCCTTCTCAGAATGTTGTGGAATTGTGGAATCTTTTGATATATTCTAACTAATCGATGCACAATGATATTCCTAGATTTGTTATCTTAACTATGTCCTTATGTATTCTTCATTTCACTGTCTGGTACCTATTCGGATTCTATAAAGGGAAGAATTAACAGGTCATCATATCAGACCCATTGTGATGTCTCCATCAGAGCTCCGATGACCTCACACCGACCTCGCATTGGCCCTCCCTCAGTCACCCCATCGCGTGAATGTATTGAAGAAGTGCACTTGGTGGTCCTCGACAAAGATCAGCCAGTTTCTGCCAAGTGTTCCCTGAATTAACTCCTTGTTTTGTTGAAAGTGCAGGGCAGTTTTTTAGAATATATTCCACAGTCTCAACTTCTAGATTCAATCTCTACACGTAGATGCGGCAGTACAATTATAACATGGAGAGGCTTGTTTAG
The DNA here is from genome assembly GCA_037954035.1 of Rosalia funebris. Taxonomy (NCBI): domain Eukaryota; kingdom Metazoa; phylum Arthropoda; class Insecta; order Coleoptera; family Cerambycidae; genus Rosalia; species Rosalia funebris. The sequence goes on from JAZFAV010000015.1 coordinate 39,895,095, forward strand.
TCTACAATGTCCCATCAACAATCCTATTAGGATTCATAGATTTGTATTAGACAGATTGAAGCAATATTTTATGTGGATAGACCACATATCTAAAACAGAATCGTAACAAGCGATAAACAAGATGGCTGGAACTAGAAATTTTATGTTGGTAAAAATAATGAAGAAAATCTATGCATGATAATTGTGAGAGTACGAGTTTTCTTTATATCAATATACATGTATCACCTTCTAGTTATATGAAAACATTATGATTTTTTTCATTATTTATTGTAAACCGTTGTAAGAATAATGTAACTTGAATAATTAATTGCAACACCCTCTCTTTTAATATACTTATATCAAGATTTAATCTATTTTTACTCATTCTAATGAACAATATACTAAGAAATGATAATTGTTCCTATTTATTGGTTTAAATTCAAGTACTGTTGTAAATTGACTGTTTAATTTTGAGGCAAAATTATAATTTTAACAATATATGTCTTTGGAATATTGAAGTTGCAGAACCCTCTGTAAATTTAATGATCCACTTTAAGGAAATACACTGATTCTCCTTTGGTCTCAATCTTAAATTACTCTTGAAAAGGTTTGCAATAAAATCCGGTAGAAAATTATTCATTGCTGTACCTTTCGCTTGCTCAAAATATTTAGTTCCAAAGATCCCTACTATAAGAAAATATACTCTAAGTAAATACTATATATTTTATACAACTTTCAAATATATACTATATATAACTTTCTCTGTCTTTTATCTTAAATTACTCTTGAAATTATTTTCAATAAACTACGACATAAAGTTACCCATTGTAGTACTCTGGGGTCATACAAAGTATTAAACATTGAATACGAAATAGTTCAGCTTATACAACAACAACAAAATAATAAAGAAATGCTAAAGTACCTCTTACAATTTCCTTTAGTTGTTGACATACTTAAGAAATCAAACTTAAAAATGTTCTATCTTAATAAATTCTGTTCTGTACGAAACTTCTTTCAATGGCAATTATATGAATAAAGTAATAATATGTGTATAGAGATTGGGACAGATTTCTTGTTCAAGTCGTTATTGAGAGGTATAAAAAACCCATTTTCTTTCACATCAAAGATCTAATAACGTCAATTTGTCCAGCAAAACCACATTTAATATAGTTTATCCAGATTTCCACCGTTTATAAAAAAACCACCAACTTTAATTTTTGTAACAACCCTTTCGCCCACTTCTTATGACAACAATAATGCATTTATTGATAAATGCTGAGTTGAACATTTGGACGCAATGCACCCAATGTGAATATTAATAAAAAGACACACTATAAGTTGTTTATTTGCAACATCTCTATTATTTCTAATTCCAGAAATATACTTTCAAGTGTAATGTTAATAAATAACTTCCAGGAATGGAGTGTATAATTTGAAAGTAAAGAGTCGACGGCAAACCCAATTGCAATGTATATTTATAGTCTGATCTCTTACTGGTAAGTTGTCAGCATAAATAGGGAAATATTGTTTACAAATCGTACGTTATTTTTCAGGTATACAGTGCGCGTTTAAAGTCTCTTTTCCTAACTCCCTCTAAAGTTTAAAATTTTGATGTTAGCAGATTACGTAACATATACTTTAGATTTTAAGTAGCCCCATACAAATAAATCTGAGGGCGTTTGATTTGAAGACCGAGCAGGCCCTTTCTAGGCCCAGGCATTGTACCTCAACGTCCAATCCAGCTGTTAAGATTGATATCCTTAGATCATTGATACCCTTTGCACAATTTTTGCAGATATTCCACGAACAACTACAGTTTATAACTATAAATGCGCATTGTATATGCAAAATATAGTTGTTTATACCACAACTATATTTTAGTCCATCCTATCTATATATAGTTTAATTGTTTTGAGTGATATTCACACCTTCTTGGAAAGTTGAATAAAGCTATATTAGAATAAAATTATTAATTACTTTCGCATTTAAACAGAGCTTCGCCGAAATAATCACGATTGTTATACCAAAAAAAGCCAGAAAATGAACTGTCGTGTATAAACCCATTTCACTATTACCTATTATTTCAAAATTGTTCAAAAGAGTACTACTGAAGAGTATTAAACTGTATAAAGAGATAAAGGCTGTGATTCCTGAGCATTAATTCGTATTGAGAGAGAAATATTCAATAATTCACCAGGTGCACAGAATCACACATATGATAAAAAAGGTTTGTGAGAATAAAAAATATGCGCGACAATTTTCATTTACATTATACAAGCAAGCCTTCAACAAGATGCGGCATGAATATTTTTCCCACACAAATGGTAGGATATCATGGGATCATGCATAACAAGAATTAAACAAGAAGAAAGATATTCGGCGATAATAGAAGTTAAGGTAGGAGTACCGCAGGGAAGCATACTAGGGCCAACCCTCTACTTGATATATACATATACTATTGACATGCCGAATACAAATGATATTAACATAGTCACATTTGTCAGTAATACTGCTATATTAGCAGAAAAGTATACCACTGAAGAAAATATCATGAAACATCAAAGAGAACATGGTGAAATAGCGTCGTGTACCGGGAAATGAAAATGAACTTAAACGAAATCCATCTCGTTTCATCTATAAAACTACATATTGTTCTAGGTTCATTCCTAGATATTTTGATGTATTCTTATAAGGAATTGTTTCGTTATGATCTCTTACTGGGATATATAATAACGAAACCATTCTTTATAAGAATACATCAAAATATCTAGGAATGAACCTATAGATGCCAATCTATGATCGAAGAACCATATGAAAGGGAAAAAGAAGAAACATGAAACACATTACATAAATTAGATGTCTATTAAATATAAACTTAAAAAAATATTTTGGTAGTGAGAAGAAAAACGTCAATTATTCAGATACAATAAGATACTGTAGAACAAACAAGTTTTGTCGCCTATATGGACCTACTGGATCCAATCGTGAAATTATGCAAAGAAGAGTAATGTAGATAACATTATAATAAGGTTCTTAGGTACACTCTGTGGTATATCGGACTTACATCAAGATCTCAACCTATTACAACAGAATACATAATGAAATTTACAAGAAGACAGATTACAGATACATAGTAACACTGAAGTTCTACAACTTCTGGGTAATTACTACGAAATAATCATAGGAAGATGACTTCAGAGGATGAAAGTTGATGAAACCCTTCGAATTTGTTTTGGTGCCGATACAGTGTACGAGCACAGATTGCGCATTTCATACGTAAATACGTTAAAGCTATATTAATACATCAAGGACAGCTAACTAAAGACCATTGGGACCAAGATACGTACATTGGATCGATCATATTAAGGAGCACATACCTTAATCGAACACGACTAACCTATATACTAATTCTAGTACTACCCATATACTAATTTTAGTAAATAATATAAAAATTATGCTTTTTTTGCTCCTGGAACATTACAATATCTGAATAGTTGCTAATATTCATATTGAATACTCTTCCTATCTGAAGGTGATAGCTGCTCTTGTAAAAGCTAAGTGCCACTTCATCACATCGTCACCTTACGCGTTGGCATTAAATATTTCCCCTCAAATATGCATGATAGATTAGATCAGAAAGCAACATTCTTCTTCTGAACGTACCGAAGAGAAACGTTAAGACCGGAGGCTAAAATTAGACACACATACACCCACCCGTCCGTACCGTACACGGAGCGCGCGGATAAGATCTTAAATCTTGTACATTTTTTTTATAGATGAAATGTCAGAGGTTTGCAAGTCAGCAGCCTTCGAGCAAATTAATTTCATAATATTTCATCGTGAAATTTACCACCTGGTGGGTGATATGTGCCTCGATTAAGCTTAGAACGTGTTTACTAATTTGGGTACTGCCAAATTAACAAACGCCAATTAAATACTATCAGCGCCAATTATGAGTGAGGTCATTTTGTTACAATATGTTCTGCATAAATCTCTTTTTCAAAGACGTATCGTTCATGGTATCGTATCCTTCATAATATGGCAATATTCATTGACAGTGGTAACAAACTGTAGATGAGAGGATTTGGAACCGAGCATGATATTTTTACTGATCTTTACCGGGCTAGAAGAGCAATACTCCTCATAATTAAAACAAAAAAAAAAAGTGGTTCTAGGTTGGAAAAGGTTTCTTCAGGTAAAAAGTAAAAAGTTTCTTTACTTTCCTAACATTGAACTAGTAACTAATTCAGTCATTATTTGAGTTGTAATGTTCACCACTAAAGGATACTCTGATTGTACCAGGGATTATCATCATCGTATTACTCTTCCAGTCTCGAACTTCCGAATCGACGCAAATTACATTGAATACAACGTAAATCGATCTTCTGAACATGACAGTACTTTACCGATTTACTAGTACCGATTTAACGAGAAACTGGCTGTTTTCCAGTGGCGGTGCGTGATCCTAAGATTGGGGGTGCACATAAAATAATGATAATCATAAGAATAATAAGAATATCTCTAATATGAGATAAATATTTATATGTTATATTTAATATGATCTCTTATGTTATATTTAATATGATCTCTTATATTTAATATGATCTCTTACTAAAGTAATTAATAATTTTATTCTAATATAGCTTTATTCAACTTTCCAAGAAGGTGTGAATATCACTCAAAACAATTAAACTATATATAGATAGGATGGACTAAAATATAGTTGTGGTATAAACAACTATATTTTGCATATACAATGCGCATTTATAGTTATAAACTGTAGTTGTTCGTGGAATATCTGCAAAAATTGTGCAAAGGGTATCAATGATCTAAGGATATCAATCTTAACAGCTGGATTGGACGTTGAGGTACAATGCCTGGGCCTAGAAAGGGCCTGCTCGGTCTTCAAATCAAACGCCCTCAGATTTTGCTGTTGGTCACTGACGTTTTGCTGTTGATCACTTTGATCAATAGTTAAATTTGATTTCTTTGCCATTTATATTTAAAACACTCTATATAATAGGTAAACGAAAGTTGTCTATAAGTTAAATTGTTGATAGATGAACCTAGCCTAACACAATATTTATATATATCACACTACACGAAAATAACAAAGATAAATTCAGATAACGTTAATATATACTTGAATTAAAATAGTGCAGTTAATAGTTTCTCGTTGTATATCATTCATTACGTTAGCAATGCTGGATTCCTCAACGCCATACCTATTTATCTTAATTGGTCATGTTGGTACATACATTTTATATTCAAGATAATCGTGTCAAATACGACAAGAATTTTTTTATAGTGCCACTATACAGGAACGTACTAGGTTAAACTGAATTTTAGTAATACTGAATCTTTAATTGCTAAATAATGTTCTTGAATTGTCAAAAATAACATTGACATCGTTAAAGAGTCTTGTAATACTTAATTACTTGATAAGACGAGAAAGTGATCCTTAGAAATATTATAATTTCATAATTATTTATAAAATATTGTGTCTCATAATCTACATTTTTCATAGTTTTGAAGATAAAGAGATATGATTGTGAATGGTTAATTTATACAATAACAATAACAAAAATCGTCTTACTACAGTTAACATGAACATTTGAAAACAAAAAATAATTGTTCGAATATGCGTTAACATCCAAATCAACGAAATACATTGTGAACATTTTATAACATGGAAACATTTATATGTGTTAGACTAAAGTCCTCTGGTGGACAAAGAAATGGATATCCATTAATAACCTACCAAAAAATAAAACCCGCCACGAGTAGGATTTGACATCTGGCCCGGATGGGAACCGAACGACAGACAGCTGTTTCGAACTTAGTTCTCATCAGTGTCGTACACGGTACGCCGATCCAGGACAAATGCCGAATGAAATCCGTGGGGTATACATCTACATCGATACGATCTATGTCAGTAACATATAAGTCGGGAATCGAGAAACTAACTACCAAATCGCAAACGGCACTCATGAGAACTGATAAGTTCGAAACAGCTGTCTGTCGTTCGGTCCCACCCGGGACAGATGTCGAAATTTACCCATGGCGGGTTTTATTTTTTGAAATCTTGTCTGATCGTGCAGAAACACGAGAAAGGGGTCGAGAATCGCTTTTAGGTATAATTCAATGTCTCGCGGGCTTTAACCCGAGGAGTAGTTGTTTCCTATTGCAATTATGTAATAGTCTTGCTATTCGGGAACTACTTGATAACTGCTTGGCGGTTTGGTAGTTCCTTTCTCGATTCCCGACTTATATGTTACTGGAATAATCTACCAGTTAAAAAAATGCCTACGATGGAATAAGGCTTCATTATATTGATATCAAGACATCGTGTTCTTCTTACTCTTGTACATTAAGTAGTTTTCAAACAATTTTTCCAAAATGTAGTGTATTCGATAAATAATGAAAATAATAGAAATTAATTTGCATGGTTTTCATAATTATTTCCAGCTAACTATTTTTGTATGGTTTTCTTTATTAAATTAAATTTCTTCTTTGAATTTTTGTGTTAAGTTGCATAGGATTTATACAAATTGTGTATAAAATGTAAATCATTTTCTATAGATCTTCCTTCAACATCTCTTACCATTTATATTACTAGATATTTTTCAAAACTACAAGAGATATGTCAGTATACAAGGTACGTTATGTTCAAAAACTTAGGTTATATTCATATCACAAAAAATTTTTTTTGTGCTATGAAGAAAAACAAGATCAATAGTCCAAAGTATTTAGTTCGTTTAAAAAAAAACCTAAAATCTTGAAATGCATGTAATCAGATTAGCGACCCTTATGAAATTCCAACTATATCTTTGATAGAATAGACAAACTTTTTTTTCAGAAGAACTTTAAATTATTATTTTCTACCATTCTATTTCTTCTCTTCTTTATGTTTTTCCACATACTTCTTTTCTCGCCGACTTTCTCCAATACTTCTTCGTTTTTAACCCTATCGGTCCATGGTATTTTCATCATTCTTCGGTAACACCACATCTCAAAAGCTTCTAATTTCTTCCTACTTGTTTCCCCTACCGTCCAGGTTTCGCAACCGTATAGTGCCCTGCTCCATACATACGTTTTCAAAAATCTCTTCCTTGTTTCTAAGTGTATTACCCCCGAGCATAAAAGAGCTTTTTTTTTGTTAAAAGCTACTCGACCCTGCGCTATTCTTTGTTTTATGTCTTCATCGTTTCTTCCATCCCAATTTATTTTACTTCCTAAATAAGTGAAGTCTTTAACTTCCTCCAATCTTTCATTATTAATTTGTACTTTCGTTTTTGCTCTGCTCTCGCGCCCTCTGCACACTAACACTTTAGTTTTGTTTTTATTCACCCTCATTCCGTATTCCTCTGTCAACACTGCCTCCATTTCGTTCAATGATGACTCTAATTCCTCCTTACTAGATGCTAATACTGCTATATCATCCGCGAATCTCAGCATTTTTAGTTTCTGTCCCTGTACTTTAATCCCGAAATCCACTCTATCTTTTACCACATTAATCGCCTCTTCGATGTACAGATTAAAAATTAGTGGCGATAGCGTACATCCTTGTCTTACTCCTTTCCTAATACCTACTTCCCTTTTTTCCCCTTCTACTTCTATAACAGCAGTTTGCTCTTTGTATAGATTGTGTACTAATCTCCTATCTCTATACTTCATTCTCGCGCTCTTTAGTATCTCGAACATTTTTTCCCATCTTACGTTATCAAAAGCTTTTTCTAAATCTAAACTTTTCTAAATCTAAAAAAAGCTTTTTCTAAAATTAAACTATTTAATTAAAATAAATAATACTTATAGAATAAAATATACGACATTGGCCATATATAGGGTATTCTGACTCTATTTAGGTAAGCATTTTCAGAATCGGTTTGGTATAGAAAGAAGAAATGTTAAACTAAATATTTTGTCTATTTCCGAACACAGGGTGCGGTATAATATGGAATAATGTATGTAACATTTTAATTATTATATGTCTTGTATAAAAATATTTCAAATAAGTTTTTTGTATAGGATTTACATGTATAGCATATATGTATTGCTCTAGATTATGTGTTGCATAGTATTTATCATATAGCATATTGAATGGCATACAGCTATTTATTTTACATATGTTGGTGACCTTGAAACTGTATTTTCGGCCAAGCCCGCCGTTATAGCATTCAACTTTGTTTTTTAAAGTGGTAATCTACCTACATCTACCTATTTTATCATATTCTGATCAGCTCATTATTTTACACATGATTGAATAAAATTTTCATTAAGAAAATTTTCAGAAACGTCAATCGTTTGGTCATTCCTCCACTCTATTGCCCCTCTACGCCCTGCCCCCCTGTAGGGAAAATCTCAATAATTTTTCACCATAATTTGCTCTACAACTCCTTAACATTCAGTAACGTATTATTGCTTGAAAGTAATTAATATGAAAAGCCTACAGAGTTAACAGTATGTAACGTAATCAATAAACTTGAAGATAAGGGTTCTGCATTGATAAGGCAACAACAATATGTCTTCATCGTAGTCGTTCAGATGAAAATATTGCTGCAGTGAGAGAAAGTGTACGGGAATATCCAAATACATCAATTAAACGTCATGCATAATAATTGTACTGTCAAGAGTCACCACGCATCGGTTTTTAAAGAAAGATATGCATCTGTCAGCATACAAAATTCAGTTGACATAACAATTAACAGTTGCAAACCATTTACAACGTCGTATATTTAGTAACTGGGTGTTAGAAAGGAAAGAAGGTGATGCTGATTTTTACAACAAAATTTTGTTCAGCGATGAAGCACATTTTGCACATGCCCCTAGTAAACTATATAATTGAAGACATAATATTTAGAGCATCGTTGGCCATTTGTTTTATCACACCGTGAAACGCTACAGCTAGTTTTTTTATTTTATTATAGTATGTGAAATTGATACAACTGCTATATTTTTATATAATCACTTAAGTACATTTAAACAGAGCAGTTGTCTTATGTCTAGTAGCTGACTTTCTATATATGTACGGTGTCTCAGTTGGAACTATATGATTTGTATTGCGCGCCATTTGTGTGCTGTCAAAGATATGGAGTTGATATTTTACCACTGTCACAATATATATGGATTTCGAAGTTGTTAATTCGAATTTGCAGTTCTAATTTTCTTTTTTAGTTTTAATAGAAAACGCGCAGTGCCGGTGGGCTATAAGGTGCGCTAGTGCGCGCGCACTACCGTCAATTTAGCATTAATAATTTTATTTAGTAATTAATGGATGCATTCTTAATTTATCGCCTTTCCGCATCCCTAGCGTTAATACCATCTAAATATTATATGGCCGCAGCGTTACGAATCCACTAGACGCTAGGTCTCGATCGGTTTCCGGTCGCGGCACGGCGATCGTGCTTCCGTGCAATATGAAAAAGCGAACGCGTATTGTTACTGCTTGCCCCTCTACAATTAGGAAAAGTAGTGGGCGAATTCTATAGATATTATGTGCAGAGTTTAAGAGCGCACGAAATTGAGAGAGGTTAGAATCGGTTAGTTTGTGAATTGTTTTCGTACATCGCTTGTCTCCTAAGCTGTCTTATCGCTTACGTTTTATAAATATGAACTCGGGTTTTCGGTTAGAATCTAGTTTGGAATAATGAATTCTATTCAAAACTTATTAAAAACTCCATTCTGTAGCTTGAGTTTGGAGGAAAAAGTGCAAATTAAAACTCTAGGTAGGCCCACTCCACAAATTAATTTAAAATTAGCCGTGAAAGGAAAAAATAAACAATTTGTAAGAACATTTAATAATGACTTATTTAAAAAACATTTGTGGTTAAGTGGATGCGATGTATTGAACGCAGTGTTTTGTTTTCCGTGTGTTTTGTTTGGCGGGGAAACACCTTGGACCAAAACTGGAGTAACGGATTTAAATCACATTAACGAGAAAATAAAAAAACATGCAAATTCTGCTGGACACATGAATAATGTTTTGAATTTAGCCATGCTAGGCACTGCAAATATTGCGACAATGCTCGATTCTGCTCATCGACGAGCAGTGGCAGCACACAATGAAGCGGTTTCAAAAAACAGATATGTTTTAAACATTATTATTAACTGTATTCGTTTTTGTGGAAATTTTGAACTGGCCCTAAGAGGACACGATGAATCGGAAACATCATTCAATCCAGGCATTTTTCGTGGGTTGATTGATTTCAGTGCCGAATTAGACGAGGCTATGAAGTATCATTTACAAAACGCGGCGGCTTTTAAAGGAACTTCTAATACTAAACAAAACGAGCTACTTCAGTGCATGCTTGAAGTTTGTCAAGATGAAATAACCATTGAAATTAAAAAATCCACTTTTGTTGCTATAATAGCAGACGAAACTACAGACGTTTCTACAATTTTTCAGTTGGCTTTAATATGTCGTTACATGGTGGGTGGAAAGCCTGTAGAAAGATTCTGGAGTTTTTTAAAATCAGTAGGACATGATGCAGAGTCATTGGCAGAGTGTTTAAAAAGTGAACTAGACTACCACGTTAAAAATGACCCACATAAATTGATTGCTCAAACATATGATGGAGCTGCCGTTATGAGTGGATCATCGAATGGAGTTCAAGCCAGGATTAAGATGAGTTATCCAACTGCCCAATATGTGCATTGTTATGCGCATCAATTAAATTTAATTATGGCAAATGCGGCTTCTGCTAATCGGAACGTACGAGTATTCTTTGCAAATTTGGGAGGGTTTTGCTCATTTTTCTCTAATTCCGCACAATGTACCGCAGTTCTTGATGAAGTAGTAGGAACTCGATTACCCCGATCAGCACCTACAAGATGGAATTTAAATTCTAGAATAGTAAATACTGTGTTTGAAAACAAAGAAGAATTTCTGGAATGTGTAGAATTGATTGAGATGAAAAAAAGTCACATACAACATCCACCTACTATTGATAAAGCCAGTGGATTGAAAAGAACTTTAATGGATAACGATTTTCTATTCTGGTTAGGTAATTCTCAGAAAATTATGCCACATGTCAACATTCTGTATAATCAGTTACAAAAAAGAGAAACTGATTCAGTTTATGTAAAAACATCTATAGATGGTTTTATTAGAGAAATTTCTGCAATACGAAATAGCACCGAAACCTCCAGAAGCACTGAAGATGAACCAAATAAAATACAACCAATAAAAAGGAGACGAGTAGACACTTCTACGGAAGACAAAAATAGAGAACTAAAGGAAGTGTGTGACATTATAATATGTCAAGCTAAGGAGAGATTTAATTTTACTGGACACTTGGTAGCATCCAATTTACTTCTCCCAGAAAAATTTTCGGAATATGTTAAAAAATTTCCCGAAAATTACTTAAAACAAACAGTCGAATCTTATCCGTTTTTGGACATAAATAAATTACGTACCGAGTTGTCCTTAATTTATCAAAGAGTTGAGTTTAGAAATTTAAGCGGAGCTCTATTACTAAATACATTTATTAATTCCAATAAGCTAGAGTCAACTTTTGGAGAAAGTGCTAAATTATTGAAAATCATCATTACAATACCTGTTTCGTCAGCAGAAGCCGAAAGGTGTTTCTCGACTTTAAGACGAATAAAGAGATTTTTGCGCAACACCATGTGCCAGGAAAGACTGTCGGCATTGGCTATGCTCTCCATTGAAAAAGACTTTATTACAAATATCGAAAATTTTAACAACAAAGTAATTGAAAAATTTGCACAGTATAAAAATCGCAGAATTGAGCTCATTTACAAAGAAAATTAGGGAAGTTTTCAAATTAATAAAGTTAATAAGAATATCCTTAATATGAGATAAATATTTATCTCATATTAAATCATCATCATTAGGTCATCAGTCCTAAGACTGGTTGGACGCTAACCTCCAGCTTCTCCTATCTTGTGCTAACCTACGCATTTCGCTAATTGTGCTACAACCTACATCCCTTACTATTTGCGAGCAGTAGTCTAATCTAGGCCTACCTCTGCCTTTCTTCACTCCTATTTCTGCCTCCAAAATATCGCGGACTATTCCCCCATGTCTCAGCAAGTGGCCTACCATTCTATCTCTTCTCTTCTTTAAGTTTTTCCACATACTCCTTTTCTCGCCGACTTTCTCCAATACTTCTTCGTTTCTAACCCTATCAGTCCATGGTATTTTCATCATTCTTCGGTAACACCACATCTCAAAAGCTTCTAATTTCTTCCTACTTGCTTCCCCTACCGTCCAGGTTTCGCAGCCGTAAAGTGCCGTGCTCCATACATATGTTTTCAAAAATCTCTTCCTTGTTTCTAAGTTTATTACCCCCGAGCATAAAAGTTCTTTCTTTTTGTTAAAAGCTACTCGACCCTGCGCTATTCTTTGTTTTATGTCTTTATCGCTTCTTCCATCCCAATTTATTTTACTTCCTAAATAAGTGAAGTCTTTAACTTCCTCCAATCTTTCATTATTAATTTGTACTTTCGTTTTTGCTCTGCTCTCGCGCCCTCTGCACACTAACACTTTAGTTTTGTTTTTATTCACCCTCATTCCGTATTCCTCTGTCAACACTGCCTCCATTTCGTTCAATGCTGATTCTAGTTCCTCCTTACTAGATGCTAATACTGCTATATCATCCGCGAATCTCAGCATTTTTAGTTTCTGTCCCTGTACTTTAATCCCGAAATCTACTCTATCTTTTACCACATTAATCGCCTCTTCGATGTACAGATTAAAAATTAGTGGTGATAGCGTACATCCTTGTCTTACTCCTTTCCTAATACCTACTTCCCTTTCTTCCCCTTCTACTTCTATAACAGCAGTTTGCTCTATGTATAGATTGTGTACTACTCTCCTATCTCTATAATAGACACATGTGGCATAATGTTGACATGTGGCATAATTTTCTGAGAATTACCTAACCAGAATAGAAAATCGTTATCCATTAAAGTTCTTTTCAATCCACTGGCTTTATCAATAGTAGGTGGATGTTGTATGTGACTTTTTTTCATCTCAATCAATTCTACACATTCCAGAAATTCTTCTTTGTTTTCAAACACAGTATTTACTATTCTAGAATTTAAATTCCATCTTGTAGGTGCTGATCGGGGTAATCGAGTTCCTACTACTTCATCAAGAACTGCGGTACATTGTGCGGAATTAGAGAAAAATGAGCAAAACCCTCCCAAATTTGCAAAGAATACTCGTACGTTCCGATTAGCAGAAGCCGCATTTGCCATAATTAAATTTAATTGATGCGCATAACAATGCACATATTGGGCAGTTGGATAACTCATCTTAATCCTGGCTTGAACTCCATTCGATGATCCACTCATAACGGCAGCTCCATCATATGTTTGAGCAATCAATTTATGTGGGTCATTTTTAACGTGGTAGTCTAGTTCACTTTTTAAACACTCTGCCAATGACTCTGCATCATGTCCTACTGATTTTAAAAAACTCCAGAATCTTTCTACAGGCTTTCCACCCACCATGTAACGACATATTAAAGCCAACTGAAAAATTGTAGAAACGTCTGTAGTTTCGTCTGCTATTATAGCAACAAAAGTGGATTTTTTAATTTCAATGGTTATTTCATCTTGACAAACTTCAAGCATGCACTGAAGTAGCTCGTTTTGTTTAGTATTAGAAGTTCCTTTAAAAGCCGCCGCGTTTTGTAAATGATACTTCATAGCCTCGTCTAATTCGGCACTGAAATCAATCAACCCACGAAAAATGCCTGGATTGAATGATGTTTCCGATTCATCGTGTCCTCTTAGGGCCAGTTCAAAATTTCCACAAAAACGAATACAGTTAATAATAATGTTTAAAACATATCTGTTTTTTGAAACCGCTTCATTGTGTGCTGCCACTGCTCGTCGATGAGCAGAATCGAGCATTGTCGCAATATTTGCAGTGCCTAGCATGGCTAAATTCAAAACATTATTCATGTGTCCAGCAGAATTTGCATGTTTTTTTATTTTCTCGTTAATGTGATTTAAATCCGTTACTCCAGTTTTGGTCCAAGGTGTTTCCCCGCCAAACAAAACACACGGAAAACAAAACACTGCGTTCAATACATCGCATCCACTTAACCACAAATGTTTTTTAAATAAGTCATTATTAAATGTTCTTACAAATTGTTTATTTTTTCCTTTCACGGCTAATTTTAAATTAATTTGTGGAGTGGGCCTACCTAGAGTTTTAATTTGCACTTTTTCCTCCAAACTCAAGCTACAGAATGGAGTTTTTAATAAGTTTTGAATAGAATTCATTATTCCAAACTAGATTCTAACCGAAAACCCGAGTTCATATTTATAAAACGTAAGCGATAAGACAGCTTAGGAGACAAGCGATGTACGAAAACAATTCACAAACTAACCGATTCTAACCTCTCTCAATTTCGTGCGCTCTTAAACTCTGCACATAATATCTATAGAATTCGCCCACTACTTTTCCTAATTGTAGAGGGGCAAGCAGTAACAATACGCGTTCGCTTTTTCATATTGCACGGAAGCACGATCGCCGTGCCGCGACCGGAAACCGATCGAGACCTAGCGTCTAGTGGATTCGTAACGCTGCGGCCATATAATATTTAGATGGTATTAACGCTAGGGATGCGGAAAGGCGATAAATTAAGAATGCATCCATTAATTACTAAATAAAATTATTAATGCTAAATTGACGGTAGTGCGCGCGCACTAGCGCACCTTATAGCCCACCGGCACTGCGCGTTTTCTATTAAAACTAAAAAAGAAAATTAGAACTGCAAATTCGAATTAACAACTTCGAAATCCATATATATTGTGACAGTGGTAAAATATCAACTCCATATCTTTGACAGCACACAAATGGCGCGCAATACAAATCATATAGTTCCAACTGAGACACCGTACATATATAGAAAGTCAGCTACTAGACATAAGACAACTGCTCTGTTTAAATGTACTTAAGTGATTATATAAAAATATAGCAGTTGTATCAATTTCACATACTATAATAAAATAAAAAAACTAGCTGTAGCGTTTCACGGTGTGATAAAACAAATGGCCAACGATGCTCTAAATATTATGTCTTCAATTATATAGTTTACTAGGGGCATGTGCAAAATGTGCTTCATCGCTGAACAAAATTTTGTTGTAAAAATCAGCATCACCTTCTTTCCTTTCTAACACCCAGTTACTAAATATACGACGTTGTAAATGGTTTGCAACTGTTAATTGTTATGTCAACTGAATTTTGTATGCTGACAGATGCATATCTTTCTTTAAAAACCGATGCGTGGTGACTCTTGACAGTACAATTATTATGCATGACGTTTAATTGATGTATTTGGATATTCCCGTACACTTTCTCTCACTGCAGCAATATTTTCATCTGAACGACTACGATGAAGACATATTGTTGTTGCCTTATCAATGCAGAACCCTTATCTTCAAGTTTATTGATTACGTTACATACTGTTAACTCTGTAGGCTTTTCATATTAATTACTTTCAAGCAATAATACGTTACTGAATGTTAAGGAGTTGTAGAGCAAATTATGGTGAAAAATTATTGAGATTTTCCCTACAGGGGGGCAGGGCGTAGAGGGGCAATAGAGTGGAGGAATGACCAAACGATTGACGTTTCTGAAAATTTTCTTAATGAAAATTTTATTCAATCATGTGTAAAATAATGAGCTGATCAGAATATGATAAAATAGGTAGATGTAGGTAGATTACCACTTTAAAAAACAAAGTTGAATGCTATAACGGCGGGCTTGGCCGAAAATACAGTTTCAAGGTCACCAACATATGTAAAATAAATAGCTGTATGCCATTCAATATGCTATATGATAAATACTATGCAACACATAATCTAGAGCAATACATATATGCTATACATGTAAATCCTATACAAAAAACTTATTTGAAATATTTTTATACAAGACATATAATAATTAAAATGTTACATACATTATTCCATATTATACCGCACCCTGTGTTCGGAAATAGACAAAATATTTAGTTTAACATTTCTTCTTTCTATACCAAACCGATTCTGAAAATGCTTACCTAAATAGAGTCAGAATACCCTATATATGGCCAATGTCGTATATTTTATTCTATAAGTATTATTTATTTTAATTAAATAGTTTAATTTTAGAAAAAGCTTTTTTTAGATTTAGAAAAGTTTAGATTTAGAAAAAGCTTTTGATAACGTAAGATGGGAAAAAATGTTCGAGATACTAAAGAGCGCGAGAATGAAGTATAGAGATAGGAGATTAGTACACAATCTATACAAAGAGCAAACTGCTGTTATAGAAGTAGAAGGGGAAAAAAGGGAAGTAGGTATTAGGAAAGGAGTAAGACAAGGATGTACGCTATCGCCACTAATTTTTAATCTGTACATCGAAGAGGCGATTAATGTGGTAAAAGATAGAGTGGATTTCGGGATTAAAGTACAGGGACAGAAACTAAAAATGCTGAGATTCGCGGATGATATAGCAGTATTAGCATCTAGTAAGGAGGAATTAGAGTCATCATTGAACGAAATGGAGGCAGTGTTGACAGAGGAATACGGAATGAGGGTGAATAAAAACAAAACTAAAGTGTTAGTGTGCAGAGGGCGCGAGAGCAGAGCAAAAACGAAAGTACAAATTAATAATGAAAGATTGGAGGAAGTTAAAGACTTCACTTATTTAGGAAGTAAAATAAATTGGGATGGAAGAAACGATGAAGACATAAAACAAAGAATAGCGCAGGGTCGAGTAGCTTTTAACAAAAAAAAAGCTCTTTTATGCTCGGGGGTAATACACTTAGAAACAAGGAAGAGATTTTTGAAAACGTATGTATGGAGCAGGGCACTATACGGTTGCGAAACCTGGACGGTAGGGGAAACAAGTAGGAAGAAATTAGAAGCTTTTGAGATGTGGTGTTACCGAAGAATGATGAAAATACCATGGACCGATAGGGTTAAAAACGAAGAAGTATTGGAGAAAGTCGGCGAGAAAAGAAGTATGTGGAAAAACATAAAGAAGAGAAGAAATAGAATGGTAGAAAATAATAATTTAAAGTTCTTCTGAAAAAAAAGTTTGTCTATTCTATCAAAGATATAGTTGGAATTTCATAAGGGTCGCTAATCTGATTACATGCATTTCAAGATTTTAGGTTTTTTTTTAAACGAACTAAATACTTTGGACTATTGATCTTGTTTTTCTTCATAGCACAAAAAAAATTTTTTGTGATATGAATATAACCTAAGTTTTTGAACATAACGTACCTTGTATACTGACATATCTCTTGTAGTTTTGAAAAATATCTAGTAATATAAATGGTAAGAGATGTTGAAGGAAGATCTATAGAAAATGATTTACATTTTATACACAATTTGTATAAATCCTATGCAACTTAACACAAAAATTCAAAGAAGAAATTTAATTTAATAAAGAAAACCATACAAAAATAGTTAGCTGGAAATAATTATGAAAACCATGCAAATTAATTTCTATTATTTTCATTATTTATCGAATACACTACATTTTGGAAAAATTGTTTGAAAACTACTTAATGTACAAGAGTAAGAAGAACACGATGTCTTGATATCAATATAATGAAGCCTTATTCCATCGTAGGCATTTTTTTAACTGGTAGATTATTCCAGTAACATATAAGTCGGGAATCGAGAAAGGAACTACCAAACCGCCAAGCAGTTATCAAGTAGTTCCCGAATAGCAAGACTATTACATAATTGCAATAGGAAACAACTACTCCTCGGGTTAAAGCCCGCGAGACATTGAATTATACCTAAAAGCGATTCTCGACCCCTTTCTCGTGTTTCTGCACGATCAGACAAGATTTCAAAAAATAAAACCCGCCATGGGTAAATTTCGACATCTGTCCCGGGTGGGACCGAACGACAGACAGCTGTTTCGAACTTATCAGTTCTCATGAGTGCCGTTTGCGATTTGGTAGTTAGTTTCTCGATTACTGACTTATATGTTACTGACATAGATCGTATCGATGTAGATGTATACCCCACGGATTTCATTCGGCATTTGTCCTGGATCGGCGTACCGTGTACGACACTGATGAGAACTAAGTTCGAAACAGCTGTCTGTCGTTCGGTTCCCATCCGGGCCAGATGTCAAATCCTACTCGTGGCGGGTTTTATTTTTTGGTAGATTATTAATGGATATCCATTTCTTTGTCCACCAGAGGACTTTAGTCTAACACATATAAATGTTTCCATGTTATAAAATGTTCACAATGTATTTCGTTGATTTGGATGTTAACGCATATTCGAACAATTATTTTTTGTTTTCAAATGTTCATGTTAACTGTAGTAAGACGATTTTTGTTATTGTTATTGTATAAATTAACCATTCACAATCATATCTCTTTATCTTCAAAACTATGAAAAATGTAGATTATGAGACACAATATTTTATAAATAATTATGAAATTATAATATTTCTAAGGATCACTTTCTCGTCTTATCAAGTAATTAAGTATTACAAGACTCTTTAACGATGTCAATGTTATTTTTGACAATTCAAGAACATTATTTAGCAATTAAAGATTCAGTATTACTAAAATTCAGTTTAACCTAGTACGTTCCTGTATAGTGGCACTATAAAAAAATTCTTGTCGTATTTGACACGATTATCTTGAATATAAAATGTATGTACCAACATGACCAATTAAGATAAATAGGTATGGCGTTGAGGAATCCAGCATTGCTAACGTAATGAATGATATACAACGAGAAACTATTAACTGCACTATTTTAATTCAAGTATATATTAACGTTATCTGAATTTATCTTTGTTATTTTCGTGTAGTGTGATAGATATAAATATTGTGTTAGGCTAGGTTCATCTATCAACAATTTAAGTTATAGACAACTTTCGTTTACCTATTATATAGAGTGTTTTAAATATAAATGGCAAAGAAATCAAATTTAACTATTGATCAAAGTGATCAACAGCAAAACGTCATAAAATCCCAATCTGTGAAGTTTAAGTAAGAACTCTCAGCTGTTCTTAGACAATTCGCAAAACTAAATTTGCATCAATATAATCCGGAGCTCATTCACAACTATCAAAAGGGCGACACCATTATCTGTAAATTTTGTGAATTAATACATTTAGAGCTGTGACTAATGAAGACATAATTGAATTATTATTAATTCAATTATATCTTCATTATATCATTATTATTGGCTTTTTTTTGATAACGTTTATTGATAACGTGAAACCCCAATATTAATATTATTTGGAAGGAGAAGCGGTGAGCATGGGTCTGGTCATAGCAAAGGAGAAGAAGTGCTTACATACAGGGAAGAGAAGAGGAAGCTAAGGGAAATGATTAAATCCCAAAAAAAAGGAAATGGAAGGAGCTATGCCTTGACTTAGATAGGGATGTGTGGGGAGAAACCTATAAGCTAGTAGTCAAAAGAACTGGTGGCTACCAGCGGTCTCTACCCCTCGAAAGGATGAAGGAGGCGGAGGATCCTCTTTTCCCCACGAGAGTGCCAGCACCGTGGGTGCATAGGATACAGGGGGAGGTGGCTCCGTTCACGGAGGGTAAGCTGAAGGTGGTGCTGTCAGTAATGAACGGAGCCATCAACAGCGGAGTCTTCCCGGGGTGCTGGAAGGGAGGGCGGTTGGTGCTGTTGAGGAAGGAAGGGGAGCCGGAGGGAGTCCCAGTGGCTTATAGGCCCATATGTATCATGAACGTCCTCGGGAAGCTGCTGGAGCATATGATTCTGGCTAAACTTCTCGGGGACATTGAACGGAGTGGAGGGCACTCCCAGAATCAATATGGCTTTAGAGAGGGGAGGTCCACGGTGGACGCAATTATACACATCAGAGAGACGGCACTGGAGGCCTGAACTGCTGGTAGGTTGGGCGCATTAGTTATGCTAGATGTAAAAAAACGCGTTCAACTCGGCGGCCTGGGAGTATATAATGGACAGCTTGAGTCGGAGGAGGGTAGCTGACTGACAACATCATTGGTAGTTACCTGGAGAGCAGGTACATCGAGATGGAGGCTGTGGACGCGAGGCAGGAAAGGAGGATGGTCACATGTGGCGTTCCGCAGGGCTCGGTTCTTGGGCCAGTTCTGTGGAACGTCATGTTCGATGACGCGAGTAGTATAGCAAAGAGGCTACCAGGCCACCCTCGCATTTGTCCGCGGACATTTGATGCGGATGGCATATGGTCATTGTTGATCTGAAGAACTCTTGGCGCAGGTATAAAACAGGTCTGTACAGGTATAAAACAGGTGTGTATCGGTTTAAAACGGGTATGGTGGTATTAGGAAAAAAACATGACGTCATTAAACAAGTTACCATCGGTGCCGAGGTAGGCGGGACACTAATCTGGGGGGGCCACTTGTCCAGCTAGCACAAGCACCGGCTCCGTCCCCCACAAAAAAAATTAATATTAAAATAAAAATTTGTGTATTCAGTATTCAGATATTACCACATAATTTTCTTGTTTACGAGAAATTGCTTAAGGGAGTAGTACTATAGCGGAAGGTAGCTTAACCTAAGATGTCATTCCTCTCTTGTCTGTTTAACTTCACTTACTGCTCTCGTCACCTTATTCTGTCAAGTTCTTTTATAATAAATCTCCCAATTCCTCAACAATAGCTCTTTATTTATTGCTACCTTAACCTTAGTTCAATACCCATTGAAATGGGTAGCGAAATGCGTAGGTTAGCACAAGATAGGAGAAGCTGGAGGTTAGCATCCAACCAGTCTTAGGACTGATGACCTCATGATGAGTTTAATTTTAAATAAATTAAGGAGTAACGGAAGTTACTCCTTAACGTATGGTATTATTAAATTATATAGGGTCTCTCAATAAGGAAGCTCAA
Organism: Rosalia funebris; assembly: GCA_037954035.1. NCBI lineage: Eukaryota > Metazoa > Arthropoda > Insecta > Coleoptera > Cerambycidae > Rosalia > Rosalia funebris. The sequence continues at coordinate 39,915,923 of JAZFAV010000015.1, forward strand.
TTTTTAAACGTATGTAAATAAAACAAGTTCTGTGTGAGATATGCACTCAATTTTTTTTTATTTGAAAGAATATTTTATGGCATTAAGTATGGATTATAACGCCGTTCAAATGGCCGCCACGTCTTTGTTTGTGGTACGTACTCAGGAGGTCCAATTTTCGACTTGGTCGCATAAATCTGACTGAATATGCTAGATGGCGTTCGTTATGTTGACTTTGAGGGCATGAATTGTTTGCGGTTTATTTGTACAGACCTACCCCAAAGGAAGAAATCTAAAGGCGTTAAATCGCACTATCTCGGTGGCCAGTTCACGTCGCCGTTGCGCGAGATAACCATGCCCTCAAATCACTCGTGCAGAATGTCCATCGTGGCATGCGCCGTGTGGCATGTAGCGCCGTTCTGTTGGGACCACATGTAGTCGGTATCCATATCATCCAGTTTAGGCCACAGAAAGCTGCTTATGATCGATCTGCAGGACTCGCCGTTGACGGTTATGGCAATGTCAGTTTCGTTTTGGAAAAAGTACGGACCGATGATTCCGCCAGACCAAAATCCGCACCAAACAGTGACTTCCTCGGGATGCATTTGATGCTGGTGTATCTCGTGCGGATTGGTATCGTCCCAAATCCGACAATTTTGCTTGTTCACATATCCATTCATCCAAAAATGGGCCTCGTCACTAAAGATGATTTTTTGGCAAAATTTGGGTCAACTTCCAACTGCTTCAGAGCCCAATCAGTAAACACACAACGTTGGCTATGATCGTTTACCTTAGTTCCTGTATCAGTTGCATTTTATACAGGTGTGGACCCAAGACCTGAAGCAAAATTCGCCAAGTTGAAGTCGTAGAAAATCCAAGTTCTTATGAACGACGAGAAACTGACCGCCTCGCGATTTTCCTTACACTCTCACGCACAGCAGCGACGTTTTCAGCAGATCTTGCGTCTCGATGACATACGAGGGTTGACTAACTATTTATCAAATCCGTTGACTCGATTTTGGCCACCAAACGTGGTATAGCCGACTCAGCGGGACGGTTGTGACGAGGATAAAAATCACGTAGTGTGCGGAACGTTTTTCCAACGGAGCACTGATTTTATAAATAGAATGTGATGATTTGCACACGTTCTTGAATAATATTACCCTCTACGATGATTTGCCATACACTACTAACTATGATGTTGCTTTAACAACATGGCCGCTATAATCTAACAAATTTCGAGCGTCCCTATTGAAAGATCCTATATATACTTACATACTATATAAGTATATATAAGTTTTGTTAACAGATTGTTATCATTCTACTTCTACGAAGAGCCCTTACGTATTGATAAATAAGAATACCTACGAATTAGAAAAATATTCAGCGCATTTATTTACTCATCAGTCTCATCACCAATAAACGCGAACGGAAACACCTATTCCATTCACCGTAAGCCTTAGTAAGCATTTTGAAATATGTATATTGAACAAGCTCTCTACGTATGCTCTTCAATTATGTAAAAATAGCCCGTGTTGTATTCATAAGTATGATCAATCAATTACTATTGGTTTTTTTCCTGTTAACGCGCGAGAACATGTGTTACTGCCTATATTTAAAAGCATTACTTAAAATTGAAATATGTTGAGCAACTACTTACTGGCCGCATGAATAATGCATTCGAATAGTATATTCATATCGGATATGCTAACTAGACGACGGCAAATTTGAATAATTGACAAAAATGAGCGTGTTTATACATGCGGTGGCTTTCTTCGAATCGATTTTAAATTCGATTTCGCTAAGTTACGATTTGTGATGCAAATCCATCGAAATTGGCAACCGAATTCCGCGGCCCTATGTGGTAACCGTGCCATTATCATAAAAGCATGGCAATAAAATCTCCCATGGCTGTTTAATTTATGGTACACGTGGCCGGTTGAGAAATAAGTGGAGCTATCTGACGTATATGAACTATATATTAGAAAGAATCAGTAAAAATAAATTCAAATCGACTGAATAAAACTGTCAGTATAGAATTTTAGAAATTATGTAAGAATACACTATAAAACATACAGAGATATTAAGATTCATTGAAGATGACGTCATATAGAAAATACAGAGCAGTTATTGAAGTTGATTTACATTCTATCGAAACTACCTTCATGTGTAGTAGTAGTTTGTGCTTTTATCAGTATCACCAATCTGATCAATTGATCCCTGGATTCTAGGAATTTTTGAAATGCAGTGTTTTATTTAAAACAAATGCGTTTGAAAAGTTCGTAACGATAGAACTGCATATGTTTATCGTATCGTATTATATCATATCGTCCAAACATATGTTTATCGTATTATCGTCCAAACATATCTTGAAAACTTATCTCTGACAGAAGCAACCAATTAGTCCCTGTAGCGGACAACGAGAAACTAAACAGATCACAGCAACCTATACCACCCATAAAAGACGAAGAAGGAAAATGGGCTAGACATACCAAAGAGAGAGCCAATGTATTCGAAAAACTTTAGCTAATATATTCAAATCATTAGATGCAGAAACCACAAAAGGAGGTATAGAAGATATAAACAATTACCTAGAATCTCCCTTCCAAATGGGTAAATCAATAAAGGATTTTACGAGTAGCTTCAATGAAATTGAAGAAACAATTTCAAATTAAATCAACCTCAAAAATAGCACCAAAATATCATCGCATAACCAGTAGGATACTCCAAAAGCTGACGAATAAAGGAATCAAAGTACTACAACAAATCTTCAATGTCATAATTGGACATTTTCCACATCAATGGAAAGTTGCCGAAATAATAATGCTTCCAAAGCCTGGTAAAAACCCAACTAAATTAAGTATATGTACTTAATTTAGTCGGGCTTTTACCAGCCTATAAGTCTTATACCAATACTATCAAAAATAATTGAAAAATTAATACTAAGGCAACTTGAACCTATATTGACTAATAAAAATATCATATCCAATCATCAATTCGGATTTCGTAAGAAGCATGGTATAGTGGAACAGGTTCATAGAGTAGTCAAACAAGTCGACAATGACTTAATAGTCATAGTTATAGAAAAATAAAATAGAAAGCTCCACTTCGGTCATAGATCAGCCAAGCGTTTAATGGCATTGAAGTATGGTATACAGGGTCTGTTGTATAAAATAAAAATAGACACACTACTTCTGTGAAATATTAAAGTCATAATTAACTAACAGAATCTTCCTAATAAAACAGCGTTCAGAATATACGGAAATACATCAAATTAACTTCGGAGTGCGCCAAGGAAGCGTACTGGAACTGGTACTGTTGTTCACTTCAGACTTACCAACTAGAAGATTAACCACAGTCTCCACGTTCGCTGATGATACAGCAATACTGGCTTCTCATCACAACTTAGAGATCGCATCAAGGATCATATAAAATAACTTAAATAAGAACTGTGGCTGAAAAAATGGAAAATTAAAGCCACTTCGATCACTTCCCATCACCTTTACGTTGAGAAGAAAATATTATCCTTCAGTTAGACTAAATAACAGCCAACTAACACAAATAAACAGAGTTAAGTACCTAGTCATGCATCTAGACAAACGATTAACATGCAGAATAACATATATTCAACAAGGGAAAGCAACTGGGACTTGGACTACAAAATCTCTACTGGATAATTGGTAGAAAATTACAACTGTTATTACAAAATAAAATTCTTGTATATAAAACCATAATAAAGCCCATCTGGACATACGGCATACAGCTATGGAGATCTGCCTCCCAGTCCAACCTAGAAATAATCCAGAGGTTTCAAAATAAGATCCTGAGAATTTTAGTCGATGCTCCATGGTACGTGCCAAACATTGTAATAGAAAAATATCTACACATTCCAATCATCAAAAGTGAAATAAAAAGCTACAGTGAGTAATACAGAGAGCAGACCTATTAACTATTTTTAATTAAGTATTTATCGAAGTAGTCCTGAAAGATGTTGTTTAAAAGAGGAGATATTTCAGTGAAAATAGCATCGACAAGCCCTATTCTAAAATGCCGAACTATTTATTTATTTAAACTACAGAAATAAGGAGATTATACTCCAACCCATCTGCAAATATCTTATATAATAAGGAGTAAACAAATTAGGTGAAAACAGCTATTCTCCTGGCTATATGCCAAACGCCGAGCGCTGAATCACATGACAAAATTTGCAGTATTTTGTCTAACAGAGTTAGCACTAAAATACAGTGATTCAGATTGATCCAAAACCACAAAGAAGATGCAAAGTGTCACCTATCTCAGGATATTCTTAATTGCAGACTTTGTGTCATATGTCAAAGTTGACACAATTGCAGAATTGTGTCAACTTTGCTTTATGACACACATTCTATTGACAGAGTTTAAAAATGAACCGAGTTCAGGCCAGAGGTATGCTACTAGAAAAAGGAGCGTGGCAAAAAGGATGTATGTCCTAATGGCAGCGCTGCCATCGGGATTGTGTTGCTTTCTTCTTTCAACTACCTGTGTCCTTTTCTGTCAGTCTAAATATGGACGAGGAGAGGTATAGCGATTGAAATAAACGGTTTTAAAACCTTAAAAAGGACTTTTCCGCACGTAGAACATCTCTATCTCGAAATTGAGTGGCCGAGAAAAAATAAACCAACACAAATGCAGAATATGTGTTTTATGCGACAGTTTTACTTTTTTCAAATAGTTCATTCTCGTGCTTTCTCATAACCCATAAACAGGATGGGGTGTGTCCTATCCACCTCAAAATCAGTAGATGTCGTCTGGTAGACGTCCTTAATCAGAATTAGTCGAAACGCGATCGATCCGACACAATTTAATTGAGTGATCGTACTAACAAACAAATTTCTCAAATAGTCAACCATTGTGAACACCGTAGAGTGTATTTTATCCACCTCAAAATCAATAGGTATCGTCTGGGAGACGTCCCCGATCCGAATCAGTCAATACCCAATCGATCCAACATGACTTAGTTGAGTTATCGTGTTAACAAAAAAATTTCTCAAATAGTTCACCGTCGCGCGTCGTGCTTTCTCATGATCCATGGACAGGGTGGGGTGTGTCTTATTTACCTCAAAATCAATAGGTATCGCCTGGGAGACGTTCCCGATCAGAATCAGTCAAAACCCGATCGATCCGACACGATTTAGTTAAGTTGTCGTATTAACAAAACATATTTCTCAAATAGTCCACCATCGTGTTTTCTCATGACCCATAGACAGAATGGGGTGTGTCCTATCCACCTCAAAATCAATAGGTGTCGTCTGGGAGACGTCCCCGATCAGAATCAGTCAAAACCCGATCGATCCAACACGATTTAGTTGAGTTATCGTGCTAACAAGAATAAATTCCGATGACAACTACGACAACGACGACACACACAGCAAAAAAAAAATTTAAAAACAATTTTTTTTTGGTTTTTAGGCCTAAAAACGTAAAATAAACCCAAAAAAAATTTTTGTTGTTTCACTTTTTCTTTACACGAATACATTACTTTTCCGCTTATAATGGAGTGCGGAAAAGTAAAAAGAGGGCGAAACAATCCCGATGCTAGCGCCTCGATTGGCCGTTTACGTCCCTTGGCACTGTTTGCCACTGCGGCATAATAGGAAGCAGCATACCCCTGGTCCAGGCTACTAACTGTTAGGTGAATGAACGTTGTCAAATATTCACTAGATTTAGCCAGTGGCGGCTCGTGGTCAATTTTTCGGGGGGGTCAATTTCAAGAAAAACACGACGTAATACGTAATCAATGCCAAAGGTGTAACAGCAACTTATTGGTTAAAAATAAGAGCATATATGACAATAAATATGTGTTAACTCACCTAAACAGTTTTAAATTTTAGTTCAATCCTTCTGTCTTTGGCACTCGCAAAATGATTGATTACTTCTTCATTGTAATTTACAATATTATTTATAAAGGTCTTCTCGATACTTAACATGGCCAACGCGGAGAGTCTATCTTCCCCCATGGTGTTGCATAAAAATGTCTTTATCCTTTTTAAGGTAGAGAAGCATCTCTCGCTCTCTACCGTTGTCATCGGTAACGTACACAAAATTGTCAACAAATGCACTGTTTCCGAAAATGTTTCACTAAGTCCATTGTTAATAAATAACTGAAGTAACCCTACAGCCCCAGAATTTCCGCGAAAATCATCCCGGTCATATATTACTTCCAGTTCGATTTTAAGTTTTATTTGGTTTATGTACGGAAAATTCGTTTTAACTAACTTCAAAATATTTTCCGGAAAATTCTTTTTATACTCTTCAAAGTTATCAAAAAAAAAAAGTTGGGTTATTATAAGATGGTCACTAAATGTGAAACGATGATTAATTTCGGATGCTATTATATCACACACTTCCAAAGCGGTTCGTTGGTTAGGATCTTCATGTTCTTCATTTTCTTCTGAAAATTCATTTTCCGATAATTTATTTAGAATTTGGTCTCGAATATTTTGAATCGAATTTTTAAAGGAGTCTATATTAGTCTTAACAGATAGCACATCAATGCCTCGTTTTTGGAGTTGATTAAAAAGAATTTCAGCATGTGGCATTATTAAATGAAAAAAGTTTAACCAAAATAAAAAGTTCTTGTTATTCAGAAATGCTTGCAACCCTATTGCCTGATTAACACTGGTAGCATCAAAATCATCGACATTACTAATTATTTTTTCTAAACATGTGATTATATCGTCTTTATACAAAAATATTGTTTCCACGCAACGCGAATTAAAACACCACCTAGTTGGTGCAGCTAGCTCTAGGTCAACGAACTTTTACACATTCATCCAGAACAGCGGCACGTTTTGGAGATCGACCAAAAAATGCTGAAAATGCTTGCAAATTTGTGAAAAAGAGTTTGACGCTTGAATTCTGGCTCGCCGCTTTTTGTAATATTAGGTTCAATTGATGTGCATAGCAATGTATAAAATTTGCATCGGGATAATATTCTTTAATCCTTTTTTGCACTCCCCCCAATCGTCCGCTCATAGTAGATGCACCATCAAAACTTTGTGCAATTAATTTTTTAGGAGTCTTATTTACTTCTAAAAATTCTAGCTCATTTAAAATGACGTTCGTTAAGTGTTCGGCTGTAGTGCCGGGAGGAATTGTGAATTTTAAAAATCGTTCATAAACTATACCAGACAAAACATAACGAATAATAAACACCATTTGTGTCTTATTCGAGCTGTCCGTAGTTTCATCTACTTGCACTGCGATATATTTAGCTGATTGAATTTCCAATTTAATCTTCTCTTGCGCCACCGCTAACATAGATTCAAGTAGATCATTCTGAATGGTTTTAGAAATCCCTTTGAAAATTGTTGCTTTCTCCAAAAATTCTTTAAATATTGGGTCTAGTTCGGAAACAAAGTTAATAAGTCCACGAAATACTCCCGGATTTTCACTTGATTTTGATTGACTTTCATCGTGTCCTCTTAGGGCTAATTCAAATGCCCCACAAAATTTTACACAGTCTATTATTTTGTTTAATATATATCGGTTTTTTGATACACTTTCGTTAAAGTCTCTGATCGATTTTCGATACGCAGTATCCAATTGCGATCGAATATCCACTGTACCGATAGTTGCAAAATTCACCGAGTTTTTAATATGCTCCGCAGATGAAGAGTGTTTTTTTATTTTTTCTTTTAAATGTTTTAAATCTGTTACGCCATTTTTACACCATAAAATGTCATTTGAAAAGATTAGGCACACGAAACAATAAAAAGCATTTGTCAACTCGCAACCGCATATCCAGTCACTTAATTCATACATATTTTTGCGAAAATAACGAGTTACTTCTTTGTTTTTGTCTTTGCTAATTTGCCGAATTTTAAGTTCCGGCAAAGGTCGACCACTGATCTTAAACTCAATTTTTTTGTCAAAGGTCAGCTCATTGGCGGATTTTAAAGTCTTAATCCGCTCAACCACGGTAGCTGCCATTTTTTAAATATTAATTTACACCAAAAAAACAGAATCAAGAAACACCAACAAAAAGTAAATGCATGCGAGTGTATATCACGCGATCTCTACAAGAAACTGATAACGAACAAAATCACATCGAATTCTCGAACAATACTAAATTTGCTACGCACGGCTGTTGACCCAAACCCACGTCATATGCTGCTTCAGAAAGCCCGCATCACCTAATGCAATTTAGAACGGAAATACTCGGCCGATTTTCGCGTCCATTTAGAACAATGCGGTCATTTCTGGGTGCCAGCCCGATACGAAAACCAGTACAGATGCAAAGCAATGCATCGGTAACGGTAATAATGCGGAATGAGTAATCGGTCGAGTTTATACGGTCGCTTAGAATAGTTAGGATAATAAAGGGAAATTCCAAATTTAAAAGATATTAAAAAAATATATTATTTTATTTCGGTATATCATTATTATGATTCTGTTTGGAAATATATTGGGGGGTCATTGACCAAATGACCTAATGGAGGAGCCGCCACTGGATTTAACCTGATAATTTAAACATAAATGGCGTAAAATGTAAATGTAACGAAATTTGACAAAAATTTCGTTACATTTTTAGCTCGACCGTCGACGTCACTGACCTGCAGAAGTTCGCTAAATTATGAGAATCTCTCCACACGCTCACTCTCACAATTCATATGATAGCGTGATATATTTCATTTACTCCAGAGCAACACCTTGATGTCGACTGTCTTACAATTACCGGGTCTTCCGTCTCTCTCGGTACTATCCCAGTTGCTTACTAGATTTTTCTCAAACGTGATGAGCAAATGGTAACTGTAACGTATTTTTCTCTTACATTCCGCGATGTTCAGATGTATCAGAGTTTGTTTTCATCAACGGATTATGCAAATAACGCGATAAAGTCGAAATCACGTTTGAGGGCGAGGTATTTGGGCCACATTGTCGAGCAGTTATGATTGCATATTTTCTGCGAGTTGTTAGAATGGACGATTTTTATCCGGGCAGATACTAATAAGGAAACTGGATGGTTTCTATTTAAGGCTAAACGTAATATGCGGTTTTATTCTTATTTTTCAGATTGATTATATCGTAACTTGTAGCACTTTTTTCAGATTATCGAGAACGTGTTTTCTTTCCTTATTGATATGAGTAATTTTCGCAGATGCGATCTCGGTTTGCAGGATTTAAGGCCGCAGGCGGCCTCATTTGTCAAAAACAAGATGTAATGATAATGTTACGCAAAACGGCTCTGATGACTCGTTTTGTTTATTTTTGTAATTCAGTTTTGCGGTCTACAGAGTATCGATTTAAAAACGGTACATATCCGCCTGCATGTGTCTCATTTAAAATAAAGACACTTGGATATCTTTGTCATTTTTTGAAATTGGGATTTGCGCTTTCGCACGATTGTAGTCATATATAAGATGTTCATTATGAGGCATCATCATCATGAGGTCATCAGTCCTAAGACTGGTTGGACGCTAACCTCCAGCTTCTCCTATCTTGTGCTAACCTACGCATTTCGCTAATTGTGCTACAACCTACATCCCTTACTGTTTGCGAGCAGTAGTCTAATCTAGGCCTACCCCTGCCTCTCTTCACTCCTATTTTTGCCTCCAAAATATCGCGGCCTATTCCCACATGTCTCAGCAAGTGGCCTACCATTCTATCTCTTCTCTTCTTTATGTTTTTCTACATACTTCTTTTTTCGCCGACTTTCTCTAATACTTCTTCGTTTCTAACCCTATCAGTCCAGGGTATTTTCATCATTCTTCGATCACACCACATCTCAAAAGCTTCTAATTTATTCCTACTTGCTTCCCCTACCGTCCAGGTTCCGCAACCGTATAGTGCCGTGCTCCATACATACGCTTTCAACAATCTCTTCCTTGTTTCTAAGTTTATTATCCCCGAGCATAAAAGTGCTTTCTTTTTGTTAAAAGCTACTCGACCCTGCGCTATTCTTTGTTTTATATCTTTATCGCTTCTTCCATCTCAATTTATTTTACTTCCAAAATTGGAGGAAGTCTTTAACTTCCTCCAATCTTTCATTATTAATTTGTACTTTCGTTTTTGCTCTGCTCTCACGCCCTCTGCACACTAACACTTTAGTTTTGTTTTTATTCACCCTCATTCCGTATTCCTCTGTCAACACTGCCTCCATTTCGTTCAACGCTGATTCCAATTCCTCTTTACTAGATGCTAATACTGCTATGTCATCCGCGAATCTCATCATTTTTAGTTTCTGTCCCTGTACTTTAATCCCGAAATCCACTCTATTTTTTACGACATTAATCGCCTCTTCGATGTACAGATTAAAAATTAGTGGTGATAGGTACATCCTTGTCTTACTCCTTTCCTAATACCTACTTCTCTTCTTTCCCCTTCTACTTCTATAACAGCAGTTTGCTCTTTGTATAGATTGTGTACTACTCTCCTATCTCTATACTTCATTCCCGCGATCTTTAATATCTCGAACATTTTTTTCCATCTTACATTATCAAAAGCTTTTTCTAAATCTACAAATCCTATATAAGCGTTCTTTCCTTTTTCTATTGTTTTCTCTAACATTACTCTTAGCGCCAGAATAGCTTCGCGAGTTCCCCTATTTCGCCTCTTCTGCACTATTCTGGTTAAGATTTTTGACGCGTGGGAAGTTAGGCTAATCGTTCTAAAGTTCTCGCATTTGTCGGCTCCTCTCTTTTTCGGTATAGTAACGATAATGTTCATTATCTCCTTCTATCCTTATATCCTCCGGCATCTCGCCCGTTTCATATATGTATTTTACCAGTTCAAACATCCTATTTACTACTTTCTGTCCCGCACATTTCAAAATTTCCGCCTGTATTTTATCTACACCCGGCGCTTTATTATTCTTTAGCCCCCTTAGTGCAATTTCAAATTCCTCACTCAATATAGGTTTTCCTACATCTTCCCTATCGATGCTAGATTCTTCCTCTAATATCTCTCCTAATTCCTGACCCTCGTATAAATTTCCTAAGTACTGCTTCCATCTATCCGCTTTCTCCTCTCTTCCGATCAGCATGTCCCCCGATTGACTCCTAACGTTTCTACTTATTGGTCCTATATCCCTGAAGTTCCTCTTAATTATTTTGTAAGCCTCATCGGTGTTACCTACTTGGAGCTTATCTTCTACTTCTTTGCATTTATCCTCTATCCATTGTTCTTTCGCTTTTCTACACTTTCTAATGATTTCCAACTTTATTGACTTATACGTTTTCAGTCCTTCTTCGTCTCGTCTGTTTTTGTAGCCTCGTCTCTTTTGTATTAAGTTTAAGATTTCGACCGTTATCCAGGGCTTCCTAGCTTCCCTTCTTTCGTGTCCTAAAACGTCCGTAGGCACCATTTCGAGGCAACCAACTTAAATTAAGTGACAAACTGAGACAACGGGACCCACTTCAGGCAGCCCCCCAAATACTACCCATTTCCGATATTTTGCTTCCGTTGAAGATGTGGAAAAAGTTATTAGAAAGAGTTCAGAATTTAAGTTTGAGTCAATGCCAAATTTCATTAAGAAATTCGCATTTTCAGTTTTTTCATTATTTTTCCGCGCACGATGTTTTCCGCGCACTTTTCCGTCCACACACAGTTACAATTTTGGTTCTCAATTTAATAGGATGCCACGAAAACAAAAACTATGATTACATTAAAGGCCATGGATAGCTCTATGAAAGTCGGGGATGTAACGTCCGCCCTATATCTCCGACAATCGGATGTGTAACGTTCAGGGGCGTAGCGTGAGAAAATAATCTAGGGATGTAATAACAATTTTATAAGGAGACGAAGTATAGTCAGATGCATGGTAGGCCATACGAAAATAGCAAAAACAAAAAAAGACACTAACTTAAAATGATTATACTGAGGCATATATCCTAGTTTTTAAAATCAAGATCAATATTTCGGTTTTTATTTATCCAGCGAAAACGTATATCACTGTTTCTTCATATGTTGGAGACGATCGCATATCTTCTATCTTCTTCCATATTTATTAATGCAAAAGCTGACAATCTTTCTTGCTCTTGAGAATTCCGCCGATAAGTTTTTATTCTTTTTAAACATGAAAATGATCTTTCCGCGGAACTGCTTGTGTCAGAAATAGTCAAAATTAAATGACACAATTTTATTGACTCCGGGAAAACAGAAGATAATTGAATGGACATAATATATTGGTGAAGCTCAAACACAGTGCTCTTTTTCATATCGAGATCACTATAAATTACTGAAAGTTCACTTTTTAAACGATTTGCGTCAAATAATGTTCCATATGTACCTACTGAAGAAGAAAAAAGTTCGTCAGGAAAACGTTTCACGAATGAAGTAAATTGGGTGGAATCTAAATTTAAGAATTTCAGTTTACAAATTTCACTAAACCGTTCACTAATGTTCAAAGTAATAACATCCAAAATTTCATAAAACAATCGTGTGTAGGTGCGTTTCTTATTTTGTTCGGGAATTAAATCCAAACGCATTCTTTTACTTGGTGGTTGATTTTCTAACATAAATCTGTCCATTCGGTCCCAAATGTCACTAAACTCGTTTCTACGCTACGCCTCTGGTAACGTTTATGCTTAAATCTACGAAAATTTTTACATTTAAATCTATGAAAGTTAGGTTAGGTTACTAGAAATACTAGGTTATCATAAGTTTGTAATTAAGTTTAAAGTTAGTGCAATAGCAGAAATGCCCCTTTTGGAAAGAGACAGGACCTACTAAATATTACAAGAACTTGAAGTGTTCATAAAAGATGTTGAAATGAACAGTTCCGTAACTCATTAAATTCTGAGCATTTAGTTAACTTTTTCGATATGGAATTATGGGATGCAGTTGAAAATCTTCCTCTTAATGTGCGACAGGAGATGTTTTGCCATTTTTAAATGCGCTCCTGGGTAGGAGAACGCATTTTCAAATACGCTGGATACGAAGGAATAGTCCTTTTAAAATCTGGCCTTCTAGGTCCCACGTTACTACACTATTAGATTTTTATTTCTCAGAAATACTGATAAGAATAAAGTTAACAAAACAAGGCCCATAAATCGAGAAGAATTTTGTGCTAAAATAAGACGAGCCTGTTGCAAAATCAGCATTCCAGAACTGAGAAGAGTAGCCAATCATAATCGCAAGAGTTGATAAATGTATTTAAATTAACGGAGGATTAGTTGAGAGAGGCTACATTCGATAATTAATAAAAAATACTATCAACTACTAACTATTTTGTATACTCGACAAAACAACTACAATAAAAACAAAATAGTTACCTATATTTATCGAGGGTGATGCTGTGGTTGGATGTCTAACAGATTTGATAAAGATGAGGAACACATCCAACTACTAACTATTTTCTATAGTGGATGAAACAACTACAGTAAGAGCGAAATCATTACCTATAGTTCTTGATGGTGATGCTGCGGTTGGATGTTTAACACTTTTAATAAATATGATAAACACAACCAACTACTAATTACTTTGTGTACTGGATGAAACAACTACAACAAGAGCGAAATAGTTACCTATAGTCTATAGTTCTCGATGGTGATGCTGTGGGTGGATATTTTAACAGTTTTGATAAACATGATAAATACATGTAAATACTATTTTGTATACTGAAGGAAACAGCTACCATAAGAGCGAAATATTTACCTACAGTACTCGATAGTGATGCTGCTATGTGAAACAATTGGACATACCTCACTTTATCGTAATTTAATGACGATAACCGTCCATTAATCAATTCCCAACAAGGTTAAAAATCAAATAAACAAGTTGAAGCGGATTCTTACGATTCACTAAGCACATCCGCAAGTAGATGATGAATGACTTCTGTAAGTCTAGATCGTTCAATGAAATGAATTATTATTCAAACCGCAATACATTCACCATAAGGTGTTTTGAGATTATCGACAAAAGGTTATTGTAATTCATTTCATGTTTTATGCCAACTGAAATCTCTACTGTCGTTGTGTACGTGAGCAACGAAGACGGTAACGTGATTTTCGTAAGGCGAAAAGGCCTGATTGTTCTTTCGAACATATATGGTTATGTACTAAACAAACAGTGTATTGATGACACGACAATGTGGTGTCAAAGTTTTACACAATATTCATAAATTTTTTATTAAATTAATGTTGTGACGCGACGTCATCATAGTCTATTTTAAATTGCACCCCCTTTATTTTAATAAAAAGAAATTCTTTCCGACTACTATTGTTCCTAATATAAGGAATTTCCTATTTACTGTCTATAAGATAGGGGGTGTGATGTGTTTGAGAAAATATAAATAAATCGATTACATCTTCATATTAGAGATATTAAAAGTTGTTCAAAGTATCCTTTTCTTTAAATTAGTTGCCCTACTATAATGGACCCGCGATTTTAAGTAATCTCATAAGAATAAATCCAAGGGGATCAAATCAGGTGAAAGTGGTGGTCGTTGAGTTCGTCCTTGTCGCTCTATGCATCTGCCGAGAAAATTTTCGTCAGGAAGTGATCAGACATATAGTCCAATCAATAGGGCATGACCCGGTCACTAATTGTAAACAGCAAAAAAAAAATTAGCATGTAGAAAATAAAATTTCAAGAAACTGATAATTGTTTGCTCTCAAAATTGTTTGCTCTCAAAAAAAAATTTTGGAATTGTAGAAAAACGATTGTTTTCGCCTCACTTAGGACTACATTTTCTTAAATTATTAAATGTTTTCATCAAATATTGTTATATTTAGAGCAAAAACAAAAAAACGCAATTTTCAACGGTTCTTTCGATATATCTCGAAAAGTAATGATTCGATTCAAGCAAACAAAAATTGAATCGAAATATTATTTCATTATCTATAACTTTCTCATTTAACTTTTTCCAATCAGAGCACAACGTTCTTTTTTATTCGCGAAAAATCGTATTTTTTTTTTGACTTTTGCGAATTTTTTAGATTATGTTAGCGATCGCCATTTTGAGAGCAAAAAATTGTAGTTTCTTGAAATTTTATTTTCTATATGCTCAATTTTTTTTGCTGTTTACAATTAGTGACCATTTAACATAGGGGCTCAGACAGATTGATTGGACTAATAGTCTGATCTCTTCAGTAAGACATAGTCTGATCACATAGTCAGATATCGTCAAAAAGTAGGAGCTGGGGTTTGTTGAAACCAAATAGCGCCAATTTCTACACCCAACAGATAAATCTGAAATAAAAAAATGCACTAATGAATAAAAAAATGAAGAACCGTCATATAAAGATGAAATAAAATCTGACAGGATTGTATATATTATACATATTCACAATTATTTCATAAAACTATTATGTTTCGCTTTTAATACTGTACCTCAAACGGGTGGTTATAGAGATTAATTTAGGGGTATAAAATTACATATAAAATTTTACGAGACTTCGAAACGGGATTCTTTACGAATTATTTTTTCACTGAACTATGAAGAATACAGTGCCGCTGACGCTGAAAATGGCATTACTTTGTATTGTTTGGCTCTAGTTTCTAAAATAAACATACATGGTAAATATTAATGTATAGTAAGAAAAATAAAATAAGCAATTTCTCTTTTTTTTGATTTTTTTTATATAAATATAAAAACTAGCAAGAAGATAAAGAACACTTTATCTTCTTGTTAGTTTTTATATATGTATATATAAAAAATCATAAAGAACACTTCCGCTCAATGGAGACATCTGGTACACGGATCAAGCCAAGAGTGGGAACAGAGCGGCTGCGGGGGTGTATAGACGACGCGATGGGATAGGTAAAACCTTCCCCTGGGCAAATATACTACCGCACTTCAGGCCGAGCTAGTTGCAATTACATACGGTGTTCTGGGGGCCGACCAAAATCGGACCAAGGAGAAGGTATGTATCTGCTCGGATAGCAGGGCGGCGTTGGCAGGCCTGAATTCAGCAACGACAAAGTCGAAGCTGGTCTGTAATTGCTATGAAGCATTGAACCACTTAGCAGAGAAGGGACCGGTGGAACTCTTATGGATACCTAGGCATAATGGCATTAAGGGAAATCTAATTGCAGATGACCCTGCCAGACTAGGGACCAGGGAAAACCTCTATGGACCAGAACCTGCAGTGGGAATAAGTCGAAATCTGATCAGAGACCGCATCAATGGCTGGGCAAGAGGCCAGCACAATAAAAGATGGAGAGGAGTAACGGGTTGTCGAATAACCAAACTCTTCATCGAATACTCAGAGATTGAGAAATGGGCCCAAGAATTCATTAAATTGAACAGGCACCAAGCCAGAACCCTGGTTGGAATCATAACGGGCCACCATAGTAGCCTGAATGCATATAAGCATAAGCTGAGGCTGACTGATAGCCCGGCCTGCAGATACTGTAAAGAAGACGAGGAAAACTCGGTTCATCTTCTTTACACCTGCCCCGCACTGGAGAAGAAGAGGTATCTTATATTAGGGACCCCTGTGATCCTAGAGGAGGCGAGGCTTAAGGCGGGGGACGTGCCTAAATTGTCCCTTTTATGGGATAGCATTTGGATAATGACCCGGATAAGAGGGGATCGCCAAGGGACTACCCATGCGATCAGTGGCTGATGAGGCCCAAACCTATATAATATAATAATAATATTGTATGTATAAATATTTTTATACACCGTTGATGCCACGACAGTTTCCAGAACCAAACCCAACTTACTGACGAACCGAAGCTAATATTAAAGCACTTTCTCATAAACTAAACACTTTCGAACGAACTGGCATTAATATTAAAGCATTTTTTTTTATAATTTTGGTTATAAGCGTGGACATCTTACGGATGAGGAACGGGCACAGTAATTACGTGCAGGTTGCAGCAAAAGAACATAAATTTAAGCCAGATACTGTTTTTAACATCAGAGTAGGTTCACATCCTAATAAAATAAATGGAATCAATCCACCTCTCACACTGTATCTCTTTACCTACGTCCTTGAGCGTAACTTATCCCCTACGCCACTGTTACTAGTACAAATATTTCCCGCGCTACTAAACCGCATTAGCGAATTAGAATATTTTGACGATTCAGTGTCTTGATTTAACGTTGAATTATACGGAGCATATTAGCTGCGAATAGGTTTACAGATAATTAATTGCTTATAGTTGTATCAGATCCACATTTGAATTGTTAATCAGTAACTGTAAAATCTGTTTCGGATTTACTAACAACAATATTACCATAACAGCATACATAAAAGGAGTATATCCAGTAAATAAGCTTAAATTTTAAAATTAGATACGTGTTTGGCGATGTTATAAAAAATTAATAATGAAAAACAAAGTTGTACAAGTACTTGTTGCGTAAAAAATCAAAAACGACGTACAGGACATTCCCATGGATTTAATTGCGCCGTATTCATGCAACAAGGATAAAAGTATGGAGCAAAAACCTTTAGATAGGTCATTATACTATCTAGAACTACACCTACAGTTTCCGCTCACTGGAGGTTTTCTTAGAAGAGATAATTCGAATTTTGAAGAATGATTGTTTTCAATTTGGTAATCAATTGTAATATTCTGGCCGGTTATGCCCCCCGATTTAAGTCCCTTGGTAATTTGTACATTTTATAAAAATAAAGCTGTTTTATGTGGTGTTATATTTTTTTCGCGATAAGATGTTCTTTCAATAAGTTGGTCTATCAAGAGGCTATCAATAAAAACAAAAATAGAATAATTTTTGAATATTTGGACTAAATATAAAACGAATGAAATCTACATCCGTTTTGGTAAAACCATTAATTGACGACTGGTTTATCATATAATAATGAATATATTCTCATTTGATTTTTTCCCATATTCACCGTTACTCAAAGAGTCTCTTAATTATGAGTCTGTTAAGTGAAGACCATAGGGGTGAGCCGGACAGCAATCAGGGTTAAGGTGATACATACAAACAATATGGTGGCGGCGTTTATCGAACGCATTATTGCACTAAAATATCTCCTAGAGTGAGAAAGACACTGAACTGTCATTCTGGAAGACATTTTGAAATTTTCTTTCAACTGAAGAATCCTATACAGTACGTTAACGGAATACATCGATATATCACATATGGTATTATTGCAGATGGATATAAAGATAGAAAATAAAGATATAACGTTCATGATGTAGATCAAAAGTCAGCATCTTACATCGTTTTGCATTGTCGACCTCCCATTAAGCCAATCACGTGTTTTTTCTTTTAGCAACCGGTGACTTTTTGGTTTGACTGTTGTCTCCCTCGAATTGTCCATCCGCTATGGGGGCTGGGATATATTAATTCTTCATCTTGCCATCATATGCAGAAGGAGCTGCTACCGATGGAATAACACTGGGAGGAAACATTATTTTTAGAAGATCATGTCACAATAGCAAATGCATTTCTAATGTGACATACGTCAGCAAAGTACTTTTTCTCTAGGACCACCCCAGGCCTCATAAAGTCAGTATTACGTCAAATTTTTTTTGCGACAGTATTTTGACTTCAAACTAATCCTCTTTCTTGAAAGACTTGAAACGTGCATGATCTCATTAGGAGTAACTTGAGCAACATTAGAAATTCGCATTAAAGATGAAAATTCACATTGACGATGCCTTAAGGAATGCTTCAAGGCATGCACAAATTAGGGGAGAGATGACAAGCTGCGCTTGAAGGGCAATAGCAGGCGCGGTAGATTATTTGCAAGTTTCATCACTATTAGTAGCGTTTCCGTAACTATATTTTGTATCTTCACATATTTACATATCATCTTATTAAAATTATTAACCTTCCGTCGGGCGCAGTATGAGTACAAACAGATTCGGGCGCAATGCGTCTGAGAGATCCCATAATCAAATCTTACACAATTTAGATTTTAATGAGACTCAATTAAATAACACTGATTTAGTTTCGCCAACTTTGTTGGCGAAACGCGCGTCGAGTATAGTATAGTGTGTTGCTATCATGTGGAAAAATCAGTGTTATCTTCACACCAAAGGTTCCAACCTACTTCAGTAGTCAATTAAATGCTTATTTTAATTAATACAATACAATAATAAATATTTCCCACTAATCTTTAATCTCGATAACTAAATTTATATAATGCAACTCATTTAATGTTATAAACCAATAAATTTGGAATATTTTTACAGGACAACCAGCTATTGACCAGTTCTTTTTCCGTTTTAAGGACAACATAATACAAACATAAATTAGTATTGAACAATATTTTGAAAGCAAACCACCTTTTTTTTTCATATAAAAGTCATAAACTTATATATACAAAAATATTGGACGTGAATTACAAAGAAAAGTTATAAGTAATTGCCTATTTTCAGTGTAAAGAATTATAAATCCTTTTCATCATTTTAGTATGTTCCAAACAAAAATAAACACATTGTTGGTAACGATATTTAGAATAAACCAATAATTTAACACCCAAATATGTTAATTTTGAATAATAATACCATAAAAAGCCACAATAAGTAAGTGTAGAGATCCCAAAAAATATTATCAATTTAAATAATAAAAGAAATCTAAAAAAACATAAAAGTGAAAATAATGACGTAATCAGGTGCAATGCATCTGATAGATCCAGGCGGCCCATACAAGGCCAGGAAATTCACTAAAACAATCGACACCATATCAAGAATAGTGGTATGGAGCTAGGAAGCTATGAGGGAGTTCGAGTTAATATTCGTAATACACACGAAAGGGCAAAGAAGACAGTGACTGCCAGATCTCATAGATCGGCTGCGCCCCACGGAGAGTTAAACTCTACGAATTATAACAAAAATGTCCCCTTTCGTAATATTAAATGAAATTCCTTGTGGTTTAAAAATTAATTTAGCCTCGATGTTCGAAGACCAATAAATATGCATATTAAAAAATGCATCTAAACATAGATGTAGCAATTCCTCTGAAAGTACTCAAAATATCAGTCCAAATGACGTATTTTCAAAATATTATACCATTTGTGTACATTGTAGACGTCCTATGTATTATGCAGTAATTCTAGTGCAATTTAAATAAACTGCAAATATCTTCTTTGTTTATTCACTTATCCATAAATTAACCATTAACTTGCATTGTTTGTTCGACGTGAACAATCATCTGCAGCTGCCCGAAACTCAAAGGCAGCGTCTATCGAAAATACGCGGCGGTTTCAGAATTGCCTGCATGCGATTACAGTGTATGTTTATTGGAAATTGTCCAACGATTCTAGCGTATATCTCGTGATTCACAAAGATAGCATGCCAGTTATTGCATCCCGACTCAATTACGGTGTAATATTCAGAAAGCAATTCTGTTCGGAGCCAGTGAAGCAGCAAAATTCCATCGCGAGGTAGTCCTTATTGTTCCAGTTTTTATGTTTGATAGGTTAATACCGCGGTTTTGTAATAATATTGCTCCGCAAATTGATACATGAAGGCGATCGAGATACGGTCTGCCCCATGTAATGACAGATAGGATCATAGGTGTAGGGAGATGGGAGAAACTGTTCTCAAGCATGTGATAGAAAGAGGTGAATTAGTAAAAAGTTAGGTCGCATTTGTGCCGTTTAATGTTGGAATAATAATTCTTATTATTCCAACGCAGTTCAGTAAAACAACTACTAAGTTTTATACCACTATATATATTTTTTCTTTTTACTTTTACTTTTTACTCAATTGCATTGGAATTATGAACTACGACAGAGTAACGGCTTGCTCGATCAATTTCTTGAATTCTTATTATCCTTATTTTTATCATAATCCCGAGATGTCTTCCTCAAAGGTGGTCATGGATTTTAATACTTTTCGAAGTTAGTCCCATGCATTCACGTCGATTATTATTTGACTGTCAAAATTTGTCAAGCAATTTTAGTTAGTTGTCTCGTTATTTTAATCTTAAGTAGTATTTGAATTATTGTTTTCATAGCAGAACACGATTGATTGAAGCCTATTTTCGAGCTAGTATTATAGGTAATGGTATTTGAGAATACAGTTCGTGATACTAATTTTGATTCATAGAAAAGTGGTTCGTCAATGTATGTAACAAGAGTTTTAAGAATCTTTGAAACGTCCGTCGCAATAAATTTGACAAACATTTGTTCAGCAAGACGATGTAATAGGAAATACGGCACAAGACAGTGCAACCTTTCTCCAGGAGTTGTTTGTTGGATGGGTGATAAATTTGCATACACAAATAGGGTTCTCTCTAAAGTCTCCTTGTTCGACCATTTTGGACTATTTTGTGTTCCGTTACTTGAAAAATTGGATTGTCAAAACGTCTGTAGGTAATTTAGAGAACTGTCAAGAAAGAAAAATTCTTCAAGAGACAATTATTGTTGAAGAGTCATAACGCTGGAATTTTTTTGATTGGAAGAAAATCCAAACTTACAATTTCCAATAAGATAGTGGTCTATAATCACATTTTGAAACCGGTGTGGTTTTATGCTATCCAGTTTTAGGGCTGTGCCAGTGATTCCAACATAAAGTGCATCCAAACATTCCAGAACAAAGTGTTATGAAACATAGGGGTATACTCCTAACTTTGATGTACATTGATATCCGAAGATCTCTATCTTCGGATATCAAACGTGAAGGAAGAGATTAAAAGATTCTCTGGCAAGCATGAAGGCTCCAAATGTTGGACAGAACAAAGTGTTATGAAACATAGGGGTATACTCCTAACGTCGATGTACATAGAGATCTTCTGATATCAACCGTGAAAGAAGAGATTAAAAGATTCTCTGGCAAGCATGAAGCTTCATCAGGCTCCAACTGTTAGACAACCAATATAATGACCTAAGATTGAAGAGAACCAATCCAATCAATCTCATGAAGGGTGTTTTGTGTAAAGCAAAGCATAACGCATGGGTGAAGTTTATATAGTTTAGAGAAATCTGGAGGACATCATTGGATTAATTCCAGTTGATAAGTACCTAATTTTAAGATTAATTAAATGTAAATTAATGGTTAGTCTATTGAGGCCAGTTATAATTACAAAATAGCCCTTGAAGTAAAGGAAACTATGTTTGGTGTTTATAATATTTCTCAGAAGATGCTGGATAATTACATTTTTCATTTAAATTGGACAAAATGTGTACACATTTTATCTTTTTTGTACTATTTGTCTTTGTGCCAATATTATACCCCACTGATTATCTTCTGAAAGGGTTCAGATAATGTTATATGGAATTTTAAATTAACATTGTTAAATTTTTTTTAACAACAGCAATGTGAAGGTATTTTCCCAAAACTATCTCTAACTCTCCTATATCCAAAACAGGGCATATCATATCTCTACGCAGTTGGTGTAAGCCGATATGGCATGGTATGAGAAAAAATACTTTAGAAAGTAAATATTTACATAAAAAATACGTCTGCACAACCACACAATTTTTTTGTTTATTGTTATACACATATGTTAAGCACAAGTAGGAGGGTATGTGGCATAGTTGACTAGATGACTCACAAACAGTCATTATATGCTTTAAACCGGGCCTGCGAGGTACGTAGAATACATAATTTTTTTCATGAACCGCCAAACAGAAATTTGTCAGTCATTAACCTACCCTGATTGCTAAATTAACAGCGATAGCCCAGTGGCGTACCCATTAGGAAATATAAAAATAAGTAGGTAAAACTTTAGCATGTATATCAAATGTGATTCAACTGTACACGATTAAAAACTGGACAAGAAAGAAAAGATATTTTATAAGGTAATAAAGACCTTATCTTGATATAATTAATTTGACTTTGATTACTTATATTGTATGTAACGCATAAGGTTCTACGTACCCATCTTCTTCTTCTTCCTAAGAAAAACATCTATTTATTCTTAAACATAAATTTCTTTTTCTAATTAAGGAGAAGAAAATACACTGTTAAGATCGACACGATTTGTGGTCAAGGCTATGTAGTGAGATAATAAATAAAGTAAATTAATAATTGTAGTTATCATTTAGAAAACCCAAAAATACACAGATATTTTAGATGTCCAGTATTGGTATATCTTAATTCTACAGTCTGAATGTCCTGAATGGATGTGAATATCTAAATTACGTTTGTGTAATTACGATCTTGTGAATGTTAAAATTTTTATAGTGGTAAAATATTTTTATACTCGCGATATCTTCTTCTTCTTCTTCTAAGGTAGGTCTATGACCTGTTCCTCCGATGAATATCATCGGTACTATGAGATGTTTATCTGTTTTTACAGAGGGTAGGCAGCTAATCTGACACTCTAACCCTCCTCTTTCTTCCGGGCTTGGGACCTGCAAAGTACTACTGGGCTACTCAATCCACCCAGCAGCACTGCAGGCTGAAACGGCAACGGCCGCGGTGTTTTCAAGCGGTAAGCCATCCAAGTGCTAACTGCGCCCGAGGGTTGCTTGATATCGGTGATCGAACGAGGATCGATGTCCAACATGGGATGGCCGTTGCTCCCCTCTCGCGATATCTGTCCTCGTTAAATTTGTTTTTATTCTTCATAGTTTCCAATGGCTCTCTAATACTGCGTGAATGATAATAAGAAAGAAAGTCTATGCAATATTTTGACATTATCGTAATATATTCTGTGGTCTTGGTTTTTATTTATATATGTTCTGCTACCGTCTTATCTGTATCAACCTCGTATCTATTTTATGTTCCATAATTCTTCATTGGATTATCTTACCTGTTTGACCAATTTGGTTTCACCTCTTTATACATATCTCACCATTTGTTTCCAGAGATTTTCCTGAACATCCAACATCGAGGAGATGCTTGTACATCCAACATTAAAAAGATTCTGGAAAGGAATGGATGTGACCAGATGTATGCAAATGAAAATTAACAACGAGAACACGAAAATGAAAACTCAGGGCAACAAATGGGTTATTCATATCTACTTTATATTGCTGCAATACCAGACAGACTAAATAAAGTACTCATCATCATGAGGTCATCAATCCTAAGACTAGTTGGACGCTAACCTCCTATCTTGTGCTAACCTATGCATTTCGTTAATTGTGTTACAACCTTCATCATTTACTATTTGCGAGCAGTAGTCTAATCTAGGCCTACCTCTGCCTTTCTTCACTCCTATTTCTGCCTCCAAAATATCGCAGACTATTCCCCCATGTCTCAGCAAGTGGCCTACCATTCTATCTCTTCTCTTCTTTATGTTTTTACACATACTTCTTTTCTCGCCGATTTTCTCTTCTTTACTTCTAATACTTCTTCGTTTCTAACCCTATCAGTCTACGGTATTTTCATCATTCTTCGGTAACATCACATCTCAAAAGCTTCTAATTTCTTCCTACTTGCTTCCCCTACCGTCCAGGTTTCACAACCGTATAGTGCCGTGCTCCATACATACGTTTTCAAAAATCTCTTCCTTGTTTCTAAGTTTATCACCCCCGAGCATAAAAGTGCTTTCTTTTTGTTAAAAGTTACTCGACCCTGCGCTATTCTTTGTTTTATATCTTTATCGCTTCTTTCATCCCAATTTATTTTACTTCCTAAATAAGTGAAGTCTGTAACTTCCTCCAATCTTTCATTATTAATTTGTACTTTCGTTTTTGCTCTGCTCTCACGCCCTCTGCACACTAACACTTTAGTTCTGTTTTTATTCACCCTCATTCCGTATTCCTCTGTCAACACTGCCTCCATTTCGTTCGTGCGAATCTCAGCACTTTTAGTTTCTGTCCCTGTACTTTAATTCCGAAATCCACTCTATCTTTTACCATATCAATCGCTTCTTCGATGTACAGATTAAGAATTAGTGGTGATAGCGTACATCCTTGTTTTACTCCTTTCCTAATACGGAATTCCCTTCTTTCCTCTTCTACTTCTATAACAGAAGTTTCCTCTTTGTATAGATTGTGTACTACTTTCCTATCTCTATACTTCATTCCCGCGCTCTTTAGTATCTCGAATATTTTTCCCATCTTACATTATCAAAATCTTTTTCTAAATTTACAAATCCTGTATAAGCGTTCTTTCCTTTTTCTATTGTTTTCTCTAACATTACTTTTAGGGCCAGAATAGCTTCGCGAGTTCCCGAATTGGTCTTCTCCCTAGTATTTCCTCCGCTCTATTTTCCATCCTCTTCTGCACTATTCTGGTTAAGATTTTTGACGCGTGGGAAGTTAGGCTAATCGTTCTAAAGTTCTCGCATTTGTCGGCTCCTCTCTTTTTCGGTATAGTAACGATAATGTTCCTTTTATAATCCTTGGGCATCTCACCCGTTTCGTATAAATAAAGTACTATCCAAGAAAAATACAAGGTAAAAGGTAAGGAAAGGGAAACTGAACGTTTCTGAATAGTTAAAAATATATAACGGGCACTTCCTTCTAACGATGATATAATAGTCGTCAAATACTAAATTCTCTCTTAAGTTCATTTAACTTTAACATACTATTTATTATATATTATTTTATATATTGCATGATAAGTTGTAAATATACATATTTAAGGACATTTATATAAAACATCAGGGCTTGTATACTCGTATATTGTTGATACATTTCGTCTTGACCCTTCGAAATACTAAATTTTTACGCCAATGGACCTGCTACCTACATCATCGTTCCAAACGTCGGACAGACAGGACTCTAATGAATTTAATAACCATACTGATTCACGTAGGAGTCGGAGACACTACCTTAGACAAATATGATCTCAGCAATCGGTATCACCTTTTAGTTATTCCATACGTAAACAAACAAACCCATAACCACCTACATCGTCGAGATTAAATCCATAACGAAACACGAATCGTACGCTAGGTACGCGATCTTTAAGTATCAAGTACCATAACCTCAACTATCGGTGAATGTAATGGTTTTATTTTGATTGGATTAACAGTTGGCGGTAGCAGTGTCGGATTCAGGTGTGTTTGGAACCATTTCCATGTAGATATTTCAATATTTTAGAAAATAATTTTTTACATGTAATATATCTTAGAAAAAGATTTAGAAAAAGCTTTTGATAATGTAAGATGGGAAGAAATGTTCGAGATACTAAAGAGCGCGGGAATGAAGTATAGAGATAGGAGAACAGTACACAATCTATACAAAGGGCAAACTGCTGTTATAGAAGTAGAAGTGGAAAGAAGGGAAGTAGGTATTAGGAAAGGAGTAAGACAAGGATGTACTATCACCACTAATTTTTAATGTGTACATCGAAGAGGCGATTAATGTCGTATAAGATAGAGTGGATTTCGGGATTAAAGTACAGGGACAGAAACTAAAACTGCTGAGATTCGCGGATGATATAGCAGTATTAGCATCTAGTAAAGAGAAATTGGAATCAGCGTTGAACGAAATGGAGGCAATGTTGACAGAGGAATACGGAATGAGGGTGAATAAATACAAAACTAAAGTGTTAGTGTGCAGAGTGCGCGAGAGCAGAGCAAAAACGAAAGTACAAATTAATAATGAAAGATTGGAGGAAGTTAAAGACTTCACTTATTTAGGAAGTAAAATAAATTGGGATGGAAGAAGCGATAAAGATATAAAACAAAGAATAGCGCAGGGTCGAGTAGCTTTTAACAAAAAGAAAGCACTTTTATGCTCGGGGGTAATAAACTTATAAACAAGGAAGAGATTTTTGAAAACGTATGTATGGAGCACGGCACTATACGGTTGCGAAACCTGGACGGTAGGGAAAGCAAGTAGGAAGAAATTAGAAGCTTTTGAGATGTGGTGTTACCGAAGAATGATGAAAATACCGAAACTAATAGTGAACTGATAGGGTTATAAACGAAAAAGTATTAGAGAAAGTCGGCGAGAAAAGAAGTATGTGGAAGAACATAAAGAAGAGAAGAGATAGAATGGTAGGCCACTTGCTGAGACATGGGGGAATAGTTCGCGATATTTTGGAGGCAGAAATAGGAGTGAATAAAGGTAGAGGTAGGCCTAGATTAGACTACTGCTCGCAAATAGTAAGGGATGTAGTTTGTAGCACAATTAGCGAAATACGTAGGTTAGCACAAGATAGGAGAAGCTGGAGGATAGCGTCCAATCAGTCTTAGGACTGATGACCTCATGATGATGATGAATATATCTTGAGAAGAAGTTTAAGAAAACGGAATGGCTCAAATAACTACTAACTTAATTCAGTATCATCTGTCATGTACCACCAGTACCATGTCACTAAAACATTAAAACTTCTTGAACTCGTCGAATTTTTTATTCAATGAATCAAGGACTAGTAACGTTTAATTATATTGTCTTATTGTCGTATTCAAAAAGGCAGTTCTTCAAGGATAGCTAAAAATCATTGCTCAACTGTGTACAATAGCATAAGAAGTTCATCATCACTATTATTATTAACAACACCCTGGAATGACACGACCTTCTTCGACAAATAATTATTTCTTGATTGGTCGTGAAATCTATGAATTTTTGTAGCCTAAACGTGATAATTATTAGTGGAATTCTTGCCCTGAAACAAATAATTAAAGTCCCGGAAAATCTGAGGAAGCAATCATTACCGTAAACGTATTCTACAAGAGATAACAGTACCTTTTTGTGTCCAGTGGCGATAATGCTGTGGTGAAGTACCTATTTGCTTGAAATATACAAAAAAAGATTGCCAAAAAAAATTGCAGTCGCAAGGTGATAGAGACATTCAAGTTCAGTCAGGTTTTTGCTTTCAGAAAACAAGTCTGTTACTAATCGAATTCTTCAAATGTTAAACTCCCAAATGCATTATGCCTCAAGTCATTATTTTTATTATTATTACATTACGTGATAATTAAAAATATGACTAAAAAGGGGGAGTTATCAGTTGTAAAGGCATGCCATCAGTGTACACCAGAAATAAAGTTGTTGCTAATCTCGAGCTTTCGAAGAATTCCAGACGGTTTAAGTCTGATGAATATTGTATATTAATTAGGATCTATAAGGTTATTTCCTAAAGGAATTTTGAAATCACAACAACTATAGGATCTTTTGACGAAATCTCGAAATTTGTTAAGTTATAGCGGCCATGTTGTTAACGGAACATCTGATAACTTTGTTGTGAATTGTTCAGTAGCGTATGGCAAATCACCATGGGGGATTATAGCGTTCAACAACGTGTTAAAATCATCGAATCTTATTTTTTAAATCAGTGCTCCGTTCGAGAATCGTTCCGCGCATAACATGATTTTTATCCTCGCCACAAGCGCCTAGTCGACTATTCGACGTTAAGTGGCCAAATTCGAGTCAACCGGTTTGATAAATAATAAATTAATTAGCCAACACCCGTATGCATAGGCGTAGTTAGTATGCATGCACAGTTAGGGGGTGCATGGGGGTGCTAAGTACCGTCAAGGTTCAGGTTAGCACTCCCAGAAATATTCCAATATTAAGAAATTTCTTCCTGTGCTCCCTATTACAGCACTATAATAAATTTAAAAAAGGATAATGAAAACAGAGAAAATTGAAAACTGCAATAAATATCAATTTGTAATAAAAAATAATCTTATATTGTAAATATGGCAACACTGGAAGTTGTATTTGTCGACCTGCCATTTATGCAATACGCCTCGTGGTTTGTGTCTGCATCGGTCGCTTCTCGTATCCAGAATATCCAGCAGCCAGCAGCCAGAATATCCAGCAACAAAGTTCATAAATCTCCAGAAAACACTTGATATAGAAGTGACTGAACTAATTCGGCTAAGTGATGTCCGATGCAATTGTAGGGCTGAAAACAGTAGCGCTGTAAAGAAAACTTATTTTTCTGTAATTCAGTTTCTGAAGGAGGAAATTGAATTTAATGAAAATAGAGGAGCTGTTAAGACATTAGGTCTGTTAAATTGCATTACAAAAGTCAAATTTTTGACATTATTATGACTGATATTTTGAGTGATATCAATATACTGAGCAAACAACTTCAGAAAAAGTAAGGAACTCTAACAGAATCTACATCGATTGTGAATGGTGTCATCAAAACACTGGAACGAAAGCGAAGTCCAGATGATACTTCCGTTTTCTGGAAGGATATTGAAACAGTTGCTAAAAATAATGGAAGTGATGTCGACCCTAAGAGAGATTCCAAAATGAAAAGAAATGAATCAAAATTTCTCAAAGATTACGTTGTCCTGTTTACTTTAGGAGGATCCAGTCTAAATTCAAATACGGATACTGATTGTGCTACCAATTCACTCACACCTATGAAAGATAGTTTCCGAAACAATGCTTATATTTGCATTTTTGAAAATCTGATTTTCCCCGGAAAGTCAGGAGTTGGCAAGGCTATAAACAATTTAAGGCTATAAACAATTTTCTAAAACTCGATTTTCTAGGAAGTTGTACATTTATTGAATATTATGCCACGACTTTTTCCATTGACAAAGAAATTTTAAAAGCTGAAATGCTTATACTAAAAATTGTCTAAATAACAGCGAAGGAAACGAAACTTCTGAATTTAGTAATATGGAAATTAAGCAAATTCTTGATCAGAATACATTCAATAATTATTAACAACTGTATAAGGTTGCTCTTGTCTTGCCAGTAAACACAGCATCCTGTGAAAGTTCATTTTCGACTATGAGAACAATTAAGAACTGGTTGAGAACTACGATGACGCAAAGTCGGTTTATCATTATTGAATACTGAAAATAAAATAGCAAAAACAATTAACCCCGAAGAAATTATGCATGAGTTTATATGTCGACCAGGAATTCAAACATTACCGCTGAACTTCTGAGCTAAGAATGAGTGACCTGTCCTGTACGTTTTATATCTTTCTATTTTTATTTGTTTTGGAATAAAGATTTTTGTTGATGTAAAATTAAAATAAACATATAAATACAAATATAAATTTGTGAATTCCAAGTTTTGTTCCCTTTTTTCATCTTCCGCTATTGTATATTGGTAGAACCCTTGGGACTTCAGCACCCCCATATCTAAGAGTATAACTGCGCCTATGCCCGTATGTCACACACAACGCGTAGCTGCTGTGTGCAAGAATGTACGGGAAAACCCGAAGCAGTCAATTCCTCATCGTTCACAAGAGATTGGCCATTCTGCGACTTCAACTTGGCGAATTTTGTGTCGGGACTTGGGTCTGCACCCGTATAAAATCATACTGACTTAGGAACTTACGGTAAACGACCATAAGCAACTCCGTGTGTTCGCTGATTGGGCTCTGAAACAGTTGGAAGTTGACCCAAATTTCGCCAAAGAAATCATCTTTAGCGATGAGGCCCATTTTTGGATGAATGGATATGTGAAGAAGCAAAATTGTCGCATTTGGGACGACACCAATCCACACGAGATACACCAGCACCAAATGGACCCCGAGCAAATCACTGTTTGGTACGGATTTTGGTCTGGCGGAATCGTCGGTCCGTATTTCTTCCAAAACGAAACTGGAATTACCGTAACCGTCAACGACGAGCGCTATAGATCGATGAGGTCTATGCGAATAAACCGCAAGCAATTGAAACCCTCAAAGTCAATGTAACGAGAATCCAGCAAATTCAGCCAGATCTATGCGATAGTCATCAAAAATTGTACCTCCCAAATACGTGCCACCAAGCCTGTACATGTCGCGATGGACATTTGAACGACGTTATTATCCATACTTAATACCATAAAATATTCTTTCAAATAGAAAAAAATATCTCTCACACAACTTTCTTTATTTACATTTAAATATCGAGCGTCCTTATTGAAAGACCCTATACATGTTTATTCCTAGCAAATTATGTTGTTGAAATAATGTAGTCCCATCTCATAACAGTGTCAAATAAAGATTTGAGATTTTTATGTAAATGATAGCAAGATAACACGAATAAAATCATTTAGAAATTTCTTTTATTTTTTGTGTGGTTGAATACTTTCTGCTTATACAACCAAGATAACAGTCGCGTTAAAACTAGTGTCAATTCCATAATGCATAATTATAACTATTATATGCATTCTATATCTTTTGATAAACAAACTTTAAATATATTTAAATATATTTAGAAGTTTGATTAAACTATTTTATTGTTTTCACTCGTAGGTTGACTGTTTCATAGTAACTTAAGGAGAATTAAATCTTGATATTCGGCTGGCCATATCATATGCGATTTTTTCTAAAAACAAATTTGATGCAGATAAGTGCAAGCACAGTATTGTCGAACTCTCATATTCAATGTCTATATTATGTACTATGTATATTAAATAAACAAGTTTGAGGGAAGCTGCTCCTGATTTCCACATGGATAATTGTATTTTTTAAATTTGCAGGCATCGGAATCGTCCACAAGCTATGAAGGCGAAGGTTACACATAGAGACGCGGAGAAATATACCTATGCTCAGTAGTTCCAAATTTCCTCCATTGGGACTCGAACCCATCCATGCAATGTCTGCGGTACAAAGGGCTGCAGTTTTATTAGTTCCGTGTCGGGCAACTGACCTGGATGTCCTCAAATTCTCTATTCTTACCTTGTAAATGAGAATATTAAATTCCTTGTAATTTTTTGCAATCGGGTTCTTTAAATATCAACTGGATCAAAATCCGTGGTGATAAACGTAATTCATTTGCATCATAAATCAACTTTTCTCATAATGTTATGCACTATTGCTGTTTTTATGAGCGCTATTATAATTTATGGTAAACCAAACAGGGTCAGACACCGACGGACCCCGATTTTTTGTCAATAGTCTTCACAGGAGATGAATATGGATGGACGGATGATGGATTTAACAATCGAAATCAATCGAGATTCACTTACAGTTTTAGTAATTGTAGATTACCTTCAGTAATTTACAATAGTGATAGCAGAAAAACATGTACTTGCATTACGTGTGAATTGTTGGAATATAATTTTATATGTCAAATTTAGGAAAAAATATTGTGTGAAAAATATGAAAATTAATTATCGATTTTAGGGTAAAACTCTCAAATTCTCACCATATTTTCTAAGCTAGGAGGGGGAGCTAAACCTCCCCCTCCTCTAACTTTTCGCTTAGATTTCTTTTAGCTAGATACATGTTGGAAATGTTCTCCCTGAAGTTCGGCCAAGTTTTTTCGTTCGGTTTCCACGCTGGAAACCATCCTCTTGCTTGATCTCTAAGACCACTGGCACCCCTAACGAGCAGCTCGTGGTCTGGCCAAGTAAACAGCTTTCTAATTTTTTCCAGCTCCACGCACCATTCCATGGCACCATCATCATCAGTTTTCGGATTAAGTATTGGAATATCAACAGCAGTTGTCACTGCACTTTTTTGGGCAATTGATCCTTTGCTGTCTGTAAGGACTCCACTAAAATTTTTGCAAACTCTTCCACTACAGTACTTTTAGTAGCTCGAATCCCACTTCTGATGTAAGAATTAATATTATTTTACAAAAAATAACGCCCTTTCCACAAACAAATCAAACTTTAATTCACTTCTCTGTATAACGACCATACATCTACTCTACGCTAATGCTTAAGCAAGAGTCCCCAGTCTGGGTCACCAAGCCTAACCAATGCTTACAAAATACGCACACAGCTTATTTTAATTGAGTCGTGCCGAAATCGCTGGCAACGCAGGTCCAATTCTATAAACTGCTCACATGTATTACACGTATGATATCATCATCATGGGGTCATCACTCCTAAGATTGGTTGGACGCTAACCTCCAGCTTCTCCTATCTTGTGCTAACCTACGCATTTCGATAATTGTGCTACAACCCACATCCCTTACTACTTGCGAGCAGTAGTCTAATCTAGGCCTACCTCTGCATTTCTTCACTCCTATTTCTGCCTCCAAAATATCGTGGACTATTCCCCCCATGTCTCAGCAAGTGGCTTACCATTCTATCTCTTCTCTTCTTTATGTTTTTCCACATACTTCTTTTCTCACCGACTTTATCTAATACTTCTTCGTTTCTAACCCTATCAGTCCACGGTATTTTCATCATTCTTCGGTAACACCACATCTCAAAAGCTTCTAATTTCTTCCTACTTGCTTCCCCTACCGTCCAGGTTTCGCAACCGTATAGTGCCGTGTTCCATACATACGTTTTCAAAAATCTCTTCCTTGTTTCTAAGTTTATTACCCTAGAACATAAAAGTGCTTTCTTTTTGTTAAAAGCTGCTACCCTGCGCTATTCTTTGTTTTATATCTTTATCGCTTCTTCCATCCCAATGTATTTTACTTCCTAAATAAGTGTTAACTTTCTTTTGGAAGTTTTTAACTTCCTCCAATCTATCATTATTAATTTGTACTTTCGTTTTTGCTCTGCTCTCGCGCCCTCTGCATACTAACACTTTAGTTTTGTTTTTATTCACCCTCATTCCGTATCCCTCTGTCAACACTGCCTCCACTTCGTTCAACACTGGTTCTAATTCCTCTTTACTAGATGCTAATACTGCTATAACATCCGCGAATCTCAGCATTTTTAGTTTCTATCCTTGTACTTTAATCCCGAAATCCACTCTATCTTTTACCACATTAATCGCCTCTTCGATGTACAGATTAAAAATTAGTGGTGATAGCGTACATCCTTGTCTTACTTCTTTCCTAATATCTACTTCCCTTCTTTCCACTTCTACTTCTATAACAGCAGTTTGCTCTTTGTATAGATTGTGTACTACTCTCCTATCTCTATACTTCATTCCCACGCTCTTTAGTATCTCGAACATTTTTTCCCATCTTACATTATCAAAAGCTTTTTCTAAATCTACAAATCCTATATAAGCGTTCTTTCCTTTTTCTATTGTTTTCTCTAACATTACTCTTAGCGCCAGAATAGATTCGCGAGTTCCCCTATTTCGCCTAAACCCGAATTGGTCTTTTCCTAGTATTTCCTCTGCTCTATTTTCCATCCTCTTCTGCACTATTCTGGTTAAGATTTTTGACGCATGGGACGTTAGGCAATCGTTCTAAAGTTCTCGCGTTTGTCGGCTCCTTTCTTTTTCGGTATAGTAACGATAATGTTCCTCTTATAATCCTCCGGCATCTCGCCCGTTTCGTATATGTATTTTACCAGTTCAAACGTCCTATTTACTACTTTCTGTCCCGCACATTTCAAAATTTCCGCCTGTATTTTATCTACACCCGGCGCTCTATTGTTCTTTAGCCCCCTTAGTGCTATTTCAAATTCCTCTCTCAATATAGGTTTTCCTACATCTTCCCTATCGATGCTAGACTCTTCCTCTAATATCTCTCCTAATTCCTGACCCTGTATAAATTTCCTAAGTACTGCTTCCATCTATCCGCTTTCTCCTCTCTTCCGATCGGTATGTCCCCCGGATTGATTCCGAACGTCTCTACTTATTGGTCCTATATCCCTGAAGTTCCTCTTAATTATACGTATGATATATACTCGTATAATTGTATAAAAGAAGTGTTTTAGTATCTACTTACATTAATATTAGGTATCTACGTAATGTATAGCGAAAGTTATTTTATAAATCGTGCCACATGCGGAAAAATTGAAAATTCATTTTCTTGAAAACTGCGTCCGACTGTCAATAATTGAACCAGGTTCTTACTTAGCATCCTTTAAAATGGGAGGTAGCCAAACTGTGGTGCGATTTTGAGAGTTTTATGATAAAGTAAATAATTGCCAAAGTAACTACCTTAATAGTGTTGCTAGTTTCACAAATAGTTACTGAAAACTAGTTCTAAAACACATATTTATTATTGTATTTATTTCTGCAAAATGGCAATTTCTTAGAAATTGAGTATTTTATTATCGGTCAATTTTTATAACTAACGTTTGCCTGAGATGGGAGATCTCAGGTACGTCATTAATTTTAAGGTAGCTACACACCTTCCGTTTATCGGCGCAGTTTATCAGGTGCGACGTCATGTCTGAGCGATAGACTGTGTGAACTGCGCAGTTTAGACCAGTATTTACGCAGATGAAAAATTTATTCATGTAGACACTCTTTCGCAACGATGATCTGCGCAGTTTATGCAATTTATCGTACAGATTCTTCAGTTGACGTCCTGTTTATGCACATGATGACTACACTTTCAAAAAAGATGCGCTTTTGACGTTTATACCAATCTTTACACCAACGCGCAACGTTCACGGCGTTTTTTCCTTTTTCTTCTGGCAGCACAGCTGCAATTATGTAATGAACTGCGGCTCTTCTTTTTCTGTCACCCATTGCACTTTATGTATGTATTTTTAACGCTTCTTGAACCAAACCTGTCAAAAGCGAGGAGAGATCTACGAAAAATCGGACGGAACTGAGGTGAAAACTAAACGTAACCTACACATCTTCAGTTTAGGTAAATGTACAGATTTTTTAGTTATTTACGACAGATAACTGCACAGATAACCGAAAGGTGTGTAGCCCCCTTTAGAAATCCACTTTACTTCCCGAGTTCGAACTTTTTCCCATAAAAACGGTCTTAAAAAACATAAATTACTCCCCTACGAGGCACGTAGGCATTACTCATTTTATCAAAAAGCATTCGCTGAAGGTTCGCATTCGGCACGCCGCCCAAACCCTATCATTATCGCAGCACGATTAGTTTCACAGTTGGCGCTTCGTCCTACCTTCATAGGACACTATTGGCGTGGTCCAGCACAGCAGCCAACTTGCCGTGCAGGTGTTACCCAGACTCGATGGCGCCGGCTCGCATTCCTCGCGGCGTACACGTGCATCCACGATCCAACAACACTGTACAATCTCCACAGGTCCGGCCTAGGACGGGTATTGACCAGCGCAGCGTTTGTGACCGACCGTCGCGTCGTCGACACCGGATGCCCTGTGGCACATGTTGAATATGTACGTGTACTTTTGGCGGTATTGTATCAGGTCTGCATCATCGCGAATCATCCCAATGGTTCTTTACAGACAAAATTCAGTTATTGTCGTCTGAATCAATCAAATGACATGTTGGAGTAACATCGTAAACGCCGAAAATGTTATTAGCCAGAAACCTGGACTTTTCCCAGGTTTTACTACGCAAATATGTTGACTAGATATTTGTACTAAATATACATATGTATATGTTTCGGCTAGTATCCGATAACGGTTAGTATGCATAATAGCATTTTAGGAATTACGCGTAATTACTGAAACTAATGAAGCTGTCAGTGATTATACATAATAACTGAGCACACTAGGAATCATGCATCAATACTAAAATCGTCAATGAGTATGCATAGCAGGCAATATTGATAATAACTAAAATTGTACCGGAATTATGCATATTACCTAAAATATTTTGGCATTATGCATATTCCCTAACTGCTTCGTAAGTAGGCACAACCACAGACAATTTCAGTTCCTTTGGTTCCTCTCTAGTTCTAATATAGCCCGAACGGGTGTTAAAATATACATATGTAGATTACTTTTGAGTGTTTCTATTCATAATGACCGTGCTAGAAGCTGATGTTAAATTTAAATTTATTGATGAAGTTAAGAAGCTAACCGGAAGAACAAACTCACGACTAAATATTCTGTTTAAAGAAGAATAAGACGCATTTGTTTACAAAATGCATTTCACCTTTTAAATCAGTTTTCTTGTAGGTTAAGGATGCTTCTTCCAATAGTGGTCCTAAAAGCCCGTTACATCATCGTAGAGTAACCAGATTTGGAATACGTTGAGAAACTTTCGAAACTACAACAAAAAATAAAGAGAAAACGGGAAACGAACATAATGAAAATACCAATAATATTGTGATCGAAATGCAAGATGTGCGCTATATTCTTCCCGTCGAGGAAATGTTTGATATTCTGACCATCGTCCATAGAAGTATTGGTCACGGTGGGAGAGATCGAATAAAAGTATCTAAACAGTACTCAAGCATTACACGAGAAATTATTTCGATCAATTTGTCACTTTGTGAGGTTTGTCATTTAGAGCGTTCCAAAAAACGGAAACGCCTTACTGTAAAACCTAACCTTGTAGTCTACAAGGAATTTAATAGCTGTCTAGAATAGAAAGAAGTTGTCTAAGTATTTTTATTACCTCAGAAATTCAATAACGAAGCCTATGGAAACCATAAGAGAGTCAATCTTTTCGCTCTAACGTAATATTAATTTAAATTATAATTTCGAGTAGATATAAGTTTTAAGGAGTTGATGGCAGAAATAAAATAAGATCCAATCAGTCTTAAATCTAATTGTAAATAAAAGTGTATAAAAATGTCCTAGTAAGATATACCTAAGGATAAATTAATTATCTCAATTTTAAGCGAGAAGTCTACAGAGTATGTTTTATTGCAGTAATAATTACTTAAATAATTATAAAACTTGGAAGGATAAGATTTACCTATGCATAACATATTTGAAGATTACAAGCAAGGGTGATATGTCAATTTATCCCGAAAATGAGTTACTTGCACCATATGTTAGCCAACGGTGTAAAGTTTCATTTCGCCTACGCATCACATTAAAAAATGCGCCAAGTAAGGAGTTATAACATATTTTTATTTCTCCGAACAGGCTAAGAAGGTGTTATGACCAATAAAAAAAGCGTTAGTACTTTAGTGGTTTCGACCTGCAGCGTTAACCTGCCGATAGGAATGTCGTAAACAAACATTGCCATTTTATATTAGTTCATTCCCAAAGTTAGGTTATACAAAGTTAAATCCAACAACAAAGTGCAATGGAGTTAACTGTAGGTATAGATGGCTGTATGTCCCTTCCAAAAAGTGCTAGTAAGAAAACAAGGAGTATGGCAAATGGCAAACTGAGTGATGTGAATAAACTGATAAATTTGAGAAGTCACTGTATAGGTGAAGGTTGTAGGTGCAAGAGGTTTAAGTGTTTCGAGCATATATCAGAACTTTCCCGGAGAAAAATTATTCAAAATTTTAATTTGCTTAGTTCAGTTGACGAACAAAATATATATTTATGTAGTTTAATTACGATTGTTCCTATTAAACAACGTAGACCCAGACAGCCGTAACGACGTGCCCTCGTCCGCGATTCTTCTTTTCGGTATCGTATAAGAATTTTAAGCATGGAAGGTAAAACCGAGGAAGTGCAAGTTTGCAAAAAAGCATTTATAGCTTTACATGGAATACGCCTAAAGAAGTTAGAAGTACTGCAGAGATCCATGAAAATGACTGGAGAAGCACCGAAAGTTCGTAGAGGTAAGCACAACAGTCGCCCACACAAACTCTCCGATGCAACACGAAACGCGATCAGACATCATATTAAGTCATTTAAAGGCCGCAAAAGTCATTATAGCTTGCATGATTCAGCCAAATTATACTTGCCAGAAGAACTAAATATTAAAGAAATGTTTAATATTGCGAAAAGTTCCCTACTCTTCACGCATCATATGAAACTTACAGGACTATATTTTCAATTGAATTTAATATAGCTTTTGGCTACCCCAGATCTGACACTTGTAGCCAATGTGATGAACACCTAGCTAAAATTAAAAGTCTAGAAACTGAAAAAATAAATATGTCACATCCAGACGTTCTTGGGTATCGCAAACTAAATAGAGACATACAACGATTAAACACTGAGAATAAGTTGTATAAAATCAAGACCCAACAATTTCATAAAATAAAAAGAGGTGCTAAAGACCGTAGCCAAAAATGTGTTTCCACCGAGGTAATTTGTTTCCATTTTGCAAAAAATCTGCCGATTCCTAATATTACAACAAATGACGTATATTATAAAAGGCAGTTGTCCATATATTCATTTAATATTCATATTCTCCCTATATCACAAAGCATTTTTTATATTAGGAATTAGGATTATTTCCCTTCAAATTAGGAAAATTGAGGGAAATGTTTCCTACAGCTGAGGGACCTATACAGAAAGTTGTGTTGGGGTTGTGTCAAACAAAAAAAAGCCAAAACTATACATTGTAGATTGTTTTTTGTAAAAGACAATATGTAGGAAGTTTTTTGCACTCCAACTTTTTATGTGATTTAACTTTTATAAAAATGCATAGTTTTTCCTATAAATCAAAAATAATGCTCTAGAGTGTTTCTTCATTTGCACAAGAGTATTAAAAAAAAAACGGTTTTCGCCCTCTAGTGGCAAAACTGTGTGACTTGGCTTAAAATCGAAAAACAGCTCAAAAATACTTCAGCGCGCTCTAGCCGCGCAACTAAGCAGAATTTCGAAAAAATGAAAAGAACAAAAATTGTGGAAAATCTACAACACCAAATCAGGTCACATTTTCCAAAAAATGCATAGTTTTTCAGAACATCGCAAAAAACCGAAAAAATGGCCAAAAACGCGTATATATGTATATCTATATCTAAAAAACAACCCTTTTTTCTCATGCGCTAGGTGAAAAATATGTTGACACAATCCTAACATAACTTTCTGTATAGGTCGCTTAGCTGTAGGAAAAATTTCCCAAAATCAGTGATTTTTTGTCTAATTTGAACGGACTATATGTATCCGAAAATCTACCTTAACCCAAAAGTTAGTTAGTTAGAAGTAAGAATAATAATAAATTTTATTATTATTGTTGAATATTTTTAAAGTATGAAAATAATAAAAAAATTAGCATAAAACTCCGAAGAAATATCTATGTATATAAATATATCTCAGAAATTAAAGCAATTTTTCTTTCCTCGAACCGTAACTAATTTTGTTTCCAATACATATTTCCCAGTAGCCTGAGCTGAATGCCCTGTATAACGAGTATTGCGTATTGAATAAAGCGTTCAACTATGTAATATTGTTATTGTCTAGTAGCTGGTATAATTCCTTGATATTTGCGTCATTTGAAAACAGGTAGTATGTTTACGCAAACGATTTTACTTTATTAGCTAACCAAAAAACAACGAATCAAGCCTTTGGCAATATCAATAAAACCAGATCTATCTGGGTGTTCATAAAAATGTCTGTGGCTACTAGTCATGTTCTAACAGATAAATTCAATTTTGTTATTACTCTTTTTTATCAGCGGGTTATTGGGGAAGTATAATAATAATAATTACGAGTGAGCCATACTGTGATGAAAACTAGACAATGAGTTCGTAGTAATCACACAAGTGTTGTAATAATATACCTTGGCCCACCTGTAATGTATAATATTTTATTTGCATCTTGAAAAATATAGTACAAATGATTAGTTATCGTATAAATTTAAGTTTGACCTGTAAGTAATTATAGATCTTATTGCCATTTGTTTACAATTTTCATAAATCAAAATGACTTCTTATATTACACTACTAAAGATATAGTAGAGTAGATTTGCATTGCATACTATAATGCAAATGCCAGCACATCATAGATAAAATAAATGTATGTATATACTATCTAAACATACCCGTATCCCATATTGTAAGAAAATGAACATATAGGCTGGAATAGGCAATTTGCATGATTTTTAATTATGTTGTCAAAACATTAAATCTTTGCAGCGTTAAATTTAGCACTTTTTGTGCAATAATAGACACAAAATAAATAAATGAAATTTGAAATTATTATCGGCGCGCGTAAACACAAGAAATGCAAATGGCTGTCGCGTGACGTCACTGTATATTATTTTGTTGAAAGATAGATGTGTAATTTCGTTAAATATTCCTTTTTCGGTGTGCGAATCTATTTATTATTATTATTATTATTATTATTGAACAATTGTGTGTAGACCCCCAGTTTGTCGCTCAGGTACTGGTTCTCTATGGCAGCTGAAAATATTAGGTAGAATGCCCTTTTTCAAACTTAACCTCTGTACATTTCCAGCCAGTCTGTATTGCCAGTAATTTTCCATTTTTTCCTCCAACTGTAAAAAATATTCAAATGTAAATCTTATTTAAGTATCTATATCTAATGACCTCCAAAACAAACATTTTCTAAATATTCCATGCGGTAAGTAATATGAAAACAGCATACAAAGTGGGGTTATGTACAAATACATCTAAAGCAAATAAAGGTTATTAGGTACTCACAATAAAATGATCCTCGCAACAATATAGTGGCGTCAAACTTAATTGCTTTATATTTTTATTTTCGTCCCTTTTCATTGCTACGCACCATTTCTTCCGCATTCTTTCCTCTTTGGGAACCGAGAAGAACAATTTTTCGGGAGTTGATACCGTAGTATTTGTACACATTGGCACGATGCAACACTTATAAAATTTGTATTTTATCGGCTCCATACCGTTAGGCACTTTATAAAACGCACTTGTTACAGATTTTACAAACTGTTAGCACTAAACCAAATCAGAACAGTGACGATTGGGATACTTCCCCATACAGTGACGTGGACCAATCAGACTAGCGTTTTCGAACACGTGACTTTGTTTACATAAATGGGTGAATTAATTGTATTAATTATTCAAAAACTACATATTTTTATGAAAAATTACTATAATATTCTTCTTAAGTAGGTACTTATTATATGGCAGAAAAAATATATTTTCAGGCGTATAGAAGTTTCATGCAAATTGCCTATTATAAAAAATCAAGTTACCGAACCATATTGTTTTGATAGCACAATACTGATTACGAGCATCCTTTGGGCTTTTTTCTCAATTTGAGAAATTCAGCATTACCAAAAGTTTTCCCTAGTGATAATTTCGACGACAGAATAAATTTCGTATCAGTAAGTCAGAGCTGCACTAGATTTTGCAGTGGAAATAGAAGCTTCAATCAAAGATTTTCTAGTAGATATGTACATAGTTCGGGAACACCTCATTTAAATAAGCGCGGACAGGTGCTGCATTAATTGATTGATTTTTTAAATTATCACTGCCATTAAATTTAATATTTTGAAATGGAAAAATCGTTTTTCTTATTTTTTTTTAATGCAACCTATACTCACACTAATATAATTATTATTTATTATCATAACGTATGTAAGAAAATGTGCATCTTCTCTTCATATTCCGAAATAAAAAAAAAAACGAGTGTCATTAAAAGAATATATCGACAACCTACATCCTACACGAATCCCCCTATATCAATATATTAATTATATTTTAAATAAATAGTTCTAAAACTTTAAAACGGACTTTTCCGCACGTGGAACATCTCTATCTCGAAATTGAGTGGCCGAAAAAAAATAAACCCAACACATATATGCAGAATATGTGTTTTATGCGACAGTTTTACTTTTTTCAAAGAGTCCACCATCGTGGTTTCTCATGACCCATGGACAGGGTGGGGTGTGTCCTATCCACCTCAAAATCAATAGATATCGTCTGGCAGACGTCCCTAATCAGAATCAGTCGAAATCTGATCGATCCGATACGGTTTAATTGAGTGATCGTGCTAATAAAAAAAAATCTCAAATAGTCCACCATTGTACTTTCTCATGACCCATATACATGGTAGAGTGTGTTCTATCCACCTCAAAATGGATAGGTGTCGTCTAGGAGACGTCTCAAATCAGAATCAGTCAAAACCCGATCGATCCGACACGATTTAGTTGAGTTATGCTAACAAGAATAAATGCCGACGACAATGACACACACACACACACACAGCGAATTTTTTTTAAAAACTATTTGTTTTGTTGTTAGGCCGAAAAACTAAAAATAAACCCAAAAAAAATATTTTCACTTTTTCTTTACACGATTACATTACTTTTCCGCGTATAGTGGAGTGCGGAAAAGTAAAAATGCACGGGTCTGAGTCTTTTCCCAAACGTTATTTCTTGACTTATTAACGTAAGTAATACAAGTGAGACACGGGGTTGACACAACAAAACGTTTATTTCAAACTTACAAGATTCACTGTTAGTAATGAAGGACAGAAATGAGTATTTATAAAGTTTCTTATCTAAGGGCTGTGTCAGCTTCTGTTGAGATAAATGATTCAAATAATTATATTACGTTAAGCGTAATATTGCCAAGAGATATGTTATCGAAAATAAAAGGAATGGTATAAGCATGGGTATCATATTACACCTCCTTCCCTAAGTGGAAGGCTATCAGGTTCTGAAGGACCTGTAGGCTTCTTAAGAAGTAATATTTTTACTTTTTGGTGGCAAAACTTGAGGTATATATAAATAAGCAAGCCCATGAACAGTATAGATAATAAAATATAAAACATAGTATTCTGAGAATTGTTTTTTTCAAAGTCTTTAATCCGCACAGGGTGTAGGCTGCCAAGTTGGGTGGAAAGGTCTGCTAGGTCCTGTAGTTTTATGTCCTGAAGGTGGAGTTCTGCGGTTGGGGTTGAGTTCAATTTGAAGGTAGGTAACGCCAGGGACGTTTCGTCGGGAAGCTCGTGATTGGCGTTGAAGATGTCGTCGTTGATAATTACGGGGCAGCTCTCTAAAGTAACAATTGAGGGCTGCTCGATGAAGTGGTCCATGGGGGTGTTACAATTTTCTTCGATTCTGGTCCTTTGTATTGGGACGACTATGAGTTGTGTCTCTGCAATTTGTTCAACTATGGTAGCTCCGAGTCGTACGCTGGTTAGATTACATCGTGGATTTTCTCCTTGT
Organism: Rosalia funebris; assembly: GCA_037954035.1. NCBI lineage: Eukaryota > Metazoa > Arthropoda > Insecta > Coleoptera > Cerambycidae > Rosalia > Rosalia funebris. The sequence goes on from JAZFAV010000015.1 coordinate 39,959,130, forward strand.
AGAATAGGAAGGTAGCACTCGTCGTGGTTGTATGGGCTATCCTTTCTACACAGGCATACATTTTCTAGCCGTGGACAGGAGTCCTCTTTCCAAAAGGTGAGTTTGGTTCGTAAACTTGCAATGAGATAGGGTTTGGTTGGTATAAGAACTTTGGATTGGTAAGGCGTGGGAATCAAATGGTAAGTATAGTAAGGTGCTTGGGTGGCTATTGGCACTGACAATTTTATGTAGATTTTAAGATCTTTAACCGTTGCTGAGATATGAAAAAGATTAAGGTAACTATGCATATTACTAAGATGTATCAGTTGATCTCGTTTATATAGACTCGAGAGTTTAGTTAAAATAATTTGTATATTTGGGACTGGCAAAAAATAGGTGTGAATGATATTATGCTGAGCCATGGCGACTGCATTCTCTAAAGTGTCTAATAATTCTAAAAATATATTAAATTCGTTTTTTATAGTGACACCAGTTTCAAAGTATGACCAGTCTTGTTGAACTTCTTTGAACGTTTTGAAGAGTAGTTCTATATTCGCGTTTATCTGGGTTAGACTTTGATTAACTTTGTCGCTAAGAGCTTTAAATAGAGAAGTTCTTAAATTAATTTCGTGCGTTAGAGTTTCCTGATTGGACATTAATGTATCCATTTTAGAATGGAGTTCTTGCACATCATTGTCATCGGCAGTACCAAATAATATTTTTTGAACGGAACCTATAGCGTTTATAAGTCCACGTTTAAGTCTGACTTCAGGATTCCTAAAATTATTTAATTTATATTCGGTCAAGTTTACGAGGTATTTTAACTGCTGATTAATAGTACTATTAGAATATTTATGTTTATTTTGGAAAAAGCTTAGGTCGGATTTTAATTTGTATAAATTGTTCGTTACGTCCTTTAAATCGATAATGTGAATAAAGTCATGTTGCGATTGTATTATTTTAGTTTCACATGTTAGGCGATTTATGTGAATGGAGTTTCGTATAGTCTCTATTCGGATCGCGGAGGCGTAGTGAATAAGAGTGAGAAGGACCAGGTTGGTACTTAATTGTAATTGGAGGGTTTTTATCCTCAAAGTCAACACCTTCATCTGTCTCGCTGCTTAGTTCAATAGGTTGAATTTCCTCTGGGGGTTTTTCCTGTAAAGAAGGTTCAGTATTAACCTTTTGTTCGCTTTTCTTTTTCTTAAGCCTGGGTTTTCGTTTGATATAGGCTTTATGATATTTGCCTTCAGCATGTGCCTTACGTTGAAACAGTTTTAGAGTGGGACCTAAGTCTTCTACTACTTTAGTTTGAATGAATTTTTCGTTTAGTTTCCCGCGTGCTGGATTTGCAATATATACGTCTTCGTTGGGTTCAAAAGTTTCCGGTAGTTCGCGTGTTTCATTGGCTTTTTCTATGACTCGCATTTTAGATTTGTCTAACTTGGTTTTTATTTGATTGTAAAGGTTTTTTAGAACATTTTTATGGGTGTTAATGTACTCTGAGAGTATCCGTTCTTCATTAATATCGAAAGGGTCAGGGCGTTCGTCTCCACGAATTATATCGATAGGACACATTTTGGTGCTTGAATGAATTGTATGATTGTAACTTATAACTGCGATTTGTACTAGATAGTCTAAGGGTGCATTTGGGTTTTCATGTTTAAGACATCGGACGCTGTCTAATAAAGTAGAGTGGAATCGTTCGATGTTGCCGTTGCTACTATGTCCTTGTATTGAAGTAAAAGTTAGTTTTATTTTGTGCAGATTGCAGAAATCTTTCATCATCGCGTTGTTAAACTCTAGGCCAGTATCCACCAGGATTCCATAGGGTAGTCCATGATGTTCGATAAATTTCAGTAGCGCACGTTGTATTGACATGCCTGTCTTAGTTTCGACGGGGTAGGCTTGAGCTATTTTCGAAAAGGTGTCAATGATCGTTATAAATTTTTGTCCTTGGATATCTAGAGTATCAATGTTTATGGTTTCAAAGGGTTTCGTAGGCGTTTCAGTATATTGAAAGATTGGTTTCACCGGGTGTCGGTCAGTTTTACACGTTTTGCATGTTTCGCATTTGGCGATAAAGTCCCGTACGTGATCAAACATGTTAGGCCAGAAATATTTCTTAATTAAAGCTTGGTGGGTAGCCGTTACTCCTTTGTGTGTAACTTTGCCTTCGTGGTTATAACGTATCTTCAGTTGTTGTTCTTGTTCTGATGTTACGTCTTCTACTTTCTTCTTGCAAATTAAAAACTTGAGCCAATGAGATAAGTGGTTTTGAAGGATTCTGATGATCTTATTTTCTAACTCTGGTTGCTCGAAGTATAGAGCATGTATGGTGGTGTTACTTTGAACGAATGGAGATAAAAATTTAAAAATTTCTTCGTCGGATGAGCGTGATTTTAGGTGGAAGTGATGTTCTTTAACTTTGGGGAAAGGCTGTATTGCATAATGCGAATTAACTTTATTACTATCCTTTTCCAGGAGGATCCATCGGTTGTTATACCTATTTAAGGGTGTTTCGGAGTATTTGACTTCTAGAATGGGGTTTTCGTGACTAGAGTGAATAGTCTGGTTAGTTCTTGAGGGCGGCGCGCGATTCGGGTCGTCTATTGAATTTAAGTCGTCTAAAACTTCTTGGAACTTTTCTGGGTCTGGTTCTGGTAGATTATCGAGTAAAGTACTTACATCGGGGGCGTTATTTATCATTGACATATTGTCTTCTTCTATTGCGTTAAGTTCATCAATTTTGATACGCGAGAGCGGGTCAGCTTGGTTTGTTTTTCCTTTTTTGTACTTTATTTCGTATTGGTATTCTTCCAATTTTAGACGCCATCTTACTAGTCGCGAGTTAGGGTCCTTTAGGTTGAACAGCCACTGCAAAGGCTGATGGTCGGTTTCAATTATAAATTTAACGCCAAACAAGTAAGGTCGGAAGTATTTAACGGAATTTACGATGGCTAGCAACTCCTTCTCAATTGTGCTATAATTACATTCAGCAGGGTTCAATGTCCTGGAATAATAACTGATGGGGTGTCCATCTTGTGAAAGTACGCTTCCTATTGCATACGCGGATGCGTCGCAAGTGAGAGTAAATGTTTTATTAAAGTCGGGGTAAGCTAGGATAGGCTCATTGCAGAGTAAATCCTTGCAAGTTTCAAAGCAATTGCGGTAGTCTTGGGTTAACTCGATTTTTTGGTCCTTTTTGAGGCAATTGGTAAGGGGTTTAGTTACACGAGCGAAGTTGGGTACAAATTTGCGGTAAAATCCGAGCAATCCTAAGAAACTCTTGATTTGCTTCGCCGTTTTCGGGATTGGAAATTCTTTAATGGCTTTTATCTTCTTCGGGTTTGGCTTGATACCATCTTGGGTTATAATGTGGCCAAGAAATTCCACGTGTTTACAGAGGAATTCCGATTTGTCCAATTGAATCTTCAGGTTGGCTTTTTCGAGGGTTTTAAATACCAGTTCCAGGTTTTGTAGGTGTTCTTGTAACGACGTGCTGAAAATTATGATGTCGTCCATGTATACGAAGCATATTTTATTCTGCAGATCTTTTAATATATTATCCATCACCCTCTGGAACGTTGCAGGCGCATTCTTGAGGCCAAATGGCATCCGTACGTATTCGAAGTGGCCATTCTCTATGTTGAAAGCAGTTTTTTCTATGCTGTCAGGGTGCATCTCAATCTGGTGGAACCCTGAAGCGAGGTCGAGAGTCGTGAAATATTGGCATCTGCCCAGTTTGTCCAGTATATCCGCTATGTTAGGTAACGGGTATCTATCAGTCTTGGTTTTGTCATTTAATTTCCTGTAGTCGGCCACAAGCCTCCATTTTTGTTTGCCGCTCGCATCGAGTTTTTTCGGCACGATCCAAATGGGGGAGCTATAAGCGCTGGAGCTAGGTCGAATGATTCCATCTTGTAACATTTTATCAATTTGCAATTGTACTTCTTTTTGGTGGACATAAGGATACCTATATGATTTTGCGTGAACGGGGGTGTCATCGGTAGTTTTTATCTGGTGTTTGACTTCGTTTGTGAAAGTTAATTTGTCACTAGGGAAGTGAAATACGTGTGAGTAATTTTTACAGAGTTCAAGAAGGTTAAAACGTTCCTCTTCATTGAGATGGTCAGTGCGTAGAAGATTTTGTATGTGTTGATTGGTGAAATTGAGAGAATTATGAGTTGGCTTATCATTTTTTGAAATTTGGGGTTCAAAACCAGTATACTCGGAATAGAGTTGGACATCAATTGGTGTATCGAATTGAGCCGTGATAGGGTAAGTGTTGGTGTTAAATATTTCGACTTGAGCTAGGCCATTCTTGGCTTTGCTTATACCAGAAGGAATAAGATAATTGTCGGTTTTTTGAAATGGGATGACAATTTCGCCGTTGTCAATAGAGACAGGGATTTCTCGAACAATACATTCGACAGGGTTTAAAGAATAAGTACGTGAAATTTCTTCGGGTTGTCGAATAGAAATTGGAATCTGGAAGTAGTCATTATAGATAAGATGATTTTGGAAATCTATTTGGATACCTAACGTTTGTAGGTCTTCGAAACCGAAAATGCCATCATAGAAATCATGGAAATCATACAGAAGTACGTTTAAATCGAAGTCTATATTAAATTCTTTAAATAAAGGGATGTTTGCTTGGAATTGACAAGTCGATTTGCCGGTTGAAGTTTTGATAAGTGTTTCATGAGAGAAAATATGGTTGGGGTAATATTTTTGAATTATTTCGGGACGAATTATGGTCTTTGATGATCCGGTATCGATCAATAATTTTAAAGGGGGTTCTCGAATATTAATATATGGAAGCGAACACGGTGTATTGGCAGAGTTTAGTTCTACTATGTCCGGTTGTTTATATTCGGGGCTGCAGGAAAATTTTGTTCTTGACTTTCTTCATAATCATTCGGTATATTCCCTTCGTTTCCATTTCCGTCGTTTAAATATACCCATTCTTCTCCTTGTGGATTTTCTTCTGGGAGGTCCATTTGACTTGTTGAGGGTTCGTCGTAAGGTGTCAGTGGGGTATTGTCCATCCAGCAGGGATTCTGCGATGTAGGATCCGTTTCTTGATTAAAAAGTTCTTCTACCATGTACTTCGGCTGGTTGTATCTTGGTTGCCAGTTGTGGTTTGGGGCGTTCTGAATTCTTGATGTACTAGGCTGTTGTCTAGTTGCATTCGTTCCACTGATTCCAGACATTGGGGTAGGTCTAGCGAATTTTTGGTTCGGGTTTGGTCTCCACACATTTACGTTGGATCTATTATTTTGGTTTTGTTGTATTTGGGTGCCAAAGGGGCGTTGTTGTTGTATATTATGGTTTTTAAAATTACCAGGGTTATTAAAATTGTTTGCATAATTATTGGGTTGAGATTGAAATATTGGTAATCGCACCGGTTGATTCGTTTGTTGGCGTGGTTTAGGCATTGGTAACATGGGATATCGAGGTGTTGTATTCTGTCGTCCGAACGCAAAGCGTTTGAACTCATCGTATTTAACCTGCTCGTCGATAAAAGTAATGGCGTGTTCTAATTCAGTAATGGCGGTATTATACCTAAGCATGTTTTCATAATTAAGGGGCATATTCATTTTGTAAATATTAAAAACTTGGTTCTTATAAAACGCTATAGACCCAGCCTTTTCATTTATTGGTATGTTTGATAACTGAATTTTTGAAATTATTTTAGATTTAAGTTCAATTAAACGATTGCCAAAATTAATCAAAGGTTCGTTTGGTTTTAATCTACAATTTTGTAACTCTAGCTGTAATGTTTCTAAACTTTTATGATCTGAAAAGTTAGTGGAGAAAAGATTTCTTATTTCAGGCCATGTTTGAATATCAGGTCTACTGTTCAAAAGTTGAAGAGCTTTGCCCTTAATTTTAGTTTTTATGCAGCTTACTACAATTCTAATATGTAGGGGAACATTTGAATTGCACACTTCCATTAGATTTTCAACAGCATCAAAGAAATTACTTATTTCCGTTTCTTCGCCAGAAAAAATCGGAACAAATTCAGAAATGTTCTTAAGTTTATGCAAATCTAATTCAGACATCGTGTTAAATGAAAGAGTGTTATTCAAAAGATCAGAAATATCCGAAATCTCGTCTTTACTTAAAGTGTGAGAATAATCTTCGTCTTCTGAAGAGTATAAACTTGTCATAAAATTCAACTGGTGATTTCTTAGCAATGTAAATAAAAATAGAAAGAGAAATAAAAATTCAACTGGTAGTTTCTTAGCAAAAATAAAAAGAAAATAAAAAAATCAATTGTTAATTTCTTAGCAATGTAAATAAAAAATAAAAATAAAATAAAAGTAAGGAAAAATAAAAATTCTTTAAACAGTAAAATAAACGGTAATTATTTAATCTCTACTGAAGTTATCTTTAAAATTATTAAAATGTTTTAATAAATTTAATTTCTTGTTTTTTGAATTCTTAACCTAATCTTTTTAATTTGTACGATACAAAAATAAAAAGCTTCCCTTAGAATATCGCACGATGCGGGACTCCAAGAGGTTGTCACTAAAATTACACACTTTCCAAAAGTAGCTTGAAAATTGTCAGTGCAAAAATAGGGACGGGTGAACAGGAATAATGCAAGTTTACTTACGTTTGGTGTCGTTGTGCTCTGGGATTACGTTTTGAAGATTCTGGATAGTTGAACCGTTGAGACGGACGATCAGCGACTTCTGATTCTTCGGGAAATTGAAGAGTGCTCGATACACAGCAGAAACGTTGAACGACTATCCACTACCGACTGCGCCAGTAATACAAGTGAGACACGGGGTTGACACAACAAAACGTTTATTTCAAACTTACAAGATTCACTGTTAGTAATGAAGGACAGAAATGAGTATTTATAAAGTTTCTTATCTAAGGGCTGTGTCAGCTTCTGTTGAGATAAATGATTCAAATAATTATATTACGTTAAGCGTAATATTGCCAAGAGATATGTTATCGAAAATAAAAGGAATGGTATAAGCATGGGTATCATATTACACGTATTTATTCATTACTTTACAAAAACACTGTACCTAACTACACCTCAATTCAAGTGGCTTGGAGGGTATATTTATAAAAGTGCCAAGCAATAATTTAGACAAATTAGCTTTAGCAGGTAAAAAAAAAATGTATAAATTTAATAAATAGATGCTACACAACTACCAAGCCACTATACTGAGAAAGTACCAAGATATATGAGTCAGGGATGATATGAACAAATTGCTTTACTGCTCAAATATTGTCAAAATAACTTAGGAATAAGCTTAATTTTGACCAAAACGCTTTGCTTGTCTGTATCCTATTTTCATTGTGTTTCTATAAGAAATAGTAATCAATACTCTATTTTTAGGAACGTCCTAGATGCAAAACTATTTATGAATGTCTTTGTTAGATACTTACTAATAACATTGTTATTGTCAAATATTATTAACATCAATTACCAGCCAGAAAAATAAAAATTATTAAATTATTGATCCATATTACTACAATACGAATCTTTGGTACAAATGAACCCAATCAATGGGACATCGCAAAGATTTATTTTGAGATTTAACCTTGAAAATTACTTTGCTCATATACGGCGGTCATTTTTCCGGGAACTTTACCAAAATACTTTAATTATTACTAAAATTGTTAGTTTCGAATGTCGTTTTTCCAACTAACTCGTCGAGACATGCCAAAATAGCAACTTCATCGTCCCGATTAAAATTGTTTACGACAATGTTTCGTTCAAGTGAATGTACTAAGGAGGAGGCACACAGCTGCGTCTGAATCATTGAAGAATAAATAGCAGTGAATTTTAAACAATCCCAATAAATTTTAATATTTAATAATTTTGCATGAGGAAAGCAAATTGGCTCTAGAAATATCCTGTTAATTTCACAGATGTTCGCTTTTTCTGAATATACACATTTGCATATGTATGTACGCCCAGTGGTGTAGATCCATATAATTATTATAGGATCGCATCTAAAATGTTACTAATTTCTCACATTTTTACCTTTCAGCTTTCTCGTCAAACAACAGACAGAAATGAAATCTTCGATGCAGGAACAAAGAATTGGATGCTCTTTACTGCTCCGAGAATTGTCATCTAAAAATGGTTAACTATTTTCAATAACCTCTCGATGATGACTATTGTATGACAAAATGTTCATCGAGTGGCGTATTTGGTGGAAGTTTTGTCTACAATTTTTTTTTTATAAAATAGTCCACACCTATTCCACAAAATTGTATATCTGTAAACAGTTTTCAGTCTTCTTTCAATTTTCTCGTCATACAACGATCCTGCAGGAGAGCTAGAATTTATACTACAGAGACAAAAAATTGTTTGCTTTTTGCTATGCCAAGAATTATCATCTAAAAATGGTTTACTATTTTTAATACTCTCTGGATGACGACAATTGTTTGGCGAAATGTACATCGATTGGCGTTCCCGTGTATGTGGAAATTTGATCTACAGTTTTTTTTATTATAAACTATTCCAAATCTATTCCACAATAGTATGTTTGTCTTTCTTTATCAAGGAAGTTTATCAATCATTTCTGAGTATGATAAACGTTGTTGAATGATGTAGTTATTTATTTAAAGCGTGAAACACCAGCAGTAGGTATCTAAGTTGCTTTAACTGAGATTCGAGCTACCAATAGATAATTATTATGTAATAAATATACCAAATATATGAAATTTCAGTTAGTCACTTTCAACCAGAACATTGTCGTGGTTATTTATACTGGCTCTATTATTAGAAACATATAGTTTTATTACTTCTAAGTAACTTTTGAAATATAGTGAATGATATAATATCACCAAATTAAAATACTTGAAAGTTACTAGGCCAATGAAGTAATATACAGTAGTACCAACAACCATTTGGTGTCATTTATATATAACTGAGTTTGAAGGAGTTTCAAAATAGCAGTTACGTTGTAGAGATTTTACCTGGTGTATCAAAATGACATTCATTAATCACTGAGCACCCAAAATATGTAGTTATAAAGTAATTTTCTAAATATATGCCAGATTTATTTTAAAACGTTGGACACGATTATGTTAAACAATAATCATATTAATCATGAAAAGGCTTCATGATTTTTAAAATAAAAAAAAATGGGTAATGAATATAGTTGTTCCAAAGGACTGATTTTCTTCTATGCATTTTACACTTCACTAGTGTGTTTCTTTTTAGTTCCCTTCCGCTTTATACAACTTTATGGAGGAAAAAAGACAAAAACAACTTTTCTGAAAACAATATGAATGATTTTATTAAAATACACAATCAAAGTAAGTTTTATAACAGGTATGTAAATTTTTATTTTAAAAAATATACAGATTATATTACTAATCATTCGCAATTATTAAATATACTCTATTCGATGAAAAGCAATTTACTCTTTGGCGTTAGCACGGATAAAGGTGCATTTTGCCTCGACCGGGAATCGAACCCCGCTCTCCCAATTTCCGGTTAGTTGCTCTGACCGCTGAGCTATCGAGGCACACTCATTATCCTTGCTAATGCGCCAGTTTTAATGCGTCACTACAACTCAATAGTATTTATTTTCCTTAAACACGGTCCTGCTAATTATTATGTTAGCAGAACGTTATCTGATGAAAATTGTCGAATATGGTGTGCTACACAACACAGTTCTAGGTCCTAAATTATTCTCAAAATATTTAATTAATCTGTTTCTTGAAACTGAATACACTTGGGTCAAGTCATACCTAACTGGTTTAATAAGGTATACCACACGACGCAGTTTTGGGTCCTATATTATTCTCAACATACTTAATAAATCTTTACCTTAAAACTAAGTACCCTTGGGTTAAGTTATACATAACTGGTGGAAGAACATGGAGTACCACACGACACAGTTCTATATCCAATATTATCCTCAACATAGTTAGAGTAAAGACCACGCTATTTACTGAGTACCTCGTGGGCAGTCCGATGTTGAAGTTTTGAGACTTTTTCCTATTTTTGACGAGCTATAAAGTACATATGTATGCTTAGAATGCTTAAAATTTTAATGGAAACGATAGGATCCCTTGAAGTTGGGCCTGGATCCTTTGAATCGTCAGACCGATATTACGTGGAACATATAAAATGTCTCATTTAAGACAAGACGCCCAGAATAACTTCTAATTTGTTTATAACAAAGTCAAAGAAAAATTATATGCCTATAAATTGCATCTAATTATAAAATATGTATATAATTAATTAGGTTTCTTCCCCATTAAGGGTATTAAAAGTTATAATTAAAATTACTGTAAAAATGTTTGTTCTATTGGATTCGTTCTACTTAGAAATCATATATTTAGACCTCCTACAAAACACTACGCTTGTGTTGCTATTCCAAGATACATATTTACATTACGTTATTACAAGATAATGCATTCTAGATAGATTTATTGAAGGCAGCGTCGAATAATATCGCGTTTCCGATTTCTCCGGCCATTAATCAAGCCACCTTTCGTCACAATCCATTTCGAACACTTGCAGTTTTTACAAGTTAATTGCGTCTGCCCACACATCCAGCCAGTGTACACAAATACGACCGAACTTTGTTTTTACATTACAGCGAAAGCTTTGATTCGATGCCTGCAACGTATCATCAGTGTCCCATGAATCAACGCCTACTGGATTTTATGGGTCTTGTTTGGTAGTTAATTCCTCGGGTGCTGGAAAGTACAAGCTCTAGCGACTGTTGGGAAATCATTCCTTATCAGAATATCTTCCTAGAGACATAGTTCGTTTAAAATACTTACAATTAGTACGTAACTCAAATGGGGTGTCGCAGGGGGTAGCGACGGAAAGGATGATGCAAATCTCATAACATGGGTGCCAAGGTCCATCTTCTACGCAATGAACAGTAGAGAACATATACATCAACAGATTTCTTTAAAGCAAGGGAAATAGTTAAATACACCTACTTTGAATAAATTTAAATAAAGCAAGTTTTATGACCATCGAATGAAGTTCTACATTGCAACAACGAATACTGGTATTATGCATAATGATAAACGTTTGTTGCTAAGTTATTATGGAACACATAAATCACATTTGAAATATCTAACAGTCTCACTAATAGTAATGAATAATAAACCTCATATTATATACTGGATGACACAGAAGATATCCAAAGATTACAATTTGGTAGATTTGTATAATATGTAATTGGCCTTTTTTTTAATTCAAACGAATGTTTTTTTCTACTTCCGGTTTTCCCGCACTTTCGGTTAACACTCAATGCTACTATTGTTTGCATATTCAATATATGTATACACAGAATGTGGTGGGCTTTCAGTACTTGCTGTCGCATCCGAAAAGTGGAATGATGACCTTGTGATCTAGAAAACAATCTAGGCAACGATAAACAATAAAATGAAGTGTATAACTAAAGGGATTGTCTCCATTTTGTAGTTAAAAACAATATAATATTTAACAGAAACTCATCCAATGGAAAATTTCATAATTATTGTATTGATTAAAGAAATATGTGTAGAAGTCAAGTGGAACGAATGGGACACATTCACAGCAACATCAAGATGTTAATTTTCGCCGAGGTATTATTGATAACATATTATTATCCTAAATACTGTTAAAGGAAATTTTACAGATGAAAAATATTGTTCCTGTTCTTGCTAACTTACATCCAAATGCACTGCATCCGATTTTATTGAAGTTATTCAATATAGTCTCAAAGCATCTTGTGAAACTGTTTAGTTTTTACAAGATGCTGTGAAACATACATATATAGAAACATGTTGTGATTATAAAAGTGTACGTGAACGAAATATTTCCTAATAAATAGACGGATTCCTATGGATTGGACGAGCTTTCTCAATGGATATTTTTGTAAGCCATGTAACATTGATGATCTCACGGAAAAAACACATACATAAGTATCGATAATTCGTCTCAAATTGTAGAAAAAATTAGACACGAGTTTTACTAGAGAATAAGCTATTGCTAACCAGTAAAAGGAATGTAATGAGATACTACCGATACGTTCTGCTAAAATATAGGCAATAATAAATTAATGTTTTGGGAGTTAGTTATGCTCTTGATCACTTTCTTGAAGGTACATGTTGAATATTTAAGCGACGGGTATGGATATTTAAATAATTTAAACAATGCTAACAATAATTTTATTTGATAAGTGATTTCCAACCCTTTAGAAACGCTCGAAAGACGATTAAAATATTGTACGGGATATTAAACGCTTAGTGACCACTAACGGTGCTAAACTACCAAATAGCCCATGACTAACAAGCATGACACATTCCCCATGACCTTCCAGTAGGCGACGCTACCCACAGACAACTTTAACCTATCTGGACATACCCACATCATCACATACTTAGTTGAGTATGGTCAGCAATTATCGTATCTATTGCAATGCGATGAGGTGCAATTATGGCGAGTGAATTAACAAAATAGACGTAATTACTAATGAATCTGTTTGATATATACTAATTGGCCGTAATATGGATAAATAGACAGCGAGAGGTATGTCAGTGACGCAGATTGCAACCAAAGATTAAATCTAATAAAGATAAATCCACAGCGTTCGTTAGCGAAATATTTTATGAGCCTTACGGTTCGATTAACGTTTGATTCGGTTGGAGATACGTGCAAAAATGTCTTTTGTCTTATTTGTAAGTAATTAACTGTTAGTGCTGAATCATCAGAAAAAGGACGACGATGACTGTTGCTAAGTGGAGCAGATTCACTTTTGACGTATACGTGTTTTGACGGCTTAGGTAAAAACAAAGCGATACCATCAAATCTATGTTTTTCTAATTGGTTTCTTGTAGAAGTAAGTCAGTGTCGGCACTTTAAATCTTAAGGGGGATACACGCCTTCCATTTATCTGCGCAGTTTATGAGGTGTTACGTCATGTCTCAGCGATAAACTGTGTGAACTGCGCAGTTTAGACCGTTATTTACGAAGATGAATAATCTATGCATTTGGACCAGTGGCGGTTCGTGATGAAATGAAACGGGTGTTCTGCACAGGGCCGATCCTAGGGTATTGACCGCTCGTGTGCAAATTTCAAACGTATCCAAACTATTGGTGCCATAGGGGCCGCAAAAAAATTGCGCCGCAGGCGAAAATTTTGAAAATTTTCAAGGTCACGCATTTTCCTGATACTTCAGAATTTTTATGTAAAATCCGTTTATACAAAAATATAGACTTTCACAAGAAAAATTTTTGGAATTTAATACCTTTTTGAAGAATATTCATGTTTGCCGTCATATTCTTTGGTTAAGAGAAAAGGCTTGTAAGGTGAATTTTCTACTAGAGGGTCTATAACACTTAAAATATTTCCCGAAAGAGTTTCAGCGTCACATTTTGTAGGTTTCAGGTATGTCCAAAAACGTTCAATCGGTTCACCATCGAGAATATATCCTAAAACTAACAGAGTTTTTGCAGATACATCAGTTGTTTCGTCTGCCATAACTGCCAAAAATGAAGGTTTGTTAATTTCTTTAATTATTTCTTCATGACATACTTTTAATATACAGTCTAAAAGATCATTTTGTAATTCTTTAGAGGTTCCTTCAAATACTGAAGCATTTTGTAGATGCTCGCTTAAAGTTACATCAAGCTCAGCAGAAAAATTTATCAAACCACGAAATATCCCCGGGTTTTGAGAGGTTTCAGCTTCGTCATGTCCTCGCAGCGCCAGTTCAAAGGCCCCACAAAACTTTATGCAGTTTATAATTTTTGACAAAACGTATCCCTTTTTTGTCACATTACCATTATGCTTTTGCACATTTATCCAATAAGCTGAATCTAGCTGCGCTTTAATATTAGTTGTTCCTAATAAAGCTAATTCCATTGTATTATGTAGATGGCTTTTGGAGTTGTCGTGCTTTTTTATTTCTTCAGTTAAGTGCACCAAATCTGTCACCCCTATCTCCGTCCATGCTTTATCACCGCCAAAAAGTACACAAGGAAGACAAAATAACGCATTTTTTTTTGTTGCACCCACAAATCCAATTGTTCTTCGAATAAATGTCTCTATTAAATTGACGTTTATATGCTTTTCCGCGGCTAACACCTGCAGTCTCAATTACAATATCGGGCAATGGCCTACCACTGTTTTTTAAATCAATTTTTTCTTCATAAGAGTATTTAAAAAATCGCTTCACATGAACTAAATTATAAATTAAATTCATTGTCACTATCACAGTATATAAACATTAATAATTAGTACAATAAATCACCACACAAATTCACAAAACAGTATTTAAAATCTCAAATTAACACGAAATACGAAATAGGTACGATTTACTCCCGCCCGAGTAGGAAGGAGTAAACATTGACTGATGTTGCCTTAGCTGGAAAAAATACAGCTCACAGACCGTGTAAATTCGCGCATTTACGAGCGTCAAGTGTGGATTGTCGCGGGAGTTTCGGGAGGACGGGTGTGCCGAGCCGTGCTGAGAACTATCTCGTGTGGCCCAGTTCAATGTACCGCGACGCGCTCGCGTAGAGACCCAGATAATTCATCTGGTCTGCTACTCAATAGAGGACGGCGGGCAGAATGCGACTTTAACGCAATAATTTGGTTAGCTGCACCAACTAACCAAATTATTTTATTAATAAATTTTAGTAATTATTATGTCGCGAAAATATACAAATATCTAATTTTTTTGGCAGTTCTGCAGCTCTGCAGCACCTATACACCAGCTGCCCCTGATTTGGACCCTCTTTTGCAACGATAATCTGCGCAATTTATGCAATTTATCGTACAGTTTGTTCAGTTGACGCCCTGTTTATGTACATGATGACCACCGTTTAAAAAAATGTGCTTTTAACATTTGTACCAGTCTTTGCCCTAACGATCCCGGTGTTTTTTCCTTCTTCTAGCAACACAGCTGCAATAAGATTATATAACAAACTGCGGCTCTCCCTTTTCTGTCACCCATTGAACTTTATTTCTTTTTAACGCTTTTTGAACCAAACCTGTCTAAAGTGACGAGAGAACTGAAGAAAAATTGGACGGAACTGAAGCGAGAACTGAACGTAACCTACACATCTTTAGTTGAGATAAATGTACAGATTTTCACATAGTTACTTACGATAGATAACTGCACAGATAAACGGAAGGTGTGTAGCCCCCTTTACACAGAGATATTGATCCATATTAATTGAATGAGACAGCACACAGAAAATACTCTAAAATTATTAAGATGTATTTCTATTCAATAAGAACTACTTTCGTATAGTAACAGAAGGAGCTTTCAGCAGTGTACCCAACCCATCAATTGATCCCCAGATTTTAAGGATTTAAAATGACATATAAATATTTCACTTAAAACAGACAGGCAAAGAGTTAATGATGACAGAACTGTTAATGGAATTATCGAATAAATAAAGTTCATATAATGTTTCTGACATAACTTCTCTGAAATTTACCTAGGGATATTTAGAAATTGGAGGTTTATTAATTCATATTGACTCTTGGCTGTCACAGTAGTTGAAAAAATATAGGCCATGTCAGTTCAATGGTTTTTAATCGTGAATTGACAATTGTGAATTGAATATGTAATTATATTAACAACATTGGCGGACAAATAAGGTGTAAATTGAAAAAAAATGCGAGAAGAAATATAGAAATGTTATATACAATAAGGAAGTTCCGATGTACTTCGGGTACAGCTTGACTTGACCTCAACCTGATATATTCAGAATTTTAAATAAATGGCAACCGACTAAATTTTTCGTAAATGAGTTACGCTGACACAGTATAAGATAAATGATCATTGAATCAGTGAAATATATCATCATCATTAGGTCATCAGTCCTAAGACTGGTTGGACGCTAACCTCCAGCTTCTCCTATCTGGTGCTAACCTACGCATTTCGCTAATTGTGCTACAACCTACATCCCTTACTATTTGCGAGCAGTAGTCTAATCTAGGCCTACCTCTGCCTTTATTCACTCCTATTTCTGCCTCCAAAATATCGCGGGCTATTCCCCCATGTCTCAGCAAGTGGCCTACCATTCTATCTCTTCTCTTCTTTAAGTTTTTCCACATACTCCTTTTCTCGCCGACTTTCTCCAATACTTCTTCGTTTCTAACCCTATCAGTCCATGGTATTTTCATCATTCTTCGGTAACACCACATCTCAAAAGCTTCTAATTTCTTCCTACTTGCTTCCCCTACCGTCCAGGTTTCGCAGCCGTAAAGTGCCGTGCTCCATACATATGTTTTCAAAAATCTCTTCCTTGTTTCTAAGTTTATTACCCCCGAGCATAAAAGTGCTTTCTTTTTGTTAAAAGCTACTCGACCCTGCGCTATTCTTTGTTTTATGTCTTTATCGCTTCTTCCATCCCAATTTATTTTACTTCCTAAATAAGTGAAGTCTTTAACTTCCTCCAATCTTTCATTATTAATTTGTACTTTCGTTTTTGCTCTGCTCTCGCGCCCTCTGCACACTAACACTTTAGTTTTGTTTTTATTCACCCTCATTCCGTATTCCTCTGTCAACACTGCCTCCATTTCGTTCAATGCTGATTCTAGTTCCTCCTTACTAGATGCTAATACTGCTATATCATCCGCGAATCTCAGCATTTTTAGTTTCTGTCCCTGTACTTTAATCCCGAAATCTACTCTATCTTTTACCACATTAATCGCCTCTTCGATGTACAGATTAAAAATTAGTGGTGATAGCGTACATCCTTGTCTTACTCCTTTCCTAATACCTACTTCCCTTTCTTCCCCTTCTACTTCTATAACAACAGTTTGCTCTATGTATAGATTGTGTACTACTCTCCTATCTCTATACTTCATTCCCGCGCTCTTTAGTATCTCGAACATTTTTTCCCATCTTACGTTATCAAAAGCTTTTTCTAAATCTACAAATCCTATATAAGCGTTCTTTCCTTTTTCTATTGTTTTCTCTAACATTACTCTTAGCGCCAGAATAGCTTCGCGAGTTCCCCTATTTCGCCTAAACCCGAATTGGTCTTCTCCTAGTATTTCCTCCGCTCTATTTTCCATCCTCTTCTGCACTATTCTAGTTAAGATTTTTGACGTATGGGAAGTTAGGCTAATCGTTCTAAAGTTCTCGCATTTGTCGGCTCCTCTCTTTTTCGGTATAGTAACGATAATGTTCCTCTTATAATCCTCCGGCATCTCGCCCGTTTCGTATATGTATTTTACCAGTTCAAACATCCTATTTACTACTTTCTGTCCCGCATATATCAAAATTTCCGCCTGTATTTTATCTACACCCGGCGCTCTATTATTCTTTAGCCCCCTTAGTGCTATTTCAAATTCCTCTCTCAATATAGGTTTTCCTACATCTTCCCTATCGATGCTAGATTCTTCCTCTAATATCTCTCCTAATTCCTGACCCTCGTATAAATTTCCTAAGTACTGCTTCCATCTATCCGCTTTCTCCTCTCTTCCTATCAGTATGTCCCCCGATTGACTCCTAACATTTCTACTTATTGTTCCTACATCCCTGAAGTTCCTCTTAATTATTTTGTAAGCCTCATCGGTCTTACCTACTTGCAACTTATCTTCTACTTCTTTGCATTTCTCCTCTATTCATTGTTCTTTCGCTTTTCTACATTTTCTAATGATTTCCCACTTTATTGCCTTATACGTTTTCAGTCCTTCTTCGTCTCGTCTGTTTTTGTAGCCTCGTCTCTTTTGCATTAAGTTTAAGATTTCGTCCGTTATCCAGGGCTTCCTAGCTTCCCTTTTATCGTGTCCTAAAACGTCCGTAGCCGCGGAAGCTAGACTATTCTTGATACCCTCCCACTCAGTTTCTGCGTTCTTGATTTCGTCCTTACTCGTTTTATTTATTAATTGATCTGTTTTCTCCTGGAACTTATCTTTCATATTCTGATCCCTCAATATGTCTACATTTATACGTTTCTTATCCTTCCGGGTTTTCAGATTTTTGAACTTTAATCTAGCTTTCATGACTACCAAGTTGTGATCGCTGTCTACATCTGCTCCTGGATAACTCTTACAGTCTTTTACTTGATTTCTAAATCTCTTCCTAACCAGAATGTAGTCTATCTGATACCTGTCTATCCCTCCTGGCATTTTCCATGTGTACCGCCTCCTAACGTGATTCTTGAACAATGTGTTCGCGACTACCATCTTGTGCTTCTCACAGAATTCTATTAGTCTGCTACCTCTCTCGTTTCTGTTTCCTAATCCATAAGGCCCTACAAATTCTCCTTCTTTCCCCTCACCTACGACTGCGTTAAAATCTCCTACTATTATTAAATTTTCATGACCCTTCACAAATCCTATTACCTGCTCTATGTCCGAATAAACGGCTTCTAACTCTTCCTCGCTGTGGTTAGAAGTAGGCATGTATACTTGCACTATTACTGTTTCCACTGGCTTCGAATCTAACCTAACCATCATTACTCTCTCGCTGTATTGTAGGTAGCTATCTACACACTGTCCTGCGTTCTTCCGCATAACGATCCCTACTCCCGCGTTTCCATTTACCGATCCTGTGTGTATTACCCTATAGTCACCGCTCCAAAAATCTCCTACTTCCGGCCAGCGCATCTCACTTATACCTACTATATCTAATCCTAACATATCCATTTCTATCTTCAGATTTTCTAGCTTCCCTGCCTGTCTCATGCTTCTGACATTCCACGCTCCGACTCGTGAAATGCTACACTTCTTATTATGATTGCACTCGATCACGTCTCCCGGAACAGTCCTCACCCGGAGATCCGAACGGAGGACTATTTTACCTCCGGAGTTTTTTGTCCCAGGAGACGCCATCATTAATTTAGGATAAGCTTTCTGCTAGCTGTTCTGAAGATTATAATGTGGTGGTTTCCTCTTGCCTTCCACATCGCAGTCGTGTGTGTCATAGCACCATACCAACCCCCACGGTTTCTGCCACTATGACTACTGAAAGAGCTGCTGCCCTCCTTCAGGGACTTGTCTTAGTCTGGTTTTTCAATAAGGACCCCCCCACTATGGTTAAACCTATGGTACGGCTCCTTAAATCATTAAAACGCGCAAGCCGACCCACCCGTTCCAGTTTGCACTAGAACTTCGTAAAGGTTCAAGTCCTATCGGATCGGCTGAAATATATAAAAAAACATTATTATAATATGGATTTAAATAATAATTATGTAGATACTGCGTTAAAGAATGTAATATGTTCAAGCCACTTAGAATATTTGCGCTGGCCTTTTAAACAAGACCACCAAATTCTATATCATATTTACACAATAATAGAGACCTATTTTTATATTACCAATGTGTAAACGTCTACACTGCCAATTTCGTTTCATTTCTCTTTTATTTCTTTCGAGGAAAATTGTAACCACATGGGGGCTAATCCAACGCCTCCTACGATCTTCCTTTTCGAGAGACTCTGGCAGTAACGAGGAACATCCGCGCACCAGAGATCCCGTCCCTGATAACCTCGCGAATGGACTGTTGGAAGCGAGCGAGACAAAATATTTGAGCTGACAAAAAAACAAACCGCCACATAAATTGAAATATGCAAGTACATTCATGGCAGCGTCCGGTGGTGAACGCTTGACCAGCGGCTTGACGTCAACGGGCCACATGTGTGATTGTTTAGGTGGCGACCAGCTGCTGCATCTGTATTCTATTTTGAGTTGTTAACTCAGCAAGGGCGTCTCAAAGAAACCGGGCAAAATCAATGCATAAGGAACGGTAAAATAGCCGTTATATCACGAATTTGATGAATCTGTACGTATATTGGAGAAATGTATTGCAATCGTCAAATTATCGCCAATCTGAAAATGTTCTTAAAAATAGACTACAGAAGCCATCTGTCTGTTTAGTATTAGCATGTCATTCTTCAATGAACTTGCTATGGAAGAGGTTATAGGCTGTCATTCAGATCATGAATCAATATAATGATAATTGTAATACGAGGGGCATTATTTATATTTTGAGCCTAATAATAAAAAAACATTAATTTGTCATTGGAAATTACTTCACTGTTTTTCAAAATGTTCTCCTTCATGGTTTATACACTTTTTATGCGTTCGAACCATTTGTCAAAGCATTTCTTCCATTCCGCTGAGATATCTCCACAACATGGTTTTTGAACGCATCAACAGCTTCTTCTGCCGATGAGAATCGTTGTCCACGCAATTTATTTTTGACGTTCCGGAACAAAAAGAAGTAATTGGGTGCCAAATCAGGACTGTATGACGGATGACCCATTAATTCGATTTTTTGAGTGTTCAACCATCCGGTTGTTACACGAGATGTGTGAGAGCTCGCATTGTGATAATGAAGAATGATCCGACGGCGCTTGTTTGTTTTCTTTATTTCACCGAAGATCGCAAGCCGACAAGAAAATGGTTGTATACCATTCAGAATTGACCGTTTTACGTTTCTCTAAAGACACTGTTACCACATGACCAGTTTTTCCGAAAAAGAAAACAGGCGACCCTTTGCTTCGAAGTGCCAACAACTTTTGTTGGATTTGGCTCATCTTGAAACACCCATACAGTCGACTGGTGTTTACTTTCCGTATCATACGCTTAAATGCATGATTCGTGACCTGTTACAATGTCATATACGTCTTTTGAAACACCGCCATTGTATTTATTGAGCATTTGTTTGCACCAATTGACATAAGCATCTTTTTGAGATTTTTTCAAATTATGTGGGACCAACGAGAACAAGCCTTTTTTACAGTTAAATGATCATGCAATATTTTATATATGCTAGTCGAACTAATGCCTAAGGTTACCACAATCTCACAGTATGTCACATGACGATTTTGCATTATCAGTTTTTGCACAGCATCAATGTTTTCTGGCACAACAACTGCTTTTGGACGATCTCCACGACTTCTGTCGGTGAGCGAATGGTGGTCACGATTAAATTCGTTATACCAGCGTTTCACAATGGCAAAGGATGGGGCTTTATCGCCAAAAGTGGAAGCAAGTTCATTGATGCACACTTGTCCATCCAAATTTTCTCAACAATCTTATGAAAACGAGTTCAGATAAGATATCAAAATCCTCAAGTGGAAGCAGATCTAAAAAATATCCATAGTAATCTCGCAACTAGCGGTTGCTATACAAAAATTACAAAATATTTCTTATCCTTGCGTGATCAAAAATATCCTTCACTTCCAGGTAAACCATTGAAAAAGTCGATAACCTGAAGAATCTGCTATGTACTTTAAATGATAAAGAAACTATTTGTATTAGCGAAACAATTGCCAGTGCAATAAGAAAAAATTCACATTCCACCAGATCAAGACATATTTATAGTAACACTACAACCATAGATCCATAAAACAATTTCATAGATCATTTTAACTAATGTTACATCTTTATATGGTTATTTTTTTATATAAGATCATTTTCTCATTGCGTCAGACATCCCTCACGAAAACGACTTGTCAAGTTTACTTAATAAATATCTAATTTTAAATTCTTTTCCTCCAAGTCCAATTCCCTGAATACCGTATACTTTTATTCTGTTTGTCGATATCTATTCTACGTTTTCTTCTTGTGTGTGAAATATCCACTCTATTTTTTTCTATTTGAAAGAACATTTTATGGCATTAAGTATGGAATATAACGTCGTTCAAATATCCGCCGCGGCTTTGCTTAGTGGCACGTATTCGAGAGGTCCAATTTTCGACGACTTTGTCGCATAAATCTGGCTGAATTTGTTGGATGGCGTTCGTTCAATGGCCAGTTCACGTCGCCGCTGCGCGAGATAAACATGTCCTCAAATCACTCGTGCAGAATGTCCATCGTGGCATGCGCTGTGTGGCACGTAGCGCCGTCCTGTTGGAACCACATGTCGTCGGTATCCATATCATCCAGTTTAGGCCACAAGAACTTACTTATCATCGATCTGTAGCGCTCGCCGTTGCATTGCCATAACCGTTGACGGTTATGGCAATGCCAGTTTCGTTTTGGAAGAAGTACGGACCGATGATTCCGCCAGACCAAAATCCGTACCAAACTGTGACTTACTCGGGATGCATTTGGTGCTGGTGTATCTCGTGTGGATTGGTATCGTCACAAATCCGACAATTTTGCTTGTTCACATATACATTCATCGAAAAATGGGCCTCGGCGCTAAAGATGATTTTTTTCTAGCGAAATTTGGGTGAAGTTTCATTTGCTCTAGAGCCCAATCAGAGAAGACACGGCGTTGTCTATGGTCGTTTACCTTAACTTCCTGGGTCAGTTGGATTCTATACGGGTGCAGACCCAAATCCCGACGGAAAATTCGCTAAATTGAAGTCGCAGAAAGGCCAAGTTCTTGTTAACGAGGAGAAATTGAATGCCTCGAGTTTTTCTTTCACTCTCATGCACAGCAGCGATGTTTTCAGCAGACCTTGCATTTCGGTGACGTACGTGTGTTGGCTGATTATTTATCAAACTGATTGACTCGAATTTGGCCACCAAACGTCGACTCGGTGGCACGGTTGTGGCGAAGATAAAAATCACGTAATGCGCAGAACGTTTCTCGAACGGAGCACTGATTTGGGAAATACAATTTGATTATTTACACACGTTGTTGAATGCTATAACCTTCAATGGTAATTTGCCATACACTACTGAACAGTTCACAATAAATTTGACAGATATTGATTTAACAACATGACCACTATAAGCTACGCCGCCACTGATGACATGCAAGTGAACGGCCCTGGATATATCGAGTTGTAAACCCGAGAACGTTTTCGGACACGCCATTATTAACCTAATCCGTACAATGACAGAACAATCAGCCTTTTAGAAACAAATTTGATATTTTTTTGGTAACCCTTACAGATAGGTACCGAGAACGCCTATAAGAACATTCGCTTTTACCCACCCTGTGTGCATTTTATTAATTGTCATTTATGTTATGCCAGAGGATAAAACGGCCGAGAGACAGGTTGTCCGCATCGGATTGATAATAGCACCGCAGACGCGTCCCTCGTTAGCGGTTCAATGTTTGGTCACAACGAGTGTTTGATATTCGTTGTGGTGTCAATTCGAGATCAAATGGACCGAAATAACATGTGTGCACGATGTAGGCACCACGTGCGAAGAAAATTACTCCTATTTCCTTTGCGTGTTATTTTTAAGTGTTTATTGTGGCAGTGATTGAATTGTCAAACTGTAGCAAGCAAGAGACCTCCTATTTTCAACCGGGACGTTTTTTTTCTTACAGTACGAGATAGAGCTGTAGATGAATCAGACGAAAATATGTTCGGGCCGGTGAATTTCATACCGTTTCCAGAAGGATATTCATATATGTTTTTTATGCAAGCTTACGTATGTATATCTATAATAAAAGCGGAAATCTATACATACAGAACATATTCACACATATATTGAGCATGTAAAGGTTGTAACAAATTCGATAAAATCGTTCCAGACTATGTGCGGCAAGAAAAAATTATTGAATACTTTTTTTCCGGAAAAATTAATCGGACACAAGTAGATAAGGTAGAACAATAGAATGACCTCCAAAGTCGCCAGGTCTTTGTCCTCTCGACTTTTATTTAAGGGGTTGTATAAAGTCAACAATATATGCGACGCAGCCAGAAATTATATTTATGGCAACGGAGTGTTGAGGACTGTATTTAAATTATTAGACAGGCTATAAAAAATTATAGGGACAACATAAAACAGACCTTATATTTGTCAAGAAGCGAACGGAGAGTGGATAAACAACGTTCACGATTATTGTAGGTTAAAAATGCAATTATTATGCCAAGCAGATATATTTATTAAGATACCTTAGTGAAGCTAAGTTAGAATTAAGGTATACAGGGTTTCAGGGTAGTTTCTGGCATAACTTTAGCAGGAAATTAAGCTCACTGCCACAGACCGAAATCTTACATTTTAAGGCAAATCAAAATAAAATAAAAAAAGTCATGTCCCGTACGACGGAACGCCACTGTCGGATCAATAGATTTTTAGGTTCAGGGTGACTACAGCTAGCGCAGTAAATGTTGATATTTCATGTACTGTCAACTATTGCTTTACAGTAATCCCTTTTTTCCGACAATTGCTACAGCTTGTCGTTTTTGGCATGTGTAAACTGGAATATTGCACTAGTGTCTCATTTTGATAGACTGGCCACATTAAAATGACGTAGGGATACACTTCTCACAGCGTGATTTTTTTGTGAAAAGAAAAAGAAAAAACACTCCCTCTCACATTTTAAAACAGGTTTGACACTGTCAGCTTCAAATTGTTGGCATGTTAAAATTGGTTAAAGGCTCATATTTTTGACCTTCCTGAACTGTTTTAATGTGACTTCAATGTACCTGTTACTATTCAATATGTAACTGTTACTATTCTCAAATAAACGAATAACAGAATCCTAACCTAACAACATATCTGCGTATTACTAGTGAGTAAAGTTTGCCATTTCTAATATTGCTAAGTTTGAATGGTTATGACGCGTGTAGCCGTACAAATGTAATTTACCAGACAAATTCATAAACCCGCTTTATTGTTACATGTACAACAAGGTACGCCTGTTCAACACGTGAATAGGCAATGAACAAAATTTCCCATTATGAACGTAAAATGACCTACCATGACCCTACTCCCTGTATATGATGTTGAGTATGGTATTATAAATGTTACGATTAGCGTACCGGAGATGCAAAAGGATGGTAATTACAATATGTTTTTATTTTTGGGGTGCTTTAGCTGCTTTCTTGTATTGCTTAGTATCTGACGTACAATATGTATACATAATGTTATGGCAGGTACTATCCTGAAACCCTGTATATATTATATAAGAAGTTTTCTTAATATGTTGCTTTTTTATATACGAAACTACCGTTTCACTAAATTTATTTCAAAGATGTACAACTTATGGTATATCTTTACCATTTAAAAAAATTAAGGGGTAGTTGTCACGTGGAAGGGATTGGTGATGAGAATGAAATTTGTACACAATATCACACTTCGGTCAAACCACTAATCGACCAGTTCGAACGTTTTCCTCTTCTGTTTGAAATAAAGAAGTTTAACATTTTTAAATTAATATTATTAATATTAGTTAATAATAAAACCAGAAATCCTTAAAAAATACGTGAATTTTTATGCTGTAACAAAGATGTCTTTCGGTGGTAAATGAGCAAGTATTAAATTTGAACAAATTAATTCTTGGTGTATTCAAATTTTGGAAAGGATTATCAGAGGTCGATATTTATGGCAAAAAATTAATAATTATATTTTTAATATAATTATAACATAAACCACTATCTGAGTAAAACATGAAACATTATCTTATCGTGCAGAAACACGAGAAAGGGGTCGAAGATCGCTTCTGGGTATAATTCAATGTCTGGCGGGGCTTTAGCCCGAGGAGTAGTTGTTTCCTAGAGCAATTATGTAATAGCTTTGCTATTCGGGAACTACTTTGATAACCGCTTGGTGGTTTGGTGGTTCCTTTCTCGATTTCCGACTTATATGTTACTGATAAACCACTCACAAAAACTCTTATTTCTAATAATCGTGTATTTTAAGAAAAATTTTTAGTTACTTTTTAATAGAAGAACAAAACAATTTATTTTCTTTTTTATACTTATATTTTATCGCGATATTTATGTTCCTCAGTCTTTCAACTATGCCGATAACTACTTCTTAATAGAACGCAACCAAATATAGCATGGGCAATGTTTTCAATGTATCCGATAATATGGACATTTTTCACCAATTTCATTAAGAAACTCGTTTCTGGACGAGAAGGACGTCTCTTCATTTTACATGGCTGCAGAAATTATAAAGGTAGGTGAACATCATTCATCGTATATTATTATGAATATTTAAGTCATATTTTATTCTATTTATTATATTGAGAGAGGAATTTGAAATAGCACTAAGAGGGCTAAAGAATAATAAATCGCCGGGTGTAGATAAAATACAGGCGGAAATTTAGAAATCTGCGGGACAGAAAGTAGTAAATAGGATGTTTGAACTGGTAAAATACATATACGAAACGGGCGAGATGCCGGAGGATTATAAGAGGAACATTATCGTTACTATACCGAAAAAGAGAAGAGCCCACAAATGCGAGAATTTTAGAACGATTAGCCTATCCCCACTAGGAGAAATACTAGGAGAAGACCAATTCGAGTTTAGGCAAAATAGGGGAACTCGCGAAGCTATTCTGGCGCTAAGAGTAATGTTAGAGAAAACAATAGAAAAAGGACAGAACGCTTATATAGGATTTGTAAATTTAGAAAAAGCTTGTGATAATGTAAGATGGGAAAAAATGTTCGAGATACTAAAGAGCGCGGGAATGAAGTATAGAGATAGGAGAGTAGTACACAATCTATACAAAGAGCAAACTGCTGTTATAGAAGTAGAAGAGGAAAGAAGGGAAGTAGGTATTAGGAAAGGAGTAAGACAAGGATGTACTACGCTATCACCACTAATTTTTAATCTGTACATCGAAGAGACGATTAATGTGGTAAAAGATAGAGTGTATTTCGGGATTAAAGTACAGGGACAGAAACTAAAAATGCTGAGATTCGCGGATGGTATAGCAGTATTAGCATGTAGTAAGGAGGAATTAGAATCAGCGTTGAACGAAATGGGGGCAGTGTTGACAGAGAAATACGGAATGAGGGTGAATAAAAACAAAACTAAAGTGTTAGTGTGCAGAGGGCACGAGAGCAGAGCAAAAACGAAAGTACAAATTAATAATGAAAGATTGGAGGAAGTTAAAGAGTTCACTTATTTAGGAAGTAAAATAAATTGGGATGGAGGAAGCGATAAAGATATAAAACAAAGAATAGAGCAGGGTCGAGTAGCTTTTAACAAAAAGAAAGCACTTTTATGCTCGGGGGTAATAAACTTAGAAACAAGGAAGAGATTCTTGAAAACATATGCATGGAGCACGACACTATACGGTTGCGAAACCTGGACGGTAGAGGAAGCAAGTAGGATGAAATTAGAAGCTTTTGAGATGTGGTGTTACAGAAGAATGATGAAAATACCGTGGACTGATAGGGTTAGAAACGAGGGAAGTATTAGAGAAAGTCTGCGAGAAAAGAAGTATGTGGAAAAACATAAAGAAGAGAAGAGATAGAATGGTAGGCCACTTGCTGAGACATGGGGGAATAGTCCGCGATATTTTGGAGGCAGAAATAGGAGTTTTGGAAAGGCAGAGGTAGGCCTAGATTAGACTACTGCTCGCAAATAATAAGGGATGTAGGTTGTAGCACAATTAGCGAAATGCGTAGGACAAGATAGGAGAAGCTGGAAGTTAGCGTCCAACCAGTCTTAGGACTGATGACCTCATGATGATGATTTTATTCTACCATACATTCGCAAAGAATCAGTCGAACCCTACAATATATCGAACAAAATTAACAGTGTACATTTTTTCTCGACTCAACGTATGTAAACATTTTGAAATTCAATCACAGTAATAAAGCCTGTAACGATATACTCATATACCCCATACACAGTCATACAAAAAACATCCTAGGAATTGTTCGACGAAAGATAAGAAAGCAACTCATCTATTTTACTTGATAATACTTCGTTAACAACACAAACAAAACCTCCAAACACAGGTGTTACTTTAATAAATATAATTTCTTAAAAAAAATCCTTATCGTTGTACAAATATCTTTTTGTTTCCATCGAACTGTACGAGGTTCTCGGTTCGTTTGCACTAGAAATGCCTCAATGAAAGTTCAAACACACACCTAGTCGAGTAAATAAGATAAAATAGTGAGACACATAATAACACTTGTGTTTACCAGAACCATACGTAAACATGCGTGTGACAATTTACACGGGAATACAGGGTGGTTTCCGTCATCATGGTAATGTTGTAATGTACTATTCATTTCATAGTTATTTGCCGAATAAAAAACTCTCTTATCTTGCCGATAAACGGAACAGTCTACCTGAGCCTAGCTATAGAAACAAGTCACGGTAAGTTTTGAGATTTTTTATTTGACAAATAGCGATGAAATAAACTAGATGTATATGTTTCGCGTGGTAGAAGCAAAAGGACATATTCCATCCGAAAAGCATTCTCATCTATGAATGTAGATATATTTAAAGCTTCTTGGATATTCGTATTATGAAATAATGTAAGATGTCGTGTGCGGTGGAATTGAAGACAGCAAAACAAGCGTCCAGATAATACAATAGAGCGAGAAGCTCTCTATGAAAAGGTCTGAAAGCCAGACCAACATCTGATAGAACAAATAATGGAAGAAGTAAATTATATGACGAGAACCACCTACGAATGAATGTAAATGCTTGACATACTGCGTTTTAGCAACATGAAGTCGATGGCAATAAGCGAATTACCTGAATGAAATCAATGAACAACTGCTTTTTGATGAAAGCTGGAACTACAGAGAAGAACAGTATACAAAACATTATTGTCCAAAAAGGAAGAAAAACATCTTGATTGGTCAGAATGGTGAACTGGGTAGTCGATGCTGAAGAATGCCATGATTAGCGATGACGACTAGTAATTGAAGCACCTTTCTAGAAAGCAAAGAATAGATCTGTGCTTACGACGTATTATCCGTTGCAAGGAAGAACTCAATTGACTCGGAAGGAAAGACGTATCTGTCGAGTCGATTATATAGAAAGATAACTGGATAATGTGGAGATCATTGACTATAGAAAATGAGTTATTGAAGAGGATGTGAGAGAGTTCGGATGGTAACGAATTTTAAAGAAAAAGTAACTTTGTAAGAGCCACAGTCTCCGAAATACTGCAAGAAGCTTCCATAATGGTGTGGATGGAGGTTACATCGGCGTAAACAGGACTTTGAATAAAATCCAGGAAATTACACTGGCTGGGAAGTCAAGCCAATGTAGAAGATTATTGTAGACTATGTGATGACTGTTGCACTGGCACGGGAACTAGAACCAGAGGCCGAGGATTGATGAAACATTAGCAATGTTTCAGCTCTTTTTGTAAAAATTCCTTTTGGCGTGTCTACAATATCTCCTGAGATACAGTCACACAATCGCTGTCTTTTGGTGGCGATGGATTACTTAAGCAAGTGGCGAGAAGTGAACGCAATTGGAAATTCTCCTGTAGAGTTGGTGTTCCCGAAGAGATTCATTCGGATCAAGGGTAAAATTTCGAGTCTGAAGTCTCCCAGAGAGTCTGATAACAAAAACAACACCCTTGCATCCATCGATTGGCTTGTATATGTATTTGTGTCCTGCTACAATGCTTAATGTTTTACAAAAACATAAATTTCACTCTTATACATTGACTCAAGAATTACCAGAAGATGATTTTGATTGTCAAGTGCAATTCTGCAAGGAAATAAAATTACGATGTAGAAATGACAATATGTTTGCGGAAAATATTTTTTCTTAAGATGAAACCACATTTTTCCTTAATGGAACTATAAATAGATGAACTGTACGTATTGATTCTCACAGAATCTACGATAGATGGAGTATTCTAATCTCCAATAAAAATGAACGTTTGAGTGGGTACAGCCAGAAACAGAATTTTGGGCCTGAAGACTGACAAGCTATTTGCAATTCTTATATGAAAAGTTGATTCCAATACTGATAACTTTATCCCAAATCCAAATGAACCAGCCATACCTGATGATTGACGTTGGTATCAGCAGGACGATGCACTTCCTCATTAAGCTCTCCCTGCACGCACTTACTTGGATAACATCTTTCCACAACGATGAGTAAAGCGACGACGGCGTGGAACTATAGAGTGACTGGCTCATTCCCCAGATTTTCTACCCTTTGACAAAACCCACCCCTTTTTGTATAGAACAAAAACCAGTCATCGTCATTAAAGAATCACTCCTTTTGACCCTGCAAACATACTCCATTGTACATGGAACTAAAGTATTTCAAAACACGGAAAATTTAAAATACTTTTTACCCCTTGCGTTTGACCCCTTGCCGTGCGTTTTCGCAATAAAAATATATTTTTTAAGATTTTCTCAGTCTTCCGACATTTTTTCCACAGTAAAATAATACACGTATATTATTTATACATTTCCGGAGCTGTTCTTCAATTTCATATGGTTGATCAAAATTTGTATTTTATTTATTGCTCGCACTTGGCGTGCGAGCTTCTCAAATCGTCATCCTGTAGAGCACCATTTACGGACCGTCAACGTGTTCACTATAACAATATTTGCGCATAATTGTAAGAGCCCCGTTTTCGTGAAAACTACTTTCTTAAAGATAAATTTATCGCAGAGAAAATATTTGTTCGTCAACTATATATGAAGATAGTAGGCAGTTATAATACCGGCGTGGGTAAAATAAATATTATTTAGGACTGCAACGCCAACATGCTGCTCCAAAAATTGTTAATAGTGACCTTACAAGACGAACGGGGTGGCCGCATTTGGCACCGAGGCGATTAACTGCACGAAAATATGGTGAATCGCTAAAATTCGCGAGGACGCTTTAATTAGGGCCGACCGCGCGGCGACATATGGTTTTTCTCTTGAAATTAACACTTTTCCAATTAGAGTAGGCTTTCGTATTTTCTCATCCTTGTATTCTACGGGTTGCGGCGACCGATATGTCAGCTGGAAATATATGTCCTGGGACTATTAATAGGCAGGGTATTACTGAAAATAGAAGTAGTACCAGGGGCGGCTGGTGTATAGGTGCTGCAGAGCTGCAGAACTGCCAAATAATTAGATATTTGTATATTTTCGCGACATAATAATTACTAAAATTTAATAATAAAATAATTTGGTTAGTTGGTGTAGCTAACCAAATTATTGCGTTAAAGTCGCATTCTGCCCGCCGTCCTCTATTGAGTAGTAGACCAGATGAATTATCTGGGTCTCTACGCGAGCGCGTCGCGGTACATTGAACTGGGCCACACGAGGTAGTTCTCAGCACGGCTCGGCACACCCGTCCTCCCCCTCAACTCCCGCGACAATCCACACTTGGCGCTCGTAAATGCGCGAATTTACACGGTCAGTGAGTTGTATTTTTTCCAGCTAAGGTAACATCACTGAATGTTTACTCCTTCCTACTCCTCGGGCGGGCGTAAATCGTACCTATTTCGTATTTCCTGTTAATTTGAGGTTTTAAATACTGTTTTGTGAATTTGTGTAGTGATTTATTGTACTAATTATTAATATTTATATACTGTGATAGTAACAATGGATTTAGTTTATAATTCAGTTCATGTGAAGCGATTTTTTAAATATTCTTATGAAGAAAAAATTGATTTAAAAAACAATGGTAGGCCATTGCCCGATATTGTTATTGAGACTGTAGGTGGTAGCCGCGGAAAAGCATATAAACGTCAATTTAATAGAGACATTTATTCGAAGAACAATTGGATTTGTGGGTGCAACAAAAAAAATGCGTTATTTTGTCTTCCTTGTTTACTTTTTGGCGGTGATAAAGCATGGACGGAGATAGGGGTGACAGATTTGGTGCACTTAACTGAAAAAATAAAAAAGCACGACAACTCGAAAAGCCATCTACATAATACAATGGAATTAGCTTTATTAGGAACAATAATATTAAAGCGCAGCTAGATTCAGTTTATTGGATAAATGTGCAAAAGCATAATGATAATGTGACAAAAAAGAGATACGTTTTGTCAAAAATTATAAACTGCATAAAGTTTTGTGGGGCCTTTGAACTGGCGCTGTGAGGACATAACGAAGCTGAAACCTCTCAAAACCCGGGGATCTACAAAATGCTTCAGTATTTAAAGGAACCTCTAAAGAAATACAAAATGATCTTATAGACTGTATACGAAACAACTGATGTATCTGCGAAAACTCAGTTAGTGGTAGTTTTAAGATATATTCTCGATGGTGAACCGATTGAACGTTTTTGGACATACCTGAAACCTACAAAATGTGACGTTGAAACTCTTTCGGAAAATATTTTAAGTGTTATAGACCCTCTAGTAGAAAATTCACCTTACAAGTCTTTTCTCTTAACCAAAGAATGTGACGGCAAACATAAATGTTCTTCAAAAAGGTATTAAATTCCAAAAATTTTTCTTGTGAAAGTCTATATTTTTGTATAAACGGATTTTACATAAAAATTCTGAAGTATCAGGAAAACGCGTGACCTTGAAAATTTTCAAAATTTTTGTCTGCGGCGCAATTTTTTTGCGGCCCCTACGGCGCCAGTAGTTTGGATACATTTGAAATTTGCACGCGGGCGGCCAATATCCTAGGATCGACCCTGTGCAGAACACCCGTTTCATTCTCAGCCGCCCCTGAGTAGTACGATTTTACACTTGGACGAGTTGACATGTTGGTTGCACCCGACTTGTCCGGTGCGAACGAGGAAGAATAGTTTACAGGGATGTCTACAATTTATCACAATTATAGTGACCCATATTCTTTCTTTTCTGTCGCGAATTTATCATCAATAGATCTAGATCAAATTATATATAATCCAAAAAACGATGATGAATCTTTATTTACATTCACTAATATACAATTAACTCCAACAAATACTAGATGTAAATATAAGATAAAGGTAACACTAGCATTACGAGTATAAGAAGTATAATAACCAAGTAAATAAACTTACAGATTTGTAGATTTATGAACTTGATCGATAGTACAGGGTCTTTCAATAAGGACGCTTGAAATTTTCTAGGTTATAGCGGCCATGTTGTTAAAACAATATCTATCAAATTTATTGCAAATTATTCAGCAGTGTATGGTAAATCACCATGAAAGGTTATAGTGTTCAAAAACGTGTGAAAATTATCAAATTTTATTTTCTAAATCAGTGCTCCATTCAAGAAACGTTCCGCACATTACGTGATTTTTAGCCTCGCCACAACCGTCTCGCCGAGTT
Source organism: Rosalia funebris (assembly GCA_037954035.1). Lineage (NCBI taxonomy): Eukaryota > Metazoa > Arthropoda > Insecta > Coleoptera > Cerambycidae > Rosalia > Rosalia funebris. Next base: position 39,991,933 of record JAZFAV010000015.1, read on the forward strand.
GACTATTCGACGTTTGGTGGCCAAATTCGGGTCAACCGGTTTGATAAATAATCAGCCAACACCCGTACGTCATCGAAACGTAAGATCTGCTCAAAACATTACTGCTGTGCGTGAGAGAGTACGGGAAAACTCGAGGCAATCAATTTCTTGTCGTTCACAAGAACTTGGTCTTTCTGCGACTTGAACTTCTGGCGAATTTTACGTCGAGACTTGGGTCTGCATCCGTATAAAATCTGATCCAGAAACTTAAAGTTAATGACCACATACAACACCGTGTGTTTGCTGATTGGGCTCTGGAGTATTTGGAAGTTGACCCAAATTTCGCCAAAAAGTTATCTTTAGCGACGAGGCCCATTTTTGGATGAATGGATATGTCAACAAGCAAAATTGTCGGATTTGGGACGATACCAATCCACACGAGATACACCAGCACTAAATGCGTCCCGAGAAAGTCACTGTTTGGTGATGTTTTCAAGGAGGTTGTTCTATTAGTATTTCTGCTATAATGCGGTAGTCAAAGGTCTTGGCCACTGGATGTTAAAATTCGGGTAGATGTCATTTCATTTCATTTACAATGAAAAGGACGTACATTCGAGCGTACGAGGGGATACCCAAAAGAAGCCGAACTGGATGTGGTGGGCGGAGTTCTTGTAGTACCGCATTCTGCCGCTAGGAGCATGTGGAGCTACTTACCATTATATTATCATTATAGAGCTACTTACTCGAGCCAGTAAGCCAAGCGTCGTCGCTAAAGAAAGTTTGATTCGACTTGTGTGATTCTTTTAGTGGAAGCTGTTTTGTGTGCTCGTCGCTTTATTTTTTTTTCGATGGGAGAGTTTGTTACACAGAGTCAGACAGTTAACTAGGCTTTCTACCTGGAAGTTTTGAAAATATTGCGTAACAGTTTGCGGCGGAAGCGGTCTGATTTGTGGCAGTCGAGCGACTGGTTTTTCCACCACGATAACGCCCCTGCTCACACAGCTCTGTCTGTGCGCCAATCTTAGACCAAAGATTTCCACAACTTCGTCAATGGTCCATCGTCGATATTCCAGGATGATTTCGCGAATTTTTTCAACATTTTCATCGATTAGAGCCGTAGAAGGACAACCAGAGCGAGGGTTGTCATTAATTGACTTTTCACCTGTCTTGAAACGGGAAAACCACTCAAACACTTAAGTTTTCCCAATAGTATCATCCTTGTAGGCCATTTTTAACATTTGAAGAGTTTCTGTGCTAGTTTATCCGTAAAAGCAATATTTTTCAGCCGCGCACTGTTCACAAGAATCAAAATACGACGAGCACACAAAACAACTCTCACTAAAAAATTTACACAAACCGAAGGAAACCTTCTTTAGTGACGATGCTTGGCTTACTAACTCGGGACTGGTAGCTCTATATGCTCCTAGCGGCAGAACGTAGTACTACAAATACTCCGCCCACCTAAACACCAGTTCGATTTGTTTTGGGTACCCCCTCGTGAAGGTTTTACATTCATCAATTTCAGTGAAAACATTGGGGGTGCCATTTGGAAGAAATTGTTGTTTTCTTGGGGGACATACCCACGAACAGAGTTTAAAATATGAAAGCAGAGCGGGCTGAAGTTCCATTCAAGTAGATTTTTATTTCATCGTATTAATATCTAAACAAACTTATATTACTTGTAAAAGGAATTCTACAACACCTTGTACATGTATTTAAGAAACTTTTACACTTTTGAGCAAAATTAACGCTCTCTGTTGAATCGCCTTAACGAGAAGACACCGTAGACAGAGAGAAACGAATGTCTTTTTATTAGCAAACCGCTTGTTGTGGCCGGTTAGCCTTTAATAAAAAATTGTTATTGACCGTCATAAGTTGGAAGCGGAACACGGACTATGCGATATATGAAAGCGATTTGGGATTTTTTGCAGGCGGCATATTTACCTTTAGCGGATAAAGTCAAGGTAGGACGCCGGTCGGAGCGGACAAAAAGCTCATTAGATTTATGTAAAATCAATGTTAAATTGAATTATGCATTATTCTTTTTCGCATGGCGCCTTTCGCCTTGTAAAAACAACTCCATATTAGAATGTAAGTAGCCATACAGAATTATGTTTCCACGTACTTAAGCCCATATTCGCCTTGTTATTAATTTATCATTTCTACTATTCTATTAATGTATAACTAATAATTAATATAACCTCTAAATATCAATCACATGAATCTACTGTACGCCAAATAGTAGAATATACTATAGTTTCTTATCTACTTTCATTACATTGAGTCAATATTACAATTTCTGTAATGAATTGTAACATGAAAGTGAAAGCGCAAATGATCGTTAGCATCAAGAATAGGAACAAGTCTGAAAACTGCTAAATCAGACCGCCCACGAGGTGCGCAGTAAATAGCCTGGTCTTTACTCAGTTGAATCACCAAACAGAAAGTATGACAAGGTTCACTCTAATTGTAAGCTCCGCCGGCTAAATTTCCCTCCTTACCCTGTCTTGTTGTCCGGCGATAATTAGGCCAGGGGCACACTTGCAATTTTCAGTTAAGCAACTGTCTGGTTGCATGTTTGTGTCATATGAAGTGCTACGGACCTGCGCACACATGCAAGTACAACTGATTAACCAGTTGCAGCAACTAAACAGTTTGTGGTCTGGATCAAACTGTTTAGTTGCATCTAGTTGCGCAATCGCCATGTGACATATTGGATTGAATGGTGGTGAGATCAGTTGCAATCAAACAGCCGCAGGTTGAACATCTGTAGTTCTCCATTCCACAACATGAAATATTGGAAATATTCCTTTGACAAAATGGTGAGTAAACTTTTAAAACATTTTAAGGTACTTGTCTCTTAGCTTCTCACGTAGTTCTTTAGTTCTTTAAAATAGTCTGCTAGTTCTCTAAAATAAACGTTTTGTTGGAATGTTTTTTCATTTACTATTAATATAATTCGGTTTTTGCAGTGTATTCAAAACATATCGATTATTATTCCCTTTATAGTCCAGGCAACGAAGACCAAAAAAGTCCAAATAGCGGCAATAATTCATGTAGAAGCTAATTTTGGCACAGTTGTAGGAGGTGTCCTTAACAACATATTAAAAGTACTGAAGGATGGGAGTGGAGCTAAGGGGGTGGGGGGCTGTAAAAATCCTTTGTTTTCAGTTTTTGTTAATAACTCGAAAACTATTACTTCTAGCGAAAACATGCTTATATACTAAATTAATCTAGATAAAGATCTCTACAAAAAAAGATTCTATACACTTTCTTGCTAGGATCAATAACTAAGGAGATGTGGGGGGGGGGGGAAATGAGGGAAGTTTTTAAAAAATCGGTTTTTATTATTAAAAATCAAGTTTTAAAGATAAATGAACTATGCTCAGACCGCGTATTAATGACTTTACTGCATATACCGCCTTTTGTGTCCGTTCTGGGGGTGGGGGAATAATTACCCTCATTACCCCCCCCCCCCCCCGTAGGACAACGCTTGTCTTTGATTGTGTCATTGGAGGAGTTGGATGGAGTGGTTTTTGCAAGTGGAGAGCACATTGATTTACGTGTATCACGGCAAAAGAGAGATTCACGAGATCGAGCTAAGATTCAGGAATGGTTCAATGACCATCCCCCTTTTCCAAAGTTGAATTCCCTCATGTCTCTGTCAATGGGCATTCTGGGAAACTCCAAAGTAAACTGCCACCAAGCCTTGGATATTGGAATCAAAGCCATGCAGTTTCATTGGCAGCAAATTTGGTGACGTGAAGCAGTCTAAGAAGAATGTGGTTTGATCACTAGCCAGTATGAGCAGTACCATTAAAATCAATAATGAGACAGTTACTGTTAACCCTCTGACAATTTTTCAAAGAACTTTCGTAGCAAAAAGGAGCGACGAAGATGTAGCAGAGCTTTTGACATATGAATTAACTCCATTCCCCATGGCTCTGTTCAACGAGGGCGTAATGCGAAAAAGAAAGAAGTCTTGAAAGAAGTCTTCTTTCTACGATGTTTTGCCACTAGAGGACAACGCAACTCTCGGCCCAAAGCGCCAATGTGGTAGACGGTGGTTTCCTTCTCCACCGCATAAAGTGGAAAGAGTCCTCCTGCATTTTTTCAATTTGCCATCAGTATATTGCCTATGTACAGAAACATTTAGGTGAATATTATACGGTAGTTTTTGATGGTTACAGTGATATCAACAGCACAAAGCGAGCAGAGCAGAAGGGAAGAGGGCTCACAAAAACTTCGATTGACATAAACTTTAATGAAAGCGCGACCATCACAATTCAATAGGAGCATTTTCTTGCTAATAAATGGAACAAAACAAGACTGATCTACTTGCTTACCGAGAAAATGACAGCAGCAGGTATTGAAACAACTGTTGCTACAGGGGATGCTGATGGCAATATTGTAAGGTGCGGGTTGGATAAAGCTTCACATCCAACCGTAGCAATAGTTGGGGAGGATGTTGACTTGATAGTTCTCCTCATTGGATTTGCACCACCATCTATCAACATGTACTTTATGAAGCCAGGCCGTGGGAAGGTGGACAAAATTGTTTTCGGTGCGACAACTTCAAGAGCTTCCATTCGCCAAGACGATCATCCTTCTCCATAGCTTCTCCGGATACGACACCACATGCGACAGGCGATACACGGAAAGAGCAAAGTGGGAATCTCTAAGCTCTCCACAGCAAATCCTGGCCTCACCCATGACATCTCAGCAATATTCACAGATCCCTCAACATCAACTGAGGATATCGAACAGGCTGGCGAGAAGCTTTTTCTGGCTGTATATCAAGCGCCTGTACATCAAGACAACCTGAACAAACATCGGTACGGCATTTCTGAAAGCGTCAACGAAGCCCAAATCAGACTTGGCCACTTCCTTCAACCAGAGGAGCTTCAAAACAACACTTGCTCAGAGTATATCTATAGGTAAATCCATTTACATATAGTTGTTAAATACTGGTTTCCTTAAATTATGAATATCAATTTGTATTAAATACTTACGTTGGTCTGGTTACTTTCTTACAGATACAACAGTGGCTCGGCAACCGCCTACCACCTACCCAATGGGGTTGGGCCAGGGGAGAAGATGGGATCCTCAACCCAGTTACCACGAACGACCCTGTGGCACCCGACTCCGTTTTAAATATGATCTTTTGCCGATGCACAACTGGATATGGGACCGCAAAGCAGGGATTGTCTGCTCCGGGGCATGCGGCGTGTGCTTCGGCTCATGTACGAACGGAGCCCCCATCGAAGACAGCATCGATGATGATGAAAATTCAGATTTTGACTAAAATTTATGTTCCAAATACATCCTTGGACACAAATTTCTTTATTTCTGTTTATTATTATTATTGTTATTATTTATTATTAGTGAATTATTTCAGTTTTACCAATAAACATTTCATTTTTAACAATAAAAGCAGATTTTTTTTTCAATGTTTCCCCGTCCATATCTCCTTAATTATTGATCCTAGCGAAAAAGTGTTTAGGACCTTTTTTTGTGGAGAATTTATCTAGATTAATTTAGTATATAAGCATGTTTACGCTAGAGGCAGTAGTTTTCGAGTTATTAACAAAAAACTGAAAAAAGGGACCTTTACAGCCCCCCCCCCATCCCCATAGCTTCCCATCCATCAGTACATTTAGTATGTTGTTAAGGACACCTTCTCCTACAACTGTGCAGAAATTGGCTTCTACATGAATTATTTCCGCTATTTTTCTTTCGTTGCCTGGACTAGTATCGATATTTGATAGTTGGTGGGAAGCTAACAGACAAGTACCCATTTTAATTATTACTCTTTATTACAAACATTTATTACAAATATAACAGTTATGTTTTTTAATTACATTATCATCTTTTTACACAAATACATTTACATTTTATTCCAGGAGGTGACATTTCTTGGACAGAAAAGTTCATTGAGTTAATTCGGGAAAGGCCGGCAATTTATAACAAAAGTTTACCCGAACATAGTAACAGGCAGTCAATACAGAAGTACTGGACAGAAATTTGCGAACAAGTCGTTGTCGAATGGGAGAAACTCAGTCCAAAGGAAAAATGAGAAAAAGGTTAGAATTAAGAAATAAAATTAAGAATTAAAACTAAGAAAGTTGGCAAGGTGAGTCAATTGTATTATACCTGTGGGATTTTAGATTGTGAATTTTATTAGTTTGCGTTTGTATAGCTATAGCTAAAAATGGCGCACCGTTCTGCTGATGGCTGTAACAGTAAACCAGGATCCAGTGTCTCATTTTTTCGATGTCCAAAAGATGAAGCCAAGTAAGATAATTGATTATATATTCAATAGGGTTATAGTTCGGATTAGATACATTAAATTTATGTCGTATAGATATTTATAAAGTACTTTTTAGATATCAGAGTTGGAAAAAATCATTAGGATTTGTTGGCATCCATAGATATGCTAATCTTACACAGGATTAATCTAATAGTAGAATAAATTGCAGTTTACATTTTCCTGTACTGACTGTTTTATTACAAATGATTCGAAGACTTGTCTGCATTATGGCACAGTTCGTTCATTAAATTTGATTTTTTTTAATACACAATAGTCAGTCTATAGCACTGGAAGCTGTCCAATGGAAATGTTTAAAGTTTATGTATTTTATTTGTACTGGGATCCGGAAACAAACCAGGGAATATTGTTTCATAGTACAAGAAAAGTTTCAATGCTCTTATTCACAAAACCAGTTGTCCTTTACGCTGACTAATGCGTTCTTAACGAAAACATATTTTTCTGTTTACATTGCTCTGTTTCAATATTTTTTTCATTTCATCAATATTGATATTATGATATAACTGTATTGTAATAGTATATAATATCCTTAGCCACCAGTATTATCCTTCCATGTGTCCACCATTTCTAGAGATCTCATAACGTAACATTCATAGTAGAGATCTCATAACGTAACACACAATTTGTATAATGGATCTTTGCCCGTGTATCAATTTAGTGACGACGCACGGATCACATGCTACACCACTCGCAATAGGCAATTTGCATGATTTTCAATTATGTTGTCAAAACATTCTATAAGTCATTAAATCCATACAGCTATATATTTACCACTTTTTGTGCAATAATATACACAAAATAAATAAATGAAATTTGAAATTATTATCGGCGTCCGTAAACACAAGAAATGCAAATGGCTGTTGCGTGACGTCACTGTATATTATTTTGTTAAGAGATAGATGGGCGTTTAGTGTAATTTCGTTAAATATTCCTTTTTCGGTGTGCGAATCTATTTATTGAACAATTGTGTGTAGACTATGGCAACATACATTGGATTAGTGCAAGGACAATCTGATAACTTGCCAAAGATTGATTCCTTGACCATATTTTCATTTCTAGGGAAAAATTCACAATTTATGGGTATTGAAATTAGAGGAATTAAAACTGCAAGGTTAGTATATCTATATTTACCATTTCATATTTTAATGTATGTTTATCTGAAAATTATTCATGTCAATAGTTTTATACAGTTTGTAGTTTTATAACCTATCGTAAAGCGCAGTAGAAAATTCTCTCACACAAACATTCGAGAGATGTTCCTCTGGAAGATCAAGGAAAACTGACGTACTAGACAGCTCAGAGTCGCAAACCGTTGAACTGGAGGCAACTAGTTCACTTTCTGCCTGCTGAATAATTTTCAGCCGTCTGCGTTTCACTCCAGTTTGTCGCTCAGGTACTGGTTCTCTCTGGTAGCTGAAAATATGAGGTAGAATGCCCTTTTTCAAACTTAACCTCTGTACATTTCCAGCCAGTCTGTATTGCCAATAATTTTCCATGTCTTCCTCCAACTGTAAAAAAGATTCAAATGTAAATCTTATTTAAGTATCTATACCTAATGACCTCCAAAACAAACATTTTCTAAATATTCCATGCGGCAAGTAATATGAAAACAGCATACAACGTCAAAATGGGGTTCCACTTTTCACATCCGCACAAACATCCAAAACAAATAAATGTTATTAGGTACTCACAATAAAATGATCCTCGCAACAATATAGCGGCGTCGAACTTAACTGCTTTATATATATTTTTTCATCTCTTTTCATTGCTACGCACCATTTCTTCCGTATTCTTTCCTCTTTCGGAACCGAGAAGAACAATTTTTCGGGCGTTGATACCGTAGTATTTGTACACATTGGTACGATGCAATACTTATAAAATTTGTGTTTTATCGGCTCCATACCCTTAGGCACTTTATAAAACGCACTTGTTACAGATTTTACAAACTGTTAGCACTAAACCAAATCAAAACAGTGACGATTGGGATACTTCCCCATACAGTGACGTGGACCAATCACGCTAGCGTTTTCGAACACGTGACTTTGTTTACATAAATGAGTGAATTAATTTTATTAATTATGCAAAAACTACAGATTTTCATGAAAAATGACTATAATATTCTTCTTAAGTACTTATTATATGACAGAAAAAATATATTTTCAGGCGTATAGAAGTTTCATGCAAATTGCCTATTGTTACTAATATGCCACAATTACCAGCACGTATGTTTAGCGACATATGTTCCAATCAACTACGTACGGCATAGACAGTTAATAATTTGCCGAACAAAATGCAATTATGAAGTCACGTCTTAGCTTTATTTTATAATTTGATTCATTGGCATCTCAATATTTCTGTAAATTTTATTTCATTATTGTTTCATTTATTTTGATTTTTGTTGAATGTCTTTCATTCATTTTGATGGAAATATCACTTGCATTGAATTTTTTTGTGGAAGACCTTTTCAGTACTCTGTCATAGGTTGACGGATTTGTGTTGTACTAAGTGTTGTCCTAAAATGTGTTTTCGGCATGACACTGTTCAAAAATGTCAGTTGATTGATTCATACGATTGTTACTTGTGACGCACACGCAAAGAATCATTATACAAACCATAGTAAATATAATTAAAATATAATTAAATGAATGATACACAACAGTTAAATTATTTTTATTTCCACATTTCGCTACAAACATGATACTATAAATTTAACTGTTATCATCAGTGATTTTTCTAGATATAAGAAAATATTGCATCTACGTTCTACTATTTCACACGATTACGATTAATTGATTACACATGATTACAAAACAATCTAAAAAATGCACATCACCACATACATAACTCTTATTGTCGCGTTGTGTAAATTTATCAGCCACTTAAATGGTTTTTCGTTAAATATAAACACAAATAATCATTTTCGATCAAAACAGATGTTTCGCACTCGGTGTAAGGACATTTTTCAAGGGAAAGTAAGGACATACCATCTGGATACTACTAGTTATTATTTTGAAATCATCGACAGAATACAAAAATCAATTGTACAAAGTTCAAAATCAATTAATTAGTACATCACTTATCACGACGGTTTTCGTAATTTAGTGATAACATCGATTATCTCATTTCGCCATATAAAAGTTATTATGCCTATAGAGTGCCTCACAAGCATAGGTAGACGACAGTATTGTCAAAATAGTAAATGCCAGCTTCTTTAAACAGCTATATGTTCCTGAAATTAAATTTCAAGATTCCATAATTTATTATTGGCATCTATGCTTACAATAACTGATAGTCTTTCTATTTCAATTAATTCCAACTCTTATTTTTATAAATCTTTGAGTTCACATTAAACTAGATTGGAAATCAATCTGCATCACCCCACGAATTTGATTCGGCATTTGTCCTGGATCGTCGTACCATGTACGGCACTGATAAGAACTAATAAGTTCGAAACAGCTGTCTGTCGCTCGGTTCCCATCCGGGACAGATGTTGAATCCTACCCGTGGTGGGTTTTCTGTTCTGAAACCTTGCTGATCGTGTGGAAATACGAGAAAGGGGTCGAGGATCACTATTAGGTATAATTCAATGCCTGGCGGGGCTTTAGCCCGAGGAGTAGTTGTTTCCTATATCGATTATGTAATAGCCTTGCTATTCGGGAACCACTTGATAAATCGCTTTGCGGTTTGGTGGTTCATTCATCGATTCCCGACTTATAAGTTACTGAATACTTGCAGTTTAATTTTAAAAGCTCGAATAAGATCTATCATAACGATAACTGTTCTGTTTGCGCCTTGAGGCTTTACATTCAAATCATTGAAATATTGGCACAAGCCCGTAAAAAACATCAATTTTCCAAGCCACGTAACATCCATCAATTGTGAAAATTGTTAAATTTTTCTCTCATTTTGTAAAAACAGTCGGATTTCTTTCGAAAAATCAACAAATTTTTGAAGTACTTTCTGGCGAAATCTATCCCTCTAAACACAATCTGTTGCATTTCTGTGATACCAGTAATCTGTTTACGATCTGCTATGACCTCAAATATAAATGAAAATAATCATTTTTAAAAGTATTTTATTTTATTTCGGTTAGGTTCCTCAATTAATCTCACCTATCATCCCTCACCTATCATCCCTCACCTATGTATTATATAAATTACTATAACTGATACGTAGTTGTTCATATACGACGCCACCACAATAAGACATCTAACTGGGCACCTCTACTTATAAAGGTGAAAACTGAACTTAGTGGGAAAAAAAGAGATGGTAAAAAATTTACTACGGTAATGAATTTGTTCAATCAGTTAATATTATGTACATATATCAATTTAGTACCCACAATACCATAAAATTTCGCCCAGGCTACTTTATATAATGCAATATGGGTGAATAATATATATTTTTTTTTAATACAACGCAAATGTCATTCGCTTGTGTGTCCTAGCATTTGTTTGCTGTCGTTCCCGCATTTGACCATATTGCCAAGAAGGATGCTTATCTCTCGGAAAACGAACGTGCAAAATAAATATTATTATCCCATGTTTATGTAATTTATTCGAAATCAATACGAAAATGTTTTGCCATATGCTGCGCCGCCTATTGTCCAGATGTCCCAAGTTTATAAAAAAAATGAGCTGACCACGAGGTGCCATATGGAAAAATAATAATGTTTAAAAATACGGTGTTTATTGTGACTGTAAAAATATGTACGCCTGAAAAAATGTAGAATTCAATTAAATTTAACTACGCTATAAAGCAAACTAATCTGTGCGCGTGAAATATGAAATATTATTTATTTATAATAGCCAGCTGTGGGCGTGAAGAGCAAATAAATTTAAGTGATATTTAATAGCAATTAGCGATGAAGGAATTGTTTATTTATTGTAAGTCTATCGGTACATTATTTGAATATTTTAAGGTTCAGAGTGATATATTACCGCCACTTCATTCTTGTCAAATTCCATGCAAGAACCATAACAAATTCCTGAGATTAATAACTGTGCGTTCCACAAAACGGAACGGAGTAGATACAGATACTACAATTACAATCATCATCATGAGGTCATCAGTCCTAAGACTGGTTGGAGGCTAACCTCCAGCTTCTCCTATCTTGTGCTAACCTACGCATTTCGCTAATTGTGCTACAACCTACATCCCTTACTATTTGCGAGCAGTAGTCTAATCTCGGCCTACCTTTGCCTTTCTTCACTCCTATTTCTGCCTCCAAAATATCCCGGACTATTCCCCCATGTCTCAGCAAGTGGCCTACCATTCTATCTCTTCTCCTCTTTAAGTTTTTCCACATACTTCTTTTCTCGCCGACTTTCTCTAATACTTCTTCGTTTCTAACCCTATCAGTCCATGGTATTTTCATCATTCTTCGGTAACACCACATCTCAAAAGCTTCTAATTTCTTCCTACTTGCTTCCCCTACAGTCCAGGTTTCGCAACCGTATAGCGCCGTGCTCCATACATACGTTTTCAAAAATCTCTTCCTTGTTTCTAAGTTTATTACCCCCGAGCATAAAAGTGCTTTCAATTTCAATTACAATAAGATAAAAAAATTGTTAGCATAGCATCTTACACAATGCGTCTCGATGAATTACAAATACTTCATCAGCTCCCAGAAGATGATCTCGATCGCAGGCTTCCTTCGAATTTGTTTTAACCATAAATTCCCGTTTTTCCTAAATGATAATGTGAGTACTCATAATGTAATGTACTGGCCTGATACTAATCCTCAGATCTTTCGTGAGAGCCAGACATAATTTGCAAAAAAAGTCAACCTGTGGACAGCGACCTTAGGTAACCACATCATTGAATCTGTTTTTAAATCGAAATGTAACGGGAGAGGTTAGAGAGGAATAGAGAAAGTCTATTTCTTATTATAATTTTAAAATAAAGCATTTTTCTAATATAATCTTATTTGTTTATTATACATTATACAGGGTGTCTCAGTTGGAACTATACAATTTGAATTGCGCACCATTTGTGTTATGGCAAAGATAGGGTCAATAGTTAAAGAGTGTCATCTACAAACCATACGACCGCGACGACAACATGCCTATATTAACTTTATTTTAATTGTTAATAAATAAGTCAGAAATTTATAACTACACTGTAACTATGTTACAAAACTAGTGTCATTTTCAATATATCTTACAATTGGAGGATGTACTCCAAAACTACTAAGATAAGCAATTTCTGTTATATTTAATAGTATAATCAGATAATTACTGCTTACTAGGTTTATAAAGCGACACTTAAAATTAGTAGAAACAGAATTAATAGATCAGAATTACGAGATCAGTTAGAGTCAAAGTATGTTCTTATATTTGGAAAACGACCGTTCTGCATCTACTGTTGTAATACATGCATACGTAAAATACTCTTTTCACTCACTTAGCGGATCTGTAGATGCACTATTAGCAGTATCATAACAAACTTGTCTTAATCTGTTAACATCGGTGTCTTTCTTTAACACACTTTCAAACTCTGGTTTGAAATTTTTTGCATCATCTATAGCGTGTATTTGTGAATTTACTTGATTCGCTATTTGCAGGGACTCCGCTAACGCCAACACACTATTTTGTAATTTCTTTATTGCGTCATGCACTTCTCTATAGTTGGTATGAATAGTTTTCTCTATAGTTTCAATGGAAATATCTAGAAATTGTGTCTGGCTCTCCTTAATAGCTGCAGCCTCGCCAGGATTGAACTGTAGTATTACAAGTTTTATTTGTTAAATTTTCAGCATAATAAAAAGCTGGAAATTCCAGGATACTTTCTGTGAAACTCGCGAACGCGGTTAGGAAATTTTAGAAACACTTTTTTGTATTTATTGTTTAGTTGATGTTTTATTTGATGCTATTTATGCATATACCTTGGGAAAACATTTTCGAATACTTTATGCCACAGGATGTGAAGCATTCACTTTACACGTAATATGTAACACATCTACAACCGTGTTGTGAAATACAACGGCCTACTGAACGCATTGTCGCGGCACCATCGGTCACAGACTTGAAAATTTGACTTATCGACATGCAAATGTCGAATGCCGAGGGTCCCGTACACGTACTATAATAGAATTTACAATAGAATTTTTTTACTATCGATCGTCTCGTCAACACATGATCACAGTAGTCTATTTTGTGATTTACGTGTAATCTTCTCTATAATATCGTCACGTACAGCCGATATATCGCTCTATAATATTCTGCGACTTGGTAAGTGGAATTGTGTAATGTATTCGTGCCAAAACTTTCGGAATAGTTCTTTATCTAATATATGAAGCAGAATTTTACAAGCTATCAACATCAACAGTAAATCAAACCTGAATTGAGTTTGCAAGAGCACGTCCTGTTTTCTATGTTGATGTTGCAAACAAATTACGTGACGTGTACAGTCGCATTTGGACCATATCAAGGGTTTACATCACATACTTGACACATTACTTTCGCTCCATCGTACAATAAATCATCAAATTCACCAATAAACTTTTTCACTTGGTGAACAAATAAACGTCTTCTGGGCTTTCGCGACATACTTTATTGAAATAAAACGTTTCAACTAACACAGCGGCGACCGTACGTACACCTCGGTCAATAAATCAAGATAAACTACGGCCCTACGGCCGTCAAAAGTGTATTGCTGATCCCTCTCCACTACGGTTCGTCATTACTTACCTCATTTCAGGGTTATCATCACACCGTTAAAACTGTTCAAAAATTAAAAGACAGTTATTTCGGCGAATAATACATCGTTTACAATCTAATAGAAATTTTATGACGAATTTTTTAATAAAATTTTATGAATATTTTATTTTAGAATAGCTAAGATTTGTCGATTTGATAAACGAAACATTCGTTGCAATAAAAATATTCATGCTATGAAGCGCCAATGGTATGCAGCACTCGCCCACAGCCTTAGTTATTTTATTACATTACTGACGATTGATTAACTGCAAGTTCTCTATACGTTATCCGGCCATATTTATCAACCATTAGATAGAACCCTAAATCGTGCACTTTGTGCCTTGACTTCTCTCTTCATTTACATCGACTTATTATTAACTTAAATCTAAAGAAATCGGTACACATTCCCAGCGTGATGAGCATAAATTTGAGTGCAAACCACTAACGTACAACATCGTAAACAATCAAACCCATCAAAATGATGAAGTAGATACTGTTCGGAATGCACGTTTAGCTGGAGCTTCAAGTTCTCGTGTACTGGTGTCTCGTTTGACCTATGCCCCGCCCGCACCTGTGTATACAGGTGTCCCAACCACCTGAGAGGATCTCTCTCTCGGCGATCATTTAAGATAATTTCATATTCCTCTAGGTGTTTGAAAACACGTGAAATGTACCTTACGTGACCGCCAGAACAGATAATCAATTAGGACGATCACGCACACGGGGTTATTTTTACGTAAATCATTAGATGACGAGAAAATACCTCGTGATGATGTTCAAGTGTGTTCTGTGGAAAGATTTCAAATAATAACATATGCCAACAAAGATTTTGAACTACAGAAACACTGTTTCTTTGTTTCCATCACGCACCAGTATTCGTAAATGTATATTGTACAATAATTTGTAGTTTTAAAACCGAGGTTCAATAAAATTAAATTTTTCCTCAATCTTTGCGGCGCTCCTGTGTTTAATCGGTTTGAAATATACATACAAGTGTGGGAGATTTACCGAAACAGAGTTGGTCGGTGGGGATATTCCAATTTTGTACTGTTTGGGTATTTACATAGTCGCTGTAGTACGTTTTTAATGTGTGTAGGTTTACTCATGAAATCGCGTCGTGTGTTTTTATTTTGTTTAGGAATGCCTAGAAGTTGTAAAAATACCCCAAATATATTTTGTTATAAACTTAACACCTAGTTCAAGAAACGTCATTTATGCAAATTTGGTTGATCCGCAAAAAAATCTTTTGCCGCCACTTTATATTAAATTGGGATTAATGAAGCAATATGTAAAAGCTATAAATAAAAATGGGAATTGTTTTAAGTACTTATGTGACAAATTTCCAGTTCTTTTTGAAGCAAAATTTGAAAAGGAAGACATTTTCGTAGGATCACAAATAAGAAAATTAATGCAGGACCAACAGTTTGAATAACAATGACAGGAATTGAAAAATAATCTTGGATATGTTTTAAAATATAACAGGATTTTTTTAGGAAATTATAAACATCCGCAGTATGAGGAAATCGTCAACAAAATGTTGGATAAGTTTAAGCAACTTGGTTGTAATATGAGCATAAAAGTTAATTTTCTGCATGCTCATCTGGACTACTTTCCAGAAAACCTTAGTGCTGTTAGTGAGGTACCAGGGTCGATGGGATGTGGCGATGAGAGCAGGTTACTGCTAGATGCTGAAAAGAGAACATCCAACGAATTATTATTATACAAGAAAAACTACAGAACGAAGTTTTTTGTTAAAAAAAGAGAGATTTTTAAAGAAAAAGAAATTAGAGACTCAAAACTATTTGTGTTGTTGCTTTTTACTATGTTTTTAATGTTTATTAAATATAATGTTTATTAAAATGTAGTTTTTCTTTAGTTTTTAATTTATTCTAATTATTCAGTTAATCAAAAACCTTACGACAGGGACAAAAACGGAAAGTAGATATGAAATCAGTGTATTATTATTATGTTTTGTGGGTTTGGGCCTCATCAGCCACTGATCGCATGGGTAGTCCCTTGGCGATCCCGTCTTATCCGGGTCATTATCCAAAAATGCTATCCCATAAAAATCAGCCTCGCGGCACGTCCTTCGCCTTAAGCTTCGCCCCCTCTAGGATAACAGGGATCCCTAATATAAGGCACCTTCTCTCCTCCAGTGAGGGGCAGATGTAAAGAAGATGAATCGATGTTTCCTCGTCTTCTCTACCGTATCTGCATGCTGGACTATCAGTCAGTCTCAGCTTGTGCTTATATGCATTCAGGCTACTATGGTGGCCCGTTATGATTCCTACCAGGGTTCTGGCTTTGTACCTGTTCAATTTAATGAATTCTTGGGCCCATTTCTCAATCTCTGAGTATTCGATGAAGAGTTTGGTTATTCGACAACCCGTTACTCCTCTCCATCTTTCTCTGTGATGGTCTCTTGCCCAGTCATTTATGCGGTCTCTGATCAGATCTTATTCCCACTGCAGGTTCTGGTCCATAGAGGTTTTCCCTGGTCCCTAGTCTGGCAAGGTCATCTGCAATTAGATTTCCCTTAATACCATTATGCCCAGGTATCTATAAGAGTTCCACCGATCCCTTCCCTACCAAGTGGTTCAATGCTTCATAGCAATTATAGACCAGCTTCGACTTTGTTGTTGCTAAATTCAGGGCTGTCAACGCCGCCCTATTATCCGAGCAGATACATACTCTCTCCTTGGTCCGATTTTGGTCGGCCCCCAGAACACCGTATGTAATTGTAACTAGCTCGGCCTGGAGTGCGGTAGTGCATTTATCCAGGGGGAAGGTTTTACCTATCCAATACCTATAATTACTTATCAAACACAAATCAACTTTCAAAATGTCAAAATTGCCAACTTACACTAACGAAAATCTACAAAAAAGCACCTTTCGAACAAATTTTGACAACAAATCTATCTTGTTATTTTAAGTATTCCTCTTATTTGACTATTGTACTTTTATTATTAGCTTTTCCTTTGAATTATGATAACTGTAGTTCTAATTAGTACCTTATAGATTATTTTAAAAGTTATAACGATGTTTCAAGTATTAAATTATCCTTAAAGTAGGCTTAACTCTCAAATTCTATCCATGATTCTAATAAAATTAGGACCTTATAGATTATTTAAATAGTTAATAACGTTGCTCTGTGGGTACTATTCAAGGATACATACTGATTCGTATGTAATTGTCCAGAAAAGTGTCCAAGATACATTAAAAATAAACAGTTTTAAAACATTAAAACGGACTTTTCTGCACGTAGAACATCTCTATCTCGACATTGAGTGACCGAGAAAAAATGAACCAACACATAAATGCAGACGATGTATTTTATGCGACAATTTTACTTTTTTCAAATAGTCCACAGTCGTGCTTTCTCATGACCCATGAACAGGGTCGGGTATGTCCTATCCACATCAAATCAATAGATGTCGTCTGGTAGACGTCCCTAATCATAATCAGTCGAAACTCGATCGATCCGACAGGATTTAATTGAGTGATCGTGCTAACAAAAACAATTTCTCAAATAGTCCACCATTGTGCTTTCTCATGACCCATGAACATGGTAGAGTGTGTTCTATCCACCTCAAAATTAATAGGTGTCGTCTGGGAAATGTCCCCGATCAGAATCAGTCAAAACCCGATCGATCTGACACGATTTAGTTAAGTTATCGTGCTAACAAGAATAAATGCGGACGATAACGACAACGACGAGGACAACGACACACAAAATAGTTTGAAAATCTTTTTTTTTTGGTTTTAGGCCGAAAAACGAAAACGATTTACACGATTACATTACTTTTCCGCGTATAATGGAGTGCGAAAAAGTAAAAATATACAAAGAAATTGTTTTAAAACCCTGTATCTTGACAACATGTATATTTAGGACACATGTTTATATGAACTTTTTGTCATAAAATCACAAAAGGAACTTCGTGTTAAAGATTCCCTACGTACTTAATTAACACCCTGTATAATCGACTATATACACGACACGATATAATCTGGTTGTAAGATTAGAATAGAATGACATCACAGATTCTATTTTACATGCACAATATGCATATATATTTCTAGTCTAGTTCCCTGTTTGCCATGCAAACTTTTACAATGCGAATTACGTCAGTGGCGCAACCTCAGCGACTTGACGCGGATCAAGGCGCCCATGAGTCCCCTCGAACACCTGAGCTCTATGCCGGAGGTCAACCTCTTCCTCATCTATCAGCGTTATTTCAGGTATGGTGGTGACGCACGCCATGTTTAACACCTAAAAACTATTAATGCAATGTCGCGACCCAATTACATACTTGACCTCGTGTGCTTTTAAAAAAATCTGAAGGTTCGCGTAGAGCATAGAATCACATACTGGTAATTTTATTGTCATTCGCAGCCGGGTCATAGACTATTTTCTTACCATATTATATACAGCGTGACGTATCAGATCCTTGTAAATAAATAATTTTGTAAATAATTTTTTAATTAACCTTCAGTGGAACGAATTGTGAATTATTCAGTACATATTAGGCTATACTCTTGTTTTGAACTAGGAGGAGTGAATGAGAAAGACACATTTACACTGCAAAAGTTACTAGATAATTTTGGAGGGAAATTTGAATTTTTATCAGACTTTAACACAAGCACTTAACTTTATTGTGAGTACAATAAGCTAAAAACTATTTTTAGCTTATTGTTACGTTTTTATTTTTATCAAATTTTTGAAATCATATAAAATAGACAAATACCTAAGGTTCTTGTCCTATTTATTTCACTTCTATATATAATATTTTTTAAACAAAAGTACAAAACTCTGAAAATATGTATCAAAGAATCTGGAAACAAAGTATTAAATAAACACATAATTATGAGCTCTATTTCATGAGATAAATAATACAATGATAATAGTATACGCTAGTAAGTATCTTTGGCGGGCAGCCCTTACGCCATCTCGTGTTTGTTTTTTTTAACCTAAAGTAGGTCGAAGTCTCAATGTCATATGTTATAAGTGGATTTTAATAAGGATTAGTTATTGAATAAAGTGAAAAAGAGACACTGGAGACGTAAGTGTTGTGTTGTTAATTATGAAAATATAGAAGGTCAAAATCCAGAACTACAATTTTACGGTTTTCCTGGACAGTTTTACGAATTAGAGAGGAAAAGAAAATGGATTTTAGCAGTGCGTCGTCAAAAGTAAATTTTTTTTTAAGTCTCAAATTATTATTAAATACATAAAACATATAATAATTGGCGTTTTGTAAAAAGAAAATACAGATATTTTAGGTTTTGGACGTATAACGACAGACCAAATGATGAAGAGATTTACTGGAATAGACTTATTTTTATTCCAAATTTTACTCAAATTTATTGTTCCTGGAAAAGATGTCAACCTGCATTTTTTTTATTTCTGCTGAGAGCAAACTTAAAGTTAGATTTGTATGTTGAATACATCAAAATTCTCAGTTCAACTGTTGGGGATGTGTCAGTACGAAGTTCAGTGTAATCAACTATTGCTCGACAGCTCGGGTGACCATTGAAATGCTGACCATTTCAAGCGTCGTCAATACGCCGAATGGTTGGTTGAACAGATAGAAGTGAATGGTGACTTTACAAAGAAAATCATCTTCAGCGACGAGGCACACTTTCACCTCAGTGGATTCGTTAACAAGCAGAATTGCCGCATTTGGGCAAATGAGAATCCACGAGTGTATGTTGAAAAGCCGATGGATCCACAAAGAGTGACTGTTTGGTGCGGTTTATGGGCTGGCGGCGTCATCGGGCCGTACTTCTTCGAAAATGAGGTCGGCCAAGCAGTTACCGTGAATGGTGTTCGCTATCGCGAGATGATAACGGACTTCTCGTGGCCAGAAATTGAGGATATGGGCCTGGACGATATGTGGTTCCAACAGGATGGTGCCACTTGCCACACAGCCAACGAAACAATGGCACTTTTGCGCGAGAAACTCAATGGCCGTGTTAACTCACGTCGTGTCAATGTTAATTGACCGCCACGATCATGTGATTTGACACCGTTGGACTTCTTCCTTTGGGGATATTTAAAAGAAAAAGTGTACGTCAATAAGCCAAGAACAATTCAAGAGCTAAAGGATGAGATAATTCGGCACATTAACGACATTGAACCTCAATTATGTCTCAGAGTCATTGAAAATATGGACCATCGGGTAGAGGTATGCCACTGAAGCCGTGGCGAGCATTTGGCCGATATTTTATTTCACACATAATTGTCATAGATCCTTCTATCATAATAAAAAATATTAAGATAATTCTCTGAAAACTTTTTGTTTTATTTACAATTAACATCGTGCGTTTTGGTTGGACCACCTTTTATTATTTTTTCATTTTTTAGTGAACGTTCCAAAGCCTGCATTTATTTCATTTTCAAGCACATAAAATATTGATGTGGTTCTACACATCAATATTTTATGTGCTGGAAAAAACAATAAAATATTATTGTGATCAGTTACCGTCACTGAAAACAAAAAAAAAATCGTCCAATGGACAAAGAGTAAGCGAAAATTTGTAAACGAATGTTATCAGTTTTATGATCCAAGCCTTTTTGACACTAATGGTTTGAGAAAATTCCTTAAGATCATCCAGATTCCATACACAAAAACATCTGCCTAGAACGCGACGGGTTTTGGGTAGTCATTAATCATTAGAGAAAAGTATCGATATGAGTCCTTTGAGTGCGCGATGAAATGAAACCAAAGTCTATTAATATTTGACAACATATTAAATATTGAGTACGCTTAAAATATTGCCAACGGCTTATTTTTAATCTAACACTGTCATCTGCCCAATCCTTTAGTTAAGATATATCACCAGTAGTTGTTACGTAGTAAAAGTAACAAGATGCCGTCAACAGTATTTAATTAATGGACTATCCACCACAATACATTTGTCAGTTGTTATTTGTCTAACGGCTGGAATTCGGTTTTTTCACGATTTGAATAAATTATGTAGGTGGCTGTAACATATGGAATATTTCGCAGCGGACAATCAAAGGAATTCAATTACCGTTTATTAAATATACAGTAGAGACTTGCCGGAATTCTCTCATAAATTATTTACAAATTGAAAAATCTCCATGGTGGCAATAACCGCGTTGGCGATGGTAGGCGAAGGACTGACGGTTTTTGTCTTCTGAAGAGGATCCTGAAACCGTACGCCTTAATATCTGGTGTTACTAGATGCAAGTTTTGGGTACCTTTTTCTTCTTGCAATATAACAGTAAAAATAGCTCGTTAAAAATAAGATCTACACAAACTTGTCACTTCATTGGTCACTTTATTACACAAGAGTCGCTAGAACTTCCAGACTAGGTACTACAACTTCTAGAATTTTTCTAGAGGACTAGACTAGAAGTTCTAGAACTCTAGATATTCTAGTATTTAGCTCTCTTTCATTATATTTCTATGTCAAAAGCACCCTGTACCACACGTAATATCTCCAAGCAGGCCTGATGGAAATTAATATTTGGGAAGAAAGAACTAAGATGCAAAGGACTATAGAACTAATATTGTGGCTAACACAGATGAGCAACTGATTTACCATTAATAAACCAAAGGACATAAAGTATTTATTTGAGACATGGGGAACATACACTTTGAAGTTTTGGAGACTCGAACCTGGAACTCGATGTAATTTTGTTCACCAAAGAACAACGTTCTTGGTTTACATGAATGAATCTGCAATGGTCTTGGTTTATATGAATAAATTTGCAAGACTGGGTCAATGGCTAAATAACGGTAAATAATATTACCGAATAAAAGTCGTATGAGTGATAAGAGGTGTGTTTTATTTTAAACTAATATGTGGTCGAAGCGTGAGTCTATTAAATTGGGAACATAAACTCCCATTCAGTTATCCACTGGGCACAATTTTGGTAGTGTAACCTCATGGTTATCTGTGAGCGTTCGAGATAGTTTCTCTCAGAACTTGGTTATCCAATTAACTCTACTTGGCTCTATCTAACTTTATATTACACACTACAATGTACACGCTGTATATAACCTTTAATTGTAACCATATAAATGAATGGAAAAATCGAACGAACAGAGAATAACGTAGAATGTACTATTTTTATATGCCTAAAACACTCAAGAGGGTGCTAATGAGGATTCACATGTTCTAAGGAAACAATTAAAATAAAGAGAAAGACGAAGGACGTGTACCGTTTCTATTGCTTAAAATTCAACAATAGAAATTCTCCGTAAACCGACTTTAGTAGAATATCAGCAACTATACAACTAACAAACGGAGGCATTTATTTAAATAACCGAAAAAGTACTCATTACTTTCATTACAGAAGTCAGTTTTGACTTTCTTTTCTTGAAAATTTTTTTAAAATTTTTCTTCTTGCAATAATTAAAATTTTTGATAAAAAAATGAATTATTGATAAAAAAACATTTTCAACCACAAGCAATGAATAAAAAATGAAAAACTCATCCTTGAATTGAATTTTAGCCAAAACGACAAATTCGGTCATTCCGAACACAATGAAACAAAAATCGCAGTGCTTTGAAATATTCAGGATTTATTTAGGATACTTTGAGGTTGAAAATAAACAGTCATCATCCACTAGGTATTTGCAAATCTATGCTAAGGTACGCGAATATCCCTAAATACGCAATTTTTTACTTCTTTTTTAATTAACATTCTCGCTCCAATTTTGTGTTTTATCAAAAGGCAATAACTACAACTTATAAAAAATACTTTGCAGTTTTAAAACCCTACTTCAATTTTCTGTGCTAATCATTCTGATCATTATTTCCTGAGTAATTAATTACCAAAGTCAAAACTGACTTTCTTGCTTTTGAAACGACGATAACTCAGCGAAAAATCATCAATCAAGTATTTTATAGTCCAGGCAACGAAGACTAAAAAAGTCCAAATAGCGGAAATACTTCATGTAGAAGCCAATTTTGGCACAGCTGTACGAGAAGGTGTCCTTAACAACATATTAAAAGTACTGATGGATGGGAGTGGAGCTAAGGGGGTGGGGGGCTGTAAAGATCCTTTGTCTTCAGTTTTAATTAAGTTAATTAAAGAAGTTAATTAATTCAGTTAGTAACTCAAAAACTACTACCTCTAGCGAAAACACGCTTATATACTAAATTAATCTAAATAAAATTATCTACAAAAAAGATTCTATACACTTTTTCGCTAGGATCAATAATTAAGGAGATATGGAGGGGGGAAAATGGCAGTTTTTAAAAAATCGATTTTCAGTATTAAAAATCAAGTTTTAATGATAAAGGAACTATGCTCAGACCGCGTATTAATGACTTTACTGCATATACCGCCTTTTGTGTCCGTTCTGAGGGCGGGGGGATAATTACCCTCATTATCCCCCCGTAGGACAACGCTTGTCTTGGATTGTGTCATTGGAGGAGTGGTTTTTGCAAGTGGAGAGCAGTACGTTGATTTACGTGTATCGCAGCAAAAGAGAGATTCACGACATCGAGCTAAGATTTAGGAATGGTTCAATAATCATTCCCCTTTTCCAAAGCTGAATTACCTCATGTCGCTGTCAATGGGCATTCTGGGAAACTCCAAAGTAAACTGTCAGCAAGCCCTGGATATTGGAACTAAAACCATGCAGTTTCATTGGCAGCAAATATGGTGACATGAAGACATTCTAAGAAGAATGTGGTTTTATCACTAGCCAGTATGAGCAGTACCATGGTGATACAGTTACTGTTAATCCCCTGACAATTTTTCAAAGAACTCTCGTAGCAAAAAAGAGCGACGAAGATGTAGCAGAGCTTTTGACATATGAATTAACTCCATTTCCCATGGCTCTGTTCAACGAGGGCGGAATGTGAAAAGGAAATAAGTCTCCTTTCTACGATGTTTTGCCACTAGAGGACAACGCAACTCTCGATCTCACCCAAAGCACCAATGTGGTAGACGGTGGATTCCTACTCCACCGCATGAAGTGGAAAGAGTCCTCCTGCATTTCTTCAATTTGCCATCAGTACATTGCTTATGTACAGAAACATTTCGGTGAAAATTGTACGGTGGCTTTTGATGGTTACAGTGATGTTAACAGCACAAAACGAGCAGAACAGAAGCAAAGAGGGCTTACAAAAACTTCTATTGACATAAAATTTAATGAAAACACGACCATCACAGTTCAACAGGAGCATTTTCTTGCTAATAAAAGGAACAAAACAAGACTGATCTGTTGCTACAGGGGATGATGATGATGACACTATTGTAAGGTGCGGGTTGGATAAAGCTGCTGTACATCCAACCGTAGCAATAGTTGGGGAGGATGTGGACTTGATAGTTCTCCTCATTGAATCGGCACCACCATTTATCAACATGTACTTCATGAAGCCAGGCCGTGAGAAGGTGGAGACAAAATTGTTTTCGGTGCGACAACTTCAAGAGCTTCCATCCGCCAAGACGATCCTCCTTCTCCATAGCTTCTCCGGATGCGACACCACCCCGGCGATACATGGAAAGAACAAAATGGGAATCTCTAAACTCTTCACGGCAAATCCTGGATGCACCCATGACATCTCAGCAATATTCACAGATCCCTCAACATCAACTGAGGACATCGAACAGGCTGGCGAGAAGCTTTTTCTGGCTGTATATCAAACGCCTGCACATCAAGACAACCTGAACAAACATCGGTACTCTGAAACATCTTTACGGCATTTCTGAAAGCGTCAACGAAGCCCAAATCAGACTTGGCCACTTCCTTCAACCAGAGGAGCTTCAAAACAACACTTGCTCAGAGTATATCTATAGGTAAATCCATTTACATATAGTTGTTAAATACTGGTTTCCTTAAATTATGAATATCAATTTGTATTAAATACTTACGTTGGTCTGGTTACTTTCTTACAGATACAACAGTGGCTCGGCAACCGCCTACCACCTACCCAATGGGGTTGGGCCAGGGGAGAAGATGGGATCCTCAACCCAGTTACCACGAACGACCCTGTGGCACCCGACTCCGTTTTAAATATGATCTTTTTCCGATGCACGACTGGGTATGGGGCGCGCTGCGGTTGCCGCAAAGCAGGGATTGTCTGCTCCGGTGCCTGCGGCGTGTGCCTCGGCTCATGTACGAACGGAGCCCCCATCGAAGACAGCATTTATTATTATTATTGTTATTATATAGTATTAGTGAATTATTTCAGTTTTAACAATAAACATTTCATTATTAACAATAAAAACAGATTTTTTTTTATTTTCAATATTTCCCCCTCCATATCTCCTTAATTATTGATCCTAGCGAAAAAGTGTATAGGATCTTTTTTATAGAAAATTTTATCTAAATTAATTTAATATATAAGTATGTTTTCGCTAGAGGCAGTAATTTTCGAGTTATTAACAAGAAACTGAGAAAAGGGACCTTTACAGCCACCCCCCCTTCCCTTAGCTTCACTCCCACCCATCAGTACTTTTAGTATGTTATTAAGGACACCTTCCCCTACAACTGTGCAGAAATTGGCTTCTACATGAATTATTTACGCTATTTTTCCTTCGTTGTCTGGATTATTAGACCACTCAGATTAAAGAGGATAAAAGTGTCTAAAAGAACTTTATGATAAAATGACTGAAAAAATTTAATGAAGTCCGTGGAATTTCTGAAAGCATTTGGATTTTATTTTCCGATGGTTGTAATATGATTATTCAAAAATTGTTGATGGTAAAAAATTTTGAACTCAAGACCTCAAAACTAGAAGCTTGGAGCTTCAATTTTCTTTTTTTTTTAATCGCTCTACGACTATCTTTATCCATGTTACAGCCCTCTGAAAATCACATAATAATTTTGGATTTTTTACATCCCTTAATTTTTGTGTCTAGCGTAGTTTGATATCTAAAACCACCCTGCCATTTTATATTTTTTTATTTATATACTGCGTAAAATAACCTTTGTAATTTACAGTTTTTATTTACTGCCTATGAGTACCACATTATAAAGTGCAGATAAACAATCATCTCTTCAAAGCGAAATAGATAGTCATCGCTCATCAATTACTTAATTGCAAAAGCTTGTACCTTTTTGTACGCGTTGCTTCCTTAGAAGTTGTATCGAATTATGCTCATAATCTACCTCATCTGTCACTGCGATTGTGCACAAAGCAAGAACGAGATACTGGATAATGACTACACGGCGCGCGAGGAGATGAAAGTAGAAGAGATTTCGTCATATGCAGGAGCTGGAAAACGTTGTTTCTGGACATCGAGCTGGCGCTCGGGTAATTAATGGATCTTATCTTTGACACTTTGACTGTCAAAAGATGTAAGTGAGCGGTAGTTAGGTAGTCTTTATGGTAATTTGCGGCACTGTGCTCATACCCTACTAAAAATAGCCGTTAGATACGTTTTCGTTTTTGTTCATGTAAGAATTATATATTTTTTTTATTGTGGGTGCTATTTTTTACCATGCACGTAGCAGTAATAGATTAACAATATATGACTACTCACAACTAGTATTATAAATTTGTAGAGCGGATGCATTTCATAATAATTTCTAATAAATTTGATGTAGAATAATAATAATTTTCTATGTGCGCTACAATAAATAATTAATATTATATTCCCTCAGATAACATGTGTACGGGACTGTATTTTGCTTTAAAATGGTATTAACAACTTAAATACATGGTGTAACACTAATCTGTTACCACTCAATATTAGTAAGTGTAATTTAATATATTTTACTCATAAGAGTCTATTAGTTTTGGTTATAGTATTAATAACATTAATTTAGACAAAGTTAGTGAACTTAGAGACTCAGCAGTGATCTTTGATTATACACTGACATTCAGTGGCGGCTCGTGAGTTTTACAACTGAGGAGGCAATAAAAAATATTAATTTATGTATATTTTTAGATGCCTACATGGTTACATTTTTAGTTAGGTATATCGCAGTGTTTTAAGCCAGGTTTTAAATATCAGAATAAAATTATTAAATTATGTACATACCTATTTAGTTTTAATTAATTTTCTTAAAAAAGAATCCATGCGTTGGGTGAAATGATCGATAACAAGTTCATTGAAATTTGTGGTTGACGTTATTAGTTCTTTTTCAATTGAACACATTGCTATGCTGAGAATATGTCGATTCTTAGCTACCTGTTCATTTTGTTGGATAATATGTAATCAATTAATTGACACATGATATTCACTTTTCCTAAAATGGAATATTCAATCACATTATTTAAACGTATTTCACCAATTTTATGCCTTTTAATTTTTTCACTGAGGTGTTCCAAGTCACAAATTCTCCTAGTGGTCCAAAAAAGATGGCTTTGTAGAGAATTCCGAATTAAATAAACGAAACAAATAAATGCATTTCGAACACTACATCCACACAACCAATCTGCTAAACTGCACATACTTTTATTAAATTTTCTCGTATAACTTTTGGCTCCTGATATTTTCTGGAAAATTGTCATATTCGGCGGAGGATAAATTTTTCATTTGAACCTTTATCTCGTACATGAGCTTATTGTTATCTATTAATTTTAAAATATTGTCTACTGAATTACTCATCATGAATAAATAGACCCATAAACTCGTAAACAGCAATCATTGAAACTATGTAGTAGGTTTAAGAATGTATCTAGCGCGACACACGACCGGCGCAACATCCTCTCTGAAAGCCGCTGGGCTTGGGGCAACTTGGTTTTAGCCCAAATGATGACGTAGTTCGACGGACTTTAACTGCATGTGCTACGCTTCTCATCTCGCACTATCTCGGGTGGCGCGGGACTATTTCGTAGGTCACCCCGCTGTACACTCGCTGTAACCAGTAGTATACCCTCATTCACAAATTGCCGCGGTTTCAGCAAAGCGGCCAATTAAAATAAAATTTCAATTAAAATAATTATAAAAAAATAGAATTTCAATTGACCATAATGATAAAATTTACGCAGAACCTGAATTAAATTATTAATAAAATATAGAACTTTAAGAACTTGAGGAATTAGTTTGGGGGGTACTGCCCCATTGCCCTCCCTGCACCAGCCGCCACTGCTGACTTTTATTAATCACGTAAATAATGTAAGCTTAAACTTAAGCGTATTCATTATAAGAAATTCTAAATGGTTTACAAGATCTAACACATTAAAAGAACTATTTAATGATTTTGTGAGATCTAAGTAAAATGTCGATCTGTTGTATGGAATCCAGGTAGTAATTTTCATATAGATAACGTAGAAGGAGTTCAGTGGCAATTTTTAAAGTACATGAGTTTTCGTTGTGATGGAGTTTATTCAGTTAAAGGTATTTCGTGCAAAATTTTATTGAATAGATTTAAAGTTAAACTCTTAGAAACCCAAACAAAATATTCAGGTGTAATTTTTTTGTACAAATTATTAAATAATTGTATTGACTATCTACACTTGTCATCACAAATTAATTTTCATGTTCCTAGATCATCACCTGTACCAGAGGCGTAGCATGAGAAAAGAATATAGGGATGTGATAAAAATTTTATAAGGGGAAGAGGTATAGTCGGATGTGTGGTAGGCCATATGAACATGGTAAAAATAAAAAAAGACACTAACCAAAAATGATTATGCCGAGGTATATATATCCCAATTTTTAAAATGAAGATCAACTCTTCAGTTTTTGTTTCTCCAGCGAAACGTCTATCATTGTTTCTTCAAATGTTGGAGATGATCTCATATCTTTTAACATGGCACTTTCAATATTTATTAATGCTAAAGCTGACAGTCTTTCTTGCTTTTGAGAATTTCGCTTTATAACTTATATAAATATAAGTTTAATATCGCTTTATATTTTTTTTCGCTTAAAGTCTTTATTCTCTTTAAACATGAAAATGATCTTTCCGCGGAACTGCTTGTGGCAGGAATAGTCAAAATTAAACGACACATATTTGATGACTCCGAGAAAACAGAAGATAATTGAAGAGACATAATATATTAGTGAAGCTCAAACACAGTGCTCCTTTTCATATCGGGATCACTATAAATCACTGAAAGTTCACTTTTTAAATGATTTGCGTCAAAGAATGTTCCATATATATCTACTAAAGAAGAAAAAAGTTCATCAGGAAAACGTTTCACGAATGAAGTAAATTATGTAGAATCTAGATTTAAGAATTTCAGTTTAGAACTTTCACTAAACCGCTCACTAATGTTCAAAGTAATGACGTCCAAAATTTCATAAAACAATCGTGCGTAGGTGCTTTTCTTATCTTCTTCAGGAATTAAATCCAAACGCATTCTTTTACTTGGTGGTTGATTTTCTAACACAAATGTGTCCATACGGTCCCAAATGTCACTAAACTCGTTTCTCATTTTTTGAATATGTGATTTGAAATCGATCTTTTTACTGCAGTAACTAATATCTGATATTTTTGTCTGTAGAATTCTAAACAGACTCTCGGAATGTGGGAATATTGTAGAAAACACTGATAAGAAAAAATTAAAATCAAAGTTGCGCAATAGAGTTAAAAGGCCTCTAGCACAAATAACGATCTCGATTCCATTCCTCATTTTCATTTTCCACAATTACCTGAAACCGCGCTTCCAAATCTTCCTTACGTTATGGCGACAGTCGTCAAGATGAGTTCACATAGTCGCATAACTGAGTCCAGAAATAACGACAACACCCACTCGAGGTTCCACTGTTGACTGAGTAAGATCACTGACCATTTCGCCCATGTAACGCGTAGCTTGGATGTAACGTGGACCATTGCATTTCATCACTGCAGGAAGTAACGCGGGAATCCAATAATTTCAGGCGCCTTCGCGGCCGATTTGAAATAAAAAAGTTGATGGTAGCGTTTAAAGTAAATAATGTATGTTTGCGATCGGTTTAAAATAATAAAAAATTGTGATAATTGAATAAATCGATTGAACTTTTAAATAACACTAATTTGCCAATTTTTTAAGGGATGCGACGCATCACTCGCATCCATGTACTCTACACCCCTGATCTGTATGTTTTTTATCTTTTATTTTCCCCAATATATAAAATTTCTATAGACTTCCAAACAATACAAAATAGGGTATATATATATGTCTAGTCGTACTAACATACGTAACGCTATATTACGTAATATTTGTTTATTGTTTCAAAAATAGGTTTATCTTAGATTTTGCTTTCTCATAGTTATACCTAATCATCATAGTCACAACCATCCTCGTCATGTGTCCTCAAAACCACAACTACCAGCAAAGTAATTTACGGCGATGATGACAACTGCAATTTGAATAATCCTCATACGGATAGAAAACAAGAATAAGGAGAATTTAAAGTATCTACAGAATTTGACTTTATGTATATACACTATGCAGAAAAATTAAAGGATGTAAAAAAATCATAAATTTTTAGGTGATTTAGGTCAAGGGACTGGAACTTGGAAAAAGATAGTCGCAGAGCAATTTTAAAAAAAGCAAATTGAAGCTACAAGTTTTTAATTTCCAGAACTTGAGTTCAAAATTTTTTACCATCAGCAGTTTTTGAATAATCATAAGAAAACCATCGGAAAAAAGAAATTTTAAATTTGTGCTTGCCTTTCAAAAGGTCCACGGACTTCAGTGGGAGCGAACTTCAGTTTCATCATGAAGCCTTTTTACATAATTTTATCCACTTTAATCTACGTCCCTTAATTTTTGTGCCTAGTGTCGCTGGATGATTTCACCGAAGATGTTATCATGACATGATAATCCAGTTATTTGTGCCACAATTAGAAGATATTACCCTTGAAAACATGTGGTTATATAAAACATTGACGGTTTTGAATAAGTTTTTTCCTGGTCGTGTCATCTCCCATCTTGGTGACTAGAATTGGCCGCACAATCTTGCAATTTAACACCTATGGACTTTTTTCTGTGGGGTTTTCTGAAGTCTCAGATTTACGCCAAGTCCACAACCAACCACCCAAGCATTGAACGCCAAAATTGAACGCTGTAGCAACGAAATACAGCCACATTTATGCAAAACTGTTATTGAAAATTTCTCCAGAAGAATATTCGTGTGCCGCCAAAGCCGTGGCGGTCATTTACCCGGATGTATTGTTCCGTACATAATTCCTAAATATCTATATTGTAAATCAATAAATATTTTAATACTTTCCTACAAAAAATCATGTTTTATTTAAAATTCATTTTTTCTTTTATCTATTATATTATTTTATTTTATTACTTTTCCGCACTCCACTATACGCGGAAAAGTAGTGTAATCGTGTAAAGAAGTGAAAAACAAAATTTTTTTTGGGTTTATTTTTCGTTTTTCGGCTTAAAAACAAAAAAATGTTTGCTGTGTGTGTGTCGTTGTCGTTGTTGTCGTTGTCGTCAACATTTATTCTTGTTAGCACGATAACTCGACTAAATCGTGTCGGATCGATTGGGTTTTGACTGATTCTGATTGGGGACGTCTCCCAGACGACACCTATTGATTTTGAAGTGGATAAAACACACTCTACCATGTACATGGGTCATGAGAAGGTACAGTGGTAGACTATTTGAGAATTTTTTTTTTGTTAGCACGATCACTCAATTAAATCGTGTTGGATCGATCGGGTTTCGACTAATTCTGATTAGGGACGTCTACCAGACGACATCTATTGATTTTGAGGTGGATAGGACACACCCCACCCTGTCCATGGGTCATGAGAATGCACGATGGTGGACTATTTGGAAAAAGTAAAACTGTCGCATAAAACACATATTCTGCATTTATGTGTTGGTTTATTTTTTCTCGGCCACTCAATGTCGAGATAGAGATCTTCTAAGTGCGGAAGAGTCCGTTTTAAGATTTTAAAACTGTTTATTCTTATTAATTCTATTATTTATTTTATTTATTCTATCAACACCTTTCATTTCAAATAATTTCTATCGACAACGGCAAAGCAAACATATTACACAAATTAAAAGGGTTCCACTCTATATCTGTATCGCAATAATCATAAATCGAATAATCTTTTACCGTTTCGAATTTGGAAGAAAAAACGATAATTCCGACCAGGATGTATTATGAATCACGACACTCACATTATAAATGAGTTACATAAATCGAAAGAGGCAAAAAAGATATGGTGAAATTGTGAGGGATCTCCCATCTTCGATGTTATGACAGGAAATATTCTTTCTCCTCTGGCAGGTGTCCGTGAATTACATGAGCGCCTCATTCTTGTCCAATTATTTTTTATAAATATGGGCAAAAAATGGTTACATTAGTTGATGATCGTTGTTAATATTGAGAAAATGTACCTTTTATTTTCGTATTTCGTTCAAGAGTGTTGTTATAGTTATTTATCTTATGACTCCAGACGAATATTTATACGACAATAATGTCGTTCTTTTTAGTTTCAAACAATTAATTTTAATATACTGTATGATCACAAAATGATAGGACTTGGAAGGTGTAAATTGAATTTTATTTTTTCTATGTTAGTTGTGGTCTATTTTGGTTTTGTTAGCACTCAACAAAGGTATAACACAATCGAACAGGTTTTGTAATACCAAAGTTTTTTTGCGGATCTCTCTTTGCGGTCGGTTTTTCTCTTTTTTGTGTAAAATGTATTAGTTATTAGTATAATCAGCGTTTTTACAACCACGTCTAGGAAGTTTACAAACGAAGTTAAGTAAGAGCTTTACTTTAAATCAAATAGGAATACGGTTGATGCCTTAAAATGGTATGAAGAAAGTTTACCTGAACGTAACCAACCTAGTATCCGGTATTTGGCATATGTACCTGATAATAAATCTGCTAGGCTATGGGAGATAGAATTGAACAAAAGAAAAATAAATGAAAATTATAATATCATAAACGAAGTGTGTGACAATGTAATAAAATACGTAAATGAAAATCCGATCTGAAAGGCGAGTTAGATAGCAAGAATGTTGTGAAGGCCTGAATTTTTCGTCTAAGGTGTTATGGACTGACGAGACCAAGGTTCCAAATTGCGGGATTTATAGCAAAAGCGTAATACGCATTATTAGGCCATTGACAGTCTTTACATGACCAGCCCAAGAAGATTTCTAACCAAATTTGACTTTTCTTTTGACTTTAATTTTTGTATGATACCCTAAGTAAACTTATTTCCTTGCATTAAAAATTTCCCAAATTTAAACATTTTGTAGTAAATCATCTAATTGGGCCATTCATTTTCAATCATAAGTTGAACGATGACACCTATGTGCTATTCCTAGATTAAAAAGTGGCACCATAGCAACATTTTCAGGTGATACTACTATATTAGGACTAGATAATGACCATGAAGACGCAGCAGAAAAATTGCAGATGAGTCAACAAAATTAATAATTGGAGCATAATATTAAATGAACCAAAGTCTGTATTATTTAACTTTACAAATAGAGCTAATCGACAGATATCCATAGTCATAAATTATAAACGAATTTCGTTTTCAAATACAGTTAAATATATTGGTATTACCCTTGAAGCTAAGCTACGCTAGAAAGCCCATACGAAAAATAAAAAATAAAAATAATTAAATATAGAAAAATGTACTGGTTGATTGGAAGAAACTCCACTCTAACTACTCATAATAAGCTTATGTTATATAAGCAGATACGTAAACCGGTTTGGACCTATAGAATTCAGCTGTGAGGCTGTGTCAGTCAGACCAATGTACAAACTATTCATAGCTTTCAGAATAATGTGCAAGAGAACATCGTAGATGCACCTTGGTACATCCGAAACAGTAACCTCCATCGGGACCTGGGTATGGATACTGGCCACGAGTCATCAACGACTCCTCCAGCATGTCAACGTCGAGGTGATCCAGTTCTTTGACAACGCGGGATGACGAGAAGACTCAAGAGAATCAAACCCTTTGAGTTAGTTCAGTGATTTGATAAAGCAGACGCCTTAGTGTATACGTTAATTTTTTGGTGGACCTAGTTTATTAGAAATTTAAGGATTGAGTACGATCTTAGTTCTAACTTTTTTAAGTAGTTTAATAAGTTAGAAAAAAATTACTTATTGATCTTTATGATCAAATTGTATATATGTCCATGAATGCTCTAAGGAGTAGTCATAAATAATACTGCTAAAAAAAAAAAAAAGAAAAAATTACACCTATTTACAAATGCTGGAAGAGAATATAATACTTGTTGTCAGAGACGCTGTTGGGGGCATTACGAAATTTAATATCAACACGAGGGTTGCCTGGTCTCAACCATTGTATTATAACTGAATATTTACAGGATATTTTAATGAAAGGATTACTGTAAATAGTGAAAGCATTTTATGGCCAGCGAGATATCCTGATCTCAGTGCTTTGGATTTTTATTTATGGGGACAAACAAGAAATGAAGTATACTCCTTTAAGGCAGCAGAAAACGTGTTGGACCTCGAATACCATGGCATAAGTACTTTAATTAATAGAAATACGTTGACAAAGGCGTCTAAGTCGTTTTGAAGAGATCCAATAGGTGAATCTAGCAAGAAAGGCAACACATGGAATAATTTATGTAATGTTTATTATTGCTACCTTTTGGTATTCATTTAATACAATAAACATTATATTTTCTAACGTACTTTTTTTCATGGATTACTCTTGAAAAAAATTAAATCAAATTTATAGTCGAAATCTTATAACTTTCTATTAAAATGATATATCATAGAAAAAGTAATAGAAAATGTTATCGAATAGTATAAAAATTCAATATGGCGTCCGTATACAAAATAAAAATTAATACAAAGTTCTGAGATACAAAGGACTGTTGATATTTGTGTTAATACAGCTAAGAGCACCTTAAAATTACATTAAAAATGTACTGTTAAAATATCGCCACATCTCCAATTAAAGAGATATCCAGGAATTATTGAAAATGCGTCATCCTAATTTTATTGCAATTATTAAATGTAGAAAAAATCTGAGTAGAATTTTAAAATGCAATGAGAAGGTAAATCAAGTTCTTTAAAACTTTCCCATTTAACCGTCTTTCTATCTCTAATAATATCCGGGATAACAATGCACGAGCATTGTAAGCCACACTGTTTAAAACATATTTACAATAGAGTTATATCACTAAATATATATATATATATATATATATATATATATATATATATATATATATATATATATAGATATATATATATATATATATATATATATATATATATATATATATATATATATATATATATATATATACCTTTATATGTATTTTACGAAATTTCTAGATCTATCAGTGATCTCTCATCTGATCATGTACTAATTATACAGGGTGATTTTTCACATTGTATTTAATAAGAGTCATTGTTGCTAAATATCTCGCCAAACAATAATTTTATTGGCGCTTGGCATAACTTAAGAAATTTTAACTATTATGAAAATCTAGACGAAAGCCAAATATCACGAAAACCATAGATATTTTCATGGGAATATCAACATTACGTATCCTTTATTTTTCATGTAGAAACTGAAAAAAATATAAAAACATAGATTAATATGTAAAAAACAAAGTTGGTACCCGCCCAGCAAAATTTAAGCACCTTATATAGTAGGTATTATTTTTATATTGTAGGACTTGCATAATTATACAATATCGTAACAAAATCTGTTCTCCTTTTTTTAACGGAGATATCGGACTTTCGCACACCAGGTGAACACGCTGTATATGCATCGTAGCTGTCACGTCGCGAACTGCACCTCCTGGAATATTTATCGGTCTCGTTTTAATTATAAACGATCCGAGCCAATTAATTAACAGCTGTATTTATTTCTGTTCGACTTGCTGATGGCAAAAAATTGTGTAGCCAACTGGTCCTGTTTATTTTAATTTGCCTCTATAATAAGGTGAAAAACGGTGATTGATACTAAATGGTCCAATAATAATTCCTCAAGTGTGTGAAACGTTTTAGATGGCCATTCCCATCGACGTGTTTTTTTCAGTACAGTTTTTTGTTGTTAAAAATACATTATTGCCAAATACATTTTACATTGGACAAGTTTTTCGTTTCTTTCACTTCTACAGGCGAAGCTAATGTAACCCACAACAATTTGAAAGTCGCAGTTATAAAGGGTACTTTCGAAGAATTATTTTGTTTACTCCTATGGAAAACTATTTTTGTGTTTAAAATAAATTTCACGGATTAAGAAGCATGGCGAATTGTATCAACTTAACGATTTAATTTCATGTTATTCTTAATTTATTCTGTTCAACAAGCATATACCAAATTAGAAAATAGTATAAACTAGAAATTAAAATTTGTTTACAGAATAGAAAAGAATGAAAAAGTAATATTATTACATGACAGGACTTCACTAATTAATGAATTATTACCTAGTTAACAATGCTAATGGCAATAACGTTAATTACCGGAATAACATACTCTGTAGTTATGTTAGTTTTAAAGTTTTCACGGTTGAAATTTCTTAGTTAAGTTTAGTTTTTGGTAAATTAACATTCTTCGTCTTGTTCTGTCGTGGTTCAAGAAACTTTGATTCATCAAAAGTCTCGTCGCTCGTCTCTGATGGCACATTTAATGGTGATTTAGTTGTAAATTTAAACTGATAAGCCACTAAAACCATTACACAGCAAGCCACCAAAGCCCAACATGCCTTTATGAACTTCTGAAGATTGATTAATCTCATTTCTTCGTTGACATCGACAAAATATTCCTATAACATCCGATGTTTGAGACATTTTACCGATACTCTATGCAATATATGTATAAGTGACTCGGATGTCATAGTTCATAGTCATCTTCATCATCTTCGGCAGTCATTATCTTCGACATTATATCTCTGTTCACGAAAACATCAGTATAAAAAGAATAGTTGGCCGTATTCTAGCAATTCCTACGCTCCAATAACAATTATGTGTAGAAATGGGAAGTTCACTTGCCATTTACTAATTACAGCAAAAAAGTGGCTTTGGGTCAGCTATTCGGACTGCGTTTCAAACAAGCATCCGATATAGAAAATAGGAGTCATAAGAAGATATCTTTAAGAGAATGCTTTGTACCGCATTGACAACATGGATGAGATCTGCCATCCATGTTGTGTGAATCATATTCTTCTCTGGAGGTGCCTGCATCATGCCATTCATAATATGATTCGGGATGATGAATTAGGCCCAGTATTAGGGACGTTACTGTATGCGTGGGTTGAGCCCCGACGACACATAGTTTGACTTTTTTTTTAAGCATAGATATGTTTGTCTACATCTCTATATCTAATCTTCGGCAGCTTGGGAAGCAAGTCGATTTATGAAGGAAATTCGAAATTCGAGGAAGTCAAAAAGGTCCAAAAAAATTTTGTATTTTAATTAGTAATATTATTTAGTATATACTTAGTATACTTTAGTATACTATAGCTAAAATTTATTCTTTGACAATTGTAATTTAATGACAATTACATCAATAATTGATATTATATTATTTAAATATATTTTACTCATTTGTCATTAAAAAACTTAAGCTTGATACACTGTGGAAAATGAGTCTGAAACACCTAAAAAATCTTGCAAAATATTTGTTTTTGCAAAAATGTTCGAAGGGTCCAAAGATGTTTTAAGTTTTTTGTCTTTTAAATTTCTTTAAATGATTGAAATAGTACAGAATTATTTTATTTTGAGACCAGGGTATTCTCAAACAATTAATGGGCAACAGTTTGAATACAATATTAGTTAACGTATTTACTTTGTTTTGTTCAAAAATATATAAATTTTCACAATTAAACTTTATTTACATTTTTCTTTAAGCATTTTTATAAACTTGAATAAAATGTCTATAGCGATATTAAAAAAAAAATGTGCTTTTTCACTGTATCAAATAAAAAATTGGGATTGCCATTTAAAAAATAATCCGACCCTTTTAACTTGCAAACGCCACTATACACATCATCATGAGGTCATCAGTCCTAAGACTGGTTGGACGCTAACTTCCAGCTTCTCCTATCATGTGCTAACCTACGCATTTCGCTATTTGTGCTACAACCTACATCCCTTACTATTTGCGAGCAGTAGTCTAATCAAAGCCTACCTCTGCCTTTCTTCACTCCTATTTCTGCCTCCAAAATATCGCGGACTATTCCCCCATGTATCAGTAAGTGGCCTACCATTCTATCTCTTCTCTTCTTTATGTTTTCCACGTACATCTTTTCTCGCCGAGTTTCTCTAATACTTCTTCGTTTCTAACCCTATCAGTCCACGGTATTTTCATCATTCTTCGGTAATACCACATCTCAAAAGCTTCTAATTTCTTCCTACTTGCTTCCCCTACCGTCCAGGTTTCGCAACCGTATAGTGCCGTGCTCCATACATACGTTTTCAAACATCTCTTTCCTGTTTCTAAGTTTATTACCCCCGAGCATAAAAGTGCTTTCTTTTTGTTAAAGGCTACTCGACTCTGCGCTATTCTTTGTTTTATATCTTTATCGCTTCTTCCATCCCAATTTATTTTACTTCCTAAATAAGTGAAGTATTTAACTTCCTCCAATCTTTCATTATTTATTTGTACTTTCGTTTTTGCTCTGCTCTCGCGCCCTCTGCACACTAACACTTTAGTTTTGTTTTTATTCACCCTCATTCCGTATTCCTCTGTCAACACTGCCTCCATTTCGTTCAATGCTGATTCTAGTTCCTCCTTACTAGATGCTAATACTGCTATATCATCCGCGAATCTCAGCATTTTTAGTTTCTGTCCCTGTACTTTAATCCCGAAATCCACTCTATCTTTTACCACATTAATCGCCTCTTCGATGTACAGGTTAAAAATTAGTGGTGATAGCGTACATCCTTGTCTTACTCCTTTCCTAATACCTACTTCCCTTTCCTCCCCTTCTACTTCTATAACAGCAGTTTGCTCTATGTATAGATTGTGTACTACTCTCCTATCTCTATACGTCATTCCCGCGCTCTTTAATATCTCGAACATTTTTTCCCATCTTACATTATCAAAAGCTTTTCCTAAATCTACAAATCCTATATAAGCGTTCTTTCCTTTTTCTATTGTTTTCTCTAATATTACTCTTAGCGCCAGAATAGCTTCGCGAGTTCCCCTATTTCGCCTATACACAGAACCATAGTATTTTAAAATACCAAATTTTACAAATTTTAAATACCTCTTGACCCCGTCAAGCGTTTTTACCAGAGCAAAATATTTGCGAAATAAAAACAATAAGCTGGATGCCGAAAAAAAAAAATTATATAGAACAGAAATAAAAAAAAAATAAAAAAATAAGGGAAATAATATTTAAATAGTAGAAATTTAATCAAACTAATATTATGTAAAAAGCAGCTTAAAGCTAAATGTTTAATTTCTTATAAAGTTCATAATAAATAACCATAAAATACTATATACTATGTACATATTCTTTCCCTACTTAAGTTTCAGCTCATTGTCACTGACTCTACATATTCTCTGTACTCGATATCGCCTTGTACGTTCTAAAAACCCTATTAAAAATATTATATGACCCTCCTTAGTGTCACACTATAAACCTCTACGATTTAGTGCTCTTCAAGCAATAATTTTTAACCATCTGCCTGCCAGTTAAAATTATAATTTTAATACTCGCATCTAAAAACAGCTCTAAACTCATAAATACAACCTCATACTTTAGGTATTCGGTATCTGATTGTTGCTGTAATATATGCTTGGTACTTGCCGTAGGAGGCTGTGGGGCAAATAGCCCTTAGACACAACCCTTGAACGTTGGAATCGAATAGAAAAACGTAACAAAAACTCGACGAAAACAAAACGAATTTATGTCAATTGTAATCAAATCGATTATGTAGTTTCTGTTTCAAAATGAAAAAATAGTCATGCACAAAATACAAAACGTATTTTAAACTTGTCTCTGGAAGCAAAATCTTTTGAACTTCGTGTCACAAATCCCAGGCATTTTTTATAAGATTATTTTATTATCATGTAATTATTCTACAAATTTCCCTTTGGGTTAAAAATTCCACCTAAATCTCTAAAAATATTAGAACTATTTATAGAGACATAATTCACCGTAATAAGTTATGCCATTCTTCTTCCTTGTGAATCTCATAACAATGCCCTTTTGCACATTTAGAGGAAGCTTGGATAGAATACATCAATTATTTATTTCCAAAAGACAGTCATGTGAACGCATACAATCGGATGGCGAGTCTATTTGTAGATATATTTTTATATCATCGGCATAAAGTGAATACTATGTTGTACTTTCTAAATAGCAATGTAATATTAGCAATAAAAATATTAAATGATAAGGGACCAAGGACAGACCCTTGGCGTATACCATAACAGATGGCAATATTTTTGAATACGCCAACCTCTATATTTTACATATAGAATGCGATTTTCTAGGTAAGATTTTAAACATTCGATGTTTGGCGTAAGCACGGATAAAAGTGCATTTTGCCTCGACCGGGAATCGAACCCGGCTCTCCCAATTTCCGGTTGAGTGCTCTGACCGCTGAGCTATCCAGGCACACTCATTATCCCTGCTAATGCGCCAATTTTAACGCGTCGCTACAGTACTCCCTCCCTAGAGACATGGTTTGTCTCGATACAATTTAACAGAATGTGACCGCGTTCGCCATTCTTACGAACCGTTGTTCTGTAACCCCCGGGACTATAGAGCGATGGATAGGACGGGAATCGAATCCGCGAATTTGAGATGTAAGGGAGGTTGCATATACTGGAATGAATTACATCACGTCGGGGTCACCACTTTGGCTTTAGCAAGGATAAAAGTGCATTTTGTCTCGACCGGGAATCGAACCCGGCTCTCCCAATTTCCGGTTGAGTACTATGACCGCTAAACTATCGAGGCACACTCATTATCCCTGCTAATGCGCCAATTTTAACGCGTCGCTACAGATGAAACAGAAAAGTCAAGTACACTGTTCAATAATATGTTATGGACCAGTTTATCAAAAGCATTTGAGAAATCTGTGTAAATTTGCTCTTGATTATCAAAAATCATTGATGAAAATTGCATTATAGATGATACGATTAGTCCATACATGCTCGAATTCTAGTGGAACATCGGCATATTCTAATGGAATAGATATGTTTACATAACGAGAATTATCTGTCAGACATTACAAATGTAATGGGGGCATATTGCAAGACAGATTATTTATAGAGTGACGAGTCATTGATTCCGAATGGACTTACTCTTCGTGAAGCAGTTTTTCTATACAGTAAAGTGTACGAAAGCCTGGATTTGTCAGTAATACATGGGTCAGTTTTTCTCAATAACTCTTCATAACATAACACCACGATTTTATAGGAGAACACGAAATCGCAAAATTAGGGCCACTCCATATGAAACACCAAACGGCTGAAAATAGTTTTCAAAGATTTGAGAATGACATTAGTTCCTCTTCTGGAAACAAATTGTAACAACCTTTAGGAAATTCGAACAGGAAATTCAAAAATAGTCCAGGATTAATGACATCACTCATCAAGATTGAAGATAAAAGTATGTTGGACAGACAATGCAAGAACAATTGAATTAGGTTGAAGGATCACATGGATCACTTAAAGCATGGAAAATTACTGATCATCAAGAATAGGAAAAAGTGTGAGATTCTCTAGGTATGCGTAGAAGAAAGGGCAGTCTCCGGAAGGAAAATTTTGCACTTTACGCGGCACCAGGTCTAACTCTGTGTACATATATATTTATCGATATTCACTCTACAAAAGTCTCAATGTGACTGGGTAAGGACCAGGCTATTTACTACGCACCTCGTGGGCGGTCCGATATCGCAGTTTTGAGATTTGTTCCTATTCTTGATGAGCTGAGAGAAATCTTCTATTAGCCAACACATTTTCGAAAATATTCATGAAAAAACTCTGGTAACTTAAACTTAGTTGAGGTAGGGATGAAGAGCGTACACTCCATAGATGGCTACAAATGTTCATTTTTTTATTTTATTTCCCACCAGCACATGACGCAGAGGTACTAACGTAAATTAAATCATAGCAAGCTAAAAAACTAAAATTAAGTATTACCAGTTGGTTTTTACAACAATAGGGAATATTTAATTAATCATATAGTGACAATAAAATATCTTACATTATTTTTCTGTCCGTTTTATAGTATTTCTTGATTGAAATTTATTTCGTATGTAATTGTGTAATGGAAATAACTATAAGAGATTGGATATTGGGAAGCAGTAGTGCAGTATACCTGAACATATTATTCCTTCACTTTTCACTAACGATAAATAAATAGTTACAGTGAATAACACTTGGGTATAAATAGAGATTAGAGATAGTTTAAAAGTTAGTTTGAATCATTTCCTGATGTCAAATTTGTTGGCGAATTGCGTGCTGATCATATCTTACTGACAGATAGATAGTATCGATATATATGTATACCCCACGATTTCATTCAGCATTTGTCTTGGATCGGCGTATCGTGTACGGCACTGATGAGAACTGATAAATTCGAAACAGCTGTATGTCGTTCGGTTCCAATCCGGGACAGATATTGAGTCCTACCTGTGGCGGGTTTTATTTTTTGTAACATACAATCTTTCGGATTCGTACTATTCGTAGAAAGTTGATCTATTGTTTTGTTGGCGCATGGAAGATTTCAGCTCTTTCTTAGGATTAAAACTAAAGAAAATATAGTTAATAAATATTGTTATATGAAATATATAGGAAATAAACAGTTTTAAAACTTTAAAACGGACTTTTCCACACGTAGAACATCTCTATCTCGAAATTAAGTGGCCGAGAAAAAATAAAGCAACACAAATGCAGAATATGTATTTTATGTGACAGTTTTACTTTTTTCAAATAGTCCACCATCGTGCTTTCTCATGACCCATGAACAGGGTGGGGCGTGTCCTATCCACCTTAAAATCAATAGATGTCGTCTGGTAAACGTTCCCAATCAGAATCAGTCGAAACCTGATCAATCCAACACGATTTAATTAAGTGATCGTGCTAACAGGTCCATGGACAGGGTGGAGTGTGTCCTATTCACCTATACATCAATAAGTGTCGTCTGGGAGATGTCCCCGATCAGAATCAGTCAAAACCCGATCGATCCGACACGATTTAGTTGAGTTATTGTGCTAACAAAAAAAATTTTTCAAATAGTCCACCATCGTGCTTTCTCATGACCCATGGACAGGGTGGGGTGTGTCCTATCCACCTCAAAATGGTTTAAAAAACATTTTTTATTGTTTCTAGGCCGAAAAACGAAAAATAAACCCTACAAAAATTAAAAAAAATGTTTACGCGATTACATTTTTCCGCGTATAGTGGAGTTCGGAAAAGTAAAAGAAAGGATTTTTTTAAATATTGGTAGGTTTGAACAGAAAAATATTATTAATTTCTTCGTCGCTATCACGTTTTTCGTTAAACATGTTCAATTTAATTTCAATTAACGTTATTATAACGGTTTACGAGTATACCTATCATCTTTTTCCGTTTCTCCGTAATAGTAACGAGATAATCAGATTTGAATTGTCCTGTATATAGGTCGGCATACGCAAAGAGTATAATAGACATTCCCATTTTTGGCAACGTGAAACTAATCTGATTTCATAACAACAATTCGCAATTAATTTAAAAGATTTTTTAATCAACTACTGAAAGGCATAAGAACAGTTATTAGAATCTAAATTAATCTCGTCCCAGAAATATCGAGGTGTTTCTTATTCATCATTTTATAGCTCAGCTACTTTATTACCCGCACTGCGGTACAGATGGCAAACTTTCTAACCATTTTTGCAAGCCGTCCCCGTCTCCCCCACGCATCAGCGCAGTTAGCCCAGATTTTTTTTGTTGTTTAATATAGACACCTGCACTGTGTCGTAATAGTCGTGATTTGAGAATCGTTCTTAGCGCGCAGGTGTGTTTGGAAAGGATGTCTACAAACCATGACAATGTACGATTTTTTTTCCACTGTACACGTCTTAAATTGGTTTCGCAGGCGCACACAGCGCCGAGCTATGTAATTTATATTCCTACTTCTTGTTGAATAGCTTTTTCGTAGTTCGAATTAAGTGGCTTTTCATTGATTACAAAATTTAATTATCTGGACACGAAACTGGCTTTCTAATAACCGAATTGCTTTTGTGAAGTCTTGAAAGTTTGGCCCATGTTTGTCATAGAAGAATCTGAACAAATTAATTTGCATTCATGTATGGTAACTTGAACCAAAAAAACAGCGATAATATTCCAAAACAAGGGAGATTCTAATGATTACCTTAATTGTCGAGGGATTGTTTGACTCTCTAGTATTTCGAAAGCCTACAAGAATATTATCAATAAGCAACTGTTGCAATAGCAAATGTTTACTAGCGATATTCATACAGGGTCTTTCAATAGGAACGCTCGAAATTTGTTATTTGTTATTTGTTAGGTTATAGCGGCCATATTTTTGAAGCAATATCTGTCAAATTTATT
Organism: Rosalia funebris; assembly: GCA_037954035.1. NCBI lineage: Eukaryota > Metazoa > Arthropoda > Insecta > Coleoptera > Cerambycidae > Rosalia > Rosalia funebris. The sequence continues at coordinate 40,036,307 of JAZFAV010000015.1, forward strand.
ATGAATTGTTCAGCAGTGTATGGCAAATCACCATGGAAGGTTATAGCGATCAACAATGTGTACTCATGAGTAGCGAATTCGATGAATAGTGTATTCATCGAATATTATTTTCAAAATCATTAGCACGTAATGCGCTCCGGGCATTACGTGATTTTTATCCTCGCCACAACCGTCCCGCCGAGTCGACTATTCGACGTTTAGTGACCAAATTTGAGTTAACCGGTTTGATAAATAATCAGCCAACACCCGCTTGTCACTGAAACGCAACATCTGCTAAAAACATCGCTGCTGTGCGTGAGAGTGTACGAAAGAACCCGAGGCAGTCAATTTCTCGTCGTTCACAAGAACTTGGCCTTTCTCCGACTTCAACTTGGCGAATTTTGCGTCAGGATTTGGCTCTGCACCCGTATAAAATCCAACTGACCCAGCAACTTAAGGTAAACGACCATAGACAACGCGGTGTAGCGACGAGGCCCATGAATGGATATGTGAACAAGCTAAATTGTCAGATTTAGAACGATGCCAATCCACACGAGATACACCAGCACCAAATGCATCCCGAATAAGTCACTGTTTGATGCAGATTTTGGTCTGATAGAATCATCGGTCGGTACTTCTTCCAAAACGAAACTGGCACTGCCATAACCGTCAATAGCGAGCGCTACAGATCGATGATAAGTAACTTCTTGTGACCTAAAATGGATGATATGGATACCGACGACATGTGGTTCCAACAGGAGGGAGCTACGTGCCACACAGCTCATGCCACCATGGGCATTCTGCACGAACGATTTGAGGGCATGGTTATCTCGTTATTTCGCGCACCGGCGATGTGAACTGGCAACCGAGATCGTGCCATTTAATGCCTTTAGATTTCTTCCTTTGATCTTTCCTTTGGCTGGATCTTAAATCGCAGGTTATGCTAATAAGCCGCAAAAAACTGATGCCCTCAATGTCAACATAACGAACGCCATCCATCAGATTAATTCGGATGTTATATTCGATACTTAATGCCACAAAATGTTCTTTCAAATAAAAAAATGAGTGAATATCTCACACACAACTTGTTTTATTTACGTCCTTATTTAAACACCCTTTATAATACAAATATTATACTCATACACAGCGCGAGAAGTATCGAATATACAGTCCGACAGAGATGTATTACGATTTTCAAAAATCAATAACTCCGTTGTTTTTTAACGAAAGTAATTTTTTATTTCTTTAAAATATTTTGTTATCATACGAAACACATGAAAAATCCAGAATTCAGAGCGAAAAATAACGTAGTATAAGTAGCGACTATTTCTTCTAAAGTACTCCTGTAAACGAGTAGAGAAAATGTCAATGCATTGCTGTATCATGTCAACTGGAATAACTTAAATTTCCCTGGTTATTGCAGCGGAAAGTTTGGCAAAGGGTACGTGGTTTTTCAATGAGAACTCTTGCTTTGAGGTATCCCCACAAGAAATTATCGCAGGGGGACAGGTCCAGGGATCGTGGAGGCCACTCGATATCGCCCAGCAGGGAAATGAGGCTCCCAGGAAAGTGTTGCCTCAAGGAAGTCATAATTTCGCTGGAGATATGGCAAATAGCCCCGGATGTAAACGAACTGAATCCATGTTAATGTTATGCCTTCTCAGTTCAAGAATCAGAAATTCACGCAGTATCGTAACATAACGGTGTGTATTGACAGTCACCGTCCGTCTGTCCGTCTTCTCTAAAAAAAATTATCGATGATACCGAATCGAGCTGCTGCACACCACACAGCAACTCGGTCCGAGTGAAGTGATCGTTGGTGAAGTTAACGTAGATTTTCCTTTGACCAATATCGGAAATTTTATTTATTCACAATGCCTGACAAATGAAAATGCGCCTTGTCACTCGCTATCAGTGAAGTCATGTGCGAGCAATTTCAACATGGTTTCTGCGAATGTAACCTTCCGTATAAAATCATTTTGACGAAGTAGAAATGCAAGACGAAAAATCCTGGATACAGCCGGTTGGAACTAAAATATCATATAACACAATACAAAAATACTTTAAACACTGGAAGATCAATATAAACTCAAACAAAACTGAGAAACTAACCATAAGCCGTAGATTCACTGAAGTTAAAGTCACTAGTCCAATAAAAATTAATAATACCACAATAAATGAAACAAGAAAAACAAAATACTTAGGGGCTATGTTAGAGAGACAATTGAAATTCAAAACACGTGTGACAGATAGAATAAACAAATACTATATCACTATGAATAAAATCTATCCACCGATTAATAAAAATAGTAAATTGTCGACTAAAGATAAGCTGCTATTATATAAAACACTACTGAGACCAATTTTAACATATGCAAGTCCTATATGGCATAATGCAGCTAATGTCCACTACAAAAGATTACAAACAGTACAGAATAAAACACTTAGATTACTAACATCATCCAGTAGATACATAAACATACAATATCTTCACGACATAGCTGGCATCCAATACATTAAACCACACATAAAACAAACTGCAATTCTTCACAACACAGATTAATCATGGAAAATTAACCAGAGTACTAAGAGCATTAAACGCGAATTTTCCACATACATACTATTATTCACATGAAAATCTTGACCCTTGACAACATTCACCACAGACAATAAGTCGCACAAACCAATGGCGAAAACTGCTCGTGTAGGCCTGGCAGAAGCAGGGAACTGCAAACTGGTGGGCCGGATCTTCTCGATCCGACAGATCGCCATAATAAATACCTGCTAAGCAGGCAACCCATAATAGGTCACTAGGAAAATCATTAGTAATACTGAAAATGAATATATCAGATAAATTATACGATATCTCTAACAAAATTAACTAAACAAATAACTACTTACACATGTGAAATATCTAAAACAGGTTTTTAACAATTTTTTCCTATAAATGCAATAGAAAACATGAACAAAAAATATATAAGAAATACAAAATATAATAAGCTATCAAAATAACATTCAGTTATCGTAGTCATCTACGATACATACAACTCATCATACAACTCCCTGTAGCAAGGGGAACAGGGAAATTAACTTAAAATAAAAATAGATAGGCTAGTGCGACAAGGTCAGAAGATCGAAGGGGCGATGCCGTTATCCCCTTTCTCTTTTAGGGTCAAAGCGTCGTCCATGAAAAAAAGAAAAAGAGAAAAAAAAATCCGTACTATAATCTAAGAATTGTAAATATAATAAAACAATAAAGAAGTTTTTAAAGTAAAGTAAGGTTATAACACATACGGTCATTTATAAAGGGTACACACATCAAGAGTTACCTCCTACTATACTAAAATGTGGTCCATAAATAGTTATACCATACCTCTCAATCCTCTCATACTGTCTTTTGGTGACAGTAGACGTTGACAGGTCGTCTCCATTGCGTAATCTACTATCAAGTGATAGACATCGAGGTTTTACTACAGTTTACGCTACAATTTTGTTTGCATGTGTTACTGAATGTAAAAAAACTGCAGAAAGCCACTATCAAAATAAACAGTCAGATTTCATAGTTTACTATCTTGCTGCCTAAACTGGATCATTTTTTCCCGCGTCCAAATATGGGGTAATATTATTCAACGTACATACATATATTCGCTATTTGTAATTGTCAGACAATTCGGTGCTGCCAGGTATTTAACCTGCCACTTCTACGCCTCCTTGAATGACAAGTAACAAGCGATAAGCGATCACGATCAATTTCGACACTTTGAAGTGACTGTTTACGAACTCGAGGTTTCTGTGTTGTAACAGAGCCAAGAATAATGATTAATTATAGAAAAATTCGCTGCTAGACTTCGTTGCAATAACAGCCGAAAATTAAACTTGTAAATTGAATTTCGGCTTGCACAACGATTTGTTTTTGGCGCGGTGTTTGCTGACGAACGATAGGAGTAAATTAAAAAAAGATACAGAATAATAACAGATATAGAAAATGGCACGAAAAGGAAGAGTCACTTTATTATAACAGATATTGAGTCTAACTAATCTACAGTGTGTTCATAACGAAGGCAACAAATTCGGCGTATTTTTAACAACTTACTCTTGTAAGAAATGTTCGGAAAGGTGGATTTGTAATTTTGCATTAGCATTAGCATTTTGAATCATACTGCTTTTAATGTAAAAAACAATCACTTTATATCCTGTCACTTCCTCTTTTAGTGCTAGAAGCAAAATAAATGTTAAAAATATGTGGAAATTAAAATTAAAGATTATAGTATAGTTCTATTGATTTGATTTAATTCTACAATGGGCAAAGGAATCATAAGCTGGTTTTAATATATACAATAATTTGATATTCATTACTTAATCAGTTGTCATTCACAGGACTTACATTATTTTGATATTTAAATTCATCTTAAAAGGTAGAGATGTTTATGTGTAACAGAGTCATAGTAACAGTATTGTCACAGATAATACAATAATTGATAAGACCTATCGAAACACTAGACGCTTGATATTATTTCTCCATGTTTTCTCTACTACTTCTTCAATAATATTTATCTTAGTTGCTATAGAATTTGTAGTGTCTTCGTGTAACCATCTGCCGCCAAATTAGGGACATAATTTTCGGAGAATTAATCCTTTATCATCACTTATAAGACAAGAACAAATCTGCCAGTTGCATTGGTATATTTGTTTACTCGAGTTCGACACACTAAGTAAGAATTGACTCGCTTGATGTACAAATGAATATTAATAAACAGTTTTAAAACCTTAAAACGGACTTTTCCACACGTAGAATATCTCTGTCTCGAAATTGAGTGGCCGAGAAAAAATAAACCAACACGTAAATGCAGAATATGTGTTTTATGCGACAGTTTTACTTTTTTCAATTTTTCTCAAATAGTCCAGCATCATGCTTTCTCATGACCCATGGACAGGGTGGGGGTGTGTCCTATCCACCTCAAAATCAATAGGTGTCGTCTGGGAGATGTCCCTAATCAGAATCAGTCAAAACCCAATCGATCCGACAGGATTTAATTAAGTGATAATGCTAACAAAAACAATTTCTCAAATAGTCCACTATTGTGCTTTCTCATGACCCATGAACATGGTAGAGCGTGTTCTATTCACCTCAAAATCAATAGGTGTCGTCTGGGAGACGTCCCTGATCAGAATCAGTCAAAACCCGATCGATCCGACACGATTTATTTGAGTTATCGTGCCAACAAAAAAAATTCTCAAATAGTCCACTATTGTGCTTTTTCATTACCGATGGACAGGGTGGGGTGTGTGTCCCATCTACATCAAAATCAGTAGGTATCGTCTGGGAGATGTCCCCGATCAGAATCAGTCAAAACTCGATCGATCCGACACGATTTAGTTGAGTTATCGTACTAACAAGAATAAATGCCGACGACAACAACAATGACACACACACACACACACACACACACACACACACACACACACACACACACACACACACACACACACACACACACACACACACACACACACACACACACACACACACACACACACACACACACACACACACACACACACACACACACACACACACACACACACACACACACACACACACACACACACACACACACACACACACACACACACACACACACACACACACACACACACACACACACACACACACACACACACACACACACACACACACACACACACACACACACACACACACACACACACACACACACACACACACACACACACACACACACACACACACACACACACACACACACACACACACACACACACACACACACACACACACACACACACACACACACACACACACACACACACACACACACACACACACACACACACACACACACACACACACACACACACACACACACACACACACACACACACACACACACACACACACACACACACACACACACACACACACACACACACACACACACACACACACACACACACACACACACACACACACACACACACACACACACACACACACACACACACACACACACACACACACACACACACACACACACACACACACACACACACACACACACACACACACACACACACACACACACACACACACACACACACACACACACACACACACACACACACACACACACACACACACACACACACACACACACACACACACACACACACACACACACACACACACACACACACACACACACACACACACACACACACACACACACACACACACACACACACACACACACACACACACACACACACACACACACACACACACACACACACACACACACACACACACACACACACACACACACACACACACACACACACACACACACACACACACACACACACACACACACACACACACACACACACACACACACACACACACACACACACACACACACACACACACACACACACACACACACACACACACACACACACACACACACACACACACATATTATCGATATAAAAGTAACATAGTTACAGCCCTACCTAAGAGACGTTGTATTTGTTATTCTTTTATATACATTCTATGATATATGTAAGATAGATTTTTTGTAACAATATTTTAAGATTGGTTTAAGCTTTCTGTCGAGCACTTCGTAGCTATTAGGAGGTCTATCAATGACTTTATGGTCGGGAACATCACATTTGGTGGCGATAACGAACCATAGACTGAAAATATGATAAATGTAACATATTTCATTAATGTTAGATCGAAAATATACCATAAATGTAGTATAGAAAACGTGAATGAACAGTTTGCTGTTATTAAAGTCTAATTAAATGAAATCACTAATGACAAACATGGGGTTAAATACATAGAAGATGGAGTGAAGTTTGACGTCCACTGGTCAAGTTATTAACCATTAGTCACTAATATTGGCGTTAAAATTTCTTCAATTGGCATTTTCCCATTTTGAAAATCCATTTGATCTCGTCATTGAGGGAGATTGTTGTTTATTGCTAAAAACATATATGGATAGTTTTATTTCGTAAATTTTATATACATATACTGGAGTAGGTTGGAACTTTTGGGGTGAAGATAACACTGACTTAGTCTTCCACAAAACACTATACACTACACTCGACGCGCGTTTCGCCAACAAAGTTGCCATCATCTGGTGATGATTAAAACTAATCCATTTCTGGAGATGATTAAGACTAAAATAGATTACCTCCAGATGATGCCAACTTTGTTTTGTTGTGCATGGTGTTTTGGTATTTTGTGGAAAACTAAGTCAATGTTTTCAGATACAGAATTGAAAACAATGAACAACTAAAATTTCTTGATATACTAATCATTATAAATGTGGAAAATATACTAAAATTTAATGTATAAGATTCTTAGATGCATTTCTAATGACCATCATCATTATTATTATTATTAACACAAAATGGTAAACTTCAACTTTCTGGTTCATCGTAACTTCACGACCTTTCGAGAGAACTCATCAACAACAACTCATAAAAAAACCCTTAATATAAAATTGAAAATAACAAGGAAGATGTTCAGGAAACTCGTTCAAGTCAAGATTATGCTTAAAAAGTATATAGGGCAAACGCAATGGACAACTATAACTAGCTTCAAGGACCACATGGCTCATTTAAAGTATGGAAGATTACAAAAAATCTACGGTTACCTAAACTACTTTCGAAAATGATCATAGAATGGATTCTAGTAACTTAGTTACCAATAAAAAACATATGAAAGTATCTAGATAGCTAAATATGATATCATGAATACAAATAAGGGCCTTAAACCTAACAGTCTATGGTTTTGGTTGACACGATGAATAACGATATTTACTAATCATGCATGGACATAATTATAAGAGCTTATGTATTAAATGCAGTGATACAGTAAGCCGAAACCTATTATCTCTTCACTATGCACTAATTATGAAGAAAAGTAGTTATTAGCGGTGAGACTATTAGTGAAGGGTGCATAAAACCGGAAAAATTATGTGTAAGGGTTTACTGAACTTGAATAAAACCTAGGTATACGCAGTGATTAGAGATAATTTCAAAATTAATTTTAATATTTTCTAATAATGTCAATTTGATTGGTAAATCGCGCTTTGAAAGATATCCTTTAGTACCACTGACTTAATTTTCCACAAAACACCAAAACACTATACACTACACTGGACGCGCGTTTCGCCAACAAAGTTGACATCATCTGGAGATGATTAAAACTGTTTTAAAACTGAGATGATTACGACTGATAAAACTACAGTTCTAGTCATCTCCAGATAATGCCAACTTTGTTGACGAAACGCGCGTCAAGTGTAGTGTATAGTGTTTTGGTGTTTTGTGGAAAACTAAGTCAGTGTTATCTTTACGCCAAAGGTTCCAACCTACTCCATTTAATGTTTAAGAAAACTGGTATCCTGTTTTTGTTGCTGCATTGGAGGTTCTAGTTCTTCTCCAGCACAAATCATTATACTTAAATTACTCTGAATGAAATTATCGTCGTAAAATTTCTCGACCTCTAAACGGTAAAGCATAAATACACATATTTCTTCATGGGACGCCTTCCAAGAGATGTAATGGTAATTTTCATTTCTCTACCACACTCTGTACAAGTCGCTGCAACCAGCACGGCCGTTATTACGTCCGTTTAACCGCGAGCAACACTTATTGGTCTTCTTGCTCATCCTCATCACGTATTTGCGATTAACAACTGCGATGTTACTAAAACCTTTGTGCAAAAGGAAAAAAGTCCATCACGTCCTGCATCGTCTCGGAGCCAGTTTAAAAGACGAACATGAAGGCCGCAATCCGATATGGTTAGTGAAAACCGCGATGTACCGATGACGACGACATGCGGTGTCATCAACGGCTTGAATTCGCGTACGAGCCGATGCGGATGCTGATGGATGGAGGTTCGCTCGGATGCCGTATGCCTCGCCGCCGTTTCGTAATAGGAGTTGGAAAGTTTCACGTTGCCGTTGTGGTAAGGAATGTGCAGCGATGGTGCCCAGGTGGGACGTAAGGACTTTTCGAGGGTAAGAACATGCCGAAAAGTCTATCGCATCTTTGGAAGGAAGCATCAGAAAACGCGGGCAATTCCCTGGAGTATACAATTAATAATAAAAGTGGTGCACGGAGGAATATACTGGATTTGAAAGGCAAATATTCATCATCTTCAGTAATTATTTTAAAACAAAATGTAATATGTTGTAACGTAGTAGAGTTGTATAATCAACTCTAATGCTTTGATTATGAAAATTAACAGTCTCTTCACTCACGATAAAGTTACTTGTACTGCAGCTTATAAAATACCTGTTAATGCACCATTTATTTATGTTGTATCTTATATATAAAGATTTTAATTCATACCACATTGTTATATTGGATCTCAATATTCAAGATTAGCTTCTTCTTTCTTTTCTCTTTTTTCTTTTCGCTAGTAAATGCAGCAATTATTTGACATCGTAGCTGTTTATGATGAATTTCTGGACAAACGCATCAGTGAAACTTGACATTATCAGTTTTACTTTTTCGATTTAAATCATAGTACCTACGTGATATTATAATTAAAAGATTTCAACTAATGTAATTTCAACTAACAAATTAGAATGGCTTTATTGGGAAAAACATGAATAATTAACATAAAGGAACAATAATGCCAAACGCAATGAGAAGGGTGTTAATGAGAAAATTGGAGGTGAAATTAAATTCTAAACGTTTTAATTCAGTAGCCTGCAGATCCTCATCTAGCTATTATCACTGCTTCCGTTCATCTGGGCGTACTATTCGTCAAGTGGTGAATGGTTTCCTGGGGAATATTCCCCACTCGACAAGAGCGACTTGTTCGAGTTTCCTAAAAGTCGTAGAGTCAGGTAGGTACGTGGCGCATAACTGATCGTTTTAGAACACGTATAAGTAGTATAGCAAAGCGGGTACGGGCTCACCCTCGGATTTGCCCATCGGATATTTGATGCGGATGGCATGTGGTCATTGTTGATCTGAAGAACTCTTGGTACAGGTATAGAACAGGTCTGTACAGGTGTAAAACAGGTCTGTACCGGTTTAAAACAGGTATGGTAACCTGTTTAATGACATCTTGTTTTTTCCCTAATACCACCATACCTGTTTTAAACCGGTGCAGACCTGTTCTACATCTGTACAGACCTGTTCTATACCTGTACCAAGAGTTCTTCAGATCAACAATGACCACATGCCATCCCCATCAAATGTCCGCGGACAAATCCGAGGGTGAGCCGGTACCCGCTTTGCTATACTACTCGTATAGATGCTCTATAGAGTCCATATCTGGGGTTCTTGGTGGAGGGTATTTCAGTACATCTCTAGTAACGAGGAGCCGAGCGTTATCCTGCATAAAAATGAAATTATTCCCGACAAACAGGGCAAATGTTCTTCTGCGATGTTGTCTACGTAGAAATGTACATGAATCTTATGGATTTCTCTTTAGGAAGCAAGTCCGTTCGACCGTCGAAATAAATTCCTCCCCAGAACATTATTGATTCACTAAAAATTGAGATCCTCAGAGAGATATTTGTAGGCAGCAAACGTAGCGTAGGCATTTAGAGCTATGACACTGCTTAGCTCTAAACTGGTAGAATGCATGTACCTTAAGGTGACTTCCATAAGATAGCGCTGAGCCCTTACATCTGTAGACTTCTTACGACCTTGTCCTGGGGTTCTACAGTAACTTCCAAGTACATTGAAACGTTTAATTGTTAACCACAGTTACCGCTTTCACTATTTCTTCTTCTCTTAAGTTGCGTGAACTATTAATTTCTTCTACTTTAAGTGTATCGGGCAAAGGGTTTCATTCACTTGATGGCATTAAATTAAAAGAAGTCATTAGCGTAACTGAATTTATTGCCTTTTACAAATAATTTTAAACAACAACGGTAAATGTATTATTAACAAACAATTGCAAAATATTACTTTACATCTGTCAAACAATTGCAATTGTTTAACAGTAGTGACAAAGGACAAACTAGGTCGCCTACATAAAATCTTTAAGGATTAAAACTTCGAAAATTATAAGAAATGATGGAGAGTTTTGCTAATTTTGTCCAGAATTTTATTCCGAATCAACTCTGAAAGTTGTTGTTTAAATTTCGAAGTACCGCAAGGCACAGTATTTGGCCCTGTACTATTCGTGTTGTATGTTAATGAACTTGGTAGCATTTTATGACATGATATATGCTTTTAACGTATGCTGTCGATCTCTTTATAGTCGTCACGTATACTAATTATGATAAGATAAGGAATAAATAAATGCATGTCTGCCGTAGAAAAAATTTCCACATTTTGTTTCAACACGTCATTTATACTTTTCCGCAACATGATTGAAATATTAGCAGTAATATCAAATGCCTAGATCTACGCCTAGATGATAGTACATTGTAAATATTGAGTATTGAGACTTACGTAAATTTTAATCAATTCCCATATGCATATTATGTCAGTTGGGTATGTCCATGTGAATGTCTGGATTAGGCGGTGAAATAACTCTGAATTAACCCTCGCCCCCCGTAAAAACAAAGGTGAAATAAAGTCTTTATCATGAAAATATTTTTACACTGTCGGATATTTTTGCTCAGTTTTTAAGGTACAAGGTGGACCACGAGATCGGAAATTTTTGAAAATGTTGTTATTTCCATGGAACAGTTCCATCTGCCCAAGCCATAAAGGAATGGATTCGTAAATTTGAAAAAACTGGATCAGCTAAAGATGTCAAACATTAGGGACCAAACAGAAGTGTCAGAAGCCTTGATAACATTGATCGCGTTAGAGCAGCTATAGAGCGCAATCCAAAACGTTCAAGTCGAAAACAAAGCCATGCTTTGGGTTTATCTAGGAGCACTTTTCTTCAAATTTTGCACAAGGATCTCCATTTCCATCCTTACAAAATACAGGTTGTCCAAGCACTGAAACCAGCAGATCCCCCTGTTCGCCTGCATTTTGCTGAAACGATGTTAAAGCAAGAAGTTGATGTTCACAATTTATGGATGTCTGATGAAGCACATTTCCATTTATGTGGCTATACCAACAAACAAAACTGCCGTTATTGGGCTTTGGAAAATCCACACCAACAGCCGTTACACAGCCTGAAGGTAACAGTACGGTGTGCAATGTCTTCAATGGGAATTATCGGTCCTTACTGTTTTCAAGATCAGAATGGAAATTCTTTGACAGTCAATTTTGCGCGCTATACTGAAATGATTAATCAGTTTCTGACACAGCAATTGAACATATTTCCACAGAACAACCCAAACAGTTGGTTCCAGCAAGATGGCGCTACTTCTCATACCGCAAGAACATCAATGAATGCTCTGCCAATATTGTTTCCAGGTCGCGTTATTTCCAAACGCGGGGACATTCAATGGCCCCCAAGATCGCCAGATCTCACGGCATGCGACTACTTTTTGTGGGGTTACCTAAAAAGTAAGGTTTTTATTGATAAACCACGAGATATTCGGGAGCTCAAAATGAAAATTATTGAAGAAATTGCTAACATACCACTGAATATGTTGCGTCGCGTTATGCAGAATTTCAACGTTCGACTTCAAGAGTGTGTGGAGAGAAGAAGACGCCATTTGTCCGGCATAATATTTAAGAAATAAAAATGACACACAATTATCTTTTTATAGTTATACTTTGTTTTAATTAAATACAGTTACTTTCTGGATTACATTGTCTTCAAATATTCCCGCTCCCTTGTACTTATTCCCCTACAATATAACATTGCCAAAAAGGAAATTTATTATTATTATTATTAGTATATTATTTCAGATTTTCCCGGTATTATAGGGAGGATCGAAATGAATATACGTTATTGATTTTCATGTTGGTACGTACACAATGCCATTATTATTCTACGTTATGGGTATCTTGAGGGTAGTCTCTTCGCTTTAGGCGCTAAATCGCAAATTGACAAAAAACCGATCCGGGTTCCGCCCATGGTGTCCGTAAGCGGCCGTGGCGGAATGCAGATGGGCGCCCTCGCGTCTGGGGAACACCTGCACACCTCGCGGCGCTCTTCGCGACCTTTGCTAATTATAAGCGGACTTTTCACTGGTACACTGGTTCGGCTCTTATCGCATACCTACTCTAGGTAACGCTCTCCAACCGCCTTGCCTGCCAGCATACGAGAAAGGAGCCGATTCGTTCGGGTCAGTTTTGGCGGTTCTTTGTCCACCGGATTACCGTACAATGGCACGATGTTTTCGTGACATCTTATGGCATAGCCAGGATCTTGCCGCGTCGGAATTGAGACATTCACTTAACATCAACAATTATAAAATGAAAAATATCTCTATGAGATCTTAAATGGCCAATAAATTAACTAAATTAAAAAAAAATTCTATAAACCATACGACGACAACATGGCGCGATTAACGGTATACAGCGAATAGTTTGTGTACAACTGTTTTGTGAAGGTGAGTCATCGTTTACAGTTGCATTAAGAAAAATTCGCATAAAATTAGGTCAAAATGAAGCGCCTACAGAGTTAACAGTTCATAACTTAATCAATAAATTTGAAGAAACGAGTTCTGGATTGATAAAGCAACACCAATACGTCCTCGTCTTGGTCGGTCAGATGCAAATATTACCAAAATAGTACGGGAGTATCTGAGCACATCGATTCGACGTCGTGCACAACAACTGAATCTGTCAAGAGCCACCACGCATCGGATTTAAAAAAAAATCTGCATCTGTCAGCATATAAAATTCAGTTGACACAACAATTAAAAATTACAGATTTGTTAATTCGGTGTTATAAAAGAAAGAAATTCATGCTGATTTTGTAACAAAATTTTGTTCAGCAATGAAGCACATTTTCGTCTTCGACGACGACTTCGCACGGCAAACAAAATTGTTGAATATGAGGTATCATCAGGTAAAGTAAGGTGAGGTAAAATCAACATGCTATTCACGAAAAATAAGTACATCCCCAAATATGCACGATTTAGTGCGCACTTGGGAGTGGTGGCGTAATTAGACCATACTTCCTTGAAATTAAAGTTGGCAATGTTATCACAGTAAATGGGGAGCCTTATCGTGACATATTGACGTCATATGGTTTGTAGATGATAGTATTGACACTCTATATTGACGCTTTAATATTGACGCTCTATCTTTAACAGAATACGAATGGCGCGTAATTCAAATCCTATAGTTTCAACTGAGACACCCTATACTAAAGCGTAATTAAATCACTATCGACTTCCATGTACTAGACAGGCAACATATTGATTTCATGTGGTAAAGAAATTCCGGCCTTTTGACGCCACTTTTTGACGTAGTCCGCCAACTTATCTAAATCGTCGTAGATTTTGCCATCTGCCAGTTTTTCATCGATTGATATGGCAGTCCATTGTACTGGACTGCCATGTTAAGCGAAGAAGTGGGTACTTTGACGGGAGAATATGGCGGTAAGTTTTCATCCCTTATCGGCTGGATGAGTGGATTTCACCACGTGTCGCTCGACATGGGGACGCGCATTATCATTAAGGGAAACGGTTTTATTCTTCTTTTCTGGTTTTTTAATGATAATAGTTTCATTAAAACGGTCAAGCGAGGCTAGATACACGTCGCTATTGATGATCATTATCATTTCACCAATATCAGATGCCGTTTGCAAGGATCTTCCAGCAGATGGAATCTGCTTCTGTCTCACCAAACGTATCACAGTGTCCTCTTGAAATGAACGTATCTTGGAGTGTCTTTCGCTGTTTGACCCGAGGAAATGCAAACTTTATTCCTTTTGACGTTTTTCAAGAACCAGATCCATCTCTAGTAACAAAGTTTTTCAGGAATAACATTTCCTCATTTTTCTGCAACGAATCTGTATATTCGGACACAGTCGGTCTTATTTTATTTGAAAATTTATGAGGGACTTCTCTAGCCAATTTCCATGCCTTACTGAGCTCCTTAGATGGCGAACGATCGTGGTATGATTGATGTTGAAGTATTCGGCCAACAGACGGGTTCTCAACCTTTCGTCTTCTTCCACGATCACCAGAAGTGCTTGACCATCGGAATCCGATGGTTACGCTCTTCCTCACTCGTTCCTTTAAGTTCTCGTCACTAGATTTGAAGCGAATACCCATTTTTGGATTGCATCAAGGATTATTTCTTAATCAAAAACCTTGTTGACATCACGAAATAAGTATGTTACGGTTCATTCTTTCTCGAGGTAATAGAGCATAACATGATGCAAGTGAATGTGATTATCGACACGCATTTTTATTAGCTATATATTGAAGAATATTAAAAAAACGATAAAATCATATTTACGTAGTTTTAAAAACCTCTAAAAAAATCTGAATTTCATTAGTAAACACATTATTTTCTATGCCTGTAAAATGCCTGTTCGTTCCGTATTACGCCCCACAAAAGTGGATATTACATTTCCTGCATTACGTAATATTTGGACAGTATTTAAAACGGTATTTCGAGAGGATTTTTCTGCTTTGAGGAAAACGTTCTCCACACAACCTCGTTGCTTTCATATGAGCCATATGGACATCATACATACACTGAGCATTCACCATACATACTACAAAAAACACTTTCAGAATGGTTCCTTCACCTTGTGCCAAACGTCAACTAAACGAATACAATAAGTGCTTACGCCAATAGTAACCGGTCTCAATTAAAAAAAAAAAAAATATTTTATAATTCAGGTAGGTCTTAGCTCAGAAATGTTGTTTAGTGAATTATACAGACGACCCTCAGATGTCCTTAGAGACAAAAGTCTGCCGAGTTAAAGTCTGGTGCGTAATGTAGCCAATCCACAGCCTTACAAACGACACACTTAGGGTAATCTAATACTATATGCCGTCACCAAAAGCGCTCTCTTGTAGTCGCCAGAAACTGTACGATGAGGTTTTATCCCACATAAACCACAGTGTTTTAAAATCTCGCTTGTTTCATGTCCAAAACCACGGATATACTCTTTGTAATCTATGCTGCCTCGTAGCTATCTCATATCTCCGCTATAAAATATTTTCTTAGGATATAAGGGTTCAGACAACGACATGGAAGTTTACGCTTTACCAGGTTATGTCTATCTTTCCTTGTTCAAATAAGAACAGGAAAATCCCAAAATTCGACCTCCCATTCGAATAAAGAACAACATATCCTGCTGAGAAAAATAGCATTACTATTGAAATATGCATATCCAAGTGCATAAGAATATTTGCAATCTCTTGAGTTCCTAACAATTGTTTTTCTTGAATTCCTAAAGTTTTTCGGGACAAAAAAAATAAACAAAAAATATTTACCCGACTATTCGAAATGATTATTTCCAGTTTGAAAATTGCAAGAGCAATGTTGTATTTACAAATAAATACTCATCATCATCATGAGGTCATCAGTCCTAAGACTGGTTGGACGCTAACCTCCAGCTTCTCCTATCTTGTGCTAACCTACGCATTTCACTAATTGTGCTACAACCTACATCCCTTACTATTTGCGAGCAGTAGTCTAATCTAGGCCTACCTCTGCCTTTCTTCACTCCTGTTTCGTTTCTGCCTCCAAAATATCGCGGAATATTCCCCCATATCTCAGCAAGTTGCCTACCATTCTATCCCTTCTCTTCTTTATGTTTTTCCACATATTTCTTTTGTCGCCGACTTTCTCCAATACTTCTTCGTTTCTAACCCTATCAGTCTATGGTATTTTCATTATTCTTCGGTAACACCACATCTCAAAAGCTTCTAATTTCTTCCTACTTGCTTCCCCTACCGTCCAGGTTTCGTATAGTGCCGTGCTCCATACATATGTTTTCAAAAATCTCTTCCTTGTTTCTAAGTTTATTACCCCCGAGCATAAAAGTGCTTTCTTTTTGTTAAAAGCTACTCGACCCTGCGCTATTCTTTGTTTTATGTCTTTATCGCTTCTTCCATTCCAATTTATTTTACTTCCTAAATAAGTGAAGTCTCTAACTTCCTCCAATCTTTCATTATTAATTTGTACTTTCGTTTTTGCTCTACTCTTTGTTTTCATTCACCCTCATTCCGTATTCCTCTGTCAACACTGCCTCCATTTCGTTCAATGCTGATTCTAATTTCTCCTTACTAGATGCTAATACTGCTATATCTTCCGCGAATCTCAGCATTTTTAGTTTCTGTCCCTGTACTTTAATCCCGAAATCCACTCTATGTTTTACCACATTAATCGCCTCTTCGATGTACAGATTAAAAATTAGTGGTGATAGCGTACATCCTTGTCTTACTCCTTTCCTAATACCTACTTCCCTTTTTCCCCTTCTACTTCTATAACAGCAGTTTGCTCTTTTTATAGATTGTGTACTACTCTCCTATCTCTATACTTCATTCCCGCGCTCTTTAGTATCTCGAACATTTTTTCCCATCTTACGTTATCAAAAGCTTTTTCTAAATCTACAAACCCTATATAAGCGTTCTTTCCTTTTTCTATTGTTTTCTCTAACATTACTCTTAGCGCTAGAATAGCTTCGCGAGTTCCCCTATTTCACCTAAACCCGAATTGGTCTTCTCCTAGTATTTCCTCCGCTCTATTTTCCATCCTCTTCTGCACTATTCTGGTTAAGATTTTTGACGCATGGGAGGTTAGGCTAATCGTTCTAAAGTTCTCGCGTTTGTCGGCTCCTCTCTTTTTCGGTATAGTAACGATAATGTTCCTCTTATAATCCTCCGGCATCTCGCCCGTTTCGTATATGTATTTTACCAGTTCAAACGTCCTATTTACTACTTTCTGTCCCCCACATTTCAAAATTTCCGCCTGTATTTTATCTACACCCGGCACTCTATTGTTCTTTAGCCCCCTTAGTGCTATTTCAAATTCCTCTCTCAATATAGGTTTTCCTACATCTTCCCTATCGATGCTAGATTCTTCGTCTAATATCTCTCCTAATTCCTGACCCTCGTATAAATTTCCTAAGTACTGCTTCCATCTATCCGCTTTCTCCTCTCTTCCGATCAGTATGTCCCCTAACGTTTCTACTTATTGTTCCTATATCCCTGAAGTTCCTCTTAATTATTACTACTGTTTTTCATAAGTTTCTCTTCATACTGTTTTTCATAATTTATTTATTAATACTGTTTTTTATACTGTTTTTCAAATAAATACTGTTTTTCATAAATTCCTTTTATTTTAGAAAAAACTTACTACTTATTTTAAGAATTTTTATGAAAACAGTATAAAATTCATGCGCAATCACCGCAATGTGCGCGCTGCAATAATACATAATAAAGTACAATATTTGGAATAAAAATATCTATCTACGTCTAAAATTTCGTAAAAATCGTTGCTTTACGATTAGGAAAGTTTACTTTTTAAACACGGACTTCGGGAAGTATGCCTAAAACAGGCTTATCTTGGAGTACCACCCAGTTTTACGACCAGTGAGTCGTAATCTCCCGCTCTTCTCATAGCGCACCACATAAAAATATTTGTTTTAACTTTGTAGCTTGTTTTAATAGGTAATAAAATCATAAAACCCTAACAAGATTTCAGAAAATTACACCACAATATTTCAATTTAGTAGCTGCGAGCGTGTAGCATGTGCTAAGCAACCGAATGCCTAAGATTTCGTTAAATTTAAATAAGGCGATCCCACATTGATAAACGAACTATTTGAAGTCTCGGACGTTTACGAGGGTTTTATTGAATTTTTTTATTTCCGTGGCCGTCGCGCCCGAATAACAACAAACAAAATATCAGCTTTTACGAAAAGATGGTTCACTTCCTTTTACGGCGACAGATTTTTGAATAACCGGATTAATGGAACGGTTTCCAAGGCCACAGAAAAGAGAAAATAATAGTGGATTTTTTTCGATGCATTTTTAGAACCAGTTTATCTTGGGTATTGTGACGCACATAGTAAAAATTCCTATGTAGTAAACAAACAGAAGCTGTTAGCTTTATTTAGTTATTATAATTTTATTATGTGATCATTAATTTATTAATATATGATATTCCGCGCTTATAATTATTCGGTAATTCTTAATTTATATAACCTAGCTGGGTAATATATTATTGCTCTGATATACAGTGCTTAAATGCGCACTGTATATTAGACTAATGATATATTACCCATCTACTAAATCAGTCCCCACCCCTCTCTTTGTAATTTCTCCTTAAAATATAAAAATAATGTATATATTTCTGTCAGAACTCACGCAAAAAGTTACTTGCACATTTTTACATATCCCAATTTGCATATCCCTGCTTGCGGCAGGTTTTGGAAGTTGATGCTACGTAGCTATTACGTGGAGAGTATGCCATTACAAAATGGAGCGCTATACTGTTGAGCAACGCATACTTATTGTCAAAACGTACTGCGAAAATAATAGTTCAATTGTGGGCACCGAAATAATTACTATGAATTACGTGCAATTATGGGTCGTCGTGGGCACCTGCTAAGTGGACCATTCAACGTGTCATGGCGAAATTCAGGGAAAATGGCTCCGTGTGTGATAAACGTTAAAGGAAAAGGGCTGCGTTAAAGGAAAAGTCTATGCCAATTATCCCATTAAGATTGAACAGCTGAAAAATAACATTAGCGACGTTATTGCGGACATAGGGCCACAGCTATGCCGTGAAGTGATGGAATACTTCATCAAAAGAATCCACTGTTGCCAGAGAAGCAGGGGCAGCCAATTACAAGATATTGTATTCCATGTTTAATGGCATAATTTAAATATACAATTCAACCCAAGATTATTATAGAAATGTTATTTATTTGCCGAATAATTATAAACATAATCGGCTACCTCTCGCCAGGACACCCTATATTAATAATAAATCCTAGGTTAATGGAAAACAATAAATTTAATTCACAAATAAAATAATAAAGGTAAAAGGTGGTACGATATCTCTAAAGAATTATGAAGTAAATACTTAAAATATGTACCTCCTTCTTGTTGACAGTATAACATCCTTTTACTCTTCTCATGCCTATTGAAGTATTTCTGCGGAAATTATCAGGTTGATTCATAATTATCCGGCGTTTTTAAACAATATTTATTAAGAAAATTAATTAAAAAAATTTAACAGAGACATGATGAGACATTAATAAAATTTCTTGTTAGTACGACACTCAACTAAATCGTGTCGGATCAATCTTATTTTAACTCATTCTGATCGGGGACGTCTCCCAGAGGACACTTATTGATTTTGAGGTGGATAGAACACATTCTACTATGTTCATGGGTCATGAGAAAGCACAATGGTGGACTATTTGAGAAATGTTTGTTGCGAGCACGATCACTCAATTAAATCGTGTCGGGTCGATCGAGTTTCACCTGATTCTGATTAGGGACGTCTATCAGACGACATCTATTGATTTTGGGGTGGATAGAACACACCTCACCCTGTCCATGGGTCATGAGAAAGCACGATGGTGGACTATTTGAAAAAAATAAAACTGTCGCATAAAACACATATTTCTGCATTTATGTGTTGGTTTATTTTTTCTCGGCCACTCAATTTCGAGATAGAGATGTTCTACGTGCGGAAAACTCCGTCCTTTAGGTCTCTTAGATTTAAAGTTAAAAGAGGGAGAATGTATTTTAAACATACTGTATGTCTATTATTATAGATATACAGTGTCTAATAAGTCACAGAATAAGAATACGTATGATATTTTAATTTGAAAGGGTTTTCATTTCAACAATATTATTTTATTAGAAAATAGATTGACTTTTTTAAGATTTCGTATATCTTTTCTGTGCGTTCTAAGTTGAATGAACATTTTAAAATGTAATTCAAGGCAGTTTTGGATCCAAATAACACTAAATTGATTTTCCCTATTTACCTAATATGTCAAATTTTACTGGTGTATTAAACCTAGTGTTTAGACTCAATTTTCAACATAAGAACTACACAGTTTTTTGTGGTATTTAAAAAGAAACTTTTTTGGTTTACCACGTTTGTACGAACGGGATAAATAAAGTCTATCTCACCCAATAATGGCCAGATGTTCAGATTATGTACTACAGTTGTACCTAATCTCTGCAAACTACGTCAGGCATTGTGAGGTTACCATTAACATATACCAAATAATCTCGTTAAAGTCACAATTTCATGGTTGCTGTGTTTAACGGCCTCTTGCAAATGAAGCAATTTTTCTTCATCTTATTAAATATGCAAATTGAAGTGAAACACTCGGCATTAAAAACTCGGTGGGATACTAACGCCTGTCAGTTTATGAGTATCTGCTTGGAACTGTAGAAAATTTACTCTCTGACTTAATACATAAATAATTATATTATGTTGTCTTGTACACTAAGTGAATGAAAATAAATTGACTAAATGTTGTTCGTAAACGTGAAATCAGTTGTTAAAATCAAAATGGTCAAAGACAGTTCTTGTTTCAAACAAGACCCATTTTAGAAAACAATCTTTTGGAATATACAGTGTGGTATGTACCTAGTATTTTCCAACCCTTTAACTTTAGAACTGATATAGCTAAAATAACGAAAATCAATAAACATCGATATAATCATCACTGGAGATGTCGTTCCGGTGCCATTTTAAAAATTATTTCTATATGGCAACAATGTGCGAGTACCACCTCATTTGGAAGCTGCTTCAAATATCTATCAAACGTTGTTTTTATTTGTCTTTTGACTTTTGAGGCAGTATCCTCTCATCCTTTCTATAAAAGCTGAATCCTCAGATTTTTCTGACAGAAATCGCGCAAAAAGTCATTTAGACGTTTTTACTTATCCATTATTTTTAACCGACATTAGGAATTTGCTTTAGGGTACTTTTTATAGATTCTAATAACATGGTATTTTATAAGAAACAAATTTATGCGGTTGTAATTATTGGAGACAGTGGAAGAAATCTACATGTCACTGAAATAGTTTTCAATGAGGGATATCCCAATGGCCCTGTCTCTAGAGCAAACTTCATAGAAACAGTATCTCACTAGGTGGATTGGACGCCGGGTACAATAGAGTAGCCTGCTCGGTCTCCAGATCTAACACGCTTAAATTTATTTTTATGAGACTATTCAAAATTTAAAGTATACGCTACGCAACCCGATGACATTGGGGTTTTGAAGCAGATAATTACTGAAGAATGCAGGTTCATTTCCGTAGAAATACGTGAACGGGTAGGAGAATAGTTTAATAACAGAATGTTGTACTACCAGCAAGAGAGAGGTGCGTATTTCAAGCAATGATTTTAAAATTCTAAGCACTGTAATTATCTACTGACAACGCTGAATTCTATTCTGACGAACTAGTGATATATCCTATTTGATAATATCTTAAAATAAAAATTAATCTTATGGCTTTAATATGACGATAATTCAATCAATCTCATTCATATTTGGTTGGGATAGATAGGTAAAAACTGTTTGTTTTAGATTTCCAGATAGAATCCCGTCAAACTGGAACTTGTCTAATGACCATTGTTTCGTCAATCAGGGTATAGGGTACTTGCAGGGTGATTTATTCAGGTAAGGTAACTTCTAGTGACCGATGTCTCGTTAATCAGAGGGTATGGTGACATTTTAGGGAAGCTTCTAAGCCCCAACTGATATTTTTGCCTGAAAAATGTACATAAATACAAGTGACTTGGTAGACGTTCATAGATGAGTCCAATGATTCCAGTAGGCTACCAGTTTTTAAATATGTTGACCCTTTAAAAGAATCAATGTATCATTAAAAGTATTTCCAAAGTAATATCATCAATTGATAAACACGGAGACATATTGAAATTATATCATAATTTTGTAAAAATTGTAGTTAAAATAACGGATAGGTAACAGTTACCAGGTATGCTTATGTTTCCCAAATAAAAAAATATAAAAATGTTACTCAAAATGTAAATAAAATACTCCTTTTAGAATATTTCTCAAATCTTCTTCCTACATAGAAATGTACCACAGACCAAACTTAAAACAACCTTGCAAATTAACTTATGTATGTTTGGACATACTTAGAAAGTAGACTTCCTTTCCCAGAAAGCCTACAGGCAGGCTTGAGTAGGGGAAGGTTACAAATATAGACGCGGATAAACACCCAGCCCTGAGGAAATTGCCAAGTTCCCTCTGGTGAGAATCGAACTCACGCAGACAATGTGCCCAGTATTTGGCCCAGTTGCCACCCTGTTACCAAATACCAAGTCAGCACTACCGTGTCACGAGAATGAGACCATGTGTCACCCATCCAAGTCGCAATCTAGCATTTCGTTTCTTAAGTTCGAATAGCGCAGGTCCGACAATGAACGGAGTACACTGCCTCATCTTGTAAAGTACAGAATCCTGTAGAGATGTATGATGATTTTCAAAAATCAAAACTTATTTTTCAACAAATGTAATTTGTTATTTATTCAATACATTTCAATACATACAAGTTTCTATTTCGTTGTCATATGAAAAACCTTAAAAATCATGCTAAAAACATTAACCTCCCCCTCTGAACTGTTATACTCATTTCAAAAAAGTTATACATCTCTGTCGACTCCCTGTATTTACTGATACTATTAAAAATCTCAGTGTAATTGTATGAGTCTAATGAGTCTGTTTCAATATAGATAAATTCCATATATGTAAATGTCTAGTAAGAGGGTCTCAATGTATATTTAAAGTATTTACATTTTATTACATTCTAGCAGTTTATCTTTACAACATGATTTAAAATAAAATGGTATACATTCTGGTACGATTCAATTGTAATTGTTGTTCAAATACTTGAAGACTGGCACATTGTATAACATATAATACGTTATGTGTTATTAGTACATATTATATAATAGGAATACGATGGGCATTCAGGTCACTTAGCTGACGTGGAACTATGAACGGACAGGGCTGTATTCCACGACCATTACATGGACGGGTGACCTATCCTATTCTTCCATAGAGATGGCTGTAACAACGTCATTCGTACTGTGGTCCGGGACGGTAGACTGGACTTAGTATTGGAGATGTCATTATATGCTTGGAATCGAGTCACAACGGTGAGTCTCGAACCTCTTCCTATACATGGAGCCACGTCTATCCTCGTCTCTTCGTATAACCGTCTTGTTCGCAGCCTGAGGTTTTGGGGGAATGAGGTCAAGTTCTGTGAATTTATTTTAATAAAAACATAGTTGCTTCTTTACAGAGACTTCACCGACGAGTAATGAGACATCCAAGGTCGCTCTAATTATTATTATTAGACGCATTGTTATTTTGGGGTAATTTACAGTGGTTTTTATTTTAGGAATATTCGTATCAGTCTATGAAAATTTTCAGAATGCAAAAAAGAGCTTTATGTAATATATCAGGGATATGTAAATTTCATTCACGTAGAAGTTTATTAAACAAAATAATTGTTAATAGTACCATGCTTTTATATATATATATATATATATATATATATATATATATATATATATATATATATATATATATATATATATATAACATTAATGTTTGTAAAACAATATTCTTCATTTCAGAGAAATAATTTTAACAATGATGATACTATAAGGGGTTCAACAATCTTTAATATCAAAGTATATATTAATTGAACTAAATTTGACAATAGTCTATAATTAATCAACAATCTAATTAAATTTAATGTCATTTGAAATACATATATCATTAGTCTTTTTGTATAATTTATGTTGTCCATGTGTTTTGCTAATATTTATTTGTTTAGTTTTATGTTTTTATTTATTACAAATATTACAATTAACTATTACAAATATTATAATTAATTAAATGTAATCACTTGACTAGTCCAACTCTAGATGTACATTTTGTAACGATATTTCGTTTGTAACGATAAAGACTTATTATTATTATTATTATTATTATTATTTTATTAAATATTATATTCCAAGTCATTCTGTACATTGTAGTTATACAGTAATACCTACATGAACTATTATTAATTATTATTATTTATTATTTTATTAAATATTATATTCCAAGTCATTCTGTACATTGTAGTTATACAGTAATACCTACATGAACTATTATTAATTATTTTTAACATCTTTAAATACCTGCTTCAACCCAAAGCGTAAGATATTTTGATTTAAACATTCTCAGGTGGTTCAATTCCTGCCTACACTTCCTTTTTAAATAGTTTTTAACGTTGCGACCTCCACAATTTAGCCTCCAACAAAATATCTATTTACTAGTGACACCAGATATCTTCGCGATGACAGAAAACCTTTGGGATTTCAAACAGCATTCGTCTTGTCATCATAAAAAATTATGGTTCTTTTGATGTCCGCCAATTGAGTACAACATGCCCGTGTTTTGTTGGCTTGACATAGTTTCACGCATTTCATGTTAACGGCGAGAAAAACGAAAACAATATCCAAATACTCAGGTGCAAGGTTTTTTTTCCACATTATTAATGGAATATACGTAAAACTGGTTTTTACGAAACGTAATACAGTTACCTAATCTTGGATGTGGTGTTCATAAATTACTTTATTCACATGGGAATATCATTAGCTTAAAAAAATATAATTTGTGTTGCCTAGTTATTAGTAAACTAGAACTAAGAAGAATGTGGATAATGTATAAAAAATAATAATAAAGTTGTCTCCAATCGTTGGAGACAACTTTACAAATGGGGAACATAACAGCTTTCTAAATAGTCAGCTTTAAATTAAAGCGACAATCAGATGTTAGGAATGCAGGAGTTGTGGGAAAGGAAATGTTAGGGTTTATTAAAATGGACTTTTTGTCACAAAAAATTAGGAATTAATTGTAGTTAGTTGATTCGATAAACTATCATATCCACAACGAATATGTAGGTACTATACAGTGAGCTCTAACAAATTACAGGACGAATTTTGTAAGTGCCAGAATTTTTTAAATTCTGGCTGTGCTATCCGTAATACGATTTATGAGATGTGTGAAAGAAGTCAGTGTTTATGTACTTATTTTTACTTTTCCGCACTCAACTATACCAGAGCGTAAAAGTAATGTAATCGCGTAAATAAAAATGGAAAAAAGAAAATTTTCTCTAACGTTTATTTTTCGTTTTTCGGCCTAAAACCAAAAAAAAAATGTTTTTTACAAAATTCGTGTCTGTGTGTGTGTCATTGTCGTCGGCATTAAAATTTCTTGTTGGCACAATAACTCAACTAAATCGTGTGGGATCGATCGAGTTTTGACTGATTTGATCGGGGACGTCTCCCAGATGACACCTATTGATTTTGACACTTCGAGGGTGACACTCTACCATGTTCATGGGTCATGAGAATGGGTAGACTATTTGAGAATTCTTTTTTGTTAACACGATTACTCAATTAATCGTGTCGGATCGATCGGGTTTCGACTGATTGTGATTAGGGACGTCTACCAGACGACGTCTATTGATATTGAGGTGGATAGGACACACCCCACCCTGTCCATTGGTCATGAGAAAGCACGATGTAAATGTTTATGTTCATTCTGAGATTTTAAACAAACATTTAACGCGTTGCTGATTTTGCATTAAACGAAAAGAAAACATATTATATTCGGCTTGTATCATATACGAATGAATGAGAAAACAAAATTCCTTCGATCACAAACGTATTGATAAGGCACTGAAGCAGTCGCCAATGAAAAAAATCATGTGCAACACAGTACACGTGATAGAAGTGAATACTTCTTTAGAATAGAGAATGAGAGAGATTAAGAGTGAGAGATTGAAAGAGAGAGAGAAAGAGAGAAAGGGAGAGGGATAATTTCAAAAGAAATATAACAATATAAAATTTGTGTAAAAATATTCGGTTTATTCATTATCTACACATCATCGACTGGTGGTTCAATTGGTAATACTGATATGATTGGTTTGTGATAACTAAAATATGAAATATATGTTCGTGATTCGATATTTTCTAGATAACGTGTAAAAATTGCATCTATTGTTGCACCGGATTTTGTTGTTGATTCTTTGGGATTGTTATTTATAAGCAGACCAAATGTTTCTCGAAGAAAGTTAATCAACGTCAAAGAATCATTGGATCCGAAATTTACATTGAAATCTCCCCTGAGAATCAAAGGGATTTTGTTTTCGCCTCTTCCAAGTGAATTTGCACCTGTGTGGCTGTAAACCAGTAGGGAGTGGTGAATGAAATATATTATATCTTTTAGATTTTGGTTCGGTGATATAGATGGCTGCGATGACGATATTTTTTCATCGCTTCGTACTTCGTCGAGTCTATATCGCTCTCTCTTGCTCCACTCCCGTGTGGCGTCAGAGTTGTACGTACTCGCGCGCATGCGCGTCATACTATATTTTCTTCTATTGCCTAGTATTCAATGAATACGTGGCTCTCTCTCTTGCTCGTACGATGCTTCCTAAACTATTCCCCCTTCAAGCAACTTAGACCTTGGACTTAGCGTATGAGTGGGCGTTAAAGACGAGGGACCCCACAAAAGGGAGACGCGGATAGTCTAAACTGATATATATGATGTACAGCTCTCTTTCTCTCTATGTTATATATCTGTGTACTCTGTCTTGTAACGAAGCCTGTGTTTTAGGTATATCAAGTGTATAGCTCTCCTTCTCTCTACGTTATATCTTTTTTCTCTTTCGTGTAACGAAATCTCGAAACGTTATATTTTTTCCAATTCACTCTCCATTCTCGTCAAATATCAGAACGCCGCCAAAGAAGTATTCACTTCAAAAAGTAATTGGTTTATTTTTTCTCGACCACTCAATTTCGAGATAGAGATGTTCTACGTGCTAAAAAGTCCGTTTTAAAGTTTTAAAACTGTTTATTCCATGGTATTAAAAAAACGTTTGTAATGTACAGTGCTTGGAGTAACTTTCATATTTACAAGAGAACATGTAAAGTTATCCTCATAATGGGACAAAAATTAAGAGCAAAACAGCATGGTTGTCGTATGTCACTGAGTACCTTACTGAAACAAATATATTTCAAAGTATAAACACATCCCTTTAAAGTGAAGTTTATGCAAAATTAGCTCGAAATTTTACTTTACAAATGTCAGTTATAACATAACCTTAGTCTTATGACATTTCCTTGAGTTCTATAGTATTTTTGGCAATGTGGCAACAATGGTCCTCTTTGACAGATCAGGTACATTATAACGTACATTGCTTTTTGTTTTGTATGAACTATATCCCTCCAGGCTTCCCTGTCCAAATTCTCTAATTACTATTTTTGTAGGTTTCCCTTCCCTGTACTTCCCTGTACTTTCCGACTTCCTTCCGAATCTATCCTTCTTCATGTTTACAAGTATTTCGCTTTATCAGTTGGTCTTATCTTTGGACTTCTTTATTTAACTCTATTTGGTCTGTTGACATGAACATGAATTAGTTCCAGGAGAAAACAGATCAATTAATAAATAAAGCGAGTAATGACGAAATCAAGAACGCAGAAACTGAGTGGGAGGGTATCAAGAATAGTCTAGATTCCGCGGCTACGGACGTTTTAGGACACGAGAAAAGGGAAGCTAGGAAGCCCTGGATAACGGACGAAATCTTAAACTTAATGCAAAAGAGACGAGGCTACAAAAACAGACGAGACGAGGAAGAACTGAAAACTTATAAGGCAATAAAGTGGGAAATCATTAGAAAATGTAGAAAAGCGAAAGAAAAATGGATAGAGGATAAATGCAAAGAAGTAGAAGATAAGCTGCAAGTAGGTAAGACCAATGAGGCTTACAAAATAATTAAGAGGAACTTCAGGGATATAGAAACAATAAGTAGAAACGTTAGGAGTCAATCGGGGGACATACTGATCGGATGAGAGGAGAAAGCGGATAGATGGAAGCAGTACTTAGGAAATTTATACGAGGGTCAGGAATTAGGAGAGATATTAGAGGAAGAATCTAGCATCGATAGGGAAGATGTAGGAAAACCTATATTGAGATAGAAATTTGAAATAGCACTAAGGCGGCTAAAGAACAATAGAGCGCCGGGTGTAGATAAAATACAGGCGGAAATTTTGAAATGTGCGGGACAGAAAGTAGTAAATAGGATGTTTGAACTGGTAAAATACATATACGAAACGGGCGAGATGCCGGAAGATTATAAGAGGACATTATCGTTACTATACCGAAAACGAGAAGAGCCGACAATGAACCCTTTATTTTCACCGAATAAGTTACTGCTAGATTGTTGTGTATTTAGAGCCACTTAGAGTTAAAGTTTGTACAAATACTGATTTGTAATTTTTACGAAATAATATTTATGATTCATCTGTATATTCATTATCATTACTATATGGTATATGTACAACCTAGGGCGGATTTTTAACACCATCAATTCCGCAGAACTGCGGCCGACAAAATACTAAACAACGACAATGCGGGATATTAGTCTGCGGACTATCTATCGATCTACCAGTTAGCAATGATTTAAAACGGTAGATAAACCTCCGGTGGGAGTGCCTCCTGTACCCTTCCTTGTACTTTGCGTTATAAATTATTGTCACAGATTATTGAATTGCCATTTATAGAAGGTTGCCACTTAAATATGTTCATGCAGGATTTGTTTCAATTATATTTCCTCGTTTTGAACAGATGGTGTTGCCGGATCATGTTACTACTATAACGATAACGAGTGGGTGTTTGAAACTCGATGGATATTTGGACGTTTTAGAATATCGACGAGAATGGCTTGTCTTCTATATATTGTGTGATGTAAAACAGTAACCTTATTTAATGGTCTCAAAGAAAATTTTTAACACATTACTAAATAACGTAGTACCAATATAGACGGTATAAAATGACCTTGTAAGACCCAGACGTTAGGCCACGAAGAAGCTTGTTATAAAACAACAAGAGCAAAATAATTCCATCAATATTGAAAAGAGCTTTTCAATAGGAAAATTAAGTCTTAGAAATTTGATGGAGTCTTAGAAATCTTCACCATTCATGGAACTTCGCGACCAACAAGTTACATTACGTAGATGTGTAAAGGTATAGAGAGGATTATCCTTATAGCTAATAGATATTATAATAACCTGATAAAGCACCACAAGAATGAGGTTATTAGAAAGACGTATGGTAAAGATTCTATTCAATGCTTCTTCTACCAGTCCTCACCTATAGATGAGGAATGTACCAGTATATATCCAAAGTTAATGTGGATCTGTACTATCTAATGACTACCATCTCCATGTACTTGAACAGAAAACCTTCATATGACTATAGAGGTTATCTATACATGACTTTATGAGATGAGAGGTTATCTGATAAAAAAAATACGGCGAATAATTTTATTATGAATAAACGTACTTCAAATTTGAACTGATCTCCTTCAAAGTACTGCCTTTGGCTAGCGACGCAATTATTCCAACATTATTTCTATGATTGGAAGTATTCCTGGAAGGCTTTTTTCAGAAGGGCCTGCAGCTGCTCCGTTGTGGCCCTCTCAACTTCGGAAATGGTATCAAAACGATTTCCATTTAGCACAACTTTGATCTTTAGAAAGAGCCTGAAGTCGCATGGTGCTATATCCGGGGAGGATGCGGACAGACAGGAATCCTTTTTTCAGCCAAAAACTCGCAGCTCAGAAGTAAGGTATGGCACCACGCATTGTCTTGATGAAGGAAGAAGCCATTGGCCCATTTTCTGGTCATTTCTGCGTACATCGTTTCGCGAACGTTGCAGTACGCCATATTAATATTCGGAGTTTACACTTTTGCAATGTTTTTCGTCTGTTGCAATGTTAATACGTTGTTCGAAATCCATAATAACAGACACGGTAAACATGCCCTTACTCCTCCAGCTCTGGAAGCCAATTGACAAGTCACAACTTGTTCAAACTTGACACTGGGTACCTCAAAGGATCAGGCTATCGGCCGCACTATTTTACACAGATGTGGCTATTTTACACACAGCAGTTTCTACTATAAAAATTCGTGCACTGTATTTTTTTATCAGCCCTTGTATATGATTAACTCCATCACTTCGTATATAGCGAAGGTTAAAAGAATAATACGTGAAGACTCGTGGAATAATGTGTCATGGCATAATAACAAGTTATATGGAAAATACTCCAAATTTAGTAACAGCAAAAACATTAATCTTTTTCCTTACATATCTGTCTGATATTTGAATTTTTCTAACTTAATCCGAGGCACCATATTCGCAGAATTCTTGTTTGCCTTTACAACAAATTCTGCATTTTAAATGTTCTTCCTACGATGATTCCTGTTACCTATGCAATGAACTGTTTCCTACTGAATCAGTTGGTAACAGAGATCGTGACCGAGCTAGAATATTTTGCGTCGATAGGATGGAAGAAAACGATCAACTTCGAAGTACAATGAAAAGAAGGAAACAATAAAAAGGAACCATATAGGTCAAGAAATTGAATATGGTTAATACCTATGGAATAAACACATATTTGGTGTGGTATATAATAAATACCACAGAGATGTACACTAAGTAACTCCAATCATCTATATTTAAAAGAGAAAAAGAGAATGCTCCTAAAATTATATATTTTTATTATACTTCCTCTTTTTAATCTACAGAACACTAATGAAAAATAGGAGTATGTGCATGTAGTGGTGTAAGTTTAGGAAATGTTCATATATCCGTGAATCATGAATCTAACTTACTGAATATCATGTTTAAAGTACTTGCATTGGTTTTATAGAACACTGTATTCAAACCATCTGATTCAATAGTCGTAGAGCTAAAGCATTTCTTGACCAAAATGTAATAAATGTGCATCGTTAATGTCCAGAAGATTTTGAATACCTACTAATAATTTTTCGAACAAAGAAACCGTTTACGTTTACTAAAAACGAAAATTTTAATGTGGTAGTTACGGTGTACCCCAATAATTAATTATTAAATAATTGTGTATGTTATTGATAACATTAATATATTTTTATTATATAAATAGACAGAAAACGAGAAATAACCTATAAAATATTACTTTGTTTGACGTAACATTAGCAAATTTATGTTACTCTGGTTACTTCATTGACATGGGACGCAAGTAGATACATACCAATTCAATGCAATCCCATGGTGTCTTAGATTATTGTTTTTGAAAATGTTCGCTATCACTCTTAACCATTGCTTTTTAGAACAGATAAAAATTCGAGCTGTTGATCAGTTAAAAATCACAAACAAGTACAGTACTTCAAGATTTAATAAGTCTTAATAATTTTTTTATTAGCAATCAGAATTACAACATATATTCTAGAGACTAATCTGTTTGTTTGAGTGCTGCTATAATATACTATTATGACGTGATGAGAGCTCTTCCAATGAAGAGTCTTTAGTGTCTTGTGAGATCAGTTCAGGCATTTTCGTTATAACCTCTTCGGGGCTGTTGGTTCCAATAGTGGATACATTAGGGAGATTGAATGACTTTCTAGCTTATTGTGGTGTTTTATACTATTTTCTTTTGTAACATATATGTTAGCTTTTGTTCGAAAAGTTTATCAAATAATATTCCGAAATTCACAAAATAACATTTATTGATAATTATCGATCCACCCATCCGCCACACCGAGCTACACGTGATACATAATACAGACTAATATTAGGCCCTGACTGAACATCGAGTAAATAGTCGTCTAAGCTTGAGAGTATTTGTTTACAATAACTTATAGTTAATGGGGTTGAATGGCATCATTTAGGGTTCAAGTGGCTGCGACGGGACCGTGAAGACGGCAGATAAGTTAACATATATAAGGTACTTGCAAGTCTTCAAAACTTGAATTACATACGGTGTTCTGGGGGCCGACCAAAATAGGACCCAGGAGAAGGTATGTATCTGCTTGGATAGCAGGGCGGCGTTGCTAGCCCTAAATTTAGCAACGACAAAGTCGAAGCTGGTCTATATTTGCTATGAAGCATTGAATCACTTGGCGGGGGAAGGGACCGGTGGAACTCTTATGGATACCTGGGCATAATGGCATTAAGGGAAATTTAATTGTAGATGACCTTGCCAGACTAGGGACCAGGGAAAACCTCTATGGACCAGAACCTGCAGTGAGAATAAGTCGGAATCTGATCAGAGACCGCATCAATGGCTGGGCAAGAGACCAGCACAATAAAAGGTGGAGAGGAGTAACGGGTTGTCGAATAACCAAACTCTTCATCCAATATACAGAGATTGAGAAATGAGCCCAAGAGTTCATTAAATTGAACAGGCACAAAGCCAGAACTCTGGTGGGAATCATAACGGGCCACCATAGTAGCCTGAATGCATATAAGCACAAGCTGAGGCTGACTGACACAGCCCGGTCTGCAGATACAGGAAGATGAGGAAACGTCGATTCATCTTCTTTACACCTGCCCCGTACTGGTGGAGAAGAGCTATCTTATATTAGGGACCCCTGTTATCCGAGGATATACGAGGCGAGGCTTAAGGCTGGGGACGTGCCTAAATTGCTCCTTTTATGGGATAGCATTTTTGGATAATAACCCGGATAAGAGGGGATTGCTAAGGGACTACCCATGCGATCAGTGTCTGATGAGGCCCAAACCTATATAATATATGATAATAATAATAATTTTAAAATGGTACATTGTTCTTTTCTAAGAGTAAAGTTGATTTTCACGTGTTCTGATTCGTTTATTTTTATTAATAATTGCCTTAATTACTGCTAATAATTATTTTAAAAACAGAATATGTATTGTGTTCACTGAGAATTTTAAATTTTAGTGTAATGATAACGATATTCCAATATAATTACTTATTTAATAATTGAGTGTATTTTTGGTAAGATTAAATTATTATTAATATGCAAGATACATTAATTCAAGTCCAAATAACCCCCGATTTTATTTACAGTAGTCTTAAAATGATGTCATCTTTAATTAACTGCAAACCGATCATTTTGATTAGAATTTACTTCACGGGCACTTTACTTATGGAAACTTATTTAACTCGTTAAATACTAGTTGTTATTCAAATTGAGATGCAAATTAATTTAACAGGACTTCAAGCTACTCATAACTTTGCATGCCTCTGATGAATTATCATATGAATTACACAGAATTTTTCAAATATCCCACTTATCTCAATGAGTTGCCCCAATTAGTGCAATTTATATGTCTAAACGAAGATTGTGAGATCGCGGAGGAATTTCACACGTCTGGTCTCTTGAAATGTTGGCATTAAGAAGACATTCTCGAGGCACTTCATTTTTATTAAGTCAGTACCGTATGTGCATGTTTTCCGCCTATTGAATTACATAGTTTATTATCCCATGCATCTAACTGTTAAAACCTGGAACACGGGAGATTTCGTTGTTGATAACGTATTAATGCAAAACCGTGGAATAGCGTGTGCAGCTCGGCACACTTGATTATTAACGTTAGTATTTAAATTACTTCTGGGAGGTATGTAAGCATGTGTACAGGGTAAGCAGCTTAATATGATACAATTGAAATACGTGTTTACATATCAAGTCAATTTGAACTTTTTATTAGAACATGTTTTCAAGCTAAGAACTATTCCAAGCCTTTGTTGGAATATCCTTTGATGACGAAGACTCAAAAACGACTATTTTGACAAACTTTATTTGTTAAAACATTCTATGATAATTTCGTACACTGTATTATTGGCTAGACTTGCTCTAGCAAAAGTGCTTTAAGTAAAATCTAGATGTATAAACATCAGTGAGAGAGATATAGCTAGAATCTCTAGAGAGAAAATCTAGCTAGCACTCTTGCTAGCGACGTTGCACTATAGCTAGAATTATTATATATTTAAATATACTGTAATGCGGATGTGTAGAACCAGCGTTACCACCTCGAAATAAATTACACTTTCTAGTTTATCAATCGTTTTATTATTAGTTTTTTCATGTTCTAATAAAAATTTATTGAGGAAATTATGTGTTACCTGCACGCAATTCAAACCTGATTTGATAATTGTCGCACAATAGGGCTCTGCCTTTAATCGAATCCCAGCTTTGCCTCCGCCCTGTATTGATAAATTAAAGAAACGTTATATTCACATCTGAATAAGACAGAGATATCGACTCCAAACGTCAACGATCTCTGGTTTGTTATAATAGGTGTCCTGGAATGTTTTCCTCTTTTTGTATTAAAATAAACAGTTTTAAAACCTTAAAACGGACTTATCCGCACGTAGAACATCTCTATTTCGAAATTGAGTGGCCGAGAAAAAATAAACCAACACATAAATGCAGGATATGTGTTTTATGCGACAGATTTACTTTTTTCAAATAGTTCACC
Source organism: Rosalia funebris (assembly GCA_037954035.1). Lineage (NCBI taxonomy): Eukaryota > Metazoa > Arthropoda > Insecta > Coleoptera > Cerambycidae > Rosalia > Rosalia funebris. The sequence continues at coordinate 40,071,480 of JAZFAV010000015.1, forward strand.
CTCGTGCTTTCTCATGACCCATAGATAGGGTGGGGTGTATCCCATCTACCTCAAAATCAATAGATGTCGTCTGGTAGACGTCCCTAATCAGAATCAGTCGAAATCCGATCGATCCGACACGATTTAATTGAGTGATCGTGCTAACAAATATATTTCTCAAATAGTCCACCATTGTGCTTTCTCATGACCCATGAACAGGATAGAGTGTGTTCTATCCACCTCAAAATCAATGGGTGTCCTCTGGGAGACGTCCCTGATCCGAATCAGTCAAAACCCGATCGATCCGACATGATGTAGTTGAGTTATCGTGTTAACAAAGAGAATTTCTCAAATAGTCCACCGTCGTGCTTTCTCATGATCCATGGACAGGGTGGGGTGTTGTTTATCCACCTCAAAATCAATAGTTGTCGTCTGGGAGATGTTCCCGATCAGAATCAGTCAAAACCAGATCGATCCGACACGATTTAGTTGAGTTATCGTATTAACAAAACAAATTTCTCAAATAGTCCACCATCGTGCTTTCTCATGACCCGTGGACAGGGTGGAGTGTGTCCTATCCACCTCAAAATTAATAGGTGTCGTCTGGAAGATATCACCGATCAGGATTAGTCAAAATCCGATTTATCCGACACCATTTAGTTGAGTTATCGTGCTAACAAAAAAAATTTTTCAAATAGACCCAAGGAAGGGGGTGGTGTGTGCTATCCACCTCAAAATCAATAAGTGTCGTCTGAGAGACGTCCCCGATCAAAATCAGTCAAAACCCGATCGATCCAACACGATTTAGTTCAGTTATCGTGCTAACAAGAAATGCCGACGACAACGACGACACACACACAGAAAAAAAATTTAAAACCCATTTTGTTTTTTGTTTTTAGGCCGAAAAACAAAAAATAAACCCAAAAAAAGTTTTGTTTTTTCACTTTTTCTTTACACGATTACATTACTTTTCCGCTTATAGTGGAGTGCGGAATAGTAAAAAGATATCTACATTTACATTTCATACAAAAGTTGTGTATGAAAAATAACATCGTTAAGGTGTATTTCTTCACGCTGCTGTACCTCAGCAAGGCGCGACCAGAAGCATTATGTCTGAATAACTCACCGACATAATGCTGGTTCAATTCTCTAAATTTCCTCGCGTATTCTGGCTTTTCACGGAATGAAAGTCCTAGTAGCATCAGTTTGCACCTTGGATCTTAAACAACCACATAAGAAGAAATCCATCGGCGTTAAATCGGAACTTCTGGGCGGCCATTCGATATCCCCTCGCTTAGAGATCACTTTTCCTGAGAGCATTGCTCTAATGAATTTCATTGATAGATTTTCAGTATGGGTCGTCAGTATGTATTACTGAAACAATATATTCTCATTAAATCATGTGAACACATCTTGGCGACTGTCCCCATAATATAGAAGAAGATAAGAAAAGCACCTACGCACGATGGTTTTATGAAATTTTGAACATTAGTGAACGGTTTAGTGAAATTTTTAAACTGAAATTCTTAAATCTAGATTTCACACACTTTATTTCATTCGTGAAGCGTTTTCCCGACGAACTTTTTTCTTCTTTAGTAGGTACTTATGGAACATTCTTTGACGCAAATCGTTTAAAAGGTGAACTTTCAGCGATTTATAGTGATCCCGATATGAAAAAGAGCACTGTGTTTGAGCTTCACCGATATATTATGTCCCTTCAATTATTTTATCTTTTCCAGGAGTCATCAAAATTGTGTCGTTTAATTTTGACTATTCCTGCCACAAGCAGTTCCACGGAAAGATCATTTTCATGTTTAAAGAGAATAAAGACTTATCCGCGAAATTCTCAAAAGCAACAAAGACTGTCAGCTTTAGCATTAATAAATATTGAAAGTGCTTTGTTAGAAGATATGAGATCGTCTCCAACATTTGAAGAAGCAGTAGGTAATAGACATTTTTGCTGGACAAACAGAAACCGAAGAATTGATATTCATTTTAAAAATTAGTATATATACCTCGGCATAATCATTTTAGGTTAGTATCTTTTTTTTATTTTTACCATTTTAATATGGCCTACCATACATCTGGCTATACCTCTTCCCCTTATAAAATTGTGATCACATCTCTAGATTTGTTTCTCACGCTACGCCCCTGACAACCAGGTATGTTAAATTAGAGAAATCAGAGAATACAAAAATTGCTTTTAGTAAATTTCGATATGAACTTTTTCTAGAACTCTAAATAAGATGATGAACCTTATACACTTGCGACGGGAATAAAAATAAATACTGGAATTTGTCTAATTTAATATATGTACATACTGTACATGATATTAAAGATTATTACCCATATTTATAATATTCAAAAATAATTACCACACGACCATATATCTTAGGAAGCGTTTAAGTGACTTCTATACATTAATGGATCATAAAAATTGGCGCCTCGTAAAATACATGTTACTCGAATTTAAACGTATAAAATAATTATAGTTAGAGTAGCTAAAAGCGAATACTATTCGATTTATCCGCTTGGATATATCCTGTTTATATTGTTGTGAAACAACAATACCATTTAATAATGGCGATTTGCATAATCCAAAAATATAAAATTATGAATAAAAATAGAAATAGATTCCGCTTACGCCTGGCAATTCACTAGTAATAGTCGTTAGCATTTACGAGTGTCTAGATTTATGCACAGGGGAATCAATTTAAGTTTATTCTAATTTTACTATGTACTATAGTTTGAGGTATTATTTGTAGAATATTCCTTACAACCAATTTTGGAGCCAAATAGGTTAATCACATTCTTTCTTTTTTAATATTTAATTTTAAATATAACAAAATATTATTCACGAACGAAAGACTTCAATTTTTCAAAAGTTTCAGCCTAAGTGCTATAAAGTCCTCAATATTAAGCAATTTTTTCGCATTAATTTTCTTTATTTTTATTTAATCCTAACAAGAAACTATTTATGGACTAAGCAGTTTCTTCTTCGAATCAAAGAATTTTAGCACAAAAATTAAAATATTCAGCATCTATTTTATTAATTATATTTAAAGGTTTATAATTAATATTTGTTGTCAACATTATTAATCCTGGGATGGGGCTGAAACCTTTGATGCAGCAATAAAAACAGGAGACCACTTTTCTATGAACATCGAAAAAGTACACGTTTCTCGACGGGCGTTTCGCCAAATAAATTGGCATCATTGAGAGATGATGCCAATCCAATCCAAAAAACTAACCTTCAATCATTTTCCGATGACACCAACTTGGTTGGCGAAATGTGCATCGAGAAAAGTGTAATATTTCGGTGTTCGTGGAAAATTGGTCTCCTGTTTAATATTATTAATATTTTATTAATGATACTTCCAATTTTTACTACAATTTTCCTTAAAGAATATATTTTTAATATTGAATTCTCATAAATGATTTTAAAAGTATTTTTCCTAGACTTGAAAAGTCCAGACTTCTTTGCACCTCTCCCTGTGTATGGTTATGATTCTTCGTCTGTAAGTATAACACTCTGCAGACACTATGAGAAGAAATTTATAGGGTCTCACGATCTCATTTAAACCTTGCGTAAATCTCACTTAAAAGTGTAAGCGCATAATAATTCTTTTGTTTGATATCCAATTTAAATAAAACTCAAGCCTCAAGAGATAGAGATCACTAAGGTCTATTTAAGATTACAAAATCACTTTCTTTATCAATCAAATCAAATCTTTAAATTCAATAATGCTAAATTGTATGAAAAAAATCATATTTTTTAATAAAAAAAAATTAATTTAACAAAACTTGTACGAAATCATTCAAAAATTTTGAATCTAAATTTTAGTTAAATTTAAAAAAAGATGGTCGATGAAATAAATAATCATAGATATTTTAATAAAAATGATTTCTAAATTTAATTTTTTGATACACAGTTTATTAAAATTAATATTATGTAGTATCTCAGTTGAAGCTATCTGGTTTGAATTGTGCGCCATTTGTGTTCTGTCAAAGACAGGGCGTCAATATTTAACGACGTCACATATTTCTGCAAACGTCATCGTCAACATGCCGCGATTAACAGTTCAACAACGAGTAGGTTGCGTACAACTGTTTTATGAAAGTGAGCGATCATTTACAGTTGCATTAAACAAAATTCGCACAAAATTAGGACGAGAAGAAGCGCCTGCAGAGTTAACAGTTCGTAACTTCTACGAACTCATATACATCCTCATGGTGTTGTACTGAAATAAAGTGTTGGGAGTATCAAAACACATCAATTCGACGTCGTGCACAACAATTGAATCTGCCAAGAGCCACCACGCATAGAATTCAAAAGAAATATTTGCATTTGTCAGCATACAAAATACAGTTGACAGAACAATTAAAAGTTACAAACCGCTTACATCGTCGTACATTTGTTAATTGGTTGTTAGAAAAGAAAGAAGGTGATCTGATCTATCTGATCACCTTCTTTTCATTTGATATATCACGACGAGGACGTACTGGTGTTGCCTTATCATTAACAAAATCCGTATCTTCAATCTTCTTGATTAAGTTACGAACTGTTAACTATATAGGCACCTCTATTTGTCCTAATGTTGTGCAAATTTTGTTTAATGCAACTCTAAATGATCGCCCCCTTTCATAAAACAGTTGTACACAAACTATTTATTATTCAACTATTAATAACTGCATGTTGACGTCGTATGGTTTGTAGATGACAGTCGGTAAATATCGACACCCTATATTTGACAGAACACAAATGGCGTGCAATTCAAACAATTATAGAAACTAGTGTCCCTTAAATGTAAGTAGTTTTCGAGTTACGTGTGAAAAAGTGAAAAAAATATTTTGTCGCAGTTTTTCGCGATTTCCTCAAATCGCTCAAACTTTTCGAGGTGGGACAAAGTCAAAATTCAGATTCAACATCCCAAAAAACTTGTATAATGACAAAGAAATGAATACACCATTTTTCTCCACATAAAACTACATAGTAACTGGATTAAATCCCAAACATTGAACTGAACTCGAGTAAACACTTTTTATCTAGGCTATCTCTGACACTAATCCTGGTACACACTGTATGTAAGCTCATATGGCCACTGTTAGATAAAGTTAATTAGCAAAGCCTGTTAGTTATTATACCCACATTTTTACGCCACTTAAGGCAACAAATAGAGTATATCCATTGGTTTGTCTGCTCCATTGCTGAGCACGCTCTTACCTTCGAATTTCTAAAATATATTCCTGGAACAAGGTGCAGACGGTAATTATCGCGAGGCAAAGTGGCGCCCACGCCGTTACGCAATGTCGTCATACATTTTTATTCGATTAAAAAGTTGTAAGGCATAATTTATGGCAATTAGTTAACGTGCAAATCACGACCGTATTTTTTAGCGTCTATTTTTGTACTTAATTGGCGGGAATTTTCTACGTGTGATTACTGTGGAAACTATAATGATTCCATAGGTTAGCGCTATATGTAGATGGGTAATTAAAATAAATTATAGTCATTAGTAACACTTAGGCTGTCTGTAATTAACGCTTGGAAACAGGTCGTTTTAGGTATTTCGTTTAATTGTATTAAGTTATCGCAAACTGCAAATTAAAATTTAAGCGGTAATTGAATTGATTATATACGTCACAAGTTTGGAAATATTGGATTATAATTACAGAAGAGCTTTCCCAAGAAAACAATCATAAACAGGTTGATAACTTGATTCCTTAGTTATGCATGACGTCATCGATTATTATTTTAATAAATTGAGAATAGACAAGTTCCATTTCGATGTGTGATCCATGCAGAAACCAATATGAATCCATTCATGGAAGTCTGCTGTCTGAAATATTCAACGTCTCTAGAAAATAAATCGAAAAAAAAATCAAGAAACCTTGAGAATGTTCTATACAGACTGATAAAATGACTTTGCATTTTCTCTTTTCTTTGACGATATCATCTTTTAGTCCTTTGACAATTGACAAGTTTTCTTTCGATATGGATTGATTTGGAAATCAAAATATTTCATTGAATCCAGCCATGAAGGGTGAGAATGTTTTATACAGATTGATAAAATTAATTTGCATTTTATCTTTTCTTTGACAGTATCGTCTTTTAATCCATTTACCATTGACAAGTTCCATTTTGACGCGAGATCCATCCGAAAATCAAAAAGATTTGAATTGAAAGAGTTAAATATATCCATGAAAATTGACAGTCTAGGATATTCATCTTCTATAGAAACGAAATCTAGAAAAAAGTTAAGAAAATTTGAGAATGTTCTATACAGATTGATAAAATTGCTTTGCATTTTCTCTTTGCTTTGACGATATCATCTTTTAGTCCTTTGACAATTGACAAGTTCTCTTTCGACATGGATTAATTCGGAAATCAAAATACTTCATTGAAACCATTCATGAAAAATGGCAATGCGGAATATTCAACGTCTATAGAAAAGAAATAGAGAAAAAATCGAGAAACCTTGAGAATGTTTTATAGAAATTGATAAAATTACTTTGCATTTTATCTTTTCTTTGACAGTATCGTCTTTTAATCCACTGAAAATTGACAAGTTTCATTTCGACTCGAGATCCATCCGAAAATCAAAAAGATTTTAATTGAAAGAGTTAAATATATCCATGGAAATTGACAGTCTAGGATATTCATCTTCTATAGAAACGAAATCTAGAAAAAAAAATCAAGAAACTTTGAGAATGTTCTATACAGATTGATAAAATTACTTTGCATTTTATCTTTGCTTTGGCGATATCATCTTTTATTCCTTTGACAATTGACAAGTTCTCTATCGACATGGATTAATTCGGAGATCAAAATATTTCATTGAATCCATTCATGAAAGATGGCAATACGGAATATTCAACGTCTATAGAAAAGAAATAGAGAAAAAATCGAGAAACCTTGAGAATGTTTTATACAAATTGATAAAATTACTTTGCATTTTATCTTTTCTTTCACAGTATCGTCTTTTAATCCATTGAAAATTGACAAGTTCCATTTCGACTCGAGATCCATCCGAAGATCAAAAAGATTTAAATTGAAAGAGTTAAATATATCCATGGAAATTGACAGTCTAGGATATTCATCTTCTGTAGAAACGAAATCTAGAAAAAAAGTCAAGAAACTTTGAGAATGTTCTATACAGATTGATAAAATTATTTTGCATTTTCTCTTTGCTTTGACGATACCATCTTTTAGTCCTTTGACAATTGGCAAGTTCTCTTTCGATATGGATTAATTCGGAAATCAAAATACTTCATTGAAACAATTCATGAAAAATGGCAATACGGAATATTCAACGTCTATAGAAAAGAAATAGAGAAAAAATCGAGAAACCTTGAGAAAGTTTTATAAAATTACTTTGCATTTTATCTTTTCTTTGACAGTATCATTTTTTAATCCATTGACCATTGACAAGTTCCATTTCGACGCGAGATCCATCCGAAAATCAAAAAGATTTTAATTGAAAGAGTTAAATCTATCTATTGACAGTCTAGCATATTCATCTTCTATAGAAACGAAATCTGGAAAAAAAGTCAAGAAACTTTGAGAATGTTCTATACAAATTGATAAAATTACTTTGCATTTTCTCTTTGCTTTGACGATATCATCTTTTAGTCCTTTGACAATTGACAAGTTCTCTTTCGACATGGATTAATTCGGAAATCAAAATATTTCATTGAATCAAGGCATGAAAGATGGCAATACGGAATATTCAACGTCTATAGAAAAGAAATAGAGAAAAAATCAAGAAACCTTGAGAATGTTCTATACGGATTGATAAAATTACTTTGCATTTTATCTTTTCTTTGACAGTATTGTCTTTTAATCCATTGACCATTGACAAGTTCCATTTCGACGCGCGATCCAACCGAAGATCAAAAAGATTTGAATTGAAATTAAATCTACCCATGGAAATTGACAGCCTAGGATATTCATCTTCTGTAGAAACGAAATCTAAAAAAAAAAGTCAAGAAACTTTGAGAATGTTCTACAAAGATTAATAAAATCACTAAAGATTAATAAACGATTTTGAAATAGTTTAAGCCTGCTAAATATGCTAGCTTCAGGCAATTTCCATCAAGCGAAATACGGTAGCATGTTTGTCAAGTGTCCCGCTGACTTTGCTGTTAATTTATGTTTATCAAATTGTCTACACACATTACGTGTGATTTGACGATAATATTAGCGACGCTAAAATAACAGCCAAACAAAGATTTTGTGATCGGACTTTTTTTGACTTTCTGGCTTAGTTACATACCATGAACTACAGAAACACTATTTTTTATTTCCATCACGCACCAGTATTTATAAATGTACATCGTACAATAATTTGTAGTTCCAGGGTTCTATAAAATTAAATTTTGCTTCAATCTTTGCGGCGCCCTTGTGTTTAATGTTTAATATGTTTGAAGCATACACACAAAAGATTTACCGAAACCGAGTTGGCCGGTAGGGATATTCCGGTTTTATAATATTCGGGTATTTACATAGTCTCTGTAGTACGTTTTTAATGTGTGTACGTTTACTCGTGACATCGCGTCATGTGTCTTTATTTTGTTTTAAAAATGCCTATGATTATAAAAATACACCAAACATATTTTGTTATGTCTACAACTGTTTCAAAACGTGGTTCAAAAAACGTTATTTATGCCAATTTGGTTGATCCGCAAAAAATTCTTTTGCTGCAACTTCATATTAAATTAGGATTAATGAGGCAATATGTAAAAGCTATAGATAAAAATGCGAATTGTTTTAAGTACTTATGTGGCAAATTTCCAGCTCTTTCTGAAGCAAAATTAAAGGAAGGCAGTTTTGTAAGACCACAAATGAGAAAATTAATGCAGGATCAACAGTCTGAAGAAACAATGACAGAAATTGCAAAAGAAACTTGGATATGCTTTAAAAATGTAACTGAATTTTTTTTAGGAAATTACAAAAATCCGCAGTATGAGGAAATTGTCAACAAAATGCTGGGTAAGTTTAAGCAACTTGGTTGTAGTATGAGAATAAAAATTAATTTTTTGCATGCTCATCTGGACTACTTTCCAGAAAATCTTGGTGCTGTTAGTGAGGAACAAGATGAAAGATTCCATCAAGATACAAAGGAGATAGAAAAGATGTATCGGGGTCGATGGGATGGTGACAGATTACTCCTGGATGCTGAAAAGAGAACATCTAACGAATGATTACACAAGAAAAACTACAAAACGAAAATTTTTGTTAAAAAGGGAGAGATTTTCGAAGAAATAGAGAAATTAAAGACTCGAAACTTTGAGTTGTTACTTTTTACTATGTCTTTTTTAATGTTTATTAAATACAATGTTTATTAAAATGCAATTTTTCCTTTAGTTTTTAATTTATTCTGATTATTTAATTGATGAAGAAATTTCGTGAGACGCAAAAGCTTTAGGTAGATATGAAATCAGCATATATAATTCACATAATCACTTATAAAACCCGAATAAACTCTCAAAATGTCAAAATTTGTAGGCTTGTGTAATTAATTCTAGAAATAACTCATTCGGCAACCTCGGTGGATGGATTTTCGAGAAACCTCCACACGTGGTAAAAATAAACGGGCCTGCTTCCTATACAAGTCAATATTAAGGTTACAGTATAGTACAAACTGATGAGAATGAATATACAAATACTTTGGTTTCTCGCTTCAGTTCCATATAATTACGGGCAATACCAACTAGAATGACTTAATTAGTATTTATGTACATCCACAACATATTCAAGTGCTTCAATCAGTTGGGAGGGTTCTTGCCTAAGTTGATTTGACGCACATATCTCCAATATTAACAGTCGAGTAACGACTGTAGTGTCTATCATTTGGACGAGTAAACGACCAATTTGCTCGTTGCTTCTAGTTACCGTAAACACTTCCAAAATGTTGTATTTAGACTCCAGTGGCTATTAATGAAAAGCTATTTGTAATTTGAAAACCACCACTCCACATTTACAGCAGTACTGTAAAACAGTACTGCTGTAAATGCTGTTTACATGAAACGCGTTTAAATGAAACGCGTTTAAAGTACTGACGGTTTCTCATGAAGTTACAATTACGTTGGAATCATACAGGTCGCAGGTCTATAATTTTCAGCGTAAAAAAAGTTTTGAGGCAAATATGTGAAGTTTTAATCACCACTGTTTCAATCATCCACAAAAAAATAAAATAAATTTTTGTATATTTTAGTAACCGATATTCACAGATACTCTATCATTTTGAATACAGCATACATCTCAAAATCAGATAAAGCAATAATACATACTTCCATTAATTAAATTGGATATTATTACTATAGTGTCTATTTCAGCAAGTCGCAACTGAGTCGAATTCAATACACTATTATTACACAGCGATATAGTTCACAAAAAATAAATCATAATACAATAATGAATATTAATGAATACTCGAATAAATACAAAAGCCGGAAAATAAATGTATAAATAAAGAAACACCAACACATGCCTCAGGTCTCGGTTTCTGACTGCATGGAGATCAATACTAATATTGAAAGTTTATCACTACGTATTTTAAGTTTTCTTCAGTAAAATCTCGATGTCTATCACTTAATAGTAGGCTTATGCAATGAAAAAGTCCTCTTGACGTTTACTGTCACCAAAGGACTGTATCTCTATTTACTAAACGGCTGTTTTCGTGTGTGTGTCACGAAATTTTTAAGTCGATGCACGAAATGCTTTTCGTTCGAATTTCGGCATTATGACAAAATCACTATAGTAAATCGACTCTTGCGGACAACGTGGTAACTTTTGTTTTTTGATTCGAAGCCTCTAGAGGCATATTCCGGAGGTGCCTTCGATATAAGCTAGAGAGCGGCGCATTATTATTGCGATTTGGTTACTCGTAAGATATTAACTATATATGGACTATATTTTAGTAAAGTAGGGGATAACTTTTAGTGTATATCCTATAGTAATGAACACGTATTTCAAACGGCTGTATCCAGGATTTATCGTACACATTTGCAGTTTTTTTTATCAATGACAGTATTGACGTCATGCGTATTGTAGTTGTTTATTTTTTATTTAACAGCATCTAATAACATACACTGTTCTTGTAACGATAAGCCATATATATTCAGTTTCTTTATTGCATTAGGATGATATATAATAATTACATTAATGTATTGGACATCATCTCTTTGCCTTTTAGTGGCAGTAAGTTCTGCATTGTTTGTATAGCATTGCCTTCGTTGGGATCAAGCCTAAAAAGCCTTTTGAGAAACACGGTTTGGCTTCTCAAAATCCTTATCATAATAAACTACAGCTTCTAACCAAGTATCGCATCTTGTAACAACTGGTTCAGGAGGTAGATATACGTATAGAGAGCTGTAGAGAGCTTCTATGAATGTGTTTCTCTGAATAGGGGCTTTTATAAAAGAAAAAGAATCATTCACTATTACCTCGTTAACTAAAAGGAAATTATCTTTTGAGGTATTGAAAGTGAACATGGAAATTTGACATGGAAACATTTTCCACTAAACGTCCGCTTTCGTCAATTGCTTCGCCTATAATGAAGTACATAAAAATTTCCCCAACGTGGTTGCGAATATCTTCCAATACGTCCTCGTATACCTGGTCAACATCTCTGTTCTTAGGGTAGTCGGATAGAAGGTTTTGGTCCATATATTTTTCTAGAAACTGGCGTAGTATGTGGTACATTAGTTTATGTAATGGGATAATATCACTTGCCAAAAGGGCTACCTACCGTGAGGTCATAGAGAAATGTAGTGTCATCGTTATCATGGCCGCTAGACTAAGCATGGCGTTTTACATGTCTTGTTACATTACTTTTCTTTAATAAATTAATAATCCGTTCACACACATTACAAAATTGATCATTTCCCCTAATTCACATGTCCGCAAACAACTCCATGTTACTATCAATCCAAGATTGTAGTAATTCTGGACTGAATTTTTTGTCTCAAGATTTGTTAAGTTTCACATTACCACACAAATAAAAACATAGAAATTCAAACACAGGGCGTGGAGTGGCGGCGACATGGGTGGGCACGGGTGGGCGAGCGCCCAATCAAAATTCTTTTCGCTCAACCAGTCGCCCAACCTCTTATAACACCACTATATCACATTCGCACATAAAATAATATATTTAACGCCCTTGCCCACCCTAGATATTTCCTGCCTATTTTCGTCCAACCCCAAAATAATGCCAGCGCCGCCACTGAGGACGTGACCTGCAAGAGCGCGCAAGCAGTGAAAACAGCGATGAGATTAAAACAAACCCATAACAGGTTTCTGTGTAACATGCGGTTGCAATGTCGTTACTATAACAACGGACATCGGCAGCATATCAATTATTAGTCAGTAACTGTTGCGGTTCTCTGGAATAGCTGATTTAGCTTATTTTCCATTCTATGGCACTCATCATAGTCGCATAGAATAGAAATTCGAAACTTTAAAGCTAGTAAGCAGGGGAAATATGCAGTTTAATTTTCTCTCTTATCTCTTTGTTATCTTAAAAAAAATATCTCTTTCAAAATACGATCCGTTCTATGTGGCAAGGTTTGAAATTATCACTTTATATAAAAAGCGGTTGTAAAAAGTAACGACATATTTCTTTACAAATGCCTCTACAGATGTTTTCTCTCCGATTTTTAAATTTCTGCATTTTTTCAACTGACTATAAATTTATGCCATCTCGCATTACAGAAAATATGCAAATACAAACGACAGCAGGAATAGAATCGACGTATCAACCATTATTTCACAACAAAAATGTGCAGTGCAACCTTGGCATTAACAATACAACACTAATATTTTCTTCACCATAAAATATGACGTCCGAGGTGTTGTAAAATAATTAAAAACTGAATAACAGAATTACGTAACATCGCTAACAGACAATTAATAGGCTGTATAACAGTTGGCTAATACAAAAAGTACTTAGATATGCAGGAATTAATGCCATATTAGTTATATTTCAACAAACAGTATTTACCACATGTCACGGGCGTATGAAACGCTGACCGATTATGCCGAATTTTTCAGCGCTTTCAGAAGAGACAGAAGGCTGAAGAGGTTAATTGTTATTCACGTTTTTTTCCGGTGGTCCCCATACGGACGAAGGTGTGAAATATAATGTAATTAAGTCTCTAGAATTACCTTCTCTTGAGAATGTTAGGACATATGTTACAAGCAGCAAATTTTAATGCTAAAATATGGAGTATTTCTCCTTATGATTTTGATAATTATCTTGCGTTTGTAAACTGATACTGTTATAGTATACAGTGTGTGTCTCAAACGTTTTAGACAGGACAAGAACTAGGCATCAAGTTGTTCTGATGGAAATCATGCAAAAAAATTACTCGGAGATTTTTATATATCCGGATTTTTTTTTTTTTTCATTTAGAAATTGCTTTGGAATACTATTTATTGGTTCTAATAACATGAGACATACTTCAGAGAAAACAGTCTTTTTTAACCCAGTTTATTACAATCTATCCTAGTCGGATATTCAGTAATTTATATGGCAGTATTAGTTGACATTCAGGAGGGGCCCGTTGGCTTTCTGCTTTGAATTTAATGACATGATTGATTATGATGATATTAAACTACTAGGTTCTTGCTTTAGTTTACTCTAGTTGGTAAGTCTTCCGGATCATAACGTTTAATTCTACGGTCACCAATAAGTCTTCTATGAAGATGTGTCACTAAACTGTTTGGATGGGCACTTAGTCTTTGTAAGTCATCTGTCTAGTAAATCTGTCACTATGACTCTTTATTTCTTGTTTTACGGTCACTACACAGTCTGGATTCAAAATTGTAGGCAGTAAGTAATTCGCAACACGTGGACCAGACAAGGCAAATAGACAAAGCGCGTGCTTTGTCTCTAAAGAAAGCAGAGATCACAGAGTGCAGGGAGTGGTCTTTACAATTTACACGTAAAACAGTCACGAGAATTGTTGAATCGTATTAGCAGCTCATAAAAATAGTGTTTTATACCTTACTGCATACTATTTTGAAATCGGAATATAGGTTGCGACTGATCACTTTATTTGAAATGAACCATGGGGCATCTACGATTACTTGCAGCATTTTAGACTGACATCTTTCAATTATCTCAATATTAGAACTGGAGGCTGAGCCTCCCATTTGGATTCCATATATCCAGACGGGTTTTCTTTAATAATACGCTGAGCAATAAACTTCTAATTTACAAATGCTTTTGTAAATTAGAAGTTTATTGCTCAGCGTAAGTTTTTATTTCTTTTTCCAATGAGCCAATAAGGTTTTAGTCCCAGTTGCTTTTTCTTCATGAATATATGCTTTCGCCAGGTGAGTCTGCGATCTAGCTCTATTCCTAAATATTTGGCTTCTTATTTTTGTGTTGGTGGTTGACTGTCCAGAACGATTGAAGGGCAATTGCCTTTATTAAGTACTAATGTACCGATTTACTCCCATTAGTTTTTATTCGCCAATTTTTTAACCACGTTTAAATTTTATTTGGATGGTTTTGTAATAAACTTGTAGCTGGAGTGGCCGGAACGTTGGTGTATAATATTAGTACTAGTGGAAAGGCCTGAGGAGGGAATTGTTTATTTCCATTTCATTTCCACAAATGTAGCTCACACATATATCTTTCTAAACAAATTAGCACCAATATTTTTTATGTTATTTAAAAAGTTTTTATTGCTTGTAGCATACGGTTAAAAATGGCATTAAAGACGCAAGTTTTGGAAGCATTTGTACATATTTATAGCTCTTCGCTTTTTTGCAAATGCAAGGGAAAGTTGACCTTTATAGTTTTTTTTGCCAATTCTAGGGACAACTATTTTAAGCTATTATAACCATAAAAAATAGTTATACATGCAAAAAGGCTTATTTTAAGGAAATTTTCAAAATAAAATAGAAAAAATAACATCCCAAAAGCCGTGAGACTTGGGATAGAGGTAATTAGGGGTAAATAACTTCTAAATGGCCTCAGTAATTCACCATTACCGCTTGGCAAACCGTCTGCATAACACTCTGTATAATAAAGATAAATTACATTATTGACATATGATGTTGTTCACATAAAATGTTATCCTTACATTTATGACACAGGAAATAAAATTCTCCTTTAGTTTAAGTTACTATTAGTTGTAGTTTAAGTATTAGTTGTAAGGGAAAATAAAGTGGAAAGAAAATGTATAAAATGTGATTTTGATATTTTTGATTTTATTGTACGTTACCCACTTAGATTTAACTATCTATCCTTCTACTTTTGAATCCCTATAGTGTGAAGTTTAAAAATGTTTTACAGGGTGAACTTTTTGATATGTACAAAAAAATTGGACTGCTTTATCCTGTCCTGAATTTTTTGAAGTGATAACTTCTTATGAGAGGGTAAACCCCTTCGTTACGTAACGCGTTACAGCGCCAGTCTGTCTGGCTTCCCATTCTCTCACGCATACAGCAGCGGTAGGCAGGCTCCTCCTCTCTCACTCTAACCCACAGCGCTAGCCGTATTTCGGACAGACGCTTCCCCCTCTCTCGCACGATCTCGAGCTCTATCTCCTCCTCTCTGTGTGCTTTCGCTGTCTACATCTACGTGCATGTGCATGTGTGCGTCGCTGCTGCGGGGCCGCCTCTATGATTTAGTAATTAGTAAATTTAGTAATTTACAGCATATCATAGTAAAAAAATTATTATACACGTTCTGATAAACATAATTAAAAAAAATATTATAAAATTCCATTAATTTTAACCGGAAATTTTAATGTTAATTTTGCTGCTGATTGAGCTAAAAATTTAGTATCGTTCCTACAATCAAAATTACAATTAAAAATGATTAATAAGCCAGAAGAAGCTACAACAAGTCATGGAGCTGTACTTGATGCAGTCTTTGCAAGATTTTTAGATGGCATACAATGTAAAAATTTCGTTGCTTATTATAGCTACCATAAGCCAATTGTTACTTTTATAGGATTAAATAATGATACTAATAATGTACATACACGAAATTCTAATGTACATATTCAAGAATTGTAACTAAGAATAAAATATATTTTATAATCAATAAAAGATTTAATTAATAAATAACCTTTCCTTACATTATCATATTAATATACATAAAATTTAAGTAAAAACCTACGCTTTTCTCAAGTTAAACAATTTCAATATCAAATAGTTCAACTTAGATTAGTTTAAGTTAACACTTAAAGTATATTATAATTATTTATTAAATAATTATAATATACTTAGGAAATATACACATTGAAAATTTTGGTTCGAAGTAATAAAACACCCACCCCGTATATCAAGAAGGAAACGTTTCATTAACCATTCCCTGATTCCTCTAATAAGGCAGTTTATGGATGGATTATCTGGTATATCTAGTTGTACTTTCAAAAACCTGAAGACTAGGTATGAAACATGAAAGTTAGTATCGGATGGGATGGACAGGTTGTCACAAATAGGAAAAAGTGTGAGTTTCTCTGTGTATGCGTAGAAGAAAGATTGAGGCAGCATTCGGAGGGAAAGAGATGGATGTACTTCACGAACAGCCAGATACTCGATATTCCATTTATACATACTCGATATTCACTCTGCAAAAGTCTTAATGCGAATAAGTAGATATAATTTACTGCGCACCTCGTGGGCGGTCCGATAGCGCAGTTTTGAGACTTGTTCCTATTCTTGACAAGCTGTTTCAAACCTTTCATTATGAAAGGTTATGATGACGTAAAGATGATATAATTTTGTTCAACATAATAATTCTAGTGATGCTTAAATCTCTACTGTCAAATATTTCAAACTTTTTAATCTGAATGTGAACTTTCCTATTAGTTTTATTTTTTTTTTTTTTAAGTTATTGTGGCACTACATGACATTGCCAGAAAAATATTCTTAAATGCAATTTTTATTTTATTTTACAAAACATCTGTAATCGTGTAAGATTTACCATTATGCTGTATCGAAGAACAACGAAGATTAGAAATAACAGAACCAAATAGAATACCATCTACTCATATTCTTGAAAAGTAAAGTAATACTTCATAAATCAATGCAAACGTGCAATTAACTATACTCTTGTTCATGAGTAGTATTTACGATCGTTTAATAGAAGTATATCTTCTTATATCGAGGTATCCAAACAGGATTACTGTAATACCTCTGCGCACGGCATATGCGAATAAATTTGTTTATTTAATTCCGTTTGTGCCTCGGTACTGCTTATTATGATCATGTTCGTCAGTTATTATTCTCGAATGGTAGTATTTTAATGTTATTTGAATAATAATCGTCGCACAGGTGTCCATTCAGTCAAGTAATATTAAAGTTGAATGCAATTGCTAACACAAGTTTTATTGCTTACGACTGTTTAACGTTGTTTATACCACAAGTATTTTTAATATATTCAAGATTTTCTCTTCCATAACATCTAAAGAATATAAGTCTATCAGAAAATTTAATGTTAATATAATAATGGTAAAATATGGCGTCCCTCAAGGTATTGCCTTCAAACCGATCTTATTTTATATACAGAGTTTCACGATAGTTTAGTTTCAGGAACTTTATATGCACGTACGTTAAATACTAAGCAATACAAAAAAAATACTAAAGAGCTTCATGAAGAAAAAATGTTGTAATTAATAGCCTTCTGTCTCTCCTTTATATTAGCGGTAACACTCGCAATAACATACCCAATATCACAGATAGTGAGTAGGTTATTTTGCACGTTTATAATGGAAAATTTTATTTACGTGCTAAACAGTAATATATTGCTGTAGTAGTAGTATCGTATCTATCTCGAATTTTCGAAAACAAACCGAGTTTAGTGAGTTTACTTTGTCCGGCAAATTACATACAACTGCATGGGTTGTAATAATTACTCAAATTTAGCAATATTAAAAATGGCAGACTTCAATCACTGAGAATACGTGGATATACAGGTCGTCAAGAATAGGAACAATCCTCAAAACTGAGATCTCGGGCCGCCCACGAGGTGCGCAGTAAATGTACTGGTCTTTTCCAGTTTACCAACATACCAAACTATCCCAACGACAAAGAAGGTAGATATTTAAATAATCACTCTATATTGTGCAAGGAAGAAACCTTGAAGAATACCTTGAAATGCTTGGGAACATCGTACATTTTATTACTGTCAACGTTATCAGTAGCTATATTTAGTAGTTATAATTTAGGTTACTTTAAAATTATTTCATCATTAGGTCATCAGTCCTAAGACTGGTTGGACGCTAACCTCCAGCTTCTCCTATCTTGTGCTAACCTACGCATTTCGCTAATTGTGCTACAACCTACATCCCTTACTATTTGCGAGCAGTAGTCTAATCTAGGCCTACCTCTGCCTTTCTTCACTCCTATTTCTGCCTCCAAAATATCGCGGACTATTCCCCCATGTCTCAGCAAGTGGCCTACCATTCTATCTCTTCTCTTCTTTAAGTTTTTCCACATACTTCTTTTCTCGCCGACTTTCTCCAATACTTCTTCGTTTCTAACCCTATCAGTTCATGGTATATTCATCATTCTTCGGTAACACCACATCTCAAAAGCTTCTAATTTCTTCCTACTTGCTTCCCCTACCGTCCAGGTTTCGCAGCCGTATAGTGCCGTGCTCCATACATATGTTTTCAAAAATCTCTTCCTTGTTTCTAATAAAATTATTTATGTGTTTTAATTAATAAGTAATGATTTTCTACATATTCTATTTTTAAATTAAAAATTGCAATATGTCAACTTGACTTAAATAATGCTACTATTATTTTTTAATAAAAATGGGGTACGGATGATATATTATTTGAAAGAGTTTTTAAATCTATTCAGTAATATTATTAATTATTAAATTATATTGTAAACGAAAGTTCAAAATGAAACAGTTGTATAAAATGGAAAGTAAGTTATTTCTTGGCTTATAGAGGCGTTTTTGAAATTATGAAATATTTGATATCGTTTCTATTCTGCTCTTATTTGGTTTTCTTGATCATTAACGTTATTTAGGCTATGGAAGTATACCTTCGATTTTAAATAACTCCATAAACAACAACAATCAACCAAACTCAAATCGGCAGAACGATAACTCAATTTGGCTGCTGCTACCAATACACCTATAGAGAAGAGATTTATTGAGATAGTACTTTACATTTAAAGCAAAATATTATATATCTGCGTCCTGCTGACAGCAAATGTTTCTACAAATTTAATTGGGGTTATCAGATAAATGTGTTCTTAACACGGAAACAAAAAAAATTGTGCATGAAATACATACATAAAATAAATACGTTTGTTAGCTACTGTGTCATCAGGAAAATAAGGTCTGATGTCCGACAACTTATTTTTTTTTAGTCCAATCCAAAATGTCACGTTTCTCATCATCCGATGTGAATATACTCTACTCCAGTATCTACAGATCTGTTTGATGGCTGTTATATTTAACACAGACGTATTTTATCAGAAAATATGTTTCTTATAAATAAAGTATCCTCTTGGCATCTAGGTGGCATACCTCTATCCGATGGTCCATATTTTCAATGACTGAGACATAATTGAGGTTCAATGTCGTTAATGTGCCGAATTATCTCATCCTTTAGCTCTTGAATTGTTCTTGGCTTATTGACGTACACTTTTTCTTTTAAATATCCCCAAAGAAAGAAGTCCAACGGTGTCAAATCACATGATCGTGGCGGCCAATTAACATCGCCACGACGTGAGATAACACGGCCATTGAATTTCTCGCGCAAAAGTGCCATTATTTCGTTGGCTGTGTGGCAAGTGGCACCATCCTGTTGGAACCACATATCGTCCAGGTCCATATCCTCAATTTCTGGCCACAATTGTTGGGCACGACGACGAGTCGAGGTTGACGGCTCTTCTGCCACACTATCGCGAACAACAGCAATGTTTTCCGCAGAACGAACTGGGCGAGCATGCACAGGTGTTTTCACATTTCCTACAGACCCGGTTTGCTGAAATTTGCGCACAATTCTCCCGATTGTGGACACATTTGGTCGGTTATGCTGACCAAAAAAGTCACGAAGTGCACGAAATGAATTTTGATTTGAACACCCATTTTCGTAAAAGGCTACAACAATCTTAACGCGCTGCTCAATTGTGTACCTCTCCATGGTTGAATTTGTCAAACACTGAAACAAGGAAATGTCAAATTAAGTTGGGCAAAAAACTTGACGTTAAGGTGTGACTCACAATTAACATCGTGCATTATGGTTGGACCACCCTTTATTTCTATATTTACCGAATTCTTACAGATTTCAAATATCTCCTCCTGTGCTATTTTTTCACCATCATACCCTAATAATCCATATTAAATTTTCAACTCTATTGGTTCCCGAAAAATTTATTGTTAAAATAATGAAAGTGTACCAACTTAACTAAAGAAAGGATGTAATTAACCACATCCGTAATGCGGTCCATCGTCAGTGCTGTCAGATTACTCTACGCCGCAGCCGATATTCCATTACATAGACTTGAAGTATTTGAATGGTTGTAGGTACAGGAAATTCAGTTTAGCATTGCTGTCGTGTTTTACCACGTACGTATTATATAAATGTAGTAATATATATTATATTGTATATAGTGACTTATACCGGGTGTAACAGGATCATGGTATGCCCCCTTTTCTCCTTTAGTTTTGAAGATAATTGATTGAAATTTGAAATATCCTATACACATAATAAGTGGCACTTTTTGACATACAATTTATTTTTCTTTCACTTCCGGTTTCGCCGGAAGTGACACTAACTATCGATTTTCAAATAGAATACCCTATATATTATTGCATTTTTGAATTATGCATAATTTTATGAATCCAACGATACCAAATAAGTGACATTTCAAAACTCAATATTTTTTATAATCTAATTTTTAGTTTTCCATTTAAGTGTGCCATGATGGTTCCGATTTATTCTAAATGACCCGTGTAATGCTACAAAAATCGAAATCCCGTCAAAAATGCTAAAGCACGTGATTTATGAACAAATAAAGTTCATGAAAATTATTTTTGGGGCAAAACTCAATTTTTTCAAATGGAACCATATTGGTACCGTGGTACCATTTATTAGTACTGTTAATACCGAATTTATTCATATGTCGTATTAAAATGTGCAATAAATACAAACAAAATACAAAAAAAGTACAGCTAAAAGAAAATAAGAAAGTACTAAAATTTTCTTTTAAAATTTATACACCCGATACATAGCGACGCCACTGACAAGGTATCCTGTTTAACTCAATATGACATTTAATAGATTTAACAGATATTTGGTAAATAGGTAATAACAGTTTACGGTTGGCTAAAAAAATACATACTTGAGTGTATTCAAATAAAAAAAAACTCATATCATTACAAAGTGATTAAAGAGGTAAGCATAAAGTTTCTACTATGTTATTTCAAAAATTAAACCGTTTCCTTATTTCACCTAAAAATCATTACAATATATTTACTTAGGTAGCATATTATTTAAAAACGAAGACATAGACATGTCACATAAACCAAAGAACTAATTTGTTTGGGCATCGATCCAGATAAAAGAGACAGTGTTCAAAGTTAATCCCGAAAGATAAGTACCGCTCGTAATGTTATGGGTATCAGATATGGTTAAGGAGGGTCGTAACAGGGCGTGGACCCTAAAACGCAGGGTGGGCCGAGGGTGGCGACGTTACCCTCTATAATAACCTACTAAAAAGACCTGTTACCGAATAGCAACAACATTTAATTACGGACTAATGTGGTTCTGTTAGAGGCGATTACCAGGATTACGTGGCTGTTTTATAAGGATGGTGATTATTCGTTTTTTAATGATTATTAAAAATATTCGTAGCTCGTAAATTATACTTCGGTGTTATGCTTGAGTGATGCACAAGTTCTTTTGTTTGAATGACTATTGAATGGGCGTGATAGAGTGTTTCAGTAGATTGATTTTTTTTTAGAATATATCCCGAATTATTTCAAATATATATTTCGAAATTATGATGATCATTGGTATCCAACCATAATGATTATAAATACACTCAGCACCAAAATTAAGGGATATAAAAAAATCAGTTTTTAGGTAATTTTCAAAGAACTGTAACTTGGACAAAAATAGTTGCCGAGCAATTTTAAGAAAGCAAATTGAAGTTCTAAGTTTCTAGTTTTCAGATCTGTAATTATTTTTTTTACCATGAACAAGCAATCTTTGAGTAATCATAAGAAAACCATCAGAAAAAAATTTTTCTTAATTTTTGCTCGCATTTCAAAAGGTCGTCGGACTTCGCTATTTTTTTTCAGTGATTCGATCATAAAGCTTTTTTAGATATTTATATCTTCTTTAATTTGAGTGGTGTAAAAGTCTTGTACGATGGTTTTTCCTAAGTTATCTATAGTATAAAGCAAAATAGTTAGTTTTGACATTATTAAAAAAAAAATTTCCATTTTTTTTCTTACAATAATTAACATTTTTTGATGAAATAAAAATGGAATATTGTTAAAAACAACATTTTCAACCTCAGAAAATGAATAAGAAAATCATCCTTGAATTGATTTTTAGCAAAAATTACAAGTTCAATAATTCCGAACACAATGAGAAAAAAATCGCAGCACTTTGAAATTTTAAGAGTTTCTTTAGAATACCTTGAGGTTTGATAACAAATAGTTAACATCCTTAGTCTATTCATTATTTGCAAAATTATGCCAAGTTACGCGAATATCCCTAAATACGCCACATCCCTAAATAAGCCTTCTTTTTCAGCCAACATTCTCGCACTGAAAAATGTTTGTCAAAAACGAATAACTATAGCTTGTAAAAAATACTTTGCAGTTCTTAAATCTCTACTTGAATTTTATGTACGATCATTATTTTCCGAGGAATTAGTTAACAGCCAAAACTGATTTTATTGCTTTGATCGACGTTACCCAGCGAAAAATCATCGTACAAGGCTTTTAGTCCACTCAGATGAAAGAGAATAAAAACATATAAAAAAATATTATAATGAAATCGCTGATAAAAATTTATTGAAATCCTTGGACCTATTGAAGGGCAAGCAAAAATTTGGAATTTCTTTTTCGATGGTTTTCTTATGATTGCTCAAAAACTGCAGATGGTAAAAAAAATTAAACTCAAGATATGAAAACTAGAAGATGGAGCTTCAAGTTTCTCTTTTTTTAAATTGCTCAGCGACTATTTTTGTCCAAGTTTCAAGCCCTTTGAAAATCGCCTAAAAATTTAGGATCTTTTTACATCCCTTAATTTTTGTGCCTAGTGTATATAGTATATTCCAAGACATAGTAATATTATCAGTTCATTTTATTAATTTGTAGATAATTGGGATTTCTCTATCCGGGCAATTCATATATTGTCGATAATTAATATTTATTTTAAAATACCGTTATAACAATTTGTAATATATGTTGAATAAATTATATTAGTCATGAAATCAAGAAAAAAATCCTGAGAACATTATGAAATAGAGACAGTAATTAGAATATTTTAAAACATCATCATCATCATGAGGTCATCAGTCCTAAGACTGGTTGGACGCTAACCTCCAGCTTCTCCTATCTTGTGCTAACCTACGCATTTCGCTAATTGTGCTACAACCTACATCCCTTGCTATTTGCGAGCAGTAGTCTAATCTAGGCCTGCCTCTGCCTTTCTTCACTTCTATTTCTGCCTCCAAAATATCGCGAACTATTCCCCCATGTCTCAGCAAGTGGCCTACCATTCTATTTCTTCTCTTCTTTATGTTTTTCCACATACTTCTTTTCTCGCCGACTTTTTCCAATACTTCTATATTTCACAAGTATCTTCCTTGTTTCTAAGTTTATTACCCCCGAGCATAACAGTGCTTTCTTTTTGTTAAAAGCTACTCGACCCTGCGCTATTCTTTGTTTTATATCTTTATCGCTTCTTCCATCCCAATTTATTTAACTTCCTAAATAAGTGAAGTCTTTAACTTCCACCAATCTTTCATTATTAATTTGTAATTTCGTTTTTGCTCTGCTCTCGCGCCCTTTGCACACTAACAATTTAGTTTTGTTTTTATTCACCCTCATTCCGTATTCCTCTGTCAACACTGCCTCCATTTCGTTCAACGTTGATTCTAATTCCTCTTTACTAGATGCTAATACTGCTATATCATCCGCGAATCTCAGCATTTTTAGTTTCTGTCCCTGTACTTTAATCCCGAAATCCACTCTATCTTTTACCACATTAATCGCTTCTTCGATGTAGAGATTAAAAATTAGTGGTGATAGTGATTACTCCTTTCCTAATACCTACTTCCCTTCTTTACCCTTCTACTTCTATAACAGCAGTTTGCTCTTTGTATAGATTGTGTACTACTCTCCTATCTCTATACTTCATTCCCGCGCTCTTTAGTACCTCGAACATTTTTTCCCATCTTACATTATCAAAAGCTTTTTCTAAATCTACAAATCCTATATAAACGTTCTTTCCTTTTTCTATTGTTTTCTGGAACAATACTCTTAGCGCCAGAATAGCTTCGCGAGTTCCCCTATTTCGCCTAAACCCGAATTGGTCTTCTCCTAGTATTTCCTCCGCTCTATTTTCCATCCTCTTCTGCACTATTCTGGTTAAGATTTTTGACGCGTGGGAAGTTAGGCTAATCGTTCTAAAGTTCTCGCATTTGTCGGCTCCTCTCTTTTTCGGTATAGTAACGATAATGTTCCTCTTATAATCCTCCGGCATCTCGCCCGTTTCGTATATGTATTTTACCAGTTCAAACATCCTATTTACTACTTTCTGTCCCGCACATTTCAAAATTTCCGCCTGTATTTTATCTACACCAGGCGCTTTATTGTTCTTTAGCCCCCTTAGCCTGTATTATTCTTTAGTAATTAAAACATCAATAAAAACATAAATCTTCACATAAATAGTTAAAATTTATTGAGTCTGGTGTCCATTTAATATTATATTTCGAAGATATATGAAAATTGTCACAAAAACTAACATTAGCTTCATTCAAATATATTCCTACGTGAACATTTGCAAAAATTCTACCCTGTTTTGTTCCAGTCATAAGCAAATTTATAAATTAATTTTAGTATTTTCCTGTCCTTTCACCTCAAGAATCATTGACTTAAAAAATTAACTACTATTTCATTATCATATAAAATTCCGTTAACTACACAGATGATTATTGAGAGTCAAATTCAAACATTATTGGCAATCCCTAAAGATATTTCATCAGCAGTCAATTAAGCATCTATTTGTTAATCGCACAATTAGTTCATTTGTTGATACACTTTTCTCTTTTAGGCGGCCAGCAATCAGTGTAGTTTTTACATCTAGATGTAGGAGAAAGGGTATGAATGTTATCACCCATTTCCTAAGTTAGTAGGAATGATTTATTGAAAGCTGTCTAATTAGCATTATATTATTAACTCTTAATATGCATTACCAGTACCAAATAAATAACAAGCAGATGTTAATAATAAATTTAGTATTATTATCACAAGTAATATAGATATGGCTTTAAATTGGTTGTTATAAAGTGTAAATTATCATATTAAGGTTAAAGAGGGGAATTAATTCCTTAGAACCTTTAAACAGTCCGTCTAACTATTGAGAAACAAAGATAAACCCCCTTAAACGCAGTGGATTTGACGCTTTATAAACTTTAATGCACTGTAAAATAAACCACAAAGTGTTTTCAGATTTTAACTTAACTGATTTCCGAAGGTGATCTTGTAATGAGTACACTAGGTATATTTGATTGGAATCAGAATAATTAATATAAATGAAAATATATAGTAATATAAATTCGACACAAACTTCCTTGCCAAGACGAATTTCCTCACCAAACAATTTTTAGTAATAATCTGTACTGCAGGCAGAGAGAGAGAGAGAGAGAGAGCTTCTCGTTTCTTCAAAATAGTACCAACTAAGAACTAAGGGAATAAAGGTGTTGAAGAAAAGTTTACATAAAAAACCAAAACATAAAAACTTGTCATCAAGTTAAGAAACAAGTCCCAGAAGCAAGTCCGAGAGTAAGTGGATAGAAGAAATCAAGAGTTTGGTCTTGGTTGGGAGTAAAGGTTCCATTTCTCTTTAAGAAAAGGGTTCTGCAAAGGACACTGGATTTAAACTACCCCTTTGATATTCAGATATATGTGTTTTTTGTCTAGAGATTTTTTTTTCTAATTGAAATAATGGGTATGGGTAATTTTGAAATTATGTTGGCTTCTTCTGTCAATCCAATTGATAAATATTTTTCAAGATAAATATCCACTTCAAACTGGATATTCGTCTCAAGCCTATTGCTAATGTGCTGAAAATAATAGTGGACCAACAACATATCCTTGGGGTATACCTAACATTATCGGGATACTTAATAATGAATTATGGTATATATATGGCATCACAATAGCATTTCCTTTCATAGCATTATGTGATTAACACGAACGTACTTCATATTTAGAGGCGATGGGGATACGGACGGGGCTACCACCTCTTGATGTCACCCTGAAAGCGGAAGCCGTAAAGGCAATGCACAGGATGGGAAACATGAATAGGAAGGTAAGGGACCTGAATAGACGCTCAAGAGACTTAGCTGAGGAGGGACTCCTATGAATGCCCTCTGACAGTACGGGTGTCCACTTCCTGTTTGACAAGAAAAATAAGATCACCCTCACCAGTAAGACTGACTGGATGGAGGGTCGAGCTGGATTACCACTCAATGGAGACATCTGGTATACGGATGGAGCCAAGAGTGGGAACAGAGCGGGTGCGGGGGTGTATAGGCGACGCGATGGGATAGGTAAAACCTTCCCCCTGGGCAAATACACTACCGAACTCCAGGCTGAGCTAGTTGCAATTACATACGGTGTTCTGGGGTCCGACCAAAATCGGACCCAGGAGAAGGTATCCGACCTGCTCGGATAGCAGGGCGGCGTTGGCAGCCCTGAATTCAGCAACGACAAAGTCGAAGCTGGTCTATAATTGCTATGAAGCATTGAACCACTTGGCAGGGAAGGGACCAGTGGAACTCTTATGGATACCTGGACATAATGGCATTAAGGGAAATCTAATTGCAGATGACCTTGCCAGACTAGGGACCAGAGAAAACCTCTATGGACCAGAACCTGCAGTGGGAATAAGTCGGAATATGATCAGAGACCGCATCAATGACTGGGCAACAGACCAGCCCAGAGAAAGATGGAGAGGAGTAACGGGTTGTCGAATAACCAAACTCTTCATCGAATACTCAGAGATTGAGAAATGGGCCCAAGAATTCATTAAATTGAACAGGCACAAAGCCAGAATCCTGGTGGGAATCATAACGGGCCACCATAGTAGTTTGAATGCATATAAGCACAAGCTGAGGCTGACGACAGCCCGGCTTGCAGATACTGTAAAGAAGACGAGGAAACCTCGATTCATCTTCTTTACACCTGACCCGCACTGGAGGAAAAGAGGTACTTTATATTAGGGACCCGTTATCCTAGAGGAGACGAGGCCTAAGGCGGGGGACGTGCCTAAGTTGCTCCTCTTATGGGATAGCATTTTTGGATAATGGCCCGGTTAAGAGGGGATCGCCAAGGGACTACCCATGCGATCAGTAGCTGATGAGGCCCAAATCCATATAACAATAACATAATGTAATGTAGAATGTAATAATGTAACGTATTTCATAACCTGTATATGAGGTTCATTCACGCAAGTGGTTCGTTGAAAATATTCCATGTTCCCATTCAAATAAAATTATAGATATTTTGTGTTAGTAATGAATGTTAATATTTGCTTGACTTATTTTAATTTCAAGGTCTTTGGACATCCGGTTATACCGGAAGTGCCTACTAAGTTCCTTATTTTAAATGGAAGATCCTGTATATTTTTACATTTTCTTTATTTCTTTCATAATTTTATTTACATTGGTAGACGGAACCATTGTTAACGAACCAGTTGCGTGAATGACTGTGTATAAGACATATCAAATTACATGTCAGATAGTAAACTACTACGTGATTTTTTAATATTCATAGATATGTGCACAAAATTCGCGCATATCTATAAATATATCAACGTCAAGTCAAATTAATGGCCTTATTTCGAATATTGATTAAGTATTAGTATTGAAATTTACTTTCTTATTTTAACTGAATATTCAGCAAAACGAACCTAATTAATTAACTAACATTAATTGATAGAATTAATTTTAGGTAGTTATGCTGACATTTATAGAAGTTATAAACCCAAAAATTATATTTTTCATTATGTATAGTGAATCTGCAAGTTTATTTAGTAACATTGTTATTTGTAAAAGCGTAATCTTTTTCTGTTATTTCTTTTTCAGCCAGAAGTGGCTTGGATCTAGTGATATTTAAAAAAAACTAATATAGCACCAATTTTCATAAAACAAGTAAGCAACGTCGTACTCGTTCAGATTTTGCCAATCAAGACACCACTGTGAATCAGAAGCTGAGAAAACTATTTTTCCCAATGTGAGTAATCAATTATCACTTTACCTTTACCTATCATTCCTTCTATTCTGAGCTTCATCTATTATTTTCAAACAATTCGCTGTTACATATAAAGAATTTTGGCTCGTACCAGGCTCGTTTGTCTTATACAAGACGGTCACCTAGTAAAGTGTGACCATTTCCGACGTAATCTCTTTGAATTCTAGTCCCTTCAAATTAGGAAAATTGAGGGCAATTTTTCCTACAGCTAAGCGACCTATACAGAAAGTTGTGTTGGGGTTGTGTCAACATATTCTTCACCTAGCGCATGATAAAAAAAGGGTTGTTTTTTAGATATAGATATAGAGGCCGTTTTTTCGGTTTTCTGCGTTTTTCAGGAAAACTATGCATTTTTGGGAAAACATGACTTGATTTGATGTTGTAGATTTTGCGATTCTCCACAATTTTTGTTCTTCTCATTTTTTCGAAATTCTGCTTAATTACGCTACTAGAGCGCGGTGAAGTATTTTTGAGCTGTTTTTCGATTTTAAGCCAAAACTATGCATTGTAGAGAAGAATATCAAGAGATCAAAGTTTTAGATATACAAATATCCGATTTTGTATATTTGTTTTTTGTTTTTTTTTAAAGTCGCACGGTTTTGCCACTAGAGGGCGATAACCGTTTTATTTTTTTTTTTAATACTCTTGCGCGAATGAAAAAACACTAGCGCATTATTTTTGACTTATAGGCAAAACTATGCATAAAGTGTAAGACTATTTGTAGGAAGTTTTTTGCTCTCCAACTTTTTATGTGACTGAACTTTTCTAAAAAATTTAGTTTTTTCACATTTTCTTTACACGATTACATTACTTCTTCGCTTATAGTGGAGTGCGGAAAAGTAAAAATAAAAAGTAGAAAATTAACCTGAATCTTCACATCGCTCACACTCGTAAGTCAATTTGTTATACCCTCTGTTACAAATGCCACATACCCACTGGAGACAGGTGACGCAGCAAATCCAGTCTTATGTTAGCCTCATCTCTATTTTTCTTCATCTCACTAAGTGGGATATTTTCATCTTCAGATGAACTAGAACTGTCATTTTTCGCCTTGTATCTTATTCTTTTCTTTGAATTTGGTACAGATCCAGCAAGTCTTTGGGTCCAGAAATTGATGCAGT
This sequence comes from Rosalia funebris, assembly GCA_037954035.1. Classification (NCBI taxonomy): domain Eukaryota; kingdom Metazoa; phylum Arthropoda; class Insecta; order Coleoptera; family Cerambycidae; genus Rosalia; species Rosalia funebris. The sequence continues at coordinate 40,101,064 of JAZFAV010000015.1, forward strand.
TGTTGAAATATTCTCTTTATTTTGTTCAATAATAGCTTCCTCTTCGTTTTGCACCAAAATTGATTTCTCCTTGTTTTGCTCAGACTTGCTCCCTCTTGAGCTTGCCTAATAGTCGCTTCAGATTGTGTTGCCTCCAAAGACTGTGCTTCAACATTTATCAATTGAGTTCCTAGTCTGTGGAGGATTTTTTTACTTCTTCGCTGGCGCAATCACTTTTCAGAGAGATTGCGCCACTAGTAGTGCTCCTCGTTTCTTTGAGGAATTCTAGTAGGCTATTGTCGAGAACTTTTCCTGATTCTTGTGTCTGCTCCGACAAAATCTTTCGTAGCACAGCTTGGGGATCAAATGGATAAAGTCCGCAAGATATGTAGGGGCTTTGCAAATTGTTTTTTAATTTGGGAGTAAAAGCATCTATTAACTTTTTCAATAACAATGGAAACTGCTCTTTTTGTATCGACCCCTTTCTTCTAGAACCTTGCCTCCATTTATCGAGAACTTTACGTCATTGTTTTTTCATGGGAGCGAATACCTCGACATCTAGGGGCTGTAGTATATGAGTTGAATTTGGTACAAGAGTTGTAAACTTAGTGCAACTTTTATGACTTCGGGCGCAAAGTGAGAGGCCCCTCTCGCCTTCCCTGCGTTCTTGTCTCACGCGAAATTGAAGGTCATACACACAAAAATGTTCTGTGTCAATGTAGCTCCAAAAACTGTCAAGGTTACCCACAAAGTCAATGTAACCCCGGTTTACGGTATGTTCTACGTATAGAAACTATGTAGAGCTCATCAAGCATAGGAACAAGTCTTGAAGCTGCGATATCGGACCTCCCACGAGGTGCGCAGTAAATAGCGTGGTATTTCCCCAGTCACACTGAGACCTTTGCGGAGTGAGTATTGATGAATATATATGTACACAAAGTTCAATCTGGCCACACATGAAGTACATCTTTTTCCCACCTAATGCTGCCTCACTCTTTCTTCTACGCATACCTAGAGAATCTCATACTTTTCCTATTCTTGATGAGCAATATATATTAATATAAATTATTTGTGACTGATTTAGAGATTTTAATTATCTAGAAAAATATAGAAACCTACGCTATTTACTCCGATAAGTAGCGTTTTACTGTAGCGCGAAAATACTCCTAATCCTGTTAAGATCCTCACTAGGGTGACCTGGTCACATTGACAGACATGTGAACCAATTCCACAAAAATACCCGGACGTATATGTAAGTGCCCAAGTAGTCCCACATTTCACATTTTATCAAGACTACCTGTCCATTCATAGTAACCCAAATCGCCTCCTTGCGACAACTATCAATGAATTTTCTCGTGTGAGTATCCGCCAAATGAGGCATTTAAACACATTCAAAAAGGAAAAAAAAATCCGCCCGGATTCCGTAACAGGGTATTTTCAATGTTTGAAAGGAATAGTAGTTTTCGTGATGATAGGTATTATGATAAACAGGTAAAAGTGATTCACAACTTGAAAATATTCCCGAGTAAGTCATAGCTTCTTAAACTAGACGATTATGGTACCGAGACGGCGGTCTTCGATACAGGACGGAATACAAACGAAACCAGTTGGTTGCTCTCTAATATTGCATTGCAAAATTAACAAACAGAACGTAGGAGGATTTTTCTTGACTAATGAAATCGATGTGCGTATGAATATTTGCCATGAAGAACTTTATAAGTATTTTTATATTGTCACGACCACAGGGCCGTTAAGGGGGTGCTTGGACTGGAGAGATTTCTCGTACCGAAGTACAATTAACTATTCAAAGTAAATAATGAAAACATTTATTAACATACACGTAGCATGACAAATAGGTATCCAAAGATACGACAGACAGAAATGGTAAATAAATAGTAATTATAAATAACAAAATAGTTCTTACCAGTAAACCATGGAGAGGGAGAGATCGTCGGTGTCGCTTCAGATGGACTGATCCCTTTATTAATAATTTCGCGGTATTTATATGATTCCTAATTACTTATTCAGCGTTTTCCTTATAGGTGAAATTGAAGAGTTTGTTTCAAATGGGGTTATGAACTATAATTGAAATACGAAACTTGACATCTTTTACATGTTTTAAATGATAACTTTATGCTATACGAAATATTAATAATGACTAAAAATAATTTAGAAACAATGTAGAATTTATTTATTAATTTAATTCTTATGGTTTATTTAATTTGGTACTGAATACTTTCAACTCTTATTTTATAGGGAACATGCTGCTAAATAGTTTGGTTAATAGGATAAAAAACAATAATAATAATAATAATAATTACTACACGACAATATTAAATATATATGCTTTTCCATATAGTATTATACAAAAGTATAAAATTTATTATTTCATGTAGAGATAGCCATTCAAAATATATTTATAAAAATAAATAAAAGGTTTGATATAACAGTTAGTGATTATTTTGTCTTATGGGTATATATTATTATTATTTATGGAAAATAGGCTAGACATGTTAGAGATTATTAATATTTAAACAAACAGTAAAATCATGTCGTATAAAGTAAAGATATTAACATGATTAAATTACTTGAATATTTAAAGCGAATAAAGCTTACGGCAATGTAGATAATAATAATAGTAATAATAATAAATGCATATATATATATATATATATATATATATATATATATATATATATATATATATATATATAACAAATATAATATAAAGTGAAGTAGAACACGGTATTCGTATATTTCAGAAGATAGATCAGTTATGACATATAACAAATATGTATAACAATATTCAACGTATTATATAAAACAAAATTAAATGTTTAGATTGTGACGAAGAATGATATCTACCTATGTTTTATTAATTATTAATTTACATTTTTTTTATTTGAACTGATGGAGACTTCTTCGCAAAACATTATTATTGTTTTACAACATTATAACTAAATATTTTACAGCTTTAACTATAAAACAAATGTTACGTGCAATGCCATTATGTATCATTATATTTTACCACTATGAAGATTTAAATAGTTAAAACTATAAAAAAATAAATTCAAATTGAATATTTTATTCCGTATTAGTCAATTTGGATTGAATTAAATTCTTTATTATATATTTAAATTTACTTTAAGTTGCAACCGTTATAATACACAAATTGTAAATACTTTTTAAATTCATCTTACATTTGTAAAATATCACAGAAGGAACAAAAATGAGACATATATTACAGAGTCTTTATTTAATGTATATCCTAAGGTTATCCTTGTGGAACACCTTCATTAATAATAGCATAGTTGGATATCATTATTCAAAGTAACTTTGACGTTTCAACGATAATTAAAAAAAAAAGAATACAGCTAGATCCATTAGATCCAAAATTGTATAAAATAGAATAATATGATCTAAGTCAATGATGTTGTCAGAGTAAGTAGATTATGGCAGATATTCCTGTTACTTTCTGTTTCAGGGAATATATCATTCATAACTTTTATTAAGACTCTGAAAACACTATCCTATAAAATTGAAATGTATGTACTTGTCATCGATTTTAATTCATCGGAGTATTGTCGTCGTATATGTGCATAGACGTGAGGACGGTGACTCGGTGAATCAGCATCCCTGTTCGATCGATTGCCTTTCGCAATAGTTAAACATCTGTTTAATGGTGCTCTGTCTATTTTCATACGAATGTTTCTGCGTTTAAAAGTGTTAATTTATTATATCGAATGTAGATAGAACTAAAGAGCTTTATGTTGACCTTGTTGATCAGGTAAATAAGTTTATATGGGTGAATTTACAGACTTAAAATATGATGGTGGAAATCATCACTTTATACATAATAATGTACGTAGAGTGTTAACCATTTTATACATAATAATGTACGTAGAATGTACATAGCATCGTTCAATATATGTAAGAAATAAGAAATTTATAATATGGCACAATATTTACGTGACTTTGAGGTACCTACAATTTTTGCTAATGCTATTTGTGTTGTAACGTGCTAAGTATTATTATACAATTATTATTGATTTATGTATTTATTTGTCTACTTGTTATTCTTATATTAATATAAGTTAGCTAATCTCTTTAAGCGCTGATTTTATATGTTATTTATTTGAATATGATACACTTCAAAGTTGCACTAAATTGCAAGGTAGAAATAAATATTATTAATATTATTATTAATTAAAATGTATCGTCATCTGAATACAAAAATTAGACAACATAAAACTTATGTTTTGAGTTATCCATCAAATTCTGTATTGTCATAAAGTAATGATAATTCTGTAAATGTCATACAAAATTTAGTGTATAAAGTGCATCACTCTTAGAAATGAAATAGAAACATCCCGTCCAAAATGTAAAAAGTAGGTAAAAAATAAGGCCGATAGAAGCAGTTCTAAAAAGATCTCCTGACTTTCTGTTTTTTAGGTATCTGTGTGATCTAATTCTTACATTCAGGCGTCGATGTGGCCCAATTGTTACACTCCGGCCTGCAACCAAGTCCGCCCGATCCTCTATGGTTGTTTGCCGTCTTCTTGAGATGAAATGAAATCCTCAGGTGTTTAAATTGTATAGGCTTAAAAAAAGGAATAGCTTTATATAGAATGTTATTAATGTACCTAAGAAGGCAGAACTGAGGCAGATACATCTGTGTGATTGACCGAGACAGACTGACAACTCGGAAAAAGTGAGAAAAAGACGGAGATGTGGCGACACTGAGCCGGAGAATGCGGCAAATCCTATTTTACCTGTGGCTGCTATTAGAATGGTTCACTCGCAGATGAATGTTATACGAACAGTCACAGTCTGAAGGCTTAACCCTCTGTTTACATCGACGGTGTGCAAGTGTTGATATTTGCCGACAATTGTTCGTGGTAACATCGGTTATGTAACCCCAGAGTTGTCAAGCAATTATAAGCAAAGTATAGAATGATTAAAGGGCTCTAATGGTATGACATCACTGTTTTCGATTTTACACGCATACATATGTATGTCATTTGAATTAGTAGAACAATACTGACATATCGATGTTCCTCTGCAATAATGACACAATCAAAATCTCGTTTCTTTTTAGTTTAATAGTGGATTATGTTGATTATAATGATATATTTTATGTGTAACAACGACAACCCTCTACTTACCACCTATTCGGTAGGGTGCGCATTTGTGTCGTGTTGCTGAAAATCAAGATTTGCTATATCGGCTACTGAACACTAAAGGGGGCTACACACCTTCCGTTGTACTGCGCAGTTCATCAGGTGTGACGTCATGTCTGAGTGATAAACTATGTGAACTGCGCAGTTTAGACCGGTATTTACGTAGATGAAAAATCTGTGCATTTGGACCCTCTTTTGCAACAATAATCTGCACAGTTTATCGTACAGTTTGCGCAGTTGATGTCCTGTTTATGTACATGATGACCATGGTGTCAAAAACAGATGCGCCTTTGGCATTTATACCAATGTTTGCGCTAACGTTCACATTTTTTTCTTCTTTTAACAACACAGCTGCAATTATACAACAAAATGCGGCTCTTAGTTCTGTCACCCATTGAACTTTATTTATTTTTAACGCTTTTTGAAATAAAGCTGTCTAAAGGGAAGAGAGAACTGAAGACAAATCGGACGAAACTGAGGCGAAACCTGAACGTAGTCTACACACCTTCAGTTCAGATAAATATCAGATTTTCACAGTTACTTACGACAGATATAATATCTGCACAGATAATGGGAAGGTGCGTAGCCCCTTTAACACATCTCTCAGTTGTGACGGAACCAACTGCAGATAAGTAACCATTGTGTCCAACTTATTTTTTATTTTCTTGTCTCAAAAATGTAATATACTTTGAACCAAATTATGAGTGTACTTATTTTTGCTCAAAATACCTTAGCTAAATATTAATAAATATAAGTAATGCATATGTCACATAATTACTTAATTATTTTAAAATTGCAAGAGTTCCAACCATTATATCCAATAGTGTAGAAAGGAGGTGCTGTAGCATCTACTTACATTAATATTAGGTGTCTACGTAATCTTAAATGAAATTTATTTGAGAAGAAATTGGTGCCACGCGAGGAAAAGTTGAAAATCCATTTTCTCGATGACTGTGCCAAAAACTGAACGCCAGATTCTTGTTCAGCGCCCTAGAAAATAGGGGGTAATCAAATTTTTAAGTAAGCCTTACCTAAAGTAAATAATTACCATAAATTATGTCGTGTAATCAAATACTTATTATTATTTTATTATTTAGCATTATTTATTTTATTTTATTTCAGTTACGAAGCCACGAAGGTGACGCCCCTGGTACGCTGACGAAACGAGCGGCTCTACTTACAAATCTCAATTATTAAGAGATTGTAGTTAATTTTTGTTGCTAGTGGATCTACCTCATAATATATTAAACCCCGGCAAAAACCATAGCGGCCCTTTTTTCGTGACAACTCGCCGGAATCTCACGTCTCGTCCGTGACATCGCCGGGATCAGTTAACAGAATCCCAATTAACTTTATCTGAAAGCAATAACCTCTTCCTCCTTTTTTGGTAATTTCGTAGCGGTTCACACAGCGCGGCCGGCCGTAAAACGCCGTGTAAACCATTTAACGATTCCATTTGGGAATTCTGATCGGATCGGGTAAAAAGAGAGGCGATCGATTAGTTCTGATAAGTTTTTCGGTGTGACTGAGACCCGTGGAATGGGACTGATGAATGCAGGGACGGAGATGAAGGCCATTCGGCACCTCTGAGACGATGGCGCCGCGCTGTCGGCTCGTTGCATACTCAGGTGCAGCGGGCGACCGGCCCGGCCGGACGAAGTTCCCACGTGTGTGCCACCCACGGACACCGGCTACGGCGATCGCGATGCCCAGATCTGCTCAACTCCGCCCGCCACTCGGCATTAGAATAATTCTTCATTAGCGACTTTACGCTAAGGCACACAGCTGTAGTCACCAAGAACAAATCGCCAAATAGTTGAAAAATAAACAGTTTTAAAACCTTAAAACGGACTTTTCCGCACGTAGAACATCTCTATCTCGAAATTGAGTGACCGAGAAAAAATAAACCAACACATAAATGCAGAATATCTGTTTTATGCAACATTTTTACTTTTTTCAAATAGTCCATCCTCGTGCTTTCTCATGACCACTGAACAGGGTGGGGTGTGTCCTATCCACCTCAAAATCAACAGATGTCATCTGGTAGATGGCCCTAATCAGAATCAGTTGAAACCCGATCGATCCGACATGATTTAATTGAGTGATCGTGCCAACAACAAAAAAATCTCAAATAGTCCACCGTTGTGCTTTCTCGTGACCCATGAACATGGTAGAGTGTGTTCTAGCCACCTCAAAATCAATAGGTGTCGTCTGGGAGCTGTCCCCGATCAGAATCAGTCAAGATCCGATCGATCCGACATGATTTAGTTGAGTTATCGTGTTAACAAAAAAAATTTCTCAAATAGTCCACCGTCGTGCTTTCTTCTGAGTCATGGACAGGGTGGGGTAAGGTGTCTTATCCACCTCAAAATCAATAGGTGTCGTCTTAGAAACGTTCCCGATCAGAATCAGTCAAAACTCGGTCGATCTGACACGATTTAGTTGAGTTATCGTATTAACAAAACAAATTTCTCAAATAGTCCACCATTGTGCTCTCATGACTCACGGACAGGATGGGGTGTGTCCTATCTACCTCAAAACCAATAGGTGTCGTCTGGGAGACGTCCCCGATCAGAATTAGTCAAAACCCGATCGATCCGACACGACTTACGACACGAGTTATCGTGCTAACAAAAAAAAATCTCAATTAGACCCAAGAGAGGGGGTGGTGTGTGCTATCCACCTTAAAATCAATAAGTGTCATCTGGGAGACGTCCCCGATCAGGATCAGTCAAACCCCGATCGATCTGACACAATTTAGTTGAGTTATCGTGCTAACAAGAAATTTTAATGCCGACGACAACGACGACACACACACAGCAACAATTTTTTAAAAACCTTTTTTTTATTTTTAGACCAGAAAACGAAAGAAACCCAAAAAAAAAATTTTTTCACTTTTTCTTTACACTATTACATTACTTTTTCGCTAGTATAGTGGAGTGCGGAAAAGTAACAAAAGAAAACTTACCTAAGCTTGCTTACAGTAAGCAACCTTAGAGAAGTTACTTACAGAGACATCCAGATTGATTGCAGGTGACGGCGTCGCACGTTAACGTTATTAACCCTTTCAATGCTGTTGTCCGATTTATAGGACCATAAAAATCGTGTTGCTAATGCCCGATATTTAGGAACTTGCTTAAGACTTACCTGCTGTTATCCGAATTTATTTTATGAGTTGAAGGGATAAAGGACACTGGGGTAATATACATAGTAAGCCATTATGCGCTGACACGAGACCATCAGATCATTTAGATGCTTTTGTATTATTAGATGCGACTGTTGATTTTCAGTATGACAAATATACGCCACCTAATCGCGAAAATAGCAAAAAGTATTATACGGCAAGTGAACTAGAAGAAAATTTGGAAGGTCGGATGAATTATTCATCAATATCAAAGTAATTGATATTGATGTTGATGAATGCGAAATAATTGAAAACCTTCCTCTTCCTCCTGGCCTTTATCCCATTTTATTTGGGGTCGGCTCTCCTAATACTACTGCACCACATCATACAGTTGTGGATTGTCTCAGTCGTTGTAACGGGTGTCCCAGCGAGAGGTAGCCGATTATGTTTGTAATTATTGGGTAAATAAATAACATTTCTACAATAATTTTGGGTTCAATTGTTTATTTAAACTATGCCATTAGACATGGAAGACAACATCTTGTAAGTGGCCGCCTCTGTTTCTCTGGCAGCAGTGGATTCTTTTAATGAAGTTTTCCATTACTTTGCGGCGTAACTGTGGCCCTATGTCCGCAATAATTTCGCTAATGTTATTTTTAAGCTGCTCATAGGTGTTGACGTATAGATGCTTGTTTATCACACACGGAGCCACTTTCCCTAAATTTCGCCATGACGCGTTAAACGCGTGACACGACTAGACCAGCGAAGCATCTTCATTTCAATCACATGCATTTTCTGTTTGTCCATCTTTCTTGTTGGCCAGCATTCGGAGCCGTAGAGAAGAGCGGGTGTTACTGCTCTTTTATAAACATTTCCTTTTATTTTTATTGGTAAACGGGGATCGCAAAAGACGCACATAAGTGATCTCCATTTAAACCGCCCGTTCTGAATATTGATTTGGATATCCTTTACTGTACAGGCTCTTGATGCAATTATGGATCCGAGATATTCAAACTATTCAGCTCTTTTCAGTGGTGTGCTTGAAATGAAAGGACTTGGAAGGTTTCTTGCATTGGTCTCACAAAAATTACAATACATATCCTCGGTATTTTGTCTCCTGACTCTTAACGCTCTCTCTTCCAGAGATTATTGCCATGTTATGAGGTCTTTTTGCATTTGTGCTAGCGATTCTGCTATGAGAGCTATGTTGTCAGCGTAGACTATTGACCACGGTACCAGTTTCTGGATGTCTTTCGTAACGTGGATCCATTATTAAGTTGAATAAAATTGTGCTGAGGGTCGAACCTTGGTGGACACCCACTTTGACCTCGAATCCACAAAGTGAGATAGACCTCGAATCCACAAAGAGCTGGCACCGGTTGCGAGTATAGCCATCCATAACAAACGACCCTTTCTGACTTAGGGGACGTTTCTCATTCCAACAGTGGACGTATACAACATTTATTAAAGAACATAATAAACTCTACAACATAATAAACGCTTTTGCTCATACATTATCGGTTCAAATATCATTTAAAAATCAATTCTTTGGATTTAACCCCATGAAACGCATATGTTTTTGATATGGTATAAGAACCCTTTAATTGCCCTGTTTGGAACGACATGTGATTTTGTAATGTTCTCTATAATTGCAATTACTTTTACCACCACTTGAATTCTCGCGTTTATGTTTATCCTTTCTAGAAATGCAATGTGATTTTTTTTCTTCGTCGATTGGATTTAAATGTCGCACCAACTAAGGTCGACAGTTCATAATCAACATTGTATTGACGACCACCTTAACAAAAATTGGGCCCAATTATTCTTCTACAAGAAACACTACTACAATCTAACATCAATTTTATGAGGATATAGTGAAGATTTGACGAAAATATGCAGATTATTAGTTTAAGGCATTGGTGAAAGAAAAACTGAGCGTCATTCAACTGATACAATTATAAATGAAGAAGGTCCATTTCTTACTGACAAAAGTATATTGCCAGTGAATTTAATGAAATCTACCTACAAGAAATAGGCCGGATCTATTTAAGCTTATTGAATATACAAAGACATATAGCAAAGAGCAAAACATTAAGTAATGACAAAAATGTTGATGATGTAACTATAAATCGTAATATTATTTAATCAAATAAATACGAGTATGTAGAAAAATGGACAGATGTAGAAGAACAATGAAAATCGTTTTACCATGTGTGTTGTTTTCTTATTTAATTTTAATTCATGTATATAATACAGGAATCTGTGTTACAGTTACTTTTGATATAAAAAATATTACATCGAATTCAGCTTCGATGTCTCTCCCAGTTCTCACAAATACCAATCCATATACATAACGTTGTATGAAAATTAATCAAGCATTAATATTAATACATCTAAATATGCGTTCACTGTTATTGATTATTATGTTTATTATTTAATTGCGGTATTAATATTGATAACTTATAAATATTTGCGCAGAACTTGTACACATATAAGGCATTAATTATAATTAGAGCCGCTCGTTTCGTCCGCGTACCAGAGGCGTCACCTTCGGGGCTTTGTAATTCAAATAAATTAAAATAAGTAATGCTACATAATAAAATAATCCTCCGGACAAGGAGGAAGCCTTCGTGCATCACGTTTCGAGTAGGGAATACGAATAGGTCGTGCCGAAGCAGAGTATTAAGTACCTGGGAGTCTGTATTGATAGTTCCCTCTCGTTTAGGGAACATATCAAACAGACGCTGGAAAAGGCTGGCAGAACTGTCTCGGCCCTTAGTCGTTTGATCCCAAACATTAAGGGCCCCAGGGCGGCAAAAAGGAGAGTTCTCAGCGGGGTGGTGCAGTCGATCTTATTGTATGCCGCCTCGGTGTGGATGGATATATTGAGAAGGGAAAAGTGGAGGAGAGAGCTCACCAAAGTCCAGAGCAGAGCAGCGCTAAGGGTTTGTAGTGCATACAGGACCGTATCGGCAGCGGCAACGCTGGTGATAGCCTGTATACCACCCATTGACCTTTTAGAAAGGGAGAGACGGGAGGTGTACGGAGGAGCTGACAGAGGTGCAGCAAGGGAGAGCCTATGGGAACACTGGCAGGAGATATGGGAGGCGGAGTCTCGAGGAAGATGGACGAGGGTGCTAATCTCGGACATAAGGCCATGGTGCGAAAGGGCACATGGCGATGTCGGGTATTATTTAACCCAGGTTCTTACTGGTCACGGTTGTTTCGAGGACTACCTGTTGGATATAGGCAAACGCGAGAGCAGAGAGTACTGGTCCTGTGGAGAGGTCGACGATGCCGGCCACACATTGTTCAGCTGCAAAAGGTGGATAGGAGAAAGGAGAGCTGCGGAGCAAAAGATAGGACATGCTATCATTGTAGATAACATGATCCCGATCATGCTCGAGAGCAGGGAAAGATGGACAGTGGTGGAGCAGATGGTAACGGCCATCATAGAGGAAAAAAAGAAGGAGGAAAGGGAAGTGGGGAATGAATAAGTATCCTGATTGATATGCCGAAGAGAAATAAAGCGAGAGCGGTTCCTCTTCGGCATTACACTGATAGGATAGCGGAGGGTTTTTAGTCGGTAGGCGTATACGAATCCGACACTACCTGGCCAAACAATAACAGAACACCAGAGGTCAGGTGTCTTTTGAGGATTTTCCCCTCGAGAGAAAAAAAATAATAATAAAATAATAATAAGTGCGTACTTAGACGTTATTCATTACCCAACACTGTAAAACACTTATCCTCCTAAACAACCTTCTCAGCTGGATTAGTTCAGTTAGACAGTTACAGCTTAGGTATGTTTCTACAGTTGGTTCAGCAAGCGATATTCGCCACGGTAAAAAAGTATTCTTATATGAAAGGAACAACCGTTCGACATCTAGTGATGTAATATTGACATTATTAATTAGCATGTATCTGTATGTATAGAGCATCCACTATTTGCAGTGACTCCACTAACGACAAGGAAGGATTTTTGTATTGACTCAACTAGTCCCTTATATTTGTTATAAAAAATTGAAAACCTGATTCAACCTGAGGATCTTGCAATATCGCTTGATTCTCCCTGATAATAGCTGCCTCCTTAGGATTAAACTGTAACATTACTGCCTTCATTTTCTAAAAATGCTCAAAATAATAAAATGCCGCCACAAATTTATGTTGCCACAAATTTAAGATCGGTTTCTGAGTAGTCGAGGACCGCAATTTTACATTACACCTTCATATTAGATAAATTGACTACGTTTATTAAAATAATAGACTCCTGAAATTGTTTATTCTCAGCATCAGTGGTTTGTTTCTGTCGATTGAAAAATGATCACCCTACTTCTTGGACAGCAAAGTGGATATACCAAATATCTATATCACCTCTGTTTATAGGATAGTTATGCAAATAAAATAATTGTCAGCAAAGCATTGTTTGGTCTTTGAGAGACGCTATGACCGTTGGAAAAACCAATATTGTTCACGAGCCATTAATAAAGAGAGAAAAATGAAACAGTTTGTGGACAAGTCAGGTGATTCTTCTAAAAATACATTTGCCAAGAATGTCTAGCATCGAGTATGGAAAAGCAAAGATTTCTGACAGTCCACAAATTCGAAAACTGGTACAAGATCCAAATTTTAACAGATATATGACCATTGTAGGATCTGATGCATGGCTTAGTAATGTATCTGCAATTAAAATTTTTCTGGGCAGTCACAAGGCGACTAACTACCAAGAACTAGTACATAAGATGCTAAAATGTTTTGAAAAATTGGAGCCAATATAAGTATCTATTAAATTATATTTTTTCCATAGTTCGTTAGACAAATTTTCTTCTAACTTAAGAAATTATAGAGAGAAACAATGTGAACAGTTTCATCAGAATATCTGAAAGATGGAAAAAAATGTATCAAAGAAGGTGGGATCGTCACGCGATGGCCGATTACTTTTGGAGTCTGCAGAGGGGAAAATATAAAAGAAAATGGTACAAAATACTTTTTTATATTTATTTAAATTTCCTGCATCAATTATTCTTTTTATTTTCTTGTTAGATTTCATATATAAAAAAATTCAAAGTTTGAGGGATTGCTTATTTCATTTTGTTTTTTTTACTTTGCATTAATATTTATTACGTATTTTTATTTCAGAAACTATAGCCAGTCAAGAGAAAGTAATACCATTTTCAAAATCAGGGACAGTAATGTACTGGAAATCGACTTTTAAATTCCTGGCAACAAATTGACTGTTCCTCAGAGTGTAATATGTATATCTCACCAACCCTATTTTACCTCAAAAGTGAAACCCGTCTCTGGAATAACTTATACATGGACGGGGTATAGTATTTTACTATTTCAGTGAAATTGGTAGTGATTATTAATATAAAGTACCTGGGGGTAATAAGGCCCACTGCACTTTTTTAGCGATTAAGCGAATATAAAGTGACTCCAGCGCCATGTACTGATCAGGGGTAGTACTATTGGCATCATCACCACAGAATATTTAACATATTACAGCTTGGTGGCTTACTGTAAGACAGGCCGTTATATTTTAGTGCGTGTTATAAAGAAGTTATTTCCAACACTCTATTGCTAGACACTATTCTCTATAAATCATAATATTCAATTTCATCGGAATATTTCAACAAATTTTGCTTCTTTTTGTTATCATAACCTACAATTATTAATTCATAAACACGACAGGCAATAAGGCCCGGGCCTTAATTTCTGCAATGCCTGGAAATAAGGCCGGCGGATCTTAATTTTTGTCTGCTAGACATAAAGGTATAATTTTTACAGAAAAAGAACAGAGGAATACGAGGAAACTAGGTCGAAAATATGATGGCAGAAGCATTAGATTTAATCAACCGTGGTAAGTCTCAGCGATATGTTGAGGAGAAATGTGGAATGTCGAGAATAACGCTCAGAAACCACATAAAAACCAGAAGTACAAAGAGGAAATTGGGTAGAAAGATAATTTTGACAAAAGAGGAAGAAACTGACTTGGAGAATAAAATTGTGACACTTGAAGATAAAGGTTTCCCACTTACAGCAAAATCATTAAGGTGATCTGTGTTCAGATATGTGGAGCAGAAGGGCATTAGACATTGTTTTAATAAGGACACACAACTTGCTGGGAAGGAATTGTTAAGAATTCTTTTGAAAAACCGTCCCAGGATTTCTAAGCACAGATTTATGAATCCTGCACATGGACAAAAATTAAATCGCTATATTGTCAATGACCATTTCAGAAAGCTAAGTGAGTTGCTAGAACGCACAGGACTAAAAGATAAACCTTCAAAAATTTACAATATGGATGAGAAAAATTATCGTTTGGCCCTTCATCATCAACAAAACGTCTTAGCTGCCAAAGGGTCAAAACGAGTGCACCTTTCTCAAGAACACGCTCAAAATATTACAATCGTTGCATGTGCAAATGCCCTTGGACCTGCTATTCCCCCAGTAATTCTTTCCAAGTGCAAAAGAATGAAACCTACTTACTCCTATCGTTTACCTGATCCAAGGATCGAAAGTTATGATGACTCCCAAGGGAAGTATGACTTTAGATACGTTTAATGCGTGGCTTGATCAATTTATCGAGTACATGTCACCGCCACCCGTGATTTTAATTTTTGATGGCGCCAAATGCCACTTGGATATTGCTATAGCCGAAAAATCAGATTAACATGGAATTCACTTGTATTGCCTGTCTAGCAACACTACCCACGAGCTCCAACCAACGGATAAGGCAGTATTTAGGGCATACGAAGCGTATTGCGATGACGAACTCATTAAATACTGGGATAAACATCCTGACCGCGATTTAACCAGAGAGAGATTCGCAGATGTTTTTGTTACAACGTGGGAGAAAACAATGACAATTTCAAACATCACAAACGGTTTCCGAGCTACAGGCATTTTTCCCTACGACAGAGACATTCTTCTATTTGAGGCATTTGCTCCTAGTCTACCAACTGAACGACCTGACGTTAGCGAACGCCGTAGACCAGATGAGACCAAACTGATTCAGAATACCTTATCTTTAGCCGTAATACGTCAAAATTTACTGAAAAATGCCGAAAATTCATTTTCCAAAGTGTTGCCTACATCAGATTAACAAAGAAAAAGAATAAGTCCTCAACAAGACGTAAAGCCCTAAATTATAAGGCTGTAGAAGTTAAACGGATTGCCAAAACTTTCTATCGAATCCAAACCTTGTGATCCACGAGTGAAGAAAAATGGGAATGTGTAATTTGTGACACGGAGTATATCGCTGATATGAGAAGATGTGCTCATTGTGGATGTTGAGCCCATGAGAAGTGTGCTGGATTAACAGCTGATGATACAGACGATTTCCTGTGCCCAGAATGCTTGCCGTAGCCGTACTTAACCTTTCTACATTTTATTTAAATATTTACGAGTCTTGAGGATTGTTTCATATGTCATTTTCACACTATATCATTATTTATACCATGGGATTTATTATCTGCAGTTGCAGGTTTTAAGGCCCAAAGTATTACTTTTAAGTTCTGATATGTTATTCTCTTTTATTAGTTTTTGGGGTTAAAATTTAATTTGTTAGTGTCAAACACTCCTCATATGCATTTAACACTATTAAAATTATTTTAAAGTATATAGTCTTTTTTCAAAAAAACAAAAATCCTTAGGTGGGCCTTATTACCCCAAGGTACCTTAAATGTTAAAAAAATATCTCTTTTGTTATATGGATTTTAAAAAAATGTATGCTTATAAATTTCATATTTAACAAAGGAAGTATTCCATAGAACGTACTATGGCTACTCAATTTTTATACGTAATATAAATAAATTAATAATACAAATAAATAATAAAAAATGCAAAATTCCGCTTGCAAATATTTGCACTTGCTTACGTCTACGTAAACCTTTAAGCGAAATATCATGAAATTTAAATGTTTTTTTTGTCAGCACACCTGTTCAATTTAAGCGTATTTGTTTTTGTGAATTATAATCGTCGATTCTCTTTAAAAAATTACCTAACGACATTTCCAATCATAAACAAATTTATTTATCCTTACTAAATTATGGGTAAAAGTGCAAACAGCGCGAATAAAAAAAAGCATGTTTTTTTCCTGATGAAGGCCAGTATCTTCACAGAACAATAAAAAATTCGTAAAAACTCGAAAGTATTCTAGTGGAGTCAGGGGCGTAGTAGCGTTTCTCTTTAGGGGATAAATCTACAGAATTATTAAAAAAGAAAAATAATATTTTAATTTCCGATAGTATATCAAGTGAGATGAAGATTACATATTTTTATTATTTCTAAATAGTAATATTACAGCACGGCATATTCCTATTCTCGCTGTTATTTCCTTTATTCACCAGATCTTTCTATCGCGATTCATAGGTATTTATGTATCTGCATATTCTCTATGACGGTGTTCGCTATAGTCAGGTTTACTTGGTTTTGTTTCTATGAGGCGCTCATTAACTGGACGATGTCATCAACATACCTCAAGTTATTAACAACTTCTTCATTTATAATTATTCCTACTGACTCTTCTGCCAATATTTCGTTAAAAATAGATTCGTTTTAAAGGTTGGATAGGTTTGGCGATATAATTCATCCTTGCCTTACGCCACGGCGAATCTCCGTTTCTTCCGTCAATTGGTTTTCAACTTTTGTATTAGCCATTTGGTTCTACTGTAAGTTCCTGATTACTGCTCTGACGTCATGTGGGTTGATGTCTTTGCTTAGGAGTAGTTGATGGAACTTATCATGCTTCGCTTTATCAAAGGCCTTTTCCAAATCGATGTAATATGTAAACACATCCTGATTTCTGTCTAGACACCATTGGAAGAGAACGCTAATTCCAAAGAGTGCTTCCTTTCTTCAAAGACCTTCGCGGAATCCAAACTCTGTACTGCTTATATCTTCTTCAAACTTTGTATATATTATTATTTAATGAAAGATCTTCAAGAACAACTTTAAAGTGTAACTCATGAGCGCAATGATTCGTTCAATAATATGAGCATTCTCTTGGATTTGATTTCTTGGAAATAAGCACAAAGGTAGACAATAACCACAACTTAGAGGTTTGTGTGTTTTTTTGTATTGATTTTGTATTTTAATGATATTGACGAGATCTCTAGAAGAGTATTCAGTTACATCGTCATTAAATAGTTTGACAGTAGAGTTTCACAGTTTCCAAGGCATATTCCATTTCTCATCTTAATATTTTTAAGTGTACGTTGTTCACTTTTAAGATCGGCTTTCGAGTTCTTTCGCAAAGAACTTCCCAAGTGTATATTATCTACCTCTACAGTTTGTTCCTAACCTCGGTTATTAAACACCCATATGCTCTCGACTATATTACTAATAATTTTGTTCTTATTACATCCATTCATTGTCCTTTGTATGCGTGTGTAAGTTGCAAAATTGATATTTTCAAGTTTTAATTTACTTTTATCTATATATACAACCCCTTATATTAGGGAATCGGTTTAAAGATGATATAACTTCTTTCTAGAAATGCATTTTATAAAAATTTTCACCATTATAAACTGATTTATTTATATAATTTTTAATCAGTTATAGTCTTCATTTCTCTTCCTATACTATATCTCTTTTTCGTTGAAAGTCCACTAGAACTTTTGCGGGGCGGAAAGAAAGACATTATTTATATAGTTCACAGGGACTTTTATATTTAAGGGGACCAAATGCAAAAAATAATTTAATGGAACTAATTCTGTAGATCCAGCTGATCAATCCACATCTAGCAATATATTTATTTGCTTGTGAAAGTGTCTTAAAATAGTATGGGAAATTTTCTACTTTGCTCATATAGTATATTCAATTATATAATATATCGGTCATGGTACTTATTACTAAATGATTTATAAACTTTAGATTGTACTCTCTATTGCCAATTATAATTAAAATTCCAATTAGTCCAGACCCTAAAACGTTACAGTCGCTGTCAACTGAAAAGGCGCAATTCCTGTGGCACAGAATTATATAATCATAAATTTCCTCGTAACTTGTGACAACTATCTTAATTAGGTCGTTTTATTCTCCCGGCATCCTCCACCTCTTCATTCATTTAATATTCAAGATTGCTGCGTCTCTTATTAAATTTATTTTTTACTTCCTCCTGTGATAATAATTTTAATTATCCGGATCCGTTTTAAATAATATCTTAATTGTTATTCACTCCCCGTGGCGGCGACGATCACGCCATAAAACTAAAATGTTACTACTCAAGCCAGTGGCGTAGGTGGGTATAATCTCGACCTCATATCCTGAATGGTCATCTGCCTTTTTGTACAAAAAATATATATGAAATAATCGTAACTATACGACTTTTTATATTTTTTAGTTTTTGTTCACTATCGAATACGTCTTCCCTAATTTAAGTGAAGGAGATATTTTTATAACACCATGCCAATGATATTCTAAAAGAATATAATTTTAGAATTATAGAGTTGTGCTGAATCGGATTATCAAAGTTCACAATCATTCTGTATTAATAATGCCAAAGTATTGTTAACAAGGAATGATTCCGAAGTGTGAAATATTGAAGGATATTTGATACTAATTGAGAGTATCAAGATAAATCCAGAAGAAAACAAGGGGTGATAATATTAGAAGTGTATCAGTGCACACTCTTGTATTTTGAAAAATGACGTTCTTTGAAGAATGAAATCACGTTCGGAAAAAAAGTCCAGCAGATCATCATTCAATAAATTAGTAATCAATTACTTATACTCGTAGTACACAGGACGTCTGGGATAGTCTACTGGAAAAAGAGCTTGATATATGAAATAAAAGTAATAATAATACATTTATTGAAAAGAAGTTCAAGTAAAAGTGTCTCCCAAAAGGAAAATGTATCAACCAAATTGATTTACAACACTCCCTAAGCATTTGTTTAATTGATTATAAACATATGTTGATGATTAAACTGAAGAACAAGAATAAAACTTAAAATAGGCCTATATTAAAATGTTGTAAATATGATCTGTTTGTAATTTATATCTGACTGTTGCCACCGACATATTGTGTAGATAGATTATTGACGACATTCACTGCCCTATACGAAAAAGAGGATATGCTTCTATGAGATGGTATGGAAATTTTATTTTCGATTTACCTTAAATCTCTGCTATGAGTGTTAGTTCTCCACATTAACTTATTACATAAATAGTTGGGTGTATTGGTCTTTATAATATTTAAGATAAATGCGACAGTATGTATAAAACTCCTCACAGATATGTTCAATAAATTAAATGTAGGCATTTAAGGAGAAATATGATTAAATGGTGGTACGATTTTAAAATATCTCACACAGCCCTTCTGAATTTTTTGTAAACGATTTTTGTCCTCCTATCAGGTAGGGCCCGAACACAATATCTACATAATACAAATAAAATGAAATCATGGTTTCACTAATTGTAAGCAAAATTTTAATACTTGTCTAAATATGTTTTAAAATATACAACTGTTTTGAGGAAAAACATCTTGTTTATATATGTTATTGCTATGAATAGAAAATTTCAATGTAAAGTTAAACGAAACCCCGAGTTACTTTAAAGTCTTAATTACTTCATCATTAATTTTAATATTTAATTCATTTGTGCTGTGAAGTTGATGTGGTGTACTAAAAACGATATTTTGACTTTTAATAGCATTCATAATTAATTGTACTTTTTAATATCCATTCAAAAATAGTTTTTAAATATTTCTAATTTTATCAGCCGTGAACAAATTAGCACGTAAAAACTGTAGGGAAGTTGTATGTCATCAGCATACATATGTAGTTTGCATTTTAAAGAAATCTTTGGAAACTTTGCAGAAAAAATATTAAAGTGTCCTCAGTACAAAACCTTGTGGAATGCCCGTAACAGTTGATTTCATACAGGATACATGTATCGAGGAGTTTGTATTAATCCTAATAAATTCATATTTACCTGGAATAAAACCAGTAAAGTATGTTTTCACAAGTGCAAGAACGATGCACTTTTGGCTCTCAAACAACTAATATCTAAATAATGAAATACTTTATGCATATACTTATGCTTATTCAGTAAAGTTAAAAATGCAACTTGTGAAACATGCATTTTCTAAGGGTTGATATCCATACATATATTGTCAGTTGAACAATTATTGGCATAAATAGACGATGTTATTCCCTATAATTACTCGACCATCAACTATAAAATCCACAACCACATCTGATCAATAACATCTGATAATTTCTATATCTCGATATAGATAATTATGTAAAAATTGCCAGTGCACTTATTCGAGAATTTGCAAATAAATCATCTTAACATATTGCCCAAGGTTGCCTACTACTCTTGCATTATTTTGGTACATTTTTATGTGCTTCTGATTTTATTGCGATGAGTCTTTGACGCAAGTAAAAATAGGTTTTGGAAATCCCGCTAGTCCTAAATGCAAATTAATTCTAATAGTTGGAATCGCTGCGTCCGCTATTGATTAAATAATAATAGTTCCGCCTACGAAAATAACAACAATCCATTCTCAAACCCGAATTTTTTAATGAATAGACGTTCCTAGATGGATGGAAACTTACGGAATCTATCGGAGTTACAGATTTCCCGGAAATAAGTGGAGGATTTTTTTATATTCAGCTTATTTCAAGAATATTTTGTTTTTCGTATGTGTATGTTTCATATTTTTGTATGTTTAATTTAATATGAGCAATTACTTGTTAAATTCAGAATTATACATAGTGGTTATAAATAATTGCGCAGAATTCAAATTTCTGCGTGATTCCTGATCAAACCATCCACTGAATCGGTCTTTCTAAACTGAGCCCTAATTATACCGAATTCAGCCCCCGACAGAAAGACCGAACTGAGCCCCGTCTAAACCTTCTTTCGAAAAATAAGCAGCAATGTAAACATGACAGGCTCGTGACTGTTTAATTTTAACATATTATGTACAGCTTGTCAAGAATAGAAGCAAGTCTCAAAACTGCGATATGGGAAACCCACGAGGTGAGCAGTAAATAGCCTCGTCTGAAGACCAAAGACTAGATTGGGGAGGGCATATCGAGTGGATCGAATGTACACAGAGTTAGACCTGGCCGCGCGTAAAGTGCATCCTTTTCCCGCCTAATGCCTCACTCTTTCTTCTACGCATACATACTTATACATACGCATACATATCTTACACTTATTCCTATTCTTGACAAGCTGTACTGATCTTCAGTCAGTAATATTCTCATAATATAAAAATAACGGGTGCGAAACCTGGACTGTAGGGGAAGCAAGTAGGAAGAAATTAGAAGCTTCTGAGATGTGGTGTTACCGAAGAATGATGAAAATACCGTGGACTGATAGGGTTAGAAATGAAGAAGTATTAGAGAAAGTCGGCGAGAAAAGAAGTATGTGGAAAAACATAAAGAAGAGAAGAGATAGAATGGTAGGCCACTTTCTGAGACATGGGGGAATAGTCCGCGATATTTTGGAGGCAGAAATAGGAGAGAAGAAAGGCAGAGGTAGGCACTACTGCTCGTAAATAGTAAGGGATGTGGGTTGTAGCACAATTAGCGAAATGCGTAGGTTAGCACAAGATAGGAGAAGCTGGAGGTTAGCGTCCAACCAGTCTTAGGACTGATGACCTCATGATGATCAAAATAAGTTAAAAAATGTTTACCATCAGCATTTTTTAAGTAATCACAAAAAACCTACGAAAAAACTTTCCAAATTTTGCTTGCCTTTTAAAAGGTGCATAGACTTCAATAATTTTTTTAGACAATTTTGCTAAATTGCTTTTTGCTTTTTCCTCTTTAATTTGAGCGATGTAAAAGCCTTGTACGATGTTTTTCCCTGAGTTATCGTCGTTCGAAGCAAAACAGTTTTGACTACTCGAGACATAGTTTATTTCATCGCTATTTGTCAAATAAAAAATCTGAAAACATATCGTGGCTTGTTTTTAAGGCTAGATTCGGGTAGACTGTTCCGTTTATCGGCAAGATAAGAGAGATTTTATTGTGCAAATACCGATGAAATGAATAGTATATTATTTTTTCTTTTTGTCTTACTATAATTAACACTTTTTCATAAAAAAAAATATGGATTATTGCTAAAAAATGCATTAATCAATCTCCAAAATGAATAAAAAATAAAAAATTCATCCTTAAATTGAGTTTTAGCAAAAACGACAAATTCAATTATTCCGAACACAATGAAAAGAAAAAATTGCAGCGCTTTGAAATGTTCAGGGTCTCTTTGGGATACTTTGAGATTAAAAATAAACAGTCTACATCCTTAGTCTATCTATTATTTGTAATGTTTGTCCTAAGTTAAGTGAATATCCCTAAATATGCAATTTTTTAACTCTTTTCAATCAAAATTATTGCACCGAAATTATTTTTTATCAAAAACCAATAATTACAACCTGTAAAGAATACATTACAGTTTTTAAAACCGTACTGAAATTTCCTGTACGATCATTATTTTATAATTATCGAGTAATCGATAATTACCAAAGTCAAAACTGACATTGTTGCTTTGAACGACGATAAGTCAGCGACAAATCATCGTACAAGGCTTTTAGACAGCCCAAATTAAAGAGGGTAAAATTGTATAAAGAGCCTTATGATGAAATCACTAAAAATAATTTATTGACGTCTGTGGACCTTTTGACAGATTAGCAAAAATTTGGATTTTTCTTCCGACGGTTTTCTTATGATTACTCAAAGACTGTTGATATTAAAAAATGTTGAACTCTATATATGAAAACTAGAAACTTGGAGATTTAATTTACTTGCTTTGCGACTATTTTTTTCTACGTTACAGCCCTTTAAAAACCACCTAAAAATGTAGGATTTCTTTGCATCCCTTAATTTTTGTGCCTAGTTTGTTATAGTGTTACGTTATAATAAATAGTGTTAGTGACAAAATAAAATGCTTTAATACTAAATGAATTTAATAGTTCTAAATATTACAGATTAGTACTATCTTCTACCAAGATACCGAAAATTCAAATATGTTATTAATTCTAGTAATAATATAATAATGAATTACAAGATAAAATTAAATGAAAGGTTAATAATGTGTTTATTAACAAAAAAAGTCAAGTTAAAATAACTGTTGTAAATGCCCCCTTCCTTCGATCAAGTCTCCACCACCCCTTTAAAATTACTGGTGTAGTCAAAATCGATATACGATCATTCCAGCTATATTCAGAAAATCTACCAGAATAGTTACCCTCAGATAACAGTCGTTTTGGCCTTGCTTCCTTCCTGATTATTTCGCAAGTTATGCCTTTATTAAATTCGACCTAATCGAGCATTAACAAGCCGACCATCTGCATCCGCTCACATGTAAACAAGAAAAAAAAACGAGGTTGCCTTCAATGCCGCGCATTTCGCTAAAAATGCTAAAAGACCCGAACGGCAAGGACAAGGAAAAGGTATCCACTAATGAGAATAAAGGATATATAAATAAGAATTAAGAATGCCAAACAAGAAAGCAGAATTTAAATAATTTAGCGGCACGCAAGTAAAACTTCTCGTTAATACGCGATAAAAAAAGGGTTTTGTGATTCTATTCTGCTTTATTGTGAGAAAGCCATAAAGGTAGATCTTTGAGGTTCTTCAACGATTATTCTATGTTTATGTCGATATTCGAGTTTTCAAATAATACCTGTTGTTACGTATTTGGTTGTATAATACATCTAAAGAACAATAAATTAATTATTATATTATACTATATTCTAATTACTTACAATGCGAATAAAATATCTATATTAATTATAATTAATATACATATTTAAGTGGCAGACAACAACTTGGGGTGGAATGTGTCCTATCCACCTCCAAATCAATAGGTGTCGTCTGGGAGACGTTCCCGATCAGAGACAGTCAAAACCCGATCGATCCGACACGATTTAGTTGAGTTATCGTATTAACAAAACAAGTTTCTCAAATGGTCCGCCATCGTGCTTTCTCATGACCCATGGACAGGGTGGGGTGTGTCCTATCCACCTCAAAATCAATAGGTGTCGTTTGGGAGATGTCCCCGATCAGAATTAGTCAAAACCCGATCGATCCAACACGAATTAGTTGAGTTATCGTGCTAACAAAAAAAATTTCTCGAATAGACCCAAGGGAGGGGTGGTGTGTGCTATCCACCTCAAAATTAATATGTGTCGTCTGGGAGACGTCCCCGATCAGAGTCAGTCAAAACTCGATCAATCCGACACGATTTAGTTGAGTTATCGTGCTAACAAGAATAAATGCCGACGACAACGATGACACACACACAGCAAAAACATTTTAAAAACCATTTTTTTTATCTTTGAACCGAAAAACGAAAAATATACCAAAAAAATAATTTTGTTTTTTCACTTTTTCTTTACACGACTATATTACTTTCCGCTTATAGTGGAGTGCGGAAAAGTAAAATGCTTAAAACTAAAATTTGTCTGGGCGTCTAATTGTTTAAATACTCGTATATAGTATGGAACTTCTGCTTTGATTTCTTTCAATTCGGTGTATGCTTCATCTTGTTTGACTCTAAAGAATCTTTCAGAGGTGTATGATTCCCATAGTTCTGAGCATTGCTGTGGGAGCAGCATATTCAGTTTATATTTTAAGCCATCATGTTATACTTTACCAAAAGCCTGGGCAACATCTAGGAAGATGGTTGAGCAGACTTCTTTGTTTTCTAGAGATTTCTCGATGATGTCAGTCATTCTATGAATCTGCTCTTCGGTTGAGCTGGCCTTCTTTAAAGCCAAACTTGTGATTTTGAATTACGTTCCTTTCTTCAATGATGGGTTTCTTCAGCCTTTTCAGAAGTATTTTTTCAAACAGTTTGGATAAAATAGGCAGTAACCTATATTCAGTAAAGCCCTCAATATAACTGGGGGCTGTGCCTGGTTTTTGAATCATGATGACTTCTGCAACCTTCCATATCTCAGAAATATACCTTAGTCTGAATGCGGCATTAAAATAAGATGTGACAGTTTGATTATTGCTTTCTTCGGAAGTTGTATTACCACTTCTCCAGTTATTAGATCAAACCCAGGAGCATTCTTAGGATCAATATTTGTTTGTATTTCATTAGCATTTTCTTTAGGAGAGGTTTGTCTAATGTTTATATTTTCTTTGTCATGAACTTCCCAGTTCAATAGTTCTTCACATTCGCTTGGTTAAAAGGTGTTTTCAAGGCGTTCTGCGAATCTATTAGTTTTTGCATATTATTTCCAACCCAGCTACCATGAGTGCCATCTGCATTTCTGATTGGAGGGCTTTGCACGATTGGCCTCTGCAGCGATGAGATGAAAACTAATTCATAACAGGCCTCTGTATAACATGCGATGGCAATGTCGTTGCTATAGAAACGGACATTGGTAACGTATCGATTTTTAGTCTCTGAGGGGGCTCGATGGAATATATACTTTGTTATTAGTATATTATTTTGTATGATTAAAAAAATAATAATATTATATAAACCTATTAATCGTAACTGAAAAATCTAATCAATATAATCCAGAACTGTAAAGAATATTGCAACGTCGAAGTTAATTGGTTTCGGTAAATGATGTTTAAAAAAGATCAGCGGATTTCCTGGCAATATATCACTTGAACCTTGTACTAAAATTGGTAAAAAATTGGGATAGATATTAGTAATTATCTTTATTATTTCGTTACAGTACAATAGTCCCTCCTCAATACAATATTGCCTATCAAAGTAAACTCGATATACAGGAAAATAAATGAAAATAAAATCAGGTAACTTAGTAGGCCATTTCACTTAATTCATCATGTTATTTTAATTAACCTGAGCTTTTATTACAATATTTGGAAATGTTTGGAAATTCACAGCTCCCTGCTGTTATATGGATGCATATCAAGACATAACCTGTATCGAGAAACATATCAGGCGACGCCGACGCGGTAAATCTGAAGAGGGCGTTAATCTTAACGTCAAACGGATATGACATGAGACCAGTCAATAAACAATTATACCGCAAGCAGTTCCTTATTTATTTTGACGTAATAGAGATCCGCAATATATGACGGATTGACTGATGCTGTATCTGATAAAATACAATGTCAATATAATAAAATAAAATAGACCGTTGTGCGAGAAAAAAAATTGGTGTCAGCGTTTGTTATATTTAAGCTTTAGTTGTCTTGTCTACAAGTTAATTATTCTCTAACAGACATTTTAAAGAATAGTAGTGAAAAAACTGCAACCACAAAATAGCATATTATATACTGGTGAGGTATAAAATATAACGAAAAAATAGATAAATATACTGCTTGTCAATAATAGGAAAAAGTGTGAGATTTCTCTATGTATGCGTAAAAAAACAGTGAAGGCAGCATTTGGTTATTTACTTAGACCAGGCTATTTACTACGCACCTCGTGGTCAGTCCGATAAAGACTTGTTCCTATTCTTGACGAGCTAGTACACAGTAATAAGAATAATTTACTTAAAGTAGAAATAATTAAAGTTACCCACAACAAGTGGTGCATGAGCGGTGTTCCACTTGGACAACTACGCAGCAGCCGAGATGCTATCGCATACACTTCAGATATTTGAATCGACGTAGGTACAAGCAATTTATTGAACATTAAACACCTTGCAATTAGACACCATCTTTCGAAATTATTTTTTAGTAAGAACAAAAGCGCCTTTGATATATTCTTAATGAAGTGGTTGGTCAAAAGATATGCAGTATTTTAAATAAAATTCTCTTTCTAGTATATCTATGGTCCCTCTGTGACCTGTGTGCTTTCTTTATCATATATTGCTAACGAAAATATCGAATTTAGGTTGACTAAGACCGCGCCACGACATCTAGTCAAATGATACCCTTCAACACCTTGAATTGGAAAATTACATAAAATTCTATAAGGCGTTTTCGAGTTCGAGTATATTTCGAATTTCATGATTAATTCGAACTTTTATCAATAATAAAGTTGTGAGTTTTTATTTATAGACCTGAGATTAAAGCTACGTAAATTCAATGGAGTTTAAATTTTGCTATTTTGGTGACCACTGAATGGGTCTTCGTCATCCAATTTAACTGGAACCCTTCATAAATACGTGATCACCGCTGAATTTTGATTATATATAGGTACCCTTGAAATTCTGCCGTAGGAAAACTTTCCCCCTTTTAATGGTATGAGGTGTATAATTTCATTATTTTTTGTATAAAACTTAACACCGGTGTAATTGCTAAAGTACACCACTGTAATAAACTTTTATACATTTTAGATATAAAATTAATATAAATACACCAAAATATAGTACACTTTACTCCGGATGGTGTAGATTATAATCCCTACGTGATAACTATCTTTGCAGAGT
Source organism: Rosalia funebris (assembly GCA_037954035.1). Classification (NCBI taxonomy): domain Eukaryota; kingdom Metazoa; phylum Arthropoda; class Insecta; order Coleoptera; family Cerambycidae; genus Rosalia; species Rosalia funebris. Next base: position 40,128,676 of record JAZFAV010000015.1, read on the forward strand.
GAATATCGAGTATGTATGAATGTACACAGAGTTCTATCCGGCCGCGCGTAAAGTGCATCTTTTTCCTTCCGAATGCTGTCTCACTCTTTCTTATACTCATACATAGAGAATCTCACACTTTGTCCTATTCCTGACATGCTGTACTTATCAGCATTAGTTCAGAAGAATATAAAATACTTCGAACAGTGGAAGAACCGTTGAGATAAGTGCATATTATCTAATGTTCTACATATTTTGAAGGAGATTGAAGTTTTCAAAATGTTAAATTAAAAAAATTAAATAAAAAATTCTTGTTTTTTTTGGGGTACTCCCCAAATATTATAAAATATTATAATGATTTCATCATTTCATCATTTCATTTCGATAAAACATCAAATAAAAGCGTGTTATCTTTAAGCATTATACATGGCCACACTGTCTTCTTCCTTATCACCAAGAAAGTATCATATATCTCTAAAGAGATTGGCGAATTTTGATTAACTGAAACCATACCACGACATCTGGTGTCTGGACTTTTACTTATTCCAAAGAATGAAGAAGAACTTAAAGGGAAATCATTTTCAGCATGTAGAAGAGGTCAAGAAAAAATCGCTGGAGACACTTGACAGAATTAGTTCAGAAGAATATAAGAATACTTCGAACAGTGGAGAAACCGTTGTAATGAGTGCATATCATCTAATGAGAAGTATTTTGAAGAAGATTGATATTTTCAAAATGTTTTCTTAATTTAAAAAAATTAAATAAAATTTTTTTTGGTACTCCCAAATATTATAAACATTTTAATATTTCATTTCGATAAAACATCAAATAAGAGCATGTTATCTTTGAGCTTTATACATGGACACATTGCCTGCTTCCTTACCACCAATAAAATATCATATATCGCTAAAGAGGTCGGCGAATTTTTGGTTAACTAAGACCATACCACGACATCTGGCATCTGGTGAGTCTGTGGCGACGCCGCCGGTGTCCTCTCCGCCGCTCTCGTACTTCTTTGTGTCGGCGGAGGAGGCAATGCGTGTGTGCAAGCACAAAGAGTCAAGGGAAGACATCACGTAGACAAGAACAGGCGTCTCGGAGGATCTACTTTTCTCGAAACCTAACCGGGACCGAGGCACACGTGCAAACGCGTTTCTTGTCCGACATGACATAGTGCTATACGGTTTATGGTAAGAACGTCAAGATAGCCGCGCACACCTGCATTTTTACAATGAAGTCGGACACCTGAGATTTCAACATTCCGCGATTACCGCCCGGCTGGGCCTACAGAATCTCCGTATATAAACCTTTACTTATATTCCGCTTTCTTTATTCGTGGAACTTAAGAATGAAAAATGATTTCGACCGAAGCTTCGGGGCATTACACAGACGCTACTCTGATGGCGTTCCGTTCATAAACAGAATCTCACAACTGTGTTTTGTTGTGTTCACATGAAGTACCAAAATCGTGTCTGCGGTAGTCATCTGGATCTGTGCCGTGTGAAATTTATAACAACGTCTTCGGTGACGCTGTACATACCATTTAGTTATTGAATCTGGAATTTGGGAATCCGGGGCATTCCCTAGGTATTGGGGGTTAAATGAAATGGTATAACAGAAATATTTGTGAAATTTGTAAAACATGGTCTCTATTATCCTTCAGCTCGCCTAAATATTGACCTATCTTTGACAAAACACAAACGGCACGCAATTCAAATCCTATAGTTTCAACTAAGACACCCTATATCACCAGTGGCGGCGACAGAGGTGGGCATGGGTGGGCGAGCACCCAGGCAAAATCCTTTTCGCCTAACCAGTCGCCCAACCTCTTACAACACTGTTATATCACATTTGCACATAACATAATAATTTATTTAACGCCCTCGCCCACCTGCCTATTTTCGCCTAACCCCAAATAATGCTAGCGCCGCCACTGTATATCACAAAGAACACATAGTTCAATTAAATATATGTATATATATATATATATATATATATATATATATATATATATATATATATCATCATCATTAGGTCATCAGTCCTAAGACTGGTTGGACGCTAACCTCCAGCTTCTCCTATCTTGTGCTAACCTACGCATTTCGCTAATTGTGCTACAACCTACATCCCTTACTATTTGCGAGCAGTAGTCTAATCTAGGCCTACCTCTGCCTTTCTTCACTCCTATTTCTGCCTCCAAAATATCGCGGACTGTTCCCCCATGTCTCAGCAAGTGGCCTACCATTCTATCTCTTCTCTTCTTTAAGTTTTTCCACATACTCCTTTTCTCGCCGACTTTCTCCAATACTTCTTCGTTTCTAACCCTATCAGTCCATGGTATTTTCATCATTCTTCGGTAACACCACATCTCAAAAGCTTCTAATTTCTTCCTACTTGCTTCCCCTACCGTCCAGGTTTCGCAGCCGTAAAGTGCCGTGCTCCATACATATGTTTTCAAAAATCTCTTCCTTGTTTCTAAGTTTATTACCCCCGAGCATAAAAGTGCTTTCTTTTTGTTAAAAGCTACTCGACCCTGTGCTATTCTTTGTTTTATGTCTTTATCGCTTCTTCCATCCCAATTTATTTTACTTCCTAAATAAGTGAAGTCTTTAACTTCCTCCAATCTTTCATTATTAATTTGTACTTTCGTTTTTGCTCTGCTCTCGCGCCCTCTGCACACTAACACTTTAGTTTTGTTTTTATTCACCCTCATTCCGTATTCCTCTGTCAACACTGCCTCCATTTCGTTCAATGCTGATTCTAGTTCCTCCTTACTAGATGCTAATACTGCTATATCATCCGCGAATCTCAGCATTTTTAGTTTCTGTCCCTGTACTTTAATCCCGAAATCTACTCTATCTTTTACCACATTAATCGCCTCTTCGATGTACAGATTAAAAATTAGTGGTGATAGCGTACATCCTTGTCTTACTCCTTTCCTAATACCTACTTCCCTTTCTTCCCCTTCTACTTCTATAACAGCAGTTTGCTCTATGTATAGATTGTGTACTACTCTCCTATCTCTATACTTCATTCCCGCGCTCTTTAGTATCTCGAACATTTTTTCCCATCTTACGTTATCAAAAGCTTTTTCTAAATCTACAAATCCTATATAAGCGTTCTTTCCTTTTTCTATTGTTTTCTCTAACATTACTCTTAGCGCCAGAATAGCTTCGCGAGTTCCCCTATTTCGCCTAAACCCGAATTGGTCTTCTCCTAGTATTTCCTCCGCTCTATTTTCCATCCTCTTCTGCACTATTCTAGTTAAGATTTTTGACGCATGGGAAGTTAGGCTAATCGTTCTAAAGTTCTCGCATTTGTCGGCTCCTCTCTTTTTCGGTATAGTAACGATAATGTTCCTCTTATAATCCTCCGGCATCTCGCCCGTTTCGTATATGTATTTTACCAGTTCAAACATCTTATTTACTACTTTCTGTCCCGCACATTTCAAAATTTCCGCTTGTATTTTATCTACACCCGGCGCTCTATTATTCTTTAGCCCCCTTAGTGCTATTTCAAATTCCTCTCTCAATATAGGTTTTCCTACATCTTCCCTATCGATGCTAGATTCTTCCTCTAATATCTCTCCTAATTCCTGACCCTCGTATAAATTTCCCAAGTACTGCTTCCATCTATCCGCTTTCTCCTCTCTTCCTATCAGTATGTCCCCCGATTGACTCCTAACATTTCTACTTATTGTTCCTACATCCCTGAAGTTCCTCTTAATTATTTTGTAAGCCTCATCGGTCTTACCTACTTGCAACTTATCTTCTACTTCTTTGCATTTCTCCTCTATCCATTGTTCTTTCGCTTTTCTACATTTTCTAATGATTTCCCACTTTATTGCCTTATACGTTTTCAGTCCTTCTTCGTCTCGTCTGTTTTTGTAGCCTCGTCTCTTTTGCATTAAGTTTAAGATTTCGTCCGTTATCCAGGGTTTCCTAGCTTCCCTTTTATCGTGTCCTAAAACGTCCGTAGCCGCGGAAGCTAGACTATTCTTGATACCCTCCCACTCAGTTTCTGCGTTCTTGATTTCGTCCTTACTCGTTTTATTTATTAATTGATCTGTTTTCTCCTGGAACTTATCTTTCATATTCTGATCCCTCAATATGTCTACATTTATACGTTTCTTATCCTTCCGGGTTTTCAGATTTTTGAACTTTAATCTAGCTTTCATGACTACCAAGTTGTGATCGCTGTCTACATCTGCTCCTGGATAACTCTTACAGTCTTTTACTTGATTTCTAAATCTCTTCCTAACCAGAATGTAGTCTATCTGATACCTGTCTATCCCTCCTGGCATTTTCCATGTGTACCGCCTCCTAACGTGATTCTTGAACAATGTGTTCGCGACTACCATCTTGTGCTTCTCACAGAATTCTATCAGTCTGCTACCTCTCTCGTTTCTGTTTCCTAATCCATAAGGCCCTACAAATTCTCCTTCTTTCCCCTCACCTACGACTGCGTTAAAATCTCCTACTATTATTAAATTTTCATGACCCTTCACAAATCCTATTACCTGCTCTATGTCCGAATAAACGGCTTCTAACTCTTCCTCGCTGTGGTTAGAAGTAGGCATGTATACTTGCACTATTACTGTTTCCACTGGCTTCGAATCTAACCTAACCATCATTACTCTCTCGCTGTATTGTAGGTAGCTATCTACACACTGTCCTGCGTTCTTCCGCATAACGATCCCTACTCCCGCGTTTCCATTTACCGATCCTGTGTGTATTACCCTATAGTCACCGCTCCAAAAATCTCCTACTTCCGGCCAGCGCATCTCACTTATACCTATTATATCTAATCCTAACCTATCCATTTCTATCTTCAGATTTTCTAGCTTCCCTGCCTGTCTCATGCTTCTGACATTCCACGCTCCGACTCGTGAAATGCTACACTTCTTATTATGATTGCACTCGATCACGTCTCCCGGAACAGTCCTCACCCGGAGATCCGAACGGAGGACTATTTTACCTCCGGAGTTTTTTGTCCCAGGAGACGCCATCATTAATTTAGGATAAGCTTTCTGCTAGCTGTTCTGAGGATTATAATGTGGTGGTTTCCTCTTGCCTTCCACATCGCAGTCGTGTGTGTCATAGCACCATACCAACCCCCACGGTTTCTGCCACTATGACTACTGAAAGAGCTGCTGCCCTCCTTCAGGGACTTGTCTTAGTCTGGTTTTTCAATAAGGACCCCCCCACTATGGTTAAACCTATGGTACGGCTCCTTAAATCATTAAAACGCGCAAGCCGACCCACCCGTTCCAGTTTGCACTAGAACTTCGTCAAGGTTCAAGTCCTATCGGATCGGATATATATATATATATATATATATATATATATATATATATATATATATATATATATATATATGCGAATAGACGTATATTAAATATTAAAATACGAAAAAAAATTAAACATTAGTTATCTATTTTAACTGTTTGAACAGTATTTTATATTATTCTGGCTTTGACTAGTTCATAAAAACCGTTTACGAATTTTAAAACATATTTTTAAATTACAAAACCGGGACCATATTTGAGACTGGAAATTGTGTTGATTGAAAATAGATAACGTAGTAAAACACATTTTTTTAATTTGTATATATCGCTTGCTTCACTATTCAAACATCTTGTTATTACATCTTCCGAAAAAACTTATATTTAGAAATGACTCCTATAACAGGTAATGGCATCAAAATAAGATTACTATCATCCCTTATTGTTCAACTTTGCTCTTTCAACGTCGATTCATTTACATATCATCAATTGTCTATAATTCTGAAAAACCTAATACTCATGTTGGTTTTACAATACACACACGATTTCAAAATAGTTTCTGGTATAACTTCAGCAGGATAGTGACCCCCACTATCAAAGACCTAAAACTTATATTGTAAGCCAATCCAATAAAAAACAGAAAACCTGATATTTTCTACGATAGTGCACCACTTGGTCGAGTCAATAAATCATTACATTAAAGCGAATACAGATAGCGCAGTTGACATTCATATGTCAACTGCGTCTTGTCGACCTGCCGTATCTTGTCGACTATAGCTCTACAGATAATCTTTATATTTCACAAATCACGACAGCTTTGAACTTCCCAATAGAGTGAAGACTTTATTTCCACCTAGTGGCGGCGCGCGGCGTGTTATATGAGTGGACACAGTAGTTACGTGATATGTGGAGTTGGCATAATAATAAAAACCTATTTCGGCTCGTTTATTTAAATGTTTTAAATCACTTTTGCCCCTTCTTGAATCCATGCAATTTGATCACCACCCAATTGAATAAACCTATTACCAAGCAAACAATGTCCAATTGTTTGATATCGCAAAGGATATCAAGTATCAAACAAAAATAAATTCTATTTTTTATTTATTTATTTATACACCATTCAACAGGCACAACGTGTTACGGAATAGGTATATTTGCAAAATATACCTATGTATAAGCAAAATGAGGCTGCTCTCACACAAATGATATTTATGTGAGAATCAATAAGGATTTAAGATTTCTTCTCACAATCTCATAACAGGGCTTGCTCACAATTAACCCCGTTAAAGCTCAGGTGATACTTCTCCGTAGGGTAACAGCTAGTAATAGGGTTAAGGGTCTAATTAATATACATATTAATGGTAATCGATAACAGATAATGGAGGTAGCAAAAAATTTAGGTTTATACATGGACTCTTCTTAAGAATAGAGTTTTATTGTGTGAATATCTTGTAATCTCGCAATTCAAGTATGCAGATTTTGTTTATGGGCCATTCTGAAGTAAATATGAAAGTCAGCGATTTCGAAAAATTCTGAACGCATACGTTTAATATTTTCAATACGTTTTATCAAATTTTCTGCTCTAAAATAGCTTAATGTGAAACAAGAAATAGACATACACATCTGTTGTTTTTACATAGAATAATTCAGAAGAAAACGCCACCAAATTTATATAAAAAAACAGGCCTGACGTCAACAATACAAATATCAGAAATAAATGTTTTCTGGCTATTCCTCTTCACAGGACGTCAGCAAATAAAAGTTCATATTTAATATATTGCTACAATAAAAGCTCATCTATTATTAATAACCTTTCTTCTTCAGAATTAAAAAAAAGTTAAGGAACAAGTAAGTATTTCAAAATATTTTAAAATTTGACTAAGCATTACAATTACAAATATGCTTACAATTAAGAATATTTCATATTTTATTTTTCTTTTTTCGCCCATTTTCATGATGCTAAATTGCTTAAGTTTATTTAGCTTTTAATGTACTTTACACCTTATAAATGTTTTTACCTTAAATTAAATCTGTATGTGATTTATCTCTTACTACTTTTTTCTTTATAAAGGGTGGTCCAACCATAATGCACGATGTTAATTGTAAGTCACACCTTAACGTCAAGTTTTTTGCCCAACTTAATTTGACATTTCTTTGTTTCAGTGTTTGACAAATTCAACCATGGAGAGGTACACAATTGAGCAGCGCGTTAAGATTGTTGAAGCCTTTTACGAAAATGGGCGTTCAAATCAAAATGCATTTCATGCACTTCGTGACTTTTTTGGTCAGCATAATCGACCAAATGTGTCCACAATCGGGAGAATTGTGCTCAAATTTTAGCAAACGGGGTCTGTAGGAAATGTGAAAACACCTGTGCATGCTCGCCAAGTTCGTTCTGCGGAAAACATTGCTGTTGTTCGCGATAGTGTAGCAGAAGCAGTTACCGTGAATGGTGTTCGCTATCGCGAGATGATAACGAACTTCTTTTGGCCAGAAATTGAGGATATGGACCTGGACGATATGTGGTTCCAATAGGATGGTGCCACTTGCCACACAGCCAACGAAACAATGGCACCTTTGCGCGAGAAATTCAATGGTCGTGTTATTTCACGCCGCGCGTCGTGGCGATGTTAATTGGCCGCCACGATCATGTGATTTGACACCGTTGGACTTCTTTCTTTGGGGATATTTAAAAGAAAAAGTGTACGTCAATAAGCCAAGAACAATTCAAGAGCTAAAGGATGAGATAATTCGGCACATTAACGACATTGAACCTCAATTATGTCAGAGTCATTGAAAATATGGACCATCGGATAGAGGTATGCCACCGAAACCGTGGCGAGCATTTGGCCGATATTTTGTTTCACACATAATTGTCATAGACCTTTCTATCATAATAAAAAATGTTAAGATAATTCTCTGAAAACTTTTTGTTTTATTTACAATTAACATCGTGCGTTTTGGTTGGACCACCTTATATAACACTTTACTGTTAAATTTATTATTGTTTATTTATTATATACATCTCTCTTCATAATCTAAAGCTTACTAATAGATCTATTTGATCTAATTATTTCACAGTATATAGTAAATGAATTAATTATAACATTTATGTGATACTAAATTTGTTACCTATTGAGTAGATTGAGTGGAATTGAGTTTCCAAACGTTATCTTTTACCAAAATATTTTATTGGGAAGGTTCTGAAACGTATGTTTCACTTTTTGTGTTCTGTTGTCTTGCCAATAAAAGCTACTTATTATTATTTTTATTATATGCAATACCGGTTTAATAACAGCGCTACTTAGTTGCATTTTCGCTTATGAATGCAGTTGTGCATTCGGATTGCATTTCGGCAACGACTTCGACAAAGGGCGCAGATAAATATTCAAAATTTTAATAGCAGCCACACCGAATAACAATTAACTGTATACAGCCGTGACCTAAATGTTAATTTCACTTCAATTGTTTCATAGCGCTTGTCATACAAGAACGCCCATAAATTCACAATAGAAAAACGGTTTTGCTATATGGAAGATACGCCGCGGCGCCACGGCGAGTTGCGCTTGTTTATCATTTATTTATGAGTTAAGCGCCAATATCTATTCTATGTAAATATTCTCAATTTTACGGTGTGGTTTACTGCCTCTGGCGCCCGCCTATCCAAATTTGTGTTAGTTCTGTTTCTATAAGGAAATGGCCGAAATATGATACAATACGTTTGTTTACAATATTTTTGATATGTATTATACAGCGTTGGGAAATGTGATGGAGTGCTCGTAATCTGGCTAAACTACAAATTGGATGGATGAATGGCTTAAAAATGTTTTTCGCTCCGGTCACCAACATAAATTCCCGGACAAAATTAACGCATCAGTGAAACTTCACATTATTACTTTTATTTTTCAAAAACTTAAATCACAATATCTACGTGATATTATGCCAGGTATGTAAATATGAAACCGGAATTTACCCATAAATGGCCTAGCTGGTAATGTAAAAGGTGGTCCAACCAAAACGCACGATGTTAATTGTAAATAAAACAAAAAGTTTTCAGAGAATTATCTTAATATTTTTTATTATGATAGAAGGATCTATGACAACTATGTGTGAAACAAAATATCGGCCAAATTCTCGCCACGGCTTCGGTGGCATACCTCTATCCGATGGTCCATATTTTCAATGACTCTGAGACATAATTGAGGTTCAATGTCGTTAATGTGCCGAATTATCTCATCCTTTAGCTCTTGAATTGTTTTTGGCTTATTGGCGTACACTTTTTCTTTTAAATATCCCCAAAGAAAGAAGTCCAACGGTGTCAAATCACATGATCGTTGCGGCCAATTAACATCGCCACGACGTGAGATAACACGGCCATTGAATTTCTCGCGCAAAAGTGCCATTGTTTCGTTGGCTGTGTGGCAAGTGGCACCATCCTGTTGGAACCACATATCATTCAGGTCCATATCCTCAATTTCTGGCCACAAAAAGTCCGTTATCATCTCGCGATAGCGAACACCATTCACGGTAACTGCTTGGCCGACCTCATTTTCGAAGAAGTACAACCCGATGACGCCGCCAGCCCATAAACCGCACCAAACAGTCACTCTTTGTGGATGCATCGGCTTTTCAACAATTACTCGTGGATTCTCATTTGCCCAAATGTGGCAATTCTGCTTGTTAACGAATCCACTGAGGTGAAAGTGTGCCTCGTCGCTGAAGATGATTTTCTTTGTAAAGTCACCATTCACTTCTGTCTGTTCAACCAACCATTCGGCGTATTGACGACGCTTGAAATGGTCAGTAGGCTTCAGCTCTTGAGTCAATTGAACCTTGTAAGCGTGTAAATTAAAATCTTTATTCAAAATTCGCATCAGTGATGTTCGTGAGATGTTCAATTGTTGGGCACGACGACGAGTCGAAGTTAACGGCTCTTCTGCTACACTATCGCGAACAACAGCAATGTTTTCCGCAGAACGAACTGGGCGAGCATGCACAGGTGTTTTCACATTTCCTACAGACCCGGCTTGCTGAAATTTGCGCACAATTCTCCCGATTGTGGACACATTTGGTCGATTATGCTGACCAAAAAAGTCACGAAGTGCACGAAATGCATTTTGAATTGAACGCCCATTTTTGTAAAAGACTTCAACAATCTTAACGCGCTGCTCAATTGTGTACCTCTCCGTGGTTGAATTTGTCAAACACTGAAACAAAGAAATGTCAAATTAAGTTGGGCAAAAAGCTTGACGTTAAGGTGTGACTCACAATGAATATCGTGCATTATGGTTGGACCACCCTTTAGTTACCGTCATACCGCGTCATTGGGGCCATTTTTCTTGTTTTGACATCTGATAAGGGTTTTTGTCTCACAACGATACAAGTATCATACAACAACATTGTTTTTAATAGCGTTGAATATGTCGAATTTTATACCTGGAAACTACGATTTGCGGATAACAGTGATTTTCTGCTACCATTTGAAGAAAACTGCTGCAGAATCGCATCGAATGCTTGTCGAAGCCCATAGTGAGCATGCTCTTGGTAAATCACAGTGCTTTGAGTAGTTTAAAAAATTCTAAAGTGGTAATTTTGACGTGAGAAACGAAAAACGTGGAAGACCACAGAAGAAGTTTAAAGATTGCAGCGTCATTCTCGTCCAATAATGCTTGCGAATTTCAAGCACTGTTGAATGGGAGTGACGCTCAAGCGCAACAAGATCTCGCGAATTAATTAAATGTGACACGAGAATCCGCCTCCATACGTTTGAAAGCAATGGGAAAGATCCAGAAGATAGGAGAATGGTTCCATATGAACTTAATGAAAGACAGCAGGAAAATCGAAAAACTATTTGCGAAATGCTGCTCGCTACGTACAAAAGAAAGTCTATCGAATTGTGACTGGCGATGAAAACTGGATGTATTTCGAGAATCCTAAGCGTAAAAGATCACGAGTAACTCCAGGCGAACCATCGACATCGACTGCAAGGTCAAATCGCTATGGACGGAAGACACTGCTCTGTATTTGGTGGGATCAGAAAGGTGTGATCTATTATGAGCTGCTAAAACTTGACCAAACCTGAGCGCTATCGACAACAAATGATCCATTTGAATCAAGCTTTACGTGAAAATCGGGCAGAATATCAAAAAAGGCAACACAAAGTAATTTTGCTTCATGATAATGCGCCATCACACACAGCAAAACCGGTCAACGAAACGGTTGAGGCGTTTAATTGGATAGTAATACTTTCGCATGTGACTTACTCACCAGACTTGACCCCGTCCGATTACTACTTATTTGTATTGATGGGCACGCACTTGCTGAACTGGGCTTCACTTCTTACGAAAGTGTACCAAAATGTCTCGATGATTGGTTTGCCTCAAAAGAGCAAGAATTTTTTTGACATGGAATCCACGAGTTGTCTGAGAGATGGGAGAAATGTATAGCAATGGACAACACTTAGAATAAAATATTTTTTATCATTTTCATACAATAAACGTGTATACAAAAAATTCCTGTTTCATTTTTACACACCTGGTAATTAAATGATTTAAACTAATATTGAACAAATTAGAATGATATTATCGGGAAAATGTTCCAATGATTCCTTCAGACCAAAGTGCACATCAAACAGTAACACGTCGGGGATGCATTTGTCTCTCATGAATCATTCGTAGATTTCCCAGAACCCCTAATGCAATTTTGCCTATTAACAGAGCCATCAAGGTGAAAATGGGCCTCGTCGCTGAAGATGACTTTGTCCACAAAATCGGCATTCACTTCTTGTTGTTCAATGATCCAATTAGTGGACTCTAGCAGTGGCGGCTCGTTAGTTTTTCAGCTGAGGGGGCAATAAATAAATATTTATTTATGTATATTTTTAGGCACCTACATGGTTATATTTTTAGGGACATAAGTATATCGCAGTGTTTTAAGCCAGTTTTTAAATATCAGAATAAACTTATTAAATTAGGAACATACCTTTTAGCTTTAATTAATTTTCTTCAAAACAAAATCCATACGCCTTTCTTTTCGTTGGTTGAAATGGTCGATAACAAGTTCATTGACATTTGTGGTTGACGTTATTAGTTCTTTTTCAATTGAACACATTACTATGCTGAGAATATGTCGATTCTTAGCTACCTGTTCATTTTGTTGGATAATATTAATCGATATGCACTATTTAATTGACACATGATATTCACTTTTCCTAAAATCGAATATTTAATCACATTATTTAAATGTTTTTCACTAATTTTATGCCTTTTAATTTTTTCACTGAGGTGTTTCAAGTCACATATTCCCTTAGTGGTCCAAGAAGGATCCCTTTGTAAAGAATTTCGAATTAAGCAAACGAATCAAAAAAACGAATCTCGAACATTACATCCATACAACCAATCTGCTAAATCGTACATTCTTTTCTTAAATTTTCTCGTATAACTTCTGCCTCCTGATATTTTCTGGAAAAAAGTCATATTCGACCGAGGCAATGGCGGCTCGTGATGAAATGAAACGAGTGTTCTGCACAGGGCCGATCCTAGGGTATTGGCCGCCCGCGTGCAAATTTCAAACGTATCCAAACTACTGGCGTCGTAGGGGCCACAAAAAAATTTTGAAAATTTTCAAGGTCGCGCGTTTTCCTGATACTTTTTATGTAAAATCCGTTTATACAAAGATATAGACTTTCACAAGAAAAATTTTTGGAATTTAATACCTTTTTGAAGAACATTCATGTTTGCCGTCCTTTTCTTTGGTTAAGAGAAAAGGCTTGTAAGGTGAATTTTCTACTAGAGGGTCTATAACACTTAAAATAATTTCCGAAAGAGTTTCAGCGTCACATTTTGTAGGTTTCAGGTATGTCCAAAAACGTTCAATCGGTTCACCATCGAGAATATATCTTAAAACTACCACTAACTGTGTATTTGCAGATACATCAGTTGTTTCGTCTGCCATAACTGCCAAAAATGAAGGTTTGTTAATTTCTTTAATTATTTCTTCATGACATACTTTTAATATACAGTCTAAAAGATCATTTTGTATTTCTTTAGAGGTTCCTTTAAATACTGAAGCATTTTGTAGATGCTCGCTTAAAGTTACATCAAGCTCAGCAGAAAAATTTATCAAACCACGAAATATCCCCGGGTTTTGAGAGGTTTCAGCTTCGTCATGTCCTCGCAGCGCCAGTTCAAAGGCGCCACAAAACTTTATGCAGTTTATAATTTTTGACAAAACGTATCTCTTTTTTGTCACATAATCATTATGCTTTTGCACATTTATTCAATAAGCTGAATCTAGCTGCGCTTTAATATTAGTTGTTCCTAATAAAGCTAATTCCATTGTATTATGTAGATGGCTTTTGGAGTTGTCGTACTTTTTTATTTTTTCAGTTAAGTGCACCAAATCTGTCACCCCTACCTCCGTCCATGCTTTATCACCGCCAAAAAGTAAGCAAGGAAAACAAAATAATGCATTTTTTTTGTTGCACCCACAAATCCAATTGTTCTTCGAATAAATGTCTCTATTAAATTGACGTTTATATGCTTTTCCGCGGCTAACACCTGCAGCCTCAATAACAATATAAGGCAATGGCCTACCATTGTTTTTTAAATCAATTTTTTCTTCATAAGAGTATTTAAAAAATCGCTTCACATGAACTAAATTATAAACTAAATCCATTGTCACTATCACAGTATATAAATATTAATAATTAGTACAATAAATCACTACACAAATTCACAAAACAGTATTTAAAATCTCAAATTAACACGAAATACGAAATCGGTACGATTTACACCCGCCCGAGTAGGAAGGAGTAAACATTCACTGATGTTGCCTTAGCTGGAAAAAATACAGCTCACTGACCGTGTAAATTCGCGCATTTACGAGCGCCAAGTGTGGATTGTCGCGGGAGTTGAGGGGGAGGACGGGTGTGCCGAGCCGTGCTGAGCACTACCTCGTGTGGCCCGGTTCAATGTACCGCGACGCGCTCGCGAGAGACCCAGATAATTCATCTGGTCTACTACTCAATAGAGTATGAATGAGCGGGCAGAATGCGACTTTAACGCAATAATTTGGTTAGCTGCACCAACTAACCAAATTATTTTATTAATAAATTTTAGTAATTATTCGCGAAAATATACAAATATCTAATTTTTTGGCAGTTCTGCAGCTCTGCAGCACCTATACACCAGTCGCCCCTGGACCGAGGATATCCCAAATTTTTCACTTGAACATTTATCTCGTACGTTAACTTATTGTTACCTATTAATTTAAAATATTGTCTACTGAATTATTCATCATGAATAAATACTTCCGTAAACTCGTAAACAGCAGTAATTGAAACTATGTAGTAGGTTTAAGAATATATTTAGCGCGACACACGATCGGCGCAACACACTCTCCGAAGCTGCTTGGCTTGAGGCGACTTGGTTTTAGACCAAATGGTGACGTAATTTGGCGGACATTAACTGCATGCGCTACGCTTCTCATCTTGCACCATCCCGGGTGGTGTAGGCCTACTTCGTAGGTCACCTCGCTGTAAACTCGCTGTAACGAATAGTGCACATTCATTCCCAAATTGCGTGGTTCCATCAAAGCGGCCAATTAAAATTAAATTTCAATTAAAATAATTATAAAAAAATAGAACTTCAATTGACATAATGACAAAATTTACGCAGAACCTGAATTAAATTATTAATAAAATATGGAACTTTAAGAACTTGAGAAATGATTTGGGGGGCACTGCCCCATTGTCCTCCCTGCACCAGCCTCCACTGTCCAAATGTCTAATTCCGCATTCAAGAATACCGCCGCTTTTCCTTAACCTGGCGCGGCGTGACAATGCCACTTGTTCCTCTCGCGACTCCAATTACGGCCCTGCCGTCACCAAAACCGAGCATTACAAGCTACAACAATCATAAGCGGACAAGCCGACTCCTTCGCAGACGACAGATAGGCAGAAAAGTATTTATTCTATATGTCACGTCTCGGTTTGTATTGTTCTTTCGCGACAAGTTGGCGCCATCGGTACCTGAACGTCGCGTACTTAGAATAGCAATTAGCTCTTGTAAATCGCTCCCGATCGTTCTCCTATCACTTGCAAATCCTTGGGGTATTAGTCTCGGCGTATTTTTGCCTCTAATATCGCCTTTGTTTGCCCGCTTCTTGAGATCGAAGGTAAAGGAAGTCAACTCTCGACATTTGAATGCCAATTCTCTGTGGCTAATGAAAAGTTACACGGCTCGTTGTTGGAAGAATTATTGTATTAATTTTGTCGAACGGTCTCCGAGATATTTTAAAGAGAGTTTTTGAAAATATATCAAGACAACAATTCATTATTGTCTCATAGGATGTTAGTGAGATATATTTACGGTAAGAAATGTTTTATGGGAAGATGGAGCCCCTAAGGTGACCAGATCTCATGCCCCTCGATTTAGTTTGATGTGGTTATTTGAAGTCAAAAATCTATGTATGTACTACAGCAAGAGACAAACATAACATTGTGTCGACGAATTGATGAGGAATACGCTGAAATTACTAGCAACACTATACAAATAGTTAGAGTACAGACAAATATACCCATTCTATAGTAGGCATTGGCGGTAGAATGATGTATAAATAAATAAACAATAAGACAATTTATTTCTGTACAACTTGATACCCTTTGCGATTGAAAAGAAATTAAAGGACTATTATGACTATTATTTTTCACAAATTTCACAAATATTTCTGTTATACGATTTCAGTTGACTTCCAATAAGAGTTGTTGATTCGAAAATGCCTCGTATTCCTAAATATTCAATAATCAAAAATAAACTTCAGTCGTTATAAAACTCGAAAAAGTCGTTATAAACTTCAATATTTTCTTTTTTTTTTTTCTTCAAAAGTCATACGGAATAGATGATTTTCTTTTTTCTTTTCTTGTTGTCTTACACTTATTATTACTAGTTTGTTAAAAGAAACAACCACTCGACTTGAAAAATCAAAATGAAATCGATACACATTTACATGTATCGAAACATATTAGATATGTTATTAGTTATTACCACTTCTTAAAAACATCTTTTATCTGATCTTTCTGATACATTAACTCTTCATATTTTGCCGTCATGTTTTTTTACATTTATTTTTTTATTATCATGGTGATGAAAATTTCTTTTTTACTGGGAGCGTTTGTTAAAATGTTAACGAAAACGATACACCAATATTCTACACATTATTACGACGCTAGGCTATATACACTTGAAAATATCGAAAAAGATTCAAGAACTATCAACTGTCATAGAACCCGCTCTAGCACTTCTAGGGACTGATCTCTATAACTCCTTCTAGAGATCTAGTGATATTTAGGTGCAAAGACGCAACCAAACTGACAAGAGGAAATGTCCAAAGAGCAAACAGAGAAAATAAGAGGAAGTGAAATATTGTAATGAAGAACAGGAACGAGAAACATTTTATCGAAAGAGAGAAGAAAAGAAGAGGAAGAGGAACAGAAGAACAGGAAGAGAAACGTTTTAAAGAAAGCAAGAAGCAGAACAAGTTAATATCTGATACTAATTGATTGAAAATACACGTAGTTTCAACGTTCTGCAACTGTTTTATTTGTCGGAAAATAACTCTCTTGTTTTCATGTCGAAATAAAAATGCAGTAAAAAGATATTTAAATACAACAATACATTTAAAAATAAAAATGATACATATCTGCAGGAGTTCTTTTTCGAAATTGCCGTAAATTAAATAATCATCAAAATATATTATATAACTTTTTACCTAGCTGCAAAAACGCAAGACAAATTTAGAGCTCAATATTTGGTAGATTGACTCATTTCACTAGACTTGGATAGTTTTTCATAAAGTATGGGTCGAAATGAATTTTTCGTTTTGCAAATCTCAAAATTTACAATAACTGAATTTTTATAAAATTTATATTTGGAATAAATTAAGCTGGTGAAATACATGCCATACACGCCATCTGTTGCTTACATGCTTGAATCAATGCATCATTCATTTATCTACAGTCTACATAATACACATATATTTTGCTTTGGATCTGCCATCTATGACCCCATAGCTTAACTGCTGACTAAATTCACTCACCAACAGATGTACAATAAAATTAAAATTGGAGGGGAACAACCATAATTTTACATAAGGCGTGATGTTTTATGTATGATTTTCAAAACGTTCTAGCCGTTTTGTAGTACTATGAAGTGTACAACTGTATATTAGAATTTGTATTATGGAAATTTATTTCTTGAAAAGTTTTAAAGTAAAATAAATCAGTATTATATCGATAGTTTGTTATTTACAACCTTACACACAAAATGGTGCGTTTCGAGATATTATATTTTAGGATACTTGGGAGATGCTATGCGATACCTGAAGGGGAGGCCGTTTTAAGTTAAGAGCAGGTCACATAATTTTACATGGGGTAGAAGTACTATAGCCTCAAGTAATAAACAGCTTATGCTTAAATATCTGCTTTTGTGCAAACATCCCATGAAATTTGTTTAATGTTACAGAAGGAGTCTGTAGTAGTAGCAATTGTAGATGTTTGTGTAAAACTGCTTAATAAACAGAAAAACGGGAAAGAAATATATAAAAAAACATTTACCAACACATTTCAGTTGATATCTGTTTCTGACTCGCATGGAGTACTGTCCACAAAAAATCCAGGATTTTTCATAAATTTGCAGTTCCTTTTTAATTATAATACTGATTTCATGTGTGCTATTGTTGTATATTTTTTGTTTAACAACATCTGATATAAACTATTCTTGTAATTGTAAGCTATATGTTTCCAACTTTTTTATCGCAGTAATTAAGATGGAATAGTTAATATTGATATAAAAGACATAATCTCGTATACTTTGCAGTTGTAGTAAGTTCTGCATTGTTTGTATGGCATAACTGTCGTTGGGATCAAACCTAAGGATAACACCCCTTACACTTAGTTCCTCAAATTTCAAATCATAATAAGCTACAGCTTTTAACCAAATACCCTATTTTGTGACAACTGGTTTACAGTTCTAAACGTGGACCTCTGTGTAAGCGATCATACAAAAAGTTTTGTCCAATTCGCTATTCCCTTGTTAACTAAAGGGAAACTGTCTTTTATTGTTTCTGCTATTCAGTTATGTAAGTGCATGAATTATATCTGTTTCTTAGTGTAGTTGTATCAGGGAGCTTTCAGCCTACATATTTTTCTAGAAACCGGCGTACTGTGAGGTTCTTCAGTTTATGTAGCAGAATATCAGCTGACAAAAAGGCCACCATCAGGTCATAGAAAAATATAGTGTCATCGTTATGATGACCGCTATACACATCATGAATTTTTACACGTCTTATTATATTACTTCTTTTTTAGGTAAATTAATAATTAGTTCACATACATTACAAGATAAATAATTTTCTTTAATATATAGCAGATGAAATGGTCGATTTTGCAGCAAAAAGTCCCGAATCACTATCAATCCAGGTTTGCAGTAATTCTGATCTGGATTTTTTATTTCGTGGTATGTTAATTTTCAAGTTACCGCACAAATTAAAAGGCAGCATAAACAATCTCACAATACTTTTTGAGTAGTGAGGAATATTCTTACACACAAGTTGACGACTCCTTTGTAAGGATATGCCTTATTATCCAAAAAGATGAGAAGTGTGCGGCAAACCATCATCATCGAAAGCCTCAGTAACTGGACAAAAAGTAATAATTAACGACGGGTTCACCCGGTTACGCAAATATACATAGGGATTCTATCGTAAGCTTGTAGAGAGTAAAGTAATTCAAAATTGCCGATACTTATGTTGAGGGTTTAAAACAGTGAAAACAGCGATGATATGGAAACAAACCCACAATAAACATTTGTGTAACATGCGGTGGTAATGTCGTTGCTTTAGAAAAGGACATCGGCAGCGTACCGATAGTTAGTCCGTCTTTATTGCGATTCGCATGAATAGAATAGCCGCTTTAGCGAATGATCTTACTTATACAGGGTGGGGCAGAGCAACTTGATTATTTAGGAATTCAATTAAAAAAAAAGTAATGTAGATATATATTTAATTCTTTGAACAGCATCACGTACATCATTTAAATTTTATGTTTACACAGTTTTAAAGATGATATCAGGCAGGTGGCGTCCACCATTCTCAATACACTGCGTTAATCGCACTCGGAAGTTTCGTTTAACTCTTTCCAACATATCGACGGGTATGTTGGCGACAGCTTGACGGATGTTGTTCTTCAGGTGAGCCAGGGTTCTAGGACGATCGTTGTAAACAATGTGATTTTAGATAGCCCCATAAAGGCCAAGAAGCGCCTCACATGCATTTTCTCGAGCAACAAGATCGCATGCATTAAGTTCCTGCACCACAGGTAATTTGTAGGGGTGAAATTTTAGTTCTCCATGAAGGACTCGCCTCACAGAACGAGCACACAATACAACAGTGGCTGCATTTTTGCGGTGCGGATAGAGCGCCGAGGGGATCGTAGAACAGAAAGCCTTATACCATGTCAATGTTTTGGGGCGACCTTCCTGTTCGTGGAAGTCCAGGTTTTATTTCTTGATATCACCAGTTTCCCTGAAGTTGTTTACCCATGAAACAATCGACTGCCGGCCAGGAATATGACTACGGAGCGCAATATTGAAATGCGTACGGAATGCACGTTGCGTGGCGATGATTAGGTGAACGTTAGAAAAGTATGCCTCGACAGCGAACGCGCGCTCCACCTTCGTCCACTCCAAGATGCTAACTAAACCAAGCAGATCTACAACTTTACGCCCCCCACCCTTCTAGAAGCAACCATTGCTTCAGGGCGCCAATTTCAAATAAGCAAATTGCTCTGCCCCACCTTGTATTTTAGGGTTAGAATGACAGGAAAATAAGAAGCAGTGTTTATTTTTTAATAAATTATTTATTTTTTGGCCAATTTTGATACAAAATTACGCTACCTACACATACTTACGATTATAATATCACATTTCTGATGTGGATATTACAAACCACAAACCTATTACTAAATCATAATGTACAATGTTACATTTTAGTTTCTTTAGAGCAGTTGATTGCCTAGCGAAGTCGACAGTAGGCACGTTATATTTTATCAAATCGAAAATCAACTGGGCTAGAATCGAATAATGTAACAGGCATTCATAACGCACACATAAAGACAAATAAAAAGGGTAACTACGTAAAGATTCCAACCAAGTAAAAACCGAAATAAATAAAGTGCAATTCGAAGTAAAGCAATTGGCTTCATTTAAACTAAATAAAACTGTCACACACGCCTCTGCGAGACGAAAAAATAAAAATTACGTACACCTTCTTCATTAAACCGTAAAAAGAAATAAGTACGAACTAAGTAGCTCTCATGAAATATATCGATTTGGTATTTTTATGAACGAAAACAACAACAAAATAATTTATTATTGACATAAGTTTGTGTAAACGCAGAGGAAAGACGAGTCGCACAGATCAACGTTTCTCTATAGAGAAAATTTTATATTTGGTACATTTGATACAAACACAATTACGAAACATAACCTCACAATGTGTTCCGCTTCTTTCACGGTTACACTAATCGAATGTTCTTTGGTAGATTCAGACATCAAAGTTAAACAGGGAAAAAGTGTCATGTGAGGCAATTATCGTAATAAATGTAAAAATAAACTCTTAACAAATGAATAAAAATATTGCGGTTAGGTTTCGCGACATAACGAAAGTATGCTGTTCGACCATATTAAATCAATTCCAATTATTAACAGAAAAATACTCCGGATATAAAAAATGATATAAGCGTTTTCTGTACGATTCTCTACCAAGCGATATTAAGCAACGATTTTAGTACATGAATAAAACGATATGCCGGATCAGAGCGGGTCCACCTACAAAATACGCAGTAGGCGGGATGTCATGGCGTCGGCCCACCATTTAACTAACCTTTAGGAATGATATACGAGATGAAGCAAATGTCTTTTATCAATAAGATCGCGCCCTCTAAACGCCCCCTCTCGGACGATCGCGGAGTTACCTAAGTTTCCGTATCCTTTCCCTGAACACGAAATTGCTTAAGGTACTTAGTCTTCCATATATAAATATACATATTAAAACTTAACAACATTAATACTTCGTATAGTCACAGCCTATCTAATATAGATAGTATTTAATATAAGTCTTCGCCGTCCATGTTGGATAGGAGTTTCTTCTTGTCCTCCTTGAAGGTGCTAGGCTCGAAACATGGCTGCAACAAAAAAATACCACTCAATAGGCGTGACACGTTACTATTTATTGCAATCAAACCCACCCCCTGATTTGTCACCGTATCGCGCAACTCCCTCCCCTAACCAATTCATTTAAATCCTTTTATTTAGTGCTCGTCAAGAATAGCACCAAGTCTCATAACTGCGATAGTGAATCGCCCACAAGGTGCGCAGTAAACAGCCGAATGCTGCGCTCACTCCTTCTACATATACGTAAAGAATCTGACACTTTTTCCTATTCCTGACGAGCAGTACCTATTATGACTATAATTCTATCTTATGCTAGCAATGCATTTAGGGTATTTTCAGCGTATTTATAGATTTCAAATTAAAATGTACCCTAATATAAAACGCCCATTAAAAATAGTCATTTAATAGCCCATACGCATGAACTAACTTTAATATAGCGACAAACACCTATGAAGACCTCGATAGCTCATCGCTAAAATGTTTAGCTGGGAACACGGAGGTCGCGGGTTCAAATCCTCCATGAGTCAGACTTTTTTTTAAATAGTATTGAAATAAAATTAAAGCCTCCCCATTGACAGTCTTCGACCGCTGAGAATAACATTCCACCGTGAGAACTGTCACATCTATTTAGTGATTCCTTTGATATATGTCACCAAAGACCCCCGCCGACTGTTAATTGATATGTCATTTGTCAGCTTTGACGATAACACCTCTCTGGCGGCATCCTTTGATCTCAATATGATGCGTGCCGACAAATGTTCCCACGGTCATCAGAATTTTCCCACACTCAAGTGACCCTATATCTACTTTAAAATCTGTAAATAATCATCGTGCGTGGTCGAATAATGGATCCTTATGTAGTCAAGATTCCCCATTGAACAAGAATGTTGATTAGATGACAAACATATTGTTTATGTAATTTTGGATTTTTATAATAAGGGGTTAAAATATCTGTTAATATACAAGGAGGACTTTTTTTAAATAGTATTGAAATAAAATTGAAGCCTCCCCATTGACAGTCTTCGACCGCTGAGAAATAAATTCCACCGTGAGATCTGTCACATCTATTTAGTGATTCCTTTGATATATGTCACCAAAGACCCCCGCCGACTGTTAATTGATATGTCATTTGTCAGCTTTGACGATAACACCTCTCTGGCGGCATCCTTTGATCTCAATATGACGCGTGCCGACAAATGTTCCCACGGTCATCAGAATTTTCCCACACTCAAGTGACCCTATATCTACTTTAAAATCTGTAAATAATCATCGTGCGTGGTCGAATAATGGATCCTTATGTAGTCAAGATTCCCCATTGAACAAGAATGTTGATTAGATGACAAACATATTGTTTATGTAATTTTGGATTTTTATAATAAGGGGTTAAAATATCTGTTAATATACAAGGAGGACTTTTTTTAAATAGTATTGAAATAAAATTGAAGCCTCCCCATTGACAGTCTTCGACCGCTGAGAAATAAATTCCACCGTGAGATCTGTCACATCTATTTAGCGGTTCCTTTGATGTATGTCACCAAAGACCCCCGCCGACTGTTAATTGATATGTCATTTGTCAGCTTTGACGATAACACCTCTCTGGCGGCATCCTTTGATCTCAATATGACGCGTGCCGACAAATGTTCCCACGGTCATCAGAATTTTCCCACACTCAAGTGACCCTATATCTACTTTAAAATCTGTAAATAATCATCGTGCGTGGTCGAATAATGGATCCTTATGTAGTCAAGATTCCCCATTGAACAAGAATGTTGATTAGATGA
This sequence comes from Rosalia funebris, assembly GCA_037954035.1. Taxonomy (NCBI): domain Eukaryota; kingdom Metazoa; phylum Arthropoda; class Insecta; order Coleoptera; family Cerambycidae; genus Rosalia; species Rosalia funebris. The sequence continues at coordinate 40,151,949 of JAZFAV010000015.1, forward strand.
CAAACATATTGTTTATGTAATTTTGGATTTTTATAATAAGGGGTTAAAATATCTGTTAATATACAAGGAGGACTTTTTTTAAATAGTATTGAAATAAAATTGAAGCCTCCCCATTGACAGTCTTCGACCGCTGAGAAATAAATTCCACCGTGAGATCTGTCACATCTATTTAGCGGTTCCTTTGATGTATGTCACCAAAGACCCCCGCCGACTGTTAATTGATATGTCATTTGTCAGCTTTGACGATAACACCTCTCTGGCGGCATCCTTTGATCTCAATATGACGCGTGCCGACAAATGTTCCCACGGTCATCAGAATTTTCCCACACTCAAGTGACCCTATATCTACTTTAAAATCTGTAAATAATCATCGTGCGTGGTCGAATAATGGATCCTTATGTAGTCAAGATTCCCCATTGAACAAGAATGTTGATTAGATGACAAACATATTGTTTATGTAATTTTGGATTTTTATAATAAGGGGTTAAAATATCTGTTAATATACAAGGAGGACTTTTTTTAAATAGTATTGAAATAAAATTGAAGCCTCCCCATTGACAGTCTTCGACCGCTGAGAAATAAATTCCACCGTGAGATCGGTCACATCTATTTAGCGGTTCCTTTGATGTATGTCACCAAAGACCCCCGCCGACTGTTAATTGATATGTCATTTGTCACCTTTGACGCTAACACCTCTCTGGCGGCATCCTTTGATCTCAATATGACGCGGCCCGACAAATTTTCCCACGGTCATCAGAATTTTCCCACACTCAAGTGACCCTATATCTACTACATATGACGTAGTATATATACATAGATATAAATAAGCGTGGTGGTGATTCTCCCAGGTTGTCTTCTTCCTTGAAATAGAAAGGGATAGCAATGCAGCCCGGTCGTTGTTAAGACCTCCTTGTTGTTAGCATTTCTTTATTTTTAATAACTACTTTTATTCCGATCGCGTAAAAGGTACCTGTATTCTTAACGATTTGTTTTTAAAAATTGTTTATACGTTTATAATTGTTTTTATCCGTCTTCATATATCCATTCTCTGGTCGTTCGTTGGTAGATTGGCATCGCCGTTGTCTTATGTTGCGTCTTATTATATGTTTACCTCGTTCTCATACATTCAGGCCTTCGTGAAACTATTTGTGTATGTGTGGATTGTTATTGCTTTCGTTAATGTTAATTAGGTGTTGTGTTATATGTGTTGCATAATATTTGTTGGCCATGTCCTTAATGTGTTGTTTTATGTATGTTTGTGTTTGTGTAATGTCATGTAACCGTTGTATGTTAATGTACCTCCCCTCACCGGCGACCCCTAATTAGGTGTTGTGTTATACGTGTTGTTTGTATTTGTGTTGCATAATATTTGTTGGCAATGTCTTTAATGTGTTGTTTTATGTATTGTGTTTGTGTAACGTCATGTAACCGTTGCATGTTAATGTACCTCCCCTCACCGGCGACCCCTAATTAGGTGTTGTGTTATACGTGTTGTTTGTATTTGTGTTGCATAATATTTGTTGGAAATGTCTTTAATGTGTTGTTTTGTGTATTGTGTTTATGTAATGTCATGTAACCGTTGCATGTTAATGTACCTCCCCTCACCGGCGACCCCTAATTAGGTGTTGTGTTATACGTGTTGTTTGTATTTGTGTTGCATAATATTTGTTGGCAATGTCTTTAATGTGTTGTTTTATGTATTGTGTTTGTGTAACGTCATGTAACCGTTGCATGTTAATGTACCTCCCCTCACCGGCGACCCCTAATTAGGTGTTGTGTTATACGTGTTGTTTGTATTTGTGTTGCATAATATTTGTTGGAAATGTCTTTAATGTGTTGTTTTGTGTATTGTGTTTATGTAATGTCATGTAACCGTTGTATGTTAATGTACCTCCCCTCACCGGCGACCCCTAATTAGGTGTTGTGTTATACGTGTTGTTTGTATTTGTGTTGCATAATATTTGTTGGAAATGTCTTTAATGTGTTGTTTTATGTAGTGTTTATGTAATGTCATGTAACCGTTGTATGTTAATGTACCTCCCCTCCCCGGCTACCCCAAGTGACCCATTGCCTACTAACTAGACTTACCGTCTCGCATACGTTCATGTTGCAACAGTTTTCGATGGTGATCTCGCACTGTTCGGTGGATTGTGGCCGGTAAGTCAAGGGCGTTACATTCTTGTTGACGATGATACGTTTCTTGATCCTGGGACGTCTCTTACGGATGGTGCGGATGTAGATGATGAGCGAGAGGATGATCAGCAGGCTAATAATTAGTAATGCGAGAAGATAGAGGGGGTCCCTCAGTTTGTCGTAGAAAGTGTACTCCTCTTTGGAGAGTAAGCACATCGTTCGGTTTTTCTCCGAGAAGAGGTTGAAGCCGTCGTTGCACCTGAAAAATCATGACATAGGTTTACCATTTCAGTCAGTTGTTAGTCTGTGTTGTTAAGTGATTGTCCGTATGTAGGTGACTTTTTCTAAAATACGACTGTATAAACAGCAGAGGTAGAGCAGATTGTATTGTTGCAAGTTCTCAACGAATTTATACGATATTTCAATTACTGATATCTAATAGGCTACTAGCAGGCAAATGCCATTTGTCAAATTTATTCATACGATATTTGATCAAAAATTGGGTATTTATCACGTTAGATTGCCATGTTACAGCAAGTTGATGAGGAAGACAAAGATAATACGAAGATAAGAATTTATACAAATTATAAAATAAGTTGGCGCGAAAAAAACGGTCAGTAAATGAGAATAAAGTTGTTTAAAAGTGTGTATAGAAATATAAAGAATGATTTCTTGGATTCTGAGTAACATTCAACTACAAATCTTGTAGTGCAAGGTGTTAATTTGATAATTCTATGTAGATAATAATGCTGAGATAACCACCAAAAGTATAATAATGATAATATTCAACGTTTTTTAAAAAAATACTCATATGTAACAACGATTGAAAATAAATGGTATGTATTCAAAACATATGAACTTCGCAAATTATTAAAATCATGGTAATTTTTTCTGCTTTTATACACATTAGAGTGATTCCGCAAAATATAAAATCTAAAGGAATTAAGTTAGGAATGCGAGACACGATATTCAATTATAAGATGCTGTAGAAATTTTGAAGTATTATAATAATCATACAATAATCATTAATTTGTATACAAAAACCTACCTACAAAGTAGCTCGTACTCCTCCAAAAACAGCTCGTTCCCCCTATCACGGCAGTAAAGATCACAAATTTGACTATCATGTTCGCATCGATCCCCTACGAAACCCGGGGAGCAGCTACACCTCGGTCGATCCCTCGGCGAGGTTAGACTACACTCCCCGCCATTCAAGCAGAAATCGTCGCACTTATTTCTCTCGCAACGATTGCCTACGAAGCCTCGGTCACAGCGACACGAAGGCTTCCCCAGGTTAGAGACGTAGCAACCACCGTTGACGCAGAAATTTTGGCAGATCGAATGTTCACAGTACTTCCCAATAAATCCGCGCTTGCAATTGCAGTGGTTGTTAATGAGTTCTCCATCGTTGAGGCAGCCTTTCACTTGGTCTTCCACCTTGAGAGGAGCTTCCGTCTCCTCCTCCTTCTCGTACTCTTTATAACTCTCGACGGCTGTTTCCAAATACTTGCAGTCGGGAAATTCTTTGATTTTGATATTATTCGTGACCAACCCCATAGGTCGCTCTCGGAACCCTATCAACCGCTCCGGCTCCATCTTCTTAGACCTATAGATGCGGTATAAGGCATTGTTGTTAGTGTCAGTCCAGTAGATGGCGTCCCCGTCAACCGCGACGCCGAAAGGCTTGGCGTGCGTGCCTTCGTAGATGATTTCTCTTTCCTTCCCGTCCAAATTGGTGCTCTCTATCCTGCCATAGATGGAACCGTCTCGGGTGTCCGCCCAATAGAGCCTTTGGGACTTGTAGTCGATGGCTATTCCCTCTGGACTGCCGATGCCGGTGTCAACTAAGACCTCATGACCTGTACCGTCGAGCTTGGCTCTCTCTATTGTCGGGTACTTGGGCTTAGAATTGGTCCAGTATATGTACCTGGAACAGAATACCAGTGAGTATGGATATCCATAGATCGATTCAGTATAATGTTAACCAAAATGAAGAGGAATTAAGTGGAATAATAGCTCTGAACTAGACCTGGTGCCCGTAAAAATACAGTCGAATAAAGAAATAGTCAATATGTTTACCGCCAGATCAATCCAACGAAATATAGTAAATCATGATATAGGTATGTAAAGAAGACAATTAAATAAGTGTTGAATTATTTTCATTTGAAGTCGCTATCTCAGACAGTTGATGAATTTGGAAACCTGTAGCATTTCAACAACAGTTTCAACTTTCTTTCTTTTTTTGTAACACATCATTTGAACGAGTTAAAGAATTGGTAATTGAATAAATGAATACATTTTGTTTTTAATAGCGCAATTGAAGCACATAACATATCTCACAATTATTAATTAAAATAATCAAAACGAACTGAAGTAGTCTTTTAGAATTATTCCATGGCGTAAATGCATAAATTGTTTTTAATGCTATACATAGAAAACTCATAATATCTGTCTCATTATCATTTTGAAACAATAGCCTATATCTCCATCAGACAACATCAATCTTCAATAGTCTGCTATACAAATATTTAAAGTGAATGCGTCTGGATCTAGCAGATAGTGCTTTGAGTATCAAATTACTTATGTGTCGATTTACTTAAACAAATAACTTTACTTACCTCTTACATATATCAATGGCGACGGCGTGAGGGTATTCAGCTTCAAAAGAAAGAAATAGATGAGATTCGTAAGAAGTTTCATTTAGAGGGACATAGTTGATGGTACGATTGATGGCGTCAGTCCAATAGAGCATGTCGTTTATTGGATCCACTGCGAGCCCCTAAAAAATAATAATAAATTACTATTACAGAAACTCTTCTCTGTTTGTCGTAAATATTGTTATATTATAGATCAATCAAACCGTTCTTTAACTCAGATATCAGATGTCTGAGTTGGAATAATATCAAAGAGGAAATTGATCATTTGGTTCTCATCTACATGATGATCTACTTGATGATTTTGGCGAAGTATTACGAGAGGTAAAGGAAATGAAAACTAAAACATAATTAAAAGTTGTAGCAAAATAATTATAAGATTTTTTTATTATCCTTAATCTTTAGCTATCCAGTGTCCTGACACAGAGAAGTAAGTAATTGTAGTAAATCATAGAAAAAATGAAAAATATTTTTCATTTTTTCCAAAAAAACCACTTTCTGGTATCGCCTTAAAAATACCTGCTATGACATTTTTTTTAATACATATAGGTACATCTAAATGTAGAACAGATATATACGAAACCATTTCTTATTCTAAAGAAGCATAGAATTATTTACGTAATATTAATTTCCAAAAACATTTGAATCATATATAAAATTTATGAAAGGTGTTTTAAGCCTGATAGAACTTTAAATTTGAATAATTACCATAAAAATTAACTGTTGATCAAAAATTTTTTACTGAAAAATCAGTAGCATTAAATGATTTCCGACATATGGTCTTAAAAACCGGCTGTTCTTGATGAGCCACATTCTGTCTGTCCATTTTGAGCCACTTACGGACAATATTGGCTTGCAATGCGTCCATTGTTGCTAGTGGATTAACACAAAGTAATTACTTCACGTAACACCATAGGAAACAATCTGAAGGTGTGAAATCGCAGGACCTGACTGGCCAGTTGACAGGCCCATTTCTTGAAATCAACGTATCATCAAATCTTGTTCGCAATAAGTCAGTAGTTCCGCTCGCTATATAGCACGTAATACCAATTTGTTGCGTCCACATCTCCTCCGGCTCAATGCCATTCATATGAAGGAAATATTTATTGATTATGATCCAATAACGATCTCCATTGATCGCGTTAACGTTAGCTCCAGCTTCAGATTATATAAGAGATCCACACGCTCTCAGACCATCACATTCACTCCCAATTTGTCGCCAAATGCCGATCTCACTCCCATAGGCATCCCACTGCGTTAATCTATTGAAGAACTGTCAACGAAAATCGGCCGCTTCCAACCAATAGTTCCCCAAAATAGCTTCCTGTTTTATTGAGTGTGGGACAGCTCCTTAGGATAAATTTCGCAGTATCATTCTCCAGATTGAACGTAGGAGTGACAGAATGTGCGACCCATAACATGCAGATGCTTATTTAGTCTGTAACATACCGTCAATAATCCTATTACGATTCGTACATTTGTACGAAACAGATTGATGTAATATTTTGCTGGTTTCATGAAAGGTGTACTAGTTAAAAGTATTTTTGTTTGTCCCCCACCAAACGGTGTATATTTCTGAATGGAATGAGGTCTGTAGGACCTTTTCTGGATTGGTATCACTCCATATCCGACAATTCTGCTTATTAATAAACCCGTTGCGACAAAAATGAGCCTCATCGTTAAACACAATTTTGCGATAAACGAGTCAGCTTGCAACTGCTCTAAAGTCAAATCAGCGAAAGATAGACGCAAGTGACTGACGCTAGACAGTACTAGCTGGATTTATTTGGATGTAAGCCAAGATTTTGGTGCAAAATTATCCACGTTGTGAACGGAAAGAACCCCAACTGCTGTGACCGACGACGAATCGACAACTTCAGATTTCCTTGCGCACTTTTTGGCACTACTGATGTCCTAACATCATCTTAAGAGAGTGTGTGGTAGGAAATCTGTCTAGTGCAACTAATGGCTTGCCCAGGTGGGCGATTATGTGCGTCATAAAATTCACGAAGTCGTCTACATGTTCGCGAATCGATGACCGACTTTCAAAGTAAATATGAATAATTTGATAGCGTTGTTCAAGCGTGGGCCTATTCATGACGATTTGTCACACTATACTGAATACAAATGTCACTTATAGCGCGCAAACTGACAGCTGAGTTCACAGCCATCGCAACAGGAAGTTCCATCATGCTTTAAAAACACCCTTTACTTATTTGTGCATAATTGAAAACCTATTATTTTTAAAATGTAATTCTATATTTGTTAACATAAATTTTTATATTTTGGTTCCTCTTGTAAGTATATCTCAAGCAGCACCTACTGTTTTCTTACATTATTGGTAATTTAAATAAAACAAACAGTTTGCATCAACCTAATTATGCATAATTATTTAAATACGCACATTAAATACGTTATTTAAATAATCTAACTGATAATTAATAAAAATACCCAATTTTGTCGTTGCTTACAGTTTTCATAATTTATAATAAATAATGAATTGTTTACTTAACTTAATTGTGTTCAAATAATTAATTTTTAATAATACAAAAACTCATTCCAGACTTTGCAACTTTGTAGGGAAAAATGAATTTATATTTTCAAGATAATAAGCACCTTTATACTAATAGTGGAACTATTTCGAAATTAACTTCATCTGTATTATAGATTAATATTTTATATGTACATGTATGTTTTTCAGTTACTATACTGTTATAGTTATATTTTTTAGGAAGAATATAAAAATGAGAATCTTAGGAAAACATATACAAAGTCTTTCTCCAGCCACAGCGCCACCGTCATTTATTTGTTAATTACATAGCTGGAAAATGTATGGAAACATAGTATTCAAAATAGAATTGTTATTGCTAAAGTACTGTAAAAATTAGGAGACGCAAATAAAACTATTCAGATTCAGTTTAAAATTCAGAAAACATTCAATTTTTCCTTCAGGGTCACCCTTAAAAAGATTCTATAACTTCAGAAATAAATTCATAGGAAGTCAACTTCAGCAAAACATTTTTCAAACTAGACAAATCCCATAATTAATATGCATAATTAAGGTTTAAGTTCAATGTTTTCCAATGTTAAATGTTTTTCAATGTTCAATGTTTCAGTCGATGTGTTATCCACTAATAAAAAATGAGTTAAATGTTTCTTCTGGCAGTGTATTGGGTAATGAACAATACGCAAGTTAGTTTATGTTTATGCACTGATCATGATTTTACACATTAGTACAATAAAGTCTGACTTTACGTACTATCGTAGAAAAGGATCTTCAGGAAAAAGTTCCGAAAAAATTTCTTTAACAGTAATTCTCATGAGCCAGATTGAAAATGGTGAAAACCCTTTACAACAAACACTTAATTGAATTATATACTTAAATTTTTCACACTACGGCCGATATTTACCTGTACGTCGTCAGGAAGATCTTGGATGATTGGTTCAATATCAATATCAGTCTCTTTGGTCAGCTGAACAGTGAAAATGGTATCATTGAATTGGTCCGTATCGCTAACAACGAACTGATCGCGAACATTGTCGTAGGTTAGTGCCTTCAACTTGCTGAACGGCTGCGCTGTCGTCTTAATTATAGAACCATTCGATTCCAGCAGTATGATTTGGTTGTCTATTACGACCGCGAGTTCTGAAAAATAAGAAAATGGAACGCTTAATCAACGAGTCTTTCATCGGGAAAAATTAAAATGGTAATGAGAAATGAAATAGAGACGTGAGGTATAAAAGTGATGTTATACTATAGATTTACGTCACTAACGTCTTTGCCGCTATATAGGATGTTGCTAAAACTTGGGCGCAAGCAATTTGTATCGAGAATAACTATTTGAAACGAAACACACAGAAAGACTGTTGAAATGTTTTTTATAGGAAAATGACATTATGTGAACGATAATTGTTGTTTTCAAGGAAACATTTTTTGGCATAAAAGCCGTTACTGTCGCTAAAACCTCCTTCTGCGATCAGCTACCCCTTAAAGTATTCAAATGGAAACATAAGCCGTACATCATTTAGAAGATCTCTTGGCTCTAATATAACTTAAATTGTATGGGCAATGGTTTATTTTTGTTCGTTAGCCAATCCATCTCGGGATCTTTGGCAAAAACTGTTTCAGAAATGTATCTGGGAACCGGGGATGTTTCATCTAGGTTTAAAAGGGGTAAACCAAAGCAAAACTTGCAGTTTTTAATTTTAGAAGGGTAAACACATCATCATCATTAGGTCATCAGTCCTAAGACTGGTTGGACGCTAACCTCCAGCTTCTCCTATCTTGTGCTAACCTACGCATTTCGCTAATTGTGCTACAACCTACATCCCTTACTATTTGCGAGCAGTAGTCTAATCTAGGCCTACCTCTGCCTTTCTTCACTCCTATTTCTGCCTCCAAAATATCGCGGACTATTCCCCCATGTCTCAGCAAGTGGCCTACCATTCTATCTCTTCTCTTCTTTAAGTTTTTCCACATACTCCTTTTCTCGCCGACTTTCTCCAATACTTCTTCGTTTCTAACCCTATCAGTCCATGGTATTTTCATCATTCTTCGGTAACACCACATCTCAAAAGCTTCTAATTTCTTCCTACTTGCTTCCCCTACCGTCCAGGTTTCGCAGCCGTAAAGTGCCGTGCTCCATACATATGTTTTCAAAAATCTCTTCCTTGTTTCTAAGTTTATTACCCCCGAGCATAAAAGTGCTTTCTTTTTGTTAAAAGCTACTCGACCCTGCGCTATTCTTTGTTTTATGTCTTTATCGCTTCTTCCATCCCAATTTATTTTACTTCCTAAATAAGTGAAGTCTTTAACTTCCTCCAATCTTTCATTATTAATTTGTACTTTCGTTTTTGCTCTGCTCTCGCGCCCTCTGCACACTAACACTTTAGTTTTGTTTTTATTCACCCTCATTCCGTATTCCTCTGTCAACACTGCCTCCATTTCGTTCAATGCTGATTCTAGTTCCTCCTTACTAGATGCTAATACTGCTATATCATCCGCGAATCTCAGCATTTTTAGTTTCTGTCCCTGTACTTTAATCCCGAAATCCACTCTATCTTTTACCACATTAATCGCCTCTTCGATGTACAGATTAAAAATTAGTGGTGATAGCGTACATCCTTGTCTTACTTCTTTCCTAATACCTACTTCCCTTTCCTCCCCTTCTACTTCTATAACAGCAGTTTGCTCTATGTATAGATTGTGTACTACTCTCCTATCTCTATACTTCATTCCCGCGCTCTTTAGTATCTCGAACATTTTTTCCCATCTTACGTTATCAAAAGCTTTTTCTAAATCTACAAATCCTATATAAGCGTTCTTTCCTTTTTCTATTGTTTTCTCTAACATTACTCTTAGCGCCAGAATAGCTTCGCGAGTTCCCCTATTTCGCCTAAACCCGAATTGGTCTTCTCCTAGTATTTCCTCCGCTCTATTTTCCATCCTCTTCTGCACTATTCTAGTTAGGATTTTTGACGCATGGGAAGTTAGGCTAATCGTTCTAAAGTTCTCGCATTTGTCAGCTCCTCTCTTTTTCGGTATAGTAACGATAATGTTCCTCTTATAATCCTTCGGCATCTCGCCCGTTTCGTATATGTATTTTACCAGTTCAAACATCCTATTTACTACTTTCTGTCCCGCACATTTCAAAATTTCCGCCTGTATTTTATCTACACCCGGCGCTCTATTATTATTTAGCCCCCTTAGTGCTATTTCAAATTCCTCTCTCAATATAGGTTTTCCTAAATCTTCCCTATCGATGCTAGATTCTTCCTCTAATATCTCTCCTAATTCCTGACCCTCGTATAAATTTCCTAAGTACTGCTTCCATCTATCCGCTTTCTCCTCTCTTCCTATCAGTATGTCCCCGATTGACTCCTAACATTTCTACTTATTGTTCCTATATCCCTGAAGTTCCTCTTAATTATTTTGTAAGCCTCATCGGTCTTACCTACTTGCAACTGGTAAACACAAAAGCAGGTGAAAAATTAATTTGTTGCGGACCTCAAATAACCATATAATTTTACGATTGTACGATTGTACCAGATAAAGTAAGGCACATGAAGTTTAGGAAGGTCGGGACCCGTAGCATTATAAATTCATCGTAAAGCAATTAAAAATACCAAATGCTTACATCTGTCGACGAGACAGGGTCTCCTTCGTCGTACCTAGAAAGGTACGGATTTCCCAGAGATCGGACAGATTTGGACAGAAAGGAGAATGACCAATCTAGGTCCACCGTAGACGACGCGCACCGGTCGCAGCCTTCCACGAATAGTTTTGTTGTTGTTAATGTTTCCCGTTGTTAATAAACTATGTACTTGTCAAGTTTTCGTTTCTCATCGAACCCGCAACCCACAAATTAATTAACAAACTAGTTACTTAACAAGATCAATAAGTTAAATTATTTATTTAATTAAGTGTTCAATCAAAATGACCACCACCAAATTCCACGTAGTAGTACAATCGTTGTTCAAACTGTGCACCAACTACTGGTAACATATCTAGTTTTATTCGTTGACATTCCTGTATAATTCGTGACGGGATGCTCTTCTATATTACCAGGTTTAACAACATAAACTTTCCATTTCATGTGTCCCCCATAGAATGAAGTCTAAAAATGTCATACCTGGAGATCTGGATGACCATTCCATTCGTTCCATCGCTCAGGAAATCTATGATGCAAAATTCCTGCCCCATGCTCTTGAAAGAATAACACAGATCTGCGATGAAAAAATTGTAGCATATTTAACTAGTGGGTTTAACAGTATTTCTTGCGCTGATTACGGAAAAAATAGTGAAAAAATTCCATCACCTCTAGATAAGTCACAAATTTCACCTGAAATTTTCTTATTTTGAGGGGTTTTCAGGTTCAGTATGCGTACGATTTTTCAATATTATACCCTATATAAGTGGTAAATTTAGTCTGAATTATGGAGCTTTCATGGTGAACAGGTTACTAAACAATGTGAGTATGTTATTTGCAAAAAAAAATGTTTTTATTCTATTTATTTGAATAAGAAATCTATGAAAAAATCAATGAATCTAAACTGGGAAAATCCAGCTCCTACTCAGTACTCAGTTCGATCAGACTTGAACGATATATGGGCCTCTCAAAGGATTCAGCGGAAGTTTTTGGGGTCTAGGCTTAAAGAAAGACATATGTTAGCCTCCGGTGTTTCATTTTCATGGTACAGATTTAGAGAAAAGGAATTATTCCCTTTTTTACAAAAGAGGGTGACCTAGTTTTCTGCAACAATGTACCTGGAATCATGGAAATGTTTAAAATCACGTATGGACTAGAGGAATGGAGACTTTTCATCGATTCATCAAAAAGGAGTTTGAAAGCTGTACTTCTTCACAATGGTAACCGATATGCTTCTGTGCCTGTCGGACACTCAGTCTATTTGAAAGAATGCTACGAAAATCTTAAGTTTGTTCTTAATAAGCTCGGCTACTCTGATCATAAATGGACCATTTGTGTGGATTTGAAAGTTATTTCCATGTTACTAGGTCAACAAAGTGGTTACACAAAGTTTCCATGTTTCCTCTGTGAATGGGATAGCCGTGACAGGAAACAACAGTATGTCAAGCAGACGTGGCCAATCAGAAAGGCTCTTATTCCTGGAGTTAAAGATATTGAAAGACAAAGTGTAGTGGATCCTAAAAAGATCTTACTTCCACTACTTCATATCAAATTGGGGCTAATGAAACAGTTTGTGAAAGCATTATCCAAAGAAGGAGAGTGTTTCAAGTATCTTGTGAACAGTTACCTGGTCTATCCGATGCTAAGCTGAAAGAGGGAGTCTTTATTGGGCCTGACATCAGAAAACTTTTAAAAGATGAAAGCTTTGTCACTAAAATGGAAATGGACGAAAAAAATGCCTGGAATTCATTTAAACTTGTAACAGGCTTTCTTGGAAACACACAAGACCCAAACTACAAAACTTTGGTTGCTGAATTGTTACAAAACTACAAAATGTTGGGCTGCAACATCAGTGTCAAAGTCCATTTCCTTCATTCACATCTGGACTACCTTCCAGAAAATCTTAGGGCTGTAAGTGAGGAACAAAGAGAACGTTTCCATCAAGATATAAAAGAAATGGAGCTCAGATACCAAGATCGATGGAATGTCAACAAGATGGCAGACTACTGTTGGATATTAAAGAGGGAAAATTCACAAGAACACAGCCGAAAAAGTACCAAAAGAAGCTTTAGTGGAAAAAGAAAACGTTTTTACAAAGACTTATAATAACTTTGCAACACATGTGCATCACTATTATGCTCATTTTAGCTAGGTATCGTTGTCTTTTCTTTTGCTTTTACTTCATGTTAAAATAATAAAAACAAATCCAAAATTTTCCGTTTTTTGTACTTTTTCCAAAAAACTTCAAATTTATTTTGTAGGCAAGCCTTACGTGATAGAAAAAAATCTATGTCATTTTTGAAATCAGCGCAAAAAACTACACAAAGATCAGTTAACTAAATCAAAACAATTTTTAAAAAAGTTTTTATTGCAGACCTGTGTAATCCATCTTTATGATGATTGTCATTGTCTTCTAATAGTTGATTGATAGCTAGAGTCATAGAATCTATCCTATTCTATAATAAATTAAAGTAAATTTACGAAAATAAAAAAAAGGACCAATGATATGTTTTCCCAGAATGACCGCCCAGATTTTAAGTTTGCTTATGTTATGAAATGAGTCGTTACAAAGATAGTGATTTTCGTCAGACTAATTGGTCGTCAGACTAGCACTTGTGTCTGTTGGTAGCTCCCGTCAAAAGAGATACGAGTCCAGGCTCATAATAGCTCGGCCAGGCATAATTTTACGACTAATATATTTAAATAAAAGTAATAACACTCTTGAAACTGATTAAAGAAACATATTGGTAATAGACACAAAGTATAAACTATTAACTTAAATACGATGAAATATTACTACGTAATTATGCGTCAATGATAAGTTTACTTACTCTCATCTGAAAAACAGATATAACAAACAAAATTTGCGTGACAATAACGGTCTTTATTGTCAGCGTTTTATCATAGTTTTATTGAATTTTCGTATCAGAAAGTATTTCAACAGCTCTTCCGAGTGTTCGGTTTTAAATGGATCACCCTGTATGTAAACGATTCGATAAACTATTCACGGATATTGTATCGTTGAAGAGAAACAGAGCGCATTGAATCCGTGTGCAGTTCTTTAAAGGTTGTTTACGCAAATGCAAATTTATAAACAAATGTAATGCAATCGGGAATTGGGAATTTTGTTATTTGTGTAGAATCGAAAAAATTTAAATGAACTCTTCACTCGTGCACACGGCCAAGTTTTTTACAAAAATTTTAATTAATTTAAACTTTAAACTGCGATAAAACAATTAACCTTTGCATTGAATACTCCCAATAACGATTTTACGTAGATAACACTTTACCTAGAATTCATTATTATTTATTTTTAAAATAGGTGACGGCTAATGTGAGATAATTAATAATAAATACATGATATAACTCATAATAACATAACCTATTTATCTTATCATATTACGGTAACTTGTGAGATCGAGTCCATCAACCGCATTATGTTTACCTTCGATAAAATGCATGTGCAAATCATACAAGTGTTTACTATGAAGTAGAATTAATATATTTAGTATTTTTAAAAATAATTAATATTTTAGTAATGTTAGTAATTTATTTTATTTATCAGTATTTTAAATATAGCCAGTTAGGAAAATATAAATGGATGTGTATGTCGTCGTCTATATAGTTCTAAAAGATATTTACTATAGATAACACAATTAATGTTTCTAAGAACGCTGAAGCAGGAAATTTTTTTTTTAAAAGCACAAAAGAAATAGGTATTATTAGGGTTGCAGGATATTCATCCGAATATAATACAGATATTCATACTAGTTTTCATTTAGATTAGAAAAACAGGTAGGTACATAATATATGTATTGTGGAGCACAGCTACAGAAATAGGTGTTATCATCGCCTACGAATCATAAATTAAAATTATCACAGAATTTTGCGGATGGTCAGTTATATGATACACATGTCACATCACGAACAGCTAACTAAATATATTAGGGACAGCTCACCAACAATAGGAATAAGTCTCAAAACTGCGATAACGGACCGCCTACGAGGTGCACAATAAATAGCCTCGTCTTTACTCGGTCGAATTGAGACATTTACAGAGTGAATGTGAATAAACATATGTCGAATCAGTCACCTAGATGCAAAACCCGACAAGTCACCCTTTCTTCAAAAATGAGATTGTTATGGCAATTCATTAAAAATGTAAATACCGACGTGGTCGAAAGGAATTTTTACAACAAATACCAACAATTCAAAGGTAATTTGAGTTTAAAATTTCATCTTAGATGCAAAACCCGACATATCACTTGCGGCCTTAGTTGCAAAGGCAAACATTTCCAATGAACCAATACGAGCTAAATATTTCATCACGTGATGCAGTTTAATTTGTAGATTTTGTCAGTTGAATAACATGTGTGGTTGGTTGGATGTGGGGCACAAAACAAAAATTCTATCATTGGTATGTTGAGTTATCGGTTACAATTTCAAGTTCCTCTACATGCAGAGAAAATAGAGTTGCTCTTTCTGGTTGTTGGGCATTCTTATATCCCCCCGATCGTGTTTTTGGTGAAATTGAAAAAATCTATAACAAGAAAATGGAAGTTGTTCATCCAAAAGAGTACTTCAGTATCACGAAATTGCAGACTTTGTAATCAGGGATTGGAGACGTGAAACTCAAAATGTTTTAAGACAACCAGGATATTGACACTTTCAACCTTCAAAAAGGATAATCATTGTTAAAAAAAGAAATAACCTAACTTTAATTAACACACCTCTTGTAAGCGGCGAAGCATTTTACATAAATGAAAATATTATGAGCAAAACATTCAAAAGCTTATGTAAAAGAGGAAAAGCATCTCGCAAATGGGACCAAAAGAATTGAAAATTGGAGTTCTGATTAATAAAGACAAGAAAAAAAGTATAGCGAAACTATTAGAGAAACATTATGGAAAGGAATGGGAAAAAGATGACTTAATTTTTTTTTTTCGAGAAGATTTCCAAAATGTTCCAGACGGAGGACAAGCAGTCGAAGAGGAAGGCAACTGCGAAGAAGAATCAATTAATTTTGGTATTTGAAAATATGTTTTGTGTTGTTCGACAATAATGAGAAATAAAATTCATTTTCAAAAGTTACACACATTTTTTTGGAATATTTTAAACAAAATTAGGTGCAAAAATCGACATGTCCATTTTATTTCCCAATTTTGAGGGTCATATGGATGCTTCTGATCTGTAAACTGTGATTTGTTATCATTTAAAAACAATAACCCATTTTACGAAATTTGGTCACTGCATTCAATTGAATAAAAATATTACAAGGTTTTATTAATTATCTCATATTATGTTTGTCTGGACTTGTCAGGTTTTGCATCTAGGCGACTGGAATGTAAATCTGAGGCAGCTTTCCGTCCGAAAGCTGCCTCAGTCCTCAGTTTTTCTTCTACGCATAGCTAAAGAATCTCACATTTTTTCCTATTCCTGATGAGCGGTATATCTTTGTCTACTGTGCTACTCTGAAACTCTCATAACTAAATTTTCTCATAACCGCTTTTAAAAAATATTGCAATGCTTACTTTTGTGTACCTTTAATAAAACCTTTAATTTTCGACAACTGGTGCATAAATACGTATTCTTGCTATTCACTAGAGTTCAATAAAACTAAGATTATATTAGGAATAATAAATTGAAAGAAACAAAATGTTGCCTCCAAAATTCATAATAAAAAAATGTTATAATAAAGAAATACAAGTATAAAATTTAATTAATTTGATAAATACTTAAGAATATGTTAAGAAATGTTACATTATCACCTAAATAATAACATAACGTTTAAAATGGAATTCGAATAGAGTTATAGTGAAACTAATAAATTATTTTATTTTATTTATAGAGGATTTTCTAAGTTATGCAGTCAAAATTTCATTTGCACCATTTTCTTAGGAGATTGATGTGAGGTGACATTTTGCAAAGGAAACCTAAGAAAAATTCATAAACTATACAGTAAAGGTGCGTATAGATTTGCGAGACGAACCGTTCGCGAACCGCTCATGAACCATTTGATCGCAAGATTGGGACGGGGTTTGAAGTACCCAACGAACCGCTTATACACCGCTCGTGGCGAACCACTACCTGTCGGGTTTTTTTGACGAACACAAAGGCATTCGCAGTTCACATTGAGACGGCCGCGGCGTCGTGTGCAGTCGTTGTTTTTCTTCTGCTCGCGAACCACGGGGCTGGCTCTTATTATTTCTTGTGCCTTTTTGTATGATTTTTTTCTCTCTCGGTTGTTTATTTAATAATCTACCTACCCTTATAATTATATTTAATAAATTTTATATGAAAATAATTATTATAATAAAACGAGTAAGGACAAAATCAAGAACGCAGAAACTGAGTGGGAGGGTATCAAGAATAGTCTACATTCCGCGGCTACGGACGTTTTAGGACACGATAAAAGGGAAGCTAGGAAGCCCTGGATAACGGACGAAATCTTAAACTTAATTCAAAAAAGACGAGGCTACAAAAACAGACGAGACGAAGAAGGACTGAAAACTTATAAGTCAATAAAGTGGGAAATCATTAGAAAATGTAGAAAAGCGAAAGAGCAATGGATAGAGGATAAATGCAAAGAAGTAGAAGATAAGTTGCAAGTAGGTAAAACCGATGAGGCTTACAAAATAATTCGAGATACAAAATAATTCGTTCAGTAGAACAGGCCTAGATTAGACTACTGCTCGCAAATAGTAAGGGATGTAGGTTGTAGCACAATAAGCGAAATGCGTAGATTAGCACAAGATAGGAGAAGCTGGAGGTTAGCGTCCAACCAGTCTTAGGACTGATGACCTAATGATGATGAATTATTATAATGGAGTGGACAGAGAAAAATGTAGTCAAACTAATTGACATTTATAAAACGAAATCGTTATTGTGGAGTCCTAAATACAAGGACCATTATAAAAAAAAAATTAGAAAGAAGATGCTTAGAGGGAAATAGGTCTTTCTTTCCTCTTCTTTTTGCACACACTTTCTGCTATTATTAGGGGCATTCACACGTAGTCTCAATCGCGCATTCTTGGAACGTCCCGCTCCAGTCGCGCATGATTAAACGAGCGTGTGAATTATATGATTACAGGTAAGCGCACCGAGCAAGACTGCTGGTGGTTCGTGGTTAGTTCCTTTTTTCTTATGGATCGTGTTTAGTTTAGTAGATGTTCGCTGTAAAACTATTTTTAACGAATGGTTCACAAGCGGTTTGGCTCGCAAATGTATACGCACCTTAAGATTAAGATTTAAGTACTATAAGATAAATAAGCCAGATTTTTTAACTATTATTTTTTGCTTCATTTTAGTAGTAACCAACAAATTATCTAATTTTAATCGAATTTAAATAAATAAATGTTAAAATTGGAGCATACTTAGAATATTAAATATTATTTTTACTTTCTCTGTATATTTGTCCATTATAAATATTCTCATTTCTGTAGATAACAACAGCACAAACTCGCCCAAAGAATAAAAAACCTTTGCAATTAATTATTTATGAAATGGTAAGATTTACGAATTGTTCTGCATTATTTCAATTTTATTAAAAGGTATTCTTACTTGAAGATACAATTTTTATTTTATTTAAATATAAAATAAACAGTTTTAAAACCTTAAAATGGACTTTTCCGCACGTAGAACATCTCTATCTCGAAATTAAGTGGCCGAGAAAAAATAAACCAACACATAAATGCAGAATATGTGTTTTATGCGACAGTTTTACTTTTTTCAAATAGTTTACCCTCGTGCTTTCTCATGACCCACGAATAGGGTGGAGGGTGTCCTATCCACCTAAAAATCAATAGATATCATCTGGTAGACGTCCCTAATTAGAATCAGTCGAAACCCGATCGATCCGACACGATTTCATTGAGTGCTCGTGCTAACAAACAAATTTCTCAAATAGTCCACCATCATGCTTTCTCATGACCCATGGATAGGGTGGGGTGTGTCCTATCCACCTCAAAATCAATACATGTCGTTTGGGAGACGTCCCCGATCAGAATTAGTCAAAACCCGATCGATCCGACACGATTTAGATGAGTTATCGTGCTAACAAAGAAAAATTTCTCAAATAGGCCCAAGGGAGGGGGTGGTGTGTGCTAACCACCTCAAAATCAATAGGTGTCGTCTTAGAGATGTCCCCGATCAGAATCAGTCAAAATCCGATTGATTCGATACGATTTAGTTGAGTTATCGTGCCAACAAGAATAAATGCCGACGACAAGGACGACACACACACAGCAAAACAATTTTAAAAACTATTTTTTTTGCTTTTTAGATCGAAAAACGAAAATTAAACCCACAAAAAATTTGTTTTTTCACTTTTTTTTACACGATTACATTATTTTTCCGTTTATAGTGGAGTGCGGAAAAGTAGCAACGATTGATGAAAGTGCTTCTCATTTCTCGAGATCTCGTTGCACGAAACAGTCTGGTACTAAATTAAATAAGAAATGTGACTCGAACCGTGAACTTGAGTCAGATATAAAAGCTGCTGTTGTCTCAGACGTTTCGTCTAAAATGAATTTTTCGCGAACTCTTGAACTCTCTCTACAAAGTGCTTTACAACTTTCCTTCATCGTACTTCAACATTTCCTCAGGCACTTGGTCATATTTAGCCTTAGATGGAGTTTACACCCACTTCTACTGTCTGAGACCCTCAAGCAACCCGCGATTGGCTGGAACATTTTTATGAAGTCATTCTGTCCATTCATTTAGTCAATCCTGTATATAAACGTCTCAGATATAATATCCACAAAACACATAATTAATATTATATGTTGTTCATCATCAAGACGTCATCAGTCCTAAGACTGGTTGGACGCTAACCTCCAGCTTCTCCTATCTTGTGCTAATCTACGCATTTCGCTAATTGTGCTATAACCTACATCCCTTACTATTTGTGAGCAGTAGTCTAATCTAGGCCTACCTCTGCCTTTCTTCACTCCTATTTCTGCCTCCAAAATATCGCGGACTATTCCCCCATATCTCAGCAAGTGGCCTACCATTCTATCTCTTCTCTTCTTTATGTTTTTCCACACACTTCTTTTCTCGCCGACTTTCTCTAATACTTCTTCGTTTCTAACCCTATCAGTCCACGGTATTTTCATCATTCTTCGGTAACACCACATCTCAAAAGCTTCTAATTTCTTCCCACTTGCTCCCCCTACCGTCCAGGTTTCGCAACCGTATAGCGCCGTGCTCCATACATACGTTTTCAAAAATCTCTTTCTTGTTTCTAAGTTTATTACTCCTGAGCATAAAAGTGCTTTCTTTTTGTTAAAAGCTACTCGATCCTGCGCTATTCTTTGTTTTATATCTTTATCGCTTCTTCCATCCCAATTTATTTTACTTCCTAAATAAGTGAAGTCTTTAACTTCCTCCAATCTTTCATTATTAATTTGTACATACTTTCGTATTTGCTCTGCTCTCGCACCCTCTGCACACTAACACTTTAGTTTTGTTTTTATTCACCTTCATTCCGTATTCCTCTGTCAACACTGCCTCCATTTCGTTCAACGCTGATTCTAATTCCTCTTTACTAGATGCTAATACTGCTATATCATCCGCGAATCTCAGCATTTTTAGTTTCTGTCCCTGTACTTTAATCCCGAAATCCACTCTATCTTTTACCACATTAATCCCCTCTTCGATGTACAGATTACAAATTAGTGGTGATAGCGTACATCCTTGTCTTACTCCTTTCTTGATACCTACTTCCCTTCTTTACCCTTCTACTTCTATAACAGCAGTTTGCTCTTACGTTGTTATTTGTATACATATGTTGTTATTTGTATTTTATTATTAAAATTATTATATTAAAACATTAATTTCATGGAAACTTATAGCTAACTTCCAAAAAGAGCAAAAAGAACATGTTAGTTAATAGATTTTTTTGTTTTGAACATTTCGGACATACAGAGATCGATTATTTTCACCTAGAGCCTCAGGCTGTGGATGAGAGAGTTACACATAGAGGTAAAGACTAAATCGGAAGAATTCGTTATTTATATTAAACTCAAATGTAAAATGCAAAATCCCATGACACATAATTCGCATACTTGAAAAATAATACTAAAAATATATAAATTGTATGTATTTATATTATTTCGATATTGTTATAAATTAATGGGCTCTAAATTGTTAAACCAGCCCTAGCTTTCAAGATAAGCGTTTAATTAAGTCTCCACCTCATTAAAATCTAAATTATGTAAGATTTGATTATGGGATCTCTCAGATCCATTGCGCCCGAATGCGTTTGGCTTCATACTGCGCTCGATAGAAGCAGTAGCGGCTCGTGGCGATTTGTCCTGGGTGGGCAACAACTAACTATTAGTAGGTTATATAGTGCAAAATAATGAAGTAAAATGTAGTAGAAAAAACTTTGACTCATCACTCTATGTTAGTCATTGTACAAGTATTATGTTAAGATTTAAAATTCTTTCAGCTCTCAATGCCTTGGATAAAACTAGTACAGACTCTTATGAAAGCTACACAATTTTTATATTTACACATTCTCTAATATCTACATTAATAACCAAAATAATTTTACTTAATAATATAACAAATACAGTGTCTACAGAGTACATATCTCGCTGAGATAAATAACGTTCTACAATGTCTCTGAAAACTCAACTCGGAAATACGGAGATCGGATTGATCGGAGATTCTCGATTCCTTCCCCGCTTTGCCGAAAGCTATTTCAGCAGGGTGGTCTAGCCCACTCGTGTCACAGCTTACTCGAGACTCGAGTAAGCTGAAGCTGTGCCCGTGTTTCAAATTGTTTCATGTAGTTTACACGTGTATAATTTTGTTTTTGTCTTCAAATCATTCGTAATTCTATTAATTAATTAATTCTATTCATGTGCTTACTGTTTATTTAATTTTATATTCCAGATTCCCATGTTTCTATATTATTGTGAAATAATTTAAACTTTCCAGGGATGTTGAAAGTATACCTGTCAATAATATCAATATTAATTTTAAAACTAATCTTGGTAGACACTTATTTACTTGTATTTATTTATTAAAGCAATAAATATAATTTCTTATTTGTGCGAGGCGATTGCACTGTCTCGTATGTACAAAGCCAGAAACGCGTGGCTGCCCATCCGGCCCGGCACCTACATGCTAGGCATGACCACGATAACTATTAGTTCCACGGTGAGAAGAGTGAATTCCTGCACTTCATACTTGCACTGCAATTTTCCACCACGGTTGCGCTGTTAGTATTAGTAGGTATATATAATCAGAACTTTTCATTGTATTATTGTTGTTATGTAATATATAATATATTTAATTAATTACATATTACATTATTATATCTTCACTAATTTCTATAAACGATAAATAACAAACTTTGGAACTGTGGGTTTCTCTTCTCCTAGGAAACAGCTGGGTGGGCATTGCCCACCCTG
The DNA here is from genome assembly GCA_037954035.1 of Rosalia funebris. Taxonomy (NCBI): domain Eukaryota; kingdom Metazoa; phylum Arthropoda; class Insecta; order Coleoptera; family Cerambycidae; genus Rosalia; species Rosalia funebris. The sequence continues at coordinate 40,174,305 of JAZFAV010000015.1, forward strand.
CCACCCCTGACGAGCCGCCACTGGATGGAAGGTTAAAATTATCATTCCGATACGGAAATATGCATTATCTATTAAGTCGTAACTCAGAAATAAAGTGTATCGGTATTCGTCACGAAGTTACAGGCTTTACGGAGAAAAATAATCATTATTAAATACATATTGTTTTACCTTTTTTTTTTCTCTAATTTCTTAGATGCCTTCTCGCCGTATCTGTAAAAAATATGTAACGATGCCTATGACTGAAATTATTTCAATACCTGCCTGCCAAAAATTTCATGGCAACCGAAGCATTACATAATTTGAAAAACTTCACGTTGACATCGCCGGACGGTACGTAATATATTTAGCAGACGTATTTTTAGCAGACATTCCCTAAGTGGTACACCCATAGTTCAACTGTTCAACATCTGTATAGTGTGCCATAGAAATTAGTCTCGATAAAAATATATTATCACGTGGAGGGAAACGCCGGCGTGACATTGAAATTGGTGTTCCATTTTAGGTTAGAGCAAGCGCAGGAAGCATGAAAACCACGTGCTTTTCACCGAGCAGCGGATAACTTTTGGAACGTTTATTTGTTAATTCACAACGTCTGGCATGTTGACGCAGAATCAAGTCAGCTGATGGTGAGAGTCACCAGGCTAGGATTCCAGCGTGTTTAGTAATAGAATGTAGGACTTTGCTCCTAGATATTAAGGTTATACGTCATTAACTCATTAAGAATGGGTATCTAATATCAATATATCAAAAATTATCTTGGTCATGGTGGTCATGAAAGAAAACATCCACCTTAGCTGATATGTATGTTACAACTTGCAAATGATTCTGTCTCAAACTTTTTCAACTTACGTGTTATGAATAATACGAAAATGTGTTATTAATTCTAAAGAATTTGAACATAATAATGAATTAGAAGTTAAGCAATTTAAAATGAAATAATAATAACAGTTACATGGATGTATGTCCAGGTCCTTCTTTACAATACAACTTCTTTTGTATCAACGGTTGGCCTATCAGCGCCATTTTTATGTCACAGAACCAGTTTCGCGAAATATACCAAGACAATTCTTGAGGGATGCATAAAAATCCTTTGGTATTACTGATACCTCTAGGTGTGAGCTTTGGAACATTATCCATACATAAATACTATATTTCCAAATTCCTTTAACTAGCAGAATGATTGAACATAGATCTTAAGCATATAAATTCTGTGTTGTATGGCGAATACCATAACCCAAAAAGTCCTGAACATTACAATAGCAAGAACACTTCATTAGAACTGCTTCTAAATGCAGAATAATAGATTAGATAAGTCTATTGTTCTAAGATGTATTCCGTATATAAGGTACAATTCCATTTATATTTTATTCACAACAATCAAGCCCTACCGATTTTTTGCGGTTCAAACATTTTCCTCCGCGCCCTATAATAAATTTAAACACGTGACATGAATAGACAATAATATCTACAAGTTTTGGGTTAAAGAAAATTCTATACGAATCTTACTTCACTACTTACTGAATTAATATCAGTGGCGTATTAACCCAATTTGGCGCCCAAGGCTTCTAAGAAAATACCGCCCCCCCCCCCACCCCTACCTCATTGATTTTTTCTGTTTCACCAAAACTTTTTTAGATTTTAGTGTTTGATATACCATTCTCTTCATTTGTTTTTTTTATTATTTTAATAATGGTAGGACAGGTGGGTACATTGATTATACAACTGTCTTTTAAACGTGTATTGTTTATTATTAGTAATATAGTAATTAGTAATAATACATAATTATAGCAACCATTATTCAAAAATGTACAAGTCGGTGATGATTAAAAAAAACCGGTTGTTGGTTCAAAAAGGCTTTTCTAGCTTTCCCGTTAGCAAATGTGTTGATAATTTTGTCAAAACTGAGGGCATTTAGCACTTGATTTTCGATGCACATTATTGCTAGCGCGTTCAATTTGAGGTTAGATAATGTAGATCTGCGGTAGCCTTTTACTCTCTTCAACGCTGAAAACGATCTTTCACCTGTACAATTAGTCACCGCTTTACAGGCGAACATTCTCAACAAAATCACTATATTAGGAAACATGTCGTCAAAATTTTTCAATTTCAATATTTTTAGAAAGTCCAAGTGTCCATTAGACGAAAGATCTGGGTCCTTGATTTGAAGCAGTTTGCCTTCCAAGTTATGATCAAGATCTTCTTTGTAAGTTTCAATTAACTTTGAGCATTTTTCTTTGATTTTTTCCGTGGTCATAACTGGCAAGGAGCTCAAAAATCCGAATTCTTCATTAATCTCTAAATACGACTCTCGTCACTTGGAAAGCTCAGCTTTCAGCTTGTCAATCAGTGGGAGAAATACCTGGATGCAAAATTCATCTCTTCCATTGAATTCAACGTCTCCGTCTCCTCCTGTCTCATCAAATTGCATCACTCTTTTCTTCTTTCTTCTAGTGTCATGCTGGTAACTTGCATTATCACACAATTTGATTGCATCAGCCTCGAATATATCGAAATCTTCTCTCAAAATGTCAACAAAGTTATAAAGGGCACTACTCTTTAGAAGTATTCGCATAACTTAAGTATATCCGATTCGAAATGTGATTAGTATCTCTGTTGCAGATAACTCAGGCAAAGTTTCGGTGTTCAAATCTCGGAAATGGTTGGGTATTTTAATTCGCCAAAAAGGGGTAATATATGTAGTAAATGATAGTACAAGTAGCATCGGGAGGAAAAAGCAAAAAAAAATAGAAAAATCTTTTTTTAACGTTTATATATAATACTGGCCCTGACTGAGCCGCCTGCATTGGCCCTAGCTTGGACGCCTTTACGGGCCCAAGCCGAAAAAGTATGACATACCCGTATTGGCCCAAGACAGGCGCCTATATGGGGCCAAGATATTATACGGATACAGTATTGGCAGGCATTTCACCAACCACAATGGCATACTCGAGAGATAAAAACTGCCTACCGTTATGGTTGGTAGTTTATAACAAACATAAACAAATCGACATTCCGATGATTAAAATACATGGTTATTTTATCGGTAGGTGTATTCCTACATGTGCGACAGATATTATCGCATATTCACGTTGCACTAAAAATTATTTACGTAAGTTTCAGGGTCGCATGTTTTACAACCCAGTTAGTTTATCAGATAAACCGGTTACGTGCTGTCAGATAAAGTGGGATTGCGTTTCCTTCAAGGTATTTTCAAAAAAAAAAAAAATGTGGAACTACCGATAACGGTGATAAAAATTACATAAAAATAGTATATACTATTGAGTAACATACAGATAACGGACAAAAACAATGTATTCTTTTATAGGTATAGTCTTTCGGTTTTATTTGTTGTTTTGGAATATATGGTTATATTAGCTTACGTTTGGAAATAATAATAGACTCAGTTTCTTATAGACAATATTAATAATACCTATTTTTTATTTACAACAATGAATTATGATAAATGACCTGATTTTTTAAAGAAAAACGAAATAAGTTGAACCTAGACGAAAGGAAAAAAAAAACGGGTACAGTTATAAATAATGTATTTTCTTGATTGAGCTAACGACTTTTCTTAGCCCTTCAAAAAGAGTTAGCATAGTACTCAAAAAGAGGCCCTCGACGATCAATCATATTGATCAAAAGATTGCATCGATCGATTGAGTCAAGCGTGATTGGCCGTGTAGGAACACACAAGTTTCACTATTTATTTACAATTTTCTGTAAAAGTCTCGCAAATAAAAGGAACCACCACCTTCCACGGAAACTCCACTGCGAATGAGCTTTAGTCAAAAGATTGAGGGCTGCCTGACGGGTTGAGGGAAGCGGACGTCATTGGATTGACTCAATTGTTTGATCAAAACATTGATCGCCTAGGGCCTCTTTAAAGTGTAGTGGGCGAAGTAGGGTGAAAAGTTTATTTCTCGAAGTAATTAATCTAACTGGAATGAATTATACTAAAACAAGAGGCACAGTTAATGAAAGAGATTCCAGTTAATTAAAATAAATAAAGGAGCCCCTAGATGATCAATGAGATTATCAATATTCTCTTTAAAAATATTGACGGATATTGATTGAAGAGAAGATAGATCTATAGGAGGAGATTGAGGCGCATTGTCAATGATTGTCAGACATTGGTAGAAATTTTTATTGGTGCACACTGATGAGCGCGATCCCTAATTCCTTTCCAATCTGGAAGAATCCCTCTTGATTGAAAAGGGACCAAAAGAAGAAACCATAATACGGTAACATTCACACTCCAAATTCCCGCACCAAATAAGCATTGGTAGTTGTGAGTTGTGAATGATGTTGATTGAAGCACATTGACGCGTTGTTTAATCCAGATTCAATTCAATATTATTGACAATCTTATTGATCCCTAGGAACCCCTGAAGTCATTATTGGTCTTTAATATGTATGTTAGAATCTGGACGTCATGCAAGGCCATGTTTTAAATAAATCACACCTACTTAAAAAAGGGGGTAACAAAAAATATAAGACCAGCCGATCATTCGCTTAGTTAGTTCTTGGGTAATTGTAGGAATAGAAAGATGCCTACACTTACATATAACCATCAGGAATTAAACGAAAACTAAATAAAAAAATTGTTTAAACTGCTTGCTCTGTCATCTTGGCAAGAAGAACACATTGGTATTAAGCAATGGTATATGGAATGTCGTTTACCATTTGATGTATAACGATCACACAGACTCCGATCGGGTGGGATAGGTAGGGCATTCGTAATATGCGTCACAGTTGGCCGAGCAACGTAGTATAATTCTTGATTCAGACAAGTTATTCAGTTGCAATAACTGTGGGGCATGATAATACTGTTTGTGTGTATGTTCGATTTTGTGTCTTATCCGCCTCTATGTGAAAATTATACGTCATTACTGGATACGAAGAATAGAGTTGGCTTTATAATAATGTATGTAGTATATTCCCAATGAATGTGCAACAATCCGAAAAGATACCGTCATTGTAAAAAAGTATATTCATAACCGGCAAACGTATTTCATATGAATATACACAAAACTATTATGCAAATACCTGGATGCATTATTTATTTTATGTTTGTATGAGAGTATTTTATTTCTACAAGTAATAGTAAAGAATACTATCTACGGAATTGATTTCATTCAAGGCTTTGTGAAATTAAGTGTAGGAAAATTGTAGCAAGGTTATTTGAAATTGGGAGTATGTTAATCATTTAATAAACGTCTTACATAATGATAAAATTTTGTTTAAATTATTTTCTACAATATAGTCGGAAGTAACCATTTAAAAAATATAACAAAGGGAAATATAACACAAAAATTGTTAAATTGCGAGTAACATTGATAAACTAGAGTACATCCATTATTGTAGAGGATTTTATAGTCGTTAATATCTTATAATACATCACCAGACGATGTATTTTAAGTCATAAACGAAGCGAAGAAAAGAAACGAAACGAAAAATTTTTGAACGAATTTTAAGTAATATCACACACCATCAGAAAGAAAATGATTGGATGTTTTTTTATTAACAGGAGAAGGCATATTGCTTAAGGGTAATTTGAGATACCTCTTAATAAAATATAATTATAAAGGCAAATGTAAAAAACACATTGATTTACGAGTATGCATTAGATGGTAATATTAAAATTTTATTCAAGAGTCTGTATTTATTTACTTTGATATTTCATGTTTTAGGATAAATATTAATTGGATAAATAAGGATTAGTTTTTAGGATAAATATTAATTTCTACGTACTATATTACCTCAATGAAATTAAATATCCTTTTTAGAACTGCAGATTCGTAACAACTTGAAACTCTTAGCTACGTAGATCACCTTTGAAGGACAAATTCAAAGGCACCCTTCAATTTGTCCGCCCCTTTTAAGCCCACACGAATTTTTTAGATTCCGTTTTTCAAGAAAACTTTTTTTACGGAAGAAAATCGATTAACAGCAATAAGAGAATTTTGTAGAAAAAAAAACAAGAGAGTGTAGAAAAAATTCGCGAATTTTGTACAAAGCACGAAAAAACTTGAAAAAATAGCTTACTTACTTAAGAAATTTTAGTATTTTCTCATTTTCTTTAGCTGTAATTGTGTTTGTATTTATTGCACATTTTAATACGACATATGAATAAATTCCTTATTAACAGTACTAATAAATGGTACCACGGTACCAATAAGGTTCCATTTGAAAAAATTGAGTTTTGCCCCAAAAACAATTTTGATGAACTTTATTTGTTCATAAATCACATGATTTAGTATTTTTGATGGGATTTCGATTTTTGTAGCATTACACGGGTCATTTAGAATAAATCGGAATCGTCATGGCACACTTAAATGGAAAACTAAAAATTAGATTATAAAAAATGTTGAGTTTTTAAATGTCACTTATTTGGTATCTTTGGATTCATAAAATTATGCATAATTCAAAAATGCAATAATATACAGGGTATTCCATTTAAGAATTGAAAGTTAGTTCACTTCCAGCGAAACCGGAAGCGAAAGAAAAATCAATTGTATGTCAAAAAGTGCCGCTTATTATATGTATAGGATATCCCAAATTTCAATCAATTATCTTAAAAACTAAAGGCGAAAAGGGGGACATACCATGATCCTGTTACACTCGGTATATAATTATACATAAACTGTTTTTATTGTTTTTTTTTTAATTTTGGACACACCATAGCTCGAAAACAACGGCCTTAGAACACTATGTTAATATAACTAAATTATCATAATTTTAGCCATAGATACCACCATGGAATTTCTGCACGTACTTAGGAAGCATCCTATATATTTTAATATTAAAAATAAGTAATCTTAATCCTATCAGTTGCCTTAGAAAAAATAAGCATATAAGTAGTTGCTACTTATTTTATAACGCATAAAAATATTGCGTGTGTCAGTTCACATAATTTAATTTTAGATGACATTTCATTTTATTATTCGTTATCTGAAAATTATTGCAATTCATATAGTAATTTTAATATAAATGTAAAACATATTTTTTGTTGTTATTAGATAAGCATGTGGTATATTTATTTAATAAAATAGAGTTAATCATATTTGAGATAAATACATTATTCATCTTAATTTAACACAGCCACGGAAAATATGACAGAAATATTGCGCTTCTATAGTTTTTATTATCAGTTATAGCCGGACATTTCTTCCTTGTTAAGTCTATTTGATATTTTTTGCTATTCACCTGTCATCTGCAAACAGATTTCATTGACAAGTAAAAATTGTACATATTAAATTGGGCTCTCTGATAACTTGGGAATTATTTATAAAATCACTACTCGACACCTACAATCCGGTTGGCATATTCGTCACTTGTAATCCGGGATATTTAGATGGTAATCATTATTTTGTAAAGATAATGAGGTTTGTGGCGCAAAGAACATTTATTTCTAATATTTAAATAACAATCTGTCGTCATCAAATTTTATAGATACATATTCATCGTGTGTACTTTCACAAACGTTTTCAAATTCATTAAATTTAGAATTTAATGTTTCAACTCAACTATGTATCCTATAATTTATTTTACGAAATAAAAAGTAACCTCGTATTCTGTTACTGATCTGTTGAATTAAACTCGTTCTTAATTTTAATTTATATAGACAACATTGTATTCTATTTTTCGGAGTTTTGAAAAATATAGTAAAAAAAAATACTATACGAACGAGTGGATTGGCTTTAATATTGTTTGAATCTCCCATATTCATTGTGTAAACAATTATAAAAAAAACGTATGTATATGTACTTAAATTATATTCAAATATTTAATATATTAGTATAATATTTAAATAGAATATAAAATATTACATTTTTTCTGGAGGTATGAAAATTTTCTTTGAAAGAAATTGCATTTAAGAAGAATATTCAAAACAAGTATTTTTTTCAAAGAAATAAAATTTTCAAAATTAACATCATAAGAAGAACTAAAGAAATAAGAAATCAAAGAAGATAAGAGGATCAAGGAAACGCGGTTTCATTATTGAATTTACTGAGAAGAATAATTGTTAATATCTTGGAACATTCTATTTAGTTTGTGATCGTGTTTCACTAATTTGTATTAAGATAAACAAAATTTATCAAAATAGTGTACACACATACAGGGTGTCTCGCCAGGAACTGCATCGATCGATATAGGGACAAGTCAGAGAATTAAGAAAATTTGGGAAGATACTAATGGCAGTGTGGCCAATTTAACTAAAATAATTACAAGCATCTGGCACGTATAGTCGATATCAACTTGCTTATTTTAAATGGAACACCGTATATATTTTAGGGTTTTCGAAAAGAGCATAAAATTCTGAGTCAAAAATTTTCTAAATTCTCTGGTGCGTACTTTTTCCTATATCGATCAATGCAGTTCCTGGTGAGACACCCTGTATGTATGTCTATATAACAATGACAGCATTGGAGCATGGTTATGTTTGGTCATACAACAAAAATTTAAACAAAATGGTTTCAAATGCTGCAATGAGACTTTCTTATTTTGTACCTGAAGTTATGTATATGATTTCTATAAGCAAATTTTCAATTCAATTAATTAATTCTGGCATCTGGGGCTGTAACTCAATAAATTAGATAACATTTGGAATTAAATAAGAAGAATGTATTTAATAATTTAAAACATTTTTATACGATTTTAGGTCTTCTATTATAAATATTATTTATATAATATTTTATAGATTTTAAATGAAGGTACAGTTGGTATGAATGGAATTATTGTATTGAAAAAAATCTGTGTTCTATTCAAACCTGTGTGTTTAGTTTTGTAAAAGTACAGACAATAGTTTAATTTATCCTCTTTTAGAAAAAGTTGTTCATATTACGAATGTTTATTAAGTATTGGTTTTATACGAAACTAATAATGATAGGTATACAAGATATTTTAAATGTCACTTACATTTTTGAACTAATATAAAAATAAAAAAAATGGTTTGTCATTTATTTGTAAAAATGTCATGTTTCCTTTATTAGATTATCAGATGATCATTTTTATTTGATGAAACAGATAGCTCTGAGTGTAATTAAGATAAAAACAGTTAACTGAAGTTAAAGTAAATAAAACTAATGAATATTAAAATAAAGAAAAAATCACACAAAAATCTTTCGTTACGCAAATTATTTACTTATTTTATAAATTTTGAATGAAAGTTCCTTGGTTACAGAGCCCATATCTGTTAAAAAGTCTTTATGCAATTCGACTTTGAATACCTACAACTGAAAGTGAATGTTCCTTTTTATTACTTTTTTAGTTTTGTAAAAGTGTAGATATTATTCTAGCCTAATCAAATCGCCACAAAAAAAATGTAAAAATTCTCACTAACAACCAAGTGAAATGCATTTAATCGGGTAATAAAGATTTACGAAAATTTTAAAATAATGTCTGTTTACGTGGCATAAACGCAAGTCCTACATTTTTTTCCTGCACAAACAAGCATTATTCACGGTTCTATTATAGTCCAGATAATTTTCCACGACGATAGGAAGGCCGAGCGATAAAAAAACAGTAATTTAATTTTTACAAAATTAATGGCTAGGTAGGTACATTGTTTTCACTCTCAGCACATCGAGTCGTGTCGAATATCGGTGAGCGGGAGCGTACTTTAATTCAGCTGATTATGATGATTACCGTGGTAGACGGACTGCAACGGCAAAAACTTTTTGCAAACGTCTCAAATATCCTGCCTACGTGACCGACGGCATGTTCAAATTCTAATACCACGTGGTATCGATTTAAAATCTCCAGTCGCATGCGCCTCGCTATATCTAAATTACCAAATTACCAATACCAATGAATGGACTGCTGCTGGTCGCGAAGATTTCATTAAAATTACATTGGTGTTAATGGCGACGTCCAAAGATACTCAAATAATCGGCTCAGATGTCTGTAGCTGGCCGTTTCAGTTCAGGCAATTATGAGTTTAACATAATAATTATCAATGAACATATAGGACGGATTCTGTTGGGCCAACTCCTGGTGGTTCTATTACCTAACGAGGGCCAAAAGTCTGGAAGAAATATAATAACGTCCATGGAAAATAATTTTTCAAAACAACCCTATTGTGCATCTATGATAATTATAAAACAAATTTAATTATACAAAATCCTCACGCAAAATTATTATTTTAATTAATTTTGAGTAGACACCATTAAAAATATTTTCGGCAGACATTTGTACCTGCATTATCTGTGGTATATAAAGGGTGGTCCAACCATAATGCACGATGTTAATTATGAGTCACACCTTAACGTCAAGTTTTTTGCCCAACTTAATTTGACATTTCTTTATTTCAGTGTTTGACAAATTCAACCATGGAGAGGTACACAATTGAGCAGCGAGTAAAGATTGTTGAAGATTACGAAAATGGGCGTTCAAATCAAAATGCATTTCGTGCACTTCGTGACTTTTTTGGTCAGCATAATCGACCAAATGTGTCCACAATCGGGAGAATTGTGCGCAAATTTCAGCAAACTGGGTCTGTAGGAAATGCGAAAACACCTGTGCATGCTCGCCCAGTTCGTTCTGGCGGAAAATATTGCTGTTGTTCGCGATAAGGTCGGCCAAGCAGTTATCGTGAATGGTGTTCGCTATCGTGAGATGATAACGGACTTCTTGTGGCCAGAAATTGAGGATATGGACCTGGACGATATGTGGTTCCAACAGGATGGTGCCACTTGCCACACAGCCAACGAAACAATGGCACTTTTGCGCGAGAAATTCAATGGCCGTGTTATCTCACGTCGTGGCGATGTTAATTGGCCGCAACGATCATGTGATTTGACACGGTTGGACTTCTTTCTTTGGGGATATTTAAAAGAAAAAGTGTACGTCAATACGCTAAGAACAATTCAAGAGCTAAAGGATGAGATAATTCGGCACATTAACGACATTGAACCTCAATTATGTGTCAGAGTCATTGAAAATATGGACCATCGGATAGAGGTATGCCACCGAAGCCGTGGCGAGCATTTGGCCGATATTTTGTTTCACACATAATTGTCACAGATCCTTCTAATTCTCTGAAAACTTTTTGTTTTATTTACAATTAACATCGTGCGTTTTGGTTGGACCACCTTTTACAATAAAACAAAATAAAACGTCTTCGAAATATAAGAGAATACATTTTAAAATATTCTTCTTTTTAATATACCAAGTTGATTTCTTTATTCGAATACATATTTGAAATAGTAATTATTATGTACATATATTATCGAGCTTTCCAATTAAACATTATGATTCTATTATACTGTGAATTTCCTTTGGGTTAATCAGTAATAAGTAATAAGTGCTTCGTTGATATCCCGATGCCTTTGGATATTTACTAATAATTCTTATAATGATGGGGTTTAGTCTTTACTGAACATAAACCATTTAATTTAAACAATATTAACATAGTAGTAATCAAGAATGTAATCAATAATCTACCTAACAACTAAATTCATGATTTAACTGGACACATTTTTGATACGATTATTTATTAATAATAATAAGCACACAATAAGAATGGCAAATATAAAATATCACTTAAATATTAACCCAACAAAATCCAGCGGATTTATCAAAATTAAACAAATTTTTCAGACATCTAATATCTATTAATTTTACAAAGTTGGCCATGAAAATTACTATATTTGCCAGAGGACAGAGAAACCATTTGGGCATAAGTTGATGATTCAGAAACGATAAATAGGTGCATTGTTGCAGTTTTTAATTACTGTTACTAATTCTTTTTATTGGGATTTACATAGTTCATGCTGAAAATAAAAATTTGGTAATATTCTTGGTAAAATTGGCGACACCAAATATGGATTTATATTACCATGTTTACTTCATCGTTGCGAAATATAAATAGGTTAGGTATATAATATACATCATATATAGGGTGAAATCATCCAGCATTTCAACAACACATTATCCAGTCAACTTGGTAAAACAATTTTAATAAACTTACCAACACAATAAATGTTTGCTTCTTGAGGCACATAACATTTTGGTATAAGTTGGTTAATCAGCAATCATGAACAGCCATATTGCTTACAATAGTCCCTTCAAATTAGACAAAAAATCACTGATTTTTGGAAATTTTTTCTAGAGCTAAGCGATCTGTACAGAAAGCTGTGCTGGGATTGTGTTAACATATTTTTCACCTATGCGTTTTTGGTCGTTTTTTCTTTGTACAACTGTACAACTTTGAACTCTTGATATTTTTCAAACAAAACAGCTCAAAAATACTTCAGCGCGCTCTAGCGGCGCAACTATGCAGAATTTCGAAAAAATGAAAAAAAAACCTGTAGAGAATCATCAGATCTACAACATCAAATCAGGTCATATTTTCTCAAAAATGCATTTAAAACCCTTTTGTTATCATGCGCTAGGTGAAAATATGTTGACACAAATTTCAACACAACTTTCTGTACAGGTCGCTTAGCTGTAGGAAAAATTTCTCTCAATTTTCCTAATTTGAAGGGACTACAAACAGTGCTAGCGTGAAGACTACACTGGTGTGTACTCTAGAATAGTTACTACACATATTATAATCTAGTGGTGTAAAATTTTACCAATTACACTAGTGTTAAGTTTTATACTCGTAATTGTGAAATAATACCATTTACCACTTTATACTTTTTTCGCACTTTTAAAGATGGTAAAGCTTTACCACAGCAGATTGTAATAAAATTTACAAGACACTTTTACTCTATCCCATTCATCCAAACGCAATCTTTTAATAAAACTGTCCACACAACCTTCGATAGTAAGATTATTATCCTTAGAAAGGAATATTGTATAATTGGATATAAGTCAGGGGAATATGGAGGCCTTCCCTTTCGAATAGTGGAAATGTACCCATGCATCTGCTAGGATTATACAAAGTGTTACAATTTGTGTCCCACCTAATTTCGACATTTATCAGGTCACAGCAAAATTATTTTGTTTTGTTTTTATACTAAGTAAATAATGGCGGTAGTCATGTAATTTAGAGAAAAAATATCACCGTATGGTTTATCATAGTCACGTTCATATCCACCTTATCAGAGTACATTTTAAAATCGTTTTCTAGAAAGCCGTATATCTTACCAGAATTTGACACAAAAATAGTTTTTTTTTATAAAAAAAAACTACGATGCATTCAAACATTTTATTTAGATATCTTCCAGAATGTGGCATTTAATTAGCTTTCCTATGTGAAGAAATTTTTCTTATTCATATCTCATTCTTTGTTATGAATGAGATGTGAATAAGAAAATGTTATCATTACATTTTGAAAGGTAATTTTCCAATACTGATTCCATATCCAGTTAAGTCATAAAAACAAGGACACAGAAGGAGGTATGAAACCTTCGAAAATAAATATCCTGACCATCGCATTTCTCACTTTACGGTTACATAAATGAAAAAATTCTTCAAGTAGGAAATGCGATTTTGATGAAGAATTTAGTAGCCAGTACGTTTTCCAGATTTAGGAAATAAAAAAAAGTGTTTCAACACAGCCAATAAAGTTGATACATTAAAATATTCAATAAATACTTTCAAGTATGCTAAGTTTACGTGATAAGTTTAAAAAAAATACACAAGTGTTGATTTAATATAATAGATTGTCGTTTGGAAACAATTAGTTGTAAATTGTCAATAATTGCATAAACTATCGTAGTATAATCAAGAGTTATCAGTTTATATGATTCTTGATTCAAATTAATTAAGGGAAGCGCATATGGTGAATTAATTTTATTTGCATGATGTTCATTGCTCGTTGAAGTTACAATTTTATTAATTTAATTTTTAAAAGTTGTATAATTACTTTTTTTAAGAATAATAAATTAACTTGTATGTATGTAAAACATTCTGCTTTATTTAGAACTTACAATAGTTCTAAATAAAGATAAATAGTTCTAAAAAAATAGAATCTGTTATAAATAAAGCATCAAACAAAAATATTTATTCGTAAGTACTCGAGAAAAATTAACATTATATAGAACTTATTTTTTATAACTTGATTTTTTTATAATTGATGTACAGGAATATTCATTAATTTTAAGTTTAACGAACTACTGACAATACTATATACAGAGTTTCAGGATAGTTTCGGGTATAACTTTAGTAGGGTAGTAACCCCACTACCAGCTACTTAAAACTTAAACTGCAAGGCAATTCAATCAAAAATAAAAACCCATGTTATCTGTGACAGAACGCCATTGTGTCGGTTCAATAGATTTTAGGTTCAGGGCGACTACAGCTAGCGCAGTTGACGTTGATATTCCGTGTCCTGTCAACTCTTGCTTTACATTAATCTCTTTCGTTCATCATTAGCGACAGCATTTTATGTTGCATATCCAATTTTAAGCTAGTGTTTTATTTTTATAGTATTGTTCAGTTAGAGCGGCCAAATTAGAATGAAGTACATACTTCCATTTTTTTGTGAAAAGAAGAAATCATTTCCTCTCATATTTTGAAACACAGATTTGAGACACTGGCTTCAAATTGCTGGCATATTTAAAATTGGTTAAGAGCTTGTATCTTCGACCTATGTACCATACATACACCGTGATATTTAACGTTGCCTATATCCGTTAGTATCACAACGAAAACGCTTAAATTAACATTATAAATAGAAGCTTCGACGTTTATATTACAGTCTCTAATTTTGGTGCACTATTTAAGTGTTCAAATTATACAGCAAAATTCGTTCCAATAAATCGATTTTATCAAACACAGTGATTTACTTTTATCTATTTCTGAAGCAAAGTTAAATGACATGCAATGACAAAATTAAATGACTTGCACCTCTTTACAATAATCAATTAGATAAAGGGTATAATCATTTTCTAATAGTAATTTATTATCTTTCTATACCTTATACCAGTTAAATTGAAGGCAATAAAGAATCGATATAGAAGAAAATACCTTAACAAATTTTGATTTATAGGTCACCCATTTTGAATGAAATGGAACAGACAAACTAGGTTTCAGGGCATAGACCTACTCTAGTGAAAAATAACTCTTTATAGGTGATATCGTTTTAGAAATATGATGGCAATATATGAACAATAATACTTTAGTGTCCTAAATATCTTCTATTTAAGAGATATTTTCAGACGATGAGACAAATTAGATGATTTTTAAATGTGAAGTAAAAATATTTTTCGACAAACAACTACCGCCAGTTGGCAAACCTTTAAATATAGCTCAACTAGGGTCTAGGTTCAATGTAATTTTGCAATTTTTAAAGCAACAGTATATTAAAAATATGTTTACATAGCTAATAAACGCTTGGAATAGATGCAGCAATAAATATATGCTGAAATTACTTTATGTGTACCACAAAAGTTTGTTACACCTTTATATTACATTAAAAAACAAACATTGCACAACGTAAGACCACAATTCATACGTGCGTGGCATAGCCTTCCAATTATATTTATAATTGGTCTAGATTCGTGAATTGTATAATAAGCAAATATCAAATAATACCCTGTATGCAATTTATACGCTAATTCATGTTTACATTATACTTTTAACAAAAAAAAAAAAAACAGAAGTATTACACAATATAATTAAAAAGAAGAATATAATATATACGCCGAGAAAAATATTCATTTAAATATAAATTTTATTATTATTTGGTCCAGTGAGTATGTATAGGGTGTCTTAGTTCAAACTATAGGGTTTTAATTGCGCGCCATTTGTTCAAAGACAAGGCGTCGATATTTAACGACTGTTATCTACAGTCGTTAAATAATGTATAAGAGAGAGTAGTTTCGTTTTAAAACAACTAGGAACGTACATATCAGACCCAGGTTAATCAGATTATTTTCGAAATATTGAATGAACATTTACAAGAATTTTGAAGAATACATTTTATGTCTACAAATAGGTTTCTTCATGAAAATGATGTTGCACCATAATTCTATTGGTAACTGATTACACAGAAAACGATACATGCAGATGAAGACTCTTAGATTTGGGTAAATAAATCATATATTCTCATACGAAATTACATTCTTGCAAGTAACATTGACATCATTATTCACAATATATGTATATTCTTCAGACTGCAACAAGCACCTAATAAAAATATAATTATCTAATAACTCGTGTTATGTAATGACACAATAATAGTAAAACTGTATTTCTGCAGTAATCTTTAATTATTGTCATTAATAATTAATCGCCTTTTAAGAAAACGTGGGAACTAATTTACTATCACATAAAACTGATATCAAATATTTCTCAAATTATGATTCAACAATAAAATATTCCATGATTACACTTTAACATTATTTCATGTGAATCCATTGGATTCTAAGAATTTCGATATAACTACCCTATTAAAATATTCAAGCAACTATTTTTCTTACTAATTTTCATCTTTAAAACATTTTTTAAAAGTTAACGTTACTTCACGTGGATAGAAAAAGATTTACATAATAAAGAAGTTTCAGATATCTTAAATTTGGGAGTATCAAACTGAAGTTTAATAAACTCAACTTTCATAAACTTTGTGTCTTGTTGAGATAACGCCTTTACCTAAATTGAGTAGATCAAAGCAATGTGTCAAAATATGGTAGTCTGAAAACGAAAGAGAATCTAAAACTAAACACAAAAGTTTCACTTGAACTAGGGCAGCATTTTCGCATACGTATTTAGACCGTCTTTATATGAATGTACTTTTACATACTGTAAATATAAAATGTTACATTATGTAATATGTATTTTTTAAGAGATAGTTACTTTAAATAGATCAAAGGTTAAATAATTGAAAGATCGTGAAATGATTCCCAAAAACTAATATTAACGTTAAAATAAATATATTTATTTCTCATTGTATGTTAAATTTTTATTTTCTGTTTAGATATATGATGAAAAGATTCAGAAGACCATTCATAGAGAGAAAAAAACTAATCCCAGACCATCAGTTCGGGTTCAGACATAAACACTCGACAATAGATCAGGTCCATAGAATCACCAATATAATAGAGAATGAGTCTAAAGAGTTTGCTCTGCCGAATTCCTCGACGTAACGCAAGCGTAAAGCAAGGTTTGGCATGAGGGACTACATTATAAATTAATAATTATCCTTCCTAAACAATATGCAGACATTTTAAGATCATATTTATCAGACATATACTTTAGTATTAAGCAAGAAAATGCCTACTCTGACTCCTTGAAGAAATTACAGCAGGAGTCCCACAAGGCAGTGTTCTAGGACCTGTGTTCTACATTCCGTATAAGTGCGATCTCCCAGAGCTAGAAAATACGTAGAAATACCGTAGCTACTTTTGCTGATGATACTGCCATAATAACAACGGACAAAAATAATAGAAAAACAGCTAATAAATTTCAAAACGCCATCAATAAATTCCAAAACTGGACCAAGAAATGAAAAATTAAATTAAATGAAGAAAAATCAGTTCAAATCGATTTCACGAATAGACACATCTCGAATATATTCAAATAAGTATGAATGGACGAATAGTCCCATATGCCAATACAGCCAAATATCTCGGTCCTACCTTAGATACGAAGCTCCGCTGGAAAGCCTATGTAAAAAGGAAAAGAGAAGAATTAGGTATAAGATATAAGAAAATGTGCTGGCTCTTGGGTAGGAAATCAGCCTTGTTGATGCATAATAATCTACTCTTATATAATCAAATATTAAAACCGGTGTGCAGTTATGGTATTCAGCTTTGGGGTTGCACCAGAAAGTCAAATATTAAAGTTATACAAACCTTTCAAAATAAAGTACATAGTGCACCTTGGTATATAAGAAATGAAGATCTCCACCGAGATCTTGGAATAGAAAACGTTGAGATAGAGATTAAAAACTTGCCAGAAGCCACGAAGCAAGACTTAAGACTCAAGTGGATTAAACCCCACGAGTTAGTGTAGCGCTTTGAATGAAATTAAAAGCAAAGTAAATTGTGTACTGCACAAGAAAAAGTGCCATACTTGTCAGAAATGGCTAAGATGACATCAATGGGTGACTCTTAAGGTGTAGCAAGAACTCTTAAGATAACAAATATGCAACAACGAAGCGTAATGTAACGCCGCCCCGTGACAATTTAAAGAGCTCACAGCGTAACAGTGTAACGTAGTCGCGCACATCAGAGCACTCCGTAGGTTGTCGGTTTTTCACCGTTACATCTTTTGTACTGCGGTGGCGTATTCCCCTTGCATGTCTGGACGGCACTACAACGACTACAATGGATGGAACGGCATGGTGTTACGAACCGATGTTACGCGTTGATGTTGTTGCGGTAAAAAGTATGTGTTTTGTTGCGATATTGCGTCACGATAGTAAGTTACGCGTCGGCGTTACGATACGCTTCGGTGTTGCATGTTTGGACGCACCTTTAGAATTTAAATAATTTAGTATTATAGGATTAGAAATAAGTTACTCATTAGGATTAGACTAGATCGTAATAATATTTTAATACATAAAAAGAAAGATATATGATTGTTTACCACGTAAATAGAGAAAAGATTACATCCCTTATTTAAATGTACCATGTGATACAAATTTACCACGTCGGATTTTGAAATAAAGGTATATAGGATTGACCCTATTGGCGAGAGGTGTAATTATTGTATTTGGAATAATACCTATCACAGTATCTTCAAAAAATACCTACCACAAAAATAATTTATAGAAAAATGATTATTGCAGGTAATTATTTTCCACATTCTTTTTCTAGTTTTCCTAAAATCATTAACGAAACATAAATGTTTTTAGAAATCTTGGTAGAAGTCGTTAAAAAAACTGTTAACAAATTATCGAACAGCACGAAATGGTATAAATTACTGATATAATATAATGTGGCACATTTACTTCGACCTAATGATGTTTTAAGATATATTTATATACGAGTACATGGCATAAGTAACGGTAAAACACAAAACAAAAATTATAAAACAAAATTACAAATCAATAACTAAAATACTTTCGAGCCTATTTCTTTGGACCAACTTTAAATTGTCGTAGAATAAATGTATAGTAAAAAAAATTGTGTAGGATATCTCAAATAGCTAAACTACGGTCGCAATTTAGTAAATTGCTTTGTAATGTCATCGACATCTGCCAGATATAATGGGAAAAGTTTTACTGCCTCCATCGTGACTGTAATGTATAACAGTAAAAGTACAATAGTTAAATTTATTTAATACGAAAGTAAAGTTAAATAGTAAATGTTATTATTTAAGTAAACACAATATAATGCGCGGTGGAGAGTATTGATGGTTCACATTTACAAAAAGATAAATGAATCAGACTTCTCAGAATGTGTTAATCATTAGGAGTTTTTCCAGAAATATATTTAATAATGGGCTAATGAACTACTTACTATATTGAAATGTGTTAAACCATAAAAAATATATTCATAAATGCATACAAATTTAGAAAACCGCATATTGTTATTTATAGTTATTACTCACATTAGTTTTTTTATCATATCTGAACGGAAAAATTTATTTCTCAAGTTTGGGTGAAAATGATTTAACGAAAAACGATCTACGTATGTATAGTTTATTTCATCGCTATTTCTCAAAGGTCATCAGTCCTAAGACTGGTTGGACGCTAACCTCCAGCTTCTCCTATCTTGTGCTAACCTACGCATTTCGCTAATTGTGCTACAACCTACATCCCTTACTATTTGCGAACAGTAGTCTAATCTAGGCCTACCTCTGCCTTTCTTCACTCCTATTTCTGCCTCCAAAATATCGCGGACTATTCCCCCATGTCTCAGCAAGTGGCCTACTATTCTATCTCTTCTCTTCTTTAAGTTTTTCCACATACTCCTTTTCTCGCCGACTTTCTCCAATACTTCTTCGTTTCTAACCCTATCAGTCCATGGTATTTTCATCATTCTTCGGTAACACCACATCTCAAAAGCTTCTAATTTCTTCCTACTTGCTTCCCCTACTGTCCAGGTTTCGCAGCCGTAAAGTGCCGTGCTCCATACATATGTTTTCAAAAATCTCTTCCTTGTTTCTAAGTTTATTACCCCCGAGCATAAAAGTGCTTTCTTTTTGTTAAAAGCTACTCGACCCTGCGCTATTCTTTGTTTTATGTCTTTATCGCTTCTTCCATCCCAATTAATTTTACTTCCTAAATAAGTGAAGTCTTTAACTTCCTCCAATCTTTCATTGTTAATTTGTACTTTCGTTTTTGCTCTGCTCTCGCGCCCTCTGCACACTAACACTTTAGTTTTGTTTTTATTCACCCTCATTCCGTATTCCTCTGTCAACACTGCCTCCATTTCGTTCAATGCTGATTCTAGTTCCTCCTTACTAGATGCTAATACTGCTATATCATCCGCGAATCTCAGCATTTTTAGTTTCTGTCCCTGTACTTTAATCCCGAAATCCACTCTATCTTTTACCACATTAATCGCCTCTTCGATGTACAGATTAAAAATTAGTGGTGATAGCGTACATCCTTGTCTTACTCCTTTCCTAATACCTACTTCCCTTTCCTCCCCTTCTACTTCTATAACAGCAGTTTGCTCTATGTATAGATTGTGTACTACTCTCCTATCTCTATACTTCATTCCCGCGCTCTTTAGTATCTCGAACATTTTTTCCCATCTTACGTTATCAAAAGCTTTTTCTAAATCTACAAATCCTATATAACCGTTCTTTCCTTTTTCTATTGTTTTCTCTAACATTACTCTTAGCGCCAGAATAGCTTCGCGAGTTCCCCTATTTCGCCTAAACCCGAATTGGTCTTCTCCTAGTATTTCCTCCGCTCTATTTTCCATCCTCTTCTTTATTATTCTAGTTAGGATTTTTGACGCATGGGAAGTTAGGCTAATCGTTCTAAAGTTCTCGCATTTGTCGGCTCCTCTCTTTTTCGGTATAGTAACGATAATGTTCCTCTTATAATCCTCCGGCATCTCGCCCGTTTTGTATATGTATTTTACCAGTTCAAATATCCTATTTACTACTTTCTGTCCCGCACATTTCAAAATTTCCGCCTGTATTTTATCTACACCCGGCGCTCTATTATTCTTTAGCCCCCTTAGTGCTATTTCAAATTCCTCTCTCAATATAGGTTTTCCTACATCTTCCCTATCGATGCTAGATTCTTCCTCTAATATCTCTCCTAATTCCTGACCCTCGTATAAATTTCCTAAGTACTGTTTCCATCTATCCGCTTTTTCCTCTCTTCCTATCAGTATGTCCCCCGATTGACTCCTAACATTTCTACTTATTGTTCCTATATCCCTGAAGTTCCTCTTAATTATTTTGTAAGCCTCATCGGTCTTACCTACTTGCAACTTATCTTCTACTTCTTTGCATTTCTCCTCTATCCATTGTTCTTTCGCTTTTCTACATTTTCTAATGATTTCCCACTTTATAGCCTTATACGTTTTCAGTCCTTCTTCGTCTCGTCTGTTTTTGTAGTCTCGTCTCTTTTGCATTAAGTTTAAGATTTCGTCCGTTATCCAGGGCTTCCTAGCTTTCCTTTTATCGTGTCTTAAAACGTCCGTAGCCGCGGAAGCTAGACTATTCTTGATACCCTCCCACTCAGTTTCTGCGTTCTTGATTTCGTCCTTATTCGTTTCATTTATTAATTGATCTGTTTTCTCCTGGAACTTATCTTTCATATTCTGATCCCTCAATATGTCCACATTTATACGTTTCTTATCCTTCCGGGTTTTCAGATTTTTGAACTTTAATCTAGCTTTCATGACTACCAAGTTGTGATCGCTGTCTACATCTGCTCCTGGATAACTCTTACAGTTTTTTACTTGATTTCTAAATCTCTTCCTAACCAGAATGTAGTCTATCTGATACCTGTCTATCCCTCCTGGCATTTTCCATGTATACCGCCTCCTAACGTGATTCTTGAACACACACACACACACACATATATATATATATATATATATATATATATCAGTTTAGGCTATCCGCGTCTCCCTTTTGTGCGGTCCTTCGTCTTTAACGCTCACTCATACGTTAAGTCCAAGATCTAAGTTGCTTGAAGGGGGAATAGTTTAGGAAGCATCGTACGAGCAAGAGAGAGAGCCACGTATTCATTGAATACTAGGAAATAGAAGAAAATATAGTATGACGCGCATGCGCGCGAGTACGTACAACTCTGACGCCACACGGGAGTGGAGCAAGAGAGAGAGCGATATAAATTCAGTACGAAGCGATAGAATAGGATAGATAGATTATCGCGCATGCGCGCGTTATAGATTTACGCGTCCAGACGCTATATATTAACAGCTGAAGCAGCACGCGTGTGTACCGTATATTTATCATTGTGTTTTACACAAATTTTGTATTGTTATATTCCTTTTAAAATTATGCCTCTCCCTTTCTCTCTCTCTTTTTTTCAATTTTTTTTTGCTTCTACCGCTAATACACACAGTAGTTCATGTTATGTAGCAAAAATTATGTTAAAAATAGTTTTATATGACAAAAATATAGGAGTTAAAATCTGCAAGGGTTGTTAGAAACTTTAACCTAATTATATGTACATTCACCAGGATTTATTTCAAAAACTTGTGAATACATTAATTGCATGCTTTTTATTTTGATGGCCGTATACGTTTTTTTTTTTATAATAACTAACGTCATAGATATGCCATCAGTTTGGAAAAAGACTATGGTATCTCGAAAAAGTACAAGGTTCAGGGAAGTGATTTGAAATTATTAAAGAATTAAACTTCAAATTGTCTCAATGAAGGCAAGACAGGAGTCTGAAATTTTCACCATTTTCTTGAATATCTATAGTAACACTTCCCCCTTTGTTCTCCTCTATTTGATCAATAATGCCCTCTACCATACAAGTTTCCTCCTATTATCTTGAGTTTTCCAGAAATTCATTCAACACTTTTCAGATTTAAGATCCTGTTGTAAAGGAAGAATAATACTTTTATCTAGTACTAGGATAAACCAGTTGTGATACATAACTGGTTTATTCTTACTGGAGTAGATTAGAACCTTTGGTGTGAAGATAACACTGATTTGGTTTTCTACAAAACACCAAAACACTATAAACTACACTCGACGCGCGTTTCGCCAACAAAGTTGGCATAATCTGGAGATTATTAAAACTTGTTGTTGGCTTATTCTTGGAAAATTCAGTGGCAAAAAGTCAAATTTAAAAACTGATATATCACAACTATAAAAAAAAACATAGGTGCCTATGGTTCAAAAAAATGTATATATAATTCTTCGAAACTAAGATAAATCTTTCCCCGTAATTCTCAGTAGTGTAAATAACGTTAAATTGTAACACTTTGACTAATTATGATAATTTAGTCTCAATTAGTTTGATATTTATCAAACTAATTGAGACTTTCACTTGAAGAACCTGGAGACAACTGAGATGGCATTGTCTTCTTCAAATGGTTCATTGGAAAATGATAATGCAATAGTGTTGATAGAGCTCTCTTGGCGCAGCCAGTTGAACTATGTACGCTTATGAGAGTTTTCATAAATCTTCATAAATCTTGAACCAACTTTGGGATATTTAATGGAAAAATAAACCGAAAAACTAGGTTTTTTAAGATATCCAGTTTTATTCCAACCGACATATATTACTATTATCATTATTTTAATAGGCAAAGCACTTTCTCAGCAAAATTGCTGGAAAACATTCACCTACTTCCGAGACTAGCTCAGGAGTTAAACTCAGACATTCACGTACCCCTGAGACTATCTAAGGAGTTTTTAGACATTATGCCTGTTACCAGATGAGCATTGGAATAATTTATACTATGTCCAGACTCTAGATGCACTTAATTGCTATCGCAAAGTTTTCATATTTCTTCATATTTGTATTTACTCATATTGTGTAGCTATTGAAATAAAAATGTGGAGCATATAAAAATATATTCATCATAATCTTCATCATCTCTATTCTATGAAATAAACATATGTTGTGTTTTATATTTTCTTCCGTCAGATAAATATTTAATTTCATTTTTATTATTCCACATAATAAATAAGTAATAAATACATATATAAAAGATTGTTTTTTTAAATACTTATTGTTAATAAATCTAAAATAAATTACTTAGTAAGTGTAATGATCAACTTTGGTTTTCATTGTATTTCCATTTTTCGAAAATAAATCGAGCCGAGGAAACTATTATTCCATTTAATTCACTTACATAATCGACTTCATAAGTAAATAAGTGTCATTTATGTTTAACATGTTATACATTAAACACTTAATTACTATTTAAAATAATTTATTAGGCAATAATAAACTTGAGTAATTTTTAGATTTAGAAAAGTGAGAGGTTTTCGCAACAGATTAAATATAAACATTTCGACATATACATACATTCTGAAATGGTATATGGTACTACTTGCAAAATATTTTTCCTTGCTACATTATTGAGGTGAGATAATGTGACATAGAGTCATGCCATTTTTCGTTCTTTTTATGAGAGAAAACAAAACAATTGTGTCAGAGGATGCATCGTCAAAACCTCATCTAATTATTATCTAAACAGTTGCTTTATAATTATATCTGCGTAGATAAGATGTGGGTTTAAAGTTTTGTTTTATGCTTCATACATTCTTACTTAATTTTGTATTATCATATAAGTACGACTATTAATAATATGTATAAATTAATGTTACGCATTTCCGTCTGCATTTAATCGTATTTTTCGAAAGACCTACTTTTGTCTGGCATAGATCCTTGAGAGGTTTAATTTAATTACGGCAAATACGAGATTTTCAGATAATGGTTCGTAATCATGACATTGTAAAATTATCTGAGAACTAAATAAGATCACTGGATAACATAACGTATGGTTAGTAATTTTCTGTAAAAGTGCTTACTAATATAATTAGTCAGTACTTTATACATCAACATTTTCAATTACTACCTTCTCCTTCATTTACTATTTTCTATATTTTTGAGAAATATTTTTAAATCAGTTTTTTTTTGTTTTTGAGAAGACACTGTTTCACATTCTTAATTTATTTCATTCTTAGTTTATTTTCTAAGGACATACTCAAAAACTGAGTAACTTGTCGAAATATTTTTCGAAATTTAATAATTCTGAATTGTACAGACTCATAATCAACTACACAAATAATTAAGTCTTTCTCATCCACCTGTATTACATTAACAAGTGAATAAGAACTATAGCGTGTCTCAGTTGAAACTATAACATTTGAATTGCACGCCATTTGTCATAGATCGGGCCTCAATATTTAACGACTGTCATCTACAAATTACACATAGTGCTAAAAGTTTTTCATCACCCAGTTTTAGCTTTGAAAGCTTTAGTTTTGAATTTTTTAACAAGAAAGAGTAAAGAAGGCCATGATTTTTTGTTTAGTTTTTACCATCATGCAAGATAGAAATGTCAAATAAACCTTACAGTTGGCCGTGTAAACAAATTTGAATCATTTCATGTTTGACAGTGTTCAAGTGTTGTTTTCTTTGTTGCTATCAGCTCTGATTAAAAGTGTGTAAAAATGGTCCGAATTGTAATTTCGCAATTGGACAGATCGAGAATAGTGATCATGATCGACGAGGATTCTTCTCAAAGCGAAGTTGCCGCGCGTTTGGGAATTAACCAAAGCGATGTATCCCGAACCTGGAATCGGTTCATAGAAACGAATTCAACAAAAGATCGTCCAAGAAGTGGCAGACCTCGTGTTGGTAACATTCAGGGAGAAGTTAGACGAGGTCCTGGTGTTGTGTTATCCTTTACTACAATACGGAGGCGATTAGCTGGCTTTGGACTACGGCGTAGGAGGTCCACAAGAGTGCCGAAATTAACATTGCGACACCGGCAGACTCGATTAGAGTGGTGACGAACATTCCAGGGGCGGGGTATGAATTTTTGGCGACACGTGATGTTTTCGGATGAGACCCGTGTTTGTCTAACTTCCGACAACCGCAGAAGCCGTGTTTGGAGAGATCTTGGAGATCAAAATCGACTCAGATATGCTGTCGAAACTGTTCCATATCGTGGAGGGAGTGTTATGTTTTGGGCCGGTATCATGATTGGTGAACGAACGCCACTGGCTCCTATTCCAGGTACGTTAAATGGACAAAATTACATCGAACACATTCTTCGGATACATATTCGACTATGGAGAGGAGCAGTTGGAGAGCATATTGTTTTTATGGATGATAATTCCCCTCCCCACAGAACTAATGGAGTCCATAATTTCCTAGAGGAAGAAGGAATCGACCGTATGGAGTGGCCCCCTATGTCGCCAGACTTAAATCCCATCGAACATGCCTGGGATGTGCTTAAGAGGGCAATTGCTCGACGTCCACAGTTAAGAGTTATAACCTTGTACGGTTATTATATTTTCAGATATTTACAGGAATATTAAAGGAAGTATGAAAGCAGTATATTTTCACATTGAATTCGTAAATATAGTATAAATTTAGACACGCCACAAGACTTGTCATCACTCTGAGTATGCCATGTATGAGTGAGCCAGCAGTTATCGATCTGTACGTTGTTCATGATGTAGCATTTTTTGCATTAAATTTTTTATATTTTTAATAGTATGTTTCTGTAGAGGTATAGTAATAAAGTAGGCAGTGAATGACAATTTACAAGCTTAGTGTTTAATACGAGTACATTTAGATTTTATTGAGATAAAAACCATCTTTTAATAAATTAAACGTTTCAGGTACCCACTCAACTTCATGATGTACTGTCAAAAAAAGTAAAATAATGGATGTTTCGCTGCTTTAAACGATGTAATGGCTTTCAAAAAAATAGTTTCATTTATCTCGTAATATGGCTTTCTTACCCATTAAGGTTTTTTCATTTTTTATTTTGTTTTGTTTATCATTGTTTAAATAAAATATTTTTAACTTTTTCCATGTTGTTAATCAACTTTTCAATAAGTTATATAGTTTATTTCATGGCTATTTGCCAAATAAAAAATCTCAAAACATACCGTGGATTGTTTTTATGGCTAGGCTCAGGTAGACTGTTCCGCTTATCGGCAAGATAAGAGAGCGAGATTTTTTATTTGGTAAATAGCGATGAAATGAATAGTATATTGTTTTTGTTATATTTATAGGTAAATAAATGAGAAACAATGGTACGCCAAATTTTTACCCCTTGAACCTCTTTCCGTGACAGGAAAAATTGTTTCACATATCACTTAATCAAATAGTTTAAATCCTTTACCTTGTGAATATTTTTTGCGGTTTGTGGTTACGAAGTTTGTTTGTATTATTGGTTATAGTTACCATCATTCTATTGTTAAAAGGTACTTTTATTTTACTACAAAGATGCATCCTATTCAGAGGGTAATAAAATCGTGTCAATTTATTTCAAGAACATCGAGCGTGTTCAAATATTTCCTCATATACATTCAGCGTATATTAGATTTGTTGAGTACACCGGAAAACTGTTGAAAAAATGGCAAAAATCCAATTCCACCTCTTAATAAATGCACATTATATAATAATACACAGCTAAATTGCAGTAGCAATCTACATGCATAAAAATTTCGACAAAAAACACCGCAAATTGACCGGCCGACTCCAAGGCTTTTCCTCGTTTCTTTTTTGACAATGAAATATCGGTCTCACACATTTTGAACCTTCTCGTTAACCATGAGACGCGTTAAAAAAAGGGCTGAGGTTAACACTTCTCCTTGCCAATCAGATGCATTATTCGTTTTTCACCAGTAATTGGAGGCACAAATTTGCATTGGCGACAACAAAACTTGCAACGCTGCACATTTGAGTCCTTGTAATAAATATCTAGTAAAGCACAACGGTTTTATTTTAATGTTGTGGTGGAAGCAAAAAGCTACAGAGATCTATTATTGACACAGTGCAACTGCTAAGCTCATGCGTAATAATAGGTCAGACAAAAACAATTAAAAGGTCATTGGGCGTGTTATGACCGCAAAAACGTACATTGTATGAAATTAGCTCAAAATTGGTTCGTGTGAACATTCTTGTAGTTGTACAGGCCAAAGCTCGATTTCGTCCTGCATGACTTTCGAATACCCGAACTTCTAGCGTTTCCATCGAGATCTCGTTAATTATATAGGGTGTCTCAGTTGGAACCATAGGATTTGAATCGCACAAAATTATAATAAAATGGAGCGCCTATAGTTAACAATGCGTAACTTAATCAAGAAATTTCAAGTGACCGGTTCTGTTATTGATAGGGCAATATCAATACGTCCTCGTCGTGGCCGTTTAGATGAAAATAATGCTACAGTGAGAGAAAGTGTACGGGACTATCCAAAACACATCAATTTGACGTCGCGCACAATAACTAAATCTGCCAAGAGCCACCACGCATTGGATTTTAAAGAAAGATCTGCATCTGTCAGCATATAAAATTCAAAAATTCAGTCGACACAATTAAAAGCTACATATTACTCCAAAACTCCAAAATGTGCACCAAATTGTGCATCTCTGTGGATACATTTCTTTTTCGTGAACAGCATGTAGATTTTCAGCACACCAAATTCGACAATTTTGTTTGCTGGCATATCTGTCAAGATGAAAACGTGCTTCATCTCTGAACTAGATTTTGTTGCAAAAATTAGCATCACCTTCTTTCTCTTCTATCACCCAATTAACAAATGTACGACGTTGTAAACGGTCTGTAACTTTCAATTGTCGTGTCAATTGAATTTTCTATCTCGACAGATGCAGGTCTTTCTTAAAAACCGATGCGTGGTGCTCTTGACAGATTCAACAGCAGTGCACGACGTCGAATTGATGTTTAGATACTCTCGTACACTTTCTCTCACTGCAGCAAAGATTTCATCTGCCGACCACGAGGAGGACGCATTGGTGTTACCTTATCAATAACAGAACCCGTGTCTTCAAATTCGTATCCTAATTTTGTGCGAATTTTTCTTAATACAACTATAAATGATCGCTCATTTTCATAAAACAGTTATACATAAACCATTCATTGTTGAACTGTTAATTGCGGCATGTTGACATCGTACGGTTGTGGATGATAGTCGTTAAATATTGACACCCTGTCTTTGACAGAACACAGATGGCGCGCAATTCAAATCCTATAGTTTCACCTGATACTGTATACATTGACAAACGGCGAAAATTAAAATGTTTTTCAACCAGACTTTTGAAGTCACCAACTGCAAAGAAACAAATCTTCTCAGTTTCATTTTGTTCAGAATAGAACTCTGCTAATTATGTATGTCCTTTTATTATAGGCGAAATCCCCATAGCAGCATTAATTTCAATTACATCATATAGGCAACTTATTATTTATGGAACTATATCGAAACACTTTTAACTATTTCCTGAATTCAACTGCTTTAATAAGGTTGCGGTATCTGTTGGAATTATGCAATGGTACAATACCCGTAACTAATACGAGATCTTCATTCTTATGTATACTATTTTTTTATAAACGATACCTTCATTAGTGGTTTCATACTTTCAACTCTCACACATTTCCGCTCAGTGAGAAGAAAGTACTGTTGTACCATACGTTCACCGAATGTACACCGAAAATTACCGAACACACGTCATCTGCCTAAAAGAAATTAATTTTTTTCGCATTGGCCGACGTAACGGTCAGCTGTCTAGTACAGCGGCGTCGAATTGGGACATTAGTCGAAAATGTATGCAGTTGTTAATATATCAACTATCATATAATAAATTTGTCCAAATAACAATTGTTAGAATTTGGTATTTATTTAAGATTGATAAAACTGTTTATTAGCGAGATGTTAACTTCTAACCTATAAAAGGAATAATATTTACCTTGGTTATTTGTAGAACAAACAATTAGAGAAATAAGAGAAAAATCAGTGTAACAAATTTATACGAAGTAGTAAATTATAAAAAGTAAGTTGATAAATGGAAGTGATAATTTAAAATCTCATAGGCTGACAAGAAAATGTTTAAAGAAAGTTTCTGCTGGAATTGGTAATTATTCAGAGCATTATTATATTTAATATAATGCAAAGTTTTATTATTATCTTTGTTTAGAAGTTCTTTCACTTATTCCTGGACTGTTTCTGACAATACTTTCTGGACTGTTAGAGGGATTGATGCTGGTTAGATAGTGTCAATGAATTTTCATTCTACGTACAGGTGTCAACAAATCCTTGTCTTCTACAAATATGTAGTAGTATAGTTTATTTCATCGCTATTTGTCAAATAAAAAAATTATACACGTTGTTAGTAAAAGATAAATACTGTGATTATGTGACTTCATACTGGCTAAGTTTAAATTTTACCAAACACATTTTTTAACCTTCTAAATATAATAAAATATCTGGGCACATCCATTACTTTTCGACGAAACTTTGCGCACTTAGATCAGCGATTTCTCTTACGATTTTTTGTATGAAAGTAGGTCCTAATATATGGGGTTTTCCAAAGTCTCAGTCCAATCAAAGCAAATTTGGATTCAGGAGAATTTAAAAAAATTTTAAATCTAGAAATTTTCAAAAATTTATTTTTCTGACTATTTAATCGATTGATCTCAACCTGATCGCATTTTTTTTTCGCTGAACTCTTTATTTATCGAAGAAAAATATATTAAAGCTTAGATCGTATGCACGCTCTCGGGAGAAGCTTTTAACTGATCCGTTAATTTCAAAAAATTTGACCCTTTTTTAAAATGTCGCTATTTGTACAAATTTTAAAATTAAAAATTATGTATGGACTCATGTTATTTGGTTTGATTCATAGTTTCAGAATTAGTAAAAATTTTAATTATCTATTGATAGCACTTCGTAATGTGACTTGTCAAATTTAATTGATTTTCAAAAAATGGCTATTTTCCATTAGCTTCAACTTTTTTCTTTGAACTTCAAATTATTTGAAACTTTCACAAAAATTGATTTATTATATTCTTAAAAAGCCCTGAAAATTTGAACTCGCGAATCGAGCCAGGATACGAGTTACAAATTTTCAAATAACCTGAAAATCGTATTGTAACAATCGAGCAATTCATTCATTTTTAGACTCATCATAATACTTTAGAAAGTACGTAAGTACAATTAATGATAATACCTTATTTCACAATATATTATTATCATAAAATATAACAAGATTTTATTTTAGTGGTTTTTTTAGTATATTTCAGAAACTTTTGTTTATAAATTCAGTTGAACTACTTATATCATTTTTTCAAAATAAGTTACTGTCATTTGTAAAGTATTATTATAAATTGATATAAATAAATGGTGCATCCGAGTGTCTTTAATTGTTTTTACTGCTCCGAATAGCTTTTTCATGTTTTTTTTTTGTGTTTATGAACATATTTATTGTCTACCCTATTGTTCTAAAAAAATCAAATATTTTCTTCTTGGTTAAATCATATGAACAAACAAGGTTTTATTAAAAAACTGCACCTTGCTTGTATTTACTTTGTGTTTTTATACTTTAGAAATGAGAGTAACTTCTTTTGAAAAGTAATATTAAATAGTTCAACTAAATTTATAAACAAAAATTTCTGAAATACACTAAACCAATAAAATTAAATCTTGTTATATTTTATGATAATACTATAATGTAAAATAAAGTATTATCATTAATTGTACTTTGCTTTGAATTACTGCTAAAGTATTATGAATGAGTCTAAAAATGAATGAATTGCTCGGTTGTTACAATACGATTTTCAGGTTATTTGAAAATTTGTAACTCGTATCCTGGCTCGATTCGCAAGTTCAAATTTTCAGGACTTCTTAAGAATATAATTAATCAATTTTTGTGAAAGTTTCAAATAATTCGAAGTTCAAAGAAAAAAGTTGAAGCTAATTGAAAATAGCTACTTTTTGAAAATCAATTAAATTTGACAGGTCATATTACGAAGTGTAATCATTATATACTATTAGTAAAATTTTTACTAATTCTGAAACTATGAATCAAGCCAAACAATATGAGCCCATACATAATATTTAATTTTAAAATTTGTACAAATAGCGACATTTTAAAAAAGGGTAAAATTTTATGAAATTAACGGATCAGTTAAAATCTTCTCCCGAAAGCGTGCATACGATCTAAGCTTTAATATAATTTTTTTCGATAAATAGAGTTCAACGAAAAAAAAATGCGATCAGGTTGAGATCAATCGGTTAAATAGACTCAGAGAAATAAATTTTTGAAAATTGCTAGATTTAAAATTTAAAAAAATTCTCCTGAAGCCAAATTTGCTTTGATTGGACTGAGACTTTGGAAAACCCCATATATTAGGAACTACTTTCATATAAAAAATCATAAGACAAATCGCTGATCTAAGTGCGCAAAGTTTCGTCGAAAAGTAATGGATGTGCCCATCCATATTTACGTTTACGTATAGATTTACGTCTATTTAAAAGGTAACTTAAATGTTCGAATATGAATTTCTTAATGTGTAAACTTCATTTCCATTCGATCTATAGAAAAGCCTCAGAAAATTGTTCAATGCATCCCATCAACACATCTAATTTTCACTCTCAGGATATGCACTATGTGTAAGAACAAAAGTCTTGTTCGATAGTAAATGGTGTACTTACTAAAATTATAGGTTATGTTTTCACAGTTTCATATTTATCTAATTAGTTACTCGAGACAACTTAAAAATGTGTCTTTAGGTTACCAAAATGCCTGTTTTGAAAATGAAAATCATGATAATTAATAACAAAAATGAAACGCAAACGAAAGGTAAATCGAAATGAGGTAATTCAGACAGCAAAAACTGACGTACGCCAATGAGTAATTAAACTTCAACACCTGTCAAAGCTGCCGACCACGTAGTGTTGTATGCATAATCTTCGATGGTATTATATAACTACGTAATAAATGGTTCTACTTCATACATATAGAGTGCGTATAATAAAAATGGCAATTGAATTGCTCCAGTTTTTCTTTTTATTTGATGAAGGTAGATTTTCATTTCATGGAGAAAAACAAAGATTTAAAAGATAATTGTTGTCTGTCGAGTTTTTTATGTTCACACATCAATTAATTGGCAATATCAATAGGAAGGAGATCGCAGGCTACCTTCTATAATAGGTATTTTAATTCTATCCAACGTCAACTTATTTCCTATTCTGTTAACCAGTTGGGTTACTATAGGGAGATAAAAAAATTGTGCGACTTGTGTCAATATTGTGTTTCAATGAATATTCTGAATAAACGCAAAGGCTTTAATAAACTAATTTATGAAAAGGATGACTAGGAAAAGTTCCTTTAAAAGATTTGATGAAGAAGATACATAGTTGTAAATACTGGAACTATGCATCTGTACTTCCTGGCAATAGGATAATCTAATTTGAAACTTTTTATTCAAATATGTATGCAGTTAGCTAGCATATGGTATACGTGCATAATTTCTAATATTAGTTCTTTTAATTATTCACGTTGTGTAGTGTACAGCTTGTCAAGAATAGGAACAAGTCTCAAAACCGATGCAAAGGTCCCAATCGAATTAAGACAGAATCGAATTATTGTCAGTCATTCAACCACGTGAATGTATACACGTTTAAACATGCTCAAATACAGCAAGTCTCGATACGTTTTCCTCCAGGAATATGCGATCCATAACTTGGTCTTCTAATATGCCTGTCTACAGATCCCATATCTAACATTATTGAGAAATGTATAGTAATGGTAGCAATAGATTTATTTCAAAAACGTGGAGTTTATCAATGGCGAAGGCATTATGGCGTCCATTAAGGCTGTAAAGCTAGCTAAATTGCACACCACTCCTTGCGTACTCCCCTTTCCCCTCACTGCACCGCAATCTCAATAAACTCCGTTAAAACTAAGGCGGCGGAGAGTTGGCCCAGACAGCGCTTACGCATTGCCGTTTACCGGCATGCCGACGCGAAGAATGATATGCAATCTTACCAGCCTCACAGGATGGACACTTCGCCACTGGAGTTTATGTACAGAAATACGAGTATGTCAAATGATAATTAAGGCATAAAGTTACTATTAATATATAATATTAATATTATGACTAATATTTTTAAACAATAGCGTTTATTATAAATAAAAAATATAAATAAAATATAAGTGAATAAAATGTTTATAAAAAACAGAATATTAATACATTATAGAATATCACATACTTTATCACAGGAAATATACAAATCTACATACTACATAAGCATTCTATGACACAAATGGCGTGATATTCCTTCTGTGACCTCATCACATTTACATATTACAAAAAATATATTTTCCGAACTCAAATTTGCATCTAAGTAAAACACTTTGCAATGCAAAAAAAATTGAACTAGATTTGTTTACTATCTAGACGGTTATTTACCTAAACTAAATTTTTACGCGTATTCGTACCTTAAACATAAAATCAACTAACGATAATTGGGTTTATTGCAATCACTGTCCAAGGACACGCTTATAGTTATTTTATAAACTAATTACCTACTTCGGAAAAAAATTTGCATAAAAACGTATGAAACTGTTTCAATAACAACGATTGAAGGAAAAAATCGATATACATCATTAATTTGCTGAATCCGTAATTCTTCGTTCATTGTAAAACTGTATGCATTATTAATTTTGGCTACATTAGTATTCATGAGGCCAGACGTAAACGGGCAGATGTAGAAATTTAATTCAAGTGAAAGAGACAATGGAGAATTAAATTACGACACAAAAAATAATTATATCGTTACTTTTTAAAATACACATGTTTAATTACTATTATTATTATTACTATTATCGTTTATACAATTTCACATGGACACAAAACTATCTGAACTATGGTACACTAATTAGTAATACATTTATTATATTCTCATTAACCACAACCGGCAGCAATACTACCCTAGTCAGCGAAATATGTTTTCTTGTTCCAGCAGCAACTCGAAACTCACTTTCACATAGAAATTCATTTTCGAGTTCGCATTCGAACAAGAAACCAAAATATCCTGCTGCATTGTGCATATGCAATGTATACCCTGAACAATTATTGTTGCATTTTGTTATAAATATTGTATTAATGATAACTGTGAAATTATTTCACAATTTTGACCTACCCAGACATGAAAATAGAATGATACCGTCCATATTACGTAGCAAGTATCGTTAAATTAGTGTTAAAATAAAAATTATCAAAGCCACTCATCATCATTAGGTCACCAGTCCTAAGACTGGTTGGACGCTAACCTCCAGCTTCTCCTATCTTGTAGTAACCTACGCATTTCGCTAATTGTGCTACAACCTACATCCCTTACTATTTGCGAGCAGTAGTCTAATCTAGGCCTACCTCTGCCTTTCTTCACTTCTATTTCTGCCTCCAAAATATCGCGGACTATGCCCCCATGTCTCAGCAAGTGGCCTACTATACTATCTCTTCTCTTCTTTAAGTTTTTCCACATACTTCTTTTCTCGCCGACTTTCTCCAATACTTCTTCGTTTCCAACCCTATCAGTCCATGGTATTTTCATCATTCTTCGGTAACACCACATCTCAAAAGCTTCTAATTTCTTCCTACTTGCTTCCCCTACCGTCCAGGTTTCGCAACCGTATAGCGCCGTGCTCCATACATACGTTTTCAAAAATCTCTTCCTTGTTTCTAAGTTTATTACACCCGAGCATAAAAGCGCTTTCTTTTTGTTAAAAGCTACTCAACCCTGCGCTATTCTTTGTTTTATGTCTTTATCGCTTCTTCCATTCCAATTTATTTTACTTCCTAAATAAGTGAAGTCTTTAACTTCCTCCAATCTTTCATTATTAATTTGTACTTTCGTTTTTGCTCTGCTCTCGCGCCCTCTGCACACTAACACTTTAGTTTTGTTTTTATTCACTCTCATTCCGTATTCCTCTGTCAACACTGCCTCCATTTCGTTCAATGCTGATTCTAATTCCTCCTTACTAGATGCTAATACTGCTATATCATCCGCGAATCTCAGCATTTTTAGTTTCTGTCCCTGTACTTTAATCCCGAAATCCACTCTATCTTTTACCACATTAATCGCCTCTTCGATGTACAGATTAAAAATTAGTGGTGATAGCGTACATCCTTGTCTTACTCCTTTCCTAATACCTACTTCCCTTTTTTCCCCTTCTACTTCTATAACAGCAGTTTGCTCTTTGTATAGATTGTGTACTACTCTCCTATCTCTATACTTCATTCCCGCGCTCTTTAGTATCTCGAACATTTTTTCCCATCTTACGTTATCAAAAGCTTTTTTTAAATCTACAAATCCTATATAAGCGTTCTTTCCTTTTTCTATTGTTTTCTCTAACATTACTCTTAGCGCCAGAATAGCTTCGCGAGTTCCCCTATTTCGCCTAAACCCGAATTGGTCTTCTCCTAGTATTTACTCCGCTCTATTTTCCATCCTCTTCTGCACTATTCTGGTTAAGATTTTTGACGCATGGGAAGTTAGGCTAATCGTTCTAAAGTTCTCGCATTTGTCGGCTCCTCTCTTTTTCGGTATAGTAACGATAATGTTCCTCTTATAATCCTCCGGCATCTCGCCCGTTTCGTATATGTATTTTACCAGTTCAAACATCCTATTTACTACTTTCTGTCCCGCACATTTCAAAATTTCCGCCTGTATTTTATCTACACCCGGCGCTCTATTATTCTTTAGCCCCCTCTTAATTCCTTTGTAAGCCTCATCGGTCTTACCTACTTGCAACTTATCTTCTACTTCTTTGCATTTATCCTCTATCCATTGTTCTTTCGCTTTTCTACATTTTCTAATGATTTCCCACTTTATTGACTTATAAGTTTTCAGTCCTTCTTCGTCTCGTCTGTTTTTGCAGCCTCGTTTTATTTATTAATTGATCTGTCAAAGCCACTATGATCTATAAAAATCTAAGAGATTATATACGAGTCCTCAGTCACATAATACTCTAGAACATTTAAATTTTCACTATTTATCATATGATAAGGCGTCAGGATGACGTCAAGACATCCCAAATTATTTTTGTCGCCTGAGATTTGTTATTGACCCGTTTGCATTTTTATCCGACTGTTAACGACTTGAATTATCCACTCCTTTCGATTTTATTTTCAATAGTATGTTTCTTATTTTGGTATACAAGGCTTCAGGAGAAAATTGGTAAATGAATTTATGAGATATGAATTTAATGCAAAGCTGATAAAACATAAGTTTGAAAATAATTAACTTTAAATCTTAGGATTTCGATAATAATAATTGATATATTTCAATATCTATTTTTTTATATCCATATGTAATATAGTCGTTATTTATTTATATCCTTTTGTTATCATTTAATATTGAATATACATATATAGCCACATTATAAATATAACAGAAAGTTAGAAAAATATTTATTTTATTTTATTAGTATTACAATCAGTGTAGATAAGACTATTATGTATCTGCTTTTATTATTTAATAATTCATGTTATATTGAATATTCTGTGTTTTTTGAATTTATGTAATATTTTATTAAAAAACGTTAGGTGTCTGGAACAAAAATATTTGAATCTGCCACCAATAACTGTACTAACTTGTACAATCTAGGGATATACATATGTATGAACTTATTCTATAAAAGTATTTACTTTGTTATAACTAATGCCATAAAACAAAACCTTTTTGTAATTGGTAAAACTGATGAAAGAAGAGGAGAGAGATAAACGAAAATGTATTTGAAGAAAGTATAATATTACTAATGTTGTTTATTTCTTGTGCCCTAATATTGTGAAATATACTTACAAAATATAATAGAAAATGCGAGAAAATACGAAAGGGATAATACGAAAGAAACATTTGATTTATCCTAATTGATTGGAATTTGTACATTAGCCAGTATTCAGGAGATTTTAAACCACATATCAAATAGTATTTGTGAGGCATGTAGAAGAGGTTGCTTCATATGAATAATAGAATTAAATGCTATGCAGTTTGTTTCTCGCGTTTAAATATCTTTCTCAGTGTATATCAATTGATGCCTAATTAGTAATTAATTACAAGGTGAATTAGACTAATTAATAAAGGTGCTGCACAGGTTCATTAAATTTTTTGCCAAGATGACTGAATAATGTGTTTGCAATTTGGATGATTTGGATTTGGCAAGAGTCGTTGAATAATTTCATTGAATATATATTATGTATATGTACTTAACATATTTGTGTTTAGCAACGATAACGTAAACAAGGTAAAAATGCATATTTTGTACGTTAATTCGCATTTATTATTTGCTTATTATTTAATAATAATATACATATAAATTTTCCTAATATATTATCAAATTTTTATTTTCCAATTCCAATGTAATAGAATTATTAACAATTATTACAACTTGAAGCTATCGGCCTATTTCTGAATAATCAACCAATATGAACAAACGGTTTATCAGTTCTAAGTAGATAGTCATTGTCATGACCAAGTTTATTAAAACTAATAGAAATTAGAGGTCTGAATAGTATATTAAATTTTGATAAATTAGCTGGAGAATTTTATTGGGTAGGCAGTTGAAGTAATATTTTATATTTGCCATTATTTTTATGCACTAACTAATAATAACACGTATTAATCTTATCAAGAATGCATTCTTGATTACGTTTCTACTACATTAACAGTCTAAATTAAAATTTTTATTTTCAGCAAGGACTAAATCCCCTCACTATAAGAAGAATTATTAGTAAATATACAAAGGTATCTAGATATCAATGAGGCACATTTATTACTTATCCCGGAAGAACATTCGTATTAGGATAGGATCATAATATTTTATTGGAGAGCTGGATAATACAAGTACTAGTTCAAATATGATAGAAATTTGGTTTCCAGTTTCAGCACATCCTGCTTATACAAATGTAGATATAAATGCCTGTTTAAGGACTATTAATATATATATATATATATATATATATATATATATATATATATATATATATATATATATATATATATATATATATATATATATATATATATCTTCAGAGTATAATATTAACATTAATTTTGATATAAAATATATTTATTGTAGAATGTTGTAGAGAAATATTTTCACTTGTGCATGTGTTACTATATTAGAAAAAATGCTTTAGCACATCCTGTTTTCGCCCCGAATCGAATGGTTGATTAAGTGCAACCAACATCCGCTCATAATAGCGAATGAGGTACACAGGATGGCTATTTTTTAAATTATATTTAAATTTGCTACAACATATTAGAATTTATTTTAGACGAATTATATAAAATTCGGAGAGGAGAATTTACCACTTTTTGAGAGCGGTATGTATGTATGTGTATATTGCATACCAATAAACATTACATTTTGATTTCTTATTGTAATGATTGATAAAATTATATTATAAGTAGGTTTCTAATTAAGTATCGAGAAATAAAATAAAATAGTGATGATAATAATTGTAATTTTTTCGTTCGTATTTTTTTAGTAGAACGAATTATTTAATTAACACCTACAAACCCATTCAAGTATTGAAAATAGAACTAGTACATTCGATACTAATTTTACATAAATATAATTAAAATAATTAATATCATATTTATATACGTAACTAGTCAGACATACCCAAGGCTTAATATGGATCAATACTAATTAAATAATTATAATTAAACGTCAATGATCATCTAATTTCTGGTTAAGAATAATAATTGAACAGTTATAAGATTTAACAGTAACAGTACACCTATTAACACCCTGTAAAGTTTAAAGCGATTTAATTGGTCGTGATCGATATTTTAATGAATATTTGGAAGAATTTTAGTTGTATCATCATCATTAGGTCATCAGTCCTAAGACTGGTTGGACGCTAACCTCCAGCTTCTCCTATCTTGCGCTAACCTTTAGTTGTATAATAAAATAATTTTTTATTCTCATAATACCATGATATTTCTTTAGCTCAAAAATTGTATTCTGAAGTTTTAGTGCTGCTCGTCAAGAATAGGAAAAAGTGTGAGATTCTCATGAATGTATGCGTAGAAGAAAGAGTGAGGCAGCATACGGAGAGAAAAGGATACATTTTACGCGCGGCCAGATCGAACTCTGTGAACATTGTGTACACTCGATATTCACTCTGCAAAAGTATCAATTCGACTGATTGTGAGTAAACATTTACAGGCTATTTACTGCGCACCTCGTGGACGGTCCGATAACTCCGATATCACACTTTTGAGACTTGTTTCTATCATTGACAAACAGTACGTGTATATACATACATCCACCGTCTGGGTAAATTCCGAAATTTAATAGAGAATGTTGTAACTATAAGAGAAAAATGGAACCTATTCTGGATATATTTTTTTGAAATTGGACTAAATTACACATTTTTGTCTTCGTTAGCTGATTTATATAACAAGGGCTCATCGCTTTTCAACCATGTATCGCAAGTAGGTTCAATCCTGAGTTTGTGCCCCTATTTTAATAGAAACCAATATTTTTTTCCGGTTAACACATTACAGAGAGAGATTAACAACACAGGTTTGTTATGGGTTTGTTTTTATATCATGGCTTGTTTCACTGTTTACGTGGCCTTGCTTTGAAGATTCCGTCGTGTATTTGAATTTGTTTTTTCAAAAACTTCAGACCGGAATTTTGTAATTTGAAACTCCGATTGATAGTGACTCGGAGTTGTTTGCAGACATGTGTATTGGAGGAAATGAATTTGTAATGTATGTGAACGAATTATTAATTGGTCTAAAAAAAGAAAACTAATGTTACTAGGCATGCCAAACGCCATTCCTCATGTAGTGATCACGATAACGATGATATATTTTTCTATGACCTCGCGGTCATAGCCATTTTGGCAAATGATATTCCGTTACATAAACTGGAGAACCCCACACTACGTCGCGTCGTCTGCTGCTACAAAAAATATATGAACCGAAAACTCCCTAATCCAAATACACTAAGAAGCAGATATGCATGTTGACCAGATATACGAAGACGTATTGGAAAATATTCGTAACCACGTTGAGAACAATTTTTGTTCTAATTTTTTAATCGGTGCATTAAAACTGAACAATGGTAGTGACAGCCATTTAGTGGCTTCTATGATATTCGATACAACTAACCAGAAAACAATTATAGATTTTGACTGAATCCTTTCACTGTGTTATGGCAAAAACAACAAATTCTCAGAAAGTAATGCTTTTCAAATTAATACCTTTTCCCGTTCTTTTTTTGTTTATTCGAGTATTCATTCATATTCACTATTATATTATGATGATCTTTGAACTATCTCTGTACTAATAATAGTGACCTGAGCTAGACTTTGTTGTGGCTCGCTGGAAGACGCTTTAATTATTTATTTCTATTACACACCTATATTATTTCAATATAATGATTAATATCCATTGCTTTCGGTGTTCATTTGTTTAATTTTTCGATTAGATTCTGGTGCTGATTTTCCACAGTGAAACGGCACGGAGGTTGAAAAACTTCCGTAGCTGAAAGTTATATAGAAAATTTCATTGAGCCGAAGAAAAATATATCATCGGCAATCCTTGGAAACTAGTTTAAGATCAGCATCTATCTAACATTAATTAAAACTGCAATCACTGTATTTTTAATATTTATAAAAAGTACCTACCTACATAGTTTAGTTTGAATTAAATTTTAACAGTGAATACCTACATAGGTATATATTTTTTTGCCCATTATAGTACTAGTACTATAATGAATTTTATTATGGTATTATAATAAAAATCCTTATAGTATGTATTAAAATACAGCATCATGTGTCGAGTATGCTGAATTAAACTACCTATTATATGTAGTTATTATACATATATCTATAAGCACTTGCCAAATGTCACACTGACCTACAAATGTTTTCAGTGAACAATTTACATTTAGAAAAAAACGTTTTATTTGCTTCGTCGATATCTGTGGCTTTAAAATATATTTTAAAAATACATTTAGTCACTCGCCAATGTTCGAAAGATACAGAAAGCTCCAGATACCTACTAAACAGATTATTTTATAACGTATTCGCATTGTGATTCAGTTAGTAGAACTGATAATAGATATTATACAATATATTATGTACATGTGTGGATGCGTTATGTAATTGCGGTTGAATTTTATGAATTTATATAGTAAATTGTACTCCGCCGGGTCTACGTGACAATTCGAAGCCGCCTGATGGCGCGCGAAAATAGCCAGAATATAAAAGCCAAATTTTCCACTTACCCCAATCGACAATTTTGTCCTGACCGGCAGCGAACCCTAAACCCAACAAAATAACACTTAGTTTAATAAACATTTTCGAGTAAATTAATTTAAATGGTTAATAAACTATGTCTAATACCAAGGCACATGCAGGTCGCACGGTAAGACGGGGACAAGTAGTATGCTTGCTCAATTCCGTACCCTTTCCATATAATGAACAGCCGCAGTCCTTGATCCCTGTCTAACACGTGGCGTGGCTAGTGCTATCTCTGTGACGAACGAAGGCAGTGGCGTGGTTCCGTGTCGGCTGCAGCGCTAGCATTGATTTTTTCGAACGCTTTTTGGTTTATTTACGTAAATCGCT
This sequence comes from Rosalia funebris, assembly GCA_037954035.1. Classification (NCBI taxonomy): domain Eukaryota; kingdom Metazoa; phylum Arthropoda; class Insecta; order Coleoptera; family Cerambycidae; genus Rosalia; species Rosalia funebris. Next base: position 40,216,736 of record JAZFAV010000015.1, read on the forward strand.
GAATGTCACTCATATTTTTGTTTCATTGTTATATTACAAAATCAGTTCATCGCGTCATTTCCAAAATGCGTTTAATAACCATGATTGGCTCAGTAAAAAATAGTTAAAATATGTAACAGCATTCATAAGTTTATATCTCCATATATATATATATATATATATATATATATATATATATATATATATATATATATATATATATATATATATATATATATATATATATATGTATATATATATATATATATATATATATATATATATATATATATATATATATATATATATATATATATATATATATTATCGTTGAAACAGTTTCGATGCTAATTTAGAGGCTGTACATTAACTTCAATAACATTTCCCATATTTATCCCCAATATCGCCAATATGTATTAATTCTTGTTCCTCTTCCTTCAGAATAAACTATTTCTGAATAAAGTACCATCAAGAAAGAACGTTACCATTAGTTTTGCCGATAACACGGCAATTTTACATAAAATTGTAAAGTAAAACTTGCTTCAAAATCTGATTGAATGAGTTCAAATTAGTTAACAATTACTATTATTACAAGGAGCACTACTTATATGTCGAGCCTTGGCAACACTATATTGACAAATTGACCATAACCTTCTTTAGAATATTTTATCATTTAAGCGCGATTTGCGTTGTTTACAGTGATTTGAAAATTGTATCTCAGCGAAAAAATGAAATTAACATGAAATTTTCGTGCAAGGCAAGAATGCATCGATAAACTTACTTTCATTTTTGGCAACAAAGCCCCATCTTATTCCACTGTGAAACGCTGGTATAACGACTTTAATCGTGGCCGCCATTCGCTCACCGATGAAAGTCGTGAAGGTCGTCCAAAATCAGTTGTTGTGCCAGAAAACATTGATGCTCCGCAAAAACTGATAATGCAAGTTCGTCATGTGACATACTGTGAGATTGAAGAAAAATAAGGCATTAGTTCGTGTACCATATGTAATATATTGCATGATCATTTAGCTGTAAAAAAAGTTTGCTCTCGTTGGATACGACATAATTTGAAAAAATCTCAAAAAGATGCTCGTGTCGATTGCTGCAAACAGAAGCTCAATTAATACAATGGCGGTGAGTCAAAGACGTATATAACAGTGTGACAGGTGACGAATCATAGATCTATGCATATGAGTCAGAAAGTAAACAGCAGTTATTATAGTTGACCAACAAAAGTTGTTCGCGCTTGATGCACTTCGAAACAAATGGTCACCTGCTTTTTCGGAAAGACTGGTCATGTGGAAACGGTGCCTTTAGAGAAACGTAAAACGGTCAATTCTGAATGGTACACAACCATTTGTTTGCCGAAAGTCTTCGGTGAAATAAAGAAAACAAACAAGCGCCGTCGGATCATTCTTCATCATGACCATACGAGCTCTCACACATCTAGTCTAACAACTAATGGGTCATCCGCCGTACAGTCCTGATTTGGCACCCAATGACATATTTTTGTTCCCGAACGTCAAAAATAAATTGCGTGGACGATTTTTGTTGGCAGAAGAAGGCGTTGATGTTCAAAACCATGTTTTGGAGATATCTCAAGCGGAATGAATAAAATGCTTCGACAAATAGTTCGAACGCATGCAAAAGTGTATAGAACATGAAGAAGAATATTTTGCAAAACGATAAAGTAATTTTCAATGATAAATTAATGTTTCTGTATTATTAGGCTCAAAATATAAATAGTCCCCGTAACAATGTTGGTTCAGTAACACGGTACCATCAATTTTTGAAAGAAATATACTATCTCATCTTATTACTAAAGTGATACTCCCACAAAATTAATTCGTTTGTAGTCAAGTTAAATGAAAAGGGTTTAATCTCTTCAAGCACGTATCTACGTTACAAAAACGTTACGAAATATCTTAAATGCGTATACAAACAAATATTTAATACTAAGTATTTGACAACGTTCTATTAAAACTTAGTTTAAACACATCTGTGGCATAGCACACTTGCCTAAGATGGTATTACCAACTGTCTCCTTAATATCTTATGAATATTAACCTTATCTATTGAATTCAAACTACCTGATATTAGACAGTTATCTTTCATTGCCTAATAGAGTGGAACTTCAAGCAAAATTATATTATGAAGAAGGCAAGTTAGCACGAACATTATATGCAAATTAAAAATACATGTATATTCATACTTGAACTAGAGAAAACGATAGGTCAAAGATATTTTACGTACCTATGCCCTAGTTGCAAGTAGGCCCAATGCACTTCCCGTTAAAAAGATAGTCCTTGACTTCTTTCATTCTCCTTCTCCCTCAGCCCAAAATATTTCTGAATAATATGTCATTTGGGAAGAAAGTAATGAGACACTGTTGATGCGCTTAACTGAAATATAGACAACATGAATTAATATTTTGAGTTACATATGCACTTAACCTTAAAATGGTTATATTTTATATTGACCAAAAATGATTATCGAAAAATTGGGTTGGGTCGGGTCTCTAAATAATTGTCTACGAATGCATAACATCTTGATCGTGGATTTAGGCGAGAAATCTGGGTTGTATGGTGGGTGTTCGAGTATTTCCCAATTAATTTTTTCGAGTTTTTCTTGGATCTAACTAGCCGCTGTCTATGATCGATGGCTGTCATGAAAAAGGATGACTGGATTTTCGCCGAAAAGCCATGAAGGAACTGGTAGTACTATGCAGTGTTGACTGTACATAGCTCATGAAGCAAATCAATAAAGAATAGATGTCTTCGATTTAAAAAAAAACAGCTTTCTGTGGAAATATGTGTCTTGGATTCTCTAGGTGGTGCTGCTCAAGGTTCCCGCCACTCCATACTCATATTTCTGGGTCCACATCTCATCAGAGGAATGTGTGTGATGATGTGGGCCAAGGAATTATACCCCTCTGCTCCATATCACGGGAAGAATCTTTCACACAGACGAGAGGAAGAACCCACTTTGCTGATAATCCCGACTACCCACCTTCGGTAACTCTAGCCATCCGAAAAGATTGACGATATCCGAACCTCCACAGCAATTTTCTATACTATAAGGTACCGGCCACCGTCAATCAACTCACGGATCCCACGAATCGCCACGAATTCATCCAAACCTTAAAATTTGGAATCGTCTGGGGGTTGGGAGTTTGTTGTGGCCTTGTTTTTCCTGTTATATGAAATTTGCCTCCATCACGATGAATTAAAATTCATATATTGGAAATTAATGCTCGGTAACGCTTGTCCGGGGTAGACGTGGATCACTCATTGATTTTCGACCACCTGAAAACTTATTTTGCCATTCAAAATGTCCTTAAAAGGATTGTTTCAGCGAACTGTGTAGCCAGTCAATGTACGATTTTGGTAGGTTTCTTGTCCTCTCGCGATAGAAATTTAAAAACGTTATTCAACAGATGTACGTACATCTCGTTCAGATGCTATTGACGCCTAATCAATTGTGGCGAGTGAACTTCCCTCCTCTTGAAAGACGTCGCACCACTTGCGTCACCTACTGAACGTTACAAAAATCCGGTTAAATAAATGTCAGGTGATTGTCATAAATTGAATGATGAATACATAAATTAACCCCATTTATCGCTTTCTGTGTTTACTTCCTGTCTTTATTATCTCGTTACGAGTATTTATATGTTCTCTCAATAATTTTATTATGCTGCGATTAAAGAAAATTGTCGAGAAGGTTACAAACAGAAAATGCACATTAAAAACCTAAAATTAGCTTGCAGGAGTGTTGTTTTTCTCATTCCCTGTAAAGATGTTATTAATGGATACTAAAGTTACGTCGTTAAATTGTACCATTCATATTTGGCCACGCCTTCTATTAACCAAAATCATAATTAACTAAAGGATTGACAAATTGTTGCCTATACTTCAGATAAATAATGTATGGAGTGCTTTATGATATTTTTTCTTCGACACAAGAAGTGAAATTATTTCCCTTCCATTAATACCACATTATTATTATATTTCTAAGAAATAGTAGTAGTCAAAATTCATATCACTATTCATAATAGCCATTCATATACATCCACAACATTTAACTACCAGTTTTCTACCTTTTGTTTGATGCTATTTGTTTGTCAAACGTCTTCTGTTTAGTATTATCAGTTGAAAGGAATGCCCACTGTATACTCTGGTGGGAATTCTCGTTAAAACTATTACTTATTAATTTAGGAATATTATATTAAGCCACTTATGCAAGCTTCAAATATGAGATACTATCCACGATTGTTAATACACAGTGAGTAACGTGCTGTTTGTTTATTACTTATTACATATCATTTCTTGTTTTAATAGTCATTATATTCCGAGGCAACACCCAACATTCAGTTGTATCCTCACGTATAGATAACATCACATTATCACGTATTTAATCATCTACACAATATAGAAGTGCAACTGATAAGAAGCACTACCCCTGTTTGGGTTAAATTAATGTTACCATTTAATCATATCTATCTATGACATAATGTAGAAAATATATCATTAAATATATACATACATATCTTTCAAAGCTGTAATTATCATCTAAAATATTCATATAAGCATTGCTTAAAAGTACTTCAAAAGTAAAAAATTGGTCAGTTCGATAGTGTATTGACAGAAGCATTTTATTGAATGTCTTATGAATGAGTTTATAGTGATATTCAATACTTATATATAGCTCATCAAGGATAGGAAAGTGTGAGATTCTCTAGGTGTGTGTAGAAGAAAGATGGGGTAGCTTTACGCTCGGCCAGATTGAACTCTGTGTACATGTGTACTTATGTATATACAGTCAAACCCTTATAACTTTACCACTACATCACAAACGATATTCGTATGAACTAAGATGAAAAATCAATGTCAAGTGAGTGACTGTTTACGTAATTTAAATTTACCGCCTTTACAGTCAACTGTATTACCCGCACCAAAGGAAACTAGAAGATGCCTTTCAAATAAGTTATCACGGCGACAAACCTTATAATCCATGGGCTCTTCTAACAGATATTAAAGAGCCTCCGTTTATTTTCTCCTGTTCAAAGTATTCCAGGAGATCCAACACCATCTGCTGTGCTTGAGAATTTAATGTTAGATGTCAAACAACTATCCAATATCTGTCGAAAATTATCTACTGCGTTAGTCAATAGAAGAGTTTCATATTTTTAATCTAATACGTATGTTATTATTTGTCTCCTCGCCGATCGGCGTGAAAGTATGAAAACAGTTGTCGGTGATATATTCAGGTCATCTTCGATAACCGAAGACACACGTTACATCACCTGTCTCTTGTTTACCTATTATTATAGCAAATGCGTTCATAGAGATAGTGGGTTGTCTGTGATATTACCATATGGTGGTGACTTGGTGGTAAACTTATAACGGTTTTAGTGTATTCATCGATATTCACTCGGCAAAAGTCAATTCGACTGAGTAAAGACCAGATTATTTACTGCGCATCTTGTGGGCGGTCCGATATCGCAGTTTTGAGACTTGCTCCTATTCTTGATCAACTGTATTAAACCGCAGTTGTATGCTTTCAATGTCTGTTAGATAACGTGAAGCATTGACATTGATTAAAGGTCGGTATTTTGTTCATTTCAAGCACTGTCATATATATCGTGTTACGATGAACTAAAATATTCGTCGATAAATGTGTTAAATCTGTTCCATGGGAAAAACAATTAGAACATTATTTTTAAATAAAAGCTCTTAAATGTAAAATAGTTTAGAATATATAAACTGTGATAAATAAAACACAACGTAAAATAAGTTGGAAGTGCTAATATGAATATATATCTTGTTGATTGACTTTCTTCTATTTAGGTTGAATAATGCTAAAATTTGTGATGACTAGTAGTAACAAACCATCTAGCCATACTCGTGTCTAAATAATCTTAATTTATTATACCATTTGTATATTAAATTACTGACATACAAGTGATTCTGTGGAGTATTTTAAGTTCTCTAACATAGAGGAGTGATAATTCAAGAAAATTTATATTGTGTTTAATTATTTGTACAATTTTGTGCCATAAAGTTGTAAATCAAGTAGAAATTTGTTAGTGTATAAACATTTATCTACAAAACTTTTCTACCATAATAGGATAAAAAAATATGAAAATATAAAAATATGGAAATGGTGAAAGAAATATTGTCAATGGTGGTCAATGATGCTTCGGTTAATTACAGAACATTTGTTGAAATAAGAAGACACCATAATGTTGTGTAAGACAAGCAAGACAGTGTCATAATTATTCGCCATTAATTATTTTTCTTCGAGTGAGAATTTGTTAATTTTGAAAGTTATTTCCTTCTAGGCCAAAAAAAAACATAATGGAACTTCATTTAATATGAATATTTCATTTGAAAATTTCTTATATAGCAACAATAATAGAACTAGTTTTTCTTGAATTTCTTGATGGATTTTGCGGTCACAGATATGTTTTAAGTATCATTCAGGAAAAAAATTTAAAATATAAAAATATGGAAATTATGAAAGAAGGATTGACATTGGTGGTCAATGATGATCCGATCGAAAAGTGGTTGAAATAAAAATACACCACAAAAAAAAGAGAGACACTGTCACGGCGCCGCTCCATTAATTCTTCTTCTTCAAGTGAGAATTAATTTATTTCCTTCTGGGCCAAAAAAGCCATAATGGAACCTTATGTAATATAAAAACCTCATTTGAAAATTTCTTATATGGTGACAATAATACAACTAGTTTCTTTCTGAATCACGATAAAAAATATGAAAATACAAAAATATGGAAATCATGGAAACAAAAATTGTCATTAGTGATTAATAATGGTTCGGTCAATTACATAACAATAGTTGAAATAAAGACACTACAAAGTTGTGTAAAGCAAGCGGGACACTGTCTTGGTGCCTTTCCATTAACTCTTTATCTTTGAGTGAGAGTTCGTTAATTCCAAAAGAGGTATTTCCTAATGCGTCAAAAAGATTTTTGGAATACTTCATATGAACGCTGAGCAATCTTTCATCTTTCGTGGATAAGAAATATTCAAATGTGAAATAAATTTTTTAAGTACGTGTAGAGACTGACTCTTTAATCCATATGGATCAATTGATAGAGAGAAACAAATAGTTAACTAACATTTTAGTATAATCATAAAAAATACGAAAACAGTTTCATGTACGTGTAAATTACAATAAGTAGGATGTTTCGAAAATAAATAATCGTTATTAAAAGCCTATCAGCTGACCAGTATAAATTTAATTAAAGATGGATATTTTATCGTTGTTAAATTGTTTAAATTAGTTTCACTCAATGTGCAATATATATGGTATTGCAACATATTTTACTCAAATTAGCGTTGACTTACTCAGAAATATTTTCTTTTTCAAGATGATATCAAAGTCTACAATTTGACTTCGATCAAAAATAATTGTTCACCAAATAATTGATTACGTAACAATTCACTCACTTTATGTTGCACGGAATTTATTCTCCTCTCCATTACACTTCAATTTTATTTTCCAAGAAGTTTCCAGAGGAGGTTTGAACTCGATTTTCTCGCATTTTCAATAAGGACAACCGCTCCCCGAGCAACTGGTCTCCAACTGGGTTATCTAAACCACTCCAAATGTTCCCTAGTCAAACGTTCAGAAAACAAAGAAATGAAATCTTGTCACGTCGCGCTTTATCAGAATAAGTGTACAATGTATAAATATCGTATATGTATGTTAATAAAAAGAGTGGGAGATATAAGAGTAACCTAGTAACTACCAATTGACAATTGTAGAATAAAAAACAGAGTTTGTATCTACCGGCAGGAAAGTGTGATACAATAGCATGTTTTAATTTATCTCATGCAAGAAAAAGGGAAAAAGTAGGTTTTCTTTTGTCAAACTGTCAAAAAAATACGACGCTACGGTTATGTAATCGATAATCGATACGGTTACGCAACTTTTCCATTTTTTAACTGTGAAAAAAATAGTTTTTAGCGGTAAATTTTTTTTTGTTTTGTGGTAATTTCAAATCAAAACCCTCGTGTATATTCGATTTATTTAAAGCTAAAAACTACAAACATATCATCACTTACAATTAGCATAACATCACAAGCATATAACATTATTACTTATTAAAATAATAATTAGTTCCAAAGTTGGAACAATTGTTCCTTGTACTAATTCCCGAAGACATTTCAGGTAATTGCATGCTAGACATGTTGAATATTTTCGTATTGTTGTTGTATCGCTTATTTTTGTAGTGGAAATGTCAATATGATTGCAGTCGTGTGCATATGTTGGCAGTCTAAAATTTTACTTGAACTGTCTAGTTTATTATTAAAACTACCCTCTATATTACCTTTCGCCTCGGTGCTAGATTTTCACCCTCCGTGACGTTCAACAGAAGCCAAGTCGCGCCTGAATTAGTCAAAAGACTAGAAAAGCTTCTTATGAAGCAGAGGCCCGCATAGCTCTTATGCATTTTCATTGACCCCTACATGTTGACGAACACATTTCCTTTGGCATATTAGTCCGGTGGGATTCTTACCAAGAAGATGCAACGACTTGTGATATAGGATGAACATAGAGCTCTGTATTTTCGATGTATCTTAATATATTCCGAACTTAAAACAGTAAAAGTTCTTTCATAATGAGTTTTAGGATCGAATACTTTAACAGTCAAATATTTCCCAAATCGTCAATATCATCCATGTTTATTCTCACAAGTTCTTCACACGATGACAAGCATCACTTAGTACAACCTGCAACAAAAACTAAACAAATATTTTATTGAAATTGTTTATATAATTACCTTTACTTTACATTACCTATTATTTTTTTTATTTCTTCCCTCGAACCGATATACAACGAATTTGTTTTTGAGGTAAGGTACCAACTTGGGAAATCTTTGTATGACGATATTTTCTTTTATGTTTAAGGTAGATTTAAGCATACTATAATGTAGGCGGTTTAGATGATACTAAATTATGACCTTTGATTGTTCTTCAAAATAACAAGCCATTTTCTTGGCAAGACGAACAGTTACTTCAAAATTAGTGTGCTATTACAGACGAAGCAACTGACACAAGCGGACGTTCAGTAGCAAATTTTGTAATTGGTGTGTTAATATTTAAACGAGTAAGCAAATCGCAATAATATTGCGCCGTCCCTCGCTCATATCAAAGGCACCTCCGGAGCATGACTCTAGAGGCTTCGGATCAAAAAATAAAAGTTACCACGTTGTTCGCAAGGTCCGATATTGATTTTGTCAAAATGCTGAAATTCGAACGAAAAGCATTTCGTACCAACCTAGAAATTTCGTGACACAGACACGAATACAGCCGTTTAGTAAATAGAGGAGCTATTGGCATCCACTTAGTGACTTTTAAAATTAGACAGAACCAATCACAAAATAATTGTAGTATCAGGTGTTTTTCGAATTTCTTTAATTTGCATGACAATAAGCACAAAAATAACCTATATCATAATAAAGTAGGTGTTGTAGGTGTTGAAGTAGGTGAATATGAAGTCAATTCTTCTTTGAATACTAGCTATAGGCATTTAAATCTGCCTTTTATCATGTTTCCTTCCTGAACATTTTTATTGGCGAATTTGACAGTTAAAATTAATTTTTCCTTAAATTCGTCGTTAATGCACATTATAAAACTTTATTCGATACCCGTGAATCCTACAACGATACGCCTATGCTAAGTGAGGACGCGTGCGCTTGTCGCAGTCAGTGTTGCAGCGGCAGTGTAATTGTAGTCCAACTGTCAAAGTAGTATAGTTTTATACCAATTTTTCGCGATTTTAAACTATTTGTGATAACTGGTGGACTGCCAGCGTGTTAAGTGTAGTGTGGGATGTGAGTTTTCGATTAAGGTAAGGTCTTTAATTCAGAATTATGCGTTAATTAGTCTTATAGTCCTATTTTACCGCCTTACCTGTTGTCGCATTTGAGGTTATGTTGTAGATGTACAAAAACATAACATATCAATAATGTTTTTTTTTATTATTTCTGATTTAAGTCGTAGTAAAAAAGTGTACGGTATTAGTGGAGTGACTTACGGTGTGAGAGTGTTTGTGAAATAAGTAACCAAGTGGTCATTCATTAAAATGGGGTGTTTAAAGAAAATAAGTGAACTAAGTAACTATTTATTTATCTAATGGGAAAATTACCTGAAGGTATTACCTGAAGCATGTAGAAGAAGATTACATGAAAGTACCCGGGATAGGACTGGAGGATATGTAGGGTGAGTTATTGAATTTTATTTTGAAAACATTATTAATAATACACATTGATCAAACTTATCATATTTGAATATTTATCATTGTTTTAAATCTTCCGTGGTTTAATCAATACGGTGTTACAATATTAACGCCATTTGAGTATAACAGAGATAATGCATGTATTGTACATTGTACGCAATAAAATTATAGTACATATACATATTGTACTCATATTGCATTCAAAATAAAAATTATGTATGCAAACATTGATTTGCAATTAATTGGATATATGGTACCTAAGACTCAGAGAAACTAATTTTAAATATATTAAATGCTCGTTCATATTATTCTGAATAGGCTATTATAGTTCTAAGTATAACGTAACATTAAATAATTCCGAAGATAATAGTAATTTCGAGGTAAATCATTTGAAATGAAAACTTCATTATTAAAAATGGTTTTTGCCGCAGATTTCCCTCAGGGTGTTCCTTATAAATCTCTATATATTAAGGGCAACTCTAGGGAATCAAACCAAAGGGAATATAAAGGAAAAGCAGCTAAACATTTACATCTATTTGTTTATGTACGTAATATGTATTTATCTTGAAGTGTATTTAGATACATACATATATAGATTTCTGTTTAAAACACTCCCAATGTTTTCCTCTCATTAATTCAAATTATTGCATCCCTTGCAATTATTGTTAGAGATTAAATTGTCAATTGTAAGTAAACTCCTGTACAGAATTAACACATCAATAAAACTTCACATTATAGTACTTACCTATGTTATATTATAATTAAATGAATTCAATTAATGTTTAATAAATTAGAATGGTGTTATCAGGGAAAACATGAACAAATAACAAAAAGGATCAATAGTATCAAATGCAATGAAAACGGTATTAACGAAAAACTTGAAGTCAAATTACAATTAAGTTCAGTAGCATGTAGATCCTCCTCTAGCTCTTATTGCTGCTTCCATTCATCTGGACATGATATCCTTCCATTCGACAAGAACTACTTGTTTGAGTTCCCTAAGAATTATAGGGGCAGGTATGTGGCACCTAACACATCGTTTTAGTGCATCCCATAGATGCCCTATGGGGTTCATTTCTGGGCTTCTTGGTGGCCAGTCCATAGTTGGAATATTCACAAATCGAAGGTAGTCCAGTTCCTCTCTAGCAACTTGCTTGCTATTCTACTTGAGTTATCCTACATAAAAATTAAATTGTCCCCGACAAAGGGGGCAAATGACATCACACGTTCTTCTACGCTGTTTTTTACAAAGAAATGTGGATTTTTTCCCACTGGCTTGAAATGCTGATTACAGTTTATCGCTCTAATTGAAGTTATAATGCAGGAGAATCCACGAGTGCTTCAACAATAATGGTCAAACGAAAACCCCCATTGGAGACAGCAAATGCGTTTTCAAACAGTTTGGAGGTTTAAATGTTTGAGCGCATTATTTAATTGTTATTGTCTGCCGATTTACTCGTTACTTATATTTAAATAACGTATTTCAAGGTAGGTATATGGTTGGTACTAGGAATACTGGGTCGGTACTATGATTAATTGGTCTGCAAGGTCTCCAGACCTTACGCTGCTCGATTACTCCTTGTGGGATTGTCTCAATGATCTGGTGTATCAAACTCAAAATCAATCATAACCTTTGAATATAAACAACTTGGAAGATAGAATTTGTAAGGGTTGTTGACGTATTACACCAGCTGCGATTTGCGTGTATCATGGAATTACTACGACGTTTTGTAGTTTGTGTGGAGTGTGCATGAGGTAATTTCGAAAATTTATTTTACTTATAAGAATGGAATACCAGAATTGTTTATAACTAAACTATGTTTCATGGAGCACAAAAAATGTGGGCTGGGTTCATCTTTGCATGCTTTCAAATAACGGAGATATTGAATGTAAAAGACACTTTGGAACAACCCGTATATTATTTATATTATCTGAAAAAATATAAAAATAATAAAAATAAAAAAAAACAATTTATAAAAAAAAAATGTAATTTTGAATAACATTCTATGTTGGAATGGTATTTGGTACAAAATCGAACATAACGTGAACTTAAAACTTAACGGTATACTTAATTATTCCGTAAATTAAAATTCTCGCATAGAAATTGTTAAACAGCATATAATACAAGGTGGGGCAGAACAACTTGCATATTTGAATTTGGCGCCTTGAAGCGATGGTTGCTCCTAACACAGTGGGGGTAAGTGCATTTGAGGGGCGTATAGTTCTATAAACCAAGCGGAGCTACAACTTTATAACAACCCCGTCCTCTCGAATGTGCCTACCCCTAGCGGCGCCAAATTCACGTAAGTAAGTTGCTCTGCCCCACCTTGTATAAACTATTAAAAATTACCGTCTCAGGTGTCTCACATTCATCTCAGTTCGAGAATTCAGTTGCACATACAGAAAGAAGCTTTTAAATAATTAAAATGCAGTTTCACTTTTGTATCTACGGAAGTAAAAACATAATAATGAAGAGAAAACCTACGTATGTACATTGCACGCAGACACGCAAAAAATTAAATTGTTTACTACACAATCACACATTGTACGAATATTGTGATGTTACCCCGTGAGTTACTTCTCCAGGGGGCTAAAGACAAAAAAATATATTGACTATATTTCTGAAGTATTTTGTAATTTTGTAACGAGTATAAAAGATACCAACGATTGTGGAATGTTCTTGAAATTTACTTAGTATCATATAATATAATAGAGACTATAATATAGTCTCTATATTTCCTAGTATATTCTATATTATTTATAGACAAAATTACCAGTAAGATGCAGAACATAAGTGATGTTATGATGTCATAAAAGCTGAAAATATGACAAGTATTATACTTGAGATAACGAGAAGTACGTTTTTTGTGCAAAGGTAATTATACTTGTGGATTAATTATATTTCCTCGATTTCTATGCACGTATGTATTTATATGGAGAAAATCATCGGCATTATTGAAACTAGCATTAATTGTTACAATCGTTTCTTCTGTTCCGAAAAACTTTCTGCATTGAAATATGTCTATCTCAATTATTTAAGAACGATTTTGGTGAAATGAGGAAAACTGGAAAAATCGATGGTTTCTTCAAGGGAACTAACTACTCCATATCTAACACACAACTAAGAAGTTTTCGGAATATTCTCAAATATTCAAGTAATTCAACTTTTCCAAGGGATTTATGTTCAACAACGTAGAAGAATTGTTCAGAATAATTTACCAAAACACATTTCAAACAAATTGTTGACGTTAAATAACAATTTTGTAGAACCATATTTGATTTACTTATTTAATGCATTTCTATAACATATTTTATATTAAACCCATAATCTGTATATTATTTGCAAAATAGGCAAACCTAAAATTATCTTAGGTTAGTTGGAAAAACAAAACTACTTCATAATCTTGAATTATTAATTTAAATTATTTAATTCCGTAAATGGATGACGCAAATTTATTTATTAGTGGAAAGGGGGAACCAATATTTTATTAACAATCCCCAGTGTCCAGTGTCTCTGAGGGATATCTGATAGTGTCGCAGTATAATTGTATCAAAATGTTATAAAAGCCGTTATGTTATTATGATTCAAAAATTGTGAAAAATTGGTAATAAAACGACATTTAAATGGTTTAGGATGATTTTGAAAATTTCATGTCTGATTTTTGATGAGCAGTAGTTCTACGTCTTATTTATTTTTCACCATCTATCATATATCTAATTTCAGCCTGTATAAACTGATTCGACAAAATTAATGCATTAGTGAAACTTCCCATTTGACAAGAACGACTTGTTCGAGTTCCCTAAGAGTCATAGGGACAGGTATGTGGTGCCTTACTGATCGTTTTAGTGCATCCCATAGATGCCCTATGGGGTTCATATCTGGGTTTATTGGTGGCCAGTCCATAGTTGGAGTATTAACAAATCGAAGTTAGTCCAGTACCTCTCTGTAAACGAAATTGTTTTCGACAAACAGGGCAAATGACTTCACATGTTATTCTACTATATTGTCTACGTAAAAATGTGCATTCATGCAACTCCTCCATATAGAATCAAATTCGTGCGACTATTGAAACAAATTTTTCCCCAGAACATTATAGATCCACCCAAAAATGGGATCCTTCTGACCTCCACCAGATATCTTGATGACCATGTGGTGAATTAAAACTTAATTTTGTTTCGTTTGAAAATAAAACTCATTTCCAGTCCTCAATGGTCCAATTTATGTATTTTCTGGCAAAACGCAATATAGTAACCCTATGTCCTTTGGTGAGCAGTGTTGAAATAGCTGGGGACATGATGACATTATATAATAATAAAAAAAAAAACAATCACAAGCATATCTGAATTTATTACCTTTTATAAGTCACTTTCAAAAATTATACTAATGGAAAGTTTTGCCGATGCCAGTGTATTTTCATAAACATACAGGGTGTCTCACCAGGAACTGCATCATCGATATAGGGAAAAGTATGCACCAGATAATTTTGAAAATTTGAGAAGATACTAATGGTGGTGTGGTCAATTTAACTAAAATAATTACAAGCATCTGTCACTTCCGGTTATACCGGAAGTCGATATCAACTTGCATATTTTAAATAGAATACCATATATATTTTAGGGTTTTTGAAAAGAGCATGGAAGTCTGAGTTAAAAACCTGTAGGATACCCTATGCCTAAACCTAGCCGTTTTAGAGATATTTGAAATTAAAAAAAAATTTTGATAGGTGTAATGGTTTACAGTAACCTTTATAACTTTCTTCGTGTAAAAGATACTAATTTGCTTCTTGGCATGTAGAAAGAACACAAGGAGAGCTGCACTCTAACAATTGAATTACATTCAAGAATGGTATACCAAGTGCTCCATTTTTGACGTTACATTTTATAAACTTCAAACCGCGAAAACTTGTTTAGTTCAAATGGAATACCCTATATTTTCTTACATCAAGTTATGTAAAATTAAATTCCCTTTTTCTGATATAGGCATTATGGGGGTTTAAAACACAAATTCTTGAAGTATTTGCGATTTTCTTAGAAATTCAATAATTTTTAGTAAAAATTTTATCAAATTAGCCATGATTAGAAACCAGTAAAACCAAAAAAATCAGTAATGTCAATCATTCTCTTATGTCAAAGAATGCCCCCGCGTTTAAATTACACCCACGAAGACTTTTTGAATTTGTTTATTATTTATGGAGAATGTGATAAAATAATATCAAAAACTTGTAGCACATTTGCTACTCGATATCCACAAAAACGGAAAATAACAGTAAACACTATTACATGCCTATTAATTGGATTGAAGACGCTTTGCATAAATTAAGTATATATATATATATATATATATATATATATATATATATATATATATATATATATATATATATATATATATATATATATATATACTTAAACTCTTTTAGAAAACCTTAAAATATATAGGGTATTCCATTTAAAGTAAGCAAGTTGGTATCGATTTCCGGTATAACCGGAAGTGACAGATGCTTGTAATTGATTTTAGTTAAATTGGCCACACTGCCATTAGTATCTTCCCAAATTTTCAAAATTCTCTGGTGCGTACTTTTCCCTATATCGATCGATGCAGTTCCTGGTACACCCTGTATATAAAATTATCTCTTCGTACGACTTTTGTTTTTTTTTTGTTTCGTCATGTAGTTCATTGTCGAGGTTCATGTTAAAAATTGTCTTAAAAAAACGTTAAAGAAAATTACTTTTCCAAAAGAAAAAAATCTTTCGTCGCGTCTAACGCTTTCCAGTAAATATTTCTGACTCTGTGACTACTATCACGTTCTCCTCGAAGTTTTAATTAATTTTATACCGTGTACAAATATTTACATTTTTTTTGCACCCGCTTCGTTCATGTAGTTAACAATGAAGGTAACGCATAGGTAATTCTCGGCTGAATTAAACTGATTAATTTTTCCTAAAATAATTCTACACCCAGAACATTTGTTGCATCTGCTTGGTACTCATTACATTTCAATATAATTTGATTAATCTACTTTCGAAATTAGTAAGGAAGATATGTGTCCTGATTATGTCCTGATTACGCTCATTTTGGCTATTGTTGATAGTAATTACTTTTTTAATTAATGTCTCTAGTAAAAAGTATCGTGAACAGTGAAATTAATTATGTAAAAGATATACATAAATAAACAGTTTTAAAACCTTAAAACGGACTTTTCCGCACGTAGAACATCTCTATCTCGAAATTGAGTGGCTGAAAAAAAAAAACAACACATAAATGCAGAATATGTGTTTTATGCGACAGTTTTACTTTTTTCAAATAGTCCACCATCGTGCTTTCTCATGACCCATGGACAGGGTGGGGTGTGTCCTATCCACCTCAATATCAATAGATGTCGTCTGGTGGATGTCCCTAATCAGAACCAGTCGAATCTCGATCGACCCGACACGATTTAATTGAGTGATCGTGCTAACAAAAAAAATTCTGAATTAGTCCACCATTGTGCTTTCTAATGATCCATGAGCATGGTAGAGTGTGTCCTATCCACCTCAAAATCAATAGGTGCCGTCTGGGAGACGTCCCCGATTAGAATTAGTCAAAACTCGATCGATCCGACACGATTTAGTTGACTTATCGTGCTAACAAGATTTTTAAATACCGATGATAGCGACAGCGACACACACAGGAAAATTTTTTAAACACCATCTTTTTTTTGTTTTTAGGCCGAAAAACGAAAACTAAACCCAAAAAAAATTTTTTTTTCAATTTCTTTTACACGATTACATTACTTTTCCAGAGTGAAAAGTAAAATGCTTATAAACATTTTAGATTTATACACTTAACCCGATATTTGGACTTTTCTATTAACCCAGTTTCTATTCCTATTTCTATTAACAGCCGTTTGTGAGATAAAAAGCAAATATGAAAGAAAACCTCAATCTAAACAAGTATAATAATAATATAATAATATAAATAATAACAGTCGGTAGATAATAATAATAACGCCTTTATTGCCAAAAAAGAAAATGCATTTATAGGACGAACATTTATAATACAAATAAATATGTGTGTACATTCCGCGTATAGTATAAACCAAAAAAATTAAATAAAATTACATCTAAGTAACTTATTACGAGCACAATTGTTTAAGTTACAAGTGCTTAGATTTTACATTAAAATTTTTGTAACATTACAAACACTGGCGATTTTAACACGCACGTTAGTTCTTGTAGTTTTGCAATAAAACATACTTTTCTCTCAAGAGCCTAGTCTAGGTATGCATAGACTAATTATACTTAGTAATGCGGGTGCATCTATACCAGGGTTGCTCAACCTTTTTCAACCCACGTACCCCTTTTTGTGTATCATTAACTATGCGTACCCCTTTTTGTGTATCATTAACTATGCGTACCCCCAACAAACACACTTTAGTTTTATTGAAATGTGCTATATTAGTTAACTTAAAGTTAATCTGTTAAAGTTTAATTACGAATAGGCAATTTAAATTAAAAACAAGAAATTTTATTAAACAAATACAGTAGTAACGAGCGACGTCTTTGCTTGCTGCTTTGCTGATAGTTTTCAGCTTTAAATCATTATTCAAACTTTTGTCACAATTAAATTCTAAGATGTATCAATATATATTATTATATTATATAGGTTTGGGCCTCATCAGCCACTGATCACATGAGTAGTCCCTTGGCGATCCCCTCTTATCCGGGTCATTATCCAAAAATGCTATCCCATAAAAGGAGCAATTTAGGCACGTCCCCCGCCTTAAGCCTTGCCTCCTCTAGGATAACAGGGGTTCCTAATATAAGATACCTCTTCTCCTCTAGTGCGGGGCAGGTGTAAAGAAGATGAATCGGGGTTTCCTCGTCTTCTTTACAGTATCTGCAGGCTATCAGTCAGCCTCAGCTTGTGCTTATATGCATTTAGGCTACTATGGTGGCCCGTTATGATTCCCACCAGGGTTCTGGCGTTGTGCCTGTTCAATTTAATGCATTATTGGGCCCATTTCTCAATCTCTGAGTATTCGATGAAGAGTTTGGTTATTCGACAACCCGTTACTCCTCTCCATCTTTTATTGTGCTGGTCTTATTCCCACTGCAGGTTCTGGTCCATAGAAGTTTTCCCTGGTCCCTAGTCTGGCAAGTCATCTGCAATTAGATTTCCCTTAATGCCATTATGCCCAGGTATCCATAAGAGTTCCACCGGCCCCTTCCCTGCCAAATGGTTCAATGCTTCATAGCAATTATAGACCAGCTTCGACTTTGTCGTTGCTGAATTCAGGGCTGCCAACGCCGCCCTGCTATCCGAGCAGATACATACTTTCTCCTGGGTCCGATTTTGGCCGGCCCCCCAGAACACCGTATGTAATTCCAACTAGCTCGGCCTGGAGTGCGGTAGTGTATTTGCCCAAGGGGAAGGTTTTACCTATCCCGTCGCGTCGCCTATACACCCCCGCACCCGCTCTGTTCCCACTCTTGGCTCCATCCGTGTACCAGATATCTCCATTAAGCGGCAATCCAGCTCGACCCTCCATCCAGTCGGTCTTACTGGTGAGGGTGATCTTATATTTCTTGTCAAACAGGAAGTGGGCACCCGTACTGTCAGAGAGCATCCATAGGAGTCCCTCCTCAGCTAGCTCTCTTGAGAGTCTATTCAACTCCCTTACCTTCCTATTCATGTTTCCCACCATGTGCATTGCCTTTGCGGCTTCCGCTTTCAGGATGACATCAAGAGGTGGTATCCCCGTCAGTATCCCCATCGCCTCGATCGGTGTTGATCTTGGGGCTCCGGTTATACTTCTAAGAATCAATCCTCTTAACTTGTTAAGTCGGTTGGCTTCCGACTTTAAACAGGCTCTCTCCCACCAGATGTATCAATATAATTTTGTATCCTTTTTGGTAGTTAACCGCGTACCCCTTACAGATCTTCGCGTACCTCCAAGGAGTACGCGTACCACCGGTTGAGAACCATTGATCTATACTATTATGGAACAGTTTAAATAAAACTGAGAGACTAGTAAGCACCCTTCTAGAGTTCAATTACTGGATGTCAAATTTTTGTAGAAGCAGAGTATGATAACAGAGGATAATAACTGTCTATGTCGAATGACAAATATTTTAAAAAACGTCGTTGAATATTTTCTTATTCCTTTGCCGAATTTAATCCACATGACATAGATAGGTAGATATCAAATAAGGCAACAATATATAACGAGAAATATAAAAATTTCAAGATAGCACTGTTATTAAATGTCGTGTTTCTAATCATGAAAGGATTTTATAGCATAAAGAACCACGTTGTTGATATGACCCGAGAACGATAGTTTATTATATCAAAGTACTCACCAAAATCCTTAATATTTTCAGAACGTGTTAAAAATATATAACACCAAGAGAATAGTTATATATTATTGGTTGCTGCTTTAACATATAGGAGCAAACTTTACATTTATCTATATTTAATGATGGTTTATTTTCCGAAGACCACGACACAACATGGTCGATGAGTTTTAGCTCAATTGATAATTTAAGTAGGTTATATTTAAAAATACTTTTAAGTCATAGATAAAAAGAAGATGACGCGACATAAGCATTAGAGATAAATTGGTAATAAATAAGATAAAGAATAATGGTCCCAAATTTGAGCCTTGGGGCTCTCCAAAGGACGTTAAAAAGGTATAAAATATATTCAAAGTTATTATATGAAACCAAATAATGTACGCTTGTTCATCATCAAATAATGTCCGTGCATATCAGTACTGAATCTATATAATTCTAGTTTTGAAATTAGTAGTATAGGTGTTATGATTTACGTGTCAAACAAAGGCCTTCGAAAAATCAGTATACATCATATACTTGATCTTTATTATCTATGTGATTTGCGATTATCTGCGATTATCTGGATTAAGGGTATCTTTGCTACTTTCCAAACCACAAGAATTGCTTGAGCAGAGTATCAGATTAAACAAAGTGAAAGGTGGTTCTACTAAAGCCCCTGAGCAATCTCCAAGCTCCTGAACAAGAAAACTGGTGATAATTCCCACGGGTAATTTTTTAGAGTTTGATTATGAGTGACGAATGCTAGTTTCCATAACTCCTACTAATCGGTACAGGCTGATTGCTTGCTAAAACGTGTGCCCATACCATGTGCATCATCAGCGGAAAATACATTGGAGAAATTCACGAATCGATTCATAATTTTATTTGGAGTTCAAACGATTCCTCATCGAAGAAAACCGTTAATGGAATGCATATCGAACTTGTTTTACTCTGAACGTAAGGTGAAAAACCTGTGGGATCACTCTTAAAGTTTTTCTGAATTGATGTTAAGTAGTTAGTATAAGAATCAGCTATTTGTGCTTTAATACTGCCTCATCATTTCTTGAATTTAATAAGATCTGTTAGGTGGTACATTGTCTTATTTTTTTTTTAAGAAAAGATTATTAATGGCACAATATTATTTAATGTCTTCAATATTTAAGTTACTCCGCATTTTGTATTGCCAATGTTACCAAAATGTTAAATACCAATACCAATCTTAGCAATGTTAAATATTACCAATGTTACCAAAAATAATGGTGTGAATAATTTTTGCAAATTATAATCTTGTTTGGTGTTCAAGGTTTAATAAATGAATTGTAATATTAAATATGGATACATGTTTTTGGGTGTGTCATTAAAATAATTATTAAATCAGTAATCTAATATATAAGCAGTATTATCGAGATAAATTATAATTTATTTATAATACGTATTTCAAGAACTCGAAAATTTCGTGTCCTAATTGAAGGCAACCAAACATACAATAATGTGAGCTAGACTACTGTAGACTGGTAGGCTTGTAATGTGAGTTGTCTACGTTTCAGGAAAATGCAACGATATTGATTTTGATTCGGGCGTGCTCTAAAGCTTGGTTTCTCGTTTCGTCATTCGTTACTGGATGCAGATAATTATAGTTTAGTTATATAATAATAGTGCCTAATATGCTATCTTAAGATGGTCGACTATGTTGTAAATAATTTCATACAAAACGGATCAGCTGTTAATACTTGCATATCGTATTCATGTATCTAATTATACTTTGTTTTAATTCAAATGGGCCTGATAAAATACGTCCATGGTTGGTGGGTTAGTCTGAAAAATAATAATTTTTCTACTGTAAGTAATCTGTGGTATACAGGGTTTGTCGATTTATCGTTTTATAGCCTATATTTTTGAAACATGGTAAAATGGTCTTTCAATAAGAAGGCTCGATTTTTAATTGTGGTGGCCAGTGCACCATGCCGTCAAATCGCTCGTGCAGAATGTCCTGTTGGAACCACATGTCGTCGGTGTCCATATCATCCAGTTTAGGTCACAAAAAGTTGCTTATCATCGATCTGTAGCGCTCGCCGTTGACGGTCATGATGATGATGGCAATGTCAGTTTCGTTTTGGAAGAAGTACGGATCGATGATTCCGCAAGACCAAAATCCGCACCAACACAAAGTGTAGTAGTAACTTTCGACACTGTCTGTATCGCTTCAAATCCGACAATTTTGCTTGTTCGCATATCTATTCATCCAAAAATGGACCTCGTCGCTAAAGATGATTTTTTTTGGCGAAATTTTTGGTCAACTTCTAAGTGCTACAGGGCTCAATCAGCGAACACACGGCGTTGTCTATGATCGTTTACCTTCAGTGCCTGGGTCATTTGGATTTTATACGGGTGCAGACCCAAGTCCTGACGCAAAATTCGCCAAGTTGAAGTCGCAGAAAGGCCAAGTTCTTGTGAACGACGACAAATTGACTGCATCGGGTTTTCCCTTCTCTCACTCATAACAGCGATGTTTTCAGCAGACCTTGCATTTCGCATTTCGGTGACGTACGGGTGTTCGCTGATTATTCATCAAACCCGTCGATTCGAATTTGGCCACCAAACGTTGATTAGTCGACTCGGCAGGACGGTTGTGGCAAGGATAAAAATTACGTAATGCGCGGAACATTTCTCGAACGGAGCATTGATTTTGAAAATAAAATTTAATGATTTGCCCACGTTGTTGAATGCTTTTCAACTGCTGAACCTTCCATGGTGATTTGTCATACACTACTGAACAATGAAATGAAAGTATAGAAGAGACAGACCAACATATAGCCAGATCCCCACCCCAGCGATATAAATCGGAAGAACACTAAGCGTTGCGAAAACGTAGATCGGATAGACCCCTTTACCCAGGGAATCTACACCAAGCGCGAACTCGCGATGGACGAGGCACCCCCCGGGGGTTGACAACCGGCGAAGACATAAGAAACGTAGAAGACAAGAAGAGTGTCCGAAGAGGCCTCAGCCAGCGGGGCCGAGTCCTATGCATCAGGAACAGGGGAGGTCAATCTGGACCTTTCGGTGTTTGTCTTGTTCCCGTCGTGTGAAGGGCTTCTTGGTTGCCCTTGACGAGGGGGCGAGACTAGCTGGGGAAAAGACGAGATTACCTCGTACGATTATTCAGTCAGATTATTCTATTCTAGGTATTCAGTAACAGTTATTTGCAATCCATTTAGTAATATGTATTCTTTACTTGAGGTGTTTGTTATTTGTTGTTTATTTTTAATAACCATAGTTACTGAGGTATACCACAGTGTTTATTCATGGTCTGTCGGGCAACAAAAACGGATGTGGTGTAGCAGTACACACAGTGATATGAAACAAGATCACAATTGTAAACAAAATCCATTAAACAGAAATGTATAGCGTCACGGTTTTATCAAATATTGTAAAATAACTTTGGTATATTTAAAATACTAGTTCATGTAGTTTTGCGTATTTCTTGGTAATTATTTACTGTAGAGTAAAAGTTTCAAACCCTCACCAAATGTTGGTGACTCCCTAATTTATTTGCAATGTTTACCTTTTTTATGCAACCGTCCATTTGCTATCCAAGCGTTTCGGTCATAGAGGGCGCTAGGATAGCAAATGGACGGCTTCACAAAAATTGTAAATAAACCTTAAAACGGACTTTTCCGAACGTAGAACATCTTTATCTCGAAATTGAGTGGCCATGAAACAATAAACCAACACATAAATGAAGAATAATATGTTTTATGCTACAGTTTTACTTTTTTCAAATAGTCCACCATCGTGCTTTCTCATGACCCATGAACAGGGTGGGGTGTATCCTATCCACCTCAAAATCAATAGATGTCGTCTAGTAGACGTCCCTAATCAGAATCAGTCGAAACCCAATCGATCCGACACGATTTAATTGAGTGATCGTGCTAACAAACAAATTTCTCAAATAGTCCACCACTGTGCATTCTCATGATTCATGAACATGGTAGAGTGTGTTATGTCCACCTCAAAATCAATAGGTGTCGTCTGGGAGACATTTCCTATCAGAATCAGTCAAAACCCGATCGATCGGACACGATTTAGTTGAGTTATCGTATTAATAAAACAAATTTCTCAAATAGTCCGCTATCGTGCTTTCTCGTGACCCATGGACAGGGTCAGGTGACCACCAAAAACTGAAGCCAGATTCGTTTCCAGCACCCCCTAAAATAGTAGGTGACGAATATTTGGTGAGGATTTGCGAGTTCTACTCTACAGTAAATAATTACAATTTTTTTTAATTACAATTTATTTTATTGCATAATTCTAGGGCACACTGTATCGCTGTAAATGCCCTCGTCGCCTCGGCGATGTATTTACCACAACAAAAAGATCCAAAAATCCAGTTCGACGGCCACGGTGGCTTCCGCCGTTCCAGCCGCGCGACGCCCGTCGAAAATATCCCAGATCCTGCGCGCGGCGTCGTCGCCTGTCAATTGCTAGCGTAACGTGCTCAGTACAGTCTTAAACCGTTTTAAATGTGCATACTAACGGTCGCACGCACTTCACTAAATCGGGAATGAAAATAGTCCGAACCAATCGTTTTCGGTGACAGTGCGTCTATTTACGGATTCTGGTAATTAATCAGTTAGTGCCTCTCTGGGATTACGCCGCATTTTTTCCCCTGGATACCGTTTCAGCCGTATGGATCTTATCAGCTGCTCGCTCCCGTTCGACCTATGACATCACGGAATTAAACTGCTTAACGTAAAGCGTAAGTCAATTGCTGTGTTTATGTAATGTGAGGTTTTATTAAGGTTATAGCCGAGTATGGGCATGTGCGTTTTGGCGTCTCCGTTTGTTTAGTCTCTTATCTTGGCGGTTCTGCGCCGCTTTAGGTAAACATGCTTGTCGCCGAGCCGAAAGACCAGAAAAAGTAGCGCGAGTGTAGGCTGCAGTAGAGTTTGGTATCACGAAAATTTTATTTACATTTAGCGGATTAGAAAAGTTCTCTAACGCAGGAGTTGGAGATCATCCAAGTACCTGGTGGGCAAATTTTCATGTTTCTGTAGGAAGTGTTGTTAACTATAGAAGATATGGAAATATGGAGCCCCCCATGTTCAATTGTAGCATAATGGCGAAAGCTATGTATAACTGGTTATTTCTTTTTATCAAAATTCGTATTTTTGATTATTCCATACATCTTGATAACTGACTTATTTGTGGAATTAGAGAAAGGTTTTTTGCACATTCTAAAGTCACCTATTTCAGTAGAATAAGACTTGGTCTTCTAAAGATTTTTATATCGTTATTACTGTCGAAGTTTTAACGTAAAATTCTTTTTTATCCAGTTCAGTCAGCCAAGTTACAGTTAGCTGTGATTTACATGAAAACATAATATTTTTCCCTATTTGAATTATATATAGCATGTGGGTCGATCCTGAACTTGTGTCCCGCTTTAATAAAAATTGTTATTTTCACGACTTGTTTGTATGAAATCTTAAAAAATAACAATCAATGAGAATTAGTCATTTAAGGACATACGAGGTGTGGCTATATAATAACGAGACTGATGCTACCACAGACGAATTACGTATACGTCAAAGTCGTACAACCAATAGCTGTGTAGCTCTTTGAATTGTTGCCCCTTCCGTGTCTGTAGACATATTATTCTGGTCATGGCCTTCGTTTGTATAAGATCTGCTTTTGTTTTGCTGATAAGTGTTTTAATAGAGCTATGAATTGTCGTGAAATTTTGAAACTTGGAAAAAGCGCTACTGAAACTTACCTTTTATTAAAAGAAGTATATGACATTAGAGTATATTTACTGCGCACCTCGTGGGCGGTTCTATATCTCAGTTTTGGGACTTGTTCCTATTCTTGACAAACTGTACTTTGATTTTTAAATATCCCCATAAGGATTAATCTAGGGGTGTCAAATCAGATGATCTGGTTGGCCACTCAATGGGCTCGCTCCCTTCTCCCTATGTCTGCATAATGGGGAGGTGCACCGTCTTGTTGAAAAAAGTAATTTTTCGTACGGTTAGGTTCCTTTACATCTGGATATAATGTTACTAGTAGATATAGGTCATCTCGAAGAAGATTAAAATATATTGCACCAGTTAGGTTCACCAGTTAGGGACCCAGAATTCTACTGTCGACTATGCCGTACCACAAATTCACTTTATGGGCACTTTGAGTGTGAAAATTTGACGAATCCGAGAGTTTTCCCAAAAGTTATTCCTTGAATTTTTAACGAATTTATTCAGTACTTTACGCAAACACTATATAATTTTGGATAGGTATTTACAATAAATTTTCAAATTAGCATTCACGGTTTGCAACAAATAATTCACATCGTTTTAAAACATTCTTAAGTGCGTTACATGTAATAAAAACATTAGAAACACAATTGGTACATTCTAGAAAATATTCTCCTAGTTTGTTCATAGCCTTGTCAGTTTTTTGTACCTAAATTGTCTTTAATGACTCCCCAAAAAAGACACCTAGCGGTGAGATATCCTGCGAACTTGGTGGCTACCCTACTGGACCATCGATTGACAGTCACCAACGATTGGCCACAAAGAAGACTGCCCAAAATTGGTAGTCAATTCAGAGATGATTCTAGGATTATTAGGTGAAGCTCCATCTTGTTGAAAATATGTATTTTGTCTCTCATTGAGAGGCAG
Source organism: Rosalia funebris (assembly GCA_037954035.1). NCBI lineage: Eukaryota > Metazoa > Arthropoda > Insecta > Coleoptera > Cerambycidae > Rosalia > Rosalia funebris. The sequence continues at coordinate 40,242,969 of JAZFAV010000015.1, forward strand.
GTTTGGAGGCATCTTATTCTACTCAAAAAAGTGTCTTAAGAATATTGAAATAACTTCTCTAAATTCACAACCAACTGTGTTTTCGATACATGCTGATACATGTATCGAAAACGCAATAAAAATTAATTTTGGCATAGCATATAAGTCGGAAATCGAGGAAGGAACTACCAAACCGCCAAGCAGTTATCAAAGTAGTTCCCCAATAGCAAGGCTATTACATAATCGCTATAGGAAACAACTACTCCTCGGGCTAAAGCCCCGTCAGGCATTGAATTATACCTAAAAGCGATCCCCGACCCCTTCTCTATATGTATATGTAGCTCGAAAAGGAAAAGAGACCGCCAATTATAGTTTTCACTAGTGAGAGTTTTGCTCATTAAAAAATGGGGGGACGGGTGTGCGCCTTTTTCAATATTTCCTATAGTTGAGGAGATTTGCCCACGAAATTTGTGCACCCTGTATAAATAATTATATCTTAGTTTAAAATATGTTGATGTACGTGTGAAAATGAGTGGTTAATTAACAGGGAACGTTACTCTGATGCGTCGCTCAAACTTTGTTCATTTTTGGCTATTTATAGAAAAGTAATAGACACGCGTTTTTGTATCTTCTGTAAAACGTTCGAAGGGGTGCAATTACTCTCCAAAGCTGGGCATGTCTCATAGCGGTTTTGCAGTTTCACATATGGAAACGCACAACCGAATTGAATAAAATAAACGGTGAAATGTTTAGAAGAGCAAGTACATGAAATATTGCCTTTCTTTTCCCACCCCTATAATAGAATAGTTACATATTTAAACAAAAGTACGAGTATATTATAGTGAAATGAATTTTTTAATATTCTTTGGGAACAGTGTGTATAAAAGTGAACAAGGTCACGATAAAATGTGTTTTATACCTGCCAGACATTGACTTAGTCACAGATAAATATTTAACAAACAATGGGTTGGTAAAATATTTGAAAAATTTATTAAGGCACACTTGCCTAATATATATTTAATGATGGCCTGGAAGGTTATACATATATGATATCAAAGGTAAACGAACAGCTAATTAGGTACATTACCCTGAACTGTCTAAAATTTGTCGGTTCAAATTCAAGTCAGTGCCCAGCAGTAATTGGTATTAGGAGTTACAGTACTTTAGATGTCACGAACTTGTCTTTGGGGTAATTCAATTTGGATCCATCGAATTATAGAATTAGTGTATGTAAGTGATTGGGAGCATACCATATCTTGGAATAATATGCTCCCAATTTGTTCAGGAGGGATCTTAGATTGAAGATGGTGGGAGAGATGTAATCGTGCCCTTGTGTTGGGTATTTTAAAAATCCATTTGAGGTAGGATAAATCACTGGGAATTTATAGTGCTCATGGACTAAGCTAAGTCCGGGAGCAATTTTAGGTTAGCCTAAAAAAAAGTTAGGCTAGGGAAATCGCATAGTCGGGATTGAAGGGAAAGTCTCTGAGGAACTGTTAGAATGATTCGGTGTTATAGAACTGTGGAGTTATAGACAATGTTTTAGGAGGTTTGGAAAACTCTCCGGAGATTGTGGAAGTTCTCAGAAAGAAGGTAAAATGTGAGAAAAGGCTCTGAGAAATTTCTTGAAGGTTTCGATGTCATAGAACTATAAAGTCATAAAAATCTTTTGGGAGGTCTGAAAAATTTTCCTTAGGTTGTGGTGCATATAAATGTATAAGAAAACATAGAACTTTTCAAAACGATATAAGGGTATCTGACATATAACAACGGTAATTATTGGAAAACTCTTTACTGACGACATGAAACTTTTATTTCCTTAGTAAGTCAGTATATTTGAATTTAAGTAGAATTTACTATCATGATATTTGTGATTTGGGGTTTATATATTTTCTACAATATTTGATTATGGAAGTCATCTATTTGTTCCTAATATTATTGTTTGTTTTAGGTTTACTTTCACTAAAAACTATTTTAAATAAATCACAAATGTTTTAAACGTCTAATATTTTCACAAAAACTAGAAATAAGTAGAACATATGCATGCAATACAAGAAATATTAGGGCAAACAGGAGTAATTCAAGGGAACTATTTAGGTAAACTCGAAAAACATTGAGGAATCTCAAGACTGTTTGTGAAAACATCAGAAATGTCTGGGGAAGTGTCTTGAGGGAGTAAATGAGGTGTAGAATTAGACACGTGTTGTTTTGAGTTACTGAAGTACTGTTGCAAAAAAAGTGCATGGCTATAACAAACTTATGGCATATCATAACCTCATACTCTACGCACCTTAATTGTGTGTCATTTAACAGAGATATAATGTTTGTTTATAAAATTGTTACGTAAACAGTAACAATTAGCCCCACGGAAGTTCATAATGACAAGTAGCATAGCCTTGCAATGCGTTACAGTATGTAATAAAAATAGTTAAATATGTACATCGATTGCAAGCATGAGAATATGACAAAAAATCGATCGGAAACTTCTAAATTCCATTCGTGTATACATGGTAAATTAGTTTACTTTTAAATAGGACATTTATGTTCAACAGTAAACGATATGTCATACATAAATTTTGATTTGTGTACGTTAGATGTCTACGAAGAAATTTATGGGGAACTGTTTTGTATATTTTTTGGTATATTTGAATATATGAATCATAAATATCGGTTAAATAAGTTGTGGTAAACTACATCGACTAGGCAGGATATGTGAAACTGTAAACAATAATGGTATAGAGACATAATGGATTTATGTATTTTCTTCAGTACCTACTCGTATTTAAGGAAAAGCATAATAAATTTCGGAGGCACTGATAAATATCATTGACTTAGACACTTTATTAGATATTATGACAAACCGCCTGGCAGTCTCAATATTTCCAATAAATGTGAAGTGTTTTTATAAATAAGTTATATTTTTAGGCATCTTTAATAAATCATGAAAGTGAGGTTATATAAAGTATGTATTTAAGAAGAGACTAAGGCTACTACATATAAAACAAATTGTTTTTTAATTTAGTAAATATGTTTATCTTAAAAATATAGATTTTCATTTTTATCAATTTTATTAAATCAGAAGAAAATCTATTTTCCGCAGGAGCTTATTAAGTGGTATCAGTTTTTCATTTTACAATATTTTGTGATGTTATAACAAAGGTACTATCACGAAACCTTATACATATCTATGTATGTATATAAATAAAGTAGTGGCCCGTTTTCAATTTTAATAATAGATGTTTAAAAAAAGGTAGCCTCTTTTTCTATTAAAAATATTTGTATTTTATTTGTTTGCATACTTTAAATAAACAGTTTTAAAACCTTAAAACGGACTTTTCCGCACGTAGAACATCTCTATCTCGAAATTGAGTGACCGAGAAAGAATAAACCAACACATAAATTCAGAATGTCTGTATTATGCGACAGTTTTACTTTTTTCAAATAGTCCACCCTCGTGCTTTCTCATGACCACTGAACAGGGTGGGGTGTGTCCTATCCACCTCAAAATCAATAGATGTCGTCTAGGAGACATTTCCGATCAGAATCAGTCAAAACCCGATCGATCGGACACGATTTAGTTGAGTTATCGTATTAATAAAACAAATTTCTCAAATAGACCCAAGGGAGGGGGTAGTGTGTGCTATCCACCTTAAAATCAATAGGTGTCATCTGGGAGACGTCCCCGATCAGGATCAGTTAAAACCCGATCGATCCGACACGATTTAGTTGAGTTATCGTGCTAACAAGAAATTTTAATGCCGACGACACACACACAGCAAACATTTTTTAAGAACCATTTTTTTTTTGTTTTTAGACCGAAAAACGAAAAATAATCCCAAGAAAAATTTTGATTTTTCACTTTTTCTTTACACGATTAGGTACATTACTTTTCCGTTAGTATAGTGGAGTGCGGAAAAGTAACAATATTCGCGGAATGTCTACAAGAAAATAACTTTTTCATTTAAAGATTATTTCTCTAAATTGCTTTTGAGGCACCTCAAATTCCTAGAATCGTCTTTATATCAGGTTTATTCGAATATTTCACGAAAAAGCAAAGTATTTACCCGACAACTGCCGTATGTTTAGGTGTTACGTTAAAATGCGGTGTAGGGTTGTAGCAGTGTATAGTTAAACAGTTAAACTATATTCCAGTGTTTTCACAAACAACTATTAGTTACGTTTCGTGTAACACCCGAACGGTTCTTAAAAACTTTTACAATTTGATTTAAAACGAACAGAACGAACTTTATTTCTGGATTAATTATACAATATATATTTTATGTTAATTACAAGAGAGTATAATACAGACTGACTGTGTAACCTACGGAACTAGAACAAAAGTATAATGAAATTTAATAGTCAGCAATATATTATCATCTTATTCTTATATAGCTGCGGTGCAGTGGGATGACGTAACTTATTAAAAAACAATCATTTAATGAAATAAACTCATTTATTTAATATATATTTTACACATATACATATTTATTTAACGTAAAATAGATTAATTGTAAACAATTCTGATAGATTAGATTAAATAACAAATTGACCGAGTACATTTGAACATGTTACATTTAATAAATGATGTTACTGTCTAAAATTGGAGACCTGCCACACATTTTCTCACATTTTAATATTTTTTTGTGTTCCACTTGCAGATAATAAAATATAGTAATTATAAATTCATGGGAAAGTATGAATAGGAACTATTTTCCATCAATAGTTTCGTGTTAATAAATAATACAATTTGATCACGAGAAGGTTTCGATTGTATCATCATGATTATTAAATAGATGGTTTAATTTTAAATATGTCATAAAACATTTATGAATAACATGTTTAATTACATTTATTCTTTATATTCTAAAAAGATTCTAACATATAGAAATATTTACTAATAGGTAACTTCAATCGCTTTCAAATAATGTGTTAATTTGAACTGATAAATATGTTACTTTTATACAAAATATTAAATATAAAAGAGTTTTATTAACGGTAATTCAATTTTGTTACTCTGAAATATAACGAGTTATTATTTATAACATGTATTTCTCTCGACGCACAGAAAAATTCCCTTTTCAATAGATGTGCCCCTAAATCCCCCCAAAGTTCCTCTAAATTAACTTCAGATCACCTATCAGCCCTTAAAATCCGCTTAATGTATTATTAATTCCATAAATTTTCCTCAATATCACTTAATTGTATGTTTATTCCAGTATAAAGTTATTGACAAAAGAAATTGTCTAAAAATTTCCACTATGTTGAGAATTACCGTAAGTTCTCGATAAATGCCTATTATTATTGATTAATATTTCTTTTTAATCCCAATAGTTTTCTCAAATAGTCCGTCATATATCAAATTTAGAAATGAGAAAATTAATTTGTAATCTCTTTTAATTGTTTACTGAAATTGCAATTTCGTCGTTAGGTTATTTAACCTTTATTTTTATTTAAATATATTAGTGTTATACTACGAATATATAAAAGAAACGTTAAATTAGTGAATAACTAATTAGGAGTACAACGCAATTGAGTAAAACAACTAATAAGTTTTATACCAGTATACAGGGTTTCTCACGGTAGCCGTTCGTTAGAAGTTTTCATGGTTAGAAAAAACTTAGAATTTTGAATTTATGGACTCCAAGGTTATTCAAGATTCTCTTTCATTTTGAAATATTTTCAAGGTCATACCACTTCCGGTTATCCCGGAAGTCGCCAGTAACTTCCTTATTTTAAATAGAACACCCGGTATATTATTTCATTTTTCGATTCCTGAGAAAATTTCATGAGTTCAATCAGGTTTCCCTATACCTATTTTCAACTGTTTCTTAGATATCTTAATTGATAGACGTAGCCTTATTTTAATAAGGCTACGTCTATCAATCTACGTCTTTCAAAATTTTCAAAAGATACAAGATATCTAAGAAACAGTTTAAAATAGGTATAGAGAAACCTAATGGAATTCATCATGAAATTTTCTCAGGAATCCAAAAATGAAATAATATACCGGGTGTTCTATTTAAAATAAGGAAGTTACTGGCGACTTCCGGGATAACCGGAAGTGGTATGACCTTGAAAATATTTCAAAATGAAAGAGAATCTTGAATAATTCTTGTGTCCGAAAATTCAGAATTCTAAGTTTTTTCTAACCTCGAAAACTTCTAACGAACGGCTACCGTGAGAAAACCTGTATACTATATACATATACGTATATAGTAGTCGTAACTATACTATAATATATAATAGTTGTTTTACGCAATTGCGTTGGAATTATGAACTACCACTGAGTAACGGCTTCCTCGATCAATTTCTTAATAATTAATTACATAAATAGTAACTTAATTTCTTACAATGTCACTAAAGTTCTTCAAAATTCCACTAAAGTTGCTCTAAAAGTATAGATTCATCTAACAAGAAGCTCATCCACATGAAACCATATCCCTTTTCTTCATTAAAATTCTTAGTCTTATTTTCTTTTTTGGAATTTCCTCAATTGTTTTCAGTTTCCTTCAATGCACATCAGAATATATTGTTGGTTTCTTTTTCACGACCTATACAATGTTAAAATGTATGTTAATGTCGCTGTTTAATCTTGTATTGGATAATCGTGAATTCTGTAGTATGTTATAATGAATTTAATTGCAAATAGAATTTTATTTAAATTGAAAATAATAAATAAAATAAAAACAAATAAATATGTAAATTAAAAAAAATAATCAACTTCAGTAAGTTTGCAGGATACTAAAACTAGAACATATATTAAATTTCTGTCATAGGATATGCCAAGAGCGTGGTGTATTTAAAGAAAATCAAGAAAAATCACATTCTCACAAAACCCTTGAAAACTGAATGCGATATTTTCAAAATAAATGATTCGAAAATAGAAGACATTGGGATTTTAAGTGGGCGTTGAGATGGGAAGCCAAAAATCAGCGAAGTCGCGGAACAAAATTACTTTAGAAAGAATGCGTATGTTTATGTACTATATTTTTAAATATCCAATGAAGTAATTACAAAATGTTATCGCAACACAACCTCGTGAATATAATTAACTTCCTGTGTTGTGGAAACATGTCGTAGCACCAATATCTTTTGAATATTCTTCTAATGGATACGTAGAAGGCATGTTGTTTTGGGACAGACGTTTATGAATTTTGTAAATATATTTTAACTTCGGTTCTAACTAGCTAGACATTGCAAATGTAATTTGAAGTCATTTACATTTTCCATTTTATTGTACCTTCAATAATCTGTAAAATGACATCTACTTGACATTATTTTCTTAAAAAAATTCTGCTATATGTGATACATGTTTACGTATTCTCATTACTACTAGAATAATATATCTTTTATTCTTCATTAATCCTCATTCTATATATTTTCTGTAATTATACCAGTTTTCGACGCTACTACATACCAACTACTACCATTGAAACGTGAAAGTATTTGTCACTAGTCAGGGACACGTAAGTGTCACGGATTTATTCTGAATAGGAGACTAACATGGGAAATATAAGCTTGTCACATATGAAATGTCGGTTTTCTTTTTGGAACAGGGAATAAATGAAAACAATTACTAATAAATCTTAAATATATTTTTTTTCAAAATATATACCATCTTTTCCAACACATTTTTGCCATCGACTAACCAAGTTTTCTATACCAGATTTGAAAAAGTTGAAAAGTGTGAACAAAATCACAAAACGTTTTTTTAATATCTGATTCATTGGCAAATATTTTTCCTCGCATAAAGTTGTTCAAGCTTCTAAAAATGTGGTAGTCAATAGGGTACAAATCAAGGGAATACGAGGGATACTGGAGTGCTTAACTTATTAGTGAGTTTACAAAAGATTCTTAAGTAAATCTCCTGAAGATAAACGTACAGAATTTATGAAAATGACCTGGAGATTTTAGATATACTGCAATAGTTCATATAGACGTTAGAAAAATTACAAAAAGTTACAAAATATTTGAAGACAAATGTATATTGTAAAAGCCGTTTCAAATTTCCATTTCTTCCCGTTCATTCCATCCATTCCCATCAATTATTTATTTATTAGCGTATAATACTTAAGACTTAGATGTATAAAGAATAAACTTTATAAAACAGTTTTTATTATCTCACAATCAGTACACATATATTTTCACGTCTTTTTGCATTTAATTTTCGGTCAACTTCTCCAGTGGGCTACTTCGATGAAGAGAAGCAAACAGTAACCGAAGGGCACTCCTGTTTAACGGAAAATCAACAATCTCAGAGGTTAGGTTTTCGTTTTATATCTCAAACATTTATATATTCGAGTAGGCAGCTTTGAACTGTTTGACTGACGAATAAATTCTTGTAAGCTACAAAATTAAAACAAAACATTTATGATGTCTCCAAATTTAGATCGCCTCGAGTGCCAATGACCGAAATTAAACTTACAAAATAGAAAAATTCTCGGAGCGCTTCGTTTTGTTTTTGTTCGTCGTTTGTTTATAATAATGGGAGTCAATATTTTTGTTAAGGAATGACGTCGTTGTCAGAATGGTGACACATTTTTCATCTGTAATGGTATCCTTGTAAACATAGTTTCAACCTTCTTTTTTTTTTAAATAGATAAATGTTTGACAAATAGATAGATGTAAGGAGGAAAATAATATTTTTAGGAGAGGAGAAAGCAAATTTCATAGCCCACGTTTTCAAAGGTCACTAAATCACTCGTAATTCTTTACGTAATTCTTTAGATATTGGGTTGTCCAAAAGGTTCGTTCGGTTTTCCGAGTTAACCAATTACGTCACGGCCTATGTCATGCGCACAACTGCAGTCTTAAGCCTTCCTCTCTATTTAACCCTGATATTTAACTGTTGTTTACTGCCGTACTCGTGAACTTGTTATATTTTAGTTGTGAGTGAGCTTAAACGAAAATGAGTGAAACCGAGAATTTTTGGCACGTGTTGCTTTTTTATTAAAAAAGAAAAAGGCAAAAGAGTCGTTAAAACTCGCCGCAAATTGTGTTCTGTGTACGGCAAACATGTATATTTTTGATCAAGCAAGATCGAACGGGTCAAGAGTGGTTCAAGAGATTTCGATCTGGCGATTTTTCCCTCACGGACGTCCTAAAGTCAGACCGACCTAAAGAAGTCGTTCCCGAGCATTTACAAGCCTTAGTTGAGGCAAATTCTCGTCAGACTATACGTGAGCTTGCAGAAAAAATCGGGACGTCAAAATCTAGTGTAGAGAATTACGCTAAACAACTTGGGTTTGTCAGTAGACTCGATGTTTGGGTTTCTCACGAAATCAGCGAATCCAATTTAAAGGATCGCATCAACATCTGTAGTTGTAGAATTAAGATCAGTGGGTATTAAGTCAGTTAAGCGAGCTGTGGGTGGAGATATTTAAGATATCTGCCCAGTGCGGCTCAGTGTTCACATGGAGGATTCTAATTTTGCTTATTTCTTGCATGCCTGATTCTAGGCTGCATGTTTTCTGTAATTCATAAAGAACATTTGTATTTCCTTAAGTTTACATCGTCCTCGTACAGTGCTTTCTTAAGGTAATCAATAAATTCGTTAAAAATTCAAGGAATAACTTTTGGGAAAATTATTGGATACATCAAATTTAATTTTTAGTTGTACATTTTTTAAACTATAATTAATACATACAAGGCGTTTCCTGTCGGAGGTATGACGTCATTGATATTTTTGTAATGACAACCCCCTTCTTTATTATTAAACATTTTGTGGCACATTTTTTTTATATATGCATCGGTAATAATTATAGTAACGTGAGTATAAGTTAGATAAAAAAATTAGTAAAAACGATTTGCTATTAAAAAATTATTAATGACGTCATCTCCCACACGAATGAATTATATTGTATGTATTAATTATATTTTTAAAAATGCGCAACTAAAAATGAAATTTGACGGGTCCGAGAGCTCTTCTCAAAAGTTATTCCTTGAATTTTAAATGAAAGTACTTCTAGGACTCTTCTACTTCTTAAAAAATAATGCATTTATATTTTTACACAAACCCACCGTTCGCTTAAATATATTTCAATTCGGTTCTTTATAATCGCCACTTAAAAGAGGTGCCTTTAAGTTTAAATGGTCATTACAATAGCGATAAATTAGTAGCCGAACACTATGTTACTAAGATAAATTCAATTTTTATTCGAGGGCAATTAGTTCATCGCTTTTTTCCAAAAATAAATCCACGCCATTCTCGTGGGCGTTCAATCTCAGTTCTAGTTAATAATTTATGTTGTTCCATCTTTCTGTATGTATATTCATGTGATGTATTAATATCGTATAATATATAAACAAAGTAAAATTTGTTTATACGGTAGATGCGTGGGGGAATATATTGGTATGTAGTTCGCGAGATATTTAGTACAAAAAATATAAGAAATTTGTTTTTCGTATGTAGATAGTTTAGACGCGATTCAAATGATTCAATATAATAATATAATATAATCTATACCTCTCCTACCGTTAGGTGTAGAGGCTAAATATACATTTCTTTAAACAAATAATCTAAATACTACAATCACAGTTACTTAACTAAATATCCCATTTCGTGTTAAACAACTTAAAAAAACTTCTAACAATTTCATTCCACCCTATCTTGCTCTATCCCTATATCTAAACTCCACTCCGTTTGTGGTATCATTTGTCACTTCACTACCACTTCCCTTATGCGCTCCTCTTTTCTCCTCTTTCTCATCCCAAACCTATCAAGTATTATGAACACCTGAGTTCCCTTCACTCACATTTGCTTCCACACTTTCACGGTTTTCTTCACTATTTTATCGTTAATCTCCATCTAACCCTGCCCCTTGCTGTAATTTCAGCCTGCTTCCATGTGATTCCTCTTGTCTTCATTATCTTCGCCACTTCTCCGTCCCACGTCATCCTTGGTCTGCCTTTCTTTCTCTTTCCAATGGCTTTTGCTTCCCATATTTTCCTTACCTGTCTTTCTTCGCTCAATCTTTTCATGTGCCCCCACCACCTCAGCTGAGCCCTCTCTATGACCTTCTCGATACTTTCGCTAACCAAACTTTTCCTTATTTCTTCATTTCTTATTTTATCCATTATCGTAACATTTGCTACTTTTCTGAGATACTTCATTTCTAATACCTGTATCTTCTTAAGTTGCCTCTCTGTCAACACCCATGTTTCGCATCCGTACAGTAACGTCGGCAAATATACAGTTTCAAATGATTCAAATTTTTTATTATTATCTTAGCTATAGTGTAATTAATAACTATATCTTAACTATAGTGTAATAGTGAATTCACCATTATTAGTCTGTATTTAATTATGTACCAGTTGTTGATGGTATTTTGTACAGTTGTAACGATATTCTATGACAAAATATTTCTAATATAATAACTGATAATGTCCCAATCTCGTGCGCATCTAAAGATTAACCTAAATTCCGCAGTAATTATCTACTTTTCGATGTTAGCGTGTTGCGTAGCGTATATATATGACTTTAAGTAGCCCAAAAATAAACCTAAAGGCGTTAGACCTGGAAACCGAGCAGGTCACTCTATTGTACTTCGCCATCCATTCCATCTTTTGGGATTCTGTTAATCGAGGTAAACTCTTTCTGCGCCATAATAGGGAGGCCCATCCTGTTGAAAAGTTATTTCTATATTTTGAAATTCATTAGGATTCTATTTTAGAATCTCCAAAAATATTTGCTCAATAAACAGGTTCAGCTATGTGATTACTCAAAATCCTTGTACACACGTCAACTTTTTCTGGAAATCATGGTGGCTCTCACGAACTATACTAGATTTTGTATCATTTCACTACCTTTACATTCGACAGGAGCATCGACATTACTATTTAGGAAAAACGGGGATTCACCGGTAAGACTAATTGTTTTTGGATACGTAAGTTCGTGGGTTATTTTTTCTGATATTATTACATAATATTGAAGTAATTACGTCTAAATTATTAGAAAAGTTACTCCTTCACGGAATAAACCCAATTCTAATCATACCCCAACACTAGTTCAGCTTTCGACAACGACATTCAACTGTCTAACAGTGCCAACGCATAGTGCATGCTGCAATTAATGAAACCATAGATGGGAAAAATACTGTACAGCGATTTTTGTAGTTGCGAGTCAAGCGTTTCATAAAGTTTGGTACAACGGCCTGCCATATAAAACCAAACAAACACTTCCCATACAATATTACAATGTTTTAAGATCGTACTTCTTCAGATCGTCAATTCAGTATAGGAGTAAATGGAGAAACTCCGGACTTTCGCCCCATCAAAACTGGTGTTCCCCAAGGAAGCGTTCTGGAACCCATCTTGTATCTAATTTACACTTCAGACCTCCCAATATCCGACATCCGGCATGATTATCACTGGCACATTTACAGACGATACAACGTTCTTGTCTATAGACAAAGACCTAATTAACTGCCTCATCAAACCTCCAAGACCGACTTTTTCAACTAGAAGAGTGGTTTAAGAAATGGAAAATCCAAATTAATGAAACCAAACCACAACACAAACAACATTTACGATAAGGAAGAACATATCCTACCAATATTTATGAATAATGTAGAAATACCAAAGTTAACATGCGTGAAATATTTAGATGTTCAAACTCCTCCGAACAAATCACAATCAAAACAAGAGGAAACGGACTGGCCTAAAAATGAAGGAACTGTATTGATTACTGGGAAGAAAATAAAAAATGTCATTAAAAAATAAAATCTCAATATACACAGCTGTTATTAAACCAATATGAACGTACGATATTGAATTATGGGACTGCGTTAGTAAATCAAACGTATGGATTATACAAAGGTCACCATCTCTAAAATCCTCATGTCCATAGCTGATGCGCCATGGTGCGTAATAAACTAAATGATACACAACAACCTTCGCAATCAATAGTTCAAGAAGAAATACATCAAAGAAGAAATAAGCACCACAGGAGACTGGAAACACATACCAACCCTCTATTACAACCATTTGGGCCCGAATATAACAGCAGAAGATTCAATAGATGCTGGCCATGAGCACTGAAATTCTAGATTCTAGAAGGATTCTGGAGGTTTTTCTCATTGGAGGAGCCTCACCATGTTAGAACCAGAGGAACAACATTCACGTTCCCTAAACAACAGAATATCCTATAGATTGTATTATCTGATTGGTGTTATTGGTGTTACGAACGATTGAATCTTATCGGGATCATCTTTTGCGATCTGGTGAACCATTTGTAATTTGTAGAGGTGAAATTTTTATTCCTTTAAAATCCTTTGCATAGTTTACGTTGCAGTTAAAATTGAGAGCATTATGGATAGGTATGTTTATGGCAACACTCTTGAGGTGTTATGTGGTTATATGCAGAATCGAATATGCCTATGAGATTTATTTTTCAACACAATTGTTACCCAAAGCATACGGACAAGTGAAGGAATGACTTACTGAAAATAATGTAGAAGTTATGAAGTGGCCAGCGCAATCTCCCGATCTTCACCCTATTGAGATTATTTGTGAGATTTTGGAGAAGATTCGAGTAAAAAACTACTAACAAAGAGCAACTTTGGGAGAGTTTAAGCTGTTTCTATTTTGATGCAAGAAAAGTAATACATGTGTTAGTTTGTTGTGTATTATTGCTTTATTTACATCGTAATTTATAATCAAAATAATCAAAAGGTCACTAATAATCGTTTATAATTCATTGATAGTAATGTTTATTTATTAGTTACGCATATATGCTAGTGTCCGACACCCTTTGATATCCCCGCTCATTTTAATAATTCCTCGAAGTTAATAATTAATTAAATTATCACACGAACATTCCGATAATCATATATGAGGTTATAATTTTGATATCTGACGCACGACTGTACGTGTGTTAAATTGTAATAGTGCTATGTGCTAGGTTCTCTTGAATTCAAAATAAGGTGGATATAACAGTTCCATTTGGACAGATAAAATCTTGTTACTAAGGATTCCACAAAGATTAAAAAAAGTGAGTACTAAATGGTTACTAATTATATAATTGTATTATATATAATTTTGTCTTACATTTAGAAGATTTGGTTAATATGTTTCAAATGTATAAATTCAATTATGACATATTTCTACTTTCAAATTATTGGCTACAAACAAAACGTAAACATGTTGACGCTTAAGTGTTTGAATTGTGCATCGTCGGTTAGTTGACAGTAGCCAAGACGAGTCATAAATTCTTTTGGAACATTGTCAATCACTTTAGGACGTATATATATGTTGTATTTCGTGACGAATTCTTAGTATTAATTCTTCTAAACTCGCCAGTCTAGTAACGTAGTGACTTTTAAGTAGTCCCACAAAAAGTAATCAAGGGTGTCAAATCTGACGATCTAGCTACTCACTCAATCGGTTCTCTTCTCCTTTTCCAGCGATTCGGGAACATCTTACCTAAATACCAAGTATGTAAATATGAAACAGGATTTTTTTGTACAGAAAATACACGTTTATTGTATGAAAATGATAAGAAATATTTTATTCGAAGTATTGCCCATTGCTATCTAAACATTTTTCCCATGTCTGACAATTTGTGCATTCCATGCCAAAACAATTTTTGCTCTTTTGAGGTAAACCAGTCATCGAGCCATTTTCGTACATTTTCGTAAGAAGTGAAGTCCTGTTCAGCAAGTACGTGTCCCATCGATGCAAATAAGTGGTAATCGGACGGAGCCAAGTCTGGTAAGTAAGCCGCATGCGAAAGTATTTCTCAACTAAACGCCTCAATCGCTTCCTTGACCGGTTCTGCTGTGTGTAATGGCGTATTATCATGAAGCAAAATCACTTTGTTTTGTCTCTTTTGATATTCTGGTTGTTTTTAACGCACATTTTTGTTCAAATCGATTATTTTTTGTCGATAGCGTTCAGTATTAATGGTTTGGCAAGGTTTTGGCAGCTCATAATAGATCACACCCTTCTGATCCCACCAAACACAAAGCATTGTCTTCCGTCCATAGCGATTTGGCCTTGCAGTCGATGTCGATGGTTCGCCTGGAGTTACCCATGATATTTACGCTTAGGATTCTCGAAATATATCGACTTTTCATCGCCAGTCACAATTCGATTGAGAAATGACTTTCTTTTGTACCCGACGAGCGGCATTTCGCAAACGGTTTTTCGGTTTTCCTGCTGTCTTTCATTCAGTTCATGTGGAACTCATTTTCCCATCTTCTGGATCTTTTCCATGATTTTAAAACGTATGGAGGCGGCTTCTCGTGTCACATTTAATTGATGCGCGAGTTCTTGTTGCGTTTGAGCGTCATTCTCATCCAACAATGCTTGCAATTCGCTATCTTCAAACCGAAAAAAATTTTTTTCGGTGGTCTTCCACGTTCTTCGTTTCTCACGTCAAAATTGCCACTTCTGAATGTTTTGAACCACTCAAAGCACTATGATTTACAAAGAGCATGCTCACCGTAGGCTTCGGCAACCATTGGATGCGATTCTGCAACAGTTTTCTTCAAATGGTAACAGAAAAACAATGCTGCCCGCAAATCGTAGTTTCCAGGCACAAAATTCGACATGTTCAACTCTATTAAAAACGATGTTGTTTTATGAAACTGAATTGTTGTGAGATAAAAACTTTTATCAGATGTCAAAACAAGAAAATGGCGCCAGTGACGCGGTATGATGGTAACTACATTAGTAGTTAGGCCATCTATGGGCAAATTCCGCTTTCATATTTACATACCTGGTAAGTGCGGATAGATACTGCATAATGGGGAGGTGAACCATCTTTTTGAAAGAAATAGTAATTTCTTGGAAGATCAGGTTCCTCTACATGTAGATATATAGTTATTAGTACCGGAATAAAGTCGTCTCCACCAAAGAGCCTCCAATTATCTGGCACCAGTTAGGTTCATGTCAAAAAAATTGGCACCCAGACAGCAATAAAAACACAATAGATCGCTAAGGCTACTGTTAGGTAGCCAACAGTGCACGTTAATTTTGGTTGACTTTTTTTAAATAATCATTGCCATTTTTAGTGTTTTCAAAGTACAAAATCGTGTTTATTAATTTTTTTTTACTTAACCTATATTCACACTGACGTAATTATTACCATAGCGCATGTAAAAAATATTCTCTTTTACATTTCGCAATAAAAAAAGTTGTATCCTGTATGTTTTAACTACCGGTATTTAAAAAAAAATGCACAACTAAAAAAAATTTACGGGTCTGACAGTTTTCCCCAAAAGATCTTCCTTGAACTTCTAACGAATTTATCCATTACTTTCCGAAAGCACCATACGCCTAAAGATTTTCTATGGGGTTAGTATCGGACGACTATGGCATCCACTCGAATCGATCCATTAAAGACTATTCTAATGCTTTGAATTATTTATTCTCCTACAAAATTGAGTTTTGATATTGTTAACCGCATTTAACCACTGGGTAAAGTTCTGAATGCATTGACAATGTGTTCAATGTTAGAATTTTATTGTGAATTTTTTCAATAATTTTGAAAGTTCTTATGTTATGATCAGCCCCCTGGCACTGCGGTAGTTCGCTGGTAAATTACTGTACAAGGGGCGCTAGTTATCTCGCAGTGCGAAATTGCCGGTAAATTTGAACATAAATGTTTTTAGATTTTAATATATACGTAACGGATGATGTAAAATTAATAACAAATTTAATTTATAGGAAAATTATCTGAGCCACAATGTATCACGTAACGATTGTTATTGTTTACCGTATAGGTGAAATTAAATTAGGTTAATTTGCAATTATAAAGAATATGTTTTCGTGTGTTTCTGCAATAATTTTTTATTTACACGTAATATGTACACATACGTACATATATAATGTATCTGAAAAGTGCTGAAACTTATTCTATGAACATTTCTGTTACAAATAAGAGAAATCATTTCAAAATATTAATTCACACAGGCAAAAAATATAAGTTTGTAGTACATACTACAAATTATAATATTGTAAATTGGGAGTGCACTTTACCGGAAACAGGACACGCCACAATATCGCAAATTTTGAACACATTTGTGTACAACTGTGGACAACAATTTAACATGGTAGGTATTTTTAGTGTAAATTATGTGTTCCAGCGTATTGTGAAATGATTATAGACAGAAAGTTTCATTGTCCCTTTAAGTGAAGTTAGAATTAAGATTTGCATAATCGAGTAAGTTTGTTCTTTTCGTAATTGCATGCGGGCACTATTGCAACGTCGTATCACGCGACGCATTTTCTTTTTTACCTTCGGCTGATCCTCCATTTTACACTATTATATTTATATACTACAGATTCATTACAACTCGGGATTACGCGTTTGCTTACATGTACGCGAGGTTATGTTTACTGTTACTGTGGGTGAGGGACGTAAGGGAAAGGGGGAAATGACACTGCAAGAGCACTAGCACCCCTGGCTACTGCAAGATCGCACTACGTAACATATAGGCGATATAAGCAGTGCCAGCCCCCTGGGTATGATCATAAAAGGTGGTCCAACCAAAACGCACGATGTTAATTGTAAATAAAACAAAAAGTTTTCAGAGAATTATCTTAATATTTTTTATTATGATAGAAGGATTTATGACAACTATGTGTGAAACAAAATATCGGCCAAATGCTCGCCACGGCTTCGGTGGCATACCTCTATCCGATGGTCCATATTTTCAATGACTCTGAGACATAATTGAGGTTCAATGTCGTTAATGTGCCGAATTATCTCATACTTTAGCTCTTGAATTGTTCTTGGCTTATTGACGTACACTTTTTCTTTTAAATATCCCCAAAGAAAGAAGTCCAACGGTGTCAAATCACATGATCGTGGCGGCCAATTAACATCGCCACGACGTGAGATAACACGGCCATTGAATTTCTCGCGCAAAAATGCCATTGTTTCGTTGGCTGTGTGGCAAGTGGCACCATCCTGTTGGAACCACATATCGTCCAGGTCCATATACTCAATTTCTGGCCACAAGAAGTCCGGTATCATCTCGCGATAGCGAACACCATTCACGGTAACTGCTTGGCCGACCTCATTTTCGAAGAAGTACGGCCCGATGACGCCGCCAGCCCACAAACCGCACCAAACAGTTACTCTTTGTGGATGCATCGGCTTTTCAACAATCACTCGTGGATTCTCATTTGCTCAAATGCGGCAATTCTGCTTGCTAACGAATCCACTGAGGTGAAAGTGTGCCTCGTCGCTGAAGATGATTTTCTTTGTAAAGTCACCATTCACTTCTGTCTGTTCAACCAACCGTTCGGCGTATTGACGACGCTTGAAATGGTCAGTAGGCTTTAGCTCTTGAGTCAATTGAACCTTGTAAGCATGTAAATTCAAATCTTTATTCAAAATTCGCATCAGTGATGTTCGTGAGATGATCAATTGTTGGGCACGACGACGAGTCGAGGTTGACGGCTCTTCTGCTAC
Source organism: Rosalia funebris (assembly GCA_037954035.1). Taxonomy (NCBI): domain Eukaryota; kingdom Metazoa; phylum Arthropoda; class Insecta; order Coleoptera; family Cerambycidae; genus Rosalia; species Rosalia funebris. The sequence continues at coordinate 40,261,369 of JAZFAV010000015.1, forward strand.
ACTATCGCGAACAACAGCAATGTTTTCCGCAGAATGAACTGGGCGAGCATGCACAGGTGTTTTCACATTTCCTACAGACCCGGTTTGCTGAAATTTGCGCACAATTCTCCCGATTGTGGACACATTTGGTCGATTATGCTGACCAAAAACGTCACGAAGTGCACGAAATGCATTTTGATTTAAACGCCCATTTTCGTAAAAGGCTTCAACAATCTTAATGCGCTGCTCAATTGTGTACCTCTCTATGGTTGAATTTATCAAACACTGAAACAAAGAAATGTCAAATTGAGTTGGGCAAAAAACTTGAAGTTAAGGTGTGATTCACAATTAACATCGTGCATTATGGTTGGACCACCCTTTACAATTTGGCAGCATTGCGTTTTTTGACATTAAAGTAGCGACGCCTACGTTGTTTCGTAACTACGACGTAGACTTCACTCTTGTCTTCTATGCCAAATTAAGCAGTTGAATTTATTTTTTATTTTCTCTATTATTCTTTTTCCTGAATTTTCTCACACTTTTTGAACTCGATTTATCGTAAGGCGTTTCCTTATTGACCATGGCTATCACCAAAATTAAAACAATTTGAATTAGATAAGTCTGATATATGAGAAGTAGTACGCATTGTGAAACACCGTGTATTTGTGTGTACATTTTTTTTTATCGCCAGTCTCTTTCACATGCGACTGACTATACCTTTTAAAATTCACATTTTAAAATTCCCCAACGTTTAGTAACGATATTATAATAATTAATAAAATACTGATTACAGTGTGTGCTTCTGTTAAGTAGGTACATATTCAACGCATTAAAAGGTCATGGGAATAAAACAATGCAAGGTCGTCCTACTTATTTTAACGCGCTTGTTTTAATTGGACTACGTCGAGGGTTTTGCGAAACGAACGACCGTATATCGAATTAAACTCTTAAACAATTCCCAGGGACGACGCGTATTTTTTATTTAGATCATCAGAAATTTGAGAATAATCCCATTATTCCATAAACATAATAAACATCTAGACGAAAAATATACATCCTCCGACATACCAATCGAATTTATTCTGTCGGTTATGTTAGTGTTCTCACGCCATTAATTTGTGTGTTTTTAACCCTTCGTCGGGCGCAGCCGATCTGTGAGATCCGGCAGTCCTATTTTCTTTGCTCTTTCGTGTATGTTATGATATGAATATTAACTCGACTCCGTCATAGTTTCCTAGCTCCAAGCTACACTTCTAGATATGGTGTCGATTTTTTTTAGTGCATTCCCTGAGCTTGTATGGGCCTCCGAATCTGTCAGATACATTGCGCCTGATTACGTCAGTATTTTTACTTTTATATTTTGTTAGATTTTTTTTATTATTTAAATTAATATTTTTTGGGATCTCTACACTTACTTATTCTGGATTTTTATGGCATTATTCAAAATTAACATATTGGGTGTTAAATCATTGGTTTATACTAAATATCGTTACCTACCAACAATGTGACGTTTATTTTTGTTTAGAATATGCTAAAATGATAAAGAGGATTTATAATTCTTTAATTCTTTTTTACTTATATCTTTTCTTTGTAACTCACGTGCAATATTTTTTTATATATAATTTTATGAATTTTACATGAAAAAATAGGTGGTTTGTTTTCTATATTCAAAATATTGTTCAGTACTAATTTGTTTGTGTTTTATCCATAAAACAGAAAAAAGACTTGTTAGTAGTTGGTTCTCCTATAAAAATCTTTCAGATTTATTGATTTACAACATTAAATGAGTTCCATTATGTAAATTTATTTATTATGATTAAAAATTAGTGTGAAATATTTATCATTGTATTGTATTAATTAAAATAAGCGTTTAATTAAGTCTCCGCTTCATTAAAATCTAAATTGTGTAAGATTTGATTATAGGATTTCTCAGATGCATTGCGCCCGAATATGTTAGAATTCATACTGCGCCCGATGGAAGGTCAAACTTATTAAATCTAGAAACGTATAACACACCACGTAAATTAGACAACACTTCTAAATCTAAAACTGTAGCTAATTGAGGGGAGTAGGATTACAAATTGAAAAAACGACATTCCCATCGACATTGCCAATATTGCCACTAGGATTCAATCCAGATCATGATAGTTAATTGCCAGTCGTCTTTGTCACGTAACGTATTCTAATTGGTCTACTGTGACTTGCTTTGGAAGATATTTTAAGTATTGTTGATATTTAAGTATTGTTGATTGATTGTAAGAACGTCTTCGAAAAATTTCCTGTTCTTGTCTATGAAATCGAGCATGTCCGTGATGTCCTTTTTCTTGTTGGCACTAAGAGGTATTTTTTGGACAATGCAGAGAGAGCAGAAAACGTTTTTTCTAGTACTCGACGCATCTCAAAATGTACTACGTCACTGAAGTTTTTGTTGTAGTAAACTACGGCAGGACTTTCTTTTGTTATTCTTAGCCAAGAAGCTTGGGTTATATCTAACTTGGAACGTATCGATGTATTGGTTTGAAGCTTTGTCGAAATCGAAGAATGGTTTTGATTCGTGTCTAGCATTTTAAAGGGCCTTGAGGGACGGGCTTCCTTGATTATTTTCTTCACGTCGGCCACTACCTGAAGTTTTAAGAATTTAGCCCGTTTCTCACTTAATGTGAAGTCTCTATCTGATGCGTGGCACTTACAATTAGATCAAGTATGTAGCTTGGAATAGACTAATGGAGTTACACAAACGAAATATGTCGGCCTCTGTTGGAACTACTTTCACAACGAATCAGGAGACAGATCATTTAGCACTGAATTGGTCTTGGTTTGTAAAACATTTTGGTATAAGAAACGGGAAGAAATATTTTTGGCACTTAGATCACTTAGCTCTGCCACACACTGACATTTTCGGTATAACCAGGCGTGCAATGACTTGAATAGAAACAAACTGACGGCGGGATAGATCCTGCAACATAAATAATTATTTTTTCCATAAATCCATTGTCTAGAGTGAATCTAATCTTGGCCAAGCATATTTCAGGTAATGGCCTGAAATATGCTTGGCCAAGATTCATTGTCTCTGATTGAGATTGTCGATCACTGAACCTTCTGATAGCCAGCGCAATACCAAGAATGCAGAGTAATTGTATAAATAGCTTTTGTTGCGTTTTTCTAAACCAGTTCAACCAAATCTGCGCGTAATGTCTGAATACGCAATACAAAACGTGATCGTATTAGAAACACTTTATTCATGAAATTATAAATTATAATAATTTCTTCTGGCGCTGATGTTTAACAGAAATTTAAAACAGATAATTATTATTAATAGACCCGTTTTGTATACAGCATCTGAGGGCAGATATCAATTTATTGTAAATATTTACGGTGTTTCTTGACGTGTAAACACTACTTGAAAGAGAGAAGTTAAAAATTCGATTTGGCAATCGATGGTGGGTATGTCGAGCCGGTTTTATTATTATTATCTTTATTTAATAGACGAAAATAGATTTGAATGTAGAAATGTTCCTTGAATGAAAATCAAATAAATTTGTAAATAATCAAGACGAAAGGCGATGCGTTTAATTACGTTGATTGATATTAGAATGTGGTGCCAATTTGGTGACATTGTAAATTATGCAAAATTACTACACAAGTTGTTTAGAAACTTTATTATATGCAATTATTTTTATTTTGAGATACAATTGCAAGGAATAAATGATAGGGTGTATAAGTAAGGATCAAAATGAATGAAATAAAAACTAAAATGGAAAATAAAGTCTCGGCGTACTAAAAACGGACGTCTATCAAATACTCCAAGTATTTTTACATTCGATATCGTTTACTCAATTCCCGACAAATTCGGGGAACTTAAGGAATACAACCCCCGTAGAGTGAGGAAGCCGACCTTGTTCACCTTGTTCCTCACTAACATCACCAAGATTTTCTGGAAACTAGTCCAGATGAGCACGCAGAAAATACATTTTTATGCTCCTATTACAATCAAGTTGCTTAAACTTATCCAGCATTTTGTTGACAATTTCCTCATAGTGCGGATGTTTATAATTTCCTAAAAAAATTCTGTTACATTTTTAAAGCATATCCAAGATTATCTTTCAAATTCTGTCATTGTTATTCAAACTGTTGATTCTGCATTAATTTTCTTATTTGTGGTCCTACAAAACTGGCTTCCTTTAATTTTATTCTGCTTCAGAAAGAGCTGGAAATTTGTCACATAAGTACTTAAAGCAATTCCCATTTTTATCTATAGCTTTTACATATTATTTCATTAATCCTAATTTAATATGTGGCGGCAAAAGAATTTTTTGCGGATCAACCAAATTTGAATAAATAACGTTTTTTTTAACCGGGTGTGGGTGTTAAGTTTTTAAGTTAAGTTAAATTTAGGTGAATTAAAAATATTTGGCGTATTTTTACAACTTTTAGGCATTTTTAAGACAAAATAAAAACACACGACGCGATGTCACGAGTAAACGTACACACATTAAAAACGTACTACAGGGACTATGTAAATACCCGAATAGTATAAAACTGGAATATCCCCACAGCCAACTGTGTTTGAGTAAATCCCCCACACTTGTAGATTCGTTTAAAACCAAATAAACACAGGGGCGCCCCAAAGATTGAGGCAAAATTTAATTTTATAGAACCTCGATTTCAAAAACTACAAATTATTGTACAATGTACATTTGCAATACTGGTGCGTGATGGAAACAAAAAAAAAACAGCGTTTCTGTAGTTCATGTTATGTAACTGAGCCAAAAAGTCAAAAAAAGTCCGGTCACAAAATCTTTATGGGCCTGTGTAATTAGAGATAATTGTAGATAATTAAAAGAATTGTAGAGATTTGTAGAAGATTATGGGGATTTACAGTGAACTAAGGGGAATTACAGAGTACTATAATTAATTATAGAGAGTCATACAGAGTCATCGTGAATTATAGACAATGCATTATAAAAAACGTTGATCCTATGGTTTCATCGGATTTTGGAAGTGGGTCGCAGATAGATAGCAATTATCCACTGGAATGGGATCTTATCTAGGTATCAATTTCTTCTACTTGGAATCCAAGATCACACAGTGGAATGGTATAAATTATCACTTTGTACACACCTAGAAACTGGGCTAATTTTTCTAAACATCTACCAGCAATACAGTTCGAGTTGCGTATGCGCCGGCAACAAATCCCTTGCCTTTGTTTACACAATTCTAACACCCAGGCTTTTAAAAGTGGCAGCCGTAACATGATCCGGTTCGCGTATTATCCCAAGTGTACTCTTTTATGAACTCCAGTGACCTTATCGCATTAAAACCTAGCCCATGCTAGACGGGCTAGTAAATAAATCTTCGTCCAATTAAATCCATTGGACATATTAGGTCTGGTAATGTTGCTTTTAATAGGAGGACAGACCGACAAGCCCATTCCAGGCCGCCTGCTTGAGTACTTCGATGTGTACAGACGATGGCTAAATAAACACGTAACAATGTTTCGTGATGATTTAGAATAACGCGTTCGGTTAACAGTCGTACTGAAATGCTTTCAGCCATTTGTATTATGTAGAAAATTTATTGCCTCATATTGTATACATCAAGTGCTGAGACGAATGGAATGGAATGTGCGAAATTTCTTTTTGACTTGTGGTTTGTGTATCAAGAATATAGTACAATTATTGTTTTTAGAATAATTCCTGTAGAACTAAATCAATATCTGTGGTGGAGAGAGTATTAGTCAAGGTATTATTCATTCAAACTCTATGGGGGTTCCCCTAATACACTCATTGTCTAAAAAAAGGAAGGATGCAACAAAGATCGAAGATATGCAGTAGCGTAAAACTCTATTGATCTGCAAGATCACCTTACCTTATTCCCCTCGATCTTAGGTATGAAATTATATGCAGTCAGGTACTACTTGTATATAAAAAAAAGGACAAGAGACGAAAAATGGTAGGATGATCTGTTTTTCCCATACCTCTTTTTCCATACAGGATAAAAAAATCGAAATTTGCGTACCCGATACTGGGTGGGAAAATTTGTAAATACTTGGAAGAAATACGAATAAGTGGATGTGTTCTCAACTGTCTTTATTGAAGACACGTTGAGCGCAGAAAATGAATGGTTTTGCTATATCAATTTACTTGGAATATCAATTTACTTGCTATATCAATTACTTTGCTATATCAATGGTCTTGGAAGTAACATTAGGTAACGAGAAAAAATAAGCCACCATTGTAACCAGAATGAAGAGCCTTTTGAAATTATGTATTTACTCGCCCTATGCTTCTATTAGAATATTCTTAGGAAGTAATCAATCGAATCTAATTCAATTGATTTGAGAATTGACAATAATTTTCCTTATTTTTTTAAAGTACTATCTCATTGCAAATAAATTCATAACTAATATCGAGAGGAATTATGTAAGGTGACCTCGTAGGTCAATGCAGCCTTACTCAACTGCATATTTCCTTTTTTTGAATTTTTTTCTTTAGGGAATAAGTGTGACATGGTCGTAGATTTTTATTTTGTTCTTTAGGACATACTATTCGAATAATTATTATATTATAATCTTGGTATAATCATAAGCAACACAATTATTCAGAGATTATTTTATTTAAAAAAGTTTCTAAAATCTTCTACCTTCTTACTTCTACTAAACAGCTGGTTATTGCCTTGGCTGATTTAGATTTTCGATACTATTAAGAAAATAAAAAATATTTTTTTATGTTTTAAGTGTATTTATTTTTAATCTACGATTTGGAGCATAGCCAAGCATAACCCAACGTTTTTCCTATGAGTTAATAATTAAAAACTAATATATTACACACTCACAGTCGATGGAGAGAGTTACGTGTACCATACGACCTGCTTTGTTCTGTTTTTGTATAATATTACAGTGATTTAAAAATTACTTGACTGCAGGTGGATGACCATGATAAGTGAACTGCAACAACGAATTGAAAAAAAAATATATATATATATATATATATATATATATATATATATATATATATATATATATATATATATATATATATATATATATATATTTCAATAGTGTAGGAGTTTCATTTTAAAATTGTGGAATTATCAGTTTATTTGGATCATTGCAAGATAATAAAAAATTAAAGATATTTTTACATCATTAGTTTGATCAAATTATTAGTCGATGAAACGTTTTGTAATAAATATATTATATAATCAATATACTATCCTACATACATATATAGTAAGTAGTTAGAACAAATAACAAGACAAAACAAAAATAGATAAGTGGCTTCTTCTTGATATAAGATAATGCAGTAATAAGCAGCATTAGTTGTTCTGTGGTCACAAAGAAAAGCGAGCAAAAGAATGCCGTTTGAATCCCAGAAAACAGTCAGGAGAACTTTTTCCGTCGACAAACATATTTTGGCCTACTTCGGACTCCCCTCTCCTTGTTTTCTGTATTCATTACTCACCTGCTTGCTCTCCATTTCCAGTGTAGTGACGAACCCAACTTTCGTCATATATCACAAATACGACTAAGGAAACGGTCTACCCACAGTCCGATGACGAGTGAGAAGCCGTCTTGACATGTCATGACGAACGTTTTTTGTTCCTCTGAAAGAGGCACCCATGGTACCCAACGAGCCGAAACCTGCTGAAATCCAACTCATCGTGGATGATTGAATGGATTCTCCCAATGCTGTTGTTTACCTCAGAAGCGATTTCAGCGACCATCACGAACCTGATGAATGTGTTATAGGGTTAAACTCGTCCTGGGTCGACAATCGCAAGTTTCAATTTTGACTCTCACTTCTCCTTCATACGATGTTTTATGCCAATAAAACACTCGTGGCTGTGAAAGTGTATTTCCACTACTTGCGCAAAGGATAGACATACAGTGCTCTCGTTCATCTTTACTACTGTCACACTAACGTTCTCAGGGCTGCGTGATCTCCCAGTACTCTCTCCTACAGTTTCCACCAGTACCTAGTCCAACCCTGCTTCTTCCAAGACCGCCCGCCTGAAATTCTGGTTTATATTTGAATGTCCTCTTTTTTTCACTCTCTTTTCTTTATCATATTCTAGAGGAAGGGCTTAGGCTTTAGTGGAAGGTAATGAATTGTTACGTTAGAGAGTGGAATAGATATTACAACCCCTCAAATTTAACACAATTTCAGGCAGAGATCTGGAAACGTGATGAAGCTAATACAACATGAGTTTTTACACTGATCGGCTATGTTTATATTGTCATTTTCTAAACCACAAAAGTTAAAAACTGAATGTACCGTACCTTCATCCAGACTATTTTTATTCGTTCTTTATGCCAGTCTTTACATCTTATAATCTTAATCTAAGTATCAGCATGTCATTGTATAAAAATATTGTATTACTTTAAATTTTAATATACCCTGTATATATATATATATATATATATATATATATATATATATATATATATATATATATATATATATACAGGGTATATATATATATATATATATATATATATATATATATATATATATATATATATATATATATATTTACATATTTATTTTGGCAGATGCCTTGTTATTTATCTCTTTTACAATACAATGTGAGACATGTAGTCGGTGGACAGACCTCTTAATTTTTTGATTTTCTATTGTTTTATTTTTTTAATAATATAGCTCCTGTTAATCTAGAATTCTTATTTCTAATGCGTATGCTTTTGTTAATTAATTGTTGTATTTTATTTTTGCAATCTTATTATATTATATGTTATTTTATTATGCGAAAATAATTAAAAACCTATTTTAGAGAATTATTCAATAATATTGCACGTTACCTACGAGTATCAGCAGATTATTTGTTTTGCTTGCTTTATTTTGTTTTTATCGGTATTTTGACGTTACTGTGTTTTTTTCCTCCTGTATATTTTCAGCTACCTCCAATGGACGTTGCGTTATTCCCCACGAGTGTGCATGGATGGGTGTGTATTTTTCTTGTTACATCGTTCGCTGACATTGTCCGCGTTGTCTCTCGTTAGTCGTCGAGGTTTTCATGTAGATATCTGTGAGTGTGTGGCTCATTATTGTTATATGTCTTTTATGTTTCCTGTCAATGGTGATGTGTATATTTGTGTATTGTAAAACTTCTATGCTGTCTCTTTTAAATATTGTTTTGTGTGTATGAAGGTCCTTCGTAACACTAATCATTGTAAGCTTGCTGTGTTCGTAGGACATCAATTGTTACACTCGCAATACGTGTTCGCGCCCAGCTGGGCAATGCAATACAAATGTCGTTATCATAGGGTACAGTATAAGTTCATATAGCTCAGGAATTGAGTACGCAATTGTACAAAGTGAAATTCTAAAAAATACAGTCTATCAACCAATGTATATCTAACATCTAAAGATGTAGAACAGTAAAAGCATATTTATACGTTTTATTTATTTTTTTGACTTACGTATCTTTGGGCGACGATTGCACACCACTGGATGTCCGATGAACCGAATAAAAATTATTAGAATTCCAAATTATTAACAAGCTATGTATAGTTTATTTCATCTCTATTTGCCAAATAAAAAATCCCAAACGGCTCATACTTCATACTGTGGCTTGTTTTTATGACCGGGCTCAGATAGACTGTTCCGTTTATCGACAAGAGAGTTTTTTATTTTGCAGATAGCTATGAAATGAATAGTACGTGGGAAAATATTTTTTTACAATTTGACATGATGATGTTTACATGCGTGTATACATTACATCGCGTCATATTTTGATGGGAATAACCCTTCAGCGTTAATTTGACGAATGATGTCTACACCACATCCATACTTCAAGAATTTCATATTGCATTTAAGAATACAAAGTATGCTATGCCGTTGTTAGTTGTCACTGAGCCAAGCCCGAATATTAACAAGGCGATAATTAACTTGAATAACTTATTTACAGTTTTGCCATTGATTTCAGTTATTTATGTATAGTTACTTGTAATTGAGATAATCATCTAATACAACGTACAAATTATATAATTGAAAATGAGTGATCATATGCACACTCCTTTTCATTTTATAGTTACTATCAAATATTCATATTCTCTGTTACTGACAGAGATCAAATCGATAAAGATGTATACCCCATAGATTTCATTCGGCATTTGTCCTGGATCGGCGTACCGTGTACGGCACTGATGAGAACTAATAAGTTCGAAACAGCTGTATGTCGTTCGGTTCCGATCCGGGACAGATGTCGAATCCTACCTATGGCGGGTTTTATTTTTTGAAACCTTATCTGATCGTGCAGAAACACGAGAAAGGGGTCGAGGATCGCTTCTAGGTATAATTCAATGCCTGGCGGGGCTTTAGCCCGAGGAGTAGTAGTTTCATAGAGCCATTATGTAATAGCTTTGCTATTCGGGAACTACTTTGATAAGCGCTTGGCGGTTTGGTGGTTCCTTTCTCGATTTCCGACTTATATATTACTGACAGAGATCGAATCGATAAAGATGTATACCCCATAGAGTTCATTCGGCATTTGTCCTGGATCGGCGTACCGTGTACGGCACTGATGAGAACTGATAAGTTCGAAACAGGTGTATGTCGTTCGGTTCCGATCCGGGACAGATGTCGAATTCTACCTATGGCGGGTTTTATTTTTTTATATCTTTGTCTGGTTTACTACATTGTATTCTATTCCTATCCTCAGGTTCCTTATAAAAGGTGGTCCAACCAAAACGCACGATGTTAATTGTAAATAAAACAAAAAGTTTTCAGAGAATTATCTTAATATTTTTTATTATGATAGAAGGATCTATGACAATTATGTGTGAAACAAAATATCGGCCAAATGCTCGCCACGGCTTCGGTGGCATACCTCTATCCGATGGTCCATATTTTCAATGAGACATAATTGAGGTTCAATGTCGTTAATGTGCCGAATTATCTCATCCTTTAGTTCTTGAATTGTTCTTGGCTTATTGACGTACACTTTTTCTTTTAAATATCCCCAAAGAAAGAAGTCCAACGGTGTCAAATCACATGATCGTGGCGGCCAATTAACATCAGCACGACGTGAGATAACACGGCCATTGAATTTCTCGCGCAAAAGTGCCATTGTTTCGTTGGCTGTGTGGCAAGTGGCACCATCCTGTTGGAACCACATATCGTCCAAGTCCATATCCTCAATTTCTGGCCACAAGAAGTCCGTTATCATCTCGCGATAGCGAACACCATTCACGGTAACTGCTTGGCCGACCTCATTTTCGAAGAAGTACGGCTCGATGACGCCGCCAGCTTATAAACCGCACCAAACGGTCACTCTTTGTGGATGCATCGGCTTTTCAACAATCACTCGTGGATTTTCATTTGCCCAAATGCGGCAATTCTGCTTGTTAACGAATCCACTGAGGTGAAAGTGTGTCTCGTCGCTGACGATGATTTTCTTTGTAAAGTCACCATTCACTTCTGTCTGTTCAACCAACCATTCGGCGTATTGACGACGCTTGAAATGGTTAGTAGGCTTCAGCTCTTGAGTCAATTGAACCTTGTAAGCGTGTAAATTCAAATCTTTATTCAAAATTCGCATCAGTGATGTTGGGCACGAGGACGAGTCGAGGTTGACGGCTTTTCTGCTACACTATCGCGAACAACAGCAATGTTTTCCGCAGAACGAACTGGGCGAGCATGCACAGGTGTTTTCACATTTCCTGCAGACCCGGTTTGCTGAAATTTGCGCACAATTATCCCGATTGTGGACACACTTGGTCGATTATGCTGACCAAAAATGTCACGAAGTGCACGAAATGCATTTTGATTTAAACGCCCATTTTCGTAAAAGGCTCCAACAATCTTAACGCGCTGCTCAATTGTGTACCTCTCCATGGTTGAATTTTTCAAACACTGAAACAAAGAAATGTCAAATTAAGTTGGGAAAAAAACTTGACGTTAAGGTCACGTTAAGGTCCAACCATAATGCACAATTAACATCGTGCATTATGGTTGGACCACCCTTTATAAAGTTTGGAGATATTTATTGTATTAGCATCTAATTTCTCATCTGCTGTAGCTAATTTAATTTAGAATTTTGTTATAACTGAATTAAGTTTGTTTTAATTTATTTAACGAGTAAGCAAATCGCAATAATATTTCGCCACCATCCTCGTTGAAATCGAAGGCACCTCCGGAGCATGCCTCTAGAAGATTCGGATCAAAAAACAAAAGTTACCACGTTGTTCGCAAGGATCGATTTACTATATATTTATTGATTTTGTCAAAATGCCGAAATTCGAATGAAAAGCATTTCGTACATCGACCTAAAGATCGATCGTGATACACACACACGAAAACAGCCGTTTAGTAAATAAAGATTGAATACCTGAAAGGGAAAGTCAGAAGGAAATTCAAAATTCACTTTTTACATTTATTTATCATCTAAACTTGGATGGGTGGAAATAGTGTTCTTGACAAACAATTGTTTGAGACATTGTCTGTAAGGGAAACTTCCATTTGATTTAATGATGGTTGGCAGAAGAGGAACCTCGCGATATACTGAGATGAACTTCTCTCTCTTTGGTGTATTTCAAAATTGTTTGGCATAACTCTGGAATTGTACAATACACTGAGAGGAACTCATCTCGCTAAACAGAGAGTTTCTCCACTGGGGAGACATTTAGAGACACTAGAGACAGTCAGTAAAACGACTTATTGTATACAGACTACTGTAAGTGTCTATAATAATGTCATTATGTGGTACATGCCCACTTATATACCTTAATGTTTCGATAATGTTTTTGGCTAATGCATTCGTTTCATATATTCTGAGATACCCATCATCGTTCACCAGAACCGCCACTAATAGGCTAGAATGGCTAGACGTATTTAAATGGCCTCTTCTAATATTCGCATAAGCGTTTCATCTCAGGAGCACGTGTGTCTAATTTTCCGGCCTGTTCTCTCGGATCTCGTCCAGACCTACTGCAATTAGATAATAAAGATAAATCGATGATGGGTTGTTGACCACGGCGCGGCGTCGCATGGCAGGCGGACGCCCGAGCCCACTACGATAACCCCTTGAAAATCACTTAACTCCGGTGAGGTGAAGCGATTGAAGATGATGTGATCAGTCATAATCAGCGCCCACTTTGGATAATATGAGTGATATGTGTGGCATTAAATATTTAATGACTGTGAATGTTTTTCCGGTTTAATTAAATCGAGGTATACCAGGTATGTAAATATGAAACAGGAATTTTTTGTGTAGAAAATATACGTTTATTGTATGAAAATGATAAAAAGTATTTTATTCGAAGTATTGCCCATTGCCTAGATATACATTTTTCCCATGTTTCTCACAATTTTTGGATTCCGTGCCAAAAACACTCTTGCTCTTTTGAGGCAAACCAGTCATCGAGCCATTTTCGTACACTTTCGTAAGAAGTGAAGCCCTGCTCAGAAAGGGCGTGTCCCATCGATAGGGACACAACTAAGTAGTAATCGGATGGAGCCAAGTCTGGTCAGTAAGCCGTATGCGAAATTATTTTCTAACTAAACGCCTCAATCGTTTGCTTGACCGGTTTTGCTGTGTGTGATGGCGCATTATTATGAAACAAAATCACTTTGTGTTGCCCTTTTTGATATTCCGGTCATTTTTCGCGCAAAACTTGATTAAAATCGATCATTCGTTATCGGTAGCATTCAGTATTAACGGTTTGGCCAGGTTTTAGCAGCTCATAATAGATCACACCCTTCTGATCCCACCAAACACAGAGCATTGTCTTCTGTCCATAGCGATTTGGGCTTGCAATCGATGTCAATGGTTCGCCTGGAGTTACTCTTGATCTTTTACGCTTAGGATTCTCGAAATATATCTACTTGTCATCGCCGGTCTCAATTAGATGGAATGACTTTCTTTTTTACCTGGCGAGCCGCATTTCGCAAATGGTTTTTCGAATTTCCTGCTGTTTTTCATTCAGTTCATGTGGAACCATTTTCCCATCTTCGCGATCTTTCCTATGGCTTTCAAACGTATGGGGACGGCGTCTCGAGTCACATGTAATTGAACCCCTAGTTCTTGTTGCGTTTGAGCATCATACTCATCCAATAGTGCTTGTAATTCGCTAATCTTCATACTTTTTTTGCTGGTCTTCCATGTTCTTCGTTTCTCACGTCAAAATTGCCACCTTTGAATTTTTTAAACCACTCAAAGCACTGTGATATATCAAGAGCATGTTCACCATAGGCTTCGACAAGTATTCGATGCGATTCTGCAGCAGTTTTCTTCAAATGGTACCAGAAAATTAATGTGTTCTCCGCAAATCGTAGTTTTCAGGCACAAAATTCGACATGTTCAACACTATTAAAAACGATGTTGTTGTATGAAACTTGTATTGTTGTGAGATAAAAACCTTTACGAGATGTCAAAACAAGAAAATGACGCCAATGACGCGGTATGAGAGCAACTACATTAACAGCTAGGTCATTTATGGACACATTCCGGTTTCTTATTTAGATACCTGGTATACCCAGTTGTACCTGTAGTGCTTCCCTTTAACCAAAGTTAATATTTGACATTTATTATTTGACAATTAGTGTTATAATAATTCACATTCTATTTAATAACGCTACACTACAAAAGTTGTTTCACACCTCTAATCTATTCATAATCATAATTATTGTGTGAATGATGTAGCAGCGTAGTTATGAATTACATTACAATTACAGAATGCATTATACTGCATCTGTCAAATACCCTTAGGATGAGTATTTGGTGTTGCTTCTAGTATATTCTAGTTGTATAATACTGATTAATCCAACCGTTCTTAACTGTCTAGATATTGTCAAGTGGTTCATCATCATTAGGTCATCAGTCCTAAGACTGGTTGGACGCTAACCTCCAGCTTCTCCTATCTTGTGCTAACCTACGCATTTCGCTAATTGTGCTACAACCTACATCCCTTACTATTTGCGAGCAGTAGTCTAATCTAGGCCTACCTCTGCCTTTCTTCACTCCTATTTCTGCCTCCAAAATATCGCGGACTATTCCCCCATGTCTCAGCAAGTGGCCTACCATTCTATCTCTTCTCTTCTTTAAGTTTTTCCACATACTTCTTTTCTCGCCGACTTTCTCCAATACTTCTTCGTTTCTAACCCTATCAGTCCATGGTATTTTCATCATTCTTCGGTAACACCACATCTCGAAAGCTTCTAATTTCTTCCTACTTGCTTCCCCTACCGTCCAGGTTTCGCAGCCGTATAGTGCCGTGCTCCATACATATGTTTTCAAAAATCTCTTCCTTGTTTCTAAGTTTATTACCCCCGAGCATAAAAGTGCTTTCTTTTTGTTAAAAGCTACTCGACCCTGCGCTATTCTTTGTTTTATGTCTTTATCGCTTCTTCCATCCCAATTTATTTTACTTCCTAAATAAGTGAAGTCTTTAACTTCCTCCAATCTTTCATTATTAATTTGTACTTTCATTTTTGCTCTGCTCTCGCGCCCCCTGCACACTAACACTTTAGTTTTGTTTTTATTCACCCTCATTCCGTATTCCTCTGTCAACACTGCCTCCATTTCGTTCAATGCTGATTCTAGTTCCTCCTTACTAGATGCTAATACTGCTATATCATCCGCGAATCTCAGCATTTTTAGTTTCTGTCCCTGTACTTTAATCCCGAAATCCACTCTATCTTTTACCACATTAATCGCCTCTTCGATGTACAGATTAAAAATTAGTGGTGATAGCGTACATCCTTGTCTTACTCCTTTCCTAATACCTACTTCCCTTTTCTCCCCTTCTACTTCTATAACAGCAGTTTGCTCTATGTATAGATTGTGTAGTACTCTCCTATCTCTATACTTCATTCCCGCGCTCTTTAGTATCTCGAACATTTTTTCCCATCTTACGTTATCAAAAGCTTTTTCTAAATCTACAAATCCTATATAAGCGTTCTTTCCTTTTTCTATTGTTTTCTCTAACATTACTCTTAGCGCCAGAATAGCTTCGCGAGTTCCCCTATTTTGCCTAAACCCGAATTGGTCTTCTCCTAGTATTTCCTCCGCTCTATTTTCCATCCTCTTCTGCACTATTCTAGTTAAGATTTTTGACGCATGGGAAGTTAGGCTAATCGTTCTAAAGTTCTCGCATTTGTCGGCTCCTCTCTTTTTCGGTATAGTAACGATAATGTTCCTCTTATAATCCTCCGGCATCTCGCCCGTTTCGTATATGTATTTTACCAGTTCAAACATCCTATTTACTACTTTCTGTCCCGCACATTTCAAAATTTCCGCCTGTATTTTATCTACACCCGGCGCTCTATTATTCTTTAGCCCCCTTAGTGCTATTTCAAATTCCTCTCTCAATATAGGTTTTCCTACATCTTCCCTATCGATGCTAGATCTTCCTCTAATATCTCTCCTAATTCCTGACCCTCGTATAAATTTCCTAAGTACTGCTTCCATCTATCCGCTTTCTCCTCTCTTCCTATCAGTATGTCCCCCGATTGACTCCTAACGTTTCTACTTATTGTTCCTATATCCCTGAAGTTCCTCTTAATTATTTTGTAAGCCTCATCGGTCTTACCTACTTGCAACTTATCTTCTACTTCTTTGCATTTATCCTCTATCCATTGTTCTTTCGATTTTCTACATTTTCTAATGATTTCCCACTTATACGTTTTCAGTCCTTCTTCGTCTCGTCTGTTTTTGTAGCCTCGTCTCTTTTGCATTAAGTTTAAGATTTCGTCCGTTATCCAGGGCTTCCTAGCTTCCCTTTTATCGTGTCCTAAAACGTCCGTAGCCGCGGAAGCTAGACTATTCTTGATACCCTCCCACTCAGTTTCTGCGTTCTTGATTTCGTCCTTACTCGTTTTATTTATTAATTGATCTGTTTTCTCCTGGAACTTATCTTTCATATTCTGATCCCTCAATGTGTCTACATTTATACGTTTCTTATCCTTCCGGGTTTTCAGATTTTTGAACTTTAATCTAGCTTTCATGACTACCAAGTTGTGATCGCTGTCTACATCTGCTCCTGGATAACTCTTACAGTCTTTTACTTGATTTCTAAATCTCTTCCTAACCAGAATGTAGTCTATCTGATACCTGTCTATCCCTCCTGGCATTTTCCATGTGTACCGCCTCCTCACGTGATTCTTGAACAATGTGTTCGCGACTACCATCTTGTGCTTCTCACAGAATTCTATCAGTCTGCTACCTCTCTCGTTTCTGTTTCCTAATCCATAAGGACCTACAAATTCTCCTTCTTTCCCCTCACCTACGACTGCGTTAAAATCTCCTACTATTATTAAATTTTCATGACCCTTCACAAATCCTATTACCTGCTCTATGTCCGAATAAACGGCTTCTAACTCTTCCTCTCTATGGCTAGAACTAGGCATGTATACTTGCACTATTACTGTTTCCACTGGCTTCGAATCTAACCTAACCATCATTACTCTCTCCCTGTATTGTAGGTAGCTATCTACACACTGTCCTGCGTTCTTCCGCATAACGATCCCTACTCCCGCGTTTCCATTTACCGATCCTGTATGTATTACCCTATAGTCACCGCTCCAAAAATCTCCTACTTCCGGCCAGCGCATCTCACTTATACCTACTATATCTAATCCTAACCTATCCATTTCTATCTTCAGATTTTCTAGCTTCCCTGCCTGTCTCATGCTTCTGACATTCCACGCTCCGACTCGTGAAATGCTACACTTCTTATTATTATTGCACTCGATCACGTCTCCCGGAACAGTCCTCACCCGGAGATCCGAACGGAGGACTATTTTACCTCCGGAGTTTTTTGTCCCAGGAGACGCCATCATTAATTTAGGATAAGCTTTCTGCTAGCTGTTCTGAGGATTATAATGTGGTGGTTTCCTCTTGCCTTCCACATCGCAGTCGTGTGTGTCATAACACCATACCAACCCCCAGGGTTTCTGCCACTATGACTACTGAAAGAGCTGCTGCCCTCCTTCAGGGACTTGTCTTAGTCTGGTTTTTCAATAAGGACCCTCCCACTATGGTTAAACCTATGGTACGGCTCCTTAAATCATTAAAACGCGCAAGCCGACCCACCCGTTCTAGTTTGCACTACAACTTCGTCAAGGTTCAAGTCCTATCGGTTTGGAAGTGGTCAGTGGTTAAGAATAGTAAATGCCGATGTAAAATAAGATACTGGAGTGGGTTGGAGCCTTTCGTGTGATAACACTGACGTAGTTTTCCATAAAACACTATACACTACACCCGACGCGCGTTTCGCCAACAAAGTTGGCATCATCTGGAGATGATAAAAACTCTGTTTTATCTTTGAGTTTTTATCATCTCTGAGTTTTAGTATCGCTAGACTTATGTGTAAACTTATGTGCGCAAAATTAACTTATAATGGATTTGATATCTATCAATATCCATATGTAATACGATATATTACAACCTCAATTATATTTTTAGAACTACTCATTAGCCCGGTTTTCAAACAGTTAAAATAGATCATGATGTATCTGACAGGAAAATCCATTTCTACCGGAGTTCCACAAGGGCCAGTATTGGGTCCTCTTTTGTTCCTTGTTTATATGGCAGACATGTTTTATATTCCAAAATACACAACGACAGAGGCATATGCAGGTGGCACTCAAATATTTAGTTACATAATAAGTTTCTAATAAAGTTAATCAAAATCTTGTGAGAATTGTATTATTTTTGAATTCATATATTACTAGGGCATTTAGTGGGGGAATATACATCCATGATATAGGGGTCTCCATGATTCAAATTCTCAATTGTCTCATTTCAACAATAAGCTTTTATATAACTGAACTGTTTATGAATTATAATTCCTCAGTGGGATCTTGTGGCATGGACTTGGTGTAAGTATCACCAGATCAATTTGAAAGAAAGGTTATCACATTGGTTTTAGTCTTTAAATATATTTATAACGGTTAAATGCAATTGATATATAACAACTAAATTAATAACACGAGGAAATTGGTAAAACGTGTTTCCTCAGCCATTCTCTTAAATATATATTGGGATTTGTATACATATTTTTATATAGTAGTACTCATACTTCTCGCGGTGCTTTGGTCTATTCTTGTAAAGATTGTATAATTTCAATAATACTATTTGCTATTTCCTTCAAATTACACGCATTGCAATTCGAATTATTCTCTTGCCATAATAATTGTAATTATTTATATGAATAATAAATACCGTTATCTTGGGTAAATGCAGAAAAGCAACTGTAAGCTATGCTGCAGTTACCTTGACATTGTGAAAATGGTGCAACGGAATCTAGACTAGGCGTAATAATGTCTTATGTCGTTTTTACTACTTTCCAAAAAAGGCGTTTGAACATACATATGCGCCTGTCGTTTAAACAAATGACAGGCGCTTTTTGAACGACTAACGGGAAATATGAAAGCAAATAATAAATATGCACAAAAAATACTTTTTGACATGTTTTAACTATTGCGTCAAAACATCAATGGATGGTTCTTCAAAGAATGTGTTCAAAATATTTCAGTGTTGAAATATTTCGTTGAAACTAGTTATATATGTATATACAGTACGTCCCAAAAGTAGAGGATAACATTTATATTACTCGCCTATTCTTTCAGAACAACGTGGAAATACATTAATTAATATATTACATTTGGACATACAGCTCATCAAGAATAGGAAAAAGTGTGATATTCTCTATGTATGCTTAGAAGAAAGAGTGAGGCAGCATTCGAAGGGAAAAGGATGCATTTTATGCACGACGAGATCGAATTCTGTGTACATTCACATTGCATATACATCACTCTACAAAGGTCTCAGTGTGACTAAGTAAAGACGAGGCTATTTACTACGTACCTCGTGGGCGGTCCGATATCGCAGTTTTGAGACTTACTCCTATTATTGACGAGCAGTACTTTTTTTATTACATTTGGCTGAACTTTGACGTAGTCCATATTTGTCTAATGGAACTCATAGGACATTTTTCATAGAATAGAATATATCGATTCTTTTGGAGATAAAGTCATTGATCAGAGCAAATGCAGACAGGTTAAGAAGTTGGTACGTTTAAAACTCAAATAATAACCTCACACCTCACAGTAAATGCATGCACATCATCGGAAGTTGACGTCACCAGCGGACTGCACAGCTTTACGCTGAGCACAATCAGCAATATCGAAAGATACGATAAAATTAATTATGGAATTTCTTTAGTACTAGTAATATAGGGTGTCTCAGTTGGAGTCAATATGTAATGACTGTCATCTACGAACCATACAACGTCAACATACCTGGGTGTCTCATTCTCAAATCTTCATTTCTAAAGAAGTATGGTCCAATTACTCCGCCATTTCAAAATGTGCACTAAACTGTGCATCTCTGTGGATGCATTTCGTTTTTGTGAACAGCATGTGGATCTTTAGCACCCGAAATTTTACAATTTTGTTTGCTGATAAATCTGAAAATGTGCATCATCGCTGAACAAAATTTTGTTGCAAAAATCAGCATCACCTTTCTTTTCTAACACCCATTTAACACATGTACGACGTTGTAAATGGTCTGTAACTTTTAATTTTTGTATCAGTTGAATTTTGTATGCTGACAGATGCAGGTCTTTCTTTAAAATCCGATGCGTGGTGGCTCTTGACAGACTTCATTGTTATGCACGACATCGAATTGATGTTTTGGAGTTTCTCTCACTGCAGCAATATTTTAATCTGATCGACCACGCCGAGGACGTATTGGTGTTGCCTTATCAATAGCAGAATCCATCTCATCAAATTTCTTAATTAAGTTATGAACTGCTAAAACTCTGTAGGCGCTTGATTTTGTGCTAATGTTGTGCGAATTTTTCTTAATGCAACTATAAATGATCGCTCACTTTCATTAAACAGTTGTACACAAACTATTCGTCGTCGTCGTCGTTAAATATTGACACCCTATCTTTGACAGAACACAAATGGCGCGTAATTCAAATTCTATAGTTCCAACCGAGACTCCCTATATTAAGAAAATAAAAAAAAAAAATAACATGAGAAAACCCTTCACGTATTGTTTCTTACTTTTAGGATATACTGTATAAATAGAAAAGATAGAATGCATCGATTCGAAGTTCTCATATAAGAATAACTTAATTTATTATGGAGAGTGGCAATGCTTGCAACTTAAAGTATTATTTCCAATAGTCAATATATACTCGTACATCCGAGATTTTATATTAAGGTTCCCGTAGATTATCTAAACTAACTTAACTTCTGTAAATAAATAAATAAACCTTGTACAAACTCTTTCAGGTATTTCGTTCGTTTCAATACACTTCTTGAAGTGGGTTAACAAAATAAGTGAAGGTGATTCAGACAAAATGGCCATTGGTATTAAATAATTCACAAAATTAATGAGTTACTTAATTTTCTACTATTTTTTTCTGCTTATGCGTTATCGATGATAAGAATGAAAACATATATTTCGTTGACATCACATTCTCTTCTTCTGTCTTGCACATTGCGAATACATATACACACATATTTAGGGTAAAATAAATATTTTCCAGTGAGTCTAGTTTAGACATGGCTATGTTTTTTATATAAAAGATCGGAATATTTATAAATGCAACTAAAATTCTGCAGCATCGGTTGAAGCATGAATGAAGTCTATTTTTAGTCCTCCTTCGAAGAAATCTGGAAGTAAAGTAAACAGAAGTTGATGTTGACCTTCTTATTAAATTTTGAACGTTACAGCCCAAAATAGAACCATCAAATACAAAGCACGCGTCCGTAATTTTGGTCAAAGGTACGTGGTTGGTACGTATCGTGTTCTTTATGTATGCAACAAAGAATATTTACTGAATTTAATTGTGGTTTAATGCACCTATCATTTTGTTATCCATGACAGTTGTACAATTTCAGATCTAAATATGCATATGCATAAACTACTAGATCGAATATTCAGAATGCCTATTATGTACATATTTTTACCTAAAAAAAATTTACTTGCCAAGTTTGGATAAAAATATTTTCAGTCGTCTGACTTGGTATATCGAAAACTGACAACTGTCCCTTCATCAAGTTGAGTGGTGATTACTTTGTTGCTTTTCGTTTCAGTTGATCTATGATAGATGGACATACTGCTTGTCAAGAATAGGAACAAGTGTAAAAACTGTGATATCTTACCGCCTACGAGGTGCGTAGTAAATAGTCTGGTATCTACTCTGTCGCATTGAGAGCTTTGCAGAGTGCTTCATGTGCAATGTGAATGTGCATAGAGTTCGATCTGGCCGCGCTTAATGTGTCCTGAATACTGCCTCGCTCTTTCGTCTACGCATGTATAGAAAATATCACTTTTTCCTATTATTGATGAGCTGTATTTTAGAATACATATTTGGAAGTCCAAGGAGGCAGCATACGTTGAACATAATTCAGCTGTGTTCTGTTAACTAAGAAAGAAGAAGATATACATATGAAATGTTTCAATATTCCTAGTGAAAACTGATCGATGTCAGACTGACCTAATGACGTATTTAGAAATTATCAATATCAATTATCAATTTATCAGCAATACCTGAGCATCATCACCTTCTAATCTTTAAATTTCTTATCAATCGTTGCCAATAGTGATCTGCTTAGACAACAATGGTTTGTTTTCATATAAATATATTTGTTTTGTGAAATACATCAGCCAGGAAATGAAAAATGTGAAATGTTCAGAAACCTTCATACCAAGATATTCGTGGTATGAAGGTTTGCTGTTTGTATAAGATGTTTGCTGCTTTAAAAATTTGCTTTTACAACTTGAACAAATTAAAATAGAAGTTTTTGAAATGCAGACGAGGACGTACTCATAGCTACATTAATTAATACATTAAAATTTCAGTGGCTGATACTTGCAAATCCTGATACTTGATGATGGCTTGAGATAATTGGGTTTAGGTCGAGTAGTACTACTGCTCTTTACCCATCTTATCGCTGTAGACCTAGACCGCCTTGTGTATGGGGTCCACTAGTATCCCAAGACTAAAATCTAACGTATACTTTTTCCGGAGTGAAGCTGGTGTATATACCTGGTACATCATATTTTTCAACCAATCAGGACTCATTGTGACAAATTATGTGATACGAAGAGTATTTTTCCTGAAGATTATCTCTTGAGTTATGATTGCTTGAGCAGCGAAATTAGCGTTTTAGAAACTGAATAATTATTTGAGTGTCTCTACTTTTCTAATAACCAAGCGCTCTTTGGATTTATTAACGAATTCGACACTTAAAAGGTACGATATTCCGAAAGTATACAGAGTTAAAAATATAGGATTTGCTTCAGGAGACCTCAGAAATTAAAGAAAAAAATATAATCCTAACATCTGGAGGCCCAAGAGGACATGAAGTCGCATCACGCAGATACGCTGTTAGTTAATGGTCTATATAATGAAAATAGTGTTGCTGCACGATGGGAATATCAGATTTCCACGACTAGTTTTAATCATAAATTAAAATAATTTCATAGGCGTTTTGATTATGTTTTTCGTTTATCCCGTCAGAATAGTAATATACAGCTTCGAGATCGTATAAATTAATCTCAGATTAAAACAGTTCAGCTAGGTTAAATATGCAAGTCATTAACCAATTTGAAACATACTAATTTAAAGTTGTTCAAATTGGTATGTTGAACAGTCCAGTTGAACAGTCTCAAGCCTATGTTTTAGAATGTGAGAGGAACTATTTTTTTCTTAAAAAAAATAAGGCTGGAAAAATAACTGACGTATGTACTTCGTTCTACTGTGGTTGCTCTAACTGGATAAGTACTATCGAACTAAGATACTGCCTTAAAATTCCACTTTCAAAATGTCAAAGACAGTTGTCGCGATTAGTGAACAAAATATTAGTGTAAATCAATAGTAGACAGTACACGGAATATCAACTTCAACTGCGCTAACTGCATTCGTCGTGAACCTAACAGTTTATTGACTTAACCCAGTGGCGTTTTGTCGTAGGGGATATGACGTTTTTCATTATTTATTGGATTGCCTTAAAATCTATGTTTTGGGTCTCTGATACTGGGCTCATTGGCTCATTTCTCTATTAAAGATATGCCTAAAACTATCCTGGAACCTTGTATAAAGCGAAACTTAAAACACGTACACCCGTTCTTTCAGAAGTGGGTTTTTTGATAAACCCTAGTTCGATGTAATATGTTTGGATGCCATATTGCTGCCATATATTTATTGAAATTAATAATCATTTATTTGTTCCCTCAAGTTCAAATTCATTTGTTTCCTCAAATTCAAATTCAATATCTGACGAATTAAATGATAGTGTAACCGTACGTTGACACTTCCATCTACTGACATAGACCGTCAACATCGAACAATATGACTGACGCTTGGATTCCATATAAGTACGTGACATTATTTTCCATTCAATCACCTAATTTGTAAGCCATGTACGACTTAAAGTATACAACAAAGTTTACGACGTACAGGCGTGTTTCAATTATTGTACCGCATAAATATCTATTATTTATTGTGACGCTGATAGTTATTTACGTACTCGGTCACGTGACTCGCTACTAGATTCTTCTTTCTAGTGAAGTCACGTGACCGACGTATTTCTATACGACGATACGTAAATGTGGTCGACATACCACTTATATTTTTATATGCCATGACAGGCACTGTTTTAAATAACTTGATTTTTAACTATTGTTTAACTATCTAAATAACTCTATTTTAAATACAAGTGTAAAAAGACGACATTTATTAGTCCCTGTGGATAAACCATTTAACGGTGAACAAAATTGTTTAATCCTTAATAAATCTAATAATATCTTATTTATAATATCTTATTTTTGAACTTTTTTGCCATTTTCCTCGATAGTGAACCGATTTCTTTTTGAGGTAAATTACCAATTTGAGATCTCCTCCTATGTCGATGGTTTCGTTTATGTTTAAGGTAGACTGAAGTATAGAGAAAGTACTCCATAACGGAGGCGATTTTAAAGCCTTTGAGTTTTCTTAAATATGACGCTGATAGTCATTTACGTACTCGGTCACGTGACTCGCTACTAAAAAGAAGAAATACGACGATACGTAAATGTGGTCGACATACAACTTATTTTTTTATATGCCATGACAGGCACTGTTTTAAATAACTTGATTTTTAATAATTGTTTAACTGTCTAAATAACTATTTTAAATAATTTTCTTGTCCAAGTGTAAAAAATTATGACATTTATTAGTCCCTATGGATAAGCCATTTAACGGTGGAAACAATTGTTTAATCCTTAATAAATCTGTAATAATATCTTATTTATAATATCTCATCTTTGAACTTTTTTGCCATTTTCCTCGATATCGAACCGATTTGTTTTTGAGGTAAACTACCAATAGAGAAATCCTCCTACGTCGATGGTTTCATTTATGTTTAAGGTAGACTAAAGAGTAGAGAAAATACTCCACAATGGAGGCGGTTTTAAAACCTTTGATTTTTCTTAAATAAAACATAGAAGGATTAAAATATGGTTAACTTATTTCTAAAGTTTTGCCCGGTTAGTATAGTTGCTTTATTTTATAATTTTCTTTTTATATACATACATCTATTTCCACATATTGTATTAATTTCGTCCTTTTCAACGGCTTACAAGTAGAGTTTTCAGATACACTGAAAATTTTACTTGAATGCAATTAACTTACTCTCAAGATTTTATCTGTTAATATGGTTAAGCTTTTGTTTTATTGGTCTCTGTCTCAATTTCTGTTTTAATTATAAAAATAGTTTTCAAATAATTTTAAGTTGTTTCAAACACAGCTTGAATATACTGCTAAAGATTTGTTATAATTCAGTTATTTTTTTTACAATTATTTTTTTTTTATTTCAATCCCTTCCAATATTGGGCTGTGCATATCATTCATTTTGGAAAATCCATTTAAACATAATTACCCTCCTGTCAAGATTTTACAATTTTATTACAAAAGTTCGCGGTTTTCCAGTAATTGTAGGATACTGTCCACATGAATATACTTTTAAAGTTGTAGTGACGTATTAAACTTGCACATTAGCAAGGATAATGAGGTGCCTCGATAGCTCCGCGGTCAGAGCAAAAAACCGGAAATTGGGAGACCCGGGTTCGATTCCCGGTCAAGGCATAAGCACTCTTTATCCTTGCTATCGCCAAAGTGGTGACCCCGACGTGATGTAATTCGTTCCAATACATCCAACCTCCCTCACATCTCAAATTCGCGGATTCGATTCCTGTCCTATCCATCGCCCTACAGTCCGGGGGTTACCGAACAACGGTTCGTAAGAATGGCGAACGCAGTCACATTCCGTTAAATTGTATCGAGACAAACCATGTCTCTAAGGAGGGAGTACTGTAGTGACGCATTAAACTGGCGCATTAGCAAGAATAATGAGTGTGCCTCGATAGCTCAGCGGTCAGAGCAACCAACCGGAGATTGGGAGACCCGGGTTCGATTCCCGGTCAAGGCGTGATGCACTCTTTATCCTTGCTATCGCCAAAAAGTTATATAATTAATTGTAGCGTGTAGATCATCCTCTATCTCTTATCACTGCTTCCATTCGTCTGGACATTATATTAATCAAGTGGTCAATGGTTCTCTAAGGAACATTCTCTCATTCGTCAAGAACGACTTGTTCGAGTTTCCTAAGAGTCATATGGGCAGGTATGTCGCGCCTAACTGATCGCTTTTTGTGCATCTCATAGGTGCTCTATGGGGTTCATATTTGGGCCTCGTGGTAACGAGTCCATAGTTGGAATATTCACAAATCGAAAGTAGTCCACTACTTCTCTAGCACCGTGGGCCAAGAGTTATCCTGCATAAAAATGAAATTGTCCCCAATAAACGAGGAAAATCACATATTCTTCTACAATATTTTCTACGTAGAAATGTGCATTCATGGGTCTATCCCATATGCGTGGGCGCACGCATTTGGTTCATCCAAATGCGTGGGCGCACGCATTTGGTTCATCCAAATGCGTGCGACCAAATTCAACCGACCCAATTCAATCAGTCGAAACAAATTCCCAACAGACTAGTTGACGTCAATCTATTGAATTAAGACTTATTCTTGCTTGGTCTGAAGAGATAATTCGCTTCCAGTCGTCAATGGCTCAATTTACGTGCTCTCTTACAATACGCAGTCTAGTAACTCAATGTTCTCTAGTGAGGAATGGTGCAATAGCTGGTCTTCTACTGGCCAATCCTCCTTCATTGAGCCTTCTCCTGACCGTTCGTCCAGGAATTGCTGCATCTCGAGCTGCTGCTTGGGCTCTGCGTAGCTCTAAACTGGTAGAATGCCTATTTCTAAGGCGACTTGCTTGAGATATCGCTCATCTCTTGCTTTTATATATACATCTTACGACCTTATTCTGGAATTCTATAATAACTTACAAGTTCATTAAAACTAAACGTTTTAATGATTATTCGAATAATTGTTAATTGTCTAATTCCTAACAAATTAATTCCCACAGTTGGCTATATCCTTCGTTAACCATACTTACTGCTTTCACTGTTTGATTTCCTCTTAAGTTGCGTAGACGATTCATTTCTTCTACCCTAAGTGTACTTGACAAAGTGTTTCATTCACTTAATAACATTAAATAAAAAAAAATCACTAGCTAATTTGAATTTATTGCCTTTTACTTTCACTTTCAACAGCATTAAACGTATTAATAACAAATAATTACAAAATGTCACTTTACATTTGTCAAACAGTCGCAGTGGTTGTTTATCAGTAGTAGAGATGCACGGCTTGACTTGACGTTCAAGCTACTTGACTTGACATCAAGTCAAGTAGTTATATTTCAAGTACTTGAAAAATCAAGTAGTTCTTGAGAACTACTTGATTTTTCATTAATCATTTAATATTATCAAGAAATCATAATAAAGGAAACCTTGCAATAAAGCCTCTTATTTCCAAAACTAAATCTTAAACTATAATCTATATAATAAATATATAAATACAAATGTAAAAAATACTAATAATAAATTATTTATTGGGCATATTAATAAAATAACAAATTCTAAAATATTAAACAAAATAATAAAACTGATAACGATAAAATGATTTTCCAATGTATGCCCTCTTTTTCTTCACTAACATAGTAGTAATAGCAAAATTTAAAAGAAGTCTTTAATATCATCGTTTGCCATCCACGATCTAAGGCACATGAGGCTTCTAATAGAGTTATCGCCTAATCGGTTACGAATTTTTGTAATAGTTAGAGCAGCAAAACTGGAAAACTGCCTTTCAACAGGAGCTGAAGATGCAGGTGTTGATAAAAAATCTTTGGCCATTATGGCCAAGTTTGGAAAAACGTTTTCGTGTCTTTTCCACTATTCTAAAATATTTTCACAACTGTCAGCTCGTGAATCAGACTTATATTTGTCTATTTCATAGCGCCAAGCCATTTCATCGTTTGGGTTGACAGGAGATTTCTTAAATAAACTTAGTAGAGATGTCAAATTCACCGCAATCACTATTTTCATCTGCTTTTGAAGATGAAGATGATATGAGCAATGAATTGGACCAAAAATACTTTGTTTTGAAAATTTCTTCAAAATGCTTGACTGCATCCATCTGCAAGTCCTTTCCCCAATTTGTATTGGATAATGTTCCACCTTATGTCGAGGTCTAAGATTAAAACAACACAGTATATCTAGTTACTTCTCTCGTAATGTTTAATAATTTTGTCCCTTGCCACTTGAATGCTATATATTATTTTCTCATGAGTTTCATCTCTATCTGGGTTATTGTCGAGTTCCATAACCCATTTTTCAAGTTTATCCAGAAACATATTTATACCAATTATCACCATAGGAAGTGTACAGTAGGCTTCACTTTCTAATGATGTGGAAATAGCGCGTTCTCGAACATAATTGAATGGTTATTTGGTTATCAAGTAATATCAAGTAGCTTGAAATTACTTGATATCAAGTCAAGCAGTAACGATGAAAAATCAAGCCAAGAGCTTGGTTTTCAAGTCAAGTCAAGTAATTTATAAAAACATCAAGTTACTTGACTTGATGCATCTCTAATCAGTAGGCACAGAGGATATCCTAGGTCACTTACATAAAATGGTAGAACTTCGGTTCCACCGAAAAGGTATTAGAACTTCAAAAAATTGTAAGAAATAATGACAGGTTTTCCTGACTGTTAATTTTGTAAGGGTGTTTATTTTCTTCTGAGCATATAACAGAGTTATCTCTTATTCTGTATATAACCGATTCTATTTTTATAGAACTCGTTGATATTTCATGACAATGGTGATGAGTAGTGTTTATGAAATAACCCAAAATTTCCGGTAAGTATATGAAACTATAAAATAAAAATCCTTTAATGATGTTTGAATTTCAATGTATTAAAATATTCCCCGTTACTGACGAACGCCCATGGGCGTGTGGGCGTTGCCGTTGCTATCTTTGGTCACCGTCTTCACGCCGCGCCGGTCGTTTTATATTAAAAATTGACATACTCCCACGTTTATCATGGATCTCTAAAATAACCCCAAAAATAATAATTATATTCTAATTGTCCCATAAGTGGTTTCCAGCCTGTAAATCGGTTACTGCCTCATCCATTTGGAAATATTTTCCCTTACGAGTAGTCGAAGAATTCTCTTCCAAACTTCTATTGTAAATTCCTCCGTTGTGGCCATATTCTATCCTTGTACATCGTAATTTAGACAGTATTTTAAGCACCCTTCCGCCCCATAGGCCTAATAGCATATTTCCAATTCCATTCTCGTCGCGCGAGCCTCATAATTATTTCCACCGGATAATTTAGGGTTATTTTAGCTCGCGGCCTTATCTTAACGTTCTATTTTCGTGTAAAGTTAAATGCCTGTCATTTCGGTCGGTGACAAGAGGTAATAACGTTCGGAGCCAACTATATCCGGCTCGATGATATCCATCCGCATTAGGCAGTCAGACTGGCGAGACTGTCTCTAAAAGTATTTATGGTCGGATAATTTCGATGGGAGAAAACTCGTTCTAGAAATACAAAATTTTAAAGTTACGGGGTTTGTGGCGGAGCTTTTTGTCACAGTCAGAAATACTTCTTTGACTATTTCAAATGCGACTATTAATTTGTCGAAAACATACCTAAATATTATCTAACGTTTCAGCTAAGGGATAAGTCAGAAATGCTTAATGAGACAAAAATTAAATTTGGCGAAAATGTTTGACTAAATAATTATTTGAATAAAAAAAGTCAATATGCCATATTTTTAAAATGGACTAAAAAGTATAAAATAATTTCTACTAGCCTAATACATATTCCTAACTTCATACATATTCCTAACCCCATACAGATTCCTAACCCCATTCAGATTCCTAACCCCAATACAGATAGTCCTGAGAATTTGTGATTTTGAATTTTTAATAGCTATGAAAATAATTGTAAGATTTAAAATGGAAAACGTGGGACGCATACAATAGATAATTGATGCATGAATAAGTCAATAACAATTTTATTGCACTGAAAATGATATGAACTGTTATGTGAGTTTTCTCAACGACAGCTACTCTCTTCACTTCTTACTATTATCTATTGCATGCGCCCCACGTTTTTCATTTTAAATCTTACAAGTATTTTCAGCTATTCACAATCACGAATTCTCTGAACTATCTGCATGGGGCTAGAAGAAATTATTTCATACTTTTTAGTCGGTTTTAAAAACGTGGCATATTAATTTCTTTTTATTCAAATAATTATTTTCTTCTTTTTAGTCTTGTGTGTGTGAAATTTTTCTATCGATTTTAAACATTGTGATGAGATTATAACAGACGTGTGGTAAATTTCAGGTTTATTTCAGTTTCTCTTCACCTGATCATATCCGAACAGACAGACAAACAACCAAACAGACAGAAAAGAAAGCGAGTTATATTGCATTGTCATCCAGTTCTCAGTTATGTTTAAAGTTTCAAGTCTCTAGTTCATCGGAAGTTGGTTTAAAATCAATTGCAAAACTTGTACCGAACAGATAGACAGACAAGAAAGCGAGTTAATAAAAACGTGGTAAAATAGTGCCTAATTTTCGAATAATCAGGTTTTCATAACCAGTCACGGAACCTGTATATTGAATCACCCTGTACATTATTAAATAAAAACGTATTCTAAAGAGAATTCAATAATATCAAATGTATTACTTTTCCGTACTCCACTATACTAGCGGAAAAGTAATGTAATCGTGTAAAGAAAAAGTGAAAAACAATTTTTTGGGGTTTATTTTTCGTTTTTCGACCTAAAAAAAATGGTTTTTAAAAATTTTTTTGCGTGTGTGTGTCGTCGTTGTCGTCGGCATTAAAATTTCTTGTTAGCACGATAACTCAACTAAATCGTGTCGGATTGATCGGGTTTTGACTGATTCTGATCGGGGACATCTCCCAGATGACACCTATTGATTTTGAGGTGGATAGCACACACCACCCCCTCCCTTGGGTCTATTTGAGAAATTTTTCTTGTTAGCACGATAACTCAATTAAATAGTGTCGGATCGATCAGGCTTTGACTAATTCTGATCGGGGACGTCTCCCAGACGACACCTATTGATTTTGAGGTGGATAGGATACACCCCACCCTGTCCATGCGTCATGAGAGCATGATGGTGGACTATTTGAGAAATTTGTTTTGTTAATACGATAACTCAACTAAATCGTGTCGGATCGACCGAGTTTTGACTGATTCTGATCGGGAACCTTTCTAAGACGACACCTATTTATTTTGAGGTGGATAAGACACACCTTACCCTGTCCATGAGTCATGAGAAAGCACGACGGTGGACCATTTGAGAATATTTTTTTGTTAACACGATAACTCAACTAAGTCATGTCGGATCGATCGGGTTTTGACTGATTCTAATCGGGGACGTCTCCCAGATGACACCTATTGATTTTGAGGTGGATAGAACACACTCTACTATGTTCATGGGTCATGAGAAAGCACAATGGTGGACTATTTGAGAATTTTGTTTGTTAGCACGATCACTCAATTAAATCGTGTCGAATCGATCGGGTTTCAACTGATTCTGATTAGGGACGTCTACCAGACGACATCTACTGATTTTGAGGTGGATAGGACACACCCCACCCCGTTCAGTGGCCATGAGAAAGCACGAGGGTGGACTATTTGAAAAAAGTAAAACTGTCGCATAAAGTAAATATTCTGCATTTATGTGTTGGTTTATTTTTTCTCTGTCACTCAATTTCGAGATAGAGATGTTCTACGTGCGGAGAAGTCCGTTTTAAGGTTTTAAAATTGTTTATTTTAGGATTTATTTTACGTAAATCATTATAAGACCAAAAAAAGTTATCGTAATTTTGTGTATTGGGAATCTTGGTGGAGGTGTGGCTTATTTTTTGGCCACCCGACGACAAAAAAATGTACTACCGATTGTAGGGTAGTTTGAATTGCCTAAGTTAGTTATATAAGGTATTTAATAATTTTTATTTATTAACAAATCGAAAAACCGATAAAAAAGTTATATCGGTTCAAGAGCTTTTTAGCTTATCGTTATCAGTTTAAATACGTTTTCCTGGTTCATAGTAATCTGTAGTTTATGTGAAATACATGGGGGATACCCAGAGTAATTCAGTTGACTTTTATCATTTATATTTTATTTACTTAAGTATACTCGTATAAATATTTTCGCTATATACTTACTATTAAATACTGAAGTATTTTAAATACATGATATGGTTATATATGAGTATGCCATTAGAAGCTTTTATATAGAAGTGTAAAAAAATCGAGATTCCAGTAAAAATCGGGAACTAATATAATGAATATAAAATTTTAGTTCTGTTCTCAGTGATATACCATCATTTTACATAGAAAATAAAAATAAACAGTTTTAAAACCTTTAAACGGACTTTTCCGCACGTAAGTAGAACATCTCTATCTCGAAAGTGAGTGACCGAGAAAAAATAAACCAACACATGAATGCAGAATATCTGTTTTATGCGACAGTTTTACTTTTTTCAAATAGTCCACCCTCGTGCTTTCTCATGACCACTGAACAGGGTGGGGTGTGTCCTATCGATCTCAAAGTCAATAGATGTCGTCTGATAGACGTCCCTAATCAGAATCAGTTGAAACCCGATCGATCCCACACGATTTAATTGAGCGATCGTTCTAACAAAAAAAATTCTCAAATAGTCCACCATTGTGCTTTCTCATGACTCATGAACTATTAACCTCATGTTCTATCCACCTCAAAATCAATAGGTGTCGTCTGGGAGGCGTCCCCGATCAGAATCAGTCAAAACCGGATCGATCCGACATGATTTAATTGAGTTATCGTGTTAACAAAAAAAATCTCAAATAGTCCACCGTCGTGCTTTCTCATGACCCATGGGTAGGGTGGGGTGTGTCTTATCCACCTCAAAATCAATAGGTGTCGTCTGGGAGACGTCCCCGATCAGAATCAGTCAAAACCGGATCGATCCGACATGATTTAGTTGAGTTATCATGTTAACAAAAAAAATCTCAAATAGTCCACCGTCGTGCTTTCTCATGACCCATAGACAGGACGAGGTGTGTCTTATCCACCTCAATATCAATAGGTGTTGTCTGGGATACGTTCCCGATCAGAATCACACAAAACCCGATCGATCCGACACGATTAAGTTGAGTTACCGTATTAACAAAACAAATTTCTCAAATAGTCCACCATCGTGCTCTCGTGACTCATGGACAGGGTGGGGTGTATTCTATCCACCTCAAAATCAATACGTGTCGTCTGGGAGACGTCCCCGATCAGAATTAGTCAAAACCTGATCGATCCGACACGATTTAGTTGAGTTATTGTGCTAACAAAAAAAAATTCTCAAATAAACCCAAGGGAGGGGGTGGTGTGTGCTATCCACCTCAAAATCAATATGTGTCATCTGGGAGACGTCCCCGATCAGGATGAGTCAAAACCCGATCGATCCGACACGATTCAGTTGAGTTATTGTGCTAACAAGACATTTTAATGCCGACAGCGACGACACACATACAGTAAAAAATTTTTAAAAACCATTTTTTTTTGTTTTTAGGCCGAAAAGCGAAAAATAAACCCAAAAATATTTTGCTTTTTCACTTTTTCTTACACGATTACATTACTTTTCCGCTGGTATAGTGGAATGCGGAAAAGTAAAAAGTGATACAAACGACAGTTCAAATATGACTTCAGCCAACTAGGTTCAGATCTGTGTGCTGCATTCAGATCGAAATCTATTTAACACAAAATTTGATTTTGTGTTAAATTAGGCAAGAGTATCAATGAAACGCTGTTAAAGTTTTTTTGTGGCTGGCCGAAGAAACAGGCGTTTACAGCTAACTTGATGCTATGTGAAATGCAGTAATGCTATTCCAGGTAATTTTATTAGACATCGCATTTAGATTTAAAGAAGGTGTTTCGATATATCATTGTCAGTCTGCAACGCCTCAAATGTAGCACTTGTAATGTAGACAGTCACGTATAACATTAAAATGTTATTGTTATAATCATGACATTATCTCGTATGCAGAAATTCTGCTTATAGATACAGATAAAACGAGAAGAATGCATGCAATTTAGTAATACAATAAAGTTACTTTTAGATACCGATCTAGGCGGAAACTAACACTTTAAAAAATATATAACGTTTTAAAGCAAGACATCTTAATAGTTGCTGGCGCTGTTGAAGGCTGGAAAGTATCCCTTTTACGTTAAATCAGACAATCTAGAGTCAAAGATGCACTGCACAGCAATGCTTTTATCTTTCTGTGATTATTTTTGAAGGTTTTATTAAGTCGGTCTGTTTGCACAGGCCACGTCGGTCGTTAAAGAGTCTCTAAGAATATAAATTTTATTACAGAAGTTATGTTTTAATGCCCACATTTGATTTATGTTCAACTGTAGAAGAATTATAACTAACTTGGGAGCTCTATACAAAAAAAAAAAAAAAAAACAAAACGATGCACGTATCAAATCCAATTGGTGCCTTATTGAACATCAATGTTTCCAGATTTGTTGGTGCTACATGTTCGCTATCAAAAAGAATTACATTAAATTAATTGAAATTTTTTATGTATTAGGTACATTTAAAGATATAGATACCGTACCACGGTGCCTTAGAACACCGTTGTTTTATTCAAAGTAATGTTTCATAATGGTTCCATTGACATTAACCTGAAATCACATGAAGTAAACTCTGCCTAAGTGAACAATGTGTCTTGGAAACTAAATACAACACAGATATATAGATGTGTGCTGCATTAAGAATATATCTTAATGCAGCACACAGATATGAACCTAGTTGGTTGAAGTCATATTGGAACTGCGTCGTTTGTACCATTGTTTTACTTTTCCGCACTCCACTATACGCCGAAAAGTAATGTAATCGTGTAAAGAAGAGTTGAAAAAACAAAATTTTGTTTTGGGTTTATTTTTCGTTGTTCGGCCTAAACATAAAAAAAAAGATTTTAAAAATTTTTTTGCTGTGTATGTATCGTTGTCGTCGGCATTTATTCTTGTTAGCACGATAACTCAACTAAATCGTCTTGAATCCATCGGGCTTTGATTGATTCTGATTGGGGACGTCTCCCAGACGACACCTATTGATTTTGAGGTGGATAGAACACACTCTACCATGTACAAGAGTCATGAGAAAGTATAATGGTGGACTATTTGAGAATTTTTTTTTGTTAGCGCGATCACTCAATTAAATCGTGTTGTATCGATCGAGTTTCGACTGATTCTGATTAGGGACGTCTACCAGACGACATCTATTGATTTTGAGGTGGATAGGACACAGCCCAGCCTGTCCATGGGTAATGAGAAAGCACGATGGTGGACTATTTGAAAAAAGTAAAACTGTCACATAAAGCACATTCTACATTTATGTGTTGGTTTATTTATTCTCGACTACTCAATTTCGAGATAGAGATGTTCTACGTGCGAAAAAGTCCGTTTTAAAGTTTTAAAACTGTTTATTTCTATGTCAAAGATGGTATATACCACTGAAAACATGCTCATTACTGAAATTATACTGATTATATTACTTCCCGATTTTTATTGGATTCTCGATTTTTTTAACACTTCTATATAAAAGCTTCTAATCTCATACTCATAACTATTCTTGTATTTAAAATACTTCAGTATTTAACAGTATATAGCGAAAATATTCATACGAGTATACTTAAGCCATCAATACAAGCTTTATCTTGGATAAAATCAAGCGTTATCACTCTCAATTTTATAAAAAATTTAATGAAATTGATCGAAATTTTGACGCCATTTTAATTCAAATTATGAATTACACGTCGTCGACAGAATCACCCTCCATCTATTTCATGTAAACTACAAACCAATATGAACTAGGAAGACGTATTTAAAATATCGGTATACTGTCAAAAAAATTACAAACGAATTGTAGATAAAAACCTTTTTGTTGTGGTAGCTGTACAGCTTTAACATAATTTAGTTTTATCAGCTAAGTGACTATTTTATACATGCCATACTACCATTATAAAAATCCATCAGATAGGTAAGGTCTCAGTTATGATTCTAGGACACGATCTATTGGATTGCATTGAATTAAGTTAGTCAATTATTTAGATTTCTGAAAAAAATAACATGGACGTATGACGGGCTGACAAATCCAATGGTGCTTTCAAATTTGCCCTAAATCTGGAGGTAGTCTAAGTAGCCATGAGTTTTGAAGATGATATTTTTAATCTGCAGTTCGAAAACACTTTTTTGGTTTTACGAGAAAAGCGAGTTTACGAGAAAAGTTCAGGTGAACTTTAGAAATGCTATGGTAGTGTATGGCGAGGGTGCTATACAGAAGACGTGAAAGATGATGAAATGTTTGGTTCATAACGGAAATGAGTAAAACAAGTACTAAGTTTTATACCACTATATTTTCACAGAAACGTAACTACAGTTTCGACAATGTTTTATGTCACTTTCAAACGATGATTCAACTAAGAATAGATTACAAACATTCTGTTCCTATAATATATACTATCTAAATACAGAGACTAAGTGTTATGACAATAAACAGGTAGTTAAGGTTTACAAAAAAAAAAAAAATGTGTTTTATAAATGGTGCAATCTCGACCATCAAATTGTGGGAATTCCAGGAATATTATTAAGAACTATTGTATAGGGGGTTAATTAATTTGGG
The DNA here is from genome assembly GCA_037954035.1 of Rosalia funebris. Taxonomy (NCBI): domain Eukaryota; kingdom Metazoa; phylum Arthropoda; class Insecta; order Coleoptera; family Cerambycidae; genus Rosalia; species Rosalia funebris. The sequence continues at coordinate 40,298,483 of JAZFAV010000015.1, forward strand.
TAACTGTAAAGAGAGGAGAATATAGTATATCTACTTGATCATTTAACAAGCTAAAATTATCACTATGGTTGTATTTATATATTTCTATTGCTTCTAACCAATTAAGTTTTAAACTCTTGCTGGCATAGTGTAGGATTTTCATATTATTAATATCTGGGAAATTATGTCCACTTTCTAAGATATGATTAGCAAAAGTAGAATCTGTTTCCTGTAACCTGAAGGATCTATTGTGATCAAGATACCTAGTTCTATTTACGTCCTGTTTCTATATACTCGTATGTGCTATTGCACTCCGAGCAATTTAACCTGATTTTTCATATATGTATATTAGTTTTATCTTTGGCGTTATAAACTAAATTTGATAACCATTGTTGGGGTTTCAATGCTACTTTGATATTGTGTTTTTTTGAGAATATTTCATATTCTTATTGACAATGTATCATAAATATGTGATGGTGGCATAAGGTATTAGTTTATCTTCTCTAATATTTTGAAACATTAATTTAAAAGTATACTGATTTTGTTTTTTGTTTATTAATTTGGTAATAATTTTTGTTGGGACACCATTGTTTTTGGCTATATTTTGAATTGTAAGTTCTGTTTCTATCTGTGTTTCTGATAAAGGTAGTGAAAAAACTCCATGTAACATTGAATTGTATGCAGCTGTTGGTTCTACGAAAACTCATGGAGCATGTGAAAATGTAAAAAACTAGTGAACCCCCCTCGTATATATGCCAATGCTTTAGATGACATGTAGTTTCTGTGCAAGCCCATTTCATCAATTTAGAGTGATATTGTAGTACTATTCACGTCCAAGGTTGAAAAACAACTTTATTATTTACTTTATGTTCAATTTTCATTAATGCATCCTAAATATAGATCCCATTGAGGATTTCGAATGCTGCCCAAGTTAATATCAACAAAAGCACAGTTTGACGGTATTTGGTTTGCTTATCGGGACACGCAAGGATTGTATAATATCGATTATATCCTCTAATTCGTCTATCCTTCCGTTTATCTGATTTGTATCCATCGATTATACATACATATATAGCTTTCTGTGTAAAGGTGTAGGTTTTCAGATGATTGTTTATTATTATTTAGCACCAAGTATTGCTAATACTGTGAAAATATTGTTTCCCCAATCAAGTTGACATAATCAAGAGATGACTAAAACATTTTCTGTCATTTCCTGATGTTTGCAGCTTGATTGGCTTGGGGAGACAACGCGATGGTGTAACAAACACATTTATTTTTATTTTTTACAGTTTATTTAAACGTTAATATACTGTCTTCTAACTGTTACGTAATCATTATTGTATTTTCAGGTTACAGTTAATTTTTTTTTAATTCTTAATAGTGTTTCTCAAAAAAAAATAAATACTTTGATTTTTATATAACGTTTTCATACATGAAATATCCATTAGTGTGAACTTAGCAGGACAACCTTGAAGAATAGAAAAATGCGTAGGCTCATTAATTGCCGCTAATTAATCGTGAAAGTTACAATTTAACCGTTCTTCAATTTTAAAAAATTTTGAGTGTTCTGTTAACTTCACATGAAGTTAGCAGAACATCTGTCAAAAATTTCTTTTCGCTAAAAGTAAGTATATAGGAAAATGTCGCTAATTAACCGTTAATTAATCGTGAAAGTTATAATTTAACCGTTCTTCAATTTTTAAAATGTTTTAGTGTTCTGCTAACTTCACATGAGCACCACATGTTAAAATTTTTTTTTTGTTAAAAGTAAGTATATAAGAAATTGCCGCTTTTTAACCGTAAACAATTGGTATAAACGAAATTTGAAAAATACAATTTTTTTTCAATAGTAAAATAATTCAAAACCGGAAGTAACGAAAGAAAATAGATAAACGCGAAAGAAAATTGATAATGTACATTTTCACAAAAGACCAGAGGATGAATTAATGAAGATTAAAAGCTGTTCTGTTAAGTTACGGGGAACAAAATCCAAAAATGTGAAGAAATTGAAAAATGTGACCCGACAAAGACTTCATGATTAATCAAAAGGACGCGAACGGTAAATTCCTGAAGAAAAATTGACCCCCATAAGTCCTTCTCAAACAAAATTCATGGCTGTACTGCTTAGTTCACAGAAGGAAAATGCATAAATCATAATAAAATATTGCAAAAGTGCCACGGCGAATTCGAAGACATCACGATTAATTAAAAAAACGCTAACGGTAAATTCCTGAATGAAAACTAACCCCCTAATAAGTCTTTTTTAACCGACATTTAAGGCTGCTCTGCTAACTTTACAGAAAAGCATCCATAAAACATAATAAAATACCTTTGCAATATTTTATTATTATTTATGCATTTTTTCTGTGAAGTTAGCAGAACAGCCATGAATCTCGTTTGAAAAAGGCTTATGGGGGTCAGTTTTCATTCAGGAATCTGCCGTTCGTGTTCTTTTAATTAATCGTGATAGCTTCGAATTCGCCGTGATAATTTTGCAATGTTTTATGGATGTTTTTACTCAAAATATCTACCATATTTTTCGTCACACTTTTGCCATGGACTACTCGAAGTTTTCTATACGATATTTGAAAAAGTTTGAATTACAAGATGAAACAAAGTCAGAAAATGCTTTTTTAACTTTTGATTCATGAACATTTTTCGTGTCTGCCAGTTGTTCAAGCTCCGAAAAGTGTGGTAATCTATAGGGGACAGATTTTAAGAATGTATGGGATGTGGTAGGATTTCATAGTCAAATATTTTAATTTGTTTACGATCTGTAACGAAACATGAGGTTGGGCGTTATCATGAACAGGAGAGGACCTTTCCTGTTCACCACGTATTGAGCTATTTAACCGTCCCTGTCAATTTTAAATGTCTGAAAACAGTCGTTCTACTTGTGTCGAGATGAGCGAGCCGCAAGTTCTCTGATTATTTGACGAGGATTTTCTTCCACAGATTCCTTAAGAAGTTCCCCATCGATTGATGTTGCAGGTCGTCCACGGGGTTGATTTTCGAATGGTGTATCTTCTGAAGAAAATTTTGTAAACCAAAGACGGATAATTCTTTCGTTAGAACTTCCTTCGCTAAAAACCTGATTGATATTCCTTGCAGATTGGGTAGCGGAATGACCGTTTGAACTCGTAACAAAATTACTAGGAATTCGCTAGTAATTTTTGTTTCCATTGTCACATTTAAAACGAAACTAAAATACGAATGTCTACTTGAAAAGCAAAGAAACACCATTAGCAAATAGAAAATTAGCAGGGGTTTATTACAGATTGTAATTATTTTGTCTGGAATCACCAGGTAACTCTTTAATGATCTCTAAAGATTATCGTTTAAAAAATCGGCATTTCATATGTGACGACCTGATCATAAATAGTACGTAGTAAAACAGTCAAAATTCAACATAAAAATGCGAAATAGTCCTTTAAAAAACACCTGTAGACGTCACACCTTTGACAACGATGACATGACAAGTAATATAGAAAAGTCGAAATTATAAATCGAAATATAAATCGAAATTATAAATAGCTCTGCCAACCAGTCGTATGAAATACTTTCATATTTCGAGAAAATGAATTTATTCCACACTTTTGCCGCTCGTTGTAGATGAGGTACTACGCTTGAGTCGCTGGCGATGTGCGCCAGTCGAAATAATTGAATGTAACCGTTTTTTCTCCTTCCTATATATAAAATAAACGTAGAGAAAAAGGTAATTCAAACACTGTGTTTGACATGTGAAGTTTTACAAATTTCGACAACTAAGTTGGCATTATCGTGAGGTGATTACAGTAGTTATCATCTGGGAAAGTTTTAGTAAATATACATAAAATCGCAATTAACTATGTAAATCATTGTTTTCTGAATATTGTGTGGGATCTATGTTGTGGGAAACAAAAAAAATCAAAGATAGATTGCAAAAATGAATGAAATTAAAATTATGTGTGTTTTACTAACCAGGATGTTATCACAGCGAAATTGTGGTAGTTGCACCATCATTCCCCGTCTCAGAAAATTCAGGCTTCAGATCGTGATCTAGAAAAATTCGTTATGCTCCGATTTCTCTGTTTTCATTCTTCAAATGAATGTTACGTTACATTATGGAATTGCCTAAAGTATCTTTGGTTGAAGGTTAATTAATTAGTAATTAGAATTTGTCAGTTAAAGTGTTAAATAAAATATAGTGTCATATTAAATATTGATATATGTATGTATAATAAAAAAAAAAAACAGTTTGTAACGGCTGAAGATTTCATTAGATTGTGCCCTCCTTTATTATTGATTTAGTTGGTCTGGGTTTTGCCTCGCTTGTCCTAGTTTTATATTAGTCGGATATATAGACTTATGTCTATATATCTATAGACTTATTCTATATTTATACGAAAACTGTCTGCATTTTTCTCATACATTATTTCGCTTCTGCTGATACATATTAATAGTTAATTATTTAACATTTGAAACATAATAGGTAATTTTTGAAAATAAAAGTACCTAACAAAGATACTTTTGTTTTCAAAAATTAACACTAATTTATTTTGTGCACCAATTACATGGCTAACATAACATGACTTTGGAATAAATTGTATGTGTAAATCTTCCATATGAAGAATATCGGGATCTGTCTTTTAAATATTTCGTTCCTCTTGATTTTTTGCGACTTTAAACTTTGCTAGTAATCTTTATTTAGAATTTGGGCTGCTAAAATATATTTACAAATCGCAATTTAACAGTTGCTATTTTTGAAGTGAATACTTCTTTGGCGGCGTTCTGATATTTGACGAGAATGGAGAGTGAATTGGAAAAAATGTAACGTTTCCAGATTTCGTTACACGAGAGAGAAAAAAGATATAACGTAGAGAGAAGGAGAAAGAGCTATACATTTGGTATACCTAAAACACAGGCTTTGTTACAAGACAGAGTACACAGATATATAACATAGAGAGAAAGAGAGCTATACATCATATATATCAGTTTAGGCTATCCGCGCCTCCCTATTGTCGCGCATGCGCGCGTTATAGATGTACGCGTCCAGACGCTATATATTAACAGATGAAGCAGCACCTGTGTGTACCGAATATTTATCATTGTCTTTTGTAATTATTTACGTTATTTATATCTGTGTTCTGTGATTATTTGATAATATCCTTGAACCGTTTAACTTGTTAAAATCTAGAAAATATAATATATTTTATTCACCGCTCCCTACTCGTTTACAGCCACACAGGTGCAAATGCACTTGGAAGAGGCGAAGACAAAATCCCTTTGATTCTCGGGGGAGATTTCAATGTAAATTTCGGATCCAATGATTCTTTGACGTTGATTAACTTTCTTCGAGAAACATTTGGTCTGCTTATAAATAACAATCCCAAAGAATCAACAACAAAATCCGGAACAACAATAGATGCAATTTTTACACGTTATCTAGAAAATATCGAATCACGAACATATATTTCATATTTTAGTTATCACAAACCAATCATATCAGTATTACTAATTGAACCACCAGCCGATGATAGTGTAGATAACGAATAAACCGAATATTTTTTACACGAATTTTATATTGTTATATTTATATTGAAATTATCCCTCTCCCTTTCTCTCTCTCTCTCTCTCTATCTCTTTCAATCTCTCACTCTTAATCTCTCTCATTCTCTATTCCAAAGAAGTATTCACTTCTATCACGTGTACTGTGCTGCACATGATTTTTTTTACATAAATTTAATTTTTTCACCGACAATTTTTCCTTCGTTTCCTGTACTTTTTTTATAGCATATCAATAATGAGCATATTAATAATGAAAGCTTATCCTAAATTAATGATGGCGTCTCCTGGGACAAAAAACTCCGGAGGTAAAATAGTCCTCCGTTCGGATCTCCGGGTGAGGACTGTTCCGGGAGACGTGATCGAGTGCAATCATAATAAGAAGTGTAGCATTTCACGAGTCGGAGCGTGGAATGTCAGAAGCATGAGACAGGCAGGGAAGCTAGAAAATCTGAAGATAGAAATGGATAGGTTAGGATTAGATATAGTAGGTATAAGTGAGATGCGCTGGCCGGAAGTAGGAGATTTTTGGAGCGGTGACTATAGGGTAATATACACAGGATCGGTAAATGGAAACGCGGGAGTAGGGATCGTTATGCGGAAGAACGCAGGACAGTGTGTAGATAGCTACCTACAATACAGCGAGAGAGTAATGATGGTTAGGTTAGATTCGAAGCCAGTGGAAACAGTAATAGTGCAAGTATACATGCCTACTTCTAACCACAGCGAGGAAGAGTTAGAAGCCGTTTATTCGGACATAGAGCAGGTAATAGGATTTGTGAAGGGTCATGAAAATTTAATAATAGTAGGAGATTTTAACGCAGTCGTAGGTGAGGGGAAAGAAGGAGAATTTGTAGGGCCTTATGGATTAGGAAACAGAAACGAGAGAGGTAGCAGACTGATAGAATTCTGTGAGAAGCACAAGATGGTAGTCGCGAACACATTGTTCAAGAATCACGTTAGGAGGCGGTACACATGGAAAATGCCAGGAGGGATAGACAGGTATCAGATAGACTACATTCTGGTTAGGAAGAGATTTAGAAATCAAGTAAAAGACTGTAAGAGTTATCCAGGAGCAGATGTAGACAGCGATCACAACTTGGTAGTCATGAAAGCTAGATTAAAGTTCAAAAATCTGAAAACCCGGAAGGATAAGAAACGTATAAATGTAGACATATTGAGGGATCAGAATATGAAAGATAAGTTCCAGGAGAAAACAGATCAATTAATAAATAAAACGAGTAAGGACGAAATCAAGAACGCAGAAACTGAGTGGGAGGGTATCAAGAATAGTCTAGCTTCCGCGGCTACGGACGTTTTAGGGCACGATAAAAGGGAAGCTAGGAAGCCCTGGATAACGGACGAAATATTAAACTTAATGCAAAAGAGACGAGGCTACAAAAACAGACGAGACGAAGAAGGACTGAAAACGTATAAGGCAATAAAGTGGGAAATCATTAGAAAATGTAGAAAAGCGAAAGAACAATGGATAGAGGAGAAATGCAAAGAAGTAGAAGATAAGTTGCAAGTAGGTAAGACCGATGAGGCTTACAAAATAATTAAGAGGAACTTCCGGGATGTAGGAACAATAAGTAGAAATGTTAGGAGTCAATCGGGGGACATACTGATAGGAAGAGAGGAGAAAGCGGATAGATGGAAGCAGTACTTAGGAAATTTATACGAGGGTCAGGAATTAGGAGAGATATTAGAGGAAGAATCTAGCATCGATAGGGAAGAGGTAGGAAAACCTATATTGAGAGAGGAATTTGAAATAGCACTAAGGGGGCTAAAGAATAATAGAGCGCCGGGTGTAGATAAAATACAGGCGGAAATTTTGAAATGTGCGGGACAGAAAGTAGTAAATAGGATGTTTGAACTGGTAAAATACATATACGAAACGGGCGAGATGCCGGAGGATTATAAGAGGAACATTATCGTTACTATACCGAAAAAGAGAGGAGCCGACAAATGCGAGAACTTTAGAACGATTAGCCTAACTTCCCATGCGTCAAAAATCTTAACTAGAATAGTGCAGAAGAGGATGGAAAATAGAGCGGAGGAAATACTAGGAGAAGACCAATTCGGGTTTAGGCGAAATAGGGGAACTCGCGAAGCTATTCTGGCGCTAAGAGTAATGTTAGAGAAAACAATAGAAAAAGGAAAGAACGCTTATATAGGATTTGTAGATTTAGAAAAAGCTTTTGATAACGTAAGATGGGAAAAAATGTTCGAGATACTAAAGAGCGCGGGAATGAAGTATAGAGATAGGAGAGTAGTACACAATCTATACATAGAGCAAACTGCTGTTATAGAAGTAGAAGGGGAAGAAAGGGAAGTAGGTATTAGGAAAGGAGTAAGACAAGGATGTACGCTATCACCACTAATTTTTAATCTGTACATCGAAGAGGCGATTAATGTGGTAAAAGATAGAGTAGATTTCGGGGTTAAAGTACAGGGACAGAAACTAAAAATGCTGAGATTCGCGGATGATATAGCAGTATTAGCATCTAGTAAGGAGGAACTAGAATCAGCATTGAACGAAATGGAGGCAGTGTTGACAGAGGAATACGGAATGAGGGTGAATAAAAACAAAACTAAAGTGTTAGTGTGCAGAGGGCGCGAGAGCAGAGCAAAAACGAAAGTACAAATTAATAATGAAAGATTGGAGGAAGTTAAAGACTTCACTTATTTAGGAAGTAAAATAAATTGGGATGGAAGAAGCGATAAAGACATAAAACAAAGAATAGCGCAGGGTCGAGTAGCTTTTAACAAAAAGAAAGCACTTTTATGCTCGGGGGTAATAAACTTAGAAACAAGGAAGAGATTTTTGAAAACATATGTATGGAGCACGGCACTTTACGGCTGCGAAACCTGGACGGTAGGGGAAGCAAGTAGGAAGAAATTAGAAGCTTTTGAGATGTGGTGTTACCGAAGAATGATGAAAATACCATGGACTGATAGGGTTAGAAACGAAGAAGTATTGGAGAAAGTCGGCGAGAAAAGGAGTATGTGGAAAAACTTAAAGAAGAGAAGAGATAGAATGGTAGGCCACTTGCTGAGACATGGGGGAATAGTCCGCGATATTTTGGAGGCAGAAATAGGAGTGAAGAAAGGCAGAGGTAGGCCTAGATTAGACTACTGCTCGCAAATAGTAAGGGATGTAGGTTGTAGCACAATTAGCGAAATGCGTAGGTTAGCACAAGATAGGAGAAGCTGGAGGTTAGCGTCCAACCAGTCTTAGGACTGATGACCTAATGATGATGACAATAATGTAGGTGGTGAATTATAAAAACTAGAAGAATATCAGTAATAATAAAGCGTTAATATAAAGTAGATTGGAGGGATTGAGAAAGGACGACGATAACATCGTTTTGCTCTTGCTCAGTAGGAAAAATTAAGTAAACTGTATGAGACTGAAAATTACGAATATACCTATAACTGAAAATTATAAAATTGTATTTCCTTTTGTTGAGGTTTTCCTTTGCTGAATGTTGGCGGAACATTCAGCAAAGGTTTCCATATTGTATAAAGCTGATGAGGGCTGTTCGTTTTGCAGTTTTTGAACTTTATACAGTGCTTTCATCAAGTAATGAATAAATTTGTTAAAAAGTCAAAGAACAACTTTTAGGATAAATTCCTGATGGATGATGGAGTATCACACTAAAAATCACCAGAAAGTAAATGTGTGGTGTGGCACAGTCGACGCAAAAATTCTAGGTCCCTATTTCTTTGACATGAACATAATTGGTGTAACATATCTGGATTTTCTTGGAGTTGATCTTATTCCTGTACTAATAACTTTATATCCAGATGTAGACGAATCTGATCTTCCCAGATATTACTTTTTCTTTCTCCGTTACGCAGCACCTGTCCCGCGAACATTCCCGAATTGTTGGATAAGGGGACGATTGAGCGGCCAGCTAGATCGCCGGATTCGATACCCTTAGATTACCTTTTGTGGGAATACTTAAAAAGCAAAGTATACGTTACTAGGCCGAAAAATGTAGAAGATTTAAAAGCCATTTTTAAATCAACATTTACTTTAGTTGGTTTTTTAAATAATTATTCCCATTAAAGTATTATAGTATTTTAAAATTGAATAATCGTTTTTCCTCATTTTTTTTTATCTAATCTATCCTTCCGCTACTATGCACACGCTGCAGTAATATTATTATTATCGTAGCGTATGGAAAAAAATGTACTCTCCAAAATTCCCCAATATAAAACGGGGTTGCTATTAAAAAAAAGATATCCACCTCTTCTCAAAAGACGTCATACCTCCTACATGAATACAGAGTGATTCATATATTAATTATAATATAAACAATGTGCAACTAAAAATAAAGTTTGACGGGTATCTCAAATTTTCCCAAAAGTTATTCTTTGAATTTTTTATAAATTTATTCATTACTTTACTGCATAATTTTTGTGTTGCCTTCAAATATATAGGTAATACTTTCCGCCTTCATATTATGTTTAAATAACAACTGTTACAGGGCGTGTAAACCAGCATTTAAATCAATTCAGACAGCTATAAAGTCGTTAACACGTACCCAAATTGTCATCGAATAAAGTACAATTAAGGTTATTATTAACACAAACCGTATGCGTTCTTTATTAAGGCTTACAGCTTTACCTAACTTTTGTTCCTATTTATAGTTGTGGATATATTTATGTATAGATTTTAGTCCTGAGTACACGATCACGATGTGTTTTAGCAGCAGACGAGGTATTTATTTTAGTGTGTTCTGAAATTTATTTGATGGGGCACATGGGACCGCTAGTATCTTCAGATTTCTTTGGTACGTGAGGTACGGGAATAAAACTCACTTTATTTATTGGGCCATTTGTTTTAACTAGGTTATATTTTTGGTTTTCACATAGTTTCAGTAAAGAAGAAATAATGTGAGTACCACTGAAGAAACTAACGCAGTCGCATTAGTTTTTATAACAATAAGAGAGCGCAAGAATTTTGAATAAAACATGGTTTCCTGTAGCAAAGTATTGAAATATTTATTGATTTATAGTGTAAATATTTGGAAATTATGTATGGAACAAAACATCAGGTGTTAATAATTCGTGAATTCTCTGAGCCCAAAGTGCAAAAAGAAGAGAAATACTAAAGAGAGATTAAAGTATTTTATCTGACTATATGACCACGATGCAAATTTTACTATATTCTTACAATTCTAATGAAGATACGGATCACGCATTTAAAAGCTACATACGTTATGAAATTGTATTTCTAGTACAAAAGTATCATCATATAAATGCATGTTTCAGATGAGTAGGTATGCTTACTTCACATATTTGGGGAACTGGAAGAATAAGAATGTCCTATTCTTATTCTTCCAGATTAATTCTTCACAGGAAATAGCTTTATTATCATCAATTTCCCCACCTGTTGTAACTTTGTGATAATCAGAGGTTCAGATGAGCCATAGATTGGTTTAAAGAAAATAGACGAAATATTGGTTCTTACTCGTGTAACGTTTTTACTATAGTAGAATTATTTTATGAAGAGCAAGTCGGCAATAAACCGTGCGACAAGAGCAATGTATAGCTTACCTTCCCCCACGCGAATGCAGTGAAAAAATTTTACTAGAAGCGGCGCGCGCAAATGATTTATAGGCAGGTATGTGTCTCTTATTCAGATTGTATTGGTATGGAAGAAAGTCCATGCATCTGTCTCTGTCGCACGATTTATTGCTGACTTGGTCTTCATAAAATAATTCTACTCTACATACTTACCAAAATATATCGGATGCTTTTACAGTAAACTCTGAATGAATTAATTATCGTGTTATACATGTTATTATAGTTATTATCATGTTATATATGTATTCAAAATCATGTTGCTGATAGATGGTCATGAATTAATTGATAGATGAATATGATGGTAAATTTATTATTTTACCCCGAAATGATACTACGCTTTACCAGGAACAAATTCTATTCTATTCAAAAATTGCTTAACGTTACCTTAATAAGAAAACTTCACCTGACAAATATTGCCAATAAAAAATGTTTGACATAAATGCACTATACTAGTTCTGACAATTATTTTAAATTCCACGAATTCTTGATATCTCGGTATTATCAAGAGCCTTTAAATGCATTTTTAACTCAAATATTTCTTGATATCACCCCTAATGGTTTTTTATTATTTCAATAACCGTTGGTGGAAGTAACCTTCGTCCTTTCACGGCAAAAAATCCTTTCTATCTCTCTGATGTAGAATACAATAGATTAGTTAGTGGAGCTTTTTAAGTGCTTATAGGGGTAGCTCGTAAAGGGCATCCCATAGGGTCACTTAGGTGGTTGTTTGAAAGGTCAGTGAGGCACATGGGAAATTATACTCGTAAGTAGATAGTTGTTAAAACGGAGATTGGACTGCTACTATTTGACTTTCGTATGGACGGAAACAAGAATTAATAGGGGCAAATTAGTGTGACCAACGGAGAACCTAAAGTGTTGAAGTCTTTATGAATTTAATATATTATAATATAAAAATGTTGACAAGGTTGTTATAAATATTTTCAGTTAACCAGCTCAATATATATTAATGCTTGCTAATGTTATTGCATTGCATTTTGCAACGTTTTTTTTTATTTTGTGCAATCAATCTTTTCGGCTTTTCAACTCCAGATTACGGACTCCAGAATAATACGGATTATAATTATTTTACAGGTAATTTTTCTGCATATTTTGCTCTTTCAGGCAAAAAATGTTTTAATTATAGTATTAAATATGAGCAGCGCAATTATTTTTATTCTTCGTATCATCAAGACCATTGCCTGAATATAATTCTTCAAATAACATACAATACCTCCTGAAACCAATACGTATCCAATATAATAAATTGCTTACAAAGAAATATTGGTGTTTCTGTTTATTTACAATCTTTAAAAATATTTGAAGATTAAAATGAAACTCTGTTGTAATGTTAATGTTAGTATATCGCTATCTGGGCCTAGAATAATAGAATTCTTTGAAAACTAATTGTTTTAGAAAAAGAATGTTAAATAAAAAATAATTGAAAGTTTTTGGAACTATAATTGGTGATGCTGGTAGGTTGATAGATGAAACAGAATAGATTCATTGCAATGAAGATGAACATTTATTTTCTTTAAGTGGGATGAATTCTTTATCTAGGCATCGAAGGATCAGTAAGCCCTTCATATAATACTAGAGGAAGTATATTAAACAAGTTTTTCTTGAGGTGATACTGAAATTATCCTGGGTCTATCTTCCTATTTATTTATTCTCTCAATGGCTATATGCTAAGTCTCTTAAAAGTATAAAATCTCAATAATTTTTATAGAAAAGCAAAATTAAAAATAACATTTAATTATTACTTACCTAATAATTATTTACATTTGGGATTTCTACCAATTCAAATTAAATAAAAACGTTTTTATTCTAACGTTTTGGTTTTAATCATTGTCTTTAGAGAATTCGTATATTTGTTACATGGTATTTCTTGTAAAACATAAAAGGCGCAAATCTTTTATGTGAAGGCTTTCATGTAATTGTTTTATTTAATTTTATTTTGGCCGAAATGCCAGGAACTAAAAGACAAATAAAATTCATATTTTTCATCAAAGAAATAGCTATACCGTTATAAAACAAAATTGAGGAACTCTTTATTGTACTAGAAATGCGCAGCATTGGCGGAAGATTTGCATCTGAGCCGTACTTCATGAAGTTTTTATAGGACAAACCTTTTTATTGTAGGAGGATTATTTTAAACAAAACGGTACAACAGCTCAAATTGCTACGACAACATTTTATTTAACAATTTTAACCTCTTAGCCATAAAGCAGTGGCGACCGGTGTAATTTTTGTCTGGGGGTGCAATCGATAAAATAATTACAAACGAAAAATTAAAATAAACTTACCTATGTCCAAGCCTGAGGTTATTTATCTAGAAAATCCATTCGTCTGTTCTTGGAACTCGCAAAAACGTCAATTAAAAGATCATTAAAATCCAGATTTTAATAGTCTGGAATCGCTGCAATTAGCACTTCTCCATACTTATCATGCAAAGTGAATTTTAGTCTGTCTTGCGCCATTGTATTTCTTAAAAAGTTTTTAATTCTTTTAAGCGTTGAAAAACAGCGTTCACTCTCAACACTTGTCATGGGTATGGTGCAAATTAATTTTAATAATAAAACAGTACCACTAAAACAGTCCGTCAGGTTTCGATCTATAAATAATTGCAAAATTGCTAAGCAACTTGCTGCTTCACCAAAATCTTCCGTGCTGTATATAACCGGTAATTCACTTTTCATTTTAACTTTGTCCAAAAATCCATAAGTTTTCGTTACATTGTTAAAATCTTGAATGGGGAATTGTTTCTCATAGTCACTAAATTTATTGAGGAAAAATAGTTTCGACGCTAACAGGTGTTCTCTAAACTCAAATCTGTCTTTAGTTTGGGTAATTAATATATAACATACTTCCTTTGTTTGTGCAGAAAATGATATGTCATTATGGGATCGTATTGTTTTTTTTTCAGGCGAATTTAAGGAATCAGTTGTCCGGATTTTTATAATTGCGTCTTCAAATTATTCAAATAACTGTTCATCTTGACAGCATTCGATGATCGAGACTGAAACCCTTTAAAGAGGATTTCACAATGAGACATGACCTTGACGAAACACGCGAGCCAGTATTTAAAGTTATCGTTATTTAAATAACCCAATAACATTTTAGCTTGATTTTACTTTTCCGCACTCAACTATACTAGCGGAAAAGTAATGTAATCGTGTAAAGAAAAATGAAAAAAAGTTGTTTTCGTTTATTTTGTATTGTAATCATTTCCCGCAGTGAAAAATACATTCTAAGCATTCTTTTAAAAGTTCAGCACTTTCAGAAACGGTTCGTAAAGTTCGCGTATTAAAATTCCGTTATATATTCCACCGAGTATGCCTCCATTGCGATCTCTTCCCTCTCGTTGTGGTTATAAAAATACAACAACACGTGACCACGTAAACAGCCCAGATTCAACAGGCAATACAATGCTATACAATACAATACAAGACAATGCAATAGACAACCTGATGCAATAAATACACTTGCGTCAAAGCTTACAGAATAAACTTTGCTTTTTGTTTTGCGTGGCCGTGCAGTGCACGCAAATCTCATATACATGCGTATAGAAATCTCCTGTTTCACGCGCCCGAGTCCTCTCTTTCTAACACATGGTTAAACGGTCCTCTGATGTGTGCTAGATGAAAACTGGAATTGCAGATTTAATATCCCGTAGATAAATCTGACAAATTCTAGGGCTGACGACTCTCGCGACATCTAACAAGCTGTAAGCGAGACTGTTATATATCGGAACATTCGATGTATAATGATAATGTAATGTATAGTAAACACCTAATATGTATTTTTAGAATTTTTTAAGGGAGCTCACTGCACAAATGCACTCTAATAATATGAAGACGAGTAAGGAAATCGCAATAATATTGCGCCACCCCCTCGCTCATATCGACCTCTGGAGCATGCCTCTAGAGGCTTCGATTCAAAAAACAAAAGTTAACACGTTGTTCGCAAGGGTCGATTTACTATGCTGATTTCGTCAAAATGCCAAAATTCGAACAAAGAGCATTTTGTACATCGACCTAAAGATTTCGTGACACACACACGAAAACAGCCGTTTAGTAAATAGAAGATGAGTACGCCTCTGTTCATTAAACGAAGGTAGGACATTTTGAGTATTTAATGTAAAGGAATTGTTGAACAGGTTCAACAATTCCTTTACAATTTTGATCGTTTTTAAATGTATTGTTACTCAAAATAGTGATAATTTTTTACTTTAGCGTAAAACTCTGAAACCCTCACCAAAATTTGGCTGCCCCCCTATTTTATTGTGAATTGATTCTTTGAACAAGAATCTGGCTTCAGTTTTTGACGGTCGGACACAGTTTTCGAGAAAACGAATTTTGAACTTTTCCGCACGTGGCACCACTTTTTTTTACCAAATAACTTTCACTTTACATTACGTAGATACCTAATATTAATGTAAGTAGTTCCTACGGTACTTCCTTTATGCGTATCATCAGTGGCGGCTGGTCAGGGGTGGCAGGGTGGGCAGTGCCCAGCCAGCTGTTTCCTAGAAGAAGAGGAACACACAGTTCCAAAGTTCGTTATTTATTGTTTATAGAAATTAGTGAAGATATAATTATGTAATATGTAATTAATTAAATACATTATATACATAACAACAATAATACAATGAAAAGTTCTGATTATACCTGTATATACTAATACTAACAGCGCAACCGTGGTGGAAAATTGCAGTGCAAGTAAGTGCAGCAAATCACTTTTCTAACCGTGGAACTAATAGTTATCGTGGTTATGCCTAGCGTGGTGGGTGCCGGGCTGGGTGGCAGCTTACTCGAGTCTCGAGTAAGCTGTGACATGGGTGAGCTAGACCACCCTGCTGAAGATGTCTTTAGCAAAGCGGGGAAGGAATCGAGAATCTCCGATCAGTCCTGTCTCCGTATTTCCCGTTCTCCGAAAGATAACTTATAAGATCATTGAAGGACAATAAAACTTTTTTCGACCTCGTTATAGATCACTTTGCTGCCACAAAAGATATAAGAATCCAGTTAAAATATAAACAATGTTGAAGCGACTTTCATATTTAATTCTTTTTTTAAATGCTTTCCTTCTTATTACACGTAAACCTCACCTCTACCTACGTCACCTATAATCTTTTGATTTTATTTTTATAATATATATTTTATTTTTATTGAAGTTATATTTTATTTTGATTAGAGTGAATTTTCTGTTTAATTATTTATTATCTAATTTGTTATATATTTATATTTTTTATTCCGCAAGTTTTAATTATTTATTTTAATTATTCGAGGATGATTTTATTTTTTATAGAATTTATGATTTACTTTTTTAAATCCAGCAAAAATACCATTTTTTTTTGTCTATCTATCGTGTTATGCCTTATCCACATATTCCCTATCCCCTCTTCTCTAGAGAACACTCTAGACCTCCTCGTGATTCTTATCAGACTCTGTACACTGTATTTGTTATGTTATTAAGTAACATTATTTTGGTTATTAATGTATTAGAAAATGTGTAAATATAAAAATTGTGTAGCATTCATAAGAGTCTATACTAGTTTTATCCAATTTTAGTGCTATGCATTTTCAACTTGAAAGCTGAAAGAATATTAAATCTTAACATATACCTACTTGTACAATGACTAACATAGAGTGATGAGTCAAAGTTTTGTTTTTGTACTATATTTTACTTCATTATTTTGTACTATATAACCTACTAATAGTTAGTTGTTGCCCACCCATAACAGATCACCACGAGCCGCCACTGCGTATCATACATTAAAACCGTTATAAAACTTATTCATTACGATTTTCTTAATCGTAATGAATAATAAGTAATGTATGATATGTATGAAAGAAGTATTTTACAATCTATTTTATTAATGTTAGGTATGTATGTAATCTAAAGTGAAAGTTATTTGATAAGAAAAAGTGGTGTCACGTGCAGAGAAGTTGAAAATAATTTTTTTCGAAAACTGCGTCCGAAAGCCAGATTCTTGTTCATCACCCTCGAAAGGGTGGTCATTTTGGTAATTGTATACGAAATTTTAACTACCCCCCTATTTTCGAGGGTGCTGGAGACGAATCTGGCTTCAGTTTCATCCGCTCGGACACGGTTTTCGAGAAAATGAATTTTCCACTTTTCCGCATGAGGCCATTTTTTCTATCAAATAATTTTCACTTCACACTACATAGATAGCTAATATTAATACCAATAGATACTACAACACTTCCTTTACACATATCATATATTAAACCGTCATAAAACCTATTAGAAACTTTCGATGTTTAGTTACTTCAAATGTGTACAATGACAGGCAGTTGGCATCGTCAGGTTAGGTTACGCTAGTATCCTTCAAAATAACAGCGTATTTAGTTGTTAATATTCAGAGTTAGCTTTTGGAGCCTCTCTGTATGTATGTAGTTTCATCGAACGACACGGAGGGCGTACGAATTATAATGGACGACGCCAACTGCAATTCATTGTATTTTGGTGAGGATTTGAGAGTTTCACACTAAAGTGAATAATTACCAAAATAGTGCATACTGTATTGTGTTTCATTGTGAAATTGTCATTGTGAAATGTATTTCTCGTGAAAATGACACTGTTAATCTAAATCATTGGCCAATTGTATGACTTAAACATTTTAATAGTATCACAAGACATCTGAGCATACAAGGAATATTTAGGGAACGGGACCTTCAATCAATCCGGATCTCTCTGTATAAGAGAAGCGCCGATTCCTAAAAACTGCGACAGTTTCGCATCAACAGTGACCGCTGGCGCTTATGCCGTCGACCCGCGCCAACCCTCCAGCAAAGCAGAAAACCCCTGTTATGCCATTATGCCGGCGGAAGCCCGAAGGGTGGGGAGGGACGGAGTTGCGTGTGTTGGGGTCTCCGCTTCGCCGACGAAGGTGCGGGATCGACTTCGCCGCCCGACTATCCGACAAATCCAACGTACTTCGTAGTTGATATTGAGACAGCACGAGAGTACGAGTAGGTCAACCGAGGAGCAACAGGTGTGTAGGCTAAAATGTGTGTTTGTATGTGACGAACCGCGCGGAAAAGGTGGATTATCGGCGGAGAAAATGAAAGTGGAGGAACCACTTTGGTTGTCGGAGAAAATAACCGATTATCTGTGAGCGATCGCGCGCAGAAACTTGCTGGCATTGGGTTTCCATATAAAATCTTGTGTGTACAACTTTACCAGTAATTTTTAAGCAGTAAACAATAAGTGCTTCAGGTTTGATTCGCCGAACGTTTGGAATCAAACCGTCAAAACCAAAATAACACCATAATCTTTCAACGATTTCGTGTTTTACAAAATCTATTAGAACTAACATTAAACAACCTAAACCCGCTATCGGAGTGCACTTTGAAATGGGGACTAGCCGAAAAGAATCAGCTGTATCGTGATCTAATTGGATCGTAACCTCTCTTATCGGGAGTTTCGCATGTGTGCCGTACAAACAACTTTTCGCATTTTTTCGGAATAAGTGCTTCGAGTCTTCAATTGTTTACCAAGTAACCTGTACGGCTGCATCGTACTACTGATAAGATAATGCGATAGCGAGTGCATGGCATTCCTGTTGATACAAAAACAATTTCATTGTTAATCGCTTTGGTATGTACTGGATAAGTGAAGTGCCTAGTTGGATAATCGGATAGAAGAATTGCGCTGTATCGATTGTTGCATTCATCCTTGGCCAAAACTCCGGGAAGATGCCCTTGAGCACTGTTTGTGTCAGTGTGAGTATTGATATCGACTGTTAAAATATTTTATAAACACATTTTCATTAAATATGTATAATGTAACAAAAATCCATCATAGTTAAAGTGGCGTCTTACGGATTTTATGTGTACCAGGTTAGTCACCTAAAATTGACCCCCCCTTTATTTCTCTTAATTTCAATCGAATCGAAAAATTCAAAAAAGGATTTTACATGATTTTTTATAAATTTTGTGAATATTTAAACAAATTTTCAAAAACTCTGCAAAATGAAAGGGGGCGAACATTTTTTTATTTTTTTTAAATGGAACACCCTGTATTTTTTTACTTAAAAAAGTTACCCACAGTTTTCTGATCACAAAAATATATAATTGTTGTATCTTGATAAGTATAGTTCTTGAGATATTCATACAAATATATAGTCACATCACAGGAAAAAGTTTGGCCAGATTTTTTGAATTTTTCGATTCGATTCAAATTAAGAGAAATAAAGGGGGGGTCAATTTTAGGTGACTAACCCGGTACATGGAGCGGCCATAAATGAAATCATTACTGATTAGTATGTAAATGATTAATAGTTTTGGTACTGTCTATTTATTATGACCAATTAACCACCTACTTACGTCTACAGGTATTTATGTTGTCCAAATATGCAACATCGAAATTAAGTGAGATGAAAATTACATCATTATGAACTTTTATGTATCTTTAGTGATCATCAATTAATAAGGTTTTTGTCACAGGGATAAACAAAGGCTATTCCTATCTGTTTTTCTATTCCATAACGTAACATTTAAGGTATCTGCCCACTACACCGTACCATACCAGGGCCGTAACCGTATCGACACATGTAAACAAAATATAATTTGCATCAATGGTCTGGTCATGGCACGCTACGGTGTTGGCCGGTGATGGAACGATCTAGTGGACGTTGTCTGATACAAATTAATGCAAGTTATATTTGTTTGCATGTGTCGATACGGTTATGGTCCTAGTATGGTACGGTGTAGAGGGCAGAGAACTTTACTAGAAACATATTTAAATGTAAGATCGAAAATTAAAAAAAAATCCTTCTTGATTAAAACTATTTAACTGCATCTTAACTAATTTCATAGTTTATACTGAGCAACTTACTCATAGTATTATGTGAAAGACTGACGATTTAGATTTCTTATATGAAGCAATAGCTAGCTCAAGAGCTAATTAAGAAACTTTTAATAAAAGAGAGGGAAAAATTAATGAACAGATTCATATGAAGCAATAGCCAGCTCAAGAGCTTATTAAGAAACTTTTAATAAAAGAGAGGGAAAAATTAAAGAACAGATTCAGGAACAGAAAATAAATTTGACGATTATCTGCGATACATTAAATGATATTTATTTAACGCCATGAAAACTTCACGATATAATAGTATTTATTTAGGAACGTACACCAAGACAAAAATAACTAGTAAAAAAAATTATGAAAAAACTTTAACACGTAAATCTTAAGATTTCGAAAAATGAAAATACCTAAAAACAGTATGTAAATTATACGAAACCGAGTAACAAGGTTACTCGAGTTGTTAAGTTAAAAAAAAAATAATACCACTGCATTATGTGACCCAAAGCCACAAGAATCAGGGGTAAAGAGGGTAAATGCAAAATGGAAATTAATTATCTTATTAATTATCTCTGCATAAAAGAATATGTGAGGTAATTACGATTTTCTTTTTGCAAAAATCAAAATATTTTATTGTTATACTGTTACTTCATTTGTTATTCACCCTGTATATTTAAATGGCCATAAAGATGATGTAAAATAAGGATTTCAGTAAATTCTCTATCGGTATATTTATTATGACTAGTTTCTGAAAGATTTACGAAAAATATGAGATACCTTAACTAATTACTAAAGTGAGTCAGTTTTTAAATACTTACCGGAATACCACTTAAAGCTGATGTGATTTGAGTAAAATTTTGTTAGTTTATGATATTAGAAATGAAACGAAATTTGTACATATTCAAGCGTTTTCGTTAAAATTCGTTTTTCTTGACGTATTTGGGGTATCTTCGAGTTAAATACTTGGCCTATTTAAAAAATACATTTTAGGTTATTTAATATTTTCACTAAAAAAAAAAACTGAAATTATGTGATCTAGATGGCTGTGGAATAGAATAGAACGCTTCTATCTGCCATTTTCTTCAGAAACAAGAACATACCTATATATGATCTCAAGCTCATTACTTTCTTCCGCAAGGGTAGTCGTAAATGCAAAAACTGTCGATATACATACTTAATTATATTTACTTCAAGTTATGTATCATATGCTGCTTATGTGATTGTGAAAGCATTCAGTGATCAAATTTCTTTGCAAGGTACAATAAATTTTTTGGCATATTGATAGACCGATCATCATTCTGTAGAATTGATCTAGGTAAACTGTTAAATAAATGTTCTTAATTATTGGAGTTCAGTACAGCCCGTATCGTTACTGGGGTGGGATACGAATACGAGTATCTGGGGTTCCACAAGGGTCCGTACTTGGACTCTTCGTGTTGGAGAATAGTTTTTCGTATAACTTTGGCAGGTGATGACCTCACTACAAGAGCCTAAATCCCACTACTTAAAACTTAAATTATATGACAATTCAATAATAGATTAAAAACCTCATGCTCCCTATGATAGAACGCCACTGGCTTGGGTCTTTAAGTTGTTAAGTTCAGGGCAAATATAGCTAGCGCAGTGGACTTTGATATTCCATGTTCTGTCCGCTATCGTTTTTATAAAAAGAAAACCCTTCTCTCATATTTTGAAATACAGGCTTGAAACCTTCAGCTTCTAATTACTAACATGTTTAAAATTTGTAAAGAGTTTGTATTTTTGGCCTTGCTGAACTGTTTTAACCTGATATTAATTTGATCTATGTTAAGATCGTGTTATTAGTATATATCTTAAACTAACAGCATATCTGCGTGTTTATGGTCGCCTACTTCAAATAATACAATTATAAATTATAAACTAATACTATTGGCTATCGTGGTATCATAGAAAATGTATTACATGTATATATAATCTCTTATATATTTAGGATCTATTTTTTTTATATGTAAATAATCGAAAAAATTTAGCGTCTCTAGTTGTTATTTATATGTCTGTATATCAGGAGATTCAATTTTCTGTAAAGTTTTTTTATCAAAGTTAAAACACCAAAGAAAAATTTACACCGTCAGCATTATTACTATTTACGTAACTATTTTTATTTAAATAATATGCACAATGGTTTATCTCTTTGCAGTTTTATCATCTGTGTGCGTACTTAACTTCACTTTTACCGCTCAATTGTTTCTGTTGCGATTAGCAACTATAAATAACCGCTTCTTTGTTTACTCCAACCAAATTGGAAATGAATTATTCGTGACACGTTGCTCGTAGAAGCATCGCCCATATCCTTGGCTATAAAATGAATTATTAATGTTGAAATATCGCCGCACTACGTTTTCAGAAATTACTCTTCCGAGAAAGAACGGATATGTGCAGATTATGCAGTCTGTTTGTTTTATGGCAATGCCTATATGTCCCGCCCGTGCTTTTGTAGGAATAGAACACAGCTAGAAAAGACATTATGCAGGGCGGGGTACCTTTCTCCAGCAATACCTAAGGTTGGATAAATCAATCAAGTCGTGTATACAGTCAACAGCTAAACATGTCAAAGTAGTATCAATACACTAGGCTCAAAATTAAGGGATGTAATATAATCAAAAATTTTTAGGTGATTTTCAAAGGGCTGTTGGAGGGTTAGAAAAAGATAGTCGCAGATCTGTAAGAATTAATTATCAAAATCAAAACTGACTTTTTTTGCTTTGAACGACGATAACTCCGAAAAATCATCGTTCAACTTTTAGACCACTCAAATTAAAGAGGATAAAATTATATGGATAAGCTTTATGATGAAATCACTGAAAAAAATTTATTGAAGTCTATGGCAAGCTAAAATTTGTAAAATTTTTTTTCGATGATTTTTTTTAGTCTTTTGAAAGGCAAGCAAAAATTTGAAAATTTCTTTTCCGATGGTTTTCTTAGGATTACTCAAAAACTGCTGGCGGTAAATTTTATGTAATTTTGAACTAAAAATCTGAAAATTAGAAACTTGGAGCTTCAATTTGCTTTTTTTAGAAGTGCTCCGCGACTATTTCTCTTCAAGCTCTTTGAGAATCACCTAAAAATTTAGGTTTTTTTACATCCCTTAATTTTTGTGCCTAGTGTATTAACAATGCGAATTCTGAATTGATGAATTCCTGGACTGACTATGAGATGTCTAGAACCTATCAGTTTTGATCATCTCATTAAGACAACAAGTTGGGTGACGAAACGTACATAGAGTCTAGTAAGATATTTCGACATCTTAGAGAAATCTTGTGTTTTTTATTCACTTATGACATAATTTAATCTTTCTTATTTTTTGTAAAAAGCTTATATTTTGAACATTACCTGTCGTTCTTTCATTTTATTCGATAAAGCTATAGTTTACCCCATTCTTAAAGACTTTTAAATAGTGTTTATAAGTACGAATTTATAGCTCATTTAAAGATGAATTTAAATTATTATATTCAAAGAACTATCATCTTAATGCATAAAAACTGCGGCAGTGTCATGTAATAGTAATACGAGTAAGAAAATCGCAATAATATTGCGCCGCCCCCTCGCCTATATATACAAGGCACCTCCGGATCAAAAAACAAATGTTACCACGTTGTTCGCAAGGGTCGATTTACTATATTGATTTTGTCAAAATGCCGAAATTCGAACGAAAAGCATTTCGTACATCGACCTAAAAATTTCGTGACACACACACGAAAACAGCCGTTTAGTAAATAAAGATTGCAGCTTCGTTAAATATATCGAAAATATATGAGCAACAATTAGAGCTGCGCACTAAATGCAATCAGTAGCAACGCCGTATATAAACTACTAGAGATATGCTATAAAAATTTATATAATGCGCACGTGCTCAAACATGACGGAAAATCTAAACTAAATTGCCTGTACCTACATTGATTCAAATGTCTAAAATATACGTGACGGTATTTGGGCTGCCACGGAGTTACTCGACTGTACTACAGCACTCTTACGGTAGGCAGCTTTAGACTAGTTGCTAACATGGAGAAATATGTTTACTAGTTGTAATGCATTTAAAACAAGATAATGAAACATCATCTAAGAAAGGACTGTAAATTGTCTGCATTGGTTATAACTACTTCTTATATGACGGTAAATCATATAAAATAAAAAAAATGTATATACAGTGGAACTTCGGCAATTCGGACACCCTGTAATCCGGGCACTCCAGTCAATCGGACACCCGTTACAGTTCGGACACTTAGATTTTTACCTCTGTAATCCGGACACTGACCACAAAGCTCAATTGGTGTCAAATGAAGAAGATGATATTTCGTTGGCCGATCTAAGAAAAAGACTCTCCTACTTGAAGAAACTACGAAAATGGATGACTTGAATAAAATGTTAACGAGTTATAGATCCGAACAGTGAATTGGCT
This sequence comes from Rosalia funebris, assembly GCA_037954035.1. Taxonomy (NCBI): domain Eukaryota; kingdom Metazoa; phylum Arthropoda; class Insecta; order Coleoptera; family Cerambycidae; genus Rosalia; species Rosalia funebris. Next base: position 40,322,868 of record JAZFAV010000015.1, read on the forward strand.
GATGAGGAAATTACAAACTGAGTGACAGGAAGGGATGAAGTAGCTGCTGATATTGTTGGCGACGAAGATATAATTGAAGTGGTACAATCAAACAAAAATGATGAAGAAGAGGATGTTATTGAAATTCCGACAAAAATCAAAAATTCAGAAGCCGTACAGTGTTTTTCAAAATGTGTGCAATAAATTATCAAGAAGTCGTTTTAATAAAAAAAAATCTAGAACTAACAAGAAAGCTTCACAACGAGAACATTATTAAAAAAAAAAATAGTGCCTTTTTGACTTGAAATATATTCCTTTTCGTATGTAGTTTCGCCAGTTTCATATGTATGTACGAGTATATGTACATATTTGTGTCCTTACATTTAGAATATGTCGATTTGTAAAACATTTGATTTAATGTTGGAATAAATAAACTTAACTTCATAAATGTTAATCAAGGACGTTCATCGAACTTCGGTAATCCGGACAATTCACCAATCTGGACGAATATCTAAACTATATCTGTCCGGATTACCGAAGTTCTACTGTATAAATTTTTTTATGCTTTTTAACTCATATGTTGGATTGCTTGACACTTAGAAATTACAGGAAGTGTTTGGGAAATGTAACAATTGAGAAATTTTTTTATTTTTTGATGAAATATGACAAGGTAATTATTACAAACATCATTGTATTTGATTTTAACAGATATTGTACCAGACTGCAATGCCATGTAGAATGTTAAAATGTAAATTGCCAATTGTTTGTCTCAATTTCTCTATTTTGTATCCTCGTTATAAAATAGAGAACTTAAAATATGAAACGAACTGGATCAAGCTCGAATTGAATATTGCGAGGTCAACAGTCTATTAAAAAACACAAAACAATATTTGTAGTTAGCTCGCAATTACTTTTTGCCTAAATTAAGTGTTAATGGATTTTCCTGTGGCGCGATCCTTCAGCAGGAATTCCAATCGTCACGATGACATGGAAACTTTAACATAATTATCAGAGTTTGTTTACTAAACCTGTTGGCATTCCATTGACTAAATTATTAAAGTTTTTAGACACCTGTAGCAGTAATTTACTTACATAAAGTACGTATTGTAATTGCATTGGTATCCGCCTAAGTTTTCTGTTTTTGTGCCACATTTTGTCTGTTCCTTTCATCTTTTAATAACGTTGTCATAACGTTCCTGCAACCACCGACATTCGCCTACACAAAATATAAGATGTATAAACATTTCACTTATCCTTCTCGTTATATTTTACATTTTTTTCATGATATTATGATATAACTATCTTAAATAAATTTGGGTGTTTGAATTGCGTCGTCTGAACACCCAGATACGTGTATTACGATTTAGAGGCTGACCATAGAATTATTTGTACCTATTCCCTTTCGGGTAGCTACTACAGTATTCTTTCAGACCTTCTATTACATATTTGGCTCTTACGGACAAAGCAACAGCAGCACAATATTATAGAATGAGAATGGAGACAGTAATATGTAATATAAAACTCACTGTCCTAGCTGCTAAATCATGCTGATTTAGTTCTGTTGTATAATAAATGCGAGAGATGATAATATCGGGTATCCCGCAAGGAATGGATACTAGACCATTGTAGATATTCAGCGAATAAGCAACTTGATTAATTTGGAAAGTTATTTGTATTATTATCAGGAAGGATATCCGTATATGAACTCTCGTATACTCTTGCATAGTTTCTATTGAGTAGGCGAATATATATCGCCACTATTTAACATTTTGTGTTTTTTCCTTTTGCACAATTTGTAATATTTGATACATATATAATGATTTTATTTAGTTCTTATATCAGGCTTCTATTATTAACGTCAGTATATGTGATCTTTTAAATCAATAAATGTCTATTCTACAGTATATTGTGGTACAATCTATTTTACCACGTACATTATGATAAAAGTGTAGCTAATTTATTGTATTGTATACAGCGAACGAACACGTAAATATTGTAAGAAATTTGTCAAAAATCATATTTATAAACATAATTTTCGCCAAGAATCATGTTTATCAATCAAACTGCTAACTTTTAAATTGATTCAACACTAAATTTTTACTTTGCCGCGCTCCGGAAAATACGGAAAAGTAAAAATTTAGTGTTGAATCCGGTGAATAGTGTTCCGGTACTATATGGAAAAGTAATGTACTCGTGTACAAATTTTGTTCTAGGGTTTATTTTTCGTTTGTCGGCCTAAAAACAAAAAAAAAATGGTTTTTAAACCATTTTGTGTGTGTGTGTGTGTGTGTGTGTCGTTGTCGTCGGCATTTATTCTTGTTAGCACGATAACTCAACTAAATCGTGTCGCATCGATCGGGTTTTGACTGATTCTGATCGGGGACGCCTCCCAGACGACACCTATTGATTTTGAGGTGAATAGAACACACTCAACCCTGTCCATGGGTCATGAGAAAGCACGATGGTGGACTATTTGAGAAATGTTTCTTGTTAGCACAATAACTCAACTAAATCGTGTCGGATCGATCGGGTTGTGACTGATTCTGATAGGGGACGTCTCCCAGACGACACCTATTGATTTTGAGGTGAATAGAACACACTCAACCATGTTCATGGGTCACGAGAAGACACAATGGTGGACTATTTGAGAAATTGTTTTTGTTAGCACAATAACTCAATTAAATCGTGTCGGATCGATCGGGTTTCGACTGATTCTGGTTAGGGACGTATACCAGACGACATCTATTGATATTGAGGTGGATAGGACACACCCCACCCTGTCCATGGGTCATGAGAAAGCACGATGGTGGACTATTTGAGAAAAATTGAAAAAAGTAAAACTGTCGCATAAAACACATTTATGTGTTGGTTTATTTTTTCTCGGCCACTCAATTTCGAGATAGAGATGTTCTACGTGCGGAGAAGTCCATTTTAAGGTTTTAAAACTGTTTAATTTTGAAATGTACAGTTGCAGTTTTAGCTATTTACTGTACTTGCTTCACTTTTTATATGATATGGCAGGACTGTCTTTCTTTAAAGAGATTATTATTATTATTATTATTATTATTATGAAGATACTGATGATTTTCTACAGTATACAATTCATCGTAATCTATGTTTATCTGACTTGAATAAACTCCTGTGGTAAGAATAACAAAAATTAAAGTAATTAGTATCTGTCTATGTCCATGTTTATCAACTACAGTTGCTGGTTATTATGGCGTGATTTGTCCTGCGTTAATTTGCCCGAATCTATAATTGTTTAATGATTGATGGCGTGATGACATTATCTCATTAAATGCCGATCTCTAAGTGTTGCTAAGTTTATATCCACTTTCCCTGTTGAATTGGGAGATATTTCATTATTTCAGTAGATTCTCTGATGACTCATGGATATTATCTGAGGATTTTAAGTCATAAATGCTCACCAATTCATCCTTGCTACTCAATCGAGTGTAGGATGTTCTTTGATTCTGTACTGTATACATCGGCTAGCCTGCCCTATATAATACCGGCCACAACTACATTTCAGTTGATATACTTCTTCCGCCTGAAATTTTGATGTTCATAATTCGATGATAGTATCTGCTATGTTTCTTTATTATTCCATACCATCTGCAATGTATCTTGAGCACTTTCTTCTTTCTAACTGTTACCAGTGAGATGTGTGGTAGTGTATGTCCAACTATTCTTTGGTTGTTTCTAATTATTTAAGTTTCGATTATTATATCCGTCTTATTTTCTTGTATTTGCATTGGTATTGCTGATTTTCTCTGCTCTTCTTCTAGAGTCCTTCTATATCGGAAAAAATAATGGTGAAGTGAAACATAGCTTTGATCTTGTGATTTAGATTTTCGGTATATTCTTTCATTCTGCTCAAGTTACATATTATGGTCTCATCAATAGGCTTCCCTGGAGTTACGACAGATATACATTTAATAGTACTTTCTTAATTCCCATGTACATTTGTATTGTCATACGATGATAAATAGTAAACATTTTGGTCTGGAGACAATAAAAATTCCATGCCGTGTGATTAAAGCCTAAAGAATGCGTATTAAGAAAGAGCGAAGGCGATATTATCAGCACGTTACGAACATAATTAAATATTTGCTGTTTTAATTTCAAGATAATTGCGGGGAAAGTAAGGTAATTAAACACTGAAAACGCGCTACAGGCGAGCAGCAAGTTGGTGTATGTGCAAGCGCCGCTTTACGGTATAGTTCTGGGTGTTGTGACGCTGTAGTTTTCAATGGCTAACATTAGCCAGGGTGTGAGTCAAATGCTATATTAAGAAAGGAAGAAATAATTTTCCATTATCACTTCATTTGCCAAAGAGATTTACATTTATATGAATGAAAATGTTGTTTATAATAAAAATTGCGCCATTAAAATATTCTGGACTAGGTTGGAACCTTTGGTGTGAAGATAACATTAACTTAGTTTTCCACAAACCACTATACATTACACTGGACGCACGTTTCGCCAACAAAGTTGGCATCGTCTGGAGATGATTAAAACTGCGTTTAATCATCTGCGTTGTGTTTAATAAAAAAGTAAAGGAAATGATGATTTACATGTTTGAAAATACGACGTGAATAAGTTTGTTTCATACATTAAGCATGCCAGCTTAATTAATTTGAGTTGCAATATTGTAAAAGTTTTAATATTACGTTCTATTTTGAATATTCTTTACCATAGTACGTGGAACTATATCATTAAATTTAACAAACCTCACTTCGTATATTAGACTAATTTTATCTTATGCAAATCTCCTTCATAATAACTTCCATATATGTATTTATGAATTTGGGTTACCTTTTAATTCTTGTTTAAATGAATAAAATCATATGCTTTCGATGGTAATTATTGAAATGACGGCGTTTTATCTGTGCTGCTTTAAAATCTTGAATTACACCTTTGAATCTGAAGAAAATTTGCATACAGACATTGAAGGCGGTTATTAAACTATTCGCTTAATTTACTTAAAACAACACTCATTCTTATATAGACGTCTATGTCGCTGTGCTCTATTTGCTAAAACTTTCTGTTTAACATATCGTTTTACTTACAGGGTTTCAGAATAATTTTTGGCATAACTTTAGATATACATACCTCAGATACAAAATAAAATGCAATAAAAACACCAAAGCGCATCACGAGGTAAATAAAGTTATAATTAACATTGTTCTGCCTCCTATGCTAATGATAATATTCGTAGTAACATAGTCAACATCACACACAGTGAATAGATCAAGGTAGATCATTGCACGTTCATAATGGGAAATTTAGTTCACTCCCTGTTCATGTGGCGAACAGGGATACATTGTTTATATCATGTGGGACTGTGTAGCACAGTCTTAACATCGATTAAATTAATCTCAGATTAAAACGGTTCGACGAGGTCAAAGATACAAGCCCTTAACCAACTTTAAATATGCCAGCAATTTAAAGCTGGCTTAAACCTGTGTTTTAAAATGTGAGGGAAGTGTTTTTTTCGAAAATAACTAGTATAAGTATACTTCGTTCTAACGTGACTTCTCTAACCGGGAAAGCGTTATCAAATAAGACACTAGCTTATAATTGAAGACACGAGTGGAACAAGGTGTTATGTACAAAAATCGAGGAATATACTCAAAATGCTTCAACTTGAACATCTTGAGATTAATACTCGTAGACTTTGTTAATAGAGCTTAGTATCACAATATTTTAAACACAAAGTATAAAATATATGAAAAAAATGTACAACAAATGTTTAAATTCGAATTTCTCAATATTACGTGTTATATGTTACATAACACCTTCTTCTTCCGCTTGCGTCTTCAATATCACTTTTTACATGTCAAAGAAGCTATCGCCATTAGTGGAAGACATGGATCAATAATCGACAGGACACGGAATATCAACGTCAACTGCACTAGCTGTATTCACCCTGAACCTGACAAATTTTGAAACGATTCAGTGGCGCTATGTTGGAGGGAACATGAGGTTTTTTATTTTTTATTGAATTGCCCTACAATTTTTGGGTAGCGGGTTCACTATATTGGTAACAATGGTATCGGTATGCCAGAAACTACCCAGAAACCCCGTACACAGACGTTTTGGTCGTATAAGCAAATAGGCAATTGCAGTTGAAAAACTTTTTATGTATGAAGAAATTAACAGGCGAGGACTTTAAGGTCTTCAAACCGATATATTTTGATTACTTTATACGTGGATTATTTAAACCATATAATTTGAAGAAAATCGTTGATTTTAAATAGCAGACAAACTCCCATAAATTTAACAAAATTTTGTTTATAATTTATATGAATTTGTACATCGATTTGATAGTTAACGTGGCAGATTTATTTTTTTTAAATAATTCATACTTTGTTTTCTTCTTTACATTAGCTTTTCAACGTTAAAATGCCTGAAACTTTGGCAATGTACCAAATGTTTTCTTCTTTACATTAGCTTTTCAACGTTAAAATGTCTGAAACTTTGGCAATGTACCACAAAAAATAGACCTTATTTTGTTTGACTTAAACTGAACCATTGTATATAATTAACTCCAAAAATTTAGTTAACAGTTTAATTACATTTTTGATTAGACTAAAGACTATAATAAAAAATAAATTAATTAATGAAAATGTGAGTATTCGAGATAATAGATAAAAGCAATATAAAAAGTGACCAAGATGTTGATGTTAATTCAAAAACAAATCCTTCGTTCAAAGACGTTTTTTGAACGGAGATGTATTTTCTCACAAGGAGTCAAGGAGTCGCATTTTTCTTATTTGGTTTTAGAAATAAGCGACAGCCTAAGGGAAGTAAAACAGGAAAATATGGGGTATATCTTAAATTTTTTATCCATGAATAAATTGCTGATGAATTTTCCCGATTCATTGCTTCCATTCTGAGTAACTTTTCTCAAATCAACTAATCTTAAACAGTTTTTGAAAATTTGGGCGCAAGTAAGAGCTTTTTGAGCAAGTAAATCAAAACTCAATCAAAAATTTGATCATAGATTTATATGTAATTATCATAAATGTATATTAGCAGAAAAGTACAGTTGTTCTTTTGTTCCAGTTACTTCTGTAGGTTATTTAATATTTACTTACGTATCATCGTTTCCAATTTCTATCTGGGATCTGGTTATGATTTATCTGCCTCGAGTACTTATTTCTTTATTTCCTCTTGATCTTGTGGTCTTTAATTCTCATCTATTTAATAGTCATTTCACCATTTTGATATCTGGTTTCTTTGTTGCAAATCAACATTCATACTTGGTACAAGATATGCACTGCAAAAATGTTTTTATCTTCATTCTTTTTCTTCTTTTATGTTCAAGCTCTATTATCACGAATTCATGAATGCATCATCTTACTGTTGGCATCGCCTATTGTTGTTTTCATACGGCGTATTTCTGTTATAATTTATTTAAGACAATGTTTTCTTGAGTCCTCATGATCTGATACATTCATACATACCATTCATTTACTCTTTCGTTACTTTATTAAAGCAATATATAAACTGTTTATTTATAAAGGTGGTCCAACCAAAACGCACGATGTTAATTGTAAATAAAACAAAAAGTTTTCAGAGAATTATCTTAATATTTTTTACTATGATAGAAGGATCTATGACAATTATGTGTGAAACAAAATATCGGCCATATGCTCGCCACGGCTTCGGTGGCATACCTCTATCCGATGGTCCATATTTTCAATGACTCTGAGATATAATTGAGGTTTAATGTCGTTAATGTGCCGAATTATCTCATCCTTTAGCTCTTGAATTGTTCTTGGCTTATTGACATACACTTTTCTTTTAAATATTCCCAAAGAAAGAAGTTCAACGGTGTCAAATCACATGATCGTGGCGGCCAATTAACATCGCCACGACGTGAGATAACACGGTCATTGAATTTCTCGCGCAAAAGTGCCATTGTCTCATTGGCTCTGTGGCAAGTGGCACCATCCTGTTGGAACCACATATCGTCCAGGTCCATATCCTCAATTTCTGGCCACAAGAAGTCCGTTATCATCTCGCGATAGCGAACACCATTCACGGTAACTGCTTGGCCGACCTCATTTTCGAAGAAGTACGGCCCGATGACACCGCCAGCCCATAAACCGCACCAAACAGTCACTCTTTGTAGATGCATCGGCTTTTCGACAATCACTCGTGGACTCTCATTTGCCCAAATGCGGCAATTCTGCTTGTTAACGAATCCACTGAGGTGAAAGTGTGCCTCGTCGCTGAAGATGATTTTCTTTGTAAAGTCACCATTCACTTCTGTCTGTTCAACCAACCATTCGGCGTATTGACGACGTTTGAAATGGTCAGTAGGCTTCAGCTCTTGAGTCAATTGAACCTTGTAAGCGTGTAAATTCAAATCTATTCAAAATTCGCATCAGTGATGTTCGTGAGATGTTCAATTGTTGGGCACGACGACGAGTCGAGGTTGACGGCTCTTCTGCTACACTATCGCGAACAACAGCAATGTTTTCCGCAGAACGAACTGAGCGAGCATGTACAGGTGTTTTCACATTTCCTACAGACCCGGTTTGTTGAAATTTGCGCACAATTCTCTCGATTGTGGACACATTTGGTCGATTATGCTGACCAAAAAAGTCACGAAGTGCACGAAATGCATTTTGATTTGAACGCCCATTTTCGTAAAAGGCTTCAACAATCTTAACGCGCTGCTCAATTGTGTACCTCTCCATGGTTGAATTTGTCAAACACTCAAACAAAGAAATGTCAAATTAAGTTGGACAAAAAACTTGACGTTAAGGTGTGATTCACAATTAACATCGTGCATTATAGTTGGACCACCCTATATTAAGGTGAGTAAATTTCTTCACTCAACGCGTAATCCAGCAGGTACATTTCTTTTCCTGTTAATGTTGTCATCCTTGGCATCGCCGTTAATAAACTGTGACTGTTGATGGATAGCTTCAAATTTGTACTCAATCGTATAACAAATGCCAGATGGCCTCTTTCAAAGGTAGGCAGTCGAATATTGACTTTGTTTTTCAGTTTATTTTTGGGGTAATAATAGTTTTAATGTCTCTGCAATTTAAAGTTTATTTTAATGTGTAGGTAGTAGATGGATAAATTTGTAGTATAATGCTCATGGTGGACCGGATATCCGTAAATATATACCCAGCGAAAGTGAGAAGATATTTTAAATATTTTATATAGTCTAACTTCTAGCACTTACATCAAAGGCCTAAACATTTCTATGGACTGAGGATTCCTTAAATCTAGGGTATTATTTTATAAAATTGTCTCTTATAAATTTGTCTTATTATCTACCACATATCTCTAAGGGCTCGCAACGGTTCAGTCGGTGCGTCTTTTGGCTGTTATCTCTACCTGATGTATCGTCTGCAAAGGTAGTAGGTCTGTGAATATTTCTGGAGTGGTAGGTAAACATTTGATAGAAGATAGGCCTTATTACGCTACCTTGAGGTACTCTTGACTGGATGGGATGTATGCAGGCTATTTACTCATCGTATCTATCAGTGCAGTATCTATTTATCAAATATGACAATACTAGGTAAATCGTTGAAGGTAGGTTTAATTTGAATAATAAACCTGGGTGCCATAACCTGGGTGAATAATAAACCTTATTGAAGGCTTGTGACACATTAAAGAACACAGAAGAGAACTTTTTATCTTCAAATGGCTTATTATTTCGACAACTTCGTGTACTTGCTGAGTGGTTACATGACCTTTACGAAAGCCGAACTGATACTCTGGAATAATATTCAGTTTTTCTAGGAATGGTTTCAGTCTTACTAGCAATAACTTCTCAGATAGTTTTTAAATGACAGGCTATGGGTCTATATGATGACAATTTTTCCACTGGTTTCCCAGATTTGGGGATTAGGATGATACCCAACTTTTTATTGAAATTGGAATTGTTTAGACTACGAATTGCATTGTAAATTTGGGTTAGGACGACCAATGATTTTTCTGGCAATTGTTTTATAACATGTCCTGTGATGAGGTTATAGCTTTTTTTAGGATTTAAGTTTTTGCGAATCATTTTTAACTTTCATAGAGAGACCCATTTGGGATGGAGTTTCTAGAAACTATGTAATGCCTTCTTCCTCTGGATTCTTAGATGGAAATGACTGGAAGACATTGACTAAGTGTTCAGCAAATGTTTCGGCTTGTTATTTATCGTCTAGCCCATGTTTTGGCTTGTTTTCTAATTGGTAGAAGTGGATCTTGTGATTTTTTTATTTTTGCCGTTCCTTTCTATAGCGAGTAGTTTTTATCATGTTTAGAAGTTAATCCTAGATTTTAAATGGTATTGAATATCTTGGGTTTTCTCATTGTTGAATAGTTCCTTTAGTTCTTTAACATATTTTTTCAATTTCGCCTTGTGGCGGGTGGTGGGTCTCCATTTGTCATCCACCTTCTTCTCAATTGACACCTATTGGAAATAACTTCTTTTGTCAGTTTAGAACAGCTTTGATGGTTATCTTGGATATTCACTAAAAGAGTTGCACCCCAGGCAGCTTATTGTATAGTTTTCTAGCCGTTTTTAGTAGGGTATTAGCAGTTATTATTTTACCAGCTATATATCGTACTAAAAAACATGATTTGACGAAAATTATTATGAATTTTTATGTCTCAAATATAAAATGGTGTGCAGGGTAATGATAATAAGTATCACACTAAGGTTATGTGGTGATACGTCCTGACATAGGACTATGAAATCAGTACAAGACGCCTAGAAAGACTTGATTGCGATATTACAATCTTCCACATTGAAGAAAAATTGTACATGACCAAGCACATAACCCTGAAGAATGCCAGTAGGAGAAGATGGAGTTCATTAGAATCTTATTTTAGAAATAATTTTTTTTATAATATTTATTTGAATCTTATATTTTTCTATTGAGTTTTCTTAAAGCTAATTTCAAACAATTAATTATGGTTTACTTGAATATTGCAGACTTCATACCCTAAAATTATTTCCAATAAACCAAGAAGCATTCTCCAACTAGATTAATATGTACATGACAGTTGACCTTTACTACAAGAATATTATTAATGCCGGCAATGAAATTTAGTAACCTTGAACCCAAGTTAATATAAATGTAATTTAACACAAAGCGTATTAAAATCTATACCCGCGAAATATGCTGTAAAATATAATTATCAATTATCACTATCAGTTTTTACGCAACTCACTGAGCGTGTTTTGATGTCCCGGACTGCGCTAAACATACATTACATACATAGGTCGAATGTCAGTCGTTAAAGTTCGCCGAGATTTATTATAAATTTTGGTAAATTATTTACGTGATGACAGATAGAATACGGAAAATTTTAGTTTACAGTAATTATTTATTATTGCGAGCAAGAAGTAAATAACAGATTTTCAAACAAATTGTACGTAAAAATTTATTAAAGTTACAAGTGATTTATAACTGTAAATATATGTTTCTCTGCTGTGGTATACACAGATGTTTATTACTTCCGTAGATTTTCTTGATCACGTTGGTTGATTTTAATATTTTGTGATTTATTATTAATGCCTACCGTCAAATATAATGTAATAGTTGATTAGAGGCTGTAGAAGAGACAACACGTTAACATAAATCAAGTGTTTATTGATTCTTCATATTTGTGATATAGGAGGAACTCGGAGGAACTTCAGTATGTGGTTCCCTAGACACAGAAAAAACATACTCAATTTATGACATATTTAAGGATTTTCATAAGTTTTTAGGATCACACTTGAGTATAAGAATTATATGTACATGTTAGAAATAAAGGGGTAACCACCCTAACTAAACACAATTTGTAAATTTTTACATTTCAATTACAGCATAATGGGTGTGTTCTTATATCAAATTCTATCGCAGACCGTCCCTCGCACGGTCTCTTTCTCTCTCGTTGGCGTTGGCGTGTGTCCGTACCAATTCTACAGCTCAAGAGAGTTAGATTCGGGTGGGATAAGTGGCTTTAACCACCATGGGATGGAATAAGTCGGTCGCTAACATACATAGCATAGCATATAATGGTCAAAATTCAATGTATAGAATCTCTATTAATTATAGAGTAACATTAATGCTTTAAATACAATTAAAAGATGTTATTATTTAGATTGGTTTATTTGATTACAATGTTATATAGTCCAAATTCATCCAGTAGTTCAATTTCTCATAATTTGTCAAAGTAATAAAGTCAATAAGTTTTCGTCGAACATTTAGTAAATTTATTATACTGTTGTTGTGATTATTAGTGGATCAGTTTTTTTATGGTAATAATAATAATTGCCCAACAAAAAATCCATTTACAGGACATATATGATAATTTTTTTACCACTGCCTCAGTAGACCTTGCACATCGTTAAAGTTGACCACACACATCTCTTCTACTTGAACACTCTACTAAGACACTCAAAGCAAAACGCTTCAAATATATATTTTACACTACTTTAATATTCATCACACACATCTCTTATAGCCGTTGTAAGAGATGTGTGTGATGTGTCTGCTACTAACACACTTCAAAGGTAAAACACTTCAAATATATTTTTTTAGGGATTTTCCTAAAAAAATAGGCAAGGGAAGAACCTCTGGGAACACACTTAAAGTTTTGTTAAATTGATGTTAAATAGTTAGTATTTATAATCATTGGCTATTCGTGCTTTAATCGTAATCTCATGAATTCGATAAGATCAGATAGATGGTGTCTTTTTTTAAATTTATTGTGATAGCAAGTTTTCAGTTTAATATTATTAATTATTTCAGTAGTGCACCAAGCTGGACATTTACGCTTAAATTGTCAGAGAAATTCCAAATCAACTTGAATGTGCATAATATTAACTTTATTTTTTTAATTATTCGTGCTGTCTGCGACAATGTTGCAAACGAAGTTGGTCTTGTAAAACAAGTTGCAACTCGTAATTTACATCGACGCGACGTACTTCATCATCATTAGGTCATCAGTCCGAAGACTGGTTGGACGCTACCCTCCAGCTTCTCCTATCTTGTGCTAACCTACGCATTTCGCTAATTGTGCTACAACCTACATCCCTTACTATTTGCGAACAGTAGTCTAATCTAGGCCTACCTCTGCCTTTCTTCACTCCTATTTCTGCCTCCACAATATCGTGGACTATTCCTCCATGTCTCAGCAAGTGGCCTACCATTCTATCTCTTCTCTTCTTTAAGTTTCTCCACATACTCCTTTTCTCGCCGACTTTCTCCAATACTTCTTCGTTTCTAACCCTATCAGTCCATGGTATTTTCATCATTCTTCGGTAACACCACATCTCAAAAGCTTCTAATTTCTTCCTACTTGCTTCCCCTACCGTCCAGGTTTCGCAGCCGTAAAGTGCCGTGCTCCATACATATGTTTTCAAAAATCTCTTCCTTGTTTCTAAGTTTATTACCCCCGAGCATAAAAGTGCTTTCTTTTTGTTAAAAGCTACTCGACCCTGCGCTATTCTTTGTTTTATGTCTTTATCGCTTCTTCCATCCCAATTTATTTTACTTCCTAAATAAGTGAAGTCTTTAACTTCCTCCAATCTTTCATTGTTAATTTGTACTTTCGTTTTTGCTCTGCTCTCGCGCCCTCTGCACACTAACACTTTAGTTTTGTTTTTATTCACCCTCATTCCGTATTCCTCTGTCAACACTGCCTCCATTTCGTTCAATGCTGATTCTAGTTCCTCCTTACTAGATGCTAATACTGCTATATCATCCGCGAATCTCAGCATTTTTAGTTTCTGTCCCTGTACTTTAATCCCGAAATCCACTCTATCTTTTACCACATTAATCGCCTCTTCGATGTACAGATTAAAAATTAGTGGTGATAGCGTACATCCTTGTCTTACTCCTTTCCTAATACCTACTTCCCTTTCCTCCCCTTCTACTTCTATAACAGCAGTTTGCTCTATGTATAGATTGTGTACTACTCTCCTATCTCTATACTTCATTCCCGCGCTCTTTAGTATCTCGAACATTTTTTCCCATCTTACGTTATCAAACGCTTTTTCTAAATCTACAAATCCTATATAAGCGTTCTTTCCTTTTTCTATTGTTTTCTCTAACATTACTCTTAGCGCCAGAATAGCTTCGCGAGTTCCCCTATTTCGCCTAAACCCGAATTGGTCTTCTCCTAGTATTTCCTCCGCTCTATTTTCCGACGTACTTATCAGACAGTAATATAGCGGATTAGTTTCTTTCTAGAGCGGACAGCAAACACGCAGAGTTTTTACCCTTTGGGATAATTATTTCGCGATAGGTGTGTACGCTCGCCTGTTCTCAAGTTAATTAGTTTTTTTTTGCGTTAAAAATAATGTGTATAATTAACTGGGAATTTAATTACACTATATATAGCCTGCAGGCACCAGTGGTTTGTTGTTTTTCTAGTATTCAATTTTCGTGAAAGACCATTGTGTGTTATAGCTGGTGGTTTGTTTTTAATTTTCAGTTAATTGTGGTGCACTCCCTGAAGTTGTTTCATTAAATTATATTGGACATGTAATGCTGAATTTATATTTTTGAAAGCTGACAATTAACTAAAATAATATATTTTAAAGCATATTTCGAAGAATATAAACAAATATTTATTAGCGTGAATTACGTGATTTATTTCGTTTTCTCTAGTGTATATGCACATTTTTTTATTGCGTATACAAAGTCGCTCAATTTCCTTCGATACCCGCTGGCGACCATGAACCAAAGAAGTTACCTGAATCATGTAAATTTTTTCTGTTTCGACAGTTTTCATTATCAAGCTGCATTTGTCACAAACAAAAGTACTTGTTAAGTGTTTCTCACACACTCTGCAGCAGGGGGCTGGTACTGCATGTATGTTACGTAGTGCGAGCCTGTAATTACGTGTACAACAGCCGCCAGGGGTGCTAGTGCTCTTGCAGTGTCGTTTCTCCCTTTCTCTTACGTCCCTCACCTACAGTAATAGTAAACATAACCTCGCGTACATGTAAAAAAATGCATAATCACGAATTGTAATGAATCTGCAGTATATAAATATAATAGTGTAAAATGGAGGATGCGCCGAAAGTAAAAATAGAAATGCGTCGTGTGATACGACGTTGCATAGTGCCCGCATGCAACTACGAAAAGAACAAACTTGCTCGATTGTGCAATTAATCTTAATTCTAACTTCACTTAAAGGGACCATGGAGCTTTCTGTCTATAATCATTTCACAATATATTGGAACACATAATTTACACTAAAAATACCTACCATGTTAAATTGTTATCTACAATTATACACAAGCGTGTTCAAAATTTGGGATATTGCAGCGTGTTCTGCTTTCGGTAAAGTGCAGTGAAATAGATAGCTTCATCTTCTCTTCAACGATACTTTGATTACTCCCAATTTACAATATTATAATTTGTAGTATATACTACAAACTTATATTATTTGCCTCTGTGAATTAATATTTTCAAATGATTTCTCTTATTTGTAACAGAAATGTTCATGTTCATAGAATAAGTTTCAACACTTTTCAGACAGATTATATACGTATGTGTACATATTACGTCTAAATAAAAAATTATTGCAGGAACACACGAAAACATATTTTTTATAATTGCAAATTAACCTAATTCAATTTCACCTATACGGTAAACAATAACACTCGTTACGTAATACATTGTGGCTCAGATGATTTTCCTATAAATTAATTTTGTTATTAATTGTACATCATCCGTTACGTATATATTGACATTTAAAAACATTTATGTTCAAATTTACCGACAATTTCGCACTGCAAGACAACTAGCGCCCCTTGTACAGTAATTTACCAACTTAAGGTAGAAACGTTAGGAGTCGATCGGGGGACATACTGATCGGAAGAGAGGAGAAAGCGGATAGATGGAAGCAGTACTTAGGAAATTTATACGAGGGTCAGGAATTAGGAGAGATATTAGAGGAAGAATCTAGCATCGATAGGGAAGATGTAGGAAAACCTATATTGAGAGAGGACTTTGAAATAGCACTAAGGGGGCTAAAGAACAATAAAGCGCCGGGTGTAGATAAAATACAGGCAGAAATTTTGAAATGTGCGGGACAGAAAGTAGTAAATAGGATGTTTGAACTGGTAAAATAAATATACGAGTGAGATGCCGGAGGATTATAAGAAGAACATTATCGTTACTATACCGAAAAAGAGAGGAGCCGACAAATGCGAGAATTTTAGAATGATTAGCCTAACTTCCCACACGTCAAAAATCTTAATCAGAAGAGTGCAGAAGAGGATGGAAAATAGAGCGGAGGAAATATTAAGAGAAAACCAATTCGGGTTTAGGCGAAATAGGGGAACTCGCGAAGCTATTCTGGCGCTACGAGTAATGTTAGAGAAAACAATAGAAAAAGGAAAAAACGCTTATATAGGATTTGTAGATTTAGAGAAAGCTTTTGATAATGTAAGATGGGAAAAAATGTTCGAGATACTAAAGAGCGCGGGAATGAAGTATAGAGATAGGAGAGTAGTACACAATCTATACAAAGAGCAAACTGCTGTTATGGAAGTAGAAGGGGAAAGAAGGGAAGTAAGTATTAGGAAAGGAGTAAGACAAGTATGTACGCTATCACCACTAATTTTTAATCTGTACATCGAAGAGGCGATTAATGTGATAAAAGATGGAGTGGGTTTCGGGATTAAAGTACAGGGACAGAAACTAAAAATGCTGAGATTCGCGGATGATATGGCAATATTAGCATCTAGTAAAGAGGAATTAGAATCAGCGTTGAACGAAATGGAGGCAGTGTTGACAGAGGAATACGGAATGAGGGTGAATAAAAACAAAACTAAAGTGTTAGTGTGCAGAGGGCGCGAGAGCAGAGCAAAAACGAAAGTACAAATTAATAATGAAATATTGGACGAAGTTAAAGACTTCACTTATTTAGGAAGTAAAATAAATTGGGATGGAAGAAACGATAAAGATATAAAACAAAGAATAGCGCAGGGTCGAGTAGCTTTTAACAAAAAGAAATCACTTTTGTGCTCGGGGGTAATAAACTTAGAAACAAGGAAGAGATTTTTGAAAACGTATGTATGGAGCACGGCACTATACGGTTGCGAAACCTGGACGGTAGGGGAAGCAAGTAGGAAGAAATTAGAAGCTTTTGAGATGTGGTGTTACCGAAGAATGGTGAAAATACCGTGGACTGATAGGGTTAGATACGAAGAAGTATTAGAGAAAGTCGGCGAGAAAAGAAGTATGTGGAAAAACATAAAGAAGAGAAGAGATAGAACGGTAGGCCACTTGCTGAAACATGGGGCAATAGTCTGCGATATTTTGGAGACAGAAATAGTAGTGAAGAAAGGCAGAGGTAGGCCTAGATTAGACTACTGCTCGCAAATAGTAAAGGATGTAGGTTGTAGCACAATTAGCGAAATGCGTAGGTTAGCACAAGATAGGAGAAGTTGGAGGTTAGCGTCCAACCAGTCTTAGGACTCATGATGATGACCCAAAATCACATCGTGATTTCCAACACATTTTATTCCCGTTTGCTCCAATCGTCCCGAATCTAACAAATGTATGCAAATTACTTACTAATGCAAGATAGTGGGTGATATGTTTTTACTGTACCATTGCAAAATCATCGTATCACACAAAATGTTTAACATAAAATGAGTACATCGTGCACTGTGAGCAAAACAAAATTCTGTACTCATAGAAACATGTTTGAAAAGACTTGAGGTCACAAATGTAATGCACTTTCCCGAGTCTATGTCAGTTATAAACAAACTAAGGGCGGTAAAATCAATAGCAGTATATGTTTTACGTTGCACGGGCGATATGCGACGCACATTACGATTGTGATTGGCTGATTGGCCGACGAACAAAGTTGACTTAGTTTGTAGTCTCTTTTATATAATTTTGTTTGGAATTTAACATGATCTTCTAAACGCACTAAAATCAGTGGTTGTTAGACTTTTAAACCTACATGGAAATACCTATAGCATGAGCTAGGTCTTTATAACATAGCTGTGTGTCTCGGTATCGACGACCGACCTTAAGTTTAACCTACACAACTTAGTTTAGAATGCAAAACAGCCATGAATAACGTAATGAACTAATAAAAGATGATTTGAATATTCGGGAGAGCGTCTGTCTAGTGACACGATTAATACCTGAAAATGTTTGGTCTAACGGCACACATCAGCAACGAAATGTAAACACACACAGAATATTAAGGATATTACGAAATTGTCGAAAATAAATAAGGAAACGCCTGTTTGTTTGGACTTCTCTTCCGGAAAAAAATAGAAAGTTGTGGGTGGCTCGACATAAATCTCTGACGCGCCTGTGCCTCTTTATTTCATTTTATCTCGGAGTAAATCTGTTAATTGGTGGGATGATTATCTACCTGAATTTTTAACGGCACGTGAAAATATTTATAATCGGAGCCGCAGTAATAAAGATTTGATTTATTTTATGCCTTCGTGATAGGTAGCAATTCCGTATCTCGACTAATAATCAATGGGAGGCTATTTATTGTTGAAACGAAATAAGCGCTGCGAGGCCTGCTCTTTGGCAAAAGTTTTACGCAATAAAACAGATAAGTTAAAATAATCTTTTTTCGTTTATGAACTGTATTCGTTTATGAATTATATTCAATGTATAAAATTCCGTGGCAGTTACGTAAAACTGAAATGCAATTTCTTCTTTTTTTCTATATTATCGGGCAGCGTCATTTTTGATTTTGAGATAATACTAAATTTACATACAGTATTACAAGTACATGCAATATTTTTAATGCAACGTTTCCTGATAAAATTTCGCATATTCAGAAATTATTATTTCATGAAACGGTATCAAAAATTGGTCAAAATAGGGTCAAAATAGGGTCAAAATAACTCGGTAACGAATGAAAATACTCTTAATCTTAAGAAGAACCAAAGGGCAAACGTTATATAGTACCTATTTATTTTCATTGAGGTTATTATTGAGGTGTACTTATTCAATTTAATATTGGTAGACGATATGACAGTACTACACTAGACACCAAAATGAAGGGACGTTTTGCTAAAAGTCAGTTTAAGGATGAATATTTCGTTTTTTATTCATTTCTTTGAGGTTGAAAATGTTTTTTACCAATAATCCATTTCTTTATCAAAAAATGTTCACTTTTGTTGGGAAAAAATGATAAAAGATTTTGTTTCAAAAAATAAAACCCGCCACAGGTAGGATTCGACATCTGTCCCGGATCGGAACCGAACGACATACAGCTGTTTCGAACTTATTAGTTCTCATCAGTGCCGTACACGGTACGCCGATCCAGGATAAATGCCGAATGAACTCTATGGGGTATACATCTTTATCGATACGATCTCTGTCAGTAACATATAAGTCGGAAATCGAGAAAGGAACCACCAAACCGCCAAACGGTTATCAAAGTAGTTCCCGAATAGCAAAGCTATTACATAATCGCTCTAGGAAACAACTACGCCTTGAGCTAAAGCCCCGCCAGGCATTGAAAGGCATTGAAAGGCATTGAAAAAAATTTTGCTTTCAAAAACAAAAGTTAAAACTGGCTTTCCTGGTTTGAACGAAGATAAATCAGCGAAAAATTATCGTACAAGGCTTTTAGACCGGTCAGATTAAAAAAGGTAAAATCATTTAAAAAAGCTTTATGATGAAATCACTGAAAACAATTTATTGAAGTCCGTGCACCTTTTGGAAGGCAAGCAAAAATTTCGATTTCCGATAGTTTTCTTATGATTACTCAAAAATTGCCGATGGTAAAAAATGTTTGAATACAAGATCTGAAAACTAGAAACTTGGGGCTTCAATTTGCTTTTTTTTTAAATTGCTCTGCGGCTATTTTCCTCCAAGTTACAACCCTTTGAAAATCACCTAAAAGTTTAGGATTTTTTACATCCCTTAATTTTTGTGCCTAGTGTATTAAGGAATCGTACCGATGCAAAACATTTATTATATTCCCCTTAACCACAACCGATATTTTAATGCACCGGCGTATGTATATTTCGATAGAGGTGCTATTTTCGTCAGTAGAATATGTTGTTTCTTGCTCGAATGCGAATTCAAAACTGAATAGCATCAGCGAAAAACCACAGAATCATTGTTCAGTGCGAGTGTATTTTAGTGCTTTCTAATAATAACAGGGCTGAGATAATTACACGATCGAAATTTTTATGAACCAACTACATATATTGAGTAAGCCTAAACTAGTCATTGATAATCAACTTTAGTTGCCAATTAGCTGCCTTAAGGTAGGGTGTAGTTATCTTTATGGACTACTGCCCATTACCACATGATCACGTGATGGTAATAACACAGAATAAGGCTTATTCTGTGGTAATAACATGAATTAATTAGTTTATTTATGCTTCTCTTGACTTTCTTTCAATCCGATACCCTGATTTTTTCAATAACTAAAAGAATGTTGTGTTTCTAATTGCTTCTATATTGTTTAGTAATTTTCTGTTCACTTTATACTCAGCTTTAATATGCTTACGTATTTTGTTTTAAACAAATACAATACCTTATGTTTATTTCATTCCGCTATTTACTCAACGATAACATGTACTCCTATTATTTATTCAGCTCTTTGTTTACCATAGCATCATTGTTTAATACATGCTGTTTGTTTTAAATTATTTTACATATTTTCTGTTTTTGCTGAAACATTCACCCCGTTCTTCAAGGGGGATCGTCTATAAGGCGTACGCCGGAAATACACTTTTTCTTTCATTGTAACTATACAGTTCCGAGTCAGTTTCATGTATTTTTCTCACATTTTGAATATATTTTAAAAGAATATATGTATGTAGCTTTGTTGTAGTTTGTGCCTATAATAAGTTTTTAATTCGGTTCGTCCAATTTCAATTGTTTAAATTATCACTTAAATTATTAAATAGAGAAGGCCAATAACTGTTAACTTACTGATTGTAATTCATTAATAATCTTTTTTGGGAATTTTAATATTAATACTTGAGTTGATTAATGTTTTGAAACGATACATATTTGATTTTAATGAAATCTCAGGAAGCGTATGCATATCATTACCATTATTCTATCTTAATTTTGCACATTTAATTTAATATCACGACACATTATATGAGGTTCTTCTTTCTTTTTTTTTTTGAGATCCACTCCTATTTTTGTACCGTATCTTATGGTGATGACAATGTCCTTAAATATGACTTCGTCATTAATGATACATAATTTACAAATTTTCTAAATTACAGAAAAAAATTAGTGGAAAAAATAACAATATTCTAATAATATATACAGGGTGAGTTATGAATAAGGAAACGGCCATATATCTGTGGAACCGCTGATAAGATTTTAATGAAATTTGGTATACAGAGTAACAAAACATTGCGGACCCAAAAAATATGAGGGCAATGTTGCCAAATCTTCATTTTTTTCAGAAATTATATCAGATTTATTATTTTAAATGAATTATAGATTAGGTATATTTTATCAGTAAAGAGCAGAAAAATGCTATACCTACGATAAGTTGAATATAAATTAGCAGTTTTTATTGCATTTACTTATTTTTTCATTTTATGGCGGTATAATTATTACAACTTAATTATCATAAACTAACAACTATTAAAATTATATTTTAAGGTAAATGTTTAAACTCCCATTCCGCCCCAGCTTCTCAATGTCTCAACCTACCTTTAAATCCTTGTATGACATTTTTAAAAGCCAGTATTGCTTTATATTCTGAATCCAACACTTCTTTTTTCGTCAAGTCCTCCAAATTCGTTTAAATGTTTATACCACCGTTTTTAAATGGTTTGAAATGAAACAATCTTTTTTTTTTATTTTTTTAACACTATAACTGTCAACGTTACAAATGACAGGATTTTGACATTTGTAACAAATGAGTTACTTAGCTAACTACTTATTATTTGTTGGTAAACATTTATTTTTAACCTGTTGTACATTTTTTCTACTGTTTACGAATAAAATATAATATACAGGGTGTTTTATTTGAAATAATGAATATGACATGTCTGAAAAAGGTAAAAATGTGGCAACATTGCCTGTTCAATTTTTGAATCCGCAGTGCTTCGTTAACCCCTTATACCAAATTTTATTAAGACCTAGTCAAGGATTCCTGAAATATGTGATTGTTTCCTTACGTATGATTAACTCTGTAGAATCAGAAATGAATTATATTTTATTAATTAACTATATTGCGACAGCTTTTGCGTATTTCAACAGCAGAGTTCTAATTTGGTTACAGCATATGTAAAAACATTTTTATCTATTTTTTGTCTCAATATACCCCCGCAGGACACTGATTTATTTGAATAGAATAAACGTTAGGCTTTAATAGAGCACTACATAAATTGCCAAAATACATAACTTTGCCCAACATTTGTATAATATACATTTTTTTCAATTTACGCTAAAATGCTTCTTTCATGTTTATAATCTTGATGTGGAACTAATACATTTTTAATACTAATAATTGTAAAACGTGACCTTCATTTGACGAACACGTAAATATATAGAATTCCTACAACTGCGTAATTAGTTTTATTATTATACCTTATAGTTACTTATTCTTCGTGGCATTGAGACATAATTGATAACCTTTGAATTTCTTTCACTAGCATAAAAAATAGTAAGAAAAAACTACGTCTGCTACAGTGATTTTCAATGAGCCCTGACCTTGTTTTTATTACGACTCTAAAACTGAAACAAACAGTGTTATGAAATATTAGAATATCGTCCACAAAATATTTTACCTCCATACAAATTTATTATTTTTTACCTATTACAACTTAATATTATTTTCTTCACATGACACTGTTCTTAGGTTAACCCAGACATATGTAAGCGTACTTAATTAAAATTTGGTAAAATTTCCGTAAGGTCGTTATCTTGCCTATACCTTTTTTTTTCCTCGGGGGGAAAATCTTCAAAAGACACCTGGCCTCTGGTGTTCCATTATTGTTTGACCAGGTAGTGTCGGATTCGTATACGCCTACTGACTAAAAACTCCCCGCTATCCTATCAGTATAATGCCGAAGAGGAACCACTCTCGCTTTACTTCTCTTTGGCATATCAGTCAGAATACTTACCCATTCCCCACTTCCCTTTCCTCCTTCTCTTTTTCCTTCATGATGGCCGTTACCATCTGCTCCACCACTGTCCATATTTCCCTGCTCTCGAGCATGATTGGGATCATGTTATATACAGTGATAGCATGTCCTATCTTTTGCTCCGCAGCTCTCCTTTCTCCTATCCACCTTTTGCAGCTGAACACTGTGTGGCCCGCATCGTCGACCAGCACTCTCTGCTCTCACGTTTGCCTATATCCAATAGGTAATACGCGAAACAGCCGTGCCCAGTAAGCACCTGGGTTAAATAATACCCGACATCGCCATGTGCCCTTTCGCACCATGGCCTTATATTCGGGATTAGCACCCTCGTCCATCTCCCTCGAGGCTCCGCCTCCCATCTCTCCTGCCAGTGTTCCCATAGGCTCTCCCTTGCTGCACCTCTGTCAGCTCCTCCGTACACCTCCCGTCTCTCCCTTGCTAGAAGGTCAACGGGTGGTATACAGGCTATCACCAGCGTTGCCGCTGCCGATACGGTCCTGTATGCACTACAAACCCCTAGCGCTGCTCTTATCTGGAGTTTGGTGAGCTCTCTCCTCCACTTGTCCCTTCTCAATATATCCACCTACACCGGGGCGGCATACAGTAAGATCGACTGCACCACCCCACTGAGGACTTTGCCGCCCTGGGGCCTTTAATGTTTTATCTTGACTATACCTAAAGAGAAAAATCCGGAACAGTACAAATATTTGCGACCCATTAATTTACTCTCCGTTCCCATTCAAATCGCTGAATCTGCAATATATAATCTTTTTAATATGTTGAATACGAAAAATGGGATAATTCCCTCAAATCAGACAGGATTTCGAGAAGCTCTTAGTACCTCTACTTGTTTGTTAATGTAAATGATGACACCCTACGAGCTATCGACAGTTCATAGGTTACATCTTTAACTTTACAGGATATGACTAAAGTATTTGATTCTTTAGATGTTAGTTATTTGAGAGCCAAATTGCACCATTATGACATTTGTGAAAACATACTTTATTGGGTTCAAAACTACGTTTTGGGTAGGCATCAATTCACTAAGATTGACGCATATTCCTCGATACTTGTACCATACATGAAATAAATTGAGACGGGAGTTCTACAGGGTTCTGTACTGAGACCACTTCAATTTATATTTTTCTGCAGATATTTAAAATGTACACTACATATGTACTCTGATGCAGTATACAGCTTCTCTATAATGTTTTACCTTCTGATTCGTTCGCTTAAATTATAAATAGCGATATAAAAACTATTTTTGATTGGACATTCATAAATACGTCAAATATATTGATTATAAACGTCAATAAAAGTCAAAATATCGATTTTGGCACGCCACATCAACTTCACAACACGGATAAATTACTTACTAAAATTGACGATGAAGTAATTGTCTTGGGGTTTCAAAAATCTTGGGGTTTCGTTTGATCCTACATTGATCATTGATCCCATTTTTTAGTAATATCAATAATATATGTAAGAAAGCACTTTTTCTCTTTAAAACAGCTTTATCATTTAAAAAATATTTAAAAAAGTATTAAAATTTCCCTTAATGAACATTATTATGCAGATATTGTGTTCGGAGCGTGCCTGACACAAATATCGTTTACAAAAAAAAAAAAAAATCAAAACGCCTGTGAGTTATTTTACAACCGTACCACCATTTGATCTTTTCCTTATAGGTATACGTGCATTTAATTAGTGAACATGTCTGAGGGGAAAAATATGTACATACTGTCGACTTTGTTAAATATTATAAAGAAAAATACACCTGAGTATTTATGTAATGTGGCGAATTAACACTCACAGCAGAATTATTATTTGAATGAGATATTATTATTGAATGAGATAATCATGAGATAATTATTTCTTTTTCATTTCAGTTGATAAGAAAAATGTCAGGAGTGACTGTCAATAACTGATTTCACAGATACATATCTCATGCATTTACAATTTTACGGGACTTTTTTCATTATAATATATAGTCCCTTCAAATTAGACAAAAAACTCACTGATTTTGGGACATTTTTCCTACAGCTAAGCGACCTGTACAGAAAGTTGTGTTGGGGTTGTGTCAACATATTTTTCACCTAGCGCATATATATATATATATATATATATATATATATATATATATATATATATATATATATATATATATATATAGTTTTAGTTTAGATTATTATTATTTTTATTCGTTTTAAGCAAACTGGTGTCGCGAACAGATAACTGTGTTTATCTCTGCGATAATTTACTGTTATGTTATATAACTATATGTAAATTTTACTGGTAAATAAATAAATAAATAAAATAAATATATATATATATATATATATATATATATATATATATATATATATATATATATATATATATATATATATATATATATATATATATATATATGGGTTTTTGGCAGTTTTTTCGGTTTTTTGCGTTTTTCTGAAAAACTGCATTTTTGGGAAAACATGACCTGATTTGATGTTGTAGATTCTGCGATTCTCTACAATTTTTGTTCTTTTCAATTTTTCGATTCACTTAACAGTTTTCTCTACAATGCATAGTTTTGGCTTAAAATCGAAAAACGGCTAAAAATAATTCAGCGCACTCTAGCGGCGCAACTATGCGGAATTTTGAAAAAATGAAGAGGACAAAAACTGTGGAGAATCATAAGATCTGCAATATCAATTTTTCATATCATATTTCATATGTCATAGGTATTATTCATGTGTCATAGGTATATTTTCCCAAAAATCTATAGTTTCTCAGCAAAACGCAAAGAACCGAAAAAATGGCCAAAAACGCATATAAATGTCTATATCTAAAAAACAACCCTTTTGTTATCATGCGCTAGGTGAAAAATATGTTGACACAATCTCAACAAAACTTTCTGTACAAGTCGCTTAGCTGTAGGAAAAATTTCCCTCAATTTTCCTAATTTCAAGGGGCTAATAGATACGTATTATAAATCTTGTTAAAATCGATTTATATTGTGTAAATAATTGCAAATTATTTGCAGATGATGACTTGAGATGGTTACACAACCACAGCTATTTTTATAACTAAGACAGGTTTTTTTATAACTAAGAGATTTTAATCACTTAATTGATAATGGCGGCACTTTCTTGTAGATCTCACGCGATCATATTGCCTTGCAAATACGATACCTACATGACGAACGTTTATTATTTGATCCGATTGTCTGACCTTAACCATATATATAATACATAACGGGTGATCTTGAAGATGACAATCCGCCTTATTGTTGTTTGAGCTCGCGTTCAATGTCAGATGTGTAACTCATTTCCATATATTTACGGTCATGGTCTACTACATGGGTCTCGTCGTCTATACTTGTACAGAAGTAAAGCAGCTATTGGGTTGATTCATAATTGTCAGGCGTTTTTTAAACAGTATTTGTTATGAAAAAATAAACATGAAAATTCGAGAAAAATTATTCTGGAGTATATTCACCCTCAACTTCAATAAGTGCTTCCCATTTGCTTGGTAGACGGTCGATTCCACCGGCAAAGATGTCACGGTTCTTAGAGCCAATCCACGCTTTGACGTCGTCCACCAACTCATCCAAATTGTTGTAGACTTTGTTTTCCTGCCAGTTTTTCAAAGAGCGATTGTCTTGGTAGTTTGTGGGAGCTTCGGTCGGTGAGTCCGCCGTGGAATCCATCCCTTCTTGGCGATGGATTCGACGACACGACGCTCAACATGAGGACGTGCATTATCATGGTGGAAGACGATGTTCTTCTTTTTGCACGTTCGGCCTCGTTGATGTCGGAAAATTCGTGAGGAATCCATCCAGCCAATTTTTATACCTTTCCGAGCTTTTTGAGACGACGTACAGTGTTTCCAAATCCTGATTTTGCGGCCAAAAGTACTCTTGGTTATCGGAATTCGATGAAAATTTGGATACCATGGTTTTTCGGGTCATTGATTTCAAAAATGCATTTTTTTAAATTCGCAATGGCGGATCCAAAATGGCCTCCATATTTGTTTAAAAATTGTTTGTAATAGGAATGGTTCAGTGTACTCAATTTGTTTGTAAACAATGATTCTAAAAAGAATCATTCTACTGGTACAAATAGATAGGAAAGTAGATTTTTTAAGCAACAATACATTTTATTGTTTATTAAATGACATACATTGATAAATTATTAATTACATTACTTAATATAATAAATTGACTATTGTGGATTGTCGAGGGTTCTTCTGAGCACTCCGAGTCAAATTCATCCGACGAAATATATGATAATTCCGCTGAAATAAGTAATTGTGTTGCTTCTTTTCTAAAGTTTTTTTGCTTAGTTCGAAGTTTTCGCATTCCAGTTATTAAAGAATCTGAAGATGCCAGGAGCCAGTGGCATACATCTTTCATAGTGTTTTCTCATGAAATTTTTCCTGAATAAAATTCTATTTGACCCATCAGTCCTTTATATTGCATAAAAATAGTTTAATACGATCAACGGAGTCCTCAGAGAGTTGAAGTGAGGTATTTGCTTTCAAATGCAAAGCTTCCTCGATAGCTTGTATTTTATTGGAGAATATTGCAGTTGAAATTTCCTCTGTCATAAGAAATATGTCTCTACTCGTGAGAACAATTTCATTTATAACCGACATATTTTGTCAATGATCTGAAAACAGTTTAATAATAATCAGATTATGCCATTTCCTTTGAAATATTCAAATACAATACGTAGTAAATTATTTGAGGTAAATACTGATTTTTAGTAAAAAAAGGAACAATTATTTACGCTAATAATTCACCCCGATAGAATAAGCATTGAAAAGGCCAAGTATGAATCTATTGTTATGACCTGTGCCGCTCTTATCGTCTGCAGCGTCAAACGCCGAAATTTCCAGACTGCGCACCACAAAACTAATACGACTTTCACTCGTGGTATAGCACCTAAGAGCAGCCAAATTTGTAACCGATCGAAAGCCTAGACTTTCCACTTTATGATAAATATAAAATTGCGGCGGAAATCGACGGAAATCGAAACTGAAACTTTGCACGAAGATTGCCAAGACTCGAAAAAAACGCGATTTTACAGGGTCACATTCCAAATGTCGTTCTTAACATAAAAATAACGAATTTTTGTATTTAAAATATTTACATATAATGTACGTATCTTTATTAACAAACAATTTTGTAGTCAAAAACTTACTGGATACTGAAATACACTCTTAACAATATTGCTCTGTCGGCGGGGTAATGAGTGCGCTAAACGTGCAGCTGCTACGGCCTCAGTTTTCTAACTGTTCCCCTGCCTCAGAAAATACAAATGGAAACTTATCCTTCGGAATTATAATGTCCCGAAGTCCTCTCCATAACATGCTATAAAAAAACCGAAATGCCGACCTTCGATTTTGGGACTTTAGGCCGCAAAATCGGTATTTGGAAACACTGTGCGAATGACGATGATGGATTGGCCGACATTGATGTCTTCGGCCAGCATTCGAGTTGTTATACTTTCGTCCTCTTCCACGGCTGTTAGAAGTTCCTGATAGTCCAAATTCGATGGTCGACCTCTTCCTGGTTTGTTCTCCAAACCAAGTTTGTTCTGGTATCACCTGATTTGAAGCGGACAAACCATTCCCGACATCGGCTTTAGCTGATTATTCCTTTGGCAAAAAAGTTCGTTCAGATAGCGAAATGACCGTACTGACCGTACTGACATAAATGACACGCAATTTTTATCAACTATATACAGAAGAATATTTTTATGAATATTTTTATAAAAAAAAAATAAACGAAATATCAATTTTCACAAAGAAATTGGAAATTAAACTACAGCCTGACTGAAGAAACTTAACATAAAGTTATATCACATTTCTTCATTATATTTGAACTAAGAAACTAGTAAACTATTGCCCAATATTTCGTAAGTTGTCGATTGTAAAAATATAGGATCGCTGTGGCTCTTGGTCAGTTGTAAACAGAGAGTTCAACGTGGGACATCTTGCGCTACTCGAATTATATTTTAGAGATAATGCTAGGTCAAAATTATACTGTAATAAACCAAAAGTGATTCAGGCAGTTATCAAAATTTTGTGACTACTTAAATCACCTGTGGTTTGTTATAATTCTAAGTTTGAGGCTACTGCTTCATTTGATGGTCAGATACCTAGTTGCCTCTATTCATCTAGTAGCCTTAGCACAGACTAGAGCATTTAGTCGATTGAACAATATTTTGAGAATGACCCTAGAGCATCGGGCCACCAATCTGCAGCTCAGCTTCAAGTAGTTAGAAAGTACAAGATGTATTGTACGTTACATCTGACCGTCTTCCATATAAGGACCTCTTTCCATTCCAGGGTTCAATAACCTTTATCAACGCTGCTATGTCGGAAGAGAAGCTTTGCTCTTTTAATAAACTTGAAAACTAGAGAAATTGATCTTCTATAATATTGTAAAATCTTCTATGTATTGTAGATTGTAGAATCTGAGAAAGCGAAAATCCTCGTGTCGTTTTTTATATACTTTTATGTATATCCTAAAAATATTATAGTTCTAGCAGCAATGTCGGGCCACTACGAAGCAGTTGCTTTTACAGAAGACATCGATCACGTAGAATATATCAGTTTTTTTCACACTAAAAATCCCGTCGTTTTCCATAAGAAGCGATCATCCAGGTTTCACTTTAGACTACTAGAGAATAATTAAAACGCTACATTTTAGAATCGCGCTAGATTACCCTAGGTTTGGCGGTGGGGGATGAAAATTGCCAACCTTGTTCCCCCGATTTTAGGCTGGTCGATTTTTTCTCCGTATCTATTGAAAATTTGTTTTTTTTTGCGAACATATGAACATATTTTAATGAACTTGCAACAATTTGCGTGAATTACTAACTTAAACGTTAATATTAATGAAAAAACATGCTTCTATTGCGTGTAATGAGACGTTTTAATAATAATTCTTACTTACATATATTTCATTTCAATTTAGGTATACCTTGAAATAATATTTTGCAGGAATTAGATATACTCTTATGTACGTGAATCGAAACAATTTGCATAAATAATATTCCACAGAATATTATAGGCTTCTATAAACGCGGTAGACATGTTTATATTTAGTACGCGAATATTTGTTAGAAGTTCTGGTTAGTATCAGGTAGTAGTCAGTATCATACAATTGCTGTTATATAGTAACATAATAATAAATAGTGTGACCTCCACCTTGGAATCGGATAACAGTCCATCATCGTTGTCCAGTCACTGAACAAATTAGCAGTCTGTGAGTCATCTATAGAATACTCGTTTTTGTAGACAATAGAATATTTTAAAAATTAGAATAGCGTGTCATAGTTTCCTATTACCACTCGGAAGTGGTTTATGGTAGAATCTAGGTACGAATAGTATTATAGGTGGTCAAGAATAGAAACAAGTCTCGAAACTGCTATATCAGACCGACCACGAGGTGCGCAGTAAATAGTCTGGTCTTTACTCAGTCGCATTGAGATCTTTGCAGAGTGAATGTACACAGAGTTCGATCTGGCCGCGCGTAAAGTGCATTCTTTTCCCTCCGAATGCTGTCTCACTTTTTTTTCTACGCAGACATAGAGAATCTTACACTTTTTGCTATTCTTGTCGACCTTACATTACGTACATTCCAGGAAATTTACTTTGGAAACTAATGTATTGTAATTTGTTTGGTAATTGATTGGTAATTGGTTCACTTTTGTTGTTTATTTTAGTCCAAAATAAGGCCATGTAATTTATCCTTTAATGTGTGTACAAAACAAACCCACTATTGTTTTTTTAAGCCGTATTTTTAAAAGTCGGGACGTCATCGACATTTTTTTATTTTTTACGTATTTTTTACGTAACGTAAAATAACGGTTTTGTAAACCCTTTGGGTTGGTAGTAATTCGACAAAACAAACGAAAATGTAATGATTATTGGACGTTAAAAAAATACAGAGGCAGTTTATTCACCGTCTTGGATATTGCCAAGCTGTGAATGGAGCACATTTTGAACATGTGTAAATTAATTTTCTTGTTCTTTTTTTAAATTTTAATAATTACTATATTTTCATGTGCTGTGTCGAATAATTACAGAAAAAAAACTGTATGTAATCTGTTCCTTATTTTACTTTATTGTACGTAAAAAAGAGTTATTTAATTCAAACGTCGCAAACCAAAATGGGGATTTCCTTAAAAATATTTCAACACCGTCATTTCTTTTAAAAATACGCCATGAAAAAATTAGAAGGTAGCTTTCGAAGTGGCATTTCAAATACATTTTTCAAAGTAGCCGAGTGATTTTGAAAAAAAAAATAAACTACCAATATTTATTATTAACGAATGCAAATGGCGATTTTGGATGTGGCGCTATAGACATCGATAATTTTAGTACAAGAGGTACATCATTTAAGGAATTGTTTCGAAAAAATTCGTAAAAGGAAGACGTGAAAAATTAAATTCGGATTTTTTAAATGCAAAATCATGTTTCACTTCTAAGAAAGATCTCACGGGGAACATATGGTAAGGCTATGCAAACGTTATATGAAAAAGTTATAATTTTCTCATAAAATATATATTCTATAGACCCCATTTTGGCAATGTTTTATCTAAATAAGGAATATTTTTCGGATTAAGATAATAGACTCGGAAATAAATTGTTCTCTGGATATATATTTAATAGGATAATCCATACTTATAGCTATATCAGGATTTTATATGAGACTTTAGGAGTTATCTTAATGGTAAAATGTGGAAATGAGCTCAAGATATAATCCTGCCCGAAATAATGGCAGGAACTGAACTTTTCAATAAAACTGTGTACCATATCGGGAGAAAGTTTATTCGTAAATTAGAAGTTCATGATTCTTCTAATACATTTTAAAATTGTTGTATAATTGTAGTACAAAGCACCGTTACGTTAGCGTAAACTTCTTGAGGAGTTTGCACATTACTTTTTTGAATTCAATTTTTACGCTATCACTTTTAAATTATATTTGAAGCGTTGTGAATGTTTTTCTTTTATTGACATCGACTTCTAATATCATTAGTCCTTTTGTTTTCAATTTAAGTACATTTACATTGTATGTTTCTCATATTTTATGTTTCTCATAAATTTGTTTATTTTAGAAGTTCTACCGTATTCCTTGAGTTTTTCTAGTCATTATTTAAGCACAATTTAAGGGTACTTGATAAATGTTCTGCCTGCCTATGGTATTCATATCCTGGACACTCTTTTGGACACGTGTCTCTCACTCTGTATATACGTTTTGAATTTAATCAGCTTTATTAAATTTTTACCTGTTTACAGTCTATTTTCAACAAATTATTAGGAAAGGCTTCTACTAATTTAAACAAGTAACGAGGAATTCAATTGAAATATTAACTAGAAAATATTACCTTATTCAAACCGTTTGTGTCGAATATCTTTGGAAACAACTTTATCGACGAGGAACTTATGTAGGAATATAGGAAGATATTAATATTTTCATCTTCTTTGACACTACTTTGTTCCTCAAAGATGACGTTTGTAGCAGTATTGAATTTTACTAACAGCATAAAAACCCATAATCTGCTCATATAACCAATAATTATATGCCAAGGAGGTAGTAATAGTAAACTGGGTTAAGCGCCCAAAAAAGCGGCCTTCGAGAGCGGGCTTGAAAGTAGAAGGCGATCAGAATATCATGTTAAATAATAATTATCCTCCTAAATTGCGCATAATTTAATTTTCGTTCCAGACATGGAGAGTGAATTTCGAATTAAATAATTATAATTCAACGGTACGGTGTCGTAATCCGCATTGTAAAAAATAAGCCTGGTTTTAGAATAAATTAGTATCTTGTGGAAGACATTGTGCACCTGTTGCTTACAGGTGAAGTGGATGACATGCAGGGTGTTCAAAATAAAATTTTGCAGGTTGTAAACATCTTTTCCAATAAATATAGATATGACAGAAAAATATATTTTTAATATATTATACTTCTTTTTTTTTGTTATACCTATAAGAAATGAATGTACTATAAGTCAACCTAAAATGGTATTAATTTTACATTTTGAAATAAAGGGTCTTTCAATAAGGACGCTCGATTTTTAAACGTAAATGAAACAAGTTGTGTGTGAGATATCTACTCAACTTTTTTTTACTTGAAATAATGTTTTATGGCATTAAATATGAAATATAACGGCGTTTAATTGTCCGCCGCGGCTTTTATTGGTGGCACGTATTCGAGAGGTCCAATTTTCGATGACTGAATTTTTGTGGCATAAATCTTTTTTTTTGTGGGGGACGTAGCCGGTGCTTGCGCTAGCCGCACAAGTGGCCCCCCAGATCAGTGTCCCACCTACCTCGGCACCGCTTTCGCTTATCATCGAGGTAGGGGTCAATCTTCTCGTTGGATGTTAGAAATTTCCTCTTCATCCTACGTCCCTCTTCCGCTCACGCGATTAGAGGTTCGGGCCAATCTCACGTTCCTTTTCTTCCTTTTTCTTCATAATCCCACTAATCATTTTCTCCCCATACGCCCACTTCCTCTCACATTCAATCATCCCACGCACCGAGTTTTTCACACACTCCGGCCAACCCAAAATAGCCATACATTCTTCCCTTTCGCCCGACCACCTCGGGCACCTAAGCAACGTGTGCTCGGGGTGATCCCTCTCTCCACAAAACATACATTCCTCTGACTCAACTTTATCAATCCCACGCAGGTAGTCCCCGAAGCATTCGTGCCTCGAGAACACCTGCGTGAGTTGATACCGCATCTCACCATGTTTCCTTTCTAACCAAAGGTCTAACATACGGTATGATAGACCTTGTCACATCTCGCTCCCGTCTTAGCCTTTCATCTCGCTTGCCACCTTTCCCATATCCTCTCTCTCGCCTCCTTTCTCTCCAGACCCCGGTATACCTCCTCCCTCTCCCTCGCCCCGAGATCGATTGGATGCATACCGGCTAAGACTAGTGCAGCCGACCCAGAGATAGTCCGGTATGCGCTGATAACACGTAGTGCCTCCCTCCTCTGCACTTTCAACACTTCACGTCTCATTTGTCTCTATCTAAGATCTTAACCCACACCGGAGCTGCATAGAGTATAATAGAGTGTGCAGCTCCGGCAAGTACTCTTCGCCTCTTTGGGGCCCCTCAGGTTCGGCATCAAGCGCCTCAGAGTCGACACGGTCTTCCCGGATTTTTCCAGTGTCCTCGTGACGTGTTCCCTGAACTGTAAGCCCGGGTCCAGCCACACACCTAGGTACTTCAGCACCCTTCCCGGCTTTACTCCGATGCCTCCAACCCGGAACTCCAACTCAGGTGGCTTCCTCTTCCTGGTCAGAAGGATGGCCTCCATTTTACTCATCTGCTAATTCTAGATGCTTCTTTCTCGCCCACCTCCCAATCTTTTCTATGGCCCTGTTGCTATTCCCCCTAACATCCACTACTTTCTTCGCCACGACCAATACCGCGAGGTCATCGGCGTATTCGATTATCTTGACCCCTGGCGGGACTCTTAGCTGGAACACACCGTCGAACATGATCGGTCCAAGGACCGAGCCCTGCGGAACACCACACACGATGTTTCTCCTATCCTCCCTCTCAATCGTGTCTTTCATTACTACGTGGCATAAATCTAGCTGAATTTGCTGGATGGCGTGCGATGAGTGTCAACGGTCGTCACTTTGAGCATTTACTGAAATAAGTTTTATGTGTTTTATCCTCAATACATAATTCTTAGTTTATTATTTATTTGATTGTTCTTTGTTGTGTTCTTGTTTTGTTTTATTTAGTATTATGTGTTGTTAGTTTGATTGATAATAAAACTTATGTTCAATAGTTCTTAGATAGTATGTTGACTTTGATGGCATCAACTGTTTGCGGTTTATTCGCGTAGACTTGTGAGTTATGAGAGCCCCAAGGGAAGAAGTCTAAAGGAGTTAAATCGCACGGTCTCGATGGCCAGTTCACGTCGTCGCTGCGCGATATAACTATGCCCTAAAATCGCTCGTGCAGAATGTCCATCGTGGCATGCGCTGTGTGGCACGTAGCGCCATCCTGTTGGAACCACATATCGTCGGTATCCATATCATACAGTTTAGGCCACAAGAAGTTGCTTATCATCGATCGATGGTAAGCAACTAACAAGTAACTGGCGATGTAGCGCTTGTCGTTGACGGTTGACGGCAATAGCAGTTTCGTTTTGGAAGAAGTACGGACAGATGATTCCGCCAAACCAAATCCGCACCAAACAGTGACTCTCTCGGGATGCATTTGGTGCTCGTGTATCTCATGTGGATTGGTATCGTCCCAAATCTGACAATTTTGTATGTTCACATATTCATTTATTCAAAAATGGGCCTCGTCCCTAACGATGTATCTTTTTCGCGAAATGTGGGTCAACTTCCAACTGCTCCAGTGCCCAATTAGTGAACACATGGCGTTGTTTATGTGGTCATTTACCTTAAGTTATTGGGTCAGATAGATTTTACGGGTACAGATGATTCTTTTTTGGCGAAATTTAGGTCAACTTCCAACTGATCCATAGCCCAATCAGCGAACACACGTTGTCTGTGATCGTCTACCTTAAGTTCCTGGGTCAGTTGGATTGTATACGGGCGCAGTCCCAAGTCCCGACGCAAAATTCGCCAAATTGAACTCGCAGAAAGGCCAAATTCTTGTGAACGACGAGAAATTGACTGCATCTGGTTTTCCCGTACACTCTCACGCTCAGCATCGATGATTTCGACAGACCTTGCGTTTCGGTGACGTACAGGTATTGGCTGATTATTTATCAAGCCGACCGAGTCGAATTTGGCCACTAAACGTAAAATAGTCGACTCGACGGGGACGGTTGTGGCGAGGATAAAAATCACGTAATGTGCGGAATGTTCATCGAACGGAACACTGATTTTGAAAATCAAATTTGATGATTTGCACACATCGTCGAACGCTATAACCTTCCATGGTGATTTGCCGTACACTTCTGAATAGTTCACAACAATTTGGCAGATGTTGCTTTAAGAACATGGCCGCTATAACCTAATAAATTTCGAGCGTCTCTATTAAAAGATCCTATAAAGCGCTTCTGTCTACTGAATAGAACGCATGGATTCCACAATCAAGGTGACCTTATAACAATTAGCCTCTTAAGGGACTTGCGACACACTCAGTCTCGTACACGCCAATTAATCGAACAGCGTCGTAAATTTCCAGGTCAAAGAATAAAGACCGATCCCACAGGGTTAACACGTTTTTTATCAACATCGGAGTGGCACCGTTCGCGACAGAAGTATGAATTATGGAACTCACCGGCCACAGTCGATCGAGGTATTATTCTTCAGTTCTCACGATTCATTAGGGGAATTTCGTAGAGCACAGTACGCAATTTCCCATACCGCTTATGACAGGTAAATAAAAATGAATTAAGCCGTACAAGAAACTTGACAATGATAATAGTTGGGAACGTTTGCGATCCGATATTCGCCCACCGATGTAATCGACTTTCTTCTATTGTTTGGGCCGGTTAACGCAAGATATTCAAAACAGTAACGGAGGATGTCGAATGTATGAATAATAACAATTTGGGCGAGGTCGTAACCGACTCTCGTGTTTTTTTTAAGCGTGAATTTCTCCGCCATAGGCGAGAATTCCTGCTGGTCGGGCCTCGATGTTGGCGGTGACTAATGCCTGAGAACTTAATAACATGTCTGTTGGCGAAAAGAAAGTGCGGCCGTAGGCCGGTGTTATCGACGATTATTCAATCCTTTTTTAAGAGATCTCATCAGATTCACATGAGTCCCCAGCCATTGTTAAGCCGAATAGGAAGCAATAAAGCAATCATAAAAAATAATTAAACTCCCCATGTCGTTACAAATCAACCCACCTTCTTCTCGATAAAACATCGTTTGCATTATAATGGAATAGTATTTGTGGATTTTATATTTCACATTTTTTTCAAAGGTTTGAGGATGTCGGTCATAAATGCTTATGATTTATGACCGATATCTACAGACGATGTTAACATATGTGTCTTATTACTTCCTAATGTAAAAGAGGAAAAGGGTGTTTCAATAAGGACGCTCGATTTTTAAATGTAACAAGTTCTGTATGAGATATTCACTCCATTTTTTGAAAAGATTTTATAATATCCTTTCTAATGTCCGCCCCGGCTTTTCTTGGCGGCACGTATTCGGGAGGTCCAATTTTCGATTACTTTGTCGCATAAATCTGGCTGAATTTGCTGGATAGCATTCGTTATGTTGACTTTGAGGGCATCAATTGTTTGCGGCTTATTCGCATAGACCTGCGATTTAAGATAGTTTCAAAGGAAGAAGTCTAAAGGCGTTGAATGGCACGATCATGGTGGCCAGTTGTCGTCGCCGCTGCGCGAAACAATTATGCCCTCAAATCGCTCGTGCAGGATGTCCATTGTGGCATGCGCTGTGTGGCACGTAGCGCCGTCTTGTTGAAACCCATGTCGTCGATATCCATATCATCCAGTTTAGGCCACAGTAAGTTGCTTATTATCGATCTGTAGCGCTCGTCGTTGACGGTTATGGTGATGCCAGTCCGTTCATCCAAGAATGGGCCTCGTCGCTAAAGATGATTTTTTTAGCGAAATTTAGGTCAACTTCCAACTGATCCAGAGCCCAATCAGCGAACACACGGCGTTGTCTATGATTGTTTACCTTAAGTTCCTGGGTCAGTTGGATTGTATACGGGCGCAGTCCCAAGCCCCGACGCAAAATTCGCCAAGTTGAAGTCGCAGAAAGGCGAAGTTCTTATGAACGACGAGAAATTGACTGCCTCGAGTTTTCCTGTACACTCTGACGCACAGCAGCGATGTTTTCAGCAGGCCTTGCGTTTCGGTGACGTACGAGTGTTGGCTGATTATTTATCAAACCGGTTGACTCGAATTTGGCCACCAAACGCGGAATATTCAACTCAGCGGACGGTTGTGGCGAGGATAACGTAGTGCGCGGAATGTTTCTCGAATGGAGCACTGATTTTGAATATATAATTTCATTATTTGCACATGTTGTTAAACGCTATAACATCCCACGGTGATTTGCCATACACTACTGAACAATTCACAATAAATTTGACAGATGTTGCTCTAACAACATGGCCGCTATAAATAATTTCGAGCGTCCATATTGAAAGACCCTGTAGTTATCAAAAGACCAAGAGAATGTAAATCCAAAACGACAACTGGTCCAGATGGAATTCCATCACTAATGTTGAAAGATTGTGCATTTATTTTTGCTAAACCTTTGGCAATATTATTCCATTTAGCTCTTAATACACAATATTTTCCTAAAGTCTGATTCAAAACTATAGACTTATTACGATACTATGGAATTTCAACAAAGTATTCGAAACGCGGACATGTTTTCAAAAGGGCAGATTTGCACGTAATAAATGTAGTCATAGGGCAGTTAGTACGTAGTAAATGTAGTCACGAGTAATAGTATGAGGAATAGTACCATGAGTATTAATAGGTAAACAATAAATAAGAACTACATATATTATTTACTATCTGGCATTTATCAAAATTTAACAAATTAAAAAAAAAAAAGTCCCAAGGCACATTTACATTTTACTAACACAAAAAAAGGTCATTCATTACGTCAAATACATATATGATACTCGTTTGTAATACAGCTTGCTTTATATATCTATTTCCTTAACTTATTTTATTTTTCAAACAAAGCCCAACACTCTAGTTTGTTTCGTAGAACAGATAAAAAACTACATTGCCTCAAGCTTTAAGGTCTATGTAAAGGCAACGTGTATGCCTACTGTAGAGCAATTACATCGCTCGGATTTTAATCTACCCTATTTGGAGTAAAGTATACTCCATTGTGATGTAATGATATTATTGTTGTTTGATACCTAAAATATGTGAAAGTGTATATCAATTACACCGATATTGACTTTTATACTAGAAACTGTGAAATTGTACACTAATTGTACATTAAAAGTGGTTTTACGCCATCAGATTTTTAGCAGTGTACTATATTGAAATGTAGATAAATAAATAAGACCGAACATTTCTTTGGTCTGCTTACAACATTTTGGTTTAGCGCTTGTAAAAGTACACTTGTTTGTTAGACTGGCACTATAAAATTATAATATACCTAGACGTTTTTTCTAATGAATCATACGCACCCGTTCGTCTGACAGCTCTAGTCATCGGTATATATAACCTGCCTTATTTTTATTTCATACATATGAACGTTAAAACTGTTTTCATTAGAATCTATCTTTAGCTTCCGCCCGCCCGTGATTTCCGCTTCGATTGCTATAATTTTATTGCTAATTTAATGCAACAATTGCCACCATTAACTGTGATATTTGTTGCGCTGGAGCCTGAATCTGGAGCAGCAGATGGTTCGTGTTTAAATATAGCAGGTGTACTTTCTCAAAAATTAATATTTACGTAAATGTTTTCTCTGTTCTGTTCTAGAAAATCACAGGTGCCGCAATCTGTAATTGTACTAATTAATAAGTTGTTAATAAACGGGGCTAATTGTTTCAACTTAACTATTGAGGTAGAATTCTGAATTCTGAAGATACAAAACAGATGAATTCTGAAGATACATTTTAGTGTGTAGAATCGGGCGGTGCTGATTACAGTTCTTTGAAAATGTATAGATTGATAAGTTACTACTTAATTGACTACTTAATTTACTTTTATTAAAATAAAATAACCCACTCCATATACATACCTGAAACCTTAGGTAATTATAAGTTTATTTAGACATATTGCAGTATATTATTGAATCGGTAATTTTAGAGACTCTAGAGAAAAGTCCTCATGAATTTCGAGATCTGGAAATAAATTTTCAACAGGATAGTTCCCCACACTATCATGGCGCAGTAAGAGCTTACTTCAATGGACAGAATCCTAATAGGGAGATTGGACGCGGGGGTACAATACAGTGGCCTGTTCGGTCTCCAGATCTAACGCCCTTAGATTTTTTTGAGACTACTTAAAATCCAACATATACGCTACGCAACCTGTTAATATCGAGGTTTTGAAGAAGATAATTACTGAAGAATGTATGTTAATTTCCACAGAAACACTTCAATGGGTGAGACAAGAGTTTTATAGCAGGATGTTGTACGCAAGTTTACTTTTAGTTTACCGCTGATAGTACATCACTCTCAGAAAATAACATTAATACAGATTCGGGAATTTGGTTGAACGATCTACGGTTCATCACCTTAAGTTAAACGCTGGAAAATCGTAAAGGGTCTTTCAGTAAGGACGCTATTTGAAGGAATGTTTTATGGCATTAGTATGGGATATAACGTCGTTCAAATGTTGACTTTGAGGGCATCAACTGTTTGTGATTTATTCTCATAGATCTGCGATTTAAGATAGCCCCAAAGGAAGAAGCCTAAAGGCGTTAAATCGCACGGTCTCGGTCGTCAGTTCACGTCGCTGCTGCGCGAGATAATCATGCCCTTAAATCTCTCGTGCAGAATGTCCATCGTGGCATGCGCTGTGTGGCACGTTGCGCCGTCCTGTTGGAACCACATGTCGTCAGTATCCACATAATCCAATTCAGGCCACAATAAGTTGCTTATGATCGATCTGTAGCGCTCGCCGTTGACTTATGGCAATGCTAGTTTCGTTTTGAAAGAAATATGAACCGATGATTCCGCCAGAACAAACTCAACTTGGGATGCATTTGGTGCTGGTGTATCTCGTGTGAATTGCTGTCGTCCCAGATCCTACAATTTTGCGTGTATATCCATTCATCCAAAAATGGTTCATCGTCGCTAAAGGTAATTTTTTTGGTGAAATTTGGGTCAACTTCCAACTGTTTCAGAACCCAATCAGCGAATACACGGCGTTGTCTATAGTCGTTTACCTTAAGTTCCTAGGTCAGTTAGATTTTATACGGGTGCAGACCCAAGTTCCCACGCAAAATTCGCCAAGTTGAAGTCGCAGAAAGGCAAAGTTCTTGTGAACGACGAGAAATTAACAGCCTCGGGATTTCCCGTACACTCTCACGCACAGCAGCGATGTTTCACGTACAGGTGTTGGCTAATTATTTATCAAACCGGTTGATTTCGAATTTGGCCACCAAACGTAGAATAATCGACTCGGCGGGACGTTAGTGGCGAGGATAAAAATCACGTAATGTGCGGAACGTTTCTCGAACGGAGCACTGATTTTTAAAATAAAATTTGATGATTTGCACACACTGTTGAACGCTATAGCCTTCCTAGGTGATTTGCCATGCACTACTGAACAATTCACAACACATCTGACAGATGTTGCTTTAACTACGTGGCCACTATAACCTAATAAATTTGAAGCATCCCTATTGAAAGACCTTATATATTAAAATATTTAGTTTCAATATACCTAAATATCTTTTTAATGCTATATTTTAATTGTTAAATAAAGCGGCGAAACAGCGGAAGAAATATAAGTTTTGTGACTCGACTCGAGACTATTCTCTGTAAAACCATATAGAATATCCCATAATACGTAGTACATATTAAAATATTCTTATCACGTTCCTGAGAACTCCAGTGATTTCCGGGTATTAATTTAATTTAAAATTACAGTCAAAACTGGTCTCGGTGCATTTATTAATTTGAGGTTTTGCGTTCAAGGTAATTTGAGATCGACAAAATGCAATAGCACTTTTATATTCATTAAGTAAATGTATATTTTTCATAATATGGTGTAATTCAGGATTTCTCTTTATTGCGAAACCTCTCTATTGACGGTAGTCATAAAGGGTTTCTAAAAAAGTTCACTATAAGATGACATTTTATTATTTTTGTCTGTATATTTCTAAGGATGTAGAGGGTGTGTAGTTTGAGATTTTAAAAACTTTCAGTAAAGCGGATATTTGTTTGGATAATAATTACTGCGCCAGTGACTATAATTGATCACTAATTTAGTCGCCAGGGAATTAACAGCTTAGGTTCGTACTGTATGCGTATAAAGTTCGCTACAGACTAGACGTGTATTCGCGATTCGTGGGTAATTCGCGAATAGTGTGTAGGGACTTGTTCGCTGAAAATCGATTCGTACATAACATGATTTGTGTGTTCGCGGCGATTCGCTCTTGGAGGAGGTAAATTGACGAATACCAAAGGCCGCGCATTAACATAGCCTGTAAACACATATGTAAACGCATAGTCTGTAGGCTTTGATTTGCAAATTGCTATGAA
Organism: Rosalia funebris; assembly: GCA_037954035.1. Taxonomy (NCBI): domain Eukaryota; kingdom Metazoa; phylum Arthropoda; class Insecta; order Coleoptera; family Cerambycidae; genus Rosalia; species Rosalia funebris. Next base: position 40,365,121 of record JAZFAV010000015.1, read on the forward strand.
CTACATCGAACTAGACAAATCACGCATCGGGCATAACTGGCATCGGGCAGAAGACTGAATGCGCCAGAAATGGCACATTGCGCTTCTTGAGAGTTAAGGGGTTATACTTACAACTGATATATATAAAAAAAATAATGTCGATTTCAACAAAATGAAAATGTGTCCTTGGTCAACAAAAATGACCCTGACATGGTCAATGAAATGCCGTAAAAAGTTAAATGATTTTCATCTGTTATCCCCTAAGGCGGTTCTCAAACTTTTTTGGCGACGGAACCCTTTTGGAAAGCGAAATATTTAACGGAGCCCTAAAATAATCAAAAACTGGTATATATGTAATTTTTATTAATAATCGTATTACATACTCAAATATCTAATGGGAGGTATGAAACTGTTTTTTATTTTGATTAATTTTTATATCAGGCTTGATAGAAGAGAGTTGAAGTCTCATATCAGGTTCGGCATCCAGTCTATTGCGGTATGTTGTTTTTGTAGCTGCGTAAGTTGAGAATCCTGTTTCGCACAAGTAAGTTGTTGGGAACAGGAGAAGAATGTTCAGGGCCTTTGTGGCAAGAAGTGGATATTCATCACGGATCCTACACCAAAAATCATTCAGATGCATTGTTTTGAACAGTGACTCCATACTGGTGTCTGATGCTATTTCTAAAAATAATTCATAAATCTCGTTTGACATACCTTCGGGCTTTTGCAAGTTGGGTACAAAATGGTTTTGAATCCATGAATTCATTTTAATTTGTGTATTCTGTTTTTCGGGAAAATACGTCTCAAAAGATGCGCGCACAGCATTGAGATATTGGACCAATTCTTGAAACATATCATCTTGAAACATTTCTGAGTCGCTAACGAACTCACTGAGCGATGAAAAGGGTTCTATTTCTCTCTTACGAACACAAATAATCCAAAAATCTAATTTTATTTTGAAAGCGGTTATTTTGTTACTAGCGTTAAACACTGTTGTCTGTTTACCTTGTAATGACACATTTTCGTCCAGTTTTTGAAACATATCTGTCATAAAAGATAGTTTGAACAACCAAGTTCTATCATACAAACGGTCTTTCAGATTAAAAGAAATATCTGTAAAAAAAGTTTGTAACTCCGCTTTTCAAGTAAGTTCAAATAGCCTTGTTAAAGTTTTACCCCGAGATAACCATCTCATTTCTGTATGGAGCAGTAGTGTTTTATGTTTGCTGCCATAATCTTCACACAATATTGAAAGTAATCGGGATTGCAGTGGACGTGATTGGACGAAATTAATTATTTTCATCCAGCTTCATCCAGAACCAATTTTAGATTTGGCGGCATTTGCTTAATCACGAGTGCAGTCTATGCAGGATACAATGGCTGGAACTACAATTAGACGCTTTACTTTTTATTCGTGATACCGCGCCTGCTGTTTTACCTGTCATTGTCTTGGCCCCATCTGTACAAATATCGATGCAATAATTCCAACTGAGATGGTTTTCTTCAAAAAATATATTTATTTTGTTAAAAATTTCTTCTCCGTTCTTGTTTGACGTAGCTTGCCAGATCATGAATTCGGTGCGAAACAGAATCGTTTGAAAGCGGCACTGTAGAAAGATGCTTTGCAGATTTTTCAAGAATGAAGAATTTTATGTGCGTAAAAAAGAATCTTTTAGTTAATTTTTTAACTTTATGTTGGAATATTTAGATAGATTTTATTTTCCTCTGCAACCTTATAGTACCCCTTTAGAATTTTTTTTCATTATGACTAGTATTTTCGCGGAGCCTCCACAGAGGCTTTGCGGGGCTCTAGGGCTCCGCGGAGCACACTTTGAGTATGGCTGCTCTAAGGAAGTGTTTTTTTTAATGAAAATATAATAATAAAACTCTTTGACATGCACCCTCCATTAAAGACTTATTTATATAAATCAAACAAAAACATGAACCATGGTTTACAGACACCTTAAAGCAGATAAAAGCTATTAAAATAAATGTTTAGTTAAGGTATAAAAGAAGCAGAAATACATAGAAGAAGCATAGTCATAGAATTCCACAGAGTCTTATATTCTTTTGAGAAATCAAGTTTGAAAAATATAGTTTATATTTCCTATTATCAGTTGTAAAAGTAGCTTTTTAGTTGTAAAAGCGAACTTTCTGCTTACAACTTCTCGGTATTCATGATGATGTGCTGTGGACTTTGATATTGTTTCCTCGTTTTTGTTTCAACGCTCTGACTGCAATATTGTCAGTTTTATTTCGAAATGAATTCATGCCATGAATACAAGAGTATGTCATAGTAAAACATGGTTTTGCCATATAAGTGCATTAATTTCAAGCGATTTACTCATTATTAATTGAGAGCATAAATTTGACTTACTAACTTAAAATAATAAAACCAGATAATACTAGCATGCAACGCAACAGCTCGTGTTTTAATCACGGCATTACTTTTTATATATTTGGCCCAGTCATACTTCTAAATTTATAAACAATATGAAGTCATCGTAACCCTCTATAAGGCCTTTCATACAATTGGAGAACAATAGACGTAGGCCGAGTACCACTGATTAAATTATAGCCACGTCTCATAGTATTTTTTTTTTTTTGTAATATTCCACAGAGTTCCAGCACGTATATGATTTATATTTATATATTTCTTCGTGGATATGTTTGAGTAATATTTGTGCTAATGGCTGACGATATATTCGTTAGAACTCCTACACTTTTTCATCGTTATTCGATTATATATCTTGTAAATTTATTCGCACCTAGTCTCAAGGATGCCTACGGTTTGACGAGCCTTGTTGCTAGCTCTAGCATTCTGGGAATTTATGTATATCTCACGACATAAATAATTTTCTCACACAGATTGACAATTTGCATAACACAAACAGTTTTTGTTTAGGTAATTGTCAAATAATAAGCAGGAAGTATAATTAGGTGTTTATTGGACCGAATCCGGTTAGAACTCAGTCACGAAGGATGTATTTTAGGAAAATATTAACTATTAGATAGTTTTAGTGACAATAATAGAGTGACAAGAATTTAGTGGGAGTCTGGAAGTGTACCTATATAAAATTAAATAAATCGGAAGAGTAAAATAAAATAAATTTACCTGTTTTATTTACACTTGAGGAGAACCAATAGCGAAATTGATTATTCTTCAGTATCTCTATTACATTTATAATGTACACACACCTTGTACATTATAAATGTAATAGAGATACTGAATACTGATAGATAGTTTTGTATTAATTATCTGAAAAGATGTCATGTGTATCGATTTAAAACAGGTATGGTGGTATTAGGAAAAAAAACATGACGTTATTAAACAGGTTACCATACCTGTTTTAAACCGATACACACCTGTTTTATACCTGCGCAAAGAGTTCTTCAGATCAACAATGACCACGTGCCATCCACATCAAATGTCCGCGGACAAATCCGAGGGTGGTCTGATAGACCCTTTGCTATACTACTAATGTCGTTTTTGTGGCTTACAAGAATGCCAGTTTTTATATATTTAAAATCATTTATAGCTCAATATGAAAACAAAGAACACGCGAAATACAGAACTAGTTAAAAAAACTTACCAGACTAATTAAAAAAATATGACAGCCATAATACAAAGTTATAGTAAATAGGGAAAACAACATAATAAAAATAAAATTAAAATTAATAAAAGAGTCCTCTAAGCCATTAGCCTTTAGGGCCTAGGGGCTGGTCCTCTTTTTTATTTTTCGCATATGTCCCCCACGAAATTGAAATTCGTTACCAACGTTTTGTCATCCATTGATTGGTATGATTTGTTCGAAGTAGTATCCAGAAAATTACCCTGAGAAAATCATCTTCAATGGTAACCACGGAATTACGAATATTTGGCAATCAATCTTGTCTGATACCAAGGATTTATTTAGCGTTCGACACTCTAAGGTCCGACTAAGTTATCAATAAATAGAGAAAAGAGCGGGCTCAAGCTAAATCCCCGTGGCATATTTCAAGTTGTGTCACAAGATTTAGATTTATGTCTATTAAATGTAACATTTCTTAAAGAAATATAACTGGAAAAATAATTAAATTTCGAAAAGAATTAAATGCTGCCAACACCTATTATATGGTTTTGAAAAATGAGTATAAGCTACATCCAAACAAAAATCTTAACCAGAATAGTGCAGAAGAGGATGGAAAATAGAGCGGAGGAAATACTAATTTTTAATCTGTACATCGAAGAGGCAATTAATGCCGTAAAAGATAGAGTGGATTTCGGGATTAAAGTACAAGGACAGAAACTAAAAATGCTGAGATTCGCGGGTGATATAGCAGTATTAGCATCTAGTAAAGAGGAATTAGAATCAGCGTTGAACGAAATGGAGGCAGTGTTGACAGAGGAATACGGAATGAGGGTGAATAAAAACAAAACTAAAGTGTTAGTGTGCAGAGGGCGCGAGAGCAGAGCAAAAACGAAAGTACAAATTAATAATGAAAGATTGGAGGAAGTTAAAGACTTCACTTATTTAGGAAGTAAAATAAATTGGGATGGAAGAAGCGATAAAGATATAAAACAGAATAGCGCAGGGTCGAGTAGCTTTTAATAAAAAGAAAGCACCTTTATACGCGGGGGTAATAAACTTAGAAACAAGGAAGAGATTTTTGAAAACATATGTATGGAGCATGGCACTATACGGTTGCGAAACCTGGATGGTAGGGGAAGCAAGTAGAAAGAAATTAGAAGCTGTTGAGATGTGGTGTTACCGAAGAATGATGAAAATACCATGGACTGATAGGGTTAGAAACGAAGAAGTATTGGAGAAAGTCGGCGAGAAAGAAGTATGTGGAAAAACAAAGAAGAGAAGAGATAGAATGGTAGGCCACTTGCTGAGGCATGGGGGAATAGTCCGCGATATTTTGGAGGCAGAAATAGGAGCGAAGAAAGGCAGAGGTAGGCCTAGATTAGACTACTGCTCGCAAATAGTAAGGGATGTAGGTTGTAACACAATTAGCGAAATGCGTAGGTTAGCACAATATAGGAGAAGCTGGAGGTTAGCGTTCAACCAGTCTTAGGACTGATGACCTCATGACGATGAAGCTACATCCACATGACGCTACTTATGATATGTATTATGTTAGAATATAATCGATTTGAGACATGATATTTACAATACAATTTTCGTGTTGCCTATGAACATTCTTTTTTGTTAAATTGTCGTAAGTCTCTGCGGAATATAATTTATATTTACAGCTTATCAAGAATAGAAGAAAGTGCGAGATTCTCTGTGTTGCGTAGAGGAAAGGGTGAAGCAGCATTCGGAGGGAAAAGGATGCACTTTACGCGCGGCCAGATCGAATTATGTGTACATTCACATTCAATATATATTTGTCGATATTCACTCTGCAAAGGTCTCAATGCGACTGGGCAAAGACAAGGCTATTTACTGCGCACCTCGTGGGCGGTCCGATATCGCAGTTTTGAGATTTGTTTCTATTCTTGACAAGCTATAATTAAGACTAATGAGCAAGCGTAATGAATACGGATATTTGTACCTAAATTGGGATTTTCCCTTATTTTCTCCCAAGTGGTTAAATTATCAGAAATCTTGAAAAATCATTTTACTTAATAAATATACTGGTATAATTATTTATTAAATTATGTGGTAATATAGGTACCACTTACTAATATAGGTGTACAAACTACTTTTTAAAAGTGTTTCCTTATACTATTTATTTCAAACACTTTTTCGTTAGAATCAATCATTCTATATACTTGCGTTTCTCCAAAGAAGAATATGAATTTATGTTGCCTTTTTTTTCGAATTGTGAAACAAACATATTTTTCCTACCAGCAGTTAGACGGACGTTAAACACATCTGTCTAATTCTTTCAGTAACCTTATAATATAACTTATATAATTTCATTGATTTTATACCATTTCTATCATTACCAGACTCTAATTGAATTTCGCATCACCTTCAGATTTATGCTTCATGATTTCGTAGCAATACACAATTTTTTATTATATGGAAGATTTGCACTACTACCCATCACGGATTATAAAGGCAGGTCACCTTTATACATGCCCATGATTGATTGAGATGATAATACCTAGTATTTCTACCAACTTAATATTTTCAGTATTTTATTTTGGTCTACGAATCCTGTAAATATGTTTTTAGATGTTATATATGTTTTCCATCATATTATGAGAAAGGTTAGTCTGTATTTTAATCTGTTACCACGCTTTTGACTGGAAGTGTAGATTATTGTATAGTTACATATATTAACGCGTGTGTTATTAATAACTAAGTGCATTATTATTATTCATTCTACTATTAATTTAATAGCTAAATTATGTTTTGTGTACTTGTCATTAAGTACTGTAATGATTTATTCCTTGTAATGAAATGTAAATGGATATTACGTAGACAAGGAATACTGATTAAGCGTTATCCACTTACATATGTTGGCAACCTCTATAAATCGGTATACTTAAAGAGTATTTTTTTAAAAATCGATACCTCGAATTGTCTATAATTCCTGCCTCCTTTTCTTTATAATAAGTAAACTGCCATAACTTAATGGTATTTTCAAACGATACGATGGCGTCTATCGACTTATATTTTACAGCTTATTTGTTTTATTTAACACCTTACATTTAACATTTCCCATGCTACGCGCATCCGGCAATTGACGTACTTCCTGGTCTGTTCTTTTTACTTTCTACACTCAGTATAGTTATTATTTACTGCCTAATTACTTAAAGGCGTTGCGAGTACCAATTTAGTATGTAAATGCGCCTCGTTGTTGTTAAACTGATATCAAACCAATTATACAGTTCTCTATCCAACTATAGACCAAAAAGGTGCACGAAACGCTTGAGCTGTCTATATAATGCGCTATAATAGACATGGAATCAACTGCACCCTGGTATCGCCAACCAAGTTGGAATTTTCGGGAGATACTTTCATTCATTCTCGCATTATTCCAATATTGTTGGTTAAACGACTGTCAAGTGTTGTATTGCTTCAATAAGATTGTATTGCTTATTTCACCTTTGTCATCAAATTTTCTCACCAGTGAAAAGTTGAAAACCGTTCATTGAAGAATAAATGAAAACTGAAAAACATCGGTTACTTTCTGATTGTCACTTTACGTACTGACAATTGTTTATCAACAGAAGATTTTGGTCAAACAGGAACATCCCTAGCTTGTCTGCTGAATACGTTTGTGTTTTTCTCACAAGTAATGTATGTGGTACCGTACCACATCTAGATTTTCCACTCACTCTGTTGCTTTTGGTAAAATATTTGGGAAATTCATTTGTACGAGGGTGTATCAAATGTAACCGAGATTTACTTGTAATTAATTTTTACAATCTAATGACATTTTTTCATAAGTTAATAATCTCTGAAAAATTTCGGCCGATTGTACGCCTTCAAGAGTCAAAAATTGTAAAAATTGCTTCGACGGATATTTTGAGCAAAATTTCCTATGAAATAATATATAGAAGTAATTTAGTGCGTTGGAACAGACCCTAGACAGGGACTGAAACCTTCGATGCAGCAACAAAACCAGGAGACCAGTTTTTCACGAATGCCGAAAGATTACACGCTACTCGAAGCGCGTTTCGCCCACCAAGTTGGTATCATCGAGATATGATTAAAACTACTTGTTTTAGTGATTAAAAAATCCAAATTTAATTTTTATTGTGCTAAATGTTTTCGAAATATTGTCTGTCTAAGACGTCGTTGACCACTCTTTATATAAGGCGATTCGAACGGAGATATTAAATTCTTTAGGAAACTTAACCAATCGATGGAAGGTCTGGTAATTTCCTGAAAATAACATATTTAATCCTGTAAAAATGATGTCGCATATATTGACATACGTAAAGTAGGTCATTGTCGATCGCTTTAACTCATGATGACACCTTTATTTGGTTTCCCTATATTCCATTCATTTTATAAGGATCATCCTACCAGGGATACAGCTTTATGTGCTTTGGATTATGGCCGGATATTGAGCTTTTAACAACAGCAATCGACATGTCTTTGGTGTGTGTACGTGTGTATTATATGTAAAGTCAAAAGAATTAATAATATGTTTTGTTACATATGAGTTATGTAAATGTATTTTTTAATTAAAATTGTTCAACAGCTGACTTGAGCCTCTACTGTGTTCACATAACCCAATACACAGTTCACAAGAAACTTTAGACATACAACCAATCCATGAGAGTTGTCAAACCTAAACGTCAAATCCAATCAAACGATCGATAACTCTCACCCATTGTTTTATCAATTGGGCTATAGGTATAAAAAATTTACTGCAATTACTCTATATTTGTTACTTGTATTGGGTGATCATATTTTTCAGCGCCTTTAGTTTGCAAATTGAAGTAAAAAGAGTTAGATACATCGTACGAAACAATTCGAACCCATCTCCGTGATTATGACCCGAAATTGTTTTTATAGTTTATTAAACAGCAATCAGAATTTACAATTCTACAAGCTATTTTGTTAATTAAGAGACTTGGAATGTAGTTTCATACATGTTCTGATGAGATTTCTACAACGAGAAAGCCTCCTAGACCTTATTTAAGGTTCATTGGCCACTTCCTTTTAAGTTTTCTGTCATAATTTTCTTGGACAAGTGGTATTAAACAACTGTTTGTGTGGATCTCCAATCGTTGGTGATGTTTCTGATTTCTGTCTTTAATCATTTCTTGGACTGTTGGGATTCGGAGGTCATGCTGCAACGTCTGATTGGTGGCATACTACGAATGGCCTCTACCATTGCTCGAAGGATCTTCGATCGTGCTTGCTGCATGATAGCTATGTTGGACTTATTGGCACAACCCCACAGTTCAATGCCGTAAGTCCAGGTGGGAACGATGACAGTTTTGTAAACCAATTTTTTTATTTCTAGACACATTTGTGATTTTCTTCCAAGTAGCCAGTTTAGCTCCCTCATTTTCATGTCTATTTGTTTCCGTGTTTTTTGAAATATGTTTTTTCTAATTGAGTTTGGAGTCAAGATGGAGACCTTTTTGCCTTTGATGTTTGCGGTATGATTGTCTCATTTTTAAATACTGGTGGACATCCGTTTTTTTGAAGTGTGAATGCCACACGTTGCGATTTATTTTCATTGATTTTGATTTTCCATCTTTTAAGCCAATCTTCTACGTGGAAGAGGTGATCTTGGAGATTTGTGGATGTTATTACTGGGTCTTCATGGATCACCAGAATGACCTGGAATGACGCGCGAGAGGGAAGAAACCTCAGTTGACTGAATAACATGTGAAGAGCGACTCGTTTGGATACGCGAACACATCGATCGAGATTTTGGCAACGTAATCTTTACCGACGAGTATTGTTAAGACTTCTATTTAGTTTATGGCAGTGAGCTTATTAGGGTCACTGTAGATATTTCGTTCCCTTAAAAATGTACTTATTTATCATGGGAACGGTCGGGTCGGTTGCATTATTTCGGAATCATATCTTGCTGTGAATAACTATGTTGAGTGACACAAAAGCCGTCACCGTAGCGTCACAGCCAGATGTGAGGAAGAGGCTATAAAACAGATAACCAAAAGCCGACCGCATCGAAAATGTGTAGGCATACATTAAGCATAAACTTCGGGAAAAAACATATGTACACTTTAAAAGAATTATTCGTTAAATTGGGAGAATTATAACGAGATTCGTTAGATTGGGAGGTCCTTGCAGCTAGGCTGCACGCTATCAATTTGGTCGAAAGCATACCTCGAAGATGCCAATCAATTATTGATACTGATGGCGACTAGAGGCATTATTAATCCAACTGCGTCTTTGTTCTGATCGAGTGCAATAGATATATGTATTGACATTCTTGTTTAATATATTTTTACTTTTCCGCTCTCCACTACACGTGGAAAAGTAATGTAATCGTGTAAAGAAAAATTGAAAAAACAAAATTTTATTTTGGGTTTATTTTTCGTTTTTCGGCCTAAAAAAATAGTTTTAGATTTTTTTTTGCTGTGTGTGTCGTTGTCGTCGGCATTTATTCTTGTTAGCACGATAACTCAACTAAATCGCGTCGGACCGATCGGGTTTTAACTGATTCTGATTGGGGACGTCTCCCAGACGACACCTATTGATTTTGAGGTGGATAGAACACACTCTACCATGTACTGTCGCATAAAACACATATTCTGCATTTATGTGTTGGTTTATTTTTTCTCGGCCACTCAATTTCGAGATAGAGATGTTCTACGTGCGGAGAAGTCCATTTTAAGGTTTTAAAACTGTTTATTTTATAAATTAACCCTGCCATGCTTCTATTTGACGGATTGTATATCTCCTGTTCGATAAACGACGTGCATTGCGGAAGATACTAGTTATCTGAGGAGCAGGAGCTAACTGAAATCGAGAATTTAACCGAAATAGTGAAATTATTAATTTGAATAATCCCAAAACGTTATTAAATAAATCAGCTCTACTCTGCAAGACAATTGCGATTGTTACCTTCATTCTTGACAATCGGCAGCTGGAGATTTATGGTTACATTTTATAGATCTCCCATAAAAACCACTTTAGCTGCCATAAAGATGCGCTAATTGCTTGTTGGTCCTTAAAGAACACTACCAGAATTAATTAGTTCCTCTTCAACACATCCGGAATTGTTCACTCGCATCGAGTGAAAGTGTCCGATGCGGGCTTTTGTTGCAAATTTTTACACGATTCAGGCTAATTATTTGCGTAATTTCGTTCGATTGCTATCTTCGTGTTATGTGAGATGTTAAATAATGGCGAATTACGGCAATGCGGTTTGGTTCGAGCTGGGTTCTTGTGTGAACGGGAAATGTTATATCTACACGATTTTAGCAATAAATAATAATATGTCTACCGGTTGAGTTATTGCGATTATATGTAATTATGTTCCTTTAATTAATACGTGGCTACGTGTAAGCGGTTTAGAAATATGTGGAGTTGTGTAAGATAGGGAATTTTGATATAAACTCCTGGACAAAATTAACGCATTGGTGAAACTTCACATTATAATTTTTTTGAAAATTTAAGTCATAGTCCTGCGTGCTGTTATAATAAAATCACTTTAACTAACGTTTAAGAAATTTAAATGTTATTATTGGGACATTTCATGCATAAATAACAGAAAGGAACAACATCAAATATCGGATTGTCCAAAAAGTTGGTTCGGTTTTTTCATTTAAGTATTTATTTTCAAGTATTTATTATTAACATTACAGTTGTTACAAATTATTTTAAACAATAGTGTACGTTTCTCTATTTTCAATAACTTTCTCCCATCTCTCAGTAAGTTTCATAATAACATTTTCATAAAAACTTTACGGTTTGCAAAGAAACGTAATGATTTCTGACTTCCTCGTCATCGGAAAATATTAAGTTTCGTAAACTGTTATCCATGGGGCGGAATAGGTGAAAATCCGAAGGCACGAGGTCTGGAGAATTCGGTGGATGGGGTAAAACATCCCATTTTAACTCCAACAATTTCCTTCGGGTCTTCAGAGAAGTGTGGGTCGAGCGCTATCGTGATGGAAGACGACCTTCTTACGATGTACAAGCCCTGGGCGCTTTTCTTGCATGGCTTTGCTCAATTTTTGTAGTTGTTCGCAGCAAACGTCCGAAGTTATTGTTTCGTTTCTCGGGAGTAACTCAAAATAAATGATTCCTTTGAAATCCCATCAAACGGACAACAAAACTTTCCTGGGGTGAAGAAAACTTTCCCTGTCTTTGGTGTGGATTGAGAAAGTTCGTCGGACTTTCTCCACGATATTTTTCAACTGACGTAATAAAACAATAATAAAACAAGTTCACAAGGTCAAGAAACAACAGTTAAATAGCAGGTTTAAATAGGGAGCAAGGCTTCAAGGCTGTAGTTGTGTGCATGATATGATAGGCCGTTGGAAAACCGAACGAATTTTTTGGACAACCCAATACATTGAAAATGGTGTTAATGGAAAAGTTTAGAAAAAAATTGTAGGTGATATTGAATCGTAAGAATTTTAATTCAGTAGCGCGTAGATTTCTTTGTTTGAGTAGATTTGTTAGAAGAACTCCTATCACTGGTTTAACTTGCCTGGGCATGCTATTGACCAGGTGGTGAATGGTTTCCTGAGGAATATTCTCTCATTCGACCAGAATGACTTGTTCGAGTTCCCTAAGACTAATAGGGGCAGGTATGTGAAGCCTAACTGATGATTTTAGTGCATCCTATAAATGCTCTATGGTGTTCATGTCTGGGCTTCTTGGTGGCCAGTCCATAGTTGGAATATTCACAAATCGAAGGTAGACCAGTACCTCTCTAGTAACGTGGGGCGGAGCGTTATCCTGTATAAAAATTAAACTGTCTCCGACAAACGGGACAAAGGCATCAAATGTCCTTCTACGATGTTTTTACGTAGAAATGTGCATTCATGGATTTTCCCTGTATAGGAACCAAATTTGTGCGACCATCGAAACTATTCCTTCCCAGAACATTATTGATTCACCAAGAAATTGGATTTTCGGAGATGTAGGCAGCAAATTTTTCTCGTGGTGTCCGCCATGCTTGTTGATGCTCATCGGGTGAATTAAGACTTACTCTTCTTTCGTCTAAAAACAAAACTCGCTTCCAGTCGACAATGGTCCAATTTTACGTGTTCTCTTGCAAAACACAGTCTAGTAACTCTATATTCTCTTGTGAGCAATGGTGCACCAGCTGGTCTGCTATTGTCCAATTCTCCTTCGTTAAGCCTTCTCCTGATCGTTCGTTCAGAAATTGTTACATTGCGAGCTATTGCTCATTTCATACATATGGCTTGCATATGGGAAGGTGTAGCGGGGGCTTCGAACACGTGACGAAGTTCAATTCACGCTGAAAACAAACTACTTAGGTATCACAAAACACTCGATTTGTGCTAGGTATCCAGTTACTGAGTAACATTAAGACCGTGTGCGTCTACTTCGCAAAATAACTTTGCGATCATAATTACATACATAATTTGTACAGCGTACGTGCGTTACAAAAAAAATGTCTACAGTGTCAAAAGTAAAAAACGGCCGCTTGTCACAATATGAATAAGTTTATTCGGGACTTTTCAGACTTGATGTATGATGGGACGAAAATAGTGTGTAAAGTTTGTGAAAAAGAATTATTGTGTTTGGACAAGAGAGACTGCAAAAGACATATAAATAGTACGGAACATATTAATATAAAAAAGGGCCTGCCATGGAAAACGTGGTAGGATCAACATTGTTGATCACACTTCTCATGTTAATTGCCTGTCATTTACCACTTACATTACTTGACACCAGCATTTAAGGATTTTTGGAAGAAATACAATCCTAAGTACCCATTACGAACTAGGGCGACCGTGCGCAACTATGTAAAGGGTGGTACAACCAAAACGCACGATGTTAATTGTAAATAAAACAAAAAGTTTTCAGAGAATTATCTTAATAATTTTTATTATGATAGAAGGATCTATGACAATTATGTGTGAAACAAAATATCGGCCAAATGCTCACCACGGCTTCGGTGGTATACCTCTATCCGATGGTCCATATTTTCAATGACTCTGAGACATAATTGAGGTCCAATGTCGTTAATGTACCGAATTATCTTATCCTTTAGCTCTTGAATTTTCTTGGCTTATTGACGTACACTTTTTCTTTTAAATATCCCCAAAGAAAGAAGTCCAACGGTGTCAAATCACATGATCGTGGCGGCCAATTAACATCGCCACGACGTGAGATAACACGGCCATTGAATTTCTCGCGCAAAAGTGCCATTGTTTCGTTTGCTGTGTGGCAAGTGGCACCATCCTGTTGGAACCACATAACGTCCAGGTCCATATCCTCAATTTTTGGCCACAATTGTTGGACACGACGACGAGTCGAGGTTGACGGCTCTTCTGCTACACTATCGCGAACAACAGCAATGTTTTCCGCAGAACGAACTGGGCGAGCACGCACAGGTGTTTTTCACATTTCCTACAGACCCGGTTTGCTGAAATTTGCGCACAATTCTCCCGATTGTGGACACATTTGGTCGATTATGCTGACCAAGAAAGTCACGAAGTGCACGAAATGCATTTTGATTTGAACGCCCATTTTCGTAAAAGGCTTCAACAATCTTAACGCGCTGCTCAATTGTGTACCTCTCCATGGTTGAATTTGTCAAACACTGAAACAAAGAAATGTCAAATTAAGTTGGGCAAAAAACTTGACGTTAAGGTGTGACTCACAATTAACATCGTGCATTATGGTTGGACCACCCTTTACTATCTGCACGTGAAAAAGTGGAAAGTCAGATTAAATCAGCGTGAATTGAACTCCGCGTCACGTGCTCGAGGCCCCCGCTACACCTTCCCATACGCAAGCCACATGTACGCGGCACCGATTATACAGCTCTACTAATAACAGCTACCTTACAATGTTTATATTTTGCATTAATTACTTGAACATGTTCAGTGGCGTTTCTTGAAGCATTTGTCATGTCGCATAGAGCATTATTATCCAGTCATTCAGTCATCGAACTATAGAAGGGTGCTTATTAACTTCTCATTTTTATTTAAATTATTCCATGATAGTGTAGATGCACTCGCATTACCAATCATGTTTAGTATGTATATGCATACCTAGTTTGGCGTTAGCACGGATAAAAGTGCATTTTGCCTTGACCGGGAATCGAACCCGTCTCTCCCAATTTCCGGTTGAGTGCTCTGACCGCTGAGCTATCGAGACACACTCATTATCCCTGCTAATGCGCCAATTTTAATGCGTCACTATCGAATCCGCGAATTTGAGATGTAAGGAAGGTTGCATATATTGGAGCGACGAATCACGTCGGGGTCACCACTTTGGCGATAGCAAGGATAAAAGTGCATTTTGCCTCGACCGGGAATCGAACCCGGCTCTCCCAATTTCCGGTTGAGTGCTCTGACCGCTGAGCTATCGAGACACACTCATTATCCCTGCTAATGCGCCAATTTTAATGCGTCACTATCGAATCCGCGAATTTGAGATGTAAGGGAGGTTGCATATACTGGAGCGACGAATCACGTCGGGGTCACCACTTTGGCGATAGCAAGGATAAAAGTGCATTTTGCCTCGACCGGGAATCGAACCCGGCTCTCCCAATTTCCGGTTGAGTGCTCTGACCGCTGAGCTATCGAGGCACACTCATTATCCCTGCTAATGCGCCAATTTTAATGCGTCACTACACCTAGATTAGGCTATCGATAGGAAAGCATGTCTTATTGATAACCTATAAAAACTAATGTGCTATTTAAATCGCCAATGTCTGTTATGTCACAAAGTTTTAATGTAACGTCTAGCACTTGTAATTTGAACAATTGTACCCACAACGAGTTACTATCTTTAGGTAAACAACTTTTTACCATCGGGTAAGTTACATTTTAATGAAGTATTCCACTGTTTATTTATGTTAAAGTTATTGATAGGTTACCATTTTTCTATTTATTTATTTTTTAGTTATATACTGTACACTCATATATGTATTTATTTGTATTCCACATTTTTGTCCTATAAATGGATTATTTCTGTTGGGCAATAAAGACATTATTATTATTGTTACATAGACAGAAGAGAAGTGGGCGTAGATTGTTGGTTATTCTTGGAATAAGATGAACTTCAGGACCGTACAAAATCAATTCCAAATCGGATTAATTGAATCAGCTTATTGTCAGAGGTTTAATTATCTTGTTCAATTAAAATTGTTGTAACGCTTGCGAAATAATCAGACTCATTCTCGGTCGTTAGAATAGCACCGACAGACTCCGTCATAATGTCTATATTTAAATTCCCTTGTAAGGATTCTCCATTGATGCGGATAACCATAACTAGAACGTCGTCATTAATCCACTTCTTAATGCTCCGGTAAGCTGATGCTTTGCAGGTAGCTGCACGGGAGCGATTTGTTCACGCACTTTGGTTCGCGTCTGCTGTGAATTCATTAAATTACACGCTCGTTAATGGATGCATATTCAGTGCTGCGTGTGCCGGCTCGGTCCAGCTAACAGCTCGAATGGCTACTAGAAGAAGAGAGCGTGACCGATAATGAACTTATGTGAAATCGGTAAAATCGGACGCGGATAAGAGATTGCAAGCTCACACCTTGCAACATGAAGAAGATTGCCATAGGGATGCGTGGAATTATGCTCAAACGTACAAAACTGTTTATTTCAAATTTAATCTTGAAAAGAGAACAACCTTAAATACATACTGCCCTGCTAGGACAGGATGTCGTAACTGCAAAAAATCGTATTTGAGGTTTTCCACCAGTCCAACATATTTTGACCTGCCCTGTCTTCCTAGCTAAGTCAGAATATCGTATCTGTATGGCAAATGCGTCAAAATAGCTTCTATGAATCTGTCGTAACTGCAATATCGGTGGATAGGTTAAACAAGAAAGTGGTATCTGCTCTCTGCTAAGAGATTTTGTCGTATGTGAGTGGAATTTTGCAGTTACGACATTTTAAACTAGTATCTATGGTAACAAATTTGGAAGAGTCGATTTTTGTGTTGGATACGACCAACACGAACGTGCCAGAACAAACGGAATGACATACAATTAATATTATCTGATATTGAAATTTTCATAAAGGGGATTTTAATCGTGCTGTTACATGATGTGATAACAGAAACGTCTAAAAGATCTGGTATATTTGACTTTAAAATGATAATTTCTTTAGCTACATGCAATTTTTTCTATCTTCAGAAAATGCAGTTGATTCAGCTCCTTCTCTAAATAATACTCTGAAAGATGATTTAGAATCAGTTGATTTCATAATAAAACTGCTGGACAACATGTTGTGTTTGCTGCAGACGAACACACAGAAATTATACACTAAAAGGGGGAATCTTAGGAAACGAAAGCGACATGACTTATCTTTGAAAGAAAGAAAGGAGCAACAGAAGCTTGCCAAAGTAGCTAGACATAGTCTAGGGGAAGGTTGGAGTTGTATAAAGATGTGTATGAAAAACATTGGCCCTAAAAGAAGAGAAAATATCCATTCTGAATTTTCTGAATAGTTTGTGTGTAGCTTGTTTGCAGTACCTAATAAATACTATAAAATAATTTCTTTATTTTTCTACTATTCAATTTAAATATTGAGCATAATTGCTTAATGACTGCCAATTTGCAACGTCGAAAAGTCGTATCTACCACAAACGTCAAATGTGCTATATAACTTTTAAGAAAATAATTATCGTGTTGCTAAACCTAAACTTCGTAACTACAAAATATTAAATATCTCAACACAGGAATCTCTAAGAGCCCTCTTGTTTCGTATGGGCTCAACAAGACAGATTCTAAAGCGATTTTAACTCAAATAGTGATTCAAGAACTTCACATAAAGATGGCGCGACGTAATTCATAAAAACGTAATATGTGACTATGTAAACTAGTAATACTAATATGTGGTACACTGAGGTTTTTTGTTCTTCAACATAAAACGGAGACGATACGGCTATAAATGGAAAAGTATATCGTTCATATGGTACACGGGTACATGAAACTGGCTCTATTTCCCGAATAGATTCAAACGTTGAATGTTTGCTTTGAAGTCACTGATTGTTGCTGGCTGGGTGGCGTACACTTTTCTTCGACATAACCGTAAAGGAAAAAGCCCAAGTGATGTTAAATCACATAATATTTCAGGCCAATTGAGGTCAGCATTTTGCGACACAGGAAATTTGGTATACAACAGAGTTATGTGTGCACGTGTGTATGACAAGTTGCACCATCTTGCTTAAACCACATGTTTTTCAAATCCAAATCATCAATTTGATGGAAACATAAATTGTTTTACATGTCACGATAGCGTTCCCCATTTACTGTAATAACATCATCAGTTTTATTTTCAAAGATATATGGTCCAATTCCTCCACCACTTCAAAATGCGCATCAAACCAAACCGTGCATCTTTGTGGATGTATTTCTTTTTCAGCACCCCAAATTCAACAATTTTGTTTGCTGACATATCCTTGAAGATCTTTCATCGTATACTTCATCGCCGAACAAGCAAATTTCTCTCACTGCAGCAATATTTTCATCTGACCGACCACGACGAAGAGGTATTGACAATTTCTTATCGTTAACAGAACCCGTCTCATCAAATTTCTTGTTACTAACTGTTAACTCTGTAGGCGCTTCATTTTGTCCTAATTTTGTGCGATTTTTTCTTAGTGCAACTGTAAATGATCGCACACTTTCATTAAACAGTTGTACACCAACTCTTCGTTGTTGAACTGTTAATCTGTTAATAATTAATGAATGTTAACGGCATATTGACATCGTATGGTTTGTAGGTGACAGTCGGTAAATATTGACGCCCTATCTTTGACAGGACACAAATGGCGTACAATTCAAACCCTATAGTTCCAACTGAGACACCCTGTAGACGAATTACTGCAACAGATACGAAGAGGGTGGCTGTCCTCTATCCAAAAGCCGACTGTACTGTAGTATGTCCACGGAAATTGTAGAATAAAGGTACGAACTACTCCCAAATTATCTTCAATAACTGATTTTATGGCAACTTCTGGAGCATTGGCAATCGCTACGGCCTGACGAGAATTCAGCTATTGGCCCTATCAAGACTTCAAGTTATGAAAGTATCAAGTGTCACAGGAGGTAGACATGGCTTCTGGAAGCAGGAGGCAGGAGGTAGAAACGGGTTCTGGAGGCAGCTGGATGTGTTTCCTTAAACAATCATATATCAACAAAAGATTGTCTAACTCCTTGCGACCACTCTGATGATTATACAATGTTTACCTTTTTGTTTATGCGATAGATTAGCGCCTAATTTTGTATTCACTGGGTTCACACTATCAAATTCCAACTCGGGACAAACTTTAATCCACCCGAGAACAAACATCGCATGATGCAGTCTTTACCTCTATTGTATAGTCTGATCCAGAGTTCCAATGTATACATCCAATCCCACACTAAGTATACATAAATAAATATCGTCTCTATCGTGTATAAATAAATGATATCTTATTGCAAATAATTTAACAAACCGATTGATCGCAAATACAAATGAACACACACCATTGCGCTCTCAATGCATACAATATAGATTCAGGATTAACTTCTCATCAAACATTCATCGACCTGCGTGAATGATAATAGGAATATTCAAAATGATAAAAAAAATATTCTCGCACTGACTCTTTTTTGCAATAATTTCTGTTCTTTGTTAAAGAAACTCGTGTTATTTATTCTGTTCTTAAATGGACACCATAACAAAGGCTGTACATTGTACAAAGTACATTGTCGTCAAGTTTGTTAATTTTCAATTATTAAAATTCTTAATTATTTTCTTTTAATATTGACGATTGGAAATGTTAAAACTACAATAGCGTAGACCACAAACAAATAACGGAAGTGAGTAAATACACTAATAAAGAAGCCAAGAGGGAATTCAATTAGTAATGGTAATCATATTAAATTTAGAACTGTCACTAGTATTTGTGTTTCGTGGCCGTGCGTACGAACCATTTTCTTCCACAAATTATATTCCCAGCTATGACACAGAGACTAATTTTTGGTTCAAGAACAAACGTAGATTATACGTTTGTGACATGTAAAATTTTCCCGTGTCTCAAAAATTACTCAAGGTCGTTTTAATAATATCCCGGCCGAACAGAAGCATTAACGAGTAGTTTTATATACATTTTCATTTTAAATTATTCATTTTTTGCTGTTTAAAATCATCGGTCTGAGCAACGTTGTATTTATTGTATCATTTAATATGATTTATTAAGTAATTAATGTGGATTTTATTCGCTAATTGAAGATAACGTAATGGGCTGTAAACATGATATGAAAGTTATATCAGTGCTAATGCAATAATGGCTTCTGGTATTTCTTCAAGATTTCCATAATAAAATCTCTTTTTATAAGACGGATCATCTGCTATAATCGCGGTGGAGAGGGAAGAATATGTAAATAATTGAGGGTCAGATGAATGACCCAAAATTATTCACATGAATAAAGTATCCACGTAAATTTGTAAAATTTTTGCAGACATTGTTGACTTTAGAGAAGTATAGATATTACTCTAACCCGATATTATTTCCCCGCCCATCCATGTAGACTGTAGAACAGCATAATTTAGAGGCGGTCCTCCCTTATCCTAGCCCCAATCGCAAAAAATAAATAGGTTTATATTTTTAAGAGAAAAAGCGATTGGGGAGGGGGGTTATGTATTCAGGTAAAATTATACCATTTTATGGTTTGTTTTCTATATACATAACTGAATTTGTATTAAAATTCAAAAGAAGAAATATGCACGCAACATTATAGCAAAATAAGTACTTTTACTATATACTAAGGCTATTTACCAACAATTTGGCTGCTAAGTGAATATCAGCATTGTAGGTACAATAATGTATTACTTAATGTTAAATAATCGGCAGTCGTAAACAGTCTTGTGTCCTTAAATTACAATAAGTGTCCTTAAAACACTTGCGCTAGCACCAGGTCAATTATATTTGATTTGAACGCGTTCCAGGTTATTTTTCATCATTGGCATTAATCGAAGATGAAATCAAAATTTAACCTATTTAGTCCATGGTCTGATTGCACAACTGTGTTTGTACTATAAACTTAGAATTTCAAGTATTTATTTAATGTAAACGCAGGAAGATATTTTCACCTGTTGATAAATAAAATATCATTCAGCTGTTCATCGGCCACGACCAGTTAAAACTAAAATAATTAGGGATAGGATCTAGCTAGATGTTCAGAGGGACGAGGCTATATTTGTCTGAGGCGTTGTAAAATACTGAGTTTCAATTAGTATAAATAGAACTGTATCAACCAAGCTCTGCTCGCTACATACCGTACAACTACATGCATTAACATGTCTACACGATTTATGTGAAAGTGATATATTGCCAATTCGTTAATTTTGTTTTTCTTCCTGTTTTCAGACTGTAAGCGGTCGGCCAAGGACCTGGTCGTCGTACTCAAACATTCGTGCCAAAGATGTGTTTGATTTCGTCAACATGAATAGTACTGAAGAGATATCGGTCTACAAGGACCCTACCAACCTCTACCAATCACCGACTCTCCAAAGGAGAACTCTGGGATACAGCTACGACTTCCCCGAGAAGTCTCAGAAGAAGGACAGAAAGTGGTCGATTGGAAACATATTCAGGCGCAAAAAGAAAGACGAGAGCGAGACCAGCACTGACGAGGAGGGTCACAAGAAAGGATTCCTGGGCAGGAGGAAAAGGAAGCCCGATAATAAAAGAAAAAAACCTGCGAAAACCATCGGTACATTTGACCACGTAGTGATACCGCCACCAAGAAACTCGTTCGTTTATAATGGGCATAATAATAGCCAAGATGATCCTGGTATTCTATCTGATCCTACTGGAGGTTTTTCTAATTACATCGGTAGGGCACTGCCGCAGATTCCCAACGACGAAAGGAACCAGCAGGTCAGCAAGGAATCGTTGAACGATATCAATAATTCCAGAATGAGTCTTGGTTCTGGTTCGGTTGACAGCGTCGCCAGGAAGAGTAGGAGAGAGATGGCGAAGGCTAGGGCCGAGGCTAGACGGACTTCTTCGAGAAACGGCAGTAGCTCAGATGAAGAATCTCAAAGATCTAACTCATCGTTGCAAATTAGAAGCGAGGAAAACCTCAGGCCGCGAGATGCCTGTATAAGCAAAAAAACCAGAGCCGCCAGGACCGAGAGGTATCTAAAGCGCCACTCGCGAGACGGGGAGAATCCCCATAATTATCTAAGACTGTCGAAGTCGGACGCGGAAAACTCTACAGTGAATTGGAAGTTTTCAGACGACAGTAATAGATCACCAAGTAGAAGCCCTTTAATACCAAGCCCTATAGTACCGACTAACGCCAAAAATAAATTATCGTATACTAGTTTGAACTCCGAAAGCACCAACATGTCGGGGTTATCGACAATACCTCCTAGTCACAACAGTAATAGGTTTAGAGTAAGTAATTCGACCAGCAATCCATCATACAAACCCCCACAATCTATGAATGACTACAACAACAGTTCTAAAAAGTATACGGACTTTAATCCTGATAAATACTTCAATAAACGTAGTGTTTCTTGTGACGCCAACATACACAAAGCTCCATCGACTGAATTCAATGAAGTCCTCCACGTACAATTTCCCATTACAAGACCAAATAGGGGTTATAGAAATTTAAGTCTGATTGATGCGTCACAACTGAGTAGAGCTAGACAACCGCCACCGCCACCCCCTCGGGATCCTACCAGGATGATGGGCGGCCACTATTTCGAAAATGGGAGACCAAACACGTACTATTTCGACAGCAGCGGTCAAGTTAAGTCTAAGTCATTTAGTGGATCTAATGCACATCCTAGCATGCAGCAAGCTAAAAAATTCAGCTCGTTTAACCTGCACCCTAATTATAGATCAACGTCAGACGATCATCTTCCTAAGGAATCATTTAATATTCAACTTGCTGCCAGACCATCATCGACTACACCTGACGCACCTCAAAGGTTTATTACGCGAAAGCGTGAGGTCCAGACTAATCCTGAAACTTTTCACTATTTGATGGATAAAAATCCTAGGAGCAGGAAACCGATATTCATCCAAGCGAATGGCAACAAAACTTCGAATTCTGTCGACCCCAAGGCGGAAAATTCGGGCAATAATAAAGCTTTAGATTTTTGGAAACAGAAAGATCGTCAGAGCGTTAACGAGAAACCGATATTGAGAAAGTCACGTTCGGATAGCCCGCAAATGTTCACGAGCCACACCACCGTGCAAACTAAAGTATTCCTTCCCAGCGTTCTGCAAAACGACATCAACTCCAACAAACCATTTTTGGAAGTCAACCGGGAGTCAAGTCCATTTAAACCTGTATCGCCCCCGGCTCAGGAGATTAAAAGTACCCCTGTGGAAGAACAAGACAGTAAAGAAGATGCCAAACGCAAATCTTCTAACTTGGAAGAAGCCTTGGATGAGCTCGAGGCGATTTATAACAGTTTGCGTTTGGGCGATGAAGATTTACTCGAAAGAGCCGAGCAAAGAGAGAAGGAAACTCAAGCCAAGAAGCTCATGGAGGCAAATTTGAATCCTTGCCCTAGCTATAGCTGCAGGGGTGCGCTTAGTGATTCCAACTTCAGCTATGAACCTTTCGATACAATGGATTCTCCGAGACGTAAGAGAATGTTGAGGAAAAACCGTACTGTAGACATTAAACACGATGATATGGCTTTCAGGAAAATTAATAAAGATCGAGCTGCAACCATAAGTGACCCCCAAGCGGTTATATCCCGGGTGAGTTACTTGTTAGCCTCCCCCGTCCACGGTAAAAGTGCGACAGAAGTCGAGCCGGAGGATATTCAAAAGAGCGGAGACGAACCTGACATTACCTTTGACGACGTCGTTTATAGAAATGTA
The DNA here is from genome assembly GCA_037954035.1 of Rosalia funebris. Taxonomy (NCBI): domain Eukaryota; kingdom Metazoa; phylum Arthropoda; class Insecta; order Coleoptera; family Cerambycidae; genus Rosalia; species Rosalia funebris. The sequence continues at coordinate 40,388,544 of JAZFAV010000015.1, forward strand.
AAACACTCTAATAATACCCTAAAGGTTTTAGAGCCTCAACCTCCGTTCGGCATTCCTTTAGGACCAATCACTCCTGCTGCCAACAGCGACTATCTTCATGCCAAACCTGAGAACATCTACCGACCTGCCTTTAAACTGCGAAAAATACCCGATATCGTAAAAGACGATTTAGCTTTTCGCAACCTGCGAAAGGATTCCAATAAAGGACCAGCTTTACCTCCGTTTGCCGCGGATGATTTTAAAAATAACAACTCCTCTGTGGATAATCGATTGGATCTGAATTATTTAAGGAAAAAGAGGGCGCAACGGTCGCTGTCAGCGAATATAGGCAGTTTGATCCATAACGATATCATCGAGAAAGCTCGAAATAAACATAGGGCGGATGATAATGTGGAGAATGAATTTAAAACATTAACGGATATAGCGGATGCAATGGAAATAGCTAGGCAGGTTTTGAAGGAGAAAGAAAACAAAATAACCGCGACAAGGAAGGCGTTTATGAGTGATACCGATACTAGATATGTTCAACCTTTGCCGAGCGCTAGCAGTCTAAGAGAGAGCAGGCTTAATTTCCTAAATGGACTAAAGGCGCCCTCAGTGGATACTTCTAGTAATATCCAACCGACTTCGCCTTTATTAGGAAACGATGTTTTGACTAGCAAACCACCTCGAGGGCTTACGCCAGAGAGGAAAGCTCGGTCGCCCAAAGAGTCAACTCCAATACCCCTATCTCCATTGGAAGATAAGAAGTCTGCTATTAGCGGGTCCACGTCGTCTTCCTTGGAAGATCTATTAAATGCTCTAGCAGAAGAGGCTAAGGAGACGACGGAGAGGATAACGAATGAGTTGAAGATGCTCGGCGAAGAGAGGCAGAGAAGAACGAGCTCGAAGAAACCCGACGATAAAAACGATAAAACTAACGACCTCAGTAAGAGGTTATCCGAAATCGATGCTGTGTCCGAACGAGCGAAAATGTGCGAAAAATTACTCGAAAGCGTGGTAGATAGTACTGACCTGATGGCTTCTACCAAAGCCCCAGTGGAGGAAGTCGAACATATCGATCTGGAACCGGCTGTGATCGAATCGGCTAACATCGTCCTGTCTAGGGTAGACTCTAAACTGGAATCTGAGAAAGATATAGTAGACAAGTGCGAATCTGACCACGATTATGAGAATTTGATGTCTGACAAGGAACTGAATGTAGACGAAGTCGACGTGTCCACAACCATAGAAGAAGGTAATGAGCCGGAGAAGTGCCGATCGCCTTTCGAGGAACACAAGGCGAAGTTGGTGGCTAGCTTTCAGGAACTGAAAGACAATATTGACAGTATAACACCGCCGACTACAAAAAATTTGGAGAAAAACGGAGATGTGAAGCGAAAATCAACCGATATAACATTAGTCTGTCAAAATCTGGAGGGAGATGATAAAGAGATTGACGGGGTTACAGGTGAGGAGGCGTGTGTTGGTGTTCTAGACGCTGTAGCTTTGCCAGTCAAAGAATGTGCCTTTGTATCAGAATTAAATACTAACACTGTAGATTGCGAGCAAGTTTTTACTTCTAACTGTGATATTACCTTTAGTACGCCTAGTAGTTTACAGACAGCTGCGTCGGAAAATTCCGAGGGCAGTTCGGGATTCCACTCGAACTGCTCGTATGATGAGGGGTCTCATTACCTTAAGCACGACGGCTTTTGTACGAAAAACACGTTAGACTCTTTGGAAAGCTTAAAATCGCCAAAATTAGTCCTAGAAACCTCCAATAGAGTGCTGTCTAGAGAGAGTAACGAGGATAGTTGCGGGAGCGCTCGCGATCTCCCGAAGAGTTCTAGGTTAGTCCTAGAGGCTACGGAAGCGACGAAGGTAAATTCGTGCACCCAAACTGCGACGTCACGCGATGCACTCGCGAGAAACTCCGGGTTGAATTTCGAGGCGAGGAGACTAGATAATTCGGATAGGCACATTCTTGATGACGATCGGAAGCCAACCCCTACCTGGTACCGTGACCCCGCTACAGTGGTCGTTGCATGCTCCTATGGCATTGCATGCGTCCACCAATTGGCTTCCATAGATATATTCGCTATTTTAGGCATCCTGTTTGCTGTTATTTCATTCATTGCGGCGTTTTTCCTTTAATGCTATATATAGCCTATGATTTTCCGGCATGTACTATCCTACTACTTAAATAGATTTCCGTTTTGTTTGTTTACTATGAGGAAATAATTTTTTGTGGTGACTTATTTTTGTGTAATTAATTCTCATTCGCGCACATTGTAAATGTCATGTAAATAATATTACCACTCGATAATCAATTAATGCCAAATAATAATTGTAAGGGATTTATATTTCTATTTTGATTTTGTAAATGTTTATTTATTTTTTCAATAAATCATATATGGTGTACAAATGCGAACATTTCATTTTGGTATAACTAACTAAAGGAACCAAGAAATATACGAGTATTATACAAAGTGGTGATAAATGATTTTTTGGAAAACCTGAAACACGTCACTTATTTTCAAAAAAAAAAAAATTGACTGGCGTACGAATTTATCAGATTTTGAGTTAGGACGTCATCAAATTAATTCCTTACACGTTTTCCTCAATTCCTTACAAAATTAGGGGTTTCCTATTTATAGTTTATAAAATAGAGATTTATTTTTTAAAGAAAAATTAAGCAAATACGACTTTTTACATAAATTTTTAAGTTGTGCAAAATTAAAATGTGACACTAGCTGGCACGCGTGTAAATACCTTGTATTGAACATTCGATAATTCCCAGGCCGACATTTTTCCAATTTTGATTCAAATTGATTGCTTCAGATTATCTAAATTATTTGGCGTATTAAAATAACATTTTCGGCAATCCCAGAAAAAAAATTCAAGGGGGTCAGATCAGGTGAACGTGATGGCCATTCAGTTGACTGGTTGATTCACAATTTGGTTTCAACAAGACAAAGCTCATCCTCATTTTGGCATTGATGTTCAGCCATCTTATGATAATACTTTTCCTGGCATATGAATAGAGCCACTAGGACTAACTGAATGACCGCCATTTTTCACGATTTGTCTTTCTTGTAGATTTAAAACCGCTGGTATTTTAATAGACTAGATAATGCGTACATTCTGAACGAGTGAAATAACAACATGAATTAATTTTCCTTAAAAAACAAGATGAGTTCTATTTTAAAACAAAATCTTGATGATGTCTTGATTCATGAATCAATTGACATGAATTAAATTAAGGTTTGTTCATTATGCATCTAAATACCCGAACGTATGAGAACGAATTAAAATATTACCTTCAAATTTTAGTTGACATATACAGGGCGTGAGCTTAAAAATATTTTTTAGGGTTATTACTTCGAGTTTGTTATTTTAATTATAACGCCCCACGTTATGACTGATTTGAATCTCTTGTAAGATTCTAATGGAACTTTTAATAATGTTCCTTTAATAATTATTTTCGAGCTATTGGCCTCTTCAAAAATATTTTTGACAAAGACTGAATGACCTAAAAGTGGTTTAGGTCATTTAGGTTATCCTATTTCAATTGCGCGCCATTTGTGTTGTGACGAAGATAGGGCGTCAATATTTAACGACTGTCATCTACAAATCATACGACGTCAACATGTCGCGATTAACACTTCAACAACGAATAGTTTGTGTGCAACTGTCTTATGAAAGTGAGCAATTATTTATAGTTGTATTAAGAAAAATAAATTTGCAAAAAATTATGACAAAATGAGGCGCCTACAGAGTTAACAGTTCGTAACTTAATCAAGAAATGTGAAAAGACGGGCTCTGTTATTAATATGGCAACACCAATACGTCCTCGTCGTGGTCGGTCAGATGAAAATATTGCTGTAGTAAGATAAAGTGTACGGGAGTATCTAAATACGTCGTGCATAACAATTGTATCTGCCAAGAGCCGTCACAAATCGGATTTTAAAGAAGGATCTGCATTTGTCAGCATACAAAATTCAGTTGACAACAATTAAAAGTTTAACACCATTTACAACGTCGTATATTTGTTAATTGCGTGTTAGAAGCAAATTTTATCTTGACGGATATGTCAGCAAACAAAATTGTCTAATCTAGGGTACCGAAAATCCATATGCTGTTCACGAAAAAGAAATGCATCCAGAGAGATGCACGGTTTGGTGTGCAGTTTGGAGTGATGGATTAATTGGACCATACTTCTTTGAAAGTAAAGCTGAAAGTGAAGTTCTAAATGTGAGATATCCAGACATGTTGACGTCGTGTGGTTTGTAGATGATAATCATTAAATATTGATCTTTGATAGAACAAATGGCGCGCAATTCAAATCTTATAGTTCCAACCGAGACACCCTATATAATATTTAAAGATAACATACAGGATGTTCAAACCTCACAGCATTCTTTATTTTCTAATCTAAGCATCATACCCTATAGAAAAAATGACGTCTGTGTTAAAAATAGTGGCAAAGTGTATGATTTTCTGCATTCAAAATTACAGTTTTTTATAAAATGCATTTAATGAAAAATAAAAGTGTTTTCGTATGCTATTTATTAATCACTTGACTGATTTATTCTCAAAATGAAGAGACAAAAAATTTAAAAACTAGCTTCATTATGACATAATTTTTAACATTTCAATCACACGATTCAATATAATCGTTTTTACTATTTGAAAAATTCGAGTTACTTTGTTAAATATCGGTATTTTTTAAATCAAATATATTATCAATTGAATAAAATACTTATAGTCGTCATTTATGAATATTTTTGGAGTTCAATATTTACAATTTTTGAACCCCGTATGTATTTATAAACTTGTCCAGGACAAGTATTTTATTGTTTATAATATCTATCAAAAATATTAGAGCAATTAAGCAATTTCGAGTAGTTTAAAAAATATTTCGAATATGATAAGGTTACAAAGTTGGTAGAATCTTTCAGCAAAGTCGAACATGACAATATTTTCAAGTGAATGTCCTATTATAGGTCTTTAAATATTACTGAAATTTAAATTGATGTTTTATTTCGTTCCCAAAATAAATCTAATGACATCTTATGGATAACCCTTGATATGATTTAATGTAAAAATGGTTTTTTTATTTGAGATCGTAGATTATGTTCCCTATTGAATTAAAGGAAAAACTAATAATAGTTGAAATATAGAAGACTAAAGTATACATACACACAGCATGTGATGTGCGTACCTGGTTGCATACCATATAGTATGTGTATATCTGGCTGTAGGGCATCTCATGTTTATTTTTTTTTTCATTCAGTTTTACCGGTGTTATTTAATTATTTTATTCAAAGTGATGTTAGCTGCTTCTCTTTTATATAACGTCATAAGACCCATAAATTCTTTACGTCATATGTGCAGATGTTTACATAATTATTAATATGTTGTCACAATTTCCTTTTTTTTTTTTTTAATATACTTATGTCAATTTCGCCTGAATTCAAACCTGAAGCAAAACCCAAACACGCTTAAGATCTGTAAGAAAAAAAATATGATAAAGAAGAGGAAAGTATTAGTTTTATAATTAAAAATAACTAACCGCAACTAAAATAATACTTGTAATGATCATAATTCGGCAACTGTTGACTGGAATGATTATCTATTTTTATGGGAATTGTATGATAATACAATACAAGAAAAATAATAAAAAAAAAAAAATAGTTGGTACTTGAAATTAATGTATTTCCATTTATAAATATTACGGTGTTGCTTGCATTTTTTGAGAGAAGGGTGGATACATTTAAAGAAAAATTTGTCATCCATACTCTCGCCCATAATATGATCGCACATAATAATTATTCTCATTTCCTCTTTTTTTTTATAATTTGCATTTTTGGAGCACCGCAAACTTGAATTTGCCACGTAGTAACTAATTGTAAGTGAAATATCCTGGTTTAATTAATAGAAAGTGTTAAGGGCGACTTCCAGCAATACATTGTACCTTTACCAGATGACATGTTATTAACTGAATATAAATTAACTGAATGTTTCTATTTCATTGTGAGCTTTGCACTTTACATCAGTGTAGCTTTATAATATACATAACCTCTCGCGTTCACGCAGGCGCACCACCATCCATCCGGCCACATGCACAGTGTCACTAATTCTGCATCTAATTCCGACCACCATGCATCATCCCCTGTACTAGTCCTGTTTTAGTGACGTCGTGTGTTTTATTATAGGTAATCTGTAACTGCTGCCACCTTCTACTGCCACTCCCTCTATCGGCAACCGACTTCAGGTAACGCCATCGATTCGCCAGTTAACACGACAGCCGTCAAAAGATTTGGCGGGGGTGCTCTACTACTGAAATTCTAATTTTCTTGATCATTTTAACCTTCACAAGGGGAAAACGCTATGGAAATTGATAAAAAATATTGCAATGCTCTTTTCGTGGACCTTGTCGATGTCAGAGGAAGATGAAAAGGAAGAAGAAGACGAATGCTGAACTATTTTAAACTTATCTGATTGGAAAATATACATATTTAATCAGGAAGCAGGCAATTGAAGGATACGTATATGTTCCTAAATCCATTTAATTATCTCGAACTTATATCTTATATGGTTACTGCTGAATGACAATAAATGGAGCCACCATTTGTAATGAATTTTATTGTGATTTCATTGACAGAAATATTTCGACAGTATAGGGATTATATACACTACGACGAATTATTTCTGGTTTCTTAAAAAAAAAAGACGGATATTAAATCTGTTTCCCAAATTTATATTGTGCCAAAATACAATAAATTACTTTTTTATGTTTCAACAGACGTGGATTTTTATCAACTGTAAATATATTGGGGGAATATTTCTTTTTGCTATTCGATTGATAAACGTTTTCTAGAAAATTCGTATTAAAGCGAAGTTTAACAAAATGATTACATATAAATCAAGAACATCTGAATTTCAGTTTCAGGGCACCCTTAATTATAGGGGACTATAATTCTTAAAAATCATTCTGATATTTTATATTACCCAATACATTATAATTCTCTTTTTTGTCAACGCATGTTATTTACAAAATATTAATATTACGAAAACAAAAACAGAGGATCAGTTTTCCACAAATATCGGAATATTACTATTATAACACGAACTTCGCCAACCAAGCTGATATCATCGGGAGATGAGTGAATTATATTAGTTCTAATTATCTTTCCGTTATTCATTATCCTCCCATCCCATTATACTTCTGTCTTATGATGATGCAGTTTTAATCATTTCCCGGTAATGCCAACTTGACGAAACACGTGTCGTGAAACGGGTAATCTTTCGGTGTTTGTTGAAAACTACTTTTGTTGCTGCATTGAGGGTTCCAGCCCTTTCCCAGGATTAATATAAGGGTTAAAGTCGATACCAAAAATTGTGTAGTGTTTAAAATAATGCCAATAGGCATAATAAAAATAGTTTTAAGTGCATTTCAGTTGTCATGAAATTGGTGTGAAAAAGGCTACGAAAACCTAACACAGATTTTGATTAGGTTCAATTATAGGTAAAATTTTCATATCTACGAGTATAAGAAGTTATTAATTTTTACTTTTACTACTTTCTGCTTTAGGTGTCATTCATATTCTATCAAATTTACAATTGTTAACATATTATTTTTTACACGGTGATTAGGGATACTTTAGTAGAAGTTGAAGAACTATAAAACATATATCTACATATGTCTATTAGTTTGTTAGATTAAATTTAATCTAGGCTGAAATAAGTGCTATTTTATGTTAAACAAAGAATTTCAGAAAATATGAAACATTTAATAATATGCTTTGACAAAGAGAGAATTTATCGGTAATTGTGTATCGTCATTGTGCATTTTTCTGTTCTTACTAATGTAGGAGTTAAATAGACGCCCCTGCCACAATATTTGACCAATTCTACTTGTTCCTGAGTCGCTCCTCCTGTGGTATCGATTAGACGAGCCAAACTGCGATACCGTGTATTGTTGGTTGTCTACCCTTATTCACAAATATACCCTCCCGAAAAACGTCTCGGTCTGTAAATATTTATTTAAGTATTTCCAAAAAAATATATTAATATTAATCTCTAAATAATTATAGATAATTTACTGTTGTTCTATAAATTATTTAAATAAAATATTTATTTCCTTAACGAACGTGTTGTCATTTCTATATTTACCGAGATGGAGAGAAAGTCGGAGGTGCTCCTGGCAGATACATTATTTACCTGTGCGGAAATTAACGTCAGCTGACGTTTATTTTTATGGATTATGTCATGTCATTCTGAGCGTTAACTGTTTCGTGAGAACTTTCGTCAATTTGTTATTATGTTTTAGTACAAATGTATTTTATTGATGCAAGATAAAATTATAGAACCTGATTTCTTTTATACGTTTGTGTTTCCTTTGTGAAATAAAACATTTAATTAATTGTATTATACAGGGCTAGTCAGAAGTAGTGCATAGCAGCTTGATTTACTAAAACATGACTTTTAGGAAATATTGTTTGAAACAGAAGTCTTAGGGGATTAACAGGCACCCTTAAAAACATTCTGTCAATATATAAGGCGTTTCGGATAAGTGTGACACATTAAATATATATATTTTTAAATGTTAATGTCTAATATCTAAACCTAAACCTAATATCTTAATACTTAAACTTGTTAGTGATAATACATAGTTAGAATTGGATATTTTTGGAATTTTATGTTATACCAGCGCAATAGCTCCATAATGTTGTACGCAATGTCACAGATAAATTCGAACACTGTCAAGTTATAACAGTGATTTTAAACATTTACTTTATATTAACAAACATATCTATTATTTAATTTAGGACTTTTTTTATACCTAGAATGGGTACAATTCATTCGGAAATAAATTACCTGTGCAAATATATAAGAATATACGGGGTCTTACACTACGTTAAAAATATGAAATTTATTGTATTATACTTATTCAACGATTTTTGAAATAATATTGTAAATAATGTCTGTTTATCCCCCTTGTGGTTAGACACAAGGTTTGTTTTTATACCTAAACCAGGCAAAGTCGGATACACGCCCCCTAAGGACTTTCGGCCGATTAGCCTTACTTCATTTTTACTAAAGACGGCCGAACGATTAGTTGACAGATACCTTTGGGATACTGTCCTAATAGAGAGACCGCTTCAAGGGAGCCTTATCAAGCTGGTAAATCAACAGAAACAGCTCTGGATAAGGTTGTGTCATCGATACGGTCACAGCTGGACTCCGGAGGATACGTTGTCGACACCTTCCTTGATATTGAAGGAGCTTTCAACTTTACATCCAGGGAGGTGATTAGCGGAGCACTAGGCAGATGCTACACCCCCAGAACAATCGCTGAATGAATAGACCATATGTTGGGAAACAGACAGCTTACTGTCAATAAAGGCAAGACTAACATCGAGGGTCGGGTCGATTCGGGCTGTTCACAGGGAGGGGTATTGCCCCCTCTTCTGTGGTGTCTGGTAGTGGATGAGCTGCTTGAAAGGTTAAAGGATTACCAGGTAATTGGCTATGCTGATGACTTAGTAATAATAACGAAGGGCCCTTTCCTGGAGCCCATTCTCGATATAATGCAGGGATCATTAAGCAAGGTTGGGAATTCGTGTAGGGAGAGGGGACTCTCGGTCAATCCCTCTAAGACTGGTACGGGTGTCCACTTTCTGTTTGACAAGAAATATAAGATCACCGTCACCAGTAAGACCGACTGGATGGAGGGTCGAGCTGGATTACCGCCCAATGGAGACATCTGGTACACGGATGGAGCCAAGAGTGGGAACAGACCGGGTGCGGGGGTGTATAGGCGACGCGATGGGATAGGTAAAACCTTTCTCCTGGGCAAATACACTACCGCACTCCAGGCCGAGCTAGTTGCAATTACATACGGTGTTCTGGGGGCCGACCAAAATCGGACCCAGGAGAAGGTATGTATCTGCTCGGATAGCAGGGCGGCGCTGGCAGCCCTGAATTCAGCAACGACAAAGTCGAAATGAAGGGTTATTCTGGGTATAGCAAAATCACTGTATATATTAAATAAAGAAGTTATATGGACATTTCTTTGTCCCCCAATTTGGGAATGAGCCGAATAAATGGACATCGTCCTTCTATGAAGTTTTTAAATGACCTTGAACTGTCTTCCCTATCTAAAAAGTTTACTCACTTTGCGAGAGTTCTAAAAACTGAAATTTTTGCATTTACTATGTTACTATTTTGTGCATAATCATCAGTTTTCTAGAATCAGTTGTTTGTAGATATTCTACTGACGCCATGAATATATACAGGGTATTCACAGCGGAGTGTGGGATTTTGATGTAATTGATAACAAATTATTTGAGTATGACTGTAGCGACGCATTAAATTGGCGCATTAGCAAGGATAATGAGTGTGCCTCGATAGCTCAGCGGTCAGAGCAACCAACCGGAAATTGGGAGAGCCGGATTCGATTCCCGGTCAAGGCATAAGCACTCTTTATCCTTGCTATCGCTAAAATGACCATAATTATCTAGACTCCTCATTTGCCTTTTCGAAAATTTTATTTTAGTATTAAGTTGAAAAAAATAACGGGCTGAAAAGGGCTGATTTTCGACAAACTATGACAGGCTCTTACACTTTTTGCATAGGATATTAAATCAAAAATAAGAAAAACTTTCAATGTTTTCTTATATCTGGAAAATTTCATTATATGTATCACGCTAGGTTTATTAGTGTCTAATAATAATAATCGATTAGCTATTTTTTATTAAACTGATGTTCTATAACTGAAAAATATATTTCCGAGCTAATACGCAACGATTTTATTTTACTTTTCAAACTTTAAAGCTATCTATTCAATATACAAGTTCAATCTAAGGAAAATTAATAGTTAAATGCGAGTATAATTAACATATTTTTTTTTTTTTATAAATCTGGGCAAGATTTTCTCATGAAATTTCCCAGTTTACTTTCCCAATTTATTTTGTATAGAAGAAGGAGTTGACCATAAATCAGTTTTATCTATAAGATGTTATAGTGCTTTTGTATATTTCTGACAAATATACAAAATGGCATTGAAATTAATTTTCGAACATCAGAAAATACACAATCGTGTTCACATTCAACAATGTATTAATTAAGACTTATATTTTCCCTTTGCATATAATTTACTAACAATGGATGATCTTGACCCTATGAAGGAAGTTACAGTGTTGATTGTGCGTTATATGAAAGCTCTTTGATACTACAAATATTGACATGAAACATAAATATGTCACCATTGTTCGAATACCTAACAGATTATTAAAGAAAATAGATGAAAGTTCATTAGTAACGAGGGCTATAACCGACCTCGGTCATGTTTATGCATTTTATTAGCGGTTCTAAGAATACCTAAATGTATTTTTAGTCCACAATCAGTTGTGATTTACGTCAATCAGCGGTAAAGTATGTGCTTTTTTATTAGTCCCAAGTCAACATTAAGAATTAATTTAAAAAAAAAGTTTTCGATTACCATGTCAAGACAAATTAAAATGTTACGTTAACATTACGTGGAATAGGATTATAATTAGTTATACTAAATAAGTTCGCAAAAATCTGCTGTTCCTATGAAACATTTACGACATGAAATTTAGGCAGGAGGAATTTAACTTTATGGATAATTATAATTATGGTTATATTAATTATAATTAGTATAGATTAATTATAATTATGGATAAATTAATTATAATTAGTATAATCATGGTTAATCATATAAACTGATTTATATAATATACTTTTATATTTCTTTTGCAAAATAAAACATTTAAATATGTAATTGTATTCTACAGGATTAGTCAAAAGTAGTGTTTAGCAGCTTAATTTACTAAAATATAATTTAGGAAATTTTAGTTTAAACATAAGTCTTAAAATAATAAGGGGCATTCTTTAAAATATATTACCAATGTTACGTTTCCCTCTTTAAAATATGTTACCAAGATGTTTCAAATAAATATGACACACAACAAAAGTAAACACTTAAAATGTATCTTAAAATATTACATTAATATTAGGTTGAAATTAAAATAGGGTAATTATTAATTACATCAAATGGGTCTGCAAGGTACTATCCAATTTGCTTTTCCTATATTTGTCATGTACACCTACTATTATATTATTATTTGTCATGTAATACCTACTATTGTATTATGTACCATAGAGAAAGGATGTAGTGAAACACTTATGATACGTTTCTCTTCAATTTATAAGGATACGTAATATAATTTTATAGTTAATTATGATCTATTAATTAGTTAATAGAGGGCGCTTTCATGTCGACACAAAGACAATAGTTTACCCTAAAATTAATTTATTGTTGACTAAAATACAGGGAAATGTATCGGAAGTGTCTCATTATATTGTTTCTTGACAGTTCATCCCAAATTGAATCAGATGTCTTTTCTCATTTTATCTTTTGGGAAAAATATTATATCAAATATCTTTAATTATAATTCTAGGTGATTAATTATTTAAATGGCATGTATTTTAATGTGAGTACATACATATGTAATCGACAAATAACGGTTTTTTGAATTAGATAAAAGTAATCGCGCAATTCAAGTATGTAGTACATATCAAAATTACATATTACACGAAAAATGGTGCTTCATTTCATATCAAAACTTGTATGCAATGTGTTGAAGGTATTATACAAATTAATTTTCAGTCAAATAATAGATTTAAAGATTTTTAAACAATTTGAAACAATTATAAAATTGGACAGGTCCTGCATTTATCTTGTGATGCTGTGACATATTTTTAGGGGAAGAAGGTAGATGGTTTTGCTGAAAATTCTACTGTACTTCTTTCGAAGTCTTAAGGCAAGTGTGCAAGTGTACTATTCCGTCTTGCTGAAACGTATTGATGAATCTAGAATAACCCTAGCCAAGAAAACGACGTATTAAGTTAGGAATTATTGGGAAAAGGTTGGCACTTTCGATGCCCCAAGAAAATTAGAAAAATAGGTTTCCACAAACACCGAAAAATTTACAGCAGTGACGCCCGTTTCGCCAGCCAAGTTGATGTTAGCAGGAGATGACTAAAATTCAATTAGGAATTCATGTATAAAAAAATTAAGGCGGTCCTGTAATATTTCACGACAGTACAATTGACCCTGATAATCGATACTCCCATAATTTTGCATTCTAAGAAAATATGGTCCAATAGTTATTTTAGCAATTATACTCGCCTACATATTAACTTTTTATGATATTAATATTCGGGCATTAAAATTAATTTAATAAAAATATTTTTTTCTATACACACGAAAATATACACACACTAGTAAGTTTTTTTTTTAATTAGAACCTGATCTACCTATATTTGCTTACAAAATGGAAATTACTGTAATCTAACCTTAATTTTGACCTTTATTGTATCGTAAAATGTCATACGGCTCTCATTCATCAAATAATAATTAAAAACCATCCTTTAACTTCCGGTTCGAAAATTCTAAGACAACACGAGAAATGAAGAAAAGTAATTCATTCATTATTATGTTTTAAAATAACCCTGTTAAAACACTGGTCCAGGTGCTATATACATATTTAATGAACGAGAACATTGATTATTTATTTGTTATCTGTGCTAGAATAAAATTAATCATTCACTAGCAAAATATCGGAAGCGGTTTAATGCCAGTTGTAATCTATAAAGGAATAACACCATTTTAATTAAAAAAAAAAAGAAAGGAAGCTAAGGGAGGTAGCTCACTTACTACACTTACTTATATATTGTATGCCTGGCATAAAACAGCAAAGTAGAGAAGCGTGTACTTTATTAATAAAAATGAATTGCAAGAAAAGTGCATGACGGAGGTAATATAGTCGGCTAATGGTACGCCAGGACCGGCCTAAGACCCCACGGATGACAAATATTACTAATATGATCATCAGTAATATTGTAATAATATGATTATTATTGTTTAAGTAAAACATATTTTTGGAGTTTGTGTGAAGTAAATGTCGGTTTTTACAAAAAAATTCTAATTTTGGAAATTATATTTGCATATAAGTATTTCAGTACGTGGTTGCGTTATTTTGGTTGAAGCTAAAACCATATGTATTACCTCAAAGACTAGTATGTACTAGAATGATCGAGAATAATCCTATCTTTCCACTAAGCTGTTGAATATTCCCGAACTGGCTGTATAGTGGCCCTGGTAGTGTCGAATTGGCTGGTAGTGTTGCTCGTTTAAAATTTGTAGTAAATTTCTACTTTGTTTAATAGCACAGAAATAGCAAAGTACTGGGAAATAACAGACTTAAGTTATACTGTTGCTACTGGTCTACGTATTTATCTACGTTTAAGTATTTCCTTTCCAATGTGTTTCATTTACGTATTTATCTAGGTTTAGTTATTTCCATTGTAATGCTCGTTGTAACACATATTAGACAAAGATATGTTAGGATGACATGGACGGCCTATGGATAAATACACGCCCCATATAATTTTGCTATTTTCATTGGCACTTCAGAATTTTGATTGATCGAATGAGACGATGAGACATGTAGGCTGGGCATGGCTTTTAACTTGCTGGGTCTATGTTCCATGTTTGTTACTTATACTCGTGTCTTTGTGGTATGTAGCGATAGAATAACCAAGTTAGTGTTGTGTGACAAATTTTTTAAATGTGACTGTAAATACTAACTCTGACTTAGTTTTCCACAAAACACCAAAACACTATACATTACACTCGACGTGCATTTCGCCAACAAAGTTGGCATCATCTGGATATGATTAAAACTCGAATACTACTGTAGAAGTTGCTCGATTGCTTCTACACTTGAAGTCTGGTCCATCCTGATGGCTGCAACGTTTACAAATATTTATTTATATGCTTATTCTCATGCAACAGTTATGAATAGTTATTTCCTATTTTATTTTAGAATATAACTTTTGAATGATGATTATCGAAGACAGTCATTCAAATAATCATTTATTTATTATTCATATAATAATTATTGTTATATATTAGTTAGGTATGTTTTACCTTTTATGGTACATGGCTAAAGAGCCGAAAAAAGAAGGATGATTACTCTCTACTAAGCTCCTTAATATGCGTCCATATTGAAGAACGTCCTGTCTAGTCTTAAAATGTACCAATGGTCTGCTCACATTCTGATGATAATCTTGCAATTGTTTCTTAGGAATGGCTACCAAATGAAAGACATAGAAAGGGATGAATTCATTCAATTATGCAAGTGGAACTATAACGCAGAGCTTACCTTGGCAACTATGCTAATAGTAAATATTTTTCTGTCATATTTATTATTTTGCTACTTTTGTTTTTTACTAATCCACAAAAATTTGTGAAGCAAAGTGAAGGACACGTATGTGGTCCTATAGCAGGTAAGGGCATACTATTAAAGCAACATCAAAGTTTTTGGACACATATGAATTATATTTTGGTGTATATGTAGATAGTTCAGGACCAAAGTTGGCTTCCTTTGGTTATTTTCAGTTCGTATCGTATCATTTATATGCATCATATAAACATTAGAGGTTTATGACGTATGCGAAGGACATATAGACGTATATCAATAGAGGCAAGAGATTTTGGTAGCCTAGCCATTAAGAGACGGCTGGATATCAATTCAATCATCAGATGATGATTGATGAAGATAGGTACGATTGAATTGGTGGGACTATCCTGACATTTTGGCTTTATTATATTGAACTGAACACTATTTGAACTGCCCCATTATGTTCTCCCTATTGAATGAAGTGGCCTTAGCAGTGTTGGTAATGTAAAGTGGTGACGGTATAAGACAGTGGGTTGTAACCACCCTTAACTTTTTATTCTTAACTATAACACCAGATATTTGGCACCAGTGACCAGGCACTAGCACATTTATACCTTTCATCGCCTTTCATCAGGAGGTTCTAAAGTATCTGTCTATATATTTTGCAATTTCAACCAATTTGAGCGGGATGTTTAGAAACGTCTACTCGACGCTCGCTTTCATGTCAAGGGAACATTAGTTTCGCATGTGTTTATATAATAATAAATGATTATGAAATGGCTCTAATATTACAAGGGAATAATTACGCAATAGTAAAACTTTTACTGAAGAATGTTACAAAAAAAAAACCTGGTGTAAAAATTGTGACTGACGGTAATTCATAATACAGTGATTGTACCGTAAGGAATATTAATTTTATTTTCAAATACAAGGTGGGGCACTGTAATCTGACGGGTTTTAAAATGAAACAGACCCTTTTATTTTTAACTTTTTATTGATATATTGTTGTTATTTTAAACGCACTATTATGCCATTTAATTTTTTAAAAAGGACATTAGTGAGATGTGTTCCACCGTTCTGCAAACATTAGTCTAGTCGGCTTCGAAGATTTCCTGTTACTTGCTCGATCATTGCTTCAGGAGTTGCCATAATTTTATCCCGAATTTGTTGTTTTAAGTCGTCAATATAGGCTTGTCGGAGAGTGTACACTTTTTAAGGTAACCCCATAGCCAGGAGTCGCGAAAGGTTAAATCGGGAGAACGAGCACGATAAGGAATATCACCGTTTCCAGAAATTAAATGCCCATGAAACATTTCATGCAACAGAGCTACCTGTACTGTTTGTCGTTCTTGTCCTATGTAAAGTGGAGTACGTTAACGCAGATTGTAGATCCAATAAATTAGGAAGTATTTGCAGCTTATAAGTTTCATTTTGTCTGGAACATATTTTGTCATTCATTTATTTGTGGCTTCATGGCTTAAGGGTGTCCCTTTAAGCCATGAAGCTGTAAGCCGTCAGTTTTCAGCGCCGTTTTCTCATTTATTTTTAAGAATTTTTATCTCAGCAACTAATAAAGAAAAGAACATACGGTTTATTGTGCGTAAACGTGTATACATCGATCTTTAAAGAACAATTTTTATCTAGTTAAAAAATCCCCCTCCCTCCAGTTCCGTGAATTCTGCGTTCCCGATCGGACCATACTCATGGTCCCTAGCATTGGCAACGTACGGTTCATCCGAAAACAAAAATTGATACGGGATTTTATTGTGTATGAGAATGCGCATCGTTTGACATAGGCATTTTTTTTAGTTTCGAATTTGTGACAACATGGCGAACACTAAAAGTTGACGTAGCGTTTTATTTAAAAAAATTTCACTTTTAGGCGTGGAAAAAAAATGGAAAAAATTAAGATATCGAAAAAGCCCATGTCAAACGACGCGGAATTTTTAGAAGCTTTAAAATAAAAAATATATATCATGTGCAGCACAGTACACGTGATAGAAGTGAATACTTCTTTAGAATAGAGAATGAGAGAAATTAAGAGTGAGATATTGAAAGAGAGAGAGAGAGAGAGGAAGGGAGAGGGATAATTTCAAAAGAAATATAACAATATAAAATTTGTGTAAACAATATTCGGTTTATTCATTATCTACACTATCATCGGCTGGTGGTTCAATTGGTAATACTGATATGATTGCAAAATTCAATAATTACAAAACACAATGATAAATATTCGGTACACGCGCGTGCTGCTTCAGCTGTTAATATATAGCGTCTGGACGCGTACATCTATAACGCGCGCATGCGCGAGAATCTATCCTATGCTATCGCTTCGTACTTTATATCGCTCTCTCTTGCTCAAATCCCATGTGGCCGTCAGAGTTATACGTACTCGCGCGCATGCGCGTCATACTATATTTTCTTCTATTGCCTAGTATTCAATGAATACGTGGCTCTCTCTCTTGCTCGTACGATGCTTCCTAAACTATTCCCTCTTCAAGCAACTTAAACCTTGGACTTAGCGTATGAGTGGGCGTTAAAGACGAAGGACCGCACAAAAGGGAGACGCGGATAGTCTAAACTGATATATATGATGTACAGCTCTCTTTCACTTTCTCTCTATGTTATATATCTGTGTACTCTGTCTTGTAACGAAGCCTGTGTTTTAGGTATACCAAATGTATAGCTCTCTTTCTCCTTCTCTCTACGTTATATCTTTTTTCTCTCTCGTGTAACGAAATCTCGAAATGTTACATTTTTTCCAATTCACTCTCCATTCGCGTCATTTATCAGAACGCCGCCAAAGAAGTATTCACTTCAAAAAGAGAGAAAATCGAATCATTCTGTATTGAGATATCTTAGGAACCGCCTTGAAAAACCTGGTTTCGGAGAAAAACGCGTTTTAAAGTTTTGGAATTAATTTAAACTGTATTAAATTATACTCGTCTTAATATCCAAACAAAAAAAAAAACGTAGTGCACACTATACACAAAAGCCGAATGCGACTGAATTTATGAGCTGTGCGAGACTACACTTGTATGTGCTTGCGGGCGGCCGCTTGGACCGCGCCTCCTAAACAGTGCTATAACTAAGCCATTTTTTCGAATTTCGTTAAGCGGCTTTGGGAATAGATTCTAAAGTGATTAACCTTTGAGAATATGTAAAAAATGACAAATTGATTTTTTTAGCCGATAAAACTGGCGTGCCCCCTTAAGCCGGCTCTGAGTTAAATTACACGTCGTAAAACGACTCGTAGTCATCATAGCACGATATGTTCATCTTAAGGCAATTAAAAAATTATTCGAGAATTCATTATGAGCTTTACGTCTATAATATTGTTTGGTATTAATATTTGCAGTCTCTGATTTTATTTGTTCGTTTCGGTTTGATTTTGTTTTAGAGAGCGATTTAAATTAATACTGTGTATTTTTTATTGATGATTAAATAAAGATTTATTTAATCGGCGAGTATATTTCCACGACCCATTTAATTGAAAACAAACAATATATAATTCGAAATGGAAGTTCGAATAGTTAAAGTTGATTTTTAAACAAAACGTTACATCTCAAAATATTTACTTTCCTAGAAGTAGTTAATTTATGCTACTGATAGTAGTTAATTTACAAATGGTGAATCATTAATCGAAATGTTACAGAGAAATCTTATGTGCCTCGATTCTTTTTTCTACGTAGTTTTTATGGAAGATTAAACTGAGGTTAAAATTTATTAGGTTGGATTTAAAAGTTTTATTATGACATTACACAAATTTCTTATAACTGATTATAAATACAGCATTTTTTTTTATAGAAAATAGATAATAACAGATTGATTTATCTCGAGGCTAAACAATAGAAGTCTTGAAAAGTTAAATATGTTAAGTAATTATTCATACAAACCCAAAGAACTGAACGCCGAAAAAGGAAATTGGTGCGTATATCTGATTGTGAGTATACACTAAACAGATCTGGTAAATACAAATCTTGAATGGACTACTTATGTGTGGAAGAAAAGAAGAGAAATAGCGTATTCATGTACGCGGTACAATTATGAATAACGTCAAGTTTATTGTGGTTTTACAACTTTATGAAGATACGGATCTAAAAGCGACGCACGTCTCTATTTACCAAATGGCTGTTTTCGTGTGTGTCACGAAATTTTTAGGTTGATGTACGAAATACTTTTCGTTCGAATTTTGGAATTTTGACAAAATTAATATAGTAAATCGACCCTTGCGAACAACGTGGTAACTTTCGTTTTAATAAGTATGTTTGGTTCCCTTATTTAGGAAACACGCCCATGATATTTTGTATTTGCATCCCTTTATGCTCTTTCCTTCTGATTACATCCTTTGGATGTGAATTTTGCTATCCCAGTAAATAGCTCGTTGAATTTCTCTAACTGATACAATGGAATATTCAATCAGTACACAACTGTCATCAAGACACTGTTTACTTTCTCTCCATTTCATCGTTTTCATTGAGAAACAATAGGTTTCTGAAAAGAACCATGTCAAGATTTGCTACTAACCTTCTAAAAACTTTTCCGGCTGCTTAAAATGGATTTATCTAAATTATAAACTTATTGATGTTTTTATATCTTACTTGGACTAAAACTTGGTCCATTTACCCTTATTTTTTATTAAATTTAATATGCGAAGATTCCTACTATTTATTAAATTGTCTAAAGTTGCCTCTGGAATTTCGTCCCAGGCAGCTACAATCCAGCGTTTCAGTTCATCAATACATTTAATTGAAGACTTTGTTGGATTGTGTCCTGCTCTTCCCATAATCCCCCATAGATTTTCTATCGGGTTAAGGTCAGGACTTAATGCTGACCATGGCATAAGGTCGATTCCACACTGTTTAAACCAGTTTTTGTGGATCTTGCACAATGAATAGGTGCATTATCCTGTTGAAATATCGCACCATTATCTTCAGTAAGGGTTAAAAATGGTAACAGGTAATCTTTTAACAAGTCTTGATAAGCAGTTGCTTTCATTCTGTCATTTATAAATGCCAGTCGGCTCTTTATCATACCCTTTTTGAAAGCCGCCCATGTCATAGCAAAATCAATAGTTTGATGTCCTCTTAACATAATTTTTGCTCCTTTCGTAAATCATGCGAATAATAGCTAAACACATGCGGTTCATCCAAATTAAATTTTTTTTCGTCACTAAAGATTACATGGTCCCAAAAATTTTTGTTTTGAACATACTTTGAAAATTTTAATCTGTCCTCTGTGTTATGCTGCCTAAGTGCAGGTTTCTTTAAACATTTTTCGTATTTAAAATGTCCTGACTTCGCCGCCCATTTTTATATGAGACAGGGATCACAGTCTAAGTTAAAACGACGGACAACCTGAGAAAACTCCTTCAGAATAGCACACTTTGTCGTCGGTGAAAATTTAGTTGGCCGCCCCGAGCCCTTTCTTTACCATAATTTTCGATTCCAAGTCCTTTACACGCGGCATAATAGAAAATATAAAGCAAACGTTCGAAGTCGCTAATACTTCAAAAATCGCTTGCAAATAACTCTCTCAAGTCGTTACTCACGTTACTATGCTCTTTCACACCGGGAGCCGCAAGGCTCGACCTCGCGAGCGGCAGGAAGGCGCGGAAGTCTGTAAATGCAAAGAGTACAATGGAGTTTTCACATGGGGACCACGGGCCTTTAGGGCGCGCGAGTGAGAGCCGGTATGGCTCGCGCATCTCGAGCCAGGCGCTTGGAAGGGGGTCGCGTCTCTCCTTGAAATGCAAGGGGAGGACTGGGGCAATCACATGAAGGGCGACAATGATTCTCGCTCGCCAGTCTCCCGCTCAATTGCAAAACTTGTTGCCATCCCGTCGAAGTTCTTGATAAAACGTGGCAAAAACACCTTCTTCATCGCGCCTTTGCTTAGGATGGACCTAATATGTTCTGGAACGTTGGCGTTTTTGTCCGAACATGTACGAACCATTGCGACGCGTATTTTGCGACTGACTAAAGATTCCCCATCTGAAAGAGTGGAAGGTAGGAGTGGAAAAACTCCCTCTCGCGAGGACGAGCCTTGCGACTTCTCGTGTGAAAGAGCCCTAAGAGCCCTACTTATTCACACATACGCGGCAGGACTTCTTACCAAATGCGTAGTAGCAACTTGTAAGTACGTTATAGTTCGAGAGCGATAGCGCTATTTATGTATTATTAATATAGAATAGAGTATTTGTAGCCTGTTCCATTAGATAATATATGTTAAGGATCCTTTATTGCAGGACTGGCAGGAGATATAATAAATGCCATTAAATACTTATAAGCTTGAGTCTATACATTTAACGGCACTATATTGGTGAAAAACTTATCATTATACACATATACATTAATATGTATATGATAGATATACATTAAAATGTTATACACATGATTATTTCCTATCAAGTATATCTGAATGCATTCCTAACAACAGGAAGTTATTTTCTGTATCTTTTCGTATGGTTATTGGTACTCATTATAAACCTCAGCGAATTTTTGGGTCGATTTATAACTGTTGATTAAACTTGGGTCCACCATTATACTCCTGAAAGTAAACAACAGTCAAAACAACGGACTGGAGCAGGTGAACCAACTGCCAAGAAGGGCAAAACCAGTTTCATCAGCGAAGGTTATGGCGACTGTTTTTTTGGACTCAAAATGTATTATCTCTATTGATTACTTTGAGAAGGGTAGAACCATCAATTGTGAATGCTACGCAGTTATTAAATCGTTTGAGTAACGAAGTGAAGGAAATGCGAGCTTATTTGGCGAAGAACAAGATCTTGTTTCACCATGACAATGCATCTGCTCATTAGTCAGTCATTGCAATGACTAAAATCAACGAACTGAAGTTCAAATTATTCCCCCATCCAGCGCATTCACCAAATTTAGCAATGACTATCATGTTTCATAACCTCAAAAGATGGTTCGGAGGTAAAAGATTTATGAGCAAGGAGGGCGTTATCAATGCTGTAAATGCGTATTTTTAAGGGCTCGATAAATCGTTCTATAAAATTAGTGTCATTATATTAGAGCACCGTATGAAAAATGACTTATTCTAAATAGAGATTATGTTGAGAAATGAAATAACAAAAAATAAAAAAATGTTCATCAGACTGCAAACTTTTCACCTCACCCTCGTATGACACTGATAGCCTACTCGTAATGGTCTGCTCTTCCATGATAAAGCACTATTTCACAGCCGCCATAACCCATGACAAACTCGTGGGCATTCACTGGACACTACTCTTCTTATAGTCCTGACTTATCCCCATGCGTCTTAGGATGCCCGTCTAAATTTTTTATGAGGGAAACAAGACGTTGCCAATCGGGCAAAGAAAATGAAAGAAAAAAAATTCCTTTAATATTGGATCATTTTTTACAATTTGTTAAAGGAATACTATATGAAATATCTATTTATGTATGACATTACCAAGTGAAAACGTATTTAATCTGAATGAAGTAGTCAACGAAGATGAATTATAGAACGTTCTATAGAACTACAGAATCCCAGAAAATGTTTACTGATATTCGATTATAGATTTTATTTCGAATATTTTGATCGACTGTATACGTATTGTTTATTAAAGGGTAATAATTTTCTGAAAGCGGTAAACTAGAATGCAATAGATCATACAAATACGACTTCTTTTAGGTCAGTAATTTCGATAACTATAACTTAAAGCATTTTTTTCACCTTAGGTCTATGATATATATGAAAATATTTGGAATATGAGAATTTTCTAGTAACATGTTTTCAAAGATCAAATACACGTTTTACGAGATATCATAATTTTTTTTATAACAATGCGACCTTGACATTATATCATTTCAGAGTCAGAAAAGAGCTAAAATAATGTTAGAATATTCAAAAATATGCAAAGTATGAGTGATTTGCACATTTGATATGTTCTAATTTCAGTCGTATACTTTGTATTATACAGCCCATACATTTTTCATTTCGTTTTTGATGAATTTAAATAAATCATCTCTGAAGACAAAATTTTGTATAAAATATTTTTCATTTAGCCTGATATAATTATTATATAATTAATTTAGCCTCATATAATTATTTTCATTTAATTTGAGAACCGCGTCTAACAGGATGATATAATACATTTTACATACTATTGTCTTGCTATTTAAATAATTCACATTGAACTATAAACCAAAATAATGGCTTGAAAATGTGATTTCATACGGTTTAAATAAATTTTATACACGGTTTGAATTGAAGGCTATCATGGGTAAATCGCTTTGGGATAACTGACACTAACATGTTCATCAGATTAATACATCCGGCAATAAAACCAAAATACTGTTCCACGAACACCGAAAGATTACACGACACTCGACGCGCGTTTCACCAACCAAGTTGGCATTATCAGACGATAATTAAAACTCATTGAGACTAGTTCTAATCACCTTATGATGATACCAACTTCTAGATATAGCGTTTGTAATATAAAGTAGTGTTCCAGGTTATGTAAAACCTCATGTACATAGAGTTCTTTTGGTAGTCAAAATATCCGGTTTTTCATCATCCATTACTTTTTTGTGTCCTGGCATTGATTCAGTTTTTTTATTGTGGCGACCTAGTTCTAGGAGGTCATGTAGACATTCCCATACTAGTTATGGTCAAAATTGATACGATAAAATTGATTTAAGATCTGCCCTACTATTAGTGAAGATACTGCTCATTAAGTATAGGAAAAGTGTGATATTCTCTAGGTATGCCTAGAAGGAAGAGCGAGACAGCATTCGGAAGGAAGAGGATATACTTTACGCGCCGCCAGATCGAACTATGTACTATTCATTTCATCGCTATTTGCCAAATAAAAAACTCTCTTATCTTGCCGATAAAAGGAACAGTCTACCTGAGCTTAGTCATAAAAACAAGTCGCGGTATGTTCTGAGATTATTTATTTGGCAAATAGCGATGAAATAAACTATACATTCACATTAATATTAGCATATAACTAGTATTACATGGAGTATATTACAGGTCCATGATTTTTATATTTAAATCATCAACGTCCCTTTACAAAAATATTCCTTGTTAACGGCCTTATATTTTTTCCCATTTTTATCTAAACATATTTGGATAATTATTTTTGTCCTCATGTATAATTGTCATTTGCTTTGTATTATGCAGCCCAAGTTCGCATTATGGTCGGAGTTATTTTAAAGAATGAAGGACATTTGTTATCTGTTAGGAAAAATATAATTGGGGTAATAAACATTTGCACGATACCTGCCGTTAATTTAGATAAATATAATCCCCGTTGGTTCTTACGTAAAACGCAAGTTTAAATTTAGATATCTCATTATAACAGTTTTTTTGAAAATCTGCATGTCATCAGACTGGTCTTTGCGTCTTACCAAATGTGAGGATCAATAAACCGGCTAGTAGTGCAATTAAGAGAAGTAGTAATTCAAGGGAAGTATATATAATAATATCTGCCAAGATATCAGATGACTCATTTGTAGTATGGCGCCAAAATAATTATGATGTTTCATCGCCACCATGTGAAGAACGGGTGAAGTGTGTGGGAGAAGTTATACCATAGGTGCATCAGGTGCCAAATATTAAAAAATGATGATAAAAATTATTCTGAAACTTTTATTTTCTGAAAAGGTTCCTATTTATCCCGCTTTCACACCTAGTTTTGACCCGAAATTGAATTTTGATTTCATATCGGGTAAACTCCAGTGTTTATCGGCTTAAAAACACCTGTTCAAGGAAAAGTCCCTGGAGTTTTCCCGTTGGGTTCCCAATGGGGGAGTTGTTTAGGTCATTTTACGGTATTACTTTCTTAACTCTCCCTACTCCTCAGGTTATATTGTGATTTTAACGTTTTTAATTCTATTTGTGTTCTAAAAGTGCAAAATTTGCTTTTTTCTATATCATTTGTCGAAGAAATGCCCAAATATAAGAATGTGTTCATGAAAGGGAAAGACTGGAAAGGGGAAAAATATCAAAATTTCCACAAGAGAATGTAGACGATCCCATCGATGTTATGTTTTTATTGATATGATTTTCATTAGAGTTATTCTAAGTTATTTTATATTTATAGGATTGTAACTCATTCAAATGAGTTTGAGTCGGAGTTGTCATATTCATCTCAATCTAAACTTGGTCAACAACTTTGCCACGATGACTAAAAATCAGCCATTTCGCTATTTTCGAAAAAAAAAAATACTTAAGACACTTCTAGTGCTCAGGCTTCCATGGGACCAACACCAATCAATCCAGAAATGGTTATAATTTCAGGAAAAAAATGCATTTTTTTAAATGAAAAATGGTCATATCTCCCTTAAGGCTAATTGCAATTTCCAACAGTCGAGATAGTTAGTTATATTATTAGTTATATATTCTATTATTGATATATATATATATATATATATATATATATATATATATATATATATATATATATATATATATATATATATATATATATATATATATATATATATATATATAATAGTCAGAATATTTTTTTAAATGCTAATTATTCGATTTTTCTTGATTTTGTTATACTCGTATGTGGTAGTTGCAATACCCAAATTGGAACATCAGTCAATCCACCGTGAACAGAACATAATTAGAAACATTAGTCATGGGCCACGTTAAATATATTGCACGATCTGGCTGCTGGCAAGTTTACGGTGATGTAAAGAGGATACGTAGGAATACAAATTAAATATCGTTGTTCTTCCAGAGTAGTTGCATTAGAAAACAAATGGGGAGCTGGCGAACAAAACGGTATAATTGTACGAAATTAAATTTTACAGGAGGAGCAAAAGACTGAATGACATAATTACAGTCTGCTTTTGGCGTGATTTTTTATCTACCCATATGGAGTTTGTGACTTTATTTGACATATTTAACATATGTCAAGATTCCAGGTTCCTATCTCTAATAAAACGGAATATATTTAAATTTGAAAAATGCAATTATGTCGTTTTGTTTGCGACCGGTGCAATTATTACGTTTTCATTGCCACTAGTATGCAATTAAGCCATTTTGATTGCAGTCTACATAAGCTTATTAATCATAGAACATAAAAACAGTCTCTTCTGAAAAAGAAAACAATGAGTCACTTCTCGCTCAAAATAATATATCACCAGTGCTTTCATTATATACTGAGCTCAATGTCACTACTAATGGTAAAATTGTTTATAGATTATAGATATTATGTATGCGGAAAGTATAACTAAAATCATTCATATTCATATAAAGATATCTAAAATATTTATTCTTAAAAAAATATATGTACATACAACATATTTAACAAATTATTTATCACTACAAATGTTAGTTTACACGATAAATTAAATTATTTGAATAAAAACTATTTATTTAAATTATTTTATGATTAGTTATATTATACATTCTTATATAGGTAACTGTGCAGCCCCTGTATGCCACTGAGGCATTTTCAGTAATGAAATCACATTGACTTTAATAGAGAGCACTTGGATAGCAAATGAACGGTTGCATGAACATTGTAAACATTGCAAGTAAATTAAGAAAATCGTAACGAAAAATAAGTTTTACGACGATTTTAATGTATGACAGTGGCGGCTCGTGGTATCCATATTAGGGTAGGCGATAGCGGCGTATGAGCTTCATCAACCCTTAAAAATAGCGCCGCAGGCGGAAATTTTTAAAATTTTCAAGGTCACGCGTTTTCCTGGTACTTCAGAAATCAATGATTGAATTTCATTTATACAAAAATATAGACTTTCACAAGAATTTTTTGAACTTAATACCTCTTTGCTATTCGTGAATAATAACAGTTATTGTGGGTATAAATAAATTGGAATAAACGAAATATATTTATTGAGTATTATACCTATATTATGTAAATTGGGTTGGCAATAATACATTATTTTAGGGCGCTTTAGGGTATAGGCCTCCTCCTCTCCTCACAGCCTTCCTTAACCATCGCCATTATTGACTGACAATTAGAAAGTGGATACCTACTACTTTTTATAATTTAAATTAATGCGCCTATCTTTAATTAATGAAAATTTGTCAATTATATTTTCCGTGAAGTCATCAGATTTCTGAAGTGTGCTAAATAATTCCTTTTCAATTAAAATAAGTGCAAGCGACGATAAACATTCATCCTTCATAGAGTTCCGACTATGCGTTTTAATACGTTTTAAACAATAAAAATGTCTTTCAACCGATATACTTGTTGCTGGAATTGTAGCAATTAAAACAATAAGTTTAAAAACCTCTGGAAATATTTCTCGAAATTCATATTCCACAAAATATTTCAACATTGACTCGCTATTTAATGTTTCAAATTGATCATCACAAATCACAATATATAACCCAATATCCCCAGTAATGTCACGGCTTATTCAATGCGAAGGCGTCTTCGGATCTGCCGAAGAACCCCGATCTACTTCAGGCGCCGAATGCATCCGCCTCCAACTGCTTTATTTAAATAATATAACTGGCTGCAGACATCTGAGCTGCGATTATTTTTCCATTACAACAACGCTGTTTGTCGTCTTACCGACATCTGGTTGACGTGTAGCTATCGATTTTCAGGCGGTGGGATGGAGAACCGAGCCTGGTCTGGTTGTTCTGTTTAGGAATAAAATGATTTAATTCGGTGTAGCGCGGCGCCATGCGGACTGCGGTGGTACATATAAAGGGTGTTTACGGCACCAGCGCCGCCGACGGCGATAGATAATTTAATTAGTATAAAGTAGTTATTATTAATTATATTAAATATTTCTGTATTATCAGGGACGTTAATAGTTCATTGTAATTGCGCTGTTATGAGAAATGACATGAAATTTTAAAGGTAGGCGGCGCCTACCTTGCCTACCCCGACGGGCCGCCACTGATGTATGATATGTATAAAGGAATATTGTAGCATCTTCTTACATTATTTTAGGCATCTACGTAATGTAAACTGAAAGATAACTGATAAGAAAAAGTAGTTATTTGATAAAAAAAGTAGTGTCACGTGCGGAAATATTCAAAATTCATTTTCTGGAAAACTGTGTCCGACCTCTCGAAAAACTGTATTTTCAGTCGAAAACTGAAGCCATATTCATATTCAGCACCCTCGCAAATAGGGGGGTAGCCAAATTTTGGTGATGATTTACGCCAAAGTAAATAATTACCAATTTTCCTTCCCCCTTTTCTGTTATTCACAACGGATATGTACCGATAGCAATAAATCACGACATAACAATAATTATTAAATGAAGGCAATGAATCAGACGAAGAAAGTACGTCGTACCCTCCCTCTCGATTCCTACTTCTTTATCCGGCAACCTTTTCAACACGCATTCTTGTCCCATTCATCGTTCCTCGCCGGATCGGTGTTGGGTGAGTCAGAGCGCATGCAGCTAGCAAAGCCTACTCCGAATGCCAGCCAAAGCCACAGGTTGGAGTCGGAGGTTGTGTTGTATGTCATTACGCGCGTGTTACTGTTTGTGTTCGCTCGTCCTTTCGCAGCATCGCGTCTCGTACGCACGCAGGATAACGGATTCGTCCTCGTCTTTTTTCATTCGCAACCAGCCTACTTGTATGTGCGTCGGCTCTTCTGCCCGGATTGTATTAGTTAATTAGATGGTTCCAAGCGTCGCCGAGTGAGTGAATTCTTTTGTTGATTACGTACCTGTTAGCGGTGATAGTTGTGCTTTTATTGCATTTTTTCCTTGGGATTGTAACGCCGAAGGAAGGTGTGCCGAATGTGAGTAAACGTTTTGATGTATTATTTCGCTGGAGGATTTTTTATGGCTATGACACATGGTGTGCTTTGTTTGTATTGTTCGATGTGAGTCGGTCTGACAATTCTTAGATCAGTGTGGATTTTATTTCGTCGAATTACGTTTACGGTAACAAATGAAAACTGATTTTTAAAATAATTACACGAATTTATAAATTGTCATTTATTTTGTCCCTTTGAATAAAATGTTTTTTGTAATCAGTAGCGATGAATATAAAAATGTTTTTTCCAGCACGTCATAGTCATAAAATATTGCGTTGTTCTGAAATTATTGCAGGTTTGGGACGTTAATTGAAAAACACAAAAAAAAAATAGTATACAACATAATTATTTTACTAATGTCTTCTATACTATAATACATAATAATACACTTCTATCAGTGTAGCTGGTTATTTTTAACGCCAAAGGTAAATACAAATAATGCACCAAGTTAACGATATCCTTAACAAACGATTAATAATGGAATTTTAAAAATTCTACATGTATTTTCAGATAACCCACTATCAGCAAGTGCTAGTACGACTATCCAGTAATTTAATTTTTAACTAATTCATCCAGATCAATAAATAATTCAAATGTGCTTTTAATAAAGTGTTCAATAAACAAGTTTTTGTTCTTTAAAATATCGCGGGCATTGTGTGAAGTGCACCTCGACCGGTTTGGTTACCTACGTTTGTGGCGACAGATTTTTTTCTGAGAAAGGCTATCCCATAACCGAATCGCTGAAAGAAGAAAGCCTGTTTTCGTTTACATCTAGGGCCATTTACGACAAGAAGTGGGATCCTCACGTATATTGTGAAATACAATGGGCATTCGAATATAAACGATATAGTCTTCTCCTTTGTCGATATATTTTCCCATCAAATTGAGAGTTTTTTTAAGCTTACGCCGAAGAAAGAGAAAAAAATAGGTCTGGACATAATTGGACACGAATGCCTCCACCCTGGCATTATCGTTGAAATGCTGCCGCCGTCCTAAAGCCTCTTAATGGTCCAAATATGTAAAAATCACACGGCGATAGCTTCGGACTGTGTGGTAGGTATTCAAGTGTCTCCACTATAATCCTCCCAATTTCCAACGTGTTTGGTTTGCTGTATGGGTTCTAAAGTTGTAGTAAAGCAAAACAACGTCTCTGATGGGTTCTTGTCGTCTTTTGTTCCCGTAAGTGGCTTTCATTTAGTTCACGAGAGTGCACTAATAAACCGCATTAACTGTTCTCTTATCATGAAGGAACTCCAGCAAAGGAACGTATTTTGATCCTAGAAAATCGCCCTGAAAGCTTTTCCTGTTGACAAAGAAGCGTTTTGGCCTTCATCGGAAAGGGCTCCCCTTGCCTTCGCCATTCTTTGCTCACATTCTTGCTCGCGGGTGGGCAATGAAGAACCCAACTCTCGTGACAGGTCACATGCGACTAAGGAAAGGGTCTCCCTTAGTCTGATAATGAACGAGAAGCCGTTGACAGATGTCAACACGAATGTTTTCCTTCCTCTGAAATGTTCTCAGGGCTGCGTCACCAATAATTCTCGCCTTTCTTTACCCCCCTCCCCATACAGTAGTATTAGTACCTAACTCAAACGCACCAATTTCACGTTTATATTTGAACGCCCCTCGTATATAGAAAACACTACGCCTGTGACCTGTTGGTGATAATAAATATTTAAACTTTAGTATTGCCAAAGTTTACAGAATAAATAATTATTTATTCTGTAAACTTTGGTATTTCTTTCAGGTATTTACGTAATCTTTCTGAGGCAAAACTCGAAGGTCCTCAAATTAAAAAAATGGAGAATGAGGGATTGAAAACTGTCGATATTGATAAACACCGCTTTTGGAATTCCTTCAGACTTACTGTTCAAGATTTTTGAGGAAAATAGAACGAAAATTACCAGTTATTTGCCGACTTATTACAACATTATAAACAGATGTGTGTGAATAAAGATAACAAATTTAAAAAAATGCTTTTTTGCATTTGCACCACGATTTCTGGAATTCTTCTACTGGAAATTTTTCCTAATTTCCGAATTTCCTAATTTCGACCTCCTTAGTTATGAAAGGAGGTCGAAAGAAAGAAAGGAGGATATACTTTTCAATTCAAGGACAAATATTTTGTAAACTAGGGTTATCTTTAGTCGTTCCTGAAAATATTCTTCAGGAACGATGGTCCAATGGGTCCTTAAATTAGAAAAAAATGTTAAATTAACCGTGAAGGCTTTAGATATGCATACACGATATATTTAAATATATACAGGGTGTTTACTAACTTACAAATTTATTTTTAATGCAAGAAGTACTTCGATGAGAAAAGTCAATTACAAAATGTTTACTTTTGTAACAAGTGATATTGAAGGGATATTTAACAAAGACACAAAATTGTTACAAATTGTGACTGTAACATGGTGATTTTGACAGTACTTTTTCACATTTTTTTTTCCAGCAGGGTTAGTAAACACTACTACATAATATGTTGTAGTAAAATTATACTTGTTAAAGTTCTTGGAAGAGATTTATAATACACAACTAGATAATCAAATTAGAAACAATAACATTGGTCGTATATAATTTGATATAGGTAGGTACCTAATTAAAAAAAAATTTTTCAAGACTTATTTTCACTTTAGATTTAAAAAAACTAAATAAAAAAAATCTTTATATCTAAAAAAACACATATCTTTATAATGGATGAATTTATGCCAATTCACTTGAATCGAACATAAAAAATGTAGTAATAACGTTAGCAATGAACTGGTACCTAAGATATAAATAAAACGATATCATCAATCTATTACTGAGCACAATTAATATATTATTTATAATCTTTAAATATGACCTCCGATAGGGTTTAGATTTATATCTCCGATAGGTTTTTTTATTTCTACGAAAAAAAGAATTCATATATATTTTGAACACATAGTTAATAATACTATCCATAGCTATTGGTTGTGGTTGAACATTGCATTGCATGTGCACGTGCTGGCATGCCATTTTACCGTATTTCTTATCATATTTATTGATCATGCAGTTAGCCAAGAGACTACAGCAATATTTTGAGTCGGTTATTAGCAACTAGTCCCTTATCATTGAATTATATAGAACTTAATGAAGTCACGATTTTGCTGATAACAAACTAGGTACATAAATTGTGACCTTCTGTGAAACTGTAAAGTTACAATGAACACTGAAGAAGTATGTTTGAGGAATTATGGACACAATTACGTTTCAACATAAAAATTATTATAGTCATAGAGCAAATTGCTTAGTAGTTACACAGTTCTTGTGTCACTCTGTCTTATTGTGTAGTGTGTAATTAACATTTAATGTTTATTAACTAAACTGCTAATTGCCTTATTCACATAACTATTAATGTCATCTTGAGCTACTATAATAATAAACTATTGCCTACGGGGTGTTTTTAAATGAAGTAGTAAACATTATTCCTGTGAATGGAGAGTAAAAAAAAAACACGGTAAAAAAAAACAGTTTATATGATAGTTGCACTCCTAAGGAGATCTAAAGCGGGGGTTGAAAATTTTCATTGTATTTCTCTTCTATAAAATGGAGAATGCTAGAAACACGAAATTAGATATGAGCATATTAATGTAATTCTTGCGATTATTTTTTCTGTCATCTTCTCACTATAGAAAATGGTGAAAGAATCAACCCCTTTCCAATATTTCATAAAAAAAATTTATGCGAAAGAAATTAGTTATGAAAACAGGAATAAGAATTAAGAGACATACAATTACTTTAAGCAGGGAATCAGTTAAATGGGTTATAATAATAACCTACGACTGACTATTTCTCTTCTTCCTTCAAATCAGCTTAAATAAAGTTTTAAACAAATAACTAATGTTATCGCGTGAAGATGAGATATGAAGGAATTTTCTCTGGAGTCTCCCGTCTTCTTTTTTAAAACACGAAACAGACATTTTGTTAAAGCCGAGATTGATTAACTGAGACTCAATCCCTGATATACTCTACTCGTTGTTTTGCAGATTTCCCAAGAGGTTTTAAAAAAGTTTGTTTTCTAAGGACATGAATATTTGTTTTGGCTTTTCTGTAATGAAATGACGTCTCTATCTGCTATGTTTATTTTACCCATTCTCGTATATCTGTATAAATTTGTTGTTTCAGCTTTTGCCATAGTTTACTAATTTGATTCATATTCATTGCAAAAATGGTGCATCATCTATGATGCCAAACAGCACTGAATATTTGATAATGTCCTTTTTCATTAAATCTTATCACCGTGTCTAAACCTTCCTCTGAGTTAACAGATAACATCTTCGCAGATATATTGAGATTTGCAAAAGCCCAATCTAGTAGTCGAGTTCAGCGGTAAGACTTTTTGTACATCAACTTGAATTATTTAACACTCACTTTATTTCACCTGTGATGCTTGGAATCATATAAATAGAATATTGTTAACATATTGAAGGCAATAAAGAAATTTAAACAGTACTGTAATGTATATTATCCATTTACTAATTAGTCGTGGTCTACTTTCGCTGTAATATTCATGCCATAGCCTATTGTTTGCACCATTTTTGTGTCATTTCCTCAATTTTTATGACACATACGATATCTTTACTGATAAAAGGTATTATGGAAGTATGCGTTTGTCCTAAAAACAATAATTAAAACCAAGGTAAAATACTTGTTTACATTACTGTTTTACTTGTAATATTAAATGAATAGCATTCTGTTAAATACAGCTTTGAAAGGTAATTTATGTGCATTAACGCATTCTACCGTGACTGGTGTATATATTATTTATTTTAATTTAAAAAAGTGGAATTGATTATTTAAATAATCAATTCCACAAGTAAATATTTAAAATATTGGCAATCTTTCTCAAAATTGGTAATCTTTCTCAATATCCTATAAAAGTATTGTATTTATAACGTATTATATAAGATGTCCTGAAATGTCTTCCTCATTTATCCGTTGAACATCTCTGAAAGTGGTAGCGGTAAGTGTACACGCGCATATGTTTGTTAGATACCACGTCTTTGAAATTCAGTTGCAATGGATCGTTTTAGCGGTGAGCAACGTGCCATGTGTGTCAGAAGCTTTTACGTGAAATATTGTTCTCTTCATGATAGTTCGTCGCCTATATCGAGCCACTACGTCGTTTATGACATTAGTCAAGATCCTAGCCTAGAGTAGACGATAGTTTTGTAAAGGTGCCTCCAAACATTCAACACCGAAGGGCATCGTAACGCCGACGCGTAACTTTAGTGTGACACCATATCGCAACAGGACATCGACGCGTAACATAGGTTCGTAACACAACTCCGTTCTATCGTAGTCGTTGTAGTCCCGTTCAGGCATGCAAGGACGATGCGTAACACCACCGCGGTACAAAGTACCGCGGTACTTTGATGTGACGCTGAAAAAACGTCAAGCTACGGAACGCTTTGATGTTACGCGACTACGTTACGATGTTACGCTGTGAGCCCTTTAAATTGTCACGGGGCGGCTTTACGATACGCTTTGTTGTTACATGTATGGACGCACCTTTACAGACTAATAATTGTTGGCAAGAAAATGGATAAACACATTTTGGCCATATCTGATATTATATCTGTATTATTTTTAATCGTTAATGTATTTATTTTTCGACCAGCCGATTGCGGTTTACCGTATTTTCTTTGTACATAATTGATTAAAGAAGCCGGAGATACATGTATGCACTCA
Source organism: Rosalia funebris (assembly GCA_037954035.1). Lineage (NCBI taxonomy): Eukaryota > Metazoa > Arthropoda > Insecta > Coleoptera > Cerambycidae > Rosalia > Rosalia funebris. Next base: position 40,423,272 of record JAZFAV010000015.1, read on the forward strand.
TTGCCCGATAAGAGGTCAATTTATGGGGTCAACTGTCGGACAGTTGTGAGTTTACATAAAGAATGTGGAAAATAGAATTAATTATGTCGAATACAAATTACCGCTAGATATAAAGGATCATCGATTCAAGTTTTTCCAAGGGATTAAATTTAATTGGATAACGTTGGCCTACCCACTGTAATATAATAGCTATTTTCAAATATTTGGGAGTCGTTAAGGGAGTAATTTGGTGTTTCGCGATGAAATAGTAAACAGTGAAAAGGATATGTGTGTATGTAGATGAATGATCAACACTGAGGGGGTGTTTTAGGTTTGACTCAAAATTCATATAGAAAATGTAGATGCAAATAAACTGATAATTAATTAGTCTGTGAGTAGTGTTAATAAAAAAAAAAATTCACTATATTTTCAAAATCTCAGTGAATCTACCGATTTTTGTAAAAAAATCCGTACACGTGCTATATGTCTGTTATAAACGTTTACATGGAGAAATAAAATTTATCAATCTCTTGTTAGATTGTGCTGATTGATGGAAAACATTATACATATACATAGATAGTATCCGTCAGGTAGTAGCCGTTCATAGCAGCTGTGACGGTAGCCCAGTTGGTTAAAGCTTGTTGTACGTACCAAATGTATTGTACAAAATATGTACCAAATGACTAGCTACTGACTGCCGTGATCTTGATTCGATTCCAAGCGCCTGCACTGGCAATGTCGATGGGAATGGGTGTTGTCCGCGTTTTTTTCAATGTGTGTATGTTTACCCAAACAGCTTCGCTCCTGAATTTAGGGGATTGTCTACTTTATGTAATGTGTTTCATGTTCAGTACCTCCCTACACAATATAACCATTTCCTTATCTTTCTTTATATACTTTTTCACTAGGATCTTTCATAGGAATTCTGAAATTTGTCGCTCAATTTCTGTTTCTGTTGTCATGCGTTTCTACTTTTTTTGAAGAGAAAAGATTCAGAAATTTGAAGACATGAATTTTGATACATGCCGAAAAGCGCTTTTTTAAAACCTAATTAAATACAATTGTCTAATAATAACTGCAGAACCAAAACATAACCCAGATGGTATAACAACAAACATACAGTTTTATTACTTGTTATATTAACCGGGTTCCGTCTTCCTTACGAAAAATATGGCATGCTAACTATTATAGGTGTCAATACCTTCTCGTACGTGTACTGTAGAGCTACAGAAATACCTGATTCTAAGCTTGGAAGAGACATACTGTTGAAATTAATACATACTCTGACTTTTTAACATAGAATATGGCGCAATGTATATTGCAAAATATTGGCAACGCTTGATTAAAAACCATAAATAGCTTAATTACTATCATGCTTTAATAACAATAGTCGTAATGACGGTACGTTATAAACTATGTTTGAAACAGTCCTACCGCCGGCAAGACTTGGTAGAGTGTTTTCCACACACTACTTAACTTTTGGTTCGAATCTGAAGTGCCATTGATGTTTAGAGGTATGGTCAGATATTCTGAGGGTGAATCATCTCTCAATTACCTCGCAGATAGCCTGCAGGTTCCCTGGACTAATCTGACGTAATGCCAATCGCTTGGAGTTGGTTTATTGCCGGCTAGGAGTAATCTAGGCGTGGGTTAGATTCCCACATCAATCGGCTGCGTGTGTCAATGTGTGTACCTGTGAATTTTATAAGTTAGGTGGAAGAATAGCATTAAACCATCTTTGTAAAAACAAAAGCGAAAGAAATTTAAGTTATGAAAATACGCCTGTATATAATATTTCCCTGTATGCTCTTCGACAATGATGAAACGTATCATATACTCAAGTGATGATCTGTAAACTCATCCTAACATGTTTGCTCTATTAATGTTAAGGATATAAATTTTTAAAATTCAAGAATTAGCTGCAATGAACTAATATCAAAAATACTAACATAATTTAATATATTTTCAACTCAAATGTCCAGGACGCCCCTCTCTAATTTAAAAGAATAGATCGCTGGCAATTCTAAAGGTAATAAAACGAACATTTATGTGATATAAATCATAATAGCCATTTAATCAGGCTGATATTATAGTTTCTATACATGCTAACATGAAGGAACGAGGTCAATTATTGTGAAATAGGTTATGTCCATCGATTTAAGTTTTGAGAACACCAATCCAACAATATTTCAGTATCTAAAAGTAAGTAAATGTCAGAAAATAGTGGGCAATAATCCTAATTAACTATAATGTTTATTTTCTCGTAGCATATGACTAATTGTTGGCTATTGTATTCTATGTTCGAATATTTGCTCTATTATATTCGCAATATTTGATAGAATTGGTATTGTCTCGTCAAATAACAATAACAAAAGAAGGAGGATGGTTTCGGGTACGAAAGTACCAATGAAGTCATCACATTAGCTGTGTCTTTGTATAAGTCAAAACCGTTTATAGTCGTAGTCTATCTGTCTGTAGTCAATAACGAGTATTTCCTTTTTGTTTAAAATGAAATGATCTTTCGCGTTAGCGTCCATTGTTCAACTCCGAGCGACATCAAGAATTGTTGCAGGTGTTTTTTACATGACTACTTGACTTCTGCTGCTAATGCAAATTACATTGGTGTTTATAGGTATGGCGAGATCTTCTGAAGGTAAATTATTCTATAATTACCACTCAAAAGGTCTCCAAGTTCCTTGGATTAATCTGGCGTAATGATGCTAATCGTTTGGAGCTGGCCTAGATTGCCAACTCGGAGTAATCCCGGCGTGGGTTCGATTCCCACATATGTCGACTGGGTGTGTCTGTATATGTCTGAATATAGGGAGTTTGGTAGAAGAACATTAAGCTAAACTTCGTCCTCGTAAGAATACAGGCACAAAAAATGTATTTAAGAGGTGCCGATATTTTTTTTCTCGCCCAGTAAAATCACTGAACTAACGAAAGACGTAGTAGATTTCCCAGAATTGTACATTCGATTTATCGACTTGTTACTTTGTAAACAATAGAAAGCTATGTCTGCAGGGTAATAATTTGTTTGCTTAGGACGATTCGTTGGGGTACGTATGGCTATCGCCGTGGGTTGTGTATTTATTTTCTGATGGCCTGTCGCCACGTTTTAATTTTGCATTGTAAATTGTTTACGACCTTATTGGCTTCTATAAATATTATCGGTGCAATTTGTGATGCACGAATTTGACAAACAGTACGTGAACCTTTTTCATCCTCGTTAAATTACGTCCTAAGTGAGGTGGGGTGATTTACCCACGTCTGGAATCGACCACAGAAGTGTGACGTCAATTGCCAGTTGGTAGGCGTGGATATGTTTACAAATAACAATACAAAGTGATTGCTCGATCAGATTGTTTGATGTAATACATTTTTTTATTCATGTTTAACGTGTTAAAAATATTTTATAATTGTAGTTAATTCACTGCAATGTATTTATTTGATTAATCCCTCTTGTAACATAATAATACACTTGAAAAATTGTTTCTTTCGAATGTACAGTTCAATTTGTGTATGTTCTGTTGTTCCTGAGAAGGGATTGGAACCTTCGCTGTAACAATAAAAACAGGAGACCAGTGTTCCACAAACCCCAAAAGTTTACATGTTTCCAAACGCGCGTTTCACCAACTAAGTTGACATCATCGGATGACTATAATTGGTTTAACCACCTCTCGAAGATGCAAACTTGGTTGGCGAATTGCGCGTCGCGAAACGTGTAATCTTTCGATGTTCCTGGAGAACTGGTCACCTGTTTTTTTTTGTATATTCTGTTGTTGCTTATGGCATATAGCTATTTTATCAAGCCAAAATAAAATTTGTAACGCTTATATGTTTGTTTGGCCTTATATAAACATTACAACGTTTATAATGTGTATATACTATAGTTCATAAGTTTTATTTTTTATTACTTTTCTACTTTAGTGTGTGAGTGACAACTATCCCTTCGAAAGTTTTGAAATGAGGCTACATATAGGTCTGGCAATATTAAAAATGCGAGTATTACACTTTCAATATTGCTGAATCTTGTAGTAAAGAAAGTTTTAAAATGAAACAGTTGAAATTAAATGTCCCAACAGGAGAGATGGTTACTTTTTGAATAATTGAGGGGTTGTTGATTTTTGAAATGTTGGTTGTAACATTTTATAGCATCTCCGGAGTTATTTGATTAACCCATGGATTCTCAATTTTTTTACTTCGACCCTTTGAAAATTATATTTCAATTGACGCCTAATTTTTTTTATTGCAATGCATAAACATCGCCACGAATTATGTTGCCATTGGTATAGACAATCCAGTGTTATGTTATAACATAATATATGTTTTATTTAACAATTTTATACCTGTGTTTGACTTTATATTAATTATATAATAATTACTTTAATGTAACAAATATTATGATATAAATAATAACTATTAGTATGATTAAAAAATAATAAGGGTAGTGGTTGATGACTTTTAACAATACTTTTTCATTGACACCCAATAAACCACTCGAATTCTATCGACCCTTTTCAAAATTCCATCGACTCCAAGGGGGTACACATACACATCGTTGGGAATTCCTGGATTAACCTATTACTATATATTTTTTTCTTAGGTCGTTGACGGTGTTAGGTTTGCCGAAATAGACCTTTTGGAGATTTAAAAAAACGGAAAATTCGGAAGAATGGGTTGACCACTCAAATTCACCGATGTATATTTGTCGGATCTGACAGAAATGTAATAACTAAACAGAAACAAAGTGAGGTTACTTTGCTCCAGAATATACTTGATTGTATGCAAATATATTTAAAAAATATCCAACTGAATTTTCACGATAAGGACTACACAAAATTAATAATACTACGAGTAAGCAAATTGCAGAAATATTGCGCCGCCCCCTCATTCATATCGAAGACACCTCCGGAGCATGCATTTAGAGGCTTCGGATCAAGAAACAAAAGTTACCACGTTGTTCGCAAGGGTCGATTTACTACATGGATTTTGTCAAAATGCCGAAATTCGAACGAAAAGCATTTCATACATCGACCTAAAAATTTCGTGACTCACACACGAAAACGGCTGTTTAATAAATATGGATGATTATTACTATATTAATTTTTCAGTTTTTCAAATTTTTCTAAAATTCTGTAAAATAGATGCATCTTTAAATTTGATGGAATTACATATTAGATTGGATTACATATTAACATATTTTTTAGACATCCCAGTATCTATTGGTTTTAATAAACGTGGCCAATTTTTGTTGGGATTTAGTTCTGGTTGCAAATAAAAAATTGATAATATTCTTAGTAAAATTTATGTATTATTATTATTAAATAATAAGCAGAATATAAATGAGAAATGGCAGATACAAGACAAGCATTTATGTACATTAACGTGTTTACTTCATCATCGCGAAACAGAAGTAGGTTAGATACATATACATAATATCTCTTCGGTGAAAACATCCAGCGGCTCTAAAATTCACATTATTCAGTCATCTTGACAAAAAATTTTAATAAACTTATTGTTAGTCAACACAATTTATTTTTGCTTCTTGAGACACATAACAGCGTTTGGGCATAAATTGGTCAACCAGAAATCACGAACGTATTGCCTCACATTTTAACAGTGTCAACTTGAATACTACCATATGGGCGCATACTCTAGAATAGTTACCACCCAGGGATTATAATTTACCCTACGCGTGTGGCGTAAAAGTTTACTAACTATAATATGTTAAGTTTTATACCACAAATATTGAAATTTTATAGCAATTTCACTTCACTAAATGTAGTAAACCATACCATGGTATATTTTCAACAGTGCACCATATTGCATACTGTTAGTATGCCATACATTTAATAACAAAATTCTTTCGACTCTTCACTACGATTATTTCAAACTATTCACCTGTCCTAAAATTGGAAGAAAATTTATGGCCGCTTCTCGAGCCATCCTTTTTAGGCGAAACAGAGTTGCGTTTGGCGTCGCAATTTACTAGCAGGCTGAAGCGTGGTCCCACCGGTCTCTGGACTAATATGAACTAAACCCACACAGAAACTAAAGTGAACTAACTCCGGGAAAGGCGTTTTTTGTTATGTAAACAATGTCTCGACTTGATAAAAGTACTGCTAGCATACATAATATAACTCAAGTTGAAAGTCAGGCGATTGTTTCTAAATGTGAGGGCTACTAGATGGAGAAGACAGTTTCCCTAAATTTCATGTACGATCATTCAAATTTATGTGAGCTTCGGGATGATTGCTTTGTATTATTTGTGATATAACGGCAGGCAAGAATGGGCATATTCGTAATCATAAATACGAATAGGAATGTATTCACAAAAATTGTTTTCTATGACTATGAACACAGAAATATATTCATGTTGTGTACATGAATATATTTGTATTCATTGTAACTGTATTCATGCATTCACATGTATTGAATGCAACTGCATTCATGCATTCGTATGATATCAAAATTTAATTCAAAATTGACTTTTTTGGTATTCAAAAACGGCTCTAACGATTTTGTTCAAACTTTTGACTGTGACTTTTGTTTGAATAATGTACTTAACATTAGCTAAAATATGGTGGAGATGCTATGTCTCATGAAATGATAGTTAATTAGTAATTAATTTTTGAAATTGGAATATTCGTCATTGTGGTAAGGAAAGTCCTGTGATATCAAAGGCCAGTCAGACAGTATTCACACTGTGAATACGAATGTTCGCAGGGATGCATGAATACAACGATTACGAATATGCTCATTACTGAGGGTAGGTTTTTATCTCCCAGTTAACAAGGTGGTTTTACTAACAGGATGAAAAGAAAGTGTCCAGCGGCATTAAATGTTCTTTTGTCTACAGGGGGTAATAATAATAATAATAATAATAATAATAATAATATATTTATGACTTTAGCTGTTACACAAACATATATGGCCATCAAAATTGAAATCATACAATAAAACCATATACGTACAACAAATAGATTAAAAGTTAATAAAAAAAATCGTTTTTTAGTTTGTTTCAGTCGGTTCTTAAAAAGGTTTTTTTGTTTTTGCTTCCTTAATGCAACTTTGGATTATATTGTATATTTCTTTACCTCAGTAATAAAGTGAGTTTTCCTAAGAAGGACTGTTGTGTCAAGGGCTTTTTAACAGAATGCCATGAATTGTAATATATTGGTGATAATAGTTGTTGGTTACAAATTTTCCAAATGTTGTCTAATAAATTTTCCGATATTATATATGTATGTATATACGGGGTAAGTTAAAAAGCTTCTCGGTGAAATACTTTGTGCACGTCTTTTGAGACTATGTTAAAAATGGGTCTCACTAACCACTTTTGAAGAATACAATTTATTGAAATGACTAGTTCATAGTAAAATATTATATGATATATGTAGATGTGCTAAAGCATAGTATGCATTCAATGAATAAATGGAATCAAGGGTTTGTTTTAAAGTAAAGTAAAGAGTAAAACAGGCACTATTAAACTCTTCACATACGTTATTTATCTGACAATCCCAGGCAAGTTTACTATCAGCAACCGTCCCTAGGAATTTTATTTCTTCACACGTTTTTAAATTATGTTGTAAATTAACGGATATTATGCTTCTCTTAGAAAATTATTCTCTTAGTATATTCATTCTTTTGTCCAAATATGTACATTATGTTTTGACTAAGTTTAGAATTACTTGTTTTTTCATACACCAATGTTGAACTGTGTCATAATTTCTGCGACTGATTGTGAGTACTGATACTCCACAGGGTTTGATGTGGACTCTACTACAGATATTATGTTCTCTGCGTACAGTGTCATTGTCTTTCCAGATGAAATGGCAGCTCATAGTCATATAGGGAAAATATTAATGGCCCAAGGACCGAACCCTGTGGGACACCAAGGTTAGCCCGAGGTTTCGACATGATCGTCAGAATAAGTATTTCCGATTTTTATACTTATAATGTGTTCAAAAACATATGAGTTTATCCAATTCAGAAAAGTTCCCCTTAATAGCGTTCTCCTGAATGCTAATTACTGTGCGGTAAGAATTACATTAGCGTGAGATAGGTTAGATAAAAAATTAAGAAAAATAATTATGCAATTTTGATATATTAAACTTGATGTTCAAATTCATGTTCACATTGTACACCGCTAGCTGACCACATTTTTATTGCTCTCAGATAAAAACTTCAAATCGTACTTCGTCAAATAATTTTCTTTTGGTTTCTGAAGTTATTTCTTTAAAGAATACATTTTCTATCTTTTGCTTGACAAAAGCAATGCGTTTGAAGTGTTTATTGAGTAGTAACTTTGTCATTGAGATTAGACAGTCCAAGATTACTTTTTGTAGCGATAAAAAGCAAAGTATACGTTACCACGCCGGAGAATTTTGACACACAGAACAGCCGTTTTAAAAGCAAGAATTCGTGACGAAATATTGTACATCGTATACCTCCTGTTATTGTTAAGTTATTGACAATTAATCGTGTTGGCTACTGTCAGGTAGCGAACGGTGCAGAATTTGAACATTTAATTTAAGGGGTAACCCCTTAAATTAATCACCCTGGGCCTCGGAAAAATAGGTATAAAAATTAAAAAAAAAATGTTGACGCAGCTATAAAATCATCATCATTAGGTCATCAGTCCTAAGACTGGTTGGACGCTAACCTCCAGCTTCTCCTATCTTGTGCTAACTTACGCATTTCGCTAATTGTGCTACAACCTACATCCCTTACTATTTGCGAGCAGTAGTCTAGTCTAGGCCTACCTCTGCCTTTCTTCACTCCTATTTCTGCCTCCAAAATATCGCGGACTATTCCCCCATGTCTCAGCAAGTGACCTACCATTCTATCTCTTCTCTTCTTTATGTTTTTCCACATACTTCTTTTCTCGCCGACTTTCTCCAATACTTCTTCGTTTCTAACCCTATCAGTCCATGGTATTTTCGTCATTCTTCGATAACACCACATCTCAAAAGCTTCTAATTTCTTCCTACTTGCTTCCCCTACCGTCCAGGTTTCGCAATCGTATAGTGCCGTGCTCCATACATATGTTTTCAAAAATCTCTTCCTTGTTTCTAAGTTTATTACCCCCGAGCATAAAAGTGCTTTCTTTTTGTTAAAAGCTTCTCGACCCTGCGCTATTCTTTGTTTTATGTATTTATCGCTTCTTCCATCCCAATTTATTTTACTTCCTAAATAAGTGAAGTCTTTAACTTCCTCCAATCTTTCATTATTAATTTGTACTTTCGTTTTTGCTCTGATTTCGCGCCCTTTGCACACTAACACTTTAGTTTTGTTCTTATTCACCCTCATTCCGTATTCCTCTGTCAACACTGCCTCCATTTCGTTCAATGCTGATTCTAATTCCTCCTTACTAGATGCTAATACTGCTATATCATCCGCGAATCTCAGCATTTTTAGTTTCTGTCCCTGTACTTTAATCCCGAAATCCACTCTATCTTTTACCACATTAATCGCCTCTTCGATGTACAGATTAAAAATTAGTGGCGATAGCGTACATCCTTGTCTTACTCCTTTCCTAATACCTACTTCCCTTTTTTCCCCTTCTACTTCTATAACAGCAGTTTGCTCTGTGTATAGATTGTGTACTACTCTCCTATATCTATACTTCATTCCCGCGCTCTTTAGTATCTCGAACATTTTTTCACATCTTATGTTATCAAAAGCTTTTTCTAAATCTACAAATCCTATATAAGCGTTCTTTCCTTTTTCTATTGTTTTCTCTAACATTACTCTTAGCGCCAGAATAGCTTCGCGAGTTCCCCTATTTCGCCTAAACCCGAATTGGTCTTCTCCTAGTATTTCCTCCGCTCTATTTTCCATCCTCTTCTGCACTATTCTGGTTAAGATTTTTGACGCATGGGAAGTTAGGCTAATCGTTCTAAAGTTCTCGCATTTGTCGGCTCTTCTCTTTTTCGGTATAGTAACGATAATGTTCCTCTTATAATCCTCCGGCATCTCGCCCGTTTCGTATATGTATTTTACCAGTTCAAACATCCTATTTACTACTTTCTGTCCCGCATATTTCAAAATTTCCGCCTGTATTTTATCTACACCCGGCGCTCTATTATTCTTTAGCCCCCTTAGTGCTATTTCAAATTCCTCTCTCAATATAGGTTTTCCTACATCTTCCTTATCGATGCTAGATTCTTCCTCTAATATATCTCCTAATTCCTGACCTTCGTATAAATTTCTTAAGTACTGCTTCCATCTATCCGCTTTCTCCTCTCTTCCGATCAATATGTCCCCCGATTTACTCCTAACGTTTCTACTTATTGTTCCTATATCCCTGAATTATTTTGTAAGCCTCATCGGTCTTACCTACTTGCAACTTATCTTCTACTTCTTTGTATTTATCCTCTATCCATTGTTCTTTCGCTTTTCTACATTTTCTAATGATTTCCCACTTTATTGACTTATAAGTTTTCAGTCCTTCTTCGTCTCGTCTGTTTTTGTAGCCTCGTCTCTTTTGCATAAAGTTTAAGATTTCGTCCGTTATCCAGGGCTTCCTAGCTTCCCTTTTGTCGTGTCCTAAAACGTCCGTAGCCGCGGAATCTAGACTATTCTTGATACCCTCCCACTCAGTTTCTGCGTTCTTGATTTCGTCCTTACTCGCTTTATTTATTAATTATATAATTAATTATATAGCTATAAAATATATAATAATTTTTATTTTACGCATATACATAGTAGTTTTATGAATAATTTGAAATAATAACGAATAAATAAAAAATGACGGAAATATGAAGCATCAAGTAGGACTCTCCTTTGAAATCCTTGCTGATAGTGTACTTATTTTCTCTGTCAGGCATCGTCTGAAAAATAAAAAATAACTTTTTTCTTATTTAGAAATGTAATAGCTAAGAAATGTGGCATAGGAAAAGAAAATTTAAATATTTTTTGTAGAGATAACAGCTGTTTAAAAAAAACTCAGAATGTTATCGAAATTTTGAGTTTCAAAAATGTATAACTTATGAACGTGGTACCCAATCAAAAAAATCCTAAGCTACGTCTTAGATAATATTATAAAGGATATGTGTTGTAAATTTTAACAAAATCGGTTAAGTAGATCTTGAGACATCTTACACCAGTTTGAAAAAAGTAGTTTTGAAAAAAATGCAAAAGAAAACACAGTACGACCTCTGCGTCTCAAACAAATTTAATTTCTAACAAGCATTCTAACAAATCGGTATCAGTGAATCTATCGTATACCGGTTCAATTATATTTTGGACAACTTGTCCAATCGATCTGTCTGAACCTCTATGTTAAATGGTCACTAATTGTAAACAGCAAAAAAAAAATTTCAAGAAACTTACAGTTTTTTGCTCTCAAAATGGCGGCCATTAACATAACCTAAAAAATTCGCAAAAGTCAAAAAAACGGGTTTTCGAGAATAAAAAAGAAAGTTGTGCTCGGATTGGAAAAAGTTGTAGATAATGAAAAAATCTTTCGATTCAATTTTTGTGAACTCGAATCGATTCATTACTTTTCGAGATATAAAAACCGTTGAAAATTGCGTTTTTTTGCTTTTGCTCTAAAAATAACAATATTTGATGAAAACATTTAACAGTTTCAGAAATTTTGTAGTTCTAAGTGAGATGAAAACAATCACTTTTGTGCAATTCCAGAATATATATTTTTTTCAAAGTTTAGCTGTTTTCATAAAAAAAGGTGTTTTCGTAAAACGGCTTTTCCATCGAAACGAATGGTCCTACAGACTTGTTCGATGGCTTACTTTCTTCGTTAGGAATTGTACTATAAACATACTTTCAGCAACAATCGATTTTTTAAATTTTTTATATAAAAAATTGCGTTTGAAAATGACGTAATTTTCGTACATCGGTATTGTGGCAATAAATTTTTGTAATAAAACCGATGTACGAAAATTACGTCATTTTCAAACGCGATTTTTTATATATAAAATTAAAAAAATCGATTGCTGCTGAGAATATGTTTGTAGTACAACTCCTAGCGAAGAAAATAAGCCCTCGAACAAGTCTGTAGGACCATTCGTTTCGATGGAAAAGCCGTTTTACGAAAACACCTTTTTTTACGAAATCCGCTATAACTTTGGAAAAAAAAACATTTTGGAATTGTATAAAAATTATTGTTTTCGTCTCACTTAGGACTACATTTTCTGAGATTATTAAATGTTTTCATCAAATATTGTTACTTCTAGAACAAGAACAAAAAAACGCAATTTTCAACGGTTTTTCCGATATATCTCGAAAAGTAATTAATCGATTCGAACTCACAAAAATTGAATCGAAAGATTTTTTCATTATCTACAACTTTCTCATTTAACTTTATCCAATCCGAGTACAACTTTCTTTTTTATTCGTGAAAAACCGTTTTTTTGACTTTTGCTAATTTTTTAGGTTATGTTTGCGGCTGCCATTTTGAGAGAAAAAAACTGGTAAGTTTCTTGAAATTTTATTTTCTATATGTTAAATTTTTTCTTGCTCTTTACAATTAGTGACCGGGTCATTCCCTATTGATTGGACTAAACTACAGGAATAGAATTTTTATGCTTATAAGAATCCAAAGTTCTCCGATCGCTACCTGAGTTTCGGGCCGACTCTGTGCCTCGCTCACTTCTAATTGCCTTAACTTCGGAAATAATTTGAATGTTGAAATGGTTAAACGTTTAAAATATTCTTAAAAGTATAAACAATTTTACTAGTCAGAAGACGAAATAATAATAATAATTCGATTTTTTGAAAATCTCAAAGTGGTGTATCCACTTAATTTATTTTGTAAACAATCAATGCCATTAAATTTAGTATTTTGAAATTGCACAATCGTTTTTGTTTTCCTTTGTCTAACTCATACTCACGCTAATGCAATTATCACCGTAGCATATGTAAAGAAATGTGCTGTTTCACATTCCATAATAAAAAGGGGGTTGCAATTGAAAGAGTATCGATGACGTCAGACCTACACCAATCACCGTGTATGTATTATTTATATATAAAAAAATGCGCAACTAAAAATATAATTTGCTCAGAAGAAGCTCAAAATAATAGCTCATGCCTTTAAATATTTATCAGAACAATATGACTTAATGTCAATACTTCTTCCATCGATGTTATTTTTTATCTAAACAGCAACTCAGACCCCCCCCCCCATAATTCAGGTACGAAATAGGTTTAATTTAAAACCACTAATAAGCAGATCGTTTATGAAGTTATAATTTTGCCAGATTTCGTTAAATAAATAATGGTTACTTTTAATACTTGATACATATGTATATATTCCAACCTGTTTCATACCATTTAGCTGCCAGTTACTGTTCAGCACGATTATTTTGAAAGTATCACGCCTTAATTCATACTTAAAACACCATTAAAATAACATCTGCATCATAACTGTCTTTGTTACACGTTACATACTTCGGTGGTAATATTTTTACATTATTTGATTAATTATCATCTAGAAGTTATGGTTGAAGTAGTGATTAGTCACACCTGGTGGACTATACGTCTTTACAGACCTTTTACTTCATCTCATAGTTGTTTTATGACTTCTTATGACCAGAACACTTCTCGGAATACCCAAATGGAACATCTAAGAGCCTATTAAAAATCAATCATGCAAAATAAGAAATCACAGTAATGTAAGTATCTGCTAAACATTTGTCCACTTCAAAGTTCAATTGATAAATTTTAATATGTATGAGAAAATGTTATTAACTTTAATAATGTTATTTCGTAATTATCAGAATTGTATTAATTAGAAGGTCTAATACCGATTCCAGCTTTACAAAGTGTGTCTGAAAAGCAGATAAGAACGCGACGGCTGTATATATTTTACCTGAACACAATGGAACCGATGGATTGTTTATTTGTGTGCACTCGGAAGGATCAAAGCCAAAGGCGTTCATACAGGGTGGTCCAAATTGGATAGAATTTGGGATTTTGTCAAAAACTAGAACGGAGCGTTTAAAAAAAAATGTGTAATGACGTCGTTGAATGTCTAGTGATTTAATATCGTAATAAATTTCACAGTAATATGTTTTTATTTATAATTACGTTATAATTCCTGCGTAGCAACTAAAAGGTGTTACAGTAAAAGTGCAAAATGTGAAACTTAAATGAAACATGGTTTTCTATAGCAAAGTTTTGAAATATTTATTGATTTATAATATAGATATTTGAGAATTATGTATGGAACAACAAATCCGGTAATTGGCTGCCACGGCCTTAGCAGCTCACGAGTACTTTTCTTACGAAATTTTTATTAACGGTTTAGCATATATGTAGCGGTATTTCGTTGATACAGCGTTAAACTTCGGCCTTCAATGCTTGGGTGGTCGTGGGCTTGTTGACGTAAACGTGAAACTTCAGAATATTCCACAGAAGAAAAGGTGTTAAATCGTAAGATCGTGGCGGTCAATTCTGGGCACCAAAACGGAAGAATACACTACTAGGAAAAGACTCGTGTAAGATCATCAATGTTTCACGGGTAGTATGGCAAATGGTATCAACTGTGCCCTGCTGAAACCACATGTCTTTAAGAGCACTGTCTTCCAATTGAGGCAGAAAGAACTGGGTAATCATGTCACGATAAGGTTCGCCATTTACAGTTAATGCATTGTCTGCCTCATTATCAAAGAAAAATGGTGCAATGATTGCTTCAGACCACAGTGCACAACAATCAGTGATACGTTGGGGATGCATTTGTTTCTCATGAATCATTTTCTGAGCCCCAAATGCGGAAATTTTGCCATCAATCAATAATGAAACCATCAAGGTGAAAATGGGCCTCATCGCTGAAGATGATTTTGTCTACAAAATCGGCAATCTCTTGTCTGTTGGCAAAAGTTGTTGAATCAATTGTAAGCATGGAGATGCAAATCTCTAGTGATATTACGGTGAAGAGTGGCTGCTGAAATGTCCAATTTTTGTGTACGATGACGAATCGAGGTCCCTGGACTCTCGGCCACACTCTTGCGAACTGCGGTGATGTTTTGTTCTGAAAAACCACTACAGGCTTGTGGCGTGTATTTCACATCAATAACTGAATCGGTGCTTTAAAATTCTTCGATTATTCTTTTCACAGTTGATAAATTTGGAACATTATATCTACAATCTATATCGAAATTTAGACGCACTATACGAATTGTAGCAACCAAACTTTCGCCATTTTGATAACAAGTTTTGAGTAATGTTTAACAATCCAGTTTTTAAAAAGGGCGACAACGCGGATATTAGTAAATTTAGACCAATCGTTATTTTATGTAGATTTCTAAAAGCCCTTGAAATATTAATTCATGACGCAATGTATCCGAATGTAAATATACAAATTTCAGAGTATCAACATGGCTTTATGCAAGGACGATCTACAACATCTAACTTAATTTGTATTACCCAAAGCATAGCTGAAACTCTTGACCAACGTAAGCAAATGGACGTCATTTACACCTACTTCACCAAAGCTTTTGATAGGCTCGATCATAAAGCTTTTGATAGGCTCGATCATAATATACTACTGAATAAATTTACAAGATTTGGTTTTTCAACTAATTTATTAATCCTTCTAAAGTCCTATCTCTCTAACAGAAAACAGTACGTTGAAATCAATGGCTTCAGGTCCCTTGAGTATGGTGCCACGTCGTGGTATGCCTCAAGGCTCTACACTCGGCCCCTTGCTGTTTAATATCTTTATTGATGTCATTGTCACTGTAATATCTGTCAGTTATCTGTTATATTCTGACGACCTTAAATTATTTAAGGTTATTACTTCCCTGGATGATTGTGCTCTTCTTCAGAACAATCTGTCTAATCTTCTTAATTGGTGTTCTAGTAACAAACTAGATCTAAACGTATCTAAGTGTATTGTTATATCCTATTCCACTAAATTATCTCCAATAATATACAATTATAGGTTAGGCGACTCTATTATTCAAAGACCTAGCACGTTCAGAGACCTCGGCCAAATTTTTGAAAAAGATCTGTCTTTTACCGCTCACGTAACTAAAGTAGTGTCTGAAGCGTTGCATACACTGGGTTTCTTAATAAGGACTAGCAGGGATTTTTCAAACACCGATACATTGAAAATTCTATACTTTGCTTTTGTTCGATCTAAACTTTAGTACGGATCGTTAGTATGGAATCCTTATTATCAATGCCATATTAACAGCTTGGCAATGGTTCAAAGAAGGTTTCTGAAACTACTATGGTTCAAATCAGACACTGTGTATGCACCTATTGGTTTCCCTCAAAATGGTCTTTTGGCAAGATTTGACACCTGACGCGAGGTGGGAATGTTGTTATATTATTTCTATATAAGCTTATACACAATATGATTGACTGTCAAAAACCTATTAGGTAAACTGAATTTTTATGTACCTCAATTGCATGCTCGAATATCCAAAAGCTTTTACCTCTCTATTCCTCGTACTAATGTTCTAAAATTCTCACCTCTGTTTTTAATGTGTACTAAATACAACAACAACTGTGATAAATTCGATATATTTAACTGCACTCTTCTGTTTATTAAACATTGTTATGCTTGATCCGAATCTTAATCTTTATCTTTGTTTCTCTTATTTTTCATATATTGTTTCATATATCTAGGTATTAAATATGTATATACGTATTTGTATTAAATTTGATTGTTATGTTTCTGAAATTTATTATTCTAATTAGAATGTGAACACTCACTGTACTTTCCTTCTCTGTAAATGGGTTTTCCTGTAGAGTAGTTGTAATAAATAAATAAATAAATAAAGAACGCGATGTTGTATTGTGTAGCGTTTCATGTTTACTAACACCTATCTGTCTCCTATCGACCTATCGAATCATGACAGTCGAAATGGCGCGCAATTGAAAACTTGCGCTCTTATTGTAACACCTTTTATTTCAACCCATTTTAAGGCATTTTCCTTTGTTGTATAATATAGACAGTAAAAGGTGTAACATTGATTATTTACACCAAACATCGTGTTGATTTTACAGCATTACTGGTATTAAAATTTACACCAGTGAATGATAAAATTCTACCACGGCTTTGCGGCGTTCATTCACAATAAACTGGTGTGTCACATACGAGTATATACCATGTTTGCTATGAAATTAGTTTCAAACTTTACACCATATTTCAGACAGTGTAACGTAGGAGTGTTAAAGATCGTAATTATAATTTTAATATTCGTCAGAAATAAATTAAAAGAAATTAAACATAAATTAACGCCAAGATACAGAAATAACTTTGTCCATTTTCTACATACACACTGTACCATAGATACAAACAAAAGTATCTGTTTAATACGAAAACCAAGAGACTATAAACAATAATATCTCATTAATTTGTTAGCGGAATGGAAAGTGTGACAGCTCAAATATTAATCAACATCTTACGACTGGCCTTTTCTGTGGGAAAACGTAAGATCTTGAATTATCTCTCTCTGTACTTACACGCTGTGCAATGAAAAATATCATTGGCATTCATAGGAATAAATTATCGTTTTAATTAATGATAACCGTCCAACATATTTACTCTTTTATAAATCTGTAAATACATGGAATTATACTTGACATTGCTCTTAGCGGGACTGGTGTTTTTTTTTCGTGTTTTATCATCAACCACAGTAATAATGATTATGAATATCCGTATGAAACGCGTTAATAACCACAAGAGCGGGCTTTGGTCGTTTTGGTCGTATCATTTTACTTCCTTAATAATAGTTTGTTTGAGAATATGTTTCCTTCGAATATTTCATTCAGGATCTATTAAATACTTCCTGTCTTTTTTATCAGATGAATAATTGAAACAAATCGATTGCAGTACAATTATACATGTACTATAATCTGTAGAGAGTTGGTGCAATAAGTGGTTACTTTATAGTTTTTTATGGGCCTATAAAAATTTAACAATGATGGACTGATTCGAACACATACAGTGTTGAGAAAAAATATAGATTCACCCTTAATTTGAACTGAAAAACTCAAAACTGAAAATACTTCTACGGATATATTAGAGCGGTTATAATTAAAAACGGGTACTCTTTTGTACCCTGTACTTTGTAAAAACCCTGTACTCTTTTACATAAAATATCCCCGATATATCTGGATCCTGCAAGTGCTTAAGGTGGACAGCGAGAAGAGACTTAATATGTACAGGGTGTCTCACCAGGAACTGAATCGATCGATATAGGGAAAATTTGGGAAGACACTAACGGCAGTGTAGCCAATTTAACTAAAATAATTGCAAGCATCTGGCACTTCCGGTTATACCGGAAGTCGATACCAACTTGCTTATTTTAAATGGAACATCCTATATATTTTAGGGTTTTCGAAAAGAGCATAAAATTCTGAGTCAAAAACACGTAGGATCCCCTATGCCTAAACCCAGACGTTTTAGAGATATTTGAAATTAAAAAAAAAATTGACAGGTGTAATGGTTTACAGTAACCTTTATAACTTTCTTCTTGTAAAAGATACCAATTTGATTTTTGGCATGTAGAAAGGACACAAGGAGAGCTGCACTCTACAATTGAATTACATTCAAGAATGGTATACCAAGTGTTCTATTTTTCACGTTACATTTTGTAAACTTCAAACCGTGAAAACTTGTTTAGGTCAAATGGAATACCCTATATTTTTACATCAAGTTATGTAAAATTAAATTCATTTTTTTCTAATATAGGCATTGTGGGGGTTTAAGTCACACATTTTTGAAATATTTGCGATTTTCTTAGAAAGTCAAGAATTTTTAGTAAAAATTTTATCAAATTAGCCATGATTAGAAACAATCAGTAGTCAGTCATCCTCTTATGTCAAAAAATGCCACTGCGTTTAAATTACATCCACGAAGACTTTTTGAATTTGATTATATTCACATAAGAGATTATATGATTGACATAATAGAATGACTGACATTACTGATTTGTCTCTAATCATGGCTAATTTGATAACATTTTTACTAAAAATTCTTGAATTTCTAAACAAATCGCAAATACTTCAAAAATTCGCAACTTAAACCCCCACAATGCCTATATTAGAAGAAAAGGAATTTTATTTTACATAACTTGATCTAAAAAAAATATAGGGTATTCCATTTGACCTAAACAAGTTTTCGCGGTTTGAAGTTTACAAAATGTAACGTCAAAAATGGAACACTTGGTATACCATTCTTGAATGTAATTCAATTGTAGAGGCATTGTGTCCTTTCTACATGCCAAAAATCAACTTAGTATCTTTTACACGAGGAAAGTTATAAAAGTTACTGTAAACCATTACACCTGTCAAAATTTTTCTTAATTTCAAATATCTCTAAAACGGCTGGGTTTACGCATAGGGTATCCTACATGTTTTTGACTCAGAATTCTATGCTCTTTTCGAAAACCCTAAAATATATAGGGTGTTTCATTTAAAATAAGCAAGTTGGTATCGACTTCCGGTATAAACGGAATTACCAGATGTTTGTAATTATTTTAGTTAAATTGGCCACACTACCTTTAGTATCTTCCCAAATTTTCAAAATTCTCTGGTGCGTACTTTTTCCTATATCGATCGATGCAGTTCCTGGTGAGACACCCTGTACAGCTTCAACTAGCAGATTCTCTTTCCGGGTGTTCTTTAAAATAATTATTATAGAATTGGATGTTTATAAATTATGTTTCATATGTTGAGAGTAACGAGAAATTTTATGACAACACCAGTTTAGACGGAAAATGGTTGGTTTTCGAGATACTAATTTTTTTGCAGCAAAATATTGTAGATTCTATTTGTCTTGATTTTGACTGACATGTGTTTGAAATTAACCAAAATAAACTTTTCTAGTTTCTACCAGTCAATTCCTTGTATTCTTTTACATAAAATGTCACCGATATATCCGGACCCTCCAAATGTTGAAGGTGTGACGGTAGGGAGGGACGAGATATGTACAGCAGATTCTCTTTCCAGGTGTTCTTTAAAATAATTCTCATAGAATTGAATATTTAAAAATTGCGTTTTTTATGCAGAAAGTAACGGAAAATTTTATGACAAAACCAATTTGGACGGAAAATGGTTGATTTTCGAGATATTCAAAATCGGCCGGTTTGAACATTTCTCATAAAACTTTACAATAATACTAAACGTAATTTTTATTCATCGATGGTTTATAAGCGGTTTGTGACAATTATTCTGTGTTTGTATGGTAGTACAAAGTATTATAAGATCCTTCGTGTAATAAAAGGTGGTCCAACCAAAACGCACGATGTTAATTGTAAATAGAACAAAAAGTTTTCAGAGAATTATCTTAATATTTTTTATTATCATAGAAGGATATATGACAATTATGTGTGAAACAAAATATCGGCCAAATGTTCGCTACGGCTTCGGTGGCATACCTCAATCTGATGGTCCATATTTTCAATGACTCTGAGACATAATTGAGGTTCAATGTCGTTAATGTGCCGAATTATCTCATCCTTTAGCTGTTGAATTGTTCTTGGCTTATTGACGTACACTTTTTCTTTTAAATAACCCCAAAGAAAGAAGTCCAACGGTATCAAATCACATGATCGTGGCGGTCAATTAACATCGCCACGGCGTGAGATAACACGGCCATTGAATTTCTCGCGCAAAAGTGCCATTGTTTCGTTGGCTGTGTGGCAAGTGGCACCATCCTGTTGGAACCACATATCGTCCAGGTGGTCCATATCCTCAATTTCTGGCCACAAGAAGTCCGTTATCATCTCGCGATAGCGAACACCATTCACGGTAACTGCTTGGCCGACTTCATTTTCGAAGAAGTACGGCCCGATGACGCCGCTAGCCCATAAACCGCACCAAACAGTCACTCTTTGTGGATGTATCGGCTTTTCAACAATCACTCGTGGATTCTCATTTGCCCAAATGCGGCAATTCTGCTTGTTAACGAATCCACTGAGGTGAAAGTATGCCTCGTCGCTGAAGATGATTTTCTTTGTAAAGTCACCATTCACTTCTGTCTGTTCAACCAACCATTCGGCGTATTGACGACGCTTGAAATGGTCAGTAGGCTTCAGCTCTTGAGTCAATTGAACCTTGTAAGCGTGTAAATTCAGATCTTTATTCAAAATTCGCATCAGTGATGTTCGTGAGATGTTCAATTGTTGGGCACGACGACGAGTCGACGTTGACGGCTGTTCTGCTACACTATCGCGAACAACAGCAATGTTTTCCCCAGAGCGAACTGGGCGAGCATGCACAGGTGTTTTCACATTTCCTACAGACTCGGTTTGCTAAAATTTGCGTACAATTCTCCCGATTGTGGACACATTTGGTCTATTATGCTGACCAAAAAAGTCACGAAGTGCACGAAATGCATTTGGATTTGAACGCCCATTTTCGTAAAAGGCTTCAACAATCTTAACGCGCTGCTCAATTGTGTACCTCTCCATGGTTGAATTTGTCAAACACTGAAACAAAAAAATGTCAAATTAAGTTGGGCAAAAAACTTGACGTTAAAGTGTGACTCACAATTAACATCGTGCATTATGGTTGGACCACCCTTTACTTAGAATAAGTGAATGCTGCTATTGTTAACCTAGAGTAAGTGAATACGTTATCGTTTCCTCTTTTGTTAGAATAACCTTTGTGCTTCTCGATATATTCATAAAAATATTGTATTTTATCGCAATGGAATGGAATTCTTTGTTTACACATTTTCTATTTATTTATTCACGATCAAGAATGAGTGTACCGTCGCCGTCGGTCGGTCGGCAGACAACGAAATTCCTTTCCAAACATGAATAAGTCGCTTATGAAAAATTAAAAGATATCCAACAATTGTCAATGGCCGTCATATTGTTAGAATACCTACGCGCTAGTCGACCGTCGATTTGTTTGCCATGTTCCATATAAAAACAGGCCTGGAACGCTATTTATATTTTATAATGATATAAAAACATATCTCAAGGTTCTAAATACGTACTGACTTATTTATAAATTGGTCAGAATTATTCAGTCCATAGATAAAATACACATAATGGCATCGATATATGTATGTACATGAAATGGAGTAAATGTTTTTCTTCGTGAATCATCAACAGCATTGCGGAAGCTAACTCAGTGGTGCAATCGTTAATGGTCAGAAGGCTTCCGTCTGAATCATATTATCTACGTCTGATCGAGTTTGCGATTAAAATTCTACGTCCAGGCATTCGAGTAGGTGTGTGTTAAAGTAATACATACATATTATTATTAGAAAATGATAAATAACGAGATTTAATTCAAGCAAACGAACGATATGTTTCTGTTCCTTCACAGATACAAACAATTATAGTGGGCACAGGTTGCTTCAGTATTTCAGTCCTCTTTTCCGCAGATTTTAATTTTTATGCCTTTTCGTTCATAAAAGATCAAAGACTTTAAACTCCAGTTTATTATTTTTAACCACAAAAGACTTTGTATATTATTTAAATAATGCAACTAGCAATTTAATTATATTATGGCATGGTATAAGTAGTACACCACATGATATAAAAAGCACCTAGAGGACTGACCTTGAAATGTAGATTCATATTTTAGATCTAATAAGATGCTTATAATTTATTATTGTTACCATGGAAACAGAAGAATTTATGGAATATATTTTATGATATGGTAAACATGAAATGATACATGTATTTTTTACAACTCATCCAAACAGCCAAATAATCTTCTATCAAGAACGATTCTCAGAATTTATTATTGCAGATTTGTCTCTAAACGATTTCTTTAAATAATTTATTGTTGGAATTTGCAAAAGGGTGGACAACTCTACACTAAGTTCAGTATTGCTGAAACTCCTTTAATCGTCTACCACGATAGGACAATAAATAAGATCTTGAGAACTTGAATATTTCAAGAAATGCCTGTCTATTTCTGCTAAATTTGTATACAATAGCTGTTCTTTTGAATAATTTGTAGGATTGATCTTTCCAATATTTGTCTTAACCATAGCGGTAAATCAATAACACCCAGAAAATATTGAATAATAAGTAAATTTCTTATTGATTTCACTCATCTACTGCTTACCTAACCAAAGAAAATATTTATGCCCCCCTTATAGGTGGATTTAGTTTCGTCTTAGCTCGGATTTGGAGAAAAAATTTAGTCTATCACAATAGTCGTCATCAATATTTAGCGTATTTTTTCACTTTCTTCGTTAATTGCTTTCACAGCCACTTACCCAAAGCGAGATTCTTTACTAACAATTATAACTCTTAAACTTGTCTATTCTCATCTTAACAGAACTGATTTAGTCACCATGGAAACATTGTCCATATTTGATTCAGCCTACCAAATAGTTTAATGATACTGAAAAGAACATCCATTACTTTTATCATCTTCTCTTGAGACACCCTTTTACTGAATCTACCCTCGTACCTGTATTATCAGTAACAATTTTTGTTCACTCTCAAAAAGTTACAAACACAATTTTCAAGTGCTAGGGTGATTATGACTAAAAATATTAGATACTACCAAGAGATGGCGTTTGGTACATTCTACTGCGGTGGAACGTAGCAACGTCTACTAGATGTGAGCTTTATCTGTCGAAGGTATACTCGTTTACACTGCACTGATGAGACCCAAAATAGAAAGGTCGAAACCGGTCTGTAGTTAACGATATCCTGAGATAGGTGACACTTTGCATATTTCTTGGTGGTTTAGAACAATCACTGTATTTTTAGTGCTAACTCTGTTAGACAAAAATGTGACAAATTTTGTCATGTAATTCAGTGCTCGGCGTTTGGCATACCGTTCTTTCATTTTTTTACTAGACAGCAAGTCAATCGGTCGATTTCATATAATGTGTAGGGAGGGAACGCGGACGGTCCCCTCCCTACACATGCCTTGGTTCAGGTTGTCCAGTATCGATAATTAGCGGCGCTACGACAGTCACGTTCTACACGTGAGGGAGTGTACATCGTATTTGTAACGGGGAAAAACTTTAACGTGGAAAGTGATGTTGATGGGTTTACTGTTAAAAGATGATCAAGGTATTTAAAGAAAAAATATCTTGGCCATATTTAACAACAAACTATGCATCTTTTTTGCATTATTTTTATAATTGGTTTTGCATTAAAAAAGTGCCTTCTAATAAAACGTTTAAAAATAAATAGATTCTCTTAAAATAATTAAAAATAAAATACAAACTCTTAAAACTTAAAAAATATCCCCTTGAATAAGAAAGAAAACTAAAGAAAATTTTCGAAGATGCCTCCGTCTTGCGCCAAACAATAACCCAACCTGTCGTAAAATTCTGAACGAACGTTGGTCAGCATAAGAGGGCTAATAGTTTGAAGTAAATTTTCAATACTAGCCCTCAGTTGATTTAAATTATTAGCTCTTTCGTGAGGATGCCCGTATAACTTTGATTTAATATACCCCCATAAGAAAAAATCATTAGGGGCCAAGTCTGGCGATTTAGTAGCCATTGAATTACGCCTCTCGTAGATATAATTCTTTGGGGGAATATCGTATTCAAATAGTCAATGACTATTCTTGAGTTATGGGCCGGACATCCATCGTGCTGGAACCAAACGTTGTCAAAATTGGGGTTAATGTTTGCCAATGCAGAAACAATTTGGTTTTGAAGAAGATTCAAATAAGTCTCCCTATTTAAATTTCCATCAATAAAGAATGGTCCAATAATATCATTCCCATAAATACCAGCCCAAACATTAAATTTTTCGGGATATTGTGTCCTTGTATTTAACAAGCGATACTGATTTTCAATAGCCCAATACCGTAGAATTGATGGATTGTGCCTACCATGTAACGGAAACGTGGATTCATCGGTGAACACGATGTTATAAATAAAATTGTCATCCGCATTTGCACGTTCCATTACCGTGTTACAAAATTCCATTCTACGGTACTGGTCTTCATCGAAAATTTCTTGATTGGCTTCGTATTTATAGGAATGATATTTATTTTTCTTTAAAATTTTGTGAATTTTACCCACACTAAAACCAGCCTCCTCGGAAATTTTTGGGATAGAAATATTTGAATCTTCTTCTACCATTGCACACACCATTAATTCCTGCATTTCAGCATCCTCGTTAATTCTAGGTGTCTTGTGGCATTTATAACCTAATATACATCCCGTTGACTTAAACTTTTCCACTACTGTCGATATTGTGTTCAAGGCAGGGATCGGACGATTTACATATTTGACTGAGCAAAGGTCCCTTATTGCACGTAATGAATGTCCTTGAAGAGACCATGATATCAAATCAATTTTTTCCTCAAGTAAGTACGTCATAATTACTAAGTTTTGAATTAAAAGAATCTATTTAAAATTACACGTATTACTACGAAGTTCACTCGTCTAAATGCCAAACACGTATGCGACGGTAAATGTGAAATCTAAGTCGTCGATCATCACGACCGGCGTACGGCCGGACTCCCCACCTCAGCGGTGGCTAATTTTCCGAGAAGGGCCGAACGGTGGAACCTATGTACAGTTTTAAAATGAAAGCACGGTATAGCCAGGAGAATAGCTGTTTTGACCTAATTTGTTTAGTCCTTATTATATAAGGCATTTGCAGATGGGTTGGAGTATAAACTCCTTATTTCTGTAAAAATATTAGAGCTTAAACCAATGGTCAACCTTTATTGGTTATTAATATTTTACACTAGCGCCAGATGCACTACGCACTTTGGAAGAATTAGTTCAAGTGTATTTGTGCCTTTCATATGCCGTTACTTTTTGATCGCTGGAAGAAAATTACATTGTTTTCGCCTTCCAAATGCAAGTGTTTACGCAAGGCATTGTTTACTTGTTTCTACAATTTTACTCGACCTAATTGAGATGAATACATGGAGGGTGTAGAGGATAGAGCTTTGTTCCGATAGGATCAATTAAGGAGATAATTGAGGGCGAAGAACTCCAGGACTATTTTTTAATGGTCAGATGAATGTTAGCAGACGTCTTATGCGAAATAGTGGGGATGTCCTAATAACTATTTTTAATACAATAATTGTTACCAAATAGAAAAGTGGCACGGGTGTTCACCATTTCATATAGGCTTTGTTTCTTAATCTAGTGTTGTAATATAGTTCAACGCTTCTTGGTTTATAAATAAATGTTCAAACTTCATTTAGTCTCGTTGTATCGGTCAGAGAGTTTGCTAGAAAACTCTCCAGAGTGAAGTTGGTTGAGAGTCTAGAGTGAAGTTTGTCATCAATTGACATTTCACCTCTTTTGAAACGGGGAAACCGCTCAAACACTCAAGTTTTCCCAATAGCATCATACTTTTAGGTCGTTTTTAACATTACAAAAGTTGCAATCCGTGCAATAAGTAAACCTTTATGGTCGAGCGCTGTTCACGAGAATCAAAAAACGATGAGCATGCAAAACAACTCTCACTAATAAAATCACAGAAGCCGAACGAACCTTGTTTAATGTCGACCTTTGGATTACTGACTCGGGAATGATAGCTCTATATGCTTCCAACGGCAGAACGTGGTACTACAGAAATTCCACCCACCACAACATCAGTTCGGTTTGTTTTGGGTACACCCTCGTATGCTTTTACTAGGCCTGCTTGAAAGCAGGAGTTGGGTCTCTTCGAGCAATGGATTACCTTGCTTATAGCTTGCAAAAGTATGCATTAAATGTTTCCTTATTTAAGTAACCTAGGCGTTTGGTACATTTCTCGAAAAGTTGCTAACAAAACTTTTTGGTTAGAAGAGCAAATGGAAGAGGATGAACTTAATGAATTGCGTTATAAATTTCAGAGTCAAAATAAGACTGAGATGACTAAGGCTTTAAAGCTACCTCAACTAATAAATTATTTATCCACGACCACTATATTAGGAAGGTTTAATACGTCTGTTTTTCATGGATTTGAAGACGCCTTTTAATACACTAATGGATTAAAATTCATAATACCAGGCTTCTTGATCAAAATTCAATCAATATTCTTGATCAAAATAAATCTATAAAATCTGGCGTTTTTCAAAACCAGAATTATTCACCTCCTAATTGACCGGCTTTGCCCGTGGTCGTGGATAAAACGTTGAATTACATTCGGGAATTAACAGCCTTTAATCCCCTGGAATAAATGGACGCTCTCGGCTGCGCCTTGTGTCCATTTTTTCTCGTGGATTAAAAACTTGTTAATTCCCTTATATAATTTATAACTATAATTATATATATATATATATATATATATATATATATATATATATATATATATATATATATATATATATATATATATATATATATATATATATATCTACTATTTATGGTATGTTTATGAATTATGTATGTCTGTGGGCAATTCTACACTATTGGCGAGACAGCTTGTATGAATTATATAAATATGACATACTAGTTTTATCGAAATATTTCTTTAATCCACAAATGCCCTAATGACGTAGAACTTGGCATCCATACAATAATGCTTTTAAACTTTCAATGCAGTAACAACACAACGGCAACTTTTGAAATCGTAAACGGTGAGAGCACGAGCGGAATAATCTTGATTAATCTTTGATGTCGAAACTTTAATAATGAATATTCAAATTTTCCGTGGGGTCTTGAAACAGGTAGGTAAATTTGAAGACGAATCTCAACATCTCGCGTAGGTTAACATCCTCAATTTTGAATAATAACACCACAGTGTAAAATACCACATCGACAATTATAGAACGATTCAAATCCGATTGTTTATATTAAATTTAGCAATGAAATATTTCGAAAATTATACTGAAACGTAAGGCTTATCTTTAGACAGGCCATTAAATAAAATGTCACGCAAAAACAAGTCGGTGACTAATGAATAATGATTTATTATGAATAATATTAACCTCGCGTAAGAAACTAATATTATAAACAAATACGGCTACTCGTACATGCCTTGACAAAGTTCAACTATTTAATGAATTCAATTGTAAACAACATTTTACGCAGGTAGTCTAAATTTGGAGTTCCTTATCTTACTGGTCGGGGAGACTGAATAGAATTTCGTAATACAAACGAAGCAACAATCGATGTTACTATAGATTAACAAAAATAATTAAATAACGAGTACGGAATTGTTTTGTTATATATCACTTTATTTTTTATTCTTTGTGACTGCAGTTTCGTAGTTACTAGACTACATTTTCAAGCACAGTGAATATACAAATTAAAGTTGGGATTTTTTTTTTCATGTTGTATTAGCAGGTAAATGTCTATTATAGTTAAATAAGGACTGAAAGGTAAAATTACCTTTACTTATCTGGTCATTAAGAAGGACTGTGTTTCGGTTTTTCGAATGTCTGTGTATTTCAATTAATTCTAATATATCTCGTTTCTTAGATATTGCTGAATAATGAATGACTTTCTTCTGACTTGAATAACGAATGAAGGGTCTTTCTATAAGGACGCTCGATTTTTAAACGTAAATATAACAAGCTGTATGTGAGATATCCACTCAATTTTTTTTATTTAAAAGGATATTTTATGGCAATATGTATGGAATAAATGTAGTTCAAATGTCCGCCACGGCTTTGCTTGGTGGCACGTATTCGGGTGATCCAATTTTCGAAGAGTTTGTCGCATGTATCTGGCTGATTATGGCGTTCGTTATGTTGACTTTGAGGACATCAATTGTTTGCGGTTTATTCCTATAGACCTGCGATTTAAGGCAGCCCCAAAGGAAGAAGTCTAAAGGCGTTAAATCGCACTATCTGGGTGGCTAGTTTAGGTCGCCGCTGCGCGAGGAACCACATGTCGTCGTTATCCATATCATCCAATTTAGCCCACAAGAAGTTACTCATCATCGATCTGTAGCGCTCGTCGTTAACGGTTATGGCAATACCAGTTTCATTTTGGAAGAAGTACGGACCGATGATTCCGCCAGACCAAAATCTGGACCAAACAGTGACTTTCTGGGGATGCATTTGGTCCTGGTGTATTTCGTATGGATTGGTATCGTCCCAAATCCGACAATTTTGCTTGTTCACCTATCTATTCGTCCAAAAATGGACCTCATCGCTAAAGATGATTATTTTGGCGAAATTTGGGTCAACTTTCAACTGCTCCAGAGCCCAACCAGTGAACATACGGCGTCGTCTATGGTCGTTTAACTTAAGTTCCTGGGTCAGCTGGATTTTACCGGTGCAGACCCACGTTCCAACGCAAAGTTGGCCAAGTTGAAGTTGCAAAAAGTGCAACTTCTTGTGAACAACGATAAACTGACTGCCTTGGGTTTTCCTGTACACTCTCACGCACAGTAGTGAGGTTTTCAGCAGACCTTGAGTTTCGGTGATGTACGGGTGTTGGCTGATTATTTATCAAACCGGTTGACTCGAATTTGGCTACCAAACATCGAGGAGTCGACTCGGCGGGACGGTTGTGGCGAGGATACAAATCACATAATACGCGGAATGTTTCTCGAACGGAGCACTGATTTTGAAAATAAAATTTGATGATTTGCACACCTTCCGTGGTGATTTGCCATACACTACTGAACAATTCACGACAAATTTGACAGATGTTGCTTTAATAACATGGCCGCTATAACCTAACAAATTTCGAGCATCCCTATTGAAAGACCATGTAATTTGTCCATTGATGGAAAATTATGGTTTCTAAAAAATGGTTTGCTAAATTTTAATTACTTTTTTGATTTTCAGATACGTAAAATTTCTTTCAAGATCCCTTGAATTTCCTTTAATATGTTTTAAGCAGTTTTATCAAAATGCTCTAATATTGTTTATATTTTGCAAATCGGGTGGTACGGAATTATAGATTATTAGTGTAAGATACTTATAAGACTAAATGTCTTATAAGTATCTTACTTTTCACTATTTCAGATGCTGCACAAAAACTATGTTTAATTATTTATCTTTTATCTGCAGTCCCCACATTCTTCCATAATACGGGTGTGGTGCCAAAATCCGGACAATTCAATCATTATTTTTTGTAACTTCATTGTTGAAGTGAATACTTCTTTGGCGGCGTTCTGATATTTGACGAGAATGGGGAGTGAATTGGAAAAAATGTAACGTTTTGAAATTTCGTTACACGAGAGAGAAAAAAGATATAACGTAGAGAGAAGTAGAAAGAGAGCTATACATTTGGTATACCTAAAACACAGGCTTCGTTACAAGACAGAGTACACAGATATATAACATAGAGAGAAAGAGAAAGAAAGCTATACATCATATATATCAGTTTAGGCTACCCGCGTCTCCCTTTTGTGCGGTCCTTCGTCTTTAACGCCTACTCATATGCTAAGTCCAAGGTCTAAGTTGCTTGAAGGGGGAATAGTTTAGGAAGCATCGTACTAGCAAGAGAAAGAGCCACGTATTCATTGAATACTAGGCAATAGAAGAAAATATAGTATGACGTGCATGCACGCGAGTATGTATAACTCTGACAGCAAGAGAGAGCGATATAAACTCAGTACGAAGCGATAGAATAGAATAAATAGATTGTCGCGCATGCGCACACTATAGATGTACGCGTTCAGACGCTATATATTAACAGCTGAAGCAGCACGCGTGTGTACCTAATATTTATCATTGTGTTTTGTAATTATTTATGTTATTTACATCTGTGTTCTGTGATTATTTGATAATATCCTTGAACCGTTTAACTTGTTAAAATCTAGAAGATATAATATATTTCATTCACCACTTCCTACTGGTTTACAGCCACACAGGTGCAAATGCACTTGGAAGAGGCAAAGACAAAATCCCTTTGATTCTCGAGGGAGATTTCAATGTAAATATCGGATCCAATGATTCTTTGACGTTGATTAACTTTCTTCGAGAAACATTTGGTCTGCTTATAAATAACAATCCCAGAGAATCAACAACAAAATCCGGAACAACAATAGATGCAATTTTTACACGTTATCTAAAAAATATCGAATCACGAACATATATTTCATATTTTAGTTATCAACAAACCAATCATATCAGTATTACCAATTGAATCACCAGCCAATGATAATGTAGATAATGAATAAACCGAATATTTTTTACACAAATTTTATATTGTTATATTTCTTTTGAAATTATCCCTCTCCCTTCTCTCTCTCTCTCTCTCTTTTAATCTCTCACTCTTAATCTCTCTCATTCTCTATTCTAAAGAAGTATTCACTTCTATCACGTGTACTGTGCTGCACATGATATTTTTTTTTATTAGGTACTTGTATAGAGGAATTCACAATGTTTTTATTCACTACAGTGTTTGTTAGGTCATGTAGAATATATTTACTCAATATAACCCCCTTGTGCTTGGATTACCGCCTCTATTCTCGGTATGAAGCGTTCGCATTTACCCATTTTAATGAGTCACGGTCCATATTGGTGAATGCCACTTCAATAGCGGCTCTCAATGATGCGACGTTTGGATGTCTGGACTTGTTGGTGACCTTTCAACCACGCTCCATACATAGAAGTCCAAAGGATTCAAGTCCGGGCTGTTGGGAGGCCAACATTCTTTGGACCAAAACATGTCGACGTTGTCTGACAACCAATTTTGCACCAAATGACTTGTGTGCGCAGGTGCACCGTCCTACTGGAAACCATACTGCTTTCCAGACAATATAGTTTCCATCCACGGCTTCACCACATTTTTCAGAACATGCAAATACACTTCTTTATTGACGCATTCCCCTTTGTTGAAGAAATGCGATGGGATGACATCACCCTCACTGGACACAACAACTAGCACGTGAACTTTTGCCGGGAATTTCGTTCTGGAAACAATGGGGACATCTTCAGGATCATGGGCAAGCCAGCGATCATTCCTTTGATTGATTTTCGCATCGACAGTGAAAATTTTCTCGTTAGAAGAAAACCTGGCAGCACTGTTTCGTAAAGAACATAATAGCAACTTACAGCGTTCAACTCGCTTTGTTCTAGCAGCTTCGGTAAGCATCTGTCTTACTTTTATTGTATAAGATTTGTAGCCGAGGTCATCCTCAACGATTCGACGCATAGTTTTTTCACTCACACCGACAACCGATGACAATTTTCGGATCGACTGCCCTGGATCCTCTAAAATCAGGCCTTGAGCCCGTTGAATGATTTAGGGCGTCCTGAGAACGCGCTCCTTTGAGTGGGTTTTCCTTGCCGGTGTTGCAGAACCTTCGCTGGATTTCTCTGACTTGTTGTATTTCGCGATTACATCATACACAGTAGATCTTGGGTACCCGAAGAATCGAATGATTTCTGTCGCTGAGCGTCCAGCGCGGACACTTATCGATAATCGCGGCTCTTCGATTGTACTCTGCACTTGGTTTTAACATTGCGACTGTTTTGAGGTTATGAGTGTTTAGTACATGCGTCAAGCTATTTAAATGCCGATCGCCACCTCTAGAAGAGGTTGAGGAGAGGAGAAATTTGAATTGAATTTTGTCCGGATTTTGGCGACGCACCCTTATAACATCGAAGACAGATAAATATTCCTTTTTTGTTAATGAGTATCTATGTTATATTTGATCGTTTATCAGTATTAATTTCTACACTGATATACCCGTACTTCATTAGTTATATTACTACTTACATCCCTAATTACTGATATTTTTATGTGTTTTCATTTGTGTTACTGGTTTGGTATTCCCTCGCACTTTATTCATAATGATAAAGAGAATAATGCATAGAAATGATCAGGTAACTACGGAGGAAGGCAACTTCTTACATTAGAGGTCGGTCATTAGGTCACCGACTGCGTCAGATCGTGTTGTGAAACTTTTTTTTGTATTACATTGATTTTCAAGTTATCCGTTAAGTATTCCATAGGCTTACTTGACCGATAATGGATGCAGTGTGTGAATATAAATTAGAATTTTATTTTTAACTGCTTCCTTTTAGTACTTTAATGAAAATATCTATTATTCATCTGGCGATAATGGTGTTAATATCTCGTAAACTATGCGCGGCTTTCTACGATGGGTTTTTTAGGTAAAGTAACTGTTTGTACATAACTTACAATTTTAAATGAAGGTGCCTTTGTTTATTTAAAAAGATTTTTAGTTCCCCATTCAGCTATGGGGGTTTTCGAATTTAGTATATTTTATCAATAAAATTGACAAAGAATATTTTAAAATGTACACTGATTGACAAAATTATTGCACCACTCAATTTTATTAGTTTAACATTGAATCAGTTATCATTCGCCATTATTTTAATTAACTATTGGTAGTTCTCGTTTTAAACACACTGTAAACAGCGTTTTGTTTATTCTTACACCGGATGTTTTTACCCCTTTTTCACAAACAGTATTAGTTCTACTACATTTAAGATTCGTTTTTTTGTTTCCTTAGTTGATATTTTTAATTTTATTATTGACTTAAAACGTTTGTTTCAATGGCCCCAATCAGGCATTTAAGTGAGTACGATAGCATTAGAGCTATAACATTAATAGAGGAAGGCTATAGTCAGCGTAAAGTCGCCAGGAGACTGTGTTGATTATAGCCAGTGTTGCGAAAGTGCACCGTGAAAATGAGATAAGAAATCTCTTGAGGTAAGTCCGAAATGTTTCCATATCCAGCAGAACTGTAAAAAGAAGGTTAATGAAAATAACCTTAGGGCCTGACATCCTGCCCGTCGACCTTTGAGTTGTGGTAAGGACCACAGCTCATAAAAAAGCTTTACCGCGCACGTGAATCGGACTTTAGATAACTAGGAGAATGCTCTCTTTACAGATGAAGTGACAGTAGGTCTCAAGTCTTTAGATGGTCATAGTTTCACATGGAGACACCCAGGAGAGAGGTACTCCCTATTGTGTATAGTTTCTCAGATGGAATTTCGTGGTGTTCTGGGATGCCATTTCCTTCGATGCTTGTACCGAGTTGGTTGTTGTGCAGGGAAGGTCTTTAACCTCGCAGATGTACTTAGAAGAAATAATTATTTATAAAAAAGTAGTGCCATTTGCGCTCTACATCTGTGAGAGATTCTTTCTAATACAGGATAATGACAGACCTCATAGACCACGTATTGTGGATGACTATGACACTGACTGATTGAGGTTGGAATCGAGTGCTTGGTGTTGCCACCAAGAAGTCCAGATTTAAATCCAATAGAAAATGTTTGGGACCAACGTAAGCGACGCGTACGAAGACGAAACCCAGGTTCTAGTATCTTTAGAGAGTTTGAAAATGCTGCTATTGAAGAATGGGAAAACATTCCTCAGAATTTTATCACAAATCTTTTCCAATTAATGCAAAAGTGTTTAACGGATGCGATTCGTATCGGAAATGGGAATACTCGTTATTGAATACAAAAAAGTATATTTTCTTTTAAAGTTTTTTTCGAAGTTAACCTTTTTTTCTTTCATTCACAATTTATTTTTTTTGTATGTTAATAAAATATTGTTTACAGGTGGCTTATTATTTCAATCAAAAATATTTTTGGTGTACAAAATATGAATAAATATAAATACATTACAAATTTTAAGGTTGTATGACAATGTTATCCAACAGTGCATCTATACAAACAACAAAGTGCATTCTAGAACCAAGGAACTTTAAGCTGTTTTTGCCTGTACACTCAATAAAATTTAATATCATACTTATTGTAAACTTAATTTAAAAGGTACAGGTTGTTGTAGTACATTTAGAAAGGAACCTTTTCTTTTGGAATGCCGTAAACCAAACGAAAAAGTTTTTACCTACATACTACGTATCTCCATGCACTTATACGTGTAGTAATTTTTCGTTTATTGCCACATTGATGTTCTTTTGTTATTATTTTAACAATACGTATTTCGGAAACAAAGAGAATTAAAATTTTAATATTATTTAATATTAATAAGTTTTATTGGTATATTCTAATATTTAATATTAGAATATACCAATAAAACCTCTAGGATAAGTACCTTGACCATTGTATTTCTGCAGGTAGTAGACATTCAGAATTATAATCGTCCCAAGTTAATTTTCCCTTATGTTAAATAGCTATTAGTTTAGACTATAAGAAAGTGCACTAAAGGATGAATTACTCTAAATTTCTTACAATTAAGCGAAGTAAACTAAAGAATATTTCGAAGTTAGTATATGTCGCAATTGATGTGTATAATCCAGGGTTGATCTCAACTTGTAAAGAATGCATTTTTGAAATGCTAGGTGCATGAATATATCCAAATCATATTTATAATTATACAGGTAAAATTCTGAGAAGTTCAACTCATAATAAGTTATTTCGTATTTTATCATATCCTAAAATAAAAAGTATAATTGACGTTTAAGTTCTAGTAAATTTTGTACGATTAAATTAACATAATCTTGACGTCATCGTCACTAATTTCTTACGCATATCAAATTCTATATCGTATCTCTAGCTAGGATCATGAGCTCTGTGCTATATTAACATATTGTCATCTGCTTTTCAACTGAAACTTGGTGTTAAATAACTGTGTCTGTTCGTACTCACATCTGTGTCTGTTTGTATTTTAATGTTCCTTAAATCGTTATTATAAATATTAATTTTTGTTTTTTTTCCAGGTGAGTTACTGATTTGCTTGAAGTGCGAACTTTGATCACATTTGATAAGTGAACACCCGATTCAATTACGTAAGTTTTATTAGGCATTATTTGGTCCAGATTTTACACCATCCCTCTGCGAGAAGTTATTTTCGGAGGACCTGTAATTGCCCAGCTAACCTCGACATAATTAAAACAATATAAATCTGTACCTGTAGCGAAATAGCCGCAAGTTGATTACTGACCATAAATTTACTGAAAGCCACGATACATATAAATAATCCGAAGGTGAGCCGTCGTAAACTTCGAATTAAATAAATAGGGTGATATTATGTAATCAAATTATATAAACGCGATCCTCACATTATCGTGGGATTTCGCGAAATTATGCAAGCCATTAATTCCCTAATTTCTCTACCCACATTTGTATATGGACAAGAGAGTTGGTAATTTATGCTACGAATAAAAACAGAAAACAAGTTTTCTACAAACACCAAAAGATTATACGTCGATCGAAGCTCGTTTCGCCAACCAACTTTTAAATTACCTCTAGTCCTTCTTTATACCTAATATATATACCTAAGTAGATAATACAAGAATAATACTAGTATTAGAAATATGCGGTAGAGGAAACTATCGCTTAAAGGGCTCTATTCAACATTTTTCATGAACAATTGCTGTACTTTTACCATCTTGAACGCATGTAGACTTTATGTACATGGTTATAGAGAAAATTTTGAGAAAGTGCCTTATTTACTGATAGGCAGAATTTATTCAGGATGGAGGTTGGTATTGAATAACCATGCCTGAGTGGAGGGAAGTTCACTAGAAATTTTTCAAACCGGATGTTAGGAAACGTTTTAAACTAATATCAAAACAGGAGTGCTAGTAAATACTCATATCTCTACAATAAAATCTAGTATTTTAGAATTGAAGAATTTTGGGGCAGTAAGTTTACTGGCCTTAGATAAGGCCAGTAAACTTACAACAGCTAACAAAAGTTGGGGACAGAGGTGTCTACTATCAGTGGCATTGGAATGATGATCCAAGATAGTGAATTATTTGATGTAGCGATTTGAATGATTGTATTTGTTTCGCACTTTTGTTTGCGCATGGGTGTGGTTGCTTTTCTTTCAATATACACAGCTAACACAACAAGATGGTTTCCAATCTCAATTATATATACTGGGCACAAAAATTAAGGGAGGTAAAAAAAATTAAATTTATTTTTATATTTTCAGAGGGCTGTAATTTGGAGAAAATAACCGCAGTCCAATTTAAAAGAAGATAAAATTGAAGCTTCATGTTTCTAGTTTTCAGATCTTCAGATTTTGATCTTCAAAATTTTATACCAATAGCAGTTTTTGAGTAATCATAACCACTGGAAGAAGATTTCCAAATTTTTGCTTTAATTTTTTTTAGTGATTTTATCATAAAGCTTTTTTAGATGATTTTATTCTCTTTAATTTGAGCGGTCCAAAAGCCTCGTACGATGATTTTTTGCTGAGTTATTGTCGTTCAAAATAAAAAAGTTAGTTTTGACTTTGGTAATTAATTCATCGGGAAGTAATGATCGTACAGAAAATACAAGTAGAGTTTTGAAAACTGCAGAGCATTCTCTACAAGTCGTAGTTATTGGTCTTTGGTGAAACAAAGACCAATATGTTGATTAAAAAAGAAATAAGAAAATGCATATTTAGGGATATTTCCTTAACTTGACATAACTTTGCAAATAATGGATGGACTAAAGATGTTGACTATTTCTTTTCAACCTCAAAGTATTCCGGAAAAACTCTGAAAATTTCAAAGCGCTGCAATTGTTTCCATCGTGTTCGGAATGATTGAATTTGTCGTTTTTGTTAAAAATTAGTTTAAGAATGAGTTTTTCATTTTTATTCATTTTTTGAGATTGAAAATGTTTTTTTAGCAATAATCCATTTTTTTATCATAAAATATTAGTTATTGTAAGAAAAAAACCGAAAAAAAATCAAAACTGACTTTTTGGCTTTGAACGACGGTATAACTCAAAGCCTCAACGTGAAGCATTGATCGACGCTATAACTAAATGCCTTATAACTCATCGTATAAGGCTTTTAGACCGCTCAAATTAAAGAGGATAAAATTATCTAAAAAATCTTTATGATGACATCACTGAAAGAAATTTATTTTAAAATGCAAGTAAAAATTTGTAAAAATATTTTCCCGATTATTTCAAGTGGATGGATCAAAATCTGAAAACTAGAGAGTTGGAGCTTCAATTTGCTGTTTTAAAATTGCTCTGCGACAATTTTTCTCCCTTTGAAAAATCATCTAAAAATTTAGGATTTCATTACATACTATAATATAAATTTTTACACTATTGTAGTTCATATTATCAAACGGAATTTTAATTACAAATGATTAAAGTAGGAGCGAATATTGAAATTAACAGTTTTTCTCAATCATCAAATTTAGTATAGTAACTTTGTTATAAATAAGGTACGGTAAGATATCTGTAATCTGAAAGTTGTAATAAATTAAGTAAGTAAAACATTGTAATATCCATAGAGGAGAATTAATCGACAGCAAACCTTGTACTTGGCCTGTAAGTGAGTCGACTGGGCCATCTGCAGTACTGCTCATCTATTTTATGAAAACTACGGGTAAAGGAAACATATTTAGGATATCGCTATAATGAAGAAAAAAATCATATAGCAAATTATAGGTATGTGAAAACCTTTTTATTGCGGTAGCTGTACATACCTATAACTTGCTCCTGTAGAATGGCGAGAAAGTTAATACGCATTTAACCTTTTTTCTTCATTCACTATAATTGTCTACACAATTTCATGTTTAGGGAGATATCATATATCTCCCTAAACATGAAATTATATCATTCATTTGCCTAGGGTATATGGTGTACGTTAAAAAGTTACGTGATTCGTGATATTATTTGATAAACTGTTTACATTAAACGCAATTAGCATAGTTTTAAAATACCAACGTAGCATTTTATTTTTTCAATACATATGTTATAAGGTCTCTTCAGCCCACACATTTCATGGAATCCATCTAAAATTCCTTATCAATTAAAATAGTTACACTCCTAGAATAAATTTAAATTGCACTAAAAGTGCAATTTAAATTTACTCATAGCACCTAAATACAAAGGTGCTACTAATTATTGCAAATAGGCACACTGTTACTCTTTTCGGTTTGAATAATCAAAGGCTAACTTAATCTATCGGCACATATTTACATGCATAATGGTTGGATTGAGTAATAGACTGTTGAATGTTCAACACATACCACCTGTGTGTGGTATCGTAGTAAATGATTGGCATAATTTGTTACGAGTTGTATATATTAGTAATTTTTCGTACCTGCGATTTATTAGTTCCAAACATTTTTATCTTAGCGAATATCTTTACAGTTTCTGTATCTACAATATCTATTTTATAAGTAATTATAATTAAAGTTTATATCTAAAATATTCTAAAGTACAATCAATTAAGCCGAAATGGTGTTATCAGTTCACTTTTAGACTAATACTCGTAATATTGTCGGTACAAAGGACTCTTGTCTGGACTCGTGTAAGAAATTAAGAATGGCCCGCAATTCAAATTATATACGAGCCCAAGCTTATATTTCACCCAGGTATAATTTTACAACTAATATATTTAAATAAAAGTAATAACACTGTCAAAACTATTTTATTAAAGAAAGACATTGGTAACGGAAACAATGTATAAACTTATAACTTAAATACGATGAAATATTATTACGTTATGATGTGTCAGTAACAAGTTTATTAATAAAAAACATTAATATTTGCGGTTCAGAATAGTTCAGCTGCTTCATCAAAGCTGTGTTACATCATTATTATTAGAATAACAGACTTAATTC
Source organism: Rosalia funebris (assembly GCA_037954035.1). Lineage (NCBI taxonomy): Eukaryota > Metazoa > Arthropoda > Insecta > Coleoptera > Cerambycidae > Rosalia > Rosalia funebris. The sequence continues at coordinate 40,462,550 of JAZFAV010000015.1, forward strand.
TGACAGGCATTGCAACTACCAGGTTAGCTTCAGGAAGCATGCTGTCCCAAATTTCTTGAAATTTGGTACGTAGATCATTAACTGAATGGGCTGGAAGTTTGCGCAATAGTTTTTTCATTTTATGCCACAATGTTTCTATTGACGAGAGGTCTGGACTGCTGGAGGGCCATTCCATAACGGGGACATTATGTTATGTAAACAAGTTCTAATAGTTTTTGCTGTGTGACATGCAGCACCATCCCGCTGGAAAATGTACTGCGCGTCAGTGATTTGACATATCGGTATTGATGGCAATAAACTCTGTCAAAATTTGTTTATATTTTTCTGCTGTCGCAGTACTACAAGGTGGACCACGAGAGCGGGAAATTTGAAGACAATGTAATCGAGAAAGTAACTGTATTTAATTAAAACAAAGTATAACTATAAAAAGATAATTGTGTGCCATTTTTATTTCTTAAATATTATGCCGAACAAATGGCGTCCTCTTGTCTGTACACACTCTTTAAGTTGAACGTTGAAATTCTGCATAAAGCGACGCAACATATTCAGTGGTATGTTAGTAATTTCTTTACTAATTTTTATTTTGAGCTCCCGAATATCTAGTGGTTTATCAATAAATATCTTACTTTTTAGGTAACCCCACAAAAAGTAGTCGCATGACGTGAGATCTGGCGATCTTGGGGGCCACTGAATGTCCCCGCGTTTAGAAATAACGCGACCTGAAAGCAATATTCGCAGCGCATCCATTAATGTTCTTGCGGTATGAGAAGTAGCGCCATGTTGCTGGAACCAACTGTTTGGGTTGTTCTGTGGAAACATGTTCAATTGCTGTGTCAGAAACTGATTAATCATTTCAGTATAGCGTACAGAATTGACTGTCAAAGAATTTCCATTCTGATCTTCACAAAAGTAAGGACCGATAATTCCCATTGAAGACATTGCACACCATACTGTTACCTTCAGGCTGTGTAACGGCTTTTGGTGAAGTTCCTATGGATTTTCCAAAGCCCAGTAACGGCAGTTTTGTTTGTTGGTATAGCCGGATAAATGGAAATGTGCTTCATCAGACATCCATAAATTGTGAACATCAATTTCTTGCTCTAACATCGTTTCAGCAAAATGCAGGCGAACAGGGGGATCTGCTGGTTTCAGTGCTTGGACAATCTGGATTTTGTAAGGATAGAAATGGAGAACCTTGTGCAAAATTCGAAGGAAAGTGGTCCTAGATAAACCCAAAGCCTGGCTTTGTTTTCGACTTGAACGTTTTGGACTGCGCTCTATAGCTGCTCTAACGCGATTAATGTTATCAAGGCTTCTGACGCTTCTGTTTGGTCCCTTATGTTTGACATCTTTAGCTGATCCAATTCCTTCAAATTTACGAATCCATTCATTTATGGCATGTGCAGATGTAACTGTTCCGTGACGAGGAATATTGAAATGAATTCGAAATTGACGCTGCGCTACGACCACATAGTCATGATTTTTGTAGTAAGATTTAATCACAAACGAACGTTGTTCACCGGACCACTGTTCCATGATTACTAAATGGCATAAAATGGCAGATAAGGTGATAAGCAAATCCACAGCAACCTATGCATAATTACGAAATAACAACATTTTCAAAACTTCCCGCTCCCGTGGTACACCTTGTATCTATGAAATGCAAGTTTCCTACGCCCATACTCATACACCCCCAGATCATAAAAGATGCAGGGAACTTCACTTTCCTAACCAAACAGTAAGAATGATAAGTCTCCTGTGGGGTTCTTAGCACACGTTTTCTGGAATTACCCAAACAGATATCAAATTTGGGTTCGTCCACCCAAATTACCTGGTGCCATTGTTGTAAAGTCCAGTGCCTATGTTCTCTGACATACCATAATAAGATTTATTTTATGTCGTTTAGTTAACGACGGCTTTTCTTTTGCCTGAAGGAGAAACCGGTAAGTTCAAAAGTAAAATGTAAAGAGTCAAACTTTTCCTTGTAGAATTTGTATTTTATTTTCTTTATTGAGTGTTTAGTTGTGGATACAGAAATATTTTTTACAATGGCTTGCCTCCATACTACTATAATTTCTTTTGCACTGGATCGTCAGTTTGTTGTTACAGTCGTCCTCAGAGTATATTGATTTAAGAGTGAAATTTGGCATGGTCGACCAGTTAGTTCTCTTCCTTTGAGCTGTGCATCCGGTTTTTTTATACAAGTTGGTAATGCCTTGCACTGTAAATTTAGATATTTTCCGAGTTGAATTGGTTCCCTGTTTATGAGCATTAACAATTGATTTTCGTATATCACCATTTAATGCCACGCCACGTGCCATATTTTTAGAAGATTTTAGCAGACCCACCCAAAACACACACTATAATATCCGTTTCACTTTGACAACAACTGATAATCTATTTTGATTTAAAACGCTACAAACGTTTAGCTTACAATCATTTCAGCAACTGGCCGACCTATTCCGAACTGCGAATGTTAATGCTTTTTATTAACAAACTTGTCTTTGACACATCATAACGTAGTAATATTTCATCGTATTTAAGTTAAAAGTTTATACTTTGTTTGTGTTAACAATATTTTTCTTTAATAAAATAGTTTTGAGAGTGTTATTACTTTTATTTACATGTATTAGTTGTAAAATTATGCCTGGCCGAACTATTATAAGCCTGGGCTCGTAGTTCCAACTGAGACACCCTACAGAATGAAAGAACAGTGAAAGTCCATATGACGTTTCTGAATAGAGCTGTATAATCGGTGCTGTGTACATGTGGCTTGCATATGGGAACTTGAGGGGGGGGGGGGGGGCTCGAGCACGTGACGCGTAGTTCAATTCACGCTGTAGACAAACTAGGTGTCATAAAACACTCGATTTGTGCTAGGTATCCAGTTACTGTTTAACATTGAGACCGTGTACCGACGTACACGGTCTGCTTTCTTCGTGAAGCAGACGCTACACGAAAGAACTAAATCACTTTGCGATCTTAATTACATACATAATTTGTACAGCGTGCGTGCGTTACAAAAAGATGTCCACAGTGCCAAAGGCGAAAAAATGGCCGCTTGCCGACAATATAGATAAGTTTATTCGGGACTTTCCAAATTTGATGCATGATGAGGCCAAAATAGCGTGTAAAGTTTGTGAAACAGATTTATTGTGTTGGGACAAGAGAGACTTCAGAGATATATACATACATAGTACGGAACATATTAATGTAAATTAATGTTTAAATTAATGTATTATTAATGTAAACAAGGGCCTGCCACGGAAAACGGAGTTCCTTTTTGATCTACTTCTTGTGTTAGTTACATGTAATTTACCACTTACATTACTTGACACACCAGCATTTAAGGACTTTTGGAGGAAATACAATCTTAAGTACCCATTATCGACTAGGGCCCCAGTGCGCAGTTATGTACCTCTGCACGTGAAAAGTGGAAAGTCAGATTAAATCAGCGTGAATTGGTCTCCGCGTCACGTGCTCTAGGCCCCCGCTACACCTTCCCATACGCAAGCCACATGTACGCGGCACCGATTATACAGCTCTATTTATGAACTATAAATCTCGAATTAAATGAAAAAGTAACATAACACCTTTATCCATTGCACGTACAACTATTTGTAGTGCGGTTTGTAAGATATTTTATGAAATGTATTCCATTTTCTAAAATAAGTGTTGTAGTGAATTTATCCGCCATCCATCCATCCTGAACTTCCTTGTACAGGAGAAGGCCTGTCTGTGGTTCATTTGTAAAATAAATTTAATCAAACGGTACCTCGTCGTTGGTCTTAATGGCCGCGTTGTCATCAACGTGAGTTTCTTAAAGACAACCTTCCGGAACGTGTTCCAGCTTACAGTCACTTGCAATAGGGTCAAGGCTGATATGGACGCATGCCGCGCAGTCTGAGTGCTTGTTTGGCAAATAAAATTGATTACAGGGGTGTGCGAATAGAGCGGGAGTTATGAGGGGTTTTCTCTTTAAATATACTTCAAGTATTACTATTCTAACTATATTAGGTAACGTATGTTAATTATTAATAATCCTTTTAAAAGTTATGTAATGGATTATTACGAGCAACATGTGAAGATATATACACTACTCAAAAGAATTAGAGGAACAAAAAAATTGCGAAATATTTTCAGTGATTTTTGAAAAGCTGTAACTTTATGAAAAGTGGTCGAATCGAAATGAAAAACATTTTGAGGTTTGAAGTTTCTAGTTTTGAAATATTTTGTGAAACAAATTTTCTGAGCTACGCTCATTGTACAATCCAAAGAAATATCGAGAAGCAAAAATTTCCCAAATATTTTTTACAAGCGTCCTCGGATTCAGGAAAATTTATTCGGGCTAAGTCAATGCAATAGCCAGTTCGCCTGTTTATTCAACTTTAATTTGGGGTTTTAACGGACTCTATACGACCATTTGTTGCTGGCTAAACAGTTACAGAGCTATTGGGAATATAATATACTAAATATAGAACCGGCAACATTATTTTTTTCTTCAATATTAGCAAAGTGGCGGTAGATTTTTTTAAAAAGCCAGAAAAATATTTTTTGTACTTTTTTCAAATTAATTGTAAGGGTAAAAAAATGTTTGTGCTGAAAGACAACATTTGTCATTTATAGAGGTCTTATTCAAGTTTTCAAAACTTTACTTCGATTCGCTGCACGGTCATTAGTTCCTGAGATATCGATGGTCAAAGACAAAAGCGTTATTTTTCATTCAACCACCGGAATCTCAGCAGCGGATGGTTATACAGAGTCCGTTAAAAAACCAAATTAAATCTGAATAAACAGTCTATAGGCCTTTGCATTGATTTAGTCCAAAAATATTTCCTGAACCTGGGGATGCTTGTAAAAAAAGTTGAAAAATTTCTGTCTCCTGATAATTCTTTGGATTGCGCAGTAACTGTAGCTCAGAAAAAATTACCTGAAGATTTCAAAACTAGAAACTACAAGCTTCAAAATGGTTTTTTCCATCTCGATATGACCATTTTTCATAAAGTTGTAACTTTCAAAATCACTGAACATTTTTCGCAATTTTTTTGTTCCTTTACTTTTTTTGAATAGTGTAAAAGCAATAAAACCAGGAGCACCGCTTTTATCAATATTCCAATATTATTATCGACATGTTTGATTATAGATAAACATGTGTTTTATATAAGCTTTGTTTGTTGATTACCTGTTGGTCAAACAAAATTAATTTGATAAATTACTGTCTAGAAGCTTAAACCAATAAATAGACAGTTTCAACTTTATCGTTATCAACTTACAATTAACTAAAGTTTACGTACCAGTGTGATTAAAATACAATTTAGAAAAGCCATTATACTAAACATTAAGATAATGTTTTTCAAAGCTCGCCTAATTTATTTTCGTTGAGTTCAGTTCAATTTCACCAACTAGAATAAGATATATACATTTTGTACGTTAGTTCATAACAACAAACAAATAAATATAGTATAGGAATATAAATTAAATTACTAATAATTTTGAGCACACCATAGAAAAATAGTGGAATATTACAGACTAATTATTTTCGTTACTGTATAACCTACTAAATTTCGTAACGCTATTATGAGGTTATTTAAATATTATTTTAAAGTATACCATTGTTTTTGTATTAAAATATATTTTAATTCTTATTTATATTGCCATATTGGAAGGTCTTTTGTAGTTCTAGACAAATTATTATAAACAAATAATACTGAATTGATTGGGCCGTTACTTGATGAAAATCCATATTTATATAAAATTAAAACCTTTTCTGGTTAGATTTTCACCTTTTATTTGTTAAACATAACAATTGTTTTTAGCAAAGGTTTTAATTTTGTATAACAAATAATACAATTACAGTATATAGATTCCTCAAAAGATTAAGCTTTATTTAAAGGAGCGGAGTATACATCAATCTCTTGTGTTCCATGTAAGTACATGTTGTACAGAACGTATTATTTTTTCATTTTTGGAATTTAATAAACTTTTATAATAGTTGATGCTGGAATATTTGTATTATCTAGATTGTTTCTAAGTAGTTGGCAGGGCTAACAAACGTCTTGATATTCGATGCGTAGTAGTTTTCTTAAATTGGTTTGATTTCTTATACAGGGTGTTTCCTAAGTAAGTACAAAAAATTTAAGAGCATATTCTTGAGTCAATTTTATGAAAAATAATTCATATGAACATATGTCCTCAAACGCTTCGTTTCCAAGATACATGTTAGTTATAAATTGGTATGGTTTGCTGATTGTCAAAATCATTTTTGACAATCATAAATAATACATATTAAGTTTGTTTTTTGATATGGGTTCGAATTTTAAACACGCACTTTATAGTTTCTATTGTTGTGTTTATAAGTTTCCTGTTCTTTATTTTAATAATTACTGTTACATTATGTATTAAGAGTGACATATCCTGACAATGGTTAACTACACAAACTCCGAAATGGCAGACATCCACTTTATTTATGGATTGGCTGATGGAAATTCTTTAGCAGCCCAACGGATTTACCAAGAAAGATTTCCCAACCGACAAATCCCAAATGTTCGCACGTTTGCAAGAATTCATCAATGCTTAGCAGAAAAGAGTTCATTTGCAAGAGCGAGAGATATTTCAGGAAGGCCTACGACAAAAAGAACTCCTGCTTTGGATGAAGAAATTTTGAATGAAATTGAACGTCATAATAATAACTGTAAATGTTAATAAATTGGGATTTCATTTTTGAAACATCAATTCATTATTAATTAATTAAGCAAAACCTGTGTGCCTTCAGATGCATAGAATGTGTGCACCAAATTTAACACAAATATTTACAGTGATATCATAGATATTATAAAAAATATTATTTTTTCTTAAAACTGTACCACTCTGTATCTTGGAAACGAAGCATTTGAGGACACATGTTCATATAAACTTTTTCTCATAAAATTGACTCAAGAATATGCTATTAAATTTTTTGTACTTACTTAGGAAACACCCTGTATATACTATCTTGATTATTTAGTACGAGTTTATTAAGTGGCATTGATTTCGTAGAGCACACCTTTCACTTTCAGCTGTAGTTCTGTTACTATCGACCCATTTACAGTTATCGCTGTATCATCTACATGTATAGTAATAAATCCATTGGTGACACATTTTAGGGATCTCTATGTGGAGTCTGAATAATAGTTGATCTAAAACAGGACCCTGAGGTACACCTGGTACAATATTCTGGCGATCTATTATTATATAGTTTATTTCATCGGTATTTGCCAAATAAAAAATCTTAAAACATACCGTGGCTTATTTTTATGGCTAGGCTCAGGTAGACTGTTCCGTTTATTCCCAAGATAAGAGAGTTTTCTATTTGACAAATAGCGATGAAATGAATAGTATTTTCATATACGTTGCCCGTGTAAAATAATATTCAGTCGGTCTCAGTTTCTGGCAGTTATGTGGATATATTTCCAGTTTCTTTATTGTAGTCAGTAAGATAGAATAGTTACCATTAATGTAACGAGCATCATCGTGACGCTTTGAAGATGTAGTAAGTTTTGTACTGTGTGTATGGACATTGCTTTTGTTGATATCAAACCTACAGTCCCTGCTTACTTTATTAGACTCACTTGCAACATTGTTGTTTTTTTGAGGTGTATAAATAATATTGGCTTTGTTAAGTATATGTACATGAGAATAAAGCGTGGTTTCACATTTCTGATTCTTTATTATACAAAAAAAAAAAAAAAATATATATATATATATATATATATATATATATATATATATATATATATATATATATATATATATATATATATATTGATACTAATTACTGAACATATTTTTATACTACTAATATTTTGTCAAACCGCCTTTGGCTTTTATTAGCTCGTCCACCCTTCGAGGCATGCTGTTTATGCAGTTTTTTGCAATTTCCTTTAATTGATCATTATGGTTCCAATGATAAATGATTCTCTCAATTAATTGAACCTTATTGGTTATGTTTTCCTTTGCTAATTCTCGTTTTAAGCATTCCCACACATTTTCGATAGGGTTCATGTCTGGCGAGTTCCCTGGCCATAGTAATAAAGGTATTCCTTGCTCTGCTAAGAATTTTTTTGTATTCTTGGCTGTATGACAAGGGGCATAAATATCTTACGACCATTTCCAAGCCATTCCCTCATCTGTGGGATCAATTTTGTTTGGAGAACTTTTTATATTGATCTTGCCGCATGGTTCCTTCTACGGCATAAAGCCTTCCCAATCCCTTCCCACTTATGACAGATATCATCACAGATGTAGGATGCTTCACTCTCTTTACTACACAATCTGTATTACACTTTTCACCTGGACATCTTCGAACAAACTGGGTTTTATAATCCATAATTTGAAAAGTTGCTTCATCGCTAAAGCAGACCTGGAGACATGCAACAAAAATAATAAAACCACAAAAAAATATAAATTTTAATGACCTACCATTTGCCAGTCATCGACAGAAAGCCTTTTATGCAAAATAGCCCAATTCTGCCTCTTCTTGACCATGGCTGGTGTTAGTTTTGGTTTTTTAACTGGTCCTCGACATTTGAAGCCCAAACCGTACAAATTTCTTCGTACAGCAGCCATCGATACCTTGTAGCCTGAAACTTATTCCTTATTTCACTGTAGGTTGCCCTTCTGTATTCCACAGCCATATTTCTTAAGAATCTCTGCCATCTAGGAGTTATCAGCGATTTTCTGCCACAGCGTCCTGTCCGAGCCGAACCAACAGGTAGGTCCTCTTGCAATTTTTGATTCGACCGTCGAACTGATGATTGGGATATCCCATATTTGTTTGCAATTTCCCGTTGACTGTATTCAGTATTTCGTAAAAGTACAATTACAGACGATTCTTCGTCCGAAGAAAGATCTTGACGTTTACCCATCTAAAGAAAATCCTTTTAGGCGTTAGTCGACTGAAGTTTTTGTAACAAAAAGTATAAAAACCATAAATAATGGCATTATATAGTAAAATCATTACTCACCTTTGAATTACTATAATGAAAATAAGAAAAGTTTAAAGCAAAACAATTATTTTCATCCAAAATCAACACAAGCTCCGGCTTGTGCTGGAACAGACATACAGAGCATAAAAAGTCACTTTCTGACAGTTGTATGAAAATTCTGCAATACCGACTGAATTACGTTATCAAATCGAAACCTTTTGGTTATGCATCCATCAATATTTATTTGTTGTAACATACGCATACCCATCAGGTGCAAAGACTGATTTTATCTATATATTTAAAGATAACACGTGTTCGTTCTGCAAAATGCTTATCATAATAAGCTACAACTTCGAACCAAGTACCCCATCTTATAACAACTCGTTCAGGAGGTAAAGGTATGTCCGGCAGCGCGTCTGTCTGCAAACGTGTTTCTTCGAGTAGGCGCTTTTACGAAAATGTTTTTTACATTAGCTATTTACTTCATTACCAACTTGCGAATGTGTTGTAATAGTCCTCGTATATCTGATGAACATATCTGTTTTATAGTGCAGTTGATCTAGGGGGTTTTCGGTTCATACATTTTTTTAGTAACTGGTTCTCCAGTTTATGTAACGGAATTTCACTTGCCAAACAGGCTACCGTCAGGTTATAGAAAAACCTTAAATAATAATAGTATATATTGTGATCGCTAGACGATGCATTTCACATATCTTGTTACGTATCTTGTTACGCATGTCTGCAATCCAGGTTTGGGGTAATTCTGGTCTGAATTTTTTGTCCCATGGCATGTTAATTTTTCCCGTTATCGCACAAATAAAAACACAGAAATTGAAACACGCGACGTGATCCGCAGGGCCGCGTAAACAACAAAAACAGAGATGTGATGAAAACAAACGCATAACAAACCTCTGTGTAACAGGCGGTGGCAATGTCTTTGCTATAGAAACGGAAATCGCCAGCGCATCGATTGATGGTCCGTTTCCGTTGCGGTTCGCCTCTTATTTCCATAGTTGATTTGACAGAATATTAATTGCCAGATATTGAGATCGCCTTCTTAGTCCGCAATAGTATACTGAAATAGTGACGAGTGCGATTTAATTGAAATGTCTACAAATAGCATTTGCGCTTCGCTCCGGTACAAAATCGAATGCATTTTATTAAGTAGACCATCAATCACTCTAGTATTACCAATTATGGGCTTGACCGCGACCGGCAACGACGATAGAATAGCTTCATAATTCTAATTAATACCACGTATGTGGAGTGTACAAGGCGTAACAATTACATTTGCGAATTATGAACGGAATGATAATGATTCTAAAACGCTATACCGGGTCGTTAATTGCCTGATTCCTTAAATAAGTCTAACAATAACCGCAATTGATAGGGGCAATGAACGTGTTCGCAAAATAATCTAGAACTCCGGTTTACATTTGAATGACGTATCAGTTATCTACGTACGTACATTTTACCCATTAACTATTTAATTTACGATGTTTTTTTATGTATTTTTATCGTTATAATTTATGACCGTATACGTAAACAGTTAAAATGCAGCATATTAAGCCGGGTACTCACTAGCGAGCTGTAGCTGTAACTGTTGCACGTTATTGTTACCAAAAATGATAGTGTGTACGTGGTTCGCGAGCCTGCCACAAGCGGAACACGTGTGGCTCGCAGTGAGCCGACGATTGTCGGTTTTTGCCGCGAATCAAAGGGCGTTCGCAGTGCGTTCGTGGACGTCGAAAATGAAAGTCGTTGCAGCACTGCGAACCAATAAATATTTTCGAACGTTTATTCCTTTGATTTTAATTGTTTATTCGTTTATCATGAATGAATGGAGGATAAATGTCTTCTGCTGATAGACGCCTACAAAGAAAACAGTGTACTATGGAACCCTAAGGACAGAGATTATTACAAAAAACATTTGAAAGAAGACCCCTATTGTATTGAAAACTTGTAAAAGAATCACCAGTAGTTAAGTATCTCAGCGTCATAGCTAACCTATCTCGAACCGAGACTGCTTCTCGAAACGCAGTGTTTTTTTGTTGTATCTTGGGCCCGATTAAATTTATTAGATATTCACAATCAGTTGGAGTCATTCTCGTGAAATTTTTGTATTGACCACTGTTTTTAAAATAAGAAGTAGATCACTTCTTTCCCGATACATTCGATTAATCCACCATCTTCGTGACCGTTTATAATTATCGAGCAAAGCATCTCTAAGCATGTATGCTGCACAAACGAGAGACACTTTGTCCGACATCGTGGAGTTACAAATCAATACTGCGGATAGATCCGGCTTGTCTTTACGGTTACGGTGATGTAGACTTCTCGTACACACGAGAATATCGTTACTGTATCTGTTCGGTTACAATAATTGCAGTTCGCTTAATGAGTACGCTCTGTGGGGCTGCTCGGTGGACGTCGCGAGTGAAGATTGTTTCACCCGTACACACTAGAACCTCGTAACTGTATCTGTTCGGTTACAGCTACAGCTCGCTAGTGAGTACCCAGCTTTATTCGTTTCAGAAACCAATAATAATAAATAAATACGAAACGAGTGAGATACTTTCATTACTGTGCAATTGTGATATTCGTTTAGCATATACGAGTATATAATATGGTAATGACGTTAACCATTTTCTGTTTTTATGCCAATAACTTATCTTACCAACAATTTGAGAGCAGACTGAAACTTTTGCAAAACCATATTGTATACATGAGATACTAAGAATATTACCACTATGGTTTGTATAATGATTCTTTGCGTGTGCGTCACAGGTAACAATCGTATGAATCAGTCAACTGACATTTTTGAACAGTGTCGTGCCGAAAACACATTTTAGGATAACAGTTAGTACAATACGAATCCGTCAAGCTATGAGTAATGAACATATTCTCCACAAAAATATTCAATGGAAGTGATCATGAACAAAAATCAAAATAAATGAAAAAAAATGAAATAAATTTTACAGAAATATTGAGGCGCCAATGAATCAAATTATACAATAAAGCCAAGACGTGACTTCATAATTGCATTTTATTCGGCAAATTATTAACTCCGTACGTAGTTGATTGAAACATATGTCGCTAGACATACGTGCTGATAATTGTGGCATATCAGTAACAACTGCGAGTGGTGTAGCGTGTGATCCGTGCGTCGTTACTAGATTGATACACGCGCAAAGATCCATTACACAAATTGTACCTCAGTAGGCCTCGATATTCATCACACATAATTATCAAAATCTCTGTTATGATATTCTAAATTTAAAATTCCAGAAATAGTTTTTTTTAATGAAGTTTTCAACGAAAAAGTACAAGATTTTTAGTGAACAATATTCTTTAGGAAATTTACTGTTCTTTTAATAAGACTTGCACAACCTAAATGTTCACCATCAATAACTTCGCGCACGTCGAGATGTCTTCGACAGATGCAGCGAAAGAGGCACGTTCTAACATAAAATGTTCGAGGAAAGAGAACGAGGAAGAATATTTGAATATAGAAGGGCCACGAATCTGATATCCATATCAGATTAATGGTAAACATTTTTAAACAGTCGGACTTTAAAGCGCTTCTTTTTGGAAACATGATTTTTCAAAACGACACGCAGCATAACTGACAATTTTCATTCTTATGCGAATTTTTAACAATATCTTTAAAATAACATCTTGAAGTGAAATACGTACGAAATTTTCGATATGTTAATCTAAACATTATTTACAAACTACTGAAGTGAGGAGGTTACTCCACGTCATCTGCAAATGCCATATACAATAAGGAGGCAATACTAAACAAATTAGACCAAAACAACTATTCTCCTGGCTACACGCCGACGACGAGCGCTGGAGTATATAGCGAATGTAGTATTTTGTCTAACAGAGTTAGCACTGTGTGCTATCCCTTAAAACCTGTGAAATTGTTACGAAAATTCGGAGAAATTCAATATTTCCACAGTAGATTTTAAAGTACCCCAATATTCACTATAAACATTCGCCAAAACCTCTACTAAGCCACTTTAAGGAAAAAAAAAATGTCCAAATAAAAGGTGGTCCAACCAAAACGCACGATGTTTATTGTAAATAAAACAAAAAGTTTTCAGAGAATTATCTTAATATTTTTTATTATGATAGAAGGATATAGGACAATTATGTTTGAAACAAAATATCGGCCAAATGCTCGCCACGGCATCGGTGGCATACCTCTATCCGATGGTCCATATTTTCAATGACTCTGTGACATAATTAATGTTCAATGTCGTTAATGTGCCGAATTATCTCATCCTTTAGCTCTTGAATTGTTCTTGACTTATTGACGTACACGTTTTCTTTTAAATATCCCCAAAGAAAGAAGTCCAACGGTGTCAAATCACATGATCGTGGCGGCCAATTAACATCGCCACGACGTGAGATAACACGGCCATTGAATTTCTCGCGCAAAAGTGCCATTGTTTCGTTGGCTGTGTGGCAAGTGGCACCATCCTGTTGGAACTACATATCGTCCAGGTCCATATCCTCAATTTCTGGCCACAAGAAGTCCGTTATCATCTCGCGATAGCGAACACCATTCACGGTAACTGCTTGGCCGACCTCATTTTCGAAGAAGTACGGCCATATGATGCCGCCAGCCCATAAACCGCACCAAAGAGTCACTCTTTGTGGATGGATCGGCTTTTCAACAATCACTCGTGGATTCTCATTTGCCCAAATGCGGCAATTCTGCTTGTTAACGAATCCACTGAGGTGAAAGTGTGCCTCGTCGCTGAAGATGATTTTCTTTGTAAAGTCACCATTCACTTCTGTCTGTTCAATTAACCATTCGGCGTATTGACGACGCTTGAAATGGTCAGTAAGCTTCAGCTCTTGAGCCAATTGGAACCTTGTAAGCGTGTAAATTCAAATCTTTATTCAAAATTCGCATCAGTGATGTTCGTGAGATGTTCAATTGTTGGGCACGACGACGAGTCGAGGTTGAGCACGAGCTCTTTTGCTACACTATCGCGAACAACAGCAATGTTTTCCGCAGAACGCACTGGGCGAGCATGCACAGGTGTTTTCACATTTCCTACAGACCCGGTTTGCTGAAATTTGCGCAAAATTCTCCCGATTGTGGACACATTTGGTCGATTATGCTGACCAAAAAAGTCACGAAGTGCACGAAATGCATTTTGATTTGAACGCCCATTTTCGTAAAAGGCTTCAACAATCTTAACGCGCTGCTCAATTGTGTACCTCTCCATGGTTGAATTTTTCGAACACTGAAACAAAGAAATGTCAAATTAAGTTGGGCAAAAAACTTGACGTTAAGGTGTGACTCACAATTAACATCGTGCATTATGGTTGGACCACCCTTTATATTTTTTATGGATTCTGTGATTTTGTTAGGCAAAAAGTACATAATTTTTACAGATTCACCACATACATGAATTTTCTTCAGTGTTAAGAGTTAAATACAGCAGAGTAAAGGTATAATTGCCGATATATTTTTTGATAATTAGTACAAAATGACAATTGACGTTGATTGAACACAAAATCATCATTTGGGGCCAAGGGCAGTAGTGAATCTACTGAATGACTTGGCATTTTAACCGATAAAGACTAAGTAAAAACTAAGAATGTCCAACAGCTAATACTTTCATATGCATTGACACCTGTGAAATTGTTTATAATAAATGACACGTACTGTTTTTAAACTACATTTAAATTACGAATCGAACGTGACTGAAAGCAGTTCATTGTCTGTTAAATTTAAAATGTTTCTTATCGTCTTATTCGTTATATGTACATGCACATTCTATCATTTAAGTTCGGTCAATTCAGCTGCATACGACATACATATATTTGTCGAAAATGTTATTTATGTAGCCGGTATTCGAATGATAATTTTATCGCTCTGCAGTTGATAAGCTTCTATCATTGTATAAAAATACGCAGTTTTATCATGTATTCATAAATTACCACTGAAGACAATTTGCTATAATACTTATATATCATACGCGAGGAATTTTTAAATAAACCCCTTTTCTAATAGGTATTTGGAATTTTAGGATCATTTCAGAAGCATTTTGAGGAACTAAGACATGTTATCTTTAGGTTTGATCCCAACGAAAGCAATGCCATACATATAGTGCAGAATTTACTGTAACTACAAAGCATACGAGATAATACGCATTGCATTAATAGTAACAATTGTCTCTTAGTTACTGCAATAATGAAGCTGGATATGTATGGCATATCATTTTAAGAACAGTATAGGTACTACTAGATGCTGTTAAACAAAAAATAAATAATCAAAACTCACGTGAAGTCAGTACTGTCATTAAAAAACTGCTAGTCGTATTTACGAAAAATCCTGGATACAGCCGTATGGAATGTATGATTTGTGAATAACTTTGAATATTTGACAAACAGGTTTTTTATTCTTCAACATGAAATGAGGACGATATGGCTACAAATGGAAAAAATATCGTTTATATGACGGCCTCGACGGCATGATGTCAGTCGTTCATTATCCATAACATGGGCACGTAAAATTGGCTCTATTTCCCGAATAAAAGTTGAATATTTGCTTTGAGGTCATTGATTGTTGTTGACTGGGTGGCGTAAACTTTTCCTTTGACATAACCGCAAAGAAAAAGTCCAGTGATGTTCAATCACATGATTTTGTAGGTCAATTGATGTCAGCATTCCGCGAGACAACATGATAAAAAAACTTGGTATGCAACAGAGTTATGGTTGCACGTGCTGTATGACATGTTGGATCGTCTTGCTGAAACCACAAGTTGTTTTAATCCAAATCATCAATTTGGTGGAAAAAGAAATTGTTTAACATATCACAATAGCATTCCCCATTTACTATGGTAGCTTTGCCAGCTTCATTTTCAAAGAAGTATGGTCCAATTCCTCCTCCTTCTTCTTATTGGAGTGCTTTGACCATCATCGATCGTTAGCGATCATATACCGAATCATGTTAGCTATCATAAATTTACTAAATGCTGAGAGGGAAAAGTTGTATAGTTGTTTTGTTAAACCATTGCCTTAAGTTCTTTAACCAAGATGTTCTCCTTCTTCCGGGACCTCTCCTACCTTCTATCTTTCCTTTGATTATGAGATGAAGAATTCCATATTTTCCCGGATGTCGCATTATGTGCCCAAAATATTCCCACTTTCTTCTCTTTAAGGTTGTCGTGATTTCTGTATGTTTCTTCATACGTGTAAGGACTGAGCAGGAAAAGTTGTACAGTTGTTTTGTTAAACCATTGCCTTAAGTTCTTTAACCAAGATGTTCTCCTTCTTCCGGGATCTCTCCTACCTTCTATCTTTCCTTGGATTATGAAATGAAGAATTCCATATTTTCCCGGATGACGCATTATGTGCCCAAAATATTCCCACTTTCTCCTCTTTAAGGTTGTCGTGATTTCTGTATCTTTCTTCATACGTGTAAGGACTGAGCGGGAAAAGTTGTACAGTTGTTTTGTTAAACCATTGCCTTAAGTTATTTAACCAAGATGTTCTTCTTCTTCCGGGATCTCTCCTACCTTCTATCTTTCCTTGGATTATGAAATGAAGAATTCCATATTTTCCCGGATGACGCATTATGTGCCCAAAATATTCCCACTTTCTCCTCTTTAAGGTTGTCGTGATTTCTGTATCTTTCTTCATACGTGTAAGGACTGAGCGGGAAAAGTTGTACAGTTGTTTTGTTAAACCATTGCCTTAAGTTATTTAACCAAGATGTTCTCCTTCTTCCGGAACCTCTCCTACCTTCTATCTTTCCCTGGATTATGAGATGAAGAATTCCATATTTTTCTGGATGTTGCATAATGGCCCAAAATATTCCAACTTCCTCCTCTTTAAGGTTGTCGTGATTTCTGTATGTTTCTTCATACGTGTAAGGACTGAGCGGGAAAAGTTGTACAGTTGTTTTGTTAAACCATTGCCTTAAGTTCTTTAACCAAGATGTTCTCCTTCTTCCGGGACCTCTCCTACCTTCTATCTTTCCCTGTATTATGAGATGAAGAATTCCATATTTTCCCGGATGTCGCATTATGTGCCCAAAATATTCCCACTTTCTCCTCTTTAAGGTTGTCATGATTTCTGTATGTTTCTTCATACGTGTAAGGACTTCGACATTTTTTATTCTATTGGTCTATTTTATTTTCAGCATCCGACGGTACAACCACATCTCGAGCCAATTCCTCCACCACTGAAAAATGTGCACCAAACTGTGCATCTTTGTGGATGCTTTTTTTTTTCGTGAACAGCATGTAGATTTTTAGCACTCCAGATTTAATAATTTTGTGTGCTGACGTATCCATCAAGATGAAAATGTACATCGTTGAACAAGAATTTGATGCAAATATCAGCATCACATTTTTTATGTTCTAACACACAATTAACAAATTCATGACATTGTAAATAGACTGTAACTTTTAATTGTTGTGTCAACTGAACTTTGTATGCTGACAGATGCAGATCTTTCTTTAAAATCCGATGCATGGTGGCTTTTGACAAATTCAGTTGTTGTGCACGACGTCGCAGTAATATTTTCATCTCACCGACCACGACGACGATGTATCCGATGTTGCCTTATCAGTAACAGAACCTATCCCTTAAAATTTTTTGATTAAGTTACGAACTGCTAACTCTGTAGGCGCCTCATTTTGTCCTAATTTTATGCGAGTTTTTCTTAATTCAACTGTAAATCATCGCTCACTTTCATAAAACAGTTGTATACAAACTATTCGTTGATCAACTGTTAATCACGGTATGTTGGCGTCGTATGGTTTGTAGATAGTAGACAGCTGTTAAATATTGACGCCCTACAGAACACCAATGGCGCCTAGTTCAAATCCCGTAGTTCCAACTGAGACATCCTATTTATTTCTTTTGCCATTTTTTATCCATTCAAATATTTATTAGTATCCATTATTATATTGTGATGTATTTTCTGTGAACTATCTCTGTGTAATAATAATGATAGTCACCTGAGTTCGACTATGTTGCAGCTCCCCGGAACAAACGGATCAATACAGTTATATTACAATTACTAATCGCCATAATTGTATC
Organism: Rosalia funebris; assembly: GCA_037954035.1. Lineage (NCBI taxonomy): Eukaryota > Metazoa > Arthropoda > Insecta > Coleoptera > Cerambycidae > Rosalia > Rosalia funebris. The sequence continues at coordinate 40,480,588 of JAZFAV010000015.1, forward strand.
GATGTAAATTAAACGATATCCTGTTTTTTCTGCTCTCACAATAGAAAATATCTCTCTTGTCAATCACTCGAGTTATAGTTATTAACTATAAAAGATAACAATCACTGCCGCACATTCAACAGATTGTTGTTCGCCTTACATCATCTCTGTTCCCAGACAGTGAAAGCTCATATCTACGTCTACGTTAAGACATGACATAAGATGTTGGCGATACATTTTTTTTTCGCCATGCGTGATTCAGGTTAATACAACAATCTCGTATTGCTACATTACCCGTTCTTGTTTGAAAGCAAGGTTCAGTTGGAATTTGCTATGCGCTGATACCGTTATATAAAAATATTCTTGAAGATTAACTATATAACATATATTGAACGATACATACATACATATGTGGTTAATATAAGCTGTAATAATAAATATGGGTTATAAACTTCTATCAGTTTTTAAAGTTTGATTCTGAATACTCTGACAATGAGTAAATGGAGTAACTAATTGTAAGTAGCCTTATTTGGTCAAATTGGATATTGCGACGGATACGTCAATAATAACATCGCAATTAAAAAAGAAAGAATTATACTGCCCGCTGAGAATAGAAAATAGTCTCTATCGCAGTAAATAGCCTGGTCTAAGTAAATACCCGAATGCTGCCCTCCGTCTTTCTTTTACGCATATGTGTATAGGGAAATATCACACTTTTTCCTATTATTGATGGCCAGTAGGTATTAAATTTCTAATATTAGAACATGAGAGAGAGCATGGGATATTTTGAATGAACGGTTTACAGATATGAAAAACCTTTGTAGTAATATATTTTTCAACAATAGAGAATTTTGTTTTGAAGTAAATACGGACAGAGTCTTTGAGAGTTGTTGATCAAATATCATATAAATGTTTCATTTGATATTTACTGAAGAAATATTAATTCTTTCAGGAATTTAATATATACATATATTCGAGGTAGTAATAATGAAAATTGGGTGGCTTATAAAGACTTTTTTTTGCAATTTTACATTGAAATGTATTTATTGGATGTGGAAGAACTGAATATACATATATCACATTTGCATTTGCAGAAAATACTAAGGCGTTTTGGGGAAATTTAAGGGATATGAATATATAGTTGCGGAAAGAAATTGATTTACCTATTGACGAATGTGCTTTGAAGGCTAATGATAACTTTTTAAGAGTCTATAATAAATAATCTCAATCTAACGACATGATTAATTATTATAGAAATTTTAATTATAAAACTTTAATGATAATGTGTTTAGTTTTACTCTAGTCAGTCAAGAAGAAATGTGTACAGCATTTTTATATATTAAAGCTAATGGTTCCGGGTCTGACAATATTTCAGGAATGATGCTAAAATATTGCATGTCTGTTTTCCTTTCGTATATAACATACATTAATTGTTGTCTGCTGAGTGGGTACGTGCGTGAGATATTGAGAGAAGCGATTATTTGTTTTGTGCCTAAAGTCAGTGTCCCGGAATCTGTTCACGATCTACTGTGAGTACTGTGCGTTCCATAAGCTTACTGTCCATACTATCACAAATACTGGAGAAAATTTGTGCATAGCTAATACACTCATATTTTTGTAACGATAGTATTTTACCAGTATATATGAGTGTGGTTCGCGAACTCCCCATAGTACATCTAGGCCACTTCTCAATAAACCTGATACTACTATAGGGTTTAGTTATCAAAACTAAGACTTTTCAAGAACATTTTATACCATCAAGCAGGAACTTATGCGATTAAGATTGATTTACTGTAGATTTGATACAATTTCAACTTTATTTTTCAAAAACTACTTATTAAATTGACTTTAGAAAGTTAAAATAGACCATGGGTATATCCGATCAAAACTCCATTTCTTCTGGAGTTCCACAAGGAACAAATTGAGGCCCTCTTTTGTTCACTGTTTATATGGTAAACATATTTTATGTCCCAAAATACACCACGATACAGGCATATGAAGATGACAGTCAAATTTTACATTTCGAATATTCTAAGGTAGCTGAAGTTTCTAATAAAATTAATGAAGATCTTGAGAGTATTGTATCACTTTCTAAAAAAACACAATTTGAATTAATACCTCAATAATATAGTGCTATCTTATTCTGTCATAGTAATAAGAAAGTCATTTTGAAACCCTTACTGAAATTGCTTAAAACTATTATGTTCAAACAGGCAAATTTTAAACTTCAATATTATGAAGCAACTTTGTGAAATTTTAACCATTTTTAATTATTGCGGTTTAGTATATTATCCATGTTTAAATCGAATCATAAAATGCCGAGTCCAGAAAATTTAAAATACGCGTTGCCGTCTTATACTTGGTTTAAGGAAGTATGATAGCATTTATCATACATAGTTTGGCTTAATATGGACAATTTGGTTAAACAACATTATTTAGTGTTTATCCATAAATTATTAAATACTGGTATATCTACCTATCTATCTGTAAATTAAATAAATTACAACTGACACTGACATTGCACAATTGTCCTGTCAGAAATAAAAATCTATCTAGAAAAATCTTAAAATATGCCCAAGCACTCAACAGCTGTCTCCGCAGATCATTCATACATACAAAATATGAAAAATGAATTACTTTATAATTTTGTTGAGAAAATTAAAAACATTCGTCACCGTCGTTATTTAACAAAGAAGTTAAGGCCTTTCTTTAAACAGTTAGTAATTTTTATGTACATTCGTATCTTCTTTTGTGTTGATTCAATTTAACTATTTATGTAATATATAGTTTATTTTAGGGTTAAGTGTAAGAGTATCCTAATGTCTAAAGTTCGCCTTCTGTATTAGGACAAGAATTGTTGTATGTTCTTGATTCCTAATTCAATAGAGATATTTTATTATTACTAGTTATTACTATTAAATAAACGTAAAATCACACCAAAGAATATTTTCAACTTTCTATAGTCAGCAATAAGCAAGCCCATGAAGCAACAGTTGTTGAGAGGCCTCCTGATTCATATGTAGTAAATAAACATACTTAAATATTAAAATATTAATTATTATATTTTACGACATGGGTAAAGTTAGTGATACGAAGAATTGTTTGAAATATAATTTATATAAAAAAATACTTCATAAATTTAATAGAATTTATTTGAACCATTTGTTATAAAGTGGTTTTATTTGTTAATATAATTTCATGTTTTTTTTTGTAAGAAATTGAACCCAAATATATCAGTTGGTTTAAATTAACATAAATAACCGCCGATGCGGATGTTTGTTATTAGAAAACGTCACTGCTACTGACATTGATACCTACATGCAATTTGATATACACCACACATACAGTAGAAGAATAGATGGCCGACGTCAGTCTCAATTTGACAAATTTTGAATACTATTGACCTATTGTTCTTAATTCAAAAAGCGTGCCCAAAAAGATTACAATAAAATTTAAACACGCTAGACTTATTTGTTTTATTAAGTGCATAAACAGTGTTTTCGTAAACATTTATACGGGGGCGGATTAAACATAAACGGGACTTAAAAAATATATTGATGGAAAAACAAAAGGCAAATATATTGTAGTGACGCATTAAACTGGCGCATTAGCAAGGATAATGAGTGTGCCTCGATAGCTCAGCGGTTAGAGCACTCAACCGGAAATTGGGAGAGCCGGGTTCGATTCCCGGTCGAGGCAAAAATGCCCATTTTATCCTTGCTAACGCCAAAGTGGTGACCCCGACGTGATGTGATTCATTCCAGTATATGCAACCTCCCAATACATCTCAAATTCGCGGATTCGATTCCCGTCCTATCCATCGCCCTATAGTCCCGGGGGTTACCGAACAACGGTTCGTAAGAATGGCGAACGCGGTCACATTCCGTTAAATTGTATCGAGACAAACCAGGTCTCTAGGGAGGGAGTACTGTAGTGACGCATTAAATTGGCGCATTGGCAGGGATGATGAGTGTGCCTCGATAGCTCAGCGGTCAGAGCAACTAACCGGAAATTGGGAGAGCCAGGTTCGATTCCCTGTCGAGGCAAAATGCACTTTTATCCTTGCTATCGCCAAATATATATTATTTTTTTGTATAGTCTCCTGCTTTACAAATACATTTTTCACAGCGAGAAGGAAAGTTCTTCATCGCAGTATCGTAGAATGAAGTTGGTAGGCGTCAGGAGTCAATTGTGCACGAATTCCTCTACGCCCTGGTCATCTTCAAATCGTTGCCCCCCTAGAGCATCTTTTAGCAGCTCAAACAAATGAAAATCACAGGGCGATACGTCCGGGCTGTAGGGAGGATGATCAAGTGGAGTCCAGTGCATTTCTTTCAGTTTTTCCACCGTTAGAGCTGCAGTATCGGGCCTAGCGTTGTTGTGAAGGAGGATTGCCTCTCGAATCGGTTGGTTTTGTCTTTTACGGCGATATGCAGCCCTCACCTGGTTCAAAATAGCTCGCAGTAGTAAGCAGCAGTGGCGGCTCGTGGTGATTTGTCATGGGTGGGCAACAACTAACTATTAGTAGGTTATATAGTGTAAAATAATGAAGTAAAATATAGTAAAAAAGAAAACTTCTTAAATTTTATCTTCATAAGTTAATGTATGAAATTCACGTTCTAACAAAAAGTTCAATACCAACAACAATATCACTATTATAACTTACTATTTCTCTCACGTTCGCCATAGTATAAATACTAAATAAATACAATACTAAACAAACACAAATGTAAAGTACCAACTTCCACAGACGGACTGCCGCACTAATTTATTGTAATTATTGTTAAAGAACCATTAAAATTTTGAAAATCCTAACCTACAGAGTACAGACCTCGCTGAGATAAACAACATTCTACAACGTCTCTGAAAACTGAACTCGGACATACGGAGATCGGACTGATCGGAGATTCTCGATTCCTTCCCCGCTTTGTCGAAAGCTTCTTCAGCAGAGTGGTCTAGCCCACCCGTGTCACAGCTTACCACAGATTCGTTCTCTGTGCAGCTTACTCGAGACTTGAGTAAGCTGTGCCCGTGTTTCAAATTGTTTCATGTAGTTTACACGTGTATAATTTTGTTTTTATGTCTTCAAATTATTCGTAATTCTATTAATTAATTAATTCTATTCATGTGTTTACTATTTATTTAATTTTATATTCCAGATTCCCATGTTTCTATATTATTGTGAAATAATTTAAACTTTCAAGGAAAGTATACCTATGTCAATAATATCAATATTAATTTTAAAACTAATCTTGATAGACACTTATTTACTTGTATTTATTCATTAAAGCAATAAATATAATTTTTTATTTGTGCGAGGCGCTTGCGCTGTCTCGTATGTACAAAGCCAGAAAGGCAAAAGGCGTGGCTGCCAACCCGACCCGGCACGCACCACGATAGGCATAACCACGATAACCATTAGTTCCACGGAATGAATAATTGCTGCACTTACTTGCACTGCAATTTTCCACCACGGTTGCGCTGTTAGTATTAGTATAATATATAATCAGAACTTTTCATTGTATTATTGTTGTTATGTAATATATAATGTATTTAATTAATTACATATTACATAATTATATCTTCACTAATTTCTATAAACGATAAATAACGAACTTTGGAACTGTGTGTTCCTCTTCTTCTAAGAAACAGCGGGGTGGGCACTGACCACCCTGCCACCCCTGACCAGCCGCCACTGGTAAGCAGCACTGATTGTGCATCGCTCATGCAAAAAATCAATGAGCAAAATGTTGAAAGAACCTTGTCAGCTGACAGTTGGGTCTTGGATTCCATTCGGCCTACCTCCGCCTTTCTCCGCCACTCCATACTGGCTTGCTTGGACTCGATCGTGTGGTGGTGAATCCATGTTTCGTCGCAGATCCAACAATCCGACTCAAAAATGCTTCCGCAAACCTTGCTGTAAGCCTCTGACAGACCTCCACATGTCTCAACTTCTGCTCTACGGTCAAAATGCGAGGGACCCACCTGGCACACATTTTACGGAGCTCCAGGTCGTTTTTGATGATCGTTTGACAGCTCCCATAACTTACTTTGACCGTTTCTACAATTTCGGATATGGCCACCCGTCGATCTTTTTAGAAAATGTCTCGAACTGCGCGAATATGTTCGTCCATAGTGCTGGGTCGAGGACGGTGCGGCAACCGTGTCCCGTGTTTGCAACAGCGGGGTGCACCAACACCCACTGAATAACAAGGCCTTAGTGCTTGTCGTGTGACGTCATCAATGTAGGCCGTGCAATTTTAATCATATAAGGGGATACATACACTAATATTTATGAAAACTATCAATAGATAACTTATTTTAAAGAACGCTAGTTATATGACAGGCTTCTTGACAAATCCCAAAAATTATGTTTGAGTTTTGGTTTAATACTAGGTGTAGTATTAAGTACAGGCTCCCAACTCCTCTACACCTGCGCCAAAATTCAGGATATGTATTTATGTATAACAAACATTTTTCACACTACTGAAAAGAGGTTATTACACATAAATACATATACTGAACTATTCCACACCTTCTCTTAATTATTATTACTTAGTAGGTATAATATAGGTATGCATGTTCATGTTATGCAGTTTCACATTTCATTTACCTACCTAACATCGTGCATAACTTAGTGTTGAGGTGAGAGTTTAGGTATAAAAAATATATTATAGAACACAAGCCATGAAAATTCATTAATTAAACTTTTAAAGAAATAGGTCCCAAATTATATACGTTTAGTTATAAAAAATATTTATGCATGTATAGGTAGGTATATGGCCTACTTCGTTAATGTATCGAGTTTTCTATTTTTATTTACTTTTTTTAAATGGTCGCTATTTTTAGCGCAATAATTTTTTAAGAGGGTATTGGAAATACTTTTGAGAATAATTTTTAAAATGTCTTTTCCATTATGATTAGCGCATCCATCGAAATGTGAGACATGTTTCTGTTCAATACAATATTCCAAAATTATATAAACCATGAACGATCTTTTATTATTATAGATTTCTATGTGTCCTCAAATTCATTTATTAATTATTGAAGATTATATAAGTCACAGATACAACATTTATAACTTGTCCTTGGGGATATAAAAGTCCTCCACAATTTAATTTATTAATGAGATCAAAATTGTCCTCAACAATAAACTGCTCGTCATATACTAATTTTTGTTTACAGCTGGCACATTGTAATTTTTTTAACGTAATATAGCAACAATAACCACCTAAATGTGAAAGTGATCATCATTTATTAAAATTTGAGACAATAACGTTTTAATTTGAGAAAAGTCTTGTTGAGAGCAATTTTCATCATTTTCAAACCAGTCTTTTGGTAGTTTAAGTGTAGAAAATTTTACTATAAATTCATCAAAATTGTCAAAATGTATGTTTTTTTCGTGCTTCTCAACCTCAATTTTGCTTATTTCAAGGGCTTTTGACAAATTTAACTCATCAATATTTTTGAGCTTTTCATCTTTACTTGGCCGTGTTTTGACATCTTTTGATAAATAAATGGGGCAATTTAAAAAAATAGATGGTATACAGTCTTCTTTTAGCCGTGGTTTTAGTAAATCTATTGTAAAAATCTTACCAGTGTTTGAGTCTTGAACTGTTCCACTTTTTATTATACTACCTTCAGGAAAATGAGCTTCACATACTCTCGTGTTGTTTGTGGACTGAAAGTCATCTCGGGGTATCGCTTTTAGCCATTTTTGTCGTAAACTTACGTCCTTTGGAAAACCGAAAACATGAACTTTAGGCCCATTTCTATAGTTTCCGTTACAGTGGGGAACACAACACTTTTGAGGCATAATTTCACTAAGTATCAGTTACCACAAAACTAGCCGAAACCAAGGGAAAAACATACAATTAAACACGAACAAAAACTTGTAAACTGTGCTGTAAACAAACCGGCGGAGCGCCAAAAAAGCAACAGGTTATAAGTCCGAAATATATGGTTTTACGTATTTAAAAATACGCCTAACAATATAAATTGTATACCTAAATATACAACGAAATATTAGATACAAGTTTCACGCACTTAAAAGCACATAAATAGTTCTGATTTCAGGAAAATGTAAGAAATAACGCTGATTACAGCAACTTTTAGGTCCACAGATTAGCTTACCAGATGAGCGCTGTTGTCGGCTCCGAAAGGAAAATATTTTTGTTAGGGAAGTCGAACAAGGTAGTAGTATTTGATAATTAAATAAATAAATTACGAAATACCACATCAAAAAAAGAGGAAAGAACATCTTATGGAAATATGTGTTTTACGATATTGAAGAAGAAAATGGTAATTTAAGAGAAAGAAATACATCTTTTATATACTGGAATCCTAATATTCGCTAGTATCGTAGTAGTCTGGCAACGTTGCAAACATCTGTCTCTCGATCGTGTACGCCACCTGTAAGCTGGCTTCCAACATCTTCGTTCCATATCGGAAAGGCCTACATTCATGACGTCACGAGCTAAAATTTTGTGAGCGCTTTGTCCTTATGTAGAGGTGTTGTTGGGTGCACCTCTCGCTCCGACATCGTGAGCGCTACCGATGAACTGGTTGAGAGTGGGTAATGGCCGGCTCTTCCCATTCGTAATAACCCCACCCAATTATACTAGAACCTCGGGCCCGGTCCTAACAACCGTAGACGCCCAGGAACAAAAATCTCGTTTATATTTTATCCACCCTCGTATGTAAAAAAATACGTAAAACTTTATGACATGATTTACAGACGATCCTCTGCCTTATCTTCAATATTGCAACGTGTTAACATGCTAACCCAATTGAAACGATAAGTAATAGGCACCTATCTCGCAACAGCGCAATTACAGCATCATAATTAGTGCACTTGGTGTAACTATGGCGTTTGTTAAATGCGAATTGCACGGTATATTGCATTACCGTGTTATCGACTATGCAGTCCGGTTATCGCAGTTCCGTTTTGTCGGCGTGATAGTGCTTTATGTGGATTCTGGATTCTTAAAATGTTTCGCGGAGCCAGCTTCATCCTCTTCCTCGATTGCCCGAAAAAAGGTAATTTGTCATTATTCATGACGTTATCTTGTAATACAGTCGATAATGATGCATAAGTATTTTAAATTTAAGTAAATAGATTAAATGTATATTGTGGCGCAGCATTTTACTACAATAACATGTACAGTAGAAATAGGAACTTATAAATATTTAATAAATATAACTTAATATAGAAGTTTAAGCATATGGTGTAAATCGACCAGTGTTATGCAAGATTCTAGTCAGTAACCATGGGTTGAATATAATTTTATTTCCGCTACATTTTATTCAGGGTGTTGCAGAATGTCTTTTATAGGCAATACCTCCGTTATTTGATGAGATAGAAACATGAACCAAACACTATTTTAAATTGTATAAAAAAATGCGCGTAAAAATGTCCCTTTCTGATTGGAAACTAAAAACCTGCTTGCTTTTTCAATCCTTATGAAATCACTTTCAACTTTTTTTTCAAATTGTATCTCTACTATTTTATTGAAAATTAATCCTCACTTCATCCTAAACATAGCAGTATAATATACTTAATATTTTAAATACAATTTTCTATAGAGAAATTTTTTTAAATTAGCTTTCTCCACAAGACAAAGTTCTAATGAATTATTAAAAAAATATTATAACGTAATCACAGAAAATTATGTAAAATATAAATCTAGGTAAATTTTCACTAGTCCAGTACTGCATCTGATGTGTGTTTAAATACACAAATTATTTATTGGGTCTTTTTCCTTTGATAACAGTAATATATGGTATGAATAAAAAATTTTCATTTGTGTATTTAGATAGGAATTCTTTTAAAATCGATTTTTGATACAATTAACTTCTGTTACAATCTTGTAACAGTGTCTTCCTAGCAGTTCAATTAATTACTTCTATAGCTTTATTACCCATACAATCCTGTATCGGTTGAGGGTAGCTTTTTCTCCTCATTATCTTTAACTTACCTTACTTACGTGAAGACTGATGTATCGGTCATCTAAATTTTCATCATTGGCTTTTGTATCTATAAAAGCTTGGAGGCTTTCATATAAGCCATTTTAATATATCAAGAATATATTTAAGAAATTTGGTATTGGTGTTAGTGTTAATGATATTGCATATCGATATCTGTACGATAAAAGGGAAGGTGTTATAGTCGAGTGGTATCTGCAGTTTCTCAATGAAGTCATGCAGACCTTCAAAACATAGAACATTAGCAACGCCGTTCATTCTCATGACAATGCCACGTCTTATAGAGTCAGAATTGTGTCGGAGTTTTTACTTCACAACCATATTTTCAATTGGACCTAAGCCACTTATTGTGCATATATCAACTCCGTGGATCATTATACAAGTATAAACGTTCACTCTGATCCGATAGGACTTGCACCTTGACGAAGTTCTAGTGCAAACTAGAGCGGGTGGGTCGGCTTGCGCGTTTTAATGATTTAAGGAGCCATACCATAGGTTTAACCATAGTGGGAGGGTCCTTATTGAAAAACTAAACTAAGACAAGTCCCTGAAGGAGGGCAGCAGCTCTTTCAGCAGTCATAGTGGCAGAAACCGTGGGGGTTGGTATGGTGCTATGACACACACGACTGCGATGTGGAAGGCAAGAGGAAACCACCACATTATAATCCTCAGAACAGCTAGCAGAAAGCTTATCCTAAATTAATGATGGCGTCTCCTGGGGCAAAAAACTCCGGAGGTAAAATAGTCCTCCGTTCGGATCTCCGGGTGAGGACTGTTCCGGGAGACGTGATCGAGTGCAATAATAGTAAGTGTAGCATTTCACGAGTCGGAGCGTGGAATGTCAGAAGCATGAGACAGGCAGGGAAGCTAGAAAATCTGAAGATAGAAATGGATAGGTTAGGATTAGATATAGTAGGTATAAGTGAGATGCGCTGGCCGGAAGTAGGAGATTTTTGGAGCGGTGACTATAGGGTAATACACACAGGATCGGTAAATGGAAACGCGGGAGTAGGGATCGTTATGCGGAAGAACGCAGGACAGTGTGTAGATAGCTACCTACAATACAGCGAGAGAGTAATGATGGTTAGGTTAGATTCGAAGCCAGTGGAAACAGTAATAGTGCAAGTATACATGCCTACTTCTAGCCATAGTGAGGAAGAGTTAGAAGCCGTTTATTCGGACATAGAGCAGGTAATAGGATTTGTGAAGGGTCATGAAAATTTAATAATAGTAGGAGATTTTAACGCAGTCGTAGGTGAGGGGAAAGAAGGAGAATTTGTAGGTCCTTATGGATTAGGAAACAGAAACGAGAGAGGTAGCAGACTGATAGAATTCTGTGAGAAGCACAAGATGGTAGTCGCGAACACATTGTTCAAGAATCACGTTAGGAGGCGGTACACATGGAAAATGCCAGGAGGGATAGACAGGTATCAGATAGACTACATTCTGGTTAGGAAGAGATTTAGAAATTAAGTAAAAGACTGTAAGAGTTATCCAGGAGCAGATATAGACAGCGACCACAACTTGGTAGTCATGAAAGCTAGATTAAAGTTCAAAAATCTGAAAATCCGGAAGGATAAGAAACGTATAAATGTAGACATATTGAGGGATCAGAATATGAAAGATAAGTTCCAGGATAAAACAGATCAATTAATAAATAAAACGAGTAAGGACGAAATCAAGAACGCAGAAACTGAGTGGGAGGGTATCAAGAATAGTCTAGTATCCGCGGCTACGGACGTTTTAGGACACGATAAAAGGGAAGCAAGGAAGCCCTGGATAACGGACGAAATCTTAAACTTAATGCAAAAGAGACGAGGCTACAAAAACAGACGAGACGAAGAAGGACTGAAAACTTATAAGTCAATAAAGTGGGAAATCATTAGAAAATGTAGAAAAGCGAAAGAACAATGGATAGAGGATAAATGCAAAGAAGTAGAAGATAAGTTGCAAGTAGGTAAGACCGATGAGGCTTACAAAATAATTAAGAGGAACTTCAGGGATATAAGAACAATAAGTAGAAACGTTAGGAGTCAATCGGGGGACATACTGATCGGAAGAGAGGAGAAAGCGGATAGATGGAAGCAGTACTTAGGAAATTTATACGAGGGTCAGGAATTAGGAGATATATTAGAGGAAGAATCTAGCATCGATAGGGAAGATGTAGGAAAACCTATATTGAGAGAGGAATTTGAAATAGCACTAAGGGGGCTAAAGAATAATAGAGCGCCGGGTGTAGACAAATACAGGCGGAAATTTTGAAATGTGCGGGACAGAAAGTAGTAAATAGGATGTTTGAACTGGTAAAATACATATATGAAACGGGCGAGATGCCGGAGGATTATAAGAGGAACATTATCGTTACTATACCGAAAAAGAGAGGAGCCGACAAATGCGAGAACTTTAGAACGATTAGCCTAACTTCCCATGCGTCAAAAATCTTAACTAGAATAGTGCAGAAGAGGTGGAAAATAGAGCGGAGGAAATACTAGGAGAAGACCAATTCGGCTTTAGGCGAAATAGGGGAACTCGCGAAGCTATTCTGGCGCTAAGAGTAATGTTAGAGAAAACAATAGAAAAAGGAAAGAACGCTTATATAGGATTTGTAGATTTAGAAAAAGCTTTTGATAACGTAAGATGGGAAAAAATGTTCGAGATACTAAAGAGCGCGGGAATGAAGTATAGAGATAGGAGAGTAATACACAATCTATACAAAGAGCAAACTGCTGTTATAGAAGTAGAAGGGGAAAAAAGGGAAATAGGTATTAGGAAAGGAGTAAGACAAGGATGTACGCTATCACCACTAATTTTTAATCTGTACATCGAAGAGGCGATTAATGTGGTAAAAGATAGAGTGGATTTCGGGATTAAAGTACAGGGACAGAGACTAAAAATGCTGAGATTCGCGGATGATATAGCAGTATTAGCATCTAGTAAGGAGGAATTAGAATCAGCATTGAACGAAATGGAGGCAGTGTTGACAGAGGAATACGGAATGAGAGTGAATAAAAACAAAACTAAAGTGTTAGTGTGCAGAGGGCGCGAGAGCAGAGCAAAAACGAAAGTACAAATTAATAATGAAAGGTTGGAGGAAGTTAAAGACTTCACTTATTTAGGAAGTAAAATAAATTGGGATGGAAGAAGCGATAAAGACATAAAACAAAGAATAGCGCAGGGTCGAGTAGCTTTTAACAAAAAGAAAGCACTTTTATGCTCGGGGGTAATAAACTTAGAAACAAGGAAGAGATTTTTGAAAACATATGTATGGAGCACGGCACTATACGGCTGCGAAACCTGGACGGTAGGGGAAGCAAGTAGGAAGAAATTAGAAGCTTTTGAGATGTGGTGTTACCCAAGAATGATGAAAATACCATGGACTGATAGGGTTAGAAGCGAAGAAGTATTGGAGAAAGTCGGCGAGAAAAGAAGTATGTGGAAAAACTTAAAGAAGAGAAGAGATAGAATGGTAGGCCACTTGCTGAGACATGGGGGAATAGTCCGCGATATTTTGGAGGCAGAAATAGGAGTGAAGAAAGGCAGAGGTAGGCCGAGATTAGACTACTGCTCGCAAATAGTAAGGGATGTAGGTTGTAGCACAATTAGCGAAATGCGTAGGTTAGCACAAGATAGGAGAAGCTGGAGGTTAGCGTCCAACCAGTCTTAGGACTGATGACATAATGATGATGAAGCGTTCACTAAGGGACAGTCAATTTTCGATATATGTAGCTAGATTTTATCGCTACAGAAGGTCATATAGATAGAAGATCAGATTCAATATGGGAATGATCAAGGGATGTTTCAGGTGTTTCCGAATTTATTACTGGATTTTGTATAACTACTGAAGCATAGTGGTATTTATTACTGAATCTTGTATAATTTCTGTATTTTGAGTTGGAACCAATCTTGGAACTTATGGAACTTAAAAATGGAACTTATTTTACAGATATTAGACCCGTAGACTATTTCCAGATTTTTAAACGTTCACTAAAAGGCAATCAGTTATCGATTTAGCTAGATTCTATTGATATATTAGAAGATTTAATTCAATATGGGAATGATCATAGGATGTTTCAGGAGTTTCCAAATTTCCTGGCATTTATTACTGGATCTTGTATAGTCCTTGAAGCGGAACGCATTTAAAAAAATCTCAACTGGACATTCATTAAGGCATTGCAAACATTATAGATAGTTTGATTCGCTTGTTATTATTATTTACTACTGAACATCTTTATCTAATAGTTACTTCCTCTAAATTTACCACTTATTCCATTCATAGCCATACTATAGACCGAAACCAAAGGCACGATGCTCTACGTTCCTTTCTCCTCTTTAAAATATTTTAAACGAGAGCGTGTCGTGCCATTTAGGAATCTTCGTAATTTCATTTAGTCATTCCTTGTGCCTTGTGTTTAGGCGAACACAGAGGAGATTCCTGAAACGGCTGATTTTTATTAGTGGAACGAGGTTTTTGTTGAGTGAACTACTTTGACTGAAAATACGTATTTTACGACGCGATGGTGAATAGCCGACGTTCCTAGTATTTATATTAGTGCGTTCTTGGCTCATGTTCTATCGTAATTTTAAACATATCGAGCTTGGCATGGCGTTATTTTAATTCTTATTGTTCGGCCCGGTAATTGTTATAGTTCCGTCGCATTCGCGAATGAGTTTTCAGTTATTCAATTGAAAGTATTCTTCTATTTACATAATTGTTTAATATTACGGTAATTATCACTAACGTTGAACAATCGATGCTCAGTCGCAATAGAAATTCACGCAGCGAATATCAAACGGGATCTGCATTACCTTCAGGTTTTTGCATGCCGATGCGAGACTATTTTCCATTTAGACTGTGGTTATTCATACATTTGGCTCTACGTGTGAATACAAAAATGTGTTACAGTAATTTGTCTTATTCAATCGTATTCGTTAAGTCTATAATTATTGAGTGTAGACAATATTGGTGTTCATCACTAATATCGAACAGTTTCTACTCGGTCGGGGCAAGATATCAAGCTGGAACTATCAACAGAATCAACAGTGGTTGAGTTCATTAGCTGACAATGCGAGACTACTTTCTATTCAGACTGTACGACTATTCATACATTTCGTTCAATGGATAATACAGAGATGTGCCGCAGTAGTTTCTCTTATGCAATAGCTGTTTGAAAATCTATTCACTAGATTTTAAGCTTACAATATATCAGTGATGAAATGAAATTCGCTGTTTGCAGGTCTTAAGATCCACACGTGTTTTTTCTCCCTCCTCCCGAAATTTCGCCAAGAGACGCTCACACACCTGAAAACGATGCAATTTCTGCTCAGTTGTCAGATGGCGAGGGACGTACCTTGCGCATACCTTATGAAACCCTAGCTGCTCTTCAATGATCGAAAAAGTGCTTCCATAACTTATTCCAACCTTAGATGCAATCTCATTTGTGGTCAGACGCCTGTCACCCAAACATTTACACGTTTTAACAAACATATCGGAAAGAAGAACAGTAGCATACCATATTGAAAATTTTTGTAACAATTTTGTGGTTGTCGAATATTTATAATAGTTCTCAAAGAGTAATTAATCATGAATACTTATAATTCATTTGGAAGGAATGTAGGAATGATGTTTCTGGTATAGATCTACCATACGTCAACGGCAATATAAATTCAAGTATAAAACACTTCACAGGCATTATAAGTAGGTTATCTTGGTCAGCTCTGAAAATTCACCATACGTCAATTGAATTACAGAACCAAGTGCAAATACATTTCGCAGGCATTATTATAACTGATTGGGACATCTTGGTCAGTATCGATTTGAAATCAATAAAGTACCAGTACAGAACAGCGAATTTATTATGTCCACTATTCGAGGAAAAATAAGTGATCACGTTTGACCCCATTCTACGTGGAAACCAATGGTGTAGCAATAAGATTACTCAGTCCAGTATCAGCCAAGTTGTCTATGGAACATTTGGAAGAAGCGGCATTGGAGTCAGCTCAGTACAAGCTCAGTTACAGTGTAGATGATACGCTGATCATTTAGCCATATAAAAAAGTTAGGAAGAGCTTCTACCACACTTAAAACAACCAATACCTGAGTATTCTATCTACGAAAGATAAATAAATGGGGGAAAGCGTGATTTCCTTGAGGTCTTGGTAAAAAGGATCACGTCGGGTAAATCGACCATAAATGTACTGGAGCCCTTCACATACTGAATTATGATTGAAATCACCACCCAACACAGAGCATAGGAGCCAAAAGAACGATGGTTAAAAGAAGTTTCAGGTTAGCACGTCGAGCAACTGAACTAAGAAGTGAAACATCGATAACATATCATTATAAACAAATAGATACAGACGAAATACCTACAATGGATTACAAATCCATTGTAATCCATTCTAGGTCCATCCATCCAAAGATATCGGTTCATTGAAAAACTTAACCAGCCAGATGAGTTGGTCCTTCGAAAAAGAAATACAGATAGAAGCAATATTCACCTCTACCTCTACGTACAAGGATTCTACAGCAGCTGTTACGATTAAAGAATTGCCTTGATAACTCGACTACACCGGAAACGGTAGTATGCAGCTACAATTTCCGCTAGCATACAGCGAAGATTTCATTGGAATGATTGTGAAATACTGAACAACAATGCTATCTGAAAGAATAAATGTGAAAGGGCATTAAGACTAAGGAAGACCAGAGAAGTATAGAGGAACACCACAATATTAAGTGCGACGAGATAAAAGACCTAGTGCATACTTACGTTATCACTGAAAAATCCGCAGTTCTTTGGATTAGGATATAAGAGTCCTAGAAAATATTAGTTTCCAATTGACTTGACAAGGCCTTACGCAACCTGAAATTGTTGTAATATTTATAAACAATTAGAGAAAGAATACGTATTGTATGTATTTACATAGTTTAAATAGTGTTTCACAGAATTATTATGTATAGATAAATTTCTTCATCTATATATGTATTGTTATATTGTTATGTATTTGTGTATAAAATTCCAATGTATAAATCCAAGTTATTGTCGGTCCATCATATTTCACAATCATCACAATTCATTTTAATATGTTGTCGGACTTTTAAAACTTTTGGCAAGCTATGTTTGTGTTTATTGCGGAGGCGTAAGTGGTTTGTTTACCTTTCAAAAATCCATGAAACGTTTCATTATTATTATTTATTATTGCGTGATATAGAAAAAAAAATGCAAGTAATCTCATTACATCATACGAGTAGATTGGATAAAAGTAGAATATTTAAATAACATTACATCATAAGTTTCCTACAAATTTGAGTTACGGGACTTATATGTTCTTTATGTCTAATTCCGATTAGGTATTTTCTACTTCTATAAACTTTAGCCAACTTATAAAATAGAAAATCCCTAGTAACTAAATATCTCAGTTGCTTTTACTGCCGCTATTTATCAGGAATCGTGACACTATGCTACTGAAAAAGTAATAGTAAAAAGTAATGCATCTCGCTTTTTATGAGTTTGTTCACGTTATTCTTCTGGAATTTGGAAACGGTGGGAGGACAGTCCATTTATGGCACGCATAAACACCATTATTTGGTATTCCTGCTGAGCCTGGGAAGCTTGCCGACTCTCTCAAGTTTTCCAAACGTAAATGCCGACTAATTCTCAAAATCCCATTAAAAAAGACACAGCCCAAAAATAGGCTTTAATTGTTTGTCCCTATGAGATTCAATTTGTTTGTATAGGGTGTTTTAGTAGGACCTATAGGATTTGAATTACGCGCCATTTGCGTTATATCAAAGATAGGGCGTCAATATTTAACGACTGTCATCTACAAGTCATACGACGTCAACATGCCGCGATTAACAGTTTAACAACAGTTTGTGTATAGCTGTTTTATGAAAGTGAGTAACCATTTACACTTGAATTAAGAAACGTTCGCACAAAATTGGGACAAAATGAAGCGCCTACAGAATTAACAGTTCGTAACGTAATCAAGAAATTTTGAGACACGGGTTCTGTTATTAACAAGACAACACCATTACGTCCTCGTCTTGGACGATCAGATGAAAATATTGCTGCAACGAGAGAAAGTGTATGGGAGTATCAAAACACATCAATTCGACGTCGTGCACAAGAATTGAATCTGTCAAGAGCCATCACGCATCGGATTTTAAAGAAAGATTTGCATCTGTCAGCGTACAACATTCAGTTGACACAACAATTAAAAGTTACGGATCATTTACAACGTCGTACATTTCTTAATTGGGTGTTAGAAAAGCAAGAATGTGATGCTGACTTTTGCAACAAAATTTTGTTCAGCGATGAAGCACATTTTCATCTTGATGAATACGTCAAGAAACAAAACTATCACATTTGGGGTGGTGAAAATCCACATGCTGTTCACGAAAAACAAATACATTCACATACATGCACGGTTTGGAGCGCATTTTGTAGCGATGGAGTAATTGGACCCTACTTCTTTCAAAATGAAGCTGTCAAGGCACGTTGACGTCGTATGGTTTGTATATATACTTCTTCTGTTGTGTCTGTGCTACCTTTGACAGAATGCAAATGGCGCACAATTAAAATCCTATAGTTCCAACTGAGACACCCTATATGTAGTCAAAACCATAATTGCTAAGAATTGCTTCAAATTCCAATAGCAAGAATGAACTTAATTCCAATAGCAAAAGAGAATAACATCAATGCAACAGTTATTTTAAAATCCATGACTACTACTACTAACGAAATTTTTTTTTTATTTCACAGTGTTTAAGGTGTCATTTAAGGCATTTTTCTGTATGTTATCCACATTTTTTGGAACACTACCTCGAACAATCTTTTTGAAGAATTTTCGGAATATTGTCTGTTTAATAGATATGGCTATAAATTACAACTTAATGAGCATTTTCATAACCTAAATCGCAATTCCTCTCGACAAGAATTTTGAATTTAAATAGTTCCTAAAAAGAATGGATGATTACCAGCTGTTAGAGATTAAAGACAACTGTTTCTTCATCCGCTTTTATCTTTCCGCAAACGGCTATCTCGTATATTATCAGTCGTTTCAGATAATCAATATTACGCCTATCAAGTATTGAAGGGGAATTCTCTTGATTCACGATTATTTTATCTGCTAGAAATTTTTTTATTGATACACGTGATAACATAGGCAAATAGTATTCACGTATATCATTCCGTATCAGACGTAATAAAGCGTTATTTCATTATTATTGCATCGATTATTTGTTCTGTTTCGAACGTGCGATTTGTACGGAGCGGATTTTTCTGCTGTGTTTCGAACCGGGCGTGGAATTGTATGACGTGTGTGGTTTAAATTTTGTACTGTTATTCCTAAATGTCCGATAGAAGTGGCATGTGTTTTCCCTAAGCTATCGCCGAGCTGATATTTCAAGGTTAAGTTCAGTGAAAAATAATATTACCTCACCTGTTATTTTAGAAACCGGATTGGTGGAACGTTTGTTTCATTTCAAATACTGGAGAGTCGGATATGTTTAGAAAAGCGTTGTAAACATATATTTATTATGTCATGTACATGGGGTACTAATAAATCGTAGACGCAGGTAAAATAATTCCTTTACCATGATCAAAATTGGAATTAACTACATACATTCTTTGTTCCTTCGCTTGTTTGATTTTCTTTGTTTATTTGGCGCACTATTTTCTCCTAATTATTGTGTATCTTTTACTTTGATTGCCTGGTGCCAGTCAGAAGTGTTGGAAATAGAAAAATAAAAATTTATATAATGATACGAGGGTGAATCAAATATAAACGAGACTTTTGGTTCTGGGCATGCAATAGTAACGCGCGAGGGTTCCCGCTTCCTGGGGTGTTGGGTAGGGATATCAGGAGGGGGGAGAGCAGGTGGGCGGCCTCGCTCGTTCCTTTCAGTACCCGTCATGACGATGTCTGAGCAAGAGGTGCCTTCGTCAATTGCGCAGCGTGTTATCATCAAGTTTCTCGCCACGGAAGGTGTAAAACCAGCTGAAATCCTGACGAGATTGACTGCACAGTTCAAGGAAGAGACACTGTCCCGACCTAGAGTGTTTGCATAGTATAAACAGTTTGTGGAGGGTCGTGGGAAAGTTGAAAATGAGAGCCATTACCGCTGACGTCGCACCAGTATCACCAGCGACAACATCGTCCGCGTTCAACAACTTCTTGAGGGTGACAGGCGTCTGACCACAAATGAGATTGCATCTAAGGTTGGAATAAGTTATTGAAGCACTTTTTCGATCATTGCAGAGGAGCTAGGGTTTCATAAGGTGTGCGCAAGGTGGGTCCCTCACCTTCTGACAACTGAGCAGAAATTGCATCGTTTTCAGGTGTGTGAGCGTCTCCTAGGCGAAATTTCGGGAAGAGGGAGACTCGTTTCTCACTCACGTTATCACCTGCGATGAAACGTGGGGGCACCCCTAAACCCCTGATTCGAAAAAAGCGAGCAAGGAGTGGAGACGTCAAGAGGCGGCTGGGCCAGTGAAAGCCAAGTCAAGGCTGTCAGCAGGTAAGGTTTTTTTTTGACCAGCGGAGCTTGTTGCACCTCGATTTTTTGCATGATCGTAGGACCATTAATGCGGCATACTACTGCGACATTTAAAGCGAGATTAGACTTGCATATCGCCGCAAACGACGTGACCCATCGATGAGAGAAGTGAAGCTTCTCCATGACAATGCTCGTCCCCATACAGCAGCCCTGACCAGAGAAAAATTGGAGAAATTGGGCTGGGAGACACTTGAACACCCTCCCTAAGGTTGAGGCCTACGTGCGCAATTGGCTGGGGACACAATCAACGTCATTATACGAGCAGGGCATTACAAAATTACCTGCACGCTGGGAAAATGTGTTTCCAGATCAGCAGATTATGTAGAAAAATGAGCTGTTACTTTTTTTTTCAAGTTCAAATAAAAAAAAAGTCTCGTTTGTATTTGATTCACCCTCGTACATTTCGTTTATTTATTTTGTTTTATTTATTTATTACTACATTGTTTATAAGGTATATACCCAATTACAGATTAGAAAAACACAGAAAAAGTTACACATTGCAAATGTAAAAAAAATTATACATGATAGAAAATTTAGACCAATATTTGAAATGTATTATTAATGCTCCAATTAACGATGCAATTTGAATAATAATTTTGCAAAATAGACTCAAAAAAGCTTTTAGTACATCTAATCTCTTACGTCATTAATGGATATATTAAATAACATAGATCCCAAAATGGAACCATGAGGTACTCAGAGGAAGCTCGACATTCGAGAAGCCTAATACCATTACATGCAATTCAGAATGCGCCATCTAATAGGGGTAAGATTTTAATAACTGTTGAATTGCATATAACGATTCTGTTTTAATTAATCTATGAAAAGGTATATTATGGTTACATCGACTGTCTGTACATACATTGTCGAATGTGTAGATTTTTAGAGATGTACAAGTTTTGTTACTTCGTTACGCCTTAATATAGGGTACCGTTTTACTTGTGAAATGCCCGTATCTACACTTTTGTACTTTACGGGCAGCGTTCATTGGGTCTTTATCTTGTTGCAGGACCCAGCATAATGGCATTTCCTCTTCTGTGAAAAGCAGCATTATATTCTGTAAAATATGAAGATAATCGTCTGTAGTCATGGTTTCCCTAATCCAGTAAATATTACCTGTACCATACCACGAAAATCAGGTCATTACTCTACAATGGCCATGTTTTATTGTTTTTGTTGTGTACTTCGAATTGTATGCTTGTAGTGAAGGGTCTTCAGGTACATGTGTTTCATTGATGGTAGGATTAAATAACACACCACTTTTGTTTAATCAGTTTACAGTACATTGCGCCATTTTAATGATTTCCAATGAATGTGTTCTCTTACAAAAGATAGCCTTTTAGCAATCTGTTTACAATTTAGTGGTGGAAGCTTTCTAGACCGTCTTGATATTAAATCTACTTTTAGGAACCTTCTTATTGAAGAGGTGCTGATGGATAGGTTTAATTAATTTTTTTTAATTTGTGATGTGATAAATGGGGTGTCTTTTTTGCGAGCCCGACAATGTATCTGTTGCGGTAGTTTTCATTTTCCACCTCGATTTGCTTTTGTTTTTTTTAATATTTTTTGTATTAGTAATCATTTTTCCAGAAAAATTCAATGTATTTTCAATAAACTTGTAAGTTTTCCTGGCATTTAACATGCTTAATATTAATTCACGTTTTTGTTGGGTGCAATGTTTCCCTCGACCCATATTTACTAAAATACAGTGACAAATAACAACATTTTTTTAATTAACTCCTTGTTAACTTATATGAAAAGTGTACACATTTTTCCAGTAACATATAAGTCGGAAATCGAGAAAGGAACCACCACACCGCCAAGCGGTTATCAAAGTAGTTCCCGAATAGCAAAGCTACATAATCGCTCTAGGAAACAACTACTCCTCGGGCTAAAGCCCCGCCAGGCATTGAATTATACGCAGAAGCGATCCTCGACCCCTTTCTCGTGTTTCTGCACGATCAGATAAGGTTTCAAAAAATAAAACCCGCCACAGGTAGGATTCGACATTTGTCCCGGATCGGAACCGAATGACATACAGCTGTTTCGAACTTATTAGTTCTCATCAGTGCCGTACACGGTACGCCGATTCAGGACAAATGCCGAATGAACTTTATGGCGTATACATCTTTATCGATACGATCTCTGTCAGTAACATATAAGTCGGAAGTCGAGAAAGGAACCATCGGCGTACCGTGTACGGCACTGATGAGAATTAATAAGTTCGAAACAGCTGTATGTCGTTCGGTTACGATCCGGGACAAATGTCGAATCCTACCTGTCGCGGGTTTTATTTTTTGATACACATTTTTTGTTAATCCCTATTTCTCGCTTCAAAACACAAAACTATAATATCAGTGCTATTTTCATGCACAGCCCGTCAAATCTTATTTTGTAACTGTTTTACTGATAAACAGGGGGATCTTTTGAGATGCGGAATAGACACAATGTTACCAACCTAGGATATTTGATACTCTTAAAGGAAACTACTATTTGAGTTAGAATTTCAATATGTCAAAATAAATATTAAACATAATAGTTTGTGCCCATGGTAACACTGAACTGATATTTTCATGCACATGACTGTATATAAGGAAAAATTTCAATATCAAATTTCGCAACTATTGTAGAAAAAAGGGAGGAAAGATAACTAATCGTGTTTTGAAATAGAGAATTCTATACAGCACCTGTCTATATATATATATATATATATATATATATATAGCTTTGTGTAATACCACGAAATAATTTATCAAGCCATTGTAATGCGAATTGTTATGGCCGCGAATAAAAATGGTTTCTATAAAAATAATACAATAATTTATTGTTAATAAACACATTTTTCGAGTTGCGACATTTCTATGCAAATTACGCCTCAGATAATTTATTATTTGCATGTTTATAAGAGAACGTAAAACACGCGATTTTATACAAATTTTGTTAGAAAATAGGAAGTTACTATAAAATGACAAAAAAAATAAATAAATGACTTTCTTTTGCGTTTTTATAAAAGCACAGAACATAACAGAGATGATATTTTGTTCATTATTTTAGGATCCGCTGTATGTAACAGTTCCAATGTTAAGAGAGAGTTAGTTTCATCTGCTTGTAGGTCAACTACTTTACCGCTCATTAAATATTTCGCAAAGTGTAAAACATGGCCTGCATACGTTCATTGTACATATAATCACAATTACGTATATTACTGTTAACAGATATTATTGTAGACGGAAGTGCAGTTCTAACAATGGTAGCGTTGCAAGTAAACTCGACACAGTTTGGTGACAAGTTCACAATAAATGGTAAATTAAAATGATGGGTATGTCGTTTGCAATTATAAGTTAAAGTGGCACTAACGTACGTGACGATTTCTATTTCTTTATTATTCCACCCAGTATTAATAATAATAATAATAATAGTAATATAATGTATTACTTTTCCGCACTCCACTGTAAGCGGAAAAGTAATGTAATCGTGTAAAGAAAAAATGGAAAAAAAATTTTTTTGGGCTTATTTTTCGTTTTTCGGTCTAAAAACAAAAAAAAAGGTTTTTAAAAATTCTTTGCTGTTTGTGCGTCGTCGTTGTCCTCGGAATTTATTCTTGTTAGCACGATAACTCAACTAAATCGTGTCGGATCGATCGGGTTTTGACTGATAATGATCGGGGACGTCTGCCAGACGACACCTATTGATTTTGAGGTGGATAGCACACACCACCCCCTCCCTTGGGCCTATTTGAGATTTTTTTTTGTTAGCACGATGACTCAACTAAATCGTGTCGTATCGATCAGGTTTTGACTAATTTTGATCGGGGACGTCTCCCAGACGACACCTATTGATTTTGAGGTGGATAGGACACACCCCACCCTGTCCATGGGTCATGAGAAAGCACGATGGTGGACTATTTGAGAAATTTTTTTGTTAATACGATAACTCAACTAAATCGTGTCGGTTCGACCGGGTATTGACTGACTCTGATTGGGAACGCCCTCCAGGCGACACCTATTGATTTTGAGGTGGATAGGACATACCCCACCCTGCCCATGGGTCATGAAAAAGCACGACGGTGGACCATTTGAGAAATTTTTTTTGTTAACACGATAACTCAACTAAATCATGTCGGATCGATCGGATTTTGACTGATTCGGATCGGGGACGTCTCCCAGACGACACCTATTGATTTTGAGGTGGATAGAATACACTCTACTATGTTCATGGGTCATGAGAAATCACAATGGTGAACTATTTGAGAAATTTGTTTGTTAGCACAATCATTTAACTAAGTCGTGTCGGATCGATCGGGTTTCAACTGATTCTGATTAGAGAAATCTACCAGACGACATCTATTGATTTTGAGGTGAATAGGACACACCCCACCCTGTTCATGGGTCATGAGAAAGTACGAGGGTGAACTATTTGAAAAATGTAAAACTGTCGCATAAAATACATATTGTGCATTTATGTGTTGGTTTATTTTTTCTCGGCCACTCAATTTCGAGATAGTTGTTCTACGTAAAAGTCCGTTTTAAGGTTTTAAAATTTGTTTATTTATTTGTTGTAATGATGTACATTTTATAATTTTACAATAGTTTTTTTATTTAAAGAGTTAATAAGGTTATACTATCAGATATATTATACACGTGAGCGTTCACAACTTTGTAGGCTGTCATGTGTCTATCAGAAATTCTGATTAAATTGGTAATATTAAAATTGCACGTAAAATCGCATTAAATTTTATTGCACTATATCAATTTTTGTATACAAAGATCTTAGCAAGCTTTTTCTTTCAACAAAGTGATGAAGGTTTCCTAAAACATGCATTATTATATAGTGAACTTCTTAGACCTCGTTTCTCTACTGGAAAATATGTAGGCAATTTAATGTAGATTTTATGTAATAATAAGAATAAATATAAATAAATAAGAAAAATGTTTATTCAAAATTAAATTAATGTTGACTATTCATAATAAATGTTTATTTTTTATTATTTATTTAATTATTGAGGGTTGTAAATTTACCAATACACAACAAATATGTACAATGGTTAAATAGATAATTTGGAATTTTATTTAAAATCTGATAAGTTCTTAGTATTTGGATTATTCTCTCGACATGAATTCTGACACGGGCAATATTGTAAGTTTCTTGAGTTTCCTCTCTGGAAAATTTACCTTTGTCCTATAGAAAAGGTGGCATAACTATCCTCACTTGCTTCCAGCTTCGTCCAAAACGCGTCTTAGTTCTGGAAACCCTTTGTCCATCAAAATCATGTCATCCAAATAATTTATTAATCCAGATTCTAGTCATTTGTGAATCACTTTTCCTTCCATGTGCCATTTTACACTGAAATGAAATAAAGCCTCCGGGGTAATATTAATAATTAGCTTCTTAGTAAACCCCTTTTTGTCCATTTCTATTCTTGCATTGTTCTAATTTCCAAGCTGCCGTAGTAAATTAGAACAGCAACTATAACCGGCCCATTTTTAGATTCGTTTAGGAATTAACTTTTGTAAACACACATATGAGCTGAGAGCCTATTACTGACAGCCTACATTAATGCAATATATGTCCATTGCAAGCGCTGCCGTCGACTTCGTCAAGATAAGAGATGTTGGACATACAGGTGTAGTCCGTGGTGGTGGTGTTTTGATGACATTTAATTCAGTATATAGTATAACTCTATTAAATATTGAAAACATTAATAATCTTGTACCACTTGGTGATGTAATTTGTTATAAATTAGTATTAGCTGATTTTGTTTTACATGTGTTTTTAATTTATATTCCACCGCAAATTAATAATGATGATTTAGAACTATTTGTGGAAAATTTAGAAGTTACCCTCACTAATGTTAAAATTGCTATTCGATTATAATATTTCCCATTTCATTACTTCAGATATTCACGATTTTAAGGCTAAAGTAATGTTCCATTTTTTACAGTTCAATAAATTTCAACAGTTTAATTTAATTCTTAACTTTAATAATAGAATATTAGATCTATGCATTTTCAATCTTAAATGTGTTGTAAAGAAATTCTAATTCCATAGCTGAAGAGGATAATTCATCACCCGTCCCTATTAGTAAATATTGAACAGACCAAAAATACCTGCAGAAAGTTTGAACAGCGACGTTTAATTCGACAGATGGTTTTACCACAAGTTAAAGTTGAATGAATCTCTAACTTATCCGACTCCATTGTTATTAAAATTTAATAAAGTAAACCCCAACGAATAAATTTCATGTTCCCGTTTTCCTCATGGCATATTTCCAATTTCAGTGGACAGTCCGCTGTCAAGACAATTCGAATAATGCACATTTCCAATTTCAATTTCATTTTGTCACACGCAGCAGTCGCAACAGCCATAAAATAAAATAACGTGTTTTATTTTCCAGGTAAACATTCGACAAGACGTTCGCGTTCCCGTTTACCCAGATGGCTACGGTTCCATTCGGTGGGAAGAGTACCAGATCAACCCGAAGACATGTCTGATAACCAGGAATCAAGGTAAGACGGACTAAATAAATTGAGGAATTTAATGTGATAGGAATCTCCTTTGCCGAGATTTTCATATAAATCTGTCGCACATGTAAAGGGTCTTTCAATAAGGACGCTCGATTTTAAAATGTAAATAAAACATTTTGTGTATGAGATATCCACTTAATTTTTTTTATCTGGAAGAAAATTTTATGGCCTTAAGTATAGAATATAACGTTGTCGAATGTCTGCCGCAGCTTTGCTTGGTGGTACGTATTCGGGAGGTCCAGTTTTCCATTACTTTGTCGCGTAAATTTGGCTGAATTTGCTGGATGGCGTTCGCTGTGTTGACTTTGAGGGCATCAATTTTTAAAATAGGGAAAAGGAGCACTGATTTTGAAAATAAAATTTAATGATCTGCACACGTTGTTGAACGGTATAACCTTCCATGGTGATTTGCCATACACTACTGAACAACTCACAACAAATTTGACGGACGTTGCTTTAACAACATGGCCGCTATAACTTAACAAATTTCGATCGTCCCTATTGAAAGACCCTGTACAACATGTAGAAAATACAATTTATCGAAACTACATTTTTTCGTGACATTTAAACCATGCGTGTAGTGTATTTTCTTTCGAAATGTTTGGTAAGCTGTCAATTGTTACCAGGGGCATTCAAATATAAACGAAAATTTCAGTCGGGCGGTCTTGGACGAATCAGATTTGGATTGGGTACTGGTGGGAACTCTAGGAGGGGGAATGGAAGGCAAGAATAATTGTCGCCGACACAGCCCTGAGAGGGTTACTGTGGCAGTTACAAAGATGAGCGAGGGTAATGTATAATTGCGTAATACATTATCATTAACTTTTTAACATGCAAGAGGGTCTGTACAGCTAAAATTTTGCGAAGATTGCGAGCATAATTTGTTGAAAACACCCTTTCACAGCCACAAGTGCTTTATGGGCACAAAACATCCTCTGAAGGACGGAAAAGAGTTGAAAATGAACCCTACGATTATCCGGTCCAGGTCGAGTTTAGCCGAAGAAACATTCAAGCGGCTCGTGACCTTATTAAAGGTGACCGTTGCTTCATCCCTAAAAGAGGATTTTCATCACTCCAGCCTATCGAGTGACATTACTTTGACTTAGCTATGCGATTCTTGAATCCAATTCGAAGTTTCTTGTTACTAATATACAGTTCCGATGATGTACTGTCCTGTCATGTCTTTTCATCCGAAAAATCAAACTTTAAGAAGTTTAAAGGTAGCAATTAAAAGAAATACTATGAAATAAGAGCAATTTAAAAAATACTATGCCGACGTTACAACTTACAACTGAAATACATCATTTAAAAAATAAGATTTTTTCAGAGTTTTACAAAAAATCATTTTATAATAAAATTATGTATGGTTTATTTTAAAAAATAAAACCCGCCACAGGTAGGATTCGACATTTGTCCCGGATTGGAACCGAACGGGATAAATGTCGAATTCTACATGTGGCCGGTTTTATTTTTTAAAACCTTATCTGATCGTGCAGAAACACGAGAAAGGGGTCGAGGATCGCTTTTAGATATAATTCAATGCCTGGCGGGGCTTCAGCCCGAGGAGTAGTTGTTTCCTAGAGCGATTATGTAATAGCTTTGCTATTCGGGAACTACTTTGATAACGGCTTGGCGGTTTGGTAGTTCCTTCCTCGATTTCCGACTTATATGTTACTGATATGGTTTATTTCATCGCTATTTACCAAATAAAAAATCCCAAACGGCTCTTATCTCATACCGTGGCTTGTTTTTATGGCTAGGCTCAGGTAGACTGTTCCGTTTATCGGCAAGATAAGAGAGTTTTTTATTTGGCAAATAGCGATGAAATGAATAGTATATTCTTCTAGGTTTTATCATTGCACTGACTGTATAAATCGCAATAAAAATATACACCGCACTCGAATCACGATCAGATCAATTAGGTCATTATTAGTATCGAATATGCGTTTAAACAATTTACAAATCATTCTTAAATTTCTAACATGACCTTGTATAAAAAAAAAACTGTTCATAATCGATGAGGAATTTCCGACGTGACTCCTTTGAATCTTCTCCGAAATATTTGTTATGCAATTATTCGTTGGAATTTAATTATGCACCAGCCTTGTTCTCAGTTTTGTTTCCATAGTAGATTATACGATAGCACTTATTAATGAGTTCCGCATTTTGGTGTATTATCGATTAGAAGTATCAGTACAGTTGCAATAAGATAGAATGCAGAATGCGACACTATTTTAAAGAAGAAGACGCACGGTAATTTACATGTTTCGTGATCTTTGTCTTGGTTCTTGTTAAATCTGAGTTCAGTTGGAGTAATTGGATCGAACAAAGTTTTATCTCCTTGTAGTTTTGTAATGGAATTCTTAATCATCCTTTTATTTATAATACAGGTCAAGATTCCTTAAGCAGGCAGTCATAACTGCTTTATATAAATCTGACGACAAGAAAGATCTTAACAACTGTCGCCCAATTTCCTTATTGTCTTCCAAGAATATGTGAAAAGGCATTAAGACATAAGTCATCGGATTTAGATTCCACGAGGCCAGATCAACACAGACTGCAATATTTAACTTGTATGTGTTAAATATGTATATGTATTGCTCCATATACCTCAAAAAATCTCGCTGTTTTACTGTCTATTTTGCACACTGAAGGAAAATAAAATACTTTGAAATATAATACGCTATTATATTTTTATTTTTCTGCGCTCAACTATACCAGAGCGGAAAAGTAATGTAATCGTGTAAAGAAAAAGGGGAAAAAATTCTTCTACCGTTTATTTTTCGTTCTTCCGCCTAAAAACAAAAAAAAATGGTTTTTATTAAAATTTCTTGTTAGCACGATAACTTAACTAAGTCGTGTCGGATCCATCGGCTTTCCATTGATTTTGATTAGGGACGTCTACCAGATGACATCTATTGATTTTGAGGTGGATAGGACACCCCACCCTGTCCATGGGTCATGAGAAAGCACGATGTAAATATTTATGTTCATTCTGAGATTTCAAACATACACATTTAACGCGTTGCTGATTTTGCATTGAATGAAAAAAACATATATTCGGCCTGTATCATATACGAATGAATGAAAAAAATAACTTCGTTCAATAAAAAACGTATTGATACGGTACCGAAGCAGTCGCCAATGAAATAAACAGTTTTAAAACCTTAAGACGGATTTTTCCGCACGTAGAACATCTCTATCTTGAAATTGAGTGGCCGAGAAAAAATAAACCAACACATAAATGCAGAATATTTGTTTTATGCAACAGTTTTATTTTTTTCAAATAGTCCTCCCTCGTGCTTTCTCATGACCCATGAACAGGGTGGGGTGCGTCCTATCCACCTCAAAATCAATAGATGTCGTCTGGGAGACGTTCCCAATCAGAATCAGTCAAAACCCGATCGATCCAACATGATTTAGTTGAGTTATCGTATTAACAAAACAAATTTCTCAAATAGTCCACCATCATGCTTT
The DNA here is from genome assembly GCA_037954035.1 of Rosalia funebris. Lineage (NCBI taxonomy): Eukaryota > Metazoa > Arthropoda > Insecta > Coleoptera > Cerambycidae > Rosalia > Rosalia funebris. Next base: position 40,511,110 of record JAZFAV010000015.1, read on the forward strand.
CTCATGACCCATGGACAGGGTGGGGTGTGTCCTATCCACCTCAAAATCAATAGATGTCATCTGGGATGTTATATACGTCTTTTAAAGCACCGCAATTGTATTTCTTGAGCATTTGTTTGCACCAATCGATACGAGCATCTTTTTGAGACTTTTTCAAATTATGTGGGATCCAACGAGAATAAACCTTTTTTACAGCTACGTGATCAGGCAATATTTTATATATGCTAGTCGAACTAATGCCTAAGGTTGCCTTAATCTCACAGTGTGTCACATGACCATTTTGCATTATCAGTTTTTGCACAGCATCAGTGCTTTCTGGCACAACTGATTTTGGACGACCTTCACGACTTTCGTCGGCGAGCGAATGGCGGCCACGATTAAACTCGTTATACCAGCGTTTCACAGTGGAAATTGATGTGGCTTTATTGCCAGAAGTGGAAGTAAGTTGATCGATGCCCTAATGTCTTGATAATCCACGTCGAAAGTCATAATAAATTATCGCACGAAAATTTCCACGAATTAATTCCATATTTTCGCTGAGATACAATTTTTAAATCGCTGTAAACAACACAAATCGCGCTTAAATGATAAAATGTTCTTAAGAAGGTTATGGTCGAAAATGTCAAACTTTCCATTGGAAGCGGCAGATGACGTCTGACAACACTTAGTGTTGCCAAAGCTCAAAATATAAATACAGTCGGGCCGTTCTAACTTTACCACTACGTCACAAGCGATATTCGTATGAACTAAGATGAAAAATCAGAGTCAAATGAGCGACTGTTTATATAATTTAAATCATTTAAATTTACCGCCTTTACAGCCAACTGTATTACCGGCACCGAAACAAATTAGAAAATACCTTTCAAATAAGTTATCACGGCGACAAACTTTATAATCCATGGGCTCAAACGTAAAAAATACTTGCAAGAATTATGTGGAAAAACACAATATACATATAAATTGGTCTGTCATTGTCAAGATAACTGCGTCTATCCGCCGATCGGAGCTTTGGCTCTATTGTGGAACTTGGGGAGTTATGAAACTACAAGACAAAAAGAAAGAAAAGAAGTACATATTCGCCTAATTCATCACTATTGTATATTTTAGTTTATTACAGTACACTGACCTTAATTGTGCACCTTCTGCAAGAGTTTCTCTTATTTAAACTGCACCCAAACTATATGAAGAAAGCTTCTTAAAATTAAAATTCTAATGTGCTAAGTCATTTTAGTTAGGTATCGAATAAAATAAACATACAGAAAACGTCTGACAATAAACGTCCTTCACACAAAAAGAAACACTAATTTTATTTAGTTTATAAAACAGTATGTCAAAAATCAACACAAAGGAATGTAATATTTTACTAAATATGTCTTTATTATAGGTCTCATTAACACAATCATTATCAAGATGATAAAGATGCTATTCTACCTTAAAGAAGTGGTTATAAAATATACTTATACAATTAAAAAAGTTAAATATGTATAACAAATATTTTCATAACAATACATAAAACAAATAATTTCATTGCTGGCTATGGTATACAAAAAAACCTATTTGTGTTTTAAATAGGACATTATTTTATGATTATCGATAGAAACATGCCACGTCTAAAGGCTCACATGTTCACTGCATGTTGTTAAAGATTCCTTCCACGTTTATTTATTAATTCATGTTCACAATAATTTCTTAAAAACCTGCCCCTCTTAGCTGCTATATTAACTCTTTCGGTAAAGTTTCTCGATTGTGTTCCTTCCTCAATTTAAAACCCACCTCCTTTAATATAATATAAGTGATGTTTTTCCCACATGAATTATTTATTTTCTATTATCTATCTATTTCTCGTCTTTTAAGCTCTTGGTTTAAGGTACCAACAATTACGTGTTGCCCTAAAATAAAAACATTTTATCACATCATTTTGGCCTTCACAGTAAATGCCCCTGTATTTGCACAACAAAATAAATATAGCCACAACATACTTACGTTTTTCATACATATTGTGTAAATTATCTCGTACTGCCATTTTTGTACCTTCAGGTAGATCCCTTGTCATGGACTTTTGGCAATGTCTTGTTTTTCCGGGTGAAAAAAGAACTGGGTTGCTTTCTTTGCTTTTTATAGTAGTGTATATTGTTTTCTTCGAAAGTTTAAGAGCTTCCGCTACTCTAAAATTTCACAAGTACACACACATTACTTTAGATATTTGTTAATTTATGTCTTTTACGTCTTGAACAGCACTAACAGATATTAAAGGGCCTCCGTTTCTTTTCTCCTGTTCAAAGTATTCCAGGAGATTCAACATCATTTGCTGTGCTTGAGAATTTAATGTTTTTCCTGGCATCTAAAACAAGACGTGCATATAACTGTCATAAAAAAGTATTTCTTACTTACATCGACTCCAATTCTGAAACTAGTTTCGCTCTAAAAAGAATAAATCTATGACAAATATTAGTAAATAGGCTCAAAAATTTGCAGAAAACGAAACGAGCTTAGCAGTCAGATGTCAAAAAACTGTCAATATCACTCGAAAATTATCTACACTGCGTTACTCAATAGAAAAGTTTCATATTTTTAATCTAGACAAATAGTAACGTACGTAACGTTACTATTTGTCTCCTCACCGATCAGCGTAAAAATTTGAAAACAGTTGTCGGTAATATATGCAGGTCATCTCCGAAGACCGAAGAACGAAGACACACGTAACATCATCTGTCTCTTGTTTACCTATTATAGCAAATACGTTCATAGGAATAGCGGGTTGTTTGTGATAACACCATATGGTGGTGACGTAGCAGTAAAGTTGCAGAGGTCCGACTGTAGTGCCCCTCGTATTTATTCTAGTTTCTTATCTAAAATGTAGTGTAGTGGTGTAAAACTTTACTTATTATACTGGTGTAAAGTTTTATACTAGAAATAGTGAAATTTTACACCATTAAAAGCGGTGAAGTTTTACTATGCCAGATTTTCAAGGGTGTATGTAATTCATGAACAAAATATCCATTTCATTATCCTTTTCTTATGAATTATATTGCTTGTAAATGACGAAATCACATGATAGCTTCGCAATCCTTTTGAAATATTACTCTGAGATAATGATATTACGTGTCAATTATCGTTTTAGGTCCGAGCGTGTTGCCCGCTACAAGGAAGAGAGGAGGCGACAACTGGCGGCGCAATTTGGCACGCACCAGGACTCGATCGCGTCAAGGACACGCAGCAAGGATGCTAATTCGAGCAGCTCCGAGGGGCCCCGGCCCACCAGGGCGTCCAAGTTGAGGGCGGCGGCAGCTTCATCTCAGGATAACGTTTGTAGTCAGAATCAGGGGATCAAGTCGCACATCGCCGAGGTGAGTAGATATTGGAGGCTGTTGGAATATTTCGAGTGTGACATTGGGAAGAAGACTTCAGTAACATATAAGTCGGAAATCGAGAAAGGAACTACCAAACCGCGAAGCGGTTATCAAAGTAGTTTCCGAATAGCAAAGCTATTACATAATCGCTCTAGGAAACAACTACTCCTCGGGCTAAAGCCCCGCCAGGCATTGAATTATACCCAGAAGCGATCCTCGACCCCTTTCTCGTGTTTCTGTACGATCAGATAAGGTTTCAAAAAATAAAGCCCGCCACAGGTAGGATTCGACATTTCAAGTCTTCCCGAGTGGGAAGACTTGAAATTTCCTTCTAGAGTAATCTACTCTTACGCAAACGTTGGAATAGTATGCAGTGCTTTAATTTAAAATGTTGCTGCTCAAAATAACAGGTCATCTGATATAGATAATTTTGTGCAAAATCATTTATTTGGATTTCGAGGAACTTTAATCCTTTAAAGCTTTTGTTAATTCACCCCAACTTCAGTGCTTCAAATAACATACTTCATTTTGTAAGTCATTTCAAAAATAAATAAAAGTCCTTGTTAATTGTTTGTTAGTTTTGTTAGATTCCTTCATTATGACGTTCATTTAAATGGGTAGGAATTACAATAATGCCTTAGTAATTTACAAAATGACACCAAAGCTTATCCTTAGAACTTTGGGAAGATTGCAACGAGCATTCTATTTGCTAATCGTAGACTGCCATGCCATAAGAATACGTATTTTGCCTTTGATTCATTGCCCTTTTAACACTTTGATTCATCATTTCAACTGTTCAAACATACCTTTTGCGATGAAGATAAATCTATTCTTTGAATACATAATAATAGTCTTTTAATGGGGACGCTCGAAATTTATTAGGGTATAGGGGTCATATTGTTAAAGTAACATCTGTAAAATTTATTGTGAATTGTTCAGTAGTGTATGGAAAATCACCATGGAAGGTTATAGAGTTCAACAACGTGTGCAGATCATCCAATTTTATTTTCAAAATCAGTGCTCCGTTCGAAAAAGGTTCCGCGCATTATGTGATATTTATCCTCGTCACAACCGTCCCGCCGAGTCGACTATTTGACGTTTGATGGACTAAGTTCGAGTCAATCGGTTTGATAAATAATCAGTCAATTCCCGTATGTCACCGATATGCAAGGTCTGCCGAAAACATCGCTGCTGTGAGTGAGAGTATACGGGAATACCCGAGGCAATGAATTTCTCGTCGTTCACAAGAACTTGGCCTTTCTGCGACTCCACCTTCTGCATCGAGACTTGGTTCTGCACCCGTATAAAATCCAACTGACCCAGGAACTTAAGGTAAACGACCATAGACAACGCCGGGTGTTCGATAATTGGGCTCTTGAGCAGTTGAAAGTTGACCCACATTTCGCAAAAAAAAAAAATCATCTTTAGCGACGTGGTCCATCTTTGAATGACTGGATATGTGAACAAGCAAAATGTTCAGATTTTGGACGATACGAATCCACACGAGATACACCAGCACCAAATGCACCCCGAGAAAGTCACTGTTTGGTGCGGATTTTGGTCTGGCGGAATCATCATTCCTTACGTCTTCCAAAACGAAATTGACATTGCCATAGCTGTTAACGGCGAGCGCTACAGATAGATGATAAGCAACTTACTGTGGTCTACACTGGATGATATGGATACCGACATGTAGTTCCAACAGGAAGGCGCTATGTAACACACAGCGCATGACACGATGGACATTCTGCACGAGCGATTTGAGGCCAAGGTTATCTCGCGCAGCGGCAACGTGAACTGGCCACTGAGATCATGCAATTTAACGCCTTTAGACTTGCTCCTTTGGGGCTATCTTAAATCGCAGGTCTATGTGAATAAAGAGCAAACAATTAATGCCCTCAAGGTCAACATAACGAACGCCATCCAGCAACTTCAGCCAGATTTATGCGGCAGAGTCATCAAGAATTGGACCTCCGAATATCAAGCAAAGCCGTGGCGGACATTTGAATGGCGTTATATTCCATACCTAATGCCATAAAATATTCTTTCAAGTAAAAGAAATTGAGAAGATATCCCACACACAGCTTATTTGCGTTTAAAAATCGAGCGTCTTGATTCGAAGACTTCTTTATCATGACTGGAATATACGGTACCGTTGTAATAAATTCGACAAAATCTTTACCGGACAAGTAGGAAAAAATGTGGAGACAAGTACATTTTGTTTTTTTTTTAGATGTTCATTTTTGTGTATACGTATATTTTATTCGATGCCATCACTGCTGAAATTATGATGTGAACGACAGATTTTTTTAACTGGCAACACCAAAACTAGGCAACTATCTGGTGCTCCATTTAAGAGAGTGCATTGCTTTATGTGTATGCTGCGGTGTCGTCAATGTTGTAGGTTAAATAACACCTATTTATTTGATTTTAAATAACAAGTATTTTTCTTTCCGATACTTGTAGCAATATTTTGAGAAAACCACTTTTTGTTTTTGAAATTGCCTCATCAACCAACCCGCGAAATCATTTAGAAGCTTGCAATATGTTGGTCATCTGTTTTAAAATGCCTGAAAAAAAATAGTACCCATGCGACGAGATTAGACACGTCAGTTTTTTTGTTCAGCTCAAATTGTTTCAAGAAACATTGCGAGTATACAGGGTACAATTTTATGTAGAGCTATCAACGTATCTGTTTTTTAAATAGGATAAGCGAATAAAATTGAAGATAAACTTGGTGCAGGAGAGACATTTATGATAAAGTCGACCCTGTCATTCTGAAAGGTACACAGTTTATGTTCATATGAATTTTTTTTCATAAAATTGACTCAAGAATATGCTCTTAAATGTTTTGTACTTACTTAGGAAACACCCTGTAGAAGCTTGCAATGGATCAGTCATCTGTTTTGAAATGCCTGAAAAAAAACTAGTACCCATACGACGTGATACCTTGATATAAAAATTAACGTGTCTAGTTAATTTTTATATTCGGTAGATTTTTTTCAACACAATACAGAGTATCCAAACTTGATGTATAACTATCAAGGTATTCTTTTAAATGGGTAAATATATTTTTGGTGAGGCATTTGGCCATTAATCCATGTGATCATTTTCATGGGGGGTCTTTGAAAAGTACAATCATAAAACCAGGTAACACAAATCCACTTAACCTATATAAATGACATTGACATCGGTTTATGAAATTCAGATGTTATTCTATGTTTATGAAATTCTATATATGAGTACTGTAAATATTTCTTAGAATACTCTCAATTGAAAATAAAATTTGGAGTGCCCGAATATATCGTTTTTATAATTTTATTCCAAATTTTAGTCCCTCACTATATAGATCTAATTTGTTGTTTTATATTTTATTCAATATCTATATATTGTATATATTAGTAATTTCGTGTCACTGAAATAATAGCCTTGGTTGGACTTGACTTGATTATATTAAAGACTATGAGTAGAACACGTTTTCGTTATACATGATATATTAATTATTGTTGCAAATATTTTACTTGTAAATTGTAATCATAACCTAATTTTATCCTTAAGACTATTTCCATTGAATTGAATTGTCTTTATGTGCAATTTTTATTTATTATTTTATTTACACATAACTAGTCAGTTTGTGTATCGCTAAGTGCAATCTCATGTTTCTGTTTGAGTGGCCTGAAAACTTTTCTGAATGGGAGTAATTACCCAACATTTCTTGACTATAATCATATTTCATATCTAATGGAGCTCCGAAGGCTGTAGGAACGTAAGCCGTTTTATATATTTACCGAGATTTTATAACGTTTGTGCGATCTCTAAAAAGGAATAAGAATTCATTAGAGAAGTTGAGTTTCCTCGTTTAGATCGTTGAGTCTAGAAAAGTTTTCGGTAATAGCGTAGCCTTGTCAGATTTCCGTGGATATTACGAGCAGCAAGAGGTAGAATGTATACTTTGTAGTACAGTACATATATCCATTATAAGATATTTGATATGGTTTGTGAACCGTGCATTTTTCGAGAACCAGCCTATAATAATCTTTCTTGTTTATTATTAAAATTATAAATTTTTATAGAATATTGCATATTTCGTAATCATATTTTATGTCTCACATATATTCTAATTCTTCTCCAAGTAATCGGAATGAACGTCAACCTATGACTTTTAAAATGAACACCCTGTATATTGTTAGATATTCTCGTATATATTAGATATTTTTATTTTGAATAGTTATTTTATTTATATAACTAAAAATTATGTCTTTAATTGTTTGAAGTGTTTGAATTTTGATTGCAAGTGAGAAACGGTTAAAGGTGGCTATGAACATTTTGACATCTATGACTTATGTCGAAAATAGTGATAAAGCTCGTAAGAGATACACTAAAGCAGTAGAAGTATTCCATTGGAGAAACTCCATATATATAATATATAAGAAGGGAATACAAAAATCATGTCAATTATTAATTCAAAGGGAATGGTATTAGATTATTTTCTACCCGAATGTCTAAAAATGTACAGAGTTATACCAGGTGGCTTAAAGTGGATGCTCTACTAAAAGTATCTCAAGAATGAATACGCATACTTCTCTGAAACTGTAGGTGTGCATATAATCCTTAAAGTTCTCTAAAACGGAAATATTTTGATTGTTATAGCAAGTCGAGGTCAACTTCCTTATTTTAAATGGAGAATGCTGTATATTGTTGCATATATGAATTCTTAATACTTCCATGTTACCAAGTTTAGCCGTTTTTGAGAAAATTTGGTTTTTGTCAAAAAAAAAGGGGTAAATTCACTATCTAACATAAAATTATCCTATTTTTACCTCATGAGAACTAAAGCGGCAATATTTACAGATTTGATGGTCCCATGGTTAGGCTTTCTGATTTTTTAAGTTCCCATATTTCATACAGGGTGTTGAAGATTTGACGTCGAGTTTGGTTAACTACAAGCCATCAAAACTTGACTTCTTTAAATAGAACACCCCGTATATTTTTTTATACTTTGGATTGTTTGGATTGTAAAAAACATTTTTAACCTAAAAAAATTAATAAGAAATGGAAAATTCACCCTTAAATTGATTTTTAACAAAAACGACAAAATCACTCCGAACACAATAAAAAAAAATCGTAGCGCTTTGAAATTCTTAAGTTTTCTTTGTGATACCTTGAGGTTGAAAAGTTTACCTTTTTCAATCAATAGTCTCACACCGAATTTTTTTTTTATCAAAAACCAATAACTACAACTTATAAAGAATACATTGCTGATTTTTAAATCCTACTTGAATTTTCTGTACGATCATTATTTTCCAAGTAATTAATTACTAAAAGTCGAAACTGACTTTTTGCTTTGAACGACGATAACTCAGCAAAAAATCATCGTACAAGGCTTTTAGACCGCTCAAATTAAAGATGATAAAATTATCTAAAAAATATTTATAAAGGATTCACTGAAAACGATTTATGGAAGCCCGTGGACTCTTTGAAAGGCAAGCCAAATTTGGAATGAAATTTTTTCGATGGTTTTCCTTTGATTACTCAAAAACTGCTGATGACAAAAAAAAAAAATTGAACTGACGATCTGAAAACTGGAAACAAGTTACTTCAATTAACTTTTTTTAAAATTGCTCTGCGATTTTTTTTCTCCAAGTTACAGCCAGCCCTTTCAAAATCACCTAAAGATTTTTTTACATCCCTTAATTTTTGTTCCTACTGTATATTAAAAATAAATAAGAAGAATATAGACTGGAGTGGTATTCGAACAACGCATGGTATATAAGCTCAATATTTGTGGTGGATTTTTATAATATCGCCTCGTTCTCCTTCTACAAAATAAAACTAACACTCTTTACAATGCCCGTGAAAATATACTTTGTACATTATATTTGCAATCTTTTCCTTCTCTATTCACATCACATGTAAGTGACGAAAATGTTGCTAGGGGTTGTAATATTTTTGTATTACATGATATAATTTATCTGGTAAATTTTGATCCAAAACGACTCCGTTCAGCTTTAAACCCTCCGCATGTTTCATCGTATTTTCGATATGCAAAAACTGAATCATTGCAGTCTGCCTTCAATTAAAAAACTAATACTATGACGTCATTATTTATTTTAATAATCTTTGTTATAAATGTAATAAATGAACATTCGTCGTTCCACACGCTTCCTCATGTATTTGATAGTAAACTTGGTTGATATTGACATAATTATGTACACTACACTTACGCAATTTATATTATAGCTGTAAACTGACTAGATGATATTGCTCGAAGACTAAAAATACTCGGTGAATAATTCTACTTCGTTTATCTAAGCATTTTACTCGAATATTTATTAGTTACGATTAAAAATAGAAAACATACTACGACTTACCTTGCGCCTCCACCATTTTCTCGAATGTTCAAAATATTTTGCTTTTTATCTTTCAGTTAAATGCCAATGAAAATTAGAGCTCACAGTAAATCTGAATAACAGTCGATATACGATGGGCATCGAGTCAATGTATTATAGGACTATACAGGGTATTGGATTATTATCTAACAATATAGTGTCAAAATATTACCAGAAGTTTAAGGTGGACGTTTTATTTACTTCTGTAAATATAACAGTGGCCTTGAAATTCTTTACTTGACAGCGAGATGATACGCTGTCAACACATATATAACATAAGAACGTATTGTGGATTTAATATCAGCCTTTCTATCAACACAGTTCTGCTATGTTTTAAGAATTTGCTTAATTTACACATTTATCACGTTTTATAGTCACTAATACCAGTAATTAACACCTATAATTTGTGAAGGCTTCATGTTTCGTTTCTTGTTAATATCTCTATTTACTAAACGGCTGTTTTCGTGTGTGTGTCACGAAATTTTTAGGCCGACGTACGAAATGCTTTTCGTTCGAATTTCGGCGTTTTGACAAAATCAATATAATAAATCGACCCTTGCGAACAACGTGGTAACATTTGTTTTTTAATCCGAAGCCTCTAGAGGCATGCTCCGGAGGTGCCTTCGATATGAGCGAGAAGGCGGCGCAATATTATTCCGATTTGTTTACTCGTTTTTTATTAACGTCGATTAAGGAAGTAGAAGAAGTCAAATCGGGTGGCCAAAGTGGAATCAATACTATGTTATATTGTATTTTTTTATGTAAAGTTTTGAAAACTTTATTCAAATAATTTCTGATTATTGATAAAAAATGAAGTTTTATTATCTCATATTTCAACAGCGTATCGCATTCATGTATTAATTCGACAATCATAATTCGACACGTGAACTATGAACATTAATAAACATAATAACTTTTTGGAGCATTAATTATTGTTGTAATAGAAGAATCGTGTGCATTAACGAAGGCGTATAAAGCCTATGGTGTCCTTAAGTACAGTGTGTTATATTCACATAATTTTTCCGTATGTAGACTAACAAACACATTCGGGAACAGTACTTTTCCTAATGAATTCGCTGATACTTAAAAACCGCGGATTTTTTTCTTATATTGTAGTTTCAACAAATTGTATTTCCCGAAGGCTTCTTCAGTACTCTCTTAAACCCCTTAAATATTCTTAAGGCTTCTCGCACTACCATATGGGTTTCTTTTATTTCTCTCAGGCTTTCCTAGTTCTGGACTACATATTTCTTGCTTTAACAACATTAAGCAATAGCTCAAATGTCCCTAAGGCTGCTTCAGAATTTGTCGACTCTCTCGATTTTCTTAAAACATCTCACACGACTATATGGCTTCCTCTGACTTCTCTCAAACATTACTGGCTGCGAACTACGTGTTTCTTGCTTTAAAATAGCAACAGCTCGAATGTCCCTAAGGCTGCTTCAGAATTCGTTGACTCTGGATTTCCTTACAACATCTCACACCACCATATTATTTCCTCTGACTTCTCTCAAACTTGAACTGCATGTTTCTCGCTTTACAATGACAAATGCTTAAATATCCCTGCTGCTCCAGAATTCTTTACTACTCTCTGGACCTTCTTAAAGCTTCTCACATGATCATATGATTTTTTCTAACTTCTCTTAGACTTTCTTGTCTCCGAACTGCGTTTCACGCTTTAAAATACCAACAGCCCAAATGTCCCTAAGGCTTCTTCAAAGTTCGTTGACTCGCTAGACTTTATAAAACATCTCGCACTACCAGATGGCTTCCTCTGATTTATCTCAGATTTTCCTGGCTCCAAAGTGCATGTCTCTGGCCAAGCTCCCAATACCATTAGCTCAAATGTCTTTAATAAAACTTTTCATCAATATAATGCAAAGTTTTACTATCAGAGGGTAACATTCAAACTACAGAAATAAGGAGTTTTATACCCCAACCCATCTGCAAATGCCTTATATAATAAGGACTAAACAAATTAGGTCAAAACAGCTATTCTCCTGGCTATATGCCAAACGCCGAGCGCTGAATTACATGACAAAATTTGTCGTATTTTTGTCTAACAGAGTTAGCACTAAAAATACAGTGATTGTTCTAAAACCACCAAGAAAGATGCAAAGTGTCACCTATCTCAGGATATCGTTAACTGCAGACCGGTTTCGACCTTTCTATCTTGGGTCTCGTCAGTGCAGTGTAAACGAGTATACCTTCGACAGATAAAGCTCACATCTAGTAGACGTTGCTACGTTCCACCGCAGTAGAACGTACCAAATGCCATCTCTTGGTAGTTTCGAACAATCTAAATCGAAGTAAAAACCTGAGATCATCAATATAATGCAAAGTTTCACTATCAGAGGGTAACATTCAAACTACAGAAATAAGGAGTTTATACTCCAACCCATCTGCAAATACCTTACATAATAAGGACTATGCAAAGTTTTACTATCAGAGGGTATCATTTAAACTACAGAAATAAGGAGTTTATACTCCTTAGTAAAGTAAAATATAGTAATACTTTGCAGTATATTGATGATCTCAAGTTTTTACTTCGATTTAGATTGTTCGACATTTCCTCCACAACTTCTTACATATTCTTAAAGGCGGCCAGTGCTTTATAACCCCTTCAGTATTTCCTGTTTAGAATGCCTTAAAACTTCCCCGAAAGTCACCCCTTCCAAGTTCGTAGACTCCAGATCTTACTGTAGGTTCTCCCTTGAGCTTTTCCCATAATAAATCTTGGAAACGGAAAATATTGAAGATCTTTAGAAGTAATGGTCAATAAACATTAGTCGGTTTTAAGTATCTTTTATATTTGCTTTGTGCCATTTACTATTATATTTTTGTATGTTTATTCATTGTGGTGTCTTTTACATTAAACATTTTTCAGGAAGTTAAATTAGAGGTTAAAGTTTCTTGGAAATTATTTTTTTAATTATCGGCGCCCTTTCTGAGATTGAAGTGGTTCATAAAATATGGAAAATTAAGATGAGGATAAAATGGTGTGTCTAAAATATAAAAATATGTACATGATGTTCTCGAGTCGTGGAACGGATCTGTTGTATAAAAATACAATTTAATAAAATCTATGAATCATGATATATTTCCTTGACAAAAAAAAATAATGAAAAGGCAATGATATTTTATTAATTCAAAAACATTATATCTTATACAGGGTGTTAGGATAGTTCCTGGCGTAACTTCACGTATACATTCCTCAGATATTAAGCAAGGATAAAATGGTGTATAAAATAAAAATATATACACAGGATGTTCTCGAGTTGTGCTAAAGAAAATGGATTACTTTATACGTTATTTATGTCAGAAAAAACACTTAGTTTTTACAGGGAGGCATTGTCTAAAAAGTTTGATGATATGCCTATATTAAATTTAATCAATAGTTTCAAATATCAAAAGGCGCCAAAATAAAAAGAAGGAGGTGCTACTCGCATACTCATGCCCTTTAAAGATGTTTTTTTTTCAATATTTGACCTTGGTCCAAACACGTATGCATACTATGGGCACAAAAAAAACATTTGAATGTATAATATCTGTTTCATTATATTTTATATCACTCGGTTAACAAAATATCCATTAAACGAATAATAATGGATCTGTTGTATACAAAAAGAAACAGTTTAATAAAATTTATCAATTATGATATATTAAACAAAAAATAAGGCAATGATATTTTATTAATTCAAAAACTATATATCTTATACAGGGTATCAGGATAGTTCCTGGCATAACTTTATGTATACATCCCTGAGACACCAAGTAAGAATAAAATGGTGTATAAAATAAAAAAAATATCTACAGGGTGTTCTCGGGTTGTGTTAAAGGAAATAGAGAATAGCGGACGTTCTTTTTGTCATTAAAAAAGCTAAAACTTGGCTTTTACAGGGAAGACACTGCCCAAAAAGTTTGACGGTATGCCGATATTAAATTTAATCGATTTTTTCAAAAATAAAAAGGCGTCATAATAAAGATAACGTTTGACTTTGACAATAAATTCTCTAGCATAGCTCTATGTCGAAAAGAAGTAACGGTGAGTGCAACACCGTTTGCGTTTTCATAAAAGTAAAGGCCAATAATGTCAGATGCATTCATTGCCACCTTGTATTTCAGGCCACCTTGTATAAATCCAGAGTAAGAAAATCTCAAGAACCATTAAATTTAAGTAAAGGGAAAGCGATTGGCAGTCTTCTTATTCTTAAAGAAATGAATGGAACCCAAACTCGGCAATACTAGAAAGATATGCACGATACTAGCTATCTCCAACTATATTTTTTAAATCCACGGCCACCCTTGATCGTGAAGATACATGAAGATACTAATTCTGGGTGGTTCAATATCATGCTGAAGAAGGCTTTAGAGGTACGGTCTGATACTGAAACCCCAAATATTTTACGCATATTCAAATATGACGAATTGGAATACTTAAATCGCCTACATATCCCGCCTTTAGCAAGTCCGAATCAATGGCAATTACCAAAGCGATAAGGTGATTGTAATGCAGGCCGCAAGTAAGGCAAGTAATCCATTTCGAATGTCACCGAATGTGAATAAATCACAGTAGGTGATGTTGCGATACAATCTGCCGCCCACCTGCGCTACAAACAGGTGATTTAATAAGCAAAAAGTAGGTTGTGTGTGGTATTAAGTAATTACATTGTACGAGTTTCCATTCTATTCATCGGTAATAAGAATTAACAGCGTGGTGCCGATTTTTAATATGATTCCTGAAAATGATATAAATTTCAGTATTGAAGCTTTTACATAATTGCAAACGGCTGTGACACACTTTTAGTCCCTTCGGGTGCCCATACGGGAACGGAGAAAAAAGCGTAAAAATTAATTAAATTATTGCATACAGGATGATTGAAAAATATACATTAAGTATTATTATATTAAACAGTTATTAATTATAATTATCACAATAATAACTACAACGATTATTACTAATACACCATAGTACCATCTCTCGTGTTAATGTAAGCTTGACTTCGTCTCTCTATAATTAATCCATTCATGGTGTGAAAGATTAGGTTTGTTATCCTCCTATAGGAGTAAGGACGAAATCAAGAACGCAGAAACTGAGTGGGAGGGTATCAAGAATAGTCTAGCTTCCGCGGCTACGGACGTTTTAGAACACGATAAAAGGGAAGCTAGGAAGCCCTGGATAACGAACGAAATCTTAAACTTAATACAAAAGAGACGAGGCTACAAAAACAGACGAGACGAGAAAGGACTGAAAACTTATAAGTCAATAAAATGGGAAATCATTAGAAAATGTAGAAAAGCGAAAGAACAATGGATAGAGGATAAATGCAAAGAAGTAGAAGATAAGTTGCAAGTAGGTAAGACCGATGAGGCTTACAAAATAATTAAGAGGAACTTCAGGGATATAGGAACAATAAGTAGAAACGTTAGGAGTCAATCGGGGGACATACTGATAGGAAGAGAGGAGAAAGCGGATAGATGGAAGCAGTACTTAGGAAATTTATACGAGGGTCAGGAATTAGGAGATATATTAGAGGAAGAATCTAGTATCGATAGGGAAGATGTAGGAAAACCTATATTGAGAGAGGAATTTGAAATAGCACTAAGGGGGCTAAAGAATAATAGAGCGCCGGGTGTAGATAAAATACAGGCGGAAATTTTGAAATGTGCGGGACAGAAAGTAGTAAATAGGATGTTTGAACTGGTAAAATACATATACGAAACGGGCGAGATACCGGAGGATTATAAGAGGAACATTATCGTTACTATACCGAAAAACAGAGGAGCCGACAAATGCGAGAACTTTAGAACGATTAGCCTAACTTCCCACGCGTCAAAAATCTTAACCAGAATAGTGCAGAAGAGGATGGAAAATAGAGCGGAGGAAATACTAGGAGAAGACCAATTCGGGTTTAGGCGAAATAGGGGAACTCACGAAGCTATTCTGGCGCTAAGAGTAATGTTAGAGAAAACAATAGAAAAAGGAAAGAACGCTTATATAGGATTTGTAGATTTAGAAAAAGCTTTTGATAACGTAAGATGGGAAAAAATGTTCGAGATACTAAAGAGCGCGGGAATGAAGTATAGAGATAGGAGAGTAGTACACAATCTATACAAAGAGCAAACTGCTGTTATAGAAGTAGAAGGGGAAAAAAGGGAAGTAGGTATTAAGAAAGGAGTAAGACAAGGATGTACGCTATCACCACTAATTTTTAATCTGTACATCGAAGAGGCGATTAATGTGGTAAAAGATAGAGTGGATTTCGGGCTTAAAGTACAGGGACAGAAACTAAAAATGCTGAGATTCGCGGATGATATAGCAGTATTAGCATCTAGTAAGGAGGAATTAGAATCGGCATTGAACGAAATGGAGGCAGTGTTGACAGAGGAATACGGAATGAGGGTGAATAAAAACAAAACTAAAGTGTTAGTGTGCAGAGGGTGCGAGAGCAGAGCAAAAACGAAAGTACAAATTAATAATGAAAGATTGGAGGAAGTTAAAGACTTCACTTATTTAGGAAGTAAAATAAATTGGGATGGAAGAAGCGATAAAGACATAAAACAAAGAATAGCGCAGGGTCGAGTAGCTTTTAACAAAAAGAAAGCACTTTTATGCTCGGGGGTAATAAACTTAGAAACAAGGAAGAGATTTTTGAAAACATATGTATGGAGCACGGCACTATACGGTTGCGAAACCTGGACGGTAGGGGAAGCAAGTAGGAAGAAATTAGAAGCTTTTGAGATGTGGTGTTACCGAAGAATGATGAAAATACCATGGACTAATAGGGTTAGAAACGAAGAAGTATTGGAGAAAGTCGGCGAGAAAAGAAGTATGTGGAAAAACTTAAAGAAGAGAAGAGATAGAATGGTAGGCCACTTGCTGAGACATGGGGGAATAGTCCGCGATATTTTGGAGGCAGAAATAGGAGTGAAGAAAGGCAGAGGTAGGCCTAGATTAGACTACTGCTCGCAAATAGTAAGGGATGTAGGTTGTAGCACAATTAGCGAAATGCGTAGGTTAGCACAAGATAGGAGAAGCTGGAGGTTAGCGTCCAACCAGTCTTAGGACTGATGACCTAATGATGATGATCCTCCTATTGTAACTTTTATCAGTTCCTTAGACAGTGAAGGCTGTAAACATCAAGAAGTTATCCTCTTAAGAAGGTCTCAGGTATTATCTATGGGATTTAAGTCGGGCGATATAATTTGCCTTTCCATATAGGTGATTCTGTCTTCCTCTAAAAATTTGTGGACAGCATTGGTTCTATATAAATCACCTATAAAAAAATTACCTCCAACCACTTGTCCCTATTGTCGAACATGTCTCTGAAACATGTGTTCGGTGCAATTTTAACCATTTAATGTACCTGGAATTAGAACCAATACCATTCCTTCATCAACCATTACATCTGCCCAAAACGTGATACTTTCTCCACGATATGGAACAGTAGATCTGAATCCCATTTTGATCTGCAGACTTATTATCGGAAGTTTGAATTTCATCCAAAAATATCACGTATCTCTAAAAACCCACCTGGAATGATTGGCACTAATTTTGGTATTCCTGTAGGCCTCCTATGATGTAATTTATAGCTACCTAACCAGCCAGCCTTTTCAAGTTTGGAAACAGAAAATAATCCGAGGGGGCTAAATCGGGTGAATAGGGTGCGCGAGGAAGCAATTCGAACTTTAACTCATTGATTTTGGCCATTGCGATAACGGATGTATGAACTGGTGCATTGCTTTGATGAAACAAAATTCTCTTTTTCGCCAAATGCAGCCGTTTTTTCTTGATTTCATCACTCAAATGCTACAATAAGTTCGCATAATACTAGCCGTTGATTGTTTTTGCTTTCTAAAGATAATCAATGAAAATTATCCCACGCATATCCCAAACAACTGACGCCAAGTCCTTGACTGCAGATAGAACTGTCTTCGCCTTCTTTGAAACCGATTCTCTCTCAATCCATTGTTTTGACTATTCCTTCGTCTTAGGTGTGAGGTAATGGATCCAAATTTCATCCACGGTTATGAATCGATGCAAAAACTCGGCATTATTCCCGTGAACCTTCGCCAAACACCCGATTGAAACAACCTCACGACGCTGTTTTTGTTCCATTGTGAGTAATCGCTGCACCCATTTTGCGCACAGCTTCTTCATCTTTAAATTTTCAGTCAATATGCGATGTACAGCACTTTTTGAAACGCCTACCGTGTCAGCTAGTTTGCGCACTTTTAGTCGACGGTCATCTAATACCATTTTGTGGATTTTATTCACTATTTCTGGCGTTGTCACATCATTTGGTCGACCACTGTGACGTTCGTCTTGGAGGCTCGTACGGCTTCGTTTAAACTTTGCTACCCAATATTTTATTGTTGTAAACGATGGAGCAGACTCCCTCAAAGTAGAATCTAGCTCCGCTTTGATATCAGTTGAACTGAGGCCTTTCAAAAGAAAGTATTGTATAGATGACAGTTACATAACGGCGGCAATTTTTTCCATGTTTACAAACTCACTGAGAGCATTCTCTATTGATGGCTGCCAAACAAATATTAAACAACGCAGCGTCGTCAAACTTCAAACTTGAACTTTATGAAGTTGGTACTTTCCACCAGTCATTCTTTTCAAACAACAACCACTATCTATATGTCAGGTCGGGTACCTACTTCTGGGACTACCCTCGTATTATGGTACAAACTAAATGAAAAATCATGGCCTTTACTCTTTCTTGAAAATATTATTTAGGTGGCTGAAACTAAGCCATTTGGAGAATACTTGCGGTATTATGTGTATTCCCTTTAATCAGCAGATTTATTAATGCATCTGTATATGTGCAGATATATCTTGATAGTAATACTACCCCCGGCCCCGGCAGGAGGATATGTCGTTTCTTATTCGAACATGAATTTAAACAAATTGTCTATTATCGAGAACCTACTATTTAAAGACGTTTAAAAATCTTTATGCTATTACAGTACTGGCCTTCTAGTTTTCTAAAACTAAAATATGTTAACGGGGAATTACGTTAACTTTATAGAGAAGACAACACTTAGTTGAAACGTTTTATTTGACGTCTAATTACATTCTGATTACCATGCCGGATGATTCTGAATTTAAAGGGTTCGTTATCATCAGGCGTGGGTTACAAATAATAAGTTTATCTGTGGTTCGGATGCATAACATGTTTAGTTACGAACCGCAGACGGACAGATAACAAAAATAAAAACAGTGATAATAATTGTTCGTTATATTACTCCTCCCGCCGAAGATGGAGGACTATGGGACTCCATTGGGTCCTTGTGGGTTTTCCTCTTCCTTTGGAATGAACTGGAAACTTGTAGGAGCAACTTGGGCAACTTCGTGTTATTGGTCCAAATGAAATAACCAATTCCGAAGAGGAGCAGGATTAGTAAAGCATAGACTATCCACTTGACATGCCGGTTCTCTTCCGTAGTTATAATTGGTTGGATTCTTAAGTTGTCTATTTCTCGGGAGAGTTCGTGTATTTTCTCCAAGGGAACGTTTTCCATGGTTATATTTACGAATCTCGGTTCTTGATATGTCATATTTATCGGGGGAAGAAATCTGGTGGCTTTTAAGCGTTTCGTACTTTGGTATATAAATTCTTCATTATTTATTTGAAATTGGCATCCTTTGTGAAGAGTCAGTATCATTGGTTCGTAGGCAGGCACTTGGATGGATTCTTCGTTTTGACATGCCAGTTTACCTATTGTCGGTTGAGTGGCGTGTATTAGTAGTTGGTTAGGTTGAATTTCTTCAATTATTGTTTTACTAGGAGGTAAAACAAAAGTGCATGAACTGGCATTGTTGTTTTGGATTAGTTCTCGAATACAGTTGTCTTGAGTGGTTGTTTGTGAACATAAATAAGCTGCGTCGGTGTGAGTGCATTCTTTATTTGAAGTGATGATTTCCTTCTCGTGTTCCAAAATATAAGGGAATGAGGTAATAAGGATTTTTCTTTTAAAAGGTACAGGTATGATTTTTTGAAGATTGAATTCTTGGGGAAGGAAGATCGGTATGGAAAATTGGACGTATAATTTTTCGTCATTTAAGTGTGTTTTTAGAGATATCAGATGATAATAATTATGCAACTGAGTTTTTACTATTTCTTGTGGTGTGTATATTTTGTATAGGATGCTAAAGATTTCTCTTAATTGGTTATATGAAATGAGGTCATTTGATATAATCCCTATATGGGAGAACATTACTATTTCGCCCAATTCACTTAAGTAATTATTGAGTATGAGACAATTATTTATAATAGTTTGTAAGACAAGATAAATTTCATGTTTCTTTAGTGTCTGAGATAATTTTTCTAGATTTTCGATCAAGAGATTTAAGTGTTCGTCGTTTTCGTTAATAATTTTTAAAACCTGTTCCAGATTTAATGTTAAATGTTTGAGAATTGATAATTGCTCTTTCTGTTGGGATTTTGTAGAATATTGATTTATTTCTAATGTTTTAAGTCGTTTTTCGATGGATTGTCTATCGTCGTCTGACATAGTACCAAAGAGTTTTGATTCTATTGTTCCTACGAAGTTCAAGAGTCCGCGTTTTTGTCGAGGTTGAAAAGTTAGTGAATTGAATTTATTTATTGCATTTAGAAGAGTTATGTTAAATTGTTGGATTATTGTTTGGTCTAGAAATTTGTCGTTGTCTTTCATAGATATCAGTCGGTCAGAGAGTGAATCGAGTTGTTTCTTTATCGGTTTTAGGTCTAATAGTTGAATGAATTCATGAAAGTGATTTGTTATTTTAGCAGGTCCTAGCTTGATGAGGAGTATTGGGTTTTTTATCGTTACTGGGTTTTGATTTGAATAGTTGAGCAAGAGGAATATCATCAGAATCAGAGTCTTCATTTGTGATGTTCGTTGAGGGTCCTGCAACAACAGAATCCTGTGTCAGTTTCTTTGTTTTCTTTATATTTCTTTTATGTTGTTTGCCTTTTGACGTACTAGGAGTTATTATATGATCTGAAAGAACTTGTACTTTGACAAATTTTGGTTTTGTCTTGGAATATTGTGCGCGTTGATTTTTAATAAAGATTTCTTGATTAGGTATCAGTGGTTCGGGATCTTTAGTCTTTTCATTAATTCGACTTATTATTCTTTCTTTGTTGTGTTCTATTTTATTTTTTATTTCTTCATTTAGTTTTTGTTGTAATATTTTATGACGATTAACGTAATCTGTGACGATTTCGGCTTGTGTTAACTCGGTAGAGGTTTTATTTAGTAAGATATCGAAAGGGCTCCTCTTTGTGACGGTGTGTATTGAATTATTGTATCCTAATAGGGCGAGGGATATCAGGTGTTCGTGGTTCATTTTTGGATCTTGTAATTTTAAAGTTCGAATAGAGTCGATGAGGGTCGAATGAAATCGTTCTACTGGAGCATTTGATGTGGAAGAACTAACGCTAGTATAGTGTATTGTTATATTGTGTAGTTTACAAAATTCTTTTAGTAAAGAATTATTGAATTCGGTGCCTTGATCACATATAATTTGGTTGGGTTTTCCATAGTGGGATATAAATTTCAGAAAAGTATCTATTATAATTAACCCTGTTCTACTTTTTATATGATAGGCTTGTCCTAATTTTGAAAAGGGATCGAAGATAGTGAGATATAGATTTGTATCAAAAGAAAACGTATCTAAATGAAGTATCTCTAAAGGTTTGTCTGGTGTTATAGTTTTTTGCAATGGCGGTTTTTGGGGCTGTCTGTCGTATTTGGCTTGGTTGCAAATTGAGCAGTTATTAATGAATCTTGTTATTTGGTTATTCATGTTCGGCCAGTAGTATTTTTCTGATAGGGCTAATCTTATTGATTCTATGCCACGATGTACGGTATTATTTTCGTGTTGAACTCTAATGAGCTTTTCTTGTTCTTCAGTTTCATCAATGTCTAGCAATAATTTGTTGTTAATTTGGAATTTGGTTTTATCATTAAAATACTTAGGGATATTAATTTCAAAGGACCTTTGTACTTTTATGTCGTTAAAATAGAGACAGTTTAACTCGTTGGGTTTTGAGATGCAAGCTAATATTTCCATTTCTTTCGTTGTGAGTAAGTTTTCATTGAGGAGTAGATTATGGCGAATTTTTGTTTTATTGAAAAGGTGTTCTTTACTATATCCGTAGTCTTGTAGGAGATGTCCACGGGTGATAATAATTTGGTTTTTAAAATTATTAATAGGTTGATCCGATATAGGAATAGTGCAAATTGGGTTTTCGAGGGAAGTGTGTACTGTTTCATTGTCATGATTGTTGTGTGGTGAAATCTGCTCTGCTTTCTCAGGGGCTATACGTTCAGATTCTTCTATGATTTCGTCGAGTATTCTCTGAAAGTCTGAATCATCGACTTGGGGTGCTGTGGATATATTGTCATTATCATTATCGAAAGTATTAATTTCATTGTCGAGTTTGATTCGCGATAGAGCATCAGCTGCTAAATTTTCTTTGCCTTTCTTATATATGATATCATACTCGAATTCTTCTAGTTTTAGGCGCCAACGTACTAGTCGAGATTGAGGTTCTTTTAGATTAAATAACCATTGTAGTGGTTTATGATCTGTTTGAATTTGGAATTTTCTCCCAAATAAGTATGGTCGAAAATACTTGGTGGCCCAAACAATTGCCAGAAGTTCTTTTTCTATTGTGCTGTAGTTTATCTCAGCTGGGTTAAGAGTTCTTGATGCATAGCTGATAGGGTGTCCATTTTGTGATAATATGGCACCGATGGCAAAATTGGATGCGTCTGTAGTCAATGTGAATTGTTTGGAAAAATCTGGATAAGCTAATACAGGTTCGTTGCATAACAGATTTTTGCAGAGATTGAACGTATCAAGAAATTCAGGAGTATGCGTTATTTTTTCTCCCTTTTTTAAACATCTGGTTAGAGGTTTAGTTATTTTGGCGAAATTGTTTATAAATTTTCGATAGAAACCAAGTAATCCGAGGAAAGACTTAATTTCTTTAGCCGTTCTTGGTATAGGGAAGTTTTTTATTGACTTTATTTTATCTGGGTTAGGTTTAATGCCTGAAGGTGTGATTATGTGTCCTAAGAAGGATGTTTCCTTTTTTAAAAATTCCGATTTGTCTAGTTGGATCTTTAGGTTTGCTTTTTGTAGTGTTTTAAATACTAGTTTTAAATTTTGCATATGTTCCTGAAGGGACGTTGAAAAAATTATTATATCATCCATGTATACGAGGCATATTTTGTGTTGTAAATCGCGTAAGACGTTGTCCATAACCCTTTGAAAGGTTGCAGGTGCGTTCTTCAAGCCGAATGGCATTCGTAAGAACTCATAATGCCCGTTTTCCGTATTAAATGCTGTTTTCTGTATACTTTCTGGAGATATCTCGATCTGGTGAAACCCGGAGGCAAGGTCCAGCGTAGTGAAGTATTGACATCTACCTAATTTGTCTAAAATATCAGTTATATTAGGAATTGGATACCGGTCCGTTATTGTTTTATCATTAATCTTCCTGTAATCTACGACGATTCGCCATTTACGTTGTCCAGAGGCGTCCAATTTCTTTGGAACTATCCAAATGGGGCTGCTCCATGGACTAGAACTAGGGCGTATAATATTATCGTCTAGCATTTTCTGTATTTGATTTTGAACTTCCTCTCTGTGAACGTGGGGGTAGCGATATGTTTTTGTATGTACAGGTATTTCGTCTGTAGTTTTTATGTGATGTTTAGTTTGATTCGTAAAGGTTAGTGGGTCGTTCGGAAAATGGAATACATCTGGATGTTCCTTACATAGTTTTACCAGGAGGTTTCTTTCTTCTTTATTTAGATGTTCAATCCTGATTAGAGATGGAATTTGTTTGATTTTTTGGTCTCTTGTTAGTTGGGAATCTTGTGTAGTGATGCCAGGGCTATAAGGTTCGAAATCATCGAAAGGTTGTACCTGTATGGGTTTTGTAAAATATGCAGTTTCCGTTTGATCTGAGTAGTTGTATATTTCTACAAGGGCTAGTCCATTATTGGCTTTAGATATTGATTGAGGTATTTTTAAATTTTTGTTCGTTAGTCCGGGGATTAGTATCTCTCCGTCGTCTATTGATACTGGTATTTCCGTTCTTAGTATCTCGAAGGCATTGATAGTTACTCGCCTGGTTAATTCGTGTGGTTTTCGAAAATATATCGGTAATTGGAAATTGTTACCAATTAAGACATTGTTCGAAAAGTCTAACTGAATACTAAATTTAGTTAACAAATCTAATCCTATTAATCCATCAAAGAAACTGTGGAAATCGTAAAGCAAAAATTCTAATGGTTGGTTTTGAAAATTGAATTCAGAAAAGGCAGGAATGTGTGCTTTAAATTTACAATCAGCGATTCCGATTAACGTTTTTAATTTAGATGTGTATTGGAAAATCTCTTCTGGACAAATTTTTTGAATTATGTCTGGTCGAATTATACTGTTAGTAGCACCGGAGTCTATGAGTAATCGTAAAGGTGGATACGGGGGTTGTTGAATAATTATGTAAGATAAAGGGGCGGCTACTGAAATTTTGTGAGTTTCTATGTTTGGTTGTTCTGAGTGGTGTCCATGTGAAAATTTTGTTCTTTTCCATTCTTCTTGTGAAGGCTGGTCATAGTTTTCTTCTTCGTAAGAGTTTTCAAACGTTGTTGAGGGAACTTCTTCTGTTGGTATTTCTAATTCCGAATGTGCAAGGGGTTGTCCTGTATAAGGGTCGAATAATGGAGTTGGTGGTGTCATATCTAGTTCTTGGTGAAACAGTTCTTCGGAGGAAAATGTAGGCCTTTGGTTCATGGGATGTTTGTGTTGAATAGCTGTCGGTTTCGAGCTTGCATAACTTATACCTGACATAGGGGTCGGTTTGTATAAGTTGTGATGCGGAGTTTTGAAGTTTGGTTTGAATACGTTTGCTTTCCCGAAGACTTGAGTATTGGTAGGGAAATGTCTTTTTATTTCCCTTGGTTGTACATTGAATCCTTGTTGTGGAAATGAATTTTGAAAGTAATTATTTGAGTTGTTAAATGGTGGCTTGTGATTTGAATATGTTGGTCGCGTTATGTTTGTTGGGCTTATTTTCTGTTTAACTTGACTTAATGATAATTGTTTAAATTCGTCATATTTTACCTGTTCGTCGATAAATGTCATTGCTTGTTCTAAGTTATCAATAATGGGGTTATTTCGTAACATGTTTTCATAATTAGTGGGTAAGTTCATTTTATATTTATTAAAAATCTGTCGTTGGTAAAATGAGGTTTGACCGTTTTTCTCTTCTTGTGTAATATTTGACATTTGAATTTTCGTTATTAATTTTGATTTTAATTCAATTAGTCGGTTTCCGAATTCTAGCAAGGTTTCTTTTGGGTTTAATCTAGTAAATTGCAGTTCTTGTTCTAAAGTTAATATATTACGATTGTCGCTAAAATTTTGTGTAAATAGGGCTTTAATTTGAGGCCAGGTAATTATATCAGGACGGCTAGCTAATAATAGTTGCGCTTTTCCTGTAATTTTTTGTTTGATGCAGCTTAAAACTATTTTATGTTGTAGTAGACTGTTTGTTGGATTAGCTTCAATTAAGTTATCAACAGCGTCAAAGAAATTAGAAAGAGTCAATTCGTTCCCATTAAAATGTGGAATGAATTCTGCGAGGTTACGTAGTTTTTGTAAATCGAGAGTGTCCATGTTAAGGTTTTCTAAGTTATCTAATGAAATATTTCTTGGTCTTACACTTGGGTACGGTTTTGGCATGTATTATTGCGAAATAATAATATTCTAGATCTAATGTACTACTAAAATGATTTTATATGTTTTACTATAGGTAAATATATATAAAAAAAATGAGAGAAAAAAAAATAAAAGTATTATTAAAGGTATTAATATTCTAGATCTAATATACTATCAAAAAATATTACCGTTTGTATAGGTAAGTGTATAAAGAAAGAAAGAGAGAAAAAAAATTTTAATATTACTAAAGATATTTAAAATAGAGAAAAATGTCACAAGAAAATAAATCTTATATGGATTAATTCTTATATGGATTTTTCTGTAAATAGAAAAATACCACAAGAGCGTAAACTAAAATAATTCTTATATGGATTCTTCTGCAATAGAAAAATACCACAAGAGCGTAAAGAAAAAAAAATAATTCTTATATGGATTCTTCTGCAATAGAAAAATACCACAAGAGCGTAAATAAAAAAATAATTCTTATATGGATTCTTCTGCAATAGAAAAATACCACAAGAAAATAGGTAAACTCAGTTATTTCTGCCACAAAGTAAGGCAAAACACTGAATTGATTTTTACTTCAACACACGTATACAAAAAAATATACAAGGGAAGAAGGAGAATGCAAATGGACTTACGTTTGGAACACTGGAGTCTTCTATCTCGTTTTGTTGGTTTGTTTCTTCGCAAAGGACTGGAGCCCACCACAGGATCGCACAGAGTTAGCGACTATGACGAAGAATATCCTACCGGCTGCGCCAAATATGTTAACGGGGAATTACGTTAACTTTATAGAGAAGACAACACTTAGTTGAAACGTTTTATTTGACGTCTAATTACATTCTGATTACCATGCCGGATGATTCTGAATTTAAAGGGTTCGTTATCATCAGGCGTGGGTTACAAATAATAAGTTTATCTGTGGTTCGGATGCATAACATGTTTAGTTACGAACCGCAGACGGACAGATAACAAAAATAAAAACAGTGATAATAATTGTTCGTTATATTACTACTATATGCGAAGTATTCTCTTATGTCATACATGAAAGTCGACGCAGCACTAAAAATGTTTTGTTTACCGATATGGACGCTATTTCGTGACCATTATGAAGTACATAAATCTGAAAATAACAAATAAAATAGTCATGCATGCCCTTTTTCGTTACATAAATCTACCAATAGAATATGTTTCATTCGGTAAATCAATCCGGTCCCTGTAACAACGAAGCGAAATTTCGAATCAAATAAAAAGGCGTATAACAATAATAACGAAATGAAACACATGAATTATTCACCATATTTGATTTTCCGGACGAAAATTTCGTGCCCCGTCGGATTACAGCTAAATTAGAAATTAATGATAGCGCACAAATATCGATAACAAATTTCAGTTCGACTGGTTTCATTCTGCGCTCAACGAAACACGGAATAACGTTGTTAATTTCGCAAATAATTAATCAATTAATTAAGCGTGCGTCACCGGCAGAGACGCCAATTTCGGCAAGTAAAATATTAACGGCGGAGAAGGTGGGATGGGGCGAAATGTGAATTTGACGAAAATTAGCAGAGTACATAAATTTTAAATTGGTTTTAAAGCCGCGTGTTCAATAAGACTTCGTTCATAATTACAAATTATTTCAGTAAAAATCTATAACGGGGATATGGGAGTATACGAAGGGGCACCAAAAAGAAATGAGAATTGTTTATTTAATTTAAGGTAACATCTTGAAAGTATCAGTCTCATTCAAAAATACCTTCGGCGATTTTTGCTAAACTTCTACGTCCTTAAAATTACCCTGTAGATTTTCCTTCATTTTTGGGAATAAGAAGAAATCGCAGTATGCCAGACTGGGCGAGTAATGAGGTGCAAAGCTGTTGTCATGCCGCTTTTTGTAAAAAACTGGTTGATTTTCAATGCTGTGTGAGCAGGCGGGTTGTCATGATAAAGCAACCAATCTCCCGATCTCCACAATTCACTGTCTGACGCAATCGCTTTAGCACTTCCAGATAGTGATTTTGGTTCACTGTGGTATCCTGAGGGACAATTTCAACGTAAACGAATCCCTTGATGTCGAGAAAACAAACCATCATGGACTTCACTTTGATTTTACTTGCCGTGCTTTTTTGGTCTGGACAATGAAGGTGTCTTGCACTGGCTGGACTGCTGTTTTGTTTCAGGGTCATAGCTGTAACACCAAAATTTATCTCATTTGAGGACTTTTGAAAATCAGCGTCAGTTCTTTCAATTCATGACACACTTTCAGACAGTTCTCTCTTTTGTCATCGGAAAGCAGTTCTGGAACAAACTTTGCCGCGACGCATCTCATGTTCAAATCTTCAATTAGGCTTCTTTGGAATGAATTTTAGGAAATTCCTGTCACATTCGTTGATTGTTCTGCGATGATCAAACATGATGAAATTATGCACTTTTTGAACATTTTCATCTGTTCTGGACAGTGAGGGGCGACCAGAACAGGGTTCATCTTCTAGTGACATTTGACCACTTTTTAACCGGGGAAACCACTTACCTGGCTTAAAGCTTATTTCCCATAAGCTTCCCAAAGCATCTAAACTGTATCAGCCACTGTTTTCGTTAACAGGAAACAGAATTTGATGCTGGTGCGTTACTCCTTAAAGTTTGCTATCACAAAATCGCCAAAAGCGTTGGGCCGGGCATAAGAAAAAATCGCTCAGTACACTGCGATAGTTTTAGGAGGAGTGCTTAATAAATGTACCTGGCGAGAGAGGGCAGCACTACTAACTCGTTTACAGAAAATCTCGTTTTCTTACCGAGGGTACCCTCGAATTTGAGGCAATTAAACCTGTCTAGATAATTCAAAAGCTACATCAATTAATTGCATTATTATAGTTTTATTTAATGAGATTAGTTACATTAATTAATGTTAATCGCCTTAATGATACCAATCACGTTAAGCACGTCAATGATAATGGGATTGATGTGAGAATCCCATTATCGCCATAATTGCCTTAATTATATTAATGACACTAATTACGTCAACTATATGAATTAAATCAATCACGTTATTCAAATTAATTAAATTAATCACGGTAACCACATTAGTCACATCGATCGCATCAAACATATTAATCACACTAATCGCATCGCATCAACTCCATCATCACATGAACCCTATCTATTACATACAGTTTGTCAAGAATAGGAGCAAGTCTCAAAACTGCGATATCGGACCGCCCATAAGGTGCGCAGTCAATAGCCTGGTCTTTACTCAGTGGCATTGAGACCTTTGCAGAGTGAATATCGAGTATGTATGAATGTACACAGAGTTCGATCTGGCCGTGCGTAATGTGCATCCTTTTCCCCCCGAATGATGCCTCACTCTTTCTTCTATGCATACACAGAGATCTCGCACTTTTTCCTAGTCTTGACAAGAAGAAGAAGAAGATATTACATTAATGTAGTATTAATGTAATATAATCGCGATAATATTTTGACAAGCCTAATTACCTTAATAAGTTTAATTAATTTATGTGTCATAATTAATTTAATTATATTATTTACGTTAATTGCGTTGATATATTTACTTACGTTAATTGAAAAAAATAGTATATATAATTTAATGAATGTATTATATAAGTTAAACTATTTTTTTTTATAAATTTGTAAGATATTATGTAACAGCTAACATAGGTAACAGACGTGGCGCCCGATAAATTACTGAAACGTGTATAAGTACACTAATTAATTTATGAAATTATGAATTTCAACTGTATCTATATTTACAAGTAAATACATCTTGCATATCCAGTTCTGTTCATGACTAATTAATGCTTGGTGACTAAGAGAAAGATTAGTTTGTTTATTTACATAAGTGCTTAAGTACTAATTAAAATTGAATATCGTATTGGTAATTTAGGTGCTTAATTATAGTCTACAGGTACCTAATATTAAATATATACTAGTAGGTATATGTAATATGTATGTGTGCTTACGTGTAGGTATTTATAAATGAAGTAAATCCACTACGGCTACTATGTAACAGATGGCAGATAAATGATGTTCAGTTGAAGATCGATGAGCTCAAGTGAACGTATAGCAACGATTATAATTTATTGCCAAATGTTTTTTCCATTACTAATAATAATTGTATTAATTCAAGATATATTAATCATATTAATATATCGTTCTATTTAGTTTTCATATTAGTTAGAAATCGAAACCGACTATGGTAAGATATTAAACATCGACAATACTTCCACTCGGTCTTTTTCTCTTTTATTTCAATTAAATAAAGCGTTTGAATGATGATCTGTAGGTTTTGGATCCGCTGGAATGTTTGGTTTGAGTTTCGTTACTATATAAGAAAGGATTCTCACCAAGTGCCGAATAAAATTTGTTGTCATTGAAGGAAATTAGTCTAGGTTTTTGAGAGCAAAGAATTGACTTTATTCTGAATGTGTGATCCTAATGAAAACAATTGTTTATTGGGAACCTAACTGATTGAACAGTCATCCAATATTGACCCTTGACCTGAATTTACTTCTTTGTTGGAAATTTTAAATAGTCTTGAGGCCGTGGCGTCACTTTTTAATGCATCAAAGCTTATTCAGGCAGGCTTTATTTGGGACAGACTCACGCCTTCTGTATAGCACCAGTTCCTTTGATGACATTAATTCTAAATCGGATAACACGAAATGTTATTCCTTTGGAGGGATTATTCCTTTTACAGTGGGCATAAAATATGTTACCTAAGCCAAATTGGGTTAAGTCGTATCTGAATACTTTGGAGTGTTGTCAAGGACATTTCACACTGTATAAAGCATTATAAAACCATTTTATTAAGTCGCATATTATCGAGTATTTAAAAATGGATTAAATATAACATTCAGGTTCTTGTTAACACCACAAATTACCTGAAACTAGCTGTGGGCTAAGAGTTGATGATGTTAGCATTTATCTATATCTGATATTCGATATACTATACGTTAGTGTATGAATACATAGTATCAGTAAAGGTCGAGAAACATAAAAGTAGCTCTGTTACATATTCAGGACGATCGTCATGTACCAAGTCAGTTGACATAATGTAATCGATTGTTCTGGTACCGCAAGAAATAAAAATGGTTTATTCGTAGGGTAGTTTTCTTGTAGGAATTACATGGAGAGGATCTGATAGAGACTTGCTCCTATTCTTGATGAGCTATACATGCTGTCTGTTCTTAAATACAACAGTTGCTTCCAACGTAATGTAACTTACAAGATTTATTCTATCCAAAGGGCACTGTCAACAAACGAAAGTGAAGATATTGAAGTTCAAAAAACGCACAATAGTTTCAGAAATATAATACACAATATTATTAGAATAGGAAGTGATGGTATTGTTAGGAATTGTTTCTGATGTAATTATGGGATTATTATTTTTGAGGGTACTGTGTCATATTTAGAACTTTTACAACATTAATTACTTCCAGTTTTGATTCTCTGGCGTCTCCACCAATACTTTAGAGAATCTGCAGAATAAAGCTCTATAGCATTTTGCTCGGTCAGTCAGAGAGCACTTAAATAGTGTTTCAAAACCCGTAGGTTGGTCGAATACATGCTATAGAATGGCCTGCGCGCCCCCTTGATTCGACGTTATTTGATATTTTCTACGAGTATATATTGTGAAGATAAACCTGCGTATAAGAACGAATTTGTAGATTTTATAAATAATTAAAATAGCAAATATAACAGATTATCACAGGTTTTCGATTTCAAGCAATACGAAACCTGTTATGGACTGTTTCTGGGCTGTGTTACAAGCCTATTGTTGGGTATATCCGTATCCAATTTATCCTACTTGCGCTGATTCCCAATAATCACATAGTTTCAATATATATTGGGAAAATTTATTGAATAAAGAAAATGGGAATTGAAAATTCGAATTGGAATATCTATTCTTATGTGAAGACTCAGATTATATTGACGAAGATAACATTGCTATCGGAATGAGCATATATAATACCATAAAATGTTAATAGTAGGGACGGGGAATATAATAAATGTGTTGCCAATAACTGTTTCCATTCATTGCTCTAGAACAGTCATTCCCAAAGTGGTCTATATCGACCCCCAGAGGTCAACTTCGACCTACAGAAGGTCTATGCTAATGAAAGAAAAAAAATTAGGGGTACATGAGATGCAAATGGAGGTCCACGAGAGTGTATCCCATTTAGACAGGCTGTTACCAAAATTTTAGTTTCCCGTAAATGTATTAATCGACCTAACACGGATAGTATCTATGTAGGTACTTACGTAATACTTTCTTATAATAGATGTATAAATTTTCTAATTATTATGTGTAGAAAAGTGTAGAATCGCGAATGAACAATGGATAGAGGATAAATGCAAAGAAGTAGAATATAAGCTCCAAATAGGTAAGACCGATGAGGCTTACAAAATAATTAAGAGGAACTTCAGGGATATAGGACCAATAAGTAGAAACGTTAGGAGTCAATCGGGGGACATACTGATCGGAAGAGAGGAGAAAGCGGATAGATGGAAGCAGTACTTAGGAAATTTATACGAAGGTCAGGAATTAGGAGAGATATTGGAGGAAGAATCTAGCATCGATAGGGAACATGTAGGAAAACCTATATTGAGAGAGGAATTTGAAATAGCACTAAGGGGACTAAAGAACAATAAAGCGCCGGGTGTAGATAATATACAGGCGGAAATTTTGAAATGTGCGGGACAGAAAGTAGTAAATAGAATGTTTGAACTGGTAAAATACATATATGAAACGGGCGAGATGCCGGAGGATTATAACAGGAACATTATCGTTACTATACCGAAAAAGAGAGGAGCCGACAAATGCGAGAACTTTAGAACGATTAGCCTAACTTCCCACGCGTCAAAAATCTTAACCAGAATAGTGCAGAAGAGGATGGAAAATAGAGCGGAGGAAATACTAGGAGAAGACCAATTCGGGTTTAGGCGAAATAGGGGAACTCGCAAAGCTATTCTGGCGCTAAGAGTAATGTTAGAGAAAACAATAGAAAAATGAAAGAACGCTTATATAGGATTTGTAGATTTAGAAAAAGCTTTTGATAACGTAAGATGGGAAAAAATGTTCGAGATACTAAAGAACGCGGGAATGAAGTGTAGATATAGGAGAGTAGTACACAATCTATACAAAGAGCAAACTGCTGTTATAGAAGTAGAAGGGGAAAGAAGGGAAGTAGGTATTAGGAAAGGAGTAAGACAAGGATGTACGCTATCACCACTAATTTTTAATCTATACATCGAAGAGGCGATTTATGTCGTAAAAGATAGAGTGTATTTCGGGATTAAAGTACAGGGACAGAAACTAAAAATGCTGAGATTCGCGGATGATATAGCAGTATTAGCATCTAGTAAAGAGGAATTGGAATCAGCGTTGAATGAAATGGATGCAGTGTTGACAGAGGAATACGGAATGAGGGTGAATAAAAACAAAACTAAAGTGTTAGTGTGCAGAGGGCGCGAGAGCAGAGCAAAAACGAAAGTACAAATTAATAATGAAAGATTGGAGGAAGTTAAAGACTTCACTTATTTAGGAAGTAAAATAAATTGGGATGGAAGAACCGATAAAGATATAAAACAAAGAATAGCGCAGGGTCGAGTAGCTTTTAACAAAAAGAAAGCACTTTTATGCTCGGGGGTAATAAACTTAGAAACAAGGAAGAGATTTTTGAAAACGTATGTATGGAGCACGGCACTATACGGTTGCGAAACCTGGACGGTAGGGGAAGCAAGTAGGAAGAAATTAGAAGCTCTTGAGATGTGGTGTTACCGAAGAATGATGCGTCCAATCAGTCTTAGGACTGATGACCTCATGATGATGATGTCATAGAATTATGTAAGCAGACTATTCGTTTTGTAGTCACAGTATGTGTAACTTGCATATTTGATACCAGTAGCAACGCGTTGTGCCCATGCGCAATATTAGGAAAGAAGGGGGTCTACCGAAAACAGAAAAAAACCGCACATGGTCTACGGGACAAAAAGGTTATGGGACCTCTGCTCTAGAGCCATACACAATTTAATGAGTTTATTCCGAAAATTGTCTGTTATTACTTGACGAATCTTCAGCGCTCAACACAGAACAAAGAAAAGTCAAGTGCTTGCTCTGCGTATGCAACTCGAACGGATGATGGTCCGCCATATTCTCTTACAGAGGTGTCTGCATAGATTTCGTTCATATTATGATTCGGAGTGGCTCAACTCAGTATTACAGGAGTTATTCATTGTATATTTGTTTTCAAGGGAGGATTTGCTACCTCTACCTGAGCGTCAGCCTGTTTGTCTTCGACTACATGTGTAACCTTCTCCTCCACAGTAGACCGCGTAATTATTTGTGTGCCCCAATGTTTGTCCAACTTATTTTTTCTGATAATGTCACCAGTGAAGTGACTACTACTCGTATTTCAAGAAATTATTCGATGGAAGTGTATAATTTATAGCACTCATTTTCAACATCAATCGCTTCAATTTCTACTAATTGATTTTCATAGCTCTTATTAATTCACGTTTTAGGATACCGAAATAATACCGTAATGCGGGAGATTTCCACTGTTAGCCACACTAGCGTCGATAGTAAACCGATGCATACTTAAAAGGCAGGTCACCTTTATACATGCTCAGGTCTGAGTGTGTACGGTCTGTTAATATATTTTTTTTACTTTCGTTGTGCACAAGAACTGGTTGATTAACTGAAAATAAAAAGCCTACTCCCGAACGCCTACGGCTCTTATTTGCGAAGCAGAATATAGTCGATTGGAACTGAAACGGGTTTTCTTGCGGGCGTTTACCACGTCCGCAGGTGCTGAATCATCCTACATGCACCTACCAGCCGATTGCATAGCCGTAAAAGGAGCTTATCCGCTGTAAAAATAAAAATCAAATCGGCCTTGCAAGTCAGCGACCGCGGTCCATTTACAGCTCAACATCAACAATATAAGGTTGTTGCGTGCTGTAATTGGCGTTTTTTTTCTCATGTTATTACGGTAGAACCAACGCCTCCTTACATTTCCATACCTGAAGAAACAAATGAAGGTTTTACAGGGTGGGTCGATTCGTGTGAACTTCTGTTGCTGTCGCTAATCGCTATTTGGTATGAAGTTGGGGACCACTTTTACTGGGGTAATACTGTACTGGAGTAATACTGGGATCTGGTAAAAGAAATATCTCATTTAAACACATATTATAAGAAATATTATTAAAAAATATTGAACGAAAAAATAAGCAAAATATTCAATAAAACCAGGAGAATAGTTTTCCACGAACACTGAAAGATTACGCGCGTTTCACCAACTAAATTGGCATAATCGGTTGATGATTATAACTGCGTGTAGAATGTGAAGAACAAGTATGTAGAACACCAGTTCATTACAATTGCAAATTCTTTAATATCAGTAAATTTTTGAAGAGATGTAGGTACCTCATACTTCTCTTTTTAAAAATGTATTGATATTGAAGGATTATTAATTGTAACAAACGATTTTTCTACATACGAGACTTAAACAGACAAAATAAAATACCTCTTTTAAACATTAAAGAAATTATTAAAGAAAAACATTTTAAGTTCTCAACAATTGTAGCAAGGTCTTTCCAAATTCCTTGAATTAATCTGAGGTAATCCATTCGCTTTTCAAAAGGGCTATAGTTTGAAAAAAATAGTCGCAGAACAATTTAAAAAAAAGAAGCAAACTGTTCCAAAAGTTCCAAGTTTCTAGTTTTCAGATTTTGAGTTAAAACATTTTTACTATGGGCAGTTTTTGAGTAACCATAAGAAAACCATGGGAAAAATATTTCATATTTTTGCTTGCCTTTCAAAAGGTCTACCGACTTTTTTTTCAGTGATTTCATTATAAAGCTTTGTTAGATAATTTTATCCTCTTTAATTTGAGCGGTCTTATACGATGATTTTTCGCTGTGTTATCGTCGTTCAAAGCAGAAGAGTCAGTTTTGACTTTGGCAATTAATTACTCGGGAAATAATGATCGTACAGAAAATTCAAGTAGGGTTTTAAAAACTGCAAAGTATTCTATACAAGTCGTAGATGGTTCCTGAAAAAAGAAAAATCAGTAGAGTATTGATTGAAAAGCAGGTAAAAAACTGCGTATTTAGGGATATTCGCTTAATTTGGCATAACTTTGCAAATAATGGATAGACTAAGGATGTTGAGTATTTATTTTCAACCTCAAAGTATCCCAAGGAGACCTTGAAAATTTTAAAGTCCTACATTTGTCGTTTTTGCAAAAAATCAAGTTTGGAATGAGTTTTCCATATTTAATCATTTTTTGAAGTTGAAATTGTTTTTTTAAGAATAATCCATATTTTTTTATCAAAAAATGTTAATTATTGTAAGAAAAAAAAAATGAAAATAGAAAGTCAATACTGACTTTTGTTTTGAACGACGATGAGTCATCGAAACATCGTCGTACAAGGTTTTTGGGCCGATCAAATTAAAGAGCATAAAATTATCTAAAAAAGCTTTCTGAGGATATTACTGAAAAACATTTATTCCAGCCTGTGGACCTTTTGGAAGGGAAAAAAATTTGTAAAATTTTTCTCCGATGGTTTTTTTATGATTACTCAAAAAATGTTAATGATAAAAATTTTTGAAGATCTCATCTCAAGATCTGAAAAGTATAAATTTGGAGCTTCAATTTTATTATTTAAAATTGCTCTACGACTATTTTTCTTCAAGTCACAGCCCTTTGAAAATCGTCTAAAAATTTAGGATTTTTTTACATCCCTTAATTGTTGCTCCTAGTGTAGTAGTACGTTACAAATGTATAAAATAGTTGTCAATAAAACTATCAAAATCGTTTATAGTCGAATTATTTTAGTTGAATGAGAAAACAGTTTAAGTTTTTTTGTAAATATTTTAATTTCTAAAATACATTGTTGTAAATTTTTTCTCAGGGTGTTATCGATTGATTTAAATATTGCAACTTTACAATACATCAAAATATTCAATAACCTATAGTTTTTCAATAAACCGATTTCCCAAAAATGAACACTGTACGTACATGTACTGTTCTTTAACTCACTGATTCAATTGGTTTGCCAAACTTTCTCTTCGATTGGTAAAAGTCCCCTACCATTCTTAATATGCCATATAACTCGACAATTGTTTACCAACAAACTAATTTCTCATACACCGAACTTGCCGTTATTACGTTA
The DNA here is from genome assembly GCA_037954035.1 of Rosalia funebris. Taxonomy (NCBI): domain Eukaryota; kingdom Metazoa; phylum Arthropoda; class Insecta; order Coleoptera; family Cerambycidae; genus Rosalia; species Rosalia funebris. The sequence goes on from JAZFAV010000015.1 coordinate 40,547,778, forward strand.
CCGTATCACAATCGAGCGTACTGACCAATTGTTGAGACCGATGCGTGGCAGGTCATGGATCCACTGGTCCGTGATGGTCATTCGGGCAGTGCACCACGCTAATATATGATCGTTACGCTATCCGTTCGCTCCTGCCAGTCTCTCGATATCGGCTGCTGCAGGCTGCAGCAGATCCGCCAATCCTGCTGCTGCCGAACGGGGCGAATTAAGGTGTATTCCCACGAGGCCTTCTCGTTTTTCTCTTCCTGCCTAGCAGGAATGTAACTGGCGTTGTAGGAATACGGTTGACAGGTCGTAGGTCTGAAAGTATTCGGCAATGAAATAAAATATGCGTTAAAGTATATTCTAATGCGTTTTTTGTTTCCCTTCCTGAATCGCAGGAATGTCGCTAATGACGTAAAACGCGGTCGAAACTCGTAAATGTGAAAGTGTAATTTTTTAAACGCAACGAAACTAATCAACTAATCGAAGCTTCATAAATGGGGATTCTTAAAGTAAATACTCAGGTAAATTGTTGTTATCTTCCTTGTTTCTGCGTTGTACCAGTATCGGGAATCTGAATTGGTGGGAGGGTAACACGCTTAACATGCTTACAGATTACCACACGTAGCTTAGCACTTAGATTCCTTTAGGCTCCTTGTATATTCTCCCTAAGAAATATCCTCATTTACGCCGCGTATTTTTGCATAATAGGCGGTGATGTCGCCTAGAAGTCACTTATGTCAATCATATTTAACCAACATTATCTATGAATGGATCCTCTGGTAGTCAATGGTGAAGAAAATTCAGATAGTACAAGGTGGGGCAGGGCAATCTGCTTATTCGAATTTGGCGCATTCTGAAGCGATGATCGCTCCTAGGAGGGTGGGGGTAGGCACATTCGAGAGAGCGAAGCGTAAAGCTGTAGCTTCGCTTGGTTTAGTTATCAACCTCGCCCCACGTTCTCGAATGTGTCTACCTCCATGCTCCTAGGAGCAACCATTTGAATTTGGCTTCAGGGCGCCAAATTCAAATGAACAAGTTGCTATGCCCCACCTTGTACTTGCTGCATAGTACATTATCCTCATATTAATATTCTGTATATAGGTGTGTGTCGATTAAAATTTTTCCTTGTCTGACAAGTGTACTTACAAATTTTGTTGTCACAAAACGCAAAATCTTTCTAGGCATTACCAAGAAAGTCAGTCATGTACTTTGGCTGGATATTTTAAGAATTCTCTAGCAATCTGGCCACTTTTCCTTTCATCTCACATTTTCTTAAATTCTTCATACATGCTATCTTTATTTAATTGCTTTATTGTTGTGATCGGTAGTGCAGCAGGTTGAACAGTATTCTGACTATTAGCCCTTCTAGCTGATTTATCAGCTTTTTTGTTGGTGTCTACACTCTCCGGGACCGTTCACATATCACATAGAAATGCTGCTTGTGTGGACAGTGTGTATCAGTGCATGATGATACTCCCATACTGACCCTATTTTTATTTCCCAGGAATGTAAGTGGTGTTGTAGATATACAATTGAAAGGTAGTAGGTGTGAAAGTATGAAGGTTAAAGTCTGTTCTCATGAGGACTTTTTGTTCTTTTCTTCCTGCATCGCAGGAATTTAATTGCTAGCACAAATATGATGTTTATAAATGGAGACTTATAAAACAGCTTTAGACTTAAAAGCAGCTTACTTTTTTTCGTATGCGTCGCAGTAATGTAGTGACGTAGAAATACGATTCAAACATACACTAGACACAAAAATTAAGGGATGTAAAAAAATCTGTATGTATAATAATTTTTTAGGTGATTTTCAAAGACCTGTAACTTGGAGAAAAACAGTCGTAGAGCAATTGAAGCTCCAAGAAAAAAGCAAAAAAGATAACTTGAAGCTCTAAGTCCTAGTTTTTGAATCATCAGATCTTGAGTTCAAAATTTTACTATCAAACCTGCCTCTTTTGCATTGAACGATGATCATCGGGAAGTTAGCGAAAAATCATCGTACAAAGCTTTTAGACCGCTCAAATTACAAAAAGGATAAAATTATATAGGAAGGCTTTATGATGAAATCACTGAAAAACAATTATTGAAGTCCATGGACCTTTTGAGAGGCAAGCAATAACTGCTGATGGTAAAATATTTTTAACTCAATATCTCAAAATTAGAAAGATGTTGCTTCAATTTACTTTTTTTAAAATTGCCCTACGACTATTTTTCTGCGAGTCGCCGTCCTTTGAAAATCACCTAAAAATGTATGTCCCTTAATTTTTGTGCCTAGTGTATATTTCAATTCTGTCATAAAACGGAAAAGCTTACATTTTGTTTTTCTTTTTATGCATCGCAGGAATGTTGAATTGATGAAAACGTACACGGTTGGCAATAATAAATGTGAAAGTTTATTTTCATATCAGCGATGAAGCAAATTTGTTTGTAACTAGGAGAGATAACGTTTTGGTCTAAAATTTATAACAGTTGTATTCTATTTTAAGATATGTTGAAATTCAATTTTTTTTTTTTAAATTAAGATATGGATTTAGAACTTGCTTAGAAATTATGTGCATTATAAGGCATTACTGCCTAAAATTTTACAGGACCTTGATTCCAATGTCAAAAATTAAGTGGCCTGCTATATCACCCGACCTGACACCATTAGACTTTTTTGGATTATATAAAATATTAATTTATAAAAATACCCGTAAATGTTGAAAGTCTGAAATTGAGACACCTTCGAAAATATGACGCAATACATCATTGTCGTTGACCACAACATGATTATTAGCTACCAAAAAGAATAGACATTTCGAATATCTTTTAAAGTAAGCCTTGTGTATTTCTTCTATACCTACTGTATGCATATGCTTTAAATTATCCCTTTTATGAAATGGCATTATGTTTATTAGTTTTTTTTAACAAAAATTTATGAATAATGGCTCATCTATATCTATACAAAGTTACAACGTAATCTGTATAGGAAGGATAAAAATGCTTATTATTCTTACGAATTGGCTTCATAAATACGAAAACCGCTCTTTTTTATCGTATCGACTTAAATTTTCACAAGCTAATTTTAGTAATTTTACCACATTTCGATTTTTTCCATCCTGTATATTTCTATGAGAAAAAATACATACAAAGTATTTTTTAATTATCACCAGGAATTCAATATACTATTTAATAGTCCCCTATGATACATCCCCGGTAAGTGAGATATTATTAGGAAAAGTATTGAATTGATGGTGAAAGCCACTGCTTTGTTAATCGTTGCGATAAAACCGATACGGTACAATGTACTAAATACCATAAATAAATAGAATTGCAGGAAATTGAGGTTTCGTATCTTTTAACCAAGCTAAATATGTTTCTTATACTAACGTAAGAATGTAAACCTCGTGTTAGATTTATCACATAGAGTCTAAAGAAATTGGTATATATTAGTTAGGAAGGATTTAGCTCAGAATTTAGGAGGAATTTTGGATTAGTGTCCTAAATTAAATTATATCAGTACAATAACAATCAACTGAATTTATAAACAAACGTTTCTGAAATACATTAAATAACCAATAAAATAAAACTTTGTTATATTTTATGATAATACTATAATGTAAAATAAGGTATTATCATTAATTGTACTTACTTACTTGCTAAAGTATTATGAATGAGTCTAAAAATGAATTAATTGCTCAGTTGTTACAATACGATTTTTAGGTTATTTGAAAATTTGTAACTCTTATCCCAGCTCGATTCGCAAGTTCAAATTTTCAGGGCTTTTTAAGAATATATTAAATCAATTTTTGTGAAAGTTTCGAATAATTCGAAGTTCAAAGAAAAAAGTCGAAGCTAATTGAAAATAGCTATTTTTTGAAAATCGATTAAGTTTGACAGGTCATATTACAAAGTGTAATCATTAGATACTTAATGTTTTTACTAATTTTGAAACAATGAATCAAGCCAAACAATATAAGCCCATACATAATTTCTAGTTTTAAAATGTGTACAAATAGCGGTATTTTAAAAAATGGTCAAATATTATGAAATTAACGGATCAGTTAAAATCTTCTCTCGAAAGCGTGCATACCATCTAAGCTTTAATATAATTTTTTTCGATAAATAGAGAGTTCAGCGAAAAAAAAAAATGCGAACAGGTTGAGATTAATCGGTTAACTACACTCAGAGAAATAAATTTTTGAAAATTGGTAGATTTAAAATTAAAAAAAATTCTCCTGAAGCCAAATTTGTCTTGATTGAACTCCATATATTAAAAGCTACTTTCACATAAAAAATTATAAGATAAATCACTGATCTAAGTGCGCAAAGTTTCGTCGAAAAGTAATGGATGTGCCCATATGTATATATGCCCATATATATATATATATATATATATATATATATATATATATATATATATATATATATATATATATATATATATATATATATATGTATATATATGAATAATGCCACTAGTGTTGTACATATCCTATTGTTTCACCCTATGTAATATATTTGCTTGTTATAATTTTGTTGCATTTTTTATTCTTAACCAAACATTGTTTGATATTTTGAACTGTAATATTAGTAAAATTATCTTATCACTTCTCAAATATCGGCAAATATCTTTCCTTTTACAGTCGCCACATTTCCTATTTCATTACCTTCTCTTAAAAATGGTAGTTTATGCACGTAAGTTAATTTGTAAATTTTTTGTCTGAAGTTATAATGGAGAATAGAAGTAATTTTAGGTAGTTTCTAGGGCTCCATTGTACATAATATTCATAGCCACTTAATTATAGCTTCTTTAGGATAAGATAACTAACTTATATGTTGTTTCTTTACTTCAGGAATAGCATTTACTTTAATTACAATGTGATCGTTTTCAATCAATAATCAATTTTAATATAACTTAATTTACTATTTACAGTCTTAAAAGTAAAGGTCTTACTCATTAGTATTTCCTTAGATTGTAACACAAATAAACACTAACACTATTGTGCAAATACCGTACCTTGCTCTGTTTTACACTGGCACTCAGTTAACTAACTCCTAAGGCCTTGTGCCTTCTTGTCTTGTTGGTGTTGTCAAGGAGCTGGATGGCCTCAACGTCCACTTGATTTAAGAGCCGTTGTTCATGACTCTTGACAAACTTGGTGATTGTCTGTTTAACATTGTCCATCTTCAAGTCCCGATGAAGGTCACCACTTCAGAAGCACCAAGGGGGATTGACTATGCTTATCAGTACTTTGTTTTGAAAGCGTTGTATGATCTGGATGTTGCTCTTTCTGGCACAACCCCAAAGCCGAATACCTTAGGTCCATACTGGTTTCAAGATTTGCTTGTATAACAGCAATTTGTATGTGGACAGAGTCGAAATACATCCCAGTATCCAGTATGTTTTTAAACTCGATTTCCAGCTCTTCTCGTTTTTTTTGTGACATGTCACAAAATGTTAAATCATGTATGAGACTTCCAGCGGAGCCTTGTGTATATGGTAATACCCAAATACTTTCCTGTATTGGCATAAGGTATCATCTGAGCATTATTTAGTGTAATATGTAGATGTGGATATCTCTCGTTGGCGAAACTTATATGAAATGATTTTGTTTCATTCAACTTAAATTCCCATCTTCTTGGTTTGGGACAGTATTTTGCAGTTTGGTTGTTTATTTGTGAGTTACCATCACCTTAGTGGTGGCTAGCTTTTCGATTTTATTTTGTAACTTATATTTGTGGGATACATACATAAATTCTTTTTAGATAAAAGTGGATTTTTTAACCATGTCTTGACCTAGATGAATAACAAATAACAATATTTAAGAGAAACAGTAGTATTAAAATTAGATGCTACTTAAATTAATGTTTCCACTATAAACCCTTAATAATTAATATAACGCCAACATAGTTAGATACGATGAGAACAATTATGTCATCAACTAACTTAAGCGATCACCTAAAACTTCGATTCAGCATGTCATGTCTCTCTAATAATAAAGGAATGTACAGCTTGTCAAGAATAGGAAAAAGCGTGAGATTCTAATGTATGCGTAGAAGAAAGAGTGGGACAGCATTCGGTGGAAAAAGGATACACTTTACGCGCAGCCAGATCGAACTCTGTGTACAGCTCGTCAATAATAGGAGCAAGTCTCAAAACTGCGATATTGGACCGACCATGAGGTGCGCAATAAATAGTCTGGTCTTTATCCAGTCGCATTGAGATCTTTGCAGAGTGAATATCGATGAATATATACGTACACAGAGTTCGATTTGGCCGTGCGTAAAGGGCATCCTTTTCCTCCGAATGCAGCATTCGGAGGAAAAACTCATTCTGTCTTCTACGCATACCTAGAGAATCTCACACTTTTTCCTATTCTCGATGAGCAGTGCATTCAATATATATTCATCGATATTCACTCTGCAAATGTCTCAATGTGATTGAGTAAAGACTAAGCTATTTGGCGTCCTCCGCACCTCGTAGGCGGTCCGATATCGCAGTTTTGAAACTTGTTCGTATTCTCGACAATCTGTACCCACGATTGCTGTAAACCTCGTGATGTTCGTATATTATTTATTAACAGAATAAATTAGCCCCAAGCGGTAGCTCTTTAATGTTTATTTCTCTTACATTAAAGCAAATTGCTAGCGTTTTCATTAATTCTGAATGATTAATCAGAAAACACATTTGGCGCTGTTTAATATTAACACTGTTAACATAGACATAATTATTTTCGTATCGACCGTTGTGCATAGTCCAATATAATTAGCTCAAGTTGTTAGTTCAGCGTTAAATTTCAATTACGAGTTGTGGAGACAGCTGTAGTACTTCATTTATAATTTTATAATTGGAAAATCCTATGTAATTATAAATTTATAATTTTATAATTAGAAAATCCTAATGTGTGGTAAATCGTTGATTAGTTTTCTTTATAAAAATCATAATTAAAATTACGTCACTTGCAGCAATTACTTGTTTTCATTCCATCCATCAATTTTTGGAATATCTTATTACAGGTTAATACAATCCTTATTAGAGTTTGTGATAAATTAAAAAGTAGAGGTCGGAGTATTGAACCTTGTGGTAGCCCCGATATAGCTAAAGCATTAGACTATGAAAATCTCTGATAGCGTATACTTTTAAGGTTATTAGGATTATGATTAGAACTGAATGTAAGATAGCTTCAAGCATTTCAGAATTACCTAGAGACACGTGTAGCCTATGTTCTCAGTACAGAATTTTTTTACATACACCAAATTGTAAACATTGTCAATTTCAGGAGATGGAATACCATTCGTATCTATTGTCAATTTGTACCCACTTAAATATTTTCCCAAGTTAGTCTTTCAATAAACTGATTTTAATAATGATTTTAATAATACGTTTATCTTTGTATAATATTTTCTTTATAAAAATTGATAAGCATCTCTCTATTACAAGTTGAATTCAATTATACACTTCAGTTATAAGAACAACTTCTAAATAAATGTCAAAACGATGCTAATTTTGAAGGTAAAGATTAAATTATAACAGGGAAAAAAAGTTAAATTCGTTATTCGTTTGCTATGTACTTATTTAGATAACCCCACAATAGTAACAGTAAATATTCAGCTTATATTGAAAAGTTTTAATAGTTGAAATTTTGAATTCACGCAGAACCATGTTTCTCGTCAGTTTTCCACAGGACTTCAAAACAGTACTTGGAACTTGACGCTGATTTCTCTGACCAACCCGGGAGGTTATACCCATCTGGAATTAGACATACATTGATGACAATCTCACCCTAGTATTTCTATTAATTGTGCAACAAAAGTTCTAACCAACTTTCAGGTCTATAATGTAAACAGTTGTCCTGTGGAATAACTTCTACTTTCTATGTAAAATATAAATACTTATCCAAAATTTGTTCGCGAGTAAGCATTGCATTAATAAATAAGGTTAACATGTAGTTGGGGAATTACTTGATATTCATATATACAGGTTGTAACATAAAGGTGTTGGAATATTACATTCAACAATAATTATTTTAGGTTTAAAAATAGTCTTCATGCGGTGCCTGAAATTAAACATAAACATTAGGTCAGCATTTATGAGTTCGGGTAACTCAATATCGAATGTTTAACTGTTCAAATGTCGTTGAAATAAAAATTGATTATTTAGCAAGTCAGTCTGAAAGATTATACGTTAGAATACACATCTTAATTTCTTTGTACGTAATTTAGTTGTTATACAGGGTATCAATAAACTCGTATTGTCCTCAAATTGTATCTTTAATTATTTATTCTCCCAAGTACTTCGAACAGGTTATGGGCCCAGATGCGTCGCGTAAGCTCACTTGTAAGGGAGAATAATTAAAAGGTACATCGCGAGTGATAACTATTGTTGTATAGACAACTGGAAAATGGCGGAAAGTGCTAAGTATAACATCGAAAAGTTGAACGGGCAAAACTACCAGTCCTGGAACTATTTAGTGAAAATGTTATTAATAAATGCGGATTTATGGGATGTAGTTTCGACTGAATTACCAACACCGGAGGAACGAAACGGTACCTGGCAGAAGAAAAATGACAAGGCCTTATCAACCATAGCCTTACTTGTCGATGTTAGTCAACTAGTGCATATCAGAAATAAGGAATACGCGCATGATGCGTGGGAAGCACTAAAGGAGTATCATCAAAAATCGAGTTTATCTAGCATGGTTTTTCTGTTAAAGCAAATTTGCAGGCTATCGCTAGATGAGAATGGTGATATGGAAGCACATATAAGTTCATTCTTGGAATTATTGAATAAACTGGCCGCTTTAGGGGAAGAAATTAAGGACAGGTTTGCGGCAGGCATTTTGCTGGGAAGTCTTCCAGACTCATACAGTTTTTTAATCACAGCGCTGGAAAGTAAGTCATCGAGTGAATTCACGCTTGAATTCGTAAAAAGTAAATTAATCGATGAGTACAGGAGGCGTCAAGGAGCTTTGAAAAGTCAAAACGAGTCAGCCATGAAATCAGTATATAATAAAAGGATCCAAAGTAATCAAACTGCAAGTACAGATGTAAAGCAATGTTACTTTTGCAACAGGAAAGGTCATTTTAAACGGGACTGTTTCAAGTATAAAGCGTTTAAAAGAGAAAAGGCCAATAAAGTTACTGAAATTAATACTGGTGACAGTGATGAAGCGTGTCTTATGGTAAATTCAAGCTCAAATGACGTAAACAGGGATTCTGCTTCGTGGTATGTGGATTCAGGAGCTTCGAGTCACATGGTAAACTACAAAGAATTTTATACTCAATTTGACGGTAGCAGAAAAGGCGTTGTGAGGTTAGCGGAGGAAGGGCAACACTCCAAGGTTCAGGGTATAGGAACAGGATTCATCAAGTGCGCGAATAGTGCGGGAGTGAATAAGCTAAAAATCGACGACGTGTTGTATGTGCCGGACTTAGATTCAAATTTACTTTCTGTGAAAAAGTTAACTAGTGCGGGGTATAACGTGCAGTTCGACAACAATAACTGTAAAATTGTCTCAGGCGGAAAAGTGATTGCGAGTGCGAGGCCGGCGCCCGACTTGTACAAGCTGTCAACTGTAGAACAGGCACTGAGCATCGTGAATGAACACTCCAGCAACTGTCAGCATACGTGACATCGACGTTTTGGGCACAGGGACATAGAAGCAGTCAAGCGCTTGATGGAAAGAAAAATGGCAATCGGGATTAATATTAAGGATTGTAGGATTAGGGAAACTTGCAACTGCTGTGTAAAAGGTAAAATTATTCGTAAGAGTTTCCCGAAATTTTCTCAAAGCAACACATTTAATATACTTGACTTAATACATACAGATGTTTGCGGTCCCATGAAGACTGTTACTCCAGGGGGTAAACGGTACACTCTTACTTTAATAGACGATTTCTCAAGATACAGAACTGTGTATTTACTGAAACATAAGAATGAAACTGAAAAATATATTAAAGAGTTTATCGAGTTAATGAGTAATCAGTCAGGCAGGGTACCAAAGGTTATTAGGTCAGATAGGGGTGGCGAGTACGTAAATAATGCGTTAAGGGAATATTTAAGCGGTAAGGGCATAAAGATACAGTACACGGCGGGGTACTCTCCAGAGCAAAACGGTGTTGCAGAGAGAAAGAACAGGTCGCTAGTCGAAATGGCTAGGTGCATGTTAATCGATGCGAATTTACCAAAGAAATTTTGGGGGGAAGCAGTTGTTACAGCCAATTATCTGCAAAATCGACTACCTACTCAGTTAAAACAGAAAACACCGTTTGAGTTGTGGCATAAAGTCAAACCTGATGTGTCGAATTTGCAAATATTTGGATCTAAAGTGTATAGTCATATTCCAAAGGAACAAATAATAAATTTGATAAAAAGGCAGAATCACTAATTTTCGTAGGATATTCTGATGAATCTAAAGCATATAGATTGTTAGATTTAGATACAGGGCGTATAAAAATTAGCCGTAGTGCGATATTTCCTGAAAGAAATATTCGTGTTAAAGAAAAAAAGATAAAAGATGAAGAAGTGACTATTGAGTTCAAAAAGGAGCAAGAAAGAACGGAGCCAAATGACACTGGGAGACATGAGGCCGCAGATTTCGAAAAAACTGAAGAACTAGAAGAAGCTACGGAGGAATTTAATATATATGAAAGTTCAGGTACAGAACAATCTTGTGGCAGCAATAACAGCTATCAACCAAGTGAAGAGTTCTACATAGAGCACGGAGGTGATCGTAGATCAAATAGAATAAATAAAGGAGTTCCACCTGAGCGCTACACAGCAAAGTTAGTTGAACTTCGGGAAATAGAACCTAAAACATTTAAAGAAGCTCTTGCCAGCAGTGATAGCGAAAAATGGAGGAAAGCTATGGAAGAGGAAATGAAATCTTTGAAGAATAACGAAGTATGGGATTTAGTACTTACACCGGAAGACAAAAACATCATATCATGTAAATGGGTGTTTAAGCTAAAGACAGGTGAAGATAAGATCTCGAACAAGTATAAGGCACGATTGGTAGCGAGAGGTTTTAGTCAGAAATTCGGTGTGGATTACGATGAAGTGTTTGCGCCTGTAGTGCGGCAAGCAACTCTTCGAATATTGTTAACAGAGGCATGGAATCAAAAACTAATAATAAAACATCTAGATGCAAAAACAGCATTCTTAAATGGAGAACTAACAGAAGAAATTTACATGGAACAACCCGAAGGATTTGAAGAAAGAAACAAAAATTTTGTTTGCAAATTGAAAAAGAGTTTGTACGGGTTAAAACAATCTGCTAGAACTTGGAGCCAAAAACTTGATGAAGTATTGACAAGCGATAAGTTTCGTAAAAGTAATATAGATGCATGTTTGTATATTAAGGTTATTGATGATCAAAAGGTTTACATAATAATATACGTAGATGATATATTGATTGCAGCAAGAAATATCGGAATTATCGACTTGTGTGCAGAAAAACTTAAGCGTCATTTCGAAATAACAAGTTTGGGGTTACTGAAAAATTATTTAGGCGTTTAAAGCAGCTAGCAAACCATAAATTTAGCAATCGAACGAAGCATATTGATACAAAGTATCATTTTTTAAAAGAATTGTATGAAAATCAGGTTATTGTATTCGAGTATTGTCCGACTGAAAAAATGATAGCTGATATGTTAACCAAGCCGCTAAATAAAGTAAAGCTAGAACATTTAAGTACCAAGGGTGGTCTGGTTGACTGATTGAAAAATAATTATAGTTGCGAGGGGGTGTTGGAATATTACATTCAACAATAATTATTTTAGGTTTAAAAATAGTCTTCATGCGGTGCCTGAAATTAAACATAAACATTAGGTCAGCATTTATGAGTTCGGGTAACTCAATATCGAATGTTTAACTGTTCAAATGTCGTTGAAATAAAAATTGATTATTTAGCAAGGCAGTCTGAAAGATTATACGTTAGAATACACATCTTAATTTCTTTGTACGTAATTTAGTTGTTATACAGGGTATCAATAAACTCGTATTGTCCTCAAATTGTATCTTTAATTATTTATTCTCCCAAGTACTTCGAACAAAAGGTTGGGAATAAGTTAAACGGTGGATTTTTCAGTAAAAAAAATAGATTTTTTTCATATGAAGTTATGTTCTAGGGGTTTTAGTTTCCAAGTTACAGGGCGATAAGAAATTTGAAAAAATTTAGTTTTTCTCTAATAACTTTCGAACATTAGAAGATAATGGAACGAAATTCTAGCCGTAGCTTAAGTTGACAATGCCCTAATTACAGAAAAAAGATTAACTTCGTAAGTTACTCAGTAGCGTGTGTACGTATTGTACCGTAGGGTTCTCCGCAGAAAATTGTGATACGCCACTGGTAAAAACATTTTTTAAATATTTATTTAAGATACACTTTTTATTTTAAACAAAATTACTTTCTTGATTTTATTTGTATCTCTTGCCATTTTCCCGTAATTAAAACTTTTGTAAACATCAATTTTTCCCACTGCTAACATAGGAAAACGAAAGTAACAAGAACATTATCAAGTATATGTTTCCTTATTACCAGGGCAATATCAAATTAAGCTACGGCTAAAATTTCGTTCCATTATCATCTAATGATCAAAAGTTATTAGAGAAAAACTAAATTTTTTAAAATTTTATAGTACCCTATAGCTTGGAAATGAAAACCCGTAGAGAACTTCATATGAAAAGAATGTATTTTTTTTTACTGAAAAATCCACCCTTTAATTTATTCCCAACCATTATGTTACACCTTGTATTTTGTGTCGTCTAGACAGATAAAATCTCGCTCTGATGCTTTCAGAGCTAGCCATGGATCAAGGGACTAGTAGATAACCCTTTAAAAGACGTTGAACGCGAACGCTGGTGAAAATTTGTCGAATACTCTGGCTAAATGGATCGTTTATCTCGTCGTTCTCGCTTTTCCTTACATTGATTTAGTAGCTTTAATTAAATGAGTGCATTGAACCTTCTCGACGAGGACAAATCATCTTTCTATCAATGTCTAATATGTTATGTCCTTTACTATTGTGAATTTACATCGAGTTATATTGTATCAACTTTGGGTTGCATTCAATCAACTCTGGGTTGCATTATCATGGACATTTAGTTATTTTTTATATAAGTACAATTGAAATCGAAAATAATGAGACACATTCGAAACGTTTTCCTGAAATGTAGGCAATGGTGAATTAATTTTACACCTTAGGCTCGGTGCACACTTGCTGCAATAGTCATCGTGACGCTGCATCATATTCAATCTGCGTCTTATCGGCGTTCCTATGCACACTTTCACTATGATAGGCCTCAGCGGCAGTCTCTTATTTACCACCAACCGAAATGGATTGTACACGCCCCCAAATATTTAAGAAGAAAGTTGTTTTTTCATACTTAGTGTATAAGTACGTAAATCGTGAAAGTGAAATTAGAAAAAGGAATTACTGGATTCATACATACAACAGCGAGAGATACTTGAAGGGAGCCTTTAATGTATGCTTGATGGATCTCAGGGAACGTCCCAAATTACCGGGTACGTTTTCACTTTGTCAATGAAAAGTTCGACATCGATATTTTCATCAGACATCGTGAAGAGAGACACCCACAAGCTCGATAGAAGATATGACGCTGCGGCAAATGTGCACTTTAGCATAGACAAATAAGTACTGCCAGCTATCGGAGTACAGGAATGTGATGCGCGTCTCACAGGTACCTGCGGCAACCTCGATAACTATCATCAGTGGCGCCCGCGTCAGATAGATGTCGGCGTCACGTGGGAATTCCAACATAACTTGCTCTGCATTTCTTCTTACCCGATTGAAAATGACGCAGCGTCCCGATAACTGTTGCAGCAAGTGTGCACCGGCACTTAAACAGGAAGCCATGCTGCTTCTCATTTTTAACACAGGTTATTTCATCTAACGCAGATTATTAAGTCTAGTGCAGGCTTTCACGTGACACCACGTGAGGGAGTAATGAAAAAACTTTCGTTACACGAAGAAATAATCTACATACGTCAGAAAAGAGCAGCAGAATGGTTTCTCGTATGAAATTATAACTTTGTCGTTTAGCAGACAGATGGCGTTTGTCAGTTTCTACATGTATGCTCATGCGGGTTTGGTACAAGACCTGTCTAATATTCTCAGAGCGCCAGACATCCTCCGGTATGCTTGCATTGATAATTCCTAATAATGATGAAATCGCGATATACAGTTCGAGGATGGCCTGGTGTAACTGATAATTAATTATATGGCAATGATTCATTTAATTACTCCGTCACGTGAAATATTGCGTTAGACGAAATAATCTGCATTAGAAATAAGAAGCAGATGGCTTCTTGTAGGTGACACGTTATTCTGTTTCTGTCAGACAGATAGTGCTTGCCAATTCCTAAATGTAATATGACATTATTAATCTAATTAATTAACCCATTATTATGTATTAACCCAGTATTATGAGATATTATATTTTTTGACGGCGCCGGCGCTAAGATGCTTTAGCATTAAAACTAGTGTTTATTTTTCCAGAAGTCTCTCATATCTCCATTAAACGGAAATGGGTCGAGACAAACCGGAAGTCGCCGTATAGAACGTGACAAGAGCAGCAAGCGGAAGTCCAACTTAAATCGATCGCTAACATCAGAAGAAGTTCCTCCAGGGGAATTTACTGGTGAGTTATTTCTTAATTAGCCTTGCGGATATTAGTAATTGCTATGGTCATCCGATTTTGTAGCGTCGATCGGGAATTCATGTATTTTATAATTCACTGAAAATATCTTACATACATATGGTGTTTTAAAATCGAAGAATAATACACCAATTAGAATTTTGCAAAATATTAATGCGAGATGAATATTCTTAATAACTTCCTTTGCGTTACAATGATATCCAGTTTTTGACAAATTACCAGTAAAATAGGAAATTAATTCTCTATTTCTGGATGGACCTTGCGTTGACTGAAATTTGAAGCCAAAATTTTGACATCTATTGGGGGTAATTGTCGGATAAGGTAATGATTAAAACTGATTATAAATGTTGAAGTACTATCAGATCAGATTTATCTGTCTAACTGAATGTACTCGACCTCCAAGGTTTCCTCAAATGAAAGGATGTCATTTCCACTCCTAGAGCGGGCTTCAAGTAGTACAAACAATAGTACGAGTAGCAGGACGAGTTGGTAGTTGCGGATAGATGCAGCACTAGGCAGCATTGTGGTCAACTTACTCCCTTATCGTTATGTGTTGAGGGCGTCTCTCCCCGGGCCACGCCCCCTGGCAACACCTTTCCCCGCCCGTCGTTTGTGATGGTGCCGGGGTGCGCCTCGTAGGCTGTGTGGATTGGGGTGAAGCTCCGCAGACTCAACGACGTCTCCACAACGTTGTTTTCCTCATTACATGACGCTTTGGTCTGCTGATTGAGTGACGACGCTCCATTCGGGTTTCTCCTAGTCGTTGTCCAATCTTGAGGTGTCTCCATCCCCTTCACTGGTGTTGGTTTATAGAGGCACTTTCATTTACAGCGGTGCGCACTCTTCGCGATGCCGGATTAGCTTGTCCGTGGACGCAACCTACGAGAAAATTGCAAAAAGAAACGGGAATTCGCCCAAATCCTTTCTGCATCTTGTCTGGTCGGCTGGTTTTCCCTTGGATTGGCTTCATTCTGGGACGGCACTATACTGGCAACAGTGTTGGTGATACAGCGGAACTGAATCCCGCCAACTAACTCACGGTGTGATTGTCCAATCCCTCCCTTCGACTTCCGTTGTCCAATCCGTACCTAGCGTTCTGTCATCACTTCATTGTGTTGTTCCCCTGATGACGCGATGAAAACAGTATTATCCCTCGGTGGTCATTGACCAATGTTCACTCGGTATTATAAATATAGTACTGAATTCTCTTTAACCATCAATTTGTGTGCGGCTCGACCACATGAATTCTCCAAAATCTGATAACGATGTAGCTGATCTGTGATCTGATAACATTGTCGATAGTAGATGTTGAATCTGGAAGTTGACTGCAGGAGTTGAGAGATACTTCACAAATAGCTACTCATTGGCAGGCGTAATGGCGTTGATAGGGGTATTTGCGAACCAAGCGAGATTACCGCTCTTTATCCGCCCATCGTGTATAGGTGGGACGAGCTTCACATCTGCCTTCGCAGGTCTTGACGCAAGAGGTAAGATGTTACCCGCAAATGAGACCCGCGCTGCTGTTGGTAGTTTACTCCACTCGACCTTCTTTGGTCCTGGCGCCTTCTAGTCCCGCTGGCAAAGACATCTTCGCAAGCATTTATCGTTACATCATCATTTCACCAGGGTCTGCCCCCCGGGGTTGTCAATTCATGGGCGCCGTGGCCAGCGCGACGCCCTGAAGGGTGGGTGGTGTTGAGCAATCTACAGAGGGATTACTGTTTTGTATTCCAGTTTTATACTTTTCAGTCCGATTTGACCGTTAACCAATCACGGACGTAATAGATGTGGCGTGATCGAAGTCAAAAACCCCGATTGGTCAATCCTGGAATACGAGCGAGCCGCAACTACGCCTACTTTTTGTTTACCCCTTTGATAGCGTAAGCATTAGCTGATTTAATTCAAGCTGGCTCAAGAATTACCAATATCACTATATTACTTCAAGCACACAAGTTTGACAGGAAGACAGGGAAGGATACGTAAAATAAGTATAGTTAAACTATCTGGGTACTTTACGGATCTTGTTGTCAGTCGGCTGTGTTGGTTAATATTAGAGATTATTTTTGAATCACCGGGTAGCAAAATATAAAAAATTCACTAAGCGTAACTGGAAGTCTGATTTCAATACGTTTGGCACAAAATGTTCCAAAAATCTGCTATGTGCGTCTGTCCAAAATTGTAACAAGAAAGGAAGAAAGACAGACAGCTCTTTCTTGTAAGGATTAACATCAAATCCAATTCGTGAATTTACAGGGCAAGTAATATTTTTGCTTTATAATTTTGTTGACAATAATGGTACTTAGATGACAGAAAATGGCATAGATGAAAATATAAATAATTGGATATATATTTAATCTTTTAGCTATGTGGAATTTAGTAATATTATATTTCTAGACATTTTGATATATCTAGCATTGATTTTCAATACATTTGCCTACCCCAAACAGCCTGGAATTTGAAACTAATTCTTATCATCATTCAGTTCAACTCTTAAATACGTTCTAATATATCATACTTTTAAATACTGCTATTATTCGAAGGCATTGTTACATATAGAAAAGACAAGAGAACTGTATACCACCTCAATTTTTACACAGAATGCTACCATGCCGACTTTTCCAGCCCCAGTGAGACGTTTAAACCGATAATTTGATCCCCAACTGGGGCGCGCCTAAATTACAGCCACTTAAATAACACGGTAAAATTACCATTTCAAAAGGATGTAAGCGGAAAGCGCCTTCTTGGAATACATGTGTACTAAGAATTCGTGTTTGCTTTTCCTCATCCTGAATACAGTAGGAAAACTACCAAAGGGGAATATGGTGATACATGTATATTAGCTCCGTTATCCGCATGGAACGTCTTGAGTCTAGTGGGCTATTATTTTACCAAGGACAATGTTCAAATTAATAAACAACGTGAAAAATGGTGTGACGTAACGTGACGTCATCAGAGAGTTATGTATTTAATATATAGGTGTAAGAGAGGAATGATGTTTAATATATATATATATATATATATATATATATATATATATATATAACGTCATCAGAGAGTTATGTATTTAATATATAGGTATAAGAGAAGAATGATGTTTAGTTTTCAATGTTTCTGTTGCAATGTGCTATCGAACAGTCCCTACCAAATATCTGTTAGGTAATGAGGTATTTGCACTGTCAAACAGTTACTTCCGAAATTTTACCTGCAAATTTTGGTTTGACGTATACTATACTCGTAAATTACTAAATAGGAACTTATATTTCCCGATATAACGGAAATCGGAATTAGTCTAGAAGATACAAATTGGAACATCAGTAGAATCATACCAATTTCATAAAATCTGTATCTGCTGCGGTCCCGAAAACTTACAACATTTAGAAATAGAATGTCCCCGATTTCATAACAATATAGAATTATTTTACGACGAACTGAAAACAAGGGTGCCACGTTTCCAATTAATCTATTAACGCTTCTAGCGTTTTATAAAATAAGTAGTTGCTATTTCCCCTACAAGCGTATTAAGAGCAACATTATAGTTTCAATAAGATTTAAATTAATTTGTATATTAGTTTTCGAATAAAGTTATAACCAGATAGGATAGATGCAAGACAATTAATGTTATAGAGTTCTATCTGTCAATATTTTTATTGTACTTGGAAATAGAGGGGTATTTGTATTTATTATTATTATTATGTTATATGGGTTTGGGCCTCATCAGCCACTGATCGCATGGGCGATCTCCTCTCATCCGGGTCATTATCCAAAATATCCCATAAAAGGAGAAATTTAGGCACGTCCCCTGCCTTAAGCCTCGCCTCCTCTAGGATAACAGGGGTCCCTAATATAAGGCAGCTCTCCTCTAGTGCGGGGCAGGTGTAAAGAAGATGAATCGAGGTTTCCTCGTCTTCTCTACAGTATCTGCAGGCCGGGCTGTCAGTCAGCTTCAGCTTGTGCTTATATGCATTCAAGCTTCTATGGTGGCCCGTTATGATTCCCACCAGGGTTCTGGCTTTGTGCCTGTTCAATTTAATGAATTCTTGGGCCCATTTCTCAATCTCTGAGTATTCGATGAAGAGTTTTGTTATTCGACAACCCGTTACTCCTCTCCATCTCTTATTGTGCTGGTCTCTTGCCCAGCCATTGATGCGGTCTCTGATCAGATTCCCACTTATTTCCACTGCAGGTTTTGATCTATAGAGGTTTTCCCTGGTCCCTAGTCCGGCAAGGTCATCTGCAATTAGATTTCCCTTAATGCCATTATGCCCAGGTATCCATAAGAGTTCCACCGGTCCCTTCCTTGCCAAGTGGTTCAATGCTTCATAGCAATTATAAACCAGCTTCGACTTTGTCGTTGCTGAATTCAGGGCTGCCAACGCCGCCCTGCTACTGAGCAGATACATACCTTCTCCTGGGTCCTATTTTGGTCGGCCCCCAGAACACCGCATGTAATTGCTACTAGCTCGGCCTGGAGTGCGGTATTTACCCAGGGGGAAGGTTTTTCCTATCCTATATTTGTATTTAATAAAATAAAAAGTTTAGGAAAAAGAAGATTAATGAAGAACAAACACATCTCAATACAGCTATTTATTTTTATGGCAAAACAATGAAGTATAAAAAAAGTAATAAATAAATAAAAACATAACAATAGATAATCTTCCTTGTTAGTATGTTAGTATGAGAAATTTCCCAAAGATGCTAGGAGATAAGATCATGTATTTGTAAAATATACTCTCTGTGTTGGCGTCTTGCCCTCAAGAACACGCCCGCGCAGCGTCTATTAACTCCGTTGTTGGCTTCTTCTGGACCGCCTTCTCCCCCTATCCACCTATGATTGGTGGATTCGGCTGTGGCTAAGTATTGTGCTTCTAAAATCGTCTTTGAGGCACTGCGCTTCTAAAGAGGGACGGATCACTTGTTTATTGTGCTTGATCCTGGATTTGGTGGTGGAGGGTTCTCCATGGTCTTTCTAGTTCTTCCTGCCTCACTTTCCTGGATTCATCTGGTGTTGAACACTTATTTCACCTACGCTACTGGTATGGTACTTTTCGTGGTGCTAAGCATGGCTGCACCCTAGAAAATTATAGAATGAACTAATTATAGAACGGACACACCGATATTCTTCATCTGGGCTGATTCCTCTGGTGGCCTCTGGTCCTCTCCCGATCATCGGCGGCGATTCACGGCACTGAATCTTGTCCACCGACTCGCGACGCGGTCATTGTGTCCTTCGCTGCAACCCCTGGTTAAGTGGTCTTTCCTTCGCTGGTCGGTTTCAGTCTCTTACTTTAAAGATGGGACGGTAATAACGTCTGGACCTCTTCGTGATCGAAATACTCGTATATGTAGTATGATTCCTTTCGTTGATCAATTTATGTGGAGCTCGGCCACATATAAGATCCAGGTTTTGGTTTTCACTGTTGTCTTGTGCGATTCTTAATTTTTATCTAGATGGTGGAGTAGCGCTAGTTGTCGCGTATCCCTCCTTGTATAAAGCTTTGCGCAACCCTCGTCGTATATATGTGTATACACCTTTCTAGAAAATGATCGTTAAAAAATCACCGAAATGGCAACACTCACCGGAAAATCACCGGAGCCATTAAAGTGGCGTGATTCCCAGCCAAGCTCCATGATTGGTCAACACAGCAATGTAGGTGGAGACTATATGCGCTATAGCTCCTTCTCCTGCGTGACATACTCTCGGTCACATGACACCTGGTGCAATACCAAAGGGACAGTGATGACGCCAGGATTTCTAAAATAGGTGGGCACAAACTGGTAAATAATTTTTGGGTTGGGTACATATTTAGTACATTAGGTAATAAAGTTAAAATATTAATGAATTTATTTCAACAGCAATTTTCTGGGATGTTTTGTTCCAAATTCTTCAACAATCTTATCCAAATCCAAGATTTTATCTATTTTTTTTTCTGTACATTTAGTACAGCCAAATTACTTAATCTCTCGTGTTCAATTTTATTTCTTAAATGGTTTTTTAACCTTTTCAGACATGAAAAGGTCCTTTCACACTTGATACAGGAATTGTGATACATATTGAACATAATTTATAAATCTCATTGTATGCCAATCTGTATTTATTCGGCATGTCGGATAGCTATAAAATATTGTTGATTTAACACTTTGTTCGTTTTCAAAGTTTGAAATAGTAGTAGTAAAAATTTTATATTTACATTTTGTTTCATATTATAATGTTGTAGATGTCAAATTTTTTGGGTGGGTACTGTTACTGATTGGGTGGGCACGTGCCCACCCAATCAGTAACTGCGCAACACTCTACGTAGCCCGTTGAGGTTTGTGTGGAAAATATACTATCCATTGGATAGGATGTAAAACCGTAGGTTTCTTATCTATTACATGTTAGACAAATAAAAGGTCCACAAGAAATGTTTTAGGATGAATATAGTAAACATTTAATGTATTTAATTGTTCGCTATTCAAGTAAATAAATTGCTTTATCGTATGCCACACGAGTTTCCGATATTACCCTTTCATCTGACAACCATAATAATTCCCAAAAGGATTACATGATATTTAACATTCGCAGTCGCTTTTGTGCGTTGTATGATATAAGAACAACAACGATAGCACTATAGGGAGAACCGATTTCTCTCATATTTCGCTCTTTATTTCGACATCCTTTATCTACATGAGGCTATCTACCTTTGAGTTTACCCTTCCAATAGGGTGTCATGACGACCGTCAGCCAGACTTTGCTCTCCAGTTTCCAATACAGCGTTAAGACAGTAGCTGGATATTTTTTGCGACTGTAAAGTTCACGCAGGCGAGACTGCCTCGAAAATTTATAGACAGTGCTATCGCGGGATGTAGTAAAATGTTGTAAATTTACGATGTCTGCATAAGACAATTGGAAATGTTTTGAAGGCATACAGTTCAAATGTAATTGTGAACACTATTCTTGTCGTTTTAAATATTTAGGGAAATAACTGTAATTCTGAGTCTAGCATTATATTCTATAGGTAAAAATATACTAATGACGTACTAAAAGGGTGGGTTAAAAGTTATATAAAAGTATTTCAGTTGTTGTTACTATAGCCATGAATAAAACAGAAATCATTCGCAAATTTTAGTTAATCACTGCAACAACATAATATTAATATCCTCACTAATATATACCGGAAGTATAAAAAGTATGGACTACTCAAAATACACTAGGCACAAAAATTAAGGGATGTAAAAAATCCTACATTTTTAGGTGATTTTCAAAGGGCTGTAACTTGGAGAAAATTAGTCACAAAGCAATCTTTAAAGAAAGCAAATTGAAGCCCCAAGTTTCTACTCTTTAGATCTTGAGTTCAAAATGTTTTACCTGTAGCAGTTTTTGAGTAACCATAAGAAAACCATCGGAACATATTTCCAAATTTTTGCTTGCCTTTCAAAAGGTCCACGGGCTTTAGTACATTTTTTTCAGTGATTTCATCATAAAGCTTTTTCATATAATTTTATCCTCTTTAATTTGAGTGGTCAAGAAACCTTGTACGATTATTTTTCGCTGACTTATCGTCGTTTAAAGGAAAAAAGTCAGTTTTGACTTTGGTAATTAATTACTCTGGATTTTTTTTTTCAATAAAAAAAATACCTCATATTAATTACACAATAACTAATATTTTTTGATAAAAAAATGGATTTTTGCTAAAAAACATTTTCAACCTCAAAGAATGAACACAGAAATGGAAAATTCATCCTTAAATAGATTTTTAGTAAAAACGACAAATTCAATTATTCAGAAAAAAAATTTGCACCGCTTTGAAATTTTCAGGGCCTTTTTGGGATACTTTGAGGTTGAAAAGAAACAGTTAACGTCCTAAGTATATCCATTATTTGCAATGTTATACCAAGTTAAGCGAATATCCCTAAATACGCAATTTTTTACCTCTTTTTCAATCAACATTCTCACACCGAAATTTTTATTTTATTGGTTTTTTATCAAAAATTAATAACTACAACTTGTAAAGAATATTTTGCAATTTTTGAAACCCTACTTGAATTTTCTATACGATCATTATTGCCGGAGTAATTATCAAAGTCAAACCTGACTTCTTTGTTTTGAATGACAATTTTTAATTCACAAATACCGATAGACATTTGTATTATCTTTACCCACATACACGAGGGTTGTCTCAAGAATAAGGTTCCCACTTTTTTTTTTAAATAGACAGCATTGTTTATTATCAAAGTTATTTACATGGTTGAAAAGCTTGAACATTAACCTATTTTTCTACATAATCGCCATGTTTTTCGATGCATTTTTGTAGAGGTTCTCTCAACTTTTGTAGCCCCGTGTCATAGAACTACACTGGCAACCCGTTGAGGTAGGGATTAACCTCTTCTTTGACTTCATCGTCGATCCAGAAGCGGAAACCACCCAAGTGTTCCTTCAATTTTAGGAACAGGTGGTAGCCACTAGGGACTAGGTCTGGGCTGCAAGGAGAGTGAGGAATGACAGTCCAGCCAAATTTGCTCAGGAAATCCTGGGTTTGTCGAGAGACATGGGAACGAGCGTTGTCGTGCAACAGCTTCACACCTTTACTCAGTTTTCCCCTCCGACGGTTCTGGATGGCTCGTCTGAGTTTTTTTAGTGTCTCGCAATACCTCTCTGAGTTTATTGTTGTCCCAGGAGGCATAAAGTCGATGAGCAATATTCCCTTACGGTCCCAAAACACAGTTGCCATGATTTTCCCCGCAGATTGCGTTTGCTTGAACTTTTTCAGTTTAGGCGAACTTGAGTGGTGCCATTCGCGTGAGTGTTCCTTTTTCGGGAGTGAAATGAAACACCCACGTGTCGTCGCCTATGACGATGGAGTCCAATAATTCCTCCCTATTATTGCCACATTGTTGAAGAAGTTGAATGTCTATGGGTGGAACCTTTTTTGCGTTCAAAAATCGGATCACTGCGCGTATTTCGCACCTGGCGATGACGGAAATTGGGAGGTCTATCGCAGACGGCTGTCAGGTCAACAGTGTGCGGCGTAACTTGACAGCGAAGGTGCGGACCGAGAGAGGGAGAAACGGCGCGCACGACAGTGTTGTCAGATTTCACCTAATACTTCTCCTTGCGGAGCTATCGCGATGGGAACCTTACTTTTGAAACAAGCCTCCTATCGATAGAAAATATATTTTAGAACAGATATGTGGTCATGACGTCAAATAAAGTAGATTCCACAAGTTTACGTCAAAATAATTCTTTTACTCGATTATATCAAGCCATCAATCAAAAAGCTGAGAAAGTCTTTCATTGGTTCGTGGTATAAAAAATTAGAGAATAATAATATTCAAAATTAAATAGATCTTGCTTGGCTCCTAACTTCTTAAACCTAACTAAGATTTATAGGAATTATCCATACAAATGGATTCAAAACTGTACATATCTTATAATAAAGCTAAATTATGCATTAAAATGTACAACTCTCAGACATAGGCCGTCCATTCTAGCTTTTTGCTATAGTTTAAATTCGGTTTTGAGTATAACTATGAATCAGAATTCATTTCCAACTAATAAAAATATTATTTCTTGTGAACAGAAACTCTCAATTGGCTCTGACAACGAATCCGAGATAAATCGAATAATAATGTCTTTTTTTTAATTTTAAAATCCAAACACAGAAATCCCTTCTTTCCCCTAGCTTTCGTGGGGAAGAAGGCACAAGTCAAGTCATCAAGCATATCTCCTCGGGCAGAGTTATCAAGCACAACCAGTTAGGCAGACTCGAGAGGTACCAACCTCAAGCACCCAATGATATCGCGAGTACTGGATCCGATAGATGGAATAGTATAGATACCCATCCATAGTGCGAATGCAGAGCACGCGCTTGAGTTTTATTAGTCCCGCGTCAAGTGCTATAAAATATATTCAACACACACATCCTTGGTGCTATTCATGCAAGGAAAACATATTGGCTACTGTTTTATTTTAATTCTGTTTATCAATAATTAATGCTGGAATAATAGCCATACGAAAACTACTGGTTTTGACAATTAGATTCCTCGATTGTCAAACAAATAGTCTGCTGATATGTCCCATCTGTTGACAAATGTCCAAACGTTCTATTTTTTTTTTTTTTTTTTTTTTTGTATAGTGGACATTGCATTGTGTACATTATTTTAATATTATACAAATATCTGTTTACAGCAGTTTGTGTTTTAATACGTCCTACTCATTGCAATGTTCTCTAAACCACCTATATCAATCTTAATAGTATAACCGAGTTATACAGCAACATATCATTTCCTTCCAGAAATTCATGATACTGGTATTATATCTCTTGGTAAATGTTTGAAACACTACTGATACTAATAATGATCCCGAACGCGACCTGCAGATATCAATTTTATTTTATTATTTATCCATTTATCCGTTTGTTTTTAATTACTAATAATATGTATCCAGTGCCACATTTCCTTAAACAAATCTAGGCTTTCTTTCCGGAGATGTTCTATACATTCAATAGGTGTTTTAAATTTCTTATTTTGCGTATTTTAAACTGCCAAACTAATCGTATTCTTCTGTTGTTTTAGATGACGCGAAGAACCGCCGCCGACGCCGCCGCTTCTTCCCACCCGAAGTATTAGAACAAGCCAAGGAGTCCTGCGATAAGAACCGAAGCGACACGAACCTCACTGCCTCTTATATATCTCAGCCATCTACGTCACCTATCACTGCCTCGTCTCCGACGCCTAGAGCTGCTACCCCTAAAAAATCCGGATTGAGTGTTCATATGGAGAACGCCCGCAGGGGCGTTACTCCCTCCTTCTCCGAAATGGGAAGGTATAAGCCGTTCGCTAAACGCGCCGTCACTTCCAGCCCCAAGGAGAAACCGTCGTCTCCCAGACTCTTTGAGACGTCACCTCAGGACTTCAATCATGATAAGTCTTTCTCTAGATTGTACAATAAAGAAAATCTAAAAAGTAAAGATGTAGTGAGGGTTTCCGTCTCAGACAACGACGATAGAAGCAAGAACATTGCCAAAAGAATGGAGGAACTCACCGCGTTCACTAAGCAAACTTTGGCGAGGGTCGAGCGCTTGGCTACTAAAAACAAGGAGCCGCCGAAGAAGGAAATTCGAAGGCCCCTCACGAGCAGTCCAATCAAACAAATAGACAAAAGCACAAGTAAAACTAACAGACGATCTCCTATAGATAAATCATTGCCGTCCTCGATTTTAAAGAAAAAATCCATGGAAGAACTGCCTCCTATCATAATCGAACCTGTACTTTCTATCCCGATCTCATCTGGACCTGTTTCTATTCTAAAGAGAAAAGTGTCTCAGGATGATCACAAATCCGAAGGCGGTCTACATTCTTCCACAAATACTCCTCCAGTTACCTTTTCTCCTAGCGTGGTCGAGCCGACCACCACCAAACGTAAGCAGGGTATTTTGAAGAAGCGAAGAAGTCTCGACGAATCCACCGTGATGCGCCATCGCAGCTGCAGCCCCGACGTCGCAGCTAAGAACGATTCGCGTTCAATTTTGAAGAATCAACGCAGGTCTTCCTTGGAGGAACTAACGAGGACTCAATCGCCCGAAATTCCCTTGCAGAGCATCCTTAAGAGGAAAACCTCTAGAACTGAAGAGGATGACCACTCCTTAAACTCTCCTCAAGGGATTTTGAAGAGAAGATCAGGGGCCAGTAGTGCTGGTTCTACTAGTAGTACCCCGCACGTGTCAATAACCACTGCCGTCATCTTAGCCGCTGCCGGCGGTGCCGAAATGATTTTAGAACCCGAGAGTGAACCAGTGAAACCCATACTGAAGAAAAAGAGTTTCTCAGAAGAGTATTCCTACAGCGAAAGTTCGTCTGAAACCCCAAAACCGATTTTGAAGAAGAAATCGAGTACTGAAACAGACGATTCCGAGGAGAAACCCAAGAAACCTATCTTAAAATTACCGAAGACATCCTTGGAACGAGAGATTTTAGACACCGGCCAGGAAAGTAGATTATTTTCCAGTTTTAAACATGCTCCCTCCAATGAGACGGATTGCGAAGTTAGACCCATCTTGAAGCAAGGAACTTCAAGAGATGATTCGCCTAGACCGCGGTTATCTTTTTGCGGTGGTAGCGAATCTACTGAAGGGGAGGTTTTCATGCAAAGAACCTCCAGGAGATCGCATACCATCTGTACGGATTTTAATGTGAGATCGTTGAATATCGATACGAAGGAAGAGGACAGGCTATTGCGAAAACCTCGACCTCTATCCGTTCACGAATTGGTGATGTCCTTCGAGAAGACTACTTCTACTGGGGCTATACCTAAGAGGACCAGTTTAAAAAGGAATAGTGATAGGTATAGGACGCAGCCAGTGACATCAAACGAATTGGAGGAGAGGTAAGTCGAATTCATTTCTTGTAATTATCAGAGAATCTCTTCGCACTTGGGAATATATAGTTCGTGCAAAGCAATGCACGTCATCATGTGACGTAATTCATTACCACTACACTTAGAATTTCATTCGTTTTTAATCAACAGAAATTTAAATTTGGCGCCCATTTTGAGATTGGTAGCAATTGATATATCTCGTGCGTGATGCCAAAGTTATCGGATGTTTAGACTTTATTCCATTTCTAAAGTGTTTTAGCCACAAGTTAATAAGAAAACTGTTCTTTTGAGGACAAAAGTACCTGGTATTAGCCAGCGCAAGTACCATAAATATTCAGACTGTTACATACATTGGGCCGATGCTTACACAATGTCGAAAAAAAGTTATAACATAACCTTAGTCTTATGACATTTCTTTGAGTTCTATAGCATTTTTGGCAATGTGGCAACAGTGGTCATCGCTGACGCATCAGCTACATTGTGACGTGCATTGCTTTTTGCTTTATATGAACTATATTCTAGAATTGCATCTAGAAATACTTGGTGTAATTGTTATTCTAAATATTTTTTCATATGCAGATTATGTTCTTCATTACCTCACGTAAGATACTTTAGAAAATGTTGCCCTTCAATTTCAGCTTGTTATTTTACATTTTATTTTGTAACACAATTTATACACAATTCAAATATACACACACCGTCAAAAGTATTGGACCCCTGATGTCTTGTATTGGTAAATAATATTTTCTTAAATATTGTATTGAGAATATGAGAAAAAAATAGCAATTTTTAAGTAAATTTATTATGACAAGAATTAACAAAACATATTTTTTAACAAAATAAACTACAATTTAATAGTCAGTATGGCCTTCTATGCTTCTCAGTAACATATTGACACGCCTGTGCATGGAAACAATCAAACGGTTGATAACTTCTTGAGGAATATTGTTGCTTTCCTCTATTGCTGCTGCAGCTAACTCTTCCGCATGTTGGGGTGGGTTCATGCATTTGTGAATTGCTCTGGAAACAAAATCCCACATGTTCCTATTGGGATTCATATCAGGGGAATTAGCTGGTCAATCTAATCGGGTTCTCTAATCTCCCTGTTCAAGTACCTCTTGAATAGTTATCGCGCGATGCGGCTTAGCGTTGTCATTCATGAAGATGAAATTGTCACCTAATTCGTTGCGTAGGTGATAAATAATGGGCCTGATAACACTTGCAATATAAGCTGGACTTGTCATATTCTAATTTATGGGAATTAACGGCGTACGGCGATTGAACATTATTCCTCCCCAAAACATTACTGTCCCACCATTGTAGGGAGCAACCTCACGGGGAAAATTTAGTCTCTCTTGACGACCTGGCTCTCTCCAGACCCTTTGCCCATTGTCTTCACCTCACCTCACCAGTCCAATTCTAGTTTCATCTGTAAATAAGACCCAAAGGTCCGTGCCCACTAAAAGCGAGCAGCTCGATGTCGTGGAACACTTAAAGGCCTTCTTGCACGTAAATTTGCACGATGGAGTCTTCTTAGAACTGTAGAGGTCGATATAACAAGCCGAAACGTACCTTGAAAGTGAGCCCTGAGGGCTGAAGCTGAAGCATTTCGGTGTCTACGGGCATATTGAACCAAAAACCGACCCTGCCGTACATTCGACACTCGAGACCGACCACTACGTGGTCTTCTTTCCACTGTCCTTAATTCTTGATACCTATGCACTTATTCGCAGACGACATGTTTCTAACTAAGGCGGAATATAGTCTAATAAGTCATTATGGTAGTCTCTGTACCATATACAATTATACTTTTTCTTTCAGAGCTCACATTTTTTTTCGAATTTGATTTTCTAAAATAAATTTTTAATAGTACAATGTTTCACTTCTCAAAATCGATGTAGTATGTAATGAATTTATAACAACGCTAGTTGTTTAATAGAGCTCATTACAATCCACACAGCTCATTACTTGTCCATAAAATAACCGATAACTTACTTAATTTTCTACAGAATTTACGATTTTTATAAAAAATACTGACCACAACGATTTTAAAAAAATTAAACCTAAAAATATCAAATGGTCTGGTGAAAATACCAGCAATTGTATGTGACTTCAAAGAAGAGCTAAAGCAAAAACACGTTGTAAACTACAGAGATACGAGACTAGTCTTCTATAAACACTGAAAGACTGGATAACTCATTAGATAACTAAGAAACTAATGAAAGAACTAACTAACTAAAATGAACTAAACGTGCATTTTAATCATCTCCTGATAATGTCAATTTGGTTGGCGAAACGCGCGTCAAGCAACGTACATATAATCTTTCAGTGTTTATGGAAAACTGCTTTTGATGTTTAGCGTTGCATCCCTCTCATGAAATTGAAAATCTCAGACAAATGTAACTTTGTGAACATTTTTTAAACAGCATTCCTACGTCCTATATATTGCAAAATTACATCAACAAAATTTTATAAAAAATCGATCGACTATGTCTAACATTTTTTCTTTGTCATAGTATGTTAGAGAACGTATTCATTTAAAATGTGCAAGTGTGTGTCTTATTTATAGACTTTCTGAAGTGGTTGATCGTAATATTATTTTGGATAAATTAATCGTGTGGAACTGATTGTCCTTGTCCATTACTGAGTCTAGTTTTTTAAATGCTATCGTAGGGAAATGATGTATCGTGGTTTTCAGTTCTTTAGAAATATGCGTAACACAGGAGATGGCTCAGGGATCTGTACTTGGGCCACTTCTTTTTGTTCTGGATATAAATGATATTGTAGATGATTTGGGCGTTCATTATTTACTTTATAGGAATGATAACAAACTTTCGCATAAGAGATTCTAATGGGTTTGCAAATTCCAGCATTGCAGAATACAGATTTCTAGTATTATTACTTAATGCATTTGTCAAATTAAAGCTCGTATGTACGTCATTAATTGGGTACGGAGTACGTGATTTATGTACATCGCTTGAAGAGATTTATATAGATGGCTTCTTCAACAAAAAAACAAAAAGCTCAATTTCATTCTTTCCTCTTCAACCTCTTTAAGTTCCCTGTTTATTTTTTCTCAGCCGTGGATATTTTGTGTCTGAAACTGATAATGATAAGCTTCCACTTAATGGTTATTCCGCATGCAATCGGAAAGTAGTGGTGAAATTTGGATCCCTGTTATATCCCTTGTATTATTTGATTAAGTGCAATGACCTTGAACTTATTGAAACTATTCGCCGTAAAAAAATTCAAGGGTATTAAATCGACCGCACTCGGTGGCCAGCGACTTCAATATATAAATAAATATTAGTAACAAAAGAAGTTAGTAACAGTTTTCGAGGGTTTCCAATACGAATTACTTATGTAATTTTATTTGTAAGTGGTTCGTTATGTGGCATCGTTTAGTGGGTGAAGTTAGGACATCGTATATTCATTTATTTTTATTTCGGTGTCTGGGGAGTGTAGAAATAAATTCTACCGGGAATAAACTAAAAAACAATCGAAAGGGTATGTAACGCCGGCTGGTTTAAAATTAGACATTTCCGCGCACTATTTTTGGATACAAATAAGAATGTACAGTGTGATTCAATCCAAGTATATGTCAGTCGATTGTCACTATGAGTTTATTAGTGAAACAGTAATTTATCCTCATACGTGTTTCTTTCAATATTCAGATTAGCAAATAGGATAATGGAAAAATGTTGATAATTCTTTAGGCTAATTAGTATTTTTTCGTCATCAACTACGAGAAAAGAAAGCATTCACTCCCCTATTTTTCAAGATTTATCTCTAGTACACTCGCTATTATAAGCAAAAAATAGATGACGTTATAATTTTTTACATAAAAACGTTTTTCCTCTCCTTATAGGGTGTCTCAGTTGGAACTATAGTATTTTAATTGCGTACCATTTTTGTTCTGTCAAAGGTAGAGTGTCAATATTTAACGATTGTCATCTACAAACGACGTCAACATACGGACTAACAGTTCAATAACGAATAGTTTGTGTACAACTTTTTTATAAAAGTGAGCGATCATTTACAGTTGAATTAAGAAAAAAGCGCACAAAATTAGGACAATGAAACGCCTATAGAGTTAACAGTTCGTAACTTAATCGAGCAATTTTAAGAGAGTTGTTCTATTATTGATAAGGCAAAATCAATACGTCCTCGTCGTGGTGGGTCAGATTATTGCTGCTGTGAGAGAAAGTGTACGGGGGTATCCAAATACATCAATTTGACGTCGTGCATAACAATTGAATCTGTTAAAAGCCACCATGCATTGGATTTTAAAGAAAGATCTGCATGTGTCTGCATATAAATTCAGTTGAGACAACAATTAAAAGTTACAGACCATTTACAACGTCGTACATTTGTTAATTGAGTGTTAGAAAAGAAAGAAGGTTATGGTGATTTTTGCAACAAAATTTTGTTCAGCGATGAAGTACATTTTCATCTTGATGGATCAGCAAAAAAAATTGTCGAATGTGGGCTGAAAATCCACACGAAAAAAAAATGCATCCACAGAGGTGCACGGTTTGGTGCGAATTTTAAAGTGGTGGAGTAATTGGTACTTCTTTGACAGTGAAGCTGGTAATGCTGTCACAGTAAATGGAAAATGCTATTGTGATATGTTAAGCAATTTCCACCAAATTTATGATTTGGATTTGAACAACATATGGGTTCAGCAAGACTATGCAACATCTTATATAGCAAGACCACAGCTTGTGAAATAATAATTTTGTTGCATACCAAATTTCATGATTATTTTGTCTCGCGGAATGTTGACATCAACTGGCCTGCAAGATCATGTAGTTTTACATTATTGTACTTTTTTATTTGGGGTTATGTCAAGGGAAAAGTGTACGTCATCCAGCCTAAAACAATCAATGGCCTCAATACAAACATTCAACGTGTTATTCGGGAAATAGTGCCATGTTGGCTTGTCGACGTCACATAAGTTGTACATGATGGTCGTTAAATAGTGACGCCATATCTTAGACAGGACACTGATGGCGCGCAATTCAAATCCCGTAGTTCCGAGTGACACACCTTATAGGTATAAAATAGTTTTATACCTATAAGAGGAAAATGTATTGTGGATTCACTTGTATAAGATAGAAACAGGCAGAACATAATAAAAATTATTTAATACACTGGCGAGTTATTACATTTCTACAAAAATTAAGTTCATATATATATATATATATATATATATATATATATATATATATATACATACATACATACATACATACATACATACATACATACATACATACATACATACATACATACATACATATCGGTTTATAACGTCCTTCGCCGTCTTCCAATTCCTAATCTCCATTCCTCTGTGTTTCTCCACATGTCCTCGTCCAGACCTCTCTCCCGAACTTCATTGTCAATGTCCTCCCTCCAGCTTTTTCGTGGTCTTCCTCGCCTTCTTCTTCGTTGTGGTTTCCAGTTTAGAATTTTTTTGGGTATTCTGTCGTTTAGCATTCGCTGAACATGCCCGTACCACACGAGTTGTTTGGTTCTTATATCATCTACAGTGTCATGTGTTATTCCCATCATATTTCTTATTCTCTCATTTGTTACCCTTTCTCTCTTTGATTTTCCAACTGACCTCCTCCGGAAGTCCATTTCTGTGGTTCTTATCATTCTTTCTGTTCTTTCTTTTATTGGCCATACTTCACAACTATAGGTTACTATACTTTTAATTATTGAATTATATATTCTTCTTTTATTTTCTTTTGTTATTTGTTTATCCCATATAATGTTCAACATTGTAATTGCTCTCCTTCCTTGGGTGTTTCTTTCCGAAATCGCTTCATCGAGTGTCCCGTCGTTTGATATTTTCATGCCTAGATATTTATATTCATTGCAGTGTTTGATGTTTTGCCCGGTTGACAGAAGTAGATCTTGTTGTTGTCTTCCAATACACATGTATTCCGTTTTCTTCACATTAACTTCTAAACCTCATTTTTCATACTCCTCGATAAGCTTGCGTGTCATATATTCCATATCATCGATATCTTGCGCAATAACAACTTGGTCATCCGCAAAGGATAATGTGTATAGTGTTGATGTATCATCTACTGGTATGCTCATATTGTGACATTTTCTTTCCTAAGTCACCAATGCGCGTTCTAGATATATCTTAAATAGTGTAGGAGATAGGCAGCATCCTTGTTTAAGTCTCTTAGTTACTATAAATCCCGTAGTTATATTGTGTCCTATTTTTATTCTAGATCTGGTATTATCATACAGAGACTTTACAGCCTTTATTAATTCTACATTTATATTAGTGTTTTGTAAAGTTTCCCAGAGTTTTACCAGAGGAACGCTATCATATGCTTTTTTTTTAAATCCACACATAGTAGATGTACTTCTTGGTTAAATGCTATCTTCTCCAAGATTTGTGTGACTGTATATAAGTGATCGATTGGGGATCTTCCTGCTCTGAAACCGGCCTGTTCTTCTGCCTCCATTTCACAATATTCATTCTCCATACGGTTTTTTAAAATTCTCCCATATATTCTGCTGATGGAATTTGTAACAGATATTCCTCGGTAATTGTCACACTAACTTTTATCCCCTTTCTTATGAATTGTGGATATATATGATACCTTCCACTCTTCTGGTACTTCTGATCTACTCATCCATCTTTGGAAAAGGTCTCTCAGTGAATGGTATAGTTTGTTTGTTCCATATTTTACAAGTTCTCCAGGAAATTTCCTGGTCCTGGGGCTCTGCCATTCTTTAGTGATCTACATACATACTTCCTTAACTTCTGATATACTTATTCTTACCGGAGATCCTTGAGTAACTATATTGGTATTAACGTTTTCTATGTTTTTAAATTTTTTTCTGTCTTCTGATAACATTTTTTCATAATATTGATTCCATGTTTGCGCTGGTATTGATGAGATATTTTTTTTATCTTTTTTTTTTCTTTTTCTTTATCTTTCATAGTTCATCAATTTCATAAGTTCACTATAATAATTAGCTAGAAATATGTTTTCCCTTTTATTAATAATAAAACTTGCAAAATCGACTTTTCATCCATACTGGGCTTCGAAAAAAACTGGTGCTGAACTCTAGACTGGCGCTCATAGGTAACACTTTGTTCTTTAGCAGGCAGATGGAGTTTGCCAACGTTTTTGTTAACAAAAAGAGAACACCAAATTAAAGTAAATATTGGAGATATATTATTCAGTGCAACAATTTACTCGCCTCATCATTTTTTTATAAAAGCAATTTGCAGCATGATGTACGTTGCTAGGTAGTTGAATTATTTCAAAATCTATCTCTGACTAACATAATTTTCTATATCTCGGTATTTTTAAAGCTAGGAATGAAGTCAATTACTTACGGATCACATTGTACAATTTATATCTTGAAGTACAGTAGAGTTAGTAAGAGTAACAAGTCGAAGATCTAGAACACCTTGAGCGCGAGGTAGGAAACACCTGTTATTCGAGCTGCCCGCCCTGTATTCATTCAAACAATTGACGACATCGAAATATCGCCAATTGCGCCTTCTTGATCTGGTTGTCACTTCGATGGCGTATTGCTAAAAATCGACCGTTTCCTATAAATTTTGCTGCCAAATGTCGGTCTAATATTAGATTTTCACATCCACCAGAGAGATGTGGTCAGTTGACGCGGTTACGCTCCTAGAGGCGGTGGTTACAGTTTTAAGTTTGTTTTTCTATTATCTTGCAACCAAAATATTTTGACTCGAAGTTCAGTTAAGAATTTATTAGAGCGAACGATCAGCGAGAGGGGTTGTTGTGCTCCGAGGCGGATATACCCATTTTCTTTCGGGTCAATCAAGTTGTGGTAAGCTGGATCGGCCTACGCCGATTTAAAAATAAACGTTCTGTATTGGCGGATCTGTTAATAAAATTGTGCGTTTGGATGGTCTAGATAATTGCATCCGTTTGTACAAATTGTATAAATTCCATTCAGGTATTTTTAGTATTGCAATAAATTTGTAGTTTTTGGTTGGTCTTTGTTTTCCTGACCATATAAATCGATCATGTTTTATATATTTTCCTTTTTTGGGATTGTTTGTCACTTGAATTAATCAAAAATGTTCTTACCTTTCGATTTCACATAACCATATTTAGAAAACGAGAACATTTATAACAAATATACGCCAACATGATTATAAAAATAAGTTGGAAATGTTGTAGTTTTCTGAAAATGGCCATATAGAACGGTTTTTTTTTTTATTAATTGAACTTATTAATAATCTCGAAGAAACAAGTGAAATACACTAGGATTTGACCTTAATTCATTAAATTATATTGAATCTGGAATTAACATATATTTAACGGCTAATAGAATTATTATATATAGATATTAATATACAGGGTACTTCACGGTGAGTGGTCCATTAGATGTTTTCCAGAAACTATAAATAATTTGAAACTGATCTATTTTATGAAAGTAATGCCAAGTATATTAAACTTCCTGTTATACCGAAAGTCGGCAACAACATCCTTATTTTAAATGGCATACTATATTTTCTATACCAGATTCGAATTCTCCTCATCATTTTGGGGTAGCTCTCAATACTATTCCCTATCACTAAAGCTAATAGTTTTTTAGATATTTCGATTTTAATAAAATCTTATACGAAAACTAATCCGTGCATAGAAATTAATAACTTTCGCTAAAGTAAGTTTCATTAACCAATTATTTTCCCATATATTAAAGAGATACGGAGCTTATTTATGTATAAATTAAAAGTGATCCAAAATACACAGGATGTCCAAAACAGGAGCTCAAACATTGACAACTTCGACCTTCAATAAGTGGCTTATTTCAAATAGAACATACTGCAATTATTCATAACACCATTCGCTTCCTTATTTGATTACCTTTCGACCTCTATGGGCAATTCCTATACCTAAATTGTACTGTTCTTGAGTTATTTAGAGTTATTTAGCAACATTTTTGAATTAACATCAACATAGAGCATAGTGTGTCATGAAGAACAAAGTTAAATGGAGTATATTAAAATAGTTTTATTTAAAATGACACGGACTTATTAAAAATGCATAATGATCTTAAGGATTGCAAAAATGTCAAACTTATTATTGAATTTGGACGTTTGAACAAGTAACAGCAATTCTAGAAACAGAAAGAGTAAAATGTAGCGTAAATACATAGGTACTTATTATAATGGATACATTAAAATCTACTGTTAGGAGGAGGACATAAGCTTTACTCGGGAGGTGGTAATCCAAAACCAGGCAGAGATAGAGAGAGAACAAAAGAAAAGGACATGAACTGGTTTATTTTTTTACACCAAGTGAAAAAGAAAAGCGGTCTGCGAGCTATTGAAAGCAACACAATAAAATTCAATATCTCGAACAAATATAACAAAAATAATACAACAGAAATAAAAATAGCTGGAAGTTGAAAACGGCAATGAAGAGAAAATTGTTACTTTATTTTTAAACTACTTATTATTAAAAATTATTATGAAAAATTAACAAGCTTATTAAATGTAACAACAGCGATGTACAATATGAGTAATAAAACAAGCACATCTTCTAAACTAGCAACTTCAGGAAATGTTATCCACTAAGTAACGTTCAAACATTTTTATACTCTCGTTATAACACCGCTAGTGTATGCTCGCCGAATTTCATTAACGTTTAATTCTTCAAACGCCCTTCTGCTCTGATTTCAAATTCTTATCGTGAATTGACGGACGTCTCATACACTTTGGTTTTCATCTTTCCCCAAAGATAGAAATTAAGCGAGGTGAAATCCGGACTTCTAGCGGGCCTTGTCCAGGGATGCAGGGACCACGTCGTCAAATCCATCCATCTTCAAATATATCATCTAAAATGTTTGATACCTCTCGGGTAAAGTGAACAGAAGCAGCGTCATGTTGATACCAATAATTTCCAAAATTATCCAATAAATGTTTGGATAATTTACCGCCAATTTATTTAATTTTAATATCATCACGCATTTTTAATCAGTCCGAGCACATTTTAAATAAAATAATTTTAATTTATTCCATTTAACTTTGTTCTTCATGGCACACTATGCTCAATGTTGATGTTAATTCAACAATGTTTCTAAATAACTCTAAATAACTCAAGAACAGTACAGTTTAGGTATAGGAAATGCCCATATAGGTCGAAAGGTAATCAAATGAAGAAGTGAATGGACCTATGAAATGCAGTATATTTTATTTGAAATAAGCCACTTTTTGAAGGTCGAAGTTGTCAATGGTTGACCTCCTGTTCTCGACACGCTGTATATTTTGGAGCATTTTTTATTTATACATAAATAAGCTCCGTATCTATTTAATATATAGGAAAATAATTGGTTAATAAAACTTACCATAGCGAAAGTTATAAATTTCTATGCCCGGACTAGTTTTCGCATAAGATTTTATTAAAATCGAAATATCTAAAATCCTGTTAGCTTTAGGGATAGGTAATGGTATTGAGTGTTACCCCAAAATAATGATTAGAATTCTGGTATAAAAAATATGGTACGCCATATAAAATAAGGATGTTGTTGCCGACTTCCGGTATAACCGGAAGTGTTACATACTTGGTATTATTTTTAGTATTTTAAGTAAATTTTAGCATCGCTAAAAGCCCCCACATACAAATTTTCAGTTCTAAATTATTTTTAGTTTCTCAAAAACGTCTAATAGGCCACTCACCGTGAAGTACCCTGTATATAGCTCTAATTATAATAACCCTAATATAATGATAGTAATAATATACAGTAATAATTATAATATAATCTTTATTTACTTGTTTCTTCCTACGTGTTTTCGTTTTACTACTATTTTCCAAGCTCTTCCCCTGAAATTTCCTAAAATCTCAGCGTTTTTTGTGACTATGTGGATTTGATGAAAAGCTACTTCTATATTACTCTCTTGTCTCTCCCCTTTTCCGGGCAAGGGAGCTCAACAGAACTCAAACCTTAAAACACAAAACGGGACCTTCACTTCATTACCACTATTAAAAGATATATAAATTAAAATGTTTCAATAAAAACAATAAAAAAATATATACATGAAATAGGAATTAGTTAGAATTCAGTATAGTTACTGGTAAGTGATAATTAAATAAAACTAAAGCTGAATCCAAAAATAAATGCTTCAGTTGATTATTGCCATTAATTTAGTATTTTGAAATTGCAAAACCATTTTTCATTTTTTTTTTATTTGATCTATACTAAACCTAATGTAATTATTACCGCAGCGTGTGTAAGAAAATGTGCTCTTTCAGATTCCTTAATAAATAAATGGAATTGTATTTAAAAAATATGCAAGTATACAGTGTCCAAATTGGAACTATCCAAATCTCGCCCTCTATAAGAAATTTCAAGGTATACTAAAACTACGATATTATTAATTAATTTATAAATAAAGCTGCCCACCTTGAGTGCTGTATCAGTGGTGTTACACTCCGTGGCAGCAGAAATGCCGTCGCGCATAATCGAGGTATTTGAATGATCGTAGGATACAAGAAATTCAATTTTGATTGTAGATACAGTAATTCAGTTCGTTGTGGCAGTACATGTATAAATTATTATAAATAATACATAGTTGCGTATATAATGCTGCTAAAGAGGCATCCATTAGAGCAGCTTTAGTTTTAAATAAAAATAAAATAGCACCAGTTTTCTCAAAAACTAAGAGATGGGTAGTTAAGAAAAATATATTGTTTTTCATAGAGATATCTAGGACTTCGTCGATATAAGCATGTATCGATATTATAGTAAGTTTTATTAAGAGATAACATGCGGTTGCAATCTTAGACATACTGTATGTTGCATGAAGAATTAGCATTATAAAATAAAAACTTATTTTTATCATTTATTATCAAGCATTTAAAACACGAAGGACAAATGGGTAATAAATTAGAATTATCGTTTTTTAAAGGACAGGATCCATACAAATTAAGTATCTCTTAACTGCTCCATAATTTTTTTTTGTTTTGTTTGTTTTACAACATCCAATCACAGTTATTTTCTTTACACGTCGTTATAAAACTCAGAATGGCACTGGATTATTCTGTTTTTTATCTCGGCAACTTCAGAGCTCGCGCACAAGTTGGTAATTATTAATTACCAACCCTAACATTAACATGGCGGTAGCCGATTAAATCCACAAAAGACCTCCCAGTCTCCGAATGAAAGGAAAAGTAATTAGCGGCGAAGCGTAAATTAAAAAAATCTGTGCTTAACGTAAACATTAATTAAAAAACGGGGGATTAAGAGTTTTCTATATTAGGAAAAATATATCTACCTTTAAGATGCAGTTTGAGGATCATTTTCAATATTAAATTTTATTCAATATAGATGTATATGATGTTTATTATATCACTTATAACAGGTATGTAAATATGAAACCGGACTTTGCCCATAGATGGACTAGCTGCCTATGTAGTTCCCGTTAAACCGCGTCATTGGCGCCATTTTCTTGTTTTGACATCTGATAGAGGTTTTTATCTCACAATAAGATTTTCTACTTAGCACTTGGATGGGTTACCGCTTGAAAACACCGTGCCGTTGCCGTTTTCAGCCTGCAGTGCTGCTGGGTAGATTGAGTAGCCCAGCAGTACTGTTGCCGGTCCCAAGAACGGAAGTTGGAGGAGGATAGTTGCCTTTCCTCTGTAACAACAGATAAACAGCTCATAGTACCAATGATATTCATCGAAGAGGAACAGGTCATGGACCTACTTAGAAGAAGGAAGAAGAAGAAGATTTGCTGTAACCATTCGAAAAAGTAGCAATTTTGACGTGAGGAACGAAGAACGTGGAAGGTCACCGAAAAATTTTGAAGACAGCGAATTGCAAGAAGCATTGTTGGATGAAAATGACGCTCAAACGCAACAAGAACGCGCGGATCAATTAAATGTGACACCTTCAAATCAATTGAAGACCATGGGAGAGATCCAGAAGATGGGAAAATGAATTCCACATGAACTGAATGAAAGACAGCAGGCAAACCGAGAAATCATTTGCGAAATGCTGCCCGCCAGGTACAAAACAAAGTTGTTTCTCCATCGAATTGTGACTGGCGATGAAAAGTGGATATATTTCGAGAATTCTAAGCGTAAAAATCATGGGTAACTCCAGGCGAACCATTGACATCGACTGCAAGGCCAAATCGCTATGGACGGAAGACAATGCTCTGTGTTTGGTGGGATCAGAAGGTTATCTATTATGAGCTGCTAAAACCGTTAGTACTTAACGCTACCGACAACAAATGATCGATTTGAGTCAAGCTTTGCGTGAAAAACGACCAGAATATCAAGAGAGGCAACACAAAGGCATTTTGCTTCATGATTGCGCGCCATCACACACAGCAAAACCGGTCAAGGAAACTATTGAGGCATTTAGTTGGGAAGTTTGTACTTTCGCATGCAGCTTACTCACCAGGCTTGGCTCCGTTCGATTACTACTTATTTGCATCGATGAGATACGCACTTGCTCAGGGCTTCACTTCTTACGAAAATGCGCGAAAATGGCTCAATCTCTGGTTTGTCTCAAAAGAGCAAGAATTTCTTGGCATGGAATCTTGACAAGTTGTGAGAGAGATGGGAAAATTGTATAGCTAGCAATGGGCAATACTTCGAATAAAATATTTTTTACCATTTTTATACAATAAACGTGTACATTCTATACAAAAAAAAATCATATTTACATACCTGGTAGGTATAAGACAACAGACATATATATCTATAAGAATTATTTCAAAATTTACCATTTTCAGCTTGAATTTGGTGTCTACGCCTCAACTGAACGAAGACCATCAGCCGAACCGGAGTAATTTATCTAATACTTCACGTTCCTTCGACGTCCACTCGTTGCTAGACTTCACTTCGTCCTTGGAGAATGAGAGCCATTTAAGCAGTTTCCTATCTTCGTCCTTACACAACAACGCTACTAGCCCGGATAATACTGCTTACGGAAAAATGTCTTCCGACTCAGCCTTCCAGTCTTTGGGAGATGGACTGGAATTGGAACAGGTAAGTTCGTTTAAAACAATATAGTGGGAATATTGTAGGGTAGTTTATTTTGAACGTCAAAGTAATTTTCAGTTTTCGGCATACAAATACAGTTTCTATCATGCCCGTATGAGGTCAAAGGTCATAGCGTTGCGATGTGACAAATTTTCCCACTGAAGGTCGCAATAACCGTTGATGAAAGTGAGAGTAAAATAAAGGATCAGTATTCGATGTGTGGATGCTTTGGAAATCTTCTTGTTAAAGGTTAACAGGATCGTATTTATTCTTAGATCTGGAAAATTATAAAGCAAAACATAGGGTATATGCTATAGGGTAAATAATGGCGTTTTCTGTTGTTTACGTTTTTTTCATTTACATGCTCAAATAGTTTTTTTTTAATATATCTTCATGTCTCTCGAATATGCTTAACTTATTTTTTTAAATGGCACTTTGGCGATAGCAAGGATAAAGAGTGCATATGCCTTGACCGGGAATCGAACCCGGCTCCCCCAATTACCGGTTGGTTGCTCTGACCGCTGAGCTATCGAGGGACACTCATTATCCTTGCTAATGCGCCAATTTAAAGCGTCGATACAGTACTCCCCCCCTAGAGACATGGTTTGTCTCGATACAATTAACGGAATGTGGCCGCGTTCGTCATTCTTACGAACCGTTGTTCGGTACCCCCGGACTATAGGGCGATGGATAGGACGAAAATCGAATCCGCGAATTTGAGATGTAAGGGAGGTTCGATGTACTGGAACGAATCACATCACGTCGAGGTCACCACTTTGGTGATAGCAAGGATAAAAGTGCATGCCTTGACCGGGAATCGAACCCGGCTCTCACAATTGCCGGTTGGTTGCTCTGACCGCTGCGCTGTCGAGGCACACTCATTATCCTTGTTAATGCGCCAGTTTAAACCGTCGCTACAGGCACATATCACTATTTTTCACGTACAGCTTGTCAATAATAGGAACAAGTCTCAAAGCTGCGCTATCGGACCGCCCACGAGGTGTGCAATAAATAGCCTGGTCTTTACTCATTGGCATCGAAACCTCTGCAGAGTGAATATCGAGTGTACAGTCAGTGAAAGATCTGGATTAAATGCAAATTGCAAAAGCATATGAGCTGCTCAGTCGAGATAAAATAGTTTTGAATGTGAACGTACACACAGATAATCTTCCCCCTTTCTTATTCTTGACAAGCTGTATTTAAAAGTTTTAATTGTAATGCTACTAGTTTTAATTAAAGATCCACAGTTAACGATAATATATTTAAATAATCTACATTGTCTGCTGAAATATACTGAAAAAGTTACTGTAAATTTTTATATCTTCACGTAATAGGCCATCTCATTCAAATGTGCGCATGTATAAACGTTACCTACCTTTTCAGTGTGTGTCAATTTAGTATCGAAGCTAACATGGGTTTTAGTGCGAGTCTTCTGCAATATTGTAGACTATATATTGCTTCGGCATTATGAATCCATAAGATCAATCATCACAATTATCTAAAATTTACTGGGTTAATATTCATGAATTCGCTGTGAACAGTACAGGATTCTAGAACACTAGCGAAGGTCATCGAGAAAAAAATCCAAAACAACGAACAGATCAGATTGCCTTTCAAATTTTCATCCAAGTGGAAATTTCTACTTAAACTATTACAAGTTTTCGTACTACAACTATTTGAGTAGATGAATGCTCTATTTCTCATGGAAGATGGTAATGGAGCACAGCTTTGTAATGCCTTCCCAGAAATTCTGTTGGCTCAGAAATCATCCACGATATTTACAGAATGCATTGGCGATGAATGAAGGGATGCTTTTATACTAACCCCAAATGAGATCAAGCCAACTTTGACCAGGGTAGGCCAGGCTAATGATGAGATAACAACTTTAGCGATGGATTTTAATAGCGTTGCATACTGGTAACGAGGAGGTACCCAATAAAAAGCATATTTATGTAGTGGTGAGCAGAGTTTTTGTAGTACCGCGTTCTGCCGCTAGGGGCGTATTGAGCTACCATTCCCGAGTCAGTATGGCAAGCGTCGTCGCTAAAGAAGATTCCATTCGGCATGTGTGAATTTTTTAGTGAGAGTTGTTTTGTGTGCTCATCGTTTTTCTATATGAAAGGAGTTGTCCATTCAGATTTTGTTCCACAAGGTCAGACAGTTAACCAAACTTGCGACCTGGATGTTTTTAAAAGATTATGCAACAGTTTTCGGCGGAAGAGGTCCGATTTGTGGCAGTAGGGCGACTGGTTTTTCCACCATTATACCGCCCCTGCCCACATAACCCTGTCTGTGCGCCAATTTTTGACCAATAATTTTCACAACTTCGTCAATGGTTCATCGTCGATCTTTCAGGACGATTTCTCGAATATTTTCAACATTTTCATCGGTTCAAGCCCTGTAAGGACGACCAGAGCAAGGTTTGTTTGTCATCAATTAACATTTTCACTTTTTTTGAAACGGG
The DNA here is from genome assembly GCA_037954035.1 of Rosalia funebris. Lineage (NCBI taxonomy): Eukaryota > Metazoa > Arthropoda > Insecta > Coleoptera > Cerambycidae > Rosalia > Rosalia funebris. The sequence goes on from JAZFAV010000015.1 coordinate 40,591,262, forward strand.
AAAACCACTCAAACACTTGAGTTTTCCTAATAGCATCACCCTTGTAGGCCATTTTTAACATCCCAAAAGTTTATGTACCAGTTTTTCCGACCACGAAGCAAAACTTTCACGAGACGTGACTAGCTCTCTTATTATGTTCACAGTTAAAAGTTATCGACAGGCTGGAGCTTTGTTGGCTTACCATAGACTTTAGTGACTATAATTATTCATCAAATAAAGACAGTAAACTAAACAACAGTAAACTAACAGTAAATAAAGACAGTTGAACTAAAGTCAAAGACATGAATGAATGATGTTCAATTGGAATTCTCCAGGGAGGTTAAAAATATTGCAGTTATCCTGATCAAAGGTCATACTTAATCATGCGCGGTCCGATATCGTAGTTTTGAGACTTGTTTCTATTCTTGACGAGCTGTACAAATTATCGCTATTTTTTTCAACAAAACTAAATAGTTTTGTGCAAACTTCAGGCGGTCTAAATAAATATAAGCGGCTTCTGCCTCTAGCCAGCTAAGTACAGGTGGTCACTGTATTTAGTTAAATTGCGGTATAGATTATTTCAGTACCACTGGTTTTAACTGTTGACGGTCCTAATGGTGTTCATTTTGTAAGTGTAATTCTCACCAACTCATGGTACATGATAGTAACTGTATTTGTTATGAGAATGGGTTAATCCGAATCAGACTGCTCGACCTGATCTCGCCTTGGTCACTTTTCAACTGTCAACATTTTTAAGTTCAATTCACTGTTAAATATAAATATTTCTTCAAGTACAACAACCTTTATTACTTTGAAACATAATTGTAATAATAATATTTATTATATATGTTTATAAGTGTACATGTTATGTGTATATTGTACTTTGAAATGCAAGAGATTATTCTAGAATTTCTTACATATCAAACGGATTCGCGAAATGATGTTCCTGAACGTCGTTCCGTAACCAACGATTCAATAACGGTATAAAAGTTTGTTTTGTCGACAGGAAGACGATAATTTGCAAGATGTCGCCCGTGAATCAACTAAAACAAGGGGCAAGCTGGAACCCTCCAAATTGGAATTGCAAATGAAGGCGATAGCGGAAGAAGCGAAGAAAATGAGATTGGGAAAAGGTAACAGGATTATGATTAATACCGTTCACATTGATAAGTAGCGGACATGCGTGTGTGAGAGATAAGAGAAATGTATGCGGTTTTATTTAAATGCGTGTAAATGTGAACGAGTGCAAGGAGATGATTTCTTAAAAGGGTATAAAAGCTTTAATCTAGAAAGAGAAGGCGCATGCATTTTTTCAGTTTACTATTTGTTTTTTTATTACTATGACGTCTTCGATATCATAATCATCTTGTTGAGGTTCATTTTATCTTCATGGTTATTTATTCAAATTAACTATCAATAAACTTTCCTGCGTGTCGATCAGCTATATTATATAGATGACAGAATGTATAATCTATCATAAGTTAGAGGAAATCACAGTCACCAAATCTTCATTGAAAGTCATAAAAAATATGTCACTAACTAATCGATCAAGTCCATAACCACGAAGAATTTTTCACTGTATTGCACTATTTCTGAGGGCCATCATGCTCGATCTTCACCTACAAAATTAGAATCATCTACGTGAAGTATTTTCATTTCTAATCCAGACTATCTGCGACATGGATATCCCTCTTTATCACTTCAGAAGATCGTTTTTGGCTATTTCTTGAGGGTAATAAGGTCATACTTGATCTCTTCTTCAGTGTATCTTTCTGTAGCTTGATTTATCGCTTTTACAGTTCTCATTTGGGTTTATTCTTGAATAATGTACTGTCTTGAAATAATTCTCTAATGTTAGTTAACACGTGGTTTATGATATTCAAATCATAGATCGGGGAGTAAGTCTGGCTACTAGTATGTGACGATTCCCATATTTGGAAAAAGAGGTTGTGTCTACAATATTGATTCCGCAACATGAATGTTCTACATTGGATTCAATTAGTCGATCCCTCGTTCAATTTCATTCAATACTGTCTATACATCATCGAGTTGACTTGAGGTCCTGGAAAGGGCAGTCGTTGATTGACCTTCTCCATCACACGTCTTCTACATAGATCCTGTTCAATTACAGGATGGATATGAATGAATTCTCGCCAAAATTGTGGCGGGCGTAATGGTATTTCATTGAAAGGGTACAGCCCGAGCAAGACTATTGCTCTTTACCCATTTCCGATCAATCTTAAGCCTCCCGTAGGTTTTAAAGATTGTCAACATGTCAATGATTCATCAATTAGGTTCGACTATTTTAATTCTTCTCTATGATTAGTGAATCAGTCTCATAATTTACATATTTCTTGTAAGGCATTTTTCTTTATTTATTTTTGACCTATTCGCAATATTTTAAGGAATAGTTACCTATGCAGGTATTTGCGAATATCTCTGACCATGTTCTTTTATGCACATGGCCCTTAAAATTAAATGATATTTACGCTCCTATTATAGTGGGCCTTTCTTGCATTTTCATCAAAGGTAGAAATATTTCAAATAATATCAGGTGTGGATTGGTAAATATCTGGTAATAGAACACATGTCAACTTCTCCAAGGTCTTCAAGCCTCATTCTAGGCCTACCACTAAATTGCTCCCAAATCTTATGTTAAAGTATAAATAAGCCTGTAAAGTGTCAAGAACTCCTGTCAAGTGTTCCGTTTTCTTTTAAAATGGTAACGCCCTTTTATCTCATCTAGATATTTGGGAAAGTGAATTTTTATTCAATATATTTCCATTTTTACTAGAGCATTTCCCATTAAATTGTAAATGAAATCCATCTTCTCCAGGAAATGTCCATCCTCTTTAAATGAAATGGTGTCCTTTTTATGATAATGATAATTAATTATCCTCTAAATAATGAAAATAGAACTCTTCAGTTCCCAATATAAGTTATTTAACTCTAGTAGTTAGAAATGTACCAGTATCTCTGACACATTTTAATAACTATTTCTTCTTCAATATTTTTGCCTAATATATCTTTTTTTTTTCGTTGTCAATTTAAATGGCGGATCGTTGTCGAAAGAAGTGCTTATATTTTCTTCATTACTAAACATTAAGTTTATTATCTCGTTAGACAAACTGTGATGGTATATAGAGTTATGTAATATTGTTTGATTATTGAATTCCTAGTTTTCCATATCTTCAGAATTATTTTATTTTGTTTTAGGAAACGCTGGGATCGAGAGGTATAGAACCAGGAAGACTGGTATCTCTGAGAGACTCCCAACGCGTTTCTCCACCCAACCGGTTACATTTGAGGAAGTCCAGGAGGCTTCCAGGATTAACAAAAGTGCAGAAGATGGCGAGGGTAAGTACGAAACAATTCGTTGTACATAATTTTTTCTAATACCCATTAATGTGCATTTGGCAGTATTAATTTGTACGCTATATGAGCACTGTAAATATGAATGCATTACAATGTAAATAATATTTGGTGGATCACTGCTGATGGAGGAATTAATATCATGATACGTGGCGGGTATAACAACTGTGCATGAGTTATATAATAATTATTGTCTACTTTAAAACAGTTCTGGTCTCTATGTGCTGTGGAAAATTGGTAACATGGTGTGGAAAATTGAAGTCGACAAACAAGCTTTGTATAAATGCTGTTTTCGTATTAGAGCTTTTACACAGAATGTTCTTGATAAACATCAAAATTACAAGACGATTTTATTCAAGGTTTTGAAGAATATTTCCAGTTGATTATTTAAGTATGCACAGCGCAACAAGGCTTGCTGTGTCTTGTATACATTATACTTCTTTCTACTTAATCTTCGGCTAGATCAATTCCGCTTTTTCAGGACAAATTTGTTCGTATCTTTATGCCCTTTTGCTTTTCTTTAATTAAATCCAGTTGTTTCAAGAATAATCTGCAATAGGTACCAGCTGATTTTAATTGAGGAGTACATAACTGTGGAACCTTTGAAGAATCATGGTTTGGTATGTATAGGTCACATTATAAGTGTTTGAAAGAACGGAACTCTGAAGAACTGAAGAAAAGAACTGTTCAAATTTAAGCCCTTCATTTTCAAGTAACTATTCTTGAGTAGGTGAGGCATTTGAAGATTCTAATGCAAAATACTTATATTGCCGTTACTACGTCTCAATATACAGTGTTAATCAGAAGAATGGCACAACTACCTTATGTCCCAATTTGAGTTTAGCAAAGAATTTTTTTTCACAAATGAGCATTAGAGCTCTAAGAGGACATTCTTTAAAATGTAGTTTCAATTTTTTTTCGAATAATAGCATTTAATTCCATTATTTATAAAAAATAATAATTCTGTAATTAACTAATCCTTCTGAATGAACTCTTCTAAATGATGTCCAGCTTGACAGTATCCGAGTTTATCTAAAAGATAATGTATAATTCTAGAGCCACTAGAGAGGAATATCTTCAATTTCATGTTTTTGTTCTCTAATTTCTGGCACTTGCAAATTGGAGGTTTTTATTTGTGGACGTAACTTTTAAATAATCCTAGAATATCAAATCTATTGAGCTTAAGTCTGGCTATTCTGGTGGCTATCGAGAGGACCCTCTTCATTCAATTCAAGAACCCGGAAGTGCCTAATCTAGATCCCTGTGAATATTGTATTATGCTGTAGACCATCATGGAGAAGTAACAATATCAGGTACAATTTTGATCATGCAAAAGGTTTATATACTCATAGGTATTAGCTGTCAAATTTCCTTGGGAAATATAGGCTTATAATTTATTGACAACAGTCCACATAATAAATTTTAGTGGATACGATAGTCCATTATCCAATATGGATTTCCATTCCACGAGTAGTGGCAATTATGTTCGTTTACTATTTCGTTAAGGCGAAACGCCGCTTCGTCAGGATAAAGTACAGGGTGCGGCAACATAACTTCCTTTTTTGAAATGCGCGGCATTCAGGCTGTAGGGGTCGCTGGGGGCGGGAGTGGTCTCATTCGACAGGCGTGGTTCTAAAGTTTTGTTTTCTTCCATGTCAGTAGCCATCATGCGTTGGAATAGTGAGGAGCGTTCGTTTGCCGTCGAGGCCTTCTTCTTGAACGCATGGTCTGTGATTGCAACCTAGTGCGCGTTCCGAAATCGCTTCAATGTAGCCCCGCTGGGCTCTATCCTGGACCGGGAATCAATTGCTACATGGGTCACTACGTTCAGGTAAACAAAACAAACCGGAGTGTGACAAGTCGAAGAACTGGAGTCCCTCGGCCCATCAGATCTCCTGAAAACATCGAGGCAGTAAGAACGTCAATCTTGCGATCCCCACGGCATTTTGTACGCAAGCATGCGTCTGCCTTTGGACTTTCCGATCGTTCAGTGAGACGAATTATTCACGATGACCTTCATTACCGTCCATACAAGTTGGTGATTGTTCAGGGATTCTCCGCACGCGGCTTCAATTCTTGGAGAAGCGCACATGAGGCGCAATTGTTTTTTTCAGTGATGAAGCCCATTTTCACTTGAGTGGATGAGTCAACAGACAGCGCAAGCACTACTGGGCTGACACTAATCCTCGAGAATTGCATCAAAGGCTTTTGCATTCACCTAAAGTCACAGTGTGGCGTGCAATTTCTTCAGCTGGGATTGTTGGACCCTGGTTTTTTGAAGAAATTGAGGTCGCAGTGGCAGTGAATTCAGACCGGTATGTGAACATGTTGGAGGAATTTTTTTTCCACGACTTGATGAATTAGACTTAGGGGACATTTGGTTCCAACAGGACGGAGCAACGGCGCACACTTCAAGGGCATCGATGGTTGTGTTGAGGGAATACTTCCCGGAACGCCTCATCTCAATCAGGGGCAATTTGGAGGGGCCAGCCCACTCTCCCGATTTGGCACCTTGTGATTTTTTTTGAAATCCCGCGTTTATGTCAACCGTTCAATGACCCTACAAGACCTGAAAGTGTTGGGGTAGAAATTAGGCATATAAATCCGGGTAGAAATTGCTAACAAACCCTCTGCTATGCTGGTAAGGGTCATGACAAACGCCAGAAATCAGCTTATTCAGTGTATGGGCAATAGAAGGCGTCACCTATCTGATATGATTTTCAAAACTGTGCAAAACAAAACTTTAGATATATACCTACATTATAAAAAGAAAAAAATTTAAAAAAATCTGTTTCATAAAATGGGTTTTATTGCGTTTTGAAGAAAAGAAAGTTATGTTGCCGCACCCGTATATTATTTTTGTCCTCGTCTCTATATGCAACCGTCATTTCCGAAGACCGAGTTGTGTGGAAACTTTTTTAATAACCGAATTGTGTAGAATGTGAGACACTTTGGTTCAAATAATTTGTCACATAGCTTATTATTCCATAAATCTACATGCTTCCTTCTTAGTTACTTTGTTTTAACTCACATAGAAATACCTAGAAGGGCTTGTAATTAATTCTCAAAATTAAGGACAAGGAACATTGTTGACGTAATTAGATTATTGATAACTTCATAACTGCGAGAAATACGTTTCAGTTTTTTCAATTGATCTGTCGCCGATTTGGGACTCGGTTCTATACCATCTTTTACATGTTCTGTATATTTAAATTTCTATTTAATCTCGAATTTCTAAAGGGTGGATTGGGCCGTAGGATCTTTCTAAATAATCAGCTTAATATCATCTAAATAAATGGCATACCTCTTTATAGGAAAGTGATCTTCGTATTGAACAATAGTAACAGGAAATTGGCTTTCGATAGTTGTTTTATCGTTCTGATTTTCTGTAAAGCAAATTAATGCAATTATTGAGAATATATGGAACGGAGTTTCAGAATTCATTAAAGTTCAAACATCCTTCATATTTCAAATTGAAAGTTTTCTGTTTCACACGTATTCGAAATATCCTGCATATGACAACAATATTTTCAACGCCCCTTTATTCTTCTAAAGCTTTTGTGTGAAATTTTATTTTCTGAATGTGCTATATTTTGGGAAGAAAAGCGGCCCTGCTATACTTGTGATTCACCCTGTATACATTTTATTTCTGGGGCTCAACACAAAATTGTTCAGAAAGGGAAAGGATACCTAAAGGTTTTATATTAAACACAGGTGTGTACAATCGTTCCAAGTATCCAAGAGTTGTTATTAAAAAGTGTAAGTTTGAAGGTAATATTACAACCGCAAATTACAACTCCGTAAGAAAAAAATCATTGTGACTGATCAAGATGCACGTTGATGGGCAACGCAAAGCGGCAATCTACTGTTTATTTTATTTTCTAATCTAATGGTTATACTTAACCGTAAACGTGTTGCATCGCGGCCGCAATCTGCAGGGAATATCTCATTCCTCTTGATTGCTGGCAGCCATTCCGTCCATTCTCGTGGCCAGTTTTATACGACGTATACCCGCCCCGTAATTATTCCCCATCGCTTTCTGCGTTTTTCCCTTTTTGTTGTGCGATTTCATTATTGTGTCTGCTTTGATGTTCTGCCATAGAAGGAGACGAGGCAGATCCTTGCAATCTAAGTTTGCTGGAGAGGATCAGGATGTTTGACGCCAGGTTGGCCGACGGCAAAGGCGGACGTGAGGTCGGCCGGACGAGGACACGTGCACGTTTCTCCACCGAGGTCGTCAGCGTTGAATGCGTTGCATCCGCGCGCCGCATTTTTGCCAGGCCCAATTTTTCCCTAGGTGTGCTTTATTATTTTTCTTTGTACATAGCGGGAAGCGGCAGGGTCGATTCAACAAGTACTAACCAATCCTTCCAGCTCATTTCCTCCTACAATCCCGTAACATGCAATTACAACACAGTAAAGCCGGGTTCACACGGAGTCGTGAACGGGGCGAGAGCACTACCAGTCGGCTAAGCGGTCGTCATCACTACCTAGTGTGAACTCTATCGGTAGTAGAAGAAGAGGGGCGGGCCCGCCCTCGAATAAGCTGTCGTCAAATCTCCGATTGATTGAAGATTTCACGACCGCGTCAGTCGTAGTTATATCTTTGTCACGTTCTGCCATAATAATTGAACAACGCGCAAGAAAGAAACTTACGACCAGCAAGGACAGCTGTTCTGTGTAAACTGGAGAAGGTCGGGAACCCGTATGTCGAATAAGCAAACCGTAGCGCTTACGCAAAATAAGTAGTGTTCTCGTCTGGTTCACGACTCAGTGCGAATCGGGGTTAACACAGAATGTTTGTAAAGGTTGGATTACAATTCACCAAATTAAGATACGTCTATTTTTATTTTCGAAACAATACCTGTAGGGGTTGTTTTCAGCTCTTCATCATCAAGCCCCTAACGTTATGGTTAGGGCCTTGATGATGACATCATTCGGACCTCAACTAAACTAAATTAAGATATGAATATACCTCATGTGATACAGCGTTCTAAATCAATTCTTGTGCCGAAGTCAATAAGAAATTTCGATATTTAGTAATGAATAACGAAAATATTGAACAAAAATATTTTAGAATAAAAAATCTGCTCAGAAACGAGACGTTTGGATAACATCAATTCGTCGTTATGTAGAAAAAAAAAAAGATGGTCCCCATTTAAAGTACACGACGTTCAGGAGCCCTGACCTGATGATGCTGAAGAAGACTGAAATTTTGCGAAACGGTGTCGCCGATAAAAATTATGATCAAAAGTTAACCTTAACCTACCTCAAGTTACATTTTATGGTAATGGCGGCGGAAAGAGACAATCAGCAAGATACTGGAATGACATAAATTCTGATTGGATACAAGACATCAATTTTCAGAGAGCACAAAGAGTAAATGCGTAAGTGGGAATAATTAATGATAGAGTTTAGACTGGGACCGTATTTTTTTGAGGCAAATGTAAACGGAGGTGTGTACTTGACAAGAATAGGAAAACGTGTGAGCTTCTAATGTATGCGTACAAGAAAGAGTGACGCAGCATTTGGAGGAAGAAGGATGGATTTTACGTGCGGCCAGATCGAATTCTGTGTACATTCACATTCCATATATATTCATCGATATTCACTTTCAGGTCATTCAGGTCTCAATGCAACTGAGTAAAGACCAGGCTATTTACTGCGCATCTCTAGGGCGGTCCGATATCGCAGTTTTGAGACTTGTTCCTATTCTTGACAAGCTATATTTGATTTCTTTACAATTAGAATTATTACCTCCCACATGATGATAAATCAGATTTGATTTACGAATATATTTGGTATCAGGAAATTTGGTCCCAGCTGGAAATATTAGAAAATTTGTTAAAGAAAACGTTTCCAAACAGATGGATAAACAATCGATGTGCAATATTATGACCCTCAAAATCCCCCTTTCGACTTTTATTTATGGAGATACCTAAGAACAAGTAAAATGTACGTGAATTAGCCAGAACGTGTTGAAAAATTCAAGATCAGAATAAGGGAGGTTAATTTTGTCTAACACAATTAGCTTTTCTACAAGTGCTATCCAAAATAGAATAGGCTACTGTCAAGATGTGGACCACCAAATGGTGGTGTTAAAGATGCTTTGGAATGTTAAAGATGTGGATCTACTTGGTTGAACATTGTCCTTATATTAACGTAATCTTAACTGTTTTTCGACACGCAAGGAAATGCTATAAACTGAGGTCAGACGCAGTATTCTCATATTTGACATTAAAGTTGATTATATTAGAGGTTAGGGGGTTGACAGTGAAGACTTAAAACTAACTACTACAAATATTGTTTTGAAACTAAAAATCGACGTGTACAAGGGATGTCTCAATCGTTCATTTGAATTTGATGATTTTATTTCAAACTTCAGGGTCATATTGTATTCAACTTTATAACTTTCTTTTTCAACTTTACAACCACACGTTCTGTAAGAAAACATTTAAATCAAAACAAAAATATTTAAGATTCAGATAATTTACCAGAATCTCTTGAGCGAGGACGTATGACTAATGAAACGTCAGAACTACAGGTGTACCAATATAATCGGTAATAAAAAAAAACTGAAGATTTTTTTTTATTACCGATTAAAAATCTATCAGAGGCTTACAGGAGTATTATTTTGCCCAAATATCAAGTACATTGTCTTACTCTCGCGAGCGTACCAGGGTGGAATTTGCTGATGCTGTTAGCTGTGTCCTCAGCGGTTACCTTTGATTGGGAATATTCCCTTCGTGACTAGCCACTGACGAATGCTTATCAGCATCCAATGGGTGAATGGCATGATGGATAATCTTAGTGATAGCTAACAATGCCCGATAACTTCCAGCTCCACCTGATCGAAGTTTTCACGGCTGCCTGATGTAAACAGATTTCCTAGTACTTCATCTCGAAGTTGTGACGAATTATAAGTCTCATTGTGATATTGAAAATTCGCAAGAAACCAACAATATCTTCGACACCATCATCATTTCCATTCATTAAAGTTAATGGAAAATATAAAATTTGAACAAAAACTCGGATGTATATGCTGTTATATTTAATTCTATTGATGTTTTGGAAAATCGTGTCAAATATTTCAATAAAAATTCCCGTGAGTCAGTAAAACGGGTGTTTTTATTAGCAATTTAATAGTTCAAAGACACTAAATTCAATATTTTACATAAGTATACCCAATAGCATTAGTCCACTAATAACTTAATACATATATATGTTTAAAGTACAATGCACCAGATCAATCTCAGTGGATGAAATTCAATTGAACATAGAGCTGGTATGTCTATTATGATGTTTTTTCGATATTTTTCTCGATAGGTTAGTTTACAACGCAACCCATCATTATTTAACTTATTTTAATTTAATCTAATGTTATCTAACATAACTTAACTTGTTATGACATAAGCTACCTTATCCAATCCTATTTTGACCTATCTGATCCAACTGTATTACATTGTATTAGTGTAAATACGTATATATTTTAGGCATGTACATTTGCTTATTTAAAATGTAATGAAATGACCTCATATGACTCCCAGCCTTAAAATTATATTATCGTTGAATCCATCCTGTTTCTTATTTATATTTATTTTATTTTTTAGCAATGTAGTATGTGGCTTATGCATGGCTCTATCGCTTTTCCTGTAAGAAATTATTTATTGTGTATATAATTTATTTTCACGTCTGGGTATAAAAATAGTACCTAACTGTATTACAATAAATTAAAGTGAAGCATGTTGAACATATATTTATAATGTATACATATACCACGTAGTAATCATAAGAAAACCATCGGGAAAAAAAGAATCAACATTTTTGCTTGTCTTTCAAAGCGTCCATGGAGTTCAATAATTTTTTCCGTGATTTTATCATAAAGCTTTTTTAGATAATTTTATCCTCTTTAATTTGCGTGGTCCAAGAGCCGTGTAAGATGATTTTTCGCTGAGTTATCGTCATTCAAAGCAAGAATACCAGTTTTGACATGTCATGAGTTTTTGACAGTTTTTTTCGGTGCGAGAATATTGATTGAAAAAGAGGTAGAAACGTATACGTTTTCAGGGATATTCACTTAACTTTGCAAATAAAGGACAGACTGAGGATGTTGACTGTTTCTTTTCAACCTCAAAGTATTCCAAAGAAACCCTGAAAATTTGAAAGCGCTGCAATGTTCTTTTCATTGTGTTCGGAATTTTTCGTTTTTGCTAAAAATCAATTTAAGGTTAAATTTTTCATTTTTAATTAATGAGGTTGAAAATATTTTTCTAGCAATAATCCATATTATTTTACCAAAAAATGTTAATTATTGTAAGAAAAAAAATTTCAAAAAAGAAAGTCAAAAGTGACTTGCTTTAAAAAGAAAAAGTTAAAACTGACTGTTTTCCTTTGAACGACTCATCAATAATCATCGTACAAGGCTTTTAGACCTCTCAAATTCAAGACAATAAAAATGTCTAAAAAAGCTTTATGATGAAATCGCTGAAAAAAATATATATTAAAGTTCGTGGACCTTTTGAGAGGCCAGCAAAAATTTGGATTTTTTTTTGGAAGAAAATCGTTTCATTGCAAAACACAAAAGATTCCATTAACAGCTGTTTGTTAACAAATACTGAATTTTCTATATTTCTTTCTATTGGTAAGAATATTAAACAAAGTTTTAAGTCACTCCGAACAGAGAAATTTATCACGGTTTAATTGGAAAAAAAATTGTGTACGTCGAAAAAAGCATCCAGACGATCTAAAATGCGTTTCAGTTTCTTTAGGTACGCAAAAAACTTTTTTTGCCGGCTCGACTGCCAACAGCAAGAGATCTATTTTCTTTTCGCACAAGTAAAAAGTTGACATGGAATGGCTTTTGAGTTGTGAGTGCTTCTGTGGTGACGTGAAGAATTATAGCAGGGGTTATGTGGGGAATGACAATATATACTATTTAATTCGTGGGTATTAAAGTCAGTTTATTTATTTTTTATCTTAGAATAGACTTCCAAAAGATGGTTGATCTTTCAAATAATAATAAATGTAGTACTGTATTTTGCAAAATTGATTTACAATCTCAACAGTGGCCCACAATATACGATATTTGCTTTTATAATATACAGGGTGTTAATTAAATAAGTGGTCAAACTTTAAGGGACAATTCCTTGTATGATTTTAAAACAAAGAGTTGATATATATATATAGAAATGTGTTCTAAACGTATAGATTTTCCAGATTTTTTTTATTAGTTTATTACAAACGACAAATCAGTTACAATATTAAAATATATGATTAAAAAAATTGTTTTTCTGAATGGCTATAAGCTGACTTTATTTATATGTTTATTGTTTACCTTGATAAATGCATTTTTTGGAACTCTTTTAGATAAATTTAAATACTCGTACAATACATATTCAGGTATAGGCGAATAGGTTAGTTTATAACAACATACATACTTCACTGATGGTTAATATAAAATAGGGGTTGCCTTAAAATTATTAATAATTTCTCTATTTTAGATGCACAATATCAGTATCCTGATGTTTGTCTTTTAATTTCAGCTAAAGGGGTTGATAAGAGTGTACTTTCATATATGAGGTGTGTTCAAAAAATAACGGCAATTTTCGTTGTTTGGAAACAATTTTATTAATCGTCTACATCAATGTTATTCCCTTCAAAATAGTCCCCATTAGATATTATACACTTATACCAGCGCTTCTTCCAATCCCCGAAACACTTCTAGAACTCGATCTTTGGGATAGTGTTTAGCTTTCTCAGCGATGTGCTTTTAATCTCATCTATGCTTGTAAGACGACAGCCTTTTAGGGTTCTCTTTATTTTTGGAAATAGAAAAGTCACACGGAGCTATATCTGGCGAATATGGAGGCTTGGGCATTATTACAGTGTTTTTTTTTTGTCAGAAATTCACAAAAAAGCATGCATCACGCTGCAAAAGCCATGAATTGTTTCCCTACAAATCCGGGCGTTTTTTTTAATTGCTTCACGCAAACGGCGTCGAACTTGTAGGTAGTACTTCGTTTAACCTTGTGCTAACAACTCATGGTGCACTATGCCGGTAAAATCGAAGAACATAGTGAGCATAACCTTTACATTTGACCGCACTTGTCGAGCTTTTTTTGGTCTTGATGATCCAGAATGCCTCCACTGAGAGGATTGAGCCTTAGCTTCAACGTCATATCCGTAAACCCATGTTTCATCACCTTTTATAACACGTTTCAGTAGTTCTTCATCATTGTTGACTTCATTTAGCGACTGAACAACTTCCATTCGTCGCTGGTTTTGTTCGAAATTCAACAATTTTGGAACAAATTTTGCTGGCACACGTTTTATACTCAAAACAACCCGAAAGAATTTCATGGTATGAGCCAATCTATATGCCAACATCATCAGCGACTTCTCTGATTATGATTCGGTGATCGTTCATAATCATTTCTTTCATTTTTTCTTCGGTTTTCACCACGTTTTCATCGGTTGATGTGCTGGAGTGTCCAGGGTGCTCATCATCTTCAACGTCTTCACGGCCTTCTTAGAAACGCTTATACCACTCGTAAACCCTTGTTTTATTTATAACAGACTCACCAAAGGCAATATTTAACATTTCAAAAACATTGCCGCACTTTATTCCATTCTTTAAATTGTAAAATTTAATGCAAATGCAAATTTTCTGATCCGCTTTTTAAAGGAATAAATAATCGCCGATCGTACCAAAACACATGTAACCTTTTTGACAGCTGACAACAGACTAAACATCCGATATGGTTAATAATGTACAGATACTTTTCAGACATGTTTACCAACACAACAGCGAAAAAATCGCCGCGAATCGGATTAATGCAACTCGCGAAACTACAAACTTCTCGTTAGTTTTTGAACAGACCTCGTATACTTGAAAAAAAATTATGAGACTTGATTTTAGGAAAAAATAGTGCAGAAATAGTTCCTTGCGATTGTTATAAACCGTCAGTTCGCATTATTGTTTGCGAAAACCTTTCCGGTCATTCCAAACGTTGGACGATGAGATGGGACACGAGCAGTACTATTCCTCCTCGTTTACTTTTGCTATATTCACCCATTCGACGAGCAGAAACTAATTTACATCCTTTTACAGGTGACGTAGAGGCAGCGAAGTCGCCGGAGAGGAAGAGCATCCTCAAGCCGACCACCGAGTCCTTCTCGCGTCGGAGGAATCTCTCGCCCAGTCCGCCGAAGTCTGCGCTAAAAAAACGCGACGGTTCTAACGGTTCCCCGAGCAGGAGGTCGATCTTGAAGGCCGAAACGTCGCCCGATAAAGACGACGAAGGTATTTCGTGCGACGATTCCGATTCGGATAATTCGGATAATTCAACCGCGCACGCGTCGTACGGTGCTAAAGAGGACGTTAATAGTAAAAGTGATGGTGTCGGTGATAAAGAGACTGGCAAGTATGGGAAGGCCAACGGCGATAGCACCTCTGAAGGCGAATCCTCTGGCGGCAGGGAGATCCGGAGTATTTTTAAGAACGACAACAGGCTTAACTTCAAGTAAGTAAATTTTCGAGTATTTAGTAGATATTTTTCATATAGTATTAATGTAAATTATGGAAGTTTGACAAACAATTTGAAACGGGTAATCCATTATTATAAAATACATGTTGGCGATTATGGGTATTATGCCGTATATATTAACTAGTGTAGGACACACTTCTTTCCTCAATACAGGACGAACACACTAGTGCCAAATAACTTTTACCATTAGTATCTTTCTACAGATTTTACGAAAATAGCTTTATTATATATGAAATTTTAAGGAAATCGAAAGAGAATTGAATTCAATGCGAATAGTAATTTTGATGAAAAGAAAATTATTAGTAATTTTGAATAATCAAATTGACTTGCTACTCAAAACAACTACTTCAATTTTTGCTTGTCATGTTTTTTTAAACGTCATAACTTAAAAATTCTTGCACGCAAACAATCTTTAATAGTAGTACTACAAAGGAAATATGGTTGTAATGTAAAAAAATCGAATTGAATATTTTTCAAAGGCGGTTAAAGTGATTTTTATGAAATAAAAACCCTTGTGTATTTTTATTTGCTAAAATTATTTATTAATGAAAATTCATTGTAAAAACGATTTAAACCAAAGTACTATGCTCTTCTTAATGTTATTCGTCACCAATGTCGCATGACACGCAAATTTCGGCACTGGGTTCGTTGAACATTCTCGTCGTCGAAATCCGAAGTGGGAGACCGAATGTTTTACAATACGTCCTCGTTTATCTGGTCAACATATCTGTTTCTTAGTGTATTTGGGTTAGAAATTTTTCGGTTCAGATATTACTTTTCCGCACTCCACTATAAGCGGAAAAGTAATGTAATCGTGTAAAGAAAAAGTGAAAAAACTAAATTTTTCTTGGGTTTATTTTTCGGTTTTCGGTCTAAAAACCAAAAAAAAAAAATGATTTTTAAACATTTTTTGCTGTGTGTGTGTGTCGTCGTTGTCGTCGGTATTTATTCTTGTTAGCACGATAACTCAACTAAATCGTGTCGGATCGATCGGGTTTTGACTGATTCTGATCGCGGATATCTCCCAGATGACATCTATTGATTTTGAGGTGGATAAGACACACCCCACCCTGTCCATGGGTCATGAGAAAGCACGACGGTGGACTATTTAAGAAATTTTTTTCTTAACACGATAACTCAACTAAATCATGTCGGATCGATCGGGTTTGGACTGATTCTGATCGGGGGCGTCTCTCAGATGACACCTATTGATTTTGAGGTGAATAAAACACACTCTACCATGTGCATGGGTCATGAGAAAGCACAATGGCGGACTATTTGAAATTTTTTTTTGTTAGCTCGATCACTCAATCGAATCGATCGGGTTTCAAATGATTCTGATTAGGGACGTCTACCAGAGCACATCTATTGATTTTGAGGTGGATAGGACACACCCCACCCTGTTCAGTGGTCATGAGACAGCACGAGGGCGAACTATTTGAAAAAAGTAAAACTGTCGCATAAAACAGATATTCTGCATTTATGTGTTGGTTTATTTTTTCTCGGTCACTCAATTTGGAGATAGAGATGTTCTACGTGCGGAAAAGTCCGTTTTAAAGTTTTAGAACTGTTTATTTTTTATACAAACTGGCGTACTAAATATGTCATCGTTTTCGTGACCGCTAGATAAAGCATGATAAAGCATAACATTTCACACCTCTTGTTACTCTCCCTTTTTTTACCATAATTTCCTCGAATACACTTGTCGGCAGACAACTCCGAATCACAAACGAGGATTGCGGTAATTCTGGTCTGGATTTTTTATCTCGTGGCATGTTAATTTTTACATAACCATACAAATAATAACAAGTTGAAACACACTACACGATCCGCAAGACTGCATAAACAATGAAAACAGCCATGAGATAATAGCGAACCCATAACAGGCCCTTGTGTAACATGCGGTGGCAATGTTGTTATAAAAAGGTACACCGGCAGCGTATCAAGTGCTAGTCCACCTCTGTCACATCTAGACGGAATAGGCGCTTTAGTTATCAGCTAGAGCCTCTTGCGTTGTACCTATGAAAAAAATATACATGAGCTGGGAGGTCAACCATAACCTGCCTGGTTGCGAACTAGATACGCCGCATGCTCATTAGGAAGACCTAATATATTTTTAGTAGACTTTCTTTCTCCAGAATGCCTTTGTAGTACGCTCTATGGTTTTGGTAAATAGAAACCTTAAATGTACTGTGCTACCACACGGAGACTAACCTGAAACAAATATTCCATATGTAGACATTTTTTAATATAAAGTTCCAGTTGGTTTCCATAATCCATAGAGTAATTCACCATAAATTTTATTTTCCAAAAATTCAGTTCACAACAACACTGTTTATTTATTTATTTCTGCAATATACAAAATTAACATGTTCCCTTTACGGCTTATTTACGACCCTGTGTGATACTTAAATTATCTGCAACATAATAGTCAGCACATGTATGAAACTTAATCTTCATAAACCTTCCTAATTTTTCCCCCATCACGGTCTACAGTGAATAATTAATTACTGCGTATATACGAGTATTAATAAAGGGGTACTGCTGTATTCGACAAATAGCATTAATATTTCACTTTATTCTCTGGAGTTGTTCTACACGGCATGCAGGGTAATCATATTAAAGTTAGAACTTCGCCTTTTTCAACAAGATTCACCTTTTGTACGTGAAATTAAATTTTGGAGGCTGTCACTTAGAAAAGTTTTTGTTCGTCTTCCTTCGTTATAGTCCAGACATGGCTAATTCAGCCTGAAGCGCACTTAAATCAAAGCGCCTCCGGTCTAACGACTTGAGGGAGAATGATGTCCCAAACTTGACTTAATTTAACTCATTAATTAAAAAATACAAAGTGTACATTATTTTTATAGAAGAAATCTTTTGAATCTATTCTACAATTTGTATAATGGATCTTTGCGCGTGTATCAATTTAGTGAGGACGCTCGGATCACATGCTATACCACTCACAATTGTTACTAATACGCCACAATTACCAGCACGTTTTAATCAACTACGTACGGCATAGACAGTTAATAATTTGCCGAACAAAATGCAATTATGAAGTCACGTCTTAGCTTTATTGTATAATTTGATTCATTGGCATCTCAATATATCTGTAAAATTTATTTCATCATCATCATCATTAGGGTCATCAGTCCTAAGACTGGTTGGACGCTAACCTCCAGCTTCTCCTATCTTGTGCTAACCTACGCATTTCGCTAATTGTGCTACAACCTACATCCCTTACTATTTGCGAGCAGTAGTCTAATCTCGGCCTACCTCTGCCTTTCTTCACTCTTATTTCTGCCTCCAAAATATCCCGGACTATTCCCCAATGTCTCAGCAAGTGGCCTACCATTCTATCTCTTCTCTTCTTTAAGTTTTTCCACATACTTCTTTTCTCGCCGACTTTCTCTAATACTTCTTCGTTTCTAACCCTATCAGTCCATGGTATTTTCATCATTCTTCGGTAACACCACATCTCAAAAGCTTCTAATTTCTTCCTACTTGCTTCCCCTACCGTCCAGGTTTCGCAGCCGTATAGTGCCGTGCTCCATACATATGTTTTCAAAAATCTCTTCCTTGTTTCTAAGTTTATTACCCCCGAGCATAAAAGTGCTTTCTTTTTGTTAAAAGCTACTCGACCCTGCGCTATTCTTTGTTTTATGTTTTTATCGCTTCTTCCATCCCAATTTATTTTACTTCCTAAATAAGTGAAGTCTTTAACTTCCTCCAACCTTTCATTATTAATTTGTACTTTTTTTTGCTCTGCTCTCGCGCCCTCTGCACACTAACACTTTAGTTTTGTTTTTATTCACCCTCATTCCGTATTCCTCTGTCAACACTGCCTCCATTTCGTTCAATGCTGATTCTAATTCCTCCTTACTAGATGATAATACTGCTATATCATCCGCGAATCTCAGCATTTTTAGTTTCTGTCCCTGTACTTTAATCCCGAAATCCACTCTATCTTTTACCACATTAATCGCCTCTTCGATGTACAGATTAAAAATTAGTGGTGATAGCGTACATCCTTGTCTTACTCCTTTCCTAATACCTACTTCCCTTTTTTTCCCTTCTACTTCTATAACAGCAGTTTGCTCTTTGTATAGATTGTGTACTACTCTCCTATCTCTATACTTCATTCCCGCGCTCTTTAGTATATCGAACATTTTTTCCCATCTTACGTTATCAAAAGCTTTTTCTAAATCTACAAATCCTATATAAGCGTTCTTTCCTTTTTCTATTGTTTTCTCTAACATTACTCTTAGCGCCAGAATAGCTTCGCGAGTTCCCCTATTTCGCCTAAAGCCGAATTGGTCTTCTCCTAGTATTTCCTCCGCTCTATTTTCCATCCTCTTCTGCACTATTCTAGTTAAGATTTTTGACGCATGGGAAGTTAGGCTAATCGTTCTAAAGTTCTCGCATTTGTCGGCTCCTCTCTTTTTCGGTATAGTAACGATAATGTTCCTCTTATAATCCTCCGGCATCTCGCCCGTTTCATATATGTATTTTACCAGTTCAAACATCCTATTTACTACTTTCTGCCCCGCACATTTCAAAATTTCCGCCTGTATTTTATCTACACCCGGCGCTCTATTATTCTTTAGCCCCCTTAGTGCTATTTCAAATTCCTCTCTCAATATAGGTTTTCCTACATCTTCCCTATCGATGCTAAATTCTTCCTCTAATATCTCTCCTAATTCCTGACCCTCGTATAAATTTCCTAAGTACTGCTTCCATCTATCCGCTTTCTCCTCTCTTCCGATCAGTATGTCCCCCGATTGACTCCTAACGTTTCTACTTATTGTTCCTATATCCCTGAAGTTCCTCTTAATTATTTTGTAAGCCTCATCGGTCTTACCTACTTGCAACTTATCTTCTACTTCTTTGCATTTATCCTCTATCCATTGTTCTTTCGCTTTTCTACATTTTCTAATGATTTCCCACTTTATTGACTTATAAGTTTTCAGTCCTTCTTCGTCTCGTCTGTTTTTGTAGCCTCGTCTCTTTTGCATTAAGTTTAAGATTTCGTCCGTTATCCAGGGCTTCCTAGCTTCCCTTTTATCGTGTCCTAAAACGTCCGTAGCCGCGGAAGCTAGACTATTCTTGATACCCTCCCACTCAGTTTCTGCGTTCTTGATTTCGTCCTTACTCGTTTTATTTATTAATTGATCTGTTTTATCCTGGAACTTATCTTTCATATTCTGATCCCTCAATATGTCTACATTTATACGTTTCTTATCCTTCCGGATTTTCAGATTTTTGAACTTTAATCTAGCTTTCATGACTACCAAGTTGTGGTCGCTGTCTACATCTGCTCCTGGATAAGTCTTACAGTCTTTTACTTGATTTCTAAATCTCTTCCTAACCAGAATGTAGTCTATCTGATACCTGTCTATCCCTCCTGGCATTTTCCATGTGTACCGCCTCCTAACGTGATTCTTGAACAATGTGTTCGCGACTACCATCTTGTGCTTCTCACAGAATTCTATCAGTCTGCTACCTCTCTCGTTTCTGTTTCCTAATCCATAAGGACCTACAAATTCTCCTTCTTTCCCCTCACCTACGACTGCGTTAAAATCTCCTACTATTATTAAATTTTCATGACCCTTCACAAATCCTATTACCTGCTCTATGTCCGAATAAACGGCTTCTAACTCTTCCTCACTATGGCTAGAAGTAGGCATGTATACTTGAAAATTTATTTAATTTTTGTTTAATTTATTTTGATTTTTGTTGAATGTCTTTCATTCATTTTGATGGAAATATCACTTGCATTGAATTTTTTTTTGTGGAAGACCTTTTCAGTACTCTGTCATAGGTCGACGGATTTATATTGTACTAACTGTTATCCTAAAATGTGTTTTCGGCACGACACTGTTCAAAAATGTCAGTTGATTGATTCATACGATTGTTACCTGTGACGCACACGCAAAAAATACAAACCGTATATTAAATAAACACCTTCGTCTTTTTTAAATTGAAAGAGAAGACACTGATGGACAAAATTATCGCACCACTCAATTTTATTAGTTTAAAATAGAATCAATTTACACTATTCTACATTAGCTTAATCAACTCTTGCCATAGAGTATATAGTTCTCGTTGTAAATATAAACTATAAATGGTGCTTTGTTTAGTTTTATATCAGATATATTGTCCCTTTTTCACAAACAGTAACATTCTTTCCATCAATTCTACTATACTTAAAATTTGTTTTCACTGGTTTCGTTTCTTTGGTTGATTTCATTTGATTTTACTCGTTATCTTACGTTCTTTTTTCAATGGTATTTCCCTAGTCAAGTCTTTAAGTGAGCACGATAGTGATAGTGCTGTAACATTACCAGAAGAAGGGTGTACATCACAGAGAATCTGGGTGTACATCACTCCACTATAGACAAGGTTCTTTGGCGCTTTAGGGAAGTGGCCGTCATTTCAGATAAAAATAAAGGCGATTTTCCTTATACGCAACATTTTTTAGAAACATTTTTTTCCTCGTAGTTTAGATACTTTTTGCTTAATTTGAAATATACGTAAGCTTTTTTTTTCTTTTAATATATATCAATAAAATGAAATGAAAATTTCGTTTAGGTCTCTCTCACCTTTCTTCATTCTTCTCACCTGTAGAAAGAGAAAATTAAGAATACTCAGAGTTGCAAAGTTAATAATAGTATCTGAAAATTCAGTACCAAGTGGAGATTTTTAGATACATACATACTTCATCATCATTAGGTCATCAGTCCTAAGACTGGTTGGACGTTAACCTCCAGTTTCTCCTGTCTTGTGCTAACCTACGCATTTCGCTAATTGTGCTACAACCTACATCCCTTACTATTTGCGAGCAGTAGTCTAATCTAGGCCTACCTCTACCTTTCTTCACTTCTATTTCTGCCTCCAAAATATCGCGGACTATTCCCCCATGTCTCAGCAAGTGGCCTACCATTCTATCTCTTCTCTTCTTTATGTTTTTCCACATACTTCTTTTCTCGCCGACTTTCTCCAATACTTCTTCGTTTCTAACCCTATCAGTCCATGGTATTTTCATCATTCTTCGGTAACACCACATCTCAAAAGCTTCTAATTTCTTCCTACTTGTTTCCCCTACCGTCCAGGTTTCGCAACCGTATAGTGCCGTGCTCCATACATATGTTTTAAAAAATCTCTTCCTTGTTTCAAAGTTTATTACCCCCGAGCATAAAAGTGCTTTCTTTTTGTTAAAAGCTACTCGACCCTGCGCTATTCTTTGTTTTATGTCTTTATCGCTTCTTCCATCCCAATTTATTTTACTTCCTAAATAAGTGAAGTCTTTAATTTCCTCCAATCTTTCATTATTAATTTGTACTTTCGTTTTTGCTCTGCTCTCGCGCCCTCTGCACACTAACACTTTAGTTTTGTCTTTATTCACCCTCATTCCGTATTCCTCTGTCAACACTGCCTCCATTTCGTTCAATGCTGATTCTAATTCCTCCTTACTAGATGCTAATACTGCTATATCATCCGCGAATCTCAGCATTTTTAGTTTCTGTCCCTGTACTTTAATCCCGAAATCCACTCTATCTTTTACCACATTAATCGCCTCTTCGATGTACAGATTAAAAATTAGTGGTGATAGCGTACATCCTTGTCTTACTCCTTTCCTAATACCTACTTCCCTTTTTTCCCCTTCTACTTCTATAACAGCAATTTGCACATACATTGCTTTGCACATACATACTTATATTTAATATAAATATTGTTGATAATTTTGGCAATCTTTAGCACAGATTTACACATTCCTTTCTTTTGTGAAAATAAACTTCTTCCATTCACACTTTAAACCACAGGCTTGAGACTGTCAGCTTAAAATTTCTGGTATGTTTAAATTGGTTCAGGACTTGTATTTTTGACTTCGTCGAACTGTTTTGTTTAATTTAGCACAGGCTTGCGTAGGATTGCTTTGGGCACATGGATCTAAAATTAAAATTCCAATTAACCGTTTTGAGATTGCAGTACGACTATCATCTAGGATAACTTAAGGTCGTGTGAGTGGTAGGCCACTTATGAATAGAAGGCAGAAGAGTTCTGAGTATTTAGCAAGAACCTCGCTACATGATCATGAAAGCTTCTATTTTGGAGGTTCTGTTTTAATGTTCATTAGTGTAAAATAGGTAAAATAGAATGAGCAGGTAAGACCCACAAAGTGTAATCTTCCACAACAATTATGAGAAAAAAATGCACATCTTCAATAAGTTAACGCCACTGATCTGAACAATTCTGGTGATCGAATTGTGGTGGTGATTCGTGAATTTAAAAAACCACAAAACCGTAGCCCCAAGCAGATATTTAATAAATCACATTAACCTAAAAATCCGTGTTTCGCGGATTACATAAAACTCTCGCTTTCTTTTCCACAAGGGAACGAAGCGTGACTACGAGCCGATATGAATCAAACGACGAAAATTGTGCGTAATCGAGAGAAAGCTAACTGAAATAATTGTAACCAAACAAAATAGAGAATGACAAGGGTAATAAATGTATATATAAACGAGTAAACAGTCCATAAAAACGGGAATTGTTTAAAGAGTTGGTGATTTATGACCATGTGTGTACAGGAAAGTTTTGCTGATTATATTATTAGATATCTATGAAGGTTTCACCGCATAAAGGAAATTCCGATTTGAAATATTGTGTGGCGATAAATTGCATTTAAAGTTATATTAGTACTGATAAGTGTATTTTAGAGTAATGTTAGAGAAAACAATAGAAAAAGGAAAGAACGCTTATATAGGATTTGTAGATTTAGAAAAAGCTTTTGATAACGTAAGATGGGAAAAAATGTTCGAGATACTAAAGAGCGCGGGAATGAAGTATAGAGATAGGAGAGTAGTACACAATCTATACATAGAGCAAACTGCTGTTATAGAAGTAGAAGGGGAAGAAAGGGAAGTAGGTATTAGGAAAGGAGTAAGACAAGGATGTACGCTATCATCACTAATTTTTAATCTGTACATCGAAGAGGCGATTAATGTGGTAAAAGATAGAGTGGATTTCGGGATTAAAGTACAGGGACAGAAACTAAAAATGCTGAGATTCGCGGATGATATAGCAGTATTAGCATCTAGTAAGGAGGAACTAGAATCAGCATTGAACGAAATGGAGGCAGTGTTGACAGAGGAATATGGAATGAGGGTGAATAAAAACAAAACTAAAGTGTTAGTGTGCAGAGGGCGCGAGAGCAGAGCAAAAACGAAAGTACAAATTAATAATGAAAGATTGGAGGAAGTTAAAGACTTCACTTATTTAGGAAGTAAAATAAATTGGGATGGAAGAAGCGATAAAGACATAAAACAAGGAATAGCGCAGGGTCGAGTAGCTTTTAACAAAAAGAAAGCACTTTTATGCTCGGGGGTAATAAACTTAGAAACAAGGAAGAGATTTTTGAAAACATATGTATGGAGCACGGCACTTTACGGCTGCGAAACCTGGACGGTAGGGGAAGCAAGTAGGAAGAAATTAGAAGCTTTTGAGATGTGGTGTTACCGAAGAATGATGAAAATACCATGGACTGATAGGGTTAGAAACGAAGAAGTATTGGAGAAAGTCGGCGAGAAAAGGAGTATGTGGAAAAACTTAAAGAAGAGAAGAGATAGAATGGTAGGCCACTTGCTGAGACATGGGGGAATAGTCCGCGATATTTTGGAGGCAGAAATAGGAGTGAAGAAAGGCAGAGGTAGGCCTAGATTAGACTACTGCTCGCAAATAGTAAGGGATGTAGGTTGTAGCACAATTAGCGAAATGCGTAGGTTAGCACAAGATAGGAGAAGCTGGAGGTTAGCGTCCAACCAGTCTTAGGACTGATGACCTAATGATGATGATGATGAAGTGTATTTTACTCATAAAAGTATTCATTTGCCAATTATACGTAAATAGTGAAGAGAAAATTGTAGAATTTGTTATTTTTTACAGAATAATTTTCTGAAAAATGTAAAAAATTATTAGGAATTTTGAATTTTATTTCTAGTGACAACTATTCATGATTACAGTAGTTATATTTCAATAAGTAACATTGCAATCCGTAGTAATGAGATAATAAAAATTATGTTACAAAAATAAGGAGTTTATAATCCAACCCATCTGCAAATGCCTTATGTAATAAGGACTAAACAAATTAGGTCAAAACAGCTATTCTCCTGGCTATATGCCAAATGCCGAGCACTGAATTACATGACAAAATTTGTCGTACTTTTGTCTAACAGAGTTAGCACTAAAAATACAGTGATTGTTCCAAAACCACCAAGAAAGATGCAAAGTGTCACCTATCTCAGGATATCGTTAACTGCAGACCGGTTTCGACCTTTCTATCTTGGGTCTCGTCAGTGCAGTGTAAACAAGTATACATTCGACAGATAGAGCTCACATCTAGTAGACGTTGCTACGTTCCATCGCAGTAGAACATACCAAACGCCATCTCTTGGTAGTTTCGAACAATCTAAATCGAAGTAAAAATTTGAGATCATCAATATAATACAAAGTTTTACTATCAGAGGGTAACATTCAAACTACAGAAATAAGGAGTTTATACTCCAACCCATCTGCAAATGCCTTATACAATAAGGACTAAACAAATTAGGTCAAAACAGCTATTCTCCTACATTATATTGATGATCTCAAGTTTTTACTTCGATTTAGATTGTTCCAAACTACCAAGAGATGGCGTTTGGTACGTTCTACTGCGGAACGTAGCAACGTCTACTAGACGTGAGCTTTATCTGTCGAAGGTATACTCGTTTATACTGCACTGACGAGACCCAATATAGAAAGGTCGAAACCGGTCTGCAGTTAACGGTATCCTGAGATAGATGACACTTTGGAGCTTTCTTGGTGGTTTTGGAACAATCACTGTACTTTTAGTGCCAACTCTGTTAGAGAAAAATACGATAAATTTTGTCATGTAATTCAGTGCTCGGCCTTTGGCATATAGCCAGGAGAATAGCTGTTTTGACCTAATTTGTTTAGTCCTTATTATAATATAAGGCATTTTCAGATGGGTTGGAGTATAAACTCCTTATTTCTGTAGTTTGAATGTTACCCTCTGATAGTAAAACTTTGCATTATATTAAAAATTATGTTGGTTAAAGGTGGTAGTAGATTTTAAAATAATTGTCAGATATAGTACCGTGCAATGTAGTGTACCATGCAATATTGAATTACTTCAGTAAGTCACATTACTGTAAGTATTGTGGGTTGCATATAATATAATCATCAGCTAATCAGAGTATTGCTGTCTATAGTTGCAGTTTCTCAGATAGGTATAAGCAATTCAATTTTTATTTCATCAAAGTGTGACGCATGACCATATTATCTTTATCAACGCTCGATGGGCGTGGGAAATCTAATTTTTAATACGAAAATAAAAAATATATTCATCTGTATTAACGGAGAAGACTGTGGCGGCCGAAAGAAATAACCGATTTTTAAGATTGTTTTCACACAGATAACTAATTATTAAAGGGATCAGATTGTTGTTATTTTATTAAGTGTATATTAAACTTATTTTGTGTAAATTTTGATTAAAAAATTTGAAGAATTAACAAATATATGGCTCCCTTCCAATGGAGGGGAAAAATGTCTCCTCTATTGCGGCATTGATATTTCGTGTGCGGGATTCGCACATAATAGTATTTTTTCGTCGTTGTATGGAAGAAAATACGCCTTTTTTTAGAACACAACAATCTATTTCAAAGTTTCTTCCTATTTTGTTTTTACAAGCCTTCTTACAAAAAATGATTTGGAGACTAAGAAAGAACAAGTAATATGCGTAGTTGCTATCCGTATTAAACATGTAATTATTCGACAATTTATATCTTGGTTTTAACTTAGCTGCGGACTACTCAATTACAAGTCTCGAATCGTACTCTTTTCGCCTACTTGCGGGGAGCGGTGTATGGCTACACGCAAATGCCCGCTGGTCAACAACTGTGACACTACTCAGCGGCGTAACAAATTTATTTTCACAACATTTCGGTGAAGCGTTATCTGAAAATGAAAAACAATATTTTATCAATATCTATACGAATATAGCTATCGTTATGCGGTAGATATTTTCTTTTTGATTAGTTACAAAATGGCGACGGATTGATTTTTTTTTTTTATTTTCAAGACCCCTTTTTTTATTCAAGCAGTTTGTCAAAATAGTAGCCACTGCGATTACCAATTAAAAAAAATTGACAATCAGCTCATAAGTTTTCGTGTATTCGTTGCCACAAGTTCGAAAAAAGTGGTTTTGAGTAAAACGCATTTAAAGTATTCACTGCGTCTTTCTTGATATAAAGTTATGTGTTTCCTAAAATATTGGTACTTACAAGCTCATCAACAATAGGAATAAGTCTTAAAACTGCGATATCGGACCGCCCACGAGGTGCGCAGTAAATAGTCTAGTCCTTACTCAGTCGACCTTTGCAGAGTGAATATCGATGAATATACGAGGGTGGATCAAATATAAACGAGCCTTTGTTTCACAAAGACACAAATTTCTCTATTTTTCTACATATCCCCCTTGTTTGTCTATACATTTTTCGGGTTGGTAGTTTTTTCATCCCGTTTTCATAAAAAGACGCAGAGCCGGTGTCTAACCAGTTGCGCACAAACGCTTCCACCTGTTCATCGGTCTGAAATCGCTCGCCTCCTAGTGACTCTTTGAGAGGCCCAAACACGTGGAAATCACAAGGGGACAAATCTGGGCTATATGGAGGGTGTTCCAGCTGAGTCCAGTGTATTTCACCGATTTTGGCCTGCGTTAAAGCTGCGGTATGAGTCCTATCGTTATCGTGCAAGAGTAACACGTCACGAATGGAGTGCGTCCTCCTTTTTTGGCGATAAGCAAGTTTTACCTGATTGAGGAGATTGCAGTAGTAGGCTGCGTTAATGGTTCTTCGCTCATGTAAAAAATCGACCAGTCCCAGAAAACCGTGGCTAAAACTTTGCCTGCAGACAGACGTGTTTTCGGCTTCACTGGGTTTGATTCATCTTATCGTCGCCACTCCATGCTTGCTCCGTTTGATGTTGAGGTGTAATGGTGTACCCACGTCTCATCGCAGGTTACAATTTTGCGCAAAAAATCTTCACCTTTCTCTCTAAATCGAGTGAGAAGCGCCTGAGAGATGCGAACTCGAGCAGCTTTTTGATCTTCACGCAGCAACTTTGGGACCCAACGAGTTAAAATTTTTCGGAATCCCAAGTCTTTCGTTATGATTGTGTGGACACTCCTATAGTCGATGCCGAGTTCAACAAATATCTGAAGCACCGTGGCGTGGCGGTTCCCTTCAATATAGTTTCTAACGCGTGCAATGTTAACCGGCGAATTGCTGGTGCGCGGACGACGAGGATGATTTACATTTTCGACACGGTTACGCCCTCCGTTAAATTCTTTGCACCAAACTTTTACACGTGAACTTTTACACGGTTCATTTCCGAACCGTGCTTGCAATCTGCGCAGAATTTCAACTGGTTTCACGTTTTCGCGTGTAAGAAACATAATAATAATTCGTTGCACAACGCTGCTATGTACCTTCTTCTCACTCATTGTGATTGCTACTAATTAAACAAACACAGCAATACGATGCGTCGTCTCCGTGCCACCTAATATCCTCACTTCAAGCTCCTAACGCCCGTATTCACCTTGAACAACTATCCGGCGCGAAATTTAAAAAGGCTCATTTATACTCGATCCACCCTCGTATATTGAATGTGAATGTACACAGAGTTCGATCTGGCCTCGCGTAAAGTGCATCCTTTTCTCTCCGAATGCTGCCTCACTTTTTCTTCTACGCATACCTAGAGAATCTCACACTTTTTCCTATTCTTGATGAGCAGCGCATACATACATACATTAAACTATCGAGTCCGGAGTATTTTTTTTGATAGCCATTTTGATCATGGAAGGTCGCGCTACCTGCTCTCACTAAAGCGACTGTAACTCAATCAATTTTCAGAATTTCAACTTTCAACAAAATTTTATCTACAAATTTTTTAAAATATATACCGTAAAGAAATATAAAAAAAAAATTACATTTCCCCCTTAATACTTAAAGTATTCTCATTAAGGGAGTAAAAGATAATTACTTTTTTTGTTTTTTATATACAGGGTTGCAGGAAAATTTCTGACATAACTTTAGCAGGGTAAGTCGTCCCACTGCCAGAGACCCAAAACTTCAATTGTAAGGAAATTTTATAAAAAGTAAAAAACCTCATGTCTCTTGCGACAGAACGCCACTGGGTTAAGTCAATAAATTGTTAGGTTCTGGATGAATACAGCCAGCACAGTTGATGTTAACATTCCGTGTTCTGTCGCCTATTGCTTTACATCAATCACTTTCACTAATCGCGACAGCTTTCTTTGTCAAGTGGAAGGTATAATTTTAAGCTACCGTCTAATTTTGATAGTACTTACCCAGTCAGAGCAGCCAATTTAGAATAAAATACACACTTCAGTTGTTTTTGCAGCGTTAATTTTTTTATGGGAACAAGGAACACGTATTAAAACGCAGGCTTGAGACTGCCTGTTTCAAATTGCTGGCATATTTAAGATTAGTTAAGGGCTTGTATTTTTGATCCCGCTGAGATGTTTTAATCCGAGATCAGTTTAATCTATGTTAACTATGGTACCTGCTTGTAATGGTAACTGTGTTACTATTCTGGTGAGATAAATGAATAACATAATTCAAACACCGATTAAGTCAGTCTGAGATTAAAGTTTATTTTCGAAAGTTCGGGATGGGCACTTTATGGACCACGTTGGGTAAATATTATTTGATACATGATATTCTTGACCTATTTGCCAATAATTTTCAAAAATTGCCAATATCTCATCCAGAAATAATCGTACCCAATTTTGCAATGCTTTTTGAAAGTTTCAAGTACAAAATTGTGACCACGAATGCATATTTATATACATATCGGTCCTTTATGAATATCCTGAAAAGAGAACGTACACAATTTAATGATCCTTCTACCGATTTCTCTCATTATAGGAGGCAACAAAATTACCATAATCGGAGTTAACTCAAAAAATGCGAACACCTGTTTAAAACATCAACAAACTTGAACGACCTGCACATAAAAAAAAGGAGTTACGCTACCTACAATCTACACACTGCCTGTGCAAGATATTTATAGCCTTCTGTGGGCGATTGCAGTTAATTAGCTAACACCTCTTCGATATCAAAACAATGTAATTTGCGCAATTTTGCGTATGTGTATTGTAATTTCAACATCAATATGTCAAGATAAAGGTCGTTTAACACTTTTTTTTCATTTTAGGCCGCTTGTTATTACTACCATTTATGTAAATTAATAGCGAATCTCTGTTTGTCTGCTAAGAAGTTTTATTCTGTTTATTAGATAATCCATATTGGGGATACGATTAGTACAATAACAATAGATTTTTACTCTTAGCGTATTTGTGACAAGAAGTCAGTTTCTCTTTTCACCATCGACCTTTTCTCGAAAAAATATCCACTTCCTCATGGCCTTCATAGTTAATCCCCTATGAAAATAAAAAAAATCTGTTTTGTACATATTATACTTGATGTATTTAAAGGCTTGTAGAATATACTTTGTTTCAACAACTTGTAAATAGAGCAACGCATTCTTAGACTTCATTTTAGTGTGAACAAAATCGTTAGTCACTGATTAATATAGTTTTTAATTATACTACACTGCAATTAATTTCACAATTACCAATACTTGTTTTTAGTTTGGACCATCTGTCAACATGCAGTGCTTCTCCATTTATCTATCATGGAATATTCATAGTACAGCTTGTCAAGAATAGGAGTAAGTCTCAAAAATGAGATATCGGACCACCCACGAGGTGCGCAGTAAATAACCCGGGTCTTTACTCAGTAGAATTGAGACCTTTGTAGAGTCAATATCGAGTGTATCGAATGTACATATAGTTCGATCTGGCCGCACGTAAAGTGTGTACTTTTTCCTCCGAATATTGACACACTTCTACGCATACACAGAATCTCACACTTTCTTCAATTATTGATGAGCTGTAACTCGAAATACTGCAGAGACATGTGAAATGAAGGTCCATCTGTTTTCTCGAAGTTCGCCAGTTGTTCCCTTCCGGTTCATTCTCGTCATATCGTTCTCTCTCTAAATGTAAAAATAACTATATATCATGATCGTCTCTTACAGAAATATATGTGACAAAAATGTTTATAGTCTTCGCTTTTGGTGCTCTACTGATGTTGTAAGAAGATACCAGAATCTCCAGCATATTCCTGATCACCAATTAAGCCATCTAGCGAACTTTCTAATTTTAGGACGACTATCTTGGTTGTATCCTTAAACAGTAGAGTTTTTCAATGATCAAAACATTCCACTTGGTCGCGAAAACTTTTCTTCACAATTAGAGTCCTCCAAATATCTGCCTGAAGATACTTGCTATATACCTAAGAATCTATTAATCTTGGACGATACAATGAGCTAGGGAACAACGCTCAAGTCATCAAGAGGCGATGTTGACCAACATGAACTTGTCATGTTGGCCAACCATATTTCGAATTTTAGATTCACTGACATAATCTCCCTTGTCCCTGGAAAACACAACCAGACAATTCAAATGAATCACTTTCGATTTTCCTCTTTTTGGTTTCTTAATCTTACAGATTACATCGACGATTCGGTTGATTATCTCTAATTTCTCTTAGGATAGGAGAAATTAGAGATAATCAACCGAATCCTCCTCCTGCAATTGCGAGAGTAATCTACGCCATCGCCGAGGTTGTACAACTAACCTTAGGCTCCAGACTGCTCCTGTATTTGAGTATCATCGTTTTGGATGCCACCCAGATTTCACAAACCTCTTTCAGTCTGTTACTGACAGTTTAAATATTAAAGCAAACTTGGTGGTGGCCGTCGCTCATTCTGCATATCTCAGTCACTAGTCTTGCTTAACAAGATGTCTCCTGGGAAACCCAATTATGTTTCAATCAAACCAGGTCACATTCCAACCCATGACCATACCTATTGGACTCTAGCCGATGGTCTAATAGACGGGGAAACGGTAGGTCAGCAGGAACAGGTATAGGGAGTGGTCCAAGTCTCTTTGATGACCATAGATTATTTTCTTTAGATCTACTTATAAACTACATGTTTGGGTATTTTATACCTAGTGTTTGGAATGATTCCATCTTCTAAATTAAGTACACCAGTTTATAAAAATTCATACTAGCTTCCATACTAATTGCCATGTCATCAGCCATATTATCGTCAATCACAACGCAAGTCACTCACACCCGGTAGCTCTTCGTCAATGAACCCACACAAAACGTATCAGCATTTAGTTTCATCTCCATAAATATTCATACCATTTGATCATACCCATATACGCTCATTATCTATTCCCCAGCCTTCAGAGACCATTAATTCCCCTAGAAATAAATGGCCGGATTTTTCTTCCTGTCCGGTTCCAATTATAAAATAATAACATGCCATCACATCACGTGGTAGCCTTTATTAATGGCAAATTCGCTCGCATTGCTAGTGGCAGGTAATTGTTAATGTGTTCGCAATTACTACCACATTATTACGAGGAGATGCATGGAGGTTATTTTGTGTAACACAGATAGCCATCTCCATAGGTGTGCCGCGAAACGAAAATGATGCAGACGCAAGTCGACTGGGCGATTGCGATGCACTCCATCATTACCAATCGTGAGGTATAGTCGCAGGGGATCTGCAGGTCCGCTCTAGTCGATTTGCTCAGCTAGGGACTGCTCGTCAAGAAAAGGAACAAGTATTCTTGACTATCTCTATCGGACCGCCCACGAGGTGCACAGTAAATAGCCGAGTCTAAGTAAATAGCCGGATCTAAGTAAATAGCCGATTGCTGCACTCACTCTTTCTTCTTACGCATACATAGAGAAATCTCACACTTTTTCCTATTATTGACGAGCAATGTATGTTATGTGATTATGTAGATGTTGGTCCCGTAAAACGGGGTTACTTTGAACTGACGGGGTAACTTTATAAAATCATATTTTTTTAATCCAAATCATTTTGACGGGCTTAGTTTTGATGCCAGCGACCTCCCACTAGTCTCATTATTTCAAGGGTTACTAGTAGAGTGTAATGTAATCACTGCATATTTTCCAAGTGGCTAACTTGGCAAACCTTGCGCCATTTTTTCTGTATATGTGATAAAATCTGTCATTAAAACTTCTTCCAAACGGAAGGGGTAACTTGTGGATCACCTGAACACAGTTCGTTGTGAATCTGCACAAAAATAACGCAAGAAAAACTAATGATACCGCCTCGAAAAGGGGTCACGACTGATGATCTACTCTCCACAGTAATTCCAGCCTTTACTGAAAAGAAAAAATCTGGGAATGATCAGAAAGCGAATAATATGAAGCCAAGGAAAAATAAAAGCAGCCAGGTGTGCCTCTTATGTCTCTCAATCCTCCACAAACTCAAGCTTGAATAGTGATGACGTGTCATATGCTGACACCGAGCCTGCCAAATTTTAAACCATCAGACAATGAGGACCATCAGCTCACAATGGACCAAGTCTGCCAACCAGGTCTAACAAATCAAGGACTCTATGAACCGCAATCACAGCAACTGAAGAAAATATTACTACCTACATTAGAAGAAAAGGCTGATTTGGGAAGGATTTTTCAGTTTAAAAAAAAAATCAGAAACCAAGTTTGAGAAAAATTAGATATAACTGGACTCTCTTTTTAATTTTACACTTAGGCTGGTATTTCAACGGGGTAATATTGATATAAGCACCTAAACAAGTGTTTTTGATGGGGAAAATACGTTTGTTCAGAGTTACCCCAGATTGAGGGGTAACATTAATACAAAAATAAAAGCCCTCTGCTTCCTATTGAAGTAAGCGAAATCGTTCAAACTTCAATTTGAAGTTGAGGTGCAGAGCTTTCGTTTTGTCCAAGATTTTTTAAAATATCTCTAAAATTAAGACCGATACAGTCGAAAATATGAAAAACCTGTACCAAAGTAATCCCGGTTTACGGTTTCTCAATTGCCTGACTCTCCCAATTCTCAGAACGTAAAGCTTTCGTGAGTTGCTGTAGTGTATTCTATTTCCCTGGGTGTTCCACGACTGATATCACTAAATCTTTAGGATAATATATTTCAACAATAAGAGGAAAATGATCGTTGATCGATCGATTTATTCACCATTCTACTAGAGTCGGTATCATTTTAGTCAATAAGCCGATCTAGATACACCACTAAGATAATTGAGCCAACTTTTTCGTGGGTTGGTCTGTTATGTGATGTCATATTCATTTGATGGAAGAATATTCGTAAATGGAAAACGTAACACTATGATAAAAATAGAGACAAAATTCTTTCTAAGCTTTTAAATGAGGAAATTAAGCTCAAACATGTGATGATCCCGAAATTCGTCGAAATACCTGTAAATTTCTCTAAATAGTATCTTGTAGATCAGGGAAACACTTATGGGTTTGTACTCTCACAGATGAAAATTATAAATTAATCTTTGAAATTTTTTCTAAGCTTTTAAATCAGGAAATTAAGCTCAAACATTTGATGATCCCGAAATTCGTCGAGATACCGGTAAATTTCTCTAAATAGTATCTTGTAGATCAGGCAAGTCATACACTTATGTGTTTGTACTCTCACAGACGAAAATTATAAATTGATCTTTGAAATTTTTATTTTTTTAATCAGACTTTACTAAAGTAAAATTAAGACCTCAGGCATGTAACTTAATTTATTTGAAGATCTTTTTTCTGTTTATAATATATTACCAAGTTCATAAACATTCTGTATATGATATCCCTATATTTTCTCTGCCTGAGGACGTTGAGGATGATGATGATGGTACCGTTGTACTCATTATTTTCCCTATACTTTTGTGTTCGAAATATTGCTTACATTTAAGATATTACTGATCCTACTTTTACAATTATTTCGTTGATTTTTTCTCAAAATCCGCCCGTTCACTATCCTTTGGAGTGGGGTGATTATATTCAAGAGCACTCATCTCTTTCGGAAGTACTACAATAAATGTTTTTGATGAGGAGGCGTGTAAACTTGCACTAAATAAGACTAGATATTTTTGACAGTTACTTTATAATTTTGGATAATAACCCGGATAAGAGGGGATCGCTAAGGGACTACACATGCGATCAGTGGCTGATGAGGCCCAAGCCTATATAATCTAATAATAATAATAATTATTATAATTTGTATAGTCCTTCATTTAATTAATTCATTTAATATAATTTAATTTTTGATGGCCTTATCATGTAGTTCTTCACAGAAGAACTAGAATAATTACGAACTAAAGTAAAATGATAAACGAGGTGAAATAATAATGCACGTATATGTATTACTATTTTATCTCTCTGGTTGTTGATGTCAGGATGGCCACAAACTTGACAAAGTTTGACAAAATTATTTGAAAAGGACGATACGAGGGGGTACCCAATAAAAAACGAGAATTATTTTCTGTAGACAAGTAGGTTCGCAGTACTATCAACAATGCAAGTATCGTTCATATGAAACCGTCACAGCAGGCAGAGTGACTTTTTTCTTAAGCCCGCCCCAACGGCGTCAACGATTTTGCAATTGTAAACTTTAAGGAGCTCTGCGCCATCATCATTCTGTTTCCTGTTGAATAAAACAGCGGCAGACGCAATTTCAATGCTTCAGGATGCCTATGGGGAAAAAGCTCTAAGCCAGGCAAGAATTGACTAATGGTTTTCCCGGTTCAGAAGTGGTTAAATGTCATTTGAAGACGAACCCCGTTCCGGTCGCCATTCAACGCCCAGAACAGAAGAAAACGTTCAAAAGTGGGATACCATCATATTTGATCGTCGCAGAGCAATCGACGAATTGGAGAAATAACTGGAATTTCCTGGAGTACATGCCAAAGAATCATAACTGAAGATTTGAACATAAGATGCACAGTTTGTTCCACGACTGCTTTCTGATGACCAGAGGGATAACCGTCTGAGAGTATGCCATGAATTGATAGAACAGCCTTAGATTAGCCCTGATTTTTTGTCAAAAGTCATCATAGAAGATGAATCTTGGTGTTACCCCGAAACAAAACAGCAGTCCAATCAGTGGAAGACACCTTTATCGCCCAGACCAAAAAAGTACGACAAGTGAAATCAGATGTGAAGTCCATGATGGGTTGTTTTTTCGAAATCAAAGAAGTTGTACACGTTGACTTTGTTCCTCGGGGTACCACAATAAACCAAAATTACAACGTTGAAAATCAACCAGTCTTGACAAAAAACGGCATGACAACGATTTTGCTCCCCATTACTCGCCCAACCTAGCCCCTGCGACTTTTTCCTATTCCCAAGAATGAGAAAATCATTTTCAGCTACGCCATCCCTGCTTTAATTTGTGGTTGTATCCAAATGTATATGTACAATTATATTAATAGAGGCACTTATTGTTATTACATTTTCACTTAGCATAAACATTTTAAAGCCCTATACAGTTATCATAAATTTAAAAAACATTTTTGGTTTGTGTAAAATACTTGTCTTACATACTTAGCAAGAACAAGTGATGTCCTATTATTAAACACTGAGGTGCGACATTTCGGAAGTACTTAACGGTAATCATGCCTGTATAAACTATTTTGGATTAATTATTTGGTATTTAGACCTAATTGTTCCATTAATATAGTTCCAATACGCCCCTGTGCTCACAGTTCGTATTCCATTATTCTGTCTATTGTACGATCGTATACTCGTTCCTGCATAATAGTAGACAAAAACACGCTTGATTTTTTACTGATTAATCAATGATTTATATTAAAATCTCACGGCGAGGTCCTATGTAGAGGACATATTTTATGACGTTACAAATTAAATTATTGATATCAGTGACATTTTATATATATTCTAATAAAAAAAAAAAGGTAATTATTTTATAGTTTCCTTCCCGATGTCAATGTTCTTATAGTATTTGAAGAGAAAAAACTGTAGATTATAATAATAATAATCCTTCAAGATGTTACAAATTATAAACCCTCAATTGAAAAGGTGTTATATGCGGCACAATTTATTTATTGAATCTATATTTTTTTAAATCACTAGCCCAGTACTGAGTACTATTGAGAGCGTTGTCGAACTTGCACAAAAAAAGTCTGCTATTTCTGTTTGAATAAAGTTCACACTATGCTAGCTCTAGCTTATAAGTTTTCCTCTATAGATTGCAAATATTATCATCACCCTCCCTCTTTTCTAACACCCAATTAACAAATATGCAACGTTGTAAATGATCTGTAACTTTTAATTGTTGTGACAACTGAATTTTGAATGCTGACAGATGTAGATCTTTCTTTAAGATCATATGCGTGGTGGCTCTTGACAGATTCAATTGTTATGCACGAAGTCGAATTGATGTGTTTGGATACTGTTTACTCTAATACACTTTCTCTCACTGCAGCAATATTTTCATTTGACCGACCACGACGAAGATGTATTGGTGTTGCCTAATCAATAACAAAACCCGCCTCTTCAAATTTCTTGATTAAGTTACGGACTGTTAACTCTGTGGGCGCTTCATTTTATTCTAATTTTGTGCAAATTCTTCGTAATGCAACTGTAACTGATCGCTCACTTTCATAAAACAGTTGTACACAAACTATTCGTTGTTGAACTGTCAATCGCGACATCTCGACAACACAAATGACGCGCTATTCAAATCATATAGTTCCAACTGAGACACCTTGTATATGCGGTCTTTATCACAATAATTATATTGTTTCGAAAACGTGCAATTGTTTATGCTATAATTAAGGCTCAGAGTCATATCTGATTATTGTGTCCTGTATATCAAATATTACCGTACTGGATATGCAGAAAGCGCCTCAAAAACTTCACGAATTTTAATTAAATTCCTTGATCACGCCTTCTAAAATATTATTATACCCCGCCGCTACTGTTATTGCGAAAAAAAAAAACTAAATTAGAATGTGTTGTTACATTACATGACTATCAAAGTTATCGTCGATCAGATCGTATATTTGACTATATTGTTCACAGTGGGCTGCAGAATAAACAACAAAAAGGTACTTCAGTTGTTTCTCTAAACGCGCATCAATTTTAAATAGATAATAGGTGTGGTTCACACGACATTCGTACTTATTATATCTAGAATGATTATTTATGCCTCGAAGAATATATCGACTCGAAAATGTTTTGATGAGGACGGTTCTTCTCCTAGAAATGTTCAAAATTCTCCTAAATAAATCAGAAGAATACTTCTCGAGTCTCAAATTCAATTCATATTGGTCATAATGTGATATATTATGATCACCAACAACAATACTTGTATTGGATATGAAAATGCAAGGTAAGGACCTATCTACTAAAATAAAATAATTGTAATACAATAATTTTATTACAATAAATACAACAGATCACTTAGAAGAAAATATTGAAGAAACTGTTGCATAAAATACAGTTTCTTAAATAAATCTTATTTAAGTTATGCGTAAGGTTTTTCCTTGAAAGAAGTTGACCTCTTTCTCCTCAAGCTTCAGGATACACAGGGAAGGGTTACACATGAAGATAAGGACAAACACATCCATGCTCAGAGAGAGACGGACTCTCGCCTTTGGAACTCGAACTCCCATATTGGCTCAGTCCACCACTTCAAGCCACAATACGAATGACATTGTTGGCACCACCTTTATAGGAGAATAGGATAGGTCACCCATCGATATAGTGGCCATGGCTCTTTTATAACTCTCCGTCGGGAAACTGACCTGAATTATATCTTTAGATATTTTTTAGGTCGCAAACTGGTCCATTATATGTAACAAATCAGTTTCGTAGTAATATTTACTATATAAACGATACTTGTTATTTCCTCAAATTAAAAGAAACAAGAAGTTATCAACAATGAAGTGACATACATTTCATTATATTGTTTTTGTTGTTTCATACTAGATAATAGGGGACATAATAGCACGGCGATCAAGAATCCTCAATCTAAATGGCTTAAATTCTAGATAAATAGTGATTGTAAATATTAATTAACACTGAGGTTATCGGAATATTCAATTATAATTCTATTACTAACTAGAAGCATCATACTGTTCGGAAAAATTAGATGAAATATGCATGGAATTATTTTAATTAATTGAATTAAAATCACAATTGTATAGTTTATATAATTTTTGAACTTATGTTTGTCATAGCTTAACAAGATGTATATTTATTCAAAATATATTTTAATCATATCTGTAATTATTAGAATAATTTACAAATCATGTTATAATTAAAAAAATGTAAAAATATAAGTAAATGATTTTAAAAATGGCACACCGAAGGAATTTGACCCATCTAGATTTAGGAAAGGATAGACGAAGTTCAGTTTTTGAGAAAAGTGCTAACTATACGATATTTGTTTATTTTTGGCATTAAGATTTTGGCGGTATATTACGTGAAATCATTGTTTTATATTACGCTTTTTAAGAATCTTATTACATTTAATAAGCGAATGTTCATACTATTTATTAAGTTGTTTAAAGTTGTCTCTGGAATTTCGTCCCAGGCAGCTACAATTCGACGCTTCAGTTCATCAACAATACCAATAGAAGATTTTGTTGGATTGTATACTGCTCTTGCCATAATCCTCCATAGATTTTCTATCAGGTTAAGATCAGGACTTAATGCTAGCCATTGCATAAGGTCCATTCCACTGTTGAAACCAGTTTTTGTGGACCTTGCAGAATGAATAGGTGCAATATTCTATTGAAATATTGCAGCATTATCTTCAGTAAGGGTTAAAAATGGTAACAGGTAATCTTCTAACAGGTTTTGATAAACAATGGCACTCATTCTGCCATTTACAAAATTTCAGTTGGCATTTTATACCCTTTTTGAAAGCCGCCCATATTACAGAACCAACTGTTTGAGATATTCTTGACATGATTTCTCCTTCCTTTCGTAAATCATATGAACACTTTGTGAACAATTAATAATTACGACGATCTGTCGCTATGTCTTGCCACAACTAAGTTGATTATTCGTTATTTTTATAAATATTCAATTCTTTACTACGCGGCATAATAAAAAAAAAAAGTTCCAAGTCACTAA
Organism: Rosalia funebris; assembly: GCA_037954035.1. Lineage (NCBI taxonomy): Eukaryota > Metazoa > Arthropoda > Insecta > Coleoptera > Cerambycidae > Rosalia > Rosalia funebris. The sequence goes on from JAZFAV010000015.1 coordinate 40,631,274, forward strand.
TACTTTAAAAATTACTTGCTAATAAGTCTCTCAAATTGTTACTCAAAATGTGTATTGGTGTGCACTCGCTCTCTGTTTAAATCAAACTGAGTTTATACTTATTCACATATACGCTGCGGGACTTCTTGCCAAATGCGCAATAGCAAATCTTAAGCATGTTATAGTTCGAGAGCAATGGCGCTATTTACCTATTACAGTATCTGCCCACTACGCCGTACCATACTAGGACCGTAACCGTATCGACACATGCAAACAAATATAATTTGCGTCAATGAGCCGGTCATGGCTCCCTGTTGGGGGTGGCTGGTGATGGAACGGTCTAGTGGGCGTTGTCTCATACAAATTGTCGATACGGTTATGGTCCTAGTATGGTACTGTGTAGTGGGCAGAGACCTTTAGTAGCCTGTTCCATTGGATAATATATGTTAAGGAATATTTCTTGCAGGAAATATAATAAATGCCATTAAATATAAGATAAAATACAGGCGGAAATTTTGAAATGTGCGGGACAGAAAGTAGTAAATAGGATGTTTGAACTGGTAAAATACATATACGAAATGGGCGAGATGCCGGAGGATTATAAGAGGAACATTATCATTACTATACCGAAAAAGAGACGAGCCGACAAATGCGAGAACTTTAGAACGATTAGCATAACTTCCCACGCGTCAAAAATATTAACCAGAATAGTGCAGAAGAGGATGGAAAATAGAGCTGAGGAAATATTAGGAGAAGAAAAGAAGAAAATAATAGAAAAAGGAAAGAACGCTTATATAGGATTTGTAGATTTAGAAAAAGCTTTTGATAATGTAAGATGGGAAAAAATGTTCGAGATACCGAGCGCGGGAATGAAGTATAGAGATAGGAGAGTAGTACACAATCTATACAAAGAGCAAACTACTGTTATAGAAGTAGAAGGGGAAAGAAGGGAAGTAGGTATCAGGAAAGGAGTAAGACAAGGATGTATGCTATCACCACTAATTTTTAATCTGTACATCGAAGAGGCGATTAATGTGGTAAAAGATAGAGTGGATTTCGGGATTAAAGTACAGGGACAGAAACTAAAAATGCTGAGATTCGCGGATGATATAGCAGTATTAGCATCTAGTAAAGAGGAATTAGAATCAGCGTTGAACGAAATGGAGGCAGTGTTGACAGAGGAATACGGAATGAGAGTGAATAAAAACAAAACTAAAGTGTTAGTGTGCAGAGGGCGCGAGAGCAGAGCAAAAACGAAAGTACAAATTAATAATGAAAGATTGGAGGAAGTTAAAGACTTCACTTATTTAGGAAGTAAAATAAATTGGGATGGAAGAAGCGATAAAGATATAAAACAAAGAATAGCGCAGGGTCGAGTAGCTTTTAACAAAAAGAAAGCACTTTTATGCTCGGGGGTAATAAACTTTTAGAGATTTTTGAAAACGTATGTATGCAGCACGGCGCTATACGGTTGCGAAACCTGGACGGTAGGGGAAGCAAGTAGAAAGAAATTAGAAGCTTTTGAGGTGTGGTGTTACCGAAGAATGATGAAAATACCGTGGACTGATAGGGTTAGAAACGAAGAAGTATTAGAGAAAGTCGGCGAGAAAAGAAGTATGTGGAAAAACATAAAGAAGAGAAGAGATAGAATGGTAGGCCACTTGCTGAGACATGGGGGAATAGTCCGCGATATTTTGGAGGTAGAAATAGGAGTGAAGAAAGGCAGAGGTAGGCCTAGATTAGGCTACTGCTCACAAATAGTAGGGGATGTAGGTTGTAGCACAATTAACGAAATGCATAGGTTAGCACAAGGTAGGAGAAGGTGGAGGTTACGTCCAACCAGTCTTAAGACTGATGACCTCATGATGATGAAATATAAGCTTAAGCCTATACGTCTTCGCGGCATGTATGTTAGTCTTTAGTGCTTTGTTATTTATTTATTTAAAAGTGTGTAGCTGTAGAGGAAATACAATAACGAAGTAAATTTCTACCGTAGGGACACAATGGGTATAATTCTTGCATCAAATGTTTATCTCGTCGCGCGTAGATGACTTTTGGCAAAACATCATTACAGTAATCGTTATTAATTCACGCCACTTCCAAGTAGCCGGCGACCGAAAAACTGCTTTATGAAGTAACAGTTTCACGCTTGGTGACCACACAACTTAATTTTTGAGCATAATCCAACACATAGGTCGTTTAGAACACGTACCACAGAATTCCACGAGTTACAATAATTCACTTTTAATATAATTAAAAGTAAAATCGACTAGTCATGAATCGAAATTCCTCAATATATATTTTTTTTTAGCAAAAAGTTATTAATTAATAGCAAATAAAATATTAATTAACAGGAACTCTATTAAATTGTACGCTTGGATGAGTAATTTCACTTTATTGATTATGTTTATAATTTCTAAATATTGTATACAGGGTGTTTCCGAGATTTATTTTTAGTGGGACGTGTATTTTGTTGAAAGAAATTATACGAGGCAAAATTAATATAACAAAAATAAACAAAAACTTATTTTCCTCACAAAAAATGTTGTTGAAAATATTTTGTATATTGCATGAGCCTATAATGCGTGCGCAACGTCTAAGCACGCTTAAAACGGCAGTCTGTTGCCAAGGGAGAGAACGTTTACAACCCTCGAACAATACAAGACGTTGCCTCGTTATTTGTTGATATTAAGCAATAAACAAGGTCCTTCGATTCAAAGTGTGTGTTATTATTCCAAGAATAAAAACCAACATAATTTCTGGTCCTTCGAGCCGGATTGGAACCACGTGAAGTCATTCAGGTATCAATACAGTGCATCACAATTACAAGCTTCGCGACGCCATTACACCAGTCGCAAAATATCACCACATACGGGGCGAGCGGTCACATCGAGGGAAGAGCAACAAGCAGTACATTAGAATAGTGGTTACAACCAGAAAGCAGCAGGTAGCTCAAGCTTTAACTGGACGACTACATTCATCATTTCTACTGCATCTGGCCAACGGTTTCGTTACAACTACTAGGGAAGGTAGACAAAGCTCGGAGGCATACATATCTCAGGGAGGAAAATCCAGATAAGTTTTATTCATTCCTTTCATTATTCCATATATTGTTCAAAATTCCTTCAATATTCACGCACGTGCATGCAATTATATAACTTGTTTAACTAGTCACACCATTTTACAAATAATAGTCGCGTATTATACAGGGTGAGCCCAAAATATAATACCTATCAAATTTGTAGTAAAGGTGTTGCATTTTACCATTGACAATGTCGGAATTTTTAAGCACATTAGTTAGAAAAAGGGGTCAAATCAAAGCGCATCTAACAAGCTTTAAGAACTTTGTTCAAAACTTACAAAATTTGGTTTCTCAAGCGCCTGATCAAACCACACGACCATTATCTGAGTCACACATTTTACAATTAAAATTGCGGACTCATACATTCGAAAATATTTTTTCCCAATATGAAAGTATTCATGGAGAAATACTCGCTTTAGAAACGAACGAAAACGTAGACAAACGTTATACTGAGTATAGCAAGTTTGAAAATGCATATTTTGCTACTTTAGCTGAGGCTAAAATTCTCATTAAAAATAATACTTCAAAGGCTCATAACACAAATGAACTACATGAGTCAAATCGGTCTTCAGTCACTAGTGAACGATCGATAAACTCAAATAGATCATCACATATCACGTCAGCGTCAAATATCGAACCAGTTCAAGGTTCATCAGCGGAGAATGCACTTAATTTTATTCCTGATCAGGAGATTCAAAATCAAACTCAAAATCTAGTCAAACTACCAGCATTACAGTTAAAGACTTATAATGGAGAGCCAGAACAATTTCTTAGCTTTTTTGAAGGGTTCAAGTCATTAATTCATAAAAATCAGCAGTTAGATGACGTCTCTAAATTTCTTTATCTAAAATCGGTACTTGGTACAGAACCATCAAAAGTAATAGAATCTTTAGATATAATAGGACAAAACTATCAAGTCGCTCTTCAATTGATAGAGAGAAGATACCGGAATAATAAACTTTTGATTAATTCACATATTAGAAGTATTATAGAATTTCCGAAAATATTTAAAGAAAATGCCGCCTCACTACGGCATATCTCTGATTCATTTCAAGCACATTTACGAGCTTTAGATTCTCTTGGAGAACCCATTAAATCATGGTCAAGTATCATTTGTTTCTTAATTTCGGATAAATTAGATTACAATAATAAAAGGGAATTAGAAATAATGTTAGCAAGAGAAGACAATACCCCCAAAACATCGGTTCTCATTGACTTTCTGGAAAACCGATCTAAATTACTTGAAAAGCTAGAAAGACCTGGTCACAAGAGTACAAATGATAATCAAGGAAAGTTAAAGTAATTTTCCCATTCATGCGTTTCAAATTCAAGGGAGTATAAATGCATCATTTGTAATTGTCCTCACAAATTATATGCTTATAAGGAATTTTTATCGCTTCCTGTAAGTCAAAGACTCGACGCTGTCGGCAAACACAAAATATGTCGCAACTGCCTTCAATTTGGACACTATGCTTCCAGTTGTAAAAGGGGTCATTGTAAGAAGTGTTCAGCGTTTCATTCGACCTTACTGCACATTGACGCTCCTTTAGAGTCTAAAGGAGTTCGCTCTCCAATTCAAGAAGTAGTGAACAGTGAGGCAGGTCAAGGATCATCGTCCACCCTCACTAGCTCAGTACTTCTACCAGACAATTCATTTGAGGTACTCCCAACCGCAGTCGTCATTATCTATGATAGTAAGGGCACACCCCATAAGTGTACAGCTCTTCTCGATTCTGCATCTATGAGGTCATATATGACAATAAATTTATGCTCAAGGTTAAATCTAGAAACTGAAAATGTTAACATTCCTGTCTCTGGCATAAATCAATTAAGAACTAAAATAACGAATATCACACAATGCAAAATACAGTCTATGCATAGCGATTTCAACGCGACACTATCATTTTTACTAGTACAAAATATTACGGATCGTCTTCCGGCATCGTCATTAAATTGTAAATCGCTTAACATTCCGAACGATATCACTTTGGCCAATCCAAACTTTCACAAGGATACTAGAGTTGACATTCTATTAGGAGTTGATATATTTTGGCGATTATTGTCAGTACAACAAGACTTTATTGACGAGTATCCATACCTTTTCAATACACATCTGGGATATGTTGTATCGGGTAAATTCCATTCGAATTATTCTGGCAATACATCCAGTATTTGCAATTTGAGTATTATGGAACTCTCTCGTCAAATGTCCTTGTTCTGGGAAATAGAAAATATACACTCTCCCAAACCGCTATCACCTGAGGAACAACAATGTGAAGCAAACTTTGTTCAAACCACCAAGCGCGACAGTGTCGGCAGATTTATAGTTTCGATGCCGCTGAGTTCATCTCCGGTAGTTCTAGGTAAATCAAGGGAAACGGCACTAAAACACTTTCTTTCATTAGAGAAACGGTTAAAATCAAGTGCTCAATTAAGAAAATTGTACATTGACTTTATGAAAGAGTACGAGGATTTAGGTCACATGGTAAGAGTCAACGAAGTCACGGATTCTGTGCCCTACGAATATTTCATTCCACATCATGGAGTATACAAAGCGGACAGTCTTACAACCAAACTTCGTGTTGTATTCAATTCAAGTTGCCCTACATCCAATGGAATCTCTTTAAATGATATTCAGTTAAACGGTCCTGTGTTACAAGACGATCTATTTTCAATTTTAGTACGTTTTAGACGATTCAAGTATATTATAACAGGTGATTGCTCAAAAATGTATAAATCTGTCCTTATTTATGAATCACAAAGATGCCTTCAGAAAATATTCTGGAGATCCGACCCTTCACTTCCACTTCAAACTTATGAGTTAAGTACGGTTACATATGGCGAAAAAGCATCTAGCTTTCTCGCAATCCGATGTTTATTCGAACTCGCCAATCAATGTGAGTCTACACATCCCAAGGTGAGTAATGTTATAAGAAGAGACATGTACTGCGATGATCTTCTAATGAGTTGTAGTGAAGAAGATGAATCTTCCTACATTTGTCGTACCACCTTTCAAATCCTACAATCTGGAGGTTTTACTTTGCGTAAATGGAATTCTAATCATCCAAAGATCTTGGAAGGCGCTCAAGCCCAAGGTATAATAAACAATATATTAGAATTCGGTCCAAATGAAAACTCCAAAACATTAGGTCTCTTATACAACAGCTACACGGATTGCTTTCTTTGTCACATTTCAGAAGGTTCAAATCAAAGTCCTCTCACAAAGCATAGGGTACTCTACTCTATCTCTATGGTCTTTGGTCCTCTTGGTCTTCTTGCACCATGTATAATAAGAGCTAAAATATTCATGTAACAGTTGTGGTTAACACAAACCGGCTGGGATGATATTTTGCCAACAGAACTTAAGACCCAATGGCTCTCGTATAGTGAAGACCTACCTTCTTTAAACTCGCTTCGAATTGCTCGTCAGGTTATGTGTAATCCTCCCAAAATTTTGCAAATCCATGCATTCTCGGACAGTAGTCAGAAGGCATATGGTACTTGCATGTATTTACGTTCAGTAGATAGTCAGAGCCGTGTAAATGTACAATTACTGTGCTCAAAGATAAAGGTAGATCCCTTAAAGACTGTGACAATTCCTAAACTAGAATTGTGCGCTGTTTTAATGATGGTCAAACTTGTTTCAAAGTTAAAATCCATTCTAGATATGTCAAAACAGATTGTCAGAAACTGCGTTACTTGTTTTTAGGCCCGTCCTAAGTACCTTCAAAATTTGCTTGGACACTTACCGGCAGATCGTGTGACACCACAATCTCCATTCACGGTAGTTGGAACCGACTACTGCGGTCCCTTTATGATCAAAGATAGAAAAGGTCGAGGTTTAAAATTATCAAAGTGCTACCTGTGCCTCTTTGTATGTTTGAGCACAAGAGCGGTGCACCTTGAACTAGTAACAAACTTAAGTTCCGAATCCTTCATATTGTGTTTACGCCGTTTTGCTTCCCGCCGAGTAATGCCATCAAAATTTTGTTCGGGTAATGGTCGTACTTACTGTGGCGCCAAATCAGAGTTAGCAACTAGGAAGTTTTCTATCGCAAAATGAAGATAAGCTTATATCGGCATTTGCTAGAGAAAGTTTTAACTGGGTATTCTTGCCACCTTATTCTCCTAACATAGGTGGAATTTGGGAAGCGGGAATAAAATCATCCAAATTTCATCTAAAATGGGTTATGGGAAATGCAACATTAACATATGAACACTTTTATAGTGTGTTAATTCAAATAGAAGGAATTTTAAACTCCCGGCCTCTAACTCCATTATCCAACCATGCTGACGATTTCTCACCCTTAACATCGTCCCATTTCCTTATTGGAAAATCAATTACAATTGTGCCTGATCCTAGTGTACAGCATATTCCAGAGCCTAGGTTGTCACTTTATCAACGTCTGCAGCAAATCACTCAACATTTTTGGTCTCGTTGGGCCAAAGAATATATCTCAGAGCTACAGTGTAGGGCTAAGTGGAAGACCCAATGTCAAAATGCTAATATTGGATCCCTAGTCCTACTTAAGAATGACAATCTTCCACTAGCTAAATGGAGACTTGGACGAATAATCCAATTGCACCACGGTCCGGATAATTTGGTTCGTGTCGTAATTATTTCCACTTCATCAGGAATTACCAAACGAGCCATCTCCAAAATCTGCCCCCTGCCTTTGGAAACTGATACTGAGGTCCCCACGAACAATGCTGTGTAGTGAGTGATTTGTGCTCAATGTTACCGCGCGATTTATAACTATTGTCGTGCGTGTCCCAACAACGAACATGCTTTAGTTTTAGTTTTATGTATTATTGTTATAGTCTATTTGAAACTCCTCCATTTCATTATGTCATTTCAACGGGGGGAGTATGTTGAAAATATTTTGTATATTGCATGAGCCTATAATGCGTGCGCAACGTCTAAGCACGCTTAAAACGGCAGTCTGTTGCCAAGGGAGAGAACGTTTACAACCCTCGAACAATACAAGACGTTGCCTCGTTATTTGTTGATATTAAGCAATAAACAAGGTCCTTCGATTCAAAGTGTGTGTTATTATTCCAAGAATAAAAACCAACAAATGTTATTAGATGAAGCAGACACAAGGTATACTTCAATATTATTTATCTCATAAATAAATTTCTAGTCACGTTGGCGTTGACGTCTAATCAACTCTAATATTGAATTATTTTGTTAGGTTTCTATTTTTATAGTTTTCAATCACGCTGCTGGTAATTAATAAATTTAATCATAATTTTTATTGAAGAAACATATAGTGTTTCCAAAATTTTATATTTTATCGAATATTTGTGTTAATAATGTATTAGAAATGAATCAAATTTGTTATTCATTATTAAAAATAACAAGGAACAGCATTTTCTGTGTTTTATAACAAATATAATATACTCAAGTTGTGCACTTTTCTTTAAAAATGTAATTTTTGTAAGGAAGGTTTTAGAAAAGGTACATACAAAGGGTACATGTTTTGCAAAGTAACATACTACGTATGCAGGAAATATGTGAATTCTAGATTTGACTAAATGTTATTTTATTCTCTTGACAATAACATCGAGCTGAGAAACATTATCTTATACGAGTATAGTATTTGTAACAAAACTATAACTGATTGCAGTTTTAAAACTTCGTGTTCTTAATTCTTATTTTAAATTCAATTATCGTGTTCCTCCTTCCACACATTTACACCGTGAATATTTGTGCTTGATATATACCTAAACGTACTCTAGTGGATTAAAGTCGGGCGATTGTGATGGCCAATCTAACGGATCAATGTCAATTATTTTCCACGTATGTCAGACTGACAGTTAATCTTATTATTATGCTCTTGCAAACACCAGTTTTGACTTTTTCCAAACCCTTAGTTTTTGAGTAAAATGTATGTTCGTTAAGTTCTTGTTTGATAAGCTCTATTTGTAGAAAGCATTCGTCGCTGAAGATGATTTTCTTTGTAAAGTCACCATTCACTTCTGTCTATTCAACCAACAATTCGGCGTATTGACGACGCTTGAAATGGTCAGTAGGCTTCAGCTCTTGAGTCAATTGAACCTTGTAAGCGTGTAAATTCAAATCTCTATTCAAAATTCGCATCAGTGATGTTCGTGAGATGTTCAATTGTTGGGCACGACGACGAGTCGAGGTTGACGGCTCTTCTGCTACCCTATCGCGAACAACAGCAATGTTTTCCGCAGAACGAACTGGGCGAGCATGCACATGTGTTTTCACATTTCCTACATACCCGGTTTGCTGAAATTTGTGCACAGTTCTCCCGATTGTGGACACATTTGGTCGATTATGCTGACCAAAAAGTCACGAAGTACACGAAATGCATTTTGATTTGAACGCCCATTTTCGTAAAAGGCTTCAACAATCTTAACGCGCTGCTCAATTCTGTACCTCTCCATGGTTTAATTTGTCAAACACTGAAACAAAGAAATTTCAAATTAAGTTGGAAAAAAAACTTGATGTTAAGGTGTGACTCACAATTAACATCGTGCATTATGGTTGGACCACCCTTTTTACTTACGAGGTCCATACTTATTCCATTCCATAATATATAAATATTGTTTCAAATAAAAATAAATTGAGTGGATATATCACACATAACTTGTTTTATTTACGTTTAAAAATCGAGCGTCCTTATTGAAAGACCCTTTATATTTATCGTATACCGCAATGCTTAGAGAATAGCGAGACATTTAACGATTAATCAACAATGTAACACAAATGAACGCTATAATAAATTTCCATTGAAATCCACGTGAATATATGCAGTGCGCACAATCACAATTCGCATTTGGGTAATAAAATTCACCAGAATACGGTTAACTTATGTAATTGTACACACGTGAAATGAACCGCGAAATTTATTCATTAATCCAGAAATATTTCTAACTTTCGCATTGCGACGTACCAAATAGGTGTGTTTCCGATGGACAATCTCGACAGGAGTCCTTGATTGGCTAACGATTTATTAAGTAAAAGCTAAAAAATGGTACGACCGTTAACAGGTGTGCCGACAGGAAAAAATGATGTAATTGCAGTAATCGCACCAAGGCATTTTGTTTTAAAGGTAATCTTGATATCGTTCGCTGTAACAATGCCTACTGCAGGTAATTATTGTTATTATTTGTAGAATGATTGTGTATTGTACGCGTGGCGGTGATGATAGTTATTATTTAATATCTTTAGTCAAGGTTGCATAATTACAAATTCGAGGGTAGTTTTTTTTTTAATAAATGTCTATTATGTTTAAAATGCGACATATATAGGATGTCTCAATTCGAAATATAGGAAACCATACGATGTCAACGTGTCTGGGTGTTGCATTTGTTGTAACTATAGGATGTGATTTGTGAATAAAACTAACAATATGTGACAAACTGAAGTTTTTCATTCTTCAACATAAAATGGAGACGATGTAGCTACAAATGGAAGAGAATATCCTTCATATGGCCACCTCATTTGGCATGATTTAATTCACCACAAGCAAAATTGTCCATGACATGGGCACATAAAACTGTTATTCGCATAACATTTTGTGAGAATTGTTCTTAATGCAACTATAAATGATCGTTCACTTTCATAAACCAGTTGTACACAAACTACGTTCGTTGCTGAACTATTAATCAACTTAATAAAGTATCGTTTGTAGATGGCAGTCGTTAAATATCGATGCCCTATCTTTGACACAACACAAATGGTGCGCAATTCAAATCCTGTAGTTCCAACTGAGACACCCTATATTATGTACACGTATAGATTACATTTCTAAGACAGCAGGAAACTGATGAATTATAAGAGGGCCTAAATATCTGCCAAAAATCTATACTTTATTAATAAATAATTTGATACGTTAAATACAACCAGCAAGGTACTTTTATTCCTACTTTTATAGGATTATTTATTTATTAAATATAGATAAAATATTAAATAAAACTAGCAAGAAGATACTTGCAATCCTACTTCTATAGAATTATATATTTATTAAATACAGCATGCTATTGAATAAAACCAGCAAAAAGATACTGACATTCCTACTTCTATAGGATTATCTATGTATTATTCGTTAATTAAAATATAAATATATAAGATAAGACGAATATCACTACCGTTTTGCTTTCGCAGAAAACATAACAATGATAATGAATCAACAAAAATTGATATGTAAAGGTGCGTCTACATATGTAACAAAAGCCCGTCGCGAACATCGTCGGGTAACGTTTTAAACCTTACGCGGCGATGTTCGCGACGGGCTTTTGTTACATAAGAAGATGCACTTTAACTTGTCTTGTATTTCCTAGGATTTCGCTCGATTACATTAAAATAAGAATGTTCTAACGTTTTTTTTTAAATAAAATTATAAAAAAATTGTTTTAATTAGTTGAATTCTCAGAAAATACAAGAGCAGTAAAATGTAAGTCGTAGATGGCCAAAAAATTGAAGAAAATCCAGTCGTACATATACATTATATAGATATCATATAAATATTTTTCTTTGGAGCATGAACTAATACAATACAAAGCACATTCCACATTCATAATATCAGTAATTTGTCTATATTTTTTAAAAGGATAAGTCATTCATATATATTGTGTATGTATTCTTTATCTCTCTTCTGTATATATTCTCAAAGATTTTAAATTATTTAACTATATGTAGGTAACTAAGGAATTTTAAATGGTACATTATCATCATGCTATTCGAATACTATTTAGAACAAAATAACATTCAAAGAAGTTATTATATATGAGTACTTTGTATTTGAAATGTTAACCCTGGCAAAGAAATGGACCCTTGGATGGAGGCACAAACATTGTCATTACTTTTGGCAAATTGGCCAAATAAATTGGCGTCATCGTTTCCCGATGATGCCAATTTGTTTATAGAAATACGCGTCGAGCGACGTAGAATCTTTCGGTGTTTGTGGAATGCAGGTCTCCTGCGTTTCGTTGACGCAACGAAAGTTTCAACTCTCCATTATAATATATCTATTAGTAATATGTAACCATAATAAGAAGCACATACAGCATTGTAATTAATATTGCTGAATAATGCATTTTTGCCGCATCCGTTACCGAATGATAACGTATCGCCGTTTCTTGAACAAATTCATGAATTATTGCACTTCCAAGACCAGTATGAAACGTAGGTAGGTAATAAATTTTGTTTCTATCTGCAACTTTAGTTTGTTTAATTCAAGTTATAGTTTTTCATTTTGAAGAGTAATACATCAATGTATTTTTAACTTAAATATTTTATTAAACCCTGAATTTTTTTATTTTAATTTTTTAACCCCTGCATTATTTTTTCTAAATACCATATGTGATCCTCTTAACTGAAATATGAATATATTTAAGTTATTTATCATGTTCTTTTCGGTTACCAAAAATTCAACGTCGACAATGCAACATCATTGTTGACGTCGACATTGTCATAGAAAAAACTAATGATGTCTTTCCTGCAATTTCTTCACCTTTAGCTTATTTCGTCTTTTCTTCATTAATATTTTCTTCCTTCCTCCTCTCCTTTCTCGCAACTCTATTCTTTTCTTCCTTCTTTTCTTTTTATTACTTATCGTAATTTATTTTTATTTATTAAAATTCCTCCGTTCCTCCATTTCGTCACTTTTCCCCCATTTTCTTTCTTATTCATTTATTAATTTCCTCCTCTATTCCTTTCATCATTTCTCCATTTCGCCTTTTATACCTACCGTTATTTCTTTTCCAATTCATTAATTTCTACATTTATTCCTTCGTTATTATACACATTTTCTCTTTCCTCCTTTATTTCTTCCTATTTTTACTTTTTCTTGTTTCTTCATTTACCCTTCCACTCCTTTTTCCCCCAAAATTCTTTTCTTCATTATTATTTTCATGATTTCTCCTTTCCATCGTCTCATCTTTTGCCCTATATATTCTTCTTTCTAGCATCTAGTAAGGAGGACTTAGAATCAGCGTTGAACGAAATGGAGGCAGTGTTGACAGAGGAATACGGAATGAGGGTGAATAAAAACAAAACTAAAACAACAAAAAGTGTTAGTGTGCAGAGGGCGCGAGAGCAGAGCAAAAACGAAAGTACAAATTAATAATGAAAGATTGGAGGAAATTAAAGACTTCACTTATTTAGGAAGTAAAATAAATTGGGATGGAAGAAGCGATAAAGATATAAAACAAAGAATAGCGCAGGGTCGAGTAGCTTTTAACAAAAAAGGAGCACTTTTATGCTCGGGGGTAATAAACTTAGAAACAAGGAAGATATTTTTGAAAACGTATGTATGGAGCACGGCAATATACGTTTGCGAAACCTGGACGGTAGGGGAAACAAGTAGGAAGAAATTAGAAGCTTTTGAGATGTGGTGTTACCGAAGAATGATGAAAATACCGTGGACTGATAGGCTACTGCTCGCAAATAGTAAGGGATGTAGGTTGTAGCACAATTAGCGAAATGCGTAGGTTAGCACAAGATAGGAGAAGCTGGAGGTTAGCGTCCAACCAGTCTTAGGACTGATGATCTCATGATGATGATTCTTCTTTCTCCCCTAACTGCATTTCTTCTCCTCCTCCGTGCTTCCTTTTCGTCCTGTACTTCATCTATCTCATACTTTCCGTTATTGATGTCTTCATTACTTCATTTCTTCCATTAATTTTGCTAGATTTTTTCTTTATTCCTCTATATTTTATTCATTTCTACTTTCATTCTCACTTTTCTGTTCCCGGTTGATCTTGTTTCCTTTCTTTTATTTCTTTATTTTTCGATTTTATTTTCAGATTTCCAATATTTTTAGGAGAAAGCCAACTGTTTGAACGTCATTCAGGTCATTTTTTATTTGTAAAACTTTTAGATATTTACATGGTTAAGAATAGCTTCGAAATTAAATAAAAAATTAATAATCTTCTTTTAATTATCAATTAAAATTTTAGCACCTTTCAACAATTTGTTATGCCCTAATTTTAAAAAAGTAATTACTCAGGGTAACAATTACTGCAAGTGTTCCTTAAAGCCAAACACTTCTGAACGTTATATTTCATAGATAAGGTTCCACTGAAATCATAGTTATTACCAACCTGTGTCGTATGGCTAAGAATGAAATGTTTACCTTCGCTGATATGCAGTCGATAACAATAAATGATAACCCCGTTACCATAAGGAAGTATACCACCATAAATGTCAATAGACGATAAATCTCAGTGAATATTTGGAGAAAATACTTTACTGCAGAATTAATTACTTCAGTTCAGTGCCCAGTAAAATCATACAGGGAAGTTTTTTAAAGACTGATCTTTAATGGTTAACACTATTGATACTATAATTCGTTAATAAAGGACTGCTAATATTTAAGGACTTTTCTTCAACTATCTGCATTAATTAAATTGTTTTATTTATCCACACTTCAAAGAAGAGTTTAGAAATTATTCTGCCCAAATATTATGAGCATGTAATAAAGACTTTTACTTATTATTATGTATTCTTCTTTAATACCTAGTAACATAATTAAAGTTCGTTTTTTTTACCTTACTGTAAATTCATATTGATTACCACCTTAATGGTATTCAATTATGTTTCCATTGAAATGAACTCCAATTAACATTAACGATAATATATTGTTAATTTGCCGATCCGTCCGATAGCGATCACCCAATTGAGTACTCGCAAAGAATGCCAGAACAAACGGTACATCGCAGCGCCAATTTAAATGATTCGTATAAGAAGACAAAGTTAATTACTAATCTCGCACTTGGGTACGCATTCATCATTCCGTCAAAAGATGATTTATAATTGTTGATGTTTTCGCATAATACGAGTATATTTGCTTCAGTGAGCGTGAGGGATATTCAACACCTTGGCATTGCGTAAAGAAAGTAGTACCTGGATATAGTACCTGAATGCCTGCCTTCATTGCCCAAGAGAAAAAAAATACTTGTAGGAGAAAAATATGGAATACAAATAAATACATATACATATAGGTTTATAGAATTCGACATTTGTCCCGGATCGAATACGAACGACAGACAGCTGTTTCGAACATATTAGCTCTCATCAGTGCCGTACACGGTACGCCGATCCAGGACCAATGCCAAAACAAATCCGTGGGATTTTCATCTAAATCGGTAAGATCTATGTCTGTAACTTACAAGTGGGGAATCGAGAAAGGAACCATCACATCGCAAAGCGGTTATCAAGTGGTTCCCGAATAGCAAGGCTATTACATAATCGTTGTAGGAAACAACTACTCCTCGGGCTAAAGCCCTGCCAGGTATTGAATTATACCTAATTATACCTACCAGGATTCCATCCGGGACAAATGTTGAATACTACCCATTGCGGGGTCGACCCTTTTCAAAAAAAGCTCTGGTCGTGGAGAGACACGAGAAAGGGGTCGAGGATCCCGGTTAGGTATATTTTAATGCCTGGCGGGGCTTTACCCCGAGGAATAGTTGTTTCCTACAGCGATTATGTAATAGCCTTGCTATTTGGGAACCACTTGATAACCGCTTTGCGGTTTAGTGGTTCCTTTCTCGATTCCCGACTTGTAAGTTACAGACATATATATATATATATATATATATATATATATATATATATATATATATATATATATATATATATATATATATATATATAGGGTATCTCAGTTGGAACTATACAATTTGAATGGCAGGCCATTTATGTTCTGCCAAAGATAGGGCGTCAATATTTAACGACTATCATCTACAAACTATAAGACGTCAGCATTCCAAAATTCGGATACAATATTCGAATTTCAAATGCACTAACGCAAAATATAAATATTTGAAAATAGCAGTGTTAAACGATGTCGTGTTTTAATCACAAACCAAGTGTTTTATACGCTTTAAGAGCCACATGGTTGATGGTGTCCAGAAAACGATAGTTTATCATCAAAGTACACACCGAGATATTTAATATCTTCAGAACGTGTTGCAGAAACTGTACCACCGAAAGAAAAGTTATATATTAGTGGTTGCGTCTGTAAGGTATACGAGCAAACTTTATATTATTCTGTGTTTATTGACAGTCGTGAACACTACGACGCAATAAAGGCAATGAGTTTTTGTAATCTCAATCGATCGTCTAATCAGGTTATTTTTAAAAATAATTTTGTCATGGGCGAAGAGAAAGTGATGCGACATAAGTATTAGAGACACATCATTAATAAATAATATAGAGAATAATGGTGCCAAGTTTGAGCCTTAAGGTACAATCCGTTTTATTATATGACTCTGAATTATATCATCGAAAATGCATTTTGCGACGCACAAGGGCAAATAATACCAATTATTTGTTTCCATTAATAATGTGTAGCATTGAGCCAATGTACAAGAAATATAGTACGAATTAACTAACGTCGATAATATCAACATTCCACACAGTCACTCACAAAAATAATTTAAGGTGCCCTTACATCTGTCGAATATTATTTTTTTAAACTGTCGCGAGATGGAGTTTTGTTAATACTCAAATCCATCTGTAAATTCCTTAAACATTAAGGATAAAACAAATTAAGCCAAAACAGCTACTCCCCCGGCTATATACACTGACGAGACTCGATAAGGTCGAAACCGGTCTGTAGTTAGCGGTATACTGCGATAGAGGACGCTTTGCATCTCTTTCTTGTGATTTTCGAGCAATCCAAATCATTGTACTTTCGTTCTATGTTAGAACAAAATACGGCAAATTTCGCCATATAATTCAGTGCCCGTCGACGGCATATAGCCGGGGGAATAGCTGTTTTGGCTTAATTTGTTTTATCCTTAATGTTTAAGGAATTTACAGATGGATTGGAGTATAAACAAAACTCCATCTCGCGACAGTTTATAAAACTACCATCTGGAAACTTTGTGTTATAAATATAATATTTTTTTCTTATACTATATTTAAATCGAGATTAACAGAAACGAATATCAAAAAAATTAATGCCTTTCTCCTACTGTTTCTGTTAATAACAAACCCTAGAGACACCTACACTAAGTTTATCTTGAGATCTATGTACTTTCGCTATGTACACTTCTGTTATATATCAGCTTAACGGCATCCAATTCATCATCATCTGTGAGTTTACGGGCTGAGGTCTGACTTGAGTCCTAACTTCCCTTAGTTTCTCTCGCCATCAATTCCTGTCCCGCGCCATCCATTTCTATCCTTCGCAATTGGAACTACAGGCTACACGGCTCATTAACCCACTTGACTCGTGAGTTAATGAGCCGTGGTCGGTCAGATGAAAATATTGCTGCAGTGAGAGAAAGTGTACGGGAGTATTCAAATACATCAATTCGACGTTGTGCACAACAATGAATCTGTCAAGAGCCACCACGCATCGGAATTTAAAGAAAGATCTGCATCTGTCAGCATACAAAGTTCAGTTGACACAACAATTATAAGTTACATACATTTAAAACGTCGTCCATTCTTTAGTTGCGTGTCAGAAAAGAGAGATGATGCTGATTTTTCAACAAAATTTTATTCAGCGATGAAGCACATTTTCATCTTGACGGATACGTCAGCAAACAAAATTTTCGAATTTAGGGTGTTGAAAATCCACATGCTGTTCACGAAAAAGGAATGCATGCATAAAGACTCACGATTCGGTGCGCGCTTTGGAGTGGTGAAATAATTGGACTATACTTCTTTGAAAATGAAGTTGGTAATGTTATTACAGTAATGGGGAACGCTACCATGACATGTTGACGTTGTGTAGTTTGTAGATGACAGTCCTTAAATATTGACGCCCTATCTTTGACCGAACACAAATGGCGCGCATCAAATTCTATAGTTCCAACTGAGACATCCTATAGTTAAAGCTTTCAAAGATTTACAAATGATATTAGCATTCTTCTGGAAACAAATTGCAACAATTGCAATAGCGTTTAGGAAATTTCAAAGATGAAATAAAAAAATAGCAAAAGGTCCGGAATTTATGAGTTTCAGGTTGATAAGTTGCCAAGATTATAGTTAAAAGTATATTGGGAAGACAAAAAGAGCAATCGTAACTAGATTTAATGGTTTATTCAAAAAATATGGAAGATTAGAAACAATTTCGGTTGCCCTATGTGATTTCTAAAACAATCATGGAATATACTCTAATAACTTAAAGTTACTAAAAAGTGTAACCAGCAGAAGACTGTTAGATGCCATGGAAAGTATTGAGATAGCTAAATGTAATAATAGCATGATCAAAACTAACATATAAGTCGGAAATCGAGAAAGGAACTACCAAAGAACCGCCAACGGTTATCAAAGTAGTTCCCGAATAGCAAGACTATTACATAATCGCTATAGGAAACAACTACTCCTCGGGCTAAAGCCCCGCCAGGCATTGAATTATATCTAAAAGCGATCATCGACCCCTTTCTCGTGTTTCTGCACGATCAGATAAGGTTTCAAAAAATAAAATCCGCCACAGGTGGGATTCGACATTTGTCCCGGATTGGAACCGAACGACATACAGCTGTTTCGAACTTATTAGATCTCATCAGTGCCGTACACGGTACGCCCATCCAAGACAAATGCCGAATGAAATTTGTGGGGTATACATCTTTATCGATATGATCTGTCAGTAACATATAAGTCGGAAATCGAGAAAGGGAAGCATGATCAAAGACAAGGATATGGTGAGTGACGAATGACGACATTAATGGATCAGTGAACTGAATGTTTACCTCATTACGGTTCACTAACCATGAATGGGAATATTTATAAGATATTAGGTATTGGGAGTGGCGTAGTAATCAGTGCACGAAAATATTGCTGCTGCTACAGTGTCGGAAAATACTCGCAACGGTTTGTTGAACCTGCAAAAACAAAACAAAATTTTGATATAAATAGAAATTAGAGGTATTTTAAAAAGAATTTTAGTCAGTTCCCGATGATGCCAAGTTGATTGGTGTAACGCGCGTCGTGGAACGTGTAATCTTTCGGTGTTCGTGCAAAACTAGTCTCCCGTTTTTGTTGCTGCATCGAAGTTTCCAAACCTTTCCCAGTATCATTAAACAGTATTTCTTTTTAAAGTAAAGGTAAATCAACGTCAAAATTGATTTATTACCCATTGGGGTACTTTTATTCTCCTAATTAATATCGTTTTATCTCAGCATGTGTAATATATATGTATAAGTACACATACATCGTCGCCCATATGTCGATGAAGCTACCCATTTTATGCGTTTTCTTTTGTTTTTATTTATACGGTAACGGGAGGCTATAAACTATAAAGACGCTTTAATTGAATGTAAATTAAAACAAAATAACTCGACTCCGCTGAGGATGTACATACGTCGTTTATTGAACTTTGGTTAATTTTTATTTCGTCTTGTAGATTACCGTTTGATTTATGCGTTGTTTATTATGCCGGCGATGATAACGAGGAAAACCGTTCTGATAATAAACTGAAAGTGAGTTGCGAAGACGTTGCCGGAAATTAGAATGGATTAACTCGGATTGTTTGTGTTTTCTGATCGCTGGCATACGATCGTATCGGTTTTATTGCCGCTAGTGAGCTGTTTGTTTACAATTAACAGGGCGATGGCTGGGGTGGCTTCCAAGTTGTAGATCATCTATGTAAATCCGGACTGTGGTCTGTGTTTTAAGCTGCTTCTTGCTGCTTTTTCCCTAGTTTTCTGTAAATAGCCCAGTGGCGGCGCCAGGGGTGGGCGATCACTTTCGCCCAATCTCTTATAACACCACTATATCACATTAGCACATAAAATAATTTAACGCCCTCGCTCACCCTAGATATTTCCTGCCTATTTTCGACCAACCGCAAAATAATGGTAGCGCCGCCACTGGAGTAGCCCTAATGAAACAGAAATGCAACAGAAAGTTCATCTGGTGGTCCAGAATGAAGCGGAGTTTTTAACTTGATGAAATGCGTTTTCAATATACAGTTTTCGATATATTCCTTGCTTTGTTTATAGTATACATATCTCCTTTATTGTACGGACAAAAAATTTTCATTCAAGCAATTTCCTTCATGAAGTTTATTCTTTATGTGTACCCGAAATTTCTTGATATTCTATAGAAAAGCGAGTATCCGGAGACACTACCTTAAATATTCTGTAAACTATCTTATATTATTTAAACCGTTGCCCATATTTCTGTTTGGAAACATCAACGAAACAGTGAATTGTAAAATAAATCGAAAATTATGAATTAATCCCACCACGTTAATTAGCGGGGGTATACTTTTAAAGGAAGCATCTTTCTATTTTTTTTACATGAAGGTAAAAAATAATCTTCTTTGAATATTATCGTCACACAGTATTGCCCATACATATGGTAGTTAATAAACGCAGACAATAATTACAGATAATTACAATTAGTTGTAAATTATTTATATTTATTATTAGCTATTACGTTTGTTGTTAGAAGCCGGAGCGGGTGTCCCAGTCTACCATTTGTTTGAACTACGAACTTTATACGATCGTTGTTAATAAGTAATCCTATTTTTATGCATAGTATACCTTTTCTTTATAGAGTTATAAGTAAGAAAACGGTCACATATATCTATAATTTCTGATAGGATTTTAATGAAATTTGGTAAAGACATAAAGCACCGCGGATTCAGAAATGATATAGGCAATGTTGCCACATCTTTACTTTTTTCAGAAATTATGTTAAATTTATTATTTTACATGAGACACCCTGCATATTATATTTTATTCGTAAAGGGCAGAGAAAATGCGTCATACAAGGATTTGAAGATAGGTTGGCATATTGTCGAGCAGTGGAGGAATGGCAGTTTGAGCATTCACTTTAAAAATAATTTGCTTATTCTGAATCGGTTGGGCCGTTACTTGATGAAAATCCATATTTATACAAAATTAAAACCTTTGCTGGTTAGATTGAGCACATAGTCTATGTACCCAACATCTGATGAAGCCACTGTGTTGGCGAAACAATTGTTATGTTTAACAAATAAAAAGTGAAATTCTAACCAGCAAAGGTTTTATTTTTATATAATTCGTCGTTTATGTTCATTGTTTCATTTTGAGTTGTTTGTTAGTTTATATAAGTGGTAGCAATTATACCACCATAAAACCAAAAAAATTAATAAACCAAACAAAAACTGAAAATTTGTTTTTAACCATAACATTTTTTCAGCTCCTTAAACTAAATATAATATTTTGGCGATAGCACGGATAAAAGTGCATTTTGCCTCGACCGGGAATCGAACCCGGCTCTCCCAATTTCCGGTTGAGTGCTCTGACCGCTGAGCTATCGAGGCACACTCATTATCCCTGCTAATGCGCCAATACAATATATAGAGTGTTTCATTTAAAATAATAAATCTGACATAATTTCTGAAAAGATTAAAATGTATAATTTTTGAGTTCACGGTGATTTGTTACCCCTGTATATCAAATCTGATCGATGGCTTCAGAGATTTCCAGAACCGTTTCCTTACTTATGATTAACTCTGTATATAGTAAATCGTTTAAAATTAAAATATTGTGTTTTGAAAAAAAAAAAGGTAAGAACTCAAATATTTATTTTATTTCCACGATATTTTAAACTAACCTGAACTGAAAAAGACGATTAATTTTTAAATGTAATGTATTTTAATTCATTTAATTTTCTGAAGTTTAATTGTAGTGTATTAGTTCGACAATAGCAAAAAGACAACTTCATCAGAATCTCTCCACAAGTTATGAACATTTTAAAATCTATTTGTATACAAGCAAGTATACTTGAGAAACAGAGAACATTAATTCGCTTCGCCTTTTTGCTAAACATTTGTCGAAATTGACAGTATCAGGATGCCAAAACTATATCGTGATATGGATCCTGATCACCGACTAGAATTTTGTGAAATAATAGCAATAGATGCCAAGATTATCATTTACAACAATCTATATTATTCTGTTGTGCCATTTATACAAGAAAACATGAGTTTTTCTGATGAAGCAACACTTATTTTAAAAGCAACAGTCAGTAATTAGAACTGTAGATGGTGAAATAGAGAAAATTCATTTAACATCCTAAAAGACAGAACATTTGGTAATACATAACCCACCTGTAGCCAGTGGCCGCCAGTGCAATTTTTGTCTGGGGGTGCAATTAATAAAATAATAACAAACGAAAAATTAAAATAAACTTACCTGTGTCCAAGCCTGAGGTTATTTATATAGGAAATCCATTCGTCTGTTTTTGGAATTCGCAAAAACGTCAATTACAAGATTATTAAAATCTGGAATCGCTGCAATTAACACTTTCTACATACTTACATATATACATGTAAAGTGAATTTAGTCTGTCTTGTCCCATCTCAAAAAGTTTTTAATTCTTAGTGTCGAAAAACAGCGTTCGCTTTCAACACTTGTCATAGGTATGGTAAAAATTAATTTGAATAATAAAGTTTCACTAAAACAGTCCGTCAGGTTTCGATCTATAAATAATTGCAAAATTGCTAAGCAATTGGCTGCTTCACGAAAATCTTCCCTGCTGTATATAATAGTTAATTCACTTTTCAATTTAACTTTATACAAAAATCCATAAGTTTTCGTTACATTGTCAACATCTTGAATGGGGAATTGTTTCTTATAGTCACTAAACTTATTGGGGAAAAACAGTTTCGATGCTAACAGGTATTCTCTAAACTCAAATCTGTCTTTAGTTTGGTTAATTAATATATTACACACTTCCTTTGTTTGTGTTTTTATGGGATTGCCTTGTATTTTTTTCAGGCGGGTTTGAGGAATTAGTTGTACCGATTTTTATAATTGCATCTTCAAAATTATTCAAATAACTGCTTATCTTGACAGCATCCAATGATGGAGACTGAAACTCATTAAAAAGGATTTCACAATGAGGCATGACCTTGGCGAAAAACGCGAGCTAGTATTTAATGGAATTGTTATTTAAATAACCCAATAACATTTGAGCCTGATTTCTTATATTGTAATCATTTACCGCAGTGTCAAAAATAAATTCTAAGCATTCTTTTAAAAGTTCAGCATTTTCAGAAATGGTTCATACAGTTCGTGTATATATTGTGTGCAATGCACGCAAATCTCATAAGATACGTATCATATCTCCAGTTTCACACGCCCGAGTCATCTCTTTCTAATACATGCTTAAACGATCCTCTGATGTGTGCAATACGAAAATTGAACTCCCTATGTATTTAGAGTTGCAGATTTAATATCCCGTAGATAAATATGATAAATTCTAGGGCTGGCGAATCTCGCGACAACTAACAAGCTGTAAGCGAGACTGTTAGATATCGGAACATTCTATATACATATAATGATAATGTAATGTATAGTAAACACCTGATAGGTATTTTTAGGAATTTTTAAGGGAGCTAGCTCACTGCACATCAAATGCATCTACAGAAAACCGCCACCGCCTGTAGCACCACACTTCTTTGATAGCATAGTAACTGCCGAACGTTACTTGTATTTCTAGCGCGGTTATGTAGTTCTTCAGTAAAGTGTATATGGCTCTAGACCTAATCAAGTCAATAGAAACATTTGATATCAGTAGGACGAAGCCTTTATGGGACATTTTGTACGAGTACATTATTTATTTAAATTAATTTTAGTTATTAAACATTTTAACCTTCTTCACAAAATCGAATATCGAAAATTTCGTTCACCTAATAGCAATCAATCCGTTGGAGCTCCAAGTACCTTTTACTGAAACATAAACATAAGATTTGCTAGCATCTGTAGGCGATACTGCAGAAATAACTCTCAACACCTCAGGTTACGATCAAACAAACGATAACGTGCCGTTGTTGGCTAATCAGTCATCTTGAGCAAATGCGAATTGCAAATGCGGAGATGCATCGCAGTTGCATCAGATACCCACGAACAAGTAGGTTTGCTGCGAGCCACAACGACTATAAATCCCGTGGTATTTATACATTATTCACGGATTGCACACATTGAGGATCGAAACTGAAATGGCAAACTCGTGACTGTGGCGTCTCATTTGCAAATGTTATTATAATTCCGAAAAAATGATCAGCTTTGTTTAGTGTAAATGAGAAGAGCACATTGTGTTGTTTACAATTTAGTAGTTTATGGGTAAGTTTAAAAGTTAATTGAGTTCAAACTCAAACAAATACAATGGGTATTGAAACTCCCCATACCCCCACTCTATTATTTTATTTAGGTCATATTTTAGAAGCCAAATAATCTCAATTCTGTTACGAAAAATTGAAATATACCGCGTGATAGCCCGGGTACGGGACGTATCCGGACGTTCAGTATAGAAACCTGACGATTTTTAAAATGGAATAGAACTTTTTGAAGTGAATACTTCTTTGGAGGCGTTCTGATATTTGACGAGAATGGAGAGTGAATTGGAAAAAATGTAACGTTTCGAGATTTCGTTACACGAGAGAGAAAAAAGATATAACGTAGAGAGAAGGAGAAAGAGAGCTATACATTTGGTATACCTAAAACACAGGCTTCGTTACAAGACAGAGTACACAGATATATAACATAGAGAGAAAGAGAAAGAGAGCTATACATCATATATATATATATATATCAGTTTAGGCTATCCGCGTCTCCCTTTTGTGCGGTCCTTCGTCTTTAACGCCCACTCATATGCTAAGTCCAAGGTCTAAGTTGCTTGAAGGGGGAATAGTTTAGGAAGCATCGTACGAGCAAGGGAGAGAGCCACGTATTCATTGAATACTAGGCAATAGAAGAAAATATAGTATGACGCGCTTGTGCGCGAGTACGTACAACTCTGACGCCACACGGGAGTGGAGCAAGAGAGAGCGATATAAACTCGAATATACGAATATATACGAAGCGATGAAAAAATATCGTCATCGCAGCTATCTATATCTCACCGAACCAAAATCTAGAAAATATAATATATTTCATTCACCGCTCCCTACTGGTCTACAGCCACACAGGTGCAAATGCACTTGGAAGAGACGAAGACAAAATCCCTTTGATTCTCGGGGGATATTTCAATGTAAATTTCGGATCCAATGATTCTTTGACGTTGATTAACTTTCTTCGAGAAACATTTGGTCTGCTTATAAATAACACTCCCAAAGAATCAACAACAAAATCCGGAACAACAATAAATGCAATTTTTACACATTATCTAGAAAATATCGAATCACGAACATATATTTCATATTTTAGTTATCACAAACTAATCATATCAGTATTACCAATTGAACCACCAGCCGATGATAGTGTAGATAATGAATAAACCGAATATTTTTACAAAAATTTTATATTGTTATATTTCTTTTGAAATTATCCCTCTCCCTTTCTCTCTCTCTCTTTCAATCTCTCACTCTTAATCTCTCTTATTCTCTATTCTAAAGAAGTATTCACTTCTATCACGTGTACTGTGCTACACATGATATTTTTCCTTTTTAACTTTTTATTGATATGTTGTTATTTTAAGCCCACTATTATGCCATTTTATTTTTTTTAAAGGATATTAGTGAAATGTGTTCTGCCGTCCTTTAACCATTGGTCTTGTCGGTTTCCAAAATTTCTTATTGTTTGCTCGATCATTGTTTCAGGAATTGCCACAATTTCATCCCGAATTCATTGTTTTAACTCTTCAATATTGGTGGGTCGCGGAATGTACAGGGTTATCCACGTAACATTCTACCCCTGTTAACTGTTTTATTTTTTGAAATAGAAAAAAATGGTAAATACGAAAGTTGTAGGAAGTTTCACTGCAATCTCAGGCACGTATTTAGAAAAACAATCGAATCTCGCGTTTCGGAGATCTAGACCAAACTTATGGTTTTTTTAATGGAACACTCTATTTATTTTTCGATTTTTGAAATCCACGTACTTTTCCGATTACAACAATATATACATGTTATATCTTTGCTCTAGTAGCTTGCACAGTATCGTCCTTTGAAATATCTAATATCAACCAACATCAAGATCGCCATGGAAAATTTTAAACAATAATTACGAGAATTGTTATAAACAGAGTTTGATAGTTTAAATTAGATTTTATTTTTGATGTTATTATAGTTATATTAAAAAGCATATTTCTGGATGGAACGTAACATTTTATTAAAAACTATAATTGTAAATTATAGGTGTTCTATAATACCTCCATTTTGTGCAATACAGAGAGCATACCTCCTTAACAAATTTCGTTTGTAAGCCAAGATATCAGTCTCGTTCATGTCTCTGATCTCCCGACATATTTTTTCTCTAAGTTCTTCTATGTTATTTGACCTTTCCGTATATACCCGATCTTTCAAAGTACCCCACAAAAAAAATCCAGTGGGGTCAAGTCAGGACTTACTAACTAACACCTCAGATAAGCTGTCAAAGTCAAACTCTGTTTATAATAATTCTCGTAATTGTTGTTTCAAATTTTCCATGGCAATTTTGATTTTGTTTGATATTAGATATTTCAAAGGGCGATAATGTGCAAACTACTAGAGCAAATATATAACATGTATATATTGTAATCGGAAAGGCACGTAGATTTAAAATATCGAAAAATAAACAGGGTGTTTCATTTAAAAAAACATAAGTTTGGTCTAGATCTCTGAAACGCGAGATTCGATTATTTTTCTAAATACATGTCTGAGATCACAGTAAAATTTTCTACAACTTTCATATTTACCATTTTTTCTATTTCAAAAAATAAAGCAGTTAAGGGGGGTAGAATGTTATGTGAATAACCCTGTACACTTTGCTTTTAAGGGAACCCCATAATCAGAAGTCGCAAAAGCTTAAATCTGGAGAACGGGCAGGATAAGGAATATCGCCGTTCTGGGAAATTGAATGCCCATGAAACCTTTCACGCAACACAGCCATTGTTACCTTTGTGTGAAGTTGCACCATCTTGTTGGAACCATACAGCATTTCTATCAATTCCACGTTCACGCAATTATGGCTTCAAGAAGGTATAAAGCATTTGCACATAGCAGTCTGATGTTATGACTGACTATTATCGAGATATTAAATTCAAAAAAATATTTGACCCACTAGTTCTCTGGTTGACCTAAAAATTACACAGGCCCACAGAAAAACAAAAGTTGTGTGTGCTAAGGAATAAACTATACTTATTTTTTGTATTTTTTCCGCTGAACATGAATCTAAATTCAGAATTAGGGGTTACAAACTTTTTTAATTTCTAATCTATCTTCTAAAAATCTTAATCTATCAATTTTTGTCTATATGATGGTATTATTCTTATATTAATTTTCGTTTCCTCACACGTTTGTCTTCAAATGATCTATGTAATGGATTTCTGCTTCGATACCACGAAGATGTACACTAAACGAATCGTTCTACACATCCCATTTTCAGGGCAGTTGTTACTACAGTCCAAACTCTCTGTGGTAGCAGGTTTCCGACAGCACTTGTACCGATCGTGTAAAAAACAAATACCTGAACGACAAAAATTACGCAAAAATATGTTTTTAGCGTAAAGTGCTCTGTCAAAACTATATGGTTATGATAGTTTCTTCACCATATAGAAGCCAGCATATCATGAGATCCATGGTTCCTAATGCTATTTGCTTATAGAAATGTTCCTTAAAGATAAGAATTCATTACAACTATGAGTGACCAAGAAAAGGTGTCATGGTTGCGTTTTGAAGAAGTCTGAACTAAATTTATAGGCAATAATAATGATGCTGATTACAGAAACATTGTGGCAAATATCTGTTTTTATGGTTTCTCTTAAAAGTTTGATCAGTAACCCCTAGACTAATTCTGACTTTAGATTTGTGTTCAGCGGGAAAAAATACAAAAAAATAAGTATGGTTATTTCCTTAGCATACATAACTTTTATTTTTTTGCGGGTCTATGTTACTAATCGATCTAGAATCACATGTAGAATTATATATATAAAAAAAACTCTTGTGGAACTGTGGAATTATAAAACAAATTTGGTTCAAAAAGGTAATTTTTTGAACCCAAAAACGGTTGCTATCCCCTATATTCCAATTTTTGACATTCTAGGCCTTATTTTATCACACACAAATAGTAATAAAAGTATCGATTTTTTTATTTTTTCAGCTTCTTTGGTAAAACCTATGAGTTTTCAAATTATAATACCCCATTAACCTTTTCGTGACAGGAAGCCACTGGAGTGGCAAAAAATTTCCGTGCTCATCTAAAGGGAAGCGCCTAAAGACGCAACCGTGGATGCTTGGTTTAGGACGGGAATCAACCGGAGATTCGCAGCGGAGTGCTCATTGTCTTTGTCAGTTCTATTCAAGATATGATTATGTGCAGTTGTGCAACTTAACTTTTTAAAATGAGTTCACGTAAATATTATACGGACGAGGAATTATGTGATATTTTAATGAACAGTGACAGTGAGGACGACCTGTTGAATGTACGGGATGACGATGATGATGGATGGGAAAATGTTTCAGAGTTCAGTTTGGAAAATGAAAATAAAACTTTATCAGGTAGTGAAAATGAAAGTGATTTAGATGAAGATGTTCCACCGAGAAAAAGGGCAAGAACAAATGACGATAATCTAAACTTCAAATGGCAAAAACATGATTTAACTCCTACAATACATGACTTTGATGACAAAAATTCAGGTTGTCAAATGACAAATATAACAGAAAATTTTTCCCCTGCAGAAACATTTGAGAATTTTATAAACCACGATATCGTTCAAGAAATAGTGACGCAATCGAACATGTTTTATGAACAGTTTGTAACGAATAATCCTGAGAGGGCTATAAAAAATTACAAACCAATGAGTGTAGATGAAATGTATATATTTTTAGCTATTTCTATACTCATGCCCGTAGTTAGAAAACGACGAATAAAAGAGTATTGGTCAAAAGACATATTAATTGAAACACCCATATTTGGTCAAGTAATGCCACGCTATAGATACATTTTTCATTTAAGATTTCTTCACTTTGCAGACAATTCCAATGTCAATAAAGAAGACAAACTGTTCAAGATAAGGTGTCTAGTTGATTATTTCAAAACTGTGTTCAAATCGTTGTTCTATCCATTTCAATACTTAGTAATAGATGAAAGTTTATTACTATTCAAGGGGCGATTGTCATTTCGGCAATTTATTCCTTCTAAAAGGCATCGATTTGGTATAAAGTTTTTTGTTATGGTGGACTGCGAAACAGGTTACATTCTAGACTTTATAACTTACACGGGTGCAAGTACGGAAATTAATCAAATTGATGAGAGGGTAGGCAAATCTGGGAATATAGTATTAACACTCACAGAGCCATATTGGGACAAGGGTCATCGTTTATATACTGATAATTGGTATACTAGTCCACTTCTTTGTGACATTCTATTTGACAAAAAAATTAACAGTTGTGGGACAGTTAAAGCTAATCGAAAATATATGCCTTGCTTTGAAAAAGCCAAAGAAAAGGGCCAAATACAGTTTTTTTCGACTAAAAAGTTACTAGTTCTAAAGTGGACAGATAAAAGAAACGTTCATATGTTGACATACATGCACAGCAACAAAATGGAAGTTATAAAAAATAGTAGGAATCAAGAAGTGGAGAAACCAAGCTGCATTGCAGACTACAATGCAAACATGGGAGGCATAGATAAAACAGATATGCTCCTAAGCACAACGGAATCGCTAAGGAAAATCGTCAAGTGGTATAAAAAAGTATTTTTTCACTTTGTGGACTATGCAGTTTTAAATGCCCATATTATTTATAAAGTAAAAACGGGCGAAAATATACCACTCCTCGACTTCCAAAAAGAGCTTGTTAGGAATTTAATAGAAATCCACTACAAAATCAAACCAAGGAGTTCTTCCAGCAACCGGCCAGACCACGGTCATTCTCCTCTTAGGCTGATTGAACGGCACTTTCCATCAACATATCCTTGCAAATCAGAGACAAATAAGAAAATGACCAAAAGATGTATTGTTTGTGCAAAACATAAGAAGCGTAAAGCAACTACATTTACTTGTAAACAGTGTGATGTACCATTATATGCCGATGGATGTTTTGAGAGATACCATACAGTTCTTAAGTTTTAGA
Source organism: Rosalia funebris (assembly GCA_037954035.1). NCBI lineage: Eukaryota > Metazoa > Arthropoda > Insecta > Coleoptera > Cerambycidae > Rosalia > Rosalia funebris. The sequence goes on from JAZFAV010000015.1 coordinate 40,661,319, forward strand.
AAGAAATGTTACAATATATATGTTTACATATAATTTTTAAGTTTTAGAAAAATATGAGAATATGTTGTTTTCTGTGAGGATTTTTAAGTTTTAGAAAAATACGAAAATGTTTAAACTTTAGAAAAATATGAGAATGTTTGATTTATGTTTTCTGTTAGTATTTGTTTAAATAAAACTATTTTCTTGCATTAAGAGGAAGTTTTTTATTCTATTAAATAACACGTAAAATAAAAAACTAACATTTTCTGAAATACACAGTTTTGTACTTCAGGCCGGGAAGCCACCGCGGCGGCAAACGCTTTCCGCATCTTTTCCGGATCATCCGCACGTGTACCGTCTTGAAAAGGTTAATATAAATCAGTTTTAATGTTAAATACTAAAATGTTGTCATGTGAACTATCTACGTCAGTATTAAACTAATATTCAAAATAGTACGTTAAGCTACAGGTGCGTGAAATCAGGATGATAAAAAGCGATTTTGTTCCGAGATAAAAAAAAACAGAAATAATGACCTTTCGAAATATTTCCTACCAGCCATTAATTAAGAACGACGTTACGACAATTTTTATCGGTTTCGTAAAGACTAGTAGATATTACGTGACATTAGTTCCAGACCATTTCACCTACTGGATTTGAGATTATGTACGTATTAATGTTGCATCTGTTACATAACACTGAAACAGGACACGGATTAAGTCATCCTTTTTCATTCTGACATCGCATAAGGTGGTCCGGAGGAACTCCGTGAACCAATCTAACGCTTGAAATTAATCATTTTGCCTTATTTAGTTGTTGGTCATTACTTTTTTTTATCGTATATTAGTTGTTCTAGTGTATACGGGATGTCTTGAACGCGTAATTTCTTAATTATCGACCGACTAAAAAAAGTATAAGATTTTTTTGTTCTCTATTTTGATTGATTTTTTTTTTTCGCCATATCACACAATATTATGAATATTTGTCTAAACAGTTCTGCATTATTTTTACTTGGTACTAAAAAAGTTTTTACTGCAATATACGTTTTTTTTTTAACAAGGTTTCATTTTTAACGAGATATTGCAACACAAATTGGCTTTGTCCCACTTACCTTAATAAAATTTGATAAAAAAGAACTTGCATTAACCACGGAATATTGGTATTTACGATAAGTGTCATTGTTTTGATATCATTCACGTATTAAATAAAATAAACCTGGAACAAGTAAATGTTTATGGTGACCAGAACCTTTTACTTAGTTTTTATTTAATTGCAATTACTTAAATTCGACCTTAATTCCCACAAGTTTTATCTTGATATTATTTCAAACAAGTATGTATAGTTTATTTCATCGCTATTTGCCAAATAAAAAATCTCAAAACATACCGTGGCTTGTTTTTATGGCTAGGCTCAGGTAGATTGTTTCGTTTATCGGAAAAATAAGAGAGTTTTTCATTTGGCAAATAGCGATGAAATTAATAGTATACAAGCTGTCACATTTGTGTGATGTATTAATGTAATACCGATTTTGACATTATAAATGAATGATTTAAAAATTGCCGTCGTATTTTATCACATAATGATCAACAAATTTATCACAAAAAAACCTCATAACATTTGACATTTAATCGCATAAAAATACCCACACTCAAAAATCATATTTTGAATAATAACAGAAGTGTATAAAGTTAACACGTAATGCATCTATGTTCAAGTACAGTTATACAGTGACTTCATTTTAAAACTACTCATTCTCGCTATTTCTTTTAGAAATTCGTATACGTTTTTTAAAGGAAGTTTTAAAGCCAGTATCCGTTACAGTATTCCTTACCACCAGCTCCCCCTACTCAAACATTTTAAATTCCCTATCTGGTAATACATCCTTTTCAAGGTAATAAAAATTTTGATTCAGCTCCGTTTAGAAAGCTTTAATCGGTTGATCCTCTCCTCTAATAGAAGCAAAAATAAAATAATTTTACTAAAACTAAATAAATCAATGGGATATTCTTTAATGATTATGTGATAAGTGAAGTGAAAGTGGCAGCCATTGCTTTTGTGGAATCGCTGCCGCAGACTCAACACCGATAAGTTTTATGTTTCTTTTAATTCCTTTACATGAACCGCTGTTATTTTGCGGATATTCAAAGTAAGATTAGAAATTGTTTATTTTAACTGATCGCTCACTTGTATTTCTGCACCCAGTTTCTTCCTGATTACAGCTAGAATTAAATTTTGACAACATTTATCGGAAGTATTAGTTAGTGACTTCAAACTCTTCGTCAAGTGGCGTCAGTTGCAGTGACGGTGATGGGATTCCTAATATTTTATATTCTTTACAGGAAAAACGTGAAAGTATTATCGTTTATGGTGCTGAAAGTGTGCTCGTGCGACAGTCGGGATCTTTAATAAAAGACATCATGACAATAATGTAGAAACACCGATATGTGATTGCCCAAATTTCAAGATACTGAGTCCCCGCGCACATAATCAGCCGAGAGTTCTTACTGAAGCTGCACAGATTGGGATTTTAGGCCCTTTAGCTATTGATCCTATCTCTTCAATTCCAAAAAAGTCGCAAAGTTCACAAATATTTCAGTTGACTCCATACACAAAGCTTTAAAACTGAACAAGTTCCTTCGTATGTATATATTCGGTTTAGAATGTTCGGCGACGTTGTCCGATTTTTACACTCCACTTCTTCCTATATTCACATTGGCCGTCTTGTGGGTTGCGGGCACTCATGGCTTTTCTTATTCCCTCTGTCCAGTTTCTCTTTGGTCTGCCTCTTTTTCTCCGATGTGCTGATATCACGTCATGGCTTGTTTGGGTAATCTAGAATCAGCTATACGGTGTACGTGAGTGTGCCATATAAGCTGTTTTCCTTCAATATCACGGGTTATAGTGTCTGTAAGTCCCATTCGTCGAAGTACCTCATCGTTTCTTATTCTTTGAATTCTTGATATGCTAGCCGATTTTCTCAGAGCATCCATTTCCGTAGCTTCAATCTTCCTCTTATTTCTGTCCGTAAGCCTCCATGTTTCAGCCCCATGGATTAAGGTGCTTTTTATTAGGGTGTTGTAAATATTAAATTTTCGTCTTTTGTTTATGTTTTTATTCCATAGAGCGTCATTTAAACACCCAATTGCTCTTTTTGCTTGAATTATTCTTGCTCGTATCTCCTTATTATCTGTTCCCGTTGAATCAAACATAGTTCCCAAATACTTATATTCGTCGCACCTTTCTATTGTTTCCAAGTCGTTGATATGTAAGTCACTCTTGTGCGTATGCACAAATATTTTGTTTTCTGTGTGTTCATTGACAGACCCCATTCCTCGTATGTTTCTTTCAATTTCCTAGTCATGTACTCTAGATCTTCTTTGTCACCTGCCGGTACTGCTTGATCATCTGCAAACTGTAATGTAGAAATGGTTGAGTTTGATAGAGGTATTCCCATTCCATGGCATTTCTGTTTCCATTTCCACAGAGCTTTCTTGATGTATATCTTGAACAAAGTGAGATGCAACATCTCTGTCGCAAACCCTTTGTAATTTGAAAAGCCGCGATATAGCTTGTTCTCCACTTTAATTCTGGAATTTGAATATTTATACAGATTTCGTACTGTTCATTCGTTACATAATTAATATTCTTCAGCAACGCGACGAAGGTGACAATGACAAAAGAATTGAATTTCATGAAATAAGGATTGGGATAATTCAAATTTCAACCAAAATCAACCTAACTTTAATAAGGAATATTTGTTTCAGCGATTAAGCAACATTTTTTCTTAATGACTGTAAGTAAACACTGCAGATACTGGGATAATAAAAATCCACATGTTTCGAGAGTATCATACTCAGTTCCCTCATAAAATCAATATCTGGGAAATGAAATAATAGGCCCTATTTTCATTGAAAGAAATTTAACTAAAAAACTGTACTTAAATTTATTGAAAAATAAAATCGATCTCTTCATAGCACAGTCCTTACAAAATCAAGTCGATGAAGAAGAAACTCCACTGAATGAACAAAATGTATACTCTTACATCTTCGACAATGGCCGAATCAAAGATTACTCGATAGATGGATTTACGAGAGAGATGTTCTGGTATGGCCGGCAAGATCTCCAGATATATCTCCACTGTATATCTTCCTTTGGAGTTATTTGAAGACAATTGTATACCAGATTCCGCCCTTGGATATTAAAAACCAGAGAAATAGGATGACTCACACGTGAAGGCTAATTACTATTACTAGATACATTTCAAAACTTCCGACAAGAATCATAAAATAGATTGTACTTTCGTTTAACCAACGATGATGGACATATTGATTAATTCATTTTATTTCATTTACATTATTTTATTTTTGCTTGTATTACGAGAACGAATATAAGAAAGAAATAATGAGGGTTTGTAGTTAAGAGGCTATTATGGTTCTTCCATACAGGTGTAACAATTTTATTACGATCGATAAGATAGGTATAGTCTCAGAGGAAGTGTCAAAATTGCGGTTTCGGACCGCCCACGAGGTGCGCAGTAAATAGCCCAGTCGCATTGAGATATTTGCAGTGAATATCAATGAATATATATTGAATGTGAATGTACACAGTTGATCTGGTCTCGCGTAAAGTGCATTCTTTTCCCTCTGAATATTGCCTCACCCTTTTTTCTACGCAACATTGAGAATCTCGCACTTTTTCCTATTCTTAACGAGAGCAGTATTCTTCTCGAGTACTGGAATATTGTTAGTACTACCTGATTGAATTATTTTGAGTTTACATACATATATATTTAACGTCTATTCCAATCAGTTATATATAAATATCGAATATATCGAAATTTAATACAGGATACCGGTATACATTGTCATGAAATCGAATCTAATCTTTTTATTAAGATTAAGCTAATTTCATAATGTATCACGAAAAAATTAACTTTTTTAATAAAACGATCAATTATTTTCCAAAAAGGTCATTATCAGTAAGCAGGTAATTATCAGGATTAGTATTGCATTTCATTTAGTATGGCTTAATAAGAGTAGTTTATAGTCTTTTTCCTGTCATGTACGTAGACAACATTGAATATAAAATAAATTATACCATCATTAAATATTGCAATGAAATATGTATAGGCGATAGTGAATGAATTTTTGAGTTAACGATACTTTTGATAACGGCTTGATTTCAAATTAAGAGCATAGTTAACTTAAAATTAAATCGCAATTATAAAATACTCGTATATAAATAAAAATGTCTTATTTGTATATCATCTAAATATTATATCGAAAATTTCTCATATTATTTCTTCTAGCTAACGTATAATTGGTGGTGGAGTTTTTTACATAATATTTGGAATTTAGAAAAAAAATATGGGTTTTTTTATTTATTTCTTTGCGTAATTGCGTAAACTGCCGTTCTGTATAATATATATGGCATTCAGTTCAGTTATTCTAAAATGTATCTCAGAAAGAGTTTTGCTGTTTTATTCTCCGAGAAGAATTCTACGTACGCCACTGATCACTGCTCAGGTGATTGTCACAACTTCAATAATATTGATGACAAATAGGCCTACGATTTGCAAATAAAACGTGAGAATGTTGTTAGAAACTCGATAGATTTTTTTGACAGTGATAGTACCAGTCACAGCGCCAGGATTTCTAAAATAGGTGGGCACAAACTGGTACAAAATTTTTGGGTTCATTCAATATAAAGATATAAACATTTTAACATAAACACAATTTACAAAAGAAATTAGTAGTACATTAGGTAATAAATTTAAAATATTAATAAAATTATTTCAGCTTTGTTGCAAATTCCTCAACAATCTTATCGAGCGCCGTGCGTCTGTAAACCCACCCGTCGAGTCGCACATGAAATGGGACAATTGTGGCGTGCTCTACATCCTTGAATTTAAATATCTACAATTCCCAAATAGGAGAGTTTCAAGAATGGATCCTTGTGGAATATTTTTTTTTTCGATTAGCCTTAGACATTCGATGACATAGGTGTTGTTAATTTTCTATGCTATTTTCTTCGATTTCCGAAGAAATTGAAGGTTTCGTTTCCAACTTGATCGCATAGGTGTCTTGAAAAATGAGGCGTGTCTTGAAACATGAGAATTGTATTATCCTCGAATTTAAATACGTATCTACAATTCCAACCACTTGATCTAGTGAAAGAGAAGACTACGGGGAATTTGACAACAGATTTCACTATTTAACACACTCTCACTCTTAGCCCATGGATACGCCGTTTTCTATTCTACCACCGGTTAACACTGTAACAGGTGAGATATGTAAACAAACAGAAAGACCTTAATCAAAATGTAAACAAAACCATTCTCACGACTCAAATAGTAAATTTTCTCTAAACGTCTAGTCGATAATGCTAATCGGCGCGCATATTTGCATGCGAGATCTACGAAAAGGTCTGATTCTTTCGAAAACGCCGGTGAATCACGGTGTGCTTCCCTGCCCGATCTCTATTGATTATTTCTCGAAACCTGCGCTCAAGTTTTCCGAATGAACAGCGATCGCCTGTTCAGTGAACCAGAACGAGTTGGCTTGGATGTTCCTGTGCACGTGCTGGGTTACTATACTACAGCTTGGCCGGTGATCGTTTGGTTAGTACTAAATAGTATAAAGTCCGCGATATCATCTGCATGAGATGCTGTGTACGGACAGAGCCGTACTGGAGTATGTTCGAATTGTCTTCAATGTTGTATTGTTTCTTAAAACTTGTATTATTCCCAGGCTAAGCATCACAACAAATAATACTAAAATGGAGGTACTTAAGAGAGAGGAATAGTTACATTTTATTATAGGATTTTTCAGGAATACACTTTCAAAATGTTTTAAATAAAGTCGTTTTGTGTTGATGATAAACAATAAAGGCGAAAGCAAATGAAATGGTTTTTGTCGAGTCGACAGTCAAAATGGCTTGAAAATTGATCATTTGTTTGCGCTTGAATTGACACATTGGAAATCATGGACTGATGTGTCGACTTGACGAGTCGACTCGGCTCAAGAAAGACATAGACCGGTCGTTTTCAGAATACTTTTTAAAAAAGTCGGTTCCTCTACGATATAATATTTTTTTCTCTAATTTTTTAATTTAGTATGTGTTGCTTATACATAGTATCGCTGAAAAAATATACTTACTGGTCATCTGGTATTATAAGCAGGCAATTTTCATTATATCTAATACAATATTACTTGAATAAACATTGTGTCTCTCAGATATAATATTTTTGTCACGGTATATATTTATGTTCACGGTATATTCTTTAGGTTAGATCATCACATCATGAAGTCATCAGACCTAAGACTGGTTGGACGCTAACCTCCAGCTTCTCCTATCTTGTGCTAACCTACGCATTTCGCTAATTGTGCTACAACCTACATCCCTTACTATTTGCGAGCAGTAGTCTATTCTAGGCCTACCTCTGCCTTTCTTCACTCCTATTTCTGCCTCCAAAATATCGCGGACTATTCCCCCATGTCTCAGCAAGTGGCCTACTATTTTATCTCTTCTTTATGTTTTTCCACATACTTCTTTTCTAGCCGACTTTCTCCAATACTTCTTCGTTTATAACCCTATCAGTCCATGGTATTGTCATCATTCTTCGGTAACACCACATCTCAAAAGCTTCTAATTTCTTCCTACTTGCTTCCCCTACCGTCCAGGTTTCGCAACCGTATAGTGCCGTGCTCCATACATATGTTTTCAAAAATCTCTTCCTTGTTTCTAAGTTTATTACCCCCGAGCATAAAAGTGCTTTCTTTTTGTTAAAAGCTACTCGACCCTGCACTATTCTTTGTTTTATGTCTTTATCGCTTCTTCCGTCCTAATTTATTTTACTTCCTAAATAAGTGAAGTCTAACTTCCTCCAATATTTGATTATTAATTTGTACTTTCGTTTTTGCTCTGCTCTCGCGCCCTCTGCACACTAACACTTTAGTTTTGTTTTTATTCACCCTCATTCCGTATTCATCTGTCAACACTGCCGCCATTTCGTTCAATGCTGATTCTAATTCCTCCTTACGATAGTTACTAGGAATTTGTGGACCGTCAAAAATCCCTGCTTTTAATTTGTGATACTCAGTGCTGGAAATATTTGGCAAATATTTAAAATCTGACTTGCCGAGTGCTTTTACCAACTGTTTTTTAAACTCAGTTCCATGTGAAGAGTTGAGAGTATTATATTTTCTCTCTTTATTAATGGCTCGTCCAACGGTTATAGCGTGTCGATGTTTTTCTTTTGCATGAGTATCTCATAAACATAGGTGACAAGGATATTTGGTATATCTGTCCAAGAAGTACGGTGGCCATTTTAAAATCGACACGAACACACCACTGATGCTGATAATAATCAATTTTTTCTAATACCAACTTAATATTTTCATATTGTTCTGTAAGTTTTGTTAAATGACCGATTGGAATCGACGGAAACTTATTTCCATTGTGCAGTAATACACATTTCTAGTTCTTTTTAGAACCATCCACGTAAAGCCGCCAATAATCTGGTAAATTTCAGGAGTCACCATTATTATAACAAACGTAGTCAATTTGGCTAAAATGAAGATATAATGTGAAATTAGAGTTCTCAAGTACTCAGAAACCGATCTTAAATTTGTGGCAACATAAAAAGTTGTTTTCTGTTCCTCGCTGTAATTTATCGAATTCATTCATTACTTTTCCGAAAGGACTGTATAAATTACATAATTGTCAATATTGAAAGACGAGATTTTTTAAATCGGATATTAAAAAGAACCTTTTCTCTGTGTATAAATAATTATAACTGTTGTTTTTGTTTACTTCTTTCTGGCACTTATCTGAGTCACCATATTTATCGCAATGTATCTCACAAATCTGACATCTGCAATTTCAACGCGGTGTCCAAACAAACGATTGCAAAATAATAATTTTACCGTGTTATTTATGTTTTATCTGTTCAAGCGGGTTACATCTGAACACAGCCCAACTATGTCAATGTCAAATTTGAAATGAAAAGGAAAGTATATGACTCACATAACCAGGATACATTCGCTGTGGTTGTATTTATTGTTACTTTTCGTTTGCACAGTTTTTTCCAGTGTTAATTTGAAGAATACATTAATATTTCATGATGCGTTTATCCTTCGCTGTGATAAATGTTCGATATAATAAATAGCGTAGCGTGTATCTCTGGCTCTAGGTTTCACCTCTTCTGGGTAGAGTTGACGACATATTTTGAATACTAATGCAGTTGTGTAGTAACGTAGTAAATGAGTTTCGAGGACGCTAACACGTAAATATTCCCTAAAAGTATCTTCTTACACTTGTTCTCATAATACATCATCGAATGCATATGATTTTAATTGAAGTGTTTCCTTAATTCAAATGTTTTCTTCAGTATTTTCTTTCTACTTGGTCTTAGAATGCCGGAATACGATTTATATTGATCAGCGCAAACGCATACGTGGTGTTACGTACCCATTCTGGCGCTAACTAATGGCCTGAGATGATTGAGTTTAGGCCGAGCAGTACTAGTGCTCTTTACCCGTACTATCGCTGTAGGTAATAGGTATTGCACATATTCTGGTGGAACTGATAGTCTTATGTGGGCGTTAAATTGACATAGTATATATAATATTTCGAAGAAACATCGCAGATTCTGTTTCACTGCTTTTTTATTCGAATTAATACAATTAAATGTATATCTATGATTTTGTCATTTTGGCAAATGCAAATCCCCACTATATTTTTAGATCCTATCACAAGAAATTAAACATTCCACGTAATAATCGAGTTGCAATATGTAAATCAACTAGCATGTATACATTACTTTTAATATTATTAAAGCTGCATTTGTTTACGAATTATGCAATTATGCATTTGACCTACCTCACAAACTTGTATCTAACCGAAGGCAGTTTTACTTTCATCATCGAATTTCTAAGGTAATACCTATTTCTAAGAAAGTTAAGGAAATATTATTGGACGATATATTGTGTTAGTGACAGGCAGGTCAATAACACTATATAATGTATCATTCACTGTAGATTTTCTGTCTTCTTGACGTCTTTCTGTCTTGTTGGATAAATAAGTATCAGATCTTGAACAAGTAACATATGGAGCATCCCAAGGATCTATTTTGAGCCCCTTGAGATATTGAGATTTGGCCCTTACTCTTTAATACCGGTTAATGATAATCCGTATAGAGGTGCAAACTTAAGTACCTACTGAGTAGTACTTGACTACATAATAAACTCCATACGAGTATGTATAGTGACTGTCGTAATTTGTTGTAGGTTGTGTAAAAACACCCCAGCAGTCTTATATGTAAGACAATTATGATAATAGTTTTGTATCACTTACCCACTCTGAGAACCAACAAACTCGATCAAGGACTTTGTCCTTTTGCGGTGGACAACGTATGGCACCCTAAAGCGGTAAACATCGAATATCATTTAGTGGTCATTAAACAAAAAAATGTCGACGGTAATATAGTTTATTTCATCGCTATTTGCCAAATAAAAAATCTCAAAACATACCGTGGCTTGTTTTATGGCTAGGCTCAGGTAGACTGTTCCGTATATCGGCAAGATAGGAGTTTTTTATTTGACAAATAGCGATGAAATGAATAGTAACGATATATCGAATGAGATTCACTTATAGTACTACTCGTTAAGAATAGGATAAAGTGTGCGATTCTCTAGGTATGCGTAGAAGGAGTGAGGTAGCATCCGGAGGCAAAAGGATGCACTTTACGAGCGGCCAGATGCGAACTTTGTATACATATATATTCATAGATATTCACTCTGCAAAGGTCCCAATGTGACTGGACAAAGACCATGCTGTTTACTGCGCACCTTGTGGGCGGTCCGATATCGCAGTTCTGGGACTTGTTCCTATTCTTGATGAGCTGTAATTGATAATATACTTTTATAACCTTGGACCTTAGATGTATCAATTACTCATTAAAGAGACGTCCATATCTGGTCTAAGAGAATTAAGCTCCCGGTAAACAAAATTATTACGAATTAAATGAAAAGGAAATCCATGCCATAGTTTGCTTGTATTGAAACTAGAAATGTAATTTAGGATTTTGACACAAATTACGTAAGAATTATTAATTTTTATTATAGTATACAGTGAAAAACGACATTGATATATAGAGTTATTAGCCAGCCCTTTTTACCGCGAATAACTAGTTTGCTAAACAGCTGCTTAAGTCTCTGAGAATAGAACTGGTTTTCTGGGCTTGTGGTCTTGTGGTCTTTAGGTCCTGTGGTCTCCTGATTAGAAGATCAGGATCTCTAATTTTCTGATATTTTAATATTCTAGTGTTCTAGTCTTCTGGTATTTTAATATTCTAGTGTCTTTCTTGGACTTATCGGATTAATTCTTTAACTGTCGTACTACCTCGCGACCACAGCGGGTATTTATGCAGAATTTCAGTTTGTTATGAGAAAAAACACAGATCCTGGAACCCTTGGTGCAAAGGAATAAGAAAACCACTAACTACCAAGCGTGTATCAACATACGCGATCACTATTTCATTCAATTAATATATAGTCAAGTATAGGACGTGGTTCTCGCTTTATCTATGTTAAAAATATATTAGCTATTTATTATGTAGTCAAGTTGCAATTACATACGATGTTCTGGGGGCCGACCAAAATCGGACCCAGGAGAAGGTATGTATCTCCTCGGATAGCAGGGCGGCGCCGGCGTTGGCAGCCCGGAATTCAGCAACGACAAAATCGAAGCTGGTCTATAATTGCTATGAAGCATTGAATCACTTGGCTGGGAAGGGACCGGTGGAACTTTTATGGATACCTAGGCATAATAACATTAAGGAAAATCTAATTGAAAATGACCTTGCCAGACTAGGGCAATCTAATCAGAGACCGCATAAATGGCTGGGCAAGAGACCAGCATAATAAAAGATGGAGAGGAGTAACGGGTTGTCGAATAACCATACTCTTCACCGAATACTCAGAGATTGAGAAATGGGCCCAAGAATTCATTAAATTGAACAGGCACAAGCCAGAACCCTGGTGGGAATCATAACGGGCCACCATAGTAGCCTGAATGCATATAGATCCCTGTTATCCTAGAGGAGGCGAGGCTTAAGGCGGGGGACGTGCCTAAATTGCTCCTTTTATGGGATAGCATTTTTGGATAATGACCCGGATAAGAGGGGATCGCCAAGGGACTACCCATGCGATCAGTGGCTGATGAGGCCCAAACCCATATAACATAATAATAATAATATGTAGTGAATGTTTGAAGCCTCAAGGCTATTATAAGAAAATATTTTTATATTATAAGGAAACTAAACACACCACATAGGCTAGACAATCCCCTAAATCCAAACCCGAAGTTGTCTACTGGGAGGCATTGAAAAAGTAATTTTCATTGTCACCGATATTGCCAGTGCCGGCGACTGGAATCGAGCTAAGATCATAGTAGTCTTGTTGTTATTAATCATAAAGTTAAATAATGTTATATCCCTGAAAATCTCCGAAAAGTAACTTAAATTTCTCCTAGTTATTCTAAGTAGTTATTAAATGAAATGACAATAAAGTAGTTAATATCTTATAAACCAAATTACTTTAATTAGATTACGAACACTACCACGTAATTTCATGGTGCAAATTAGGTCGTCCTGTCTGGACAATGTGAAGAGCCTTCATAATATTAACGATGCTATTTGAACGATGGATTATAGTGTATATTCCTGTACAAGGGAGTTGGGGATCCCCAAAAATCCGGCCCTGCCTGCCGCCCTGAAGATACTTAACCTAAGCGCCCAGTTACACGATCTGATTTCAGTGTTCGGTGTTGCGTTCAGTCCGTACTCAAGCTCCGGGCCCTGAGGAAGCCCATCACTTCGCGAGCGCTCTCTCGCCAACTTCGATTCCGTTTTGTTTTGGTAGTTAGTCGGTGCGCGTTCGCTCTCGTTTGCAGCTGTCTGTGTACCCGGGTGATCGTGAAATGTGAGTTGTCCCCTTCGTCGAACTCTCATTCATACGCGTGTGAGGATTCTGTAGCGCAAGAGAGTACGCCAGTGATTAGATTAACTTCCGATGAAGACGGTATGTATTGGTTGTATTGTCAAGTTAACTGGTAGTGTTTGTATCAGTCTGGATGTCGCAAGAAGTGGTGCACACCCATTGATTTATTGATTGCAGTTACCCCCTTCAATGTTGGTCTATTGTAGTTTCGATTTGTTCCATTTAACATTACAACTTTACTTCCGTGCTTCGACAATAGCTCAATATTACCTTGTAGTAAATCAGCACATAAAATTTATAATATTACGTCAATGTGTATGCTACTGTACTTTGATAGTAAACATAAGATTATTACATATCTATTACATAAAATTATTAAACTGTATAGATGGAATTTTAATATATAACGAAATATTCTCCAATCTAGTAGGTACTAAGACGGACGTTCACGCACACACATTTTTGAAAATAGTTTTAGTATATAAATATTTTTTTCTTAGATCATATAGGTATTACGTTTGGAAATAACCTGCAGAAGTTTCAGTTACCCGATTAGAAGTAATTAAGTCTTCTTACACGGTATATGACAGTTCATAGAATCTTATTTCATCAAAACCTTTGCTTCAATAATATTGGAAAAATATATCCAAATGTATGATCTCGAAAAACTTCTTCATTACTTAATCGTAACCCTTATCCACGTAAATCATCATACTAAGAAATTTATTTTATTGATGAAATCTATTCTGACAAGTAGGGATGCATTTACATAATTTTGTTATCACCTAAATACTTTTCTGAAATTCTCTAAAACACTTTCACCCTTATTTTTAAAACAGGTTAACTGACGTACATTTACTTAGCCCTTTTACCCTTTTTTGAGGAAAATTCCTTAAGGGAAACGTAATTAAAATGTATATTTATTCTCTAGATAAATATCAGCGATACTTCCAAAATTATAGTTTAAATAAGTAAAATTAAATCAGGTGAATTTAAAAAGAAAAGTTTAATTTAGGATGATGAAAATATTTAACAAGATCTTTATTCTTCTCCTCTAAAATATTAATTTATAGAGTGGTAAAAATTAGCAGCTCATCAATAAAAATTCAGTAATATAAATATATACAGGGTGCTCCATTAATGCACCTATCTTATATTGCACTTGCACAAGTTACCTTATACAGCTTATCAAGAATAGGAACAAGCCTCAAAACTGCGCTATCGAGCCGCCCACGAGGTGCGCAGTAAATAGCCTAATCTTTACACGGTCGCATTGAGACCTTTGCAGAGTGAATATCGATGAATATATATGTACATAGAGTTCGATCTGACCGGGCCGCGCGAAAAGAGCATCCTTTTCCCTCCGAGGATTTCATTTAGAAGATGCATCTTCTAAATGAAATCCTATTTCATTTAGAAGGTAAATGGTTTAAAATTGCAAAATAGATTAAAAAATAAAAATGTTTTGCAACAACAGAGATGTCACATATGAGGGATCTGGGAGATATTTTTACTAAAAATTAGTTTCGTATCATATTTTAACTTTATTTAAATTGAAAACGTCAATAATACCAGCTTGTGAGTGAAACAGTTTTTTTCTTTTCATGCCCATAGACAACAAAAATAACAAGAACCATTATTTCTTGATGATAGTTTTCGTGTCAGAATTATGGCCACTATGTCTTCCCGATTCGATTCTCTTGGATTTATTCTCTTAGAGTTGTTTAAAATCACAATCTTATGGGACAAATAATTTAGAGGATATGAAGGAACGAATTCTAAGAAATTAAGGAATTCATTTTCACAAAAATGGGGGCGGGGGTGCCATTTTTGATTAAAAAATTGAGTTTAAATATAAATATGAATTTTATGAGTCGATGCTTTTTAAAAGAATAACGTTAACGTGTTTCACATTAGAAAACAATCATGCAATAATACAATTATGAATATTTTCCTAAACTTCACCACATTTACCATCCTGTATTATCAGCTTCAATAGATATTTATGTTACTCTATTCTAATCGCCATTCAAAATTATTCTATTGTAACATATTTTATTACCGATTTATCAAGTTGTATCAGATATATTCAATTTATTATACATTGCAAATACGTTTGTTTCCAAAATATTTTATTTCCGGCGAAATAAAATTCGATATTAATTATTCTGTAAATATTGTGAGGGTGTCGAATTTGCATCACAACGATGTGTAGTAACAAGTGCCAGAATTTGTTTTGAAGAAGTGCCACAGCAATGAAACTAGACATAATTTCACGGTATCAATATTGAGGTTAATTGATAGTCGAGCTGACACAAAATTACGATTAGAATTTGCAAAAATTTAAATGGTACGTTATTACGAAATGTCTGCAGATTAAGACGTTTTTAAACCTGCCAAGGAATAAATGTACCTAATTTTTTACATAATATTTCAAAAATTATTAAATTGTCACGAAGTGAATAATATTTTTATAGATCTAAAGTTAGTAAATTCGTTTATCACCCTGTTTAAATAAAACGTCAGAAACATCGAGTTTTACTGCCAAAAATATTTGCATTTGATTCCTAATTTATAAAATTACAGAAAATAAATATTTATATACCCTTTAGATAAGCATTAAACTGATATTCTTATAGATTAATAAAATTAATAGTAAATATTATTATCTTGCAGTAAATTGCAGGTGTTCAAAAGTATTTTATTATTTGAAATAAGATAAATAATATGAAAAACGTTTGTGTTCTCTCCATGTCTGGTTTATTATGTGTATAGTGTGGAATAAAATTATTTTGGAATCATTATGGATATTTATGGGAGACGCTCGGACAGATCGAATTTCGATATATACACGGTGATTCATGTAAGTGCAATACCCAATGATTTTTAACACAACTCCTTGTATAATTTCATATTACTGAATAGCAAATTTCAGTGACCTGTAAGATTCTATTCAAACTCTAACTCGAAGTGAATAAAATAATGATTTAAGACAAAGAGAAAAATCTCGCCAAATATCTTTCTTACTCTGAGAGCTATACTTTTTTTTTTCGTTTTCAATTCACCTGACTTATTAAAATATAATTTTAGAAGCATTGCCAATATCTATTTGCAGTCAAAATATACATGTATAACATTACTGTTTTAATTATTTTACGATTATACCCATTTGATTAGTCATTGCGAGATTGATTTATAAACTGAAATTGAAAATATGTGCCTGGATAGAAAGAAAATTGTTAATATCAGCAAAATATCCAGTGTCCTTTCGCTTTTTTATAATGCCAAATAAATTAGTTTGAAATACATTAGTTCGCCATACATAGTTGTAATATGGATAAATACTTTTTGAGTCTCAATTTGAATATTCATCTAATAATTACAGCGATTCCTTTAATGGCAACATATACTTGAACAAACTGTATGTCAATTTAAACTAGTGAACGATACTTCGATATTAATTTTAATAAACGAATTGTTATCATATTAACCCTTTTTATTTATTTATTTTATCAGTTTTAGTATTCATAAACGCAAATAAAATTATTAGAGCCACGGTAACGAATTGAGTATGTCGTAGATTTTAGCCTCTAAAAATAAATCTAAGATCGTTAGGTCTGGAAAGCGAGCAGGCCACTCTATTATACCCCGGCGCCCAATCTACCTATTGGGGTACTACTGTCTATTGAGAAACTCATACTGCGCCCAAATCGTGGGGAGCAGCACCACATTATTCAAAAGGGATTTCCACGTCCCTCTGGTACCCCGTGCCTGATTTTCTATGGCTATAGGCCTCGAGCCTATAGAGTTAAATAAATATAAATACTAATATACATATATCACGGTGGGTGGTATATTAGATGTTTTTTGGAAAACTACAAGTAATAAAAGGTGGTCCAACCAAAACGCACGATGTTAATTGTAAATAAAAAATAAAAGTTTTCAGAGAATTATCTTAATATTTTTCATTATGATAGAAGGATCTATGACAGTTATGTGTGAAACAAAATATCGCCACGGCTTCGGTGGCATACCTCTATCCGATGGTCGATATTTTCAATGACTCTGAGACATAATTGAGGTTCAATGTCGTTAATGTGCCGAATTATCTCATCCTTTAGCTCTTGAATTGTTCTTGGCTTATTGACGTACACTTTTTATTTTAAATATCCCCAAAGAAAGAAGTCCAACGGTGTCAAATCACATGATCGTGGCGGCCAATTAACATCGTCACGACGTGAGATAACACGGCCATTGAATTTCTCGCGCAAAAGTGCTATTGTTTCGTTGGCTGTGTGGCAAGTGGCACCATCCCGTTGGAACTACATATCGTCCAAGTCCATATCCTCAATTTCTGGCCACAAGAAGTCCGTTATCATATCGCGATAGCGAACACTATTCACGGTAACTGCTTGGCCGACCTCATTTTCGAAGAAGTACGGCCCGATGACGCCGTCAGCCCATAAACCGCACCAAACAGTCACTCTTTGTGGATGCATCGGCTTTTCAACAATCACTCGTGGATTCTCATTTGCCCAAATGTGGCAATTCTGCTTGTTAACGAATCCACTGAGGTGAAAGTGTGCCTCGTCGCTGAAGATGATTTTCTTTGTAAAGTCACCATTCACTTCTGTCTGTTCAACCAACCATTCGGCGTATTGACGACGCTTGAAATGGTCAGTAGGCTTCAGCTCTTGCGTCAATTGAACCTTGTAAGCGTGTAAATTCAAATCTTTATTCAAAATTCGCATCAGTGATGTTCGTGAGATGTTCAATTGTTGGGCAACGACGACGAGTCGAGATTGACGGCTCTTCTGCTACACTATCGCGAACAACAGCAAAGTTTTCCTCAGAACGAACTGGGCGAGTATGCACAGGTGTTTTCACATTTCCTACAGACCCGGTTTGCTGACATTTGCGCACAATTCTCCCGATTGTGGACACATTTGGTCGATTATGCTGACCAAAAAAGTCACCAAGTGCACGAAATGCATCTTGATTTGAACGCCTATTTTCGTAAAAGGCTTCAACAATCTTAACGCGCTGCTCAATTGTGTACCTCTCCATGGTTGAATTTGTCAAACACTGAAACAAAGAAATGTCAAATTAAGTTGGAAAAAAAGCTTGACGTTAAGGTGTGACTCACAATTAACATCGTGCATTATGGTTGGACCACCCTTTATAACGCTGACAATTCATACAAGTGTTCTGTATTTCTTCTATGCATACCTTAGAGAATCTCACACTTTTTCCTATTCCTGACGAGTACTACCACGATGGGATATGTCCTCCCTTGCGTATTAATCATAAAGGTTTTGAGATGAAATCATCAATTACTGTCATAAGTAAATATACCAATTTTCGTCCAAAGGCAGACGTTTCGTCCAAAATATCCACCAGGAGCAGAGGCGGAAACTCGTCTGCCTCAAAAGACGCAAGTTTCTAATATAACTAACATTCTAGAAGTCTGATTTCAAATCTTTTAGCAATGTATTTGAAGGAATAGATTTATGGTAGATATCTATGTAGATAAAAAAATATTGAGACAATCTTTACAAGCGCTAATCTCAAGTGGGCCATGTTCTTCAACGTTAGCCCCCACCAATCGTGTTATGGCGTTCTGCGAGCGATCCGATAAGGAGTAATACTCGTAGCACTGTTGCTGATAATTTGTGTATATGCACTTTTAAATTCTTATCTATAAAGAACCAAGTCGGATAACCTTGACCATTTACCATAACTGTCTCCGATGTTTTAATGAACCTGCTTGTAATAGGAATATTTCTTTGCATTGCAGACAGAAGAAAAAATTGTCCACAGAAAATATATGCGACCGTATACAACATTACGCTAATAATTTGCAAATTGTTCGTTCTATTTTTTCGCAATTTTCCTAATTCATCGCATATCAGAAATAAATTGCTTTCAGGCCGCGCTACATTCTTGAACGTTCAAGTCATACAAAAAAAAATGGTTATATCGATGACAGCGTTGTCTGGAGGTTGTATGTATTAACACTATCGATTTCTTTCGCCGCCAAGTTAATCGAGAGGTATTTTAAAAAACACTCGGAGAGATAACAGTAACATTGAAAGTGCTCGAGAGATGAAAATAAACGCACTTTTTTATTATTAATAGTTAATCATTTTTTATATCGTTGTTCAAGTACGGCACAAAAAATATATAATAATTCTCGTTTCTTTATATGGCAGACACGTATTAATACGGTGGCTATAAAAAGGTTATACATATATTATCTTCAATCGCTTGTAGTTGTATCGAGATCTTAGATGAAACTAATGAATTCATCTCACCAGATACCAATCCGTGTCATTAACAGAGAACTGAAAAATAGTGCAATGCACGTGCCATTCGTGAAAAAATATAGTGCCTATCTCAAATCAGTTTCTCGATGCTATATTTTGAAAGTATTTATAACGATGCTAGTAAAATATATAGTTTGTTTAATTTGCAATCTATAGTTATAGTTTATGTTCAAAAATTTAAGAAAATATCTTCAGTGAGAAGGATCGTTCTGAAGACGTAGTGGCATTATTTTGGTATTTAATTTTATTTACTTGTGATTCTAACACGCGATTATATATACTTCTCGTCAAGAATAGGAAAGAGTGTGAGATTTTCTAT
This sequence comes from Rosalia funebris, assembly GCA_037954035.1. Classification (NCBI taxonomy): domain Eukaryota; kingdom Metazoa; phylum Arthropoda; class Insecta; order Coleoptera; family Cerambycidae; genus Rosalia; species Rosalia funebris. The sequence continues at coordinate 40,680,941 of JAZFAV010000015.1, forward strand.
ACTCCGGTATCAAAATAGTGGACAGTAAGGTATAGAACACTTTTTATGAGCTGATAATACGATTAAACAATTCTCGTGTCTGTTTTACTTGTAAATTGTAAATACTGTTCTCTGCACTGTGATCTCTGCTATCTTTAGTCGCGCGCAGACAGTTGGCACACGCCTTATCTCTCTTATTGGCCCATATAGCAGGCAAACAAAGAGCGAATTACTTACTGCGTGCGCAGATAGTTGGCACGCGCCTTGTCTCTCTTGTTTGCCTATTATAGCAGGCAAACAAAGAGCGCATTACTTACTGCCTACAATTTTGAAACCAGAGTATAGGTATGCACGGAAAAGGGTGCACTTCACGCGCAGCCAGATCGAACTCTGTGTACATTCACATTCAATATAATATTTATCCATATTCACTCTGCGAAGGTCTCAATACGACTAAGTAAAGACCAGGCTGTTTACTACGCGTCTCGTGGGCGGTCCGATATCGCAGTTTTAGGACTTGTTCCTATTCTTGACGAGATGTATGGAGATTCAGCGTGAAGAAATATTTATATACTTTATAGATTGGTCCAAACTCGATAGGATTTGTGGTTTTCTCGAAAACTATAAAGGATCTAGATAAACTGATGTAAGTTCCTGAGGTCGATTTTTGGGAAAAAAGAACAATGGCGCAAGCGTTCTATCTCTTTTCGTTTTAGAGATACGGAACGTTCCTAAGAAATGTGCAATTTGAACTGACCCTTGACAAAAATATTGAGAACAGTAATTCAATAATGTTTTAAAAAACATGCGTCTATTGAATGGAATATGTATATATTACTAATAGAATAAACTTATGGGAGAAGCTATGGAAATTATTAGGTTATATGGAAAACACTCTTATGCTCGGGGGTAATAAACTTAGAAACAAGGAAGAGATTTTTGAAAACGTATGTATGGAGCACGGCACTATACGGTTGCAAGCCTGGACGGTAGAGGAAGCAAGTAGGAAGAAATTAGAAACTTTTGAGATGTGGTGTTACCGAAGAATGATGGAAATACCGTGGACTGATAGGGTTAGAAACGAAGAAGTATTAGAGAAAGTCGGCGAGAAAAGAAGTATGTGGAAAAACATAAAGAAGAGAAGAGATAGAATGGTAGGCCACTTGCTGAGACATGGGGGAATAGTCCGCGATATTTTGAAGGCAGAAATAGGAGTGAAGAAAGGCAGAGGTAGGCCTAGATTAGACTACTACTCGCAAATAGTAAATGATGTAGGTTGTAGCACAATTAGCGAAATGCTTAGGTTAGCACAAGATAGGAGAAGCTGGAGGTTAGCGTCCAACCAGTCTTAGGACTGATGACCCCATGATGATAGAAAACAATGGTTGGCATATTTTAAAACATGTAATAATAATAGTATTAGTAAAACTTAGATAATGCGCAGATTAACAAGAAATAAACGTAATATACATCAGGCTATATATTCAAAATTTCTATCTTTGACGTTTTTTTTAGTAGTGCAACTATTTGTGTTATTTTTACCTCTCACTAGTGAGAGTAATGAGAGGTAATCTCTTACCAATAACTACAAGGTATGCCAAAAGTAGGTAACGCATTTACTTTTCAAATGTTGTATTTAATAAGTTTAATATAATATATTTTTCAAACGATAACAAAAAGTATATTCCTTAGAGATTTATTTATTTGTGAGAAGTAACGTCTTTTAAGTGACCGTCTTCTTCTTCACACATTTCAGTTCATTTGTTCGTCTCCTGGTTGATCTTGAGGGATCGTCATTTACACTCCCTTACTCGCTCAATATTTTCCGGATTTCTAGCTGAACGTGGTCTATTCTGGCGGCATTTCTGGTATTAAAAATGTACGGTATCGAAGCTAGCTTATGTATTTCTAATTTAGAAATTAAATTCAACAATTTTTATGCATTGAGGAAATAATTAGTTTTCCAAACTAAGTTTCTACCAAAAAGTATAAGGAATCCAAATGGGTTACCTACTTTTGACCCGTCCTGTACTTTTTTACTGAATACCAGATAATTTCAAATTGGTCGGCAACGTGCCTAGCAGAGTAAACAGTTATAATTGTCCCATTATCGGAAATATTTTAATTTATCAAAAATGTACGCTTCGATTTGAATTATCACGTTGACTTATTTTGAAGTAAATAATACGTCTAAACAAGGACGTATCTTCCAAAAACATTCTGTCTGTATATTGATTTACGCCCAATTAGTGTTATCGTTGCCCGCATTATTATATACAAGCATTTTAAGCTATCAGTATGTTGTTTTTTTTTTGTTACGTATACAGTAAAACACCCATTACACGTTTCCAACGGAAGAAGAACTCCACTTCAATTATTTGTAATTCCGTCTCGACACTTAACCTTAGACTTAACCTCATTTAATAGGGAGAATTAAGTGATCAGCAATAGTAATTGTGCCGTACCATTGCACATATGTATGTATCCTGCCTGAAATAGCTTACATAAATTTAATTCGTATCATTGTATTAGTTTTGTGATATACATATGATTATATAAAGGTTTATTGTTAACTAAACTTAACTCACTGTGCAGTGTTTTCATACAAGTAATGAATAAATTAGTTGATCATTTTTTCGGTTTTAACTTTTGGAACAAAATATTAATGGCAATGATTATTCAAAAAATCTACAATATTAAATGTTCAAATTGTGCGCTGTTGGCTGTCTGATAGTGGCCTTAACGACCGATAATACGTTTTTGGTTTTTGGAGTTAATTCCTTTAAGGAATACATTTCTTATCTTCTTTGGCAAAAGCAGTGGTTTTGGAGTGTTTATTAAATAGTAACTTTGTCATTTTATTAAAAAAAAAAAACGGTTAAATTAACTCAACAGGAAAAAATTTAAATTGTTTGTTGATCGGATTTGGAGACAGGATGCGTATGCAGGGAAGCGAAGTCGCTGAATGGTTCACTGCAACATACCCTGATCGGCAACCCTTTAACCAAAGCTTGGTAAGCAATGTTGAGTCCAAATATTGAGTCCAAAGCCTGGCGGGGCTTTAGCCCGAGGAGTAGTTGTTTCCTAGAGTGATTATGTAATAGCTTTGCTATTCGGGAACTATTTTGATAATCGCTTGGCGGTTTGGTGGTTCCTTTTTCGATTTCCGACTTATATGTTACTGACAGAGTCCAAATACCTCAAAGCAAAGCATTATCCCTGTAATGCATGCCTTGTCCATGAGCGGTCTGAAGATGACTTTGATAGGCCAATTCATTTCTGCGAGCAAATGCAACAGCTATACAAAAATTATAATAATTTTGTAAGTCATTATTATTTCTGACGACTTGGTTTTGAACATCCATTTCAATAGGCAAAACTGCTGTTATTCGGCTACCAAGAATCCACTGATGACGAAGTATCACATTCAGAATCTCCAGAATATGAACGTGTGGTGGGACATAGTCGACGGAACAATTCTGGGTTCCTCTTTCATTGACGTGAATCTAATTGGCGCAAGATATTTGGATTTTCTTCGAAACAGCCTAATTCCTGTACTAATAACTTTATATCTATGTATAGAAGAACCTAATCTTCCGAGAAATTACTTTTCGTTTCAACAAGATGATGCGCCTCCCCAATATGCAGCAACTGTCCACGCTTATTTAAATGAAACATTCTCGAATCTTTGGATGGGGAGAAGGGGGCCGATTGAGTGGCCAGCCATATCACCAGATTTGATATCCCTAGATTGTTTTTGTGGGGATACTTAAAGAGTCAAGTATACGTTACTAGGCCGGAGCATTTTGAATATTTAAAAGCACGGATTCTAGTCGTCACGAAATAGAACGTACACCTCCGGAAGTTATTGACAATGTTCAAAAAGAATTTGTTAATCGTCTTTGAACATTTCTTTTGGTTGATTTTTTACATAATTATTGCAATGAAATTTAGTATTTTCAAATTGCACAATCGATTATCTTCATCTTTAACATTCCGTAATAAAAAAGAAGGTTGCCATAAAAATGCCGATGACGTCGTACCTCTTACATGAACCACCCTGTATATACTACTTATAATGTGCAACTGAAAATGAAATTTAACGGGTCTGAGAATTCCAAAAAGTTATTCCTTTAATTTTTAACCAATTTATTCATTATTTTACGAAATTACTGTATAAACGCGAATGTTATTTTAAGATTATTTCGATAGAATATATTTGGACAAAAATTCCACATTCCACATTTTCTTGGTCTTGTTTAAATCTTTTGTTAAAACGACGTCTTGCTTATTCCCCTTGTAAATTCGTGTGTCTATAAATACGCAATACAACTGAACAGGAACTGCACTACTTAACTTCTGCGTAATTTTCTGCGCTATGGTCATCCAAAGGACAATGTCCAGCAATTATTTTTTCTCATTGGTCCGATACTTTTGTTTAAGACAGGCATTCTAGCATGGAACAATAAGACCTGGAGTTACCACTTATTAAATCTCCCTTCTCAGCAGATAATTTCAAGATAAATGCGTGATTAAAAAAATATAAAAAAACATACACATAAAGACATAAAAAAATTATTGTATGACGTAAACATGTGAGTTTCCACAAACTATTTGATTTTTGTTAATGTAAATATATAATAATATAAATAACAATTCATTATCAATTAATATTAATTGTATTATATTTAATTGTGTCGTTCGCAAACGCGACGATACCTACAAATCATCTATATAGACTTAACCAAGTTGGCCCTAGAATTGTACCTTGAGGCATACTATATATTATTATTAGACTGTCTATAAACGTTTCTAAAATCAAGTACAACAAGCCACGTTAGTCAAAAAAAAACTGTAGCCAATATCTTTCCTGCTAACAGCCTTGACTTGGCTTTCACTGGCCCAGCCTCCCCTAGACGTCTCCACTCATTGCTCGCTTGTTTTGACTCAGGGGTCAAAAAAGGTCAGTGGTGCACCCACGTTTCATCGCAGGTGATACCATGAGTGAGAAACGAGTCTCCCTCTTCCCGAAATTTCGCTTGGAGACTCTCACACATCTAAAAACGATGTAATTTCTGCTCAGTTGTCAGAAGGCGAGAGTCCCACCTTGCGCACACCTTACGAAACCCTAGCTCCTCTGTGATGATTGAAAAAAATGCTTCCATAACTTATTCCAACCTTAGATGCAATCTCATTGGTGGTCAGACGCCTGTTACCCTCAAGAATTTGTTGAACGCGGACGATGTTGTCGCTGGTGATGCTGGTGCGAGGTCGGCGGTCATGGCTCTCATTTTCAACTTTCTCACGACCCTCCACAAACTGTTTATGCCATGCAAACACTTTAGCTCGGGACAGTGTCTCATCATTGAACTGCGGAGTCAATCTTGTCAGGATTTCAGCTGGTTTTACACCTTCCGTGGCCATAAGCTTGATGACAACACGCTGCACAATTGACAAAGGCACCTCCTGTTCAGACATCGTCATGATGGGTACTGAAAAGAACGAACGAGGTCGCCCACCTGCTCTGCCCCATCCTGACGTCCCTACCCAACACCCCACGAAGCGGAAATCCTCACGCGTTACTATTGCATGTCCAGGACCAAAAGTCTCACTTATATTTGATTCACCCTCGTATAAAGAAATTTGTCGGTAGCTAGTTATTCAGTGGCTAACTTGCACCCGTAAACTTCTAAACATGGTATATACATACTTAGAGGACGATATACTGATCTATTATTTGAAAATGTACCTATATATTTAGGTTTACATATAAATGGTTGAATTTATGTTTACATATATACATGTAAACATAAATTCAACCATTGTATGTACAGTATGCGTCTAAGTACCCCAATTAAGTTAGACCTGATAGACTTAAAACAACGAAAATAGGCACAAATACATTATAGTGCAAACATGTTTCATTAATAAATAGTGATATTGTCATCAAAGATGACGTGGTGCCATTTTAAAAAATATTTTGAAATGGCAAAAGTGTGCGAGTAATACCTCATTTTAAATAAAGTGCTGTTTTAATTATTGACGAGACTGGAAGAAATCTACATGAAGCTGAAACCATTTGAATCACTGAATGAAGCGTATCTCGATCGCCCTGTCTCTAGAGCATACTTACGAGAGATACTGCAGAAGTTTCAGATAATATGTAGTATTCAGAGTGGAGAAAGAATTGGATGCACAGGAATTACAGAAAACCAACTATTTGTGGAGTATCTGCAGAAACTGTGCAAAGGGTTTTAAACAAATACAAATTTTACCTCTACAAAATACAAATTGTTCACCAGATCACAGAAGATGCTCCGCAGAGAGGAAAGGGGGAGAGAGGAAGGATTATAGAGGGAGTCCTTATGAATTTCAAAATCTGGAAAAAACTTCAACAAAACTGCGCTACTCCACTGTCTTACTCCACTGGCGCAGTAACAGTCTCCCAATAGATGAACATCGGTATAACCCTAATGGCCTACTCGGCCACAATTTCTACAGAAACACTTGCATGGACGAGAGAAAAGTTTTATAACAGGATGTTATACTGTCAAGACACAAAAGGAAGTTGTATATCTTTAGCATTTATATTAAAATTTTTCTATGAAAACATAAAATAATATTCGGTAAAAACATTAAAGTGACTTTTGCGTGATATCTTGTCAGAAAAAAATGACAGTGTCAAAAAAAAAACAGCTTCCAAATGAGGTGCTACTCATATACTGTTCTTATTTGAAAGGAATACTTTATGTATCTTGGCTCCAAAGTCAAAAAGAAAGGAAGGGACTTTAACCACTCACAGTATATTTATTAATAATGTAAACCAGAAATATCACATAATGTGAACCATAGATTTTTGCGCTTCCCCTTGTAGATAACCCAGTCCAGGTAATTTATAGCCTTTTTATTGATGTATGACTGTTGCTAATCAAATAAACACGCGTTAATCTGATTTGTTAGTCATCGTGTGTGTTATTGAAATAAGAAATAAAACCTAAACAACATACTGAGTGGTAGAATTTGACAATTTTGTAACCTACTATGAATTTCTAAGGCTAGTTCCCATTACTGAACTGCGTACTTTTCATCGAAAATGGAAAAAAATATATTTAAAGCCATATGGACATAATACAAGAACAGCACTAAGATGATACATGCATTAAACAACAAAATAATGTGTTTTATAGGTAAAGTGAATCAATCCATTTATATACCTCGCGTGTTTCATAATCACCTTCCTTGATAATTGTAGGTTATTTGATCTCCAATACTAATAACGAAGGTCAAAGTTAAAAGCATACGAACTAATTAATATAACGAAACTGTCCATTATTAGATCCAACCGACACGTTGTGTTTGTTTATTTTTTTTCTGGGTGTATAAACCTCACCTAGAAATTAATTAGCCCACGGCACCAAACAAGTTGCAATAAAGTTCGACAAACAAAACGATAAAATGGGTTTGTTTGTGTATTACCTAAATTTAATCGCGATTTTTATTGCGTTCGTCGGTATATTGCGATACGATGTTAAGATTTCCAAATAAGACCGAGCGTCGCCGATCTCCGTGCCGATGACTAATACAGAGATTGTTAATTACGACCAATTTAATTCGCTATATAAGTATTGGGAAGAGTACATTATGTTTCTAGCTGATTAGATGACAGAATTCCTATATTAATGTCGTCAATATGTTAACACGAGGCTAGCTTTTCACGAACCTCAAAGGATGAGAGGGGGTTATTAAACCCTTAATTATATTCTGATAATGCCAATTTGATTGGCGAAATATGGGAGTGTAATCTTTCGGTGTTTTTAGTATTTGTCATATGTAAATACCCTGAAGGCATAAGATAAAATTATAGTCATGATAGGTAAATAAAAGATTTCAAATGAATGATTTTAGTGGAAAACTCTATAGTAGTCTGTTATTTTTGTTGCTGCATTGAAGATCCCAGGCTCCTTTCGTCATTCTAATTTCCATTCCAAATCATTTTAAAATGTTAAGAATTAATAAAAAATATTAATAAACTTTAGTAACTCATTTGGAAATGATGGGGCTTTAGTTGGATAATCCGCTGGTACTGGTAATGGCACCTTTAGACCACGTTCTTCTTAATTAAGAACTGCTTCAGAAGTCTCTAAACTTCTAAAAGAAATCTACGTTCGTAAATTTTCTAAAATTATTATTAAACGTATGTATTACATATTTACTAAAACAATCAACCTGACTTCAATCAATTTCAACTGAGATAGTTGAAAAGTTTCGCAAATAAAATACGTAAATCTGCAACACCTAAAACACGTAGTTTTAGGGCAACACTTCTTAATTTCACGACTTTCCATGACTAATACAAGATTAAATTGAAAATAATTAAAAGTCTGGACTTTATTAAATAAGCTGCCAAGATTGTCAAAAGTATATTAGGCAGACAAAAAGAGCAATTAAAACTAGGTTTAAGGAGCACATAGCCCACTTAAAATGTGAAAGATTAGAAAAATCTTGCGTGGCCCAACATGCTTTCGAAGACAATCATAGCATAAAGTCTAGTTTAGGTTATTATTAATCGTAGTTTAAAATTAAGTTCATAAGTAGTTTCTTGGATTTTACTGGATAATGAATAACTCCCCAATTGACCAATTAGAAGATATTCATTATTCAACGGTATCCAAAAAACTGGATATACATATTAGAATCAATTGAAATATACATACAAACATTCGAAAAACCCAAACACAGTCCTTCTTAATGACCGGGTAGATATAGGGAATTCCACCTTATTTTCAGCCCTTACTTAAATATTATAAGGATAAATATTTACCTGATAATTCAAGATAAAAATTCCCAACCTTAAGTTGTATATTCACAGTGCTTGAAAAATAACTACGAAACTGCAGTCGCGAAGAATAAATAAAGTGATATATAACAAAACAATTCTGTGCTCGTTATTTAATACAAGTGAAGTGATATGTGACAATTTTTTTGTGCTTTGGGAACACGCATGACTGGTGACTGGCATTTGCTAATTTTAGGACCGCTCACAAAGTTATATGGATGATCGTAACGAGTTAACGTTATGCGCATTTGTTTTCGCAAAATTCAACAAGAACAAAGTTGCCTACTGATATAGTCTACAGCGGTAGGTAGTCAAACACGACAGCAAAGCTAAAATGAATCGCCTGTACCTAAGTCGATTCAAATATGTACGCAACGACATCCCGTTGCAGGGGCTCGAATGTCACGCCATTGATGTATCATTCACGTTAGGCAGCATTAATAACAACACCATTCTGTTATTTGATTATGGTACATCCGAGCCTGTTCCAACTTACCATTAGATACCCGTTAAATGCTGCACAAAAGCGTAATTAAAAGTGACAATAACCCCGCTTTTACTTAAATACTTAACAAAGGCAATTTGCATTACACATTCGCCGAGAACACATGTGTTCAACCATACCCGGAACAATTTTTTGCTGTTATAAAAATACAATTCATTGGCTATACAGTTATTGGTGTTTACTAATGAATTTAATTATGATAATTAGTGTATAATAATGTTAATTTTTTTCGTCTTCCTTTTCATAAGCGTATCTTAAGCGATCCTATCACTCGCAGTGCTAGAAATGTACACACACCTGCATAAAACTACTTTCTGTTACTGTTAACGAGTGGCCCACAGGCCATTAAAGCACTATTAACTGTTTAAAATTATACGCATCGATATCTGTTTGCTTAATGAAGGCGAGGATAATGATATTATAATTGATAGTTGATTGCAAGAGCAGTGATATTCCTGGGAGTCCATGATTATTGAAAGGTTTTATATCAATTCAAAAAATTTTGTAGATACAAGGGTGAGTCAAAGTTAAACCGGAATTTTGTTTAAATAAATCTATTGTCACAGTAAAAACATTTTTTAATATATCTTATTCCTGAAAAATAAGATGTGTAATAAGATGTATAATAAAAATGAAATTGTCTAATCAATTGCGCACAAACGCTTTCACGTCTTGATCGTCATTAAAATGGCATCCTCCAAGTTCTTCTTTGAATGGCCCAAACATGTGATTGTCACATGGTGCCAAATCCGGGCTATAAGGCGGATGTTTGAGTGTTTCCCAATGGATTCTCTCCAGTTTTTCTCGAGTCAAAACAGCTGTATGTGGCCGAGCGTTGTCATGAAGAAAAATCACACTTTGGTGTGAATTGTCCATTAGGTGAATTGTCCATCGAAGGATTTTTCGAGAGAAGTTATTTGTTTCGGAACTAATAATTAACCATTTGGAAAAAGAGGAAATAAAACTCTAATTCAGATACATATAATTGTCCAACATATCCATTATTTCCTGATAACATTGTGTAGGGAATTATAAGTGTTAAAAACCATATTCACAAACAACACAAAAATTAGGAAAAAATATCGTAGTAAATTTAAAGCAGATTTTTAATTTCATCGAGTTGATTATATTCATAACTCAATACGTAGCAAATATACTTCATTAATAATATATCCTCAGGTGTGCCGCAAGGATCCAATTTGAACCCGCTGCTTTTTCTCCTAATTCAAGACTTGGATTCAAAAATTGCCTTAAACTCGTTAGGTTAAAACCTAGATAGCAATAGGCACTTGAGATGACTGTAAAATTATAATCACGCCTTACTAAGCTACAAAATTGATCAAACAAAAAACTGTTTGAACCAAATATCTGAATCATACTTAAATAAGTTCAGTGTTTTTTTAGCGTTTAGGTTTGCACTTTTTATACTTATAGCCCGATCAAATTAGCCCAAAAAATAGGGGCACCCTTGCATTAATTCACAACAAGCTGAAAATTTACAGGCACGTAAGGGATAATCCTGAAAAGTCCCCATTGATCCTATGTGTGCAAAAAAAATAATTCAAGGTCAAAGGTCGCAAAATGGGTTTTTTGGATTTTTTGGCCAAACGGTTAGTTTTACGATAAAAATAGCTCAGACTAAAATTATAGATCAGGTAATTATCTACTAAAATTGCCCTTATACTTTTTTCTCTAAGATTTACCATTTCTGAGAAAAAGCCATTCGAAAGTTAGCTGGAGCTGTATTCTCCATAAAATGCACACGTTTCCACGCCACCTATGAGGTAGAGTACGAGGCGCGTTTTTTTTAACGTGGTTTCCCCGTTAGGCATACTCCACGGTCTGTTTCAGTGGTAAATCAGGTCTTATTGAGCTTCTTCTTCTTCTTCTTCATTTCTTCTTCTTCGTTTCTTCTTCCATAATTATCTTCTTCTTATTTTTCTTCTGCATCCTCCTGAGTCCATGTAAATTGTTGTAGCAGCGATACATCATCTGTTTCGTCGTTGATGTTGGTATCTTCTTCTGTTGAAAGTTCAACGTTTGAACACGACTGGCCTTGACAATTGATGCATGTCGAAGAAAATAAGCCCACTTTTTTTCAGCTGCATTTTGAACTACACCCCTTCTTGCAATTGCAAAAAATGGTGTTAAGGAGCTTCTATGGTGCAGGCGGAAGTAGAGTATGGATTGGCTCCAGTACATTGTCAATTAGCTTCCAACCCCATTCTTCTGGATCCAGTGCATTGCTAAGCCACACTTGAACCTGGTAATACATTCGATAGAAATGTTGCTGAGCAGAAGCTGGAAGACAAGCTAATTGCACATGTTTTTTATTACGTGATTGTTTAGCAAAGAATAAGTAACGATACTTATCAATGCAGGTGATTTTTGCTGGAGCTTCATACATTGAAAGAAGAAAGCAAATTCCGTGAACGATTAAAGTTCCTGGCGTAGAATTTAAATCTTCGAACACTTGGGCACATCTCACTAAATCCTGTTCTTCGAATAATTTTAAAATTGATGTTTTTCTCCTCCTGAATAATGCTGATGTAGTATCACAGCCAGTGAAAGCATGTAAAAATAAAAGATGGCGTTTACATTTAGGGAAAACCGATAACCTCTCATTTGAAAAAATTGTTGAGCCTTGCCAGGTTTCAAAAAATAAATAATTTTGTCACTTGAAATTCGAGCAGTAATTAATACCAACAGATCAATGTCTTCACCAACAACAACATTTATATTTTCTGGATTAAATTGATTGATTGCAGTTTCAACAATAAGTACATCAGCGTCATTGTCAGCTTGCTTAACTAAAATATTCTGAGTAGTAAATTTATCTTTTAGCATTATAATGAGCCGAGACTTATTATGAACATTCGATAAGAATTGTTGTTGGCTAGTTGGAACTGTCATATGTTGGTCAAAGAGAATATCAGAGCAAGTTGCTGATTTTGTCACACGGCGACGTTGTTCGGAAGCTTTAATATTTTTTGTTGAATCGTTATAACCATCGAATACTATGGTTACTTTTTGACCAAAATGTCTCCGTACGTATTGAACATATTTGTCCAAAATGTTGCTGAAGGTATCTTCTCCATTCCAGACCACACGGTGCAATAAATATCCGCCATCAATAGTATACGTAGTATTTATGTTGTCGATATCGATTTTTATCTTTTGAAAGCAGTCATAAATGGCTGATTTTTGTGATTTCCGCATTCCAAGCTCATCGAACAATGGTAGGGAGCTAATTCATATTCAAAATATTTTTCGATTTTAGTCTCAAATGCCGTAGTAATACTCATGCGTTGAAATAATAACACAGGGTCAATAGGTACTTTCTTATCATGAATTTTTATCGAGCTACTCACAGCTATTTCTCAGAAATGGTAAATCTCAGAGAAAAAAGTATAAGGACAGTTTTAGTAGATAATTACCTGATCTACAATTTTAGTCTGAGCTATTTTTATCGTAAAACTAACCGTTTGGCCAAAAAGTCCAAAAAACGCATTTTGCGACCTTTGACCTTGAATAAAATTTTTTGCACACACGGGATCAATGGGAACTGGGTATCCCTTACGTGCCTGTAAATTTTCAACTTGTTGTGAATTAATGCAAGGGTCAATGTCTCTTTTGACCGGGGTATTAGTAGTAGTATACCAAATGATATTTGTGCATGCCTTACAATTGTGTTGGTTTTTTCACGAAACTGGCGCAAGAAAGTTGGTAGATCAACTGTTTGTAATTACAATAACTTTGGTCGACACCACGAAACGTTAGTCTCAAGAAAGTGAACTCTCTCGCGCATAACGATTATAAAGAGTTGGAAGAAAATTCAAAACAAGACAATACATACCATAGGCGATGCTCTAATGTACCCAACTGCGTTATTCAACGAGATATTCCTATGGTCTCTGTGAATGATATCATAGCTCAATATTGCGACAGATGTCATGATAGGACTATTAGAGTATCCCAATATGCTAGCCAAAAAACTATTCAAACCAACAGAAAAAATGAGAAGACTGAAGAGAATCACTCACTCTTTCCGATCTTGTAACTAAACTGAATTAGTATGTAGTGCCCACTGTGTTTCGTATAGCTAGCTGCTGATTTAATCGAATAAAATTGTAATATTAATTTTATGTAGATGGGTTCAAGACAATCCATTTTACTCAAGTCATTTATAGTCAAATCAATAGCTTGTTACTCTAGGGTAGAGTGCAAAGTAAAAGAAATTACATAAAAATACATCCATACAAGATGTGATCATATCAAGCCGTCCTTTTACTGCCAAACCACCCCAGGCACTTTCCATTTCTTTCGACCAGACAATATGTCGGATCAATACCCCTAAAACAGCCCTATGTCTCCTCGCCGAATTTCACGGTGGTGCCGAGCCGCCTTCGATCTGTCGCCCCCTCCGAACTGCATTCGCATGACGTCACAAGCTAGGTTAATGACGTATTTATAGTCGCTTCCTTGATATTTAAACCCTTCTCGAACGGCTCATTAATTACGGTCCTTCCGACGCGCTGGTTAAAAATAGCCGATGAATGTCTCTTTTTGTTGCCTACGGGCTGACATTTAACATGGGAAGAACGATCGATGCCCGATTGCGAGAGCCTTTTTTTAGAAATCCGATGCGTCACTATCATTAGTTCGTGTTAAGAGGTTTCTGACGTGGGCTACTGGAATAGAGCAGCTCAATATATCACGTTTTGAAAATATGATAGTTAACTGAAGATATCGAATTGTTCATGAAAGTACTGACAATTTTCTGTCCAAATAAACGAATCATTAATGTAAGTAGTGCACTAGGCATACAAATTAAGAGAAGCAAAAACATTCTAAATTTTTAGGTGATTTTCAAAATATAATTCCTATAACTTGGTCTGCGTTTTAATCTTCTGGTGGTTGAGATGGTTCTAATCGGTGTCATAAGGTTCTTCCCAAGTATGTTAGGGTGAGGCTTTAGTCTCTCTTTACATCTTTTGGTGCACTTTTTTTTACATACAATACTTGAGTCTCTGTATTGCTTGGTTTCTGGTAAATTGGCATGGGGCGATTAGTATGGATCTTGGAGTTTTCGCTTTAAATCTCTGTATTATTTCGGTGTTTGAGGAGGAGACTGTTTCCCATATGTTCATATGGACTTAATTATGATCTTATATGTTAGGAGTTCGTCAGTCTTTTGTCAATATACATTCCAAGATACTTAACCTCTTCTTTTTGTGTTACATCTTTATTGTTCCGCTCCAGAATTACATTTAAGGAGACTATCGTAAAGAAAATCCTGAAGCCATAAAGAAAATTGAAAAAAATATGTTTTGTTAGTTATTTTTGGAAAGAAGGAACAATTACTTTAATACTCTTTATTGAGCACAGCTGTTTCTCGTACATGTAGTGTTGTATTAAATAAATAAAGAATGTTTGACAATATACAATTTTGGGCACGATCGAATCACAAACCAGATATAGTGAAAACAGAGTATCTTACTGTCTTTTAATTTACTCTTTTCTCATGTTTTATATATTGTAACAGATTTACATATAGCGTTCTGAATACTTTAAATGAAGCATCTTATAATATGAAGTCAAAACTTATATATTTCACTAAACTTAAGTAAACTGATTCAAGTTTTGAGAAATTTCATTCCCATTTCAGACTATTATTCTGTAACATTTCCGTTAAAGTTATAATATTATGTGTATAGACATCAATAACTCCCGACAAACCGTTTACTAAACCATTTGTTAGATAGTTAACTTACAACTAGTCATCGTACAAAGAAAACAAATATTTTTAAGGCGTTAAATAATTACTCGTCATTAAATATGTCACCTAATCAATTATATTCATTGCATATGTGATAATATCTGCAATATGTATAATAGTATATGTTATAGATTTCCATAGTAAATACACATATACTAAAGTACGCCCCATAAATTGTCTCAGATAATTCTCTCAAAATAGTCTGCCATCGAACATCTACAATTGAATGGTCTGCAATAGAATGACCGTTCGACATGTAATGATGTAAGTTGGCAAATGGCGAAGCGTCCATTAAGGCTGTGAGGCTGGCAGGCTTGCACATCATTCTTCGCGTCGGCATGTCGGTAACCAGCAATGCGTATGCGCTATCTGGGCTAACTCTCCGTCGCCTTGGTTTTAACGGACTTTATTGAGATCCGCGGTGTAGTGAGAGGAGAGGGGAGTACGCAAAGAATGATGAGCAAATTTTACAGCCTTAATGGACACTTCGCCACTAAGATTGGTATAATTTAAAAATACGTTAACAGACCTGTGGCCGTACATTCGTTTTAATATGACAAAGTCTGTATTGTTGATTTTCTTTGATAGTAGCTGCCTCTTTGCTGCTTGGAAATGCTTAAAATAATACAATGCTGCCTGTAACTATGTTCCCCAGCAAGTGACAATCAGCTGTAGTGGTTCAGCAATGTTGGAACACTGTATATAAAATTCCCGAATACATTTTAAGGACTTGAGAAATATCGCGTTTGTAGTATGTGGTATTAATCCATTTACGCTTAAATAATATCTTCAGCCGCTAGTACACCACTAAACAGATATTTATCAACCACTGCGAAAGTTAATCGATCGAGTGATCGTCGAGGAAGACGCTGATTCACCGACTCACCATCCCCGGATGTACGCACATATACGCCGACAATGTCCCACTGACAAAATCGAGCGGCTCTAGCTATAAAAAATATAAGGTTAATAAGAAATGTCAATATATCTATAATTTTTGTTTTAATTGGCAATAACTGGATGAATTATCGTATCTTAACATATTCACCTGATTTGATTTGATGCAAGGTTGTGTGAGCCAGACTCTAGAATTAAAAAGTTGCTTTAAGAGAATTCAAGAATTCATACTAAAAAGCGACGGATTTTTTAAAAGTAGCAAAATAGAATCATATTAAAATATTGTGTTTACCGTCAATTTTATCACTTGCCTCTGATAAATGATCTCTGATATAATTTGTTGTTGATATTGTCAAGATATTCTCCGAGTAATCACTATCTATTTATCGTACCCTAAATCGTAATCTAAAAAATAATTGGGACCTCGTCTAACTTAAATAACAATAATAAACAATAATAAAATGTAAGATATAATTTTCTGTACAATTTTGTTTAAAACGCGATAATATGGTTTGGTAATGGATGATCTATTTAACATACATTCATATTTTATTGTTTACGGTACTGGATCATTCTGGAGAGGTATAATTAACAATTACATAGTACGCCTAACATAATGCAAGTTTTACCAGTTTTATTACTTAGCTCTTAATCTCATGGAAAACACACTGACGCAAAATAAGAATTTCTATGTGTGCTTAAACAATTTTAGAAATAATATTTACTCAAATGATGCACAGTAATAATAATTTTGGTTAGTTATTCCCAATTTTTAGATATCATAAAAAGTCAAATAAGTATTCTTTCAATTATAGTAATTACTATTTTTTTACAGCTCAAAATAGAAACAAACATATAATTCGCTTGCAAATGTAAATATATGCCTTCTATTTCAATGCGAACTTAATGGATAGATTGTGAATGTATACGTATTGAGATATAAAAAATTATCTTGGTCAGAAGTGGTCGTAAAATATAGAAATAAAATATAAATTCAAAACAAAAATAACCTATTAATTTACTCTCGAAGATTACTGTAAAACTGTTTTTTTTTCTAATTGAAATTTCCAATATGGTGCTTGTATAAAAAGAAAGTGTGTTTTTTAAAAATGATATGCATAAATATATTGACGATGCAAAACATCGTCATCATTAAATTAAATGACACTTTATTACCAAACAGATTACAAAAATCACATTACAGGATAATTTAATGAAATATCTCTTAAATATACCGGGTGTAACAAGATCATGGTATGCCCCCCTTTTCTCCTTTAGTTTTGAAGATAATTGATTGAAATCTGGGATATCCTATACACATAATAAGCGGCACTTTTTGACACACAATTGATTTTTCTTTCACTTCCGGTTTCGCCAGAAGTGACACTAACTTTCGATTTATAAATGGAATACCCTGTATATTATTGCATTTTTGTTTTCTGCATAATTTTGTGAATTCAACGATACCAAATAAGTGACATTTAAAAAGTTAAACATTTTTTATAATCTAATTTTCAGTTTTCCATTTAAGTGTGCCATGACGGTTCCGATTTATTCTAAATGACTCATGTAATGCTACAAAAATTGAAATCCCATCAAAAATACTAAATCACGTGATTTATAAACAAATAAATTTCATCAAAATTGTTTTTGGGGCAAAACTTAATTTTTTCAAATAGAACCATATTGGTACCGTGGTAAAATTTATTAGTACTGTTAATAAGGAATTTATTCATATGTCGTATTAAAATGTGCAATAAATACAAACAAAATTACAGCTAAAAGAAAATAAGAAAGCACTAAAATTTTCTTTTAGCTGTAATTTTGTTTGTATTTATTGCACATTTTAATACGACATATGAATAAATTTCTTATTAACAGTACTAATAAATGGTACCACGGTACCAATATGGTTCCATTTGAAAAAATTTTGATAAATTTATTTGTTCATAAATCACGTGATTTAATATTTTCGACGGGATTTCGATTTTTGTAGCATTACACGGGTCGTTTAGAATAAATCGGAACCGTCATGGCACACTTAAATGGAAAACTAAAAATTAGATTATAAAAAATGTTGACTTTTTAAATGTTACTTATTTGGTATCGTTGGATTCACAAAATTATGGAGAATTCAAAAATGCAATAATATACAGGGTATTCCATTTAAAAATCTAAAGTTAATGTCACTTCTGGCAAAACCGGAAATGAACGAAAAATCAGTTGTATGTCAAAAAGTGTCGCTTATTATGTGTCTAGGATATCCCAAATTTCAATCAATTATCTTCAAAACTAAAGGAGAAAAGGGGGGCATACCATGATCCTGTTACACCCGGTATATTAAATATATCATTCCTCACTAATAACAAAATACCAACTAAAAAAAAAAAAAAATTAGATCTTGGTCATCTATAGATTAAAATTTATTTTTATACGTATTATATTTTACATAAATGGCTGGGCAAGAGACCAGCACAATAAAAGATGGAGACGAGTAACGGGTTGTCGAATAACCAAACTCTTCATCGAGTACTCAGAGATTGAGAAATGGACCCAAGAATTCATTAAATTGAACAGGCACAAAGCCAGAATTCTGGTGGGAATGATTACGGGTGACCATAGTAGCCTGAATTCATATAAGCACAAGCTGAGGCCGACTGATAGCCCGACCTGCAGATACTGTAAAGAAGACGAGGAAACCTCGATTCATCTTCTTTATACCTGCCCCGCACTAGAGGAGAAAAGGTACCTTGTATTAGGAACCCCTGTTATCCAAGAGGAGGCAAGGCTTAGGACAGGGGACGTGCCTAAACCACTCCTCTTATGGGATAGTATTTTTGGGTAATGACCCGTATAAGAGGGGATCGCCAAGGGACTACCCATACAATCAGTGGCTGATGAGGCCCAAAGCCACATAATATAATAATAATAAGAATTTATTTTTCACTTATAATAACAAAAACTAAATTGAAAATTCGCAGAGCAGACTGATTTTATTCAAACTGGTTCATTCACACTGTATATAATGGGGATCGTAAAAGTATGTTAGTTCTAGCCATTGGTAAGTTGAATATATCGATTTGTCTATGCACCCCGGGGTACACAGAAATATAATTCGTAACAGACTAGTGCAATCTATCTTATTATGAATTAATTTGTAACTGAAATAGATGCTACATAAAACGCATCTAATATGTAATGATGGTACTTGAAATGTATCAAGCAGTGATTGATGGCCAAAACCTTGTTCTAGATAAAATCGTAGTACGTTTGATTTTAAAAACTTTCTTTGTACACTTTCCTTTTAGAATCTGGATTGTTGTAATGTGATACCAAATAACTGAAGCATATTGCACATTTGATCATATGACTGAACATAAGGTCTAGGATTCTGGAAGTGCCGACAGTTCCTAACTGTGAATCCCAAAATTTTCGGTGATACGATACAGTTTCGTTTATACGTATGTGGATTAAATGAAAATTTTGTGTTAAAAATTAAGTTTCTCACGACTTGACAACGAATTAATGCCATGCTATCTATTTTATAATCAAATTCGAGTACTTATCTTTTTAGAAATCAGCTCATGGTTTCACATTTTGCATGTTTAGTTCTAGTCGATTAGTTCTATGCCAGATTTCAATGTTTTCTAATTCATGTTGAACAAATATGCAATCTTCAAATCGTCAGCAAATAAAACAAAATTACAGTCTCTAATATTAACAATATCATTAATGAATAATGAAAATTACAATGGTCCTAGATTCGATCCTTGTGGGCTTACAGATGTTAAGCAGAATGATTTTGAACTATAACCGTTATATGATACGTACTGGCACCATTTATAAAGATACCATGTGAACAGTGTTAACAGAGACTCCTAAAGTCAACTTGTGCACGACGTCGAAGTGATGTGTTTGGATACCCCCGTACACTTTCTCTCACTGCAGTCATATTTTCATCTGACCGACCACGACTAGGATGTATGCTGTTGCCTTATCAATATCAGATCCTGCCCCTTCAAATTTCTTGATTAAGTATGTTGGATAAATATGCAGTCTTCAAATAATCAGCAAATAAAATAAAATTACAGTTTCTAACATTAACAATATCATTAATAGATAATGAAATTACAATGGTCTTAAATTCGATCCTTGTGGAACTCCATATGTTAGACGGAATGATTTTGAACTATAACCGTTATACGATACGTACTGGGACCTTCTATAAAGATGCAATGTGAACAATGTTAACAGGAACTTGCTGAAGTCAACTTAATACAGCTTACACAAAATCAGTTCGTGATTTTTCCTATCAAAAGCTTTGGAAAAGTCTATACCATGTTAGCTTGATGCTGGTTATCAATTGGTTTCGAAACGTATTCAGAAAAGATTGCTAAATTAGTAACTGTTGAACGATTTTCCATAGACCGTGTTGCAATGGTGATATAAATTTTTTAACACAAGGGTAAACACGATTATATAAGGAGAATTTCCAATACTTTAGGAAACTTACTTAATATGTACAATATCATATATGTTAATCAAGAATAGGAACAAACTCTCAAAACTGCGATTTTGGTCCGCCCAAGAGGCGTGCAGTGAATAGCCTGGTATTTCCTCAGTCGCATTGATAACCTTTGCAGAGTGAATATCGAGTTCATCGAATGTACACAGAGTTCGATCTAGCCGCGCGTAAAGTGCATCCTTTCCCCCCTGAATGCTGCCTCTTTCATCTGCGCAACATAGAGAATCTTACACTTTTTCCTATTCTTGACAAGATGTAAACAAACAGGAATAGAATTATAGCAGCTTTAAGAACTCTAACTCGCCCACCACCTGGAAAAGTTATTGAAGATTGAGGAAACCATCAAATATTTTATTGTTATGTTATGTTTAACTGGCATTCTGAATGTTAATATAATGCAAAGTTTTACTACCAGAGGGTACCATTCAAACTACAGAAATAAGGAGTTTATACTCCAACCCATCTGCAAATGCTTTATATAATAAGGACTAAACAAATTAGGTCAAAACAGCTATTCTCCTGGCTATATGCCAAACGTCCAGCGCTGAATTACATGACAAAATTTGTCGTATTTTTGTTTAACAGAGTTAGCACTAAAAATACAGTGATTGTTCCAAAACCACCAAGAAAGATGCAAAGTGTCGTCACCTATCTCAGAATATCGTTAACTGCAGACCGGTTTCGACCTTTCTATCTTGGGTCTCGTCAGTGCATTGTAAACGAGTATACCTTCGACAGATAAAGCTCACATCTAGTAGACGTTGCTACGTTCCACCGCAGTAGAACGTACCAAACGCCATCTCTTGGTAGTTTCGAACAATCTAAATCGAAGTAAAAACTTGAGATCATCAATATAATGCAAAGTTTTACTACCAGAGGGTAACATTCAAACTACAGAAATAAGGAGTTTATATTCCAACCCATCTGCAAATGCCTTATATAATAAGGACTAAACAAATTAGGTCAAAACAGCTATTTTCCTGGCTATATGCCAAACGTCGAGCGCTGAATTATATGACAAAATTGGCATATAGCCAGGAGAATAGCTGTTTTGATCTAACTTGTTTAATCCTTATTATATAAGGCATTTGCAGATGTGTTGGAGTATAAACTCCTTATTTCTGTAGTTTATTCTGAATGTTGTTTTTCGAACACGGCTATGGCTAGTTTTGACAAATTGAAATTACTGCGTATTTCTTACCTATCGTTTCCAGAATACCAACAGCGATTATGAAAATACTACTCGTACACATCATTCACGTCACAAACAATTACAACATATTTCATTATTTGTATAAGAAAACGTGTATCGTCTTTACATTCGTATAAAACAAAATGTTAAAGATCATTCCGATAGTGGGTCACGGACTTTGCACACCATATGCATCTCTTATGATAACAATTAGAGTTAAAATGCAGTCGATTGTTTTATTACAACTTACAAGGAAATGTCTGCAATGCCTAGAATAATTAATAAGTATTCACGGATGCTTCTAGTAAACAGAATCGGTATTAATAGCGATATACATATAAGTTTAAAATAAAAGCTGGTTGGAGGGGGGTTTCCCGTGGTAGCAGGATCATTATTCAACCAGTGATCTGTAAATTATAAACACTGTTATGTATGTGCGCAAAGTAAAAATGCACAAAGTAAAAGACATAGTATACAGGAGTTGTATAAATAATTTTCTCATTTCTACTGAAGTAGAAGTTGTTCTTCAAATAGGTATATATGCATAAAATAAAATATAAGTAATCTAATTCATGTCGCAAAATGTATCTTATTTATTTAGCTTACGCGTTAGTCATTAAAGTAGAATGTAACATATAAGTAGGAAATCGAGAAAGGAACCACCAAACCGCCAAGCGGTTATCAAAGTAGTTCCCGAATAGCAAGGCTATTACATAATTGCTTTAGGAAACAATTACTCCTCGGGCTAAAGCCCCGCCAGGCATTGAATTATACCTAAAAGCGATCCTCGATCCCTTTCTCGTGTTTCTGCACGATCAGATAAGGTTTCAAACAATAAAACCCGCCACAGGTAGGATTCGACATCTGTCCCGGATTGGAACCGAACGACATACAGCTGTTTCAAACTTATTAGTTCTCACCAGTGCCGTACACGGTACGCCGATCCAGGACAAATGCCGAATGATCTCTATGGGGTATACATCTTTATCGATACGATCTCTTGGCGGTTTGATGGTTCCTTTCTCGATTTCCGAATTATATGTTACTGACAGAGATCGTATCGATAAAGATGTATACCCCATAGAGTTCATTCGGCATTTGTCCTGGATCGGCGTACCGTGTACGGCACTGATAAGGACAAATAAGTTCGAAACAGTGTATGTCGTTCGGTTCCAATCCGGGACAGATGTCGAATCCTACCTGTGGCGGGTTTTATTTTTTGAAAAAATTAAAGTAGAATGCTACGAAACTTTCATCCTTGAAAATAATAAATTATAATTTTTAAGATAAATCTTAATAACTCAGAAAAATATGTTAATAAAAACATCTATTAATTAATAACATTATTCTTCTTACATACCCATCCTTAAATACACAGAATTTTTGTTTGTAAATTCCTCTTGAAATTATATGATTCTGAGAAACTCATTGCATTGTTGCAGAAGTAACCAAAAATGACGTGATATGCGAAAAAGATAAATTACAAAAAATCATATTAAATATAAAACTAATAAAGCTTATCTTTCCTGGTTTTTTAATATAATTAAAATTTAAGCGTCTTACCTAAAAAAATGCCTATAACGAGACGTTTGCCTGCGTGGGCCTGCTTGGCATATTAAGGCGGTGCGATGGCGCCCAACGTGGGGCTTTGTTGCGTCCCATGAAGAACTCACCAAAAACTCGAAGATTAGTGCCTAGCGAATAATTTAACTTACGCGCATTGAGTTAAAACCAATTTTTTATATTATTTTGTTCATTAATGTGACCGTTATAACTAATTACAAAAATATTATTATATAAGAAGATAAATATATTTTATAAAATACATTTCCAGATCTTATTTGCAAGAGGGAACACAGCTGCTGTATTTATGGAAGTCTTATAATTGGTACATTTTAAAATTTAAAGGTACTCGCCCCATTGTTCTAAGAAAATATATTTTGCATTTTTTGTACATTTTTTGATAACATGAAACGTACTTTAAAATATATTAAATGGTAGGAAAAGGGCGCGGCAGAAGTGGTAGAAATGGAAAATATAATTTAATCATAAATAAAAGTGTACTCGTATAATGATAGGCGACAAGCGTTTGACAAACTTTAAAGGAAATACGATAAGCGTCAACACATGGTTAACAAATTGAGCACAATTTTTTTCATTCGCAATGAGACTTTTATAGTGCAGTCAAGAGAGTGGCATAGGCATTATCAAAATTTAATTTTAGAATTCCTATATTCAATTTTACAAAGTCATTAAAACTTATAAAAAGTAACTGAACGTAAATAGTCGTCATGTGAAAGAAACAATTATTTGATCCAGTAAATAAACAAAGTTGAATACTAAAATGTGTTGTAAATATTGTTCAAGCAAATAGCAATAGTGTTGTCCTTAAAATATCATATGTTGTCATTATCCTTCAATTTTAATTGAAGGCATTGTTCACTAGAAAATTCATCACTGTTATGAAGTATTAGATTATAGTTGTTAGTTAATTGTTAGTTAATTATCATTAGTTAGTGTATAACAAAATTACAGACAAAGGAGGAAACCTAATAAACAATAAAAAAGATATCCTATCCAGATGGACCGAGTATTTTCAAGAGATGCTGCCAGGTGAACCAACTGAACTCTTTGAGTTCGAGTTTCTGAACTAAGAATAACTAGAACCCCCAAAAATGGATGAAGTGGCAGCGGCCATAAAAGAGCTGAGTAATAACAAGTCCCCTGGCAGTGATAACATCCAAGCAGAACTCTTCAAACACGGTGGTAAAAAACTAGTTGAGTACATGTATAACATCATCTGGAAAATCTGGGAAGAGGAACACACACCGGCAGAATGTAGGTTAGGAATCATATGCCCACTGCATAAAACAGGAAATCAGTTAGATTGCCAAAACTATAGGGGAATAACTCTTCTCAATACGTCATACAAGATTCTGTCTAACATCCTAAATGAAAGACTGAAACCATTCACCGAAGCTCACATCGGGGAATATCAGTCAGGGTTCAGACCAGGCCGTTAAGCCACAGACCAAATATTCACTCTGCGACAAATCCTAGAGAAGTCTAGAGAATTTAACATTGATATGCACCACTTTTTCATCGATTTTAAAGCAGCGTATGATAACATCATTAGACCGAAACTCTACGAAGCCATGAATGACCTCGGAATACCAAAGAAGCTAATATGTCTGACTAAAATGACCATGGTTGACACCACGTCCGCAATTAAAATTCAGAGCGACATATCGGAAGCATTCGAAATACACAAAGGGCTGCGACAAAGAGATGCGCTGGCGTGTCAGCTATTTAATATAGCCCTGGAGAAAATCATTAGAGACGCCAATCTTGAGACTAGGGGAACAATATTCACTTCAATCCAGACCTTGGCATATGCAGACGATGTCGACATAATAACAAGAACGGTAAGAAATTCTGCAGAAACTTTCTTAGACATAGCAACGGCAGCGTGGGCCATGGGACTACAGGCAAACGACGAAAAGACAAAATACATGTCAACTACTTTGCAGACAAGAGCTGGTAACGCAGGACAAAACTTAGTAACTGGTAATGACAACTTTGAAGCAGTCAAGGAATTCACCTATCTAGGTACTCAAGTCCATCCAAACAATAACATCTCAGGAGAAATTAAACGGCGCATAGTAACGACAAACAGATGTTACTATGGCCTTTCCAGGTATTTCTCCAATAAGCAACTGTCACAAACAACAAAGCTGAGAATATACAAGACCCTAGGAATCCCTGTACTGCTATATGGGTCAGAAGCGTGGACCATCACAAAGGCCGACGAAACCTCCCTACTTTATTTCGAGCGGAAAATACTGCGAAAAATTTTCGAGGCCGTATAGAGAAAATAGGTCATGGAGGCGCAGGTATAATTTAGAGCTATATAACCTGCATAAAAACAAAGCGAAGGGAAGAGATATTGTCACAGCGGCCAAACTAAACAGACTGCGCTGTGCAGGACATGCGGCCCGAGCCAGTGAAGTGAACCCCATTAAAAAAGTGCTTAGCATAGAACCTGTAGGAAGCAGGAGGAGAGGTAGGCCAAAGCTTAGATGGGCCGATGGTGTAACACAGGATGCCAGAAGTATCGGTACCCCCAACTGGAGAGCAGAAGCACAAAATCGTCAGGAATGGCGGAGGACGCTTGAGAAAGTCCGAGGCCCTTGCAGGGCTGTAGCACCAATGATGATGATGATGATGTATAACAAAATATGTTTTTTCGTTTAAACAGTTATTCACTGGGTAAAAACATTCCTCAATTAGGAATTCTTTTAGCCACTTATTAAAAACTTTTTCTGTCTTTGCGTCCTTAATATAGCTTAGAATTTTATTATCTATTTTTATTCATGAATGAAGGGGTGAGTTTTCATAAAAAATACTATGGTGTCCAGGGATAAAGGGGTGTCTCATTTGAAACTATAGGATGGGACAACATATTGACAGATGCAGATCTTTGTTTAAAATTCAATGCGTGGTGGCTCCTGGCGGATTCGATTGGTGTGCATGACGTCGAATTGATGTGTTTGGATGCTCCCGTACACTTTCTCTCACTGCAGTAATATTTTCATCTAACCGACCACGACGAGAAGGTATTGGTGTTGCCTTGTCAATATCAGAACCGGTCTCCAAATTTCTTGATTAAATTATGAAGTGTTAACAAATGGCGCGCAATTCAATACCTATTGTTATATATATATATATATATATATATATATATATATATATATATATATATATATATATATATATATATATATATATATATATATTATACAGGATAAAGTTAAAGTTCTGATCTCGATTAAATAATTTTTCCACGTCTTTTGAGGTTGAATGTTAAAAACTTTACTGAAGACTTTTACTAGATACTTTTCCTACTTAAGATCTTTGCTAACAGTTTTTTTTTAACCTGCCTTTTAGTGACAAATTATACAAATCCTATACAATTCTGTATAGGACAAAACAATATATTTGTAATTGACATTCAATACAGATAAAGATATAAATAAAGCAATAAATCGTCAAATAGGATTAATTTTAATTGCATTATTAAATTTATTTTAGGTTCGATTTTGCGATTTTAGGAGCATATTTTTCTCATTGATTAAATTTTACTGTGTTAATAGTATATTTTTCCATTTATATCCCCCCAAGATCTAGCGAATCCGTCGTGTTGATAAAATAATCATCCTGAGAAGGGGCTAGCACCTTTGATGCAGCAACAAAAACAGGAAATGGACCCCGAAATAACACACATTTCTCGATGCGCATTTCACCAACCAAGTTGGCATAATCGACAAGTGCTTTAATTCGATTTAATCATTAGCGCGTTGAGAAACGTGTAATCTTTCGGCGTTGGCGGATAAATAATCATGTTTTAAAGTTTGTTATTCCATATAAGCACGTATCTTAATCGGATAAAGGCCTTATCAATTCATAATATTGTTTCACCGCCTAAATCATTATAAAGCCTCAATGGTACGTAAAAGATATATTGTTGTTTCAGACAGACGCTGGAGAGTGTGCTGTCGAAAAGTCGTAGCCAGGGCGCGTTCGGTAATGAGAAAACTGAGTCGCTGTTGCCGAAGAAAACAGTCAATCTACGTCGGTCTCATACTCACAACGAAATGCCTCGGACCATTGCCGATTTGAGGGCCAAGTTGCAAGCACGAGGAGAATCAGAGTGGAGAAAGCGTGTACCGCAGAGCAACAACGCCACAGACGAGCTGAAGCTGTTGAAGGAAAAGAACAGATATAATGTAAGTGATTAAGTTATTTTCATATTAGCGAGGATTTTTGAACTACTTCTTTCCGTGAAAACCACTTTGTTTAGAAAGTAATTCATTAAGAATATTCAACGCTAAAAAATTAAATTAAAAAATTCTTCTAAAAAATTAATGATGTCCCTTGACTTCCAGGCAAGGATTTGAGTAATAATTTACTTTAACGTAAGACTCCTTACACAATTTTAGTTATGACCCTTCCCAAATTTTGGGATCGCTGAACACGAATCGGGCTTTAAAATTTCCTAATAAAGTAAATGACAGCTTCAGTGAAAGGAAATTTTCTTCAACTTTTCCACTGAACACATCACAAGTCAATGACAGCTTCAACAAAAGAGAGTTTTCTTCAACTTTTCTACTGAACACATCACTTGACGGTGCATTTGGTACTTAACCTTGAGCCACGTAAGCTTGATTGGAGCTTATTGTGCATTGTTGGATCTAGTATTGTGCACTAGTTAGTTTTTAATTGTCTTAACATTTGTTAAGCAGTTTTCTTGTCAGCAATATGGTGCAGCAGCACATATAGTACGAGACATTAAAGCTTTTTCGAGTTGTTTTATGATCGGTTGATAATTTTTGTACGTAAATTGAGTTTTATCCAAGGTCTCGTATTTGGCCGTTATTTACTATTTTGTGTTTACTTACTTGAAGAATAAGACCTTACAAATTACCTGTAGGTAATTCGTGAGGACTAAAGCAAATAATTGTTGTAGAATTTACAACTGTAATGCTAGAAATGCTTGAAAACGCGCGTGATAGCTTGATGAGGCATGTGAACTTGTCGTTGAATACAAAGTAATAGAGGACATTTGCAACAGTTTCGTTATTGTTGTCGACTCGACCTCTCTCCGTAGTGCTGGTGGGGACTTGGCCCCTCCTTTAGAATCACCCTTTTGGCTCCTCGGGCCACGCCCTTTTGGACTCCTCCTTGGGCCACGCCCTTTGGGCCGTCCCTAGCCACCGCCTTTCCCCTCCCATTCGTGACGGTGCCGAGGCGAACCTCGCGGGCTGAACCCGATCCGTGTATCGGGATGGAGCATCGCAGGCCTCGTGATGCCATCCAGGATGCACCTCACCGCACTACGTGACGGGGTGATCCGCTGTGCCATGGCGCTGCTGCTGTTCTCATGTCCTCATGAGTGCGGGTGCTCTGGATCCCGCGGTGGCTACTTCGGGACACCACCCTTCTAGCACTGTTTTTTCGTTGATTTGTTGTGAGCGTTTCGCCCGGTATCCTTCCACCTACACTAGGATACTAATCCTGCGGTGAGTGCTATTCGCGGTGCTGGAGTACCTGTCCACAACCGTAACCTACTGAGAAAAAAGAACGGAGTCACCAATATTTCCTGTTCCTCGTCTGGCCGACTTCCCACTTAGACTGGTTTTCTACCGGGAAGGCACTGGCGCTCGCAACAATGGTGACGATCCAAGGCACTGGATCTCGTATCTCGTCGACCAACCCATGACGCTTATAACAGCCTCTCGCTGTGACTAACTCTTGCAAGTCATCCCTGGTGTTTGGTCCTCGCTGCTACGTCCCCCAATGACGTGATGAAAACTGCGTTATCCCTCGATGGTCGACGGGCAAGAGTCGTGTTTTAAAGTACTTAGGAATGCCTTTAATAAGTAACTTATATGTAGCTGGGCCACATAAATCCTCTAAAATCTGGTGTCCATTATTGATTTATTTGGATGCTTTAGATGGTTCTCGTTCTGTCCCACGAATACTAGAGATCTTGCGCCGTTTCGTCTTCCAGTTTTATACCTTTTAAAAGAATAATTTCTTCTAAAAGGTATAAAACTGGAAGACGAAGCATTAGTCAATCACGACAACACCGAGGTGGGGTGATCTCGGCCAAACCCCGATTGGTCAGCTCTAGAATACGAGTGAATAGTAACTCCGCCCATTTTTTGTTTACCCCTAACATTTGACATTATTGTTAATAAAAACGTTATTAGTCTTCAGTTTTAATTTTGTTGGTGTTTACTGATTCATTAGTTCAAAACGCTAATATAAACTAATTTGGAACACAAACTCTAAGCTATATCTATCTATCTTCATTAATCTTATGCTCCTGTGCACATGTTCAAGTTATTTACCTGCAGTTGTTTCTTATTCGATTGCTAACATGGAAAATTAATGTTCGCGTTCGAATGAGAAACATTTCCTGCCAACAGTTACGATACAGTTGCTGCTAATCAGCTCCGAATTAGGAACCCATACAAGGTATTAAATACTGTATATTTTGTCACCATAGTTTTTGATCGTGCACACAGTTCACAATATCGAATTATGACGTAAAATATTTCCGGAAATGGTCTGATTAGATCACTCAACTATTATCTTGAGGCGTTTATCCTTGAACGGGAGTTGTTTCGATAACTAATGTAGCATAAACATTTCGCGACGTTCTATCATTTTATGATATCCATGGAAATCATATTACAAAACATATCTAATTAATATTGAGTTCACTAGCAGTTATTGCCTTTCACGGTATGCATTCGTTTTTAACTACTGAGAACAAATTATGATAATGTCAATTTACACTTACAGAATAAATTAATAATTAATGCGTGTCACTATCTATGTATGTTTATGACAATGAAATATACAAATAAAGTACGGTTTTTTTTTATTTACGTATATATTTTTTTAAAGAAAAATTGATGATGAAAATCTAAATTTTGTGTATAAGTTTAAGTTTTTCTCGGAAACTTGATTTTTTTAAACCTCTTCAATCTTTGGCTATAAAAATGTTGGGTCATTTTTTTTTAGTAGAATATATACGAGTATAATGGCTTTATCCATTACCAGATAATCGATTAACTTACGATTTTATGTCATAAAGTAAATTTCTTTTATTTATGTCATTGACTTAGTTATAAACGTAATAAATAAATATAAAAAGTTTTTTGATACAACCTGTAATAACTTTCTAGGATATTCTGTATATGTGCAGCTCGTCAAGAATAGTGTCAAAACTGCGATATCGGACCGATCACGAGGTGCGCAGTAAATAGCCTGGTCTTTACTCAGTCGAATTGCGACCTTTACAGAGTGAATATCGATGAATATATCATATACGAGGTGTGTTAAAAAAATAATGAGAATTTTCGTTTTTTATTCATTCGTCTACATCAATGTTATCCCCTTCAAAATAGTCCCCATTAGATATTATACCCTTATGCCAGCGCTTCTTCCAATCCCCGAAACACTTCTGGAACTCGATCTTTGGGATAGTGTTTAGCTCTGTCAGCGATGTGCTTCTAATCTCATCTATGCTTGTAAGACGACGGCCCTTTAGGGTTCTCTTTATTTTTGGGAACAGAAAAAAGTCACAGGGAGTCATATCTGGCGAATATTGAGGCTGGAGCATCATTAAAGTGTTGTTTTTGGCCAAAAATCCGATAGTGTTTTTCGTATTGCTTCACGCAAACGGCGTTGAAGTCGAGCTTTTCTCGGTCTTGGCGATTCAGAATACTGCCACCGGGACGATTGAGCCTTAGTTTCGACGTCATATCCATAAACCCATGTTTCATCACCTGTTATGACACATTTCAGTAGTTTTGCATCGTTGTTGACTTCATTTAGCGGCTCCTGAGCAACTTCCATTCGCCGCTGTTTTTGTTCGAAATTCAACAATTTTGCTGCCACGCGTTTCATACCCAAAACACCCGAAAAAATTTCCTGGCATGAGCCAATTGATATGCCAACATTATCAGCGATTTCTCTGATTGTAGTTCGGCGGTCGTTCATAATTATTTCATTCACCTTTTTCACGTTTTCATCGATTGTTGATGTGCTGGGGCGTCCAGAGCGCTCGTCATCCTCAACGTCTTCACGGCCTTCTTGGAAACGCTTATGCCACTCGTAAACCATTGTCTTACTTATAACAGACTCACTCAAAACATTGCTGTACTTTATTCCATTCTTATATCAAAATTTAATGCAAATTCTCTAATCTATTTTTTAAATAAATACATAATCGCTGATCATACCAAAACACATGTAACCTTTTTGACAGCTGGCATCAGACTAAACATCCGATATGGTTAACAATGTACATACAATACATACTTTTCAGACATGTTTACCAACACAACAACGAAAAAATCGCGCGAATCGGACTAACAACTCGCGAAATTATAAAATTCCCGTTAGTTTTTGAACAGACCTCGTATATACACAGAGTTCGATCTGGCCGCGCGTAAACTGCGATCATTTCCTTCCGAATGCTGCCTCACTCTTCTACGCAAACCTAGAGAATCTCACACTTTTTCCTATTCTTGACGAGCAGTAATTATGCTGTTTTTTTTTCTCAATTTGACAGACTTAACACTTGGAAGATCGAAATTAGTTTTAATGACCCCAATCCCCAATAATCTAACTCGCCGGTTCCATTTAATCTTGAACACGTGTAGCATTTGTATTCAATTCGTGCGTACACACAGTCGTGCATCAGGTGTTAAGGAAGGCGTAAGTAAGTAAACACCAACGCGTTCCTCGTATGTAACTCTGTTTGTCAATAAACATTTTGCTGTTTACACAGAACGTATAATAACCCACGGTCGACGGGTTCGTTTTATAAACACGGGATCACACATTATCCCCGTTATTTGATCTTGAAATTTGTGCTGGTACACTTGTCTAAATATTTGATTTGTTTTAACGCCGACTTTCCGAATCGCTGCCCGGGGTCTCTTCTGTGATGTATCTAATTTGTTAGATAAGTTTTCAAATTGAAACCTTGAAAAATTACATACCGGTGAAGTAATCTTTGGACATCATCATTAGGTCATCAGTCCTAAGACTGGTTAGACGCTAACCTCCAGCTTCTCCTATCTTGTGCTAACCTACGCATTTCACTAATTGTGCTACAACCTACATCCCTTACTATTTGCGAGCAGTAGTCTAATCTAGGCCTACCTCTGCCTTTCTTCACTCCTATTTCTGCCTCCAAAATATCGCGGACGATTCCCCCATGTCTCAGCAAGTGGCCTACCATTCTATCTCTTCTCTTCTTTAAGTTTTTCCACATACTTCTTTTCTCGCCGACTTTTTCCAATACTTCTTCGTTTCTAACCCTATCAGTCCATGGTATTTTCATGATTCTTCGGTAACACCACATCTCAAAAGCTTCTAATTTCTTCCTACTTGCTTCCCCTACCGTCCAGGTTTCGCAGCCGTATAGTGCCGTGCTCCATACATAGGTTTTCAAAAATCTCTTCCTTGTTTCTAAGTTTATTACCCCCGAGCATAAAAGTGCTTTCTTTTTTTTAAAAGCTACTCGACCCTGCGCTATTCTTTGTTTTATGTCTTTATCGCTTCTTCCATCCCAATTTATTTTACTTCTTAAATATGTGAAGTCTTTAACTTCCTCCAATCTTTCATTATTAATTTGTACTTTCGTTTTTGCTCTGCTCTCGCGCCCTCTGTACACTAACACCTTAGTTTTGTTTTTATTCACCCTCATTCCGTATTCCTCTGTCAACACTGCCTCCATTTCGTTCAATGCTGATTCTAATTCCTCCTTACTAGATGCTAATACTGCTATATCATCCGCGAATCTCAGCATTTTTAGTTTCTGTACCTGTACTCTAATCCCGAAATCCACTCTACCTTTTATCACATTAATCGCCTCTTCGATGTACAGATTAAAAATTAGTGGTGATAGCGTACATCCTTGTCTTACTCCTTTCCTAATACCTACTTCCCTTTTTTCCCCTTCTACTTCTATAACAGCAGTTTGCTCTTTGTATAGATTGTGTACTACTCTCCTATCTCTATACTTCATTCCCGCGCTCTTTAGTATCTCGAACATTTTTTCCCATATTACGTTATCAAAAGCTTTTTCTAAATCTACAAATCCTATATAAGCGTTCTTTCCTTTATCTATTGTTTTCTCTAACATTACTCTTAGCGCCAGAATAGCTTCGCGAGTTCCCCTATTTCGCCTAAACCCGAATTGGTCTTCTCCTAGTATTTCCTCCGCTCTATTTTCCATCCTCTTCTGCACTATTTTAGTTAAGATTTTTGACGCATGGGAAGTTAGGCTAATCGTTCTAAAGTTCTCGCATTTGTCGGCTCCTCTCTTTTTCAGTATAGTAACGATAATGTTCCTCTTATAATCCTCCGGCATCTCGCCCGTTTCATATATGTATTTTACCAGTTCAAACATCCTATTTACTACTTTCTGTCCCGCACATTTCAAAATTTCCGCCTGTATTTTATCTACACCCGGCGCTCTATTATTCTTTAGCCCCCTTAGTGCTATTTCAAATTCCTCTCTCAATATAGGTTTTCCTACATCTTCCCTATCGATGCTAGATTCTTCCTCTAATATCTCTCCTAATTCCTGACCCTCGTATAAATTTCCTAAGTACTGCTTCCATCTATCCGCTTTCTCCTCTCTTCCGATCAGTATGTCCCCCGATTGACTCCTAACGTTTCTACTTATTGTTCCTATATCCCTGAAGTTCCTCTTAATTATTTTGGAAGCCTCATCGGTCTTACCTACTTGCAACTTATCTTCTACTTCTTTGCATTTATCCTCTATCCATTGTTCTTTCGCTTTTCTACATTTTCTAATGATTTCCCACTTTATTGACTTATAAGTTTTCAGTCCTTCTTCGTCTCGTCTGTTTTTGTAGCCTCGTCTCTTTTGCATTAAGTTTAAGGTTTCGTCCGTTATCCAGGGCTTCCTAGATTCCCTTTTATCGTGTCCTAAAACGTCCGTAGCCGCGGAAGCTAGACTATTCTTGATACCCTCCCACTCAGTTTCTGCGTTCCTGATTTCGTCCTTACTCGTTTTATTAATTAATTGATCTGTTTTCTCCTGGAACTTATCTTTCATATTCTGATCCCTCAATATGTCTACATTTATACGTTTCTTATCCTTCCGGGTTTTCAGATTTTTGAACTTTAATCTAGCTTTCATGACTACCAAGTTGTGGTCGCTGTCTACATCTGCTCCTGGATAACTCTTACAGTCTTTTACTTGATTTCTAAATCTCTTCCTAACCAGAATGTAGTCTATCTGATACCTGTCTATCCCTCCTGGCATTTTCCATGTGTACCGCCTCCTAACGTGATTCTTGAACAATGTGTTCGCGACTACCATCTTGTGCTTCTCACAGAATTCTATCAGTCTGCTACCTCTCTCGTTTCTGTTTCCTAATCCATAAGGCCCTACAAATTCTCCTTCTTTCCCCTCACCTACGACTGCGTTAAAATCTCCTACTATTATTAAATTTTCATGACCCTTCACAAATCCTATTACCTGCTCTATGTCCGAATAAACGGCTTCTAACTCTTCCTCACTATGGCTAGAAGTAGGCATGTATACTTGCACTATTACTGTTTCCACTGGCTTCGAATCTAACCTAACCATCATTTCTCTCTCGCTGTATTGTAGGTAGCTATCTACACACTGTCCTGCGTTCTTCCGCATAACGATCCCTACTCCCGCGTTTCCATTTACCGATCCTGTGTGTATTACCCTATAGTCACAGCTCCAAAAATCTCCTACTTCCGGCCAGCGCATCTCACTTATACCTACTATATCTAATCCTAATCTATCCATTTCTATCTTCAGATTTTCTAGCTTCCCTGCCTGTCTCATGCTTCTGACATTCCACGCTCTAACTCCGCTCTTTGGACATATTAAATGAATTTTATTTAATATGTTTATTATTTACATACAACAGCTCATCTATTATTTTAGGCGTAGTATATTCAGCAAATAAAGTAATTTAATTACGCAATATTTGTGTATTAGAAGATACAAATTGGCATCTATTTAAAATAAATTAATAATGATTACGGTATTTTATAGCTAAATATTTAATTTAGAACTGAGAATTTTTTTTGAAGGTCATATGAATTAACGAAGTGATTTTGTAATTAATTATTCTTCGAATTCTTTAATCAATATCGATTTTTTCTGTTTCGAGAAAAGTTTTGCTAAATTCGTTTCTTGCTTTTTTTTTGTCTGAGCCTATAATTAGAATTCTAACTAAGATCTGTCAAAACCAGTGTTGTACCGTGTGTGTTGTTATTATCTCTATTACAACGAGAGAACAGGTTTATTTCTGATAAAAGCAACGCGTTATTTGACCTTAATTACTTCTTCTTTCTAAAGTAGGCCTATGACCTGTTCTTCTTCGATGAATATCATCGGTACTATGAGCTAGATCTGTTTTTCACAGAGGGTACACAGCTAACCTGGCCCTCTAACCCTCCTCTTTCTTCCGGGCTTGGAGCCGGCAACAGTACTACTGGGCTACTCAATACACCCAGCAGTACTGCAGGCTGAAACGGTAACGGCCGCGGCGTTTTCAAGCGATAACCCATCCAAGTGCTAACTGCCCCCGAGGTTGCTTGACATCGGTGATCGGACGAGGATCGATGTTCAACATGGGATGGCCGTTGCCCCAATAACAACAATAATTATGAATAATTATAACTATTTCATCATAAAATACGACATAACAGTAACAAGTTATACAAACGGGAGGGCATGTTAAAATATTGAATTTATAAAAAAAATTACATTACAAAAATTATATTACGACGATCACGACTTTCTAGAAATCTGCTTTCTGTGATTTCTAATATGTATAAGGTTGGCAAAACAACAATATCGTTAGCAAAATTGACTATTTCACTGTTTTAAGTTTTATTAAAAAGTCATATGTACATAATATATTTATTAAACAATGGAGGCCCCGAGGCATATGTGTCTCTCATTGCATCCATAACTTTTATTACACACAATTTCGTTTCATAGTTGGCCATGAGTTAACTAAGAAGGAAAGTAAATAAGCTTTCTAAAAGGAAAACAATGTATTACTTCCATTAAGCATATAAATATTAAGCCAAATTTAATCCAAATGTGATGGGTATTTGGCAAATAAACAAAAACGTTTAGGGCTTTAACGTACTCTTGATTTTATACAAATCCATTGTAAAATTATCAATCTTAATTTTCTGGATGAAGAACAGACAGCATCTCATATAAATTTCATACATATATGTAGCTGTATATGAGATTTATATAATAAAGTGAAAAAACTCATATAGTTGTATAGAATGTATAGAAAATTGTACATCCTTTCAAATTAGTTATGTCTTTTAAAGGTATAAGTCTGAAGGGGCAGTTGCAGAATTCTACTCAAATTATGTCATTTTATAGTGTCAAAGTTCACTACAGAATATTCCCTTTTTAATTAATGTAATCTGCAATTGCTTTTCACAAACATAACTAGTAAATACATCGATTCCAGTAAGCAATAATATTACTAATAGAGTAGTAGAGCAAAGGGGCTATCAGACCACCCTCGGATTTGTCCGCGGACATTTGATGCGGATGGCATGTGGTCATTGTTGATCTGAAGAACTCTTGGCGCAGGTGTAAAACAGGTCTGTACAGGTATAAAACAGGTGTGTATTGGTTTAAAACAGGTATGGTAACCTGTTTAATGACGTCATGTTTTTTTCCTAATACCACTATACCTGTTTTAAACCGATACACACCTGTTTTATACCTGTACAGACCTGTTTTATACTTGCGCCAAGAGTTCTTCAGATCAACAATGACCACATGCCATCCGCATCAAATGTCCGCGGACAAATCCGAGGGTGGTCTGATAGCCCCTTTGCTCTACTACTCAATAGTAGTCTCACTCTTATAATTAATATTTATTTCTATATAAAGAAAATAAATATTGTCGATTTCACAAGAACTGTACTTGTTTTTACCATAAATGATCCCCACATATTTCAACGACTGCCCAACTGCAATAGAACCCTATTAAACATTACTCGCATTCAACTTGATCTACTTTCCTTTAGAACACCCTGTGTATTGTGGCAGTCCAAATAAGACGTGCCTTGAAAGTTGTTACGAACGATTTGCCTTCTAAGGCGTACTCTTTGACGCTCTTAAGCAGGGTTTATTCACATGTTAATGTTAATCACCGGCTTCCGCTAATAACCGCGTCTAACAGTACAAAAAATCCGATAAAGTGCGTTCCATTGTAGCTCGACAACGGCGAATTGATTTTACAACGTCTTAACCGTAAAAAATGTTACGTAATTCGATTACAATAAAGGCCCGTAATTGAAGCGCTAAACGAAATGGTAATTGGATGAATTGAACGAGATTCAGTACCGTGATTGGATTGTTGACGTTTTCACGGTAGAATTCAGGGGCGTAGCGTGAGAAAAGAATCTAGGGATATATGACAAAAATTTTATAAGAAGAGGTATAGTCGGATGTATGTATGGTAGGCCATATGAAAATGGTAAAAATAAAAAAGACACTAACCTAAAATGATTATGTCGAGGTATATAACCTAATTTTTAAAATGAAGATAAATTTTTCCGTCTTTGTTGCCCAGCGAAAACGTCTATCACTGTTTCTTCAAATGTTGGAGACGATCTCATATATTCTAACAAGGCACTTTCAATATATATTAATGCTAAAGCTGGCAGTCTTTCTTCTGTTGAGAATTTCGCAGATAAGTCTTTATTCTCTTTAAATATGAAAATGATCTTTCCGCAGAACTGCTTGTGGCAGGAACATTCAAAATTAAACGACACAATTTTGATGACTCCGGGAAAACAGAAGATTATTGAAGGGACATAATATATTGGCGAAGCTCAAACACAGTGCTCTTTTTCATATAGGGAACACTATAAATCACTGAAAGTTCACTTTTTAAACGATTTGTGTCAAAGAATGTTCCATATGTATCTACTAAAGAAGAAAAAAGTTCGTCAGGAAAACGTCTCACGAATAAAATAAATTGTGTGGAATCTAGATTTAAGAATTTCAGTTTACAAATTTCACTAAACCGTTCACTAATATTAAAAGTAATAACGTTCAAAATTTCATAAAGCAATCGTGCGTAGGTGCCTTTCTTATCTTCTTCAGGAATTAAATCCAAACGCATTATTTTACTTGGTGGTTGATTTTCTAACACAAATCTGTCCATACGGTCCCAAATGTCACTCAACTCGTTTCTCATTTTTTGAATATGTGATTTGAAATGGGCGATTTGTTATTGCAGTAACTAATATCTGATATTTTTGTCTGTAGAATTTTAAACAGACTCTCGGAATGTGGGAATATTGCAGAAAACACTGCTAAGAAAAAATTAAAATCGCGCAATAAAGTTAAAAGGCCTCTAGCATAAATAACGGTTTCTCGATCCCATTCCTCATTTTCATTTTCCACAATTACCTGAAACAGCGCTTCCAAATATTATGTTATAGCGACAGTTACCAAAATGCGTTCACATAATCGCATAACTGAATCCGGAAATAACGACAATAGCCACTCGAGGTTCCACTGTTGACTGCGTAAGATCACTGACCTTTTGGCCCATCTAACGCGTAGCTTGGATGTAACGTGGACCATCGCATTTCAGCACTGCAGTAAGTATCGCGGGAGTCCAATAATTTCGGCCGCCTTCACGGCAGATTTGAAATAAAAAAAAGTTAGTGGTAGCGTTTAAAGTAAATAATGTATGTTTGCGGTCGGTTTAAAATAATAAAATAATTGTAATAATTGAATAAATCGATTGAAGTTTTAAATAACACTAATTTGCCAACTTTTTAAACGATACGACGCATCACTCGCATCCATGTACGTTACACCCCTGGTAGAATTGTATCATTCGATAGTGTGACTTGTCATCACATCAATAATGGAGTAGAGTGAAATCTCCCTTAAGCAGAATGCGCGCGCATTCGCGGAACAAAAATGTCCCTCTATCCGGACCTATCATAAGAAGCAAAGCCAAAGAGATTGCAGATATCTTGAGAAGTGAAAATTTTAACGTCTGAAGAAGGATGGCTCGAAAAATTTCGAATTCGTCACGACATCACTTTTATGTAAATGCATTTCTGTAGAATCCGCCAGCGTTAACGAAGAAGATGCTGATAATTTCGCCGAAAAATTACCCTATTCGAGGTTATGACCCAGAAAATATTTATAACGCCGATGAGCCTGGGTTGCTTTTTCGCGCATTGTCCAATAAAACGAGAAACGAGAAAAATGTACTAGGCGGAAAAATGAGTAAATGCCGATTGACAATCTTGCACTGCGTCAGCATGGCTGAAGATAAAGAGCATTTAAGAAACTGGGTAATAATCCACTACCTGTCGACTAAAAATCTAATAAATAGAACTGAATGGCTTGTGAAGTTACTCCAGCTCAATAAAAAAATGAGATTTCAGAAAAGAAAAATTCTCCTTTTTATGGGTAATGCTTCTTCACATCCCAGACACCTAAAGCTGAGCAACATAAAGATATTGTTTCTTCCACATAACACTACAGCAATTTGACAGCCTTTGAACCAAAACATTATTCAAAATTTTAAAGGGTTTTAAAACCATTTAAAAGCAGAATGCTTATTTTGAACCACATTCTGGCCTTACTGGATACTGTTAACTCCGTACAAGATTTAACCAAATATTGAAACCAAGTCACTGACGTAACCATCAAAACCTGCTTTTTCAAAGCTAAATTTCGTTTAGATTTAGAGGATACTATACCTCCAGAAGAAGAGATTCCATTCGCTGTCTATGCACAAATGCATAGAGCATTTATCGTAACGGGCAACAATGACGTTGTTCTAGAAGATTTTATTAATTTGGACGATCGTCTTTTCGTTGAAGATGATGATATTGATTCTGCAACAAGAAGTGCTGCTTCGCAGTTTTCACAACCTGAGGAGGTCGAAGACGAAACAGAGGACGTTGTTTTGGTGGATTGTCCAGTAAATAGTCAGGCAGTTACCATGACGGCAGTGAAAAAATCTGATATCGTTCGCAAAGAATCAAGGCGACTTGAAGGCTTATGAATTTGCAGATTAATAAATAGTAAATGTACTTAGCTGATATCTAGATGCCTTTGGATATTTACTAATAAGTCTTCTTATAGCGAGGGGATGAGAATAAAAATTATAATTTAAACAGTGTTAATGTAGTAGTAACGTAATCAAGAATGTATCCAATTATTACATATATTTATTATTTAATAAATGGATACTGAAATAGCTATCTTATTCTTATTACTTCTATTAGGAATAAATTATACGTAAACAAAAAAAATCTTAGCCTAATCAGCAAATAATTTCCGACTTTGTAATTACATATTTAGAGGTAAAAGTATTTTGTTTGTACTTGCTTTAAAAAAAATAGTAGTTGCACAAAGGTTTTATGAAAGCACTAATAGTTTCGCAAATGTCCTTCGTTGTATTTCACAATGAAATAAAATTCTCGATTATTTCCTTCTGTTATACAGGGTTATTTACAATTATTTATAATTAATTGTAAATATAATAACTTACAGCGAACTGCTAAGTAAATATAATTACCAAAAACTGAAAAAGAAAAACCATATAGCCATAATTCAGACGATTATATTATTAATTAGGAGTACATTTTAATTCCAGTTTTCTCCATTTATTTAGTCATTTATTTTTCTTAGTTTTTCCTTTGTTTTTTAATTGACTTTGAAGTGGGCTGGAACCATCGATGTAGCAACAGTGGTCATCATCAGGAGATATTTGAAACTTATATGTTAACGATCGCGATAGTGCAATTAATTAGAACATGTTATCTGGTAAACATAACTAATAACTAACTACTATTACCTTCGCTCAAATCCCAGCATCAGAACTGACAATGCCAATGAAGATCGACGTTGTGCACCCTGATAGCTTTTAACTTGAGGAGTTGATTAATTATGCGGTTTTTTTTTTCATATTTTAATAAGGTCATCTCTTGCATCGGATGATTCATAGTGGTAAATGTGCGCACGCATGTGTTTGTTAGTCACCACACCACGCCTTTGAAATTAAGTTGGAATGGATCGTTTCACCGGTGGGCAAGGTGTGTGAGAAGCTTTTACGAGAACCATCGTACTGTCATAATAGTTCGTCGCCTATATCGAACACACTACCGCTGTCACGACATTGATTAAGTTCCTCCAGCTAAATTAATCAAACTGTGTGTGAGTAAATTTGGAAAAGAAGACATTACCATTAATAAAAACCAACGGGCCGAACCAGAAGAGCAAGAAGTATGGAACAAATTGAGCGCGTTCGTGTACATTCTGGCAAATAATTAGAACTTTCATTCTTACTAGATTTAACTGGTGCAAGCTTTTAAGGTTGAATATTATCCAATTGGATTCACTTTTGGGCAAGAATTATTCTAAAACTTTTGATCCTATTCGCCGATGAGGCATTTCTATTTACATGGATATGGAAATAAACAAAATTGCCGGTACTTATTTATAAAAAACCCTCGGGAGAGGCATCAAAATCCCTGTACATTCTCCCAAGTTAACGGTATGGGCGGCAATGAATGTATGTGGCATAATTGAGCCTTACTTTTATGAAAATGCAAACAGTGTTGGGCGCACCGTTACTTATCTTCGATATAGAGATATGCTAAAGAATTCCGGCAAGATGAGGCTACAGCCCATGCTGCAAATTTATTAATGAAAGCCGTTGAGCTTCCGTAATGTTCCCTGAAAAAGTGATCGCTAAGCGGGGAGACATTAACTGGCCGCCAAGAAGTCCCGATTTAATGCCGATGGATTTACCCTTATGGGGTTATTTAAAATCTAATTTGTACATTGATGCTCCAAGGACTGTGTTTCAGTTAAAAGCCAGAATACGCCAGGAAATTCAGAGGATTGAACCAGCATTATGTCGACGAGTTATTTAAATTTAAATAAAAAATAGTGAATATAAATATGTGTCTTTTTTAATAACCGAGTTGTATTCGCCCAAAAAGGGCAAATATCAGGACACATATTCTCTGACAGAAGATAATGCAGAATATACTTCTACTATAAGCAGAAGTATATTTTGTATAGGGTCGCATTTGCTGCTATCAAATGTAAAACAGTTTCTCATAAATACAGCCGAGACGCATATGAATTTTAACTGTTGTACGTTCCAGTACACTTTGAAAATGTATAATTCGCTATAGTGTCCTATCTCGTCCTTATAAATTATAATTAATTGTACCGGAAATTGTTATCGACTAGGAAGTGGCGCTTTCATTAACGGCAGTCAAACTACAAACTAAACCATTTGTTGTCATTGTGCATTTTCCATCGCAGTCAACGTCGAGATTCACGAGCAACATGCCAGGGTAGGACTTGCCCCTGTGGTATACTTGAAAATTGCATAAATTACATATATTAACTTCAGGGGCGTAGCGTATATGGATGCGAGTGATGCGTCACATCCCTTAAAAAATAGGCAAATTACTGTTATTTAAAAGTTCAATCGATTTATTCAATTATTACAATTTTTTAATTATTTTAAACCGATCGCAAACATACATTATTTACTTTAAACGCTACCATCAACTTTTTTATTTCAAATCGGCCGTGAAGGCGCCCGAAATTATTGGACTCCCGCGTTACTTACTGCAGTGCTGAAATGCGATGGTCCACGTTACATCTAAGCTACGCGTTAGATGGGCGAAAAGATCAGTGATCTTACGCAGTCAATAGTAGAACCTCGAGTGGGTGTTGTCGTTACTTCCGGACTCAGTTATGCGATTATGTGAACGCATCTTGGCGATTGTCGCCATAACATAAGGAAGATTTGGAAGCGCTGTTTCAGGTAATTGTGGATAATGAAAATGAGGAATGGGATCGAGAAACCGTTATTTGTGCTAGAGGCCTTTTAACTTTATTGCGGGACTTTGATTTTAATTTTTTCTTAGCAGTATTTTCTGCAATATTCCCACATTTCAAGAGTCTGTTTACAATTCTACAGACAAAAATATCAGATATTAGTTACTGCAATAAAAAGATCGCCGATTTCAAATCGAATATTTAAAAAATGAGAAACGAGTTTAGTGACATTTGGGACCATATGGACAGATTTGTGTTAGAATATCAACCACCAAATAAAATAATGCTTTTGGATTTAACTCCTGAAGAAGATAAGAAAAGCACCTACGCCCGATTGTTTTATGACATTTTGGACGTTATTACTTTGAACATTAGTGAACGGTTTAGTGAAATTTCTAAACTGAAATTCTTAAATCTAGATTCCACACAATTTACTTCATTCGTGAAATGTTTTCCTGACGAACTTTTTAAATGATCTTCTTTAGTAGATACATATGGAACATTCTTTGACGCAAATCGTTTAAAAAGTGAACTTTCAATGATTTATAGTGATCCTGATATGAAAAAGACTACTGTGTTTGAGCTTCACTAATATATTATATCCCTTCAATTATCTTCTGTTTTCCCGGAGTCATCAAAATTGTGTCGTTTAATTTTGACTATTCCTGCCACAAGTAGTTCCGCGGAAAGGTCATTTTCATGTTTAAAAAGAATAAAGACTTCTCTGCGAAATTCTCAAAAGCAAGAAAAACTGTCAGCTTTAGCATTAATAAATATTGAAAGCGCCTTGTTAGAAGATATGAGATCGTCTCCAACATTTGAAAAAACAGTGATAGACGTTTTCGTTGGACAAACAAAACCCCAAGAATCGATCTTCATTTTAAAAATTAGGATATATACCTACCTCGGCATAATCATTTTAGGGTACCATTTACCATTTTCATATGACCTACCATACATCCGAGTATACCTCTTCCCCTTATAAAATTTTTATCACACCCTTAGATTCTTATCTCAGCTACGCCCCTGATTAACCTTAATACAGATTTGGTTTAGAATGTAAGGTTCCTTATATAGAATATAGAATTTCAGATCCCTTGAGTTACACAATTTCAGGG
Source organism: Rosalia funebris (assembly GCA_037954035.1). Lineage (NCBI taxonomy): Eukaryota > Metazoa > Arthropoda > Insecta > Coleoptera > Cerambycidae > Rosalia > Rosalia funebris. The sequence goes on from JAZFAV010000015.1 coordinate 40,725,259, forward strand.
ATCTAAAAAAAAATATTTACATTTTGAACAAAGCGTATTTTACATTTCGTTTTGCAACGTACCCGAAATAATGGAAAAACCGAAGATTTGAGGTCAAAATATGTGAAAGCACTACGATTGTTTTCTTTAAGTATTTTTAATTCTTAAGCCAATTTCAGTACTATACCGTCTTTTTTTTTTAATTATCACATTTATTTATGAATTAAAGTTAAGAGTTAAGTCCGAGTACGAGGTTTTTCGCGGTACTGAGTAAATTTTAAATTTAACACTTCTCTAAATTAAAAAATGTGAAACATGCATTTATATAGGGTTATCCAATTCTGGTTTCGGAAAGTAAATAAAAAAAAACACAAATAATTCAGATTTTAAAATTTTTATTTCATTATAAAGTTTGGTCTTTGCCATTATGTGTGGAATACAACATCATTCAAATGTCCTCCACGGGACCTTTTGCAGGACTCAATCCTTTTGAGGTCATTTTCGATGACTTTTCCGTACATTTCGGGCAATATCTCGGCCATGACTTCACGAATATTGGTTTTCAATTGCTCCAAATTTAGAGGATTGTTCGCATAAACACGATCTTTTGCGTAGCCCCACAAAAAAAGAGTCTAAAGGTGTTAAATCACAGGATCTCGGAGGCCAATTTACATCCGCTAATCTCGAAATTACTCGTCCTGGAAATTTCTCTTGCAAGAGAGCCCTACTTCTTCATGCTGCGTGACTTGTGGCCCCATCTTGTTGAAACCACATATCGTCCGTATCGATATCTTCAATTTCGTGCCAAAAGAATTCCGTTAACATGTGGCAATTACGTTGAGAATTGACTGTAACGGTAGCTCCTTGGTCATTCTCAAAGAAAAATGGACCTATAACACCACTAGACCACAACGCGCACCAGCCAGTGACTTTTTCTGGATGCATTGGCTGCTCTTCGACTTGAGGGTTTTCAGAGCCCCATATACGGCAATTTTGCTTATTCATGTATCCACCGAGGCAGAAATGGGCTTCATCGCTGAAGAAAATTTTGTTGGAAAAATTGGCATTTTGTTCTTGTTGTTCCAGTACCCAATTGGTGTATATTCTGCGCTGTGCATGGTCCGCAGGCTTCAATTCCTGTGTGACTTGGATTTTGTAAGGATGAAGGTGCAAATCCAAATGCAAAATTCGCCATAAAGAGCCATAAGTCAAGCCCAATTGCTGAGCACGACGTGGAATTGAGAACTTTGGGTCTTCAGCCACACTCTCAGCAACAGCTGCGATATTTTCGTGATTGCGTACATTACGATGATGCACAGGCCTTACAATATTCGTGACCGATCCAGTTTCTTCAAATTTTTTCACTGTGTATGCAATTGTTCGCTCATTTGGGCGATTATGACGACCATAATCTGCTCGTAACACGCGAAAAGTGGAAACGGCAGAATCACCGTTTTTGTAAAACAATTTTAACGCGTTCTGTCGTATAATGTTCCATATTGTAAAATGGCAAACCTTTAACTAACCAAAAACCAGTTTGACAGACAAATACAATTGACAGCTGTCGAACAGCAGGGTCTTACTTTCCGAAACCCGAATTGGATAACCCATTACAAGTATACTAGGAGTATTATACACTAGGCGTTCGTAGTTATACTAGTAAATATTAAAAATTGTTCGTATCACAACTGTAACACATATTACTTAATTATATAATTAATAATTATAATTGCATTAATTTGTTAAGTGTATTTGTTTTATTGTTATAATGGATTATAAGTAGTTGTGTAAAATGTTCAAATACTGTAAAGATTTATACACCACTTGTGGTACATAAATGTCTCTACCTCACTATCGGTAGGTAGGTAGATACCGGCATCACCTATCAATCACTATCAATACTTGCCTGATGTTTTCCATACATGCATTCTATTAAAATAGTCTTTAAAATACAGTTCTTCCTATTTGATGTGTAACACTGACTAGCTGCATCTCATTACAACGTTATTTTCACAAGCATGTGCTATATTGTAACTAATGTGCTACTGTAACTAATATGCTATACTGTATATTTTCGATGGGAATAGTATCGGGCGTCTATGATGGTCGCCCAATAGAGTTTGTTTCCTTCTTTTTTTAATATAGTTTTTTTAAACTGTATTTCAGCAAACGAAAATAAGGCATCTTAATTAATATTTCTATACATTACGATTTCTATATTCACAATATTAATATAACAGATTTATTCAAGTTAATTCAAGATATCTGTTAGTGTAAATAGATTACGTTTGAGTGAATGGAATTCCTCTTGTCCACCTAGGACAAGAGGAATCCTTGTCAGACAAAACATCGTTAACCCGGCCAGAATTGATTTTTTGGTTGCATCCAAATTCTTTATTTTTTTTTGTCCTTATTGAAAACGTTTTTGGATCGTGCTTTAAATTGAATTGTAATTTGTATCATAAAATGTTTGGTAAATTGTCGTTAATGTTTTCAGTTCGCATCTCTAGCCTTACTTTTTTTATTTGCGATTTTTCCTTTTCTTCTTGAATCAGGGGTCTTACATCCAACTGTCAAACTAAGGACTTTATTTTTCGAAAATCTTGCAAATATTAAAACTCTGTCTCTAATCCCGTTTCCCATTGTGCACGAATCTGCTGTGGAGGTCTTGGAACATTAATACCAATAACTCTTTCTCCAATTATTTCTCCTTTAAGATGTAATGCAGGATGTATTCACGTAATATGTATTCAATTAGGAAGCATATCGATCAAATAACTTATCCCCATTCATCTTCAGAGTTTTCTACATCAATATTGTCATTCTTTAATCATTTAATGGTACTTGTACCATACCACCATACTAGATATTGATATGATGCACCTTCACGTGTACTTAATATTGGAAGAATGACGATTAATGACACTTAGATGAATCATACATTTCAAGGAATTAGAAAGGTACTGTGGTAGTCAGTATTCAGTAGCAGCGCAGTCCTGGGTAATTCTATAGAACACCCCCTTCTGGATTTTCGCGTTTATTTTTTTCATGGGCGTGTTATAGGTTGCTATAGGAACAGTTTTTCACAAACGAAACTGCGCAAATTAATAATAACCCATGTAGCTAACGGGAGGTGGGAGCGAATAGGGGTACTGGGTGGGATAAACAGGTGTATTGAGGAATATTAATTTAGCAAGGGTACATTAAAAAAATGTAATTTTTTTAAAATATTCAACATATAGGGGTAGTTTTTAAGGGTTGAAACAATATTTTTATGTGTGGTGAAAGGATGTGGCATTATGTGCACATACACCGCAAAATTAAATATCTTGTTTTTTTTTGTTAAATTTTGGCGTCTGCTGTTGAAGGGCAAGGGATATATTTGGTATATAAATGATCAATGTTCAAAAATAATTTACAAGGCATACGATATTGTTATCGGCCGAATTTGTGACCTTAACGGAGTTATTGTGAGTGACCTAATTAACCGAAGGACTAGTAATAGCATTAGACAGTGATGTCTGCGCTTTAGGTAAGCAAGTAATTTGTAGCAATTGTAGCCTATATTTAATTGTAGCCTGTATATTATGATAGTTGTACAAAAGTTGTGATGTGGCAACATGGTAACTTTGGTGAACTACAGAAACGATTAAGTAAACAGTAAATCAGCTGTGTCCTGATATGTCATATCAGTCCTGATATGTCAGTATGCTTATACTCGTAGGACTCCCCAGCGTCAGTAAAGGTCTTAAAATACTATTAATAAACCAATTTTAACTATGGTTTAAGAACCACAAAATGCAAAGTACGGCCCTGTCCACTAATCTCGATCAAAATGTTATCTAAAATATTCCGCGATAAATCAAACCATTTTCTTTATCGCCAAAAGCGTTAGTCACCACCGATTTGTCCATAAGCCTTCGCAATATCACCGAAACATTCCACAACGTTAAACGTTGCAGCCCATCGAGAAAACTCAAAATTAACCCGGGCTGAACGCCCAACGATTTCCACGCGTACACGTCCGCGAGCTGACTCAGCGGGAGACGTGCCGAATGCGCTCAGTTAACATTTAAAATGTACCTAGTTGTGATAGCCTTCGTGTGGATAGCGGTCTGTTACTTATTGTGTCGTTCTTCCCGGCAGGATGAGCTGTCCGAGAAGTCGCTGTTGGCCGCTAAAAAGGACGAGCTGGACGCCGCAGCCAAACAATGGAAGGTCAGGGTCGAGAAGTCCGACGCGGAAAAGTTCTCCGTGGCCGGGAAGATGGGCGAGAAGATCCGGGACGCCGTCCCCACCATCAACATCCCCGCCGCCGACAACAAGAAGAGAACACCGCAGGCGAAGAGGTTCAAACTGAAAGAAGGTAAGAGTGAAAAAGTTCCTCGAGTATTAAGATAGTTTCTCCGGAAACCCACTTTTCTATAGAATTTCATCAAGTTTCGGGTAGGCACATAAAGAATAAACTTCCCGAAAGAAATTACTAAATTGAAAAATTTTTGCCCGTACAGTAAAGGAGATATTCACCATCAAAGTTAGAACTTTTTGCATGGTTTGAATGTACCAGTTGACTAAAAGTTACACATTTTATATCGTAACTTGAAAACTTTTCTATAGATTTTTTCCAAAAACAACTCATCTATGAATTAATTTATTACGAATATTTTGAATTAAAAAAATCGGTTGTTGCTCGATCTGTTGAAAAGATAAACATTCAAAAAACAAATATGCCAGTTTAAGCTTTGTTCAATAAGTCGAGAACTGGTCAATTAGCTTAGGCAACACAGTGACATACGTTTTATCAGTCGCCACTTATGTTATTACTGCACATTCGTGACAAAATATCTAAAATTGAATTTAGTCCTAAACGACTTAACCTTTTTTATTTTTTCAAGTGAAGAACGTTTTCACATTCACATCTTAAATTTTTGCCAAGTTCGCTCAATTCAACAATACGTCGTCCAATGCTTAGGTTAGTTACTCTGTTTACTTTTCGCAAGATTCACTTTTGCAATACAATTTAAACGTTTCTGTATTAATTTCCGCTTTGCAAATTTTCCTTTATTGTCCCGCAACTGATCACGACAAAAATTAATTTTTTATTTTTCTATAAATTGTTTCACGCTCCGAAATATTTTGAAGTTAGGTTAAGTATAAGACAGAACGCAACGTTGCCATGTCTTTAGTTTCCACGAATAAACATGAAATTGTGAAAATGAACAAAAATAATGAACACTAGACTACTAATATTTCATATATTTTATATTTACTCGCGCATTTATTTTTGGACCGGACGGTACCGGAGAAACTACCTTAACTACTGTTTCTTTTAAAATTCATGTATTGCCTGTATTTAATATAATACTATCATAACTAATTTAGATATTGCGTTACGGCAAAGACATGCCTCATCGATAGACAACACCTGGAATAAAATCCTTGGATTTATCATTGATTTGTATCCAAGTGCATAACTACTCTCTGGAGAAAATCCCTCGGTGAAAGAGCTTAAACACATTGAATGTGATACAGATGAAGTTGCTGTTCTCTTAAAATTTGACGTACATTACATGAGTACTATTTTACATTAACTAAGCCGAGATTGTTTATGTACGACTTACAGAATTTTCTTTAATTTCATTAAGAACATCTTTCTCTATCTGAACTCGCCTCATAGTCCAGTCAAATAGGTCCAACCTCGGAATGAGAGTCAGAAAATTAAATATTTGCAATAACCTTTGTTTTGACATTCTAAAGACTAGCTCAAACGGCTCATATAATCTCGTGTCTGCGAGTCAAAATATTGAATATCAAAGGTCACAAAAATCCTTTTTTTTAATATCTCGTTTCCGATTCATATGACTTTAGAGGCTATTATAACACTTGTAGACCATAAAATTCTCTACAGATTTTGTCTGATTCATTTTTTCATACGACCAACCGTTCTCGAGATATAGCGCGGAAAGAGAGAGAATGCCCAAGCATATACAGGGACGGCCATAATCAAGTACCCGATTTGAAGCGTTCGTAATTGTTTTATCTGACAGCTTTCGTTAGTTTACTTTTGACATTTCTCCAGTGCACATATTCAAGTTTTATTATGAATCGATACACATTAGAGGAACGTGCAGAAATAGTAATTTTATTTATTAAAAACAATGAATCGGTTATTTCAACACAGCGAAATTTTCACCGAAAATATCCTTACCGTCCTGCTCCAACTGGAAAGACAATACGCCGCTTATGTCAACAATTTCGGCGAAGTAGGACAACGGCTGATGCAAGGCATATTGGACGACCACGAACAGGACGCTCAATTGAAAATATCCGGCGTGTAAGAGAAAGCATTGCAGAAGATCCAAGAACGTCAACAGAAAGACGCGCCACACAATCGGGCATGTCTCGGACGTCCCTGAGACGAATTTTGAAGTTAGATTTGCACGTATTTCCATACAAAATCCAGGTGGCACAGCAGCTTCTTCCCAGAGACCATCAATAACGCCTGCAATACTGTCACAGTCTCCTAAACCTTAACGACAATATTGACGATTTTCCACATAAACTGATTATGACGACGAAGCTCATTTTCACTTAAATGGATTTGTAAATAAGCAGAATTACCGCTACTGGGATACAGAAAACCCTCGTATTCTTCAGGAAAGACCACTACACCCTTCACGAGTCACTGTATGGTGCGGCGTCTTTGCCCAAGGTGTAATTGGTCCATATTTCTTTGAGGACGATGAAGGCACTGATGTTACGGTCAACGGAGAGCGCTATAGAGCAATGCTGAATAACTTTTTGTCACCTCAGTTGGAAGTCCTAGAACTGGAGGATATGTGGTTGCAACAGGACGGTGCGACTGCGCACACATCCAGAGAGACAATGGTCATGTTGCGCAACATGTTCCCTGCGCGATTAATTTCTCGATTTGGCGACTTAGCGTGGCCTTCGAGATCGCCAGATCTTTCGGCTCCTGATTTCTTCTTATGGGGCTATCTCAAAGGAAAGGTATACGCCAATAACCCTCAGAGGCTACAGCAGCTGAAACATAATATCCATCAAGAAATAGAGGATCTAACGCCAAATGTCTTGACTCGAGTTATGGAAATGCCGAAAAAAGAGCTCAGATGTGCATCGCAGTTAGAGGCGGTCATTTGACTGACATCATCTTTAATTGACTGTAGGCTTAAACTTTAAATACAAATAAATGTCCTACCCAAATTTTTTGCTTTTTATTTCCTTGCATTGTACACGGCCGCTACTTAAAATCGGGTACTTGATTATGGCCGTCCCTGTACATACATATAGTAATGCTATGTAATGTGCTGAACTACTTGTATAATTTACTTTACTAAGTTGATTATTTAATACTATTATTATTGTTATTACCGCCCTATCTTTGACAGAACACAAATGGCGCGCAATTCAAATCCTGTAGTTCCAATTGAGACACCCTATATAAGATAAAAGTACTTGGATGCTATTAATACAGTAAAAATTAGATAAAAGATGACTATCAGATAAATATTAGCTTACAATTAAATGATACTGGACGTAATATATGTATGTCATCTCTAAAAATTACCTATCCTATAATCCATTTAATTTTTAAGTTATGAATTCTTAAAATCATAATAACGAAGAGTAGTGATTTAGTCCATGATTGCCAGAAAAATTATCTATTAGTTTTCCAACCTTAATACTTTGTTTCTGTTAGACAAATATTATTGTCGTTTACTTCTGATTTCTTTTTATCGAAAAATCGTATCAGCTCTCGTGATACGAATACGATAAGTGGGAAAAAGAGCATGGACTACATGTAATTACAGGAAGTAGGCAGCATATCCCCAAGAAAATATCAGATAGAAAAAATTAGACATGAGACGTCAGGTATAAGTGACGAAAATAGTTGATACTATGGTAATGATAAAGTCTGCAAGGTGGTTTGCAATCCATAAACAATAATAATTTAAATAATATCATACATAGTATATTTGAGGTAGGCGATTTTCATTTTGTATCAGAAAAAATGTATATTAAGAGTTTATTTCCATCGAAAGAAACATTATTTTAGTCAAACTCAAATTTTCCATTTATCGATGAGTTCTATCAGCTATTCAGAAACTGATACAATAAGTAGGAGGACAATGGGCGAGATTATCACATATTAATACAGCAATTAAACAAATTATATTTTAAATATATATTAGACATAGGACGTTATATATCAGAGAAACAGTAGCAGATTGTGTCGTCCGAACTTTAGGTCTAAAAATTACTTGTCCAATAATCTTTCACTATTTAAGTTTTGAGTTACTGGCTGATTATAGAGAGATCATACAAATTATAGAGGGATTTAAACCAGTAACTTACAAGTCGGGAATCGAGAAAGGAACCACCAAACCGCACAGCGGTTATCAAGTGGTTCCCGAATAGCAAGGCTATTATATAATCGCTGTAGGAGACAACTGCTCCTCGGGCTAAAGCCCCGCCAGGCATTGAATTATACCTAACAGCGATCCTCGACCCCTTTCTCGTGTTTCTGCACGACCAGTTTTTTTTAAAGAGCCCGCCACGAGTAGGATTTAAACCAGTCGATGGTCCAAGAAAAGATAGATTGTTTTTCCAGACTTTTTCGTAATTTTGAAAATTTCGAGTCGTTGCTTCACTTTAGTATTTTTCTGTCATCCCTAATTTTCTTCAAAATTCAACAGTATAAGTAAATATAAATTATCATATTGCAATCTTCCTCGCAATATTAAATAGCTGACGTGAGTGCATAATCATCAATAGCTATAGATTCTGTGGATTAAGAATGAAAGCGGGCTATATAACATTCATATAAAATAGCTAAATCCTAAGTAATTATAAGAGCATTGTTTCTTTTACAAATATCTTAATACATATGACTCACAACAAAAATTATACTACTTAGTACTCTTAAATCGTCATTCTTTACAGATTTTGATGATTAATTTTACAGTAAATATTATTATGCGCTGATAAATAAGTATTACTTTATTTTTAGCAATGAAAATAAATATAATGAAATGATTATAAAACGCCCAGTAGATTACATTCTAAGATTACACTCGCTGATAACGATAAAAGAGATAAACTTAGGTGTTCTACTTGAAATACATAATATGTGTGTAATAGCATTAATGTTGTTTTATATTATATGTGCGATATGACGGAAGAAGGAACATCAAGTAAGTGGGATATATTTAAATTAAATACGCAAAATTTTAAACTTTAGTGCGTTTCTAAATGCAGTTTTACAAAATCTTGTTATTAAATCACACAAATATATTGATGAAAACATATAATATTTTTCCGAAATAAAACAAAAAATGCAGTCATATACACGTTATTTAATTTTATAGAATGTATCATAATATTCTCTATTATACATATACGAGTATGCAAGGTCAACATGTATGGAATAATATTTATGATTTCTTAAAAACACCCTGTATAAAAATATTCAGACAAAAGTTTTTCAGTTAAGTTTTTTGCTCCTTTATATAACCTTGAGTTTGTTTCGGAGCCAGTGATTTCTTTGTCATGGCAACAAATTTTGTTTTTTTTAATGGCACTACACTATTTTCTGTTCTTATTTGAAATCAACTTTTTTTCGCATACGGATATATAAAATATATATAGAATTGCATTACACAATTTTTTAAAAACCTAGCATTTCATTAGAAATGCAAAACTCCGAATTCAAGAGCATTGTCGAAAAGACGGCGGTGTCCAATGAAAATGTTGACCCTTTTGCATGTACTCGTAACTTCAACTTCTCGACGTAACATAAGTTATACCAGAAAAAAAGCATTAACCGTTGAGTGTTCCCTGAGTGAAAAATGATTTATTTATTTTAACAGGGACAGAATGAATCAAAATTTTAATAATAGTCTGATACTGGGATCGTAATAGGACATAAATCGAAGCCTGTAACTTTTTCAACGAACTCTATCCCAACCGAAAACCAATCGCCCAGTCTATAGTATGTAAAACTCTAAAGATATTTAGGAAATCAGGTAGTGTAAAGGATGCTCCAAAATTTGGACCTTAGAAAGTTGAACTTGAATAAATATTGAGAAGAAGACTGAAAATCCCCATATTTCAACGTGCCAGTTGTTGTTAAATCACGGTATTAGTAATCATTCTGTACATAACTAAAAAAGGAACATGTATGTCCGTACAAAATCGTCTTGTTGCAAGAAATGAACAATGATGCTTATGATAGCCGTAATGCATTTTGCGAACTTGTGATGGTCTGTATTAGGAACTTCCTTTACAATATTGTTTTTCCGACGAGGCCACGTTTTGTTTAAATGGTAAACTGAACAAATACTCATTGAATGGTAGAGTGCATACACAACGACCACAAAAAATAAATGTGCGGGCCGGTATCTATGACAACCACATTATCAGTCCATTTCTTAGTAACTTGACAGGAGACAGGTATTTATAACTGCCACAAAATAAAGTGATTCCCACCCTTGGAGTACCAATTCAAAACATCTGGTTTCAGCAGTGGGGTACTACCCCAATACCACTGTAATGTGCGGCGCTATTTAAATCAAGTCTTCCCACAGCGTTGAATTGGCAGAAGAGGGGCCATAGAATGGCCACCGAGATCTCCTGACCTTACAGCTTACGATTTTCTCCTTATGGGGACACTTAAGAACCAAGTTGTATAAAAATCGCCCCAAAAATCTTGCCAAATTAGAACAGAGCATAAGAGACGAAGTTGCGTTCATTTCTACATAATGTATTAGAAGTATACTTGGTGGCTTTTACGATAGACTGAGCCGTGATTGTCTCGCTGTGAATGGGGAAAACCTAGAGCATGTGTTGTCTTAAATTAGTGGTTTCCGATATTAACTAATTTTAGTGTACTATTTTGAAGTTCTTTTAGTAAAGAGTAGTTAGTTATTACAGAGTCGCTACTATTGCTGATAAGATACATTTTAAGAGTTGTTTAAGAGAGATGCAAAAGGGTCAAAATTTTCAATAGCACCGCCCATCTTCGCTAACACGAATTCGGAATTTTGAAAAATGTTTTTAAAAAAATTTTATAATGGCACTTCATACACATTTTACACGTCCGTACACAAGAAAAGGTTTGATTTCAAATAGGAACATTAAATAGTGTGGTGCCATTAAAAAAAAACCAAAAATGGTTGCCATGGCAATGAAATTACTGGCTCCGAAACAAACTCAAGGTTACCAAAAGGAGCAAAAAACTTTTGGTGAACATTCTTTTAATACGGGGTATTTCTAACAAGTTATAAACATTATTCCATACACATTAGGCACCCTGTATATGCATAAATACTTCAAGTAGTTAAATTGTTTTCTAAAACGTTTAAAATGCAAGTGAAATGAGGGAGAAAATATGTATTATACAGCTTGCCTTTACTTATGAGGAATATGACTGTGTTGAGAAAAATGCAGGTGTGGTACAGGCAAACCCAGCCTACTCCGCCTATACATTTATCGCATTGGCAGCCCTAAAACTGTAGGCGGAGCAAGAAGCGTATATTTTTAACATAAATTTCGTTGGTCATCCAAAATATGTTTCGTACTTGGTTCATTACAACACTGTTATTTTCAATTCTATTGTTTCAGGTTCCGATTCTACCCCATCCTCCCCCGAAAAATGCAGTATTTTTGATCTCACCAGGAGCAAATCCGTTCCTTATCCCCCCGTCTCTGACCATGACTCTTCAGGTAACACATTTCCTCCAATCCCAAACACGGACCACGCTAATCCGAAACCGTTTTCAGGTTCCGATTCTTCGACACGTGCCTCCGGCCGGAAGGTCTCCATACCCAAACCGGACGACTTCACCTTCAAGACGTTCTTTAAGAGCGTCGAACAGTCGAGCAACGTAGAATCTCTCGATTTCTCCCTTGAGGATTTCGATGCCGTCGAGAGGCAGTCCCTTCTAGTCATAAAGAAAAACGTTCAGGTGCAGAAGCGGAGGGGCGCCACGAAGAATCCCATCAAGGCGTTGGCGTCGAGGACTGATATCGCCGATGAGTACGTGGAGGTCATCACCGGCGTGGCCGAGAGAGAAAAGAAAAGACTGAATATTGAGAAACGTGAGTAAAACAGTACAGTAAAATGGCCCTTTTGTACTTACTAAGACGCAAATAAGAATACCTTCTTTGTAAGGTCATTATCTAAGATTTCCTTTTAGTTGTGAGTTTTAAAAAATGAATGTCTGTTTCATTTTATGTTTCACAAAAATATGTAAAGAGTCCCTAGCCTGGTACAGAGCTAATGACAAATCTCTTTGTCTTTTAATATTTCGTAAATTAAAGTTAAATTCAATATTGTAAGCGAAACTGTAAGTAAACTAAAGGAAAATTTGTTTATCCATCTTGTTAATCATTAAATGATGTTTCAAAGCAAAAATATTGTTCCCTTAATTTTTTTCAAAACTTTGATCATTCGGTAAAAAACACCTGGCAATTATAGGATTTTCCTCGATAATTGAAAAGTGGCGATAGATTTTTTAAAAAGTCAGAAAAAGTAATTTTTTGTACTTTTTTCAAATTAATAGCGAGGGTAAAAAAAGTGTGCTCAAAAACGACATTCACGACAACCACCGATATCTCAGCAATGGTCGTACAGAGTCCGTTAGAAAAAGAACAAATTAAAGCTGAATAGACAGGACTAACATTAGTTTAGTTTACAAAAAATTCTGAGCCTGAGAACACTGGGAAAATCTTTGTCTCGCGGTATTTCTTTGGATTGCGCAGTAACCGTAGCTTAGAATTTTTTATCTCCAGAAGACTTCCAGCTAGAAACTTCACGTTTCAAAACGGTTTGTTTTTCATCTCGATACGACCATTTTTCATAAAGTTATGGTGTTCCAAAAATCACTAAAAAATTTTCGTAATTTTTTGTTTCCTTAATTTTTTTGACTAGTGTAAGTAGTAGAGCAAAGGGGCTATCAGACCACCCTCGGATTTGTCCGCGGAAATTTGATGCGGATGGCATGTGGTCATTGTTGATCTGAAGAACTCTTGGCGCAGGTATAAAACAGGTCTGTACAGGTATAAAACAGGTGTGTATCGGTTTAAAACAGGTATGGTGGTATTAGAAAAAAAACATGACGTCATTAAACAGGTTACCATACCTGTTTTAAACCGATACACACCTGTTTTATACCTGTACAGACCTGTTTTATATCTGCGCCAAGAGTTCTTCAGATCAACAATGACCACATGCCATCCGCATCAAATGTCCGCGGACAAATCCGAGGGTGGTCTGATAGCCCCTTTGCTATACTACTAGTGTATTTACCTAGTTTCTATCGATACTCAATTCTTCCAATTTTGAAAGCTATTTGATAGCCTATTAGATAAAAAATGTGCTTCCTTTTACTAGCTATACGGTAAATTTCCTGGAAGTATAAACAAAATTTCATTCTCTACGCAAAAATTCCCACCCGTAATTTAATTATGATGCGAATGAATCACAAAGCGTGTAATACCATGTGTGTATACGCAATTAATTACAAAGAAAACAAACACGCGTAGATTAAGTAATAAAATATATGTAGAATTTTGACGGCTTGGTATAGTCCTAACAAAAGTGGTAATGAAGATGGTATTGAAGTCAGTTTGTGAGGATGATTACCGGTATTTGATATTTTCTATAGGTTTAACATGATTTTGGTGGAATTAAATTAAAGAATTAAAATTTTCAGTGGCGAAAAATTCTAACAAGGCATTGGAAGCTTTGGCCGGCCTAGCAAGTAACGAGGACTTCAAATCTGTTGCCTTAAAGAAATCTTCTGCACCTACTCTTCTCCTTCCTTGGAAAGACCTGATCCTCCTGCAGATCAAAGGTCGTAGGCACGTGCAAACGCGACTCGTTGAACCTGTAGCCGGTAGCATCAACGAAGGCGACAATTTTATTCTGATCACGCCAACTGTGCTTTACAACTACGCTGGAGCATACTCCAACGTCATCGAACAGTCTCGAGCGGCCGACATCGCGAACCACATACAAAAAACCGGCGACATGGGCTGTAAAGTCAACAGAATCGTGACTGTCAGCAGCAAGAGCGGTTCCTCGAAACATGTGGATGAGTTTTGGAGGCTCCTTGGAGCCGAGGAGGTCCCAGAAGTGGTCGACGCTGGTCATCCCAGTGAAGATGAAACTTACGAGTCGAATATCCTACACACCAACATGATTTACACCTTAGATGGAGACGAACTTGTGCCGTACGAGAAGTACTGGGGCGCGATACCTAAGATTGAAATGTTACAGGAAACCAGCATACTAGTCTTCGATTTCGGTTCCGAAATGTATGTGTGGAGCGGAAAGAACGCCCCTCTCGACAAGAAGAGGCTCACCCTGAAGCTGGCCAAGGAGATGTGGGAGGAAGGCTATAACTATTCGGAGTGCAACGTCTGTCCGTTGAACATCGCCTCGATTTTAGGCGCGAGAGAACAGGAGAAACTACCGCTTAAAGGGGATAAACGACCCGATTGGGCCTTATTCGCCAAAATCACCCAACACCGAGAAACCGTTTTGTTCCGAGAAAAATTCCTGGACTGGCCAGACTTCTCTAGGGTGATCAGGGTAAGAAGCAACGACGATATAAAGGAAGTGAGCGCTTCATACGATATTAAACCTTGCGATGTGGGCGAGATGTTGAGCGAGAAAGAAAAACACCCCGATCTTGTGATAGAAAACATCCACCTGGGTAGAGGGAGTGTATATTTCGACGAGGAGACTCGGAGATTGTTTGAATACGACACGTTGGAATTGAAAGCTTGGAGGATCCTAGAAAACACGCACGAGGAATTGAACGATAAATCTATCGGTCAGTTTTACGATGGCGACAGCTACATTTACAGTTGGAAATATAGACAGACAGTGAAAGGGCGGGAGCTGAACGGGAAGCCTTCAAAATACGCACAAGTGGGTAGAGATCGTTGCGTCTTCTTCTGTTGGCACGGCAGCAACTCCTCCATCAACGAAAAGTGCACTGCCGCTTTTCTAACCGTTGAGTTGGATAAGCAAAGCGCTCCCCAGGTAAGGGTAGTTCAAGGTTCGGAACCCGCCGCCTTTTTGCGTCTATTCAACGGCAACATGGTGATCCACAACGGGAAGAGAGACGAAGCAGAGGATATGCAGAAGCCTCGACTCTTTATCGTGAGGGGTGAGGTGGAGGACGAGATATACTTGATGGAGGTGCCCTTGAGTATGAGCTCGTTAAGGAGCAGGTCTTCTTTCGTCATCATCGACACGGAAAATGAACAAATAACGATCTGGCACGGAGCCAAGTCGAGCAGGCAGAAGAGGAAGGTCATAATGGACGCCGTTTGTAAGATAATGAAGAACAAACCCGCGGAGTTATATTTGGACGAGTTCGAGGAAGATCTGGACGTGGTGGAGATGGACGAGGGGAGCGAGAGCGAGGATTTCTTCGACATCATGGGCAACAACAGGGAAGGCTATAATTCGCTGTTGAATTGCGAGGAGGGTTACGAGCACACCGTGAGACTATTTCGCATGAGTAGCGTCACAGGAACTTTCGTGGCGACGGAGATTTTGTGCCCGCATAGGAGCGAGCATTCTAGTCCGTATCCGTTCGTGCAATCCGAGTTGTACTCAGCTAGTCAACCAGGTACTTATTTTTTCAAACAGCATTTAAGACAGGTTGATAACGCAACGTAATATTTCTTTTAGCATTATTTCTGCTGGACAATCACTGTGAGCTATGGCTGTGGCAGGGCTGGTGGCCCGAGAAGGAGGACGAGTTGGACCCGAGCGATCAGACGGGCTCAGGCGCGGTGCGATGGCAGGCCGAGAGGAAGGCCGCTATGCAGACAGCTGTGGATTACTGGAGGAAAGTTCACGACGAGGATGAGCCGGTGGTGGCGCATCTAGTTTGGGCGGGACTCGAGCCCTTGCAGTTCAAGAACCTGTTCCCCACGTGGTGTGACAGGGAGGATGTTACCGAGCTAAATAAAAAGGTAAGGATTATTTTTAGGTTATTAATAAGTTGATTTCGTTCGTCGAGCAACCACCGCTGGTTTTATTATGTGCATAACCGATCGACCGGACGGCGTAATACACGTACCTTTATTCTGTTTGCGCTATCAGTTTGTTTAAGATAATTGTTGGTGTATAATATTTACGACGTGACATAAAATTTGCTAGCCTGTGATAAGCATAAAAATCTCTAGCGACGTTCGTATTACCTCAAGTGGTCGTACTTTATTGCGCTTTACGAGTGCGACACTAGTTATAACATTATTCGTTCAGACTATATTTGTTTTGCTATGCAACATCGTATAGTTTTTTGTCTAAAACGATGTTATGCATATCTTTTTTTACAATAGAAATACGTCTCAGCCAAATAATGTAAAAGTTGTGCCGCATTATGTTGATAGTTTTCAGAGCTGGTTCAAGGACTTGATTTATCAGTCGCCTAGATACAAAACTGGACAAGTCCAGACAAGCATAATATGAGATAATTAATAAAAACTTGTAACATTTTTATTCAATTGAATGCATTGACCAAATTTTGTAAAATGGATTATTATTGTTTTTAAATGATAACGAATCACGGTTTAGAAATCAGAAGCATCCTCAAAATTGGGAAATAAAATGGACATGTCGATATTTGCACCTAATTCTGTTTGAAATGTTCCAAAAACATGTGTATAACTTTGGAAAATAAATTTTATTTCTCATTATTATTATATTAAGTCCTTTAACTCGTACACGGAACTTAGGGCTTCGGTAAAAGCACGCCATCTGGTTCTGTTTTGCGCCATAACTTTGGCCTCATTCCATGTCTTTCCTGCCCTTTTTAACTCGTCCATCACTGTTCTTCTCCATGTCTGTACCGGTTTTCCTACTTTTCTAGATCTGTTTCGCAACACTATTGTTGGGTCTGCGGAGTGTGTGCCCCACCCAACTCCATTTTCTGCTTTTAATTTCAGATGCAATTTCCTTCTGTCCTGTTTGATGCAGAAGGTCGTCATTTGCTATGCGGTCTGGCCAGAATATACGAAGTATTCTTCATAAGCACTTGTTGACAAAGACTTGCAGTTTATGTGATAGTACCTTTGTGACTTTCCAGGCTTCACAACCATATAACAGAACTGACTTGACGTTTGATTGGAAAATTCGTAATTTTGTTTGTGTGGAGTATTGTCTGGAATTCCACACTGGGCCGAGTGAACTGAAGGCTTGCTGTGCTTTTCGTATTCTACTACGAATGTCAGTTTCTGCACCCCCACTTTTTGTAATGATACTTCCCAGGTAGGTGAATTTCTCAACATCCTCTATTTCTATGTGATTTATATGAAATGGGGGATTGTATCTGGTGTTAGTTCTCATACATTTTGTTTTATTGCTGTTGACTTTTAGGCCGATCTTGCTGACTTCCATTGAAAGTATCTGCAACCGAGTTGCTGTTTCTTGAAAAGTTTGGCCCATAAGGCACACATCATCTGCATATTCCAGATCGCCCAGGCTGGAGGTTAAGGTCCAGCGGGTACCTTGTGCATTGCTATTGACTCCTGATAGAATGTGATCTAGCACAATATTAAATAGAAAGGGGGAGAGCACGCATCCTTGCCTGACCCCAGAGAGTGTTTCAAATCCTTCACTATTGGTTCCACTATGTGCTACCCTGCAGTTAGCTTCTGCGTACAGCGCTTTTATGAGGGATATCACTTTTTCAGGAACCCTTCTTAGCTTTAATATTCTCCAAATGGCACCATGTGAAAGGCTATCAAAAGCACGTTCAAAATCGACAAATATTAAGTATAGTGACGTCCAAATCACTACAGATTGCTCTCTACAGATTGCTCTACTATAATTCTAATCATATTTATGTGGTCTATGCAGGAACAATTTGATCGAAAGCCTGCTTGATTAGGTCGGAGCTCTGGTTCGATCACATTTGTGAGTCTCCTAAGTACTATTGTGGCTAAAATTTTATTTATTGTATTTAGCAGGGTTATACCTCTCCAGTTCTGGCATTGAGTGCCATTCTCATTATTATTGAACAACACAGAATACATTTCCAAATACCAAAATTAATTGATTCTTCTTTGCAGTCGCCCTCTTCTTCGACTGCTTGTCCTCCATCTGAAATATTTTGGAAATCTTCTGGAAAAAAATAAGGCATCCTTTTCCCATTCCTTTCCCAAAGTGTTTCTAATAGTTTCGCTATACTTTTTTTTCTTGTCTTTATTAATAATCAGAACTCCTTTGGTCCCATTTGCGAGATGTTTTTCTTATTTTACATAAGCTTTTGAATATTCTCATATTTTCATTCATGTAAAATGCATCGCCACTTACAAGAGGTGTGTTAATTAAAGTTAAGTTATTTTTTTTAACAATGATTATTCTTTTTGAAGGTTGAAGGGTCAATATCCTGGTTGTTTTAAAACATTTTGAGTTTCTCGTCTCCAATCCCTGATTACAAAGTCTTCTCCAATTTCGTGAACAATAACAAACTTTTTGATCAATTTGACCAAAAACGCGATCATGGGGAATATAAGAATGCCCAACAACCGGAAAGAGCAACTCTATTTTTTCTACATGTAGAGGAGCTTGAAATTGTAACCCATAACTCAACATACCAATGATAGTAGAATTTTTGTTTTGTGCCCCACATCCGTCACATACATGTTTTCAACTGACAAAATCTACAAATTAAACTGCATCATGTGATGAAATATGTAGCTCGTATTGGTGCATCAGAAATGTCTGCCTTTACATCTAAGGCCGCAATGGATATGTCGGGTTTTTCATCCGAGATGAAATTTTAAACTGAAATTACTTTTGAATTGTTGGTATTTGTTGTAAAAATTCCCTTGGACCATTTACATTTTTAATTTATTACCATAACAATCTCATTTTTGAGGAAAGGGTGACTTTTCGGGTTTTGCATCTAGGCGACCGATGTAAATTGTAATATACTAATGGTCTGTTTGTCCCGGCCGATATTTTAGAGTTTACATTTTTAGGAGGGGAAGAATCCGGAGGAATTATTACCTCTCGAGCAGGAGCTGGCCCTCCTGTCCAGGACAACGTACCCCCTGACAGACCTACTGCAACGCCCCCTGCCGGAGGGGGTGGACCCCACGCACATTGAAAGATACCTCTCCCCCGAGGACTTCCAGGAGTTGCTCTCTATGTCCAAGGAGGAGTTCGACAAGCTGCCATCTTGGAAGAAGACAGCCCTCAAAAAGGAGAAAGGTCTTTTTTGACCAATGCTGAGTCTCCTGATCGAAAAACTGGACTACCTTTTCGGTGGATGTTTTGATCCCTCAAAGTCCATCGATTTTATTTAACATAATAATATGCGATTGTATTTGAAAATTATTTATTGTACGTGTTTTGTTTTTCTTTTTTTATTAAGGGACAGAAAGTTTCATATTTATTGTTTTATTTTACATATCAAATTTTAATGGCTTCAAGAAGGATGGGTGTAATATTGCCTTTTGAAATGTATTTTTATAGATCCATTATAATACCTATTCTAAGCGCGTAAACAGGATAACCTCAAGATAGATTGTTGTTCCGCCATTTTGTGTAGCTGTTTCGGGGCGATACGATTGATTACCACGCATTTTTCTATAGTCTGTTGTGAAACTAAGAAGGTACGTTTTTCGTCGTTTGTCACATTTAAGGAAACTGCCATTTACGATAGCTTCTGCTAGGTGAGAAAGTAAGTACTTAAGTTTTTATACACGTTTTGTTATTCATGTTTCGTATATTTTGAATGTAAAACTATCAAAATTAGATCGTTACGAAAACGGCGTTAATTCACAAAAAGAAAATCAAACCGGATATAATAAAAAAAAGCAATGAAAATAATGTTTCATGGACAGAAGTTTGTGTGGTTAATAACTTCGTTTGTTTATATCTATTGTTTATTCATGTAAATATATATTTAATATAAATAAATAAAAAAAAAACTAAATTTGGACGAAATTTACATAATGCATTAATTTACAGTCAAAAAATCTGGCCGACTGGTCACAAATACCATTAAACGTCTTGTTCAGTAATAGAACATTCATTATCATATTATATATATATTGTTTCTAACCCATCAAACTAAATATATATACATAAACCACATTTTCATAAACAATAAGATATAAAAAGTACAATAGGCGCTTTTATTATCCGAAAACAAACTTATAACTGACATATATTATTTAACGCTAAACCTGTAATTTTCTGTTCAAATTTGACAAATAATGAGGTTATGAATGATTATGGATGCATTCAATATTTGGTAATTTTTTACTTTGCATAACGTTGGATTTGTGTAGAGACTTTGCCATCAGTTACATAATTTTAATTGGATATCGAACCTCGATGTTTAACTGTATAATACACGATAAGAACTAAAGGTCACATAACCTCAAATTTGGCATTTGCGAGTTTGAGGTTATACGATACGTAACCTCAAATTCTTTATTCGTATGTTCGAGGTTATTTGAGCTTTGATCGGCTTTAGCGGTGTTGTTTTTGCTAAATGCAAATCTGTCAATGGAAAAGTGTAATATTCAAGTTACTGTAGGCGTCTGATGATAAACTATTAAATTCAAGATCGCCTGTTCAAGAGTCATATTTATGAATTGCTACTGAGTATAAAATAGATAGTTTTATACTTTTTGGTTGCCCCTTGTATATCATCATTTTATTATTTCGATTTCATATAAAATGAGTTATATTTCGCTAATTTATTTTCAACATAGGATTGTAATTACTTACAGAAAGAATACAGAGTGGATAAAGAAAAAGAGAAATTTAATTGGTTTGTGTTATAATATAACACTTACCTGTTTCTGTCGTTTCTGTAATGTTTTTAAGCGACATGTACATTCTTTCATTTAAGCGTATAACTCAAGAACAAATCAAAACAACTATAAACAACAATGTTTTTTTCTTTTTTGTGTACCCTGTATATTAATTACTCCTTAATTCTTCAATATTTTTTAGTGGAAGGTCAGCTATGACATGTTTCTGGGATTATATATTAGAATAGACACATTTCTTTCAGAAGATTAACGACACTATACAGAGGTGTCAAAAGAACTGATTGTACTGTTTGTTATTGCAGAAATCTGAAACATTCTTCTTTGTTACTATAAAATGTATTTGCATAACCTTTTTAGATGTTTTTCCCTATCAATAATATCAATTCCACATCAGTTAAAAATAGTAAACACTTATCTGGATCGGTCACAAGGAACTTACATTTTCTCTTTCTTTTAACTCACTCTGTATATTGTCGTTCATACATTAACATGTTTGTTAGGGACATTTCGAACATTTTAACTAGAATTACTATTATATAAGACGAAATCATGAAAGTATCGGAATGAAATATACAGGATGCACCAATAAAATCAAAATACTTGTCTTTTAGTTTCTCAAATTTCTTTTCGCTGATGATTTGATACGAATTATTTCTCGCACTACGTATGATCGTAAACACAGCGTCTTCAGATGTTTACAGTAAATAAGGAAAGTACACAGGTTGTTTCAAAATACTGAGTTTTTGTATTGTTCCAGTAATCAACACAGTTATTTATCACCAATGTTGCTGTTGGTGTTGGTCTTTCTACGTTCATAATCGTTAAAATTTATTTTTTTATAAATATACAGGGTGCGCCAGAGGTTCGATTATTCATTGTTTAAAATTACAAGATTATTTAGAATTATTTTCGTCAAAAGACGAGACGTGTGTAATTAAAAAATTGCTGCAAATATCCTCATACCGTCATTTCAGAAAATGTTTGAAAATAATGTGTATATATTAACTGAATATTACATTTTGAGACGGATAGCGTGGGAATAATAGTTCAGATGATTTTGAATGAAACAGTTGTTTCTATTTTTGAGTCTGTGCTCATATCGCCTACTTTATGGTAGGATTAAAATAAGAAATGGCCATACAATACTTGACACGTTCTAACTTGTTTAACTTTAAAAATTGTTGACGTTTTTAAGTGTCCCTTTTGTTTTGTGAAATTACCCGTTTTCGTGGCACAATAGTAATAATTTTCAATGATATATCTGTGATTAGGCTACGTATTTATGTTGATAAATTGTAATATATAATGCCGTTCAAGTGTAAATAAAAATGGTGCCTTGTAACTTTTGGAATTGAGAGCTCTCGTTTTTGAGTTGCCGAACTTTTCTAGTCTATGTGATCCTCATGGCACTGACATGTTAGTTTGTTTTTTTACGAGATGTTTTTTTTTCATGTTTTCTAATTTTTAATGTAACACGCGCCCGTGACCGCCCTACTAACGTTTTCTAGACGTGTTACGGAAAATAGGATCAGTTGGTACGTTGATTTTTAACCGCTCTGTAGATTTCGTATTAAGGCTTTTCTACCTACTAAAAATAAGGTCATCAATTTGTAATTATACTGTTGTGTATCATCTGTGTTTTGTATATATAACTTTTCAATTAATAAATATTTTCACGACCGCTGGTTTTTTATTTTTCCCGTATATTTTTCACTATCGAGGGCAAAGAAGATATAGAGTGGACCAAATAAAATATGAAAAACAATGGATTTACCCGTTGCCAAAAAGCAAAAATTTATGAGTAGACCGGAACAACGAAAAAGCAATACTAAATTTTAAGATTCTCTATGTTTGGCCGAGCAGCTTAGAAGTTAAATAGTCCAATATCGACCCTTTTTTGTTACTGGACTGTTTATAAACAATGAAGATTGATATACAATTAGTTTTATTCTACTGAAATTCTTAACCAAAATGAATCATTAACAGTATTACTCCTGTAGATGTTAAAGTTGCATCTATATTTTTCCCTTGAAGTGGGATTCAATGAGATGGGTAAGTACTGTCACTCACTATACATACATATACCTAAGAACAAAAATCAATTTATTTTGTGAAGTAGTATGAAAATAACTTTTTTTGTCATAGTTATAGATAGTTTTGTACAAAGAATTAAATAACATTAGTAAGTCCCAAAGCGTTCTACGAGGGTGAATCAAATATAAAAGAGACTTGATCCTGGGCATGCAATAGTAACGCGTGAGAGTTCCCGCTTCGTGGGGTGTTGGGTAGGGATGTCAGGAGGGGGACAGCAGGTGGGCGACCTCGCTCGTTCCTTTCAGTACCTGTCGTGACGATGTCTGAGCAGGAGGTGTCTACGTCAATTGCGCAGCGTGTTTTCATCGAGTTTCTCGCCACGGAAGGTGTAAAACCAGCTGAAATCCTAACGAGATTGACTGCGCAGTTCAAGGAAGAGACACTGTCCCGAGCTAGAGTGTTTGCATGGCATAAACAGTTTGTGGAGGGTCGAGAATGTTGAAAATGAGAACCATGACCGCCGACCTCGCATCAGCGACAACATCGTCCGCGTTCAACAACTTCTTGAGGGTGACAGGCGTCTGACCACCACTGAGATTGCATCTAAGGTTGTAATAAGTTATGGAAGCACTTTTTCGATCATCGCAGAGGAGCTAGGGTTTCGTAAGGTGTGTGCAAGGTGGGTCCCTCGCGTTCTGACAATTGAGTAGAAATTGCATCGTTTTCAGGCGTGTGAGCGTCTCCTAGCGAAATTTCGGGAGACGAGAGAGACTCTTTTCTCACTCACGTTATCACCCGCGATGAAACGTGGGTGCACCACTATACCCCTGAGTCGAAACAAGCGAGCAAGAAGTGGAGACGTCAAGGGGAGGCTGGGCCAATGAAAGTCAAATCAAGGCTGTCAGCAGGCAAGGTTTTGGCTACAGTTTTTTTTGATCAGCGTGGCTTTGGCTTGTTGCACCTCGATTTTTTGCATGATCGCAGGACCATTAATGCGGCGTACTACTGCGACATTTTAAGCGAAGTTAGACTTGCATATTGCCGCAAGCGACGTGACCTAATGATGAGAGAAGTGAAACTTCTCCATGACAATGCTCGTCCCCATACAGCAGCCCTAACCAGAGAGAAATTTGAGGAATTAGGCTGGGAGACATTTGAACACGCCCTATAGCCCCGACCTATCGCCCTGCGACTTTCACCTCTTTGGTCCTCTCAAGGAAGCCATGGGAGGGCAAAGATTCAACATCGATGAGGAGGTTGAGGCCTACGTGCGCAATTGGCTGTAGACACAACCAACTTCATTCTACTAGCAGGGCATTACAAAATTACCTATACGCTGGGAAAAATGTGTTTCCAGATCATGAGATTATGTAAAAAAAATGAGCTGTTATTCTTTTTTTTTACAAGTTCAATTAAAAAAAATAAAAAAAGATCGTTTATATTTGATTCACCCTCGTAAAATGATTTTCATTTCATAACATTCGAAAAGCTATCTACCTCCAGAACATACTTCACTTTCTTTTGCGTTTTGAGTTTATCATCATTTCTTTCTGGATCTATTCATAAAATTTACATTACTTTACGTTACGTAAAAGGCAAAGCTTTTGAATGTTATGCTTCTGAAACCAAAGCCCTATCCCTAAACCTCCATCCGTGGTTTCCAATGTCTGTAACCGTTCACAAAATATTGGAATATAGCAGTGAAATAATTAAACATCATATTAAGGAAGCGCAGGAGGCCCGCAACACAAACTGTTGCAGATGTAGAGAGCATAATACCAAAAAACGATCCCAGGAAACTACATATAGAGATTTATTGATGATGTTATTGGTTTCATCTGACCCAATTATTGCAAATTTGCGTAAACCTCAAAAGAATAGCAATCATACTCTTAACTCCGAAGTTCTTAGTCCGTTGCAATCTTGCCCAGCCAATTGGATGGTGAACATTGTGACGAGGATGATGATAAACAGTCGCACATAATTTCTGGCAATGATAGTGAATAGTAGAATACATGTATATCATATCAGTATGTAGGTAAGTTAAAAATTGGCTCTTCAAATAATTATTACTTAACCGAATCAACCAGTCTAATTTTTATTTCATTCTAATCAGCCAAAAGGCAAAAAAAGGTTAAATATTTTTTAATTGTTTAGGGTATATGTATATTATGTACATATTATTTTTGTTATTCAAATACATTTTTTGACAATTATTTGCGTACAGTTTTCAAGTTTCTTTATTTTAAATATTGTATTTTAGTTCATGCTGTATAATTTTGGTGGTAGGAGGCTGGTTATATGTTCAATTATTTATGCAGGATTGTGTCCCCTACAATATTTACTAAAGACGTATGTTGTAGAATAAGAACATAAAATGATTTCCTTAAAGAATACTTAAAAAGTAATGTTTCCTATTTTTTTTTTTTTTTGTTCAACGTCAGGCTTGGTTTGCTACCCATCGGATATATTTGGAATCAGCGAAAAATTGACAAGATAGAATCAGAATAATTATTGTGTCCTAAATCGGCGATTCTGCCCACTGTGTGCTGGCCCTCAATTTTTATAATGATAATAAAATTTATTAATCATTTTATATGCAGGATGTAAATATGGTAAGTTAGATATGAATAAAAAAAAACAATACATTAGATTACAAAAATTATATAAACGAAACATTCATAAATATTTAAAACTACATTATATAAACAAAAGATAAAAAGATAAGTTAAGAATAGGAAATAAATTAATAAATAAAAACATGCACAGGTACTACTAAATAGTAAGTTCAAATTTCTCTGTTCACTAATTCTGGAACACTATGGAAGGCTCCATTACATAATAAGTCTTTCACCATATTCTTATATTGCTTAATGTTTTGAATGATTCTAATTTCAGTTGGAACACTATTCTATAAAACTGAGCAATATTAATATGGGAAGTTTTTGTA
Source organism: Rosalia funebris (assembly GCA_037954035.1). NCBI lineage: Eukaryota > Metazoa > Arthropoda > Insecta > Coleoptera > Cerambycidae > Rosalia > Rosalia funebris. The sequence goes on from JAZFAV010000015.1 coordinate 40,751,063, forward strand.
TTTGCTTGTATCGTACATGGATATGCTAATATAAAAATAATTTTGTCAAAGTATCTTAAAATAATTTGACAAAATATAGGTAGGTATATGTATGATACACAGAATAAAAAAATAAAGCGAGATAAACTGGCAGACTATAAAAATAAATTTGGAAGTCGTCCTTAGGGCTTTTATATCAACATCATTTATATTATAAGCCATAAAATGTGCCCGTAGAGTCTTTACACATTTTTTTGTTCCTATGGTCAACTTAAATGGTTTTTCAGTAATTATTTATTTTAGCGTAACTCTCAAATCCTCACCAAAACTTAGCTGCTCCCTGTATCCGAAGATGTTGAACAAAAATCTAGCTTCAGTTTTTGGCGGTCGAACACAGTTTTCGAGAAACCGAATTTTCAACTTGCCGCACTTGACACCAATTTGTTCTTATAAACTAACTTTCACTTCACATTATATAGACACGTAATAATGTACGTAGATGCTACAACACTTCCTTTATACATATCATATGTTAAAACCATAAAACTTATTCATTTTCTTAATTTACTCATAATGTTTACAATTATGCACCTATCCATTTATACAAGAGTTTCAATTTTGAGGTTATAGAGGGCGCTTAGATAGCATCGCTATCTAAGCGAATGGGCGGCTATATGAAACTTGTAAACAATTCCAGATTCTGTTCAGCACACTCGAAAATATGTGAGAACCCAAATTTTGGTAAGTATTTGAGAGTTTTACGCTAAAGTTTACCGTTTCAACAAAGTAACAGTTTTAAGTTTCAACAAAGTAACCAATTTTTAATATATATAATTTTTAGTATATAAAAGCGTGAAATTTAACAATTTACATATTTTAACCCATTCAATATAATATCTATAATAGAAAATTTAAAATTCTACAAAAATGCCGACAGGTTCACTTTTAACATTTAACCAGTGAAGTAAATGATTAGTAAATTAATTATTTTAATTAATTATCTTTTGACTTCGTTCCCCTGAAACTTCTGACTGTAGAAGAGAAGGTAACACATAAAGACGAGTACGAATACACCTATGTTTAGAAAGAGGTACCAAATCCTTAATGCTGGGTCTCATACGCAACCAATAGGGGATCCATCGAATAAAGATATCTCTATACAATAGGATACTCATCTACATGCCAGGTGCGAAGACGAGTCCTTGACTTTTACTAACTTTCGCCTGTGCCTCGGACGCTGAACTGAATGCCTACCGTATATTGGTAAACAACTTTTAATAAAACTTTGCCATAGGGCAATTTTACTGACGAAAAATAGAAGATTGGGAAAATACATTATCATTGAATAGGAGAGGTTAATATAAGTAACAAAATAAAACAGAGGCGGTTTCTTACAATTTCTGCATATATTTTTATAATAACTAATAAAAATAGTAACAAATCACACATCATTTCCTTAACCTTGGTTAATCAACATCGAAGTAGATACATATATCACAGCGGTACAGTTACAATTTGTATAAAAATTACAGCCAAATTAAAGTATTATTAACAATTATTACATACACATATTCCAACATGAACATTTTATACAGTGAAAATATAAGAGTTCGATAAAAATCCGATCAAAACTGTCGACTTCGAGAAAATTGGAAACAACCACTTGGATAAGTCGATTTGGTTTTTTGTTTTTCAGGTGCACAGGGTTGGTTCTTCTTTTAAAGACAAATATTAAAATATATGCTACACTATTTTAAAAATATTTTCATGTCATGATACCCCAATCAGTGTTAATAATAAATTATTGTCATTAAACTTCAATTTTGCTGACAACTAACTGTTGAAATAAGCACAAATACAGTACTCTTGTAAAGTAGTGAATAAATGCGTTAAAAATTTAAGGAATATCTTTTGGGAAAAACTCTCGAAACTGTTAAATTTTATTTTTAGTTGTGCATTTCAGTCGCCTAGATACAAAACCCGACAAGTTACCCTTTCCTAAAAAATGAGATTGTTATGGCAATAGATTAAAAATGTAAATGCCGACATAGTCCAAGGGAATTTTTACAACAAATACCAACAATTCAAAAGTAATTTGAGTTTAAAATTTTATCTCAGATGCAAAACCCGACATATCACTTACAGTCTTAGATGCGAAGGCAGACATTTCCAATGAACTAATACGAGCTGAATATTTCATCACGTGATGCAGTTTAATTTGTAGATTTTATCAATTGAATAACATGTGTGATAGATGTGGGGCACAAAACAAAAATTATACTATCATTGGTATGTTGAGTTATTGGTTATAATTTCAAGCTCCTCCACATGTAGAGAAAATAGAGTTGCTCTTTCCGGTTGTTGGGCATTCTTATATTCCCCCCGATCACGTTTTTGGTCAAATTGAAAAAATCTATAAGAGGAAAATCGAAGTTGTTCATCCAAAAGAGTACATCAGTATGATCAAGAAGTTTGCTACTATTCAAGAAATTGGAGAAGACTTTGTAATCAGGGATTGGAGACGTGAAACTCAAAATGTTTTAAAGTAACCAGGATATTGACACTTTAAATTTTAACCTTCAAAAGTCATAATCATTGTTAAAAAATTACTTAACTTTAATTAACACATCTCTTGTAAGCGGCGAAGCATTTTACATGAATGAAAATGTTATGAGAACATTCAAAAACTTATTTAAAAGAGGAAAAACATCTCCTAAATGGGACCAAAGAAATTGATAATTGAAGTTCTGATTAATAAAGACATGAAAAATAGTATAGCGAAACTATTAGAGGAACACTATGGGAAGGAACGGGCAAAAGATTAATTTCTTTTTGAGAAGCTTTCCAAAATGTTTCAGATGGAGGACAAGCAGTATAACAAGAAGGTAACTGCGAGAAGAAGAATCAATTAATTTTGGTATTTGAAAATGTATTTTGTGTTGTTTGATAACAATGAGAAATAAAGTTTATTTTCAAAAGTTACATACATTTTATTGAAACATTTCATATTGAACATATGGATGCTTCAGATTTCTAATCTATGATTTGTTATCATTTAAAAATAATAATAACCCATTTTACGAAATTTGGTCACTGCATTCAATTGAATAAAAATGTTACAAGTTTTTATTAATTATCTCATATTATGTTTATCTAGACTTGTCGGGTTTTGCATCTAGGCGACTGATTTATTATAATATCAATACATACAGGGTGATTCGTGTAAAAGGTATAACACATCATCGATATTCTTTTTATCGAGACCCCTTTTTCATTAGGAAATGTGAAAAAACAGATTTATTTACATACGCTGCGATAATAATTACATTAGTACATTTTCCATTGTACAATACTTTGGGTCTGTCTATTGACAATTTATAAATAACATCATCAATAAGTAGTGAACTCATTAAATTATAGTAATTTAGAGACGTGGATAAGCCACCGAAAGGAAATAACTTGAATTTATCGTTCAGAATTACCACACATGTAAAAGAATGCCTAAAAGTTTTAATGAATTGACTATTTCGAAGACCACTGATAGTAATATAGTGAATATATATATATATATATATATATATATATATATATATATATATATATATATATATATATATATATAATAATTGATAATGTCTGTGTGGTAGAAACTAATGGAGACAAAAAGTTGTTTCTCAAAGAAATTTTATTACAACCGGCATACAATTTAATTTAAGTCATCGAGAAGAAATACCTTTCGATAAATGACTGCTCAATGGAATAGGGTAGCTGGACTCAATATTTCTAGAGAATTCTGCCAAAAATGTAATCATAAATGTGGTCTAGGATTTTATAATATAAAGTTTTGTATTGTTCATGTACTGCCTATAAGTTGATACAAATTTAGGCCAAAGAAAAAATAGAAAAAATCACAAAGTAAACACAGTAGAATCAAAAGAAAAACCGAATCAATTGGGCCACATCCAAACTTCTATAGACTGAAAATGACTTGATTAAAACAATATTTAGTGTTAGTGATGAATCACAATTCGATAAACGCGTTGTAGGTTACCATAACCCGAATAGTACGCAATAAAACAGAAGATTTCTATAAGGATTATTTCAAAAGGACTGTAAAATTCCCATAGGCTATCATAGATTGGTGTAGCCTGTCGGTGAGGAGTTTAGACGCCAAAAATATCAAGCATTTCTTAAGGACTCTCTTTTATCCAGCACAGAAAATTGTTTCCGAATGTAGTTTCATGCTATACGAGTATGACAAGATCCACCAAGAAATGGTTTGGAGATAAGCATATAATGATTCTATCTGGCCTATCCAGTTATCCATATCTGAATGTGATGAATACCGTATGGTATCTCAAGAGATTTGGTATAATTTTTCTCCTGATGTGACGCAGTATTAAACTTAAATTTATTCTCGTTTGTCTCAACATTTAGTTGTCAACAAATTTGAATATCTGATGACACCATAACTTATTAAAACCAATTGTATTATCAATGCCCGAGAATATTTTGAAACGATATAAAATATATTGTTGTTTGTCTTTAAATTAACAAATAAAATACATTGATAAGTCGTTTTGATAAGCCATTATGTTATTTCAAAAATAAGTACTTGTTCCAGCATTATCCATATTAACATTATCTATAGCTATTGGGACTCATATTATTTTGGATATAATCATTGTTGGGGTTATGATAATATTAACAGTTTATTTATATGGCAACACCCTTATATTTTTGTTCGTAATTTTCGGGTAATGATTTTATCAAATTTGTTTAAAATATTTATGTTCTCTGTATATCAAACAAAAATTTTTCAAATACAAAAGAAAACTTAATCTAATTTATATCTTTGAAAAATTTACTGACTGACAGTGACATTGTGTGGTGACATCCATCAATTTGGAGAGAGATAGAAGATAAGAGTGGGAGGAATGAGTGGTAGTGGGGGGGATGGTAAAAAGTATGCATAAAAGTAAATATAAATATATATTATGTATACTGTAAACACGAAGGTAGTGAATTTGTTACAGATTATGTAACAATAATCAAACTCGTTTATATTCTACAACGATTTATGGTAGACTGAGAGCTGCTGAGAGAATGACGACGATAAGATATGTAATTATGTTTGACTCCAGAAGTAGTATTTAGCTAACCATATATAATAGCAACCACATGCATGGCAGAAATAAAAATTCCCAAAAAAAATTAACACGGCTTCCTCCTAGTGAGGGGCATGAGCAGCTAGCTTATTTCAGACATTTATAACATTGTTGACAGAGATCTTAGGAGCACACAAGGATGTTGGGTGTTGTAAAGACATAAAGACATATCTCACATTATTTAACATAAAAACCAAAACCAGGGAATTATTTATAGTTGTCATGTCAAAATGTGGGATAGAAGTTATCATTCATATCCACACATTATTAAAGTGCGTCCAAACATTCAACACGGAAGCGTATCGTAACACCGACGCGTAACTTACTATCGTGACACAGTATCGCAACAGGACACTTTTCATCCGCAACAGAACATCGACGCGTAACATCGGTTCATAACACCACGTAGTCGTAGTCGTCAGTGGCGAAGCGTCCATTAAGGTTGTAAAGCTAGCTAAATTGCACAGCAGGCCTCGCGTACTCCCCTCTCCCCTCACTGCACCGCGGATCTCAATAAAGTCCTGGCGACGGAGAGTTAGCCCAGACCGCCTAGATAGCGCATACGCATTGCCGGTTACCGGCATGCCGACGCGAAGGATGATATGCAATCCTGCCAGCCTCACAGCCTTAATGGACTCTTCACCATTGGTAGTCGTTGTAGTCTCGTCGAGATACGTAAGGACGATGCGTAACGCACAGCAGTACAAGCCTTTGATGTGATGCTGAAAAACCAACAAGCTATGGACCACTCTGATGTTGCGCGACGATGTTACGATGTTACGCTGTGAGCCCTTTAAAGCCGGGTACTCACTAGCGAGCTGTAGCTGTAACTGTTGCACGTTACTGTTACCAAAAATCATAGTGTGTACGTGGTTCGTGAGCCTACCACGAGCGGAACACGTACAGCTCGCAGTGAGCCGACGATTGTCGGTTTTTGCCGCGAATCAAGGGGTCCTCGCAGTGCGTTCGTGGACGTCGAGAGCGAAGTTCGTTGCAACGCTCCGAACCAACAAGTATTTTCGAGCGTTTACGAGTATTCCTTTGATTTTAATTGTTTATTCGTTTATCATGAATGAATGGTCAGAGGATAAATGTCTTCTGCTGATAGACGCCTACAAAGAAAATAGTGTACTATGGAACCCTAAGGACAAAGATTATTATAAAAAACATTTGAAAGAAAACGCCTGGGCCAGAATCGGAGGTATTATGAATACAACCGGGGAAGTATGCAAACAAAAAATGATTAATTTATTGGCTTCGTACAGAAGGGACCGTATGAAAATAAAGAAATCAGCCGGAACAGGGAAAGGTAAATATTGTATTAAATACATCCATTTACTATTCTTATCTTGCCTCTCTTACTTAAAACTCTCTTATCTTGCCGATAAACGGAACAGTCTACCTGAGCCTATCCATAAAAACAAGCCACGGTATGTTTTGAGATTTTTTATTTGGAAAATAGAGATGAAATAAACTATACTTCATCTATTTATTTATTTATTTTGTTATTACTTTTACATATATCTATTTTAACTATTATATTATTTATAATATCACTATTCTCGGTATTTTCGCTATCCAAAGAGCCTTGGGGTGTGTATACCGAGCATGAGGAAGAACGGCTTAGAAAGTTATGTAGAAGCACCAGGGTCATTACAATCGTTTCAACTTCTTCTGGCTGCAATAAAATTGGCTTCTTTAGTATTCTAAAAACACTAGCAAGAATTCCAAATGCATTCTCGACCACTGTTTAGCCTCTTGATAGCCGGTAGTTGAAAACTATTACTTTAGATCCTTTCGAATGGGTGCCCGTGTACGGTTTCATTAGGTTTTCGCCCAAAGAAAATGCAGAGTCACCAAGGAAGTAGTAGGGAAGTAGCCTGTTCCGATTTTGTAGAGGTACGAGTTCAGGTAAATTTAAAGATTTCTCATCCATCATCCTTTTTAAACTACATCCTTGTAATACACCCCCATCCGAAATTTGTCATTGAGTCCCAATATGTACGTACATAAAGTTATATTGTGCGTCTACTAATGCCAACAATACGACGCTGAACTGAGATTTATAATTGTAGTATTCTGCTCCAGAATTGAACGGGCACTGGATAAGAATATGTTTGCCATCAATAGCGCTAATTGTGTGAGGAAACTGCCATAGTTTCTCAAACTCGTTACTGCATTTAAGCCATTCGTCATGATTTGTCGGCATCTGCAACAATCGATAATTACTTCATTTATTATTATTGATCATAATAATGAACAAACTATTTTGTTTGTAGGCGGAGAACCAGAACGATAACTCAAACAATGACAGTGACGCTGCATCACCTGGACCATTCAGTAAAAAGCTAAAATCAGATCCCAAATTACAAATGCTAAAAGAGGCTTTCAGCATACTGAAAAATTCGGCAAATAAACCACAACAGGATATAGAACTACGGTCTTTCTTCGATTTTATACAAGAAAAAATGAGAAACTATACAAGGGATACCAAAAATGCTATTCAACATGAAATATTTCAGATAATTATGCGTGTTGATCAAGAACATTGCAACTCGATACAAAATTATGGTTACTATTTAACTACACAAAGCCAACAAGCTTCAGGCCACTCAACTTCTTCCGCCGATACAAATCAAGAAGTTCCTTATTCGGATGTAGACATAGCACGACCTTCAACTTTTTCCTCCTTTCAAAACCAACAAACTCCTCTGCACAACCCACTGTACTCCCCATACAGTAACAGTAGCGACTATTCGTCAGATATGAATTTAGAGGATTATGTACAATTAATTGCAATATATAATTACCCACTGTGCTCCCCATACAGTAACAATAGCGACTATTTGTCAGATATGAATATAGAGGATTATGTATAATTAATTGCAATAAATAATTAATTGCAATAAATAATGTACATCGAAGAGACGATTAATGTGGTAAAAGATAGAGTGGATTTTGGGATTAAAGTACAGGGACAGAAACTAAAAATGCTGAGATTCGCGGATGATATAGCAGTATTAGCATCTAGTAAAGAGGAATTAGAATCAGCGTTGAACGAAATGGAGGCACTGTTGACAGAGGAATACGAAATGAGGGTGAATAAAAACAAAACTAAAGTGTTAGTGTGCAGAGGGCGCGAGAGCAGAGCAAAAACGAAAGTACAAATTAATAATGAAAGATTGGAGGAAGTTAAAAACTTCACTTATTTAGGAAGTAAAATAAATTGGGATGGAAGAAGCGATAAAGATATAAAACAAAGAATAGCGCAGGGTCGAGTAGCTTCTAACAAAAAGAAAGCACTTTTATGCTCAGGGGTAATAAACTTAGAAACAAGAAAGAGATTTTTGAAAACGTATGTATGGAGCACGGCGCTATACGGTTGCGAAACCTGGACGGTAGGGGTAGCTAGTGGGAAGAAATTAGAAGCTTTTGAGATGTGGTGTTACCGAAGAATGATGAAAATACCGTGGACTGATAGGGTTAAAAAGGAAGAAGTATTAGAGAAAGTCGACGAGAAAAGAAGTATGCGGAAAAACATAAAGAAGAGAAGAGATAGAATGGTAGGCCACTTGCTGAGACATGGGGGAATAGTCCGCGATATTTTGGAGACAGAAATAGGAGTGAAGAAAGGCAGAAGTAGGCCTAGATTAGACTACTGCTCACAAATAGTAAGGGATGTAGGTTGTAGCACAATTAGCGAAATGCGTAGGTTAGCACAAGATGGGAGAAGCTGGAGGTTAGCGTCCAACCATTCTTAGGACTGATGACCTCATGATGATGAAATAATTACCTTGATTTGTTCTTTCAATGCTCCTATCAGCGCCTGACACACTTCCGGGATAATTGAGCTTATGACTTGTTTGAATATGCAAGATAGGTATTGTAAACTTGTAAAAGAATCACCAGTAGCTAAGTATCTCAGCGTCACAGCTAACCTATCTTGAACCGACACTGCTTCTCGAAACGCAGTGTTTCTTCGTTCTATCTTGGGCCCGATTAAATTCATTAGATATTCACAATCAGTTGGAGTCATTCTCGTGAAATTTATGTAATGACCACTGATTTGTTGATTTTTTAAAATAAGAAGTATATAACTTCTTTCCCGATACATTTGATGAATCCACCATTTTCGTGGCCGTTTATAATTATCGGGTAAAGCATCTAGAAAGCATTTCGAAGATACTGACGGCATGATCAGTGAAATGTAGAGCAACCGCGGCAAGACTCGAGAGAAACCAGTACTTTCTTCTGAACAAATTGATGGGATTATCAGCCAAAGTCAAAATCAGTTTTATTATTACCACGGTAGAAGCTCGAAAGATTTACTTTATAGAATGATTAATGTGTAAACTTATGTTATATAATATGCTTTGGTGTTTGTTCTGTGTCAGAATTTCAAATGGTGGTTTTCCATTTAAGTCATGGTATTGGATCTTAGAGTCAAATATAATTTTCGCGTCAATCGAATTATGTCGGTATACCTGTATAATACTTTACCAAGTGCTAACTTGGGGAAAAACTATATCGTTTAGTTTGCTAAATATATTGCAAAAACTATAAACTTTTCTGGAGTCAAACCTTTAACATATATAATACGTTCTGAATCGATGTTACTCCTGTCACACAGCACTCCCACAAAACGCAAAATCGTTCGTTATCTTATTTCCATAGTCGGAATAAGCCGAGTCCGGCACCTGAAATGTCTCTATGGCAATACACTTTTTCTTACTTCGATTTGGCTGTAAAGTCTTACTCCTACTGTGATAACCACTGAAACTGGTCGGACTTTCGAGCTCCGAAACCTCTAGGAAACCCTGGTGCAACATCGCTCCGGAATGGTGGATCGTCCCGTACTTGTTAGGATAATTAGAAATCGACAGGGGCGCTGCCGAATTTTTAATAGTTATCGGCACTGTGTGACCCGCTAGGGTCTTCGCCGTGCTATAAGTAGGTTCTGTTACACCAGACGCCACGCCTAACGTATCTAAGTCTTCCGCACCAAAATTCGGAACTTTGTTTGTCGTGCAGACATCAGGGGGCGTTTTGTTCAGCAATGGTCCACATTCGGAGTCGTATTTGGACCCGGTGGTTGGAAAGGGATCATATTGGTGGGTTATTGGCCCCATGTGTCTCACCAAGTATTCCGTGGAGAAATGTTGTTGCTCTCGGAGTTTCCTGTCAGCTCCTGGTACCACTTGCCTAACCTGTGGATACAATATTTTTAGTTTTCCAGTAATGATCATTAAGCAGGCAAGAAAATGCATAAAAAAGACTACAGCTAGCTAATACGAGATCCAAACAACATAGCCTACAACCTATCACCATGTTTCACTAGACATAATCTATCTTCCAGTTATAAGTCAACAAGTACTTAACCAAAGAATTTTCTCCTTTCAAAGGAAAAAATGAATGATTTAGATTTTGACTACTTTGCAGTACTTCTTGATAGCTTAGTAATATAAGTAAAGGATGGATCAATAGTAGGTAACTCATTTGAATTGCTTCTACTTTTTTCTTAATTGTTTACTTACATATTGCTTCAGAATTATAAATAAAAATTGGGAAATTAATAATGGAAGAATACCTATCAGTTTCCCAACGCACAATAATTGTCGAATTTAATTTTATAAATCAATAATGAAGGCTACATAATGACAGTCAATGCGGAGTGTTACCAAATAATGTTAATGTTAATGGTTAGATAGTTTTTATTTCCAGATTCACGAATCCCTTGAGAATTTATGTTTTCAGCAGGATGGTGCCATGTACCCCACTGCTAAGTAGACTTTTAAGAACCGGGTTTCCCAATAGAATAATTTCTTAAAATTGCATCTTAAACTGGCCTTCAAGATTGCCCTACTTAACGGCCCCCAATTTGTTTCTCTGAGACTATCTGGATTATCTAAGGAAAAAAAGTACTATATAAAAATAAACACTTCTTGAATTGAAAGACAATATTAGAAGCGAAGTTCGGGCAGTACCAATAGGAACATTGACGTTAGTAATGGAAAATGGAGTGGTTAGAGTTGTGTGAAGAAGAAGAAGAAGGTACATACAGACGTCACCAAAAGATTTTTCACAAAGAACTCTCCAAGGAATATGTTTTTGTTATCGTTTGAAAAAATATTACCTACTTCTTGTCCACCTTGTATATATGTATAACCCTTAATGAATGAGTGACAATGATATTATATGTCTTTATATGTACAACCCCTGATGAATCAGTGACAATGATATTATACGTCTTGTAAATAATATAACGAACAAATGGTAATTAACATAGTACTTTATCTGAAACATTAACCTATGTAGGTCTTGTTGGAACCTGTATACATTAATTTAAGATATTTTTGTACTGTTCTCAAGCGGAACATTTAATTTGCCTGAGTTATCATTAGAGCTACCTATTTGAATACTTCATTGGTGGCTATAACGTATAATAATTTATATAACGTGTACTTCTATAAAATACAAGACAACAGGTAATCATGAAGGCAAAGTTAAACTGACTTGCTTGTATCTACATTGTTTCAAATATCACAAGCCATCACTGATGCAGCATCAAGAATAATTCAATAGTTATGGTCGATTAACAGGAAGTATATCTCGTGTTCTGTAGCTAAACTGATCGCTCTGTATATTTAAAATTTTCATTAAAAGACGCACTTTTTCGATTAAACAGAGATTTCTACTTGGTATAATAAATCTTACCATTTCGTCGGCTGATGGGAACCCACTGAGATATCCCAGAATTGAGAAAAGTGCCGCCATGTTAGTCATTATGAAGGCGACTACCGCAACGAAGAAACACCAACCGTATTGGTACTCATATATAGGACCTGTGGGAGGCTCCCTGTGGTACTCCGAGATTTCTGCCAAGGTCTCTGAGATGGCAGACGCAAAAACTACCAGTCCAGTGCCTAAGCAAAGGCCTGCAAGAGAAGTAAGCAAGGCTGGTTTAATATGTTCTGTAAAATGAGAATAGCGGTAAGATTGTCTCAAATATATAAAATTAGCTATTGTTTAATATTAAATAGACGTTGTTTGGTGAAAGGTTGGGTATACGTCAGTTTTAATTAATAACAATTTGTCATGATATCTTAATTTTTTAAATGAAAGGACATTCTCTTATTTGATCAAATTGAAGAACACAGTTTTAAAACACAAATGTAAAACAAGGATTTCTCTTCATAACCTGACAAATGACATCATGGATAGCAAATTAAGTAGTGTAATACGATAATCATAAAAAATAATATGACAAATAATAATACACGAGACTAACACCGAAATGTATTTAAAAGTGTATTAAAAAAAACTCCGGGTTTCTCCATCTTACTTTGGCTTTTTTTGTAGTTTACGCAAGTAGTACTGTAGTACAGAAAAGTTTCAGTCGCCTAAACCTACCTGGTCACAGCACCGTTTTATTAAAATAGTTACAGCTGTTATTGACCTATAATGGGTAAAGAGAGATTTATGTCAAACATCATTGTTTACTTCAACACGCGGTGCCTTGCTAATTACAAATTCTTTTTTCAAAAATCCATGCAAATGACAGCAGAGATAACCAAAATCGATGAAAACTTGATTCACCGACTAGCAATAGTTCTTGAGGTAATTAACTGCGGTTTTCATATTGACCCAGTCAAGTTTGGAGTGTGTGCTCAGGACCTCTAAACCTCTAAATTAGCTATTGCACTTTACCCATGGTATTAGATATTATCAACAATGCACAAAATTTTATTCCGTGGCAGTGGTGGTTCGAGATGAAACGAAACGGGTGTTCTGCACAGGGCCGATCCTCGGGTATTGGCCGCCCGCGTGTAAATTTCAAACGTATCCAAATTACTGGCGCCGTAGGGGCCGCAAAAAAAATTGCGCTGCAGGCGAAAATTTTGAAAATTTTCAAGGTCATGCGTTTTCCTGATAGTTCAGAATTTTTATGTAAAATCCGTTTATACAAAAATATAGACTTTCACAAGAAACATTTTTGGAATTTAATACCTTTTTGAAGAACATTCATGTTTGCCGTCATATTCTTTGGTTAAGAGAAAAGGCTTGTCAGGTGAATTTTCTACTAGAGGGTCTATAACACTTAAAATATTTTCCGAAAGAGTTTCAGCGTCACATTTTGTAGGTTTCAGGTATGTCCAAAAACGTTCAACCGGTTCACCATCGAGAATATATCTCAAAACTACCACTAACTGAGTTTTTGTAGATACATCTGTTGTTTCGTCTGCCATAACTGCCAAAAATGAAGGTTTGTTAATTTCTTTAATTATTTCTTCATGACATACTTTTAATATACAGTCTAAAAGATCATTTTGTATTTCTTTAGAGGTTCCTTTAAATGCTGAAGCATTCTGTAGATGCTCGCTTAAAGTTACATCAAGCTCAGAAAAATTTATCAAACCACGAAATAGCCCCGGGTTTTGAGAGGTTTCAGCTTCGTCATGTCCTCGCAGCGCCAGTTCAAAGGCACCACAAAACTTTATGCAGTTTATAATTTTTGACAAAGCGTATCTCTTTTTTGTCACATTATCATTATGCTTTTGCACATTTATCCAATAAGCTGTATCTAGCTGCGCTTTAATATTAGTTGTTCCTAATAAAGTGTTAAGTGCACCAAATCTGTCACCCCTACCTCCGTCCATGCTTTATCACCGCCAAAAAGTAAACAAGGAAAACAAAATAACGCATTTTTTTTGTTGCACCCACAAATCCAATTGTTCTTCGAATAAATGTCTCTATTAAATTGACGTTTATATGCTTTTCCTACAATGGCCTACCATTGTTTTTTAAATCAATTTTTTTTTCATAAGAGTATTTAAAAAATCGCTTCACATGAACTAAATTATAAACTAAATCCATTGTCACTATCACAGTATATAAATATTAATAATTAGTACAATAAATCACTACACAAATTCACAAAACAGTATTTAAAATCTCAAATTAACACGAAATACGAAATAGGTACGATTTACGCCCGCCAACTGTACGAGAAGTAGGAAGGAGTAAACATTCATTGATGTTGCCTTAGCTGGAAATAATACAGCTCACTGACCGTGTAAATTCGCGCATTTACGAGCGCCAGTGTGGATTGTCGCGGGAGTTGAGGGGGAGGACGGGTGTGCCGAGCCGTGCTGTGGAACTACCTCGTGTGGCCCAATTCAATGTACCGCGACGCGCTCGCGTAGAGACCCAGATAATTCATCTGGTCTACTACTCAATAGAGGACGGCGGGCAGAATGCGACTTTAACGCAAAAATTTGGTTAGCTGCACCAACTAACCAAATTATTTTATTAATAAATTTTAGTAATTATTATGTCGCGAAAATATACAAATATCTAATTTTTTTGGCAGTTCTGCAGCTCTGCAGCACCGATACATCAGCCACCCATGTTCCATGGTGCGAAGACAGTGGAAGCTCAGTTTTAATCATTTAATCATCTCCAGATGATACCAACTTTGTTGGCGAAACGCGCGTCGAGTGTAGTATATAGTGTTTTGGTGTCTTGCAGAAAACTAAGTCAATATTATCTTCACACCAAAGGTTGCAACTTACTTTAGTAATACTCTTGAAATAATAAATTTTATTCAACAATAAACCTTGTTTACTTGTGTGTTTGTTTACATGTATTTTATATCACTCTTTATTAATATAACATTCTTAAATGGGATTGAGTAAGATGCATTTTAAGCTGAATTTGCATATTTCTCCATATTTTGGAAATTGAAGTAATGACGTTTACATGTATTTTATATCACTCTTTATTAATATAACTTTTTTTTTTAACTATTTTATTACAATTTACGATTTTACGAACACATACTCATGTCAAAAAAGGAGTAACCGACTTTTATAATTTAACTTGGAACTTGTTCGACGTTCGTTTGAAGACTAATGTAGAATTACTGACTTCTGCTGATTACTTAATTTCTGCTGCTGATGCAGCAGGAATGTTCTAAGAAGTGTTTTTCTCGAAGGCGTTTTGCAAGTTGCAATAAGTGCGATAAAATACAATGTAGTTTTGAGATGAAGTGCGAAAGGATTTAATTACTTCATAACCGAACTGACTTTGGTATACTCTTTTCTAGACATAACATCCTGTATGTGAATGCCCTGATATAATATTATAAAGTACAATACTTATTCTAAGTCTTAATCTAATAATAAGAGAGGATTCTATATAACATGTATTTCTATATTATATTATTATAGTTGTATTTTTGGAATCGTATATCAATTTTAGGTTTTATTTAATATATATGTTGCTTACATTATTCCATAAATAATAGTGAAGTTGTGAAGAATTCACATTCCAAAATTTTTTTCTAAGTCCAATTTCATTATCAATATACAGGAATGCAATAGTAATCAAACTACGAATATCTCTATCGAAAAACATAATATTCAAAGCAACAGGTTATTATTACATTAAAAGTTCAGTCCTGCAAAATGGCAGTGATGGCGAACTCCCGCATGGCTAATGGTCATAGTACAATCATGTTGATAATTACTTCATTCGATTCCTCTTTAAAAACTACGTAAGAAGTGCCTCCAACTACCTTCGGTTAACAAGGTTTCCAGAAAAATTATCCGAAAAACATGACTAGTATTTACTTGTGTATAGGGCAAAATTACATATAATATTAATTAGTTTTATAAACGGAATACAAGGAAAAAACACACAAGATGAACAAAAAATGAGTATTTTTTTTTCTAAAAAAATTAAGCGTGCACGTGCCTATGTGCCCGCTATTACCAGCCCCCAGTGGTTATTTGTTTTTAGCATTATAATTTCCTGAAAAACCATAAGCGTTCATTAGGAAAATCCTAATCATATAAATTTGGAATCATGAAGATAAATATATTTATAAATTGTTGGGTTATGGAATGGTCGATTAAAAAAACCTGGGTTTCCTCGACATTCATTATTAGAGAAGCTTAAAAATTTATTGAATAAGGCTATCATTAATTAATGTATGAAAAAATTTATATGGGATTACCGACATCAATACGTTTAGCAAACTGCGCTAATCAACATGAAATTAGATAACCTAAGTGACCTAAATATATTTATTTATGTATTCACATAAATATATAAAGCAACAATACTTAGTTGCGATTGATTTTGTTGTCATTTTTGAAACGAGAAAGTTCTTGTGTAGTGTTAACAATAGGTGAGTCAGTTTATTGAAATTTTGTTAGTGATATTAAAAGCCACATATATACATTATATCACATTTATTCTATCAATCCTAATGTGCCATAAATTTTTTTCTTAATAGTATTTAGTTCAGTGTGTGCTCAAGTTAACCCTGAAGATTCTGTTAGTAACCTAAGGGTATAAAATTAATAGTTTCAACTTGTGATGAATTAGGAATACTTTAAAGTGCGAAAGTATGTACAGGGTGAGCGAAACTCGATGTCTCAACCTATTAGAAGAAAATGAAAAACGATAGAAAAAATATGAAAAGAGGTTCGTAAATGGGATTGAGTAAGGTGCATTTTAATCTGAATTTGCATATTTTTCCATATTTGGAAATTGAAGTAATGACGTTATCGACTTCTTTTCGCAGAATCATACTTATATTTTTGCATATTTAAAAAGAGCCAATTTGTGAACAAATTTTGTAGAGAAAAAAATTTGCTATCTTTTTCCGTTAAAAATTTATAAGCAAATTTGTAAAATAAAATATTATCAAAAATTCACAATGGTCACGATTTAAACCAGTAGCCTTTGGAAACAAATAGCAAAGTTGCATCAGTCAATAATTAATCTAAAGGTTGACAAACATTGTTTAGTTGTCATTTGACTTGAAAAATATTCACGTACAATACGAAAGTCGATATGTTATTAGTTCATGGGGAATCTCAAAAGAACCCTAGACGAGCAGTTCAGTTATACGCCCAGAGATACCCCGAACGTGTTATTCCAGGCTTAAAAATATTTGCAAGATTGGAACGCAATTTACGTGTAAATAACGAGGCATTTTCTTCTCGAAAGGGAAAGAAATTGTTAAAAGGGTAAATTCTGATAATACCATTGCCACTGTTTTGCAGTATTTTGAAGACCATCCAAGGAATTCGATTCGACAAGCCTATCGTTAGTTGAATTTAAAATATAGTTTGGTACGAAAAATTTTAAAAGAAAATAGTTATCACAGTTATAAAATTCATAACTTAGAACGCTTGTCAGATCAATATCAACAACGAAGAATTAATTATGTTGCCCAAGTGATGGTAAACTTAGAGATCAATGGCGATAGATTTTTTCAGCATGTGTTTTGGACGGATGATAGCCGTTCTGTTAGTAACGGTAAGCCCAATAAAAAATAATGAATATTTTTAGGTTACTGAAAATCAATATTTTGTCAATCCGATTGAAAACCAAGGACACTTCGGAATTAACGTCTGGTGTGGTATTTATTAATGGGCATTTGATTGGTCCATATTTTTACGGAGGAATTTTAAATAGTGGGCGATATTTGCAATTTCTTCAAGAACAACTTCCTGTGCTTCTCGAAAATGTGCCATTACAGATGCGAGTAAACATGTGTTTCCAGCATGACGGA
Source organism: Rosalia funebris (assembly GCA_037954035.1). Taxonomy (NCBI): domain Eukaryota; kingdom Metazoa; phylum Arthropoda; class Insecta; order Coleoptera; family Cerambycidae; genus Rosalia; species Rosalia funebris. Next base: position 40,768,796 of record JAZFAV010000015.1, read on the forward strand.
GCTTCACAGCATAAAAGTTCATTTAAATGTTGTTCAACAATATTTAAATGAACTCACGCAGAAAATTGGATACGAATAAATGGACCTATACAGTGGACGCCTAAATCACCGAACTTGACCCCACTAGACTTCTTCTTTTGGGGAACTTTAAAAAATAAAGTTTACAGAACACCTACTGTTCTATTTAAAGCATATCAGAAATGCTTGCGATGAACTATCTAGAGAAATATTTCGTAAGGCTTCAATGAGAGAAGTAAGACGGAGATTGGATAAGTGTTTAGAAGTAGGAGGTGGTCACATTGAAAATTTGTTGCAGTAATTGCCTACATACTTTGTTTCTTTCTATAATAATAGTTGTAACATATTGTGTGTTTTGTAATGTTAACTTAATAAATAATACTAATTAATTATATTTACTTATTGACAGATGCTATTTATTTCCAAAGGCTACTTGTTTAAATCGTGACGATTGCGAATTTTTGATAATACTTTTTTTACAAATTTGCTTATAATTCTTTAACGGAAAAATATAGCAAATTATTTTCAATACAAAACTTGTTCAAAAAAAGTAGCTCTTTTTAAATATGCCAAAATATATGTATGTTTTTGGGAATAAAAAATTCGATGACGTCATCACTTGTTTCGAAATATGTAAAAATATGTAAATTCAGCTCAAAACGTACCTTACTCAATTCCATTTAAGAATCTCTTTTCGGATTTTTTGTATCGTTTTTCCTTTTCTTATAATAGAGCAAAGACATCGAGTTTCGCTCACCCTGTACAACAGATTTCTTACACCATCTTATTCTGTCCTCTATTTTATGTTATAAACCTAATGGATTACCTATTAGGTTATAACCTGATTTATTGAGCTATTCAACAGCTCAATAAAAACATACGGAAACAATAAAGCTTTAAAATTCTGAAATGCAGTATTTCCCTAAGATTTTAAAATAAAATTCATCAAATAATGAATATTTGTTGGAGAAACTCTTAGAAAATATTGATTTTTATTTTCAAAAGAATACCTGTAGGTTATTCTTAATCTTCGCCATCGCCACGCACCCCCAGTGGGGTGGCCGAATAACCCCCAAATTTAAATTTCAAATATGAAAACCAAAAAAAATCTATATTTTGTTATAAATAACTAAAATATCCAGCAGGATAGATTGATATATTTAATTTTATTGTCACAAACAGCGACACTATTTCAAACTTTTTCTTCCAAATATTTCTTATTTTGAATAATACTATTTGTAGTTTATGTACCGTTTTACCTCTATTAAATGTCAACAATTTATGTAATCGCCGTTAGTAAATCATAGCTACTGTTTTACTTCAACAAAATATTTCCGTTAAGAAACGGCTCTATATATAATTTACCAAAGTGTATTCTATTAGTCTTCGTAAAACACGCCCACGACGAAATAAGTAATCGCAGCACGTATCAAAGTATCCCTCGTATACTCAAGAAAGCGGTCGTTCAACAACTGCGTGGCAGAATGCCTTTATAAGCGCACGATCAAAATTCCGACGGCGAGTGGACCTTCTAGTCTTAGTTTCTATTCGGTACTCCTATTCTTGACGAGCAGTACATAGGCGTAGCCAGGATTTTGAACAGGGGGGGCAGTGGCAGTTCTAGGAATTGGTCTTGGAAGGGGGGCGCGTGCAAGTCAAGGGCGTCAAAATGAAGCTATAGCGCCGCAGGAGAAAATTTTTAAAATTTTCAAGGTCACGCGTTTTCCTGACACTTCAGAATTTCAACGATAAATTCACTTTTACAGAAATATTGACTTCCACAGTAATACTTTTTTAAATTTGTTACCTCTTTGAAATAATAATAATATTTAATTTTAATGATAATAAGAATTAGAAGCTCCTTAATTCAGGTAACTACTGACTGTAATAGTTAAGCTGACTTTACATTAGCAGCAATAATGCAAACTGCAGAAGCAGGAAGAAGCAAATGCTTCTGTGCTTTTAGAAATAAATGACTGACAATCAATAGCGTGCATTTGCTGCTGCTGCGGTTTGTATTATTGCTGCTCATGTAAAGTCAGAAGTATGGGCCCTACATTTGCAACTGCTGTAAATGTATCAGACGCCCAGAAAGTTCGAAGCGCGACGCCTGGCCGGCACGTGCCCCCCCTGCCCTCCCCTGACTACGCCCTTGGAGCAGTACATGATTATAGTTATTATAATATATATATATATATATATATATATATATATATATATATATATATATATATATATATATATATATATATATATATATAGGATATATATATATATATATATATATATATATATATATATATATATATATATATATCCTCTGGTTTAAGGTTAAGGCAACTAAATAGCTGCTAGGATATAGACGTCTACTTCTTTTCTTCTGATTCAATCTGAATTTTTAATATATTTCTTTCTTTCTAGGAAGATGGGTCATCTTATGAAGTTGGTTACGTTGTTAACCTTAATAGCGTTCTCAGCAGAAGAATGTTTGTATTCTACTGACAAGACTATCGTATGTAGGAACATGGATTTAAAGAGTGTTATACCTGCCCTGTATAGCGAAATTCCAACAAAACAGTCTGTTACATCTGTGGAAATGGTTGGCATCCACTATTCTTATATCGAAAAGTTTCTATATCCTCTTCAAGAAAGGCTTGCAGAAGATATAGCGGATATAAAAATAGACCAGTGCGATATAGAAGAAATTGGAAAGGATGCTTTTACTTCGTTTATTAATCTGAATCAATTGATCCTGAACAGCAACAAGATCAAGGATTTAACGTTTGTTAAATATTTACCGAGCAAATTGCAAAAACTATCATTGAGGGGCAATTACATTAGCAGTCTTCCCAACGTTTTTGGCAATTTGAAACATTTGACATACCTAGATCTCAGTTCCTGTAAAATAGAAAATTTAGATTTTACTGTATTCGAGGATATATTGCACTTAGACTTTTTGAACGTTTCAAATAATAACATCGTCACGACAAACAGCAGCAAAATTCTGAAAAATATCCAGTGCTACGATATCAGTCACAATACGTTAAAATCCTTTAGCAATATACCCACGAAATGTTACGACATAAGTTATACTTCGTTTACAGGCATACTGTATTATAATTTTGCAAACGAGAAATTTTTTGTCGACAAATACATTTCTAAAGGCAACACAGATATTGGAATAGAAGCCAAAACCTCGGATAAAGTAAATTTAAATATAGAAGTAAATTATATGGATAGTTCGTTTGCTCAGCATAATATCACACGTTTAAAGGATTTGGTGAAAGTAAAAGTTTTGAAGGAATTAATATTGAACAATGTAAACATACAGTACCTTAGGAAAACCATTTATGACTTAAAATCCCTTTTCCATCATGACGGTTCCCAAGTAAAACTTGATTTATCTATGTGTTCAATAGAGGACATAGAACAATACTACTTTAAAGACTACGTGTTGGATACGTTAAATTTAACTGGAAATAAAGTGAAAACAATAGAGGACTATACTTTCGATAAAGCACATATACAGTATTTAGACATCTCAAATTCCAGTATTGAGAAAATAAATAGCTATGCATTCAACAATGTAAAGTGTGGTTCCTTAAATTTAAGTAGAAATAAATTACGGTCTGTCATTCTCAAGAATATTAGTCATGTAAGAGAAATTGATTTGTCCTTCAATAAGTTGATTGAGCTCGCGCCTAATTCTTTTGGAGATCTGAAGACTCTTGAATTATTAGACTTGAGTAACAACTTTATAACATCACTGGGTAACGGATCTCTTGCGAATTTTGAAAAAATAACGATTTTGAAATTGAGGAATAATAAATTAGTAAATATAGATGGTTTATTTTCATTAAGCCTTAAAATTACATCACTAGACATTACTTTCAACAAAAACTTGAGGCCGGGATCGTTCCAAAATTCCAACAACTACATAAAATCCTTAAATATATTTGAAATGACCGACACATTCGGAAGTGGATATTTAAAGGGCTTGAATAATTTAGAAAAACTGGAATTATCTAGCTCTAATGTTATTTCCGTGAACACCGATTCTTTGGATGGCTTATTCAGTCTCAAATATATGGATTCCCAAAATGTATTCAAGTACGTAACTGTTTTAAGGCGAAACATGTTTAAATACTTAAAGGCACTAACAGGGTTAAATTTATCCTCTCTCTCTATAAAACAAATGGAGGATGAAGCCTTTGTCGGTCTACGAACCTTAAACGAGCTGAATTTGGGCAACAATAATATAGCCTCGGTTACTATCAAGACTTTTTCTGGGCTTGGCAACTTGTTAAAATTAAATTTGAGTGCGAATGTCTTAGTATCTCTACCACTGGGCGTATTCTCTGACTTGAAGTCACTCGAAGAATTATCCCTATCGCATAATCACCTGAAAGAATTAGAAACCGGTTTGTTTTCAAATCTTGACCAAATAAAATATTTAGACCTGTCGTACAATTTTTTGCAAAATTTGAAGGCCGACATTATATTTCCTCTCAGAAGGTTATCGAAATTGTATTTGAATGGGAACCGTTTGATTACTTTGGACTATAAAAACATTCTGGGGGATCATTCGTGGTTGTCGCATATTGCCGTAAGTAATAACAAATGGAACTGTGACTTTTTGTATTTAATGCTCAAAGAATTGACTTACAAACGGAGAATTAGTTTTCGTCCCTCAGACGATGACGTTATTAATACTAAAAGAAATATTCAAGGCATTTATTGTACTGACGAATGTAATGATCCAGTCTATTGTGGACTATCCGTTCCATCTGTATAAAAATTATGATTGCGCCTTATTGCATCCCGGAAATGAAAACGTTTGGGACTCTTAATTAAAATTTACGTTTCCCGGTATTAACTTTATTATACGACGATAGTTTTTATTCCATGTACTACATGTATATTAACTAAAAATTACCATTTCTACTTGGTTTTCGGATATACCTAGCGTCGCACATTTCCAAATCCATTACAGGTGACTTCCTAAATAGTTTTCCAGACAATAAAATTGCTGAGCAGAGACTGGCATCATTAATTGTCTAGGCAATTCGAGACATGTTGAGACGTTGGCACCAAGTCCGCTTTAACGCAAAGTCTATCCGATAATCAAGAAGAAGTCTGGATAGCCCCGTGGAGGCTTTTAATTTAAGATAGACCTTTCACTTATTTAATGTTTTTTTTTTGTGGGAAATTATAATTCGTGAGTTTATCCAAAACGATTTGAATGAACAAGTATGAGTTTAATTTTTTCTTGAATTTTTATTTCTGATGCTATTGTCGTATTATGGAATACACGGAACATTCAACTGTTTTAAATATATCAAGTACTAAAGTTGTTGCACAATATTCTTAAATTTATATATAAAATTAAATAATCTATAAATATATATTATAAATTTATAAATATATATTGCTTACTTCAATATAATATCTATCTAACAGTTTAAACAATATATATTCATCTCTATTGGTATATTGTACTGTATGAAAATTATTAAACTCTTAAGAAGTTCAGTCTTGCTTTTATTTTTCAAAATGTAAACCCCTCAAAACATTGCATATAAATTTGTATAATGATTCCTTCGCGGCTTCGCAGTAATAAAAAAAAAACAAATAAGTAGGGCTACGTGCTCTTAAAGATAAAATTTTAACACTGCAGTGAAACGCTTAATCACGTTAATGATAATAATAATACAATAAGTAATGATATGTAATAACCTAAGGCTAGGCTGATCGCCAAAAAGCGTCTTGTTTCTTTTTTTTTTAGAATAAAATAAAATAAAATAAACTATAAAATATATGAAACAAAAAGTAAATGACATACTAATAAAAATAAGAAAAATATGAATGTCAAAGATTTAACAATGAATTTTAAGTATTGCTTGACTTTTCTTGATAACAGACGTCTCTCTAAGATCAAAGCTTAACATTACAGACTTTATGTTGTAGAAATGCTCAAAATAATAAAATGTCGCCTGTAATCATGTTCCCCAGTGAATAAGAATCGGCAGTGGTTGTTCAGGGTTGTGGAACACTGTCTTGTAATGAAATTCTTGAATACGTTAAAGAGATTTGGGAAACACTGTTTTCATATCAGTAACATATAAGTCGTAAATCGAGAAAGGAACCACCAAGCAGCCAAGCGGCTATCAAAATAGTTCCCGAATAGCAAAGCTATTACATAATCGCTCTAGGAAACAACTACTCCTCGGGCTAAAGCCCCGTCAGGCATTGAATTATACCCAGAAGCCCATTGAATTGGCGTACCGTGTACGGCACTGATGAGAACTAACAAGTTCGAAACAGCTGTATGTCGTTCGGTTCCGATCTGGGACAAATGGCGAATACTACCTGTGGCGGGTTTTATTTTTTGAAACTGTTTTCATAGATTATATTCATCTACTTACGCTTAGATAATATCTCCAAATGTTTGTACATTAGAAGTAATACATGAAGTTTACAAGAAATATATCTATTTAAGTCACTACACTCTTGTTTAAGACAATAAACTACAGAACGCATGGTTGCGGCACCATCATCATGAGGTCATCAGTCCTAAGACTGGTTGGACGCTAACCTCCAGCTTCTCCTATCTTGTGCTAACTGACGCATTTCGCTAATTGTGCTACAACCTACATCCCTTACTATTTGCGAGCAGTAGTCTAATCTAGGCCTACCTCTGCCTTTCTTCACTCCTATTTCTGCCTCCAAAATATCGCGGACTATTCCCCCATATCTCAGCAAGTGGCCTACCATTCTATCTCTTCTCTTCTTTATGTTTTTCCACATACTTCTTTTCTCGCTGACTTTCTCTAATACTTCTTATTCTTTGTTTTATATCTTTATCGCTTCTTCTATCCCAATTTGTTTTACTTCCTAAATAAGTCAAGTCTTTAACTTCCTCCAATCTACTGCACCATGAACCACAAATATGAACACTTGATTTCTTGAAAATCGAAACGTTTCCAATGAATTTAGCACCACCCTCGTACTGTTTCAATGGAAATGTCAGATTGCCGTTCTATTTAAATTGGAACAAATGGCTACTACGTCGCCATCTTAAGGTAGCACTAGTAGTTTCCTGTTTTCTTAAGAATTCGTTGAATGTTTTATATTTATTTAATGAATAGTTATTAAATACTTTTGTTTGTTTGGAAACACTCATCTACACTGTTTTCTCAATAACTGAACCTAAAGTTGACGTTGTTAACGTAGGAAGTCTAGAGACCGCGCAATAAAGTGACAGTTATTCCACTATATCTCAGAAATTGTTCTTTAGATTTTCATATAAAACTATTATTTTGTTTATGCACTAACCAAAAATATATAAACCCAAGAGGAGCTTAATCGACTACATAGTCTTCGCCTAATCATAATAAAAAGTTACGAATTTCTTCGATTTATATCACGTACTCCCGCACCGTGGCAACGTTGCTCTACAGTTGTTCGCTTGAAGTTCTCTATTTTAAAATTAAAAGAACAAAAATGTAAATAATACCAAGTATGGCAGAATAAGTCACATCATTGCATCTTTTGACAGGATTTTCTGGGAAATGATGCTTCCCACTGTCAAGTGAGGTAACTTTATCGCAAGAATTATATCCCACTGCCCAAATGGATTGTAAACCACTTCTTACTTCACTCTTGGCATTTTCTAGTGACAATAACGTTTTACATGAGTGACACTTCAAATTCTGCTGCAATTCATTTAAATTGATGATTCGAGTTCAAAGTTGAATTTTTTTCGCGGTTAGATTTGAAGCTTCTTTCTCGTCATTCATTGCTTTCGCTGCTTTCAGACGTCGTTTAACATCTTTTTCCCACCTCCAAACTTTTTTATATTCTATTTTTGGCATATTAAATGCAATATTGAAGAACAACATGATCGAAAGAGGGGCATGAAGAAACAAAATTACGATATAGCCATACAGTAGACACCGAGTTCTGCGCTTGCAGCGTTGCCATGCTGTAAACAAAGCTGTGACGGGAGAACATCGGTACAATCAGAGACAAAAATATGTACTGCGTCGCAGTGCATCGACCCATGTAAATGTCAGTAAATAGCGTCCAAACTTTTGTAATCGAAATACATGCCAGTACTACCTTAAACAAAAAATTGTTGCAAACACGAGTACATAGTTGTATTGAAATCTTAAGAATTATAGAACTGCTTAAAAAGTATGCAGCATTCTATACGAACTGCGTGACTTAGTCTTTTCAGTTATATTTATTTTTATTTACTTCATCTTAAATTTAAAATTTCTGGCTTAAAAGACTAGCAGTAGTCTGGCATAAAAGATTAGTGACAGCCTGTAAAACTAATTCGTTGTCGCCTGGTATAGAATATATTAAATTGGAAGTTATTTTTCCTTATATAAGTATCAGAAAATGTATAATTAGTTCGATCAATTCGTTTTTGATTTAGAATAAAATTTTCTGTTACATACTGGATAATACTATTATGTAAATTATTTTGTTTAATGTTATCATAACTTCCCAGATCCACATGTTTAATATTGCCTACTACTATCTCATCATCATCATGAGGTCATCAGTCCTAAGACTAGTTGGACGCTAACCTCCAGCTTCTCCTATCTTGTGCTAACCTACGCATTTCGCTAATTGTGCAACAACCTACATCCCTTACTATTTGCGAGCAGTAGTCTAATCTAGGCCTACCTCTGCCTTTCTTCACTCCTATTTCTGCCTCCAAAATATCGCGGACTATTCCCTCATGTCTCAGCAAGTGGCCTACCATTCCATCTCTTCTCTTCTTTATGTTTTTCCACATACTTATTTTCTCGCCGACTTTCTCTAATACTCCTTCGTTTCTAACCCTATCAGTCCACGGTATTTTCATCATTCTTCGGTAACACCACATCTCAAAAGCTTCTAATTTCTTCCTACTTGCTTCCCCTACCGTCCAGGTTTCGCAACCGTATAGTGCCGTGCTCCATACATACGTTTTCAAAAATCTCTTCCTTGTTTCTAAGTTTATTACCCCCGAGAATAAAAGTGCTTTCTTTTTGTTAAAAGCAACTCGACCCTGCGCTATTCTTTGTTTTATATCTTTATCGCTCCTTCCATCCCAATTTATTTTACTTCCTAAATAAGTCTTTAACTTCCTCCAATATTTCATTATTAATTTGTACTTTCGTTTTTGCTCTGCTCCCGCGCCCTCTGCACACTAATACTTTAGTTTTGTTTTTATTCACCCTCATTCCGTATTTCTCTGTCAACACTGCCTCCATTTCGTTCAACGCTGATTCCAATTCCTCTTTACTAGATGCTAATACTGCTATATCATTCGCGAATCTCAGCATTTTTAGTTTCTGTCTCTGTACTTTAATCCCGAAATCTACTCTATATTTTACGATATTAATCGCCTCTCCGTTGTACAGATTCAAAATTAGTGGTGATAGCGTACATCCTTGTCTTACTCCTTTCCTAATACCTACTTCCCTTCTTTCCCCTTCTACTTCTATAACAGCAGTTTGCTCTTTGTATAGATTGTGTACTACTCTCCTATCTTTATACTTCATTCCCGCGCTCTTTAGTATCTCGAACATTTTTTCCCATCTTACATTATCAAAAGCTTTTTCTAAATCTACAAATTCTATATAGGCGTTGTTTCCCTTTTCTATTGTTTTCTCTAACATTACTCTTAGCGCCAGAATAGCTTCGCGAGTTCCCCTATTTCGCGTAAACCCGAATTGGTCTTCTCCTAGTATTTCCTCTGCTCTATTTTCCATCCTCTTCTGCACTATTCTGGTTAAGATTTTTGACGCGTGGGAAGTTAGGCTAATCGTTCTAAAGTTCTCGCATTTGTCGGCTCCTCTCTTTTTCGGTATAGTAACGATAATGTTCCTCTTATAATCCTCAGGCATCTCGCCCGTTTCGTATATGTATTTTACTAGTTCAAACATCTTATTTACTAATTTCTGTCCCGCACATTTCAAAATTTCCGCCTGTATTTTATCTACACCCGGCGCTTTATTGTTCTTTAGCCCCCTTAGCGCTATTTCAAATTCCTCTCTCAATACTACTATCTACTAATTTACAATTAAATACTGTTGAATATGAATGTACCTTTGAGAAAAAAATCTCAGAAGTTCCTAATCGAAATATATGTATGTCATTTCCCTAGACTGAGCCAAGAGTCAGTGTCGCGATGAGGAACTTACCTCCAAGGATGAAAAGTCCACAGGCGGCTATGCTCTTATTGTCATTGTTGCAGTGTCCCATAAAGGCGCAGAATGTCGCCAGCAGAAGCAATATCAACGCTGATCCAGTCAAGATGGTAGACGATCTAAAAGTAGAAATAAATAAGTAATTTTTGGAACAAACGAAATTACAAACAAAAATTGATAGCAAGTGCACCTAATAAACGAGAAAACATAATTAGACATTAGCTTAACTACCGGATATTAACGGTCCCGGATCGGAACCGAACGACATACAGCTGTTTCGAACTTATTAGTTCTCATCAGTGCCGTACAGATGTCGAATCCTACCTGTGACGGGTTTTATTTTTTGAAACCTTATCTGATCGTGCGGAAACATGAGAAAGGGGTCGAGGATCGCTTCTAGGTATAATTCAATGCCTGGCGGGGCTTTAGCCCGAGGAGTGTTGATTCCTAGAGCGATTATGTAATAGATTTGCTATTCGGGAACTACTTTGATAACCGCTTGGCGGTTTGGTGGTTCCTTTCTCGATTTCCGACTTATATGTTACTGACCAAATTGGTGGTTTCGATTTAAACTTCATGTGGTTTCAGCAAGACGGTGCCAAGTGTCATACAGCACGTGCAACCATAACTCTGTTGTATACCAAATTTCCTGATCATGTTGTCTCGCGGAATGCTGACATCAATTGGCCTGCAAGGTCGTGTAATTTAACATCACTGAACTTTTTTCTTTGAGTTTATGGCAAGGAAAAAGTGTACGCCTCCCAGCCAGTAAAAATCAATGACCTCAGAGCAAATATTCAACCTGTTATTCGGGAAATAGAGCCAGCTTTATGTGCCCGTGTTATGGACAATTTTACTAAACGAATGATATCATGCCAGATGAGTCGAGGTAGCCATATGAATGATATTATTTTCCATTTGTAGCCGTATCGTCTTCATTTTATGCCGAAGAATAAAAACCTCAGTTTCTCAAATATTATTAGTTTTATTCACAAATCACATCCTATAGTTCCAAATGACACATGCTATAGTTGTACAATTATATACCCAACAAAATTGTATCATAAAATCATGGACATCTAGATTAGATTTGTAAGTATTTCATAAAAATTGAAATTCTGAGAGATATGTTTTAGCATTTTTAATGCTGTTTGAAGACATAATCTTCTTCCGATAGCATCAATCAAAAAACTGTTTTCTAAAGTAACATAAATAAAAACTTATTGATGAACAGTAATGGAGGGAAGATTATTTGACTTTGCACAAATTTCATTTGAAAATTAGACGGCTCTAACAATAGATTTACAAGATATAGTAGAAATTTCAAAACCAAAATATTACTGAAGCGATTAGCATTCCATTCTTTATACAGGTGGAACCTCGAAAACGTTTAATGATTTTGTACGATTCTACTAAATCACATTAACACAATAACATCTTCTTCAATATCTAACATTATGGCCTTATTTAAATTAATATTATTCTTAGATTTTCCTCTTATTTGGATAAGTATTTTCTAATGAATTCGTTTTTATAGTTTTCCCACGTTTTCTACAAAATATATATTACCACATCTCTTCTACATCAATAATACTATAACCCTAAAAGGTATTAATATTACTCGGGTTCACTCCAGACAATTTATAACCTGGCTAGACGTCAGTGGCAAGCAGCCAACAGGCTCATATTTTACGAACTCAAACTTTGAAAGTTACTCTTGATTGTGGGGTAGACAGAAATAATTGTAAAAGAAACACCCCAGAGAAGAGAATAGTATACTTAAGCATTGATAATGCTAAAGATAGAATAGTGAAAGTAATGTATTGCAGAAGGGTTGATGATATAGGAAAAATTATTTTTGGCTTTTCACTTGGCGGAATATTGAGTTTACTGGTAATATTTTAATAAAACACCATCTGCTTCTCCTCAGTCCAACTATTCACAGATTGCAGGTATCAAGATGGTTATTTGAGTTTACACATAAGAATATATTGTAAAGTGATTGTGTGATTGATGATATGGAGAAAATTATAGCGTCCTTGCTTTTCTATTTGACGGACATGCTAAGTGTAGTAGTAATTTATTGAGAACATGCCGCCTGTTTCTCCTCAGTCGTACAATACCCAGATTGTAACTATTGGTAGTTACAATCTGGATTTTTGAAGTGAATACTTCTTTGGCGGCGTTCTGATATTTGACGAGAATGGAGAGTAAATTGGAAAAAATGTAACGTTTCGAGATTTCGTTACACGAGAGAGGAAAAAGATATAACGTAGAGAGAAGAAGAAAGAGAGCTATACATTTGGTATACCTAAAACACAGGCTTCGTTACAAGACAGAGTACACAGATATATAACATAGAGAGAAAGAGACAGAGAGCTATACATCATATATATATATATATATATATATATATATATATATATATATATATATATATATATATATATATATATCAGTTTAGGCTATCCACGTCTCCCTATTGTGCGATCCTTCGTCTTTAACGACCACTCATACGCTAAGTCCAAGGTCTAAGTTGCTTGAAGGGGGAATAGTTTAGGAAGTATCGTACGAGCAAGAGAGAAAGACACGTATTCATTGAATACTAGGCAATAGAAGAAAATATAGTATGACGCGCATGCGCGCGAGTACATATAGCTCTGACGCCACACGGGAGTGGAGCAAGAGAGAGCGATATAAACTCAGTACGAAGCGATAGAATAGGATAGATAGATTGTCGCACATGCGCGCGTTATAGATGTACGCGTCCAGATGCTATATATTAACAGCTGAAGCAGCACGCGTGTGTACCGAATATTTATCATTGTGTTTTGTAATTATTTACGTTATTTACATCTGTGTTCTGTGATTATTTGATAATATCCTTGAACCGTTTAACTTGTTAAAATCTAGAAGATATAATATATTTCATTCACCGCTCCCTACTGGTTTACAGCCACACAGGTGCAAATGCACTTGGAAGAGGCGAAGACAAAATCCCTTTGATTCTCGGGGGAGATTTCAATGTAAATTTCGGATCCAATGATTCTTTGACGGTGATTAACTTTCTTCGAGAAATATTTGGTCTGCTTATAAATAACAATCCCAAAAAATCAACAACAAAATCCGGAACAATAGTTGCAATTTTTACACATTATCTAGAAAATATCGAATCACGAACATATATTTCATATTTTAGTTATCACAAACCAATCATATCAGTATTACCAATTGAACCACCAGCCGATGATAGTGTAGATAAAGAATAAACCGAATATTTTTCACACAAATTTTATATTGTTATATTTCTTTTGAAATTATCCCTCTCCCTTTCTCTCTCTCTCTCTCTCTCTCTCTCTCTTTCAATCTCTCACTCTTAATCTCTCTCATTCTCTATTTTAAAGAAGTATTCACTTCTATCACGTGTACTGTGCTGCACATGACATTTTTTTTGTTTTTTTAGATAGAAATACATTATAAAACCACTGATCATATCGAAAAAATTAAAACTCCTTTGTCTATACGTATTTAATGGTAATATTTTGAGAATATATCAGCTGTCTCTCCTTAGCCCCACAATTTACAGACTAATTATCAAAACGGTTATTTATTTTTTTACATAAGAATATATCAAAACGACGTATCGATATCATATCGAGAGAAATTATAGCTTTTTTGCTTTTCATTTGGAGAAATGCTGAATGTAATAGAAGTTTTTGACAAAAAAAATACGACCTGTCTCTCTACAGCGCCACAGTTCACATATTACATCTATCAATATACTTATTTGTTTTAGTTACATTAGATTATACTGTAAAACAATTGATGATTTCGAAAAACTTATGGTTTCTTTGTTTTTCATTTGGCAACACTATGGATTTAATTGTAAATTTTTAAGAAAACACCACTTTCCTCGATTATTTGTTTTATTACATAAGAATGTATTGCAAAAATATTAATGATATCGAGAAAATTATAGCTTCTTTGGTTTACATTTGGTAGTACGCTAAATTTAATGGCACTTTTTTGGTAAAACACCGTCTATCTCTCCTCAATTCCACAATTCACAGACTGCGACTATTAAAACGTTTCTTTTTGTTTTTTCAGACAAGAATATATTAGAAAACGATTGATGATATCGATAATATGATAACTACTTTGCTCTTGATTTAGTGACACGCTGAACTTAATTTTTTTTTTCGAGTAATCTTAGCTAATATTTCATCGTATTTAAGTTAACAGTTTACACTTTCTTTCTGTTATCAATATTTTTCTTCAATAAAATAGTTTTGAGGAATTTTATTACTCTTAGTAAATATATCAGTTGTAAAATTATGCCTGGCGGAACTATTACAAGCCTCGGCCCATATTATATTTTTAAAAATATTTAATCGATTTCATTATCGCTTCCTTGATAAATAGTTTTAGCATTTGAAGCAACGAATTTAATACGATTACGTTTTCTAATCCCGTATATTTTAAAGCTCCGTCAGACACTGATGAATATCCACACTGGCAGGAATTACATAACGACGATATCATAAAACATTTAATATATCTTCAAGATGGATAGCTGCTCAGTGCCATTTATCATAAAAAATGGAGAATGAGAAGTAGAGTCTAGAGAGACTAATTGTCGTACATGAAGATGAATGATGGCAAGCCCCGATCCTTGTTTACTTACAGTTTGGAGATGAAACCTTGCTTGTTCCTGCGAAATCGACCTGCAGAGCTGATATCTTTATTAGACGAGACGGGCCGTGGAAAAGATTTGTTTTATTCTAGGACTGCTTAGAAATTAAATCTCAAGTGGAAATACGCCCTTGAGACTTAAAAATATCTCGTTTCTTTATACATAGAGAACAAATAAGTTTACTGCTGAACATTGGACTATAGTTTTTCCCATTTGTAGATAAAACTTTTTATTTAAATTTCCTAGTAATCTACTAACCTCATTCGAGATACGAATGCTTGGGCTAGATCCAGAGTGGTCCAGATTTGTAGGTCCAAACTTGTTACGTCTTCCCAGTGGGTATAGTCAATCGTGGAACATGGTGGGGACGGTATTTCTGAAAAAGCAACAGATTGTCATCAAATACTCTCTTGTATTTGCATTTTTGTAATGTTTGTTATAAATAATATTTCAAAGTTAATCCAAGGAAACTAAGATATCTTCAACTTTGTATTTCAGTTATTTCAAAAATAATTTTTTAATTATTTATTAATTATAAGTTCTGTATATATTAATAATTGGCAATTAAGCTAGTAATCATGATATTAATCTGTTCATTATGATCAATAATATATTTGAGCAGGTGCAGATAGATCATACCAGACACATAATGAAAAGCAATTTGTAGTATTTACATAATGTGAGAATAAGAAAGAATTTCTTATTATTTATTTATAGTGAATCAAATTCAGTTAAATGAATTAAATGAAGTTGGTCTATATATCACAATCAATGGATTAATATTAACAATGAATATAAACCTTTATCAGACTTTTATGGCGTAATACTGGTAATTTAATTTATTGATGTGTTACATATTTGATAACGTTCTCCTTTATACACCCTTAAATATTGTCTATATATCACAATATGATCACGAAAAAATGTATTTGTATTAAAAATGGTTATAAAGGGTGGTCCAACCAAAACGCACGATGTTAATTGTAAATAAAACAAAAAGTTTTCAGAGAATTATCTTAATATTTTTTATTATGATACAAGGATCTATGACCATTATGTGTGAAACAAAATATCGGCCAAATGCTCGCCACGGCTTCGGTGGCATACCTCTATCCGATGGTCCATATTTTCAATGACTCTGAGACATAATTGAGGTTCAATGTCGTTAATGTGCCGAATTATCTCATCCTTTAGCTCTTGAATTGTTCTTGGCTTATTGGCGTACACTTTTTATTTTAAATATCCCCAAAGAAAGAAGTCCAACGGTGTCAAATCACATGATCGTGGCGGCTAATTAACATCGCCACGACGCGCGACGTGAGAAAACACAGCCATTGAATTTCTCGCGCAAAAGTGCCATTGTTTCGTTGGCTGTGTGGCAAGTAGCACCATCCTGTTGGAACCACATATGGTCCAGGTCCATATCCTCAATTTCTGGCCACAGGAAGTCCGTTATCATCTCGCGATAGCAAACACCATTCACTATAACTGCTTGGCCGACCTCATTTTCGAAGAAGTACGGCCCGATGATGCCGCCAGCCCATAAACCGCACCAAACAGTCACTCTTTGTGGATGCATCGGCTTTTAAACAATCACTCGTGGATTCTCATTTGCCCAAGTGCGAAAATTCTGCTTGTTAACGAATCCACTGAGGTGAAAGTGTGCCTCGTCGCTGAAGATGATTTTCTTTGTAAAGTCCCCATTCACTTCTGTCTGTTCCACCAACCATTCGGCGTATTGACGACGCTTTAAATGGTCAGTAGGCTTCAGCTCTTGAGTCAATTGAACCTTGTAAGCGTGTAAATTCAAATCTTTATTCAAAATTCATCAGTGCATCAGTGATGTTCGTGAGATGTTCAATTGTTGGGCATGACGACGAGTCGAGGTTGACGGCTCTTCTGCTACACTATCGCGAGCAACAGCAATGTTTTCCGCAGAACGAACTTGGCGAGCATGCACAGGTGTTTTCACATTTCCTACAGACCCGGTTTGCTGAAATTTGCGCACAATTCTCCCGATTGTGGACACATTTGGTCGATTATGCTGACCAAAAAAGTCACGAAGTGCACGAAATGCATTTTGATTTGAACGCCCATTTTCGTAAAAGGCTTCAACAATCTTAACGCGTTGCTCAATTGTGTACCTCTCCATGGTTGAATTTGTCAAACACTGAAACAAATAAATGTCAAATTAAGTTGGGCAAAAAACGGGACGTTAAGGTGTCACTCACAATTAACATCGTGCATTATGGTTGGACCACCCTTTAGTACAGGCTGTTACACAAAAATTAATGCACGAGCAATTAAAGGAAATCACTGTACGCTCCTAGATATAAATCAGCACATCACACACATTACAGTACACATCAGAAAAACATTTCATTATTTCTTATAATTCTTCTTAAGTTTTAAATCCTTAAACAATTTATGTAGGTGGCGTAGGATATCCTTTGTCGCTATTGATAAACAATTAGGCTAAGCGCGCACTGCGATCCGATTATTTACAGCATGATTTTATAATCGTACTGTTTAAAATTGCAAGTTTTTGGGATGCACGCACTGCAATTGAAAAATCCCGTGTGTCCAGTTTGAACATGGACTTGGAAACAACCGCGTATGTTTGCTTATTATTGTTGCGAAGAAACAAAAAGAGAAGTAAGAGATATTTGTCTTCTTCTTCCTCCTCCTTCTTCTAAAGTAGGTCTATGACCTGTTCCTCTTGGATGAACATCATCTGTACTATGAGCTGGATCTGTTTTTACAGAGGGTAGTAGGCAGCTAAACCTGTCCCTCTAGCCCTCCTCTTTCTTCCGGGCTTGGGACCGGCAACAGTACTACTGGGCTACTCAATCCACCTAGCAGCACTGCAGGCTGAAACGGCACGCGGTGTTTTGCAAGCGGTAACCCATCCAAGTGCTAACTGCGCCCGAGGTTGCTTGACATCGGTGATCGGACGAGTATCGATGTTCAACATGGGATGGCCGTTGCCGTATGTTTGTGTAAATATTTATTATTAACTGTGATCCAAGTTATAATTCTGTTAATGTAACATCATAAAAATCTTCTGAATCTTGTGAAAATTCGGATTCAGGACGCTAAACTAACTGCGAGGGACCTGTGATGACCTGTTGCGAGCCCGATTGTTTATCGTAATGCGCGGGTCTTCGTTTAAAATCATATGTTGCATTTTACTCGGGCGAAAATTGCGTCGCATATAAAATGTAACAAATCTAAATTTTAAAATCGCCGCGATTTTTTTCTCGCATATGCGCGTAGTACAATACATTTCAGTGCGTCACATTTCTGCGATAAAATAATCTCACAATTTAATATCGTTGTGCGCGCCCAGGGTTACAATTGTTTGACAGATATAAAGTAATATTTGGTAATTGCTTGTTAATAATACATCTAACGCTATTTAAAACGATTTATAAAAGGCAATAAGTTCAGTTACGCCAGTGACTTTTTTTAATTCAATGTCATCGAGTGACTGAAATACTTTGTCCAGTATATTCTAGAGTAGAAGAAATGAATCGTACACGCAACATAAGAGAAGATGAAGCAGCGAAAGTGATAACTCTGGTTAATGAGGGACATAGCCAGCGATATGTGGATAATATGTTAGAAGTTAGACAATCAACAATTAGTCGAACAGTTAAGTATTTAAATGAACCTGGAAATTACTGTAGAATCCCAGGATATAGTTGTAAGAAGTCTACAGATGCAAGAGATTAGAGATATATTATGCAAGTCGCTTTAAGAGAGAGATTCAAGCACTTAAGAAATAGACATTCTACCAGTTTAGAACTAAACAGAGTCTTAACAACAGCTCGAATTGTGCAATTTCTGATCGAACGGTTAAGGGAAGGCTTATTGAAGGGGAATTGGATAGTAAAAGACCAGGTATTGCACCATTGCGCACCAGAGAACATAGAGTTACTAGATTGCGTTTTGTAAGAGAACACGTAAATTGGACCATTGACGACTGGAAGCGAGTTCTTGACAATGAGAAAAAGCTACCAAGGGCACTGGAATAAACATAAGATAGCAGACTACTGCTGGAGCACCAAACGAGATTGGCTTGAGAACGTCCACAAGCGCGAGAGCTGCAAGCGTAAATTGTTGCCCAAATAGGAGTATCTAAAGTTTCATCCATATCAGTTGCTACTAAATCACCTACTATCTATTGCATTTATGGTGAAATGTTAAGATATGTATATGTTACGGCAAAAGTGCGAATTCGGTGAATATGTACATTTGTCCGGTTAAAGTGAACATCATCCAAATCGAGTGGTATTCAAGAGTGTACAATAAAGCAGGCAAACGTATACATTTGCCGTTATACGTAGTCTTACTGTAACATATACATTAATTTAAAGTAAAAATTGTTTGTAGCTACTCACGTTTAAATATATGTATTTTATTTTGCGCAACTGATTTTTTTTCCATCGTGCCCTTATACGAAGTGTTAAATTTCGCGAATATGAAAACCTCGCATTGCAAGAAATTCAGAGATAACAGTGCAAAGCTACTTCAAATTTGATAAGAATAAGTGCTGTAATAAATGCAAAAAAATTTTGTTTCCCGGTATTATCTATCCTGCGAAGGAACTGAAGCCTTCATTGAAGCAACAAAAACAGAATAGAAGAGAATAGCTTTCCATGAACAGCGAAAGATTACATGTTATCCGACGTGCCATTCTCCAAGCAAGTTGACATCATCAGGAGGTGGTTACATTTTATAAAACCAAAGATTAAATAACAAAATATATCGACTCCATTCATATACCTACAAGTAGTACTTCAAGGGGCTACATCCACCTAAAATCTTCAAAATTTTCGATATTTATATATATATATATATATATATATATATATATATATATATTTATATAAATATATATATATATATATATATATATATATATATATATATATATATTATATAAAAAGATGCAAAGTCGATATCGTTAAAATTTACAAAGATACAAAGCTTTCAGTCACGCGGTTGAGGGCGGCTAATGCTTCTTGCTGTGCCCCTTAAAGAGTGCCGCGCCCTCGTCGGATGCGGAACAATGATCGACTTAACTAATCAGAGCCAAACTTGAGGAACCATTGTTTCATACTTCATGTTTCATGTTTTCTTCCTACCATATTGTAATAATGTATACGCACAAGATTTCTGGCGCCAAGAAAGATGAAACAAGAACGAGAATTCATCATCCTCAAAAAGACAACGTCCTTTGAATCCGAAACGGTGACCGTCATATTTCGAGAATCGATCGACAGATTCATTTAAAATTTGGCACAGTCACTCTTTAGGTCATCGTTAACAGAATGACTATCACACTTTTCAAAAATAACCCAAGTTGTTTAAACAAATTACGGCAATTACTGAACTTTTTACCGAACTTCAGTTCCATGTTCCCTTTTTTAAGAACAATTTTCGTAAACAGCGATCGTCAATATGTTTCGTATGCACTTAACTTCATGATAGATTACTATCTTTGATTTCAGATGATCAGTTTTAGCAGGAGAAGGGTCATCGCAAACCGGGTCGTGAATTAGACGCTCCACTTCCAGCGGACATATCTCTTCCGGTTTTAAATATTCTTAAATTGTGCTCACTTCACCATGTTCACAATAAATTTATCTTCATTAGAAAAATGTTTATTTATCATTAATGGTTCCCACGAAAACTCATCCCGAAGATGGACTATTTTTATATTTCTAGGTGGATGTAGCCTCTTAAGATAATTCTGTATATAGTTGAAGTTATAAGCAGATTGTCAGCAGATCAATTCATAACACTCTGTATTCAACTTTGTGTACAGTGGATAGTAGTTGGTTAAATTATATTCCTAGTTTACTAAAATGAGGATCATAAAACACAACAGTAACGATAAAAAATACTGCGATTGTAAAATAAAAGGCGTGCAAGTACTACTTATTGAAGTGAATTATTTTATTGGGCCCTATAAATCGATAACATCTCTTAAATAAAAAATATTGTTCGCAGCCGTTAATGGCATATTAGTGGTGTTAATATACGTTGCATTATCAGGTTATTGAAAAATAATGATTGTGTTGAAGCTGCTGGGTATACTTTTCTTCATCCTTTTTAATATATGTAAGTAGAGATTACGTTTTATATGTAAAAGATATTTCATTTGGAACTATAGGATGTGGTTTGTGAATAAAACTAATAATATTTGACACAGTGAGGTTTTTTATTCTTCAACATAAAATGGAGACGACACGGCTACAAATGGAAAGGAATATCGTTCATTGGTCGCCTCGACTCGTCATTCATTTAGCAAAATTGTCTATAACACGAGTATATAAAACTGAATGAATAACACGTTGAATGTTTGCTTTAAGTTATTCATAGTTGCTGGCTGGGTGTGTATGGCAGCTTTAGGCACTTTTTAAACACAGTGTGTCGTATTTAATCTTTTATTCATGACGATATTTGTTCATATTATGTCATTCTCTAAATAGAGTTCACAGTATGCGTTAATGCAAAAGGAAATTTAACTTAGTATTAGCTAAATTACTTTTACGAAAACTGTATTGAACACACCGATATGGTGTATGGCCTACTTTGATGATTCCTGCAGGCCAGCAGTTGAAAATATGAAGACACGTTCCTCTCATCCAGAAATACTATACTTGATTGCGGTTAAGAGATTCACGTCTATTAGGCATGAGTTATCGGCGTGATCGACAACGGGAGAACGTGAATATCGCAATAAAAAGAAATATAAAAACAAAGAAAAATATTTATTTTATTTTTGTATTAAGAAAGTAACTGAAAATTTATGATATATTTGTAATATTTATTAGAGAGGTTTCATTAATACCAACTTAGACAAACAAAAAGCAATACAGTTTGTCATAGAAAAAAATAAATTAATGCCAATAAAACATTTCTTTCTCATAGATAAAAAAAGTAAAAAAAAACTGTTTTATTCAATACAAGAATACCAGATGTATTCTTATAACTGTAGAATGGGTTTCAAGATAGACTCCTAAATACTCCAATGTCTGACGATAATTATAATAAAGAATTAAATATAATAAAACAAATAGCGCTAAATAACGGTTACTCTCCAAAAATGAAAGACAATATTATAGCTAAACAAACGCACAATAAAGCTATACAGCAAGTATATCCTAAAATTAAAGATGAAAATACACATAATTTCAAAATTGTAACACATATAGGGAAACCCTCTCAAAAAATTGCATCGTTCTGAAAGAAAGGAAGTAATAAAATAGCATACAAAACTACATACTACTACTACTAGCATACATAATACTCTTGGGAAAACACATAAAAAATGCTAGGGATAAAACCAATACCAAAAATAATTCAGGAGTCTATAAGCTGACTTGCGGTACTTGCTCTAAGGTATATATAGGACAAACAGGAAGAAACTTCAACACGCGAATAGCAGAACACAAAAGGAGTTTTAATAATAATAAAAGAGATTCAACATATGCAACTCATCTAATCGAAGCAGACCATACCTTTAACTAACAATTTAAAATTGTCCATGTAAAGAAGAAAGGCTTAAAATTAAATTTATTAGAATCTTTAGAAATTAATAAAGCAAAGAAATCTGATATCATATTAAATGATCAAATAGAAACAAACTCGTCCCCATTATTAAATTTATTTTAGTTCTACACGCTATCCAAAAATCATGTTTAAAATTTACAGATACCATCCGTTGAAATTTTATAACTTAATTCCAATAGTTCAAAAGTAGGAAATCCCGTAGTAATAAACCTAGAATTACCCTAGTTATATAAACGCAATTCCACAATGTAAAATTTAGTCTATGTACTCAACATCTGAAGAAGCCGCTGTGTTGGCGAAACAATTGTTATGGGTAACAAATAAAAAGTGAAAATCTAACCAGTAAAGGTTTTAATTTTGTATAAATATGGATTTTCATCAAGTAACGGCCCAATCAATTCAAGTTTTAGATAATCATCTTTGCTTCCAGAATAATAAGATTAAGGCAAAGTAAATATCTGGCTGAAATGAATGAGAGTCACCTTTAAATCCTTACCGTTTTGAATAAAATTTTACTGCTGCTAAATATTTAGAATTGCTAAGTTTCGACTTAGCTCTAGCTTTGGCAGTTCTTTAACTGAACAATGAGGACGATATTAAAATACTTGGCTTCAAAAAGATGGGGCTCTTCCTCATTTTGGGATTGATATACGGTCGGATATAAAGACGTATCGCTTTTTTTCAGCTTTCACATGTGGACAGTCGGACATATGTTATTATTGTATGACTGCTATTGACGGAGAAGTTTGCAATCACCCTGTGAACACGACCGCAATTTCTAAGCAACACTGTTCGAATTTCACGCTTGTGGAATCATTCGCAAACGTAATTGGAAGTTCTAAAGTCCAGAAATACAGTGCTATGAGAGAAGAGGCTCAGGTCTCCGAAACAGTGTGTTTGACAATGACGTACATGAATAACGGTGAGTATAAGTCTATAAGTTATCTTATCAGATAGTCCGTCTGCTATTTAGTTATTTGTTTTTAATTTAATTTTCTTATTACGCTTATAATTTATTTAGTACGCTATTCTATAGATCCTAAGAACTAAGACTAATATACAGAATAGGAAGGAAAATATACGAATTAAATACATATAATTAATAAAAGCAAAACAAATAATAAACAAATATATACATATATACAAATACTTATTAATCTTATTATATTTATATACAATTAATAACAAACGAATAAGGGAATTAAAAATAATTATAAAATACACGATTTTATGGAAGCAAACCTTAAATTTAAAATATCTATGAGAATGGAAAATATCTAACATATATTTAATATAAAGTGGAAAGCATTCTTTTCATCAAATTTAAAAGTAGTTGAAACAAATAGTTTGTCATGACGCTATTCTGAGGATATAGAATAGTAGCATACTGTTATGCACCTGAAATAAATATTATTATGGAATCAATTCATAAGGTAAGATCAAATGGGCTGCTCTACGACGATCTTGCAACGACGCTAATGAAAATCTCGATGAAAGATTGCTCAAGTTCGGGAAAATAGAAGGATAGAAAGATATACCCCATATAATTTGAATACGCCGTATTTCAAAAATCGTATTTGTAAACTATCTAGATCAGGGGCGTAGCGTGAGAAAAGAATCTAGGGATGTGATAAAAATTTTATAAGAGGAAGAGGTATAGTGAGATGTATGGTAGGCTATATGAAAATGGTAAAAATTAAAAAAGGGCACTAACCCCAAATGATTATGCCGAGGTATATATCCCAATTTTTAAAACGAAGAATTCTTCGGTTTTTGTTTGTCCAGCGAAAACGTCTATCACCGTTTCTACAAATGTTGGAGACGATCTCATATCGTCTAATAAGGCACTTATAATCAATATTTATTAATGTTAAAGCCGACAGTCTTTCTTGCTTTTGAAAATTTCGCAGATAAGTCTTTATTCTCTTTAAACATGAAAATGATATTTCCGCGAAACTGCCTGTGGCAGGAATAGTCAAAATTAAACGACACAGTGCTCTTTTTTATATCGGGATCACTATAAATCACTGAAAGTTCACTTTTTAAACGATTTGTATCAAATAATGTTCCATATGTATCTACTAAAGAAGTATAAAGTTCATCAGGAAAACGTTTCACGAATGAAGTAAATTGTGTGGAATCTAGATTTAAGAATTTCAGTTTAGAAATTTCACTAAACCGTTCACTAATTTTCAAAGTAATAACGTCCAAAATTTCATAAAACAATCGTGTGTAGGTGTTTTTCTTATCTTCTTCAGGAATTAACTCCAAACGCATTATTTTACTTGGTGGTTGATTTTCTAACAAAAATCTGTCCGTACGGTCCCAAATGTCACTAAACTCGTTTCTCATTTTTTGAATATGTGATTTGAAATCGGTGATCTTTTTATTGCAGTAACTAATATCTGATATTTTTGTCTGTAGAATTTTAAACAGACTCTCAAAATGTGGGAATATTGCAGAAAACACTGCTAAGAAAAAATTAAAATCAAAGTCGTGCAATAATGTCAAAAGGCCTCTAGCACAAATAACGGTTTCTCGATCCCATTTCTCATTTTCATTTTCTACAGTTACCTGAAACAGCGCTTCCAAATATTCCTTATGTTATGGCGAGGGTCGCCAAGATGCGTTCACATAATCGCATAACTGAGTCCGGAAATAACGACAACACCCATTCGAGGTTCCATCGTCGACTGCGTAAGATCACTGATCTTTTCGCCCATCTAACGTGTAGCTTGGATGTAACGTGGATCATCGCATTTCAGCACTGCAAGTAACGCAGGAGTCCAATAATTTTGGACACCTTCACGGCCGATTTGAAATAAAAAAATTGATGGCAACGTTTAAAGTAAATAATGTATGTTTGCTGTCGGTTTAAAATAATAAAAAATTGTAATAATTGAATAAATCGATTGAACTTCTAAATAACACTAATTGGCCAATTTTTTAAGGGATGCGACGCATCACTCGCATCCATGTACGCTACGCCCCTGATCTAGATGTACTTTATGTTGATAATACCATATTTAGATATAATAAATTTGACCGCACTACCGAATTGTAGTACATAAAGTACTATTGTAGAGTACTTTAATACCAGGAGGACGTGAAAACGAAGGTGAAATTAGATGTGAGGGGTATTTCTAATAATATATCTAAGATATTGATATAATTTTTTATTGTATGATTAAAGTGCGATGTGAACGTCAATTTTTGGTCAAATATCATACCTAAATCAGTGAATATTATAAAAATATGTTGTTTCCAAGTCTATAATCATAAAGTATATTGTTGTCTTTGGTTGTTGTAGACAAAATATTACATTTGGTGGCGTTAAGAGACAATTTATTATTTATGCACCAAAAAGTAACCCTATCCAGATTTCTTTGTAAAATTGTAGTCATTAAAACATGAAATATTGCAAAATTATTTTGAATAATATGCAAATATTAAATATTTTCCTCTGCGGGAAATTGACGAACAGTTAAACATGGGCTTTTACGAGTTTCCTATTTATTATTAGCAGAATAATTCTGTTCGATAAAATTGTATGGTTACACAAAAAATTCTACGAACTTATTGCTTATAGTCGAGGGAATTGTTTCGCCATTATACACTAAGCACAAAAATTAAGGGATGTAAAAATATCCTAAATGCTTAGGTGATATTCAAAGGGGAAAAATAGTCGCAAAGCAATTAAAAAAAATAAATTCAAGCTGCAAGTTTATAGTTTTCAGATATTGCATTCAACATTTTTCATCATTAACAGTTTTTGAGTAATCACAAGAAAACCATCGGAAAAAATTCCAAATTTTTTTTGACCTTTCAGAAGGTCCACGAACTTCAATACATTTTTTCCGGTCAACTTTTTTATATAATTTTATTCTCTTTCATTTGAGTAGTCTCAATGCCTTGTAGGATTATTTTTCGCTGAGTTATCATCCTACAAAGCAAAAAGTAAGGTTTTTTATTTTATTTACAATAAATAACAGTCTTTGATAAAAAATGGCTAAATTTTGCTTTGCTTATTGCTTTAATTATCGCTAAAAAGACATTTTCGACTTTCAAAAATTAATCAAAAATGAAATATTCACGATTATAGTGATTTATAACAAAAACGACACATTCATTCATTCCCAACACAATGAAAATATAAATCGCCGCGTTTTGAAATTTTCAGGGTTTATTTGGAATACTTTGAGGTTGAAAAAAAGCAATCAATATCCTTAATCTCTCCATTATTTACAAAGTTATTCTAAATTAAGTTTGTAGTTTTTAAAACCCTACTTGAATTTTCTATACGATCATTATTTCCCGAGTAATTAATTACCAAACTCAAAACTGACTTTTTTGCTTTGAACGAGAGAAATCGTCATAGAAGGCTTTTAGACCGCTCGTATTAAAGAGGATAAAATGATGTGAAATTTATTGAAGTCCGTGGACCGCTTGAAATGCAAGGAGAAAATTAGAGAATTTCCTATCCGATGGTGTTGCGATGGTTATGATTATTCAAAAACTGCTGACATTCAAAAACTCAACTTTTGAACTCCTGGATCTGAAAACTATAAACTTGGAGCTTTAATTTTCTTTTTTCAAATTTCTCTGCGACTACTTTTCTCCACGTTACAGCCCTTTGAAAATCACCTAAAAACTTAGGATTTGTTACATCCCTCAATTTTTGAGTCTAATGTATATCATACTCTTACAATTAGACAGGTTAGATAAATTACTCTTATAGTTCACATATTTCCAAAGCAGGTGGATTAAAAGTAACATTTTTTTACACCCACTTGTTATAATTCTTGCTAGCATTATCTAAACTACCTTTTATTTCACTATGTTGCTTTAGTGCGTTCAAATTATTATAATATTTTAGACGGCCAGCAGGTTTCTATAATGTCCATGCACGATTCTTTTGTATAAAATTTTTGATTGCCATTAGATTAAATGTATTTTTTAAATTACAACTCAACATTAAGACTTGCTTATGTACAATTTATAAGATAGAGAAGAACTTAATTTGTGACTGAAAAAGGTAAATTAGTGTATAATAAAAATACAAGTTCGATTTAATGAAAGAAGATATCATGTTACGTTGTGATGAAAATGTAAGATTTTTTAAATTTGTTATTTTTTCTGATAAAGCGGCGCGGTATGTTGAAGGGAACAGTACATCATAATTGAAAATGTTAGCCTCAAGAAAATTACCTTTGGAATCGAATGGCCAGCGTTAAGGTAATGTGTGGGCTGGAGGTTTCTTTTAGGTCCTTACTTCTTTGAAGACAATTGGCTGCTATCAAATATTTAAAATTGCTATGATGACTTAGTTCCAGCTTTAGCAGCTTCTTCATATCATTCGGTTATAACCAAAGAATCTGGTATCAATAAAACGAAGCTCCTCCTCATGTTGATTTATTGTAACTTCTTGACGATTTCTTACCGTAGCCAACGAAGAACATTTGAATTAACTCAGCGTTATTGGACTCTCTTGTATTTTTTTATAAAGTTAGTTGAAATCGTGGTATATCTAAATATGCCAAATATATGCCAAATATATGCCTGGTGCTCTGGGAATATTAGACGGACCTTCTTACTAATCTGCCATAAGCATACATGCAGAATTAGCAAAACGCCATCTACCTGTTAAACTTGCTCAGTTAATAAAAAGTTGATTATCTTAATTTTCTTTTTCAGATTCCCTGATCACCTTAAGGAATTGCGAATTCGCCCTATACGACGAAGCCGATGTTTGCACTTTCTTCCGAGAAGACATCACGAACAATCCCCTGGTTAATTACACTGACTTTACTTGCAAATTTTGCCGTACCAATTTGTGTAATTCATCCCAACGTTTGTATATATCCTCCACGAGTTTGTTATACATTACGCTTCTTGGTCTGTTCTATTCTAGTAGGGCGATATAAAAGTTGTAGCGTAGTAGAGGTACTCTCGTTGTTCACTGGTGGGACGTGGATTATTCTCAGAGATACGATGCAATCTACGTGTTATTCGCATCTTTTATGAGTATATCCTCATTCATAATTATCTTATCTGTTTTGTATTGTAATTTGTATTTGGGTACGTTCGATAAACAAAATCTACTCAAGGACCAACGCTCAATTTTAGCCACAGATATTTTTAGCCATAATACATTCCATAAGGGGTATAGTAAGGACAATATTTTAATGTTATTTTTAGTTTTATTTATTGTTACTTGAATTGCCAATTTCACAGTTGTTCTAAAAAGAAAAACTGTCAAAACCAACTTTGTCCTTTACTATACTCTTTCTTTCTTGGCTGTATATTCTCATTGACTTGCTAGTCATGTAGTCAAAAAATAAATGCCCAAAACGTATAAGAAAGGAAATCCAGCTATGACCTGAAGGGAAATGGTTTGTGAAATGTTAAACTCACATGTACATACGATATTGTCTTATCACTCATACCCACATACAGATACACATTTATTATCATAAATGTTCAGTCATATACATCATCAATATAGAACAGAATGAGATCATTAATCTAATAGATTTAGTATTAATTAAATTAATAATAAGTCGCCCTAAATTTAGACATAATTTAACTTAACACAGAAACGTTCAATCTTTCAAATATTTACATCTATGTTCCGAAATTAAATACACAATTGACGTAGAGATATATATAGACGGCAATCAAATAATATTTAGGAAAAATATATACACTCATATCATAATACAGTGTTTTTCATTCTACGTAATAATGACAAAACAGTCAATAAGAAAGGAGAAGAAATTAAATTCTATAGATAGAAATATACATATTACCACAGGTATCCTATCATATGTGCAATATAGGAACCGATATAGTAGAAAGAAAAATAAAATAAAATAATTATGGTGTAAAGATTTGATTATAAACTGATATTCAATTGATATGAAATTGAATCGTAAGAATTTGAATTCAGTACCGTGTATATCCTCCTCTAGCTCCTGGCGAACTAAGGGGGGGGGGAGGAGGCGGTCCGCCCTGGGCCTCTGGTCCGGGGTATCCTCCAAATCTGGAGTCCTTTCAAATCCCAAACAAAGCCAAAATATGTTCAGTAAGTTAGAGGCAGTTTGAAGCTGGAGGCACCCTACTTATGTACTTACTTACCTAATATCATGCCTACTCATATTTACAAAATGCATACTACAAATACATCAATTTCTGAGCAGACCGGATGCCTCATTTAGTTTTGCCTCTCTTACGGGCTTAGTCCGCCACTGTCTCTAGCTCTCATCATTATTTCCATTCGTCTGAGCAAGAACGGCTTGTTTGAGTTTCCTAAGAGTCATAGGGGCAGGTATGTGGGGCCTAATTGATCGATTTAATACATCCCATAGATGTTCTATGGGGTTCATATCTAGACTTCTTGGTGGCCAGTCCATAATTGTATGTATTATTATTCAAGCTGGGCGTAAATCACAGAACTGGTCTCAGAGGAGTCTGATATAGTACATTCTATATTACTGCTAAAAAGGCACGAAATTTTGATGCCAATATAGCATATAGAAGAGAACAATGGTCCGCCACAAAAGTATAGACAAATA
The DNA here is from genome assembly GCA_037954035.1 of Rosalia funebris. Lineage (NCBI taxonomy): Eukaryota > Metazoa > Arthropoda > Insecta > Coleoptera > Cerambycidae > Rosalia > Rosalia funebris. Next base: position 40,798,873 of record JAZFAV010000015.1, read on the forward strand.
TTATTTCTTGTACGTTAGGTCTACTTTTTAAACTTATATTAAATGTATATGATGAACGAATTAATTTTAACACTTTTTTTTTGAACAAATTAAGCCGGAACCCAATAGTGAATAACGAAGGTACATTATCTTAAAATAAATTATATATTCATAAATTATTATTTTAAATAAAATGTTACTTATCTTATTTTGTTTTTATTTATTTTAAAATTATAAGCTATTCTTACTTAAAATTTCAATCTGGGACATCTAATAAAATAAATGTTTAAATTATTTCATATACATTTATTTAAAAACGTACAATACTTTTCTAAATAAATGTATATGAAATCATTTAAAAATTTATTTTATTATATGTCCGACATTCATATACAGAGTGGTGTAAAAGGATGCTTAAAAATTTGTCGATGTATTTGAATTAAATCGGTAGAATTTATTTACATAATCTAAAATTGTCTAATCTAAAGTTGTGAAACAAATAATTCTTTTAAGTCGTACCATATAGTACATAATGTTTTTTCAGCTCCCCAATTCATTGTTTCCAGTATTAGTATTTATTTAAATATAGAATACATTATTCTTTTGTAAAAACAAAGAATACGGTGGGCAGTCAGGTCACATATTACACGCCAAGTTAATAGGTGCAGCACGCTGCTCTAGATTGCCTACCTGGATGGGAAGCTATCATATTCTTATGTAGAGACATTTGTGATAATGTTATTCATATTTAAATTCAGGGTGTGAGTTGGACATGATATTGGGGGCGCCCGTATGCTTCGGTCCGAGTCCCGATGGGAGGAATTTGGCATATTTTCCTGAGTATAAGCGTATTTGTCTTTGTATCTATGTCTTTAACTTTGTCCTTAGCAGCTTGAGGCCCTAAAAGAAGGAAATAGATTTCTGTGTGTCCCAAACTAACATTTTAAACTCTCAAATAATTAATTAAGTATAATCAATCGTTAAATCTCAACCTGCGAAAGAATTACAAATTCTAAATATATTTCAAACTTTATTTGATATTTTGTTTAATACGTGTATATAGAAATTTTAATGTTTAGTAAGTATTTTAATGCAGTATCCTTGGAAGTTGAAGTTTACGAAAAATTAAAAAAGATATACGAATATACTTACACTTTTTATAATTTGCAAACTTATAGCTGGCACATTTTTTATAACAAGACCAAAAATTTGTTCTCCATTATATACCAGAGTATACGTTTTATCTCCTAATCAACATGGGTTCGTAGCAAAACGCTTTAAAAATGTAGTATAATTTACCCAGCTAATCGCAAATGACATAGATAATACGTGGTTTGTGATAAAGGCTAAATGGATGTTGTGTATATTGATTTTTCGAAGTCCTCTTACAAGGTGATTCATAATATATTAATTTTAAAATTAGAATTATATAGCCATGGATTCAGTAGTAGCCTTCTTCACTTAGTAAAATCGACGTACTTATAGACGTACATTATGTCTTTCATATAATACCTTTAAATCCGAGCATCTTTCTTAGCATCCTCTGGAGTACCTCAAGGCTCAAATTTAGGTCCATTATTATTTATCTTATTTATTAATGATTTGTCTTTAATGCTCATGTTACATCATCTTCTTTTTGCAGATGATTGTACTGATGTTGAATTACTTTTAAATATAACCTGCTTAGATGATCAATTGAGGTTGCAAAAATTCATCGACATTATTTTGTTATGGTGTTCAGAGGGTAAACTGTCAATAAGAATAGATAAATGTAAAGCTTCTATACCTTAAAGAACTAACCAGTGATATTTGACTCTTCTCTTGGTGGTACAATTTTAATACGTCCCGAGAATATTAAGGATCCTGGTGTGTACTTTGATGATAAACTATCGTTTTCTGGGCTCATCAGTCATCTAGTTTTTAAATGCATATGGCTATTTCCTTAATACATAAAACCCCTGACTTCTTGATTAGAAACACGTTATCATTTAATAACACTGCATCTTAAAATCTGTATATTTTTCGTTAGTTCAAGCGTCTATCTAGAAATAACGGTATTAATTAAAATTTATTTTATCTGTTTATTTTATTCCTGTGTTATGAATTTAATATGGTTATAGAAATTATGTTAATAATGTAATTATGTTTCATAACGTATTTATTTGAACTTTTAATTCCTTCATTTGTTTATACTATATTAATTTAATTAAAATACTATATTAATTTTGTAACCGCCGCCTACGGCATATGTTAATCATTAATTCGTTATTAATATATAAGTAATCAGAAATTTAGACAATTTATCCCCGCGCGAACAAAACTTCACGTAAAAAATGTATTTGTAAATTTCCATTGTACCACTGAATAAGATAAGATATAGAATTTGTATCTGATTATTTTAGATGATAATGATCTTAACTTTGATTAAAAGAAAATTGTCTGATATTTCTTTGAAAAAGCTAAAATCTACGAAATCTATGATTTATCGTAGTGCGAAATACCTGTAACGTTTTCGATTAATTCTCCTATACCTAAGTAAAATGATTAATAGATTATATAGGGTTGTCCAAAAAGTTCTTTCGGTTTTTTAACATTATTGTTAACATTACAGTTAATACAAATTATTTTAATCAATAGTATACGTTCCTCCATTTTCAATAACATTCTCCCATCTCTCAGTAAGCTTCATAATACCGTTTTCGTAAAAACTTTCGGGTTTGCTCGCAAGAAAACGTTTTTAAATGATTTCTGACTTCCTCGTCATTGGTAAATGTTAAATTTTCGTTATGGAAGACGACCTGCTTACGATTTACAAGTTCTGGACGCTTATTCCGCATGCTTTGTCTCAATTTTTGCAGTTGTTCGCAGTAAACACCGAATGTACTGTTTCTTCCACGGTAGTAGCTCAAAATAAATGATTCCTTTTAAATCCCACCAGACGAACAACGAAACTTTCTTGGGGTGGAGCCCTGCCTTTGGTGTATATTGAGAAGGTTCACCGGACGTTCCCTACGATCTCTTTCGACTAACGTTGTCGTAAATGATCCACTTTTCATCTCCAGTAACCATATTTCCTATAAAGGGATCGCTATGTTGACGAATCATTAACATATTGCAGATGTTGATGAGATTCATTAAATTGGATTCACTGAGTTCATGAGGAACTTAAACACCGAGTCTACCGACAAACTCAAGTTGTTTAAGGTGATTCTGTACACTAGATTTTGATGTCCAGATCTTTTTTTGCAAGCTCACTCAACTACTGCTCGTAAATGCTCGGGAACGACTTCTTTAGGTCGGCCTGACCTTGGGGCGTCCACGAGGGAGAATCTCCAGATCGAAATCTCTTGAACCATCTTTGACATGTTCGGTCTTAAAATATCTCTATTAGAATATATGATTTTATTCGTCTCTTCGTACTATACATGTATCTGTAACGTTACAAGTTCCTCCACTACGAGTAATATAACGTAAATAACTCTTGCTTACCTTACACAATACACATACGAGTATATAACTCTATTTTATCCCGCACAATAATGTTAATACTCTTAAAATGCAGAACTATGCAGCATGTTTTATGAATGTTTTATAAAAATTTGTCTCAAGCAATATTATTAGTTAAAGTTCAATTGAATTTTCAATTCGCTATTTCATTGTAAAACGCAATTCTATATATAGGTGGAATTCTAGAAAGTGAGTCAATGAAAGTAAACAATTACTTAATCTAAATATGAGAATAATACGTAATGTTTCCGGTGGTATTCCTACATGGATAATTCTATAGGAAATTTTCACGAATACCTATGTTCCAAACAATGTTGCTATCACCATGCAATCGGCCTAGTGCTAAACATACGTAAGTTACAAAATAAATGTTTTAGTACATATCCAGGACTAATATCGATAAAGAAAGATAAGTAATAACTAATATTTGTCCATCAATTCAGTCTAATCGTATTAATCGAAGGGAACGGGTTAACATCTAGATCATGTCCAATGTTTTCGAGTTTTTGTTCGAGGCCTTTATAGTTCTATGTACTGTAGGTAAGCACAAACGTTTTTATAGTGTTTTATATCATTTTATAATTAAATGTGTTTTGCATAAATTGTGTAATCTATAATTTGGCTTTGTGAGATTTTTATGACGTTACTGGCTTATCTACTGTAAACAAAACGGGAAATGATGTATATTGTCAATTATTCATTAGAAAAACAGTAGGTAGTAGTATATTTTATATGTAGTGTTTCTGATACCTTTTCTATTATTTTAAAATGATTTCGCTATTTCAATATACTAAATCTAATGGCAATGATTTACGAAAACCTTTGCTGTTGCCCCATTGGCTGCGTGATATTAGCCTTAGCGACGTACAATGTTTTTTATATGTCAGATAAACCTTGAAATCGTACCGAGAATCCTCGATGGATGATGTATATGATTATATCTCAATATCTTCAGGAAATTAATGTGTGGTACAGCATATTCGACAGAAGAATTCTGGGTCCCTATTTCTTTCAAGTGGCCCTATTTTAACTGGTGGAAGATATTTAGATTTTCGTCGAGACGATTGTATTCCTGCACTAATAACATTATATCAATATTTAAGGTCTCTGTCCACTACATCGTACCATACTAGGACCGTAACCATATCGATACATGCAAACAAGTATAATTTGCATCAGTTTGTATCAGACAACACGTTACTGTGCTGCCCGGTGATGGAACGGTCTAGTGAGCGTTGTCCGATACAAATAGATGCAAATTATATTTGTTGTCGATAGGGTTACAGTTCAAGTATGGCAAAGTGTAGTGGGCAGAGAGATAAGGGAACACCATTTTCCGAGAAATGACTTTTTATTTCAACAGTACCTCCACCTCCATTATGCAGTTTTTCGTGCTTATTTAAATGGGATATTTTTACTTTTCCGCACTCCATTATACTATCGGAAAAGTAATATAACCACGTAAAGAAAAAGTGAAATCGTTTTTCGGCCTAAAAACAAAAAAAATGGTTTTTACAAAATTTTTGCTGTGTGTCGTCGTTGTCATCGACATTAAAATTTCTTGTTAACACGATAACTCAACTAAATCGTAGATCGGATCGATCGGGTTTTGACTGATCCTGATCGGGCATGTCTCCCAGATGACACCTATTGATTATTGATTTTGAGGTGGATAGCACACACCACCCCCTCCCTTGGGTCTATTTGAGAATTTTTTTGATAACTCGATAACTCAACTAAATCGTGTCGGATCGATCGGGTTTTGACTAATTCTGATCGGGGACATCTCCCAGACGACACCTATTGATTTGAAGGTGGATAGGACACACCCCACCCTGTCCATGAGTCATGAGAGCACGATGGTGAACTATTTGAGAAATTTGTTTTGTTAATACGATAACTCAACTAAAACATGTCGGATCGATCGGGTTTTGATTGATTCTGATCAGGGATGTCTCCCAGACGACACCTATTGATTTTGAGGTGGATAGAACACACTCTACCATGTGCATGGGTCATGAGAATGCACAATGGTGGATTATTTGAGAATTTTTTTTTGTTAGCACGATCACTCAATTAAATCGTGTCGGATCGATCGGATTTCAACTGATTCTGATTAGGGACGTCTACTAGACGACATATATTGATTATGAGGCGGATAGGACACACCCCACCCTGTTCAGTGGTCATCAGAAAGCACGATGGTGGACTATTTGAAAAAAGTAAAACTGTCGCATGAAACACATATTCTGCATTTATGTGTTGGTTTATTTTTTCTCGGTCACTCAATTTCGAGATAGAGATATTCTACGCGCGGAAAAGTCCGTCCGTTTTAAGGTTTTAAAACTGTTTATTTTATTCTTAGATAGGGAGAAGGGGGCCGATAGAGTTGTCAACCAGATCGCTATATTTCACACCCCTAGATTACTTCTTGTGAGGATACTTAAAAGACAAAGCATACATTACTAGGCCGGAGAATTTAGAAGATTTAGTAGAAAGAATTCGTCACGAAATACAACGTACACCTTCTGAAGATATTGATATGTACAAAAAGAATTTATTAATTGCCTTTTTATAATAATTGTCATGGTAGTAAACAGACTATGTTCATATGGGGCCACTTTGAGCATGACAATTTTTGATGCCTCTCAAGGTAACTGGTCCCCTGGCGGGGACGGGGGGCTGAAGATGTGCATGGATAAGTGACCTTGATAGACACCCAATTAAATTGTTAAAGTCAAAGTTTTCCCATGAACATAGCTCCTCTACTCTTGGTATGCAGACAGTAATAAGAATTTATTACTGTCATGTAGTCAATAATGCACAATTTAAACATTTACATTCGTTGATTTTTGAAATAAACGTTGCCAATAAATGTACTATTTCAAAATTGCACAATCGTTTTTATGATTTTTTTATCTACCATATACTCGCGGTAAAGAAATGCGCCCTTTTACATTATGTAATAAGGAAAGGGTTGCCATTAAAAACATATTAATGACGTTATACTCCCTGCATGAACGATTTGGGATCCGAGACTTTTCCCAAAAGTTATTTCTTAAATGTTAAACGAATTCATTCATTACCTTACGGAAGCACTATGTATGTGCTTGTGGGTGTAATTAAAAAAAATACATGCTACATATCAAAGCAAATGGGAAATTGTACATTTTCTACATATTTGTTGCCTATCTGCTATTTACTACGGTTTGTATAATAATTCTTTACGTGTGCGTCAAAGGTAACAATCGTATGAATCAATTTACTGACATTTTTGAACAGTGTCGTGCCGAACACATTTTAGGATAACAGTTAGTCAAATACAAATCCGTCAACCTATGACATAGTAATGAAAAGGTTCTCCACAAAAATATTCAACGGAAGTGATATTTCCATCAAAATATATGAAATAAATTCAACAAAAATCAAAATAAATGAAACAAAAATGAAATAAATATTACAATAAAATTGAGACGCCACTGAATCAAATTATGCAATAAAGCTAAGACGTGAGTTCACAATTGCATTTTATTCGGCAAATTATTAACTGTCTATGCCGTACGTAGTTGATTGAAACGTATGTTGCTCGACATACGTGCTGGTAATTATGGCATATTAGTAACAATTGCGAGTGGTGTAGCATGTGATCTGTGCGTCGTCATTAAATTGATAAAAACTCTAAAATAAAACTCTATACTTAAGATTAAGTATGGGTATCTACGGATACGTTTAATTGTGTAAAGTCAGTTTCTATAGAACCGTAAATAGACTTCTTATCTATCAAACAAAATGTTATCTATTGGTGTAATATTTCCCAGTATGTTTTTGTAAAAATAAAATACACTTTTACTAATAAAAATGATTTAAGAATGGTCTTGTGAATTAAAAGATTATTTTAATCTGTGTAACATTTTCTAGTATGTTCTTTGTAAAAATAAAATACTCTATTACTAATGAAAATGATTTATAAAAATAGTCTTGTGGATTAAAAGATTATTCCGAATGAGAGGACCGCGAACACATTTACGTTTAACTATTACCTGAAAGTGAAAAAGTTGGAACCAAATACTACATGCAAAATTTGATATGTTGTGCAAGTAAAATATATGTAATAATTATAATTGAAGAAGAAAATTACAGTACTTTTATGAAAAGGCATCAGTCTAAAATTAATGTCAGGTAATGTCAACTAAAATGAACGATCAAAGTGATCATAGATAATGAATGAATGTCAATTAAAATGATCATAGCTCTGAAAATTCTTAGTGAAAGTAGTAGTATAGAAGAACAACAAAAAAACATGTTACGAAGTAAAAGAAGATAAAAGTCTGAATAAGGCGAAAAACATGGAAATATAGATATCTTCAACAAAAAAGGTTGTTCTTTTGTTATTAACATTGTGAATCGCTGAATAGTGATACTATATCCCTAATTCGTTTATTCTATCTACATATCGTTAAAATCGATGCTCATTGACTCATTAAGTTCAACAACATTGCTTCGTTGAAACAATTTTTTATACAGTGGTACGCATGAAACTGATTTACTACACAATTATAGCAGTAATTTAGCGAATGCTCATTTAATAAATAAACGATCGAAACCAACGCAGACTGAAAGGTCCTAGTTCAGTTAATTCTTTTTTCCATTCCCAAGTCGACATGGAACTTGGTGCGAACTTCTGCAGTCCATTGTAGCTGGTATACCTCAGGGCACTTATCTGTACGACTATGTTCACCCAGAGCAAAGTTATTCGTATTTTGAGACAACAAGGGGAATACAAAACTGATGTTCTTTGGCCTTAGTAGAAACAGGATCACTTCTTTTATATTTCCTTCACCTGATGATCTAGATATGTTTGCTTCTTATTTAGCCATGGTCTTCGATAGGTCTTAGCAATTGAGAGTTCCAAATTACATAGAAATGTACGTGTCTTTTGAGAAGCGTAAAGGACATGTCTGTTTTCCTTTTGACAGTATTGATTTATTTCAATAGACTGATGCTAGTTTGATGTTAATATTGCCAAATTGGGACGTCATTTCAAGATGATGGATCAATAAATTTTCAGTGCAATTTATTAAAAATTAAGTACCAAGATTCATATCCAAGATTATTTTAGTAATCTACGATATACAGTATATAGTATTTAAACAGATTAATTATCAGTTAGATTGAGAAAATTATTAAATAAATAGTTCTTACTAAACATGTTATACAAATACAGTTAATTAATAAAGATGTTTTCTTCTTCAATATTATCAATAGTATTTATTATATCATATGCAATATTTACACTATTATCTGTGGGGATTAAAATATTCATACTTTAATCCCCACAGATAATTAATTCCCTACGGAGTAATAATATATATTGAAACGATTTCACAAGGATTAAAATATTTTGATATATTCTTTTGTATTATTAGCTTTTACTGATTTATTGTTATCTGTAATGACAACGTATACCAATTTTCAGAATGGTCTAGTGTACGTATACGTTAAATTACGTACAGCTCATCAAGAATAGGACTGCCATTGCTCATCAAAACTGCGATATCGCAGTTCGATCTAGCCACACGTAAAGTTCATCATTTTCCTTCTGAATGCTGCCTCACTCTTTCTTCTACGCATACCTAGAGAATCTCATACATTCAAGAAATAAATATTTTACAAGAATAAATATTAGAAATAATAGGGAAGAACGAGGCTAGTTGGCATTGTTTTTAGTTTTTGACTTTTTTGACCTTGTAATACTTAAACCCTGTAATACTTACTTAGGTGGCCGATGTTGGTGATAATTGTACTCCTTGGCTACTAATTGATGATGAAAATGTTACTTGAAACTATTATGCTGAATTTGCCAAAAGTACTTTACAAAAACTTTCCAATCATGCTGACTTACCTCAGATGTGGAGCAAGTTTGCACAGCATGACGGTTGAATTTGCAAGGAAAAGTTACATACAAAAATCAAATAGAACAAGGAAGTCATTAATAACAGCTGCGTGTCCACCAAGAAAGAAGATCAATCGTTCACTTGAACCGGTGCGGCAGTTTCAATTTTCGCACAATTTAGCCGCTGTTATACCAAATCGTGTCAGAAATGTCTGATCGTCTCTAAAATATATTTTTTTTCACCATAGCGGAAACGAATAATTCCTCACCACTGATTTTCATGATCATTCCAGGATATAGCTGGGCACTACACTTCACCACCACGTCAAGTCGTCCACGTGATACTACTACGAATTATCTACCCAAATTACATTCATGGTGTTGTCATTTAGAGACGGTTTAAGGGAACATTCTCGAGATCCCGAAGACTTGGGCTAGCATTCCTCTTCAGGGTCTGTGTTTAATGGAAAACTGACGCTATCCTCAGAATCTGCATAGCTTATTAAATCTGACATGCCATCTTTAGATTCCATCATATCAGAATTATTTCTCTGTGAACTTTTGCTCTTATTATTATAATTTTTCTTTTTTAGTTGCATCGCTTTTGCTTTTACTGTCTAGTGTTGGCCTAATAAATGGTGTCTTCTTTCTTTTAGATCTTTCTATTGCCAGTACATCTCTGATTTTCAATTAAATTTTTCATAAAAAAAATCATCTTTTTCCAAAAAAGTGCTCCAAAGCCTTTTAAAAATATGTCAACAGATACATTTGTGCAAAAATTGGCATACCAAAATTTCCAACATTCCTAACCCTAAGCTAAAGTTTATTTCATCGGTATTTGCCAAATAAAAAATCTCAAAACATATGGTGGCTTGTTTTTATGGCTAGACTCAGGTAGACTGTTCCGTTTATCGGCAAGATAAGAGAGTTTTTTATTTGTCAAATAACAATGAAATGAATAATACTAACTTGCTCTAACACTTTTAGACTTTTTAGACAAGATGGCTGTCTCACTGTTCCACAAAAGTATTAAGAAGCGATTCAGCACTTGAATGCAATTGCTATTGATTCTTCGACCCATTACAACTATATAAAATGTCTCGACATATTCTAGAGCTTCACAGAATAATAGAAATATTGAGTGAAAAAAAACCTTTCTTGGAAATCAGGAAAACTCCAGTCCTTCCTCTCCAGTAGATCTCATTACACTGAAACTATAATACAATGGAAGATGCAACGCAACATCTTTAGGTAGCTTGACTGTGGCGATACTACTGCTCAATACTCACGGCAGCAGACGAAAGAAGCTGTATGCTTTATGCCAACCAGCTCCGGTTTCCCCTACATTTTTCATTTTTTATTTATCGTTCGATAAATAAAACTTGTTTCGATAAATAAAAGTGAGTTCGATTCCCACTTCGGTCAACTGCGTGTATCTGTGTGTATCCGAGTATTAGGAAAAATTCCACTAAGCCAAACTTGGTCCACGTAAAAATGTAGTTGCATAAAGAGAGGCTGAAAACCTGCGATCCAGGAACAACAACAGGAGACAAATTTTTCCACAAACACCGAAAAACTTCTCCGCTCTCATTTTGCAGATCAAGTTGACATCATCAGAGAGAAACTCAGTCTTAATCATCTCCTAATGATGCTAACTTGATTCTTCAAACGCAGGTGTAATCATCCGGTATTTGTGAAAAATTGGTCTTCTGTTTTTTTTGCAAACATAATTGAAACGAATACATTGAAACAGAATTTTTTAAATTCACCTAGTATACTACATGTGAATTTTCTGTAAACCAACAATATCAATCATTCCTATTAATAATAACCTCCTTGTATATATTTCAATTTATCCGTCTGTACAATTTTAATAAAACAATCTTATTATTTTATTTATCTTTAAAAGTTATAATCGGACTAAATTGGGGCATAGCCTTTAAGTGTGACTTACTTTACCATCAGACTTAATACTTCTTAGTATTTTAATGGAAATACCTGAAAAGTAACATTGAAATTAGTTTCGTTGTACTTTAAAGAATATACCGCTCGTGAATGTACTTTATCAAGAAAATACCAGGAACAAAAAATATTTCTTTGGCTACTTTTAATACAAAACTTTTAATACAAAAAACATATTTTGTAGTTTGCGTCAAAGTCTCAGAGATTACCAGAGATCAAAACAAAGGATAACTTAATATTCTAATTAAAATATAGGTATTAAAGTGTGGGGATAATGGAGATCAATACATAAGAATAACTCCTACGTTTTCTAATCATTTGAAATTAACAATTCTCAATGAGATGAAGAAATAATACTTTAGTGAATTTCTTTAGGTGCATTTTTTTTATTTGGAGATGTAATAGTAGATACCCAATGGCATAGTCTGTAAAGAGAATCTAGGAATGTGATAAAAATTTTGTAAAGGGAAGAGGTATAGTCGGATGTATGGTAGGCCATATAAAAATGGTAAAAATAAAAAAAGACACTAACCTAAAATTATTATGTCGATGTATATATCCTAATTTTTAAAATGAAGATCAATTGTTAGGTTTTTATTTGTCCAGCGAAAACGTCTATTACTGTTTGTTTAAATGTTGGAGACGATCTCATATCTTCTAACAAGGCACTTTCAATATTTATTAATGCTAAAGCTGACAGTCTTTCTTGCTTCTGAGAATTTCGCAGATAAGTCTTTATTCTCCTTAAACATGAAAATGATCTTTCCGCGGAACTGCTTGTGGCAGGAATAGTTAAAATTAGACGATACAATTTTGATGACTCCGGGAAAACAGAAGATAATTGAAGCGACATGATATATTGGTGAAGCTCAAACACAGTAGTCTCATATCGGGATCACTATGATTCAGTTTTTAAAGGATTTGCTTCAAGGAATGTTCCATATGTATCTACTAAAGAAGAAAAAAAAAAAAAAAAGTTCGTCAGGAAAACGTTTTACGAATAAAGTAAATTGTGTGGAATCTAGATTTAAGAATTTCAGTTTAGAATTTTCACTAAACCGTTCACTAATGTTCAAAGTAATGACGTCCAAAATTTCATAAAACAATTGTACATATGTGCTTTTCTTATCTTGTTCAGGAATTGAATCCAAACGCATTATATTACTTGGTGGTTGATTTTCTTCCAGAAATCTGTCCATACGGTACCAAATGTCACTAAACTCGTTTCTCATTTTTTGAATATGTGATTTGAAATCGGCGATCTCTTTTTATTGCAGTAACTGATATCTGATATTTCTATAGAATGTCTGTAGAATTTTAAACATACTCTCGAAATGTCTTAGAAACAAGGAAGAGATTTTTGAAAACATATGTATGGAGCACGGCACTTTACGGCTGCGAAACCTGGACGGTAGGGGAAGCAAGTAGGAAGAAATTAGAAGCTTTTGAGATGTGGTGTTACCGAAGAATGATGAAAATACCATGGACTGATAGGGTTAGAAACGAAGAAGTATTGGAGAAAGTCGGCGAGAAAAGGAGTATGTGGAAAAACTTAAAGAAGAGAAGAGATAGAATGGTAGGCCACTTGCTGAGACATGGGGGAATAGTCCGCGATATTTTGGAGGCAGAAATAGGAGTGAAGAAAGGCAGAGGTAGGCCTAGATTAGACTACTGCTCGCAAATAGTAAGGGATGTAGGTTGTAGCACAATTAGCGAAATGCGTAGGTTAGCACAAGATAGGAGAAGCTGGAGGTTAGCGTCCAACCAGTCTTAGGACTGATGACCTAATGATGATCTCGAAATGTGGGAATATTGCAGAAAACACTGCTAAAAAAATAAAATCAAAGTCATCCAATAAAGTTAAAAGGCCTCTAGCACAAATAACGGTTTCTCGATCCCTTTCCTCATTTTCATTTTCCACAATTGCCTGAAACAGCGCTTCCTAATCTTTCTTATGTTATGGCGACAGTCGCCAAGATGCGTTCACATAATCGCATAATGGAGTTCGGAAATAACGACAACACCCACTCGAGGTTCCACTGTTGACTGCATAAGATCACTGACCTTTTCGCCCATCTAACGCGTTGCTTGAATATAACGTGGACCATCGCATTTCAGCACTGCAGCAAGTAACGCGGGAGTCCAAGAATTTAAATAAAAAAGATGATGGTAGCGTTTAAAGTAAATAATATTTGTTTGCGGTCGGTTTAAAATTTAATCAAAAAATTATAATAATTGACTAAATCAATTGAACTTTTAAATAACACTAATTTGCCAATTTTTTAAGGGATGCGACGCAACACTTGCATCCATGTACGCAATGCCCCTGCAGATACCTCGTATCGTTAAAAAGGGTACTTCATAATTCGATAGGAACTTATTTTGAAAAGTTTTGTGTATATCTTCTGTCTTTTATGCTTTTCTATAAATGTAACGTACCTCATAAAATACCGAAAATAATAACTTCCTAAATTGCATAAACCATATACGTTACCTCAGCTTTTATGATTTATAGAATATAGAACATGTCATCATTTCTTTACCGTTATTTATGCAAATTATAATTCCTAAAAGAATTTCAAACTATATTTCTTACAATTGTTTTCTCAGAGAGTAACAAACTTTTACTAAACCTAATAATTATAAAATTTTATACTTACTATAATTTTATACCCATTAGGTTTAGTAAAAGTTAGTGAGAACGGCATAGAAGCCGAATTAGTTGTTAGGAATATAGTTGGCAATTATTGTGAAACCTACAAGTGTTTTGTTTCATTTACTAGTATCATTCGTAATTTCGCAGTTTGAAATATTCTGTATTTGGTTATATGTAATTCATTTATACATTTTCTTTAATCCCCATGGAATCATAAAACTTCTCTCACGAAATTAATATATTTCCTTTACGTTATTTTTTTCAGTGTCTTTCAGTTTAGGAGATCCGGCAGGTTGTTATTATTGCAACTCGGACGCCGATGGGGAAGTTTGCCACAACCCCCTGAATACATCAGCAGCCAGAATTCAGTTATGCAGCGATTCATCTATTGTGGATGGTAACGCTGTCCTGCCAGAAGTTTCAAATAATGGGAAATTTGTTTGTACAATATTAACTTATTATCAGAGTAAGTCTTCTCAAGGACAATATATATTCTGATGAAAAATATATTATACATAAATATAGAGATTTTCAATAGGGACGCTCGAAATTTGCTAGATTATAACGGCCACGTTGTTAAAGTAATGTCTACAAAATTTATTATAAAAAAAGTCAATTGTTCGGCAGTGTATGGCAAATCACCGTGGAAGGTTTTAGTGTTCAACAGCGTGTGCAAATAATAGAATTTTATTTTCAAAATCAGTGCTTCGTTTGAGAAACCTTCCGCGCATTACGTGATTTTTATACCCGACACAACCATCCCGCTGAGTCGACTATTCGACGTTTGGTGGGCAAACTCAAGTTAGTCGGTTTGATAAATAATCAGTCAACACTCGTACGTCACCGAAACGCAAGATCTGCTGAAAACATCGCTGCTTTGCGTGACAGTGTACGGGAACACTCGACGCAGTCAATATCTCGTCGTTCACAAGAACTTGGCCTTTTTGCGACTTCAACTTGACGATATTTGGTCGAAACTTAGCTCTGCACTCGTATAAAATCCAACTAACTCAGGAACTTAAGGTAAACGACCATAAACAACGCCGTTTGTTCACTGTCTGGGCTCTGGAGTAGTTGGAAGTTAACTCAGATTTTGCCAAAAAAAAAAAACCATCTTCAGCGACGAGGCCCATTTTTGGATGAATGGATATGTGAACAAGCAAAATTTTCGGATTTGGGACGATACTAATCCACATGAAATACACCAGCATCAAATGCATCCCGAGAAAGTCACTGTTTGGTGCGGAATTTGGCCTGGCGGAATCATCGCTCCGTTTTTATTCTAAAACGAAACTGGCATTGCCATAACCGTCAACGGCGAGTGCTACAGATCGATGATAAGCAACTTCTTGTAGTCTAAACTGAATCATACGGATACCGACGACATATGGTTCCAACAGGACGGCGCTACGTGCCACACAGCGCATGCCACGATGGACATTCTGCACGAGCCATTTGAGGGCATGGTTATCTCGTGCAGCGGCGACATGAACTGGCCATCGAGATCGTCCGATTTAACGCCTTTAGACTTCTTCCTTTGGGGCTTCTTAAATTGCAGGTATATGCGAATAAACCGCAAACAATCGATGCCCTTAAAGTCAACATAACGAACTCCATCCAGAAAATTCAGCCAAATTTATGAGACAAAATCATCGAAAATTAGACCTTCAGAATACGTGCCACCAAGCAATGCCGAGGCGAATACTTGAAGGACGTTATATTTTATACTTAATGACATAAAATATTCTTTCAAATAAACTCAATTTCAAATTGAGTGGATATCTCCCACATAACTTGTATTATTTACGTTTAGAAATCGAGCGTCTTTATTGAAAGACCCTTTATGTTAATATATTATAACTGTAAGAATTTTAGTTAAAATATATAGATCCCCCTGGATTTTCAGATAAATCAATTCGCGAATATTTGAGGAACCGTCGTAAATATCTATAAGAAAACTTACGCATTAATGCATAATGTTACATTATGCATTGATGTGTATGTATAACTCCAAAATAAAATTGAATTTCTTTATATAAAATAAAACTGATCAAGAGCAGGTAAAAGCTTTAAAATATTATTCATTCTAATGATGTACTTCTGCATTCTTGGGGAAATTGAACACTTTTCAAAAGTACATCTCAACGTTTTGCCAAAAAATGTTGGTAGAATCGTTTGCCAATTAATACTTGACTTGTATTGTTAATAAGCGAATAAAGAAATAAATGACCTATTTCCTTTAAAACTCGATTTCTATCGATGTGCAAAATACATATAAAAATAATAATAAATAAATATATTTATCTTTTCAGATGACAAGCCGGTAACGATACGAGGTTGTGAAAACTTGTTTGTATCCAACAGAGCGTTGTGCCCGTATTTAACTGACATCACCGCCAAATACGCAAGAAATTTTTCATGTAACATATGTTACACTAATCTATGTAATGTCGCGTCACTTCCTCGGGTTTCACTAGCTGTCATGGTCGCTGGAATGTTTCTAGCATTATATCAACGCTAGTATGAAAATTTTGCAACTTCAAACTAATCATATAGTATTTCTTGAGTACTGGTCTAATATGATATTTTTAAAGTTGTTTTCTCAGTTTTTACGATTATAGTACTTGTAAAAATTCCCGAAGCAGTCTTTTGCCACATTTGGAAAACTATTTTCTCTTGTAAATACATGATATCTCCATCCCAACATTTTATCTACGCAAGTTTTGGCAATTATTCTTTTTGAATACATTTAATGTAATTATCTAAATATAGGTGTAATTTAGATAAAGGCAGTACACAAGGCACAAAATTTAAGGAACGTAGAAAAACCCTTAATTATTGGGTGATTGCCAAAGGGCTTTAGCTTGGAGAAAAATAATCGCAGAGCAACAATTAAAAAAGAAAAATAAAATTGAAGCTCCAAGTTTCCAGTTTTCAGATTTTGAGTTAAAATTTTTTACCATTAGCAGTTTTTGAGTAATCATAAGAAAACCACGGGAAAGTAATTTTTTAAGTTTTTGCTTACCTTTCAAAATGTCCACGGACTTCAATAACATTTTTTCAGTAATTTCATGATAAAGCTTTAAACATTACCTACAAATTTAGGATTTTTTTACATCCCTTAATTTTTGTGCGTAGTGTACATTTACTATATTAATTTATAATATATTTTTTAATCTGTTTTATAAATCAATGTATATTTACATGTTTAAAATAAAGCGTACTAGTTTGTGACATTTTTTTTTAATTATTTGATAAATAGGGTTTCCGGTTAGAGATAACAATAGAAAAAGGAAAGAACGCTTATATAGGATTTGTAGATTTATAAAAAGCTTTTGATAATGTAAGATGGAAAAAAATTTTCGAGATACTAAAGAGCGCGGGAATGAAGTATAGAGATAGGAGAGTAGTACACAATCTGTACAAAGAGCAAACTGTTGTTATAGAAGTAGACGGGGAAAGAAAGGAAGTAGGTATTAGGAAAGGAGTAAGAAAAGGATGTACGCTATCACCACTAATTTTTAATCTGTACATCGAAGAGGCGATTAATCTGGTAAAAGATAGAGTGGATTTCGGGATTAAAGTACAGGGACAGAAACTAAAAATGCTGAGATTCGCGGATGATATAGCAGTATGATATAGCATCTAGTAAGGAGGAATTAGAATCACCGTTGAACGAAATGGAGGCAGTGTTGACAGAGGAATACGGAATGAGGGTGAATAAAAACAAAACTGAAGTGCTAGTATGCAGAGGGCGCGAGAGCAGAGCAAAGACGAAAGTACAAATTAATAATGAAAGATTGGAGGAAGTTAAAGACTTCACTTATTTAGGAAGTAAAATAAATTGGGATGGAAGAAATGATAAAGATATAAAACAAAGAATAGCGCAGGGTCGAGTAGATTTTAACAAAAAGAAAGCACTTTTATCCTCGGGGGTAATAAACTTAGAAACAAGGAAGAAATTTTTGAAAACGTATGTATGGAGCACGGCACTATACGGTTGCGAAACCTGGACGATATGGGGAAGCAAGTAGGGAGAAATTGGAAGCTTTTGAGGTGTGGTGTTACCGAAGAATGATGAAAATACCGTGGACTGATAGGGCTAGAAACGAAGGAGTATTAGAGAAAGTCGGTGAGAAAAGAAGTATGTGGAAAAACATAAAGAAGAGAAGAGATAGAATGGTAGGCCACTTGCTGAGACATGGGGGAATAGTCTGCGATATTTTGGAGGCAGAAATAGGAGTGAATAGAGGCAGAGGTAGGCCTAGATTAGACTACTGCTCGCAAATAGTAAGGGATGTAGGTTGTAGCACAATTAGCGAAATGTGTAGGTTACCACAAGACAGGAGAAGCTGGAGGTTAGCGTCCAACCAGTCTTAGGACTCCTCATGATGATGATGAGGGTTTCCGGACAGTTTCTGGCATACTCGTGGCAAACTTCATGTATACATACTTCAAATACTAAGAGATACAAAAAATAATAACTAGAGCGCCATGAAGTAGAAAAAGTTGTAATTAATATCCTTCTGCCAGCAAGCATACCATTAGCGTAGCCTGTCCTCTACGCTAATGGTAATATTTATACTAACATACTCAATATCATATACAGTAAGTAGGTCATGGAAGGTCATTCGACGTTCATAATGGGAAATTTTGTTCACCGCCTATGTGGTGAACAGGTGTACATTGTTTATGTCGTGTAGGATCGTACAGTACCATGATCATCCCGAATTGTCAAAAATAAACTGAGTTTGGTTTCTCTGGCAAATTAGATCTACACGGCTATACGCGACTTGAGTCAAAACGACTCAGACTTTACTCACCCGGTACACGTAGATGTGCCGTGAGTTTATGCTCTATGTAATGAAAGTGGCGTAGCTGTACGACGGCCATATGCAAAAGGACCTCCAGGGCTAGTTTTAACCTAGATTAATATAATCGGTGTTTGGATTATGTTGTCCGTTTATCTTGTCAGAACAGTAGCATAGTCTTAACATAGATTAACGCAATCTCAGATTAAGTGAGTTAACTAAGGTCAAAAATACAAGCCCCTAACCAATTTTAAATATTTCAGCAATTTGAAGCTGATATTCTGAAGCCTATGTTTTAAAAATATGCGAGAAACTGTTTTTTCTTTCTTTTCGCAAAAGATATAAACGCTATGAAAATAACTAAACTGTGTACTTCATTCTAATATGACTACTCTAAATTCGTAAGTACTAGCAAAATAAGGCACAGAGCTTAAAATTCCACTTTCTAAATGCCTAAGGAAAGCTGTCGTGATTAATGAAAGAGAGATTAATATAAAGTAATATAGGATAGGACGCGAAATATCAACGTCAACTGCGCTAGCTGTATTTGCAGTGAACCTCACATTTTTTTGGATTAACATCGACTTCGTGGTGTCCTGTCGTAGGAGATGTGACATTTTTTATTGGATTGAATCACAATTTAAATTTTGGGTCGCTGATAGTGGGATCACTACCCTATTAAAGTTACGCAACAACTATTTTCAAATCTTGCATGTAAATGAGATTTAGTTCATGTGAGATGGTAATCAATATTTTTGCAAATTAACAAGAATAATCACCAATCAATCATAAGTTTTACCAACATATAATTCTTGCCTAAACTAGAATGTTTATAAACCAAATTACAGTGAATAAACTGAAATATTACATCTACAGTGTGTCAAATATGTAAGTGATCAGTGTAATAGCAAAATTATTTATTGCTGCCTAATTATTTTTGAAAGGAATTTTGGATTGTGGAATTGTATCTGATGTAACATATTTATATCCTTTTTCTTCAGATGTTCTTATTAATTTCTTATCTCTTCATGTTTAAAAGTGGTTAACGACTTGTATTTTTGACCTCGCTGAGCTATTTTAATGTGATTAATTTATTGGATGTTAAGACTGTGTTACTATTCTGGCGAGATAAATGAATAACATAATCCAGATACCAATTAAACCAATCTAAGATTAAAACTGACCCTGGAAATCTTATTGCAAATTTCCAACATAAAAAAAATAAAGGTTTTCCTAATAGTTTGTACCTAAAACATGAAATAATAATAACAAATTAATTAATGGTCACAAGTATAAATACATTTTTAAAATGTTAAAAGGAGACGTTGAGAGCCCTCAGAATTAATTTACTTAGTCACGTGAAAAAAGTAAACCTCTCTCTTCTCCCCTTATCATATTTCTATAAGCTATTGTGTAACATTCATTTACCGTGAAAGAGAGACAATTAGTGTAGTTGTATTCTTGCATGCATTGTTTCTAGTATTTCTGTAATATCCCAGAAATAAAAGACGAACTCCTGTATAACAAAACATATATCATCAAGACAGGTAGAATTTTTTTAAACTAGTTATATAACGTCAGCCCATTTCCACAATAAAGACCCATCACCGACGCCAAAAGATGATAAACACAGTGTGAACACTTTCTGAACTCAAAATCTAGTAGAACGTATATTTTTTCATTAATTTATTTTTATAGAAATCATCTAATCAGATGAAATCGTCTTTTATGGCTTTACTTTATTCAAGAAAATATAGTCCTTACTATATATTATGAATTACTTTTTGACTTAATTCCAGCTTTATCTGTTCTCTCAAACGATAAGGGTGCAGATGTTCCCCACCGAAGAACTTGGTTTTAACAAAACGGAGCTCAATATTCTCCTTGGCGATAAGAATCAATTGAATGGTTACCACGTTCATCTGATTTGACCCCCCTAGATTTATTTTTCCGGGATTATTTGAAGTTGCGGATCTATTTTAATAGAGGCTAGATAGTTTAAACCAGAGCATATAGGCCGAATAATTTAGAGGATCTGAAGCAATTAAATTCACATCGAAATGGAAAATATCCTACCGGAAATAATTGAAAGTTCAATACAAAGTGTTTACACCTGTAGCGGTCCATATTTATCAAATAGACCTTCTAAACAATAAATGAGTAATCCTTAATATAGGATACCTTGTCAAGGGTTTTGTGTCGTGTTCAAAAAATGATATATACAAATTAGAAACAAATCTGGCACTTTTTTCTTTGGATTGGAGGCAATATCCTTGGAATCGCCGCAACAACTGTCGCTTGATATTACACACAGATATTTGCTGATATACTCGTATATGTGGAAATATCGAGTTAATATGCAGAATCGCTCACCTAAGTCACATAATATACGTTTTAGAAACCCACTTACTATTTTACTTTATTTGTTATAAGCTCTTAGTTGATAATTGTCACTATACAAGTTATTCAAGACTAAACAAACCATAAAACTATTTTAGAACTTCTTCAGAGCAACAGTAAAGTTGTATTGATTTCTTCTGGATCTTGTCGTTATTGATCAACTTGCCTTGACGTTTCGCTGACAATGCTGTCAGCTTCTTCAGAAGGTTTCCAAAGACTGTTGTAGTCATCTTCTGCTCCTTTTAATATACCTAGGTTCTGCTTTACTTGGTTGATCAACAGTTATGATCGAATGAATGCGCTGCAATGAACAGTCTTTTGAAACCTTCTGAAGAAGCTGACAATATGATCAGCGAAATATGAAGATACAATAACTAACCGCGACAAGACCCGTAAGAATCCAGCACATTAAAAGACATCCACGAAAACCTACATTATATAACAGTAGAGATAAATATTCAGCACAAACAAATATTTTTTATTATTGCTAAATATCAGATTTAATTTTACATTAAGTTGTCATGCTTTAAATCCTCTCGGGAAGGCCATAAACATTAATATCTCTGCACGCAGTATGTGTGTGGTCCTTTGAAAAAAATATTTCTCTTAAATGACCTGTAATTTTACTTCACTTGTGTGTAAACGTTCATGTGAGCAGTTACATTAACAAGGGCTTTCATGTATATCGCCTAATTGAAATGGAGATCATTTCGCTGAAATCTGTGCAATCAGAGATTAGCTACGTGGAACGAATTTGGTGCCAGATTAAAAGGCACAGTGGCGATGCTTGGCTTCAAGTAATTACAAGCATTAAACGAAATGAACCGCATGATATTGCTGGTCCAGCATCCGTACATATCTCGTTAAGGTAATGGATATTTAACTTTGAATAAATGGTACAATATCGTCCATAAAAGCTAGATATATGCTAAGCAGCGATTGAGGAACCGATATAAATTTCAGCTTTGAGTGTGTAAAATTTAGCTATGTCAAATACCATGCTACTATACAGGTGAATAAAGTATTTATTAAGTTCATTGTATTAAATTAATCAATTAAAATAATTTAAGGGAGCAATGTATTAGTGGGTACTCTCATATCACTCAAAGTATTCCTGCAAGTGTATACTAACTCCTATTGTGGAAATGGAAATGTCGTATTTAAATATACAACTGATAGCAAGTAGATAGACACGTCATCCAACACAATTGGAGATGTATTAGTGGGTAGTATTGCATCGTTAAAAATATTTCTGCAAGTGTATATTAACTTCCATTGTGGAAATGGAAGTGCTTTATTGCAAACTCTGAAAAATCGAAAATATTCTGAAAATAAAGAATCGATAGCCAAAGGCTCTCCAAAGAAAATTATAAAAAACCCCACGAGCAAAACAAACCTATAAGGGACTTGGAATAAGTGCAACGTACCAAGTGCAGCCTAGCACTGGAGTTCAAGTGCCAAATACAACATAAGAAATAACCTGGAATCGAGGAAGAAGAAGGCGAACGAGGATAAGGATCGACAGGATAAAGAACCACCTGGCAACTAATCACAACGCCTAATCGAAAAGAGTTGTTTGATGAGTATCATGAAGAACTGAATCAAAATAAATTGATTTACTATAAGCGTAAATTATCATATGCGTTGTTGATAGCATATGATAATTGTTGAAAGCACTTTCACACAAAATTAGAGTCAACTGCAGTTCATATGAATAACCTTAAGAGTATGCGTGCAAACGTCCGGTCCATGACATGGTGATCCGTTTGATCTTAATCGCCATAGTTGAGTTGAACCCGAGCAATTTCTATACTACTACCAATACATCTAAGGCATTGATTGTGATAAATGAAGTCAAAACACACTTAAGGAAATAACATTGTGGATTACAAATTTGTTGGTGGACTACTTTAACTCAAGGCATTTACAAGGTTATTTTTTGGCTTCTCTAAATAATGAAACCTTTTGAAAGAAACAAGAAATGCCAGGATTACAGGTAAGTAACGCTGATTCAGCAGTCATTGTGGCGTTGAGGGTCTTTGATTCAGTTGTTCTCCAGAAAACTTGTTAAATTGTTAAAAAATAGTGTTACTCAATGTGTGATATGAAGGTATATACCACTTACAATCAGTAACAGAGTGGGAATAATCATGGACGATACTCTATAGTACGCAAGATCTACCCATGAACGTATTTTTTGTGATAAAGAGTTGATGGCAGGCAAATTAATTCTCGGAAAGAAGTAAAGAGGAAAAGAGTTAATGATGGTTCATTATTAAAATTAGCAAGTCCTGAGTCCACCAATCAATGAAGAGAAAGAGTTGTTGGGAAATTGCAGATATAATTTGTATCTCAATTGATCAGTGATTATACATGATTAATATTATGTTAGGTAAAGGAAGAGGAAAGGAACTCATAAAAAGGAAGCTCATAATCATATAGACACAGCTTAAAATACCACATATTATAATGAAATAGACAATAATAATGAATGTGGCAATAGTAATAAACCTTAGTATATCTCAATAAGTCCTTTTACTGAATACTATAATATTTTGGGAAGCTCCATATTGTATTAGGTTGCATAATCTCTTATTTATTGTCTATTATAAATGAGGACTATAGATGGAATGCGAAGTCATGGGGAAATTTCGAGACTTATTGGAAAATAAAGTTCCAGAACACATTGTAGAATTCACAAGGACCGAATCGATCTGGTGCTATTTATGTCACAAGCTTTATACTATCCGAAGTATAGTATATAAAGCTGTCCACCATCCATTTTGTTAGATCGGCGTTATATACTCGGGTAATTCTGCAGTAATTAAGACGTCGTCACGTAAAATTGATATATTTGAATCGATGTAGGTACATGTATTTCAGTGCAATTTATTTTAAGGTTCCAGGCGTGTATATTATTATATTCATATAAATAGAATAACACGTGTAATATCAACTATTGTAACTTATATATGGCTTCTTATATACGCTGCCATGATTCAAGTGAGCATATTTACACACATCTTAGAAAATTAAACAGTAACAGACAATGTTAATTAAGGATGAAGGGAAACTGCTGGGTCTGTATTGGAAAATACTCTGTTCAATATTGTGTTAGTAATCATTACTTTGTTATATATTTTTTAATAAATTACTATAAACCATTTTCAATGGTATTTTTTGTTAAACTTCATTTTACTGGAGTAGGTTGGAACCTTTGGTGTGAAGATGACACTGATTTAGTTTTCCACAAAACACCAAAACACTATACACTACACTCGACGTTGGCGTTTTGCCAACTCAGATGGTTAAAACTCTGGAGATGATTAAAACTGAGTTTTAATCATGCACGTTGAGTGTAGTGTATAGTGTGTTGGTGTTTCGTGGAAAGCTAGGTCAGTGTTAAACTTCATTTTATAATTGCCAATCGAAATATAAACTTTCCGCCAATGGAATAATGATAATTAATTACAGACTAAATTAAACTTCATCACAAATTATGAATAGACCCTTTTAAGCTTTGTATATTCATGTGTTCGCTTATATTAACAGAACTGTACCCATTCGTAGGGTCCAAATAAAGTACAATGTTTCTATAAGTTCCTTTATTTACTTTAGAAGACCGCAACGAGAGAGTAGCATGAGGGTTAACATTTTCTAAATCCTTTATGTTCACCACACTCCAGGGGACTTTTTTATTACCTTTTCTCTCCTTTCATGAATTTAATTGGTTTCATGCCAAGGACGACTTCGAAGGTTTTCCTAAAAGCGGGACAAAACTTGACACATATTAAGCCGGGGCATATTTTACTTTAATACGTGTTCTACGGAAAGAAATTAAAAGTTTAGAAATACTTTAGTTCTTTACTTTTCTTATACAGTAACTCCATACTCGATATCAATATCAATTTATCAATAAGCATATTTTATAGCCAAAAATATGCAGGTGCAAAACATTTTGCCTGTTACGTTCTACAATAACAATAATGTTATTGTAGAAGGTACTCAGAATATTCAATACTCAGGAGTATTCACCTACTGAGATATTAAAAATTATCTTGGTGAAAGGTCATAAAAAGAAAAACGTGCATCTTGGCGTACGCCATCCTATTGACATAATTATTTATCCAAATTTGTCAAGCTTCGTGCAATATCGACATCGTCAACAATCTGATAATTTCTTGATGATGTCAATATTATTGGCGAAATATGTTCCGAACATACTGTAGTATTTCGGTGTTTTGTTGAAAACTGTTTTTGTTGTTGTATCGAAGGTCCTATTGTGGCATTTCCAGAATTATAACAGGTACTAAAATGATTAATAGAGAGGTATCTTCTCACAGATATCTAGATATCTGGGAAATCACGCATACTTCAATACCAATGCTGAATCCAGTACGTATTAATACTCTTTAACGTGGTTTAAAATCAGCAATTTGTTGTTTATGGAAATGGAAGTTTCTTTTATCTCAAGTTGTTTTATCTTAATAAATATATGTACAGAAATTAACTCCCGAGCTCAGTGATGTCTCAACCAAGTATTTGTCTTCTTCAGTTTATTGGTGATTTAGGCAAATTGGAGAACAGTTTTTCTTTCTAGATAGAAAAATCGTATACACAAATTTGTTCTCATCTGCTTTTGCGTCACTGTTTAGAAAAATTTGGTTTTTAATCAAGTTATCTTGTAGTATTATGTTGCTTCTGTGCCTATATTATCGCTGTATCATCATCAAATGTAGCAGTAGTGGATAAGTCTGCAGTATAGATCAAGCCTAAAGAGGGCCCCACTGCACGTCTCTGTGGAATACCTGACTTAGCAACAATTGTCTTGTTCATCTTATATTGTTAATATAAACGATTTTTTGAAGTGAGTACTTTTTTGGCGGCGTTCTGACATTTGACGAGAATGGAGAGTGAATTGGAAAAAATGTAACGTTTCGAGATTTCGTTACACGAGAGAGAAAAAAGATATAACGTAGAGAGAAGGAGAAAGAGAGCTATACATTTGGTATACTTAAAACACAGGCTTCGTTACGAGACAGAGTACACAGATATATAACATAGAGAGAAAGAGAAAGAAAGCTATACATCATATATATCAGTTTAGGCTATCCGCGTCTCCATTTTGTCCAGTCCTTCGTCTTTAACGCCAACTCATACGCTAAGTCCAAGGTCTAAGTTGCTTGAAGGGGGAATAGTTTAGGAAGCATCGTACGAGCAAGAGAGAGAGAGAGAGAGCAACGTATTCATTGAATACTAGGCAATAGAAGAAACTATAGTATGACGCGCATGCGCGCGAGTACGTACAACTCTGACGCCACATGGGAGTGGAGCAAGAGAGAGCGATATAAACTAAGTACGAAGCGATAGAATAGGATAGATAGACTGTCGCGCATGCGCGCGTTATAGATGTACGCATCCAGATGGTATATATTAACAGCTGAAGCAGCACGCGTGTGTACCGAAATACCATTGTATTTTGTAATTATTTACGTTATTTACATCTGTGTTCTGTGATTATTTGATAATATCCTTGAACAGTTTAACTTGTTAAAATATAGAAGATATAATAATAAAGAAATAATTTCATTCACCGCTCCCTACTGGTATACAGCCACACAGGTGCAAATGCACTTGGAAGAGGCGAAGACAAGATCCCTTTGATTCTCGGGGGAGATTTCAATGTAAATTTCGGATCCAATGATTCTTTGACGTTGATTAACTTTCTTCGAGAAACATTTGGTCTGCTTATAAATAACAATCCCAAAGAATCAACAACAAAATCCGGAACAACAATAGATGCAATTTTTACACGTTATCTAGAAAATATCGAATGACGAACATATATTTCATATTTTAGTTATAACAAACCAATCATATCAGTATTACCAATTGAACCATCAGCCGATGATAGTGTAGATAATGAATAAACCGAATATTTTTTACACAAATTTTATATTGTTATATTTCTTTTGAAATTATCCCTATCCCTTTCTCTCTCTCTTTCAATCTCTCACTCTTAATCTCTCTCTCATTTTCTATTCTAAAGAAGTATTCACTTCTATCACGTGTACTGTGCTCCACATGATATTTTTTTTAACTACGACCTTTAAATAATAAAAATTTTGTCCAATGTAAGTCAGTAAACCTAAATTCCAGGCTTTGTTAAACGTCTTTATGATACGAATAATTGCAACTGGGTAGTAATTCTTATCTTCTGGTGTCTGACTTTGGACATAATTCTATGCACTCAAAAATTTGTAGTTAGGTATATATTATTTATGTTCTAGATGATTTTAGTTTCTCTAGGAAGAGTATGTCTGACATTAGTGAGATAATTTCGAGTAAATTTATTAGTCTATAATATTCTGATGGCTGAAGTTTTCTTGGCTTTTGGATCATTTGCCAACTACTTTAAAATGTATTGGAGAGTTCCCAATTTGGCTCTATGGCACTATTAAATAGTTATGTGATATACTTTATTCCTTTTCCGATAGTTCTTCAAATGTCTTTCCTGTTCTTAAGCTGTTAGCTGGAATTTTGTTCAGACAAAGTATTTAATTAATTGTATGGCTTACCTCATGTGTTATAAATTATTCTATTGCTAATTCTAGTTATCATGGAGCATCCGATGCTTGTGGAATCCCCGCTTCTTCTTCCCTAAAAATCTCCGACTCACGAGGCTGGAATACAACTGCTAGTTATTTTACAAACTCTTACAGCCTTATTCTTGTAACTATAGTTTAGTTGAGCATTTATAGAAAGAAGGATTCTTTATAAGAAACAAAAACGAAAACTATGAGGAATATATGTTTAGAGAATTAAGCAAAAAACGTATTCCAGTAACTAATTCTCTGTTATTGTTTTTTATTAAAAAAAACTGTGAGATAAATCCGTAGCATTAATTAAATAAGTTGTAATTAGTTTACTTCCAATAGCTGCGACTTTTTAAAATGGTACTTAAATAAGCAGGATTTACACTTACCTTTCCTAATAGACAGTTTACGTCATATAAAAATATTAATAAAGAAGGTTGATTCATTGTAAAATATAACAAAATATATTTCCTCTATTATTGAATTTAATTAAACATATATTAGTACTTAATTAATTAATTAAGAATACAATAGAGTACCTATTTACACGACAAGCTGCCACTTCAGGAAACCATATTACATCTCATTTATAACGACTACTACTGTAGGTGATACTTTGTTGTGTAGCAGGTAGATGGCGTTTGCCAAATTTCCATATGTATTGCTCAGACTGGTTTTGTATAAGACTTATTTAAATATTCTCAGAGCACCAGTCAATAATTAGATGGAAGTAAAACTTGTAATTGGAGGTCTGTACTGCCTTAATTGTGGGTTATTAAAATTGTTCACCTGTTTAAATAAAACTACAGATACAGTTAAATAACTAGTTCATATTCTTTTATTTCCTCTATAATCCGTACATTCATTGAATATGATTTTAACTTTGCGAATGAGATTTTAAGGAAATATCTCATTTATTTAATTTATTTAAAAAGGAACTTAAGGAAACAACTGAAAAGTTAACTTAATATAAAATCTTTAGAAGCCCCTGGAAACTATGTTAGAGCAAGACTTATTGGATTTAATTCTGTCTTGGAAAGCAATGGACTTATTTTACTTGTGCATTTTTCATGGGGAACGAATCTACGCTAGGTTTGATACATCGAGAACTTGAAAGTTCCGTTCGAGAAAGGCAAAACAGGGAGAAGGAAAATCAAATTCAATGAACCGTGATTTTCTCTTAGGAAACTTTTACTTTACTGTGAGCTTTGTTGACTGCCTCTGTTCCGCCAGTGCTATAAAATACAAATAAGGTAAACGAATTCTTGTTTCAAATAGAGGAAATTTGTTCGTTTGTTCATATGCACTACGTTTTTCGTTCTTTTACTCATTTTCGACAAAAGGCAATAAGAGGTCTATTCAGATGTTTATCCAGCAATAGGGATCGATCAAATATCAAAACACTTTCTTTTAATATAATTCTATATGTGAGTAACATTATATACTGTACTGTATACTACTGATAGCAAACTGTCAATAAGCACGAAAGAAAAAACCGAAAATTATTTGTTTTCTAGAGGTAATACTATAATAAAGATGAGATTTTCTTTTAAACAATGTTGAGATTGAGATGGCTTTGAAATACAAATATTTCGGAGTTATATTTACATCTAAATTATTTAGACAATTGGCAGGTATAACCATGTCCAACGGAAAATAAAGTATAAGACGCGATAGCAACCTTTTCCGACGACACTGCTATAATGGTTGTAGGCAAAGATCATGAAGAATCGGCAATAAATCTTGAAACAACTGTTAACAAAATTGACAACTTGACTAAGCAATGGAGATCCAAATTAAATGAGGCTAAATCCACCCATGTCAACTTCACAAACATAATAGTTAACATAAACACTATTCAAGTACCATATGATGATATAGCAAAATATTTGGATATAACATTGAGCGCTAAGCTGCAATGGAGAGCTCATATCAAAAAGAAAAAAGAGGAATTATATATCAATTATAATAAATGTATATTGTCTTCTTGGACCAAATTCCACCCTGAATTTGATGAAGTATTTCTGAACAAACAAATCAACCCTATATGGACATATGCCATCTAGCTGTGGGTTTGTGCAAGTAAGAACAATTTAGAAATAATCCAAAGATTCCAAAACAAAGTATTAATGAGCATTGTCAATGCTTTCTGTTATTGCAGAATAATGACCTCCGTAGGATCATGGAGATGGACACTGTTAACCAGGACATTTGAGAATTCCCCAAGAGCCATGAACAGTAACTTCTTCATGACGTCAGTATTAAAGCAATCCAGTTTCCCGACAATACGAATCAGATTAGATATCTGCAGGGGACAGTGGCGGCTGATGCAGGGAGGGCAATGGTACAGTGCCCCCCCCCCCCAACTAACTCCCCAGTTCTTAAAGTTCTATATTTTATTAATAATTTAATTCAGGTTCTGCATAAATTTCATCATGATATCAATTGAAGTTCTATCTTCTTTATAATTATTTTAATTGAAATTTAATTTTAATTGGCCGCTTTGCTGGAACCGCGCAATTTGTGAATGAGGGTGTACTACTGGTTACAGCGAGTGCACAGCGGGGTGACATACGAGGTAGTCCCGCGCCACCCAGGATGGTTGGAGGTGAGAAGCGTAGCGCATACATTTAAAGTCCGTCGAATTACGTCATCATTTGGGCTAAAACCAAGTTGCCTTAAGCCAAGCGGCTTTCAGAGAGTGTATTAGTAGAGAGGGTGTACTACTGGTTACAGCGAGTGCACAGCGGGGTGACATGCGAGGTAGTCCCGCGCCACCCAGGATGGTTGGAGGTGAGAAGCGTAGCGCATACATTTAAAGTCCGTCGAATTACGTCATCATTTGGGCTAAAACCAAGTTGCCCCAAGCCAAGCGGCTTTCAGAGAGTGTATTGTGGCGGTCGTGTGTTGCTCTAGATACATTCTTAAACCTACCTGGTTTTAATTATTACTGTTTACGAGTTTACGAGCCATTTGTTCATGATGAATAATTCAGTCGACAATTTTTTAAAATTAATAGATAACAATGAGTTCACGTACGAGATAAAGGTTCAAATCAAAAATTTGGGATGTCCTCGGCTGAATATGATAATTTTCCAAAAAATATCAGGAGCCAATAGTTACACTAGAAAATTTAATAAAAGCATTTACGATTTAGTAGGTTGATTGTGTGAATGTAGTGTTCGAAATACATTTTCTTGTTTCGTTTGTTTAATTCGAAATTCCCTACAAAGCGATCCTTCTTGGACACCTCAGTAAAAAAATTAAAAGGCATAAAATTAGTGAAAAACATTTAAATAATTTGATTGAATATTCGATTTTAGGAAAAGTGAATCATCATCATGGGGTCATCAGTCCTAAGACTGGTTGGACGCTAACTTCCAGCTTTTCCTATCTTGTGGTAACCTACGCATTTCGCTAATTGTGCTACAACCTACATTACTTACTACAACTTACTATTTGTAGTAAGCAGTAGTCCAATCTAGGCCTACCTCTGCCTTTCTTCACTTCTATTTCTGCCTCCAAAATATCGCGGACTATTCCCCCATGTCTCAGCAAGTGGCCTACTATTCTATCTCTTCTCTTCTTTATGTTTTCCACATACTCCTTTTCTCGCCGACTTTCTCCAATACTTCTTCGTTTCTAACCCTATCAGTCCATGGTATTTTCATCATTCTTCGGTAACACCATATCTCAACAGCTTCTAATTTCTTCCTACTTGCTTCCCCTACCGTTCAGGTTTCGCAACCGTATAGTACCGTGCTCCATACATATGTTTTCAAAAATCTCTTCCTTGATTCTAAGTTTATTACCCCCGAGCATAAAAGTGCTTTCTTTTTGTTAAAAGCTACTCGACCCTGCGCTAGTCTTTGTTTTATATCTTTATTGCTTCTTCCACCCCAATTTATTTTACTTCCTAAATAAGTGAAGTCTTTAACTTTCTCCAATCTTTCATTATTAATTTGTACTTTCGTTTTTGCTCTGCTCTCGCGCCCTCTGCACACTAACACTTTAGTTTTGTTTTTATTCATATTCATTCCGTATTTCTCTGTCAACACTGCCTCCATTTCGTTCAACGCTGATTCTAATTCCTCCTTACTAGATGCTAATACTGTTATATCATCCGCGAATCTCAGCACTTTTAGTTTCTGTCCCTGTACTTTAATCCGGAAATCCACTCTATCTTTTACCACATTAATCCGCCTCTTCGATGTACAGATTAAATATTAGTGGTGATAGCGTACATCCCTGTCTTACTCCTTTCCTAATACCTACTTCCCTTCTTTCCCCTTCTACTTCTATAACAGCAGTTTGCTCTTTGTATAGATTGTGTACTACTCTCCTATCTCTATACTTCATTCCCGCGCTCTTTAGTATCTCGAACATTTTTTCCTATCTTACGTTATCAAAAGCTTTCTCTAAATCTACAAATCCTATATAAGCGTTCTTTCCTTTTTCTATTGTTTTCTCTAACATTACTCTTAGCGCTAGAATAGCTTCGCGAGTTCCCCTATTTCGCCTAAACCCGAATTGGTCTTCTCCTAGTATTTCCTCCGCTCTATTTTCCATCCTCTTCTGCACTATTCTGGTTAAGATTTTTGACGCATGGGAGGTTAGGCTAATCGTTCTAAAGTTCTCGCATTTGTCGGCTCCTCTCTTTTTCGGTATAGTAACGATAATGTTCCTCTTATAAGCCTCCGGCATCTCGCCCGTTTCGTATATGTATTTTACCAGTTCAAACATCCTATTTACTACTTTCTGTCTCGCACATTTCAAAATTTCCGCCTGTATTTTATCTACACCCGGCGCTCTATTGTTCTTTAGTCCCCTTAGTGCTATTTCAAATTCCTCTCTCAATATAGGTTTTCCTACATCTTCCCTATCGATGCTAGATTCTTCCTCTAATATATCTCCTAATTCCTGACCCTCGTATAAATTTCCTAAGTACTGCTTCCATCTATCTGATTTCTCCTCTCTTCCGATCAGTATGTCCCCCGATTGACTCCTAACGTTTCTACTTATTGGTCCTATATCTCTGAAGTTCCTCTTAATTATTTTGTAAGCCTCATCGGTCTTACCTACTTGCAGATTATCTTCTACGTCTTTGCATTTATCCTCTATCCATTGTTCTTTCGCTTTTTTACATTTTTTAATGATTTCCCACTTTATTGCCTTATAAGTTTTCAGTCCTTCCTCGTCTTGTCTGTTTTTGTAGCCTCGTCTCTTTTGCATTAAGTTTAAGAAAAGTGAATATCATGTGTCAATTAAATAGTGCATATCAATTAAATATTATCCAACAAAATGAACAGGTACCAAAGAATCGACATATTCTCAGCGAGTTAATTGATTGTATTAAATTTTATGGAATGTTTGAAATAGCACTACGAGTTATGATGAAAAAGAAGGCAGTGCGAACCTCAGAATTTTTCGTGGATTGGTAAATTTGCTTGCGGGAATCGACGGTACTCTGAAGGAGCATATCAAAAAATCTAATAATAGGGTATCTATGGATTTGTCAAAAACTATACAAAATGAATTATTAAATTGTATTTACGATGTTTGCCGTAATTTAATACTGGATGAAATCAACAATACGCAATATATACAAAATGCACAATTTTTGTACAATGTTAATGACGATAACCGAGAGTGAGCGATGTTTTTCTACTTTAAAAAGAATAAAAACATTTTCAAGAAATACCATGAAAGAAAGTAGACCATCTGCATTAGCAATGTGTTCAATTGAAAAAGAACTAAATAACGTCAATCACAAATTTCAATGAACTTGTTATCGACTAACGCAAAGAAAAGAGTATGGATTTTGTTTTGAAGAAAATTAATTAAAACTAAATAGGTATGTACCTCCGATCCGATAGGACTTGAACCTTGACGAAGTTCTAGTGCAAACTGGAACGGGTGGGTCGGCTTGCGCGTTTTAATGATTTAAGGAGCCGTACCATAGGTTTAACCATAGTGGGGGGGTCCTTATTGAAAAACCAGACTAAGACAAGTCCCTAAAGGAGGGCAGCAGCTCTTTCAGTAGTCATAGTGGCAGAAACCGTGGGGGTTGGTATGGTGCTATGACACACACGACTGCGATGTGGAAGGCAAGAGGAAACCACCACATTATAATCCTCAGAACAGCTAGCAGAAAGCTTATCCTAAATTAATGATGGCGTCTCCTGGGACAAAAAACTCCGGAGGTAAAATAGTCCTCCGTTCGGATCTCCGGGTGAGGACTGTTCCGGGAGACGTGATCGAGTGCAATAATAATAAGAAGTGTAGCATTTCACGAGTCGGAGCGTGGAATGTCAGAAGCATGAGACAGGCAGGGAAGCTAGAAAATCTGAAGATAGAAATGGATAGGTTAGGATTAGATATAGTAGGTATAAGTGAGATGCGCTGGCCGGAAGTAGGAGATTTTTGGAGCGGTGACTATAGGGTAATACACACAGGATCGGTAAATGGAAACGCGGGAGTAGGGATCGTTATGCGGAAGAACGCAGGACAGTGTGTAGATAGCTACCTACAATACAGCGAGAGAGTAATGATGGTTAGGTTAGATTCGAAGCCAGTGGAAACAGTAATAGTGCAAGTATACATGCCTACTTCTAGCCACAGCGAGGAAGAGTTAGAAGCCGTTTATTCGGACATAGAGCAGGTAATAGGATTTGTGAAGGGTCATGAAAATTTAATAATAGTAGGAGATTTTAACGCAGTCGTAGGTGAGGGGAAAGAAGGAGAATTTGTAGGGCCTTATGGATTAGGAAACAGAAACGAGAGAGGTAGCAGACTGATAGAATTCTGTGAGAAGCACAAGATGGTAGTCGCGAACACATTGTTCAAGAATCACGTTAGGAGGCGGTATACATGGAAAATGCCAGGAGGGATAGACAGGTATCAGATAGACTACATTCTGGTTAGGAAGAGATTTAGAAATCAAGTAAAAAACTGTAAGAGTTATCCAGGAGCATATGTAGACAGCGATCACAACTTGGTAGTCATGAAAGCTAGATTAAAGTTCAAAAATCTGAAAACCCGGAAGGATAAGAAACGTATAAATGTAGACATATTGAGGGATCAGAATATGAAAGATAACTTCCGCGGCTACGGACGTTTTAGGACACGATAAAAGGGAAGCTAGGAAGCCCTGGATAACGGACGAAATCTTAAACTTAACGCAAAAGAGACGAGACTACAAAAACAGACGAGACGAAGAAGGACTGAAAACGTATAAGGCTATAAAGTGGGAAATCATTAGAAAATGTAGAAAAGCGAAAGAACAATGGATAGAGAAGAAATGCAAAGAAGTAGAAGATAAGTTGCAAGTAGGTAAGACCGATGAGGCTTACAAAATAATTAAGAGGAACTTCAGGGATATAGGAACAATAAGTAGAAATGTTAGGAGTCAATCGGGGGACATACTGATAGGAAGAGAGGAAAAAGCGGATAGATGGAAACAGTACTTAGGAAATTTATACGAGGGTCAGGAATTAGGAGAGATATTAGAGGAAGAATCTAGCATCGATAGGGAAGATGTAGGAAAACCTATATTGAGAGAGGAATTTGAAATAGCACTAAGGGGGCTAAAGAATAATAGAGCGCCGGGTGTAGATAAAATACAGGCGGAAATTTTGAAATGTGCGGGACAGGAAGTAGTAAATAGGATGTTTGAACTGGTAAAATACATATACGAAACGGGCGAGATGCCGGAGGATTATAAGAGGAACATTATCGTTACTATACCGAAAAAGAGAGGAGCCGACAAATGCGAGAACTTTAGAACGATTAGCCTAACTTCCCATGCGTCAAAAATCCTAACTAGAATAGTACAGAAGAGGATGGAAAATGGAGCGGAGGAAATACTAGGAGAAGACCAATTCGGGTTTAGGCGAAATAGGGGAACTCGCGAAGCTATTCTGGCGCTAAGAGTAATGTTAGAGAAAACAATAGAAAAAGGAAAGAACGCTTATATAGGATTTGTAGATTTAGAAAAAGCGTTTGATAACGTAGGATGGGAAAAAATGTTCGAGATACTAAAGAGCGCGGGAATGAAGTATAGAGATAGGAGAGTAGTACACAATCTATACATAGAGCAAATTGCTGTTATAGAAGTAGAAGGGGAGGAAAGGGAAGTAGGTATTAGGAAAGGAGTAAGACAAGGATGTACGCTATCACCACTAATTTTTAATCTGTACATCGAAGAGGCGATTAATGTGGTAAAAGATAGAGTGGATTTCGGGATTAAAGTACAGGGACAGAAACTAAAAATGCTGAGATTCGCGGATGATATAGCAGTATTAGCATCTAGTAAGGAGGAACTAGAATCAGCATTGAACGAAATGGAGGCAGTGTTGACAGAGGAATACGGAATGAGGGTGAATAAAAACAAAACTAAAGTGTTAGTGTGCAGAGGGCGCGAGAGCAGAGCAAAAACGAAAGTACAAATTAACAATAAAAGATTGGAGGAAGTTAAAGACTTCACTTATTTAGGAAGTAAAATAAATTGGGATGGAAGAAGCGATAAAGACATAAAACAAAGAATAGCGCAGAGTCGAGTAGCTTTTAACAAAAAGAAAGCACTTTTATGCTCGGGGGTAATAAACTTAGAAACAAGGAAGAGATTTTTGAAAACATATGTATGGAGCACGGCACTTTACGGCTGCGAAACCTGGACGGTAGGGGAAGCAAGTAGGAAGAAATTAGAAGCTTTTGAGATGTGGTGTTACCGAAGAATGATGAAAATACCATGGACTGATAGGGTTAGAAACGAAGAAGTATTGGAGAAAGTCGGCGAGAAAAGGAGTATGTGGAAAAACTTAAAGAAGAGAAGAGATAGAATGGTAGGCCACTTGCTGAGACATGGGGGAATAGTCCGCGATATTTTGGAGGCAGAAATAGGAGTGAAGAAAGGCAGAGGTAGGCCTAGATTAGACTACTGTTCGCAAATAGTAAGGGATGTAAGTTGTAGCACAATTAGCGAAATGCGTAGGTTAGCACAAGATAGGAGAAGCTGGAGGGTAGCGTCCAACCAGTCTTCGGACTGATGACCTAATGATGATGAGGTATGTACCTATAACCTGGCTTAAAACACTGCGATATACCTATCTAATAACGGAACCATGTAGGCGCTAAAAAATATACATAAATTAATATTTATTTATTGCCCCTTCAGTTGTAAAACTCACGAGCCGCCACTGGTAGGGGATCAAATCCTTGGAGCTAGTATAACATCTTTTAGGGCAAAAGCAGTGGACAGTGTTTGTGTACACATTATTAGTGTATTTAATTTAGGTATTAGAAAAACTAAAAAAACCTTTTGAGTAAGTTTTTAGATATAAGTTTGATACCTGTAGTAAATTAGGTTTGAAAAATATTGCTCATTAATCCGAGTTCATTATTAGATTGTAATTTCAATAAATGCCATCTGGGGCGTTTAAAAAAATATTTCATTTGAGACAGTTCTTTTTATAGTTAAATACACACTACAACAAATTGTATTTTATTTTATTTAACGTTTTCATTGAAACCAAAACTACCTGATGTTTTACGTGTCAAAAACATTTTTCTAAAGTACGCAGTGCTCCTCGACCGAACAAAAGAATTATTGAAATTGGAATCAGAAGAGCCAAAACAAATACCTACAATCATTGTTAGATGTATTTTCCCAATTCCCGATCATTTATTTCGAGAATCCGAGAATCATCTATATGAAGCGTCCCCGATAAAACGTCTAATAAATTGCATTCAACATATTCACCCTCGCACAATGCGTGGCAAATCGAAATCTGTTCGATTTCCACACAAATCATGGCGTGAATAGGAGTGAGCCATGGATGTTATTGATATGGGCATTTCATTACTACAATGAGGCTATGATTCAACGGCTGTTGGCACTTTTGAATGGTAAATTAGAGTTGAGATAAGCCCGATAAATATATATCATGTATTCGCAAAGCTGATATTTTAATCCACCTGCATATGGATATTTCGATAGTAATGCTGACCTTGTCAGCAGGATATGTATTTTTGTTCGAAGGCGAACTTAAAACTGGTAGTCTATTTTCTATTACCTACATACGTTTGAAAATCTTCATGAAATTACAATACTTTAATTTTTAATTAAACTATATGCAAAGTTTTCTTTTACACGGAATTTTGGATCACTTACCTTGTTTTGTATATACGTTATTGTGATCACTTACCTTATTTGTGACGTCCCAGATATATTTTTCATAATGTATGACTCTCGTCATTCGTACATTCTTGCGTACAAAGAACAGTTAGTAGAACAAAGAAAATAGTAGTAGAATTATCGTAGTATAATTAATTATCTTTTGAAACAGTTTAAAACAACTTCAGAACTATCTCTGTGAAAGAATAGGTATAGAGTGCTTTCATACAATAATGAAATTCGTTAAAAATCAAGGAATAACTTTCGGGACAAGCTCTCGGGCCCGTCAAATTTCCTGAGAGAGAGAGAGAACCTGATCTTCCGAGAAATAACCTTTTCTTTCAATAAGTTCGTACACCTCCCCATTATGCATCTATCCTTACTTATTTAGATGCCATGTTCCCGAATAGTTGGATAGGGAGAAGAGAATTGATAGAGTTGTCAGCCAGATAGCCAGATTTCACACCCCGATATTACTTTCTGGGGGGATAAGTAAAGTATAGATTATTAGGCCGGAGGATGTAGAAGATATACAAATAAAAATTCATGACGAAATACAACATAGACCTTCTCTATTTATTGACAATGTCCAAAGAATTATTGATAGTCTTGGCTACTTTCAGGCAGCCAACGATGTACAGTTTAAGTATTTGATTTAGTTGATTCTTTAAATGATCATTGCCATTAAATTTTACATTTTGGAATTGCAAAATCGTTATTCGTTAAGTTAAAAATAGAAGTTCTTTTTAAAGAATATCGTCACACCTGCTATATAAATCACCCTGTATATATTAATTAAATTTTAAAAAATACGAAACTACAAATAAAATTTGATGCGTCCGAGAGTTTTCCGAGAAGTTATTCCTTGAATTTTTAACGAATTTACTTTAACGAAAATAATTAAATAAATATCGAAACAAAAAAAAATAGTAGAACCGAAATATTTTCTAGTCTTCTATGTTTGTGCAAAACTGGTCTCCTTGTTCTTAATTGAAACAATCACTAAAAGAATGTCATACTAAGGAATATTATTTGATTTCATTGGTGAATCATTTCCTGTAAACAATAGTGAGAGTAGATGTCTCTTTTTTTTCTCATTTTTATGAATAATATTGAACTTTCATATTTTTCTATAAATAAATACTGATCCAAGTAGGATCATGTCTAGATTTGTAGATGGCCATTGTGCTCTTAGATGGTATCATGTGTCGTGGTCTGGGTTCAATTTAATATACAGAATGTTGTATGTTTTGCTTTTGGATAGTTCTATTAGAAACAGCTAAATTAGTTATAGTTTACTACTAGTACTACTTTAATTTATAATTGAAATTTAGCATAAATAAGTGTTGTACAATTAAATATTAGATGCACTTATCAACACAATTTACTTGCTTCGTTATACTTTTTTACTTCACTTGCCATCGTTTTCATTTTCATTGCAAAAAGGAATAGGAAGAGATGAAAATTAGGCAAAAATTACAACAGACAAAATATTCTGCTTTTCCGCAAACCGACTCGATTTGTTAAGGACTGCATATTTTAAAAAATAAAAATTGCAGGTTTAAAGTTAATGAGATAAAAATAATGGGAGAAATAAATAATGGGATAATATTTATTGATAATTAAGCGCTTTCAATTTTTTAAATTTGCTGAAAGTATGGCAACGAAACACCCACCTTGTGGAGTATTCGCTCCTCTCCCCTCTTCAATTACCCCCCCTTCCTTTTACTCTTCCATCCCTCCTTTTCCCCTCTTCGCCCTTGTCCCCCTTCTGTCCTCATCCAAATCCCCATTTCCCTTTCCACCTCCTCATCTCCACTCTCTTCTCCTATCTTGTTTTATCCAGCATTAAAAGCTAAGCACATTTATACATGTTATTTTTTTTACATTATCTGTTTATCAATCACAACGCTGTTGGAGTCAGTTCAATGAAAGCCCTTTCAGAAATTAAAGGGCAAAGAAAATTGAAAAAAATATATATTTATTGGGGGTTTCCCATACCTGATGTCTGTTGCAGGCGCCAAGCAACGCAGCTAAAATAGTGACACGCTCAAAAGGCATACACCGGACTGACGTTTTAATGTATTATTAAATTTTCAATTTAAATTTTCCTAGACGGCGTGTAATGAATTCGTAATTGTTTTTCTGCAGGACGTCTTTGTTCCAAATAAGGAATAATAGAGGCTGATAATCATTGGAGTAAAATGTAGTTGAATGTTAGAGTCTAATTAAAATTTCAGAATTTTATGCTAAGACAATGTAAACTAAGGAAAACTGTCTACGGGATTCATGTCTGATATCTTAGCTATAATAATCGTAGCAAATTAAAAGAAACATTTATTAAGAAAATTGACTCTTATACGTTAGGCTATACTGTGATCATAAATAATAATAAACTAAACTAGAACGATATAAAATTAAGGCAATGGAGATAACCTTATTTCCTAGCAATAAGGGTATTGTATTGTTTTCATTAACAAAATACTATTTTTATCAAAATGCAACGAATATTAACTCCTGAGGGGATGTAAATTTGATTAACATCTTTTATATTTGCTTAACATCTCAGACTCTAAAAGGAAGGGGTTGGGCTTCGGAGGAAGCGAATGGTTTCCCATTTTAGAGTGAAACTGATATTACAGCCACTCAAATCTAAAACCATTTCAGACAGAGATCTGGAAACGTTGAAATTGGTGATGAATTCTGGACTTCAGTTATACAAATTATATATTACTTTATTTTTCCCATTCCTCTGATTTTTTAATCGTTTTACATCTTTGGCACAGTATATACTACAAAAAGTATATTGCTACAGATAGATAGTATGTTACTACAGATAGTAGATATATGCTACGGAACGTGTAATTCAAATCTGATCTGTCCCAAATTTGATTTATCGTTTGGTTGTTTCGTTAGAAGTTTACCATATATGCACATATCGTAGGGAAATCCCTACCTCTAGCATCAGATAAGACAGAAGCGGTTATCATTACGAGGAAGAGGAACCTTCCCCAGATTAACTTCCAGGTTAATTAGGTGGAGGTATCCCCGAAGAAGGCCATTAAACACCTGAGCGTATGGATTGACTCAAGTTACCCTTCAGTGAACACGTCACTAAAATTGTAGAAAAGGCAGGCAACCTGGGAACAGCTTTGACTAGGTTGATGCGTAACACAAGTGTCCCAAGAGCTGGTAAAAGAAGAGTGTTGTGGGGTGCCGTCCAGTCGATACCCCTTTATGTAGTCCCGGCGTGGAATCAGGCGTTAGAAAAGACGAGAACAAGGAACATGCTTGGAAGTGTTTAGAGATGTCTTGTGCTGGGGGTAGGCTGTACCTTCAGGACAGTCCCCAATGAGGCCATCCAAATAATATCGGGGATGTCACCTTTACATCTCGTGGTGCAGGAAAGGGACGATAGACTCAAAGTAGCAAACGAAAAGGATACCAGGGAAAAGACATTGCGATAGTGGCAACTGGAATGGAAAGTAACGGAAAAGGGGAAATGGACGAAGAGCCTCATCATCATCATCATTAGGTCATCAGTCCTAAGACTGATTGGATGCTAACCTCCAGCTTCTCCTATCTTGTGCTAACCTACGCATTTCGCTAATTGTGCTACAACCTACATCCCTTACTATTTGCGAGCAGTAGTCTAATCTAGGCCTACCTCTGCCTTTCTTCACTCCTATTTCTGCCTCCAAAATATCGCGGACTATTCCCCCATGTCTCAGCAAGTGGCCTACCATTCTATCTCTTCTCTTCTTTAAGTTTTTCCACATACTTCTTTTCTCGCCGACTTTCTCCAATACTTCTTCGTTTCTAACCCTATCAGTCCATGGTATTTTCATCATTCTTCGGTAACACCACATCTCAAAAGCTTCTAATTTCTTCCTACTTGCTTCCCCTACCGTCCAGGTTTCGCAGCCGTATAGTGCCGTGCTCCATACATAGGTTTTCAAAAATCTCTTCCTTGTTTCTAAGTTTATTACCCCCGAGCATAAAAGTGCTTTCTTCTTGTTAAAAGCTACTCGACCCTGCGCTATTCTTTGTTTTATGTCTTTATCGCTTCCTCCATCCCAATTTATTTTACTTCCTAAATAAGTGAAGTCTTTAACTTCCTCCAATCTTTCATTATTAATTTGTACTTTCGTTTTTGCTCTGCTCTCGCGCCCTCTGCACACTAACACTTTAGTTTTGTTTTTATTCACCCTCATTCCGTATTCCTCTGTCAACACTCCCTCCATTTCGTTCAATGCTGATTCTAATTCCTCCTTACTAGATGCTAATACTGCTATATCATCCGCGAATCTCAGCATTTTTAGTTTCTGTCCCTGTACTTTAATCCCGAAATCCACTCTACCTTTTACCACATTAATCGCCTCTTCGATGTACAGATTAAAAATTAGTGGTGATAGCGTACATCCTTGTCTTACTCCTTTCCTAATACCTACTTCCCTTTTTTCCCCTTCTACTTCTATAACAGCAGTTTGCTCTATGTATAGATTGTGTACTACTCTCCT
The DNA here is from genome assembly GCA_037954035.1 of Rosalia funebris. Lineage (NCBI taxonomy): Eukaryota > Metazoa > Arthropoda > Insecta > Coleoptera > Cerambycidae > Rosalia > Rosalia funebris. The sequence goes on from JAZFAV010000015.1 coordinate 40,841,371, forward strand.
ATCTCTATACTTCATTCCCGCGCTCTTTAGTATCTCGAACATTTTTTCCCATCTTACGTTATCAAAAGCTTTTTCTAAATCTACAAATCCTATATAAGCGTTCTTTCCATCCCAAGAGCCTCATACCAAATATAAAAATATGGACAGAAAGGAAATATGGGGAAACTAATTACCACAATACGCAAGCGCTTTCTGGACATGGCTACTTTTCTGAGTACACCTATCGGATAGGCAAGAATGGCAGTGATGAGTGCAGGTATTGTGGGAGCACGACGATGCAGAACACACTCTCTTTGTCTGTCTGAAATGGAGCGTGTGGCGAGCCAGGTTAGAAGAAGCCTCGGAAACGAGGATGACAGCAGACAATATGATCAACCTGATGGTCAGCACAGAAGAAAAGTGGAAAATCATAGCCGGCTACATAGGCGACGTGATGGCGATTAAGGAGCAGAAGGAGTGGGAAATTGGGCCGAACCCGTAGATGCCGGATTAACATCAAGAATTAACAAATGAAGTACCGGCCTGATGGAAGGCGAAAGCGGTACCGGGTCGGTGCGGACACGAGTTAAGAAAAGAGGAAGGGGTTTTAGTTGGAGTAGCGCCCAACACTATCGGGATCGATAGAACTTAAGGACCCGATGCTAAGCCGTTTCCCCTCTCAAAAAAAAAAGATGTCGAATCCTACCCGTGGCGGATTTTTATTTTTCTGAAAATTTAGTTAACATGTAAGTTAAAAATGAACTCGTACATTCTGACGAAATTTTTTAACAATAAATGTATTCTTAGACTATAATGAAAGAAGCCGTAAGTAGTATAGCAAAACCAGTACCAGGCCACCCTCGGATTTGTCCACGGACATTTGAAGAACTCTTGGCGCAGGTATAAAACAGGTCTGTACAGGTATGAAACAGGTGTGTATCGGTTTAAAACAGGTATGGTACCCTGTTTAATGACGTCATGTTTCTTTCCTAATACCACCATACCTGTTTTAAACCGATACACACCTGTTTTATACCTGTACAGACCTGTTTTATACCTGCGCCAAGAGTTCTTCAGATCAACAATGACCACATGCCATCCGCATCAATTGTCCGCGGACAAATCCGAGGGTGGCCTGGTACTGGTTTTGCTCTACTACTGCTGTATCAATAAGTGTCCTGTTCATTTGCTTCATATCTCTTCTGAACCGTTCACTATTTTTAACATCAGGTTTACTTAATTCCAATAGTTTTTCTAAAATAATTACCCATTCCCTTGAAGCGTCCCTTATAACCCGCGCACGAACTACCTTGCCGCTAAGCACTTACTTGCGGTGAAATTCACCCTCCTCACGTGGGGACAGGCTCTCCATAATCCTATCTGAAAGCTGATGAAGGTGCCGGCTTGCGAATCGGGCAGCGTGACAGGTTCTTTGGTGTACAGCCAGGAGCCACCGGCAAAAGCCACGAGAAGAGCCAGCAGGGCGGAGACACCCCACAGCAACCCCAGACGAGACAGCGCCCCCCGCGACTTGGAACACATGCTGAGACGTTCTCCCCGAAGGCTTCCCGTTACATTTCAGCCCTGCAAGAAGAGAAATGATAATTTCGGAGTATGCTTTGGAAATTGATTCTCGTTGCGTTAAATTAATAACAGAGAAATTGGAATGAATATTACATATATAACACAGACCAACAAAGATTTTGTAATCGGACTTTTTATGACTTTTTGGTTTAATTACATATCATGAACTACAGAAATATTGTTTTTTTTGTTTCCATCATGCACCAGTATATAAATGTACATTGTACAACAATTTGTAGTTTTTAAAACCGAGGTTCTATAAAATTAAATTTTGCCTCAATATTGGCGGCACCGCTGTGTTTAATCGGTTTGAAATGTACACACAATTGTGGGGGATTTACCGAAACAGAGTTGGCCGGTGGGGATATTCTAGTTTTATACTATTCAGGTATCTACACAGTTGCTGTAGTACGGTTTTAATGTGTGTACGATTACTCGTAACATCGCGTAGTATTTTTTTAATTTCTTTTAAAAAATGCCTAGGAGTTGTAAAAATACACACCAAACATATTTTTGTTCTTATATTAACTTAAAATAACTTAAAAAACTTGGTTCAAAAAACTTTATTTATGCAAATTTGATTAATTCGCAGAAAACTCTTTTGCCGCCACTTTATACAATTAGGATTAATGAAGCAATATGTAAAAGCTATAGATAAAAATGGAAATTGTTTTAAGTACTTATGTGGCAAATTTACAGCTCTTTCTGGAGCAAAATTAAAGGAAGGCATTTTCGTAGGACCACAAATAAGACAATTAGTGCAGGACCAACAGTTTAAAGAAACAATGACAGAAGTTGAAAAATAATTTTGGATATGCTTTAAAAATGTAACAGAATTTCTTTTAGGAAATTATAAACATCCGCAGTATGAGAAAATTGTCAACAAAATGCTGAATAAGTTTAAGCAACTTGGTTGTAATATGAGAATAAAATTCATTTCCATTCAAATTCGTGGTCATCTGGACTACTTTCCAGAAAATCTTAGTGCTGTTAGTGAGGAGCAAGGTGGAAAATTCCATCAAGGCATAAAGGAGATGAAAAGGAGGTGCCAGGGTCGATGGGATGTGGCGATGATGTGGCGAAAAGAGAAGATCCATCGAATGATTACAGAAGAAAAGAAATAAGGGATTTTCAAAGAAAAAAATAAAATTAGAGATTCAAAACTATATGTGTTGTTGCTTTTTTTTGTGTTGTTGCATCTTGTAATGTTTATTAAATATAACGTTTACTAAAATTTAATTTTTCCTCTAGTTTTTAACTTATTCTGATTATTTATTCGGTCGATCAAGAAACCTTTGCCCGTGAGGGTCAAAAACGGAAGGTAGATATAAAGTCAGCGTAAATAACTCACTTATAGTCATCTATCAAACCCAAATCAACTTTCAAAATGTCAAAATTTGTAGGCCTGTGTAATCCGTTCAAGAAAAATATTAAATATAAGCAAAGCGAACCAGAAATGAAAAAAATCTCTTGCTGAGAGGAAGAATTCGACCAGACCAACTTAACGATTAAATCTGTCTTCAAACAATTTTAAAGGTGAAAAGCCCTTACAATATCTTTATGATGTTTTATTTCGACGTTATCCGATAGCAGCGAAGTTGACTGACAAATTTATTTCTCAGGGTAGTAACACCCCCCCCCCCCCTTAAAAACATTTATGAGGGTATTACTGACTAAAACTATTTGGCTGCTTGGGGGGCTATCTAAGATATCTTTAGGTCCTATCTATCTTCTGTAAAAACCTATAGATATATTTTAAATATCCATAGTTTTTTCAAATTGTGCTTAGAATTTGTGTTCTGTCTTTGGTTTTCACTCGATGTGTTATTTTTCCAATATGTTCTTTCTCCTCCTATATACTCTGCAGTCTTCTATGTTCCTTGTATGACAGTTCCTTCTTTGACACTCTGACAGTGACTTCTATGTATTCCTTGTAGAACGCAAATCGACCATGATTTGTGATGTACAATATTACTGTAGTCTGTTAGGTGTAGTTTTATCTTCAACATCTACTTCCATAATAACTTTCAGGAGTTCTTCTTGTCGAAAAATGTATCCAATTCATGTATCTCCTCCCTTTTGAATATGTTTCGTCAGTGCTTGTCTGTCTTGAATTTTTTTCAACACTTCTATATTTGTTACTCTATTCAACCAGTTCAGTTTATTACTCATTTTGAGCTCACTGACAGCTATAGTCTAGATTTCCATCTCGCTTCACACTAACGTTCTGAAAAGTCGTTTCATGTTTCAATTGATAACTTGTTTATTATTTATTAACTATATTAAATCCTTTCTCTTCCATGTTTTTTCTTCACGTTTATTTGAATTTGTTCTTATCTATAATAGTCAGCGTATTTTCTCCACAATTTTTTCTAGGTCATTGTTTATGCCTCCTATTAAAGCTAAGTTATCAGAAGATCGTGTGATCATTACTCTTTCTCCTTGTATTTTCACTCCGGTGCGCGATGTTTAATATACCATATTTAACTCTACACAAAGGTTGTTAAGTTTGAGTCAATGTTGAAATTGAATTTAGAAGATATATTGTTTAATACTATAATAAAGATAGTAATAAATATTTTGGCCGTTTTTGACTTTAGAAATTTCAAATGATTAAGCAGACTCTATATAAAATGTGAGAAATGTTTAAATTTAGAAGGTATTACCATTAGATACATTAGCCGTTGTAAGAATCTATATTTACTAAATGGCTGTTTTCGTGTGTGTGTGTCATGAAATTTTTAGGTCGATTTTTAGGTAGATGTACGAAATGCTTTTCGTTCGAATTTCGGCATTTCGACAAAATCAATATAGTAAATCGACCCTTGCGAACAACGGGGTAACTTGACTTTGTTTTTCTTCCGAAGCCTCTAAAGGCATGCTCCGGAGGTGCCTTCGAGATGAGCGAGAAGGTGGCGTAATATCATTGCGACTTGCTAACTCGTACAATATTAAATCGGGAATTAAATATTGACATGGATTGAATATTGACGTAGATAATGTAGAAGAAGAAGAAATATCTGAAATATGAGCCTAATTTTTCCATCTACCCAACTCATACTTTCCAGCTTTTTGAAATGTTCTTCGTACTCTAGTCTGATCTGGGGGACTGGACGTCCCCCAGATCATTTTTTTAATTCTCTCAAACTGAAGGAAAGTTTGGCACCCCCTTATGACGAAAGTACGAGTGTATTTATGCTGGCCTCTATATGAGGCTCCAAATCCACTATGAGGTACTAAAGAAAGATTCAGGCTGTTTTTCTAAATTTAATTTAAATTCGTCTCGTCCACCATTGTAAAAATTATTATAGCTTCTTCATTGCTTAGATCAATAATAGTTCTTAGTATATTAGCAGGCTCCTTATTAAAGAACAGCTATGTCTTTTTCTTTATCGTTTTTTATGAATTTATTTCTAAACCCATCTTACCTAGCGAGGGATCCTTATATTTCCTTACAGTCTTTGATAAAATTTCAAGGATCATGGTAAATAATAAAGTTATTTACTTCCTCTCTCTCCAATACTCATCTTTTGTTATACAATTCTCATACATATAAATGTATGAAATTATTTCTAATATCTCTGCTCACCGAACGTAATTAGATTTATAAATGATTCCATTACTATATTCCCATATATTTTCTTTTCCATTCTCTCTGACGTATGTTGTATAATTGCTTACATGTCCAGAGTTCAGACTCACGGCTTCTACTCTGTAGCACATCCACGTGTACGCCATATTTTTAATTCTGTCTCTCCCGCTCTTTTTCATTTTATTCCCGGTTGAACATGGAATGTTAACTAGTTTTAGGGGCTCCGCTTTTATGTATGTGTGTGGAGCTGCAACAAAAAATGTTGGCTCAACGAACTTTATTAGATATTGATTCAGGATGCCTCACTGAATTACCAATGCAAATTGGTCTGTGTATCTTTCGTTTTACAACGTTTTTAAGTGGTCAAAATATTAACTCCCTCAATTTGTTAATATAGAGTACTTCAGTTGGAACTGTAGGATTTGAATTACGCGCCATTTGTGTCCTGGCAAAGGCAGGGTGTCAATATTTAACGACTGTCATCTACAAACCATACCACGTCAACATGCAGCGATCAGTTACAGTTGCATTAAGAAGGATTCGCAAAATATTAGAACAAAATGAAGTGTCTGCAGAGTTAGCAGATCGTAACTTAATCCAGAAATTTGAAGAGACGGGTTTTGATATTGATAAAGTAACACCAATGTGTCCTCGTCGTAGTCGGTCGGATGAAAATATTCCTGCAGTGAGCGAAGGTGTACGGAAGTATTCAAACACATCAATTTGACGTCGGGTACAACAATTAAATTTGTCAAGATGCACCACACATCGGATGTTGAAGAAAGGCCTGCATACAAAGTTATTTGACACAACAATTAAAAGTTACAGATCATTTACAACGTCGTATATTTATTAATTGGGTGTTAGAAAAGAAAAGATGATGATTTTTGCAACAAAATTTCATCTTGACAGAGATGCAGATTTAGTGCACATTTTGGAGTGGTGGAGTAACTGAACCATACTTTGAAAATTAAGCTGGTAATGGCTCACAGTAAATGGGAAACGCTATTGTGACATGTTAACAATTTATTTTCCCACCAAATTGATGATTTGGATTTGAAGAATGTGTGATTTCAGCAAGATGATGCAGTGTGTTATACAGCACGTGCAACCATAACTCTGTTGCATACCAAACTTCCTGATCATATTATCTTGCGGAATTTTGATATCAATTGGCCTTAAAGATCATATGATTTGATACCACTATACATTTTTCTTTGGGATTATGCGAAGAAAAAAGTGTTTTGGGATTATTAGATTTGGGATTATGTGAAGAAAAAAGCATTCGGGAAGTAGAGCCAGTTTTATGTGCCCGTGTTACAGACGATTTTGTAATACGAATAACATCATGACAGATGAGTCGAGACGGCCACATAAACGATATACTTTTCCATTTGTTGCCGTATCGTCTCCAATTCATGTTGAAGAATAAAAAACCTCAGTTTGTCAAATATTATTACTTTTATTCGCAAATCATATTCTATAGCTCCAAATGGGACACTCTATATAAACTTGTCAAAGTGACTACGAGCTCCATTATGCGGGAACATCAAAGTTAGTCTTGCTACATAGCACTATCATTGAAGAGAACTCTCCGATCCACGATCCTTGTTTGGTTGACAATCCACTTCTTAGTTTCATATACAAACATACTAATATCGATTTTTTCTGATATTCTCATTGTTCCGCTGTGAATTATTTTCTCGCATTCTAATTACACTCGACAACAGCCAAAAAGAATCATAAATAAAAACAATTAAAACAGACTATTTTTGATGTGCTAAATCCGAAAATAATTTTCTTTTTTTTTTATTAGTGCAAGTTCTAAAGATACATGTATGACTGTACCCCTTAGAAAACCACTATATCTGTAAGAGCGCACGTGAGACATTTGAAAATTTTGTAAAACAGGATGCTGCAATCGACATGTAGTATTGTATCATTTACAAATAATGCATTTCCGTCATTATTTAGTTGAGTACCGGACAGCATTCGAGTAATATGTCTCGAGAGTGTGTAAATAATCCAGATAGTGTCTGTTACGTTTGTGGTAAGGTGACTTTTGCGACTCAGAAGCGCACCATTACTGCAATGGTAAAAAAGGCGTATCATCTGTATTTCGGCTGTAAAATAGGCGACCAGGACAGGAACTGGGCTCCATACATCTGCTGTAATGCATGTGCTTCAGGTCTGCGAAACTGGTTAAATCGTAAAAAACGATCCATGCCCTTCACTGTCCAAATGGTCTGGAGAGAACTGAAAAATCATGTATGTGATGCTATTTTTGCATGGTATCTCCTGTGGGACAAGGGACAGGTATATCTAAAGTCTTTTTCTAAAAGAAAAAGTCTCTTGTCAACTATCCAAATATGCCATCTGCCATGCGACCTGTGCCACGTGGAGATGGAGTCCCTGTTCCAGAATTCCCGGAAACATACACTTACGAATCAGATGATGAAGATACTCTGATTTATCAAGACTAAGATGTTATTCCATCAACATCAAAAGATCCTGATTTGACATCAAGTACATCCTATCGTCAATCACATAAAATAACCCAAGCAAAATTAAATGATCTTGTGAGAGATCTTGAACTTCCAAAAAGTAAAACAGAACTGCTGGGATCAAGATTGCAACAGTAGAACCTATTAGGAGACGATGCTGCTGTATCTGTTTTTGTAAACGCCAAAACACTTACTGCCATTTTTTGACATGGAGGATAACTTGGTTTTCTGTAATAACATTAAAAGTGTAATGGTGATTTTGAATACACTATACAAACCTGAGGAATGGAGGTTATTTATAGATAGTTCAACATTGAGTTTAAAAGCGGTGATTTTGCATATTGGAAATACCTTACCGTCTATTCCTGTCGGATATGCGGTCTACATGAAAGAAACGTATGACAACATGAAGCAGCTATTGAGATTCATAAAATATAATGACAAATGACAAATTACTGGTGACTTAAAGGTTGTTATAATTTTATTGGGATTGCAGCTCGGTTACACAAAATTTTGCTGTTTTTTTTGTGTGAGTGGGACAGTCGAGCAAAAGGCACTTCATTACGATAAAGAGGACTGGACCGCTCGCAAGTCACTAGAACTAGGGCACAAAAATGTGCAATGTATGCCATTGGTAGATTCTAAAAAGATTTCGTTGCCGCCCTTACACATTAAATTGGGCCTTATGAAAAACTTTGTGAAGGCACTAAATAGAGATGGGTTAGCGTTCCAGTACCTCCTTCAGAAATTTCCAAGGCTAAGTGAAGCAAAAATAATGGGTTTTTGTTGGACTACAGATTCGAAATATGTTAAAAGACGCACATTTTGAGAGCGCTTTAACAGATATTGAAAAAAATGCTTGGAAGGATTTTCGATTTGTGGTCACTAATTTCTTAGGCAACAACAGGGCTGACAATTATGTTACCCTTACTTATTACCTTAATTATGTTACTCGAGAATATGTTGTTATCATATGAGAAAATGGGTTGCAATATGTTGTTGAAGATACATTTTCTAAATTCGCATTTGGACTTCTTTCCAGATAACTGCGGAGCTGTAAGTGATGAGCACGGCGAAACGTTTTCATCAGGAGATAGAAACAATGGAGAAGAGGTAGCAGGGAAAATGGAACCCTTCCATGCTCGCAAACTACTGTTGGACTCTTCTTAGAGATGCTCCAGAAGCAGCTTACAAGAGAACAGCGAAAAGACGGCGTACCGAGAGACATTAAAACATAAACATAGGTATTTTTTTATTATGTAGTTTAAAACAAAGGACATAGATACGTCCTTGAATACGGTAAATATTTTTTTAATTTCATTGTCATTTTCATAATCAGCATCCCAAAATTAATTAGATACCCAACTTTGCATAAAAGATACAACATATAAGTTAAAATTTGTTGTCCAGTGTTATTAACAGTCTGTCATGTTATTAAAGGGCTGTCAATGGAAATATGAGATTATAAAGATAATGTTATATAACTCATATCATTACAATTTTAATTTCTGTGTTTAATTATGGGATGTTGGATTTTAATTACATGCCAAAATAAGTTAGAACGAACATATCTCGTTTGTTAATCGATTGAGTTTAATGGAAAAGCTATGGCTACGTCCCTAATCCTCACGGTCTAATAAATATCCATTGCAGGAGCTATATTATAGTTTTTCGTAACAACCTATAATTTAGTTTTATTTTCTTAAGCAAACTTACGTAATCTCCATTTTTTAGAAGTGTTTATAGTTTAATAAAATGCAGTCACAACGAAAATTTTATTATTATTATTTCTCCCTGAGAACTTTAACTAAATTCTTTATTAGGCTAACATAAATATTGGGAAGGGTCTGGAACCTTCGATGCAGCAACAAAAACAGGAAAGCAATTTTCCAATAACACCGAAAGATTGATGTATACAGGAAGGAAACTAGAACTCTTATATATGTTCCTAATGACTCCCATCATTGTAATCTATATAAAATGGCAAGTTTAAATGTTCTTCCGCTTAGTAATGATAGATTAGGAAAAGATAAGGGCATCATTAAGAATATAGCTAGAAGTTACGGGTATATCTTCACACGTAGTAGATAAATTAATTAGAAAATGTAGGTTTAGGGCAACTGTTCTAAACTTCATAACATTTTGTGAAAATTCCAGAGATCGTAAAATTATGTCAATTGTATATGCACTAGAGGCCTCAAAAGAGTTTAAAAAAATTTGGGAACAACGTTAGTGCTCTCTTCTGGAAAATAATGGAGACAACGTTTCAACAATTAGTCAAACTTAGAAATTCATTGAAACTGTGGAACATCAAGAGAGGGTCGCAATATGTCAACACATGCAAAAGATGAGCCTTATCTTACGCAAATCGCCTTAAGAAAAAAGGACATTCTACCACTTTAGAGCTAAGCAGAGCCATAGTAGTAGCTCGAAATGTAGCAGTATCTGAACTAACGGCTAGGATAAAGGCTTATCGAAGGAGAACTGGATAGCAGAAGACCAGCTATTGCACTACTGCTTGCCAGAGAACTTGGAGTTAATAGACTGCATTTTGCAAGAGAACACTTTAATTGGATCATTGATGAGTGAAAGCTGTTTTCAGACAGAACAAGAGAAAGACTTAATTCACCAGATGGACGTCAACGAGTATAGCGGAGGCCAGGATAGAGATTTTCTGTTTGCAGTATCTCTCCGAGGTTACCATTTGTTGGCGAATTTAGTTCCTATACGGGGCAGATCGATGAATGCACATATCTACATAGGAAATATCGTAGAAGAACATGTAATATGATTGCCTTGATTGTCCGAAAAACTTCAAAAAAATAAAAGTAATACTGTGAACTTTCACACATGCATTAATTTTGTCCAGGAGTTTATATCGGGTAGACGAAAAAAGCAATTGCAACTGAATTTAAGGAGCATATGGTACATTTAAAGTAGAGAATATTAGAGAAAGAATTCGTTGCCCAATATGCCATTGAAAACAGCCACAGAATATACTCTAGTTACTTGAAGGTTGTAAAATGTATATGCAACAGCAGACTATTAGATGCCATGGAAAGTAAACGAAAACAAATTATTCCTTTACTATTGAATGACCAAGAAGAACATTAATCAAGTTACGTAAGTTTACTAGTGAATAGTACATGAACTGAGAAAATATTTGTAACGATTTATTGAATATGAACATAGTTTTGGTACAAAGAGAAATTAGAGGTAGTTTAAATTAATTTTAATCGCATTCCGATGAGGCAAAACGATGAGGCTTTGGCTAAACATTTAATCTTTCGGTGTTTCATGGAAAACTGGCGTCCTGTTTCCTTTTTAACATAAACTTGTATTAATTAAACAACTATATTGGCCCTTCAAAATGGAATACCCTGGGTAAGCGAAGTATTCTCTTTTTTCTTAAAGGGTTTGTTATTTCGAACAGTCTCTAGTTCTTGTCATCCAGTGAGGACACTTCTTGAACTGTATTTAAACACAAATTTGAGAAATACTTCATATTTGAGGTAATAAGACTTGAGTATCCAAAGACAAATTTGGAAATAAGACTTGATTTTGAGGATCACTTAGATAAATAATTAGACAAACAAAAGAAAGTATTTCGATAAAATGTGGTCATGAAATGGACTACCTCTATCTTAGCTTATATATTAATTATTAAATAATTGTGCCTAAGTTCAAGGTCAGTCAAAATTCCTTCACATTACTCAGGACAAATCTTTCGAAGATGTTGTATTCTTTCACTCTATACGTTGATGAACTTCCTTCATACAAATGGTTGGTCTACTAGCATTTTGTTATGAGTCAACCAATTTCATACTAAACAATTTTTAAGGCACGTATAAAAATCATGTGGTACTGCTTCTAAGTCTAGGTAGTGGTCTCGAAAGTTATCCATATATAAAACCTGTCTGCTTTAAAATCTTATTCGCTCTTTATGTCAGTCTCTACAGCATATAATCTTAACCTAATTACCAACATGTAATTGTATAAAAGTATTATTACTTGATATTTTAATGAGCCCTGTATATATATTTACATATTTATTTTGGAAGATGCCTTGTTATTTGTATCTCCTACAACACAATTTAAGGCATCTGGTCGGTGGACAGACCTCTTAGCTTTTTGATTTTATACTGTTTTATTTCTAATAGTCTAGCTCTTGTTAATCTAAAATTTTTATTTTTATTTTAAATGAGTACACTTTTATTAATTAATTGTTATGTTTTGTTTTTGTGATGTTAATATATTTTATGTTATTTTATTAGAGGAAAAGAATTAATTGAAAACCTATTTTAGATAATTATTTATAATATCGTACATTACCTATCATTAAATTATTTGCTTTACTTCGTTTTTATTGGTACTTTGACGTCATTGTGTTTTTACTTCCTGTATATTTTCAGCTACGTCCAATGGACGTTTAGTTATTTCCCATGAGTTGATGGGTATATATTTTCACTGTTACATCATCCGCTGATATTGTCCGTGTTGTCTCTCGTTAGTTGTCGAGGTTTTCATGTAGATATCTGTGAGTGTGTGGCTCATTGCTGTTATATGTCTGCTTTATGGTTTCAGTCAATGGTGCTGTCTATATTTGTGTATTGTAAAACTTCTATGCTATTTCTTTTATATATTGTTTTATGTGTATTATACCAGTGTTCTTATGTAATGTTTGTATGTTTATATATCTGTCCGAGTTTGTTAAAAGTCATAGTATCTTATTTTGTGTTATTTGAAGTCTTTTTTATTGCGTGTGCGGTATGCCATGCCACTCTAGGCAGGCGTACATATATAAAAACTACTTGTATTCCCATAGTTAAAAATAGAATTCAGTCATGTAAATTTTGTGCTTTACGGTCAAAGCACACTCGACGGATTTTGAGAATAAAAAATTATTAACATAAATGTACAATACTTGCTCCAATAACACAGGCCAATAAAGATTTTGTGACTTTTTTTGACTTTTTGATTTAGTTACATACCATGAACTACAGAAACACTGTTTTTTTGTTTCCACCACGTACCAATATTTGTAAATGTACGTTGTACAATAATTTGTAGTTTTTACAACCGAGGTTCTATAAAATAAAATTTTGCCTCAATCTTTGTGGCGCCCCTGTGTTTAATCGGTTTGAAACGTATACACAAGTGTGGGAGTTGGCCGGTGGGAATATTCCGGTTTTATACTATTCGGGTATTTACATAGTCGCCGTAGTACGTTTTTAATGTGTGTATGTTTACTCGTGACATAGCGTCGTGTGTGTTTATTTTGTTTTAAAAATATCTAGAAGTTGTAAAAATACACCAAATATATTTTGTTATGTCTGTGGCTGTTTTGTTGTAAAAAAGTTTAGGCTCAAAATTCCAGCTCTTTCTGAAGCAAAATTAAAGGAAAGCATTTTTGTAGGACAACAAATAAGAAAATTAATGTAGAACCAACAGTTTGAAGAAACAATGACAGAAATTGAAAAAGAATCTTGGATATGCTTTAAAAAATATAACAGAAAAAATTCATTTTCTGCATGTTCATTCTGACTACTTTCCAGAAAATCTTGGTTCTGTTAGTAATGAGCAAGGTGAAAGGTTCCATCAAGACGTAAAGGAGGTGGAATGGAGGTACCATAAATGCTGGATGCTGAAAAGAGAACATCCAACGAATACAAGGAAAACCACGAAACGAAGTTTTTTGTTAAAAAGGGGAGGGATTTTCAAAGAAAAAAAGAAATTAGAGACTCTAAACTATTAGTGTTATTACTGTTTCCAATGCTTTTAATGTCAATTAAAATGTAATTTTTCCTTTAGTTTTTAATTTATTCTGATTATTGAGTTGATCAAAAACCTTACGTGAGGGACAAATACGGAAGGTATATATATGTTACGGCTAAAGCCCGAATATTGGATAATACTAGAATTACCCAGATAAAGTTAGAATTATCCAAATATAGTGAATAATGTTGGTAATTCAGATAATGTACGTTGCTTTTCGGGCATAAACCGGTTAATACTAGAATTTTCCAACGACGTTTGGACAAAACACTATAATCGTTCATTTGCGTTCCGGAGTTGACAAGATGACGACAGATTTAGAAGTGGTACGTTCTTGTTTTATTTTTTTTATATGATTTAACGAAATGCTCTGCGATTTAGTGTCGCGTAAAGACTAAAATTTTTGTTGCATGAATTCTGTCCAATATTGTGAGTTTTTGGCGTCAGTAAAAATAGCACAACAAGCAAAATCTAAATCGGCACTACAGTATCGACGATTAAAAAGGTTTGATGTTTGTGTGGTTGGTGGTATTGAGAGACTCATATCTCCAGTGGCTGATGGCGAAACAAATATAAGGTATTTTGTGAAAAACGAGTAGATCTTTGACATACTGCACGAAATCCACTTGGCGATTGGACACGGAGGAAAACATCGCATGCTTAAGCAAGTGAACAAGAAATGTAAAAATATAACTCAGGAAGTTATCATAGTTTATTTAAAACTTTGTATTACATGTCAGAAACAACAGAAATCCACCAAGGAGGGAATGGTTGTCAAACCCATGGTATTTTCGTAATAGTTCTTATTCTTATGTTAGAATAATTCTGCTTTTATGTTTGTTCAGAAAAATAAATTAGTTTTCCTCAGAATAATTTTATTTTTATATTCTATTATATACGTGCGAGATTGGTCGCGTTTGTACTTTCAATTAGTATCCTCTACGTGGTTTAGCCATTCCTACTTGGCTAAATCTACAATTACCCGGATAAAGCAAGAAATCATTAAATCCTTCGCGTTTTATCCAGTCGGTTTGGATAATACGCGAGATATCTGGTTAAAATTAGCTTTATCTAATTACGGGCTTTAGCCGTAACGTATATAAAATCAGTGTAAATAACTCACTTATAACACTTATCAAACCCAAATCAACTTTCAAAATGTCATAGACCTGTGTAATTATTTTAAATTATTTAAAGTTCACATCTCGAAATTATCGCCTACAATATACACATAGTCTTAAGGTAAAACAATTTCCATAAAGCAATTCTGTCTATAACCGTACTAAATCATGGGTGGCTTGTAACACACTGTAATACCACTCCGATATCAGTTTCTCGGAGACAAATCGGTCTTGTCGCCGTTTTTTACGTCGCCCCTTCCAACTTCTTAGTTTCAACCCTCTAATGGCCCGGAGCTTATTAAGCATCCCATCGCTTTTTCCACGTAGGTGCAACCAATAAGAAACAACGTTGCGTAGAAACTTCAGAGACAGTTATGCCCCTTGGCTGTTTTTCCACATGCGAAGACGGAGGCGCGTGGAAATTATGGCAAAAAATGTAACGCTATTGTGTAGGGATTTGATAAAAAAAAATGTGTTCCTACTCAAGATATATATTTTTTGCGTGGCATGCGGGGGCGGGAGATGTAATCGGATGAGAATCACATTAGTGGATAAACGTCAGGCTATGCGGAAAAACAAGTACCATTGAGCGTAAGCGTAAAGAATAAGTTTTGATTTATATCGTGGAAGAATTTTATGATAAAATATTTTAAATATGTGTAAGAAAAATATAATAAATCACCTAGGTAATGGGCTATATAGAAGTAATTCATTGATTAAATTATCATAGAGTATGGCTATAAAAAACATAAATAGGTACTTATTTCTATGACCATTTGGAACAGTGGTGGGTAACATTTTATATACAGTAGGCACAAAAATTAAGGGACGTAAAAAGTCATAAATTGGTAGGTGATTTTCAAGGGGCTGTATCTTGGGAGAAAAATAATCGCAGAGCAATTAAAAAAAAATAAATTGAAGGTCCAAGTTTCTAGTTTTCAGACTTTGAGTTAAAATTTTTACTATCAACAACAGTATTCTTAAGAAACCCATCGGAAAAGAATTTCTAATATTTGTTTGCTTTCAAAACGTCCACTGACTTCAATACATTGTTCTTGGTAATTCAATCATGAATCTTTTTATATAATTTTATTATCTTTGATTTGGGTGGTCTAAAGGCCCCGTACGAAGATATCGTTAAAGTTATCGTTATTCAAAGAAAAAAAGTCAATTTTGACTTTGGTAATTAATTACTAGGTAAATTATGATCACATAGAAAATTCAAGTAGGGTTTTAAAACTGCAAAGTATTTTTTATAAGCAACAGTTATTGGTTTTTGATAAAAGAATTTCTCGGTGCCATCATTTTGATTGAAAATTAGATAAAGATTTGCGTATTTAGGTATATCGCCTTGGTTTAACATTGCAAATAATGGATAGACTAAGGATATTGACTACTTCCTTTCAACCTCAAAGTATCCTAAACAAACTCTGAAAATTTCAAAGCGCTGCGATTTTCTTTATTGTATGAAAGGATTGATTGAATTTGTCGTTTTTGCCAAATATCAATTTAAGGATAAATTTTTCACTTTTAGGGATTGAAAATATCTCCATTTATCAAAGGGGATTGTTTAATTTACTTCACCTCTCCACAACGTCCAGGAGTTCTTCAGCATGAGAAACTTCGAAACCATGAAAACCGAAAAATTCCACCTGGGAGAGAATTTTGAAAACGAAATCGTCTAAATTAGATTTTATTCGCCAACATATGTAAGTAGTGTCTCCATAGAATCCTGAAAGATTAGGATCTTGTAAATTAGTTTATAAGTTACTAACGTTACATCATAGGTTCTGTGGTAGTTATATAACGTTTCTAGTGTAACATCTTTGATATCTGAACCCTGTTGCAAAATCAGGCTATCTAAGTAAAGAAAATTTTACGTTATTATCACTTTTCTCGGACTAATTCTTCGTCATTAGCGTCATTTTCTCTTCCTCCTCGTCTTTCGTCTTCTTCTTTTCCTTCCCTCCTCCATCATATATTGCATACATATGCTAAATTTTAATTAGTTATCATTAAAGCTGTTCAAAAAAATATAGAAAATCTAATAAAATATTGAAGTTAATAGCGTTAATAGTTAATAATAATGTTCGTTCAACACTAGTGCATTTAAGACTAAAGTCTTTGTCATGGAGAGAAATTCCTATTTTAGGTTCAATTTCAAATAATGCTTCTTAACTTCCTGCTAAAAAACTTTGCTGTGTACAGATGATTCCATGCTCGTGGGTATTGAACATCTGCCAACGATACTGAAACGATAATGGATGGATGTATTCAAGTATTGTATAGCAGGATCAGATTTCAATGAAATTTGATATATATATAGCCCCCTTATTTTATCCAAATGTCATTGGAGGCGACTGTCACGTACTTCTCCTTCAAGATGGATTGATAGACAAACGACAAGCGCAGTGCTTAATATTATTAATTAAAATGAAGTCCGTTTGACCATTTACTTCTTCTTTTTATTAGGAAAGTTGCCATATTAAGCAGATTATTAGAAATTTATTAGTTTATATTGAGATGAATATTGTAGTTTATTATAGCATTATTAAAAATACTAGTAGAAACTTTTACCCTTTTACTCATCCCTAATTTACCCTAAATATTTGTATCATTACGAGCTAGTTGTTTCGCCAACTTTCTCATATCTAATTGTCATCAAACTTAGACAAATGAAAAATCTATATAGCTGAAAAAAATACAAGATATTCCTAATACGCCTAACGGTAAATGATTGGCCATGAATTTAACATTATGTAGCTTCTTTAGGTACCCACATAATATAGGGTAGGATTTGTGTTATTTGGAAATGTGGAGTTATTTAATTTGGAACGTGGGAAAGGTTTGATAGATAGCACTGACAGTAGCTATCAATTAATCTTAGTTTTCATTAACAGGATCTAGGAGTTAATAAATGTGTCTATAAAAGTATACTTCCTTTTTTTTACCTTTTCACTCTTCAACCCTAAATTTTAATTAAAAAGTATAAATTACTGAATAGGCTAATGAATTATACTCCTATTATCCTTCCTTTTTTTACCTTTTCACCTTTCAACCCTTTAAACGTCCAGTAGAGACACTGCTAAGAAAATTAGGTATGTCATAGTACAGTTCATTTGAAATAGTATATTCTGGAATATTGTAATAAAAATAATAGTATATCTAGTTTCAGCTTTGCCATGTCTGTGAAGGAGTACAACAAATGTTCGGTGTCCAAATGGGCCCAAAAATGGGCCTCGTCGCTAAATATGATTTTTTTGGCGAAATACCAAATTTTTTGGGAAATTTGGGTCAACTTCCAGCTGCTCCAGAGCCCAGTCAGCGAACACACGGCGTTGTCTATGGTCATTTACTTTAGGTTCATAGGTCAGTTGGATTTTATACGGGTGCAGACCCAAGTCCCGAAGCAAAATTCATCATGTTGAAGTCGCAGAAAGGCCAAGTTCTTGTGAACGACGAGAAATTGACTGCTTCGGGGTGTCCCGTACACTCTAATGCACAGCAGCGGCGGGACGGGACGGTTGTGGCGAGGATAAAAATCACGTAATGCGCGAAACGTTTTTCGAACGGAGCACAAATTTTGAGAATAAAATTTGATGATTTGAACACGTTGTTGAACGCTACAATCTTCCATGGTAATATGTCATACACTACTACATGTAACACATGTTGTTTTAACAACACTATAACCTAACAAATTTCGAGCGTCCCTATTGAAAGACTTTATAAATGTAATTTTCTACAATAAAGACATTGATGCCTTTAAACTATTGTAATAACAGTGGACTTATCATACAGAGAAACTTTATCTTACGCCCCATTATATGTTATAAGTTTTAATTAAATGATTTTATGAATACATGCTATCAAATCAAGTTATCAGCTGTCACTCTACTAGAATTATTGATGAGATTGTGTACAATGGAAATCGTTCTCGTAATTCACGTTGTATATGGTGGCAATAAAATGTTATTTATCATGTGGAGGTAAAATTTGCATTCACATTACTATATCGCTTATAATAATTTACATTACAGTGATACCAGAATTTGGATTATATAAATATCGAAATCTGTGTTATCTATATTTGAAGACAGATAACAGAAAATCAGTTAATTACTGTCCCACAATATTTGCAGGGATTCGTTTGCGGGTTTCCACTTGAAATACTTCATGCTTTTCCTAATTTTCCGTCAATTCATGATGTGGATAAGCACCGCTCGGCGACGTAACTGATTGGAGCTTCTCAGTTGCCACATTCATCACAGTTCGTCAAATTGGGTGGTTGAATAAGGTACGAGCCTTAATGGAAACTTCTGGGGCTGCAGTTAATGAGTTTCGCAAGCTGGAATCATTTGTATTTTGATGCGTATTTTGAACACATATGTGAGCATTAAATATACATTGTGGTCCATAAGTAAAGGGTTAATTAATTATTAATTAATAACTCTGTAACGGGCTACTTATTCTCAGTAAAGTGCTAGTCTAGTGACAGTAAAGAAACGTCAATATCTCGATCATATTTTTCACAGGATTTCTTAATTTTCGGTTCGAATCCGAATTAACATGGGTGTTTACAGGTATAGCTTGATCTTCCGAGAATAAATTATCTCATAATTACCTTGCAGAGTATCTTCAAGTTCGCTGGATTGAGACGGAATAATAACATCATTAGTCACGTAGAATTAGCCACTGAAAGACTATACGTATTTCAACAACCAAATTGGCATTATCTCGAGATGTTTAAAACTGGAATTTATGAAAAACTGGTCTCCTATTTTTGGTGGTTAATCAAAGTTTCAGCCGGTTGTCAAGACGATGTTATATCTTTACAAGTTTAATTGCATTACCTTCAGATCTTCTGAGGTTAAATTATCTCATAATTATCTCACAGAATGTCTCCAAGTTGGCTGGATTGAAACGAGATAATGATGTCAGTCTGTTAGAGCTAGCCCTAATTGCCAGATAGGAGTTATCCAAGTGTAGGTTCGATTCCCTAGTAAGTTCATTGAATATATCTGTGTGTATTCGTGAGTAGTAAATGAAAGACTAACAGTTTGTAAGTTAAACTTCGCCCTTATAAAAATAACATGCAGTAAGATTTACTCGATAATTTGATTACTTAGATAGGGTGACTCAGATGGAACCGTAGGATTTGAATTGCGAGCCATATGTACTCGCCAACAACATGCACAACAACCGGCGATTAACAGTTGAGCAACGAATAGTTTGTGTACAACTGTTTTATGAAAGTAAGCGATCATTTGCAGTTCAATTAAGAACAATTCGCACAAAATTAGAAGAAATTTGAATAGACGAGTTCTGTTATTGATAAGGAAACAGCAATGCGTCCTTGTCGTGATAGGTCAGATGAAAGCCTTGCCGTAGTGAGAAAAAGTATAAAGGAATATCCAAACACATCAATTTGACGTTGTGCATAACAACTGAATCTGCCAGGAGCCACCACGCATGGAATTCTAAAGAAAGGTTACGGACCATTTACAACGTCATGCATTTGTTAATTGTTGGGTGTTAAAAAAAGGTGATGCTAATTTTTGGATACTCCAGTACACTGCAGTCCAGTCTCTCACTCATCCATTCTTAAAATACTGTAAACCTCCTGTAGTGCAGGTCTCCATCATCTAATGTGGATTTTCTCTATTCCACTAACAGTTTTATTTGTTCATCGTTAAATCGAAGTGGAAATGTCCAAGTGTGTGTTCAAGTATTTATTAATCTATTGATCCAAAATATAAGCATCCAGTTGATATGAAAATAAAGAGAAAGTAAAAGGTGTCCAAGATATCTGAGAGTTCGTGGTACACACTAAGACCATACACGCTGGAAAGATACAGAACTATGCCTGATCAGGATAAAGTTAGGGGAAACCCTGTTGAATATCTGTAGCGATTTTAAAGTGTAATTCGATCGTTGAAACTGGGTAGAGGGATGAAAAGCTAATCGAACTATCTAGTAGCCTGGTTCCCTCTAAAGTTTTCCTCATAATAGCTGGCCCTTGTAGAGCAAGAGTTTCATCCAGAATCATTCTAAGTGAGTGACTAGAGGCATTGGGGTCGAAACGACCTCAACCTATTCTCAAACTTTAAATGAATGAGATCTCCGGTTTGCTCGAGAACACTTTCGATGAAGCCGGAGACTTGAATCAGAATGCCAAATAGGCCATTTTTAGTAAGCAGAAATAGCGTTGTGAGCTAAAAAAATTACACTTACGCGCTTACAAAAAAATAAAAAAATTAGTTTAATAATGAAATCGAGTTTGAGACTAAAGTAACATAGACCTATATGGGCTTCACATTTGGATATCGGTGGATTGGGTCATGAGACTGGATTTCAACATCATGGAATGTTGAAATTCTCTAAATCAGAGATTATTGAGAAAAAACGAATTGCTAATAGAGTTGGAGATTTATCACATTTAACACAAATTAAACGTGATAAATTTTCTACATATTGCCTAGATTTGGATAAGAATATAACACAGTAGAGAAAGTCGAGAGTAATAGAACTATAACCTATGGAATATGAAATTCCCCTTCATTAGAAACTATATGTATGTAACCAGATGGTGATAATTTCATGAGTATAATAGCGCACTAATATCTAGGAGGGCTGTTCAGTTTAATAGTCAGGTAAGCGTAAACGTAACAAATTAAGAAATTAAAAGGGACAACTAATTATAGGCAACGGCCATCCCATATTGAACATCGATTCTCGTCCGATCGCCGATGTCAAGCAATATCGGGCGCATTAGCACTTGGATAGGCTACCGCTTGAAAGCACCGCGTGCCGTTGCCGATTCAGCTTGCAGTGCTGCTGGGTGGATTAAGTACCCCAGTAGTACTGTTGACGGTCCCAAGCCCAGAAGAGAGAGGAGGGTTTAGAGGGCTAGGTTAGCTGCCTACCCTCTGTAAAAACAGATCCAGCTCATAGTACCGATGATATTCATCGAAGAGGAACAGGTCATAGACCTACTTTAGAAGAGGGAAGAAGAAGAAGAAGAACTAAGGACTAATAATGTGAAGTAAGATTGGAAAATTAAAAACCCTTATAAACAAATAGCAATGTCCCTCCCGTCTTCAAGATATATCATATTATCTTTCGAGAAAGACGAAGCTGCAATTTGGTACAGTAGGTTTAAACAGCTAGAAAAAATTATTTGTCTAAACATATATATAAATGGCAATTAAATTGTGTATCAGCTTCTAATAATTATGTATTATGTGAGAACAACGTCTTAATGCCATATATATACTTTATTTGTATAAGAATAATCATAAAATATAATAATTAAACCACTAGTGTCTTATGTTTTTCATATTCCCAAGTCGGTTAAGCTTCAAGAAAGACTATTTTGTATTTGTAAGTAAATAAATTTCTAACTCCTAATAACTAATATTTCAATTTAATAGTAATGCACAATATGTCGCCAGATTAAATAATTTAAATTTCATTGTACACTCTACAGTATGGATGGTTGCTAACGAACAGGACCATGATGATAAATGATAATAATTTAACACAAATGTGGTAAACCAAAAATAGTTTGTTTTTAAATACCAATAAAAATTATATATTTTCTACATTAAATGTTTAATTACAATTACATACATATATTTGGCAATATACTTGATTGTATACAAATAAATATATTTTAAATAAATTTGCAGTTACAAATGGACAATAGTATATTAATGTTTGCTATTACATACTTATAGTAATGCAGATAGATGAGGATATTTAAAAAAATAATAATTATTGAATAACAAACATGAATAATAAAAATCTCTACTTATTACCTCTCCTACCAATTTGAGCAGCAGATAACATGAGGTATGTACCTATTTATTTATATATTTATTTGGTCTGCGTTTGCGTGGAAGTTGTTTCGAATCCACTTTCAAGAAATGTTGTTATCCTTACTTTGATGTACTTTTGATAGATTAATAAATTTTCTACTAGTGGTGCATGAATTCAGTCAGTATTAACTCATAGAGCGGATTTTCGACAGTAACAATTAATGGCGTCTTGTTTTAATGATAATGACGCTATAATTTAGGCAGTACTATTAATTTCATCGCTATTTGCCAAATAAAAACTCTCTTCTCTTGCTGATAATCGCAACAGTCTACCTGAGCCTAGCCATAAAACAAGCCACGGTATGAGATAAGAGCCGTTTGGGATTTTTTATTTGGAAAATAGGGATGAAATAAACTGCATTTCTAAGTAGAATAATTTTGATCAAATATAGTGATATAAAGAAGTTATTTACTAAAAATTGACAAGAAAGAAATGGAATCCTAATTTCTTCCCGAAACATTGAATATATTGGATGTTTGTATGAATGTAATTTATATTGTATTATAAAGAATAGAATTATGTAGGGATTAGTAAGTTCTGAATTCTAATACTAATGAAAACTTACTGCTAATTATATTATTTCAAGTGACCAAGGAATTGACAATAATCATATTGTTGCTAGACCATTGAATTCGATTCTCCAACGTAATTATACGAAAATTCAAGTGTATTGTCATGGCACAATACTTTCATCAAAATGTGGCATAATTTAACGAGCTATTAAATAATGCGCCCATTAAGTGACCCATTAGATGTTGTCCAATAAATAATGCCACCAAAAACGTATACTCTAAATTGTTTAGAAATGCTCTTGCTGAATAAATGGTTACCGTTTGATGAACAATGGTCTTTATTCACTATTATAGAAGCGACTCTCATCTCACAAATGTAATCTATGCGCTAATTAGATTTTAAGAGAATGGTACTATTATTTTTATTATTCTGTGCACAGTGCTTTTACTCACTTCAATCTTTATAGCTGCTGCTTGAATAGAAATTTGTTAATTTATGCTAGAACAGGTACTATAGTTTCCTCAGCCCTAACTTATCGCCCATGTTTTTAATGTTATAGAGTAGGCAAGGGCCTAACACGCATTTTTTGCTTTAATTTTAAAAAAGCAATGTGTCAATAATAATTATGTTTTGAGAAGCATGACCTAGACCCTCCGCTAGAAAAATTTATACACAAATATGTAGATTTTCACAAAACACTCAACTACACTCGATGTGTATTTCATTAACCAAGTTGGCGTCATCGGGCGCCATATAGATGAGCCACTTAATTCACGTTATAGTGTCAGAATAAAAAGGTACAAATAAGGATGATATTTTGAAAAATTGCACAAAAAATTATACCTAAGAATTGTACCTTTTTGTAATATACTGTTTATATCACTTAAACTTTAACCACCACCGCGTCGCAGGAATTCCGGGACATCAAACCAGCGGCCAGGATTTTAAACCCTCTATGTTTGTCATATGTTCGTTCCTGCGATCGAATCGCTCCGACTGCCGCCACGATGGCCAGGCGCGTTTCAACTGACTAGAAGCTGGCAGAGTTATCCCCAAAGCTCCCCTTAGCGACGGCCGGCGCGGCATAGCGAAAAGCGCCACCCCAGACAGTCGTATATCAAATACGAATTGTTTTTACGGTGCAATTCGCGATATTTAAGAACACACGAGGCGATGCAGGCTGACGCAAGTGGAATTTGTTAAGGGTGTAGTGAATTATACACCTCGAAATACCTCAGCAGGAGTTTAGTTGCCAGCAGGAATTTGTTTTGTAGCAGGAATTCGACTCACAGCAGGAAATGAGTTTGTGGCAGGAATTTAAAATTTGTATTCTTTAAGCCATGTAATGCTGTTATGCTGTTACGGCGTAACAATAAATAATATATGTGAATAGCTGATAGATATAAATTGTTTTTATATTGAAAATCGCAATGCCTAAAAACATATAATGCTATACATTAAATGTATGCTCGTGGGATTTATTCGAGAAGTACATTATACATTGTGAAATTACGCAACAGGAACTTTAATTTAGTTTTCATCATTACTTTAGTTTCTAGTAGGAATTTAATTTTCATTACAAGGTAACTTTGAAGCAGCAATTTGATGCATGTATTCATTTTAACTATAAATTTCGATTATGCTGTAAGCGATAAAGGTGTTTGAATGTAAAATAAGCTTACAGTAATGGGTTATTACTTATCACATATTTCTAATCATTTTCATAAAAGAAATTAATTGGGAATAACCGTTGGAATTTGTTGTTACAAGAAACTTTTGTACGCCTAAAGCCTGACTTTACAAATACATGGCACATTTCTAGATACACTAATGTTGGGTGACACCCACTTATTACACACACACACACACACACACACACACACATATATATATATATATATATATATATATATATATATGTATATAAAAGTGTATGAATGAAAGTGACCTTTTTATGTATTTATTAGTTTTTCATCGATGCTGGTGTGGATAGTAATGTAATTCTTTCGCATTATAGTAAACTGGGTATTACATATAGATCACTTATTACATATAGGTCATTTACTGCATCCATTTGTATGTATAAAGATGACTTCTCTTTTAAGTACACAGTAATTAATGACAAAATTTGTGGTTACTTAGCTTAGTTATTATATTAAAAAATCTAAATGATCTGTAAGTAAATACTATATAAAATATGTAATGTTTGTGTTATATTAAATTTATAACAAAATTGTTTTCAATTTGTACTTCATTACCTTCGGGGAAAATGTAACATCTTCTCCAAGTATCACAAATAAATGTTAATCTTTGAATTATTGCTGCTTCTCTTCATATAACAAGATATGACTTACACGAAGGGGTACCCAAAAGAAACGAAATTATTTTTTAATTTTTTTATTGAATTTTTAAACAAAAAATCTTCAATCTCCTTCAAAGTACTCTCCACTGATACTAGTATACTTGTCTAATCCTTTATTCCATTGTTCAAAACATTTTCTAAATTTGTATTCTGTGATGTCCGACAGCGCCTCCGTTGACTTTTTCTTCACCTCGGCAACGTCGACAAGACGCTTTCCTTTCATATCTCTTTTCATTCGAGGAAATAAAAAGAAGTCGCAGGGGAAATGTCGGATGAATAGTGGAACTGGGTTCCAGGGGTCATGCTATTTTTGTGTGGGTTGTGTTAGTAGTTGAGGCACGAACTTGGCAACCACCGTTTTCATCCCCAAATCTTCCATTAAAATTTGTTGCACTGAACTCCAAGCCACTCCAGACAGCTCCACAACTTCGTCAATGGTCCGTCATCGATCTTCCAGGATGATTTCACGAATGTCTTCAACGGCTTGAGCTGTTGATGGATGTCATCAATTAACATTTCACTTCTGGAACGGAAACACCACTCAATAGCGTTATCCTTATAGGCCGTTTTCATTTCAAGACTTTCTGTGGCAGGTTTTCCGAACAAGAAGTAAATATTATAGCCACACGCTGTTCACGAGAATCAGCCATTGCAAAAACGACGAGCACAAAAACAACTCTCACTAAAAAAATCACACAAGCTGAACAGAATCTTCTTCAGCGACGACGTTCCTAGTAGCAAAACACGGTACTACAAAACTCCACCCACCGTGACATCAGTTCAGCTTCTTTTGGGTACCTCCTCGTACAACTATGTTCAGGTGGGGCAATTTTGAATGCTTTTGCAGGGGTTCTAGGTAATTGTAAAAGGTATGACAAAATATATATAACACTTTCTTAATGTCTCCATTTCCAAGATAGTTAGCCAAATTATTTGATAACACTTAGATTTATTATTGTTTTCTCTTTCGATTTACAATAAATAATTTAGCTTTTTTTGTCGTCTCGTTACATACATCGATATCTGTGCGATGATATGGGAAATTGGAAAGATATATATATATATATATATATATATATATATATATATATATATATATATATATATATATATATATATATATATATATATTTTCTTGAGTGATTCTTTTGCGTACAATCTAGTGACTTCTAGTTCTAGGCACAAAGCCAGAACCCTGGTGGGAATCATAACGAGCCACCATAGTAGCCTGAATGCATATAAGCACAAGCTGAGGCTGACTGATAGCCCGGCCTGCAGATACTGTAAAGAAGACGAGGAAACCTCGATTCATTTTCTTTACACCTGCCCCGCACTGAAGGAGAAGAAGTATCTTATATTAGGGACCCCTGTTATCCTAGAGGAGGCGCGGCTTAAGGCGGGGGACGTGCCTAAATTGCTCCTTTTATGGGATAGCATTTTTGGATAATGACCCGGATAAGAGGGGATCGCCAAGGGACTACCCATGCGATCAGTGGCTAATGAGACCCAAACCTATATAATATAATAATAATAGTGACTTCTACAAACTTTAAATAAATCTCGAGTTTAAACGTAAAATTGTATTTTCTGAATTAGAAATTATAGTTGGCTATGATTGTCATTATTTAGATCCTCTATCATTAAGGTATCAATTTCGTTTGTATTTTAATAGAATTTAAAGAGTGAAAAATCTCGTACACGAATCGTAAAAAATATAATGTAAGAATGAATTAATACTAATAATTATATTTTTTACCGACCATAAACATCATTAAATCCCATCACACTTCAGTAACTATTTGGAAAGGGAACAGCGATCCTCCTAACTGTATTATAAATGCTATAAATATACTACGATATGAATTAATACTATTAGAGATACTATTTACATAATCTATGAAATCTTGTTTTCGTGTTCGATATTCTTATTATCTTTTACACATAGAACTAGAAACTTCAAGCTTAAATTTGTTTCTTTTTTCACATCGAGACGACTATTATTCGTAAAGTTACAGCGTTTTTAAAATCACTGAGAAGTGTTCGGAATTTTTTGTTGCCTTACTATTTTTGAGTACTCTACCATGGAAATACTGTTTGTAGGATAATTTGAAACTCACTGTATAGTATGTATGCATTACTTTCTTATTTCATACGATATCCAAAGCAACTTCGAAGTGTATTCTGTCATCTCTTCAACTTACCCAATGGTAAATATGGAGAAAGGCAAACAATAACTGACACGCCTCTTTTATTATTCCATTTATTTTTGACATGATGTGACAAGTTCCGCAACTGCTTATTTCTAGCTATCCATTAACACGGATTATAATGCCGACGCATCTCATCTCCCCAAGAATGTTCCAACACCTTATTATTTATTTTAAGTTATTTTGTCGTTGTATTCATGAATAACATTAGGATCTCATTGTGTTGTATCTACAGCACTCTATATATAGATGTACACAAAATTTAGATTCGACTATTGTCGATGGTGCTTCATTTTAAGTACTTGCTACTAATTTGACTATATCGACGCAACTGCATCAAATATGCTCTGAAATACGATGTAACACATGAAGTACAGGTTATATGCACTAAATTCTGGTTTAAGAATAGTAACGTCTTTACACAAATATGTAGCTCCAGTTGTCGCTAATGTCAATATACGGGGTGGCCCATGAAATTTTGGCCAGTCGATATCTCGAAACCTATTTGAACAATAATTTTGAAAATTGCCGATGTTAAACAGCAGAAAGCGCTGTCCATTTTTGATATAAAAAGACTTTGTTTAACCTGCACTTTCCGGTCACGTGACATCAACATCAAAATTTTAAATGAGACACCTGTATGTTATTACAATTTTGTGATGGGTTATCTAATACCAATCCAACGATACCATATTTATTAACATGTTTATGTAAAACATAATCTGAGCTGTTAAATGAACGGATTGATTTTTTAAAACATTTATTAAAGAAGATAAATAATTACACAGCAAAATACAATAATTATAAAAATCATTACAGTTGATGCTCAAATTGATGTCTACCTTCATTAACGCAATACTCAAATATTTTAAAACATTTGTGTAGCATGCTGCTTTAACCATTTCTGGTGTAACAGTTTGACACGCTACTCTGATTTTGTTCTGAAAATCGTCTAAATTCCTAGGCTGTATACTGTAAACCACACCTTTTAAGTACCGCCATAGAAATAAATCTAAAGGTGTTATATCTGGGGAGCGAGCCGGCCAAGATATTGTACCATTGCGTCTAATCCATCTTTCAGGGAAAGTAGCATCAAGATATGTCATAACTTGCTGGACAAAGTGAGGAGGTGCACCATCCTGCTGCCACCACATCGTACATTTTTCATTTAAGGGAATACCTTCAAGTAAATGGGAAAGCATATTCTGGAGAAAATCTAAATATATTTCGCCATTCAACGTTTCTTGATAGAAGTATGGCCCAATTAAACGGCCGTTGAATAA
Organism: Rosalia funebris; assembly: GCA_037954035.1. Lineage (NCBI taxonomy): Eukaryota > Metazoa > Arthropoda > Insecta > Coleoptera > Cerambycidae > Rosalia > Rosalia funebris. Next base: position 40,870,172 of record JAZFAV010000015.1, read on the forward strand.
ACCGCACCAAATATTTACGCCCACCGTTGTCTGTAAATTGGTTTCTCGCATCCATTTTGGATTTTCAGAAGACCAGTAGTGACTATTATGTCTATTAACGGTACCGTTGTTGTGAAAACGACTTTCATTACTTCACAATATTTTATTTTAAAAAAACGTCATCTGCGACTTTCACTGACATTTCAGCAATAAAATCAAATCTTTTTTCAAGATCTTCACGGGTTAAAACTTGCGTTAAATGTATTTTGAAAGGATGATATTTATGATCTTTTGTTACTCTTTGGATTGTTCTACTTATTCCTAATTCTTGCTGAAAACATCTCGTTGAGATATGGGGATTTACTTGAAGATACGCCAGAATATTAATTATGGTATCCTCTGTTGGAATAGGCTTTCTTCGAGGAGTTTTCCGTTTCCCACTAGAAAAAGAACCACGTCTTAAAGCTTGTTCCACGTAAGCAAAAGTATTTTTACTTGAAGCTGTTTGGTCGGGAAAACGATAACTATACAAATCTCTAGCACGTCTGCTACTTTTTCTACATTCTTCATAGATCAGCAGCATATCAACGTACTCGTCGTAAGTAAAATGTAAGGGCATAATAATCTTATTACTATTTTTACAAACACAAAATCTACTAAAACTGCTAGACAGATCTTGACAAGTAGTGATGTCTTTCTGTTGCTAGGAATACTTTTTTATTTCTAAGCTACCTACGTTTTTTTTTAATAAAAATAAAGGAAAGTTCATAAGTAGTTGTTTATCATTACTGTAGTGCCGCAAAAACTTCACAAAAATAGTATTATTGGATTGGTATTAGATAGATCATCACAAAATTGTAATAACATACAGGGCGTCTCATTTAAAATTTTGAATTTGATGTCACGTGACCGCAAATGTGCAGGTGAAATAAAGTCCTTTTATGCCAAAAATGGGCAACTCTTTCGGCCGTTTAACGTCGCCAATTTTCAAAATTATTGTTCAAATAGATTTCTAGATATCGACTGGCCAACACTTCATAGACCACTCTGTATTATTCCTAATTGCAACAGAGTTCCGTAAAGCATCCATTACCAATCGCTGAGTTGTCGTACATCAGAGTTGAGTTTGTAATCTCCTACTTGTAAATAGGACCTTAGAGCTTCAGTTTGGTCTCCTTCATCTAAGCTGTGAAGTGGAAAATTAGGTATGTTATTTTCACCAACTTTTCCAAAGAATTTAACATAATAGACCATGGAATATTATAACGTAAATTAAAGACATTTGGTATTACTATTTATCTTCTTTATTTATTTAGATCTTATTTGAGTCACCGGGTACAATTTTTCCATGAGTATAAATCGAAGTCATTATATTGCGTGTTCCTCGAGGTTCCAGTCTAGTTCTCTGCTTTCTATCTTTTTTATTAATGATATCCAACGACCTCGATTATTTACGTTATACATATGATTAAGCCCGGGATTTGAATGCCAACATGACGTAAATAATAGAGGCACATCGCATACCTTTACTATTAACACATAGCGCAATGCACCTCCGACAATACTTTCAATATTTCTAGGGAAGCAAATAGAACGGCAGGTATCAGGCAGTCAGTGAATGAATTGTATTTAATATAAAATTGTTGGTTAATGTCCTATTAACATATACAATTAGTTAATTTACATTACAAAAAAGAATGACTTAGAGTGTGGACAAGCTACTGACATGAAATGTTTTATTGTGTAATTTATTATTTATAAGATTGTGACGTTTCTTTACGGTGTTTGTATTTCTAATAGATATTCCAGAATACGTGTAAGTCCGACTCTGAAATGTCCGCATTTAAATCCAGAGCTTACATATGATCTACTATGTACATTAATATGAATTCCAATCAGGATTGTATTAGACTTTAATATCGTCTGGAGATGTAGGAGATATGAAATTTGGAGATATCTGTGATAGTATTATCGTTCATCAAATATATTAACAATTGTGTGGTCTTAATTGGTCACATGAAACATAAACCACACACAAGCAAAATACCACATTCACTTGGAAGGTCAAAGACATGCTCGTCAGCCGCCGCTGTAAACTTACTCATGTAAGTCTACAGCGAATGCACAGCCTTATTCCCCTAACCTGATTAAAGACAATAATTGGAATTTCCTTTTCTCGTTAAACCAATGTAGCACTCCCAATTATTACGTTACGTTTCCAACTAGAATTATAAACGTAAAGCGGAGGCGAATAATACCGATCTTCCTCTGGGCTTTGGGGAACTTTGGAAACTCTGTTAGAGGGAGTGCCAGATGCACCTATTGTGTATGATTCCCTTTGTCTTTCTAGCCGTCGTATATGCGTGTGTTCGCTTTTAAGTTTTGTTAATTGGCTCTTCTTCTCCTTCTCCCTATTTCCGTTCTAATTTAAATGCAACGTACGACGTTCATAATAGCTGGCGGGAAATCTTGGAGTACCTACACGGATGTTCTACAATAACTAAATTAACAGTTGCAAGCTTTGCATCAATTTATTAATGCTTGCTACCATAACGGCTCGAACATTGTATCAATATTTACAAGCAATTTGAAATGTGAGAGCCGTGACATATTGGACGCAGACAAATTAAAACCGAGAGGAACAAGTGACAGCTCCAGCTTTATTTACGATTACATGCCAATAAAACGTGAAAACGGGATATGGAGTGGCGATATTTTCACTTTGCCAGATGTAGCATGATAATCGGAAATTACTCCAGCATACATATTCGTATTATCTGGAAAAATGTACCAGTGACTTATTTATATGCAATTTTAAAATAAGCGTTTCATGTCTACTTAGAGATATTACATGCATAATCGAACGTGTTTAATAAACTTCTCATAATTTACATCTGAAATGGAATGGGTTGGAGGAATGCGAATTGAATGTGATGAATTATTTTGATGTTTTACGGAAAATGAGACTCCAGTCTCTTAGAAAATTAAGATAATAGTACATGTAAATAATGAGCGAGCTGCAGGCAAGGTAAACTTTGGAATTACTTTAGATTAAAATAATAAAGTTTATGGTTTAATTAAATTTTCACAAACCTGAATAATGTAAAATAAAATAGTTGAAAGTTGGAATTCTTAAAAGCTTTATAAAGTGAAACGAAACAAATAGAGCTACAATTACATTCTTGAATGCGTGTGTATGCATATGGACCAATATCAATTAATGTGTATTTTTACAAATTTTGATCTAGGTATTTGGAATTTTAAAGATGTATCCGTTAAAACTCTGCAAAAAGTTGGTTATAACTGTTTAAAGATATCGTTCAATACATGAGTTACATACATACATTTTTGTGAATCAATGTCAATCAAGAAATGGGTATTTCCTAAGTAAAATTTAAAACAGCCTATTTAGTTAATCGGATTTACAGTAACATCTGAAATAATATATTTGACTGACTGATATAGATTTATGGTTTTACGTAATACGTATTACCTGTCATGAGCTGCTTTCGTTCATACTGAAAATTATATTATACCCCAGTGCCGAAATAATATGAAGTGACTCATCGATGACTCATCAACGAAATTCCATAGGCGTATCAATTTGGAGGGAGCAAAACATAAAAAAAGCATTTCCAAATAACTTCTTCGCCATAACATAATTTCGTTTTTTTTTTTCGATAAGAAGACTCTTTCGGTTTCGTTTTAAATGATAAAAATGCATTTCATGCATAATTCTCAAAAGAAATTTACGAGAGAACTTCGGTAAACTTTCATCTTGAGCGACGGCAGCGTGAATTTTATTCAGCGTCGGAAGTTCATTAAAAAAAATCCATGAATAATCCTACGAATTATGTATTTAACATCTTCGTCAACTTCAATCTTCTTCCTACCGCGGGTTTCTGTTTTCTTCTTTTTTTGCACTTGTTTCTACTTCTTCATACTTCATTGCACCGTACACACTACTTACACAGACTTTTGTTAACGAAGAGCATATATCAACTGCCTCGGTTGTACTAATATCTGGGTATCACGCCCGAATTCCTTCGTAGACGTTTTTAATCACTTGAAGTTCTTCATTTGTTAAATATCGCTGTTTTCGATTGGAATTATTCGTCGTAGAACCACTACAACTTGCATCCGCTGCTTCCATGTTAGAAAAATACTAAACACTCACTTTTATCGCAGAATATAATAAATAAACAATTTCCCGAATCCCCAATCAATCGCACATAACCACAATGTACTGCCACTGGCACGCCAAAATCTGGGCTAAACGACGCATGCGTCATTCTATCGATCGACATTGATCTGTGCCGCCAATTGCTGACCAATCGAATTCAAATGTATTTAAAACCGCCTAAAATGATTGGCTAGCTTTGCTACAACAGCGCACCAGGTGGTACAACCGATTATTATGCGATTCGGAATTCAATAGGAGAGGGAATAGTTCACATTGAACTACTGTTTCTATAGAGCGGCACATACAATTTTTATACACATAATAGATGATTACACAAGAAATAGACAAACCGTTGAATAGTTATGGTGGTCTGATATTATATATGAATCACTCCACATTATTTCGACACCGGGGTATAGGTTACAACCACGAGTAGAGATTTGTAGCAGTTACGCAACCAAACAGACATTAGCCTTAAGCGAGTTGACAACACATATATTCCATTGTTCTCACTAAGTTAGGATAAAGAGGCATGTAATTTAATGTCGATTTTCCAGCTCTCTTTATCTTCCTTATCGTCATCCTCGTATTACAGCCCTCCAAAAAATTTAACTTTCTCAAGCTTCTTACGTCACTGAGGACCATCCCCTTCCTCTATTGGTCACCTTCGATGTTCCTGGCATCTTGTGTTACGTCATCGGTTCATCTTAACCTCTTTGATTTCTTCTCCACGTACTTACAGTAGTAAAATCTTCTGTAATGGGGTAGATATGCTTAGCACAACATTTATTTCGACAACGGTTATTACGTCTTTTATTGGTTTTTGTCCATAGTCTTTCTTTTATATAACTCATATTCGAGTTATACATGCATAAGTTAACATATGTCATCGCACACAACGATTCAACAAAGCACCTTTCGGCCAAAAATCAGAACGGAAGACTCGTCAACTTTTGTTAGGTTCCAAGTCCTTGAACTGTAAATTAACATAGGAATGATTTGTTTTATAAATCTTAAGTTTCGTTGTCTGTAGCAGTCGTCTATTGGAAAGGTGATTATACAAGCCATAGTAGCATCCGTTGGCCATTCCAATTGTTACGTGTAATTCACTTGAGATGTTAACAATTCCCAAATATATAAAATTCCTCGAAATTATAGTTACGGACTAGTAGGTTTTGTTCTTCATTTCTGGTTCTTGTCTCCTATTTTGAGCGAAAGTACTAACACGTGATGTGTATAGTTTATTTCATCGCTATTTGTCAAATAAAAAACCCAAACGGCTCTTATCTCATACCGTGGCTTGTTTTTACGGCTAGGCCCAGGTAGACTCTTCCGTTTATCGGCAAGATAAGAGAGTTTTTTACTTGGCAAATAGCGATGAAATGAATCTGACCTCTGGCGACCGAAAGCTAAAATAATCTCTAGTACATGATTTCCCAAGCTCACTTTTGGGTCGTGTTATTTTCCATATGTTACAGCATTCTTGGCTATTTTCCTGTGTCTTAAAATTATTGTTATTGTTGTTATCGTTAGTTGTTGTTATATTTATTATCCTTTTACACTATTATAGTTTTTGTGACTGAAAAATTGGATTGTTCTGTCGGTTACGTCTGGTAAGTAGATACTTGTTATTATAAATATTTTTAATGTACAATATTGGTATTTTAGAATGAACTGTCCAAATTAGAGGAGATATTAAAAACAATTGACCTGCGCCTGGTCGAATAAGAAGGGGAAAAGTATAAACCAGTGCCGATTAAAGATGTTTAATGATGTATATTTAATAAGACATTTTTTTTTATTTTCTTTGCAACAAAAAAATCATACAAACCGATGCTTCGCAATGGTAGAATTTGGCAAGTTTTCAATAATATACAGCAACATAGAATCTACATCACTCGGTTCTGAAACAACATTTCCTTTGGCTCGGATACATGGCATATCTTTAATCGGCACTGCTTTGTATTTTTCTCTTACAGGCGTCCTCTTATTTGACCAGGCGTAGGTCAATTGTGTTTTTGATATATCCTCTAATTTGGACAGATCGTTCCTGAAACAAATAAAACAGAGATAGAAACCATAAAAATACTGATGGTAAAGTATTTTGTATTTAATTGATTTCACGTGACATGCTGCTTTTTCTTAGAAAGCACACATCATCATCATCATCATTTGGTCATCAGACTAAGACTGATTGGACGCTAACCTCCAGCTGCTCCTATCTTGTGCTAACCAGAAAACACACCTGGTCAGCAAAATTAGAAACGCTGATATATGCTTGCAATGTTTACCAGCACCCGCTTTACACGAACAAACCATTGATTCTATTTTAGCCGACCTATTTAAAATAATAAGTTCTCCACTAATTTGATGGGGTTCGGACTGCAGAGTACTAGTCTGCAGACAAATGGCAACCAACTTAATACGAGAAAAGCTACAATCTGTTCTGCCATGTAAAATAATGTGACCAGCATTTAAAACTTCTTCTCCTTCAACCACATATCTTGCATTTATATTTCCACCAACATAGTTAATGTACTCTACTAAACTTAGAGTTATTTGGGCCATGTTCATTCTAAAATAACAATATTTTACATTAAAAATATTTTCTAATAAAAAATGATAATACCTGAGACAGACAAAAATGATAATACCTAAGACAGAGACTCCTAATAAGTACCAGACGTAACCGATAGAACAATCCAATTTTTCAGTCACAAAAACTATAACAGTGTAAAAGGATAATAAATATAACAACAACTAACGATAACAACAATGACAATAATTTTAAAAGACAGGAAAATAGCCAAAAATGCTGGAAAATATCGAAAATAACACGACCAAAAAGTGAGGTTGGGAAACCATGTACTGGCGATCTTAATTTGAATGCCCAATTGGCAATAACAGAGGTTCATATCAATCATTACTTTTCTTACAGTTGGTAGTACTGTTACATAGCTATTTACGTGTGATGATTATTACACCAGAATTTGGTGACTGAAGTGGAAACTACTTCTGAGTATAAACGAAAAAAATACAAAATTGAATTATGACTTTAAAGTTATTGAGCAGTGATTTTCTATGTGATATACGTTCTTGATGAGTGACCTTGGGAGTCAATTTCAAATTTTGGTTCCTTTTTTATAATGAAATAATATTTTAATCAACTTTAAATTTTTGTAAAAATACCAAAGAATAATGTTGAGAATTAAAGTTCAAATATCTGTATTTTACAAATAATTTCTTCTCGAAGTAGACACAAGAGATTTGGCAGAAAGAGACCAAAGCAGACGAGATACAAGAAACAGATGAAATCAATGAAGTAGATAGAATAAACTAAATTGAATGAATGATGTAGACGAAATAGAGCGAGTAGATAACGTGAAGGTGGAGATGAATATAATAGACGAAGATAGTCAGCTATCATATTCATTTAAAACAGCGTAAAAAGTTCATGGTTATTTTACATACTAATTTGACAAAGTCTCACTTTATTCAACACAAAACTAATTCCTTAAAATTGTATAAATATATAATACCTAATCTAATATATCACGATTGTGTATCTTAACATAAAAATACGATGTTCCTTTGTATCAGAGATAAAAGTATTAAAGTACATATAGGGCTATCCCCTTTATTTCAGAATATTACATTTCTTTTTGTTACATTAGGTATTTCTACTTGAACCGTAAATCCTCGACAGCGCGGTTTCTGCCTTGCCCTTTAAAGATTTGCGTTTCTAAATCACCTTTTTTATTCTCCTTTGTTCCTTCTCCTGGAATCTCAAGCTAATTATGTCTCTTTTTTAACAGAATGCTTTTTGTTCATCCAAGCTGATCTATACCATAGGTCCCTTTTTAATTCCGATGAGAAGCGTTGAATAAAGGGTTTACTTTCATGCGATTGTATTGATAACATTTTTCATTATTCAACGTTTCATTGTTTTTATATAAACCAGAGATTATTTGGGTAAATGCAGGAATATTGACAACGTAGATATATTGTTCAACAATAGTGGGGCTTAAATCTATATTACACGGATTACAAATTAGGATACAAATTATTATAAAGGGTGGTCCAACCATAATGCACGATGTCAATTGTGAGTCACACCTTAACGTCAAGTTTTTTGCCCAACTTAATTTGACATTTCTTTGTTTCAGTGTTTGACAAATTCAACCATGGAGAGGTACACAATTAAGCAGCGCGTTAAGATTGTTGAAGCCTTTTACGAAAATGGTTGTTCAAATCAAAATGCATTTCGTGCACTTCGTGACTTTTTTGGTCAGCATAATCTACCAAATGTGTCCACAATCGGGAGAATTGTGAGCAAATTTCAGCAAAATGTGAAAACACTTGTGCATGCTCGCCCAGTTCGCTCTGCGGAAAACATTGCTGTTGTTCGCGATAGTGTAGCAGAAGAGCCGTCAACCTCGACTCGTCGTCGTACCCAACAATTGTGTCCAGAAATTGAGAATATGGACCTGGACGATATGTGGTTCCAACAGGATGGTGCTACTTACCACACAGCCAACGAAACAATGACGCTTGCGCGAGAAATTCAATGGCCGTGTTATCTCATGTCGTGGCGATGTTAATTGGCCGCCACGATCATGTGATTTGACACCGTTGGACTTCTTTCTTTGGGGATATTTAAAAGAAAAAGTGTACGTCAATAAGCCAAGAATAATTCAAGAGCTCAAGGATGAGATAATTCGGCACATTAACGACATTGAACTTCAATTATGTCTCAGAGTCATTGAAAATATGGACCATCGGATAGAGGTATGCCACCGAAGCCGTGGCAAGCATTTGGCCGATATTCTGTTTCAAACATAATTGTCATAGATCCTTCTATCATAATAAAAAATATTAAGATAATTCTCTGAAAACTTTTTGTTTTATTTACAATTAACATCGTGCGTTTTGGTTAGACCACCCTTTATGTACATGGCACATATTAGAATATAAATTAAAAGAATATTAATTATTATCCTAGTTAAAATTCTGAGTAATAAAGTGTTGAACTAGCTAAATGAATACATATGTGGTGAAAAAACTAGAAATTAGTTTATTTCACAAATATTTTACAAAGTTGAATCTAGGATTAAAACACTAATTTCCATATAACAAATATAGTGGTGATGAACTATCAAAATATTTACGATTTGTATTCCCTTCCATATGTGTCCAAGACCAGTAAAGGATTGGATAAACAAATTCTGAAGTATTTTCTTAAACAGGAGACAAAAGTTACGACACTTGGTGATTTACAATATGTAATGACGATATGGGCAGTCCCACATATAATTATACACAGTCTATTTTCTAAAATTATTGAGAAAATATACGCGAACAGACTCAAAATAATAATAGACGAACGAAAAATAGTCGCAGAACATAAATTTGGATTCCATAACAAGTAGAGAACAACAGAATAAGTACATAAACTGGTTAATCAAATAAATAAAGATCTGAATGCTAAAATATATTGTTCAAATGCCTTCCTTGATATCTTTTACTTTTAACAAGATGTGGCATCCAAGATTTCACTTTCAATTAAAAATACTGCTACTTACCCCTACTTTCAGCTGCTAACATTATATCTAATAGGTAGACTTCCACAAGAAACAACTATACTGACCTGAATCGTATATATTTAGACGTTCCCCGACAAAGTGTATTGGGACCAATATTATACCTCCTGTATACGGCTAACCTGCCAACTATAAGATTTTAATCAACGTAGCTACATTTGCTGGTGGTACAGATATATTATTACTTCATACCATTCCTGCATCGGCTTCTAGACATATTTAAATAAACTGCCAACTCAACAACAGCCAACTTCCATAAGCTAAAGATGCTAAATAAGTCGGTATATGGAAAAACATGGAAAATACCATATATTCACTAAGCGTAAGCAGCTAAGACTCAAGCGAAGCCAAATGTATTGGGTTATTGGTCGCAAGTCAAGACTATCCCTGGACAATAAGATATTACTCTATCTGTAAATTATTTAAGCCCCTCTGGAATCCGTCAATGAACTCATACATCGTTTCAGAACGAAACACAGTGAAAGAGTGTTAGTGCATCCTAATATGTTGTTTAACTGATTAAATGTGCGTGATAACAGTGAAGCGTGTATGCCGAAACGTTTGTTGCCAACCGACCTAATGACAGGTCTCGGATATGTACGATAACAGGATAAGTACAGATTATTTTAAAATGTCGCTTATATTATATTATAAATTTTTGAAATATAATGAAATTTATATTATATTATAAATTTCATTACATTTCCTAAATCTTTTGATTCTGTTTCCTACTGATCTGTTGAAGTATAGTCATCATTACCAAGCAGACTATGATATTTTTAATTATAATATTAATAACATTAAGGATTGTATTATAGGTAATTAGATTTATATATTCAGTACACACAATATGATGTTCATATATTGTTTTATCATATTTTTTAATGCATCTATGTAGATATTTTGCTTAGTATTTTAAACTAGATATTTTAAAAATATGGCGAAGGTGCCACTATCAGTTTTAGTGTAAATTGTGTTCCATTTAAGTTTATTTAAATATGTTTTCATGTCACTATAACTTATAATGTTTATGCATGGTTATCTCGCATTGTGATTAGAGGTTAGATAGTGAGAATACAGTAGCGGTAAATAAATACTTAAATGGAGTCTACAACAACATATCTATAAATACTTTATATATGAGAAATAACATATACATTATGCATTTATATTACTTTGTTTATTTCATCGTCATCAAATACAAACAAGTTAGGTACATATACAAAATATCTATCCGGTGAAATCATCCAGCGACTCATAAAACTCAACACATTCAGTCATCTTCGCCATAAAATTGAACAAATCTGGGTAACACAATTAATGTTTGCTTCCTAAGATACATAACAGCAGGGGCGTAGCGTACATGGATGCGAGTGATGCGTCGCATCCCTTAAAAAATTGGCAAATTGGTGTTATTTAAAAGTTGAATCGATTTATTCACTTATTACAATTTTTTAATTATTTTAAACCGACCGCAAATATACATTATTTACTTTAAACCCTGCCATCAACATTTTTATTTCAAATCGGCCGTGAAGGCGCCCGACATTATTGGACTCCCGCGTTACTTGCTGCAGTGCTGAAATGCGATGATCCACGTTACATCCAAGCTACGCGTTAAATGGGCGAAAAGGCCAGTGATCTTACACAGTCAACAGTGGAACATCGAGTGAGTGTTGTCGTTGTTTCCGGACTCAATTATGCGATTATGTGAACGCATCTTGGCGACTGTTGCCATAACATAAGGAAGATTTGGAAGCGCTGTTTCAGGTAATTTTGAAAAATGAAAATGAGGAATGGGATCGAGAAACCGTTATTTGTGCTAGAGGCCTTTTAACTTTAATGCGCGACTTTGATTTTAATTTTTTCTTAGCAGTGTTTTCTGCACTATTCCCACACTTCGAGAGTCTGTTTAAAATTCTGCAGATAAAAATATTGGATATTAGTTACTGCAAAAAAATCGCCGATCTCAAATCACATATTCAAAAAATGAGAAACGAGTTTAGTGACATTAGGGACCGTATGGACAGATTTGTGTTAGAAAATTAACTACCAAGTAAAAGAATGCGTTTGGATTTAATTCCCGAAGAAAATAAGAAAAGCACCTACGCACGATTGTTTTATGAAATTTTGGACGTTATTACTTTGAACATTAGTGAAATGTCGCAACTGAAATTCTTAAATCTAGATTCCACACAATTTACTTCATTCGTGAAACGTTTTCCTGACGAACTATTTTCTTCTTTAGTAGATACATATGGAACATTCTTTGACGCAAATCATTTAAAAAACGAACTTTCAGTCATTTATTGTGATCCCGATATAAAAAAGAGCACTGTGATTGAAATTCATCAATATATTATGTCCCTTCAATTATCTTCCGTTTTCTCGGAGTCATCAAAATTGTGTCGTTTAATTTTGACTATTCCTGCCACAAGCAGTTCCGCAGAAAGATCATTTTCATGTTTAAAAAGAATAAAAACTTATCAGCGAAATTCTCGAAAGCAAGAAATACTTTCAGCTTTAGCATTAATTAATATTGAAAGTGTCTTGTTAGAAGATATGTGATCGTCTCCCAATATTTGAAGAAACAGCGATAGACGTTTTCGCTGGACAAACAAAAACCGAAGAACTGATCTTCATTTTAAAAATTAGGATATATACCTCGGCATAATCATCTTAGGTTAGTGCCTTTTTTATTTTTACCATTTTCATATGGCCTACTATACCTCTTCACCTTATAAAATTTTCATCACACCCTCAGATTCTTTTCTCACGTTACGGCCCTGCATAAGAGCATTTGAGAATAAGTTGGTTAGTCATAAATGACGAATACCGATATTGCCTTACGTTTCAACAGTGTCAAACTGAACACTACATGGATGTGCACTTTAAAATAGTTACCATGCAGATCTACGCCACACAGAGTAAAGTGAATTATGTCGTGGTGTAGCTTGTACCTGAAATTAATTAATTGATTGATTAGTTTTACACCTGAAATGTGTAAAATTTACATTTACAGTGACGTCAAATTTTACCAATTCAACTGGTGTTAAGTTTTATGACAGAAATAGTGAAAATTTTCACCATTCTCAAACCATTAACAATTGTAAAGTTATACCACGACAGATTTTCAACAGTGTATATATCTAAATAATAATATAATATATAACAAATGAATATACACCTAATAAATAACTATAATAAACAGAAATATACAATTCCACAATAAAAAAAAGAACTCACTTACCTTAACTTGTTTTATCCTTTGCCTTCATATTTTCTTCCCATAAACATTTCTATATATTTCAAAATAACAAAGTCTTCCTGATACTCTAGAGCGTGAAGTATGTATCCCAGATAATATTATCCTTAGATGACCTGAAACTTGAAATGAAAAGGAAGCGATTTAATAACAATCTGGCTTGGTAACCTTTTAATAACAATGTGATATTTATCCACTGTTGGATCTGTTGATACCGCTGTAGATAATAAATTTCCCTTAAAATTCAGGAAATCACTCACAGGAATGATAATCCATACGTGACGAGTCTCTTGTCACAACACAAACGCTTGTTACCCTCTGGGCAAACTGCAGTACTCACTAATAATAAAAAACAACATTGTATTGACTCGGGTGGTGATTTTTTCGCGTGGTGAGCAGTGGCGGCCGGTGAAATTTTTGTCTGGGGGTGCAATCGGTAAAATAATAGCAAACGAAAAATTAAAATAAACTTACCCATGTCCCAAGCCTAAGGTTATTTATATAGGAAATAAATTCGTCTGTTTCTGGACTTCGCAAAAATGTCAATTACAAGATTTTTAACATCTGGAATCGCGGCAATTAGCACTTTCTCCATGCTTATCATGCAAAGTGAATTTAGTCTGTCCTGCGCCATTTTATTTCTCAAAATGCTTTGAATTCTTTTATGCGTCGAAAAACAGCGTTCACTTTCAACACTTATCATGGGTATAATACAAATTTAATTTTAATAATAAAACAGTTTCACTAAAACAGTCCGTCAGGTTTCGATCTATAAATAATTACAAAATTGCTAAGCAACTTGCTGCTTCATGAAAATCTTCCCTGCTGTATATAACCGTTAATTCACTTTTCAATTTAGCTTTACCCAAAAATCCATAAGTTTTTGTTACATTGTCAAAATCTTGAATGGAGAATTGTTTCTCGCAGTTACTAAATTTATTGGGGAAAAATAGTCTGGACGCTAACAGCTGTTCTCTAAACTCAAACCTGTATTTAGTTTGGTTAGTTAATATATCACACGCTTCCTTTGCTTGTGCATAAAATGATATGTCATTATGGAGGATCACCTTGTATTTTTTTCAGGCGAATATGAGGAATTAGTTGTACGGATCTTCATATGTAATTGCGTCCTCAAAATTATTGAAATAACTGCTCATCTTGACAGCATCCAATGATTGAGGTTTAAATCTCTTTAAAAATGACTTCACAATGAGGCATAACCTTGGCGAAAAACGCGAGCTAGTATTTAAAGTAATCGAATAGTTATTTAAATAAAAAATAAGCCAATAAGATTTGAGCTTTATTTTTTGTATTGTTATCTAAAAATACACTCTAAGCATTTCTTTAAATGTTCAGCATTTTCAGAAACGGTTCGTACAGTTCGCTTATACCGTTCTTTCATTTTTTTACTAGACAGCAAGTCAATCGGTCGATTTCGTATAATGTGTAGGGAGGGGACGTGGACGGTACGCCGTGCTTCAGGTTTTCCAGTGTCGATAGTTAGCGGCGTTACGACAGTTACGTTCTACACGTGAGGGAGTGTACATCGTATTTGTAACGGGGAAAAACTTTTACGTGGGAAGTGATGTTGATGGGTTTACTGTTAAAAGATGATCAAGGTATTTAAAGAAAAAATATCTTGGCCATATTTAACAGCAAACTATGATCTTTTTTGCATTATTTTTATAATTGGTTTTGCATTAAAAAAAGTGCCTTCTAATAAAACGTTTAAAAATAAATAGATTCTCTTATAATAATTAAAAATAAAATACAAACTCTTAAAAAATATCGCCTTGAATAAGAAGAAAAACTAAAGAAAATTTTCGAAGATACCTCCGTCTTGCGCCAAACAATAACCCAACCTATCGTAAAATTCTGAACGAACGTTGGTCAGCATAAGAGGGCTAATAGTTTGAAATAAATTTTCAATATTAGCTTTAATTATCAGTTGATTTAAATTATTAGCTCTTTCATGAGGATGCCCGTATAACTTTGATTTAATATACCCCAATAAGAAAAAATCATTAGGGGCAAAGTCTGGCGATCTTGGTGGCCATTGAATTACGCCTCTCGTAGATATAATTCTTTGAGGGAATATCGTATTCAAATAGTCAATGACTATTCTTGAGTTATGGGCCGGACAACCATCGTGCTGGAACCAAACGTTGTCAAAATTGGGGTTAATGTTTGCCAATGCAGGAACAATTTAGTTTTGAAGAAGATTCAAATAAGTCTCCCCATTTAAATTTCCATCAATAAAGAATGGTCCAATAATATAATTCCCATAAATACCAGCCCAAACATTCAATTTTTCGGGATATTTAGTCCTTGTATTTAACAGGCGATACTGATTTTCAATAGCCCAATACCGTAGAATTGATGGATTGTGCCTACCGTGTAACGGAAACGTGGATTCATCGGTGAACACGATGTTATAAATAAAATTGTCATCCGAATTTGCACGTTCCATTACCGTGTTATAAAATTCCATTCTACGGTACTGGTCTTCATCGAAAATTTCTTTATGGGCTTCGTATTTATAAGAATGATATTTATTTTTCTTTACAATTTTGTGAATTTTACCCACACTAAAACCAGTCTCCTCGGAAATTTTTGGGATAGAAATATTTGAATCTTCTTCTATCATTGAACACACCATTAATTCCTGCATTTCAGCATCCTCGTTAATTCTAGGTGTCTTGTGGCATTTACAACCTAAAATGCATCCCGTTGACTTAAACTTTTCGACTACTGTCGATATTGTGTTCAAGGCAGGGATCGGACGATTTACATATTTGACTGAGAAAAGGTCCCTTATTGCACGTAATGAATGTCCTTGAAGAGACCATGATATCAAATCAATTTTTTCCTCAAGTGAGTAAGTCATAATTACTAAGTTTTGAATTAAAGAATCTATTTAAAATTACACGTATTACTACGAAGTTCACTCGTTTAAATGCCAAACACGTATGCGACGGTAAATGTGAAATCTAAGTCGTCGATCATCAGGCGTACGGCCGGACTCCCCACCTGGGCGATGGCTAATTTTCCGAGAAGGACCGAACGGTGGAACCTATGTACAGTTTTAAAATGAAAGCACCGTATACTGCGTGAAGTGCACGCAAATCTCATAAGATACGTATAGATATCTCCTGTTTCACGCGTCCGAATCCTGTCTTTCTAACACCTGCTTGAACGGTCCTCTGATGTATGCAATACAGAAATTGAACTCCCTCTCGTATTGCGTACTCGTAATATAAGTATTCCGAGTTGCAGATTTAATATCCCGTAGATAAATCTGATAAATTCTAGAGCTGGCGAATCTCGCAACGTCTAACAAGTTGAAGCGATTGAAGCGATACTGTTAGATATCGGAACATTCTATGTATAATGATAATGTAATGTGTAATAAACACCTTATAGGTATTTTTAGGAATTTCTAAGGGAGCTCACTGCACAAATTCACCTACAGTAAAACCGCCATTGGTGGTGAAGGTTTACAGTCCATTAATTAGTTTATGATATTAATCTCAACTTGATATAATCTACACTGAAACTCCTCACTCCCCAGCACCTTTCCAATTTGCAAATGTTGGTTAAATCACGTTGGATATTAATGAAATGTCGGTCGTTTTTATCCGCGCTGTTCCGCGTAAACTTTTGTGCCGGATATATTGCCGTTCCATTGGGACATTTTTTCCGGCTTTATTTTTAACACTTTAGTAACATTTAAATAGGCATTACGACGACTATCTGCTTTTATTTATCGCCAAGGGGTTAATTAGGGTTATCGCTGAAAATGAAAATTGTGTTTTAAAGAGTCCGCCAACGGATCATATTTCTGAGCCGGCGAGCGGCCGACTGAAAATTAACAATTTTGCGTCCGTAAATAAACGGGAGTGGATTTTTTTTACAAAAGTTATGCTTCTATTTACGAGCTTTTGCGGCTCTTTTCATACTGCAGTGATATTTTGTAGACATAAATAACATACGAGTAGTTGATGGTGATATATAAATAATTAGTACTGAGTTTATAGCTTATCAATAATTGATTTTACACTGGAGGTGTAATAATTATATACAGTCTAACTATCTGCTTATGAAAATACAATGAATGTAACCTTTGATATCACATGACAAAATGAAAAGGAATTCCATTGTATTCAACTTGCAAATTAAATTTCCAGAGGTATATATTTTAGTATGAAAAGTATCACCACGGCTGGAATAAGACAGTCAGGAAAGTTAAAGTATGTTGTCTGTTAAATTACTTACAAAGAAATACCCCAACAGTTCTTATTTGCTTCAACTGAGATGTGAATTTCCACCATACAAGTTGAGTATTTGAGTTATACATACATACACTCTTACTATTTAGTACTTAGTTTCAAAAAATAAAACCCCCCACAGGTAGGATTCGACATTTGTCCCGGATCGGAACCGAACGACATACAGCTGTTTCGAACTTATTAGTTCTGATCAGTGCCGTACACGGTACGCCGAGACAAATGCCGAATGAACTTTATGGCGTATACATCTTCATCGATACGATCTCTGTCAGTAAATTTTTTGAAACCTTATCTGATCGTGCAGAAACACGAGAAAGGGGTCGAGGACCGCTTCTGGGTATAATTCAATGCCTGGCGGGGCTTTAGCCCTTTTCTGTTATTTTTGTCAAAATATATATTTCCAGAAGGCCCTTTGTTTTTCTTAAATTTAATTATTATTTTGTCATAATATTTAACAGCGAAGTTGTAATAGTTACGAAGATAGCAAACGTTTTATGTTTCTCTGGAAGATTATAGATGTTATTAATGTACATTAAAAATTACTAGAGGATCAGAAAGCAATATAAGACCATTACACTGGATAATATTTCTGTAGTTTTCACAACCATAACAGATTTATTATATTCCCAGTAGCCACAACCGATAATGCGCCCGTCTAAGACAATTCGATGAGGTCTAAATCGAGACGATAACAGTTTTGAGTTTGAACTCGAATGAAAAACAGCACAATCTGCTGACGAGGATAGCATACCTGTTGAAATATATAGCCATATATTTATATATGGCTGAAATAAAATGTCGGTTGAAACACACCACAGTGCCATTAAACTGTCTAAAATTTGTATTTAAACTAAATTTGGTCTTCACCAGCCTCCTGTTAAAACAATATATAAATCTCGGGGAAGCATTTCGAAAAAAGAAAACGAGCCATCCAATATATTATTTTGGAGAAAGACCATGTTCATGTACATTCGTCGTGCAGCTACAATTCACGTTTATGACTGCCGCCATTTTACATAATTGCTTCGCTAATGGATTTGCTACATCAGTGCCCGTTGTGTCTACTTCGGCGATCACTAACTCCTCTAATTATTCAATCAGATTCAGTGAAGCGTAAGTAAAATTAAATTCGTTTATTCATAATATGATAATTTACTCATTTTAAAGCACCATAATAGAAGTTTTAAAATAAAAAGGCACCAGAATGTAATGACGTAGTATTTATAAGGTGAAAAAAAATTAGTTTTGGCTTTATTTTAGGCATTTGTGAGAAACGGTTGGATAAGATTCGATCATAACATAAAAGAATCGTATTGTAAACGAAATATTTCCTCATAAATGGATTAGACACAGAAGTATTATTGAGGGACCACCTAGACTACCAGTACCTACAATGTTGGATTTTGTCTATCGAGTTACCTCAAGAATAGAGTATATACAACAAAGTTACATAACACCGGTTCAGAATGAATATAAACAGAAACAATTATTTCACATCAAGTTCTAAGGAAAGTTAGGTATAAGTTGACTTATAGACTAAGTTACTTCCAATAAGTAAATGTAGAACATATTAAATATTTATTTTAATTCAATAAACTTCAGCAGTTTAAAATAAACAATTAGCGGAGATTGGGAACATTTTTCTGTACTGTTTGTTGTGTTATAATATGTTTTTGCTTACGAGTACTTCGATACGATATTTTAAGCTGTCGCAAAAACAAAAAGGCCTTTCTTAAACAATCCAACCGTTATAGTTGTGTATACGAGAGGGTACCCAAAAAAAACCGAACTGATATTGTGTTGGGCGGAATTTCTGTAGTACTGCGTTTTGCCGCTAGGAGCGTATAGAGCTATGATTCCTGAATCAATAGCCAAGCGTTGTGGCTAGAGAAGGTTTCGTTTGGTTGGTGTACATTTTTTAGTGAGAGTAGCTTTGTGTTCTCGTCGTTTTTGCAATGGCTGATTCTCGTGAAGCGCGCTGCCTTAAAGGTTTGCTTCTTGCTCGGAAGAACTCTTGGAATATTAACACAGCCTATTATGGTATTGGGAAAACTTAAGTATTTGTGTGGTTTTCCTGTTTTCCAAAAGAGGTGATATGTCAACTGATGACGAACCTCGTTCTGGTCGTCCTTCCATGGCTTGAACTATGAAAATGTTGAAAAAATCATCGAAATCATCCTGGAATATCGACGAAAGACCTTTGACGAAGTTGCCGAGCTGTCTGGAGTAACTTGGCCTGATTTGTGTCAGTCGGGCGACTGATATTTCCACCACGATACCCTGCCCCTGCTCACAGAACCCTGTTTGTGCGTCTATTTTTGGCTAAAAATGGTTATCATTACAAAATGATAAAATAAAAATTTCATGGCCCACCCGTTATGACAACATATCAAAAGATATAATATTCCTGGAATGATTACAGAAAGTGCCTATAAATCGAAAGCGGTGCGCATTAGGTATAGGGGACATTAACATTTTTAAATAGGTAAATGTATCACCTTTCCGAATTAGTAATAATATACTGGGCATTCCATTTAAAGAAATTGACTCTCGTCAATTTCTCCTTAAAGTCACTTATAGAAAGCATTCTCTAACTCACCCTGTATGATATTGGAAACATTTGATTAATGAAGAAGATGCCCCTAGGCCTTGCCTAGCCACAACTGAAAAATTATTTTTCAATTGCTTCGTAGGGAGGAGAAAACACGATTTACTGAAAGTAAAATTTTTGGTAATAAATTCAGAAAAGAAATATTATCTCGATAACGGCTTGAGATAGATATAGGGAAATATTAACAGAAGTTACTGAGAGAGAGAGACGACAATCTAAAAAATGCAAAAATGTACAGGGTATTCTGTTTAAAATAACGAATATGTTGCCGGTTTTATTGTAAGTGGCAACACCGCACTTTCGAAAATATTTTAGTTGCATAGGTCATACTCGACTATTTTGGTAACCAAAATTTCAAACTAATCGAGAGATCCGTTCTCCATATACTTTTAATACTCCGTCTACCGTGGCTCACCCTGTATATATATATATATATATATATATATATATATATATATATATATATATATATTCTACCCAACATACTTTTTGTTATCTTACATAAAAATTTATATTTTGATTAGAATTTTTGTTTTGTCTAGAAGAGAAACATTGATTTAATATATCGCTATGAAAGATAAATATATTCTAAGACACCGTAAATTATTAAAATTAAAGACTCTTAACAAATTAGCCCTGTCAGTATTTGTTATCTCAAAACTGATTCTTAATTTCTGTAACACAATTTTAAAAATAATAAAATATATATATTTTTTTGGAAATTCTTTTAATTATTCCTTAATTACATAAATTAACAGGAGTTACTGTTAAAAATATGTATGTATTTAAATATTCCGCAACAGCAAAACATAAATAAATAGTATAAATTACGTTTTTGATTTAACTTATTTCATTATACGAAATTATTATACATCAAATAGAGCAAATTATCGGTAGATTGTGGACAACTAATAAGCCTCCACAATCTCATGAATATTGGCGAACGTCGCTATTTACTTAATAGATACTAGATCAATTTACTTAGGCTCGCCGCTGGAGGTTATTGTTCTCTCATTTGCCAATTTGACATTATTCCCCACTGACACTTGATACAATACATTAAACAGTACCAATTATACAATTTTTGAAAGAACACGAAAATAAATAAAAACGTTTGTTATAATTGTTTATAAATATACTTAACGTTTACTTATTGATTTTAAACACCTATTAACAGTTAAAAAGTATTAAAATTAATTTAAAATGAGTAAAAGAAGAGTATACAGTAACAGAAATCGCTACTTATAATGATTTATAGAGAAAAAAAAATTTAAAATCGAAAAAAAAATAGTAATTATGGAGGGCCCACTACCGGACTGGTCTTAAAAGTTGTTAAAAGAATAGTAGTTTGAAATAAAAAAATTTCAAAAAAATCGAAAGATACACTCACTCACTTTCAAAAACACGATTTAAAATTTCAAACTCAAAAAACTTAATCAAAAACATTTTGAATATTTTTTCGTATTTTTTTTCTGTAAAAAAAAAGCCAACAAGGCCATCTAAAAACAAAGATGTAACAAAAAATAATCTTTAATTTGGACCATTATTAAGAAAGTTATGAACAAGAAACCAACAAACGAGCGATTTTTTTTTTAATTTGATATATTTTGAACAAGTAATCAAAATAATCTGAAAATTAACCAGAAAGACTTTTTTGAGGGGTACTAAAAAATATTAAAAAATTAAGGAAATCAAAAAATTTTTCAAACCATCCGATTTGGCGTGGAATGCCCCATATACATAAATAAGTCCAATATGGAATAACTATATTTCAGCTTTACAAAAGCATCGTGCGGTTTCGTAGGTATCCAGATATTTTGTGATATTTTCTTAAGTACCAATAATCTTTTGCGAAGAACATAATACGAGGTAAGTACATATATACACC
This sequence comes from Rosalia funebris, assembly GCA_037954035.1. Classification (NCBI taxonomy): domain Eukaryota; kingdom Metazoa; phylum Arthropoda; class Insecta; order Coleoptera; family Cerambycidae; genus Rosalia; species Rosalia funebris. The sequence continues at coordinate 40,891,987 of JAZFAV010000015.1, forward strand.
CCTGGACCAGATTAATGCATCAGCAAAACTTTTTATTATTTCTTATAAGTTTTAGATACTTAAATATTTTATGTACGTGGGCTAGTATATCTTCTGTCACTACTGATAAACAACTGCAATCGTTTGACAGATGTGAAGTCACATTTTGTAATTATTTTCAACGTTTAATGCTATTTCAAGTGATTTGTAAAAGGCAATAAATTCAGTAACGCTAAGTGATAACTTAATGTCATCAAGTAAATGAACCACTTTATCTAGTACACTTAGAGTAGAAGAAATGAATCGTCCAAGCAACTTAAGAGAAGATAAAGTAGTGCAAGCGGTAACTCTGGTTAACGAGGGACGTAGCCAGCGATATGTGGTTAATCTATTAGGAGTTACAGAATCAACAATTAGTCGAACAATTAAACGTTTCAATGAATTTGGAAGTTACTGTAGAACTCCAGAACAAAGTCATAAGGACTGAGGACTGTACAGATGCAAGAATCGAGTGTTATCCTATATACCAGTTTAGAGCTAAGCAGAGCCCTAGCAGCACCTCGAAATATAGCAATTTCTAGACGAACAATCAGAAGAAGATCTAATAAAGAAGGATTAGACAATAGCAGAACAGCAAAAGACAACAGAATACCATTACTCACCAGACAACATAGAGCTACTGGACTGCATTTTGCAAGAGAACACATAAATTGGACTATTGGCGACTGGAAGCGAGTTTTATTTTCAGACGAAACAAGAGTGAGTCTTAATTCACCAAATGGATGTCAACGAATCTGTTGGAAGCCAGGAAAGAAGTTTGCTGCCTGCAACATCTCTCCGAACATCCGACGTTTCTAAAGAGGACTCTACTGGACTACCTTCGATTTATGAAACTACCAACTATGGACTGGCCACCAAGAAACTCAGATATGAACCCCATGGAACATCTGTGGGATACACTAAGATGGTCAGTTAAACATCGCGTACCTGCTGATTCTTACGGAACTCAAACAAGTCGATTTTGTCGAAAGTTAAAATATTTAAGTATACCGGACTACGCTTGGCGATATGAGAATGTAATGAAATTGGTAAACGCGCCATCTTCTATCTGCTGAACGACAAAGTATCACTTACGGGAAACCGTGCTGCTTAACATTTCTAACGCAGATTACTCAACGACACGAATGCTCTTTTCCACTTCTAGTTTCACAGAAAATTACCTTTACTTTGTTACTTTAAAGAATATCCTGTATATTTCTTATCCTAGCTGATTCTCCTTAAACTCCTCGTTTTAATAGTGTATAGAAATATGGTATTTGTTTTTAAAATGGGTGCTGAAAAATATTTTTTTGTATTAAGTTTAGATGGCTATGGTATAAAATGTGGTACTGCGATAATTAACGCTTATTGTACTACGATATCAAGAGCACCTTGATATACAGTTTGTATATCAAGGTGCTTGATATACAATTATGATATACAATGTGTATCATAATTGTTTCATTCCAATCAGTAGCTGCAGATGTTCTGTAGAATATATAAGGTCCCCTTTAAAATAACAAAATAAAGGTCATCTTATCTTGTTATTTCAAAGCGCACCCTAATACCCACACGCATTCATTTTGACTAAACAAAAAAGACAATCATGTCTTATAAGTCTATATAAGTCTACTAAATTTTTAAATAATATATTTTTAAGTAACTTTACTACCGGGTGTTACGTGTCTCCTATGTTATCATGTATGAATAAACTTAAGTGAAACACAAAAAAACTGTTATATTTAATTGGCAGAAGAGTACACAACAATATCAGATGAAACACTTTATTGTTCTAAAATAATTTTGTCATACAATGAAATCTTTACGTTGACAAAATATCAACGGAATACATATAACCAATAAACTGATAAGTCTACCGTCATATTCATGACATATTCTCACGTACGGTTTTATAAAATGTTATGACTGTGTATACCATTTTGTAAGCCTGAAACAGAAAGAAACTTATGAAAATATTATACGTCTTGTTTTATTCAAGAAAACTATACAATCGACTGTCATACATATAATAAGTCAATGGTTTTGTACAGGAACCATTTAATACTGATGCAACTATAATTAGATGAGATGTGGAAATGCTTTAGTGGGAAACTTCAGATATGGCTATAATAATTTTTCAAATATGGTTGAAATTCATTAAATATGTAGAACCGTTTATCGATGATATTCATTGAAGAGGAACAGGACTCTATACCTACTTAGAAAAAGGAAGAAGAAGAAGAAGAAGATAACGTTATCGTGGAAAATAAAAGCGTCTCTTTGTATTAAAGGCATTGGTTTATTGATATTAGGCATAAGAATTAACTAAATATCGCTATTTCCTCAACTAGAATAGCGTAACAACAGGAGCAGGAACGGGAAGATTATCCGTGGGAACCTATTCATCAGAAATTCTTTATTTTTTTTAGAAGTGAATTTTAATATACATGCATATAAGAGGCACGAGGCAAGTGTCTCATTAGAATCTGTTATGAATGTGATATAAAGACTTTACTTATTTAGGAAGTAAAATAGATTGAGATGGAAGAAGCGATAAAGACATAAAACAAAAAATAGCGCAGGGTCGAGTAGCTTTTAACAGAAAGAAAGCACTTTTATGCTCGGAGGTAATAAACTTAGAAACAAGGAAGATATTTTTGAAAACATATGTATGGAGCACGGCACTATACGGTTGCGAAACCTGGACGGTAGGGGAAGCAAGTAGGAAGAAATTAGAAGCTCTTGAGATGTGGTGTTACCGAATAATGATGAAAATACCATGGACTGATAGGGTTAGAAACGAAGAAGTATTGGAGAAAGTTGGCGAGAAAAGAAGTATGTGGAAAAACATAAACAAGAGAAGAGATGGAATGATAGGCCACTTGCTGAGGCATGGGGGAATAGTCCGCGATATTTTGGTGGCAGAAATAGGAGTGAAGAAAGGCAGAGGTAGGCCTAGATTAGAGTACTGATCGCAAATAGTAAGGGATGTAGGTTGTAGCACAATTAGCGAAATGCGTAGGTTAGCACAAGATAGGAGAAGCTAGAGGTTAGCGTCCAACCAGTCTTAGGACTGATGACCTCATGATAATGGTGATGATGAATATGAATAGATGTGAATTAGAAATATTTCATTATTATTTGAGTTTGATTAAAAACATCTTCAGACAACTTTAACCACTTTTGCAGACATGGTTTGCTAATCTAATGTTTTTCATATAGATTCATTAGTCCAGTCTTTACTTTATGATAAAATAATTAATAATGTAGAATATGTACTCCTGAATGAAAAATAAAACGTATTCTATCTTATTGATGTCTATTAACCCTGAAATACTTAGCGGAGTTCTCTGTAACAGTAGCGAGAATCGTAACTTCAATAAGTTTTTATTGTGGTTGTAAGTCCTATAGGTCTAGCTATATACATTTATTACTTTATTATTATTATCTGATTGCTTATCATGATATAAAAAATATATAGCCATAGTTTGTAATAATAATCAACAGAGAGAATGAAGGGGAAAAACAGGACAGTATGCAAAATTTCGGTACAAAAGATCAATATAATAGATCAGAAAATATGATATTATATGCACATGTATAACGATGTTATATATACCTTTATAAACAATGAATTTAAACGAAATTCCAGTAACAGAATGAAGGGGTATTATAATTATATTAATTACTCATTAAAAATAAATGATCGAATTTTCAGAAAACCTGTGATAAATTTTGGCAATAGTTTAAAATGTATAATATATAAATCTTCAGATAAGGACACAATATCCTTAAGGATTATAGCATTTTTTTATTCTAGGGGGTGGATTTAATTGTATAAAGGAGATCTAAAGAATATATGGTTCACATTTTCAGGTTCGAACAAATTACACAAACTATATTGTGTGGTTTGTTAGATGGTATAATAATTTCTGTTGCAGTAAAATATGGTTCTTCACCTGGAAGACATTCTAAACTGCACATATAAAATTTTCTGAAGTAGATATGTTGTATTATTTGAAAAGAAGAGATAATTATGGTAATGATAGAGTTTAATGACACTCAGCTGCCTTTTGTATATTAATATAGTCGCTGTAGTCTATAATAATATAATATTGGTAGGCAGTCTAATTTTGGTTAGTTTTATATTAATGGCAACTTTTCTAACCAATTGGGCATTATTTCAAAACCATAAATACTAGTTTTATTGTACCCATCTCTAACTAAAGCGGTCCTAACCAAATCATCTGGTGTGTACTTGCTGGAAGTAGGTAATAACTTTTTGAAGAACCCAACCAGAACTTTTTCAATGAAATTTATATACCTTAGGCCCCAGAAGAGAATTAACAATTATGGAGTTGTAAAGTTCCATTCTCGCTTTCCACGAATCTATTTTTGAGCAAGAGAATAATGTACCAACAGTACCAAAAGATTGTTTACCTTTAGTACTGGCAGCAATGGCTATGTTATGAAATAATGAGGATGCTGAGAATGGGACCCCTAAGTATTTGTATATATATATATATATATATATATATATATATATATATATATATATATATATATATACAGGGTTTCTCACGGTAGCCGTTCGTTAGGAGTTTTCATGGTTAGAAAAAACTTAGAATTCTGAATTTCTGGACTCTTCAGGATCTTGAATAATCCTGAAGAGTCCAGATTCTCTTTCATTTTCAAATTTTGAATTGAATTTTCAGGGTCATACCACTTTCCGTTATCCCGGAAGTCGCCAGTAACTTCCTTATTCTAAATAGAACACCCGGTGTATTATTTCATCTTTGGATTCCTGAGAAAATTTCATGAGTTCCGTCAGGTTTCCCTATACCTATTTTCAACTGTTTCTTAGATATATTGATTATTTTGAAAATTTTGAAAGACGTAGCCTTATTTGCAACACTGTGCCTTTTACTCATTTTCAACTGGTGTTAAGCGCTTCTGGGATAGACGGAAGCACAAGAATGGTACTTTCGAAATCCACATTGACAATTAATTTATCGCAGGGTATCCAAAATTTTATCACCAATTACATCATTTTCAAAGTTGAAAAAGTTCGTTATTTCAAATGTGACACCCTGTATATTATTGGATGATCGGATGCAGAATTTGATTCTGCATCGATTCGCTATAATTTTCCCTATACCTATTTTCAACGATTTTCTTGTTAATCCATTATTTTTTATTAAAAGCCGATGAAACTTTATCGGATGAAGCCCTATCTAGTAAGCCTCGATTTTGACAGGAATTGAAACAATGTTGATTTTATCTCAAAGCAGTATCAGCTCAAAAATTCGTGAGGTATCTACTTACAGTTCTAGTAATTTTGTTAGTTTTCTCAAGTACAGTTTATAACGGAGAATATTGAAGAATATTCCAATAATGATTTGTTAAATTCGTTTTATACGCATTATGAAAGTAGACGAATTGTCAGACGAACATGCAGACTTTTTAATGAACGATATCCGGACCTACCAATAATGACTCCCGGAAAATTCGCAAGAATCGAAGCTCGGTTTATGGTAAGTGGGAGTGTAAGGGCAACACTAAATCGCCGAAAGCCCGTAATAGGTAATTAAGATAACGAGGTGAATATGTTGACTTACTTTCAAGCTTATCCACGGAGTTCAACTCCAGCAGCAGCGCTGGATTTGGGTATTTCAATTTTGAGTATTAATCCACAGAATATTAAGAAAACATAAAATGCATCCTTTTTCTGAGATAATTGTACACGGATTACGTCTTGGTGATGAGGCAAGACGAGTCGACTTTTGCGAGTTCATATGCATAAAAATGACCGAAGATCCAAGATTTCTTCAAAATATTATGTGGGCTGATGAATCAAAATTCAGCAGGCAAGGAATTATAAATCGCCGAAATTATCACTACTGGGCACAAGATAATCCACACGCCATAAGGGAACATAATCATCAGGACCACTTTAGTTTTAATGTTTTTTTGTTTAATTATAGACAATAGAGTATCATATCAAGTGTACAATGAAAATTTGAATAGGGCTAGAGATCTGGAGATACTCAGAGGGTTTGTTAGTGATTTCCTAAATGCTCTACCTACACGTGACAGAGCAAACTGTTGGTATCAGCTGGATGGTGCTCCAGCACATTCCACTATAGCTGTACACCCGCAGTTGTCTTTGATGTTCGAGTATGGGTGGATTGGCCCACAGGGGCCCTAAAGCTGGCCACCTACCTTTGCGGCCGTATAAAAGAACTAGTGTACACTAGGCCTGTACAAACTAAACAGGAATTATTTAACCTTGTTCACGATGCGTTTACTAATCTAAGTTCTGGCGAACTTCGGGGGTCTGTTTCGCGAGGAGTATATGATAGAGTTATTCAGTGTTTGAACCAAAATGGCGGTCATATAGAACAATTATTGTAATTTTACATTCATTTATTATTTCTTGTCATTAAATTCCAATTTTTTTATATCTTTCATTTGTTTTTACGTTCTAAATTTTGTTATGTTCCTGTTTTGTTTTCATGTTCTAATTAAAGTGAATTTCTGTCGTTTCAGTCATGTTCATTTTGTTTCGAAAAACAAACGATGTTTCGGTTTCTGCCAAAAATCACATTAAAATAGAAAATATGGATTAAAAAGATCACCGTTAGATTCATTTGAGGTTAGGTATTTTTTCTTGTAATGTGTTCTAAGTTTCGTAAAGGGCATTGGGTATTTTTTTCTATGCCGTCAGGTAATTAATAACTCCAGGTAAGTATTACGAGCTAACAGAATATTAAACTATTAATATTACCAATTAGCAAATAGTATTAATAACATATAAAGATGATATATTTTAATATGGCCGACCAGATGACCTAAAATTTCCCGTAAATGAAATGTAATATAATATTGGGATCGCTGTTAACCTTCGCTGTACGTCTGTTTTATCTCTAAACGGTAGAGGGTTATGTTTTAATTTTTGTATACTTACCTTTATAATAAAACTATTATCAACTGTAACAATTCTGGAACTATTTAAAACCAATGGTTTTTCTGTGTGTATTAAGAACATCTGCAATAAAGAACGATTTCTTTTATTCCACTTATACCATCCGCATTGCTGAAGGTTTAAATGAACCTTCTCAGACTGAAAAAAAGAAGAAGAGAATTATTAATTGGTGTATATTTCAAATACTGTCGGAGCTTCATCGTTAGAACTGTAATAAAGAGTTTGTGTTGGGAAACCAATTTTGTTATCTTGAACGATCTATTTATTAATGATAACGATTCTGGGTTTATTCTTCTTCTTCTTCCTTCTTCTAAAGTAGGTCTACGACCTGTTCCTCTTCGATGAATATCATCAGTACTATGAGCTGGATCTATTTTTACAGGGGGTAGGCAGCTAACCTGGTCTTCTAAGCCTCCTCTTTCTTCCGGGCTTGGGACCGGCAACAGTACTACTGGGCTACTTAATCCACCCAGCAGCACTGTAGGCTGAAACGGCAACGGCACGCGGTGTTTTCAAGCGGTAACCCATCCAAGTGCTAACTGCGCCCGAGGTTGCTTGACTTTGGTGATCGGACGAGGATCGATGTTCAACATGGAATGGCCGTTGACCATCATTGATTCTGGGTTTAATTATTCCAAAGGAGAGCACTAAACTAGACATTCATATTTCACTACTCAAATATGCACATTGGAGTGGTTTATACAAAAATTACGCTTAACGAGTCCCAATGATTCCATATCTATTAACGAAACGTGTCTCGAAGCAATCTATTTCAATAGAGCATTTCGGTCACTTGTTGAAAATAAAATTGAATTGAAGAAATGGATCATAGAAATAATCTTTAAATCTACTCTCTCACCATCCATGCACATTTTCAGGCTCATAAAAGTCTTCAAAAGGTTAAAAAAAGCAAACCTGAAAATCCAACCAGATAAATGAGAATTCCTACGTATCGAAGTAGCTTATCTTATAATTAGTCATTTAGTAACAAAAGAAGGTGTAAAGCCAAATTCTTCTATAATAGAATATATAACAAAATATATTCAACTCACCAACCAAAAAGACATAAAATCCTTTCTAGGCTTTGTAGGTTATTACCGCAGATTTTTTCATAATTTTGCCAAAATATCAAAACCATTAACCAAATTATTACAAAAAGGTACTCCCTTCATCTTTAATTCCGAATGTCAAACGTTCTTCGGAACTTTGAAACAAGTTCTTACTATAACTCCTGTTCTCGCATACCCAGACTTCAAAGAAAGCTTTGTACTTACCACTGACTCAAGCGCTACTGTGATCGGCGCAGTACTCTCTCAAGGTCCTATAAGTAAAGACCTACCTATAGCATTCGCTTCTAGGACCCTAACTTAGTAATATCTAATGTAATAATTGCCTAGGCATTAATTTTTCTCAACCTAGAAATTGAAAAACGCCTAGGGCCTAGGAGGTGCTGTGCTGCTTCTCATTTGTAATGCAGATTACTTCGTCTAGAGCAGGATGACACCACACAGGGTACACCACGTGAGGGGTAATAATTTAAAAGAAACCATTACCATCTGATTGATTTTCAGTTGAGAACACCAGACAGTCCCGGAACTGCATATTACGATTTTATCCTGATCAGGAATCATCAGTGCAAGTATAACGCAGTATGCTTGTCGTTCTGAGAATATTAGGCTTTTGTATCAAGCTGGCATAAGCATATACGTAGAAAACTGGCAAACGCCATTTATCGGTTAAACGATAAAGTGTCACCTACGGGAAACTATGCTGCTTCTCATTAAAAGGACCTATTGCCATCTGATTGATTATACAGGGTGAGTCGGGAGGAATAAACCAAACTCCAGGAGTGTATTTTATGTGTGAAAATAATATAAAAAAATTCAACTGTTGTTATCCGATTTTTATTTGTTTTCAAGTTATAGCGTAATTAAAACTGTTTATCTAGTATAAGTATTACAAAATGCCACACACGTATTCAAATTTAGAATATGCAAATATGGTGTTTGTTTTTATAGTTTTTGTAATGGGAATGCTAGAGCTGCTGTTCAAGAAAATCGTCAACGGTTTCCACATCATAGACATCCTAATAAAATTGTATTTATCAGCTCACGAAGAATTAGTATTCAATTGGGCATTCCACAAACAAGAGTAATAAACACACTCCACCAACAAGGCTTGCACTCATACCATGTACAGAAGTACAGCACCTACAAGCAAAATGTACCCGTGACGGCATTGATAATACTCACAACTGTCATGTGTGGTCATATAAAAATCTGTAAGCAACAGTCGAAAGCAACTTTCAACATAAGTTTTCGGTAAACGTGTGGTATGGTCGATGGTTATTTAATTGGCCCTTTCATTTTGGAAAATCGCCTCACAGGAGATAACTACTTAAATTTTTTACAAAATGAAATACACGGACTACTAGAGGATGTTCGTTTGAACATCAGAATGCAAATGTACTACCAGCACGATGAAGCTCCTGCACATTTCGCTCATCAGGTCAAGGAACATTTGGACGAAAGGTTTCCAGGGCGTTAGATCTATTAGTTGGCCTCCAAAATCTCCAGACCTCACAGCACTACATTATCGTTTATGGATCTGGTTCAAAGATGAAGTGTATAAAGTAAAAGTGGACACTCGGGATGCACTAATTCAACGTATTAGAAATACTGCAGCCAATCTTAAACAAAGACATAACTCAATCACTACAAGCGCCCTTCGTAGAAAATTTTTAGATGTGAATGGCGGTATTTTTGAACATTTATAACGCTATGATTACCAAAACGTTAATGTATGTAATTTTGTTCATTTTTAATTACGCTATAACTTGATAACAAATAAACATCGAATAACAACATATAAGTTTTTTTACATTATTTTCATGCGTACAATACACTCCTGGAGTTTGGTTCGTTCCTCCCGACTCACCCTGTATATTCTTATGAGAATAATATTAGGCCCAGTGCAGCAGCTGGAGTAGAAAGAGAGAATATGGTAGGAATAATTAAGGAGCAAATCCTAAGATTGCCCTGAAGGAAGAAGATGTGATAAATGTGATAATGGACTAGGAACCAGCAAGCAAGATACATAGGTGGTACAACAAGATGAACTTGATTGCAAGAAGTCAAAGACGACCTGAGCAAGATCGGAAACCATAAGAATGAAGCCAGGGCTCAGAAACAATGGCGTAACATGTGTACGAAGATCAACAAATTATAGACGATTGATCATCTCCAAGAAGTTAGACCTAGAAAGCTGTGATAATTTGATAAATGATTCTCAGTTGAGAACACCAGCGATATCATCCTTGTGAGGACTCAAGTACAACTACACCGAAGTATGCCTGGCACTCTTAGAATATTAAACGGGTTTATATGCCAAGCTGGCATAAGCATACATATATTTAGAAAATTGAAAATCGAGGCCTACTTGCTACACCATAGTGTCACGCATGGGAAGCTTTGTTTCTCATTTCTGACGCACATTATTTCGACTTAACTGATAATAATCAATTAGATGGCAATCACTAATTTTATTTTTCTTCAGCGTTACCTCATCGACAATAAGTTGACCCATCAATGCAAACATCACTTGAGATGTGTTAGTCGTTATCCATGTTAGAATAATTCTGTAATTACTTGATGAGCTCAGATCCTGAAAGAGACTATAATGTTGAACAAAAACTGTTATACTTAATAGCACTGATACTTACACTAAATACGAATATTATCAGGCACAATTGCAGGGCTATTCCTGACAAGATCAGGAAAGGCATGGACGCATAACACATATTGTTGACCATATATTTTACCCTAAAACGTAAACGTAAATTTAAAAACTCTATATTCTTATATAAGGTGAGTCATAAATAATGTATTGTTGCTGTATCTTCTGAAGTATAACAATTAGAAAAGAATATTTTAAATAAAAATTTTAGAGCATTTCGAAGCCAATTTTCAGAAATTACACATTTCGAAATATTTCATACTATATAGCGAAGATACGAACATGACCTATTTTCTAATAGGAAACTCAGTATATTGCTATATTGTTTGGAAGGTTTACTATTCATTCCATTGCTATTTGCCAAATAAAGAACTCTCTTATCTTGCCGATAAACGAAACAGTCTACCTGAGCCTAGCCATAAAAACAAATCACGTTATGTTATGAGATTTTTTAATTGGTAAATAGCGATGAAATAAAATATATATCTTTGCTGTGGAAAATACAAAATAAAGTAATAACAATGTGACATATTTGTTTATTTATAAACTAGGTATCCTAACAGCAAAGATACTTCAATGACAACGTCACACATAATATTAAAATTATGAACATGACTACAGAAAGAAATAAAACCTAAAAATCGTACATTTGAAAATTGGCATTAATTTACAAGAAAATATAATTGATAATGAAGGTGTGTGTGATGGCTAGAACATTAATAATATACGGAAATTAAATTGATTTCAAATAACTACTATATAACAAACATTAAACAATGCGCAATACATAAATGGATCTTGTTATACCTATGTTAAAAACTATGTTTATTGAAAATCCAAGATTAGAAACAAGACAAGAAAAAGAAAGGAAAAACAGAAGCGACAATTAATCGGTATTAAATGTAAAAACAGTCTGACGTCTTACCTGATCAACGGTCAAATTAAATATACCAACGTTATTAAAATGTTCATTATAATTTTGCTTTAAATAAATGGGAGAATTCCTAGCATATTTGATGTAACCCTAAGTAAAGCAGGTTACAACTGGAGGTGACCCCAGTTGTAATGTTATATAGTGCTTTTATAGTGCGGTGACAGTGCTTTACATTAAGGCAAGATTTGACAGAATTTAATTTTATTATTAAATATTAAATATTTTGTGAAGTAGCTAGATACATGGTGTATTTCTAAGGACATTGTCTTTAATTTTCGCAAACAATTGTTTCGCCAACACAGTGGCTTCTTCAGATGTTACGTTGTGGAACAGTGCTTATATAACTAGGGTAATTTTAGGTTTATTACTATGGGAAATCCTACTATTAAACTATTGTTGTTAAGTTACAAAATTTCAACCGATGGCAGCTGTAAATTTTAAACAATATTTTTGGATAGCATGTAGAACTAAAATAAATTTAATAAAGGAAATGGATTTGTTTCTATTTGATCATTTGATATCAGATTTCTTTGCTTTATTAATTTCTACAGATTCTAATAAATTTAATTTTAAGCCTTTCTTCTCTACATGTACATACAATTTTAAATTCTTCGTTACAGGTATGGTCTGCTTCAATTGAATGTGTTGCATACGTTGAATCTCTTTTTTATTATTAAAACTCCTTTTGTGTTCTGCTATTCGTGTGTTGAAGTTTCTTCCTGTTTGTCCTATATATATATATATATATATATATATATATATATATATATATATATATATATATATATATATATATATATATATATATATATATATATATATATATATATATATATCTTAGGGCAAATACCACAAGCCAGCTTATAGACTCCTGAATTATTTTTGGTAATAGTTTTATCTGTAGCATTTTTTATGTGTTTTCCAATAGTATTATTAGTTCTGTATGATATTTTATTACTTCGTTTCTTTAAAAACGATGCAATATTTTGAGATGGTTCCCCTATGTGTGTTATAATTTTGAAATGATGTGTATTTTCATCTGTAATTTTAGGATACACCTGCTGTATTGCTTTATTGTACGCCTTTTTAGCTATGATATCTATTATTTTTTAAAAGAGTAACCGTTATGTAACGCTATTTGTTTTATTATATTTAATTCTTTATTATAATTTTCGTCAGACATTGGAATATTTAGGAGTCGATGCATCATGCTATTATACGCTGCTATTTTATGTTGAAATGGATGTGTAAAAGTGCTATGTATTGTTATGTCGGTATGTGAACGTTTGTCAAAAATAGGAAAATCATGTTTGTTGTTGAATTTTTTAATGGTTAGATCTAAGAAGTTAATAAAGTTGTCAGTTTCAATTTCTAGAATAAATTTAATTTTGGGATGAAGTGAATTTATAAAGTTTAAAGAAATATTAAGTTGTCGTGTAGTGCCAGTGAAACATGCTAAAATGTTATCTACATATGTATACCAATACACAAATTTGTATTGGAATTTGTATTTCCACTTTCTTTATGTGTATATGTACATCATGTTTTCTAAGTAAATTTTATCCTGCGTTATGGTATTCTCGTAATAAGATGCATAATGGAGATTGCTATGAAACTTATACTTAAGAGAGTTAACAAATTTTATTTTATTTTCTTCAAGTCTGTATATTTAATATAAAATGTATTCCAAATTACTAAGGTATATTCAAGATGACTGTGAATGAAACAATTATATAATATTATTATTAATTTAGAATAAGCAAAAGATTTTCGAAGACTCGTACTACAAATCCTAAATTTTCATAATCCTTTCGACAGATAACTTCAATATGAAGCTCAAAGGTTAATTTAGGGTCTAAGATAATACCTATACTCCTAATTGAGTTTACTTACTTTAGTTGTGAATTACTTACATGGTATGATAATACCATTTTATTGTTATTGAATAGAATTTGACAATGTTTAAGAGTAAGTTTGTTTATTTTACACTAGTTTGAAAGCGCATTACATCATTTTGCAATTTAACACAATCAGATAAACTATTTATTATTCTATACAAACTGTCAGTATCATACGAAACAACGAAAATAGAAGAGGCCCTAAGTGTGACCCCTGGGGGACACCACATTTAACTTTAACAAATAAGAATGAACAATTATTAACTTTGACACATTGTGGTCTATTTAAAATATAACACGTAATCCACCTTGATAAATTGCTGTCAATACTAATATTTTACAACTTTATTGAAAGAGGATTATAATGCTCTTTATGAAAAGCTTTTGAAAAATCGGTAAGCACGGCATCAACATGCTTTCCATTATACATTCCATCATTGATGGTATGTAGAATTGGTATTAAATTAGTGGCTATAGAACGACCTCGAAAAAATTATGCTGAAGTTCACAGATCACATTTTAATTTCTAAAAAATAAATAATCACATACTATAGCCATAACTAACTTACAGACAGGGTCTCATAAAAGAGGTATAGTTTGGTAGTTACTTGCCAAATCTCTATTTCCACTTTTGAATATTAGAATAACTTATGCCTTTTTCCAGGCAGTCGGAAGATACCCCTGAGAGAAATTGACAACGGAAAATAGAAGTGAAATAGTGTTTTTAAAGTTCATGAAGAACATTGGCGGTAGGATGGCAAACCCAGCTCCCTTATTTATGTCTAAATTATCAATCTGAGTTTTAACCTGATCGATGGTAATGATGTCTAGAGTAATCGTGTTCCGAGGCTTGATATAATCTATCGTTGAAGGTGTATACGAAGATTGACCACTGAAAGTAATTTGAAAAAGTCTCATAAATGTCACTATCGGTGAATGCAATTTTATCCTAATATTCTAAACATTTTGGAGTAACTTTAAAATTATTATTAGTAGCCATAAATGCCGATCCGATAGGACTTGCACCTTGACGAAGTTCTAGTGCAAACTAGAGCGGGTGGGTCGGCTTGCGCGTTTTAATGATTTAAGGAGCCGTACCATAGATTTAACCATAGTGGGAGGGTCCTTATTGAAAAACCAGACTAAGACAAGTCCCTAAAGGAGGGCAGCAGCTCTTTCAGTAGTCATAGTGGCAGAAACCGTGGGGGTTGGTATGGTGCTATGACACACACAACTGCGATGTGGAAGGCAAGAGGAAACCACCACATTATAATCCTCAGAACAGCTACCAGAAAGCTTATCCCAAATTAATGATGGCGTCTCCTGAGGCAAAAAACTCCGGAGGTAAAATAGTCCTCCGTTCGGATCTCCGGGTGAGGACTGTTCCGGGAGACGTGATCGAGTGCAATAATAGTAAGAAGTGTAGCATTTCACGAGTCGGAGCGTGGAATGTCAGAAGCATGAGATAAATAGGGAAGCTAGAAAAACTGAAGAAAGAAATGGATAGGATAGGATTAGATATAGTAGGTATAAGTGAGATGCGCTGGCCGGAAGTAGGAGATTCTTGGAGCGGTGACTATAGGGTAATACACACAGGATCGGTAAATGGAAACGCAGGAGTAGGAATCGTTATGCGGAAGAACGCAGGACAGTGTGTAGATAGCTACCTACAATACAGCAAGAGAGTAATGATGATCAGATCATTCTGGTAAGGAAGAGATTTAGAAATCAAGTAAAATACTGTAAGAGTTATCCAGGAGCAGATGTAGACAGCGACCACAACTTGGTAGTCATGAAAGCTAGATTAAAGTTCAAAAATCTGAAAACCCGGAAGGATAAGAAACGTATAAATGTAGACATATTGAGGGATCAGAATATGGAAGATAAGTTCCAGGAGAAAACAGATCAATTAATAAATAAAACGAGTAAGGACGAAATCAAGAACGCAGAAACTGAGTGGGAGGGTATCAAGAATAGTCTAGCTTCCGCGGCTACGGACGTTTTAGGACACGATAAAAGGGAAGCTAGGAAGCCCTGGATAACGGACGAAATCTTAAACTTAATGCAAAAGAGACGAGGCTACAAAAATAGACAAGACGAACAAGGACTGAAAACTTATAAGACAATAAAGTGGGAAATCATTAGAAAATGTAGAAAAGCGAAAGAACAATGGATAGAGGATAAATGCAAAGAAGTAGAAGATAAGTTGCAAGTACGTAAGACCGATGAGGCTTACAAAATAACTAAGAGGAACTTCAGGGATATAGGAACAATAAGTAGAAACGTTAGGAGTCAATCGGGGGACATACTGATCGGAAGAGAGGAGAAAGCGGATAGATGGAAGCAGTACTTAGGAAATTTATACGAGGGTCAGGAATTAGGAGAGATATTAGAGGAAGAAACTAGCATCGATAGGGAAGATGTAGGTAGGAAAACCTATATTAAGAGAGGAATTCGAAATAGCACTATATAGGAAAGAACGCTTATATAGGATTTGTAGATTTAGAAAAAGCTTTTGATAACGTAAGATGGGAAAAATGTTCGAGATACTAAAGAGCGCGGGAATGAAGTATAGATATTGGAGAGTAGTACACAATCTATACAAAGAGCAAACTGCTATTATAGAAGTAGAAGAGGAAAAAAGGGAAGTATGTATTAGGAAAGGAGTAAGACAAGGATGTACTATCACCACTAATTTTTAATCTGTACATCGAAGAGGCGATTAATGTGGTAAAAGATAGAATGGATTTCGGGATTAAAGTACAGGGACAGAAACAAAAATGCTGAGATTCGCGGATGATATAGCAGTATTAGCATCTAGTAAGGAGGAATTAGAATTAGCATTGAACGGGAGGCAGTGTTGACAGAGGAATACGGAATGAGGGTGAATAAAAACAAAACTAAAGTGTTAGTGTGCAGAGGGCGCGAGAGCAGAGCAAAAACGAAAGTACAAATTAATAATGAAAGGTTGGAGGAAGTTAAAGACTTCACTTATTTAGGAAGTAAAATAAATTGGGATGGAAGAAGCGATAAAGACATAAAACAAAGAATAGCGCAGGGTCGAGTAGCTTTAACAAAAAGAAAGCACTTTTATGCTCGGGGGTAAAAAACTTAGAAACAAGGAAGAGATTTTTGAAAACATATGTATGGAACACGGCATATACGGCTGCGAAACCTGGACGGTAGGGGAAGCAAGTAGGAAGAAATTAGAAGCTTTTGAGATGTGGTGTTACCGAAGAATGATGAAAATACCATGGACTGATAGGGTTAGAAACGAAGAAGTATTGGAGAAAGTCGGCGATAAAAGAAGTATGTGGAAAAACTTAAAGAAGAGAAGAGATAGAATGGTATGCCACTTGCTGAGACATGGGGGAACAGTCCGCGATATTTTGGAGGCAGAAATAGGAGTGAAGAAAGGCAGCGGTAGGCCTAGATTAGACTACTGCTCACAAATTGTAAGGGATGTAGGTTGTAGCACAATTAGCGAAATGCGTAGGTTAGCACAAGATAGGAGAAGCTGTCTTAGGACCGATGACCTAATGATGATGAGCCATAAATAATCAAGAACTGTTAATACCATTGTCTAATTTATTCTCGATATTAGATATATAATTTTTGTAATCATTTCATAGATACTTCAAATTGTTTACGGACATTTGATAATTCTTGATAATCTAACTCATTTTTAATGTTTTCCAACAACAGTGTAATTTAGACTTTTCATTTATTAATTTGCTATTGTAATTCTTTTTGGTATTTCCAACACTCCCAATCTAAATTTATATGATTATCATTATATATTTTACAGGATGATGAGGCCTTCCAAAAAATATAACTATACAAGGTGCCGTATTTAAGAAAAGTAAGGTTATGGTTGTATGTTTGCTGTATAGTATATAATATTTTATTAAGATGCATTTTCTGAAAGTTCATAATGATCGAGTTCAAAAACGTTTCTTATTTAAATACTTCTTATCTTGCTATCTACAACTATCTATGTACGTATTCGCTTCCGTCTAAGATACGTCTTAAATTTGTATTTGTATAACCCTACGTCAACATTATAAATAGAGCTGGATAAGCGGTGCCGCGTACATGTGGCTTGCGTATGGGAAGGTGTAGCGAGGGCCCGAAGCACGTAACGTGGAGTTCAATTCATGCCATAAACAAACTAGGTGTCACAAAACACTCGATTTGTGTTAGGTATCCTGTTACTGTTTAACATTGAGACTGTGGTCGTCTGCTTAGCGAAAGAACTAAATCACTTGCGATCTTAATTACATACATAATTTGTACAGCGTTTTTGGCATGCGTTACAAAAAATGTCCACAGTGCCAAAGGCGAAAAAGCGGCCGCTTGCCTACAATATGAATAAGTTTATTCGGGACTTTCCAGATTTGATGTATGATGGGGCGAAAATAGTGTGTAAAGTTTGTGAAAAAGATTTGTTGTGTTGGGATGAGAGGGACTGCGAAAGACATACAAATAGTACGGAATATATTGATATAAAAAAGGGCCTGTCACGGAAAAAGGAGTTTATTTGTGATCTACTTCTCGTGTTAATTACCTGTCATTTACCACTTACATTATTTGATGCACCAGTATTTAAGGACTTTTGTTATTATATTGTTATTTATAACAAATATGAAGGACTACGTGACGCAATACAAAGATTATAAAATAGTGCGTTGCCGATAAAGGAGTCACTACAAATAGTGGACGATGTGAATAATTTACTATAGGCTGAAATGACGACGCAAAAACCTCTGGCGTTTTAGAAAAATTTAATAGTGTGTTAACGAAATAATCTGATTCTGCCACATTCAGACATATTTGTAATGGTGTATCAACACATCCTTTAATACTTTAACTCTGTTCAGAGAGCATTTCAATTATGCCTGCATTACGTCAGTAGATGTTAAATGATCTTTTTCAAAATATAAAGACATGTTTTCACCACAACGAACTTCTTTCCACGAGAACACCGTGGAAACATATTTGATGTTGTCAGTGTTTTACAAAAGTCATTCTGTACCCGAGAGTCATAATAGTGATAACAGTGGTGGTTCTACTTCGTATACTCTATAATTCTAATGAAGCGACGATCCCCTCAACTTAATAATATTTAAGAGGGTAAGTGTTTTAAATTTTCGTTTAGGTATAACATCTATAACCAATAAAAATTATCGCAAAGGACGCATACGCCACTGGCGCGCGACAACATTATCCTGCACTAATTATAAATAATTAATTTTATCAGAGTATGTAAGTTTTATTGTATACCAGACATTCAGGTTCATTAAAAACTATGTTCATCCTTTTTATGTCTGATATACATCTTACAACTTTACTTTACTAATTATCTATTGTTTGGTTAAAATCTACAACCATACATAACCGTTTTTTTAAACTAAATTGCATATTAACCATAAAAAAGACAAAATTGAACTATTTTTCGTCGTATTTAGGTACCACGACCTCGATAATATACACACAATTTATTTTGAGGAAGTATTTAGTTTGTCTATGTCGTGGTTCATATTCTGTTATCATTAAAATATGGATAGATTTCGATTTATTGACAGGAGATGTAACTCATATTTTACTCATCTTATACCAGGTGATTTTT
This sequence comes from Rosalia funebris, assembly GCA_037954035.1. Lineage (NCBI taxonomy): Eukaryota > Metazoa > Arthropoda > Insecta > Coleoptera > Cerambycidae > Rosalia > Rosalia funebris. The sequence continues at coordinate 40,911,186 of JAZFAV010000015.1, forward strand.
TAAGAAATTTAATCGTTCTAAACCCACTCAAAAAAATTTAAAAAACCTACCTGGAGACTCAGTAATAATCGAAACACAGAAACGTTTTCCCTTAAAAAAGATCTCCTGATATTTACTGGGACTTCTAACCGACATGTTAGATTAAGAAACTCTGTACTTAATCGACATCTCAAGAAATACAACACGAGTAAAATACAAATTATAGCTATTGAAAATTATACCTCTTGATCAGGAGATGATGTTTAATGCATGCAATTAATTGCATACTGACTTCTTCCTGATAGTCTTGGTTATGAATTAGGTGTACATCATAGCTGTCGTCTGTCGTATTTAATGTTTCAATAGTTTCGTTTAATAATTGAAGTTGAAACTTGATTTGTAGAAGGTGGTAAGTACAAGCATATAACACGTTGCTTCCAAACAAGCCGAGGTGGAATAGAGCTATGTAAACCAATACCTTCAAGAAAATCAAATCTCCAAAGTACGTTTTAATAAGCATTATGGCGAAGAGGATTTTATCCTCGTCTCCAAACCATGGCATGTATAATATAGCGCTGATAAATAATAACGACACGAAAGATGCTATCACAGTATTCATTATCCAGCTGACTCTCTTAATTTTTCTATTTAATGTAAGGCTTGCAGATGATATTGGTTTGGCATACTTCCTATATATTTCGGGAAAATCTTCAACAATAAATTTGAATTGAGGTATCAGAATGATATACGTTATTAAACACTGGAAGAGAAATAAACATATAATATATATCGTACATGTAGTTTAAAGGAAGTAAACAATAATAATTTTAGTATTTTGACTTATTTATCTAGTCTTATAGCTTTACGCGTTGTTATAGATTTATTTGGTGGGTTTCAACGGTTCCACCATTTTAAGTAATCGGTCAATGTTAATTTGATACCTTTATACCTGTCCATGTTATGTCGGTAGTCTCTTATGTATGTGCTCTTAGTCTGTGTCACACACTTCTTCATGGCTGCCCTAAATATGTTTCCTCCTTTTCGAATGTGCCTGATTTCTTCGGAAGCAGTCTAGTGAAGATCATCTTAGGTGCGATGTAGTTAATTTTATTTTGTGTTTTAGCAATATTATGTCTAGTTTGCGATTGTATTTTATGTCAAACTTAGAAAAATTAATTTAAGTCGTTAAAGTTCTGGCAAGGTTTGATTAAGCAGATGTATCAGATGCACTTCAGAGGTAGGTGCATATTTTAATACTTTTTAATGTTAAATGTGGTAGTGTATTTTATAACAAAATACTTACATATAACTCCAGCGAATGTAAGGGTAAGTGCTGGATAACTTCTTTCATATCAGGATGACAGACGAAAACGTATACGAAGAAAGAGAGGAAATACAAGAAAAACGCCACGCAATAAAATTTAGAAATGAACCTTTGCAGCTTGTTGCGGAAAAAGATTGTAGCAACTTCAAAAATTAACGTAATTGTGTCACCTGAAAATAAGTATCGAGTTTAAAAACGTTTACTTGGAGTATAAGGAAAAATAATTATTAACGTTATAATTGTTTTTAATCATTAAAATACTATTATTTTTGTCATATAATTATAATGAATCAAGTATAATTGTCGTCACAGGCAGCTTTAAGTGACATTGTGTCATCCGTTGTAGATCATTTCCTCAGAACAGTTGCCTAGATAGTTATTGTGTCGAGATTACCCAGTAATTATTTAGAAAATTACCCTGCGGAATACCTACACCTACAATAGATAACAAAACGTTACTACCAAGTTTTAGTTACATCATAATTGAAATACCTGTTTAAGTTTGGAATCAGATGATATAAATACAAAAAATATTGATGTTGATTTTGTTATTATTGATTATTTCAAGAAGTACTCGTAATTTACTTCTAAAAGGAATATCAGGGGCAGCAATGGGGTATCAGAAACATATGACAGGATTTCTATAATGTGGCGAACGACCTTATCATATTCCATATATATTTCATCAAACAGATTAGCATTATCAAGAGATAAATCAAGCGGTTGAATTTTGTCGAACTCTCGAAGACGCCTGTTAAATAAAATGTTTCTCAAGTGTAATATACTTCTAGCGTTGAACTGTTTTGTAGAAATCTAGTATTATATTTACAGTTTTGTAGGACTTTATTCAATTTACCGTGAACCTAGATTGTACTGAGTATTTACCTAGTTATGATTAAAAGTCATTATTAAATCGCATCAATTTAAAATGAAATTTAGTAAAATATAGTATATCAAAGTTAATCACGATTTAATAACTATATTAATGATAACATTAAATTGAGAATGATAAGACTTACCAGTTTCGCAATAAAATGAATTTGAACTTACCTTCAAATGTTATACATGGGCCAAACACCAAGTTGTAAATATGTCTGAGGGTTGAAACTTTCATGGTTGCTAAGAATTAAATACAAAGGAACTGTAAAACATTGCGTGAATTTTTTTTTCAGATAATATTAGTAATATAATCTATTACAATTTATAAAGAATAACATGGCAAGATTTGTTATTATGCTACTTTAATATACAGAAGCTGAGGATGGACTTCTATGGATGCCTTCTGACAGTATGGGTACTCACTTCCTGTTTGACAAGAAATATAGGGTCGCCCTCACCAGTAAGACCGACTGGATGGAGGGTCGAGCTAGATTGCCGCTCAATGGAGACATCTGGTACACGGATGAAGCCAAGAGTGGGAACAGACCGGGTTCGGGGGTGTATAGGTGACGCGACGGGATTGGTAAAAGCTTCCCCTTGGGCAAATACACTACCGCACTCCAGGCCGAGCTAGTTGCAATTACATACGGTGTTCTGGGGGCCGACCAAAATCGGACCCAGGAGAAGGCATGTATCTGCTCGGATAGCAGGGCGACGTTGGCAGCCCTGAATTCAGCAACGACAAAGTCGAAGCTGGTCTATAATTGCTATGAAGCATTGAATCACTTGGCATAATGGCATTAAGGGAAATCTAATTGCAGATGACCTTGCCAGACTAGGGACCAGGGAAAACCAGAACCTGCAGTGGGAATAAGTTGGAATTTGATCAGAGACCGACTGCATCAATGGCTGAGCAAGAGACCAGCACAATAAAAGATGGAGAGGAGTACCGGGTTGTCGAATAAGCAAACTCTTCATCGAATACTCAGAGATTGATAAATGGGCCCAAGAATTCATTAAATTGAACAGGCATAAAGCCAGAACCCTGGTGGGAACCATAACGGGCCACCATAGTAGCCTGAATGCGTATAAGCACAAGCTGAGGCTGACTGACAGACCGACCTGCAGATACTGTAAAGAAGACAATGAAACCTCAATTCATCTTCTTTACACCTGCCCCGCACTGGAGGAGAAGAGGCATGTTATATTGGGGACCCCTCTTATCCTAGAGGAGGTGAGGCTTAAGGCGAGGGACGTGCATAAATTGCTCCTTTTATGGGATAGCATTTTTGGATAATGACCCGGATAAGAGGGGATCGCCAAGGGACTACCCATGCGATCAGTGGCTGGTGAGGCCCAAACCTATATAACATAATAATAATATAAATAATAATAATATACAGAATGTTTCATAATATGTAGCATAGACTTTAAACCGTTGTTAAAGACTTAAAAAAATAACAAAATTTTACAGAGATATGTACAAATCCCTTTTCTTTTTAAGATAATATTTATAGAAATACAGGAATTATTGCTATCGTTATATTTATACTGAGAAATCTGTTATTATTCTAAACTTCTTGTTAGTGTAATATTTGCCGTTCGTGAATGACAATTTTCTGATTAATTTTAAGAAAATTTGATAAAAATCGGTTCTTGCAAAATTATAATTCTTTGGTAACTCAATATAATATCACATGACATTTGAAAGATTAATTTGAAAATATATTCTCTAGGCCTACTTACTGAAGATACAAAAATTGATAGACTAATTACTAAACAATAATCGAGAGTAAGTCTACAGAAAATATGTTTTTGCCAACAATTAGTCACAAATATGAAAATTCAGAGATAAAAAGCGTTGCAGAAAACTAGATGCTCTATGTAAATGTAAATATGAAAATAATTTGTAATAACGTCCATACCAAAAGTATTGTATACCAAATATGATTTACGTATCTTAATTTAATCAGAAGCTATAAATAAGACTTTCTTTTTATTTTTAACACTCAGAAGTCTCGAAAATAACAAGATTTTGGAGATATATTTATAGGGTTACGTTTTTACGTTTTAACATTTTACGTTTTTTTTTATCTTAAATCATTTTTGGAAGTTTGTCCCACACATTATGAGATATTCTTTATATAAAAGTATGACAACTTTACATAATTCTTGTCTTAAGTGACTATTAAATACATTTTCATATACTGGCATTTGCAATTCTACAATTTATTGTCGTATTTACTCAGTTTATTATTACTACATATGAATAAAGTAGTACATTTTCTAAGTCATTTCATATTATTAATGAAATGTTGAATACAATTAAATTATCAATAATTAAACGTTGTTAATTAATTTAAGAAATTAATTAACAAAGTTAAAATTTAAGAATACGTATAATATATGAAAAAAAATTAAATGAAAGCTTTACAAAGGATACTACTTCGTCTAAATTATTTCCGATGAGTATCTTCCTATAGAATATTTCCTCTTTCTTTGTATTGTAGTATATGGATCTTCATTTGATCTTCGAACGAGCTCGCGCAAAGTAAAGATCTTATGCAATCAATGGCATCTTAGACACCCTCCGCAGAGAGATTTGAAGGCCTTTTAGCATATAGATGGCCATAGGGCTATTCGATATGTACATTCATATTGTAAAGGACAGATTTGTACTTAAGAATATGAATTTTCAATACAATCTGAATAAAAATCAAGAACTTACTTCTTATGATATATAACATGTTTTATTGAAACTGGAAGAAATATTTTTATACTGCAATCTATAAGGATATACGTGGAAGAAAATTTGTGTTCAGAATAGTATATCTAGTTTAAAGAATACCAAGATATCTATTAAAAATTGTAAAAATGTAAACGATTTTTTCTCACCATTGAGTATTTCTCGAAGAAAATGTTCTACAATGAAAAGCCTTTTTACTTGTTCAATTTGTTACAGTTACGAATATTCCCAATAAAAATATCATAATTCATATATACTTACGAACATGTACACAAGTATTTTGAAGACAATACTCGTTTACATATAGTACCACAAATTAACGTTCGGGGAGCTGGATTAAAGCTTACTTTTAAAACTTATTCAGAGCCGCAAACTTATTTATCCCTTAACTTACGTTGTAAATCCTGCAGCTGACTACAGCGCACTTTGCCGACAGCCTGCTGAAATACGAGTGGCAGCAAATTTTTATCTTTATTTATTCAGAGAGGGTAATTACCATAAAGCCTTTAATGAGTATAATTTAAAAAATGTATTGCCTTTTCAGAGCTCATTAAAATGCTATTATGAAAATATGTGAAACTGCAGGTGTCGAAACGGTTAAAGTTATAATATTCTTCCGATATCTTTAAGTTAAATTACAGTAAATAGGTACTTAAATTTAATATAATGTGTCGATTATTATTTACTACTTTTGAATAGCATTTTATATTTCAACCCCCTTCCAAAATCTTCTAAAATGGGAAATCTAATTGCCCTCATTTACCTTTTCCTACCTTCACACCTTTTTTTTATTTAGGTATGATCTCAAATTCGAAATTCGAAGTTTAAAAAGTTATTAGAATGAACTTTGACTCATGAATTAAGCAGTTTACCATAATTGTGGTTTTGCTGACGTTTCATTGCTTTAAAGGAATTGATCAATGATCATCATATGTGCCAAGGAAATTACCAAGTCAATAGATATTAAGCATTCACTATGTTAAAAAATTCAAACACAATAAAGATCTAGATCGCTTTCTAGAACGAAAATAGTGGGAGTGTTTAGTTTTATTAGAAGGAAATTTCAGAAAAGTGTTTGAAGTATTGTCTTAGATAAATTCTTATAAATCAAGAAACCTGGATTAAAAATATGATATATGATTTAATATAGTCCTCATCAAGAATAGGAGAAAGTGTGAGATTCTCTATGTATGCCTAGAGAAAAGAGCGAGGTAGTATTCGGAGTGAAAATGATGCACTTTACGCGTGGCAAGATTGAAATCTGTGCACATTCACATTCACTATACAATATATTTATCGATATTCACTCTGCAAATATCTCAAAACAATTGGAGTAAAGACCAGACTATTTACTGCGCACCTAGTGGTCTGTCCGATATCGCAGCTTTGAGACTTATTCTTATTCTTGATGAGCTGTACAAGTTACAGGATTACAGAAAAATGGGTGGAGTCTATTTCCGCTATCGTACCGCCTATAAATAAGTCAGTTTCCATGACACTGCGTCATATTCTTACAAAATTGGCGCGAGTAAAAAGCAGTAGTAGAGCTCGATTTAAATTCAATTATCTCAGGCCATTATTAAACTTTATGATGGGCGCAAAATTGGCGTCTTGATGGATGTTGGTAATAGAAGAATAATTGGTCCCTTTCTTCAAATTCTTTCGATAATTTAGAGCGGTACAAAGACAACATGTTGACTAAATTTGTCCAATAATTATACAATAATTAACTTCAGCATGGTTATTTTAAGAAATGCAATACAATAGCATATACGACACGAAACTCTACAACCATATACCGACCACATTTTAGTTTTCCAATTTGTAGAGTATTGTTATTCTATTTATAGCATTAATAATAATACATTTGCACATTATTACTTATGTCAATTTAGCATAAGGAATTGACGGCATTATTGCAAAGAATGATATAGGCTAATGTTGACATTTTTCATTCCACAATCACGATTAACCACGATAGCTTTTGATGTCTCGGTATAATATGAGAAGAATTAAAATTTTAGCTGATTTGTGGATCATCTGCATTGTTCTATTGAAGACTATTGAAAGATATAATTTAATTTTTCAAGGTATACGTAATAAAAACTGAAAGTCAACATAGACACCTGGGGAACTCCAGATTTAATATATTCAACAGGTGTTTTTATAAAACGTTAAATCATCATCATCATATCGGTTTATAACGTCCTTCGCCGTCTTCCGATTCCCAATCTCCATTCCTCTCTATTTCTCCACATGTCCTCGTCCAGACCTCTCTCCCGAAGTTCATTATCAATGCCCTCTCTCCAGCTTTTTCGTGGTCTTCCTCGCCTTCTTCTTTCTTGTGGTTTCTAGTTTAGATTTTTTTTGGGTATTCTGTCATTTGACATTCGCTGAACATGCACGTACCATACGAGTTGTTTAATTCTCATATCATCTACAATGTCATGTGTTATTCCCATCATATTTCTTATTCTCTCATTTGTTACCCTTTCTCTCTTTGATTTTCCAACTGACCTCCTCCAGAAGTCCATTTCTGTGGTTCTTGCCACTCTTTCTGTTCTTTCTTTTATTGGCCATACTTCACAACTATAGTTTACTATACTTTTAATTATTGAATTATATATTCTTCTTTTATTTCCTTTTGTTATTTGTTTATCCCATAGAATGCTGTTCAACATTCTAATTGCTCTCCCTCCTTGAGTTTCTTTCCAAAATCGCTTCATCAAGTGTCCCGTCGTTTTATATTTTCATGCCTAGATACTTATATTCATTGCAGTGTTTGATGTTTTGCCCGGTTGACAGAAGTAGATCTTGTTGTTGTCCTCCAATACACATGTATTCCGTTTTCTTCACATTAACTTCTAAACCCCATTTTTCATACTCCTCGATAAGTTGGCGTGTCATGTATTCCATATCATCGATATCTTGCGGAATAACAACTTGGTCATCCGCAAAGGATAATGTGTATAGTGTTGATGTATCATCTATTGGTATGCCCATATTGTGACATTTTCTTTTCCAAGTCATCAATGCGCATTCTAGATATATCTTAAATAGTGTAGGAGATAGGCAGCATCCTTGTTTAAGTCCCTTAGTTACTATAAATCTCGTTGTTTTCAAACGTTAAATCAAATTTGAGGAAAATTTTCATACAACAATTTTGACGGTAATAGGGTTGATTAATTAAGTTGAAGCTTCAGAATAATCAATAAATATTAGAGCAACAGAATGTTCTCTATTTCTTAAATAATGTTGTCGTATATATTTAAGAAAAGGTAGCAGCTGAACTGTGACCAGATCTGAATCTCAGTTGATGATGAAAACATTCATGGACATATATTTTTGGACATATATTCATGGACATAAATTGACTAAATGAGTAATATAAAACTATATCACAGAAAGGTATAAATTAATAATACATATTTAATTATCACTATCGACACAGTTGGACTTATTACTTATTATTTATAAAAGTTTTTTTGAATTAGAAGACTTGAAGATCAACAATTTTGAAATAATCATTAATAATTATATTCCTGATAACAATATTATAATCACTTATCCTAATCTCAAAATCATACAAAAAGTCACATGTAGTACGCCACTATTAGTATTTAAGGAATAGAAAATAGAATATTAACTCTTTTATATCACTATATTAATAGAAAATGCGATGGGCATTCAAGTCAATTACTCGACGCGGAATTAATAGAAGTGCAGCACTGTGTTTCGCATGTATAATGTGGTAGGGTCAGTAACTTATAAGTCGGAAATCGAGAAAGGAACCACCAAGCCGCCAAGCGGTTATCGAAGTAGTTCCCGAATAGCAAAGCTATTACGTAATCGCTCTAGGAAACAACTACTCCTCGGGCTAAAGCCCCGCCAGGCATTGAATTATATCCAGAAGCGATCCTCGACCCCTTTCTCGTGTTTCTGCACGATCAGATAAGGTTTCAAAAAATAGAAAGAGAAACACGAGAAAGGGGTTGATGATCGCTTCTGGGTATAATTCAATGCCTGGCGGGGCTTTAGCCCGAGGAGTAGTTGTTCGAACAAGTTCGAAACAGCTGTATGTCGTTCGGTTCCGATCCGGGGCAAATGTCGAATCCTACCTGTGGCGGGTTTTATTTTTTGAACAACCGCATAGTCTGAATAGAAAGTAGCCTTGGAATACAATGACCTTGAGGTGAAGTTCATTCGGTGAATGTCACCATCTGAGTTGATATTTCGCATATATTTTTCTTTTAGTAGAGATAAACATTGTTAGTCCTCATTTATTATTAAATAATTATTATTGAACCTCATTTACATTAAATTCAATTTTAAACTTTTGTTCTATTAGTCTGTGAACTGATTAATGATGTACACCTTTTTCTTCTCAAAATTTCAACCCTTATATACAAATTGAGGAAATATAGTTCCTGCTCTCACACACGTCTTCCTGCAAAGAATGCGTCGACGGTCATTCATTTCATGGTCGGCTGCATCCACTAACGCTCCGAGGAAGCCTTATTTTTCGAGTTTGTCGTGGCCGGCTCGCAGTTTAGAAAAACACAGCGCTATAGGGGCGCCGTATGAAGTGTTAATTAATTTGAAGCGTGTTTGCGTTGGAACCTCATTAAATTGGAGAGGCAGTTGCTTGGATTGTCGGCACAGGTTGTTTATGCTGTTTAGTTGGGATTGTTTTTCCATGAATTTTGTTAGGATCTCGTCCGCTGTTCCGAATTAGGTTATGTAAATACGGCAATCATATTATTTGTCTTTTGTTGTTCCATCCGCTCCCTGTAGATGTGGATGTATATTTATAATATCAATATTACTGCATGATGATACTTTCTGAGACTATAAATAGTTGCCCCAGGATTTATTATTAAAGCTGCAGTGACACTATGCTCGAGTAACTTTGCGGCAGCTGATATTCAGTCGCGTAAACTTGATATATTTGAGTCGGTGTAGGTACAAGTAATTCAGTTTAGCTTTGCCGTTTTGCTTCACTATTTGTTGTTTTATTTGCTATGGAAATGTATTTATTTATATATCTATCTCATCTATGTTACTTTATATTATATGGAAATTTTTTATTTAAAGTATGACGGATGTTAAATAATATGTTTGCTCTGTAATCAAACTTTACCTATTTATCAAATATTTATGAGTATGGGGAGTCTTCCATAGACTCTCTTAGGAGACCTTTCATACTATTTCACGTAAGTGACGCCAGAATAAGAATGAAAAAAACTTGTACTTTTCTAATATAGTAAAATTGTGACAAAAATTTATATTGTGTGAAAAATTGTATTTGGATCGTCTTATTCAGTTATCTCGTTAGAATAACGACAGTCTAAATATCGAATAAATTAATCTCAGATTATAATTGTTCTGAACTGGTAAAATACATATATGAAACGGGCGAGATGCCAGAGGATTATAAGAGGAACATTATCGTTACTATACCCAAAAAGAGAGGAGCCGACAAATGCGAGAACTTTAGAACGATTAGCCTAACTTCCCATGCGTCAAAAATCTTAACTAGAATAGTGCAGAAGAGGATGGAAAATAGAGCGGAGGAAATACTAGGAGAAGACCAATTCGGGTTTAGGCGAAATAGGGGAACTCGCGAAGCTATTCTGGCGCTAAGAGTAATGTTAGAGAAAGCAATAGAAAAAGGAAAGAACGCTTATATAGGATTTGTAGATTTAGAAGAAGCTTTTGATAACGTAAGATGGGAAAAAATGTTCGAGATACTAAAGAGCGCGGGAATGAAGAAGTAGAAGGGGAAAAAAGGGAAGTAGGTATTAGGAAACGAGTAAGACAAGGATGTACGCTATCACCACTAATTTTTAATCTGTACATCGAAGAGGCGATTAATGTGGTAAAAGATTTCGTGTTAAAGAGTGGATTTCGGGATTAAAGTACAGGGACAGAAACTAAATATGCTGACATTCGCGGATGATATAGCAGTATTAGCATCTAGTAAGGAGGAATTAGAATCGGCATTGAACGAAATGGAGGCAGTGTTGACAGAGGAATACGGAATGAGGATGAATAAAAACAAAACTAAAGTGTTAGTGTGCAGAGGGCGCGAGAGCAGAGCAAAAACGAAAGTACAAATTAATAATGAAAGATTGGAGGAAGTTAAAGACTTCACTTATTTAGGAAGTAAAATAAATTGGGATGGAAGAAGCGATAAAGACATAAAACAAAGAATAGCGCAGGGTCGAGTAGCTTTTAACAAAAAGAAAGCACTTTTATGCTCGGGGGTAATAAACTTAGAAACAAGGAAGAGATTTTTGAAAACATATGTATGGAGCACGGCACTTTACGGCTGCGAAACCTGGACGGTAGGGGAAGCAAGTAGGAAGAAATTAGAAGCTTTTGAGATGTGGTGTTACCGAAGAATGATGAAAATACCATGGACTGATAGGGTTAGAAACGAAGAAGTATTGGAGAAAGTCGGCGAGAAAAGAAGTATGCGGAAAAACTTAAAGAAGAGAAGAGATATAATGGTAGGCCACTTGCTGAGACATGGGGGAATAGTCCGCGATATTTTGGAGGCAGAAATAGGAGTGAAGAAAGGCAGAGGTAGGCCTAGATTAGACTACTGCTCGCAAATAGTAAGGGATGTAGGTTGTAGCACAATTAGCGAAATGCGTAGGTTAGCACAAGATAGGAGAAGCTGGAGGTTAGCGTCCAACCAGTCTTAGGACTGATGACCTAATGATGATGATACAATTGTTCGGCGAAGGTGAAAATACAAGCCTTTAACTAATTTTAAAGTATGCCAGCAATTTTAAGCAGACAGTCTTAAGCTTGTGCTTTAAAATGTGAGAGATTTTGTTTTTTGCACAAAGGAAATGAACGCGTCAGCATAACTGAAATACAAGTATAGAGAACCGTCGAAGATTAGATGGTGGTATGAAAGGTAATGCCTTTGTATTTAATCTTAAGTGGAAAGTGAAGGTAGTAAGATGGTATGCAATAGATCGTAACTATTGTACTTAAATATTATAAGTATTAAGTAAAATATGTAAGAATGAACATATGTATGTATAAATAAGAAGTGCTTCACTGAAGTGCTTTAGCTTCCTCCAATTTCCTGCAATTACCTCCCTTAAAAAAATGCGTTTTTGGAGTAAAAATGTTTTTACTGTTTTTCAATAAAAAATATTTAATATTTAAATATGAACTATTGAAATATTATTAAATATAGGATATAAATGTTTAATTTAAATAACGTTCTCTTTGACATTTCGAAACAAGTAAGTTATTGATTTAATTATGCATATTGGAGCAACTATCAAATTATTTTAAATAAATGGCGGAGGTGCCAATGTCATTTCAACTATCGACCCTATATAACTGTTGTGTAATAATTATAGATTCAAAGGGAAAACCAAATATTTAAATAAACCAGTACAACAAAATATTCATGCACATTCAAATGACGAACGCACCTCAACTAATTATATAAAATTTGTTTGTCGAATACTTTCAAAACATATCCAGGATTTAAATGTCCATCCTGTGTGACACTTTTTTTATCGGAATATCCTAGTTATTGATTAGTTATCACTGTATGTCTATGAAAACCATAATTATCTATAAAATTTTAATAATCGAGTTAACTGAGAACTTCGTATATATTAATTAAGCATTGTTCAAATTTGTATAACTGTCTGAATATTCCAGCTGCTAGTTGCACTTGCAAACAAGAACAAACGAAAATGCGCACGGAGATAGATCCGTCGGCTCGGATGTCTTAATTCGAATTCCTCCAACAAGACAAATTCACGAATCACACCCCAGCACGAGAAACAAATTTTCTACCTAGGTGACGTTTACTTCAGGCTCTGTAATTGCGTTTTAAATCACTATGCTATGCAAATCTGGTATTCCCTTGTTGCTATTAGTTAAATTCAATTTCAAATCGGCTCACGATAAAGTATTCAGAGGGTCCGTTTAGGCGTTCTATCAATAAGGAGAAATTCGTGATGTATAGCGAGCGAAACGTCGACTTTTTAAAATCAATTACTTTTTCATCCTCTGGCAGAGACGAATTAGAATCTGTGTTTAATTTGCGAGAATTGTAATCTGGAAAGGGGATGGACAGCTGTTAATCGTGTCGTCAATTTAATCTCTTGTTTTTGGGAATTGTAACCAGGCTTCTAGACAATAACAAATGCTAACGAGTTGTAACATTGGTGGATTTCAGGTCATATCCAGTCGATATTTCGTCACCTCGTTGGTTATATGTTGTACTATTTTAATTTTGTAACTGCAGGCATTAAACAATATTTCTACGTCTTTTTTGATAGCCCATTATTTACCTTTACTGAAGTAAGAGAATCAAAATGTAAAAGTTGAATAATTTACAGTGACCTAACACACAATCGCATAGTTAGGGTTTTTTAGAAAATATATTTCATTGGCCTCTCCCCCGTAGATCAAGCCCAATTTAATGTTATGGTATGCAGATTTTTTTTATACAAGGTGAGCGAAACTCGATGTCTCAACTCTTTTATAAGAAAAGAAAAAACGATAGAAAAAATCTGAAAAGAGGTCTTTAACTGGGATTGAGCAAGGTCCATTTTAAGCCGAATTTGCATATTTTTCCATATTTTGAAACTGAAGTAATGACGCCATCGAGTTTTCTTTCCCAGAAACATACCTACATTTTGATATATTTATAAAAAGCTAATTTTTGTGAGCCAATTTTGTAAAGAAAAAAATTTGCTATCTTTTCCGTTAAAAAATTATAAGCAAATTTGTAAAAAAAGTTTTATCAAAAATTCGCAATCGTCACGATTTAAACACGTAGCCTTTGAAAACAAATAGCGAAGTCGCATATGTCTATAATTAATCTAATGGTTAACAAATATTGTTTTGTTGTCATTTGACGTTGAAAAATGTTCACGCACAACGAAAAAGTCTATATGTTATTAGTTTATGGGGAATCTCAAAAGAATCCTAGAAGATCAGTTCAGTTATATGCCCAGAGATACCCCGAATGTGTTACTCCAAGCTTAAAATAATTTGCAAGATTGGAATGCAATTTACGTGCAAATAACGAGGCATTTTCTTGTCGAAAGGGAAGAAAAATTGTTAAAAGGGTCGATTCTGAAAATACTTTTGCCACTGTTTTGCAGTATTTTGAAGACCATCTAAGGAACTCGATTCGGCAAGCCTATCGTGAGTTCAATTTAAAGTATAGTTTGGTACGAAAAATTTTGAAAGAAGATAATTATCACGATTATAAAATTCATAACTTAGAACACTTGTCAGATCAACAACGAAGAATTGGTAAACTTGGAGATCAACGACAATCCGTTTTTTCAGTATGTGTTGTATATGGATGAAAGCCGTATTGTCAGTAATAGTAAACCGAATAAAAAAAATTAACATTTTTGGGTTACTGAAAATCCATATTTTGTCAGTCCGATTGAAAACCAAGTACACTTCAGAATTACGTTTAGTGTGGTATTATTAATGGACATTTAATTAGTAGATATTTTTACGAAAGAATTTTAAATAGTGAGCGATATTTGTAATTTCTTCAAGAACAACTTCGTGTGGTTCTCGAAAATGTGCCATTACAGATACGAGCAAACATGTGTTTCCAGTATGACGGAGCTCTACCGCATAAAGCAAAAATTGTCCAACAATATTTAAATGAAACTTACAGAGAAAATTGGATAGGTATAAATGAATCGATACAGTGGGCGCATAAATCACCGGACTTGACCCCACTGTACTTCTTCTTGTGGGGAACTTTGAAAAATAAAGTTTACAGAACACCATCTGTTAACTTGAAACATTTAAGAGAAAAAATCAGAGATGCTTGCTATGAACTATCTAGAGAAATGTTTCGTAAGGCTTCAGTGAAAGAAGTAAGGCGGAGATTGGATAAGTGTTTAGAAGTAGAAGGTGGTCACATTGAAAACTTGTTGTAGTGATTGCCTACATTCTTTGTTTCTTTCTGTGGTAATAGTTTGTAACATATTATGTGTTTTGTAATGTTAAATTTATAAATAATACTAATTAATAACGTTTAATTATTGACAGATGCGACTTTGCTATTTGTTTCCAAAAGCTACTTGTTTAAATCGTGACGATTGTGAATTCTTGATAACACTTTTTTTTACAAATTTGCTTATAATTTGTTAACGGAATGAGATGAATTTTTTCTTTACAAAATTTGTTCAGAAAAATTATCTATTTTTAAATATGCCAAAACATAGGTATTTCAGTTTTCAAACATGGAAAAATATGTAAATTTGGCTTAAAATGGAGCTTGCTCAATCTCATTTAAGGACCTCTTTTCAAATTTTTTCTATCGCTTCTTCTTTTCTTATAATAGAGCTGAGACTTCGGGCTTCGCTCACCCTGTACATGCACTCCATGAGATGATAACTTTGATTTAGGTCAGTTTTATTGGAATTCTAGATATTCATTGAAGTTAAAACATGAATCAAAAAGGTAACATCCCAAAATAGTTATTTGGGGCATTGATTTTATACATGTCCTAGAATAAAAAAAATTTAATACTCACTACTATGTTGTGAATAATTACAGAAAAAATAAACTTTTGAAATTTGATTGAGACATATTATTAAGTTCACGCAGAGAACATGTCTCAATAAAACGAAATGTGTTTAGATATAAATAATGAAGTATGCGTCTAAATATTCGTTGTCGGAAAGTTGTCAAATTTCCTCAATATATTCCTGTAAAATAATAGGTTGATTTATACTCGTAATTATCAGGCGTTTATATTGGCGCATTTTTTTTGTGAAAATTGGAAATCAATTAATTTTTTTTATTCATAAAAATATTCTTCTTTATATAGTTGTTAATCGCGTGTCGAAAATCATACTCATATTCATCATATTGTGCTTTACCACTTCTAGAAAGGATGGAATTCAGCACACTAATTTCGCGATCTCAATGAGCATTTTGAAGAAGGAACAATCAGCGAATGTGGATATAGAGAATGGTTGGCCCGCTTCAAATCAGGTGATACCGGCTTGGAAGACAAACCAGGAAGAGGTCAACCATCGGGTTTCGACAATCAGGCACTTCTGGCAGTCGTGGAATAGGACGAAAGCATGACAACTCGAATGCTGGCCAAAGACTTCAATCTCGGAAAATCCACCATCTTCCGTCTCCTCAAAAAGCTCGAAAAGTTATGGAAATTGGCTGGATGGAACCCTCACGAACTTTCCGGCCGATTGTGTTGCCGTAGCGAAACAAACAAACGCCGCTCTTAAAGAATCTCATCACTGGAAACAAATCATGGCTACTCTTCAAAAATGTTAAAAGGAAGAAGATTTGCGTTTCTTCAGGTGAAACACCGAAAGGAACTCCAACAGTTATTGGACTCCACTGTAAGAAGGCAATGTGGCGTGTATGGTGGGACATAAATGGAACCATCCATTGGGAGATTATTTTAAATGGCATTTGTTATTGGTGAAATAAAGAAGAGGAAAGTAAACAGTGGCGGATTTCGGAGAAAAACGCAAACGGTAATTCAGCATCAACAGCGACTTCTACCTGACTCAACTAGACCGCCTTCCCGCTGCAATCGAGACGAAAAGACCGCGCAAATAAAACAAATTCATCTTCCACGACGATAATGCACGTCCTTTTATTGAGCACCGTGTCATCGAATCCATCGCCAATAAGGGATGGAATCTGCTCCACAGCCGCCATACTCACCGACCGAGCTCCCATAGACTACTACATCAATCGCTCGAAAAACTGTTAGGCAAACAAAGTCTATAATGATTTGAATGAGTTGGTGGACGACGTCAAGGCGTGGATTGACTCTAAGAACCGCGACTCCTTTGCCCATGGAATCGACCGTCTTCCAAGCAAATCAGAAACAGTTATTGAAGTTGAGGGTGAATATGCTCCAGAATAATAATTTAAACATGTTTATGTTGAATTTTTATGTTTATTTTGTCATAATGAATATTGTTTAAAAAACTCCTGATACTTATGAATCAACCCAATATCGATTAAAAATGCTAGATGAATCTAATCTTTTTAATAGTGTATCATTATCATATTGATAGCCATCAGTTATTTTTATTTCATTTGATACGCCTTATAACACATTATACAAACTTTAGTTAACTTTCTCAGATCACCCACTAATGCCTTCGAGATTATCATGGAATAAATTCCATAAATAACACAATGAAGAAAATAACAATCAGTCGGTAAACTTTTCTGTAAATAAACCGGCACGGCGGAAACCTCCTTAAAATTCCTAGCAACTTAGTTCGTGGAATTGATCTAACACACTCCTGGGAAATTACCGAAAAAATACCGATAACCTGCCGAAGGGTTAAATTCTAACAATCGTGAGGTTATACAAGAGTGGGCGTTTGGAGAACGGCAGGAGCGATTTAAAGTTTCACACAAATCTCTCTTTGGTCCAACCGTTTCATTGAAAGTATTTACTAATGAGATAAGTGGGAGCGCTGAACACACTTACCCTTTTTCGAGAACAATAAAATCTACAAGGAGTTTTGAATGAAAATTCTAACTGTTTAGAAATGTTGAATTTGCATTTATGGAAGTAAATTCGTTGAATTGTTAATAAAGATAATTTTAATTACTTTCACTTAACACAAGTTGATTTGTGTAGCTTTCCAATTTATTCTAAATGTCATTGGTTGTATTTTACATAACAAAATTATGCTCGAGTGTTTTGTGTCGCTGAATGATGTCACCGAAGAAATATTATATATATATATATATATATATATATATATATATATATATATATATATATATATATATATATATATATATATATATATTTATTTATTTATTTATTTATTACAACTACTCTACAGGAAAACCCATTTACAGAGCAGGAAAGTACAGTGAGTGTTCACATTCTAATTAGATTAATAAATTTCACAATTATAACAATCCAATTTAATACAAATACGTATATACATAATATATGAAAAATAAGAAAAACAAAGATGCGGATCAAACATAACAATGTTTAACAAACAGAAGAATGCAGTTAAATATATCGAATTTATCACAGTTGTTGTATTTAGTACACATTAAAAACAGGGGTAAGAATTTTAGAATATTGGTAGGCGGAATAGAGAGGTAAAGGCTCTTGGATATTCGAGCATGCAATTATTGAGGTACATAAAAATTCAGCTTGCCTAATAGGTTTTGACAGCCAATCATATTGTGTATAAGCTTGTATAGAAATATTTGAGAACAACATTTCCGCCTCGCGTCGAGTGCTGTCATTGCAAATCTTGCCAAAAGACCATTTTGAGGAAAACAATAAGTGAATGCACAGTGTCTGATTTGAACCATAGTTTCAGAAACCTTCTTTGAACCATTTCCAAGCTGTTAATGTGGCATTGACAATAAGGATTCCACACTAAAGATTCGTACTCAAGTTTAGACCGGACAAAAGCAAAGTATATAATTTTCAATGTATCGGTGTTTGAGAAATCTCTGCTAGTCATTATTAAGAAACCCACTGTATGCAATTCTTCAGACACTACTTTAGTTACGTGAACTTTAAAAGGCAGATCTTTTTCAAAAATTATGCCAAGGTCTCTGAATGTGCTAGATCTTTGAAGAATAGAGCCGCCTAACCTATAATCATATACTATTGGAGATAATTTAGTGGAATAGGACATAACATTTAGACTTAGATACGTTTAGATGTAGTTTCTTACTACACTTGAGCGCAAAACAATGGACTCAGCAACATGCTTCAATTTTGAGTGAATATGTACCTTCTCCAATATCATCTGAAGTAAAGTTCAATTAACTGTTTGACAGTTTAAAAACAATTGTTATTACTAAACAAATGATACTACGTCGATTGGAATCGGACCTGTTCTGACAAAGTTATTAGCCGAACAACATGTGTAACACAAAAGAGTTGAAACGGAAAGGGTGAATAAGAAACGAAAAAGAAAAGAATCCTCAGTTGAAAGGCATTTAATTTTTTTTTCAATACTTGGTGTTGCCACCCCTTCTCCTAATAACATTTTCTAAACGATTACGCATAGATCGGATAACTTTTCTTATGCTGTCTTGAGGGATTGCTTTCCATTCTTCAACCAACGCAGTTCTCAGATCCACTACGCTCCCTGGTGCAGGATTATTTGCCCTAGCTCTTCGCTTAAGTTCGTCCTAAACGTGTTCAATTGGATTCAAGTCCACCAACACCAATGTAGAACACTTATTATCAAAATTAGAAAGATTGTTCTGCAGAAGAGCACAATCATCCAGAGAAGTAATAACATTAAATAATTTAAGGTCGTCAGCATATAACAGACAATTGACAGATATTACAGTGACAATGTCGTCAATGAAGATATTAAACAGAAAGGGGCCGAGGATAGAGCCTTGATGCACACCTGACGTGGCACCATACTCAAGGGACCTGAAACCATTGATTTCCACGTACTGTTTTTTGTTAGAGAGACTTTAGAAGGCTTAATAAATATATGTACCAAACCTCTTTCTTTCCCGACGATGAAATAAATAAGGTAATATAAATGCTTATTTGTATCTATTATTTTATATTTGTTATCTATTTATTATGTAATAATAAAAATATATAAATTTTATGAATATTACCAAGTTTATATGTTCAGCGAGAACTAAATCCCAATAAGAATTATTAAAATATAAAGTAATGTGTATATTTATGAATAATCAACGTATTCCCAAATGGTTTGAATATTTTAACCCTTTCGTGGGCGCGAGTAAAATTTTGAAAAACTGTTAAACTTTTTATAGGTAATAATATTACATTACAATTTTATACATTATTCCATACAAGCCGCCTTTTTTATTAAAATGAGTTTATAGTTAGAAGTAGTGGGAAGAATACTTTCCAGTACCTAAAAACATATTTAAGAAAAAAAAAAGAAATAAGAAAATTTATTAAAAAAAAAAAGTTTAAACACATACAAAGTATTCATAGGCTTTGACATTAATGTGTATTGCAATAGCTCTAATAGAAAAAATATTGATGATATTTAATAACTTTGCCAGAACATTCTAATCATGTTGAAATTATTTTGCTATTTGCCATGGAATTTTGCAAACCATGGATATAAGGGCACCTTGCGGCCACAACAAACAATACTCGTCCCTTTTTAAATTTTTGTAGTGCTTTGTATAATTAACAATTTTGTTTGTAATTGAAGCATACATAGTCATTGCCATGGCCAAGTTTATTAAAATAATGAGTTAGGGAATAATATTTTAAATTTTGGAAATTTTCCTTGCGAATTTCGTTGGATCAGTAGTTAAGTAATATTTGTTATTCTTCTTATCCAGTTACTGTTAATAACATATTGGTCTTATCAAAAATGTGCCCAAGTATTAAATAATGAATTTAATAATTGAATATATGCTTAATGTTAATGGGAATATGGTTACTGCTTTATTAAAAATGTTTTAATTATCATTTTTATTTTCAGTAAGAATTAAACCCTCTCATTATAGGAGGAATTATTAGTAAATATCCCAAAGCCATCTGGATATAAACTAAGCACATTTATTATTGTCGTGTAGAGTTTACTCTATTATTGGTAAGGAAATTCACATCAACGAATGGTAAAATGGTTTTGTGCTGTTCATTTCACATCAAACTGGCGCGTATGTTTTGTATGGAATTGGTGTCAAATTTTACATCAAATTTCAGATAATCTAGTAGAAATCTTTGTCAGTACCCTTCTTGGGTTTGATGCTACACTTTGGTCGTATCTTCATTTGAATGAATTTCCTCAGAATGTTAGGATTAATGAACTACTTCCTCATCATCTTCAGATATCTATATAGGACGTACATATAGACAGTTATATGATAAATAAATTACATTAGTTCTCCATGTAGATAAAATATTCCACACATGAAATCAGTTATAGCAGTGATGGAAAATATATAGTCCGTTTGCATTTAAGATTCTTAAACTGGTGATCAATATCAATGACACATAGCAATGACAATGACAAGGTGTTTATGAACTATTGAGTATTATGGCGTTCCATAATGATAAACCATCTTTACTATCATATGACTTACTTTTATAAATTACTTGATTTTTCTAGATATTGCGCATACTTCTACGATATTATTTCATGATTTGTCAATATACCCCCTCTGTCACTATGTTCAGATACTTTAATTGAAAATTATTCTCTATATGGAAAGTTTCTATTTGAGGAATGAAATATGTGAGAATGAAAATTATGGGGTGAATAGTTAACATGCGTGCTTAACTACTTATGCACCAGATTAGTGTTATATTTACACAGTACTGAATTCGGCATTATAGTATTTGTATCTAATTTGCAAATAATTAAAAATTATTCACTTTTGTTGCGTTCTGATACTTTACACTACTTTATAGAATAAGGGGGTGTTTTAATAGAACTTTATCGAGAACTTTATCATTACACAGAGAAAATTTAATTACTTTCTAGTATAGTAGTTGGAGATTATTAGTTTTCTTTATTTAGTTTTCTCCATTTTATATTGTCGAATGAAATTACTTTTCAGTAATTTCATCCATCTCTCTTTTATATAAACACCTAGAAGTCCCTTGCGCTCGTATTCAGTTTAAATAATATTCCCATATACCTCGCAGATGCTTTTGTTTATATCTTAAAAATAACACCGGGTATAGTATTGCATTGGTAAACATTATATTTCGAATATTCGTATTTGTATGTATATTACAATAAGGAATCATACAATATTTGAATGCATGGATAACGATGCCTATAGCAGAAATATTATTATTTGAACAGTGCTCCCTCATGTCGATAGTCAACACCATGATTGTAGTAGCACCATTTCGAGGGACATGTTAGAGTGAAATACAGACCTGGAAGCTGGAAGTTCATTACTATTATGTTTGAAAAACCACAACATAACAATACGTTCCAGCAGTCGGTGGAGTTCGATCGAACCAAGCAATACGAGGATTTTGATAAATATACGAGCAGGTTATTCAGATGGATACAAGCGTATGAAAGCGTGTTGTACGTTATATGACATGATGGTTGATAAATCCACGTTACAATTGATTGATATTTTTTGTCATATTACAGTAAACAAAATCTAATTCTTGTAGCAAAATGTAGCTATTATTAAGTTTTAAAAATTGACTTGAAACATGTTGAGAAGTAACAATTCAGTATATTATTTTAATAACTGCAAGTAGTTTTTCAAAAGGCTTTATAAATAATATTATATATGCACTAAAATAATTAGTAAACTACAGGATACCATACGAATCCATTCTGGGTCCCTCTTATTCAATATTCACCATTTATTACCATCTCTCCTGTTATCATAAGTGTACATTAAGAGAAAATTAAGAAGTATAATACAAACTTTGTCAACAACACTATAATATATACAGAGTATTTAATTTTAATAATAAACATTTTTAAGTACCTAAGAACTATTATTAATAATAATATTTAATTAAAATTAGCACATAAAATATGCTAATGAAGAGCTGAGAAGCATACTAAATTGGCTTAAACTTTATCAAACGCACATTTGGTACTTACTGATAACAATATGTAACAATTATTTTTTGATTAAATGGCTGATAATAGTGTTCATAAGTTTGATTTAAATATACCCACTGAAGAACTCATAAAAATCATCTTCAGAAATAATATTTGGTAATACCATAAATTTTTCGTATATTGATTGTTGTTAGAAATGTAAGATTTCAGGATAGTTCCTAGAGTAACTTTATATATGTAAATCTCAGATATTAAGAAATACAAAAATAAACAGATATAAAACCTTAAAATGGACTTTTCCGCACGTAGAACATCTCTATCTCGACATTGAGTGGCCGAGAAAAAATAAACCAACACGTAAATGCGGAATATATATTTTATGCGACAGTTTTACTTTTTTCAATTTTTCTCAAATAGTCCATCATCGTGCTTTCTCATGACCCATGGACAAAGTGAAGTGTGTCCTATGCACCTCAAACTCAATAGATGTCGTCTGGTAGACGTCCTTAATCAGAATCAGTCGAAACCCATTCGATCCGACACGATTTAATTGAGTGATCGTGCTAACAAAGAGAAATTCTCAAATAGTCCACCATTGTACTTTCTCATGACCCATGTACATGGTAGAGTGTGTTCTATCCACCTCAAAATCAATAGGTGCCATCTGGGAGACGTCCCCAATCAGAGTCAGTCAAAATCAGATCGATCCAACACGATTTAGTTGAGTAATCGTGCTAACAAGAATAAATGCCGACGACAACAGCGACATGCACACAGCAAACATTTTTTAAAAACCATTTTTTTGGTTTTTGGGCCGAAAAACGAGAAATAAACCCAAAAGAAAATTTGTTTTTTCACTTTTACTTTACATGATTACATTACTTTTCCGCGTATACTGGAGTGCGGAAAAGTAAAACAATAACTGAAACGCTCTCTAAAATAAACGAATTGTAATTAACTTCCTCCTGCATCTCCTCTACACTAATGGTAATATTTATAGTAAGATACTTAACATTACAGACAGTAAATCATGATAGGTTATTGCACGTTGATAACGAAAATTTCAGTTGTGCTAATTTCAAGGCCTGTTCACGAGGTGAACACTTTATTATTATTCGTTATCATTAAAACAGTAACATAGTTTTAACATTGATGAATTTAATTCAACATTAAAATATTGACCGAGGTCAAAAATACATATCCTCAACCAGTTTTAAACATACGACTGGTCCATTTGATGATGTCCATTTTCTCAACATCTTGTTTTAAAATGTGAGAGGAAGTGGTTGTTACAAAAAAAAAGAGAACAAAATTAACGCTACGAAAATAACTGAAGTGCGTATTTATGTGTTTTTCTCAATTGACGTTCTGTTGGAGGGGATATGAAGTTATTTGTGGAATCATTTCTGCTAATAATATACCAGAAACTATCCTGAAATCTTGTATACCAATAAGAGAAATGAGTAAATATTGATAATTCTAACAAAAAATAGAAAACATATTTTACAAATGTATGTGCAAGCACTGTTTAGTTTCCTTAAAATAAATGACATATTGTAAGAAGTTTTGTTTTATATTGTACGCGGTATGCATAGATATACCCTCTTTCGTTATATCCTTACCATTCTTCTTTCAACATGCCGACGTCTATTCGCAAGAAAAGGGATAAAGGATGAATTGACATATAGGAAGAAATTCGAACAATATAGACCTTCTGCACTAATAGCTATAATCTTAAAAGTAGTGTATCAATAAAAGGTATAAATCAGTGCATCAGTATAAATCAGTATATCAGTATCATTCACCCTGGGAGGCGCCTAGATATCAACATCCAAAGTCCTATTTTCTCGAAACTATTAAACAACTATCAAAAAACCCGTGTTCTTCAAATATAGTCGATTTAACTTGCATAATAAGCACCAAATAGTAGATCTAATATATCCTGATATACCGAATACATTACAAAATTTTTTTTTAAAATGCATGCACAGTTCAGAGGATTTGAGTATGTTAAATTGTTTGTCAATCATGCAATTGTTCTGAGGTATTTCCATAAAGAAAAGTTGCTACAGATGTTAAGTTGTAGAGAAAGTTACGCAGGAATTACTATGGACCAGGTTATTGATAATAAGGAAATGAATAACGTTGAATAATTATCTTAATTTAATACATTTAAATAAACGATAACTTTCGATTAAACATTCTCTTAACTGAGTCATACTATATATGTAAAAATTCGTTTGAATATGTTTTAAACGTATTGTAACGAATTTACTAGAAAGTTCTTTAGTTCGAACATTTATATGCACTCAACTATTTACAAGTCCAACTGACTAACTAACTTTCTTTCTACTTTAACTTTATAAACTAACTTTCGCACTGTATTATAAAATGTCACTTTCTTCGCACCGTATCGCTCACTATCGCGGTCCAGATATAGGCAGTAGGACGTCTCTCCAGGCGTTTCTAGATAAAGAACTTTGGCGAACCTTCTAGTATAGAACGCACTGGAAGTCAACTCCACACGCTCTTGATGGTTTAGAATATTCCCTGAGTTCAGGGTCGCTAGAGGCATTCGTCACACTATCTTCTAAATTAAACATTTCAAAGAGCCTTATCTAAAACGATCAAATATATTTTTTTCTTTATTTACATGCAATCTACTGATTATTATAACATGAAAATAAATATACTGATATGGAATTAAAAATCACAGTCTCGATAAAATTGCTGGGACCCATTTTATCCATTGACACTGATTCAAAACCTTCCTTGCAAAGTGACAGGTATAAAATATGAAGCTCTGCAGATTTGACTTAAAGATGTAGACCGAAAGTTCCATCTTTTCGGTGTTAGTTCTTAGGTTCTTGGTCATTATGCCTATTGCCGAGACGATTATTGAAGTGATTTCTACTCAGGCCCCAGATGTGCTTAATTTTATATCGAGTATAGTTTTCGTATTTTTTGTCTTCTCAATTTCCGTTTTTCTGATGCTTTGAGTCAACAGATAAGCGATGTCTATAATGCGTCCTTTTGTGTGAATAAAATGTGTGTATTATTATTTGTAAAGGTGGCCCAACCAAAACGCACGATGTTAATTGTAAATAAAACAAAAAGTTTTCAGACAATTATCTTAATAATTTTTATTATGATAGAAGGATCTATGACAATTATGTGTGAAACAGAATATCGGCCAAATGCTCGCCACGGCTTCGGTGGCATACCTCTATCCGATGGTCCATATTTTCAATGACTCTGAGACATAATTGAGGTTCAATGTCGTTAATGTGTCGAATTATCTCCTCTTTTAGCTCTTGAATTGTTCCTGGCTTATTGACGTACACTTTTTCTTTTAAATATCCCCAAAGAAAGAAGTCCAACGGTGTCAAATCACACGATCGTGGCGGCCAATTAACATCGCCACGACGTGAGATAACACGGCCATTGAATTTCTCGCGCAAAAGTGCCATTGTTTCGTTGGCTGTGTGGCAAATGGCACCATCCTGTTGGAACCATATATCGTCCATGTCCATATCCTCAATTTCTGGCCACAAGAAGTCCGTTATCATCTCGCGATAGCGAACACCATTCACGGTAACTGCTTGGCCGACCTCATTTTCGAAGAAGTACGGCCCGATGACGCCGCCAGCCCATAAACCGCACCAAACAGTCACTCAGTCAGTGGATGCATCGGCTTTTCAACAATCACTCGTGGATTCTCATTTGCCCAAATGCGGCAATTCTGCTTGTTAACGAATCCGATGAGGTGAAAGTGTGCCTCGTCGCTGAAGATGATTTTCTTTGTAAAGTCACCATTCACTTCTGTCTGTTCAACCAACCATTCGGCGTATTGATGACACTTGAAATGGTCAGTAGGCTTCAGCTCTTGAGTCAATTGAACCTTGTAAGCGTGTAAATTCAAATCTTTATTCAAAATTCGCATCAGTGATGTTCGTGAGATGTTCAATTGTTGGGCACGACGACGAGTCGAGGTTGACGGCTCTTCTGGTACACTATCGCGAACAACAGCAATGTTTTCCGCAGGAAACTGAACTGAACTGGGCGAGCATGTACAGGTGTTTTCACATTTCTTGCAGACCCGGTTTGCTGAAATTTGCGCAGAATTCTCCCGATTGTGGACACATTTGGTCGATTATGCTGACCAAAAAAGTAACGAAGTGCACGAAATGCATTTTGATTTGAACGCCCATTTTCGTAAAAGGCTTCAACAATCTTAACGCGCTGCTCAATTGTGTAGCTCTCCATGGTTGAATTTGTCAAATACTGAAACAAAGAAATGTCAAATTAAGAAACTTGTCGTTAAGGTGTGACTCTCAATTAACATCGTGCATTATGCTTGGACCAACCTTTATATGTTCCCAGTCGTAAATAAGGCATCCTAGACACCTAACTATTGGGTAATAATATAAAGAAAATAAGTGGATTCCTAAAGCTTGTTCTCGTCCTTCACATACGTATATACAGTCGGCTTATGTGGGAATCGAAACCACGACGATATTACCCTGAGCGAGCTTCCAATCTCGGTCAGCTCCAAGGGATTAGCGTCGTTACCTCAGATCAATCCAGGGCACTTGGAGATCCTCTATCAGGTAATTGTGAGGTCATTTACCCTCAGAAAATCCGGCCATACCGCAGACGTTAAGTCAATATTTGAGATTTATTCCTGTTTATTTCAAATCAGCGCGATGGGCGTAACTTGTGACAAGTCAGGGCTTTTCTAACTCTCGTTCATTAACAGCGTTACTTGCTATTATGCAAATTTCACGTAACACCTAATGGCCCTGTGGAGTTTAAATGCAAATGATATACTGCAACCACTTCTATAGTTGCGGCTTCAGCGGCAAACTCGGGTTAGTTAAACAGGGCGTTGCAGATTAAATAGACTAAATTAACGAAAGCTAATTAGCTTTTAACGAAAAGTTACAAACTGGATTGAACGTTATTTCATCGGATGGTTGCACGGCTCGCTGAAAACATTGTCCAAATATTGTAATTTAGTTAGTATACTTTACTGACGAAGTTGCTGTTTTATGGGTTGAACTAAACTTTGAGTTTACTTTAGAAATACCTTTTTATTTTTATACAACCACAACGATACCCCTCGCCCTTCATTAAGGATAGTCTCTTTGTTATCGTATTATTCTTCAGTTAATATAATATAGCACAATTACAATATAAATACATAGATACATAGCGAATAGTAGGTAACTTTATATCTAACAGAAGAGTGTCTTAACCATGGAGTTTTCGTAGGGTAAGAAACACGTGGAAATATTATTAAAAACAGGATTGGAGATAAAATTTTTAATATTTTAGACATATGAAAGGCTGCGAATGGCAGACGTTCTTGTTGGTGGAAAGAATTTTATAAAAAGTATGTATAAGATGAAAATCGGGAATTCATCTTCGACAATGAAATTCTCTTCTTTACGATGATGATCCAATCATCATATCATTATTTACATAATGATCAGTGTAGCGACGCGTTAATTGGCGCATTTAGCAAGGATAATGAGTGTGCCTCGATAGCTCAGCGGTCAGAGCAACCAACCGGAAATTGGGAGAGCCGGGTTCGATTCCCGGCCAAGGCATAAGCACTTTTATCCTTGTTAACGCCAAAGTGGTGACCCCGACGTGATGTGATTCGTTTCAGTACTCGAATCTCCCTTAACATCTCAAATTCGCGGATTCGATTCCCGTCCTATCCATCGCCCTACAGTCCGGGGGTTACCGAACAACGGTTCGTAAGAATGGCGAACGCGGTCACATTCCGTTAATTGTATCGAGACAAACAATGTCTCTAGGGAGAGTGTACTGTAGCGACGTGTTAAAATTGGCGCATTAGCAGGGATAATGAGTGTGCCTCGATAGCTTAGCGGTCAGAGCAACCAACCGAAAATTGGGAGAGCCGGGTTCGATTCCCGGTCAAAGCATAAGCACTTTTATCCTTGTTAACGCCAAAGTGGTAACCCCGACGTGATGTGATTCGTTTCAGTACTCGAATCTCCCTTAACGTCTCAAATTCGCGGATTCGATTCCCGTCCTATCCATCGCCCTACAGTCCAGGGGTTACCGAACAACGGTTCGTAAGAATGGCGAACGCGGTCACATTCCGTTAATTGTATCGAGACAAACCATGTCTCTAGGGAGAGAGTACTGTAGCGACGTGTTAAAATTGGCGCATTAGCAGGGATAATGAGTGTGCCTCGATAGCTCAGCGGTAAGAGCAACCAACCGGAAATTGGGAGAGCCGGGTTCGATTCCTGGTCAAGGCATAAGCACTCTTTATCCTTGCTATCGCCAAACCAGTGTGAATGGGTTTGTCTATTGGGAATATCTAAGCTACCACCAAGTCGGCACTAAACAAGCAGTGGACATGAGTTAGTATCCGACGTGGAGCTGATGAAAGTGCAGCACGTTGCTCCGCCATGACTTACGGTTGGGTTACCTATCGTATTCTTGGGGAAGCTTAGCAGCTACCTATCTATGAGCATTAGTACATGTATTTTGATCTATATGTGTAACCTTCCTCTTCGCAGTCTGAAGCTATAGGGGAATGAGGTTAAGTTCAGTGCGTAATTTATTTTTATTATAACTCCTAAAGCAAGCAATCTGTCTCTATGGACAATAAACACTTGTTTAACGTAGCACAATGACATATATTTGCAGCAAATTTCAGCAATTTATCATAACCTAAATTTGCTATGGTCCGTAGTAAGTATTTATAAGTATTATTAAGTTTATGACTTAACTAAATCTATG
This sequence comes from Rosalia funebris, assembly GCA_037954035.1. Taxonomy (NCBI): domain Eukaryota; kingdom Metazoa; phylum Arthropoda; class Insecta; order Coleoptera; family Cerambycidae; genus Rosalia; species Rosalia funebris. Next base: position 40,940,455 of record JAZFAV010000015.1, read on the forward strand.
TATAAGGTCTGGGGTTTAAACCTCTTGAGTCTGCGCACTTTATTATTAAGCATAAGTATCTGGTTAGCTAGTATGTTAGAGTGCACTGTCTTTGACTGTCGAAGTTTTTGAATGTATTTAACACTAAGATATTTGATCTCCTCCCTGATGGAAGACAATGGGATGTCATGTTGAATGATATGGTTAGGCATATGGTATAGGGCATCCAAAATCACTCACAGCACTTTATTTTGAAACCTCTGTAGTATGTCCAAGTTAGACTTTTCTGCTGACCCCAGAGCTGTATGCTATGAGTCGAGATTGGCTTGAGTACAACTTAGCAAGAATAGGAAAGAGTGTAAGATTCTCTCTGGGTGCGTAGAAGAAAGAGTGAGGCAGCATTCGGAGGGAAAGAGATGCACTTTACACGCGGTCAGATCGAACTCTGTGTACATTCGATTCACCTGATATTCACTCTGCAAAGGTTTCAGTACGACGACTAAGTAATATTTACTGGGCACCTCGCACTATTGGCCGATGGTGGAGGCGCCGTCTCAAAAATCTTCAACTTTTTTATTTGTTATTATAGACACATGAAATTCGGTATACAGATATAAAGAAAGATCTGCCGTTCAGTAGTGATGGTAAATAATTTTTATTTAGTTTTTATACATTTCATTTTATAATTGATAGCATACAGGTGTAATTTATGTACATAATTATATGTAAATAAATATTTATTGTTATAGTTGCAAGGCTTCTTCTTCAAGTTCCATAATCTTGCGTGACACAGATTGTCTTAAGCGCGTTATATAAGGGTCTGACGTATACAATAAAGTATGAAAGACATCTTCGTTAGCAGCTTTTCGGGAACATTTGCGAGAATGATGTAACCTGAAACGTTTATAATCCTTATTTCTGGATTACTGTGATCTTCAGACAACTGGCCAAGTGATAAAAGTGCATTATATCGAATTATGTTTTCTCCATGAATGAGTACTTTATGTACAGAGGAGAGCATATAGTACCATGGATATTTGCTCACGTATAATTCGGCTGTTCCAAAAGTATATTCACCAAACTTTATGGCATCGATTGCCATACCACTTGACATTGTCTGAAGTGGTACTGCGAAATCTCATAATTAATTCTTCATCAATTCCAGTAATTTGTGCAGTGCAAGCAGAATTGGCAAAGAATCTTCGAGCGGTATTTCCGTCATTACTAGTTCCGCTGATTTGTCGAGGTTTGTCAATTAGTAATCCTAATTCTTTTCGAAACTGCTCCTGTACATAAGCTTTTTTAGATTGCTTTTGCTTTTTCATATCCTCTGAGGTTACTGACCATTTTTAAATAATAAATTATATGTAACATGAAGTACTAGCTCCATAAATCGAATCCATGTATGTAAAGATGAGAGTACAAGTCTATAATGCTCTTCATTCTCAGGTCTCTGTTTAACACGTTCCAAATTGTTCATTTCTGTCGGCTTTGCAAGACATATATGGATTGTGGCACTTGATGGAGTATTTGTTACTACTTGCGTAACCTTACCATCTATCATTGTAAAGAACAGCTTATGTTTAATAGACAGCTATTTTTCATTCTTCAATACAAAAGAAGGCAAAATAGTGATTATTTTAGATTCCACTTCATTGACAACATATATTGTTTTCTCTGGAGTCTCTTTTAAGAATTCTATTAAAATGGGCCTACAGTATCGAACAGAGGACGGGGTTGGATTTTTCCAAACGACATTTTTTGTGACATCATGTACAATTTATAATGGAACCAAGGATGTTACAAACAAGTTAGTATCGGATATTAAGTCACTTTCACCAGATAGTATTTATTTGCTTGTACTCACTTTGCCCCGAAGATCCATCACAGCCCCATTTCCTGTACAATATTAATTGTGAAAAGTTGGGCACATTCACAGAATAAATTTTGATTATTCTCTTACATGTGTGATCTAGAAGAGACTGTAAACTTACTGTAGCACCAATTTCAGTTACTTGCATGTGTTCTGGATAACATTCTTGCTTGGCTTCTGTAAGTTCGGTATATGATGGGAGTACAGTGCAGTCTTTGTCTTGCAAACAGGTTCTAAGGTATGTATATTGGTTGTTCGTTCAATCTAAATTAATGAAAAGAGCCAAGGCCTCTTGATTTATGAAAGGATGAATAGAAGTATTACGTCTTAACAATGTGTGGATAAAAACCTTCCTTTCTTGTGATGCAGAACGTAGTTCCTGTATAATTTCTGATTACCATGTCTCACCAATTGAACGCAATCTCTGAGTATATGAATGATAAATGTGATCAAGTCCAGAGTCTCGAAATAGTTTTTCGTTTCTGTGTCTTTTCTGCGGATTCGTTAAATGATTTACATGGCCTCCCTCGTGGGTTTTCAGATAAGGACGTCGATGCTTCTTCGTCTTCTTGGAATGGTACAAAAAATTCGCCATCTAACCATTTCTCGTTGCTGCATAGGAACACATCCCTTTTTCTTCCGGCTTTATTCCAGCGTATCTTAAATTCGGGCAATAAGTGTCTCTGAATTTTGGTGATTGCAAGTGCTCTTCAGAAAGATCGAAATGCTCCTTAACATACCGTTCTGCTATTGATATATGTTTTCCGTGCTCTATAGGAGCGTCACATATGTTACGATGAGTAATTTTGAAATTGTTCATTGTTTACTGTCGTAGGTACAGCTGACAGCGGCAAATTATTGATTACTATTAATTAATGCTGTTTGTATACATTAATAATAACCTAAAATTTTAAGAAACCCAAGTTTATATACTTTTCTAAGGACAATGGTAACCGCAGAATAAACATCCCGTGTATAGGCGAAGAAAAAAATATTTTCTCTTTGGTTTATTTTTCATGGCCAAAAAATATTTTTTTCAAATTATATCGTAAAATATCTTTATCGATGTACTACTTTGTTTAATAAGTTTAGCAACTACAAATATTTATTTCATTTTATCTAACCGCCAGGCACTCGTAAACATATTTGGTCAAACGTGGGATATTGCGGTGCTGCTAAAAAAAATCAAATGGGACCGTCCCGATATACGATTTCTAAAATCCAGGCATTCAGTGAAATGCTATGCCCTTATTTGTTGGAATTCCATAATGTATATGTATTTTTTATTACGTCGTATTTTGCAAATTCATAATTCTTACGGAACGAGTATTGTAGATTTTTAAGTGTTCGTCGCGCGTGCTTCTTTGTATATTTTGTTGATTTGCAAAAGAAGAGCAAATAATACGCAAGATTTTTTTTTGGATCTTATACAGGATCGCTTTAGTTGATAGACGGTGAAAACAAACTTATCCGGGCGAACCCTGCTAACAGTTAAAAGTTGAGAAAGTCATTCCAGTAACATGAGACCTTTATCATTTTTTTACTGTAGTAAGCGATAAGCAACATACATACACATATTTTTTATGTTTGTAATACTAGAAGAACTGCTCTTTGAAACTGTGTTAACAGATTGCACTTTAATTAATTTTTAAGTACGAAATTGTTTATTTAAAATAAGCATCAAAACAACACTTATCTAAATCTCTCCATATTCCTACTTTTGAAGTCTACTAACTGAACCCAGTCAACATTTAAATAAATTACCGAACTGAATTATAAAAGTTTGATGTATTAGTTATAAGAAAATTGTGGTTTGTGTTCCTTATTCGGGTTTTAGTTTTTGGTATTTTTATATTGGACTAATATAAAACTAATACATTGGACCATCGGCCCATAGTCCTCGGTCCAATATAGTAGTTTTGAGACTTGTTCCTATTCTTGTTAAGCTGTATGTCTTTGTTGTAGAAGAGTTGTGATTTTCATCCAATTATCCAGTACATCTGTTTTAGTTTTAGTCCGAGTTGTTTGCGGTTAGTAAAATATGTTGGCGCTATAGTTTCCTGTCCAGGTGCATGCCAAGATATTCAACATTTTTTTTTGTGGTAGTTGACAGCTATATCATTCAACTGGCGGGCATATACTCGTATACGTGTGTAAATTAAAAGAAAAAGAAGGCAAGGGTTTCTTGAAGATCTTATCAATACACTTGTAAAGATAACAGAGCTATTTAGGTATCCAAGAAACAACTGAAACTCTATCCTGTGGATCGAATAAAGTTGCTCTCACTATTTTCCATTTACATAACATCTTACATATTTACTTATAACGATGGTAGTAAATAGGGAATATCGAAATGGGACAACGTGTATAATACTGGAGAAGTTATTCTCGGCTTAGCCCGAAAGCATGATTTTATAGGCAATTTTTTTATGTGGTTACTCCTGGAACTGTCTCAAATCCCTCGGATCATTTAGCTTCCTTTATGGCGGTGATATGGGGATTTTGCGTAAACTTCTTTATCCACGACGAGCCAGGAGCTCATTTGTACCAACAACGTAATAGAAAATATATCGAGATTGTTATATATGCTCTTTCTCCTGTGGAAAATTCGCACAGAATAGGTGCTATAAATGCTACATAATTACATTTAAAACTGAAATCTTGCCGCCGCACGTCTGTGAGATATTTTCATGCAATAAAGCATAAGCCGGAATTATATTTTTTACCTTCTTTCAGCAGTTCTGCCTTAATATTGTTTTTTGATTTAGGACTGCTGTAAGCACTCCACGGTTCTCATTTATTCCAGACGCCGGCGTGCGAGTCCGACACAAAACCCTGCCGGTTTTTATTATAGGGAAAAGCTGGCTTTTGCGGAAATGCTGCGCGCAATTTAAAGAATGCGTTGTACACGGTCTAGTGGCGTTTTTATATTTTCAATAAAAGCAGTACTCTTTGTGTGAGTCTCGCGATGCACTGCTGTTTTAATATAGTTCTTGCTTTTCAAAGTAGAGTCGATGGATTTTTTTTAAATATATGTTTCTTTGCCTTTGGTTTCTGTTGCTGTGTGAATGCTGTATTAAATTCTTAAAAGAAGAAACTTAAATTACTAGCATTGGCCCTATCGAAGACTACGAGAAACCCGATTATTTATAGAGGTACATGATATCTATGACGGCGTAAAAGATCTTGAAGAGAATGTAGATACTTTATATGCCCTTAAAAGTAGGAAACTACTTTTATACACTTGAAATTAATATTTAGTGTCTTGGGACACCTCTAGAGCCTTCGCCTATTGCTTGAGAGATATATTATAATACCAACAATTGGAATGTTTTTGAAAATTAAAGTAAACTGTTTTGGATATTGTTCAAATTTTGTATATTGACTGAGCATCGAAAGATTCATACATTATTTAAAGGGGTGCAAGCAGTACCCGAAATCATCCTTTAAAACGAATATTTGACTATAACTCAGAAACGATATCACACATGGAACAATAACTATAACATTTTATTCAAAACCGACTTTCAACTAACATATAGGAGGAATGAGGGGAGGAGGGAGGTTTTTAAACGCTTTGTTTGACCCCAAGTTACAATTGTGAAACCAAGTTTTTATAATTTTAAAATCTCCTTTAGCTTCTTTTTTGCGGTTTTCAGGATTTCGACTGTTAACATACATATAGTAGTGTTATCTGCATAGATAAACCAAGGTATTGTCTGAAGTCTTAATGGTAAGTGAATCATTAATTGATAGAGTAAATAAAAGAGGACGCGAAACCGTTCCCTATGGAACACCGTAAATAAATAACTGTTTGTAGATCATTCAGCATACCATCAATATTAACATATTACTTCCTATTGTTCAAATACTATTTATTATCTGGACTACCTTCGATTTGTGAATATTTCAACTATGGACTAGCCACCAAGAAACTCCGATATGGAGACCATAGATCTATGGGATGATCTACGGAACTCTGCTCTGAAAAAATGAAAATAATAATGTGAAGTTCACTGGTGCATTAATTTTGTGCAGGAGTTTATTAATTTTGCTCTTAATTTCAGATATCTTAAATAATAATAATTTCATTATTCCTTAATCAAGAACGGCATAATTTTTATTACACCATCGTTTAGTACAGTGACTTACAACACCAACATGAACACTTTCTTGAAAGTTGCAGTTTTTGTCACAAATTTGGCACCATCCTCGTAATAACTTCGCCAGTATATTTTTGTAATCGTTTAATAGCAAGTAAAAATGAAAAGGATTTAAGATATCCCAGTATACGTACTATAGCACTCATAACATATTTTTTTACAATCTGTTGTTTCGTCCACACATAACCACAATATTTTATTATGTAATGCGGATTTGTATTATTTTCGATTTGTTTCCGCACTGATGCGTATATACGTCTGTAATATTTTATGGACTGGTAACTAAAGGGTCTTTTAATAAGGGCGCTCGACTTTTAAACGCAAACAAACTCAGTTCTGTGTGAGATATGCACTCAATTGTTTGTTACTTGAAAGAAACTTTTATGGCATTGAGTGTGGAATATAACGTCATTATATTCCAAATGTGGGCCGCTACTTTACTTGGTGGCACGTATTTGGGAGGTCCAACTTTCGATGACTTTGTCGCATAAATCTGGCTGAATCTGCTGAATGGAATATGTTATGTTTATTTTCAGGGCAAAAATTATTTGTGGCTTACTCGCATAGACCTACGATTTAAGATAACCTCACAAGAAGAAATCTGAAGACGTTAAATCGCATGACCTCGGTGGCCAATTCACGTCACTGCCACCGCGTAATCATGCCCTCAAATCGCTCGTGCAAAATTTCCATCATGGCATGCACTGTGTGGCACATAGCGCCGTACAGTTAGAACCACACGTCGTTAGTATCCATATTATCCAGTTTAGGCCACAAGAAGTTACTTATCGTCGATCCTTAGAGCTAATCGTTGACGGTTATGGCAATGCCAGTTTCGTTTTGGAAGAAGTACGGACCGATGATTCATCCAGACCAAAATCCGCACCAAACAGTGAGTTTCTCGGGATGCATTTGGTGCTGGTGTATCTCATGTGGATTGATATAGCCCCAAATCTGACAATTTTGCTTGTTCACATTCCATTCATCCAATAATGGGTCTTGTCTTAAAGATGATTCATCATCATATTGGTTTATAACGTCCTTCGCCGCCTTCCAATTCCTAATTTCCATTCCTCTCTATTTCTCCACATGTCCTCGTCCAGACCTCTCTCCCGAATTTCATTATCAATGCCCTCTCTCCAGCTTTTTCGTGGTCTTCCTCGCCTTCTTCTTCCTTGTGGTTTCCAGTTTAGAATTTTTTTGGGTATTCTGTCATTTGGCATTCGCTGAACATGCCCGTACCATACGAGTTGTTTGGTTCTCATATCATCTACAATGTCATATGTTATTCCCATCATATTTCTTATTCTCTCATTTGTTACCCTTTCTCTCTTTGATTTTCCAACTGACCTCCTCCAAAAGTCCATTTCTGTGGTTCTTATTATTCTTTCTGTTCTTTCTTTTATTGGCCATACTTCACAACTATAGGTTACTATACTTTTAATTATTGAATTATATATTCTTCTTTTATTTTCTTTTGTTATTTGTTTATCCCATAGAATGCTGTTCAACATTTTAATTGCTCTCCCACCTTGAGTGTTTCTTTCCAAAATCGCTTCATCAAGTGTCCCGTCGTTTGATATTTTCATGCCTAGATACATATATTCATTGCAGTGTTTGATGTTTTGCCCGGTTGATAGAAGTAAATCTTGTTGTTGTCCTCCAATACACATGTATTTCGTTTTCTTTACATTAACTTCTAAACCCCATTTTTCATACTACTCGATAAGTTTGCGTGTCATATATTCCATATCATCGATATCTTGCGCAATAACAACTTGGTCATCCGCAAAGGATAATGTGTATAGTGTTGATGTATCATCTATTGGTATGCCCATATTGTGACATTTTCTTTGCCAAGTCAGCAATGCGCGTTCTAGATATATCTTAAATAGTGTAGGAGATAGGCAGTATCCTTGTTTAAGTCCCTTAGTTACTATAAATCCCGTTGTTATATTGTGTCCTATTTTTATTCTAGATCTGGTATTATCATACAGAGACTTTACGGCCTTTATTAATTCTACATTTATATTAGTGTTTTGTAAAGTTTCCCAGAGTATTACCAGAGGAATGCTATCATATGCTTTTTTTTAAATCCACATATAGTAGATGTACTTCTTGATTAAATGCTATCTTCTTCTCCAAGATTTGTGTGACTGTATATAAGTGATCGATTGTGAATCTTCCTGCTCTGAAACCGGCCTGTTCTTCTGCCTCCATTTCACAATATTCGTTCTCCATACGGTTCTTTAATATATTCCCATATATTCTGCTGATGGAATTTGTAACAGATATTCCTCGGTAATTGTCACATTCACTTTTATCCCCTTCCTTATGAATTGTGGATATATATGATACATTCCACTCTTCTGGTGCTTTTGATCTACTCGTACATCTTTGGAAAAGGTCTCTCAGTGAATGGTATAGTTTGTCTGTTCCATATTTTATAAATTCTCCAGGAATATTTCCTGGTCCTGGGGCTCTGCCATTCTTTAGTGATCTACATACTTCCTTAACTTCTGATATACTTATTCTTATCGGAAATCCTTGAGTAACTATATTGGGATTAACGTTTTCTATGTTTTTGCATTTTTTTCTATCTTTGATATATATTGATTCCATTATTCCAAAATATTGATTCCATGTTTGCGCTGGTATTGGTGAGATGATATCTTTCTTCCGCTCCTGTCTCATTTTCCTGAGTAGTCTCCAGCTTTCCGTACTTTTCCTACCTCCTATATATGTGTTAAGTCTAGAACATGTCGCCGCCCATTTTTCATTCTTCTTTGTATATATCATTTTTCGCACTCTTGCTTGGGCTTCCTTATATGTCAGTTTGTTATTCATATTTTTTGAGCTTCAGTATCCTCTATTTCAACCTCAACTTCGTCATCCCACCAATATGGTTTCCGCTGTTTTCCTCCTTTTTCATAGCGCCCTAATGCCTCTGATGCTGCCAACTATATACATGTTTTTATATACTCATACTCCTCTTCTATATCATCAAATTCTGTTCGTTGTAATTTGTTGTCTAATCGGGTTTTGTATAGTCTTCTTGTACTTTCTTGTTCCAGGCTACTTAAATTATATCTTATCTCTGTCTCTTTCTCTTCCTTCTCATCCTCATGCATATTTTCTTTTTGATCTCTTGTTCTTATGGGAGCAACTATCTTTGCTTTAAGGAAGTAGTGGTCACTTCCACAAGAAGTTCCTCTATTTACTCTCACATCCATGAATTTTAAGCGGGATTTTTGTTTAGTTGTTACATAATCGATAACAGTTTTTAGGTTTCTTGTTGTCTGTATCCACGTGTATTTATGAATCTCTCGATGTTGGAAATACCCATTTAGAATTTTCAGCTGGTATTGTTCGCATATTTTTATTAACCTTCTTCCGTTATCATTTACTACTTCCTCTCCAAACTTTCCAACCACGGTGTCATTGTTTTTCCTTCCCACTCTTCCGTTAAAATCTCCTAAAAGTATTATTTCTCTCGAGGTTCCAATTTTTTCTATTTCCTGGTTAACTTGTTCAAAGAATATGTCTTTATTACGTACTAGTTCGTCTTCATTTACAGCGTATATTCCTAGTATGGTCATCTTATATCCGTATATTGAGAGGCTGATCTTTATAATCCTTTCATTTATCGGTTCCCATGTTTTTATAAACTTTCTGAATCTTCTATGTATAACAATTGATACTCCCTGTTTGGCTCTGTTTTCTTTGGAGACTCCACTATAAAAGTGATCATACTTTCCCCAGTCTTCCGATCCTTTACCTTTCTTCTTCGTTTCAGTCAAGACTGCTATATCTATTTTCAGATGTTTCAGTTCATTTACGATTTCATTTATTTTTCGAGAGAGACTCTGAACATTCCATGTGCCACAAATCGTTGTCCTTTTTCTTAGCTTGGTTCGTCTTCTTGAGTTTTCCGTCCTATTCCGATGCTCCTGATTAGGTTTTTTAGGAAATGAATTTTTTACGTAGGGTAGGGAGCTGGCCTGCCGCTACAACCCTCCTCCTTTACCCGAGCTTGGGACCGGCAGTGACAACTGCTGAGCTACTCAATCCACCCCGCAGCTGTCCCAGGCAGAGTTTAAAGATGATTTTGTTGACGAAATTTGGGTCAACTTCCAACTGCTACAGAGCTCAATCAGCGAACACACGGCGTTGTCTATGGTCGTTCTCCCTTAAGTTCCTGAGTTAGTTGGACTTTATACGGTTGCAGGTCCAAGTCCTGACGCAAAATTCGCCAAGTTGAAGTCGCAGAAGGACCAAATTCTTGCGAACGTCGAGATATTGACTGTCTCGGGTTTTCTCGTACACTCCCACATATAGCAGTGAAGTATTCAGCAGATCTTACGCTTTGGTGACGTACGGGTGTTGGCTGATTATTTATCAAATCGGTTGACTCGAATTTGGCCACCAAACATCGAATAGTCGACTCGGCGCGGCGGGACGGTTGTGGCGAGGTGAAAAATCACGTAATGCGTGCGATGTTCCTCGAACTGGGCACTGATTATGAAAATAAAATTTGATGATTTGCACACGTTGTTGAACGCTCTAACCTTCCTTTGTGATTTGCCATATACTACTGACAATGAAGAATTCACAACAAATTTGACAGATGTTGCTTTAACAATATGGCCGCTATAACTTAACAAATTTAGAGCGTCCCCTATTAAAAAACTCTATACCAGTATAACATTAATGGCAGATTTTTTTTACAATTTGTCATTCTCTCCACAGATAATCACAATTTCTCTTGTGTAATTGAGATTTCTTATTCTTTAAATTTATTTTCACACAGATTGTATACACGTCTATATTTCCTGCACTGGGAACTGTATGGTGAAATTTTATTCGAAAATCAAACGGTTCTAGATATGACCAAAAATTAATTTTGATCCATTACTGAATTAGTGGTGGGAGCGTCCCGTGGGACTATTTATGAAGAATCTCGCTATCCGACCTTCATCTACTATACCCAATTGATCGTAAACTCAAGAATATATTTTCTTCTATTCTGTATATGCAAATTTCTCATATTGAAAAATTATCGTTGATATTAGCATCAGAATTTGTTTGTTGTAAGGTAATTAAAACCGATGATCGTTGAATAATTAAGGGAAGCATTAACAATAAATTATTCCCAACGAGAAACGCAACACAGCTGTCTCGGACGTCAAATATAATGAAACCGAAAGTAATCGATGGGGTGCTCATCACGAACCGCCCATCTTCGGATTCCGCCAAACTCTGCGGCCATCATTCAGGATTGAGATGAATGATTGTAACTCGGAATTAGAACTTGTTCCGATCCATTTATATTACTCTTCGGTTGAACGTTAACGGCGTTTGGCAGCGAAAATTTACTGAAAATGTGTACGGTACATTTGCGGCGCTAATACGAAAATTATCCGAGGACTTTCTTTAATAATAGCGCCCAAGTTTTAAGACAAACTTTATCGTGGTTGACGAATAAATAGGTCAGCTGTAAGGATACGGTTGGAACGATAGACGGATGGATGGGTCTGTTCAGTTCAGGGAAATGGAGAATGTTTTATTTTATTTTTGTTTATTCAACCCAATAAAATATGTTTACAATTACAGGGTAGGAATAAAAATCAAAAAGTTATAAACTAACAAGGAGAGGTCACACCCAGTGGGTCAACGATTTGGTCGAGTCTCTGTGTACTTAAAGAGGGTGTTAGGCTCACCATTTGTACAAGTTCCAAAAATTCGAACTTTCAAAAGCTGTCGTAGTGAAATAAACAGCGCGTATATTTCTTAGAGCGATGATTCGGGTTCGAGACTGTCTACCCGTGTATTTATTTTGTTCTTCTGTCCTCCTTTCTTCATAGAAAATATTTATTTGTCAACATAGTCCGATGATAAATAATATAATTACGGAATTGCTGTTTTTTAATACTAAAATGTAGTGGACATTTAGGAAAATATAGGTAGTCATTATTTTTATTTTCTAATTCGGTTTTCGACTTCAAAATTATATAAACAAATTAATAATTATTGCATAATAAACAATAATTTCTTAATTGCATTAAACGGAACAACAAATAAGTATTAAATTGTTATAGAAAACATTTACTTCTTGCTTTTTAGTTAAGTTACTTTTTTTTAAGTCGGTTTTTTTAAACTTATTATAATATACAAAGAATGGCAATAAATGAATATTAAACCAAATTTGTATCAAACTAATTTATTAAATTTAAAATTATATTTTGTGTTTTCAAAGAAAGATCTATTTACTGGAATTAATGGCATGGCTATATCTATTTATTTATTTATTTAACCAGTATATATAAAATAACAAATTTTCATCTGTAAATTCCAATAGAGGTAAGGCAATTACCTATACATATCATTAAATTATTGCACTTTTTAACGTTTGGTGCTTATGTTTCTATGTTAAGCTTCTATGCTGAGTGACAAGATATTATCTAATTTTTTAGCTTAATCTTAATAGTACTTTGAGATAGTATAGTATATATAGTATATTGAGAGACATAGTTTTGAGATTTGTTGGCAGTACATTATATGTTTTCAATTCCACAATATAGCTGTTTTTATTGTTTATAGCTTTAGTTATTTTTTGCACCTGTAAAATCTTACATATAGAAATTAATAATTAATTACTTGATTATGGTAAGTCATAATTTTATCAAGAACCAATATATTTCTATAAAGAATATTTACCAAAATAAGGAATATATTAATGTAGTATAACTTTGTGATCATTTTATAAAGTAAACAGTATTAGGCTATGATTTAGCATATGTACGTTGAACAAATGAAGGTCGAATAAATGCCTTTTCTTCTTATCATAAAGAAAATATTCTTTAGAAATATCGTTTCTAAAATTACGTAATATTTTTTATCTCGAAAAGTGTCGCGAGTGAAAACAATGAATGATTCGAACAAGAAAAGTATGCATGACTTATCAAGAAATCACGTTTTTTTACTACATTTTTATTATGGAAAGTTTGGTTAAAAGAAAATTTACAACTTGAACAGACGAAAACGGGTCATTAATCGTAATGGAAAATGTATTTCTAGATTGCACTTATGGTTTTCGGTTTTAATTGTAAACAGTGAAAAAATTTCGGCAAGACCATTTATATAATTTTTTTCTTTCCTTTGAATCTATCAATAATATTTCGTTTATTTAAGTTTTTTTTCACAACTTTCACGATACTAAAACTGCTTAATGAATGTTATTTGAATGTCAGAACGATTGTGTATTGAAAATTGCTAGAAAGAAAACAGACATAGCTCAAAACTTGACTGTTGAGAAAAAAATGAGTCAACTCAAATGTATTCCATTTTATTAGATATTTTAAGAGAAAATTGTATAAAAATAATATTTCTGAGGAATATAAATAGCCAGGAATTGGTGAACTGATGCAACGAAACACTGAAAAAAGTTAGCTAGAATCTTATGGCTGACCCTCAAGAATTTTTCAAGAGGCTCGTTTTATTTGCTGGCTCTCCTGAAAAAAAAAAAGAAATGTTCTTAGAGTCGTATCATCTTTCTGGTCAATGAGCGATATCATAGCGATTGAAAATGGAGCTCTGAGTTGATGCCTTAAATGATAAAAAAAATAATGGTCCAAGAATACATTGTTGTGGAACTCCAGAACGTGATCTGGAGTTCCACAACGTAAAAAACGTAAAAAAAACCAGATTATTTTCTTCGAATATTGTGGAAGTGATCGACAACATTCGAGAAGAACCATAATTCTTTTTCAATACACTGATCCTTCTTTAATACACAAGATAGATGGCAGTTCTCTGTAACTTGCTAGGAAAGCATTGATCCAATATTTTTATACTTTTATTCCCCTTCAAATGTTTTACATAAAGTTGAATCTTCATCTTAGCAGTAACAAGAAATTATTAGAACATACTATAAAATTTCTATTTTTTTATATTAGAAATCACCTTATGCAAATATTACACACGTTTGTATACATCAGATTTTATATTCTGCTGTAAATCTTCTTCGTGGATAACAAGGTTTATTATCAACGTACCACATCAAGGTTTCATATACCTATGTAACATTGTAAAAGTCCAAAGTATTCTAGAGGCAGTCCGCTCCACGCTTCCATATATATTTATGCTAGTGTAATTTGTGCAGACGGCGTTATGAGTCATGAGGCGTAAAGTTATGTAACAGACTATATCCACTAAAATACGAACTTAAAGTTGAATTTAAAAACAGGCGATTGCGGTGTTTTAGACAACATGTTTTCACGGGTTTAAATTACACGTGTTATAATTCAGAGATCTCTGCCAGACCTGCCAGACATAGTTGATGGATCCCAATCCATCTAGTATACTGCCCACCAGCACAAGAGTTATGTTATGAGTATGTAAATATTGAAACAAAACGGAATTACATTTTAGATGACTTGAATATATGTAAATGTGAAATAAATGTCACTGATTTGGAAGGTGATGATAGAAATGACGATTTCAATGAGTGAGATCAAGGAGTAGAGAGCACATTATTAGGACATAAGCCCATAGGTTTATAGCTAGCGGCGTAACACTGCAGTGAAGGGCTTATGGCTGTAAATAAATGCAAGCCCGTATGGATTGGTGACAAATTTTTACGCAGTAGTCATAATTGCGTTAATAATATGATTCTTCAGGCATCATCATAGCCTTTTTTAATTCATCATAGACTTACTTATGATAGAAATTTTAAAAGTTTAACCCCATTTAAGAATAAATCCCGGAAGGTGCACTAGAAAAATAAATTTTTCTCTGCATTCGTAACATCATGTTATACAGGGTGATTCAGCTAACTCGTTCATTAAAAGTTTATGAACTTCCCATTGGAATTCATTTTTTAAAATTTGGAATCAGGGGTTAGCGAGGATGATCTATTCAACTAACGTATTTTTGTTTTTCTGACACTTCCGATTATACCGGAAGTAGCTATCAACTTCCTTATTGTAAATAGAACACCCAGTATATCATTACATTTTTGAATTTCCCTACTGATTTTAAGTGAACTTTCTTAACAATGCCCTATACTTATCTTCAGCAGTTTTTGAGATATTTTAATTTCTTTGAAAAAATTAGGGTTTGCAGTATCCCATTGGAATGCTCGTCACTTATTCAAAACAAAAGTTATAGTAGCAAATATTGGGCTGTAATTAGGCGGACTATTTAGCTTTCAGGTGATATGTAGTTTGATATTTTATTATTTACAGGGTGTCCAAAAAATTTAGTTCATTCTGACAAACTTCAACTGCTCAGAAGTCAATTTTCTTAAACGAAACACCCTGTATTTTATTGCTTTTTGTGATGGAGAATTGAGTTATATTTCAATCTGTGTTAGGATTCCCTATACCTATCTGCTACCGTTTTCTTGCTATCGAGGTATTTTTTATTCGATACCATAGTTTTCCATTTTATTAATTTACTTCTGACCAGAAGTAATGCGCATTGTCTTAATTGTCAATGTAAACATCAGAGTAGATGTCAAAGTGAGAAATCTTACATAGAATTATAAATTATGGAAACGTGTATTATGGAAATCCAACAGGAATATTCAAATGAAGACATATTAAATTTATTTTTCATTCATGGAGAATGCAAAAAAATTATTGAAAGGACTTGTCGTTTTTTTAACGAGAGATATCCACATTTACGGCCTTTAAACAAAACTGCCTTCAAGAGAATAGAAGCATATTTTAAACGATTTGGAACTGAGGTTACTAGAACACGCCCCAAAGATGTTACTGGTGACGAAGGCAACCAAGTAAATATCTTGGCATATTTCAATGCAAATCCACATACGTCGATTAGAGCTGCGTCACAAGATTTGGGACTATCTTACTCGTCAATACAGAGAATTCTTGAAAAACATAAAATGCATGCTTTTTCCATTTTAAAACTGCAAGTTCTCCACCAAGGTGATGAGGTACGACGTGTGACATTCTGCGAAAGCATTTTATTAAAAACGCAAGAAGACCCACATTCTTTGAACAAAATTATTTACACCGATGAGTCAAAATTTAACAGAGAAGGGATAATAAATAGGAGGAATTGGCATGTTTGGGCAGAACAAAATCCACGAATGGTGCGTGAAGGTAACTTTCAAAATACATTTAGTTTTAATGTTTTTTGTTTGATGATGGATAATCGCGTGTGTTTTGAAGTGTATGATGAAAATTTAAATTCTCGTAAATACCTGGAAATTCTTAGAACGATGGTTTCAAATTTTGTGGAAAATTTGCTACTAAATATTCTAAATACGTGTTGGTACCAAATGGATGGCGCTCCAGCCCACTCAACCCATGAAGTTTACCATGAGTTAACAAATATGTTTGAAGATCGCTGGTTTGGGCTTAATGGTCCGACTCTATGGCCTCCCAGATCACCCGATCTATCACCCCTTGATTTTTTATGGGGTCATATCAAGAGTAAAGTCTACTCAGCGCCCGTCAATACCAGAGATGACTTATTACATCGAGTTAGAACTGTCTTCACCGAACTAGATGAAGGAATGGTATTGAAATCTACGACCGTTGAGATTAATAAACGAGTTTTATTGTTCTTAGAACACAACGGACGGCACATAGAATAGTTGTTACACCAATAAGACCCAATTGTTAACATTTAGTTATTATTGTTATTATGTTTTATTGTTTAGGCTAATGTAAGTTCCAAATCGTTTAAAATATGCTTTTTATTCATGATGATTTTTTTTGTTCAATAATTTTGCACCATTGTTTATGATAAAAAATTAATATAAATGTTACGTTGTTTTAATTTTCATGGCCCGTTGGTCAGAAGTAAATTAATAAAATTGAAAACTATGGTATCGAGTAAAAAATACCTCGATAGCAAGAAAACGGTAGCAGATAGGTATAAGGAATCCTAATACAAATTGAAATATAACTTAATTCTCCATCACAGAAAGCAATAAAATACAGGGTGTTTCATTTAAGAAAATTGACTTTTGAGCAGTTGAAGTTTGTCAGAATGAACTAAATTTTTTGGACACCGATAATAATAATAATAAAATATCAAACTACATATCACCTGATAGCTTAGTAGTCCGCCTAATTACAGCTCAAAATTTGCTACTATAACTTTTGTTTTGAATAAGTGACGAGCATTCCAATGGGTTACTACAAAACCTAATTTAAAAAAAAAAATTAAAATATCTCAAAAACTGCTGAAGATAGGTATAGGGAATTGTTAAGAAAGTTCACTTAAAATCAGCAGGGTAATTAAAAAATGTAATAACAAACTGGGTGTTCTATTTAATATAAGGAAGTTGATAGCTACTTCCGGTATAATCGTAAGTGTCAGAAAAGCAAAAATACTTTAGTTGAATAGATCGTCCTCGCTAACCCCTAATTCCAAATTTTAAAAAATGAATTCCAATGGGAAGTTTATAAACTTTTAATGGACGGATTAGCTGAATCACTCTGTATACATTGTCAGCAAACTCATACTAAATTATGTATTTCATATAGGATATATATAATTTTATAAAATAGCATTTTTATTGATCTCATTGTAGGGTTTTACAGATTTATTAAACTCCAAAAGTCTAAATTACACCTTGATATTAATATTAGAAGTTTTGTTTAATATTCATCTAAAGATATAGCCATAAGGCCTATTGAAATGGATACTCAGTAATTGGTGAGATAATAAAACCCATACTTCTGGAACTTAAAAATGTCTGCAGGCAAACACAGAACCCCAACGAAAGCCTAAATAAGACTTAGAAACATTTAATTTTGGATGCTACAATGCAAGGAGCACCTTCAACAATGACAATGACTAGGTATGACAAGCGATATTTACTTACAATAATATGAATACCATATTTATTTTCTTGTTCTAGAATCTAGATGTTCAGGAGTTGGGCATTGAACCTGGCAGTTTTTGTAAAAGAGCCCTGATGAAAAATATATGATAAGCATTAAAACATGTAATACGGTTTTTAATTAACTAGTCAAGAAATCCACGGTAAAAAAGACAAAGAGCGCAAGCAAAGTTAGAGGAACAATTATTAAGAGAAGATAAAGTATCTGATGCAAGTCATAAATCAAAATAACCTTATTTATTGCATATTATTTAATTAGTTTTTATACTTATGTATTGTATTGAATAAACTAAAAATTCTCAGAGAATTTACATATGTATAAATAATTTACAATTCTCGCAAACAAATATGTAATTTAAAAATACAACTTAACTTTAAGTACGCGAAATAAAAAAGTTCCAAAGTACTTATATCGTAACTCTCCATTTACAGAGATATAGAAGTATTTCCCGATTTTCTACGTCACTGTATATCATCAAATAATACTAAAAATAACTGAATTTCACGAAAACAACTTGACTGTAATTTAATTTATAAATAATCACAACGAATGTAATATAATACTATTTAAATTAATGTAAACATGGAATATCTCTGAATAAATGTAAATTCTCCAGATATTTCCTTTCGTCCAATCTTCCAGAATTAATAGATGAGATAGTGTAACCGAAAATTCCACAAGAGCGATGGCCGGAATGAAAGCTGGCGAAATCCAAATTTTACGAGACCAAATCTGCGGTGTGGCTGGGAGATAAGCAAGATTCGGACCTCTACGTTTGGCGAAAGGGTCAGCGCATAGCAATAAATTATATATTTACTGATAGGGATTTCCGCATTCATTTTTGGCCATTTACATACTATTAGAGTCCAGTAATATTTCACAGAGAACAGAATATACAGAACTGGCAACTACAAATCTTGAATGAAAGCTACTTATACTCGTAAATGGTGAAAAATAGGAGAAATTGAAAACTTCACGTTCTAGAAAGAAACAACTTCTATTTACGTTGTTGCCACTAACAGCTCTTGACTAGATGCTACTGGAGAGCAAATTTTTAAGCAATACAGGAGCGAGGATGCATATGGTAATAACTAGCGACGGAATAGCTAACTGGTTATGAAAATGGGCGTTATTTAAACTCATCGATATCTAGAGCCACCGAAGGACGAGACGATGCAAAATCGATGACGGTATATTTTGTTAACTGAATTGTGTCCAAGTTTGATTTAGTTCCTTAATTTTGCGTCTCTTTCTCTCTGACACCTAAATTGTTATTTAGGTGCCAGAGTGGTCCCTAGTCTGGCAAGGTCCTCTGCAATCAGATTTCCCTTAATGCCATTATGCCCAGGTATCCATAAGAGTTCCACCGGTCCCTTCCCTGCCAAGTGGTTCAATGCTTCATAGCAATTATAGACCAGCTTCGACTTTGTCGTTGATGAATTCAGGGCTGCCAACGCCGCCCTGCTATCCGAGCAGATACATACCTTCTCCTGGGTGTGATTTTGGTCGCCCCCCAGAACACCGTATGTATTTCCAACTAGCTCGGCCTGGAGTGCGGTAGTGTATTTGTCCAAGGGGAAGGTTTTACCTATCCCGTCGCGTCGTCTATACACCCCCGCATCCGCAGTCGTGAGTACATAGCCAATAAAGTGGGCTATGTGGAATAGGCCCTCTGTCACTATTCATACTATTTTTACATTTTTCTATTTCTAAACTTTCAAATGCATCTAGCTATCTTGCGTTTGTTACATTCCTAATTAATCTTAAGTTGCTAATATCTATCTTATGGTTGTTCTCGAATGCATGTTGGGCAACACTAGACTTATCTATTCTACCATATTTGAGATGCGCCATGTGCTCTTTGAACCTGGTTTGAATAGATCGTCTGGTCTGTCCAACGTACTTTTTACTACAGTCGTTACAGCTAACCACCGTCATTCCTATATCTTTAAAAATCTTACTACTACCACGAGTGAATCGAGGATCGTAAGGAATAGACACATATTTTTCTGGATGTTCTCTTTCAGTTTGAAAGGTCGAAGAATTTCGAAGTGTTTCTTTATATCTACGTTTCCTCATCATTTTTTCAACTGTATCAATAGAATATCCATTACACTCAGCTATATCCTTGATTAGCGCTTTTTCTTTTGCAAACCTCTCTTTATTGAGAGGAAAGCTTAGAAGGCGATGGACTAGAAAATTGAGGCTCGCCATTTTGTATTGAACACAATGGTGGGAATCATTGGGGATATATCTGAGAGTACTAGTGCCTTTTCTCTATATATCGAATTCCAACTTATTTTCGCTATTTCTAATAACTAATACATCTAAAAAATGGTAGTTGCTCATTAGTTTCAACTTCGTATGTGAATTTTACTGACGCGAAACGGTTATTTAATTTGGAAACGAAATTATCAATGTTCATAACTTTTGTGTGAAATACTGCAAACACGTCATCCACATACTTAAGCGAAACCCTAGGGAAGTAATCCATTTCTTGTTTTGCTTCTGTTTCAAATCTATTCATGAAGAGACTGGCAATGAAAGGTGTTCACTTTTTTCACTTTTCATTCTTTTCTTGTTCACTTTTCATTCTTTTTCTAATATAATATCATATACATTACATTCAAAATTCATATATTCGTATATTCATATCGTTGAAAGCGAACTGATTTTCCAGGCTACATATGCGAGAAAATATTTTCTTTCACCTATATATGTTTCATATTGCTTTTCGCACAATGCGCAAATCCTTCCTTTATTATTCTTTTATTATCTGATGACGTCTGCTTACTTTCCACAAAATTAAATTCCTGTGTCGCACGTTATTTTGCTCGTTCCAGGCTTCTTCTATACAGGAAATAATAATACAATATTGGGGAAGGTTATGCCCCTCCTTGGGGTTGCTTTAACATTGCTCCCTACGGCTTATTGACTTTTTCGAGCGAAATCCCTCCAATGCGGATATTGAAGCGAAGTCGATGTCAGAGATATTTTTATATTTCCATGTAATCTCAACTGAACCTATTGGGATATTGAGAGGAGAGGCTATCTTTGCTGCATTTTAATTAAAATTGATTCTCGATTCGTCGTATCGGTTTTTATTAATTCATTAAATATCAATTGAAATCACTAAGAACTGATCCGAAGAATTATAAAAAGTAAATAAAAATCCGACAAGTACGGAATTTATTTCAGGAGATATCTCGCAGGATTTAAAAGTATTAGCGTAGGCTTTTTTGATGATCGTAATAGTTGACAGATTCGTTCACAGCTAAGGGAATAATTTAATCTCACTTTTTCTTTAAAAAATATAAAAATCTGCGATATGAAATTATATAATAAAAGACGGTGATAGTCAAATAAACAAATAAACAAAAAGCAAAAATAAATATATTCAAGAAAGAAATAATTGAATGTCAGCTTGTGACAAAAATAGTAAAGTAAATACTGTGGAATTTTCTTTTAAACTGTTGTAACATTCTTTCATGAATAATTCATTGAATTATTATGAATAAAAAAATTGGGCCCTCACCATTATTATTACATTAAAGATCTTAGGTATGCAATTGAAATTGTAACATGTTTATACAGTGGCGGCGCTAGCATTATTCTGCGGTTGGGCGAAAATAGGCAGGAAATACCTAGGGTGGGCGAGGGCGTTAAATATATTATTTTATGCGCGAGTATGATATAAGAGGTGGGTTATAAGAGGTTGGGCGACTGGTTGGGCCAAAACGATTTTGCCTGGGCGCTCGCCCACTCGTGTCCACCCCTGTTGCCGTCACTGCTTATGGATTACTACCGCAAAATCGGCACATTTTAGTATTCACTAAGAAATAGATGGCCAAATGGATTTCGTTTCAAATTATCCGAAATCAAAGAGCCACTACTATTATGACCGTAGTATTTACAATTCAAATATTATCTTTTTAAAGGGTAGTTCTTGATACTCATTGAATTGATATAACTTTTTACTTAACAGCACCCCAGTATATGTAAAGGAGGAATAAAAGCTTTTTAATTACTTACTTAAGGAACCCTGACTAGAACTCTCTACAGAAAATTCATCAAATTAAAGAGGCAGAGATACACTTTTTATTATCTTGAATTCTATCCCTTTCGTTTTTGATAAAAAAAAGAAAAAAGGAAATAAAAGTGCAAAGAATAACATACTTAAGTGTAATGTTTGATTACTTGCATAACTACTATAAATTCGCGGTTGTAACCACTTATAATATTCAGTATTCACGTAATATTAATTTCAACGCTATTTGCCGAATAAAAGACTCTCTTATTTTGCCGATAAACCGAACAGTCTACCTGAGCCTAGCCATAAAAACAAGCTACTGTATGTTTTGAGATTTTTTATTTCGCAAATAGCGATGAAATAAACTATACATTGATGATAAACAATACACATTACGAAAAACTCGTTTTCATGTTAATTATTTTTATACGATATTTAAAAAACCGTGTGTCTATAATAAAATAACAGATAGTAATTTTTTTATTTTCTCTTTTTCTTATAAAATAATTGCATCTAGTGTATCGGAGGAACACAATAAGTTGGCTAATCTTGTAGTTAATTGTATACATTTCCAATGTAACTAAACTCAGAACTTCTATATATGTATTATCTATTAAAAGTTTGTTCAAAGTCCATTGATATAGTTTTTAGTAAATTTAGTTTTTCTCTAGATGATACACAGCTAGGAAACTGCATTTTCTAACTCTGTATCACAAAATTCCTAAGTTTCCTAGTTTTTTTCGTATACTGAGGTCAATTCTAATGGAAACAGAAGAAGAAAATCAACATTATTGTCAAAATTTATTTTATAAAAAAACATGCACACAGTAAAAAAATAAACAAGAAAAACAAATGACCCTAAATTTACAACAAAATGATGTAATTTGAACTTACGTCACAGAGATCGTATAACATAGAATAAACCTTATCTCAGTTTAAATATTTCGAATGCTTATTTGCACGAGTCTGTCTACGAATTAAATTAAAATCCCTCTGTTTTAACTTTTAAAACATATTTTATTTAAATATTAACCTATTGATATCGGTACGCCAGGTTTGCTTGGGGTTTCTGTTCTCGCACTCTTTGAACTGGAACTTCCTGAAAGAAATCAGTAAAGAATCCATAAAAATATAATCATGAGAGAAAAGTTCGTGTTAGATAGAAATAGACTGAAGACATTAAAAATTAAGCAGAAGATCGCAAGCAATTAAGCAATATACACTCACCAAATATATTGTATATATTCTGATAATTTGTTTTTCTGGTAATTGTAAATAAATTATATTATATTCTCACATTTATTATATAGACATATACAGTATATCAAACATGTTTCTTTGATAACTATTTACTAGAGTTTTACCTGAAGGTATTGTTGACTTTGTTGTGGTTGCAGATGCTGAGTGGGCTGCTGCTGAAGCTGTTGCAGTTGTTGTGGCTGCAGCTGGTGCAGTTGTTGGTATTGTGGATCTGGTCTTGGTACTTTTACTACAATATCAGTGGGTTCTCTGGTAACCTACGAGAAAAATTTCATTTCTAAAATGTCTTTAGTTGTAATAATAACTCCACTTTATCGAAGTGCTATATCTCCTAAAGTAAACAATAAGCACATAGCCTGTGGACTAGTTTCTAATAGGAAACTATGATGTACAACTTCATATATAATTATGTATTATTCGTATTTTATTAATTGTTATGCACGGACTACATTACTGATTTCTCCTATTGTTTTTATTTCGAAACGACTTTAATTGGTAACAGTATACATTAGGAGTAACTTAATAATATATTTATGGTATTTGTATCCGTTCCATTTATCCACTGTTACGTAAGATTAATGTTATATCCTGTTATTTCTGATATTTCTCATGTAACATTTTGAATACGGCTCAAAAACCATTAGCAATTCAGTCAACATGGAAAAGGTAACAAGATAGCATATATTGAGACATGCGAAACAGGAAATTGTTTAGTAAAAACGCAACGCAGTGCTTTGTGTATGATTTGATATTTTAAACATTAACTGTCTTGTATGTACGAGTAGGTACATGGATTTTGTTTCTAAATTCAGTCGGGCAACGGGATTCAAACCTTTCCAGTAAATGAAATTAACCCGACTATATTCAATGTATATGAAAAAGCGTCGTCTAAAGATATACAGGGTAGGTACTTGCATACTATGTTCATCTCACTAGTTTAAATAACTAATGTGATAATATTTACAGATAATCAATTTATTTTTAACCAGGAATCATACTATATTTCAGTAAAAAGATATGTATGTATAAATTTCTATGTTTAACTATTAAATATATAGGGGCTACTTAAAGCTCATTACCCAATGTATCAATCAAAATATCAAGAAATATACATCATTTCACGCACGATTCTCCAGCCAAGTTGACATCTTTAGAGATAATTCAAATGAATTTATCTCAGTTTTAGTACAAAAATAATGAAATAATGTTATTTACGTGTTATAAAATAAATAAGTTATACGATGTAATGGAGATACAAAATTAATTAATATACTTAAAACATGAGAAATACAATTTTAATAGAAGACTGTATTGTAGCTGATGCAGACTAAGACTGAAGAATGTAGCTGATGCAGAATATTCATATAGAATGTTCTACGCTTTAAATAAATGAATAACAGGATGAGAAAAAATTTGGTAAGCTTACATAACAAGAAATAGTTCCTTTTGTGATTTAATTTAATTTTCTTCCCGATTTCTTATTTACATTAACGAGTTATCAACTTCTTATTTTAGAAAAAGTTGATAATGCTTACAGGCCACTTTTTGCGTTATTATATTATTGAATGAATATCATCGCTTGTCAGAAAAAAACAATTGCATTTTTTTTCTAATAAAGAATTTTGCTAATAAATTGTTTGCATATGATATTCTCCACATCCATTGTAGTAAAACTTATAGTAATTTGATTTTAGTAACAATTGTTGTATTTGATACAGTTATAATCACTAGAATAAATAAGAAAAATAACAATTAACTGGTTTGGTAGCCAGTTTTAAAAATACAGGTTGTCCAAAACATCATACCTATGGCGTGTCGTATATGTACGTGGCCCATAAGTATGATATATACAGGGTGGAACGTAAATAACGCCGCAAGTCATAACTCTATTATTAATAATCCGGTTTTAAAATTGAAAGAAGACAATCAAATGATTGTTTACAGACTATTATATAGCATTCACTGAATTTTTATAGAATTTCATTTGAAGGTCACGCGATATTCAACTTTTCTTATTTAAATCGCAACCTATATATTTTATGTAATTAAAAAAAGAATATTTTTATATTTCTAATGATGTATAATAAGTCGTATTTTAATAGACGCATGATTTAGAAAATAATAAATTATTTATTAATTTATAAAAATTTTAAAATATGATAAGATGGCTATAAATTGAAAACCAAATGGAACATGGCATAGTAAAATGTAATTTGACATCACAATAATAGATTTCATCATCATAATAATAGATTTCAAAGAATAATTTGTGTAATATAATAAATTTAAACAACAACGAACAATATAAATTATGTTCAAAATGTCTGCCATTTTGTTGAATACATACTCGTAGTTCACATCTTCTTTCTATTCCATTAATGAAAGAAGCAAGTAGCTATAATTCTCTGGATCAAAATTTTGATCCTTTTAGATAGGGTCAGATATGCCTTGAAATTAAAAGCCAATTGGAGCATGACAATTTAAAATGTCAATGCGTTCTTTGACTTAAGACTATTTGTTGATTAACGATAAGTTTTGTAAATCATCTTGATAATTGTTACTTTTGTTCAAAAAAGTTAATAATGAATAATAATAGTGAATTGACAGACATGATTCAAGTATATTTTGAATGTAGAAGAAATAGTTATGTAGCTGCAAGACTATATAGAGAGTGTTTTGCTGAAAGAGAAGCATTCATATTTATATTGTTCGTTGCAAGAGAATTTATATTGTTCGACATTGTTTAAATTTAGTATATTACACTTATTATTCTTTGAAAACTATTATTGTGATGACAAATGACATTTTATTATGGCATGTTCCAATTGTTTTTCAATTTAAAGCCATCTTGCCATGTTTTAAAATTTGATGAATTAATAAATAATTTATTATTTTCTGAATCACACGTCTATTAAAATACGACTTATTATACATCATTATAAACAGAAAAATGTTTTTCTCTTAATCGAATAAAAAAATATATAGGTTGCCATTTAAATAAGAAAAGTTGACTATCGCGTGACCTTGAAATGAAATTGTATAAAATCTCAATGAATGCTATATAATAATCTGTAAACAATTATTTAATTATCTTCTTTCAATTTTAAAGTCGAATTATTAATAACAAAGTTATGGCTTGCGCTTTTTACGTTCCACCCTGTATAATGCTTTAATGTAACTTAAGATTTTTAAGTGAAATCGTGAAACATATTAATAGTTTATTCTAAAATGACACTGAGTATAGTCTTATAGAGCTCCATCCTCAACCCCCTTTGGCCGATATTTCCCCTTTTAAACATTTTATGTAACATGACGCATATAGTGTTTTATTTAAACTAATTTTCTGTACGGAACTCTCTGTTCAATAAAATAAGGCTTTTTGAATTCTGTAATTTTTTATCAAATAAATATTGATAAAGTAAGTGTATTTGTATGATCAAGTAAGTTCTGGAATCCTAAGCGTTTTCGTTTATTTGCCTAATATCAATATGATCTGATTTGTCTATTAAAAATAGTTTCGCATTGTTCAATATTTACCGCAAAACCGTATCGTTCTCTGTGGCTTAAAAAATATTTTTTGTGATAAAACTAGTGATTTGTCGTTTATTGACAATAAATATACTTTGACGACCGTTTTAATAATGATAATTTAGAGAACCTAAAGACATTAGAATGGATATAGAAAGAATTACAGATGTTAACATTAATAGAATGTGTTGATAATGAAAGGACAAGAACATCAGATGAGAAAGGTAAAAATAAGACCATCACATTTCTCAGTTTATGATTAATGGTTCATAAAATAAAAGAGTAATATCGATAATTTAGAATATTCTTCTAAAGAGAACGTTCTAATTTTGGTACGAAATTCATTTTAGAGTATGCAAATGTACTGTATATATTAGCTCTTATTTAAGATGGTCTGTAAAGCCTACAAAATACGATACAATTAGTAATAATTTTCGCTTACATTATATCTTCTAAAAAAAAAAGAAAATTACTCGTCTAAAATTCATTTTCAATTTTCGAGAGCTTAACAACGATGATCCAGATCAACAACTAACTAATATTCTGGAAAATCGTGCTTGGCTAATAGATCCCAAAAGGATTCGTTGTTTATGTGTATACATTAAAAAATATTTCTCATGATGAGAAAACGTTTGTTCTAATCGAACAGTTAACATATAACTCTAGATATTGGATGATGGAAAACTAACATTCAATATTGGAAACCTAAAAGCCACCGTTTGTACTTGTTAAGAAAGTTTGCGCTTTTTAAGAGGCAGACGAATTTCTGCCCCCATTTCTGTAACGATAATGAAAGTGGGAGGAACATTTTGGTTGGAACTAAAATAATCAAATCATCACACCATATCTTTGATAATACAGGAACTAAAAGACGTTACTTGGATTTTTTTATAATCTATTTCCAGAGTTTCGAAAACTATTTCATCATGATGGTAACCATAAGGAAATTAATAAAGACATTTAGTATAGCAGGATAACGCTACATGATAGTTTACAGGGAAAGTAAAGGTCCATCTAGATCAAGTGTTTTCCAGAAGGTGGGCCGGTGAACGCGGTGAATCTGATTAGCCAACTTATTCCTCTTATTTAATCCCACTTGATTATTTTTATCGGGTTATTCGTATTCGAGGATCTGCTTTAGCAGGCTAGTATAAAACAAAAAAAATTATAAAATAACCATAGATTATTTTAGACAAGATATTTTAGGAAAATTGAACAATGACTATTACATTCAAGAAGTAACCGGTCACCAGTTTTAATATTCACCTTAAATATTATAATATTTTAAAATTTTATTTACAAAAAAATTTGGAAATATTAAGTATGTTATTTTTCATAAGAAAATGATGAATTCAAATAACCTCATATCGAGGAATAAAACGTCCACAGTAAGAGCGAAATCATAATTTATTTCCCTTAGTTTCATCGGTTTTTCTTGAGGAATTATATCTACGACACGGAATGATCAAAATGTACTCAGTCTTACACAACTCACCTCAGCTTTGAATCCTTCCTTGGGATCTGCCGTGTATTGCACCGTCCGGATGTATCCATCCGAATCCACGACAGAATAACTACCCGTGATCTTATTGCCGTCCCTCTGCTCCTTTCTATTCTGATAGTTCGTGAAGAGGTCGTCCTTCACGTCGAATCCAAATTGGTAATTCTGATTTGGCTGGAACATTAAGTGAATTATTAGTTGCCGTGGATTCACGCGGTTCATTGGAGGGAGATTTTAACATGGATAGAGACGTCGACCCTGAAGATAATTTATTGGGGATTTGCCCGATTAAATCCTCAGATTTACGGGACGTAGAAGGTGAAATATGCCGTACTAAATAATATGTTCTTTTTGAAGGGTTTCAGGCGAACTTGGCTTGCGCTCGTTTGTTTATTTATTAAATACACTGCACTGCAGATGCAGAACTACACATACATACATACATACATACAGTGCTTTAGTGAAATAATTGGAGATTCATCAAGTTAAGTAACTTGATGTTTTTATAAATTACTTGACTTGACTTGAAAACCAAGCTTTTCAAAAATCCGCTACTTGACTTGACTTGATTTTCCATCGTTACTGCTTGACTTGATATCAAGTTAACTTCAAGTTACTTAATATTACTTGATAACCAAATAACCATTCAATTATGTACGAGAACGTGCGAATTACGACTGCAAGATATTGCTTGCCTTAGCAATAAAAGCTATAAGAAGAATCTTGAAAACAGTCTAGCAAAAAAATTGAAAAATTCTGAACATTTACGTAAAGATTCTGAGAAATTTTGTAATATTGTGAACTTGAAAATGGCTATGCCAAAACTTGATGTCATAACAAGGTGGAATTCAACTTTCGAAATGCTATGGTGGAGCTTAAATATGAGAAGGGCTTTGAACATCTTTTGTGATAATATAGACAACTTAAAGACTCTCAGCCAATAGATACAGAATGGTCGGTAATGGAGAAAGTTTGCAAATACTTAAATATTTTTAAAACTATTTCCACATCATTAGAAGGTGAAGCCTACTGTACACTTCCAATGGTGATAATTCGTATAAATATGCTTCTGGATAAACTTGAAAAATGGGTTATAGAACTCGACAATAACCTAGATAGAGATGAATGTGATGAGAAAATAATATATAGCATTCAAGCGGCAAGGGACAAAGTCATTAAATATTACGAGAGAAGTAACTGGATATACTGTGTTGTTTTAATCTTAGACCCCCGACATAAGGTGGAAACATTCTCCAATACAAATTGGGGAAAGGAGTTGCAGATGGATGCAGTCAAGCATTTTGAAGAAATTTTCAAAACAATGTATTTTAGGTCCAATTCACTGCTCATATCATCTTCATCTTCAAAACTAGATAAAAATAATGATTGCGGTAAATTTGACATTGATCTACCAAGTTTTATTTAAGAAATCTCCTATCAACCCAGAAGATGAAATGGCTTGGCTCTATGAAATAGACAAATATCTTTCTGATTCACGAGCTAACAGTTGTGAGGATATTTTAGAATGGTGGAAAAGACACGAAAGCGTTTTTCCAAACTTGGCCATAATGGCCAAAGATTTTTTATCAACACCTGCATCTTCAGCTCCTGTTGAAAGGCAATTTTCCAGGGCTGCTCTAACTATTATAAAAACCCGTAACCGATTAGGCGATAACTCTATTAGAAGTGTCATGTGCCTTAGATCGTGGATGGCAAACGATGATAATAAAGATTTCTTTTAAATTTTGATATTGCTACGATGTTACTGAAGAAGACGAGGGCATACATTGGAAAATCATTTTTATCATTATCAGTTTCATTATTTGGTTTAATATTTTAGAATAATATATTATGTTATTAATATGCCCAATAAATAGTTTATTATTAGTATTTTTTACATTTATATTTATATATTTATTATATAGATTGTAATTAAAGAAGTACTTGAAATATAACTATTTGACTTGAACTTGACTTGATTTCAAGTCAAGTCAAGTGAAGTAGCTTGAAAGTCGAGTCAAGTTGTGCATCCCTAGAGATAATGAATAAATTTGTTAAAAATTCAAACATCATTTTTTCGGAAAAACTCTTGGAAACGTTATGTATTATTTCCAGTTGAGCATTTTTTCAAATATAATTAATGCAATCAGGAATTAGGATTAGTTTAGGACGTAGGACGTCATCTATATATTTTTAATAACAAATTCCTTGTTTTACATTTTACAAATTTTAATTATATTTTAAAAATGCACAACGAAAAATAAAACTTGACGGGTTCGAGTTTTTGCTAAAAGTAATTCCTATAATTTTTAACGTTACTTCAGGACGTTAAAGGGCAAAAATTTAATCGTCTTTCGTATCATAAATAGATGCATTCTGTAATAAAATTTGCCGATTAAAAATCTTACAAAACAAATTATATTAAACAAGGGTATATACAAACTCCATTCTAGATGACTGATCCATATATATTAACAGAAAAATATCTTTATTTCTTTTGCAATGAGCTAAAAAATTTTCAATGAAAATTACACAACAGCATCAGTGGTGTTGCACTCGGGTAATATCGCTGCAACTGAGATGACATCCCGCATACTTGAGGTATTTGAATTGATGTAGGTGCAAGGAATCCAGTGCAATTCATTTTAGCTTTGCGATCGTATTTGAGTATCTACCCATTATATAGGTAGGTATACATATTATATAAGTTATTATACCTTCTACGTAGCTATTTATATATAACAACTCTATTGTTAATGCATTCAAGGGAGCAACTCTAGTTCTCATCCAGCTGGTGCTATTTTTTATTTTAAGTTATACAATCTAAAACTGCTAAATATGTGGAAACTTCCATATATATTCTAATAAAAACAAATGAGAAGTAAAACATTATATTTGAGGTTATCCTTTAAAAAGGTGGACAGAACATGAAGATTTTAAGTTGAGAGTAATTTTATTTTATCTATAATTTTATTGTACCTGGAAATTTGATGCTCTTTCATAGTACACTCGATCAGTACATGTCAGTCAGTATCTATGGCTACCAAACATCCAATGGTTAATGGAAATGATTTTATATTGTACATAAACAGAATCTTTTTTCGGAATTCAGCCTTGAGAGACAAATTATAAAGGGCCATTATTCTCACTAAGTGAATCGGAATTTATCTCATATTTCAGTTTCTTTTCTGACAAAAGATGTTCTTTCTTTACTAGCATGTATAAAATATCAAAGTAAATTGAAAAACAATTTTCAGGGCCTCCTCTCCTTCGTTTAGCAGGGGATACTTTTATGATATAATTGATATTTTGCATACTCTTTGATCTTGTAACTTATTTATGGAATTTTTTAAGTACATTCTCAGCGAAATCCATTTGTTCTTAATGCTCATCTGTAGTTGAATTTATTTTCTTGTTGGTGTAACGGAAATTGGGGAACAACTGTAATTTTAAGTATAACGACACAGATGCCTAAACGATTAAAAAGTGTTTATAAATAACATTAATTCAGTATTAGAGAGCGTAAAGTCTAATGCACTTGCACAAATGCCATGTTATTAATGTTACTAATATGTATGCATTATGATATAACGAGAAATTTTTTTCTACTATTGATTATCGTTAGACACTTTAACGCTTTCTAAATTGTGAAAACGCTCATATGAGGTTTATTAGCGAATAAATATTGTAATTTATCGCCCCCTTTTATTACTTTAATGTTAAACAGTACACGATACAATGTTTAATATTAATTGAATGAAAGAGTGTTTCAGTAATGCACTTTTATTTATTGTATATTAAGACTGATGCGATATAGTTTTAATCGATGGTTATCTAATAACAGTTATTTGAATTTGCTACCCGTTACTAAATAATTTTAGCAGCTTTGCTATCCCGTGTTTAATTAAACGTCTACGATACTACATTTTTGAAGAATATTAAAACTTAAAAATGGTGTAAAATTTCACTATTTCTAGTGTAAAATGTAACACCAGTGTAATTAATATTTTACACCATCGCGAGAAAAGAAGTATGTGGAAAACATAAAGAAGAGAAGAGATAGAATGGTAGGCCACTTGCTGAGACATGGGGGAATAGTCCGCGATATTTTAGAGGCAGAAATAGGAGTGAAGAAAGGCCTAGATTAGACTACTGCTCGCAAATAGTAAGGGATGTAGGCTGTAGCACAATTAGCGAAATGCGTAGGTTAGCACAAGATAGGAGAAGCTGGAGGTTAGCGTCCAACCAGTCTTGGGACTGATGACCTCATGATGATGACTATTATAATTGTAAACTTTTATACATTTTGGGTATAAAACGTATAAATACATAACAACATAGTACACTTTAGTCTACGTGGGTAGATTATAATCCCTGTCCGGTAACTATTCTAGAGTATGAGACTACATAGATGAGTCTTCACGAAACGTGAAGAAATATAGCTGTTCGTGATTTCTACTCGTAATTAACCAATCTATGCTCAAGTTCTATGTGTCTCAAGAAGCAAAATTTGATTGCATCGGCTAGGTTTATTAAAATTTTTGGCCAAGAAGGCTGAATAAAATGTTGAATCTTATATATCGCTGGGTGATTTCACCGAATAGATATTATGTATATATACCTAACCTATTTATTTTTCAGTACGATGAAGTAAACAAGGGAGTATCAATGCATATTTTCTATATGTCATTTCACATTTATTGTCTACTAATTATTTAATGCTTTCAGACCAATTTGATATGAAATTATGAAATTTTGGTCAGTTCCTAAATTTTCTATACTTAAAAATATGTAATAGAAAATACCCGACAATTATATTCACGGATGTGAGAAAATGGGGTATTTTGGGATACATTTAACGCAAACTTTTCGTGTGCGTTGTTTTTTAATTTTTGGGAAGAAAATATAAACATGTATTTCTGTAGAAATTCGATAGGCTACGGCTTCTTGAGTAAACTCGATTTAAAATCTTTATAACAAGCTCTACAATAAAACTTCTACTAGCAAAATATATTCTTTAATATGT
Organism: Rosalia funebris; assembly: GCA_037954035.1. NCBI lineage: Eukaryota > Metazoa > Arthropoda > Insecta > Coleoptera > Cerambycidae > Rosalia > Rosalia funebris. The sequence continues at coordinate 40,973,697 of JAZFAV010000015.1, forward strand.
GCCACGGGAAATATTGCAAATCCTTGACATTTAACAGAAACGTAAAGGATTGTTAAGCTTGTGGGTACACGTGGCTCTACATCTGCCTATTGATAGCCGTGATGGTATTTCTATATATTAGTTTTAAGTTGTGTAAATATTATGAAGTAGAAACTCTTGTATATTAGCTAATTCTCGAACAAGGAACCAGGGCACATCTGTTTCTTAGGGGTAAAGATGCGAGCATTGCAGATCTGGCTGACCGCATCAGGCTATCGGCTTTTGCGATAAGTTTAAATCAGTCAATTCCCGCATCACGCCCCGAAATATTCTCTTCTTTTGGTATTAGCTTGCTCGCTACTTAATTGATCTATTCTATATAAACATAGCCATAACACTAACATAACCACTAGTATTATTTCACTACACAAGCACCCCGAAGACCACCATAAGCTTTTACTATTCAAACTTCAAAGCCTTCATTATTTTAAACTTGTATTATTCAAGTGTGAGTAGTATTTAAGTACCGTGCAGTACATTAAAAAGCTATTGTTATAGTAATAAAAAATTCCAGAGTACAGAATTTCTAAATATGTAAATGTGTCATTAAATTTAATCACCTGCCATGGCAAGACGTTATAGGTAAAAGTATTACAACACAAATTTGCCCATTATGAGACTTTTTTTTATACTTTATTGTGCTTACGTGAACCAGGAATGAAAAATAATAATTTAGAGGCTAGACGACGGAGAGTGAAAATTGTTTGCAATGAGGCAAATATTTTACTCATAGTTGAAACTAACCATACAGTTATCAGACGGGGGTCTTTGCGAGTGTATCAATTTAGTGACGACGCACGGATCACATGCTACACCACTCGCAATTGTTACTAATATGCCACAATTACCAGCACGTATGTCTAGCGACATATATTTCAATCAACTACGTACGGCACAGACAGTTAATAATTTGCCGAACAAAATGCAATTATGAAGTCACGTCTTAGCTTTGTTATATAATTTGATTCACTGGCGTCTCAATATTTTTGTAAAATTTATTTCATTTATTTTCATTACTCTGTCATAGGTTGTGACGGAGTTTCATTGTAGTACTAACTATTATGTTCAATAATGTCAGTTGATTGATTCATACGATTGTTACCTGTGACGCACACGCAAAGAATCATTATACAAACTATACCCCAAGTCTTTGATTGCACAATTTTGTTTCACATATACGTTATTAACATTCACTTAAAATAAATGCCTGGATTGCGACAATAAGAAAATACCTACCTACTAGGATATCATATCCTTTCTGGGAAATTAAACGAAGTAATGTAACATGAATTCTTGTCTAGACAAGAATTCTTGGGGTATGATGTCTTAGTAAAACTTATACCTAATTTTTTTTAAATTAAATTTTGATATTCCATTTTATTTCAAAACAGCAGATATTTAAATTTTGTAACATCTTGCTTCTCAGGATCTTGTGAATATAAAAATGGATGCAAGGGACGTGTATACTACGATAACGTTGATAAAAAAAATAACATTTAAATACGATAGCATCTACTGATCTATTTAAACGAGTCTTTTACTTTACCGCACTCCACTATACTAGCGGAAAAGTAATGTAATCGTGTAAAGAAAAAGTGAAGAAACCAATTTTCTTTGGGTTTATTTTTTGTTTTTCGGCCTAAAAACAAAAAAAAAATTGTTTTTTTTTTAATTTTTGCTGCGTGTGTGTCGTCGTTGTCGTCGGCATTGAAATTTCTTGTTAGCACGATAGCTCAACTAAATCGTGTTGGATCGATCGGGTTGTGACTGATCCTGATCGGGAACGTCTCCCAGATGACACCTATTGATTTTGAAGTGGATAGTACACACCACCCCCTCCCTTGGGTCTATTTGAGAATTTTTTTGTTAGCACGATAGCTCAACTAAATCGTGTCGGATCGATCGGGTTTTGACTAATTCTGATCGGGGACGTCTTCCAAACGACACTTATTGATTTTGAGGTGAATAGGACACATCCCACCCTGTTCATGAGTCATGACAGCACGATGGTGGACTATTTGGAGAAATTTGTTTTGTTAATACGATAACTCAACTAAATCGTGTCGGATCGATCGGGTTTTGACTGATTCTGATCGGGAACGTCTCCCAAACGACACCTATTGATTTTGAGGTGGATAAGACACACCTCACCCTGTCCATGGGTCATGATAAGGCATGGGTTTTGACTAATTATGATCGGGGACGTCTCCCAGACGACACCTATTGATTGTGAGGTGGATAGAACACACTCTACCATGTTCATGGGTCATGAGAAAGCACAGTGGTGGACGGTGGACTATTGTTTTTGTTAGCACGATCACTCAATTAAATCGTGTCGGATCGATCATGTTTCAACTGATTTTGATTAGGGACGTCTACCAGACGACATCTATTGATTTTGAGGTGGATAGGATACACCCCACCCTGTTCATGGGGCATGAGAAAGCACGAGGGTGAACTATTTGAAAAAAGTAAATCTGTCGCATAAATCACATATTCTGCATTTATGTGTTGGTTTATTTTTCTCGGCCACTCAATTTCGAATTGTTCTACGTGCAGAAAAGTCCGTTTTAAAGTTTTAAAACGTTTATTTCATAACTATTCTGTACAATTCATACATTACTGTGGTAAAATAATACATTTAATGCAGTTTATGTTTATTTATTTATATATTAATACCAAACCACAGTCTTGTTCTGTGTATTATGTACAATAAATTCAGCTACCAAAAATCTTAAGCAAATCCGTGTCTCGGTTTGTCTCCACGTTCTAAGGATTTCTTTTTAATATATTTTTGGCGATGAAACTAACTGCAATTGTTCAAAATAAATCTTACTGAAACCAAATAAACTGAAATGGAAACGCTCCAACATAGGATTTACATTACTTCACTTATTATTCTGTTCTCTCAAAATTCGTTCTCATGGCAACATCTGCCACGTGAATATATCAACCACGTTCCACGTAATATGTCTAAAGAGAAGGATTTTTTTATAATTCACTTTTCAATTTTCAAATACGCTTCCTTATATATGCTGTTAAAAGAGAAAGTCCGGACACAGATATTAATAGGAAATTCACTACATTTATACATAACATGTGAATGCCTAATATATAATTACTGGTTGCGATTTAGAGCAGGCGTTGACTTGATATATAACGCTAAATGCAGTTAACCGAATCGACAAAATTCTGTGTTGTGTGTAAATGGCGACCGACTTACTTTCTGTTTACATATTTTAGCAAAATTAAAGCTGTTAATCAATTAAAAACGAAGTAGTCTAGGTAGTAGTAACATAACTGTAGATGTACATCTAGTTGGTGTTCATGTAAATGATTAGATTAAATCATGATCGCGAGTAAATCGTACATTCCAGGTCCGGATCTAAGTGTATATGTACAGGAACCTAAATATCAAATTAAATTATGGAATTTCATATTCTCAATAAAAGCATAAGCATTGTAACATTCAACTTGAAAAATTGAATCAGTGTAAACCTAAAAAAAAGGCACGTGTTCTTTGCACCATATCCCAAAGGAACGCCTAATTGCACCTATATAAAATGTATGACGTTTCAAGTAAACAATTGTATTTTTCAATTTATCAATGTTACCTTTGGGATTGAAAGGAAATTAAAAGATAATACGGTGGCCATTTAGTTCAGTGTTTAGCACAGAGGCAACAGAGCCACTTACTATTATATCTGAAAAGTCTATTAGTCACCTGATGTTCTCCTGATGTTATGATTTCAAATTATTTTAATAATATTATAACTTTAAATTCTTCTAATAACTTTGTAAGAGGTTATGATAAAGCTTTCTAGTTTGAAATATTCAGGATTTAATCATCTGATCACTATCTGTAATTAAATACTTTAATTTTTTCTAAGGTTATCCGCGTACTTGTTTACTTTAATAGTTTATGTTGATATTATTATTAGAAATAGGACCAGCACCTTTTTTTGTCGCATTTATCTTCGTACCTTGAAGATGATAATATGTTAAAGTTGCGAAACTATATTTAGCGCAAGAAATTTATATATAGTATAATTTCGATATTATTTAATAAAAAAAATTAGATAAATAAATTAATTACAAAGAAAAAACGTTGTTTAAGTTTAACAACATTACTGCATGTTTCACAGACTTAGTTTATTGTACATTTTTATCAGGAATGCCTAATTTTAATTGTTATATCACCCCTCATTAATGACATATTATGGATGTTCTTTTAAAATTACATGGCCAAGAGTTGTATTTTTGTCATCATTCACAACCATTCCTTTATAAGACACAATTTAATCTAAGCTATATGACTGTACTATTCATTTCATCGCTATTTGCCAAATAAAAAACTCTGTTATCTTGACGATAAATGGAAAAAGAGACTACGTGAGCCTAGCCATAAAAACAAACCACGGTATGTTTTGAGATTTTTTATTTGGCAAATAGCGATGAAATAAACTATAGTTTGTATTATCGTAAAAAAATGGAAAATGGAATAGACAACATACGTTATACTCCTCTTGCTCGTTTTGTTGTTGATCCTCGGCTGGAACCTGTTGAACCTTGTACTGCGCTGCAACTGGTCTCGCAATGAACCGTAGTGGTTGTTCCCTAACCACCTGCTGAGGTTGTTCTCTCACGTATTGTTGAGGTTGTTCCCTAAGGTACTGTTGAGGTTGTTCCCTAATGTACTGCTGTGGCTGTTGTTGAGTAGCTCCTGCCACGTGTTGAATTTCCCTGTTGGCGGTGGCTTCTTTTCTTTGGGCGGTCGCGAAGGCATCTCGGGCTTGCGCTGCCAGCACTGCGGATTGTAGCGGTTGGAAGAAATAACCTGGTTCTACTTTCGGAACCTGCAACACACCACGTAACATTCATTTAGTATAAAATACATTCTAAAATGGCAGTATTTAATTTGCGTTGAAGAACGCTCACCCAAATTTAAGATTCAAGATGTCTCATATAATGTATATCAAAATAAATTTTAGTTGTAGTTTTACTACTATAAAACGTAGCGGTGTCTATGAGATGTGAATCCTTGTTTTGTCAAAGGCATACTCGCTTACACTACACTGACGAGACCCAATATAAGGTCGAAACCGGTCTGTAGTTAGCGGTATCCTGCGATAGAGGACGCTTTGCATCTTCCTTGTAATCTTCGAGCAACTTAAATCATGGTAGTTTAGTTCTATGTTGGAACAAAACACGGCAAACTTCGCCATATAATTCAGTGCCTATCGACGGCATATAGCCGGGGGAGTAGCTGTTTTGGCTTAAATTGTTTCATCCTTAATGTTTAAGGAATTTACAGATGGAACAGAGTAAAAACAAAACTCCATATCGCGACAGTATATAATTTTTAATTTCTTGTCTGATACATTAATGATATACAGCTGAAAATATTCAATAGGAATGTGTACATATACATGGTGATTCCTTGAACTGGTTCGTTCCTGAATGATTTCGGTTTTGTTCTACTTTAAGAAAAATTCCTGAAACAGGTCAAGTTTTGGCTCAGGAGTCGACTAGTACCTGAAATTGAAAGATGCTTTATTGTAAAGATTACCACCGTCTGTTGTCTATATTGGCTAATTTTGAGGTTGTAGACAAAAGAAAATCAGGTTCTTAATTTTTTTTTAAAGAAAATTAATCCTACAAAACAATTAAAGCGACAATAAAGTTTCCCTAAACACGTCAATTTCTAACACTGACAACCCACCCCTCGTTCTCGTCTGTCACCTTTTGAAAATGGATGACTTATCCTATAATTCCTTAATTGAATCAAATAACTACAAATAATTGTTTGCGAAATAGGAGCATAAATATGTCTGAAGTAGTCAATTTATTATCAGCTGTCGTAAACCGCGATACATTAAAAGGGTGGCCACCCTACCAGAGAGGTGAAATTGTGTATCTGAAGTAGTCATATTTATGTCTCACCCAGTCTTTAAATAAAAAAATATATTTTTTAAGAATATCAGGAATAGGTAGAAAAAATAAAAGCTAAGTAAATATGGGTGGATTATTTTGAAAAAATTACCGTATATAAGTAAAAAACTTTGAATTTTTGTGTTTTCGGCACATTTCCCTTGTTCTTGAATAATATGTTCAATATACATGTTACGTATAACAATATTTTATTATTCGATGTTATTGTAAACATCAACATTTTCCAACTTCATTAGAATCATCGCATTATGCTTGCTAAAGTGGTGAGAGTGGCAGAATGGATCGTTGGTTTTACTCGGTTCGTTAACGTGTGTACATGATGCGATATAGCGTTGGATTATTTTTTTGCTTTGCTGATAACATTTATTAAACGTTTTTATGGTGTCTGGCAAGACTACCATCGAGGGCCGGGTCGACTCGGGCTGTCCACAAGGAGGGGTATTGTCCCCCTTCTGTGGTATCTAGTAATAGATGAGCTGTTTGAAAGGTTAAAGGATTACCAAGTAATTGGCTATACCGATGACTTGATAATAATAACGAAGGGCCCTTTCCTGGAGCCGATTCTCGATATAATGCAGGGAGCTTTAAACAAGGTTGGGAATTGGTGCAGGGAGAGGGCAATCTCAGTCAATCCCTCTGAGACTGAGGTGATGGTGTTGGAAATATAAGTGGAACAAAACATGTCCGCTGTAACTTGGTGGCCAATAACTAAGCTATAATAGCGAAGTGAAATACTTAGGAGTAATCCTGGACGGGAAACTGTCATGGGGAAAACATCTAAGTCACATATTTTCCAAGATCACAGCAACATTTTGGCAACTGAGAAAAGCCACTGGTAATAGCTGGGGCTTGAAACTGGAAACCATGAAATGGATGTATGAGGCAATTCTCAAACTCAGACTGACGTATGCAGCACTGGTCTGGTGGGAGAGAGCCTGTTTAAAGTCGGAAGCCAACCGACTTAACAAGCTAAGAGGATTGATTCTTAGAAGTATAACCGGAACCCCAAGATCAACAACGATCGAGGCGATGGGAATACTGACGGGGATACCACCTCTTGATGTCACCCTGAAAGTGGAAGCCGCAAAGGCAATGCACAGGGTGGGAAACATGAATAGGAAGGTAAGGGACCTGAATAGACTCTCAAGAGAGCTAGCTGAGGAGGGACTCCTATGGATGCCCTCTGACAGTACAGGTGTGCACTTCCTGTTTGATAAGAAATATAAGATCACCCTCACCAGTAAGACCGACTGGATGGAGGGTCGAGCTGGATTGCCGCTCAATGGAGACATCTGGTACACGGATGGAGCCAAGAGTGGGAACAGAGTGGGGGCGGGGGTGTATAGGCGGCACGACGGGATAGGCAACACCTTCCCCTTGGGCAAATACACTACCACACTCCAGGCCAAGCTAGTTGGAATTACATACGGTGTTCTGGGGGCCGACCACAATCGGACCCAGGATAAGGTATGTATCTGCTCGGATAGCAGGGCGGCGTTTGCAGCCCTGAATTCAGCAACGACAAAGTCGAAGCTGGTCTATAATTGCTATGAAGCATTGAACCACTTGGCAGGGAAGGGACCGGTGGAACTCTTATGGATACCTGGGCATAATGGCATTAAGGGAAATCTAATTGCAGATGACCTTGCCAGACTAGGGACCAGGGAAAACATCTATGGACCAGAACCTGCAGTGGTAAAAAGTCGGAATCTGATCAGAGACCGTATCAATGGCTGGGCAAGCGACCAGCACAATAAAAGATGGAGGGGAGTAACGGGTTGTCGAATAACCAAACCCTTCATCCAATACTCAGAGATTGAGAAATGGGCCCAAGAATTAATTAAATCTAACAGGCACAAAGCCAGAACCCTGGTGGGAATCATAACGAGCCACCAGCCTGAATGCATGTAAGCACAAGCTGAGGCTGACGGACAGCCCGGCCTGCAGATACTGTAAAGAGGACGAGGAAACCTCGATTCATCTTCTTTACACCTGCCCCGCACTGGAGGAGAAGATGTATCTTATCTTAGGAACCCTGTTATCCTAGAGGAGGCGAGGCTTAAGGTGGGGGATGTGCCTAAATTGCTTCTTTTATGGGATAGCATTTTTGGACAATGACCCGCATAAGAGGGGATAGCCAAGAGACCACCCATGCGATCAGTGGCTGATGAGGCCCAAACCTATATAATATAATAATAAAAATAATAATATGGTGTCTACTATGACGGTGCCCAAAACCCATAATAAATTACTGAAGATGAAGCAAACATTAATGCTTCAATTGTTATAAATGACAATATGACCATAAATTGTCTCAGTATAGTCAATATTTCGAATCAGCATTAACTGGCTTCTAGTTCAGATTTGAATAAGAAGCATCCTGCTGACGAAGATAGCATTACTGTCGAAATATACTGCATATAGAAGTACATCGACTGCATATAGAAGTACATTAATATATCGATTCTATTTAGGGGAATATATTAAATATGTTCTATTTAAATTTATTATAATGTAAATATAGGAAGAAATTATACATGTATTATGAATAGTTGATATACAACGACTTGGTTCAATGATGTATTAAATTAAATGTCTAAAACCCACAATACTAACTTGTATTATTTTTTTAGATATTGATATTTGTCTTATAAAATTGTTTTATATTCGTAACAATGGGAAATTTTCTTTTAGATTGATTTTCATTCAACTTCATTGATGCCCGTATATATTACCTTATTTATACAGAAATCACTGTCTGGAAGAAATATCATTGCTATAGTAATTTAACGATATATTCGTAAAGAACTGCGACGCTTACATTTAATGTTGTTTCTCATGTAAGACATTTTGAAAGCAAGCCAATGCGTTCAAATACATATTGGCATGTTTCTTTTTGAATGAAATATACACAAAAGTTCTGATGTTAATTATTTATGTTTGTTTATTTTCTATTTATTTTACATAAAAATTATGAGAAAATATCTTTTGCATGTAACATAAACAAATATCAGTCTTCCAGCTAAACCGATTGTCTGTTTTTCATTTTAGCTGTATAAATTAATGTATCAAGTATTTTCCAGTATAACATTTTTAACATCAGTATACATGTACCTACATAAAGTCAATGTCCTTTAGAAAGTACATACATCAACAGGAAATTGAAATGTAATTAAAAGTAATTCTTCCGTTCCCCTTCATCTTATTTCGTCTTATTATCTTGTAATGGACAGCTAAAGGCAATTCTGAATCCACCCATAAAAATTGTATCATATAATACGAGTATATAATAGACGTGTCTTTCACTGCATATATGGGAATGTGTACAATATTTCAGTAGGTATTAATAACAGCATGTTCAGAAGGTACTTTCCCTTTCAAAACGTATTGTTAGTTGATTTATGAACAAGAACTACTCGCGTTTAGGTGCATATATACAATTTATAAAATTTTGGACAACAATTTTGTATTCTATTGTTTATAAATGTTTGAGAAATAATAGTCATGTGATTGTGTATCATGTTTCTTAATTCAGCGTTTTTATTAGGTGTACAATAAAGCCAAATCATCTTCTATATTTTTGTATGTACAGAGCATATATCAGAGAAACATTCACATCTAGTTTGTTAACGATTGGGAATCAATAGTCACTGCAGCACGCTTGACGCCTGATGTCCTGAGACAATTAGACGACTCCACTTTGAAAGTGAGAGTCCACACATAATAATACTATGGCCATCTATTATGATAAATATCTATGGCGTGCAGCACATTTCCCACAGCCTTAGTCATAATGGTATCCTGTGTGAGAAAACCTGTTGCAAATATAATCAATAAAATTCGTATATTAGACCAATAAGTAAATAAACAAAGTCGATTGTGATAATATGGACCAATTCTAACAATTTTGGTAATTTAGAAAGAAACCGTCTTTGAAAATGGTTGTAGACTAGTTTTGTAGTAACTGACTGATTTAGTGCCGGTGCACACTTGCTGCAAAAGTTATCGGAACGCTGCGTCATTTTCAATCGCATAAGAAGAAATGAAGAGCAACTTATGTTGGGATTCACACGTAACGCCGATATCTATCTGACGCCGGTGTCACTCTTAATAGTTATCGAGGTTGCCGCAGGTACCTCTGAGACGCGCGTCACAATCCTGTACCCCGATAGCTAGCGGTACTCATTTGTATATGGGGAACTGCACATTTGCCGCAGCGTCATATCTTTTATTCAGCTTGTGGAAGTCTCTCTGCACGATGTCTGATGAAAATATATAGTTTTGGTGGGAGGTTCGCGACGAGACGAAAAACAACACGTTGGTCACAACACTTTTATTACGTCGCGTTACAATGGTAACTGTAAGTGATTTACCCAAGAACTGACATATGATTCACCGTTCAGCTTTTATAATAATGTACATTTAGCTGTTTCAGCTATTTTCTTAATGAATCATATACAGTTCCTTCTATAACATTTTAGTTTATGTTACATAGTTTCATGATAGATAAAAATAAAAAGTCATTAAATACAGGGTGGTTTCTTAACTCCTCCCCCATTAGAACGGCGACGTGGAGTCGTCGGGAGTAGGATTCGAACCTACGTTGCCTTCGGATCGCTTGGTCTTCGGTTTCCAAGTGAATGTTGTCCATGGTTTGACTCGGTGTCGACAGTTGTAAATAATGAATAAGATACTAACACATAGTATCAGTCCAAGTATTACATACAATAGAAGCGAATATGGAACCGCATCAGGTAGGTCTTCTAAGGTGATTGGCTGCGAATGCTGAAGAATATTATGCAGTTGCTGGATATCACCAAGTCTGATGTCCTTCAGGATAAGGGGACGTTTTACTGGTTGATGTGACATTTGTGGAAGTTCGGGTAGTAACAGCGTGGATCCATTCAAAAGAGTAGGATCTGGGCCGAAGGTTGTGTCTAATAGTGTAATGCTGCATCCATCTGGAATGGTAATTGCGACTGGATGACTGATTTTCTGTATTTTGTTATTCGTGCAGGAACTTTTAACATCGACAGTCTTGGTAGTAAGTAACAAAACGTGATATTTGTCGATTTGTTCGGCGATGGGCCTTTGAAGAATGACGGGGGTCATTTGACAGGAGTCCTCGTAGAGTCCATTGGCTAATGCGGGCATGCATTGCTGATCATTGGGTCGTAACGTGCCTTGGCATATGGAGATTTCTTCCATCAGTGGACAGGGATTATCCAAAAGTAGATGTTGTGTACCAAGTACCAGGATAGGTTTAGGTGGAATAAATGTATAATTTTTGATAGGAATAGGGTACACATGGTAAGAGGAAAATTTTTCATTTTGCATGATTGGAACTTTTATTGAGAAAATAATTTTATCTTTTCTTAATTTGACTGAAACACCAAAATATTGATAGTAACTTTGTAAATATTCAAAATTTACTAATTGATCTTTTGAATAAATTTGTTCAAGGGTTTTTAAAATAAATTGAAGGTCAGGAATTGAAAGAAGCGACTGATGCACTGTATTTAAATACGCGAAGGTAGTTGCCGCTTCGACAGTGTCAAGGAATTCTAAAATGAGTTCAAGGTTGTTAACAATCTGTTGTGCTAATATAATTGCATGATAACGTACGATTATTAAATTTATTTCCTTATCTAAATGCTGAATATAAGATTCCATTGCCTTTTGATTATTATGAAGAATAGCCAGGGTCGTATTTACTTTTTCAGCGAGGGTTACCATCATAGATGTTTTAAGGTTTATTTGATCAGCTAATGAATGTTGGTTTTTTATTAAGGTGTGAAACTTTAAATTAATAATTTCTAAATCATCATTATCCAATGTGCCAAATAGCCATTTTTGAGTGGTGCCAACAATATTTATAAGTCCTCTTTTGTTTCTAATAGGTTTTGCTTGTAGTGAGTCATATCGTTCTTGTATTTTATCTAATAAAAATAGAGCTTGAGTCGTAAAATTAATTGCTATTATTTTATTTGTTTTTGATTCTAATTTATCGATTTGAATTTTAAGATTTCTTATATTATTTTGAATAGGTTCGAAATTTATAACATTGAGAAAAGTATGGTATTGATTAATAATTTTTGTTTCTTTACTTATTTTAAGGAGGTAAACTGGATTTTGTAGATGATCTAGTGTTATATCGTCTAGTCGCACTTGATGTACTAGGGATATTATTGTCATTGTCAGGAGGAGTAGGGATAGTGGATTTGTCATTTTTCAGTTTTTTGTCAGTCTCTTCGTCTTGTTGTTTGTCCTGCAACAACGTTTCTTTATTAGTTTTAGGAATTTTGCGTTTCTTTTTAACATGACTTTTATGAAATTGTCCATGTTTTGTTTTAAGGGTAGGCCCTGTATCAAGAATTGCTTGTGATCTTTTGAATCGAGCACGCGTTTTATGACCTGTGGTAATTTCTTTTATTAATATTGGTTGTTCTGGTTCAACAGGTTCGGGTTCGTCTCGGGATTCATTTCGTTTTGAAATAATTTTGTCTTTGTTCTGAGAGATATTCGAATTTATTTGTTGATACAATTGTTGTGTCAAGTCTTTATGTTTTTGAATATAATCAGAAGTGATAATATTTTCATTGAGTTCAAAAGGAGTAATTTTGTTAGTGTGACCTAATATTACTTCGAATGGTGTTAGTTTCGTTACGCTGTGTATCGAGTTATTGTAGCCGATAACTGCTAGTTTCATGAGGTATGGTAATGGTTTATTTGGATGTTCTTGTTTTAGACAACGTATTGAATCTAAAACTGTGGAATGGAATCTTTCCACTGGTGAATTAGAATTTGAATTTCGAATTGTAGTTATATGTAACTCAATTTTATGTAATGCGCAAAATTCTTTAATAATAATATTATTAAACTCAGTTCCACTGTCAGCAATAATTTTTCCTGGAATACCGAAATGTGAAACGAAAGTTAGTAATGCATTTTGAACTTCAATAGCAGTTTTATTTTCTAAATGGTAAGATTGGCCAAACTTTGAAAAGGGATCTAGGATAGTTAAAAATTGTTGTCTGTCAGCTTGGAACACATCAATATGTATCGCTTCAAATGGTTTAGTATAAGTGGGTGTTATTTGAAATTTGATTTTTTGTGGATGCCTTTCATATTTTGATAATTGGCAGGTATTACAAGTGTTGACGTATTTAATAACGTCTGCATGAATTTTAGGCCAATAATAGCGTCTTAAGATAGCTGTGCGGGTTTCATTAATGCCGCGGTGACATGTTTTTGTTTCGTGGTAATATTTAATGTACCTCTGCTGTTCTAGTTCATCTTGAACATCATTCAAAAACTTTTTTGTTATAAAGAATCTAATACAAGAGCTAAAATTTTGTTGCAGTATGCGTATCATTTTCTTTTCGATTTCTGGAGTTGTAAAATAAAGACAAGTGATATCTGAGGGATTAACAAACTGTTTAATGAATTTCACTACGTCAGCGTCTGAAAGGTTTTGACGTAAAGTTATAGAATGACGTATTTTATATCCAAATAATTTTTCTGTCGAACAGGTTTCGAATAGTGCGTTTGAACTTTCATGGATTACTAATTGATTTTTAAACAGATTTAGGGGGTTATCTGTAATAGGCATTTGTAAAATTGGATTTTCTGCAGCTGTATGAATTGTGTCATTATCGTTATTGTCTTTGTCGAGTAAGGGCATGGAAGGTAGCTGTTCATTTGGATTTTGGTTTTCGGACTCGGAAAAATTGTCTAATAAAGTTTGAAATACTTCAGGATCAGGTTCCGGGATGTTGTCAAGGATGTCATTTACATCATCGTTTATTGTGCCTGGATTTGCAATTACTGAAACATTATCTTCATTTTCAATAGCATTAATTTCGTCATTAAGTTTTATTCGAGAGAGAACGTCGGCCTGATTTGTAGAGCCTTTTTTATATTTGATTTCATAATCAAACTCTTCGAGTTTCAACCGCCACCTAACTAATCTTGAATTTGGCTCTTTTCACTGTCTCGATTTTCGTTAGATTCTGAATCTGAATTGCTCATAAAAGATATTAATTTGAACAAAAATATTCAAAAGTGAAAAAATACAAAAGTGAAAAACAAGTTTGAAAAGAAAAAAAAATTCTTTTTCTTTTTTTTTGTTTGAAAAACTTGAAAAAAGTCTTTGAGACTTTAATTTAAATACTTTAAACTTAAACTGAAAACTTAACTTAAATACCTCTAAAGGTCGGAGTGAACCAAGTTCTAATCACACAAAGTCAATGAAAGAACAAGGAATGAGTACTTGGTACTTACTTTGTAATAAAGTGTTGTCTGGACGTCTGGTAGCTGTGGAAAGGTGCCGCACAGGAATACCGGTCCGTGGAGTGGAAAGGTGCCGCACTCCGGGTGTTTTCTTCGCTCGCCAACCCTCGAACAACTTCTCAGTGAGCCTGCTGTTTTTTTCGGAATCACCAGTGAGGATTGAGATCCTACAGTTTCTTCAGTGAGCCTACTGCCTGATGAATCCTACCGGCTGCGCCAGTTTTGGTGGGAGGTTCGCGACGAGACGAAAAACAACACGTTGGTCACAACACTTTTATTACGTCGCGTTACAATGGTAACTGTAAGTGATTTACCCAAGAACTGACATATGATTCACCGTTCAGCTTTTATAATAATGTACATTTAGCTGTTTCAGCTATTTTCTTAATGAATCATATACAGTTCCTTCTATAACATTTTAGTTTATGTTACATAGTTTCATGATAGATAAAAATAAAAAGTCATTAAATACAGGGTGGTTTCTTAACTATATATCACTCATTCGAAAGAACAGTGACATAAGTCAAAATTTATAAAATTTCAGTTAAATTGTGAATTAGTGCCCAAAACTCCTAAATATTATTGTGGAATAACGACACAATTATGTTTCGGTTATTGACCACGATATGGCAGTAGTGTCGTTATTCCTGTCAGGCGGAAACGGACCTATCTTTTGTACAACACTGCCGCAACTAGTATTATAGCAGCGTTTGACAAAAGAGGTCACATCGATTATATGAATTAGCGTCATATTTCAAAAAGTGCTTTATCGGTAAGTAAAAATATAATAAATATTCAGGACAACACTGACATATGTTGAGTTATGTCGTTGTTTCCTATAATTTTGAAAGAAGTTCTTCAAATTTATTTTAAAAAGTCTCGTCACATTTTGTGTTATGTCATTATGCTGTAAATAATAATAATGTTTATTTGACTTAACACGTTAATCGCCATGTGAACCGACATTTGGTTCTCAACTCAAATAGTCTTCCAGGCTCTGTGACTCAACATACGAGCGTCACAACTTGTTTCCACTTTATGCTCTGTGAACCGTGGTATAGATCACACATTACATTGTAACTTATGGACCATTGAAATGTGGGGCCTGGGGTCCCAAACAACTTTTGAGCCTGAAAAATTTTTATTTCGTTCCAAGGATAATGGAAGTTAAAAAATTTTATATCAAAACATTACTTTATTATTATCTTGAATACAAAGTTGTCAAAAAATAAGTTGAAATTTATATACTTAGATTATTTTTGACATTTATGAACATCAAAGAAGCATGACAAACAGTAAAATTTTGCACATTGTTGACATTGGAACCTAGACTTTGGTGTCTGCAACTGTGCCTTTTTCCGACCTTCATTGGTGCTTATTTTTTCGTAGCAAATAACGCATCTACGGCGATCCTTAGAGGGCACTTCATCTAAAACGTGTTGTACATTTTCACAAATGTCTGGTTCTACAGTATTCAATGCACTTTCAATTATCTGCTCTTTGAATACTGTTATGGACATATTATCTTTGGTTATCTTTTTGTAGATAGCATAGGCATTTACCAAGGAAGTACCTAGTAATAACTCAAATGCAAGTGTACGGTACCATTTATCCTCTTTCTTAGGGGCGTTGAATAAGCTTTTAGTTGATCAAATAGATCAATGAAAGATTTACTGTTGTTATAATCGCAAATAATAGTAGGTTTGTCAATTTCTTCGCCTCGTCTTTTAACCTTTGTAGTAACTGCTGTGTGGTAAGTACTAAGATAAAGTACATCTCGTTTGTCTTGCCATTTTAGAACAACTACTCCATTATGTTCCCTCGCAATAATTCCTCCTTTCTTTAGTTTTGTAGTTGTTACGTCAGTACGATTCAATTTCCGATTTTTTCTAAGGGTACCCACCAAGTGAGTTTCTCGGTTTAGAAGCTCCTGAGCAAAGGTAACACTTGTATAAAAATTGTCATTAAAGAGAATTCTGCCTTTATGAAACAGTGGTTCCATAAGTTGTAATACAATTTTTGTTGATGCACTTACATTTGGCTCCTTATCATTTCCACAATAAACTCTCAAATCATAAGTGTAACCTCCTTTGCAACAAATTTTGTACAATTTTATGCCAAATTTGAACCGTTTATTTTTTATGTACTGTTTGAAGATGAGGCGTCCTCTAAATGGAACTGGGGTTTCATCAACGCAAACTTCACGTTCTGGTATATATACTTCTTTGAATTTATCAGTCACGCGTTTCAGTAAGGGGCTCAGCTTTGCCAAGCGATCATTAGCATCGCATCTTCATTGTTGCTAAAATGAAGCATCCGTAAAAGTAATTCAAACCGATTTCTGGACATTGTGTCAGGTATTTTATTTTCATATAAATAATTTTTTCTTCAGTAGTCTACCACTTCAGGAAATTTTGCTAAGCCCATCCATAAACACACAGAGAAAAATATCCTTATTTCATTTGCATCGGTGTCCTTCCATCTATGTAGTCTAGATTTTTGTAGGATCCCTGCAGCGATTTTTTGTCTGGCGTAGCGATTTGTTTCAGTAACAATGAGGCCGACTACATCTTCATTGAAAAATATGTTGAAGAAATCAAGAGGACGTTTTGCTAAATAAGTTTCCGCATTCTCATCTGAGGGGCCAACGGTATCTACTAGAAAATCAAATTTTTATAGAGACGTCCCTGTAACCGGCGACCAAATTATGTCTTCCACATTTTCATTATCCTCACACTCATTTCCATCTACTGCGCAATATTTAGAAATAACCGCTTCTATCGTATCTTCTACAGAGGATTGTACATTATCAAGTTGAGAAAATTGCCTAGACGTTGAAGGAAAAACAACGTTCAAATCTTCTTGACTAGGTCCAGCTTCTTTAGAAACATCATCTATTGACCTAAAAAATATAGGTATTGTAAAAATGATTCTTTATTTCAATGGAAAAATTAAAACGTGAAATTACAACCATTGATTTTCGAAAAGGAAAACTTTTATATATTTGTAAAATAAAATAAATTAAAAACAAATCTTACCTTTTAACTCTTTTCTGTGGTACGATTTCTTCATCTGAAAAATTTTCATTTTCAGATTCAGGATCGTATTCATCTGAAGAACCACTTTCAAACGGTTCTTCCTCTGATTCAGAACTCATTCCATAACTTTTGCAAATACGTCTGAGTTTTCTCGTAATCATCACTCATTTTATGTAGTACTGCCTCTTATAACGTATTAGAATGAACTGACCGACCGTCGGTAATTGCGCGTATGTGTCAAGCATACGAAAAGCAAGTCTAAACTCGCAGAAACGTGAGACCCGACATATCAGTCACGCGGCGTAAACCCCGCAGGCGCTCTGAGACTCAAACGCCGGTTCTCATTTTGAAAATGTTTTTTTTCTTACTCATGTGGCCAAAATAATTTTTTACAACATTATTTGATGTCGCCAACATATAATAGAAAGATTTATAAAAAAAATAGGATTGGGGCCCGGAGGAAATTTTTTTTTTGTTCTACTTGGGCGATGAACGTGTTAATTGGACTGATGCTAGTGTTGAGTATAGTAGTTTTTCCAGAACTTACGAGTATGATGTTACCACTTTCATTAGGACTATTATCAATTTGTAGGTATTGAGGTATTTGATGATAACAATGTTTTCAAATGCAACGCTACGTATAGTAAGCATGATTACTCAAAAAAAAAACCAAACTGCATTAATGACTGATAAGAATGATGATGGAATTGGTGAACAGAATATTTAAATGAGAACATTGAAGATAACAGAAACGTGATATTTTACTCAGATAACTGCGCTGGCCAATGATTTACATGATTTAGCATTTAGCATGATTTAGATTAGCATACAATGATTCTATGATTTAAAAAAAAATGGCTACCTCCATAGGTTTAGGAACTAGTTTACCATTTAAAATTTCGGAGATACAAATTTTGAAGGTTGAAAAAAATCAGCAAAATAGATTTTTCTACAAAACGTCCTTTGATCAAGAACACGTTAACGAGGTAAATATAGAAAAGTCTAAGAGTGTTAGAGGAAGAAAAGTAGACACCATCACATTGCTACCAACTTACAAGAAAAAATTGGAATTAGTGAAAATAAAAATAAAGGTCTACTTTCATTATTTGGTGAAAATCCGAATAAAGGTTCTGATGTTCCTAAAATCTATAAGGAATATTACAATAACCTTTAATAGACGCTATTTAATATTGTTTTATTATTTTTACTGTTTTAATATTGTCGATATTATTTTATCCGTGAACTATATACCTCCATACTACAAATTTATAAGATTATGTTTGTGTTGCTTTATTTTCACTTTTGTAAAAAAGTTCTTTTAGGCAATAAATCATTATTTGGGCCATTTATCTCATTTATTTTATTCATAGAAACGTCAAACATTTTATAAGGGATACCGTCACAAAACAAAACAAAAATAAAAAATATATAAAAAATAAACTTGACAACATTTTTTTTCAGCTGGTATTGTTCATATATAAAAATATTCTCAAACCATTAAGGTTTTAGTCCGAAAATAGAAACTTTAGTAGAAAAAATTATATGAAAATGATTACCAAAAACTTTAAATATGTTTCCTGAAAACTTTAGTTTTTTGAGTTATGTCAAGTATCAGTCAAGTGTCAGTAGCTTATGATAGTTGAGTTCAAGTGTCAAGTGTCAGTAGTTTATGTTAGTTGAGTTCTTTCAAATGAGCGACATGTCGAACTTTTCATCGACAAAGTAAAAACGTGCCCGGTAATTTGGGACGTTAGTCATGAGGACTATAAAGACCGAATTAAAAAACAGTTTGCGTGGGAAAACATCTGTGAAACCTTTAAGTACTTTTTCTAATTTCACTTTCACGATTTACGTCCTTATACACTAAGTATGAAAAAACAACTTTCTTCTTAAATATTTGTACAATCCATTTCTGTTGGTGGTAAATAAGAAACTGTCGCTGAGACGCTGAGGCCTATCAAGTGTGCACAGGAACGCCGATAAGACGCAGATTGAAAATGATGCAGCAAGTGTACACCGAGCCTTAACCAGCACAAATAAACGTTTCAAATAAATAAACGACGTCCTGAATATTGGTATGCTTTCGATATTATTATATAATTGGATGAGTATTCTATGACACACATCAATTACATTATAATTACCACGTACTTATTAATACAGATTATGTGTTGTGGTTTAAATAGTGCACTCATGTATAATTATGTAGAATCCTAGTAACGACAATCACAAACGCCTCTATCGAACGCTCCGAAATTGTTAATTTTAATAACTTAATTACAATGTAATCGACCCAAAACGAACGTAATTGTCGCCATAATTAAAAGATATCACTCTAGAAAGTTCATTACGCACGTGTGAAGCAACAAACGATAATGATAAAAAATAAATTAATTTTAGTTGCAGTTATAGTTACAATTAATGTAAAGGCTTAAATTATGTAAATTATACTTATAATCGCTATTGACTGAGGTATTGATGAAATTTCGTAAATAATTAGAAACGTCCGATAGATTTAATAGGTTCACTTTTTTTAATTTCTTGGCACTGTATTGCAATAGTCATCTATCGAATAGTTGAAATATCTTGGCAATTATTGCGTTAGTTAAAAAACTCCTGATATTGGATATAAACATAATCGCGAAATTATCAATTAGCTTTTTTTAACAAGAAATTCTATAAGTACCGTTTTGAAATAATAGAAGAGTTTAAATTTTAATCTAAAAAAAATATTTAATTTGTTGTATTAAAGTAGGTTTAAGGGGAGATTCCCATCAGAGTCGACAAAAAAATCGACTTTATTTGTGCATTTTTTGATAGTTAATTATCCGTAGTATGTATTTCCAAACCGGTTTGTACGAAATTATTGTTTTATTAAAGTTATAGCGAAAAAGTGGAACCACCTCTTTACACGAAAATGGAATTAAGGCGGTAGCGCGAATTCGTGTACCGAAACTTCAAACGCGTTTTTCTCGAAACCATGTTTTTCAAACTAGACGGCACGATATCTCAAACTACTGCATATATCGCTATTTTTTTTTATTTCAAAGTAGATTAAATTTATTGGAGGACAAACCTAAAAAATTATGATATTTATTATTATTTTTCACAGCACTTTGAAGAGCGGAAAAAAGCGTGAAAAATTTGCATGTCCGCCATTATTTCAATTTTTGACTTTTTGTCAGTTTTATAGGTACAACCTCCAACAAATAATGTAATATATTTCATAAAAATTTGCTACAGTGCCGCAAAAACAAGTGCTACAGTGTCGCCCACTTGGATACTTCTTTTTAAGGCGGATATGTTTCAGCATAAATAAACAATTATTATTATATTATTTTTTCCTAAAAAAAATTCTATACATACTTTAAGATCTATTAAATGTATAAAAATTGAGTTATCTATTTACTACCTTCCATGAGAAAAAAATCGAGAAAATCGTGTCATTTTTGGGTCGCTAGATGAGAACCTCCCATTTTAAACTAGATTTAACCTAATTTATAGCAATAAATATATATCTACAAAATTTAAGTTGCGCAAAAACATTTGAAATCGTAAATAGAAAATCATCTAGTTTCTTTTTTAAGTTTTGACACATAGACGATTTTCTCCCATAAATCTCTAAACTGTAGAGAAGGTTCCAGAATGCAGATGTCCCCTCAGGGGAGATGTCAAACTTCATCCGTTGGGACTAGAATCCAACCAATCAATCATACTCCTAATACTGGGCATAGTCGACGAACCAAAACAACACCACGAATGTCATTGCGTCAGATGGTTCTACAAAAGAATATGATTGTCGTCTATCCAAATTGTGGACGGGCGGCAAGCGCTTGACTTTTATTGTCTCCGCTAACCTTACTTTAAAACTTTACTTTAAAATCTTTTTATTTGCTCTTTATGCCAATCCTTACATTTAGCAGGAGCATTGGAGAACATGAAATAAAGAAACTAGCGCATTGGATAAATATGGAATAAAGGAGGCTAGAGCTAGAGCCAAGGCATAAGTAGAAGCTATAAGTAAATTACAAATACTAGTCACATATCAACCTTATATTCCTACAGCTATAACCTAATCTCAGTTTACTCTATTCGCTTTGATAATATTCCTGCTTTGCATGCACGATTTCATTCCCATTTTACGGCTAGCTGTGCGAAAAATATTTACCACTGCCGACGAATTTACAATGAAATTGTGCAATTGACACAAAGCGTGTGTTAATGAAATGTTTTTAATGAAATTGCTGTCTATCTACATTGTCTGGACTGTTTAAATATAAAATACGGAAATGGGCTAGACGCAAATTTCAAATAATCGCTGTTAGTGTTGACTCTGGACTTATTTGGAGAATACGGATAATGTTTTTTTCACATAATGTAAAATATATAAATTCTAAAAACTGTCATCAAATGTTGTTTCAATACCAGTAATCCAACTTAAGAAAAAGGAAAACCGTATATTATTAATAAAAGTAGAAGAACGTTCCATATGAAATAAATGATGAAGGGAAAAAAATACATTTAGTACCAGAGATGTAAAGAAAAAATTGGTATCGAATAAGATATAGATCATGTGGTAAAGATATTTTGCCATATAATTTATATACACCCCAGATACGTTATACAGAAATATACAAAAGTATCCTGTAAATATATTAAATAATAAAAAGTTTTAAAACCTTAATACGGACTTTTCCGCACGTAAAGCATCTCTATCTCGAAATTTAATGGCCGAGAAAAATTAAACCAACACATAAATGCAGAATATGTATTTTATGCGACAGTTTTACCTTTTTCAAATAGTCCACCATCGTGTTTTCTCATGACCCATGGACAGGGTGGGGTAGGACCCTGTCCATGGGTCATGAGAATACACTATCCACCTCAAAATCAATAGATGTCGTCTGGTAGACGTCCCTAATCAGAATCAGTCGAAAACAGATCGATCCGACACGACTTAATTGAGTAATCGTGCTAACAAAAAAGAATTTTCAAATAGTCCACCCTTGTAATTTCTCATGACCCATGTACATGGTAGAGTATGTCTTATCCACCTCAAAATCAATAGGTGTCGTCTGGGAGACGTTCCCAATCAGAATCAGTGAAAACCCGATCGATCAGACACGATTTAATTGAGTTATCGTGCCAACAAGAATAAATGCCGACGACAACGACAACGACAACGACAACGACACACACATGGAAAACCATTTTTAAAATCCATTTTTTTTTGTTTTCAGGCCGAAAAACGAAAAATAATCCCAAAAAAAATTTTTTCAAAAAAATCCCAAAAAGTAAAATATTTTTTTACTTTTTCGTTACACGATTTATTGTATTGTTAATTCTAAAAATGAAATAATAATTGAAATCTATTATTGAAATTTGGCTTTAAAATTCCTATCTTTGAAGTAAAAGTAGACACAGAACAGTTCATGATGCTCAAATAAAGACACCTCAGAGGAAGCTCAATCTGTATATCCAAACTTATTGTATTAGTCGGTCATAAACAAATTTTAGGACAAAAACTATAATGTCTTGCGTTATATGTTTAACCATCTTGCTGAAAATAGACAAGCTGAGATGTATAGTAGTGGAACGAGTGTAATCGAAGTATTATCTCTATACCGTTCTGCATTCACGGTGAAAATAGAGAGAACAAATTGACCCAGTTATTCTTCTCCAAGAAACTGTCATCCAAATACCAATTTTGCGGAAATATATTAAAAATATACGGGTCATCAGTGTTCTATATTTGCATTTCTTGAAACTTACAGAAAAATGTATCCTCAATATTGTATTATAAATGTTTCCCACAGAGACAGTTTTAGAGTATAGTTTATTTCATCGCTATTTGCCAAATAAAAAATTTCAAAAACGTCCGGTACCTTGTTTTTATGGCCAGGCTCAGATAGACTGTTCCGTTTATCGGCAAGATAAGAGAGTTTTTTATTTGGCAAATAGCGATGAAATGAATAGTACACGTCTCTTCATTCGCAAATATTCTCTTCAGGTCAATGATTCTTTCAGAACATTTTTCAGAAAGAAATTCGGCAAATCTTTAAGAAGAAACTGTTTTAGAATTTGATTCTTGTCTTATAGATCTGAAACCATATCAATAAGTGATCAAAAAATCATTATGTACTATACTATTGAGAGAAATTACTTTATATTAAGGTATTGTCTGAACGTATATGAGAGGTATTGTCTGCGAGTGAAGTACATAACAAATATAATAAGAGGTAAGGACGATGTAATATCTATGATAATTTGCGATTTGCATGTAATAACAGCATTTAATTGTTTATGGGTCATTAGGTCTTATCTTGACTGGTATGGAAGAAGTGTTCGTTGTTTCTAAAAAACTTTAGGGTTATAATTCGAGAGAAAGTTATTTATGCGACACAATGACATTGTTAGATCAAGAATACGGTGGGCATTCTTATTAAATAACACCTTTATAGTTACGGAATGTTCTAAAAGTTTACCATAAGTGTCTCCATATTCGTTTACTATAATTGAACCTTGTATATGAAAATATTTTATTGTTAAAGAAATACTTTAAGTATTTATAGATAACAGAGAAATTTACATTTAACATGTTTCTAAATTGCGTGAATTTTTTATAAAGTCGTTAGATATTAAAGAAAAAATGATTATAATATTAATCTATGATTAATCATAAGTTCTATGATTTTTTATTAGAACCATTGAAGCGTGAAACTCGTTTAAAGCATAATATTGATATTAGAAAGAAAACAGCCACTAATTAGGTTAACAATCAGTGTTTAAAAATAAATAATGTAGTAAATTTTTTACAATTATGTGTTGGTAATGCCAGGTGCTCTCTTACCGGAATGCGGTGTAATGTAGTGGATGAAAAAAAAACATTTTTCTTGAATTTAGATTCACGGTTTTCTAGATTTATTTCCTACTATGTGATGAAAAATTGCATACCTTGAATATACTAGATGTTGGTCATACTTTGCTCATATATGAATAATATAATACACCACCCACCAATAATGATGGAAACCACTTATTGAATAAAATAATTTTTGGCATTATTTTAAAGATTTATGGAAAACGCTGGAAATTTTTATTTAAAAGGTGCATCTCCTAAATTAAATTTTAAATATACAGGGTGAATCATGTAAGTGCAGTGCAAGATGGTTACCTTTCTCTTTAGCTTCCTTCGGGCGCAGTCTGAATCCAAGCATATTCGGGAGCAATGTATCTGAGATATCCCATATAGAATCTTACACAATTTAGATTTTAATGAGATGGAGACTTAATTAAACGCTTATTTTAATTAATAAAATACAATAATAAATATTTCGCACTAGTTTTTAATCGCAATAATGACATTTACCGAAAGGAACACATTTCAAGTTGGTCAAAAAAAAAATTTGGAATATTTCTATAGGAGAACTAGCTATTGACAAGTCTTAAATTTTCTGTTTTAGGGACAAAATACACATAAATTAGTATTGAACACTATCTTCAACACAAAAAACAAACCATCTATTTTTTTATATAAAAGTCATAAAGTTATATATAAAAAAATATTGGACGCGAATTACGAAGAAAAGTTATAGGCGACTGCCTATTTTAAATGTAAAGAATCATAAATCCTCTTCATCATTTTAGCATGTTCCGAACAAAAATAAACGTCACATTGTTGGTAACGATAATTAGTATAAACCACTAATGTAACACCCGAATGTGTTAATTTTGAATAATAAATAGTCAGAATAAGTAAGTGTAGATAGGGATGCACGGATTGACTTGACTTTCAAGCTACTTGACTTGACTTGACTGGAAATCAAGTCAAGTTCAAGTCAAGTAGTTATATTTCAAGTACTTGAAAAATCAAGTAGTTCTTGAGGACTACTTGATTTTTTCAAGACTACTTGATCTTTCATTTATCATTTAATATTTTTCAAGAAATAAGAATAAAGGAAACCTTGCAATAAAGCCTTTTATTTTCAAAACTAAATCTTCAATTATAATCAATTCAATATAATAAATATATAAATATAAATGTAAAAAAATACTAATAATAAACTATTTATTGAGCATATTAATAACATCATATATTATTCTAAAATATTAAACAAAATAATAAAACTGATAACGACAAAATGATTTTCCAATGTATGCCCTCTTCTTTTTCAGTAACATAGTAGTAATAGCAAAATTTAAAAGTATTTAATATCATCGTTTGCCATCCATGATCTAAGGCACATGCGGCTTCTAATAGAATTATCGCCTAATCGGTTACGGGCTTTTGTAATAGTTAGAGCAGCCCTGGAAAACTGCCTTTCAACAGAAGTTGAAGATAAAAACGTGTATGTCCTTTCCACCATTCCAAAATATCTTCACAACTGCCAACTCGTGAATTAGACAGATATTTATCTATTTCATAGCGCCAAGCCATTTCATCTTTTAGGCTGACAGGAGATTTCTTAAATAAAGTTAATAGATCGATGTAAAATTCACCACAATCACTATTTTCATCTGGTTTTGAAGATGAAGATGAAATGAGCAGTGAATTGGACCTAAAATTTTGTTTTGAAAATTTCTTCAAAATGCTGGACTGCATCCATCTGCAACTCCTTTCCCCAATTTGTATTGAAGAATGTTTCCACCTTATGTCGGGGGTCTAATATTAAAACAACACAGTATATTCAGTTACTTCTCTCGTAATGTTTAATGATTTTGTCCCTTGCCGCTTGAATGCTATATATTATTTTCTCATCACAGTCGAGTTCTATAACCCATAGTCGAGTTCTATAACCCATTTTTCAAGTTTATCCAGAAGCATATTTATACCAATTATCACCATCGGAAGTGTACAGTAGACTTCACCTTCTAATGCTGTAGAAATAATCTTAAAAGTATTCAAGTATTTGCAAACTTTCTCCATTACCGATCATTCTGTATCTGTTGGCTACTGAAGCCAACAATGGTCTTGAAGTTGTCTATATATCATCACAAAGGATGTTCAAAGCCCTTGTCATATTTAAGCTCTACCGTAATATTTCAAACGTTGAATTCCACCTTGTTATGACATTAAGTTTTGGCATAGCCATTTTCAAGTTCACAATATTACAAAATTTTTCAAAATCTTTACGTAAATGTTTAGAATTTTTCAATTTTTTTGCTCGACTGTGAATTTATTTACCGGTTACAAAGTTAGTCTATATTTTAGCCTTTTTTTATTCCAAGTTATTTGCAATAAAATATATTGTTGGCCATTTATTTTTGAACAAACTACGAAATTATAATGTGGAAGTTTGGTTATCAAATCAAATGGTTTGGTTTGGTTAATATCAAGCAGCTTGAAATTACTTGATATCAAGTCAATCAGTAACTATGAAAAATCAAGTCAAGTCAAGTAGCGGATTTATGAAAAGCTTGGTTTTCAAGTCAAGTTAAGTAATTTATAAGAACATCAAGTTACTTGATTTAATGAATCTCTAAGTGTAGAGATCTCAAAAAATATTGTTAATTTAAATAATAAAAGAAATCTAAAAATATAAAAAAAGTGAAAATAATGACGTAATCAGGCGTAATGCATCTCATAGCCAGGGAATGCACTAAAAAAATCGACACCATATCGAGTGGTTTAGTGCTAGGAAGCTATGAGAGAGTTCGAGTTAATATTCGTAATAAACACTTAAGGACAAAGAAAAAAGTGACTTCTGGATCTCACAGATCGGCTTCGCCCGGCGGAAGGTTAAGGATACATTGTGTATATTTTTACATATTAATGATTCTTGAAGCTAAACTGATTCATCTGCAATGATTGTTGTGCTGTTGAAATACATGCGATAATTTTAATTTATGACCTACAGGTATATCACTCACGTTTTTAGAAACACTTTTTGCCCTAATTAAAACACAGTAGGCAACTACGAACAACAAAAGAATATGGCATCAATTTTAAAGATGGTATCTCAAATAATTTCAGGAAAATCAAATGACGTGAAGCATGAAAATTATTTCGAAAGAGATTGTGACATTTAGTTGCTCTTTCCATTCAAAAATACTGAAATTTTTGTAGATGGGTATACCCGAAATGGCATACCCATTGGCATTGTTTAATTTCTTATAACTCTATGCTTATATCTTAAACATAACTAAAACATCCTGCTCAATTAAGTATAATCCAATAACGATGGATAAAATATAGAATTCATTTCTTTTTCCTCTTCTCTTTCGCTTATATTTATATGTGATCTTCCCTAAGAAATATTAATACCCTTATTAAGATCCATTTTAATTAAAAATCCTTTGAAGAATAAATAAATTAAATTCTTTAAAATTAATATTCTAATTTTCAGTCTTTTAACCTGAGATGAATCACGAATCTTAATCAATATTAAATGATTAACATAATATTGTTAATCGTTTGAAATATACAGTATTTTCGTCAAGTTATGAATAAATTTGTTAAATATTCAAGAAATAACTTTTGGAAATAACTATCAAATCCATAAAATGTTATTATCCGTTGCGCATTTTTTTATATATAATTAATACATACAGGGTGATTCGTGTATGAGGTACAGTCGGACCGCTGCAACTTTACCACTACGTCACCATCATATGGTAATGTCACAAACAACCCGCTATCCCTATGAACGCATTTGCTATAATAGGTAAACAAGAGACAGGTGATGTTACGTGTGTCTTCGGTCTTCGGAGATGACCTGCCTATATCATCGACAACTGTCTTCATATTTTCACGCTGAGCGGTGAGAAGACAAATAATAACATACATACGTATTAGATTAAGAATATGAAACTTTTCTATTAACTAACGCAGTGTAGATAATTTTTGAGTGATATTGACAGTTGTTTGACATCTGACTGCTAAGCTCGTTTTGTTTTCTGCAAAATTTGGAGTCTATCTACGCTATTTACTAATATTTGTCATAGATCCGTTCTTCTTAGAGCGAATGTAGTTTCAGAATTGGAGTTGATGTAAGTAAGCAATATTTTTTTATGACAGTTATATGTACGTCTTGTTTTAGATGCCGGGAAAAACATTAAATTCTCAAGCACAGGAAATGGTGTTGAATCTCCTGGAATACTTTGAACAGGAGAAAAGAAAAGGAGGCCCTTTAATATCTGTTAATGCTGTTTAAGAGCTAAGATACATATAGATTCACAAATATCTGTATATTTGTAATGTGTATGTACTTGTTAAATTTTAGAGAGTAGCGGAAGCTCTTAAACTTTCGAAGAAAACAGTATACACTATTATAAAAAGGAAAGAAAACAACCCAGTTCTTTCTTCAGCCGGAAAAACAAGACATTACCAAAAGTCCATGACAAAGGATCTACCTGGAGGTACAAAAATGGCAATACGAGATACTTTAAACAATATGTATGAAAAACGTAAGTATGTTCTGGCTATATTTATTTTGTTATGTAAATACAGAGGTATTTGCTGTGTAGGTCAAAATGATCTGTTAAAATTGTTTTTGTTTTAGGGCAACATGTAACTGTTGGTTATTTAAACGAAGAGCTTAAAAGACGAGAAATAATTCTTGTGGGAAAAACATCACGTATAGCAGCAACATTAAAGGAGGTGGGTTTTAAATTCAAGAAGGAAGATAATCGACGAGCTTTAACCGAAAGAGTTAATATAGCAGCTAAGAGGGGTAGGTTTTTAAGAAATTATTGTGAAAACATGAATTCGCAGTTTAGAAGGCAAATCATTTTTCTAGATGAAACTTTGATATATGCTAAAGGCAGCAAAAGAATGTCCTGGCAAGATGACAATATTAAAAGTGTTCGCAAACCAGAGGGTTACGATGGTAAACGGTTTATTGTTTTGCATGCTGGATCTAGCAAAGATTTTGTTAGAGATGCCGATTTGTTATTCGCCTCTAAATAAAAAATCCTTGATTATCATGGTG
The DNA here is from genome assembly GCA_037954035.1 of Rosalia funebris. Classification (NCBI taxonomy): domain Eukaryota; kingdom Metazoa; phylum Arthropoda; class Insecta; order Coleoptera; family Cerambycidae; genus Rosalia; species Rosalia funebris. Next base: position 41,002,948 of record JAZFAV010000015.1, read on the forward strand.
AAATGAATGATAATATTTTTATTAAATGAGTGAATGAACAGTTAATATCTAATTTGGAAAAACCATCTTTAATAATAATGGACAATGCACCATATAATAGCATGTTGGTTGAGAAACAACCTAATGCTTCATCACGAAAGTCTGAAATTATGGATTGGTTAAAAAATATAATATAAATCATAATGAACGAATGACTGTACCTGAATTATTATTTCTCGCCGAGAAACACAAAAAGACGATAGGTATGTAATTGACGAACTGTTACAAGAACACGGCCATCAAGTTTTAAGGTTACCACCATACCATTGTGAATTTAATGCCATCGAATTCATTTGGGCCAAGAGTAAAGCTTATTATAATGATAATATGGGCAGGGATGGTTCTGGGGATGATAAAGTTTTAAACATATGGAAGGAAGCTTTAGTAACATGCAGTGAACATGTGTGGGAAAATTATGTTCGACATACAGAAACAATTATTCAAGACTGGTATGAACGGGAACAAGCGTTATTTAACATAGAGGTGGAACCACTCATTATAACATTTAATGATGAGAATACTTCGAAATCAGAATTAGAGGATTAAATAATGTTTACATTTAGTCATATAACTGTGATACTTATGGGGAAAATATGGCGAGAACTTCACAGTCGAACCATATTCTTTGTTTGAGCCTGTAGATGTGATATGTTTCTATATTTAATTTCAAAATAATGTTCTATTTAAAACTCAAACAAGTTTTTTGTACACCATAGTCAGCAATGAAATTATTTGTTTATGTATTATTATGAAAATATTTGTTATACATATTTAATTTTTTTAATTGTATAAGTATATAACCACTTCTTTATGATATAATAGCATCTTTGTCATCTTGATAATGATTGTGTTAGTGAGACCTATAATAAAGACGTATTTAGTAAATATTACATTCCTTTTTGTTGATTTTTGACATTTTATAAACCAAATAAAATAGTGTTTTTTTTTTGTGAAGGACGTTTATTGCCAGACGTTTTCTGTATGTTTATTTTATTCGATACCTAACTAAATAACATTGTTTTAGAACATTAGAATTTGAATTTTAGTGTTAGTTGTACTTTCTTCATATAGTTTGGGTGCAGTTTAGATAAGAGAAACTCTTGCAGAAGGTGCACAATTAAAGTCGGTGTACTGTAACAAACTAAAATATTCCAAAATAAATAATAGTGATGAGTTAGGCGAATATGTACTAGTAGTTTTTAATACTTGTTTGTAGTTTAATAAACTCCCCAAGTTCCATAATAGAGCCGAAGCTCCGATCGGCGGAAAGATGCAGTTATCTTGCCAAACACAGACCAATTTATATGTATAGTGTGGTTTTGCACATCATTTTTGCAAGTATTTTTTACGTTTGAGCCCATGGATTATAAAGTTTGTCGCCGTGATAACTTATTTGAAAGGCATTTTCTAGTTTATTTTGGTGCCGGTAATACAGTTGACTGTAAAGGCGGTAAATTTAAATGATTTAAATTATGTAAACAGTCACTCATTTGACTCTGATTTTTCATCTTAGTTCATACGAATATCGTTTGTGACGCAGTGGTAAAGTTGCAGCGGTTCAACTGTATGTGGCCACAGACATTTTTTTAAAGTAACTCGCTTTATTATTATGGCATGTGATAGCGCACAGTTTTTTTTTTCATGCACTATGGTAATAATGTAGTCGTAGCACACGTGGCGACCTCGGTTTTACAATATTATTCATTGTCAGTGTCAGTGTTTTGATGTTTAGTGAATAACTTGTCAGCTCTTCTTTATATAATTTTTCGTGTATATTTCAATGTGATTTGGTTTACTTACATACATACCTATAAATATTTCAATTGTTTTTTAATATTCCTACGTATTCGGCATATAAGAAATCCCAGTGTGGTTTTAACTTGCGCCTTGCAAGATACCGAGGTTAGAAAAATATTGCCAGAAGCAATCAAGGACCGTCTTATCGACAAGAACTTTATGGAAACCTGTGCTTTATAAATATCGGCTACGGTTTGTAAAAAGTCTACGGGATGAGTTCGACAATGTGAGTAAACAATCAGATTCTTTATAAAATAAAATAACTAACATAGAGGAGGAATATAAAAGCCTGTGTACAGAAAATAGGCAATTAAAATCCAACCGAAAGGACCTGGAACAACGAATAACAAAAATTTTACCGGTTGAATCAGAAAACAACCAGTTTGATGAGATTGCGCAGGAAATGCATGGTCGAGAAAAAAGAAAACGCAACGTCATTATCTTTGGCATCGGTGAGGAACCTAACTCAGGGAGCCAAACACGAAGACAAAATGAAAAACTACTGGTAACTAACATATTTAATTCATTGTCTATTTCCGAAAATGGAAATATCACGGCAATCCACATAGGAAAGTCTGCCCCGACTAAAGAGGCTCCACGGCCACTTAAAGTTACGGTTAGCGACGAGCCTATTGTTCATGACATTATCCATAATACAAAAAATTAAAAAAACTCAAGAAACTAAAAAAACATCAGTATCTCATTGGACCGTATTCCCAGACAATCGATCTTTACCATGCAATTAAGAGGCAACTTAACGAATGTGTGGCAGCTGGTAAAACCAACTTAAATATTAAATACATACGTGGTATTCCTAAAATTATCGCTTTAAACTAAAAGAGCCCAACAACCCAAAAACAGCAATAACAGAATTCACATGTTATTACCAAAACGTGCGTCGATTAAGGACTAAAGTGAATGAACTCATACGATTTATTGTAAAATGACTAGGGCTAACGTTTTTCTTAAATCGGCAATACATGTTATGTGCAATAATTTCAATAAGATCTCAGATATACGTGATATTGAAATTAAGTTAGAAGCAACAATAATTTCTGAAATTCTACTACAATTATGTAGTAGATTCTCAGAAATTATTGTTGCTTTTAACTTAATTATTATAGCTAATAATAATTAAAATATACGTTTAATTTTCATTGTTATCATCATTTTTTCATCTATTTATACATTTATACTTGTGCTTTTTGCACTAGAAGTTTCTTTCTGTGGTGTTTTGTTTCTTTTATTCAGACATACTATAGTTTTATATAGTTTAATTGTTTATATTTGTCCTGTAACTGGATGTTATCTGTTGGGCAATAAATAAATAAATAAGTAAAGAAATAAATAATTACATTAGAGTGGGTATAGGCTGAATAAAAAAATGAAGAAAAACGATTGTGCAATTTCAAAGTATTAAATTTAATAGCAATACACAATCGATTTTTTTCATTTTTCTATCTAATGTAATTATTACCCTAGTGTATGTAAAAAATGTACTCTCTCACAGTACGTAACGGAAAAAGGGGGTTACCATTAAAATAACATCGATAACGTCATACTTTCTACACGAAACACCCTGTTTCGATATTCTGTAGGCGCAAAATAAGAATTTAAAAATAAATCAAGGGGATCATTACTTGTCTCTCGGGGAGGGCGACCTGTTGAACGGCCTGGTGGATCGGTTGCGACGCGTAATTCTGCAATCCTTCCCTTTGCCGGTTCTCGTACACGGGATGCGCCGATGGCTGCGCCCTCAACAGCTGTACTTGGGGCTGTTGGACGTACCCCTGAGCCGAGGGCTGCTTGTACGCGATACCCGGCACCGTCTGGGCACTCACGAATTGCGCGTTAGGGTAGACCGGCTGCGAAACGGGGTGGCATAGCACACTAGACACAAACGTTACCACCAAGCACACAAGATAGTTCCTCATTTTTAACTGTAACCGAAATCGGGCGACGGTACACTTATCTTCGATCCACTGCTGTAGATCATTGAAGAATTTCCGAACTGGAGGTATATATACTTTCCTCCTCTCTCGCTCGGGAACATAGTACTTTCAACCCGAATAGAGAAAGGTGCACTGGAACCATTATAGGGTCAGTGTATTGTCGGTATCATGTTGCATTTTTCTAGTCCATAATGCGGGTTATTGAAATATAATTGTCTATTATACACCTCAGCGGCTGCAGTTGAGGTTTCGCGAGTAGTAACGAGTCAAGGATGAATGGCGTAGAACGAAAAGTTGGTGCATATGTGCACGCATAGTCATCAACTTTTCTAGTAATCATTTATTCGTGAAATTTTTTTATTGCGTATATAATTGTATATACTCGTAAATAATAATAAGTTTATTGATTTAATAGACCTATAAAGGTATAATGCAAGTCAGTGCAAATTACTAAAACATGACAGATTTCCTAAATGATAACTTTGAAAACAATAATTTTCATATTGATTATACATTGCCAACAATGATTATAATAAATCTAAAGAATCTTTCAATAAGGACGCTTGATTTTTAAACGTAAATAAAACAAGTTGTGTATGAAACATTCACTCAATTTTTTTATTTAAAAGAATATTTTATGGCATTAAGTAAGGAATATAACGTCGTTCACATATCCACCGCGGCTTTGCTTGGTGGCGGGTATTTGGGTGGTCCAATTTTTGATGACTTTGTTGCATAAATATGGCTGAATTTACTGGATGGCGTTCGTTATGTTGACTTTGAGGGTATCAAATCTTTTCAGTTTATTCGCATAGACCTGCGATTTAAGATAGCTCCAAATGAAGAAGTCTAAAGGCGTTAAATCGCACGATCTTCGTGGCAAGTTCACGTCTCCGCTGCGCGAGATAACCATTGCCTCAAATCGCTCGTGCAGAATGTATATCGTGGCATGCGCTGTGTGGCACGTAGCGCCGTCCTGTTGGAATCACATGTCGTCGGTATACATACGAGTATCATCCAGTTTAGGCTACAAGAAGTTGTTTATCATCGATCTGTAACGCTCGTCGTTGACGATTATGGCAATGTCAGTTTTGTATTGGAAGAAGTACGGATCGATTCCACTAGATCAAAATCCGCACCAAACAGTGACTTTCTTGGGCTGCATTAGGAGCTGGTGTATCTCGTGTAGATTGGTATCGTCCCAAATCTGACAATTTTGCTTGTTCACATATCCATTCATCCAAAAATGGGCCTCGTCACTAAGGATGAGTTTATTGGTGAAATTTGGGTCAACTTTCAACTGCTCTAGAGCCCAATCAGCGAACACACGGCGATACCTATGGTCGTTTACCCAAAGTTTCTGGGTCTGTTGGATTTTATACGGGTGCAGACTCAAGTTCCTACGCACAATTCGCCAAGTTGAAGTCGCAGAAAAGCCAAGTTTTTGTGAATGACGAAAAATGAACTTCTTCGGGTTTCGCGTACACTCTCACGCACAGCAGCGATGATTTCAGCAGACTTTGCGTTTCGGTGACGTACGAGTGCTGGCTGATTATTTGTGAAACCGGTAGACTCGAATTTGGCTAGAAAACGTCGAATAGCTGACTCGGTGTGACGGTTGTGGCTAGAACAGGATCACGTAATACGCAGAACGTTTCTCAAACGGAGCACTGATTTTGAAAATAAAGTTTGATTATTTTTACGTATTTTTGAACGCTATAATCCTCCATGGTGATTTGCCGTGCATAACTGAAGAGTTCAGAATCAATTTAACAGACGTTGCTTTAACAACGTGGTCGTTATAAACTAACAAATTTCGAGCGTCCCTATTGAAAGACCGCGTATATAAACATAATATTGTATGTTCCACATAAATGTCGTCTGTGTCTAAATATTCAACAATTGTCATTTATTACAATTTATACATATTGAATTTTTCCTTATTCTGTAACTAGAATTTTGTATTCATTGGGATATTATACAAATTAACAAATAAATAAAATAATTAAATAAATACATGAGGAAAATGTATCATATGGTTGCTGAAATACATATATTCGTCAAAGGCTGCCATGAAACAGTGTAAACATAGAGCCAGCATTATATGTCGAAATGTAAATAAAATTCACCAATTCTCTACTTACTAATTAGTAAATCTTATTTCGACGAACCGCCTTTTACAGCCCGTCAGATTACTTTATGTATGTAGTCCAGTAAAACCACACCTAACTTACCGTGAAGTATCTATTGCCATTTTTTATTACAAATAGCTGACAGTTTCACTGCACTGTATCGCATTCAATATACTATAAATGAGACAAAATACGTCTATTTGTTTTGTGTGCCTCTAAATCAATACGAAATATGACAAAGCGAAAGTATATGTTGCACAATTGTATATATTTTTCCAAACTTTGACGCTTTACAAAAAATTTGTATGATAGTCAATCAGGTAAAATCTTATTTAGTGTTAAGGACATGAATTTTTTGAACTTGCCAAGCTTTCAAAACTTTAAAAATTGTTTCTTTCTTGCGCGTTTCCTATGTATAGAAAAACACGCTTCTTTTATTTCTGTCGATTTCAATTGACATTCGTTAAAAACAAATAGATTTACAGAACAGGAGTTTTTATTACTTTTAATTATTTAAGTGAATAGGAAATAATGCACAGCTTGTTTTAGTAATCCATAGAGTTACCGTTATTTCATTGAACTACTTCTTCGTTAATCAAAAAATTATTGGATTACTATTACTTTCGAAAAATAAATTAGTAGAGCGATTGAAACAGTTAGTCGGACAATACTACTTTTCGGGTAAATTTCAACAAAAGCCTGTAAAATAGTAAACAGTCAATACATTACGTATTTTTGCAATACCTGTATTATACGAGGTGTGCAAAGCAAGTAATGAGACTGGCAACGTAACGTTCAATCTGGTAACATTTAGGGACGCGGGACTTGGAGGGGCGGCAGGTGAACATGTGATATGCTTCTGAATTCGTTTTTGAGTCATGTGGTTGTCCATAGCAATTCCCTTCGTGAACGCGTGTGTTCCAGTGCGTTTTAAATACATCACTAAATGAGTGGAATCAATTTTGAGCAACGGTATGTTTTCAGGTTTTGCTTCAGACTTGGGCACAGTGCAACGAAATCTTCAGCAGGCCTACGGAGACAGTATTTTCAGGAGGAAGAAAGTCGATTGAAGATGAACCTTACACCAGAACCTTAAAGAACGGATAAAAATGTCGACAGAATCTGGAATATTATGCATTCATAATAATCGGGAAAGAGTTGAGTTACTCATACCACCGTTTATCAAATTTTTACTAATGAATCTGTACCAAACTGAACCAATGAATTGAGGATGAGAAGAACCTGCGCAAAAATGGTTTCAGAAAATACTTCACAGGACCGAAAGGATATCAGGAGGGAAAAATGCCTTGACTTTTTGGAATCGATTGAAAATAATCCCCTTTTCTAGAAAGTGTAATTGTGGCGAGTCCTGGGTGTTTCAGTACGATCCGGAAACCAAGCGCCATAGCATGGTATGGCACACTTCAACCTCTCCAAGGCCCAAAAAACTAAGAACGGGCAAGTCGAAGATGAAGTGCATGCTGATATGCTTTTTAGATAGTCAGGGAATCGTTCACAAAGAGTTTGTGAATACGTAAAGTATTCACAAATTCTTTGTGAACGAGGGCTGCCTGAAAAACTTCGAAGAAGGGTCATGCGTGTGAGACCAAATATCAAGAGCAACTGGGTGTTGCATCACGACAAAGCGCTTTGTCATACAACAATTTCAATAAACGAATATTTAGCCAGTAAGACATTCCTGTGGCTGCTTAGCCTCCTTATTCACCGGCCTTGAGTCATTGTGACTTTCTCCTCTCCTGGGCATTGAAAAATCACCTCAAAGAACGTCATTTTGATACATTCAAAAGGATGCAACCAATCAAATGAAAGATATTCCAGTATTCTAGTTCCAGCTCAACTCCAGCGTAAAGCTTTGTGGCCGACGAATTTCTTATTTGATATTCTAACAAGTATTATGCTTCTTTTATCCAAAACATCCATCTAGGATTATGATGCATTATTCGTCTTTGCGACAGGCTCCGATAGCTCCTATTACAATCATTATTATGTGCTTCTTTAAATAGCGTAATAATGTCCTCAATTGTAAATACTTTTCTTGGGGATACATCCTTAGGGATACATACTTAGGATATTTTGAAATGTCATCACTACTATTTAAAGATATAGTTGATGTCATTACTGAATACATACACCATAAATTCGTAGAGGAATTCTAGTTTTCCTGTGATTTTTTTTAATATTATAAATAAAACAGATGATAACAAAGTTAAAATTTTCAACCAATTATTGAGTTTTGCACCTTCTTTTATTTAGTTACTGCATTATGGAAGCGAAGCAGTTCGATTATTTTTAATTTACAAATTTATTTAGTAGTTTTTTTTTTCTTATTTGTGCAGGTAGTGCAAAGAAATTCTCGAACCTGAGAATAGAATGTCTATTATGAATGAGCCATTAATAAAGAGAGAAAAAATTATACTGTCACATCTTCACGTCAAACTGGATTTAATTAAACATTTTTTAAAAGCACTGAATAAATCACACGATTGCTTTAAATACATTTGCCAAGAATTTTCAGCACCGAATATCGAAAAATTAAAATCAAACATTTTTTATAGTCAACAGATTTGAAAACTGGTAGAATATCCAAATTTTAACAGATATTTGACCGTTGTAGAATCTAATGCATAATTTAGTTTTGTATCTGTAAATACTAAAATTGTTTAGGTAATCAAAAGGCAAATCACTAGCAAGAACTAGTACATAAGATGCTAAAACGTTCTGAAAATGAGAGCCAGTGTGAGCATTAAATTACATTTTTTACGTAGTCACCTAGACAAATTTCCTTCCAACTTAGAAAATTATTTATATAAGTCCTTGAACCTGAACTATCTGCTTCTGACGAAAGATATAATTTCAGTAAAACGTAGTATCGAAAAAGAAAGTAATATTTTTAAATTTTCCGCTTGTTAGTTCTATAAATATAACTTTTAAAGTCGTCTAGGTCAACAGCTTATTCAAAAAAAAAAAAACCGCCAGCCTCACGAAAAACTATAATAACTTTTGCAGTTAAAGTTTTGCGCAACACCACGATTACATTTCGGATAATTGACCGGTTTCCAAGCGCCGGAAAAAAATCACCCACGAAAACTGGCAAGGAATGCAACGCACTTTGCGAGCAAACAGACCTGCAATAATAGTAGTCGCCAATTTAAAATGATCTATGCTATAATCGGCGACATTACGTTATGTAACGGCTGTCGAAAAAAAAAAACGGTTCCATTAACTTGTTTTTAAACTTTCTCTAGCGCGACGACTTTGCCGGGTCGCCTACATTGTACGGCAGTTTCTGTGTGTCTGTGGTGGCGAAAGGAAATGCACTAGTATGCTAATAGTCCAGGAGCTCGCGACAAAAACACGCAGGAATGTTGGAAAGGCTGATATTTTCAGATAGGATTGTACTTTAATCATATAAAATCACTGTAGACAGGGGAATAGCATAATAAAATAATCTAGGGATGTGATAAAAATTTTATAAGGGGAAGAGGTATAGTCAGATGTATGGTAGGCCATATGAAATATGGTAAAAATAAAAAAAGACACTAACCGAAAATGATCATGCCGAGGTATACATCCTAATTTTTAAAATGAAGATCAATTCTTCGGTGTTTGTTTGTCCAGCGAAAACGTCTATCACTGTTTCTTCAAATGTTGGAGACGATCTCATATCTTCTAACAAAGCACTTTCAATATTTATTAATGCTAAAGCTGACAGTCCTTCTTGCTTTTGAGAATTACGCCAGATAAGTCTTTATTCTCTTTAAACATGAAAATGATCTTTCCGCGGAACTGCTTGTGGCAGGAATAGTCAAAATTAAACGACACAATTTTGATGACTCCAGGAAAACAGAAAATAATTGAAGGGACATAATATATTGGTGAAGCTCAAACACAGTGCTCTTTTTTATAGCGGGATCACTATAAATCACTGAAAGTTCACTTTATAAACAATATGCGTCAAAGAATGTTCCATACGTATCTACTAAAGAAGAAAAAAGTTCGTCAGGAAAATGTTTCACGAATGAAGTAAATTGTGTGGAATCTAGATTTAAGAATTTCAGTTTAGAAATTTCACTAAACCGTTCACTAATGTTCAAAGTAATAACGTCCAAAATTTCATAAAACAATCGTACGTAGGTGCTTTTCATATCTTCTTCAGAAATTAAATCCAAACGCATTCTTTTATTTGGTGGTTGGTTTTCTACCACAAATCTGTCCATACGGTCCCAAATGTCACTAAACTCGTTTCTCATTTTTTGAATATGTGATTTGAAATCGGCGATCCTTTTATTGCAGTAACTAATATCTGATATTTTTGTCTGTAAAATTTTAAACAGATTCTCGGAATGTGGGAATATTGCAGAAAACACTGATAAGAAAAAATTAAAATCAAAGTCGCGCAATAAAGTTAAAATGCCTCTAGCACAAATAACGGTTTCTCGATCCCATTTCTCATTTTTATTTTCCACAATTACCCGAAACAGCGCTTCCAAATCTTCCTTATGTTATGGCGACAATGGCCAAGATGCGTTCACATAATCGCATTACTGAGTCTGGAAATAATGACAACACCCACTCGATGTTCCACTGCTGACTGCGTAAGATCACTGACCTTTTCGCCCATCTAACGCGTTGCTTGGATGTAACGTGGACCCTCACATTTCAGCACTGCAGCAAGTGACGCAGGAGTCCAATAATTTCGGACGCCTTCACGGCCGATTTGAAACAAAAATGTTCACGGTAGCGTTTAAAGTAAATGTTTAGTATATCTATTTCAACTTGAACATCCAAAGAAAATGTCCTGAATTATGTGAATTGGATTAGATACTCGAGAAATCAATTGCAGAATAAATATCCTCATAATCCGAAGGTATTTATTGTAATGTAAGGATTAATTGTAATCCACTCCATTTTTTCATCTGGTTAATATAATTTGAATTAATAGTGGAATTTCCTAATAATATGTAACAAAATAAAATGCATTTTACATAGAACGCAGTCTGCTTCACCCGTTTGCTATAAGACGACTATATATTTCATCATACCAGTATTTTTGCGTTTGCATAATCATATTTACGCACCACACGCGAATGATTGCCCTCGCAGTGTACCAGCCACCCAGCTTAGTGTAGATCAGAGCGGCCATTCATTCGAAAACTGCATATTATGTGATGTATAGGAGGCGATTATAAAAACGATTTTTGTGTGTCTGAAGTTGTAGATATTGATTATGGATTCAATACCTTTCATTCGACAAACATTCAATATTACTTGCACCGAAATCACTTACACCCCTAGATAATAATCTTGGAACAGTTTTTTGCTCGATAGGAAATAAATAATTGATCTTCTGTAAAGGCGCGTCTACATATGTAACAAAAGCCCGTCGCGAACACTGTCGGTGTACCGTTGCACCGTAAAGTTGTAAACGTTACGCGGCGATGTTCGCGACGGTGTTCGCGACGGGCTTTTGTTACATATGTAGAAGCTTTAACGTCGTCGATGTGGCCATGCGTATCAGAACAACGAACATTTCTTTTGATGCGACCCAATAAAACCGACAACCAATGGATTGCGGTGATGTTACGCGACGGTGTTACGGAGTTTCGTCTACACTATGCAGTGATATGAAAGCGATGAAGTTCGCGACGGAGATCACCACACGCTATTGTTACATATGTAGACGCATCTTAAGAGTTTTAGAAGAATTATGAATTGATTTATAACAAAAACGTATGAAACATTTTTTAAATTTAATTTTTAACCCACTTTTCTCTAGTTAAATTCTATTTACTTTAACCAAATATATCGGGTATGCAACCGCATAATGTAGTAGACCACACACGCAGAAAAACAGATGCACTTCTTTCCGCGACACTTATCTCTAATTCTTGCGTGAAAATAGGTGTAATTACGTAGTATAGTAACAAAGTATTTCAAACTGCTTCGAAATTGAGAAATAATTTACGACCGATTACTAGGCAATTACAAATTGTAATTGCGATAAGCGTTGGTATTGATACTAAGTTATGATTAAAATATTTTAAGTATTACAGAATTGGACATTTATGTAGTATGTACTAAAAGATAATGATAATAAAACGAATCGCTTAAAATAAAATCGTTATTATTAGTTAGATGTAAAGAAATTAGTTTGTTAGTGAGGTTAAATATCAATGTAGATTGCTAAGGAACTGTCAATTTCTTAATAATATAATGCCGTGTATACAGGACATACAAATTACGAAAGTAACTCTTCACTTTCTAGAATTTGTGATATTTAACATGATATACAAAACTTCTGTGACCTGTAACATACTTTCTATTATTATTATTATATTATATAGGTTTGGGCCTCATCAGCCACTGATCCCATGGGTAGTCCCTTGGCGATCCCTTCTTATCCGGGTCATTATCCAAAAATGCTATCCAATAAAAGGAGCAATTTAGGCACGTCCTCAGCCTTAAGCCTCGCCTCCTCTAGGATAACAGGGGTCCCTAATATAAGATACCCCTTCTCCTCCAGTGCAGCGCAGGTGTAAAGAAGATGAATCGAGGTTTCCTCGTCTTCTTTACAGTATCTGCAGGTCGGGCTATCAGCTAGCCTCAGCTTGTGCTTATATGCATTCAGGCTACTATGGTGGCCCGTTATGATTCCCACCAGCGTTCTGGCCTGTTCAATTTAATGAATTCTTGGGCCCATTTCTCAATCTCTGAGTATTCGATGAAGAGTTTGGTTATTTGACAACCCGTTACTCCTCTCCATCTTTTATTGTGCTGGTCTCTTGCCCAGCCATTGATGCGGTATCTGATCAGATTCCGACTTATTCTGTCTGGCAAGGTCATCTGCAATTAGATTTCCCTTAATGCCATTATGCCCAGGTATCCATAAGAGTTCTACCGGTCCATTCCCTGTCAAGTGGTTCAATGCTTTATAGCAATTATAGACCAGCTTCGACTTTGTTGTTGCTGAATTCAGGGCTACCAACGCCGCCCTGCTGTCCAAGCAGATACATACCTTCTCCTGGTTCCAATTTTGGTGCCCCTACTTTGTATTAGTTTGATATATTTAAAATCTAGATTTTAGTATTAGTCTAAGACTAGTACTATGTATATTATAAATTGAATAATATGTGGCATTGCTTACTAAGTACACTTTTATAAGTAAATAAATAAATTATATAAATAAATAAGTATGTGGTCATTCATACCAGCTATCATATTTATTACGTAAATAATTTTGTAAAATTTAACTGCTTAATTTAGAATACACCCTGTATAAAATATAGAACGTGACTTTCTGCAGTGAGTGCATACTATGACATGCTTATTATTTTTAATATAATATCTACAAATGAATCTTTAAAGACACCGAAAATAATTATTTAGAATTATGGTTTTTTTATTATATATATTCTTCTTCAGCAGAAATCGAAATAAAATACTGTGTATGATATGTTAATGTATCCTCAATGAAAAATAATTTGTTCATTTTCAGTGAAAATAGGCAGAATGTACACTTTAAAAAATTAAGGTGGTTTCTTAAAAGCTAAAACAATCAACGAAATTTTAAATATGAAGTCATAAAGGGATGCTATAACAAACTGGTTCATATTCTACTTTTCTATTTTTTTAAATGACGGAAATGCTGCTTCAAAAGAAAAGTGTATGATATACTGTATACTCTTGTGTCTCCAATTTGTTTTGGCATCTTTTCATTGATGTTAGAAATTTCGTTGATGGTTATAATCTTTAAAAAACCATAGATTTTAAGGAAAAGTATATGACATACTGTATATTGATGCGTCTCACCTGTGATTTACTTCACAGTTAAATTCACATCAGAGTTTTTATTGTTACTAATATTATCGTTTAACAATTATGTAACTTACTCATTTTATCTTACATGTATTGGCGCTTTTTCTCATAATTCGCCAATTTTGAAATAATTTTTCGCACCATTAACCGAAATGGTAATTATATAACTTATATTACATATAAATATGATAAGTGATAATAACTAAATCTATATATATATATATATATATATATATATATATATATATATATATATATATATATTATATTTACATATATATATATATTATATTTACATATATATATATATATATATATATATATATATATATATATATATATATATATAATGAATGTTTGTCTGTATGTCTCTTATGCCTTCCTAAACCGTTCATCCGAATGCGATGAAACTTTGGGGAATGGTTGGACGCGTGCCCGCGAAGGCTTCTGAGTTAGTAAAACTATGTTCCGATATACGAGGTATAATCAGAACATTGATATACAACACAATAACGAAAATATTAGTATTTCTTTAAATTTAGTAAACTGTACAGCAAGGCGTGACGGGTATGGCTAGTATTATATAAAACTACCATCCTAAAATAAGAATGTCCAGTAACTGAAATGTTTAAATGCATGCTACTACATCACTTGCTTCTATGTTATAGAATATGATGCATATTTAATATTAACTTCATGAAAATATTTTAAATAATTAATCACAGCTTGCTCCTATACAAAACAAGAATTGAATGTGAAAGTCTACTGAATCAATTAATCAGTATTTTCTTCAATACAATAAATAAGTAAACCAAAAAAGTCTATACGCGTTTATACAAACAAATACATAAATCTTGTTGTAAAGAGGACGGGTCCAGTAATATCTGTTGGATATGATATATTATTCTCATGATAATGTATAGTTGAATTTTACTTTGTGAAATTCAGTTTCTATTAATTTTATTTGGTTCTCGAAATCTAATAAACACTACCATTTTAACTAAAATAATAATACACAGAAAACAATATACAGGGCTCCTCCGTCCATCGATGACAACAAATGAACTAGAATGCGATTCATGTACAAAATTTGATTTAAGAGAAACTATTTTCAAAATTTCATACAAAGAGCATATTAAGAGCATTTTTTTTATATTTTTTGTTGTTGTTGTTTGGTAATACGTTATAAGGGACATAGCACGAACAATGTGTCATATCCCTTTCTTCTTATGCTTTATAGTCAGAGGGACCTAAAAAAATTAAAATTAGCATACCTACATTAGGGTGTAAAATATTGGATGGGTTACTAAATAATGATATAATGACGTTGTGGCGCCATTCTGAAAATTATTCTAAAATTTCAATAGTGTGCGACTTACAGTCATTTAGATGTTTCAAATATACTTTTAAATATCTTTCTTTTGAAATCTGTCTTTTTGACTTTTGAAAAAAATCTATTCGGCATACCAACAAACTAACAATCAGAGGCGAATTATCCCTAATTCAAACTAGGTACGTGCGTAGGGGCGCGAGGTTACAAAGGGGCGCGCGCGGAATTTTTAAACAAAGAAAAAAATAAATAACAAAAAATTAATTGTGTCAGTAAGTATGCACCTACTTACACAATATAAAAGATTCTTTAATTCTACAGAGATTTAGAAATTCCGAAGCATGCTCCGCCTTCTTGATCATTCCTACATCGCCTGATTTCATAATAGAAGTTGAAGTTGGTATGATACAACTACAACTGCAATGTTGCGCGTTCGACGCGTCGATCGCGAACATCGGACGTTGCTCGTAGTCCAGCCGGCCTGGAAAAAAAATAGCGTTTGTTGTCGACTTTACTTATAAATGGCCCGATTTGCAATTTTTTTAAATACTCAGAAAAATATACATAACATTTGTGCACGTATGAGATGGCGTGCTTTTTATTTTTTTTCTAAAATAGCCATTTTGCACTATACTTTAAATTAAAATATCTCAGAAACTACGCAACATTTATCGAGACATTCTGTGAATAAAATTTAGAGAAAAGAATAACGAAAAAAAATGAGCAAACTCCGATGTCTCTACGACTTATAGTTTACGAGATATTAATTTTTTTAGTAAAAATTGAGGAGTGGAGCGCAGAAAGCGATAAACAAATAGCTGTAACTCCGACAAAAATAAATGAATTTTTATTTTTTTTTAATGAAGTTTATAATTTGTACTGGGTTAGTCACCTAAAATTGACCCCCCCTTTATTTCTCTTAATTTCAATTGAATAGAAAAATTCAAACAAGAATTTTACATGATTTGTTATAAATTTTTTGAATATTTAAACAAATTTTCAAAAACTCTGCAAATTGAAAGGGGGCGAACAATTTTCAATTTTTTTAAATAGAACACCCTGTATTTTTTTAGTTAAAAAAGTTACCCACAGTTTTCTGATCACAAAAATATATAAATGTTGTATCTTGGCAAGTATAGTTCTTGAGATATTCATACAAATATATAGTCACATCACAGGAATAAGTTTGGCATAAGACCATAAATCAGGAGAGCTATGTTTTTGAGATATAACGACACATCTTGTTTTTTAAGAAAAAAGTATGAATATTCTTTGATGCGGCAACACATAATAATTATAATAAACAAATAAACCTTTATAAAATGACAAACAACAAAGTTTAATGAACTCAAAACATAAATAACGAAATAATGATAAAAAAAAACAATGCGCAACAATAAATAACATTAAACCAATGAACTTTATTAAAATTAAACATATCTATATGTTCTCCACGTATGCTCCGTTTCTATTAAGGCACAGTTGGCATCTTTTAATAAATTAATTTCTAACGTTTTCAAATAAATGAACATATTGCCGGAAATTTTCTATTTCTTGACTGATACAGTCCTTCAATTCATCCGAGTTATTATATACCGAATTTTCGTATATGTTTTGTTTTAGTGTTCCCCACAAAAAGAAGTCCAAAGGACTCAAGTCTGGGCTATTAGCAGGCCAATGTATAGGACCGTATCTTCCTATCCAAAATAGATATTTGTCATTTAAATATTCCGTTACGTTCCGTACAGAGTGTGGAGCGCCATCTTGTTGCCAAATAACAGAATTCCTGGTTGCAAGGAGAATATTATCTAAATAGTTCTTCTCTACTTCACCCCGAAGAATATTCAAATACTGAACTGCATTCAAGGACCCATTAATGAATACGGGACTCACAATTGTATTTTGATGAATACCGCACCACACATTTACTGTATTATATCCTTGGGTTTTTATCTTTTTTATAGTATGTGGATTTGCGGGCGCCCAATAATTGCATTTTTCCTATTAAAAAGTCCAGCCGTTGAATAGCTACTTTCATCGGTCCAAAATAATTTTTTAAAAAAGTTGTTGTCGTTTTCTGCTCTCTCAATCATCTCTCTACAAAAAGCTCTTCTGTCGGCAAAGTTATTTTCAGTTAAAAGCTGAACTGGCAAAATAGTATAAGGCTTATATTTGTGACGTTTTAATATACGTCCTATACTTGCTTGAGAAATATTAAATTCTTCTGCAGCAGCGTTAGTAGATTTATTGGGGTGTTTGGTAAAAAAAAGTAAAACGTCCATTTCCATATCTTCTCCTGTTTTGGGTTTCTTTCTTTCTCGTTTCTTATCTTTTAAGGATTCACTGTTCCCAAACTTGAGATAAATATTAGAGAAAGTGTTCTTGGAGGGAGCGCGTCTTTCAGGATATTTTCTTGCATATTCTCTTTTAGCTATATATTTGTTCTTATTGCTGGTTAAGTAAATTTCTAATATTTCTTTCCTTTCGAAAAAATGAATATCCCATATCAATATATTAGATATATTAACAAGTGTATTAAAACTTAACTTAAATCGTATTAATAATATAACAATCAAACATAAATCAAACATAACATAACTGTAAAACGAAGTATTATTGTTTCTTTAAATCATTTCGGTTCATAGCTCTTCTGATTTATGGTCTTATGCCAAACTTATTCCTGTGATGTGACTATATATTTGTATGAATATCTCAAGAACTATACTTGCCAAGATACAATAATTATATATTTTTGTGATCAGAAAAAGGTGAGTAACTTTTTCGAGTAAAAAAATATAGGGTGTTCCATTTAAAAAAAATAAAGAAATGTTCGCCCCCTCTCAATTTGCAGAGTTTTTGAAAATTTGTTTAAATATTCAAAAAATTTATAAAGAATCATGTAAAATCCTTGTTTTAATTTTTCGATTCGATTGAAACTAAGAGAAATAAAGGGGGGGTCAATTTTAGGTGACTAACCCGGTACTATGGAGAAAAAATACAGTTAAGCTCTAAAAATGTTTTGCAATTTTTATCGCCAAAAATAAAGTCCAAAACACTAAAAAAAAATTTCAGTGTTTTGGACTTCAAAAATTGTTAATATTAAAAAAAATCATTTTTTTAAACCGGAAATATATTCTTTAAGTAAAAATACATCACGAAAATTATAAAATAAAATGTCAAAATATTTCCTTTATTAATAAAAGCGATTTAAAGTCAGGCTATTAGGCGTCAGTCCATTGATATTGACATTTGTACAGTTATTCAAATGTATGACAGTCTAATTCACATAATTTCTGCAGAAAGGAAAAATCTTAATAAACATTAACAGAAAGCTTTGGAACTCTCATTAGTCAAAGAATATGAAGAGGACATAAAGAGGATACGGAAGAGCAAGCTCACAGCAGATGAATCTGCCGAAGGTATTACGCCTTCATTATCTGGTCGGGAAACATTCAGAGTGACAGTATATCTAGTAATTATAGACGGACTTGCGGTTGAACTTCAAAAGAGACGAGAAGAGTACAGCAAATTTTACAGTAAATTTTCGTTATTAAGCAATTTGATCAATTTGAACACTGAAGAAGTTCAAAATAGAGCAAGTATGTTAGTAGCAATGTATTCTGGTGATTTAGAAAAGTGCATTGTCGATGAATGTATCCATCTACGTTCTTATTTAATAACGATAGCTCGAGACGGAGAACTGCCCCGAACAACCAACGCGATTTTACAGGTTCTAAGAAATAGAGAACTTGAAACAATTTTCCCAAACATTGATATAGCCTTAAGTATGTATGTATCGACGGGAGTCAGCAACTGCAGTGGTGAGCGTAGCTTTTCCTGTCTAAAGAGAGTGAAAAATTATCTTCGATCAACCATGACAGATAAGAGATTATTCGTTAGCAATACTTAACATTGAATCAAACTTATTGCTATCTTTAAACTATGACGATGTTATTGACAATTTCGCAAGACAAAAATGTAGGCGCCGAAACTTTTATTTTTTTTTTTAATAATTGACATTGAATGTGATTAGTATCAATTTTTAAATAAATAATTCATAACTTAAATTTTTTTATTTATCAAATATTAATAAATTATTTTAAGATTTTACATAATTAATGATAACACACCATATCATCTTTCAACACACATATAGTCAGATCTGTTTTCCAGAGAGGCATCATGGATTTCCATATTTCTTCTGTCCCTCTTGCTTTCTTCACTCTCCTCATATATTTCATTCACGCCTAAGGGTAAGTACATGTGTCCTTGCCTACCTAATTATCCCTACTAATATTATCTTGCAGTGATCGAAACCGCCTCCTCTTTAATATAGCAAAGTGTCAAGTGATGTCTTTCACTCGTTCATATATAATAGTATAATCACCAACTACCAGCTATGGAATGAGACAATTCCTCGTTCTTTCGAACTTTCGCGCTAGAGTGCCGATGAGGTGCTTGCCTAGGGCGCTCTCGACATTGAATCCGCCTCTACTAACAATAAGTCAGGTTTTTCACTTATGGTGGATAGCGCAGAAGTTTCGGAGAATAGATATTCTTCACGAGAAAAAAGGAGTGTATGTTCAAACATTTCAAAAACAAACAACTGAATACTGTCGCTGTAACAATTGTGAATTTTACATAATTACATCTCAAACTACAGCTGTTTGTAGAGTGTCTGCGAAAACTGTGCAAAGGATTTTAATTACAAATAGTTCAACAGCTCAGCTCAGAAGATGATCCCTATGCTATCATAGGGATCATCTGCAATTTCACTTAATTGCAGTCTATTGCAATTAAGTGAAATTATATCTAGACACACGATAGTGTGTCAGCCAAGTTCGGAGAAGAAAAGGGCGACGCACCGCCATACAGGCTCTCTCTATAACGGCTATGGTAATACCTACCAGCTTTGCACAAGATTTGAATTGCGCGCCATTTTGGCTGTCATGATTCGATAGGTCAATAATTATGACAGGTCAATAGGAGACAGATAGGAATCAGTAAACATGAAGCGCTACACGATACAACAACGTGCCATTATTTTTAAACATCACAATCAAGATGATGAGAGTTTGGTTGCTACCATTGCACTATCAACGCCCGACTGAAGGAGGGGCATGAGGTACCAACTCTTATATTATTTTGACACGGAATCGTTGCCAAAGAGTCACCTACTATTTTAATAATAATAATATATCAGGATGCATCTTCTGTATGTTGAATTGAACAACTAAATAAAAATGGTACTTATAATGATAATAAATAAGACACTGTAATACGAAATTGCAAATTACAACTTGCGAATAATTGCATTTCGTGTGCCTGCAGTTACAAAACGTTTGCAATCGTGAAGGCTGAATTTCAAAACCCCCACTTTGATTAACGTTCACAATTGTAAAATTACTATACAAGATTTTAAATTCACGAACAATATCCAGAAAGTCCGAGTCTAAATAGCCTGAAATAAATTCTGCTCCGATTGTTAAATAAACAATACCCAAACTACTTTTAATGAAAGCATTTATTTAGGTTATAAGAAACAACGCATACAAAACGCAATTTATACCATTAACCAATACTATTAATTAAAGCAATGTAGTATTTATCGTGTGTATTTGCGTAATGTTAGATTTTCAATCGGTACCTGTAATATCGTGAACAAGAAACGGAAAGAAAACAGCGCTGATCTAGTTTGTTAATCGAAATCACGAGTGCGTCGCATATTTGTGGTTTAACAAACACGCAGCTGGTTTTACAGCAAATAAACTTATTTCAGTTTGTTTGTATTCGCATGAAAATTTGGAAAAAAACGAGGATATTAGTAAAGAACAATTACTTAAATAACGCTGATATTTAAAAATTGCAGAATGCCTAATACTCGCAGAACTATAAAATTGTACTGGTAAATAAAACTATATTATAGTAAATCTTTAAGTAGGTCTTCTATTAGACTAATATTCTAATTGATTATAGTTAACTACTTCTAAGTGGCTACATATTTACATCTACTTTAGGGATAGAGGAAAACTGTAGCAATCCAAGAGTTATTCTTCATAACTAGCAAGAAGAACACAGGAGAAGGTCGTTCACATAAAGCTTTTCTAGAACGATACAACTATAATTAGTTGCAATCAGTTAAAGCACATATATGGTAGTGCAAGTTATATCTACAGTTGTCAAATGTCGTTATTTTAAGACGATGGGGCTCAGTATTGATCCCTGTGGTAATTTCAACAAAATTTCTCATAATTACCAACTGATGTTACATAAATTTATGAATATTAAAAATATTTAGGTATCACTAATACATATTATAGTGTTATTTCAAAAACCGATTGTAATTATGTTATGGTTTGTATAATGATTCTTTGTGTGTGCGTCACAGGTAATAATCGTATGAATCAATCAACTGACATTTTTGAACAGTGTCGTGCCGAAAACACATTTTAGGATAACAGTTAGTACAATACAAATCCGTTAACCTATGACAGGGTAATTAAAAAGTTCTCCACAAAAATATTCAATGGAAGTAATATTTCTATTAAAATAAATGAAATAAATTCAACAAAAATCAAAATAAATGAAACAAAAATGAAATAAATTTTACAGAAATATTGAGACGCCAATGAATCAAATTATACAATAAAGCTAAGGCGTGTCTTCATAATTGAATTTTGTTCGGCTAATTATTAACTATCTATGTCGTACGTAGTTGAGTGAAATATGTCGCTAGACATACGTGCTGGTAGTTGTGGCATATTAGTAACAATTGCGAGTCGTGTAGCATGTGATCCATGCGTCGTCACTAAATTGATACACGCGCAAAAACCCATTATACAAATTGTAGTTATGATGATATTGTTTTAAATAACCGTTCAGGTTATGTTCAATACCCTGGAACATTAATTTTCTCTCCTTAATTATTTCATATAGTGTGATCGTCTCGCTCGATTGTATCAACTGGCTTTTTGCCAAAATGCAATCAAATACTTTAAGATGTTTTATGGTTTACGTAAAGATTATGTACAATATGTGGAAATACAATCAAAATGAAATCAACAGCGGCAAGTTCCAAAGCTGACAAAAAATATAAAAGAAATTGTCACTCTTTCTGCTCACTGATATGGAGGCTATTAATTAATACGTTAATATACAGGATGAGTCATATTTTTCTAGTTTTAAATTATTTGAGTGGTTGGCAATATATTTGAGATGGCTTGTAAGTACAAATATCTCGAAGTTGTGTTTACGTTTTTCTCATGTTTTAGATAATTGGCGAATATAACTGTGGCCAAAGAAGCAGGTAACTGTCAGCAACTGCGAAATCAATAATAAACTTGGACTTCTCGTGTTAAGCTGTTTGTTAAATTCTTTAGTCCCAAAGCGAGTACAAGTACGACTCCTTAAAATACACCTATCTTTGCCAATAAATACACCAGTCAGATTTTCTAGTCAAATTTGAATTTGGAGTACTTAATGCATATTTTTGCTAAAATTTTGTTGATTGTGAAATTCACCAAACAACGATAGCGGCTAATAACCGTAAACGTTTAATGAAAAAAAAAATAAATAAATAAAAGAAGCTGCAGAAAAAAATGTTGATATATAATGATTATATAGGTAAAACTTTTGTCACTGTACAAAAAATTTAGTTCTACTGGCTTATCAGTAAACGAATATTGGAATAGGATGGTTATTGAGTTTTCACCATTACGATATTGACGAATCTTCAGCCAAAATCACCATCTATGGGGGGTAGTTCCTAAATGTAGTACCTGTTATTTTTTATACCAAATATCTTCAAATCCGCTAGGTTTGGGTATAGGACATGCTCTGTAAACACTAGGTATAGATAAATATATTTTAGGTACATTTTGTGATCTTTTCATATTCACAATGTTGAATTTAGAGTAGGGAAGTGAGTCATTGGATAGAATTATGCATTTAACCGTTTTTCAATATTTTATACATATATCAAATAGAAAATAAGCAGCTTCAGGCAAACAATGTGTACCTTTGTTAAACAGCAATGACACGTCGGAGATAATAGACAATAAATACCTACTCTGTATGCTCTATACAGTAAAATGGCATATTATATAAACAGCGAGAATAAAAAAGTATGTACATTGTACATACTTATACTCTTGATTTCCAACTTATATGTTACTGACATAGATCGCATCGATATAGATGTATACCCCACACATTTCATTCGGCATTTGTCCTGGATGACAAATGTGTACGGCACTGATGAGAACTAATAAGTTCGAAACAGCTGTATGTCGTTCGGTTACCATCCGGGACAGATGTCGAATACTACTTGTGGCGGGTTTTATTTTTTGAAACCTTGTCTGATCGTGCAGAAACAGGAGAAATAGGTCGAAGATCGCTTTTAGGTATAATTCAATGCCTGGCGGGGCACTGAATTATATTAGCTCGAGGAGTAGTTGTTTCCTATATCAATTATGTAATAGCCTTGCTATTCGGGAACTACTTTGATAATCGCTTGGCGGTTTTGTAGTTCCTTTCTCGATTTCCGACTTATATGTTACTGACAAAGTATGTACATATGAGATATAAAAGAGTTATATATTTTGTTACAGCAATAACTTATACATACCTGAGATGCAAATTAACTTGTATGTAATATAATGAGCAGCTCTTATTTGAAGAAGAAGGCACATTTCTTGATATCTCTTGATATTTCTTGATATATAATGTGTTACGTTTCAAAATTGTAAAAAGTTTAGGTTAACATTTATTTTTATGTATTATTCTTTTGTTATGTCCATCCATCATTAGCAACAAGGCTAAGTTATCTTTTTTTTATTATATTTATTTATATATTAATTAGCTTTAGCATCAATATTGAGTTCTTTGTGAATAGTTACAACTTACATTATTTCATCCATTCCTTAACTTCAGTCAACGATTTTCTTAAATTGCAAATTTGTCATCAAATGAATTAATAAACAAATTATTACGTTAAGCATATTCTTAATAATTATCCTTGGAAGAGAGTGAGTAATTATTATATATACCTAGATTAAAAATTATAATTTACTGTAATTTTGAATCTGTCTGATTATTATACTATTTAAGACTTATTTATTATTAATAATTATTAGTACATAATTTTTATACAAATTATTGCATAATCGCCTTAACAATGCAATACTATTTTTCCTGATATTTCGGAATAGTTATTAAACAGTAAAACGTTTACCATGCATTCTCTCTTCAAGTCTAGGAGTATTCACCTAAAATTATATACAGTTTATAAGTTTCTGGTGATTTGCAAGAAACCCGTTAAATAATAAATATTTATTCAAATGAAAAATCATATTTCAGTTGCTTATTTTTATGTACTTTTCCGCACTCCACTATAAGCGGAAATGTAATCTAATCGTATACCTAAAGAAAAAGTGAAGAAACAAATTTTTTTTTGGGTTTATTTTTCGTTTTTCGGCCTAAAAACTAAAAAAAAGGTTTTTAAAATGTTTTTGCTGTATGTGTATCATCGTTGTCGTCGGCATTTGTTCTTGTTAGCACTATAACTCAACTAAATCGTGTCGGATTGATCGGGTTTTGACTAATTCTGTTCGGGGACGTCTCCCAGATGACAGCTATTGATTTTGAGGTGGATAGCACACACCACCCACTCCCTTGGGTCTATTTGAGAATTTTTTTTGTTAGCACGATAACTCAACTAAATCGTGTTGGATCGATCGGGTTTTGACTAATTCTGATCGGGGACGTCTTCCAGAGGACAATTATTCATTTTGAGGTGGATATGACACACCCCACCCTGTTCATGGGTCATGAGAAAGCACGATGATGGACTATTTGAGAATTTTGTTTGTTAACACGATAACTCAACTAAGTCATGTCGGATCGATCGGGTTTTGACTGATTCGGATCGGGAACGTCTCCCAGACGACACTTATTGATTTTGAGGTGGATAGCACACACTCTACCATGTTCATGGGTCATGAGAAAGCACAATGGTGGACTATTTGAGAAACTTGTTTGTTAGCACGATCACTCAGTTAAATCGTGTCGGGTCGATCGAGATTTAATTGATTCTGATTAGGGACGTCTACCAGACGACATCTATAGATTTTGATGTGGATAAGACACACTCCACCCTGTTCATGGGTCACGAAAAAGCACGATGGTGGATTATTTTAAAAAAGTAAAACTGTTTATTTTCATTACCTTTACATGTTTTGAATTTACTCGAACTCAGAATATCATCCTACTTGAATGAAATCATATGCAACCAGGGCAGACGTAACAATTTCTAGAGGTTGCATAACTCTGTTCTATTGTTAGTACATATTACTACAACTTGTATAATATATTCAGGTCTAATTTTTATTGTAAAGGTAATGAGAATACGCGGTCGCCGTTCTACACTGAGAGAAAAGTCTACTTCTAACACGAAAACGTGTGTAATTGACATTCATTTATTGAATAAACATGTGTGAAATTTCAGCTAATGGGATGTAACATTTTACCTTAAAATGGGTGCAAACTTTGCAAATAACACATTCTTTATTAGGGCAAATTTTCTTTATTTGTTACAGATAACTGCTCTAAACGGCTGAACTAGAAAAAGTTCCATAAAGTTAAATTACTGTATTATAGTTTTTTGACTACCTATTTTTGTTATATATAATTTATTTTCACATAGTTAATCTTGAATTAAATTATTAATATTTCACGTTTACCTCTAGATAATACATTTATTTTTAGACTTATATTTAATAATCAAGAAAATATGGCAATATACAGGTAGGTAATTCTTTTATGATATTTATCACAGTCAAATATAATATTGCAAAGTGAATTAATAAATGTTCTTCGAATTTATAATGTCTTGGGACTGACAACAAAATACTTTTTAAAATATATGATATCAAAGTGATAAACTCTGCGATTAATATTTTACATATTTTGTTGTATTAAAGAAATAATAAATCCAACCCTATACTAATAAACTATAAATATATGTTATAGAAATTAGAGTTTTCACGAAATTAAATTATAAAACTTATTTTTGAGGTGTAGAATAATTGTCAACAAGAATTGTCAACGCGATGGATTAAAATGTCGACTCCACTAAAGTGAGCATGCGTGAATAAAGCCTCAAATTTATAGAACAGCCATCAGAAGTTGAGACTTTGATGAATGTTTGGCAGGTTATCTTTGATGAAATTAATGAGTGGTTGAGTATCAGCAATAGTTTTGTATGTTGTGTATTATATTGTGCATGATACCCTCTATTCCATAAAGTGTCAGTAATAAGTGATTGACTACAAAATTAAAACAAACACTTGTTGATGCTATTCCAACAGTACAAGACAGAAGTTACCTTTTTGGCAGGAACTGTAGCTGGGGATATGTTCCGAGTGCATTATCATCAATCCCAAACCACAAGAGGAAGCAAAAGAATAACATCTTATCCCTTCATCAAAACTCAAAGGATTTTCCATAAAACTCTTACCAGGAAAGGCTGACCCATTTCTGTGATGTAAGGGAGAGAGCATTACTTTTTGAGGATTAGGCTTTAGGGCATATCTAATGAAGATATAGTTGCTAGTATCAAATCTAGTACATCAGTATCATAGCTAGTACAAGAAATGTGGGTCTATACTTACTGAGGTTCTTTTATTTGTTTATCCTTCTTTCCCGCAAACGATTATCATACTAAATGATGAATGAGATGACCATGAAAATGATTAAACAAGATTGTTTCTATTTCTATGCAATTGGGTGCATAAGCATTTCCAAAACGGTGGAGGATTTTAATTTGACTCTATATCATCATAACAATACAGAAAGTTTATATTAATTTGAGCAATATTTCATTGTTGGTTAACTCTTTTCTGTTTTCCACTTGATATTGAAACAAAAATACTCAGAATAATTTTAAGGCATATTTAAAACACCCTCTGAGGCTGATATCTTTATTGTCCCGTAACTCTCGTCGTCATATTTGAAATACCCCTCTAAAACAGTAGATTGAAAAGCTCTTCCTCATCCGGGCTCGGCTCACTAGATTTTAATTTCTGCCCGATAAAAGAGAATTCGCTGATTTAGCAGGAGTAATGTATTTCACCCTTTATATTTACCGAGATCCTGAATAATGAGATTAGCCCATCTTAAAGTTCTTTAGATACAATGACAGGGGATGGATTGAAATAATTTAGTGGCGGATTTTCAAAAAGAAAGAATTAATTTGAAAAAATGAAACATTAGGTTTCTGTCATTTGCATATAAATAAAGGTTATCTTGCTTCTAAGTACGTGTTAGTATACTATTGACGTTGGCATAGATAGTAGTGCGAATCTTCCACATTATAGTGTATAGTATATTATACATACTCTAGACCATAGGCATACCTTAATATGCGAGGTTTGGCAAAATCTTAATATATTCAAGCATAGATGTAATGAAACTAAACAGAACCTGTGTTTATAAAAAAAGCGTTTAATTACTTTAAGATATACATAGAGAGTTAGCGTAGAAACATCCAACTTTAATCACCAGGATGTTTCTACACCAACCCCTTGAATGAGACCACTGTTGGTTTTGGTTCATAATTGAAGAGAAACCATCACAAATTCTTCATTCACAATACGTAGAAAATATTCTGCTACATATATTAAAAATATATATGAAAGATGGAAAGAAAAGGTTAACCCATAAAACACAAAAAAAAAAAATTAAAAATTAATTATAGAAAAGGTTAAAATGAATAAATAAATTAAAGATATCCTAAAGTAATGATCCAATAACTGACTCTTGAAAATATTCCTTTCTGTAGCTGTATCATATTTACCAGAAAATTGAAAATAAAATAAGCAATGCACTTGTTTAAATAGTAAATGTAGAGGGAATTTTGTTTAGAATTTCCGAATTCACTTTTACAAAAAAATATTTTCTTGTATTAACGCCGATCATCAAATCCAATCAGTTGTAGTCGGGTGATGATGTCATTATGATTCCCACTTCTTCCATTTTCTCTTGATGTCGATAAATAATAGTTATTATAAGTCAAATACGTGTTACATATAAATAAATCGTGAATAAATATGTGTCACGTATTTTTGTTATTTCTTGATTTATGACCTCTTTGGAAAGAAGTCAAATATATTAAGTATCACAGTAAGCAATTTATTGAAAATAAAGGTTAGATTATAGGAAAGATTAAGGAGATAAAATCAAACAATATAGTTTATAATAAAAGTAACTTCAATTTAATTATCATTGAAGCAGTATGGTAAACAAGATCCTAGTTTAAAAGTAAATAAACTATAAAACTAACGCATTTTTCAATATTTCAATTTTCCTTAAAATGCATTGCAGTATTTATTATCTAAGAGGCTTATATATATTTATGGATTTCTTATTTTATTCGAAAACGGGGCTAGCTCAAGGGTATTTACAATTTAATTCTGAGGAATCGAAACTGAAGCAATAAATAACAAGGACTAATGCATCACGGGAACAGGAAAACTTCTGAGTTGTAGCTGCTTTGATAGATTTGTTTCGAGCGAATTACACGAGATGCAACAGGAAACTTTTGAAATGTTTCAAAAAGGTTGTGTGTAAGAGATTCTGGAGGTAGATAGTAATTTGTTCCGCAATGCCCAACTATGTTTTGCATAACTTTCCTCGGGTCATAGCATTAATTACAAAATGCATTTAAACTTTTGTAAAGCATTTTCAGAGTATAAATACTAAATTATAAATAAACAATTTTAAAACTTTAAAACGGACTTTTCCACACATAGAAAATCTCTATCTCGAAATTGAGTGTCCAAGAAAAAATAAACCAACACACAACTGCAGAATATGTGTTTTGCGATAGTTTTACTGTTTTCAATTTTTCTCAAATAATCCACAATTGTGTTTTCTCATGACCCATGGACAGGGTGGTGTATCCTGTTTACCTCAAAATCAATAGATGTCGTCTGGTAGACGTCCCTAATCAGAATCAGTCGAAACCCAATCGCTCCGACACGATTTAATTGAGTGATCGTGCTAACAAAAGCAATTTCTCAAAAAGTCTACCATTTTGCTTTCTCATGACCCATGAACATGGTGCAGTGTGTTCTATCCACCTCAAAATCAATGGATATCATCTAGGAGACGTCCCCGATCAGAATCAGTCAAAACCCAATCGATCCGACACGATTTAGTTGAATTATCTATCGTGTCAAAAAAAATTCTAAAATAGTCCACCATCGTGTTTTCTCATGACCCATGGACAGGGTGGGGTGTGTCCAATCTACCTCTAAATCAATAAGTACCGTCTGGGCGACGTCCCCGATCAGAATCAGGCAAAACCCGATCGATCCGACACGATTTAGTTGAGTTATCGTGCTAACAAAAATAAATGCCGACAACAACGACACACACACACAGAAAATTGTTTAAATATAATTTTTTTTTGTTTTTAGGTCGAAAAACGAAAAATGAAAAAAATGTTACACGATTCTAGAATCGTGTAACATTTTTTTTACACGATTACATTATTTTTCCGCGTATAGTGGAGTGCGGAAAAATAATAATTAATTTGATTTTATGTTCCATTATAACATCCTCTGCTTTTATTTTTCCAGCAAGAGATACTGTTTAAAATTTTCTCTATATTATAATTATTAACCAGTATATTGAAACTAAATGACGATGTATTACTTTATTTTTTTTTTATTTTGATTCCAACTTCAAATTACTCGACGTGCTTAAATTATATGAATTACTCGAATTATTCAATTCATTC
This sequence comes from Rosalia funebris, assembly GCA_037954035.1. NCBI lineage: Eukaryota > Metazoa > Arthropoda > Insecta > Coleoptera > Cerambycidae > Rosalia > Rosalia funebris. Next base: position 41,032,834 of record JAZFAV010000015.1, read on the forward strand.
GAGTCACCTAGATCACTCCAATCACTCGAATTATTTAAATTATTTTAATTTCTTGATTTATGTCAATTAATTCACTTATTTTCCCTAATTAAATTACTCGAATTACTTACGTTATCGAATTAGTTGAATTATTTGAATTCTTATTTGAGTTTCTTGTATTCCTGTAATTACTTAGTTTTATGTCGCAATTTGAATTACGTTATCTGTGTTGCATCTTCTGAACTTCTCGAGCTGGGTATTTGAATAATTAGAATTATTGAAAGTACTCGAATTACTTGAATTATCTAAATTACTCTACTTACTCAAATAGTTGGAATTATTCGAATTAATCAAGTTATCAAGTTACTTAAATTCCTTAAGTAACTTAACTTACTATAATTCTTTAAATTCATGGAATTTAATTTAAGAATTCGAATTAATTTTATCAATTAAATTACACAAATTATTCAAATTACTCTAAATTAGTCAAATTACTTAAATCGCTCAAATTACGCAAATTACTGCAGTTACTCAAATTACTCAATTTACTCAAATTATTCAAAGTACTCAAATTACTCAAATTACTGAAATTACTGAAATTATTGAAATTACTCAAATTACTCAAATTACTCAAAGTACTCAAAGTACTTATATAACTCATATTACTCAAATTACTCAAATTACTCAAATTACTCAAATTACTCAAATTACTCAAATTACTCAAATTACTCAAATTACTCAAATTACTCAAATTACTCAAATTACTCAAATTACTCAAATTATTCAAATTACTTAATTTTTTCAAATTACTCAAATTTGCTCAAATTATTTGAATTACTCAAATTGCTCACGTCTATACTTAACAAATTACTCAAGTTATTCAATTTGCGAAACTAAAATTACTCAAATCCATCAAATTACTCTATTACTTGAATTACTTGAATTAACTAAACCCTTCCAGTCAATTTATTGAAGTTATTGAAATTGCTCAAATTTGTAAAATTACTGAAATTATTCAATTCTTCGAAGTTACTTTTACATGTGTTATTCCACTCGGAGTTCGTTAAATTTATTGTTATAAATCATTTGTGTTCTAATAATTACTTTATATAGAAATTTCATCGTATTTGCTCTTTCAATCCAATCAATTCAGTCAATTTATCCACAAACTAACGACTGAGGAAGGAAACTCCAGCTATAACGAATTTAACCAATTTATCCTGAAGGAAATACGTTGAATTTATTGTCCTTGGCCGGTAAAGCTCAGTAACTGTCACTTCCTTATTACTACTACTGGGTCTAGTGAAGGGAAAGTTTTCATGCCGTATCTATACAGTTTCATTTACAACTGTAGTATTACTGCTTATTCCGTATGAAGCAACTAAACTGGGCGCGAAATTCGATTTCCATAGCTCGAGTACTACAAATTGTGGGAAATCTAACGCGGGGAAACTTTGTTCGAGGCAGTGGATAATAACTTCTCAACAGACATCCTGTTTGTGAACTACAATCTAAACTGCGTAATAAACTAGATATAAGTCTAATTTCAACAAGGAATCCACCATAATCCCCAACTTAATGACCCTTAAAGTTGAATGTTCGAGTTGCAATCTTGTCACTTCGGTTCGCGTACGCCTCATTTCGTATAACTGGGTGGCTACATCCCTCCTGGGGGTTTATGGTAGATTAACAGTTACATGATTATTCAAAATGTCGGAATATTTGTTTCATTTTAATTGCCACTTTAATTTACCGTATGCAGTACCTTTATAATGCAATATCTGTCTTCTGTAATACGCTTATACTACACAATACACTATAGCCACACAAAGTTGCTGTATTTAAATTAAACGGAAATAGAAAATATTTTCACTACTTCAACTGCTGCTGTATTAATAATATACTACTACATAATTATCGCTCTATTATAATAATTTACTGACAGTTTTGAATTTATTCTCCACCATTGTTTTTATGAAAGTCCGTCTTTTAGTATATGTAAAAATAATTAAAATGTACTTTCGTGCTATATACGTTATATTGCTATGTTATGATTTTATGTATATTGCTACCCTTTCAGTATTGAAGCTCTCTCCAAATGCTTCGGAATACTTTATTTTAAAATCATTCAGGACACCTTAATTATCTTAGAATACTTTAGTATATTTTAAAATATATTAAAGTATTTCAAAGATACTTTAGAATACGTTAGAATTATTTGGACTACTTTAGAACACTGGAGTATATTTGTAATGCTTTAGAATACTTTTAAATATATCAGAACACCTTAGAATACTTTAGAATACCCTAGACTTACTGAAAATACTTGATAATTTATCATAATACTTTAGAATGATTTATAATACTCTAGGATACATTAAAGTTATTTAGAGTATATTAGAATACTATATACTTCTTTATAATACCTTAGAATATTTTAAAATACTTATTATAGAATTATTGAAAATTCTTTATAATATTTTATAATGCTTTAGAATTCTTTAAAATATTTTATAATGCTTTATAACACTCTAGAATACTTCAAAATTATTTAGAATACTTTAGAACACTGTAGAACACTTTATCAAATACTAGAATAATTTACAATACCTTATAATACTTTAGAGTACTATGAATACTTTAGAATACCGTAGACTACTTTAGTATCTAGTAGAATTATTATTTATAATATTTTATAATACTTTTAGAATGCATTAAAATACTTTATAATATTTCAGAATATTTTAAAGTACTTTATAATAATTTATAATACTATAGAATACCGTTTAATATTTTTGAATTTTAGAAAGGACTTAACTAATTTTTATTTATTACTATATGGTATGTAATACTTGTATAGTTTTACATAAGAAATACAAAGATACGGTATTTATATTAAATATAATATAGAAACTATTTTTACTATTTCAACTTGTTATATTAATAGCATGCTACATAATAATTATTAGTATTTATAATAAATACAGTGCTTTAGAAAAGTTTTGGTTTTATGGTTTGCTAGTATTCTTCGAATGGATAAATATGGCAATCCTAAATCCTGTTCAGCACAACGTATGGAATACTGGGGATTTACATGAAAATATACTAGCATATTGATTTCATTTACCTAGTCAGATGTCACAGGTTTCGGTAAATTTCTTGGTTCTCTTAATGACGAACCAAAATTTATAAATTCCTCTGAATTCGTAGAAACTTTTTGTTGTTCATCTGCGGCAAATTCGAATACTTCTTATTAAATATTCTACAAGTTCTGTTGATAATCTTATTGCACTGTCCATGAATAATAATAAACAAATCCATTAAAACTGTGTTTGTATAATTATTTTCTGTCATATTTGTGCTACATCTATTCAAATTAAGTGCAAATATTACTAATGTCAAATTTATTTAGAAAAATAGCATGTCTGTTGTCATTACAAAATGATAAAATAAAAATTTCATGGCCCACCCGTTATGACAACATACCAAAAGATATACTCGTAATATTCTTGGAAGGGTTACAGAAAAGTGCCTATAAATCGAAAACGGTGCGCATTAGGTATAGGGGACATTAACATTTTTAAATAGGTAAATGTATCACCTTTCCGAATTAGTAATAATATACTGGCATTCTATTTAAAAAAATTGACTTTCGTGCATTTCTCTAAGTCACTTATAGAAAGCATTCTCCAACTCACCCTGTATGATATTGGAAACATTTGATTAATGAAGAAGATGGCCCCAGGCCTTGCCTAGCCACAACTGAAAAATTATCTTTTAATTGCTGCGTAGGTAGGAGAAAACACGATTTACTGAAAGTAACATTTTTGGCAATAAATTCAGAAAAGAATTATTATCTCGATAACGGTTTGAGATAGATATAGGGAAATATTACTACTCAGAATGAGACGACAATCCAAAAAATGCAAAAATATTCAGGGTATTCTATTTAAAATAACGAAGATGTTGCCGGTTTTACGTATAAGTGGCAAAACCACACTTTCGAAAATATTTTAGTTGCATAGATCATACTCGACTATTTTGGTAACCAAAATTTCAAAGCAATCGGTAGATACGTTCTCCATATACTTTTAATACTCCATCCACCACGGCTCACCCTGTATATATATATATATATATATATATATATATATATATATATATATATATATATGTATATGTATATTCAAATAAATTCCTTATAATACATTTAACAAATAAAGGCTAAAAAATGTTACATGTGGTTATACAAATAATTTTAAATAATGAATAACATGAATATTTATAGGTATGGCCAAATTTGTTGAGAGTGAATTATTCGATAAACACCTCGCAAAAGGTATATAAAGCTAGCCCAGCTTACTATCTTGAAGCAATTTGGCCATGGGCTCGATTCCAACATCGGTTGACTGAGTCTGTCTGTGTGGCGCCTCGGTTAAGTGGAATAATAGCAATTTAGCAAAATAGCAAAAAAAAAGTAATTTAAAATATTGGAAATAATTTTCAAATATGACTTCCTTAACACAGGATGCATCTTTATTGGAGACAATCTCCTTCCACTGGTATATTTTTTAATTAGTATGAATGTATTTATTGGATTAGCGATTAAGTGCTAACGGCAAGTGATAACATGGATTCTGTAGCCATTTTCTGTGGTATGTCGTCTATGACATCAAATTTGTCTGTAAATAGGCTTGCCCTGCTAATGTTGTAAATAAACTGTTTTACCCTTAATACCAAGTTTAAACCAAGAGGCAATACATCATCTTATATACGTGATTAAACTGTTTATAACCTTCATGAGAAAAGAACAAAGCGAAATTGTTTCACAATTCTGGCGAATGCGCCGGTTATAATATATATATACTCGGTTATAATATCTATACTACGAATATTGCGATGAATTCCCAATAAGGGTAGAATTCTTAGTAGTATTTAACACGAACCGTGATACGAACTGAGTAACATATATGAACGGTATAGTATACATAGTTCATTTATGTCAGTCATCTAAATGCTAGTAGATATTTAATGTTGGAATTCATGCTATATATGTAACTGTTTATGTTATTCTATTTTCCCCTGTTCTGAGAATCTTTGTGTGTCAAATTAACTAATACAGGAGCGATATGTTGTATCCAATTTCCCGACGAAGGTAAATACATATCGCTGATTTTATATATTGCTCAGCAGCATATTTATTTACTTTTATGCGGTATACCTCGCTAACACACCACTTATTGATTGTTTACGGTTCAATTAACTGAGGTTTAATAAATTCTGCTCATACATTTGTTAGTTAGTTTTGTTTCAATCAACGGTGGGCTTTTATACAAATATATCCATTAGACTGTAATGAATGGAAACATATGTATTTTATTTAATACCGTTTTACTATTGGAGCAAATTAATTGCCTCTATAAATATTTATGTAACATTTAATATTCATAAATGCATTGTGATAAGGAACAATTGGCGTACATATAAACTGAATATGTGGAATTTGCTTCAAACTATTATAAAAATGTACTGGACGTTATGTGAATAATTATATATGTTATAGGCTTATTATGAAATCTATTAAATTATTTAGTTTTAGTTGTTTTCTATTGCCGCATTAATTTAACATAAATTAATAATTCACTGTTGGTTTTGAATTTATTGTCCAATTGTTTTTATATAAGTCGGATTTTCAGTATATGCTAAAATTGTAAAACATTACTTTCAGGCTATATGAATATCAGTCATGTTGTTATATTGGTACCCCTTTCGGTATTGAAGTTCTCTCGAAATACTTTAGAATGTTTTACTTTAAAATCTTTCTTAAGGTACGTTACATACCTTAGAATATACCTTATTCTAATTCTATGTAATATTATATATTATATTACATAGATACCTTCGCATATTTTAAAATACAAAAGAACACTTTAAAACACTTCAGTATACTGTAGACTATTTTATAATAATTTTGAGAACACCTTAGAATGATATATAATACTTTAGAATATCTTAGGATACTTTAAAACACTGTAGGATATTTTAGAATAAAATACTTTAAATACTTTAAGGTATGTACTTTATAAAATCTTAAAATCATTTAGAAGATTTTAGAGTACTTTGAAATATTTTAAAGTATTCTAGAATATTTTTAAATACCTTAGAATATATTAAAATATTGCAGAACACGTTAAAATACTTTAGAATGTTTGAGAATATTTCAGAATACTTTAAAGATTTTTGTAGTACTAGAAAAACGTGGAATACTTAGTACAATACTTTTGAGGATTTTAGAATACTTCATAATTCCTTAGAATATATACTTTATAATGTCTTATATTAGAAACTAACATACTGTTATGTTAAAATATCTGAAGAGGCTTTAAAGCACGCGATTTTTTAAACCCGTTTTATTTATTCTTTAAGACAATTCAAGTACATTAACCCTTTCACTGGAACTAGGTCAAAAAAGTGATGGAAAATTATTATGATCCGTTTCCATACTTAACTATGTTCAAATAAGGCATATAAATATAGAAAAAGAAAGTAACCCCTTATAGTTACTTTTTTTTCATGTCCCTATGGAAGGACAAATCCAGTTAACAACAAGAACCAAAATCAAGGGCTCGTAATGAGAAGTGCTCGTTTTTTGTTGGTGAACTGTGCTCAACTTGCAATCAGTAAACAACATGAAATTAGAAGTTTAACTTTTACTTGTAAACACTTTATTTAAAATACAAATGTGTAACTAAACATAAAGAATACTCATAAGAGCGCAAAAAAATACTAGGCGGAATGAAAGTTCCCAAAACAATTTCTTCCTTTCATAAAACAGAGATGTACTTTTTACAGTAAACATGTGTTTTCCCTTTGCAGTCCTCAAATTTACATCTTGAGTTATTTTTGTTCTCGTCATATCCGGGAAAATGTTGATATCCATCATATCCTGCATTACGAACGAGGTATTATCCAAATTTTTGTTTTTTAGGCAATGGCTCTCCAGAATACTCCGCTGAAGGTCTACCCTTTTTGGTGCTCTTCTGGAATATATAAGACATTCAGCAACTGACTAACGAAAAGTTAATAAGTCGAGTATTTTGGTTTTTGGAATGCCTAACAACAAAGCTTGTTTTCTATACTCTAACCACCCACCGACTAATCCCATGTCAATCCCATGCGAGATGAGACTCACTTAAGAAACTTAGATTCTTACAGTTTTTGGTAACTCGCGTTTCATATCTTGCATTATCTATCCAGACAATATCTTCTTTCTTGGTTAAACTGTACTGTTTGTAAAAAGTTTCAAAATTTTCTTTTTCGGTATTGGATCCTATTGCGCTTTTTTCATCGGTACCTTCATCATTTTTTTCTTCTCTTTATAGTTCGCTTTCTGAACCATTCTCTTCATTGTCAATAAGATTGGTACACATCATCATTTTCCAAACACGTGAGGAGCTCTTCCTCAGTGAGGGATCTACGTCTATTACTTGACATTACTTGAAACCAAAACACACTAATTCAGAATTATTTTTATACCTAAAATATTTCCTAAAAAATTTTGCACAAAAACGGATCTGTCGCAGTATTGTGTAGTGAAGTGGATTTGTCCTTGGCAAGGGACATGATTTTTGAAAGGTCAGTTTTAGGCTCTATGTGAAATATTGAAATAAAGTACATATAGTATATTGATATACATATTATTAGCTTACCGCCAAATTGAAAAATCACAAATGTTCAAAGTTCAGGCACTAAAAACAACCATCAATACGCTGACGCTATGTAATTGCGTTGTTTACGACCGTCGTACATGCCCGCATTTGTTTGCTTATATTCCATACTTAGGAACAGACAGTGCGCACGCTCCGAATAATGTTTCTTATACGAGTAGATGTCCCGGGTGAGGTGCAAAAGCACTGAAGGCTGTGATGAATGTAAAATACCAACACCCACTGAATAGAAAGGCCTTAGTGCTTGTCGTGTGACGTCATCAATGTAGGCCGTGCAATTTTAATCATATAAGGGGATACATACACTAATATTTATGAAAACTATCAATAGTTAACTTATTTTAAAGAACGCTAGTTATATGACAAGCTTCTTGATAACTCCCAAAAATTATGTTTGAGTTTTGGTTTAATACTAGGTGTAGTATTAAGTGCAGGCTCCCAACTCCCCTACACTTGCGCCAAAATTCAGGATATGTATTTATGTATAATAAACATTTTTCACACTACTGAAAAGAGTTTATTACACATAAATACATATACTGAACTATTCCACACCTTCTCTTAATTATTATTACTTAGTAGGTATAATATAGGTATGCATGTTCATGTTATGCAATTTCAAATTTCATTTACCTACCTAACATCGTGCATAACTTAGTTTTGAGGTGAGAGTTTAGGAATAAAAAATATATTATAGAACACAAGCCATGAAAATACATTAATTAAACTTTTAAAGAAATAGGTCCACTTCGTTAATGTATCGAGTTTTCTTTCTTTATTTCTTTTTTTTAAATGGTATTTTTAGCGCAATAATTTTTTAAGAGGGTATTGGAAATATTTTTGAGAATAATTTTTAAAATGTCTTTTCCATTATGATTAGCGCATCCATCGAAAACATGTTTCTGTTCAATACAATATTCCAAAATTAAATGAACCATGAACGATCTTTTATTACAGATTTCTAGAAATGTGTCCTCAAATTCATTTATTAATTTATTGAAGATTATATAAGTCACAGATACAACATTTATAACTTGTCCTTGGGGATATAAAATTCCTCCACGATTTAATTTATTAATGAGATCAAAATTGTCCTCAACAATAAATTGCTTGTCATATACTAATTTTTGTTTACAGCTGGCACATTTTAATTTTTTTAACGTAACATAGCTAAATTAAAATATAGCTAATAAAACTTTTTAGTATATTTGACACAAAATCGAATACACGTTTAATTTTATTTATGTCATTTGATAATTTGACAGAATCAGGCATGGTCTTGCTATTAAAGTCCCAGTCGGGGTTGTCATTATCGGTAATATTTTCCTCTCGATTTTCCTCTAAAGGTTGGGTAATAACCTCGGTAATAACAGTCTCATCTATGGCTTCAAATATTGACTGTATATCGTCCAAACTATGTGAAATAGACGGCGTTTTAAATTTTGATGTTGAAGTACAAACTGACTCGCTATACAAAAAAGTTTCAATATTCAGGTTATAATTAATAACAATAGCCCAATTAATGCATAGGCCAGGTGTATATTCAATTTTAAAAATAGTTAATCATTCAGCTTCTTGAGACAAACTTTGGGCAGAAAACCAGTCTTTTGGTAGTTTAAATGTAGAAAATTTTACTATAAATTCATCAAAATTGTCAAACTGTATGTTTTTTTCGTGCTTCTCAAACTCAATTTTGCTTATTTCAAGGGCTCTTGACAAATTTAACTCATCAATATTTTTGAGCTTTTCATCTTTACTTGACCGTATTTTGACATCTTTTGATAAATAAATGGGGCAATTTAAAAAAAAATAATTGGTATACAGTCTTCTTTTAGCCGTGGTTTTAGTAAATCTATTGTAAAAATCTTACCAGTGTTTGAGTCTTGAACTGTTGTACTTTTTATTATACTACCTTCAGGAAAATGAGCTTCACATACTCTCGTGTTGTTTGTGGGCTGAAAGTCATCTCGGGGTATCGCTTTTAGCCATTTTTGTCGTAAACTTACGTCCTTTGGAAAACCGAAAACATGAACTTTAGGCCCATTTTTATAGTTTCCGTTACAACGAGGAACACAACACTTTTGAGGCATCATTTCACTAAGTATCAATTACCACAAAACCAGCTGAAACCAAGAGAATAACATACAATTAAACACGAACAAAAACTGTGCTGTAAACAAACCGACGGACCGCCAAAAAAGCAACAGGTTATAAGTCCGAAATATATGGTTTTACGTATTTAAAAATACGCCTAACAATATAAATTGTATACCTAAATATACAGCGAAATATTAGGTACAAGTTTCACGCACTTAAAAGCACATAAATAGTTCTGATTTCAGAAAAATGCAAGAAATAGCGCTGATTAAAACAACTTTTAGGTTCACATCACAAGTTAGCTTACCAGATGAGCGCTGTTGCCGGCTCCGAAAGGAAAGTATTTTTGTTAGGGAAGTCGAACAAGGTAGTAGTAGTATTTGATAATTAAATAAATAAATTACGAAATACCACATTAAAAAAAGAGGAAAGAACATCTTATCGAAATATGTGTTTTACGATATTAAAGAAGAAAATGGTAATTTAAGAGAAAGAGATACATCCTTTATATACTGGAATCCTAATATTCGCTAGTATCGTAGTAGTCTGGCAACGTTGCAAACATCTGTGATCTCTCGATCGTGTTTACGCCACCTGTAAGCTGGCTTCCTACATCTTCGCTCCGTATCGGAAAGGCCTACATTCATGACGTCACGAGCTAAAATTTTGTGTTCCTCGAGAGGGACAATTCCAGTGAAAGGGTTAAATTTGTTTAGAATTCTTCAATACACTTGAAATTCTTTTACACTTTTTACACTTCTGAAATTTACATTTTTTTTTAAACACTTTTTTATAATTTTTTATTCTTTACGATACATTCAAGTTCATTAAAATTGTTTAAAATCCTTCAATATCATTAAACTTTATTGAAAGTCGTTAAACAGATTCAGAATTCTACAAGAAATCTTTCGCAATAATTCAGGAATATTTTTTCCCAAGAAAAACATTTTATTTTTTTATTTTTTCAAAATGCCTTGCAGACTTTAATGTACTTTAATATACCACAGAATGCTTTAAAGTACCTCAAAATGACTAAAATTACTTTGAAATTCATTAAAATATATTTTTCAAATACCTTAATAGACAGTAACATATTTTAATATACTTTAAAATAAACATTAGAGGCTATACAACAAGATTTTTGGCACAAAGCGTAGTAGTTTCAAATTAGATAAGACTTTAGCCCTGAAAGTGTCCAAGGGGTATTAGAATATCATACGTATGTTATTAATTAACCACCAATAAATCAAGAAAGGGTTTTAACCATGTCAGAGCCTGTTAATAGACAATAAGGGAAGCTATAAATTTAAAGTAATGTTAACTACAGCTAAATAAACAAACTATCAGCGATATATAGGAATAGTATTAAGATAAATATTTTATGGGGTATAATAAATGATTTTGGAATCATGGATTGAAATATTTGTCTTTGAAAGAAGTTTCTAAATTAAAATAAAAAAACTCATAATGTTTTAGTAACAAAAAAGCCAACTTAACGTGACTATTAGAACTGTCCCCTGCCAAGGAAAGTGACATTGACATTCGTGTTCACTTTGACAGAAATAATTAACAGATTTTCTATATGAACGTTCTGTCTAAACATACCTACAAAATAATTTGAAGCACGCATAAAAATTCTTTAATAGTATATTGTACATCAAGTGTCGAAAAATGCTTTTCGCACGTGTTTTACACTATAGTTTTCCTACGGTTGCACTTAAATCACATTCGAGGGATGATGTTTTTCTTGTTTAAGTTTTGCTTTCAAGACGATGATTTTTTGACAATAAAACAACAGTTATTTAATTTTAATAAACATTTACTTACTATTATTAGTATTAGCAATAAACGTCATTATTAACAGCTAATGATAATTTTTCTAAGAATAGGCAATAATAATCTTGTTACAAGCAATATCTATTTGAAGTTGTAATTAATAGTAAAATAACTGCAATTTTCTAAATGAATTCCTGGCATTTATTTGTGCTGATTGATTAATTTTTTTACAATAGTTATGTTATTGTTTGTTTTTGAAGAAGATGACATTTAATTTTGTGGTAGAACATCAACATGTACCTCTGAATCTACGGAGTTTAACGAGTTTACAATTTTATTAGACATATTGACTTTTTCTTGAATGGATTCATCTATGTAGCATTCCGCCACAGTGCCTAGAGCGCCATCCACCATGACGTTTGAGGATCAGTAAATCAACACCTGCATTAACTAACAAGGTAGCAGAGGATCGGCGGAAACAGTGTCCCGTATATTGCTCTGGATTTTTGAGTATAAGAAAAGCTGCGATTTCTTTAGCCATACCTCCAATTTTGTTGATTCCCACCGGCTGTTTGGTGCATTTTCCATTTTTATAGTTTAAAAAAAATCTCACATTATTTTTAACATCAGTAGGACGGTAGCCAATACACTTTTTGCAAATATCGTAAAGAGAATCGGTGATCATAAATGATCTTGGAATTTTATTTTTTGTATATCTCAGCCTAACCAGGAATACTGCATTTAAATCTGTGACATCTTCGATTGTTAAATTATCCAGCTCAATTCGTCTGCAAGCTCCGGCAAGAATAATGGCAACCACACTCTATAAATGGTAAAAATAATAATCAAGGTTACGTCTTTATTTAGTTTTACCTTAATTAGTAAGTAAATATTATCTGGCACCGACTTCAAAAACTTTGAAAAGCCCTCTTCAGTGAGAATTTTTGATTTTGTGGGGACATAATTCTCAAACTGTCTCTTAAGACAGGCTTGTAGTTTCGGATACTTCGATATATCGATGTTATGTTTTAGATTTATTGTGCTTTTTAGCATGGAGTATTGGTTCCACAATGTTGATGATTTGTAAACTTTGGAAAGGCTCTCAAAATACACTATCAGTATATTTTCGGAAAAGTTTGCAATTCTTTTCTCCTTCCTCCATTCCATGAACTTTTGGTAGGCAGCTTCATATCACTCTCTAGACACATATGGCAAAAGATTCTGTGTCACTTTGGCGGCATTTTCCGTTATTTCAGGTGGTGTACATTCGAAGGATTCGTCATACATTTTGATATTCAACTTGTTTAAATCAAAACTCACTAATAATAATCAAAGGAAAATAAGGAATGCTGAAGGCGAAGGCATAAATTAAGCGAAATGGCAAACTAAACGGATTGATTGACAACTATTGCATTTGTTTACCATGGTAACGCGCCACGTCTCGGCCACGTCTCGATCAAAGTCGTGGCCCTCTTATAAAAAATATCCGCTTTTTCCGTTCAAATTTTTCCTGAAAATACAATAAAATTACAGATTTTGTATATAATGACTAACAAATTAATAAAACTAATTAAAAATATTTAGAACAAAAAAAATTGTTTTAAATTTATAAAAATAAAAAAAAAATTTACGAAACGCCGAGTATCGAACACGGGTCGCCTGGATGCCAAGAAAAAACGCTACTCCACGGTGTTTTGCGCACAGTGTGCGTAAAATGCTGTTTTACAGTTGCATTTTTGGTGTGCTTTTGCTTATTTTCTAAGCGACCGTAGGAAAGATATATTTATATCACTACTAAGTTTAGAAAATGTTCCCGAAACTCTCTCAGTATGAACACTGATTGTATCTCTAAATTGCTTCAATTTTGAGAATTAGCTTCAATTGTATAAATTTTGGATTCTCTGAGATTATAATTCAAAAACTGATTAAGATAGTAAAATAGCTTGTGGAGAACTGCTTGACAATTTTCAATAATAAAAAACTTATAAATGATAATGAGTTTAAAATCCGTGGCCACATTTATCGAAGGTTATGTTTTATATCTCGGTGCAATTCTCAACAGAAAAACGTCATCAATTTTCTAAAGTGGATTCGTCTAGTCTTGTGTTAACGCTTTTCGTATCTATCTTTAGAACTTCATTTGGATGCATTGTTAAAAAATACACAACGTTTTTTTAATTTTATTTTTATTTTTTTAACAACTAAATTAAATATGACCTAAGCAGCCGATTCCACTGACACGGTATCTTCATCTACGACAGTCCCCTGGAGCGGTACATCAGCTTGGGGCGTGCTCTGGGGCGGCTGTACGATGGGAGATTGAATTGGAATCTGCCCTTGTACCGGTCCCTGACCGCCAACGGGAGCTTGACCTAAAATGGGCCTCTGACCGAAGATGGGGGTCTGCGAGATCACTCCTCCGAAAATAGGAGAAGAAATTATTCCTGGGGTAAGCAGCGGTGGGCCGTAAATCCCCTGGAAGATGGACTGGCGAACGGCTAGGGGTGCTGCGGCGTAGGTAACGGGTAGGGCTACGGACTGAACAACAGGCGCCACAGGGGTATAGGCGTGATTTTCTACAGTACTGTAGGCGAAATTGCCTCCAAGGCGTTCAGATGTAACCACGGCGGTGTCTAAGGCGGGAGTTCTAACCAAAGCGGGACTGGAGACTACGCTGCAATAGGTGCAGCTGATCATCGAGACGATGCATAGGGCTAGCAGAGACTGAAAATAAAAGAAATTCTGTTATCACATTGTAATTTGCTTTTATGTGAAGTATAAGGTTCCAGCAATTTGGAGTCCAATAATTCGGATTTCCCAGTAACCTGGACGAAAGTAAAATATCACATTGTTATATCGACGCTGATTCGATAATCTGAATTCCAAACGAGTAAAAATATTTTAAATGAGCCATAATCTCATGAGTCAAAATCTTTGAAAAAACGTTCATTTGAACATATAGTTTTATTTTCACCCAACCTAGTCACCCTCACGAGACTTGTCACGTTTTCCTGAGACATCCTGTATATAGCGTAAACTACGTGGCAGATTATATGACAATTTCATAAGATTTATTAACAGATTTTAGGAATACAAATAAGTTACCTAAGGTATGAATGATTAACTCAAAAATTTAATACAATTGGTTAAAAATTAACCACTTGTCTGTACCAAATTTCGAATAAACTAAGCGTAACTGTTTTGCACTTAAATCAATATAATTTTCACCCATACGTGGAATAAAATTATTTTTCTTTGCTTTAAAGGACTATACAGAATAAACTAAAGTAGTCTATTTGGATTCGATTCGATGAAATATTGTTTCAAAGCTTGTCATATTAGAAAAATATTTTTAATTAAAATATTTTTGATATTTCTCCGGGGTCATGTTAAAGTCTACTGTAAAAAGAAGTCCTGCTACTGCATTATTTAAGAAAATAGGAAATACATTTTCCACAAAACATTTAACTCCCATATTTAATGCACATTGCAACAACTACCAACATGTTGCAATGTGCAGGAGGTGATGTTAATAATTTCTGCTCAACATATTAAATTGTCTCTTATTTAAGTAGCAATTGTTAGTTTCTTTTTTTACATAAGTGATATTCTTTGCCTTTAATCTTATATCCTAGATTCTCTTTTCTTTAATTTTTTTATATTAAGTAATACTAGAAAATACGTAGATTAAATAAAACAAAATTCGTATTTGAAAACATCTGACTTGAAGTAATACCCTCCTTTGTACACAGCCCGCCATTTTTAAATTTTCTGCACTATAAATATGAATAACAGAAGCACTTGTTACACTCGTATTCCACTCACGATGAACTCGATTCAAACCATCGGTAGACTTACCTTCATTTTGTTATGCCTATAGGGGTCACCGCGGATGTCTTGAAAAATCTTAACAATCCATCACAGTCCGATTTTGGCTTTTATATAAGCCAGGCGTCGTATCCCTACCAAAAAAAGTTAATCCTGCAAATATCGGTACACACCTAAAACAGGCTTTGACATTCAAGTGTTTCCTTGTTATCGCAGACGCAACTAGCTCGTTTGTTCTTTTTCCACGGTATTGTTTCTCTAATTATAAACTGAGTGCCCTGCCCTCCAGCTGATTGCATTAATTATCTATTTGACTTGATTCAATCCCTCGCGATTTAATAGGTTTATGATGTAACATTTGCACTTCATGTATGAAATATGAAAATATTATTTAATAAATAAGGTCACTAATCTAACGTTATGTGACGAGGAGGGATACAGACCACTTAAGAGTATTTTCTTGAATTCAACATTATAATACTAAAATTAAGCTTCTTATAATTTATTTAAATATAATCGATATTAATGTATGTTATTCGTAGGAAGGGGTTGGACCTTTTGATGCAACAATAAAAAAGGACACCAGTTTTTCACGAACACCGACAGAATATATGTTTCTCGACGCGCGTGTCGCCAAGTTGGCAGCATCGGGATATGATTAAATATGAAACTAAAAACTTACAATATTTTTATTTTTGTTGTCAGAATATTTAGTATTAAATAACTCAAAGAATATCAGCTTGGGGCGTGTATCGGTGTGTATCGGTCCTGTGTCTATAGCTAATCATTATCAAAATGTCAACTCGTTGTGTTTCATTAAAACGCACCAGATTTTGAAAACTTGTGGTAGATACGTAAAATTGTTGTGTAGCTTAAAAAACTTAAGTAACTAAATAACATAGAAATAATATAAGGTCTCAGAAAGATTAGAAGAATTTTGAAAAAAGTAACATCAAGTAAGCGTAAAATAATAACGAAACGAACGAACGAACAGGTAAGTTACCAACAGCAAAAAGGAGAATTCTCAAAAAAGCAACTACAACAATTGTCGAGACGAAAGAATAGAAGTATGTGCTATTAAAATTGAAATTAATATGTTAATCTATTCTTCCATCCCAATTTATTTTACTTCCTAAATAAGTAAAGTCTTTAACTTCCTCCAATCTTTCATTACTAATTTGTACTTTTGCTTTTGCTCTGCTCTCGCGCCCTCTATACACTAACACTTTAGTTTTGTTTTTGTTCACCCTCATTCCGTATTCCTTTGTCAACACTGCCTCCATTTCGTTCAATGCTGATTCTAATTCCTCCTTACTAGATGCTAATACTGCTATAACATCCGCGAATCTCAGCATTTTTAGTTTCTGTCCCCGTACTTTAATCCCGAAATCCACTCTATCTTTTACCACATTAATCGCCTCTTCGATGTA
This sequence comes from Rosalia funebris, assembly GCA_037954035.1. Taxonomy (NCBI): domain Eukaryota; kingdom Metazoa; phylum Arthropoda; class Insecta; order Coleoptera; family Cerambycidae; genus Rosalia; species Rosalia funebris. Next base: position 41,049,671 of record JAZFAV010000015.1, read on the forward strand.
CAGATTAAAAATTAGTGGTGATAGCGTACATCTTTGTCTTACTCCTTTCCTAATACCTACTACCCTTTTTTCCCCTTCTACTTCTATAACAGCAGTTTGCTCTTTGTATAGATTGTGTTCTACTCTCCTATCTCTATACTTCATTCCCGCGCTCTTTAGTATCTCGAACATTTTTTCCCATCTTACATTATCAAAAGCTTTTTCTAAATCTACAAATCCTATATAAGCATTCTTCCCTTTTTCTATTGTTTTCTCTAACATTACTCTTAGCGCCAGAATAGCTTCGCGAGTTCCCCTATTTCGTCTAAACCCGAATTGGTCTTCTCCTAGTATTTCCTCCGCTCTATTTTCCATCCTCTTCTGCACTATTCTGGTTAAGATTATTGACGCGTGGGAAGTTAGGCTAATCGTTCTAAAGTTCTCGCATTTGTCGGCTCCTCTCTTTTTCGGTATAGTAACGATAATGTTCTTCTTATAATTCTCCGGCATCTCGCCCGTTTCGTATATATATTTTACCAGTTCAAACATAATGCATGTATTGTCTAGTATAATTAATTCCAGTTACAGGAAAAAATAAGTAAAACTTTAAGAATATACTCACATAAATATTGTGCGTACAAATCAGTATGGATTTCGGTTTCCTAATCTTAAAGGAAAATATTTCACCTTTGTAGTCAACACCAAAGCAATATTAAAACAGGCCATCACCTAACAAGTTACCCTAATGAAATTATAATAATTATAATAATAGTCTATGTATGTATGTTTTATTTTACATTACTTAATACTAAAATTCTATATAACAAATGCAAAAGACTCAGTTATAAACGAATCGCAGCTCATTATAGTTCGAATTTTAAGTTTTCAGCAGAAGTACAGTCGTTGAAATCCAATTAATAAATCAAATTCTTTAGGAACTTCAAGATTTTAGTTAGACTTACATTTCTGAGCGAACCACGAGGACGTGGACTCAATTATTCCGCAATTTATATAAGCTATATGTACTATTCATTTCATTGCTATTTACCAAATAAAAAACTCTCTTATCTTGCCGATAAACGGAACAGTACCTGAGCCTAGCCATAAAAATAAGAAACGGTATGTTTTGAGATTTTTTTATTTGGCAAATAGCGATGAAATAAACCATACTTATAACGATAAAAGTAATGAAAATGTTACACAAAATTGCAATTAGTCCTGTTGTATGTTTTCTGCTATAAATAATCCGATATAATTAATTTAATACATCGTTGAAACCAAATAAGAAAAAAACCTATTTGCGAACAGGTTTCATGACAATAAAATCAGTTTAAAAGTCAATGTCACATATTTTTTAAGAACATACATTAATGCGAATACGATAGTTGAATTCTGCCTTCGTTTATTTATTATATATTTCCAATTGCTGCTCTAGGAATTTCGAAATGAATTATGCTAATTTATTTCATAGGCGTAAAGCCAGAAGTCATTAAAATTGTAAATCGCCTAATTACTAATTCAAGCAGATATTTTGATTGAAATTGGAGCAATTGTATGTGTTTGCTTGTAAATATATGCTCGTAGCAATTGTTATGACACTGAGAATAACAGGCACGTCTAATGTAATCCCCAGCTGGGTACGGGAAAGTTGTAAGATTTGTAGTACTCCAATTCCGCTCGTGAGTTTAAATCGCTTGTTGTTGATTATTCAGTTATAAGACTTTGCAAGCATATTACGAGTATATGTAAATACTGAGTGCAATAGCATTAATTAAGGAACCAGGAACCGTGTTGGAACTCAACTTCATGTGAAGGATTTATTGGAATTAATTCCGTTATACATTAAATTAATTAACACATGAATATTTTTATGATTACCTAAAGGTATTAGTCTCAACATGTACCAAAAGTTTGAAAAAGTACAGTACATATCGTAGAAGTAAAGCATATGAAAAATACTTGTATACACCATCATACACTAAGTGGAAAAATTAAGGCATGTAAAGAAATTTTCAAAGGTTTTAGGTGATTTTCAAAGGGCCGTAAGTCGAAGAAAAATAGTAGCAGATCAATTTTAAAAAAGGATGTTGAAGATCCCAGTTTCTAATTTTCAGATCTTTCAAATGATTTTTTTATCATGAGCAGTTATTGAGTAACTACAAGAAAACCATCGGAAAATATCCAAATATTTGCTTGCTTCCAAAAGGTATACGGGTTTCAATACTTGCTTTTTCAGTGATTTAATCATAAAGCTATTGTAGATAATTCATCCTCTTTAATTTGAGTGACCTAAAAGCCCTATACGATGATTTTCTACTGAGTTATCGTCGTTCAAAGAAAATAGTCAGATGTGACTCTTTTTTATTCTTTCTCTTACAAATTAACATTTTTTGATAAAGAAAATATGGATTATTGCTAAAAAAACATTTCTGACATGAAAAAATGAATAGAAACATTAAAAATTCATCTTTAATTGATTTTAAGTAAGAACGACAAATTCAATCATTTCGAACACAACGAAAAAAAATTACAGCGCTTTGAAATATTCCACGTTTCTTTACGATACATTGATTTTAAGAAGAAACAGTCAACATCCTTAGCCTATTCATTATTTGCAAAGTTATGCTAAGTTAAGCGAACATCCCTAAATGTGCAATTTATTACCCTTTTTTCAATCAACATTCTCATATCGAAACATTTTTTTTTTATCTAAAACCAATAACTGCATCTTATGAAGAATGCTTTGTAGTTTTTAAAACCCTACTTGAATTTTCTATACCGTTATTATTTCCCGAGTAATTAATTACCAAAATCGAACCTGACTTTTTTGCTTTGAACGACAACTCATCATAGAAGGCTTTTCAACTACTCAGATTAAAGAGAATAAAATTATCTAAAAATGTTTGTAATAAAATTACTGGAAGCAATTTATTGAAGTCCATGGACATTTTCAAAGGCAAACAAAAATTTTAAAATTTTTTCTATAGATTTCTTATGACTACTCAAATACTGCTCATGGTAGAAAACTTTGAACTCAGGGGATGAAAACTAGAAACTAGAATCTTCAAATAGCTTTTTCTAGAATTGTTCTGTGACTATTTGCCTCAAAATTACAGGCGTTTGAAAATCACCTAAAAATTTAAGATTCTTTTTACATATCTTAATTCTTATGGCCAGTGTAGTATATACCAATACAATAAACTCTATATTAACTAGAGTATTGTTCTCTAATTGTTTCTCTGTGTAGAATCCGATAGGAATGAGAAACATGACAGGTTCTTGAACACAAATATAAATCTGAAAAACTGTAATAAAATCTTCCTTCCCATTTCTTTGTCCTGTTTGCTTTTGCCATATCACTTCGTCGAGTTGCGTCCTTCACCATTCTTCTTCATTTTCATCCGCCCTTGGTTCTTATCTCCTTTCTTCTCTCTTCTTCCTGTCTCGACTTTTCTTTTCACTTTCTTCCTTGCTCCTTTCTCATCTGCTATTCCTTATTCCTGACTCCTGGTTCCTCTTTACTGATTGTCCGTAAATCGTTAGCATGTTCCAATTTCCCTAACCCCTTTCCCCTAATCATATGCATAATGTAAGCAGTTCAAATTATCAGTTGTCATTAACGACTAATACAACTAAAGAGCCATTTACAAGCTATGATAAATCGTAGCAATTTATCATAACAATCGAATCGTCACGATTTATCGTTGCGTGTAAATAGGACATTGTAACGATTTATTGGAGTTGGAATTGGATTGGATGGTTGGTGCCGGCCAGCATCAATTCTGCGAATCGTAACGACAGGTTGGAACGTGTAAACAGTAACAGCGATCTATCGCTACAATTTGACACAGTTTAGCATTGGCTGTAAATAGGAAAAGTAGTGTTTTCTTCGTTGTTCTGTTGACGAGTTTTTGGTCAAGTGATCATGGCAGTTTTCAATCAAAGTCCTCGTGAGTTTTTGAGTGAATTCATAGAACTATATCGGAGTTTTCCGTGCTTGTGGCTCATTAAGAGCAAAGAATACTCCGACAGAAATAAAGACCTGGCGTATGCAGAGCTTGTTAAAAAATACAAGGAGTCTGATTCGTCGGCAGACAGAAGCACTGTAGTGAAAAAGATCAATGCATTGCGTATATAAAAAAGAACGAGCAAAAGTCAACAATTCGTTGAAATCCGGGGTGGGTGCAGATGATGTATATAAACCTAGTTTGTGGCACCTTCTGAATTTCTTGAACAACCAGGACTCTGCAAGACTAGGAGTACAATGGATGATGAGAACGAAGAAAAACCACAAGATGTAAGTAAAACTAAATTTTATTTATAGTAAAGTAGTTTCATTATTTTGTCAAATTGTTACACATTACATCAGTAGGCATACATTAATTATAACAAGTATTAGTGAATTAATGGCAAATATGGTTCAAATTAATTGTCTTCAACTTAAAGTGAAAAAAACTGCTGTATCTAAATGGAACAAAATTATTATAAATAATTAGTATAATATGCTTTTTTCAAAAACTGTATATTTCAAAAGTTCAATGCACTTTGTTCTTGCCAAGGAACTGACCCAGATCGTTTTTAACTGACCGTTAAAATAAAATTTATTCCATTAATAAAATTCCAATGTACCCAATGCCATTTTATGTTATTCATCTGCTATAGCCTTCCATTCTTGTACGTTTTGTGGAGAACTGTATGAATATACTGTAAAAGAGTATGTTCTATTTTGTTTTAGGAAGATTCTGAATCCACAGATTTAGAACAATTCCATCAACCAGAGGTCATCTCACCGGCTCCGCCAGGAGATGATGGATCAACTGCATCACGAAGTGTGACACCATTACCAAGTGTACTGCGGCCAAAGCAGAAAAAAACATTGTCTCCGACAGAACAAGTGATACAGCTAGCGGGAAAACAGCTAAAAGCTATTCGTCCTGATGATGAATTCGAAGCCTACGGAAAGTATATAGCCCACAAGCTACGCTCCCTTAAGGCTAATCAGGCCGTATTCGCTGGAAAACTTATGAATGACGTGATTTTTGAGGGAGAGCTTGAAGCACTCACCAAAGATTTTAAAGTGAACAGTCAAATTACTTTGCCAAATTTCATGAAAAATTATCAATATAATATTAACAAACACCCTTCATTCGAAAATAGTTTCTATCAACAATTTAACACTCAACTATACCCTCAACAACCCTACCCCCAACTATCCAACTCTCAATTATCAGAACATGAACTCTCTTACCCTCAGATACCCAAAACTCAACAAACCAACCCTCAAAGACAATCCACTAACTCAAACAGGATGTGACATTCAAGTAACGTAAATCCCAACCAATCAATGGAAAATAATGTTTCTACAAACTTTTCAAATTTCTCGGTGTAGCAGGACATTTTCATGTATTGTGTTAAACATATTCTATGATTATTTCCTTTATATTGTATTACATTCAGTTATAATGTTTGTATTGTATATGGCTTAAAAGTAAATAAACTGTCAATTAACATAGCTCTATGATTTTTTTAATACTTTGTAAACAGCCTCACAACTTTCCGGGATTAGTTTGCAGAGAGTTGGTTTAGAAGTGGCAGTTGAAAATTTCATGTCCTTAAAGTTTCTTCCGGTGGCAAGGAATCGTAAGGTAGCTGGGAGTCTTTCATGAGGAGATATCGCTTTTCTCATAACAGTATCATTTTTCACAATAAATGGAGAAACTAAACTTAACAACTCAACATAAGTCTCTTAATCCATTCTCAAGTAATTCCGCCAGTCATTGGGTTTATTTCACAACTCTTTTAATAACATGATATGAGAAAACGCCTTTTTCTTCAGCAACCACTGGCGACTCCACTTTCTTCTTGGTTTTCGCAACTTTTTTACTTTTCTCGCTAAACAAATAACATATAAAGACCACAACATTATTTCCTCCATCGCAACAGTTGACTGAGTTCTACCACGGTCGACAATGAATATTTGTCAAGAAATCGTTGCGTGTGAACAGTACTCACTCTTTCGATTTAATGTAACGATCACATCGTTATCGATTTATCGTAGCGTGTAAAAGGCCCTTAAGAGCGGTCTAAGTATGAAGCCTTGCGGTACACCAGAAGTTTGATCGAGTTATTCAGATTGACAACCATTTATATACGATTAGATACATAAGACTTTAATGGATTCGAGGATGACAGAAAATCATGTTTCTCAAATTTACTAAGGCTTCGGGAATGTCATGGTAGATGACACCGATCTGGCTCTTCCTCTCCAAAGTTTCAGCAATCAAATAAGCGTCATTTCAGCAAGTATGGACCTAAACAATCACAATAACAAATCGCTAGAAACCAGTTAACCGTAATCCTAACTTCACGCGCAAGTGGCCTAAATAAATTGGGACAACGTGTTTGTTTTCTGACCACACTTAGTCCTCAGTCAATAAGAAATCCACCCGTTACTAGAATTCACTGTGCCTAAATAAAATTCTTGGCGTGTAGCCATTGATAATCTAATTTAAGTAGGTACGTTAATTTGCATATCGGGCTATTTAACTACTTCCAGATTAAATGAATTATCGCGGTATAATTTCGATGTGGTTTTTATGTTGCAGGAAGCAGAACAACAACGCCTACTTCAATGTCGCGGCTACACGACGTTCAAGGTCGATATGTGGAGCACGATGGCATTTAAAGCTGCAATAAAAGAACATTTCTACTTAAGTGGTTATTGCCTGCCTAAAAATGATAACTGGATAACGGTAGCACTTTGCGTTGCCGCTTCAGGGGTATACAGTGCGTTAGAAAAGTTTGGAATAAAATCAGTTTTCTTTAATAGGTGCATTGTTGAATAATATCCTTAGATGCGTCGATTTTATTTATTTCTTGTACATATTTATATGTACAAATAACGTAGATGGATTTATTGAAGAAACTATGATATGGCGTCGCCGATAATTTTTTAATTAACATTTAATGATGAAAATTCAAATGGCAAAGACATTTTTGCCACTTAAATAAGATTTTGGAGTCAATTTTCAAACAGAATATCAATGAAAGTTTCAATGCTAGAAACTTTCATTGCTATTTTGCATGTAGCCTCCCAAGTAACGGTTTAGCAACTTGTCTCGGCTCAGGTCCTCATAAATTGTTTTGATGGCTTTAAAAACTTCCTTAGGAAGCAGTGGCTTATGATGCAAGGTGTCCAAGGAGCTCGCTGATTGCGCCTTCTGCCAGTCACACCAACACTGTGAGCACTTCTCGTGCTGCGGATTTTCGTCGCTTTATAACTTATTAAATAAAGTTAGCACTACATACAAAAACCGTGATTTCAAGCTAGGAAATTATCTTTTTGTACATGTACTGGCGCTATACCCACGTACTTTTGTTTGTAAATGCTTATGACTAAACATAAACATCTTTTAACGACATCTGTTGTGTTATAGAGAAATTAGAAATCGTAAAGTAAAACATTAGGGTGTACCTAGACTGTTTCTTCCCAATACATATTTATTTAACGCAGGTGTCGTTTCGGAGCAGTCCAACGTGCTTAGGAAGGAGCATGAAATTTCCTGGAAAAATTTTGTTTTTAATTTCTGCCCCATATTATAAAATGTTCAAAGAATTTTTTAAGCTAATAAAAAATCGATTTTTGCAAAATTTACAGTGGTGTAAATCCCACTGTTGTTATCCCTTAACAACAGCAATTAATATTTTCTTCACGATATCCTCTACGTTTGTATATGCCCATATAATGCCCTCTACATTTTGAAAATAAGCTTCAAATCGACATTTCACTGTATCATATAATAGTATTACACAGAAATCTTGTATTTTAAAGCTTGTATTAAATTGTACCTATCTTGCCTCATTGTACAAAACTATAGAGATGAAATCTGTAAACAATTTCCACCTCATAGGTTTCTTCCATATTTTATGCTGGCAAAATATACAAAAGATAATGAAGAAATCGTTTCAATACAAATATTGATAGGTCATGACGAGGAGTATATAATACAGAATCCATTTCTGAAATAACATACCAACATAAAGGGGATACTTTTTATGCCACACCATCTTTGTAGAATGATGGTACTATCAGCATATCGATTAAATAAAGGAAGAACTTCACTGTGCCGCTCTAGAGCGCCTCCTATATTCGCAGAATGAAACCTGCCAGTGCCCGGAATACAGAATTCAAGCCCCAGTTTCCTTCAAGATTTCGCCCTTTACAGAAGAGGACGCAAAAGGTATAATGAACGTATTTTGAATCATATATTTCGTTTCAAAATACACTGTTTTATATACTTAACTGCCATTATTATTTATAAAGTAATTAAAGATTACATTTAATTTCAACGAACGTAATCGCAATCATCCATTGAGTAATGTAGATCAATGGATTGCATAAATTGGGACAAACAAATCTGGATTGAAATTTATTCAGCTGGTTATATGTGAGTGGAATATGAACAGCTTCAAAAATTTACCAAGTACCTTGCAAAAATGAGCAATAAATTGAAGTAATCAATTCGTATTTAACTCAATTTATTGTATGTTTCGTTTATTACATCATGTAAAAGGAATAACAATTGTAATTACTATTTTAATATTACGTTTATAGCTTCACATGCTACTATTGTATACAGGCTGTTTCGTAAGTACGTGCCAAAAATCCATGGACGTATTCTATAGCTAATATCGAGGTAATTTAGTCATACAAACATAGTGTCCTTAAACCTTGAGTTTCGAGCTTCAGTGTCCAAAATTAACAAGAATAGATTTTTTTTATTCCTAAACCATTTTAGATATTTTTAACAAAGTTGGTATGTGATTTGAGCATGTATGGCATGTCGATAGATATGAAAAGGTTAACGGCTTCGCCGATAAAAGAGTTGCGATCTAAACGGGTGCCAAGTTCCATAGGACAGGCACAGGAACTTACAATAAGAATGCACAAGGGTATTCAACTGAATTAAAAGAAAATTTGTTACGTTCTTTGAAATTGAAAATATATCTCGGCAAGTTTTAATCGGCAATGAATTACGTTTAACGTGATGATTCTGATGATATTTAATAAAAGCTTAAAATTTAACTTGCTAGTTGTTCTATTTTATACTACAAACAATTTAATTGCATATAAAACTTGCCAAGTTATAAATTCAATATCAAAGAATGTAACAAATTTCCTTTTAAATTTAAATCAATTGAAGACCACTGCACATTATTATTGTAGCTTCCTGTTGTAAGTTCTTATGGACCTTGGCACTCGTTCAGAGTTTGACTTCTTTGTCGGCGAAGCCGACAACCCCAAACTTCATTTGTACCGAATTTGCCTCCTTTTCACATTTATGTTCCTGGTGAGATATTTGTTTACGAATCAATTTTGGTGACTATTTGATCTACACTAATGCCGCATTAATTTTATGATTGATACGTGAATATTTATTTTTGAAAGTTTTTACTCCGATTTAGATTGTTCTCGAAACTACCAAGAGATGGCGTTTGGTACGTTCTACTGCGGTGGGACGCAGCAACGTCTACTAGATGTGAGCTTCATTTGTCAAAGGTATACTCGTTTACACTGCACTGATGAGACTTAAGATAAGGTCGAAACCGGTCTGCAGTTAATGATATCCTGAGATAGGTGACACTTTCCATATTCCTTGTAGTTTTCGAACAATCTGAATCACCGTATCTTAGTGCTAACTCTGTTAGACAAAATACGGCAAATTATGCCATGTAATTCAGCGCTCGGCGTTTGGCATATAGCCAGGAGAATAGCTGTTTTGACCTAATTTGTTTAGTCCTCATTATATAAGGTATTTGCCGATGGGTTGGAGTATAATCTCCTTATTTCTGTAGTTTGAGTATTACCCTCTGCGTAGTAAAACTTTTCATTATATTTATTTTTGGATCATTTTATAGCCAATAGATTTTATCCGCAAATCACAATATAATAATAGATAATATATATTTCTTTCCTAGAATACAATCATTGAAAAATACGTTTTATATGAGTATCTCAAAATTCTGCAGCAATATAAACTTTTATCAAAGCATCCTAACAAACAATTTTGTAAAATATTACACCACGATTACGAACTTTTACCCAATATCGTCGTGTTTACAGACGGCGTCCCGTTTTACCTAGTAAAAATTCGCCTCACAGCAAAAGGTCAATCTGCTTCTTATAAAAATATTCTGCAAGCGCAAAGGAGGCAGACTGCTGCAGGGGGTCGACGCGCTACTTTGATTTTAGTTATAAACGGGCGGAATTTATCTCTATTTTCTCGTAAACCCCGCCATAAAATGCAAAGATCAATCGCACTGACTTAAAAGGTTTTAATATTATCGTACGAAAATCTGCAGTTTATATTCAAGCGAGGCTTCGAGGAAGACGATTTTCTCGTTTATTTACAACGCCCTGCTGTGTGAATTGGGAATGGAAGTCGATTTTTTATTTGCGTCTAGTAAAGGGTTTCTACGTTATATTGAAGTACTTTAACTCTCCGCTATCAGACACAGAAATTTTAGACCAGTTTTACGTCGTTGGCGTTTCGCCAACCACGTTGGCATCATCAGGAGGTGGCAGCTTTAATTATATGCTGATGATGCCAACTTGGCTAACAAACTGAGCGTCAAATAACGTGTAATAATTCGGTGTTGGTGGATAATTGGCTTCCTGTTTTTGCTGCTGCATCGAACATTCCAGACTATTACTGGGATTGCATAACTAGATCATCAATGTATTCAAGTAGAAGTAAACGCTTCTATACTGAAAGTATTGTGTAACTTTTGGAGAATAGGAATTAGTTAGTACAGGTTGTCAAGAACTATTCGTCTCCTATTGGCTGACATAAATCTTCAAGGTTCATATTATCTAGACTAGTTCAGTTACACTTGAGTAAGTATACTGTAGTGAGTGCTTCCTCCTTGACCAGCAACATGGATATACCAAGTATCCCTGTTTATTGTGTATGTGGGATAGCAGAGCTTGGGAGCAGTCGAATTGGCCGCCAAGATTTGACCAGAAATCTGGTGATCCAAACATTCTACATCAGCCACTTTTCGACAGACAGAACATTACATTTCCACATCTGCATATAAAACTGGGTGTCATGAAGCAGTTTGTTAAAGCTTTGTTATGTTAATTGGAGGAGACTGTTTCAAGTATCTCATTTCAGCATTTCCTAGCCTATTATTTGAAAAAATAAAAGCCGGTGTGTTTGATGGTCCACAGATTCAGCAGCTAGTTAAAAATGAACATTTCATCGGAACAATGACAGAACTTGAAAAGAATGCTTGGTTGGCATTAAAAAACATTGTGAAAAACTTTCTTGAATAACACAGAATTACACCGAAGCTGTCCAGTAACTCCTGAAGAACTATCTTGGTGCAGTCAGTGATGAGTAGGGTGAGCGATTCCACCAAGATTTGAAGGTCATGGAGGCACGGTATCAAGGTAGATGGGATGTACATAATATGATAGCTGACTATTGTTAGAACATCAAGCGAGAATGTCCACATATTAAACACCATAGAAAAATCTATGCGCGAAAATTTTTATCTTAATATGTATGCTTACTGTTTGGTAAAGAAACTTTACTACTTATATGAACACAACTTAACTGGCAGTAACTATATATATATATATATATATATATATATATATATATATATATATATATATATATATATATATATATATATATATATATATATATATATATATATATATATATATATATATATATATATCATCTGTATGAACAAAACTGTTCTTTGTTAACAGTATATTTAGTTAGTTTTCCTTTTATTTTCCTTTATATGCACAATTCGTTTGACTTTTGAGACAAAGAAAGGGTATCCTGTAGCTTAAAAAGTTGACGTGATAGACAACAACTGCGGTTATTCTTGGATTCAGAGGCTAAAACAAGCCACAGATCTAAGACAACCAAATTTATGATTTCCAGTGTTCTCATTTGACAGATTTCTTTTAATGCTATTTTCTTCCTTTGTCTTTCTGTAGGATATTTAGTATAGTTACTATTTTTATATGTTATTATTTGTGGGTATAAGGGAATTGATAATATCAATTCTCTTATATGTCAATTCATATGTCAATTTGATATGTTGGGAAGGGGTAGGGGTGGAATTGGGTTACTGCCGAGATTATGGTGGGGCTGGGATGGGTTCCCGTTATTTTTACCATGGAGTGTCTCATGTAGCTATTTGTGTTTATGTGGTATGTTTGATATGCGTTTTAAGTGTTGTAGTAGATATGTCATTCAGAAGGGACATTTGAAACCGAAATTAAGTTATGTGTTATTATCAATAAAAATCTATCCGCATGGAGATTTAAAAAAAAAGTAATATATCGCATTGTTTTGAGAACTTTAACACTAAACTTTGACGCTGTTTATAAAAAGTTATATTTTCTACTATATTGTAAACAGTGTAATTCGATAATACGGTTCTGTTATAATCATAACACGTCGAACAATATCTTCCCACCTCCTCGTCCCGAACAATCGCCACAAAATCACCCCGATGTATCTCCAATGCACACCTGCGAGACATACGTATCAACCTAACCAACTTAATCATTAATACATATATTCATTTGCTCCCCAATTACGCATCAATCAGGCCGACCCCATTGACGGCGCGATCGGCCACCGCAGGGCGTCTACACAGCGGTCCTAACCACACCGGACGTCCCCGCCATTGTTCCCATTACGAGAGTAACGCGAAGTCAATTGACACTCAATCAATCTGCTAAATGGCCGAAATGAACCTCTCGACGTCAAAAAGTGAACCCCGATGTAGTTACGGGGGAAATTTAATAATAGTGTCGCTATTCAGTGCGATTGGAGGGCATTACGCTGTCTTAATGACGTTTATTCTAGTCATAGTAGCTCGTGGATGTTTAGGGATGATATGTATTGATTTGGTATATCATATAATTCTAATTATACGCTTAGGTACTCTTTTTGTGTTTGGTTAGCAACTTCTCTATAGACTCTGGAAGTGGTAAGACGACCATCTACTCTCTCTCTCTCTCCTTCTCTCTGTCTATCTCTCGTCTTACCTCTCTCTCGCACATTTTCGTTTTACTCTCTCGTTTCACTCTCTCTGCTACTCTACCCATTTCTCTCTCCATAATTATATCTTAAGATTACATCACATAGATCCCACTTGTACATCTTTCTATTCAAGGTACATGATGATGACAGTTAGCCCTAATTTCGGCTAACAGCTGGACAATGTTCTTCCATAATATATGTTTTCAAGATCGAAAGAGCCACAGTGTTGCCCTCGTCCCACAATTTATTCCGTCGTTCTCCATCACAATCTCTACAAGAAGTAGAGATTCTCAAAATCAAAAGAATATACTGTGATTGTCCGTGACATAGTTTTGTCCCCTAGTCACAGTTTCGGCCGCCTATTCTTCATCGCAATCGCTACAATAAATAGTTATCTTCATATTGTAGAGATTTTTTCCCATCTAGAAGTGTCCAATAAAAATTATCTTTAAAACACGGAAACTCATAACTTCCTTTTCATTTTGTAAATTATTATTCATAGATTAGATTGTTGCTAATTGTTTTGTTACTATGGATTATATATAGTGTTCTAAGAGAGAAGGTATAAAAATATTCAGATTAATAGCCTTCTTAGCAAGAACATAAGTTCCTTTGATGTATCTGCACGGTGAGTTCTTTCACATACAAAAATGCTGTTTGTGTAGGCAATTGCTTGATGATGTTTTCATACCGTTACAGTTCTTTTATAATTTTGCAGGACAATCAGTAATTTTGTAGTATCTGTTAGATATTCATGGTTTTACTTGTTACTGATATCTATATTCTCAGCTGCTATGTCGATATTTTCCAGCTATTTGGACTAGTTGGCAAGTTTATTTAAAGACTGTCTGTACTAAATCTTCCGTTTGGTGTACAAAGGTCGGAAGTCCAACTTCCAAACAAATGAGTTTAATGTATTTTTAACTACAAAATAATTAAAATTATATACAAAAAAAAATCAGAGTTTAATTCCTTTAAATAAAAAAAATGGAATTTTTTTTAAGCAGAAGTCTACGTCTGCTTGGTGCACTAAAGACGTATGTGGACATCCGCCTTTAGATCACTGAGTTTTGTGGACAAACGCTCTGGTTTAATTTAAAGTTTCATTAATATGCTGCTTCGCTTAGTGGGGTTTATGTTAATTGTGAAAGAACAGGTGTTTATTTGTGCAATGGAGAATCTTTAACAATACTAGCATATCGACCAGAAATATAAAAGTGGTGGAATCAGCTCTAAATATACCTTATATTGAAGAGGTACAACATACATCCGAAGGTATAGTATTTAAAATTATAAAACTAAGTTCCCAATTTCCCAAAGGCCAAGAAATGGTAAACCGGCAAATCGTCGACAATTTTCATATGAATATGTTTTAATTATAAATTCCTCTAAAAAGATTAACATTTATAAGGGTCTATTTTTAAATACATATTCGATAACAGAGAAATGTGTCCAAAACTGTATTAAAAACGCCCAACTAAATGAGTCCGGCGGATGCCTTACCAGTCCTGACAAACGACCTCATCGCCCTCCAACCAAAAAAGTTAACGAAGGAAGGATAAAGTTTGTAATAGATTATATTGAGTCTTTTGTAGTATGTGAGAGTCATTACCGCAGAGATAATACTAAAAGAAATAGCTTATGAAAACTATGATTGTGTCTTCACTAATGGTCCTGTTTCTACTTGTTTTTTTACGTATCCCTTCTGAATTTGTTCTTGGCGTTAGTCTTCCAAAAAATAAAATGAGGAAGAATGCTATTGGAATTCCACAGTTAGTCTGCCAAAAACAAATTGAAGAGGGATTTTATTGTAATTCTACAGTAGAAGAAGAATTATTTTAATAACCTCATTCCTTAAGTAACCTAGTTTTCCATATCCTAATCTTGATTTATATCAACAGATCTGAGACATACCGTTGTAATTAATCTCTTCTAGAGAAGTACCTAGATGTGTTTATGATGTACAAATGTATGATGTACCAAACATAATCTAATTTCTCTTTTTGGTGATATTGGCTCTGGTTCCATGCCCCTTATAATAACAGTATGTACCACATAAATACTTCGGTTTTAATTTCCAGACGTTCCTTATAGTTCTGCAGCAGTACTTCTAGGAGGTGGATTGGCTCCCTCTCAGAACTAATATAAAAGAGCAAAATTTAGTTTGACTACAGTCTTCCTAGTTCCAAGGCGAGGAATGTAATATTTTTTATCTAAAAACTTGTCGAAACGCTTGTCAAATCAAAAGTATATTGAACGTGAGTGTGTGAACTCGTGATTGGTTCACTGGGAGTTAGTCGTTGGTGGCTTATATCGTTCGTTCTTCTAGAACTTTGCTCCGCTACCAGATAACATATAAATTTGTTGGTTTTTGCGGCGATGCTCTTCTTTTCTGGTTCCTGCTTCTAGGTTGCTGCGTGTTGTTTTATTTTTTGGCTTCACTCTTTGATGATGTCTCTCCGGTTCACTCTTGTTGGTGAGTGTGTTCAAGACGAAATGGTGAATGCACCTCAGTCACTTGTAGTCTTTGAGTCTTTAGTGCGCGTCGCGGAAGACGCGGTTGATCTTTCTCAGAGAACTTGGTTGATTATGGAAGCGTCTTAGATGCTTGTGTGTTACGGAACACGCGGATGATCTATTTAGAAGGATGTAGTTGGGTGCGTGGATGCATGGTTACACTATGTGTGTCTCTGTATTAGTTTCTGTCATTAGTACTCATGATCGCTGCGAATGTCTATGGATTATCGGCTACTATTCACTACGCCCATGTATGTCAATTCCTCTTAGCATTGAGCACTGGACAATGCACTTGATTGGTCACTGTATTGCTGACTAACTGATTAATTGATTAAAGACTGACTGCTGTTGTTTCACGCTCGATGTTTGTACTCGCTGAGCTTCTCGAATGAGAATTGTAGAGACTGGTGATTTTCTGGACTATTCTATGGTCCATTTATGCAAATTCCTGAAGTCTTCTGAAGACGATGGTATTATGGCCTGTTGAAGTTTGGTTTGTAGGATCTTTGCCTGTAGTGGTATGACTTTTGATTCAGCTCCTCTTGGACTAATTGCTGGTTTTGGTGTATACCGGGATTCGGGAATATCTGGGACGATATTTTTAAGTTACAGCTTGATGTACATGACTTTATGCTGATCCCAGACTTTTGCTGGGATGCGGAAGGGTGGATTATTCATCCTCTTGGGGAGTACTACGTACAAAATATCATCGGCACCACTTAATGAATACAAGAACATATTAATTAGAAGTAGCAACGAAGAATCTTTTACTCAGTTAGTTGTAAATTGTAAACAGATAACATATATTTGGGCTAATCGGTTTTCATTACTCATACAATTAGTTTGATTTGATAAGGATTTAAGAATGACCCAAATAAACTTTTATTTACATCGTTAGATCAAGACGATGCGAAATTCTCAAGAGGATATTTATTACTTTGTCTTTTTTTTAACTTTACTTCATGTGTATACGAGTACGTATGTAGATAGAAGCAATATATACAGCCCTTTCTCGGCAGGATTCGAACTAATTTACCCGATTTTATATGCACAGCAATACAATAAGGAATTATTAATTAATTTGAAACGGAGTTGGGGGGCTTCTCGCAGAAAACAAACGTTTCCGGCTTACCAGATTTGCCTCAAGTTAACAATTTAATCCGATTTGAAAAATCCTGTTATGGCGGATTAAAGCAAACATCCCGCGTGATTAAACAATCGGCGGGAAGGGGTGTGGCCCGTATGTTGGAGGAAACAGGGGTGAAAAACATGAGTTTAACTTTGTTTGGTCGTTAGCATATGAACTTATTAGAATATGAAATGTGCAATTTCAGGACCAATCTCGATAAAATGTACCTAGTATGAAATATATAATATATTAAATGCAATGCCTAAAAGCAATTATTTAGATCGCTCAGATTAAAGAGGATAAAACTACTTATTGTAAAAAATCTCAAAATCTGAAAACTAGAGCTTTAATATGCTTTTTCTAAAATTGCTCTGCAGCTATTTTTCTCCAAATTCCAGCCTCACCTAAATGTATGTTAACACTTCTATTTAGTTTATGGCAGTGAGTTATTAGGGTCACTGTAAATATTTAGTTCCCTTAAAAATGTACTTATTTATCATGAAAACGGTCTGGTCGGCTGCATCTTTAGGAATCATATCTTACTGTGAATAACTATGTTGAGTAACATAAAAGCCGTCACCGTAGCGTCACAGCCAGATGTGAGGAAGAGTCTATAAAACAGATAACCGAAAGCCGACCGCATGCATTGCTACATCCAACATCCACTGCCTAACACGTAACTTAGGCATTAATCAGTTTTATAATCATTATACAGAACGTTTTCTTTAAAGTGTTCATACCGTTGTTGCTTAGTTTTAATAAATCTATGTATTGAAGTAAACACTACTGTTTATTTCACCCTTAAGGCAACAAAAACAGATGTGGTACAACAGTACGCCCTAGTGATACGAAACAAGATCACGATTAAAAACAATATCCTTGAAAATAACCTAAAAATATATGATTTTATTACACCCCTTAATATTTGTGCCTAGTGTATTTAGAATTATCGTTAACTGGAAAACCTGAAGTATTTGATAACAGTATTTGTACGAATTATATTTAAGTGTCATTTACTTGAGGACTATTCACAAACATATGATTAAATTAATCCAGTTCATTACATTATAATGTCTCGTGTTTCCCAAAGGTATCGCCCACGACGACAATGACCTGACACAATCTGACTGATGGTTTTAATTTCAATGGAAAGCAAAACATGAAACATCAATCGAAGGGCGAGAGAAAGACGAATTGTAATCGAGAAAGTTTTTTCGCTCCGATTGCTAATTTCCATATATTTTCATTTCGATTTTCCAGTCGAAGCAAGGGACGAGTTCGACAATGTCGATGACTTTTCAAAAGTAAACTTAATATCTATGAAACGAAATGGATCACGAAACTCATTCGTAGGTAGCCTTGGGGTGCGTGCGTATTCGATTGTTTGTTTAAAATAAATTGTCTGTAACGCGATAAAAAAGTCTCGAATGGGTCGTCCTGAAAATTGAAACGAAATTCTCTTTAGTGCCTCAGTAACAGCGACCGAAATAATCTTAAAATGGCAAAACAACTTTGCTGTTAACTCTTTCTCAAATATTTCAATATTTCCCGGTATCAGTTTAGTTATTGATCATATTGATCTGCTCTAAGAATGCATGTATACACTCTAATGAAGCAGAAATACATGACAAAAAAAATACCAGACTTCTAAAAAAGGACGGATAGATTTATTATTTTTTTAAATATACACGATTTGTGCCAATCTGTAGAAATTTCGTGAAAAGCTAATGAAATATGTAAAACCTTAAAAAGACCATCTTCATCTGTCAACATGTAAACAGATGCAGATTTTTCTTATAAATCCGATGCTTGGTGGCTCTTCACAGATTCAGTTATTGCACACGACGTCGAATTAATATTTTTGGATACTCCCGTACACTTTTTCGCACTGCAGCAATGTTTTCATCTGACCGACCACGACGAGTGTCTTATTTCTTAACTAAATTACAACCTGTTAACTCTGTAGGCGCTTCATTTTGTTCTAATTTTTTGTGAATTTTTCTTAATGCAACTGTAAATGATCGGTGCCAAATACAACATAAAAAAATATATACCTTGCTGCTATAACAAATAATAAGTGCCTCAATAAGCTTTCCAGAAGAAATAAACTCCACTTAACCTGGATACCTGGGCATTCTGGGTGGAAAGGAAATGAGAGAGCAGATAGACTGGCTAAGAAAGGAACCACACTATGTGGTCCTATCAAAAACCAGTTGGAATGCCTTACCAAGAAGGGTTAAACTTGCCGAAATCCCACTATGAGAATCAGCAAAGTAAGGAGTGGCTGAACATTCTCGGCTGCCGCACTTCCAAAGCTTTAATGGTGCTGGAAATGGGAAGATGGGCAAAGAGTTGAAAACATTCAGCAAAGTCAAGACCAGGATTGCTGTAGAACTGATAGCGGGACACGGCAACGTGCGACAGCAGAGACACGCAAAGACACGGATGGGCAAAGAGGAGTCCCCCCTTTGTGCTACGTGTGACTTAGGGGAGGAGGAGACACCGACGCACTTCCTGTGCGTGTGTTCTGCCAGATCACCTTATAGGATGACATGGCAAGGTAAGCCGGAATTAGGGATCATCAGCTGCAGCATATCATCGGTTACAGCTTAGCGGCGGGGTATCCTGCCGCACCCTGAGGAAGATAGTGGGGTAGAATACAAAAGCCAAGGTTAAGTGCTCGTATCCGCAAAGGCCCGATATATTAGTAATAAATAAATAATAATACTATAACAACGAGTTTATATTTAGAATTGCTGAGGGCCGGGCATTCGCATTATTAATATTGTATGGCACAGACTTCAAAATTATATAAAACAATTAATAATAATTACATAATAAAAAATTATTTCTTAATTACATTAAACGGAACAACACATAAGTATTAAATTGTTGTAGAAAACATTTATTTCTTGCTAAGTATTTAGTTGCTACTTTTTTTAAGTTAGTTTTTTTTAACTTATTATTTTACAATTTTATGTGATAGGTACTACTAAGGATACTTTGCGAATGAGAATACGATGTCTACTTGAATAAGGAATTCCGTTGTGTATCTTCGAAGTCCAGGGTCCAATGCCAATGAAATTAAGATGGGACCACCTTGGAGCTATACTGAACCTAACGCTAAAAGAATAATTAAAATCGGTTCATAAACATAAAAGTTATACCCAAACATACATAAAATAAACAGTTTTAAAACCTTAAAACGGACTTTTCCGCACGTAGAACATCTCTATCTCGACATTGAGTGTCCGAGAAAAAATAAACCAACACATAAATGCAGAATATGTATTTTATGCGACAGCTTTACTTTTTTAAAATAAGTAAAAATAAGAAATAGCTTTCTCATAACCCATTGACAGGGTGAGGTATGTCCTACCAACCTCAAAATCAATAGATGTCGTCTGGTAGACGTCCCTAATCAGAATCAGTCGAAATCTGATCGATCCGACACGATTTAATTGAGTGATCGTGCTAACAAAAAAAAATTCTCAAATACTCTACCATTGTACTTTTTCATGACCCATGTACATGGTAGAGTGTGTTCTATCCACCTCAAAGTCAATAGGTTTCGTCTGGGAGACGTCCCCAATCAGAGTCAGTCAAAACCCGATCGATCCGACACGATTTAGTTAAGTTATCGTGCTAACAAGAATACATTCCGACGACAACGACGACAAAAACGACACACACACAGCAAAAAATTTTTAAAAACCATTTTTTTTTGTTTTTAGGCCGAAAAACGAAAAATAAACCCAAAAAAATTTTCACTTTTTCTTTACACGATTACATTACTTTTCCGCGGTTAGTGGAGTGCGGAAATGTAAATATATATATATATATATATATATATATATATATATATATATATATATATATATATCCAGACGTATTGAAAACCTCCGTCTTTTCCTAACCTAAACCCGAACCTAAAGCCGAAATTTAATATTAACAAGGATACATAAGTACTGTTTTCCATTAAAAAATGACCCTGTATATATTCTACATGTCAGCTCTCAGTTTTATGTGCCTATCTACAGTAGACGAGGTCTGTTCTCGAAGCCCTGTTCATGGATAAAGCTGACTCCTCGCATTTCGGTATTCAGGCATCGTTAATCTTAATTGTTTTCACATTTAATCGGGATTAATTCACAATGCGGTCATCCTATCGTGTCTCGCAGAGCCTGTCAATTTGTTATCAAGGTCTAGACTTGGAATGAGCCTTTTGTTAATGTAATTAAAATTCGGTTCATGTTATATCTGCCTCGAACGTGGCTGTAAATCGGTTCAGATATCACATACAAACGTCCGACCAATGAACATATTTAAGGCAAGCATAAATAATTCAATCAGTATCAGAGTTTCTCATTAGTTCAATTTAGGAACCAAGCAATTGTTCACAAATTCATTTCCTTGGTTTCTAAGAAAAAAAAAACTAAGAAAAGTTCATTTTCTACTTTATTTATTACAGTCTATTATTGCATAGGGCGTCTCAGTTGGAACTATATGATTAGAATTACGCGCCATTTGTGGCGATCATTAATTATAGTTGCTTTAAGAAAAATTCGCACAAAATTAGAACAAAATGAAACGCCTGTACAGTTAACAGTCCGTAACTTAATAAATAAATTTGAAAAGACGGGTTCTATTATTGATAAAGTAACACCAATACGTCCTCATCGTGGTAGGATTGGTGAAAATGTACGGGGGTATCCAAACACATCAATTTGACGTCATACACAATAACTAAATCTATTATAAACCATCACGCATCGGATTTTAAAGAAAGACCTACATTTGGCAGTATATAAAATTCTGTTGACACAACAGTTAAAAGCTACAGACCATTTACAACATATATTTATTTTTACTTGGGCGTTAGAAAAGAAAGGTGATAATGCAAGTTGCAGAAATTAGCATCGCCTTCTTTCGTTTCTTCCAATTAACAAACGTATGAAGTTGTAAATAGTCTGTAACTTTTGATTATTGTGTCATCTGAATTTTGTATGAGAGAATTCTTTAAAAGGGCTATCGAATCATCAGGGCTCTACAATTTCATGAAACAAACATGAGCAAATATTCGATGAAAATCTCTTAGATACTCCGATATCTCTATTTTGAATATTATTCTTATATTATATGTTATGTGGGTTTGGGCCTCATCAGCCACTGATCGTATGAGTAGTAACTTGGCGATCCCCTCTTATCCGGATCATTATTCAAAAATGCTATCCCATAAAAGGAGCAATTTAGGTACGTCCTCCGCCTTAAGCCTCGCCTCCTCTAGGATAACAGGGGTCCCTAATATAAGGTACCTCTTCTCCTCCAGTGCGGGGCAGATGTAAAGAAGATGAATCGTCTTCTTTACAGTATCTGCTGGCCGGGCTGCCAGTCAGCCCCAGTTTGTGCTTATATACATTCAGGCTACTATGGTGGCCCGTTATGATTCCCATTTGTGCCTGTTCAATTTAATTAATTCTTGGGCCCATTTCTCAATCTCTGAATATTCGATGAAGAGTTATTCGATGAAGAGAGAGAGAGTGGTTATTCGACAACCTGTTACACCTCTCCATCTTTTATTGTGCTGGTCTCTTGCCCAGGCATTGATGCGGTCTCTGATCAAATTCCGACTTACTCCTACTGCAGGTTCTGGTCCATAGAGGTTTTCACTGGTCCCTAGTCTGGCAAGGTCATCTGCAATTAGATTTCCTTTAATGCCATTATGCCCAGGTATCCATAAGAGTTCCACCGGTCCCTTCCCTGCCAGGTGGTTCAATGCTTCGTAGCAATTATAGATCAACTTCGACTTTGTCGTTGCTGAATTCAGGGCTGCCAACCCCGCCCTGCTATCCGAGCAGATACATAAATTCTCCTGGTTCCGATTTTGGTTGGCCCCCAGAACACCGTATGTAATTGGAACTAGCTCAATCTGGAGTGCGGTAGTATATTTACCCAGGGGGAAGGTTTTACCTATCCCATCACCCGCTCTGTTCCCACTCTTGACTCCATCCGTGTACCAGATGTCTCCATTGAGCGGTAATTTTTAACATACATGTCTTTCAATTTATTGATCGTAGATCAATATATTGAAAGACATTAGAAAGAAACAGATATTATACCTGTCTTCTATTTTCTAGAATTTCGACCAATTCAATTAAAGTTGCATGTAGTAAACAGGTAGATATAAAAGTAACATACAATCCTGCTATATGTATTTTAGAACATTAAAATGTTTATGTTAAACTCGTTGTTGGTGTGACTGTTAATATTATTCTTATGTATTTTTATTTATACCGTTTCATGTATTGGTCGTAGGTAGTAATTTGATTCTGAGTAGCAGAATCTCTACTATATCCTCACAACATTTCATTAGAATGGCAGTTTTTCACAGAAGAATAATTGGATCCATTTTTTAAATTCCACCATTAGTGAAGAGCCATGCAAAAACAACATTTTGACTTAACCCAGATAAACCTGAAACTTTTTTTGGCATATTTTAAACTAACAGGCGCTTATTTTTTGTTTATTTGGTATAATTTATCGCAAAGAAAATAAATCAGGTCAAAACTTCACAAAGTTTTTTGTAAAATAGTGATGCTTTTAAAAAGATGGTAGGATCTTCATGTTACCAAAATGATGTAAGTCAGTAATAAATCTTCATTGTAAACTGAAAATAGTATTACATTCAAACAAAGATATTAAATTTATATGATTACAGTTTTACTTATTGTTGAGTGCGGTATGAGTAAAAACAATACTTGGGGTGAAGTATAACATTGCACTTAAAACATTTAAAATTAGATTTTTTATGACAAAAGACAGAAAACGTTTGACTACCCTGATAAATAATTAGGTGATCGATGTGATCAAATCTCGAATATTCATGCAAATGAACTGACTTTTTGGAGGGACCTCGTTTAGTCCTGGAGGGTAGTCCTTCTCTTGGATTCCAAGATACTTACTGCAATAGATCGCCGAAATGAAAGTTGGTCGAGTGTTCCATTATTGCCTCGGTGAAGTTGCCAGGCATTCTGAATGGCAACTTCCAAACAATGAATAAATATGGGAAACTACAATTTTTTTCACGTTGCTTAGTGGAAATATGGCTGCAAAATTTGTGACAAAGCTAGTGACGTTATTGTCATTCCACTTACATATAAGTATATTGCTGTCTTCCACTAAGCTATAGTCATATGTCGCCCTAGGTTGCTTTTTAAAAATTTTAAAATTACACAGTGGATCTGAAGATATACGATTTTCGTGTATTGTTCCTGTAGCTTTGATGCACCTGTTTTTTAATTCTTCCATGAGTTGCAAAGGGGTAAAAAAATTATTGAAAACTAAGTGATACGGCGGTCAGGGGGAAATATCATCATACCTGGCGGTGGCTCTAAAATATCATGATTTTCTAACTCTTCCAGAAGTTCATGAAGTGATAATGGACGGTATTTGTACCTAGAAGTAGAAAAATAATTATATGTTCGACAAAATTCTCAAATACGTTAAGCAGTCGTCCGAAGACCTGCCATCCTTTTAAAAGGATGGCCCCACTTCGAATCGCATTACCTGTAAAAATAAAAACATAAACCTATACTACCGATAATTATCAATTAGTAAACCCTTTTAGTAGTATAGCAAAACCAGTTCTTTACCAGTAGTACAGCAAAAACATTTGATGCGAATGGCATGTGGTCATTGTTCATCTGAAGAACTCTTAGCGCAGGTATAAAACAGGTGTGTACAGGTATAAAACAGGTCTGTACCGGTTTAAAACAGGTATGGTAACTTGTTTAATGACGTCATGTTTTTTTCCTAATACCATCATACCTGTTTTAAACCGGCACAGACCTGTTTTATACCTGTACACATCTGTTTTATACCTGCGCCAAGAGTTCTTCAGATGAACAATGACCACATGGCATCCGCATCAAATGTCCGCGGACAAATCCGAGGGTGGCCCAGAACTGGTTTTGCTATACTACTCCTTTTCAAACACTATTTTGATTTATATAAATATTAAAAAAAAAAAGAACAAAACAACTGTACTTACTTCCACACATCCATGTCAAAATCCGCAAAATCAGTGCACAACAAAATCTCGATAATGTCTTTATTTTAATATCTAGAACTGTATTAACCTTCTAGTGTCTTGTAATATTTTATTAGTTAATTTATACATAAGGCGACATCTCCTTGAGAGTGCCTTAAAATATCAAATACAGATATTTTTGTACAATCCTTAAAAGGATAGTAGGTCTATTTGGGTTAATTTACATTATTTTATGTCAAGTTTTCACCACATTTCAGACAGTGTATTACGACACTATAGCTTAGTTTTGATGAACAGCTAATTAGTTTGCATATACAACGTGAGTTTACCCGAAGGTCTCCTTGTTCGGCAATTATGGACTATATATTATTCCCTCATTTAAAAACATGATTTTTAAAGTTTTTCTAGATTCTTTTGCATTTAACCAGGCGAGACCTGGTTTCTACAGTTATTTATAACGTCTTCCATTTTAAGTATTAAATTACTCCTATTATTTTATCTAAATGTGTTACCGGTATATAATAACGCATTTGCATGGCATTGATGATGTTAATATAGCATGTAACTTGACAAACTTTGACAGAATTGTTCCAAAAGATAAACTAAGATGGATGTTTTACATTTCACCTGTAACTAAGATCATTTCTAACATCTCGGTATATTAACACAGCTGTTTCGGAATTTCCTTTTTAGAAGATTGACATAACATCGTTCCCTTCCATCAGTTCCTTTTATTCCTAAGTTTTTGTATTACTTTAATATCTTCTTATCAGTCAGACCCATACAATATGCGCATAATGGTCAACACATGCTTTGGAGTTGCAGCACACGATTCCGGCAATTTAATTCGTTGCAATATGCAACTGCTCAACTACTCCGTTCTGATTAATCCCAAATAGCCAGGAAAGTTTGTGTTTCATTTAACGTAGTTGCCTGGGATAATACCTAATTTAGAGCTTCTATAAATATTGTTATAATTTGTAGCAATAAGTCGACTAACAGATTTCTCATAAATTAGCTGTAGGAGAAGCTGTAGCAGCGAGTTTGTTGCCGAGGGCAGTTTATTCTTCCTAGTAGACAACTCGACTCTTCCGTTCAGGAAGATAAAATATTGGGATAGAGATAATGTCACCGAAGCTTACTAATAAAATCGGTCGTTTGTAAGAAAGTCATTTGCTGATTTTGGAATGAAGTTTATTAGATCGTTACTTCTTAACAAATCCAGAATGTTTTGATTCGTGGTATAACTTGTAAATAAATGAGGTGGGTAAATATCAAAATGGAATGGATTAAATTGAATTAAAAGGGGTTAATTTTATGTTCGTTACCTAAATTTTCTTATTAATTAATTGACAATATTAACAAAATTCGTCACCATAATAATTTAAGTAACGTATAATATACAAATCTACCATAATAAGGTCAATATTACAGAATATTATATCTAAAGATGTAGTAAATCAATAGAGACTCATACTAAGGATTGAAAGACACAAGAGAAAGATACACATATTATGGCATAATTTAATTGACCAATGTATTTTTTTAAATTCACTAAAGAATTTTAATTTAGATTTTAATATTATATAATGATAATTTAGGGTTAAGCGTAAGAATAGCCACAAAGCTAAACTTCGCCCTTGAGAATATATATATATATATATATATATATATATATATATATATATATATATATATATATATATATATATATATATATATATATATGTTTTCTACATTTATTTAATAAATATGTTTTTTATTATTATTTAATTCTAGGATATGACATTGTTCCACCCACTTATATAGGAGAATACGATAAATCATTCATCGATGTTGTGGACGCGAAGCAAAGAGTACTCTATTCTTATTACATCTGCGCTGGCAACTGACATGATTGCCCACCGTACTCTGAATTATATAACCACAAATAAAATAGATACTTCAGTCTACTTAACCAACTTATTTTGAAACACCTAAATATTATTAGAAATTATTTAAAATATGGTAGAAATTATAGATCTATAATTATCTATAATTATAAATATTATAGATCTATATTCTTAGGGAGAAATTAACATTTATAGTTTCACCTCAATGATAATATGAAATATTGAACACGGTTAAGAACAACTGGGTCATAATATACGCTAATAGTTTGATGACATTACGATAAACTGGCAGGCATATTAGTTTAGTATTAATGTTGACCATCTTTTCCTAATTGCAAAATTTCAGTGTTATGACGCATCTCTATTATTTTTCCTCGAGTTTGAAAAGTAAACCACAAAAAAGTGCGTATTAACTTAAGAACATGTACGTGGGAAAATGTAACTTCAGGAGTTCTACAAGGATCTATATTAGGACTCCTTCCATTTATTATACACATTTATAATTTATACAATGTAAAATTGAGGTCTATTATTAAATTTATTAAATTGCAGGAAGCGCAACAGGGCGAGGAGACTCCTCCCATTTCAATTGTAGGTCAATTGTGCTATTTAGCCAGAAATTACGTCACTTTGGTGACGTAGCGATGCCCTACGGCCAATATCCTCAAAAGTATAAATAAAGTAGACACAGTAACCTAAAAACAGTACTAGTACTAGTACTACGGTACAAGTTTACTAATTAACAGCAGTTCAACCTGCAAGATAGCAACCAGATTGTGGAGTATTGATGTGGCCGAGCTTCACATAAATCTGTAAGAGTGAAGGACTTCTCTTGAGACTACCATGCAACACTCAAAACTAACAAACACCATAATAAATAACGCACCAATGACACAAAACATATAAATATAATGAACAACATACACATAAGTACCTCCATGAAAATTTAGACTTAAATAGAGGAAGAAAGCGTTAAAGAGAACATCCATATGCCATTTTGCAGACGTAGTCGATCGCGAATATGATACAGCTGATCGACAAAACTAAAACATAAACAATACAAATAAATAAGAAGGAAACTTAGTACCATAAAACCAAATTACTTAAAGTAGGTTTTTATAAACTTTCCTACAATACTATATATAAAATATTAACAAAATACAGAAACATAAGAGCAACCAACACTAATTGATAAAAGCGAATGCATTACAAGAAAGATAATCGCAGATCAAAGGGAGCTGCATAATAACTACCAATTTAAAAAATCAAAAGGACTAAGAGGTCGTTCCATCGACCGGACAGCTCAAAGCATACCGGGTATGCCTGAAAGACGCCTGCTAAAAATACGAACTTTGTTAAATATTTCGATTGAATATTCCTATATCAATATCATTTTATATTAGCATTTATAAATATCCCTATATTTATATCATTACATATTAGCACTTAGATTAAGATTGACAATTGTAAAAAGGACAAAAAGTACTTAACATTAAACTAAGGTTAAAGAGGTTCAAGGCTACAGACCCACTGACTAGAATTAGGTAAGATGTTATAGTTAAATATTAGCATAAATCTCCTAGATACATTAGCAGATTGAAAAAAGGTATTGTTCAGTGGAACTCTTCCTTTCATGTCAATAGAAAGTCAAAGAATCTATTCGTCTGTTAAGAATAAGAATAGATTGTACAATAAAAAAAAATACTTAAAATTCCGTACACTTGTAAGCGTGTCTCTTTTCCGATGTGGTTAGTAATAAATTTATCCACCCATCGCGTAATTTCCCACAAACAACTCCGGAAAAGTTAGCTGGAAAGTGGCCGGGCGCGTCGCTCGTATCGTATTTTCTAAAAGTTGCTCTACATAAGCACCAGCGCTGTTCGCTCAACAGATTGAACAGCACGTTGGCAAGTTTGTTTTGATGTGACTTTAATTACCCCCGAAAGTTGGAAGGAACCGACGCCCGGCGCCCGGACTGGCTACATTAATAATTCACAAAAGCCCATGGGAGCGAAACCGTAATTATGTAAGAAAAATACGGTTTTTATCTAAGTAAGCGCGCGGTAATTTACGAGTTGGGTAAATAAATTTTGCATAATAGTGTAATATTTTCGGTATTACGCTGAAAGCTCTGAAAAATGGAAATATTTCATAACAATGAACATGTTTAAACAAAGGGCAGTAGGTAAAGTTTTCGGGCCATTCGTTACCGCAGCATATTTAAGCAAATGTTTTAGAACAGCAGTTCTCAAAGAGTAGCGATTCCGTGGGAGGTTGAAGTAAAAAATTATGGGGGTAGGAGGGGGGGGGGGGTCACAATAGGATAATCAGTCCACTCATGCAAACTCTACCAATCTGCTTGACAAACATTGTCAAAAAATTATTAACATATATGCACGATACCAGCTCAAACAATTTAATATTATCCAATATCAAAGATCAAAGAATTTCTTTAGATTGTAACAGAATTACCAAATCCATTTGATGCCCACTGTCCCAACGGGGTGATGGGTGTTATACTGTTTCTTTAGGTTTTGATAAACTACTAATATATTCGTCGAAAGCTTCAGTTATTACTCGTCAGATGGCTAGAAACATCTAAATTATTATAGGTCTTTTTAAATCGTTGTACTTCTTTGTTTATGATAAGAAATCACCCGAATGGGTAGTCCTCTAGCCTTTGTTATCTGTTATTTAAGTGATTATATGTACTGTTCTAAAAATCCCTTGGGAACTCTAGATTCAGATCAGGTAGACCTGATAACTCTGATAAGAAATTTCGTGACTAATTTTAGGATAGCTATATTATTTTATAAACATTTTATTTATTGATTCCCAATTATATTGTAATCTATCTACAACTTTAATAGAGAAAATATTAAGTAACAAGTCTGCGCACGTAATTAGCTTGTGGGTAATCCTCCAATGAAAATTCCCTTTTTCTATTTAGCCATAATGACTATCCTTATCATTGGGTACTAACTAGACACTTAGCACTCTCACAATGAGTGGGCAGTCTGCATTTTAATCTTCTGGCAGTTCTAATCAGTATAAAAAGGTTTTTCTGAAGTTTATTACAGTGGAAGCTGTGGTATATCTTTATATCTTGTGGCGAAGTTTATGTGGTTCTTATTTAACATATACTACTTAGGAGGCTATGTATTACTTAGTGAATGGGAAACCATGGGGCATTTAGTATGGATCTTAGAGTTTTCGATAAAAATCTCTGTATTTCGGCATTTGAGGAGGAGGCTGTTCCCCATATTTCAATCCCATATATCCACATGGGCTTAATTATGATCTCATATAGTACGGGTTATTGATTGAAAATTCAGATCTTCTATTTGGTATCCAATTCTCTTAATCTAAAGCCATGTTGATTTCTTTTATACATGTTTTTTCAGTCAATACTTTGTCAAGATACATTCTAAAATATAAAATATTCCTTTTTGTGGGATTTCTTTTTTGTTCAGAGTTGCTGGGGGACATAAACCCTTGTGTTATGAATGTTAAATGTACAGATTTGTCTTCGTTAATTTTGATCTTCCATTTGTTTATCCATATTTGAATCCTGTCTAGATATATTTTCCTGCAAGATTTCAGAAATTATGGTTGCGGTTTTCTAGATCCTATTTTTCCTGTATCATTAGCAAAGGTGACTGCCCTTATTCACTTCCACCAAATGTCTGGAAGCTTCCTTGTGGTACCCCAGCTCATATGGGTTCAAGGTTAGTATAGTTATTTTCCAATTTCACTCTGAAGGTTTTGTTTTCCAAGTACTATTTCAGTATTAAATAATAATTGATCGGGAGTTTGCATTTTAAATTATATAGTAGGTCTGCGTACCAAATCTTTTCGAAAACTTGTCCAACATCCAGGAAATCTGCTGAGTAGTACTATTCGTTAAGAATAGGAAAAAGGTTCTCTAGGTGTGCGTAGAAGAAAGGGTGAGGCAGCATTCGGAGAGAAAAGAATGCACTTCACGTGCGGTCTAATAGAACTCTCTGTACATTCGCATTCAATATATATATTGATTAATATATTGATTGATTCAATATATATATTCAATATATATATATTGATATTCACTCTCTCTCTCAATGAGAATGAGTAAAGATCAGGCTATTTGCCGCGCACCTTGTGGACGGTTCGATATCGCAGTTTTGAGACTTGTTCCTATTCTTGACGATCTGCACCTTTTATCTTTTACTTTATGTTCACTTAAGTTCCGTTGCCTATTCTATGTACTTGTTGAATTATCGAGTATTTCTGTTGGAATACAAACTATGATATTGGAATCAGCTTACGAATATTTACGATAGGAGAAGGTTTGTTTAGTAATAGTTTTTCGAAAATTTTGGAGAGTATTAGTATGAAGCTAATGGGTCGGTAGCATTTTATTTCTTCTGAGCTTTTTCCTGGTTTGACTATAAGAGTGATTTCAGTTAATTTCCATTGAGATTCATAGTATGCAATTTTTGCTACTGCATTGAATAATTGTTTTAAGAATAATAATCCAATGTCTGGTAATTCTTGTAGAATCTTATCTATAAGCAGGTTATATCCGGGTGCTTTTTTACGGTTCATATTTATATCTTATTTTTAGTAAACTTTATAATTCGAGTCTGTATAGTTCCTCTGCAATATAAATTATCTTATTTTCATCATCAGGGCTGTTGTTGGTTTTGTTTGGTGTAAATAATATATTTCAGGTATCCGGTAAATAAATTTGCTTTTTCTCTGGGTGTTTTGGCCCAATTTCCCTGGTTTATTCTTACGGAAGGTATTGTGGTTGTCGTTATAGGACTTATGTGAAAGGCCACATAAAAACCAAAACGATAACCACAAACAGCTAGTGTTTAGTTTTCTCGGTTGCGTCTGAGTTTCTAAGGTATTTCTGAATCCTTTCAGTTTTTCAGCAATTAAATCATTTAAATCTTTGATAGCTTTGTTGAGTTACTTTTTTAGAATCGCTGTTCTATTTAATTATCACTTACATTATACACACATAAAAACAATTTTTTACATACTTTATTTAAAGACTCAAAATCCTTTACAATATCTCTCGTGTAATTATTAACTTTCTAACTAAATATATGGGATATCCTAAAAACAAATACTCCTATTAAGTTATTCATTTCCATATGTTATAAGATTAGATATATAATTTACATGGACGAAAAGATACTATTCAAAGTTCACTTAATTAAAATACCATGTCGTGCGAATTTCCCATGACAAGAGCTCCGAGACGCCACGTGAGGATCTCCAAACTGCATCCGCGAGAGCACCCCAATACGTGCCAACATTTGCGACATATGCTCCGCTGAATATTACCTAATATTAATACTGCTCTGTTCCCCACCCTCTACGATATCCGTGAAGTTACTGGGTGTCGGAGAGTAGCTCATTCCGAGAAAATTTCCGTTAATAACTCTTCTTGTAATAGGCGCCGTAACTCATCTGATTATCTTCACTTTCTTGTTGGGCCTTGAAGTCTGGAGCGTGTATTAGCTCGAGGAACTAGACGGTGTCGGTGGCACTTTGCGTTTAATTCTGTGAAATGGGAGTTTCATTGCCAGGAGGGCAATAAAACAGTAATATAATAACTGTGACTTCAGCGACTGTTTAAAAATAACTAAAATAAAATTCTCTGTAAGATTTTCCTCCCAAAATTATGCCAATTACATAGGCCTACAAATGTATACATTTTGAAAGTTGATTTGGGTTTGATAAGTGATTATAAGTGAATTATTTACGCTGATCTCATATCTATCTTCCGTTTTTGCCCCTCAGGTAAGGCTCTTGATCAATTGAATAATCAGAATAAATTTAAAAATAAAGGAAAAATTACATGTTAATACATATTATATTTAATAAACTTTAAAAACATAGTAAATTGTAACAACACAAATAGTTTGGACTCTCGAAGTTCCCTTTTTATTTGGAAATATCTCTCTTTTTAACAAAAAAAAATCATTTTGTAGTTTTTCTTGTGTAATCATTCGTTGGATTTTCTCTTTTCACCATCGAGCAATAATCTGCCATCATCGCCACATCCCATCGACTCTGGTACCTCCTTTCCATCTCCTTTATGCAGGAAATGGAAAGGCATCTCTAGCATTTTGTTGACAATTTCCTCATACTGCGGATGTTTATAATTTCCTAAAAAACTTTTCTGTTACATTTTTAAAGCAGATCCAATTTATTTTTTATTTCTGTCATTGTTTCTTCAAATTATTGGTCCTGCATTAATTTTTTTATTTGTGGTCCAACGAAAATGCCTTCCTTTAATGTTGCTTAATAAAGGGCTGGAAATTAGCTACATAAGTACATAAAACAATTCCCATTTTCATCTATAGATTTTACATATTGCGTCATTAATCCTAATTTAATATGAAGTGGCGGCAAAAGAATTTTCTGCGGATCAACCAAATTTACATAAATAACGTTTTTTGAACCAAGTTTTAAGTTTATAACAAAACATATTTGATGTACTCTTACAACTTCTAGCCATTTTTAAAACAAAATAAAAACACACGACGTACTACAGCGACTATGTATAAAGTGGTCCAACCAAAAAGCACGATGTTAATTGTAAATAAAACAAAAAGTTTTCAGAGAATTATCTTAATATTTTTTATTATGATAGAAGGATCTATGACAATTTAGTGTAAAGCAAAATATCGGCCAAATGCTCGCCACGGCTTCGGTGGCATACCTCTATCCGATGGTCCATATTTTCAATGACTCTGAGACATAATTGAGGTTCAATGTCGTTAATGTGCCGAATTATCTCATCCTCTAGCTCTTGAATTGTTCTTCAAAACTTATTGACGTACACTTTTTCTTTTAAATATCCCCAAAGAAAGAAGTCCAACGGTGTCAAATCACATGATCGTGGCGGCCAATTAACATCGCCACGACGTGAGATAACACGGTCATTGAATTTCTCGCGCAAAAGTGCCATTGTTTCGTTGGCTGTGTGGCAAGTGGCACCATCCTGTTGGAACCACATATCGTCCAGGTCCATATCCTCAATTTCTGGCCACAAGAAGTCCGTTATCATCTCGCGATAGCGAACATCATTCACGGTAACTGCTTGGCCGACCTCATTTTCGAAGAAGTACGGCCCGATGACGCCGCCAGCCCATAAACCGCACCAAACAGTCACTCTTTGTGGATGCATCGGCTTTCCAACAATTACTCGTGGATTCTCATTTGCCCAAATGCGGCAATTCTGCTTGTTAACGAATTAACTGAGGTGAAAGTGTGCCTCGTCACTGAAGATGATTTTCTTTGTAAAGTCACCATTCACTTCTGTCTCTTCAACCAACCATTCGGCGTATTGACGACGCTTGAAATGGTCAGTAGGCTTCAGCTCTTGAGTCAATTGAACCTTGTAAGCGTGTAAATTCAAATCTTTATTCAAAATTCGCATCAGTGATGTTCGTGAGATGTTCAATTGTTGGGCACGACGACGAGTCGAGGTTGACGGCTCTTCTGCTGCACTATCGGGAACAACAGCAATGTTTTCCGCAGAACGAACTGGGCGAGCATACACAGGTGTTTTCACATTTCCTACAGACCCGATTTGCTGAAATTTGCGCACAATTCTCCCGATTGTGGACACATTTGGTCGATTATGCTGACCAAAAAAGTAACGAAGTGCACGAAATGCATTTTGATTTGAACGCCCATTTTCGTAAAAGGCTTCAACAATCTTAACGCGCTGCTCAATTGTATATCTCTCCATGGTAGAATTTGTCAAACACTGAAACAAAGAAATGTCAAATTAAGTTAGGCAAAAAACTTGACGTTAAGGTGTGACTCACAATTAACATCGTGCATTATGGTTGGACCATCCTTTAAATACCCGAATAGTATAGAACCGGAATATCCCCACCGGTAAACTCTGTTTCGGTAAATCCCCCATACTTGTGTGTACGTTTCAACTGATTAAACACAGGTGCACCGTAAAGATTGTATTCAAAGTCCATGGCCATCCATGGTTATGAATCGATGCAGAAGCTCGGCTTTATTTCGCCAAACTTCGTCAAACACTCGATTGAAACATCCTCACAACGCTATTCTTGTTCCATTGTGAGTAATCGCCCATCTTGCGCACAGCTTTTTCATGTTCAAATTTTCAGTCAATATGCCATGAACACCACTTTTTTAAATGCCTACCATGTATGCTAGCTCACGTACTTTCAGTTGACAGTCATCCGATACTATTTTGTGGATTTCTTCACCATTTCTCACGTGGTCACATTGTTTGGTTAAGCACTGCGATATTCGTTTTGGTAGCTCGTACAGCCTCTCAATATTTTACTGTTGTATGAAGGAGCATACTCCCCCAGTGTATAATCTAACTCCGCTTTAATATCGGTTGGACTGAGGCCTGATAACGATGACCAATTTTTTCAATGTTTACAAATTCAGTGACACCATTCACCATCGATAGCTTCCAAATAAATACTAAACAATTTAGCGTCTTCAAACTTCAAACTTAAGCTTTATAAGGTTGGTATTTTCTACTATAGTCATTATCTTCCAACAACAATTGCCATCTATACATCAGATCGGGTACTTCTGAGACTACCATCGTAAATCCAATCAGATTGCAATCACCACATTCATTGCTTAATTGCTACATATCACTTCTCTTTCTTTAGTCTCTTTACATGTAGAATATATGATACAGATGATCTATTTCGAGTTTAAAATCAACACGTTAAGTTTATTTTAAAGCAACCGTTAACCTTAATAACAACTGTTGTTGTAATAACATGCTATGTTTTCTACCGCAGTGCCCCTCGGCTAGTGCAAGTAGGGCCGGCCCTACAGCGAAAACTTTCACCCCGAACATAACTTTCCACATCCGTCGTCGAGATTTCAATACCAACCCTGTCGGCATAGTGCCACTTCTGGTCCATTTGATATTCGGAATATCAAACTGACGCACCTATATCCGCTATTTATGAAGCAGTCAAAGCAGATTACGAATTCAGTCAATTTTATTAAACAAAAGTTAGAAATGGATACGGGGCACCGAATTCCTTTGAATACAATGCACAATAGGAAGGGCCGCCGTTGGAACTTTGCACATTTGACTTGCTAATGAAGCTTCTCCATCTAAGAACCTAATACTGTACGGCTCTCCGTTGCAACAACGTTCCGACGCCAATTTGTTATTGAAGATGCATCGAAAATCCTTCATATTACTTGAACTTGTCACATGATTTATTCGTATGTTATAAAATGTGAGACAATGGTATTTGTTCAACCATAATATTAGATCAAGGTGTAACTTAAATCTCCGTCGGATACAGTATGAACCCAAAAACATTTGAGCTCAATATATCTGAGACATCATATAATCAAATATTACCCAATTTAGATTTGGAGGTGGAGAGTTAACTAAACCCTTATCTTAATTAATACAATACAGTAATTATGATTTCACATTAGTTTTTAATCATAATAATTAAATTTATATAAAGAACTCATTTAAGTTTAACTAAAATAATAAAGTTGGAAGATTTTTACAGGTACACCAGTTATTGAAATTTTTTTTTCTGTTTTAAGGACAAAACATAAACACAAATTAGTATTGAACAATATTTTGAAATCAGAAAATAAAATACCTATTTTTTCATGTAAAAGCCTTGAAGTTATATATATATATATATATATATATATATATATATATATATATATATATATATATATATATATATATATATAAAAATATTGGACTTGAATTCCAAAGAAGAGTTATAAGTAACTGCCTATTTAAAGTGTAAAATATTATAAATCCTCCTCATTTTAGTATGTTCCAAACAAAAATTAACGTCACATTGTTAGTAACGATATTTAGTATAAACAAATAATTTAAAACCCAAATGTGTTAATTTTGAATAATAATACCAAAAAACCATAATAAGTAAGTGTAGAAATACCAAATAATATTATTGATTTAAATAATAAAAGAAATCTAACAAAATATAAAAAGGAAAATAATGACATAATCAGGCGCTTCGGCGACGCCGACGACGACGGTTTCCACTTCCGATCAGCTACGATGGAGGAGATCAAGGCCATTCTGAGCACCCTTAAGATCAGAAAAGCCCGGGGACACGATGACTTCGTCAACATAGCACTAAGGAGGCTACCAAGGAAAGAAGTCGCCGCGTTGCTGAACATCGCTAACGGAGTTTTGCGGACCCGCCACGGACCCGGACGGATGGAAAATTCATCTGTCAAATTTCAGACCCATCAGCTTGCTGTCCACGCTGATCAAGGTGATAGAGAGAATCATCCTAGCCCGCCTCCACGAGAAGAACGAAGAACTGGAAGTCATCCCTGATGAGCAGTTCACCTATAGACCTCAACAGTCGACAGAGCTGCAAGTGTTACGACTGGTAGAATACATTACGGAGGGTTTCAACCGGAAGAACGTCACTGCAGCGATATTCCTAGACGTCTCCAAGGTCTTTGATAGAGTCTGGCACGACGGGCTTATAATCAAGATCTTAGACTTGGTATACCCCATGGCCCTGGTGAAATTGATCAAGTCCTACCTGACAAGAGGGCGATTTCGGGCCACAGGATTTCGGAGGACCTCGGTATCGGACTACAGGATCATCGAGGCCGGGATACAGCAGGGTGCTGTGCTGTCGCCTCACCTCTTCAACATCTTCACGTCAGACCTGTCAAGGACAGAGCGCACGGCCACTGCGCTGTACGCTGACGACAAGGCGATCATCGCGAAGTTGAGGAGGGCGCGCATGGCAATGACGCACCTGCAGCGTGCTACCGACGAACTAGCAGACTGGTGCAACAAGTGGAAGGTACCCATCAACGCAGAGAAAAGCAGGGCGGTGCTTTTCAAAAAGACGCGGGAAACCCCGGAAGGATATGTGAGCTTCAACGGCGAGGGCATCCCATGGTCGGACAAGACCAAGTACCTTGGAGTTATCATGGACAAGTCGTTGACATGGAGAGACCACATCCGCCAGACGGGCCGCGCCAAAGCTACCGCGGCCAGACTCTGGACGATGACGGGAAACAACAGCCAGCTGAACCTCAGGAACAAGCTGCTCCTCATCCGACAAGTAATTCAGCCCCAACTGATGTACGCATCGACAGCAAGGGGCTACGCTGCTCAGACACACATGAGGAGGATTGAGGCCATCGGAAACGTCGCCCTCCGCCGTGCCGTAGACGCCCCATGATACGTGAAGAACATCGACATCCGGCGAAATCTGGTCTTCACTACTGTGACGGAGAAAATCCGAGCCAGGGCTCGGAAACTACGATCAAGCAAGTGTCCATGACAACCCCCTCATCCGAGCAGCTTCTGACTACGACCCAGAGAGACCAGGAAGACATAAGAGACCCAAGATCCAGGTAGTATAACCTCATAGACCCCCTTTACAGGTCAAACATAACTTTTTATTACAGCTGAG
Source organism: Rosalia funebris (assembly GCA_037954035.1). Taxonomy (NCBI): domain Eukaryota; kingdom Metazoa; phylum Arthropoda; class Insecta; order Coleoptera; family Cerambycidae; genus Rosalia; species Rosalia funebris. Next base: position 41,087,791 of record JAZFAV010000015.1, read on the forward strand.
CCCTATTGCTCCACTAACTATTTTTTATGTCAGGAGGCCCTACGGCGCTTTAACCACTTTCTGTTACAGGAAAGACACACGACTTCCCTCTCACACACACCTGACTCCAAATCCTGGGATCCTTTTCTAATAGAGAAGAACCCCTCCCGAGTAACAAGACTCACTCTCTTGACGGCGATCCAAGCGACGCGGTTCGTCCGCATTGTCGTGGAAGATCGCCTAATATGACCCAAATCCCGGGCATCGTGCTGGTCGCGGCGCCCACGACGAGACACCCCCCGAGGAGCTGACGCTGGCGAAGCGATGCGGCAAAAAAGGCGACCAAAGATTAAGAAAAAGCCGAGCAGAAGTCTCTGCCAGCAGGACTTAAAGGCGTCAGGACCAAAGGAGGTCAAGGGGAGCTGCCAGTCGCGCGGGTCTTGTTTGCGGGCGGCACTTGCTCGTCATACCTTCGTACGACGTCGGCGGTCTACACGATGGACGAGTAAAGAGCGGTAATCTCGTTCGACTTGCCGGCAAAATCCATCAAGGCCATTACGCCTGCCAACTAATATTGGCGTAATCAGGCGCAACGCATCTGACAGATCCGGGTGACCCATACAAAGTCAGGGAATGCACTAAAAAGAGAACGATACCATATCAAGAAGAGTCGTTTGGAGCTAGGAAGCTATGAGGGAGTTCGAGTTAATATTCGTAGTAAACACGAAAGGACAAAGAAAAAAGTGACTGCCGGATCTCACAGATCGGCTGCACCCGACGGAGGGTTAAGTTAAAGTAAAAATAAAATTTTCATTTGAATTTACTTTAAAAATATTTATTTAGTAAAAATACTTACATTCTAATAACCCTGTACATTAAGCAATCCGATTGGGAGTATATTTTTGATTTCTTACTCGTTAATTAATCTAGTTTTAGGGGTTGTTTCATTGACAATATTTTTCAAATCACTTTTTTCTCAACCTATATTTGATATGATAAGATATAATCTTAATATTTAAATGCTTGTATTTCTAAAACAAACATAGCCGTTATATTAAAACAATACACGTCCTCCAACGAGCATCATTTGATATTATTTTTCACATCACATCCGTAAATAACATGCTAGTCATGTTACACTCTAATTCAAAAAGCGAAACCATGTAGATTGCCAAATTAATCACCCCTATACGACATAAATCCATAATAATTCTCATTGATTCCTGATCTCAGTGAATGTATCCATGCTATGAATTAGGTCAGAAATTATTGTGGTAACTTTTTCATTTAACAATCTCTTGTTTATTGGACAATGAATTTAAAAATTAACTACACTTTTGTATTTGTTTCGCAAAGCAGAGTCGCGGAAGGGACTCTGCTTTCGAGCATTTAATTTAAAAGAGAAATAGAATTAAACAGTAATTGAAAAAAAACTTATTGGCCTGTGTATTTGTATTAGAAATAAAGGATATACTTTTTTCGGATATTATATTTTATTGTACACTTTCATTTCCAATAATTTATCATAACTATAATTTATTATAATATATTAAATATGCATATAAGAGTGTTTAAATTATATAACAGTGGTATACTATACATATAAAAGATCTATAAAAAATAAGAAACATTTAAAGTTAGTGTTTTTATATCATATTTTCAAATAAAGTTATATATAAGCATCGGTGGTTCAGTGGTAGAATGCTCGCCTGCCACGCGGGCGGCCCGGGTTCGATTCCCGGCCGATGCATTTCTTTTAATTCTCCAATTCATAATACAAAATTAATTTAAAAATCTAATTATGGCTACAAAAACTTTATAATTGAAATTAAAATAATATAGTGTAGTAAAACAAATTGTGAGCAAAGTTGAAAAACAAGAGTTAAAGCTACAATATCTACGAATAATAATAACTATAACTAATAGAACTAATTTTTGTGAATCTTCATTTTATATATTGTTTCTACAGTTACCGTATAATAATACAGTTGACAGTTGACACTGGTTTTAGTATAAATATACACCGCTCCTATAATAACTAAAATAAATAAATAACTAATAACACAGACCATAAAATAATTCTCAATATTAGAAATATTAATTGTAGGCCTACCACCTTTTTTTTTCAGAAATGCAATCATTATTCTTGAAACGCTTTAAGTTGTACCCAATTCATTAACATAATGCCTTAGCTTCAGTTTTGGAGAGTTATGCAGATGAAGAACTATAAATGTTACTTCTTACTCCTGGGAGAGGGTTGGAACGTTGGACACAGCAATAAAAAGTAGGCGACTGTTCACCAGCCAAGTTGACAGCATCAGCAGATTATTAAAATTAACTTTTCAATTACTTCTAGTCTCTATTATGTTAACATTCAGTAGAGTAATGGTTTACTGTAGTATTTCTTCGATTTCATGTATCGTTCACTAATATCCTCATTCCTTGTAACTATTCGAATACCTGATCTATTATAACTATTTTCTTTCATAGTTACTAAACTGCAACCATCATATTGGGCAATAGAGAAATTTTCTAATATTTCATTGAACTATCTACTCTTTGAACCCAGTTACAATTGCTATTTTCGTCTGTCCACTATACTTTTGACTACAATCTAGGTAACTAATTTCATATATCTTGGATGTTTATCGTTTTCAATTTTATCCTCATTCATTTTACCTATGTCATTTTAAAACAAACCTTTTAAAACTTTTTTGAGTCCTCTGGTAGGTTATGGTCCGTGGTAAATAGAAACAAGTTTGCGACGTTTGAAGTGTCAAACATTACATCCTTAATTACCATATTTTTCAAACCTATCATTACTAAGCAAACAATGGACGAGACAGATTAAGTTTGCTATTATGTTCGAATTCTTTGGCTACTACGAATAGGTTTGCAATAAAAGGTGATAGAAAGTTACCAATATATAGCGTAATTTTCGTTTTCGTAAAATTTTGACTCGTACAAAGACCTGTTAGAGTATATTTCAATGGTATTAAACTTTTTGGTTCAAGTAGTTTCCTGATATTATTGAAAGTTTGTGATGTAGAATAACTTGGATACAATGAACATACATAAAAGGAGACCAACATTTCACCTTTTTATATTATTAATGAAATTAATGGGAAAAATAATTTATAAATAATTTTCGAAAAGGACCATCGTCGATTAAGTTCGCAACTGTTTCGAAATAGCCCTCGTTTCTCTAGTATAACAACTTGAGAAGACGCTAGAACCTTAGACCAGTTTTTCACGACAGATTATCGACAGATTACACTTTCTTGTCATATGTTTCGACAACCAAGTTAACATCATCAGGAGATGACTAATATGTTGGCGAAATGCGTATCGAGAAACATGTAAACTTTTGGTGTTTGTGGAAAACGTGGTGTTCTTTTTTAGTATAACAAAACATTTGCTTCTAATAGAGACACTTTTTTCTTGCAGCCGTTTGACAACTATTTGACCTCCGTTTGCCGTTTTATTTATATTGACATTAGTACAAAGATTTCTCGATGCTTATCTAGCAAATTCGCTAAAATAGTCTATAAAATAGGGAAAATCTGGATAGAACTTTCGCCACAACTTCCTCTAAGGCGTCACTAGGAATAACAGTAAGTCAAGACATGATTTACTTAATTAATGAATCAGCAAACTGGAAGTTTACTCCATCGTTTACTAACCATAAGAGAAAAGTGCACTAACCGTGACGAAAAATAATTATAGTAAGGTCATTAAAGAATGGTGCATGAAATGGAAAAAATATTCGTAATATCTCTCCGAACGTAGACGATGTTTATGTATAAATAGAGAGCAGGGGAAGTTGAAAAGTTAATATTAATCATCTCCTGATGATAACAACTTTGTTGACGAAACGCCAGTCGGGCGACGTACATACTGTCGATCATACTTTCGATGATGAAGACTGTTTGACAGATCTATACGTACATCTTTGATGTTTTTCGTAAATGAATGTTCTCATCCGTTAGAACTGATATTGATATACAGCTAATTGAAAGCCAATTCCACATCGATAAAGCGAAATAAAGTTTATTGCGCAGAAGTACGAAATGCTATAGCAAATAAAAGAGCTTCTATTATAATTAAACTTGTGATTTGAAACCACTAAATGTTGCTGTAAAACGAAACTATACGTTAGTCTGTTTGGTGTTTAGCGATAGTTGGAGAAGTTTTAATGGCGGGCTGAAGTTATTATGTTCGAGGTGTTTCCAACTTTAATTGTGGTAAGTTAAATTAACAGTTCCCAATAAAATCGTAAATTGGGACCGTTTTGGTAGTTTAGGTGTCGAAAATGTTTCGATATCATGATATGAGTATTAATATTGAGAGGAAATATTACACAGGGTGTGTCAAAAGGACTTGCAATTATTGCCCCTATCTTTTTGAAGCCAAATGGCGAAAAGTGACACGTATAAAATTGAAAAAATCTTTTTTAGCATTTAATGCTAAAAAAATGTTCATTAAGGTAATTATTCATGCTGGTAAAGAACCAACAGATATCCTTTCTTGTAGTCTTATAAGCCTGCTCCCAATTATTTCAAAGTTAATTTAAAAATTAATACTACACAGAATTAATGGAGATTTAACCCCACAGAATCGAATTCCAAATCATCAGTTCGGATTTCGACACGCTCAATCAACAATGTAACACTGCCACCGAATAACACAAGTAATAAATAAAGCATTCGAAAATAAACAGTACTGCTCAGTTATTTTTCTGGCTATATGTCTAGCTTGATAAAGTTTTGTACCCAGGATTATTATTTAAAATCAAATAAATATTCACGACAACAAGCACGATAGTTCCATATTAAAATAAACAATTAAATATACACAAACCACTGAATTAATTCAGAAATTCCACAATGAAATGTACTGAGCCCACTACTGCATGTTATGTATACCCCTGACTTACCAAAGTCGGAAAATATAATAATAGGAACGCTTACTGAGGATACCGTTATCATTTCAAGTCATCGAAATTCTGCAATAGCCTTTAATCATATTCGTTAACATTTTTACCATCTCCAACAATAGCTACAAAAATGGCGAATTAAAGTCAACGAGAATAAGTCAGCTATATCGACGAGAATTCTGTCCACAAGTTACAATCCACAACATATAAATACCATAACAAAATGAAATCAAACATCTAGGATTGCACTTAGATAACAAACTGAACTGGAGGCAACATATACAGAAGGAAAAAAGACTAATTGATATAAAAACAAAAGAACCGTACTGGTTAATAAGAATAAAGTCAAGGAAAGTCAACAGAAAACAAACTATTTATCTACAGGAGCGTCACGAAACCCATTTGGACCTACGGTATAGAGCTGTGGGGATGCGCAAACAAGTTCAATACGGCAAGTATTAAGATATGCTAGTCAAAAATACTAAGACAGGCAGTAAACGTTTCCTGGTATGTATCAAATGCTACACTCCACAATGATCTACGTATCCCAACCGTACAAGAAGTCATTCGTGAAAGAATAGCCAACCATCATCAAATCCTAGGATAACACTCCATTCATACTATTGGAGCAGTTGATGTTACTCCTGAACAACAAAAGACTTGAAAGACCATTGCCAATAGATTTAAAATAAAGCGCAAAGGTAAAATCATTGGATGTTAACCTTAACATGTTATTGTAAATGCTAGTACATTAGCATTAGTGAGCTTATTAGCTTATAGAATTAAATGTAAAAATTCTGATTGCTGACTAAAGCATTATAAAAAAAATCATGCTAAACGAAATGGAGATGGATAGTATTGAAATTAAAGCATTGTACAAAGGAGGAGAAAACCATGTTGTGCATTAATCAGGGTTAAATTCTTCACATTTGATTTTCTGGTAATAAATATGGACCTTGTGGACGAAAATTCAACGAAATACGAATAGTGTTTTAAATGCGGTAGTTGACAAGAACGATAAAATCTTTTTTTTATCTTGATCTAAAAAGGGGGAAGTAATATTTAATATTCACTATTATGAAAATATTATACATGACCACTACAATAAACAATTTTAACTTTTTATTGTAGCGATTCCTTATAAATTATTTTAACTAATCTAAAAAACAATTTTAGCTAGTTAAATATGGAATATTTACCAATACATGCGGAAAAGCAATTTTCCAAACAGCATAAAACTTTATACGAATATCAGCTCATCCAGAATAAAAAAAACACTATCTCGTTAATAATTATATCCTATTACGCCTGCACCATAAAGAATGTTCTACGCAAAGCTCCCGCTCAAATGAAATTGATTTCCCCCATTATGATAGACCCTATTAACATTTTTATTTGTCTGCTTATCTCGAATTCACAAAGATTGCGTCATGAATTATTTGGCCGTACTCTCCGTCCAGCAGCATCATCGTCTGTAGACACTGCAGACAATGCAATGCATCGCATTACCCTCTACTCGATTTTCCGCCGTGGGGAAAGTTTATTGCTTTCTCTGTCAAAGACCGCATTGAAAATTGAAATGTAAACATCGCCGTTTGACAATGAAAAGTCGTTTGTACTTGTATCGCAATCTTTACGCGAACAAAGAAACAGTATTAGGACATGGTGTATATTTTAGTTGCTAATCACTAGGAAAAATGTGGTGTTAAGATGTAGGGTGTAGACAGTCAGCCCTCAGCATAGTTTTTTTTAAATTCCCTTTATTTAGCAATCTCCTTAGATTAATGAGTTATTGATCTGATACCAGATGACTTGATTGTAGATTGATTATATTGAACTCATCTACATAATACTAATATTACAATTTTATGGCTAAATCAGTAACTAACTAAATTAAACTAAGCCCATTACTACATTAAACTAAGCACACTACACAATAATTCAAATTGTCACAAGATGGGAAGATGTGATTCTCTGAATGTGCCTTTTCACTTTCTCTGTTAGTTTGAATAGGTTTTTGGCGATCACATTGGTATATTGTAACAGTCTGTCGTGGTACACATTTGCAGCAATATTAAACTATGAAATCCTTAATAAAGGCAATAGTGATATCTCGTTGAATAATGAAGTTAGGTACATACCTTGGGGCATCGAACAGCATGGCACTTATTACCTTGTTTTGGAATCCCTGCAAGATCTCGATGTTCGAGTTACTGGCGGTCCCCCAGAGCTGAATATAATAATAGCTGAATGAAACAATAATTAGTTAGCAAAAATATAGCATTAATTTGTTCTCAATAGATAATTGCGATCTGCGTCCGATAAGCCAGTATATTTGAGATACTTCGTAGTCGTAGTTTGAGGGAGTTCGCAGTTGTTGATTTTGATTGGAGGACATGTTTCTTGACGTAATGTAAAGATGATGTATATATTTGGTTTAATTCGTCCGCATACGCCATTTCTTGAGCCACTTTTGGATATTATTTAAATTGGTCTTGAGATTTCTTGAAGCAGTTACAGTTGGTAAAAATTTTGTTGGTATAAGTTGGCATATCAATTAATAAATAAAGCGAGTAAGGACAAAATCAAGAACGCAGAAACTGAGTGGGAGGGTATCAAGAATAGTCTAGATTCCGCGGCTACGGACGTTTTAGGACACGATAAAAGGGAAGCTAGGAAGCCCTGGATAACGGACGAAATCTTAAACTTAATGCAAAAAAGACGAGGCTACAAAAACAGACGAGACGAAGAAGAACTGAAAACTTATCAGTCAATAAAGTGGGAAATCATTAGAAAATGTAGAAAAGCGAAAGAACACTGGATAGAGGATAAATGCAAAGAAGTAGAAGATAAGTTGCAAGTAGGTAAAACCGATGAGGCTTACAAAATAATTAAGAGGAACTTCAGGGACATAGGAACAATAAGTAGAAACGTTAGGAGTCAATCGGGGGACATACTGATAGGAAGAGAGGAGAAAGCGGATAGATGGAAGCAGTACTTAGGAAATTTATACGAGGGTCAGGAATTAGGAGAGATATTAGAGGAAGAATCTAGCATCGATAGGGAAGATGTAGGAAAACCTATATTGAGAGAGGAATTTGAAATAGCACTAAGGGGGCTAAAGAATAATAGAGCGCCGGGTGTAGATAAAATACAGGCGGAAATTTTGAAATGTGCGGGACAGAAAGTAGTAAATAGGATGTTTGAACTGGTAAAATACATATAGGAAACGGGCGAGATGCCGGAGGATTATAAGAGGAACATTATCGTTACTATACCGAAAAAGAGAGGAGCCGACAAATGCGAGAACTTTAGAACGATTAGCCTAACTTCCCACGCGCCAAAAATCTTAACCAGAATAGTGCAGAAGAGGATAGAAAATAGAGCGGAGGAAATACTAGGAGAAGACCAACTCGGGTTTAGGCGAAATAGGGGAACTCGCGAAGCTATTCTGGCGCTAAGAGTAATGTTAGAGAAAACAATAGAAAAAGGAAAGAACGCTTATATAGGATTTGTAGATTTAGAAAAAGCTTTTGATAACGTAAGATGGGAAAACATGTTCGAGATACTAAAGAGCGCGGGAATGTAGTATAGAGATAGGAGAGTAGTACACAATCTATACAAAGAGAAAACTGCTGTTATAGAAGTAGAAGGGGAAAAAAGGGAAGTAGATATTAGGAAAGGAGTAAGATAAGGATGTACGCTATCACCACTAATTTTTAATCTGTACATCGAAGAGGCGATTAATGTGGTAAAAGATAGAGTGGATTTCGGGATTAAAGTACAGGGACAGAAACTAAAAATGCTGAGATTTGCGGATGATATAGCAGTATTAGCATCTAGTAAGGAGGAATTAGAATCGGCATTGAACGAAATGAAGGCAGTGTTGACAGAGGAATATGGAATGAGGGTGAATAAAAACAAAACTAAAGTGTTAGTGTGCAGAGGGCGCGAGAGCAGAGCAAAAACGAAAGTACAAATTAATAATGAAAGATTGGAGGAAGTTAAAGACTTCACTTATTTAGAAAGTAAAATAAATTGGGATGGAAGAAGCGATAAAGACATAAAACAAAGAATAGCGCAGGGTCGAGTAGCTTTTAACAAAAAGAAAGCACTTTTATGCTCGGGGGTAATAAACTTAGAAACAAGGAAGAGATTTTTGAAAACATATGTATGGAGCACGGCACTATACGGTTGCGAAACCTGGACGGTAGGGGAAGCAAGTAGGAAGAAATTAGAAGCTTTTGAGATGTGGTGTTACCGAAGAATGATGAAAATACCATGGACTGATAGGGTTAGAAACGAAGAAATATTGGAGAAAGTTGGCGAGAAAAGAAGTATGTGGAAAAACATAAGGATGAGAAGAGATAGAATGGTAGGCCACTTGCTGTGACATGGGGGAATAGTCCGCGATATTTTGGAGGCAGAAATGGGAGTGAAGAAAGGCAGAGGTAGGCCTAGATTAGACTACAGCTCGCAAATAGTAAGGGATGTAGGTTGTAGCACAATTAGCGAAATGCGTAGATTAGCACAAGATAGGAGAAGCTGGAGGTTAGCGTCCAACCAGTCTTAGGACTGATGACCTAATGATGATGATGAAGTTGGTATAAATGTATTATATTGTTTAATAAGGAAGTGGCGATCAAATTTGTAGGATTTCAAGACTTTATAGTGAGGATGGGGTAGGTAGGTTTTTAATTTGTGAAAAAGTCCGTCATGTCACACCTTATCAAATGCATGAGAGATGTCCAAAAAACTGCCGAGCAATATCCCTTAGCTTCAAAATCTATGTATGTTTATCTTGTTTACAAGCCTGTAGATTTGTTCTGCGGTTCCATACTTATTTCGAAACCCGAATTGGTATTCAGGAATAATTCTTCTTTCCTGTATAATGTTCACTAGAGTTGTTAATCGATAGGATGACGTTGCTTCAGGATTTTTGCCTAGTTTCAAAATCATAACAATCTGGGCTACTTTCCAGATATTTGGGAAATGGTTGAGTCGAAGCATAGCATTGTAAATGAAAGTTATTAGTTTATAACACTCTTGTGATATAGTAATACATAGTAGTGACAGCATTAACGCATGTTAAAGTTTATAAGCTTGTTATTAAGCTTACTAAATTACATATATTTATGTCAGCTCTCTTCAGTATCAGATACAAGTGTCTCATATTTTGACACAATCACCATTACATTCTATGCGCATTCTCCATCGGTGCTTGACACCGTTGAGCGTACAGTGTATGGCCACGCGATACTGCACTACAAAATGAAACCAGTAGCCAGACATTTACGACTTTTGTGAGTTATGAATATATTATTTTGAAATTATTTTAGCTGACTTTAAGATGCATTATCTGAAAATATGATTATTATCCAAAGTACACATACCGTCAAAAGTCTTGGACCCCCGATGTTTTGTATTAATAAATAATTTTCTTTTAAATAATGCATTTGTTTTTCAAAGTATGTTTCTTATAAATGTATCTTTTTGTAATACAGGAATGATTTTTAATAATTTAGTCAATTAAAAAACGATGAGAAACAATTTGCAATTTTAAGTAAATTTATTATGACAAAAATTAACAAAACATTTTTTAACAAAGTAAACTACAAGTTAATAGTCAGTATGGCTTCCTCTGCTTCTCAGTAACGTATTGACATGCCTGTGCATTGAAACAATCAAACGGTTGATAATTTCTTGAGGAATATTGTTCCATTCCTTTGTTGTTGCTGCAGCTAACTCTTCCGCGTTTTGAGGTGGGTTCATGCATTTGTGAATTGCTCTAGAAACAAAATCCCCACGTCTTATCAATGGGATTCATATCTGGGGGACTAGCTAGCCAATCTAATTGGGTAATATCTCCCTGTTCAAGTACCTCTTGAATCGTTCTTGTGCGATATGGCCTCGTGTTGTAGTCCATGGAGATGCAATTTTCACCTAATTCGTCGCGCAGGGGATATAATGATAATAATGGGCCTGATAACACTTTAAATATAAACTTGACTTGTCATATTCTGATTTATGGGAATTAACGGCGTACGGCTATTGAACATTATTCCTCCCCAAAACGTTACTATCCCACCATTGTAGGGAGCAACTTCACGAGGAAAATTTAGTCTTTCTTGATGACCTAGTTCTCTTCAGACTGTTTGCCTATTGTCATCACTCACCCGTCCAATTCTGGTTTCATCTGTGAACAAGACCCATCGCCACTGCTGCAAAAGCCAATCACTACGTTTCCGTGCCCACTGAAAGCGGGCAACTCGATGTCGTGGAAGTAGAGTGGGTACCCCCCTACCTCCAAAGGCCTTCTTGCACGTAAATTTGCACGATGGAGTCTTCTTCGAACTGTATAGGTCGATATAACAAGACGAAACGTACCTTGACAGTGAGGCCTCAGGGCTAGAGCTGAAGCATTTCGGTGTCTACGGGCATATTAAACCAAATACTGATCCTGCCGTTCATTTGATATTCCAGGCCGACCACTACGTGGTCTTCTTTCCACTCTCCCTGATTCTTGATACCGATGCACTATTTGTACTACAGAATATCTAGGAATGACTAACATCACGGATATCTGATGATTGGAATGTCCAGTATCACGCAAAGCAATAACTCTTGCCCTATTAATTGTAAAACCTCACATCCTGGCATTATATCGAAAGAAAAGTACCAAAGTCGCTTTACTAAATATGCAATAAAACTGACGAATATTTAAAAAAGTTCTCTACTAAAATCTAAACTCTAAAACTGACGAATATTTAAAAAACTAATCAACAATATTTTATCTAGCAATTTATTTGATCTTGTTTGACAGCTAAATAACTCACTTTTGTTGCCTAACAACGAAAAAAAAAACAAACATAGTCGCAATCTGTAATATACGGGGGATCCAAGACTTGTGACGGTGTGTGTATATAATATTTAGAATTCCATGCCTTCTTCTACAACGTCATTGAGTACTCTTTAATTTATATCCAGTTTGTAATTGAATTGAACGAAATATTCTTATAGGGTAGGTTATGCCGTGGTTGTAGTCAAATTCCTCTTACGTTTCGGTGATCATCCTATCAGCCTCTTCAGACGAAATACAAAGATTAATGTTGCTGTCTTCTTCTCCTCGTTCCATCACAGTTCTACTCCACTTTCAAGGTTACGTGGTATGATATTAATCTTGAATGCTAATAGCTTTCAGCTTCACCGTGCTTAACAAAGCTAAGCTAATCTCCAAGCAAGTTGCAGTATTATATCTATGTATATTTCCGGAGTATGTCCGTCACTAATTGCAAGATCGATCACGACGTTGCTGTGCAATCTCGACGATATTTACCTATGTTGCGGTCATCCTAATCTGGGCTAAACCACAGCCAACTTTGCGTTGCGTTTTGTTAATTTTAGATTAGCTCGTGTATAATAGACTGATCCTAATGTAACGATGCACTTCATTCGAGATTACCCTGGGCTTAAGCGCCTAGACTAATATTTGAGGACAAACGAGAATGGGCCTGTAGGATTATAATGCCATCTATAAATGGCTTTACCGGCAGCGTTCACGAAGCTTTTATTAAGTTATTGTTTTGTTTATGAACGGAAAAATTTATCTTTCCATACGTCTCCGTCGATGCGATTGAAACGTACTGAATGGGAAATATAAATACTGATAAGGGAGTATAATGCCGCGATGAGAATGTATGTCTTTGTTTAAAAAAACGAAAGAGAATGAATTTGGAGGCTGTATTAATAGATCTAATTAACTGAAAGGGACGACATGGAATTTCTATTAAAAGTATATAATATTTAATGGCTGCTTGTATATAGAGTAGATCATAAAGTCATTTACATCACAGCAAATAGTTAATAAAATAAGTTTTCATTCCGATTATTCAGAAACAACTTGATGAAAAGTGACATGTCCTTTTGTTTCGAAGTGCTTCGAGCGCGAGCATCTTTTATTGGATTTAGTTCATCTTGAAATACCCATAAGCCCGCTACAGACTATGCGTGTATTCGCGATTCGTTATGCGCGATACGTAATTCGTCCAGTTCGTTTGTAGTTCGTAACAATTCACAAATCAGAACTTACAGACTATGCGTTCGTTCACGATTCCGCGGCCTTTGGTATTCGTCAATTTACCGCCTCCAAGAGCGAATCACTGTGAACACACGAATCATGTTGTTTACGAATCGATTTTCAGCGAGCAAGTCCCTACACACTATTCGCGAATTGTTCACGAACCGCGAATACACGCATAGTCTGTAGCGGGCTATACAGCCGACTGCTGTTTACTTTCCGGCTTATACACCTAGATCCATGATGACCTAGAACGTCACCTGTTACAATGTTGCATACGTCATTTGAAGCACCGCTATTGTATTTCTTGAGCATTTGTTTACATCAATCGACACGAGCATCTTCTTGAGATTTTTTCAAATTATGTGGGATCCAACGAGAACAAACCTTTTTGACAGCTAAATGATTATTCAACATTTTATATATGCTAGTTAAATTAACGCCTAAAGTTGCTTCAATGTCATAGTATGTCACATGACGATCTTGTGTTATCAGTTTTTGCACAGCATCAATGTTTTCGGGCACAACAACTGATTTTGGACGACCTTCACGACTTTCGTTAGTGAACGAATGACGGCCACGATTAAATTCATTGTACCAACGTTTCACAGTGGCAAAAGGATGGGGTTTTATCACCAAAAGTGTAAATAAGTTGATCGATGCATTCTTGGCTTGATAATCCACGTCGAAAGTCGTAATAAATCATCGCACGAAAATGTCCACGGGTTAATTCCATTTTTTCTCTGAGATACAATTTTCAAATCACTGTAAACAACACAAATCACTCTTAAATGATAAAATGTAAAGAAAGTTATTGGTCAAAATTGGTCATCTCAAATGGGGTTTGAGAATACTTAGTGTTGCCAAGGATCAAAATATAAATAGTGCCCTTCTAATAAAGGATCCTTCAATAGGATTAAACGGGTTTTAATATGCCACTGTTAAGAGAGAAATAATATATTTGGACTAATTATTATTGCAACTAAAATCATAATTCTGGAATTTTTTTATAACACTTAGTTTGCAAAGATTACATCCCTTAGATGACCACCGTCTTGTTCTATACATTGTTGCAATTTGTTTCTGAAATCGAACATAGTGCGTCTAAGTAAATCTCCGTTTATTGAATTTATCTCTTCACGAATCCTTTCTTTGAGTTCGTGTTTGGGGACGGGTAGAGTACACTTTGGACTTTAAGAATTCCCACATAAAGAAATCCGGTACCGTCAGGTCCGGTAATCTTACGGGCCATGCAAAGTTGCCAAACCTTCAAATTAGGTGATTCGGGAACATACGCTGTAAAACAGCAATGGACCGTCTAGCTGTATGCGTTGTGGCGCCATCCTGTTGGAACCATACTTCATCTTGGTCCATTCTTTGAAGTCCCACAGCCACAAATGTTTTCAACATCTCAACGTATGAAAGTGAATTGACTGTAAGGGTGTGGCCATTTTCTTCAAAAAATACGGCCCGATAACCCAAAATCTGCATACTTCACACCATACCGTTATCTTTTGGTCATAAAGTGGATGTTCATGCATTTCTCTTGGGTTGTATTCTGCCCAGTAGCGAAAGTTCTGTTTATTAACTTACCCACTGAGATGGAAGTGAGCTTCGTCAGACCTGGTCAGTTTATTAAGAATTCCTGCATTGTTGTTCAATGTTTCAAGAAATTGCCTGCAGAAATTGAGGCGATTAACTTTCAGGGCGGCTAACAGGGTTCAGCCTCTGGACTATCTGTATTTTATATGGATGAAATTTAAAATCCAGATTTAAAATTCGTCGCATACTTCGCTCTGAAATTCGCAGTGCAATTGATTGCCGAGTTGCAGGAGGTTGTGGACTCCGTTCAACGGCTACTCTGGTTCTTTCAATATTACCTTGTGTACGAACTGTACGTGTACCTCAGACAAATCTTGAGTTTACACTGCCCCTTTCGTCGAAATGTCTTATCCATCTCAAAATTGCATTTCTTGATTCTATGACTATTTGACGTTTGTCAAATAAACAGTATTTCCACAGCAACCTATTCAAAACCATTCAATCCTGTTGCCGGACCCGGTACATAGAGTTTTGTGTTTAAAATTAAAATAATAAAGTTCGTATGCACTTCCGATAGAACTAGAAGTACTCGTTCAATAGAATTAAAAATATTTTCATTCACTTTAATACACTTTATATGTTACCTACATTAAAACTTATATTAAGGTCCAAGTAGTCTGCCACATTTACTTGTTTATTGGATGTCCAGAGACAACCTATATAGCAAAATAAGTTATTATCATACTGTAATTATAATTAAATTTTTTAACAGATGGACCTCCAATCCTAACCCTGTAGTATATCGCCACGTTATTATCTATGCGTTTTGGTTGAAAATTAAATTTTCCATTAAATTTGTCTACCACCAACTCGAGGTAAATGGCATTTCCAGCCGCTACCAATATCTACAGGTCTACCCGCTGAAAGAATTCGGTAGGGAATTTGAGACTTATAAATGTGAATGTGGGAAGCAGGACCGGTGGTGAATTACTTCCAGCAAAAGCACCGACCTGCCATTTGTCACTTTGCCGGGGACGGCCAGCTAGCTGTATAAAACGGAGTGGGGATATACACTTTTTAAAAGGTCAGCAGTCACGTGTTCCATTCGATATCAGAGCTTTCAGAGTCTTTCAGTAGAAGGAGTATTATTTGGATACATTTCTTTTAAGTTACGGGCATAGATTTACTCAATTTATATAATTCAAAAGTTTTATCATCAATGTTAGTGCTGTCCGTTCAAATTATATCTATTCAAGAAATTAATCGAGGAAGCCGTTACTCTGTGGTAGTTCATAATTCACAACGGAAATGAGTAAAACAACTGTTAAGTTTTATACCGCTATATTTTCACAGAAACGTGACTGCAGTTTCGACAATTTTTATATCATTTTCAAACGATGATTCAACTAAGAATAAAATACAAACATTCTGTTCCTATAATATATACTATCCAAATAAACGTGTTTCATAAATGGTGCAATCCCGACCATCAAATTGTGGGAATCTCCATGAATATTATTAAGAACTATTATACAGGGGGTTAATTAATTTGGGTAACAGTAAAAAGAGGAGAATATAGTATATCTATTTGATCATTTAATAAGCTAAAATTATCACTATGGTTGTATTTATAGATTGTATTTATAATTTGATAACCTTTGTTGGGGTTTCGATGCTACTTCGATATTATGTTTTTTGAGAATATTTGATATTCTTATTGACAATGAATCACATATTGCGATACATTAGGCGCAAAACGCGACATAAAATAGCTTTCTCGGATGCAAAACACGAAATATGGATTTTGACCAATGGAATATTAGAACATGGTACACGTGATCTCTAAATAATGTAGAATCTTACACTGTTTTTATTAACTTCTTATTTGTGATTGAGTGAGGGTTAAAGTGCTTTTCGAACAGTGTCAAAGGAGTACGACTAATGGCTGATAGTTGTGGAGGCCAAAACAAGAATAGTTCTAACTACAGAAATAAGGAATTTATTTCTCCAACCCATCTGCAAATGCCTTATATAATAAGGACTAAACAAATTATGTCAAAACAGCTATTCTCCTGGCTATATGCCAAACGCCAAGCACTGAATTACATGACAAAATTTGTCGAATTTTTGTCTAACAGAGTTAGCACTAAAAATACAGTGATTGTTCTAAACCACCAAGAAAGATGCAAAGTGTCACCTATCTCAGGATATCGTTAACTGCAGACCGGTTTCGAGCTTTCTATTTTGGGTCTCATCAGTGCGCAGTGTAAACGAGTATGGTCCTTAAAATGGTCCGTAAACTCCTTATTTATGTAGTCAGAATAACTCTTTTTATAACGATGACTAAACTCTGAATTTGAATGTCGAGATGACGTAAATAACAGAGGCGAACTTACAATAAAGAGCAAATTATATATAAAAATTATTCACATATTAGTTTACCTTTCATTGCGTGGTCGTTTAGGAACAAATGAGGAATTATAATTGTATTTCTAAAAATGCATAGTCAAGTCCGGGGGCAGGGCAAGTTATCACGTCACCGTATTGTCAAAACGATCTGGACAACCCAGTAGTTCTACAAGATAACATCACCACGCAAAACAGCAAATTATTTCTTTATAACCGTCGCAGTACTCCCCTCCAACTGAAAAGTATACTGCCAAAGGTCTCAAACAATCTTTATAGCATCCAGAATTGAAAATTCATCTGTCTGTGTTTCTTTTTCCAACTAACGAAAAATTGCCATGTAAATATATACGCCAAATCTTGTTGAATAGCTAGATCCACTAAAGTCTGTTGCGCATTCGCAAAAGTATCATTTGGATCCAACTGTTGAAATACCCTGATGATTCTCATAATTGCGGTAAAAATAACAATGTGAAGTTGTTTCGATCCACGTTCCTGACCGGGTTATTACAGGCTCTGAAGGTAACTGTGTGTGGGAAAGTATTTCTGTGAATAATGCCACTCTCCGGAGCTTTTAAAAACACTTGTTTAACATTCGCTCCGAATTTTCCGCCGTTATTCGAATGTCGATCGACATTCGGATAACGGCCACGGATTGTCTCTGCTACGCGATGAAGACCATACACTAGGCATATTACATGTAATATATCGTAATCATACGTTCCGTTCAAAAGTCGACAAGCCGCTTACATATATGACGCAGCATCCCTAAGTTAAAGTAGAGCCATGTTTTTGTTCTCCTCATATTTATGTTCGCCCCATAATTAACTAATTTTACAATGGTTTTAGCATTCGTCTTTGTGAATATTTTTGATGCTATCACATGTGAATGCGTTGCCGACATATCGCTCATTTCTCCTATAACTACATTCGCTACTTGGAAGCCGCAGGCATTTGTGGTTTCATCGACAGAGACCCATAAATATTTATCCTCAACTTCTGCATAAACAGATTTGACAGTCGCAACAGCTTGCGGTAAATAATTTTTTCGAATCGTCGATTCTTTGGACACGTTTACTTTGCCAAATTCCCCATTTAAACATGTATTTATAAAGTGCTTAAAACTAGGATTATCTAGTTGGGTGCATGGGATATTACACCCAACTATAAGTTTTACCAGTTCGCTATAAAAAGCCGTGTGTCTTTCACAAGCACTCCCCTGTTCAGTAACCGCGGTTTTACGTTTTTCGGAACATCAATGTCTAATAATATCTGATTTACAGGTATACGCTATGTATATTACAATGAGAACACAGTAATTCACTACCGTCATTTAATATCAACCCCGAAAATTCGTTTATCCAACGCTGTATTGTGAAAAATGGTTAGATGGTTTTAGTTGAGACATTTTAAAATACTTATTGTCAAATTGTCATGTATTCTAATTCTTCATATGTAATACCGTACGTAAATCAAAATACCACGACGGTCCCAAGTTGTGTGCAAACACACACCACTCTCAAATATCACAGTAACTGATAGAAATGGCTGCGCGTCGTCGGTCATTCCCGCAGATATTTATTTTTCCCCACCTTCGCATACCTTTACTATTAGCACATAGCGCAATGCACCTCTGACAATACTTTCAATATTTCTAGTGAAACAGATAGAGCAGCAGGTAGCAGGTGGTCAATGCATACATTTTGTTTAATATACAATTGTTGGTTGATGGTGTTTACCTACTAACTTATATAAGCAGTTAATTTGCATTACAAAAAAATAAGCCAGAGTGTGGACATGCTACTGACATGAAACGTTTTATTGTATAATTTATAATAAGATTGTGATATTTCTTTACGGTGTTTATATTTGTAATAGATATTTCAGAATACGTCCGCAGTCAAATCCGGGGGTTAGATATAACTGACAATTTAATCATTTGATAATCTCAACTTGGTTGGTGAAGTTTGTTGTCTTGCGGAGGCAACCTCTACAAAACAACCTGGTCTCCTGTTTTTGTTATCACATAATTAATTATTACACCAGTGTACGTATTTAAATTTATTGGTTAAAAATTCGAAATAAAATTTATATTAATGGAAAAAAATTTAAGTTTGGATTCAGGAAAATCAGATTATCATTAATTTGAATTAACGAGTTTATTTAAGGGGAAGTTCTCATCAAAGCCGACCAAAAAATCGACATTTTTTTACATTTTCTTATAGCTAATTATGCGTAGAATATACTCCCAAAGCGGTTTGTATGAAATTATTTTGTTTAAAAAGTTATAGCGAAAAAGTGGAACCACCTTTTTACGCGAAAATGGAATTCACGCGGTAGCGCGTGTTTTCTGTAAAACTTTACACGCGTTTTTCTCGAAACAATGTTTTTCAATATATCCCCAAAACGGTTGGTATGAAATAATTTTTTTTAAAAAGTTATAGCGAAAAAGTGGAACCACCTTTTTACACGAAAATGGAATTCAAGCGGTAGCGCGAATTCGTGTACCGAAACTTTAAACGCATTTTTCTCGAAACAATGTTTTTCAAACTAGGTTGCGCGATATCTCAAACTACTGAATATATCGCTATTTTTTTTATTTCAAAGTAGATTAAATTTATTGGAGGACAAACCTAAAAAATGATGATATTTATCATTATTTTTCACAGCACTTTAAAGAGCAGAAAAAAGCGGGAAAAATTTGCATGTGCGTCATTTGTCCAATTTTTGATTTTTTTTGGTTTCATAGATCCAACCTCCAACAAATGTAATATGTTTCATAAAAACTTTTGGATTTCTGATTTCAGATAATATTTACAAGTGCTACAGTGCCGCCCACTTGGATACTTTTTTTTTGAGGCGGCCATGTTTCAGCATAAATAAACAATTACTATTATATTATTTTTTACTAAAAAAGATTTATACATACTTTAATACCTATTAAATAAGTAGCAAAAAAATTGAGTTTTTTTATTACTTCCTTCCATGAAACTAAATTCGAGAAAGTCGTGTCATTTTTGGGTCGCTCGATGAGAACCCCTAAAGGCCTTAATTCCGAAGGCTCACGATTATTTGAACTGTAACTTGATCAGGAACTATTTCCTTCCCTCTACAACGTACGAGGGTGGATCAAATATAAACGAGCCTTTTTAAATTTCGCGCCGGATAGTTGTTCAAGGTGAATACGGGTGTTAGGAACTTGAAGTGGGGATATTAGGTGGCACGGAGACGATGCGTCGTATTGCTGTGTTTGTTTAATTAGTAGCAATCACAATGAGTGAGAAGAAGGTACATAGCAGTGTTGCGCAACGAATTGTTATTATGTTTCTTACACGCGAAAACGTGAAACCAGCTGAAATTCTGCGTAGTTCGGAAATGAAACGCTTTCGTGGTCACGTGCAAAAGTTTGGTGCAAAGAATTTAACGGAGGACGTAACCGTGTCGAAAATGTAAATCATCCTCGTCGTTCGCGCACCAGCATTTCGCCGGTTAACATTGCACGCGTTAGAAACTGTATTAAAGGGAATCGCCACGCCACGGTGCTTCAGATATCTGTTGAGCTCGGCATCAGCTATGGGAGTATCCACACACTCATAACGAAGGACTTGGCATTCCGAAAAATTTAAGCTCGTTGGGTCCCAAAGTTGCTGAGTGAAGATCAAGAAGCTGCTCAAGTTCGCATCTCTCAGGGGCTTCTCACTCGATTTAGAGAGGAAGGTGAAGATTTTTTGCGCAAAATTGTAACCTGCGATGAGACGTGGGTACACCATTACACCTCAACATCAAAACGAGCAAGCATGGAGTGGCGACGCAAAGATGAATCAAACCCAGTGAAGCCGAAAACACGTCTGTCTGCAGGCAAAGTTTTAGCCACGGTTTTTTGGGACTGGAGAGAGGTGCTGTTGGTCGATATTTGCATGAGCGAAGAACCATTAACACAGCCTACTACTGTAATCTCCTTAATCAGGTAAAACTTGCTTATCTCCGAAAAAGGAGGACGCACCCCATTCGTGACGTTACTCTTTCACGATAACGCTAGGCCTCATACCGCAGCTTTAACGTAGGCCAAAATCGGTGAAATGCACTGGACTCAGCTGGAACGCCCTCCATATAGCCCAGATTTGTCCCCTTGTAATTTCCACCTCCTGTTTGGGCCTCTCAAAGAGTCACTAGGAGGCGAGCGATTTCAGACCGATGAACAGGTGGAAGCGTTTGTGCGCACCTGGTTAGACACCGGCCCTGCTTCTTTTTATGAAAACGGGATGAAAATACTACCAATCCATTGGTAAAATGTATAAACAAACAAGCGGGATATGTAGAAAAATAGAGAAATTTGTGTTTTTGTGAAACTTTTCAAAATAAATGTTTGATGAACAAAGGCTCGTTTATATTTGATCCACCTTCGTAAATTAAGATTTACCTCTAACGGTTGTTTATTAGCAACTACCCTGTTTAGTTCGGTTTAAACTATTGTTCCTTGTTTAATTGCTAGTATCTAAAAGCGAGGTTCACAGTTTAATCCGACGTACGTAGAAAATGTTTGCGCCATTCCAGTTGTTGGACACAAATAGCAACGTCTAATTCGCGAAAAGTACACACCCACGGCTATTATCCGAGAGTAGACGCCCGAATTACCATATTTCTTGTTGGTCTTAAAGGTCCAATGGGTTGCCCTCTGTAATAATAGCCGGCGGTTAATGAAAATGTAAAATTGCATCGTCGGCTCAACGGGCAAATTTATAATAATTGCATTAATTAAACTCGCAGTTTTCATCCTTATTTTTTAATATGATGTGAATATGTATTTTGCCACAAGTGGATGGGGGTTTAGATAGAAATCATCGTCAAGATTCACATTAAAATGTTGGTATTTTTCCTAAATCGTTGGTGCTACCGTAAGTGGTTTACTAATTATAGGTGCAATAACACAAGGCAACAAAGATTTCGTCATCGGACTTCTTTGACTTTTTGGCTTACAAATTAGTTACATACCATGAACTACCGAAACACTGTTTTTTTTTTGTTTCCGTCACGCACCAGTATTTGTGAATGTACAGTGTACCATGATTTATAGTTTTTAAAACCGAGGTTCTATAAAATTAATTTATGCCTGAATCTTTGCGACGCCCCTGTGTTTAATCAGTTTGAACCGTACACACAAATGTGGGGGATTTACCTAAACAGAGCTGGCCGGTGGGGATATTCCAGTTTTATACTATTCGGGTATTTGCATGGCCGCTGTAGTACGTTTTTAATGTGTCTACGTTTACTCGCCACATCGCGTCGTGTGTTTTTATTTTATTCTAAAAATATAAGTTGTAAAAATACACCAAATTTATAAACTTAACACCTAGTTAAGTATTTATGTGGCAAATCTCTTTCTGAAGCAAAATTAAAGGAAAGCATTTTCGTGGGACCACAAATTAGAAAATTAATGCAGGATCAGTAGTTTGAAAAAAAAATGACAGAAATTGTAAAATAGTTTTGGAGATGCTTTAAAAATGTAACAGAAATTTTTTTAGGAAATTATAAATATCCGCAATTGTCAACTAAATGCAGGGTAAGTGTAAGCAACTTGGTTGTAATATGAGCACAAACATTTTTCTGCATTGAGCATTGTCTGCATGGTCATCTGGACTACTTTCCAGAAAATCTTGGTGCTGTTAGTAAGGAGCAAGGTGAAAGGTTCCATCAAGACATAAAAGAGGTGGAAAGGAGGTACCAGAGTCAATGGGATGTGGCGATGATGGCAAATTACTGCTGGATGCCGAAAAGGGAACATCGAATGATTACACAAGAAAAACTGCAAAACGAAGTTTAAAAAGGGATAGATTTTCACAGAAAAAAATAAATTAGAGACTCAAAACTATTTGTGTTGCTTTTTACTATGTTTTTTAATGTTTATTAAAATTAATGTTTACTAAAATGTAATTTTTACTTCAGTTTTTAATTTATTCTGAATCTGATCAAAAACCTTACGTGAGGGCCAAAAACGGAAGGTAGATATAAAATCAGCATAAGTAACTCACTTATAATCACTTATAAAACCTAAATGAACTCTCGAAATGTCACAATTTGTAGACCTGTGTAGTCATTGAATTTTACTATTCCTGTAACAATTTAGTTTCGTTTAATTACCCAACAAGAAAAATAGATAACAAACATTTTACTTAAAACACATTACATTTTAAATCAGGAAAGTCCTGTATAAATAAACCTTCTCACAGTGCGCGAAAATCCTCGCATGTTCCTGCAAATTTACATTAAACGAAAAGCACGGAAATAGGATAGAAATATAAATATTTTCACTGTCAACAAACAAACCACAGGTGGAAATACGACTGCAAAGTTGCACTGAGTTGCCTCTACCTACATCGATTCAAATATTTGAAACCTAATATGCTTGACGGAACATCGGACGGTATATCGGAGCATCACATTTCATATGTATATCCCTTATTATCCCTAAATATTTGATCGACTGCTTTCGGTATTTCTGAAATTTGATCTATTTGTAAATGTCCCATGACGATCAGATAGCTACAAGCTAGGTAAACGCCATGTATGTAGTTTTATTTTTAATATCAAAGCATGTAGTTATCAATAATTTATTGAAGATAGTACTTTATCAGTAAGATAGTTATTATACTCGAGATACCCCTTTGATTATAAAACCCTAATTATCATTTACGGTTTAATTGACTACTTAATTCCGGCCGTAATTACACGGTTTCTCACTTTACGCACCCAATTCGATTAATACGCTATTAAACAGCGTTTTCAGGCTCCAACGAACCCCTCTCTTTGTGTTTGCAGGTAATCGTATTATGTCAATTACTCCAATGAATGGTAAAATGAAAAACTTTACTGTTTAATTATTCATCAAAGAATTAGTTCAAAAGAATATATCTGTTTAAACAATAGATATATTTTTAGATGCCAGTTATGACAATTCCAATGTCATTTTTTTTATTTTGGCAAAAACTATATTTAATTTTTGTATTATATTCGTACAATATCCACGGTTTTGTTATACAATATTTTTTTAAATACCTTTAAAATCTTGTTTGAAGCATTGGGTGGCATATTATTTTTTTTAGATTTTGTTTCAGCTGTGTAGCATAACCTTTTCTAAATTGTAACTCCTTTTAACAAAATCATTTAACAAAAATCAATTCCTCAAACTTTTAAAAGTGAAACGGCATATTAGGGGTTTTCTATTTACCGTTTATAGGAGAGGTTTCTTTGAGAAAGACATAAGTAAAACAAATGTGACTTTATAAACTACAGACATGAGGAGGTTCTCAATGCTCCACACCATCTGAAAGTGCCTTGTACAATAAGGACTAAAACAAATTAAACCAAAAACAGCTATCTCGGCCACATGCCGACGATGAGCGCTGAATTACATGGTGAAATTTGTCGTATTTCGTCTAATCATTTAGTTAGCACTGAAATATTTTGATTCGGATTGCTCGCAGACATGACTGACGAAAAATATGACTTTATTTTTTATAAATATTTTAAAATTGTTCATATATTTTTCACTAACAATCTGACATTGCCCATGTAAACACAATAGATCGCGATTTTAAGTAATAATAATAATAATAATAAACATCTTTACTGATAAAAGCTTACAATTAATTTGGATTAAATTTGTAGACTCCAGGCTATACGCTTCCATTTAACCCTCATCCATTACTATTTTCATATACATATATATGGTATTTCTGTGTACATATATCGTATATTCGTCGGTATTCACTCTGTAAAGGTTTCAATGCGACTGGGTAAAGACCAGGCTATTTACTGCGCACCACGTGGGCGATTCGATATCGCTGTTTTGAGGCTTGCTCCTATGATTGATGAGCTGTAATTCATAATATGTTCATTTTAAGTGTACAATAATAAAGTATATATTTTTAATTATACTCACAAATAAAATATCTCTTTTAATATATTCATATAAATAAAAAGTTAAAAATGAAATGAATTGGCATCACAGTTTTATAGGCAAATATAAAAAGTTTTCATACAAGGAAAAATCCTAGGGAGAATCAGGTAAATGTGGTGTTCATTCAGTTGATCTTCATCGCTCTATTCATTTACTAGGCAATGTGTGGTCAAAGAATAACCCGATATCAACACCTAAATGGAAAAAACCTCCATACTTTTGAAATAAATAATGTTTTATTAGACGTTAATTTATTATTTTATACCAAACTACTGCACAAACAAACTATTTATTGGGCATATTAACTGCACACATAGTTCAGTCTCGTATCTGATTGGTTTTAGACATTTTTGGATTCCTGAGAAAATTTTATGATGAGTTCCATCAAGTTTCCCTATACCTATTTTCAACTGTTTCTTGGATATCTTGATTATTTTGAAGATTTTGAAAGACCTAGCCGTATTTTCAGCACTATGCCTTTTACCCATTTTCGACTAGTGCTAAGCGCTTCTGGGGTAGACGGAAGCACAAGAATGGTACTTTCGAAATCCACATTGACAATTAATTTATCGTCCAAAGTTTTATCACCAATTACATCATTTTCAAAGTTGAAACAGTTCATTATTTTAAATCTGACACCCTGTATATTATTGGATAATCGGATGTAGAATTTGATTCTGCATCAAATCGCTAATTATTTTTTATTAAAAGCCGATGAATCTCTAAAAGTCCTATCTAGTAAGCCTTGATTTTGATAGGAATTGAAACAATGTTGATTATGTCAAAGCAGAATCAGCTCACATATTCGTGAGGTATCTATTTACAGTTCTAGTGATTTTGTTAGTTTTCTCAAGTGTAGTTTAGAATGGAGAATATTGAAGAATATTCCAATAATGATTTGTTAAATTTGTCTTATACGCATGGTGAATGTAAACGAATTGTCAGACGAACATGCAGACTTTTAACGAACGATATCGAGACCTACCAACAATGACTCATGGAAAATTTGCAGGAATCGGAGCTCGGTTCGTGGGAGTGTAAGGGCAACACGAAATCACCGAAAGCCCGTAATAGATAATGAAGATAACGAGGTGAAGGTGTTGGCTTATTTTCAAGCTTATCTACGGAGTTCAACTCCAGCAGCAGCGCTGGATTTGGGTATTTCAAGAGCATCAATCCACAGAATATTAAGAAAACATAAAATGCGTCCTTTTTCTGAGATAATTGTACACAGATTATGTCTTGGTGATGAGGCAAGACGAGTCGACTTTTGCTAGTTCATGTGCATAAAAATGACCGAAGATCCGAGATTTGTTCAAAAGATTATGCGGACTAATGAATCAAAATTCAGCAGGCAAGGAATTATATGTAAATCGCCGAAATAATCACTACTGGGCACAAGATAATCCACACGTCATAAGGGAACATAATCACCAGGACTTTTAGTTTTAATGTTTTTTGTTTAATTATGGACAATAGAGTGGCATATCAAGTGTACGATGAAAATTTGAATGGGGCTAGATATCTGGAGATACTCAGAGGGTTTGTTAGTGATTTCCTAAATGCTCTACCTTCACGTGACAGAGCAAACTCATCAGTTGGTGCTCCAGCACATTCTACTATAGCTGTACACCAGCAGTTGACCTTGATGTTCGAGGATCGGTGGATTGGCCCACAGGGACCCTGGAACTGGCCACCTAGATCACCCGATTTGACGCTCTTGGATTTTTACCTCTGGGGCCGTATAAAAGTACTAGTGTACTCTAGGCCTGTATAAACTAGACAGGAGTTATTAACCTTGTTCATGATGCGTTTACTAATCTAAGTCCTGACTAACTTCGTGGATCTGTTTCGCGAGGAGTATATGACAGAGTTATCTAGTGTTTGAATCAAAATGGCGGTCATATAGAACAGTTATTGTAATTTTACATTCATTTATTATTTCTTGTCATTATGTTCCAATTTTTTTATATTTTTCATTTGTTATTACGTTCTAAATTTTGTTATGTTCCTGTTTTATTTTCATGTTCTAATTAAAGTGAATTTCTGCCGTTTGAGTCATGTTAATTTTATTTCGAAAAACAAACGATGTTTCGGTTTCTGCCAAAAATCACATTAAAATAGAAAATATGGATTAACAAGAAAACCGTTGGAAATAGGTATAGGGAAAGTTATAGCGAATCGATGCAGAATCAAATTGTGCATCCGATCGTGCAATAATATATAGGGTGTCATATTTGAAATAACGAACTTTTTCAGCTTTGAAAATGATGTAATTGGTGATCAAATTAATTGCCAATGTGGATTTCGAAAGTACCATTCTTGTGCTTCAGTCTACTCCAGAAGCGCTTAGCACCAGTCGAAAATAGGTAAAAGGCACAGTATTAAAAGTAAGGCTACGTCCTTCAAAATTATCAAAATAATGGAGATATCTAAGGAACAGTTGAAAATTGGTATAGGGAAGCTGATGAAGCTTCCTGATTAGAGGAAGCTTATCATGAAATGTTCTCAGAAATCCAAAAATGAAATAATATACCGGGTATTCTATTTAAAATAAGGAAGTTACTGGCGACTTCCGGGATAACCGGAAGTGGCATGACCCTGAAAATATTTCAAGATGAAAGAGAATCTTGAATAATCTTGGAGTCCAAAAATTCTGAATTCTGAGTTTTTTCTAACCACGAGAACTTCTAACGAACGGCTATCTTGAGAAACCCTGTATACATTGTACCAAAAAAAAAAAACAACAA
Organism: Rosalia funebris; assembly: GCA_037954035.1. Classification (NCBI taxonomy): domain Eukaryota; kingdom Metazoa; phylum Arthropoda; class Insecta; order Coleoptera; family Cerambycidae; genus Rosalia; species Rosalia funebris. The sequence goes on from JAZFAV010000015.1 coordinate 41,115,438, forward strand.
AAATAAAATGTTCCACATTCTAGAAGCATTGAAAATCGTTTTTGAGGCAAATATAAATAAATTATCTCCCTCTTGAAGCACTCTCTAAGCTTGGATATTAAAAATGTAGTCGATAAAAAGTTTTGAAAACGTGTATGCTTAAGGAAACCATATTTCATGTTTAATAGACCATTAGCTTGATGCTGGAATACTTTTGAACGGCAGCAGTTGTTTTAAATTAAGACGTGTTATTTTTAAACGGTAGCCCTGCTGCTGTAATAAATTGGTTGTACGCGAACGTTTCATGAACTAGAATAAACAGGTGAGAATATACAGGGTGTTAAATTGTTACTATTAACTTTTGAGTACACGTCAAAATAGAAATATGCTACTAGTATATGAATTTTTCATATATATATATATTCCCACGGAAAAACACTTTTTGTGATATATGCCAACAAAGCATTAATTTATATTTTCATCTATGCTGAATAAAATATTAAACTAAGGTTAAATGTAATGTATAATATAAGATTTCTATCCATATTATATACATATATTAAAAATGTTATATTATTCTCTGACTACAATTCAAATAATTAATTTTTCTTAATACAATCTCCGACTTCAATACCTTGAATGTCATAGAAATCAATTTATACAATTGTTTTTACATCCAACTTAACGTATTTTTTAAGTTTACAAACATGCCCCTATTGCCATTTAATACAATAATAGTCATTTTTGATAAATCGTGGAAAGGGCAATAGTTCGTACATTGCCCATCCGTTAAGGTTTTAGTCATTTAATAGTAATAAAATTCTCATATTCTTGGATAATTCATTGGATCTGTTCGTAATTCCTCTGTAACTCCTCGTGTAGATTTGAATTAATGCAGGTCAAAGTAATTCAGTTTAGTTTTGTCATCGTTAATATAGCGTGGGTCATAGGAACCTGGCGGTTTTTGGTTGGAGTATACTCGCGATTGGTTTATCTGACGTTGCGGAGGTTGAGGGAGAAGATAGGGTATCTGACGCCATTTCAATAATGATGGATCAGTGAACCGAACAACACCGTGCGTTCGTAACTGAAACGTTATTTAATAACGACGAATCACTTATTACAATCCAGCGATTGTTTAGCATGCCTTCCCCTTGCCACGGTGCAGTCACCAGTGATAACACCATAAAGCTATAGGTTTCAAATTTTCGACAGGGTGGTTTTGCATTGAAGAAAAAGTCACCAGATGCCGTTCTTACAGTATGAACTCCTGAAACAATTAATAATGTTTGAGCTGCACTTTATCAAAATTCATGCTGTTCAGCCAGAAGATGAGACTAACTTTGAGTTATCTGGTTGTGTAAATAAACAGAATTTTCGATGTTGGGCACTCGCAAACTGAAATAATTGCGTCAGCATTCTGTTCATAGCCAGAGGGTAACTAATTATAAACATCACTGGGCATTATTGACCCCTACTTCTTTGAAAATAATGCAGGCCATACCGTTACAATAACATCAGACTGCTATGTCAAATGCTTCGTAACTTCTTGGAGCTATAATTACGTCAACGTGGAATCAGTCGAAATGCCGTATGGTTCCAATAAGATGGTACAACTTTCCACACGGCAAGGGTAACAATGGCTGTGTTGCTTGAAATGTTTCATCCATTATTTTCCCTAAACGGTGATATTCATTATCGTGCCCATTATTCCGATTTAACATTTTGCGACTGGTTATGGGATTATCTTACAAGCAAAGTGTACACTCCGTGATCCGTTAAAGTATCGAAGACTTAAAACAAAGAATTTGGCATGAAATTATGACAATTCTTGAAGCAATGATCGAGCAAGTAACAATAAATGTTCGAAGCCGTCTAGACCAATGTTTCCTGAATAGTAGCACATAATACATATCTTACTGATGTCCCTTTTAAAAAACAATGTGGCACAATAGTGGGCTTAGAATAACAATAATATACCAATAAAAAATTAATCTGGAAAGGTTCTATTTAATTAAAAAAAACTTATCAGGTTCCTGTGCCCCACCCTGTATATAAATTATAGGTAGTTGTTTAAGTATACTGCCGCCAATAATGAATCATGTAAGTATGATAGCTGAATACATAAAATTAGTATTTTAAACAGAATATTGTATTTTCCTGATCATACATGTAATATGATCTCATGCTTTCCTATTTTCGTCGATAGAAATTTGAGATATGAATTTTTAAAACTTACCTCTACTTATGCTCAAGATAAAATTAACACTGAAATGACAGAATGGTGTAAGATTTCAGGGTACTTAATCACCGTTGAAATGTCGACTCCTCAGGGGAGTTGAAGAAATTCGAATAGAGATGTTGCTTCTACATTTCCAACTATGGTCGGTGATATACTTACTTATAACACACTTATATAACACACTTATAACACACTTATATAACATAAAATATAAAGATGAAACTATTTTATGATTTATAACTACAAATTAGTTCCTGTTAAGAAGATATTTAAGACATTTCTAATTGTATTGAATTTATAATAGACAGTAGACTTTGTAATAAAATCCATAGTTAGAAATGATTGAGATCATAAATTATTTAGTAACAAAATATTATAATCAAAACCAGAAGTACGAAGAGAGTTCCTAGAAAGATATTTGAATTAACAAAAGTAAAGATGAAACCTATTTCAAAGGGAATTTCCATAAAGGAATAATTGCTTTACTATTATAAATATGTATTTTGTTACTATATTTGTACAAGTATGTGATTGTAGTTTCAGATTTATTAAGCCGTTATCAAGCAAAATAAAAAATAGGATGGGTTGTCAGTTTTGTGGTGCACATACTGTTATAACAAACATGCTGTGTGCCTTATTTCCTTGTGAAATAAATAATGAGCGACCACCTACTGAAAAATAAACTACCATCTGGTATAATGTATTTAAACTTTTTGTCATTCAGTATTCACACATTCAGGATTAGTAAAAAAAAAATAGGCATATTTTGGATTTTAACGAAATCAGAAATGAATCGAAATTCTGTGCGCAGTTCTTTATTGAACTACTAATAAGGTATACAAAATATTACTTTTGCAGTGATTAATAACAAAATAGCCTCTGCACAGCATTTCTCCTTTGACATATTTTTTTCAGAAAGGTCCACGGTTGATAACGTAGCTTACAATATTTTTGACTTGCAACAAGAAACCTAATTTGGTTAGATTATATATAAAAACAGCCAAGAAGCACGTAGAATTTTTTTATATCTCAATTCTTGCCAGTGAAAATGGAGAATGTTTTAAAAATTTGGCATTTTGTAAAAACTTAAGAAGTACGTAGGATTATTTATATATCGATTTTTACCAAAATGGCGTGTTCTTTTAAATTTGTCAATAATTTTCGGAAAAAATCATCAGATAATTGTTCATAACAAAAAAACTATGCAACACAAAAATCCTACGTACTTAACGTAGATTAGTACAGTTAATTTTTCAAAACAATTGGTAAAAATTTGTTCGAGTTATATTTCTGTCCAGTTTAAAAAAAGCGTTTACAGTTTTCAGAATAATAAAATCAGACAATTCTTACATACCTCTAATCTGTGATGGATGCACCATACCATGACTTGCACATTGATGTCCTGTTCCTCTGTTTTCTTTCTGAGCACTCTCAAACCGATCCATATGTCTTAGAGGCGAAGGGCTCTAAAGGAACTATGAACGGACCGATAGGGGTTGCTGCAGAATTTCAAATTGGGGTACTTAAAAGTTCTGATCGCTGATAGTGTTTTAGTATATATATTTAGTGCCTAGAGGTCTTAGTATATACTTTAGTATATACTAAGACCTCTAGGCACTCTTTAAGCAAAAGAAAATTGAATTTTTCTAAAATTCCCCTTGAATCATGTTCGCTTGAAGGTGCCTATCAAAGTAGCAGACATGAAACATCCTTGTTAGTCTAAATTATGAACTACCTACGTGAGTTAGCAGTCTGTATGGCACAATTTAACTTCTCGAGGTGCATTTCGCAAGCCAGCTTGGCATCATCGGGAGATGATTAAAATTCAATATTATTGAACTAAAGAAAGGAGACTTAAACATTGAGTAAATTTTGGTTATGGAAATCTTGATAACTGGTGTAAGGTAATGAACAGCAAGAAACAATTAAACAATATAAATTTTAATTATATTAAAATGATATACAATATACTTATAACAATAAATCTGCTATACCTATACAAAACAAAATATCAATTACAGCGTGAACGATGGACAACAACAGTCATTACACTAACAATTATTGTTTTTCTCCAACAGACTATTTTTTATGTATAAGTACAGATTACACTAATTCACCTCCGCCTTTTTGGCTGGAGGTACAGTATTAGTTATATGCTAAAATTTATAATGTCTATTTTGATTACAACATTTCATAACAAAATGGACGGTGTAAACAATACACATTAACAATAACGCTTGTTGGGCCAATACGGAATGTCACCGACCCAAATACTAAATAATTTAGAATGCACAGTATGGCATTCTTTACGCTACACTAGAAATTGACTACGAAATAATCAGTTAGTATTTAGTTCTGTAACGCTAAAAATAGGTATGCACTATCGACACAGAATGTAGTGACACTTTCGATCTGTCCAACTGAGAGATAAATAACAATTAATTAATTTCAGACTTAATTATGCTGATCGTCCTAAACTAGTCATAGCTTTATCGATCAAGAGCATAATTGACTCTGATATTAATTTATTATTGTCTATATTTCGGGGGCGCATATTGAAAAATGTATTTCATTACTTTATTTCTCGATAGTACATAGGTTTCGCCAACTTGTAATATGGTTAACAAAATTTGGGTCATTTCACGAAGAGTCTACCTGAAGATGTAAAAATATCTTCCCAATATGAAAAAATATCCTGTACAATTCTTTAACAATCTTCATAACTAAATCGATGAAAAATGTTTAAAAATAAATTTCAGTGGAGTGCAACTATTTCAATAGAATGATCATGCAACAGTGGTTGCCTTAATATAGTGGTTGCCTTAATACTAATCTAATAAAAATATGTTAGCAGATTTTATTGGAAATTTGTTTACTTTAAACCACATTTTTAATAGAATACACCAATTTTATGTAGTTTCATATTAATTTTCCTGCAAATTTTTATATATTTAACTATTTTCGGCTATTCTTATTAAGTAGACATACATTTTTATTATGTAAGCCCCATTATTAATTCCTTGTTAATTTTACTTCATGCTGATGGTCATATTTAGTTTTTAATACAAATTATTTTAAAATGATATTTGCCCCACGTTGTACAGCTAATTTAATAAATAGCACAGTATATTTACTAGCGCTCAATGTCTTTCATAATATACCTGAAAGTTACCAGACGCCCAACTAGTTTATCACTTTTCGGTCTCTTTACAAAAATAATTACTAGTAATACCTTAATGCCATATGTACATTATTGGAAATTTTAATATATCCTATATACACCAATATATAGAATATAAATAAATCCTGTTACTGGACGTTCTAAATTTGATTTCTTTCGAAAACTAGGCGGTAATTATTAATTTAATGGTATAATTTCGAAAATGACCCTTATAGCCTTAATACTAATCTTAAAAGTTATGATATACTGCAGATAAGACCTATTTTGATAACTTTTACAAACTTTGAATAGTATTTCAAAAATGTTATAGCTATGTACACAGTTGATTATATACATTCGTTATCCAAACTTACTAATATAATTGCAAGTGTTAAAACTTTAATATATTTATCACAGTCTCAAAGAATTTTTTTAAGCTTTCATTCGTTCCCTCGTCGCACGTACCCATTTGCCTGCACAAGATCTATCGCTCCCCAAGGAAGTGTGGAAAAAATCAAATAATGTTTTGGAACCGTATTTTGATTAATACAAACTTGACGTAAGTACAGTAGTAAGTTTGTTTATTTTTAGTGATATATGTATTGCACCATCCCAACCACCATGAAAATAGTATTTACAAAATTACGTGAAAATAAGGAAGCTTAAATATACTTAATACAAACTAAACCGATAAAGAATATACACATATACAGTGCCAGCAAAAAATTACTGGGCATACTATGAACTTCATAAATATACTGCCCAACAATAAAATTGATGAAAGTAATTTTTTGAGCAGTGTATAAATATCGTAACTTGAACTTAAATAGACTAGTATAAATATTGTAAATATAGGCAAAATCGACTGTGGTGTCGAAAATATTAAAACTCGATGTATGTTGAATATGTATTTAAAACTAAGTGCAATTATTTAGGAGGCGTGCTTTATTCTAATATGAGAGAAGCTGCTCTATCAGTGCTCGGGTTAGTTTTTCTCAGTTTTATAGTTGCAAAATTATTAGACCTGCAAAGAACCAACACCAACATATTAGAATTTTCCAGAAGAAAAAAAAATTAAAAAGAGGTGCATGCGTTGTGAGTACATATGAATAAATTAAACAAAAATACAATGGCACATGCACAACAGCAAGCAGTTATGTTCTCATTTATCACCTGCGACCTAAAAATCGATTACAGTAATATTCCTGAAGAATTTTAGATGCCCTATTAGTACTGTATATAGTTAAGACTATTAGGATATTCGACAAATATTCAAATAATGTCAAACAAAAGTAGTTCGTGATTATTCACACTTTTCACATTCAATATATTTTGCAAAATAGTCAAATCTATTTCCTTGGGGAAGTGGCTGTCGAGTCCAATCCCCAGAGGTCATACCAAGGCCCGTACATATTCCCATTATGTGGCGATTTCTCGTCGAACTTCGAATTATATTCCGGGTTCTTCAGCCTCCTCTGTAGCGTTTCGCCGTACTCCATCAGTCCTATATCCTGATCGTATTTGCTGTGTGCCGAATTATTGCTATTGGTTTTGGTCAGTTTGGTCCTGGGTAGGAACTGTCGGTTTTCGACAGCGTCCGACAATTCGTCGTTCGTCGAGTCGTAGTATTTCATATTCTTCTCGCGTTTATCGGCATCCGTTGACCTCCTACCGTTCGTCATGGTCCTAGTTTCTCTACCCCTCTGATCGGTATCGGAATCGATGCTTTCATAGCTTGGTCGACCGCGCTTTTCTATAGTGTTACTTCTGTTATTCGTCTCGTTGTAGTATCGTCTTTTATCCTGACCGTTTGTTTCATTGGTGCGTTTGGTGAGAGTTTGAGAATAATATTTATCGTCTACTCTTTCCTTTTCACCATTCTCGTCATTTTGCACCTCGATACCAAACGTCTTAAAGCTACTCGTTTGCCTTTTATCCTGATGGAAGGAAATTATCTCGTCGTCCTCTCTATCTGGGCTGATCTTAATCGAGTTACTCCTCTCAATCCTCATATTTATACTATTTTTCTCTTGTACGGTGTTTCTTGGTTGACCGTTCCTAACATTCTTGTTTGGAGAGTATTTGCTACTTTTCGATAGCTTCTCCAATTTCTTTCCTAATTCTGCTACGTTAGGGAAACGGTTGTCGTTTTTATTCACTTTTTGGTCATCCACCAAAATGCAGTCATACGGATCGTCGCTGGTCATGTCAGATTCTGCCTCAGAATCTGTACCAGATATGTCGTCACTATACTGCTGTAATATATTCTTCCTGTTCACGGTTTTCAACATTAAACCGTCACCGTCATCGTCGTAGAATTGGTCATCGAAACTAGGTTTCTTCGCCTTTTTATAGAGGTTTTCAAAATCTTCGTTGTCGTCTTTCGGTGCTTTCTTAACCGATTCTTTTTGCCTGTGTTTGTCGTTGAAGCTTCTGCTGTGCCTGATTTCTTTGGATTTGGTTTCTTTATGTTTGTCTTCGGCAGTGCTTTCTTTGTTATTAACGTTGTTATTGTTAATAGTTTTATCAGAATCATTGGATTTATCACGACTTGGTCGTCTTACCCTATCCTGACTGTTTATTTTTCTTCTCTTGTTTGCCTTTTTATCATTAACGTCTACTAAATCTCTGTGCTTCCATAGGGCCATGCCCTCCAAAATCTCGTTGTCGGAGGAGTTCTTGCCGAACTTCCAAAACGACTTCGTCCTTTTCACTAGGTTCTTTTTCTCTTTAGTTAAAACTTCAGGATCGTCGGACATGTAGAAACGATTCGAATCGACCAAGTTACAGTGACTTCTTGATGGTTTAATGGGACTGGATTTCCTAGCACTCTTCATCGCGTTGTTCATGGTATTGTTATTGTTATCTCCTTTTATTTCTTTTACTATTCTTCTTCTATATAAACAACAAAGGCAATATAAATTAAATAAAAACACAAGAAGCTGTATACTACTAATCTAGCGACTACCGTTAGGCCTCTTACTTCGAATGTGTGCTACAGTGTAACTACTACTACTACTATACACAAGTGAGAAATTGTTAAATAATTGCGTATGTACAAATGAATTGCTATGTTGTCAGTTTAATTTGCCCCCTTGTAATTATTAATTATATTATATAATTGAAAGAAATTTATTCACCTACCAACAATCATGACCTGCAAATAATCGTTGTTGTTACTAGAAATATATTATATACGGGGAGCAAGGAAGCGAACTGTTCTTATCAGTTTTTTTAAATAAAAAAACTGATAAGAACATGCAATCAAGAAAATGCAGAAGTATGAAAGAGAGTAATGCATTAATTAGTAATGCATGTCCGATGAATATTTCGAAAAAATACTTCCATATGGTGAGCTTTCATGTCTCGCATCTGACGTGTTGTTGCTGAAGAATCTAAAAATAATATGTTTTGTCATTTATATGCACAATTCCATTTCCTTCGCTATTGTACTCTGGTTGCAAAAAAATGCATAACAATCATGTGGTCTTTTAAAGAAGAAATTAAAACTCTTAAACTTATTGTAAAAGTTACTTTCTCACATTCAATTCATTCATGGTAACATATTTTATACATATCAGTAAAATGTCGTTTTCATCAGGAAAAATTAATAAAATTCAGTTCATCCGCGAGCAGAATAACGAAGTAATAGGCCTAACTGCAAATCACTAATCGGCAACATAATTAAATCATATACATTTAGCATGCTGGACAAATAAAATTACGCTGGCCTGGCTGGAATAGAAAGATACACTGAGCGAAATATTCTCTTATGGTATATTATTAAAAATCATGATATTTGGCTCGTTTCATGAATTTTCCATATTATTTATATCATTATACAGTACGTTAGAATAGTTTGAAATAAATTCGATATATTTAATGATGTTCATTGTTCGCAAAATCCTGCGTAAATATTAGAAATTTTCACAATTGATTTTGAATCGATCCGATGAGTGCTGTAGATTGGATACCAAATAATAAAAGCATACTATCAACCAACAATTTCTATAGTTTCGATAGAGACACGACTAATAACACAATCTTATAAATATGGGGAAAGCACAATTAGCCAAACCAGCGAAATTTTAATCCGTCTCAAAAATTAAATAGCGTACGCCGAGCATAGGACAACTAACTTACCGACTGGGCAACTTCGTTTGTCCGGGGATGGAATCGTCATCGGAATAATCAATTTCCGGCTGCGGCGGCGGGTCATTAGAAAATCCGGAGTCATTACTACTGTGCAAGGATACGTTTCCGACAGGACCGCCTGAAAAAGGAAGTAACGGTTTAATTACCATCATGTTTACACGGCAACTCGTGAGAAAATCAGAATTTAGAAAATAAAATCCATTTTCTTTCTTCTTCACTTCAGACAGAGTCCACTTATATCATGTCTGTATTATTCAATTTGTCTCTCCCACAAGGCACTCACCGATCTTTCCACCTTTAGTTTGGAGGTGTAGGGGTAATGGCGTCACGGTCGTTGGTCTATCGGACCTACTGGGAGCTGGGTGGGTAGAGTATGGACCGGAGGCGGAAGAAGAGAAGTTGAACGTGGAAGCAGACGACTTGATACCCGCTGTGGAGTAAGGAGACTGGAACGTGGAGGTGTCCATGTTGCTCTTCATAGAGAAGTTGGTGCTTTGAGATTGGGTGATGCCGGTCTTCTGGTATGGCAGGGACGGTGTGGGTACTGGGGCTGGCAATGCTGGCGGGGGAATGTTGTTAGAACCTATCGCTCGACGAATCTGAAAGAGATATTCTTTGAAACCCTTTTGAAAAATAAATAATATATAAGTGAATTTAGTTTCCTATATATCTATATACGTTCTAAAGGGTGTTACAATAAGAAGATAAGGATTGAATTACGCGTCATTTTGGCTATCCTGGTTCGATAGGTCAGCAATTCTGAGAGGTCGATAGAAGACAGACAGGAGTTAGTAAATGTGGAGCGCTACACAACACAACAACGGTACTTATTGTTAAACATTACTATCAAAATGGTGAAAGTTTAGTTGCTACGATTCGTAAGGTTCATTTTCGGTAAAAATAATGTTCTAAATTTATCAACTGTGAAAAGAATAAGCGAAAAATTCGAAAGAACTCGTTCGGTTATTGATGTGAAATACACGATACGAGCTCATTGTGGTCCTTCAGAACAAATCGTCACGGCAATTCGCGAGAGTGTGGCCGAGAGTCCCGGGACCTCGATTCGTCATCGTGCACAAGAGTTGGACATTTCAACAACCACACTTCACCGTATTCTTACTAATATTTGTATCTCCATGCTTACAATGTCCAACTGACTGGACAACTACTGTCAACAGACCATGCACAGCAAAGAAAGTTCACTAATTGGATCGTTGAATAACAAGAAGTGCATGTCGATATTGTGGACAAAATCATTTTCAGCGACGAGGTCCATATTCACCTTGATGGCTTCGTTAATAGGCAAAATTACCGCATTTGGGGCTCAGAAAATCCACGAATGCTTCATAAGGAACAAATGCATCCCCAACGCATGAAATCGAATCATTGTAATAGTAAACGACGGATGTTATCGTGGTATGATAACCCAGCTCATTGTGCCTTAATTAGAAGATATTGCTCTTAAGACATGTGGTTTCAGCAGGACGGTGCAAATTACCATACCACCCGTGAAACAGTGATCATATAGTAGTAGTAAGGGAGACGCTTCAGCCTGGGAAAATTCTGAAGAAGTGATCATATAGTAGTAGTAAGGGAGACGATTCAGCCTGGGAAAATTCTGAAGACCGTGGGAACTTTTTGTTCCTTTGATGTTTGCCGCCGGCACGTATCATATTGAGATCAAAGGATGCCGCCAGAGAGGTGTTAGCATCAAAGGTGACAAATGACATATCAATTACAATCAATTAACAGTCGGCGGGGGCCTTTAGCGGCATATATCAAAGGAACCGCTAAATAGGTGTGATAGTTCTCACGGTGGAATTGTTTCCTCGGTGGTCGAAGACTGTCAATGGGGAGGCTTCAATTTTATTTCAATACTATTTAAAAAAAGTCGGACTATTGGAGGAGTCGAACCCGCAACCTCCGGGTTCCTAGTTGAGCATTTCAGCGATGAGCTATCGAAATCTAAAGTTCACAGGTGCCTAATGTTATATATACAACAGTTTTTCATGAGTCTATTCCCGATTTGATGACCAGATATGGCCGCCATGATCTTGCGATTTAAGACCTATGAACTTTTTTCTGTGACGTTTTATGAAATGCCAGGTTTACACCAACAAGCTTACGACCACCCAAGTATTGAATACCAAATTTGAATGCTATATCAATGAAGTACTGCCACATTTATACAAAATTGTTATTGAAAGTTTCGCCAGAAGAGTACACGTGTACCAGTAAATCCGTGGAGGTCATTTTTTAGATGTGTTATTCCATAAATAATTCTCAAATATTTATATTATAAATCAATAAATATTTCAAGACTTTGCTAAAGGAAATCATGTTTTATTTAAAATTAACATCTTCCGCTCTTATTGTAACACTTTGATTGCTGTAAAGTCTATGCACAAGGTGAAAACCTTACGTACACTGGAATAAATTATGTAAACTCGAATATAAAGGATTTTAACAAAAATTCGTAAAACAGTTAGGTTTTAATTAAGCTTCCTACACTTAGGGTGTAAAAACCTGTATTTATCTTCATCCTGGAAGATGTGAACCCACCTACTTTTTTTCTATTAATGTACGCCTATATCGAGTATCACATCATTTGTATAGTTTACTTCATCGCTATTTGCCAAATAAAACTCTCAAAACATACCGTGGTTTATTTTTATGGCTAGGCTCAGGTAGACTGTTCCGTTTATCGGCAAGATAAGAGAGTTTTTTATTTGGCAAATAGCAATGAAATGAATAGTAACGTCGCATCGAGAGCAATATAAGGCACATTTAGTTTTAAAAATGTTTCAAATTATTATCTGAAAACAATTCATTATTCATATTTTTATGACAAATATCACCTCATCATGAAAGGTATACAGAATGTGTATCGATTTTATCTTTTTGGCGTTTTTTATTATGTACTTAAAAGAGGCAAAGCACTTGACAATGAAACCAAATTATGTAAATGTATTTATGAAAGTACCGTGACAACATCTCGAACACTGACTCATGATTTTAATATTAGGCATACCACAAACCTTGTCAAGGCACCCTTAAATGCCTTTTGGAATTGCTCCCTACAAAGGTACCTTTATATAATACAAATTGTTTAAGAATTTACTGAAGATTATTTGGACGCAGAATTAACTTCTGTGAGATAATTATGAAACCTATTATATTCAAATTTCCTTCAAAAAGATTTGTTTTATTGTGTCTCTCTTTCCCTATAAATTAGATCCAGATCTGCCTAACACCAAAATATGGGTTTAACAAGGTGGAGCATCGCACAATGATGTCGTAACCATCCGTCAATATTTGGACGAGTTATTTCTAAATAGGTGGATTGGAAGACGAGCAGTGGCGAAGCGTCCATTAAGGCTGTAAAGCTAGCTGAATGCACATCATTCCTCGAGTACTCCCCTCTCCCCTCACGGCACCGCGAATCTCAATGGAGCCCGTTAAAACCAAGGCGACGGACGGACAGTTAGCCCAGCCAGCGCATACGCATTGCCGGTTACCGGCATGCCGACGCAAAGAATGATGTGCAATCCTGCCAGCCTCACAGTCTTAATGGCGACTTCGCTACTGAAGGCAAGGTTCAACTAAATAGCTGCGAAGGTCTCCGGACTTTACCTCACTTGATTTCATTTGTGGGGGTACTTGAGAAACTTGAGGTTATTAAAAAAACCCTGACAACAATAAGTTTCAGCGGTAAATATTTAGATATGAACTCAGGCAGACGTCTCCGTAGATCACCATCTTTTTGTCAATAAATTCACTACATAATAAACTACTAAATAAACTATTTTGAATATTCCTTACGACTAAATAATCACTACTTAAATTAAGGAAAATTAATCTTTTTTCCTTTTATCTGTAATAATGTGAAAAATTAGAAAAATAAAATATAAGTTGTATTCCTATCGACACAAGCTTTCAAATAGTATCACTCAACGTACCCTTCTATTTGAAAAGGAAAGTTGGGGGCAGTTACATTACCCAGGGCGAAGACACCTAAAGGTCATTAGTCCCTAAGTATGCGCAATGGAAATGAAAAACGATCTACTTCAGGAATATTGAAATCCTGAATATTCGAGAGATACAACCTAATCCAGTACGGTTTCCAGCTTACTTACATAGACAACAGAAAATGACATTTGAAGTACGATATGTACAATGTCGCTTTACTTTGTTTTCTTAAATATCTAGTTATGTAGACACATATTGTGCCATGATACATTTTACTTTGATATGCCGTAATCAAATCCCTGAAACACGGAAATGAAAAAGGCTGTAAACTCTATATAAATTACATATTTCCGTAGACGAATACGTTCTTCATTGTGCACTTCATTAATATCGTTTTAATCTCGATGTCAGGGAAGTTTACCTTCAGGAATAGTGTCTAAAGCGCATACTATAAAAAGCAAAGCTTTGTGTCGTACCTAAAGTAAATCAAAAACTAATTAACAAGTTGAAAAGCTATTATAACGATAATGAAACTAGCTGAGCTTTCTGAAATATCAATATTTCTAACGTGATTGCTTTGAATGCAATTCTAAATATTAAATAATATAGACACTCGCATTTATATAGTTATAGAGATTAATTAAATACTGATGATTGACCTCCTTAATGTATCTGACAATAGTGAATATAGGTGTTATAAAAGTCACATTTTACTTTTCCGCACTCCACTATACGCGGAAGAGTAATGTAATCGTGTAAAACAATTTTTTCTTGGGTTTATTTTTCGGTTTTCGGCCTATAAACAAAAAACTCAACTAAATAGTGTCGCATCGATCCAGTTTTGACTGATTCTGATCGGGGACGTCTCCCAGACGACACCTATTGATTTTGAGGTGGATGGGACACACTCCACCTTGTTCATGAGTTATGAGAAAGCACGATTGTGGACTATTTGAAAAATTGTTTTTGTTAGCACGATAACTCAACTAAATCGTGTCGGATCGATCGGGTTTTGACTAATTCTGAGCGGGGACATCCCCCAGACGACACCTATTAATTTTGAGGTGGATAGAATAAACCCACCCTATGAGAAAGCACGATGGTAGACTATTTGAGCAATTTTTTTTGTTAACAGGATAACTCAACTAAATCGTGTCGGATCGATCAGGTTTTGACTGATTCTGATTGGGAACGTCTCCCAGACGACATCTATTGATTTTGAAGTGAATATAACATACTCTACCATGTTCATGGGTCATGAGAAAGCACGATGGTGGACTACTTGAGAAATTGTCTTTGTTAGCACGATCACTCAATTAAATCGTGCAGGATCAATCGGGTTTCTACTGATTCTGATTGGGCACATATACCAGACGACATCTATTAATTTTGAAGTGAATAAGACATGCCCCACCCTGTCCGTGGGTCATGAGAAAGCACGATGGTGGACTATTTGAAAAAAATTGAAAAAAGTAAAACTGTCGCATAAAACACATATTCTGCATTTATGTGTTGCTTTATTTTTTCTTGGCCACTCAATTTTGAGATAAAAATGTTCTGCGTGCGGAAAAGTCCGTTTTAAGGTTTTAAAACTATTTATTTTAGTTTATTTTAAGAATACGCTACTATAATACATGGCTGCTAATATATCTTGTGTCATCGTAATATACATGTAGGTAACCTCTGAATTAACTCATGTTTAGCGACAAAAGCTGTGGATCTACCACGACTAGCGTTCCTACTCTACCTGTTTAGCATTATTAGATGATCTGTGCAAGTGTAAGGTATCGCCAAACATACGAGGACTGGGTTGATCTAACGTGTTGTTACCAGATGTCGGTCCGGAACTCATAGAAGACGACATCATGTTGTTGCTAGCGGTTGGAGTTGCTGCAGTGTTCGCGTGTTGAGAAGATCCACCTGCGTCACTTCTGTGTGCTGGCGATCTGCAAAAAGGAATGAATATACAATATTTACATTCATAAATCTGGTGATTTGATTAGACTCTGTTAACAACTAAACAAATAACCTATTGCTATTTTCTGTAAGTGCTGCATTAGTGGTGTACACTCGGTAATACTGCGGCAGCTGAGATACCATCACGTATATTTAAAATATTTGAATCTGTGTAACTTCTGTCTACGTAATTTCTTCTGAACCTATGTTATTTGTATTTATGTATGTTGAGTTTGCCATCATATTTACTATTCATTTCATCGCTATTTGCCAAATAAGAAACTCTCTTATCTTGCCGATAAACAGAATAGGCTACCTGAGCCTAGCCATAAAAATAAGCCAAGGTATGTTTTGAGATTTTTTATTTGGCAAATAGCGATGAAATAAACTATAATCAGCTGTTGTTTTGTGTTTGTGATATTGTAAATATTTTTATATATCTCGTTGCTGTTACTGTAGTGAAATACGCTGAAAATTTGCAGTAATATGTGTGTGCCCATGAGCAAGCTTATATGAGTAAATAATTTCATTATTTACGTAAACAGTGTAATACATAAGAAAGGAGGTTTTAAGTCGCTTCAATCGCATCTCCGAATTTACTAGCCAATAGAAAATATTAACTTAAACACATCAAGGGTCTCTACTTTTTCGTAACGGTGTCTTAGATATATTTTCTACAGATCGTTTCCTCAAAAATGTGTACTAATTTGATATATATTCGATACACATAAGAAACATTCTCGAACGCAGTTGTTCATAACCTAAAGACTCAATATCATCAGGAAGGAACAATTTCATCAGGAAGCTATAGACAAAAAACCACCAAACTACGAGTAGAAAACCTGTAGACTACCTCTCAACATATGACAAAATTACCATTTCCGAAAGTCAACAAGAACACACAGACATTGCATATCGAACCATCCATAAAATCAACAGTCTGATTCGTATAAAGCAACGGCTCGTTCGCGAAGGTAAGTTGAGCGAATATAAATACCGAGAGTTGAATAACAGTAGGCGGTATTCAAGTGGCAAGTAGCCAATTAAGCAGTCAGCAAGTGACGAGTCAAGCGCAAAGGTTAGTGCGTGAAATGACTTACCAACTCACCCAGACCAAGTGCATTTCCGCCACGAAACGAGTCACTGCAATCGCGACTAGTAGTAATAATGAAAACTAACGCAGAGACACAGACAGGACAACCTTCGTCTTTTGTGAGGGAGTCCTTTATGGACCCAACCGTATCTTCCGCGACACTCACCACGTCTCTCTGCAAGGAACAATGGCATCTTCTTCGATGTAGCAGTATCGAATATGCTTCCACAAGAAACAAAGTCTTCCATTAAAGACCAACCATGTCTACCATGATGTCTCAACATCGAAACAGCTTCCATTGTGACCCTAGTCCATCGACAAGGACTAGTTGGATCTTTCGCAACTGGCACCAAAGACTGAGATTCTCGGAAAGTGAATCCAAAGATTCCAAAGACAGAAATGAAAGCATCGATTCACCTTGAACACACTCACGCACAAAATCAAACGAAAGGGACATCCTCAAGAGCGAAATCAAACTACCAATGCCATCAGTCCCCAGTGAACTAACAATCAAAACTAAAAGCCAGGATTCACATGGTAGGAGGGCGTGGTTTCTAGAGGAATATCGGCGCCCGTTTACCGACTAGCCAATCAACCACATCCTGAAGTTTACAAAACATCTTATAGGTTAAATTCGCCAAATTAAAACATATTTATAGTAACAGCGTTGATACGGGTCTACTACATAACTTCAGGGACCATTTTAGCTATGCATATGTTACATCTTGGTTGTCTTTATGTTACGTCTTGGATGTCGAATGGTCGTTCTATTATATAAGGAATTTTTTTCACCACATCGTACCTACATTGCTCCTAGAAACGATTAGAACTTACTTATGTATGATTGCAATTTATCAAGCAACTCAGTCAAGCTGTAATTATAATTTCCTTTGTTTTTTAACGTTCCAATAAATTATAACATTACATTTTAATAATACGAGAAACAGAAACTACAGTTTCAACAACAATGTGATACTATTATCTGCGAGATGACAAATTCGTTTAAGTTCTAGAAAAGAATCCATATCTTTTACTGACAAATATCTCAAGTAAATTACAACGGCGAAATTACTTTCGTAAACTTATGAAGTTAGTTTGTTTCCAACTTCGAAATAACAACAAAGATCGACTACATATATTATTTATATTATGTACAAGATTTCGTAGAAGACATTTCGCAAGCAATTTCTTATGTTTGTCTCGACGTAAATCCGTCTTTTTGTATATGGCAGCGCGGCAAACCAAATCTCGATAGAGCCCTTTCGGCCCTGGTTTAAATCGATTCCTCCTCATACATAAATATTAGCTATAAACTGCTCAAGGAATTTGAGAAAGTACTTATAAGGTGGGATCACAGAGACGCCATATGTTGAGAACAAATCGCCCCTTTTCTAACGTATATTACAGAGAAGAATGTGGTACGATTTTTCTTTATGTGACGTACAGGGATGATAAAAAAATTTGCGCATAAATATAATAACATTTGACAGAATAATAATATTTTAAAGCAACACAGACTTAATGAATTTTTATTATTAAGTTAGGTAGAAGAACATTTTCAGAACGAATTGATTTTAAATTTATTTATAAGCAAAACCCCCAATTAAAGCAAAATATTGTAAGTTAAAAATTAGTGATGTCACACATTCAAAGCAAAAAGCCAATGGGCCCCCTCATGCATGTCAATGAGAGACCAGAGATAATTTGTACAAAATGTATGGTTATATTTTCAATTCCATCGACTTTTTTCGACTAAAAAACATTTTTTTGAGAATAAATGTGAAAAAATACGTATGGACATAAGAGAAGCTGCCACGTTCAACGGCGCCTGAGGTTTTGCTCTAAATTCGAGGGTTTTCCGGGTAAGTATGAATTTCGAAATTGTAACAGACTGTTTCTGGTTTCACTATAAAGCCGACAAATTCTCGTTAAAACAAAGATTTATGCCGTATTTTGGATGTCGATTTACGTAAAACGCGGTGTAATCTGTGTCGACTTTAGGACTTTTGTATTTTGTACAAAATGTAAAGCTTTAGTTTTTCGACTTCATCGTTTTTTTTTTTCGACTAAAAACATTTTTTCGAGAATAAATGTAAAATATCCGTATGGACGTAAGAGAAGCTGCCAAGTTCAACGATGCCTGACGATTTTCTTTCTCTGGGTAGGTATGAATTTGAAAATTCTGAAAAACTTTTTCCGTTTTTTAACAAAACCGACAGATTCTTGTTACAACCAAGATTTACGCCGTATTTTGGATGTCGATTTACGTAAAATTCAGTGTAATCTGTGCCGACTTGAAGACATTCGTATTTTTCACAAAATGTAAGGTCCATCCAAGGTCCAAAATGTAGAGTCCATTGATTTTTTTCTACCAAAAAACGTTGTTTCGAGAACAAATGTGAAAAAATTCATATAAATGTAAGAGAAGCTGCCAATTTCAACGGCGCCTGCGAATTTGCTCTAAATCCAAGGGTTCTCTGGGTAAATATGAATTTCGAAATTCTGACAGACTTTCTCCGGATAACAAAACCGACAGATTCTCGTTAAAACAGAGATTTACACTGTATTCTGGATGTCGATTTACGTAAAATACGGTGTAATCTATGTCGATTTTAAGACTCGTATTTTTCACAAAATATAATGCACGTGTGAACGTAAGAGAAGCTGGCAAGTTCAACAGCACCTAACGATTTGCTCTCAAAGGTTCTCTGGGTAAGTATGAATTTCAAAATTCTGACAAGACTTTTTCCGTCTTACAACAAAACCGACATATTCTCGTTAAAACAGAGACCTACACCGTATTCTGCAGGTCAATTTATGTAGAATGGGGTATAGTCTGTGTTGATTTTAAGTCTTTCGTATTTTGCACAAAACTTAAAGGCTGTGCATCGATATTTTTCGATTAAAAAACGTTTTTTTGAAAATAAATGTGAAAAAATCCGTACAGACGTAAGAGAAGCTGCCAAGTTCAACGGCACCTGAAATTTTGCTCTAAATCCAAAAGTTCTTTGGGAGGTATGAATTTCAAAATTCGAAGAGAATTTTTCCATTTTACAACAAAACCGACAGTTTCTCATTAAAACAGAGACCTACACCGTATTCTGGATGTCGATTTACGTAGGATAGGGTGTAATCTGTGTCGATTTTAAGACTTTGGTATTTTGCACAAAATGTAAGGCTTCTGTAAGTCCATGGATTTTTATCGACTAAAAAATGTTTTCTCGAGAATAAATCTGAAAAAATTCATATAGACCTAAGAGAAGCTGCCAAGTTCACCGGCACCTAATGCTTTGCTCTAAATCCAAAGGTTCTCTGGGTAGGTATGAATTTCAAAATTCGGAGGGACTTTCCTAGCTTTACCGACAGTAGGTACAGGGGCGGTTGGGCCTGAGAAAATTTCTGGGGTTGTGGGAAAATTGAAACTTGCGTTTTTACCTAATTCACAGAAATTTGAGGCGCCTTTGTCGGCATACATCAAAGGGTTGCCGTTCGCAGGTGTTAATTAGATACCGACCGGTGTAGTCGTCGACATACTCAAAATCCAGTTTTCTTATGGAGGTCCATTGTGATCATTTTTGAACCGACCACCGCCGAGCGCCGTGACGCTCCTACTACGACGACGCTCCAGCTGGCGGTTCAGCAGAAGTTAGATGGCATTAATGGTAAATTCTAAGTGTTGGCGTTGTCTAGAATTTTTATACTATTTAAAAAAGCCCGGCTATTTGTGGAGTTGAACCCGCGAGCTCTGGGTTCCCAGCTTTTCTTTACTTTAAAGCCTCTTTATTTCTTATAATATACATATGTTAGCTTTTGTTCGAAAAGTTTATCAAATAATATTCCGAAATTCACAAAATAACATTTATTGACAATAATTGATCCACCCAGCCACCACACCGAGCTACACGCGATACATAATACAGACTAATAATAGGCCCTGACTGAATATCCAGTTTCAAAAAATAAAACCCGCCACAGATAGGATTCGACATCTGTCCCGGATCGGAACCGAACGACATACAGCTCTTTCGAACTTATTAGCTCTCATCAGTGCCGTACGCGGTACGCCGATCCAGGATAAATGCCGAATGAACTCTATGGGGTATACATCTTTATCGATACGATCTCTGTCAGTAACATATAAGTCGGAAATCGAGAAAAGAACCACCAAACCGCCAAGCGGTTATCAAAGTAGTTCCCGAATAGCAAAGCTATTACATAATCGCTCAAGGAACCAACTACTCCTCGGGCTAAAGCCCCGCCAGGCATTGAATTATACGTAGAAGCGATCCTCGACCCTTTTCTCATGTTTCTGCACGATCAGATAAGTTTTCAGAAAATAAAACCCGCCACAGGTAGGATTCAACATCTGTCCCGGATCGGAACCGAATGCGAAACAACTGTTTCGAACTTATTAGCTCTCATCAGTGCCGTGCACGGTACGCTGATCCAAGACAAACCTTATCTGATCGTGCAGAAACACGAGAAAGGGGTCGAGGATCGCTTCTAGGTATAATTCAATGCCTGGCGGGGCTTTAGCCCGAGGAGTAGTTGGTTCCTTGAGCGATTATGTAATAGCTTTGCTATTCGGGAACTACTTTGATAACCGCTTGGCGGTTTGGTGGTTCCTTTCTCGATTTTCGACTTATATGTTACTGAATATCCAGTAAATAATCGTCTAAGCTTGAGAGTATTTGTTTACAATAACTTATAGTTAATGGAGTTGAATGACACAATCTACCGACAGACTCTCATTAAAACAGAGGCTACACCATATTCCGGATATCGATTTACGTAGAATACAATGTAATCTGTGTCGACTTTAAGACTTTCGTATTTTGCACAAAATATAAAGCTTCTATAAGTCCATCGATTTTTATCGACTAAAAAACGTTTCCTCGAGAATAAATCTGAAAAAAATTCATATAGACGTAAGAGAAGCTGCCAAGTTCAACGGCACCTGCGAATATGCCCTAATCCAAGGCTTCTCGGGGTATGTATGAATTTCGAAATTCTGATAGACTTTTTCCGGTTTCGCAACAAAACCGACAGATTAGTTTACGAAAGCACTGTATACACCTTCCATAAACATGTACTCTGTATATGAATTCATTTAAGGAAAAGATTAGAGATTATCCAACTCATTAGTCTAACCTAATCCGTGGATTTTTTATTTAAAAGCATACCATGCAATTTTAATTTAGTTCATCATGGCTACACTGTATTTTAGAATTTATCATAGCTACACTGAGCATTACATTGTATTTTAGAATAATAGTAGAATATTATAGCTAGATTGTATCTTAGGATATTATAAGTAAGATATTCTTGCCTTAAATCTTAAATTAAATTTTATTATAAAGTAGGCTGCGATAGTATCTAGATACTTATGATAAGATATTATTGCCTAAATATCGTTAAGTTTTGTTCTTGTCTTATTATAGTTAACATCCTTTATATCAGAATATCTTGAATAGCTATTTAGCAAATAGTCTATTTTTTTAACGTCAGCATATTATAATAAAATTGAGGCTTTATTGCCTTAAATCTTGTTAACATTTATTTTAAAATAGGCTCTGATAATATTTCTCTTGGCGTGTTATAGTTAATAATTTGGTTTATTTCAAGAAATTTACTATTACCCTAAACTCTGTTCTTAAATTTTATTTGGAAGTAGACTGTGATACCATATAATCTAGCTTGCTGTAGCTAATACTCTACCCGTACTTAATCCCAAGATATTGTAAGTAAGATTATTGTCTTAAGTCTTGTCATCTAGTATACTTACAAGGTAGGATCATCTAGTAGCTCAGTGTAGGCCAGGGGAAACCACCCGCTGCATTGCGTCCTCAAGTTCTCTCCGAACTGCCATCCCTTGTTTCTCTCCCCGATCAGGGCTATAAGATCGCCTTCATGAAAACTGAGCTGGTTTTCCCCGCTGGATAAGTAGGCGTAGAGGGCACGTGCCAGCTGGGTGTCCCAGGACGGGGGCGGCGGGACGGCCATTGACTTTGGACGGCGTGTCGGCGTATGACCATCTGCAAATTGAAACGGACAAATCGCATGGATCAGTTGCTTATTTTCCGGACCACTGAGGATCTTATAGAGGATTTTATGTCTTGGATTGTATCTATACGTTATCCTTGTGGAATTTAAATGAAAATTAGGCCAATAAATAATGTGTGTGAATGTAGCGACTACAAATGTTAAATTTTCTTTTTCTCATACAATCTTTGAAATGCGATGAAATAAAACATTATTGTTTTCTCCTTTAGGAATATGGGATATATTAGATAATTGAATATCGGAATTTGGAGAAAGCTTAACTGCTCTTGTTTCTTAAATTTTTCCTAAAATCCTTACTTTATGTCGCACACTGGGGCAAAGCCTCTTCAAAGTTGGCATTAAATAATTTTTTTGCGTTTTATTATTCTGCTATATATGAAAACGATAGTGCAGTGCTTCGCACGTATACTGATTATATCTCTCCGTGACTCCCCGTCACATCAAACGTATCATTCTGTAGCAGCGAGTTAGTTACCGTAATTTCATAATCACTTTATATATACACATTTGCATATTTTTACTATTGTTTTGTTAGTAATTCGAGTCACAAACTCAAATAATAGGGTCTTTTTGTGATAAAACGTCAAGTTCAGGTATGTGTTGATATTTTATTAAATATAAATTAATACTTGACGATTTGTTATTTTGTAAAATTCGTGTTTAAGAAAACTGCGATAAAATGCCTTTGATTTTATAACATTTTCGCTTTTTTGGAGTTGTTTATACAGTGCTATTCAAAAATCCCCTCCCCCCCTCTTATCTTTGGAACGATTATACATAAACTAGTGAAATTTGGTAACTGAATATTAAGGGTTGTAAACTTCCCTACTAGTGATGATAGATGACGTATGCGTCAAAGATGACGTCACAAGGTCATTGTGACCAATAATTTTAAATGGAACCCTATGGCAAGCGACACCTCTTTTAAAAGGTATCGAAAAAACCTATTCAATGATACTAATATTGTGTCTGTTTACGGCAGTTTTGACTACTGGCTTTCAAAAACCGCAAAGCTATGATGAATTAAATCTGAGTTAATAATAAAATTTAAAATTCAAGCTCCGCCACTGGATAGTTGGATAGTAAATAATCTGACGTTTTTGCAAGTCTCCCCAATTTGATGTTTTTTTAGCTGTTAAACATTTTGGAAATAACATTCCAACAGGATGGTGCTCCTCCACACTATTACGGTGCAGTAAGACGGCATTTGGATGAAGAATATCCTGGTAGATGGATTGGACGACGAGGTTCAATGGAATGGTCGCCTCGATCACCGGACCTCACACATTTTTTTCTGTGGGGGTACCTTAAATCGAAGGTTTACGCCACTCAGCCTGACAATATTGATGTTTTAAAACAACGTATTGTTACAGAATGTAGGGCTATTTCCGCAGACACATTTGAAAAAGTACGAGAAGAGTTTCGCAATAGGATGTTTTACTGTCAGGAAGTAGATGGAGCTCACTTCGAACAATTACTATAAGTAGGTACTGATTCTTGAATCTGTAATTAAAATTGTTATCCAAGTTTACTGATTACTGATTTAATCCATCAAAACTACCATAAATACAAACAATATTAGTATCATTGAATACGTTTTTTCGATACCTTTTAAAAGAGGTGTCGCTTCCATTTAAAATTATTGGTCACAATGACCTTGTGACGTCATCTTTGACTCATACGTCATCTATCATCACTAGTAGGGAAGTTTACAACCCTTAATATTCAGTTACCAAATTTCACTAGTTTATGTATAATCGTTAAAAAAATAAGAGGGGGGGAGGGGACTTTTGAATAGCACTGTATAGTTTCTCTCACTCTGCATATACAATAAAGATTACAACATTTTAAAATTATTATTTTAGGCGCAATACTTTTAATTATCGATGTACAATATATACTGTAACCCCCTTTTGAGCAATATCAAAGATAATATTTCTGTACAATCCCATTTAACAATAGCTACAAAAATTCTGAATTGCCATAATACACTTACAGATCTTTTTAGGATGATTCCTTCAGTGTTTTTGTAATAGTATCCATATAAGAAAGTACACATTGCACTAACCTACCTTGAACAAGAGAATGCGTGGAGGAATTCAAATTATATTCGGATTTAGCCCGCGACAGTGTGTTTAGGGGAGAACCGGCGTCTCCAATTGAGCGAATATCCAAGCAAGAGGCGTCCATGCTCTTCGTCTTTCTAAGCTGCGAATTAATGCTCATCCTGTCTTCCTCGAAATTGGGACTTCTGGGGTTCGAATAGAGATCGTCGTCTTGCCAAACCGAAATTTGCTGGAAACAAACACAAATAATGACAAAAATTGCGCCGTAAAAGCGGCGTGTGTGCGATATGTAAATGAATGAATTGTGTTCGCAGTTAGCAATTTTTACAAAAATGGCGAAGGTGTCGGAGAAATGTTATGAGATATATTGTTGTAGTTAGACTTGTAGTAAATATATCTGTATTGAGCCGAGTAACATAGCGACATTTACGTGCCTCTGACTAGTGACAAATACGAGTTTCAATAGCAGTAGTTGGTACACAGCAACTTCTAAAATTGCTGCTGGGGATCCACACGCTTACAGTGATCGTGGCACCTTCGCCATTCTTCATTTGCCGTAAACTGGGGTTACCTTGCTCCATTTTTTACGGAAATTTTAAAAATGGTGGAAAAGAAAATTGATAAAATGTAGATAAAAGTCTCCTTTTTTCACAAAACATAAATAAGAGCTTTAGTAACATTGTTTTAGTGTTATTTAATCAAAAAACAGTTGACACATTATTTTTTTGCTGAAAAGTGGAGCAAAGTCTACCAATGGACGGGGGTTACTTTGCGCCAGTTTATAAAATCCATTGTAAAATGCGAGTTATTATATATTGTTAAGACTTCTATTAGTTTATGGCAGTGAATTTATTCATGTTTTTGATTGTGATCTTGTTTCGTATCACTAGGACGTACTGCTGTGCCATATCTGTTGTTGTTGCCTTAAGGGTTGTGAAATAAACAGTGGTGTTTACTTCAATACATAGATTTATTAAAACTAAGCAACAACGGTGAACATTTTAAAGAAAACTTTCTGTATAATGATTATAAAACTGATTAATGTCTAAGTTATGTGTTAGGCAGTGGATGCATTGCTACATCCACTGCCTTCCTGTAATTATTTATAACTCAAAGTTTCCAGGTGGTAAGTATTATAAACTATCGTGAGATGGAGTTTGTTTATAATCCAATCCATCTATAATTCCATAAATTCTATAACATTAAGGATAAAACAAATTAAGCCAAAACAGCTATTCCCCCAGCTATAAGCCGTCGACGGGCGTTGAATTACGTGGCGAAATTTGCCGTATTTTAGTTCTAACATAGAACTAAAAATACAATGATTTGAATTGCTTAAAAATCTCAACGAAAATGCAAAGCGTCCTCTATCTCCGGATGTCGCTAACTACAGACCGGTTTCGACCTATCTTAGGTCTCGTCAGTGTAGTGTAAGCGAGTATGCCTTTGATAAACGAGGCTTCACATCTCTTAGATATCGTCACATTCTAAAGTAGTAGAACTGTAGAACGTAAACCATGCATCATCTCTCGGCGCATCTCTCTATAAATACCATCTCACGATAGTTTATTCCTGTAATTTTTCTAGCATATAGTTGGCATATTTTTTCGAACCTAATTGTCTTGTACACTTTCTCGACATTCTTTTAACAATACAAAAATTATTTTAGCCGATAAGGTAAAACAGAAAAAATAATGAGGATATTTTGCTCCGCAGCAAAGTATCTTCAAAAGTGTACAAATTTGCAAGTTATAAGAATAAATAATTTTTTTCTGTTTGTAATATCTTATTGAAACGAATTTTTAGTGTAAAACAGCTACCTAGGGCTACAAAACTAATGTACAAGTACTTACTTGTAAATCAACAACTTCTACAGGAACCAAAATTTAACAGAAGAAAAAAAAAACGTGGATTTCTGTGTACAATTTCATTGCGCTATTGTGACCAACCTAAAAGTATGGGAAATGCACCATATCAACGTTAACATTGTAGGATGGGTAACTTTTATTACACCGATGGATATTTTAGGTTATCTATGTATATTTACTATTTGAATCAACTGTTAACTTTGTGTGAGTGTAGGGCGAAGTAACCTCTGAAGGAGCAAAGTAAACCCGGTTTACGGTATTAGCGGGGTTTCACTCAAGACCGATTTCAGGTCAATAGTTCCTAAGCAAAAATAATGAAAATTTGCCACTTACCCTAAGCCTGTTACTGAAAATATTCTCCACAGTTTCGGGGAGGTATTCCCGAGTCTTAGCCACATCTGACCACTTTTCGATGTTCTGTTGATACGCCTCAACTCCGTGACTATAGTATGATAGATAATGTTTCGAAAGAGAACACTGTCTTTCTAGAACAAATCCATATCGTCTTCGTTCTTGAGTCATTGCCTGAAATATAATAAAAATGTTAGTTCCGCAAGATTATATTTCATACATGAATCAAAGTGAAACTGTTTTATTTAATACAAAAATCGCTTACATTCTTCAGGCTTTGTTCGCAAAAAGCATCTAATTTTGTCTTTTCCTCTTCTAGTACTTGCATGTTCTGGAAAAGAAAAGATACATATTATGGAAATAATACACTAAAATAGACGGTAACTGACAAATTGTTTAGAAAAATTTAAGAAGTGCACTTATGAATATTACTGAATATTGTTACATCTAAAAAAACATTTGTCTAAGTGTATGTATATTCTATAAACACTTTTCAACAAAACTAGCTAACTTATTTGAACAATAATTAATTTCTACGTAAGAATTTTCTTATCTAACTTATTTCCAATGGGGATGAGGAATCCAAACATAATTAAATGAAAGAATTTCTTTCAGGCAAATACTTGCCTGCTATTATTTTCAATCAATTTTAAATTCAACTGAATATTATGTTTTTCAATCAATTCTCTGCGAAGTATTAAAGAATATATATGAAGTACTTATGTTATGCTGTGGTTGTTGTATATTACACTCATCTTGATATTACGCTTACTCTATCAGCTTCTTCAGAAGATCACTGAAACGTCAACACTCATTCCGACAACCATTGTATAGCCAGATATGTGTGTGTTGCAGTCTTCTTGTTACAAATATCTCTATTTACTAAACGGCTGTTTTCGTGTGTGTGTCACGAAATTTTTAAGTCGATATACGAAATGCTTTTCGTTTCGAATTTCGGCATTTTGACAAAATTAATATAGTAATTCGACCCTTGCAAACAACGTGATAACTTTTGTGATCCGAAGCCTCTAAAGGCATGCTCCGGAGGTGCTTTCGATATGGACAAGGGGTCGGCGCAATATTATTGCGATTTGCTTACTTGTAATGCATATTAAGCAGATGATAGACATGCTCATTATTATAACTTGGTTCTATCAGAATCCAAATGTTGTTCATTATTTAAAGTAAATATTGGTTGCCCAGATATATAGAATGAACCTGAAAAGTCATATTTCTATAAAATTGGTACTAATGTTTTTTTAATAATTCGGATATGTTAGAGGACGTATTTGAAATCATACAATGCCCACAAGAGTTTTCAAAGTAGCATTTTAATTTTTAATATTTTTAAAGTCATATGTGGTCATATAAGTTATGACCACATTGATTGAAGGCCTTATTTTTGTTTACACTATTTTAAAGAACTATTTTTGTCACGTACAGTCGAATTAAATAATAAATTGTTTACATAATGTTTCTTTTGAGCAATAATTCGATAAAGCAAATGAAAATATGTAGGTATAACGGTTATTTAAATTTAGAACATGAAAAACTTTCTGAACAAAATTAAAATAATTAATAGTCAACATTACATGTGAAAGAATAATTTTATTTTGTTTCGATTGCAAAGTTTGTTATATAATGCTTTTTTATATATAATTTGTAGAACTCACTACCACAGATAAAATATTGTGCAACCAATCCCTTATTTTATTTTATTTTATTACACGTAAAAAAAGAGTTTTTCCAAATGGTGGAATCAAAAATGGGGCTCTCCATTAAAAATAAATATCGATGACGTCATAAATTTAATAAAGCGCCTCGAAAAAAGCTCAGAGTAGCTCTCAAGTGATATCTCAAATACATCTTTTGACGTATTCCAGTGACATAAATACATAGAATCGCCGGTTTTATGGAATTATACATTACTTTTCGGACGCACCGTATACGTTTTACGTTAAGTACATTTAATTACTTGAAAAACGTGGAATAAATAATTTGTTTGGGAAACAGTCAGAAGTAGAAAAACAGTATCAAAAAAATCCATATTTCTTTAATATCGATAGCTCGCCCACATTGGCACAATCTCTTCTAATTAATTTTCCAAAAGTTGTTATCGACTCTCTTACTTGTTAATTAAATCATGTAATTGAATTAAGATAATTAATTATATATAATAATATAATGCCCGTAATTTTACTGAACATCAAATAAAAAATAATTGACGTAGCTTTGGGAGGAAAATTACAGAGAATTTTATGGTGGTTATTATTATATTACAGCTATATATTAACTTCCACCCGGCAATGAAACTCCCATTTCATAGAATTAAAGTGCGACCGTCTAATTCCTCTAGCTAATGCAAACTCCAGACTGCAAGACTCAAGAAGAAAGTGAAGATAATCAGATGAGTTATGGCGCCCATTACAAAGAGAGTTATTATTATTGAAAATCTTATTCAAGTGGCAAAAAAGTCTTGAGTAAGGCGGCTGATATTGTTGTGTATACTTTTAATGATTTTGTGACTAATATTCTTCGAATTATGAAAGTTTTGGAGATGGATATTGGTGTCCAGTCATATAATATCTGTCTAGAAGCCTATGCTAAGCGGATCAAGCATGCCGAGATGTCTTTGACAGTTGCAGTGAAAGGCACGCTCTAATATAAAATGTTCGAGGAAAGAGGACAAGGAAGAATATTTAAATATAGAAGAGCAGCTTTATGGTCCTGGGATAGCAGATTAATGGTTAAGCAAAAATTTTTAAACAGCCGAATTTTTCATTTTTTCGTGTCAATAACACATTTCTAAACATTAACGCGTTTTATTCGAAACATGATTTTTCAAAACGGCACGCAGCATAACCTCAACAATTTTCATTCTTTTCATGCAAATTTTTAACAATAACTTTAAAATAATATTTTCAAGTGAATTTAAGCGTCACTTATTAACAAATAACTGCTCTTCTTTGTAGAAAATTTAACGTTTTTTATTTAGATACTCGCTAATCAACAAAACATCAACATTTTTAAATTCCCCTACGTATTTCACTAGCTATAAACATATAGATTAAGTGATTTTTTTTCAGATTCAAATTTGGATCAGTTACACTACGTGCCACAGAGCGCCTTAGATTTGAAAAAGTTCGCGATTCGCGATTTTTTGATAATTATTTTTTGTATTATACGTAAATATGTGTCTAAAAACTTAAATATTATCTTATTGCTGTTTTTCTATAAAAAAATAGTCAAAAAAGCTCTTTTATTAGAGTGGTGTTACTCGTTAATAAAATTGGTGCATTACACTTACTGTGATAATGTTTCATAACTTTATTGTACATTTTTTAAACACATTTAGAAAGAGATATATCGATCACTTTTAAAAGGGGGATTTAGGCCGTTCCTTTAAAATATTGTACAAATCGGCCCAAACGCATCAAATTAGGCAAACTATTACCTTAAGCTCCTTATCCATGGCCAGGCCCGTCTTAGTGGACCCTCTAGATTTCTTCCTTTGTTTTTTCATCATAGCGGCCGCCTTGCTATACGTCTCGGACCTTTGTTTGTGTTGTTGCAGGAATCGCTTCTGTTCCGACTGAAACAAAACCAAGAGCGTCAAACTCAATCTGAGTTTTCTTAACGGGATAAAGTTCCTGCAAGCCGTTTCCGATTCCGAGCCGAAGTTTACCCGACGGCGTCAGCGCCTGGCCAACTTGAACAGATAAATACAGCGCCGTGTAGTATTGACATTGTTTTGGCTTTAAAGGTGTACGTTTATACAAATAAAAGATTTCCTGCTTGTTCGTGTATCTAGGAATTTGTATACACTATACTTTGTAAATATCAGTTTATTCTGTTATTATAGTCAGATTATTATTTATACAATCAATACAACCAATTATCGAGAGAAAAAAACTAATTCCAGACCACCAATTTAGGTTCAGACATAAACGTATTCGACAATAGATCAGGTCCATAGAATCACTAATACAATGGAAAATGAGTTAGAAGAAAAAAGTTTGTTCTCGATGTAGCGCTAGTGTCTGAAAGGTTTGGCATGAGGGGCATCATAAATTAAAAATTATTCTTCCTAAATAATATGCAGATATTTTAACATCATATTTATCAGACAGACATTTTTGAATTAAGCACAGAAATACCAACTCTGTCCGTAAAGAAGCTAAAGTGGAAGTCCCACAAGGCTGTATTCTAGGCCCTATACTCTACCTCTTATATGCGTGTGACCTTCTAGAGCTAGAAAATAATACTGTAGCTACTTTTTCCGACGATACTGCCATAGTAACAACGTTAGAGTAATAGAGAAACAGCTAAAATTCCAAAACTGGACCAAGAAATGGAAAATTAAATTAAATGAAGAAAAACCAGTTCATAT
This sequence comes from Rosalia funebris, assembly GCA_037954035.1. Lineage (NCBI taxonomy): Eukaryota > Metazoa > Arthropoda > Insecta > Coleoptera > Cerambycidae > Rosalia > Rosalia funebris. Next base: position 41,146,730 of record JAZFAV010000015.1, read on the forward strand.
CGATTTCACTAATAGATATATCGAAGACATTCCAATAAGTATGAATGGACTAGTAGTTCCATATGCCAATACAGTCAAATATCTTCATCTTATCTTAGATACGAAGCTTCGCTGGAAAGCCCACGTAAAAAAGAAAAGAAAAGTAGGTATAAGATATAAAGAATGTACTGGCTCTTGGGTAGGAACTCAGCCTTGTCGATACATAATAAGCTCCTCTTGTATAAGAAAATATTAAAATCGGTGTGGACTTCAGATGGATGGTACTCAGCTTTGGGGTTGTACCAGAAAGTCAAATATGAAAATTATACAAACATGTCAAAATAAAGTACTACGAAACATCGTTAGTGCACCTTGGTATATGAAAAATGAAGGTCTGCACCGAGATCTTGGAATAGAAAACGTTGAGATTAAAAAATTTGCAAGAAGACACGAAGGAAGACTTCTACAACACGAGAATATCGAGGCCATCCAACTCCTTGATAACTCCAACCAAATAAGAAGACTTAAGGGGATTAAACTCCATGAGTTAGTGTAGTGCTTTGAGTGAAATTGAAAGCAGGGTAATTTATGTAGTGCACAAGAAAAAGTGCCATACATTGTGACAGAAATGGCTAAGAACACATCAATGGGTGAGTGACTCTTAGAATTTAAGTAATTTAGTACAATAGTATTACATATAAGTTACTCGTTAGTCTTAGACTGGATCGTAATAATATTTTAATAAAAAAAAAAGATTATTATTTGATTTAATTTTAATTCTATTCTTTATTATAATATTCAATTAAGAAAACATTCGATCTTCTAATTTTCAGTGCTTTTATCATCTGCAGTAAACCCTGTTGTTTTGTTTAAACAGAAAAACAATAATTTAGACCATAATTTATTTCATAGTTATTCTCAGTATAAAAAATGTTAAGGATACCAACAATTAATTGCTTAATTAAAGAATTTTACAACAAAACCATTTAAACATTAGTAAGTATGCATTCATTTTTATAACAGGTGTTACAATAAGGGCACAGGATATGAATTTTAAATAAAACATGGTTTTCTATAGTAAAGTATTGAAATACTTATTGATTTCTAAATGTAGATATTTGGGAATTATTTATGAAACGCATCTCATAAATGACTACTACGACCTTGGTGGCACACGAGTACTTTTCTGGTGAAATAAAGTCCATAGGTGTTAAATCGCGAGATAGTGGCGGCCAATACTGTGGTCACCAAAACGAGAGATGACACGGCCAGGAAACGACTCGTGCAAAACCGTCAATGTTTCACGGGTGGCATGGCAAATGGCACTGTTCTGCTGAAACCACACGTCTTCAAGAGTAATATCTTTCAATTGAGGCACAAAGAACAGGGTTGTGTCACGATAACGTTCGCCATTTGTCGTTAATACAGTACCTACCACGTTTTCAAAGAAAAATGGTCCAATGATTCCGTTAGACCACAATGCACACCAACCAGTGACACGTTGGGCATGCATTTGTTTCTCATGAATCATTCATGTATTTTGTGAAGTCCAAATGGAGCAGTTTTGCGTACTGACGAAGCCATCAAGGTGAAAATGGACCTCGTCGCTGAAGATGATTTTGTCCATAAAATCGGAATTCATTTCTTGTTATTCAATGATCCAATTTGTGAACCCTCCTCGCTGTGCATGGTCTGTTGGCAGAAGTTGTTGAATTAATTTCACTTTGTAGACATGGAGATCCAAATCTTTAGTGAGAATACGGTAAAGAGTCTGTAGTTGTTTGAAATGTTCAATTCTTGTGCACGATGACGGGTCGAGGTCCCTGAAATCTCAGCCACACTCTCACGAACTGCCGTGATGTTTTGTTCTGAACAGCCACTACCAGATCATGTCGTGTGTTTGACAGCAGTAATTGAACCAGAATTTATCGATTATTCTTTTCACAGTTGATAAATTTGTAACATTATTTCTACCGAAAATTGGACGCACTTCACGAATCGTAGCATCCAAACTTTCACCATTTTGACAGTAATGTTTAACAATAAGGACGCATTGTTGTACCATGTAGCGCTCTATGTATACTAACTCATATCTGCTTTCTATCGACCTATCGCAATTATTGACCTATAGAATGACAGTCAAAATGGCGCACATTTGATATCTTGTGCTCTTATTGTAACACCCCTTATATTTACTTAAATTTACCGCACTTTATGAGGCTTACGCCAAAACGCATAACCTTTATTTCATATCGAGGCACTCTAGTTCTCTCCAATGTTACCGATATACCAAAGATGAAATTTTTATATTTTGTCGATCATCTAATTCATCAGCTCTTTTTCTTGGATCCTCTTTCCTTTAACTTCTACTGACTGAAGACAAAATTTAAGAATAGAAGAAACAAAAAAAAGTAAATTTGGAAAGCAAGTCATATTAAGACAGAAAGTTATACATTAATATTAATAATTACAATCTGAACAATCTGAATGTTTTCTGCTCCTCAATGCATACTCGTGGGTCCCATCTGCTCTTATCGTTATGTATATAGTACGATAATCGTTGTTCTTGGTTAACCATGACTCTCTTTTTCACTGACTATTGACACAACTAACATCCAGACCCTGCTACGGCCATATGCAGATTTAATAAACGCCTTCAGTGTGAGTTTTACCAATTACTTTCAATATTATCGAGAATACAAAATTAAGATTTGATACTTCATAATTTTCCTATACGGTAATATAGGAAATAGTTCATATGCCAACTATTTACTATAATACCAGAATATCATATTACTTTACTATACTATCAGACGAGTATATAGCAGGGAAATCTTTCATTAAGATATTTATGGGGCGTTCCACGCCAAATCGGATGGTTTGAAAAAATTTGATTTCCTTAATTTTTTGATATTTTTAGTACCCCTCAAAAAAGTCTTTCTGGTTAGTTTTGAGATTTTTTTGAATACTTGTTCAAAAAAATCGCTCTTTTGTTAGTTTCTTGTTCATAACATTCTTAATAATGGTCTAAATTAAAGATTTTTTTGCTAAATCTTTGTTTTTAGATGGCCTTTACAGAAAAAAATACAAAAAGAATATTTAAATTGTTTTTGATTAAGTTTTTTGAGTTTGAAATTTTAAATTGTGTTTTTGAAAGTGAGTGTATCTTTCGATTTTTTTTAAATTTCTTATTTCAAACTACTGTTCTTTTAACAACTTTTAAGACCAGTCCGGTCGTGGGTCCTCCATAATTACTATTTTTTTTTCGATTTTTAAAAATTTTAAAATTTTTTTTCTCTATAAATCATTATAAGTACTGATTTTTGTTACTGTATACTCTTCTTTTACTTATTTTAAATTAATCTTAATACTTTTTAACTGTTAATAGGTGTTTAAAATCAATAAGTAAACGTTAAGTATATTTATAAACAATTATAACAAACGTTTTTATTTATTTTCGTGTTATTTTAAAAACTGTTTAAAAATAACATTATCAACGCTATTTTTTGTTGCAAAGTATTTTTTTTATTTAAATAATAGTATATTCTATTAATTTCTATTCAATTTAAAAAAAGTCGCACATCTTAATGAATGACTTTCTCACGTGGTAGCGCTGCTGACTGTTTCTTTATACCGACAATTAGAAGTTCTTTAAACAGACAGTAGTTTGTTTCTTTGTATCATAACTGGGGCTAAACTATAACTGGGGATCGAAACCGACTAGTCTGCTCAATATTGCTGTCAAATTTTCACCTGAACACTATTTAGATGCAAAAGAAAAATTAGATTTGCGATACAATACAGCTAAGTCAATCACAGGGACCCAAAAATTTCATTCAATCATTCCAAAGAGCAACGGAAATATATTAGCTAAGGAGGATTTTAGTTCACAATATAATCGTTTATATAAAATTTTTAAAAGAACACGAGAATAAACAAAAATGTTTGCTATAATTGTTTATAAATAGACTTAACGATTACTTATTGATTTTAAACACCTATTAACAATTAAAAAGTATTAAAATTAATTTAAAATAAGTAAAAAAAGAGTATACAGTGACAAACATCGGTACTTATAGTGATTTATAGAGAAAAGAAAAATTTTAATATTTTCAAAAATCGAAAAAAATATAGTAATTATAGAGGGCCCACGACCGGACTGGTCTTAAAAGTTGTTAAAAGAATAGTAGTTTGAAATAAAAAATTTTCAAAAATATCGAAAGGTACACTCACTTTCAAAAACACGATTTAAAATTTTAAACTCAAAAATCTTAATCAAAAACACTTTGAATATTTTCTTTTGTATTTGTGTCTGTAAAGATCATCTAAAAACAAAGACTTAACAAAAATAATCTTTAATTTTGACCATTATTAAGAAAGTTATGAACAAAAAATAAAAAAAAGTGAGATTATTTTGAAAATTTGATATATCTTAAACAAGTAATCAAAAAAATCTCAAAATTTACCACAATGACTTTTTTGAGGGGTACTAAAAAATATCAAAAAATTAGAGAAATCAAAAATCAAAAATTTTCAAACCATCCGATTTGGCGTGGAACGCCCCTTATACTCTTTCATCTTAGCTTCTGGCCAGCTTTGCCATCAGAAATACCGTTTTCCAACCATACTCTTATTAAATTTTGCAAAAGATCTTATCGGTGCATATCGGCCGTTCTTGAAATTCGATGAAATATGCACCAGAACCCTTTTAAAAGGTTCTTTGAAACAACTTTAGAACTTTTCTCCACGAAGTATCTTAACTTTATATTCCTTTATATCAGTAATATAATATTGCTTTTAAAACACAGTAAATCCTTTCGGAATCATTTACAAACCAATATTGATCCAACGTTTGATGTACAGTATCAAGATTTGGAAATAATATTGAAATAGTATCACTTAACAAAACTATCACAAATTTATCACTGTATATTAATTTCCAGATGCAGCTCTTATAATTACCAACTTAACTAGATATTATTTATTTTCTTCTACTTTGGTAGAAACTTCCGACATACCTTGACGAAACTTTCAATGGGGAAGACTTTGCACTGTAGCGGAATTAATGAAATATGTATGAAGTTCGAAATTTGAAAGTTGGAAAATCATAATTATTTACGTTCAGTTTGTATATTCGCTAATGTAATGGAAACACTAAGAATATAAGTAAGCATTTTAAACTTCTTCAACTTTCCCGGGATCGGCTTGCAGGAAACTTTGTTGCAGTAAGTATAAATAAAATATTAAATGAATAAGTTTCAAGCAAATAGCACAAACATCTAGACTCTTGTACTAACTACAGAGTTTTGATTACTGTTTTGTAATGCGTTACTACTTACTAAACATATTTTAATTTGATGTTAATGTAATAATATTAATTTATTGTTATAATGATCAATTTTTGATCGGTATTGGCAATGAATACAGGTATGTTTGTTGGAATTTATAATGTCAGAATTAGTGATAAGTGAACGGAATATTACGTTAAATTAATGTATCATAGGCAATGTGACGAGTGCTGAGATACGCTTTGGAAGTCCATTTTGATTTGAACCCAATTTTCATAACATAACATATTATAACTGATAACTGTAAGGGGCGCTAGTCCCAAATCTTTACATAAATAAAATCGGTTTGCGTCGTGAATTGTTAATTACTTTAATATGACCCAAATATCAAAAAGATATTATAAAGATGGTAAATTAACATAATTGATTGATGAAGAGAAATCTTACAATATTTACTATCTTAATGTAAAGTCAAGATGGAGCTGGTATTTTGAAAAAAGAAAGTTATGTGTTGTTATGGAATTAACGACATAGCTTCATATGGAAATGACTAAGAGTCTGAAGTCCTACAAGTAAGTTGAAAGGATATCAGAAAAAAAGAAGAATGATACAAGGAGAAGCGGAGAGAGGGGACATGAAAGGGGGAAGGAAGGGAGGGAAGAAGGAAGAAAATAAGGAAGAGGGGAGGAATGAAGGAAGGGAGCAAGAAGAATAGGAAGAAAGGGGAAAAGCACAAATGATGAAAATTTAATATAAACAAATATAGAACGGAATAAATTGAGGAATGGAATTTAAGAAAGAACAATATAGATATATGATGAATAGAAGACAATGAGAAGAGGAGAAATCAGAAATTGAGAAAACAATCAGTGAGGAAGTGAATAAATAACGGAGCAATTGAAGAAATACATCAATTTACAAAATGAAAGAAAGGATTGATAAAAACAAATTTAGTCAAGAAGGCATGAAGATGCGAAAAAAGAAATAATTTGCAAATGGAGAAAATAATAAAGAAGAAAATGAGAAAAAACAATATGAAGCAGAAATGAAAGGTTACGTTGATCTTGATTGAAATCTTATAGAATATAATTACATGTATAGTAAAAATTTGAAGAATCACCATAACAACGAAGTGAATTAGGGAATGTTGAAGGCATTTCGTAAATTTTTCAATATTTTTCTTATCATATCATCAACAATACATTCTCTATTATCTCTTCTTTAAATTCTTTTTTATTTTTGAATTATGATTGTTAGAAAATGACGTAAATGTTTAGTATGGGTAGTATTATTCATTCTTTTAATTACCTTATGAATTATCAGTTCATGCTGTTACGTATAGAGTATACTAATAAGAGTTAGAATTAATTTGACCAGTATTTTCTATTTCTGGAGAAAATTATTCACAAAATTAAATGTTTATGTGACTTGAATGTCTTCGACCCTAATGGTATTAAGATTTCAGTTTGGACACACAGAAATCGACTTTCTTCCTCTAAATTTTCTATCTGTGGAGGGAAAGATTACATATAAAGGCGAGGATATGCACATTCATGTCAGTTAGAGGTGCGAAATTCCATCCTTTGGGACTCAAACCCAAGCACTCCCAATATTGAACTCACTTTGTCACATCCCCAATGATACCTATGTACGAGAATACCATAAGTATTATCTAACCATGTTGTAAAAGCAAAGCACGTTTATTAGCGCTCCATCGAGTAAGTAACCTGAATGCCCATCGTATTCTCCATCGTACTTTTCATAGAATTATTAAGTTCTTACCCAACTGTCTTTTCTTAAGATTTATGCCAATTATGTACCAAATATTTAATAAGCTATGTAAATTTAACTAAGTTAAAGATATCATCTTGAATCACGATGATATTAAAAAGAATTTAATAGTTTTGAACAGTCATTCAATAACCATAATAAGCTTCTCATTTATTTTTTCTTCAAGTTTCATCTTACCTGCACTACCTTCGTGTCTTTCTCCAGGTTGGTTTCCAGGGGCACGAGTAGGTCAACGTAGAAGGCTTTCAGCTGAAAACAACACAAATCATTACGGAAATTGTGGAGGATGGGCCGTGAATGTAAGGCTATGTTTTGCGCAATTAATATTAACGCAATCAAATATTCATGACGGGCATAACGAAATGCAAATATTAATTAACAGAGATCACTAAAAGTTGCAGCAAATATTTATTTTATACAGCGGCACGGGATCAGCCCATGCAAATACGCGGAATATGATGAGCGGGATGGTATTACGTACTTATTTTACAGGAGGTGACTAATGCGTCCTTTCTTTCGCCGGTGTAAATTCGTAAATAATACTATCAGATGCATGTCTATTAGTAGTTATATTGTACATGTGAAACAGAAAATTTTCTACAAAAGGGTATACTCCATTTTCATTAATGTTTATAGACTATTTGAATAATCAGAATTTCTTCGACAATTTATTTGATATTACTAGATGACTAGTAAAATAGTGAAATCATCACTAATATTACACTGAGATATCAAATTAATAATAATAAATATTAGAACATTTCAGTGCTAAGAGAAGACATGACATGGAATAAGGTAGGAAAAAGAGAAAGACATAAAAATGACAAGAGTACAGATAAAAAGTAATGAAAGAGGAGCAGTAAGAGAAGACATGAGAGAGGGGAATGTAGGAAAAAAAGTAATGGACGAAGATGATAATGAAAGAGATAATAAGTAAGGAACGGGAAAGAAGAGAAGAAAACAATGGAAAAAATAACAGGAGAAAAGTAAACAAGACTAAAAGAAGAAAGGAAAAACTAAATAAGGAAAGGAGTAGGGAAAAATTAGGAAACTGAAGAGTACACCATAGGAAAATAAAAACAATAGAGAAAATAGAAAGAAGAAAAGATAATGAGGAAATAAAATAAGCAGAAATTGAAGACTTAATTTGAACAAATTGAAGAGCGAAAAGCAAGAAAATGAGTATGAAGAAGAGAATTATAAGAGAAGGTGGCAAGGAAAACGGAAAGAATGGACAAGGAAGAAAGGAAACGAGACGATCAGAAAGGAAGAGGACCCAAGAAGGGAAGAATAAGAGACGTGAGGAAACGAGAAGAGAGGAGAAACGAGAAAGAGAGGAAAATGAGGGGAGGAGGAAAGGGGGAGACATCTTACCCTCAAATAATTAAATTGACATAAATTGTTTTACGATTTAGTTAAAGAACACTGAGATTACGCATGTATTATTGAATGGCTACTTACAATTCTAGACAATATGGAGATAATTAAAAGGTACGTTATATCCAGATAAGAATACTTCAAGGAATTATGAACAACAGAAGAAGCTGGTTCCACTCCACCCTTGTTTATAGACACTTTTAGAGCAGTTTTTTACTTCAGTATATGATACTATATAACCCATCCTATATAAATCCAATAAAACTATCTTTCTTTGTTAAAAATGCGTTTTATACGGCAGTGAATTTGTCTCCTAGTACTCCACGATCTGATACTATATTTATAGTGTAAAATCTCACAAATCTAACATAGATTAACTTTTAAAATATGCAAATCGCTTCAAAATTCTACAAATTCTAGAAGCACAAATATAGTGCCACTAAAGAAAATTCAACCTTGATAAATCTGAAGCAGCCAATCATAGCATAATTAATTTTAGTTGGAACCTATTAATCATAAAGAAAATGTTTAAATTATTTGGTGAATCAAACATCAAATCCTGACAAATCCATCAATGTGAATTCAAAATCCGACAAGTTCATTTTTTGTTTTATTTTATTTTTAATTTTGCCCATACTGAGGTGGTTTTGGAAATACTAATTTAGATTTGTAGTAAAACAAATTAGCCTTTAAATGCATAAACAATAATTTATACAAATACTTATTGACAACACCTAGATAGTTCTTGCCAATTTTCCAATATTTAACCTATGTGGATTTGTACGCTTTTCAAAATAAATGATTCATGTAAGAATAACAGTTTATTCATTATTTATTCTTCGATCGTTGTCATCAGGGACAATCACTAATCACTTTGCAACATGATCAACCGAAGTCGTAGTCATAAAATAAAGAAAATAGTTCTCTAATATATTTCAAGAACTAGTCAAGAAATATTTTAACACGATGAGGACAATAACATAATACAAAAATATGTAGTTTATTCTTGTCACAAGACAGCTACTTCTTCCAACTCGAAAAGCAGTAGATACTTTAATATTAACATATTAAAACATCATATTCAGCACTAAGACATAACATATCCTGCTGACAAAGATAACATTTCTATCGAAATATGTATATAGTGGCATTATGATATCCTGGTTAAATTGATTAAAGCAAATATAATGAATATTATATTTGCTTTAATCAGTTTTCTTGAATATTATTGAATAACTTAAGACACGCGTCATCTTGTTAGATTATCATATTTTAATATAATTATTAATAATAATTAACATAAAACATAAAACATAAAAATAAAACATTTCGCTTCCACTAAAACCACTTTATAGTTCGAAACCGCATAATGCAAAAATATTTTAATTACATACATATATTCCGATCCGATAGGACTTGAACCTTGACGAAGTTCTAGTGCAAACTGGAACGGGTGGGTCGGCTTGCGCGTTTTAATGATTTAAGGAGCCGTACCATAGGTTTAACCATAGTGGGGGGGTCCTTATTGAAAAACCAGACTAAGACAAGTCCCTGAAGGAGGGCAGCAGCTCTTTCAGTAGTCATAGTGGCAGAAACCGTGGGGGTTGGTATGGTGCTATGACACACACGACTGCGATGTGGAAGGCAAGAGGAAACCACCACATTATAATCCTCAGAACAGCTAGCAGAAAGCTTATCCTAAATTAATGATGGCGTCTCCTGGGACAAAAAACTCCGGAGGTAAAATAGTCCTCCGTTCGGATCTCCGGGTGAGGACTGTTCCGGGAGACGTGATCGAGTGCAATCATAATAAGAAGTGTAGCATTTCACGAGTCGGAGCGTGGAATGTCAGAAGCATGAGACAGGCAGGGAAGCTAGAAAATCTGAAGATAGAAATGGATAGGTTAGGATTAGATATAGTAGGTATAAGTGAGATGCGCTGGCCGGAAGTAAGAGATTTTTGGAGTGGTGACTATAGGGTAATACACACAGGATCGGTAAATGGAAACGCGGGAGTAGGGATCGTTATGCGGAAGAACGCAGGACAGTGTGTAGATAGCTACATACAATACAGCGAGAGAGTAATGATGGTTAGGTTAGATTCGAAGCCAGTGGAAACAGTAATAGTGCAAGTATACATGCCTACTTCTAACCACAGCGAGGAAGAGTTAGAAGCCGTTTATTCGGACATAGAGCAGGTAATAGGATTTGTGAAGGGTCATGAAAATTTAATAATAGTAGGAGATTTTAACGCAGTCGTAGGTGAGGGGAAAGAAGGAGAATTTGTAGGGCCTTATGGATTAGGAAACAGAAACGAGAGAGGTAGCAGACTGATAGAATTCTGTGAGAAGCACAAGATGGTAGTCGCGAACACATTGTTCAAGAATCACGTTAGGAGGCGGTACACATGGAAAATGCCAGGAGGGATAGACAGGTATCAGATAGACTACATTCTGGTTAGGAAGAGATTTAGAAATCAAGTAAAAGACTGTAAGAGTTATCCAGGAGCAGATGTAGACAGCGATCACAACTTGGTAGTCATGAAAGCTAGATTAAAGTTCAAAAATCTGAAAACTTAGAAGGATAAGAAACGTATAAATGTAGACATATTGAGGGATCAGAATATGAAAGATAAGTTCCAGGAGAAAACAGATCAATTAATAAATAAAACGAGTAAGGACGAAATCAAGAACGCAGAAACTGAGTGGGAGGGTATCAAGAATAGTCTAGCTTCCGCGGCTACGGACGTTTTAGGACACGATAAAAGGGAAGCTAGGAAGCCCTGGATAACGGACGAAATCTTAAACTTAATGCAAAAGAGACGAGGCTACAAAAACAGACGAGACGAAGAAGGACTGAAAACGTATAAGGCAATAAAGTGGGAAATCATTAGAAAATGTAGAAAAGCGAAAGAACAATGGATAGAGGAGAAATGCAAAGAAGTAGAAGATAAGTTGTAAGTAGGTAAGACCGATGAGGCTTACAAAATAATTAAGAGGAACTTCAGGGATGTAGGAACAATAAGTAGAAATGTTAGGAGTCAATCGGGGGACATACTGATAGGAAGAGAGGAGAAAGCGGATAGATGGAAGCAGTACTTAGGAAATTTATACGAGGGTCAGGAATTAGGAGAGATATTAGAGGAAGAATCTAGCATCGATAGGGAAGATGTAGGAAAACCTATATTGAGAGAGGAATTTGAAATAGCACTAAGGGGGCTAAAGAATAATAGAGCGCCGGGTGTAGATAAAATACAGGCGGAAATTTTGAAATGTGCGGGACAGAAAGTAGTAAATAGGATGTTTGAACTGGTAAAATACATATACGAAACGGGCGAGATGCCGGAGGATTATAAGAGGAACATTATCGTTACTATACCGAAAAAGAGAGGAGCCGACAAATGCGAGAACTTTAGAACGATTAGCCTAACTTCCCATGCGTCAAAAATCTTAACTAGAATAGTGCAGAAGAGGATGGAAAATAGAGCGGAGGAAATACTAGGAGAAGACCAATTCGGGTTTAGGCGAAATAGGGGAACTCGCGAAGCTATTCTGGCGCTAAGAGTAATGTTAGAGAAAACAATAGAAAAAGGAAAGAACGCTTATATAGGATTTGTAGATTTAGAAAAAGCTTTTGATAACGTAAGACGGGAAAAAATGTTCGAGATACTAAAGAGCGCGGGAATGAAGTATAGAGATAGGAGAGTAGTACACAATCTATACATAGAGCAAACTGCTGTTATAGAAGTAGAAGGGGAAGAAAGGGAAGTAGGTATTAGGAAAGGAGTAAGACAAGGATGTACGCTATCACCACTAATTTTTAATCTGTACATCGAAGAGGCGATTAATGTGGTAAAAGATAGAGTAGATTTCGGGATTAAAGTACAGGGACAGAAACTAAAAATGCTGAGATTCGCGGATGATATAGCAGTATTAGCATCTAGTAAGGAGGAACTAGAATCAGCATTGAACGAAATGGAGGCAGTGTTGACAGAGGAATACGGAATGAGGGTGAATAAAAACAAAACTAAAGTGTTAGTGTGCAGAGGGCGCGAGAGCAGAGCAAAAACGAAAGTACAAATTAATAATGAAAGATTGGAGGAAGTTAAAGACTTCACTTATTTAGGAAGTAAAATAAATTGGGATGGAAGAAGCGATAAAGACATAAAACAAAGAATAGCGCAGGGTCGAGTAGCTTTTAACAAAAAGAAAGCACTTTTATGCTCGGGGGTAATAAACTTAGAAACAAGGAAGAGATTTTTGAAAACATATGTATGGAGCACGGCACTTTACGGCTGCAAAACCTGGACGGTAGGGGAAGCAAGTAGGAAGAAATTAGAAGCTTTTGAGATGTGGTGTTACCGAAGAATGATGAAAATACCATGGACTGATAGGGTTAGAAACGAAGAAGTATTGGAGAAAGTCGGCGAGAAAAGGAGTATGTGGAAAAACTTAAAGAAGAGAAGAGATAGAATGGTAGGTCACTTGCTGAGACATGGGGGAATAGTCCGCGATATTTTGGAGGCAGAAATAGGAGTGAAGAAAGGCAGAGGTAGGCCTAGACTAGACTACTGCTCGCAAATAGTAAGGGATGTAGGTTGTAGCACAATTAGCGAAATGCGTAGGTTAGCACAAGATAGGAGAAGCTGGAGGTTAGCGTCCAACCAGTCTTAGGACTGATGACCTAATGATGATGATACATATATTAAAAAAGCGTGTAATCCTGCAGACTAACGTAAGCAAAGTAAGAATAATAGAGGCAGACAATTAATTCGGTAGATAACTACGTTAGCGGTCTGTGAGAAAACCCTTCTACCGCGGACATTTTAAACAAAACATGGACTGAAGTTACAGTAAAGCATCGCCTGTGGATACAGCAAAACATTCACAACGTCTCTTTTGACTTCTCAACCACCCGTTTGGGGTGTGAGAATTGCTTACCGCAGGCGGTTGTCGCACGGGAATTATAGGAGGGTTCATTTTGTGCATAAGTGATGAAAAAAAGGGGATAATTTTGGCTGTTATATAGCTTTCTTGTGTTTCTCCCCATGTTCAATAAAAGACATCGTAGCGTAAATACACAGTACAGATGTCTACAAGTATTGATTCTGGAATAAGGATAACAAAGAGGGTCCTATTTTTGTTTGTTTATGGAAGAGAATCTAAAAAATACACATGTTTTTACATTACCATTAAATGCAATGAAGGGAAAAATTGTATGTTTACTTTTGCTTTGATCTACTTCATTAAAAATCGTTGTCCATAATTTAGATTTGTATTTCTAGAGCTTTTACTAACACAGAAACAATACTAATACAAGAAGAAGAATAATAATATAATAAACAAAAAAAAAAAAAAGAATATACACTACTGATTTCATTGAAATGCATAATGAGAAACAGTATTATACATTATTCGTTAAAAATTATTAACATTCGAATGTGACTACGAAATGTGTTTCCATTCATGTCTAAACGGGACTATCGTCATATTTTTGACAGAAGGAAGGACTATTAGATTAATTCTCCCCTGCTGTATACTGTGTTATAAGTTGACTGTAATGTGTTAAAAGTATTTTGCTAAATTGATACAGCTTGTAATTTCTTGTACCAGATATTAGATCCCATATTTTCTAAGTATGTACCTAGAAACCCTATTCCTAAACATAATTTCCCTTCATAACTTACTAGTGACATAATTAAAAACATTACACAAAAGAATCATGTACTGAAATTATATAAATTTGAGAGCATTCTAGAATCTTATAATAATTTTAAAGGACTACGGTGTAAAATACAAAGTAGTATAGACAAAGCTCATAAAACTTATAACAAATGAGTAGAAAAAAATATTACGCTTAACCCAACTACGTCCTGGCAATATGTAAACTATAAGAGGAATTTATCTCACCTGCCCAAGAGTATAATATACTCAAGTCTCACCTATAACGACCCTCAAATTATAAGAAATAAGTTCGACGAATTTTTTAAGCAGTCATACGAGTAGGCATTGCGACGGCTGAGTCGGAAAATTTTGTGGACCGTGAGAGATTTTTGAAACTCTGTTAGGGCGAGCGTGTCCCAAGATAGTAAGATGTTTTGGCGTGGAGTTTGATTTATGTAGGTCGCTGTTAATTGCTCGAAGGCCCAACTCAACTAAATTAGAGTCTCAACTGATAATAAGGAGCCAGTCCACTGGGATCTTAAAGTTCTCATGGTCCGTAGAGGTTTGGACCAGCGAACACACCTAAGCACTATCCAATTAACATATCTCTGGTAGTTTCATTGATGTATGCCGACAGTTACAAAAAGTTCCCACGGTCCACAAAGCTTTCCCATCCTCAACCGTCGCAATACCTACTAACACGCTTTTCCCCAACAGTATATATTGCTATTAATACATTGGAAACTCGGTACTTGCCTAGTTGTTCGTCAATTTCCCGTAGAGATGATATATCAGGCAATAAACAAACAAACAATAGACAAGTAAAATCAAAATTAACATTATACAATTATTTATAGTATGCGACTGTGATTCTGTCTTTGCGATACACTTCTCAATTCTTTTTAATGTCAAAGTATTCACAACTAATTATCGACTCATTATTACACTGAATAACTTCTCCATAGTTCTAGAAATATTTCTACATAAACAAATTTAATCACATGAAAAATTGAATAATTCAATACCAACATGGTTTTAATAAAAGACAATCTACAGTTGCTAATTTATTATGCTTAACTGACTATTGTCATGTTCTATTGATGACAATACGAAAATGATGATGTAATTAACACAGACTTTTCGAAATCTCTCGATAAATTAGATCACAATATACTTTTTGAAAAAGTAGATCATTTTTGGACTAAGATATATACTGACTTGATAAATTATTTCTCCATTTATGTCCTTCCTCTTATTTCTCCACTTATGAGTGTGGTGATAATAAATCTGTCGAAGTCTTACCAGCAGCAGGTGTTCCACAGGGGTCTAATTTAGGACCTCTTATTTAATATTTGTACGCTTCTTTTATCTACAGATAATTTTAACTTATTATATATTATTTAAGACTATAATTTTACAACGATATCTGTATAGGGTTAATGTTTGGCGCATAAATAATAAATTGTCTCTTAATATCACCAAATATAATATTTTACTCATAGCAACCAAAGAGATCACGATAGTTTATGATTATAGACTGATATATTACATACTTGAAATATTCACTGATTTAGATGTGAACTTTGATAAAATATTGACAACCACATCGCATTTTAATTATGTAAGAAAAAATATTCTATCAATTTCTTTGTTATTTTATTAGAAATCACCTACATTTTCACATCTTTCTAAAGTACACTATAACTCACATGCTTGATTAAATTTCCTGTAAAGTTTCTGTTATAAAGTGCTTATTTCTAATTTCAACATGAAATAGCTCTATTGAAAATGATCTGTTCAAGAACCCATGTTTATTTATAGAATGCGTTTATATACTTTATTATATCGTTATGTACCTTTGTCTTTTGCTATATTTAATAGTATTGTTATATATATCCAAATTTTATGTCGCCTAATTTTCTATCTTTCCAGCGTATTTCGTAAGGTAAACTGTCTCGTTTTTACTTGTTTTCTTATGCTCTAATTGGACTTGCTCCATTGGATAAAATAAATAAAGGAAAATAAAAAGAATACTGTCAGAAAAAGTGCTAATATATACCTTTTCTCGTTATATTATAAACATAGTACTTTTCAGCAAATACAAAAGTACATTTATTATTAACATAAGTATGAAAAATAATAATAGCTGTAAGATTTTCTCATCAACAACGCCCTTTATCGAATGTATTTCCTCTCTTGTGTACGCAATACAAGGGCCGTAAATTACATAAATACGACAGGCTATTTTCTCTGTTCTCCTCTCGGTAGTCTCGCGTATTCAGATAAAATTTCAGCAGTTCTAAGCAATCGAATGGCGGTTTGTCTAGACTCAAACTTAATTAAGATAATTGAACCGATTCCACCGATGCACGACAGTTATTGGAAAAACTATAACCGTACTTAATCTCAAGTACTATAATTTTATTACTTGCGGTCTCAGCGAAAAGCTGCCCTCGAAAATTAATTTGCTTTTATCCAGTCGGATCTAATTAAAATTTCTTGTTGGGAACGAACAAGAAGGAGAATTTAGTTTTTGAAATGGGAGAATTAGAGAGTTAGTTTTGTTAAAGTAAATAATGGGGATGGGTAGCTTTGAAATAAATATACTGAATTTTTTTCAAAAATTTCTCTCCACTCACTATATAGGCTGTTTCAATTGGAACTATAGTATTTGAATTGCGTGCCATTTGTGTTCTGCCAAACATAGGGCGTCAATATTTAACAACTGTCATATGCAAACCATACGACGTCAACATGTCATAATAGCGTTCCCCATTTACCGTGATAGCATTATGTGTGCCCCATTTACTGTGATAGCACTGTGATTGTGAACAGAATGTGGATTTTCAGCACCCCAAATTCAACAATTTTGTTTGCTGACGTATCCATCAAGATGAAAAGTCGGCATCAGATTCCTTCTTTTCTAATACCCAATTAACAAATTTATGACGTTGTAAATGGTCTGTAACTTTTAATTGTGGAGTTAACTGACTTTTGTATACTGACATGAAGATCTTTCGTTAATATCCCATACGTGGTGGCTCTTGACAGATTCAATTGTTTTGCACGACGTCGAAATGATATGTTTGGATATTTCCGTATACTTTTTTCACTGCAGCAATTCGTTCATCTGACCAACTATGACGAGGACGTATTGGTGTTGCCTTTTCAATAGCAATCCATCTCTTCAAATTTCTTGATTAACTTACGAACCGTTAACTCTATAGGCGCTAGATCTTGCCTTAATCTTGTGCGAATGTTTCTTAATGCAACTGTAAATGATCGCTCACTACCATTAAACAGTTGTACACAAATATTTGTTGGTTAACTATTAATCACGGCGTGTTGACGTTGTATGGTTTGTAGATGACAGTCGTTAAATATTAAGGCCCTGTATTTCTTTGACAGAACATAAATGGCGCGCATTCAAATCCTATAGTTCCTGAGATATCTAGAATATTTTTCACTTATTTATTGTGATTTTTATATAAAGTAAATTAAAATTAGCTTTAGAATTAGAGCCTGTTCAGTGTATTATAATATAATGGGCTACATTCAAAATGTTTGAAGATAAATCAACCATAATGTTGATAACATTGTTGTTGATGATTTATCTTCAAACAATCCAAATATGGCTTGTTGCAAATTAGAACATATACCAACATAATAAATCACTACCAGTTTAAGGATTTAAACTATTACTTAAAGATTTTATTAGTTATAATTTGGGAGAAACGTAAAATAAAATTTCCTGAAATATTCCTTCTCGAAAGATTACTTGAAAAGTGATTGAATATAACATTGTTTCATAGAGATGTACAAATATAGGCCGTGAAATTAAAATAGAATATATGAGAATATTACCACTTCAATGTACCTAGTGTATATTGTAGTGTCAATATTTTTATATATACTACAAAAAAATTTAAATTATATAAACTCGTATAATACTACTTACAATATTCATTTGCTGGTCCTGTATTTCCTTATATACTTCCACAATTTTCATGAGTGCAGCAGCTGAAACAAAAATAATTAAACTTAGTTAATTGCGCCAAAATATAGATAAATTTATATAAAATATAAAATTACTGGCAGACATTTTTGATTGCATTTTGGAGTATAAAAAAGTGTTTTGAATAGTCATAAGACTCCCGAGGTTTTAAATGTTATTTCTGCCTGTAGAATTATGGTGTATACTAAAGGAAAAACTGGTATAGCTAAACAGTAATACTATTTCAGAGAACATTCACTAATTACCATTTTTTGACAATTACTCAAGAATTATTGAAGATAATAACAAGCTGAGATCTTGTACATTTTAAAGACTCAATAAAGTCTTCAAAATATTAATTATATGTCTGAGGATGTTTCACAATATTCCCTACTAGGATTATACTGTGCCAAGTTTCGTTCTCACATATGGCATTCAATTGAGGATATTTAATTGGGGTACAAACCCTTGTTTTAGGTGAGTCTTTACATTACAGGATGAATAATTTCCGGACTCACAGGGAGTCAATCATAGAAGAATTCTTCTCCAGTTAAAAATAAATAAAGATTTAATATTATTATTATTAAAATGATTATTAACTGACAGTTATTGAGTAGAATTGAAATATACTACGTGGAACCTCGCTTAACGAGCATAACTTGTTCCCGAATCTTACTCGTAATGCGAAACACTCATTAAGCAAAACAATTTTTTCCATAGGAATCAATGTAAAACAGGACAATGCGTTCCATTCCGAAAAAAATATATTCAAAGAAATTTATAATAATGTAATTTATTATTTATAATACATCCTTGTTTCCAAGAAAGTTGTCTAGAGACATTTGTTTTTGCCTACGCTTCAAAATTTGGCGAAAATGAGACACAGAATTATCGTTAAATAAATTTGTAGCGCGGATAGCAACTGTCTTATTAGGGTGATGCTTCTCAACGTACGATGCAACAGTTTCCCATGCTTTCAACATCTCCCTTATTTCACTGGAGGGTTGTTGCGCTGCTGAGGGTGTTATCTCCTCCAAACCTGACGAAATCTTTTCCACAACTTCTTGCTGTGACACAGAATGCAGCTCCATAAGCTCTTCGGTGGTCAGTTCTTGGCTATGCTCTTCCACTAGTCCATCGATGTCGTTGCTATCCACCTCTAGCCCCCATAGTCTTGGCCAGAGACACAATTTCGTCGATTACAGGCTCCGCAGACACTTGCTCAAACCCCTCGGGGTCGCGTTCGACAACTCTATCCGACCAAAGCTTCTTCCATGAAGAAATAACGGTTCTCTTGGCAACCCCCCTCCCATGCCTTGTTGATCATCTTGAGGCAGGCAAAGATATGAAAGTGGTCTTTCCAAAACTGTCTGAGAGTGAGATTGGTTCCTTCAGTTACCCCAAAACAACGCTCGAAGAGAGCTTTAGTGTAGAGCTTTTTAAAATTTGAAATGATCTGCTGGTTCATGAGCTGCAGTAAATAAGTGGTGTTGGGAGGCAGGAACTGGATCTTGATACATTTAAATTATTCAAGGAAGTCATGCTCTAGGCCTGGAGGATATACCTGGAGGCCAAATACTTCATTGATCCATTCTGTAAAAAAGTAACGTGTCACCCAAGCCTTGTCGTTGGACCTCCACATGATATTTAGCCTGCTCTTCAGGACTTTAGACTTCTTGAACGCTCGTGGATTGTCCGAATGGTAAACGAGCAGCGGTTTAATTTTCAAATCGCCACTTTCATTTGCACGAAACAACAGCGTGAGACGGTCTTTCATTGGCTTGTGGCCCGGCAATGCCTTCTCCTCTACTGTAATATAAGTTCGCTTCGGCATCTTCTTCCAGAAGAGACCCGTCTCATCACAATAAAAAACTTGCTGTGGCAGATAACCCTCAGAATTCACAAGCTTCTTGAATACGCCGATGAAGTTCTCGGCTGCCTTTATGTCTGAGCTTACTGCTTCTCCGTGCTTCACAACGCTGTGGATGCCGGTTCTTCTCTTAAACTTTTCGAACCACGCACGGCTTGCCTTGAATGCTTCTTCTTCGTCCGTTGATGATCCTGGCGTATTTTTAACGAGGTCGGCAAAAGTCACTTCCGCCTTCTCACAAATTATATTTTCGTTAATAATGTCGCCTTACAATGGCTTCTCGTTGATCCATATGAGCAGCATGATTGAGAGATATTTCAACATCGTCGAGAATACGTGGTCGTTGCATAGAAATTCTTGTGACACCCTTTGAAGCATCAATCTCCTTAATCTTATCCTTGTTTTTGAGGATAGTTCAAATCGTTGATGTAGATCGATTATACTCGTACGTGCGTGCTAGGTCAGCTACGCTCACACCTTGTTCTCGCTTCTTAACGATTTGGCTTTTGACTACTACGGTGATATTTCTTCTCTTACCCCTGTCTTCTTGCGGAATTTTCTTTGGGAATTAACGTGTACGCATTTTTAAACTTTGCACTTAAAAAAATACACAATAATGTGCCTGAATACAACTTTCACAAGCGACAGTAAGGCTAGCTAAACGAGAGCTAAACACAGACTGAAACACAGGTTAGAGAACCTATTTGTTTATCGCATGGCTTACCGGCAAAACGGCGGGCGGGAGAAATGCATGCAGGTTGTTTTTTCTTATGATATTTCTACCTCCATGAAAGACACAAGCATTTTTACAGCAGGCAACATGATGTCTCCCTCCCTCGTCACTCGTTCTGCGAAACATCGCTCGTTAAGGAAGTCATTTTTTTATGCTCACTATGCGAATCAATCGTTATGGGAGGTGCTCGTTAAGCGAGGTTCCACTGTATTTTAAAATATATCGCTGTTGTCATAGCTCCATTAAATCTGATGAAAAAAGTTCCTACATAGTATAGAGAACAGAAATTTTAATTTACCAAATGACGTCTTATTGCAATCCTTCTCAAAGCTTAATATTGTTTCCATATAATTTTATAAGGATAACTTTTAACGCACATTATATACGTGCATTATCAGTATCACATGAAGATACAATTTTCTTAAGAGCAACCCTGAGATTTTCTTCGCATTTCCAAAGGGATTTATAAGCATACAGTAAAAGACACTCCCTTTTTAAACGCCAATTGAAAAACACGATTTGCCCGACGATACTTAAAGCAATACTCCGAGCCGTATAATGGCTTTGAAAGCTCACCAGAAGGATGATGTAATTTTATCAAGTACGTGCAAAAAAAAACTTTCGAGGCGTTTGGGGTTTGTCAAAGTGAGAAATTAGAGTTGACACCACGGTAACTAGATTTGATCATGACAAACGTATGTGGTGTGACATAGTACACTTTAGGAAATGAATCTTGAAGAGTTTAATGACACCTGACATTGAAAATAGACGCATATAGAATTGAAAAAATTTAGTATGATATACTAAAATATTATAAGACAATTTGTCGTTAAAACATTTTGAAAAATTCTGAAACAAATCAATCACTAGGTAATTTGGAGTGACGAATTCAAATTTAAAATCTGTTTGGGTGATACTAGAAAATGTCTGCGAATAACATCACAAAACACCAGAAAACGTAAGCTAAAAACACTACACTAAAACTTATCATAATGAAACGATTGTTTGGTTAGGAAAGTGAATTTCCCCACGTCTCGCTTGTTACGATCTAGGGGTGTATAAGTGGTATTGGCGTAGGAAAATTTCATTTCGTAGATGGTACTGTAACAGCAAAAAAATATAAACAAATTTTGACATACAGTTTATTGCCATCGATACCAATATGTCAAGGCACTCACGCGCAGTACATCTTCCAGCAAGATGGTGCTGCGTGTCACACAGCAGAAACTGTCAAAGCTTGGTTTATAAAACATAATGTCCCTGTTATGGAATGGTTCTCTAGTAATCAAGACCTCTCGCGAATAGAAACATTATGGCATAAAATGAAACAACTTTGCGTAAACATCCAGCCCGTTCAGTTAACGATCCCCGCACCAAGTTGCAAGAAATTTGGGACAGCATGCTTCCTGAAGAGTGCGTTAAGCTGGTAGATACAATGCCTACAAGAATTAAAGCTGTTATTGTTAATAAACGTGTGTAGAATCTCTGAATCTCTAGTATTAATGTTTTTAATATTTCATCGTATTTTAAAAGTTTATACTTTGTTTTTGTTATCAATATTTATCTTTAATAAAATAGTTTTGAGAGTGTTAGAGTGTTATTACTTTATTTAAATATATTAATTGTAAAATTATGCCTGGGCGAATGTACAATAGAACATTACAATGGTATTATCGGAAAAAAACATGAATAAATAACAGAAATGATTATTAATGTCAAATTCAATGAAACGTTGTTAATAAAAAACTTTATAAAACAAATTGGACTTGAAATTAAATCGTAAGAATTTGAATTACGTATAGCTCCTCCTCTAGCTCTTATCGTTGCTTTCATTGGTTTGTACATGCTATTGATCAATGGTGCATGGTTTTCTGAGGAGCTTCATTTTCTCTTAAGATGCGTAGACGATTCATTTCTTCTACTGTAAGTGTATAGGATAAAGTGTTTTATTTACTTGTTGACATTAAATAAACTAAAATAACTAGCGTAAATGAATTTATTGCTTCTACAAATCATTTTAATCGGCGTTAAATGTATTATTAACAAACAATTACAAAATGTTGCTTTACACCTGTCAAACAATTGAAATTGTTTATCAGTAGTGACAAAGGATATCCTAGGCCGCCTATATAAAATGTTTAAGGATGAAGAAGTAATGAAAAGTTTCGCTGATATGTTAATTTTAGCCAGGAGTGTATTATACGTAAACAACGTAAGATGCTTTGTCCATTTGACAATTATGTTCAATAAATTATATATTTTACACACTTATAAAATTATGTCGTAGGTTCCTAGTACCTACTTTGCAACATAATTGCGGAAATATTAATAGCTATGCACCCTTTTCCTCCGATGACTCTAGATCACTCGATAACATATCAAAGCTGTATATAGGCGTATTATGCAGCTTGCATTAATTTTTTGATCTTATGTAACACAGGAAGCACCTGTCCTGTGCAATGGGCAATGGGCGCGACGCCAGTGGGAAAAAATGTCATAAGGTTAAGCATATTGTGAAGTATGCCTATCAACATGCATGTTTATGCGAACTCGTATGTATATAAATATGGCAACTATAATACAAATATTATACAGTACGCGAAATTAAGGGATGTAAAAAAATTTTAAAATTTTAGGTGATTTTCAAATGGCTGTAACTTGCAGAAAAACAGTCACAGAAAAATTAAAAAAAAAGCAATTATCATCAGCAGTTTTGAAAAAACCACTGGGAAAAATTTCCAAATTTCTATTTGCCTTTCAACAGGTGCACGTACTTCAATACATTTTTTTCATTGAATTCATCATAAAGCTTTTTTAAATACTTCTATATTATATAATTTGAGAGATGTAAAAGCCTTATACGATGATTTTTCGCAGAGTTATCGTCGGTTTTACATTGTGGTGTTAATCATTACGATATATTTTATATTCCTTACAGTATTTATATTTCAGCTTCATGTTGCAATTCTTTATTTAGGTGAGTGTGAAGACTTCTTGAACCAATTTATTTACAATAGCAGAATTTAATAAAAATCTGTAGCAACCAAAATTTTTAACTGATCGAATATCGCAAGCGCAGTGGAGAAAATACACAATATGCAAATTATGTGGTAAAGTAACCAGGTTATTTCGTCACTAGTGTAGTAATGAACTATGTCAACAAAGCAAGTGAACCTCAGTGAGTTACATACTGAGTTATTATGGAAGTAGTTGTAGAGAAATATTAATTTATATAACCAATTAACAATTAGATACTTACGTCGATTTTAACGATAAATGCTTTACCCCAAACAAATTTATTTTAACTACGTTTCTATACTTCGTATCTCTGATATTTCAGCTTCACGTAAAGGACCGCATATGAAGAGTAATTCTTGTAAATTCCCTGCATGTACAACATATTTATTTTTCGAGAGTTTGGAACGGGGATTGTTGCCATATAGCGAACGTCGAGATGCAGGGGCAGAACCGACATAAATCCCGGATTTTTTTTAAATCCCGCGGTTTTCAAACAACTACGTGTTTGTGTATCTGTTGTTGTATAACGGTATTTACATTGATTTACCTTCTTTCTGCATATTTGAATCCATTGTATACATTGCGATGGTACATACCATCAGCATATACAGTGAGCACCAAAAGTCTAGAATAAATTCATTATAACAACAGAAATAAGGAGTTTATACTCCAACCCATCTGAAAATGCTTTATATAATAAGGACTAAACAAATTAGGTCAAAACAGCTATTCTCCTGGCTATATGCCAAACGCCGAGCACTGAATTACATGACAAAATTTGTCGTATTTTTGTCTAACAGAGTTAGCACTAAAAATACAGTGATTGTTCGAAAACCACCAAGAAAGATGCAAAGTGTCACCTATCTCAGGATATCGTTAACTGCAGACCGGTTTCGACATTTCTATTTTGAGTCTCGTCAGTGCAGTGTAAACGAGTATAACTTCGACAGATAAAGCTCACATCTAGTAGACGTTGCTACGTTCCAAAGCAGTAGAACGTACCAAACGTCATCTCTTGGTAGTTTCGAACAATCTAAATCGAAGTAAAAACTTGAGATCATCAATATAATGCAAAGTTTTACTATCAGAGGGTAACATTCAAACAACAGAAATAAGGAGTTTATACTCCAACCCATCTGCAAATGCCTTATATAATAAGGAGTAAACAAATTAAGTCAAGACAGCTATTCTCCCGGCTATATGCCAAACGCCGAGCACTGAATTACATGACAAAATTTGTCGTATTTTTGTCTAACAGAGTTAGCACTAAAAATACCGTGATTGTTCTAAATATGAAACCACCAAGAAACATACATGTTTCTTGGTGGTTTTAGAACAATCACGGTATTTTTAGTGCTAACTCTGTTAGACAAAAATACGACAAATTTTGTCATGTAATTCAGTGCTCGGCGTTTGGCATATAGCCAGGAGAATAGCTGTTTTGACTTAATTTATTTAGTCTTTATTATATGAGGCATTTTCAGATAGGTTGGAATATAAACTCCTTATTTCTGTTGTTTGAGTGTTACCCTCTGATAGTAAAACTTTGCATTATATTGATAAATTGATTATTTCTCAAACGATTAAGTTTCATGGAATTAATGGATATTAATAATGTTACTATTAAAATACAATAGAAAACAGGACTATTAGAAAACTGTAAAATGGATTATAATAATAAATTTCCATTTCCACCAAAAAAATTTGACGTTTGTGTCATAAATCAATAAATTATCAAAAAGCACGATGAAAATATGATCGACTTTAAAGCGAAAATGGAATTAATAAAAAAGAAAAATTGATAAACTCAATCGATTTTGTATGAAAACCTTTATCTTTAACATGTATTTATTTCTTTTTCGATAGTTGAAGGAATCTCTATTTACTAAATGACTATTCTCGTGTGTGTGTCACGAAATTTTTAGATCTATGTACGAAATGCTTTTTGTTCGAATTTCGGCATATTGACAAAATCGATATAGTAAATCGATCTTTTCGAACAACGTGGTAACTTTTATTTTTTGATGCGAGGCATGCTCTGGAGGTGCCTCCCTGTCAATATGAGCGAGGGGCGCCGCAATATTATTGCGATTTGCTTACTCGTACAGTATTAAAATTATATTTTTTTAATTGTGATCGACGTTTAGCGGAAAAGTGACATTAAGACAAAGTACAATCGACATGCCTAAGGATTTTTATATAAACACTTTTTTCTCCCGCGGTCGAAGGAATAAAGTATTAAAACTGTAAACTGTACCTTTAAATATTTTAAAAAAATTTAGAGGTTCCATTAGAAAAACAGGCAGTTATGTCATTATGCGGAAACAAGTAAACATTGGAAATGCACAGGTACAGAAAAGAAACAGATTTTGAAATGCCAAGTAGACGAGTCTTACACAATTTCTTTTAATCGTTTAATCAAAAAGTTAATCGTTTTAGAAATAATGAAATTATTCTATACTTTTGGTGCGTACTGTATATAAAGTTCACCTAATATTTGAACATCACTTTTAGCTTTCAAAAAGTTGATTCAAGTAAACATTGACACTGTTTTAAATTATTTTATAAAATACTGTAACTGAAAATAACAGTCACAAATAATAAAATAACTACAGAAATAAGGAGATTATACTCCAACCCATTTGCAAATGCTTTGTACATATAATAATGACTAAACTAATTAGGTCAAAACAGCTATTCTCCTGGCTATAATGCCAAACGCCGAGCGCTGAACTACATGACAAAATTTGCCGTATTTTGTCTAACAGAGTTACCACTAAAATACAGTGATTGTTCCAGTGCTAACAAAATACGGCAAATAATGCGATTATGAATAAAAGACCCAGTGTTCCAGTAATTATGAATTCCAAGACCCAATAATTGCTAGGGGCTCCAAATAAGTAAAAATAAGTACGAATCTTCGAAATAAGTACGAACTCTACAATGTACATACAATATAACAATAATTTAGTATTTGGCGTGACTCAAAGTAGGTATTCGCATCATAATAGATACTGCTCGTCAAGAATAAGAACAAGTCTCAAAACTTTGCAATGTGTGTATGTGCAATGTGAATGTACACAGAGTTCGATCTGGCCGCGCGTAAAGTGCATCCTTTCCCCTTTGAATGCTGCCTCACTCTTTCTTCTACGCATACATAGAGAATCTCACACTTTTTCCTTATCCTTATTTTTCCTATTATGAGCTGTAAGTTGGTTATGCGCTGGTTCAAATTCGATTATTTTCGGTAAGAGTTACATAGAAATCATATGAAATAAATAGAATGTACGATGTGGATTCAGAATTTTTTTTCCTATATCTTATTTTTGTCTAACTATTCTCGATTCTCAATTTTTGGCAAAATCTACTATACCTGATATGTATTTCCCATTTTCACATTAGCTAAATGGTTTAAGAATTCTAAGAGTACTTTTTTGAGATATTATAGATGCCATAAAAGTAACTTTATATTTGTCGTTATCATAGGATCTGAATTTATCTTTAATAGGATATATCATGGACCGATGAGCGACTATGTTTCTGTAATTAAAGCGGTAAAGTAATCAAATACTTTTACTTCTCCAACATACTGTGGAGAAAAAAAATAGACACACAAAACTCGGTCACCTTCCCCTAAAATTTAAGGGCGTAGATGAGAAGGTTACACACAGAGACGAGGAAAAATGCACTCCAAGCTCATTACTTTAGGACTCGAACATACAATGTTACCTACAATACTGGGTACAACTTCGCCGGTTTGGACCACTGCTTGTCACAATGTCATGTACGAGGGTTGTTTCAGAAATAAGGTTCCCACATTTTTTTCTAAATAGGCAGCGTTGGTTATTATGAAAGTTATTTACATCGTTGGAAAGCTTAAACATTAGCCTATTTTTCTATATAATCGCAATTTTTTTCGATGCATTTTTGTAGACGTTCTTCCAACTTTTGTGTCCCCATGTCATAGATCTCTACCGCCAACCCGTTAAGGTAGCGATGAACCTCTTCTTTGACTTCATCGTCGGTCCGGAAGCGCAAGCCATCCAAGTGTTCCTTCAGTTTTGGGAACAGGTGGTAGTCACTAGGGGCTAGGTCTGGGCTGTAGGGAGGGTGGGAATGACAGTACAGCCAATTTGCTCAGGAGATCCTGGGTTTGCCGAGAAAAGGGGGGCGAGCGCTGTCGTGCAACAGATTCACACCTTTGCTCAGTTTTCCTCTCCGACGGTTCTGGATGGCTCGTCTGAGTTTATTTAGTGTTTCACAATACCTGTCTGAGATTATTGTTGTCCTAGGAGGCATAAAGTCGATGAGCAGTATTTCCAGTTGCCATGATTATCCCCACAGATTGCGTTTGCTTGAACTTTTTCGGTTTACGCGAACTTGAGTGACGCCATTCGCATGACTGTTCCTTTTTTTAGGGAGTGAAATGAAACACCCACGTTTCGTCGCCTGTGACGATGGAGTCCAACAATTCCTCCCTATTGTTGCCGCATTGTTGAAGAAGTTGGCGAGCACAGTCGATGCGTTGCTGCTTGTGCGCATCTGTGAGAATTCGTGGGACCCACCGCGCGGACATATTGTGGTACTGAAATTTCTTTAATACAACGCTGTAAATTGAGCTGGCAGATATCTCAGGAATGTGATGAGCCAGTTTACCGATGGTGATCCTCCGATCTCCGAGCAGTAGACTCTTGACTTTTGCCGTCTCGTCGGAAATCGACGGTCGTCCGCTCCGGTTTTCGTCAAGCCCGAGAACTCCCTACACCATTTGCGGTCATGTTGAACGGTGATACAGTTTTCACCATAAACTTCACACAACTGACGATGAATGTCTATGGGTGGAACCTCTTTTGCGTTCACCTGGCGGTGACGGAAATCGGGAGGTCCCTCACAGACGGCTGTCAGTCCAACACTGTGTGGCACAGCTTGACAGCGAAGATGAAGACCGAGAGAGGGAGAAACGGCGCGCACGACAGTGTTGTCAGATTTCACCTAATACTTCTCCTTCCGGAGGTATCGTTATGGGAACCTTACTTTTCAATCAAGCCTCGTAGCAGGCAGCTCTATAAATTATAGGGAAGATCACCCATCTATGTTGCCGACGAAAAAAGAGGGCCTCATTGATCATCAACAATCCAGATGAATGAATAAATGCAGAAAATATATATTGAAAAGAAAACGCAAAATTCATGGAGCATGTTAACTATTTACCTAAACCCTCCAATATCCTTTTATATCGCTTTTTTGTTACTACGAAATAAACACGTTGTCAGAAAAAATAACGTATCTCATGTTTGTATGCGAGAGACGATAGGCTCAAATTCCCTTATATGTATAGGAAAATGTTTTTGTGAACCGAAAGTTCCACGCAAATAAATAATACACCTAAATTTCAGTTATATTCTTCAAAAGTAAATCGAGGGAAACGTTTTTCCTTTACGTTCATATTGAATTTGCCTCAACGCGGTTTTCCATCTTTGATATATTATGCACCTTAAATATTCCCCCCTGCAAGGCGACGCAGGCGATACATATTTTAGTTCTTTGAAAAAATATCCGTAAATAAAAGCAAGCGTAAAGATCCCTGAGAAAAGTGGTCTGCTGTTAGTTTGAAAACTTATCTAACGTTGCCGTGCAGCTCACGACAATACCGACCGCGACGCTGCACCGCCTTCGATAAGAATATGCATCCTTTTTGCATACCTTGTTTCTTGGCTGACCGCTTAAGAAGGCGGGGTGGAGTAATCCCTATGTTTGCGAAAGAAAACGTTTATCATGTTGGGGCTTTATTTTACTTTTAGATGACTAAAAGCCGACGTGTACTTGAAGAATCCCGCTTTTTCGTTTGGTTCCGGCAAAAATGGCTTCAAAAGAGATTTTCACAACGTGCGAAGAGTTTACATCTAAAATGTACCCACATAAGATGTACTGCTCCACAATAATAGGAAAAATTCTGACATTTCTCTGTGTATGCGTAGATGAAAGGGTGAGGGCAGTATTGGGCTATTTACTTATTGCACAATTAGACCAGGTCATTTACTGCACACCTCGTGGGCGGTCCGATAGCGCAGTTTTTAGACTCGTTCCTATTCTTGATGAGCAGTACACATTGGTCTTTTATTTTCTATATAACAATAAGCAAATTTAACCAATTTAATTCAATTAACCATCAAGTCCATCTGATTTACAATTGAAATTAAGCTCATGTAAAATTTATGCAGGATTAATTAATAAAGATTAATGCAGATTATATATGAAGATTAATAATAAAGTTTTAAATTTAATGCTCATTTGCTCTTATACATGTAATTTTTTCTGTCTTTAGTACTCTGCTTCTAGTTAGCAGACTGCTAATATTAATTGCCCAGTTGGATACTGTTTCTCAAATTTAAATCATAAATAAACACCTTGAAAACTCATATATTGTTTTCCGAAAAGAATGTGTTTATACATTCTAAATAGCTTATTTTATTTTATTTATTTTTTGTTTACTATGCAATTTGCTACAACATAATAATATGCATATTTGCTAACAGGCAAAATATCATGAAGGGATTGTGTACAACGACACATATCCTCATATGGTTTACATTAAACATATCCAATGAGTATTTTACATATCACAAGGTTCATTCATGTTTTACATATCAATTGTACTGTAAATCCAGTGGAGTCTTTTGTTTTAGTCGTTTAGTTTGTTGACTGTTTGTTCATATTATTTTTTAGTAATTCAAATGCAGTTGTTACGCAATTGGTGGTATCCTAAAAATACTAATACTATTATGATAATAATTTGCGTGCTATTCGTTAGTAACTTTATTAATCTGTCTTTCGTCATATAGTTGCAGTAAGTTTTTTTCTTTCGATTATTTCTATTTTTTGTTTCATGTTAAATAAGACTGTCAAAGTTTCTGAAAATTTGGAGGTATATAGATGATACGAGACTAAAGATATTAAAATACCTCAAGACTTCAAAGAAAATAGTTGATGGTATGACATCATCTACAGTTTTCTTTGATGTATGAGGTATTCTTAGTCCCATTTTGCTACTATATATTTTTCAAGTAATTTATTTGTATTTAAAATAACAGGATACCACGAAATTATTTTTCAGGCTACTCGATTGTGAATACTTGAATATAGTATAATATTTATATAAAATTTTAACAAGGTTTGTTTAGAATTTTTAAATATTTGTATAATCTTTAAAAATAAGAATTTGTTTGCTTTTAATATAGTTATCCAATTGAATATAGTATATATTTGTTTTAGCTCACAAGTCCTTTTATAATCACCACAGTCTTCTGATATAAGGGTAAAACTTTTCTTTAATGTGGAATCCATGGCAGAGGGTATCTGTTCTGTTTCCTTATCTTGTTATTTTTATAGATGATTTTGTTTTTCTGTAAATGTTACCTTTACTTTCAAAGTTGTTTTGTTCTTGGCGTGTCACTTGAATGTCTTGTTGACTTATATATTTATTTTAAAATTAAATTTGGGTACATATCTATTATTGCCTTTTCTACAGACGAACATAAGTTTTTAATACTTTTTTAGGCATTTAATGAATACTACATTTATATTTCAGTTTGTCAGTGTTACATTTAAGACAGTGGGGTACCGAGTGGGGCTTTGAGGAGTTAATTCCTCCCCCCCCCAATTATTTAATTATTATTAAAATAATAGTACATTTTTATTATATTTTTAAGATCTGGGTGAAGGTTTTAAAAATATAATAAAAATGCATTATTATTTTTAATAATTCATTCTATTTCGATATGCGTCGGAAATAATTATGACTTGGCAACATTATTATAGGCATCAATTCGATATGCATTGGAAACAATTTTAATTTAGCACCACTGATATCGGCATGCGCCTATTTTACTTGAAATCAGATTAGAAAATGGGTTTATTATTAGAGTGCGTTCAGTATAGGATAATGTGACTCGTTTAGTATTTGAACATCGTTATTACAAAACTTGTTACAAAAGTTGTTACGAAATTTGTTAAAAAACGATCAAGATGATTTACAGAATTGATAATGTACAATTCACTTCAATCTACTAACCAAATATCTATATACCATATATGTATATTGATACCCTAGTAACAGAAGAATATTAAATCAGTTAAAGCCAGTCTAAGGCCACGTCGTTTAAATATTTTAATTACACTCTTTAACAACATTTTTATATAAAATTTTCTTGTATTCACCCCGGCTGTGGATTTTGTTAAGTTTATTCCATATTTAATTTGATAAGCGATTGTAGTCAATAACGTATAATAAATTATATTGGGAATACCAAGAAACCAAGAATTTATATTCAAAATACCTTTTATTAATTGAAGCGCTCGGGAGAAAAGGATGATAAGCCACAATTTTTGTGAAATTGTGATTTAAGCACATCTAAAACCTTTATACTGGTAACAAGTCACAGTGAAAATATTTATTTTATTGAATATTAGATGGCGACACTTATGCTTGAATTTCGTTTTCACTTTAATAGTAAACAAGCATACTTCGTCGTCGACGGAGTATGCTTGTCGTGTCGGAAAAGGGGAATAAGCCACAGTTAAAAGCATCATGGCGGCAGAGTCAAGTGTCAGTGACATCAGGAAACGTTTATTTTCTAGTAGAAATAGTGAATACAATGCCAGTATTTGTGATTCAGATGACAGTGTTAAAGATAAGGATTATGTTTATTCGTCATGTGAGTCGTCTGAGCCTGAAAATTATTCAGAATCAGTAAGTATAACTATTTGTGGCATGATCCCTTTTAAAATTAAATTTATGTGGGCATATTACTTTTGGTATAAAATTTACCATTAATCATATAAAATCTTCAAACACAGTTTGTAAACAGTTATTTGCTCAAGAACCACTTCAATGTATTCTAGTATTTACAGGAAGTGAGGTTATTTGAAATCAATTTAGCGTACAATGAAATTAAAAAACAATCGCCGTTACACTCTGGCATATTCCCTTTTTGCTCAGTTATTTTTTTTGTTTCTTCAGGGAGAAGATCAAACAGAAAGTCGAGGCAGTATTGTCACGCCAGATAAAAAGGGTCCTTCCAGATGGAGACGAGTGAATTCTGAATATAGAAAAAGAACTAAAGAAAGTAAAAGACTGAACTTAGGGTATGCTTATAAAACTTATAAGGACGTAGAAAAATCATCAAAAGTCATGGGAGAGCCATGCAGCTGCAAGAAAAATTGTCCGCAAAAGCTTGTGAAAAAAGAACGCGACATTTTTCATGCCTTTTGGAACTTGGAAACCCACGATCAGCAAAATAATTACCTTTTTGGCAAGATTCAAGCTGTACCCAAAAAACATTGCTATCCAAAGAAAACTAAGAGAAATAAATCATCTCGAATAGTCACGTTCAAAT
The DNA here is from genome assembly GCA_037954035.1 of Rosalia funebris. Taxonomy (NCBI): domain Eukaryota; kingdom Metazoa; phylum Arthropoda; class Insecta; order Coleoptera; family Cerambycidae; genus Rosalia; species Rosalia funebris. The sequence continues at coordinate 41,179,838 of JAZFAV010000015.1, forward strand.
ACTTTATTAAAATCCAGGCGCAAGATGTGGAAATTTGTAAACGAGAATTTTTAGCTGTGCATGGGCTGCAAAGCTCAATGAAGCGTGTGTACAATATCTGCTCTCTCATTGCCAGAGGATGTTCGACATCAAAATCAGATGGACGTGGAAAACATAGAAACCGGAAAAACAAATTATCAGAAGAAGGAATCCAGTCAGTGCATGATCACATTAAATGCATCCCAAAATACACTTCACATTACAGTAGAAATAAAAATCCTAATCGAGTATACATAGATCATAACCTTTCTATAGCTTCATTGTACAAAGATTATTACGTCCCATGGCGCTGTGAGCGCCAAATCATTCCTGTAAAAGAGGACAGATATAGACGAATATTTTGTAATGAATACAATATTGGTTTCAAATTACCGAAGAGTGATACTTGTCATACATGTGACATGTATACAGTTCAAATTGAATCTAACAAAGAAAATGAGGGTTTATTAAAAGAACTAAGAATCAAGCTAGATTTACATCAAAAAAGAGCAGAAGCGATGCAGGCTGATATAAAGAAAGAAATTAGAGATTCTCAAATTAATAAATACAAGGACGTAATATCCTTCGATCTACAGCAAGCCCTACCTATTAAATCCCTCACAGTTGGGAAAGCATTTTATCTGAGGAATGCATGGCTATATAATATGGGAATACACAGATGTAATAATGGAAAGGGGTATATGTTTGCCTGGACAGAAAATGTAGCTAAACGAGGCAGTGACGAGATAGGCAGTGCCGTTATAAAATTTTTTAACACATATATAAATCCAGATGCTACTGAGTTGATCATTTTTACAGATAACTGTGGTGGCCAAAATAAAAATTGGACAATAATGAGTCTATGGCTACAACTTGTACGAGAAAAAAGGTTTTCTGTTATTGAACATCGTTTCCTCGTGAGTGGGCATACACACTTACCTAGCGACCGGGACTTTGCGATTATAGAAAAAAGAAAGAAGTTTCTACAACAAATTTATTATCCTCAACAATGGTTAGAGGCAATACGAACAGCAAAAAGAACGAACCCATTCGAGGTTATTGAAATGCGGCAATGCCTTTCTCTTGACACACTGCAAAAGCAAATGTGCAAAAGAACGGTTGCAGATGATAAGCCTCCTATTGACTTTGCAAATGTTCGATGTTTCAGATTCGAAGCTGCTCATCCTAATACCATGTTCTTTAAACATTATCTGAATGCAGAATTCAGTAGTCTAAGTATAGGGAAACGAGGAGTCAAGTTGACAAATACAACGAAAATATCTGAGTTGAAACCAAAATATTCGAATCTCATTCCGCTCCAGGAAAATAAATTAAAAAATTTAAAGGCACTTATACCTTATATCCCTCCAATTTACCACGACTTTTATGCAATTCTTGGTGTCGCTGATGTGGAAGCTGCTTTGATTTTAGAGCCGCCTGAGACAGAACACTTCGATTTGGAGCTGGATGAAGAACTAAGCGAAGCGAAGCGGACATGATATGAGTGATTACATTTTTCTTATGTTCCACTGATTTTATTTTCTTATAATATGTAACTAATAATATTTTACTTATTTAAAATAGTGATGACTTTTTCTTTATATTCATCCAAAATATATTGTGTCTAGTAGAAAAAGGTGACAAGCCACCTTTTCCAGTTTTTTTTTTCCACTTTTTTCCTAAAATTTACATTTCACCTCTTAATTCCGCACAGCAATTTGAATTAAACCTAATTTTGAACATTATGTAGAAATATTATATGCAGACATCGGGAAGCGGTTCTAGAATCTATGCTTAACCGATACATGGCTTAACCGACCACTTTCCTGCGTCTGAATTGTTATTAACACGGACATTAATTGTTTAATGGACTGCGTTCATTAAAAACACGGAATGATGTGTCAACTCGACGAGCAAGCTTTAAAATATTGAGCATCAGAAGTAGAATGGCATCACATTATGATATATTGTGAAACTATTTTTCGACAAAGAATATCGCAGCTTACTTTGTCACATTGAAATGTAAAGTGAATAGAAAATCAAAATAGGATCGTTCTTGATATTGTTCCAAACTATGATTTCCATAGTTATGTTTACACTATATAGCATACTATACGATTTATTTGTAACGATTTATTGAGGCATTATAAAATATCGCTCTAAAATATTTTGCGCTGATACGAAAGAATGAAGAAGTCACGTCATAGCTTAAAATATAAAGTCGGAGAAATCGAACAGTATTATCATGTACGCAATTTTTGATATATAATGCAATTGTCCTGAAAAATTAATACAACACATATACAGCTGCAAGATTATCGCTTATTAATGCGACTCGAAGTCATGTGCAACGAGGGGAAGGCAGATTCTAATGAAAGTTTCCTTTACAGATGCAATCTGGCAGTATTAGAGATACTGGGGGAGCATTCATTGACCATAGGGGAGTTTTTATTGAATACAACGGTGATATTATTGGATGACATCCTATTAATTTTTCAATAGGTCTGATAATTACGGTACTTACAAGAGACAATTCACAATCAATTTATTTTAATATTTTAAAATACTAGGTGCACTACTACCCACACCAGTGGGATTACCGTGTGATTCAACGGGTTATGACGAGTTATAAAAATCTAATTATAGATATAGTACATATATTGAGTAAACTCGGAATAGCCAATACAAATATCCATAAACTTTTCCTTATTAATATACAGGGTGATTTGTAAATTTGGGCCAAAACTTTCAAATACATCTATTTTCTAAATATATTGCAGGACCTCTAATGAATCTTAGTGCGCAGTACACTTGATAATAGGTTATTACAGACATCCAAAACAAAATAATCCAGGACCGGACGAAATGAGTCACTTATTTGTCACAAAAATTGTCTTGTAAACACTTTTTTTTTTAATTTAATGTAAGAATTTAAAAGTAGAAAGATGGGCAGTTAAATTGAATGAATAATGTCTTTGTCATAATTTTGTAGGTATAAATAGAAAATAAAAAAGTCAAGATCAAATGTCACGTTAACTTTAAACATTATTTTAATTTAGTTTCTCTTACAAGAATACAGTAAATAAAATCAAAGGAAAATTTTATTCAAAATTATAATTTTAATAAGCTCGCATGGCCCTAGTTAATAATTAGAACATCACAGGATCCGATAAGTCAGATTTGACACATAAGTTTTTTGACGAAATTTCAAGAAAATTTATATTTAAATTTAAATTAATAACTTTATAATGCATTATAAATTTTTTAACTTACCATATTTTATTTTTTTATTAAAGCATGTGTTTTATAAGATGAACTTTATGCCATAAAAAGTTGAATAGGCTCTATAGTAGCTTACTATCAAGTGTATTGTACACTAAATTTCCTGCAACATATTCAGAAAATAAATCCATTGAAATTTTTGGCCAGAATTAAGAAAGCACCGTGTATATTAAATAGGTAAAATTTATATAATTATTATTATTGTTGGAAATTCTTTTTATTTTTTGGGTAGACACAGACATAATCCCATACAATGGCTAGCTATATTACCAGATTTGATATGTATGTTTTTTTGAAGATTTATGATTTGGATATTGATACTGTCTTATAATTATAATTAGAACTACTTTCCTAAAAGTAACACCATATATAAATAAGATGTTTAAAATAAACAGTTTTAAAACCTTAAAACGGATTTAGAACATCTCTATCACGACATTGAATGGCCGAGAAAAAATAAACACATAAATGCAGACTATGTGTTTTATGCGACAGTTTTACTTTTTTCAAATAATCCACCATCGTGCTTTCTCATGACCTATGGACAGGGTGGGGTGTGTTCTATCCACCTCAAAATCAATAGATGTCGTCTGGTAGACGTCCCTAATCAGAATCAGTCGAAACCCGATCGATCCGACACGATTTAATTGAGTGATCGTGCTAACTAAAAAAATTTCTCAAATAGCCCACCATTGTCCTTTCTCATCACCCATGTACATGGCAGAGTGTGTTCTATCCACCTCAAAATCAATAGGTGTCGTCTGGGAGACGTCACCAATCGGAATCAGTCAAAACCCGATTGATCCGACACGATTAAGTTGAGTCGTGCTAACAAGAATAAATGCCGACGAGAACGACAACGGCGACAACGACGACAACAACGACAACGACAACGACACACATACAGCAAAATTTTTTTAAAAACCATTTTGTTTTGGTTTTTAGACCGAAAAACGATAAATAAACGAAAAAAAAATTTAGTTTTTTCACTTTTTCTTTACACGATTACATTACTTTTTCGCTTATAGTGGAGTGCGGAAAAGTAAAAAATCAATACGAGTAAAACCAAAATATGATATCATGGCTGCCCAGAAAGAAGTTCTTACATAGAAAGCAACGAATGAAATTCAACTTTCTACACCTAGAGTAGAAAAACGATATTTCCATTAGTTATTTCATACGTTAACAGTTCTCCTTAAATATTTTTCAAAGCACTGGAAATCTAGACATCCAACTAACATGTTTATGCAACAAATTCGATCTAATTTATAAATCTTGTTTGTGTCGAGCTTTCTGTTTATGGAGGAAGCTGTTAGTCGAGATTGGAAAATATAAAATTTATTATAAAATCGCTTTACTTGTAGGCACTTGAATATATTTCGAGCGGGTAACAACACCATACAGAAAGAGTAGTAAAATGTTTTCACTTGGACCTTAGTGCATTGTGGAAAATTACATATATGATATGTAACATTTAAGGAAATTGGATGGAATTGTTTGACCCTGGGACAATGGTACTGACAGCTAATAACGATACTCTCTCTGACTTGTCTTCCTTCAGTTTTGGGTAATTTTTAATATCATTTTATTGTTCAAAAAAGATCAAATAATTTCAGTAAAAGAATTTACTTACAATACTTTGTGCCTGTCTCTGAAAACTGAATTCTAGTTAGCTTAGGGTATTAACAGCTACAATTTGTAAAGGGACTATTAGATAAATTACTGTCTGATACCAGCAAATCAAAGAAGTGATAGTAAAGATCATCGAAAATATGCGTAGTTCGCCTATTTATCAATTATAATAGACACAGTTTAGTTCTGATGCACATAATAATCAATCACGACCTTTCACGATAATTCACAATCAAGTATCTGCAGGAAAATCGTGCCGGAATTTGTTTCGATGGTTGCACGAATTTAGTTTCTATACGTAGGAGATCCATGAATGCACATTTCGACATCGTAGAAGATTATGTGATGCCATTTTCCCCGTTTGTTGGGACAATTTCATTTTTATGCAGGACAACGCTCGGACCCACGTTACTAGAGACGTCCTTGGACTACCTTCTATTTGTGAATATCTTAACTATGGACTGGCCACCAAGAACCCCAGATATGAACATCATAGAGCATTTATGGGATGCCCTTAAGCGTCACATAAATGCGACGCTTAAGGGCATAATCAGTTAGGCGTCACATACCAGCCCCTATGACTTTTAGGGAACTCGAATAAGCCGCTCTTCTCGAATGGGAGAATATTCCTCCAGGAAACCATTCATTCCTTGATCAATAGCATGACGAGACGAATGGAAGCAGTCATAAGAGCTAGATGACTATCTATATGCTACTGAATTCAAATTATTATCATTTAACTTCACCTCCAATTTTTTTTCTGAACTTTTAATTGCCTCCTGGTAGAAGTCTAGAACCGTCGATGCAGCAACAAAAACAAGAGACCAGTTTCTCACGAATACAAAAATGTAATACGTTTCCCTACGCGAGTTTCGTCAACCAAGTTTCCATCGTCGGGAAATGATTAAAACTGATCATCTCCCGAATGGATACGATTTATTTGCACAAGTTAGTTCTTATTCGAATGGTATGTACAGTTTTAAGTACAGGATTTTGTGTAAAATTCTATAATACGCAACTCTGTAAACTTTGATCTTTTACCCCTAACAGATACGTCAAATATTAGTATTGTCAAAAGAACCTAATGTGACCGCTCCACATGATCCCACGGGATTTAAATGCGTTAGAAACTTTTGATTAGACATTTGTTGTAACCCCCTTTTCACTCAATCAGTTTCGTCACCCTCTAGCCGGTTTTTCCACCTTCGAGACAAAAATTTACCCTTTAATGAATCGAGAGCGAAAACGTCCTGAATCTCGAGCTCAAAGGTCACAAAAACATGCCGATATACTTTATTATAAACATAACCCCGTGAAGTTTTTCCTTGGCCAGATACACTTTGATTGTAAATAATCTGCACAGATTCAGCTTGCCGACAAAAACAAGAGTCATATGCTAATGCCGCGAATTATTTCTTATGGTGTCTCTTTTTCTTTTTTTTGTTATTCTTGCCTGTTTCGCTCCCTCTTGAACGGGCCATTAGTCCTCGGGCTCGTCCGCCCCCCGCCACCCTGGTTGGCAAGTCATTTATTTGCGCCCCGTCGGTCGGCCCATTCGAATAGTAACATTTAATGGAATATCGGATGTGATTTAAGCCTGGGATTTAGAGCGGCTCCGTGGAACGCTGTCAAAGAGCGCTCGGCCGTAGTTTAATCGAAAAAGTTGCTAGTTGCTCTTAGTGAACGTTTAAAATCGCTCTCGACCTGATGGCTGCCATTTTAATTAAAGCCAAATATTTAGTTCCAACCGAAGTGGAGCCTCTCGCATTTATCTGAACACGTGTATCTGTAAAAGAATAATTTGGTTGTTCTAATGGTATACGAATAGAATAACAACATTAGTGAAGGTATTACGATAAGAGTGCATGATGTGAAATCTAAATAAAACATGGTTTTATGTAGCAAAATATTGAAGTATTTATTTATTATTGATTTACAATGTAGATACTTGGAAATTATTTGGTGAATGGGCGCCACGACTTTGGTAGCACACGAGTAATCTTCTGGCGATATTTTTTATAACGATTTTACATAAATATAGCGGTATTTCGTTGATACAGCGTTCAATTTGGGCCTTTAATGCTTGGGTGGTCGTGGGCTTGTTGGCGTAAAGCTAACACTTCAGAAAACCCCACGGAAAAAGTCCATGGGTGTTAAATCGCCAGATCATGTCGGTCGATTCTGGCCACCAAACAAGAGATCACATGATCACGAAAGAACTCATGCAAGACCGTCAAGGTCTTACGAGTGATATGGCAAGTGGCACCGTCTTACTGAAACCACATGTCTTCAGAAGAAATATCTTCCAATTGACAAAGAACTGGATTATTATGTCACGATCACGTTCATCATTTACTATTAATGCATTACCTGCTTCGTTCCCAAAGAGAAATGGTCTAATGATTACTTTAGACTACAATGCACACCAAACAGTGACACGTTGGGGATGCATTTGTTTCCCATGAATCATTAGTGGATTTTCTGAGCCACAAATGCGGCAATTTTACCTATTAACGAAGGCATAAAGGTGAAAATGGGCCTCGTCGCTGCAGATGATTTTGTCTACAAAATTGGCATTCATTTATTGTTGTTCAACGACCCAATTGGTGAACTCTAGTTCGTTGTTGTGCGTGATTTGTTGGCAGAAGCTGTTAAGTCAGTTAGACTTTGTAAGCATGGAAGTGAAAATCTCAATTTGATGTCCGTTTAGCTGAAGAACACTATCTATTTTTTATATTTTACACGATTTGTTGTACAAAATTCATTCGAATATGTAGCATGCATAACGCATGCATGTACTATTCATTTCATCTGCCAAATAAAATACTCTATTATCTTGCCGATAAAGGGAACAGTATACCTGAGTCTAGCCATAAAAACAAGCCACGGTATGAGATAAGAGCCATTTAGGATTTTTTATTTTGCAAATAGCGATGAAATAAACTTATAAATGGTCCATGCATAACGATTGCTTAACTCCTTTTGACATGATTGTTACTCTCTTTCTTAAGAGTATTTATAGAGACCAGATTAAAGGCGATTCAATAGACTGACCAAGATCTTGACATTTAAATGCGTATGACTTTTACACTTTGTGATGAACATACAATTATTAGTTATATAGAAATTAATTATATATATTTAGGAAAAATTTGGAAATCTACTTAACAATTAGGAGGTTTAACTTTGCTGTTCTGGAATACAGAATCTGGAAATTGTGGAGAGGAATACTAATCGAGGATATAAAATTTAGATACCATTAGGCTAAGTATTGCTAAGCATGACGTTCTCCCACCACGGATTCTCTGATGGTTGAAGGACAGAATAATCATAAAATACGTTTTACATAGTTTAATCCTCCTGTTCATGTTACCTACAAAATGTAGTGCTCAACTGCATATTATGAAGATGTCTCCTCATCAACCAGTCTATAATTATATTTCTTGTGACTGAACGCAATTTCCTTGTTATCAAATTGCCAATAAAGTAGGTAATGTACTTCAGCTAGGGTCTCAATAATTTCCTAATAAACTGACAACTTCTTTTTTCATACAACAGTTTCTTAGATTCCTCGTGTACGTTGTCTTACTTGCCTTGTTTCTATTTTCTGTAGTGCACTAAGTAGAGCAGATTCAAGCTATAATCTGCTAGCCGTTTTGTTGCCTTCGCATCATCTGTAGTTCTTAGACAGGGACAAAGATGATTATTTAATGTCTATAGAGATTTTAATTGTGATACCTACTGTATATCTACCCGATATGATGATTGAATATCGACCATTTCAGTAACGAATAAAGAATCCAAGTATGTAGAATCGCAGTTTTCTTTATAGATAGTGTAAACAAAGAGAATATTGCCGGTGATATTTACCACGCAATATCAGTCAAACAATTAATTAAATCATAATCATAATTAAATTGTCGCCTGAAGTTGTTAGAGCCGTTCACAAACTGTAGGCATTCGAGTAGCAAAACGCCCGGCCATCTCTTTTGTAAAGTCTCCCGCTTTCAAAACACTGAGTCGAAATTATTTAGAGAGTGTGTTTTCCCATTAAGTAAGCGAGAAGCAGTTAGGCACTTATCCCTTTAGACCGAAAGAATGTATAAGACTTTATTTACCTTTCAGCTATATATTAAGGATTTTATCTCAGCAGGCAGGACACGCACCCCAGAGCTGGCGGTAGGGAAAGCTTAACAAAACAAAACTGCGATTCGGGAAAAAGCTCCTAAGCTCGGAAAATGCCCGGTCTGGGAAGGAGCAGTCGAATCTCTCAGGGAGCGCCCCCCGCATTCGCGAGGCCTACGGCGAGAGTAAATTGGGTCCAGTGGCGTTGAGCGTGGGGCATGTTTAAGGGGATTCATAAGTACGAGAAAAATATTTTTAATTATGAAAATGTAGCACTTACAGGTGCTTTCTATAATGTAGAATGTTGTAGTCCTGTCTGTATTTGTTTAGGTTAATCAGTTCAAAGTCTGTTCATCTAGGGGATACTATTATGTAACTTTGAAGAGGTTTAAATGCTTAGCCAGCAATTTCCTTAGATATAAGTCCCCTTGATTTTTATATAACACATTCTTCCATTTGTGACACTGTCAATATCTTAGGAGAAACTTTGGATAAAAATTGAGAACGCTTGTAATAAATTTTCATTATAAATGAATTTTAACTTATAAAGGTATCGTTTTGCTTTGTCTAAAGTATTAATAGAATACTGCAAAATGGGGTTCCTTTGAACTGACGGGGTAACTTTATAAAATCAGGTTTTTTGAATCCAAATCATTCTGGCGGGCTTAGTTTTGATGCCAGCGACCTTCCACTAGTCTCATTATTTAAAGGGTTACTAGTAGAGTGTAATGCAATCACTGCATATATTCTAATTGGCTAACTTGGCAACCCTGGCGCCATTTTTTTGTATATAGGCCAAAATCTGTCTTTAAAATTCCAAACCTCCTCTGGCAGGAAAATACTTTCAGAGTCATTATTTGAAGTAAGTTATTTTATAGTCACAAAATTATCTATGAATATTTTTTATAATTCCTGTAAGTCAGTTCTCCTATTTTCTACAAAGTAGTATGTGAAGTTTGCGCGGTTGACAGGGTAACTTTGACAAAGGTTTGTTTACTTATGTAGATTGACGGGGTAACTTGTGGAGCTTTGTGGATCACCTGAACACTTTTCATTGTGAATCTGTAGCACAAGAATAACGCAAAAAAAAACTGATAATACCACCTGGAAAAGGGATCACGACCCATGATCTACTTTCTAAAGTCATCCAGCCTTTACTGCAAATAAAAAAAACTGGGAATTATCAGAAAGCGAATAATATGAAGCCAAGCAAAAATAAAAGCAGCCAGGTGTGCCTCTTATGACTCTCAATCCTCCACAAACTCAAGCTTGAATAGTGATGACGTATCATATGCTGAAAGTAAGTCTGCCAAATTTTGAATCATCAGACAATGAGGACCATCGGCTCACAATGGACTAAGTCTGCCAACCAGGTCTAACAAGTCAAGGACTCTATGAACCGCAATCACAGCAACTGAAGAAAGTCTTCCTACCTACATTAGAAGAAAAAGCTGATTTGGGAAGGATTTTGAATTAAAAAAAAATTCAGGAGCCAAGTTTGAGAAAAATTCGATATAACTGGACTTTCTTTTTAATTTTACACTTATGCTGGAATTTTAACGGGATAACATTGATATAAGCACCTAAATAAGTGTTTTTGATGGAGAAACCCCAGATTGAGGGGTAACATTAATACAAAGTAGCCCTCTGTTTCCTATTGAGGTTAACGAAATCATTCATATTCCAATTTACTTGAGCTTAGGTGTAAAGCTTTCGTTTGATCCATTTTTTTTTAAATATCTATAAAAATAAGAAGGATACAGTCGAAAATATGAAAAACCTGTACCAAAGTAATCCCGGTTTACGCTAGTTTATAAATCAAGAAAAACCAAATCCAATTTTTGTCAAGTTTGATTTGATAACCCTCATTTTTATCATGTAATCAAGTCAAGGTCGAAAACTTTATTAGTGATATGAATAGAAAAGTGTTATTTCAATAATTTGAATGAATAGAAAAGTGTTATTTGAATGTACTATTTAACATAACACTGTCTGATTGTTTTGCAGAATACATACATTTTAAAAACTATTTGTTGAAAAAGATCTTATATTATTATAATAAATTAAATATTTGTATAAATTTGAATTTTTTAGCAATATCTTCACTCGATTTTTACTTTTTCATCTGCCTTTTGACTGATTTGACTTTCTTTAAATAAATTTTGTGATATGAACTTGCAGATAGTGTTGTTTTCAGCCCCTTCTCCAACAATTAATGTGTTAAGATCCCTTATATAAAAACCTCATGGTAACAGATTAGGAGACTATGCTGGTGGTTGCGATTGCTCTCTTGGTGTCAATTTATTCTTGTGTCTTGGTGTCTTTTTGGTGTTGTTGAGCATAAAATGTTTCATTAAAGTAACTACAAGTATTTAACATAAAGTTGTTAGATATGACTAGAAATAATGTTTTTATTTAAAAAAATATATCTTTTTGAGCAAATCAGAGCCACCTCTTAAGACTTAAGGTCTGAATTGTGAACTAATGAGGCATATATAATTTTGTTACTGAGAATTTATAGTTTATTACTGATATTATAGTCTAGCATATTACCAAGGATATTTGGGTATTGTTAATAACAATTTAAGCCTGGTACTCTCCTTACAATTTAGTTTGAACATTTATTTTTATGTCTTTTTTCTGGTGAATTTTATTATACTTTTAAATAGTTTAACATATTTAATAGTTTTAATAATCTAAATGAATGATAATGAATACAATTTTAATAATTCAATAGTAGTGCCCTTGCTCTACATACTCAAATATCATAATCTCAATTTGCATTGGTTCTTTTCCCACTAAAATTTAATTTAAATATTTAATTTCTATGTTACTTGAACCTTTTAATATTGCACGCTTTCGCTTATAGTTTTTTTTATTTGTATTTGGAAATATCATTTATTTTGTCTATACCATAAATATAAGCCCAATTATAAAAAATTAGATTTGAAAGTAAAAATCAATAATTATGGGGCATAGGATTAGTCCTAACTTTTTATGTCCACCATTTATACTGAATTAATATCTGCTGCTATATATCTGCCACATATAATAACCCTTCTACTATTGCTCTAACAATGTTCTAACTGCTTTTAAAGATGCATATTCTATATCTTTTTTAACTATACACAACAACTTTTAAAAATATCCAATTTAATTTATTTCATTAATGATGGATGCTAAGAAACTTTTTTTTTGTTTTAAACTTATCGATAAAAGGAGGTACAGCAATATGTAGAATAAGATGACAGTATGGGAGCGTTATTAAATAAATTCACAAAAATTTACGTTATAGTTACGTAATTTCTCCTCCCCCTCACTTATTTTGCTCGTATAGATTTTTCGTGTTCCAATAAGATCCTCGCCAGCTAAATAACAGCATCTGTCGACACGAGACTCGCTTGTACCAAAACCCCATATACACATGACTTTATGTATTATTAATTCTGACTTCAACTCTGATCTTTCTCCCTCTCCACAATGCCGGTATATGGGACCAGGGGGATAGGGTGGTTTAATTTCATCAGGTGAATTTGAAGATAACTCGAGATAACTATATGAAGACGCCATTATACGTATAAACTTGTCGAATTACACAAACTGCCGGCGACGAGAATGTGATTCCTTCGAACCTAATCTAATGTTTGCTGGGTAGTTATTGACTGGCTGCCTCTCATCCTCCTAATAGTTACAGGGTGAACAGTAAAGAAGGTCAGCTGATAAGGTCCGTACTTGAACTGCTCATAATAGAATGATATCCAGCAGATATATGACTGTAATTAACATATTTAATTGTTATATTAATGAACAAAGAACACAACATTTCTTTAATAAATACCGCAATATATTACTAATTATTATTATGTTTTCGTATTGTGTAGACTGCATAGATTCTGGGATGGGATTCGAACCCTCGATGCAACAAAAAAATAAGAAGAAACTGACAAAAGTTTACTTAAAATAAAATCTAATGATAGGTTTGAAATCGAAAAGGTGAGCATTAGAAATGTAGCCTAAAAGTAAGAAGTAAGAGTGTTTTTCTCACATGGTAGACAAATTGATTAGAAAACGTAGATCTAGAGCAACTCTCCTTAATTCCACGACTTTTTAAGAAGATTTCAAAAATTGTGTGAATTCCATATGAACTACAATTGACCAGTGGTCCCAAAAGAGTCTTCAAATATTTGGGAATGATGTTATCATACTCTACTGGAATTAAATTTCAACAGCTTTTGGGAAATCCCAAAGATAAAATTGAAAGTTAAAAGCCAGGGATCTATGAAATAAGTTGCTAGGATTGCAGTCAAAGCTATATTGGGCAAACAGAAAGAGCAATGGCAACTAGATTTGAGGAACATATGACCCATTTAAACTACCGGCGATTAGAGAAATCTTTGATTGCGCAACATGTCTTCGAAATCAATTACATTTAATAGAATAGATTCTAGTAACTTAAAGTTAGTAAGAAGTATAACTAACAACAGACGATTAGATGTCATGGAATGTATTGACAACTAAATGTGATAATAGAGTGAATAAAGACAAAGGTCCCATACCCAACTGTTCGTTGCTTTGGTTGATACAGTGAATGAGTTTACCTCATTCACTAACTATGAGTAGAAAAAAGATATTAGGTATTAGAAGGAGTAGAGCATTGAATCGAAATAAATTATTCCTTCACTGTTCATTTATTATGAAGAAAAACAGTCAAGTTAAGTGAGTTTATTAGTGAACAATGCATGGAGCAGGAAAATGTTTGTAACGGTTTACTGAACCTGAACAAATTTTTGGTATAAATAGAAATTAGAGGTAATTTAAAAAATTAGTTTTAATCATCTCTCAATGATACCAACTTGATTGGCGAAACACGCTTTGATAACCGTGTAATATTTTGGCGTTCGTGGAAAATATAGGCAGTGTTTTTATATATCTCCTTAACACATCTCAGGAGCATAGGGCCTCAACAAATGCCTTCCATCTGGTTCTATTCTGGGCTGTCTGTTTTCTCTGTTGCCACGTTCTTCCAATTTGTTCTAGTTCTCCCCTGACATTTCTATGCCATGTCATCTTTGGCCTTTATATTCTTCTGCTACCTTGTGGGTTCCATTCCAAAGCTCTCTTACTGATGTTATGGTCTTCTCTACGCAGTGTGTGGCCTATCCATTTCCACTTTTTCATTTTGACTTCAGTTTCAATTCGTTGTTGCTTTGTTACATTTCACAGGTCTTCATTACGCATTTGGACCGGCCAAAAAATACGCATAATTCCGCGTAAGCTCCGATTTATGAAGACTTGTAACTTGGAAATGGTTTGTCGGTTAATCTTCCATGTTTCTGCCCCATATAGAAGTACGGCTTTGACGTTGGAATTGGAAATTTTTATTTTTGTTGAATTAGAGTATTCTCTGGATTTTCACACACTGTTTAACATCCCGAATGCTTGTCTGGCTTTTTTGATGCGGTTGTTTACATCATCTTCAGTACCGCCTGTTTTTGTAACTATGCTGCCTAGGTAGGTGAATTCATTGACCTCTTCAATTGTCTGATTTTGTCTATTTATTGTAAAAGGTGTTTGGTTATCTGTACACATTCTCATTGATTTGGTTTTTCTACTGTTAATTTTAAGACCTACAGCTTCAGCTTCTCTTACGAGGTTATTTAATTTAGTTGTCATATCTGTATGGTTATGTGCGAGCAGGCAAATGTCATCTGCATAGTCAAGATATTCTAGTCTTGTAAATGGTGTCCACCATATGCCATGCTGTCCCGTGGTGGCTCTTCTCATGACCTCGTCTAGCATAGGCAGTGTAATAGAGACTTAATTTTCATTACTGCAGGAATTAATAGAATTCAATAAAGTAATGACGAATTTTTATCGTTTAACAAGTAAAACCACAAAACTGTCCCTATTGATAGACCATTTTTGATACAACTTTGCACAACTCACCATTCATTCGTTTCATTAATGCTTTAGTTAAGAATCTAATGATATTGCGTCGGAAATCGATGATATTAAACGCAAATCAAAGCAAGAGCTTATGTTTTCATTTCCTTTAGCTATACCAATATTCCTTGCTGCTGTATAATATGAGTATTCAACTTCTACACTAGGTATACATTTATTCATCTGTATAATATCGGACTTCATTGTTGTTGTCCACGTCTGCAAGTTTGGCCATAGCTTTTATTGTTTATCCAGTATTTGGAACGATCTCTTTTATATTGTGCTAATTTTCAATAAATTTTATCAAACATTACCAACCACGGAAATATGTTCACTTGATAAATATATATAAAATTTCATGAGAAATTATTAATGGGAGACATTTATTGAGATAGTTAAACAACACAATTTTGCATATATATTCTCCTGCAAATTAAATAAAAGAATCAACAAATCCACTATCGGGAGTAATAGATCGTGTCTTCACTTTATTATAACTCATCGGAACGTCAAGCAGATTGTGACTGTCCAAAAATATCCCACCTGTATAGCAAAGAAGTATCACTTGATAGTTTTTGAAGACAAAAGTCGACCCGCTCCCCTAAGACCTTAGACTACAGAAAGGAAGACTGTAGAATATGTAGAAATAAGAAAAAAGGGAGATTCACACGTCTTTTTGTGCATAAGCAGGAGAGTTACTCCACTCCTTGGGACACGAATTCAAGCATACGATAGCACTAGCAATACTGCACACAATTCGGACAAGAGTATAGTTTCTCATACCATGGCTTGTTTTATGGTTAGGCTCAGGTAGACTGTTCCATTTATCGGCAAGATAAGAGAGTTTTTTATTTGGAAAATAGCGATGAAATGAATAGGAATAATGATATTGACTGCCACCAAGTTATGAATATAACTGTTAAAGGAACCATTTATAATCACCAGTAGTTTGTCTTCTACGATACTCTTTTCTCCCCTATTTTATGCAGACAAATGTTGATTATATTATATTTTCTATTTCCTGCGAATTTAAAGATTATTTCGAATCTTATTGATGTACCAACCACAGATAGAATGTATTTCAGTGGAGTGTTAAGTTTTACGACAATATCGGTAGTTTGCATCAGCTTTTATGAACTACCCAACGAACACACTTTAATATCCCTTTTCGAACCCATTAGACGTGTGGAAGACTGCACGTTGCCTTGCGTCTCTAGAGTGGATACAGAACAGTCTCTCCTAGATTGTTTCCAGCCTATTATCGTTACTTTTTAGGGGAAACTGAGGCCACCTGATCCTCCATTTTAGTATTACTTAACTAATACAAATCTGTTGTGATAAGGCTAAAAAAATATCTTATGGGATATAAATGACCCTGTCGAGGATGTTTTAGGGATGAATGGATGGCAATATATAGAGTCGGTTCCAATTTGTATTTACATTTGCTATCATTATGATACCAGAAATATTAAAAAATCGCTTGAGAACACAAATTACAGAATAAATATATGGCTCTAGAAAGAAAAATTGAAGTCATACAATCATTGACATAATAACAAAAATTCTTGAAGGAATTGTAAATAGGTAATAGTGAAATACCACATTTTATGGTATTTAACAACTTCTCTATATTGAGCTGTTCCACGAAAATGCGATGTAGCGCTATATTAAAAATTCAGTCCAGTCGAATCATTTTGTGTCTATAAATGATCTCTCACACAATAATGCGTCCATTATGTTATTGTGTAAACCACCTCGACCATGAGTGATGTCCGTCCGTCCCACACTTGAGTATATTACACAGCATTGATATAATTCCGTTAATAATTGAGTGTACAAACTCAAACAACAAAATGTGTCGCAAATATTTATATCTACAACTTTGATCTCTTGATATTTTTCTCTACAATGCATAGTTTTAGCTTAAAATCGAAAAGTAGCTCAAAAATCAGCGCGCTCTATCGGCACAACTAAGCAGAATTTCGAAAAAATTAATAGAACAAAAATTGTGGAGAATCGCAAAATCTACAACATGAAATTAGGTCATGTTTTCCCAAAAGGCATAGTTTTTCAAAACCACGCAAAAAACCGAAAAAAAACGGCCAAAAACGCATATATACACACACACACATATATATATATATATATATATATATATATATATATATATATATATATATATATATATATATATATATATATATATATATATATATATATATATATATATATATATATATGTCTATATATAAAAAACAACCCTCTTTTATCGTGCGCTAGGTGAAAAGTACGTTGACACAACCCCAACACAACTTTCTGTATAGATCGCTTAGCTGTAGGAAAAATTTTCCTCAATTTTCCTAATTTGAACTCAATTTCCTAATTTTTCTATTACTTAACACAGCAGCATTTATGGACTCTTGGAAGAAATACAATCCTAAGTACCCATTACCGACTAGGGCCACAGTGCATAGCTATGTACCATCTGCGCGTGAAGAAGTGGAAACTCAGATTAAATTAGCGTGAACTGAACTCCACATCACGTGCTCGAGGCCCCCGCTATACCTTCCCATACGCAAGCCACACGTACGCGGCACCGATTATACAGCTCTACTCATTATCTAAAATGATATATTAAATAATATGAAATATGATATGATATGAAATTATATTCATGACCTTGTTACGATTTCATCTCATGATAAAAATATGTGTAATTTTATTTCCTTTTAATGTCACTATTTTATTTGTTAACATGAAATTAAAAATATATAGGCAGGCTATTTTTCATCGCAGATTTATTTATTTATCATTTAGATTTATTTGTGGTCATATGAAGGGAACACAGCTGTGTCATACTCATGCATCATGGATATAATATAGTAAAAAGTTGGCTACCGTTAACTAATCGTTACGTTAGTTGATTTTGTTGTTAACATTATTTATAATTTTGTAAATTAATACATGTTACTTATACGCAATATCCTAACTTACTTAATGAACATGAATTTATTGAAATTTATTTATTGAACTTGTCAACAAAATAATATTTTCGAATAATTTTTTAAGTTCACGAAAACCACACTGACATTCTTTCCACCAAAATAGATTGTTTGAACCCAAATAAAAGCATTCCAAGAAATAAAGTAGGCCAGAGAAGATCACTGAAATAGCCACCGATCTTACCGAATTTTAATCCTATAGAAAATATCCCTTGAGGTTACTTAAAATTAATTTGTTATACGACCAGATGCGAATCATTAAACAACTTGATAAAATTATTTAGGATATCTGTTTTCTTCATGTTTTATGTATGCATGCATATATTTTCTCATCAAATAACAAATTTTATTAAGACCCTTGTATATGGACAAAAACCATTTGTGGTATTTACGTCACTCATCTAAGAATTATGTCTAAATAAAATTAATCTCAGTTAATATTTTTGATTATAATAATATTTTGTCATATGGAAATATTATATCAACACAAAGATAAGTGTTTTTATAAGGAATTTTTGGTTGAAGGAACAAGTAACGGATTCATTCTAGAAAAAACTTTTCATTCAAAACAAAGCCCTTTAGATCTCTTGACTGGGGACAAATATTTGTTGAAGAAACTCTTTTGTGTGCGGTTCGCTGTTATTTTAGGGTGCTTTCAACCCCATGCCGTGGAGTCAAACAAGTGGATTTGTAAATTTTGAGAGACGACTCAGTGACACTGCTAAAAATATTTTTTATACATAAAAGACACTTAATTTAGTAAATAATTTTGATGGGTGTACAGGTTAAAATATTTATGGTCAATTTAATAGGTAATTTTTTTATTAGGTTTTATTTTTTGTTTTAGTTATATAGTATATACATTACAACTGTAGTATATATAACTGATCAAGGTAAAAATATCATCATCATCATTAGGTCATCAGTCCTAAGACTGGTTGGACGCTAACCTCCAGCTTCTCCTATCTTGTGCTAACCTACGCATTTCGCTAATTGTGCTACAACCTACATCCCATACTATATGCGAGCAGTAGTCTAATCTAGGCCTAACTATGCCTTTCTTCACTCCTATTTCTGCCTCCAAAATATCGTGAACTATTCCCCCATGTCTCAGCAAGTGGCCTACCATTCTATCTCTTCTCATCCTTATGTTTTTCCACATACTTCTTTTCTCGCCGACTTTTTCCAATACTTCTTCGTTTCTAACCCTATCAGTCCATGGTATCTTCATCATTCTTCGGTAACACCACATCTCAAAAGCTTCTAATTTCTTCCTACTTGCTTCCCCTACCGTCCAGGTTTCGCAACCGTATAGTGCCGTGCTCCATACATATGTTTTCAAAGAAAGGTAAAAATATAAAATATAAAGGTAAAAAGGTAAAAATATATTCGTTACAAATTTGTAATGAACTTTCTAATGTTTTGACACATGTAAATCTACTTCCTTCTCCTAAAGCCTTAAGCCGCAGAGCAGAAGGTTATGTTTAAATGCAGTTACAAATACGTTCGTGCTCCGGGAGAGGCGCTAAACTCCCCCCGTTGGGGGTCGAACCCAATCATGCAATGACACCCCAATATTAGACCCCGTCCACCACCCCGAACCACAGTACGAAGGACATTATAGCAGCAACCTCTACAGATGAATACGACAGTTCGCTCACTCATGTAATTATTGCGGTAAAGGGTCATCAATTATTGACTACAAATGGATAGCTCTTGATATTAGAAATGTACGTGACTGTTGATATCAGCTAGGTATTTTTGTAGTCCACATGAGACCAAGCTCGGATTTGGCTAGCGATCGACGAGCAACTCTCACAAATTACTCATCGAAAAAGTTGAACATAAGCCTACGTGATTCACCGCGATGAATTATTACGGCGCTGCATGCTGACATTTGTATGACAAGGGAGAAACTTGTATTGTAGATGCGTACTTTAACATGAAACTAACCCCCTTATTTTCCAGATTTTAGCTCCTCAAATTATGGCCGTATGGCCACACTTTAAAAATCACGTCATTAAGTGGCAGTCATTCCTATTACTGGCTAAATTTCTTCGTTATATTAAAATTAAATTCAATATGCACATCTTAAATTTAATTTAAGGAGGCGATTAAAATTATAGAATAGGTGAGATAGCTATAATTAAGAATCATCACAGGCTCACAAATATTTACTAAAAACAATGTGTGATGGGGTGACCTCACGTTAAAAGTTATTTTATTAATTGTAAGAAACTAAACCTGAAATGTGTCTCTTCTTACTTTTTCTTTCTATCTTTCATTTGGTGTGATGGAAACCGTCAATGGAAACTTACCTGAAAATAAAGAAAACTGAATTAGAAAACAAATTCAATATATATTAATACAAATATGTTTTGTAAGACACTTATTAACCTTCAAATATTAACTTTATAACTTTGAAATATCTAAATAATGTTCAAACTTCTGAATTTATAAAGAAAAAATTGGTCTTAAAAATAACATAAAAATATAGGTATTATAAATGACATTATAGCTTTCACGAAAATACCTTACAAAGTTCAAAACTATAACAAAACATTTAAGTAAAATCTGCTTTTAAAACGTTTCAACTATTTTCAGAAAATAAAATACAGCAACTTCATTAAGGTCATTCGTTTCTTCTGATTCCTTCGAAGTAATCAATCCTGAGAAGGGCTTGGAAGCTACGATACAGCAACAAAAGCAAGATACTAGTTCTCTACAAACACCCAGGCATAATAGGGAGATAATAAAAATTTATTTCGGGAGTTTTAAACTGATGGGGAGTTTTAACTACCTTGATAGTTTCATAATTTGATCAATAACTTACAAGTCGAGAATCGAGAAAGAAACTACCAAATCGTAAAGCGGTTATCAAGTAGTTCCCGAATAGCAAGGCTATTGCATAATCGCTATAGGAAATAACTACTCCTCGGGTTAAAGTCCCGCCAGGCATTGAATTATACCTAATAGTGATCCTCGACCCCTTTCTCGTGTTTCTGCACGATCAGCAAGGTTTCAGAAAAGAAAACGCGCCACGGGTAGGATTTTACATCTGTCCCGGATGGGAACCGAATGACAGACAGCTGTTTCGAACTTATTAGTTCTCATCAGTGCCGTATACGGTACGCCGCGCCGGTCCAGGATAAATGCCCAATAAAATCCGTGCGGTATTCATCTAAATCGGTACAATTCATATCAGTAACTTTCCCGATTCCCGACTTATAAGTTACTGACATGAATCGTATCGATTTAGATGAATACCACACGGATTTGATTGGGCATTTGTCCTGGATCGGCGTACCGTGTACGGCACTGACGAGAACTAATAAGTTTGAAACAGCTGTCTGTCATTCGGTTCTTGTCCGGAACAGATGTTGAATCCTACTCGTGGCAGGATTTCTTTTCTGAAAAAATTTGATGATAATTTGGTTGGCGAAGAGCGTATCGGAAAACGTGTAATTTGTCGGTGTTAGTAGAAAACTGATCTATTGATAAATAATTAAAGCAAATGAGTGTTTCCAAAGTTCCAAAGCAAATGAGAGTTTCGTCACATTAATGTAATTGAAAAAAAAAGCGTTATACCTAAAAATTGTGTACTCTTTTTTCAAAAGGTATCTACACAGACAAACAAATAATTAAATAATTATGTTGACTCTATTTACATACATTTTGGTAAATATTGCGTTGAGCCAGAAGGTCACTACCGTTTCGTATTTGCTGGGTAAAGTCAACCTCCCTCGAGTTATGTCTGAGGACAAACAATAACTCAAATATATATATATTACGGCTTCCTTCTATACTGTGCACATTCCAAACACATATAATATATTTTCCAGCATCTCCGGACATGAAAGAACAGATGGCAAGGATACATTAAGGCTAAAAAAAATTTAAGAAAAACAAGCAGCTAAAAATGTGTGTGTGGGTACACTCGTGGATTGTCTGGTATAAATGAGGTCGCAATATTGTTACCAAAAGAAATTGTACAGCTTTGTATGAAATATTCGCTGAAAATATTCGCGATAAACCATAAGTATCCTGCTCGTCAAGAATAGGAACAAGTCTCTATGGCATGTAAAGGGTCATTCAGTAAGGACGCTCGATTTTCAAACGTAAATAAAGCAAGTTGTGTGGGATATTTACTTAATTTTTGTTTTGTTTGAAAGAATATTTTATGGAATTAAGTATGGAATATTAAGTATTTGGTCGGTCCAATGTTCGCCGCAGCTTTGCTTGGTAGCACGTATTTGGGAGGTCCAATTTTCGATGATTATCGCATAAATCTGTCTGAATTCATGAATCATGTTTATTCGCATAGACCTGCGATTTATGATAGCCCCAAAGGAAAATTCTAAAAGCGTTAAATCGCACGATCTCGGTGGCCAATTCACGTGCCCGCTGCGCGAGATAATCATTCCCTCAAATCGATCGTGCAGAATGTGTGGCACGTAGCGCCATCCTATTGGAACCACATATCGTCGGTATTCATATTGTCCAATTTAAACCACAATAAGTTGCTTAGCATCGATCTGTAGCGCTCGCCGTCGACGGTTATGGCAATGCCAGTCTCGTTTTGGAAGAAGTACGGAAAGTCTGCACCAGTAACATTCTGCGCAGTGGCGGATGGTATATAAGAGCCGCTGTGCTGCAGCACTGACAAAATTTTGCTGGCAGCAAAAAATAAAAATTTAATTTATGTATTAGTATTAATTAAAACAGCATTATATTACATTTTCACCTACAACATTAATTAAGTCACAAGTCAAGTACAGCTAAATTTTAAATTGCTTCCAAAAATACCACCTTGCATGATTAGTCCAACGGAGTAAACGGTCAATGGAGCGGAGATATTTTCAGCCCGGACTGCGCCTGGTAGAAATTACAGAACACGTGTTTAAAGCATTGCGAAGTAAACGCGTGAACGGGCTGCGATGCTTACAGCACGAGTTGTCTATATCAGCAGCCGTCACTGTTTGTCGGGATGCATTTGGTGTTGGTATATCTCATGTAGATTGATATCATCCCAAATCCGACAACTTTGCTTGTTCACATATCCATTCATTCAAAAATGGGCCTCTTCGCAAAAGATGATTTTTTTTGGCGAAATTTTGGTCAACTTCCAACTGTTTCAGAACCGAATAAGCGAACACACGGCGTCAGTGGCGGCTCGTGATGAAATGACACGGGTGTTCTGCACAGGGCCGATCTTGGTATTGGCCGCCCGCGTGCAAATTTCAAACGTACCCAAACTACTGGCCGCAAAAAAATTGCGCCACAGGCGAAAATTTGGAGAACTTTCAAGGTCACGCGTTTTCCTGAGTTTTTGCAGATACATCAGTTGTTTCGTCTGCCATAACTGCCAAAAATGAAGGTTTGTTAATTTCTTTAATTACTTCTTCATGACATACTTTTAATATACAGTCTAAAAGATCATTTTGTATTTCTCTAGAGGTTCCTTTAAATACTGAAGCATTTTGTAGATGCTATCTTAAAGTTACATCAAGCTCAGCAGAAAAATTTATCAAACCACGAAATATCCCCGGGTTTTGAGAGGTTTCAGCTTCGTCATGTCTTCGCAGCGCTAGTTCAAAGGCCCCACAAAACTTTATGCAGTTTATAATTTTTGACAAAACGTATCTCTTTTTTGTCACATAATCATTATGCTTTTGCACATTTATCCAATAAGCTGAATCTAGCTGCGCTTTAATATTAGTTGTCCCTAATAAATCTAATTCCATTATATTATGTAGATGGCTTTTGGAGTTGTCGTGCTTTTTTATTTTTTCAGTTAAATGCACCAAATCTGTCACCCCTACCTCCGTCCATGCTTTATCACCGCCAAAAAGTAAACAAAGAAAACAAAATAACGCATTTTTTTTATTGCACCCACAAATCCAATTGTTCTTCGAATAAATGTCTCTATTAAATTGACGTTTATATGCTTTTCCGCGGCTACTTTCAATGGCCTACCATTGTTTTTTAAATCAATTTGGTCTTCATAAGAGTGTTTAAAAAATCGCTTCACATGAATTAAATTATAAACTAAATCCATTGTCACTATCACAGTATATAAATATTAATAATTAGCACAATAAATCAATACACAAATTCACAAAACAGTATTTAAAATCTCAAATTAACACAAAATACGAAATAGGTACGATTTACGCCCGCCAACTGTACGAGGAGTAAACATTCACTGATGTTGCCTTAGCTGGAAAAAATACAGCTCACTGACCGTGTAAATTCCCGTATTTGCGAGCGTCAAATGTGGATTGTCGCGGGAGTTGAGGGGGTGTGTGCCGAGCCGTGCACAGAACTACCTCGTGTGGCCCAGTTCAATGCACCGCGACGCGCTCGCGTAGAGACCCAGATAATTCATCTGGTCTACTACTCAATAGAGGACGGCGGGCAGAATGTATTTTAACGCAAGCATGTGCGGTTCAGCTGCACCTACTAACCAAATTATTTTATTAATAAATTTTAGTAATTATTTTGTCGTGAAAATATACAAATATCTAATATTTTTGGCAGTTCTGCAGCTCTGCAGCACCTATACACTAGCCGCCCCTGCACGGAGTTGTCTATGGTCGTTTATCTTAAGTTACTGGGTCAGTTGGATTTTATACGTGTATAGATCCAAGTTCCGACGCAAAATCTCCAAGCTGAAGTCCCGGAAAGGCCAAGTTCTTGTGAACGACGAGAAATTAACTACCTCGGGTTTTCCCGTACATTCTCACGCACAGTAGCGATGTTTTCAGCAGACTTTGAGTTTCGGTGGCATGCGAGTGTTGGTTGATTATTTATCAAACCAATTGACTCGAATTTGGCCACCAAACGTCGAATAGTCGACTCAGCGGGGCGGTTGTGGCGAGGATAAAAATCCCGTAATGGGCGGAGCGTTTCTCGAACGGAGCACTAATTTTGAAAATCAAATTTGACGATTCGCACACGCTGTTGAACGCTATAGCTTCCATGGTGAATTGCCATACACTACTGATCAATTCACAATAAATTTGATAGATATTTCTTTGACAACATGGCCGCTATAACCTAACAAATTTCGAGCGTCCTTATCGAGAGATCCTGTACTATATTTGCTACCTCCGCATCTTATTTGCTTTCGTTGCAAACTTCTGATATGGCATCTTCGCAAATGTACACTATACTCATGCAGCGTTATGCGTTACACCAATCGACAATAATACCGGAAGCAAACAACATTATCCTAGCCGCAAATTTCCATATATTTACATGACAATGTAACTTAACCGTACTTAGCCCCAGTATATATAATAATATCCCACATAGCCCGTTTGTCATCAGAAGCATATTAGTCCTATCTGTAAACTGATATATATTCAGTATTGGCGGATAACGGGCACGCATCGGGGGGCTGTGGGTACATGGGGATTACTGCGAGATATGACTTTACGAGTCCTTCCTAATGGCGGAGATTGCGGAGAAATTAATAGTTAGGGGGCGGTCGGTGGCTTGTATCGAGAAATGAGCTTTGTCGATGCGCAAAGTCTAGTAAAGTGATATATTTATTTATTTATTACAACTATTCTACAGGAAAACCCATTTACAGAGCAGGAAAGTACAGTGAGTGTTCACATTCTAATAAGATTAATAAATTTCACAAACATAATAATCAAATTTAATACAAATACGTATATACATATTTAAAACCTAGGTATATGAAACCATATATGGAAAATAAGAAAATCAAAGATGCGGATCAAGCATAACAATGTTTAATAAACAGAATAGTGCAGTTAAATATATCGAATTTATCACAGTTGTTGTATTTAGTACACATTAAAACAGGGGTGAGAATTTTAGAATATTTATACGCGAAATAGAGAGGTAAAAGCTTTTGGATGTTCGAGCATGCAATTGAGGAACATAAAAATGTAGCTTGCCTACTAGGTTTCGACATTATGTATAAGCTTATACAAAAATATTTGAGAACAACATTCCCGCTTCGAGTCAAGTGCTATCATCGCAAATCTTGCCAAAAGACTATTTTTAAGGAAACCAATGGGTGGAAAACACACAGTGTCTGATTTGAACCATATCAGTTTCAGAAACCTTCTTTGAACCATTTCCAAACTGTTAATGTAGCATTAATAATAAGGATGCCATACTAAAGATCCGTACTCAAGTTTAGATCGGACAAAAGCAAAGTATGGGATTTTCAATGTATCGGTGTTTGAGGAATCCCTGCTAGTCCTTACTAAGAAACCCAGTGTATGCAACGCTTCAGACATTACTTTAGTTACGTGAGCGGTAAAAGACAGTTATTTTTCAAAAATTATGCCGAGGTGTCTGAATGTGCTAGGTCTTTGAAGAATAGAGCCGCCTAACCTATAATCGTATATTATTAGAGATAATTTAGTGGAATAGGACATAACATTGCACTTAGATACGTTTAGATGTAGTTTGTTACTACACCAATCTACTTTGTAGAGCACCAATTATGAAGATTAGACAGATTGGTCTGCAGAAGAGCATAATAATCCAGGGAAATAATAATCTTAAATAATTTAAGGTCGTCAGTATATAACAGACAATTAACAGGTATTACAGTGACAATTTCATCAATGAAGATATTAAACAGCAAGGGGTCGAGAATAGAGCCTTGAGGCACACCTGACGTGGCATCATACTCAAGGGACCTAAAACCATTGAATTCGACGTACTGTTTTCTGTTAGAGAGATAGGACTTTAGAAGGCTTAATAAATTTGTTGAATAAGCAAATCTTGTAAGTTTACTCAGAAGTATATTATGATCGAGCCTATCAAAAGCTTTGGTGAAGACGGTGTAAATGACGTCCATTTGCTTGCGTTGGTCAAGAGTTTCAGCTATGCTGAAGCTCTTGAAACTGTCTAAATAGAATTCTTACAACGAATTATTTTAGGGGAGCATCAGGAGCTTTTGCAGATGGACCGAGGCCTTATATCGCCCCTTACAATTACTTATTTAGAGTTTATTACAATTTAATAGAAAAAATAATTTATTATAATTAAATAGATAAAATAATAAACATAAATTAATTAATTAAATAGCAAAATAGTTTACATTTCGGTTTCAGTAAACATCACCAGAGAAACGACAACAGTTATTAAGAAATTGTAGAAACAACATTCTAAATTATTTTACGAACTATCTGTACTTACTGCCCATCAAGAACAGAAAAAAGTGTGAGATTTTCTAGGTTTGCGTAGACGATAGGGTGATGCAGCATTCGAAGGCAGTAACATATAAGTCGGAAATCGAGAAAGAAACTACCAAACCGCCAAGCGGTTATCAAAGTAGTTCCCGAATATCAAGGCTATTACATAATCGCTATAGGAAACCATTACTCCTCGGGCTAAAGCCCCGCCAGGCATTGAATTATACCTAAAAGCAACCCTCGACCCCTTTTTCGTGCTTCTGCATAATCAGATAAGGTTTCAAAAAATAAAACTCGCCAGAGATAGGATTCGACATCTGTTCCGGATTGGGACCGAACGACATACAGCTGTTTCGAACTTACCAGTTCTGATCAGTGCCATACACGGCACGTCGATCCAGGACAAATGCCGAAAGGGGTCAAGGATCGCTTTTAGGTATAATTCAATGCCGGGTGGGACTTTAGCCCGAGGAGTAATTGTTTCCTATAGCGATTATGTAATAGCCTTGCTATTCGGGAACTACTTTGATAACCGCTTGGCGGTTTAGTAGTTCCTTTCTCGATTTCTGACTTATATGTTACTGACATAGATAGTATCGATAAAGATGTATACCCCACACATTTCATTCGGCATTTGTAAATTAAAACTTTACAGGCCTGTGGTAAAGGGGGGAAATTTTGACACCAATATTCTTGATTGTTGCTAAAAATTAAAACAGCAACACAAATATATATATATATATATATATATATATATATATATATATATATATATATATATATATATTCTGGAACATCAACAATTTCAAATAGGATCTATGAGGACTACAAAGTAGAAATATAGAAGTATGAAAAGGAAGAGTCTGTGAAGAGACTGTGTCAGATCTTTCATGAATACATTTCCATGTAATTCTAGTTAATGGAGTTAATCAGTAACTTTATTAGTCGAGAAGTAATACATAAATAATGTTTAATAGGATATCAAGTTTTCATTAAGTATGAAAATCAATGCAATGACAATGAAATTACCATTACAGGTAATAAGATTGCAGATATTGCTGACTATAAATTGGTGGCAAAAGTAGATGTTTCCTTAGTGGAGTAGCAACCAAGATAAAGTAAATCTGTAATAACCTGAGTCGTTCCTGAAATATTCCTGATTAGAATTTCATTCCTGAAGGTAGCCACTAGCAAAAATAAACGTCAAGATACCATGATGAATATGAATACTCGCAAATCGAAATTATAGGACTGTGGAAGAACACGAAAGTTTGATACCAGTATTCTGTTTCTAGAATTGAAGACAGAAACGCAAATAACTTTCTAAAATATCAACAGCTCTAAGTTGGATCTATTAATAGTACAAAAGTAGGAATCTAGACGTAGAAACGCGAAGAAATTTCAACATTTTTATATTATACTCAGATCGTTCATGAAGACGTCAGCACTTCATTCTCACATTTTTGATACATGTCAAACTTTCTCCACTCGTTCCAAGTACGGCTCTAACGCACTTGCTACCCGAATACATTCACCTACAGCCTAAGAACGTCCGCAACCGCTGAGATGATTGCGCGCCAGGGGTTGAGGGCAACGCCGTTTTCTCGTCATTACATAGGATTCCGAGATTGAGATAAGCTAAGTGGGCCAATTTGGATGGGTGAGGTTATTATACTAGGCCGAGTGGTAGCTGAGCCGTGCGACATAACGCTCTATCTAATATTAATCTTGATGCAGGAGCTAGGGGGGGATGACGGTGCAGTAAAATTTTTAGATAAACGATTCGCTGGGGGTAATGGAGCTGAAGATACTGCATAATCGAATGCTTCAGCTGAAAAGTCCCTGTGGATCAAAATATACACTGTTTATATAGCGTTGTTCTAAGAAAAGGGGTTCGTGCTTGTATCTCTAATCATGTTCCTAGTCATTTCATTGTCATTGTCGTGAATTAATATCGCAGTATCATCTAAATCCTGTCTGTAATGATCACTATGTTGTTTTAATAAATAGAAATTTGCAAATTAATTAATACTTCTGAAAATTATTATAAAATAAAGAGAGGCTGAATATATTTAAAGAGATTTAAAAGAAAATTAAGAAGAAAAATATGTAATGTAATGTATATTGATATCGATATGGCATGTAACTAAATAAACTGCGACAAAATTATTTAAAGCGGACGATCTAAGCTAAGACGAATGTATTGACTTTGATGACCATCTTTAACTAACAGAGTTTTTAATATCTCAGTATATCGTAGGATATAGAACTAAATCATATATAAAAGATTTACAGAAAGATTTACAGAAAGTTTACGTTGATAACTATGTGCAACAGAATTTTCTTTACCATTATTAAATAAAATGTGGATTGGAAACAAAATCGTACAAATTATATTAAAATAAACAACAAAGTAAACAATCGAGAACAATGGATAATTAAAACAGTAATACCACCAGCTTACGACAAAAACAAATTGTATCTGTAATTGAAATAAAATCCAGATAATAATGAATTAAAATAGAATACACAAACTATAAATATATTTTAACTAATCTGACTAGGGAACGAAGAATAATTATTATAAACAATATATTAATTAAAATACGAATTATATAAAATAGAAGCACAGAAATGTACAAGAAATTTTTAATAAGGGTTGTACCGTAAACGATATAAATGGTTTAAAAAATCAAAATGGAAAGTTAATTAAATTTGTTGAACGAAATTTGCGAAAACTTTAACAATGCCACATCGTATCGTGGGCAGGGGCTGGAACCTTCCATGCAGTAACAGAAATAGGAGACTAGTTTTTCACGAAAACTGAAATATTGCACGTTTCTCGTCGCACGTTTTAATCATCTGCCGATAATGGCAACTTAGTTGACCACGTGTACGTAAACGTGTAATTCCTCGGTGTTCGTGGACAACTAGTCTCCTGTTTTCGTACATACGCGAACATTTGAAAATATTTTGTGTGTGAAATTAAACTAAAAGACAATTATAAAATAAACAGAAGTTTATAATTTCAATTTATATAATACCAACTAATCATAATGAAGTTATAGGAACAACAGTAGAATTAAAAAATAATAAGTTACCAGGTTTAGATGGTTTAAAAGCAAATACTATAAAAATAATAGAGTAGAGCATCTAATCTAGGCTGTAGGAATGTTTCCAATATAGTCATATACCGAGGAGCCGTAACGGTGACAGTCACGCCTTCCGCCTCAAATAAATATGGACCAATCACTCCATACTCACTAACGGCACACCATGTTGTCACTTTGTGTAAATGGAGAGGCCTTTCATGAAGCTGTCGGAGATTATTTGTGGCCCAGTATCGAAAGTTTTGCTTGTTTACTACTCCACTGAGGTGGAAAGGTACCTCATCACTGCTTCTGAATGTTGATGTGACTGGGATCTGGCCAAGTATTTGCTGGCACAAGAATCTGCTGTTTGCGTGGTCTGCTATACTCAACTCTTGTGTTAACATTATCTTGTAAGGATGATAATGCAAGTCATAATGAAGAATTCTCCTCAAACTTCGATCTGACATCACCAAAGAAATGGAGTGTTTGCAAGCAGAACGTACTGGCGATTGCTCTATCGCTTGTCTCACACGTTCAACGTTTTCGGGTGTTCTTGCCGTTCTTTGTCTTCGAGATGTTCCTCGGGGTCGTGTTGATCCTGTTTCTTCCAAATTTCCAATCCAGGCACGAATGTTTTCGCATCAGGAACAGAACGCGCACGATGAATGTTGAAACGTCGGCGAAAAGCTCTCTGCGTAGCGATTACCGATCTGTTTTCGAAATAAGCCCGCATAACAAAGCCACGGTGTACCTGACCAAACCATCATGGGACCTGAAAAGGGGTGAGTGACCGGACAAAACTAAACCATCCCCACCTTTCCATGTTCATCACAGCCTGTACAGTCACCCTTCAAAACCAGAAAATTTGGAGCGCCCCGCCCTGTATATATGTTTCAAAACACCAGTTGAAATATGTAGCGATATGCTTACTGCGGTTGTACTAATTAGTTTTAGAAGCTTTCTCTATTCCTTTTTCTATTGCGTTCCAAGCAATATATCTGTAAAGTAATTATAAGTAAAGGGCTAATTAAATAGAGATTTGGAAATGTGTGGCAGTGGTATAAAACAAATAATGATTGGTGTAATAAATGAAGTCGATTGATTTATCGCCCTCCCAAATATTAGAATCATATTAGAATCTGACTTGACTAAGAGAATATGAAAATTACGATTTCGGTCCCCGGCTATTTTTATAGAAGTCTATACCGTACAATACATCTCCAGACAACACCCTCTGCAACGATCTACCCTTACTTGTCATGTTGATTTTCACACTACAATTCAGATGACGTCTCCTGCACTCCAATGAATTTCATCAGACGACACAGTGCAACTATTGCTGAAAGCGACAGACCGGCGTGGACAACAAACCGATCGAAACTGCATTCAAGGGCGCATCTGAGTGAAGCAGATGAGCATTCGGAAACTATTGGATTAGTCTGGAATCAGTTGCAGCTCTGATTTAATCCAACACTAATATAATTTATAGTTTACGACGGTTGCAACACCTTGTTATTGTGTGTCCTCCAATATCTGCCTCCAAGTTTACGAGACACGTTATGAAATTTGATCACGAAACCGTGAAACAGAATTGTATTAACATAAATGAGATGGTACTGTGGAATGGATTGGCAATGAATATGTAGATACAAAGTGCAAAAGTGTAGATAAAAGAGGTAATAAGTAATATTTTTATTTACGTATTTAGAATACAATTACAGGACAGAAATTAGACATTTCCAATTATAAGATAGAAACACAATAGAAATGTTACAGAAACAATAAATTTACATTCTAAATATACAGGACTGCAATTAATATGGAAACTAAGTATACGAGTATCAAAAAATAAAACCCGCCACAGGTAGGTCCCTATCTTTTGAAACCTTATCTGATCGTGCAGAAACAAGAGAAAAAGGTCGAGGATCGCTTCTGGGTATAATTCAATGCCTGGCGGGGCTTTAGCCCGAGGAGTAGTTGTTTCCTAGAGCGATTATGTAATAGCTTTGCTATTCGGGAACTACTTTGATAACCGCTTGGCGGTTTGGTGGTTCCTTTCTCGATTTCCGACTTATATGTTACTATACGAGCAGGGGCGGCTGGTGTATAGGTGCTGCAGAGCTGCAGGACTGCCAAAAAATTAGATATTTGTATATTATCGCGACATAATAATTACTAAAATTTATTAATAAAATAATTTGGTTAGTTGGTGCAGCAAACCAAATTATTGCGTTAAAGTCGCATTCTGACCACCGTCCTCTATTCAGTAGTAGACCAGATGAATTATCTGGGTCTCTACGCGAGCGCGTCGCGGTACATTGAACTGGGCCACACGAGGTAGTTCTCAGCACGGCTCGGCACACCTGTCCTCCCCCTCAACTCCCGCGACAATCCACACTTGGCGCTCGTAAATGCGCGAATTTACACGGTCAGTGAGCTGTATCTTTTCCAGCTAAGGCAACATCAGAGAATGTTTACTCTTTCCTACTCCTCGGGCGGGCGTAAATCGTACCTATTTCGTATTTCGTGGTAATTTGAGATTTTAAATACTGTTTTGTGAATTTTTGTAGTGATTTATTATACTAATTATTAATATTTATATACTGTGATAGTGACAATAATAGTTTAGTTACAGTGACAAGTTAGTTTATAATTTAGTTCATGCGAAGTGATTTTTTAAATACTCTTATGAAGAAAAAATTGATTTAAAAAACAATGGTAGGCCATTGCCCGATATTGTTATTGAAACTGCAGGTGTAAGCCGCGGAAAAGCATATAAACGTCAATTTAATGGAGACATTTATTCGAAGAACAATTGGATTTGTGGGTGCAATAAAAAAATGCGTTATTTTGTTTTCCTTGTTTACTTTTTGGCGGTGATAAAGCATGGACAGAGGTAGGGGTGACAGATTTGGTGCACTTAACTGAAAAAATTAAAAAGCACGACAACTCCAAAAGCCATCTACATAATACATCGGAATTAGCTTTATTAGGAACAACTAATATTAAAGCGCAGCTAGATTCAGCTTATTGGACAAATGTGCAAAAGCATAATGATAATGTGACAAAAAAGAGATACGTTTTGTCAAAAATTATAAACTGCATAAAGTTTTGTGGGGTTTTTGAACTGGCGCTGCGAGGACATACCGAAGCTGAAACCTCTCAAAACCCGGGGATATTTCGTGGTTTGATAAATTTTTCTGTTGAGCTTGATGTAATTTTAAGCGAGCATCTACAAAATGCTTCAGTATTTAAAGAAACCTCTAAAGAAATACAAAATGATCTTCATCATCATCATTAGGTCATCAGTCCTAAGACTAGCTGGACGCTAACCTCCAGCTTCTCCTATCTTGTGCTAACCTACGCATTTCGCTAATTGTGCTACAACCTACATCCCTTACTATTTGCGAGCAGTAGTCTAATCTAGGCCTACCTCTGCCTTTCTTCACTCCTATTTCTGCCTCTAAAATATCGCGGACTATTCCCCAATGTCTCAGCAAGTGGCCTACCATTCTATCTCTTCTCTTCTTTAAGTTTTTCCACATACTTCTTTTTTCGCCGACTTTCTCCAATACTTCTTCGTTTCTAACCCTATCAGTCCATGGTATTTTCATCATTCTTCGGTAACACAACATCTCAAAAGCTTCTAATTTCTTTCTACTTGCTTCCCCTACCGTCCAGGTTTCGCAGCCGTATAGTGCCGTGCTCCATACATATGTTTTCAAAAATCTCTTCCTTGTTTCTAAGTTTATTACCCCCGAGCATAAAAGTGCTTTCTTTTTGTTAAAAGCTACTCGACCCTGCGCTATTCTTTGTTTTATGTCTTTATCGCTTCTTCCATCCCAATTTATTTTACTTCCTAAATAAGTGAAGTCTTTAATTTCCTCCAATCTTTCATTATTAATTTGTACTTTCGTTTTTGCTCTGCTCTCGCGCGCTCTGCACACTAACACTTTAGTTTTGTTTTTATTCACCCTCATTCCGTATTCCTTTGTCAACACTGCCTCCATTTCGTTCAATGCTGATTCTAGTTCCTCCTTACTAGATGCTAATACTGCTATATCATCCGCGAATCTCAGCATTTTTAGTTTCTGTCCCTGTACTTTAATCCCGAAATCCACTCTATCTTTTACCACATTAATCGCCTCTTCGATGTACAGATTAAAAATTAGTGGTGATAGCGTACATCCTTGTCTTACTCCTTTCCTAATACCTACTTCCCTTTTCTCCCCTTCTACTTCTATAACAGCAGTTTGCTCTATGTATAGATTGTGTACTACTCTCCTATCTCTATACTTCATTTCCGCGCTCTTTAGTATCTCGAACATTTTTTCCCATCTTACGTTATCAAAAGCTTTTTCTAAATCTACAAATCCTATATAAGCGTTCTTTCCTTTTTCTGTTGTTTTCTCTAACATTACTCTTAGCGCCAGAATAGCTTCGCGAGTTCCCCTATTTCGCCTAAACCCGAATTGGTCTTCTCCTCGTATTTCCTCCGCTCTATTTTCCATCCTCTTCTGCACTATTCTAGTTAAGACTTTTGACGCATTGGAAGTTAGGCTAATCATTCTAAAGTTCTCGCATTTGTCGGCTCCTCTCTTTTTCGGTATAGTAACGATAATGTTCCTCTTATAATCCTCCGGCATCTCGCCGGTTTCGTATATGTATTTTACCAGTTCAAACATCCTATTTACTACTTTCTGTCCCGCACATTTCAAAATTTCCGCCTGTATTTTATCTACACCCGGCGCTCTATTATTCTTTAGCCCCCTTAGTGCTATTTCAAATTCCTCTCTCAATATAGGTTTTCCTACATCTTCCCTATCGATGCTAGATTCTTCCTCTAATATCTCTCCTAATTCCTGACCCTCGTATAAATTTCCTAAGTACTGCTTCCATCTATCCGCTTTCTCCTCTCTTTCTATCAGTATGTCCCCCGATTGACTCCTAACGTTTCTACTTATTGTTCCTATATCCCTGAAGTTCCTCTTAATTATTTTGTAAGCCTCATCGGTCTTACCTACTTGCAACTTATCTTCTACTTCTTTGCATTTATCCTCTATCCATTGTTCTTTCGATTTTCTACATTTTCTAATGATTTCCCACTTTATTGACTTATACGTTTTCAGTCCTTCTTCGTCTCGTCTGTTTTTGTAGACTCGTCTCTTTTGCATTAAGTTTAAGATTTCGTCCGTTATCCAAGGCTTCCTAGCTTCCCTTTTATCGTGTCCTAAAACGTCCGTAGCCGCGAAAGCTAGACTATTCTTGATACCCTCCCACTCAGTTTCTGCGTTCTTAATTTCGTCCTTACTCGTTTTATTTATTAATTGATCTGTTTTCTCCTGGAACTTATCTTTCATATTCTGATCCCTCAATATATCTACATTTATACGTTTCTTATCCTTCTAAGTTTTCAGATTTTTGAACTTTAATCTAGCTTTCATGACTACCAAGTTGTGATCGCTGTCTACATCTGCTCCTGGATAACTCTTACAGTCTTTTACTTGATTTCTAAATCTCTTCCTAACCAGAATGTAGTCTATCTAATACCTGTCTATCCCTCCTGGCATTTTCCATGTGTGCCGCTTCCTAACGTGATTCTTGAACAATGTGTTCGCGACTACCATCTTGTGCTTCTCACAGAATTCTATCAGTCTGCTACCTCTCTCGTTTCTGTTTCCTAATCGATAAGGACCTACAAATTCTCCTTCTTTCCCCTCACCTACGACTGCGTTAAAATCTCCTACTATTATTAAATTTTCATGACCCTTCACAAATCCTATTACCTGCTCTATGTCCGAGTAAACGGCTTCTAACTCTTCCTCACTGTGGCTAGAAGTAGGCATGTATACTTGCACTATTACTGTTTCCACTGGCTTCGAATCTAACCTAACCATCATTACTCTCTCGCTGTATTGTAGGTAGCTATCTACACACTGTCCTGCGTTCTTCCGCATAACGATCCCTACTCCCGCGTTTCCATTTACCGATCCTGTGTGTATTACCCTATAGTCACCGCTCCAAAAATCTCCTACTTCCGGCCAGCGCAACTCACTTATACCTACTATATCTAATCCTAACCTATCCATTTCTATCTTCAGATTTTCTAGCTTCCCTGCCTGTCGCATGCTTCTGACATTCCACGCTCCGACTCGTGAAATGCTACACTTCTTATTATTATTGCACTCGATCACGTCTCCCGGAACAGTCCTCACCCGGAGATCCGAACGGAGGACTATTTTACCTCCGGAGTTTTTTGTCCCAGGAGACGCCATCATTAATTTAGGATAAGCTTTCTGCTAGCTGTTCTGAGGATTATAATGTGGTGGTTTCCTCTTGCCTTCCACATCGCAGTCGTGTGTGTCATAGCACCATACCAACCCCCACGGTTTCTGCCACTATGACTACTGAAAGAGCTGCTGCCCTCCTTCAGGGACTTGTCTTGGTCTGGTTTTTCAATAAGGACCCTCCCACTATGGTTAAACCTATGGTACGGCTCCTTAAATCATTAAAACGCGCAAGCCGACCCACCCGTTCTAGTTTGCACTACAACTTCGTCAAGGTTCAAGTCCTATCGGGTTGGTCTTGATCTTCTAGATGAAAAATGATCTTCTAGACTGTATATTAAAAGTGTGTCATGAAGAAATAATTAAACAAATTAACAAACCTTTATTTTTGGCAGTTATGGCAGACGAAACAACTGATGTATCTGCAGAAACTCAGTTAGTGGTAGTTTTAAGATATATTCTCGATGGTGAACCGATTGAACGTTTTTGGACATACCTGAAACCTACAAAATGTGACGCTGAAACTTTTTCGAAAAATATTTTAAGTGTTGTAGACCCTCTAGTAGAAAATTCACCTTACAAGCCTTTTCTCTTAACCAAAGAATATGACGGCAAACATGAATGTTCTTCAAAAAGGTATTAAATTCCAAAAATTTTTCTAGTGAAAGTCTATATTTTTGTATAAACGGATTTTACATAAAAATTCTGAAGTATCAGTAACACGCGTGACCTTGAAAATTTTCGCCTGCGGCGCAATTTTTTTGCGGTCCCTACGGCGCCAGTAGTTTGGATACGTTTGAAATTTGCACGCGGGCGGCCAATACCCTAGGATCGGCCCTGTGCAGAATACCCGTTTCATTTCATCACAAGCCGCCACTATACGAGTATACCTAATGTGATAGTCACATAAACTACAAACAATAACTACAGAAACTATATATTCGTAACAAGAACAATACTATTATCATTGATAAGAAGAGTAAGAAACATACTACATTACAAATACGTTACCAGAAAAAGAATTTTAAGGTTATAAATTTTTCTTTATCAAATGATTTCTACCGTCTGTAATGGGAAATGTAAAAATATCTACTTTATCTTGTCGTAGTAAGTAATTTGGACATAGTTGGTAGATTGGAAATAACTGAAGTAAATGGGTGCGTGGCATTACTGAAACGCCACGTAAAATGTATTTGGAAATCGCAATGTGGTTCTGGGTACATTTAACTTGATTTGTTTCAATATTAAGGGCTATCAAACGAGTTAATAATTTTGTAAAGAAATATAATCGAATGCATTCCTAATGCATTAATAATCCTCTTTTCGAAAGATATCACGTCAGCAGAATCTAATACACTTTGTTCATATACAAGGATATCTTTTTTTTTTTCTTGTGGGGGACGAAGCCGGTGCTTGCGCTAGCCGGACAAGTGGCTCCCCAGACATAATTTCACGATATTATCACAGCTACCACTTTCATATATGGGACATACTCGTATATGAGATATCTTACACATCTCAGGAAAAGTGTCAGTTTTTAATATTAAATTAAAAATTATTCTTAAAAGGGGGGACTAGGAAAATGCTAGAATTAGATCCGAGTCTATCACCATTTTTGGACGTTTTCAAGCATATTTTTTGTGAGGAATCTTGTAACTGTATGATCTGCAATAACGGACAAATAATGGACATCCATCGATAAATTACATTTTTTTACCAAGCTGTTTTATAGCTAGATAATAGCATAGATTGCATAGCACTTTCTTTCACTGAAATGTTCGTTTAAGAAATCTTGGAAATATTCTTGATCCAGTAGCTGACATCAATATTCCAGAACCTGTTCAAGATCTACGTCCTATTAGTTTACTACCACTACTAAGTATATCAACAATAGTTGAAATATTGTTAAGTTAATATTGTTATAATATTTACTGATAACAAACTAGGTTACACTTTTGATTTTGCTAGATTCATCACCAAGATTTTTGGCACCGTTTGTCAGGAATTTATGAACGCAAAGACAAATCATTATAAATTTCATATAATAGAAACTATATTTTATTAGTCGATTTCAAAATTGACGAATTGATATTGAAAATAGAACGTATAGCACAATTGGCTCTACATT
Source organism: Rosalia funebris (assembly GCA_037954035.1). Taxonomy (NCBI): domain Eukaryota; kingdom Metazoa; phylum Arthropoda; class Insecta; order Coleoptera; family Cerambycidae; genus Rosalia; species Rosalia funebris. The sequence goes on from JAZFAV010000015.1 coordinate 41,218,532, forward strand.
TCTCGAACATCAAATAATATTTCCTATAAATTAATATGTAACATTTACATAGTATATATTTCAAACACTTTTCAGGATTACATTTATTTCTCTTAAGTGCTTTAAATGATTATTTTTATTAATGATATGGAAAAGTAGTGAATGATTTGTGAGCAAACTATTAAAGTAAAATCATGGATTTCAGTTTTTTAAAGGTGCATCATGTCAATAATATTTCTACTTATAGGTAACTATATATAAGTTATTTTATAATTAGTCAAAGTAAAGTAACGGCAGTAGTTTTAACAAATATACATAAAACAAACTGTTCCCTAAGGAATATATCCAAAAATTGGCGTTTACAACTTATAGGTAATATCGTTAACTACGTATTATAGACATTTTCTCTACCACGACACTTTGTTCAAACTCTTTCACCTCTTCCATCTAAACTTATTCAGGAAAATAACTTTACGGGGCGGTACTCAATCTCGAAGTTAGATGAATTGGAAAATACCAGTGAACCCCATTCATCAAAAATGCTAAGAAACGTCAATTACAGGCGTTTTGTATGACATGGAGCTTCGGAAAATTGCCCTTTCTATTGAAAATATATTCTTATGTAAAGGAGGCAGTAATAAAGCGTGACGTTATGTTGGTGGTGTCGATTTTTGTTGAAAACTAAATTTATAGATTTTTAATAGAATTGAATATAGAAAGGGTAGGTTAAGATAATAAATTAACTCAAATATAGAACGAAAAAGGCATAATTTTTATATTAAATCAGTTTTTCATGGGAAATATTCGTAATGAAATTAAGAAAAAATAATGAGAAATGAAAACTTATTTAAAATATTTTTCAAGCATTTTAGAAGAACGTGAATTAGTATAGAAATCATTATTGCTTCAGATTTCATTCTAGGCAACATTCAGAGATATATAAAACATACGACAAAGTTTTTATCAGTTTTCCAAGTTGGTTTTATTTGATATCCTGGCTAAAAACAAAAATTTATCTAGGCAAATTCTTGAAACAAGATCTCTGTTCAAACATGGCTCGAATATACAATATTTAGCTACTCGTTTTGTATGTTTCTGCCAAGAAAACTTTCTAAAAATTATTTGAAGGGTATTTAGTAACAAAAACACTATAATATAACTTATGAAGTTTGTTCCAAAATAATCTACTAGTAGAAAGGGCTTTAACAACTACTCTGTTTAGCAAAATAGGGTCGATGGAAACCATCAAAATAGGCAAATATTGTTGCTTATTGTGACAAAATAGACAAAAGTTATTGTTTGTTATTAACTAGTAGAAAGGCCTTTAGCGACTATTTACTCTGCTGATCAAAATCGGGTCGATCGTACCTATCAAAACAGATGTGTGTGATTGATTGTTATTGAAAATCTTACATACTTGAAACAAATAAACTACAATAGAACTTCGAAGAAATATTCACAAAAATGAATTCTTAGATGACTTAGAATAAATCATCTCATGCACGCAGGAATGTAGAAAAAAGTGTATTACAAGAAGCAGTCGTATAACCCTTACAAAACTTACACATTGCAACTAAAAAAAATAATAATACTTGAAGGCCTTGCTCTTATCATATTTATATCTTAAAAATTTTCAGTTAATATTATGAGTATTAATTTCAACAAAATAACCATAAAATAAGTTCAAAATAGCGTTCTCAACACATTGTACGGGTAAAAATCGAAAATACTTATTCCGACAATCATGTAGTCAACCTTGGTGTTCCACTGGGTTCAGTCCTTGGGTCGTTAATATTTTCACTACTTTCTGCTAATAGAATAATACCAATAACTGAATTATTAATGTTGCAATTATATGAATCAATATGTTGTATATTTAGCGCATTAAATTATATTTTTGTTATACATTGTATGTATAAATTTATAAAACAGTTCAAGTATGTGATATATTACTTCAGATACAGAAACAACCAAAGTTAAAAAAACTTTGGTTGTTTCGTGTAATGGAGTTTTTTGATAATCTTCCATAAATGGAAGTTGGAAATACATAAGTATTGCTACCAATTTTCTTTTATATAGTGTTGCGATAACTTGAGGTCCCGACTTTGTGATGATAGCATGAAAACCGGGCTATCTCAGGGAGAACAGCAGGTCGTGAATAGTGGAACCAACTTCTGATTAATTAATTACATATATAGTGAGGGTGCCAGTAACTGTTTATTTATTATAATCTCTGATTTTCATCCATGTGAATACAGAACCGGTTACTAGTATTCTATTAAAACTGAGAGCACAAAATAATTGAAAACTATTTATTCTCGCAAGTAAAATACATACACGTATATCTCTATCGGTATTGAGTGTCAATTTAATGCTAAAATAATGTATATAATACCTAAAAGTATTCATTTATAACCCCCAAGTGATCACTTAGTTCACAACGAATATTTCATAATTTATAAAAAAATATATACATAAAATCAATAGAAACAAAATATATAAAAATACAATTAATAATTTTTAGGTTTTTGACGAAAAAGAACAAAAACCGTAATATAATTCCTTCGGAAAGGTACAATCTCTCAAATCGTGTTCTCAGCTCTAGTTGAATAATTGATAACACTCGGACGACGAAATGAGGTATCAAAAAAGAAAATAGGAGAGGAAAAAATAACAAGGAATAAATGGATTGAAATGGACTAAAAGGAAATAAAACGCAATAAAATGGAATATCAAAAGAATATAAGGAATAAAAAAACGTAACAAAAAGAAAAAATAGGGAAAAAGAAGAAAACCTCTGAAAATATCACTAAAATGAGAAAAAAACTTCAGAAAGTCAATCTACTTACTCTGATGTGGGGTGGCTTAATAAATAGCCCAGATTCTCAACTTTCTGGAAGATTAGACGCACGTTCTAATGATAAAAAAGAAAACTTATATTGCAGAAGCCATAAAAAAGTTATAAAACAGGAATTATGTCAGCCACCTTACAACTACGCTAGCAGTTCTTATCTCAACTCCTAGAGAAATGCTAAGAACAACATCTTCAAACCTATGCTTTACTCTTTATTCATATAGTTAGTTCTGATGTAACATTCACGTTGTAAAGACATATTTACAATAATTATTTTAATTAAACGAAAATACAATTGTGAAAATGAACCAATAATCGGCGACGAGGTATATAAGTCAGGTCAAGTTCAATTGAATCCGACAAAAAATCTCACAACTCCAATGAGAAAACTTCAGTGGTAAGACCTGAATTGTGAATCCCAGCAACCTGGAGTATAGTAAAATAGTACTAAAATATCCAATCCAAATAACCATCTAAACTTGACTACAACTAAACGAGCGGACGAGTAGCTGAACTAAAATAAGCTGTTCCAACAAGTGACACAAAAAGAGTTAGATTATCAATATATTGCAAAGTTTTTCTATCAGAGGGTAACAATGAAACTACAGAAATAAAGAGTTTTTATACTCCAACCCATCTGCAAATGCCTTATATAATAAGGACTAAACAAATTAGGTCAAAACAGCTATTCTCCTGGCTATATGCCAAACGCCGAACACTGAATTACATGACAAAATTTGTAGTATTCTTGTCTAACAGAGTTAGCACTAAAAATACAGTGATTGTTCTAAAACCACCAAGAAAAATGCAAAGTGTCACCTATCTCAGAATATCGTTAACTGCAGACCGGTTTCGACCTTTCTATCTTGGGTCTCGTCAGTGCAGTGTAAACGAGTATACCTTCGACAGATAAAGCTCACATCTAGTAGACGTTGCTACGTTCCACCGCAGTAGAACGTACCAAACGCCATCTCTTGGTAGTTACGAACAAAGAGTTAGATTAACCAGGGAACAAGAAAACGCAGAATAAATACCAATAAACACAGAATAAAACTACATCACATTCAGGGAATAGATACCTGGAAAAAACAAAATAGAATGGAGAAAATTAACGTATACGAATATGAGATATATTAAAAAAAATGTAACAGTATATAAAAATATCGAGAACCTTTTGCATTTTAATCAATTGTTTGCTTTGTCAAAATTCTTACTTAATTTTTTTCTGATAAAAAAAAAATTTAACATCGTATTCAGTCAAATTGCAAATATGTAGACTCGACTCCTCCTCCCAAAACGCGTAGCATATGTTATACATACACCTAGCGCTGCTGTCGCATTTTGACATGACAGCGTAATTAACCGCAAGCGCTTAAATTAAACGAAGGATTAGTCGCTGCTCGACGCCTCGCGCGGGCCAGGATGCAAATTTATCACAAAACCAATACAATATTTATGCAAAGTACGTCGGCTCTGTTGCGTCTTCCATGATGTAAGAATACGGTGTAGAACGCAGGGAAAGAAAATTGGCTGGGAGACAAGCGTCGGCAAATTATCTTATGTAAAGGGGGTGCGAATTATTCGCGGAGTTCGCCATTGTGTTCCAGGTAAACTTTGGGTCTTATTTTCATATTAATTAAACGCTTAACCGGTCCTTCGTTAGAAGGGGTAGGACTTCGACGTAAGGGCTCTTTCCTTGCAGTTCGTTTATTCGAGTGTAACGGCGCAATTTGCCTAATTCAGTTTAGGATATTTTTTCAGTTTAGGAGAGCAACTTGTGTAGTTCGTTCATACGCTTTTTCGGAAATTGTGTTTTCGTTTTACGGTTTTAATTTTATATCCCCTCAACTATACGATGCCCTTTAGGAACTAAGAACATTTATTAGCCTTATATCATTCATTAATAATCTGTAGCGACGCTTTAAATTGGCGCATTAGCAGGGATAATCAGCTTGCCTGGATAGCTCAGCGGCCAGAGCAACCAACCGGCAATTGGGAGAGCCAGGTTCGATTCCCGGTCAAGGCATAAGCACTCTTTATCCTTGCTATCGCCAAAGTGGTGACCCCGACGTGATGTCATTCGTTCCAGTACATCCAACCTCCCTTACATCTCAAATTCGCGGATTCGATTCCCGTCCTATCCATCGCCCTATAGTCCTGGGGTTACCGAACAACGGTTCGTAAGAATGGCGAACGCGTCACATTTCGTTAATTGTATCGAGACAAACCATGTCTCTAGGGGGGGAGTACTGTAGCGACGCTTCAAATTGACGCATTAGCAGGGATAATGAGTGTGCCTCGATAGCTCAGCGGTCAGAGCAACCAACCGGAAATTGGGAGAGCCGGGTTCGATTCCCGGTCAAGGCATATGCACAATTTATCCTTGCCATCGCCAAAAATCTTTTTATTTTCTATTTTGACTACAATTTTATTTAAATTATACATAGGACTTATGTGATAGTATAATTAAATTATTTATAATAATGTTTAACAAATTAGAATGATATTATTGGAAACATGACATGATTTGAAATGAAACAGAATAGAAAGTTACAATAATGTGAAATGCAATGAAAACGCTGTTAATGAAAATATTTAGAAGAAAAATTGAGGCGAAATTAAATTGTAATAGGGGCAGGTCTGTGGAGCTTAACTGATTGTTTTAGTGTATCCCATAGATGCCCTATGGGACTCATATATGGGCTTCTTGGTGGCCAGTTCATAGTCGAAATATTCACAAATCGAAGGTAGCCCAGTTCTTCTATAACAACGTGGGGCCGAGCATTATCCTGTATAAAAATGAAATTGTCCGTGACAAACGGGGGGAGAATGGCATAACATATTCTTCTACGATGTTTTTACGTAGAAATGTGCGTTCATGAAGCTCCCCCGTATAGGAACTAAATACTTGCGACCATCGAAATAAATTCCTCCTCAGAACGTTACTGATCCACCAAAAAATGAAATTCTCTGAGGGATATTGCTGGCAATAAATATCTCTCCTGGCCCCGCCAGTCGTTTATAGTCATCAATGGTCCTATTTACGTATCGTATCCTCTTGGAAAACGCAGTCTAGTAACCCTATGTTTTCTGATGAGCAGTGATGCAATAACTGTCTACTACTGTCAAATCGTCCTTCGTTAAGCCTTCTTCTTAACGTTCGTCCAGAAATTGATACGTTTCGATAATACTGCTAATGTGAAAACTCTGCGTAGCTCTAAACTGGTAAATGCCTGTTTCTTATATGTTACTTTACATCTATCAAACAACTGCAATTATTTATCGGTAGTGACAAAGAATATCCTAGGTTACCTACATAAAATGTTTTAGGATTTAAAACCAAAAAAATGATAAGGAAAAATTAAAAGTTTTGCTGAGGCATTAATTGTATTCAGGAGTATATAAGGTATTTGTATTAAAATAAATAAACAATGCATGCAGGCGGCCTCTGTCTTCTTCCTGTAACAGAAAAAAAGGGGGGGGGGAGTAGTGGTGTTCGCCAGGTCGTTGTTATGACATCACAGGTTTTATCATCTTCTTTATTATGTTTTTATTATTCCCTGCTTACTTTGTGTTGTGTTATATTTTATGTATTTTATTGTTTAGCATGTTTGTGTAGGAAAAATGATTTAGTCCGGACCAGAGTATAAATTATGTAGTTGCAATCACTTCTGTAGGTGAATACGATAGGTCACCGTCCATGTGATGTTCGCGCAACTGCACTTTTGTATCAGAAAAAATTATGGAAACAACATCAACAACTTGGAACAAAATTTCGGAAACACTATTGGCTTATCGGAAGCAAATCCTCACCCTTATTTAGAAATAAACTTTTGGTATATAATATAACCTTTACACCTATTTAAACCTACGGAATTCAGCTATGGGGTGCAGCAGCCAAATCTAATACTGCGATCAAAGAGAGATTTCAATCAAAAGCACTGCGTGCAATAATTAATACTCCCTACTTTGTCACAAATACAACATACAAGACATACAACATGGTCTAGATCCTAAGATAGACATCGTAATTTACTAGTCTTGGACCTCATAGATAACAGCGAAGATGACAAAAGACTGAAGCTTTTGACATTTCCGTTTTTGAAATTTTTGACTGAAAAAATCATTGGACTTACCATTTTTATATTAGAGTGTACATTATACTATAAACTTATGAACATTGAAATAGTGAGTTTAAAATTCACTTCACTGTTGCCGGTCCTAGACCCGAAAGAAAAAGGAGGGTTAGAGGGCCAGGTTAGTTGCCTACCCGCTGTAAAAACAGATAAACAGCTCATAGTACCGATAATATTCATCGAAGAGGAACAGGTCATAGACCTACTTAGAAGAAGAAAGAAGAATAAGAAGAAAATTTACTTCAATTAATTGAAATTACGAATATTGAATAGTCATGTAGTATTCACTGCAATAGAACTTTCTCACATCATTTATGTCTTAAAACGTATATGTTTCTTATTTATATAAAGACAGATTGAATAATAAATAAAAATATATAATATCACTATTATATCATCCATAGAACCTTCTTATAATTCATTAACATTGTCACTTTTAGTTACATCATTATTAATGGATTAAAATCAGCTACTTTAAAATCATACTGTTTACTACCAATTATTTTTCTTTTTCTAATTGAATTTTAAGTATCTTTATATTAAACAATATGGTAATGGCCCTCAGTTCCGCTCGGCATTGACAAACCAAAGCTAATAAAAGTCGCGACCATGATTCCACAAGTAAAAACAGTTTTAAAGCCTTAAAATGGACTTTTCCGCACGTAGAACATCTCTATCTCGAAATTGAGTGACCGAGAAATATGTGTTTTATGCGCCAGATTTACTTTTTTCAAATAGTCCACCATCGTGCTTTCTCATACCCATGGATAGGGTGGGGTGTATCCTATACACCTCAAAATCAATAGATGTCATCTGGTAGACGTCCCTAATTAAAATCAGTCGAAATCCGATCGATGCGACACGATTTAATCGAGTGATCGTGCTCACTCGTGATCGACCAAAAAAAATTTCTCAAGTAGTCCACCATTGTGCTTTCTCATAACCCATGAACATGGTAGAGTGTGTTCTATCAACCTCAGAATCAATAGGTGTCGTCTGGGAGACGTTCTCGATCAGAATCAGTGTCGTCTGGGAGACGTTCTCGATCAGAATCAGTCAAAATCCGATCAATCCGACACGATTTAGTTGAGTTATCGTGCTAACATGAAATTTTTAAAATGCCGACGACAACAACAACGATAACGACACAGACAAAATTTTTGAAGTGAATACTTCTTTGGCGGCGTTCTGATATTTAACGAGAATGGAGAGCGAATTGGAAAAAATGTAACGTTTCCAGATTTCGTTACACGAGAGAGAAAACATATATAACGTAGAGAGGAGGAGAAAGAGAGCAATACATTTGGTATACCTAAAACACAAGCTTCGTTGCAAGATAGAGTACACAGATATATCACATAGAGAGAAAGAGAGAGAGAACTATACATCATATATATCAGTTTAGGCTATCCGCGTCTCCCTATTGTCGCGCATGCGCGCGTTATAGATGTACGCGTCCAGACGCTATATATTAACAGCTGAAGCAGCACGCGTATGTACCAAATATTTATCATTGTGTTTTCTAATTATTTACGTTATTTACATCTGTGTTCTGTGATTATTTGATAATATCCTTGAACCGTTTAACTTGTTAAAATCTAGAAGATATAATATATTTCATTCACCACTCCCTACTAGTTTACAGCCACACAAGTGCAAATGCACTTAGAAGAGACAAAATCCCTTTGATTCTCGGGGGAGATTTCAATGAAAATTTCGAATCCAATGATTCTTTGACGTTGATTAACTTTCTTCGAGAAACATTTGGTCTGCTTATAGATAACAATCCCAAAGAATCAATAACAAAATCCGGAACAACAATAGATGCAATTTTTACACGCTATCTAGAAAATATCGAATCACGAACATATATTTCATGTTTTAGTTATCACAAACCAATCATACCAGTATTACCAATTGAACCACCAGCCGATGATAGTGTAGATAATGAATAAACCGAATATTTTTTACACAAATTTTATATTTTTATATTTCTTTTGAAATTATCCCTCTCCCTTTCTCTCTCTCTCTCTCTTTCTCTTTCAATCTCTCGCTCTTAATCTCTCTCATTCTCTATGCTAAAGAAGTATTCACATCTATCACGTGTACTGTGCTGCACATGATATTTTTTTAAAACCACTTTTTTTTGTTTTTAGGCCGAAAAACTAAAAATAAACGCTTGAAATTTTTTCCCATTTTTCTTTACATGATTACATTACTTTTCCGCTCTGGTATAGTTGAGTGTGAAAAAGTAAAAACAAATAAAAACGTGAGTCGACTAACTTACCGTTAGTATATGCAGATAATCTAACTCTTGTATGCCCACTCTTGTTCTTATAAACAAGTATATAACCTCACACTTTAATACACTCCTACGCAGTCACATCTAGTAGTTAAAAAGTTTATGGGTATTTCCGTGTTCGTTCTCTTAACACCCTGTATAATAATTTCTTATTTAAATACTTGCGCAAGTTTAAATGAAACACACTTCGAAATCGGCGGAACTGCAATAAAACGAATTAACGGGATCATAGTAAAATAAATCCTGGGAGGGATTTATTATGTATCCTGTGTATGCCTCAAGGACAAAGCGCCGTAAAACGTTCCAGCTAACCCATATAAATGGTTCGGAAATTCCCTAAGCCAAGTATTTAACGCGTACGTAGATGAGAGCGGCATTTTCCTGGCTACCCCATAAAAGCAGGAATGCGACGGGCTACGTACCAAGAATGCGCTTTAATGTTTTCAAAATGCGACGCGCCCGTATCCGTCCGGGCCCCACGGCCCGCCGGTACTCTAAAGTGGGGGTTAATTATATTAAATTACGGTTAAGATAACTCCGGCGTGCGTAAAAAATCAGTTAAAGGGATCACGGAAGCCGAAACAAAAGCCGGCTGTCCCTGTTCGTGCGGCTTTTGTGGAAGCGCGGCCTGTTTTCGCGGAAAAATGAAAATTCATTATCCTGGTGCGAATTTTAATTAAGCCTAAGCAAATGTCACGGGAGACTCGTCCGTTTTAATGAATGCAAAGAGATGCGCCCGTTGACAAACCCATGCAGAATTACGAGGATTACTCCCTATCAGTCAGATTTGAAAATATTAACAATAAGCCTGTATAGATCTTTCCTACTGTAAACGAACCAGTCTATACAGAATAGTCGCTTAGAAATTACTGGAAAGTGGGTAAATATTTAAAGTGAAATATTGATATTAGATATCAGCAAATTTAACATCATTGTTAATGTTAATTATGGTACGAAAGCAGGGGCGTAGCGTGAGAAAATAATCTAGGGATGTTATTAAAATTTTAGAAGGGGATGAGGTATAGTCAGATATATGGTGGCCATATGAAAATAAAAAAGACACTAACTTAAAATGATTATGCCGAGGTATATATCCTAATTTTTAAAATGAAGACCAATTCTTCGGTTTTTGTTTGTCCAGCGAAAACGTCACTGTTTCTTCAAATATTGTAGACGATCTCATATTTTCTAACAAGGCACTCTCAATATTTATTAAAGCTAAAGCTAACAGTCTCTCTTGCTTTTAAGAATTTCGCAGATAAGTCTTTATTCCCTTTAAGCATGAAAATGATCTTTCCGCGGAACTGCTCGTGGCAGGAATAGTCAAAATTAAACGACACAATTTTGATGACTCCGGGTAAACAGAAGATAATCGAAGGGACGTAATATATTAATGACGCTCAAACACAGTGCTCTTTTTCATATCGGAATCACTATAAATCACTGAAAGTTCACTTTTTAAATGATTTGCGTTAAAAAATGTTCCATGTGTATCTACTAAAGAAGAAAAAAGTTCGTTAGGAAAACGTTTCATGAATGAAATAAATTGTGTGAAATCTAGATTTAAGAATTTCAGTTTAGAAATTTCACTAAACCGTTCACTAATGTTCAAAGTAATAACGTCCAAAATTTTATAAAACAATCGTGCGTAGGTGCTTTTCTTATCTTCTTCAGGAATTAAATCCAAACGCATTCTTTTACTTGGTGGTTGATTTGCTAACACAAATCTGTCCATACGGTTCCAAATGGCACTAAACTCGTTTGTCATTTTTTGAATATGTGATTTGAAATAGGCAATTTTTTTATGGCAGTAACTAATATCTGATATTTTTGTCTGTAGAATTTTAACTCTTGGCTCTCGGGATGTGGGATTATTGCAGAAAATACTGCCAAGAAAAAATTAAAATCAAAGTCGCGCAATAAAGTGAAAAGGTCTCTAGCACAAATAACGGTTTCTCGATCCCATTCCTCATTTTAATATTCCACAATTACCTGAAACAGCGCTTCCAAATCTTCCTTATGTTATGGCGACAGTCGCCAAGGTGCCTTCAGATAATCGCATAGCTGAGTCCGGAAATAACCATAACACCCACTCGAGGTGGGTGCTACTGTTGACTGCGTAAACTTGGATGTAACGTGGACCTTCGCATTTCAGCACTGCAGCAAGTAACGCGGGAGTCCAATAATTTCGGGCGCCTTCACGGCCGAACAATAAAAAATCACGACAATAAAGAAGTTGATGGTAATGTTTAAAGTAAATAGTGTATGTTTGCGGTCGATTAAAAATAATTAAAAAATTGTAATAATTGAATAAATCGATTTAATTTTTAAATAATACTAATTTGCCAATTTTTCAAGGGATGCGACGCATCACTCGCATCCATGTACGCTACGCCCCTGTACAAACGATACACCATCATTCGGCAACATAATATCCTCCTCCATTTTGATATTCAGTAATGAAACAAAACCCTAGACCACTGAACAGAAACTAAAACTGGAATATTCACTCTAAACTCCAGCCGAAAGTTTCTCTCCTTACCCCGTCTTGTCTCCCAGCTAGAATTAGTTAACTAGCACGTGGCGCATATATTGTAAATTTTATTACTTTTCGTTTGAATACCTACAACTGGTGTTGTGTTCTGCTGATGGCTGTAATAGTAAAACAGGATATTGTATCTCATTTTTTCGGTGTCCAAAAGATGAAGCTAAGTAAGATAATTGATTACACATTTAATAGGCTTCTAGCTCGGATTAGACACATTAAATACATGTCGTATAGATATTTATAAAATACTTTTTAGATGCCAGAGTTGGAAATAATCATTAGGATTTGTTGGCACCTATAGATATGCTAATCTTATACCGGATCAATGTAATAGTAGAATGAAAATTTGCAGTTTACATTTTCCTGAAGACTGTTTCATTAGAATGCATGAATGACATAAATGAAATTTGATTAAACATTAGTCTTGATAACTGTAAGGAATAAATTTGATAACTGTAAGGAATTTATTGTCTCGGAATCAGTCGCAAAAAAATCCTTAAAGGTTTTTACAAGTGATTATAGAAATCTTAACAGTACAAAAGGTAATGCTTTAGTTTACGTTACTGGTTATCTGCTAAAAAGTGTTTGTTACAATACTTCTGCAAACTGTGTTTAGAATTCTATGAACAAAATACTTTGAGATACAGGCAACATTAGTCTCTAAAGCAAAATCTTACGTTAATTCAGAGAACCTACCTTTTAGAGGTTTGCCAGTTCCAATCACAGAACATAGTAGAATATATAATATATATATATATATATATATATATATATATATATATATATATATATATATATATATATATATATATATATATATATATATATATATATATATAATATTAGAGATCATATTTATAGATAATTTTAATATATCAGCTTGTTCCGATTCAATCGGGACAAAATTAAAAGATATATATATTTGAAAATGTACCACATCCGTGTAGAAGTTTTCCATTATATTATTTTTTTGTCCCTTGAAATATGCAAAATTACATGAGATCATTTATACTTTTACAATTACAGCTTTGGCATCAGTGAATTTAATTTGCCAAATGTAAACTCTGTTTCAGATTTGAATTAAAAAAAAAATAACAGTTTTTTACAAATCTCACGTCCGAGGTAGTTTAATCCAAAATTAGTATCTTCCAAGAAAAAACATATCTCAGCGAAAATTAGGCGCTTGATTTGGGCACTATTGCTACGGCTCTGGCGGCGCTTGTATTGCTTCACTCGTCCGAACAGTGACGCCTATTGTCAAGCTGGTTACCCTGTGAATAATACCAGTGAAATTATTGCGAATAATTAGTAGTTTCTTCATGTACCTACCAACATAAATACATATATTTTTTTCATGAGTATCCATATTTTATAATATTGACTGTTCTTATTTGTACTTTATATATATATATATATATATATATATATATATATATATATATATATATATGTATATATATATATATATATATATATATATATATATATATATATATATATATATATATATATATATATGTCGTAGTCTCATGGTGAAATACGTCAATTCATGAAAATCCTAGGCAGTACATGAACTGCCGGCATATTATGTAAATTATTAATGTTACACAATCTGCCTAGGTATTTCACGAAACGCCGTGCTCGTCTCGGCACATGATGTTTCAAGTCGACTGTTCATGAAGTGACCAGCGTTGCCCGGTAGATTGTGTTCTATTACTTGTGCTTATTTGTTTTGTTTTGTTTTGTTTAATGGAAACTATGGAAAGTAAGAGTGAAAAAGAACTGTTCGGTGAGCATTACAAAGAATACTACATAGCAAAGCCGAACAAACGACCGAGTACCATTAGTCAATTAAAGGAGGTGCGTATTTTTCTACATAGAGAGATAGGTAGAAGCCCGTTTAAAGCAGTTTTTGGGATTGACTCGAAGCAAGGTCTGGAATCAACAAATCTCCCTAAAAGTATTATTTCAACTACCGCAGAGGAGGTAGACAAATTGCAGAATGAAATAGATGTAACTCAACAATATGAAAATGATCAGCACGAAGAGCAGCAAGATGAAATGAATGAAAATGAATTAGGTGTTCAAGGACACACACTAGTCCACGAAGTGACAGAAGAATCACCAGAACTCGATACTACTCAACGGTACGAAACAGAGCAGGGGGGGTTGCCAGAAGAGAATATGGTAATCCTACTGTCAAATGAAAATGACTTGATTGATTATGATAACAATCTTGTCGATACAGATGACGCACAAATTGAAGTTGAGGCTATTGAGTTAGGCAATTGTGCAAAAAATAATACAGATAACTCTATTATTTGTGAAAACAATATAACAGATGACGTGAGTAGGTGCGATATTTGTAAAATGCCGGTACATTTAAATTATACTAACGGGAAAAACATGTGCGATTTTTGTAGCTCTGAAGAAACTATAAAAACTCAGCAGGAAGAAAGCTTTGCGGGACATAAACGCCAAGCAGTACAGATGAATGCGATTAAAAAAAAATGTTACCAAACATAAACATCGGGGACTGTGTCTTAGTTAATGTTGATAAAGTTGATCGCAGTCCAGGAGATCCACCAAATCTTATTTCAGTAGTTACGGATATTAAAAACGGCGTATACCAGGTTGCTACTATTGACGGAATTATTAAATCGTGGTTCAATAGACCTGACCTTAAAAGATCAACATCAAACTTTGTTAACCTTAATCAGGTAAATAAATCTAAATTTATGTCAATTAGAGAAGCTGTTTCCTTCGAATCTTTGTTTAACGGGCAGAGGAGTATGTAAAATGTTCATGCCGACCCTCTAAGGTGCAATGTAAGACCAATAGATGCAAATGTCTTAAAGCAAAACTGCAATGCAATTCCAGATGTCACAAAAGTGGCCCGTGCCCAATAAGTGAAAAAAAATTCTGTATATATATATATATATATATATATATATATATATATATATATATATATATATATATATATATGTATATATATATATATATATATATATATATATATATATATATATATATATATATAGGTAGCTAGTTTATTTTTTATTGTTCTGTTTTGTTGTTTATTGCAAATTTAAAGATTGTTTTTATTTTTTTAAAGAGAATTTAATTTTTTAGTTGTAAAATATATGTATTTTACCTGTATTATTATTTTTTATTGTTCTGTTTTGTTGTTTGTTGCAAGTTTGAAGATTATTTTTATTTTTTTAAAGAGAATTTTATTTTTTAGTTGTAAAATATATGAATTTTACCTGTACTATTATTTTATTTCATCCATATAGATAGACGATAAATCAGAGAACACAATCTGTCGGCCATTGTGGTCACTTCACGAACAGTCGATATCTAATTTACGGCAGATCGTGTAGTACGACTTGAAACATCATGTGCCGAGACGAGCACGGCGTTTCATGAAATGCCTAGGCAGATTGTGTAACATTAAGAATTTACATAATATGCCGGCAGTTCATGTACTGCCTAGGCTTTTCATGAATTGACGTATTTCACCATGAGACTACGACATATACACCACTATTATTATTATTGGCGGTATTTTTTAAATTAAAATTGTAAGTGAAAATTATTAAACAAACATGTAATATTCATATTTACTTCTCACTAATTGAATCGTGCTTGTATTGATAGAAATTGACAGTAAGACAATAACTAAATTGCTGTTGTTCTCCGAATTATATCGAAGTCGTTTCTAGGTAAAACTAAAAAAATGTATCTGCTGGAAGTTACGAAGGAACGTTCGATTCGATAATTTAATCGATCGGAGGAAATGACTTTATCGCTTTATCCCAATGTTCACTAGTTCTTTCTCAATGTTCCCTAACCATTAACTAAATGGATGCAAATTTTCCAATATTCCTTAATGAAAATAAACAGATAAAGTCAAGTACGTACTTGGCTTCGGATTTTAATTTCCGGATGAATTTTTAAACTCTGTTTACCTTTCTTTCTTAAATTAAATTTAACTATTGAATAAAAAGCAGGGAATAAACACTGGAAGGAAATTGCTATTAATTACTTCTAATATAAAGCAATTATTCGATATTGAAAACAATCGTTCAAGAAATTCTTCAGTTGTTTTTCAGAAAGTCAGTTGTTTTATTGTTAGTGCAACTGCAGGACAACATCGATGTTGCCAAATTTCCTTGTTGGTGTCTTGTAATAAAATCAGCTATCATTATATTTTTAAGAACAGTCTTAAACAACAGTATACTGCCACTAAAGCATGTTTTAGAGATATTTTACTTTTCCGCACTCCACTGTATGCGGAAAAGTAATGTAATCGTGTAAAAAATAATTTGTTTCTAGGGTTTTTGGTTTTTCGGTCTAAAAACAATTTTAAACAATTCTGTGTGTGTGTGTGTTGTGTGTTGTGTGTTGTGTGTTGTCGTTGTCGTTGTCGTCGGCATTTATTCTTGTTAGGACAATAACTCAACTAAATCGTGTCGGATCGATCGGGATTTGACTGATTCTGATCGGAGACGTCTCCCAGATGACACCTATTAATTTTGAGGTGAATAGGACACACCCGGCCCTGTTCATGGGTCATGAGAAAGCACTATGGTGGACTATTTGAGAAAAATTGAAAAAAGTAAAACTGTCGCATTAAACACATATTCTGCATTTATGTGTTAGTTTATTATTTTTTTTTCGGCCACTCACTCTCGAGATAGAGATGCTCTACGTGCGAAAAAGTCCGTTTTAAGATTTTAAAACTGATTATTTTCTGAATTAAACTATGTATAACAACGTAGAAAGGTTTCAGTTATTAACATTTTGTATAATTTTAAATGAAGAAGCTTCTCTAGAAGAAGAAGAAGACATCTCTACTCGTTTGTTAATCCTTAACAGTTTATAGCTTCACCATAATTAATATTGAAAAATATGTAGCTCATTTCTATCATCAAATATTATACAAATTTTAAGTTGTTATTATTGTAAAATTCAAAAAAAAGATTGTAAGCAATTAAAAATATGTATAATGTTTTATAAATGGCCTTGAATTTCAAAAATAAGTGCCAGGTTACAGTACTTGTAGAATCATTGACATTATTTTTTTAAACTACAGAAATAAGGAGGATATACTCCAACCCATCTGCAAATACCTTATATAATAAGGACTAGACATAATAAAGTCAAAACAGCTATTCTCCTGGCTATATGCCAAACGCCGAGCGCTGAATTACATGACAAAATTTGCCGTATTTTGTCTAACAGAGTTAGCATTAAAACTCAGTGATTCAGATTGATCGAAAACCACAAGGAATATGCAAAGATTGATCGAAAACCACAAGGAATATGCAAATTATCTCAGGATATCGCTAACTGCAGACCAGTTTCAACCTTATCTTGGGTCTCATCAGTGCAGTGTAAACGAGTATACCTTTGACAGATGAAGCTACAATATAGCTAGATAAGTATTTTTTGTTTTTTTTAATCAGACGCGAAATATCGACTATTTGTATTTATATAATTATAGCTTAAGTTTTTTTATAGGACATCCTGTACACTATCTTACAAAGTTATTTTTAATTAATTTATACTTAATTAATGATTAGAGAAAGTACAATTGATGGCACCGTAATTAATTAAATAATTTTTTTACCTCTTTTTGTAATCATGAATAATTGATAATTATTGTCATAGTCGGGAGAACATGCAAGTATTAAATATGTAATTAAATACACAATTGAACTCGAGAAAGTTATTCCACTACCATAAATCAAAGATTCATGATTGTGCAATCATAAATACGATTCATGATTGTGCAATAAATCCGTGTTAATTTTTGTAATTGCTCCAATATCATCATGTCTATTAATTTCTAAGATATGGAATATATTTCTATTTACAGTATTTTGGCTACAATCACTATTGTCAAAGCTCGGCTATAGGTAAAAATGACCCGGAAAAGTAGTGTGTAAAAACATTCACGATATCTGTTGGATTATTTGGTGTAGATCCTCCTCTAGCTCTTATAACTACGTCCATTCGTTTGGGCATGCTATTGTTCAAGTGGTAAATGGTTTCCTGAGGAATATTCTTCCGTTCAATAAAAATGATTTATTCGAGTTCCCTAAGAGTCGTTCGGGCTGGTATGTAGCACTGGGCTTCTTGGTGTCTAGTTCATAGTTTCAGAACATTCACAAATCGAAAGTGGTCCAGTACCTCTCTAGCAACGTGGAGCCGAGTGTTATCCTGCATAAAAATGAAATTGTCACCAATAAAGGTGGAAAATGACTTCACATGTTCTTCCACGATATTTTCTACGTAGAAATGTGCATTAATCTCCCGTATAGGAACCATATCCATGCCACCATCGAAACAAATTCCTCCCCAGAACATTATTGATCCACCGAAAAATGGAATTCTCGAAGAGATATTGTAGGCAGCAAACCTCTATGCTAGTCTTCGTCAGACTAATTGACATCCATTTGATGTACGAAGACATATTCTTGTTTCTTCTGAAAACAAAACTCGCTTCCAGTCGTCAATGGTTCAATGTACGTGCTTTCTTGCAAAATGTAGTCTAGTAACTCTATGTTTTCTGGTGAGCAGTGATGCCATAGCTGGTCTTCTACTGTACAATCCTCCTTCATTACGTCTTCTTCTGACGGTTCGTCTGGAAATTGCTATACTTTGAACTGCTGATAGGGCTCTGCTTAGCTTTAAACTGGTGGAATGCCTGTTTCTCAATACAACTTGTTAGACATCGCTCATCTCTTGCATCTGTAGACTTTTTAGGACATTGTCTTAAGGTTCTACAGTAACTTCCATATTCATTGCGTTTAACTGTTCGACTAATTGTTGACTGTCTAACTCCTAACAGATTAGCCACAAATCGCAGGCTATTTACCTCGTTAACAAGAATTATCGCATTCACTGCTTCCTATTCTGTTAAATTACATGGACAATTTATTTCTTCTATTCTAAGTGTACTGGATAAAGTGATTCATTCACTTGATGCCATTAAATTTAAAAAAATCACTAACGCAACTGAATTTATTGCCTTTTACTGATTACTTTAAACAGCGTTAAATATATTATTAACAAAATGTTACTTTATATATCCAAAACAATTGCAACTGTTTATCAGTAGTGACAGAATATCCTAGGCTGCCTACAGAAAATGTTTAAGGATCTGAAAAATTATAAAATATAATGAAAACTTTGCTTATGCGTTAATTTTGTCCAAGAGTGTATATTCATATACCACTGCGTGTAACCCTTATGCATCACATTGACATGAAGATGAGAGGCTTCACATCTCCATGTAATGTATACTGCTGATACCTAGCAATCAAATCCAAGACGACTACTGATGGGACTACTTTAAAAGCGTTTAACAAACCTCTTTAAAGGCACTTCGAACTTTCAAACGGCACGTTATACCCTTGGTATGTTACCGACCCCAGCACAGTTCCAAATAGCCATTTTAAGGCAAGTATTTTATTATTCCACGTACAACTCCAATTTAATCGGCCGAGAGGGAAAGTTTCAAAATATCGGATGACAATCGCCGCCACTTGTCCTCCCTAAAAAACGTCTCCGCCAGCATTAATTCCACTTTCGTTTGTTCTTCAAAGAAAACTCGCCGCCGTCTCATCCAGTTCTCTCTCTCTCTCTCTCTCTTTCACTGGCGCTTTGGAACTCTATTAAGAAATTTAAGGCAGAGGAAAGCGATGCGGGAAAAAGGTCGAGTTCAGCCATTGTGGATTATAATAATTAGCAGAAATTTAATTCAATTGGTCTTTTCGTGGTTATACGGAAAATTAACTGGTATTAAGGGCGTTAAATTGGAATTTGAGTCAGATGAATTGAAGTTAAAATTTAATTTTTATTAGGAGGCTATAGTTGAACAGTCACTTTTCCATTTTATTTCCTGTTAAATTGCAAAGAATTTAGAACAGAACTAAAACCCCAGAGGATAAGACAAAAGTTTAACAAAGCTTCATGACAACTGAAAAAGTAATTCCAAGAGCTTGAAAACAATAGCTTTCACGAATATTTACAAAATCTATCTCAATCGGAAGATATTGAATATATGCCTTAGAAAATACAAAAGGGTCGAAGCAACCACGTCAATAAATTTCACCCTTAAGAAAATTATAGAAAAGCTGAGCTTGATCAGCAATGGAAAAACCGGATATGTTTGTTGAACATATAGAAGAACCATTTAAACATAAACTGTCAGATTTAACAGCCAACGATGAAAGAATCAGGAGCTTTCTTGAAGAAAAGCTCTTCTTGAAGATTAAATACAAATTCCAATGCCTGGAAAAATGCAAAATATAATTAAAAACAGTCTAAAAAAGGAATTATCAGTTTGTGAACCAGTCACCGAAGCAATTATAAATAAAAATTTTACCCGTAAATCAGTAATTATGTTACTCACAACTATTTAATGTAAATCATCAGGTTAAAACACTTCCGTATGCAATGGAAAATCACAGAATTTATTCTAATAAACCTGGCAAACCACAGTATGATTCTTCTTCATGTAGACCCATCAGTCTCCTTCCAGTAATATCGAAAATAATTGAAAAGATAATAGAACAAAAAATGTAAAACATTACAATGCAGAAAATCTGATACCTGACGACCAGTTTGGCTTTAGGAGACATCACTCTCCAATAGAATAAGTACACATGGTTGTACATACTAGATAAAACTTCTCAGGACAAAATTTATTGCACAGAGACATTTTCAGATGTTAGTAAAGGCTTTCACAGTATGTGACATCTAAGATTGCTATATACACAGTTTTCCAGATACACTATATCTTCTAAATCAGTATCTGATGGAGAGATATTTTCACGTGAAATTCGAGGGAAACTACACAACATTACACACCGTAATAACTGGAGTTCCGCAAGGCAGCGTCTTGGATCCTATCCTGTATTTAATCCTCGCCACTAACTTATCAATAAATAATGATATTACTACAACAAGAGTTGCTACGGATATTGTAACATTAGCAGTAAACAGGGGTGTGTATAATATTTAGGCGTGCACCTGGGCAAAGGCCTGGAGGCCTGAAGGTCTTTGTTCGTGGCATGGCGGCCTGGAGGACGCATGTGACTAGATTAGGACTAAATACAAACAATTAGACATAAAATTTAGTAAACATTATTGACTACTTCACGTAAGTCTCGACTGTCTATCAGAACTGAACTTTTGGTATACAATAAAGTTCCCAAACTTATTTGGGTACATGGTTTGCACTGTTTGCAGCTTTGGAGAATAGTTTCTAAATCAAAAACAATCATCATAGAAAGATCTAATCCAATATTATACGGATACTTATCAATGCTAAGTGGTTCATCACAAACAAAGACATTTACAACAACCTCGTACCAACAGTAAACGTGATCATGGAGTGCAGTGAAAAATATGTTGTACGCCTAGAAAATTATCCAAAAGTGCTCGCATTAAATTTGTTAGACAATAGCAAAGAGACTAAGCAGCTAAAGCATATGACACTATTAGATTTAAGATTGAATTGAACAACTCTAATAATTTTAGTACTAGTTAGTACTTACGTCCATGATAACTTTGTAATAATTAATTAAAATATATCTGTGTCATTGGATATAATCTCCTAATGTCATTTTTAAAGCCGCAAATATACTTTTAATTTTTATATTATGTAACAGATTGTTTGTAGACAACAACCAAAATTTCCTCTTTAGTAACAAGATAATACTCCATGATATTCCTCACGTTTACTAACGAGTTAGGTGTAGCATTCTCAAAGCCATAAATTAGAGGCTTGCAATACCGTTAAAGGACTAATTTTGTATTAAATCTGGTGACCTGGCTGGCCACTGAACTCTCTTTCCGTTATCTCTTGTCGTTATCGTCATTGTCGTTATCGTCGTTGTCGTTGTCGTCGGCATTTTAAAACTTGTTAGCATGGTAACTCAACTATGTCGTGTCGGATTGATCGGGTTTCAACTGATTCTGATCGAAGACGTCTTCAGACGACACCTATTGATTTTGAGGTAGATATAACACACTCTACCATATTCATGGGACATGAGAAAACACAATGGTGGACTATTTGAGAATTTTTTTTTGTTAGCACCATCAATCACTAAATTCAATCGTGTCGAATCGATCGGGTTTCGACTAATTCTGATTAGGGATATCTACCAGATGACATCTGTTGATTTTGAGGTGGATAGGACACACACCCCACCCTGGACATGAGTCATGAAAAAGCACCATGGTGGACTATTTGAAGAAAGTAAAACTGTAGCACAAAACACATATTCTGCTTTTATGTGTTGGTTTATTTCTTCTCGGCCACTCAATTTCGAGATAGAGATGTTCAACGTGCGAAATAGTTCGTTTTAAGGTTTAAAAACTGTTTATATAGGTATGCTATTGATAAATACTCTTCCAAACATTCACAGGTTCTATTAAGAATATACCAGATTTACTGTTAAATTGTAGAAGTGGAGACATTATTGTTGATTATATTTATTTCTAAAATATATTCATTCTTCTATTATACATTCATAATATAATATTCCAGTTAATTATATACCTACATATACTTAGGATAAGAGAAAGAAGAGACCTTTTTACATTTCTACATCCACAAAGGCCAGTTTGCAATTGTTTCATTAAAATGTTTCATTGAATTCCCGCCGACAATGTAGACAGCAAGTAACTGTCCCGAGAATTTTAATATTTTACATGGATTGTATTACAGCAAACCCGTATATTATGCACACTGGTCGTTAAATTTTATTAAGCACTCTGAATCAACATTTGCGGGTAGAGATTTTGTGGAGTTACTGGCAACATGAATGCAGATTAAAAATGTATAGTAAAGAGATTAGTTCTAGTGCGGTTGGGTAGTGTTGGAGAAACGCTATTAAAATCGGTGCTTTGTGAATTATGTAATATTTTTTTGAGTGTTTTTATTTCATTTAAATAAATTATTTCGCCAAAAGACAATATAATTGTATATATTTTAACATAAAACATGGCTAGTACAAACAGCAACAAAATACTACATATTAATGTGATATAGATGATTTTTATTGAAAACATTTTTTCAATAGCGTTTTATTTTATATCGAATTAATAATATTATTGCGATGGGTTCTCCAGTTTATATTTCTACTTGAGGAGATTGAACCAATGCTTGCCCTTCTGATGAGTATATAAAGAAGTTTAGCAATAATATTTTCGATCGCCCGTTGTCCTTATACATGTATTTTGTAGACTAAATGAGTTGAAACTATGATTCATTAGTAAAACAAAAAATACATCTATTTAAAAATTTAATTGTTATTAAATATCCTTGAACTATGCATTACATCGTTTACTATTTTGAAAGATTTTTTTTCTAAATTTATTATGTAAGTATAATTCGAAATTTTCTATACAATACAATATAATGTATACAATCAAAACCAGTGCCAGTCTATTGTGCCTTTGTTTATGATAATACAAAAAAATGATGACTGAAAAATATATAACATTAGAGATATCTGGGAATGGTAATTGACAATATTTTTATGAAGAAATTTGTTTAAGATTATATTAAAACCATCAAATTAACTAAACTGACAAATATACGAACCTGAAAAGTTTATTAAAGACCTTAGTGGGAATAAATTTGAGTATAACTAAGTTTAAAAGTAAACAAAAATATTTATTTGAAAAGGAGGGACCTCCTTCACATTATTCTTGAATTTCTTGGTAAAAAATTACTGGTCTTAAAAAACTCCTTCAATCCGTGTCTGAGAGACCTTAGAATGTTATTAACGTATCATTTTATGAGATGTTACTAGTGATAATATTGAATCAAAATAATAGTATGTTACAAAGATATAAAATAGTTGTCAAGTAAACCATATGAAAATCGTTTGAGTGAAAGAACAGTATAATTACAAAATATTTTTGTAAATATTTTCAATTATAAAACACATTTTTGTAAATTTTCTTCGGAATGTTAACGCTTGATTTAAATACTACAACTTTACAACACATCGAAATATACAATAGCTCTAATAGTTTTTTAATAAAATAATTTTCTTCAATTTCTCAATAATTAACGCTTTGTACATGTACTGTTCTTTCACTCACTGATTCAATTGCGATAACGAGGTTATGTTCTTGTAGATATAGTTTAGTTTAACATGGATTGTTTCTGGAAGTTCTGGGCGTTCTTCTTTACATTTTAGAGGGGATTCATATACCTAGATGATAAAATTATCTAAAAAAGTTTTATAATAAAATTACTAAAACAACATTTATTTTGAAGTCCCAATTTGCTTGAATTTAAAAAGAATTTGCTTGTAATGAAAAAGTTGGGTTTATGAAGAATTTAATGAAGAAATATTTCATATTCTCCTTGTATGATCACTTTCAAATGTTAGATTCTTAGATTTTAAGTAGCCTTATAAAAAGGAATTTTATCATATGAAGGAAAGGAGAAAAGGGCGTTATATCTGGAGACCAAGCAGTCCACTCTAAATCCTACTATTCTTTAAGATAAACTCTTATTGCGCTATAATAGTATGGAGGAACGCCATCCTTTTGAAAAATATTTCCATATATCGAAATGTGCGGGACAGAAAGTAGTAAATAGGATGTTTGAACTGGTAAAATACATATACGAAACGGGCGAGATGCCGGAGGATTATAAGAGGAACATTATCGTTACTATACCGAAAAAGAGAGGAGCCGACAAATGCGAGAACTTTAGAACGATTAGCCTAACTTCCCATGCGTCAAAAATCTTAACTAGAATAGTGCAGAAGAGGATGGAAAATAGAGCGGAGGAAATACTAGGAGAAGACCAATTCGGGTTTAGGCGAAATAGGGGAACTCGCGAAGCTATTCTGGCGCTAAGAGTAATGTTAGAGAAAACAATAGAAAAAGGAAAGAACGCTTATATAGGATTTGTAGATTTAGAAAAAGCTTTTGATAACGTAAGATGGGAAAAAATTTTCGAGATACTAAAGAGCGCAGGAATGAAGTATAGAGATAGGAGAGTAGTACACAATCTATACATAGAGCAAACTGCTGTTATAGAAGTAGAAGGGGAAGAAAGGGAAGTAGGTATTAGGAAAGGAGTAAGACGCTATCACCACTAATTTTTAATCTGTACATCGAAGAGGCGATTAATGTGGTAAAAGATAGAGTAGATTTCGGGATTAAAGTACAGGGACAGAAACTAAAAATGCTGAGATTCGCGGATGATATAGCAGTATTAGCATCTAGTAAGGAGGAACTAGGTTCAGCATTGAAGAAAATGGAGGCAGTGTTGACAGAGGAATACGGAATGAGGGTGAATAAAAACAAAACTAAAGTGTTAGTGTGCAGAGGGCGCGAGAGCAGAGCAAAAACGAAAGTACAAATTAATAATGAAAGATTGGAGGAAGTTAAAGACTTCACTTATTTAGGAAGTAAAATAAATTGGGATGGAAGAAGCGATAAAGACATAAAACAAAGAATAGCGCAGGGTCGAGTAGCTTTTAACAAAAAGAAAGCACTTTTATGCTCGGGGGTAATAAACTTAGAAACAAGGAAGAGATTTTTGAAAACATATGTATGGAGCACGGCACTTTACGGCTGCGAAACCTGGACGGTAGGGGAAGCAAGTAGGAAGAAATTAGAAGCTTTTGAGATGTGGTGTTACCGAAGAATGATGAAAATACCATGGACTGATAGGGTTAGAAACGAAGAAGTATTGGAGAAAGTCGGCGAGAAAAGGAGTATGTGGAAAAACTTAAAGAAGAGAAGAGATAGAATGGTAGGCCACTTGCTGAGACATGGGGGAATAGTCCGCGATATTTTGGAGGCAGAAATAGGAGTGAAGAAAGGCAGAGGTAGGCCTAGATTAGACTACTGCTCGCAAATAGTAAGGGATGTAGGTTGTAGCACAATTAGCGAAATGCGTAGATTAGCACAAGATAGGAGAAGCTGGAGGTTAGCGTCCAACCAGTCTTAGGACTGATGACCTAATGATGATGATGATATCGAAATTTATCAGAATTTTCCACTAGAACCTTCAAAATTTGTTCAATAGCATTCTGCAATTTATCCAAATATATCTCTCCCGTTACATTTCGATTTAAAAAACAGTACTACATTCTGAGTACTCATATTACTATTTAGGAAAAACATATATTTATCGGTAAAACAAATTGCTTTTAAATATCCAGATTCGGGAGAGTTATTTTTTCTGATATCATTTAGAAAATTGATATCTGCAATCGGGATCATCTCCTGACGTTGGTGAAGCATAATTTGTAGGGGTGCATTTTATTTGTTTGAAACCCTTTGGACAGGTTTTGTAGCTAGTCCATAAACAGCTGCTGTTTGAGATGTAGATTATGTGGGATTCACAACTTTTTCGGCGACAATATTTATTTATTCGTTTTCTATAATGCCTGAATATCCAGCTTTTTTCCATTTTGAATACTACCTCCAGTTTTGAAGGTTCTGCGGTATTTATCATAAGTAGAGACAGAACAATTGGGATATCTCTCATTCAATATTATTCTAATGGTATTTAGTAACTGTTTTCTCCGGTTTCGCCAATACTCGTAGTTACTAGTATTAACTTTTCGTGTATCAATTTACTGTTATAATGTTATACCACTCGCAATTGTTACTAATAGGTCACAATTACCAGCACGTTTGTCTAGCGACATATATTTCAATCAACTACGTACGGCATAGACAATTAATGCTTTGCCGAACAAAATGCAACTATAAAGTCACGTCTTATTTTGATGGAAATATCACTTCTATTGAATGTTTTTGTGGAAAACCTTTTCATTACTCTGTCATAGGTTGACGGATTTGTATTGTACTAACTGTTATCCTAAAATGTGTTTTCGGCACGGACACTGTTCAAAAATGTTAGTTGATTGATTCATGCGATTGTTACCTGTGACACACACGCAAAGAATCATACAAACCATATACTAAAGGCCATATTTCGAAATGCAAACAAAATAAAAACGGATATGCAAAAACGTTTAAGTTTCTCTTTGTGTAATTTCTGCAATAAAAAACCTGACTGTTTTGAAACCTTAAAGCAGAATCTGTCCTTACGGGAAGGCATTGCTAAAAAGTTTGGTGGTATGCTAACATTAAACGTAATTGATTTTTTTTAATGAAAAGACAGATGTCAAAGTAGAAATAACATTTTAATAGATACTTGAAGTAGCTTTCAAATGAGCTATTACTCGTACACTGTTCTTATTTAAAAGAAATCGAACTGGCTCCGCAACAATGGTCCGTATTCATAAAAACGAAGCATATCCTCCCAAGCATAAGATAGAAGTATACGGTTATGATTTAAAATAAACGGTAGAAGTATAAGCATTTCCTTGTTTTCGTATTCATAATGATTACCTTATACTTGCGAGGATATCATTCAAACACAAGTAAACGGTTGACTCATCTGAACCCTGAGCAACATGTTAGAATGTGTTCTAACATGTTCTAACGTAATGTCCTTGCTTTCTTAGTGTTATTAGAGTTAAAAAAAATTGTTTCCAGACAAAAAAAATTTAATGTATTTTCCAAAATTGTAATTTCGTAAATATGTAATTGGTTTAATAAGAAATATAAAATGCATCACTTGTAAACTTGATTATTATTAAAAAAATGTTTATTACAATACCCAAGTTTCTTCTGATTACTTGTCCTTGATGGTGAAGAGGTAGTTCATTATCATTACTGTCATGGTTTTCTTCATCTTCTTCTGGTGCCTCTTCAGCTGGTTCGAAATTAGGATCACCTAAAGTTTTCGCAACGTTATGGAATACAAAACAGGAACTATTATTTTTGGTACGTTTCCCAATTTCACGGGACAAACGTACTGTAGGATAGGAAACCTGCGTTCCAGTTGGCCAAAATATCGTTTAATTGTTACTCTCTCTCTCTCTTTTCAAAAGCTTGTTATAGTTTTACTCAGCACCAGGAGTAGGATTTCTAAATGGAGTCATCAGGCATGGCCTTATCCCATATCCGTCATCATCAAGTAGCACAACGTTGCTCTCATTTTTTAATTGTAATCCCACTTGTGAATTTTTCCATATCCTCGAGTCCTTCATAGATCCAGGCCAACTAACGTTGACGCTAGTGAGCATTTCACTGACATCACAAGTGGCTTGAACATTTAGAGTAGGCTTACCTTTTTGATTGATGTATTCATCTGCATGGAGTTTTGGCTTCAGGTTTTCCCTATGTGGGTACACTCAACAGCACCAATAGCATTAGACCAATAGAATCGGGAACTTATACTTGCTTTGCCATAACTGTTTTGTCTCAGTTATTTCATTGTTAGTATTTGGAAACTTTATCCATTCATTTGAATGCTCAATTATGCTGTCAACTACTGCAATCACAGTCCGAGGTACTGTAGCTTGACTAACACCAAGTTCTTGACCAATACCTTTTTGATAACCAGGGTACATACCTTCATTCTACGAACAGATGACAACGCATCTCCCCGAGTTTCTTCATTTATACCTAAAAATCGCCACTTTACATTTCTTCCTTCAAAACAATACAACACAAAACAATACAAACACAAAACAATTAAATTCACGAACAAGTGTAGGTAAGCGGGGCTTATAATGATTAATGTCCTTCACATCCACAACATCTACCATCGCGCTGAAAATCGGACAAAATAACCTGTTACCACAGAGCTGAATCTACTACTGACCAAACTCAGCGTTTTGGAGGATATGATTTTTATTTAAAGTAAAAAATCAAGATTGTGTATACTTATTTACTATTATATGAGTATAAGGATATGCTTGTACTTTATAAGTATGAAGGTCCTGCTTGAAATTATTATGAATACTAGCAGAAATATTTCCTTCATATTTTGCAAGTATAAGCACATCTTTTACTTTTCGCACTCCACTATACTAGCGGAAAAGTAATGTAATCGTGTAAAGAAAAAGTTAAAAAACAAAATTATTTTTGGGTTTATGTTTCGTTTTTCGGCCTAAAAACAAAAAAAAATGGTTTTTAAAAATTTTTTGCTGTGCGTGTGTCATCGATATTAAAATTTCTTGGTAGCACGATAACTCAACTAAATTGTGTCGGAACGATCGGGTTTTGACTGATCCTGATCGAGGACGTCTCCCAGATGACACCTATTGATTTTGAGGTGGATAGCACACACCACTCCCTCCCTTGGGTCTATTTGAGAAATTTTCTTGTTAACACGATAACTCAACTAAGTCGTGTCGGATCGATCGAGTTTTGACTAATTCTGATCGAGGACGTCTCCCAGACGACACTTATTGATTTTGAGGTGGATAGGACACACCCCACCTTGTCCATGGGTCATGAGAAAGCACGACGGTGGACTATTTGAGAATTTTTTATTTTGTTAACACGATAACTCAACTACATCATGTCGGATCGATCGGGTTTTGACTGATTCTGATCGGGGACGTCTCCCAGACGACATCTATTGATTTTGAGGTGGATAGGATAGACCCCCCTGTTCAGTGGTCATGAGAAGGCACGAGGGTGGACTATTTGAAAAAAGTAAAACTGTCGCATAAAACAGATATTCTGCATTTATGTGTTGGCTTATTTATTCTCGGTCACTTAATTTCGAGATAGAGATGTTCTACGTGCGGAAAAGTCTGTTTAAAGTTTTTAAAACTGTTTATTTCTTTATGAATTCGGCCCATTATCTTTAAAGACTATATCACTATTTATTAACTAAGACATTATTTTTATATTAATATATGCGTGCTAGTTTTTATTCGTTTAGGTTTCTCAATTCCAAAGTGAAAGGGGTGAGGTTGGGGAAAGGAACTATAGACGCGCAGTGTGTATACGCGCGATTCAGAAAGCAAAGCTCAAAGAGCGACTTCAGTTGGAGTGGAGTATGCCGTATTTTGCAGAGATTCTGTTCCGTATTGACTTTTGCTACGCCCCCCGAGACGAAACAAGTGACGGCACGTTTCCCGCAAAGCCCTTTTATGAGAAGGTGCTGTTAGTAGTTTTTCTAAATAAAGCCGCAATATTTTACTGTTTATGCTATTCCCTGGTACATTATAGGCTCTGGGCACCGAAATGGGCTCACGGTTTAGTAAGATTTCGGCGTAATGTGTGTTTTATTTTCGGTTTAAAGCCGCCGGAGTGGCGGAGAGCGTATATGAATAAAGCAGAGAGAACATAAATAAGCTTTAGCAACACTAAATGACGTATGAAATGGCGAGGTGAGGAAGTTATGTAATTTATTAGGTATACGTGCTCGAGAGGTTAATTTTCTGTTTTTAGATTACATACTTCAAGCGAAAAATGGACCAGTTTTTTATCAACTACTTTCCCGGCTATTTATCACGTACCAAGAAACTTGTATACGGTGACTTATTTCGACTTAAATTAAAGGATGTACAGGTGGAAGTGAGAATGATTTGTGTAATTGTTTAAAGCAATTATACAAATCAATAATATTAATCAGACACGTTTTCTTTTTACTTTTCCGCACTCCACTATAAGCGGAAAAGTAATGTAATCGTGTAAAGAAAAAGTGAAAAACCAGAATTTTTTTGGGTTTATTATTCGTTTTTCGGCCTAAAAACAAAAGAAAAAGGTTTTTAAAAATGTTTTGCTGTGTATGTGTCGTTGTCGTCAGCATTTATACTTGTTAGCACGATAACTCATCTAAATCATGTCGGATCGATCGGGTTTTGACTGATTCTGATCGGGGACGTCTCCCAGACGATATCTAATGATTTTGAGGTGGATAGAACACACTCTACTATGTACATGGGTCATGAGAAAGCACAATGCTGGACCATTGATTTTGAGGTGGATAGGACACACCCCACCCTGTCCATGGGTCATGAGAAAGCAGGACGATGGACTATTTGAGAAATCTTCTTGTTCACACGATAACTCAACTGTCATGTCGGATCGACCGGGTTTTGACTGATTCGGACCGGGGACATCTCCCAGATGACACCTATTGATTTTGAGGTGGATAGAACACACTCTACCATGTTCATGGGTCATGAGAAAGCATAATGGTGGACTATTTGAGAAATTTGTTTGTTAGCACGACCACTCAATTAAATCGTGTCGGATCGATCGGGCTTCGACTGATTCTGATTAGGGACGTTTACCAGATAACATCTATTGATTTTGAGGTGGATAGGATACACCCCACCCTGTTCGTGGGTCATGAGATAGCACGAGGGTGAACTATTTGAAAAAAGTATAACTATCGCATAAAACACATATTCTGCATTTATGTGTTGGTTTATTTTCGAGATAGAGTTGTTCTACGTGCGGAAAATTCCGGATTAAGGTATTAAAACTGTTCATTTCACTAGCTTTGCTTGTGATATGACAGAGAGTTTAATATATATATATATATATATATATATATATATATATATATATATATAGAATGAAGTTTTCTTTACCTATATATCATCTCTTTACAGAAATTAATATTCGTTAATAGTTATCAAAACCTAAGAACAGAATAACCTGTGAGGATGATCATATCCGGAGTTATCTTTTTAAATATTGCTGAGGGGTCTTAATAGAGCCACATTTCATATTGCTTAATCTGATACTCCCCATCCACACTTTTCCTGAGGTCTGGAAAGTAGCAAGGATCTGCCCTATATAAAAAGTGGCAATTCATCTGATATAAAAAATTATTGCACAATCACAATTCTGTCAAATCTTGCAATGGTTTTCAAAATGCCATTATACCTATACCCACATTTATTTTGGTGTGCAACCGGTGTCATCTCCTAATGAACATGTATTCGTAGCAAAACGCCCCACAGTTACAATTTTAGCAGAAATCAACCAAATATTCGCAAATCACTTAGATAATGAAAGCCAAGTGTAAAACCGACTTAATGCTGTGAACCGTGATAACTTAGCGAAACATCATCGTAAAATGCTTTTGGACTTTTTACTGGAGTAGGTTGGAACCTTTGGTGTGAAGATAACACTCACTTAGTTTTCAATAAAACAGCAAAACACTATACATTACACTCGACGCGCGTTTCGCCAATAAAGTTGGCATCATCTGGAGATGATTAAACTTAGTTTTAATCATCTCCAGGGGTTTAACAGTTAGTGTTTTGGACTTTTTAAGAAAACTTTATGACGAAATTGTAAATATATTGAATTCCGTGGATCTTTTAAAGGTAAGCAAAAATTTGGACAATTTTTTCCGATGGTTTTCTTATGATTACCTAAAAGCTGCTGATAGTAAACAAATTTGAACTAGAAACTGGGCACTTCAATTTGATTTTTTCAAAATAGCTATACGATTATTTTTCTCTAAGTTACAGATCACCCTTTTTTACATACCTTAATGTTTGTGCCTACTGTGTCGACATATTCTGAATTTGGGCAGATTTTATACATTGTAAATTTATGATATACGACCTCTATATAACTTCTGTACAACTGTACAACTTTTTATGTTATACTGGTGATTATACAAACAATACACGTATTTACAAATACAATATTGTTTCCGTATCTATATTTTGCCTTAGCAATGTTTCACCATATTTTGTCAGAAAAATGTAGGTTTGTTTAACCGCTATTGTACTGACCTCAGATGCATAAATCTGTCTGGCTAGTTTATGTTAGCGAAATATAAAAGACCGCCCTCTATACTTCTGTCCCCAAAGTTTATTAAAGTTTACACTAATGATGTATGATTTTAGAAATTGAATATGTGTTAAATTTAGACAAGAAATATACACTATTTTAACAAATACCTATATTTTACGAATATAACGGTATTTTTCTTAATTAAAAATATGTTGTAGAAAACTTTAGAAATTAATATAACTTGTCAATAATCTATTGACAAGTTAGACCGGTATTACTTAAACTATCCATGTTAAACATTTAATTTATTCTATGGATTACTCAAAAAAAAAATAAATAAGAACCTATAAATATCACAAAATCTATTAATTTTAGACATAAAGTTTATAACATAAAATAACCCACATAACTAGTAGTAAGGAACCCTCCATATAATTGATTTCTCCCACGTTTATTATAGATTAAAGTGATAAATATGGAATCGTTTTAAATGCATAAGTTTTTCCTGTATAAACGGACTCTTGGATGCCATTGGTATAAATATCATAATATTCTAATATAAGATCATAATATTCTCTTTACTAAGGATAAATTGTTTTTCGAAAAATATATCAACATTTTCAAGCAGAGTAATAGCCCAATTAGACACACTGTCTAATCAAGATAAATAAACTAAAAGTGACAAATAATAATAGGAGATTTGAGAACAATAATGAATTTTATTCCTCAAAATGTAAAATATAAAAACTCTTTTAATGTTCAAGTGCTAACACAGTTGTATTATTTTCATCTTCAAATACATTCTGGTAAACCCAGTGATGTATCGCGCGAAGAAAAATTAATTACGTTTACTTTAAGCTTGTATAAATACCTGACGTATTTTCAAAGTACACAAGGAATAAAAAATGTGGACGTAGCCTCGACAACAAGAAAGTAATAAAATTACTGCGGGTTGGACAAACATTTGGATTGAGATTTTAATTTATGTTTTGCTGAATCAAGATCGCCGTGATGAGAAATGTAAGAACGTAGCAGGGTCGAACTGTCTTCGATTCTGTAAATTACGGAGAACTAGAAGTTAATGATTTCATCTGTGGGGAAATGTGGTCTGTACATTAATTAACTAAACGTACGATTAATATTTTCCTTGCATCGTAATTATTAGAAGAATACTACGTATATAAATTTATTTACGACCCTGCTGTAATATGGAGTTAATTTAAGTATTTTGAGTTATGTAATGAGCTCTATTATTTCACCGTTACGTAATGAACTCATTACATCACTGTTATGTAATGAACTCATTACATAACTCATTTTGATTTTCAAAAATTATAAACGAAGAAGTAAAAATTTATTGAAACTAGAAACAATACAATAATTATTTGTTATCATAAATATTATTTTAGCCAGATTTTAGTAAGATTTTCGATGTAGATAACGCACAACGTGACGAGTAGAGCACATTACATCACTCGTGTGATTACCATGACTCGGTCTACGACCTCGTCATGGCAATATTTCCTCTCGTAATGTATCCCAATATTCCCCTATCCCAGTCATAATGTAAATAACTATTAAAATAGTAATAATACAGTATTTTAATTATATTGAATACTATCGTATAATATCATAAATCTACAACTACCGTTTATAAGCTGTCGGCAGCAATCTGAAAGCCACGTCGCTGAGTTGACTGATACACAGTACGCTGGTTGGTTGAGAAACAGAGGCAGCTTAGCTATTTTGAATTCTATAAAGGGGAAAGGTGGGCAGAGCTTATATTCAGTCAGGAAATCATATCCGGTCCAATATACTGACTTAGCTGAATCGTAGCTGCCAATTTGTCGCCAAACAGCTCACTCCCTCAGCCATCCCATTGCATGACTGTATTTAAGTGCTCTCGGTGATAGTCAAAGAGGATCCACACTTTGAGGCCAGAAGTTCTTCAAAATAGCTTTTCGTTTTATTGAAAGTACAGAGCAGGTCTTTAGAACATGATCCGGAATCTCATCCTCCATATTGCATCCTCTACACTTAATAGTGACAATAGAGACCATAACATGGAGACGCTTATTCAGTCTACAATGTTCCGTCAAGAATCCTTTTAAGATTCGTAGAGCTGCTAGTTTTTACCCACCTGTGTCTGTGACGCTTCAGCGTGTAATTTTTTATGGTGACATTTCAAATAAGTTCATCGAAAGTTATTGCTGATTCTGGTCCCAACAGAAAGTCTATAGAATTCCGGCGTGTCGGGATTCTATTGACTTTATTCTATGAACTTTATTTGAAAGTTATTCGCTCCCTCATTTCTGTGATTTTCGGAAAATTCCCTTGCCCAACATAAAGTGACGCCGTTTATTTTCCCTATCACATTCAATTACTCTTTGTATTGCAGAATCAGCCTGGAGTTACACCTGCAACTGTTTAGTGCCGTCAACGCCTTATTGTCTGTAAATATACCAATGGTTTCATTACGAAAGCCCTGATTAGTAATTTCTGTGGTCGCCCGTAGTACTCCCACAACCGCAAGTTGGTATACTGTAGCAGGAGCACCTAGTGACTCGCTGATTCGGAGGTTTATATTTTCAGGGAAAATACCATAACAAGGCCTTCTGCGACACTTAAACCATGAGTGTGGACCGAAATGTTCGGTATAAGAGAGTCATCAAACTACAGTCTAATACGATAGTTCTTTTTTAAATAGAAAGACGAAGGAGACTCGATCCACGCTTGCCTTGGGATTTGCTTATTTGTGTCCTCCAGGACGTCCTTGTTTCGCAGACCACATACTCATATTCCATAACTTCTCTCGCGTAGCCTTGCAGTCCTCCTTAAGACATCCTCCTCTGAAAACAAGTCAAAAGGTGTCCATCCAAATGAAACTGCCAAGACCACTATGGGTGTAATTCTCATTTAAATAATAATAGTTGAACAACATAGTCTTTGAATATGCTGTTTCATGTGTGAGAACGTGTGAGGCCTTAATACCGTTGTTTTCTGCTTGACATTGGGCTACAAGGCAATTGCACAAAACGTTACATCCAATAAACCATTTAATTCTATAGATACTTCATGAATACATTGTCGTAACTGAAAATATACCAGTAAAAACTTCAAAATTACAAAGTCGGATCGGGAGTTCGTGGTCGCCATCGAAGAATATTGAACAAATACGTCTTTCGTTCCAAGACACTTGGAAGTTCCTTTGGAACTCTAACGTTGCCTTTGCCATATATGGTCATGTTTTATCATGCTGATATATGAAGGCACCCTGACTTACACCCATTAGGTATAGGGACAATAGCCCCCTACACCGAATGCCGTTCTACAGAGTACTCATGCGTCATCATTCTTGATTGTTTGTCATTGTCATACGGCTATCTTGCATTCCCAATCAAGAAACGAGATTGATCACTGATGACAATATCACTCCACTCCATACTCTACATTATTCTTGTTGTGTCTTGTTACATTATTAAAGTATTGATTTACAACGGATCATGTAAACATATACTATAATTACAGTCAATAACCTGTAGTTCGTCATTAGCATCCGGTGTATGGATATCAGCGTTTTTCTATTTTTTAACGAGTGATTTCCCAGAATGGTTACCAGCTTCATGCCACCCAATTATGCAACCCATTTTAAATGCACCATGATTATTGAGTAAAGTTTTTACAGCTTCGTCCTCTACCATTGTTTTTGGTGAAATAAGAGGCAATAAATCAAAATTAGACACATTAAATTATGATAATTGACATGAGCTGTACACAAACTATATTAAAAGGTACCAACCGAGTTACAGACATTTATAGTATCATCAATATATGAAGAATATTTACATCTGTTTCATAAATATGAATGTATTAATTTGCATTTTCCATATTACGAAGTAGGAGTACTTTTTTTGGATGATACAATATCAGATAACTCTCGTAAATGCTCTCCATTCACATGAAATATTTAGTTATAGATATAAATTACTTATGTACTTAACTTATTGACACCTATGTTTACTTTAGTTTCAGTAAACTACGTTTAATATGAACAGATGACTATCGTAAATAAACTAAAGCTGGCAACTGTATAGTAAGATTTGTATTACGTTGCTAGGTTAACGACGGTGACGCGCATTACGAGTTCCATACTGAGACCAGCCTTCCGTAACAACTGTACGTCTTTTCTTTAATTCATTTAAAATTCACAATTTATACGATCGGTTCTATAATAGGGTTCATCCGATTTATAGTAAATAAATAAATCATTAATAAATAAATCACATCGAAGTGTACCGAACTGTGTTCATCTATGAACTCAACCAATACACAGGCCAAAAGCGTACGTTATGATTGTCAATACAGAAATAAAAGGGCCGTAAATTTCCTTCGGCTTCGACTCTGTCGGCGTCGTAAAGGAGCGCAAACAGTAGCAGTGTAACACTCGTTTACTTACCGATGTCGGAGGAGCCTCCCCAGGTCCCTTGTTGCGCTTGCCTAGCCAACTTGCTGATTGCGTCCACGTACATCCTCGATGCAGCGGCGGCACCTGGAAAAATTACGGAATCCTTTGAAATCGCATTCGAATGGAAAGCGTTAGTTTTAGCGGATTGAGAATGGTGGAGGGAGGATGTCTAAGAACCGTCTGCGAGGTGGAAAACGTGAGGTTATGTAAATCGGGACGTGAAATGACGTGTCTACATTGAGAGGGCGTTTAGAAAGAGATAGGTTTTTTTGTACCCGTTTTCACATAAAAGTGAGGTACATATCAACGATGTTTTATGCTCACTGACCATTGAAGTATTTCTTACAAAATTACTTGATTATTATGAAATGTAGTCTTGTATCATTTGTTAATGAGATAATGAGTTACTAAGATTAAAACCTAAAATAACTGTAACCTAAGAGTAGCTACCTCTGCTGGCCAGAGGTACATGAACTTTTTCATTTCAAATGTTAACCCCCACATTTTTTGGGGTATCATAATCGGGACTCAGACTTGGAATAGGATTTTTAATAATTTTATATTTGTGCAAATATATAAACGGAGTAAGCGACACCTACATTTCTACTTAAGAACTAGGGAAATAATGAACAATAACTCATTATTTGTATGAGTTATAATAAATGTCTGTAAAAAATATTCATAGAAGATAGCACTCAGTTTTACTTCATGTATGCACGAAGTAAAATTTAATGATATGGAATATGAGATGGAAATGTTTTATAATTAATAAAGATCTTTAAGTTAATCTGCCACGCATGTAATGTTTTTCCCCATATAGTAATATTTCTTCTTCAAATCACAGTTTCGGTAATTTTAAGAAAAGTGTTCACATTTCTTCGTATATTGAAAAAGGGTTAACCTTTTAGAAGAAATTCTTTTTGAGAAGGCTTAGCCCTTCTTGAATCATATTACTGATTAAAAACCCAACCAAACTGACAAAATTCCGTTTTATCAAAAATTTTGTCTATTTTATGGCTATTCTCTTTTCAAATAAGATATTGATTGTATCATGGGAAGAAACTGGAACCTTTGATGCAACCACAAAAATAGGAGACCAGTTTTTCACGAACATCGAAAGATTACATATTTTCAACGCGTGTTTCGCCAACCAAGTTGGCATCATCAGGACATTAAAGCTGTAAAGATAATAAGGATAAGATAATATAAGGTATTAATCATCTCCCGATTATGTCAACTTGGTCAGCGAAACTCGCATCGAGGACTGTGTAATCTTTCGGTGTTCGTGAAAACTGGTCTTCTGTTTTATTTAAGGTATCGTATGTTTAATAATGAATTTCAGGTATATTAGACTTTTTATTTCTTTATTTTATTCATTAGACTTGACTATTAAATTTGAAAACTAGTAAATAATTTAATTCATCATTATCACCAAAATACAAATGTGTTAAATAAACGTGGTTTGTTTTAGAAAATCGAATTTAAAGCATCCATGTACATATACATACTTTCTTCTCTCTCTCTCTCTCTCTCTCATAGTTTAGATGAAGCCCAAATTCCACTGAATCTGATATGACTATTACAATTAGCTCAGTTGATTCTTTAACTTATACAGAAGATTGGAAATCTATAAATGCTTTTCATTTGTAATATTCTAATTCTAATGTAGTCATTATATAATCTCTTTATAAATTAATCCAGTTGTTAATTGAACTAAATTAAATTCTGTGTTTTCTTTATCAGCTATGCAAGAGATCAGTACACCTGTTAGAACATGCGCAGTAAAGCTGCTGCATTGATGAGTTATAATAAAATTGTTGATCTACGACCTTCATTCCAAAAGTTGTTTATCTTCAGTAACACCAAATATTAATTTTAAAAACAGGATATTTCTCAATAAAGATAAGTCTGTCACAATGATCTTTCATTCAGAAAACTTGCACTACTGATATAAAGATATATTGTGAGGTTATTGCCGTATCAAAAGCTTTCAACGTTTAAATATTTGATTTTACATCATAGAAAAAAATAAATAAATTATCTTTCAAATGATGGTCAAATTGTCACTACTCAAAAAATAATGTCCTCTAGATTTACAGTTATTGTAATTAATGAAACAATTTAAAATTGTACATTTTCCAAATGAAAAGTTCATAATTCTATAAAAATCATTTTCAAACTATATTCTCTTTAAATATATCTTGTCTATTAGCATCTTCAAGGGTTCTAAAATCCATTAAACTGGTGTTTATTGTTAGAATGTAGGATTTTGAATTTCACTAATACGATTCAATGATTTTTAGTTTCTTAGCAAGAATTTTACAATTTCATTAAAAGGGAACAAGGGGCCCTTCAAATCATTTTGTAATTTAAAGTTATCTCAATTGCTAATCAATTGGTCAATTGCTCAAGGTGAATGTTGTATTTTCTAATTAGTCCAGATTATAATATCAAATTTTATATAGCCTTAAATATAACCGAAATTACTGTGTTTAATAATTTAAGGTCGTCAGATTATTTAGACAGGATCTCGTGGACTTTAAGGTGTAGTCTGTTACACCGTAATAAAAGCCCTTCAAATAACTCAATACAAGTCTTGTAACGTCTCTTCGATATGGAAATTGAGTCTTGGAAACTTCGATAGGACAAAAAGTGAAATACAAAAGTTTCACGTTGTTTAGAAGTCTAAGATAATCTAACAATACATCTTTAGGGAAAAAAAATACGATGGCAATATTTCTTGTTTCATATTCATACTGTTTTTCTTTAAATATTTTCATTGTCCACTGCTGTTTCTCTAAACTAGTTCTATTCCGATGATACATCCCGGCTCGGCTGTACAAATAGCGTGAAATTTTTTTCCTGCCGCCCATATATCCCGATTACGACCTATATCAACAGACCTTATGTGGAACTATTATACCTCAAACCAAAACATATAAACGGATCCTCGCAAAACATCCTTTCGATATATCAAAGTAAAGCTCAAACAGAAACCTGTTAGGATGCTCTAGTAGTTGTAGTAAGATCGATGCAGCAAAAAGTGAGAGTAATAAATTCGGAGCTCGGATGTTTGGTGAAAAAGATTGTCTCCGTTTGTTGGTCGAAAAAGTATTAAGCATATATCAATGGGATCGCTCGTACGTTTAATGAAAAGGAAAAACTTCTTTCACGCTGCCATTGAGAAAAAATAGTATCAATATATTTATATGCATACCATGCATGTAAATATGAAACAGGAATTTTTTGTATAGAAAATACAAAATGTTTTATGCCCATTGCTAGCTATACATTTTTTTTATCTCTCTGACAATCTGTGGATTCCATGCCAAAGAATCCTTGCTCTTTTGAGGCAAACCAGTCATCGAGCCATTTTCGTACTCATTTGAAAATACGTACGTATTTTTTGTAGGAAGTGATGCCCTGCTCAGCAAGTGCGTGTTCCGTCAATGCAAATAAGTAGTAATTGGACGGAGTAATCAGAAGTCTGGTGAGTAATCCCCATGCGAAAGTATTTTCCAATTAAATACCTCAATCGTTTCCTTGACCAGTTTTGCGTGTGATGGCGCATTATCATGAAGAAAAATCATTTTGTGTTGCCTATTTTTATATTCTGGTCGTTTTTCAAGCAGATCTTGATTCAAATTGATCATTTGTTATCGGCAGCATTGAGTACTAACACTTTGACCAGGTTTTAGCATCTGATAATAGATCATCCCATCAAACACAAAGTATTGTCTTCCATCCATAGCGATTTGGCCTTGCAGTCGATGTTGATGGTTCATCTGGAGCTACCCATTATATTTTAAGCTCAGGATTCTCTAAATATATCCACTTTTCACTGTCAATCACAATTCTATGGAGAAATGACTTTCTTTTCTACCCGGCGAGCAGCATTTCGTAAATGGTTTGTCGGTTTTCCTGCTGTCTTTCATTCAGTCCATGTGGAACCCATCTTCCCATCTTCTGGATCTTTCCCATGGCTTTCAAAGGTATGGAGACGGCTTGTCATGTCACATTTAATTGATTTGTGAGTTCTTGTTGCGTTTGAGCGTCATTCTTATCCAACAATGCTTGCAATTCGCTATCTTTAAACTTT
Source organism: Rosalia funebris (assembly GCA_037954035.1). Taxonomy (NCBI): domain Eukaryota; kingdom Metazoa; phylum Arthropoda; class Insecta; order Coleoptera; family Cerambycidae; genus Rosalia; species Rosalia funebris. Next base: position 41,259,555 of record JAZFAV010000015.1, read on the forward strand.
TTCAGTGGTCTTCCACGTTCTTCGTTTCTCACGTCAGCATTGCCGCTTTTGAATTTTTTAAACCACTCAAAGCACTGTGATTTACTAAGAGCATGCTCATCATAGGCTTCCACAAGCATTCGATGCGATTCTGCTGCAGTTTTCTTCAAATGGTAACAGAAAATTAATGCCGTCCGCAAATCGTAGTCTCCAGGCACACAATTCGACATGTTCAACGCTATTAAAAATGATGCTGTTGTATGAAATTTGTATTGTTGCCAGACAAAAATCTTTATCAGATGTCAAAACAAGAAAATGGCACCAGTGACGCGATATGATGGTAACTATATTGGCAGCTAGGCCATTAATGGACAAATTCCGGTTTCATATTTACATACCTGGTAATTTATCATTTTCCTATATTTATTTTATTTTATTTACTCTAATGATCTTCAACTCCTTCTTCCTTATTCCTTCCTTTTTGTATATTTATTTTGTTATTTTTTTTCAACTAAAAAAATTACATCAAAAAAGGCCTGAGAATGTCTTCACGATATAACAAATTATACCAATTTTAATATAAATCATGTATTAAAATTATTTCTCCATTTGCTTATATTCACTGTATATCTTTATGCGCATATAGAGAGTGACTATGTATTTAAAGTTCTTATTGTTTGTCATTATTTAGGTACAAGTTCAATCATATTATTGGTGGTTTTTCCCTTGAAAACGTATACCGACTAATACACAGAACAAGAGGCTTAATTCTTATGCGACACGGGATCCCCACAAAGCGAGTATCAAGAATTCATTATTTCGTCCCTGCAGCGGCGCTTATAAAACTTTCATAAAAGATATTTCAGACATGCCCAGCTTTATTGAGACCCGCTGAATACCGCACAGATGTTACTTTTCGATACTCTGTTTTGTGTCGTAAGTATTGGAAATAAATCATTCGGAAAAAAGTTCTTGTGCGGAGATATCTCTTCCGTAATTAATTTCCTACGTTGCCTGGGGACTTCTTTACGAAATTGCACAAAAAAGATAGCAACAAGGCAATAAAAACATTGTTTTATATAAAGCGACGCTGTGTGTTTAATAAAGTATAGATAGAATAACGCAGTGTTTAGAATTATTGCTGTGGCAACGCAACTTCTTTTGTACATATACTTTTATCCTTACCCTTAAATAGACAAAATTATGAAAAAGAGATTTTCACTTTAAAGACAATAGATAAAAATAATGAGTATAACGAAAATCTAATAGACAATCTTACGACAATCTTATGAACAAGAAACAAAAGAAAATTATCTTAAAGCATTTCTATTTGGTTTCAAATAAAGAAGATAAAAAACAATATCACTATATAAACTTTACTTCAAATTTTAGTAATAAAATATGTAATAAATTAAGAAAACGTAATATAAAACTTATATGTGGAAATAAAAATAATTTATTCAATAATTTGTTTTCATTCATTTCATCATAAAGCGTTTTTGGATAAATTTATTCTTTTTAATTTGAGCTATCTAAACGTCTTATATGTGTATATATAATAGATTTTAGGTGAGTTACCGTTGTTCAAAGGAAATAGCTCAGTTTGGGTTTCTTTTGTTAATTTTTCTTTTAATTTTTTTTTTCAATTATTAATTTTTGATAAGAAAATGGATTATTGCTAATAAAAAATTTTTTTCAACCTCAAAAAATGAATAAAAAGTGAAAAATTCAGCTTTAAATTGATTTTTTAGCAAAACCGACCATTCCAATGATTCCGAACACAATGAAAAAATAATCGCACTCCTTTGAAATTCACAGGGTTTCTTTGGGATACTTTGAGATTCAAAAGAAATAGTCAAAATTTTTAGTCTATTCTTCTTATTCTTCTTCCTTTTTCTAAAGTAGGTCTATGACTTGTTCCTCTTCGATGAATATAATCGGTACTATGAGCTGGATCTGTTTTTACAGAGGGTAGGCAGCTAGCTAACCTAGTCCTCTAACCCTCCTCTTTCTTCCGGGCTTGGGACCGGCAACAGTACTACTAGGCTCCTCAATCCACCCAGCAGTACTGCGAGCTGAAACGGCAACAGCACGCGGTGTTTTTCAAGCGGTAACCCATCCAAGTGCTAACTGCGCCCGAGATTTACTTGACATCGGTGATCGGACGAGGATCGATGTTCAACATGGGATGGCCGTTGCCGTTTTTAGTCTATTCATTATTTGTAAAGTTATGCCAAGTTAAAAGAATATCCCTAATTACGCAATTTTTTACTTCTTCAATCAATATTTTCGCACCGAAAATCTTTTTTTTTATCAAAAACAAACAACTATGGCTTGTATAGGATACTTTGTAGTTTTAAAAACTCTCGTTAATTATATAATTTTCTGTACGATCATAATTTCCTGAGTAATTAAGTACCAAAGTTAAAAATAACTTTTTTGCTTTGAACGACGATAACTCAGAGAAAAGTCATTGTAAGACAAAAATACGACAAGTTTTGTCATGTAATTTAGCGCTCGGCGTTTGGCATATAGCCAGGAGAATAGCTGATTTGACCTAATTTGTTTAGTTCTTATTATATAAGGCTTTTGCAGATGGGTTGGAGTATAAACCCCTTATTTCTGTAGTTTAATATATTTAAAATTAAAAGGAAATTATATGCCCCTTCCTGTACTATCGGCTTTTTCAAAAATGTTTGGGCACTGCTTTTTACACAGTTTATTACCATTTCTGTAACAAAATAATTTACTTTCAATGAAATTAAATGCAGCTATTCATTCATATTATGATCGTATCATTAAGTATGTTGAGGCGGGTGAATGTCCTGTAGGAATCTTTTGTGATTTAAGTAAGGCATTTCATTGCGTTCACCATATTTTTTTAAAAGATTGTAAAAAGTTTACTTGAAAACCGACGACAGTAAGTATTAACAAATAATGTAGCATCAGTTAACACAAATATCACCATCAGAGTGCTACAAAGCTCAATCTGGGGTTCTGCCTTTTTTATTACATATACAAATGACCTTAATACTACATCAGGCTTCCCTGAACTTACTCTTTTTGCTGATGTTATATAAGTAATTTTTTCTGATAAATCAGATCAAGCTTTAAAAGAAATATCATAAAATACTATCTGATATGCATGAATGATGTAACAAAAACTCTCTATTTTTAATACTGAGGTAACACTCACGGTTGATAATAGACAGAAGACTTGTAAGAATATTATTTTAGAAATTAATACTTCTATAGTTTCTAGTGAAGATAGTATTAAATTCTTCGGGTTAACTATTGATAATGTGATTCTCAAAGCCACGTAGACAGTAAAACAGCGATGACATGAAAACAAACCCATAACAGATATCTGTGTAATATGTGCTGGCAATGTCGTTGTTATAGTAATGGACATCGTCAGCATAGCGATTGTTAGTCTATCTCTGTTGTGACTCGCGGGAACAGATGCTTTAGTAATAACAAAAAAAAATAATTTTAGTTAACACATATTTTATATAATAGCTAATTAGTCAGTCTCCTTAAATATTAAGTTACCTTGATTTTCCGGTGTTTATCTCATCGCTGTACGTAAATACAAGTATTTGTTCTAGCGCTGGATTACTAATTTACATTATCAGATAAGACAAGGCGAATGGATTTTAAAATTACACTGAATAATCATTTCCGATGTATTAGTTCTCGATTCGGATTCTGGATTAACGCAACAAATGAGCAGCCTAGTGAAAAACAACGTAATTATCTAACACCAAAGGCAAATAAATTGTTTAGATAAGAAACCGCGGCAGGAAGAGCGTAGCTGTGCAGCAGCGGTGGTAGTAAAGTACAATAAAGATACTGTAAACGCTAGCCAAGTTCGGACGCGAGTTGTATTTCTCTGGAGAATCGGATGTTTATTGCGATTCTTTTTTATGTTGCGCCTGTTATACTCGTATAGCGAATAAAATTTCGGTTGTGAGGTATTTCTTCATATACGTTTTATTTTTCGAGGGATGTATAATAAAGAGGAGGAAATGAAATTCAATAGGTGTTCTCTAGTGGAACAATAGGGCTTTGTTTCATGTCGGTTGATTTGATTTCAGATCAAGTTTGCAAACATTGCGTAAGATAGCGTATTCAATTATCTATAGCTTGTCTCAAATGGAACTGTAGGATTTGAATTTCGGGCCATTTGTGTTCTGTCAAGACAGAGCGTCAGTATTTAACGACAGTCATTCACAAATCATACAACGTCAACTGCTGCGGCTAATAGTTCAACAACGAATAGTTTATGTTTTACGAAAGTGAGCATTTATAGTTGCACTAAGAAAATGTCACACAAAAATGGGACAAAATGAAGCGCCTACAGAGTTATTACTTAACTTAATTAAGGAACTCGAAGAAATAGATTTTATTAAAGATAAGACAATACCAATACATTCTCATCGTGGTCCGTCAGATGAAACTGTTGCTGCATTGAGAGAAAGTGTAGGGGAGTATTAGTATTAGGTACGATTATTACTATTATAGATAATTTATAATTATATGCATCGAGTTTCAGAAGGTTCACATTGCAAAAAAAATATCTAATTAAGCTTTAACTATATTCTCCAGAGTTCTAGGATATTCTAAGAACTCAAAGTAACTTGCACGTTGTTGTAAACATTTGTAATATACGGCAGTCTGGGTTTAATCAAATAATATGATATCATTTTTATAAATTAGTTTATAATTTTGTTAAGATAATAAAAATATTTAAATACTAAAAACCATGTCGATCCTATTATTTCGAACTTTTCATGCCATGAGTTATATTTACACCGTAGTAGAGTTGGAAATTAGAACATATTTTTGTAATAAGCAGCGGTCATTGGAACTGATTCTGCTATACAATATCAAACACATAAAGATTTAAGATTTCAATATCTTATCGCTAAAAGCATACGGCTGGGAACCCAGAGGTCGTGGGTTCGATTCCTCAAATAGCCGGACTTTTTTTAAATAATATTGAAATTTTCGACAACGAATACATAGAATTTCACTCTCATATAGCTTATAAGGCACATGGGAGCCCTGGGAATCTGGAACGGGGGCTCTCTCCGCATAATTTAAATTTCCCGCCTCAGCTAACTTCAGAAGGGTCTTCAGCTCTCTCCGATTAATTTGAATTTCCCGCCTCGTGACGTCACCTGCAGCTAACTTCAGATTGAAATATGGCCTTAAAAACCAGAATGAACCTCCATGAGAAAATGCATGGGATTTTGGTCTAGAACAAAGTATGGGATTTTGTTGTAGAACGCCCATAGCATATCTACTACATATGCACTATTCAAATCTGTCGTAAATTAAAAATATTCGGCAGTGGTATAGCAGAATAAAACTAATAATACTTGACAAATGAAAAGGTTTTTTTATTCTTCAACATAAAATTGAGACGATACGGCAAGCAATGGAAAAAATTATCGTTCAGGTGGCCGCCTCGACTCATCTGGCATGATGTAATTCGTTTAGCAAAATTGTCCATAACACGGGTATATAAAACTGCTTCTAGTTAGCGAATAATCACATTTAATGTTTGCTTTAAGGTCATGTGTAGTTGCTGACTAGGTGGCATATACTTTTCCCTTGACATAATCCCAAAGAAAAAAGTCCAGTAGTGTTAAATCACATGATCTTGCAGACCGATTGTCAGCATTCCGCGAGACAACATGATCAGGAAATTTGGTATGTAATAGAGTTATATTTGCATGTACTGTATGACATGTTGCACTGTCTTGCTAAAACCATATGTTGTTCAAATTCAAATCATCCATTGATTGGTGGAAGGGGTAATTGCTTAATATGTCACGATATCGTCCTCCATTCACTGTGATTACTAGTTTCATCTTTAAAGAAGTATGGTCCAATTACTTCTCTACTTCTCTTCAGCACCTCAAATTCGACAATTTTGTATCCGTTAAGGTGAAAATGTTCTTCATCACTGAAAAAAATGTTGTAGCAAAAGTCAAGATCACCTTCTTTCTTTTCACCCATCATCATCATGAGGTCATCAGTCCTAAGACTGGTTGGACGGCAACCTTCAGCTTCTCCTATCTTGTGCTAACCTACGCATTTCGCTAATTGTGCTAAAACCTACATTCCTTACTATTTGCGAGCAGTAGTCTAATCTAGGCCTACCTCTGCCTATTTTCACTCCTATTTCTGCCTCCAAAAAATCGCCAAACTATTCCTCCATATCTCAGCAAGTGTCCTACCATTCTATCTCTTCTCTTCTTTATGGTTTTCCACATATTTCTTTTCTCGCCGACTTTCTCTAATACTTCCTCGTTTCTAACCCTATCAGTCCACGGTATTTTCATCAATCTTCGGTAACACCACATCTTAAAAGCCTCTAATTTCTTCCTACTTGCTTCCCCTACCGTCCAGGTTTCTCAACCATGTAGTGCCGTGCTCCATACATACGTTTTCAAAAATCTCTTCCTTGTTTCTAAGTTTATTACCCCCGAGTATAAAAGGGCTTTCTTTTTGTTAAAAGATACTCGACCTTGCGCTATTATTTGTTTTATATCTTTATCGCTTCTTCCATCCCAATTTATTTTACTTCCCAAATAAGTGAAGTTTTGAACTTCCTCCAGTTTTTATTCACCCTCATTCCGTATTCCTCTGTCAACACTGCCTCCATTTCGTTCAACGCTGATTCTAATTCCTCCTTACTAGATGCTAATACTGCTATATCATCCGCGAATCTCAGCATTTTTAGTTACTGTCCCTGTACTTCTATCCCGAAATCCATCTTTTACCACATTAATCGCCCCTTCGATGTACAGATTAAGAATTAGTGGTGATAGCGTACATCTTTGTCTTACTCCTTTTCTAATACCTACTTCCCTTCTTTCCCATTCTACTTCTATAACAGCAGTTTGCTCCTTGTATAGATTGTGTACTACTCTCCTATCTCTATACTTCATTCTCGCGCTTTTTAGTATCTCGAACATTTTTTCTCATCTTACATTATCAAAAGCTTTTTCTAAATCTACAAATCCTATATAAGCGTTCTTTCCTTTTTCTATTGTTTTCTCTAACATTACTCTTAGCGCCAGAATAGCTTCGCGAGTTCCCCTATTTCGCCTAAACCCGAATTGGTCTTCTCCTAGTATTTCCTCCGCTCTATTTTCCATCCTCTTCCTGCATTATTCTGGTTAAGATTTTTGACGCATGGGAAGTTCCTCTCTTTTTCGGTAGGTATAGTAACGATAATGTTCCTCTTATAATGCTTCGGCATCTCGCCCGTTTCGTATATGTATTTTACCAGTTCAAACATCCTATTTACTACTTTCTGTCCAGCACATTTCAAAATTTCCGCCTGTATTTTATCCACACCCGGCGCTTTATTATTCTTTAGCTCCCTTAGTGCTATTTCAAATTCCTCTCTCAATATAGGTTTTCCTACATCTTCCCTATCGATACTAGATTTTTCCTCTAATATCTCTACTAATTCCTGACTCTCCGTATAAATTTTCTAAGTACTGCTTCCATCTATCCGCTTTCTGCTCTCTTCCGATCAGTATGTCCCTCGATTCACTCCTAACGTTTCTACTTATTGGTCCTATATCCCTGAAGTTCCTCCTAATTATTTTGTAAGCCTCATCGGTCTTACCTACTTGGAACTTATCTTCTACTTAAATATTATCATTTGACCGACCACGACGAGGACATACTATTGTTGCCTTATCAATAATAGAACCCATCTCTTCAAATGTTTTAATTAAGTAACGAACCTTTAACTCTGTACGTGCTTCATTTTGTCCTAATTTTGTGGGAATTTTTCTTATTGCAACTGTAAATGATCGCTCACTTTCATGAAACTCACTTTACATAAGCCATTCGTTGTTGAACTGCTAATCAGCATGTTGACGTGGAGATGACAGTCACTGTATATTGACGCCCTATCTTTAATATAAGACAAATGGCGCGCAATTCAAATCTTATAGTTCCAACTGAGACAACCTATACATTACATCACCAATATGATGCACTGACAACTATTGTAAGAATACACTGAAAACCACGGCAAGTAATACAGTAAAAATGTAGTGGTGTTTGTATTGTAGTACGTTCCATCGCCAGATGATGCGCATTTCTAGTACGATGTTTGTTTGCTCGCCGAACAAAATAAACTTAACAACACCCTTCGTGAAATGCCTTAATTTATGTAACACAATACGACTTACATCACGTCGCTGTCGGGAGTGAAATATAAATCTAAAATAATGATCAGAAACATAATTTCCCTGATATTTATATCCCAGTAGCAGTGCCTCGTGAAACCGTCTTAATTACTCCAATCTACGAGCTGGAGCCATGGAGGGAATCTGCAACGGCACATGGGGTACAAGAGAGGAACAAATTATCATGCCCGACTTCGGAAGTTTCCTTTAACCGACTTTGGAGCAACAGCCGACTCTCGGCGATAAGATTTTTGCGCCTAATTTGCATAGAAAGCAAGAGGCTCTTACGAGATTTGAATTAGCAAAATAAAAATTTGCTAATAAGACGGGAATAATAAAACAAAGCAGGCCGGGGATTTGAAATGGCGTTTTAATTTAATTTTTGGTATTGATTTCATATTAATCATGTCTCAGAGTAGCTTACGGCATTGTTTTTTGATTATATAAATCTCATACAGAAGATTGAAAGGCAGATGTTGGAGATAGGAAATTAGCGAAATTGTATGGAAAACTATGTTTCTTCTATTCAAGTTAAATACTGTCAAGGATTTCAGAAAAGAAACTCGCCACGGGTAGGATTCAACATCTGTCCCGGATTGGAACCGAACGACAGACAGCTGTTTCCAATTTATTAGTACTCATCAGTGCTGTACACGGTACGCTGGTCCAGGACAAATTCCGAATCAAATCCGTGGGGCATTCATCTAAATCGATTCGATCTATGTCAGTAATTTATAAGTTGGGAATCGAGAAAGGAACCAAACCGCAAAGCGGTTATCAAGTAATTCCCGAATAGCAAGGCTATTACATAATCGCTATAGGAAACAACTACTCGTTGGGCTAAAGCCCCTCTAGGCATTGCATTATACCTATAGCAATCCTCGACCCCTTTCTCGTGTTTCTGCACGATCAGCAAGGTTTCAGAAAAGAAAATTCGCCACGGGTAGGATTCAACATCTGTTCCGGATGGGAACCGAATTACAGACAGCTGTTTCGAACTTGTTAGTTTTCATCAATGCCGTACACGGTACGCCCGCCCAGGACAAATGTCGAATCAAATACATACTGTCAGGGATACCAAGACGGATCTATACACCACTAAGTTCTCCGCACACTGTTATTTTTTCCAAATATTAAATCATTTTCACTTGCAAAAATTTGTTCATATGAAAAATGGTTGGCTTTTAGGAATTCCTGGGAAGGGGCCGGAACCCTCGAAACAGCAACAAAAACAAGAGGCCAGTTGTCCACTAACACAGAAAGATTATACTTTTCTCGGTCACGCATTTCGCAGACCATATTGGTATCATTGGAAGATGATTAAGACTAATTTCAAACTGCTTCTAATTTCTATTTAAATTGTTTTCCTGCTGTTTTTCTATTTAAATTGTTGTTGTAATTGTGTAGATTTACGACAACTCTTCTTAACTCCAGAGGCCTCAGAGGGAAAGTAGCGATTATTTGTCCTGTGCCCAATGTCAGTGTTCCAGAATCTGTTCAAGATCTACGTCCTATTAGCTAACTGCCCATGCTATCAAAAATACTGGAGAAAATTGTATGTAAGCAAATAAAATCATATATTTGTAACATTTTACCAGTAGATCAGTCTAGTCTCTGCACTGATAATAGTACATATACAGCACTTCTAAGCATATCCGATACTATTATAAGATTTAGTGATCAAAATCAGGCTACACTTTTAGTTTCGCTAGATTTTTTTAAAGCATTTGATACTGTCGATCGAGAACTTATGTGCGCAAAATTATAGATTGATACAATTCTAACTCCTCTATTTTTCAAAAATTAGTTATTAGGCCGACTAGTTATTGGGAAGTTAAAATAGGTCATGATGTATGTGACAGAAAATCCATTTCTTCTGGAGTTCCACAATGGTCAATATAAATAATGAACAAAAGAGGGTCTATTTTGTTCATTATTTATATTTTATCTTCTAAGATACACCACGATACAGGCATATGAAGATATGCCTGTATATGGACATTTACATATTGCACCACTTCAAATGCTTTTATGCACATTTATATCTTTTTTGTGTTATCTATATCTACGAGTATATCTCTATCTGTGTCAATCTTTCTTAAGTATTAGTGTAATTTATTTAAATAAATTTTAAGCTGACTTATCGCTGACGTATCGATTAAATAATTTAAATAATACAGTTATATGCAACATTTGTATTAGATTATAGATCATTATTAATAAATTGTTATGACTCAAATTAACTGTTTATATAATATATAATTTATTTTAAGGTTAAGTGTAAGAGTACCCTAATGGCTAAATTTCGCCCTTTGTATTACGATAAGAATTGTTGTATTTTTATAGTTCCTAATTCATTAAAGATATATTATTATATATACACCATGCATGTAAACACAGCTTCAGAAGATTTCCAACGACTCAGTCTTTGGAAAACTTCTGAAGAAGCTGACAGCATGATCAGGAAAACGTCAAGACAAGTTGACCAATCGCGGCAAGACACAGAAGAAACCAACCAGAACATCAGTTTAAAGATATTTAATTCTCTGATAATAACATTTAGATTTTCACGTATAACTTTATTTCGACGTACAAAATGAAATCAAGGCACCCTTGTAGAATCAGTTCCGCTGTCAAGTAACATATTGACGTAGCATATTCTAACAAGACAGACTACTTCTTAAGATCCAGCCGTGTCGGCAACCAGCCACGGCAATTTAATATCGAGAATTGTACTATCGCCTTAAATTCTGTTAGGGTGTTTCACACTACTACACATACATATCGTTTAATGTAATTAAGACAGAACTGATGCCACCGTAGAATGTAATAAGTTATATGGGTATAGACGTTTGTCGAGGTTGCGAAACTAATTTGGCACTTTCCGCGATACGGGGGAGAGTGAGTACAACTGAGAGATTCCATGCTTAAGTGGAATTCATCCGTTAGGGGTAATACAGGAGAGACGAACGACTAGGGGTTGTAAGGAGAGTGGCTGAGTGAAATTGTGGACGGATATCATCCGCTAAATCAATTTTATAAATCTGAGTATACCGTTAGAAGTACCTGTTATATGTTTGCGAAGATCAGAGGCAGCCGGTGACATTTAACGTCGTATCTTGTTAAGAAAATACGGGACATATACCATAACTTCTGGGCCCACATAAAAGGTACAAAAATAAAGGCTTCGATAAAAAAGGTTTAAAAAATACTATTATATCACCTTTGTTGAGAGACTTATAGTTTAAAAATTTGAGAAATAGAAAATCTGTACCAAATTAAAATTTGAATATATGTATATCACTTCTAGGAACAGAAACAGGAAAATGGGTTTTGTGGTATTGCCTCTTAGACCATCTTTTCCTAATCTGAAATATATAGGGCTTGATAGGTATATATACAACCTAAGTGGGCTATTGTGTTTTAATAATATAAATAAGAACAGCAGGCAAATTTTCCATAAATATTGAAACATTATATGTTACTTCACTTGCGCTTACGCCAAAAAGTTTGTATAGTCAGATGACTGGAACTAACTCTTAAAGTACCTTCTCTATGGTTCAGATATACATAGATAGTTTTGCTTCAAAATTAAATGACTATTTCTATCAGTAATTAACTGTTTCCCATAAAAAAATTAAAAATTCCTAATCATATAATGCTGGTGTATAGGCGATGCAGAGCTGTAGAACTGCCAAAAAAATTAGATATTTGTATATTTTCGCGACATAATAATTACTAAAATGTATTAATAAAATAATTTGGTTAGTTGGTGCAGCTAACCAAATTATTACGTTAAAGTCGCATTCTGCCCGCCGTCCTCTATTGAGTAGTAGACCAGATGAATTATCTGGGTCTCTGTTGAGGCTCACTGGAATAGTTGCTTTATTTATAACTATAAAACCGTTAAACCTTCGTAACAGAAAAACTATTAATCCATTAGACTATTATTTGTGGGGGCACTTAAAAAACATAGTATATTCCGTTCCCATTCCTTATGTGCAGACTCTTCGTCAAAGAGTTGAAATGGGCTGTCAGTAAATTCGAGAGATACCCGGTAGATTTGGACGAAGAGAATCCATGATAAAACGCATTTAAAAGTGTATTGAAGTTGGGGGGCAACATCTCCAGCACTTTACCACAAAGTGGTAAACACCATTTTTTAATTACGGAAAAAAAGTTTTAATTACGGGAAAATGACAAGAGATACAAATAAAATGCAAGAAAGTAATTTTGTTTAAAATAAAAAGTGGATTTTGAATAAATATTAAAGAAGCTTTTTTACCAGTGACGTACCACAATTTTCTTCGGAAATCTTTACGGTACAATGGGTGCGCACGCCACTGAGTAACTTACGAAGTCAATATTTTTTCTGTTATTAGGGCATTATCAAGTTAAGCTGCGGCTAAATTTTTGTTCCATTATCTTCCAATGTTCGAAAGTTATTAGAGAAAAACTAAATTTGTTCAAAATCTTTAGCTCCCTGTAACTTGAAAACGAAAATCTGTAGAGTATAACTTCATATGAAAAAAATCTTTTTTCTTTTTACTGGAAAATCCACCGTTGAATTTATTCCCAACCTTTATGTTACACCCTGTACAAAATTGCCTCAAATATTATTGCTAACTAGCGTCATGTAATCCCTTACCTATGCATCATTTTTTTAATAGAGATTGTATGCACTGATAATATACAAAAACTCAATGCGTTTTTTTCAGTAATGAATAATATACATATTGTATTGAACCATGATTGGTTTTTTAACGAACTTCATCAAAATGTCGGCAATGTTTGAACAGGCAATTATTCCGGACTAAATTTCGGTTTTGTTAATTCACCTCCGTGTTAGCTACCGCCGCGTCGGGGCGCCCGATAATCTGGCCGCTCCATCGCTGCCGGTGACAGTTGTATCGGCCACCCGCCATTTCCACCGCCGTCGCCGCCACACCTTGCACCGACTAATTGCAGCGGTTCGTTGTTTTGCAACTTGTGCAGCTCTGACGGACACTATTCCCAGAGTCCGCTAAAATATGCGAAATGGGGACGCGAAATGCCAGTGGAACGCGAAGAATTTAATTAACACACCAATTTTTCGTAGGTAGAGGAAGAAAAAAGTCAATAAATTTTAATTAACCAGGGAAATTAATCGTTGCCAAGGCCCTCTGGAAATAATAAAAGGGTATTGATTGACTTTTTTATGTGGATTGATGGTGGTGCCTGCGAATATTTGGAATGTTCATGCCTGAGTTCGCAGGTAATCATCGATATTCAAAAGGTTAATTTATTTATTAATTAAATAGAATGAATCTGTAATCAATTATACCAAGCACTCCATAGAGCTATTAACATATAGAATGAAAATATTAAAATAACAATGCATTCAAAATCACAATTACTGTTTGGTGACGAGTTTGGTGGCAAGGCATATTTATTATATTTCGATAGTAATACTACCTTGATCAGCAATACATGCATTTTTTTGTTTGACTGTGAAATTGAAGCTAATCAAGGCAAATTCGTTAATAATCTTTTAATGATATTAACAGCTCTACTTTCAAATCCTAAGCATGTATAGTCATTACAGTATACTTGCTATACCATATTTGAGATAATGAGGATTCCTTCAAACAGTGGGCATTCGTTCACTCCAGTGTCCGATGCGAGACTAATAAAACTCCGGGACTTACTACGCGTCTACTGCATCGATAATGACCTGTTGTATTCCCCTATATAAATATCTGCAACAATGTCATTTCTTTTGTAATCAGGGATAAAGGCTAAGCCCCCCTCAACGATCACGTTATAAGTAATTAGTTTATTAGCCAAGGATAACTTAGATTCTTTTCTGATTAACTAGTTTTGACAGTTTTAAACCTAGTTGCTTTCAGTCCAGAAACACATGGTGCCCCCAATTTAGTCTTCTAGGTTATCTAAAGATATTTGATGGATTATGTTGGGAATATTGATATCCATTAAGATTTAGGACTAACACTTGGGCAGTATTCTCTTTAGCGTAAACTTCATGTGCTGTGATTTACATTCGTTCACTCTTATTCGACATTTTTCAACTATATTTGGATATATATACAGCGACTACAACTTGGTAGTCATGAAAGCTAGATTAAAGTTCAAAAATCTGAAAACCCGGAAGGATAAGAAACGTATAAATGTAGACATATTGAGGGATCAGAATATGAATGATAAGTTCCAGGAGAAAACAGATCAATTAATAAATAATGCGAGTAATGACGAAATCAAGAACGCAGAAATTGAGTGGGAGGGTATAAAGAATAGTCTAGATTCCGCAGCTACGGACGTTTTAGGACACGAGAGAAGGGAAGCTAGGAAGCCCTAGATAACGGACGAAATCTTAAACTTAATACAACAGAGACGAGGCTACAAAAACAGACGAGACGAGGAAGAACTGAAAACTTATAAGTCAATAAAGTGGGAAATCATTAGAAAGTGTAGAAAAGCGAAAGAACAATGGATAGAGGATAAATGCAAAGAAGTAGAAGATAAGCTCCAAGTAGGTAAGACCGATGAGGCTTATAAAATAATTAAGAGGAACTTCAGGGATATAGGACCAATAAGTAGAAACGTTAGGAGTCAATCAGGGGACATACTGATCGGAAGAGAGGAGAAAGCGGATAGATGGAAGCAGTACTTAGGAAATTTATACGAGGGTCAGGAATTAGGAGAGATATTAGAGGAAAAATCTAGCATCGATAGGGAAGATGTAGGAAAACCTATATTGAGAGAGGAATTTGAAATAGCACTAAGGGGGCTAAAGAACAATAAAGCGCCGGGTGTAGATAAAATATAAGCGGAAATTTTGAAATGTGCGGGACAGAAAGTAGTAAATAGGATGTTTGAACTGGTAAAATACATATATCAAACGGGCGAGATGCCGGAGGACTATAAGAGGAACATTATCGTTACTATACCGAAAAAGAGAGGAGCCGACAGATGCGAGAACTTTAGAACGATTAGCCTAATTTCCTACGCGTCAAAAATCTTAACCAGAATAGTGCAGAAGAGGGTGGAAAATAGAGTGAAGGAAATACTAGGAGAAGACCAATTCGGGTTTAGGCGAAATAGGGGAACTCGCGAAGCTATTCTGGCGCTAAGAGTAGAGTTAGAGAAAACAATAGAAAAAGGAAAGAACGCTTATATAGGACTTGTAGATTTAGAAAAAGCTTTTGATAATGTAAGACGGGAAAAAATGTTCGAGATACTAAAGAGCGCGAGAATGAAGTATAGAGATAGGAGAGTAGTACACAATCTATACAAAGAGCAAACTGCCGTTATAGAAGTAGAAGGAGAAAGAAGGGAAGTAGGTATTAGGAAAGGAGTAAGACAAGGATGTCCGCTATCACCACTAATTTTTAATCTGTACATCGAAGAGGCGATTAATGTCGTGGATTAATCGCCTAATTAATTAATCGAGTGGATTTCGGGATTAAAGTACAGGGACAGAAACTAAAAATGCTGAGATTCGCGGATGATATAGCAGTATTAGCATCTTGTAAAGAGGAATTGGAATCAGCGTTGAACGAAATGGAAGCAGTGTTGACAGAGGAATACAGAATGAGGGTAAATAAAAATAAAACTAAAGTATTAGTGTACAGAGGCCGCGAGAGCAGAGCAAAAACGAAAGTACAAACTAATAATGAAAGATTGGAGGAAGTTAAAGACTTCACTTATTTAGGAAGTAAAATAAATTGGTATGGAAGAAGAGATAAAGATATAAAACAAAGAATAGCGCGGGTTCGAGTAGCTTTTAACAAAAAGAAAGCACTTTTATGCTCGGGGGTAATAAACTTAGAAACAAGAAAGAGATTTTTGAAAACGTATGTATGGAGCATGGCACTATGCGGTTGCAAAACCTGGACGGTAGGGGAAGCAAGTAGGAAGAAATTAGAAGCTTTTGAGATGTGGTGTTACCGAATAATGATGAAAGTACCATGGACTGATAGGGTTAGAAACGAAGAAGTATTAGAAAAAGTCGGCGAGAAAAGAAGTATGTGGAAAAACATAAAGAAGAGAAGAGATAGAATGGTAGGCCACTTGCTGAGACATGAGGGAATAGTCCGCGATATTTTGGAGGCAGAAATAGGAGCGAAGAAAGGCAGAGGTAGGCCTAGATTAGACTACTGCTCGCAAATATTAAGGGATGTAGGTTGTAGCACAATTAGCGAAATGCGTAGGTTAGCACATGATAAGAGAAGCTGGAGGTTAGCGTCCAACCAGTCTTAGGACTGATGACCTCATGATGATGATTTGGATATTCTTAAGAGCTTCTTGCAATTTACTGTATGTGTATGTAGATACTTTACTCCTTTCTATAATTGATGTGTCATCTGCAAAGGTAGTTATGAATGTTTCTGAAGTAGTAGGCAGATCAGCAGTGAAAATGTATTAAAAAACAAGCCCTAGCACGCTACCTTGAGGTATTCCTGGCTGTGTAGAATGCATGCAGATTATTTCTTCTATATTTAAGTGTGAAGAATCTATTTGTGAAATATGACTACAATTCTAGGTAAATCGGTGAAGGTAGGTTTGATTTTAATTTAAATAATAGGCATATTCGAATGCCTGACACATCTAAGAATGCGGCAGACCAGAACTTCTTGTCTTTCGATACCTTATTATTTTATATTAATTATTTCGACAACTCTGTGTACTTTCTCGGTGATTGTACGACCTTCACGAAATTCGAACTGATACTCCTAGAGGAATTAAATATTAATTTATTTCCTTTAGGAATATGGTTTCAGTCTTACTAGGAATAGCTTCTTTAACAACTTGAAATGGTAGGCAATAGACTGATAGGCCTATATGATAACTCTTCCTCTACTAGTTTTCCACGTTTATCCAAATTTCCACTGAGATGGAAAATTTACAATTCTAAGTATTGCATTGTAAATCTGGGTTAAGACGACTAATACTTTTTCTCGTAGTTTCTCTATTTTATAACTTGCCCTATGATGAGATTATATCCTAGGCTTTATAAGTTTTTGGGAATCGTATTTTTAACTTCTTATAATTTTATGGCTTTTGTAGAGAGAGCCATTTGGGATGACGTTTCTAGAAGTAATCTAATGTCTTACTTTCCTGTTTTTTTTTTAATATGAGGATGGCTCGAAAACATTGGTAAGTGTTCATATGTTTCGCAAATGTTTTGGCTTATTTTTAGCCGATCTAGCCCATGTTCTATCTTGTTTATTAATTGGTGGATTTGTATTATCATTTTTGCTGCGTTATAGCTTTCCAGAACTGGTAGCTTATATTAGAGATAAGATGACGTCTTGAGAGAAGTGGGGAAGAATAATTTGTATACCCTCTTATTGGTTTTGTTGAGCTCTAAAATATTTTGTGGTATTCGAATATCGAAATATTATTGACTATGTAGAAACATTACATTATTATTATTGTACCCCACAAAAATTGTTCACTAAGGCGTGTGACTTTAATGATCTGTAATGTTATTCTGTTATGAAAACGACATAATGAAAAGTCACTTTAAATACAAGTTGGTTTAATTGTTAATTTCTTTCTTGGAACCACTACATAAAGCTTTTACATTATTTCTTTTTGCTTGCATTAAATTTTTTTTACAACTTTTCTAAAAAAAATACGTAAATGATTTTATACTTTACATTAACTTTATACAACGAATAATTACAACCTCCTACAATATATTTACAGGAAAAGTTCATATTTTCTTCACTAAATCCAAATAAATCCCATAAAAGCCCGTTCGCAGCTCATTCACAACTCCAGGCGCTCAAAGCACTCCCTTAAAAAATTTATCCAGCTGAGGATTAGTTTTTTTAAAGTGGTGAAGTGTAGGAAGTATTTCATTCACCCAACTCGCTAATAACTACGACAGGATTAACAGAACAAAACCTCGAATAAAAACGCAAGGATTATACAGTGCATGTACACACATTAACAGAGTCCCTCATAATAGTGGTCGTATATAAAATCAAGGCGGCCCAGCAGGATTATGCGATTGCCCGCGGAGCCTGCAAGGACAATTGCGAGGATAACGACCTCGTTAGGAAAATGGTCATCCCGGATCCTAGATGCTGGATTATGACTTGCACGAGGACCGTTAAATACAGACACGTCACTTTATTCACAGATGGAATTCGGCTGGATCGTTTTGATGAGAGGAGAATTGGAATTCTTGAGGGGTGGAAGAGAACCTACAGATAATATAAAAGTATATTGCGTCGGCAAATACAGACGTTCTGCTGAAAACCCTTAAATACACGTTTTCGTTGGTAGAAGCCAGCGTTATATCGTTTTCCTTTGTAGGTAATTTTTCTTTTTTTCTTTATTTAACCTATTACAACTACATAGTGCTTATGTAAAGTTATAAATCAATTCGTTAGAAATTAAAGTAATAATTTTGGGGGGAAAATTTGAGAATTAGACAACTTAGACAACAATTTTCTACTAGTTATCTACAAAAAGTAAATACGTATTAATGTATTACTACCATTATTATTATCAAAAGGACTGTTTAAACAGTACATTATACCAAGAATCTGTAAATTCTGAATAGTAGATTCACCAAGATATCGGTCACTAATGTCTGGCAAATTGCTTGTATGTTGCGAAATTTGAATGACTTAAGTAATATGATAATCTATCTTTAGTAGGTATATTAATAGTCTTCATATAATGGATACTTTGTTGTACAGCGCAGCTCGAATATTTAGTATTCCAAATAATTATATCTTACAGGATATAAAATATTTTAATATTTATTATTATAAGATTTTTAAATAAGAGCCACGAAGGCCATGATCAAAATGATTTACCGAATATTCCTATATAACTTATTGTAATGGAGAAACCTATACGACTACATACAATATACTCTTAGAAGCATATTGAATTTTTTAAGGTTACTGAATATTTGAAGGTCTTTTTTTATTTAGACAAATCAGACGAATATTCGAAAACAAAAATGCTTTGTTCGAATAAATTCGGCCTAATACTAATCAAAGTATTGTCGTTAGGTACATATAATAAAGGGTCTTTATTATATGTAACGATTTAATAATAAATAATAATAAGACCTTTATTTAGTATAATAATACTATTACAACCAAATTAGAATAGTTACCAGTTTTTGTAAAAATTGTGATTTATCACTAACTTAAATAAATAAGTAATAAACATTTTGTTAATTACTATCAGAATAACTAATAAATTTGTACAAAACTGTTTTAAATTTATTTAAAGTATCACAATCAGTTATATATTTGGGAAGTTTATTAAAATCAATCATTGCACCATTTGTTATTGACTTTTGTTCGCTCAATGTTCTTGCAGGGATCACTTATAGATCCTCTCTCTGCCTGGTATCATAGTCATGCACCTCCGAAACAAAACGTATTATTCCACTTAGATAATCAGGGACAAGTTTATGGATCATCTTGTATATAAACACCATACATTGGACATACGATATAGTTTTAAGATTGTTGAGCCTCAACGTTTCATACATTACAGATATTGGGGTATACATGCTACATCTTAATATTACTCTTAGACATTTGTTTTGCTCAATTTGAAGCTCATTTAACTTTGTAATATTGACAGAATACAATAATGTCGCACAGTACATAAAATGGGGTAGTATAATTGACTTATATATAATTTTTCTTGCATATAATGAAATATCTTTACTAATTCTACTTAAGAAATATCTTTTTTTTTTGAAACTTTCTTTATAAGGTAATCAACATGACTATTGAAGCTAAGTGTATAGTCCAATATTACTCCTAGATATTTAAATTCAGGTACAAATTCAATCACTTCATTATTTATAACGACAGCACTACCATCAATATTAATATTTTTAATTCTATTTTTGTTACCAATCACCATGGATTTACATTTATTTGTATTAATTTTTAATTTGTTGATACAAAGATAGTGTTACAAAATAGCTAGGTCTTCATTAATTTTTTCTATAATATTTAAATATTCTGTACCTAAATTTAAATTTTAAAAACGTAAATAAGACAAGTATAAATAAAACAATGTCTACCCATTTTTTTTTTATTTGAAATAATATTTTATGGCATTAAGTATGGCAAATAATGTCGTTCAAATACCTGCCGTGGCTTTACTTGGTGGCACGTATTCAGGAGGTCCAATTTTCGATAACTTTATCGCATAAACCTGGTTAAATTTGCTGGATGTCGCGGCGTTCGTTATGTTGACTTTGATGGCATCAACTGTTTACGGTTTATTCGCATAGACCTGCGATATAAGATAGCCCCAAAGAAATAAGTCTAAAGGCGTTAAATCGCACAATCTCGGTGGCCAGTTCACGTCGCCCCTGCCCGAGTTAACCATGTCCTCAAATAGCTCGTGCAGAATGTTCATCGTGGCATAAGCTGTGTGGCACGTAGCGCCGTTCTTTTGGAACCACATGTCGTCGGTATCCATATCATCCAGTTTAGGTCACAAGAAGTTGCTTATCATCGATCTATAGTGCTCGCCGTTGACAGTTATGGCAACACCGGTTCCGTTTTGGAACAGGCACGGAACCGATGATTTTACCAGACCAATATTCACACCAGACACACACTTTCCCAGAATGCATTTGGTGCTGGTGTGGATTGGCATCGTCCCAAATTCAGAAATTTTGCTTGTTCACATATCCATTTATCCAAAAATGGGCCTCGTCGCTAAAGGTAATTTTGTTGGCCGAAATTTGGGTCAACTTTCAATTACTTCAGAGTCCATTCAGCGAGCACAGGAAGATCCTGGGCCAATTGGATTCTGTACGGGTGCAGATCACCCAAGAGAAAGGCCAAGTTTTTGTGAACGACGAAAAATTGACTCCCTCGGGTTGCACTCACGCCCAGCAGCGATGTTTTCAGCGGACCTTGCATTTTGATGACGTACGGGTGTTGGCTGATTATTTATTAAATCAGTTGACTTGAAATAGGCCACCAAATGATTATTGAACGCTATAACCTTCTATGGTGATTTGCGATACACCACTGAACAATTCAAAACAAATTTGACAGATGTTGCTTTATATAAGATAACAACATGGCTGTAACCTAAAATATTCCAAGACCTATTACCCTAAAAAAAGACCCTAAAGAATAAAATAAGACATATATATGCACCATAGCAAATAAATATCACCACAGTAACCACGAAAAGGAATCCTCTTTGTGGACTAAAATTGTTCATTACATTCGCCATATTTAGCAGGAAAGATCAACTCCTAAAGTCAACCGTTTTATGTCTAATTTTATTTTAAACTTGAAGGCAGGCTACAAAACCGAGAATGACACAATTAAAGAGAGTGGCTTCTGTTCGTTAAAGTCAACCCTTCAAGACTATTATGTAGGGGCGCGGGTACATAGACAGACGTTGTTCTGCCGTTGAAAATAGTCGTAAAATGGATATTTTAAGGAATGCGGCGCGGTGGCATGTTACGGTGGAAACCTTCCTGTTCATAATTAGCGCCCCAGACCAGAAAATCCTATTGTGTAAAGATATAATAATTGGGGGTATTATTTGCGCTGTGCTAATTATGGTTCCTTATCGACAGTGTTGTACCATCGAAAGGGTAAATGTAATAAGTGTACTTATCTACGAGTATATTAACTTCTAATATATTTATTTCGATATACAGTGAACGTTTAAATATCCTTCCCTACACCTTAAATTAATTGAACCAATATATCTACACTTGTCTTAAACAAAGGTGGCCATGAAATTATTATTAAGCTTAATTTTTTTATGTTTATTTAAATTTTAATGCACTACTGAAGTTTTAAAATTACAAAGAAAGACTAATAACGTCTTAAAGAAGGAGATAAAATAAAGGTAAAGGTAGCTGTTGGAAATATACTCCATCATGGTGAATATAGAAATTTAGTTGTATCCTCATACTCTGAAAAGGATTTTGCAGGTTATGTAATGTTATAGTTCCACATTCCTCGCATACAGAAGTTCTGAAAATCATATTGTTAAGTAAATGAACACAAAATAGCTCACTACGGTCGAACACAGAGATCTTCCGGAAAATTCAACTTGTGTATGTAAAATTATCAGTCGATCATCAAGAAATTCATTCAGAAACCTATAGTGACTCGGATTGTATGTATTTCGTTGAAAGGCTATATGGCTAATCTGAAGTTTATAATTACATAGTTGTTAAAAAAACATAGTAAAAATGTTGCTTTTTACTGATCTACATTGATGGTGAAATTTCAAGAGACGATCCTAAACATTCTTCTATAAGAAACTATGATATTATATGAATTTTCTGAGACTGTAGAGATTACACACCACAGGAGATTCACATCGAAAATATGAGGGTCGAAATCCATTGAAATTATCACTAAGTTTATGAAGCATCCCCGAAAATTGTCTGAACATAAATGCTGATTGTTTTTCCAAACTAGCACAACAATTCAAAAATATGCTTCAGTCATGAACATCTCGACGCTCTGTTGTGATAAGTATAATTCAAATCTAAGGTTCAGATTAGAAGGGCAGAGAGTAAATCCTTATCAGAATTACTTGAAAAAATTTGAAAGTGATTGACTTAAGTGCACAAATAAATTTTGACATTTCGGTATATCTTAGAAATATTCTAACGTTAAGAGCATTATTGTAGAAGGTCGAGAATAAATGTAGTTCCTCTATGAACTTTTCTAATAAAATGATGGAATTTTATTGGATCATTTTCCGATATGTCCTGGAACTACAAAGAAAATGCAGCTATTATTATGACATATAATTCCTATAGACATATGGTTTTCGATTTCGATTTCAAGAAAAAGAAAAACCAAAACATTCACTGTAGAATCTATCCCTTGTTGCGCATCTAATTTTTAACGTACTTCATCTACCACCCATTTTTCTGAACAATTATAAACATTTTCCTTCTTTTAAACAAAGCGTTTCATAAACTATTATATTAGCTGAAACACAAAATAATTTTTTTTCTGAAATACTAAACTTCGAAAAATCTTCAACTTAGTTCTAGTCCCCATTTTAAGACATTAGTGTCTGACTACCTTATTATCACAGTGGTTAGTAATTACACTGGGCAACTTTTCACGTTTTTTGTGTGCATGAGTTCTTTTCACTGACTGGTAACTGTATCCTTTTAGGTTAAAATGAAGGAAAATCATTGTTATAATGACTTAGACTTGTTTTTGCAGTCACTGAATTATTTTTTCTATTTTTCAAACTTATTACTGCGGAATATTCGCCTTAACTTTACTATGGGCGCTAACTCAAAGGTTCTTTCGATTTAGGAGGCTCAAGTGAGTTTAACTACACTGCCAAAGGTATGTCAAAATAGTAATACAAAGGAAAAAAGTACGTTTTTAGCTTGTATTCCTGAAAAAAAAAACAGTTATTTAGTCTTTTTTGTCGCTTTTTCCGAAAAAATGACGCTATTTTGAAACGTTAATAGATGGCGTAACTGTGTTTTATATGGCCAATCAACAGGATATGAACGATTTGGTGAAAGATCTCGATCTCTCCAAGTCAAAAGTAGAAATATTGATTTCCAGACTCAAAGAATGGAATTTGGTGGACAAATCCGTGCACGTTACAAACAGGGCTAGTGTCATCAAACGTATGTAAGCTTCTTTACGGAACAGGAAGATTTGTGTTTTTGGCCATGACATCCAGGGATTGTTTGAGGAGATTGGAATGGGTTTGGAGCCAAACCAATAGCGCATGTTTATAGACGGTTCTTCTAACAGCTTAAAAGCGGTACTTCTGCATAAAGAAAATCAGTACCCCTCAATTCCTATCGCGTATTCTATCCATCTTAAGGAAAACAGTGTGAAGATCTTGCTAGGAAAAGTTAATTACGGAGACTACAACTGGGAGGTCATCGAAGACTTTAAGATGATATCGATTCTCATGAGCCTTCAAGGTAGCTATACAGAAAATCCATGCTATCTTTGCTTATGGGATATCCGGGCAAGCATTATAAGATAATACATTGGCCGCAACGAGAAGAGTTTGTCATAGGTAAGCAGAACGTTAAAACGCAGCCATTGGTCGACTAATCCAAAATTTTAATGCCGCCCTTGCATATTAAATTAGGATTAATGAAGCAGTTCGTTAAACGGCTTGACAAGGAATCTGAACCATTCAAGATTCTCCAAGAAGCGTTTCCTAAGCTGTCAGAAGTTAAGGTTAAATCAGGCATATTTGTTGGGCCATAAATTGAAAAAAAATTCAGAAGAATTTGCTCAGAAGTTCAACGAGAAAGAAATGGCAGCTTGGGACAGTTTTATCGCAGTAACAAAAGGCTTTCTCGGGAACAACAGGGCGCCAAAGGAACCACAACTTCGAGGACCTGATCGAGAAGCTTGTGAAGGATTTAGGGCAAATGGGATGCCGCTCAAAGTTTATGTGCATTATTCGCATCTTGGGAATTTTAAGGACAATATGGGCGACTTCTTGGAGGAACAAGGAGAAATATTCCATCAAGACGTCGCGGAAACAGAGCGTCGTTGCCAAAGGCAATACTCCAAGCATATGATGGGAGACGACGTATGGGACCTTAATCGCGAAAGATCTCTGGAGCATAAGCGAAAGTCAAAATCTCGTAAAACTATTAATTTTTAAATTTACTGTAAGCTGTAACGCCTGATTGTAGACTACATTTTAATTTTTATCGCTGATGATTTTTTGTGAAGTCGAATATTTTCATTTTTATGTACGCGTAAATACTGTAAAAAAGGCTCTCGCAAACAAAATTGTGTGTAGTCGTTCAAAGTACAATACTATATGTCAACTAAACCGCAGTAACTCCATTTATTTACGTATTAATATAGCCAGTTAAAGTCACTTTTTTTCGCAAAAAATGACAAAAAAGGCGAAATAACGCTCATCTTACGGGGAAAAAGGTACGAGTGCCTTTTCCTCTCCCTTTGAGTCTTCTAGACCAAAAAGAATTTTGGGTTGGCATCCATACCAAAGTTAAGGCGAAAATACGGCAAAAATTTTGCAAAATCGAAAAAACAATTCAGTGACCGCAAAAATAAATGTAGGTCATTATGCCAATGACTTTCCTTCATTTTAACCCAAATGGAACCAGTCACACATAAAAAGAAGCCATGCACAATATCGTCTTGACCGGTGTTATTTATGTATGCATATATAATCCATTTTGATGTATTGAATTATAATGAATCATTTACTTCATAGGCATAATTATGTTATAATTTATTTGAACTGGTGTACTTAACTACATATATGATTATTATTAGTTGATAGTTCCTTTATCGTTAGATTTATACTTCTATTACCTGAATGTTCTCAAAAGCATCTAACTACGTATTACTATGCACAATGTATTAGAGTACCATATTGTTTGTTGGGCAAAGGGCAAAGAAAAAAAGTGACTGCCGGATCTCACAGATCGGTTGTGTCCGACGGAGAGTTAAATGACACAAGTATTAAAATAAATATTGATGCAATTTAAAAAAGTTTTCCCCGTCACAAATACCACGCACTCACTCTGTCATATTCCATGCTTTTATTTTTTAAAACTAATAATTCTCACATTTTGCTTTCTAAAATCTAGTAGCTGGTGCACATCCTAGGCAATATGAAATACTCGTATATCCTATATTCTGTTTTATAGTCTCATCGTACGCCACTGAACGCCGCCTGTATTAACAAAACCACAATTTGACTGTTATTTATTGCTTTAATTTTGCAATGAAATGCGGCGTTAATTAAAATAGATAAAGTTTTGGCGCAACGGGCTGAAATGGAATAAATTTTGTTACAGCGATTAACCCAAGCAGGTGATAATTTTAGTCAACGCCTTTATGAACCCGCCTAGACCTGACCCAATAAACTATATTGGCATACAAGTTTTCAGTTAGTTATATATTTAATTAGTAAGAATCACTGTTAATTGTTGAATGTAAAATATAATACATAGTTTAAATTATATTTATCTGGTTAATATAGAGGGTATGCAAATATGTCACTAATTTTATATTATTGCATCTACTAACCCAAGATGAAGTTGTTTCGTAACGGTAGTTCATCATGAAGATAAATAAAGTATTACAGTTTTTTATTCACTAGTTTTCTATTTTTCCTGTGTCATATTTTTCCTATTTCCATTTATCGATGTTTTGACTTTTACTGTTTTCGGTTTTTATTTCCTTCTGTTTTTCCTCCATTTTTTCATTTCCATTGCCATTTTTCAATGTTCCAATTTTCCATTTTTTTTTTTCGATTTTCCCATTTCTCCATTCCTTTTTCCCATCCTCTCCATTTTTCTATTCTTATTATTTTCCATTTATTCATTTTTCCATTGTTCCATTTTTCCGTGTTCCTTTTTTGCAGTTTTCCACTTTTTTGTTTCTCCGTTTTCTATTTTTCATATTTGTATGTTCTATTATGAAAATATGTTATATTTTTCAATTTTCTATTCTTCCATTGTCATTTTCCCATTTTCACATTTTTTAGTTTTACAATTTTTCATTTTTTGGTCTTTCTATTTCTCCGAAGTTCCATTATTTTCATATTCCATTTTTACAATCTCCGTTTCTTTCGTTCACCCGATATTCCATTCCTCAGTTCACATGTTAACTTTCTGTTGTCCTTCCCTCCTTCCTTTCTTCAATTATTCCATGATTGCATTTCTTCATTGTTTCATTTATTTTCGTGTTTCGTTTTTTTATTTTCCGTTTCCTCCGTTTTTCCGTTCTCCATATTTCTATTTGCCATTTTTCCCTTCTTATGTGTCCATATTTTTGAGTCCATTTCCTTATTTTCACATTTTCCAGTCATCCTTTCAGTCGTCTTATCTTCCATTCTTCCATTCTTCCGTTTATTTCCATTTTGTCCACTCTGTTTTTCCTTATTTTTCAATTTTCCATTTCATATTTTTCCATATTTCCATTTTTTCATTCTTTCACTTATGTTTTCCATTTTTCATTCTTCCAGTTTTTATTTCCTCCTCACTGGAGTAGGTCGGAACCTTTGGTGTGAAGATAACACTGATTTAGTTTTCCTCAAGTCACCAAAACCTTATACACTACACTCGACTTTGTTGGCGCATTTCGCTAACAAGGCTAGCATCATCTGGAGATGATTTTTCTCATCTCCAGATGATGCCAACTTTCTTGACGAAACGCGCGTCGAGTGTAGTATATATTGGTGTTTTGTGGAAAACTAAGTCAATATTTATGTCCTCTGTTTGTACAGTCTTCCATTCTTTAATTTCTTCATTTTACATTTTCCCGTTCATACAATTTTGTATTTTTCCAATTTCCCATTTTGTCACTTTTTTATTAACATTTTTCATCCTGAAATACTGAATTGATTATTTCTAAGTACTAACAAGTAGTTTCCATTTTTAACGAATAAGTATAATTATTTTACATATACCGTTCTTTCATTTTTTTACTAGACAGCAAGTCAATCAGTCGATTTCGTATAATGTGTAGGGAGGGGACACGGACGGTTAGCGGCGCTACGACAGTTACCTTCTTACACGTGAGGGAGTGTACAGCGTATTTGTAACGGGAAAAAACTTTTACGTGGGAAGTGATGTTGATGGGTTTACTGTTAAAAGATGATCAAGGTATTTAAAGAAAAAATATCTTGGCCATATTTAACAGCAAACTGTGATCTTTTTAGCATTATTTTTATAATTGGTTTTGCATTAAAAAAAAGTGCCTTCTAATAAAACGTTAAAAAAACAAATAGATTCTTTTAAAATAATTAAAAATAAAATACAAACTCTTAAAACTTAAAAAATACCCCCTTGAATAAGAAAATTTTCGAAGATGCCTCCGTCTTGCGCCAAACAATAACCCAACCTGTCGTAAAATTCTGAACGAACGTTGGTCAGCATAAGAGGGCTAATAATTTGAAATAAATTTTCAATATTAGCCCTCAGTTGATTTAAATTATTAGCTCTTTCATGAGGATGCCCGTATAACTTTGATTTAATATACCCTCATAAGAAAAAATCATTAGGGGCCAAGTCTGGCGATCTTGGTGGCCATTGAATTACGCCTCTCGTAGATATAATTCTTTGGGGGAATATCGTATTCAAATAGTCAATGACTATTCTTGAGTTATGTGCCGGACACCCATCGTGCTGGAACCAAACGTTGTCAAAATTGGGGTTAATGTTTGCCAATGCAGGAACAATTTGGTTTTGAAGAAGATTCAAAAAAGTCTCCCCATTTAAATTTCCATCAATAAAGAATGGTCCAATAATATCATTCCCATAAATACCAGCCCAAACATTCAATTTTTCGGGATATTGTGTCCTTGTATTTAACAGGCGATACTGATTTTCAATAGCCCGATACCGTAGAATTGATGGATTGTGCCTACCATGTAACGGAAACGTGGATTCATCGGTGAACACGATGTTATAAATAAAATTGTCATCCGCATTTGCACGTTCCATTACCGTGTTACAAAATTTCATTCTACGGTACTGGTCTTCATCGAAAATTTCTTTATGGGCTTCGTATTTATAGGAATGATATTTGTTTTTCTTTAAAATTTTGTGAATTTTACCCACACTAAAACCAGTCTCCTCGGAAATTTTTGGGATAGAAATATTTGAATCTTCTTCTACCATTGCACACACCATTAATTCCTGCATTTCAGCATCCTCGTTAATTCTAGGTGTCTTGTGGCATTTACAACCTAAAATGCATCCCGTTGACTTAAACTTTTCGACTACTGTCGATATTGTGTTCAAGGCAGGGATCGGACGATTTACATATTTGACTGAGAAAAGGTCCCTTATTGCACGTAATGAATGTCCTTGAAGAGACCATGATATCAAATCAATTTTTTCCTCAAGTGAGTACGTCATAATTACTAAGTTTTGAATTAAAATAATCTATTTAAAATTACACGCATTACTGCGAAGTTCACTCGTCTAAATGCCAAACACGTATGCGACGGTAATTGTGAAATCTAAGTCGTCGATCATCACGGCGTATGGCCGGACTCCCCACCTGAGCGGTGGCTAATTTTCCGAAAAGGACCGAACGGTGGAACCTACGTACAGTTTTAAAATGAAAGCACGGTATATGTATGTAAAATGTAACCACCTTTTTATAATATTAATATCATGTGGGAATACTGAGATAATTATATCCGCTATATAACTTCTCATATAATTTTAAACACGTTATAAATAACTTTAATAACGACGATGAAACTATTAACGCGAAGTGATTGCACTGACGTTAAAACGAATCGCTCTAAATTGCTGGAAAAGTGGCAAAAATTTATGATTAGCTTGTAAGCTCATACTGCGGGCGGTTTCTGGGAAACACTATTTACAGTGATTAATTCCAGGGGGCCATTACGCGAGAATTAACTATCCCATGCTCGACGCCCAAGTTCTGTCTATTATTTACCATGCAATCCCTGTTCCAGTAATGGATAATTGTGTGAAACACGGGGTATATTTTACGGTTTATGATCATGAGGTACGATGGATATTTCGCACCATGTTCTACGGATGTAATAAACATCAAGGGAAACAAGAAATTTATAACAATAGCTAATACATTTGAAATGATGCTAATTATGTAGGGAAAATTTGTTTGAAATTATACAATTGACTAGTAGGGTTACAGTTTATTTCATCGCTATTTACCAATGAATAGTACTGTAACGAATTTACTAGAAAGTTCTTTATTTCGAACACTTATTTACAACTCAACTATTCACAAATCCAACTAACTAACTAACTTTCTTTCTACTTTAACTTTATAAACTAACTTTCGCATTGTATTTCACTTTCTTTGCACCGTATCGCTCATTATCGCAGTCTAGATTCAACTAACTCCTGGCCAGACGACACAATTCTTATATAGGCAGTGGAACGTCTCTCCAGACGTTTCTAGATAAAGAACTTTGGCGAACCTTCTAGTATAGATCGCACTGGAAGTCAACACCGCACGCTCTCGAGGTTTCGATTATTCCCGGCGTTCGGGATCGCTCGAGGCGTTCGTGACAGTACATATGGATGTCATATGTTCTATTCTCATTATTATTACAGTCATACATCTTTAATTCCTCAGATATTCGCTACAGTGAAGACAACAATATACAAACAGAATTGAGTACAAAATAAAATTAAAGAAAAATGCAGACGTGTGTAGTATGTGGAATTATGCAAATAAGAAACTGATGGACAAAAAAGAAACCAGAAGACGGTCTTCGAGAACAGGACTAAGAAACAAGGAGCGTCTGGATCATCTTTCAAACAGTCAGAAGATGGTCTAGATTAAAAAGAACACATAACGACGAAATACGGGGATGGATGCACAACTCTACAACATAATAGAAAGGTAAAAGGATGCAGGAGAAAGAGGATTAATACAACAACTACCAAAATTAATACGGAAGCACAGGCGTAACACAGTTAAGGGCTGGTTGCCCAATTTAAAAATTGGAAACGATGCAAATTTGAAGCCGGAAAAGTGAGGAATCTATAACATCAGATACATGTAGAAACCTTCAGTCTGTTTAAACTTCATGTTCCAATGCATGGAAAAAGGAAGAACTAGAAATATAAGGTGGATGTATTTCCTAACAATGGATGATTGCTCTCTTTGTTGAAATATCAAAATTAAATAGATCTATCAAATGATATATGACTATCACAGAATACTCAGTGGTTAATAATATACTCTTAACAGACCAGACATTATATTAAACAGGATAAGTTGAAGGAACACAAAATATGAAACTGTCTTTACCATCACTTCTACCAAGCCTAAATCTGTTCTACCAATTCTGCTACAGATGGAATGTGACAATATATAAGGACGATGCATTCTCGATGAAGAATATCCCTGAATACCTTTCAATGTACCGAACACCTCATAACTTATTAATAGGTTTCAGGGTATGGAATTCCATCTATAATTATATATATTGCTATACCCGTAGACTACCATATTGAATTACCTTAATAATGTGAGATAATTTATTCTTCACAGAAGACGAAGAAAGAAGAAATTCATGTCCCTCCATATTGGATTAGGTCGTCGTTAGGTATTACCCATTTCCTTATTTCAGTTCTATCAATATCTGATTATCCTTAAAAATCTATTTATGTTTTCTTGAATGGTTGTGAAAATTATGAGACGATGTCCTTTTAGTTTCAAGTTTTCTGATTATTTTTTCTACTACAAATTATCTTCGTCATATTAACTAGCTACTTCATTAGTTATTTTTCTTTGCTATTTTTATGTCAAATATTATTACATATGCTTATGGCTAGTATCACTAATGGTTTTTACCACTATATTTGCACGCCACTGTGACTACAATTCAAACCAGCATCAAACAGATTTGAGAAAATAATATAGCAAAAAAGAAGAAGAGGAAAGGAAGAAGCGGAATGAAAGGAGGAGACTGAAGGTCAGAAAATAATCACTTCTTCTAGAAATTAATCACAACTTTCACAACTCTTTTATACATGTACCTTTATTTTTATAAAACGGTCATCTATTGTAAAATGTTTAACTATAAAAGACCAAACATTAGTCATCCATCTACTTTTACCTCAGCTAATATTAGGGTGCCTGTTTTTTGTGCAAATTAAGAAAACTCAATATACGAGAGGCCGTCACATGCGAAGGGTTTCCCACTAAATTTGGTCCTTGATCCCCCTAACAAATTCGCGTATTATCCTGGATGATATATCGATTATTGAAAGGAATTAATAACACCGAATGAACATTGTTGTTGCAGTAATCTCGCGCGCATTTCATTCGCTCCAGATATTCGGAATTACCGGATAAAATAGCGTTATGCCGGCGAGATAGACAAATAAACGCGAAAATAAAAGAATACGGCCCGGTTTGAACGAGGATCCATAACGTTCTCCTGATGTTGATGCTAGTAGAACCTGTCATGTTGTGTAATGTTTCTGGAAGGAAAGGAAAACAGACTAAAGACTTATTTTCGCGAGACTTGGTTTTGATAAAAGGCAGTTAAAATAAAAGTTAATCGATGCAGAAACCACGTTTACAGATAAAGCACGTAATTGCTTTCATTACATTTAATTTCAAAAGATTCTTTTGTTGCAGTTGCAGCATAAAATCTAGGAAAACACTAGTGAAGCTTTAACGATGTTGTTGTTGTATATGACAATTCTATTCTTCGGTGGATATTATATTTTTGTGAAATTCAATGAAATGTACTTTTTGTTTATTTAATGTTTCCTCCTCACGTCCTTCTAATCGATTACATTTGCTACGTTGGAGTTTCGTCTACTTTTTCCTTGACTAAACTTAAGTAAAAAGGAAACAGAATCATTTTCAGCTAATTTCCACTGAATCACATGTACATATCTTCGATTTCTTTAACAAATGTTTCCTCCTTTGTTTAAAACGAGGATAGTTCTATACAAATATTGCTGTCGATAATGTAAGCCAAAGTTTTATATAATTTTTTAATTATCCTTTCTTTATTTCTCATGACTTATCACACAACTAACAAAAGTGTTCACTGCGGTTTATCCAAACAAAACATTTAACGAAACTAAAAAGTCTTTCTTTTTAATCTTGCTTTGGAATTTTACATGAACGAGGCTGCATCTATCACCAACAAAAGCACGTGGGCAATGGCAATGTTTGAGTTCTTATCACATTATTTATTGTTTCAGTTATATTACTTGGAACGTTATGCCAGATAAGAGGAGAATATAAGTTGTATTTTTTTTAATATATTGTAATGTATTTTTTTTTTTGTTTTTTATTTTATAATAATAAGATTCTTAATCACAGTAGTCGATTCAAAGCTATAGACAGTTATCATATATAATACCAAACATGCCATTTAAAGAAATTATTTTAAATTTTATACATTTATTTAATTTTCAAATGTTAAAATTGAAATTTGAGCATGTAATTAATATTTCTTGATTTCTCGATATCAATTAATACTAAATAAAGGTGAATTATCAAGTTTTCAATTATTATTTGTACATTCTTTTATCCTTAAAACTAACCCTTTACCTTCCTATTGAGTGTTAATTGTTATCATAATTTGTATCTAAATATCAATATGTAGGTATAGAGTATTGCCGCTTATTCTAACATTTATATTTTAAATTCATACAGTAACCTACTTTTCTTACTACTAAAATTCCCTAATTAAGTGTTCTATGATCTGTGATCTGCGAATGTTTATAGATTATTATCGATTTATCGTCCTTAACATTACCTCACTGTTTTAAGCAGTCCTTTTTACGCACCTATTTTAATGTTTTTGAACTGGGTAAGTCTTGTTTTATTATATATGTTTAATCTGATATAGGAAAGTGTCTTTTTTATAATGAATTTCTCTTTTAGGTTAGGTAACATTAATTTTATCGTACGATTTTATTATTCAATTATATGTTATTTTTGTATCTTTTTCCATTATTATGGGCCCCTCTAAGACCTTTAGGGCTCCTCTGGTATGACCTTCGGCTATTCTTGATGGAATCTGAGTAAAAAATTAACTGGGACTGGGATAACTTATTCGACTTCATTCTTGGTAAGTTATTTTATTATATTTTATGTTTTAATAACTTTAATTATACATTTTCTTCAAATGCTGTTTTTATTTCTTTCTTTTAAGGATGCGGCATCCCCAAAAGCTGGTTTTTCACCCTTGTATCAACAACCTTCTTTTGTTTTTTTTTAGATACCTCCTAAATTGTAATGTCTCTTTCGCACACCTTTTCCGTAGCACTTTCTTTTTACACTCACTTTATTTTAGTTACGCACTTTTGACTCTTATTAATTATTGTACAATATTCAGTTATATATAATTTACAATTCTATATGTCGTATTTTGAATTATTGCCTTCATTTTAGTATAATATTGCAATCATTTTATGTATTATGTGTACTAGTCTTTATGCTGTCACATTTTGATATCTCTCAAAATCTCAATTATAACTTTAACTTTGAATGTTAATTTTAAAGTTATCTTATGCTTTTCAGGTTTGATATTGTTAGCGATTGATAAAATAAAATATCTTGATTCTTTTAATATGCATGTCTCTACATTTCTCACGGTTAAATTTTTTAGCAATTTGCACTCTTATACTTGATGTTACCGTTCTTTTAATCAAAAATTTGCTCAGATTAATTTTTATTTTAAATTTCTAATTTATTTAATATCATGAACTTATTAAACATTTAATAATCGGTATATTATTATATTATTTAAATTTATATAATTATATTTACTGTGTGCTTTTGATTCTATGTGTATTTATTCATTAGACAGTTTGATTATGTCTGTTTAGTAGCTTTTTATTGTTTATGTAATGTTTTGAATCGTCTCAATATTTTGAAAACGGTTATGGATATGGGTAACCTCTGGAGAAGTACATGATATTAAGACCCCTATTTATAAAATTTCAGGTACATGTACAAAGTTTTTATGAAAATAAAGATAGTAGTATGTAATACTTACGCTATTATCAAGTATTTCTTATATTAGTTGAATTTCTGTTGGACTTACCTGAAAAAAAAGAATGATATTATTAGTTAAAGTTTTGACAATGTTATGAAATCAAACATTTATTAAATGGGCGAATAAATTTGTTATTGATGCATCTATTTTATTACCATAATCAACGTTTTCTTCCGACAAATTTACAGTAATTTTTAAATAAATGGCGAAGGCGCCGCGGTTATGTTCAAGTTTATTATTTTACTCGTATATTATTGTATTTATTCAGTTCTCCTGAATTCTTATGTTCTAATTATCTTCATGGTTGGTAGATAATCAGATATAACCGTTGTATATGAAGGTTAGGCGTTGGAGAAATAATATAAAAAATATGTTTAAATAAATTTCAATTAAATATCTGCATACTAAAATGACAGTGTCGACTTCGCCAATTCGTGAAATTGTTTGCTAGATTGTATTAATAATTATTGTATACAACTATATCATTATTTTGTAGGAAAGTAACTATTTTGAAAAATATCTAATAGGACTATTGCAAGGTACATAGTAGTTAATAATAGTCTTGAAATGGTTGTGAATACAAATTCACAATTCATAAAAACATTGTCGTTTTTGTAATTCGTCTTCAAATGTTCTCTTAAAAAATTTTCTTTTCTTTAGATCTTTGTCGAACCAATATTAATGAAATCATAGCTTCAGAATATCAAAGATAATCTTGTAATAAACTTAAACATGGAGAGTCAGAGAGTCTCAGTATCAAATCCATTCATTCAGCTCATCTAGATTTCTCATTTTTGTAAAATGAGACGTTTTAAATATTCCTAAAAGAAAGAAAACAAATAGACGACCGAGGAGGTTCTTTTCGACCAACCTATAGTTTAGGAAACACTTCGTCGAGACATATTTCAAGTTCCCTAAAAGATGTATAGCCCCAAAATTCTATGTTACATAATATCTTCTCACTATCTCAGTATTTTTGATTTTTTGATGAACAGTTTTGTCTGTTGACAATGCTATTTAAAGAAAACGTTGCATACTGAAGTTGAGTATAATAAAAATGTCGGAACTTCTCGGAAAGTATTTAATTTCATTTTCACTGGTTCGGTTAACATGTTTTACAATAACATATTTTACGCAACAGTGTTTAATCTTACCCTAGTGTATTATTTCTCGTGAGCCATAGTCTATATCTTTATTACGTAGTATTAGAACATGTAATTTATTCTATACCTTTATGACTCACTGTACATCGATTGTATAAATGTAAGACATAACTCGTCGACCATAATCGAGACACATAATGGCACAAATATGAATTTTAAGTTTAATACGGCAACACAAGTCAATTTAGTTTATGCAAAAAAAAATGTTTTGAAATAGTACTAGAAAAACCAAAAATATATCATATAGGGGGTCTCAGTTGAAACTATACGATTTGAATTGCGCCTATTTCTGTCCAAGATAGGGTGTCAATATTTAACGACTGTTTCTACAAACTACATATACTACAACATGCTTGTGTATCTCATTGGGAACTATAGGATTTGATTTGTGAATAAAACTAATAACACTTGACAAACGGAGATTCTTTTATTCTTCAACATCAAATAGAGACGACACGGTTACAAATGGAAAAGAATATCATTCATATGATCGCTTCGACTCATGATGTCATTCGTTTACCAAAATTTCCCATAACACGGGCACACAAAACTGGTTCTATTTCCTGAAAAACATGTTGAATTTAGATCATTGATTGTTGTTGACTGGATGGTATACTCTTTTCCCTGGATGTAACATCAAAGAAAAAAGTCCAGTGGTGTTAAATCACATAATCTTGCAGGCCTTGACGTCAGCATTCCACGAGACAACATGATCAGGAAATTTGGTATGCAACAGAGTTATGGTTACATGTTCTATATAGCACGTTGTACCGTTTGAAACTACATGCTGTTCAAATCCAAATCACCAATTTGATGGAAAAAATTTGTTTTACCACATGACTTCATTTTGTCATAATTTTGTCCAAATTTTTCTTAATGTAACTGCAAATGTTCGTTCACACTCATAAAACAGCTGTATACAAACTATTCGTTGTTGAACTGTTAATCGCGGCATATCGACGTCGCATAATTTATAGATACGGTTGTTAAATACTGACACCCTATTTTTGACGGAACACAAATGGCGCAATTCAAATCCTATAGTTTCAACTTCAAATTTTTTTGAATTATTGAGAAGAAGTTTTTTTGTAAGTACATTTGAAAATATAAAGATAAACAAGCGATAAAACAATTAATTTTTATATAGACAATAAGTTAAATGTACCAGCAGACACCAGAAAAAAGCGAATAAGAAAAATTTTATTTAATAAAGCGGGTAGTTTCAAATAAACTCGAATAGCTATTCATAGTTAATTACTGAAATTAAATACGTTTTCATTGATGTAATTTGTTTAAAGCTTTATTAAGAATAGAAACAGTTTTATTATATTCCAGATTTATGATTCGGTTATTATTTATTAGTTAGTCCTCAAAAGAACTATTTAGACAGTATATTAGAATTATAGGATGTCGACCAAAGTGATGAAACAAATAAACACTTCACTGAATGAATGGACATGATCTTACTTAAGTCAATAGGTATATTTTTCTTTCCCCTTTGATCCCAAACATCATAATTAAAGTTACATACCCCTAGAATTCACGCACCACGAAACTCCCTAATAAATCTACCCTCGCAATCACATAAATTTTAATGCAACAGTTTACCTTACGAAAAAAAATAAGCCAATAAATTAGGATGAAATATGGTTGGTGAGCGACAAGGAATTAATTTATATGCCATAATCACCCCCCTCGGGTAATAAATTTTAAATGAAGTTCATTAATGCATTTTCCACTGTTTCGAGTGTCTCACTATAGATATTGTTTAGATTTAAAATCGATTTGTTCGAATACATAGAGTTGTTTGTTCTACGAATACATTTATTTGTCAATTATTATTGCCATCAACTGTAATTTGAAGCAATACGAGGGTTTAGGTAAAAATTGAATAAACTAATAAAAACGGTTTGTATCTATTAAAATAATTGAAATAAAATAAATTAAATTGTTTTTTATTGGGCAATATTTTTAATGGTCGTTACGTTTTAATTAAGGCACTTTTCAAGTAAACTGGAGTGGTAAAGTTTATCTAAAACAAAAGTGGATATTTATAAGGATATTATAGTATGCATTACAACAATTTAGTAATAATTATAGTGTAGTAAATATAATATAACTCCCTTCCTAAGGGTTTCATTCCTCCTCATAATACGCGTCATCGACTGGCCATGTGGCGTGATACAAATGCTACTATTGAATTTGTTACTTTTTCCGTGTGTTTTGTCTTCAATATGTCTGTCTATGCATGATATTAACGACGCTTTGCCAAATTTGTTCTTAAATAAGACATATTGACTGACCATATAGCCAAAGAACATGTATAGTAACGGTTTCAAATTATTATAGTAATTTGTAGAAACTTTGAGTTTCAACTCCACCTTTCTCTTTCGTTGAGCACGTTCGTTAAACATTATTGTTCAGAATTAACTGATTTTTTGTCACGACTTTAACTTTATTTTTCAAAATTAATTTATTTCTTTGGCGGTCTTCATCGTCCACTCATTTCTATAAATTTTGAGTAGCCTTTTTTGGTCTACAAACGTATAGTACATCTTCAATTCATTAGAGGATCGACAGTCATTTCTTTCTTCGTTAATTTACATGCATGTTTGCATTGTCTCCCATATATTGTTGTTTATTAGATAAAATAGGGTTCGGCAGAAAAGTATAAAGATTTTCACGACGAAAATCAAAACTGTTTTACTTTCAATAACTGGTACCAATCTGGTACAGACCCTGTACATGTATTTATTCACATTTCGTCATTATGTTTATCGAAAAACGTATATTAAACTCAAAATTACATTCATCAAAATTATTATTTTTGTTTAATTCCTAATTATAATTTATTACACTAGATATATCCTTTTAACAATCAATATCGGTGTTAAAGATTTCCATACAAGACCAACCACATTTTCAAGGCTCACCGGGTATCTTACGTACGTTAATGTTCCACGTTCCCTTTTACTTTCGTTGATATCATCCAAGACTTAATGAATGAGCTCCCTCGGTAGATATGCCTAGTTTATTAAGTTAACAGACATGTTTATTAAAGCAAAGTGGCTTATTCATGAACAAGACAACACATTATACTCATTATATAGCGTCAGGGTCTCCAGCGTCTCTAGTAAGGAAATACGGGTGAAGAACTCTTTAGCAGACGTGTTAAGTAAGGCTTGACTTTGAAATTTATAATAAGCACGTGAGATTCTAATACC
The DNA here is from genome assembly GCA_037954035.1 of Rosalia funebris. NCBI lineage: Eukaryota > Metazoa > Arthropoda > Insecta > Coleoptera > Cerambycidae > Rosalia > Rosalia funebris. The sequence continues at coordinate 41,298,660 of JAZFAV010000015.1, forward strand.
CAGATAAGTATGTATTTCAGTGTCAGATGGTTTAAATTTTGCTAAAATTGTTAAAAGGTTTTAAATTTTAATCAAACCGTTCAAGGTAATTGGAAATTGTTGTTCTAGTTATTAACTTTATTAAGTTAAATCGAAATTTGCGATCATTTATTGCTCGCCAACTATTGTGTGTTCACCATCGGGTACTCGTCACCGTGTAGTTTTTCATATAAGTAGAATAAAAATTAAAATTCTACTTGAAACCTCCAGATCATCGTTATTCACTTAAATTTTAAGCAACTGGTCCATTTAAAAATTTATTAACAAAGTATTTAACAAAATAATCTAATAAAAAAGTATACGCACATAGAACATCAAATTATAATTTCACCTGGAACGTATCAAACCGCGTCATGTACATAATAAATAACTGTGATTAATCATAGACGAGACACCCTTTTACAAAAGCAAGGGAGACGTCGCCGACTGTGGGAACTATAAAGGTATTAAGCTAACCTCACATACTATAAAAATCTGGGAAAGTATTCTTGTAAAAATGATTATAAGAATAAAAAAAATCACCACAAACCAGTGCGATTTCACTAGTGGCGTGAGTATAGTAGGTGCCATTCATTCAGTGAAATTATTCATAAAAGTATAAGCTGTGCAAAAGGGACCCACATTGTGTGCATTGATCTCGAGAAAGCTTTTGGTCGCGCACCACGAAAACTTATATGGCAGGCACTTAGAGCGCAATTTGTACCAGAACTCTACATTGAACTCCTAAAAGATCTATATCACAATATAACCACATGTATTGTCAATCCCGTGGGAAGAAGCGAACGATTCGAGGTCAACGTGGGTGTCCATCAAGGTTTAACCTTCAGCCCAATCTTATATAACTTAATAACGGATCACGTTAAGAAAGATATCCAGGTACCGGCACCATGGTCAATACTCTACGCTGACGACATAACTATTACAGCAGAATCGCTAGCAGAAGTGCAAAGAGACCTCATTACATGGCAAGAATTTCTGGAAAAAAGAAGGTTAAGAGTCAACAGACAAAACACCGAGTATATATGTTGCAACTTTGCCGAAATTAATGCAGGAAACTGTCCAAGTCCTTCAATCTCAAACATGCCACTGAAAAGATCTGAAGAGTTTAAATATCTCCATAATTGTATCAAGAGAACGGAAAAGGATATCCAAAACAGAATTCAGAACGGGTGGCTAAAATGAAAATAACTTACAGGAGTCTTGTGCAATTCTCGTTTACCAATAAAAATAAAAGTAAATGTTTTACAGCAGTAAGGCCCGCTCTTCTGTATGGTTCCGAATGCTGGCCGACATGAAAGGTGGACGAACAGAAAATGCCTGTTACTGGTAAGGACTCGATAGCTAAAAATAGCTAAAGGTAAGGACTTGATGGAAAAATAACAAAGTCCAGCGGATTTCATAATTATTGATGTTTGACTACATTTTACGACAGCATATGTACATCATTCAGAGATCAACGTTAATTACTTCCTCTCTCTCTCCAATTCTGGTTACATGACAATAAAATAAAGAGGAAGATGAATATTGTATTTAGTCAACTCTTACTCTTTCTGTACACGGGGTGCCTAAGATACTTAAGGTTCTGCCAATGGGGACGAAATCGTGATATGCAGTACTTGGGCATACACAATACCTTTCATTGGGAGTACATTAAAACAATTCTCTTTTATTAAAGTACATAAATATAAAATGTAGGCTCGCTAATCTAGGCAGTAAAATTCAAAAGATTCTGACGGATAATCGATGACGGTAACGTATGACTTTCAGTTACATTTATTTTCTAATTATCTCCATTCCCATACTCCCCTTTGAAATGTACTAGTGATATAAATCTAGAGAGGTACTTAATGACGCTTAATTAAAAGATACGATAAATCACCGTTATTTATGAGCCCCACGAAATTGGAATAAAATCAACTAACTTATTAGTAATTTTAGGCAGGCTCATTTTATTAATTTGAATACAGTTGTGTAGAATGATCTCTTTCTTCAGAATCGTCTCACGTACATGTTTAAAATACTAAAATAGGAAATATGTCAATTTACCCAAATATGCATTGTAAATATTTTCCTGGTTTCAGACCTTCCCCCGCACAGTGTTTCCAAATATCGATTTTGCGGCCAAAAGTCCCAAAATCGAAGATCAGCATTTCGGTTTGTTTTTTGTATAGCATATTATAGAGGGGACTTCGGGACATTATAATTCCGAAGGGTAAGTTTCCATTTATATTTTCTGAGGCAGGGGAACAGTTAGAAAACTGAGGTCGTAGCAGCTGCACGTTTAGAGCACTGACTACCCCGCCGACAGAGCAATATTGTTGCGTGTATATTTCAGAATCCAGTAAGTTCTTTAGTAATAAATGTTTTGCACATCATTAATAGAGGTACGTGTATTATGTGTAAATGTTTCAAATACAAAAATTCGTTATTTTTATGTTAAGAACGGCATTTGGAATGTGACCCTGTAAATAGCGTTTTTTTTTTCGAGTCTTGGCAATTTTCGTGCAGAGTTTCAGTTTAGATTTCCGTTGATATCCGTCATATATATATTTATCATAAAGTGGAAGGTCTAGGCTTTCCATCGGTTACAATTTTGGCTGCTCCTAGGTGCTCTAACACGAGTGAAAGCCGTGTTAGTTTTGTCGCGCGCAGTCTGGAAATTTCTGCGTTTGACGGGGCAGACGATAATAACGGCGCAGGTCATAACAAAAGGTTCATATTTGGCCTTTTTAATGATTATTCTTTCGAGGTGAATTATTACCGTAAATAACTGTTCCTATTTTTTATTTAAAATCAGTATTTACGTTAAATAATTTACTACGTATTGTATTTGAATATTTCAAAGGAAATGGCACAATCTGATTATTTTCTAACTGTTTTCAGATGAGTGACAAAAGATGTCGATTATAAATGAAATTGTTCTTATAAATAGAGACATATTTCTTATGACAGAGAAAATTTCAACTGCAAAATTCTCCAATAAAATACAAGCTATCGAAGAAGCTTTGCATTTGAAAGCAAATATGTCATTTCAACTCTCTGAGGACTCCATTAATCGTATTAAACTACTTTTATACAATATAAAGTCAATTATTTCTGTCAACCCATCTTTATCCATCTTTGATGGGTCAAATCGAATTTTATTCACGAAAAATTTCTCGAGAAAACACTATGAAAGATGTATTCCATTGGCTCCTGGCATCTTCAGATTCTTTAATAACTGGAATGCGAAAACGTCGAACTAAGGAAAAAACTTTAGCAAAGAAGCAATACAATTACTTATTTTAGCAGAATTATCATATATTTCGTCGGATGAATTTGACTCGGAGTGCTTAGAAGAACCCTCGATGAGCCATAATAGTTAATTTGTTATATTAAGTAATGTAATTAATAATTTATCAATGTATGTCATTTAACAAATAATAAAAATGTATTGTTGCTTAAAAAATTTACTTTCCTATCTATTTGTACCAGTAGAATGATTTTGTTTAGTTAAAAATGTTTTTAACATGTCCGCCATTTTGAAATTTCAAATGCAATTTTATATTTGAAATCATTGTTTACAAAAAAATTCAGTACACTGAACCGTTCTTATTATAAATAATTTTTAAACAAATATGGCGGCCATTTTGGATCCACCATTTTTAATTTTAAAAAACAAATTGCGTTTTTGAAATTGGCGACCCTAAAAACCGTTGTATCCAAATTTTCATCAAATTCTGAGAACCAGAAGTACTTTTGGTCACAAAATCGGGATTTGGAAACACTGTGCTCCGGGGTGTTCAATGTTATTTTGAAATTTTTCAATAATTTTGAAAGCTTTCATAATATGAACATTAAATTCGGCAGCCTTATATATTTTGACATGGTGAATGAAAACTTCATTTATAATAATCATTAAAATACTCTTGCAGTTTAAGTATTAAAAATTGCATATTATTTTTGCAGTTTATGTAATAAAAATTGTATAAAAAATGAAATGCATTGAAATTTTTATGAGCAAGTATCTCGAAAGCGAATAGAGATCACTATTCAGGCTCGAAGAGCACTCTATCATATTTTCATTTTGTCCATAAGTCTAAATGAAAAAAAATGCCTCGATTTACCAAAGCAATAGGATATAACTTGCGCCATCTATTAAAAACGTTAGTTAGTTGAAAATTCTCATATCCCCATGTAAAAAATTGCAACGCCGCCAAATTTATTTTTCATACTATGAGAATTTTCAAAATTATTGAAAAATTTCAAATTAAATTCTAACATTGAACACCCTGTATCTCTGAAACCAACAATACAAGGTATATTTAGGTCAATCAACATATTTTGGTCATTAATATCTTCAATTTCGAGATTTGCCAACCTTCCGCAGACACTCTGTATGAAATTCGATAGTAATAGATTAAAAAAAAAAACATATCTTGTATGTATTTTTCAATCTATCGATGTAAAACTAATAGGAAACGATTGACATGAATACAAAATCGAATATACTGATATTACTAGTATGCAAGTATGCTCCGACAAGTTTTGTAAATCGATCTTCTGTACATGAATATGTATAAAACGAACAAGAATGTAGGAAAATTTATAGGGTGGAGCACCACCTAACTTTGAAGGATTATTCCCGAAGTGTAGACCCATAATAAAGAAAAATCGGGGAAGAGGCGCTTAGTCTGGGTGAACGAACACGGCCAATCATGATCGAGTCATTTCTTTTCACCTGGATTTGACAGCAATTTTTTACTAAATTGCTTTGCCAATGCTATAGATGAACAAATATCGATCTTCGTGGGAGGGCAACGTTCTATTCGCTTATACATAAATTTCTACTCTAGACGGTATTTATTACGTGAGAAATTGCACTCTATTTCAATTGCGGTTGAGACATGTATGTTTAAAAGAAATCCTTTGCAAACAGAAATTGTATTCGTTTTCTTATCGACGAATATTTCGAAGTTCTGAAGATCTGAAAACATAATCATTCATTACTTAAACTATAATAATGGTGTATTTTAGACTTTTTGAAAATTTAATACATAATGAAAATCTGCATCCATGTTCTATAACTGTTTTAGTTGATTCAGCTCGATGATGTCTGACATATGTCCGTAATTATGTTAAGGTTTGTAATCGCTTCCTCCTTTGTACTTTCTCGTATGCTATCTTTTCCCCTCCCCCAAACTATAGTTAATAATTTCAAAACCATTTACAGAAATATAATACGATTCTGTCCTAGACGGAATTATTTTGAACTCTCTTTACTTCCGCATTAATAAGTCATTTCTGGTAATATTTCACTTCCACCTCGCGCTCCACGACTTGACGGACAAAAATTTCTGGTAAATTACGGAGAAAATTTAGACAAACGACTTTAAAGACTCCGAAGCTGAATGTCCCTCTCCAGGAATAAGCGAAACAGACGAAAACCGAGCCAGGCGTGCATTTCCTGGAATCGTACAAAATTGCAATTCCTATAAACTGCGTGGGTCAGCCTACGAGTTATCAATATAATCTAAAACAAAAATTTCCAATACGACAATGGCGAAAATGATTTATTATTCCACAGCCGGATTAAACCACGACATTGTCTACGTGATATTTTATAATGAACTCATTTGTATGTCGACTTCAGATAATATCGAAGGACAATTAATAAGAGAGGCGCGTACGCCATAGACAGATTGACTAAAAGTTATGTGATATCAGACGTGTCATCTAAATCAGAACATATTAATGGATTATTAATTTTCACCTCGATTTGATCTGAGTAATAGGTTGTTGTTAATGTTTCTTTGTATTTCCATTTCTCACAGATTCGATATATTTTTACTGTTTTTCTTTATTAATACATCTTAATTGTTTCTTGAATTTGATTTTCTACAATATCCTATTCAGATACGTTTTTTATTTGATAAATGTAGGAACAGAAAAATTCGAATGTTATAAGGTAATCATATAGCTCGCGGCATGCTACTAGGTGAGTAATTGGGGTGGCTATGATGCATTTGATGTCAAAATGACAGAACTTTATCTACGTACTATTTATGTCTACCGAAACTCGAGATTAACATTGTACATTGATCACTATTGCAAAAGTAATTATGTATTATTCTGGGTAATACTCCTTTAACCTTATTTAAATTTTTAACGTTTAATATCTAAAGTCTAAGATCAGAACAAGGAGCAATACCAACAGAGTGTCAATGCAAGACAAGAGCATAGCTTAATACAAGCTACAAAGTGGTTGCCAAATATGATTTCTAATTAGTGATTATAAAACCTTTTAGACCTTTTAGGGCTATTAGCGTAAACAGAAACCTTAATTGACTTTTCAGTTTGTTACATACTTGATATTTAGTAGTCTCACGTGTTCTCCGCCAAATGGCAGAAATTGTAAGTTTCTGTTATTAATGGTCTATTGCCATAACCTTCTCTGTGCTTATACGAGTCTTCTTACTGCGGTGTTTGTATACGAATGTACTGAACGAGTTGTTATGGATTCTATACCAAAAGGTATAGTTTATTTCGTCGCTATTTGCCAAATAAAAAAATCTCAAAACCGTGGCTTCTTTTATGGCTAGGCTCAGGTAGACTGTTCCATTTATCGGCAAGATAAAAGAGTTTTTTATTTGGCAAAAAGCGATGAAATGAATAGTAACTTGTATAGATTTTGTTGTGTTGATTTTTATTTTCAACTCTCTTGTCAACAAGAAGGAAATATTATCGACGCGTTAATTTTTCAATTATGTCGCTCAACAATGCTCATTAAGCATGTTTAAAAATATTTATAACTAGAAGACGAAAACAACATTAAAACTAACCCAAATCTAACACTGTACAGGAAATCTTGGCTCATGGAAAGAAAAAATGAATCTTCCCTCTCCAAGCACTAAATGCAAACCCCATTAATTTTATGTGAATAAACCAGAACTCCCTCCACATCGAACCTTATCTAGCGTTCCTGCAAAGGATACTCATTTCAATATACAACATGACGAATCTCTTCCACGGAGCGTATCGGCAAGAAAATATACTATCCGAACAGGGCCCCTCTCGTGCGTAACGGCCTCTTCCCCGCCCGGAAAATGCATCCGGAATCCGTATTCCGTCGGCGATCTCCATCCGAGTGATTTAATTCGATTCCGGCTGATACATGGTGTGTTATAACAATGCAAGAAACCCTGACAAATGGAGCGGCCGTGAATGGAGCCAGCTCCAGTCAGCTGAGTGATCTCCTTTGATCCATATAAATGAGCCCCGTCTGTCGGCGGGGTCGCCCCGCGGAATCTACTCATACATTTGAATTTTCCAATCTTTCCGTCGGCCGCCTCGGCTCGCGCTGACGCTCAAACACACGGCCGGTCCTAATAGACATTAGTTTCGTCGCTTCCGAAATGTAATATTCAAATTGGCCGTTCGTCGAAGTCAGGGCTTATTCCTTTCGTTTTTCACATAGCTTTCCCCTCCTCGTGTGATGTAATTTTATACTTTCAAGTCAGTCACTTTCAGAGCACCTTAATATATGAAACGCATTGCTTTATATCTTATTTAAAGCCAGCACCTCTTTTTATATACTCTCTCACTTCACGCTCAATTGCGAGAAGACTGACATTACTCGAAAAATTGTATTTTTAAGATTTTCTTAACAAACGAATCAGATAACCTCGTAAGTATCTATTACGATGAGCCCCAATATATTATTTCTATATCAGATCATTACACAGCGATTGTTTATAGAAAATACATCAGATATAACTTCTTGAGACGAATTCGTTCACACATATTACAAAATAGATCATTTCGTCTAATACACATATTCCAAACAACTCCAAATCACTGTCAATCTAGGTTTGCAGTAATTCTGGACTGGACTTTCTAATTACTCTAATTACAAATCACAACGTTTAGTGATGATGATGCATTTTATTTATATCGGAATTAAATGGAATTGGTAAAATTACATCTAAATCTTACATGACCTTAGAGCGAAATAATGCTATACTATCCATTTTATATTCAAGTTCAAGTATTTGATTTTGTTGAAAACATCTGACGGTTTTACATATTTGAATGTTTAGTTGAAGTTGATTAGTTCTACACCAGATTTTTTCTAATTGATGTTCAGTGGTGAAACGTCCATTAAGGCTGTAAGGTAGACGCCGTTTTTATATTGCCACTTGCCTTTGCCAGAATGATAAATATTTTCTATTCATATTATCATACCTATTTCCATTTAAACTGAAGCCCCATCATGCCGGCAACCGGCAGTGCGCAAGCCTTGGCAGGCCTGCGCACTGAGAGTCTGGGGTGACTCTACCGCCTTGGATTTAACGGACTTTATAGAGATCCGCGGTGCACGGGGAGGAGAGGGGAGTACGCGAAAAATGATATGCAATTTAGCTAGCCTGATCGATCAGTTTTCGTAATACAGTGGCTATAATATTGACCTGTCGTTAGTCTTAGCGATTAGTGTTATTTTTAAGGATAAGGGCGGCCCTAGACACTGCCGCTTTAGTAGACTCTTTAATTAATAAGATTTAATTAATTAAGAGTGGTTATTTTAATATCTTTAGAAGTTGAACTAAAAAATTAAAGCGGCAAAACCTACCAATTTATTTCAAGAACTATAAATGTTTTTGCAGAAAAGAGAACGCGTAGAATGGAATTGATATACAAAAAAAATATAGGTAAGTTGTTTTTACGATTCAATTATTCAATATATATATATATATATATATATATATATATATATATATATATATATATATATATATATATATATATATTGAAAAATGAGCAGCCCCCCTCTCTCGTCTAATTCAGGACAGCCTACCCTACCAGCCTAATGAAATCTTCAGTAGTTGTATTTAACTGAAATCTATGACATCAATGATATCATTAATAAATATAACAAAAATGATAATAGTCCTAGATTCGATCTTTGTGGCACTCCGGATATTAGACAGAATAATTTTGAATTATAACCATTATACCCGTTTTCAAGTGAGTTTTGGTCACCAATATTAAACGAAACTTGCTAAAACTATATCCCAGTATATAAGTATAATGTATGCAATGATGAATGCAAATGTATCTTCACTCAAATTTTAATTGATACTAATAATTGCAGTTCTTTTGGCAGTAGATCATTTGGTAGTAAAAATGTATATTTAAAACTAATTCGGTACAATCCCCAGCAGGCGATAGCTTAGGATAATAAATTCTCAAACGACGAGAAGCAACGAAATAATATCACCTTATGACTATTTGATTAAAACAAATTGTCCCTGAAACAAAATCCAATTTGGGCCAACTTTTCCGGAATTATTTTTTCTCTGTCGCCGCATACGCCTTTCTTCCTTTCGAGATTAAAGGCCCATTTGACTGATGAATTTAATTTTCGCTGACAAGTAAACAAAGTACGGGGGAGGGTGAGCGGGGCACGAAAGTAGCGCGGATGGAAGGAGCGTTTTAAGTAGTGGGTGCTGCCTGATGTTCCTTCGGCTTGTGGAGTTTTTATTTTCGTTTTTTTTTCGCGAGGACTGCGCCCGAATTCCATCCATCAGTCTTTTAGTAAACTGAACGATGTTTATTATACCGTCTCGCCCAGGGGTATGTGCGCTGTGATGCCCGATCGATCATCATTTGCATATATTAATATGGTATGGAAGAAAACTTGATACGAATTTTTATTAATAATTCGGCGTCAGAGCGTCAGCCCTTTAATATTACGATAAACATTAGTGATAGAATCGATATTTGGTAATAGAATCGAATACGTAATACACTCAACTAAATAACACAGTAGAATACATGATAATGTAAACTTATGCAGTAATTTTCTCTTTATTGACTTTTTCGCATATAAATAATATTACATAAGTTTTAATTTTAAGTGTTAGTCAACGGATCGACCGCCGTCTCGACGAGAACCGGTTATTTTCTTTTAGGTCATATACAGGGTCTTCCAATAAGGGCGCTAGAAATTTGTTAGATTATAGCGTCCACGTTATTAAAGCGCTATCTGTCAATTTATTGTGAATAGTTTAGTAGTGTATGGCAAATCACCCAGGAAGGTTATAGTGTTCAACAGCATGTGCAAATCATCAATTTTCATTTTCAAAATCAATGCTCCGTTCGAGAAACGTTTCGCGAATTACGTGATTTTTATCCTCGCCACAACCATCCCGCCGCGTCGATTATTCGACGTTTTATGGCCAAATTTGAGTCAATAGGTTTGATAAATAATCAGCCAACACTCGTACGTCACCCAAATGCAAGGTCCGCTGAAAACATCGCTGCTGAGCGTGAGAGTGTACGAGAAAACCCGAGGCAATAAATTTCTCGTCGTTCACAAGAACTTGGCCTTTCTGCGACTTCAAGTTGGCGAATTTTGCGTCGAGCCTTGGGTTTACATCCATATAAAATCCAACTGACCCACAAACTTAAGGCAAACGACCATAGACAACGCCGTGTGTTCGCTGATTGGGCTCTGGAGCAGTTGGAAGTTGACCTAAATTTCGCCAAGAAAATCATCTTTAGTGACGAGGTCCATTTTGGGATGAATGGATATGTGAAGAAGCAAAACTGTCGGACTTAAGACGATACCAATCCACATGAGATACATCAGCACCGAATGTATCCCGATAAAGTTACTGTTACGTCATCCAAAACGAAACAGACATTGTCATAACCGTGAACGGTGAGGGTTACAGATCAATTATAATCAACTTTTTGTGGCCTAAACTGGATAATATAGATACCGACTACATGTGACTTGAACAAGACGGTACTAACATGGACATTCTTCAAGAGCTATTTGAAGGCATGGTTAACTTTAGCAGCGGAGAGGTTAACTAGCCACTAAGATTGTGCGATTTAATGCCTTTAAACTTCATTGTTTGGGGCTATTTTAAATCGCAGGTCTATGCGAATAAATCGCAAACAATCGATGCCCTTAAAGTCAACATAAAGTCATTGAGAATTGGTCCTCCCGAATACATGCCGCCAAGCAAAGCTGGGACGAACATTTAAACGACGTTATATTCTATGCTTATTGCCATGAACTATTCTTTCAAATAAAAAAAATATCATGTGCAATAAAAAATAAAATAAAACATGTTTCAAATAAAAAAAATATCAAATATCAGAATGAGAGAGATTAAGAGTGAGAGATTGAAAGAGAGAGAGAGAGAGAGAAAGGGAGAGGAATAATTTCGAAAGAAATATGACTATATAAAATTTGTGTAAAAAATATTCGGTTTATTCATTATCTACACTATCATCGGCTGGTGGTTCAATTGGTAATACTGATATGATTGATTTGTGATAACTAAAATATGAAATATATGTTCGTGATTCGATATTTTCTAGATAACGTGTAAAAATTGCATCTATTGTTGCTCCGGACTTTGTTATTGATTCTCTGGGTTTGTTATTTATAAGCAGACCAAATGTTTCTCAAAGAAAGTTAATCAACATCAAAGAATCATTGGATCCGAAATTTACATTGAAATCTCCCCCGAGAATCAAAGGGATTTTGTTTTAGCCTCTTCCAAGTGCATTTGCACTTGTGTGGCTGTAAACCAGTAGGGAGCGGTGAATGAAATATACTATATCTTCTAGATTTTAATAAGTTAAACGGTTCAAGGATATTATCAAATAATCACAGAACATAGATGTAAATAACGTAAATAATTAAAAAATACAATGATAAATATTCGGTACATACGCGTGCTGCTTCAGCTGTTAAAATATAGCGTCTGGACGCGTACATCTATAATGCGCGCATGCGCGACAATCTATCTATCCTATTCTATCGCTTCGTACTGAGTTTATATCGCTCTCTCTTGCTCCACTCCCGTGTGGCGTTAGAGTTGTTCGTACTCGCGCGCATGAGCGTCATACTATATTTTCTTCTATTGTCTAGTATTCAATGAATACGTGGCTTTCTCTTTCTCTCTCTTGCTCGTACGATGCTTCCTAAACTATTCCCCCTTCAAGCAACTTAGACCTTGGACTTAGCATATGAGTGGGCGTTAAAGACGAAGGACCGCACAAAAGGGAGACGCGGATAGCCTAAACTGATATATATGATGTATAGCTCTCTTTCTCTTTCACTCTATGTTATATATCTGTGTACTCTGTCTTGTAACGAAGCCTGTGTTTTAGGTATACCAAATGTATAGCTCTCTTTCTCCTTCTCTCTACGTTATATCTTTTTTATCTCTCGTGTAACGAAATCTCGAAACGTTACATTTTTCCAATTCACTCTCCATTCTCGTCAAATATCAGAACGCCGCCAAGGAAGTATTCACTTAAAAAAAAAATGAGTAGATATCTCACACACAACATGTTCTGTTGTACATCTATTTTAAACAGTTTGACAGATTATAACAGAGACATGTTTTAATTAAAATTTAATTTTCAGGTTTATTTCAGTTTCTTTTCACCTGATCATATCTGAACGACAAACAACCGAACAGACAGACAAGACAGTTAATATTGCATTGTCATCCACTTCTGAGCCATATTTAAAGTTTCAAGTCTCTAGCTAGTCGGCAGATTAGTTTAAAGTCAATTGCTAAATTTGCACCGAACAGACAGACAGACAAGAAAGCGAGTTAATAAAAACGTGGTAAAATACATAACGGTTCTATTTAAATGCGTGTTAACTCAATTGAGTGTCTTTATTTGCCTAGACAAATATTTATTCCCAGAATAGTTATATTTAAATTATTTTTCCATAGCAAATTTATTGCGTTGTATCTTGTGGCTGAAGAAATTCGGTTGAAGGCATTATCTAAGCATAAATGAATTAATATTATTTATAAAGAGTAACTTTGTCATTAAGATTTGACACCCCTAGATTACTTTTGGGGGATACCTAAAAAGCAAAGTATACGGCAAAGCTATTAGGCTGGAGAATTTAGAACATTTAAAAGCAATAATTCGTAACTAAATACAACGTATACGTCTTCGTAATGTTCATAAAGCTTTTATTAATTATCTTGGCTACTGTCAGGTAGTCAACGGTGCACAATTGAAGAGTTACTTAATTAAATAACGGTCTAAGTGCCAAAACCACCAATCCCAGAAAATGCACAGTATTGTTCCATTTACTTTTGTAAATGGAACAACTTATTTATGTTTGCATAAATAAAACAAAATTTAATTGATTTAGTTATTTTAATACTATTTAAATATAGAGTAATGATTTTTAGAAAAAAAAAAAACAAACTTTATCACCAACTATTACTTTATGCAAATATAAAGGTAACATCTTTAAGAACGTTTTAAGTCAACAAGTAGTAACACAAATTATGGTATAAGTGCATTCGTAAGATCTTCAAAAAAACCTTTTATGGCCAGGATCAGGCAAGTCAATCATCACAAAATCATCATCACACTCACGTACCATTACTCGGCGGTTTGAAACTCAGATTGGAAAATTTTCTTTGAAAAACATGGTAGTAGAATCGATAAGTTAAGTTACTGTCAGGGAACATCTCTTTATAAGCTCGATACAAACGATAAGCGTTTAAGTTGGGGCTAAGGTTTACATGGTCAACAACCTTTTGTTCATCTTCTTCTGTCTATTTTCTGTGACTATTTTTATTGTCTATATCCTCTTCATACATCAGGTCCCCACATTTTTTCTTCTCTGTCAGTGTTTGAATTTTTCTATGGGTTAGGGCAAAAATCCCTTTTTCCGTTTTTCGACAAAAAAAGCGTTTTTCGACACACCTGCGTTACTATCCCATCTTCTTTTGGTACAGTATAATAAACCGTATTTGTTCTCTTATTGTTCGCCGGATCTCCATATGTTCCATGTTCTTCTTTTGATTTTGTCAACATGCATTAATCCCATTAAGTAGATGAACTGCTTTGCATTGTCACCCATTTCATAGAATCCGTGGAGTAACTTACATTTCTGCCCAAACGAAAGGGCTTCGCAACCTAATTTGCATTTGCAAGATACCTACAACGAAAAAAAAACACAATAATACACGGTGTGACCAAAGCCTCAATCACCTTCTACATACCATTTCATACATACCACTTCTTTTGGAGGATTCTTCGCATCTTATACAATGCTTCTTTGAGTCACGTATGATTTACCACTGTTTCTCTTTTGCTTCCTTTCTTGAATATTACTGTCCTCTCCTCTCTTTCGCTTCATTTTGGTATAAAATCCACAACAACTCCTTCAGAATATTTATAAACATAGACCACAGTAAGAATATTAGCACAGAGAAGGTTATGACACATAGAAAATTAATAACAGTAAGCGGTGTTGTGCTTACAACTTCTGTCATTTATCGGAAACAGGTGATGCTTAAATAAAGCTTTAAGGACACAGACCGGTATTTATGTTATTGGCAAAGCACATAGACCACTTTGTAATGATAAAATCGGGCCCATACATTTTGACACTTAAACCGTTATTTAATTACACTCTTCAATTATTAACATTTGATATAGTTGAGTTTTTACATGATCATTACGACTAAATTTAGTATTTTGAAATTGAAAAATGGTTTATTTTAATTTTTTTATCTAACCTATACTCACGCTAATATAATTATTACTGTAGTGTATGCAAAAAAGTGCACTTTTTCATATTCCGTAATAAAAACAGGGAGTTGCATTAAATAAATATATCGATGACGTCATACATCCTACACGAATCATCCTATATAAATTTATTATACTTTGTAAAATACGTAGCCAAAAATAAATGTTTACTGGTCTGAGAGTTTTTCCCAAACGTTGTTCCTGGAATTTTTAACGAAGCACACTTGATTGCATATAAATTGTTTTGTTAAGGTAAAAACGAATATATTTAATTATCGTACCAATTTTGTTATTAGAAAATTCCCTCTTTTGCGTTTGGTAATTACAAAAAAAAAGGCGGTTAGCAAATTCGATGACGACATACCTGTCACAAGAATCAACCTGTACAAATTAATTCTATTTCAAAAAATGCGCAACTAAAAATAAAATTTGACGCATCTAAAAGTATTTTCCAAAAGTTATTCCCTGAATTTTTATCGAATTTATTCATTACTTTACGTAAGCACTGAATAATATATTTAATTTTAACATTTAGTTGTATATAAATAAATTTGTTGAGATAAACCCGAATATATTTAATTGCATTATCGATTATTAATTTGTGGATACGCATGCGTTTTTATTAAACTTTGTACACGTTAAAATCAGAAAACAGAATATATTTAATTGAATAACATAAATAATTTTCGTTTGCCATATTTATGCCAGAATTAAATTAAACAAATACAGGTACATACTGTTTGTAGAAAGTAAAAAAAGTACAATTAAATAAATATTTTGAAATACATACGATTTACATTTTAAATTGTATAGCTGCTCGTTAAATAAAGGTAAACATATGCATGTATGGATCACAATTGGCAATTTATACAGTACGGATTTTTGTCATTTCACAGTTATGTTAGAACAATATTCAATATTTCACAAAAGTGAATAGAAAATGCATGCATTGAAGTATGTATAAATATAGTCATCCCAACATTACAGGGTTGTATTTCTACTTCTTGCGTTTTAAAAAAAATTATGATTGTATTTTAACGAGTATAAAAATTCAAAATGTACAAGTTTTATATCGATAACTTATATTGTAATATAGTAAATATATAAAAAAATTAGCCTTTTTTAATGATATTTTGAGAAAATTTTAAATTTCTTCAAAAAACATTGTAAGTTTTCACATAATATTTTATTTTCAATTTTGAAACATACAACTTTGTGTCATAAAACTAAGAACTACTTCTTCTATATTTTGTAAGGAAAGACAAGAAATACAACGTTGAATTCAAAATAATTCTTAACCAATTAAAAACGGTATGTTTCTGTAATATTCAATTTTTCTCAGTGCTATTTTATGCGGTGTCTAGAAGTACGGCTACATAAAACTCCCTATCAACTTTAGGCATTCATGGAAACATGGATTTTAGCGTTTTCACTTTTTGCTGAGGTAAAGAGGTTATTTTCTTGCGTTGTTTTAGTTCATAGAGTTTGTCACTTGGTAATTTTCTTAGTTTATATTGTCTTACATTTGCGATCTGGTAACTCTTTGAGAGCAACGAGGTTTTATACTTTATTTTATACATATTTTTGGATATTTCCAGAGATACTACTAGAATATTGCTGTAATTAGTACTCTTAGTGACATCCTGAAAGTTTTTGAAATGCATTGTTTCCATTTGTATAACCTTGTACGCGTTACTTCCTCTTTTATTTTTAAAATTATCATTAATTATATAGGGGAACTCAGCTACCCCCAGAACCCTTACAATGCAGCTGTGTACTGCATCTACATCCTGGTACACAAAACCTCATTTATATTTTCTCAAGAATATCATCTTCTTGAAGAAAATGACTGATGGCCAAAGTCATAATACTATTGCGGTTTTGTGGCATACAGCTATCATTCCAAAATATCAATATTCTGATTTCCGAATAATCTTTTACAACTTGAAACAGAATTTTATAGATGGCACTTTTTACGGGACATATTCTTTGTCCCTATCCAAATCGTATCCATCCCAAAACATCGAATTCTCATTACAATCTTCAGAATCATCCATGTTTTTACTTAAACACGGGCACAAAACAAACTAATAACGTATGTGATAATTATAACAATAGTGTTACAAAGTTGTACGTTCATACATACAACCTTGTTGCTAAAACTAAACGCTAAAATAACATACACCTATGTAATTTTTTCATATATTCGTTAATGTTGATGCTGCCATCAATTTTTTTGGTAGCAAAATGAGGCCAGGAATATATACAATTTTGTTACACCAATAAGTCGGAAAGTGAAAAAAATGCCACATACAACCTTGTAATTTCAGGGTGATGACATATCACACAGAATTATAACTCAAATCATGATTAAAACTTCCTATACGGGGGATAATTTGAGTTGAATTAAATAATGTCCCTTTTAATGAATTGACTATTTTCTTTTTATTAGGTAATTAAATTTAGATTATTAATTTTAATTTTTTGAATGTTATAATTTGAAAACATATTAAATCAAGTATACTCTGTTCGAACCACACAAGCGATTGAAGAAGTGAGAGTTTCTTCCAGAAAGAAAGTGCTCGCCAGAGCACAGGCGACCTGGATTGCGAATTTTTACAGTCGAACCGGTATTCTCAAACATTCGAATCCATTTTCTGATCTTACACCTCTTGATTATTTCTTATGGGGATACCTTAAAGAGAAAGTGTATGTAAACAAACCACGAACTTTAGTGCAATTAAAGCACAACATTCGCACCGAAATGGCCGCCGTTTCCAGAGAGATGTGTAGACGCGTGGTGGCTAATTTCCGTTTACGGTTAGAAGAGTGCCAGCAGCGTGAGGGTCAACATTTGGAGAACATAATCTTTAGTACTTAATTTTCCAAAACCTTGTCTAAAAATTAACAAAAAAATTTATTTTTTCTGACTTCTAATTTTTTTTATTGAATCTACAAATACCCCCTACCCTTTCTGGACACCCTATATTAGAGAAAGTCGGCGAGAAAAGAAGTATGTGGAAAAACATAAAGAAGAGAAGAGATAGAATGGTAGGCCACTTGCTGAGACATGGGGGAATAGTCCGCGATATTTTGGAGGCAGAAATAGGAGTGAAAAAAGACAGATGTAGGCCTAGATTAGACTACTGCTCGCAAATAATAAGTGATGTAGGTTGTAGCACAATTAGCGAAATGCGTAGGTTAGCACAAGATAGGAGAAGCTGGAGATTAGCGTCCAACCAGTCTTAGGACTGATGACCTCATGATGATGAGTCGTTAAATATTGACGCCCTCATTTTGACGGAACACAAATGGCGAGCAGTTCGAATCCTTTAGTTCCAACTGAGACACCCTATAGGTGATATTACTTTAACAAGTAATTTAAAAATGTCTGGGTTTTATTCATAAGCGTAATGTATGACCTGAAACTTGTTCATTACGTAACCTAAACCTTTATTTCTTCACGTAAATTAGCATTACAATTTTAAAGATTATTCTTGCGACAAACAACTAATCTCAGAAAATAATTTGTATACACAGAATATCCATATTAACTAGAATGATATATTCGATAGAAGGTAGCAATAATATTTATCTTGCAAGCATAGTAATAAGCGTTTGGTAATGTAATTTAATTCCTTTACCTCTCAGAATTTGAGTTTCATGCAAACAGAAGGATCTGCAAAAAGAAGCTAATCTGTGCAAGTAAATTGAAAAGATATGGAAACGAGGAAGGCCTTACTGCTTCACAGAGGCACAGTTGAAATCTATTTACGCTCAATTTAATTTTCTCGATTTTTTTGTTTAGCCTCGGAGAATCGTAATGCTATTGACAAAAAATCTCGCCTCTAAATTAGCTTTAATAAATGGCTTATATCTAAGTATCTTATTTAAATGAGCCGTGATATTCCATCATTAATTTACTTAATTTCAAAGGGAACGTCATCCGATTAATTAGGAAGAAATAAAGGCGGAACACGCTTAGGGCTGACAACCATTTATTTACATAAAGCAACTTTATTCGTAGTTAGAATGGGAACTTTCAAGGGCAACGTCTTGTAGGTCCTCTGTTCAACTGGGAATTTCACTTCTTGAAGTAGTTTGGAACGTATACACGGAGGAAAATGAAGTCCCATCTTAGGATTTTTCACGGAAAACGTAAGGAGGTTCATGTACGTATCAAGTTGGAGAAGATTCTCAAGAGTTATAGTTCCCTGAAGTATAAGTTATTTGATGCTAGTATTCAAAATTGGTAAACTATTTAACAAGTATGTGAGAGGAGCAAGCTATATCGTAGCTAATTTAATTTTGGTAGGACTTTTTACCCATTGGATCGACTTTACCTACGTGTAGAATTATTTATTTTATAATAGTTTATAGACTAGTTAGAAAGTTTGCCTAGACAATCGTTTATTCCAATCTCATTATCGATGAGCCCATACAAATATTATGATGAATTAAATTATAAGGTAAAGGGAGGAAAAACTTTTCAAATATACAGGATGTCCACCGAATGAGTCTCTCTGAAGATTCTCAAGAGTTATAATTCCGTCAAGTACAAGTTATATGTCAGTATTCAAAATTGGGAAACTATTTAACAAGTATGTGAGAAGAGCAAGTTATATCGTAGTTAATTTAATTTTGGTAAGACCTTTTACCCATTGGGTCGACTTTACCTATTTGTAGAATTATTTATTTTATAATAGGTTATAGACTAGTTAGATAGTTTGCCTAGACAATCGTTTATTCCAATCTCATTATCGTTGAGCCCACACAAATATTAGGATGAATTAAATTAGAAGGTAAGGGGAGAAAAAACTTTTTAAATATACAGGATGTCCACCGAATGAGTCTATTAAAATAAGACTTATGTCATTATTTTAATAGATCACAGATAAATATAGATCACGTCGTATCAAAACATGACAGCACTGAGAAAAATGAAGTCCCGTCTTAGGTTTTTACACGGAAAACGTAAGGGAGTTCATGTATGTATCAAGTTGGAGAAGATTCCAAAGAGTTATAATTCCCTCAAGTATAAGTTTTTTGATGTTAGTATTCAACATTGGGAAACTATTTAACAAGTATGTGAGAGGAGTTATATTGGAGTTAGTTTAATTTTGGTAAGACCTTTTACCTATTGGATCAACTTTACCTATTTGTAGAAATATTTATAGTATAATAGTTTATAGATTAGTTAGAAAGTTTGCATAGACAATCGTTTATTCCAATCTCATTAGCGTTGAGCCCATACAAATAAGTCCTATTATGATGAACATAAATTAGAAGGTAAGGTGAGGAAAACATTTTCAAATACACAGGATGTTCACCGAATGAGTCTATTAAAATAAGACCTATACCATTATTTGAATAGATCACAGATAAGACATAAAAATTAACTCTTAACTTCTTTAAAAAATTATCAATTCTACATCGGTAGTAACTAACTTGAAAAAAAAATCATTAAACCTGACAACACTGTATAATTTATAATCAGAGTGAATACAGTATGCTAGTAAATGTAGAGATTTGTACAGAATAGGTATATTATCTGTGTTATTTTAGTATTGCAGTATTTGTAACAAAATATTTATATAAAATACCTCGTGGAGTCCTAAAAGCATGTACTTTTTCAGTTAAAAGTCAAGTTACCAAGGGATCTAAAGATTGTAGTTAATCAACGAATTGGCTACAATAGTTTGGTCACTAGGGTTCTTTCGATTTAGATATCATTCAGAATAAATACGCCTGACAACACTTGAGTTATTCACGTTTACAAAATCTTAATCTATAATTTTAGTCCAGCAGAAACAGACCAATAAATGAAACTCAATGAAGACTCACTGAAAGTAGAACCTACTAAAAGAAACACAACGAAATAATTAACAAAAAAGAACGAAAATAATTCAATTAATCAAGCACCTCCCCTGATACTATTTTCGATCAACAATCCATCCCCAACTCATCATATACTTTTCCATTCTTCCGCGTAATAAAATATAGGTCATTTTTTTAGATAGGTTACAGGTTACTTCAACTGCATATCATTAATTACACTGTTGCCATTTGCTGTTTTTGTAACGTTATCTACGATATTTATCAAGAACTTAAAATTTTACAAAGCATATTTGAAGGAAAACCAAACGTATTAGCAGGTTCATGTTGGTCTTATATACGAGAAAGTGGTTTTAGACAAGACTGTTCTTCTAATATTGTTCAAAGAGAAGCTGCACCACACGAAGTTGAATAGAAATGAAGGGTGATCACTATTTTTGTTTGTAAGTAGACACTACAGATTGTTAACGGCTTGCTAGGTCAAAATATTTATCCCAATTGTCTCGCAATTTTCTTTGGAGTTTGTTTTATCTTTGATATGATTATCGGATATTTTAATAATATTTGGTTACTGGGATTTGCGTGGACGTCAAGTGAAAGTCGCAAATGATTTTAATCAGAAGTAATCTGATTTTCCCGATATCTCATAAGATTATGTCTAAAATTAATGTACAGCTGAGGGGACTTGGATATTTTAAACCATTAAAATAAAAATACATATTTTATTACTTTTCCGTACTCAACTATACAAGCGGAAAAGTAATGTAATCGTGTAAAGAAAAATGTAAAAATTTTTTTTTATTTTTCGTTTATCGGCCACAAAACCAAAAATAAATGTTTTTTTTTAATTTTGCCTGTGTGTGTGTGTGTGTCGTCGTTGTCATCGGTATTAAAATTTCTTGTTAGCACGATAATTCAACTAAATCATGTCGGATTGATCAGGTTTTGACTGATACTGATCGGGGACGTGTCCCAGATGACACCTATTGATTTTGAGGTGGATAACACACCACCTCCTCCATCGATCGGGTTTTGACAAATTCTGATCGGAGACGTCTCTCAGACGACACCTATTTATTTTGAAGTGGATAGGACACACCCCACCCTGTCCATGGGTCATGAGAAAGCACGACGGTGGACTATTTGAGAAATTTTTTTTGTTAACAAGACAACTCAACTGAATTATGTCGGATCGATCAGGTTTTGACTAATTCTGATCGGGGATGTCCCCAAACGACACCTACTGATTTTGAGGTGGATAGAATACACTCTACCATGTTCATGGGTCATGAGAAAGCACAATGGTGGACTATTTGAGAATTTATTTTGCTACCACGATCACTCAATTAAATTGTGTCAGATCGATCGAGTTTCGACTGATTCTGATTAGGGACGTCTACCAGACGACATCTATTGGTTTTGAGGTGGATAGGACCCGCCCCACCCTGTTCATGGGTCATGAGAAAGCACGAGAGTGGACTATTCGAAAAAAGTAAAACTGTCGCATAAAACAGATGTTCTGCATTTATGTGTTGGTTTATTTTTTCTCGGCCACTCTATTTTGAGATAGAGACATTCTACGTGTGGAAAAGTCCACTTTAAGGTTTTAAAACTCTTTATTACGTGTTTATGATAATTCAATATTAAATAGAATAAAGTAAATGGAGAATATTTCCAATACTTATTTTAATTTAATGCATTTAAAAACAGTAATGCTTAAATAAAGCATAAAAACATAATAATTAGACCAAATGAACTGTTTTTTGTTTATTTTTAGTGAATAATATTCTTTTATTTAAATTATTATTGTATATTTACTGTTTTCATTAGTGATTAGTGAAGAATGATGAACAATTTTTATTAGTAGATATTCTTTATATAGGGTGTCTCAGTTGGAACTATAGGATTTGAATTACGCGCCATTTGTGTTCTGCCAAACATAGAAGGTCAATATTAAACGATTGTCATCTACAAATCATACAACGTCAATATGCCGCGATTAACAGTTCAACAACGCATAGTTTTTGTACAACTGTTTTGTGAAAGTGGCCAGAAGTGGCAAAACTAGGACTAAATGAAGCGGCTATAGAATTACCAATTGATTACTTGGATTTGTGCAACATGTGGCTTCAGCAAGATGGTGCAACAACACGTGCAACTATAACTTTATTGCATACCAATTTCCTGATTATGTTGTCCCGCGGAATGCTGACGTCAGTTATTGGCCTGGAAGATCATGTGATTTAACACCACTAGACTTTTTTCTTTGAGGTTATGTCAAAGGACAAGTGTACGCTATCTAGCCAGCAATAATCAACGACGTCAAAGCAAATAGTCAACGTGTTATTCGGGAAGTAGAGCCAGTTTTATGTGCCCGTGTCATGGACAATTTTGCTAAATTAACGACATAATGCCAGATTATTCAAGGCGGCCATGGACATAAGTGGTGACCAGTTCAAATCCCATAGCTCCAACTGACACACCATACATATCAAAAAAATCATTATCAGACGTTATATGTAGCGATAAAGTTAAATTAAATAATTCATTACAAATTCTAAATTAACACGGTAACTAATAACGTGCGCCCTCTGTTGAATATAAATATCTACACATAACGGAGATCTCTAGGTAATAATATGAAAAG
This sequence comes from Rosalia funebris, assembly GCA_037954035.1. Taxonomy (NCBI): domain Eukaryota; kingdom Metazoa; phylum Arthropoda; class Insecta; order Coleoptera; family Cerambycidae; genus Rosalia; species Rosalia funebris. The sequence continues at coordinate 41,321,758 of JAZFAV010000015.1, forward strand.
ATTTATTGGCACAAAGGTGTTTCACAGAAATAACGTCGGAGATAGCTTCGATCTCGCATTCCCACTTAATTGAATTTTTCCTTTTCACACTTGATAAAAGAAGTGAAAAGAGATATTCCCCGCTTTCCGACTACCTTATGAATAAGGAGTAAATTACAATGCGCCTACACCACCCCCTCACCCCCGAACCCCGCCAAATCTCCCACGAGTCGTTAAACTTAAATAGCGAAGAGAAACATCATTTCGTATCGCGAATAAGCGTGTGAAGAGGACCTCGGAGACGTTCTCTTATTTATTACTCTTGTGTACTGCAGAATCAATTCGGGCGCACTTTGCAGCGAGTAATTGCATTGTGTAAATTCTAAGCAGGCCGTGGGTGAGGGGTAGGCTGCGAAGCTCTAGGCGGCTGCGACTGCCTAGTACAGAGACGGATTCGTTTTATTTTGAGGCGTTTTTGCTGAGAACTATTTTAATGGTTCGCTTTGAAAACACTCCTAGATAAAAATTAACAAAACTTCTCATTATTTCTTATTCCATATACATTTAATGCTGTTTAAAGTGATTTGTAGAAGGCAATAAATCCAATTATGCTAGTGATTTTTTTAAATTTAATGTCATAAAGTGAATGAAATATTTTTTTCAGTACACTTATACTAGAAGAAATGAATCGTCTACACAACTTAAGAGAAGATGAAGCAATGAAACCGGTAACTGTGGTTAACGAAGGACGTAGCCAGCGATATATGACTAATTTGTTAGGAGTTAGTCAATCAAGAATTAATCGAGTTAAACGTCTCAATGAACTTAAAAGTTACTGCAAAATCCCAGAAGAAAGCCATAAGAAGTCTACAGATGGAAGAGATGAGCTGTATATTATGCAAGTCGCCTTAACAAACAGAGATTCTACTAGTTTAGAGCTAAGTTATGCATCTAAGCCCTAGCAGCAGCTCGAAATGTAGAAATTTATGAACAAACGGTCACGGGAGGGTTTAATGAAGGAAGATTGAACAGTAGAAGACCATCTATTCCACCACTGCTCGCTCCCCAGAAAATATAGTTACTGGACTGCATTTTGCAAGAGAACACGTAAATTGGATCGTTGACGGCTTCAGACAAAACAAAAGTAATTCTTAATTCACCAGATGGACATCAATGAGTCTGGTGGAGGTCAGGAGAGAAGTTTGTTGCCTACAATATCTCTCCGAGGATCCCATTTTGTGATGGATTAATAATGTTCTGGGGAAGAATTTGTTTCGATGGTCGCATAGAGTTGGCTCCTATACGAGGGTAATCCATGAATGCACATTTCTACGTAGAAAATATCGTAGAATTTGCGGTGTAATGTCCCGCTTTTGTTAGGAACAATTTCAACTTGTGCAGGATAACGCTCGACCCCGCGCTGCTGTAAAAGTACTGGACTACCTTCGATTTGTGAATATTCCAACTATGGAATTGCCACCAAGAAGACCAGATGTGAACCCCATAGTACATCTATGGAATGAACTAAAACGATCAGTTAGGCGCATTATACCTACCGCTAACAATCTTAGGGAACCCGAACAAGTTGTTCTGGTCGAATGGTAGAATATTCCTCAGAAAACTATTCGCCGCTTGATCAATAGCATGATCAGATCAATGAAAACAGTTACAAGAACTAGATGACAATCTACGCGCTACTTAATTCAAATTTTTATGATTTAATTTCACTTCTAATTTTCTTTCTAAAGTTTTTCATTAACACCGTTTTCATTGCATTTGAGATTGTTATTCCTTTCTGTTATTTATTCATATTTTTTCCCGATAATCATCATCATGTTGACGCTACAGCCCTTGATGGGCCTTGGCCTGCTCCAGGGCCTCTTTCCATTCGTTTCTATCTATTAGTGCTTTTCTTCTCCATTCTCTCACAGCAATGCTTCTTAGCTCTTCAACGTCGTCTAGGTATCGTAGTCTAGGTCTTCCTCTACGTCGTTGCCCTGTTGGCCTTGGAACATACATATTCTTGCAGGATGTCCCGGATCCATTCTAAGTACATATCCATCCCATCTCAAGTGACTAAGTTTAATTGATTTTACAATATGGGGGTCTTTATAGAGTTTGTACAGTTCAAAGTTGTAGCGTTTTCTCCAAACCCCGTTATCATTTACCGCACCGAATATTTTACGTAGAACTTTTCGCTCAAAACATCCCAGCAGCTCCTCACTATTTTTTGTTAGGGTCCATGTCTCAGACCCATACATAAATACCGGGCGTATAAGTGTTTTATACAATTTACATTTTGTTTGTCGAGATATGTCTCCTGATCTAAATTGTGAGGCCAGCTCAGAGGCCAACACCTATTTGCTAGGAGTATACGGTGTTTTATTTCTGCTGTGATATAATTTCGGGTGTTTACTATTAGCCTAAATAAATGAATCTCTTCTCTAATGAAATAGAGGCAAACAGCCTCTATTTGCGCTTGATCAACATGCAATATCCTCTTTTGTACTGGCTGTAGTGTACGCATATATTTGGTTTTATTTTTATTCGCCACTAAACCAATTTCTCTTGCTGCTGCATCCAGGGCCCTATATGCTTCTACGACCACTTCTGATCGACCAATTATGTCTATGTCATCGGCGAAGGAGAAGATTTGGATACTTTTGTTAAAAATTGTTCCTGCTGTATTAATTTGAGCAGATCTTATCACCTTTTCTAGAGCCAGGTTGAACAATATACATGAAAGAGCATCTCCCTGTTACAGTCCACTGTTAGTTTCAGTTACTGGGGATAGATTACTATGGATACGTACCCTGCATTCTACTTTCTTCATTATTAGCTTTGTAAGTGCTATCAGGAAGCACGGTATGCCTAATTCTTTCATTGCCTCAGAAAGTTTTCCTCTGTTGATGGTGTCATATGCTGCTTTAAAATCGACAAATATGTGATGTGTTTCTATGTTTTGTTCTCGGGTCTTCTCCAATATTTGTCTAAGCGTTGAAATTTGGTCGATAGTAGATTTACCTGTTCTGAAGCCTCTTTGGTATCTTCCAGTTAGTCTCTCTGCATAGGGTTTTAGGCGTGAGTAGAGTAATATGGAAAACACTTTATATGCAATGTTTAATAACGTAATCCCCCTATAATTTGAGCACTCCAGTATATCACCCTTCTTATGAAGGACGCATAGTATGCCAGAGTTTCATTCATTAGGGAGAGTCCCTTGTATCCAGATTTCTGAAATAAGTGTATGTATGTACTTGATTACGTTTTCTCTATCATTCTTAAATATTTCCGCCGGGAGATTGTCGGTTCCAGCTGATTTATTATTGGCAAGGGTTTGGATACTTTGTTTGACATCTAGCAATGAAGGTGGCTTTCTCTCTTCCTCTTCCACTTGTTCTTGTTCGTTTGGCTGCCTGTCTTCTTTATCGATGGTCACAGTTTCCCCTTCTGGATTCAAAAGGGTCCTGAAGTGTTCCGCCCAGTCGTCTAACACCCCTTCCTGTGATGTTATTAGGTCTCCTTCTTTACTTCTACATTGTGTTGTCCTCGGTTTCAAACCTCTTCTCATGACATTGACTTTTTGTAGAAGTTTCTGAAGAAAAAGTTTTTCCCGATAATACCATTCTAATTTGTTAAGCATTAGTTGAAATCATTTAATTATGATATCATGTAGGCACTATGATTTAAGTCTTAGAAAAAATAAAAGGAATAACGTGAAGTTTCATTAATATATTAACTTTATCCAAAAGCATATTATATACCGTTACAAAACATAGTTAAATTTTAATCACGTGGTGTAACGATATACATGGTGTTCCGCATAAAAAATACAAGTTGTAATATATCTCAAAAATTTAATTACTCAATAAAAATTTGGAATACTGAAAATTAAATAAAAAAAGGACTAAATGTGTTTTAGGTACTACAGATAAAATTAACCTAAATTTTTGTTCTAAATATATATATATATATATATATATATATATATATATATATATATATATATATATATATATATATATATATATATATATATATATTTATTTATTTATTTATTTATTTACCAGTAAAATTTACATATAGTTATATAACATAACAGTAAATTATCGCAGAGATAAACAGTTATCTGTTTGCGACACCAGTTTGCTTAAAACTAATAAAAATAATAATAATCTAAACTAAAACTATGACCCTTATGGTCGCAACGTAGACTAGAAATTTTTATTTTTATTTTCCATACAAATTACAATAAACAATTGAAAGATTGAATAAATACTTTTATGTATTACTTTTGATACATCTTTTCAAAATTGATTTATAATTCTTAGTATTGATACCCTTTAATTCATTTGGAAGATCACTATATACCTATACTATATAACTGCTTTAATATAACTATTTTATTACTTATAGCTTTGTGAGTAATCGGTACCTGTATACATTTGTTTCTAGTTTTACTACTTGAGTTAATATATTTATTCTTCAGTAGCTCGTAGTGGTAGACAAGGGATTCATACTCAAATAATTGCCTTATATTCATTGGGTTATCCTCAGTTATAAATTGATTCTTATTTATAATTTTTTAAATTCTATTTTATAACGATTGTAGTAAATTTAAAGTATTCGAATATGCACCTCCCCAGGCAGTAATGCCATAACTTATAATACTATGAAAGAGTGTATAATACAACATTCTCAATGTTCTAGTATCCATGTAACTTTTCAATTTTCTTAAAATAAAAATTAAATATTTTGTCTTATTAATTATATATTGTATATGTTGTAACCATGTCATATTATAATCGAAGATTATACCTAAATATTTTGAGTTTTGAACTCTATTTAAATTGTTTCCATTAATACTTATATTTATTTCTTTTGGAACACTGTTACAGTAATTTCCAAAAGTCATGAATACTGTTTTATTAACATTCAATGATAGTTTATTTAGTGTTAGCCATAATATATTTTGTGCAGGTATTGATTCATTTTTGTTTCCACCCCAGACCATGTATTCTCAGTAGATATTATCGCTGTATCATCTGCATATGAGACTATTGAATTATCTGACATTTCCTTAAGAAATCATTAACATATACAATAAATAGTAACGGTCCTAAAACTGTACCTTGAGGTACTCCTGTCGTTAATATTATACTTTCGCTTTTACAATTATTAATCTTTACACTTTGGTGTCTATTTTCTAGGTAACTAGTGATCAGTTTGTTTGCTGTTCCTCTAATTCCATAGTTATATAATTTATCTAATAAAATTCTATGATTGACTGTATCAAATATATATATATATATATATATATATATATATATATATATATATATATATATATATATTATAATCCACTAATATATAGAAATATTAGTGGATTCGGCTGCGTTTCCTGCTTTTACCCTTAAGCACAGCCAACTTTGAAATACTATTATTTAATAGACGTTTTCTTTTTAATGTTTACACTATGTTTTAGGGTGTTTCTTTGTCACACAATGCAAAATATTTAAATATCGTACCCTCTATTGGCGTTATATATATATATATATATATATATATATATATATAAACATCCCAAAACATAGTGTAAACATTTAAAAAAAACGTCTATTAAATAATAGTATTTCAAAGTTGGCTGTGCTTAAGGGTAAAATCAGGAAACGCAGCCGAATCCACTAATATTTCTAAAGCCACGTAGTCGCTTTTACGCTCCCAAGACGAAAACTCTATTTGGCAATTTTTCCGGGGTCCGAAAGATAAATGGCATCAATGATTGTCGTTCGGGTTTCTAGGGGAAAACGGCACCCTTCGTTGAATCTTTGATCTGACCTATCTATCAAGCTGGGGCGCTTTTTGCCGGACACTATCCCTGTCGCTCAGGAAACAATTACAGTAACTGTTCTGTCATTCGCCAGTATTAACAATGGATGTTTGTGCATTTCTTCTCATTGGGTGGATGCGCAGACATGATTTAGATGCTTGGAGATATTAAAAAACTCTTACATTACGATCGTCCCTATTATTCCCCTAACTTTAATAAAATTTGTAACTGATACGTTAGTTTCATAAAGATCAAGTAAGATCTGTTATAACTTAAGATTACATTAATTTCTGTCGAAAATATGTCTTCAATATATATTCATCAGGTTCGGAAAACTCACTTTCTTCACGTGCTTATGTGTTAAGATCCCTACAGATTTAGGATTACCAACAGGATTCAGTTCGTAGCTAATATTTAGCGAAATATGACGATTCTGTAACTTTCGGTGAAATTTTATGATTTAACAATAACATTGTGAAATTTATTCTACAACTACCAGTGTGTTATTTATGATTGCTTTGGGATACGTAATATATGCTTTGGTATGATGTGTAATCATTATTCCTAACCATCTTGTGACTTTAATACTAATCATCCCCGATTTTTTTTAATATCAAACGGATTTATAAAATGATGACAAGGAAGATATAGAAGTATAGAACATCTTCAGGACCATCAGTTTCACTAATATTAGCGAATTTGTTCATAAAAATTGTGGTTATCGTAGGTAGATAACACATTCATTTTCTGATTACATGAATCATAAGTTTATTTTTTCAACTTAATTTTATTTTTTTTTTTTTTGAAAAGGGATCCGTCACGGGTAGGATTCGACACTTGTCCCAGATGGAATCCGAACGACAGACAGCTGTTTCGAACTTATTAGTTCTCATCAGTGCCGTACACGGTACACCGATCCAGGACAAATGCCGAAACAAATCCATGGGGTTTTCATCTAAATCGATAAGATCTATGTCTGTAACTTATAAGTTGATTTGTTTCGTCATTTGTCCTGGATCGGTGTAGCGTGTATGGCACTGATGAGAACTAATAAGTTCGAAACAGTTGTCTGTCGTTCGGATTCGATCTGGCAAAAACGTCGAATCCTACTCGTGGCGGGTCCCTTTTCAAAATAATTCTGGTCGTGCAGAAACACGAGAAAGGTTTCGAGGATCGCTGTTAGGTATAATTCAATGCCTGGCGGGGTTTTAGCCCGAGGAGTAGTTGTTTCCTACAGTGATTATGTAATAGCCTTACTATTCGGGAACCACTTGATAACCGGTTTGCGGTTTGGTGGTTCCTTTCTCGATTCCCGACTTATAAGTTACAGACGTTAATTTTATTCGTTATATGAATATCGAATGAAGTCACCATTAGGTTTATGATGGAGAAAGAAATATGAAAAGAAAAGAAATATGGAATTTTGCCATTCCTAGATATTCATACTATTGGAATATACATACAAAGCAATAAACTAGCATATAATGGAATAAAACGCAACTCAAGTGTTAAACGTTACATACATGATACGTTACACCTCACCATGATTTACAATAGCAGATTTCGTTAAGAAAACGATAATACGATATTTGATGGCAAAGACAAGATAAAGATCATCCAACAAGCTTTAGAGAAGAATGGATACAAACAAAGATGCATACATCAGGTAATAACGAATCATGAAAGAAGCAAATAACTTATACTTGTCTAACAACATAACTAAACAACTAACATAAAGATAATGTTTTATCATAATATTATTTTTAGGGACAAATTTATGTTATCCACTCTAGGAAGTCTGAATTCATTGGGCCGTTGCTTGATGAAAATCCATATTTATACAAAATTAAAACAATCACTGGTTATATTTTCACTTTTTATTTGTTAGAGCCACTGTGTTGGCGAAACAATTGCTATGTTTAACAAATAAGAAGCAAAAATCTAACCAGTGAATGTTTTAACTTTGTACAATCTAGGAATGTTTAACAGAGATAATATTAATTGCTGGGCTAGATAACATCATAGATTGTTATGCGAAAGTGGTATTCAGGAACATTTTGGAGTAAACTTTTGGCTAATAGGATTTGGAATTTTTCCAAAACCAAATAAAGGGTGGTCCAACCATAATGCACGATGTTAATTGTAAATAAAACAAACAGCTTTCAGAGAATTATCGTAATATTTTTTATTATAATAGAAGGATCTATGACAACTATGTGTGAAACAAAATATCGGCCAAATGCTCGCCACGGCTTCGGTGGCGTGCCTCTACCCGATGGTCCATATTTTCAATGACTCTGAGATATAATTGAGGTTCAATGTCGTTAATGTGCCGAATTATCTCATCCTTTAGCTCTTGAATTGTTCTTGGCTTATTGACGTACACTTTTTCTTTTAAATATCCCCAAAGAAAGAAGTCCAACGGTGTCAAATCAAATGATCGTGGCGGCCAATTAACATCGCCACGACGTGCGATAACACGGCCATTGAATTTCTCGCGCAAAAGTGCCATTGTTTCGTTGGCTGTGTGGCAAGTGGCACCATCCTGTTGGAACCACATATCGTCCAGGTTCATATCCTCAATTTCTGGCCACAAGAAGTCCGTTATCATCTCGCGATAACGTGTCACTCTTTGTGGATGCATCGGCTTTTCAACAATTACTCGTGGATTCTCATTTGCCTAAATACGGCAATTCTGCTTGTTAACGAATCCACTGAGGTGAAAGTGTGCCTCGTCGCTGAAAATGATTTTCTTTGTAAAGTCACCATTCACTTATGTATGTTCAACCAACCATTCGGCGTATTGACGACGCTTGAAATGGTCAGTAGGCTTCAGCTCTTGAGTTAATTGAACCTTGTAAGCGTGTAAATTCAAATCTTTATTCAAAATTCGCATCATTGATGTTCGTGAGATGTTCAATTGTTGGGAACGACGACGAGTCGAGGTTGACGGCTCTTCTGCTACACTATCGCGAACAACAGCAATGTTTTCCGCAGAACGAACTGGGCGAGCATGCACAGGTGTTTTCACATTTCCTACAGACCCGGTTTGCTGAAATTTGCGCACAATTCTCCCGATTGTGGACACATTTGGTCGATTATGCTGACCAAAAAAGTCACGAAGTGCACGAAATGCATTTTGATTTGAACGCCCATTTTCGTTAAAGGCTTCAACAATCTTAACGCTATACTCAATTGTGTACCTCTACATAGTTGAATTTGTCAAACACTGAAACAAAGAAATGTCAAATTAAGTTGGGCAAGAAACTTGACGTTATGGTGTGACTCACAGTTAACATCGTGCATTATGGTTGGACCACCCTTTAGAACATTTTGTAAACAAGTAATTTCAAGAAAAAGAAAACCTAATTTATCAACCATAAGATGCCTATAATTAATGAGTTGTGGAAAATTCTTTGAATGGACGATTTGGTGAGATCTGGTTAGGAACCAAAGCACCAATCGGGTGGCCAGCAAAACCACCTTGCTTAACTCTGTCGGATTTTCTAATATTAAGCTTTTTAAATGAAGTAGTATATGCAACTCCTCCACTAACACTAAGAATCCTGTTTAGTAGAATTAGGATTATTAAGAATGAGTAAGCTTTTACGAAACCATCTCACAGAAAACACTAGAACAGTCGGATTGTGTTAAGAATTACCTTATCTTTAACACAACGTATAGACTATTTAATTGAATGATATTTTTACTAGTTTTGTTTATCTACTTATCCAAGATTATTAAACTAATACTATTAGAAAAAAAACACTGTGTTTAAACCCAAAATAGATAACGAAAGTGCATGGTGTTAGACATGTATCTGCAGGTAATTAACACATATTAAAGGCTAGTATTACCAATTAGTATTAGCTACTGTGCTGTCAAGATAACTCAGTTGGTTAGAGTTCGTTATGTGACAAATGCAACGAATCACTGACTACCATTTTTTTTGGTTCGAATCCAAACACTAGCACTGGCATTGTTGGTAGAAATGGATATTGTTCACGTTTATTCTATCTGTGTCTCTCACCCAGGCCGTTGGATTTGGGAAATTGTCTAATTTATATGGCGTTCTATATTTGTTTGTTATATTTATATTAAGTGAGTACCAATTCCTATTCAAAATCACAGGAAAAATTAAAAAATAAAAAGTCCATCTAGTGTATACACATCAAATATTGCCATCTAATTATTTTCAGTTACACCAGGCTGTCCCGGAACTGTAAAACCCGATTTCGTCCTTATTAGGAACCATCAAGCAACCGGACTATGCCTAGCGTTTTGGGAATATCAGACGAGTCTTGTACCAAGCTGGCATGAGAAGTACGTGTAACAGTACAGGCTTTCACGTGACACCACGTGAGGGGGTAATCAAAAGAATTACAGCCATCTATTTATGAAGTAACATGGCTTCTCGCAATTAATACTTTGTCGTGTAGGAGACAGATGGCGTTCTGAAGACTCAAGACTCAGAGTCTTGAGTCTTGAGTCAATAATATTCTCAGACCGCCGGGATGTTCGATATCCAGCTCAACAAGAATAGGAAAAAGTCTCAAATCTGCGATGTCGGACCATCCACGAGGTGCGCAGTAAATCGCCTGGTCTTTCAGTCGAACTGAAACCCTTTCAGAATGAACATCAATGAATTTATATGTACACAGAGTTCGACCTGGTTTCGCGTAAAGCGTATCCTTTTCGCTCCGAATGCTGCCTCACTCTTTCTTCTACGCATACCTAGAAAATCTCACACTTTTTTCCATTCTTGAGAGAGATACTTACACTCATGATTTCCAATAAGGATGTTTTTATTGCTGTTTCTAATACAATCGCGATATACAGTTTCGGAGCAGCCTGTTGTAACTGAGAAAAATTATATGGAAATAATTCTTGAGATTGCTCTCTCATATAGTGTCATGTGATGTTGCGTTAGAAAAGGAAAATAGCGTTTCTTCCCGTAGATAATCTGCCTACTCTACGACAAGGTAGAGCAGGCAGATGGCGCTTGCCAAATTTCTACCATTGATAAGGTCATATTATAATATTGCCAACCTAAACTCATAAAGCTATCTCTGTAACATATCACTCAATGTAACATATCACTTAATATCACGAAAAATCGACTCGATAGCTGCACTTAGAGCAAAGACGGCTCTGTCGATTTCCCGCTATTCTTATAAGAAGTATTCGGTATCATCAGCGTCACTGCACCCCAACCCCTCGACGCCCAGAACAGCATATATTTTATCGCCGCTTTTTCATTTTAGGCAAGTCAAGAAAGAGACTGCCGCCGACGTTACGCCCCTATACAACTTGTCTTCTAGACGAGTGTTTTCTATTTTTTCACAGCTTATTGTGCCAGCATTTTCCTCCGTCTCGCAGACTGGTCGTATGAGAAATTCCCTTTTTATTTTTCAAGTATGCGCTGCCGAGTTTTCTAGCCTCTTGCCTTGGTTTTATGATATATACAGGGTGATTTGGTGACATCATTTTGTAGGCATATATGTGTGTATTTATCAGATTTCATTCTTTAATTAATAAGTTTTAAAACGATGCCGACAATGTAAGGAAATTTTAGTCAAACTGTTATCGAACATTTCTATTCGATTAAATCTCCTAATTATTCGATAATATTTATTACTTCATCAGTGAGTAACTCGAAATCAGTCTATCTCAAACAAGTGAAAAGAGAATATCGAATTTATTTTAGTTTTAGAGTAGTGGATGAAAATAAGAGTTGGGCTCCAAATATAGTGTGTAGGTAAATGAAAAAAATCCGTTGAACGTTTAAAAAATGGAAGAAAACAATGTGTGCAAGTTTGAACTTCTATGTTATGGACACAGTAGTGAAAGAAACCATTTCGATAATTGTTATTTTTGTATAATAAAAATCACTGGCTTCGAAAAAAGAAAATCGGAATGAAATTAAGTACCACAATATAGATTTAGAAAGAAAGCCTTTACCCCCACAGCGAAGCTATCCCAATTCCAGCACTACATACGTGGAGATTTTTCGGATCACAAAATTCTGATGCTTTAGCGCATTGCGAAATGGGTGACCTCCATCTTGAATTTGGCGGACCTTTGGTCGTCAAACGACCCCAAGCTCCTAGTCAACAGAAATTGAATGACTTTATGAGATACCTCAAACTGTCAAAATTGTCATCCGAATAGTTAGCTGCAATACTGCGTAAAAAAAATGTATTACTAACTGGAATAAGTGTCAGTTTACCGTTAAAGGGAGAAGGATCTACTGCACTTTTTCTACAAAGAACATGAATTAATGTTCTGCAGTGACATATGGGACCTCATGGGGAAAATGGGACACTCAAATTACAGTCCTGCTGATTGGCGACACTTCATAGTCTCTCTAAGCGAAGTTTAAAGTGTGTTCTTCCATAATACCAATCAACACGGTTGATTGTAAAGCGACCAATTGTAGTACCAGTCAACACAGTTGATTGGTACTACATACAATTGGCCACTTTACTTCTATGAAAGAAGAAAACGATTCTACTCGTACACTTCTGAGTAAAATAAAATATGAGGAACTTCAGTAGGTCATTTGTGTAGACCTGAAGATGGTTAACTTTTTGCTTGACCAACAGTGTGGGTATACTAAATATCTGTCTTCTTTGCCTCTGGGATAGTTGCTGGGTAACTCAGCATTAGACTCGAAAAGAATGGCCTTCAAGAGAACTAACCGTTGATAAAAATAACGTCCTTAACAAACTTCTGGTCGCCAGAGACAAAATACTATTGCGCACAAAATAATACCGCGCCACTCCACATCAAACTTGATTTGATGAAGCGATGGAAAAGATGGACATGTCTTCTACTTTTTACAACAAAAAATTCCAGGCCTAAGTACAATACAAGTCAAACATAAGATGAAAACTCGAATATTTGGCAGTACTCAAATAAAAGATCTTAATTTTACCGCTACTTCGGAGGGGGATGAACTGCTTGCTTGGAATTCCTTCGTGAAGGTCATACAAAACTTTTTAGGTAACAGAAAATCAGATAGCTACGTAGTTTTTGTTGAAGATATGCTCAGCAATTTTAAAAAAATGGGCTGCAATATGAACATCAAGGTGCACTATATTTTCAGCAGTCTTGATCGGTTTACATATAACCTGGGTGAGTTCTACGAGGAGCATGGCAAACATTTTCACCAGTACCTAAAAATAATGGAGATACGTTATCAGTATCGATGTGATAGTCATATGATGGGTTCAGTTACTGTTGTAGTATACAGAAGGACCTACCCCAGTCACCGCATAACAGAAAATCATTGAGAGATAAATAATATTATGTTTTTAATTTTTATTGGGTACTTTTCTTAGTAGCAATATTGACGTTATTTTATTGTATTGAACATAATGTTATATTTCATGTCCATAAAGTCTCTTTGGTTTGAGGTTTGGCACATATTTTTGCCTAATTATTGCCTGATTTTCTTGGCCACATTTCTCTCGAGTTTGTGCTTTGTATATGAATATATTTAAAACATCATATCTCCCTCATTACTGGTGCTAGAAATCTACGGTTCATTGTATTCAATGCAGAAATGTCAGCTTTAAAAGACACTGTTTTATTTTTGTTATATTTTTTCACCAGGCCTTACTTTTGTTGAAATTTAATTAAATATGCCCAGAAAAGTTGTGAGTAACGGGGCTTAAAACAGCCATAACTCCTAAACAACTCATTCAATTATCTGGGACTATTACTTTTCCGCACTCAACTATACGCGGAAAGTAATGTAATCGTGTAAAAAAATTGTTTCTATGATTTATTTTTCGTTTTTTGGCCTAAAAACAAAAAAAAATGGTTTTTAAATAATTTTGCGTGTGTGTGTGTGTCATTTTCGTTGTCGTTGTTGTCATCGTTGTCATCGTTGTCGTCGTTATCGTCGTTGTCGGCATTAATAAAATTTCTTGTTAGCACAATAACTCAACTAAATCGTGTCGGATCCATCGGGTTTTGACTGATTCTGATCGGGGACGTCTCCCAGACGACACTATTGATTTTGAGGTGGATAGAACATACTCTACCGTGTACATGGGTCATGAGAAAGCATAATGGTGATCTGGACATAGATGTCGTCTGGTATACGTCTCTAATCAGATTCAGTCGAATTCCGATCGATCCGACACGATTTAATTGAGTGATCGTGCTAACAAAAATAAATTCTCAAATAAAACAAATTTTTTTTAGTAACATCGACATCTATTGATTTTGAGGTGGATAGAACACACCCTACCTTGTTCATGGGTCATGAGAAAGCACGATGGTGAAATATTTGAAAAAAGTAAAACTGCCGCATAAAACACATATTTTGCATTTATATGTTGGTTTATTTTTTCTCGGACATTCAGTTTCAAGATAGAGATGTTCTATATGCGAAAAGTTCGTTTTAAGGTTTTAAAACTGTTTATTTTTTATTGGATTCAGCACATCAAGAACCTTTGAAAATGATACCCCATCAACCTCAGACAAAAAAACTACATTTCGAACTTTTATAAACCAAAATTACTAAATTTGGTCATATTCTGAAATCCTGTAGTGATAGAGAAAACGGACTTCGGTTTCGTGTTCAGTGGTCCAAAAAACCCTAAATCCACCTCTCGTATCCTCAGAACGTAGAGTCAGACTGGAAACCTGTGTATAAGTATGTTATACTTCTGTGTTTAGAATGAAGTAGATATTCATTTTTAGTACAAAAATGTCAGGGGTGTAATTGCTAAGAAAAGTTAGGAGTAGTTTCATAAGGGTTGAAAACACAGGAATGTTTTTAATTGTAAATAAACAATTTAAAATAGTTCTTAGTTCATATTTTTATCGTATCAAATAATGGATATATTGGTTGTAAATAAATGTAACACTGTATAGTATAAAGGAATAAAGGGCCTAATACAAAACACTACAGAACTCATGATGGTCCATTTAAGCTGAGTACGGTAATATCGTTGACTTTAAAAACACATCTTTCATATAAAACTCCATCTAAAATATTTAAGTTTACAACACAATAATTTATGATTTATTGTATGAAACAAATTCTAAATTTAAGTTTATTATAGAATTAAGACTGTTATCTAATATTTTTACAAGTGGAGACTGTTACCATGGTAAAGTTATTGTCAGTTGTTAATTATTGTATTTCAGTCGTTCGCAATTCCCTAAACTCCCCCGTTAGCACATCTCGAATCCAAAGAAGTTAATTTAGCATACAAAAACTGTATTCGCAAAACTTATTACTTTAATAAAATCTTTCTTCTCGCGCTCCGAGTCTCGATGTTGTTTTGTACATGAGGCACTACATCCACCGAGTCTTACAGCTTAATTAGTATTCACGTTTGTGCCCGCTTTCATATCGCACTTCGGTTATATTTCTTGTTGCGCCTTTACAATGCAATGCATAATTCACTTCATTACTTTACTTGTCGCATTCAATGGAGTTACACAGGGAGCGCTGCGGCCGACAAAAAGGAAAAGTCGCGCACAAATTAAGTTGGAGCGGTCTTTACTTTTTTCCGCCGTTTTGAGAGGCGGACAAAGGGGTGTTGTGTCGGGGAGTAATGTATTCGGTGGGTGATTATCTAGCATATAGAAAAGCTAAAGCAACGATCATCGTTGCTTTAGCTTTTGTGGAAGAAATGACTTTAGGCACTAAATTTCTGTACAATAACAAGAAATATCTTGAGTTTATTACGTTATACAGTGCTATTCAAAAGTCCCCTCCCCCCTCCTCTTATCTTTGGAACGATTACACATAAACTAGTGAAATTTGGTAACTGAATATTAAGGGTTGTAAACTTCCCTACTAGTGATGATAGATGACGTATGCGTCAAAGATGACGTCACAAGGTCACTGTGACCAATAATTTTAAATGGAACCCTATGGCAAGCGATACCTCCTTTAAAAGATATCGAAAAAACCTATTCAATGATACTAATATTGTGTCTGTTTACGGCAGTTTTGATAACTGGCTTTCAAAAACCGGAAAGCTGTGATGAATTAAATCAGTTAATAAAATTTAAAATTCAAGCTCCGCCACTGGATAGTTGGATAGTAAATAATCTGACGTTTTTGCAAGTCTCTCCAATTTGATGTTTTTTTAGCTGTCAAAGTTTTTAAACATTTAATAATTTGTGTATTGTTGATCGAACGTTTAACTGTTTTAGTACCTTGTGGTAATTTTAAAATATTTGTACATTCAATAATTTGTTAAACTGTTGTGAGCTGAACGTTTAAGTGCTTCAAGAAGAGAAATGGTACGTGTTTTAGGTGATAAAGTAGCAGCGATCCTAATACTTGGTGAAACTGGAGAAAATATTCATGCAGCAGAACGCATTTTTAATGAAAGGTTTCCCGATCGCCCAGTTTCGAGGACTTTTTTGAGAGAGCTTCTTCGTAAGTTTAAAACAACGGGTAGTATTAATGATGCAAAACGATCTGGCAGACCACAAATTTCTGATGAGAAAAAAATTGATATACTGGCAGAAGTAATAGTAAATCCTACTTCTTCAACAACTCAAGTTGCATCAACCTGTGAAGTCAGTCAAACTACAGTGCACAGGGTGTTGAAAAAAAACAAATTTCACCCATACAAATTAAAAATGGTTCATCAACTCTCAGACGACGATCCAGACCGAAGACTGCAATTTTGTGAAAATATGGAGACTAAAATTAACCAACAGCCAGACTATGTCAAAACAATTTGTTTTAGTGACGAAAGTACTTTCTATCTAAATGGAAATGTAAATACACAAAACGTGAGATATTGGAGTGACGCAAATCCTCACATGTTTCGTGAAACACATACTCAGTATCCCGAGAAGGTCAATGTTTGGGCAGGTATACTGGGAAACCACATCGTTGGGCCTGTTTTTTTAAATACCAACTTAACCGGTGAGGTATATCTGCAGATGTTGCAAAATGCAATAGAACCGTTAATCCTTGAAATTTTGGAAGATAATCAAGATGAATTCGACATTTTGGAAATAACATTCCAACAGGATGGTACTCCTCCACACTATTACGGTGCAGTAAGACGATATTTGGATGAAGAATATCCTAGTAGATGGATTGGACGACGAGGTTCAATGGAATGGCCGCCTCGATCACCGGACCTCACACCTTTAGATTTTTTTCTGTGGGAGTATCTCAAATCGAAGGTTTGCGCCACTCAGCCTGACAATATTGATGTTTTAAAATAACGTATTGTTACAGAATGTAGGGCTATTTCCGCAGACACATTTGAAAAAGTACAAGAAGAGTTTCGCAATAGGATGTTTTACTGTCAGGAAGTAGATGGAGCTCACTTCGAACAATTACTATAAGTAGGTACTGATTCTTGAATCTGTAATTAAAATTATTATCCAAGTTTACTGATTACTGATTTAATCCATCAAAACTACCATAAATACAAACAATATCATTGAATACGTTTTTTCGATACCTTTTAAAAGAGGTGTCGCTTGCCATAGGGTTCCATTAGAATTATTGGTCACAATGACCTTGTGACGTCATCTTTGACGCATACGTCATCTATCATCACTAGTAGGGAAGTTTACAACCCTTAATATTCAGTTACCAAATTTCACTAGTTTATGTATAATCGTTAAAAAGATAAGAGGGGGGGGGAGGGGACTTTTGAATAGCACTGTATATATTTTTTATCAAGTCATATTTTATTAGAAAACAAAATTAGTACTTATATATGGACAGACTCAAATTTTTAATGCCATTAATAGAATTGGATACTTTGGATACTCCAAATTAGCGGAATGTAGCGCAAATAGTGATCCCAAAACTAGGAAAACCTGCAGATGAGGCAACATCGTACAGACCTATTAGTCTACTTTCGATATTGTTAACCTTCCGTCGGGCGCAGTCTGAACCCAAATATATTCGGGCGCAGTGCATCTGAGAGATCCCGTATCAAATATTACACAATTTAGATTTTAATGAGATGAAGACTTAATTAAACGCTTATTATAATTAACACAATACAATAATAAATATTTCACACTAGTTCTTAATAGCAATAATTAAATTTACACAAAGGAACTTATTTAACGTTGTAAAGCAATAAATTTGGAAGATTATTATAGGAGAACCAGCTATTGACAAGTATTTTTCTGTTTTAGGGTCAAAACACAACCAATTTCAATACTAATTTATGTATTGTTCAATACATAAATTAGTATTGAACAATATTTTGAATACAGAAAACAAATCGCCTATTTTTTCATGTAACAGTCATAAAGTTATAAAGGGTGGTCCAACCATAATGCACGATGTTAATTGTGAGTCACACCTTAACGTCGAGTTTTTTGCCCAACTTAATTTGACATTTCTTTGTTTCAGTGTTTGACAAATTCAACCATAGAGAGGTACACAATTGAGCAGCGTGTTAAGATTGTTAAAGCCTTTTACGAAAATGGGCGTTCAAATCAAAATGCATTTCGTGCACTTCGTGACTTTTTTGGTCAGCATAATCGACCAAATGTGTCCACAATCGGAAGAATTGTGCGCAAATTTCAACAAACCGGGTCTGTAGGAAATGTGAAAACACCTGTGCATGCTCGCCCGGTTCGTTCTGCGGAAAACATTGCTGTTGTTCCGCGATAGTGTAGCAGAAGAGCCGTCAACCTCGACTAGTCGTCGTGCCCAACAATTGAACATCTCACGAACATCACTGATGCGAATTTTGAATAAAGACTTGAATGTACACGCTTACAAGGTACAATTAACTCAAGAACTGAAGCCTACTGACCATTTCAAGTGTCATCAATACGCCGAATGGTTGGTTGAACAGACAGAAGTGAATGGTGACTTTACAAAGAAAATCATTTTCAGCGACAAGGCACACTTTCACCTCAGTGGATTCGTTAACAAGTAGAATTGCCGCATTTGGGTAAATGAGAATCCACGAGTGATTGTTGAAAAGCCGATGGATCCACAAAGAGTGACTGTTTGGTGCGGTTTATGGGCTGGCGGCGTCATCGGGTCGTACTTCTTCGAAAATGAGGTCGGTCAAGCAGTTACCGTGAATGGTGTTCGCTATCGCGAGATGATAACGGACTTCTTGTGGCCAGAAATTGAGGATATGGACCTGAACGATATGTGGTTCCAACAGGATGGTGCCACTTGCCACACAGCCAACGAAACAATGGCACTTTTGCGCGAGAAATGCAATTGCCGTGTTATCTCACGTCATGGCGATGTTAATTGGCCGCCACGATCATGTGATTTAACACCGTTGGACGGGGATATTTAAACGAAAAAGTGTACGTCAATGAGCCAAGAACAATTCAAGAGCTAAGGGATGAGATAATTCGGCACATTAACGACATTGAACCTCAATTATGTCTCAGAGTCATTGAAAATATGGACCATCGGATAGAGGTATGCCACCGAAGCCGTGGCGAGCATTTGGCCGATATTTTGTTTCACACATAATTGTCATAGATCCTTCTATCATAATAGAATATACTAAGATAATACTCTGAAAACTTTTTGTTCTATTTACGATTAACATCGTGCGTTTTGGTTGGACCACCTTTTATTAAACTATTGGAATTAAGTTCATTTCTAATAGTTCAATTAATTAAAATTTCAACCGATGTTATGTGTAAATTTTAAACACTATTTTTCGATAACATGTAGAACTAAAATAAATTTAATAACAGGGACGAGTTTTTTTTCTATTTGATCATTTAATGTGATATCAAATTTCTTTGCTTTATTAATTTCTAAAGATTCC
The DNA here is from genome assembly GCA_037954035.1 of Rosalia funebris. Taxonomy (NCBI): domain Eukaryota; kingdom Metazoa; phylum Arthropoda; class Insecta; order Coleoptera; family Cerambycidae; genus Rosalia; species Rosalia funebris. The sequence goes on from JAZFAV010000015.1 coordinate 41,341,339, forward strand.
AATAAATTTAATTTTAAACCTTTCCAAACATTTTCCAAACAATACTTTCTAAATGTTTAATAAGTAAAATGTGAAAATCTAACCAGCAAAAGTTCTAATTTTGTATAAATATGAATTTTCATCAAGTAACGGCCCACTCAATTCAGAATTTAATAATTATGTTTGACGAAGCTACAATCCTAGCGAATCCCTAACGAAATGACTGATACATTCTTCTTAACAATTTCATCAGAATTAGTTAGAAGACGATTTATGTTGGCTCGTCTAATAATCTTGACTGAAGTTTTCTTTAGATTGAACATCAAACAAGTATCCATTTCCAAATTTCCAGATAATAACATAAAGATACTTAAAAGTCCCTAAAAACTATAATAAAGAATATGATCCACACCATATGCGTTCTGCGTATACATTTCACTTTCTGTGTACTGCTGCTTTTTGATTTCTTGACCCTAGACATGAATTATATTTCACTTACATTTTATTTCGCGAAATTTTGGTCTATTAAAATCAAATAAAAAGTATTTACTATTATGTTTAGGTTTTAACAACCATCTTCAGAGAAACTATAGTAATTTATAAAATGTAAACTATTTTCTGAGTTAGGTATTTCATAGAAATAACTTATGCTATTATTTTTCATAAAAATTACTCTGAAGTAGAAGACAGTTTACTTCATTTAATTACTTTTAGCGAAGTTACTTAAAATGAAATAATATAGTTTTTATTTTTATGTTTCAGTTTTCATAAATATCTTTAGTGAAACTAAACAATAATTAATAAGGTGTAGACTATTTTCTAAATTATATTGTAATGTAACAATTGTAACACCAAAATATATTGGACAAATTAAAAAGGCAATTATAAGTAGATTAAAAGAACATACGCCTTTCTTAAAATATGGAAGAGTATAAAACTTTTTCATTACGCACTATGCTCTTGATAATACGGTATATAACGATGTTAAAGGTTCTGTAAACTCGAAGATTACTTCCTTGGGGTTTACTAATTAGGGAAAAATGCAATTATGTTGAATCATAAATAGAGACAGGGGTAAGTTAATATTTTAGTTTTAAGCGTCTCCTGATGATGCCAACTTCAGATGGTGACGTGCATCGAGAATAATGTAGAATTGTTTTAGTGTTTCGTATAACATTATTTTTTAAAGTTAAGAATTCACTACACCGATGGAAAAACTCCTGGCTAGGCTAGGAAGCTGGAATGGTGGAGGTCCACCAACCCCATTTCCAGTTTGTACATACACTGCTTTAGAATTAACGTCGGATAATAAACTGCATGTTATGTACATTTTGTAATATTCGGAGATACTATTTTTATTTTTTTTTAATCCCGACAGTGACTGAAATTAGATAGTTCATTAGCAACTTTTTAATTAACAATTTAAAATAAATTCGAAATTTTCAAACGTACTCATTTGCGCTCGGTGCGCATTCCGCTCTGTCGAGCATTTTTAATTTTTTCGTTGCTTTTTGTCGCGATGTACTACACGCGGCATTATTTGTTAAATTTATTTTTCGAATAAAATTCTACATTTGCTTCACAAGTCTACACTGATACTAATTACAATACATTATTAAGTTTTTGTTAATGTATGAGAACTAACTTTCTAGAGAAATATGCCAACTATACTGCCAAACATTGAACTATACTTGGTTTCTTTTGGGATGAATCCCACGTCGATTTGGAATATAGTACCAAAATTTCGCTATTCTTTGCAAGCAACTTCATCAGGAAAATTATCTGACTAACTGCTATGCCAAGATTGGTAATCATCAATTGTCCTAAGTCCTGCATTAAAATTCCAATTCGATGAATGATCCATTTGGAATCAAGAACAATTCATCATCCACAAATATTCTGTGTAAATTTCAATTTTCAATTAAAATTCGTAAGTATGTCAATTCTTAATTGTAAAATGACATTATTTAACTAGAACTTTATACTCTTTTTTAAACTACAGCTACCCTTTTAAAATTTTTAAATATATTGTGAGAGTGGGTGTGGTACCTCATGTTATATGCTTTTTAGTTTTTTTTTGTGTTTTCATTATGAGGAAAATTAAGTTTGATTATTTAAGAATATATTTTTATGCAGTCAAGTAAATTTTGTACTCAAGAAACTTTAAATTGTTTTGCCTATCTACCAAATATTTCTTAAATCCGATGATCTTATGTCATTCATACAGATGTAAATCCAAAACAAGTTCCTTCAATTATATAAATCCGAAACAGATTCCCTCAACTATCACAGTAAATGATTTATAATGTTTGAATTGAATCTCTAACTAAATATTCTCAAAAATAGTTACTCTGATAGTTGACAAAGAATCTATTTTGAGAATATTCATTTAGTGGAATAAAATAAACATCTGTCAATACTCACCCCCATTATTTTTCAGTGAGAGATACTATCTCAAGACAAGAAACACGTAAATTTGGATATCGAAGGCAAAGTTTAAAACCAGATTCAGTTGCAATTTAGGTGTTATCCTCTCACCTCTAACTACTTCCACCTAAAAATTACCCTTTGTCACACTATTTTGTAATACATAATTTCAAAGGTCTTAAAAGATATGACTTGATTCTGTTTAGAGCATTGGTTATGGTATTTGTAAAATACAAAAGCAATAATGGTATAAATTTACTTTTCAAAACACGATTTGAAACCTGACTTGATTAAATGCTCAAAACTCCCATCATTTTTGGGAACACAAAGGTACTGGGTTAGTCACCTAAAATTCACCCTCCCTTTATTTCTCTTAATTTCAATCGAATTTAAAAATTCAAACAAGGATTTTACATGATTTTTTATACATTTTTTGAATATTTAAACAAATTTTCAAAACCTCTGCAAATTGAAAGGGGGCGAACAATTCTTTATTTTTTTTAAATGGAACACCCTGTATTTTTTTACTTAAAAAAGTTACCCACAGTTTTTTGATCACAAAAATATATAATTGTTATATCTTGGTAAGTATAGTTCTTGAGATATTCATACAAATATATAGTCACATCACAGGAATAAGTTTGGCATAAGACCATAAATCAGGAGAGCTATGTTTTTGAGATATACCGACACATCTTGTTTTTTAAGAAAAAAAGTATGAAAACTCTTTGATGCGGCAACACATAATAATTATAATAAACAAATAAACCTTTATTAAAATGACAACAACAAAGTTTAGTGAACACAAAACATAAATAACGAAATAGTGATAAAAAAAAACAATGCGCAACAATAAATAACATAAAACCAATGAACTTTATTAAAATTAAACATATCTATACGTTCTCCACGTATCCTCCGTTTCTATCAAGGCACAGTTGGCATCTTTTAATAAATTCATTTCTAACGTTTTCAAATAAATGAACATTTTGCCGCAAATTTTCTATTTCTTGACTGATACAGTCCTTCAACTCATCCGAGTTATTATATGCCGAATTTTCGTATACGTTTTGTTTTAGTGTTCCCCACAAAAAGAAGTCCAAAGGACTCAAGTCTGGGCTATTAGCAGGCCAATGTATAGGACCGTATCTTCCTATCCAAAATAGATATTTGTCATTTAAATATTTCGTTACGTTCCGTACAGAGTGTGGAGGAGCACCATCCTGTTGCCAAATAACATAATTCCTGGTTGCAAGGGGAATATTATCTAAATAGTTCTCTACTTCACCCCGAAGAATATTCAAATACTGAACTGCATTTAAGGACCCATTAATGAATACGGGACCCACAATTGTATTTTGATGAATACCGCACCACACATTTACTGTATTATTTTTATAATATGTGGATTTGCGGGCGCCCAATAATGTGCATTTTTCCTATTAAAAAGTCCAGCCGTTGAAAAGCTACTTTCATCGGTCCAAAATAAGTTTTTTGAAAAGTTATTATAGTTTTCTGCTCTCTTAATCATCTCTCTACAAAAAACTCTTCTGTCGGCAAAGTTATTTTCAGTTAAAAGCTGAACTGGCAAAATACTATAAGGCTTATATTTGTGACGTTTTAATATACGTCTTATACTTGCTTGAGAAATATTAAATTCTTCTGCAGCAGCGTTAGTAGATTTATTGGGGTGTTCGGTAAAAAAAGTAAAACGTCCATTTCCATATCTTCTCCTGTTCTAGGATTCTTTCTTTCTCGTTTCTTATCTTTTAAGGATTCGCTGTCCCCAAACTTGAGATAAATATTAGAGAAAGTGTTCTTGGAGGGAACACGTCTTTCAGGATATTTTCTTGCATATTCTCTTTTAGCTATATATTTGCTTTTATTGCTGGTTAAGTAAATTTCTAATATTTCTTTCCTTTCGACTAATGAATATCCCATATCAATATATTAGATATATTAACAAATGTATTAAAACTTAACTTAAAGCGTATTAATAATATAACAACCAAACATAAGTCAAATATAACATAACTGTCAAATGAAGCATTATTGTTTCTTTAAATCATTTCGGTTCATAGCTCTCCTGATTTATGATCTTATGCTAAACTTATTCCTGTCATGTGACTATATATTTTTATGAATATCTCAAGAACTATACTTACCAAGTTACAATAATTATATATATTTGTGATCAGAAAACTGTGGGTAACTTTTTTAAGTAAAAAATCCAGGGTATTCTATTTAAAAAAATAAAAAAATGTTCACCCCTTTTCAATTTGCAGAGTTTTTGAAAATTTGTTTAAATATTCAAAAAATTTATAGAAAATCATGTAAAATCCTTTTTTGAATTTTTCGATTCGATTGAAATTAAGAGAAGTAAAGGGGGCGTCAATTTTAGGTGACTAACCCGGTACAATCTATTCTCGAATTCTTGTCACACGTTTTGGAATGTATCTTGAGTAATTAGATTGCAAGTTTCGCTAATCCTATTTCTTAAGTCTGGGGTGGAGTAATTATCTTCAAATAACCCCAGAGGAAAAAATCCGGTACGATTATACCCGAAGATCTCTTCGACAGAAGAGCACCATTTGTACCAATCCATTTGTCGGCAAATCTTTGACCCGGACATTGCTGAACATGTAACGTGTAATGTGGTGGTGCGCCATCCTGACACATTCAATTCAAATGTGTAAATGCTGTTCATCCGATAATGGGTTTTCTTCCTTATTGACTTAAGTACGATCAATTTAAGTACAATTCATCAGTTAAATTTTCTTTAGTGAAAATAGGTCTTATTATTTCGTTTCCTAGAACTGTAACTTAGGCGTTGATTTCTTGAGAAAACTGAGCATGATGCGCTCGAAAGACATGTAGATTCACACAGTATTTATTCACAGTATCCATAGTTATGTTTGTTTATAAAACCACTAAAAAAATTATTCATCACTGAAAAACGTATTCTTTTTTATCAAGTTCAGATTATTGTAAATTCTCGCAGTTGCATTACAAAATTGAATTCTTGTGTTACATACATTTTCGACGAGTTGCTTAAGAAATATAATTTTGTAAGCAAATAACTTATTTAGTTTTTATGCTTTGTGTACATAATCAACTGAAATATTTATTAACTTAAGGACTCCTCGACATTGAAGGGGTAGGATCAATGGCGAAATGACGTAAAATCCCAATCTGTGTAGGTTCAGTAAGAACTCTCGGCTACTTGTTTACTTTGTTACATACGGGCCAGGGGCGGCTGGTGTATAGGTGCTGCAGAGCTGCAGAACTGCCAAAAAAATTAGATATTTGTATATTTTCGCGACATAATAATTACTAAAATTTATTAATAAAATAATTTGGTTAGTTGGTGCAGCTAACCAAATTATTGCGTTAAAGTCGCATTCTGCCCGCCGTCCTCTATTGAGTAGTAGACCAGATGAATTATCTGGGTCTCTACGCGAGCGCGTCGCGGTACATTGAACTGGGCTACACGAGGTAGTTCTCAGCACGGCTCGGCACACCCGTCCTCCCCCTCAACTTCCGCGACAGTCCACACTTGGCGCTCGTAAATGCGCGAATTTACACGGTCAGTGAGCTGTATTTTTTCCAGCTAAGGCAACATCAGTGAATGTTTACTCCTTCCTACTCCTCGTACAGTTAGCGGGCGTAAATCGTACCTATTTCGTATTTCGTGTTAATTTGAGATTTTAAATACTGTTTTGTGAATTTGTGTAGTGATTTATTGTACTAATTATTAATATTTATATACTGTGATAGTGACAATGGATTTAGTTTATAATTTAGTTCATGTGAAGCGATTTTTTAAATACTCTTATGAAGAAAAAATTGATTTAAAAAACAATGGTAGGCCATTGCCCGATATTGTTATTGAGACTGCAGGTGTTAGCCGCGGAAAAGCATATAAACGTCAATTTAATAGAGACATTTATACCAAGAACTATTGGATTTGTGGGTGCAACAAAAAAAATGCGTTATTTTGTTTTCCTTGTTTACTTTTTGGGGGTGATAAATCATGGACGGAGGTAGGGGTGACATATTTGGTGCACTTAACTGAAAAAATAAAAAAGCACGACAACTCCAAAAGCCATCTACACAATACAATGGAATTAGCTTTATTAGGAACAACTAATATTAAAGCGCAGCTAGATTCAGCTTATTGGATAAATGTGCAAAAGCATAATGATAATGTGACAAAAGAGAGATACGTTTTGTCAAAAATTATAAACTGCATAAAGTTTTGTGGGGCCTTTGAACTGGCGCTGCGAGGACATGACGAAGCTGAAACTTCTCAAAACTTGGGGATATTTCGTGGTTTGATAAATTTTTCTGCTGAGCTTGATGTAACTTTAAGCGAGCATCTACAAAATGCTTCAGTATTTAAAGGAACCTCTAAAGAAATACAAAATGATCTTTTAGATTGTATATTAAAAGTATATACATATATGAAGAAATAATTAAAGAAATAACAAACCTTCATTTTTGGCAGTTATGGCAGACGAAACAACTGATATATCTGCCAAAACTCAGTTAGTGGTAGTTTTAAGATATATTCTCGATGGTGAACCGATTGAACGTTTTTGGACATACCTGAAACCTACAAAATGTGACGCTGAAACTCTTTCGGAAAATATTTTAAGTGTTATAGACCCTCTAGTAGATAGTTCACTTTACAAGCCTTTTCTCTTAACCAAAGAATATGACGGCAAACATGAATGTTCTTCAAAAAGGTATTAAATTCCAAAAATTTTTCTTGTGAAAGTCTATATTTTTGTATAAACGGATTTTACATAAAAATTCTGAAGTATCAGGAAAACGCGTGACCTTGAATATTTTCAAAATTTTCGCCTGCGGCGCTATTTTTTTGCGGCCCCTACGGCACCCGTAGTTTGGATACGTTTGAAATTTGCACGCGGGCGGCCAATACCCTAGGATCGGCCCTGTGCAGAACACCCACTTCATTTCATCACGAGCCGCCACTGATACGGGCCCAGTCTTTTGAAACTTTTGAGCAAGGTAAAATAGATATTGATGTCTCACATTTTTGTCATGATGCCTGTTATTAAAAACCCAGGCTGTCAGATGCCTATTTCGGATGTTAGCACACCTACTCTCAGCATCATAAATAAAAATGATTTCAGTTATTTCTTGTAAATTATACACCATTATAAATTCTACCATTATTATTGCAACTGACACCACTTGACAAATAGTTTAAAATCACTAATAATTTCGATAAGTATTTTCAAAATTCAATTCTAGCTATAATTACAAAGAAAATGTGAATTAAAATATAATTGAGCGACGGACTAAAATAAACACTCTCCTCTCTCACTTCAGATATCAGCAAAATAAGTTAGATATGTAAAAACTTATCAGTGTTAAGGCTGCGGCAGAGAATCCATAAAAACAGTGCCTCTTGCTTTCATTGAACTCATAATACACTCCTTAGAATATTTCATTAATTTATTTTGTTTTACTTAAACGATTTTATTTTTGCTTCTATTACCCAGACGGACCAACTGATTTATAAACGGAGTTGAATAAAATTTTTTAAAACCTTTTAAGAAGCGTATTACAAGATTGGTAATACCATTCTTACTTTTGTAATGGATAGTTCTGAAATGAAAGCACTGTATAATCGGAATTTTATGTAGAATTAAAAATTGTAGATAACAATTAAAGAAAGCTTGATGTTATACCTGTTTTTAGGGTTACTCTGTATACTTACATAGAATTTAATTTAGAAAATGTGAATATGTAAATTAAAACATTGAATTTGCAAACCAATTCATTACAACCATTTATAGATGTTTTCTAGCAAAACTTAACTTTACCAGAAACAAATAGGGGGAAAGTAGATAAAATAAACTAATTGGGTAGATGTAGACTAAGTTACTTACCGTGCAGCGCTTTGAGGTAAGCCTTGCCAGCGTTGATCATTTGCCTCGCCCCGGGGTTAAATTTATCCAGGATATTCTAAAACAAAATTACGTGTTTACATTTATTACCATTACCATTTTACACCCCAGTTCACTGGCGTGTTTCAGGGATTACACTGGGTTTTTGTGCACCCTCAAGCTAAACCCTTGATTAATTATCATAATTTTTTTATTTCAAAGGTTCGCGGGACGAATTGTGTACTGCATTAAGGGCCATCATCATCATCATCATTAGGTCATCAGTCCTAAGACTGGTTGGACGCTAACCTCCAGCTTCTCCTATCTTGTGCTAACCTACGCATTTCGCTAATTGTGCTACAACCTACATCCCTTACTATTTGCGAGCAGTAGTCTAATCTAGGCCTACCTCTGCCTTTCTTCACTCCTATTTCTGCCTCCAAAATATCGCGGACTACCTAAATTAAATTATTTTATATAATTCTGCGTAGCTGGGCTTACAATTCGACGCAATTGTCATGATTTTTTTAGCTAAAATCGTGATTATAAAAGTGGTTAAGTAAAAATATGCAAGCTATATTGAACTTATTCCATACATCCATTTAATAATAAACATTTTATTTCTTCATAGCTATTGTGCCATCAAACCATTAAAATTCATCAAAAAATTTGATAAACCATTGATGCTGGTGATACTATTCATATCGTTTAGAAATACATGATACATTTAATTCAATTTAAAAATTATTCAGTTTAGAACATGGAAAATAATGAATGTATGTATATAATACAGGCTACTTCCTAAGGACATCGCAGAGAATCCATGGATGTAGTCTCTGGCTAAAATTGAGGTAATTCATTTGTATAAACATAAAGTTCTAAAGCTGTCATTTCTGAGGTCCAAAATTAAAAAAAGACAATTTGAATTTCTTCTCTGCGACTTGTCTCTGCGAAATAGTCTCTGATGACTATATTTTTCCAAGTTACAGCCTGTTAAAAGTAACCTACAAATTTTGGATTTTTGTTACATCCCTTAATTTGTGTGTCTAGTGTATGTATATAGTCAGAATTATACAATTTCAAAAACATTTCTTTAGGTACCTATGGTTATTCATGCTCAAGATCTTTATTAAAAGAAAAACTTAAAGCATATTTAAGTATTTGAAATGGTATATGTGTGGTACCTACTTTCGGGCATACTAAAAAATCGGGTGTGTACTGAGGAAGAAGAAGTAGGCTTTTAAAATAGGACACTTTTACTCGTTTTAAGTCCGCCTTTTGAAAACATCATTATTTTTTATTTTTCAGTATTAAGTTTTAAGATGTTTAGCTCATAGTACATAGCTTTTGCTTTTCTATAATGTTGTTGCAAAATATAATTTTCACTGAATACTAATCATATTAGTCTACCTTTAACATCGAGAAAATTAATAGTTAATCTTTGTCATAATTAACTTCACATTTTCACAGTAAATTTTAAGTTTTTATGAAAATCCTACTTTCACTAATAAATATACATAAACGATTTTCTCCTGCTCTTTCACTTATGGTATAAAAGTATACATTTTCTCTTAATTTCTCCCTGTACAAGGACAATAACACTTTCCACCTGAAAAATCTCCTCGACTCTGTTATTTCGCACTGAGTTGGAGAACGTAAATCCTAATAAATTGTCTTATTTAGCCCTTGAGTAATTAAAACATAAAAACCATATAGCTTAACCTTAATTGTACGCATTTGTAATGGAAATTAAGTCGAGGGATACTTTTCTCGACATTTTTATCCGGATAATTTGGCGAGTGGCTCGGCAGTAACAAAAAGAAACTCGGAAAATATTTGCATTTAAACGACTGGCCCCGAACAGTGCGCTACTTATACTCGGAGACAACGTCTTGTAGGGAACGTCCAACTGAGTCGTTAAATATCTTCACAGAGTAAGAGGTCCGATGAAACATCATTAAAAATAAGATAATAAGTAAGGTGGTATAAAAATATGTCTTTTGTTTTTCAGGTACCATATAATAATTCCCTGTGAAAGCTCTTACACCATAAGCTTATTACATTTTCTTCTTATATCTTATTTTCTTTTGCCTTTCGAATAATTTGATTCATTATTGAAAATTGTGCAATTATATAACTGGTTGAATAATTAACATACTTTTATCTACGTTTTAGATGTCTCTAAGTACAATTCAGTATCAGTTTGAAGTCTAAAATTAACACAGAATATTACATACAGGCAGTACAAGTCCTTCCATGTAAATTATTATGTCCAAAAAATATATACTAAACTCTAGTGGTGGTTTAAATAACGTTAATATCTATGATATAACCAGATAAAAATTTAAAAAATGTTTGCTGTGTGTGTGTGTCATTATCGTCGTTGTCGTCGGCATTTATTCTTGTTAGCACGGTAACTCAACTAAATCGTGTCGGATCTATCGGGTCTTGACTGATTCTGATCGGGTACGTCTCCTCGACGACACCTATTGATTTTGAGGTGGATAGAATACACTCTATCATGTACATGAGTCATGAGAACGCACAATGGTGGACTATTTGAGAAATTTTCTTGTTAGCACGATCACTCAATTAAATCGTGTCGGATCGATCGGCTTTCGACTGATTATGATTAGGGACGTCTACCAGACGACATCTATTGATTTTGAGGTGTATAGAATACACCCCACCCTGTCATGAGAAATCACGATCAAATATTCCACCTATTTGAAAAAAGTAAAACTGTCGCATAAAACACATATTCTGCATTTATGTGTTGGTTTATTTTTTCTCTGCCATTCAATTTCGAGATAAAGATGTTCTATGTACGGAAAAGTCCGTTTTAAGGTTTTAAAACTGTTTATTATCTACGTTGTTGGCACTAACGACTTTTGTAGTAAATTTATAACGTACGTCGGTTTTAGACACATAATCCGTATCCTCATAGAGTTATAAGAACACAACAAACTTGGCATCGTGATTATCTGGTTAGCTTGTATCGTGTACATGGGCTCCCAATTTCTTTTCTCTTCTGTCACACACAAATAATCCATTCAAGATCTGTATTTGTTAGCTATGTATATCTGGCAGCTAGTTAGAAGTATACTATAGGATGGAGGAAATTATTTTTCTCATTATTCGTAATTAAAAGTTTAAATAAAGACGAACCCAACTAGCAATTTTTAAAGAGATTGCGAAGGTGGTACTGAATGTTTATAGATATGTTGTTCTATTCAAGTGTATTTAAATATAGTTTAACTCTATCTCTTTATTCTCTATATCTGACTCACCACCGTCGCATAATGTAATGATTATACCTCCCATGTTGATTAGAAGTTAGAAAGTAAGAATACGGTGGCAGTAAATAAGTATTGACATGAGGTCAATTACAATAATACCGTACATCTAAATGTCTTAATGTTGGCGCATTCGCCATTTATTAGAAATTCCCTGATTATAAATAATTGTAACGCAAATAAAGCCATGTCAAATTAGAGATATTAATGTCGTTGTGATAATAGTTATACATCTGACTAATGTGTGACTTTATGAATTTAGTGACTATACTCACTAAATGACTGACAACTGTATTTCTACCGCAGACGACGTTATTTACATAGTTAACGTATCTACTAAATTCAAAAACTAAAGTCGAAAGTGTACCTTAACATACGAACTTCTGAAACACATATTTTCCATATAAGAAGAAAATGGTATCATGTCCGAAGAATATTTGTATGAAAGCGTTATTTATTTTTTCAATTAAACGTTAAGGGGTCATAAAAACGATAATTTTCAATATTAAGATTCGAATTTTAACGTCCAAAAAATTTCGTTATTGCTCTACTGATAACCTGTGACCATTTACGGCATTTATCTCTAAGCTCGCTATTATTATATAGGTATTATAGAATTTATTACATGAGTTTTAATCATCTCCAGATTGATGCCAACTTTGTTGGCAAAACGGGCGTCGAGTAGAGTGTATAGTGTTTTGGTGTATTGTGGATAACTAAAGTGTTATAAAAAACATTCACGCTCTGGGGTGTTGCATCTTCCAATGTTATCTTGTTAATAATATTCAAGTATTTTTTTTGCAAAACTTGCATAAATAACGTTACAAAAAAAATGATGAATGACTAGGATTTTCAAAGAAAATTTGCCACATTTTCATATGCAGATTTAAAGAAAACTAACAGATTAACAAATATCTTCATTCACTGTTGGTCTGTAAATTGTTTATAATAATAAACAAAATAATATAACAACAAACCGTGTTTTTCAAATCATGACGGAATAGTTAACAAGAAACAGAGGTTATAATTTAACTAGGTCATTTAAAATACTTTAATATATGTTTTTTAATTAAATGTTCTTATATATTTTTACTTAGCAATTTTATCGTAAGCTGATCGTTTTTGCTTTAATTATAAATTGTAAATCTATTGATAAGCTAATGGAGTTCCTTGACATGTAATAATTTTATCTTACAAACAAAGTTATAATGGAAATTGCAATAATACTAGTGTACTGTACAAGATCTTAATAGTTTTCTCATACAATTATGGAAAATTTCATATTTCATAGTTATATACCTACCTATAAGGAAATAAATAGTCGCAGCTAAAATCCCTTGATTTCGGTGCAATTTCGTATGGGGATGATAGAAGTATCCCAAACAGGGGAAGCGTATTTATTTATATCACCCTTTAAAGCCAGTTAAGGAGTGACGTGGGAGGGGGAGAATATACATGCGAGGAAAGTACACCTCACAAATCATATAGTCCCCAATAATTTCGAAACTATAGGAGCCAGTTTAACGTCTAACCTTGACTATCCACAAAATATATTAGTAGTGAGCCGAGCTGAACTAACATGAAACTGTATTAATAGTATTTCTCAAAATAAAAGTAAATCTACTTTCACGTATTGAACAGATTACGCTGAAAAATTATTACTCTGAACTTACCCACACTCAAAAATTGTTTTTCTCACATTAAATTGCATTCTAATAGAAAATCGAGCAAAAATAATTTAATACAGTCATTTTTTTTTTTTGTCGATTAGTTCCCACTTAAGAAAAATCATTGAGCATAAAAGACAATCCCCAAGAGACAGTAATTATAATAATAGGTATCTTCTATTGACATCAAGTGAGATGATACAACTTTTAGCATTAAGCTTTTCAATTAAGTTTTGTTTTTCTAAGTACATATTTGGATTTAGAATTTTAGTATTTTTTAATAATTGATCGATGTTCAAAAACACCTCCTTGCTTTACCTAAATCCAAATCGTTCCATGTATGGACCCAAATAGATTCCAATTATACAATTTAAGTGTGTATGGCTCTTCTTTCTCTACCCTGAATGTCATATGCTATTTATTGTCTTCGTCTTGCATTACTAGCATCTCTACGAAACTAAATTGTTCTCATCATTCTTATTTTTATTATTATTTTCATATTAGAATGTAATTCTAATTACATTCTTCGTTCGTAGGACTTCGTTCTAGTATGTTTTAATCAAATTAGATAATGCTAGTGATAATACAAATCTCGTAGCTGACTCACTTTCTCTTGTAAATGTCTCCGTTCAAAAACTGTAGATATATGTAATTGGCCAAGTCTTTGTGGCACAAATCGTTGATGGATGAGACCTGTTACCTCCCTCATCTGCTGGAATATTATTATATAAAGCTCCCATAGGCCAAATACCTTAACAATGACCTTGAAAACTTCGTGTCTTCCTAATTTTTATATTAGGAATCCACGAATGCTAAGAATAAAGCGCATATGATACCCTAGCTTATTAATTTTTATAGTAAACATATTCTAAGAGGTATTGTCTCAGTCGGTATCAATTTATGCAACACAATGGTTTTATGGTAATTAGTAAATTACAAAGCTGAATAAAACAGCATCACTAGATACACAAATAATCGTTTTATTTATTCCTAAATTAAAAGTATTAATCCCCTATTCCGTCTACCATAGAGGCCTAATATAAGTTGTAATAAATAAACCTTTCCCTTAGTGTAATTAGACAACTTCCCACGGAAAGCTTAAAATAGCTCTCATTTGCGCGAGAGCCAGTTAACTCCTTGGCTCGAACCGAGCACCACTTTCCAAACTTTACCCCCTTTAAACAAACATAAAAATCTTCCCATCTCGGTGCTAAACCTTTTTGTGCACTTTCCAAATGCTACAACTATTATGATCATCCCGACTGCGGAATAAAACGGCATTAAGTCGGGATTTATTACCCACAGAGTCCCGAGAATTAATCGAGGAAATGTCCTATAACTTTTTGTTCTTTCTTTTCACTGCTCCGCCGTTCTGCTGCCACTCGACGGGCCGGCTGTAAGTGTAACAATCAACAAAGTTGGAAGTTTATGAGTTTTATGTTTAATTTAAAGTTACATTCTTGAAACAAATGCCACTGGAGCAGAGGTAACTTCGCTCGGCTGACGAGCACAGCGCAGAATGGAGGATGGATTAAAAAAATTTCATAAAGTTTTTGCGTTCGTGTTATGAATTTAATTATATATTTTGCTCGTGATATTGTTACATGTAGCGCCGTCAGATGGCGCTTCGGAAACTCGAGCATTTCTGCAGAAATATAACAACGTCTCGGAGCATTCATTTTGCCAATGACGAGGTATGTGCGGAAAGAAAACTAAACATTAATTTATTGAAATAATATAGTCTACATGTGCATTTTATCACAGTTTCCTGTAACATAAATTTAATATTTCTTTGATGTGATGTAATCCACGTTTTTACTAACATAGCTCCAGCATTTTTACAAATGACTCTAGTGAAAGCCACCTACTTCCCTGAAATTCAGGTTAGTGTTACAGAGGTATCTCTTCAGAGATGCCTCTAAAGGGGGAAAATGCCACTCTTGCGATTATATATTGTCTTGTGCTCTTTTTTAGAAAGAAGTTACTTGGGGTATCTTTTCGAATGGTCATAAGATTTCTAAATTTGTGACAGTTATAGCATTCAGTGGCCATGTGACCAAATCAATCGCTGTGTATTGGATGAATCTTTCTACTACTGATATAGTAATTAGTATAGACTAACAGGAACAGGATGACGAAGAATAGTTGTTTGGAGATGCATTTAAATAGCGATTAATAGGGAGACATATATTAGGGACAATTCTACTCTTAGTTTTGACATATCTTTTGGAATGAAGACAAAATATGGACTTATATTACATGGAGTTATATGGAATTATATAATTTTTTTCTGTCCTGGATTAAAAAGTAAAACGAGATAATAGCTAAATTTTTCTTAGAAACTACATCTAAAAATATTTCTCTTGCTCTTGAGACAAAATCTATATTGATGAAATAGATCTTCCATTATTACTATTGTCAAAGGATATGAGTGTTGAGTGTTGTACATCCAAGGATATACTTATCTTTATAGTGCTGGCAACTCTCTAGTTGTTGATCATAACCTAGCCAACATGTCATTATGTGTCAGTCACAAGTTTGTTAATAAAAACATTAAGATTCGCGGTTCAGAATAGTTCGGCCCCTTCATAAAAACTGTGTTAAATCACTTTTATTAACAATAACAGCTTTAATTCTGTCAAACGTTGCCAGAATTAAAGCCAGCTTAGTGCACCCTTCAGAAAGCGTGTTATCCAAAATTTCTTGCAATTTGATGTGTAGATCGTTAACTGAAAGGGCTGGATGTTTGTGCAATTATTTTTTCATTTTATTCCACAAAGTTTCTATTAGCGAGATGTCTGAACTGCTAGAGGGCAATTTCATAACAGGGATATGTTCTGTAAACCAAACTTTGAGAATTTTTACTGTGTGACACCCAGCTCCATCCTGCTGGAAAATGTATTGCGCATCAGTGCCTTAAAATATTGGTATTCAAGGCAATTAACTGTCGTAATTAATTTTCTGCTGCCACAGTATCACAAAATGCAATTTTCCTATGTTCATGCCACTCGTATACTCCCAGATCATAAGAGAACTTCACTTTCCTAACAAGACAGTCAGGATAATAAGATTCCTATGGGGTTCTTAGTGTACGATTTCTGGTATCACCCAAACAGATTTCAAAACTGGATTCATCACTTCAAATTACCTCGCGCCATTGTTGTCCAGTGCCTATGTTCTCTGGCTTAGTGTAACAAATTATTGATTTTATGTCGTTTAGTTAAGAATGGATTTTGTTTTGCAGGAAGGAGAAACCGGTAAGTTCAAAAGTAAATTGTAAAGAATAAAACTTTACCTTGTAGAATTTGTATCCTATGCTCTTTATTTAACGTTTAGTTGTGGATATAGAAATATTTTTTCCAGTGGCTTGCCTCCATAGTACATGCCTCCATATTTTCTGTATTGTCGGTTTGTTGTTACAATCCTCTTCACATAATGTTGATTTAAGCTTGAAATTTTGAATGGTCGACCAGTTCCCTTCCTTTGGGCTGTGCATCCAGTTTTTTTTATACAAGTTGATACTGCTGCAGATTTAGGCAGCGGATACACATCAGATGTTTTCCGAGCCGAAATTCCTCGTTTATGAGCAATAACAATTGATTTTCGCATATCGTCACACAAAGCAACGCCACGTGCCATTTTTTTAGAAAATCTTAGCAGACGCATCCAAAACACACATAATATCCGTTTCACTTTAATAACAATTGAGATTCCATTTTATTTTAAAACGTTTAACCTACTATGCATTTCAGTAACTGGCCGAGTTATTCTGAACCGCGAATCTTAATTGATGTTTTTATAAATTAGTTGACTTGGCTTGAAAATCAAGCTTCTCAAAAATCCGCTACTTGACTTGACTTGATTTTTCATCGTTACTACTTGACTTGATATTAAGTAATTTCAAACTGCTTGATATTACTTGATAACCAAACTTCCACATTATAGTTTCCTAGGTTGTTCAAAAATAAATGGCCAACAATTTATTTTATTACAAATAACTTGGAATAAAAAAGGCTAAAATGTAGACTACCTTTGTAACCGGTAAAAAAATTCACAGTCTAGCAAAAAAATTGAAAAATTCTGAACATTTACGTAAAGATTTTGAAAAAATTTGTAATATTGTGAACTTGAAAATGGCTATGCCAAAACTTGATGTCACAACAAGGTGGAATTCAACTTTTAAAATGTTACGGTGGAGCTTAAATATGAAAAGGGCTTTGAACATCATTTGTAATAATATATACAACTTAAAGACTCTGAAGCCAACAGATACTGAATGGTCGGTAACTGAGAAAGTTTTCAAATACTTGAATACTTTTAAGACTATTTCCACATCATCAGAAGGTGAAGCCTACTGTACACTTCCGATAGTGATAATTGGTATAAATATGCTTCTGGATAAACTTGAATAATGGGCTATAGAACTCGACAATAACCCAGATAGAGATGAATGTGATGAGAAAATAATATATAGCATTCAAACGGCAAGGGACAAAATCATTAAACATTACGAGAGAAGTAACTGGATAACTGGATATAACTGGTTGTTTTAATCTTAGGCCCCCGACATAAGATGGAAACATTCTTCTATACAAATTGGGGAAAGGGTTGCAGATGGATGCAGTCAAGTATTTTGAAGAAATTTTCAAAACAAAGTATTTTAGGTCGAATTCACTGCCAATATCATTTTCATCTTCAAAACCAGATGAAAATAGTGATTGCGGTGAATTTGAGATCGATCTACTAAGTTTATTTAAAAAATCTCCTGTCAACCCAAAAGATGAAATTGCTTGGCGCTATGAACTAGACAAATATCTGTCTGATTCACGAGCTGACAGTTGTGAAGATATTTTAGAATGGTGGAAAAAACGTTTTCATCTTCAGTTCCTGTTGAAAGACAGTTTTCCAGGGCTGCTCCAACAAAATTACAAAAACCCGTAACCGATTAGGCGATAACTCTATTAGAAGCCACATGTGCCTTAGATCATGGATGGCAAACGATGATATTAAAGACTTCTTTTAAATTTTGCTATTACTATTATGTTACTGAAGAAGAAGAGGGCATACACTGGAAAATCATTTTTATTGTTATCAGTTTTATTATTTTGTTTAATATTTTAGAATAATATATTATGTTATTAATATGCCCGATAAATAGTTTATTATTAGTATTTTTTACATTTATATTTATATATTTATTATATAGATTATATATTGAAGATTTAGTTTTGAAAATAAAAAGCTTTATTGCAAGGTTTCCTTTATTCTTATTTCTTGAAAATATTAAATGATTAATGAAAGATCAAATAGTCTTGAAAAAATCAAGTAGTCCTCAAAAACTACTTGATTTTTCAAGTACTTGAAATATAACTACTTGAATTGAAGTTGACTTGATTTCAAGTCAAGTCAAGTCAATTAGCTTGAAAGTCAAGTCAAGCCGTGCATCCCTAATTATGTTGTCTAACTCTTACCTATTTTTATACCTAGAATCTAAAAATTCTATAATAATTATTTTCATATTACGCCATCGTTTTATTATCATTTTATTGGACTTGCGATAATGCAATATAGCTTTCTACCATTAATCTACGTAGTCGCAAATTAAACACAATAGTTTATGTAAATTATTATTGTTAATACAGAAACGCCAATTTTCATTTGGACAATCCTACCGCCTAAGTACCGAAACCAATTTTAATGTAATTACTTCTGGAAATAAGACACGCGATTGTTAACTAATATCCGTTGCGTACTCAACTATTACATTTATCGCGGAATTTATCTGAGCACCTGACTCCAACGAAATTGCAAATGAAATAACGAGAGCCTGCAAACAAGGATTGTTATTATTATGCAGAAGGCAACCTTGAGATACTGTTTGTTGTTAGCAGTAACTGCACTTTTATCCAGTCCTTCCGTATTCCGCGTAGAGACTCAATGTAATTTTATTCCAAACTAGCTTGCTGTTATTGCATTGTTTGTAGAAGGTGTCTCAAAAAATGTAAACGTAGAGTGTAAGAACCTCGGTTGACACCCAGACAGCCAACCAGTGTACATAATTTAATATGTAATATTGTAATTAATTTGTCAATTTGTTTTTAATGTGAGTTTATTCATATTATCTAAGAAATAACCACTTGAGTTAATGAAATTATTAATTGAATTAAATATTTCTACTCTATATTAAGTAACATATGATTTAATTTCCAAGTCATTAACATATGACATTGGCTTAGAATAAGACTAGTTAAGGTGAAAGAAATACAATTCACAGATGTAATAAGAACTATTTCTTTATAGGAATGAATAAATAATTTTGACCGTGATAAGTTCTGATTTAAGTAAGTAATGATTATACTTTTAACCGAATGAAGGAGTAAATTAAGCAAATAAGAGTAAATTAAGATTATAGATTCAAAGAATTTATTTTTTCTATTTATAAAATAATTAAGGTATTGCTAGGACTAAGCATTTGAGGTCTGGAGAATTGAATAATGTGATTTTCTAAATTATTGAGACTGATTTTTACTTTTCCGCACTCACCTATATGTGGAGAAGTAATGCAATCGCGTAAAAAAAACATTTTTAGCGTTTATTTTTCGTTTTTTGGTCTAAAAACAAATAAAATCGTTTTTAAACAATTTTGTGTATATGTGTCGTTGTCGTTGTTGTCGTCATGGGCGCTTTCACACTAACCGACACAACACCCGCACGACAACGACATCTCATGTAAATCAAATGGGAAACTTGCCGTATGTCACTCTTTCTCGCTCACTGGTGTCGGTGTCGGTATCGGTAAATGTGAGAACGCCCGTTGTCACCGTTTTCGTTGTCGTCGGCATTAATAAAATTTCTTGTTAGCACGATAACTTAACTAAATCGTGTCGGATCGATCGAATTTTGACTGACTCTGATCGGGGACGTCTCTCAGATGACACCTATTGATTTTAAGGTGGATATACTACACTTCACCATGTTCGTGGGTCAAGAGAAAGCACAATGGTGGACTATCTGAGAAATTTTTTACTTTTCCGCACTCCACTATAAGCGGAAAAGTAATGTATCATATAAAGAAAATGTGAAAAAACAAAATTTTTTTGGCTTTATTTTTAGTTTCTCGGCCAAAAAACCAAAAAAAAAATTATTTTAAAACTTTTGTTGTGTGTGTATCGTCGTTATCGGCATTTATTCTTGTTAGCATGATAACTCAACTAAAATGTGTCGGATCGATCGGGTTTTGACTTATTCTGATCGAGGACGTCTCCCAGACGACACCTATTGACTTTGAGGTGGATAGCACACACCACCCCCTCCTTTGAGTCTATTTGAGATTTTTTTTTTTGTTAGCACGATAACTCAACTAAATCTTATCGGATCTATCGGGTTTTGACTGATTCTGATCGGGGACGTCACCCAAACGACACCTATTGATTTTGAGGTGGATAGGATACACCCCACCCTGTCCATGGGTCATGAGAAAGCACGATGGGGGACTATTTGAGAAATTTGTTTTGTTAATACGATAACTCAACTGAATTATGTCAGATCGATCGGGTTTTGACTGATTCTGATCGGGAACGTCTCCCAGACGACATTTATTGATTTTGATGTGGATAGGACACACCCCACCCTGTCCATGGGTCATGAGAAAGCACGACGGTGGACTATTTGAGAAATTGTTTTTGTTAACACGATAACTCAACTAAGTCATGTCAGATCGATCGGGTTTTGACTGATTCGGATCGGGGACGTCTCCCAGACGACACATATTGATTTTGAGCTGGATAGAAGAACACACTCTACCATGTTCATGGGTCATGAGAAAGCACAATGGTGGACTATTTGAGAAATTTGTTTGTTAACACGATCACTCAATTAAATCGTGTCAGATCAGTAAGGTTTCGACTAATTCTGATTAGGGATGTCTATCAGACGGCATCTATTGATTTTGAGAAAGCATGAGGATGAACTATTTGAATAAAGTAAAACTGTCTGCATTTATGTATTGGTTTATTTCTTCTCGGTCACTCAATTTCGAGATAGAGACGTTCTACGTGCGGAAAAGTCCGCTTTAAGTTTTAAAACTGTTTACTTCTTAGCACGATCCCTCAATTAAATCGTATCGGATCGATTGGGTTTCGACTGATTCTGATTAGGGACGTTTACCAGACGAAATTTATTGATTTTGATGTGGATAGGATACACCCCAGCCTGTTCATGGATCACGAGAAAGCACGATGGTGGACTATTTGAAAAAGTAAAACTGTCGCATAAAAGATATATTCTGCATTTATGTGTTGGTTTATTTTTTCTCGGCCACTCAATTTCGAGATAGAGATGTTCTTTGTGCGGAAAAGTCCGCTTTAAGGTTTTAAAACTGTTTATTTTATAATTACCTACTAATGCTTAACTGAGAGGAAGCTGCAACATTCCTGAACACCAAACTACGTAAGGAGTGCTGCCAGACTAAGGCAGCCACTGCGAACCCACATATGCGTGTAAACCTATAATTATGCATTTTTAGCTGTTATTATTATTAAAATTGTTTGACTTTAATAACTTTTTTTATTTTTCTTAGTGCTGCATATCATTATTAGAAAGTGTTTTTCCATCGTAATTTCATTGACGAAATAATATTTTACATAGTTCCATAATGGTGATATTGTAACGTTATAGTAAAATGTGTATTGTCAAGAAAACTGCTTATAATTTCAAAAATTGAAATATTCTGGTGTTTTTGCGTAAACTATACAAGACATACACAGGACAATTATTTAATGATGTGAACAATTTTAAGGATAAATATTATAAATAGTAATGGTCCTAGATTAGACCCCTGTGGTACTCTGTGGTAGGTGTAAAACAAAGTGTTTTAGAAGAGGGAAGAAGTGCTCCATAAAATTGAGAAACTTCGTAAAATAAGTACGAGAAAGATTGCTGCAAATCTAAATATTAGAGAATAGTTTTAGGATACTAAAAATCAGTTTTGTATATATGTATGACATCCAACAGGTACAGGCATTTTTACTAGACGACTTTCCTCAATGAATGGCTTTTTGCTGATGGATGCAAGATCCATCCAAACTCCAAGAGACTCCAAATGCAGTAGCGGCTGGTATATAAGAGCTGCCGTGCTGCAGCAGTAACTACATTTTTCTTGTAATAAAAAATGAAAGTTATTCCATGTCATTTATGTATTCGTATTAATTAAAACATTATTACGCACGCTCAGTTCAACGTAGTGAAAGGTCAGTGGAGTGGAAGATATTTTCAGCCCGGCCGGCGCTTGGTACGAATTACGGAATACGTGTTTAAAGCATTGCGAAGTAAGCGCTCCAGCGGGCTGCCGATGTTCTCAGCACGAGTTGTCTATGTGTCACCAACCTCCACTATCCAAATGTATTTCATACGCAATAGTACACATTAGTATTTGGATGCAGTGTATCCTAATCTCTGATTAGTTCAAGGAAACATACAATCCTAGCTTTCACAGTCTCCTGTGATTAAAACACGATCATTTAAATAATGATTGAAACCCGACGCGTTTTGATTTCTGTCAATCAATAATTATAATAATATTAGTGATATTAGAGTGTATAAAATAGTTAATTTTTCTATTCAAAATCACTTCATGGTATTTCATTTTCTTCCTCATTTCTTAATGCTTTAATTTATTTAATTTATTTCTTAATTTAATTAATTCTTTAATTTATTGCGAATAGTAATAGAACAATTAGTGTATAAGCTATACAGTGCTATTCAAAAGTCCCCTCCCCCCCTCTTATCTTTGGAACGATTATACATAAACTAGTTAAATTTGGTAACTGAATATTAAGGGTTGTAAACTTCCCTACTAGCGATGATAGATGACGTATGCGTCAAAGATGACGTCACAGGGTCATTGTGACCAATAATTTTAAATGGAACCCTATGGCAAGTGACACCTCTTTTAAAAGGTATCGAAAAAACCTATTCAATGATACTAATATTCTGTCTGTTTACGGCAGTTTTACAACTGTTACAGTTTACAACTGGCTTTCAAAAACCGCAAAGCTGTGATGAATTAAATTAGTTAATAATAAAATTTAAAATTCAAGCTCCACCACTGGATAGTTGGATAGTAAATAATCTGACGTTTTTGCAAGTCTCCCCAATTTGATGTTTTTTTAGCTGTCAAAGTTTTTATACATTTAATAATTTGTGTATTGTTGATCGAACGTTTAACTATTTTAGTACCTTGTGGTAATTTTAAAATACTTGTACATTCAATAATTTGTTAAACTGTTGTGAGCTGAACGTTTAAGTGCTTCAAAAAGAGAAATGGTACGTGTTTTAAGTGATAAAGTAGCAGCTAACACTTGGTGAAACTGGAGAAAATATTCATGCAGCAGAACGCATTTTTAATGAAAGGTTTCCCGATCGCCCAGTTTCGAGGACTTATTTGAGAGAGCTTCTTCGTAAGTTTAAAACAACGGGTAGTATTAATGATGCAAAAAGATCTGGCAGACCACAAATTTCTGATGAGAAAAAAGTTGCATCAACCTGTGAAGTCAGTCAAAGTACAGTGCACAGGGTGTTGAAAAAAAAAACAAATTTCACCCATACAAATTAAAAATGGTTCATCAACTCTCAGACGACGATCCAGACCGAAGACTGCAATTTTGTGAAAATATGGAGACTAAAATTAACCAACAGCCAGACTATGTCAAAACAATTTGTTTTAGTGACGAAAGTACTTAAAGTTTTAAAGTACGAAAAAAATTATCTTAAATCGAAGGTTTACGCCACTCAGTCTGACAATATTGATGTTTTAAAACAACGTATTGTTACAGAATACAGGGCTATTTCCGCAGACACATTTGAAAAAGTACGAGAAGAGTTTCACAATAGGATGTTTTACTGTCGGGAAGTAGATGGAGCTCACTTCGAACAATTACTATAAGTAGGTACTGATTCTTGAATCTGTAATTAAAATTATTATCCAAGTTTACTGATTACTGATTTAATCCATCAAAACTACCATAAATACAAACAATATTAGTATCATTGAATACGTTTTTTCGATACCTTTTAAAAGAGGTGTCGCTTGCCATAGGGTTCCATTTAAAATTATTGATCACAATGACTTTGTGACGTCATCTTTGACGCATACGTCATCTATCATCACTAGTAGGGAAGTTTACAACCCTTAATATTCAGTTACCAAATTTCACTAGTTTATGTATAATCGTTAAAAAGATAAGAGGGGGGGAGGGTACTTTTGAATAGCACTGTATAATAAAACTACTGTAAAGACGACACACGAAGCTAGGAACAGAAAATGTACTTACGAGCTGTCGCGAAAAAGATGCTGGGCACATATCATTTTCAAAATTCACTTACAGCGAGGCGTTCTCCAAACTTTTAATTATTTTCTAAAATTTCAATGCCGCCTACCTGCCTTCAAAAGATTATATTAATTTAGGAAGAGATAATCGAATGCTTTTCGAAACTTTCCTAATTTAGATATCATTAAAACTTTTTCGCTCAAACTTTACGTTTTATGAAAACGAGACTGCACGTTATCCAATGTTTTGCGAATTCTGTTTTATTTTTTCTCGCGGTCTCCGCGAGACGGGACTATCGATAAAACAATAAGGTAAACTCTCGCGGCGAGTAGAAATTCAAATATCCGGGCTGGTTCTTTTGCGATCGCAACTTTGTTGTTTCCTTAATGGCACTTTCTAAACTCGGAGTGGATCGTGTCATTTTCATTTAACCTCCGAAGATTGCGACAGAATTGTTATTAGATCTCGGCTCACTAGGGAATCCGCCTCGTTAGTTTTAATTGCGCGTTTTTCTGATAAATCCCACATGAGATTAATTGGAGCGATCTCTTGCAATGAGGAACATAACGTTCTGATCGATGGGCGATGATTATTTTTAGTTTCTGTTTTTAAAATAAATTTTCAATCCAATTATACTTCATAACAACTTTAACTTTAATTCCTAAACTTTATACTTCCTGATAATACATATAGTCGCTTATTTCTTATATATGTTACAGGGAAAGTCGATTCTCCAGGAAGAGTCGACTCTGTCTAGGTAAAGTCGACTCTTACTGGTCTCTTCAGTAAAAGTTGATTAAAAGCGAAATGTGGAGAATTTTGGTCAACATGTACTAGTCAGAGTTGACTATACCTAGGAAAAGTATACTCTTACTGCCTTGAGTTAGTAAAAGTTGACTTTTGCAAGGAAATGGTCTACTACATAATGAAAAACAAATAAAAAAGCAAAACCTTTATAATACGAATACATAAAGAGAAATATTTATAATTTATTACAGCAGGGTAAAGACTAGTGACACTTTGAGTTGCAGAGCACATCTTTCTTCTTACACATGCACTTCTTGGATATGCATTTCGTGTTGCAAGAGCATTTGAAAAATCCTTGTCCACTTCCAACTGATTGTGAAGTTGCAACAGTTCTCACAGCTATTGTTTTATCCATTGGGACTTCCTTTTCTTGGATAATGTTCGTGGGACATTTACTGAATTGAGACCTGAAAAAATATTATCATTGAACTCTGAACAATTTAATACTAGGGACAGAGAGAGAGAGAGAGATCTTGTATTTTAGCTTGGAAAAATTACCTTGAGAAAAGCTGCTTCAGAATTCCATTTCTTGTTCCAATTCGATAGAATCCGTCATCGACAACCTCCAGTACCACGCCAAGGATAGATCGAACATCTCCTCTTCCGCGGTCAACATCTGGGATAGGAATTCGAACTGTTGTTCCTTTTTCTACGGGCGGATGAATTTGATCTGAGGTTTTTTTCATGCGTTTAGATTGCTCTTCTAGACAGTGGAAAGCTTCAGTTTTCTGCTTCTTGATGGCCTCAGTAGACTTGTCTAGGTCAGTGAGGAGATAATCACCACCATCTGCGAGCTTTTCACCATATGATAAATTTTGGTTTGTTTCATTTTCATTATCATATTCATTTTTATCAGGATCTCCATTCCCGTTACTTTCAATTTCGTTTTCTTCTTGTTGTTCCTGAATTTGATCAATGGCGCATTGAAGATCCTCTTCTGTTTCTAAATTTGCCAATATCTCGGTAGGTAGTTTTGAAGTAGATAAGCCATGTCTTGGGGGGCAACCGAACATTGCCTCATACGGGGATCTTTTTATCCCACTAGGCAATGCGCTGTTTTTCATATGTTGAATAAACTTTAAGCCTTCACTCCATTTTGATGTTTTGTGGTCTTGCATTCAGGTAGTTATCATGTTTTCTATGTCCTGGTTGGCTCTTTCGACACTACCT
The DNA here is from genome assembly GCA_037954035.1 of Rosalia funebris. Lineage (NCBI taxonomy): Eukaryota > Metazoa > Arthropoda > Insecta > Coleoptera > Cerambycidae > Rosalia > Rosalia funebris. Next base: position 41,367,930 of record JAZFAV010000015.1, read on the forward strand.
TGACTTTGACTATGTCGTGGGTTGCCATGCACCATTTTGAAATTCGCCCATATATTAACCAAACCGTCAATGACTTTATTAACAAATTCTCTGCCATTGTCTGACTGTAAAATACAAGGAGCGCCTAACAAAGTAAAAATATCAATGATATTATCACACACTTCGTCTGCAGTCTTTGATTTAAGTGGTCTTAGCACAATAAACTTTGTCAAATGATCCTGGTACACCATTATAAATTTGAAGTCTTCATCAGGTTGCGACTGAAAGTCAATCAAATCGACTTGACATCATGAATTCATTTCCTTGAATAACAAAGGCTTTACAGCCAGTCCTTTCTTCGTATGTTTCAATTTTTGAACACAAGGTTCGCACAAGCTTAAAAATAGTAAAATGTCCTTTGTAGTAACATTTTGGAATTTTCCTTTCAATTGCTGAATCATACGATCTCTTCCTCCATGTCCAGAGGATATGTGTGCTTCATTAAAAACTCCAAACAACTCTTCATCAAAAACATAATACTTTATGCTTTCTTGGTCTGTGACAGGATGTATTAGTTTTGTAATACCATTTACTTCAATAATGTCATATCGTCTTAAAAACCTGAGATCATTACTTTCCCTTTTAGTCGCAGTTTTTAGATTTTTTACTTCTTGAATGTAGCTATCATATTTCAATTTAGTCAATGTGAGTGAATTTATCTTGGAAGTCGAGCGTTCTAGCTGGATTTTTTCACGAAACAATTCTGCCGTGGAGTCTGACATAATTATTGCACACTGAAACTAATTATTTAAATGTAAAAACACACTGAATTCTTGGTCACTATTGCACAACAACAAACGGACGACACGGACAAGCGGACAACAACAAACGGACGACACACTGAATTCTTGGTCACTATTGCACAACAACAAACGGACGAGTCAGCCGAGTAATGGCGACTGCCTGGCGGGAACCATGCCTGGCGGGGATAAACAAAGACATGCGCGCGCGGTTATATGTGCAAACAACATCTCTGAATCAACTTTTACTAAACCATAGCAGGCATAGTGAACTCTTCCTAGGAAAAGTTGACCTGTTTATTTTCAACCACTTTTTACTGATACTTTTAGTAAAAGTTGACTCTTCCTAGGCAGAGTCAACTGTTATTAACAATCGACTTTCCCTGTAATATATATAATGAGCAATATTAATTTGTATATTTAACTACATTATGGGAAGTATTACAATTATCAAGAAAAAATCATTAAACAAATTTCTCTACACAACAAACAAGAAAAACACATACGAAGTACTTTATAACACTAAGGAAAATAATAGTAATAAGGAAATACTCGACAGCAAATTTTGACTAATATTTGAAATACCTACGATTTAGTATAATTAATGCTGTAGTGAAAGATATCCTGGAATATATGAGGGGGAACCCAAAAGAAACTGAACTGATGCTATGGTGGGCGCAGCTTTTATAGTGCCGCGTTTTGCCGCTAGAAGCATATAGAGCTATCACTTCCGATTCAGTAAACCCGGCGTCGTCGCTATAGATCCGCATCCGTTCGGTTTGTGTGAATTTTCAATGAGAGTTGTTTTGTGTGCTCATTCTTCGATGTGAAAGGAGTTGTCCATTCAGAGTTTATTCCACATGGTCAGATAGTTAACCAGGCTTTATATCTGAAAATTTCGAAAAGATTGCGCAAGAGTTTGCGGTGGAAGAGGCCTGACTTGTGGCAATCGGGCGACTGGTTTTTCCACCACTATAATGCCCCTGCACACACAGTTCTGCCAGTTCGCCAATTTTTGACCAAAAATTTCCACAACTTCGTCAATGATCCGTCGTTGATCTTCCAGTATGACTTCGTGAATTTTTTCAACATTATCATCGGTTCAATCCGTAGAAAAACGACCAGAGCAAGGTTTGTCATAAATTGACATTTCACCTCTTTTGAAACGAGAAAACCATTCAAATACTTGAGTTTTATCAATAGCATCATTCTTGTAGGCCGTTTTTAACATTTCAAGAGTTTCTATGTCAGTTTTTCCGCGCAAGAATTCTAAGCTGTTCACGAGAATTAAAAAACGACGAGCACACAAAACAACTCTTCGCAAGAAAAAATCATTAAACAAATTTTTCTACACAACAAACAAGAAAAACACATACGAAGTATGTTATAACACTAAGGAAAATAATAGTAATAAGGAAATACTCGACAGCAAATTTTGACTAATATTTGAAATACCTACGATTTAGTATAATTAATGCTGTAGTGAAAGATATCCTGCAATATATGAGGGGAAACCCAAAAGAAACTGAACTGATGCTATGGTGGGCGCAGCTTTTGTAGTGCCGCGTTTTGCCGCTAGAAGCATATAGAGCTATCACTCCCGATTCAGTAAACCCGGCGTCGTCGCTATAGATCCGCATCCGTTCGGTTTGTGTGAATTTTCAATGAGAGTTGTTTTGTGTGCTCATTCTTCGATGTGAAAGGAGTTGTCCATTCAGAGTTTATTCCACATGGTCAGATAGTTAACCAGGCTTTATATCTGAAAATTTCGAAAAGATTGCGCAAGATTTTGCGGTGGAAGAGGCCTGACTTGTGGCAATCGGGCGACTGGTTTTTCCACCACTATAATGCCCCTGCACACACAGTTCTGCCAGTTCGCCAATTTTTGACCAAAAATTTCCACAACTTCGTCAATGGTCCATCGTTGATCTTCCAGTATGACTTCGTGAATTTTTTCAACATTATCATCGGTTCAATCCGTAGAAAAACGACCAGAGCAAGGTTTATCATAAATTGACATTTCACCTCTCTTGAAACGAGAAAACCATTCAAATACTTGAGTTTTACCAATAGCATCATTCTTGTAGGCCGTTTTTAACATTTCAAGAGTTTCTATGTCAGTTTTTCCGCGCAAGAATTCTAAGCTGTTCACGAGAATTAAAAAACGACGAGCACACAAAACAACTCTTACTAAAAAAAAGCCGAACGGAACCTTTTTAGTGACGACACTTGGCACATTGGCTCGGGAATGGTAGCTTTATACGTCGCTAGCCGTAGAACCCGGTACTACAAAAACTCCGTCCACTACAACATCAGTTCGGATTAGTTTGTGTACCCCCTCATAATAATATGTTAATATCACAAATTATGAAAATGGGAGAACGTGTTAAAACATTATTTCATCTCAATGGTAACAAAAATGTTCTCTATCTATAAGTTGGACTGAGAACAAGACAATTTTATTTATTTCATATCCCTTGACCAGTCCAGTTTAGTATCACAAATCGTGTATAAGAAATTGCGAGTTTGAGCGTAAATCACATAAGCATTATATTTATTGACATGCAGTGACAGCTGCTTTTATAGATATCAAAGTGATAGTCTGTCTAGGTTACAGACAGGCCATAGTAGCCGAGACGATTATAGCTGATAACAATTCTCTATATATTTTATCTCCGTAAAACTGTTCAGACCACCTACGTATAACAAATAGAATATATCTAAAGCACGTTATGCAATTAATAACTATTTTGAGTAATAAAGTCCCTACAATGGAACCTTGAGGCACTGAAAAATATTAGTAATATTCAAAGCTTCACATTCTACAACTAGTAAAGGAAATAAAATTAAACTCTCATCAATTTAAAAATCCTTATGTCTTATTCTCTAGTTTTAAAGAATATTTTTCATTCAAGCTAATGAGTATTTAGTAAAATAATTCATAAGTGACTTAGTCTAAAGATCAAAAAAAATGTTATTGCAAATATGTACATACTTAAGCAGTAGTACTTGGAACATTATTACTGACCCCTTGAATATTATTACAGTACCCTCAGTTTTCAAAATATCAAGAGATATATTTTGCAAATAGGCCATCGATATGCAACACACAGCACCCGATCTGTTAGGTATGATTTGAATGATTTTTTAGGTCAATATGAAGTTAGTTTAATTTAGTTTTTTCAAAAGTATGTTGTGATTAAGTTTATTTCCTTGATACTTTATAGAAATTCATGTATGATAGATAATCATGCTGATGTGATGTGACTTATCCAGTGGCGCCTCAGTAAACTGTGTCATATAGGAGTAATAAAATTTGAGAAAAATTACAATTTATTGAAGTTGGTCTAAAATTATCCCCCTTTTCGTAAATTAGGCATAGCTTATATCGTTTTCATGATCGTGAATAGTACTAGTACTAATGAATGGGTTAAATAGCATTATTAACCAAATATTTGAGTACTATCCCTAACAAGAAATTCGAGAATACTATTTAGATTGGATATAATTCTATGTTCAATTTTTTAATTCCTCTGCTTCATCAAATTTTCGAATATATATATTTTAAATTACAGTTCCGGCAATACTGTTGACTGTTGTAGATTATATCACAATACTTAGATGAATAAGCTTATTGTAGTGTGTACTATACCGTTCTTTCATTTTTTTACTAGACAGCAAGTCAATAGGTCGATTTCGTATAATGTGCAGGGAGGGGACGCGGTACGGTATGCCCTGGTTCAGGTTGTCCAGTGTCGATAATTAGCGGCGTTACGACAGTCACATTCTACACGTGAGGGAGTGTACATCGTATTTGTAACGGGGATAAACTTTTACGTGGGAAGTGATGTTGATGGGTTTACTGTTAAAAAATGATCAAGGTATTTAAAGAAAAAATATCTTGGCCATATTTAACAGCAAACTATGATCTTTTTTGCATTATTTTTATAATTGGTTTTGCATTTAAAAAAGTGCCTTCTAATAAAACGTTTAAAAATAAATAGATTATCTTAAAATAATTAAAAATAAAATACAAACTCTTAAAACTTAAAAAATATCCCCTTGAATAAGAAAAAAAATTAAAGAAAATTTTCGAAGATGCCTCCGTCTTGCGCCAAACAATAACCCAACCTGTCGTAAAATTCTGAACGAACGTTGGTCAGCATAAGAGGGCTAATAATTTGAAATAAATTTTCAATATTAGCCCTCAGTTGATTTAAATTATTAGCTCTTTCAAGAGGATGCCCGTATAACTTTGATTTAATATACCCCCATAAGAAAAAATCATTAGGGGCCAAGTCTGGCGATCTTGGTGGCCATTGAATTACGCCTCTCGTAGATATAATTCTTTGGGGGAATATCGTATTCAAATAGTCAATGACTATTCTTGAGTTATGGGCCGGACACCCATCGTGCTGGAACCAAACGTTGTTAAAATTGGAGTTAATGTTTGCCAATGCAGGAACAATTTGGTTTTGAAGAAGATTCAAATAAGTCTCCCCACTTAAATTTCCATCAATAAAGAATGGTCCAATAATATCATTCCCATAAATATCAGCCCAAACATTCAATTTTTCGAGATATTGTGTCCTTGTATTTAACAGGCGATACTGATTTTCAATAGCCCAATACCGTAGAATTGATGGATTGTGCTTACCATGCAACGGAAACGTGGATTCATCGGTGAACAGGATGTTATAAATAAAATTGTCATCCGCATTTGCACGTTCCATTACCGTGTTACAAAATTCCATTCTACGGTACTGGTCTTCATCGAAAATTTCTTGATGGGCTTCGTATTTATAGGAATGATATTTATTTTTCTTTAAAATTTTGTGAATTTTACCCACACTAAAACCAGTCTCCTCGGAAATTTTTGGGATAAAAATATTTGAATCTTCTTCTACCATTGCGCACCATTTATTTCTGCATTTCAGCATCCTCGTTAATTCTAGGTGTCATTTACAACCTAAAATGCATCCCGTTGACTTAAACTTTTCCACTACTGTCGATATTGTGTTCAAGGCAGGGATCGGATGATTTACATATTTGACTGAGAAAAGGTCCCTTATTGCATGTAATGAATGTCCTTGAAGAGACCATGATATCAAATCAATTTTTTCCTCAAGTGAGTACGTCATAATTACTAACTTTTGAATTAAAAGAATCTATTTAAAATTACACGTATTACTACGAAGTTCACTCGTCTAAATGCCAAACACGTATGCGACGGTAAATGTGAAATCTAAGTCGTCGATCATCACGGCCGGCGTACGGCCGGACTCCCCACCTCATCGGTGGCTAATTTTTCGAGAAGGACCGAACGGTGGAACATATGTACAGTTTTAAAATGAAAGCACGGTATGTAGAATGTGCTATATGGAGACTACTGTAGACTCCATATATACAAAGGGAAGATGTGGTGTTAGTAACAATTATAGTTTATTTCATCGCTATTTGCCAAATGAAAAATCTCAAAACATACTTTGGATTGTTCTTGGCTAGGCTCAGGTAGACTGTTCCGTTAATCGGCAAGATAAAAGAGTTCTTTATTTGGCAAATAGCGATGTAATGAATAGTACTTCGTAATTATTTCATCTTAATTTTTCAAATAGTCCGACTCTGTTCGGACAGCAACTACATAATTTGAACAGGAAACAGTCTCGTGTTGGCAGGCGATAGATTGAAGGTGAACTCGGTTACGCCTGACGATCGTTATACTCGTTAGTTTTAACAGGGGCTGCCTTCAGTATTAAAACACAAACACCTGAAGAAATAGTAGCTAAGTAAAGCTACTAATAAACTAAATAAAGTAGGCACATCTGAAATGAAAGCTATAAACTCAATATCTATTATTCTTCTACGTAATTTAGCTCTCACAAAATATGTATCTACCAAAAGTACTGAATATTATGTTTCGTACATAAATTACTTGAGAAATCAGTTATGTCAATATAAATTAAATGCAATTGGAATGTATATATGTTTTTTTACAAAGCGCGATAAATCAAAGATCGTGATGAATGCCAATTGTTAGATGATTAAAGCATATGTTCCGATGAACCGCAACAGAGTCGAACGTAGGTCACTGTTATACTATATTACACAGCGATAGTTCATAAAAAATACGTCATAATACAATAATGAATATTGATGAATAGTCCAATAAATAAAAAACGGCAAAAAAGAAGTGTTTAAATAAAAAAACTATTTTTTCTTCCTTAACAGCATCTAATACTATAAACTATATTTGAACGATAAACCATATATTTTCAGTTTACTTACTGCAATAATTCAAATGAAACTGTTACTATTAATATAACGGACTACATCTCATATGCTTTGTAGTTGCAGTGAGCTACACTGTATGTATGACATTCCTATCATTGGAATACAATTTAAAGATAACACGTATTGTCTTGTTAGTTGGATTTTATACGGGTGCAGACTCAAGTCCCGACGCAAAATTCGTCAAGTTGAAGTCGCAGAAGGGCTTGTGAACGACGAGACATTGACTGACTCAGGTTTTCCCGTACACTCTCAAGCACAGCAGCGATGATTTCAACAGATGTTGTGTTTCGGTGATGTACAGGTGTTGGTTGATTATTTACTAAACCGGTTTACTCGAATTTGGTCGAATAGTCGACTCGGCGGGACGACTGTGGCAAGGATATAAATCACGTAAAACGCGGAACGTTTCTCGAACGGAGTACTAATTTTGAAAATAACATTTCATGATTTGCACATATTTTTGAACGCTATATCACTACTGAACAATTCACAATAAATTTGACAGATGTTGCTTTAATATATATCTGGTCAGCATATCTGTATCCAAGTGTAGTTGAATTAAGGTGTTTTCGGTCAATATATTTTTCTAGGAAGTGGCGTAGTATGAGGTTTCTTAGATTATGTAATGGAATATTACTTACTAAAAGACTACCATGAGGTCATAGAAATTTATAGTATTATCGTTGTCGTGATCGCTAGATGTAGCATGGCTTTTCTCTATTTACTAAACGGCTGTTTTCGTGTGTGTGTCACGAAATTTTTAGGTCGATGTACGAAATGCTTTTCGTTCGAATTTCGGCATTTTGACAAAATCAAAACAGTAAATCTACCCTTGCGAACAACGTGGTAACTTTGTTTTTGATCCGAAGCCTCTAGACTAGAGGCATGCTCCGGAGAGGTGCTTTCGATATGAGCGAGGGTGCGGCGCAAGCGATTTACTTACTCGTGACATATATTATTATATTACTTGACATCCATGACAAAGAAAGTCGAGCTATTTTATATCGTAATTGTTTGAATATGTGAAATCATTTTTTCAGACGCTGCATTGCATGCCTTAACTAAGAGGCTAATACCTCTTTGCTGATTGGAACAACAATTTCAGAGATATATAGGGTGGCGCAATGGGTATTGACGGTTTATAGAGTGTTATTATGGATATACTAATGAAACGACCAAGGTCAAAAACATATATTTTTATTACACATATAAAACAGTTTTACAACAAAAATTATTTTTTGATAATTAATGTCTTAAATGATCACCACGTTTTTCTAAACATTCCTGGAGTGGTGATTGAAAATTCTCTGTAACTCATAACAGCATCTCCTGTTTTATCGCTCTGATTTCTCGAGTAATGTTGTGTTTTAAAGCTTGTAGCGTTTGAGATCTATTTTCGAAAACCCTAGGCTCCAAATATCGCCATAAGAAAAAATCAGGGCTGGTCAAATCTGGTGACCTCGGCGGCCAATTGAAATCACCATGACGAGATATAAGTCGTCCAGGAAACATGTTTCTTATAGCAGCCATGCAAATTCGCGCAGTATGGCTTGTTGTTTCATCCTGATGGAATCGTCATTTTCTTCAAAAAAGTACGGACCTAGTATTTCGAATGCAGACACACCGCACCATACGGTAACTTTTTCGGAATGCAGAGGTTGTTCGTGGATTTGTTGAGGTTGTTCAACAGCCCAGTATCGAAAATTTTGTTTATTCACATATTCTGATAAATGGAAATGCGCCTCATCAGACATTATTAAATTTAAAACATTTGGGTTCAGTACATCAAGAAATTCTCTACAAAATTGTATTCGTGTTGGTAAATCTTGCGGTAAAGCTTGAATTTTGTATGGATGAAATCGTAGGTCTTCGTGTAATATTCGACCCAAACTTCTTCGTGTAATGTTCAATGCTACTGCTTGACGCCTTGCTGAACGAACTGGACTCCTTATTACAGCTTGCCGTACTCGCTCTACGTTATCCGGTGTACACACAGTTTTGACAGAACCGACAAATAATTCATTTTTTACACTTTCACGATTACGAAACTTTGCAACCCACCGCAAAATTGTGTTGCGCGAAGGAATTCTACCACGCCTTGGAATGTTATATTCACGCCGAAACTGTTGTTGCACCTCAATAACAGACTCCGATCGGTGATACGCCCTAACACAAAATCTACGTTAATTCACTGACCACGTATCCATGGCTACTAAATAGCTAAAATGGCATTACATGCGGAATATTTTAAGCGATTGAATATCCCCTCCACTTTACTGATATTCGGACAGTGGCGTCTCAAAAATAGTCAATACCCATTGCGCCACCCTGTATTAAAAAGTTTCTAAACGGATTACAAAATAGTTATAGAATTAGAAACTTTTCCTTTTCCTTTCTTCTGTATAATCAATATATCGGTAAATAACGCCTGATGCTTTAGATATCCTCAATTTACATACACATTATCTAATATTCTTTGACAACAATTATTACGAAATATTGATTGCTCAAAAGGCGATATATCGAACAGACGTTGAACAGTTGTGATAAAACAACGTCCGATTGACGGCATTCATCGAAAGTAGCTCGAAAGTGATTCTAATATATGCCTTTATTAAGTGTTTGTTAACATCAATCATTCGCATAAATGCTCGGGGCTTTTTTTAGGATGGAGTAGGTTTTATATCGAACCCAACGATATTGTATGAAGGTCTACAAATCATGCTAGTAAGATACTAGATAATACAGTCAGCTAAGAACTACATAGTGTCAATTAGTAGCAATAAGAGTCCTTCGGGGTAATGTACACATTAGGCACAGCGCTTTTTTTGTTATTTATCAGAGATCTTAAAATTTATTTACATAAATCAAATCACTTTCATGTTCTTTTTTAATTTATGGATGATTTCGCAACTGTACCATCTGCATCATACGTAGGAAAGCTTTCGTATAAAGCAAATATTTGTATTTCGCTTATGGACACATTAAGTACTACATTAATATCTTCGTGCCCAGTGCTCACCACTTATGTGAAGTACAGTTCATTTGCGTTAATTATTCTTAATTCCTATTTTAAGCCTCGTTTATACTTAATTAAAGCTAACTAAGCCTTAAACCTTGTAGATTAATTAAAGGCTACCTATTACTTTATCAATAATTATTTGATGATTCTCTGTTTCATTATAAATTCTATCAATTATAACTTGTCTCAGCAGAGATTTCATACAACGAATAGCTTTTGTGATGCTATGTGTATGTTCCCTCCTTTTCCGAATAATACACCTGCTCGCATTATATCTTCCAAATACTGAAAATCGAATACACTACACTGAGAATTCCCAATAAGGATCGTGATAAATAGTTCTCGATTCTGATGTCACCATCGAGAATAAATTAGACGGGACGATTCTCTTATAGAATTAGCTAATTATAGATAGCTAAAATTATGTACTAAAGACACAATAGATTATGAAATAATTTGACATTAATAGTCAACTCGGTGATCATTATTATAATTGGAAGACAGACTCGTGTATCGATAACATTATTTCCATGAAATATGTCAAGATGAGAAATACAAAACGTACTTTATAGTAATTTTATCATGTAAACCAGTGGTGTAGTTACAACTATATACAATTTACAAAAAAGAAATCATTACTCTAAAACACCCCTAATAATGATTTAGATTATAAGACTAAATTCATTCTTTTTAGTGAATACAAATTCAGTTAACCTTAAAGATATGATAAATTCCATGTGTTTTATTAACAACTTGATGGTTTATACTGACCTCAGACATACGCACTGAGTAAAAATCAAACCTTGCTTAACCCTTATAATACCGTAACATTTTTAGGAAATGTAATACCATTGGGGTCACTATTGACCCCAAACCTGTTTCTATATAAAATTATGATTAATATGTAAAACCTTTATTCTAAGCTTAGTATACAATGTTTAAACAACTTATGGTAATATAGTATACTCAAAAATATTTATAAGTATGTAATTTATTTTAAATAATAATATCGATAAAAAATATAAATATTTTGCTTATTCTGAACAAATGATTATCTGGTGATCGTTGCACAAGAAACGACTGCAATGGCTGCATCGATTTGAATGCATTCTATCTAAGTTTCGTGGACACTTCCAACATCTACCACATTTTAGCTTTTGTAACTCTTGTAATTGTCTCTGTAAATGTAATGGTTTTTCTATCTCTCTTTCAGTAGCCACTAGTTCCTTCCCCAATTGCAGAAGGAACTGTCGCCGTTTGTAGCCTTTTTTTGTTTGCCAGTCTTTATTCAGGTGACACCATGTTATGTAGGCATTAACCGCACTGATGTCTATAATATTGTAAAAGATTGCAACAGGCCATCTTCTTGTCTGTCTCTTTACGGTGTACATTCGAACAAACTTGTCCATGGTATCTACACCGGATTTAGATCTGTTGTAGTCGATAATTATCAGTGGTTTCTTCTTGTACTTTCTTTCATCTTCAGAAACTTCACCTGTTTCGTGTACAGTTGAGGGTAACGTAACAGTTTTTCCTTTTTTCGGACAGTAAGACACTATAATAGCATCGTCTTGATAACCGAACTTAGTTGAATAGCGTTCTCTTCTATGCAAATCTACTATTTCCATAGGAAGCTCTGGTTTATTTCTTCGTAACGTACCAAGCAATGTTAGATTTTTTCTTTCAACTCTCTTGCGAGTTCGAGACTTGTAAAAATCGGTAAAATTATCGGTAGTCACATTTTTCCCTGACTTTTCTAATCCCTTTATCATTTCTAAAATAACTCATTTGCCTTGATTGCGTTCACGCTGATCATCTGTTTTACCAGCGTATATCTGGCAATTGTAAACGTAGGAAGTTTGACTATCGCAGGCTGCCCAAATGTTTATGCCATATTTTCCTAGATTAGATGGTATCTATTGTTTGAGGGGACACCTACCTCGAAACATTAGCAGCTGTTCGTCAACCGTTATGTTTTCATAGGGCATATATGCATCTTGGAGTGTAGGTATAGTGTATAATTCTAAAAGCGCCCGAATGAGTGCTAGTTTATCTGGATTTCGATTTTTTCTTCTGGCGGCAGCATTATCAAAACGCAAACATTGAGAAATTTTGATAAACCTATTTCTACTCATAGTTTTGTTGAATATAGGACATCCATCTTCAACATTCCACAAATTTGTAATCCCTTCGTTATGAGATTTATAAACTCTTACAAGTATTAGTAGACCAATAAAGCGTAGAAACTCCTTGGCAGTAATATCTGTCCACAATTTTCCATGTTTGAGCCTGCCTTCTGCATTGGTCCACTGAACAATGTAATTTATAATATTATCTCTAAAAAAGAAACGAAAACTACTGCAGATTGTATCTACGTTTCGGCTTGCATATCTAGTAGGCCCTCCCGCTTGATGCATAACATTTCGTCGTGGTTGTCGTCCAGTTGTTTGTTTCTGTGGCTCTATATACCACTTCTCAAGTTTATTCTTCGACCTGCGGTAAAAATAAGTGTTCTACATTTGCTCTGTAAAATACACATTAGCTACTTACACGTAATAGCTGCTTTGCTGATTGTCGTTTTCAGGGATGTCAGGCTCTGCATCGGAAACGTTTTCGGAGTCATATTCCGACTGCACTTCAGTAACATCTTTTTCACCATCATCATCTGACTTGTCAATAGTATTTTCGAAATCATCATCATCACTATCACATTATTCAAGCCACTTTAGCAACGTTTCTTCCCCACCTTTTTCACTTACACGAACCGAACTTGTTCCAACCATAGTCTCTCAATGAATGAATGCCTGTTTCTGAATTTGCAATAATACGAGCAGGTAAAGTAATAGGCACGAAAATGTCGGTAATTGATACTCCTCATAAACCCAGCAGGTAGCAAATGACCGAAGTACTTGTTATTTCAGAAACTTTTATGAATGTAAACAGTTGTAAAATGCTTTATGTAGCGGGGGTCGCTGACGACCCCAGTGGTATTACGTGTAAATTATTTAATTTTTCAAAAAACGAAAAGGGGTGTACGAATCACACTTTACCAAAATATAAAATACGCTGTTTTGTGTAAAGTCAATTTTTTGTAGAATTTTAGGAAAAACGGTTTCAAAGAACGCGTGAGGTCTCCAGTGACCTCATGGTATTATAAGGGTTAAAAAGTGAACATCGAGAACACGTTTTTGTTTTTTGAACAAGGGAATACACTTTATTAAGGAAATCATTTTAACTGTTGGTGAAACATTGGGAACAAGGTTAAGTTTGATGTGGGACCTCCCCAGGATCTTTAGAAACTCAAAAAATGAAATACATGGCAAATATATTTTTCTTATTATAAAAAATTAAAATACACACAAAGTAATCCCTAATATTTTCTTTTTCGCAAGTTATCTGGCATGCATCATCCATAAGGTGCAAGCATGTTGCTAATTAGAGAGATAAAAATATAATGAATCACTTAATTTAAAAATTAAAATGAATAATAATTATTTGTCCCACTTCTCGAAAATCTACTACAGAAAATCGAAAAATCCTACTTTTATAGATAGTAGTAAATCCTACAACATAATGAATGTAGATACACGTGACTCCACATACGCCTATTGACCGCCGTGATGGTTTTTTATATATTATTTTTAAGTTGTGTAAATATTAGAAAGTACAAACACTTATTATTAGCTAATTCTCGAACCAGGACACATCTGTTTCTTAGTGGTAAAAATTCGATTATCTCAGGCTTGGCTAACCGCACCAGGCCATCGGCTTTTATGATAAGTTTAAATCAGTCAATCCCCGCATCTCGCCGCGAAATATCTTCTTCTTTTTCGGTATTAGCTTGCCTGCTATTAAATTTATTTTAAATAAACGTAGCCATAGCAACGTAATCACTAGTATCATTTCAGTACACACACCACGAGGACCACCATATGAAATACAAAATAGTCTACATTGATCAAATACGGAGATTTTGGAAGATCTCTTATTCCATATGTTTATGAACATCATTAAATAACATCTGCTATACGAATCTATCAGCTCCATATTTATGATCCAAAGAGCCTAGATTCCCTTATTCAGTAGACTTTTCTTGTGACTTTTTAAACACTAATGTGTAAGCAAACACACTTCATCCGCTTATTCCTGGATTCCCAGCCCATCCAGTTCTAGATCATGTGGAAGATATCTTTCCTATATCATTTTAACCGATGGTGTAACTATTCAAAAAATGACATATTGTTAGATTTCAATCCTGATGGACCGCTAGACTAAACAGACCGAGTTGCCGGGGCCTGGCCACGATTGTCTCAATTGGGGGACGTTTACAGTACACTCGACACTCGAGCCTAGTGATCGACATTTTTTAAGTGTGATTATTCAAATTATTGCCATTTCAGTAAATCATTTAATCGTTATCTTGTTATTTGGTAATAATAAATATTGTGAAAATTGTGAAATCAGTGTTATTCAGTTTTTATCTAACAATATATAGAATTTGCAACTAATGACTGTTTATTACTAATAGTTAACCAGTGTTAGTACATTAAATTTAATACAGTTATTTCGTTGTTGATAATACCGATGCATTTTTATCGTGTAAATCCGTTACGGAAATTCAATGGCTCTACTTCGGTGGCTGTGGGGGCGATCGAGCATGAACCCATTAAAGATTACGTCGAACACCGCTGACCCGTCTGATGTCCCATTGACCAACATCTCTTATTTCCCCCAGTTAGAACCTTGTCGTGAGCGCACTGACCCACTTAGTACAACACAGCTTTACACCCACGCACACGCAAAGTGGGATACCTTTAACGCCACAATATTGAAAACGCAGACGGGGTCGGAATATCTTCATGGATTTTACGCTTTGTCAGTCTCGAGTTCACGTCATCAAGAGAGTATACATACATGCATTCCACACGAGACTGATGCATTTATTATATTTTCAATAGATTTCAATGTAATTGTAAAATTCTAGAAATATTTAATAAGCTAGCTAGAATATTTCAGATTTGGAAATAATTTTACATTTAATTCAGAATATTTGCTTCGGTAATTATTACAAAATACCACATTTAGTGCTACAGAGTATCAAATACTATCAGATTTGTTACGAACTATGCGACATACTTTTCATATTATCTTCCTCTTCTTATTCTTCTTGCTCTTCTTCTACTTCTTCCTTCTTCAACTGGCCTTAATAAATTCTATGTTAGACAGTAAATTGATTCTTCAGACAAAATAAAGGCACATTCAAAGTTATCTGAACTAATCGCTATAATTTGAGAGAGAAATGTGAGAAAATGTGAGAGTTCACTTGCAAGAGTAGATACAGAAAAGAAATCCATGTATGTAAATAGTTTGCAGTAAAATGACATTACTACGTCATGAAAAAAACATTGAATTCTTGAAAGTGCAGTAAAATACATACATATTAGGAAAGAGGATATGGGAAAAATTTACCGTACTATATGACATTCTTTCTTTCTATTTTATCCTTATTCTTCTTCATACTATTCTACTTCATCTTTAATTTATCTTGATAAATACTATCTTAGTCGATACATTGATTTTTCAGACAAAATAAAGACTTTCAGAATCATCAAAAGGTGTTAAGTCAAGCATTAATAAAAAAGTTATAAGTTGTAACCGATCTTTACAATTTATTTTCTTAGATAATGTGAAAATGTAGTTGCTGGGAGACGTACAAAAGAAAATCATTATATCGAAATCGTTTACAATAAAATGATGTGACTATCCTATGAAATACCTGACATGAAAACCCGAATGTTCAGTAAAAAGCGAGCATATTAGAATCAGAACATTTTCCCATATTATGTAACATTCTTTCTATATTCTTATTCTTCGCATTATTCTTCTTATCATTCGTCTGCTCCTCCGTTTGCTCTTCCTCTTCCTTCATCTTTAATCCATGTTTATAAATCCTATATTAATCACTGCGTTAGTTCTTCAGCCAAAATAAAGATTTTCAGGGTTATCAACTGCGACTGAGCATGTGTTCTTGCCATGAAAAACTTATGGTTGCCGAACGAACTGATAATCGAGAGATCGAACTGATATTCTCTAAATTATAGTTTTATTATATAAAAAATTAAAATTTATTCTAATTCAATCAATATATTGATAAATAATATTTATATCGATGTTTTAAAATACAAGAGGATATTTTAAGTAAAATTATTAACATTTAAATATAGTTTATAATAAATTTTTGAACATTTTAATATGTATTTTAATAAAAAAATTGTTTTCACATTACTGTTTTCAACATTTAATGTTATTTGCACTGACAAATTAATCAAATTCAAGCTTCGTTTCTGTTGTTTCAGAGGTATAAACATTAAAATAAATATGTATATAGAGTTTTATATAAAAGAAATCGGTTATTATACCATACCATATATCCCATCACATATATGCGAAACAAGTTTTATTTACTAGTAAATCTCTTCGGATTATGCCGTTATTATCCTCGAAATCATCTTGATGATGGAGGGAAGGGGAAGATGATCTTATCTATGATCAACCAATCATATTCAGAAGAAATTCAAAGAGAGACTTTTTAAATTTATTTTAAAGAAGCTAGTGGTATGATCTGCGAAACGTCAAGACGAATTTAATCAGTAGCTATACCAAAATAATCTGACTTAGCCGAACATAACCTAACGTAATCTATGCTGTCCTAACTTAACTTAGCCTAGCCTAACATAACCTAACCTAATCTACCCTAACCCAACTTAATCTAATTCAACCTAACCTATTCAACTTAACTTAATTGTCGTCGTTGTCGTCGTCATTTTAAAACTTGTTAGCACGATATCTCAACTATGTCGTGTCGTATTGATCGGGTTTTGACTGATTCTGATCGAGGACGTCTCCCAGACGACACAGACTTGATGTTGAGCTGGATAGAACACACTCTACCATGTTCATGGGTTATGAGAAAGCACAATGGTGGACTATTTGAGATTTTTTTTTTTTGTTAGCACCATCACTCAATTCAATATTGTCGGATCTATCGGGTTTCAACTGATTCTGACTAGGGACGTCTACCAGACGACATCTATTGATTTTTAGGTGGATAGGACACACCCCACCCTGTCCATGAAACACACACCCCACCCTGACTATTTGAAAAAAGTAAAACTGTCGCATAAAACACATATTCTTCATTTATGTGTTAGTTTATTTCTTCTCAGCCACTCAATTTCGAGATAGAGATGTTCAACGTGCGGAGAAGTTTGTTTTAAAGTTTTAAAACTGTTTATAATTAATATAATGTCACCCATTTTTCATTACGTCAGTATATTTATTCACTACTGAAAACTGAAAACCTGTTCAAAATATATCCTTATCTCTAAACACCCAGCATTCGTACTAACCGTTGTGAATACGGCATCATTCTTAACAACCCCACGTTCTAAACAACCTAAATATCTAATAGATATCCGAGATGCTATCTGTACTCGTGTAGATTATCAAGTGGAACATAAATTTATGCGCAAATCCCCCATGTTATACAACACCCAGAATTTATGAAAACCGTACGGCCTAACGCACGCAAATAATATATAATCACCGCAAAAGAACATTAATTTAAACGGCCAACTGTCCCCGTAACAATGCACCATGCATTTACCTTACGTAACACACAACCATAAACCATTTTTTTTCGCTGACCCGTTGAAGGGTTACCTGTGGTCTTAATTCGTTTCCATGCAGTCTGCATAGCTAATAGTCTAGCGTATCAGATCGAAATGCGAATGCAACAGATGCAATTTCTATTACATATAAGCCTAGTAATTATTTCCTTATGGCGCTTTTAATTTCGAATAATTACTTGCCTGCTCTTCTGTTTCCTCTATCGAGCTAATTACGAGTACGATAATGACATTTTATTTAAATTAATTATGGTGCGTGTATATTCAATTGCGCCTAATGAATGAGTTTTAAATGAAAATTTGAGTAGTACCTTACAAAATGGACATTATTTAAAATGATCATGAACAGATTAATTACTTTATTTAAAGACTGAAAAATGTTAAGGAAAGAACATAGTTATGCAGTATTTAGACATACGGCAGTGTATGAGTTAAATTCGAAAAAGAAACGACGACTCACTGGAAGTGTGTAATATTAAACGAACCATTTCGATATACTTTCGCCCCCCCTCCTTCCTCCCCAATAACTCAAAAACTATTAGACCTACACACTTGCCATTTTACATGTCTAAAGCCCCCTTAAATACTTTTCTAGGCTCATGGCAGTATGCCAGAAAGTCCGAAAACGATAAGGGAGACGCCGACGCACCGGCATCGGCAGTGTGTAATATTACACGAACCATTTCGAAGTGCTTTCGACCCCTCATAACTCAAAACTGTTAGACCTACACACTTACAATTTTGCATAAGTCTCCTTTATTGCATAAATTCAACTAAAATGTTTGTAGTATAAAATAGAACAATTAGCAAAGTTAAATTTTAAACTTTTATTAAATATCATACGTTAAACATAATTTATTGACTGTTAAAACTTGCCAAGTTATATATTCAATATCAAATAATGTAACAAATCTTCTTTTAAATTAATTGAAGACCGTTGTACATTCCTATTGTAAGTTTCTGTTGTAAGTTCCTATGAAACTTGGTACCCGTTCAAATGTCAACTCTTCTATCGGCGAAGCCGACAACCCCGAACACCGTTTGTACTGAACATTACTCCCTTTTCACATTTATGTTTTTAGTGAGATAATATTTAACTCCACAGACTATTTCAAGCAAATTTTCTATATACCTTTTGTCTATATACATGTCTACAAGTTCTTGACAGTTTGGGTTCTGCCCTTTGGATTTTGCACTCTTACGTTTTTTGCTATGCAACAGAAGGATCTACCCTCCAGATCTTGATTTTACAAGTAATTTCAAACGAGGAAATTACTTTCTTATGATTATATCTTAGGAGCTAACTTTTATGTGTACATAAAAGTTAGCTCCAAATTTCTACTAGAAATATAATCAAGAGAGGCAGTTTAAGTTTAAGTATATGGTATAGAAAATAAGGAATAGCAATTCACATCAAATAATATTTCTATCAATTATTCTGGATATAGACAAAAGTGAATTTAAAAACCTGATCAAAATTACCAATTACAGGCTTGGAGAAACACTAATTTCCAAATCATATTGGTATTTTTACGTACAGGTTTGAAGATAGCATGAAAACATTTTAATTATATTCAACAGTTAATTAAGGATATTATTTACTAATGAGCATATAGTATAACCCCTTCTAAGATTGGTATCTATATTTTTATGACATTTGAGTAGAAACAGTTGCTGGAAATAAATAATAACAGTTTATAAAAAGAAATAAATGAAGGAAAATACATTTTCCTACTCCTAGTCACTTTATCCAGTTATTTTCTTTGTATACAAAAAAGTTTACGGATACTAATAATAATGGGATCTAGGGTTTCATCAGTCATATTATCTACATCCCACATTTTCTCTTTTTCTCTTTGAACATGACCAATACACTTTCTCCAGTCTTCTGCTGAAACATTTTCTAATGCTTTCTGAAGATGGCGTTGGACATTAGCCAATTTAAATGTTCTATTTTCTCTGGCCACATCCCCTTTAATTTGTGCCCAAATTAACACAATTGGGTTCAATTCACTATGATATGGGGGTAATCGTAGAACGGTAGTTCCATGGCTCAATGCTATATCTTCTACAGCAAATTTCTTATATTTACTTGCATGTATCTTCACAATTCTGACTGACATTGATTATATGAATGAATATATAAAAAAATATTAATGAAGCGCAAGACGTATACTGACTATTGCAGAAACTCGATGGTGTTACAATTCGAAATTAATTTATACAATAATTCAGGACTGGGATAAACTGAAAGAAGTATTTGAATTTATTATAACTTCTGAGGAATCGAACCAGAAATCCATTCAGCTTGCTAGAAGATTTTTAAATGATATGAATGATTTTGATCTTACGTTTTTGGTAGTACTATTTAATAATATTTTTAGTGCTACAGATATTTTATGACATCCTATAGAAAGAATCATAATATATTAATTTTTGTGTGCATCAAATAAAATAGACACGTGAAATATTGAAGAAAAGAGAAATGACTTTTTTAAGACAATTTTTAATAAAGCAAGTAGAATGACAGAATTATAAATTACAAAACGACAATACGCTGGTCTTCCTAACGAAGCCATTAGTACAAGATATAAGCAATTTTATATGAAATATTAAACCATATTTTAATGAAAATGGACGTCAGGTTTCAGGACTGAAAAGTTGCAATTTGTTTGTCTCGCTGATACTGCAAAATTTGGACAATGTAGCTCGTGTTTCCCTTCTAATGCTTTTAAAAATTTGGAATAATTTTATGAAAATATATTTACCAAACAGCAACGACTTAAAAACGAACTTTGTCTGTTATACACTGATGAAAGTTACAGAAATATACCGCTGCATGAATTGCTCAAAAAAAAACTGAATGAATACAGACATTTTTACAAAACTTACAAACTGTTTTGTATAATTCTAACTATTCCGTCAAGAAGTCCGTCAGTAGAAACAAGCTTTTCGTGTCTTAAACGTATAAAGGCTTATTCAAGAAATACCATTTCCCAAGAAATACTTTCATATTTAGCAACTATTTCTATCGAGAAAAAATTGTTGCTAGAACTAAAGAAGAATCCAGCCATTTTATAAAGATATATAGATAACTACGCCTCACTAAAAGATCGAAGAATTGATTTCGTGTACAAAACTTACATAGCTATAAGCTCGGCTATAGGTAAGTCTTAAAAAAAATAAATCTACTTTTTTCTAACTGTTTACACATTTACACTCTTCACCTGTTTTCTAACCTGCGAGCCGCCACTGTCGTCCAATTGCCGTCAGCTCTTGACGGCGCCTGCATCTGAACAGGCTAAATGAGTGAAATAAATAATATTCTTCAAATGAGAGAAACAAAGAGGGCGACAATACCTGCAAATATTGGCGTACGACGTTGCCATTTCTTGCAGAATATCTTTGTAATGAGGACTTAATACAACGAAACTTATTCATCTTTTTATATTTGACAAACATCACATAAATTTACATGCCCTATGTCGCAGATAGGCATTATGCAATTGAATTCTAACATTTCTTGTTTAATTTTGATTATAAATTGCTATTAAATTTAATATTACCGAATTAATGTAGAACATATAAGAAATTTAGGAATTAAATATGACAATAGCGCCTAACAGCTTTTTAGGTCATTGCACTCTTTGCACTATTTGGTTTCTTTTAAAAATAAAATTTGACAGGCCTGGGTGTTTTTACCAAAAGTTATTCCTTGAATTTGTAACGAACTTATTCATCATTTTACGAAAGCACTATATGTCTCACTTAAGAACGGAACTAAGGTTCGATGTGCCATTATGTTGTTTAGGGTAGTCCCTAGATATTAGTTAGAAGTAAGACATGTATTTAAATAAATTACATTACATTTACTTCTAATTCTCATAGAATGTTGTTATTTCCTTTCAGCAATTGTTTCCACTTAAATGTCATAAAAATATAGATACCAATCTTAAAAAGTGTTATACGATATAGTCATTAGGAGATAATATGCTTAATTAACTGTTTATTGTAAGTAAAATATTTTTCGGCTGTCGGGCTATCTCCAAACCTGTCGGCTTATTTACAATCGATTATTTATAGACATATATTTTTAGCTGCAACCTCAACTGATTGTAATCAGATACAAGGCTTATTATAGAAATTTATTTTCTAACAAAAATTTGTTTTAGCTGGAAGATTGATATCTTGAACAAGAAGACAAGTGTAATATGAAGTATCTTAATAAGTATATTGAAATATTATGAAATGTGCATGGAATTTATATAGTATGTTGATCAAACAGAATTAAAATTTACATAATGTGGTAGATTTTATTAGAATTATTTTCTATTATAAAAATATGAATAGCAGAAAAATTACGATAACCTAACTAATTATGCAGTATTAAGAACATTTCATTAAATAATAAAATAATGAAATATACACCTATTTCATTTTTAACGAAATGTGCTTAATACTGTATACGTAATTAGTTAGATTATCGTAATGTTTCTGCTATATATATTTTTATAATAGGGAATAATACATTTTTTTAGCAGTATATTATTTTTTTCATTTGTTATCTGTAAATTTTTCTCAATTACAAAAGAGAGACCAGTTCCCTACAAAGTAACAAACTACTATACTGTATTTTTTGAAAAGGGGCCCCGACACGGATAGGATTCGACATTCACACTATACGTACTCAATGTACGTTTCGCCGACCAAACTAGCATCATCAGATGATTGAATATAAAATCAATTTATTTTATGGTACATATGATTTGAAAATTAGTTCAGATATCCCTCTTTTATTATAAAAAATTATCTAAGTATTCTCTATTATATATAAGTCGAACATTATCATTCTTCTTTAAATATTTTTCTGCGTGAAAGTTCCACGCTTTATTTTTTCCCATCTCTTCCTTAGCCAACATCAATAACTCATATCGTGTTTTAGGTAAATCTTCAGAAATGTAAGAACATTTTAATATTCTTTAATACAATTTTATTTCTTACAATAGTTAAGCTATAAAGTTCTGAGAAGAATTTTATACATATTGGTCTTGCAACTTTTATTAGCAATTTTCTTAATTCTATAAACATTTTGAATCTAATGCTGAAGCAATAAGATTGATATGAATATCTGTGAACATATTTTGATGTGAATATTTGGGAACACACCATATATCTACACATTTTTCATAACCCTGCTTGTTTTTAATTTTTTAAGTATTTTCGGTGACACCATATATACCTGAGTATTATACTTCTGTAATTATTTTCCCCCTGAACTAAGGCAATAGATATGTAAAAAGAATCATAAAACGTTCTATCTATGTCTAAAAATCTACATTCGTAAGATTTTGCTGGTAAGACAATTAAACCAGTCTTTCAGTGTATATTTGTTATATCATCTATTTATATCTCAATAAAAAACTTCCACATATCTAATCTACAGGTCAATACCCCATTATATAACAGAAACTATATTCTGAACACGAAAGTTCACTGACATATTAATACGAAAAGATTAACATTTCGCATTTGAAATAAACATGTAGCCGTGTATCAGTTGCAATCTTCTTGTTGCGTAATAAATTTATAACGTCAGATATAATTAACTTATAAACTCTCTAGAAGTTCTAATGAATACATCGGATGGATGCATATTAACAAATTATACCGGCTAAAATGAACAATACCTAATAAGTTTCAAAAAACCGACTTGAAAAAAGGTAACTTAACTAAAATGCAAGAAATAAATGTTTTCTACAACAATTTAATACTTATTTATTATTCCGGGTAATGTAATTAATAAATTATTGTTTATTATGTAATTATTATTAATTGTTTTACATAATTTTGAACTCGGTGCCAAGTAAAACATAAAAAAATATATACCTTGCTACTATAACAACAAGTTTACATTTAAAATTGCCAAAAGCCAACATTCGCATTACTGATATTGTATTACATCGACTTCAAAATTATACAAAACAATTAATAATAATTACATATTTTAATAAACAATAATTTCTCAATTACATTAAACGGAATAATAAGAATTGAATTGTTGTAGAAAACATTTATTTCTTGCTTTTTAGTTAAGTTAACTTTTTTTTTTAAAGTCGTTAGTTTTAACTTATTATATTACAATTTTAAGTGATAGGCAGACCTACTAAGGATGCTAGGCGAATGAGAAAACGACAGTTAATTGAATAAGGAGTTCCGTTATGTATCTTCAAAGTTCAAGGTCCAATACCAATGAAATTAAGATGGGACCACCTTGAACCTATACTGAATTCAACGCAAGAAAGAATAATTAAAATCGGTTCATAAACACAAAAGTTATACCGGAACATACATAAAAAATGTATATACCTACAGACGAATTGAGAACCTCCGCCTTTTTTGAAGTCGGTTAAAAATCAACACATCTTTTATTATAAACAATATTGCACATCCATTTAAATGCAGAGCCACCTACGCCCAGTCCAATTACGCATATAAACAAAGCCAGTGCCGCCAACTCATAGGCGCTATGATTTAGCGTAGGAATTTCAATGCTAGGTCGAGCGTGAAAATGTATGTCAACATGTTTTTTTGCAATAAAACTAATCTGTTAATACAATCAACAATGAGGAATAGCTTAATGGGCCCACGCAGAATTACTGTCTTGCCTATATGGCCGTGTATATATTTAGATATGTCATATTTGTGTCTTGAATTAGCTGCGCCTAGTTTACACTTGCATTTATTTTCGGGGGGATTTTTTTTATTGCGGCGATCAGCTAAATGATATTCTCAAATTTCACATATGTGCAGTTACAAATCATGTAGTTGTTTAATGCACTAATGCTAAGGTTCAAGAAATTGATTTTCTTGAAAATAGAAATTAATGCAGGCAATTAACAGGTATGTGAATATGAAACAGGATTTTCTTGTATAGAAAATATGAAAACAGGAATTTGTTGTATGAAAATGATAATATTTTATTCGAAATATTACCCGTAGCTATACATTTTTCCCATCTCTCTGACAATTTGTGGATTGCATGCCAAAACAACTCTTGCTCTTTTGAGGCAAACCAGTCGTCGAGCCATTTTCGTACATTTTCGTAAGATGTGAAGTCCTGCTCAGAAAGTGCGTATCCCATCGATGCAAGTAAGTAGTAATGGCACGAAGCCAAGTCTGATGAATAAGCCGCATGGGAAAGTATTTCCCAAGTAAATGCCTCAATCGTTTCCTTGACCGGTTTTGCTGTGTGTGATGGCACATTATAATGAAGCAAAATCACATTGTGTTGCCTTTTTTGATATTCTGGTCGTTTTTCACGCATCTTGATTCAAATCGATCATTTGTTATCGGTAAACCCTTCCGATCCCACCAAACAAAGAGCATTGTCTTCCGTCCATAGTTATTTGGCCTTGCAATCGATGTCGATGTTCGCCTGGAGTAACTCATGACCTTTTTTACGCTTAGGGTTCTCAAAATATATCCACTTCTTATCGCCAGTCAGAATTTGATGGAGAAATTACTTTCTTGTACCTGGCGAGCAGCATTTCGCAAATGGTTTTTCGGTTTTACTGCTGTCCGTGATTCAGTTCATATAGAACCCATGTTTCCAACTTCTGGATCTTTCTGATGGCTTTCAAACGTATGAAGACGACTTCTCGTGTCACACTTAATTAATTCGTGAGTTCTTGTTGCGTTTGAGCTCCATTCTTATCCAACAATGCTTGCAATTCGCTATCTTCAAATTTTTCGGTGGTCTTCCACGTTCCTCGTTTCTCACGTCAAAATTGCCACTTTTGAATTTTTTAAACCACTCAAAGCACTGTGATTTACCAAGACCATTCTCACCGTAGGCTTCGACAAGCATTCGATGCGATTCTTCAGCAATTTTCTTCAAATGGTAACAGAAAGTCAATGCTGTCCGCAAATCGTAGTTTTCAAGCACAAAAATAAATTCGACATGTTCAACGCTATTAAAAAGGATTTTGTTGTATGAAACTTGTATTGTTGTGAGATAAAAACCCTTTATTAGGTGTCAAAACAAGAAAATGGCGTCAATGACGCGGTATGATGATAACTACATTAGCAGCTTGGCCATCTGTTGGCAAATTCCGGTTTCATATTTACATAGGAACCGGTAATTTATTCTTATTTATTTATTTTTAAACACTCATGATTGTTCTAGTTAGCTCGAAAATGGTGCTTCATCCCAGAAAAGGTGTAAAATAGATGACTTAGTTCGAATTACAGTTTGTACCACATGCTTGTCATCTAACCCATGAAGATATCTCTAACAGCAAAATGAGAGAAGTGGACTCGCACCAAACGTCGTGATGATTGTGGGAATCCACTTACTGGAATATTTTCTTGTATTAAGTGCAGTTTATTTAATATGCAATTTATAGCAGTCTAAGATACGAGGGTAGTCCCAGAAGTACCCGACCTGACTTATAGATGGCGGTTGTTGCATCATAAAAATAAGTACGGTAGAAAGGACCGATCCTATAAAGCTTAAGTTCGAAGTTTGACGACTCTACATTTATAGTATTTATCAGGGGCGTAGCGTGATAAAATAATCTAGGGATGTGATAAAAATTTTATAAGGGGAAGAGCTATAGTCAGATGTATGGTAGGCCATATGAAAATAGTAACAATAAAAAAAGACACTAACCTAAAATGATTATGCCGAGGTATATATCCTAATTTTTAAAATGAAGATCAGTTCTTCGGTTTTTGCTTCTCCAGCGAAAACGTCTACCACTGTTTCTTCAAATGTTGGAGACGATCTCATATCTTCTAACAAAGCACTTCTCAACAACAACTCAATATTTATTATTGCTAAAGCTGACAGTCTTTCTTGCTTTTGAGAATATCGCAGTCGTCTTTATTCTCTTTAAACATGAAAATGATCTTTTCGCGGAACTGCTTGTGGCAGGAATAGTTGAAATTAAACGACACAGTTTTGATGACTCCGGGAAAACAGAAGATAATTGAAGAGACATCATACATTGGTGAAGCTCAAACACAGTGCTCTTTTTCATATCGGGATCACTATAAATCACTGAAAGCTCACTTTTTAAACGATTTCCGTGAAAGAGTGTTCCATATGTACCTACTAAAGAAGAAAAAAGTTCGTCAGGAAAACTAAAACGAATCTAGATTTAAAAATATCAGTTTAGACATTTCACTAAACCGTTCACTAATGTTCAAAGTAATAACGTCCAAAATTTCATATACTAATTGTGCGTACGTGCTTTTCTTATCTTTCTTCAGGAATTAAATCCAAACACATTATTTTACTTGGTGGTTGATTTTCTAACACAAATCTGTCCATACGGTCCCAAGTGTTACTAAACTCGTTTCTCATTTCTTGAATATGTGATTTGAAATCGGCGATATTTTTATTGCAGTAGGTAACTAACATCTGATATTTCTGTCTGTAGAATTTTAAACAGACTCTCGGAATGTGGGAATATTTCAGAAAAGACTGCTAAGAAGAAACTAAAATCAAAGTTGCGCAATAAAGTTAAGAGGCCTCTAGGACAAATAACGGTTTCTCGATCCTATTCCTCATTTTCATTTTCCACCTGAAACCCTGCCTGAATTACCTGAAACAGCGCTTCCAAATCTTCCTTATGTTATGGCGACAGTCGCCAAGATGCGTTCACATAATCGCATAACTGAGTCCGGAAATAAAGAAAACACCCACTGGAGGTTCCACTGTTGACTGCGTAAGATCATTGATATTTTCGCCCATCTAACGCGTAACTTGAATGTAACGTGGACCATCGCATTTCAGCACTGCAGCAAGTATCGCGGGAGTCCAATAATTTCGGACGCCTTCACGGCCAATTTGAAATAAAAAAGTTGATGGTAGCGTTTAAAGTAAATAATGTATGTTTGCGGTCGATTTGAGATAATTAAAAAATTGTAATAATTGAATAAATCGATTGAACTTTTAAATAACATTAATTTGTCAATTTTTTAAAGGATGCATCACTCGCATCCATGTACGCTACGCCCCTGGTACTGATATTTATAACGGACTATTGGTAATGTTACTTTGCACAACAACAAGCTCACGGGAACACAATATTCATCCATCATCAATCACGGAAGTATTATATTTAAAAGTTCACAGGTATTTTTACCATTCTACCCATTTTATTAAAAACAATTCCTATAATTAATATAGATTGCATCCACGATAACTCGAATTTCGAAAGAGCCGTCGATGCGAATTGGGGTCTATGTGTTAGGAAGGCATACATTATTACAGTTATTAAGAGGTTAGTGTGCATAATTCCCGTGTAATCGTTCTGTTACACAGCGAATTCCGTCACTATTGTTTAAATTATATAATATTACGTTACGTCATGCGTTATTTGACCGGTGCATGAAAGGCTATCTAGAATGTTAACAGACAATCGAGATTGCCGGCGAGATGTGGTAATACGATCGGGCAGGTTGCGGTGAGGCGTGGCATCTTTTCACATTCCTGCTGGCTCAGCAGTATTGTCGTATCGTATAATGAAATAATGTTAGTTGTGAGACGTGCAAGATGAACGTTATGCAATTCCTGACGGTTATAATTAGAAGCACAACTGTTAGAGTTCTTCGTGTTGTGTGGTAGACAAGATCTACCTAATACTATGTCTGCTAGACTGCTTGCAATACTGTCATGACGATGACGGAGAGAAAAATTGACTTACATATACACAATTTACAGAAGTCTATATAACTTTTTTTATTGGGACGTCCTATATATTTATAATAATAATAAAGGCCTTTATTAATAGAACTGGTCAATACGACTTTTTGCCGTTAATCCAATTATATATTTTCGGTAGCTCTCATGTATAAGTATTAACAAAAAAATTATGAAAATATTCCATTACATTGAAATATCTAAATAAATGATATACTATAAATTTCACTTAATTTTTGACGGTATATCGAAAAAAAATATTGTAATTGGTCATACTAATAAAAAGAAGACTGATATTAAGTACACGATATACCCTCACATCTGTTTATTTTCAGTACGATATTGTTTGTTCAGAATTTATTTCATCCGAGTACACAAATTTCAGTATATCGAAAACGCGATGCTGGATTTGTAGACTTTTTAAAGAAGACAGTGATCTGACATATTGCAGTGGGGTACAGGGGCTTATGAATAAATTAGACTATGGCTATTCATTAATTCTTCAAAATTGTGTTTAAAAGCAGTCTTACGTGCATAATGACAATGATCTTTCATCTGGACCTTTCGCACATGGCATTCACATAAAAGAAACATACGTTAATATAAAAAATCTGCTCGAGAAAATTCATCATCATTCTTGGAAAATATGTGCAGATCTTAAAGTTGTTAGAATATTGCTTAGGTTGCAAGGAGGCTACACGAAATACTGTTGTTTTTTGTGCAAGTAGGACAGCAGAGCTAGAAATTAACACTACATAAAAAAAGATTGGCCTATGAGGACTAATTTCATTCCTGGACAATACAACATTTCTGAAAACGTCTTAGTAGAGTCAAACAATTTCATTTTACCGCCTTTGCACATCAAATTGGGCCTCATTAAAAACTTTGTTAAAGCCATGGATAGAATGGAGAAGGTTTTCTGTATTTAAAAACTTTGTTTCCTAGACTGAGCGAAGCTAAATTAATAGAAGGAATTTTCGTAGGGCCGAATATAAAGAAGGTCATAAAGGATTCCAATTTCATTTTAAATTAAAAAAGAGAAAAGAATGCATGGCTTTCTTTTGTTAAAATGTCAACAAATTTTTTGGAAAATACAAAGTCTACAAACCATAAGGAGATAGTTTCTAAGGTACTACAGGATTATAAAGCCTTAGGATGTAATATATGTCTGAAGATTCATTTGCATCATTCCCATCTAGACTTTTTCCCCGAAAACTTTGGTGCGGGGAGAGATTCCATCAAGACATCATGGCGATGGAAAAAAGATACAAACGAAAATGGTTGTCTAGAATGCTTGCAGATTTTTGTTGGACATTAAAACGAGATTATCCGTCATTTAGTTATAGGAAATAAGCAAAACGAATAAAAAAATCTTCAGAATAATTTTTTAAAAATTAATTCCCTTCAAAACTAAGTTATTTATGTTTTTTTTCTAAATAGACCTATTTTCCAAAGAACATAGATGTTCCAATTTTTTTCACGCAAGTATTTTAACTATTCTCATGTTAGAGCATGGAAAATAGAGCGGAGGAAATACTAGGAGAAGACCAATTCGGGTTTAGGCGAAATAGGGGAACTCGTGAAGCTATTCTGGCGTTAAGAGTAATGTTAAAGAAAACAATAGAAAATGGAATGAACGCTTATATAGGATTTGTAGATTTAGAAAAAGCTTTTGATAACGTAAGATGGGAAAAAATGTTCGATATACTAAAGAGCGCGGGAATGAAGTATAGAGATAGGAGAGTAGTACACAATCTATACAAAGAGCAAACTGTTGTTATAGAAGTAGAAGGGGAAAAAAGGGAAGTAGGTATTAGGAAAGGAGTAAGACAAGGATGTACGCTATCACCACTAATTCTTAATCTGTACATCGAAGAGGCGATTAATGTGGTAAAAGATAGAGTGGATTTCTATCTTAGTATAAGTACAGGGACAGAAACTAAAAATGCTAAGATTCGCGGATGATATAGCAGTATTAGCATCTAGTAAGGAGAAATTAGAATCAACATTGAACGAAATGGAGGCAGTGTTGACAGAGGAATACGGAATGAGGGTGAATAAAAACAAAACTAAAGTGTTAGTGTGCAGAGGGCGCGAGAGCAGACCAAAAACGAAAGTACAAATTAATAATGAAAGATTGGAGGAAGTTAAAGACTTCACTTATTTAGGAAGTAAAATAAATTGGGATGGAAGAAGCGATAAAGACATAAAACAAAGAATAGCGCAGGGTCGAGTAGCTTTTAACAAAAAGAAAGCACTTTTATGCTCGGGGGTAATAAACTTAGAAACAAGGAAGAGATTTTTGAAAACGTATGTATGGAGCACGGCACTATACGGTTGCGAAACCTGGACGGTAGGGGAAGCAAGTAGGAAGAAATTAGAAGCTTTTGAGATGTGGTGTTACCGAAGAATGATGAAAATACCATGGACTGATAGGGTTAGAAACGAAGAAGTATTGGAGAAAGTCGGCGAGAAAAGAAGTATGTGGAAAAACATAAAGAAGAGAAGAGATAGAATGGTAGGCCACTTGCTGGGACATGGGGGAATAGTCCGCGATATTTTGGAGGTAGAAATAGGAGTGAAGAAAGGCAGAGGTGGGCCTAGGTTAGACTATTGCTCACAAATAGTAAGGGATGTAGATTGTAGCACAATTAGCGAAATGCGTAGGTTAGCACAAGATAGGAGAAGCTGAAGGTTAGCGTCCAACCAGTCTTAAGACTGATGACCTCATGATGATGATGAAAGTAAAATAAATAATGCTTTATTTTGATACAATGTACTTCTTTTCCTACCTATAACAACCAATACACTTCATTTGCTCAAATAAAAGGTGGATACCCCACTCGTAACTATCTGCTCTTCCACGTAAATCCACAAAGAATTTAAAAAAATATATCACAACCATAAATTTAGTATTTCTTAATCAATTACAATAAAAATAAATATTTTTTATTTATTTTTGCCCTTATTTTAATATTTCAGAAGTCATTGATGTATTTACCAAAGTTATATAAAAAAGATCTCTTAAAGAATTGGGTATAATGCTTTAGTATGAACTTGGTATGATCTATAAGTTTTGAACTGCGCGCCACTTGTGTTTTCTCAAAGATTAGGGCGTCAATATTTAACGACTGTCATCTACAAATTATACGACGTCGACGTACCGCGATTAACAGTGCAACAACGAATAGTTTGTGTACAACTGTTTTATGAAAGTGGGCGATCGTTTATAGATGTATTAAGAAAAATTCGCTCAAAATTAGGACAAAATGAAGCGCCTATAAAGTTAACAGCTCGTAACTTAATCAAGAAATTTGAGGAGACGGTTTTCGGCAATTTTGTTTGTTGACATATCTTTCAAGATGAACAAAATTTTGTTGCAAAAATCAGAATCGCCGACTTTCTTTTCTAACGCCCAATTAAGAAATGTACGATGTTGTAAATAGTCTATAGCACTTAATTGTTGTGTCAACTGAATTTTGTATGCTGACAGATGCAGATCTTTCTTTAAAATCCGATAAATGGCTCTTGATAGATTAAATTGTTGTGCATGACATAGAACTGATGTGTTTGGATACTCCCGTTCACATTCCCTCACTGCAGCAATATCTTCGTATGATCTGCCACAACGAGGGTGTATTTGTATTACCTTATCAATTACAGAACCCGTCTATTCAAATTTCTTGATGATGTTACGAACTGTTGACTCGGTAGGCTCTGAAATTTATTCTAATTTTGTGTGAATTTTTCTAAACGCAACTGTAAATGATCGCTCACTTTCATGAAACAATTGTACACAAACTACTACGTTGTTTGAACTGACACGGCATGTTGACGGTGTATGATTTGTAAATGACAGTCGTTAAATATTGATGCCCCATATTTGACCTATCTTTAAACAATTTAAATCCTATAGTTCCAACTGAGACACCCTAGATTCGCCTGCAATATAATAAAAAAATAAATATATATTTACGTTCATTTTGTAGTGGTAAGAATCTTTAAGATCATTTACAGTACGATTCTCAACTGTATTATATTTCTTCATGAGGTTTTTAGTAAAACTAAATAAAGATAAACAGTTTTAAAACCTTAAAACGGACTTTTCCGCACGTAGTACATCTCTATCTCAAAATTGAGTGGCCGAGAGAAAATGAACCAACACATAAATGCAGAATGTGTTTTATGCGACAGTTTTACTTTTCTCAATTTTTCTCAAATAGTCCACCATTTTGCTTTCCCATTGACAGGGTGGTGGGGTGTGTCCTATCCACCTCAAAATTAATAGATGTTGTCTCGTAGACGTCCCTAATCAGAATCAGTCGAAACCGGATCGATCCGACACGATTTAATTGAGTGATCGTGCTAACAAAAAAAAAATTTTAAATAGTCCACCATTGTACTTTCTCATGACCCATATACATGGTAGAATGTGTCCTATCCACCTCAAAAGCAATAGGTGTCGTCTGGGAGACGTCCCCGATTAGAATCAGTCAAAACCCTATCGATCCGACACGATTTAGTTGAGTTATCGTGCTAACAAGAATAAGTGCCGACGACAACGACGACACACAGAGCAAGATTTTTTTTAAAATCATTTGTTTTTGGTTTTTAGGCCGAAAAACGAAAAATAAACCCAAAAAAAAAGTTTGTTTTTTCACTTTTTCTTTACACGATTATATTACTTTTCCGCTAGTATAGTGGAGTGCGGAAAAGTAATAATTAGGTAAGTACCTATAAATATAGTGAAATTTTTTCAAAACACCGAGTGGAATCTTTTGAGAACATTGAAAACTATGAAAGTGTTCTCATGATTCAAGTTTATTTCAAACTAGACATATTATTTTGGTATTCTATTCCACTATAGAATACTGTCACTTACAGAAGTATTCACAGGTATTGTCCATATTAATCTCTAATTATTGTATCTAATTAATACAAGTCTTACAATATCTTTATCAAAATGTATTTTTTTTTCTATATATACTTCCACTGTCTTATACCACATTATTATTTATTATACCTACTTGTATACGGATATTGATGGCTGTCAAGGATATATTTATTTATTATTGTCAAAGGGCAAAACTACAGAATTAATTATTATAATATATAAAATATTCGAATTAAACATACCGACGTTAACTTAAAAACTATTGTGTTCAATTTCGCAATCTATTCGAAATTAAACATATATTGTCATATCATCGTAGCAGTCAGTTCTATAATATTATACATTACCAGCTTGTTTGTTTGCTGCAATTCCGGAATTGCCGTACCTGAAACAAAAATAAAATGATTACACGTTTGTATATTGTATTTTGCGAATCACTGATTTCGCGTTAATTACAAAAGTTTTCAAACGCGAACAAAGAAAGTTGTGAAATAAATATGGATGTTATGAATAGTAGTTTTTCAAACCCCGGAATTGGACAGACATATAATTAAACAGAATTTCATTTTATATTAAAATTGTATGCGTTAAAAATATTAATATTTGTATAAATATCACGTTCACGTTTATTTTGATGCAATTCATATATGTATGTTTTACTGGTGAATAATCATCCTTAATATGATATTTGAAATTAAACTTGCATCGGATCCATCTTACATCGTGTAATAAAAAACTTGGACCTCGACAAAATTCCACTGGCCATCCTCAAGGATTTGTTATTAGCCCTGTGGTATTCAATATCTATAGAGCTAGTGCCCACAACTCAAAAAAAAAAAAGTGCAATATAATATAATATGCAGATGACTTCTGTTCTTATCTCACCAATGTAAAATTAATACTTCGTATTTGATTTTACAGCATATAATTTCTTTATTCATTTTATTTAACGTTATTGTTTATCATGATGTATAATCATATAGCATGAGTTTGAGAGAGAAAGAACAAAAAAGAAATAAAAAAAAATTGAATGAAAAAAGAACAAGACAGTAGGTATCGTGCAAAATTTCGTTACAGAATAGTAACATAATAGATCAGAAAATATGTTTTATATACACATGTATTGTGATCCTACATATACCTTTATCAACATTGAAAGTTGAAAAGAAAACTCGTAATAGAATAATTAGTGGCTGGAGTATATTAATTACTCATTGAAAATTGAGTTATTCTTTTGAGTTAAAACAAACAATATATACAGTATATTGTAATGAAAATTATTATTTCATTTATGAAGTGTTAAATTGAAATTAAATAAAAAATTATTTTCTCAAAATATGTATAACAAACAAGATAAACAAGAACTTGTACAATGTAAGAGACCAAAAAATCATTAAAACTGAATTGAACTATATCATCTACATAAAATTAGCCCATAAAAATCGTTTTCAAATTCCAAGTAAGTGACGCCATCGAAACCACTCGAGAAAGTAGAAGAGTGTTAACGTTGACAACGAAACGATCAAAATAAACTTTTCATAAAATCCACCTGAACTCGTCAAGAAACTTTCTAACAAGCTCTTCTTACTTTTCCCTCCTACAAAATGACTCGCGGGAATACCTCGTCTAAATTTGAATATATATTTTTTATATACAACATAATTTAAGACAAAATGAAATTCCATTCGTAAAAAAAGTTTTCTCTTGCGTTTCGTTCCTTTTGTTTGTTATTGCATTGAAAGTTTCAAGTATGAAACTATAACAATTTATTATTCTTTGTGAAAAGAGACAATACAAGGAACCTTCTAGAGTTTTTTTGCTTTCTATATTGCGTAAGGTGAAAATCGAATCATACATAAAAAAAAATTGTTTTGTAGACATTTTAGTTTCATCAAATAAGCAGATCATACAATATGAACAACCATAATATATGCTTATGTTAAATACAAACAGTGTACCACAAGGGCCAGCAAGTAGCCCCTTGAAGCAAGTGTTGACAATGATACACTTCTGTATATAGGTACCTACCTTTTTTTACAACGAATTATAAGAATATAATTAAAAATTGTATTTATTTAGTTATGGAAGCTGAAGAGGGACTCCTATAGATGCCCTCTGACAGTACGGGTCTCCACTTCCTGTTTCACAAGAAATATAAGATTACCCTCACCAGTAAGACCTACTAGATGGAGCGTCGAGCTGGACTACCGCTCAATAGAGACATCTGGTACACGGATGGAGCCAAGAGTGGGAACAGAGCGGCTGCGGGGGTATATAGGCGATGCGATGGGATAGTTAAAACCTTCCCCCTGGGCAAATACATTACCGCACTCCAGGCCGAGCGAGTTGCAATTACATACGGTGTTCTGGGGGCCGACCAAAATCGGACCCAGGAGAAGGTATGTATCTGCTCGGATAGCAGGGCGGCGCCAGCATTGGCAGCCCTGATTCAGCAACGACAAAGTCGAAGCTGGTCTATAATTGCTATGAAGCATTGAACCACTTGACAGGGAAGGGACCGGTGGATCTCTTATGGATACCTGGGCATAATGGCATTAAGGGAAATCTAATTGCAGATGACCTTGCCAGGCTAGGGACCAGGGAAAATCTCTATGGACCAGAACCTTCAGTGGGAATAAGTCGGAATATGATCAGAGACTGCATCAATGGCTGGACAAGAGACCATCACAATAAAAGATGGAGAGGAGTAAAGGGTTGTCGAATAACCAAACTTTTCATCGAATACTCAGAGATTGAGAAATGCGCACAAGAATTCATTAAATTGAACAGGTGCAAATCCAGAACCCTGGTGGGAATCATAATGGGCCACTATAGTAGTCTGAATGCATATAAACACAAGCTGAGGCTGACTGACAGCCCAGCCTGCAGATACCGTAAAGAAAACGAGGAAACCTCGATTCATCTTCTTTACACCTGCCTTGCACTGGACCAGAAGAGGTACCATATATTAGGGACCCCTGTTATCGTAGAGGAGGCGAGGCTTAAGACGGGGGACGTGCCTAAATTGCTCCTTTTATGGGATAGCATTTTTGGATAATGACCCGGATAATAACCCGCCAAGGGACTACCCATGCGATCAGTGGCTGATGAGGCCCAAATCCATATAACATAATGTAATGTAGTTATGGAAACATATATTGTCAAGGGATTTGGAAAAGTCCTAAATCCGAAAAGAATCTTGTAAATGCACAAAGTAGTAGGATGCAAATTGAAACCATAAACATCAATAAAAATTTATCTCGATATCATTTTATTTCAATTACAGGTCCAATTTTGACTAGCTAATCAGGATTGGCTATCAATCAAAGGACAACCGCTATAAATATCATGAAATTTTCCTGTATACTGGTGTCTGTACAATAAGGTGAAAAGTATTGTATTATAACGATATGATTATTTTCAGATTCACGTTCCCTATTGATTCTAAATTGTTGCGGCATGTACTAATTTAGATATAACGAACACATTAAGTAATAAAATTATAATGTCTTTACTTATCTATATGGCACAAAGAAATTTTACACTTGAGACAAGAGTAACACCTAAATGTTTAAATTTATCATCCACTAGCTGATTCAGTCCCTATTTTATATGTGAAGAATATTAAATTTTCTTTAGTGTTTTTCTTATAAAAGTCATAGCATTAAATTAAATATATTTAGCAGTAGCTTTGTTTTAACATCATGTGTTAATTTTATATATAACGTAGAATTTTATATATAATTTTATATATAACGTAGTTATTTGATATATATTTAAAAGCATAAGTCACAGTACTGAACCTTGTGGTGTTTACAACGGTTACTGGGTGTAGATATTACTGAGATAATGTATAGATATTAGACCACATTGAGATCGTAGACAACGTTTTCCACAGAAACGCGAACATAACATGGATCTGTTTTATTAACAATATGTTTTAAGTCTACTTGGAGAATATCAATACGCAATTACGTCTCATTATTAGTTAAGATCGTTCCAATTAGCCATAGAAACTTTTAAATCTGGAATTTAGACAAGATACCATCTCGTATACTTGAGATATTTGAATCGATGTAGGTACAACTATTCAGTATATCAGTTTGGCTTTACCTTAGTGTTTGATTACCTACATATATAAATTTAGTAAGGCATATTATATAATGTGCGACAACAGTGGTACCGCTACTGGAAGGGCATTCAAGAGAAGCTCTAATAATAAATAAAAATTATTCATAAGCAACACAATAAATAGTATGGAAAGAATTTCGCATAATATTCATAATGTTGTTATTCAATGATTTTTTGGAAAACTTATATGTCATCAATCTTATTTTTTAAAAAGACTTTGACTTTGACAGTACGTATAAATGACATGAGTAAAATTAGTTTGTGACTGAAAAGGTATATTATTGCCTAATAAAACTATTTTGCTCATTGATAAAGATCCTGGGAAGAAGCTGAAACCTTTGACGAAGCAACAGAAACAGGAGACCACTTGACGTGTGTTTCACCAACCAAATTGGCATCATCGGAGACAGTTTTAATCATCTCCCGATTATGCTAACTTGGTTAGCGAGACTCACGTCAACATCGTATAATTTTTAGGTATTCATGAAAAACTGGTCTCCTGTTTTTTTCCATAGATAGATAAGTAACAAAAACTGCTCTAGATCAATACTGTTGAAGAAATATAGTGCCACTAAATTGATTAATTATAATTATTCTATCGCTGCCAAGTTGACTTTGTCAGGCAGAGAGTTTTCCTAAGATTACATTTAATAAACAACAAAGTATGAATTAGAATAATGGTTGGCTTTGGCGACAAATGAAGATCTCACGAGGCGGTCTATCAGTATTTAGTCAAAAACATAATGATATGTCGTCTAATTCAAAATCAACAGTAAGTAGACCGGTTCAAAAATTTCCTCGATAAGATATTTGTTTTAATTGTAATTAACTAGTTAATCAATTCTTGTCCAAAAGAGAGAGATTGCAATTTGAAAAGACTCAATTGGAACTTTAATCGTTTGAGCATTGTAAGAAACATTCAAAGAGTGATTATTCAACTCAAACACTAAATCCCAAAGAAGTTTTTTGGCCAACATCTTTAAGAAAAAAATTGGCGTGAATACTCAGGGTTTTCCAAAAAAAAAATAATAATAAAGTTATATTGCGCGAAAGTTTATAACCACGCTGTATATTAACCACACCTTTCATATACACATATTACAACAACCACGTACTTACTCGTAGTGTATAATCTGGACTGCCACAAACAATTGCTGTTGTAATTGAATAAAACTGGACAAGAAAATAAAAGTAAAACGTGTTCTCTTCCACATTGCATATTATTTAAATAAACTGAAGTTGTGTACTATCAGTAAACCTATCGCGATAAAACTCAGTTTGCGCAAAATGGCTTGGGAATAGTTCTCAAACCAGCTTCGTCCGTGTATGTGCGTATACAAGTATGCAATATCGCTGTAGTTAAGCCTCAAATGCAGAGATAAGAACCGGCGTTTACTGGATCAGTCCCATGAATTTTTAACAAAGTACCTTACTTTTGTTGCAAGGCAGTTATGCACGTGCAAATAAAGTAAGAATATGCATAAAAAACGTAAAATGTAATCTTTTATACATCTGGTATGGCACAAACAAGAGTGTGGAAATAATTTAGACCATAAGACAGGCAACTGTAACAAACTACGATGTACTAAGATTTTTATTAACCTTATACTGAACAGAGTATCGATTATTAAACGAGTTTAGCAAGTAATTTAGGACATTTACCCAAAATCTACAATCTCTGTATATGAATTATGGCTTCCTATTCATAAAATTATTCAGGAAATTTGTTATAGTTCATTAATTATTATAATTTTGCTTATGGTTATCGTTGCTATTACAGCTCTTTCAAATACAGGGTCTGGCAGAGATATATGACGTTTTCGAAATAAGTATGACAGTTCAGGGGGGGGGGAATGGTTGGTATGTGAAGGTCAACAGATTCCGTTTCAGTCGCCATGGAGCCGTGGACGCTCAAGTATCGTGTTCTTGTTTGCGACACATTCATAGAGACCGGTGGTTCTGTTGTCGATACGCAATGCAAGTTACGAAATAATTTCAATGTTGGAAAGTACGATAAGTCTTCCTACTCAGAACACGATTTTGAAATGGGTGCATAACCTCTGTATAGCTCGATCTTTGGGACCTGGAAGATCTTCCAGGCTACAACGAACAGTAAGAACTCCCAAAAACGTGGAAAGAGTAGTTCGTTCGGCAGTGGAAGCTAGTCTCCGCCGATCAGCTGTATAGCATGCTCACGCATTGCGCTTGCCTGATAGATCAGTACGACGAATTCTGCATTTAGGTGACCACTTCTCCCCGTATGAAATTATTGTGAATCAGGAACTTCGTCAAAATGATTTTATACTGGTGGTTTACATTTGCAGAAACCTTGTTGGAGTTGCTAGCACATGATACTGTACTGATAACGAAGCGCATTTCTAATTGTCGGGCGCTGTGAATAAACAGAATTTCTGATATTGGTCGGAGAAAAATCCGCGTGAACTTCACCAACGACCACTTCATTCGAATCGAGTTAAGCTCCTGTCCCACCAAAGCTGCGCAACAGCTACACGATTTCGACATGACACAAGCAGGCGACATGGAGTGTCCCACCAAAGCAACGTGTTTTCTAAGTTCAGTTCGGTGAACAATGTCATCAAGTGAAGACGACGATGTGATTGCAATGTACTGGTATTTACTAAATAGAAGAAATTCTCGAAAGTCTAAGAAAAGGAAATGGTGGGTGCATCCAGTGGCGAAGCGTCCATTAACGCTGTGAGGCTGGCAGGATTGTATATCATTCTTCGCATCGGCATGCCGGTAACCGGCAATGCGTATACGCTGTCTAGGTGAGCTAGGCTAACTCTCCGTCGCCTTGATTGAGATCCGCAGTGTAGTGAGGGGAGAGCGGAGTACGCGAGGAATGATGTGCAATTTAGCTAGCTTTACAGCCTTAATGGACGCTTCGCCACTGGGGGCATCTTTTAATGCAAGGAACCAAAAAACAGAATGTTTGTTGCTGCTAAGAACTAGACAGACACCCAGTGAAGTTTAAATTACTTTATCGGATAGTATTTCTGCTAGACCATTCATTTCCGCCGTGGGTGTACGCAGTTACAAGAGGTGCAGGAGAAGGAGTTGTGCTCAGACTACTTCTGTGTGTCCATGAATTTACGTTGTGTTGTAGGTGTGGATATATGATGATGCAGATGAAGGCCTGCTACTAGTGTGGAATATAGCTGATTGCCCATAATTTGTGTTGGATGCTGTCGCTGAAAGCGGTGCATCTAAAATGTCGTCAATGAGATTCATTACTTGTCTTTTAAATCGTCTGGTTTGTTGAGGGTTCATTTGGTTTCATATTTTTCTACAGCATCTACTAATTTTTCATTAAATCCTGTTCATTTTTCTGTTGTGCCATGATATTCATTTCCCCTTCCGTCATTAAACGCAAGATGCCACCGCACACGCAGCTTGAATGTTGCTTCGCAACTGACCTGTCGAGTTGCTCGGCAACAAGAAGCCGACACGTGGCTGGGATGTTTCTTTGCTGGAGCGTTGGTGGGTGTACGGTGTATATAAACCATGGGTTAAACACGAAAGATATACGCTGGCGACATCGGGTCGTTATCGCGTCGTTGCTGCGCAGCTTTGGTGGGGCCAAGGGCTTTACTCTGTTATGTGCAGTAGCTCGGTTCGGCATCATTGGTCCTTATTTTTTTAGAGAAGACAAACG
Source organism: Rosalia funebris (assembly GCA_037954035.1). NCBI lineage: Eukaryota > Metazoa > Arthropoda > Insecta > Coleoptera > Cerambycidae > Rosalia > Rosalia funebris. Next base: position 41,409,119 of record JAZFAV010000015.1, read on the forward strand.
CACGGTGACTGTCAATACACACCGTTATGCTGCACGAATTTCTTATTCCTGAACTGAGAAGGCATAAATAAACATGGGTGCAGTTTATTTTCAGCAAGACGAGGCTACTTGCTATACTTCTAAGGAGACTATGGCCACCGAACAGAAGTTACAACATAGAAGGATCACTCTAAGCTCACTTCAGCGATTATAAGCTAACTAGCATACGGCGTATGCATAGGATCATACGAAGTATCGTCCATATACGAAAAAAGACCGCCGTTCAACAGCTGCATGGCGGCATGCCCTTTGTAAGTGAAAGATGAAAGTACCGCCGGAGGGTGAACCTTCTAGTTGTAATTTCTATTCGGTGCTATGGCCTTCTTGAGGCAATATTTTCTGGGCGGTCAGTTGATATCGCGCCATAGGGAAATGAGGCTTCCCTATAGGGCGATATCAACTGGCCTCCACGACCGCCGGACCTGTCACTCTGTGACTATTTCTTGTGGGGATGCCTCAAAGCAAGAGTTTTCATTGAGAAACTACGTACTCTTGCTCAACTTTCTGCTGCAATAACAAGGGAGATTGAAGTTATTCCAGTCGATGTGATACAGCCATGCATGGACAATATTTCTACTCGTTTACGAGAGTGCTTTCAAAAGAATTCTCGCCACTTAGACGTTATTTTTCGCTCCTAATTCTTATTTTTTAATGTTTTTCAAACGATAATAAAATGGCATTATGTACTCGTTAGAAGAAATTCAAAAATGATTGTTTTACATTCTGAGAACCTCTGGTTTATTGAAACAAACGTCTCCGTGATTTAAGTTACACTAGATTGATTGCCAAATTTCTGCATAACAATTTAGTATTTTAGTTGAAAAAATAATGGCTTAAGTGGCTTCAGGTATTTCAAATAATCTGAAATAAAAAGAGCCGGAAACTCTATCTCATTCCTGACAGTTCTTTTAAAAGATACTGGTGGCATCCATTGCATTTACATAAACTTTTACTTAAATTACTTTCAAAACTGTCTAATATTGTAATGGAATTTTTATTTCTCATCTCTAAACCACGATCTTTCTTACCTATAAAAAGATATCTCTGAAGAAGGGCAGTTAAGTCATGGTACACGTTATCTCCATAATTTTGTTTCTCCATAAATATAACATATTCTCTCTATTGTAATACTACATTACTTACACAGTACACCATACTAGTATTACATTATTACTTTTCCACTATATGTGGAAAAGTAATGTAAAATCGTGTAAAAAAACAATTTTTTTCTAGCGTTTATTTTTCGTTTATCGGCCTAAAAACAAAAAAAAAGGTTTTTAAACAATTTTGTGTCGCCCGCGCGCGCGAACGTGTGTGTGTGTGTGTGTGTGTGTGTCATTGTCATCGTTGTCATCGTTGTCATCTTTGTTGTCGTTGTCGTCGTTGTCATTGTCGTCGTTGTCGTTGTCGTTGTCGTCGTTTCCGTCGTTGCCGTCGTTGCCGTCGTTGTCGTTATTGTCGTTGTTGTCGTTGTTGTCGTCGTTGTCGTTATTGTCATCGTTGTCATCGTCATCGTTGTCATCGTCATCGTTGTCATCGTTGTCATCTTTGTCATCGTTGTTGTCGTTGTCGTTGGAATTAATAATATTTCTTGTTAACACGATAACTCAACTAAATCGTGTCGGATCGATGTGGCTTTAACTGATTCTGATCGGGGTGATTAGTCTCCCAGACGACACCTATTGATTTTGAGGTGGATAGAACATACTCTACCATGTACATGGGTCATGAGAAAGCACAATGGTGGGCTATTTGCGATTTTTTTTTTGTTAGGACTATTACTCAATTAAATCGTGTCGGATCGATCGATAAGTTTCGACTGATTCTGACTAGGGACGTCTACCAGACGACATCTATTGATTTTGAGGTGGAAGGGACACACCCTGTCCTGTCCATGAGGTAATGAGAAAGCACGATGATGGACTATTTGAAAAAGGTAAAACTGTCGCATAAAACATATATTCTGCATTTATGTGTTGGTTTATTTTTTCTCGGCCACTTAATTGAGAGATAGAGATTTTCTACGTGCGGAAAAGTTCGTTTTAAGATTTTAAAACTGTTTATTTTTTTGTAAGGCAAAACGCAGTTCATGGGTGTAGTACATAGAGTTTTGGTATTTTATGGAAAACTATGTACGTCAGTGTTATTGATTTTTGAAAATCGTCATACTTCTCTGCAGGACTCTGTATATTGAATACACTTCTCTGCAGGACTCTGTATATATCTAAAACTTCATTTACTAATCGTCCTATTTTTACTATTTTTTTAAGATACGAGAGAAAAGAAAAGGAATGCAATTATTACATGCATTACTTTTTGAGCACTCTGTATATAGTTTAAATATCCGTCTACAAACGGCAATCGTTTTTAATAACCGCGACTACACCGTGCTGTGGTTTATGCGCTCCGAAATGCAAATGAAACCGAAAACATTGCGTCGGGCACTTGAGGAATGACTCGCATAAATTATTCCGAGCAAATCCGCCACAACAAAGGCGCGAGCCCAACGTTCGTAGCCGGTCAGAAACGGAATGATTTAATCAATTAAACGTTTTCGGTGTTTCGGTAATTAAAACGGGCCCCGATTAAAAGATACGAGGCAGCCTCGCGCCACGCAACAGCCCCGCTCGGGTTGATGTTTTAATTTACTTTTAGGCCTTTTAACTGGCCTGAATAATTTATTATAAGGATTTTGATTTAGCTTTTGAATTAGATAAAACCTAATGCGCCTTGAAGCGAGGAGACTCTAGAAGTTGCATTAGATTTAGGTAATGGTTTTATTTTTCCGCACTCCACTATAAGCGGAAAAGTAATGTAATCGTGTAAAGGAAAAGTGAAAAAACAAAATTTCTTTTTGGGTTTATTTTTCGATTTTCGGCCTAAAAACCAAAAACAAACGGTTTTTAAAAATGTTTTGCTGTGTGTGTGTGTCGTCGTTGTCGTCGGCATTTCTTGTTAGTACAATAACTCAACTAAATCGTGTCGGATCGATCGGGTTTTGACTGATTCTGATCGGGGACGTCCCCCAGACGACACCTATTGATTTTGAGGTGGATAGTACACACCACCCCCTCCCTTGGGTCTATTTGAGATTAGCACGATAACTCACCTAGATCGTATCGGATCGATCGTGTTTTGACTAATTCTGATCGGGGACGTCTCCCAGACGACACCTATTCATTTTGAAGTGGATAGGATACACCCCATCCTGTCAATGGGTCATGAGAAAGCACGACGGTGGACTATTTGATAATTTTTTTTTGAATACGACAACTCAAGTAAGTCATGTCGGATCGATCGGGTTTTGACTGACTCTGATCAAGAATATCTCCTAGACGACACCATTGATTTTGTGGTGGATAGAACACATCCCACCTTGCCCATGGGTCATGAGAAAGCACGACGGTGGACTATTTGATAATTTTTTTTTGAATACGATAACTCAACTAAGTCATGTCCGATCGATCGGGTCTTGACTGATTCGGATCGGAGACGTCTCCCAGACGACACCTATATTGATTTTGAGGTGGACAGAACACACTCTACCATGTTCATGGGTCATGAGCAAGCACAATGGTGGATTATTTGACAAATTTGTTTGTTAGCACGATCACTCAATTAAATCGTGTCGTGTCGATTGGGTTTCGACTGATTCTGATTAGGGACGTCTACCAGACGACATCAATTGATTTTGAGGTGGATAGGATACACCCCACCCTGTTCATGAGTCACGAGAATGCACGAGGGTGAACTATTTGAAAAAAGTAAAACTGTCGCATAAAACACATATTCTGCATTTATGTGTTGGTTTATTTTTTCTTAGCCACTCAATTTCGAGATAGAGATGTTCTACGCGCGGAAAAGTCCGTTTTAAGGTTTTAAAACTGTTTATTTTAGTACCTCGTTTAATTCAAGATAGACAGAATATTGAAATAAATATGCCACTCCTGCTTTCTCCTATTTCTGTCTAAACATCTCTCTCTCTCTCTCTCTCTAAAATCCTCCTATCTCGATTTTCTCTATCTCTCAATCATTGATTGTAGTGTAAGGACAAAAGCATTGTCGACTCCCTATTTTGACACACATTCATAGCGAAATCAAAATTGGCTATCGTCTGTTTTCAAATTATTTACAACAGTTCGTTTTTTACCTTTTTATGTGAGGAAGGATTTAAGGACGCAAGCGAAAGACATATATTGAAAAAAATATATATAAATATTTCCTAAACTTGCACCAATACATATACATACTCCGGTATTTCATTAGTGATGTAATACTAAAGATGATGCTTCATACTATGTGAGAGAAACTTGAAAAAGTAAAGAAATTCCTATTAACATGTACACAGAGTTCGATCTGGCCGCGCGTCCGTCCGTCTGTCCTTTTTCTTCCGAATGCTGCCTCACTGTTTCTTCTAAGCATACCTAGAGAATCTCACACTTTTGCCTATTCTTGACGAGCAGTACACCAAATCAGTATGCAATACCTCATTAAAAATTTCCACATTTTGTAAAAATGTCAAGCCTAGCAGCCAACCATGGCAGAAATAGAGTGGTCCGGTATTATTGAATTGAATTAAAACATAAATAAGGTCCTACAAAATATGTTTTTTGTAAAGAGCATTTATAGTTTATTTTATCGCTATTTGCTAAATAAGAAATCTCAAAACATACCGTGGCTTGTTTTTATGGCTATATTCAGATAGACTGTTCCGTTTATCGATAAGATAAGAGAGTTTTTTATTTGGCAAATAGCGATGAAATGAACAGTAATTTTACACAAAGGACCTCTTGATTTATTTTCGTCCTGTGTACTGTTTGCCAACAAAGACATATTTTCTACCTACTTACTTACTGCTGATTCTTAATTAGGTTTGATATATTTGTCTCTTTTAAGTAAGTATTTTTTAGTAAGAATTACGTAAATTAGAGAATTAATTAAATTAATTTTTGTATCTTATCGAAGTTAAATTCTGCACTAAAGTCAATGATTTGTACTACTACCTTGAGGTTGATTCAAATGCATAGTCGCCATATTATAAACTCTATTATAACTCTTTCCAAAGTACGAGGTTTTTATCATATCTGTAGACATCCATCTCGTATGCCTGGTTTAATCACTTGAATATTTTTTAATTGGTGTAGAAGAGTATGGTTTTTAAGTGTCCCTAGAGGTAAAAATATAATGAGTTTTTAATCGGGTCGCTCTGCTGGCTATACTTTCGGTCGAACTATCGATTGGTTAGGAAACCGCTCATTTAAAACAATTGTAACTATAAAGCTAAAATGTAATGATGCACTATTATGCATAAACCACATTCAGCACTGTATATCAACGTCCGAAGACTTTCAAAAGTTGAGCAATTCATTTGGCAAAATATTAGTTATACTAGGATTCAACTATATTCAATTGTGTATAAAACTATGCCCCAGAATATTCAATACCTAAGAAATAGGATTATCCAAACATGCAAGCTAATTACTAAACATATATCTCAAAACGTCCGACAAGAATTCGAGAATATATTGTACTTTTGTTTAGTAAATAGCTTTCGGATGTTTTAAGAACTTCACACACACACAACACTATTTAAAACCTTACTTGAGGTTTTATTTATTGTTGTAAAAAGTAAATTTATTATAGTTTATTTCATCGCTATTTGCCAAGTAAAAAATCTCAAAACATACCGTGGGCTTTTTTTATGGATAGGCTCAGGTAGACTGTTCCGTTTATCGGCAAGATAAGAGAGTGTTTTATTTGGCAACTAGCGTTGAAATGAATAGTACATTAATATATTCTATTTTACTTTTGAATTTTATCTTAAACTGTATTAGCTGTAATGGCTGTAAGAATTCTGAATTGATTAGGCCGTTACTTGATAAAAATCCATGTTTATACAAAATTAAAACTTTTGCTGGTTAGATCTTCACTTTTTATTTGTTAAACATAACAACTCCTAGATGTTGAGTACATATGAGTCTATGTACTCAACATCTGAAGAAGCCACTGTGTTGGCGAAACAATTGCTATGTTTAACAAATAAAAAGTGAAAATCTAACCAACAAAGGTTTTAATTTTACTGTAAGAATGTATCTCAAAATAAGAGGTGTACTTTAAAATATTTGAATTATGGTAAGGGAAAGGAGGTGATACCTAAACTGCAACATACACTGGTTTTAAGCTTCCCTTTCGAGAATTAAATTTACGTGTTTTTTGCAGACCATTTTTCTTGATAAAAGAAAGTATGAGGGTGGGTAGTTCCATCCAGTGGGGACAGAAATTTTCATCTATATATATAAAAATGTAAATGTTTGTTCAAAATATTAAATCCCCGAAAGTTATTCACCGATTGCTTTAAAATATTGACACAACGTTATATTCAAATACGCGTGTTTTTATATATGTACCTGCCATTATATAGATGTCACACCTGTGGCATATAAAAATCCACAGCAAGGCGTGGCTCGGTACAACTGGTTATTTATAAAAATCAAGTCACAATCACAATAATATATCAGGATTCATTCTAATAAATCAATTTCTACATAAACATGCCCTTTTTGGCAATATTGAGCTTCTCTTGTTTATCCCATATTCTTTTCAGTGGCGGTGCCAGGGGTGGTACGGGTGGGCGAATGCCTAGGCAAAATCTTTTTCGTCCAACCTCTTATAGCACCACTATATCACATTCGCACATAAAATAACATATTTAACGCCCCTGCCCACTCTAGATACATCCTGCCTATTTTGGTCCAGCCCCAAAATAATGCTAGCGCCGCCACTGACTCTTTTATATGACTATATGACCGTCAAATTATATTAAATCCAATTTTATATTCCCTGTATAAGTAGATCCTTTATATTATAAACCTTCTTGCTTTCACGATAAATATATCTTATAATAAGATATAATATCAAAGTATCTACCCTTATAATGCTCTAATTTTATCACTGAAGGACGTTTCTTGCTAAAACGAAAATATAACCAGTTTTAAGGGGATTAAAAAGCCAGTTGCTTTTTATAGCATTCATTTTTTATTTTTGGTAATAAGTCGGTAATAATTGATGAGATGAATCTTAATCATACAGTATGGCCCATTTTGGCGCTGCATTGCTATCTCAGATATTATCAAAGATAAAAAGATGGTTAAATGGGGAGAGTTTTAAAGAATTTTATATTTTCAATTTTTAAATATGTAATTACGAAAAACAGGACGCTGCAGGTGCAACCATGCCCCTTGTCTCTTCAATTAAAGATGTGGCGATATTTTAGAAAATATATTCTTAAGAAATGTTTTCTCTACAGTCCTTTGTTTCTGAAAAATTGCATTAACTTTAATTTTTTATATGGACGCCATATTGGGTTTTTCTACGATTCGATAGCATTTTCTATTTTCTATTCAATCTCTTCAATGATCATATGATCATAAATCTATAGGATTTGAGGCAAATTTAACACGTTTTTTTCTATGTTGGCTGTGACACTCAACAAAGGTATAAAATAATCAAAGAGACTTATTATTGTGTATTGTCAAGGTTTATTTACACTCGCTTTTATCTGCTTTTCTGTTTTTTATTAAAAAATAATAATTAATCTAGTAATCACTGTTAATTTTTCTTTTCAATTACAATTGGAACGAAGTTATAACGAATATCGATTACATATCAAATTTTCAGCATATTACCTATGATTTCTGCTTTAGTATAATAATCTAAGTTCATTCTAAACTAATTTAGTTCCCTAATTAATCGCAGTATTAAGTGAATTATTATTAAGTATATCAAGGATAATTTGACTGAATCATTATCAAGAATAATTTGACTTTTATGTTACATATATTTTGTTTCAAATTACCTAAAGTGGAAACAAATAAATTTTCAGTCTGTTAGATAAATATATAAAATAACATACCGTATAAATATCCTTTATTTGTACTGTAACAGTGAATTTGACGTCCATAAATATAATTCGAGAGTGAAAATAAAAAAGTTTCATTGGCTATATTATAATCGCTATATTTTTTATTTATGACTGACATTTATCCAACCCTTGCATACTCTTTTTTAATGAATCGATTCGTATACAATCAAATGAAGTAAAATGGTTAATAGAATATAATAGCAAATAAAATATTGGAGAACGAACGATAACGATAATTTTCGTCACTTATCGAGCTACATTTATTGAAACGTTTTAGGAAAATAAAAACTATCAATAACGAAATAGCTACATGCATGATTTGCTTTTTACGACTGCAACTAATTCCGTAAAATGTAACACTACAAAACAATTTTCTGCAAGAATTTAGGAATTCGAATAGCTTTCTCTGCACCGTGGAAGCAACTTCGTAATTCGTTTACTTTTTTATTTGCTCAACAAAAATCTCCTCACCTCACCTCAAGTATGAGAGAAAGCCTGTACTGTTTTTATGCAGCGCTATATATTTAATTTATTTTTAAGTAATCGTATACATCGCAGCTGAGGTAATTGCCTATTACTTTTTTGCGAATATCGTAAAATTGCTATAATACAATGAAATACTCAGTTTGTTGCGTACTTTTATATACTCTCAAATTTTACTTCCTTTCTTTTTCAAATGTTAGTAAGCTTGCATTTTTTTTTCTTTCTTGAACTGTCTATTACTTAAGTTTTTGAGTAATAGATAGATCGTATCTGACATTTGATGCCATTCTATCTCATTTATGTCTAACACACAACGTTTCTGACACTTTCTCACAAAAGAACTTATGAGAAATTTTAGAATTTCAAATGACAAATATATTTGCAAAAATATACAAAGTGTTTCAGAGTGTCTTTTACAGTCAATACCTCAATTATTTGTGTAGATCAGAATATGAACCAAAAACTAATTTAAATTATATCAAGGGACATTAGCCGTTTCCAACTTAAAACTCTCTGGATTCCTACAATTTGTATGAAACCACTCCTAACTTTTTTTGTCAAATTATATATCTACTTTCTTTAACGAAAATGAATCCTCAGTTCATTTTGGACAAATCCGTATAACATACTTAATATTTAGTTATGTCTGTTTATGGAAAACTTTGATTTCAAAGAAATCAGCTCAGTCCCTAGCTCACCTATTTGTATTGGAAACCTAATTTTATTATAAATAATACTAGTATACCATATTTATAAGTAAATTAAGTAATTAATAAAATACATTTTGGAATAGCCTGTATAATATTATATTTCTTAACTTCCGAAGGCATATTTCTTAACTTCTTTCTGCGACTTAATGGAGGAATAAGGAATGTCTTATGATTTCTCAAATACTAATAACAAAATCCTAAGAAATAAAGCGGCGGCGTATTCATAATATGCACCACTAGCTGCTAGGCGACGTAGCGCAAATACCGCTAAAAATTTATTGTTATTTTCCACCTTCAATTTCGCTTCTGTTGAAAATTTTAAGTACAGGCATAATGAGTAAACTCAGACATTCATTATTAAAATATTTATAGATAAATTGAGCAGTATCAGTTTTTGAATTAACATTATATATATTTATCATTAGAAAGTGTAGAAAAGCGAAAGAACAATGGATAGAGGATAAATGCAAAGAAGTAGAAGATAAGCTACAAGTAGGTAAGACCGATGAGGCTTACAAAATAATTAAGAGGAACTTCAGGGATATAGGACCAATAAGTAGAAACGTTAGGAGTCAATCGGGGGCCATACTGATCGGAAGAGAGGAGAAGGCGGATAGATGGAAGCAGTACTTAGGAAGTTTATACGAGGGCCAGGAATTAGGAGAGATATTAGAGGAAGAATCTAGCATCGATAGGGAACATGTAGGAAAACCTATATTGAGAGAGGAATTTGAAATAGCACTAAGGGGGCTACAGAACAATAAAGCGCCGGGTGTACATAAAATACAGGCGCAAATTTTGAAATGTGCTGGACAGAAAGTAGTAAATAGGATGTTTGAACTGGTAAAATACATATATGAAACGGGCGAGATGCCGGAGGATTATAAGAGGAACATTATCGTTACTATACCGAAAAAGAGAGGAGCCGACAAATGCGAGAACTTTAGAACGATTTGCCTAAATTCCCACGCGTCAAAAATTTTAACCAGAATAGTGCTGAAGAGGATGGAAAATAGAGCGGAGGAAATACTAGGAGAAGACCAATTCGGGTTTAGACGAAATAGGGGAACTCGCGAAGCTATTCTGGCGCTAAGAGTAATGTTAGAGAAAACAATAGAAAAGGGAAAGAATGCTTATATAGGATTTGTATATTTAGAAAAAGCTTTTGATAATGTAAGATGGGAAAAAATGTTCGAGATACTAAAGAGCGCGGGAATGAAGTATAGAGATAGGAGAGTAGTACACAATCTATACAAAGAGCAAACTGCTGTTATAGAAGCAGAAGGGGAAAGAAGGGAAGTAGGTATTAGGAAAGGAGTAAGACAAGGATGTACGCTATCACCACTAATTTTTAATCTGTACATCGAAGAGGCGATTAATGTCATAAAAGATAGAGTGGATTTCGGGATTAAAGTACAGGAACAGAAACTAAAAATTTCGAGATTCGCGGATGATATAGCAGTATTAGCATCTAGTAAAGAGGAATTGGAATCAGCGTTGAACGAGATGGAGGCAGTGTTGACAGAGGAATACGGTATGAGGGTGAATAAAAACAAAACTAAAGTGTTAGTGTGCAGAAAGCGCGAAAACAGAGCAAAAACGAAAGTACAAATTAATAATGAAAGATTGGAGGAAGTTAAAGACTTCACTTATTTAAGAAGTAAAATAAATTGGTATGGAAGAAGCGATAAAGATATAAAACAAAAAATAGCGCAGGGTCGAGTAGCGTTTAACAAAAAGAAAACACTTTTATGCTCGGGGGTAAGCCTTAGATACAGCTTAGGGTAAACTTAGAAACAAGAAAGGGATTTTTGAAAACGTATGCATGGAGCACGGCACTATACGGTTGCGAAACCTGGACGGTAGGGGAAGCAAGTAGGAAGAAATTAGAAGCTTTTGAGATGTGGTGTTACTGAAGAATGATGAAAATACCGTGGGCTGATAGGGTTACAAACGAAGAAGTATTAGAGAAAGTTGGCGAGAAAAGAAGTATGTGGAAAAACATAAAGAAGAGAAGAGATAGAATGGTAGGCCACTTGCTGAGACATAGGGGAATAGTCCGTGATATTTTGGAGGCAGAAATAGGAGTGAAGAAAGGCAGAGGTAGGCCTAGATTAGACTACTGCTCGCAAATAGTAAGGGATGTAGGTTGTAGCACAAATATCGAAATGCGTAGGTTAGCACATGATAGGAGAAGCTGGAGGTTAGCGTCCAACCAGTCTTAGGACTGATGACCTCATGATGATGATGATATTTTATCAGTAGTATAGTTTCGTCTATAATGACACACTATGACACGCCCAATACTGGACCAAAGCATTCATTCTGAACCACAGTACAAATCACACTATTGACACCTTTGTAGGAGAATACGACAAAGTCACCTATCCATGTTCTAGACGCAGAGAAAGTAGTTGACGTCTGATCGAGTTTCCATCTCTTTCTATCTAAGGTTGTTTGAAGTCCAAAATGTGAAATAAATGTTCATGGATGTTTAAAAATGATTTCGCTATAATCCTCAAGCAGCCAAAATATATGTACAACTAATCTTATATACATAAGTATGTATATTTTTTCGGGATTGGAATATTCTATAAGGTGAACGGAGCCACTTCAATAAATAATTCCCCATAATATAATAAACAATTAAATTATTATTCAAAAACTTGCCCCGAGCCAAAAAAACTGATTGATAAGATCAGATGACAAACAAAATGATGAATTTGACAAAGAGGTCAGTTTGTAAATAATATTTATTACAGTTGGTACTTTATATCTACATCGAAATAGTTTATTCGAAGTTGAATAACCTACATATGGGTAATCAATCTTCTTGACATGTTAATAACAATACATAACCTACATTCGGTATTGAAAAGCAAAACAATGACACGCCTTCAATACGGGGGCTTACCAAAGATTTTATCCTCCACTTTCTTCAATTAGTTTTGTAATTAATTTATTAATTAGATATCTGTTAGATAACGATAAGGTTTTCTCACGTTCCTAATCATTTCATCTTTAATTACTCGATCCTCAGCCGGACGAGGAGATTAAATTCACTTTTTCCGATAACTTTATTTCCCGAATAACGTGGATTTACCGAATCCGGGCCATCTATAAAATGTAATATGTTTTTTCTAATTAAGTATATCCTGCTTCCAATATTTTCAAACCGTAGAAAATAAATGTATTTTATATTTTACTGCATTTTATATAGCTTCTATAAAGTATACAGCATTTATGCCGATATATCGAACTGAACAAAATTGTGGTTTAGTGTTTGTGTTATTTAGTAGTACATGAATTTAAAGGCAAATGTTGGGAAATAATTTTTTTTGTGATTCGCTGTTGCAAGAGATTTTTTAACTAATTATAGTTATATTTATATAATATAACAACGGAATTTATAGTAACTAAGGAGCTTAAACAAGGATGCTGCCTATCTTCTACACTATTTAAGATATATCTAGAATGCGCATTGATGACTTGGAAAAGAAAATGATACATCAACACTATACACATTATCCTTTGTGGATGACCAAGTTGTTATTGCGCAAGATATCGATGATATGGAATATTGACACGGAAACTTATCGAGGAGTATGAAAAATGGGGTTTAGAAATTAATGTGAAGAAAATGGAATACATGTGTATTGGAGGACAACAACAAGATCTACTTCTGTCAACCGGGCAAAACATCAAACACTGCAACAAATATAAATATCTAGGGACACTTGATGAAGCGATTTCGGAAAGATACACCCAAGGAAGGAGAGCAATTACAATGTTGAACAGCATTTTATGGGATAAACAAATAACAAAAGAAAATAAAAGAAAGATATATAATTCAATAATTAAAAGTATAGTAACCTATAGTTGTGAAATATGGCCAATAAAAGAAAGAATAGAAAGAATGATGAGAACCACAGAAATGGACTTCTAGAGGTCAGTTGGAAAATCAAGGAGAGAAAAGGTAACAAATGAGAGAATAAGAAATATGATGGGAATAACACATGACATTGTAGATGATATAAGAACCAAACAACTCGTATGGTACAGGCATGTTCAGCGAATGCCTGTGAAAATGACAAAATAGTCAAAAAATTTCTAAACTGGAAACCACAAGGAAGAAGAAGACGAGAAAGACCACGAAAAAGCTAGAGAGAGGGCATTGATAATGAAATTCGGGAGAGAGGTCTGGACGAGGACATGTGGAGAAACAGAAAGGAATGGAGATTAGGAATCGAACGAACGTTCGATTACATCGAACACCGAAGACGGCGAAGGACGTTATAAACCGATATGATGATGATAGTTATATTTTCATCGCCATAGTATGATTTCCATGCAATCTGATGTTGAATATCATATTAAGTTAATATATTAACTCTATTATACACCACCTATAACTTAAATTAAATATAAACTTAAGGGGAGGTTCTCCTCAAGCGACCCAAAAATTACATGATTTTTTTCATTTTTTTTTTTCATAGAAGGAAGTAAATAAAGTTCTCAAAATTTTTCTTTAAAGTGTTATAAAAGAAATAACAGCGAAATCAATGTCTTCGTAGGTCTAAGCTCCAATAAATTTAGTTTGCTTTAAAATAGAAAAACCAAGACAATCCGTCAATTAGTTTTTGAGTTCCAGTTCCCACCATTTTAAAAAACATGGTTTCGAGAAAAAAGCGTGTTCGGCTGACGCTACACGCTATACTCATCGACATTAACGTATAGAGAGGCAAACTATCTAATATTATATTATATACTCTGACATATGGTGGCACTTGGGATAACTATACTTACCATAGAATGTTAATATAGGCGCGCATTTCAAAAATATTAGGATAAAATATGCTCTACTGCGCGAACTCTATTTTTGCGTAATTTTTCGTAAAAAGATGGGTTCTATTATTATGCAATATCTTTTTTATAAAAATGCTTTCATTCAAATCGTTTTAGGAACCTATTCTACATATAATAAGGTATCAAAAAAAGCAAAAAAATTTATTTTTTGGTCGAATTTGAGGAGAACCTCCCCTTAAATATAACATTGACATTTTTTATGTGCAATATTTTATACCCTTCGGAATGTTTCGTTTATTTATTAGCATATTTTTTTGTACTAACAGCCTTAAATATGAAACAGTTTCATTTAAAATAGATCGTGGTACCCCTCTTTTACACAACACGGGCATCTGAGGTGGTCCGTCTTTAAATAGGTCTGTGCTTGTTTGTGGGCACGTACTGTTTGTGGGCACGTTTGTGTTTCAATTTACAAAACTTATACAAAACTTCTTTGTCAACAAAAAAGCTGCTAACTGTAAAGTTCTGGTTACTACAATGCTGTTGGTCTTCGAAATCTTGGTTGCAATATGAGTGTGAAGCTCCCTTTTCCTGGGGACGAACAGGGGAAGGGTTTCCATCAAGACCTTTTGACGATGAAAGAACGCTACCACGGGCATTGGGACAAGTACGAGTATATTATGGCAGATTACTGCTGGAGCATTAAGCAAGATGACCCTGAGAAAATCTACAGGCGTAAGAGCTACAAGCGTAACGTTTTACCCGAATAGAAGCATTTAAATTTTCATCACCCATTCATAAACCTATCGCATTTATGTTGAAATGTTACAAAAAGGTTTACGCTAATTTAAAGTAAAAATCGTTTGTCCCTACCCATATTTTTTATTTGGCGCAACAGATTTTTTTGTCATCATGTCATTATATGAAGCCTTAATTTTGAAAATGAAAATATCGAATTGTAAAAAAAATTTAGAATATGTAGAACAAAACTACCTACAGATTTAAATTCAGTAGTTCATCAAAAATTAAATAAAAACAATTCTTACTTGACTAAAATGAATGCCTGCTAGTTTAGAATCCGTAAGTTTCAATTATCTCCCGATTATGCAAACTTGGTTGGCGAAACGTGCGTCGAAAGACGTGTATTATTTATGTTTTTATGGTATCTTGTTCTTATTACTGTATCGAAGGTTCCAGCCCCTTCCTTCAGGATAGAGTCCTTATAATAAACATGCACTATAATATACCGGTTCTTGGGTAAAGATGGCTTAATAGGTTTACGAAGTTGACTATCGTTCTTATATACACTTTTTTATAGCATAACAAATAGTGAATATTCTAACTACAGAAATAAGGAGTTTATACTCCAACCCATCTGCAAATGCCTTATATAATAAGGCCTAAACAAATCAGGTCAAAACAGCTATTCTCCTGGCTATATGCCAAACGCTGAGCGCTGAATTACATGACAAAATTTGCCGTATTTTGTCTAACAGAGCTGGCACTAAAATGCAGTGATTCACATTGTTCCAAAACCACAAGGAAGATGCAAAGTGTCACCTATCTCAGGATATCGTTAACTGCAGACCGGTTTCGACCTTATCTTGGGTCTCGTCAGTGCAGTGTAAACGAGTATACCTTTGACAGATGAAACTCACATCTAGTAGACGTTGCTACGTCCCACCGCAGTAGAACGTACCAAATGCCATCTCTTGGTAGTTGTGAGAACAATCTAAATCTGAGTAAAAACTTGTGATCATCAGTATAATGCAAAGTTTTACTACACAGAGAGTAATATTCAAACTACAGAAATAATTTCTGTAGTTTGAATATTACCCTCTGCATAGTAAAACTTTGCATTATAGTAAATATTCTCTTACATTTAGGTGGAACTGTTTATACTCAAGTATTTTCTTACCTTTACCCATAAGTCAAGAAAAATGTAGTACACTATATATACAATGTGGAAAAACGAATTGGAATAAAGAATATTAGTGCAACCATGTTAGAAGTAAATTTCAGAACTTGTGGTTTAGCATTTCGTTTGTTCGATGAAATTTTAGACACTTGTTGATAAAGAATGCATTTTCTATATGTAAAGTATGTTCAAATCTCTCTATTCTGACAGTCTAAATTTGAAATATTAAGTTTGCCTCGAGATTACATACCCTTTATATCCCACGGTTCTGGTACATATATCTATATATTTGTAACCTATGTATTAGTCCTGAAATATACATGAAAACTCTAAACGAACTTTCAGCATCACATTTTGATTATTTTCATTCAATGATATTCGTCCTTCAGATGTAAAAACGTCCTTATAATGCTAGATGCATCATAGCTGTGAGCTGTTCAAATTTTCGTTAGGGCTTATGGAAAACCATGTCAGCTTGTCAATAATAGGAACAAGTCTCAAAACTGCGATATCGTTCTGCCCACGAGGTGCGCAGTAAATAGCCTGGTCTTTACTCAGTCGCATTGAGACATTTTCAGAGTGATCTATGTGGAATATGAATGTACACAGAGTTCGGTGTGGTCGCATATAAAGTGCACCCTTTTCCCCCAGAATGCTGCGTCACTCTTTCTTCTACGCATACATGAGAATCTCACACTTTTTCCTATTCATGACCAGCTGTGCGTGTCTCCTGAAAATGTATAATGACTTCCAGGAATCTGAATAATAAGGACTAGTAAGTGAACAAGCTTAATGTGAAGTTGATGTCTTAGTAGCCCTCGTGGGGTAAGATGAAGTCTCATTTTAAGCTGACATCTCATCTAGCAGAAGCATGAACGAGTTCCATAGTTGTGTTGTACGACGGAGTTGACGCTAACATTTTGGTCTGTATAAGTGTTTGAAATGAATGTCTGAAATTTGGAACAACCTTCCCATTCTCTAGGTCCGTTAATCTTGTTCATATGGAAATCGACAATAGCTTGCCTATTATTAAATGTAAAAATTAAAATCCCCACAGGATGCAATCCACTATATTGATTTAGTAGACTAGTCCAACAGCTGCTCTGAATAATACATAAATCATTGTTATTTAACAGCGGGAGTATCATATCTGCATTTTTGATCAACTACGATACAAGGACGAATAATCACTTCACAGAAAAATATCTAGTAGTAGACAAGTTAGTAGTAATTAATTTCATGTAGTAAATATACTCGTATTACTTTGAAATGGTTGCTGTGAGTCATTGCTTATAAATATTTGTAGGATTTTTATGTTGTTAGTCATAATTAAGCAATAATATCACTCAATTGCTAAGATTCCTTATTAATTACTGATTATGATAAAAAATAGACAAAGAAAGCGTAACAAAAGTTAAAAAAAAACTTTGATGAAAGACCTAAAACGAAATAACGGATGAAGTAGTCAATATATGTTTTCAATTATCCTACAGATCAACCAAACAACAATATTTACCAAGACGTCACTTCGAGCAAAGCTCCAAGAAATTTCAAAAGAAACTTCAGCAGATTATCAGAGCGACTGCCTTTGTACAAGATTTATGCTTATGTATAGAATGGCGGAATTGCCAAACAGTATGGCAACATAATTTGAGATATATTTTAGGATTAAAATGTTAAATGACGATATAATGTTTATTTCTGCAACGTAAGCTATTCAGCAGAGTTTAAATACTAACCGTGACGTCCGGGTGAAAGAACAGCCCACGGCAGGATCACAGGGTACCACTTAAAACCATCGTTGTTGGTATATACAAGAAATGGTAGCGAGTTTTCTTGGATGAGACAATTAACCAGTAATTTGAAATATTTCTTCATTATACATTATTTTGTTTAGTATAATTTAATTCTTCTGAAACTATCATTTCTTCTACTGAGTGTCTTCCTCAACTATTCTGTAACATAGTGTTTCTCACTCGTGTTTATAATAAAATAAAATAAAGAAACGGCGTGAATTGTTGAATTAAATGTGTAAGCGATATTCCGCTCATACTTATAGTATAAAATAGTGACAAAATAATGCATAAAATATACAAAACAATAACAATATATATATATATATATATATATATATATATATATATATATATATATATATATATATATATATATATATATATATATATATATATATATATATATATATATATATATATATATATAATACAAATACAGTAAATATCTAATTTATTCACAGACAAAAATACGTTATATAGATCTAAAGGGTCTAATTACCAGTCCTTCCTTTTACCTTATTATATGTACCTCAGGAGAAAGTCTGGAACGAATAGGGGAATGTATACCAGGGGTACCAAATCCCGGGTTATCCCATAAGGGATGGTTTCATCAATAGACAACAGAAAGGGCGAATGCTACAAAATAAATGCTACAAAACTTCAGTCAAGAAAAGAAATAGTGGAAAACCCCTGAAAGCCATATTAATCTAAATATACTGAAAAAAAAAAAATAGAAGAAATCAAACATATCAAAATATCCACCTCCTTCCACCATAGGTCATAGTCCTGATGGTTTTGGGTGTATTATATAATAGAAAATGGTATATAGGTACATATTTATTCCTACTTTCGCACAAAAAGTGTATAATTATGTTTGTTGGAGATATATCAAAAGAAATTGTGTAATGAACAGCTTTTTAAAATAGCTCCGAAGAGAATCATCTCCTATCGTATACTGAAAGAATACCCTTAGGGGGAGAGTATAGCTGAATATCTAGGGAGTATAGCTGAAAAGATCCGAAAATTGATCACTCTAGTATCAGTCGCCAAATCAACAGGAGCATAGTTTTTAAATATACTTACTATACTAAATCTGATCACAGATAAAACATAATTTATAGCGTGATCACAGCCAACTTAACCACAGCCAATTCCGTACAGGAGGAAGATAAGAAACTAATAATATTTTATCGAAGAAGAGAAATAATAGCTCGAGGTACAAGTATGGAAGGTCTATCATATTTAATCAGAATTCCAAAAAAATCCGTATCATGTTATTATATTTAAAAAAAATAAGTCGCAGAAATTGACTTCTATTCCATATAGCCTCAAGATATCGAGGGACGGTTACACATAGAGACGAAGACAAAGTGTTGTATTAAATATCGCAGTATTCATCGCAAATTATGAAAATAAGTGAATAACGTTCTATCAATATTTTAACAAATTTACATACAATAAGAGGGTGATTTCAAAAGGCACTACCATATTCGTGTGTAATATATTACTATATTAGCTTGGAATTGAATGTATTTTTCCATATGCGTATACTTAATCAGACTTTGTCGACTACTATGATCTTTTAAAAAGATCGTAATTTGGAAATTAAATATTTTCCATTTTGTCAGCAAGTTATATAGCAGATTTGACATTAACGCACTCCATTAATTCTTTTACCAAATTTTACTTATTTCACTTACCAAAGTGAACTGATTTAATAGCCCTTTTTTATATTTTAGCTAGTCCAATGCAATCTCCATAAAAACTACAACTATTTATAGAAAATGTAAATTACTGTTTAGGTAATTGGTTGGTATGAATTTTTATATAACTCCAAAAATTTCAATTATGAAGTGATGGTCTGTTGCAAATTAAAACTAAATTTTGATAAAAGGAATACCATTTTTATCGACCATATATTGTAAGTATTATAAATTTTATATATACATTATACACATATGTTTTAGTGTTCTAGTATGTACACCTCCAAGAAATGTCGTTCCCGCCGGTTGTAGCGACCCTAAACCTAAATTTCCAGTAACATTAGCCTTATATGCATCAATAATAAATGAAATGTCTTTATCGAGTTGGTACTATGTAAATTACAATTACAAATAATACATATTGCCATATTGCGTCAGCTCTTAGACGTTTAAAGTGAAAGTCCGTGTTAAGTTGAATGAATTATGTTCAAAACTCTTTTACCGGATACCAGTTGAAATAAAAGTTTATACAGTTAATTAATATTAAAAATTATCAGAGATTGCTAACGAAACATCAATATTAAAAAAACATTACAAAATACCTTTTTGATATTCATGTTGTATTTAATTAGTTGTTCGTAGATAATATAGCGTTTAATAGTATCGTAGTTAAGATCGTCGAATATTATACAACCCGTTAACAATAATGAAGTTTCAAAAAGATTACACAATAAAAAAAGACGTAAAATCTATTACGATTAATTTTATTATAAAAAATATTAGTAAGTGTTTTAAACTGTATTAATCACATTGGGCAATATATGTGGTTATTTATCACATAGGCAGTTAATACTAACAATAAGTATTATTTAACACTAATTCTGTGAATGAATTTATTACCAATCTGGAAATAATGACTTTAAATTGCTTCATCATCATGAGGTAATCAGTCCTAAGACTGGTTGGACGCTAACCTCCAGCTTCTCCTATCTTGTGGTAACCTACGCATTTCGCTAATTGTGCTACAACCTACATCCCTTACTATTTGCGAGCAGTAGTCTAATCTAGACCTACCTCTGCCTTTCTTCACTCCTATTTCTGCCTCCAAAGTATCGCGGACTATTCCCCCATGTCTCAGAAAGTGGCCTACCATTCTATCTCTTCTCTTCTTTATGTTTTTCCACATACTTCTTTTCTCGCCGACTTTCTCCAATACTTCTTCGTTTCTCACCCTATCAGTCCATGGTATTTTCATCATTCTTCGGTAACACCACATCTCAAAAGCTTCTAATTTCTTCCTACTTGCTTCCCCTACCGTCCAGGTTTCGCAACCGTATAGTGCCGTGCTCCATACATATGTTTTTAAAAATCTTTTCCTTGTTTCAAAGTTTATTACCCCCGAGCATAAAAGTGCTTTCTTTTTGTTAAAAGCTATTCGACCCTGCGCCATTCTTTGTTTTATGTCTTTATCGCTTCTTCCATCCCAATATTCTTCCTAAATAAGTGAAGTCTTTAACTTCCTCCAATTTTTCATTATTAATTTGTACTTTCGTTTTTGCTCTGCTCTCGCGCCCTCTGCACACTAACACTTTAGTTTTGTTTTTATTCACCCTCATTCCGTATTCCTTTGTCAACACTGCGTCCATTTCATTCAATGCTGATTCTAATTCCTCCTTACTAGATGCTAATACTGCTATATCATCCGCGAATCTCAGCATTTTTAGTTTCTGTCCCTGTACTTTAATCCCGAAATCCACTCTATCTTTTACCACATTAATCGTACATCCTTGTCTTATTCCTTTCCTAATACCTACTTCCCTATTTTCCCCTTCTACTTCTATAACAGCAGTTTGCTCTTTGTACAGATTGTGTGCTACTCTCCTATCTCTGTACTTCATTCCCGCGCTCTTTAGTATCTCGAACATTTTTTCCCATCTTACGTTATCAAAAGCTTTTTCTAAATCTACAAATCCTATATAAGCGTTCTTTCCTTTTTCTATTGTTTTCTCTAACATTACTCTTAGCGCTAGAATAGCTTCGCGAGTTCCCCTATTTCGTCTAAACCCGAATTAGTCTTCTCCTAGTATTTCCTGCGCTCTATTTTCCATCCTGTTCTGCACTATTCTGGTTAAGATTTTTAACGCATGAGAGGTTAGGCTAATCGTTCTAAAGTTCTCGTATTTGTCGGCTCCTCTCTTTTTCGGTATAGTAACGATAATGTTCCTTTTATAATCCTCCGACATCTCGCCTTAAAATTGCTTAAATTAAATTAAACAAAGTATATGTAATAAAGTACAGAACACTAATAGTTACAAAATGACCACAACTATTACGAGTATTTATCAATAAACAGTTACTTATATATTTATACTTGTAACTACAGTATTGAGTGAATGATATGGCTAAAGGTTTAGAGCCTGTGATAATTTACAGTTGGATATAAGAAATAAAACAACGATTAATTATTAATAGTATAACTATAACTATATAGCATAACTATAACTATTGTTTTATAAGCCCACTTTTGTTGGTACATTTGAAATAGTTCTATATTTTACGTATAGGAACTTAATTTAAGGAATTGATTACATCAGGATTTTTGTTGTAGTAAATTTTTAAAACCAACAAGGGATAAAAAGGAGAGAATCTGAGGAGAAGTAGCTAAGACACGTTTAGAGAAGCTCTATCAGATATACGTTTACCTCCTGAACTATTTATCACAAGATGGGTTACTTGGTTAGAAGTCGTAACTTATTATTATAGATTATGTCCGTTACAATAGTAGTATGTAACTATTCCATCATAATTATTGCAATAAATAAGCCGAAAACATATGGCTTATCGTTACAAGAATAGTTTATGGTATTAGATGCTCTTAAACAAAAAATAAACAACCGCAACATCCGTGAAGTCAGTTACTATCATTAAAAAAATTGCATGATGTATTTACAAGAAATCATAGATACAACCGTTTGGAACATACGTGTTCAAGAGTAACTTCCTACTTTAGTAAAATATTGTCCATATATGGTTAACTTCTCATGCTATCCTTTGGTGACAGTAGACATGGAAACGACTTTTTCATTGCGTAAACTACTGTTGTCGTCAATACAATGCAAAGTGTTATTTGGCAGATGGTAATTTATACAAACTACTGAAGTGGGGATTTATATCTCCACACCATCTGAAAATGCCTTATACAATAAGGACTAAACAAATTAGACCAAAACAGCTATTCTCCTGGCTATATGTCTTCGACGAGCGCTGAATTAAATTTGCAGATGGTGTGGAGATATCTTCCCACTTCAGTAGTTTGTAAAAATTACCATCTACCAAGTAAAACTTTGCTTTGTATTGATGATATCAAGTTGTATTTTGATTTGGATTGTTTTCGAAGCTGTCGAGAGATGCTCTTGTTACGCTCTACTGTGGTAGAACTTACCGGCATCTAGAAGATGCGATCCTCATTTGTCACAGATATACTTACTTCACTTAGATTCACTTACACTGCACTGATGAGACCCGAGATAAGGTCGAAACCTGTCCGCAGTTAGCGACATTCTGAGATAGAGGACGTTTTGCATCTTCCTTGTGGTTTTTGAGCAATATAAATTACATTTTAGTTCTAACTCTGCTAGATAAAATGCAGCAATATTCGCCATTTAATTCAGCGCTCGTCGATGACATATGGCCAGGAGAATAGCTGTTTTGGCCTAATTTGGTTAGTTCTTACTATTAGAAGGCATCTGCAGATGGTGTGTAGATATCTCCCCACTTCAGTAGTTTATTAAACTACTGTTAAACCATAGGCGTCGAAGCTTTACTGCAGAAAAATTAGAAAAGCACCTAGTAATGAACTTTCATTATCGGCACCGATCCCCGTGTGAATCAAAAACCGATACCAATTGAGGCTTACTTTGGCAAGTTTGATTACTTATACATTTCCTTTCCCGTTCTTCTGATTATTCGAATATTCATTAATATTCATTATTATACAGGCTCCCGCAGAGATGTATGACGATTTTCGAAAATCAGTAACTATTAATTTTCAACTAACAACTAACTTATTTCTTATCTTTTCAAAACTTTCGTTACAAGATGCCATTTGTTTATCATACGAAAAACATTAAAAAATAAGAATTAGGAGAAAAGAATAACGTCATCTAAGTGGCGACCACATTTTTGAAAGAATATTCACTTTAGAAACGGTATACATCTCTGCCGAACCCTATATTATGATGTATTTTCTGAGAACAATCCCTGTATAATAATAGTGATCTAAATTCGACTATATCATGGTTCGTCAGAGTAGACTCTTTACTGATAAGTGTTTCAACTACATTTCTACCAGTGGCGGCTGGTGGTGATTTGTAATGGGTGGGCAACAACTAACTATTAGTAGGTTATATAGTGCAAAATAATGAAGTAAAATATAGTAAAAAAAAAAGAAGCTTTGACTCATCACTTAATGTTAGTCACTGTACAAGTATATGTTAAGATTTAAAATCCTTTCAGCTTTCAAGTTGAAAACGCATAGCACTAAAATTGGATAAAACTAGTACAGACTCTTATGAATGCTATATAATTTTTATATTTACACATTTTCTAATACATTAAAAACCAAAATAATTTTACTTAATTATATAACAAATACGATGTCTACAGAGTACAGACCTCGCTGAGATAAACAACGTTCTATAACGTCTCTGAAAACTGAACTCGGAATTACGGAGATCGGACTGATCGGGGATTCTCGATTCCTTCCTCCCCGCTTTGCCGAAGGCTTCTTCAGCAGAGTGGTCTAGCCCACCCGTGTCACAGCTTACTCGAGACTCGAGTAAGCTGTGTCCGTGTTTCAAATTGTTTCATGTAGTTTACACGTGTATAATTTTGTTTTTATGTCTTCAAATCATTCGTAATTCTATTAATTAATTAATTCTATTCGTGTGTTTACTGTTTATTTAATTTTATATTCCAGATATATAATTTTTTATTTGTACGAGGCGCTTGCGCTGTCTCGTATGTACAAAGCCAGAAAGACAAAAGGCGTGGATGCGCACCCAGCCCGGCACCCACCACGCTAGGCATAACCACGATAACTATTAGTTCCACGGTTAGAAGAGTGAATTGCTGCACTTACTTGCACTGCAATTTTCCACCACGGTTGCGCTGTTAGTATTAGTATATATAATCAGAACTTTTCATTGTATTATTGTTGTAATGTAATATATAATGTATTTAATTAATTACATATTACATAATTATACCTTCACTAATTTCTATAAACGATAAATAACGAACTTTGGAACTGTGTGTTCCTCTGCTTCTAGGAAACAGCTGGGTGGGCACTGCCCACCCTGCCTCCCCTGACTAGCCGCCACTGATTTCTATTATTCGCTTTAGACCAGAAACTTGCAGTATTTCTTCATTTCCGCTGTAATTAACAAACTCCAGCTGCTCGCGACCATTAACTAGTAAAAAATCTTAAGCATCCACCAAAGATTCCAACGAAATTAATGACTCTTACCTGATAGAAACGAAACGCAATTAGTTCGGCAGAGACAGCGCCGCGAATCGATAGCAGCGAAAATATTAACTGCTTTCCTCCGCGCTTCTAATTGGGGTATGAGCCGTCCCAAAACTGTTCTCCTTAGACGGATTATTAATTGAGCAGAAGTTGTTATGCGCGAGAAGTCATTTACTTAATGACGGGATTCTTTATGATCATATTTCATTTCTTTCTTGTAAACATTATTAAAATCAGACGGAATATCCAAGTGAATTACTCAACTCGAGAACGAAAGGGAAATTCAGGCGATGTAGTTCGCTCGTCTAGAAGAGGAGTGTTCAGATTAATTGGTTGCGAAGTAAATTAACGGTTAAATGGTGAATTAAAAGGCGGACGGAAGAATACATAAATTTTGAGCCGAACGCAAACAACAAGACAACAAGGTAGATTTTCGCAATGCCATAGTGGTGTTTATTTCATTGAATTAAATAAATTACTCCTAATATATTAATATATGCAATCATAACCGATTTCTCGTCACTTATCGCTGAGGGTATTTTCAGTTTTCACTAGAGTTATAATAGGGACTCTCGAAATTTGTTAGGTTATATCGATCATATTGTTAAAGCAACATCTGTTACATTTATTGTGAATTGTTTAGTAGTGTATGGTAAATCATCATGGAAGGTTATAGCGTTCAACAACGTGTCCAAATTATCAAATTTTATTTTTAGTGATTTATCAAACTCAGTGCTCCGTTCGAGAAACCCCCCATTAAGTGATTAATGTCAGTTAATGGGAAGTGAAGTTCCCATTAAGTGAAGTTCCGCGCATTGAGTGATTTTCATCGTCACCACAACCGTCCCGCCAAGTCGACTATTCGACGTTTGGTTACCAAATTCGAGTCAACCGGTTTGACAAATGGTCAGCCAACATCCGTACGCCACCGAAACGCAAGGTCTGCTGAAATCGTTGCTGCTGTGTGTGAATGTGTACGGAAAAATCCGAAGCTATCAATTTCTCGTCACTCATAAGAACTTGGCCTTTCTGCGACATTAACTTGGCGAATTTTGCGTCGGCACTTAGGTCTGCACCCGTATAATATCCAACTGCTCCAGGAACTTAAAGTAAATTATCATAGACAACGCCGTGTGTCTGGTTATTGGGCTCTGGAGCCCATATTTAGCGACGAGGCCCATTTTTGGATGAATGGATATGTGAACAAGCAAAATTGACGAATTTTGGACGATACCAATCCACACGACATATACCAACATCAAATCCATCCCAAGAAAATCGCTGTTTGATGCAGATTTTAGTCTGGCGGCATCATTGGTCTGTACTTCTTCCAACACGAAACTGGCATTGCCATAACTGTCAACGGCGAGCGCTACAAATCGATGACAGTCAACTTCTTGTGACCTAAACTGGATAATATGGATACCAACTACATGGGGTTCCAACAGGATGCCGCTACATGCCACACAGCGCATGCCATGATGGAAATTCTGCACGAGCGATTTGAGAGCATGGGCATCATGGACCTTCTGCATGCAGCCGCGACGTTGACTGGCCACTGAGATCGTGCGATATAACGCCTTTAGACTTCTTCCTTTGTAGCTAACTTAAATCACAGGTCTATGTGAATACATCGCAAACAATTGATGTCCTCAAAGTCAACATAATGAACGCCATCCAGTAAATTCAGCCAGATTTATGCATCAAAGTCATCCAAAATTGGACCCCACGAATACGCGTCACCAAGCAAAGCCGCGACGGATATTTGAATGACGTTATATTCCATACTTAATGTCATAAAACAGTCTTTCAAATAAAAAAAATTGCATCGCATTCCTCTTGTCCAACATCTAAAGATGTTCGGTAACACGAAATATTATTTTTTATGCCTGTAATCTTCATTTACAATTAGTTCTGCAAAAGGATGTAATATTTCTTTTGAAAATAAATAATTGTTTTTAAGACAGAAATTTTTTAACCAACGGAGATGCCTAACTAAATTTTGTTCATGGCATGCTTGGATAAGTTACATAACTTGCAGTTATCAGTGGAAGAAAATTAATGATCTGATTCATATGCGGATTTGAAAAATGGTAGAATGAATTTGCGTGAATGGTATTTATTATAATTCTACCTGTAAGTTTGCGTTACAGTTTTTATATTTACATCTGTGTTATATTATTTATAGTAAATAACTTTAAATTCATTTCAGTCAAGGTTTTTTGGTTTCGTTCCTTAATTTAATTCAAATTAAATGGCACTCTGCAGAAATGTATTAAATTAAAAAAATATTGAAATATTGACTTGTATCTTTATTATAAGATAAGTTTCATAAATTTACATTGAAAATAAACATATTTATTTCTAATTTGATAGTTTTTATAAGCAAAATATTGTATTTTTGTAAGTGTTCACATCATTCTATTCATGTGGCAGAAAATTCTACCCATGTATCGGCTACAATAGATTTATTATATTCCTTTTACATGCAAACGATGATTTGTGCATCTATATATTACAAATTTCAATAGAAGTGTTATCATCTTTAGCAGCAAAAATTGTTCCTCGAAAGCTAGTAATTTTAGAATTCGCACCGATCAATATTTATAGTTTCGTATACCACGATTGATATTACACTATACAGGTAAATTAAAATATAGTATTATCAAACTCTTCTTACTTTGTTATTTCATAAAAAGAAAACTCAGTTCTTTATCCCATTTGTAGGTATTCCTTTAAATTTATATGCAGATTTCTTACGCCAAATTAATTTTTTTTTTAAATGCAATAATTATTTTATTTTTTATTACACATTTCTGTCAATTTGCAGTGTTACGTAGTCACGTGACTAAAACTAAAACATCACAAAAATTAGAAAATCCTCTAAATCCAAAGCTGAAGCTGCCTGGATGGGGGATGCACGCTAGAAAAACGCGGACAATACCCATTCCCATCGATATTGCTAGTGTCGGCGCCGGCGCTTGGAATGGAACTCAGTCACAACAGTCAGCAGCTAGTGGCTCTAGCTATTTGTGGTCTAACTAACTCGTCTACTGCAATGGATAAACTAATATAAACATAATAATTGGTAGATAAATTGAGGTAATCATAGGTTCCCTTAAATTTAATTAATCGGTAGTTGCTTCGTAATCTTGGAAAGCTGTGAACCAAATACTAGAACTCAGAAACCCGAGTTTTTAGTTGTGACACGTTTCCACTGATTGCATTTAACATATCGTACACAACACGATAGCTATAGAGAAAAACAAGTCACACGTTTCAGTCACGTAATTCATGAACGGTGTACAATTACAGCAATAAATAACACCGTTATAGAAAATTATTATTTTGTATATATACTGTTTTTTGTTTTCCATGCTTACCGTTACCAGTTTATAAATAAATCCATTTTTGCCAACGAGAAATAAATTTGTTTATTCCGGTTGCATAAAGTTCTGGAAGCGATGAAATCGTTGAAGACATTTTGGGCACGACGTGGTTGGCGAAGCATTTCACGCGCAGGAAATTGTTGAGATGCTTGAGGAAGTGGTAGTCAGTTGGCAATAGATCCGGCGAGTATGGTGGGTGATCGAGAGTTGATATCCCAACTCATGCAGCTTTTGTGAAACATGTGGTCTGGCGTTGTCGTGGAGAACAATCGGACCTTTTCTGTTGACTAATTCCAGCCATTGTTGTCGAATTTTGTGGTGCATTTCGTCAATCTGTTGACGAAATGCATCAAAAAAGGGTCGTCTTTGTTGTGTAAAAAAGGGCAGATGACACTTGAAAACGGCATTTTTTTTATTTTCGTTTAATTCGTGACACCCACGTATCAAGCTTTTTTGACTTTCCGATTCAAATTGGGTAATCGAAAACTATAGTTTTGCTTACGTCAAGCACCTCTGCAAGCTCACGTACAGTTATGAGCTGATATGCTTGTACTATTTCCTTCAATTCGTCGACATCAAGTTCAATAGGACGCCCGCGACCTTTCTTTATCTTCGACGTCGAAATCGCCAGGTCGAAATTTCCGGAACCAAGTTCGCAATGTCCATTCGCCGTCACTTCCCTAGCCGCAAACTTTGGAGCTGTATTACGATCGAGTTTATTCGTAATACAGTAAATGCAAGCCTAAGAATGATTACAGTAAATGCTTTATCGGGTACAGAAAATGATGTATCGGTAAAAATGCATTTTAAAAAATTAAATTAAAAAACCCTCAAATATCTCCAGATAGCCACGCTGTAAAAAACGTGTAATCATCTTCTGTCGCAGTTTGCTACGTCCAATCAATAGGAATGATCGATCAATCAATACGGATCAATTAATCAAAGCAGTTGGGAGTGTCTCTAGTTGAGTTTTATTGACAAACATCATATATCGACGACGAGAAGTTATATTCATTTATGTTGATTTAAAATTATCTACTCTATAACTACATCGAGTACTTTCTCTTATTGCCCTTTATAAGATCTGATAAATTATTAGAGTCTTGTTTCCCTTGAATATTTCTTGTTTGTACAGCATGCAAGGCACGACTCTCAATAACATCCCACAGTAAAAAATCCATCGGTGTTAAATTAGCGAACCGAGGTGGTTTTACTGGTACATCGACAATATATTATTCTGAAATAGTTCTTCTAATTATCTTCCACATCTTCCATGATTACTTGAGTTGCACTCTTTGACTGATGATAAAGATGTTTTATTAAAGTTATAGGAAAATATAGCAAGCTTTCAATTTACATGAAATTTATAAAGTGGTCTACAAACTAAAAGCTGCACCTGGAAATATGGCAACAGATATAATATAAGACAAATATGAGTAATATAGTATTACTTCTCCGCACTTCACTATACGCGGAAAAGTAATGTAATCGTGTACAAAAAAATTTTTTTTCTAGGGTTTATTTTTCGTTTTTCGGCCTAAAAACAGAAAAATGGTTTTTAAACCATTTTGTGTGTGTGTGTGTGTGTGTGTGTGTTTGTGTTGTTGTCGTTGTCGTTATTGTTGTTGTCGTCATTGTCGTTGCCGTCCACATTTATTCTTTTTAGCACGATAACTCAACTAAATCGTGTGGGATCGATCGGGTTTTGACCGATTCTGATCGGGACGTCTCCCAGACGGCACCTATTGATTTTGAGGTGGATAAAGTACATCTCACCCTATACATGGATCATGAGAAAGCACGATGGTGGACTATTTGAGAAATTTTTGTTGTTAGCACGATAACTCAACTAAATCGTGTGGGATCGATCGGGTTTTGACGGATTTTAATCGGGAACGTCTCCCAGACGACACCTATTGATTTTTAGGTGGATAGGATACACCCCACCCTGTCCATGGTTATGAGAAAACACGATGGTGGGCTATTTGAGAAAAATTTTAAAAAGTAATTCTGTCGCATAAAACATATATTCTGCATTTATGTGTTGGTTTTTTTTCTCGGCCACTCAATTTCGAGATGGAGATGTTCTACGCGCGGAAAAGTTCGCTTTAAGATTTTAAAACTGTTTAGTTTTTATGTTACATACATATCTAAATCACTTTCTAAGATACCCATGTACTATAGTTATTTGCGTAATTTCTATAATTAATATCAATGTATGTTATTCTTTTTTTCTAGGCAATCGGACTATACGTTATAACGAAAATATTTTGTGACAAATATTGTGCATATTTTGTCTTAAAAATGCGGTTGTTATTGGTATCTCGCATCGAAAATAAGGTAGGCAATTTGATGGGAAAGTAAAGGTTACTTTATAAGGCAAACTTTACATAATCTCGATCAAATCAAGGTTGCATTTTGATATTTATCAAAAGTATGTGCATATTTACGGAATGTTATCTATGATCTTATGTACTACCGTTAAGCAATATTTCGTTTGTATTCTCATTGATTTTTTTTTTTTTGAAATACATAGATAAATTTAATCATGTACCAGGTACACGCTTTGATTATTTGTAAAATTGTTTTTATTGTACAGTTTTGTCCTTAGAAACTAAAATTTAGTAGCCACTAAAATTTAAGACTTGCAATAATTTGTTCTATTTTTGTTATGTCGCAAATATATATTGTTCGTCAAGAATAGGAGCAAGTCTCTATTGCACAGCCCACGAGGTATGCAGTAAATAGCCTGGTCTAAGTAAATAGCCGAATAAGTGCCCTCACTCTTTCCTCTACCCATACATAGAGAAATCTCACACTTTTTCCTATTATTGACGAGAAGTACAACTTAAGTTTACCATACGATAATTTTTTTGGTTGAACAAAAAATGATCCACTATGAAAGAAATTGAAGTACAGTAGTGTTTCATGACTACCTTGGGAAAAATGGAAATTCCACCTAAAGTCTCGTGATGCTTCAAAATGTTAAACAAATATTCTTCTGCCAAAAAAAATAGTTGAATTGTTGAACTGACATGTAGATGGTCCTCTTCACAAGGAAAAGGGAACAGAACATAAATGGAACTTGTTCTTCTAATACGCCATTATGATTTGAGCATGGAGTAAAATATATGGAACTTTTGATACTAAACTAAATCGGAGTTTTCACCTCGAAAGGAGACCAAAACAGGCATACATCTCCTATGACCAATGCTGCAGAATCACTGAGAAGACCTGGGGAATTAAACCAAAACTAGTTGTGAGGCTATACACTGCAATCATAAGGCTAATTAATGATAGTTTATGGGGATGATAGTCGAAAAGCCAATAAGCAATTAAAAGATGAAAGCTTAGTCAAGTACACAGAGCTGATTGTCTAGATATAACTGGATCCATGCTAACGACACCAATAAGGTCTATAGAGGTAATATTGTCTGCCACCAGGGTATATTCATCTAAGACAAGGCTCTGAGTACTATGGTGTGCCTCAAATTTGTTAATATACAGCCAAACTAAGGAGCATGTGGAGTGATCTATCAATATGATGCCCCTCTTTTAGGCAGGCTGCGACAGTACCACCCCCTATTAGTCTTTGACGGATCTTACGTTATAAATAATGAGCGAAAATGAAAATGACAATGAAGGACGATCTGTGAAAAAACGATATTTTCGCAGATGGCTCTAAGAAAGAAGGAACAGGATGAGTATACTCAGGGCGCCTATATATTAAATACAAGTGGTCTAGTAAATACAAGTGGTGCCATATTAGTATAATCGAAGCTAGGTAATCATTTCTGGCCCTGCGGAATTTTACAATAAAAACAGGAACAGTACCACGCACTAGAAAATATTGCCCACAAAATCAGCATCTCTGTGTACTGGGTGAACGACCTTACTCATTGTGTTGAGGCAATATGGAAGCTGGCAGAATGACAACTACTACCAGTTCTAAATACTAATGGATCTTACTCATTACGTAGCACACTATCGACATCAACAATGAAGCAAATAATTGAAGACGACACAGAAATAATTTACAGAGGCAGTTCATTGAGCATGGGATGAAACAGAAAACTGTCAATTTGCTAAGGAATTTTTAAATCGGTAATCAAAGTACAGCAGAAACTTTCTTGGACTGCAGAGACTGTACATACATATATAAGAGAATGGAATCATGCAGCAGACACTTTCTGACTGTTCTGACCTTTCGACTATTAGGGAGTTTATTTTGTTAGAACTTTGGCCAACTATGACCGACATTAGGAAACTCCTTCTAGACGACGTCATTAGGTATTATATGTATTACCTATTCGAAAGAAGAGGATTGTTTACGGTCTAAGTGGGTTAAGCTTTTTTAGAGAAGATACAGAAGGGGCTCAATGATGCCTTAAATGGACTACCCTCCAACCATTTTCAGGTCCAGGAAGAGCTCGAACCTGCCTTTAAAAAACAAGCTGATGCTATAACGAAAAGAAATAGATATAATTAAGTTAACAATTAACATACTTTTTATTTCACATGGTTCACAATGTTACACAAATTAACGGCAATTACTTTTTAATTTTCAGCTGAATATTTTCAAATTATTTCGTATTAATGAGTACTGCAGTATTAAATAAATTGAAAGTAATTTTGAGTTGTGAAAGACGCTTTTAGACAATTTACTTAACGAGAAAGATGCGCTTGTATCAGTAGACCCCTATTTTAAAGTCAGCAGTGCTTATGCCGCCACAACCACTTGCCGATAAGTTTGAAGACTACCAATTGATTACCAATAAATTTCACTAATTTAAGCTTTACGGAACTATTTAGCAACTAAATAGAAAAGTAATATTTAACGTAATTTTATTAGGAGGATTTATTTCTTTAGTTATTTTAGTAGAATAATTTAGTTTGAGTCCTTTTTCTTCAGTATATCATAAGTACTTATTCATTTTGAGTTAACACGGAAAATACGAATTGTGCAAGGCAATTAGCGTCATAAAAAAATATAAGAAAATTACTTATACATTTATGTTAAAATTTCGCGAATACCCTTGAAATATCGGCGACGATCTCACCTTACAATGGCTGACCCACTTCTATAAAATCCCCCTCACTGCCAACGTAATCACTCTAATTGCATAAAAATTTTTTGTCAATACTTGAAAGACACAAAAGAAGTCGCAATAAATCTGCCTACAGTCATTGGCAAATCATTTTTCATTTATCTGATACTGCGAAGCCATTTATCATGAAGCAGTCTGTCAACGAGGAAAATGCCATTTGAAATACGTCAAATTCGATTAAAGATGATTTGTCACTCTTTTTTTATGCAAGGAGGGTTTTGCTGTTCGAAATTTATAATTAAATTAATGCTGAAAAATGGAATCTTAGATACAGCAATAAAAACAGGAAACTAGTTTGTCAAGGGCATCGAAAAATTACACGTTATTCGATGCATGTTTCGCCAACCAAGTCGATATAACCAGGAAATGATTGAAACCCACCTATTATTAATAATCTACTAACAATGCCAATGTAACGAGTGTCCCATCGAGAGGTATCCGATTTAAACTTGCCGCCATTACTCTTTCGGCGGGTTTTGGAAGTTGATGCTTCATAGTTATTACGTGGAGAGTATGCCATTACAAAATGGAGCGCTATACTGTTCAGCAACGCATACTTATTGTCAAAGTGTACTACGAAAGTAGGTAATGGTTCAATTGTGGGCACTGAAAGAAAATTACGTGCAATTATGGGTCGTGAGGCAAGCGTTTAAGACCCCATTAGACCCAATAAGATCCCACTAGACTCTTTCTTGTGGGGCCACGTTAAAGGAAAAGTCTATGACAATAATCCCGTTACGATTGAACAGCTGAAAAATAACATTAGCGAAGTTATTGCGGACATAGGGCCACAACTATGCCGCGAAGTGATGGAAAACTTTATCAAAAGAATCCACTGCTGCCAGAAAAGCAGAGGCGGCCACTTACAAGATATTGTATTCAATGTCTAATTGCATAGTTTAGGTAAACAATTGAACCCAAAATTATTGTAGAAATGTTATCTATTTGCCCAATAATTACAAACATAATCGGCTACCTCTCGCTGGGACACCCTATACTTGGCCACGTTGAAGATCGTGTAATAGGATCAAAGTTCATGGAAAACTGATATCCTGCTTTTGATTTTGTGAAAACACTGTATGGATGGTGACAGATATAGAAAAGTATTTTATTGAAATTCAATAATGTGTATAGCAGTGAGAATTAAAACAAAAAGCTCATTGCATTCGCTTGGAAGTAAAAGCGTTATTTCAAATAAAGAGGATGTAATTTGCATAAAAAACTGATATAATAAACAATAAATAATGTGGACATATGCATTACTGTATGTAAATACATATTTACATAATGAATTTGCATTATGAATTTGCATAATGAAGAAGTTCCTTTAATTCTTCTAAATTTCTTTTTTTAATTAAGTTGCAGCCTATGGCTACATAAGCAAGTACCTAATTTTCCTATTTTTTTATTATATTTTATTTATGCACTTTTATTTTTATGGGAACAAGGTTTAGCTTAACGTTATTCGTCCATCACCCGAGTACTCACACGGAGGCATACAAACACATCCAGCCGACTAATGTGAGAATCGAACCCACGCCCGAATTACTACGGCAATCTTGAGGAATAGAATAATTTACCCTCAGAATATGCTATAATTATAAATATCCAAGTCATTCAGGATACAAACCGAAAGTTAAGTCGTCATCGATGTCAAGATAAGACTCCAGACATCATAAGGCACCACAACCTATTCCATTTTCCTCTATTTCCTGTTCCATTTAATTCCAGCGTTTCATCATTCATTCTAGGTAACCCTCATCAGGACTGGTAGATGGGTGACAAGATAGCGAAACACGTAGAAATACTGCATCTCCAGAAGGCTAAAGATATATGTTCTGAACGTTTTATATAGGGCGTCTCAGTTGAAACTATAATAATTTTAATTGTGCGTCATTTGTGTTCTGTCAAATACAGGTCGTCAATATTTAACGACTGTCATCTACAAACCATATGACGTCAACGTACTGTGATTATGAGTTCAATAAAGAGTAGTTTGTGTACAAATTTTAAGTTCTCTTCAATTGTATGTTTCTTGTTCTGCTCCAGGACTACGATGCATCCATTGTTGTTATTATCCTTATATTGTTGTGAATTTCAATGGGAAAATTGCTCGTCGAAGTACAAAGCGTTTGAATAAATCTTCGAGTCGGCAAATTTAAAAACAGAATAACACCAGGCTAAACAAAACGAAATGTTACCAAAATAGAATCCTCTGTCTGGCGTAAATTACCCCTCCTTTTGTTTAGCGCTCGTAATAACTGGATTTACGTCTTTTCAACGCCCGATCCTTTCAAATGGAGCCGGCAAAAGAACCGTTTTATTTATTTAGGAAGTAAAACTCTATTAGTTTTTTTTATAGGAATGAATTCGAAGGACCGTCGGCGATAGTCGACTTACAATTTGTTGATTGACAATTTTTGCTGGAACAACGGATCAAATATAATAGATTGCTTGTATTCAAGGTAAACGTACTTGACAGATAATGATGTATTACATTCGCATTCGCTATGTTTAGCTTAACAATAATACAGTGCGTCCATAAAGTATAACACAAATTAATTTAAAGTAAAAGTAATGATATAAAATGAATTTGAAAATTGAATTGTGGGTATTTTCGAACAAAGCATGTCGCCGCGCCGGTATCCATGTCAGCTAATTTAGGCCACAAGAAGTTGCTTATCATCCATCTGTAGCGCTCACCGTTACGGTTATGGCAATGCCAGTTTATTTTTGGAAGAAGTACAAACCGATGATTCCGCATCAAACAGTCACTTTCTCGGAATGCATTTTGGGCTGGCGTATCTTGTGTGGATTGATATCGTCCCAAATCTGACATTTTTGCTTGTTCGCATATCCATTCATCCAAAAATGGGCCTCGTCGCTAAAGATGATTTTTTTTGAGTGCGAAATTTGGGTCAACTTCGCCACACACGGCGTTGTTTTACTTTAGTCGTTTACCTTAAGTTCCTGGGTTAGCTTACTTTATACGGGTGCAGACCCAAGTCACGATGTAAAATTCACAGAAAGTTGAACATTGTTCGCTATATGTGCTTCGAAATTGTTCATGTAATTTTTTGTACCAAAAATATCAATTTCCAGTACATGGAAACTCGTACTCCAAAACCTTGTGGCAATATAACGAGTGTACTGTAATTTCTTCTTTTTGGTTTGGTTATTAAAAATATATTTACATTCACTATTCTCTATATAAATTTACAATGTAGAGAAAATTATGTATGAAAAATAACATTATCGCACCTTTCACACCGCTGTACCTTCTCAAGAACCTAGGACCATCAGTGCACACCTTATATTTCAAATAACCCCTTCAAATAACCCCATAAGAATAAATCCATTGGCGCTAAATCGGGACCCTTGAGCGGCCAATTAATATCCCCTGGCTTTGGAATCACTTTTCCAAGGACTATCGCTCCAACAGCTTTCATTAATAAATTTGCAGTATGGGCTGTAGCCACCATACAGCCGAAACCATGTGTCTTTGTTAAACCTCATGTTCAATAAACACATGTTCCTCATGTTCAACAAACAAACGAGGGAAACATTTCAGGACACGTTATATTTTAGACATATTTCTTATCATTTATGCAATATAATTTTGTTATAGCTAATGGACAATTCGACTAAGATTGATGGCGTATAATAGTCTCTCGTATTCTGAAATTGGAATTGAAACGCCAAAAAAGGATTCGTCATCAATTTATTTATGAAACATTAATTTATTCCTACACATGTGGAATATGCATCGAATTGATTTTGTCGACAACGTGTGAATCCACAATTTTATTCAAGAACTTTCTGACCTTAGCAGTTTTTACTGCAAACGATTACTATATTCTTTAAAATGAATACCACGAACCTGTTTATTGTCACAATAGCCAACGTCTGGGAACAAGGCGGAACATCATCCCAATCTGGTGATCTGTCACTAGTCCTGCCAATAGTCCGGATTTAATAACCTAAAGGTCATGACATATTTAAAAGTCATACAGCGTAACTTCGTCGCGCAACATCGGAACGTTCCATAGCTTATCGGTTTATTTCCATGGAAAAAGGTACTAAATAACATGTAATAAAATCGTACGATAAAATGAACGTTACCTAACCTAAAAGAGAGGTTCATTATAAAAAGAGATACTTTCCTATATCAGATTAAACAAATATAATAAAACAAGACTTACCCAGTTCAAAAACATTAAAATAAGTGTGTAAAAAGGACTGCTTAAAACAGTGAGGTAATATTATGAACGATTAATTGATAATCTATAAACATTCGCAGATCACAGATCATAGAACACTTAATTAGGGAATTTTAGTGGTAAAAAAGTAGGTTTTACTACTTTTTTACCACTAATGAATACCACTATGAATTTAAAATATAAATGTTAGAATAGGCAACACTCTATACCTACCTATTGAAATTTAGATACAAATTATAATAACAATTAACAGTCAATAGGAAGGTAAAGGATTAGTTTTTAAGGATAAAAGAAAGTACAAATAATACTCGAAAATTTGATAATTCACCTTTTATTTAGTATTAATTGATATCAAGAAACCAAGAAATATTAATTACATGCTCAAATTTCAATTGTAACATTTGAACATTAAATAAATGTATAAAATTTAAAATATTTTTTTTAAATGGTATGTTTGCTATGATGTGTGATGACTGTCTATGGTTTTGAATGAACCGACTACTGTGATTAAGAATCTTATCTGAAATTTAAATCCCAATTTATTATAAAATCTTATCTAAAATTATTATAAAAAATTATACTTCATTGCAATATATAACATGAAGATAACATTTTACTGGCAGGGTTTAAATTCAAAAAATGTAGTAGTATAAATTTAGCCGATAATCTGAATTTCGAAGTAAACTAACTGCAAATTAAAGATTGTTGACTTCTTATGGCTAAGATCGAGACAATAGAAGAAGGTTAAATATAATTAAAATACTTTTCCTAGCTTTTATATCATTATAAATTGTGTGTCACATTATAAAACATTAACGACTTCTTTTGTAAAGTTATCTCATATTTTTAATAAAAAGAACAGCAAAATATTTGTTTGCAAAATGTTTGTCGTAAAAAGAAGCTATTAATATAGATAACACCCTTTAAAAATATCTTTTAATATACCCGCAAGCTAACACTTCAAAATAATTCCTTATATAGCAATCTACGTTTACTTTATCCATGTACAGACCATTGTATTTAATTTTTAGAAAGCAATATTTCTACCTGATACTTATATGTGTCATCCAACTAAGCTCGGCATTCTCTGACTGACCTTTTTAATTAAATTAAGCTTACAAATGAATACTGTATCAATATTAGCGGATAAAACTTCTGAAGGATTAAGCAATCGATAATGCTCTTAATTAAATTTGTGCCGCAGCGAAACCTTACGTCAAGGAAGAAATAATAACGAAAACGGGCAAGTGATTTTCACTGTATACATTCCATTATACTTCACATTTTTATTATTAAATTATGTGTTACACAATTCAAAGGGCACACTAACGATAATTCAAATAGAAAAACTTGTAATACTCATTAATGTGTACGAGTAAGAGTATTAGAAATCAAGAGGACATTTAGAAAATACAAATGGACTTTACTTGAATGGTATTTAATATGCTAGATCACTAGCAGCTAGATTTTCCTGTAAGATTTTTCAAGAAGGCAGTTCCAATCATGCCAGCCCAATTGTGCGCGTGAATTTTCCCTTTTTTCTCAGAAAAACACTGGCAAGATTAAGTTTTAATAAAGACACCTTTATTTTCCTTTAGGTTTATATTGAAGTAACAAGATGACAAATAAAACCGTATAATTACAAGTGAGTAAACTAAACTGGGTTCTTAGATTATTGCAACCCTTTTATGTATACACTATAACATACCACAATAAGTTCGTTAGTAATAAAAAATGGACCGTTGCGGCTGAAGTTGATGACTGGGCTTTGTTTTGACTTTAACAATTTATTGATCTAAATCCAACGGACAATGATATTAGGTCACATTAATAAGTAATATCATAAAAAATACGTTGAGGATTGCACACCAATTATATTAGTGTACTAAGTGGGAGTATAATATAGTTATAAATGAGTGTTTATCGAAATACCATAAAATTTTATCTAAGATGGATTTTTTGTCAGTAACCAATTGCCAATATTATAAAATCTGGATAGGAGGAGGCAGTCACAGAAGCAGAATATATGCTCAATATGATCATCCTCAAGAGAGATGGTGGTTGGAATACTACCAGTGTCGTTAAGGAATACATAGAAAAATATCTGGAAAATAGAAACAAAAATAGCAAAAAAAATTGGTCAAGAATAAATGTAATAGGAACATCCACACGTCAAGTAACAACGAAAATAGCAAACAATGAACATTCCACTTCGTTTACCCGCCAGAAAGTCTCAAATTTCTCAAAAATCACTGACAATGAGCCAAAAACAACGAGACCTTAGGAATCAAACAAACTGTTTCTCAAACGCCCACAGTGTCATCAACCCCAAAAGGCTTCAAGAAGTTACCGAAACTACAAAAAAACGGCCTCGAAAAGCACCAGTCATCCTATTCGAGAAGCTACAGGCAGCAGGTATAAATACAACAGTAGTCAACTTAATTTAAATAGTATTCTGTATTCAATCCAGTCTCCATTCAACCAGATAACCAGAAATCAACAGCTACATAAGTGCAGAAAATCATCACCAGTAAATGACAACGATCGGTCAAAGTGACTATGAAAGCGAGAAATGAAATAAATACGAATGCTGTGACCCGCAACCTCAAAACCAAAGATAGTTTACCGCAATAGTGAGTACCAGTGACAGAATTAGTTCACAAATATCTAGGCAGTGCATCCACAGGTCCGCATAGATTCCGTAAGGACCGAATCAACAGCATCTTCCGGGACGTCCACATACGTTCATCAACTACACCTTCTTAAAGTATTCAACCGCATCTTCCGTAATGCTTCAACATCGGACACCATTCCACACTCATCAAATCCTTCTTAACTGATCAACCGTGTCCTCAACGACGCTCCAGTAACGGACATGATTTTATACACAGAAAAATCCTTCAGAAAGATCAACTGTGTCTGCCTCGATACGCATCAGAGATTCAAATACATCAAGTCACTGAAATAAAGTCCCATCAAACAAAAAGACGTAGGATCCCTAGAAGCAGCAACCAGAAGACGAGTGTCGCGCAGAACGTCCTCACAGTGCTGCAGTCTGTCTTTGTGAGTTAATCAAGGAGCGATGAAGCTATGAGTTGCTGAGAGGCAGCCAGAAGAGAACAGAATTCGTTATCCCGATAACGACTCTGCATGAAGTGCAGAGTGGATAAATTGGCCTTCCAGGACTCATCAAGCCGTCGAGGACAACCCACTACCAAAGACTTTTAGGATAACATGAGGAGCGTGGTGAGACCTAGAGTTCTTGAGAACCTGACGTGATCCAGTACCATGCCG
Source organism: Rosalia funebris (assembly GCA_037954035.1). NCBI lineage: Eukaryota > Metazoa > Arthropoda > Insecta > Coleoptera > Cerambycidae > Rosalia > Rosalia funebris. The sequence goes on from JAZFAV010000015.1 coordinate 41,450,033, forward strand.
CAGAAAAGGACTACAGATCAACCCCAGCTATGGATAACCATCGCCGAGAGTGATACGACGTATTTTATCGAGTCAAATGCCTCCTCCCCCAGCAACAGAGCAGCCAATCAAAATCCAAATGTCGAAAGTTTTTTTTGTATACTAACGTGGTTGTGTTTCTGTTGCAGGAACACGTGGATTGAAGACCGACAAACTCAGGAGCGAACGGCTCAAGATTAAGGTCGTGGAGACTTGGAATTCCGGGATCCATTGATTCCGCCCAGTGGATATGGAAAAGAAGGGACAACAACCAGTGTTAAAGCGATTAATTGGAATACATGCTATTAAAATTTAAAATATAAAATTTCTCGAATCAGTTGTTATATCAACTACCACAAAACTTACATAAAAAATGTGCTCTCTTAAATTTCGTCATCAGATAAGGGTATTGCCATTTAAGACTGTCGCTGATGTCGTATCTCTAATAGTAATAAAGTCGAAACCCACTCGTATGTCAAATATATACATACCTCAATAAATTCGCAACTAAATAACAAAATAGTTACATCCAACCGTTTCTTTCTTACTTCTTAGAATCTTTTATAAAGTTTTTCCAACGTTTACGTTCTCGCTGTATAATGACTATGGGAAAAGTGTTTAAATTAATTTCGTAGGTGTTCTACTGAATTCATATAAGATATGTGTGCATAAGGAAATCAACTTTCACTTTTCAATGATGTAGTATATTAAATATTTCATTTACAATATTCTTATTTCTTCCTAGTCTTGATTTTAAGTTATGTCAATGACACGGAATGTCAGTTAACTAACTAGATAGAAAAAATTCTTAAGAAGTTGTTGTAATATACAAAAGGCCGACCTGCCCTCGTTCCCCCAGCCTTCCGTACAATAACGCCTTCATAAATCCTTACATTTTTTTTAAAGGCTAAACGCAGTAAAAGTAGAATTTTAAGTGCTCCTAAGTTATTGTTTCTAAAATGAATAGTAATTTGCATATTGCAGCTATGCCCGTACGTTCACATGGCAATGCAGAGGCATTTGTTCAACTATGCCGGGCAAATAATTTACAACGAACGGGTCGCTTTTTATTCCGCTTTCGCGTAAAATGTCTTTCGCCGAACGTGACGGGAATAATAGGAGATCGATTAATTTCGTTTGTCACTTTCTATGAAATTATCGTGTAAGTGGTTTTTATTGCGTCTGGGAGTACCGCCGGAAAGTTTAATTCGGTCGGGGGAGTCGATTAATAGACGCCATGTTTATTTAGTCGAGGAGGTTTTCATGTTCGATTAAATCTCTTCATTCTCGACAGTGACATCGCGCAGTTTATAGAAGAGAAGCCACCACTGAATAAGGTTGAGTTTTAGGAAGTTACCGTTAAGTAATACACAGTACCATTACCAATGGTAATGGTAAAAGTAATGTGTACTGTGTATAAAATGTGTAATGTGTACTGTGTAATAAAAGTAATATGTACCGTGTACTGTAATGTATACTATATTGTGCAATGTACTGTGCAATATACTGTGTACTATACTATGTACTGTGTACTGTACGGTGAACTGTACGGTGAACTGTACTGTGTATTGTACTGTGTATTGTATTGTGTGCTGTACTGTGTACTGTACTGTGTACTGTACTGTGTAGTGTACTGTGTACTTTACTGCGAACTGTACTGTGTACTGTACTGTGAACTGTACTGTGTACTGTGCTGTGTACTGTACTGTGTACTGTACTTTGTACTGTACTGTATACTATTCTGCGTACTGTACTGTGTACTGTACTGTGTACTGTACTGTGTACTGTACTGTGTACTGTACTGTGTACTGTACTGTGTACTGTACTGTGTACTGCACTGTGTACTGTACTGTGTACTGTACTGTGTAATGACACATTACACATTACTTTTACACTTTAATGTATATATGCTATTTTTTGTTCTTCAAGGGTTCTCAATTCCAAAGTTAAAGGGTGGAAAGAAAGAGCTAGAGATGTGCACTATACTGGATAGACTTATAAGGGCTTATAAGGGGGAAGCCCGACGCTTCCCTCTCCAATTTCAATGAAATTTTATCTGGTGATTCTAGGTCGAAAATGAGTCGACACGTGTCCGGCCGTTCTTCAGAATGGGCATCAGAGACCCCAGGAAAAAATGTTTTAGGCCGAAAAATGGTAGAAAATTGCGTTCTCGAAACAGGTACAGCTCCTAGCTCCCTAAATGGATTTTAATGAAATTTTCAGAGATGCTTTTACATTAAACAATATCAGACACTCGTATAGGGGTTTATCAAAATATGCCATACGAAGGCCAGAATGAGATATTTAACATGAGGCTTACGTCAATAGACTTAAGCGGCTATATTGCAGCAAAGGGTGCTTTAAATCAAAAAATTGATCCGACTCGGATACGCTCATGTAAGTGCACTCAGTATCAATCTATTTCAGATTCATCTTCTGCTTCGAAAGACAGCCCGCCGCAAACCTCGAACGAATATTCCTGAACCAATTTCTTCACATAATTCGCAATGTTCTCGTCGATTAACTTTGACCTTTCGGAAATATGACTGGAAGACTCATCCATTATTCCACATTCCCGCTGCAAATCGATGCAATATTTTATTCATCCACCAATGTTACTCGGAGTCACACTATTGTTAGTCTCTAATACTTGTACGGTATTCATAGTGACGATGAAACCTACCAGCCCGGCGAAAGAAATACTACTGCACTTGATTACGATATCGTTGTTGTTCTTGGAACTGTACAGGTCCTCAAAAACAAACAAGAAACAACAGGACAGTTGTTTCCTTTGTACTGTTATTAGGTATTCGTATTCAACTTTGACACGTTGGAATAAATTTTGACGAAAAAGCAATATTCTTGTTTTTTGGGGGAAAATTATATACTGGGTTTTTTTTTGAGTGAATAACACGAATCTGATATCAACTGTTTGATTAAACGCACCCTTTGATGCAATACAACCGTTTAACACTATTGACGTATTTAAGCTTCATGTTCAATATCTCGTTCTGGCTTTCGTAGGGCATATTTTGTAAACCCCTCTATAAGCCATTTATATAAATAAGAAAGAGTACTATACCTAAACCAGATCCTTGCGGCACACCTCCTTCTATGGGAAACAAAATAGACTCGCAACCTTCAATATTGTTGTCTATTATTGAAGTAGGAATGAAAAAGTTGTAATTCTTTACAACGAATTCCATAGTAACTCAGTAAATATAGTGTTTTCTGTAATTTTCAATAAAGTTTGTCACCTCTATACTTACAACTTTCTGAACAATTTGTTCATTTATAGATAATCTTTGTAGTTTCACGATTTTCTGATATTTTGATATTATACGTAATACAATACACAAATATTCAATAAACGAGGGAATGGGGAAACTTGGGAATCTGTTTTGGATAATGTTCAGTGCCTGTATTTGGAATTTACATAATACGACTCGGAAGAATCGAGTGATTCCACTACAATGCCCTGAGGAGCTTCATATGTTTCTTTTCCAATATTACTTTCCAGCCCACATCGGCTTTCTGCATATGATCTGATAGGTCACTTCATTTCAACGATATTTCAATAGTTTATTATTTTTGTTAAATAAATGTTTCTAAACTCTAGAAAATAATAACTAATAAATTCTAAACTAATTCTAAATTTTGTGTTGTATGTAGAGAATGTGTGTGTAATAAAAATAAATTAACAAAATAATAAAACAAAGGTAGCGGAATGACAGACAAATAAAACAGAGATTGGTTGGTTTCGTAGCTAGCCACAGTGAGGTAACCGTTCCAAACCATTCGTGGATTACCCAAATGATGTAATTGCGGTTTATTTTTATTTAACATTCATTATTACATCCGCAAGTTTTATAATTGTCAGTATTAATGAAACAAATGTTTATTTTCTGAGAATAATAAAAATTGTCTCTTATAATAGCAAAATATAAAGAATTAAGTTCCTATAAATCATACCAAGAACTTCCATAAACGTTTTTATGGAATACCCTCAGGAATTTTTGTGTGGTTCATTGAAAACTTATAAATTTTCATGTTAATATTTTTAGTGGGTAGATAGAGATAAATAGATAGGCTAAAACTAAGGTTAAATAAAAAACATATATCCTGATTTAATTCTAATAAAATTGGTCGAATTTGTTTCAAAATTAGTACATCCTAAGACAATTTAAATAAACCGTTTTAAAACCTTAAAACGGACATTTCCTCGCGTAAAACATCTCTATTTCGAAATTGAGTGGCCGAGAAAAAATGTGCCAACACATAAATGCAGAATATGTGTTTCATGCTTCAGTTTTACTTTTTTCATTGGCGACTGCTTCAGTGCCGTATCAATACATTTGTGATCTAACGACTTTGTTTTCTCCTTCATTCGTATATGATACAGGCCGAATATATGTCTTTTTCAAAATCGGTAAATTTTTCTCAAATAATCCACCTCAAATCCTATCCACCTCAAAATCAATAGATGTCATCTGGTAGACGTCCCTAATCAGAATCAGTCGAAACCCTATCGATCCGACACGATTTAATTGAGCGATCGTACTAACAAGACAAATTTCTCAAATAGTCCACCGTCGTGCTTTCTCATGACCCGTGGACAGGGTGGGGTGTGTTCTATCCACCTCAAAATCAACAGGTGTCATCTGGGAGACGTTCCCAATCAAAATGAGTCAAAGCCAGATCGATCCGACACGATTTCGTTGAGTTATCGTATTAACAAAAAAATATTCTCAAATAATCCACCATCGTGCTTCCTCATGACCCATCGATAGGGTGGGGTATATCCTATCCACCTCAAAATCAATAGGTGTCATCTGGGAGACGTCCCCGTTCATAATCAGTCAAAGCCAGATCGATCCGATACGATTTCGTTGAGTTATCGTGCTAATAAAAACAATTCTCAAATAGTCCACAATCGTGCTTTCTCATGACCCATGGACAGGGTGAGGTGTGTCCCATCCACCTCAAAAATTAATAGGTGTCATCTGGAAGACGTCCCCGATCAGAATCAGTCAAGGCCAGATCGATCCGACACGATTTCGTTGAGTTATCGTGCTAACAAACAAATTCTCAAATAGTCCACCATCGTGCTTTCTCATGACCCATGGACAGGGTGGGGTGCGTCCTATCCATTTCAAAATCAATAGGTGTCATCTGGGAGACGTTCCCGATCAGAATAAGTCAAAACCCGATCGATCCGACACGATATAGTTGAGTTATCGTGCTAACAAGAATAAATGCCGATGACAACGACAAAGACACAGACAGAGACAAAAAAACAAACCATTTCTTTTTGGTTTTTAGGCCGGAAAACGAAAAATAAACGAAAAAAAAATGTTTTTCCATTTTCTTTACACGATTACATTACATTTCCACTAGTATAGTTGAGTCCGGGAAAGTAAAAACTATTTTATTTCCAAGTAAAGTTACATATGAAATGATTGAGAATATCCAAGTATTTTAAATTTCAAGTAATGTAGGAATTTGAAGGAAGAATATCACACTGTATATATGCACTTATCTAAATCAAACATTTTGCAATTATTTATGCAAAAATAACTTTTTCGCTCTTCAATGAAATCCCACACAGAGCACACCTTTAATCCTACTTATTACTTGAAGCACAATGCAGAATATATTATGCGAGTCATACGTCTGCATAAGAGATACGACTAAGTACAGACAACAAGTAAATCTGTCACGTTTTTAATTTTATGAAGATATTACCGTCACTGTATATGGCTAAAGAAAAGTTGTAAGTTTTATTCGTGAGTGTTAGCCTTATCTAAAGCTTATTTAACTTGTTTTCAAGGTTAACTAGATGAACCTAATAGATTAATAAATCTGCATTATTGTCCACTGTGGTAAGTCACTGGCATACTTTTAAGTTTTAAATGCGTAAATCAGGTTTGTAAACTGGTCAACGAACATCAAAAAATAAATATATCTCTAATTTCCGTAAATAAGTATCATATATCAGTAGAAACTTTTCTCACATCTTGATGTTTGGTTAGGTATAAAATACGCCTTACCAAGAAATATAAAAAATATAGAATATAATAATTAAAGATATTAATTATTCATGTGATCATATGGTTCCTTTTCCGTTTGTTGTATATTTTTGAACAAATGACATTAATAGTATATATTCGTGATTGTATAGTGTATAGTTCTTGTATTAAAAAAGAATTAAAGCAAGGTGTTTACATTTGGCTTGTTTTGCGGAATATGGAAAAGATGAAAAATGAAACACAGGGCCGTCTCTAGGGCAAAACGTGGATGATTAATTTTGATGCAAATTTAACAGTTCAATAATTGTTTTACAAAAAGAGAAACTGCCTGGTGAAAAAATCTTGTAATACTTCTTTTCATTATCAAATTTAACCAATATTTATATAATAATTTTAATATTATATTGGCCCGATAAGTACACAACAAAAATATATTAGACAATTAAATATGTTATATTTAGTGTATGTCTATTGCTAACAGATTTCCTCAAGATTTTTCTAGAAGTTATACGATATTGAAAAAGATATTATGTTCATAATGAAATTAATAGCTAACAGAGGTTTATAAGAAATTAATGCATACTTCAGATTCATAAAATTTTGACAAATCAGATTTTACGAATATTTTTCACTAAAGGGGTTTCTTCCCCAACGTCTCTCCCCCAGATGTCTCCCAACGTCTCCAAGATTTTCTGAATATTCTAGGTTATGAAGCATCGAGAAACGTTCATGAAAAAATATTTCATTCAATTTCATAAAATTAGTCAATAATATATACCATCGAAGTAAGTTAGATGCAAGAAAAATATTAGGTGAAATATTTAAAAAAAATCCAAAATGTTGTTCAACGATTTATATTTACCATATACAATTAGGCATAAGTAAGAACATGTACAGTAATATGAAAATTCAATATATAATCAGTTGACAGTGATATAAACATATACTATTCCATTGAAGAAAATTGAGTTACTGATATTTTTTTTTCTTGGAAAATGCTACAGTGATAATATCAACCTGTATAATAATACATGATTTTTATACTGCAAGCCTGTACTTGTGTCAAGTGCAAGGTAATGCCGCAGTATTTTTATACTATAAGAAGAATACGACATAATATTGTAATTTATGCCAGTAAGCAAATAATATTTGAAAAATAATTTATTATAATTATCGATATTAACAGACAATAAGTATTAACAATAAAACTATTAAAGATAAGTATGGGGAATTTTATAGAAGGTCCATATTAAATTAGCAGCGGAACTGAACAAAATGAAGACATACAGGGATACGGGAATTACATTATTATTTAAAATACGCAAGTTATACGATGCGTCTGGTTTAAGGGTGTCTGTCTCATAGTAATTACAAGAAAATTTACATCCCGGGTGGACGCTGGAACTTTCTATTCTATCAACAAAAACATGAGACCAATTTTGAATGAACACAGAAATATCACGTGTTTTTCGACCTGCGTTTCGCCAGCCAAGTTGGCATTATCAGGAGATGATTAAAAGCATTACAGTCTTAATCATTTTCCGAAGATGCCTATTTGGTTGTCGAGAAGCGCGTCGAGAAACAGTTCAGCCAATTAAACTAGCGGTAGATCGTGAGATACGTAATATTAATAGTATACAGCTTGATGAATCGACAATAAAAAATACCCAAAGTACTTTTACAAATATAAGAGCTTTTCACACTTTTTTACATATGTTTTCCTTCATATTGTTCTCTGAGGAAGTACTAATGAATCGATTATTCAAGATGGGATAATTTGCAACATTAACATAACCATGTTTAAAATAACAAATCATCATTTAACGCATAAAATAACTATAACTAACAGTGCAATCAACTATCGGGATAATAACATTCTGAAAACACGCCAATGGTTCGATTCAAGAACTATTTTTACGTCGTTCATTGCTGTGAAGGATTTTTTTTAAATGTATGTATACCATCATCATAATTATTTCATGTCTCCATTACCATTTAAAAATGGCAAAATTATAAAGTATTTCACAGACTCGCCTTCATTAACAATTCGACCTTGGCGAAGCTCATCAACAATTTGTAGCCGGTTATAGGGTGATAATAAAAAGGCCGTACCGAAGTCCATGCAGCTTGTATTCATTTATTTTCTTTGTATATTTTTATTTCAATCCCGTCTGATAGTCGCGTTGATTTTTTATCTTACGACGATAATTATAATTATTTTCACACTCTCATAACTCATAAGTACGGTTGGATACAGGATGATTAAAATTCTCGTGGAGCGAGCTTTAAATGATCCATATTTCAAAGTATAATGGTGTCAATTTTATGTTTTAGATGTTCATTCATACTCGATATCTACAAATCTATTTGATTTAATGACAGTCGACCTATTTCATTAGGTCGACTAATTGAAAATAGTTTCTGGTTGAACCCGTGACCAATTTAAAAAAGTCGGTTGGTTAAAAAATGCTTAGAAGACGTCTAACAATAAGTTGAACTATGTCGGACTTATTCATGATTTCTCTTCCAACAAACATTAAAACATAATGTTAAGCAAACAGTGGCCTAGATTACCTTGAGGCAGAGTAATATTATTGATATTAGTTAAGGAACTTTAATATTTATTGTTTATTATTTATTAGCTATTTATGTTCAGCTTTTACAAAAAAAAAAACTGAAGTTAAATAACCATCAAATCCAAACTTATTATATCCGCCCTACAATAAACTAGTTCTTCAAATGTAGAGCATAAATATAATACAAAAAGTTAGGCGAGAAACACTGTTAACTTCAAAATAAAAGTATAGGAAAACAAATTATTTAGTTTTACTTTTATAATTAAATTTTGATTATCTCGATTTGATCCTCGAAATCTAAGAGGCGTTGTTACTACAACATGAGCTTTAGCAACAACAATAACAGGCCATATATATAACAATAATTTCTTTCATAAGGAATGTTTATCACAAGGAAAGACGTTCTGTCCCCCCGATTCTGTACTATAGTTGAAAAAGTAATTTTATTTATTAGATTTGTTGATTTTCTATTATTACAAATGAATAAAACCGACAAATAGTTTTTAATCATCTCCCGATTATGCCAATTTGGTTGGCGAAATGTGCGTCGATAAACGTGTAATATTTCAATGTTTGGTCAGGTGTACACCGTGACTTTGTTGTGCCGGTCTATTACGAAAACAACAGATCAGTGATCGCTACGCAGAGAGCTTTTTGCCGACGTTCTTCGCGCGCGTTCTGTTCCTGATGCGAAAACAATTCCTGCCTGGATTGGAAATTTGGAAAAAGCCGGAAGCACAAGACCTCGAAGAACATCTCGAAGACAATGAACGGTAAGGGCACCCGAAAATGTTGAGCGTGTGAGACAAGCGATAGAGCAATCGCCAATACGTTCTGCTCGAAAACGCTCCATTTTGGGATGTCAGATTGAAGTTTGAGGAGAATTCTTCATTATGACTTGCATTATCATCCTTACAGGATAATGTTAGCACAAGAGTTGAGTATGGCGGATGACGCAAATCTACCAATCTACAAATTCTTGTGCCAGCAAATGCTTGACCAGGTCGCAGCCACATCAACATTCATAAGCAATAATGAGGCACATTTTCACTTCAGTGGAACAGTAAACAAACAAAATTTTCGATACTGGGCCACAAAAAACCCCCGAGAGCTTCATGAAAGCCTCTCCATTCCCCCAAAGTGACAATTTGGTGTGCTGTTAGTAAGAATGAAGTGATTGGTCCATATTTTTTTTAGGCGGAAGGCGTGACAGTCACCGTTATAGCTGCTTGGTGTGTGACTATGTGGCAAACATTCCTGCATAGTAGATTACATGCTCTAGCCGAAGAAGAGGACTTGGGTGATCTTTGGCTCCAGCAGGATAGAGCTACAGCACACACTGCAGGAATGTTTATGGCTGTTTTGAGGGAAATGTTCCTTCTGGTCTCCGAGGGGGGATATTGGGTGGCCTTCGCGCTTACCAGATCTCAGCATTTGCGATTTTATCCTTTAGGGGTACTTAAAAGAAATGGTTTTTAAACATCGCCCTCACACCCTAGAAAAGTTGAGAGACAGAGATACAGAAGAGTTTCACGTCATGCCCATCACAGTTTGCTGTCGAATTGTTGAAAACTTCAGAAAGGGCCTCCGACAATGTATTGACGTTAACGGGCATCATCTTGGTGACATTATTTTTAAAACGTATTGGAATGAAATGGAGAAAACTACTTTTATAAAAATACATTAAGTAAGTTTTAAGAAAGTAAAAATACGATTTTTTCTGTATCTCATTCCGTTAATTTTTTATTACCCTCCAAAACCGAGGAACATGGAGTACCCTACCCTGTATATAATGAATAAAATGAAAATGACAAAAGCCTGATTACGTTAGGTTATTTTCTAAAGCGCTATTAAAAACACCGATTAATGAATTTACAATGTAATGGGGCACATTTTAAATGTGCCCCATCTATTAATCCGTGAATTTGACGAATTGTAGAGAAATATTCACGATAGAAATCCGTCATTGTGAAAATCAAGATTGTTCTCAAGAGTAACAGAGATTTTTTTACAGTCAAGCGATGATACAGCTCTGGAGCATTACACGGTGCGCGTCCTTAAGATAACGCAAATGAAACGAAACGTTTGATACGGAATGCCTCATCGGGGGCGATAAATAATAAGCGCTCGCTAGACTTCTCAAGGCCCATCGAGACGGGGGGCTATTAAATTGCGGCAATGATCCTAGCGCCCTTTTTTTATCTCCGCGCGTCCCGGAAAGACGGCTAATTTATGAGTCGAGAATTAATGAGCAGGTTCCAGTTTTCCAAGATCGGTGTAATCGAAAGCGAGGTTTCATCCCCATGGCTTCAGTGGGACGTCTTATCGTGCTGCTCGCTTAACAACTGCTCTGTACAGGGGGCTCGTGCTAAACCTTCCCCTCGTGAAGTACGCGCGTAATTTAATAACCTAAGGATCGCCTAAATTAGAAAAACATATACGTATGTTCTATATACGTATAGTAGTTTTTGTAGTACCACGAGTAGTTTTGTAGTACGAGTTTCTGTAGTACCACGTTCTGCCGCTAGCAGCATATACAGCTACTATTCCCGAGTCAGTAAGCCAAGCGTCGCGCGTCGTCGCTAAAGAAGGTTCAGTTTCGGCTTGTGTGAATTTTTTAGTGAGAGTTGTTTTGTGTGCTTGTCGTTTTTTGCACAGACTGCGCAACAGTTGGCGGCAGAAGCGGCCAGATTTGCGGCAGTCGGGCGACTGATCACACAGCCCTGTCTGTGCGCCAATTTTTGACAAAAAATTTTCACACCTTCGTCAATACTCCATCGTCGATCTTGCAAGATGATTTCGCGAATTTCTTCAATATTTTCATCGGTTCGAGCCGTGGAAGGACGACCAGAGCGATATTTGTCATATTTCACCTCTTTTGAAAACGGAAAACCACTCAAACACTTGTGTTTTCCCAATAGCATCATACTTGTATGCCGTTTTTAACATTTCAAGAGCTTTTGTGTCAGTTTGTCCGAGCAAGAAGCCTCCGAGAAAACTTTACGGCCACGCGCTGTTCATAAGAATCAAAAATCGATGAGCACACAGAACAACTCTCACCAAAAAATTGACACAAGCCGAACGGAGCCTTCTTTAGCGACGACACTTGGCTCACTGGCTTGGGACTGATAGCTCTATATGCTCCTAGCGGCAGAACGCGGTACTACAGAAACTCCACCCACCACAGCTTCAGTTCAGTTTCTTTTGGATACCCCCTCGTATATGTATATACACATAAGTTCTGCAATAATTTGCTACAAATTGCATGAAACTATTTTCGTTGGACTTTTAGGAATTAAAAATATATAATTATTTTGTTCCATATTTCGTTTACTTGATATTCGTATCTCATGTTCACGTAAAACAAGAGTCCTTAGATGTCTTATATCTTATAAATGGTATTTTTTTAATTTATAGGCAAACTAGTTAATGATCGAATCAAGAGTTATTGAGTGCCGAACTTACCCAATCGATTTAATTCCCATGGCTGTAAACACTCTATCTAAGAAAAGTATATGTCATCATCACACATAATTGATTATGAGAAAGTATAATAATCATTAGAAACGCAAACTAACCAAGACAACGCGATCGCGGATTTCCTGTATTCTTTATATCTAAAAGGTCTGACCATTTCCTTAACAAATAACGAATACAATACGCGAATTGCTTTCAAACTGCCGAACGTAATAACTAAAAATAATTCCATGTTTGCCCAACAATAGCTTTAGTGGTGTAATAAAGGGGTGTTTAAAAGGGGTTGCCGGCACGTATTCCCCATGAAAAAGGTTAGAATCGCCCTTCTTTCATTATTAGCTGACGCATTAATTCGCATACATAACCTCGTTATTTCAGCACTTTAACTAATGATAATGGAAGTTATTATGTATGCTTATGGAAACTGAAAGCGCCCTCAAGCGGTTTTTGTACTACTAAAATAAGAGAATGAATACATTTCTTTTATGTTGTTTCATTCCTTTTTTGTATACTAACAGCTTCACCAAAAATAGTCATTATTGTCGCTAAAGTGGTTTACATCGATTAAAAATTGGAGCAGCGACAGATCATATCATCCACAGCAAGCTACCCATATTTTTTGAACACCCTTTAAACAGCGTGTCTATTCTAGTTCCTGGCCCTGCTCCTGCCCCTAGGAGGGGATCTTGGATAATCACATAATTAGATCTATGTTTTTAAATCAAAATTTAACCGGAGAATTGGCTTTGCAGAATGCTAATTTTGGAGATTCTAGAGTAACATCCTAATAAATTTATAGATCTGGAAACAATTTTTAACAGAATGGTGCTGCTCCATAATGTTATGGCGTCGTAAGAGTTTATCTCAATGAACAGTATCCTAATAGGTGGATTGGATACCAGGGTAGAGTAGAATAGAGTGGCTCGATCTACAGATTTAACACCCTTAGATATTTCGTGGGGACACTTAAAACCAAAGTACGCAATTCGCTAACATTGAGGTTTTGAAGTAAAGAATAACCGATGAATATAGGTTATTACCGTAGAAACATTTGAACGAGAGAAAGAAGAGTTTTATAACAGAATGTTGCAATGTCAGTAAGAGGAAAGTGTGCATTTTGGGCATTCACTTTAAAATTCTTTAAAGATATCTGGCACTTTTTTATTTTATCATTTTATTATTTGGAAATTAATTGTTTTCTATTAACCTAGAATTTATTTATTATGTAAACATAAAATAATATTCAGATTTATAAAAATGTCTAAGTAATTTCTAGCACCAAAAAAATCTGATACTTAACTTTTCCAGGGAGGCACTGCTTAAAGAGTTTGCTGGTATGATCATACTAGATTCAATAAAAACATTTGAATAGATATTTGAAGCATTTACAAATAATTTTCAAAATGACATCTTTGATTATTATATCAATATTTGCACTTCAATATTAATTTTAATTTTCGTTCTTTTAAGTCTTACTTACATAATGGTAGAGTTAAAGGGGAGGAGGCCGAAGGGACTAGACGCCCGCACTGTATAGTCTGTAAATGTATAGTTTATGTCCATCGAGCTCATTCTCTTACTACTTGAAATTGCAACAAACACAAAACGCTATGCATACAAATCGCTGGGGGGGTTGTCACCTGACCTTGAATTACCGCACAGTTAAAAATTCGAGTTTGTGTATGCGGATGCCAATAAAGATAAAATTATAGCTCGCGTGCCCAATTTACTAAACGGATTTTTGTAACAGACATGAGGATTTTAGGTTTCCCATGGTGAGCTGCATAGTGTTTTTATCGGGTACCTCGTTGAGTTACTCTGGCATTTTTCTCACGTCTGATGATTATTCCATTCGCTACATGTATTGTCCTCACGAAATTCCAATGATGTTTAACAAATGGGTTAATATCAGTCTAGAACAGGTAACCTAAAATGTACCTAACTATAGTGTGTCCTTAAAGAGAAATGTTATGCCCGTCATTTTAGTCAACCACTGATCCTAAACCCATGAACCTAAAAACAATAAGAAGTGTCAACACGTTATTGGAGCTCTCTAAAGGTAGTAGCGTAGACAACGAATGATGTGGGATGGCGTATCCAGCCAGGAATCGTCGCGAATCAATCAAGTTGGAATCAATTGATCCAGTATTTAGTGAAATGAACACTACGTTGCTATATTTTATCTGCAGAAGAAAGCACAAGCGATTATTTATGTCAAATGAATCTCTAATCTAAGAATTATTAGTTTTATAGAAAGCATATGTATCTAAAACATCTCAGAAGAATGTAACAGTAGTTCTAGATACGTACAATGTAATTTGTGATAGTAAACTTGGAAGATTTAAGACCAAAAATTGCTACACGAATGGAGAAATACGAAAGATAAAATAAACTAACACGAATCAGTAGCATGCTCTTAAACATAAATACAAGCCTGCAATATTAGTAATGAATATTTGCTTTGGAGGCGCAGGATCTCCTGTCTATTGATTTTCGAGGTAAAGACCAGTTACTACTTGGCTACCATTTTCTTCAGCAACTGATCGAAACTGAATGCAATAAGTTCTATGTAAAATACTTTTATGCTGTTACGAGAGAGGGTGCTAAATGTTTTTCTATATCAGGAAAATTAAGTTTAAATAATATAATATTGGTTCACCTAGAGGTTGTACTACTGACTAATGGTACTGGTGACTGTTGATATAAATGTAATTTATATAAAAATGAGATGACGCGGTAATAACAATTTTGAAATTGCTAACAATCGTATAGTACTTGTATTTTCAAATAATCTTCTTGATCATTCAGGCAATTGTCGTAAACACACTGTTGTTAGGAAGATAGAGCGATAACTAATGTTTCTATATCTATAAATATCTGCGAAGATGAAATTAATACCGAAGATTTTACCAAGTACCAACCTATTGAATCGATTACCACCTATTTACTAGTAGTTTATTTTTGTTTAAACTAATCTAGCTGCAAAAACTTTTATTGTAATATTTTATTTAGACATATCAGTTCTCGCTTCCCGTCTTCCAAAGAAGCCTTAAAACATTAATTGTGGGATCCTTGTGTCATTTGGAAATAATTGAAAAAATAATCTTATCATCACCATTTGTCTTCATGAATTCACTTATTTATCAAACGTTATTACATATAAACATATGTTTTCTCAAAGACAGTGTAAGAGCCGATAAAATTAGTTGCAAAAATCATTAGCTGATTATTATAGATCGGTTCGGCATATAAGAATCTCTACTTCAGGGGTTTAGAAAATGTTGAACCTTTCAACATTATATAAGTAAACCTAAATTATATACCTAAAACTTAATGAGTCATGACTATTATATAATGCACTTTAATAAACCAAGATACCGTGACCTTTTACGTGCTATTGGGCAAACCATACCATTCGCCTAAGTTCAACTTAATCAGCACATATTGTTATACTCGACGTTAGGAAATTTCCCCTTTCCTAGGACTAAGATGACTCACGGCCTAAGTGGAATGAACCTTTAGGGGGGATGCACAAGGGGCCTAAGTGCTGCAGTTATTGAGTGGATTACCCTCCCACCATTTCTATATTCCGGAATAGTTCCTTAGTCTAATGTTTTTTTTTTTTCATTTTTAAGTGTTCATTTTCCTTTTTAAGCGAGATAAATGTTTAATTGAAAATACGATGTTCAAATAGAATTGTGAAATAATCTTTTAACTGGAAAAAGTTTTAACAGGTGATATCTTCGGACTGGAGGGCTACTAAAATTACGATCGAACTTCACAGGTAAGTTCGTTTGATCGTTTAATATTATTTTTGTCATATTGAATTGCGTGGACATTAACACCGTCTTTACTAATAAGTGGATTGGTAGAAGAAGAGCTGTGGAAGGGCTAACCAAATTTCCGGTGATTGTCCCATCAATATTGATCATTATATTTGATGCATAATAGCCAAATGATTAATTCAACCAGGGTCGAATGAGAAACTATACCTAAAATGTAGTTCTTACCTTGTATATGCCATCGACGAGCTTGATGAGTTCCTCGGTCTCCATTTCGTTAGCTTGGCGTTTACTTTCGAGGGAAATTTACTCACTTAAAACATTCATAACAGTCCACAAAACAAACACCGACAATCGGTATCAGACACATCCACGATCACTTTGAGACGTTACTGGACCTCACTAATCTAATTTCGAGATTAAAGGCAGACGGATGTATTTGCATTCATATGTTTAACTTTATCTGCACCGAGTGTTTAATAATTACAGGTCGTAGAAAATTGCTTGAACTCTGTCTGTGTAGCCGGCGGGGAGACCACAGCAGTCGATCGTCGGCAGTGGCATCCGAGTCTGAAACAGAAAGATAATTCGTGAGTTGGATATACAAGGGAATTAATTAATTAATTGTGAAAGTTGAAAACATAGCAGCTACCTGACCGAATGAAGACGACCAGTCTACAAGGTCCACGGTAATTCGTCCAAATAGCGAGTTTAAAACTTTGCACAATCGGATTATGTGGACAGTTAGTATGCCCGTTATTTTACAATTTTATTTGGAATACTATAATCAACAAGAAATATGGCTGTTGGAATCGGCTTGTTTTGGAATATCATTTCCAAATTGTTAATAAATAGTTGAATGTGGCCGCTTATATCTCAAATCGCATGTCATAATCTTCTTAATCCTTAAATTATTTTAGTTTACCACTATTTTGTCATAATAATCATAATATATAACAATAATCATAATTGAAATGATTGTTATTAATTATATAAGGGAATTAACAAGCTTTTAATCTACGAGAAAAAATGGGCACTCGAGGCACAGCCGAGAGTGTCCATTTTTTCGAGCGGATTAAAGGCTGTTAATTCCCGAATGTATTTCAACGTTTTATCCACGACCACGAGCAAAAACGGTCAATTAGGAGGTTAAAAATTCTGGGTTTGAAAAACGTCAGATTTGACAGATTTATTTTGCACAAGAGTATTGATTTTGAGCTGAAAACTAGAAAGTCTTGGAGTCGTTTCTAGGCCATGCGTTTGTTTATTTGTCAACAAGATCGACATTATTTGCAAAATCAACACAAATAATGAATGACAATGCTGAGAATTTCTTCATTCCGGCTGAAATTATTTGCAAAATCGACACAGAAAATGAGTAACAATGCTGAGAATTTCTTCATTCCGACTGAAATCAGCAAGAAGCTCAAGAAGCAATATTACGTCTGTTAACCAGCGAAAAGCAAAAGTGTAGGTATACGAGAAGGAATTGGTGGAACTCGACAACTGGCGAAAAAAAAAGAGGCATAAGAGAAGGAGCAATTACAGATGAGGTACTATATCTTACTTTTTCAATGTGGAGAAACGATTTTCTGTCTCTTCAATATGGACAAAGTATTTGATGATAAAATCAATGTTGAAAGTGCACAAAGATATTGATATTTCGAAGTATGGGAAACTTACTTCATATTTGAAAGCCGAATCAAGGATTTATAAAGCAAAGAAGGCAAAGATACTGAAGAGAATCCAGATCGAAGAATATTTGAAAAAAGCACCGGATAGGGAATATTTACAAGTTAAGGTAGGAAATACGCGATCTCAATATTTCAATTTATACATTGAGCTTTTTATTTTGAACTCTTTACCGGTTGCAACGATCATGGGAGTCACAGGTGCTTGTCGATGCAATGAATTAACTTTTTTTGATATCATTCATGTCCAATGCAACAGCAGTTACTTGTACGTACTCATTGCGGATTCGAAAACAAACATTTCAAGAAGTTTCACGATCTTGGAAGAAGCTTTTTCAGTCAATGCTGTAGAAATTTATCGAAAGTACATCAATCGACCTAAAACTGCCGCTGGGAGATTTTTCTTGCGATATGTGGCTGGAAAATGTACTACACAACATGTAGACATCAACACAAGTTCGAAACCCTTTTCAAAAGTGGCTTCATTTATTGGGCTCCCTGATCCGGAAAGTTTTACCGGACATGGAATGGGGCGTTCTTCGGCAACATTATTGGCCAATGCAGGGGGCAATATTACACTGTCATGCGCCACGGTGGTTGGAAATCGACTACGGTAGCGGAAAGTTATATGAAAAGAATACACTGTCCATCAAGATGGCAATTGCTGAAAAAATCCAGGTCCTACCTAATGACAGCGAAGTTGTCGGTCCTTCCAGTCCTTCAAAAACTCCTTATCGAATGAATTTGAATAATCCCGGTCAAAATGACAAGATCGTTCTTGAGATAAATGTTAATGTTAATATTAATAATAATTCTAAATAAAATGCTATGAAATCGAAGCGTGGTATTATGAATTTTAATCCACTAGTGTATTAGAAGGCCTCCAATCGACGGAAAACAGACGTATTAAACCTTCCTAATATAGTGGTCGTGGATAAAATACTTAATTAACAGTTTGATATCATAAATAATTACGATCATATTTACAATAATATTGGGGCCAACATAATGTCATACTCGTTTATAAATTTGCTATACACAACAAACATTAGAATAGCTAAAAATATTACAGAAACATTTTGGGAAAGACATAGTAAAAGAGCTTTTGTTGACTAAAGTTGTAACGTGGCATAAAAACATTGTTTAGAATGGTCAACAATGATCAATACTTCTTGGTGGATATATGTCGTCCCGTATAAACACCATGAGGTTTATAAATTACTGATAAACCAATTATATATGGTAAATTTAAAAATACGTTAAATTAAGAAATATTTAATGTTAAACCATTCTCTTCGTTACTTTTCATCACATATCGATCAAACTGATACGAGCTATAATTTTAGATATATGTTTCTCACATTAAATGACATGAGGAAGATCGTTAAGAAATAGTAAGATTAAAATAGGTTCTGGATTTGAACCCTGAGGAGCACAAAAAGAAGGACAGATATCTAGAATGTTATTACTGTAGTTTCTGATGCCTTTGAACAAATTGTTTCTATGCCTAAAAACACAACTCTTGCTTAACAACTATAAAATTACCTACACAATGTTGAATGCCATAATGAGTGAATATCCCTATAATTCTTAATGTTATTTTGCTTCCAGTTTTATTTTTTAATGAGGTAATTTTTTTCCTACAACACATAAATATTACATTTTCAGTTTACTTCTTCTGAAATTCTTGCAACTGTGAATGGAAATACACCAAATGATCTTCTAAGCAAATTACTTAAATTAACGCCTTAGCAAAAAGGGCATTGAATAAGATCAAATAATAAATGATTCCAAACATCGGTAATAGTTCTATCGTTGACAATGGGTGTCGATGTCGTCCGCGTTTTAGTTTTCCGCAGAACTATACGCAGAGAAGTAATGTAATCGTGTAAAAAATTTTTTTCTAGCGTTTATTTTTCATTTTTCGGTCTGAAAACAATGGTTTTAAAACAATTTTGTGTGTGCGTGTCGTTGTGGTTGTCGCTCTCATTGTCATTGTCGTTGCCATCGGCATTAATAACATTTCTTGTTAGCACGATAACTCAACTAAATCGTATTGAATCGATCGGGTTTTGACTGATTCTGATCAGGGACATCTTCCAGACGGCACCTATTGATTGAGGTGGATAGAACACACTTTACCATACTCATCGGTCATGAGAAAGCACAATGGTGAACTATTTGAGAGAATTTTTTTTATTAGCACGATCATTCATTTAAATCGTGTTGAACCGATAGGGTTTCGACTGATTCTGATTAGGGACGTCTACCAGACGATATCTATTGATTTTGAGGTGGATAGAATACACCCCACCCTGTCCATGGGTCATGAGAAAGCACGATGGTGCACTATTTGAAAAAAGTAAAACTGTCGCATAAAAGACATATTCTTCATTTACGTGTTGGTTTATTTTTTCTCGGCCACTCAATTTCCAGATAGAGATGTTCTGCGTGCGGAAAAGTCCGTTTTAAAGTTTTAAAACTGTTTATTTCAATGTGTATTCTACACCCAGATAGCTTCAAGTTTGGATTTGGGGGACTATCAAATTTACGTGGTGTGTTTTATTTTGTTTTTTTTTTCTATGTTAATAAGGCTTTTCAATGGAGAATTTTAACGGATATTCTAATAACATATACCTAATTATGGCATTAGATAGGCTGATATTGAAAGGTTAAATTTTCCTTTTGAGTCTTTAGACAAGATCTTTAGAAGGAATTTCCTCCAACCATAATTCATTATCAACAATTTAACACCATTTGTCTTTATGAATTCGTTTATTTATCAAAATTATACCTTATCATAAATATATATTTACTCAAAGACAGTGTAAGAGTCGACAAAATTAGTTACAAAATTATTAGCTGATTGTTATGTCCGGCATATTATAAGTAAACCTCATCATTAACAAATCAACAGCATTAGTAGTCGCTAAGATTTCATCAAAAATCAAGAAAGTAGGTAAGAAAGGAGTCATGATTATTGTATAATACGCTTTAATAGACTAAGCTGAAGTAACGCTTTATGTGTCATTGGGAAAACAACACCATTCGTTTAAGCTCGACTTAATCAGCATGTGTTATTATACTCAGCTTAATAAATATCGTGATAATAATATAATAATCTATTATAGTGTTAAATATACAATTTAACTAATGTATTATGTCACTGGTGAGGCAATTGACCATCCCATATAAAAATAGAAAGAACATTTCACATTGTAATTAGGTAACTGTTTTTCGTAAACTGCTACTGGCACTTATTCCCACTTTTTTATGCGTCAAATTATACTTTACTTATTCGTTCTGAATACTTCGCAGCGTATTTATATGACGCGAATTTTAATATTGGATATTTCTTGCAAGCAATAAAAAAAGTAGGTATATCTAATATTCCAAAGCGAATAAGTCTTTTATATGCCAATCCAATTCCTTTCCGCCTGTTTATCCAGTTCTATAACGCGTTTTAAGGTTTTTTCTCTAAACAAATACGCTGCGAATCGGTTGGTAATTTATTTTTATGCTTCCAACCTGTTGGCAGTTTATTAGGCTCTTATAAATTTCATCGGCTGAACGATATTTTTATATTTGCGAGTTTGTGATTACAGGTCCATTAACTAACTGTAACAAACATAATATTAATAATATGTAATTAAAATACATGTTAACCGTTGGGTAACGATAATCAAATTATGCTTTGCAATTAGTAATTTAAAATATGTGTATTTTATTAAAATACATTGAGTTTATTATTAACATCAGTATGACCATTGTAATATAATGGAACATTAGTAAAACTGCATGTGTATGCGTCATATTTCGATTCACTTATTTGGCGATTTAATTATTTAATATTGCGTATTCAGTGAGGCAATAAAGTGATAATGTATACAGGGTATATTACGATTAATGACGTATTAAATATCTTTAGGAAACCACATGTAATATGAATTTGAAAATTGGGTACTGGAAGTTTTCGAAGGTGCTCTATTTGATAAAATTAATGGCATTTAATGAAATTCTATTATACGTACAGTTAGTTATATTAGTTAGGTTTAGTTAGTTAAGCATAGTTACTCTTTTATGTAATATGTTTATGAGATGTGGAGCTTAAATAAACTACAAATATTGTTTGTATAACGATTCTTTGCGTATGCGTCACAGGTAAGAATCGTATGAATCAATCAACTGACATTTTTGAACAGTGTCGTGTCGAAAACACATTTTAGGTACAATACAAATCCGTCAACCTATGACAGAGTAATTAAAAGGTTCTCCATAAAAAAAATCAATGGAAGTAATATTTCCATCAAAATAAATGAAATAAATTCAACAAAAATCAAAATAAATAAAACAAAAATGAAATAAATTTTATAGAAATATTGAGACGCCAATGAATCGAATTATACAATATGAAGACATAACTTCATAATTGCATTTTGTTCGGCAAATTATTAACTGTCTATGCCGTACGTAGTTGATTGAAACATACGTCGCTAGACATACGTGCTGGTAATTGTAGCATATTGGTAACAATTGCGAGTGGTCTAGCATATGATCCGTGCATCCTCACCAAATTGATACACACGCAAAGATCCATTATACAAATTGTACTTCAAAATGTACATCGTGCACAGAAGAGTTGGTAAAACTTTTACAAATTTGACTTGAGTTGAACCACTTGCTTTAGAAAGAACATACTGTATATTGTTATTCTATGGCTATAATATACGGCATTTGAGATATATTATGGAGTTACATTAAATTGGTGATTAAAATTCGAAAGTAAATTCAAATGTAAAAATCTAGTGTGCCAGTTACCTTCAGGTGAAACTGACAGTATCTATGGCATTGTTTTCATCAAATAGAGCTTGTGTGAAAAATCGTATTGACTAATTTTCAATTCATTAGTACTTGTAGTTCTTCAAACATGTCCAATGATAAAAAATATTTTTGCCGTTCTGTATAAAAATTTTATTATAAACAATTTGCTGATAAAATTTCATTATAGTCCATTAAATTTAAAAAGGCACCTAGATATACAAAGTGAACCATGTTGTTCTTCCCATTATTTTAATTACTTCGCATATTATTGAAAATCTTTAAGCGCATACACCTACAATTTTTCTTATCTATGCCTGTTTTTTATCTCTTCTTCGGCTATCTCTTGCCTTTATCTATGATAAATGTACCTTACCCTATTTATATCAAGAATGTTAATTCCAAGTGAGTTGTTTTCTCTAGACACAGTGTATACAGATTCTTTGTTTTAATGTAGGTCTTCACGATAAACGAAAATGAAAACCATTATTTTCTAAAAAATGGCGTCATACTCGTAAACCTTTTTCGATGTCGTTCAAGCTGAATTTTATTTACCTTCACATATACTGATTATGAAATAAATTCTGATACATCGCTATGTACATATATATATATATATATATATATATATATATATATATATATATATATATATATATATATATATATATATATATATAGTGTCAATGTATAATTTTATGCAAAAGCCTTTATTTCATGTAAGACAAAAAGCAATAGCGGCATATTTTTTGTATGCATAAAAATTGCCGTTTTACGTCAACGTTAAAGAACTACTTAAAGAAATGTGGGAAGAAATAATTTCGTACGCAGGATACGTAATGACAAGCGCAAATTTAGTCCTCAAATTTCTGTCGTCGCCCCTATCGAATACATAACTAATCTATTCTTAAACACAAGCAGGATTTTTTATTTTCTCTTCTCTGTTCAGTATGCCGCCTTCGGCTACGCCTAAACGAATTTTGTTGCTTGGCAATATAAAAAAATAAAGTTCAAGTACAACTATTAAAAGTTAGGCAAAATTGCACATTAAAATTCAGTCACATAATCATTGAGGATAGAAAGTTATTATCCATAAATATTTATTAGCGAATATACCAGGTCCACAGATTCAATCACAGAGATCATAAAGATCACAGAGGGAACAATAATAAATTTTAGACATCCTAATACTTTAGGATTTAGAATTTTCCTATATATATATATATATATATATATATATATATATATATATATATATATATATATATATATATATATATATATATATATATGTATATATATATATATATATATATATATATATATATATGTATATATATATATATATATATATATATATATATATATATATATATATATATATCTACAAAACATTTAGGTTTCAAATTTGACAAAATGAGGTGAATAAATAAGGCTCTGTTTGTTCAATAATTTCGTGATCACCCGATATATATTTTTCCGTTTAACCTAACTAGTATTTTTAATTACCATAATAAATGGTGGACATTTAGTTCATTCCCCGATGTGGAGCTAATAAAAGTCAAGCATTTACTTCACGTCTACAATATACACAGACACCCTGTAGAAGTATCAACGGAAATATTGTTCGTACTAAGGTCCAGGGTGACACACTGGGTTCCTTATTGGTGATATCATAGTGTGCTTTGGTTGGAGTCCTAACAGGAAGCTCTCATTGAACATTGATAAACTTGTTCTCATCTATAGGTAACCTTCTCGTCCACAGCTTTATATTTAGAGGAAGGAAGTAATATCTGTCTGTTTAAACTAATCCAATACATTTTAGAATGTTCATGGAAAGCCATAAATATACCAAGATACTTTGTGTCATCAGCTTGTAGTAACTATAGATTATTTAATGTGACTGGTGAACAATTTTGCTTTTTCATAGTAAGTGCGACATGAGTAGATTTATATTCATTCATCCTGATTTGGTGCTTATTATCAGATGCGAGTATAGTAGTGTCATCTGCAAATGCTGCATTTGTAGTATAGTTGGTCACTGGAAGATCTGCTTTAAACAGTGGATATAGTATAGGCTCCAAAACGCTACCTTGGGGAACGCCAGCTTGGATTGGGTATAAATCCATACATTCATCATTATGTTTGATGACAGAGTTCCTATTGCTAAGGTAGGATTTGATTATCTGGTAGTAGTTAGGCTGTAAGTTTAATTTTTCTTTGTAGAATAATCTGTAATGCTAGACCTCGAATCAAATGGTTGACTAATATCTAGGCGTAAGAACAATTTTCTTTAGTCAAAATCAGTATTGATTTGATTTACGATTATGTTCACTGGTTAAAGAGTAGAGTGTTAGATTCTAACTCCAAATTGATGGTCAAGAAGAGATGATAGGATGCAACGAATATTCAAGAAGAATTCTATGATAACCAAGGCATAATCCGGAAGAATTTAGTTAGAAAACCATTTATGTGTTGTTTACTATTTAAGAAACAGTATCTTTAAACGGATTTATATCACCATGAACACCTCCACACATTTTGAAACAACGTAGAACTAATTACCTGCGATTTAAAGTGCAGTCCGTTTGGCTAAATTTTCACGCTACGGTCCATTAATTTTCGTGCAATCGGGCCGCGATTTATTATTCTGTCTGGGCCCCAAATTGCGTCTGCATTTGCAGGAATGTAATAATTTGTTAGTAATTTGTAATTAAACTGGTAATAATCGCTTAATGAAGTAAATTGCATGGCGCAATAAACGTAATAATCGCAAAATAAATAGCGCACTACCGACCTTTGGTTTTAATATCCCCAGCGAATTATGTTGTTCGATAGACCGCATAAGGATTAATATAAAACTTTTTTATTTCCGGGAGTAAAAGTGCTGACTTGGTTCCCATTTTTTCGAACATAGAAGTGTCATTTTAATACAGAGCATCTTTCATAGAATTACAGCAAAAAATAAACTCACGATATAATGTGATCCATCCCATATTGACATACAAATAAATGTTTCCCTTCCTCTTTCACAGAAAGTAACAGAACCTTTACATTTTCATATATATAATTTATGCAGCGATGTCACAGAAATTACGAGTGAAATGATTCATTTTATTTTTCAATTTAGAATGTCATGTTGTCACCTGATTAGTTGTAACCGACCGTAACAAAGTCTTGTCAGAGATACTCAATTGATTGACCTATGAAGATGTAAAGCTTACTAAAATGAATTTATATCAGAAATTTATTTTTGAAATGGTAGTAAAGTATTAACATTACCATCAGAACAACGATTAATAGGCTATGTGTCCACCTTCGCTATAGAGCAAATATAAACGATATTACAAGAAAATTAAAATCAAAAACCACTTTTTTTCAATGTAATAACATTCAGTAACCAAAGTTCTGGTTCAAAAAATAAATAAATGAACATACAACATAATTATAGTTATTAGATTCAAAGCTCTTGTTTTTGATATATAAACCAGAAAAGATAAATATCTTGTAAGCTATTTGTATAAACTCTAATAAATTGGAAATCATTCAGATGTATCTTGTAAAGAGTGCACCGGATACGAGGTTTTGTAATTTTAATTTTAATTATGTTATATGGGTTTGGGACTCATTAGCCACTGAGCGCATGGGTAGTCTCTTGGCGATCCCCTCTTATCCGGGTCATTATCCAAAAATGCTATCCCATTAAAGGAGCAATTTAGGCACGTCCCCCGCCTTAAGCCTCGCCTCCTCTAGGATAACAGGGGTCCCTAATATAAGATACCTCATCTCCAGTGCGGGGCAGGTGTAAAGGAGCTGAATCGAGGTTTCCTCGTCTTCTGTATAGTATCTGTAGGCCGGGCTGTCAGTCAGCCTCAGCTTGTGTTTGTATTCATTCAGGCTACTATGGTGGCCCGTTATGATTCCCATCAGGGTTCTGGTTTGTGCCTATTCAATTTAATGAATACTTTGGGCCCATTTCTCAATCTCTGAGTATTCGATGAAGAGTTTGGTTATTCGATAACCCGTTATTCCTCTCCATCTTTTATTGTGCTTGTCTCTTGCCCAGCCATTGATGTGGTCTCTAATCAGATTCCGACTTATTCCCACTGCAGGTTCTGGTCTATAGAGGTTTTCCCTGATCCCTAGTCTGGCAAGGTCATGTGGAATTAGATTTTCCTTAATGCTATTATGCCCTGGTTATACATGAGTTCCACCGGTCCTTTCCCTGTCAAGTGGTTCAATGTTTCATAGCAATTATATGTAGACCAGCTTCGATTTTGTCATTGCTGAATTCACGGCTGTCAACGCCGCCCTGCTATCCGAGTAGATACATACCTTCTCCTGGGTCCGATTTTGGTCAGCCCCGAGAACACCGTATGTACGAGTAATTGCAACTATCTCGGCCTGGACTGCGGTGGTGTATTTGCCCAGGGGGAAGGTTTTACCTATCCGATACCTTTACATACGAGATTACTGTTGTCAAATTATATAGTCATCTTTTTGCGAAATATTTTACCTTTTGCAAAATGTTTGATAATTTATATTCGTAATCTCTTTCAATCTAAATAATTGTATATCAAAATGTTTATTTTTGTTTGTCTCATAGACAAAAGAGTAATAATAAACACTATTCTATATAAAAACTGTTGAAATATGTACCGAACAAGAGAGAATCGAAGTGTTAATGGTGGTTGGATATGATGACATTTTAAGATCTCACGAGGAGACTTGTCACTTGTTTAATCAACAAAATCTTGATACACTATTTAGTTCTAGATTAATAATTCAAATAGTGGGTAATTTATTTCCGAAACTAGTAGTATAATAGATGTATGAGTATCTCGACAAGGTAGGCTTTGAGTCAATAGAAATATTAAATGAAGCGTTTTCATTGAGCTGCAGTTCAGGGATAACCTGATGTAACTGAGAATAATTAGATGGCAATAATCATGTTATCCATTCCATAGTTAGAATATTGTTGACAATAGATACGTTGCATTCTTACAAAGTACATTTAATATCAGTTTAAGTAATTAAGTTTATTGTAAACATACAATGAGGATGATGATGTTCCCGACCAAGGAATTTGGTTTCAACAAGACATAATTCCTCATATTGGTCATAAAGGTATTGCCATTCCTTGACAATTCTTTCGCTGGAAGTTGGATAAGGTGACGAGGATCAACTGAGTGGATACTACGTTTACTTGATTTGACCCAGGGATCTTCTTATGGTATCTCTATTTACTACATGGCTGTTTTTGTGTGTGTGTGTGTCACGAAATTTTTACGAAATGTTTTTTACGATATGTACGAAATTTTTTCGTTCGAATTTCGGCATTTTGACAAAATCAATACAGTAAATCGACCCTTGCGAACAATGTGGTAACTTTTGTCTTTTGATCCTCTAGACTCTAGAGGCATACTCCGGAGGTGTCTTCGATATGAGCAAGGGAGCGGTGCAATATCATTGCGATTTTCTTACTCGTTACTTAAAATTATAGATATATTAATAGGCCAAATAATTTAGAAAATCCGAGGCAACAAATTGATCGAAATGGAAAATAATAGCTCAAAAATTATTGAACGGTCCATATAAAGAATTTACATGTATACGGGACGATATCAGATTGTTAATAGGAATAATTTTGGAGAATTTCTGACAAAAGTAAAGTCGTATGTAAGTCGGATTGTTATTAAACATAAGAAAAAATAATTGCACCGGCCAGTCTTTTTGAAATCTGAAGTTAGTGTGTTTCAGAATATTCCAAAGAATCATTTAATATGAATATTGAGTATAAGTATTATCTGAAGCTATAAGCACATGCTTACACCCTGGGGTAATTATAAGTGTTACACAGGGGCGTAGCGTGAGAAAAGAATATAGGGATGTGATAAAAATTTTATAAGGGGTAGAGGTATAGTCGGATGTATGGTAGACCATATGAAAATGGTAAAAATAAAAAAAGACATTAACCTAAAATGATTATGTCGAGGTATATATCCTAATTTTTAAAATGAAGATCAATTCTTCGGTTTTTGTTTGTCCAGCGAAAACGTCTATCATTGTTTCTTCAAATGTTGGAGACGATCTCATATCTTCTAACAAGGCACTTCTCAACAACAACTCAATATTTATTATTGCTCAAGCTGACAGTCTTTCTTGCTTTTGAGAATATCGCAGTCGTCTTTATTCTCTTTAAACATGAAAATGATTTTTCCGCGGAACTGATTGTGACAGGAATAGTCAAAATTAAATGACACAATTTTGATGACTCCGGAAAAGTAGAAAATAACTAAAGGGACATAATATATTGGTGAAACTCAAACACAGTGCTCTTTTTCATATCAGGATTACTATAAATCACTGAAAGTTCACTTTTTAAACGATTTGCGTCAAAGAATGTTCCATATGTATCTAACTGTAGAACTTTCTACTAAAGAAGAAAAAAATTCGTCAAGAAAACGTTTCATGATAGAAGTAAATTGTGTGGAATCTAGATTTAAGAATTTCAGTTTAGGAATTTCACTAAACCGTTCACTAATGTTCAAAGTAATAACGTCCAAAATTTCATAAAACAATCGTGCGTAG
Source organism: Rosalia funebris (assembly GCA_037954035.1). Lineage (NCBI taxonomy): Eukaryota > Metazoa > Arthropoda > Insecta > Coleoptera > Cerambycidae > Rosalia > Rosalia funebris. Next base: position 41,479,015 of record JAZFAV010000015.1, read on the forward strand.
GTGCTTTTCTTATCTTCTTCAGGAATTAAATCCAAACGCATTCTTTTACTTGGTGGTTGATTTTCTAACACAAATCTGTCCATGCGGTCCCAAATGTCACTAAACTCCTTTCTCATGATTTGAATATGTGATTTGAAATCGGCGATCTTTTTATTGCAGTATCTAATATCTGATATTTTTGTCTGTAGAAATTTAAACAGACTCTCGGAATGTGGGAATATGGCAGAAAACACTGCTAAGAAAAAATTAAAATCAAAGTCGCACAATAAACTTTTATAACACTACATTGCCAATTTTTTAAGGGATGTGATGCATCACTCGCATCCATGTACGCTACGCCACTGGTGTTATATATTATATAAATTATACTTCCACATACTATCGTATGACCTGTCTATGTACCTCATTTCTACCCTTGGAACATGAATGAACTATTTTGATATATCTTTAATGTTAATGATGATAAAAATCATTCGTTTATAGTTCATTGTAACAATCTTTACTCTTATGTTCAATATATTACTATTAGTATTTTTTTCTCTAATTTTAACTATATTTTTCTCTGTATTTTAAAAATCCGCAGATGCAGTTTATCCCGTATTTATATATTTTCCTAGACAATTAAATATTTTATATAATACTCACTATTGTACTAAACATATAGCTTTTTCTGCGTATTCAAAATTTATATCAAAGAAGAATTCCTCCGATCTTCCATCAAAACTTCAAATCTGCCTTAAATATATAAAAGGAGTCGTTGATTTATACCGCATTCGACTTACATTTTTTTCTGAAATCTGTTTATATCTTTATTCATGAACCAATGTACGACAGCCAATAACACTTTTTATATTACTGCCGCAACGCACATCAAAAGCAAAATAATATTTTAAAACCCACATAATACATCGGGATGATAATAAATCGATATTCTTTGATGGAATACAAACATCAAAGGCACGTGGTCACCGGCACTGGAAATATGTATGTGGGTATTTTGATTTCACACTCACCCATAAATATATGTATATCTAAGAGGGGGAGAAGTAACTAGAGGGTGAGTTGCTTTGCTGCTTAGCAGCTAGATGGCCATAGTGCTACTCTGTGTATATGTACGTCCACTTCTAAAGTGATAGGCCACTTATGTAACTACTCATAACACCAGGTTTTAAATACACTGCACTGACGATACGAATAGAGAAAGAAATCGTGATATTCTCGTGCCCGATATCCCCATTGAGAGCAAATTTGATAAAACAGTAATCTTGTAAAATATATTCGTGAATTATTGCACCTGTTCTTGCTTCACGCGGATTTAAATAATTATTTCTATTGACTACGGATCGCAAAACGACTTAGCTTTATTAAAATACAATAGGTGACTTAAGAATGTATATAATATAGATAAACTCTGGCTATTGAAAACACAACACCTATGTTATATAAAAGCCTACCCTATTGTCCTTTTAGATTTAGGATAATATCATCCTATATAAACTTATAATTCAGGTCATTCACATATTGTCTAAGAAAGAGTACACCTAAAGTAATTACATTATGATTATCATGTACTTAAATCCGTTCTTGCCTAATCACAAATTAAACTTTAATATTCATCACGTTCATTACGAATTGCAAAACTTCAGAGACAAAAACACTTCATAGAACCTTTCTGCCACCTCAGCGACAGCAAAGTTTTAAATAGAGAAAACCACAAAAGAAAAGCCAGTAATACTTAGTAATTATTACTGGGTAATTATTCGATGATTTTACTCATTTTTCGACATAATCAAAAGTCAATATTACAAATTTATTTTAACTACTTCAATTATTATAAATAGAAGCAATGATTCTATCTGCGCTATTAATGTAAAAGTAAAATATTACAAATCGTCATTGTCGAAATTGTGCTTTATTTGCGTCACGAGCAATAGAAATAAATTTATAAATAGCCGCTAACGAAGGTGTCACCTCTCATACTAATTATTTTAACAAATAACGTGCTGTTTGTTACACAAAGAAAAGACTGTAATATTCCTTCACGCGGGTGGGTCCAAAGAAAGAAATGGAGTGGGAGTTTTGAAGTAACATAATATAAACACAGAAAATATATACAAATACAGGGTCTGTCCTTAAAGCAGTTGGACTGATTTTTTGCTGGGCAGACGGACGGACTGCCGGCAGTTTCTTCGCCTGGTGTTGGTGGAGGGGGGGGGGGTCTAAGGAAAGGTTTTAAGCCAGCGGCAGTCGGCTCTCAGCCGTAGCGGAGTGTAGATCGTTCGTTTCCGTAACCTACGCAAGTGCCCTCATCACGCTACATCTTGGCTTATCTATTGGAACAACGCTACGCTATCAAATTTTGCGTTAAGTTCGGAATAACCGAAAGAGACTCATGATATGATCAAGAAGGTTTATGGTGACAACGCCATGAATAGATCGAGTGTTTTCGACTGCCACAAGCTGTTTCGAGAGGGAAGAGAGTATGTTCAAGACGACGCACGTTCAGGATGACCTTCGAGCTCCAAAACTGACAAAAATATAGCAAAAGTGAAGAATTTGCTCGACAGTGACCGCAGATTAACTGTGCGCATGATTGTCGATGGACTTGGGATCGCTAAAACCCAAGTGCACAAAATTATGAGCGAAAAATTGCAAATGAGGAAGATCTGCGCGAAGTTGGTGCCGCGAGTGCTGACGGCCGAGCAAAAGGAAGTTCGCAAACGGATCTGCCAGGACTTTCTTGACGAAGTAAGTGAAGAACCAGACTTTTTAGATAATGTGGTTACTGGGAACGCGACGTGGACGTTTGAGTATGACCCTGAGACCAAACGTTAAAGCGCGGAATGGCACACCCAGCGTTCCCACGCCAGAAAAAGTGGCGCATGAGCAAGTCGAAGCAGAAAAGCATGCTCACTTGCTTTTTCGATTCAAAAGGAGTGATTCACAGGGAATTTGTGCCACAAGGACAAGCCGTTGATGCAGTTTTTTTACGTGGAGGTCCGTGAACGTATGAGAAACGCATCGTCTGCATCCGCCCAGTCATCAACTCCTGGCGGCTTCATCATGACAACGCGCCGAGCCACACAGCCTTCCGCGTGGCGGCGTACCTGGCCCAACACAACACTGGAACCCTGCCTCAGCCACCCTATAGTTCCGACGTTGTCCCGTCAGACTTTTTCCTCGTCCCCTGCCTCAAAACCTCCCTGAAAGGACACCATCCCGGTTCGGTGGAAACATTACAATGGGCCGTGACGAGGGAGCTCAACAGAATTCAGGTTGCCGCTTTCCAGGAAGCGTACGAGAGCTGGAAATCCCACTGGTAGCGGTGTGTGGATGCACAAGGGTCCTACTTTGAAAAATATTGAGCGCATCTATTATTTCTCTATAAATGTTTTGTAATTGACTCAGTCCAACTACTTTAAGGACAGACCCTGTATGCTTAGTTCTACCTGCTGGGTGTCGATGCTGTATAATTTAATTTTTTCAAAACAAGATCGACGCAGGCAAATTCAATGATTTATCGATGGCGATGACTTAATTTTTTTACTTATTTTAGAACCAATCACCAATATTAGGCAAACGTTAGAACCTATCACATAAGTGTATTAATGAATAATTAATTAATTGACTATATTTACCTTGGAAATAGTAAATTTAAGAGTCCTAGAAGACTTCACATTAGCTCTCATTTTTTTATGTTAGCTCTTAGATTATTGGTCATTGAGCCTGTTGTTAGGATGACTTTTGGAGTTATTTTTATTTGCCTCAACTGAATATCTATATGTCTTCCGCATTTAGTTAGTTCACCGAGCTCTGCTTCGATGCCTTCTCCATCCGATACCGCATATTAAGGTGAAATATGTATTTGCTGTGGATTTACCTTTTCGCGTCAGGTGGTGTCTGATTTTATTGGCGCTATGTAAACGTTCCTCTTATTGAATTTCAGTGTAGTCCATCCTCAGTCATCTTAAACGATTTTCTAATGGGATGCTTTATCAGAGTCTTGTCTTCTACACAATTCTGCGATGTTAATCAAATAGGAAGGAAGTATGGGCGAACCGGAACAGCTCAGGTGTTTATAGCTGTGGCCACTTTCTGTGTGGTTAGCGATGTATTTAGCAGGTTTATCAGATGGCTCTTGTATATTTGGCTTCTTTATCTTTGAATTGTAATGTTACGTTGGTATGGTAGATGCAGTTGTTCTGCGCAATTCCCATGTATTTATAGGTCTTGTCTTGTCTGAGTATCAGAAAATTTTATATTGGTTCCACACCTCTTCAATCGCTTCCTTTTTAGACGCTCATTCTTGCACTCCTTATCCAATACAAATGATGATATGAATATATTTACTAAAGGTCATTGCAGTTTTATTATTATTTATTTTCCGACTTATGCCTAGATTTTGGTCTTTAGACAAGTACTATTTCAAAACAAATTGTGGACGATTTTTATGGATTTGTAAAATATTCTCTTTCACTCGCTATGTACAAAGTACTCATTATTATATTTACGTTGTTTATGTTTACTCTCAAACATTTTACCTTTACGCACTCAACTATACCAGAGCGGAAAAGTAATGTAATCATGTAAAGAAAAGTGGAATGCAAATTTTTCTAGCGTTTATTTTTCGTTTTCCGGCCTAAAAATTAAAAAAATGGTTTTTAAAAAATTTTTCTATATGTGTGTTGTCGCCGTTGCTGTTGTAGTGCATTTATTCTTGTTAGCACGATAACTCAACTAAATCGCGTCGGATCGATCGGGTCTTGACGGATTCTGATCGGGGACATCTCCCAGATGACACCTATTGATTTTGAGGTGGATAAAACACACTCTACGATGTTCATGGGTCATGAGAAAGCACAATGGTGAACTATTTGAGAAATTGTTTTTGTTAGCACGATCACTCAATTAAATCGTGTCGGATCGATCGGGTTTCGACTGATTCTGATTAGGGACGTCTACCAGACGACATCCATTGACTTTGAGGTGGATAGCATACACCCCACCCTGTCCACGAGTCAAGATAAAGCACATGGTGGTGGACTATTTGAAAAAGGTAAAACTGTCACATAAAATACATATTCTGTATTTATATGTTGGTTTACTTTTTCTCTGCCACTCAATTTCGAGACAGAGATGTTCTACGTGCGTAAAAGTCCGTTTTAAGGTTTTAAAACTGTTTATTTAGATTAAGGATAGCTGCAATGATAGGAAAAATATTGTAGAACCTATTTTTCAAAACAATCCGAATTTTAAACATGTAAATAGCAACACATTCCATTTGTAATGGAACAATATTTTTAAAATACTAATCCGTTACTAATTAACGAAGAATTTAGTCATGTTACGTATACAATGACGTATTCCAATAACAGCAAAACAAACATTCACCGGACATTCGCCCGAATACGATTCTACTGCAAAGTACACAAACGCGATCTGATTGTGAAAACACACGTTTGTGTAGGTTTTATTTAAAGCTGTGTCGGTAATGGATATTTCGCGTTAATGTATTTTTGTTGTTAAACACAAGGGTTAACGTTAGATTCAAAAATATATCATATTATCCATGGATGTATGTAAAATTACGTTTGAATTGAATGTTATGCTAAATCTAGATCTAGATGCATACAGTTCCATTTATAGTTGAGGCACTCAAGTATAGTATGTTAAAATATGATTTTCATATATTAGTATGGCCATTTATAACGAGAGATACATATTAGTAAAATTAGAGAAATACCTAAATTAACAATAAGAAAAATAAAGACCTGTTTTTTAGAACAAAATGCGTTTGTAAATATGTAAATAATTGTTGTGAAGAACTGGACTATTTTTGTTCATACTTAACACCATAGAAAATAATTCGCGCACAGAATTACTGGCAGCAATAACATCATTCAATTTTTCAATAGGATATAACCACAACATTAAGATAACTAAAATTTTAATTACAGAATGAATGCTCCATCTAGAAAGACCTGGTCAATATTACTAGACAACCGAACTAATGATCGAGGAAGCCTTTACTCTGTGATAGTTAATAATTCCAACGCTATTGAATAAAACAACTACTAAGTTTTATACCACTATATTTGCACAAAAATCGTGACTGCAGTTTCAGCACTTATGATTTTGAAAATGACAACACTATGTCATTTTCAAAACAAAACAAATTTTTCGATGTTAAAAAAAAACAAATGATTTGTTTCAAAACAAATTTCTTAGTTGAATCATCGTTTTGAAAATGATAAAGGGTTGAAACTGCAGTCACAATTTTTGTGCAAATATAGTGGTATATACTTAGTAGTTTTACTCAACTGCGTTGGAACTAATAATTATTTATTTATTATTATGTTATATGGGTTTGGGCCTCATCAGCCACTGATCGCCTGGGTAGTCTCTTGACGATCCCCTGTTATGCAGATCATTACCCAAAAATGCTATCCCATAAAAGGAGCAATTTAGGCACGTCCCCCGCCTTAAGCCTCGCCTCTAGGCCTCTAGGCCTCTTAAGCCTCTAGGATAACAGAGGGCCCTAATATAAGGTACCTATTCTCCGCGAGTGCGGGACAAGTGTAATAGAGATGAATCGAGGTTTCCTCATCTTCTTTACAGTATCTGCAGGCTGGGCTGTCAGTCAGCCTCAGCTTGTGCTTATATGCATTCAGGCTACTATGGTGGCCCATTATGATTCCTACCAGAGTTCTGGCTCTGTGCCTGTTCAATTTAATGAATTCTTGGGCCCACTTCTCAATCTCTGAGTATTTGATGAAGAGTTTGGTTATTCGACAACCCGTTACTCCTCTCCATCTTTTACTGTGCTGGTCTCTAGCTCAGCCATTGATGCGGTCTCTGATCAGATTCCGACATAAACCCACTGCAGATTCTGGTCCATAGAGGTTTTCCCTGGTCCCTAGTCTGGCAACTAATGATATTTTAATTATAAAAAAAACAATCGCATATGATAATCTAAACTGATGATTTCATTTAACTCTAATGAAAACCGTTATTAATGACATCAAGTACATCTAACATGGAATTTTAATAATCACAATTAATTCACTAAATAATCATTCAATAGTTCCAATTATGATATTAATAAATGATAGTATGCTGTATAGTTGAAAAAAATTATATAGAGGGTCTAAACATTCACAACAAATTCAAAATAATCCGAGTTTTGCCTAATCGACGTGGAACGAGTAATGTACACATTGCTAACGATTGTTATTAAATATATGTTGGTGATAACTTGTTTGACTGATTACAGTGATAAATCAGCTTCCTTCACTCGGACGCATTTCTACTACATACTCTGTTGATCTATTTATTTCCTTGTATAGTTGGTTTCTTGTGCAGCGTAAAAGACTTACATTTTAAGAGAAAAAGAGATAGAACTTTACGCAAAATGTTACAGTAATAATAAGTTCGACGCAAGCAGAGATTATGTAAATAAATTTAAGAAAAGCTGTGGTACTCGTCATATCAAAGTTAGCGGGTAGAAATTATCGAGCGATCCAAATGTTATTCAGCCGTTTCTTCAATGATAGAAGAAAATCTGGCCATAAACAGAATTAGTCCCTTACTTTTGAACTTGTTGAACAACATATATAAGGTTGTAACAATAGGATTTCAACAATTCAATAACAAGTAGTTTGTGTATAAAGTTTTTATGAAAGTAAGCGATCATTTACGGTCGCATTCAGAAAAATTAGGACCAAATGAAGCGCCTACAGAGTTAACAGTTCGTAACTTAATCAAGAAATTTTAAGAGACGGATTCTGTTATTGATAAGGCAACACCAATTGTCTTCTCGTCATGGTCGGTCGGATGAATATATCGCTGCAGTAAGAGAAAGTATACGGGACTGTATAAACACATTAATTCAACGTCGTGCACAACCAGTGAATCTGTCAAGAGATACCACGCACGGGCTTTTTAAAAAAGATCTGTATTTCTCAGCATACAAAATTTAGTTGATGCAAAATTAAAAGTTACAGACAATTTAAAACGTCGCACATTTGTTAATTGGACGTTAGAGAAGAGAAGTTGATGCTGATCTTTGCAACAGAAATTTGTGCAGCGATAAATCACATTTTTATCTCGACGGATACGTCAGGAAACAAAATTGTCAAATTTTAGGTACTGAAAGTTCACATGTTGTTCACGAAAAAGAAATACATCCACAGAGATTTCATTTTCCATTTGCAGCCGTATCCACTTCAGTTTATGTTGAAGAATAAAAAACCTCAGTTTGTCATATATTTATTATTAGTTTTATTCACAAATCAAATATTATAGTTCCAAATATGACACTCAGACATGTTGATGTCGTATAGTTTGTAGATGACAGTCATTAAATATTGACGTCCTATCTTTGACAGAACACAAATGGTGCGCAATTCAAGTCCTATAGTTGCAACTAAGGCACCATATACAATGTTATTGTAGAAACTTAGTTTACGATTATCCTAGTTGCTAAGCTAATGGTTTCGAACTATTGGCTTACATCTACATGTAAAATATAACCAACGACAAATACATTACATCATCATCATTAGGTCATCAGTCCTAAGACTGGTTGGACGCTAACCTCCAGCTTCTCCTATCTTGTGCTAACCTACGAATTTCGCTAATTGTGCTACAACCTACATCCCTTACTATTTGCGAGCAGTAGTCTAGTCTAGGCCTACCTCTGCCTTTCTTCACTCCTATTTCTGCCTCCAAAATATCACGGACTATTCCCTCATGTCTCAGCAAGTGGCCTACCATTCTATCTCTTCTCTTCTTTATGTTTTTCCACATACTTCTTTTCTCGCCAACTTTCTCCAATACTTCTTCGTTTCTAACCCTATCAGTCCATGGTATTTTCGTCATTCTTCGGTAACACCACATCTCAAAAGCTTCTAATTTCTTCCTACTTGCTTCCCCTACCGTCCAGGTTTCGCAACCGTATAGTGCCGTGCTCCATACATATGTTTTCAAAAATCTCTTCCTTGTTTCTAAGTTTATTACCCCCGAGCATAAAAGTGCTTTCCTTTTGTTAAAAGCTACTCGACCCTGCGCTATTCTTTGTTTTATGTCTTTATCGCTTCTTCCATCCCAATTTATTTTACTTCCTAAATAAGTGAAGTCTTTTAACTTCCTCCAATTTTTCATTATTAATTTGTACTTTCGTTTTTGCTCTGCTCTCGCGCCCTCTGCACACTAATACTTTAGTTTTGTTCTTATTCACCCTCATTCCGTATTTCTCTGTCAACACTGCCTCCATTTCGTTCAGTGCTGATTCTAATTCCATATGATTACAAATGAATTACATATGATTACAGTAATTTCTTCAAAAGTTGTAGCATTTATACCCATTGGTAATAACTCCCTGTCAATTATTCTAATATTTATAACATCAGCGAGACCTTCATGTTCATATCAAATTGTCCACAAATCATAACGTCAGTGTCTATTTGCGGCATCCATATATTTACCATAACAGGCCAGAACTGACGGGTGCGGCTTGATTTTAAGTTTATGGAGCTGATCACGTACCAAAAGCGACCATATGACCTTCATTTCCTTAACCATCTCGTATTTTTAAGCCTATTGACCCTTCTGCTTTCTACTGTTTACCACACGTCCTACGCATGCCTTATTCGCTTTCGTTTCTTTACTATCATTAACGCTGTTATCTGCTAATTGCGCTAATAAGTGCGTAATCACTTTTTCCGGAAAAATAGGTAGAAGTACTAATTGGTTAAGTATAAATAAATAAAACAAATTGTTATCTCCTTTCGACGGTTTCATTGAGCAGATTGGGTCTATAATTATGTAGTTATATCTAATAATTCTTAAAATAGAAATTTATCAAGCGTAAGTTTTTCGTAATTAAAAATGAATTAAGGTTGGTGTTTTTAAATTTTGTTAGACTGCTATTGAAAGAAGACACCAAATGCTTAATATAAATTTGTCAACTATTTGTAATTTATAACAGGTGTCCTGAAATGTTTTTCTCTTTTTGGGTGAATAAAATTCGGTTACTAAAAGATATACATCTACTATTTTTTTGTTTAAATTTACAATGTAGGGAAAGTTATGAATGAAAAACAATATAGTCAAGTGCAGGGGTGGATCGTACATGGATGCAAGTGATGCATCGCATCCTTTAAAAAATTGGCAAATTAGTGTAATTTAAAACTTCAATCGACTTACTTAATTATTACAATATTTAGTTATTTTAAATCGACCGCAAATATACATTATTTACTTCAAACGCTACCATCAACTTTTTTATTTCAAATAGGCCATGAAGGTGCCCGAAATTATTGGACTCCCGTGTTATTTGCTGCAGTGGTGAAGTGCGATGGTCCACGTTACATCCGAGGTACGCGTTAGATGGACGAAACGGTCAGTGATCTTACGCAGTCAACAGTGGAACCTCGAGTGGGTGTTGTCGTTATTTCCGGACTCAGTTATGCGATTATGTGAACGCATCTTGGCGACTGTCGCCATAAAATAAGGAAGATTTGGAAGCGCTGTTTCAGGTAATTGTGAAAAATGAAAATGAGGAATGGGATCGAGAAACCGTTATTTGTACTAGAGGCCTTTTAACTTTATTGCGCGACATTGATTTTAATTAATTCTTAACAGTGTTTTCTGCTATATTCCCACATTCCGAGAATTTGTTTAAAATTCTACATACCAAAACATCAGATATTAGTTACTGCAATAAAAAGATCTCCGATTTCAAATCACATATTCAAAAAATGAGAAATGAGTTTAGTGACATTTGGGACCGTATGGACAGATATGTGTTAGAAAATCGACCACCAAGTAAAAGAATGCGTTTGGATTTAATTCCTGAACAAAATAAAAAAAGCACCTACGCACGATTATTTTATGAAATTTTGGTCGTTATTACTTTAAACATTAGTGAATGGTTTAGTGAAATTTCTAAATTTAAATTCTTAAATGTAGATTCCACACAACTTACTGAATTTGTGAAACGTTTTCCTGACGAACTTTTTTCTTCTTTAGTAGATACATATGGAACATTCTTTGACGCAAATCGTTTAAAAAGTGAACCTTCAGTGATTTATAGTGATCCCGATATGAAAAAGAGCACTGTGTTTGAGCTTCACCAATATATTATGCCCCTTCAATTATTTTCTGTTTTCCCGGAGTCATCAAAATTGTGTCGTTTAATTTTAACTATTCCTGCCACAAGCAGTTACGCGGAAATATCATTTTCATGTTTAAAAAGAATAAAGACTTATCTGCGAAATTCTCAAAAGCAAGAAAGACTGTCAGCTTTAGCATTAATAAATATTGAAAGTGTCTTGTTAGAAGAGAAGATATGAGATCGTCTCCGACATTTGAAGAAACAGTGATAGACGTTTTCGCTAAATAAACAAAAACCGAAGAATTGATCTTCATTTTAAAAATTAGGATATATACCTCGGCATACTCATTTTAGGTTAATGTCTTTTTTTTATTTCTACCATTTTCATATGGCCTACCATACATCCGACTATACCTCTTCCCCTTATAATGTTTTTACCACATCCCTAGATTATTTTCTCACGCTAATTGAATCAAAGTCCTAGGAGTAGCAGTATACACCTTATATCTCAAATAAAACTATACGAAGAAATCCATCTGCGTTAAATCAAACAAAAACAAATTATCCCTTCGCTGTTCATCGACCATGAAGATAAATAGTCAAATTGAGTAAGTTTATTAATGAACAGTGCATGAATCCGGAAAATATTCATAACGGTTTACTGAACCTGAAAAAGTTGTTGGTATAATCATAAATTAGGTAGTTTAACCCAGTTTTATCAATTTCTGATGATGATAATTTAATTGACGGAACGCATATTGAGAACATGTAATTTAATCTTTCAATGTCCATGGAAAACTGATCTACTGTTTTTGTTGTTACAGCGAAAGTGCCAGGCCCTTCCCAAGATACGTTCTAAATGTTGTTTTCAGTTGTTGTTTTGAAACTAAATCGCAACCACAAAAATTGTTAAAAAATACACATATATACATCCTTTGGTGTCACTGTTAGATCTAGATAGTGATTCCAACATTGTCCAAAGATAAAAGACAGATCATATTTCAAATTCCATTTACTAAGTAGTATAACAAGAAAATTACTGATGAGAATTGCTAGATAATTGAAAAATTGTTGTGAATGCACAATACTAACTTCTACAGTTCCATATCATACAGTTCCATATCAATGTTGTACGTAAAGGAACACGCAATTTAAATCATGTTACCTATCCACTAAATCATCAAGCGGTATCCTCATTTTACTCGACATACTTGTAACTTGCGAAAGTTTTACGATCACGATATTTGTTCACATACTACAATTTAGAGTGTAATTGAAAATAAGTCCGAAATGGAACAAGCCATCATTAGGTTTTGACAAATTTCTCACGGTGAGCAATCTTCGATGTAACCAGTTCGACGTAATGGAAATATTTGCTAATGAAGAAAGGTATTTTATAGAACTAACAGTTTTTTTATGTGGTTCTATTTATTTCACAGAAACTCGCATAGGTGTTTATTTAATTTACTGCTGCAATTTACTGCTGAAAGTGCCATTAAGTCGTTAAAGTCGCAATAAGGAATATTTATAAATCTAAAACCGTTTTCTAATTAAATTCAATCCCAGTCAACATTAATTAATATTTGTTTTCCATTTTTATAAAATTGGAACCATAGGTATATTAAAATGTTAGATATAAAAACATCATCTGCATATCTGAACTATACAATACAGATAGATACCTTTTTTAACTTATTTTATCCTAAACTCTACCCCTAAAAATGTTAGTAATAATTACCGTATGGACAAATTTTCTTGTTATTTCAGAGTAACTTATAAAATATACAAAACAAAAATAGATGAAATAATTTAAAGTTTATATAATCTCACAATCTCACCAAAAACATAAACGTTAAAAGGAGGCTAAGTTCGGTAGAAACGACGTTCGGAGTTGTAGGGTTCCATAGGAACTTACAACAGGAACTTACAACAGGGATATATAACGGTCTTTAATTGAATTAAAAGAAAATTTGTGACTTTGATAGTGAATTTATAACTTGGCAAGTTTTATATCCAACTAAATTGTTTGTAGTACAAAATAGAACAACTAGCAAAGTTAAATTTAAAGTTTGTATTAAATATTAACACTTTCCACTTTATTATTTCAGTATCAAAGAACGTTACAAATTTTCTTTTAAATAAATTGAAGATCGTTGTACACTTCTATTGTAAGTTCCTATTTCAAGTTCCTATGAAACTTAGCACCCGTTCAGATTTCTTTTATCGGTGAAGCCGACAACCCCGAACGTCATTTGAACCGAACTTAACCCCCTTTTCACATTTGTGTTTTTGGTGAGAATCATTAATTTTTTGAAAAATGTTATCCTTTTTGCACGCCTCAAAGAAGCAATTAGAAAACTTGTAATTAACACCCTTCTGTCTATCCTATACGCTAACTGTAACATTCATAGTAACATACTCAACATCACATACAGTGGGAGAGAGGATTTAGTTCACCGCCTCTTCACATGGTGAGAAAGTATGCAAGATAAAATTATGCAAGAAACTATACTTAAACCATCTACATTGATACTAGATACTACTAGAAACTTTAAAATTACAATATTTAGAATTTTATTTTGTATCGGCCATCTAGATCTAGATTCTATTTGTTACTGAATTTATTTATTTGTTCAAATGTATGTTTTTAATAATTATTTCCTAATAAATTGTCCCAGTTTTTCCCCAAGATTCGTATATAAATTATTCAATTTCCGAAAATAGAGTGTATCTGAATATCTACCTAATGAGAATATAAATAGACATTAAACTACATTAAAAAGTACTAACAATTTTTAGCCAAAGGTTATTTTAAAGAACTATAGTAGACTTATTTAATAAAGAGTAGGTCGGAAATAAACAGTGCGACAAAGAGCAATGTATAGCTTACCTTCTCCCACGCGAATGGGATTCAGTAATACTATTACAAGCGGCGCGCGCAAATGATTTATAGGCAGGTCCGTGTCTCTTATTCAGATTGGATTGGTATGGAAGAAAGTCAGACATGCATCTGTCTTTGTCGCACGATTTATTGCCGACTTGGTCTTCATAAAATAATTCTACTATATTTACACAAACGAGTCCAGACCTGTTATATTAGCCACATTTTTTTGCACCAAATATACAAGAAATTCGCATTAAGCTATAAAAAGTCTGCATAAATCAATTATTTAGATAGATATCCACTGATATAATACAATAAATATTTAAATCAATCCTCTTTAGTATAAATATCGTACATTGTTACTAAATTTTTCATAAATTGTCGCACATAATTAATTGATTTGCCCTTGAATTTAAGATAATGTGCCTACTTAATATATATTATTTATGATTTCTGCTTCTTCTAAATAATACTTAATAATCCAAGCCTATAAAACTCCACTACAAGAAACTGCTTTGTGCAGTCCACAAATATTTGAATAACTACTAAATAGGACTACAACAACGGATATAGTGACCACCTATGATACCAGACTTCAGCCTTCTTGAGTTTTGATGGGCAATCCGACAAGAAATAGTTTAGAGAATACAATTTATAGGAATATAACATTAGCGTCTTATTACAGAGCATCTAGAAATACTTTCTTTGAATTATTAAATAAAACAAATAAAAGGGAAGATGAAGTGAAGACAAATATTTATTCATTTGAAGAAAACTAAGTCTGGTAATATAAAACAATTATTATTTTTTGAACTGATAATTTAATACAATTATGGCTGATGTCTAATATATATTTTTAAGATTCAACGTAGCCTCTGTTAAATGTAAGTTGAAATTATGAAAATATTTTGGATAAAAGTCAACCGGAAGCTACAATTAAAAAAAATTATTTGATAAATTGCATATTGGGATCAAACCAGACCACAGTGTAAGCCATTTGAGACTCTCATAATAATTTTTGGTCTCTTATGATGAAAGGAAGACACAATATCTATAACACCATGTTTAAACAACAGGTGTACCCAAATTCTAGGTTGGTACTATTTAACCGGATTCCTTATAACAGGAAAACAAGTTAGAAACTAATCGCATTCCTCGCCTTACATTAACACACAGTATATGTACATATGTTCGACTTATAAATTTATTTTTTTTTATTCGTGACAATATTTATGCACATACAGGTGTAACTTATTCCGAATTATAAACATTCAAATAAACCATTTAAATTCCGTTCTGGGAAAGTTGTACAAACAGACAGTTGAATTTAAAACAATACACTTTATTTAAATTATTCTCGATATGTTTCCTCTTTAAATATTTACCAGTTTGATCTCAGTTTACTTTCACAAGCGGCTAGGTGCATATATTAGATAGGCAGAAGTTATATAAATAATAGCATCCTCCTGTCGGGGCCATACATAACAGATATTTTATTTAAATATGTATTTAATTATTACAATGGTATGAATAATGTACATAAGAATTTCAATATTTGTAAAAATATTAGTTAACGTTAATGGTAAGTTCTGTTTCATACATTGTGAAGTTATTAGTTATTATCATTATTTTCACTTCTATAGTAGTTCAGTTGTTTGCTAAATATTTTATTGTAGCTAGCAAAATAACTAATATTTATTCTATTCTACTTAAAATTAAAGTTAAGTATCCAAATCTACATTCAGTAAAATAACTTCTTGGAATCTAGAAATACAATCCACGCTACGCTTTCGGCCACTGTTTTTAATTTTTTATCGACGACGCAACAACATTGTAACTATAATTTATTCACCACATCCAAATTAATTATAACATTATATTTATTATTAATGCCAGTCCGAGGGTCTGCATTAGGGTAGATATACTCTTATAACTGGTATGGGCAAATTTTTAATCATAACAATTTGCACTTTACTCAATTAGAGTTTTTATTTATAAATAACTTCTGTATAGCAAGTAGGTACACAGTTTGAATCAATTGATTTGTGTTATCGAATTTTCATTCCATGAAAAAGCTGAGGTTAGTCTTATTTTATCTGAAATTGACTTCATCTAATTTTATCTCCTACAACCTGATCATCATTATTATTAGCATGGTTTCTGATATTGTGAAATATACATATATAAAAGTCATAAAACTATATTTATGTTTTTGTCCTATTACGACATTTGGAGGACTGCGAGAGATACTCTTATAACTGACATGGATACAATTTTGAAATAACAATTTTCAGTGTAGTCAATTAGAGTGATTATTTATAAATAACATATGTATAACAAGTAAATAGTTTGAAATATTTGGCTTAGGCTAGGTTATATAATTTTCCTCCTGTGAACGAGATACAGTTACTTTTGCTGTACCTGGAATTGACCGCCTAATCTCATCTCACCCAATCTGATCAGCATTATCGCTAGTATAGTTTCTGATTTTATGAAATACGCTCGTATGTCTTACACTTTCTTTCGTTTCTTAGGTGTATCTTTCATCTAGGAGTAAGGCATGGTTTCAGTTTGCAACGTATTTATGATTTCTACCAATCTGATTGTATAGGTTGATTGTCAACTATTCTCTATCTTCTTTTCCAAACCCTCTTTCTTTAACTTTCCTCTTTTTGTATCTTGTTTTTTGTTTACTATAGTTATTGGATCTATCTAAACGTTCTTTAAACAATACTAATACATACTAACATTTCTTGACCTGTGTCCAAATTTTATTTATTTTAGTTAGGATTTAACTGAATTGATACTGTAAATAAAGTATTTCATATCACCTAGGAGTTTTATTGTGTCATATCTTTGATTGCCTATGTTCTATACGTTGAACATTACATATGCAAATCTGGCTATTATCTTTTTTGTCCCTATAGTTCTTAGTCTAACAACACCCGAATTTTTTAACAAGTCATTTCTAATATTATAGATAACAACGTAAACAATATAGTTTCTAGATCCTGTTCTGTAATTTCCATCATTCCGTTACTTATTTCTCGACGTATTTCACTACACACTCCAATTTTTGCCTCTTACTCCTTGTCTCAAAAGCCAAGCCATTAGCAGAGATTATTGACGTTTTTAGTTTTCAAAGTGAACATCTGCTACAAATTTCATGAAACTTCATACTATTGCTTTCATTAAAAATATTATGACAATAATACCTTTGCATAATATTGCCTAAATACCGCTTGTTTCTGCATTATCTAATATTTCAATAATTTTAGATCATTTCACCATTTTCAGTAATTGTAGACTATATAAATCCTTAAATGTGTTAATTTTATATTAATTTTTTATATAATATTTAACTAGGTTCGAAAATTAACAGCCAGATTTAATGATATCTTCCGACATTTTATTTGTTCTAGTGTTTATGGTATTCCTAAATCAATTAAGTAAATTCAGGGACAACTAATGGGTGCACTTAACTCCAGTTTTTGATATCTTCATTTGTAGTAGGATATAGTTGTCCACTTTGAAATAATTAGTGGTCTGACTTAATATAATCAATCTATGAGCACCATTAGGTATGTAAAACTCGTTCTTAAGTAAATTCTAGTCACAGCCTCTGGAGACGTCTAGATATGACGTAATCATACTATGCTATATTAGCTTGCAGCTAACTTCATGAATGTGATATGATTTTCCAGCTAACTTTGGATTGGAGTAGGAGTCTACAGACAGGATAAAATAACCTCCCGACCTAACAAACGGAACCTTCTTTAGCGAGGACGCCTTGTTTGCTGACTCGGGAATGGTAGCTCTATACGTTCCTAGTGACAGAACGCGGTGATACAAAAGCTCCCCCACCACAACTTCAGTCCAGTTTCTTTTAGCTACCCCTCGTATATAGAATTTTAGAGAGATTAAAATTATAATTTACAGTTATACAACTGTTTAATACTGTAATTTTTCTAATATACTTCAGTGATGATATGATGATGCAACTTATTTAAATTAACGTGCATTGTTAAACGATGTGTATTTAGAACTGACGTCATCGGTTTCATTTCGTATTTAATTTTTACGGATTTCTGTTATTGTGAATCGAATATCTCGCGACCAGGTCCGCTTAGCAGAACTCTTATTTAAACGACCAGGAAGGCAATTTCGCGTATGTATAGGCCAAGGTCACCGCCGAAATTCATATATTCATTTTTAATGGCGGCGAAACCGAGACAAGACGCGTAAAAAAAAAGTCATAAAACTATATTTATGTATCCTCTCGTCCTAACGCGACATTTGGCAGGCAAATTTCTAACTGGCTCCGATATAAATGGCGAGGAATTTCAGCGATTTTTGGAACAGGGTCAGAAATCTCATTTATAATGTCTCAGTTAAATTAACTCGAGGATCGTTAGAAAAGTTGCCTCTCGCGATGAAGGTGAAATTGCGACCCATTTCAAATGAATAATTGTCGGCGTAATGCAATAAGAAAGAGCCTTTAATTCTCACCTGTAAAGTGGAACTGTTAATTAGATTCGTATCAGAACGAGATAATATAATATACTGTATAGGGTCTGTCTATACAATCAGTCTGTATGGGGTGGATAACACATAATGCTTCGTATTGTAAAGAATCGAAAATGTAAGACAAAAATTGGTTTATCTTTTTTCGTTATTTAATTGTAATTTTTTTTAAATAATACTAATTTTTTTACTCATCGATTTAATGCTCGAACTTTAGTGCCTTTGCCACTAAAGGCATTAGTAGCAAAGGGACAGAAAAATTTACGGATAAAGTCATTGTTGAATTGACAGAATATGGTCTAGCAATGTGTAATGCGTCGTAATTCAAATTTCGTGGAGAGAATGAAAGACGCAGTGTGGGTGACGTATTTTCAAAAAGATTCGACCAATAAAAGCCGCAGCACGACAAATGCCCCCGGAAGAAGACAGTTGGTCGACCTGGCGTAAGGCTGAAGCTATTAATTCTCTTGCCGAGTACAAACACAAGACTCCTCTGAATGAGACGGTACTAAAAGTCACTAAGCCAATTTACGAGGATTTATCCTCGAAAAATTTGCTAAAGATACTTGGGAGTTCATGTGAAAAATAACAATCAGTCAGTAAATACGATGATTTAGATGGCGCCCAAACATCAACATTCTGGCTTCATTCATATTGAAACAGCAACTCAATTAGCTGCAATAATATTAACGCGGGCACCTCAATACTTTTACGAGTGTTGAATATCATGGGTGTCACCATGGGGCCTTACGCCGAGACCAACGTCGGGACCCACGATAAGGCGCGCATCAACGACGCCCAGCGCAGTGTTTCGGACGCTGCTAAAAGGGCCAGAAGCGAACAAAGGGAGCGAGTAATAGCGTGGTTGGCGGGTTATAAAGAAGCGGAGGGATAATTGTATGGCCCAAACGTTACGGATTGAAGGTGAATTTACATGGGTACATTGAGTAATAAGCGTCCAAAACTTTAAACGCGTTTTTATCGAAAAGACTGTTTTCAAAACTGTGAGCAAGCTTTTTCTAAAGCTATTGAACCGATTGAGCTGAACGGAATTTGTACAACTTCTATTAACAATAACAGTTGAACAAATGGGTGAAAAATCGCGTTTGTTTCGGAAAAGAATGCGCCATTTTGTTAATTTTTCGAATTTTGGAAAAAGCTCCTGTGACACGATAGCCAATTGCACATTAACTGATTTCAAAAAGTCATTTTTGTTTCAGATAAATTGGGCGGCCGGAAACATGCTCACCGTTTTTTGCAGGGTTCCAAAGAAGTGGATATAACGGTCGCCATTTAGTTTTTTTAGTACTTTAGAATAAATTATATCAAAAAGCCGGAATTCTCTACCTCTATTACTTTTCCCGTAATAAATTAAATAAAAGCACGTAAAAAATAGAATTCCCCCTTAATTTGTTACCCCAGGTTGAGTAAAATAGTAGAATTAAGTTTCCAAACTCTGCCTTTTAGCCAGATATGTACTGGGAATATTGTGAAATGTAAATTTTATTTTTTGTTGATATATTATCTTGCTAATAAAATATATGTAGCGACGCGTTAAACTGGCGCATTAGCAAAGATAATGAGTGTGCCGCAATAGCTCAGCGGTCAGAGCAACCAACCGGCAATTGGGAGACCCGGGTTCGATTCCCAGTCAAGGCATATGCACTCTTTATCGTTGCTATCGCCAAAGATATTTAGTATTATTTTTCCGCACTCCACTATACGCGGACTATATATCGTTGTTGTCGTTATCGTCAGCGTTAATAAAATTTCTTGTTAGCACGATAACTCAACTAAATCCTATCGGATCGATCGGGTTTTCACTGATTCTGATCAGGGACGTCTCCCAGACGACACATATTTATTTTGAGGTGGATAGAACACCCTCTACCATGTTCATGGGCCATGAGAAAGTACAATAAACTATTTGAAATTTTTTTTTGTTAACACGATCACTCAATTAAATCCTGTCGGATCGATCGGGTTTTAACTGATTCTGATTAGAGACGTCTACCGGACGACATCTATTGATTTTGAGGTGGATAGGACACACCCCACCCTGTCCATGGGTCATGAGACAGCACGATGGTGGACTAATTGAAAAAAGTAAAACTGTCACATAAAACGCGTATTCTGCATTTATGTGTTGGTTTATTTTTCTCGGCCACTCAATTTCAAGATAGAGATGTTCTATGTGCGGAAAAGTCAGTTTTAAGGTTTTAAAACTGTTTATTATTATTTGATGCTAACTTTATCGATCGATATACGTACACAACGATTTTATCCATGGATCATAATGAATAATCCTGCAAGGATCTACAATTTAACACCAAAGGCATTGAATTTACATTCTCGTAGATATGACCCATTATGATGTAACAATACATACTAAATATGAACTTACCTAATACGATTTAATTCGTCCAAAACTTCAAAACGAAATGTACACGGATATCCAGAATTCAAGCACACAACAATAACAAAAATTATTATCCTACGGACCGACGGACACGGGCCTCACAGCACTTGCACTTGGCGGCGCGTTTCTCTTTCGAGGGAAATATTTATTTTGAAACAACGCGAGAATCGTGGTAAACTTTCATGATTGTATTAACTCAATACGAGACGCGTCTCGAGTCGACGAGAAGAAGACATGCGGAGAAGTAAAACCACTTTCCTATATTTCAGCTCTCACTACCGCAAATCACGTTTTGTTTGTTCCCACTGCGGGGTTTTATGAAATGTATTCCGGCGAATAAGACGTTCCGGAAAGTAAGACTTATTGCTGGGCTTGTGACATGGTAACGTTGGCGACGTTTGCCTCAGATTCTTCTTTTCTCGTCCGGTGCAGATGTCTAAGTTCTAGAGGATTTTACATAATTCGAGTGTAAGCTTTACCTTATCTTTCTTATTATCTCTCTTTACTGCAGTACGAGGCATTATACCAATAACCAGCATTAATCTAACAACTAGGGGTGTAGCGTACGTGGATGCGAATGTTGCGTCGCATCCCTTAAAAAATTGGCAAATTATTGTTATTTAAGAATTCAATCGATTTATTCAATTATTACAATTTTTTAATTATTTTAAATCGACCGCAAACATACATTATTTACTTTAAACGCTACCATCAACTTTTTTATTTCAAATCGGCCGTGAAGGCGCTGGAAATTATTGGACTCCCGCGTTACTTGTTGCAGTGCTGAAATGCGATGGTCCACGTTACATCCAAGCTACGCGTTAGATGGGCGAAAAGATCAGTGATCTTACGCAGTCAACAGTGGAACCTCGAGTGAGTGTTGTCGTTATTTCTGGACTCGGTTATGCGATTATCTGAACGCATCTTGGCGACTGCCGCCATAACATAAGGAAGATTTGCAAACGCTGTTTGAGGTAATTGTGGAAAATGACAATGAGGAATGGGATCGAGAAACTGTTATTTGTGTTAGAGGCATTTTAACTTTATTGCGTGACTTTGAATTTAATTTTTTCTTAGCAGTGTTTTCTACAATATTCCCACATTCCGAGAGTCTATTTAAAATTCTACAGACAAAAATATCGGATATTAGTTACTGTAATAAAAAGATTGCCGATTTCAAATCACATTAAAAAAATGAGAAACGAGTTTAGTGACATTTGGGACCGTATGGACAGATTTGTATTAGAAAATCAACAACCAAGTAAAAGAATGCGTTTGGATTTAATTTCTGATGAAGATAAGAAAAAACACCTACACACAATTGTTTTATGACATTTTGTACGTTATTACTTTGAACATTAGTGAACAGTTTAGTGAAATTTCTAAACTGATATTATTAAATCTAGATTCCACACAATTTACTTCATTCGTGAAACGTTTTCCTGACGAACTTTTTTCTTCTTTAGGAGATACATATGGAACATTCTTTGACTCAAATCGTTTAAAAAGTGAACTTTTAGTGATTTATAGTGATCCCGATATGAAAGAAAACACTGTGCTCTTCTATTTTCCCGGAGTCATCATAATTGTGTTGTTTAATTTTGACTATTCCCGCGACAAGCTGAAGTCCAATATCTCTGTTAAAAAAGGAGATAAGAAAGGATTTTTACGAAATAAGAGTATTATGTATGTTTGAAAGTTCTGCAGTATAAAAATGAAACTCATTATACAAGGTGTTTAATTTCGTTTTGACGGGTACATATCTTTTTTAGACAGTAACCTACCGTTTTTATTATTTCTTCAATTTCTAAATATTCTTCTAAAGTATTGATAGTTTTTGAATTATTTGGCTCTATAGGTTTGGATCAACAATGTTCAAAAATGATAACCCTTGAGGTACTCCAGAGAATACTAGGAAGGTATCGAGATTTTGAAGCAAATAATGTACGTCTGGATAAATATTAGATATTGTATCTTATCCTATCGAAAACTTGCAATTCCTGCTCATTCTGTCAAAAAATCATAGTGAGCGCTTGTCAAGTTTAAATTTTTTGTTTTTGACAATTTCATCATTTTCTTACGAAACTTTTTAAGAACAAAATAATTTATTTAACAAATTGCAATTCCTGAGTTATTAAGCATGAATTATTCTAAGGAAGCATTAGTCAATATAATATACACCCTGAGGTTGGTTTGTGGTAATTATTTGTTGGTATCTAGTATTTATAAAACGATTCATTCAGATTTATAAAAATGTCGTCAAATTGATTATCTTAAAAAGGTAAAATAAACATTTAAAAGGACGGCAAATGCTAATTATAACAGGACCACCAGGATGCATGTAATTACTAATGATGATATACAAATTACCATTGTCGCGTCAGTGATAACAGAAAACTCTAATATCAGTGTCAGGCAAATCCGGAAAATGCAAGCTAGCCTAGATTATCTAGAGTAATCTAAGCGTAGATTCGATGCCCACATAAGTCGGTTTGATGTGTGTGTGTGTGTGTGTGTGTGTGTGTGTGTGTGTGTGTGTGTGTGTGTTTGCATGAATGTTGGGGAACCGATAGAAAAATTAAAACTACCAATAAGTAAAAACTAAGGCGCAAAAAAATTGATCTGTGTGATATTGACTGTCATCAATAATTATCAGACCAAGATTTTCAAAATAGTCTACACTTTTGTGATTGATCATTTTATAAAGCTTTAAAAGAATTAATTTTTTTTATGAAGTGTTATTCACTGATGATTTATAATATACTTGTGGAGTAAATCGACACAATCTTCATCATTACTCTGACACAAATCCGAAGTTGTTTCAAGAGGAAGATGATTAACAGCGTTTAAAGTAAAATGGCACTGAAATATGCGGAGAATATATTAAAATTATTAAGTGAAAATCATAACCGAGCTTTGTGTACACTTCCATATACAACAAGGTGAACTTGCAGTGCTGATCAGCAAATTAAACGTTATTAAATGGACATTTCGCCAACTAAGTTAGCATCATCAGGAGATGATTAAAGCTGAGTTGTAACTACCTACTTATGACGCCAACTTGATTGACGAAACGCTCATCGATTAATACATAAATGAAGGTAGGTTTTTAATTGAAAAAAAAACTTTACGAAAATATTTTACAAATATTTATAGAAGAAATAAACACATAACTTTAAACTTATTAAATATTTATAAACATTCAATACAAATTTTTGGACGGATTGAACGTTTATTTCCTAACCGAGTGACTTTCGCTTTCTATATTGGCAACTACAGATTACTTTATTATCATTTTTAGCTAGTTAATTATCGATTTCATTGCTAAATTAAAAAAATGTTACGTAACACGATCGACCATATTATAAATTAATATCTTCAAGCTGTTTACATAAAAATTATTAATTTAAACACAATTTACGATATATATTAAATGAGGTTTTAAACGACCAGCCAGCTATTCAACACGGATACGAAAGGCAAACAAATGAATTTGAAATAGGCGCGGCTGCGTTAGTAAACATTTTTAAAATACGTTATTGCATAATTTAAAGGCTTATTATACCAAATTAGGTCATCAAAAACCTGAAACATGTAGAAGATAGATGTGGTTTAATTCTGTCTCGTGAAAATTTGCCACAATGAAATTGTTTATTTTTTACTTTTCCGCAATCAACTATACTAGCGGAAATGTAATGTAATCGTGTGAAGAAAATGGAAAAAAAACGTTTTTCGTTTATTTTTCGTATTTCGGCCTAAAAACAAAAAAAAATGATTTATAAAAAATTTTGTCTGTGTGTGTGTCGTTGTCGCTTTCGTTGACGTTGTCGTTGTCGTCGGTATTAAAATTTCTTGTTAGCACAATAACTAAATTAAATCGTGTCGGATCGATCGGGTTTTGACTGATTCTGATCGGAGACATCTCCCAGACGACACATATTGATTTTGAGGTGGATAGGACACTCCACCCTGTCCATGGGTCATGAGAAAGCACGGTGCTGGACTATTTGAGAATTTTTTTTGTTAGCACGATAACTCAACTAAATCGTGTCGGATCGACAGGGGTTTGACTGATTCTGATCGGGGATGTCTCCCAGACGACACCTATTCATTTTGAGGTGGATAGAATACACTCTACCATGTTCATGGATCGTGAGAAAGCACAATGGTGGACTATTTGAGAAATTGTTTTTCTTAGCATGATCACTCAATTAAATCGTGTCGGATCGATCGGGTTTCGACTGATACTGATTAGGGACGTCTACTAGATGACATCTATTGATTTTGAGGTAAATAAGATACACCCCACTCTGTCCATGGGCCATGAGAAAGCACGATGGTGAACTATTTGAGAAATATCGAAAAAAGTAAAACTGTCGCAAAAAACACATATTCTGCATTTATGTGTTGTTTTATTTTTTCTCGGCCACTCAGTTTTGAGATAGAGATGTTCTATGCGCGGAAAAGTCCATTTTAAGGTTTCAAAACTGTTTATTTTAATTCCAAATAACAGTATATAATATTTTGTATATGTACTTATCTATATTTGTGTATGAACATGCAAATAATATAATTGTATTTTTAAAATTTCTTCTTTCTCTGCAAATCTATGAAGATGATTGTATCATCTTCACAGATTGAGACTTCAAGTTTGTGATACGGTTATAATAATGATACAAGTATTAGTGTTTGTGATGTAATCATTATAGTTAACAAACAAAGCATTAATTGCAATATTATAGCCAAAACTTTTAGCAACTCATCACCATTCTTTAATTTCACTTTTGATGTTTCTTTATAATACAGCAACCAAAAAGTTTTGAGATAATTACCTCTTATTTAAGATTAAATAGGAGTTAGAAGAGTGTTATGAGGGGAATCATAACAGCTATTAGCATTCATTACTTTGAAAATCTTCACTTTATTATTACATTTTTTATTTTGTACGTATCACAAAAATATTGATAATATTAGCTATCACTTAAAACAAGATTTTAAATTCATCCACTTGAATTCATCTCTTTCAGCGCGTCTAGAGTTTTCTTAAAATAAAAAGTAAGGAAGTGCAAAATTTTTAAAATTGTAAATCTTCTGTAAAACTGCTGTAGTCAGTCAGAAGGATCTATAGAAAAACTCTGGGTTTCTAGAGAACAGAAGCTTAAAGATGATTTAGGAATTTAATAAGAAAAATAGGAATCATATTGTCATATGTACCACAAAAAATTGCAGCAATTCTTACATCATTCCAAAGATGAAATTATAATAAGACCGTTAACATGACACATTTATTAAAAATTCAACGCCTGTATCTGGATGAACACTCCACACATATTAAAAATGATTATAATGAAGGTAATTTTCACAGGTGTTCTCGTCTCTGCTGCTCAATTTTATTAAAGATGAACGAGTGGTTTGTTTAGATATTTCGACAGGTACCCTAAGTCTAGATAGCGCTGGAATCGATCTTCTCGATGGCATAAAACCAGATAGTCTAAAAAGGCGTAACTTGGAAGCGTCGCCTTATTTGCTGCAAATTTGGCAAGTTCTCAAAATATACTTACAGGGTGAATGGAACATAAAGATATGTGCCAAGATGCTGCAGCAGTTCGTTCCAATACTTTATTATTATGCCATTTCCAGTTTTTAGTGAGTTTGGTCAATAAAACTACAATTACAGTTACTTAAATCTATGATTATTTGGTAATAATTTTTTGTAGAACACCAAAATCGTTCAGAAGTTGATGGCTTAAAAAAAGTTGTTGCAATGTAAGGGATTATCTAGTAGGGAAGCTGAAATATCGTTAGATCAGTTTTCATCTTCGTCAAACAGTTTACACAGGGAGATTTAACTCTACCGTCAAAGCCTAGAAGACTCTATTTTGGTCCTAATGAAAATTTTAATAATCGTATTTCTCCAAGGGTGCAACCGCCATACCACGTTGAAAATACAGATTCTCGTCTGGTCGCCGAAGTCAAGCAACGTTGGACGCAGTTAGTACTTAGATGGGTTACCGCTTGAGAGCACTGCGTGTCGTTGCCTTTTTGAGACTGCGTTGCTGCTGGGTGGATTGAATAGCCCAGTAGTACTGTTGCCGGTACCAAGCCCGGAAGAAAGAGGAGGGTTGTAGGGCTAGGTTAGCAAGCCTACCCTCTGTAAAACAGAATACCAACTCAAAGTACCTATGTTTATCGAAGAAGGAACATCATAGATCTATTGTAGAAGAAAAAAGAAGAAAAAGAAGTATTTTTCCAGAAGAGTTGTCTAATTTCTATAAATTGAACATATTTTATAGAAAACATTGCATATTTTGGAAGAAAATCTAAATAAATACAGAAACTATAACTACATATTGTACTTTTGACTCCATATTGTACTTGTAAGTGACGTTCATACCTCCGGGGGCCTATTTTCTTTACCGACTATATAGTTATTCATATCGTTGGTCTGTAAAATATTCGTAGTATTAGAACTTAGTCGCCGTATTAATTTTTTTCCAGGCTCTTAGTATATTGTTGAATATTAACTGAAATTCTGCCTCCTACATACTCATCCACTTTTGTGGATATTAAGTGTGTGCCGCAAATGACCAGTTTAACCTACCAATATCTACAGCATCTACACCTATCTGCAATATCTACAATACTACCAGTATCTACAGCTTAATACATTCACATCATTTAACGGAAAGTCCGCCTCTTTCAGAAATAAAATTCCTATGTATTATCTGTAATATTTCCTGGTAATACTGAATTCGTCGATCTATACCGACCTTGCTTGTTTTGTAACATTTTAATTTTGTACACATGGTATTTGTCACTGTTCATAATTCTGTGAACTGAAAAATAAAACATCACTTTCATTTGCTAGCCTACAAGTCTTCCAATGCCAATTTTCATCAACGGGCAATAAAAAGTTTAAACAATAATTATCGTTCACAGATCTGGTAGGTGTAGGTCTCAAAAAATCTTTAACAGAATCATGCTCTCTAAACTTATCTTTAATCTTACTCACTGTAGATTGACTTGTTGAGCACACTGCAAACTAATTTTGTTAGTTTTATTATTTCTTTTTCGGTTACCACCTTTAATTATTCAAGTCACTCACAAGTTTGACCCAAAGTATTTATTCATTCCTTAATGTTTTATTTCTTGTCAAATACAATATTAAACAAGTAAAATATTTCGCATCTTCTAAGTATTATTTTAAATATAGCACCATATATAGTATTTCTATTCAAATATAAATAAGAGTTATTGTTTTTTAGATTTATTGAAGACCAAAGAAATAACCAAAAATATTTTATTTTTCTGCATAGTCTCTTCCTTTGCTTACATATGTATCCCATCGAATTAGAAGTTTCTTTATACCATTACTGTGAAAAGAGAGAAGGCAAGTCTAATCGGTAATGGGTACGAACGCATTCACCCCGCCCTAACCGTTGAAAAGCTGTCCCCTTAAAGACCCTTTTAACGGTCCAAACATGTTAAAATCACATGGCGATATGTCCGGACTGCATGGTAGGTATTCAAGGATCTCCTAGAAGATTTCCTCCAATTTCCTATTTGTTTGGTTTGACGTATGGGGCCTGGCATTATCGTGAAGCAAAATTACGTCCCTGGCAGGTTGTCGTCATCTTTTGCTCCGAATTGAATTCGGGGGTATATCATCTAAATCGGATTTGATTCCCCACGGATTTTATTTGGCATTTGTCCTGGAGCAGCGTACCGTGTACGGCACTGATGATAACTAATAAGTTATGTTGAAACAGCTGTCTGTCGTTCGGTTCCCATCTGGGACAGATTTTGAATCCTACCCGTGGCCGGTTTTCTTTTCTGAAACCTTGCTGATCGTGCAGTAATACGAGAAAGGGGTCGAGGATCGCTATTAGGTATAATTCAATGCCTGGCGGAGCTTTAGCCCGAGGAATAGTTGTTTACTATAGAGATTATGTAATAGCCTTGCTATTCGGGGACTATAGTTTATTTCATCGCTATTTGCCAAATAAAAAATCTCAAAACATATCGTGGCTTGTTTTGTGGCTAGGCTCAGGTAGACTGTTCCGTTTACCGGCAAGATAAGAGAGTTTTTTATTTGGCAAATAGTAATGAAATGAATGATATTTGATAACCGCTTTGCGGTTTGGTGGTTCCTTTCTCGATTCCCGACTTATAAGTTACTGCAATACTAACGTTCTCAGGGCTGCGTCAGCGACAATTCTCGCTTCTCGTTACCCTCTCCTACAGTGTCCAGTTTATATTTGAAAGCCCCTCGTATGATTAATATTTACAGTTTTTGCTTTAGTCTTAATTGCACGACACACTTTGAACTGCACTATTAAGAATATGGAATTTATTTCGGACGTTTCCGATGCGCTGTTTTTAATATAGCCCAAATAACGTGTGTATCTATCTACTTCTTTTATGCCTACGCCTCTGTATCCGCTACGACGTGAATAGTTCCCCTCATTAAATGATATAGAGCCGAACTATTACATTATTCATGTTTTAAAAATCCACTTCACCCATAACGCCCCCCGTGCAATTCCAGCATTTCATATTGTCAGAAGCGAACGATATTAATGGTCCCGTTCAATTTTTTTTATCCGTTTCGCGTTCACCGTACCGGAATAGCAAATTATATCACAATTCCTCGTACGTCTTGTGAATACTAATACGAGTTTTATTGTTGTTTATCTTCGGTTTTTTTGTCCGTTGCATTCCGTATGATTGATGACCGTTATGTTGTGTAACATTGGCGGGATGGTTAGTTCGTGAAAAATGTAGAAACGCCGGCTGAATTTGATCGGGACCGAATTAGAGTTTAATTTATTTTCGAGCGGGCTCGTCGGACACCGCTGGGGTGCTATCCCGTGCGAGGATGTGCAATAAACTAGCAAAAAATTTGCATACTTATATTCCTTAAGTGATCAAGATTGATTCGATTCCAGTTGAGCCGATCGCTGCTCGTAAGAATCTTCTATAAATAGATGATTAACGTTGTGCGTAAATGTAAAATTTATTGTCTAGTATTCCAAATGTTATTAATGAAACTGTGCACTCTAGAGGAAGACTACGAATTATGTATATCGTAAAAGTTAACATCACGCACCATTACAGAATTATCCGTGGTAAAAATAGTACTGATTTAACGATTTTGTTGCTGTTTAGGGTAGTTTCTCCTGAAACCCACTTTTCTATAGAATTTCATCAAATTTCGAGTACCGTGGAACGGGGCGACTTTTAATTCGCGAAGCGACTTTGATCAACGCGAAGTAAATACCTACTCCGCCAGTTAGCATGCAGAAGACATAAACTATTAACGACAATGTTTCTGGTTAAACTTCTAAAAGGAGGTCTCTACTAGACTCATATGTTTACAATGCCATGGAATTATTATATAGTTTACAGCGGCTATAGTAGAGGAACGTATAATTGGGTGTATAATTTAGTGACAGGAATAAATGTAGCTCTATCTTTGGTATGTAATTTTTTTAAATTTAAGAAGTGTTGTAAGAGTAGATGTCTTTAGAAGTCAGGTTCATTACTTCATCTACGAAATTAAGTTTTATGGAATAGTTCAGTTAGGAAAAGGTGTTTTTCGTCGAGGGGTCACTTTGATTGCCTGCATAATTCAGCATAAAATCAACGAAACAAAGATTATTAGGGCCGTTCGTTGCTTTATCTGCATGTTATCTAACGTAACATTGTATAATATATGTTGCTGTGAGTTATTGTTTTTTTCTCAGGGTTCAGATTGGTACGAACCTATAAAAATTATTGGCAACAAGAACCTATAGGAATTATTCCACATACAGTTTTGAATAAGCTATAAGAAATATACCAGATGGGCATTTATCTATCCGTACAGCTCCTAGGCAGTATGGAGTCAGTTTTGGGACTCCATATAATCAATATTATTGAATACATATTCAAATCACTGAAAGTTGATAACTATGTTCTAGCTAAATTTTTAGTAAGAAAGAGAAAGTACACTTACTTACAAATATGTTTGTCTTTTTAAGGAAATTGAAGATGAGTGTAATATTAAAGTCATGTGTATGATATCCTATTATGCAAAAAATAAATTTAGAGCCATTAAAGATGATACCTCTTTCATAGATATAAAGGATATAATTAAAATTCTTCCTTGCACAGTAGTCGTGGAAGATGACAATAAAATAACTTACTTGTTTAATACAATTTAAGCCTCTTTTATATTAAAAGAGGCTTAAATTGTACTATTTTAACTCTCATTATTTGTAATATTTTGTTATTTTTATCAAGAAAATAAACTCAATGTTATTTTCGTATACAGTGTATGGTTATTTGCATTTATTTATTGTTTGCGATCAATACATACATAAAAATAACACGTTTCTTCTTTTCCTTTTTTTTTTTGAAACAAAATTTGTATTTGTGAAGCATACATGAAGGGCGAATTTGATTTCTGTACTAAAATAAAGAGTTGATCGAAGTAGCCCCACTCGAAGTCCAAGATTAATCAGGTAGTTTTTATTTTTTTAAGCTCGCATTGTAGTAAGAAAAAATCTTATTTTTTACCTTTTACCTATTTTTTACCTTGAAAGTATTAGTGGGTGAAATTTAACCCATATTTTTTTGATAATCGTATATGCAATATTTAACAAAATACAGCAATTTGAATCTCGATTTTGATCAAAGTAATCCCGTTCCACGGTACACATAAAAAATAATCACCCCGAAGGAAATTGCTTAAATGAAAAATGTTTACTCGTACAATAAAGGAGATATTCACCAACAAAGTTGGAATTTTTTTCATGGTTTGAATGTATCAGTTGACTAAAAATTGCACATTTTGCATCATAACTTGAAAACTTTTCTATACATTTTCTCCAAAAACTACATTCTATCATACTATCTATATATTAGTTTATTACGAATATTTTTAATTAACAAAATCGGTTGTTGTCCGATTTGTTGAAAAGATAAACATTTTTAAAATATGCTAGTTTTAGCTTTGCTTGGTAAGTGAACTGAATTGTCAAATTGGGAACTTGACAATTGAAGACACCGGTGCAATAAGGAGGCAACTCCATTTTAGCAATTTTTTCAAGAGAAGCAAAAAACTGTTTTACTACGAATTCTTCTAATTTATAGGTTTTATTCTTATGGAGGATTAAACTCTAGTACTTAATACATAATATATTCACAAAATACGCTTTTTAAAAATTTCATTAGATAACAATATCAAAAAGAAAACAGAGCTGTCCCCTTTTTGCACCGGAAAGTAAAAAAAATGTCAAACACAAATTTCAATGCAATTTATTAACAAGATATTATCAAAAGTAATAAATAAACACAAACTAATCATCTGTAAAGCTATCTTCTTCTGGCTGAATAGGTTCTTCTTCTCCTTGACACTTCAGTCGGTCATAAAACCACATACAGTCAGAAGGTACATGTTTTGTTGCATGTTCTTGCACCAGAGGAGTAATCACCAGGATTAAGAGTAGAGGAGTAATGTAGAAGGAGGTAAAGTCACGTTACGCAATGTTTCTGAAGAGTGAACAAGTCCTTAAGTAAGGCACTGACCGAACAGCTACATTCCACGCCTTTTGCTGTGTACTCCATGACACGATAAGAAGATATAGGACCACATTTTTGTTTTCTTGGGTTTGACATGCAGTTGGCCACTTGATCCAGTTGAAATGACCACTGAAGTTCAAAATCATTTCTTGGGAAGCTGGAACCACTATAAATTTGCGGCACGTACTTTTTACCAGTGCAACCCATTCTTCTGGCAACACGATCCTTTCCCGTTTCCTTTTCGATCAATCCGAAGCTCCGATCACGTCTCACGAGGCAGGAAACTATGTCCTGGTTCTGGATATCTGTGTATAATTTTATCACATCTATTAGTAAAAGGTGGTCCAACCAAAACGCACGATGTTAATTGTAAATAAAACAAAAAATTGTCAGAAAATTATCTTAATATTTTTTATTATGATAGAAGGATCTATGACAATTATGCGTAAATCAAAGTATCGGCCAAATGCTCGCCACGGCTTCGGTGGCATACCTCTATCCGATGGTCCATATTTTCAATGACTGAGACATAATTGAGGTTCAATGTCGTTAATGTACCGAATTATCTCATCCTTTAGCTCTTGAATTGTTCTTGGCTTATTGACGTACACTTTTTCTTTTAAATATCCCCATAGAGAGAAGTCCAACGGTGTCAAATTACATGATCGTGGCGGCCAATTAACATCGCCACGACGTGAGATAACACGGCCATTGAATTTCTCGCGCAAAAGTGCCATTGTTTCGTTGGCTGTGTGGCAAGTGGCACCATTCTGTTGGAACCACATATCGTCCAGGTCCATATCCTCAATTTCTGGCCACAAGAAGTCCGTTATCATCTCGCGATAGCGAGCACCATTCACGGTAACTGCTTGGCCGACCTCATTTTCGAAGAAGTACGGCCCGATGACGCCGCCAGCCCATAAACCGCACCAAACAGTCACTATTTGTGGATGCATCGGCTTTTCAACAATCACTCGTGGATTCTCATTTGCCCAAATGTGGCAATTCTGCTTGTTAACGAATCCATTGAGGTGAAAGTGTGCCTCGTCGCTGAAGATGATTTTCTTTGTAAAGTCACCATTCACTTCTGTCTGTTTAACCAACCATTCGGCGCATTGACGACGCTTGAAATGGTCAGTATGCTTCAGCTCTTGAGTCAATTGAACCTTGTAAGCGTGTAAATTCAAATCTTTATTCAAAATTCGCATCAGTGATGTTCGTCAGATGTTCAATTGTTGGGCACGACGACGAGTCGAGGTTGACGGCTCTTCTGCTACACTATCGCGAACAACAGCAATGTTTTCCGCAGAACGAACTGGGCGAGCATGCACAGGTGTTTTCTCATTTTCTACAGACCCGGTTTGCTGAAATTTGCGCACAATTCTCCCGATTGTGGACACATTTGGTCGATTATGCTGACCAAAAAAGTCACGAAGTGCACGAAATGCATTTTGATTTGAACGCCCATTTTCGTAAAAGGCTTCAACAATCTTAACGCGCTGCTCAATTGTGTACCTCTCAATGGTTGAATTTGTCAAACATTGAAACAAAGAAATGTCAAATTAAGTTGGGCAAAAAACTTGACGTTAAGGTGTTACTCACAATTAACATCGTGCATTATGGTTGGACCACCCTTTATTTGCAAGTGTCTAAATATACTGAGCCAAGACTTACAATTTATTTTGTGAGCTGCGGTTATCAGAATATAGATATAATTTTGTCACTGTTGATGCTACAAAATTTTCAAGAAAATAATGTAAAAAACTTACTACATCATTAGCTCTTTTCCTGACTATGGTTTCATCGTACATGGAAAAGTACGATTTTCCAGAACTGGCTGCATAGACCCAAAAGTTGTATTCCCACATTTGCCTTCATTCTATTCCACATTTGCCACATTCTATCTTCTCATGCACCTGTTATTCAGTTATTAGATTCCTTTTTACTTCTTCATTCTTTTTCGCTGATATGAGGTTGTCCAGTCTGTCTGACAAGTGTCCGACCGTGGCTTTCCAAATGAGTAGGTGTTGTATCCGAGCGGCTAAAGTATGAACTATTCATTCCGTGCAAAAACGAGGCAGCTCCGGAGCTGCCCCCTTTTTGCACCGAATAAGAAGGCATCTATATATTTATTATATTTCCCTTGCGAGTTAACGGAGCTGTCATTTTTTCATTGATCGATAGAGCGCCTTTTGATTACCTTATAGCGATTTAAAACGAAAAATCGTAAATATATGAAGCTGCCTCCTTTTTGCACCGGTGTCTTCAATTAGCATCTGACAACGCAGTGGCATGTATTTTACCAGTGGCTACTCAAGTATCTTATTACTGCACATTCGTCACAAACAATATCTATAATTGAATTTAGTCCTAAACAGCTTTCCCTTTTTATTTTTTCAAGTGAAAGAACATTTTTACATTCACAATATCTTAATTTTTTGCCACGCCCGCTCAATTCAACAATACGTCGTCCAATGCTTAGGTTACTTTATTTACTTTTCGCAAGATTCCTTTTTGGTGATACAATTTAAACGTTTCTATATTACTTTCCACTTTGTAAATTTTCTTTTATTGTCCCGCAACTGATTACGACAAAATTTCATTTTTCATATTTCTATAAATTTCCTTTCACGCTCCGAAAAAATTTACAAAGTCAGGTTAAGTATGAGACATACATAATCACAAATCACAACAGATTAAAATACGACACAACGCAACGCTGCCATGTCTTTAGTTTCAACTAATAAACATGTAGTTGTGTATACGAGTATACGCATACATGCAGTGTCTGAACACTAGACTACTCGTATTCCAACTATTTTACCCAGGCATTTATTTTTGGACCTGAAGGTACCGGAAAAACTACCTTAAATGAAGTTGAATATACTTTACAAACTGCTCATCAAGAATAGGAAAAATATTATCTAGGTATGCGTAGAAGAAAGAGTGAGACAGAATTCGGAGGGAAAAGGATGCACTTTACGCGCGGCCAGATCGAACTCTGTGTACATTCACATTCAATATACATTCATCGATATTGACTCTGTAAAGGTCTCAATTGAACTGAGTAAAGACCAGGCTATTTACTGCGCACCTCGTGGTCGGTCCGATATTTCAGTTTTAAGACTTCCTATTCTTGATGAGCTTGTATGTAGTAAAAGTTATATTTCAAAAGAAAAACGAAACGTACATACGTCTTATAAAGGGGGTCCAACCATAATG
This sequence comes from Rosalia funebris, assembly GCA_037954035.1. Taxonomy (NCBI): domain Eukaryota; kingdom Metazoa; phylum Arthropoda; class Insecta; order Coleoptera; family Cerambycidae; genus Rosalia; species Rosalia funebris. Next base: position 41,514,745 of record JAZFAV010000015.1, read on the forward strand.
CAGGATGTTAATTGTGAGTCACACCTTAACGTCAAGTTTTTTGCCTAACTTAATTTGACATTTCTTTGTTTCAGTGTTTGATAAATTCAACCATGGAGAGGTACACTATTGAGCAGCGCGTTAAGATTGTTGAAGCCATTTACGAAAATGGGCGTTCAAATCAAAATGCATTTCGTGCACTTCGTGACTTTTTTGGTCAGCATAATCGACCAAATGTGTCCACAATCGGGAGAATTGTGCGCAAATTTCATCAAACCGGGTCTGTAGGAAATGTGAAAACACCTGTGCATGCTCGCCCAGTTCGTTCTGCGGAAAACATTGCTGTTGTTCGCGATAGTGTAGCAGAAGAGCCGTCAACCTCGACTCGTCGTCGTGCCCAACAATTGAATATCTCACGAACATCACTGATGCGAATTTTGAATAAAGATTTGAATTTACACGCTTACACGGTTCAATTGACTCAAGAGCTGAAGCCTACTGACCATTTCAAGCGTCATCAATACGCCGAATGGTTGGTTGAACAGACAGAAGTGAATGGTGACTTTACAAAGAAAATCATCTTCAGCGACGAGGCACACTTTCACCTCAGTGAATTCGTTAACAAGCAGAATTGCCACATTTGGGCAAATGAGAATCGACGAGTGATTGTTGAGAATCCGATGCATCCACAAAGAGTGACTGTTTGGTGCGGTTTATGGGCTAGCGGCGTCATCGGGCCGTACTTCTTCGAAAATGAGGTCGGCCAAGCAGTTACCGTGAATGGTATTCGCTATCGCGAGATGATAACGGACTTCTTGTGGCCAGAAATTGAGGATATGGACCTGGACAATATGTGGTTCCAACAGGATGGTGTCATTTGCCACACAGCCAACGAGACAATGGCACTTTTGAGCGAGAAATTCAATGGCCGTGTTATCTCACGTCGTGGCGATGTTAATTGGTCGCCACGATCATGTGATTTGACACCGTTGGACTTGTTTCTTTGGGTATATTTAAAAGAAAAAGTGTACGTCAATAAGCCAAGAATAATTCAAGAGCTAAAGGATGAGATAATTCGGCACATTAACGACATTGAACCTCAATTATGTCTCAGAGTCATTGAAAATATGGACCATCGGATAGAGGTATGCCACCGAAGCCGTGGCGAGCATTTGGCCGATATTTTGTTTCACACATAATTGTCATAGATCCTTCTATCATAATAAAAAATATTAAAATAATTCTCTGAAAACTTTTTGTTTTATTTACAATTAACATCGTGCGTTTTGGTTGGACCACTTTATACAATAGGGTCCTTGTAATAATAATAATTAAAACATATTTCTGCTGTCAAATTTTATAGTCAGCAATCAGATGTTTTAGGTCTTGCCTCAACTCTTCTTCATAAAAAAGATAGTGCCATGCTGTCATGATTCGGTAGGTTGATAACTATGACAGGCCGATAGGAGGCAGATAGGAGTTAGTAAACGTGGAAGGTACACGATACAACATTACTATCGAATTGACCAAAGTTTGGTTGCTACAATTCGTACAGTGTGTCCAATTTTCCGTAGAAATAATGTTCCAAATTTATCAACTGTGAAAGGAATAATTGAAAATTATGATTGTACTGTTTCAGTTATGGACGTGAAACACACGAAACGGGCTCGTAGTGGTCGTTCAGAACCAAATTTCATAATAGTTCGCGAGAGTGTGGCCGAGAGTCCAGGGAGATCGATTCGTCATCGTGCACAAGAATTGGATATTTCAACAACCAATGTTTTTCACCAATCGTATTTTCACTAAATACTTGTATTTCCATACGTACACGTCCAGTTGACTCAACAACTTCAGATCATACACAGCGAAGAGAGTTCATCAATAGGCAATTTGCATGAAACTTCTATACGCCTGAAAATATATTTTTTCTGCCATATAATAAGTACTTAAGAAGAATATTATAGTCATTTTTCATGAAAATCTGTAGTTTTTGCATAATTAATAAAATTAATTCACTCATTTATGTAAACAAAGTCACGTGTTCGAAAACGCTAGTCTGATTGGTCCATGTCACTGTATGGGGAAGTATCCCAATCGTCACTGTTTTGATTTGGTTTAGTGCTAACAGTTTGTAAAATATGTAACAAGTGCGTTTTATAAAGTGCCTAACGGTATGGAGCCGATAAAACACAAATTTTATAAGTATTGCATCGTGCCAATGTGTACAAATACTATGGTATCAACGCCCGAAAAATTGTTCTTCTCGATTCCCAAAGAGGAAAAAATGCGGAAGAAATGATGCGTAGCAATGAAAAGTGACGAAAGAAAAATATAAAGCAATCAAGTTCGACGGATCTATATTGTTATGAGGATCATTTTATTGTGAGTACCTAATAACATTTATTTGTTTTGGATGTATTTGTACATAACCCCACTTTCACGTTGTATGCTGTTTTCATATTACTTGCCGCATGGAATATTTAGAAAATGTTTGTTTTGAAGGTCAATAGATATACATACTTAAATAAGATTTACATTTGAATCTTTTTTTACAGTTGAATGAAGACATGGAAAATTACTGGCAATACAGACTGGCTGGAAATACAGACGTTAAGTTTGAAAAAGGGCAAACTGGGGGCCATAGTCTACACACAATTGTTCAATATTAATAATAATAAATAGATTCGCACACCGAAAAAGGAATATTTCACGAAATTACACTAAACGCCCATATATCTCTTAACAAAATAATACAGTGACGTCACGTGACAGCCATTTGCATTTCTTGTGTTTACGCGCGCCGATAATAATTTCAAATTTCATTTATTTATTTTGTATCTATTATTGCACAAAAAGTGATAAATTTAACGCTGTATGGATTCAATGACCTATAAAATGTTTTGACAACATAATTAAAAATCATGCAAACTGCCTATTGGATCATTGAAGAAGAAGTGAATGCCGATTTTGTGGACAAAATCATCTTCAGTGATCATTTATCTGAAGGAATCATTGGACCATTGGAGGCAGGTAATACGTTAACGATAAATGGTGAACGTTATCGTGACATTATAACCAAGTTCCTTATGCGTCAATTGGAAGATATTGCTCTCGAAGACATGTGATGTCAGAAGGACTGTACCACTTGCCATACCACCCGTGAAACACTGACGGTTTTGAGCAAGTATTTTCCTGGTCGTGTCATCTCACGTTTTAGTGACCAGAATTGGCCGCCATGATCTTGTGATTTAACACCTATGCACTTTTTTCTGTGGGCAATACCTTATCGAAAATTTCACCAGGAGAGTACTCGTGTGCCACCAAAGCCGTGGCGGCCATTTACCATTTGTATTGTTCCATACATAATTGTCTTTGATTTTGAAATCTTGATTCTTTATCTCTCTCATTTGATCACCCGATGTTTCTATCCAAGTTTATAAGTATCTAATGCCTCCACTTTTCCTATGATGGTATTCGCTGCTGTCAGCTTAATCTGGCTCAATCTGGTAAAGATCAACTGATGTGTTGAATGATTTGGCAAGGTCAAAGAACACAGCCAGTGCTGCAATTGCATTATCGTATTTTTTTGTTATAAAGTTCATTTGTTAAACAAATAATAGCATCTTGCATGTATTTATTCTTTTCAAATCCACTACCACATTGACGACCTGGTATTACATATATTACAGAAGCCTTTCTTAACGATAATTTAAACAAAGAACTCAGACTGGTGAAATCCTATCGTCACCCAGTTCACTGTACTTACCGAGCTAGAGAAATTGTACATTTTTATTCACTTTACATGTATTGACAGTCCTCGAATTGTGTGACGTAATTATTTAAATTGAGGCTACGACGAAAATGGCAAATATTTCAAGTTTCTCCGGGACCTGAATTATAAACGTCGAGCTAAGCTACGGAGAGATAAACCGGAGGCCTCCTGGTGATTAACTTCCTTATTGGAGTTTTAAATCTTCCAAGTTTCAACGACGGTTTCTACCTTGATCCTCGAACTGGGTAAACTTTTAATTGTGGATAACTGTGGCGCACTTAAAATTTGCATGAATTGCGGTACAACTTGGTGAAATGCATATCGTTGAAGTTAGTTTCACTTTACAAAGAAAGAAGGAATTGTTTAAATAATTACGTTAATTATTTTAGTTTATTTGAATTTCATTTTGAATAGCTACATGAATAAATATTTTTTATTCTGATACAAGTGAATTTGTCGCTTGAAAAAAGAACGATTTTGTGTAATTTTATATAAGTGAAGTGAAAACATGGGATAGAAACAGATGTATTAGTTCTCCGCACTCAACTATACTAGCGGAAAAGTAATGTAATCGTGTAGATAAAGAAAAATGGAAAAATTATTTTTCGTTTATTTTTCGTTTTTCGGCCTAAAAACCAAAAAAAAAAATGGTTTTTAAAAAATGTTGTCTGTGTGTGTGTCATTTATTAAGTTATGCTAAAGTATTCCAGGAGGAGGTGATGCCATCCATGCCTACGTACAAAGGCAACTGCTGAATAAAGTGGTTGGTAAACGCATTACCATATCCTCCGGCCTGGAGTGGATATTGAAATATTGGAAGAAGTAAATCCGTACTCCAGCGATGACTGCTTTAGGGGGAAAACAATGGGCGGTAGGCTGAGTATTGTAAGGTTTCGCAGTCCTGCCTAGAAAACTAAACCTAACCTAACCTAACCTAACCCCACGATCAATCAAAGGAAGTCAAATTGTGAACGTGGTGTTCATTCAGTTGATAATTCTCACCTTATCCATCTGCCAGGGGAAGTATCATCAAGAAATGTCGGGAATCAGGAATCTACACCAAAATAAGAAGGAACTCTATATTATCGAAACCAAATTCTCCAGTAGAAATGGAAAATATCAGCCCATAGATTATTGAACATTCAATACAAAGTGTTTAATCGCTTGCTGATCGAAATCAGATTGTCAATAAATCATATTCTGAACAAATTTAAACTATTTTCATCGAAAATAGGTCTGTCCACAAAAAAAAAATAATATTCATTAAAAGTAGTGAGGAATGAAGCTTTCGACCTAATAATAACAATCATCGAACTTTGCGCGAAAAAAACTCAATCGTAAGCACAACAGCGGCCGTAGAAATTGCATGCTTTATTTGAATCGGATAAACGCTGTGTCATTGATGCGACGTCACATACTAGAGTCCGACAGGTGCCGAATTAGATCATATGCTGTATACTGCGATTTCTGCGTTAGGTTTATTCCCGGTCGTTCTCGTTAGAGCAAAGTCTGCGTTAATCGTAGTTTACGTATAGTAAGTACATTGTTGTCAAATATGGAGGAGGGTTTCCAGAAAGGAGATTCACATAATTTGCCAAATGTAGACGTGATTATGGTATCAAATTTTCTCGTGTCAAATACTGATTTTAACCAGCCACAATCCAGGGGTGTGAAAGCTAGTCGGTAAGTTCGTATAATATGTCGTTGTTTTCTTTATCATGTATTTAATTAATTTTTGTTTTGTAATTTATTGTAAGTATACTATGATAACACGGAATAATAAAAACTATAATAAATGAGTATTAAAATTTATGAAACGTCAATCATAAGTTTTTTTATGTCATATACTTACGTATATAGGGTGTTCTTAACTAGCGCCAAAAATTTTAACAATAAAATGTTTAAATAATTTCATGATATACCCATTCAAGATTTTTTAACTCGTCTCTTAAACGATAATACAGGATGTTGAGGTTCCATTCTAATTTTAAATAATGAATTGTCTTTACTTTTTTTCTTTAACAAGGAATATATTTGGATATCACATATTCCATTTTGCTTTAAAGCTTATTTTCGGTGATATTCACAAAATAAAAACATTAGTTTTTTTAATATTAACAGTAAGTAACTACTTAGTTTTTCTATTGTAGTTGTTTTTATCTGAACATTCTATTGCTGAAATTTTTTAGTTTTAGTAAAAACACCTTATATGTAATGTTTACTGAGCTTAAAGTAATATTTTCACACACTTAGTTCCTACATATTTTTTGTAGCTCTGGGAGGGAAAGCTATGGAGATTCAGCTGTAGGTTACATTCAAGTTAAACGCGAGGGTAACAGATGTCTAGTAAAAGCAAGAATTTGTCCAGAGCACAAGGTCAGAATGAAGCCTTACTCTATTAGTGCCATCATTGATGAAGAGATGGAAATGGTTGAAGAGGTGAGATGCCTTGATTGTGCTGCAGACGCTAGGGGATACAAGCATGCATGGCTTTCTTGATGTGGTTACATCGTCGATCAGAAGAACCAGCACCTACCACAGTAGTTTGCTACTGGAAAAAATCAGTTTTATCGCAGATAGGATCTGCAGTTAAACTAATTAAATCCGAAAATATCGGAAGAGCCTTAAAGAAAACTCGTTTCAACATTCCAAATACCGACGGTTTTCTTAATGAAGTTTTATAAATGACTGCAGTAGAAAAAAAATTATGTATGTCCATTACTTTTACATAACAGTCCAGTAAGTGATATCAAGAAGTTGTCCATTCATCACTTACTAGAACATTTTATAAAAAGTGGTCTTAACCAAACGCAGAGGTATTTATTAATTTTTGTAAATTTACTTTAACCAAAGAGGGAATTGAAAATGCCAGCAAACTTAGCCGTACTCAAAGTGAGGACTCGCTGTGGCTTGAGCTTCGTTATGGTCGTCTAACCGCTTCAAAATTATACGAAGCTGCTGCTTGCAAAACAGTGAATGGTAGTTTGGTAGCACAAATCATGGGCGTTTCAAAAAAATTTGACGCCCCAGCTATGAAAAGGGGAATAAATTTAGAAAAAATTGTGATTAACGAACTGAGAAAAAAGCTCAACATAGACGTAAAGCATGTTGGGTTCATTATTTTAAAGGAGTATGGAATTATAGGGGCTTCACCCGACGAGGTGACAGAAGATTTGGTTGTTGAAATTAAATGTCTCATTTCAGAAGAATCATTATCGCGGTATGTTAATACTAAAGATGAAACAGCAAAAAAATATTTTCGTAGGCGTCCTTACTGATGTACTTGTGCATCCAGGCACAACCACACCACTTTCTTGTCACCATATTAATTTCTTGAAATTAACATTTACACAAAGGAATTCATCTACAATAAATATTGGCACAAATAATTGTCCCGACGCGAGGCGTAGCTCATAAAAGACAAAACTTACGACATCCAGTCCGGCGCATAGTCTAGTATGTGACGTCACCCGCCTAGCCTCGGTCTCGGGAGCGTTTTCTAGCCTCGACGCGTTGCGGTAATTGCTATTACGAATAACGCAGAAAGTAATTGACTATTTTTTTTTTACTTTTTATGGGTTTATAATACCCATAAATCTATCATTTTCAATTGAAAAAAAATTTTTAAGTCGTAGACCTATTTAAGTCGTATATGGAGCAATGTCTTTATAGAAAATAGAGATTGTTTTTCTTCAGACTTTCTTTTAAAAACATTTATTATTTACCATATTATCACTATGCTGTACAAAAGTTCTGCTACAGATAAGAACATTATTTATATTCTAATTTTTTTTAAATTATTTTTCTGAAAAGCCTTCATTCGTAATACTAACCTGTTTTACTCAATGTTGTAATAAACAATTCCATATGATGATAAATTCTGACTATATAAATAAATAAAACTTTATTTAAATTGTTACCTTATGACAATATCTACGGAATGATATGTTTCGTGCAAGAGCAATAACGACAAGGATTTTTTTTAAATAGATGTCTGAGTAATGGAAACCTGTTGCAACACAATACAAATTCGTAATTACCAAATGATAATTAATTACTCTTCAACCGCTATTGACGGGTATAATATCACGGCATGTCTATTATTAAATTTCTCTTATTTAAAATAATTATTAGTAGGACAACTGAGAGGCTGAAGTCTTCTAAATGCTTAAATTACATTATAGGTACAAAGTAATGACAGCAGAAATTGCAAATGAGGTCAACTCGGTAAGACAAAATCTATATTAATTAAAGACGGTCATCGGATACGCTCCTTAAATAATTATCAACAATAATGAATTGAGGATATCCATCGTTCCGCGTTTAATTAGAAAATGGTTAACATTATTTTAATCGGAACTATTTACCGTTTATTATACATTCTGATATCATAAATTCATAATGTGGGTCGTGTAGAATTATATATGAGAATACTAAACTATGATTTGTATAATGATTATTGCGTGTGCGTCACAGGTAACAATCGTATGAATCAATCAACTGACATTTTTGAACAGCGTCATACCGAAAGCACATTTTAGGATAACAGTTAATACAATACAAATTCGTCAACCTATGACAGAGTAATGAAAAGGTTCTCCACAAAAACATTCAATGGAAGTGATATTTCCATCACAATAAATGAAATAAATTCAACAAAAATCAAAATAAATGAAACAAAAATTAAATAAACATCACAGAAATATTAAGACACCAATGAATCGAATTATACAATAAAGCTAAGACGTGACTTCATAATTACATTTTGTTCGGCAAATTGTTAACTGTCCATGCGTACGTAGTTGATTGAAACATATGTCGCTAGACATAGGTACGTGCTGGTAATTGTGGCATATTAGTAACAATTGCGAGTGGTGTAGCATGTGATCCGTGCAACGTCACTAAAATGATACACACACAAAGATCCATTATACAAATTGTAAATACTATATCATAATTTAGGGATACTATTCAGGTTCTGACTTATTCTGATAAATAAGAATGCTAGCCCATGTCTCCCAATTTTGACTTTTATTTTATGAGTATGAGGAAAAGGACAGAATTATTCAGGTCTTGTATTGTGACTCACATAATAGAAAATAGTAAAATATCAACAGTTACTATGAACAATAAACAAATTCCAAAAAGAGGGTAAACACTTAACTTCTTCCAAATACAAGTGCGTTACTTGTATTTGGAAGAAAATGAAACAAAAGGAAAGACAGTGGCGAAGCGTCGATTTAAGCTGAGGGTAGGCTGTCCTGAATAGTTGAATCGCAAAAACAACTTACCTATATTTTTTTGTACATCAATTCCATTCGCTGTGTTTCCTTTTCTGCAAAAAAATCTATGGTTCTTGAAATAAATTGGTAGGTTTTGCTGCTTTAATTTTTCAGTTTATCTTCTAAAGATAAATTATTAACATAACCACTCTTATTAATTAAAAACTCTAATGATCGATCAGGCTAGCTAAATTGCATATCATTTTTCGCGTACTCCCTCCCCCCCCCCCCCCCCCCCGTGCACCGCGGATCTCTCTATAAAGTCCGTTAAATCCAAGGCAGTAGAGTCAGTCCAGGCTCTCAGTGCGCAGGCCTGCCAAGGCTTGCGCACTGCCTGTTGCTCGTTGCCTGTTGCCTGTTGCCTGTTGCTCGCATACCGGCGCTTCAGTTTAAATGGAAATAGGTATGATAATATGAATAGAAAATGTTTATCATTTTGGCAAAGACAAGTGGAAATATAAAAACGGAGTCTACCATCTAAAATATATAGGGTAGGCTGCGCCTTACAGCCCTAATGGACGTTTCGCCACTGCAATTAGGCCCTAAATGAAAACAAATACTACTGGCTCCTATGAAGAAAATCACAGCTCTCACTTCACAATGAATTATTGGCATACAGTGTCATTACATATGTCATGTGATGACATACAGCTCCACTATAGTTTTTTACTTTCTGATTCATTTCGAGTTTCTCAAATTATAAATGACGATTTAAAAAGAATTTTTGATTTGACATAAAATCAATTTAAAAATTACATTAATTATAAATGCTAATAAAAGTCAAAATATCGTTTTTGGTATACCACATCAATTCTACAATACGAATGAATTAAATATTAAAACTAATGATGATGTAATCGCTTTAGCTAATGCTGTAAAATCCCTCGGGATTTCATTTGATTGTAAATTAAAATTTTCTGTCATATCAGTCTTACATATATCTAAGAAATAATTTTTCTCCTTAAAATAGCTGTTTTTTTCAAACATCTTTAGACAGAAGTATTAAAATTTTAGTGAAACCATGGTTTTATCTCATTTCTATATATATATATATATATATATATATATATATATATATATATATATATATATATATATATATATATATATATATATATATATATATATATATATATTGTTGAATTTGTCTTAAATATTATAAAAACCAATACACATAACTATTTATATAATAAGTTAATGTGGCGAACTAAAACTCATAATAGATTGAGAGATTTAAGACAAATAGAAAATAAAATTTTCATACCTCATCGAAGTGAAATATTTAAATTTTCTTTTTTGTGTATATCAGCATATGTTGTCAATAACCTACCTGTTCAATATTACAATATATTCGTGACTACAGTCAGGAGTATGTTAAAAAGGGTTATACTTTCATGAAATTTGCAACATTTTAATATACGCCTATTTTATGTTTCATTCTTATTTTTCAGTTGGTTTATTTTAGATTGTCATGTACATATGTTTATAATAAATTAAATATATTAATTATACATATATCGTATACGCCTAGGGAGTATTGTAAATAAGCTTCGTTGATACACTCCTATTTCCTTTTGGAAGAAATTTGTACCTGTACTTTCTTCAATAAATGTATTATCAATTATTATTATCTAAGCTTTCATATGAATCTGTATTACTGATACCACTGGGGAACAGTCAATTTGTTGGAAGGAATTTAAGAATCGATGTTGAGTACATTACTGCCCCTGATGCTGAAAATGGCATTACTTTTTCTTGATTGGCTTTAGTTTCTGAAATAAACATACATGATAAATATTTATGCAAAGTAATAAAAACAAAATAAAATAAACAATTTCTCTTGTTTTTGTTGTAAAAAAAATTGTTGTACCAGTTTTGTTGTAACAGTAATTTGTTGTAACAGTAATTGGTCATCATGTGACTACTGACGATCCCACCTTCCTTGATACCTTTTTTCCATTATTTGGATATCCTGATGAAACCCTGTACCTTGTTCCTTACTATAATCTTCTAAGTTAGAAGGAAATTTGTCTAAGTACCTATGTAAAAAATGTAATTTAATAGTGATATTGGCTCCCAAATTTTTAAAATATTTTAGCATCTTATGTAAATTTGAATCTTTTATTGGTTTTAGAATTTGTGGACTATCAAAAATCCCTGCTTTCAATTTGTCCATACTCGGTGCTGGAAATGCATGGAAAATGTATTTAAAACAATCACCTGACTTGTCCAGTGCTTTTACAAACTGTTTCATTAAACCTAGTTTGATATGAATAGCTGGCATTATTATTTTTCTCTCTTTATTAATGTCTCGTGAACAATGTTGGCTTTTCCAACGATCATAGCGTCTCTCAAAGACCAAACGATTGCTGCCAATGCTTTTATTTTGTATGACTATCACATAAACAGAGGTGACAAGGATATTTGGTATATTCACTTTGCTGCCCAAGAACTATGGTAACCATTTTCAAATCGACACAAGCAAATCATGATGCTAAGTATAAGCTATTTTAGGAATCTCCATTATTTTCAGAATACTCAGACATACAAACTCGATCATTTGTGGTAACATAAAACATTTTTGTTTGTTCCCCAATAAAATTATTTGCACATTTCGTATCTATTCTAGAGTAAAAGTTATAGCTTTTACCCTATCTCAAGCTTGGATAAGAGTTTCCGCCATCAAACTACTACCAGTTATTCAATTAAAATGTAATACGACTTCCTAGTTCAGGCTATAAAGAATGCACGCAACTGCAGCTTATGCAATTTTTATTGTACCGCATTTTCGTGTTTTATTCGTATCTGTATGCTCTGAAAATAGTGTTTACTGGAGAGTAAAGTCAGATTTCTCTCCGCAGAACTATAGATTATTATAAAACATTACACCTATAGACGATAAACGTACGAAACTAGAGCGCGACTTTCCACTACCTAGCGCGAAGAAACTGCAGACGCTCGTTAAATTTTAATTAAAACCTATACGGATACGTGGAAAATAATTTCGATTCGTCGTGTACGTGGCAGTTGCAATACTGTTCACAATCCTCGTCACAGTTTATGCATACACCGAAATCGAATTTGTGAACGGGACGATTTTAGACAACTTTTTTCCAATAGCCGCAGTCATTTTATATGCATATAATTTTAAAATTTCACGTGTCATGTCGTCAGGGTACTTCTGGATGCAAACAAAATTTTGAATTGAAGCAAAATGTAATTATGGTTTTTTATTTATTATTTTTGTAAACTAGCCCTAAAGACTACGATATCAATGGACGTGACGTGATTAGAACCGAAAGGACAATTAAATTGGTACTAGAACAGTCTGTAGAAAAGAAAATTCATCCCTGCATGTCCGAATTTTCAAATCATGTTTACATTTCCAATATACAGTAAGCGGCAGACTACTAAGCGAGTCCTACGATATCTATATTATATTTGCGTGTTAAAATGGAGGAAATTTAACTTGAAATCGAAAATTATGATAAAAGAAAGCATTCAGGGTTGGCATTTAAATTTTTACCGACGACAAAGCTTGCTATTCAGAGAGAATTATCAACTACAGATCCATCATCTTCTCAGGTTATCCGTCGTTTTAATTTAAACTGTGATCCCAGTTGTATAATAAAATGAGCCAGGAAGTCAGGATATTTTGAATACGAAAAGTGCATTTAAGCAATATCACATAGAGGTCAGATTGAAATTTTCAGAAGAGTATGTTCAAAACAACAATTTTTGGGGCCATGTAATCTTTAGCGATGAAAAAAGAATTAATTTGGATGGACCGGATGAGTTTAGTTATTATTAGCATGATTTACGAAAGAAGAGAAAAATTATGTCAAGATAGGGGCGGCTGGTGTATAGGTGCTGCAGAGCTGCAGAGCTGCAGAGCTGCAGAACTGCTTAAGTCGCATTCTGCCCGCCGTCCTCTATTGAGTAGTAGACCAGATGAATTATCTGGGTCTCTACGCGAGCGCGTCGCGGTACATTGAACTGGGCCACACGAGGTAGTTCTCAGCACGGCTCGGCACACCCGTCCTCGCCCTCAACTCCCGCGACAATCCACACTTGGCGCTCGTAAATGCGCGAATTTACACGGTCAGTGAGCTGTATTTTTTCCAGCTAAGGCAACATCAGTGAATGTTTACTCCTTCCTACTCTTCGGGCGGGCGTAAATCGTACCTATTTCGTATTTCGTGTTAATTTGAGATATTAAATACTTTAGTGATTTATTATACTAATTATTAATATTTATATACTGTGATAGTGACAATGGATTTAGTTTATAATTTAGTTCATGTGAAGCGATTTTTTAAATATTCTTATGAAGAAAAAAATGATTTAAAAAACAATGGTAGGCCATTGCCCGATATTGTTATTGAGACTGCAGGTGTTAGCCGCGGAAAAGCATATAAACGTCAATTTAATAGAGACACAATTGAATTTGTGGGTGCAACAAAAAAATGCGTTATTTTGTTTTCCTTGCTTACTTTTTGGCGGTGATAAAGCATGGACGGAGGTAGGGGTGACAGATTTGGTGCACTTAACTGAAAAAATAAAAAAGCACGACAACTCCAAAAGCCATCTACATAATACAATGGAATTAGCTTTATTAGGAACAACTAATATTAAAGCGTAGCTAGATTCAGCTTATTGGATAAATGTGCAAAAGCATAATGATAATGTGACAAACAAGAGATACGTTTTGTCAAAAATTATAAACTGCATAAAGTTTTGTGGGGCCTTTGAACTGGCGCTGCGAGGACATGACGAAGCTGAAACCTCTCAAAACCCGGGGATATTTCGTGGTTTGATAATTTTTTCTGCTGAGCTTGATGTAATTTTAAGCGAGCATCTACAAAATGCTTCAGTATTTAAAGGAACCTCTACAGAAATACAAAATGATCTTTTAGACTGTATATTAAAAGTATGTCATGAAGAAATAATTAAAGAAATTAACAAACTTTCATTTTTGGCAGTTATGGCAGACGAAACAACTGATGTATCTGCAAAAAGTCAGTTAGTGGTAGTTTTAAGATATATTCTCGATGGTGAACCGATTGAACGTTTTTGGACATACCTGAAACCTACAAAATGTGACGCTGAAACTCTTTCGGAAAATATTTTAAGTGTTATAGACCCTCTAGTAGAAAATTCACCTTACAAGCCTTTTCTCTTAACCAAAGAATATGACGGCAAACATGAATGTTCTTCAAAAAGGTATTAAATTCCAAAAATGTTTCTTGTGAAAGTCTATATTTTTGTATAAACGGATTTTACATAAAAATTAATTAAATAAAATAAAAATAAAATACCAGGAAAACGCGTGACCTTGAAAATTTTCAAAATTTTCGCCTGCGGTGAAATTTTTTTGAGTTTGGATACGTTTGAAATTTGCACGCAGGCGGCTAATACCATAGGATCGGCCCTGTGCAGAGCACCCGTTTGATTTCATCACGAGCCGCCACTGTGTCAAGAAGACCTCAAACAGCTAGTTTTGTAATTATATGGGTGGATTTCAAAAAGCGTATGAAAGGCCAACTGGCATTTGCAAATGAATGCTTATCAAAACTTGTTATTACCTGAAAATTACCTGTTACTATTTCAACCCTTTACACAAAAAGAAAAAGTTCACAAAAGCTGGTTTCGGCAGTATGGAATCAACCTTATGTTGTGGTCAACATTAAGTTTTGATCTTAACCCGATAGAAAATCTATAGGGGATTATAGCAAGAGTAGTATATAATCCAACAAAGCCTTCAACTGAAAGTGTCGACCAACTAAAGCGTCGAATTTCAACTGCCTGGGACGAAATTCCAAAGGCAACTTTAAACAATTTAATAGATAGTATGAACATTCGCTTATTAAATGTAGTAAAAAATAAGGGTAAGTGGACCAAGTATTAGTCCAAGTTAAATATAAAATCATCAGTAAGTTTATAATTTTTCACGAACTACAGACCATATTTTTCATAATTCATCTGCTATTCGCCAATATATGAGATTCTAAAAACTCGTAATATAAAACACTGATTTCACGTAATGTAACACTCTAATATATTCATAAAACTGTTTTCAGTTTTGCGTTTTACTCATGACATAGTCCAAATTAAGGACGAGTCTATGATTTTTCACAGCACTGTATTTGATAATAAACTTAAAAAAATTAACACTTCATAAAAGTTGCTAAAATTACTTGTAAAATACTGAATTGCAACAATGAGCAAGTCCCGAAGCACTGACGCCCTCTTTGACTGGATCGACACGATCTATTTCGCGAAATCCATTTGTCTGATACTATTCTCGGGAAATATCGCATGAGATTATCATACGTTGTATGACCGGTAACCATTTTTTTCAAGACTCGGTCTTACTGTATTATCACTTGGTACTACTCCATGAGCAATCGCTTTAAAGAAAAGTGTCTTAGATCACAGCAGGATATCTTGATATAAATGTTATAAATCTACAATTGTACTATTTTGATCTCATAAGGAATTGTATATACACTGATTATTTATAACACTATTTTATGTTCCTATTATTCCTGTCGCGTAACGAATTTTGAACAAGCTTATTAACAGGCCATTACCGTTTATCTCGGGACCAGATGGTAAATGGAAGATTTGAGATGAATCAAGTACAGCGAATAATGGTATCTGATTTAATTACAGATTTAATCAATAATTTATACAAAATGAATAACGACTAGAAGAAGCAATTAAACAGCTGATAAATGAAGGAAATTTATTAGAAGAAAGTATTTTATTGACAGATAATTTGCGTTGCTTAAAAGTTAATTGGAACTAATTATAATAAAAGCAGCCTTAGATTGAATATCTCTTAAATGATATTTCCTTTTGATGTTACGATAAGTTCTACTAATCATATTAGTTATTTGAACAGCTTTTCGTTCATTACTGTTGACTCCGATTAATAAGAATCATAAAATTTACAGGCCCTATTTTTGCTTATCATATATGTATCCCGTTTAATAAATCACTTCGATATGTACCTTTTCCGAATTACTGAAAAGCAGCTTTTTTTAATTTCTAAATCAAGTGACAAAAATAACCTATTGAATTCTAAACCTATCTGAGGACTCAAGTATAGGTAGATTATTCGAAAAATTAGTACAATTCGTCAAAAATAAGAACAAGTCTTAAAGCTGCGATATCGGATGGCCCACACCCACATGGTCTTTACTCAGTCGTATTCAGACCCCTGTAGAGCGATGTACGAGTATATGCAATGTGAATGTACACATTGGAGTTCGATCTGGCCACGCATAACGTGCACCCTTTTCCGTCCGAATACTGCTTCACTCTTTCTTCTATGCATACAGAGAATATCCCACACTTGTTCCTATTCTTGATGAGCTGTATGTGATTTTATTGACAAAAAATAATCACGATTTTGTCCCTATGAAATATACTGTATCAAATTGCCTGTTCTTATTCTCATTTCATTATAAATACTCTAAAAAATAGACTTCAAATAGAGAATGTTTATACCAATTTTCAAAAGGCATTCGATCTGCGCAGATAGCCTATTGTTAATATTAAAACTTAAACTATACGTTATAGCTGGCTGTTTATTTGATTTAAACAAGGCGTTATTATAGAGTGATATAAATTCAACAACTCAAATTTATCATCAATGCTACATGAGATGTACCCCAAGGGTCATATCTTAGACCTACTATCTTCTAACTTTTTGTCTATGATCCTATCAAATATACTGAAACAAATTCACTTGGTTATTCCTATTTTAAAAAATTGAAAAAACTAGAAAGGTGTACAACTCTCTAAAAATCACATTCCTGGAAGAAAAAGATAACAAAGGAAATAAAAACACAAATATGTAATCATAAAGTCGTAAGACTGATACTTTACAATAGCGAATCCTGGACGACGTTAAAGATAAATAAAAACAAAATCGTAGCTACCGAATCCTGCGTTTTAAAAAACCTAGTTTTACTTATACTGTTCTTTAATATTTTTTTAATTATTGCATTGAAAATGTAATGTTTCTAAAATTCTAATATCCACTGTATTATACTCTACAGTATTATTTTTTTAAATTAATGTTCTTTAAACTTAATATGATTTGAGTTTTAATCTATAGGGTGGCGCAATGGGTATTGAGGGTTTATAGAGTGTTATTATGGATATACTAATGAAGCGACCAAGGCCAAAAACATATATTTTTATTACACATATAATGCAGTTTTACAACGAAAATTATTTTTTGAAAATAATGTCTTAAATGGTCGCCACGTTTTTCTAAACATTCCTGAAGTCGTGATTGAAAATTCTCTGTAACTCGTAGCAGCATCTCTTGGTTTATCGCTCTGATTTCTCGAGTAATGTTGTCTTTTAAAGCTTGCAGCATTTGAGGTCTATTTTCAAAAACCCTAGCCTTCAAATATCCCCATAAAAAATCAGGGCTGGTCCAATCTGGTGACCTTGGCGGCCAATTAAAATCACCATGACGGGATATAAGTCGCCCAGGAAACATGTTTCTTATAGAATCCACGCAAATTCGTGCAGTATGGCTTGTTGCTCCATCCTGCTGGACCATAATACGTTATTTTCTACCTACAGTCGTTGCAATTCAGCAGGTAAAACATTTTGAAGCATCTCCAAATACCGTTGAAAAGTTACAGTCACTGTACGGTCATTTTCTTCAAAAATGTATGGGCTTAGTATTCCGAATGCAGACACACCGCACCATACGGTAACATTTTCGGAATGCAGAGGTTGTTCGTGAATTTGTTGAGGTTGTTCAGCAGCCCAGTATCGAAAGTTTTGTTTATTCACATATCCGGATAAATGGAAATGCGCCTCATCAGACATTATTAAATTTAAAACATTTGGGTTCAGTACATCAAGAGATGCTCCACAAAATTGTATTTGTGCTGGTAAATCTTGCGGTAAAATTTTATGAACAACTTGAATTTTGTATGAATGAAATCGTAGGTCTTCCTGTAAAATTCGACCCAAACTTCTTCGTGTAATGTTCTATGCTACTGCTTGACGCTTTGCTGAACGAACTGGACTCCTTATTACAGCTTGCCGTACTCGCTCTACGTTCTCCGGTGTACGCACAGTTTTGACAAAACCGACAAATTCATTTTTTACACTTCCATAATCACGAAACTTTGCAACCCACCCCAAAATTGTGTTGCGCGAAGGAATTCTACCACGCCTTGGCATGTTATATTCACGCCGAAACTGTTGTTGCACCTCAATAACAGACTCCGATCGTTGATACGCCCTAACGCAAAAGCTACATTGATTCACTGGCCACGTATCCATGGCTACTAAATGGCATTACATGCAGGATATTTTAAGCGGTTGAATATCCCCTCCACTTTACTCATATTCGGACAGTGGCGTCTTAAAACTCGTCAATACCCATTGCGTCACCCTGTATAACCTATAAATATTTTTATTTGTAAGTAAATTTTGACCCGGTTTTAAGTAACCTTTTTTTTGTAGACTTTTTCCGCCACTGTATTTCCTTGATATATTTCGTGAACTACTGAAATAAGGAAATTATACTAGTAGTATAGCAAAGGGGCTATCAAACCACCCTCGGATTTTTTGGACCACCTTCGGACACCCACATGCCACCCAGCCATTTGATGCGGATGGCATGTGGTCATTGTTGATCTGAAGAACTCTTGGCGCAGGTATAAAACAGGTCTGTACAGGTATAAAACAGGTGTGTATCGGTTTAAAACAGGTATGGTAACCTGTTTAATGACGTCATGTTCTTTTCCTAATAGCACCATACCTGTTTTAAACCGATACACACCTGTTTTATACCTGTACAGACCTGTATTATACCTGCGCCAAGAGTTCTTCAGATCAACAATGACCACATGCCATCCGCATCAAATGTCCGCGGACAAATCCGAGAGTGTTCTGATAGCCCCTTTGCTCTACTACTTATACTCCACCCCATCTGCAAATGTCTTATATAATAAGGACTTAACAAATTAGGTCAAAACAGCTATTCTCCTGGCTATATTCCAAACGCCGAGCGCTGAGTTAAATGACAAAATTTGCCATTTAACAGAGTTAGCACTAAAGTACAGTGATTCAGTTTGTTCCAAGACCACAAGGAAGATGCAAAGTGTCGTCTATCTCAGGATACCGTTAACTGCAGACCGGTTTCGACCTTACCTTGAGTCTCGTCAGCGCAGTGTGATCTTTCCTTTTCCACTGATGATGTATAAGCTATAGATACAAGTTCTGACCATCACTCGGCCTGTATCAATGTAGTAAAATTTACAGAAACGGATGTTCGTCCGTTCGTTTCGACCTTATTGCGTCATGGTGTTCGTAGAATAAACTATCATCAATAAACATAGATGAATACAAAATATATTACTATTCTGTTGGTGCTACAGTTTTAACACGTTCTGAAAATATGAAGAATATTGGTGTGTACTTTGATAATAAACTATCATTCTCTGAATATACAAATCATGTGGCAGTTAATGAATATAGAACCCTTGGTTTCATTATTAACGACACGACATCATTTAATAACTCTGCTACCTTGTTTATATTTTGCGTTAGGTAGTTCGTTCGAAATTAAAATATTCGACGACATTTACCTTACAGTATTTATCATTCCGCATAGATAATTATTATACAGTAAGACGTTACGATCATACTCTGCTTCTACAGAGATTTGACATCCAGTTATTAAACTCTGAAAAGGTGCTTACTAGCCTCTCATTTTTATTTAAACTGTTCCATAAAATATAGATGCACCCACAGTACTAAGTATGTTTAATATACGCATACCTAGAATAAAGTACATATGTTTTAGTACGAGACTGCAAGAAATGACGTGCTGTTAAAATCGCCAGTGTTTGCAATATCACAAAATTTTAATGTAATATCTAGCACTTGTAACTTAAAACAATTGTACTCATAATGAGTTACCTACTATCTTTAGGGAAGTAACTACTTTTTACTGTTGTATAAGTTATATGTTACTGAAGTATTATATTATATATCTTATTTAAAGTTATTTAGAGGTTACATTTTTTATTTGTGTCAGTTATAGTACTGTACACATAGATACATGTATATTTATTAGTATTCCATATTTTTGGCCGATAATTGGATTTTTTTTTGTTATTATACTATGGAAACTATGTATATACGTTGTACAGGGTGAGCGAAACTTTATGTCTCAGCTCTATTATATGAAAAGGAGAAACGATGGAAAAAATCTGAAAAGTGGTTCTTAAATGGGATTAAGTAAGGTTCATCTTAAACTGAATTTACACATTTTTCCATATTTCGAAACTGAAGTAATGACGTCATCGAATTCTTTTTCCAGGAAATATACCTATATTTTGAAATTTTTAGAAAGACCTAATTTTTCTGAACAAATTTTGTAGAGAAAGAAATTTGGTATATTTTTCCGTAAAAAAAAGTATTAACAAAAATTCATAGTCGTCACGATTTAAACAAGTAGCCTTTGGAAGCAAATAGCAAAGTCGCATCTGTCAATAATTAAACATTATTAATTAGTGTTATTTATTAATTTAACATCACAAAACACATAATATGTAGGCAATTTTTAATGTAACCACCTCCTACTTCTAAACACTTATCCAGTCGCCGCTTTACTTCTGTCACTGAAGCTTTACGAAACATTTCTCTAGATAGTTCATCGTAAACATTTCTGATTTTTTCTTTTAAATGTTCCAGGTTAACAGATGGTATTTTGTAAACTTTATTTTTCAAAGTTCCCCACAAGAAAAAGTCTAGTGGGGTCAAGTCCGGTGATTTAGGCGCCCACTGTATCGGTCCATTTATACCTATCCAATTTTCGCCGTAATTTTCACAAAAATTAGCTCTTTCTAAATATGCCAAAATATAGGTATGTTTCTGGGAAAAAAATCGATGACGTCATTATTTCAGTTTCCAAATATTTAAACATTTTTTCAGATGCTTTCTATCGTTTTTCCTTTTCTTATAATAAAGCTGAGACATCGAGTTTCGCTCACCCTGTACTTACATGTATATGTGTACAAATGGCTGGCAGTAATTCAGAACTACACGTTTTCGCATAAGTAAAAGTCGCCGACTCGAAGAATGCCAACCATCTGACCTATAGCTTTCAGCGAGCGGATCTCGGCGTAGGTATCCAGAAAATACATCGTACGGCTTTGCGCTTATTAATCTGTTTGTCCGGTGATTAATTACAATTACCGTCAACCAATTCGGCAAATATTACTTGGCAAATTAGCGTGAATCAAACGCTCACATACAGAGAGACATCCTCGCAAACATACAAGCGCTGAATGTACAAAGTGAAACAAAATTAATTTTGCGTTTTGGGCTGCACAGACGAAATTTAATAATGGCCGCAACAGCTATGGAAATTATCTGGGATTATGGGTGATATTGTACTTCAATAGCCTAATGTACTGATGTGGCTAAAAGTGTAGGTTATTTCCTGAAAATTAATATGACTGTTTCTTTATATATGCTTCATGTCTGAGAGAATTCATTAATTGAAGGTGTGTGCAACACCGCTTTTAAACGTTGAAACGTTATTCTCTATTCAGCACTATAAGTTATTAAGTTTAAAAACTTTAAAATGTACTGCTCACAGAGAATAGGAAAAAGTATGAGATTCTCTAGGTATGCGTAGAAGAAAGAGTGAGACAGTATTCAAAGAGAAAAGGATGCACTTTACGCGCGGCCAGGTCAAACTCTGTGTACATTCACATTCAATATATATTCATCGATATTTACTCTGCAAAGGTCTGCTGAGTAAAGAGAGAAGTAGTCATAGGGTCACTTGTGCCAGACAGTGACATTACAGACTGTGAAATAGTCCTGATTCTGACGCCGCTGTCTAGCACAAGATGACCGTACTCTTTTTTAATACTAGTAATTTTTACAATTTACTTCTAGATGAGTTATAGGGGAATTTCTATATTTTTTAATAAATGTTTTAATGAAAAAAAAATCTGGAATACAGCTAGGATTCGAACCGGCGACCCCTGGGTCGCTCAGAGAAGAGAAATTCGACTGAGTAAAGACCAGGCTATTTACTGCGGATCTCGTGGGTAATACGATATCGCAGTTTTGAAACTTGTTCCTATTCCTGATGAGCTGTACGTATTATGGAACACATTACATTTGAATACATCCTAGGGTCAAATAGCCCTAAACCACTTTTGCGTATTTACCAAATATCTATCACATCTGAATGGTTTATTAAACTTAATCTCATATTTAGGTCAAAATTCAATGTGAAAACTATTCGTTTTTTTTTTGTGGTTGCATCTGTGTGAACCGAAGAGCCTATTTACGAGTATCTACCTTTCACTGTAAAGTTAATATGATTTGATTACTATTATAGCTATGTAATATCAAATATTTTTGGTAGTTATCCAGTTATTATTATTATTATTATTATTATTATTATTATTATTATTATTATTATTATTATTATTATTATTATTATTATTATTATATTATGTGGGTTTGGACCTCATCAGCCACTGATCGCATGGGTAGTCCCTTGGCGATCCCCTCTTATACGTGTCATTACCCAAAAATGCTATTTCATAAGAGGAACAATTTAGGCACGTTCCCTGCCCTAAGCCTCTCCTCTTGGATAACAAGGGTCCTTGATATAAGGTACCTCTTCTCCTCCAGTATGGGGCAAGTGTAAAGGAGATGAATCAAGGTTTCCTCGTCTTCTTTACAGTATATGCAGGCCGGGCTATCAGTCAGCCTCAGCTTGTGCTTATATGCATTCAGGCTACTATGGTGGCCCGTAATAGTTTCCGCCAGAATTCTGGCTTTGTGCCTGTTCAATTTAATGAATTCTTGGGCCCATTTTTATAATCTTTGAGTATTCGATGAAAAGTTTGGTTATTCGACAACCCGTTACTTCTCTCCATATTTTATTGTGCTGGTCTCTTGCCCAGCCATGTATGTGGTCTCTGATCAGATTCCGAGAGAGGTCCAGGTTTTCCCCGGTCCCTAGTCTGGCAAGGTCATCTGCGATTAGATTTCTCTTAATGCCATTATGCCCAGGTATCCATACGAGTTCCACCAGTTCCTTTCCTGCCAAGTGGTTCAGTGCGTCATAGCAATTATAGACCAGCTTCGACTTTGTCGTTGCTGAATTCAGGGCTACCAACGCCGCCCTGCTATTCTAGCAGATCAATACCTTTTCCTGGATCCGATTTTGGTCTTCCCCCAGGACACCGTATGTAATTACAACTAGCTCGCCCTGGAGTGCGGTAGTGTATTTGCTAAGGGGGATTCCATCGCGTCGCCTATACACCCCCGCACCTGCTCTGTTCCCACCCTTGGCTCCATCCGTGTACCAGATGTCTCCATTGAGCGGTAATCCAGCTCGATCCTCCATCCAGTCGGTCTTACTGGTGAGGGTGATCTTATATTTCTTGTCAAACAGGAAGTGGACACCCGTACTGTCAGAGGACATCCATAGGAGTCCCTCCTCAGCTAGCTCTCTTGAGAGTCCATTCACGTCCCTTACCTTCTTATTCATGTTTCCCACCCTGTTTCCTATTGCCTTTACGGCTTTAGCTTTTAGGGTGACATCAAGAGAATTATCCAGTTGGTGTACAAAATATTTTTGGTAATTATCTACTTGGTAGGGCTCATCGCAAAAATTAAAGGTATACTTATGTAATTAAGGGATGTAGGTTGTAGCACAATTAGCGAAATGCGTAGATTAGCACAAGATAGGAGAAGCTGGAGGTTAGCGTCCAACCAGTCGTAGGACTGATGACCTAATGATGATGACTTATGTAGTTCTGGGAAGGGACCGAAACCATCGATACAGCAACAAGAACAGAAAACCAGTTTGTCACGAACACTGTAAGATTGCCGTTACTCGTTTCGTCAACCAAGTTGGCATTATCAAGAGATGATTGCTATTGTTTTAGTCCTCCTATGACACCAAATTGGTTAGCAAAATGCGATTAAACCTAATTTTAACCATCCCCGTATAATTCCAACTTGGTTGTCCAAACGCGAATAGAGCGACGTATAATTCTGCGCTGTTCATTGGAAACTGGTCTCCTGTTTTTGTTTTTGTGTATTTATATATTTTTGGTCGTAGATTACAAAAATAATCAAAATTCCACTATTCCATTTGTATTCACATTTTTCATTTTATTTCAATTCTTATTTTCACGGATAACTTAATTTAACTACAGAATCGATATTATTTAAAAACATTTTCGATAACATTTAGTACAGATTAGCGCTAAGATATTCTAATCCAGTGTCGTATATAGATTTTTTTCTAAAAAAAGTCGCTGATTTGAATTCTTAAAATTTTACTCATCAAAACTGACGTACTAGATCCCGGATTTTGTAGAAATATGTCACTTTTTACCATTTGTGTCAATTTTGTGTTGTATAAAAAACAATAGAAATTATGTACCCTTATTATAAGATTGCTGTAGATGCCTACAAGTATTGATATAATGGTTAATATAATTGCTAAATGTACGGTGTCTCAGTTGGAACAATAGAATTTTAATTGCGCACCATTTATGTTCAGTAAAAATAGACCATTTATGTCAATATATATCGACTATCATCTACAAACCATACGATGTTAACATGCCGCGACTAACAGTTCAACAACGAACATTTTGTGTACAACTGTTTTATGAAAATGGGCGATCAGTTACAGTTGCATTAAGTTAAATTCGCACAAAATTAGGACAACATGAAGCGTCTACAGAGTTAACAGTACGTAACTTAATCGAGAAATTTGAAGAGTCGGGTTCTGTAATTGACAAGGCAACAGCAATACGTCCTCGTCGTGGTCGGTCAGATAAAAGTATTGCAAAATATTGAGATAAAATCTACAGAAATATTCAAACACATCAATTCGGCGCCGTTCACAGCAATTTAATCTGCCAGGAGCCACCACGCATCGGATTTTAAAGAAATATTTGCGTCTGTCATAACACAGAATTCGATTGATACGACAATTAAAAATTACAGGCCATTTACGACGTCGTATATTTGTTAATTGGGTGTTAAAGAAAGAAGCTGATGCTGATTACTGTAAGAAAATTTTGTTCAGCGATGAAGCACATTTTCATCTTGACGGATACATCAACAAACAAAATTATCGAATTTGGGGTGCTGAAGATCCACGTGCTCTTCACGAAAACAAAATGCATCCACAGAGATGCACAGTTTGATGCCCATTTTGGAGTGGTGGAGTAATTGGACCATACTTTTTTATAATAAAGCTGATAATGCTATCACCCAGGTATTTTGACGTCGTATGGATTGTAGATGACAGTCGTTAAATATTATCGCCTTATCTTTGACAGAACACAGACGGCGTTCAATTCAATTCCTACAGTTCCAACTGAGACACCCTATAGTTACTATTTAAATATATGTACATTGCTGTAAGCTTACAAGGTCTGTAACAACTTGACAAGTTTATTTTCTTCCACAGTAGCAAGAAGGTGGCGTAGTTCACATTACCAATTAGTAGTAAAATATATTAATCTTTTCATGGACGCTCATCATTTCCTAATTCAGTCCTTGACGTCTATTATCTCGTAAAATAATTTACCCATACTTACGTTAATTTTCACGGAAAGACTTAATTTTTCAATGTCGAAGACCCACCGTAAATAATTAGAGAGCACCGCACAAAAGAAACAGCTTACGATTTAAGTGTTACAATCTATTATATCATATTAGTGAAAATGAGAGTCATTTCCTACAACCAGCGTTAATATTAAAATGATTTCAATCAGTTCAACGTTCTGTAGCTCCCCAGTCGGATAGACGCCATAACAAAATATGAATACAATCACGGACATGAACACAAAGCATCTAATTACGCATTGTGAAGAGTTGTTAATTGATGGATGATTTTATTGTCATGCAACGAAGCAGTGGGAAAGCAATATGATAAAGTATAGGCCCCACGACTATTTTCTTAGATGTATATTATGTTATAAAGATTCTTTTTTAATTTGCATGTGTTTTAAGTATAATAGTACAACACAGGGCGTGAAAACATGAAATTAATGAATAATGCAGAATACAATTTGATTTCATCAACTCAGCAGTTAAATAGAAGAATAGAGGTAACAATTATTTAACGGCGATTAAATAATTGTTACTTCTATTCGATGCTTGTTATGACCCGTGAGTTTTCCTTCTGATTAACAAAAAGTCATCAGAATTGATGAGGGATCAAAATGGAGATAAAAAAATAGCTCCTTACAAATAGCCCTTTACAAATAACTGTTACTGGTCGATGAGAATATTAACGTTTTACATTTTCCCTAATTGGAAAAATGAAATAGAGGGTTATATAGTGCAGGCCTTAACTTAGAATTTAAGCCTTAGTCTTGCATCCCGCAGAATACAGGATCAAAATTAATATCGTACATGCGGTGATTTCGTAAAATAATGAATAAATTCGGTAAAAATTCAGGGAATAATTTTTGAGAAAAACTCTCACACCTATCTAATTTTATTTTAAGTTGCACGTTTTTTGATATGTAATTAATACACATAGGGTGACTCATGCAGGAGGTACGACAATCGTTCTTTTTTTAACGCCGACCACTTTTATATTATGGCATGACGAATTCTTGCTTTTAAATCTTCTAAACTCTCCAACCTAGTAATGTATACTTTGTTTTTTTTTAAGTATTGCCACAAAAGCTACTCTAGGAGTGTCAAATTTGGCCATCTGTCTAGCCACTCAATCGGCCGCCATCTTTTTTCGATTCGGGAACATCTCATCTAAATAAGCGCTACATAATAGGTGCTACAAATCTTATCAGCACCATCTTATTAAAAGAAAGAAAAAAGACATTTCTTGGAAGTTCAGGCTCCTCTAAATCTGGATATAAAATAATTAGTACAGTAATAAAATCGTCTCTAAGAAAGTGCTAATATTTTGCACCAGTTAGATTCCCGCAAAGATATAGCAACCCAGAATTCTGCCGTCCACTATTCCGTACCACATATTCACTTTTTGGAGATTTTGAGTGTTATATTCCATCATCCATTGGGGATTCTCGAAAACCCAATAACGATAGTTTTACCTATTGACATGGTCATTCAAATCAAAGGTAGCCTCATCAGAAAAAATCTTATTATTCTTCAATCAAAGTCATCTTCGGACAGCCCATGAACAAGGCATGTCTTATAACTTATAACTAAGGATGGTGCTCTTCTTCAGAATTGTATGTACCGTAGACACTGTCATATCGAAATCAATGTGAATGGAAGCAGTACTTCCATTGCTTCCATGGACCTCATACCGCTAGAATGCTTCTACTTCTGCAGCTCTACAGAAGTTCTACAGCTCTTATTAATGATAAACTAAGAGAATTTTCAATCGATGGTGGTGAGTCTTCAAATCACACTACGCCTTTTTATCTTGATGACTCTTGAATTCAGCTTTCTGATAAAAAATCTCATTATTTAAGAAAAAAGGAGTGTTGAAAATTGTTAATAAGTCGATTATTTGACAACTCTATACACTCTCCATTATATTATTTAACTTACATTTTCAATCTGTCCTCAGTAAGATAAATAGCAATTTAGAGCTACTTTTCTGTGAAACTGTATTACAAAAACCATCTATCATATCAGTCAACTATTATATATACAATAGTAAATTTTGATAGTGGAACATTTTGATTCTCTTTTTTGAAGTGAATACTTCTTTGGCGGCGTTCTGATATTTGACGAGAATGGAGAGTGAATTGGAAAAAATGTAACATTTCCAGATTTCGTTACACGAGAGATAAAAAAGATATAACGTAGAGAGAAGGAGAAAGAGAGCTATACATTTGGTATACCTAAAACACAGGCTTCGTTACAAGACAGAGTACACAGATATATAACATAGAGAGAAATAGAAAGAGAGCTATACATCATATATATCAGTTTAGGCTATCCGCGTCTCCCTATTGTCGCGCATGCGCGCATTATAGATGTACGCGTCCAAACGCTATATATTAACAGCTGAAGCAGCACGCGTGTGTACCGAATATTTATCATTGTGTTTTGTAATTATTTACGTTATTTACATCTGTGTTCTGTGATTATTAGATAATACCCTTGAACCGTTTAACTTGTTAAAATCTAGAAGATATAATATATTTCATTCACCGCTCCCTACTGGTTTACAGCCACACAGGTGCAAATGCACTTGGAAGAGGCGAAGACAAAATCCCTTTGATTCTCGGGGGAGATTTCAATGTAAATTTCGGATCCAATGATTCTTTGACGTTGATTAACTTTTTTCGAGAAACATTTGGTCTGCTTATAAATAACAATCCCAAAGAATCAACAACAAAATCCGGAACAACAATAGATGCAATTTTTACACGTTATCTAGAAAATATCGAATCACCAACATATATTTCATATTTTAGTTGTCACAAACCAATCATATCAGTATTACCAATTTAACCACCAGCCGATGATAGTGTAGATAATGAATAAACCGAATATTTTTTGCACAAATTTTATATTGTTATATTTCTTTTGAAATTATCCCTCTCCCTTCCTCTCTGTCTCTCTCTCTCTCTCTCTTTCAATCTCTCAATCTTAATATCTCTCATTCTCTATTCTAAAGAAGTATTCACTTCTATCACGTGTACTGTGCTGCACATGATATTTTTTTTATTTAGTGTTACTGTAAGTAAATATGCGTCTGCTTTCTAAGAACTTTCAGTTCGAATAACGAAATTTTATTAGTATTCGAATATTCACAGTACCCTTGAATGAATTCGGTGATTTTTCGTAGAATTAAAAGTACATGATTGTGTTAAAAGCCCGTTCCTTCGGCTTTCATTATTCGCATTAACTACAGAAATAGTTAACTGCCGCTTTCACATCAATTTTTCAATGCAGACTGACCTTCCAGAGACTATCTGATACAATTATCGCATCGCGTGAGTTGTGCTAAATGGCAAACACAATTGAATGTTCAGTCCCACATGTTCTTCTTCCAGATATCACGATCACGATGATACCGAAGAAGGTCAAAGGAATAGTGAAAATACAAACAACACTTCCGTATCTACGTAGTAGGTACGGTTCTACTTAATTGTTTGAAAACATAGCGGAATAACATGTGAAGCACTGGTATTTTTTTTAATAAATAGTTCACCAATAACTATGACATAGATGCTTTGAAATGGTGCTGGTTTTTGCAATAAATGCGGCATAGTATCTGAAAAATACTGGAACACCGCAACAAAACGCCTGTTTTCCTAGCGACACGTTTTTTGCACAGCAGGAACCAGTTTTGTGCCATTCACGTCAACAGAAGCTCAAAATGTTTGTCGTTTTAGTGTTTTTCTAGGGGCAGCGTGTTGATCTATTCAGTTGATGTACAGATAGTGCCTGAGGGTATTGAAATGGATAAGAAAACCGAAATAGAGGACTATATGCTTCAGAAATATGTGAAATTCGCGACAACTGGTTCAGTAGTTCCATTTTTGTAATTATTTCAAAAATTTTTGCCTGAGTGGCGAGGCTTGGTCGAAATTCTTTCAGAGTAGCCGCAACAGTTTTAAAAAATATGTAATTTTCATTGTCATTTTCTTGGAATACTAATGCCACAAGTTCTTCGAGGCACCTTTTGAAATGTCCATATTTTCCTTCTTTTTTTTTTTCTTTCAAATATTTATTAAGAGCAACATTTTATTTCGCCCTTTTGGATGTTGAGGGTTGAAGTACAGCACCGTCAGACCCTTGACTTTCCGGAAATGGTGGGGGGATTCATGGCGAGATGGTTACTCAAACGTTAGCTCAGTTGGAGTACCTTCCTCATCCTTTTCTAAGTCAGCAAAGTCAGTTTCTTCAGTCGATGTTGATGGTTCATTATTGGCTGTAGTAGGAACGTTCGTAGTACTGTCCCTTTCATCTTACTTAGAGATGAAAGGAACAGAATTACGAGAGAGACCCAGTAAAAATTTTGCGAATTAATAATGTGTTCAATAGAACTGGCAAAGTATGCAAAAAAGAGGGAAAACGTGTGAAGCACCATGTTAGAAATTCAGAGATTCTTCAATTAGTGAGAGGAAAATATAAAGTGTAGCCTAAGGAGAATGTTCACAATTTTAAATGTATCCAAGGATACAATTTGGCGATGCTTCCGTCGAAATAAATTACGTCTCTTCAAGCCTGTTTTCGTACACACATTAGAATAAGGAAACGAAGTAAGGCGACATTAATATTGCTTTTGATTTCAGGGAGAGTTCGTCGCGTTAAATTGAATCGATGTAGGTACGAGGAACTTAGGTTAGATTTTTCGTCATACTTGACTACTTGTCCTTCGTTGTGGTAGTGTAGAGAGATTATTATTATATATTTAATATTTATATATAATATTTAACAACCCAAATTGATCATGAACATATACATTCTCATACATCAATGATGTTAAATAAGTGATTAGTATTAGCATAGTTTATTCTTATCTGTCCCTTTCCTCTATAAATGTACAGAAGTCTTTTTTTGTATGATTTGCTTTTTTTAACTTTCTTTGTTG
The DNA here is from genome assembly GCA_037954035.1 of Rosalia funebris. Lineage (NCBI taxonomy): Eukaryota > Metazoa > Arthropoda > Insecta > Coleoptera > Cerambycidae > Rosalia > Rosalia funebris. The sequence continues at coordinate 41,545,376 of JAZFAV010000015.1, forward strand.
GTTGGCTCTGTGTTGGTTTTTAATTTGCTACAAAGCCTTAATCTACTACTGAGTTTAGTAAGTTTTTTTGAGTTTTATCAATTTTTTTCTTCTACACTGATTGACCAGGGCCTAATTACTACACTGCTTTGCAAAAAAATTGTATCATCCTCTCACATACAGACAAGTCAGTCCGTGATTCATAATAATAAATGTTCCCCTAGTTTAGAATTTGCAACAGTATAAGTCTAATTAAGGCTAATTCCCAGTATAAGGCTAATTTCTTGTTTAAGTTAAAATATTATAGAGCAGGTATCAGTGGTGTCAATTTATTAATATTTAACCTGATACTAATTCTATCGCAAACCTGATTCTATGGCGAACCTCCCCCTTATTAGAACTGTTTATTTTACAATATCTCGACTTAGTGATTCAAAAACATAGAAACTGAAAAAAATTACTCCTCATGATGCTGTATACATATTTCTTTGTTAAATTAACAACGAATGACACCTCGAATGATACGTGTAAAATATTCTAACATAAATTGTATTTAAATTATTTGTTTTAAATAAATACAATTTACGTTATATCTGAATAATATAATTGAATGTAAAAAAGTTGTTTCCATACCACAGCTTATCTCTTCCTTGTCACTGTCCGTAGAAGAAATCTGCAACAGAAAAAAACAATCAGTACAAGCACAAGCACGTAATACTAAGCATCCTAACTCAGTTGAAAATAAGCCGTTTCGAATGAAAATTTATTCCACAATTGTAGCGATACAAAAAATTTGTACGGGATAGGCCGTAATGAAACGGACATTAGACATGTTTCTGGGACATTAGCATTTTCAATTCAACTTATTTCTTCAGACGTTTATGCGTTGAATACGAATCTTCACCTTGGAGAGGCAGAGGCGGACGTCCAGATTTATTTACAAGCCACTTTCTGCCGTTCTTTGCAAAACAATCTCATTAGCGAATAATATAAATATACATGCAAGACTTACAGGTGTTTCTACGTTTCAATTATGATAATTATTATAATAAACTTGAATAACAAGTTGTTTGTCTTATTTACCTTATAGAAAGAAGATTACAACAGTAACATAATGTAGTTGATGATTTTGTTTTTTTGTGATCAAACTAGATTATGTTAAAACCATTCGGTTAGGGGATGCTGGATCCACAATCAACCAGATTTCGCTACAGTGTGTTGTACTATAAGATAGTGCACTGCAAGTCAATTGTGACACAAAATGGATTGTGTTTATCAAAATTTATACTTTTACATTACACAGGGATCCACGTCGTGAATACGTACCCAAGATAGCAGACTTCCATTTGGATAGGGTATTTTTACTTCGAATCAAAATATGGAAGTGAAAAGTCCTTGCCATCTCAGTAGCTTTCAAGAACTCGAACTGTTAACGTTATTGGTTGGCACCTACTGTACAATTGATGTAATTTTGTGAAATGAAAATGTAGATCTCAGAGGACCGTATCTATTGAGGGAACATTTCTATTTGCAAAATAATTTCCAAAAATTTAACCTACGACTGGTCTGAATATAAAAAAAATTACAATATACTCTGATACACTTATATAGATGTAGAATTACATTAAATACTTATTGTGTGACATTATGGATTATGTATGTGTATGATAAAATATTGTTCAATTAAGGATTAGTGGCATATTTTCTTTATTATTTATAACAGAATTACCAAAGCGAAGACTAGCATTTAACTTTCTCCTTTTGTATGCAGTACTCTGTTTTTTACCCACTTACTATTATTTTAATTATCTTACATTAATTATACCGTATGTAGATACATACTGATTAAATAATCACTATGTATATGATTTAAAGGCACTTTACGAATGCCAAGATACTAATTATTATCCATATTTCTAGAATAAGCATGACGTGGTGGTGATAAAAAGCTACTTGACCTCTTAAAGAAAATGTTAAAATCATTAACTGTCATTATCAAGGGAAAATTGCAACAGCACACTAGATTTCACTGTAATGGCACGTTTGTATGAACTTCAAAGAGGTCACAGGGTTAGATATGAAGTTAGAATGGTACTAATTTATTCGCGTATTTGGCTAAATTATGTGGAAAATTATAATTATATATGTTTATAAATTTATACGTTTCTCTTATGATGTTTCATGCAAAAACCTGTTTGTGTGTGAGTGTGCTCTAGATTTAGACATGAGATAAGTCACAAATAATATGACGTCCGCTTTTATTACATTATTTTGTATTAATTTATTATTTTATATTAATTATCACATTTTATATATTAAAAATTAAATCACCTTATCTATATTTTAGCTTCACTCTATAAACGTTCATACTCAATATCTGGCAGGGACTGTGTTGGTAAAACAATTGTCATGTTAACAATACCCAACATCTGACGAGGCTATTGTTATGAAACAGTTGTGAGTATTATTATTATTATGTTATATGGGTTTGGGCGTCATCAGCCACTGATCGCATGGGTGGTTCCTTGGCGATCCCCTCTTATTCGGGTCATTATCCAAAAATGTTATCACATAAAAGGAGCAATTTAGGCACGTCCCCCGCCTTAAGCCTTGCCTCTTCTAAGATAACAGATTTGCCCAATATAAGGTATCTCTTCCCCTCCAGTGTGGGGCATTTGTAAAGAAGAGTAGGGGGAAGGTTTTACCTATCCCATCGCATCGCCTATACACCCCCGCACCCGATCTGTCCCCAATCCTGGTTCCATCCGTGTACCAGATGTCTCCATTGAGCGGTAATCCAGCTCGGCCCTCTATCCAGTCGGTCTTACTGGTGAAGGTGATCTTATATTTCTTGTCAAACAGGAAGTGGGCACCCGTACTGTCAGAGGGCATCCATAGGACTCTCTCCTCAGCTAGCTCTCTTGAGAGTCTATTGAGGTCCCTTACCTTCCTGTTCACGTTTCCCACCCTGTGCATTGCCTTTGCGGCTTCCGCTTTCAGGGTGACATCAAGAGATGATATCCCCGTCAGTATCCCCATCGCCTCGGTCAGTGTCAATCTTGGGGCTCCGGTTATACTTCTTAGAATCAATCCTCTGAACTTGTTAAGTCGGTTGACTTCCGACTTTAAACAGGCTCTCTCCCACCAGACCAGGGCTGCATACGTCAGTCTGGGTTTAAGAATTGCCTTATACATCCATTTCATGGTCTCTAGTCTCAAACCCCAGCTATTACCCTTCTCAGTTGCCAAAGTGTTGCTGTGATCTTGGAACATAATGTAACTTAGATGTTCTTCCCATGACAGTTTTTCGTCCAGGATTACTCCTAAGTATTCACAGTTGTAAATAGGTCGAACCCAATATGTGTGCGTAACATATTATAGTGAATCTTTCGAAAGAATTGAAAGCACGTAAATACAGTAATTCCACAGGGTTCACTCTTAGGACCCATATTGTTCATATTAAATACTAATGACACTTCATTAGTATATAATAGAAATAATATAGGTCCCAAGCATATATAGGTATAACATCTGAAGCATTTTTCGCTTTATATGCTGACGATATATCTCTTATACATGTATACGTACCTATTCTATACATGTACTTATACATATCCGGGAAACCCTTCTCACTTTAACTATTATTTTCATACCTCATTTGGATATCCGGCTTTTCATTTCCAAAGGACGAAATAGGATACGTATCCCGCTATACTTTACAACTTCTGCGAGTTATAAATTTTATAGAGAAAATGCGGTTTTACTGAAATAAATGTTGTTCGCTATAAAATAATTCTCTCTGAATAATTCTCTCGAAAGTTTTCTATAAGTTTACGTTTTTTATAATGGCGTAGAATATAATTGCATAATAGGACGACTTAATTTGCATTCTAGATTCGCAAATCCTACTAAAGTATTTTATTTAAATTGTTTATTCTGAGGAACGTTTACGAATAGATAAATTAGAATTATGATAAATAGTTACCTCTTAATTTTATTATAGTCATAAACAATATTCAGTATTCAACAGCGACATGTATGTTATATATAGAAGAAACTTGTTATCATAAAAGAAATTACGCAATTCTTTTTGATTTTCAAAACGCGCTATTACATTTTTTATGTACATACATATAATAAAGGCATATATTATTTAGAGGTATATATAGAGAAGTGATGAAATAGTTATATGATTTTTTAGTAAAAAAACTGGTTGATGATTTTAATACATATTTTTTATATCAGTTAGCACGTAGGTATATAAAGAATGTTGATATATGTTGAATGTTGTTGAATAATATATTTGGGAAAAGATATGTAGGTAATATTATTAACGTTTTTTAGTATACATAAACGATATCCAGTCATTCTATATATGTAGTTTCTACTATTATTCAATGACAAAAGAATTAATTAACAATTAATAAAAATTATAGCCCAACTTTTTTAATTATATGTGTTCTATTCTATCTTGCAGCCTTCCCTTGATGCTTGATATGTTTCAGATTCAGTTTACTAGATGAGTTAATGAAATAATCAAAATGAATTGGGTTAGTGTAAGTTCTGTTAGGTTAGGTTAAGTTAGATTAGATTGAGTTAAGTTAGGATAAACCAGGCTTCTCTCCATAGGGATTGTACAGGGTGGGGCATAGGAACCTGACGGGTTTTGAAATTAAGTAGAGCTTTTTCTTTTTAACTTGTCATTAATGTATTATTGTTATGTTAAGACCATTACTTTGCCATTGTATTTTTTAAAAGAATATCGGTGATGTATTCCACCGTTCTGCAAACATTGATCGAATTAGCCTCGAAGATTTCTTGTTACTTGTCCGGTCATTGCTTCAGGATAATTTTATTGGTATAATTTTATTCTGAATTCTTTGTTTTAAGTCTTGGATTTAAGTCAGTATTTGCGAGTCGCAGAGTGTATGTACACTTTGTTTTTAAGGTAACCCCATAACCAGAAGTCGCAAAACGTTAAATATAACGAGCAGGATAAAGATATAATAGTAGAATGATGTTACTGCGCACCATATAGTTACTCTCTGGCTATGAATAGGATGTGGGTGCAGTTTATTCGGATTGTCCAATGCCGAAAATTCTGTTTATTTACACAACCAGGTAACTCAAAGTGGACTTTATCTTACATAAGCAGAAAATCCAGATGATTTCCTTCATTCAAAATTTTAAGTATCTGTTGAGCAAAATTTACATGATAAATCTATTGAACATCACTTATATGTTAAATAGATTCTTTGGCGTATTATAAAATATAAAACTACAATTCATCATCATTAGGTCATCAGTCCTAAGACTGGTTGGACGCTAACCTCCAGCTTCTCCTATCTTGTGCTAACCTACGCATTTCGCTAATTGTTCTACAACCTACATCCCTTACTATTTGCGAGCAGTAGTCTAATCTCGGCCTACCTCTGCCTTTCTTCACTCCTATTTCTGCCTCCAAAATATCGCGGACTATTCCCCCATGTCTCAGCAAGTGGCCTACCATTCTATCTCTTCTCTTCTTTAAGTTTTTCCACATACTTCTTTTCTCGCCGACTTTCTCCAATACTTCTTCGTTTCTAACCCTATCAGTCCATGGTATGTTCATCATTCTTCGGTAACACCACATCTCAAAAGCTTCTAATTTCTTCCTACTTGCTTCCCCTACCTTCCAGGTTTCGCAGCCGTATAGTGCCGTGCTCCATATATATGTTTTCAAAAATCTCTTCCTTGTTTCTAAGTTTATTACCCCCAAGCATAAAAGTGCTTTCTTTTTGTTTCAAAAGCTACTCGACCCTGCGCTATTCTTTGTTTTATGTCTTTATCGCTTCTTCCATCCCAATTTATTTTACTTCCTAAATAAGTGAAGTCTTTAACTTCCTCCAACCTTTCATTATTAATTTGTACTTTCGTTTTTGCTCTGCTCTCGCGCCCTCTGCACACTAACACTTTAGTTTTGTTTTTACTCACCCTCATTCCGTATTCCTCTGTCAACACGTCCTCCATTTCGTTCAATGCTGATTCTAATTCCTCCTTACTAGATGCTAATACTGCTATATCATCCGCGAATCTCAGCATTTTTAGTTTCTGTCCCTGTACTTTAATCCCGAAATCCACTCTATCTTTTACCACATTAATCGCCTCTTCGATGTACAGATTAAAATTAGTGGTGATAGCGTACATCCTTGTCTTACTCCTTTCCTAATACCTACTTCCCTTTTTTCCCCTTCTACTTCTATAACAGCAGTTTGCTCTTTGTATAGATTGTGTACTACTCTCCTATCTCTATACTTCATTCCCGCGCTCTTTAGTATCTCGAACATTTTTTCCCATCTTACGTTATCAAAAGCTTTTTCTAAATCTACAAATCCTATATAAGCGTTCTTTCCTTTTTCTATTGTTTTCTCTAACATTACTCTTAGCGCCAGAATAACTTCGCGAGTTCCCCTATTTCGCCTAAACCCGAATTGGTCTTCTCCTAGTATTTCCTCCGCTCTATTTTCCATCCTCTTCTGCACTATTCTAGTTAAGATTTTTGACGCATGGGAAGTTAGGCTAATCGTTCTAAAGTTCTCGCATTTGTCGGCTCCTCTCTTTTTCGGTATAGTAACGATAATGTTCCTCTTATAATCCTCCGGCATCTCGCCCGTTTCATATATGTATTTTCCCAGTTCAAACATCCTATTTACTACTTTCTGTCCCGCACATTTCAAAATTTCCGCCTGTGTTTTATCTACACCCGGCGCTCTATTATTCTTTAGCCCCCTTAGTGCTATTTCAAATTCCTCTCTCAATATAGGTTTTCTTACATCTTCCCTATCGATGCTAGATTCTTCCTCTAATATCTCTCCTAATTCCTGACCCTCGTATAAATTTCCTAAGTACTGCTTCCTATCCGCTTTCTCCTCTCTTCCGATCAGTATGTCCCCCGATTGACTCCTAACGTTTCTACTTATTGTTCCTATATCCCTGAAGTTCCTCTTAATTATTTTGTAAGCCTCATCGGTCTTACCTACTTGCAACTTATCTTCTACTTCTTTGCATTTATCCTCTATCCATTGTTCTTTCGCTTTTCTACATTTTCTAATGATTTCCCACTTTATTGACTTATAAGTTTTCAGTCCTTTTTCGTCTCGTCTGTTTTTGTAGCCTCGTCTCTTTTGCATTAAGTTTAAGATTTCGTCCGTTATCCAGGACTTCCTAGCTTCCCTTTTATCGTGTCCTAAAACGTCCATAGCCGCGGAAGCTAGACTATTCTTGATACCTTCCCACTCAGTTTCTGCGTTCTTGGTTTCGTCCTTACTCGTTTTATTTATTAATTGATCTGTTTTCTCCTGGAACTTATCTTTCATATTCTGATCCCACAATATGTCTACATTTATACGTTTCTTATTCTTCCGGATTTTCAGATTTTTGAACTTTAATCTAGCTTTCATGACTACCAAGTTGTGGTCGCTGTCTACATCTGCTCCTGGATAACTCTTACAGTCTTTTACTTGATTTCTAAATCTCTTCCTAACCAGAATGTAGTCTATCTGATACCTGTCTATCCCTCCTGGCATTTTCCATGTGTACCGCCTCCTAACGTGATTCTTGAACAATGTGTTCGCGACTACCATCTTGTGCTTCTCACAGAATTCTATCAGTCTGCTACCTCTCTCGTTTCTGTTTCCTAATCCATAAGGACCTACAAATTCTCCTTCTTTCCCCTCACCTACGACTGCGTTAAAATCTCCTACTATTATTAAATTTTCATGACCCTTCACAAATCCTATTACCTGCTCTATGTCCGAATAAACGGCTTCTAACTCTTCCTCACTATGGCTAGAAGTAGGCATGTATACTTGCACTATTACTGTTTCCACTGGCTTCGAATCTAACCTAACCATCATTACTCTTTCGCTGTATTGTAGGTAGCTATCTACACACTGTCCTGCGTTCTTCCGCATAACGATCCCTACTCCCGCGTTTCCATTTACCGATCCTGTGTGTATTACCCTATAGTCACCGCTCCAAAGATCTCCTACTTCCGGCCAGCGCATCTCACTTATACCTACTATATCTAATCCTAACCTATCCATTTCTATCTTCAGATTTTCTAGCTTCCCTGCCTGTCTCATGCTTCTGACATTCCACGCTCCGACTCGTGAAATGCTACACTTACTATTATTGCACTCGATCACGTCTCCCGGAACAGTCCTCACCCGGAGATCCGAACGGAGGACTATTTTACCTCCGGAGTTTTTTGCCCCAGGAGACGCCATCATTAATTTAGGATAAGCTTTCTGCTAGCTGTTCTGAGGATTATAATGTGGTGGTTTCCTCTTGCCTTCCACATCGCAGTCGTCTGTGTCATAGCACCATACCAACCCCCACGGTTTCTGCCACTATGACTACTGAAAGAGCTGCTGCCCTCCTTCAGGGACTTGTCTTAGTCTGGTTTTTCAATAAGGACTCTCCCACTATGGTTAAACCTATGGTATGGCTCCTTAAATCATTAAAACGCGCAAGCCGACCCACCCGCTCTAGTTTGCACTAGAACTTCGTCAAGGTGCAAATCCAATCGGATCAGAAAACTACAATTATATATATTAAAATTTACTACCGCCTTTATCAAAGATACGACTGGGGAACAAGAAAAATTGCATGTTGTCACAGATTTAAGATCGGTTTCTGAGTACTCGAGGAAAATAAAAGCATTCGCAGCAAACTGTTTGGTCTTTCAGAGACGTTATGACGATTGAAAAAGCCAACATTGTTCACGAGCCATTAAAAAACAGAAGAAATAATACTGTCACCTTTTCATATCAAACTAGATTTAATGAAGCAGCTTGTAAAAGCACTGAACAAGTTAGGTGATTGTTTTAAATATATTTGCCAAGCATTTGCAGCACTGAGTATGGAAAACTGACGGTCCACAAATTCAAAATTTGGTAAAATATTCAAATTTAAACAGATATATGACCGTTGTAAAATCTGGTGCATTGTTTAGTTATGTATCTGTAATTCAAAATTTTGTGGACAATCACAAAGCAAATAAATACCAAGAGCTAGTACATAAAATGCTAAAATGTTTTAAAAAATATATAACTAATATGAGCATTAAATTACTTAGACAGGATTTCCGTTATAATTCCGACCATAACTTGGATATTATAATGAAGAACAAGGTGACCGGTTTCATCAGGATATCCGAATAACGGAAGAAAGTTATCAAGGAAGGTGGGATCGTTACATGTTCACCGAGTCTGCACAAGCACTGTCTACTGCAAAAATATGAAGGAAAATCGTACAATAAAACCTTTTTATAATTTATATTTTCTGCATGAATTATTCTTTATTTTCTTGTTAGATTTCATATATAAAAAAAATCAGAACACGAGAAATTGCTTATTTCATTTCGTTTTTTTTTTTGCTTTGCATTAATATATATCATGACTGTTTATTTCAGAAACTAAAGTTAATGAAAAAAAAGTAATGCTATTTTCAGCACCAAGGGCAACAATGTACGATCTTCAATGTAATTGAGTCTTAAATTCCTAGCGACGAGTTGCAATTTTTAATATCTCGGTGAAATTAAAAACGCCCATTAATACATTAACCTAGCAAGTCTGTCGCCTACAATACTACTTTTAAATATTTTTTCTGATACTACCACACAGTCTGAACATTTTTCATAAATAAATGACCATCACTCAATTACAAAAAAAAAGAAAAAGTGAAACGTTTGTTGAAGGTATGGCGCAATGTGTAATAAATCTTATAGTGTTTTACACATGATTTCTGCTACCTTGACACGTATATAAAGTAACAGATGTTGACACACTCGCACATAAAATCGAATGACTTTTATGTACGTATATATCATATACGACTGACTATAATTATTATTTCCAACAATAAACACGTCAATCAACAAATAAAATAAACGTGTTCATATATTTTCTAAATTAAAAAATAATTCGTCTACTTCACGACTGGAATATTAAAATTACAATTTCAAATAGCAGATCCAATCTCCGACGTGTATTGCATTCTCTATCTGCATTTCACGGGGGTCAAATGAGAGGTGCAACAGTTCATATTACATACTTTTATCGCGGTGAAATGATACCTTTTCTAACGCCACTTCATCGTCTCTAAACGGCATAATTGTACTTCGTAAAATTTTAATAAACAGCGGCAGAACGAGGTGAGGGAAATAAAAGCTATATGCTATAGGAAATGTCAACGAACCCAGATACAATGGTCGGATAAAGAGTCGTTTGCTTGTTACTTAATAATGAAATATGGACGTATCTCGTAGATACTTTCTAAAATACTGAGATATGGACATCGCGATAGTTAATAATATTAATATATAATTTATACTATAACCTTATTCATCTCTGTATACATTGCTGCTAAATATTCGTGATAGTAGATTCCATGTTGGTAGCAGTGCTGCAACTATTTAATTAATTTTATCATAAGAATATAAAGACAGAAGCCTAAGGCAACAAATCTATAAGTCGATAAAATGTACCTTTCTGATTTTAACAAGCTATCTGGTAGCTCTAAATCTATTTCATCCAATCTTCATTCAATCTGTTCGAACAAACTCGTCTATCAAATGAACAGGCATTATAATGGCATACAGATATACTACTCATTTCATCGCTATTTGCCAAATAAAAAACTATCTTATCTTGCCGATAAACGGAACCATAAAAACAAGCCACAGTATAAGATAAGAACCGGTTGCGATTTTTTATTTGGCAAATAGCCATAAAATAAACTATATATATTATAAAACAAATCAAAGTTACGTGTTTTATAACATTTTAGGACGTCACATTTTGAATTTCCTTTATTATGTTTTAACGTTTTCTTTATGTAACTCCTAGACAGATCTGCAATCCATCCAGTGGGCAATAAGGGGTATGGTATGAGAGTAAGAAGTATGACGTGTAGAGTTTCACTCCAGTGAGTAGATTTTTTTAATATATTTAAATCTTAACTATAGAGTTTGCTTGGTTATATGAATTAGTATTTAAATGTGTTAGAGTTTAAACTTTTCTGGTCTCTGAGGTTAGGTCGAATGGTAGCAGACATTTCCACCTACGTACTTCATCGACACAATACATATTTAATAGATTGGCAAGCACATTAGGGTGTACAGACACTCGTTCGCTGTACCGAGCACTGAGATGTCTTCTTTGATTAACTCTAACGGAGCATCGTGTTAAATAATATTGTGAGGAAATATAGTAATGTGCATCGACGATGACCCTTAAGACTTTGCTTTGGAACCTCTGGAGGATTGTTATGTTGAAATTACTGGCAGTGCTTCATAGTTGGATGCCGTACATCCATAGAGGCTTCAGCATAGCTTTATATAACAATACTTTATTGTCTCACGTTAACTTGTAACTGCAGCCAGTAAGTCAATACATTTGGCTTATGTTAATACCCAGTTATTTGCGTTTAGTAAACATATATTTTTTCTATGTAAGACGCCGATTCAGATGCGTTTCAAGGGATCTGGCATATTTTGCTTGTGGTAATTAACAGTTAATACTAGGAGGAGGACATGTTTCTCTGTGAATTGTAAATGTCACATGTCACATGTGTGGATTTTATTTCTTTGGTTTGTTTCACCGTGTTTTCACCCAGTCTTGGATTTCGTTTAAGTTATGGTGGAGGTTCCTTGAACCAGTATGAGATGTCAAGGCACCAGTGTCATCGGCATATGTTGCAACAGTTCTTGTTCTGACTGAATAGGATGCAAACCGGTATATTTACTCCATATGTCACAAGAAAATATCTGTCTATCAAACATGATTTAAGCAGTTGGTAGTGAGGAAGAAACTTCTTTGGTTTAGCTTGCAAACCGCTGTGTCACACTTTGTCAAAAGCTTATGATATCTCTAGAAATGCAGCAGAACAGTATCTTTTAGCGTTTAGGTCTTTATTAATTTGATTTTCTAGTCTGTACACTTGTTTTATTGTACCATGTTTGTTATGGAGTTAAAACTGATAGCTTTGTATTCAAGCCACGATATGTGTTTTGCTCTTGCGCATTCAGCTTCTTCTAGTTTCCTTTTCAAAGAGATGTGGTGTCTCCAGTTTAGTCTTCTGATGAATACCAAGGTATTTGACGGATTTTGGTTATGACAGCTGATCTCCATTAAGACTAACACTAGAGAAAGATTATTTTCTGAGGGTAGACGTTATATGCTGTGATTTAGATTCGTTCACTCTTATCCGCTATTTTTTCAACTATATCGAGATATATCAAGATATTCTTGAAATTTATTGACACGTCTTGATCTGGATACTTTTCTTGATGCTATAGCTGATGTGTCGTCTGGAAAGGTAGTTGTGAATGTTCCTGAAATGGTAGGCAGTTCAGCAGTGAAAATGTTATGGAAGACAGGCCCTAGTACCTTGAAGTATTCCTAACTGTATGGGATATATGTAGGTTATTTCTTTGTTGTATCTAATGGTTGAGTATCTGTTTGTCAACAATCTATCTAATAGTAAGGAAGTCGGTGAAGGTAGGTTTTATTTTAATTTAGATAATAAACCTGGGTGCCATACCTTGCTGAAAGGTATTGAAAGGGAAACTGGGTAGACCTTCACGAAAGCCGAACTGATTGTCTGGAATTATTTTCAGTACTTCTAGAATTGTTATCAGTCTTACTAGGAACAACTTCTGAAGTAGTTCTTAAAATAAATAAATATGCCTAGGGAATGTATTAAAAGAAAACATGGTTAACCTTCACGAAAGCCGAATTGATTGTCAGGAATTATTTTCAGTACTTCTAGAATTGTTGTCAGTCTTACTAGGAACAACTTCTGAAGTAGCTCTGAAAATAAATGAATACGCCTAAGGAAGGTATTAAAGGGAAACTTGGTTAACCTTCACGAAAGCCGAACTGATTATCTGGAATTATTTTCAGTACTTCTAGAATTGTTGTCAGTCTTACTAGTAACAACTCCTGAAGTAGTTCTGAAAATAAATAAATACGCCTAAGGAAAGTATGAAAGGGAAAGTTAGTTAACCTTCACGAAAGCCGAACTGATTGTCTGAAATAATTTTCAATACTTCTAGAATTGTTGTCGGTTACTAGGAATAACTTCTCAAGTAGTTTTTAAATTAAATGAATACACCTATGAATGATTTACTTCATTATTTTTTACAATGAAGTACATATTACCACAATTTTAGAGCAATTTTAACATATTACCGCATTGTTTCACATTTCTTTGGTATTATGGCAAGATACAACCCAAGGTCTACTTGATCTGCTACAACACATACTTCCGTAATTACAGATAATTAAACGTTAAACATGCCAATTATAATTTACGTAATTTTTATTTACAGTTTTATATGCTCCAGTTACAGGTATGTGTTCAGCGATAGGAATTATCGATAGTGGCATCACAGGTACTGTGTTGCATGCTGCCGTCAGAGATTATACTCGTTTTAATTTGCTTCAATTACTCGTTAGTATTGCAGCCGATAACACAAAAATAGAATTACAAAGAGAAAAAAAGAGGATTAGGTGAGCGGACGCGACCAAGCGTTTATTTCCGCGTAAATTATCTTTTTCTAGCTGTGTTATATAATTTGCGTTAACGAACTTTTAAAACAGTCCTAAGATGTTTCTAACTTCAATCGTTTTACAGCATAGCATGCGCTGTCTTGAACAGTCCGCTTAGCTCTGGATACTTTTCAACCCCTTCTCACATCTCGTACAGGTTGGATGAAGCATAAACACCGACATATTTATCATAGAAATACTTATTTACAGAAAAGTATATGATTAAAGTATGAATGAGCAAGAAGTTGAATTGAAAAAAGATATAAAAATCACCGAACATTAATATATCTCCACAAAGTAATGTCCAGAAGAATTGCTATGCACAAATCTTTACATATTCAAATTTTAAATTTGAAATAAAATGATTAGTTATTGAGTGAAGAAAGGCAGAGGTAGGCCTAGATTAGACTACTGCTCGCAAATAGTAAGGGATGTAGGTTGTAACACAATTAGCGAAATGCGTAGGTTAGCACAAGATAGGAGAAGCTGGAGGTTAGCGTCCAACCAGTCTTAGGACTGATGACCTCATGATGATAATTTAATATATTAAATGGTAATTTGTACAGGAATATGTCAAAGGAAAGTCTCTTGAGTATAACATATTTAGATTAATATTAAATAAATCAAAACCAGGTACCGGAATCAATATCGTATACCGTCTATTTCAGTTCATGAGAGCTTTTCTATGCTTCTCTCGTTGAAACGCACAAAACAAAATAAAAATACGTTAAAACAAAATATATTTTGCTATGTTATTTTGCTAAACTGTATCCCAGTATATTGTAAACGTTTATGCGAAATACCTGATAAATCTACAATTACTGCATAAGCAAATAAACTACGTAACCCCAAAATATTTACTTGGATGAATTTTGAATACAGGGTGGGGCATAGGAACCTGACATTAATTTTTTGTTTAATTATTGTTGACTGGAGACTACGTGGATTAGTCAGATCTAGCATGGGGGAGGGGAGAGTTCACCTAATTATTCAGTCTACATGGAGCCATTGATCATGCAGCATGCGTTCGTGATAGAACAATTTTTTAAAATGGCGCATCAATTATCAAACGTAACGACAATTTCGTAAATATTTCGAGATTTCTCACCAATGCTCGTTTTCTAACCGTAGCGCCATAAAATTAGGGGTGTATAATTTCGGTCAGAGTGGTTTTGCATTAAAGAAAAAGCCACCGAGTCGTGTTCGTGCAGTACGATCTCCGGAGATCATCGATAATGTGAGAAAAGCAATATAACAGAGCGAGGGGAGAAGCCAGTGGCTTACAAATTCCGTAGACTTTTGCAAGTGAAAACAAAAAGTCAAAGGCTTTCACTTTTTTAACTATAGACTTGATGGTCGTCTAGGACCTAATCGATGTGAACCTGATTAATTGCGCCAATTTTACAGGGCAATTTCTTGCAATTCTGACGGAAGAAGGTGTGGAGAATCTTTTGCTAAGTTAGACGAGGGTCATTTTGAATTATCGAGGATAACACATGGTGATAATTGAAAGTAAACAAAATACGAGTACATAGCACTGAACATATGCAATTCCAGAAGAAGTTTACGTCTCCTTCATAGCCAGATAGTGTTTCATGTGAGTTGCATTCGGTATTGTTGGTCAATGCAGGTTATACGGCTATGATTACATCTCAGCGGTACGTGGAGCTGCTATGAAATTTCCTGAAGCCGGAACTGCATCGACCTGAGATTGGTTTAAACACTATATAGTTTCGATAAGACGGCGCTACTACGCACACATCACCCTCAATAATGGTTACCTTGCGTGAACTATTTCCTGGCCGTTTTTTATCTCACGGTACGGTGTTATTTCTTATCCGTTCTCCCGGTTCAAAGTTTTGTGATTACTGGTTATGACGTTACCTTAAGAGCAAGGTATATTCTCCTCAACCCACTAACATTTAAGATTTCCAACAACAAATTATTGATGAAGTAGGAGTAATTTCTTACACCATGATATAGAGTAATAAGAAATCTCCATGGTAGATTAGCACAATGTGTACGGAGCTCATCTCACAGATGTCCTATTCAAGCAATAATAAGATATACGTTTTCTATCATGACAAAGGTATATCATGATATAAAACACGAAATAAAAACTTTTGTATTTTCAACGTTATCTCGTTTCGAAAATCATCCGGTTCCTATGCCCCACGCTGTATAACAGGCAGTGTAATCTATTACAACTATGGATAGATAACTCAATTTTCTGAAGATTATGAAGACATGTCATTTTATTGAATAACCGCAGTTTAAGAAACCACCTCGATTTTCTATATTGGAAATAAAAACATGGCAAAATAATTAAAGCATTTTTGTTCGCATTCTAGGTAATCAACTTTTAGACAACTTTTTACTAAGACGATATTAGATATTTCAAATTCTTTGCAGTATTACCATTTCATCCCAGTGAAACAAATATTCAATTACTCTCATCGCTGTATATAAACAATAATTTTATCTAAATTTATATATAGTTGGAACAAGGCTAAAATATTTAATCCAGTATTACAAATGGATTAACCATAACATAAAAATGGCATTAATTTATCATTCATTAGTGAGTAATTCATTTGAGCGCAACAACCTACACGGTAATTAATGACGCGTCTGAATTTTAAATTACAATTTAATATTATATAATTTATATATAAATTATATCGGTAGAAGGTTGTACCCATAACATTAACTAACAGGAAATAAGATGGTTTTATGTAAATTATGGCATCCTCTGCCTTATACATGAATATTCAGCTACATTATGGTATTCTCCTTATGCCAGACAGTATATCTCACTAACTCCATTTGATGTTTTAACAATTGCAACTAATTTGCAATATTGTACAGTAACAAAAAATTGTTTCTGAATAGTACACACCTGCCATGACCATCATATGAGGTTGAAATGAAATTACTTTGACGTTAAGTGGAAAATAATGATTGTTGATTAAAATTTATTTATTATTAATGACTTGAGATAGAGTAATGTAACTTCATTCATATAATGGTTTCGATATTTGATAATTAACCATAAAAATGGATTGAAAATTGATGGATTTCTATAAAGCCAGGATCACAGTAACCTTCATGCTTAATTACTGTTCAGTCTATAATACGTATTTATACATACTATTACACTTTTTACCATCCGAAAGCATGTCTATGATATACAGGTGCTTGCGACCTTTATTGCGAAATTTATTTTTAATGATGCATAAATTTGATTATTCGGTTCAAAATTAAGGACGCAGAAAAAAATATATTAAATTTACATCCAGAAGAAATTAGAAAACGAAAATTATATAGTCTTCTTCAATTATTGCAAAGAAGAACCATAATAACTATAGAAATCATGAATTAATTTGATATTTCGTTGAGTTGAATATAATATGAATAGTTCATCAGTCTATAGCGGGAAAATATGTTTTATAAATATCTTAAATATGTTAGTGCAAAATAAAAAGTATTACACATTATCCAGATTTTACATCGGGTGGCAAATCTAATACCGTGTGAGATGGAGAAGTATTTTAACTGGTTTTGATTAATTATGTTTGTTACTACAGTGCAACAAGTAAATGAATGTATTAAAAAATAAGGCGCATGTTTGTTACTGTCTTATCACACTGAATGTGAACAATTACAGTACCATTTTCTCTATAAATTTCACAAAGAATCTAGATTAGAGACAATCTTCAGTACTTACAGACTCACTGGTACATTAGTCAGGAAGTAAAATATCAAAATATGTCCTAAAAGCAAATTCAATTTTCTTCTGAAACCGTAATTGCTGGAATAAAGTAGATATACTGGGGATCTTGATGATTTAGATTTACTCTTAAAATATAAAGCTACACAATTACCATTTCTGACAATTGGCAACATTTTTGACAGTAACTGATTGTTAGTCTTTTGTGTTTATGTGTTATTATGAAGTTGAAATGATTCATATTGCCGTCATATTGCCATTCTTATCACAGTACTTTATTGTAATAACAAACTGAGCGCTATATTTGTTATTTGTCTATGACAAATTTGAAATATTCTTAATTACTTACTTTCATCGGCTATTCTGTACATCTCAATAGGTTTTTCTAGGAAATGTTTATTGTTACGCCATATATTTCTAATGGAAAGTACTTTTGTATCAAACCATTTTATGACAGTTTTTGAATTTTTTAAATTGGCAAATTTAAAATAGTTGAAACAACTAAAAAAACAATTTATAACAAAAAATATCTATATTTGACCTAGATAAATAAATATCACTTTTAACAGTAGATAATTCGATTAAAAAGCTATTTGACTGAAAAAGGTAATTCCAAACGATTGTTTCAACAAAAGGTTATCTGAAACTCAATTAAAAAAAAACATTCCCTTTGGACAAAAAAGTTTGAATGTGTGAAGAGATGTGTGATTAAGATAAAATATTTGTGAGAAGTGGACGACCAAAAACAATAATGGAAAAAGACATCTATCTGTTTCATTAATGACAAAAATGATGCATGCTATTGAAAATGATCATGTTTCTCCAACAGAAGCATTACCAGTCCATGATATCTAAAAACATTCACTTGCGTACAAGGAAACTATTTAAAATGTACATAATTAATTTACTGTTTTAAGATCAATCTATATTACAAACTTCTGTGAGTACTTTGTGAAACAGAGATAATCACAGTAGATCCCATTTTTTAGATCAAATGATATTTTTAATGAAACAATTGTATCATTCAAAACGTCAATTAAATAATTCGATATACAAGATCGAATAACTCACGGAATAGATTTTGTTATGCTATAAATGATTGATATTCAATAGGACACGAATTGAGATTCAATATTCTAATAACACAGCCATACAAGAAAAACTTATATAGTACTTATCCTCAAGTGCTGTGATGCATCCAAATCTGAAGCCAGATTTGCTCTGTCGGGTAAGGATTCTTTCCTCAACCTCAAAAAACATGACTGATCAAACACGTGATATGAAATTAATGAAATCTGTTGGTATTATAAAGTTTAACTTCAGATTCATTTATCAGTGACCTGTAGAACACTCAAATACCAAATTCTAGATACATTTTTTTGTAAGATTTGTCTACCATATTGGATCCGCAATTCTATATTTCAAAAGATTAACTTCACATTCGTTATCAGTGACCTAAAAAACCCCAGATACCAAATTTTGTTGAAAAATTCGTCAGCTTTTCGTCTCAAAAGCCCATAAAGACCAAATTCCTGGGAATTTTCAAGAAATTTCATTTACTTCGTATTACGTCTTTGATCAATCATCTTTTTTGAGATTGGGAAAAGTAATGGTGCAAATCTGACTTCAGGTTCGCATTCAAAGCATCAAGATACTTGTCATCATAGTATTTGCAACATATAAGTCGGAAATCGAGAAAGGAACCACCAAACCGCCAAGCGATTATCAAAGTAGTTCCTGAATAGCAAAGCTATTACATAATCGCTCTAGGAAACAACTACTCTTCGGTGTAAAGCCCCGCCAGGCATTGAATTATACCTAGAAGCGATTCTCGACCCCTTTCTCGTGTTTGTGCACGATTAGATAAGGTTTCGATACGATCTTTGTCAGTAACATATAAGTCGGAAATCGAGAAAGGAACCACCAAACTACCAAATCGGTTTGGTGGTTCCTTTCTCGATTTACGACTTATATGTTACTGACAGAGATCGTATCGATAAAGATGTATACCCCATAGAGTTCATTCGGCATTTGTCCTGGATCGGCGTACCGTGTACGGCACTGATGAGAACTAATAAGTTCGAAACAGCTGTATGTCGTTTGGTTCCGATCCGCAACAGATGTCGAATCCTACCTGTTGCGGGATTTATTTTTTGAAATCATAGTATTGCCCAAAACACTATAGGCTCAAAGCTTAAATATTCGTTATAGCTTAAATATAAATTATTATCATCAATTTCAATGTTGTCTTTGTTTTTAGTTCCTTTTCCTTGTTCATAGTTAGTTGGTTTCCTGTATTTTAAGCTGGCGTTCTATTTTCCATTTAAATATTTTTTACAACATTCTTGACCATAATTTTTCAAAATTCTTGTCCACTAAACAATCTTTATAATTCGTAATTCTTATTCTATATTCAAGAATATAAAAGTATTTAGATCGCTCATTAAAAAGAGTTAGTCAAGTTAAAATATTTTTCCTAAAACTTAATATTCAAAAAAGAAGTCAATAAATATTTTGAAGAAATAATTGAAGCGTAATATAAAGGGTGGTCCAACCATAATGCACGATGTTAATTGTGAGTCACATCTTAACGTCAAGTTTTTTGCCCAACTTAATTTGACATTTCTTTGTTTCAGTGTTTGACAAATTCAACCATGGAGAGGTACACAATTGATCAGCGCGTTAAGATTGTTGAAGCCTTTTACGAAAATGGGCGTTCAAATCAAAATGCATTTCGTGCACTTCGTGACTTTTTTGGTCAGCATAATCGACCAAATGTGTCCACAATTGGGAGAATTGTGCGAAAATTTCAGCAAACCGGGTCTGTAGGAAATGTGAAAACACCTGTGCATGCTCGCCCAGTTCGTTCTGCGGAAAACATTTCTGTTGTTCGCGATAATGTAGCAGAAGAGCCGTCAACCTCGACTCGTCGTCGTGCCCAACAATTGAACATCTCACGAACATCACTGATGCGAATTTTGAATAAAGATTTGAATTTACACGCTTACAAGGTTCAATTGACTCAAGAGCTGAAGCCTACTGACCAGTTCAAGCGTCATCAATACTCCGAATGGTTGGTTGAACAGACAGTAGTGAATGGTGACTTTAGAAAGAAAATCATCTTCAGCGACGAGGCACACTTTCACCTCAATGGATTCGTTAACAAGCAGAATTGCCGCATTTGGGCAAATGAGAATCTACGAGTGATTGTTGAAAAGCCGATGCATCCACAAAGAGTGGACTGTTTGGTGCGGTTTATGGGCTGGCGGCGTCATCGGGCCGTACTTCTTCGAAAATGAGGTCGGCCAAGCAGTTACCGTGAATGGTGTTCGCTATCGCGAGATGATAACGGACTTCTTGTGGCCAGAAATTGAGGATATGTACCTGGACGATATGTGGTTCCAACAGGATGGTGCCACTTGCTACACAGCCAACGAAACTATGGCACTTTTGCGCGAGAAATTCAATGGCCGTGTTATCTCACGTCGTGGCGATGTTAATTGGCCGCCACGATCATGTGATTTGACACCCTTGAACTTCCTTCTTTGGGGATATTTAAAAGAAAAAGTGTACGTCAATAAGCCAAGAACAATTCAAGAGCTAAAGTATGAGATAATTCGGCACATTAACGACATTGAACCTCAATTATGTCTCAGAGAAATATGGACCATCGGATAGAGGTATGCCACCAAAGCCGTCGCGAGCATTTGGCCGATATTTTGTTTCACGCATAGTTGTCATAAATCCTTCTATCATAATAAAAGATATTAAGATAATTCTCTGAAAACTTTTTGTTTTATTTACAATTAACATCGTGCGTTTTGGTTGGACCACCTTTTACTAAGCTGTATGTGATTCACTTCGTAAAAGGTCTATTGAAAATGGAAAAAATAAAAATTCAAAATCTATTTTTCAATTTTTATAATGGCTTATATAATATGTCTAAAAGTTTGTATGTTTAGTACTCATTTTAAAACGTTATGAATATTAAAATTGCAATTTTATTTCTTTTTATTTTTAATTTTATTTCTAACCGATTAAATGTTGATGATGAATCCTTCTATGATAGTAATTTTTTATTTCTATCACAGGCACATGCTTAATTAAAAAATATTTTGATATACAAAGAGAATTACTCGGTGTGATATTTTGATCTCACTCTATACAATATCTATGATTTATGTATGAAAAACCATATTAATGATTACTTATTATAAAAGGTGCAATCATTCATTCAAACTTCACCTCTATTTCTCTACTTTGAAACCAGAGCACATCCTCGAGTAAATCACTTCATTAACTACTGCAAAAACGACCCCTAGAGCGCACCGTACGAAGTTTATTTAGTGAGCTCGTGAGTGCATTCTTCTTCTTAATAATGTACTTTCTCTTCAGTTTTTAACCGTCCGTTGTCGGACGAGGAAAATTGCGTTTACAGCCATAATTTACACTTTCTTGCAGAACGAGGCAGGAAACGGAACAAATTTTAAAATGTAATGGCGTAATTTAACTGTCTAGGTTTAAGTTTAAGTGGTTTTTGTTAAGACAACGAGAAAATGTGGAGGTAGAAGATTACAGTATTAATTGGTTTCTGTTGACGTTGTCAGAAATTACACGCTATAAATCTCATAAATTCTATTGAGTAATCAATAAAATTTGGATTAAATGAAATATGAAATTTTGGTTATAAAAATTTTAAATTTGTAGCAGGTTTTAAACCTAGCACATTATTTTTTTATTGGAATAAAATTATCTATTTTTGTTAAAATAAAATTATCTGTTTCTTTTTTGAGATTTTACTGGAGCAATGTCTTGCTTAGTGCTATTCTTCCACCTAACCCCCGATATTCCCACGGACACACATAGTCACACCCAGCCGACTTATGCGGGAATCGAACCCACGCTCGAATTACCTCGAACCGACAATCTAGGGCAGTTCCAAGCGATTAGCATCATTATCCCATATTAATCCAGGGAACTTCACGATCTGCTGTGAGAAAATTATGGAATCATTTACCCTCAGAGGATCTGCTATACGTATAAATATCCATGTTAATGCGGATTCGAACTGGAAGAATTTTTTTGGTCTCGAAAAGGGAGTACCAAACCCACGAACCTCGATCAGTTCTTGTTGTCGTTCAAAATTGAACCTTAGATGAATTCCGCTTACGATTTTACTGATGTATAAACATATTTCGTTTATATATGAAATTTACTATGCAATGAAATAATTTTTTTGATATTTCCCTCAAACAAGGTGGACCTATTTTTTTATAAAAATCAAAATAATTAATAATTGGAAATCTGTATATAACGAATTGGAAATGATAATAAAGTTAATTTTTTATGTTTGGATGCAATTTTTTTATTATAACTCCTAGATCTACAATTATTTTTATTATAACTTATATTCATAGGGACAACAAGCTCTTTCTTGTTTAACATATCACAATGACATGTGTGTGCAGGACATTTCAGTAAACACTCCGTAATTTATCATAACTTAAAGTTCCTATGGTTCTAGTAAGCATTTAGTTAAGTCTATGATTTAATTAGATCTATGTGCAAGATCTGAGGGTTTGAAGGTCTTGAGTTTGCGCACTTCATCATTGGGCATAAGTATTTGGTTATATAGTATATTAGGGTGCACTGTAAGCCTTTGATGGTATTTAATACCAAAATATTTGATTTCCTCCCTGTTGGAAACCAATGGGACAACATGTTGAATGACATTGTTGGGCATATACCATGGCGCATTCACAATTATTCACAGCACTTTATTTTGAAACGTCTGTAGTATGTCCAAGTTAGAGATTGCTGCTGATACCCGCTAACCAAGATTGAAACCAAGACATCGAAAGGGAAATAGCAGCAGTTCAAGCAGATCCTGTGTGTCTCCTATGTAACTCACGTTAAACAAGCACCCCATATGTGGAAGGTAAAAGGACTCACATGAAGCGAGCACCCCATATGTGAGAGGCAAGGGGACTCACGTGAATCAAGCACCCCAAAGCGACCAGATCATCGCTATTAGTCCAATCAATAGGGAATGGCCAGGTCATTAATTGTAAACAGCAAAAAAAAATTGAGCATATAGAAAATAAAATTTCAAGAAACTTACAGTTTTTTGCTCTCAAAATGGCGGCCGCTAACATAAAAGTTAATAAAACGGTTTTTCGCGAATAAAAAAGAAAGTTGTGCTCGGATTGGAAAAAGTTAAATAAGAAAGTTGTAGATAATGAAAAAATCTTTCGATTCAATTTTTATGAGCTCGAATCGATTCATTACTTTTCGAGATATATCGAAAAAACCGTTGAAAATTGCGTCTTTTTGTTTTTACTCTAAAAATAACAATATTTGATGAAAGCATTTATTACTTTCAGAAAATGTAGTCCTAAGTGAGATGAATATAGTCGTTTTTGTACAATTCCAAATTCTTTTTCAAAGTTATAACTGTTTTTGTAAAAAAAGGTGTTTTAATAAAACGGCTTTTCCATCGAAACAGATGGTCCTAAAGACTTGTTCGGGGTTTATTTTCTTCGCTAGGAGTTGTAGTACAAACATATTTTCAGCAACAATCTATTTCTTAAATTTTATATAGAAAATCGCGTTTGAAAATGACGTAATTTTCGTACATCAGTTTTTTGGCAATAAATTCTTGTAATAAATCTGATATTGTTATTGAGACTGCAGGTGTTAGCCTCGGAAAAGCATATAAACGTCAATTCAATAGAGACATTTATTCGAAGAACAATTGGATTTGTGGGTGCAACAAAAAAAATGCGTTATTTTGTTTTCCTTGTTTACTTTTTGGCGGTGATAAAGCATGGACGGAGGTAGGGGTGACAGATTTGGTGCACTTAATTGAAAAAATAAAAAAGCACGACAACTCCAAAAGCCATCTACATAATACAATGGAATTAGCTTTATTAGGAACACTAATATTAAAGCGCAGCTAGATTCAGCTTATTGGATAAATGTGCAAAAGCATAATGATAATGCGACAAAAAAGAGGTACGTTTTGTCAAAAATTATAAACTGCATAACATTTTGTGGGGCCTTTGAACTGGCGGTGCGAGGACCTGACGAAGCTGAAACCTCTCAAAACCCGGGGATATTTCGTGGTTTGATAATTTTTCTGCTGAACTTGATGTAACTTTAAGCGAGCATCTACAAAATGCTTCAGTGTTTAAAGGAACCTCTAAAGAAATACAAAATGATCTTTTAGACTGTATATTAAAAGTATGTCATGAAGAAATAATTAAAGAAATTAACAAACCTTCATTTTTGGCAGTTATGGCAGACGAAACTACTGATGTATCTGCAGTTAGTGATAGTTTTAAGATATATTCTCGATGGTGAACCGATTGAACGTTTTTGGACATACCTGAAACCTACAAAATGTGACGCTGAAACTCTTTCGGAAAATATTTTAAGTGTTATAGACCCTCTAGTAGAAAACTCACCTTACAAGCCTTTTCTCTTAACCAAAGAATATGACGGCAAACATGAATGTTCTTCAAAAAGGTATTAAATTCAAAAAATTTTTCTTGCGAAAGTCTATATTTTTGTATAAACGGATTTTACATAAAAATTCTGAAGTATCAGGAAAACGCGTGACCTTGAAAATTTTCGCCTGCGGCGCAATTTTTTTGCGGCCCCTACGGCGCTAGTAGTTTGGATACGTTTGAAATTTGCACGCGGGCGGCCAATACCCTAGGATCGGCCCTGTGCAGAACACCCGTTTCATTTCATCACGAGCCGCCACTGCCAGCTGATGTAACACAAGTTTAATGAAGTGGCCGAACTATTCTGAACAATGAATCTTAATGTTTTTTATTAACAAACTTGTCATTGACACCTCAACGTAGTAATATTTCATCGTAGTTGAGTTAAAAGTTTATACTTTGTCTCTATTACCAATATTTTTATTTAATAAAATAGTTTTGACAGTGTTATTACTTTTATTTAAATATATTAGTTGCAAAATTATGCCTGGACTCGTATTATACGACTACAAACTGATATCAACAGGGCTGACCTGAACCAGAAACTGACCCTTTTCTCAGTGTGAACGAACAGCTGATGGCTGGGCCCAGCCGCAGACTAAACATGTAAAACCGAAGCGCCTAAACAGATCGAAAAACGTGACGATATAAGCAATTCCAGACGCAGCTCCGGTGCACGCATTTTTAATCCGAATGCAGCAGTTTCAGACAACCGCACGATATCGGTTCGATAAAAGCGTCCGTGTCTATTATTCGCGGCATTCCTCCGTACGAATTATAAAAATGCTGTTCCCACTGCAAGATTCACGGGTGATCGACGTCCACTGTGGTTTACATAAAATCGAAATGTCGTGATGAAGATTCCAATAGATGCAACAGACGACTTTCACTAATATTGCACCACGCGAGAGGCGATTATTTAGGTTTATCATTTGAAAATGAGATCGTTGAAAGGCGAAATCATCTGCAATCAACAAAATTGTGTCCTGCAACAGTTAAGTATCAACGTTGTAAAAATCAACCTCTAAAATTGAAATGCTTTAATCGTATAACATTGAAAAATTATTTTACAAAGTACCAGAACTGTCTCACTCAGACTGTAGTGCAAATTTTCACAAAGATAGCAAAGGTATTAACCATCGAAAAATAATTAATTTAAAGCGACAAAAATGAAATTAAACCCCAATATAATATTTTGGGCTATATATCGGAACTTTTTGAGAGACGGACACGGAACTGAATGTATCGCTTCAAAGGCAGCTTTTAGCTGAATGCGATATAACAATATATGAGAGAGCTATAGAGAATTTTCCGCCCCCTTTTCTTCCCTTTAAGTGTTTGATTTATGGTAACAATTTTTTATACATAAACTATATAAAAAAGATAAAAATGGTGAGCTGTTATTTCTTAAGTTACATATAGCAGAGTTTTCTTTTTGAGAGAGAACATTGCCTGTACAAGGATATAAACATAAGACAAAATAGTATCAATCATCAACTTATTTTACTCAGTATTAGTAATAATTTTGTGGGATACTATATTATGTTTTCGTTTTATGTGATGAATCGATTTCGATGAAATATCACAACTTGCTACGCGCAACTTGGAAACCATGGCAACCAACCAACGAACCATGGAAACTCGAGTATCCATGGTTCATCATTTTAGATCGTAGTCATGAATGATCAGGAGACTTTGAATAGGTAATATTGATTAAATATGTCCATAAGTTCAAATATTTTTTCAGTAT
Organism: Rosalia funebris; assembly: GCA_037954035.1. NCBI lineage: Eukaryota > Metazoa > Arthropoda > Insecta > Coleoptera > Cerambycidae > Rosalia > Rosalia funebris. Next base: position 41,571,938 of record JAZFAV010000015.1, read on the forward strand.
GGATACCACTGAAATATACTACTTATTACTACTTGTATTATCCCTATATAATCTCCAAATATTATTAAGAGAGATTGTAGAAAGAAACATACAGGTTATATTTCTCTTCAAACAAGACGAATTAAATTATTAACGACAGATACACACGAACTAAAGTCTGAAACTTTCAGTGGACTCATCTCTTTATACTTCAGCAGAGGACTTTCCTATCGGAAGTGGTATTGGTTAAATAAATAGGAATATCATGTCAGCAGTACCAGTACTAAGAGCCATAGCCACAAAATATATTATAGCAATGTCAAAATATGTCAAAGTATGTAAAAGTCCTTATTATTATCCACACATTATTAGAGAATCACTGGAAATTGTAAAGTTTGAAAACAATCTTAATGAAGGATGGATATCGCCTTAGCAATATTTCAAGATTAGCGTTGTCAAGCACCTGTAAGGTAGAAAGTTGTGGTGAACCAAGAATAACTACCAACATTCCACATAACCATGGAAACAGAGCAGAACCATGATATATAATTGAACACATGGCAGCAACGATAATTTTTGAATTTGTTTTGAAGAAGCTGAAAGAATAATCGGTGAAACATCAAAATGAATTCGAGGACGATCACGGCATAATTTAAAATAATGTTTCTCATTGGACAATGATTGTGGAAGCCTGAATACTACCAATCAATTTTTTGTTCAGATACGATGGAACGTAATGTCAATTATATAAATTTTCATTCATCCAATTTTTGTATTAGCTAGATGCTACAAAATAAGTAATTGCATTATATATATATATATATATATATATATATATATATATATATATATATATATATATATATATATATATATATATATCGGTTTATAACATCCTTCGCCGTCTTCCGATTCCTAATCTCCATTCCTCTCTGTTTGTCCACATGTCATCGTTAAGACCTCTCTCCCGAACTTCATTATCAATGCCCTCTCTCCAGCTTTTTCGTGGTCTTCACCGCCTTCTTCTTCCTTGTGGTTTCCAGTTTACAATCGTTTTGGGTATTCTGTCATTTGGCATTCGCTGAACATGCCCGTACCATATGAGTTGTTTGGTTCTTATATCATCTACAATGTCATGTGTTATTCCCATCATATTTCTTATTCTCTCATTTGTTACCCTTTCTCTCTTTGATTTTCCAACTGACCTCCTCCAGAAGTCCATTTCTGTGGTTCTTATCATTCTTTCTGTTCTTTCTTTTATTGGCCATACTTCACAACTATAGGTTACTATACCTTTAATTATTGAATTATATATTCTTTTTTTATTTTCTTCTGTTATTTATTTATCCCATAGAATGCTATTCAACATTGTAATTGCTCTACTTCCTTGGGTGTTTCTTTCCGAAATCGCTTCATCAAGTGTTCCGTCGTTTGATATCTCCATGCCTAGATATTTATATTCATTGCAGTGTTTGATGTTTTGTCCGGTTGACAGAAGTAGATCTTGTTGTTGTCCTCCAATACACATGTATTCCGTTTCCTTCATATTAACTTCTAAACCCCATTTTCCATATTCCTCGATAAGTTTGCGTGTCAAATATTCCATATCATCGATATCTTGTGCAATAACAACTTGGTCATCCGCAAAGGATAATGTGTATAGTGTTGATGTTTCATCTATTGGTATGCCCCTATTGTGGCATTTTCTTTTCCAATTTCTTGTCATCAATGCGCGTTCTAGATATATCTTAAATAGTGTAGGAGATAGACAGCATCCTTGTTTAAGTCCCTTAGTTACTATAAATCCCGTTGTTATATTGTGTCCAATTTTTATTCTCGATCTGGTATTATCATACAGAGACTTTACAGCCTTTATTAATTCTACATTTATATTAGTGTTTTGTAAAGTTTCCCAGAGTTTTACCAGAGGAATGCTATCATATGCTTTTTTTTTAATCCACATATAGTAGATGTACTTCTACGTAGAAAATGCTATTTTCTTCTCCAAGATTTGTGTGACTGTATATAAATGATCGATTGTGGATCTTCCTGCTCTGAAACCGGCCTGTTCTTCTGCCTCCATTTCACAATATTCGTTCTCCATACGGTTTTTTAATACATTCCCATATATTCTGCTGATGGAATTTGTAACAGATATTCCTCGGTAATTGTCACACTCACTTTTATCCCCTTTCTTATGAATTGTGGATACATATGATACCTTCCACTCTTCTGGTACTTCTGATCTACTCATACATCTTTGGAAAAGGTCTCTCAGTGAATGGTATAGTTTGTCTGTTCCATATTTTATAAGTTCTCCAGGAATATTTCCTGGTCCTGGGGCTCTGCCATTCTTTAGTGATCTACATACTTCCTTAACTTCTGATATACTTATTCTTATCGGAAATCCTTGAGTAACTATATTGGGATTAACGTTTTCTATGTTTTTTTTTATTGCATTTAATAGGTAATTGCATTCTACCAATCAATATTTTCTTCAGAAGTGATGGCATATAATGTCAATTATATTAATTTACTTTCATCCAATATTGTATTAGCTAGATTGTTATGAAATGGATAAACATGATTTACATTATTATATTGTGTATTAGCTTTAAGGACGGCTGAGTCATTTTCCATTCCAACTATGTACATATTTTGGTTTTCAGAAAAAAATCAGTATGTACTTTGTACTATCATAGTAATAAAAACAGGACATACATCATACATATATGGAATTCAACTGACTATTTTAAGCACTATATTAATATATCAATCACTCTTTATTGAACAATGTGACTTATTCCCATTATTCACTCTCACAGAAGATCACCTTGAGTAAACTGACGGGAATTTAAAACAAACCGCTCTGGTTACTTTTATTTTCAAACGGATTTCGAAACGTCGAATATCCAGTACTCGATGCGTTGTAAATTCGATATTGTTGCACGATATCTTGCAGTGTGCCTCTAATATTATTATGACACAGATTACGGAAAAGGGAAAATAAGGCCAGAAAGACGAGATTGCGCGGATCAAGTCAGTAATTGGACGATTATCCTAATGACTGCAATATACCGTTTATAGCTGAGGAAAATTAAGTCTTGCGATGGGAAATTCTTTAAGGGATGTGGAGTGAAGTGGTTTTGCTATTTCGTAAGGTACATATATAAGTGAGAAAATGAACAAGAAGGAGCCACTGAAAAATATTATAAAGTATCATTATAATATACATGGTGATAAATAAGTTATGGATAAGTTAATTTTCTATTCGTCATTTTTAAATAAATTTCGGAAATGTCGTCCGGAACGTGACATTTTCAATTAACACAAATCCATTGGAGTGTCAGTTCCGGGTTAAAATAGGATGAAATGGAATAGAAATGTCTATGGTACTGAATTTGAAAATGGCTTTAAAAATAGGGTGTCCCAGCGGGTGTCCCAGAGGTAGCCGATTATGTTTGTAATTAATGGGCAAATAAATAACATTTCTACAATAACTTTCGGTTCAATTGTTTATTTAAACTGTGCCATTAGACATGGAATACTATATCTTGTAAGTGGCCGACTCTGCTTCTCTAGCAACAGTTGATTATTTTGATGAAGTTTTCCATCACTTCGCTGCATAGATGTGGCCCTATGTCCGCAATAACTTCGCTAATGTTATTTTTCAGCTGTTCAACGTAACGGGATGATTGACATAGACTTTTCCTTTAACGTAACCCCACAAGGAAAAGTCTAACGGTTCTATGGTCTTATGGGATCTAATGAGGTCTTAAATGTTTAGCAGGTACCCTCACGACGACCCATAATTGCGCATAATTTTCTTTCAGTGCCCACAATTGAACCATTACTTTAGTAGTACGATTTGACAATAACTATGTGTTGTTGAACAGTATAGTGCTCCATCTTATAATGGCACACTCTCCACGTAATAACTACGAAGCATCAACTTCAACAATCTGTTGCAAGAGTAATGGCGGTAACACTAACTGACTTTTCCACAAAACATCAAAAGACTATACACTATACTCGACGCGCGTTTCGCCAACAAAGTTGGCATCATCTGGAGATAATTAAAATTGAGTTCTAATCATCTCCAGATGATGCCTTTGTTGACGAAACGCGCGTCGAGTATAGTGTATAGTCTTTTGGTGTTTTGTGGAAAACTCAGTTAGTGTTATCTTCACGCCAAAGGTTCCAACCTACTCCAGGATAATGGCGGTAAGTTTAAATCAGCTACCTCTCACTGGGACACCCGTTAAATATTCCACTATTGAACTAAGGTTAAGGTAGCAATAGCTAATGAGCGATTGTTCATAAATTGGGAGATTTATTGTAAAAGACCTTGACAGATTAATGGTAACGAGAACAGTACGTGAAGTTAGACAGAGAAGAGAGGAATGACAACTTGGGTTAAGCTACCTTCCGCTATAGTACTGCTCTCTTAAGAAATTTCTGGTAAACAAGAAAATTACGCGGTAATATTTGAATACTGAATACATAAGTTTTCATTTTAATAGTAACATACACAATATGATATTTTTACTTTTCCGCACTCCACTATAAGCGGAAAAGTAATGTAATCGTGTAAATAAAAAGTGAAAAACAAAATTTTTTCTGGGTTTATTTTTCGTTTTTCGGCCTAAAAACCAAAAAAAAATGGTTTTTAAAAATATTTTGCTGTGTGTGTGTCGTCGTTGTCATCGGCATTTCTTGTTAGCACCATAACTCAACTAAATTGTGTCGGATCGATCGGGTTTTGACTGATTCTGATCGGGAACGTCTCCCAGACGACACCTATTAATTTTTAGGTGGATAGAACACACTTTACCATGTTCATGAGAAAGCACAATGATGGACTATTTGAGTTTGTTTGTTAGCACGATCACTCAATTAAATTGTGTCGGATCGATCGGGTTTCGACTGATTCTGATTAGGGACGTCTACCAGATGACATCTATTGATTTTGAGGTGGATATGATACACCCCACCCTGTTCATGGGTCACGAGAAAGCAGGTGAACTATTTGAAAAAAGTAAAACTGTCGCATAAAACACATGTTCTGCATTTATGTGTTGGTTTATTTTTTCTCGGCCACTCAATTTCGAGATAGAGATGTTCTACGTGCGGAAAAGTTCGTTTTAAGGTTTTAAAACTGTTTATTTTAATACAATATGTTGCATTTTTGATATTACTAAATTTTATTGAATTTTTTTCGTTTTTTTTTTTAATGAAACTGATTAGATGAAATATACCAACCGGAAGTGGATTGTTTCTTAACAGTAATAAAGATGTGTGTTAAAATTCTCTCAAATCATGTTGTAGGGTTTCCTTGCTGATTTGTTAATTCTGTTTCTTATATCAACAACATTATTTAATATGTTAAAGAAAATATTGGATTTTCAACAATGTCAAAAATAATTATGCGAGGTTAAGGCGGGAAAACAAGCTGGCCACTATTAAATTTCTTCGCGTCTAGCCATTCACATATTAGGAAAATCTTGATCCAGATAAGATCGTTTCACCACAATATGCTATGTAATTTCACCCAACCAAATGTTTATATCAGGTTCGTTAAGCTTAGCGTTATCTAAGTAGTTGTGCAAAAAATATGTGTAACGCTCACCAATTACTATTCAATGCAAAACATTTAGTACGACAATTTAATACTCATAATTCCAACCTCAATTTTCACGTTCTTGTGATATTGATGGTGAGTCTCTCTCTCTATAATTCACTTAATTTTCTCTAATTTATATTAATTATTGTTTTACTGTTCCATTTAGTCTCGAAAAGGGGCTGGTACATTCGATCAAAAACAAAGACAGGATACCGTTCAGCTTTAATCGTCTCCTGGTGGTGTCAATTTGGTTGAAGAAAAACGTATTGAATGACGTACAATCTTTCGTTATTCGTAGAAAATTGGTTTCCTGTTCCTGATTTTGCTGTTCTTGGTTTCACTTAAAACAAATATCTCTTCATTACAAAAAATTATTTCCTTTAGACTAATCTACTTCGCATTTACTTGCTATATAATGAATTTGCTATATATATGAATCCTTGTTAAGTTCGAGAATGAAATGAATCTTTAATTGGTAATACATATTTTAATTGTTTTGAGAAATGTCGTTGTCTAAAAAATATTTCACATCCATAATTATTTCTGATAGGAATTTGTCATGTAGGTTTATGTACATTCTGTCAATACCTACCAATAAATGCATTTTCTAAATTGCCTAAAATGGATTTCTTAATTTAACGATTTTTTTTTGTGTTAGTTTTGTAACGCCATGTTATGCAATATAATTTGGCATAACATGAAAATTGAATAAAAAGAAAGGTATAAAGAAGTATAAAGAAACTATCAAATCGGAAAGGAACTATACAACTTCATCAATATTTAGTAAGATTCTCAAAAAAAAACCTTAGAAAACAAGAAAGTATATACAAGAAAAAGCAATGAACTATATAAAGAACTGATATATAAGTCAATAATATATGGGAAAAAATGATAATTTATTGTATTGCATTGAAATAGAATTACTATTCAGTATTATCTCCCTCAAAATACCTAACTGGAAAGCCACACAGTTTTCCAATCCTAGTAGCAGTACTGGAACCCGGATACTGGAATAACCTTCATCTGGTTGGTGACAGCCGTTTGAATATTTTCAAATATCCCAAAATGACGTCCCTTAAAGTAAGTTTTCAATCTCACTTTAAGGGACTCAAGTCGGGTGAATAAGGAGGTTTAGAAGCCACAGGAATGTTTTTACTGGCCAAAAGCTCGTTTATGAAATTACTGTGTGATAAGGCGCATTGTCGCATGGTCGTAATACAACACCCAGATGTTCTTGGTGTTTGGTCATACACGCATTACCCTTTTTCGCAAATTTTCAAGAACCCTTTTGATAATAGTGTTGATTAAACATTTGGCCTTGAGGCACAAACCCTTTGTGAACGATTCTCTGGCTATTGCAAAATAGCAAATCAAAGGTTCATTATCAATGGAATCTCTTCCTTCTGAAAATGCCTTAACCCTCGAAAATCTTAGGTCCTTGACAAAACACTGTCTCCGTAGGCCCGCTGAAGTTTTGCAAAAGTTTTCGTTGCACTATGCCCAAGACAGGCACAATGCAATGCTCTAAAAATGTCACTCATTTTTAAAACGCACTGGAAGAACCTATTTCACGAAAAAAATCGCTACGGACAACCTCATGACTCTAGCGAGTCATGTGCACCTGCCGCGTTCCTCCAAGTCCCGCGTCCCAGGTGTTGCCAGATCGAACGCTACGTTGCCAGTCTCATTACTTAATTTACACCCCTCGTAGGTCTTAAATACATCTTGCCTAAATCACAAGGACGAACTGGATGAATTTTACAGTATACTGGAGATGAATTTTGACGATGGGGCAACGTACTCCGTTCATTATCGGACCTGCGCTGTTCGAAGTCAAACAACGAATTGCACGGATGCGACTTGGATGGGTGACGCATGGTCTCATTCTCATGGTGCCGCGGTGGTGCTGACTTGGTATTCGGTAACAGGAGCAAATACTGGGCACATCGTCTGCGTGAGTTCGATTCTCACCAGAGGAAACTTGGCACTTCCCTCAGGACTGGGTGTTTGTCCGCGTTTATATGCGTAACCGTCCCCTACCCAAGCCTGTCTGTATGCTTTCTGGGGAGGGATGTCTAGTTTCCGTGTGTCCAAACTGACATCTAGGGTAGATCACGCAAGCATTCAAAAATAAAAACAAGTAAAAGTAAACCATTGTCATCTATTTTGTTTTACATTTCCAGTAACGATAGAAATCATAGTTCAAATCCAAAAGGGAATCTTAGTGATAGTCCAATAGTCTGCAATGGAATATAAACATCAATCTAATAATCCTCACGCCTATCATTGACCCCTCCACTGGTATTTGCTAAGATTAGAATGAGTAGACATAACTAGACCGCTAGTGCAAAAAAAAAATGAATTACTTCACGCAAGAGATCGACTTAACAACCATTCCCTGGTCTCATCGTTTTTGTTTAAAGAACGAGTCGGACGAGTGTATTTGCACTTATTGGCTGCATCGAAAGAAAAAATTCGATCGACCGCTCTTAGCCAGGTACTACTTACATTCATCGCAAGATATAGCGGTACTTACATGCTCAATTTTCATTTACTTGAATAATACTTACCGGATACACGCCCAGTAGCGTTATCTGCAGGCATTTTTATGCGGGGATTTTTTATGAAAGCCGCTAATGTAATGTAAATGTGAGGTGTCTTGAAGGTTTATGATGTTTTTATTGGGTTTATTTTTATTGGATCAATGCCCGAAGATGTTGCGAAGGGCATAGCTGTAAATGTTTCCATGACGTGGTTAAATGTATATTCTCATCGTTTCATATACAGTGCTATTCAAAAGTCCCCTCCCCCCATCTTATCTTTGGAACGATTATACATAAACTAGTGAAATTTGGTAACTGAATATTAAGGGTTGTAAACTTCCCTACTAGTGATGATAGATGACGTATGCGTCAAAGATGACGTCACAAGGTCATTGTGACCAATAATTTTAAATGGAACCCTATGGCAAGCGACACCTCTTTTAAAAGGTATCGAAAAAACCTATTCAATGATACTAATATTGTGTCTGTTTACGGCAGTCTTGACAACTGGCTTTCAAAAACCGCAAAGCTGTGATTTTTGTCTGTGAAGCATTGCTTGACTCTGAAGCTGTGTGTGAAGCATCTTTAATGAAAGGTTTCCCGATCGCCCAGTTTCGAGGACTTATTTGAGAGAGCTTCTTCGTAAGTTTAAAACAACGGGTGGTATTAATGATGCAAAACGATCTGGCAGACCACAAATTTCTGATGAGAAAAAAATTGATATACTGGCAGAAGTAATAGTAAATCCTACTTCTTCAACAACTCAAGTTGCATCAACCTGTGATGTCAGTCAAAGTACAGTGCACAGGGTGTTGAAAAAAAACAAATTTCACCCATACAAACTAAAAATTGGTCATCAACTCTCAGACGACGATCCAGACCGAAGACTGCAATTTTGTGAAAATATGGAGACTAAAATTAACCAACAGCCAGACTATGTCAAAACAATTTGTTTTAGTGACGAAAGTACTTTCTATCTAAATGGAAATGTAAATACACAAAACGTGAGATATTGGAGTGACGCAAATCCTCACATGTTTCGTGAAACACATACTCAGTATCCCGAGAAGGTCAATGTTTGGGCAGGTATACTGGGAAACCACATCGTTGGGCCTGTTTTTTTAAATACCAACTTAACCGGTGAGGTGTATCTGCAGATGTTGCAAAATGCAATAGAACCGTTAATCCTTGAAATTTTGGAAGATAATCAAGATGAATTCGACATTTTGGAAATAACATTCCAACAGGACGGTGCTCCTCCACACTATTACGGTGCAGTAAGACGGTATTTGGATGAAGAATATCCTGGTAGATGGATTGGACGACGAGGTTCAATGGAATCGCCGCCTCGATCACCGGACCTCACACCTTTAGATTTTTTTCTGTGGGGGTATCTTAAATCAAAGGTTTACGCCACTCAGCCTGACAATATTGATATTTTAAAACAACGTATTGTTACAGAATGTAGGGCTATTTCTGCAGACACATTTGAAAAAGTACGAGAAGAGTTTCGCAATAGGATGTTTTACTGTCAGGAAGTAAATGGAGCTCACTTCGAACAATTACTATAAGTAGGTACTGATTCTTGAATCTGTAATTAAAATTATTATCCAAGTTTACTGATTACTGATTTAATCCATCAAAACTACCATAAATACAAACAATATTAGTATCATTGAATACGTTTTTTCGATACCTTTTAAAAGAGGTGTCGCTTGCCATAGGGTTCCATTTAAAATTATTGGTCACAATGACCTTGTGACGTCATCTGTGACGCATACGTCATCTATCATCACTAGTAGGGAAGTTTACAACCCTTAATGTTCAGTTACCAAATTTCGCTAGTTTATGTATAATCGTTAAAAAGATAAGAGGGGGGGGGGAAGGGACTTTTGAATAACACTGTATGTATGTACAAGCATTGGCCACATCAAGCGCTCCACAGGGATCAGTATTCGGACCCCTACCTGTCAATTTATTCATTAGTGGTGTTCGGTTGAAGAAATCTCATATCAATGTCTTCGAAAGCTCCAAATCTCACGTACATATGACATGAAATGAATCATTTATGATTTAAATCTGTTTAAACAAAAACTGGAAATTTAAGAACTTCACTTACAAATGGTTTCTACAGATGGTTTTGACAATTTTCAGCCTTCCTATATGTAAAATTTTAACTTTTAACTTTAGGTCCTCTCTCTATATAAAACTTATTGTATAGGCAGAGGACCTAAAGTTAATAGTTAAAATTCTACATATAGATAGGGGGGAGGAATTTTGTCAACACCATTTGTAGAAACCCAATAGTGTTAATTATTTGAGTAATAAATAAAATAATATATCATTTATCTTATAATACTTCATATTAAACTGTCATATATACTGTATATAATACTTTATAATAAAAGAGATATTATTATTACATGGGATGGTCCATTAAAAACTATAATTATCCATATCAATAATGCTAAAGAATATTCTTTAGCTTTGTATCATCAAGAAATATCTCAGTACGTTTTCTTTCAAAAATCCCTTTCCTATTTCTACTAAGAAATCTATATGAGATAGAAGATCTACTATTATTACATCGGATGGTCTAGTAAAAGCTACAATTATCTATAATAACTATAACAACAATGCTAAAAAATATTCTTGAAAATGTTTCAAGAATATCTTTCAAAAATATCTTTTCTATTTCGACTAAGAAATTTACAGGAAATAGAAGTTCAGACTAAGTTTGTTTTATAGTACTTAATAGTCATGTTATCAGTTATCAGTGTTCTCATTTTATCCGAGAAATTCATTCAAGTTTTTCTTACTTTCTGGAAATTCTTTCACCCATTTATTTCGTTATTGTTTGGCGATAGCAAGGATAAAGAGTGCTTATGCCTTGACCGGGAATCGAACCCGGCTCTCCCAATTTCCGGTTGGTTGCTCTGACCGCTGGGCTATCAAGGCACACTCATTATCCTTGCTAATGCGCCAGTTTAATGCGTCACTACAGTACTCCCTCCCTAGAGACTAGGTTTGTCTCGATACAATTTAACGGAATGTGACCGCGTTCGCCATTCTTACGAACTGTTGTTCGGTAACCCCCGGACTGTAGGGCGATGGATAGGACGGGAATCGAATCCGCGAATTTGAAATGTAAGGGAGGTTCGATGTACTGGAGCGAATCACATCACGTCGGGGTCACCACTTTGGCGTTAGCAAGGATAAAGATGCATCATGCCTTGACCGGGAATCGAACCCGGCTCTCCCAATTTCCGGTTGGTTGCTCTGACCGCTGAGCTATCGAGGCACACTTATTATCCTTGCTAATGCGCCAGTTTAATGCATCGCTACAATTGTTTGTTCGCTTTTTTAAAATTTCAAATATTTCGATCTTACTTCTTGAAGTCTATTTTGAGATCATGAACTAAGTTTGAGTACTGTAAGAGCAAATTGAAATCCTTAAGACTTTTTAAATTATATTTATCGTTACTCCAGCCTATTAGTTGAACATTTTGTTGTATTAACATCTTTACCCATATGTACTAGTTAAAATGTCCTTATATTTATTATTATTATTATTATTATTATTATATTATATAGGTTTGGGTCTCATCAGCCACTGATCGCATGGGTAGTCCCTTGGCGATCCCCTATTATCCGGGTCATTATCCAAAAATACTATCCCATAAAAGAAGCAATTTAGGCACGTCCCCAGCATTAAGCCTCGCTTCCTCTAGGATAACAGGGGTCCTTAATATAAGATACCTCTTCTCCTCCAGTGCGGGGCAGGTGTAGAGAAGATTAATCGAGGTTTTCTCGTCTTCTTTACAGAATCTGCAGGCCGGGCGGTCAGTCAGCCTCAGCTTGTGCTTATATGCATTCAGGCTACTATAGTGGTCCATTATGATTACCACCAGGGTTCTGGCTTTGTGCCTGTTCAATTTAATAAATTCTTGGGCCCATTTCTCAATCTCTAAGTATTAGATGAAGAGTTTGGTTATTCGACAACCCGTTACTTCTCTCCATCTTTTATTGTGCTGATTTCTTGCCCAGCCATTGATGCGGTCTCTGATCAGATTCCGACTTATTCCCACTGCAGGTTCTGGTCCATAGAAGTTTTCCCTAGTCCCTAGTCTGGCAAGGTCATCTGCAATTAGATTTCCCTTAATGCCACTATGCCCAGGTATCCATAAGAGTTCCATCCTTACATACTTCACATAGATAGGATACATCACAGCAAATGGGCTGTTAAGCACTCTCTAGATGGTCAATATTATTGATCAATATGCATTGATCAATACGTATTGAAAGATTATATTGATCGTTTAGGAGGGCTTAAAGCCTTTCCTAAACGTCAATATAGCCTTTCAATACGTATTGATCAATGCATATTAAATCAATAATATTAGCCGTCTAGGGGGTGCTGTAGACGTTTTTGGGATGGCACGAATAAACTGAAGGTAAGACTTTGTCCATAGGGGTTTTCACGGATGTACTATTGTAATTAAAATGCCACGTATGTGGCATTTCCGGTACAACCGAAAGTTTCGCAAATGTGGCAATATTTTCATAAAATGAAGCACTCTATTAATAAATTTTCAGTTTTATATTATTTTCGGTTTCTCAAAAACATCTGCTGCTGATGGGTGGCCTATCCACCGTGAAGTACCTTGTATAAACACTAAACTATTTTCTATATGTGCCTGCTAACTGATGCGGAAAGGTCAGTTTTTATAAAAGCGTCAGCAAATGAGGTGAATGGATTTATTAATATATTTCACGGTTATGACTAGTCAGCATTAATCGAAATAATATTAATATAATCGAATATTTTGTTACTAAAACGGTGTTTAGAACCTAGTAGAATTCCAACGCCACCAGTACAGGAAGTGAAAACAGCAATGTTGATTAACCTTGGATAGATAATTTGAACATATACTTAATTTAAAACAGTTAATTATTAACTTTATGCATACGAATGGTAATAGTCCATTCTTCAAGACAAATGATTCTGCGGTAATTTGTCTACCACAATTATCCTTGAAGATATCTTAGCTCTAGGTTGGTAAGATTAACGTTATAAAAAGTTAAATAAAAAACACAAATGCATATTGCGTGTAAAATATACATAAATAGATAAAATCATGTACACATTTTATTAATAAAACGTGATCCAATTATGAAATTGTCCGTGTGTACTTTTCATTAGCAGATTGTTATATAGATAATATTCTTTATGTTTTTAATATAAAATGCTATGGTAATATTGTCTTATATTTTAGGAATATGTGTATAGTCTACCAAAATATTTGCAATAGATGAATATAATTTATATTTTCTGCAAAAAGAAAGCAATTAGAACCACTATTTACAGTTAATAATTATCAATCTCTGAATATTTTAATATCTTAAAATCTCTATCCAAAAATAATTATACAGATAACTCTTGAGGATACGATGAACATTCAGATCGATTGTTTAACGTGAAGCTATCGAAAGTGCAGCACTTTTCTCTGCGTCCAGTACGTGGATGAGTGATCTATCGTATTCTCCTAGAGAGATGGCTACAGTAATGTCATTTGTTCTGTAGCCGGAGTGTGGCGGTATGGGTCCAGTATTGCAGACGTTATGTATACTTAGATTCGAATTCCAACGAAAAGGTTTGACACCTCTCCACGAGCTTGACTATTTTTCCTCATCTCTATGTATAACCGTTCCCTCGGAAGTCCCAGCTTTAATAATTACGATTTCATATAGCGTCATTAGAAATAAAAACCAAAATTTCATGTAAAAATTTGAAACTAATAGTAATATGCTATGATTGAGATTAATTCCCACAAACATATCTAATTATTTAGTATCAAATTTAGCAACAAACAGGTGTAATCAATTTCATACATTACTCTATTACTCTCGAATTGGATTTGATGCAGCTCCTGCATATTTCTTTACACTCTACATGTATTTTTCAAAGAGCAATAGTATCATAATTGACATCGTTTATTAACATCTTTACCTTTATTCCCATAGTCCCTTCAAATTAGGAAAATTGAGGGTCACTTTTCCTACAGCTAAGCGACCTATACAGAAAGTTGTGTTGGGGTTGTGTCAACATATTTTGTACTTAGCGCATGATAAAAAAAGGGTTGTTTTTTAGATATAGACATATATATGTGCATTTTAGACATTTTTTTCTGTTTATTGCGTTTTTCTGAAAAACTATGCATTTTTGGGAAAATATGACCTAATTTGATGTTGTAGATTTTGCGATTTTCCACAATTTTTCCTCTTTTGATTTTTTCGAAATTTTGTTTAGTTGCGCCCCTATAGCGCGCTGTAGTATTTTTTAACTCTCTTTCGGACTTAAGCCAAAACTATGCATTGTAGAAAAAAATATCAAGAGATCAAAGTTGTAGATATAAAAATTTCCGACACATTTTGTTCTTTTGTTTTTTTTTTTCAAATTCGCATGATTTTGCCACTAGAGGGCGAAAACCGTTTTATTATTTTTTTTTGTAATACTCTTGTGCGAATGAAAAAGACACTCTAGTGCATTATTTTTTATTTATAGGCAAAACTATGCATTTTTGTAAAAAAAAAAGTATATGACATTTTGTAGGAAGTTTTTTGCACTCTAACCTTTTATGTTATTGAACTTTTCTAACAAATGCATAGTTTTGCCTATAAATCAAAAATAATGCTCTAGAGTGTTTTTTTCATTTGCACAAGAGTATTACAAAAAAAAAGAAAACGGTTTTCTCCCTCTAGTGGCAAAACCGTGCGATTTTAAAAAAATACAAAACAACAAAATGTGTCGGAAATTTTTATATCTACAACTTTGAGCTCTTGATATTTTTCTTTACAATGCATAGTTTTGGCTTAAAATCGAAAAACAGCTCCAATATTTCATCGCGCTCTAGCGGCGCAACTAAGCAGAATTTCGAAAAAATGAAAAGAATAAAAATTGTGGAGAATCACAAAATCTACAACATTAAATCAGATATTTTCCCAAAAATGCATAGTTTTTCAGAAAAACGCAAAAAACCGAAAAATCGGGCAAACACGCATATATATATATATATATATATATATATATATATATATATATATATATATATATATATATATAAAACAACCTTTTTTTATCATGCGCTAGGTGAAAAATATGTTGACACAACCCCAATACAACTTTCTGTACAGCTTAGCTGTAGGAAAAATTTCCCAAAATCAGTGATTTTTTGTCTAATTTGAATGGACTACCATGAGAAATCGTTTCTGAAATTTTTTGTCAATCCATTGCGTCTTGTAACCGTATCTTTAGTATGGATTTCATCACATCCATTTATGGATGCATAAACAGACAAATAAATGTAACACCATTGATCAAAAGTCTAGCAAATAAAAAATCATAGTAATTATTGCCGTGTTTTATTTAAATATACGTTATATGTAAATTTAAATATACGTTTAAATATACGTTATACACTATTACATTATATTTTTCTATGCGCCATTATTTTGTCTTCCATGTAACTCCCCGGATATTCACAATAACTCCCAGCCGATTGATGTGGGAATCGAACCCGCGCCCACGCCTGGAATACTCCAAACCAGCAATCTAGACTAACTGCAAACGATTGGCATCGTTACCCCGAATCAATCCGGGGCACTTGTAACCTTCTACGACGTTGGAAAGTTATATAAATAACGAGCGTTGTTCGCTACATTGACCGACAGCTCGTCCACTATTTGTTATATTGAACCCCGTTATTATATGACTATTTTAGATGTCCACTCTGTAAGTATTTTATAAGTAAATAGAAGTCATACCGCAATAGATAAATTTGGCACTGATACAAATACGTTTTGTTGACTCATTTTACGCTCCATACATTTTTCTTGTAATCGATCGTAAGAACTCCTTAAAAGCCGATACTCAGAATTACCCAGTCACAATTGTTATACTCTTATAATAGAATAAAATACGTAACTCGAAGAATTATCTATCATAAACTTGCGGCAATGTTTATGAAGTCGCCTGTGCGAAAAATATTATTCAACAAATTATACTCATCTTGGTACACGAAAATTTATCAGAGCATAAAAATAAGTACCTCCTACCTATTATTTCTTATAATGAAGCTATTATTATTATACCACGGTTGATATTTTTAATCGACAAAGTGTTTTCTGCGGCATATTTGCCTTGGATAGGCAACTACATATCGCAAGTTACATTTGACAAGTTTTTCTGGCAGATAATTCGGTGGCCATCATAAATCAAAGGTAGAATTCAAAGCCAAACTAGTAAGCATTTTGTTGTGGCTTTCAGAAATCGCAAATAAAAATGCAAGAGTACGATAAACGTGAATAGAATATGTTACTCATACATATAGTGAGGTCCAAAAAAATAAGACAGAGCGTAAAATTTGTAGACTTAACCTTGAACAGATGTTAACCCTAGAATACGGGATTGTTTTTCCAAAAGTAATTACGGCAGTATCGTAAATTTTACTACTCAATAAAAAATGGTTTTATTTAGTTCAAACTTTTATTTTTAAAAAATACAAGAAACACATAATGTTTTTTATTATCAGAACCGACTTTCCAGATTATAAAACAATTTTTTTTTATTAATTTTCACAGCATACTCTACAAATATCTCCTCGATGTTCTCCGCAATCCGGCCTTTTGCACTCCTTACAATAATTGGTTGTCATACGCCTTTTTTTTTGCTTGGACAGTAGACGTAAGTCTTCCTTTTCTTTTCTTGAGGTGTGCTGACAACGTCTTCATTTGATAAACCCAATAACTCAGCTATATTTTGACGGATATTTCGACGTAGAGTTAGACTGTTATATCTATGCAACTTCCATGGTTTCGCAAGGCAAAGACTTGAACAAATCATATATTGGTACCTTGAAATAGGGTTTTGGGATTTTTTAACGCATTAATAACATAAATAACGTAAGAGTTTATGCTTGCCATATTTATCATAACATAGAACACACATAGTGGCCATCTAGCAGCTGTTCTTTTGACTTTTTTATGCAATTCCGTTGACTATTTGTGACCATTATTGCCCTTTAGGCTTTTTGTTTTGAAACTTATTACATATTTTGAGCATGTACGTACTTGTGATAAAGGAATATTATCTTCATCTAAACTAGGTTCTATTTCTTCTTTAGATTGAACAGGGATTCTTGTTGGGTGAGAGGATCAACCGAATTACTACCGATATCATTCTCATTATCAGACCCACATGATTGAGTTTCTAAATTGTCCTCGTCCCATCACTTCCACTGTCTTCAAATGGCTTTGGATCACTTTCATCCCCACGCATGATACGTGCCGCTTCCTCTTCGAACCGTTGTTGGGTCAAAAATTTCTGATTTGACATCTTAAAAAATATTACTATAGATATATATATATATATATATATATATATATATATATATATATATATATATATATATATATATATATATATATATATATATATATATTTAAACAAGAAGAATATGAAATGATCTTACCTCAAATGTCTTTTACTATTCACTGAAAAACGATACAAAAATAAAAATCACTGGAATTTAAAAAACTACTTACACACGGGACATTTACGGGACGTAAAATTTACGAATATATCGCCAAAAAATCGCTTTTTAAGTCGGAAATCAGAACTACCGCATAACGCACTGTCTAGCTTAATACTAGACTGGAAGGTACTCAGATGGGCGATTGGATAGAATAACCGAAAATGGGAGAAAAAAAACACGAAGTTCTACGAGCGTCGTAAAATTTACGGATGACCCGTGTTCTAGGGTTAAATAAACAAAACCCAGTGGCGTGCAAATCCATCGATATCAAACCTGTGCTTTTTACAGCAATTTGACAAACCGTTTTGAGTTTACAAGAAGACGCCCGGAGTATTCGAGAATTTAAAAGGGTATTATGCTCCTCTATCCTATACCAGTTACAATTTATAAAATAATTCCCATGTTTACCATGGCATAATATCATAGTAATATTAGAACAACGCAGTAACTTGTCAACAGATACTTGATCCACAGTGATACTAAAGCAAGGTAATAATATAATTGCTGTTCAACTGAAGTAAATAGTAATGTATCGCAATCACAAAATATTCTCGGCGATTTTTGACGCCATCTATTGAAAAAATTGGAAGACTTTTGTTAAGAATTCAGACTTCAGGTTAGACATGTCATATTATAGAACAATATTACTGTTTATACAAATTTAAACGTAAATGGAACCGATGTTTGATCTATCTGTGTATATAAATTATTAATTAATGTAAGGTGTCTCAGTTGGAACTATAGGATTTGAATTCCGCGCCATTTATGTTCTGTCAAAGATAGGGTGTCAATATTTAACGACTATCATCTACAAACAGTACCACGTCAACGTACCCTAATGAACAGTTCAACAACGAATAGTTTGTGTACAACTTTTCTATGAAACCGAGCGATTATTTACAGTTGCATTAAGAAATATTCGCATAAAATTATGACAAAATGAAATTAACTGTTGATAGAGTGAACAGTTCGTAACTTATTCAAAAAATTTAAGGAGACGGGTCCCTGTTATTGATAAGGCAATACCAATACGTCCTCGTCGTGGTCGGTCAGATGAAAATATTGCTGCAGTAAGAGAAAGTGTTCGGGAGTATCCAAACACATCAATTCGACGTCATGCACAACAACTGAATCTGTCAAGATACACAACAACTGAATCTGTCAAGAGTCACCATGCATCAGATTTCAAAGAAATATCTGCATCTGTCAGCATACAAAATTATTTAACATGTCACAATAGCATTTCCCATGTACTGTGATAACATTACCAGCTTCGTTTTCAAAGTATAGTCCCATCACTCCACTACTTCAAAATGAGCATCAAACCGTGCATCTTCGTGGAAGCATTTCATTCTCGTGAACAACATGTGGATTTTCAGCACCCCAAATTCGACAATTTTGTTTGCGGACGTATCCGTCAAGATGAAAATGTCCCTCATCGCTGAACAAAATTTTGTTACAAAAATCAGCATCACCTTCTTTCCCACCACTCAATTAACAAATTTACGACATTGTACTCGTAAATGGTCTATACCTTTTAATTATTTCAACTGAATTTTGTATACTGATAGATGGAGATATTTCCTTAAAATTAGATGCGTGGTAGCTCTTGCTAGATTCAATTGTTGCGCATGACGTGACCGACTACAACGAAGACGTATTGATGTTGCCTTGTCAATAAAGGAACCGACAAATCCTATAATTCCAACTGAAACACCCTATGTATATGTTGTCCTTGTTATAATTCTACATGTTTCTAGCTGTGTTCAGCAGTCCTTTCTGTACGATATTTGTACGAATTTTTTAGATTTTGGTCATTAACTGCTCCTCAGACAATAATATCTAACATGTGAGTTCTTAAGTGATGTTTCCCCATTCATCTTTTCTTCAATCATTCTAGATACAATGATTTTTAGATGAAATCATGTGATTTCAAATGTATGCATGCTATTCTACTGCAAATAAAATTACAAGTTGTAGTTTAAATAACAGTCAGATTTGCAAGAAAGTTCACCTACTTTCGAAACCTCCAATTTCATTCAAACTAGATATGGGCTATATTTAAAATTGTTAGTTTCAACAACCTGGTACTACTTCAATAGACAATATATAGGGATAGTAGACAATTTTGTGTCAAATAGTTCATATTAAAAGTTATTTAGTGTCACTGTTAGTTTGCTAATACATGAAGACTTTTCAGATATTAGGTATAAGCAGTGGCGAATTTAAGAGTTCATTAAAATAGATATTCGACATTTATATTAGGTCAAGCTCAGTTTGGTTTACAGTAATTTAAAACTTAAAAAAGTTATTTTTTGTATTATTTGTATTGTTATTAAGTATTTCAAAGAACTAAACGTTCTCGCAATGAAACTCCAATAGAGGAGAGGAGACCCCTGGAGAACAGGGGCCCCAAGCACGTGCTTATAATGCGTATACGTTAATCCGCCACTGGATATAAGTACCACTTCATTCCGAATCAATCAAATTTGTTCCCAAAAAAAATCATCGCCAGTCCTACTTTCCGTGTTTATAAAAGGCGAGCCGCCCATCCTACATCAACTATTGCAAAAACCAATACAATCCTTCTGTAACCGAGCCAGAGACGCGCAAAACAGCGACTACTTTTGTTCTAAGCAAAACCGATTTAGGCCATCCGCTCATTCTTGCACGTAAAAACACAGCATACTAGAGCGGCCGCGCGAAAGCAATAGTATCATGTTTTCAATTACCTTTTGTATGAAATATCAGGTTTTTACGTTATTGAATTGTGTAATAACGCGGTTGCATTGGATTCGGTTCCCGTTAAAATCGCTACAAAAACGAGTAAACTTTGCAAGGCAAAATGTAGTCTGCGGCGATAAGTGCGTTAAATGTAAGAATTTAAGGCGTGTCCAAAACGTATTGTGTCGCTAACATGATTACTTCAAATTTGCGGTCACTTATACAAAATCCAACCCCTTACACTTATTAGGTAAGTAACAGTTTTATTACAAGTTCCATGGTAACAAGAGGTTGTCCTCAAGATGGAGTGATACCACTTTTCTTATGGGATATAATATTAGAGATTTTTCGAACTCTTGTTAGTTAGTTAGTTAGTTAGCTATGGGGTAACAGTCTGGGTGCTAATACCCTGATGATTATTAGAAGCTAGTGTATAAATTAGACTCTGTATGTAAATCCAAATAAGACGAAGTTTTCACATTGTCAGGAAAAGGAAAGTTAGACAAGGAGGTGCATAACTCTAAAGTACAATACTTGAACTATCATGTGAAGTGAAATATCTGGGCGTTCTTTGAGCTGTCAACTTGAATTAGTGACCACGTAATGACAAAATCAATAAAGCCTTTGCGGCATTCCAGCAGTGATATCGTATACTTTGGGGTCATGAAGATTCAATCCCAGGTTCATCTGAAATTGAATCTTGAGTGAGACTAGGTGTATAGTTTATTTCATCGCTATTTGCCAAATAAAGAATCCCAAAGGGCTCTTATCTCAGACCGTGGCTTGTTTTTATGGCTACACTCAGGTAGACTGTTCCATTTATCGGCAAGATAAGAGAGTTTCACTTTTCCGCACTCCACTATAAGCGGAAAAGTAATGTAATCGTGTAGAGAAAACGTGAAAAAACTAAATTTTTTTTGGGCTTGTTTTTCGTTTTTCGGTCTAAAAACAAAAAAAAATGTTTTTTTTTATTTTTTGCTGTATGTGTGTCGTCGTTGCATTTATTCTTGTTAGCACGATAACTCAACTAAATCGTGTCAGATCGATCGGGTTTTGACTGATTCTGATCGAGGACATCTCCCAAGCGTCACCTATTGATTTTGAGGTGGATAGCACACACCACCCCCTCCCTTGGGTCTATTTGAGAAATTTTTTTTGTTAGCACAATAACTCAACTAAATCGTGTCGGATCGATCAGGTTTTGACTAATTCTGAGCGGGGACGTCTCTCAGATGACACCTATTGATTTTGAGATAGATATGACACACCCCACCCTGTCCATGGATCATGAAAAAGCACGACGGTGGACTATTTGAGAAATTTGTTTTTTTAATACGATAACTCAACTAAATCGTGTCGAATCGATCGGGCTTTGACTTATTCTGATCGGGAATGTCTCCCAGACGATATATATTGATTTTGAGGTGGATATGACACGCCGCACCCTGTCCATGGGTCATGAGAAAACACGATGGTGGACTATTTGAGAAATTTTTTTTGTTAACACGATAACTCAACTAAGTCATGTCGGATCGATCGGGTTTTGACTGATTCGGATCGGGGACGTCTCCCAGACGATACCTATTGATTTTGAAGTGGATAGAACACACTCTATCATGTTCATGGGTCATGAGAAAGCACAATGGTGGACTATTTGAGAAATTTGTTTGTTAGCATGATCACTCAATTAAATCGTGTCGCATCGATCGGGTTTCGACTGATTCTGATTAGGGATGTCTACCAGACGACATCTATTGATTTTGAGGTGGATAGGATACACCCCACCCTGTTCATGGGTCATGAGAAAGCACGAGGGTGAAATATTTAAAAAAAGTAAAACTGTCGCATAAAACACATATTCTGCATTTATGTGTTGGTTCATTTTTTTCTCGGCCACTCAATTTCGAGATAGAGATGTTCTACGTGCGGAAAAGTCCATTTTAAGGTTTTAAAACTGTTTATTTTATTTAGCAAATAGCGATGAAATGAATAGTACACCTAAGATGCATGCGGTTATTCTAAAGCCGTGATGATATATGAAGCAAATTTTTAATCGCACAGAGCAGGCAAACAGAAATTGGATTGTTCAACCATGACTAATATTGTATATTGAAGATCATACCCACATTGTAATGGATATGATCTTGTGATTAATTTGTATATATGGAAGAATGTTTTAAGGACGACTTTATGACTACGCGTGGGAAATCTATGGAAAATGGATAGCGGATGGTTACCAGACAGGTGTGTATTTTGGAGTAGTCAAATAAGCAACTTCCTCTTGACACCCTTTAATACTCTAAAGGCCGATAGTTCGTTCTACACTGATGGTTTAGGACTAGTGAGAAGGTCTAAGTATGGGGCTTTCTCTACTGATCTAAACTTTAGGGTCATCGAGCGAGTGATTCTAAGCTGAAGTTACACTACACCATAGACGAGAAAAGTCATCGTCATTAGGTCATCAGTCCTAAGACTGGTTGGACGCTAACCTCCAGCTTCTCCTATCTTGTACTAATCTACACATTTCGCTAATTGTGCTACAACCTACATCCCTTACTATTTGCGAGCAGTAGTCTAATCTAGGCCTACCTCTGCCTTTCTTCACTAATAGGAGGCCTATTTCTGCCTCCAAAATATCGCGGACGAGAAAAGTATAATACAAATAAGTTACAGACGACCAGAAAAAGCACCAGTTCGCGAATCAGAAGAAAACCATTGACGTACACAGTGAGACCACTTTGGTGGCCTTTAGAAATTGCAGGACTAACTTTGGATCAATCCTGCAATATACAGGGTCATTAAATGTGCGAGGAAAACAAATGGTGTCACCTTCTGATGAGTAAAGGGATATGTAGAGAGTCATGGAAATAAGGAGATGGATACCTTGACAGATCAAGGTTGAAAAGGCTTTTTGTTGAGATCTGAATCAGCAATAGCGCTATGCGACACTACTCAAAATTGAATGGTAGTTTGAGCGCACGTTTAAACGCCACAAATATTAGCGAACCAAAAGAGACGTTATAGACCAATAAAAATATTATTAACCCTTAACCGGCGTGGCGGAGTCCCTGGGACTCTAGCAAATTTAAATTGTTTAGTAACTTACATATTTGTTGATTAAGCGGCGCGCGCTACTCAGTAGCTTCATATGGTGGAGGGACCCTTCGCTGGCTCAGTCGACTTCAGTCTATCAGAAAGGTAACAGCGTATAACAGAGGTACTAGAGCCCGTGGGACTCCACGACGCAGTTAGTATAATTTTTTAATTTTTCGTTATGTCCGGAAATCCAAAAGAAGTTAGTGCTGTAGACTCCAATTTTGAGGAAATTGCGTTAAGATGGTTTGAGAAATGCGAGTCGGAATTTTCAGACCAAGATGGCGATCCTGAAAGTAACATTAATGTTGAGAGTGCTATTACAAGTGATCACGAAACAGGGAGCGAGATTTCTGCCAGTGAATCTGATGATAGTGACGATCCAGATGAGATGCAACTTGTTGAAAGCGAAGAAGAGGACAGTGACACCAATGAGGCAGGTACAAAATATTTTTACGGAAAAAATAGATACAAATGGGCTACCTCTGAACCCACCCGAAATGTACGAACTCCAGCTCATAATATGTTGAAATTGCCTGGAAGTAAATATCCTTTACCAAAAATTGAACCGCTGGAAGCATGGCAGAAAATTTTTTCACAAAATATATTAGATATAGTTGTGCATTATACAAATTTAAAAATTCAGGAATTTTGTAATAAACCAGAAAATCAAAAACGAACAGAGTACAGGGAAACAAATTTCGTTGAAGTAAATGGTTTTTTGGGACTTATGTTACTAACTGCTGCTTTCAAGTCTAACAATGAGGCCATTGAATCGATTTTTTCAACAGATGGGACTGGTCGACAAATTTTTTAGCTGGTAATGTCTGCAAAGAGATTCGCTGTTTTATTGGCTTGACTGAGGTTCGATACTCACGAATGGAGAATGCTAAAAGTCAAAACTGACCCAGCTGCAGCAATCTCACATGTTCTTGAAGAATTTAATAAAAACTCACAAAAATCTTACTGTTTGGGAGCCAATGCAACTGTCAATGAAATGCTAGTCGGGCTTAGGGGCAGGAGTAAATTTAAAATGTATTTACCAAGCAAACCCGTAAAATATGGTTTGAAAGTCCAGTGCCTTGTTGATGCTTGGACCCATTATATATATAATACATATATTTATTGTGGCAAAGGCAGTGACTCCCTAAAAGACCTCACTGATGAAGAAAAACGGTTTTCTATTCCAACGCAAGCTGTAATTCGTCTTTGTAAGCCTATATTTGGAAGCAACAGAAATATCACTGGCGATAACTGGTACTCCTCAATAGAGCTCACAGACTATCTTTTCAAAAATAAATTAAATTACGTTGGAACGTTGAAAAAGAATAAAAGGGAAATGCCCAAGGAATTTTTACCTTCCAAAACAAGACAGGTGGGATCCACATTATATGGATTTACGCGTAATAAAACATTAATCTTCAGGGTACCAAAGAAAAACAAAGCTGTAATCATTATATCTTCCATGCATCACTCCAAACAAGATGATAACGATTTGCCAGAAATAAGTGCATTTTATAATAATACAAAGTCTGGAGTAGATGCTGTGGATGAAAAAACCACTAAATATTGCTGCAGCAGAAGAACGCAACGCTGGCCTATGGCTCTATTTTACCGAATTGTGGACATGTGTTCAGTAAATGCATATATCATCCACCAGTCTTGTGCTAACGCAGATCGGCTAGACAGAATAGATTTTTTGAAATTGTTGGCCAAACAACTGTATGAACCACTTCTTCGTGAAAGATCACAGAAAACCAATTTACCAAGAGAACTAACAGCCGGTATTTTTAGAGTTTTGAAGATGTCACCTGAGACACCAGCTGATGCCGAAAACGTTTTGCCAAGAAATAAAAGAAAATATTGTTCTATCTGTGACCCAAAATTAAAACGAAAAACTGGTTATTTATGTATTCAGTGCAAAAAACCGATTTGTTTACAATGTTCTAAAAAAGTATGTGTTCAATGTATTGAAAATATGGAGGAGCGGTAAAAATTTTTATGCGTTTTCAACCAATGTCAGTTTTTGACAGTTCTAATTTATAAGTTCATGTATTCTTGTTTTTTATACCTAAAACCATCCTATACATGGTTCCAATACGAAATATTTAGATTTTTTATTTTTTTCTCCAAAACAAAAATCAAACCAATATAATGTTTATTTTTAAATTTGAAAAGTATTGTTTTCTGTTTAATACATTTTTTGCTTAAGTTTGTTACTAATTTGGTAATAAATATAAAAACACATTCCTTTATATGTCTTTCATTACTTTTACAACAACAAAAAAAGTTTTTCCATAAACACTAAGTATTTTTTTTGGAGTCCCAAGGCCTCCGCGACGCATAGAGTGCTAAAAAGTCAAGCCACGCCGGTTAAGGGTTAACTATACCCTGCAACATGCTAGCAAACTAGTGCTTGAATCTGTATCGTACCAATTTACGGCTCCTATTACTAGAGTGGGTCAGAACCTTTAGTGTGAAGACAATATAGACCTAATATGGGCCCCATATGGGTAATGGCGGGCTAAATAATCGTCTCTACTTTATGGTCGTCTTATGTGTAGAAAATTTAGCTTTAGGAGTGAGGCTGTGAAACATATTTTAAATAATTGCCCCGCACACAAACAAGATGAGGAGCTGGGGAATTATTTGCTGGAGTTTAATGGCCGTGGAAGATCCATGTTGTCGAAAAAATGAAACCTCTGATGAAACTTAAAATATTAAAGCCCGATATGAAGGTAAGTCCACGTGGACTCCAGTGTCTAGTCTTCCGCATTGTAGAGTCCGATATTACGACTTCTATAAATGTAATAGGAAAATTAGGAAGTCTCATTGTAGAATTAAATGATCTTATTAAGTTGGATATACAATATCTTTTTATAAATTTCTTCTAACGTTTTTGGTCCAAAATCTGCTCTACTTCCTTTACTAATATCTATTTTTCCTATATATTTAGTCGTAATTTCTACAAACAAGTCTCTTATATATTCTTCTCTTACACCAATAGTTGTGAATGTGAAGTCAAATAATCTTGTTAGGTTGGACATATAATCCCTTTTTAATTTTCTTCTAACGCTTTTGGTTTATTTCCAAAATATACTCTACTTCCTTTACTAGATAGCTCTAATCTGCGTTGATATCTACTACCTTTATTTCAATATATATTTTTCCTATATAGATATGTAATTTCTACAAACAAGCGTCCAATGCATACGTTCTCCTCTGTCATCGATAGTTATAAATATTACTGTGAAATATATTAAACAGAAAGCCATAAGGTCTCTCACTAACTCAAATGGCTAGTAGGTATAAAAGATATATCGATAATACATTCATTATTTCCGATCATGGTGTTTTACGCCTACAGTCTCTTCTACATCATCTAAATTCTTTACAACTGAAGAAGTAATTTACTATGGACATCGAAAGAAGTGGTTTTCTGGTATTGTAATACTATACCCTATTATACTAATATCTCTAGAATTGTAATACTATCTACCCATATCATGGCATAAAAATCAAGCAGGTTATCAATCTCTTGCTATATGAAGAGCCCCTCTATAATAATCTCTTCTGTAAGAACCATATTCACTTCAGTCTTCTGAAAGTGACATACATCAATTCATTAAAAAATGAACAGTTTTAAAACATTTAAAAAAAATACGAAAAATAAACCATAGAAAAACATTTTTTTACACGATTACATAACTTTTCCGCGTATAGTGAAGTGCGGAAAAGTAATATACTTCTAAGAAGTCTTCTGAACGACAGAAGAATGACGGTCGAGTTATGTAGGAACAAAGTGTTGGATCGTAGCATAGAATTATCCTGTCTCCTTTGTAATTATCGTTACCTATATGTTTATTTACATTTGTTATTAGCATGTAATTTTTATTTCGCTTCTTACAATAATATGAATATAACAACTAGGAAGCTGTTTATTTATGATAGTGATGGAAGTTCGATTTCAATGGAAACATAAATTTCATCTCATGCGTTAATGCGCCCATGTTTATTTGTTGTGAATGAGGTAATGCACACATCTAATGGTATATTGTAATTAATATTATAACAATTGTGTTCAGGGTTACATGTTCTAATACACGGATATATGTCAGAAAATTGGTTGTGATGAAGATAAATCTCTCGGATCTAGTAGCCTTGGAATTCGCAAAAATTGGAATAATTATATACATGTTAGTCAGCGCCGCTGCTCGCTTCTGTCATTCTTATTAAACGCATCCCAACGGGATTTTCTCTAATTCATAATTATTGTTGTTCGACCTTCGCAGTAAATAGTATACCGTAAATAGTTGCTTAATTTAGGAGTACGAGTGAAGATCTTGAAAATTACATTCGCATTGATATATACGAGGGTGAGTCAAATATGAACCCGAATTTTTATTTTAACGCTCATTGGGTAAAGGGACTGATACGCTGTCTTGATATATATTATGGCTCCTCTACACGTTGGCCAACACGCTGACCAACACGCTGGTAAGGAAATTGGAATATATGTCCACACGTTCAGTTTGTTTCGACGCAGGCCAATATGAACAACATGAACGCTATGGGAGTAGCAAAGTAAAGTTCTATGAACTTCTTCGTTACTCATCGCCGCCATTATGTACCACCAAATACACAAATAAACAATGTACAGCATAAAATATCTACCAAGTCGTACACATTATTCCTGCGCCAGCTATTCACATACTAGGCCAGTACATCCAACGTGTGGACGTGACTACCAACGTCCGCCAGCGCCAAGACCAGCACCCTTTGATGTGTCATGAAAAACCGACACCACGACGGATCGGTCGCCAAATCTTGGACCAGCTCTGCCAATGCCGCCAATACGACAAATAGTCCCCTCTACACGCTGGCCAATGCATTGGCCAACGTGTAGAGGAGCCTTTAGATGGGAACGTGAAGAGGATGGGACTCCATCGGTGCAGCTCGCCAAAGCCGATTAACTGTCAGTAACATCATGTCTAAGCAAGAGGTACATACATCCATTGAACAACGTACTATTATCAAATTTTTGACGCGGGAGGGAGACACCAGTTGAAGTTTTGCGTCAATTGATTGCACAGTTTACCGACAAAACTCCTTCAAAGTCTCAAATCTATGACTGACATAACAAATTTGGCATACCCAGAAAAAGATCCACCTCGAGATCCAAAACTCGTCTTCCTGCAGGCAAAGTTCTTGCCACTGTTTTGGGATTGCAGAGGAGTACTGCTCGTTGATTTGCTTCATGAGCGGCGTACAGTTAACGTCGCCTACTACTGCCAGCTCATTGATGAAGCAAAACTGGGTTTTCGGCGGAATAGATGAGATATGCCTATCCGTAGTGTGATTCTTCTTCACGACAACGCTCGACATACAGCTGCTTTGACCCGAGAAAAACTGGAAAGAATCCATTGGGAAACACTTAAACATCTGCCCTATAGCCCGAAGTTGTCACCATGTGACAAATCATATGTTTGGACCACTCAAAGAAGAATTTGGGGGACACCGTTTTGATGTCGACCAAGACGTGAAGGCGTTTGTGCGGAATTGACTAGAAGCACGACCAACTTCATTTTTCGATAACAGGATTAAAAAACTTCCAATCGTTGGGAAAATATATTTATTGATAAAATGGGACTATGTAGAAAAATAAAATATATTCAAAAATGTTCTTACCGTGACAATAAATTTATTTAAACAAATTCCAGTTTATATTCGACTCACCCTCGTAATTTTATACAGATTCCATTAAAAGTGATGTTTCATCACTTTTAATGGAATCCTTAGAAGCATCCTTAAGAACTTTTTTTAATCAGAGTCCAAAAATAGCATTCATTATTTGAGTTAATGAGTGAGGAATATTAACACAAATACTTTTTCACCATAAAACATTAAAAAAACCAAAGAGAAAACCAGTTTTCTATGACCACCAAAATATTATACATTTCTCAACACGTATTTCCCGTATGTCATCATCGGAAGATGAATAAAACTCATCTGAATGATTGTGTGATTGTGAAGAAGGATAGATAGATTTTGCCCGAAAGTATTTCAAAGATTTGTTTATTGTCTGGAAGAAATCAGACTGTTTTTACGCGATAAGAGAAAAATGTTACATGGCGTGCAAAATTGATGCTTTTTATGGACTCGTGCCAGGATTTCAGTGATTTGTTTGTATAGCTTTAAGGCGCAAACAAAACAGTTATCGTTATAATAAACATCACTCGAGCTTTTAAAACTAAACTGCAAGTACTCAGTAAAGATAGTTTCCAAAAATTACAAGTATTTCACAAACTTCAAAAAATTGCCAGCGATTTGGATTTACACGAAAAGCCAGACCAAGCAAACGTCACTGAAGAGTTGTCTTTGGCAATAAATCCTTCAATCAACGAGTTTTCATCGAAGTTTCCCCAACTTAAAGAGTTATCGGAAATATTCGAATTTATTATGTATTCTGATGTGACTCCACTTAATAAACTGAACCTGTCTGAGTTTGATTGGTTGGCAATTGGAAAAATTGAAATTCAGCTGATTGATCTCCAGTTTAGATTAATATGGACTCGAAAATTCATCAATATAAGGGAAGAGTTTGAATTAATCGATACAGAAAGACTATCAGTCATCAGAAGCATAAATGCCAATAATAAAATTTTGGAAACTTGGAATAGAGTAGCAGATATACATACATTTAGCTATCTAAAGAAGCTGGCGTTTACTATTTGAACAATACTTTCGTCGACCTATGCTTGTGAGTCATTGTTTTAAGAAGTGAATAAAATTAAAGACTCGTTTAGAAACCGTTTGTAAGATCGCTCCAATTCAGCTTTTATTCTGATAAAAGATACAACGAATTGTAGAAATGGAGAGGTCGCTGGGCACTTGGTGAAAGATTTTTGACTAGTAAATGAAAGAAAACACTTGTAGGTTTCATAAAAATTGCAAATTGTATTTCAGCATTTATGCCATCCTCAAAGAGTAACAAACTTTTACTAAACCTAATAAGTATAAAATTCAGTCTATATAGGCAGGTAACAACATCTGCTGATTTTATACTATGGCTGCTATTATTATTGAGGAAATTCCAAAATTTGTTTAATCCTTGGTTATTAGTTTTTTATTAAACATTGTTATTTTCTATTTCTGATATTTCTGACAAATCTAATCTTCTGCCTTCACGTTCAAAAGTTTTATTTTTTGGTAGTCCGGAAAATGATTGTTTGTTATACAATGCTCTACAAAACTACTGCATTTTTTATTATTAAAAATAGATTTTTCGTGTTCATC
Source organism: Rosalia funebris (assembly GCA_037954035.1). Lineage (NCBI taxonomy): Eukaryota > Metazoa > Arthropoda > Insecta > Coleoptera > Cerambycidae > Rosalia > Rosalia funebris. The sequence goes on from JAZFAV010000015.1 coordinate 41,602,789, forward strand.
ATAACCCTTTTTTATAGAACGACCTGATTGGCCGATATAAATAGCGTCACACTCATTATCCTATTTCGTAGACGCCACTTTTTTGTGATTTGTCAACTTTTTATAATTTATTATTTACCAATAAACAGCCTAAATTATTTTTATTTACACATATAGGTTTTATATTGCGTTTTCTTAATCTATTACATATTTTATTACTAACATTTGAAGTAAAATTTATATAATGATATTGCTTTTTATCTTATTAATTTGAAACCGGATAAAAATGTTTTATGATGATTTTCTTTTGTTTCTTAAGATTGTCTACCATATTTTCGTTATAACTATTATTTTTAGTTATTGTCTTTAAGGTGAAAATCTCTTTTTCATAATTTTGTTTATTTAAGAGTAAGTATAAAAGTCTATGTACAAAGGAGTGAAAAGAACTCAGTTTAATTTTATTTAACTGATTGATTTTTTCAAGCCTAAGTATAAAAAATTTAGTAAGCCTAGGTTTTCTATTTCAACTGTAAATGTGATGTTTGAGTAAAATGAATTAATGTAATTTAGAAAAGAATCTAATTGTCTATTCGATCCAGTCCAGATGCAAAATATATCATCCGCATACCTAGCCCAGTAGTATACATTTTTGCCTAAAATTAGTGTAGAGCTAAATATCTTATTTTCTAAATGGGACATAAATATTTCACTTAGTAAAGGCGATAAAGGAGACCCTTTCGGTATGCCATATTTTTGGTACTCTTTGAGAATAGCATAAAAGCTGAAACAATTGTTAGAAATATAATTTGCAATTTTTGTGAAACCTACCAAACGTTTTCTTTCATGTACTAATGTTACAAAATATAGGTAAACCTAATATAAGTTATTTGACATCTAATTTGCAACAGCAGAAGGTTGCCAATAAAGACTTTTAAAGTATTTTAATGTTGTTTCCCACTAATCACTAAGCCAATATTGCTTTTTCTTTTTTGGTTTTTATTGCTGTTTTTCTTTTGAAAAATTTACTCCATCCCTGTCTTATAACATTTCTATGCTGGTAAAATATATTTTTCTATCAGAATTGAGTAATATAATGTGCCAAATACATTGTAACATTTTCCATATTATGCAATGTCTATTGTAGCTCTTGAATATGTTATTTGTTGTTTTGTGCCTCAAATAAACCTTATTAAGATGGAAAATAACCCTGTTTGCGTACAGAAACGCCCTCCAAGCGCTATTTCACCCCTCCGGTAATCAAATTTAAATCATCCGTAAGGCTCAGATGAGATCCGCGCTGTCTTATTGTTTACAAATAAATTATAACATTTGTCTCGCGTTGACTGTAGTATGTTACACGCACGACGATGCCCCGGGTAGGCTTAAACGCGAAGTTTATCAAAGGGTAAGGGGTTGATTTGAGTAACGTGCATGCATGTACCCGCAGAAGGTTTACGTCGAGAGGTGCGTTCGTTTTAGTTTAATAGTTGGTACAAGTTGTAAAACATATACCGCGCTAACATTCCCAATTAATTTACGGTGGCGTGTTGTTAAATATTTGCTGTTTGTAAATTGGTGTGAAGTTCACTTTAGTTGTTATCGTACATCCCAAACACAATCGATTTTGCACCTACTTTACCATTTTCGTATGTGACTAGATTAACAACATTTAAAACGAAAATCTATATTCCACAGAAGTGAATAGTTACTCTCGCCTACTTGTTTAACGCAATTTTTTGTCTCAGATATTTCCCAGCACAATGGAAAGTGGTTGACATAATGCTTATCCAAGAGCCAGGCAAGCCGCCAAAAATTAACCGGAATCATACCGACCTATTAGTCTTCTGCCAATATTAACAAAGGTTCTGGATAAATTATTGGCCAAGAGATTAGTCGATATAGTTTCAAAAAAAATTGATCCTAGATCACCAATACCGGTTCACAAGTAAACATTCCACCATAGAACAAACTCATAGAATTGTAAACTGCATAAGTAAAACTTTCAAAAAGAAAAGCTATTGCGCAGCAGGCTTCCTCGACGTTAACCAAAGTTTTGACATGGTGGAGCATCAAAGATTACTCTACAAGCTAAGAAAAACATACTAGGTAATTTTTTTATTCTCCTTAAGTCATATTTAGAAGACAGATTCTTTAGAGTAAGATACAGCTGGAAATACAGCTTCATCCAATAAAATCTGGTGTCCCTCAAAGGAGTGTTTTGGGAGAGTTTTTGTTCTGTAGAGCTACCAATTGGTCGAAATGTGTTTACTTCAACTTTTCTACGCGATACAGAGATTATAATAAAAAAGCCAGACCTAAAAATAGCCGAAGTGAATGATTCTACAAGATAATCTACAACAAAGAAATGATTGTACTAAGACATGGCGTATTAAAATTAATGAGGATAAGCGACAACGTATTGTATTTACCAAATGTCGCAGAGTGTCGCCACATGTAAAAATTAACAATAAAATCATCGGTATTACAAACTGTGTTAAATATTTGGGCTTACGTCTAGATAATAAACCTACATGGAAGAGACATATCTGGACGAAGATAAATCAATTAGACACCACATTTCCTAAGCACTAGGTATTGCCTGATAGGAAGAAAATTACAACTTTTACTTCGAAACAAGCTCGTAGCTTATAATGTCATTATAAAACCGGTTTGAACTTTTGGAATACAGCTTTGGGGAACAGCTGCTAAATCTAGCATTGCCATCATCATCATCATGAGGTCATCAGTCCTAAGACTGGTTGGACGCTAACCTCCAGCTTCTCCTATCATGTGCTAACCTACGCATTTCGCTAATTGTGCTACAACCTACATCCCTTACTGTTTGCGAGCAGTAGTCTAATCTAGGCCTACCTCTGCCTTTTCTTCACTCCTACTTCTGCCTCCAAAATATCGGATTTTAGAATCGGAATTATGTTTTTCCACATATTTCTTTTCTCGGCGACTTTCTCTAATACTTCTTCGTTTCTAACCCTATCAGTCCACGGTATTTTCATCATTCTTCGGTAACACCACATCTCAAAAGCTTCTAATTTCTTCCTACTTGCTTCCCCTACCGTCTACGTTTCGCAAATGTATAGTGCCGTGCTCCATACATACGTCTTCAAAAATCTCTTTCTTGTTTCTAAGTTCATTGCCCCCGAGCATAAAAGTGCTTTCTTTTTGTTAAAAGCTACTCGACCCTACGCTATTCTTTGTTTTATATCTTTATCGCTTCTTCCATCCCAATTTATTTTACTTCCTAAATATGTGAAGTCTTTAACTTCCTCCAATCTCTCATTATTAATTTGTACTTTCGTTTTTGCTCTGCTCTCGCGCCCTCTGCACACTAATACTTTAGTTTTGTTTTTATTCACCCTCATACCGTATTCCTCTGTCAACACTGCCTCCATTTCGTTCAATGCTGATTCCAATTCCTCTTTACTAGATGCTAATACTGCTATATCATCCGCGAATCTCAGCATTTTTAGTTTCTGTCCCTGTACTTTAATCCCGAAATCCACTCTATCTTTTACGATATTAATCGCCTCTTCGATGTACAGATTAAAAATTAGTGGTGATAGCGTACATCCTTGTCTTACCCCTTTCCTAGCATTGCCAACTTTGATATATTTAAATCGAAATGTTTACGCTCCATAATTGATGTTCCATACTTTGTCACAAATACGGATATCAATATTGACCTAGAGATGCCTACAGTAGGCGAAACAATTGTTTCAAGTAGTGACAAATACATAAAATATTTAAATTGTCACCCAAATAGCCAAATAAATCTTAATATAAGGACTTGTTAATAAAAACGTCAGCGTTTTAGTCATTGGAATAATTCTTTATCGTGGCATTTCCTTCAATTACCCTCGTATATCCTTATTGTGTACTCTTTGTAGTTTTATAAACGGATTGCATAAATATAAAACAAAAAAAAAACAATAAAAATAAAATTAAAAGATAAAATAGGCGTCGTATATACTCGTAAAGTCCTATACCATAAGCTAACTTTAACACCCTCTTTCCCAGAAACGTCACCACCGATACTTAACTCCATCGTATTTTAGAATGATATAGTTTAATTAAAATTGTTTTGGGAAAAATTTTTGGACTCGTCGAATTTTATATTTCGTTGCGCATCTTTTAAAATATAATTAATATACAGGATGATGAGTCGTGTAGGACATATGTCGTCATCGATATTGTTTTCATGGCAATCCCCTTCTTTATTACGAAATTTGAAACAGTATATTTTTTACATACACTACGGTAATAATTACATTAACATGAATATAGGTTAGATTAAAACAATGATGAAAAACGATTGTGCAATTTCAAAGTACTAAATTTAATGGCAATGATTATTTAAAAAATCAATTAAATGAAATTTTCACATTGTGCACCGTTGGCTGCCTGATAGTAGTCAAGACTATTAATAAATTATTTTTGAACATTGCCAATAAATTCAGGAGGTATATTATTATGTTGTATTGTGTGACGAATTCTTGCCTTTAAATCTTCTAAACTATCCGGCCTAGAATATGTATTTTGCCTTTTAAGTATCCCCACAAGAAAGTAATCTAGTGGTGTCAAATTCGGTAATCTAGTTGGCCATTCAATCGTCCGCCTTCTCCCTTTCCAACTTATTGGGAAAATCTCATCTAAATAAGCGCGGACAGGAGCCACATAACGGGGAGATGTTCCATCTTGTTGAAAAAAAATATAATTTCTCGGAAGACCACGTTTCTTTGCATATAGATACAAAGTTATTAGTACAAGAATAAAGTAGCCTCGAAGAAAATTTATCTGACAGCAAGTTTTTATATGACAGCAATAAAAAACATTACCAGTCGCTAAGGCTAGAGTTGAATATAGAAAAAGTTTGGAGGTTTGTGAAATATTCGTCATTTAAACTTGACGATATATATTCTCCCTATCAGGACTCCGCAGTCGGAATTGTTATCAAGGTTTGATTAAAAGGACAGAGTTACATTGGGTATATTTCTTAGTGTTTTTATGCCCACCACTGAATAGTTTAATTTTTGTTATTTTGATATTTTATTGCATTCAAATATACATTAACATTATCAAATTTATTTTTTTACAAAATTAAGAAAGATCATATTGGCGAACAAAAAATTTCAAAGATGTAAACGGGAATAGGAAATAAAATAGGACATATATTTAGGATTTATATGAATGAAGTTTTTGTAACTTATATGAGCTTTTTGAATGAATTTATTTGTTTATTTCTATAGTAAATGCCTATAGTTTTAAAAATAACAATGCATCATTCAGTAACTAAACATCAATAAATATATCAGATATATAATATACCAAACCGGATATGAATTTGTCAAGTTTACAAAGACAATGTTCTAATCTCTATTTACTAAACGGCTGTTTTCGTGTGTGTGTGTCAAGAAATGTTTACGTCGATGTACGAAAAGCTTTTCGTTCGAATTTCGGCATTTTGACAAAATCGATACAGTAAAGCGACCCTTGCGAACAACGTGGTAACTTTTGTTTTTTTATCCAAAGCCTCTAGAGGCATGCTCTGGAGGGGCCTTCGATATAAGCGAGGGGGCTGTGCAATATTATTGCGATTTGCTTACTCGTTTTATATTAAAAGAACATGGTAATAAGGGAATTTTTGTAATTTTATGTTTTGTTTTATACGAGATAAATCTTTGAGTTGTACATATATTGTTTACCAGTAGTATATTTTGCCCTATAGAACACTATCATGATTTTTCTTCTTTAAAGAATATAAACTAAATATTGCCAAATTTTGTTTTAAAGCACTATCACATGTTGGTCACCGCTGATCAAGCGGTACACTTCTACGAGAGTTACTATTCTACAAGAGAAATGCGGCGTTGTCAATTAATTATGGATTTATCAGAAATAAATACAAAATATCTACGGGTAAGATTTTTTTTAAATGCTAAAAGTTCATTATTCAATTTTCTTTGACCTTCAATTTTTTATAAGTGTATTATTCTTCTTTTGCCAAAGTACGAAACTATAATGTGAAAATTTGGCAATAATGGGCGCTGTACATGTGATCTAACTTATATCATGGATACACTAGATTCAGTAAATCAGTGGTTCTCAAAATGTTGAGCAAATATTTCCTAATATTAAAAATTCAATAACTCCGTTAACAATTATGATTAGAAAATAGTCTTATATTACTATAATATTTAACTAGATGTGGACACTAAGTGGTCAAAATATATATACAACTCAAAAACTTACCTTCTATAAGAGAAAATCTAATATTAACTTTCAAGGAACGTTTCAAATACATTAAATATACTTGTACAGCTGTTATGTATACATTAATATTTTAATTGCACTGGTATATTCTTTGTTTATAAATCATGTAATGTCAAATACACACTGACCAATATTTCAATGAATAGTAGACGGCAAAGTAAGTACGTTTATTTAGAAATTAATAGATATATTTCTGCTCTATTACGTTATTTTAAGTATTAGTCATCATTCATTAATATACAGTCGCCGTGACATTAAACTTCTCATTAATATACATTTGTTCAACTACTTATTAGTTTCATTATGCTATTATTCGCCTTACATGCAATATCTTTTAGTATTACCATTATTACCTCATATCGACTGTGTATTACATAAAACTTATACAGTTAGTTACTGGATAATTCAAATTCCACAGACTAGTTACAAGTATTGTTTGTTACCGTTTTTATTCAACTCTCTGCTATATAAATGAAATTCTGACCTGATCATACTAAGGCCTACCTTACACGGTCAATATTATTGTGATAATATCGATATTGATCAATATATTGATCGTCTGAATAGAATATTGAAACAATAATATTGATGGAAAAAATATTGAATAAAATTAATACATTAATTAAAATTAATTAATAGAATTAACGATTTTACAGCTGACAATATTCATGAATGTTATTGAGTCGTGTAGGGGTACCCGACTTTTACCATATATTGCGTCAATAATATTGCTTCAATAATATTAACCGTGTAAGGTAGGCTTAAGGTATATTATCGACAATAACCGAATGGTTTCCATATTAATATTGCTTGTAAATAATTCCTAAACGGCCGTTATGAACTTTGACATGCATCGTTCATAATTTATTGCTGACTGATATTTCGATTATTAAATTAACTATTAATACGGAGATTTGGCGTTTTATTTGTTCAAAATAATGACGTTTATTTTGAAATCGCATTTATTTGTAATTTAATTTTTGGTAATAGTAGTCAGTCGACAATTAATATGAGATGGAAAAATATTTGTTATATGCGTATAGATGCGTCGTTTGATTTATTATTTTGATATTTTGTCAACATAATTTGATAACCAAATTATAATATGATTACTGTGTTTAGATTGTTATTTTTTGATTTTCGCAAAACTAGTTAGTGCCATAACTCATTTCTTTTGTCTATTTAAATAAAATATTATATAAGTTATACTAATACTGTAATTCACAAAGACAAAAATATAAATAAATAAAAGGTTTTCATAAATTAATCAATGCTATGGCATATATCAAATATCTGAAATTTCATGCAAAAAAATTCTTTATTTATTTTTGTTTCTCTAATAATCTAAGTAATCTCTACACGATACAATTTATTACATTAGACAAATGATGTGCCATTTTTAATTTAATTAAGTTCAATACGAAATTTTTTATATTATTATTAATTAAAAAAAATCGACTTTTGACAAGGCAATAATTTCTTATTGTAAGTTTCTCCTCTTCCAAATATGCCTCTATGAATTTTACACCAATTCCGAAAATCCCAAGTTCATTTCATAATTCGATTAATTCATTTCTCGATTCACAAATGCAACAGTCTACATAACATCCACTCCATTAAAGTGGTTTTCAAACTTCTCGTGATGGTGTGTAAAATAATGATTATTATACTCTTCCCAACTATTAAATTTTGCTGGATCTCCAAAGTACAAATCCATTTATTAAAAACTTCAAGAGCAAATCCAAAAAGTTCTGCAGCACTTGAAATCTCACGTATCAATTGCTTGATGGCAAAATGGTGTTACAGTTATAACTATAGCACAACATTGTTTAAAGAGGTTGGTATTGATAAACCGCTTTCATAGAACACGAATGAAGAGTAAACGTGGGGTTACTAATTTGGTCTTCAGCACCAGCCAGTTTTAGGAGATATCTGCGCTGGTATCTGATGAAGTGCAAACTGAATATTTGGGTGTGATTACTAATAAGTGATGGAGGGAAGGGTGTGGTCAGTGGCGGGGTGAACCAATAAAAAAGTGATGGGTGCATCAGCCAATTGCACCGGCAACTAGTGGACCAATACAAAAAGTGGTGGGGGGAGGAGTGATTTGCACTGGCAACAATCCTCCACTCGAATACTACGCATAATATATCTAATAGTAATATTAATTTAGTTAGACAAAGACACATAATACTTTTGTCGTCAATGCTAAGTACTTTTGATATAGAAAAGAAAATGCAGAATGGGCCTTTACATAAATTTCACGTTGAAAGAAAATCATCAAAGGTTCTAATAATATATTAAGGCAACATCAAGAAAGAATATAATAAGATACATTTGATATGTTCTGCTGAAGTATATACATACATTAAATATTGACGTAATGAATTAATTTTTGAACTTAATTATGCTATTTCCAAAACCCACGCAGACTAATTTAATATTGCTTATATTCATGGAAAATATATCGAATTATCTAGAACTCCTTATTTTGTGGTATCGATAATACACCAGTTCTACTATAATCCAATAGAGACGTTTCCTTTAGAAGTACCGTATAAAATATTCACATGCGACTAATTAGTAATTACCCGTGATTAATAGCTGAAAATGTGTAACTGCTTTTCGCAATCTTCTGTGCACTCAAAAGCGCAATCGACAATCAGCATGAACGCATCCCATTGAATAGAATGCACGCAAACCAGTCGAATGAGTGATGCCAGTTACGCTTGCAATCAGCTACACCCTTTCTCGCTGGCATATGTTTTGGATTTTTGTTGTTTCCAAGGCTGTTACTCATTTTATAAATTACCGACGGCATGCTAATAACTTTCAATAGTCGCATTGGCATTTATTGAGAAAAGCTGCGATGCAGTAATTAAATTATGTAATATTTATGGGGCGGTGCCGGCATTCTGCATATCGGTCAGGTGTACATAGTAGGTTACGGTCATATGCAGTTGCATAGGTTATATTTTTGTCTGGGAAAAAAGCCACATGGCATAAAAGGGGCATACATTGTGCTCGACACTGTACCGGGTGACTTGAGAAGTAGTTACCAGGTTACCACCCGTTCATTCAAGGGTAGAAATTAAAAAATTTCATAGTACAAATGAAAGTCGTTCAAATGTGACGTGGCTTATTAAATAAATGTTTAAAGAACTCCATCATATACTTTTTTGCAACTGTTTCTCATTTTTGCAAATCACTATTGTATATCAGAATTTATGATGTAAATATATAAGCATAAAGTATATCTATAAGCTCTTAGGGGTGGTCTTCCTTATATTATCTATATTATATTTTTCCAAATGATCGAGGAAAGACTAGTAAAAAAAGTGATGTTCATTACAGTATGAGAAATCGGATAAACTTGGTTGTACTGTCCATATAAAAATAATCGTAATTTTTCTGATTTATAAATAAAGCTCCCTACTTGGGTATCTCATGAATGATGTATAAGTTATAATAATTTATATAATATATATTACTACTATGTTTATCTAATATATAAGTAGTTAAATAGATCTCCAAGGTTGAGCTGAATTGTACTGAATTCTCTGTACCTACATCGATTCAAATATCTCTAGTCTACGCATCAGGATTTCGACTGCGACATAGCTGCCGTCGATGAAGAGATCCCATCCCACTGGCGTATCATTCATTCAGAATGAGCAGTCTTAACTATAAATAGTTAGGTGAATAGGTTAAGTTAAAGGATATTGATACATAACTCATCATTAATCAGGATTAATGTAACCCTTGTGTTTCAAAACCGTTAGCTAGATGTAAAGGCTCAGATGTAAATCGAAAAAAAATTCCTGTTTTTTTTTCTCTCGATTTTGTAATAAAGATTACTGCACTAGTTGGGTAACAATTATCTTGTATTATTAAGTTTAATTGAAGGTGCCAGAATTTTGCTGGTATTATATAGAGTGCAGGCCCAGCTGGATGGAATACATGCGGTGTTCTGGGGGCCGACCAAAATCGGACCCAGGAAAAGGTATGTATCTGCTCGGATAGCAGGGTGGCGTTGGCAGCCCTGAATTCAGCAACGACAAAGTCCAAGCTGGTCTATAATTGCTATGAACCACTTGGCAGGGAAGGGATCGGCGGAACTCTTATGGATACCTGGGCATAATGGCATTAAGGGAAATCTAATTGCAGATGACCTTGCCAGACTAGGGACCAGGGAAAACCTCTATGGACCAGAACCTGCAGTGGGAATAAGTCGGAATCTGATCAGAGACCGCATCAATGGCTGGGCAAGAGACCAGCACAATAAAATATGGAGAGGAGTAACGGGTTGTCCAATAACCAAACTCTTCATCGAATACTCAGAGATTGAGAAATAGGCCCAAGAATTCATTAAATTGAACAGGCACAAATCCAGAACTCTGGTGGGAATCATAGTAGCCTGAATGCATATAAACACAAGCTGAGGCTGACTGACAGCCCGGCCTGCAGATACCGTAAAGAAGACGAAGAAACCTCGATTCATCTTCTTTACACCTGCCCCGCACTGGAGGAGAAGAGGTATCTTATATTAGGAACCCCTGTTATCCTAGAGGAGGCGAGGCTTAAGGCGGGGGACGTGCCTAAATTGCTCCTTTTATGGGATAGCATTTTTGGATAATGACCCGGATAAGAGGGGATCGCCAAGGGATTACCCATGCGATCAGTGGCTGATGAGGCCCAAACCTATATAATATAATAATAATGATAATATAGAGTGCAACAAATTGAAAAGAAAATATGATGTTTACATAATAAATATTCTTGGTTAAAGAATCACAAAAATTTTGTAGGCTACGAAGAAATCTGCGTCAGATATATAAAGTAGCATGACTTCCTGCAGGTGACAATTTTTCGTATAGCAGGTAGATGGCATTTGCCAAATTTCTACATACATATATTGCTCATGTCGGCTTGATGTAAAACTCGTCTAATATTCTCAAAGTGCCAGGCATAGTTCAGTATACTTGACGATTTCTAATAAATATAAAGCAGAGATATGCACTTCCGAGACAACCTGGTGTAATTGAAAGTAATTAAATGGCAATAATTCTTACGCCCCTCACGTGGTGTCACGTGAAAGCCGCCTGCGGTAGACACTGGCGTTTGTCAAACTTTTATATAGTTTATACAAGAGACAAGGAACTCTATATTATGGCGGCCAGTTATTTTGATTTTTAAGCAATATTATTTTTGCCAATTTTTAATGATTGCTTAAATGACTTTCCTATACTATTTCTCCTGCACCTAACTCAAAGAAACATTAATAGAATAAATTTCTCTCATAACGGTTTAAACTATAAAATCAACGTTCTTATTTGACAAAACTATTACTTCATGTGCAATTCGTGAAATGAAATCCAATAATCAACAGTTAAACACTTTCAATTTCTTTGTCAAACTCCATAACCAAACCTTGGTTATCAGTTATCACACTTGTGGCAATTTTTTTAAACATAATTGTTTTCGTACGTGTGTTCCCCTGAAAACAACTTCTATGTAGAAGTAAATGCTCGTAAGCGGTATTCCACAATATCCGTGCTTTATCTGAATGCAACAACCAAGTAGACGTTATTTACTGTAACCCATAAAACTTCGATTTATTGGCAGTATTACCTAGATATTTCGTTACAATACTACTGTGAGCAATGCTAGCATATCCATTTGTTTCAAGAACAAACTGAACGATGCCGTAAATATCCAGCAACTCCAAATCCTTTGCAGCTGCATTTTTTCAATAAAGTTAAGCTCGCACGTACTTTATAATATGAAAGAAATACACTAAAAAATAGGCATTGAACTGATTGCAAACAAGATTATTATATTTATATCATAAACACAAGGTAAGTTTTTGTGTTCTACTTATTTCTTCACTTAGTAAGTGATCATTTACTAAGTGGAGAAATACATTTTAATATCTACATCTGGTAAATGATTATAGTAAAGACTATTTTGTAATATTATTATTATTAAGGGAATTATTTAATTTTTAATATTTAGAAATATTCTATAAATATTTTGAGAACCACTGATATACACTGACCTTTATACATTGGGGATATATATGGCCTTTAAACATTTCTTCTCTAATAATCAAAATGCGCTGCAGAATAATAAGAATTTGCCAGGTTATTTGCATTTGATTTATTTGCATTGCATCTGAGTCTTTCAGATGTTTGATGGCATCGATAAAAATGCATAGGATATGTATTCATTTACTGCAATTACTTCTACTCTTAAAATATCAATATAATGCAAAGTTTTACTATCAGAGGGTAATATTCAAACTACAGAAATAAGGAGTTTATACTCCAACCCATCTGCAAATGCCTTATATAATAAGGACTAAACAAATTAGGTCAAAACAGCTATTCTCCTGGCTATATGCCAAACGTCCAGCGCTGAATTTTTGTCGTATTTTTGTCTAAACGGAGTTAGCACTAAAAATACAGTGATTGTTCTAAAGCCACCAAGAAGGATGCAAAGTGTCACCTATCTCAGGATATCGTTAACTGCAGACCGGTTTCGACCTTTCTATCTTGGGTCTCGTCAGTGTAGTGTAAACGAGTATACCTTCGACAGATAAAGCTCACATCTAGTAGACGTTGCTACGTTCCACCGCAGTAGAACGTACCAAAGGGACGATTGTTTTAGAACAATCACTGTATTTCTAGTGCTAACTCTGTTAGACAAAAATACGGCAAATTTTGTCATGTAATTCAGTGCTCGGCGTTTGGCATATAGCCAGGAGAATAGCTGTTTTGACCTAATTTGTTTAGTCCTTATTATATATAAGGCATTTGCAGATGGGTTGGAGTATAAACTCCTTATTTCTGTACTCTTAAAATATGTAAGTATAACATCGCAACTTCCTAAAACTTCACGTGTTGAGTCATATATGATAGCTTTTTTCTTTAGAAATAGATTTATAATCTGAACATACTAATGGGATAAAATTATTCACTAATAAATTTTCAGAGGATCTCCATCCAAGTTACATAGACCAGAATTTTACCATTCAATTAATTTATTTCCTCCTCCTTGAGGTCCTTGGAATATGAGTAAAGGTTTATATGTTTTAAATGAATTCTAAGAAGATGAATTACTATGGTTTTAGAAGCATAAAGTAAAAATGAAATGTGTTTTTGTATAATACGTATTATTTTTCCTTTCGACCGACTTTTTAATAATTTAAAGTGATTTTATTCATTCCTTGATGGTACAGATAAATCAACAACAACGAATAAATGTCGTCTTAGATGTCATGGAAATGTTTTTCTAATTTCTCAGCATTTATTTACTCTGTGTTTCGTCAAATAAAATTCACTGTTGCTCATAAAAAACTCATAAAATGAATGTTTACCGAATGAAATCGAGGTCTGGAAGGTATTACTTCTCTCAGACGGGAATTACAATGGGGCGTTGATTTAATATAATACTCGTGGAAAGTATATTGGAATAGAACGTGAAATGTAATATTCGCCTCCATTTTCTTATTAAAAATATTATACAGTGAAGATTACTCAAAATAATATTGTAAAAAATAATAATTAATACACACAAAAACTACTAAATTAAGTGTTCAGATTATCTGTCATTCACTTTTTGACTATACACAAGATGAAACTTAGATTCTTGTAAAACTTTCTTGAGCACTTCAGCATTAATTAAAATTACTTAGTCCAGAATCCTGCGAATGCCGCAATGATATTATCGATCATAGGGATAGGTATCTGGACTGGTCGCTTTAGTGCATCCAATAGATTTTCTATGGGGTTTTATATCTAGACCTTTTGGTGGGCAGTCCATAGCTGGAATATTCGCAAATCGAATGTAGTCCAGTACCTCTCTCTCTCTCTAACAACGTGAGTCCGAGCGTTACCTTACATAAAAATTAAATTATCCCCGATAAACGGGACATCACATGTTCTTCTACGATGTTGTCTATGTAGAAATGTGCATTCATGGGTCTTCCCCTATAGGAACTAAAGCCGTGCGGCCATCGAAACAAATTCCTCCCCAAAACATTATTGATCCACCAAAACATGGGATCCTCGGAGAGATACTTCAGATAGCAAACCTTTCTCCTTATCTCCGCCAGAATTGTTTACATCCATCCATCTGGTGAATTAAGACTCTTGTTTCGTCTGAAAACAAAACTCGCTTCCAGTCGTCAATGGTCCAATTTACGCGATGTCTTGCAAAACACAATCTAGTAAGTCTATATTTATATTCTCTTGTGAATAGTAGTACAATAGCTGGTCATCTATTGTCCAGTCCTTCTTCATTAAGCCTTCTCCTGACCACTCGTCTAGAAGTTGCTACATTTCGAGCTGCTCCTAAGGCTCTGTTTAGCTCTAAACTGGTAGAATGCATGTTTCTTAAGGCGACTTGTATAAGATAGCGCTCATATGTTGCATTTGCAGACTCTAGCGTAACTGGATATAGAATATATTGCCTTTTATAAATGACTTTAAACAGCATTAAGTGTATTATTAACAAGCAATTACAAAACGTTACAATTGTTTTACATTTGTAAAACAATTGAAGTCGTCTATCAGTAGTGACAGAGCTATCCTAGGCCACCTACATAAAACGTTTAAGGATTTAAAATTTCACAGGATTATAATATATAATGAAAAGTTTTGCTGATGCATTAATTTTGTCCAGAAGTATATAAACTCAAACTATTTTTTTTTGCAAAGCGAACATACTATTTTTCTATCTTGAACAGAGTGGGTTCTAGAATATACAACATAAAATAACTAGTCTTACTGAAGAAATTCTAATTGAATTATTGAATAACTAGTCCTAATTGAATAACTAATTAAATTAAGAATGTTCAATGCAAACAATTTTGTTCTATATTGTTCTCGAAAGCCTTACTTGTATTTTGTGTACTTACACTTACATTTTCGTGTACTGTTATATTAATACTGATTGCTAGAGGGTCTAATCAAGGTCATACGTTTACGGAGATTCACACTGAGAATAAATGTATTGAAAGGCTTTGTTCTAAATTCACTGCACAGCAATTTACCTTATAATATATGAATGAATATAATATAATTGTTGCGAAATATTGACGTAAAGTAGTATAAACATAACAAATATGACAAGGTAATGTATAATTCGCAAGTATGTAATATGTATAAAATCATAATTAATGATAATTCGTCATTCAATTAATTATAAATGAATAATTGTTACAGAATACACCATACCGTTTTTACTTTACCGCACTCCACTATACGCGACAAGTAATGTAATCGTGCAAAGAAAAATTGAACATAAAAAATTTTTTTTTGGTTCATTTTTCGGCCTAAAAACTAAAAAATAAACGGTTTTTATAAAATGTTTGCTGTGTGTCGTCGTCGTCGTTGTCGTTGTCGTTGTCGTTGTCGTTGTCGTTGTTGTCGACATTTATTTTTGTTAGCACGATTACTCAATTAAATCGTGTTGGATCGATCGGATTTCGACTGATTCTGATTAGGGACGTCTATCAGACGACATCTATCAATTTTGAGCAGGATAGGATACACCCCACTGTCCATAGGTCATGAGAAAGCACGATGGTGGACTATTTGAAAGAAATAAAACTGTCGCATAAAACACATATTCTGCATTTATGTGTTGGTTTGTTTTTATCTCAGCCACTCAATTTCGAGATAGAGATGTTCTACGTGCGGAAAACTCCGTTTTAAGGTTTTAAAACTGTTCATTGTTACTTAAGCGTTGTCCAAAAAATTATCCATTTTATTTTTAAATACTCAAGTAACTTTTTATATTTATTATATATAAAATATTCGTTGATTTAAAGTGTGTTTCAAAATGCATTGCACTCGCCAAATAATTCATTTGATTTAGATTAGATTTGATCGTTTAAATGTTTCTCACATATTGCTTGTTAATGCAAATAAGATATTTATTTGTTAATTTGACACTTCTTTTACTCACTCCATCACATATTTCTTACTTCAAAAACTCAATACTATAGCATGTTGAGATGTGCTTCCTCCTTAAGACTGATTATGTACTCATCAATCACAATTTCAAATATAAATTACAAATTATTATAAAATTACTCGCACTTAAATTATAAAGTATATAAGGATAGATCACATAATTAAAATAGATATTAAAGTACTAATAATTAAAGAAATTTCAATTAATGATACTTTGTTAGCTACTCATATCTTGAGACAAACGATATTCAGTTACCGTCTACTTGTCGGATTTTTAGTGCCTCACAATGTATAGAAAAAATATCCATCCACAGAATACAAATCCATGCAGGGATTAATCCAAAATGGGGCGAAATTATATCACCCTCAGTTCACGATGCACCTGTTCTTATTTCAGGTAGTTAGAATATAGTTTTATTTTGTTTTATAAATTCACTTTTTGTTATATAAATTACAAGTAAAATTGTGGGAGAAGATAGAAGTCAATTTATTTGTAATTTTCTATGCCATTATAGATAAAGGTACTGCAAAGCTAAAACTATATCCTATTTGAGCCAAAAGAACCTATCAAAAATATCAATACAAGCAATTTTAAAGGCTTTGATAGAATTCTCCAAACGAATTACGTATATATAAAAGTGGAACATTGCTGGCGTTATTATTTTATAAATAAACAATTTTCAGTGGTAAAAGATTCAGTATGATAACATAGTCGTCAGTATTGATAGGTTACTGTTCTGTGAATTATAAATAACAATAATAATGGCTTTTATTATAATTAAATATAAATGAAGCAAATACGACTTTATTTTTAACATAAATTTTAAAGTTGTTCAAAATATCTACTTTGTTGTTCAAAATATTGTTCATCAATGATCTGATATTGGCCGGCACGAATGTAAAATTTACTCGCATTTAACGTTCAATAAGTTTTGGGTTGAACTTTTCCCTTTCGATTCAAATTCGCTGCGTCAGATTCTCTAAACGATTTGGCCTCTTAAAATAGACTCACGATTTTAAATAACCCCAAACAAATCCAACAGTATTAAATAAGGTGAACCTGCTAGCCATTTAGTTGAACATTGACGTCCTATATACGTGCATTGTCAAGATATGACTGCAGGTTAACACCAAAATGAGCTTCGTCTTGTTAAAACCAATTTTTTTGGTGAGGAACATTATTATACTCTTGTTTAGATGAAAAACTGCTAAAGCTGGAACTAAATCGAGATATGGACATCTGAAATATCTAGAAGCAAATAAATTGTCTGCAAAAAAGACCATAAAATACGATTTTCTATGATTGTAAGCATTTTCGTGATGCTGACTATGCAATTCTTGAATCCAAGGGGATGCTCTTCAAACCAATGCCCTCAGTTACGACGACATATTGCTCCATTTGAGGAAAAATTCGCTACGTCAGAAAAAAAATAAAATTTAAAAAGTTTGAATTTTCAAAACGTAACATATCTTCACAAAAAGTGCATCCATCTGAATAATTCTCATTCAACTGAATGTGCATAATAAGTGTGGACCTTTCTTTTCTAATCATTTCTCTGTTAACAGTCACCTGGTGGAAGTGTAAAGATTCTTGAACTTCGATCGATAAACTTAATTTAATATTTTCACTAACATGAGGTCTACCTTATTGAGGTAAACCTTTTACCTTACTAGTTTCTGAATTTTTTTTAATTAGTCTACTTACTGTTTATTTGGACTGTGAAAGTATGTGGCATATCAAGATATTCTTGAGTAAGCAATTAACAATTTTCCTCGTGAAATCTTAATATGTCCTTCAAACCATCAGTAACACTTCAATTCTCTCCCAAAGTTAATTAATCAGTTTAATGAGCTGACTTTTCTTCAACAATTTTATTTACAATAGTTGTTATTATTTTTTTTTTCTGTATGAGCAAGACATAAACTCCAAGTATTATAAGTAGAAGATAAGCTCCAAGTAGGTAAGACCGACGAGGCTTACAAAGTAATTTAGAGGAACTTCAGGGGTATAGGACCAATAAGTAGAAACGTTAGGAGTCAATCGAGGGACATACTGATCGGAAGAGAGGAGAAAGCGGATAGATGGAAGCAGTACTTAGGAAATTTATACGAGGGTCAGGAATTAGGAGAGATATTACATGAATAATCTAGCATCGATAGGGAAGATGTAGGAAAACCTATATTGAGAGAGGAATTTGAAAAAGCACTAAGGGGGCTAGAGAACAATAAAGCGCCGGGTGTAGACAAAATACAGACGGAAATTTTGAAATGTGCGAGACAGAAAGTAGTAAATAGGATGTTTGAACTGGTAAAATACATATATGAAACGGGCGACATGCGGGGGGATTATAAGAGGAACATTATCGTTACTATACCGAAAAAGAGAGGAGCCGACAAATGCGAGAACTTTAGAACGATTAGCCTAACTTCCCACGCGTCAAAAATCTTAACCAGAATAGTGCAGAAGGGGATGGAAAATAGAACGGAGGAAATACTAGGAGACGACCAATTCGGGTTTAGGCGAAATAGGGGAACTCGCGAAGCTATTCTGGCGCTAAGAGTAATGTTAGAGAAAACAATAGAAAAAGGAAAGAACGCTTATATAGGATTTGTAGATTTAGAAAAAGCTTTTGATAAGGTAAGATGGGAAAAAATGTTCGAGATACTAAAGAGCGCGGGAATGAAGTATAGAGATAGGAGAGTAGTATACAATCTATACAAAGAGCAAACTGCTGTTATAGAAGTAGAAGGGGAAAGAAGGGAAGTAGGTATTAGGAAAGGAGTAAGACAAGGATGTACGCTATCACCACTAATTTTTAATCTGTACATCGAAGAGGCGATTAATGTCGTAAAAGATAGAGTGGATTTCGGGATTAAAGTACCGGGACAGAGACTAAAAATGCTGAGATTCGCGGATGATATAGCAGTATTAGCATCTATAAAGAAGAATTGGAACGTTGAACGAAATGGAGGCAGTGTTGACAGAGGAATACGGAATGAGGGTGAATAAAAACAAAACTAAAGTGTTAGTGTACAGAGGGCGCGAGAGCAGAGCAAAAACGAAAGTACAAATTAATAATGAAAGATTGAAGGAAGTTAAAGACTTCACTTATTTAGGAAGTAAAATAAATTGGGATGGAAGAAGCGATAAAGATATAAAACAAAGAATACCGCAGCATCGAGTAGCTTTTAACAAAAAGAAAGCACTTTTATGCTGGGGGGTAATACACTTAGAAACAAAGAAGAGCGAATCCGGTTGCGAAACCTGGACGGTAGGGGAAGCAAGTAGGAAGAAATTAGAAGCTTTTGAGATGTGGTGTTACCGAAGAATGATGAAAATACCGTGGACTGATAGGGTTAGAAGCGAAGAAGTATTAGAGAAAGTCGGCGAGAAAACAGGTATGTGGAAAAACATAAAGAAGAGAAGAGATAGAATGGTATGCCACTTGCTGAGACATGGGGGAATAGTCCGCGATATTTTGAAGGTAGAAATAGGAGTGAAAAAAGGCAGAGGTAGGCCTAGATTAGACCTACTGCTCGAAAATAATAAGGGATGTAGGTTGTAGCACAATTAGCGAAATGCGTAGGTTAGCACAAGATAGGAGAATCTGGAGGCTAGCGTCAAACCAGTCTTAGGACTGATGACCTCATGATGATGATGAGCAAGATATGTTTTATTACAAATTAATTTACCTTTTCTATTTTAGGTTTGTGTACATTTTTTATTTTGAAACTAAAATCAAATTGGTCAATAGCAACGTCCTTTTAAATAATACGGGATGTGTTTTAAGGTTTATCGAGAAATCATTTAATTATTAAATTATAATTATCTCGTTATATTCTGTCTATTAGCCAAAGTGAAGTATATCCACACGAATTCTTAACAAACCGTAAACAACTAACACAGACCCGACTAAATTCATTATAAACTTGCTTATATTTACTGATTACGAGATGAAGTGAAATTAATTATGTCCGTAATATCTCTTGCGTCTCTAAAAGCCGAAAAGGCACTAGCAAATTACCAAGAAACAAAGTTAAAAAGTGCTGCGAAACAGAAATTAATTTGGAAGGTTTGTTCGTTCATAAAAACATTAAACTCGTCGTGAAAAATATGAAACAGGTCATAAAGTCAAAAGAAAGATGTGGATGTATTGTGAACTGGGGTTTATGAAAGGTTAATTATGAAATATGAAGAACATAAAATACACTACCCACTTTAGTCGACGTTTTTTAACCCATACTTTCTTTACAGTTTGGACACATTAAAGACAAGACATAATAATAACAATAACTAATACTAATTGACAAAACTAAGTGAACTGTCTTAGTCTGGTAAATACCACATCACAGAAATTGCACCTTGGGGGATCTTCGATATCTAATATATATATATATATATATATATATATATATATATATATATATATATATATATATATATATATATATATATATATATATATATATATATATATATATATATATAAGGCTGTTGTGAGAATTTACAAAGAAAGACGAGGTCATGATAAAGAGTCTTGTGGCCTATTCTTAGTCTGATAAAAACGATACATTCTCTTGTAGGCAACAGAATAGAACAATAGAAGGTATAATGGATTTAACTTTGCCATGCCATGATCTCATCTTGTAAGATTCTACAAATTCACGTTTAAGTATTATTTTTTAGATCAATAAATCTTATTAGCTGCATGTTTATAGGTTAAGGATTATTAGCTATCTCATAAGTTACCTTATCGGTTACCTTATCATTACCCTCAATGTCTATATATAACCAGGGATCACAGAAATGACCCTGTCTTAATTTCGTTTTGGATGGCATATCGGGATGACCTCAACGTATGAGTCATGAATATGAATTCAATATAATTATAAATTATGTGTGATCAACCAGTGTGCTTTAAGAGATTATTGACTGCCAAATAACATGTAGGTCATCTGTGTGTACAGATGAGCCTGAAGAGGAGTTCATGAACTACGATCACAAAGAATAAGGTTCTCGATTCAAATTTCGTTATAAATGGTGACTGTAATTGCCCACCATTCCGCTGTACCATTCAATTTTAAACACGTCTCATAATTAAGACACGACGAGGTCTTCGTGTGTTCGCACAAGGATGGGCCTAGTAATTGTTGTTCACTGAGTATACTCGTATCTTCCTCCTGATGCAGGACTGATTCTGATGGCAGGACTATGCTGTAATGTTTATCATATAAGCGTAGACGTGTTCGTTTGAATTGTAAAAATACCATCTTCAAGATTGAGACCTGAATCGCAGTAGATATTATTTTGAAGACTAGTACAAAATACATAATTGGCGTAGCTGACTTCATGTTAAAATTAATTTTATGAAACGCGGACAGTACCCATTGTACCATCAACATTACTAGTACTAGACCTACGATTCTAGCTTCTGACAAGCAGAAATTAGTCATGTTTTGTCGTATAACGTTCTCTAATCAAGTAAGCTACCAGAATATCTTGATGTCAATTCTAGTGTTGACGATGATGATGGAAATTATACTTCACTGTTATTTTTGGAGCTAATCTTGAGTTACCTACATTAAGTTTCAATTTAAAAATAATTCTAAATAATTTTTGACTCGACAGATACTACTTCCCATGTAGCATAAACAGCTATTATGGAGTGTTTCTTTTTCCTTCGACAACAACTCTGTCTGCTTCAAATTCTATAACCAATGCAGAACACACGCTTACTACTGTACTACTGTACACTATACTACTACACAAATCATTGGAGAGGGCTTTCAATTCCCAAATTCTTTATCACATGTTATATTTAACATAAAGCATGACTAGGTCCTTAAATTATCTAACCTTTTATTAACACGTAATATGTCTTTTATTAGAATTTTTATTTTATTTATGCCTAACATTCTTTCGTGGCATGAACATGTGCATCATTAGCAAACCATCATTAGCATAATATTCTAGAAGATTAGATTATTAGTTGTTTACAATATACCATGTTGATTTACTTATTTACTACGCTGTCTAACATTTAACTACAATTAACAGACGTACACCAATGTAATACGATTAAAAGACGTATACCAAATAATATAAGAAAGGTAAAATATGAAATAGCAAATTAATACAAAGTGACATTATACTGTGTGATTTTTCGAAAGAATCCACTCTGAGTAACTTCGGTCTTGTCTTTTTAAGGACAATTTCATAAAACAAGTCTATTTTTGATTTGGAGGGGACACAAATATAGCAAATTGTCATTCACAACTTCACCCCCTGGTCAGAGTATCATTCTTCCACAAATTATGGTAGAGAACAATTTTTGAGTTATAAAAATACGGTTTTAAAACACTTTCTTTAGAAAAAAATAAAGCCCCGATTGAATTCCCCAAAATACGTAAACTTTTATTTCCCTCAACTCACAACTCTCCTCGCAACCATCAACAACTCCTTAGAAATATGACATGGTATGACTCCGTCCGTGATACCTCAATTGTGTGGTAATTTTAGCTATAATTCAGCAGTGCATAGTTTCATTAAATCATCCTGTTTTTAATGCTAAATGTCATTTATTCTTACACTGATATAAATATCATTAACAGCACATTATATATCTAGGTTGAGAAAATACTCAAATCTAATTAAAATAACAATTCTCCAGATATTAATTAAATAAGTAAACTAAGGTGTAAATTTACACATAAAAGCATTATTTGTTTTTCAATACAAGAATAGTTGAAAACAAATTGAAAACACTGGGGAACAATTTTTTTGTAGTTCGCTGTTGCAATAGCTTTTTTAATTGGTTTTCGTAATCACAATCAACTGATTAGTAATTTTTCATCGTTGATTTGAAATCTGAAATTGGTTATTCTCTACATTTACTATTTATCTACGTCTCTCAATATTTTCTCTACTCCTCTACATTACTCTACATTTTTTCTCTCTGGTTTCAATGCAATTTGATGTTGAATATAGAGCATATCATATTATCATATTAAGTTAATAATGTTAACCTTATGATGCACCACCTATCATCCTATAGCTTCTGACATATTTTTGTGTAGAACGTTGTGTCCTTAGCCTTAAGTGTGAAATCGTTTCATTTAAAGCATATTTAGGAGAGCATATAAATAAATGAATTTTCAGGAGTGAGAATTTAGTTGTTGTGGATTTCATAACATTAAACAACAATGAGTCTATAATAGGGCCTTGAGGGACTCTAGACAAAATAAATCCAATACGTAATACCATCATATTCATATGTATATATGATCATTATCTAAATTAAAAACATTATATACTGCCCTTACAATTTCAAAAATAAAAAGTGAATAAGCATCATGGTTATTCGCAATCTGCTGACGGCTTAGTTGACACATAATAAAATCAAATAAATAATCCGTTTATTTAAACCTTTACTTGACTATTTTTTTAATGAAATCTCATCCGCTTTAGTTCACAAAACCGTCTCATTAAGGCCTTCCGTGTCAGCATAAATAAACTAATTCCATTTCAGCGACAAGCTCAGTGAATGGCTTGACAACGTTTAAGTCACATACTTGTTTGTGTCATAAAAAAAATGTTAATAGGATAATTATGGATTAAACTGTAGGTAACACAATTTTATTCCAGTCAAGGTAAAATGAGTCGGCTTTTTATAAGAGATTTAGCAGTAGACGTACGTAAATATTTGCTACTTTACTCAGTTAACATTGAGTCAACCTTGCAGGCGTTTATTTCTATGAATAATAATATAACAGGTGAGTTTTCGTCGTTCTTATGCGAGAGAATGATAAGAAGATCGTGTGGCAAATATTGTTGAATAAGCGAAAATGGACATTTTAAAGCGGATCTTCATTGACGTCAGAGTATCAGGAAAGATTCACCGAAATCTGATCTACATGTTTTGCAGGTGCACGGTCTGTGATGTACAAGATATTTTGAAACGTTTTTCTTATTTGTTTATTGAACATATCGGAAAATGGTAGTGGTAAATATGCGGCCGCATGTGTTTGTTAGACACCCCGCTTGGAGATTCAGTTGCAATCGATCGTTTTATCGGTGAGCAATGTGCCATATGTATTAAAAATTTTTACGAAAATCATCGTTCTTGCATAATAGTTTGTCACCTGTATAGAGTGTACTACCTCCTTCATGACATTAATCAAACTGCTTCAGCAAAATTAATAAAATCGTGGGTGCGAAATTTGAAAAAGGAAGCATTACCATTAGTAAGAATGAGATGGACCCAGAAGAGCAAGAAGTGTTGAAAACGCCGAGTGCCTTCATGCAGCAGTGACGCGTACACCTCGCCGTTCTGTACGAAAATATGCAGACGACTTAAATCTTTCGAAAACCACTGTCCACGACATCCCGGCAAAGGATTTTAATTTTCATCCTTACAAGATTCAAATGATGCAAGCTTTGTAGGTTGAAGGTTATCCAACAATTTGATCCGCTTTAAGCAAGAATTATTGTTATCCCTTATCAATACAATTACTTGTCATAACAAATATGGATTCATTTATTATATACTTAGAGATTATTACACTAGGTAAAGCAAAATCACTTTATGTTATTTCATTACATTATTCCTTTATAAGTCTATTTGTGTGATATAATAAACATAAAGAATACGTATCCGTCACGTATAAAGACGCCGCATTTATAAGTCTATAATCAGTTGAATATCATTGAATAGAAGATATAGTCAATCTCGGAAACATCAGAGAACTTTTAAAAGAAATAGATGTATTGGTATATTCTGTAGAGCATACACCAACAAGGTTAACTTGGTGCCGATAATAGTATTAGCGAAACGTCCATACTAGACAACTTGGTAGTTACAAAATTAAGAACACTTTGCTTTGGTGATTTGATATAATGATCAGATTACATTATAGGCCATCAGAAATCATTATAGGGGTGTGTTATTAAATTTAAGGTACATATGTCTTATTCTAGATCATTTGTTCCAGTTTATTGGATGTTGCAGAAGATAGGACAAAGCTAACCTATTGGCAAAATAGAGGAACATATCGACTTTATGGATATAGTGAAAGACTTTATCCATAAGTAAATATACTTTACAATTTCGTTAATCGTATCAAGTTATTACATTTTCACTTTCCAATATTAAAACTATTTCTTTTCTATTATCATAACAGGCTATGACAGTGGACTGAACTCTAATATCCAACATCTTGTGTATCTCTGTTATTATGTAGTTTTAGAGTATGTTAAAACTGTGATGGTTGCACTATTATTCTTTTATTAAAATTTGTTAATATCCCTACCAACTCCTTTGACAGCAGATTGTATTTTGTTGCAGGATGTCTAAATAGGTAGCACAGTTCAACTTATGATTAAAAATGAAAGGCCCAATTCGGTAATCTCCTCTAAAATGTTTAATTGTTAATATAGATAAGGAAAAGAAAGCAAGGAATTAAGTTAAGTTTATGATACCACACTAGACACTAAAGCCAAATCGGGTCATCATCATGAAGTCATCAGTCCTAAGACTTGTTAGACGCTAACCTCCAGCTTCTCCTATCTTGTGCTAACCTACGCATTTCGCTAATTGTGCTACAACCTACATCCCTTACTATTTGCGAGCAGTAGTCTAATCTAGGCCTACCTCTGCCTTTCTTTACTCCTATTTCTGCCTCCAAAATATCGCAGACTATTCCCCCATGTCTCAGCAAGTGGCCTACCATTCTATCTCTTCTTTTCTTTATGTTTTTCCACAAACTTCTTTTCTCGCCGACTTTGTCTAATACTTTTTCATTTCTAACCCTATCAGTTCACGGCATTTTCATCATTCTTCAGTAACACCACATCTCAAAAGCTTATAATTTCTTCCTACTTGCTTCCCCTACCGTCCAGGTTTCGCAACCGTATAGTGCCGTGCTCCATACATACGTTTTCAAAAATCTCTTCATTGTTTCTAAGTTTATTACCCCCGAGCATAAAAGTGCTCTTTTTGTTAAAATCTACTCGACTCTGCGCTATTCTTTGTTTTATATCTTTATCGCTTCTTCCATCCCAATTTGTTTTACTTCCTAAGTAAGTGAAGTCTTTAACATCCTCCAATCTTTCATTATTAATTTGTACTTTCGTTTTTGCTCTGCTCTCGCGCCTTCTGCACACTAACACTTTAGTTTTGTTTTTATTCACCCTCATTCCGTATTCTTCTGCCAACACTGCCTCCACCAAATCGGGTGAAGAAAACAAAATTTTGACTGGTTATATGAGAATTGTCAATAGCCTAATAATGTGTACTATATGTTATGTTTGTTATAAATCCAGATAGTTGTGAATATAATTAGTAACATTTTTGAGGAAAAATTTGTCTTAATGAAATTCTTGCTGATACCATTCACAGAAAATAGCTCTCCTTTCTAAATCATTGTCATTAAATCACTGAACATTGATGAACAATGAATGAAAGTAATTCTTACATAAAATTATTTATAGTTATTTTCAGTATCTCTAACAAATTTGATCTACTTCTCTTATTGAGAAATTTCAAATACCCGTGTTATTACATTATCATCTGGCTCTTCGTTAGTAATAATATAATTTTCATTTCATTTTTGTTGTCTATAAACAAAATAATGTAAAATAAATCTTCTACAGTAGCAGATTTATTACCAGGTATCTAAAAAAACATATATTAGGTTGGTTACGTTAAGGAAAACGTTTCTCATAACTTCTTGATGCTTCAGCCGCCTTCCTATTTGATTTAAAGTAAAATATCTCATATTTGCCTTCTCTTCGCTTATCGTTGGCAACACACAATAAAAAATCTGTTCAAATATCTTACGCTTTTGTTGAATGTCATAGCCAACATAAAAAAAGTAAAATAAAATTTCCCCAGTTCAAATCCTATGATTTAATCATTTTTCAATTTGTGATAATAACCGAGATTAGCAACACAAAACTAGGACACACCGTATGTGTGTAGTATAAAATAATTTTAATTAATCCGTCAAATAAGATAGAAACCACCATAAGCTCTTAAATAAATGTATGTTATAGATATATAAGAGTATGTAGTATTAATTTAAAACATATGGACTACTTATTTGCTGAACCGCATAATATCCATTTTTTCTAATGGTAAATTGATCTTTCTCTGAAACGTTGTCTCTTAAATGATGATATACATAAAACGTATGCGAATTGCTATACAGTTTCTCGTCAGCCTACAAGAGAAATTCAATCAAATTCCCCAAAAAATTAATGTATTGATTAGTTCTGCCCCGGAATCTATATCATAGTGAATACATTGCTTGCATCGATGGTTGATTCAGAAATTGGCCAATATAATCGGTTATATTTTTACATAACGGCGCAAATTTCGCGTTAAATTAGAGAGAGTCGTATAAACAAAATATATAATGAAAGATTATACAATAAAATATAATACTGATTAATTTGGTAACTAATTATATAATTAGTTTATTAACGTGAGAAGTAAAAAAATGGTTTGTTATTTATTATGTTATGTGTTGAATGAAATGTTATACAATAGATGTAATATGGGTTGAGTGTTTAGTATCCAAAGTCTGTTACACTTTCGTCACCGTAGTATCATATACCATTATCAACGATTAAATTATCAAGAATATTTGGTACGAGGAGAAGTGCTCATACTATTTATAATTTAATGTATTAATGAATATCTATTTATAATAAAAAATATACACTTTGTAGTTACGTGTATGAAATAAATACTAAATACACATATATATTAATAGATAACTCTTGTTCTGGCTTATATCTCAATAAATTATATAAGATTAAGCAAACTTAATGTATAAAAACATATTTGAAATGTCATTACACCAACTTCTCACCAGTATTTAATGATTATTTGCACCATATACCAATAACCAATTAGACAATAATTAGACACTGTATATAGTAATATAATAATATCTTCCGACATTGAAAAAGGTTCTCGAGATAAATAAAGGGACGCCGTTCATTACTGAAATATTGTGCTATATATAATTATGTCAATTTAAAAAGGTGAGAACACGAAGGATGGGAAACATACCCTGTATATCCTGTATATACTAGACACAAAATTTCAGTGATGAAAAAAATATATTAAGTTCTTATGGGGTTTTCAAAGGGCTGTAACTTGGAAAAAAATAGTCGTAGAGCAATTTTAAAAAAAATCATATTGAAACTACAAGATTTAGTTTTCAAATATTGTGTTGAAAAAGTTTTATCGCCAGCAGTTTTTGAATAATCATAAGAAAACTATCGGCAAAAATGTAAATGTTTGCTTGCCTTTCAAATGGTCCACGGATTTCATTTTTTTTTTTTTTTAGTGATTTGATAATTTTATCCTCTTTAATTTGAGCATCTTTAGCCTCAAAAAATGAATAAAAAATGAAAAATTCATCGTTATAATAGATTTTATAGATTTATATAATAGATTCTTAGCAAAAATGTCAAATTCAATAATTCCAAACACAATGAAGAATAAAGTTGCATCACCTTTTTAAGTTTTCTACTTACTTTGAGGTTGAAAATGAACAGTTAACATCCTTAGTTTATCCATTATTTGGGAAGTTATGTTAAATTAAGTGAATATCTCTAAATACACAATTTCTACCTATCTTTCAATCGACATTCTCGCACCGATTTTTTTTTTCAAAAACCAAATAACTACAACTTATAGAGAATACTTTTCAGTTTGTAAAATCCTGCTTGAATTTTCTGTACAAGCATTATTTCCAGAGTAATTAATTACCAAAGTCCAAACTGACTTTTTTATTTGAACGACGATTTGAACTCTGCGAAAATGATCGCATAAGGCTCTTATACCACTCAAATTAAAGAAGATAAAGTTATATGAAAAAGGTTTATAATTAAATCACTGAAAAAATGTATTGAAGTCCATGGGACCTTTTGAAAGGCAAGCAATAATTTGGAAACGTTTTATTACGATGGTTTTCTTATGATTACTCAAGATCTGAAAACGAGAGACCTGGAGCTTCAATTTTATTTTTCTAAAACTGCCCTGTGGCTATGTTTCTCCACGTTACAGCCCTTTCAAAATCTGTGATAAATGTGTGTGTGTGTGTGTGTGTAGATGAATCACAAAATATATCGACAAAATTTACAAAAACAATGAAAAAAAATGTAGAAGTTTGTTAACTAAAACTACATTGTAAAGTATAAAACTAATGTTTATTTTAATATTTCGGGTGAATAGCGATTATACTATATGCCTAATATATGATCCTAATGCACATTTTATAATGGCTTTTTAAAATGGTTGATGGGACTTTTTTTTGAGATAATATGAATAATATTCCCTGCGTACAAATGCTTTTTATAAGCCTAGTTATTTATTTTAAAGAACGCTACTTCGTATTATATGTAGCTAATTATACGGTCAGTAAGCAAAAATTGACGTTTTTATTTGTTTTCCTTTAATTTTACTAACATTTAATTACCAACTGTAATAATTTTACTTTTAAAATTCATAACTCTTCTTTTGCTATAACTTAATAATTCACTTTCAGTAAGAAGGCAATTATATTTCTTTATTAAGCGATTTTAAAATAATACTCCTGTACTATAATATCAAAAATAAGCCACAAATC
Source organism: Rosalia funebris (assembly GCA_037954035.1). Lineage (NCBI taxonomy): Eukaryota > Metazoa > Arthropoda > Insecta > Coleoptera > Cerambycidae > Rosalia > Rosalia funebris. The sequence continues at coordinate 41,632,677 of JAZFAV010000015.1, forward strand.
ACATACGACTCTGGTTTAGCTCTGTCTATAATAACAGAAGATGAATTTAAAATGTTGCAAAGGTGTAAATATGCAATTTAGATCTCCTAAAACATATGCGAAGGTGAAGAGATCTTTATTTAAAGTAAGATAATATTAACTAAATGATCGTACTTCCTGAATTTTCCATAACATTGCATTGATTCATGATAAAGATTAACCTATTCGCATCGTCAAGAGTCATCAGGTCATCACTCAGCCAAACTTTTAAGAGAGCGCAATGTTCTGAATCTTACTTCTAAAATACATCCTTCTCTACTAATAATAAAGTTATCACAATTCTAACAAATTTGAAATAATCGCTATATATTGCAGGCCACACCCTTAAAAGGGTTATTTATAACATAACCTAATGCCAAATAACTTGTTATTATCAATAATCGGTTTTTTATATGATGTGCAATTGAATGCATTACTCAAAATAAAAGTTCATACATGAACTAACTTCTGTAAAATTAAAAACATCTCAGTGGGTAAAATCATTGAAGCGGGTAATATTCCAATTTGTCAGTCCTTAACAATCAATATTAATAATCAACGGATATTTTAACTCAAGATTTTGCACAGAATTTTCATAGTCGAGATAAAATAAAAAATATTGAAGTGAACATAATGGCAGGTATCGTTGTTTATCACCCTGTATACCTTAAGATTGGCGTAACTGAAACATATTAAGTCAACACTGAATAACAGATAGCATAGATAGAATTCTTGTCGATCAAGTGCGTCGTTTCATTAAAATCTGAACGAAATATTCCACATCGAAATTTATAATATTACATTTAATGATAATAAAAATTCTCTCAAATTAAAAATTCCGCGACTTGAAATACCAAACTCATTGAATATACCACAACATATTTTCTAAAACACGTTTTATTAAACCTAACTTTTTTATAGATAAATATATTTAATTAATAGGATAATATATCTACGCAAAAATAGAATATTTTACATACCAATAAAAACGTCTAGTCGGTATACGTCCAGTAGGCACAAAAGTCAAACAACTTTCTTGGAGAGCTCACAAACTTTTTCGAAAATCGCGAGGTGTTCGTCAGATGCGGAACACCCGGAAACACGGATCTCTATAGCAACTCAACGCCGTTCACGAGATACTGAAGTTGGCGAGCGCCGCTGACACGGGCACTTTCTAAATAACCACCGCTCCGGACCCGCGCATTCAATCCTTCATTTACAATGTATACACGACGGAGGTGTGTTTGTGTTGTCTATGTGTGTCTCGTCCTCGAAGAGTCGCCTTCCAATGAGTTCTTAACACAATGTCGTGTTTATTTGTTTGTAGGATTCCAAATAAATGTGTTCCAGATGAGACAGTCCCAAATAAATACACAGGCCTACAAATTTTGACATTTTGATTTGGGTTCGATAAGTGATTATAAGTGAGTTATTTAAGCTGATTTCATATCTACTTTCCGATTCTGCCCCTCACGTAAGGTTCTTGATCAACTGAATAATCAGAATACATTAAAAACTAGAGGAAATTCCATTTTAATAAACGTTATATTTAATAAATAGTTTTAAAACCTAAAACGGACTTTTCCGCACGTAGAACATCTCTATCTCGAAATTAAGTGGCCTCGGCAGGCGACAGTTTTACTTTTTTCAAATAGTCCACCATCGTGCTTTCTCGTGACCCGTGTACATGGTAGAGTGTGTTCTATCCACCTCAAAATCAATAGGTGTCGTCTGGGAGACGTCCCCAATTAGAATCAATCAAAACCCGATCTATCCGACACGATTTAGTTGAGTTGTCGTTGCTAATAGGAATGAATGCTGACGATCACGACAACGACAACGACACACACAGCAAAAATATTTTTAAAAACCATTTTTTTTTTGTTTTTAGGCTGAAAAACGAAAAATAAACCCAAGAAAATTTTTGTCTTTAATTTTTCTTTACACGATTACATTACTTTTTCGCGTATAGTAGAGTGCGGAAAAGTAAGATTAAAGAAACATAGTAGAAAGCAACAACACGAATAGTTTTGAGTCTCTAATTTCTTTTCTTTTTTTTTTTTCATTGAAAATCTCTCCCTTTTTTAACAAAAAGCTTCATTCTGTAGCTTTTCTTGTGTAATTATTCATTGGATGTTCTCTTTCTAGCATCTAGCAGTTATCTGGGCATCATCGCCACATCCCATCGACACACACTTTCCATCTCCTTTATGTCTTGATAGAATCTTTCACCTCACTCCTCACTAATAGCACCAACATTTTCTGGAAAGTAGTCTAGATAAGCACGCAGAAAAATATTCTGTTGCATTTTTAAAGTATATCCAAGAGTTTATTTCAATTTCTGTCCTTGTTTCTTCAGACTGTTGGTCCTGCATTAATTTTCTTATTTGACTATTGGTCCTACGAAAATGTCTTCCTTTAATTTTGTTTCCGAAAGAGCTGGAAATTTGCCACATGTGTACTTAAAACAATTTCCATTTTTATCTATAGCTTTTACATATTACTTAGCCCATTTTTATTTATAGCTTTTACATATTGCTTCATTGATCCTAATTTAATATAAAGTGGCAGCAAAAGATTTTTTGCGGATCAAGCAAATTTGCATAAATAACGTTTTTTGAACCAGGTGTTAGGTTTATAAAAGAATATATTTGTTATATCATTACAACTTAAAATAAAGACAAACGACACGATGTCACGAGTAAACGTATACAATTTAAAAACGTACTATAGCTACTATGTAAATACCCGAATAATATAATACCCAAATATCCCCTCTGTTTTGGTAAATTCCCCTCATTTGTGTGTTTCAAACCGATTAAATACAGGGGTGTCGCAAAGATTGCGGCAAAATTTAATTTTATAGAGCCTCTATACTGTAGTTAAAAGCTGCAAATTATTGCACAATGTACATTTACAAATACTGGTGCATGATGGAGACAAAAGAACAGTGTTTCTGTAGTTCATGATATGTAACTAAGCCAAGAAGTCAAAAAGGTCCGATCACAAAATCTTTGTTGGCCTGTGATATTACCCCCCTTGTTTCAATAAATAAATTAATAGGGATATCAAATAAAACATCGCTAAGTTTTTCATCACACCCAGCTTTATATGTAGTGGTGGTAGAAGAAAAATTTCACTTTGCATTAAAATAACTCGCTCTTCGTAGCCAGTTTTTTACTACATAATGTTTATCCCTTGCGCGACTGTCCTATTCACATAAAGAATAACAATAATTTGATGTATCCTCCTTCTAGTCCGGTGAACATTGCTACAACTTTTAGTTCCACAAGTACTGTGAATTTTTATTTTTTTCCAGTAACAACTTCCATAGTTTCCATTTCTTTCATGTTTGCTGGATGTGTGAGAGGGACTAAATAATATTTATTTCCATCATAAAACAAAACATCTTTTAAAATCGGTTTTGTATGTACAAATACGATTTAAATGGATAAAAGTAGCGTTAACGCAAAAGCGAAACAGACCAAATTTCGGGCGACAAATAAATCATGATCGCAAATTATCGATTTAATTTGACTAATCTTATTGTTAGCAAAACATTGGCATTATTATTACGTCTTTTTTACTAATTTTCTTGCTTACTAACTGTTATTTAATAATAACCGAAGTAAAATTAATGTATTGCCTTATTTTCTTTTGCGGAAGGCAAGGAAATGAATAACAAATTTTAGTTGCAACTTTTAGTAAAATCCGTATTACATAAAACCTAGTAATGACTATAACTAGAGAAGTACATATTTTAATATCTATATATAATACATAGTAGAATTTAGAATAAAAAATCATTTCAAAATACTTTTTAAATATACATTCGTATTTAAAAGAAGATAAGTTGATGATGGTTCCACGAACACGAAACGTCGGACGACAAAACTATCATTGCCACTTTAAAGCTTTTACAAGTTTTTCCAGATTTTTGATAATAATGTGAGAAAATTAATTAAGGATAAATATAATGCAAAGTTTTACTACCAGAGGGTAACATATCAAACTACAGAAATAAGGAGTTTATACTCCAATCCATCTGCAAATGCCTTATATAATAAGGTCTAAACAAATTAGGTCAAAACAGCTATTCTCCTGGCTATATGCCAAACGCCGAGCGCTGAATTACATGACAAAATTTGCCGTATTTTGTCTAATAGAGTTAGCACTAAAAATACAGTGATTGTTCCAAAAATAGTGATTTCAGTGATTGTTGTGTGTTTTAGTGTTAGACAAAAATACGACAAATTTTTGTCATGTAATTCAGCGCTCGGCGTTTGGCATATAGCCAGGAGAATAACTGTTTTGACCTAATTAGTTTAGTCCTTATTATATGAGGCATTTGCAGATGGGTTGGAGTGTAAACTCCTTATTTCTGTAGTTTGAATATTACCCTCTGGTAGTAAAACTTTGCATTATATTGATGATCTCAAGTGTTTACTTCGACTTAGATTGTTCGAAACTACCAAGAGATGACGTTTGCTACGTTCTACTGCGGTGGAACGTAGCAACGCCTACTAGATGTGAGCTTTATCTGTCGAAGGTATACTCGTTTACATTGCACTGACGAGACCCAAGATAGAAAGGTCGAAACCGGTCTGCAGTTAACGATATCCTGAGATAGGTGACGCTTTGCATCTTTCTTGGTGGTTTTGGAACAATCACTGTATTTTTAGTGCAAACTCTGTTAGACAAAAATACGACAAATTTTTGTCATGTAATTCAGCGCTCGGCGTTTGGCATATATCCAGGAGAATAGCTGTTTTGTCCTAATTTGTTTAGTCCTTATTATATAAGGCATTTGCAGATGGGTTGGAGTATAAACTCCTTATTTCTGTAGTTTTAATTAAGTATAACTTAAAACAAAAATTTAATTTTTTCAAAATAATTCAAAAACGAAAAATGTTTGTTTAAATTGATTAAGACGACTAGGATCGTGTGCCAATAACGCAGCTTTTTCACTATTTAACCAAATTCGTATCTCCTACCATTTTCAAAATGCCTATGCTCTACATTTTGCTTTTGGGCACAGCGTATATTCTATTTGAAATTAGCAATATTTTTTTGTTTGTGCGGTAAATTATATCTCACATAACTATGTTTTAACTAGACGGCATAACTTTTTACGTATGCCCTAAGCGAGTATACTAACCAATGGCCTTAATAATAATATCACGCTACCTATGGCGTCTGCTCCAAAAAATTACCTTCTTTTTTCCACCGCTTAATCCAACTTTTTTCTTCACACATTATAAATTCCGCAGCGTAAATAACGAGAGATCATCTCATAAATCATTTTTTCCGTCCTACTGCCCTTGTAACAACCGTTCGGTTTAGACATTCGTTATCTCGGCTAGTTAGGAGATGACATTCTCTACCTGCGGCACAGTTTAGGTAGTATCTTTCCTGCAGCGATGCGGGACCCCATGCGACGCCCCGTTCGCATTACGGCCTATAATTTCTTCACTCGCAATCAATGGCGTGTATGGTGACAAGGGTTTGAGATAGCGAGTATTTTGCGTTTTTTTTTATGTGTATCTATATCAGATGTCACGGGAGATGACTTACTGAACCAGTGGCCGAATAAACTAAACCTGTGTATATACAGGATGATATCAGTTTAGTTGGCTAATATTTAACAGTTGCACTAAAGTTTACGCATTTTTGTCAAAACTTATCACTCTTCTTACTGGTCTTCTTCAATGCAAAATAATCAAATATATAATTTACTTCATCACTATTTGCCAAATAAAAAATCCCAAACGGCTCTTATCTTATACCGTGGCTTGTTTTTATGGCTAGGCTCAGGTAGACTGTTCCGTTTATCGGCAAGATAAGAGAGTTTTTTTATTTGGCAAATAGCGATGAAATGAATAGTACCTACATCTATCAAATTATATACTTAAATATTTATGATGCACAAGGACCCATTTTATACCAAATCACATTAAATAACAAAATTTCAAAACCAACTTAGGACGTAAGAAAAGGCAGATTTAAATTTCAATTTAACCTATAAACCGATTATAATCCCGACTAATAAATATGAAAAATCGGGAGTTTATAGGTTAAATTGCTCGGAGTGCAATAGCACATATATAGGACAAACAGGACATATATTTGGAACTAGATACCTTGATCATAATAGATCCTTCAGATTACAGAAAACAGATTCTACTTTTGCTAATCATATCTTGGAAAGTGTACATAATCTTCCAGATATTAATAATATGAAAATTCTACACTATGCCAGCAAAGGTTTAAAACTTAATTGGTAATTGGGGGTTAATGTAATAAACCCCCTGTATAATAGTTTTTAATAATATTAATGGAAATTCCCACAATTTGATGGTCGCCATTCCACCATTTGGAAAACACGTTTCTGATAAACCTTAACTACCTGTTTATTATAATAACACTTAGTCTCTGTATTTGGATAGTATATATTATAGGAACAGAATGTTTGTATTTTATTCTTAGTTGAATCATCGTTTGAAAATGACATAATTGTCGAAACTGCAGTCACGTTTCTGTGAAAATATAGTGGTATAAAACGTAGTAGTTGTTTTACTCATTTCCGTTGTGAATTAAGATGTCTAAGAGTAATATTAAGATGTAGCATGTATACCCCAGTATCTGTAATGTATGAAACGTTGAGGCTCAACAATCTTAAAACTATATCGTATGTCCAATGTATGGTGTTTATATACAAGATGATCCATAAACTTGTCCCTGATTATCTAAGTGGAATAATACGTTTTGTTTCGGAGGTGCATGACTACGATACCAGGCAGAGAGAGGATCTATATGTGATCCCTGCAAGAACATTCAGCGCACAAAAGTCAATAACAAATGGTGCAATGATTGATTTTAATAGACTTCCCAAATATATAACTGATTGTGATACTTTAAATAAATTTAAAACAGCTTTGTACAAATTTATTAGTTATTCTGATAGTAATTAACAAAATGTTTATTACTTATTTATTTAAGTTAGTGATAAATCACAATTTTTACAAAAACTGGTAACTATCGTAATTTGGTTGTAATAGTATTATTATACTAAATAAAGGTTTTATTATTATTACATTATTATTATTATGAACTACCACAGAGTAACGGCTTCCTCGATTAATTTCTACGCTGAATTTGTTTATCCTTAATTTACAGATGGATTGAACAACTCCATCTCACGACAATTTATATCTATATATACAGTGAAAACCAAGCAGTACATCACCTTTATCGTAAAAGTCTATTTCACTAGAGTACCAGAAATTTGTAACAAGATTTCTATAGTATGACCCACCAACGTGTTATATTAAACCATTGGGCATATCAATGAAATTTTCAACAAGAATGGTATACGTGAATCAGTGTATTGGCCAGTTGAACCTGTGGATCTATCCCCATTATATAAATTTCTGTGGGGATACCTTCGATCTCAGATCTGTTGTAGTTATATAATTAATAGTGACATTAAATTAGACTTGAAACAATTAATTACATTTTGCAGTAATTTCAGTTTTATTTTGTTTGTATTCCAAAAATAAATGTCACACAGAATATTTGATTTAATTCTTCATAATAGTGTATACTTCTCACTGTATTTTAGTACATTGCTATGTATATTTGTATTGTTTTTGATAATTTTACCATGTAGGATTGAACGAATGGTATGGAGAAACATGTGCTATTTAAACTGACATTATAAAAAAAGTACGTTATACGTAAAAATGTACGTTAAGAAAACATCATGATCTTACAGAATATTTAAAATTTTGAGAGCCATATGTTTGAACTTTCTAGGGTAGCTAAAATAATTCATCTAGATCTATTTATAATTTTGCTTTAAACTCGAAATTATGCTATTTATCATTTCATCCATAACTAATGTAATGTAAATTGAACTACAACCTATAACATAATATGAAACAATTTTGCTTGTACATATATAGCAAGATAACAGCTCGTCAATAATAGGAAAGATTGTGAGATTCTCTATGTTGTGTAGAAGAAAAAGTGAGGCAGCATTCGGTGGGCAAAGGATGCACTTTACGCTCGGCCAGATCGAGCTCTGTGTTCATCCTCATTGCACATACATCACTTGCAAAGGTGTCAATGCAACTGAGTAAAGACCAGGCTATTTACTGCGCACCTCGTGGGCGGTCCGATATCGCAATTTTGAGACTTGTTCCTATTCTTGACTAGCTGTACATTATTGATTCAGTTTTTGTTTTTAAAGACTGCTAAGGCTTGATAACGTTTTCCATTTATGATTTTTGTTAAAAGTATCTTAATATATGTTTAAATCATATTTCTGTAAGCAACGTTTAACCACAAGAATTATCACAGTACTTTTAACTTTATTGTTTTGCTAAAAATATTATTGAAATGGCCAGTCGTTTGATATTAGATAACCGACGGTTATGGCAATGCCAGTTTCGTCTTGGAAGAGGTGGACCGATGATTCAGCCAGACCAAAATCCGCACCAAACAGTGACTTTTTCGGGATGAATTTGGTGCTGGTGTATATCGTGTGGATTGGTATCGTCCCGAATCCGACAATTTTGCTTGTTCACATATCCATTCATCGAAAGATGGGCCTCATCGCTAAAAATAATTCTTTTGGTGAAATTTAGGTCAACTTCCAACTACTCCAGAGCCCAATCAGCGAACACATAGTGTTGTCTACGGTCGTTTACCTTAAGTTCTTTAGTTAGCTGGATTCTGTAAGGGTGCAGACGCAACTCCTGATGCAAAATTCAATAAGTCGAAGTCACAGAAACGCCAAGGTTTTGTGAACGACGAAAAATTGACTGCCTTCAGTTTTCCCGTACACTCTCACGCATAGCAGCGTTGTTTTCAGCACACGTTGCGTTTCGGTGGCCTACGGGTGTTGGATGATTATTTATTAAACCGGTTCACTCGAATTTGGCCACCAAACGTCGAATAGTCGATTCGGCGGGACGGTTGTGACGAGGATAAAAATCACGTAATACGTGAAACGTTTCTCGAACGAGGCACTGACTTTGAAAATAAAACTTTAATGATTTTGACATATTGTTGAACGCTATAACATTCCATGGTATTTTCCATACACTACTGAACAATTTACAAAAGAATTGGCAGATATTGGTTTAACAATATGGCCGCTATACCTAACAAATTTCAGGAGTCCCTATTGAAAAACCCTATAGCATTGTTTGATTTTATTTTGCCTTACACCAAATTAACATATTGTTCTGCTACAAAGTCTCTGATAACAATTGACATGTATTTTCATGGAAAAGAAGGACGTTGGTGAGCTCCTTCCGTGTGTAGTCATCACAACGATTAAATTGTTATGGTCTACTTTTTATCGCTGATTGATCCTCTTTGGCAAATAAGCAGCACTTCATAATTTTTGACAATTAATAGAACATCCTTATCATCGAGAATTAACATTACAAACTGTAATAATTACCTTAAAACTGCTTTCACCGTGTAGGCGGCTGCATCTGTTACTAGAACTAGCACATTACTGCTTTGACGTTTATTGACCTTTGATTTGTTTAACAGTTTTTCAGAAATCTATCAGAATTTCCATACACTCATCGCAGATATTTTATAACTTTTTCGTTGTAAACACCTTGTCTACAAACTCTATCTAGTACTCTGCATATAAAGATTCGCCAGCTATTAATAAATTTATACCAGTCGTAACTTTGCGTTTTAATTCGGTTAATGAAACTATATAAAATTAATTGTTTATAACGGGCTGATAATTATTGCTCACGCCTCAAATAACAGACGAACATTATTACTGTTACAAATGGTTGTAGCATAATTTGAGCCGATATTAAGTACATGTGATAAATGTGGTGTACTGTATTTAACGTTGAGTACCAGTGATTATTGAGAGTCCATTATAATGCTTTTAGCGCTGACCAATTTTCAGGAATTTACTTTTTGTGATAAGTAAACCAGGTGGACTTAATAACAGAGATGACATTTTGTATCGACATCCACTTTTTTCATTACATTTCTTGTATTATTATTGATCTCAAACCTACCTTAGTGTTTTAGTTGCGGATTTTTTTAAATATAATTAACTTTCCGTCGGGTCCAGTAGAGTCCAAACACATTCGGGCGCAATATATCTGAGAGATCCCATAATCAAATCTTACACAATTTAGATTGTAATGAGGTGGAGACTTAATTAAACGTTTATTTTAATTAATACAGTACAATAATAAATGTTTTACACTAGTTTTTAATCGCAATAATTAAATTTACATAAAGGAACTCATTTAATGTTGTAAAATAATAAATTTGAAAGATTCTTAGAGGATAACCAGCTATTGACAAGTTTTATCTGTTTTAAGGACAAAACACAAACATAAATTAGTATTGAACAATATTTTGAATACAGAAAATAAACCACCAATTTGTTTCATGTAAACGTTATAATAGAGGGTGGATCAAATATAATCGAGCCTTTTTAAATTTCGCGCCGGATAGTTGTTCAAGGTGAATACGGGCGTTAGATGCTTGAAGTGACGATATTAGGTGGAACGGAGACGACGCGTCGTATTGCTGTGTTTGTTTAATTAGTAGCAATCACAATGAGTGGGAAGAAGGTACATAGCAGCGTTGCGCAACGAATTATTATTATGTTTCTTACACGCAAAAACGTGAAACCAGCTGAAATTCTGCACAGATTGCAAGCACAGTTCGGAAATGAAACGCTTTCGTGGTCACGTGTAAAAGTTTGGTGCAAAAAATTTAACGGAGTGCGTAACCGTGTCGAAAATGTAAATCATCCTCGTCGTCCGCGCACCGGCATTTCGCCGGTTAACATTGCACGCGTTAGAAACTGCATTGAAGGGAACCGCCACGCCACGGTGCTTCAGATATCTATTGAACTCGGCATCAGCTACATAGTAGAGTGTCCAGACAATCATAACGAAAGACTTGGGATTCCGAAGAATGGGTCCCAAAGTTGCTGAGTGAATATCAAGAAGCTGCTCGAGTTCGCATCTCTCAGGCGCTTCTCACTCGATTTAGAGAGGAAGGTGAAGTTTTTTTGCGCAAAATTGTAACCTGCGATGAGACGTGGGTACACCATTACACCCCAACATCAAAACGAGCAAGCATGGAGTGGCGACGCAAAGATGAATCAAACCCAGTGAAGCCGAAAACACATCTGTCTGCAGGGAAAGTTTTAGCCACGGCTTTCTGGGACTGGAGAGGGGTGCTGTTGGTCGATTTTTTGCATGAGCGAAGAACCATTAACGCAGCCTACTACTGTAACCTCCTCAATCAGGTAAAACTTGCTTATCGCTGAAAAAGAAGGACGCACCCCATCTGTGACGTGTTACTCTTGCACAATAACACTAGTCCTCATACCGCAGCTTTAACACAGGCCAAAATCGGTGAAATGTACTGGACTCAGCTAGAACACCCTCCATATAGCCCAGATTTGTCCCCTTGTGATTTCACATGTTTGGGCCTTTCAAAGAGTCACTAGGAGGCGAGCGATTTCAGACCGATGAACAGGTGGAAGCGTTTGTGCGCACCTGGTTAGACACCAGCCCTGCTTCTTTTTATGAAAACGGAATGAAAAAACTACCAATCCATTGGGAAAAATGTATAGACATACAAGGGGGATATGTAGAAAAATAGAGAAAACATTTTATCATGTTCCAAACTAGAATAAACATCATATTTTTGGTAATGATATTTAGTATAAACCAATAATTTAACACACAAATGTGTTAATTTTGAATAATAATACCATAAATAGCCAGAATAAGTAAGTGTAGATATCCCAAAAATATTATTAAATTAAATAATAAAAGAAATCTAAGAAAGCATAAGAGTGAAAATAATGACGTAATCAGGCGCAATGCATCTGACAGATCGGGGCGGCCTATACAACACCAGGAAATGTACTAAAAAAAATCGTTACCATATCGAGAAGAGTGGTTTAGAGCTAGAAAGCTATGAGGGAGTTCGAGTAAATATTCGTAATACATACGAAAAAGCAAAGAAAAAAGTGACTGCAGAATTTCACAGATCGATTGCGCCCAGGGAAAAGTTAATATATACAAAGTTATTCGTGCAGGAGGTGTGATATCATTGATATTTCATTCTGAAAATTCAGACTGGTCAAAAGTAAGTGATGGCTGGTAAAGGCGTATTAGCAATTATTTCGTGGCAAATGACATTAACGACGATAAAAGAAAAGGTGAAATTTTACTCAATATATTAAATGAAGATGCTGAATGATATCAATTGGTCTAGAACATGTGTTTACCAGTGGAACCCGACGAAAAGTTATTCGGAAATTGTTTCTCTTTTATCGAAACATATTAAACCGAATTAAGATGGTTTGCAGCACAGTATCAATTATATAATTATGAAAAGTTTTCTATTCAATCGGCTAGAGAATGAGCAGCACAGTTAAGACAGTTAACGGTGTTGTGCCAATTTGAGACTGCATCAGAGTTGGCGATGGCGTTACATCACTTTATTGTCACACTTAAGTAAAGATAGAGCTCATCAAGAATAAGAACAAGTCTCAAAACTGAGATGACGGACCGCCCACGAGGTGCGCAGTAAATAGTCTGGTCTTTACCAAAGTAAATAGAGCGAATATCGATGAATATACATATGTTGAATGTGAATGTACACAGAGTTCAATCTGGCCGCGCGTAAAGTGCAACCTTTTCCCTCCAAATGCTGACTCACTCTTTCTTCTACGCATCTTAGAGAATCTCACACTTTTTCCTATTCTTGATGAGTAGTAAAGTGCAAGACAGATTGTTTGGGCAGAAAAAAGTTATTTAAAGAAGCGGTATAGTTGCAAGTTTATAAGTTGGTAGCGCAGCCATCATCTTTTTTTTATGGTACAGAGGTCATGAAGAAAGAACCAGAAATATACTTTGCGAAGGCAAGGTTAAAGCAGAGCAAAGGTCATACTCAAGGTTCTTCAGCAACAGGAGGAAGGTGCACGCTACAGATTAGTGCGCACAGGAATCAAGAAATAAATAAATTTAAATATTTTGTTGTTGCTCGGGGCAAAAAATGGTTTAAAATGAGGTTTCACACTGAGCATCTTCATATTTGAAATTCTAACATTGGTGTTGTTAGAGATTGGCCGGTTGATGGTGAGGAGTTAACAATCCCTGTATGTGTTGTTTTGATAATAAAAGTCGACGTATCTAAGAAGTTCCTCCAAAAATATTTAATTATAATTTGATGATGTTATTAACTACACATTCACCATAACCGAATAAGTTAGAACTTGTTATGTGTCAATGTTATTAGCCTAGACTGTCATCATCATGGTTCAATTTCAAGCGTCAATACTTTCAATGTCTGTGTAAATGGGTGTTTCTATGTGTATCCTCCACTTAGACAGCTTCGACTTGTAACTTGGGGGATCATTTAATGTGTTCGATGTGTTTTATTGTTTAGAAAATTATAAAAGCAAAGTTTTGTTTGATTCTGTCTCACTACATAGATCTAAGTAAGCATGGGGACATACATATTACTTAATACGTCCTTGTAAAATTAATTTATAACTATAAATTAGTTTTATTTCACCTTAAACTATCTTAACCGCGATTTGTGTAGCATAGTGTCATGATAATATATTGTAGAAACAGTGACAGACTATGAGCCTGGTTCCAACTGTGAAAAATTTTAATTGCTCATTGTTTAGTATCCACGACCACTGCATTCGCTTGTATTTATACAAATTATCCGCACATGACGTTAATAAACAGATGTAATGCGACATCCATCATTGTCACATCAAAGTCGATATTAAAATTAATTGCGACGTTAACAAGGCCGGGGATGGGGTCGTCTAGCTAAGGTTCTCCAGTTCAGGCGTATGCCTCTACAGTGATTAACCTTACTTAATTTAGTAATTAAAAGGCGATATTGAAGGGTATCAAACTGTTACGCTCGACGATTTACGATGGGAAGGTTGAAGAAATTATAACTTGCCTCGACGAGACAGTCTGAAGTCTAAAGTTGAGACTTAAACACGCCTCGAGTTAGACTTTTGTGTTCCAAAAGTTGGGAAACTATTAATGATGTTAATTATCAGGAATATTCTATTCAAATATTATTATTTCAACATCAAAACGGATCAATATAGTTTAGTGTTATTTATAACGTACTTTTAATATAGGGCTGCTTAAGTGGAGCTTAACAACCGTTTTGTGTTAAAAAAATTAATTTTTACTTTTCCGCACTCCACTATACGCGGAAAAGTAATGTAATCGTGTAAAACATGTTTTTTTCTAGGGTTTATTTTTCGTTTTTCGGAATAAAAAAAAATGGTTTTCAACCATTTTGTGTGTGTGTGTGTGTGTGTGTGTGTGTGTGTGTGTGTGTGTGTGTCTGTGTGTGTGTCTGTGTATGTGTGCGTATGTGTGTGTGTGTCGTTGTCGTTGTCATCGGCAGTTATTCTTGTTAGTACGATAACTCAACTAAATCGTGTTGAATTGATCGAGTTTTGACTGATTCTGAGCGGGGATGTCTCCCAGACGACATCTATTGATTTTGACGTGAATACAACAGAGCACGATGGTGGACTATTTGAGAAATATTTTTGTTAACACGATAACTCAACTAAATCGTATCGGATCGATCGGGTTTTGACTGATTCTGAATCGCGAACACATTGTTCAAGAATCGCGTTAGGAGGCGGTACACCTGGAAAATGCCAGGAGGGATAGACAGGTATCTGATAGACTACATTCTGGTTAGGAAAAGATTTAGAAATCAAGTAAAATACTGTAAGAGTTATTCAGGACCAGATATAGACAGCGATCACAACTTGGTAGTCATGAAAGCTAGATTAAAGTTCAAAAATCTGAAAACCCGGAAGGATAAGAAACGTATAAATGTAGACATATTGAGGGATCAGAATATGAAAGATAAGTTCCAGGAGAAAACAGATCAATTAATAAATAAAGCGAGTAATGACGAAATCAAGAACGCAGAAACTGAGTGGGAGGGTATCAAGAATAGTCTAGATTCCGCGGCTACGGACGTTTTAGGACACGAGAAAAGGGAAGCTAGGAAGCCCTCGATAACGGACGAAATCTTAAACTTAATGCAAAAGAGACGAAGCTACAAAAACAGGCGAGACGAGGAAGGACTGAAAACTTATAAGACAATAAAATTGGAAATAATTAGAAAATGTAGAAAAGCGAAAGAACAATGGATAGAGGATAAATGCAAAGAAGTAGAAGATAAGCTGCAAGTAGGTAAGACCGATGAGGCTTACAAAATAATTAAGAGGAACTTTAGGGATATAGGACCAATAAGCAGAAACGTTAGGAGTCAATAGGGGGACATACTGATCGGAAGAGAGGAGAAAGCGGATAGATGGAAGCAGTACTTAGGAAATTTATACGAGGGTCAGGAATTAGGAGAGATATTAGAGGAAGAATCTAGCATCGATAGGGAAGATGTAGAAAAACCCATATTGAGAGAGGAATTTGAAATAGCACTAAGGGGGCTAAAGAACAATAGAGCGCCGGGTGTAGATAAAATACAGGCGGAAATTTTGAAATGTGCGGGACAGAAAGTAGTAAATAGGATGTTTAAACTGGTAGAATACATATACGAAACGGGCGAGATGCCGGAGGATTATAAGAGGAACATTATCGTTACTATACCGAAAAAGAGAGGAGCCGACAAATGCGAGAACTTTAGAACGATTAGCCTAACCTCCCATGCGTCAAATATCTTAACCAGAATAGTGCAGAAGAGGATGGAAAATAGAGCGGAGGAAATACTAGAAGAAGACCAATTCGGGTTTAGGCGAAATAGGGGAACTCGCGAAGCTATTTTAGCGCTAAGAGTAATGTTAGAGAAAACAATAGAAAAAGGAAAGAACGCTCATATAGGATTTGTAGATTTAGAAAAAGCTTTTGATAACGTAAGATGGGAAAAAATATTCGAGATACTAAAGAGCGCGGGAATGAAGTATAGAGATAGGAGAGTAGTACACAATCTATACAAAGAGCAAACTGCTGTTATAGAAGTAGAAGGGGAAAAAAGGGAAGTAGGTATTAGGAAAGGAGTAAGACAAGGATGTACACCATCACCACTAATTTTTAATCTGTACATCGAAGAGGCGATTAATGTGGTAAAAGATAGAGTGGATTTCGGGATTAAAGTACAGGGACAGAAACTAAAAATGCTGAGATTTGCGGATGATATACCAGTATTAGCATCTAGTAAGGAGGAATTAGAATCAGCATTGAACGAAGTGGAGGCAGTGTTGACAGAGGAATACGGAATGAGGGTGAATAAAAACAAAACTAAAGTGTTAGTGTGCAGAGGGCGCGAGAGCAGAGCAAAAACGAAAGTACAAATTAATAATGAAAGATTGGAGGAAGTTAAAGACTTCACTTATTTAGGAAGTAAAATAAATTGGGATGGAAGAAGCGATAAAAACATAAAACAAAGAACAGCGACGGGTCGAGTAGCTTTTAACAAAAAGAAAGCACTTTTATGCTCGGGGGTAATAAACTTAGAAACAAGGAAGAGATTTTTGAAAACATATGTATAGAGCACGGCACTATACGGTTGCGAAACCTGGACGGTAGGGGAAGCAAATAGGAAGAAACTAGAAGCTTTTGAGATGTGGTGTTACCGAAGAATGATGAATATACCATGGGTCAGAAACGAAGAAGTATTGGAGAAAGTCGGCGAGAAAAGAAGTATGTGGAAAAACATAAAGAAGAGAAGAGATAGAATGGTAGGCCACTTGCTGAGACATGGGGGAATAGTCCGCGATATTTTGGAGGCAGAAATAGGAGTGAAGAAAAGCAGAGGTAGGCCTAGATTAGACTACTACTCGCAAATAGTAAGGGATGTAGATTGTAGCACAATTAGCGAAATGCGTAGGTTAGCACAAGATAGGAGAAGCTGGAGGTTAGCATCCAACCAGTCTTAGGACTGATAACCTCATGATAATTTTTTTTTGTTAATATTATATTAAAATCATATAAATATTATGTTTTTGTGTACCTAATTAATAGTCCCATTTCAAGACAACAATTATATGTATTTATAAGTATTTACAAGTTTACAAATAATTAGATGTTACGCGAAAACTTAATATGCGCCTGCAGCGTAGACAGGCCCGCCCTCTTGTTCTTCGTCATCTTCAAATAACCCCTTCAGCTTTCTTTTTGCTATCCTCCCCTCTCTGCTTGCTTTTAATTACATGTTAGCACAATTTGCATCCCCCTTTCTTTTCCTTTTCTAATCGCCTTTGTTAATTGCCTTTATGAAATTATACACTGGACCTTTTCCACTATTTCACTCCGTGAAACCCTTTTTTTTTGCAAACACGGCTGTAAAATCGAGGCATCACAAAATACGCAAGAGCAGCAAGAGCAAAGAACGCATTCAAACTAACTTTGGATAATGTTAGAACTTTGGATAGAGTTAGAAAAAACGCTCTCCTGAAAAATCGACTTTTTTTCTTTAAGGAACATTTTCTCAAAAACTATTTAGTTTTATTTAAGCGAAACTTTTTAAGGCTGAATTAGAAGCTATGTTTTATCATTTGACTGAGCGGTTTTCTCTAAATAAGAAACTCATGGCGCAAAAGAAATGAAGACAGATTGAGGATGAACTGTAGATAGTAATGAGTTTTGTAGTTATCACTTGTATGTCCTCTCAACTATGTGGTGTCATCTTCACTTTACTCTTATTCTCCATATTTTCATTGACTACTAAGCTACCTCCATGATAATTTTGCAAAATATACTTTACCATGTTTATATTCGAGATCTGTCTCATATTAATGGATATATTTGCATTTCTGGTATTATTAACTTTGAAGCATGTGACGGAGAGTATACATTGTAGAATGAGACAAGCTTCTGAATAATATGCACTTTAAATACAGAGTTTAAATTGCAGAACGTTTTTGTATCTAATGTATAATAACCAACGTTTCATTAACGTATACGTGCTTAATTCTTGAACCATTAATTGATAATTAAAACTAATCCGCAACATTTTGTGTAGCACCTTAATAGAACCAATAAAAAAATATAAATCCTGTTCCACATATTAAACAATTCACAATTATTCCACTCTTACTTTCTGTGAACCTTCTAATACAAACAATTCTCACGCAGCATTGCATAATTGCTTAAATTATTGTTTAATATAATGCAATATCGAATTATTTAATACAGTATCATAATAATGTTAGTAATACTAAGTTAATGGTATTTATTTACTGATACTTTTAATGTCGTTAATAAATGCACTTTCCATAATGAACATTCGTCTTGTGTATAATCCAACCTTGTCCAGACCTACTGGAATTCCAAGTATTTCATTTCGATTACGATATGCAATTCTGCTTGAGCAAAGAATGCGTACTGGGCTCTAGAAGAGCCGATCCATTTATCTTTGTACCGTTTTCATTCGTATATGATTTTTAAATATAAATTTGCATATTTTATTCAAATTAACTCACTATATAATTACCATTTTATATTTATTGTTTTCAAATAAAAATTTACTTACCCGAGAAGCTTCTCCAAAAGGCCTTCATTTTAGTTTAATTAATTTAATTTCAAGCTTTAGGAACATGCTGTATAAATATTACGAAGGATATAACCAAATTTTTACTCACTGAAAACTAAATATCCATAAGGATAATTATTAATGTTTATTAATAATTGTTAAAATCTAAAGTAATGTTCCTGTATGTGATTGTTGAATAATCAATGTATTCTCGAATGGTTTATCTATACCAAGAAGTAAACACAAAGGGTAATGGCCAAGGACAAGTTTATTAAAAGTCTAAGGAATGTATTGAATTAAGAAATATATGTGTTTTTGTCAAAATAAAAATTTTGAATATTATATTTGTCATTTTTGCTTATCTTACCCTTATTAGTAATTGTATATTAAACTTAATAATGAAGTAGTACCTCTACTATAATATTAAGACAAATAAACAAATCGCAATAATATTGTGCCGCCCCCTTGCTCATATCGAAAGCACCCCCGGAGCATGCTCTACAGGCTTCGGATCAAAAAACAAAAGATACCACGTTGTTCGCAAGGGTCGATTGACTGTATTAATTTTGTCAAAATGCCGAAATTCGAATGAAAGGCATTTCGTACATCTACCTAAAAATTTCGTGGCACACACACGAAAACAGCCGTTTAGTAAATATAGATTTGGCTCTGTATATATTTCTTAAACTTGCACCACTACATACCATACATCACATACAGTGCAATATATATCTTCGCCTTTTACCTGTCTTTCTTAGACAATGTAATGTGAATATTAAAATATGTATACTTAAATTGTTTTACAAGAAAATGGTGAAAGTTACACCAGATGACTTATTGATTTTACTCCACTACTGATCTAAACATTCACACCAGCCAGTGATAAACTTCTGTGTCGACTTTTCGATGTTCATTTTATACCAAACTGATATGTTCTTATATGTGTTCCGTTTATAGTGAATTTGGTGCCAAATTTCTGACAGTACGAGTATATATAACTGGGATATAGAAGACTGAAGATAAGGAATATGTGCAAGAATGGGCAAGTTCAAACTGTCTACTATGCAGTATTCACATACTAAATTACGATAATCCATATTTCCATGCTTTTTTCGATACATAAAATTAATTAAGTCGCTACAAATATATTTTTATATACTCAAGGGCATGAATGCCGGTCCTTTCTATCCATTTAAATTTTCCATAATTAAATGATATTGTATCGCTGAATCTTTTAACATATATATATATATATATATATATATATATATATATATATATATATATATATATATATATATATAACTATCCTACCTCTCTTTTCAACTCTCTACCTCTCTTCAACCTTCTATTAAAATAAAATCTTATCCTTAAATAAAAATGGAACTTTTTCCAGAATCAAGTTTACACTTGTAATTGTCCATACTGTACAATGAAGGAACATGAAACTGCTTTTCAGTAGAATACATTTTATTATATTAATACGGAATCAAATATAAGCAAGCCTATTTTTTTCTTATTTTTTTTTTTTATTTGAACCTGAAAAAAAAAGAATATCAGCTTATTTTTCTACATAATCTCCTGATCTGGAAACACATTTTTCCCAGCGTGTAGGTAATTTTTTAATACCCTGCTCGTAGAATGAAATTGATTGTGTATCCAGCCAATTGCGCACGTAGGCCTCAACATCCTCATCGTTGTTGAATCTTTGTCCTCCCATGGTTTCCTTGAGAGGACCAAAGAGGTGAAAGTCGCAGGGCGATAGATCGGGGCCATAGGGAGGTATTCAAGTGACTGCCTACCCAATTCCTCCAATTTTTCTCTGGTCAGGGCTGCTGTATGGGGACGAGCATTTTACTCCTCTCATCGGTAGGTCACGTTGTTTGCGGCGATATGCAAGTCTAACCTCGCTTAAAATGTCGCAGTAGTACGCCGCATTAATGGTTCTGCGTCCATGCAAAGAAACCGAGGTACAACAAGCCACGCTGGTAAAAAAAAACTGTAGCCAACACCTTGCCTGCTGACAGCTTTGACTTGGCTTTCACTGGCCCAGCCTCCCCTTGATGTCTCCACTCCTTGCTCGCTTGTTTCGACTCAGGGGTATAGTGGTGCACCCACGTTTCATCGCAGGGGATAACGTGAGTGAGAAACGAGTCTCCCTCTTCCCGAAATTTCGCTAGGAGACGCTCACACACCTGAAAATGATTCAATTTCTGCTCAGCTGTCAGAAGGCGACGGACCCACCTTGCACACACCTTATGAAACCCTAGCTCCTCTGTGATGATCGAAAAAGTGCTTCCATAACTTATTCCAACCTTAGATGCAATCTCATTGGTGGTCAGACGCTTGTCATTCTCGAGAAGTTGTTGAACGTGGACGATGTTGTGCTGATGATGCTGGTGCGAGATCAGCGGTCATGGCTCTCATTTTAAACATTCTCACGACCTTCCACAAACTGTTTATGCCTTGCAAATACTCTAGCTCGGAACAGTGTCTCTTCCTTAAACTGCGCAGTCATTCTCGTCTCAAATTTAGCTCCCTTTACACACATACTTGATGTAAACACAGCGTGTTGATATCAAGTTTCTCGCTAACCTTCCGTAGCGAGAAACTTGATGTAAACACGCTGCGCAATTGACGAAGGCACCTTCTGCTCAAACATCGTCACGATAGGTACTGAAAGGAATGAGCGAGGTCGCCCACCTGCTCTCGTCTCTCCTGACATCCCTACCCAACACCCCACGAAACGGGAGCCCCCACGCGTTACTATTGCTTGCCCAGGAGCAAAAGTCTCGTTTATCTTTGATTCGCCCGTATTTATATGTTCGGAAGAACGCAACTAAATTTAAAATAATACTTTATATTATCGAACTCGAACTTTCCAATTAAATATTGTCTTGCCATTCTAACATGAATGTTCTTCCTAGTTAATAAATAATAAATATGCTTAATTTATATCCAGATACCTTCGGATATTTACTAATAATTCTTCTTATAGTGAGGGGATTTAGTTCTTGCTGAAAATAAAAATTATAATTTAAACAGTATTAATGTATTAGAATGTAGTAGTATTGATGTACCCACCCACATCAAGAATGTACCTAATTATTAAATTCATTATTTAATAATTGGTTACAATCTTGATGAGATTAATGTATTATTATTAGTAAGTGGACAATAAGAATAAAAAGATATATAATATCACTTAACTACATACCCAACGAAATGATTCCGCAAAATAACCAAAATTTAACACCTTTTGTAGATACATGTAGCACAGTGTAGATACATACATGTAGCATATAACTTCTATTATCTATTAGTTTTAATGAACTTGGCCATGACAATCACTATATATGTTTCTTAAGATAGAGAAAGCATTTGGGACAACCATAAGTTGTTTATTCATATTAGGCACATTTCTTCAGGTTTTAACAATTGTTAATAAATCATATTGGGATTTAGTTCTCGCTGAAAATAACAATTTGGTAATATTTTTGGTAAAACCTATATGTTATTATTATTAGATAATAAGCACATAGTAAAAGAAAAATGAGAGATACAAAATATGCATTTATATTACCCCTTTACTTCATCATCGCGAAACATTGGTTTGGTACATGTTACATATACATACCTAACATCTATTGAGTCAAATTATCCAGGGACTCAACCACTCAATTTATTCATCTTGACAAACAATTTTAGTAAACCTGACCAACACAACTAATTTTACTTCTTAAGACACATAATATTATTTGGTTAATCATAAATCTCGAAGAGCCATATTATCTCACGTTTTAACAATGCCAATGATAAGACTACATGGACGCTAGAATAATTACCACACAGGGATTATAATGTACCCCACGTGGAGTAAAGTGTACTATATTATGGCGTATTTATATCAGTTATATACCTAGAACATATTAAAGTATAAAATTATAATGGCAAAAATTAGTGAAACCAAAAGTAGTGAAATTTTGCACCATTTCACACCATTAGATGTGGTAAAGTTTTTCCACGGCAGTTTCAACAGTGTAGAGTTATTGCACTAACGTTAAGAGTTTACATTTATCTCATCATCATCATGAGGTCATCAGTCCTAAGACTGGTTGGACGCTAACCTCCAGCTTCTCCTATCTTGTGCTAACCTATGCATTTCGCTAATTGTGCTACAACCTACATCCCTTACTATTTGCGAGCAGTAGTCTAATCTAGGCCTACCTCTGCCTTTCTTCACTCCTATTTCTACCTCCAAAATATCGCAGACTATTCCCCCATGTCTCAGCAAGTGGCCTACCATTCTATCTCTTCTCTTCTTTATGTTTTTCCACATACTTCTTCTCTCGCCGAGTTTCTCTAATACTTCTTCGTTTCTAACCCTATCAGTCCACGGTATTTTCATCATTCTTCGGTAACACCACATCTCAAAAGCTTCTTAATTTCTTCCTACTTGCTTCCCCTACCGTCCAGGTTTCGCAACTGTATAGTGCCCTGCTCCATACATACGTTTTCAAAAATCCCTTCCTTATTTCTAAGTTTATTACCCCCGAGCATAAAAGAGCTTTCTTTTTGGTAAAAGCTACTCGACCCTGCGCTCTGAAGTCTTTAACTTCCTCCAATCTTTCATTAGTAATTTGTACTTTCCTTTTTGATCTGCTCTCGCGCCCTCTGCGCACTAACACTTTAGTTTTGTTTTTTATTCACCCTCATTCCGTATTCCTCTGTCAACACTGTCTTCATTTCGTTCAACGCTGATTCTAATTCCTCCTTACTAGATGCTAATACTATATCATCCGCGAATCTCAGCATTTTTAGTTTCTGTCCCTGTACTTTAATCCCGAAATCCACTCTATCTTTTGTCTTACTCCTTTCCTAATACCTACTTCCCTTCTTTCCCTTTCTACTTCTATAACAGCAGTTTGCTCTTTGTATAGATTGTGTACTACTCTCCTATCTCTATACTTCATTCCCGCGCCCTTTAGTATCTCGAACATTTTTTCCCATCTTACATTATCAAAAGCTTTTTCTAAATCTACAAAACCTATATAAGCGTTCTTTCCTTTTTCTATTGTTTTTCTTTAGCGACATTACTCTTAGCGCCAGAATAGCTTCGCGAGTTCCCCTATTTCGCCTAAACCCGAATTCTCCTAGTATTTCCTCCGCTCTATTTTCCATCCTCTTCTGCACTATTCTGGTTAAGATTTTTGACGCGTGAGAAGTTAGGCTAATCGCTCTAAAGTTCTCGCATTTGTCGGCTCCTCTCTTTTTCGGTATAGTAACTATAATGTTCCTCTTATAATCCTCCAGCATCTCATCCGTTTCGTATATGTATTTTACCAGTTCAAACATCCTATTTATTACTTTCTGTCCCGCACATTTCAAAATTTCTGCCTGTATTTTATCTACACCAGGCGCATTATTGTTCTTTAGCCCCCTTAGTGCTATTTCAATTATTAACATTTATCTAACAAATAAAAAAATAACAATAAATTATTTTGCAACTTATTAATATGAGTTATAAAAAATCACGATATGTATCTCATATATAGTCATACATGCCATATACGACCTTGAGTAATTTAAATTTGACATAGTAGGTCTAGTTTCTTTACGAAAAGAACGACACACCTGTTATTTTAATTTGCATTCCAATGTATACCGTATGTATTTATTTATATATTCGTATAAGAAGAACAAGTACACATATTTTCGGCATTAAAAGGAATTACATGACCTATGAAATATATATTTCTATGTATATCTTATTACAGAAATATATTTTCAAAAAATAAAACAGTTTAAAAAAAGAAAAGAAGGACCCGGATATGAGTAAAAAATGTTTTAAATATTTTATTATAGATATAGACAGCTTTATATATGTAAACTTTAGTTAGTGAAATAAAAGTAAATAAACAAATAAATAACAAAATTAATCCCTATTAAATTCACAGAATTCGCATCATTCTGACGTATATTATTAACATTGTATTTAGAATAAACGAAAACAAAGCGCAGGCATAATAAGGGTATTCCTAAATGACATAAACATTGTTTCATATATTACATACCATATGAAGAGAAAGTATTAGTCCATATAGAACAAAACAGACAAATTTTCGAATGAATTCGTAAATATGTATACAAAACGCTAGATAAATCTCTCAACTAAGCAAGTTACTGACTATTTTATTTCTTGAATTATTGTAAACTGTGTTATATATTGTAAATTGTCAGAAGAATGTGAATAAAACTCCACGCTATAATAGTACAAGACTTAATACAGCGATGCATTAATTACAATGTAATAAAAAAATGTAGGAACATTACACATTACATTACACAAAATAACATTCTGTCAAAGATAGGATGTTTATATTTAATGACTGTCATCTACAAACCATATGACGTCAACGTGCCGCGATTAACAGCTCAACAACTAATAGTTTGTGTACAACTATCATATGAAAATGAGCGAACATTTACAGTTGTATTAAGAAAAAGTCAAGCACAAAATTAGGACAAAATAAATCGCCTACAGAGCTAACAGTTCGTAACACAATCAAGAAATTTGATGATACGAGTTATGCTATTGATGAGGAGGTAACCTCATCAAATACGTCCTCTTCGTTGTCGGTCAGATGAAAATATTGCTGCAGTGTGAAAAAGTGTATATATGTATCCAAGCACATCAATACGACGTTTTGTGCAACAATTGAATCTGTCAAGAGCCAACACGCATCGGATTTTAAGGAAATATTTGCATCTGTCAGCATACAAAATTCAGTTGACACAACAATTAAAAGCTACAGATCATTTACAACGTCGTACATTTGTTAATTGGGTGTTGTGTTAATAAGGTGGTGTTGATTTTTGCAACCAAATTTTATTAAGCGATGATAATTGATCTTCGCCGATACGTCATCAAATAGAATTGTCGAACTTGAGGTGCTGAAAATCCACATGCTGTTCACGAAAAAGAAATGCATCTATGGAGATACACGGTTTGGTGCGCATTTTAGAGTGGTAGAGTAATTGGACTATACTTCTTTCAAAACAAAGCTGGTAATGCTATCATAGTAAATAGAGAACGCTATCGTGGCATGCGAAACAATTTCTTTTTCCACCAAATTGATGATTTGGATTTGAACAACATGTGGTTACAGCAAGACGGTGCAACGTGTCATACAACACGTGCAACCATAACTCTGTTGAATTCCAAATTCCCTGATCATGTTGTCTGGCGGAATGCTGACTGACATTAATTGTCCTGCAAGATCATGTGATTTAACACCACTGGACTTTTTTCTTTAGAGTTATGTCAAGGGAATAGCGTACACCACCGAGCCAGCGACAATCAATAACCTCAAAGCAGATATTCAACGTATTATTTGGGAAATAAAGTCAGTTTTATGTAATCGTGTTATGGATGATTTTGCTGAATAAATAACATCATGCCAGAAGAGTTGAGGCCGCCATATGAACGATAATCGTTTCCATTTGTAGTCGTATTGTCTCCATTTTATGTTGAAGAATGAAAAAATATCAGTTTGCCAAATATTATTAGTTTTATTCACCCTATATAGGGAACACCCTATATATTAATTAAACTCAACTTACAGTCTCTTAAATATTGACCACCAATACAAATTTTCTAATAATTTAAGTTTTCTGCTCATAAACATAGTTATTCGGGTCTCATGTTTCTAATTGTGGAGAAATTAATTAACAATGCGATATTTATTGCCCAAACTTTTGTCCAACAAGGAATTATATTACCATTAACACGCCGACTGCCTTGGTTTCGATATTAGTCGCTCGTTAAAGTCTAATATGTATTCCGAGCCGAAGCCCATAAAAACGACCGAATGGACCAATTATATTACATAACAGCAAAAGGCGTCCTGAAATCGACCGTTTGCTTTCTGACCCACATCTCTCTTACGTCCCAGCAAATAATATCCAGCCGGCGGGAAGTTAACTTAAGGTTGTAAAGGCGTCACCAGGAAGAGATTAAGGGGCGAGATAACAGGCTTTTTTGCCGATGGAAAAAAGTAGGACTCACAGGAGGGTCGAGGAGAGAAAATAGTTAATTTATATGCGCGCCTCGCAAAGTTTCTGCACTTCTTTAACTAAATTAACTACATGGTGATCACCGGGAACCGGATGTTTTTAGAACGCGTAGTGCGGAGCTTAGCGCAGTTGGAGTGGGGCAAATGTGGTGTTACCACCTGCGTAATGTTGTGCCACTTCAATAACCATGGATCAATGGACAGCAGTGCATCGCGTGTTTGCATACGACGCGTTTATTCGCAATGGCGAGTCAGTAATAACTACACAGCGGCTTTTTCGCATTCACTTCAATATTGGTCGGCGGGGAGCTGTTCGGTCTCGCAACACCATCCTAAGATGGGTCAGCAATTTGAGAACAACCGGCAGCATAATGAAGAGAAAGTCACAAAGTCCACAGAGGACCGTTAGAACCTCTGAGAACATCGAGCGAGTGAGAGAGGCGCTCATCAGAAGTCCTACACGGTCCACCCGAAAACATGTAATGGCATTGAACCTACATCGCGAATCGGTTAGGAAAGTCTTACATAAGGACTTAAAATTCCACCCCTACAAACTACAGATTGTTCAGCAGTTAAAGAAAAGAGACTTTGAAACTCGTGAGGATCTCGCTACCAGAATGCAAGTGATTTTGGAAGATAATTTAGGTCTACAGCTTCTAATGAGCGACGAAGCTCATTTTCATTTAGATGGAACGGTTAATAAACAGAACTTCAGGTACTGGGCTCCTGAAAATCCACGAACTGTCCATCAATGACCCCTTCATTCCGAAAAAGTTGCAGTGTGGTGTGCCACTGGCCCTACTTGCATTATTGGTCCCTATTTATTTGAAGAGGCTGTGCATACCATCACTGTTAACTCTAACCGCTACGTTGAGATGCTCCAACATTTTTTTATGCTAGAACTTCGCAGAAAACGGATAAATCTAAGGAATGTGTGGTTCCAGCAAGATGGTACCACGGCACATACTGCTAACGCATCAAAGAATGTTGCCCAGCACATGTTCCTAGGAAGACTAATTTCACGCTTTGGAGATGTGCCGTGGCCCCCAAGGTCTCCAGACTTTCCAATCTGTGATTTTTTTCTGTGGAGGTACTTAAAGGGTCGGGTATATGCTAACAAACCGCAGAATTTGATCGACTTGAAGAATGCCATTCGTGAGGAAATTATGAGTATCGATCGAGCGATGTTGGAGCGTGTCATGCACGATTTCGTGAAGAGGGTCGAAAACTGCATTCTACCTGATGGACACCATCTCGATGACATAATCTTCCACACATGATACACATCGTAAATGGCATTGTGTACGCTTCATTCTCATGTTAATAAAACCTTATTATCTTGCAAATTCTTTGTGTAACAGTTATTTCAAAATCGTCCGGTTCCCAGTGGTCACCCGGTATAATATATTTACTTGTATTTATTAAATACTCGAATATTAGCATGTAGAATGGAATCATAATTATCTTAATATAATTTGGTATGTAAATGTATACAACAGGCGCCAAGATTTCTTAGGAAATTGTAAACATTCGCAGTACGAGGAAATTGTCAACAAAATGCTGAATAAGTCTAAGCAACTTGGTCGTAATATGAGCATAAAAATTCATTTTATGCATGCTCATCTGGACTACTTTCCAAAAAATCTTGGTGCTATTAGTGAGGAGCAAGGTGAAAGGTTCCATCAAGATATAAAGGAAATGGAAAGAAGGTACCAGGATTGATGGGATGTGGCGATGATAGCAGATTACTGCTGGATGCTAAAAAGAGAACATCCAATGAACGATTACACAAGAAAAACTACAAAACGAAGTGTTTTGTTAAAAAGGGAGAGATTTTCAAAGAAAAAAGAAATTAGAGACTCAAAATCATTTGTTTATTACTTTTTACTGTTTTTTTAATGTTTATTAAATATAATGTTTATTAGAATGTAATTTTTCCTTTAGTTTTTAATTTATTCTGATTATTCAGTTGATCAAAAACTTTACGTGAGGGTCAAAAACGGAAGGTAGATATAAAGTCAGCGTAAATAACACACTTATCAAACCCAACCACACTTATCAAAAAATCAGCGTAATCACTTCAAAATTACCCAAATCAACTTTCAAAATATCAAAATTTGTAGGCCTGTGTTATTAAACCCCCTCCATAAAAACTGAGAATACGGTGGGCATTCAAGTCAGTTGCCCGACACAGTGCTAATAAAGGTGTAACAATTTGCTCCGCATTCAGATGATATTCTGATATAGATGTCGCTGCGGCAATGTGATTCATACTATGGTACAGCAGTATTGAAGGTGGATTATATGCTTGGTTTCAACTCCCAACGAGAGGAGTTTGGCACCCCTCTCTGAGCATTAATGTGTTTGTCATCGCATCTATGTGTTACCTTCTCTTCCGCAATCTGCGGCTTTAGAAGAGGAAAGCTGATTTCAGTGTTTCCACACTTTTAAATTAATTTTTGTATTTCCTTATAAGAAAATTAATCGCCAAGGACAAGGTTATTGTCTCATCTTTACTATCACGTTCATTTTTCTAAAACATTTTACCCTTCAAATTAGTTTCTCTAGGAAGTGAACATCTGACTGTGAAAAACGCTTTAAGAATGAATTTGCCTAAATTCAATACATCGTTCAAGGCTTTTAATACTATTGTCGTGTCTATTGTTTTTATTCTAAACGTTAGTATTCACGGATTTTTTCGCGTTGATGTAATTTCTATTACACAAGAAGTGTAAATTACAAGATCAAGGTCAGAGATGTTTGTTCCAACAATAAGATCTCCGCAGGAATGCGATGTGTAACATTTATTTCCTTTTGTTATTTGTTATTGTCTCTTTTTTTTTGCAGCGAAGCATTAGTTGAGTGATTTCGTGATGTAATCATTATTCGTGAGTGCGTTTTTTTTTTTTCTCAGAAATACTCCCATTTTTTCTGCACTGACTTTAAGAATAGTGAACATATATTTCTACTGTTATTGGACCAGTATGCAAATTGGAAATAGTGGCTGAATTAGAACTACGCATAAACTAAGTTCTTGGTCAAGTTTTCCATATGATTTAATAATTCGTCAAAAAGACTACTTAGATAAGAAGTACAGGGAGTCTAAAAGGTAATACTTACAAATTCGATAACATTGGCACTAATAGTTTTTTTTTTTTTTAAATCACAGAAACATCCCAAAAGATATATTTACAATGCCACTTTGAGATACATCGTTTAATTTTTTGAATTATCGTTATTTTTATCACGTTTCATTGCACCATTTGAAATCATTCTTTCCCGTACAGTAATGTAAAACAAAGATTCGGTTACATAAGAATTTTACAAAGCAACTGAAAGTAAAATAAAATAATCATAAATATCCAAGGAATTTTCTATTTATTTGGCAATATTATTTGTAATGAGGAAAACACCAACAACGTAATGAAAAATATTCTTTCCTGCAAAAATGTTACTGTAGAATATTACAGGCATTTGAAATTAAAATTTCAAAGATGTTTGAAAAGAGTAGCAGAAAATAATGTCATTTCATTAAAAATAAATACAAAGCTAACTTCATGTTTTATTGATTGTTTAGTTTTAGTTAACCCAAAAATTATGGAAAAGTTTGAAACTAATATTTTTAACGCTGTAACTTTATTTGTGATCCATTTTAAAAAACATTCGTTAACAAAAGTTTAAGAGAAAATCGTTTTTTAATAAATTGCTAAAAAACAATTGTTTTATGTCTTAACGAGATTTTGTGATTATAGGTGGAAATAATTAATGAAAGATGGAAACAACTATAGGTTCTCTCCAATTACAATTCAATACAAAATCGATTTATAAGAGTCACAACCATCTAACTTTGAACTTTCCAAAATTAAATAGAAAGATGGTACGTTCCAATATCCAATAATATGATTAAATTAATGATAACTCCAAAAATATGTATATGATGTTGTACATCATATACTTCTTCTACATCTCATTCAATATCATATATACAATAATTCTGAGTTTCAAGCTACATCCAGTTTGATTGGAAGTAAACCCAACTTTTGATATTTAAATAGTATATTTAAATATCAAAAGTTGGAGTTACTTCCAATCAAACTTTAAGTAGCTTGAAACTCAGAATTACTCCAAAAATTCATTAGTACAAACCCTTCAATTTTAAAGTTTTTATCCAAAATAATAGAAAAGTTACAGGGTCCACTCACTTCCCATAGTCACCCGATATAAAAGCAATCTATTTCAAATATATTTCAAGTACGATCCAAAGACAAGGAAAAAGTGCTATATTTATGATTATATCAGACAATACGTAAACGAAAACCCTGTCTTCCTACCTTCTTGTACCTTTAACCAATATTTCAATGCAAGTGCACATAATTATGTGAATAAGTTTGTATTAGATGATATATTTATGTCATAACTTTAAGTTATGTTTCTCGATTATATAACACACCTCATTCCTCTAACACGCCTCACTTCGCAGCAAATATTTCAATAATAATAAAATATTTGCACGAAGTTAACTCAAACATACTAACATGCATATAAAAAATGTATTCGTCGTAGAAACACATTTCTTTCGTTACTCATTATTTCGCTATTTCCTTTCAACAAGTAAACAGAATACAATAACTTCGTTGTATGGAGTATTGCGTATTCTCTTAACATTTCGTTAGATTATTAACGTAGCCTTAGCATTTAATAAATTAGACACGATAATTGGGGCTTTCATGAAGTATATAGTAAGTCTTATGTACGGATATGTTACATTTATCTCGGTTATTATTACTCCGAGGAGTCTATACATTTGTTTGACTTTCAGGTTCTGTTGGTCACGTTTCTTCTTCACATGTATTTTCCATCGTCGCTTTGTATCTTCAGTTATACTTAGATATTTTGCTTCGTTGGCATGCGGCATTGTTTGTTGGTTGACTATCACTGGTGTATAGTCATATTTCTTGTTACTGAAATTGGCGTAGATCGATTTCACCTCATTTAGTTTGATGCGCCATTTCTTTGTTCAGTTGGTGACATCGTTGACTGCTTTTTTTTAGAGGGGGACGTAGCCGGTGCTTACGCGAGCCGGACAAGTAGCCTCCCTGATTTATGTCCCACCTACCTCGAAACCTCTCACGCTTCTCATCGAGGTAAGTATCAATCATTCTCTAGATGTTGTAGTTTTCTTCCATTACCCTACGTTTCCCGTCCGTTGAAACGATTAGGAGTTCGGACCTAGCTTCCTCTTTTCTTCTTCCTTCTTCCTTATTATATTAACTATCATTCTCTCCGCAAGCATCCAGACATTCACACTTTTCACCGTCTCACTCACCAATTCCCTCACGCTTTCATGCCGACCCACTTCTAACATATATTCTTCCCTCTCATCCGACCACCTCGGGCATCTGAGCAACGTATGCTCGGAGTTGTCCCTTTCTCCATAGTATACACACTCATCCCCATCTACCTTCTTTATCCCATGCAGGTACTCCCCGAAGCATCCATGGCACGGTAGCACCTGCGTGAGATAGTATACTATCTCCCCGTGTTTCCTCTCAACCCATGACTGAACGGTTGGGATCGTTGACTGCTGCTTGAAGATTCTTTTGTAGCTAACTGAATGTTTTGGTCGGTAACGAACAGAGCAGTGTCATCAGCGAATACCGCAGTGACTACTCCGTCACTTTATGGGATGTTATTGGTGTACAGCAGGTAGAGAATAGGTCCAAGGACGCTACCCTGAGGTACTCCAGCACCAGTTTTCTTGACGTCAGAATATTCTTCTCCATGTTTGACTCTGAAGTGATGGTCGGTGATGAATGAGCGAAAAATTTGGCTCATTTGATTAGCAAATAGTTTTCTTGACACTCTACGTGCTACACTCGGTCGAATGCTTGGGCCACATCTAGGATCATCGTTACGCAAATCGTTTTCTCTTCTAGTGCTCTATCAATCACATTAGTGATTCGATGCACATGATCAATGGTTGAATCCAAATGGATGAGACGGAATAGGTTGCCGTTTCTCAATGATGGGCTTGATTCTCCGCAAAAAGAGCTTTTCGAGCAGCACGAATATAATCGGTAACAAGCATATTGGGCGGTATTATGTATAATCTTTATTATACATAATACATAATGTATTATGTATTATGTATATATATGTTCTATCTTGAGATGATTTGCCAGGTTTAGGAATTACTTTAGCAAGCTTCCAATGCATTGGCACGTATCACCATCATAGTGCTGCGTCGAAGATATGCATCAGTTTCATGATGCCTTTACGGGGCATTTGCCCTGAGTATTTGTGCAGTTATTAGATCATAACCTGATGCTCTCTTTATACTGGTATTGCTGCTAATAGTGTTCGTATCCTAAGTCGATATTATTATCTTAATTATCGTGCCATTTATGTTAATAATTTGCGGTATGTTCCCTATGTCAATCAGCTAATGAAGCTAAACAATATTTTACTACTGGTCAGCAAATATTTCTGCTGTTTCTTTTTCTGGTCAAGCCCAGTTGCCCTCATTTTTGCAAGAAAAAAGTAAAAACAGGAAAAGCATTTCACAATTCTGTTTTGTAATTCTTTCAAAAAAAATATTTAGTTTGTAATAGAATATTAAAATAGTTATAAAGTCGATTTAACATATATCTTATCTGTTTTATTGTGTTTATAACACTGGGAGATTATTTTGCCATAATTTCATACGGAGGCCCTCATTCATTCTCTATCATACTTTAAAATAGTACCAATTTCTTAGCGTCATTTTTCTCGCCAATCGACCATTTCTAGTTCACTTGGTTTGTTATATTGTTTTTTAATTCGCTATTTGATGATGTGTAGATACTAGACCACTAGATTATTTTTTAAGAACTTTAAGAAAAGGTCACAAGTCCACTTAAATGTCAAAATTGACTAGTAAAAAACAATACACTATATAATCCTTTTCATTCCAATCAAACCACGTATTTTATTATACATTATAGTCTCGGTGCATTGCACTGCACTTTCATCAGAATCTATTTCGAATTCTCTCCGCAATAGCTTTTTTGTACCTTATTTCTTCAAAACCTACATATACGATAGCAAGCACTATGGTCATCTAATCATGCATGACTATACAGTGGGGTATACAGGGTGAGTCGGGAGGAACAGACCAAACTCCAGGAGTGTATTATACGCCTGAAAATAATGTAAAAAACTCAAATGTTGTTAATCGATTTTTATTTGTTTTCAAGTTATAGCGTAATGTTAGATGTATTTTTATGGGACTACTTAAAATCTAAGGTATACGCTACGCAACCCACTGACATCGAAGTTTTGAAGTAGAGAATTACTGAACGCGCACTGTATATTCTAAATGGCAAAGTGGATCCTAGAGGCTGAGTGAATATAGATACCCTAAATCAATTTAGCCGGCATTACAATGCTACTATCGAGTCAGCTAATAGGAATAATTTTAAAGCACGGACAGAATCAGTAATTACGTTCTCGGTAAGCTGCTATTATTACCTCGAGTGCATTTTTATTGCAATTGAGTGAACGCATCTCACGTTGCGGCTTCTAATTTTTAAATTACGTAACGTATTACGCCAATACATTCCAAATATAGGATATTAATTAGAAAGTACCCCGCCTACAATGCACTACCGGTTTGCATTTTTGTGTGTATGAGAAGATAGAAGGTATATAATTTTAATTCATGGTAAATTCAAAATAATGCCAATAGTTTATTATAGTGTCTTTAAAGCAACTAGGAAGGAAATTGGAGATCTGGATCATCTACAGGTCTCTAATTATAAGTATTAAAAATCTGCTAATAATTATAATAATTGACAGACACAATAACTCATTCATTTCAATCTGAATAGTAACTCTTGAAGTTACTTCATCAAAATATAGCTTTCAAAATTTGTATTTATGATCAAGGTCTAACAAAAATTATCTTGATCAAAGATGATCATAAAATACGAACCATTATCTTGTCTTATGTAACCCTGTTGAAAGTTTATCATGTTTTATATCTACTGGCATCATCAATAAGGTGTATGTATGTATATATGACTGCCTGAACGCATGTATATATGCCAAAGTGGGGCAACCCGCTTATAAACGCTTTCTAGATCTAACTTGTTGGAGATGATCGATCTCCTATAATTTTTTAAATTTTCCTACATATTCTGTGCCATTTTACCGATCCCTGGTTTCATCCTTTGAATCCGCTCTATCTTCTGAATTCGCTCTCCACACATTTCCCAGCCGTCTCAGTCTTTGATCATTATTTATTCCTATTAAATTATCTCCTATTAATCCTTCTCTTATTTCCATTCCATTTCCTATGGTTCTTATTTTCTATTCTTCAGCTGCTGTTCGTATTGGGTCTAATATTATTCTCATGATTTTCCTTTCAACAACTTCATTCTTTCTTCTTCTTTTTTGTCACGGTTATTGTCTTTGCTGAATAGGTAAGTATGGGTTTTATTAACATTTCACATAGGTATTCTCATCTTAATTTTTCGGATTAATGTCTTTCTTTAGTAGCTTCTTGTTTGCTTGCAGAGCTTTATTGGCAAATGTAACTTTTTCCTTAATTTCATTTGATCTATCTCCATTACTAGACAGTACTTGGCTACGAAGGTACCTAAAAGTTACACGTAAAGACAAGGACAAATAAGGAAACTCATACTCAGGTAGGGATGCCAAATTCTCGACATTGGGACTCCAACATACCAAATCCAAGCATACAATCGCAATAGCGACATTGCAATGCTGGGCCCAGCTCGCCACCTCGGATCACAATATGAATGACATTGTCGTAGCTACCTTAACCTTTGTACCTACCTTGAACGTGAACTTTTGTAGCTCCGCATCCGACAGCTAATCTAAACGCCCATCGTACTCTTAAATCCACTTAAAACCTAAATCCTAACCTAAAAAACCTAAATCTCTGAATCCGGCAACAGTTGGAAGGAATTTTCTTGCAAATATCAGGACTTCTAATACAAAATAAGTAGGTAGTCAAAATATGAACACTACACTTCCTTCTCTCTTAAGGTAAGTTTGTGATTAAGTTAATATAATAAAATTTATAAATAGAATTAATGAATTTACAAAGGAACTTAATGTCTGATCACCTTTAATGAACAAAATAATAAAATTAATATTTTACATTCAGTAGCTTTGTACGAAATTCTTACAATGTAATTTTGTAAAAATTTACAAAGAAAAATAATAAATAACACTTTGGCTATTTGATACAACTGTAAAAAATACTTATGACTTAAGAACTAAACGCCTAAGTGAGGTACAAAACAAAAATACATAAGTTTCTTATTTTAATATACTATCCCAATCAACTCGACGCAATAATTTAAATAATATCATAATTTTAATAATACAAACATTAATGCATTTTGTGATTCATAAACAATATCTTCTACTACGTACTAAATCGTTAATCATCGAGTTAAAAATACTATATGTAAAAAATCAAGAACAATAACATAAAATTTCATAGGTCAACTAGATGAAAGTATACTTTATGGTGTGATCTAGAAATATATTTATATGAGTAGTGTTAAATATCTCTGATTTCTAAAACATAGAGATTCATAATGGGTTTAGTTTAAGGAAGATAAGTACATCCATTATAGTTGAGTAGTATAAGAGGACTCCATAAATCAATCCATGCAAACAAATTATTAGCAAAAAAGCAAAAGTATTAGTGTCTCGGCCATTAAATGGAATAACAAAGTGGGTCAATAATTTGTTTAAACAAATACCGTTGAGGTATCTTTAACCATAGAAAAAATCTGACGAATATTTTTCGTAGAAACACTTCAACAATTATTGAATTAATTATTAATTATTCAACTAAGCATGCAAAATTCTCGCCGTATTTCGCTAAACAAAAGAACAATCCATTCTTAAATTCCTGTCAAACATTTTGAAATCTGTTTTTAGTAAATAGCCTACATGTATGAGTAATCCTATTTCTTAGGTCTTGAATATTCTGGGTGGAGTTTTGTATACAATTATCTTCAATTAACGTCAGAGGAAGAAATTCAGTGAAATTATATCTGGTAATCTCACTGGCCATTTTAAAGCGCTAGATTTTCCACATGTGGATTTTCATTGTCCCAATATGTTTATTTACAAAATTATTAAAAAAAAAGTTGCTTCATAACTGAAACAAATAATCTTTATTAAATCCGGGCAATTTTGAATTCTCGCAGTCATTACTTCATAAAATTGAATTCTTCTGTCATCCGTCATTGTCATCTTCGCATAGTCACCGTAAAGAAAAGCAATTTCAGTTATTTCTTGGAAAACTATGCACCATTGTGAATCATATCACTGTCACTACAACTGACATGAGTTGAAAAACAATTTAAAACCACTAATACTTCCCTTCGATAATTTTTGTTAAATTGAATCATTTAATTTCTATCAAGAATGAAATTTGTGCTAAAGTATAAATGAGCGACGAGTTAAAATAAGCTCTGTCTTATTTCTCACTTTGAATATCAGCAAAAAAAAGGTAATGTGTAATGTGTGTGGAAACGTTCAAAGAAACATAAAACTTATCGGCGTTGTTGAGTCTGCAGCAGTGTCTCTACAAAAACAATGCCACCTACTTTCATTGAACTTATACTATAACATAGTCCTTAGAATATTCCATCAATTTATTTTGTTTTCTTTAAATTATATGATATTGCGAGAACGGATCAAGTCAATGATTTCAGTTTTCTAAACGGTATTAGAATTTTTAAGGAGACACTGACATCGAGAAATGAGAAATAAAATGAAATTTCGTTTCATTACCTTAAATTAAATTTACATCATTTCTACGCATTTTTAAAATAAGCCCCACGTCTTTATTTAATCTAGAAGTTTTTCTTTTTTATATTTTAAAAATAAATGTCAGCTACCGCTGGTTGATCTCATATATAATTTAGTCCTATAATGAAAACATTAAGTTTGGGAAATAGAAATCAGTACGATCACTCTACTGGCATAAGGAAGCCTTATATTACATTCATAAACGCTATCGATTTTCCCTTCTCCTTTTCAATAGTATGAGAATTCATCATAGTTTTTCTGAATGGACAATTTAGACAGGAAACTATGACTCATTGCCAAACCAAATATCTTTCCAGTGAATAAACTCAGACCTCCGTTACATTCGCAAAATTTTAGTAATGGACTCAAAAAAGTCACCTAGATTATTTATATTTAATAAATCATAAGCCGAATTGCTCTCAAAATTATCGAATTCGTCAAAAAGATCAAGTTTAGCCCTAGACAAAGGCAATGATGATAGCCTCAAGAAGAACCGTGGCAGCTCGATGGTGTAGGTGGTAGGTGTCTTTCCCGTTTTCACTAATAAAGGATGTTCAAGTATTAAACTCCTCTTTTACTTTCTTGTATGAACAAATTTATGAGAATATTTTTCGAATCATGAGGCATGATTTTAACTTTCCACAGAAACACACAAAATACAGAAAAAAAAATACGAAGGTTTGTGACTTGGTAGGTTTCAGCACTTAAGAACCTAGTGTTACCAACGAGAATGATAAATCGATCATGAACGAAGTAAAATCCATTGGCAAAACGACTTTCCTTTGGGGCCCCCGATTGTTCAAAGTTAGATTTTGTCAGTTTAGGAACACGAAACACCTAAATTACTTGGATTTAATAGCTGAAAATTTAAAGTATATTCTTTAAATAATGTAGAAATGCCGCCGATCAAGCTGATTTAAGAAATATTGACTAAAAGTTAAAAAATATAAGAGATGTGACGAAATGTATTGTTTTTACAGCTTAATAAAATTGTCAAATTCAAAACTAATTACAAAAATTACACTCGTCCGGGTGTTACTACACTTATGATAAGTAACTGGTTAAAATTTCAAGCAAAAATATGAAAGCCCTTGCAAGTGTGTTCCTAAACTCAAAGATATTTTCCATGTAGATAAAGTATAGTTCAATTCCCCTTTAAGGCTTTTGAAAGGATATTTTACAATATAGAGGGTCCTATTTAATATTTTTAAGTGGGGTAGCTGGTGATAAGGGCAGATCTAAATTGCAATGAACACTGAATTTAAACTTCCTCTTGCTAAAAGAAATAATAAGAGCAAGTAGTATATGTATTTTAATATACTACGAATCGTGTAAACAAATTCATGTAAAAAAGTTGTATCATACTTTATCTAATGCTTCCAATAATACGAGACATCTATAACAGTGTATACATACACATATATCAACCATTCATTTCCAATAAATAGAATGCCAGTTAAAAAGAAATGCGTATGTTATATCCCCTTCGTCTTCTGTTTATATTTCTTTCTTTGTATTCTTATATTCAGCCTCTCAGAGCTGAATAAATATACGCAAATTATACCACTTGGCATCGCTCTTATTGACATTCCTCACTGTATTGACATTCAATTTTTACCGTTATGTGTGTTTTTATGAATATTAAACAGTTGTTTTTCTACAGGTAACGTGTATGCATACTCTTAACCTTTCTCACATATTATAATGAGCCGAGACATGCCCTTCAAATGTATTACAAATTGCATAATTTTTATGCTGTAACTATTATCTAATACGTTATAATTAATCTCCATAATATACGTTGGAATTCTAGTTGATTCCGCAAATCGTAAACACGCGGATTACATAAATAAAATAAGTAATAATATGACTTAGTTTTATCTAACCGTGTTTATCGGTATGTCTGTAGAAGGACCTTGCGTGTTGATGTTAGTCAAACTGAGTATGAGGGGTACTATTTATATTTTGAGCCTAATAATACAAAAACATTAATTTGTCATTGAAAATTAGTTTATCATTTTCCAAAATATTCTTCTTCATGATCTATACTTCTACTTCTAGCCACAGTGAGGAAGAGCTGGAAGCCGTTTATTCGGACATAGAGCAGGTAATAGGATTTGTGAAGGGTCATGAAAATTTAATAGTAGTGGGAGATTTTAACGCAGTCGTAGGTGAGGGGAAAGAAGAAGAATTTGTAGGTCCTTATGGATTAGGAAACAGAAACGAGAGAGGTAGCAGACTGATAGAATTCTGTGAAAAGCACAAGATGGTAGTCGCGAACACATTATTCAAGAATCACGTTAGGAGGCGGTACACCTGGAAAATACCAGGAGGGATAGACAGGTATCAGATAGACTACATTCTGGTTAGGAAGAGATTTAGAAATCAAGTAAAAGACTGTAAGAGTTATCCAGGAGCAGATGTAGACAGCGACCACAACTTGGTAGTCATGAAAGCTAGATTACTGTTCAAAAATCTGAAAACTCGGAAGGATAAGAAACGTATAAATGTAGACATATTGAGGGATCAGAATATGAAAGATAAGTTCCAGGAGAAAACAGATCAATTAATAAATAAAGCAAGTAATGACGAAATCCAGAACGTGGAAACTGAGTGGGAAGGTATCAAGAATAGTCTACATTTCGCGGCTACGAACGTTGTAGTATACGAGAAAAGAGAAGCTAGGAAGCCCTGGATAACGGACAAAATCTTAAACTTAATGCAAAAGAGACGAGGCTACAAAAACAGACGAGACGAGGAAGGTCTGAAAACTTATAAGGCAATAAAGTGGGAAATCATTAGAAAATGTAGAAAAGCGAAAGAACAATGGATAGAGGATAAATGCAAAGAAGTAGAAGATAAGCTGCAAGTAGGTAAGACCGATGAGGCTTACAAAATAATTAAGAGGAACTTCAGGGATATAGGAACAATAAGTAGAAACGTTAGGAGTCAATCCGGGGAAATACTGATCGAAAGAGAGGAGAAAGCGGATAGATGGAAGCAGTACTTAGGAAATTCATATGAGGGTCAGGAATTAGGAGAGGTATTAGAGGAAGAATCTAGCATCGATAGGGAAGATGTAGGAAAACCTATATTGACAGAGGAATTTGAAATAGCACTAAGGGGGCTAAAGAACAATAGAGCGTCGGGTGTAGATAAAATACAGGCGGAAATTTTGAAATGTACGGGACAGAAAGTAATAAATAGGATGTTTGAACTAGTAAAATACATATACGAAACGGGCGAGATGCCGGAGGATTATAAGAGGAACATTATCGTTACTATACCGAAAAAGAAAGAAGCCGACAAATGCGAGAACTTTAGAACGATTAGCCTAACCTCCCATGCGTCAAAAATCTTAACCAGAATAGTGCAGAAGAGGATGGAAAATAGAGCGGAGGAAATACTAGGAGAAGACCAATTCGGGTTTAGGCGAAATAGGGGAACTCGCGAAGCTATTCTAGCGCTAAGAGTAATGTTAGAGAAAACAATAGAAAAAGGAAAGAACGCTTATATAGGATTTGTAGATTTAGAAAAAGCTTTTGATAACGTAAGATGGGAAAAAATGTTCGAGATACTAAAGAGCGCGGGAATGAAGTATAGAGATAGGAGAGTAGTACACAATCTATACAAAGAGCAAACTGCTGTTATAGAAGTAGAAGGGGAAAAAAGGGAAGTAGGTATTAGAAAAGGAGTAAGACAAGGATGTACGCTATCACCACTAATTTTTAATCTGTACATCGAAGAGGCGATTAATGTGGTAAAAGATAGAGTGGATTTCGGGATTAAAGTACAGGGACAGAAACTAAAAATGCTGAGATTCGCGGATGATATAGCAGTATTAGCATCTAGTAAGGAGGAATTAAAATCAGCATTGAACGAAATGGATGTAGTGTTGACAGAGGAATACGGAATGAGGGTGAATAAAAACAAAACTAAAGTGTTAGTGCGGCGCGAGAGCAGAGCAAAAACGAAAGACAAATTAATAATGAAAGATTGGAGGAAGTTAAAGACTTCACTTATTTAGGAAGTAAAATAAATTGGGATGGAAGAAGCGATAAAGACATAAAACAAAGAATAGCGCAGGGTCGAATAGCTTTTAACAAAAAGAAAGCACTTTTATGCTCGGGGTAAGAAGTATTGGAGAAAGTCGGCGAGAAAAGAAGTATGTGGAAAAACATAAAGAGATAGAATAGTAGGCCACTTGTTGAGACATGGGGGAATAGTCCGCGATATTTTGGAGGTAGAAATAGGAGTGAAGAAAGGCAGAGGTAGGCCTATATTAGACTACTGCTTGCAAACAGTAAGGGATGTAGGTTGTAGTACAATTAGCGAAATGCATAGGTTAGCACAAGATAGGAGAAGCTGGAGGTTAGCGTCCAACCAGTCTTAGGACTGATGACCTCATGATGATGATGATCTATACACTTTTACATGCGTTCAAACCATTTATCAAAGTATTTTTTCCATTCCGCTTGAAATATCTCCAAAACATGATTTTTGAACGCATCAATGGCTTCTGCCGACGAAAATCGTTGTCCACGCAATTTATTTTTGACGTTTGAGAACAAAAATAAGTCATTGGGTGCCAAATCAGGACTTTGGATGACCCATTAATTCGATTTTTTGAGTGTTCAAACATTCGGTTGTTAGACGAAGTGTGTGAGAGCTCGAATTGTCATGATGAAGAATGATTAGAAAGCGCTTGTTTGTTTTCTTTATTTCAGCGAAGACTTCCGGCAAACAAATGATGGTTGTGTACCATTCAATATTGACCGTTTTACGTTCCTCTAAAGGCACTGTTGCCACATGACAAGTTTCCCGAAAAACCAGGTGACCATTCGTTTCGAAGTGCTTCGAGCATGAACAACGTTTTTTGGATTTGGTTCATCTTGAAACTCCCATACAGTTGACTGTTGTTTACTTTCCATCTAACACGCATAGATCCATGATTCGTTACCTGTTACAATATACGTCTGCTGGTAACAGTAGACGTTGGAAGGACTTTCTGATTGCGCAAACTACTATTAAGTGATATGCGTCAAGGTTTTACTGCAGAAAAGTACCAGCGATAAAATTTTACTATCGGCACTGGTATCCATACATATTAGAAACTAAGTCCGATTGAGACATGCGTTAGTGAGTTATTTCATTAATACATTTGTTTTCCCGTTGTTGTGTTTATTCGAGTATTCATTAATGTTCATTATTGTATTTTATGTATTGTTTTGTGAACTATCCCTGTATAATGCCCGAATTCGACTCTGTTGCGGCTTGTTGCCGTAGATAGTTTAAAAATGAGGGCTTTTAGTAGAAACCACATTTTTCCATACTGATTTCAAATATACGAGTATACTGATAGTAGTAATATGTACCGTAAACCGGGATTACATTGACTTTGAGGGTAACTTTGACAGTTTTTGGGGTTACATTGACACAGAACGTTTTTGTGTGTTTGACCTTCAATTTCGCTCAAAATAAGAACGCGGGAAGAGCAAGAGGGGCGGGAGGGGCGGAGCCTCTCACTTTGCGCCCGAAGTAATAAAAGTTGCAAAATAGCTATTTATTAACATTTATTTCACAACTCTTGCACCAAATTCAACTCATATGCTACAGTCTCTAGATGTCGGGATATTCGCTCCTATGAAAAAACAATGGCGTAAAGTTCTTGGTAAATGGAGGCAAAAATCTAGAAGAAAGGGGTCGATACCAAAAGAGCAGTTTTCATTGTCATTGAAAAAGTTAATAGATGCTATTACTACCAAACTAAAAAGCAATTTGCAAAGCTACTTCAGATCTTGCGGACTTTATCCATTTGATCCACAAGCTGTGCTGCGAAAGATTCCATCGCAGCAGACACAAGAATCAGAAAGAATTCTCTACAATGGCTTACTAGAATTCCTCAAAGAAACGAGGGGCTACAATTCAGAGAGATTGTGCCACAGAAGAGGTAAAAAAATCCTCCACAGACCAGGGACTCAATTGATTAATGTCGAAACGCAGTCTTTTGAGGCAGCATAAGCTAAAGCAACTATTGGGCAAGATTAAGAGGGAGCAGTTTCTGAGCAAGACGAGGAGGAATCCACTTCGGTGCAAAACGAAGCTATTATTGAGCAAAATAAAGAGAATATTCCAACAACTGCATCAACTTCTGGACTTCCCGAAGACCTGCTGGATCTGCACTCAATTCAAAGAAAAGAATAAGATAGAGGGCGAAGAAACTTTATGACAGTTCTAGTTCATCTGAAAATGAGAACATCCCACTTAGTGAGATGAAGAAAACTAGAGACGAGGCTAACAAGAGACTGGATTTGCTGCATCATCTGTCTCCAGTGGGTATGTGACATTTGTAACAGAGGGTCTGAAAAATTTACTTACGAGTGTGAGGGATGTGATGGCTCAGGGTAATTTTCTACTTTTTATTTTTTATTGTTGTAAACGTTCATTAAGTTTAAATGTTTCTAAAAGATTGTTAATAATAATAATAAGATTGCTAATTATTTGTAACGACTGATTTTGACAGAAGACTGATTATAAGGTTGTAACGAACGT
The DNA here is from genome assembly GCA_037954035.1 of Rosalia funebris. Classification (NCBI taxonomy): domain Eukaryota; kingdom Metazoa; phylum Arthropoda; class Insecta; order Coleoptera; family Cerambycidae; genus Rosalia; species Rosalia funebris. The sequence continues at coordinate 41,676,734 of JAZFAV010000015.1, forward strand.
CCTATTAATGAGTAAGAAGTTGTTTAAATAAATATCTCATTTTTCTTATTCTTAGACTTTTTTATTATGTTTTGCCCTTTAAATAATTATAAAAAACGTGAAATTATATATATTTTTGTTTAAAAGGAGTCAAATACACCCGTACTATTTTTAACTTTGACTTCTATTCAAAAATAATGTTATGTCAGACTAACTGGGGTCCAAGGAGCGCCATTTCTCATAGATTTTAAAGCCAATGGTTCTATTAGCTTGATAAGCGCTAGTGAGCTCGAATTAACGTCTTAATTTTTTGCAAAACCAAGAAAAACCTCTCAAACTATCTCTAAACAATGTCTAAGTAGCCCCGGTTTAGGTATTATTAAAGCACCAACGAAAATTTAAATTTTACAGCTCTATGAGGTTCATAAACATTAAAATATTAATACTATTTATTCTAATTGGAGCTAAAAAATAAAGCACCTTCTAGAACCTAGAACTTCTAACTATACCCCGTCCAGTCTACGTTAGCTCGATGGTATTTTCTTGCAGCAGCTACAATAAATCCATTCGCCATATTCCGTAGATCCCAACGGCAAACTTCATAGAGTAAAACTGACTAAAGTTTTTCGGGTCGCAGTAACTGGATTGCCTCATATTATTATGTCGTTTACTTCGCATCAAAAGCAAATTTTGTCAGGTAATGTAGCATGTGTGAATGAATGAATTTCCAGCATCGAAGTTGTTTAATAAATTGTACAAAAACCGTCGTGCCCAAGTAAATGACGCTGAAGATTTTCCGCAGAAATATCAGAGGAATGAAATATTCACTTCTTAGTCCTTCTGATGCTTTCTCGACGTTTTAGTACTTAAGATGTGAGTAGTTATAACAAATAAAAACGGAGACCGCTCTCGCAAGTTTGATATCAAGATTGTTTGGTTAAAATTCCATTTTTATTTTTAAAATTCTCTACGCAAAAAAGTGCCTTCTGAGAATATTAAACGAGTTTATTTCTTTGTCAGTTTTTGAATTTTTTTAATTTCAAGTCTTAGCCTTAGCATCATATAAAATATTTGAAAATAAAATTATGGAAGAGGTACTAACTATATTAATTAATTAGGTACTAATCATATTAAGTAAAATATAGTTAATATATAGATAATAGATAGTATACTAAGAAAAATAAACTATACTTATACTAAGTAAAGTATGACGTACCCCCTAAGAAGTAAAATTAATCATAAATCAAAGATAGTGAGATAAAAATGATGACTACCATCATGAATTTCCCCATGCTCTTGCAATTCTTGTAGCATTATTTTCTTCACCTTTGATCGACGTCTCTCATCCAGGCATCATTTACAATTTTCTTTTACCACCTCCTCCATAGATAAAAATAGTTTTGTAAATGTATTTGTTAGTTGATTCTCCTTCTCTGTTCTTCTAAGTGTAGAGTGATCTTCTAGTCATAACTTCATAGTGTTTATTAATTTATTATCAATTTTTCCTACCACTGAATTATCAACTCACTGGATAATATCCTAATTTGCATCTTTCATTTCAATAATCGTTTCAATAATTGACTGTTCATTTATATGTATAAAATTCTTCTGTATAGCGAAATACACACTACAGTTGATGGTTCGCATTACATTCAATACTTTCATAGTCTCTTTAAGATTTGTTTTACTAGTATATGTTTTCTTTTATCAGTAGTTAGAAGTCCAGTCAATTTTTGACAAAGTAAAACCATATCGTCTGTATTTTGATCTAGTGGGTAAGTATTTAAAACACCTACTAAATTCTTTACTATAGTCTTTCTTCAAGATGGCTTCAAAATTAATCAAAATACAACCTTAGAATATACTAAATTCATATTAATATATTGTTTCCTTTTGTTAAATCCTTTGTTACTTATAAGAGTCCCTATATATGAATTTCAGTAGAGTAATATATCTTAAGGTCACATGAAAGTATGGTCCCGGATTGGACCCCTATGGTACTGTATATATATGATAAAATATTTTAGAATTAAATCGCTGCGCTACATATTGTGACCTACCAAATAAGTATGAAATAAATAATTTTATTATAGGTTCACTAAGTCCAAAACACTTCAGTTTTTTTAAATTATTCCATGATCAATTTTGTCAATAGCTTTGGTAAAATCCATGTATACAACATCTAATTGGCCATGATTATCAATAATATATGTTGCTGGACCATGAAGAAGAAGAACGTTGCTGATGCTCTTCTGTAGTCTAAATCTTGAATTACGTCAATCATAAACTGAAGATGTCAGATACTAGTATGCATAGATGCAATCAAAATCAATTGAGACGATTGATATGCTCTTATGTCGATGGGGATGTTGTGGCGATTGCTCTTCGATAGCTAACAAAAATCGGGTTTGTTCTCGGCCTGGTTCGAATTATGGTAAACTGTATTCAATATATGCCCGATTACGTATTGTGTGAGAACGCAAGCTAACATTGTGCTCGAGGAATACTCAAGCCTATCTAATACTTCTATTAATCCTAATTTTATATAATCGTGTCACTAACTGTATTTAACAGCACTTGTCGGTTCATATTTGATGGTACCGAAATGATACACAATCGCTCTCCAACGTTAATGCGAAAGGTTCAAACTACTACCCACGCTGATGCATTTTTGAATAATATAACTTAAAAAAGCGATTGGAAATACATGAATAACCTAACTAAAATTCATGAGGAATTTTCTCGAAAATATACTTCTTTTAAAGTTCAATTAGTTCAAGAGTCTTCATGAAAAACGAATCGTCTAATTAAAAATCGAATAGTGACTAATTAATTTCTTCTCCGGCGATTCCGGAAAAGTTTTCCGCTAAGCCAGTTAGTTACACTTTAATGTAAAAATTGGAGAAAATTAATTTTCAATTCTTCGGACACCTAACGCTTTCTTAATAAAGTTTAATTATTCCGAACCGGAACCGTAGCAATTCGACGAGGAGCAATTTTTACACCGAGAAATTTTAATTTAATTAGTAAAAGACTAGTTAGCAAATGCAGGGCTCCCGTGGGAGTGGAATTGGGAGTTATACGAACTACTACATGCGTTATAGCCAGCGGATGGTTGCCACATGTCAGGTCAGAGCATAGGGCTGAAATATTTGGCACCTATCGGTGGAAAAAACGTTAGGGTAAAATATTTAAATACAAAATACGGGTATTCAATACATTTCAAATTCAATTAACTGTTATTCCCTTATAAAATATTGTGTTGAATACAGTAATACGTATTTAACATCTTGATTAATATACAGCTTGTCCCAGAAAATATGGGTAATTTCCTGAATTCATAGAGAAAACATTATATAAAGTGACAAGTTCCTATAATTTTTTTCCTATGACCCCTCTAAGACGTCGCTGAAAATCGGTTTTCCTTGAATAACTTTTAAAGTACTTGATGTAATTTAATAATTTCTTTATATGATGGATACCAATTAGGACTCCTTAAGATAATACCTCTTTAACACACTTGACTTATTTAGTTAGCCAAGGACGGATTAGTTTTAATACAGTAATGCTCATGTCTTTTGCACCCTTTATAATAAAGACATAACAGCAATGTTTTAGTTCGCTTGAACGTTTATTTAAATATAGTTTTATGATTTTTTTTGAAATATTCGACCACGTACTATTACTGATAAAAATACGTGCTTTTTATCTGTGATTTTTTGATATGTACCCAATGAAGTGAGGATTTAATGTAAATGTTGGTTAAAGCTGTTAGTGCGTTAAAGTTTGAGATAACTTTATTCTTCTTGATTTTGTTTGCGATAATGGAATTTGCATTCAGTGAATATGCCGACATGCATTTAATGTACGGTTTGGCATTATGTAATGCATCAGAAGCCAGAAGGCTATAAGAAGAACGATTTCCAAATCGTAGGATTTCCGATCGAAAAACGTTTGAAAGAGTGGATCGTCGTTTAAAGGAGACCGGTAAGAACTACGAAGTTTTATTTGTCACGTATTTGAGCTTGTGAGCGTACTTTAACTGGAATTTTGGTAACATTTTAATAAATTGCCGCGCATATTTTAGGGAAATTTAAAAAAACCGGTCAAAGAGAGTCCAACAATTATTAGAGCTAGGGAATGCATAAGATTAGAAGGAGCTCATGTTAAGTCGACACACAAAATTATTCAATAAACACCATATTTCAGAAAATTGTTTTTCTCGAAAACGATATCCTACTTTCACTTTATCGATATCGAACAACAGTACCTTTTTTTAGTGTAACGTTCAAGCGAATTAAAAATATTATTATTGTGCGTTTATCATATAGGGTGCAAAAGAATCGAGCATTATTATATTAAAACTAGTCCGTCCCTGACGAACTAAATAAGTCAAATGTATTAAAAGATACTATTTTATGGAGTCCTAACTGTTATCCATTATATTAAAAAATTATCAAATTACACCAAGCACTTTCAAAGTTATTCCAGGAAAACTGATTTTCGGCAACATCCTTTGGGGGTAGGGGGGTCTGTAGGAAAAAATTGTATTGCCACATTGTATAAATGTTTTCTATATGAATCCTGGGGATTGCCCACATATTCTGGGACACGTTGTATAATTACAAGGAAATATGGTGATCTGTCGAGTGCCTGTGACGCAGTGGCGGCTCGTGATGAAATGAAACGGGTGTTCTGCACAGGGCCGATCCAAGGGTATTGGCCGCCTGCGTGCAAGTTTCAAACGTATCCAAACTACTGGCGCCGTAGGGGCCGCAAAAGAATTTTGAAAATTTTCAAGATTACGCGTTTTCCTGATACTTCAGAATTTTTATGTAAAATCCGTTTATACAAAAATATAGACTTTCACAAGAAAAATTTTTGGACTTTAATACCTTTTTGAAGAACATTCATGTTTGCCGTCATATTCTTTGGTTAAGAGAAAAGGCTTGTAAGGTGAATTTTCTACTAGAGGGTCTATAACACTTAAAATATTTTCCGAAAGAGTTTCAGCGTCACATTTTGTAAGTTTCCGGTATGTCCAAAAACGTTCAAGCGGTTCACCATCGAGAATATATCTTAAAACTACCACTAACTGAGTGTTTGCAGATACATCAGTTGTTTCGTCTGCCATAACTGCCAAAAATGAAGGTTTGTTAATTTCTTTAATTATTTCTTCATGATATACTTTTAATATATAGTCTAAAAGATCATTTTGTATTTCTTTAGAGGTTCCCTTAAATACTGAAGCATTTTGTAGATGCTCGATTAAAGTTACATCAAGCTCAGCAGAAAAATGTATCAAACCACGAAATGTCCCCGGATGTTGAGAGGTTTCAGCTTCGTCATGTCCTCGCAGCGCCAGTTCAAAGGCCCCACAAAACTTTATGCAGTTTATAATTTTTGACAAAACGTATCTCTTTTTTGTCACATTATCATTATGCTTTTGCAAATTTATCCAATAAGCTGAATCTAGCTGCGCTTTAATATTAGTTGTTCCTAATAAAGCTAATTCCACTGTATTATGTAGATGGCTTTTGGAGTTGTCATGCTTTTCTATTTTTTCAGTTAAGTGCACCAAATCTGTCACCCCTACCTCCGTCCATGCTTTATCACGGCCAAAAAGTAAACAAAGAAAACAAAATAACGCATTTTTTTTGTTGCACCCACAAATCCAACTGTTCTTCGAATAAATGTCTATATTAAATTGACGTTTATATGCTTTTGCGCGGCTAACACCTGCAGTCTCAATAACAATATCGGGCAATGGCCTACCATTGTTTTTTAAATCAATTTTTTCTTCATAAGAGTTTTAAAAAATCGCTTCACATGAACTAAATTATAAACTAAATCCATTGTCACTATCACAGTATATAAATATTAATAATTAGTACAATAAATCACTAAAGTATATAAAATCTCAAGTTAACACGAAATACGAAATAGGTACGATTTATGCCCGCCCGAGGAGTAGGAAGGAGTAAACATTCACTGCTGTTGCCTTAGCTGGAAAAACACAGCTCACTGACCGTGTAAATTCGCGCATTTACGAGCGCCAAGTGTGGATTGTCGCGGGAGTTGAGGGGGAGGACGGGTGTGCCGAGCCGTGCTGGGAACTACCTCGTGTGGCCCAGTTCAATGTACCGCGACGCGCTCGCGTAGAGACCCAGATAATTCATCTGTCTACAACTCAATAGAGGTCGGCGGGCAGAATGCGACTTTAACGCAATAATTTGGTTAGCTGCACCAACTGACCAAATTATTTTATTAATAAATTTTAGTAATTATTATGTCTCGAAAATATACAAATATCTAATTTTTTTGGCAGTTCTGCAGCTCTGCAACACCTATACACCAAGCCGCCCCTGCTGTGACGTCATCAGTTATATACATCTATGTGGAGTAAGCTTTATACTCCTGAACAACATACAAAATTTTTAACAAATGTCAAGTTTGTTTTCTACTATAGAAAGAGATATGGTTGAACCTCAGTAAATCGTCCCTGTTGATTATAGTAGTGTTAAGTAACATCTTGTACTTTATTTCATTTATCTACTTTACCATTTCTACATTATATCATTCAAAATCTTACAGCATAGCTTATTTCATCTATAATCAGATTTCCAGCTCACCCTACATAGATATTTGTCCACAATTAGGAACTTGTCCATTGTTGTATTTTGAATTACACTGTACCTAGTTCTCCTAATTACATCTCATAATATCGAATATATGGCTATCATTAAAATTTTTGATTATTTGTAATATTCGATGTAATTTGCGTAGATTTTAAGCTTTCCTACTTTCAACAAGATTTCCTTGCTATTAAGTCCAACAGAAAACCTTTTTTTATTTTTTTGTCGAAGACAACGTTTGACAGACACAATCTATGAAATAAGTCTTCGACGTTTTCTCGAGAAAACATAGGAAAAAATTCGTGTGTGCGTAGGAAGAGCAAGCAAATTTAACTGGGCCTTCGAATTTCCCCTAATTTTAAAGGTTGCCAAGTTACATAGAAATTTTGAATTAGCTACTTTGAATGTGTAACTCGAAAAAAATTTTTGCGAGAAAAACAACAGTTTCTCATTAAAGCAGACATTACTGTAGTATTCAGGAGATATATTTCCTTTATATATGATGTAATTGCCGTCGACTTTAATGTTTTCCTATTTTCCACAAAATTCTCTTCCTATATTAAGTCCATAGATTTTCTTCGACAAAAAACATTTCCTCGAAAAAAAATCAGAAAAAAGTCGTATGAACATAAGAAGAGTAAACAAATTTAACGATGCCTTCAAATTTCCTCCAAATCCAGAAGTTCCAAGGTACATATAAATTTTGAATTAGCTACTTTGAATCTGTATTTCGAAAAAGAAATTTCGGTTTTACGAGAAAACTGACAGTTTCTCGGTAAAATGAACATTACTATAGTATTCAGGGTGATGGATTTACGTTATACACGATATAATTAACGTCGATTTTGGCTTCCTATTTTCCACAAGATTCCCTTACATATATATTATAGCCTATTGCTTTTCTTCAACAAAAAAACGTTTCCTCAAGAAAAAATCTAAAGAAAATCGTATGAATGCAGGAATAGCAGAAAAATTTAACAGTGCCTTCGGATTTCCCCTAACTCCAGAGGTTTCCAAGGTACGTATAAATTTCGAAACAGCTACTTTGAGTCTGTAATTCTAAAAAAAGATTTCCATTTTACGAGAAAACTGACAATTTCTCATTAAGGCGGATATTACTATAGTGTTCAGATATCGATTTACGTTTTACTCGATTTAATTAGCGTCAGTTTTGAGGCTCTTCTATTTTCTACTAAATTCCCTTACTTGTCCATCAATTTTCTTCCACAAAAAACATTTTCACGACAAAAAATACTGAAAAAATTCGCGTGGACGTAAAAAGAGCAGACAAATTTATCGATGCCTTCGGATTTTCCCTAAATCCAGAAGTCGTCAATGTACGTATAAATTTCGAAATTGCTCCTTTCAATATGTAGTTCGAAAATGAAATTTCGGTTTTACGAGAAAACCGTCAGTGTCTTATTAAAATTAACATTACCATAGTACTCATGACGCTGATCTACGTTATACTCGATGTAATTAACGTCGATTTTCCTATTTCCACAAAATTCCCTTACAATCCATCGATTTTCTTCGACAAAAAACCTCACAGCATTCTTATTTTCCCCATTATTCAGATTGTTATTCACAGGGACAAGCTAAAAATTGTTAGACAACTATTCTACATCCCGGCCTGTAGCGAGAACGTCAGTGGAAGGGCTGATTTAGGATTACATGATATCTGGTGAAATTGGGTTACATTCCTCGTTATTGGGGAGGCCTCTACTACTATCGTAATTTACAATACGCTTTAAGAATATACAGTATACTTTTTCATGCTAATCCCATTCTTTTTAATGCAATACATTTGAAAATAACAGTCCATAGTTACGTCATAACAACGAACATGGCGAACGAAAGAAATGTTGAATTTTGAGATTAATGCAAACTTTCTTTGAAGAGTAATATATTTCGTACTCTCAAAGTAGGTTACAACATTCCTAGGTATTCAACATAACTGGGTCAAATTCAGATTTTATGAATGATCCTTATTGGTACAGCCGGTGGTTATAGAATAGGTAAAAGGTTATTATGTTGCCCCTACCATAACCTAAAAGGTTATGGTACCTGTTATTAGACCAGGTAAAAAAGTCATTATGTTGCCCCTACTAACGTTGGCATTACAAAAAAGAAAAATAGGAACGACAAGATATGAAATTAAATGTGGTAAAACTGTGACAAGTCCTAAAAAGATAGTGTGTACTTCTTCTGAAAAGGTTTGGAAACATACTGTTCAAAATTCGAGGACACTGTTGAACTGAGATGGAAAAGATTAAAAGGAATACATAAATTATTGTTAGATGAAATATTCAGCGGACTCGTTTTAAATCTGGAAGGTGTTAATCCAGATATGAATTTCGATCTTTTCAGTTATAACCCTTTGACTGTTTCTCACGAACGTGTTTCACAATCCTCTAGTGATTCTTCTACTGATAATTCGGGCGATGTTACTTCTCCTGCATATGAAGGGATAGATAATTTCAGGAGCTACTATGAAGAAAATAAAAATAACATGGTAGTTTCCTCGTGTACTAAGATGAACTCAATAGTGACAACGTATCTGATGATCAACTTTCGATATAGAAAGATCGTACTGATAATAAACGTTTTGTGAAATTATTGCCAAAGAAACTGCTAATTTTACAAAATCCCAAAGCAAATTTATATAAGACTGTATGTACATGCGAACTATCTGTTGTTGGAAATAAAGAGGGCATGTCTAAGGTGAGGCCCCAGACCCATGAAAACAGAATTAAGATTGCGAATGACTTAATTGACTCAAGGAATTCGGTTTTACATCCTGTTGAAAGTATTCCAGTATTACAACGTACAATCAAGAAGAAATCTTCATACTATACGGAAACCAGTTAACAGAATAGTAAGTATAGACTAAAGTGGAACCACATTCTCTGTGACTGGATGCACTTCCCATTTGTATGATACAACTGTACAAGAGAAACCTCGAAATAGAAACATGTTAATTTCATTGCACCTGAAGAGTCCTTTTTACTCCTGTGTCTTTATCGATATTGCCTTCGATTACTACAAACTAATATGGATGGATATGGAATACAATACTACTTGGAATTTTTCATTCCCTTTCCACAACACGCCGCACACAAATAGATCACCCTGTATATTTTATCATATTCTGATTTTGCATAAAGTGTTCTATGCAATGAATCCATATTTGTAACATTTTGTTCAAATATGGCGAGTTTTTTAAATTTATTATCTAAATTAATAATTGTTAATAAAGTAAAAAGGGTATCAAGAATAGTCTAGATTCCGTGGCTACGGACGTTTTAGGACACGAGAAAAAGGAAGCTAGGAAGCCCTGGATAACGGACGAAATCTTAAATTTAATGCAAAAGAGACGAGGCTACAAAAACAGACGAGACGAGGAAGGACTGAAAACTTATAAGGCAATAAAGTGGGAAATCATTACAAAATGTAGAAAAGCGAAATAACAATGGATAGAGGATAAATGCAAAGAAGTAGAAGATAAGCTGCAAGTAGGTAAGACCGATGAGGCTTACAAAATAATTGAGAGGAACTTCAGGGATATAGGAACAATAAGTAGAAACGTTAGGAGTCACTCGGAGGACATACTGATCGGAAGAGAGGAGAAAGCGGATAGATGGAAGCAGTACTTAGGAAATTTTTCCGAGGTTCAGGAATTAGGAGAGATATTAGAGGAAGAATCTAGCATCTATAGGGAAGATGTAGGAAAACCTATATTGAGAGAGGAATTTGAAATAGCACTAAGGGGGCTAAAGAACAATAGAGCGCCGGGTGTAGATAAAATACAGGCGGAAATTTTGAAATGTGCGGGACAGAAAGTAGTAAATAGGATGTTTCAACTGGCAAAATACATATACGAAACGGGCGAGATGCCGGAGATAAGAGGAACATTATCGTTACTATACCGAAAGAGAGAGGAGCCGACAAATGCGAGAACTTTAGAACGATTAGCCTAACCTCCCATGCGTCAAAAATCTTAACCAGAATAGTACAGAAGAGGATGGAAAATAGACCGGAGAAAATACTAGGAGAAGACTAATTCGGGTTTAAGCGAAATAGGGGAACTCGCGAAGCTATTCTAGCGTTAAAAGTAATATTAAAGAAAACAATAGAAAAAGGAAAGATATATAGGATTATATATTATATAGGATTTGTAGATTTAGAAAAAGCTTTTGATAACGTAATATGGGAAAAAATGTTCGAGATACTAAAGAGCGCGGGAATGAAGTATAGAGATAGGAGAGTAGTACACAATCTATACAAAGAGCAAACTGCTGTTATAGAAGTAGAAGGGGAAAAAAGGGAAGTAGGTATTAGGAAAAGAGTAAGACAAGGATGTACGCTATCACCACTAATTTTTAATCTGTACATCGAAGAGGCGATTAATGTGGTAAAACATAGAGTGGATTTCGGGATTAAAGTACAGGGACAGAAACTAAAAATGCTGAGATTCGCGGATGATATAGCAGTATTAGCATCTAGTAAGGAGGAATTAGAATCAACATTGAACGAAATGGAGGCAGTGTTGACAGAGGGATACGGAATGAGGGTGAATAAAAACAAAACTAAAGTGTTGGTGTGCAGAGGGCACGAGAGCAGAGCAAAACCGAAAGTACAAATTAATAATGAAAGATTGGAGGAAGTTAAAGACTTCACTTATTTAGGAAGTAAAATAAATTGGGATGGAAGAAGCGATAAATACATAACACAAAGAATAGCGTAGGGTCGAGTAGCAAGCACTTTTATGCTCGGGGGTAATAAACTTAGAAACAAGGAAGAGATTTTTGAAAACATATATATGGAGCACGGCACTATACGGTTGCGAAAAATTGACGGTAGGGGAAGCAAGTACGAAGAAATTAGAAGCTTTCGAGATGTGGTGTTACCGAAGAATGATGAAAATACCATGGACTGATAGGGTTAGAAACGAAGAAGTATTGGAGAAAGTCGGCGAGAAAAGAAGTATGTGAAAAAACATAAAGAAGAGAAGAGACAGAATGGTAGGCCACTTGCTGAGACATGGGGGAATAGTCTGCGATATTTTGGAGGCAGAAATAGGAGTGAAGAAAGGCAGAGGTAGGCCTAGGTTAAACTACTGCTCGCAAATAGTGAGGGATGTAGATTGTAGCACAATTAGCGAAATGCGTAGGTTATCACAAGATAGGAGAAGCTGGAGGTTAGAGTCCAACCAGTCTTAGGACTGATGACCACATGATGATGATGAAAGTAAAAAGAAACATTTAAAACTTATATGAAACTATTTATAAAAAATAAAACATATTTATAAAAATTTTGTCCATAAAAAAAGTCCATCATATTTAAGGGATATGTCAAAAATTTAGATTCATTCTATAGCAAATTTCATGCATAATAGGAATATTTTCTTTATGGAATTATTTATGTACGAGTATTTTAGATGTCATTTAGGGTATTTCAGTTGGGATACTATATGAGAACTATAGGATTCGAATTACGCACCATTTGTGTTGTTAAAGATACGGCGTCAATATTTAACAACTGTCATCTAGCATACGATAGCATTCTCCATTTACTGTGATAGTATTACCGGATTCAAAAAGAAGAATAGTCAATTTACTCTACCATTCGAAAATGTGCACGAAAACATGCACCTCTGCGAGATGCAAATTCGAACATTTTGTTTCCTGACGTATCCGTCAGGATGAAAATGTAATTCATCTGCAAACAATTTTTTTTGCAAAAATCAGCATCACCTTCTTTCTTTTCTAATATTTAATTACCAAATATACGACGTTGTAAATAGCTTGTAACTTATCATTGTTGTATCAACTGAATTTTGTATGCTGACAGATGCAGATCTTTCACTAAATCCGATGCCTGGTGGCTCATGACAGATTCAATTGTTGTGCAGGATCTTATGTATTTGGATACTCCTATATACTTTCTGTCACTTCAGCAATATTTTCATTTAATCAACTACAACGAGGAACAGAACCCGTCTCTTCATATTTCTTGATTAAAATACGAACTGTTAACTCTATATGTGCTTCATTTCGTCCTATTTTTTCTTAATACAGCTGTAAATGGTCGCTCACTTTCTATACAAACTAATCATTGTTGAACTGTTAATCGCGGCATATTGACGTCGTATCATTTGCAGATGACAGTCGTTAAATATTGACGTCTGATCTTTGACAGAACACAAATGCCAGAACACGCGCAATTCAAATCTTATAATTCCTAAAACACCTTATATTTTTTCCCGAGGGGAAAATCTTCCAAAGACACCCGGCCTCTGATGTTCCGTTATTATTGGGCCGGGTAGTGTCGGATTCATCTGCACGCCTACCGACTAAAAAACCCCCCGCTATCCCATCAGTGTAATGCCAAAGAGGAACCGCTCGCGCTTTACATCTCTTCGGCATATCAATCGGGATGTTCTTTCGTTCCTCTTCTCCCTACGATTAGGGATTCGGGCCCAGCTCCCTTTCTTCCTCTTCCTTACTCCTCAAGATCTTGACTATCATTCTTTCTACATTCACCCACACTCCCTCATTTTCAATCATTCCACCCACCAGCTCTCTCATACCTTCGGGCTCATCTATACCCCTCATGCACTCCCGCCTCTCCTCGGACCACCTCGGGCACCTGATCAACGTATGCTCGGGGTTGTCCCTTTCACCACAATACACGCATTCATCTCCATCTACCTTCTCTATCCCACGCAGGTATTCCCCAAAGCATCCATGGCCCGTAAGCGCCTGCGTGAGGTAGTACCCTCACCTAGTATCTCGCCGTGCTTCCTCTCGACCTATGACCGAACGTCCGGGATGAGAGACCTGGTCCACGCAGCTCGTGTCTCTGCATCCCATCGCTCCTGCCACCTCAATCACAACCTCTCTCTTGCATCCCGCCTCTCAGACTCCCGGTATATTTTTATATCGGACCCTATATTTACTTCTTATATATGAATTTTAAATCCGAAATTTTTATTCCAGTCTAATTAAATGGCGGACCAGTACATAATTTCATTGACACACAGTATATTATGTGACGTAGGCAACTCTGGTAATTCCCAAAGCTAACATCCTCACCTCTCTGGGCTGTTTTTCATGATTACCCTTTTTTGATATAGTTCCAAAAAAATCCATAGGCATATAAAACCCTAATAAGTTAATTACCATTCTTTTGATGTACGACATCTATCACAAGTCTGTTTCGTTAGTGGGACGTAGGAGACCGAATAGATCCCTTTCACTTTGCTACAGTTATATCAAGTTTATTCAGTACGGTTGCCTACCAAGTCTGATACGGATTGTTCTCTTGCTATCCGGCCAAATTAGCAAAACTCTGGAATCCAATGTCTGGGAACAATTCCACGCATATTTGAATGGTATTAAGCTCGGTTCGGTTACCCGGTGACCACCACATCAAGTGGCCTTCGTCAAAGGACAAAGGATTTGCAGGGGCTATGACTAGTTATATGATAAATGATTACAACTATTTCAGTATACTAAATACTCTACTGATTATTACACGAAGTATATGTTCATGATAATACGAAATAGTGCTGAGACATAATTTTTTCCCAAAACGGTTTAGGTTTACTTAATTTTCCAGTTCATAGTTTCAATACAGTTTGTTTAGGAATTGGAATTATCCAACTACAGTTCGATGTTAAAATAACACGAAGTAATCTGTCAATAAGGCCAGAATGACATCAGTATTCAACATTTCATATATATCTAACCGATCAAGTAATTATGTGTGTAAAAAATTTATGTGCCGCTTTATATGTATAGTGGATAGAACAATTAGTAACTTGATCGGTAAGCATCAAGAGTAAATCAATTGGTTGACTTTGAATGTCCTCTAATAACTAAAAGATAACGAATCAACGACATGTATGCAATGTTATAATTATTACAAGAACCATTTTCTATGAATTTTATTATTATTAACCTTCCGTGGGGCGCAGTTTGATTATAAATCCTCTTCCTCATTTTAGCATATTCCAAAAAAAAATAAACGCCACATTGTTGATAACGATATTTAATATAAACCAATAAGTTAACACCCAAATGTGTTAATTTTGAATACCAATACTATAAAAAGCCAGAATAAGTAAGTGTGAAGATCCCAAAAAATATTATTAAATTAAATAATAAAAGAAATGTAACAAAATATAAAAGTGAGAATAATTCCCAATTATTCTCACTTTTCCCAAATATCCCAAACATAAAATATCACAAAGATCCCAAAATATAAAAGTGAGAATAATAACATAATCAGGCGCAATGGATTTGACAGATCCGGGCAGCCTAAACAAGGCCAGGGAATGCACTAAAAAAAATCGACGCCATGTCGAAAAGAGTGGTTTGGAGCTAGGGAGTTTTGAAGGAGTTCGAGTTAATATTTGTACTATACACGAAAGGACAAAGCAAAAAGTGTCTGCAGGATCTCACAGATCGGCTGCGCCTGATTGAGGGTTAAAATACCGTGCATAAAGTAATATTACTAAAATATGTGTGTGTATCTAGTATCGTGCAGCTCCATATAGCCAAAAATCGAGATAAATACAAAAAATAAAAAACTTGAAACTTGTGGTATAAAGAAGATGGTAACAATGTAAAATACGATAGTCGTAGTATATTTCGTAGGTCTTATTTATAGGCGGAATGTTGGACCTAAAGTAATCAACATTTTCTTAGATATCATTTATATAGTAAATATTATACCAATTATATTTCACGTTATTTAGATCATTATTAAATTAATATATTTATAGGGTGTCTTAGTTGGAGCTATAGGATTTGAATTGCACGCCATTTGTGTTCTGTCAAAAATAGGGCGTCAATATTTAACGACTATCATCTACAAACCACAGTGAACTCTGTACGTACCTGAATGGACCCGCCTTGAGCCAAGGATTGTATAGGGAGTAGGATAGCTGGATCGGCCGAATTCTTCGTCCGCGGTAGTGGAGATAGTGACGTCACCGCGGACCACAAAATGTTTTATGGGCTGTATCTGTTCTTAAAACTGCAATGCTGTTTCTTGATAATAAAATATATTTTATACGAATTAGGTAAATAAATAAATGATTAGGTAGGTATTTATTATTTATAGTTTAAGAATGTAAATAGGTAGTTATTTTATCATTATTTATTTAGCAAACTGCATATTATAAAGGACCTTATAATTCAGTGTAATGAAGAAATTAAAATGAACATAAAATACATTCTCTACCATATTATTTTTCAAAACTTTATACCTAAGGGGTAAAGTCTACCCTTAAAGTTACGATTAGTTATCGTAATTATTTTCTCGAATATAATAGTAAAAATATAAACCACTAAAAATATGAACCATATTTGGAGTCATTTACTTCTTTGTCATAAATATTCACTATATCTATATAGGTATGAGAAAAATTTCCAAAACTACACGTGTGAGGGTATAAAATCGACTCCTAAATATTAGGGATATTTATTTTCTCAAGAATTATAAATATTTTGAAAGAAAGCTGAAAGGGGTCGATTTTACTTATTTTTTTATGTACAAAGATATACTTTTATTTTAGTTTTTACAGTTAAGAGGGTGAACTATCCACCTAATAGTTGCCACTGGAAGTATAAACTTAAAATTGACGAATAGCTTACTTTTATATCATATAGGTACATCCACCACGATGAATGACTTTCTAAAATTCTACCCCATAAGGGGGTGAAAATCGATCAACCATTAAAAAATGGAAAATTAATTTTCTCCAAACTGGTAAACTTAAAAAAGAGGTGCTAAAATAGGTAGATATAGTCACATAACAGATCTATTGTTAATCTATTAAGCACTATTAGTATCCTCTATCTCTACTTTTAGCCTAATTTTTTAAATTATTTCTCGAAACCCCACCGAATATTTCGTCAGATATGGAACAAGTTTTTAGTCATTAAATAACATTCTGCTATTTACTCAAACTTAAATCAATACTTACGCAAACAATAACGTTCCCTTTAATATCACTTCACCACTCAAATGCACGAAAAATATTAAATATTATCCAAATTGCCTGAATTTACACAGCACTTCTGAATACGTTTAATAACGTTTTAGCGGTTATAGTCCGCGATGACGTCAAAACCTGTTTTAAAGGAGTGGGGTGCTGTCTACATTGAAAGATAGAGATCGAGCAATGATATTCCCTATATAATCCTTGGCCTTGAGCGACAAATGTGGCAATACCACAGCTTACTCAATGCTTACACATACAGTATTGAGTAAGCTGTGGCAATACTATTGTATAGGCAACCCGCAACGGTTACGGATATCTATATCTTTCTATCTCATGTTAGTTAATGGAACAATGGCGGATTTTTTTTTAAATATTTTTTAATTTTTCATGTTTGTTTAGGAGTAAACGTAACTTTTCTCTGAATAGTTTATGAAGAAAAAAGTAATAATGCAAACAGTACAACGTTCAAGTAAAATTTCAACTGTTCTCCTATGGGATCTGTAAATAAAATAAAAACAAAACTAGAAATACAATTTTTATTTAAATATTACAATACATTGTACTACTACTACTACTACTACTACTACTACTACTACTACTATTACTACTACTACTACTACTACTTATATAGCTATTAATTTAGCAATTGCTAAATAAAACAAGTTTTGTTATTGTTTGTCTTATTGTGGCTCCTAGTTTCTAATTGAAGGTGAATTTGCTTTTCTGCAAAATGTAAAATTTTATACACCACATCAGAAGCATAAAGAAGACCTCCTCGAGTGACAAAATTGGTGAATGATTTATAAGCTTCTGGAGGGGCGATATAGGAATGGTCAGCAGATATACTATCTCTATATAGTAATATTTCAATACAATGATTACATGTTTATATCCAGAAATATAAAACAATACATTTTCTTGAAATTTCATGAACATCCACAGATAATTCCTAAAAAAAAATTCATTTTCATCGACGACAGGTGCAAATATATTTTTCTCTCATTTACATCATACCAGGTATCTACCAGTTTTTTTATTTTCCTGCGAGGTTCAGCAATTTTTGATGACAAATGCTTTTGATATGAAAATACAGTAGGTACTGCATTTGGCTTTAATAATTTAGCGGCACATCCTGGTTTGACTATGTAATCAGTTGGCAGAAAATGCTCCCCACAAAGTTTGCTACTTTTAGATGGAGTCCAATCCTCCCTACGAACTGCCTTTATCCATAACTTTAGGATATTTGGTCGTTTGAATGGAAAACTATAACAAATAAATTAATTTTCAATCTATTAATGTTCTTGCTAATTATTTATTATTTTATATCCAAATTTAAATATTATCAACTTACCCATGAAAAGATATTCGCCGATAATCTTGCTCGTTCTTGCATCCAAACGCTGCACAATAAATAACCATTATTTATTTAATGTCAACGAAACTATCGCCAATCACAAATTACACCAACAAAATTATGCACTTTTTAAACCAAGCACGACAAATTACACCAAACTAATGGCATACTAGAACACAATAAATGTTTATCATCACTAATATTGTACTTTTTGAACAACAATAACCGCCAAACTATCTGAATTTCTACATAAAAGATAATTATGCAAATAAACGTAACTCATTTGTCTGAGTATGACAAAGACAGGTTACCGTAAATAAGGCGTAAATTTATATTGCCCCTGACACACTGCAGGCTATTACAGAAAACGCTCGGGTCCATTCCGGGTAGTATAGAGTTCACTGACAAACCATGACGACGCCGACAGCGACATACCTGGGTGTCTCATTTGCAACTAGAGAATGTGATTTGTGAATAAAAGTAATAAACTGAAAAACTGAGGTTTATTATCCCTCAACATAAAGTGGAGATGATACGGCTACAAATGAAAAATATATCCATTCATATGACCGCCTCGTCTCATCTGGCATGATGTCATTCGTTTAGCAAAATTATCCATAACAATGACACATAAAACTAGTTTTATTTCGCCAATAACACGTTGAATGTTTGCTTTCAGATGATTGATTGTTGCTGGCTGGGTGGCGTACAATTTTCCCTTGACACAACCCAAAGAAAAAAGCTTAGTGGTGTTAAATTATATGATCTTGGAGGCCAATTGTGTGTGTGGTACGCCTTAGTGAAATGAAGTTATAGTGTTACTTGCTCCATACAAATTTAAGTATTCGTATGTATCAAAACCAAATATATTAAATATATGCTATAATATTGCTGTATAAGGAAATAGAACATCCCTTGATGAAATCTGCACTGGGGAAAAACATAACTTAAACATAGAATTCCGCTAAAAACCATAGCAATATATCTTACCTTATCAAAACAATCAAAATATTCTTATCACTTCTTATAAGTACTTTTAAATAGAAGCCAATATAAAGCTTGCCATACACTTCATTATTTAGCACAAGATAATGGAAGATCAAAAGGTTACAAATGAATTAATTTTGGATGAAATAAGAAAAACTAGGCAAGAATTAAAAACCATAGTAGAAGCTGTAGAAGTTAAAATTTTATTAAAAGTAGAGGAGTTAAACAGAAGATTAAATATAGTGGAAAAGAATAATATAAGAATTGAAGAGAAGCTTGAAGAAATTGACAGAATAGGAAGAAAAAATAATATTGTAATATTTGGTCTGACTCATAACCAGCAAATTTCTCCAGAATATATTTGTAACGAATTAAAAAAGTTGGTTGATGTTGATATAAAATTGGCAGATTTAAAAAATTTGTACTCGCTAGGAAAAGAAGAAGACTGCCCTGTCAAGGTTGAATTTGTATCTTATCTAAAAAAAGCTGCAATCATCAAAAACACACAAAAACTTAAACTTACAGACATCTCGATAGCAAGCGATTTGACGCCTAAACAACGAGAAGAAAACAAAATATTAAGGAAACATCTTCGCTTTGCAAAGCAGGACGAAAATAATGTCTGCTACATTAAAAAGAATAGATTGCATCTAAACAACAAAATATACACACCAAATCAGTTACAAGATTTTGAAGATAGCGAAATTACATATCAATTAAAATCGATTAGCGCTTCAGAGACTCCAACTATCCCAACATCTGGCTTAAGGCAAGAAATTCAAAATCAGGAAGAAGTCCTAGATAACACACCGATTAAAACAACCGGCATTCCAACAGATAACGTGAAGGGAAAAAGAGGAACGAAAAAAACTGCCAGACAAATAGAAGAGTGTAAAATAAAAACTCGTTCTGGTTCAGTTTCAATAAATAATATATATTGTTAATTTGTTAAATCCTATTTAAATCTGTCTGCCTTGTGTATTTTAAATCTGTCTCAGTGTAATTATAGCCTATATATTTTGTCAAAGGAAGTATTTAATTTGAATAATTATTATCTAATACAATTTGTTTTAATCCAATATTATATTATACTTAAAATGCATGTGAAGATTCAATTAATTTATTAATTTAGGTAAATGTATGCGTGTTAATGTTTATGTACAGGTGTGTATATGAATATATAACATTATTTGTAATTAATAATTTTGTGTACTTCTTGTTAACACACGTACTAAGTATATTATACAAATCTTAAAATAATACTAAGATTAAATTTTGCGGGATTACAAATGAACCCCTTTATTAGAGATAACCAAACAAAAAAAAATCATCACAAAGGTACTAGAAAATATTAGTGAAGCTAATGAGGTATTAAATGTTAATATAGATAATGCAAATTTCAAAATAGCACATCTCAATATCAGAAGTATTCAATAACATTTTTGAGGAATTGGAGGTATTTTTAAGTCAATTTACTAACGAATTTGAGTGTATTGTTTTAAGTAAAACGTGGAGCATTAATAACATTGATTTATGATATAAATATGTTCCACGTTTTAGTTGATCAAAACAATTACATGTAATTATCAAGTCAATTCTATATACACAGTAAAATAAAATGACTCACTGCCTCAGGATTTAAATTACTCATGAATATTTTTATTGTCGTTAATTAAATAAAATAAAGTGTAATAAAAATTTTAAATAAAAAAATAATAATTCGTACGTACCTCTCGGTTGATTTTACTACTTACTAATTTATTTATAATTTTATTTGTACATTTAGTTATATTTTATCCATACATTTATTTATATTTTATCTATATTTATATATGTATGTTTATGTTGTTTTTGTGCATGTATACTTATTTATCTAATATCTAAATCATATACTTATATTAATTAAATTTTAAGATAGAAACAGCCAAATACTAAAATTAATCTATGGGTGACACTACATTAGAATACATCCAACTTTCTTATGTTGTGTTGTTATTATATTATGTTATTTTGTATTCAATTATGTGGCATTCTTGATTTATATTTATGATTTGGTTGTATTTATATTCTTTTTTTTTTTGTATCCGTACAAGTATCTTAGTGATACTTCTGGGGATCATCTTATTTATTTATTTGCATCCAATTCTTATATATATTTAGAAATAGTAGTATTACTCGAAATTTTCATAACATCTATATATAATCATGTAATTGTGAGATTGATGTTAAATTAAATAAATAAATTATTATTATATATTATTAATTGATATCAGCATTCAGCGAGACAACGTAATCAGCAAATATGGTATGCAACAGAGTTATAGTTGCACGTGCTGTATGATACGTTGCACCGCCTTGCTGAAAACACATGTTGTTCAAATCCAAATCATCAATTTGCTGGAGAAAGAAATTGTTTGTTAACACAACATTGATAACACGAACTGTTAACTCTCTAGACGGTTCATCTTGTCTTAATTTTATGCGACTTTTTCTTAAAGCAACTGTAAATGGTCGCTGACATGTATAAAACAGTTATACACAAACTATTCATTGTTGAACTGTTAATCGCAACATATTGACGTCGTACGGTTTGTGGATGACAATCGTTAAACATTGGTGCCCTATCTTTGACAGAACACCGAGGGCGCGTAATCCAAATCCTGTAGTTTCAACTGAGACATCCTATAGATATTTTCGAAATCTCTTTAAATTACTAGCTCAAATGGATACCTTGGACTCGAGTAAATACATTAAATATGTAATGGATATATAGTTAAAAACAAAGTTGCACTGTAATAATACTTCCATTACCACCAGTTTACTACGAGCTGAATCTCATAGAGCTAATTTGGAGGTATTAAAAATAATATTATACAAAATAGAAATCCGTTTAAATTAGGAGACGCGAAAGTATTTCTTAACAAGTCAAATAATCGTATTATTGCATAAACATATGCATTGCAAAGTGCAAGTACATTTTGCATGTACCTAAAGAGGAACAATGCATGTGGGATTTCGATACAATAGCTGAGATTTTAGTCCAGGGGCAATAGTCCTAGTGATAATTATAGTAATTTAAACTAATAATTAATAATGAGTGATGATGTAAATTTACTATAAACTATAAAATTTTATTTAAAATTTTATTATCCCGAAACAAATATTTCTTTTACCATATTTTTCATTTTATTTTGTAATTTATTAATATTTTGAACTCTTTAAAATATTACGCCAATGGCATAACGCCCCTGCACCTTTCACCTGTCTAACTTTTCCACGTGATGCCGATGAATCACTTCAAACTATTTTGGAGCTGTACTATTTCATTTCATTCATTTAAATTGTGGTACGAGAATGGAAGCAAACCACTCGAACAATTATGACAACAGTTAATTTGACTAACAGCCTGTGACAAATCGATAATGTGGATCACAACTGAAGACGAACTAAAACATTTGAGGGTAAAAATTGCAAATTTATCAAATTTGCCAAATATAATAATTGATTGGCCTATTCCGGGACCGGAATGATATTTGCCGGGGATTATGCCCATCGTAAATTCACGATGTAGCATATAAATCGAACGATTTACTTTTTATGAGGGTATTTATCAATCATTAAATTGGCGCAGATACAAAAAGAAAATAATATATGGAACGCGTAAATAAATCAAAGGACATGCTAGCTGGATCCACCGAGACCATTTTATGTTCCATCAGTAGGGCAGATCCGTAATAAAATGTATCACTGATGTAACGGTTATTTCAATAATAGGCAGAAGTCTATCCATACGGTTCTTTTGTTTATAGTGGTGTGTATCAAGTTTACGACTTTGATTTTGGTAATAACTTGACTGTAAAACAATAGGTCTAACACAAAAACAAAGAAATTAATCATGAATCAGTTCCAGAAGTTCGAATTTTCTGTTTAATTAGAGAATGCACTGCGTATTTACGTCAACTGTTCGACGCCATTATCGTTTCAAAGAGCGGATTTGTGGACAATATTCTGTAAATTCCGAACCCTTAGAAAAAATTAGCCTCAAATCAAATTAGAGGTATCCCAGGTCAAATAAAACCACCTGTAACTACAGGAAGCTGTTAAATTAAAGGCACCAATCGCAGTATTATATACAAAAATTTCACAATGATATCGCAAATACTGTAATCTGAAGATAGAAATGGATAGGATTAGATATAGTAGATATAAGTGAGATGCGCTGGCCGAAAGTAGGAGATTTTTGGAGTGGTGACTATAGGGTAATACACACAGGATCGGTAAATGGAAACGCGAGAGTAGGAATCGTTATGCGGAAGAACGTAGGACAGTGTGTAGATAGCTACCTACAATACAGCGAGAGAGTAATGATGGTCAGGCTAGATTCGAAGCCAGTGAAAACAGTAATAGTGCAAGTATACATGCCTACTTCTAGCCACAGTAAGGAAGAGTTAGAAGCCATTTATTCGGACATAGAGCAGGTAATAGGATTTGTGAAGGGTCATGAAAATTTAATAATAGTGGGAGATTTTAACGCAGTCGTAGGTGAGGGAAAAGAAGGACAATTTGTAGGTCCTTATGGATTAGGAAACAGAAACGAGAGAGGTAGCAGACTGATAGAATTCTGTGAAAAGCACAAGATGGTAGTCGCGAACACATTGTTCAAGAATCACGTTAGGAGGCGGTACACCTGGAAAATGCCAAGAGGGATAGACAGGTATCAGATAGACTACACTCTGGTTAGGAAGAGATTTATAAACCAAGTAAAAGACTGTATGAGTTATCCAGGAGCAGATGTAGACAGCGACCACAACTTGATAGTCATGAAAGCTAGATTAAAGTTCATAAATCTGAAAACCCGGAAGGATAAGAAACGTATAAATGTAGACATTTTGAGGGATCAGAATATGAAAGATAAGTTCCAGGAAAAAACAGATCAATTAATAAATAAAGCGAGTAATGACGAAATCAAGAACGGAGAAACTGAGTGGGGGGGGGTATCAAGAATAGTCTAGATTCCGCGGCTACGGACGTTTTAGGACACGAGAAAAGGGAAGCTAGGAAGCCCTGGATAACGGACAAAAAAAAATAACGGCAAAAAAACTTAATGCAAAAGAGACGAAGCTACAAAAACGGACGAGACGAGGAAGAACTGAAAACTTATAAGGCAATACAGTGGGAAATCATTAGAAAATGTAGAAAAGCGAAAGAACAATGGATAGAGGATAAATGCAAAGAAGTAGAAGATAAGCTGCAAGTAGGTAAGACCGATGAGGCTTACAAAATAATTAAGAACTTCAGGGATATAGGAACAATAAGTAGAAACGTTAGGAGTCAATCGGAGGACATACTGATCGGAAGAGAGGAGAAAGCGGATAGATGGAAGCAGTACTTAGGAAATTTATACGAGGGCCAGGAATTAGGAGAGATATTAGAGGAAGAATCTAGCATCGATAGGGAAGATGTAGGAAAACCTATATTGAGAGAGGAATTTGAAATAGCACTAAGGGGGCTAAAGAACAATAGAGCGCCGGGTGTAGATAAAATACAGGCGGAAATTTTGAAATGTGCGGGACAGAAAGTAGTAAATAGGATATTTGAACTGGTAAAATACATATACGAAACGGGCGAGATGCCGGAGGATTATAAGAGGAACATTATCGTTACTATACCGAAAAAGAGAGGAGCCGACAAATGCGAGAACTTTAGAACGATCAGCCTAACTTCCCATGCGTCAAAAATCTTAACCAGAATAGTGCAGAAGAGGATGGAAAATAGAGCGGAGGAAATACTAGGAGAAGACCAGTTCGGTTTTAGGCAAAATAGGGGAACTCGCCAAGCTATTCTAGCGCTAAGAGTAATGTAAAAAGGAAAGAACGCTTATATAGGATTTGTAGATTTAGAAAAAGATTTTGATAACGTAAGATGGGAAAAAATGTTCGAGATACTAAAGAGCGCGGGAATAAAGTATAGAGATAGGAGAGTAGTACACAATCTACACAAAGAGCAAACTGCTGTTATAGAAGTAGAAGGGGAAAAAAGGGAAGTAGGTATTAGGAAAGGACTAAGACAAGGATGTACGTTATCACCACTAATTTTTAATCTGTACATCGAAGAGACGATAAAATGTGGTAAAATATAGAGTGGATTTTGGGATTAAAGTACAGGGACATAAACTAAAAATGCTGAGATTCGCGGATGATACAGCAGTTTTAGCATCTAGTAAGGAGGAATTAGAATCAGCATTGAACGAAATGGAGGCAGTATTGACAGAGGAATACGGAATGAGGGTGAATAAAAAGAAAACTAAAGTGTGCAGAGGGCGCGAGAGCAGAGCAAAAACGAAAGTACAAATTAATAATGAAAAATTGGAGGAAGTTAAAGACTTCACTTATTTAGGAAGTAAAATAAATTGAAATGGAAGAAGCGATAAAGACATAAAACAAAGAATGGCGCAGGGTCGAATAGCTTTTAACAAAAAGAAAGCACTTTTATGCTCGGGGGTAATAAACTTTGAAACAAGGAAAAGATTTTTAAAAACATATGTATGGAGCACGGCACTATACGGTTGCGAAACCTGGACGGTAGGGGAAGTAAGTAGGAAGAAACTAGAGGCTTTTGAGATGTGGTGTTACCGAAGAATGATGAAAATACCATGGACTGATAGGGTTAGAAACGAAGAAGTATTGGAGAAAGTCGGCGAGAAAAGAAGTATGTAGAAAAACATAAAGAAGATAGAATGGTAGGCCACTTGCTGAGACATGGGGGAATAGTCCGTGATATTTTAGAGGCAAAAATAGGAGTGAAGAAATGCAGAGGTAGACCTAGATTAGACTACTGCTCGCAAATAGTAAGGGATGTAGGTTGTAGCACAATCAGCGAAATTCGTAGGTTACCACAAGATAGGAGAAGTTGGAGGTTAGCGTCCAACCAGTCTTAGGACTGATGACCTCATGATGATGATCGCAAATACCCATAATTAGTTACAATAGGCAGTAGTAATAGAGCTACTTGGAAGACAATCAACTCCACAACTGAAAAAACATTCATTCAACCAACCAAATTCATCCAAAAATCACTTCTTCAAACTTTTCTGAAACATATTATACTAAACAGTCAAATTTACGGTTGGTCAATAATAAAAATTGCGTCGATTCAATATGTTTTACTTTAACCATGTTTAAAGCGTGGAACGTTTTGAAACTCTTAAGAAATGAATTGATTTTCTTCTAGCCTTAATAAAAATTAAATAAGTAATAAAAACAACTATGTAAACAAAGGCCATTGTTGCAGATTATTATGTCTAGATCCTCTTTCAACTTATTTATTATCATATTTATAACACAAAATTTTAATCGCAGGGTTCTAAAG
This sequence comes from Rosalia funebris, assembly GCA_037954035.1. Lineage (NCBI taxonomy): Eukaryota > Metazoa > Arthropoda > Insecta > Coleoptera > Cerambycidae > Rosalia > Rosalia funebris. Next base: position 41,703,072 of record JAZFAV010000015.1, read on the forward strand.
AGTCCAAACAAATTAATCCACTTTTGAACTGGCATTAGGATATTCCACATGAATTTTAAATTAGAATGTGTAGCATTTGATCTTATTTTATACAAAACTTTATTTTTTATATTTTTTATCCTATCATGTACTTGACTAAATCGATTATTTTTATACGGTACAAAATTAAGGAAAAGCTTGTTATGATGTTTTAACAAAAACCTTGCCCAAACTTCATTGTTTTCATTAATTACGGGTATTTTTAAGATCATTGCCAAATTTAGCACTTCTCGCTAAGTATAGCTGTGTCTGTCTTAGTCACTCTAAGTAACCCTTCTCTCCACAGATTGGAGATTTAGGGGAAGGTAGTTGATTTCTATGTCCAACATTTTTTCGTAATTGCAATGCCATTACTAATATTTCATCTACGTAAAATACAGCACAATAATACACATATGTACAATATGAATATTTAAACTATTCAAATTGTAAAACAAAATATATGAATATACTACAATGCTATTAAATATTGTAGTCGTTCAGTAAAAACGGCGACTACATGTTATATAAAACATGCACACCTCTTTTATTCTATTTAAATAATTTTAGTTCTCATATAGTTCACAATTATGCGTTTACAAAGGTACTTATACTTATTTATACATATCGTGTTCGTAACTTCGTTGAACAGTTTTTTTTTTGTTTTAGAAGTTATTTATTTAAAGAATACATTTCTTATATTTTGTCTGAAAAAGCAGTGTGTTTGTGCGTGTTGAGTAGCAACTTTTTCATTTTGTAAAAAATTATTAAATTAACTGAACGGGAAAGAATTGAAATTTTTTGCGTGAGCGGATTTGGAGACAGGGCGCTCATCTAAAGAGTTACTTTGAAGTTATTTTTTTAAAGAATACATTTCTTATATTATGTTTGAAAAAGCAGTGTGTTTGCGCGTGTTAAGTAGAAATTTTTTCATTTTGTAAAAAATTATCAAATTGACTGAACAGGAAAGAATTGAAATTCTTTGCGTGAGCGAATTTGGAGACAGGGCGCACATCTAAAGAGAAGTAGTCAAAATGTTCAATGAGACCATGGATTTGGGCATGTTCCGGATCCTTTGAAATCATGAACATGATCAGCTTAATGTTTTGTTGGCAATGCAAGAGAATCTTCACTCAATACTTTACCAATTGGCTTTTGATTTCAATATGGTAGCGTCTACAGTACACAAATGTCTAAAAAAGCAATGCATTATCCTTATAAGGCCTGTCCATGAGCTGTCTGAAGATGACTTGGTCGAAGAAATCAATTCTGCGAACAAATGCAACAGCTATGCAATAACGATAATAATTTCGTAAGAAACATCTATTTCTCTGACGAATCCACCTTTGTTCTGAACGGCCGTATCAATAGACAATATTATCATTATTAGATTACTGAGATTCCCCAATGTATGATGGAGTGTCATACTCAAAATCAATAGAAAGTGAATGTCTGATGTGGCATAATCGACGGATGAATACTGGGTCCCTATTTCTTTGACGTGAACCTAACTGGTGAAAGATATTTAGATTTTCTTCAAGACGACCTAATTTCTGCACTAATATTATTATAATTATAATATATAGGTTTGGGCCTCATCAGCCACTGATCGCATGGGTAGTCCCTTGGCGATCCCCTCTTATCCGGGTCATTATCCAAAAATGCTATCCCATAAAAGGAGCAATTTAGGCACGTCCCCCGCCTTAAGCCTCGCCTCCTCTAGGATAACAGGGGTCCCTAATATAAGATACCTCTTCTCCTCCAGTACGAGGCAGGTGTAAAGAAGATGAATCGAAGTTTCCTCGTCTTCTTTACAGTATCTGCAGACCGGGCTGTCAGTCAGCCTCAGCTTGTGCTTATATGCCTTTAGGCTACTGTGGTGGCCCGTTATGATTCCCACCAGGGTTCTGGCTTTATGCCATTTCTCAATATATGGGTATTGAATAAAGAGTTTGGTTATTCGACAACCCGTTACTCCTCTCCATCTTTTATTGTACTTGTCTCTTGCCCAGCCAATGATGCGGTCTCTGATCAGATTCCGACTTATTCCCACTGCAGGTTCTGGTCCATAGAGGTTTTCCCTGGTCCCTAGTCTGGCAAGGTCATCTGCAATTAGATTTCCTTTAATGCCATTATGCCCAGGTATCCATAAGAAACCAATTCTGCGAACAAATGCAACAGCTATGCAATAACGATAATAATTTCGTAAGAAACATCTATTTCTCTGACGAATCCACCTTTGTTCTGAACGGCCGTATTAATAGACAATATTATCATTATTAGATTACTGAGATTCCCCAATGTATGATGGAGTGTCATACTCAAAATCAATAGAAAGTGAATGTCTGATGTGGCATAATCGACGGATGAATACTGGGTCCCTATTTCTTTGACGTGAACCTAACTGGTGAAAGATATTTAGATTTTCTTCAAGACGACCTAATTTCTGCACTAATATTATTATAATTATAATATATAGGTTTGGGCCTCATCAGCCACTGATCGCATGGGTAGTCCCTTGGCGATCCCCTCTTATCCGGGTCATTATCCAAAAATGCTATCCCATAAAAGGAGCAATTTAGGCACGTCCCCCGCCTTAAGCCTCGCCTCCTCTAGGATAACAGGGGTCCCTAATATAAGATACCTCTTCTCCTCCAGTACGAGGCAGGTGTAAAGAAGATGAATCGAAGTTTCCTCGTCTTCTTTACAGTATCTGCAGACCGGGCTGTCAGTCAGCCTCAGCTTGTGCTTATATGCCTTTAGGCTACTGTGGTGGCCCGTTATGATTCCCACCAGGGTTCTGGCTTTATGCCATTTCTCAATATATGGGTATTGAATAAAGAGTTTGGTTATTCGACAACCCGTTACTCCTCTCCATCTTTTATTGTACTTGTCTCTTGCCCAGCCAATGATGCGGTCTCTGATCAGATTCCGACTTATTCCCACTGCAGGTTCTGGTCCATAGAGGTTTTCCCTGGTCCCTAGTCTGGCAAGGTCATCTGCAATTAGATTTCCTTTAATGCCATTATGCCCAGGTATCCATAAGAGTTTCACCGGTCCCTTCCCTGCCAAGTGGTTCAATGCTTCATAGCAATTATAGACCAGCTTCGACTTTATCGTTGCTGAATTCAGGGCTACAGGCGCCGCCCTGCTTTCTGAGCAAATGCATACCTTCTCCTGGGTTCGATATTGGTCGGCCCCCAGAACACCGTATGTAATTCCAACTAGCTCGGCCTGGAGTGCGGTAGTGCATTTGCCCAAGGGGAAGGTTTTACCTATCCCGTCGCGTCGCCTATACAATTCCGCACCCGCTCTGTTTCCACTCTTGGCTCCATCCGTGCACCAGATGTCTCCATTGAGAGGCGATCCAGCCCGACCCTCCATCCAGTCGGTCATACTGGTGAAGGTGATCTTATATTTCTTGTTAAACAGGAAGTGGACACCCGTACTGTCAGAGGGCATCCATAGGAGTGCCTCCTCAGCTAGCTCTCTTGAGAGGAGTCTATTCAGGTCTCGTACCTTCCTATTCATGTTTCCCACCCTGTGCATTGCCTTTGCGGCTTCCGCTTTCAGGATGGCATCAAGAGGTGGTATCCCCGTCAGTATCCCCATCGCCTCGATCGGTGTTGATCTTGGGGCTCCGGCTATACTTCTAAGAATCAATCCTCTTAACTTGTTAAGTCGGTTGGCTTCCGACTTTAAACAGGCTCTCTCCCACCAGACTAATAACATTATATTCTCTGCACTAATAACATTATATTCAGATATAGAGCAATCTGACCTTCCGAGAAATAATTTTGCCTTCAATGACATGCACCTCTCTCTATTATTCATCACCTGTATGCGCTTATTTAGATGAAATGTTCCCGAATCGTTGGATAGGGAAAAGGGTTTATTAAGTAGCCAGCCAGATTGCCAGATTTGATACCTCTAGATTAATTTTTGTTGGGATACTTAAATAGCAAATTATACATTACTAGGTCAGAGAATTTAGGAGATTTAAAAGCAAAAATTTGTCATGTCCTATACATACAATGTATACCTGCTGAAGTTAATTTAAAATGTTCAAAAAGAGATTATTAATCATCTTGGCGACTATCAGGTATCCAACGGTGCAAAATATATTTATTTTGGTTAATCTTAAATAATATTTAAATAATAATTTTCATTAAATTTAGTATTTATAAATTCTAACCTCTAACTGATCTATCCACACCACAATCTAACCTATATTCATACAGCTATACCTCTTCTTCATATTTTTGTATCTAACCTATACTCACCCTAATGTAATTATTATCGTGGAGAATGTGAAAAAATGTATTTTCTCAGATAAAAAATGGAATTACCATTAAAAACAATATCGATAACGTCACACATTCTAAACGAATGACCCTGTGTGTATTAGTTGTATTTTAAAATAAACAGTTTTAAAACCTTAAAACGGACTTTTTTGCACGTAGAATATCTCTATCTCGATATTGAATCGCCGAGAAAAAATAAACCAACACATAAATGCAGAATATGTGTTTTATGCAACAGTTTTACTTTTTTCAAATAGTCCTCTCATGGTGTTTTCTCATGACCCATGGACAGGGTGGAGTGTATCCTATCCATCTCAAAATCAATAGATGTCATTTGGTAGACGTTCCTAATTAGAATCAGTCAAAACCCGTTCGATCCGACACGATTTAGTTGAGTTATCCGTGCTAACAAGAATAAATGCCGACGACAACGACGACAACGACGACAACGACGACAACGACGACAACGACGACAACGACGACAACGACGACAACGACGACAACGACGACACACTCACACACACACACACACACACACACACACACACACACACACACACACACACACTCACGCACGCACGCACGCACGCACCCACACACACACACACACACAGACACACACACACACACACACACACACACACACACAATTTGTTTCGTCAATAAATAACATTTACATGTTCTCGCTATGTAAAATCGCACAAATAAGACTTGAAACGATGCGCTCGAGTCTTCAACATCGATTCAAGGATAAATATTAACATCTAAAGATCTCAAAATAATATTATTGCACTCGGTAATGACAGCGCTTTTCCTCTCTTCTTTTTTCACTCTCTCAGGATTAAGTATGAACTGCAAAACGAAAGCGAGTATTAATGTGAGTACATTTTTAATTGTGCATAGCACAGGCCTGTGCACATATAAGGACTGTGAAGAACTACAATAATTACCGTCCTTGGCGGGATTTAGTCTCGTAATGAAATTTAATGAGAACGGTTGCCCGTAAGTACTTGGAATAATTAAGCTGCAATAAAAAGCCGTTTTTCTACACGCTTCTCGAGTTCTTTCATATTGTTTGAAGTCATGAAATTAACAGCATTCTGTTAATTGAAATGCATAGATCAGTGCGTACTAAAATACTATAAATAGTTGTTGCTCAAGCATTTTTATTATGGATATTTATTTACATAGTATCTTGAAGATGGCCTTAAAGAGGTCAAAATAACGCAATTTTATTTTTCTCTCTATTGGTACGTTTTAGTATACAGGAGTAGTAAAATTTATTGTATATTTTTATAGCGTTTATGTGTAATCCAATGTTATCTCATATATTTTTTTATCTAATTTAAATAAGTGCGATTTAATTTCAACGTAAAAGTCGCTCGGTTCAGCAGACTTAATTTATACAATGATTAAGCTAATCTGTGTATTTTCAGAAAATTCGAGGGTCATTTATTAAATACTGGAACAAATTAAATGTGAGGAGTAATTAAATCAAATTTATTAAAAGGCGTAAAATATTATCGCATTGGAACAAATCAATAACAATTTTATGATAAATCAACAGGTTTGATATAATTTCGCTTCAATGAATATCAACTAAGTATTAATTATATTCCTTATATTTAATATTCTTAATTATTTTTGAGCAATGATAATTAAGGGATGCTAATAATTATACACAATAATATGTATACAATAATAATCAAAATATTATCAAAAATTTATATCGCGAGAACCAACCATCTTCCATAAAAACTCATTCTGTTGTATACTATGGAAGTAGAACTAGTTATCGTATAAGATACATAATATAAATACACATTTTTTTAAGAGTTATTCTACAAAATGCTTTAAAACATAAACTGCTAGCTAAAAATGTACATATCTCGCCTCTTCCCGCCGTTACCCCTTACACACTTGTAGGATCTAGATATATCCATGATATTTTATGTAATAGACTACAGTCAGTCGATTGGAAAAAACTAGAAAAATTCAATAAACAAAAAGTTATCAAATAAACGTTCTACAACTACAAATTGAAAGATAAAAATAAGTAAAACACATAATAATCAAAAACAGTATGTATAAACATTTTTAAACGTTCTAATTAACCAAATACTGTTATAATATCGTAAACGAGTAAGCAAATCGCAATAATATTGCACCGCCCCCTAGCTCATATCGAAGGTGCCTCCGAAGCGTGCCTCTAGAAGCTTCAGATCAAAAAACAAAAGTTACCACGTTGTTCGCAAGGGCCGATTTACTGTATTGATTTTGTCAAAATGTCGAAATTCGAACGAAAAGCATTTCGTACATCGGCCTAAAAATTTCGTGACACACACACACGAAAACAGTCGTTTGGTAAACATAGATAAGTTCAGAAAACTTTGAAAACTAGATCCTTAAAGTTGGTGTAAGGCTCAATATCTTCGACTATCTTTGTTGCTTGTCTCTTGTGCTTCTGTCGAATATTGACAAATCGAAAGAAAATAAAATCAGAAAGGAATACATCTATGGATCTATGCAACGGCTAAAATTAGTGCGAATATGAAAGGAAAGATTCCGGAGTCAACGATGGACACTTAATTACTCATAACTCCATTGCATTTCAATTGTTTCGAATTAAAAAATCTTCGACTTAAAAAACACGACTGAAGTGTCGACTTGACGAGTACGTCTCTCGTTTTGTAGGGAAATAGTGTATCCATTGTCACGACAAATGAAGACATACTGAAAATAATATATCTTTATTATACGAGGGTGAATCAGATATAAGCGAGCCTTTTTTTTATTTTTTTTTTTTATTTGAACCTGAAAGAAAAAGAATATTATCTCATTTATCATTATCAGCGTGTAGGTAATTTTGTAATGCCCTACTCGTAGAATGAAGTTGGTTGTGTCTACAGCCAATTGCGCACGTAGGCCTCAACCTCCTCATCGTTGTTGAATCTTGGCCCTCCCATGGTTTCCTTGAGAGGACCAAAGAGGTGAAAGTCGTAGGGCGATCGGTCGGGGCTATAGGGAGGGTGTTCAAGTGTCTCCCAGTCCAATTCCTAGAATTTTTCTCTGGTCAGGGCTGCTGTATGGGGACGAGCATTATCATGAAGAAGTTTCACTTCTCTCATCGGTAGGTCACGTTGTTTGCGACGATATGCAAGTCTAACCTCGCTTAAAATGTCGCAGTAGTACGCCGCATTAATGCTCCTGCGTCCATACAAAAAATCGAGGTGCAACAAGCCACGCTGGTAAAAAAAACTGTAGCCAAAACCTTGCCTGCTGACAGCCTCGACTTGACTTTCACTGGCCTAGCCTCCCCTTGACTTATCCACTCCTTGCTCCCTTGTTTCGACTCAGGGGTATAGTGGTACACCCACGTTTCATCGCATGTGATAACGTGAGTGAGAAACGAGTCCCCCTCTTCCCGAAATTTCGCTAGGAGACGCTCACACACCTGAAAACAATGCAGTTTCTGCTCAGTTTTCAGAATGTGAGGGACCCACCTTGCACACACGTTACGAAACCCTAGCTCCTCTGTGATGATCGAAAAAGTGCTTCCATAACTTATTCCAATCTTAGATGCAATCTCATTGGTGGTCAGACGCTTGTCGTCCTCGACAAGTTGTTGAACGCGGACGATGTTGTACTGATGATGCTGGTGCTAGGTCGGCGGTCATGGCTCTCATTTTAACCTTTCTCACAACCCTCCATAAACTGTTTATGTCATGCAAACACTCTAGCTCGGAACAGTGTCTCTTCCTTGAATTGCGCAGTCAATCTCGTCAGGATTTTAACTCGTTTTACAACTTCCGTAGCGAGAAACTTGATGTAAACACGCTGCGCAATTAACGAAGGCACCTTCTGCTCAAACATCGTCACGACGGGTACTGAAAGGAACGAGCGAGGTCGCTCACCTGCTCTCCCCTCTCCTGACATCCCTACCCAACACCCCACGAAGCGGGAACCCTCACGCGTTACTATTGCTTGACCAGGACCAAAAGTCTCGTTTATATTTGATTCACCCTCGTAGTATATGAACAATTGTCTGAAATTAGACAATTTTAATAGACATCAAGTACCTTCTAATATCTTCTCTAATATCTTCTAATCTTAATAGTATGATACGTCGAGTCGACCACACACTCAACCACAACCAGTATGTCTGTCTTAGCCCTTCTGCTTCAAGCATTCCCTTCCAGCTAGACCAATTCCTATGCACATCTTTAACATACTGTATAACTTTATCACGCGTGCTGCTCCACACTAAAGACATACATGCTCGAACTAATTCCGGAATCTGAGCTACTTTTAGTAGGGCAGCACAAACACGTTCTGATAGAAAGGATCACGGCGGAATTGATTTTGATAAAAGGCTTTCCGTGTGAGTCGTTGTATACTGATATGTTGCATTTAGGATATGAGTTTTACGACTGTCTCCAAGCGGAACGTGACAGAATTGAAGAGTACCTGTCAATAAAGGGAAATTAAAGTGGATTCGCTATAGTTACGTATGATCTTTGTCTTAATAAATACAGGATACGTCGTAGTGAGTATAAGGTGCTAGAACGCATTCCAGTAGCTAAAAGTTTAAATAATATGGTCGTTGTCACTAATGCCAAGTTGTAATAATCTATATAAAATGGAATACTTACAACGAACAAAACAGCTAATGGTCAAATTTGTTGGCAAAGTTATACTGAATTGTTTGTACCTACGGGGATTCAAATATTTCAAATCTACATAACGCACAGGCTGGTGTTTTAACAATCTAGAGGCAATCTAGAGACAATTCCCCCTGCAAATATTTTTTGTTGATGTTTATTTTTTTTGTTATAATGGAATTTGTTTATTTAATTATTGTATTATTCAATTATTTATTTATTTATTCACTTTATTATTTACATATTTATTTACTTCTTTCTTTCTTACTTTATTTATTTGTTGATTTATTTTATTCCTGTATCTTATGTGATTTTGCGCTAGCATAAAGTCGGAGACTGCACGCCGCTGGTTGCTCAATAAGCAACAATAAGTAAGGATGTGGGAGTCTGTATTATATCAGTGGATGTCGGATGGCCGTTCTCTAAATATAAGAATATATTTTCATCACAGCGAACATCATTTTCTGAGGCAAATATGGAAATGCACCTGATGCTGCAAAGTATTTACGGGTCATCTCTAGCTCCTGATGATAATGATGCTAGTTAATTACGCTAATTAAGAGGATAAGTACATATAGTGTTATAATAACTTGTAACAGTTTAGTGCATTTGTTACTAATTACTTTGTATTATTATTATATTACCCTTATTATGATGCGTACGTCTAGGGCACGCAGTACATTTCCCACAGCTTTAGTAATAAAAAAATGCAAAACAAGGTTGCATTATTATCTCTGAATTATATTATCCGTTTATATATAATTTTTCTAATAAACAAAGACATCGTATGCGAATAGAAATCCATACAAACATTCAATTAGATTTAGGATGGGGAATGAAAAATGACAAGCAATTTCCAAGTAATCGTTGATGTGCGAAAAGGGGAGAAGATCATACATTATAACTAGATGGAGAAGGCTGATAATAAATATTCAGCTAAGGACGGTTCTAAGACAAATCCCTGGGGAACTTCGGCTATCCCCGTCCATATATACGAGATGAAGTGGAAAGCACTTCATCTTTCTCAGGGAATGGTCTATTTATTATTAATACCTGTATACTGGAGACTGCTGAGGAATTGGTGATATCTTGCAATTTTTATCAGTTTAGTTGGAAGTTGTGACGGATAAAAATATATTCGGTAGTTTTCCCTTTTCGGTAAACTTTAGTACCACCAACTTAAATTCATTTTTATTATAGGACATTTATTACTAAATATTACTATTGAAGTAAAAACAAGAGCAAGAATAAATATGTTTTCAATTTTTGATACGGTATTTGAGTAGGTAACGAAAATAAGTCAATTAGCATTGACAAGGATGGAATGATATGGTCGATGGCGATTGGCGGGTCGTCAAAATAAAATTATTTACTTAAATAATTTAATAATTTATGTTTTGTAATTTTACTTCATAATAATCTATTCATCATTCATATGTTTTATTCAATCATCCTGATACTAGTCATCTTCTATGTCAGTCTAAATGTGTCTCTTTGATATAGAAGCCTTTGAATATCTATTAATAATAATTCTTTTTATAAATAACATATTTAGTTATTCGCAATTAAAATAAAAAATTGGTATATAGACAACTTTTATGTGACGTTAACAATGTTCCGATACATTGCATAACTAATGAGTAATTTACTAAACGGCTGTTCTCGTGTGTGTGTGTGTGTGTGTGTGTGTGTCACGAAATTTTTAGGTCGATGTACGAAATGCTTTTCGTTCGAATTTCGGCATTTTGAGATAATCAATATAGTAAATCCACCCTTGCGAACAACGTGGTAATTTATTTTTATCCGAGACCTCTAGAGGCATGCTCCAGAGGTGCCTTTGATATGAGCGAAGGGGCGGCGCAATATTATTGCGATTTGCCTACTCATTTAATATATTATTGTTGTGTGTTTTTCTTTAATACAGAAAAATTGCATCTAGCAAACTAGGTTACTTCTCTTTACTTGACAACTTCAAAGCTGTCAAATATAACACGTTTAATAACACTGCCAATATTGTTAGTGTTGACCATCTATATCATCTTAACCTTCTCAAAATCTCGTAACTATCTTTAGGAAAACAGCAACAGATTTGTCAAGAACGTCTAACGGGATTATTTTGCTATTATCTTTAATAATATTGAATTATGGCTTTTTATCACAGAGTTCAAGATCGACTTGATTAAAGAGAATGTTTTAACTGATATGATAGTTGATGGAATTTGAGGATAGTCAGCGTTTATGTTAAAAAAATTTCGAGAGCACTTCCTAGGCTTAGCAGTAACACCAATGATTTTTAACTGAAACTGGCTCTGTGAGTAATAAAAACGGTGCTAGTAGAACAACAGTTAATACAATAAAAGTTAAAGGTGCTTATGAATGTGTGGAACAAGTTCTACAAATCTTCGGTCGGTTTCAAAACTTGAAGTAATATATATATAAAGATATATATATATATATATATATATATATATATATATATATATATATATATATATATATATATATATTTATATATATATATATATATATATATATATATATATATATATATATATATATACATAATACCCAGAATTCATGTAATTTGGTGCGTAGATTGTTAACTAAACCAGGTGGATGTTTGCGCAACTGTTTTTTCATTTTATACCACAATGGTTTTATTGTCGAGAGGTCTGTTAAAGGGCTACGTATACTTATAACAGGAACATTATGTTCTGTAAACCAAGCTTTGACAGTTTTTGCTATTGTAACATGCAGCATCATCATGTTAGAAAATGTACTGCGCGTCAGTACCTTGACGTATTCGTATTGACGGCAATAAGCTATCTATTAAAATTTGTTTATATTTTTCTGCTGTTACAGTACCATCTACGAAATGCAATTTTCCTACACCCATACCAATTATACACCCCCAGATTATAAGAGACGCAGGGAAATTGACTTTCCTAACTAAACAGTCAGGAATATAAGTTTCCTGTGCAGTTCTTAGCATACTGTCGTATATCACCCAAACAGATTTTAAATTTGGATTCGTCACATCAAATTACCTGGTGCCATTGTTGTATAGTCTAGTGCCTATGTTTTATGGCCCACAGTAGCCGATTGACGTTCTATACTCTAGTTAATAACGGCTTATCTTTTGCCTGAAGGAGAAACCGATAAGTTCAAAAGTAAAATGTAAAGAATCAAATCTAGAAGGTAAAGACTTTGTAGAATGTTTATCCTATTTTCTTTATTGAACACTTAGTTGTGGATATAGAAACAGTTTTTCCTATGGTTTGCCTCCATAGTACCATAATTTCTTTTTCACTAGATCGTCGATTTGTTATTACAATACTCTTGAAAGCATGTTGATTTAAGCGCGAAATTTGGGATGGTCGACCAGTTTTCTTCCTTTTGAACTGTGCATCCAGTATTTTATACAAGTTAATAATGCCTTGCACTGTTGATTTAGACAGCGAATACGTAGCAGATATTTTTCTAGCCGAAATTCCCTGTTTATGAGCATTGCCATTATTTCTTTAGTAAACGCGTCCAAAACACATATTATAATATACGTTTCGCTTTGACAACAACTGAGACTAATGTTTTGTTAGAAAAAATAATGCAATTTTTCATCTCAGGCTCTTTTCCGAAAACTTCCATCAGGATCATCCGGTAATAATTCTTCAACGACATTGACTTTATAAATGTGTAATATTTCACCTTCCAAAATACGTACTTCTCATCAAGACTAGGAAAAAGTGTGAGATTCTCTAGTTATGAGTGGAAGAAATAAAGGGTGGTCCAACCATAATGCACGATGTTAATTGTGAGTCACACCTTAACGTCAAGTTTTTTGCCCAACTTAATTTGACATTTCTTTGTTTCAGTGTTTGACAAATTCAACCATGGAGAGGTACAGAATTGAGCAGCGCGTCAAGATTGTTGAAGCCTTTTACGAAAATGGGCGTTCAAATCAAAATGCATTTCGTGCACTTCGTGACTTTTTTGGTCAGCATAATCGACCAAATGTGTCCACAATCGGGAGAATTGTGCGCAAATTTCAGCAAACCGGGTCTGTAGGAAATGTGAAAACACCTGTGCATGCTCGCCCAGTTCGTTCTGCGGAAAACATTGCGGTTGTTCGCGATAGTGTAGCAGAAGAGCCGTCAACCTCGACTCGTCGTCGTGCCCAACAATTGAACATCTCACGAACATCACTGATGCGAATTTTGAATAAAGATTTGAATTTACACGCTTACAAGGTTCAATTGACTCAAGAGCTGAAGCCTACTGACCATTTCAAGCGTCGTCAATACGCCGAATGGTTGGTTGAACAGACAGTGAATGGTGACTACAAAGAAAATCATCTTCAGCGACGAGGCACACTTTCACCTCAGTGGATTCGTTAACAAGCAGAATTGCCGCATTTGGGCAAATGAGAATCCACGAGTGATTGTTGAAAAGCCGATGCATCCACAAAGAGTGACTGTTTGGTGCGGTTTATCGGCTGGCGGCGTCATCGCGCCGTACTTCTTCGAAAATGAGGTCGGCCAAGCAGTTACCGTGAATGGTGTTCGCTATCGCGAGATGATAACAGACTTCTTGTGGCCAGAAATTGAGGACATGGACCTGGACGATATGTGGTTCCAACAGGATGGTGCCACTTGCCACACATCCAACGAAACAATGGCACTTTTGCGCGAGAAATTTAATGGCCGTGTTATTTCACGTCGTGGCGATGTTAATTGGCCGCCACGATCATGTGATTTGACACCGTTGGACTTCTTTCTTTGGGGATATTTAAAAGGAAAAGTGTACGTCAATAAGCCAAGAACAATTCAAGAGCTAAAGGATGAGATAATTCGGCACATTAACGACATTAAACCTCAATTATGTCTCAGAGTCATTGAAAATATGGACCATCGGATAGAGGTATGCCACCGAAGCCGTGATGAGCATTTGGCCGATATTTTGCTTCACACATAATTGTCATAGATCCTTCTATCATAATAAAAAATATTAAGATAATTCTCTGAAAACTTTTTGTTTTATTTACAATTAATATCGTGCGTTTTGGTTGGACCACCTTTTAGTAGCAGAAGAATAGAGAAAAGGATGCACTTTACACGCTGCCAGATCAAACTCTGTGTACATTAACATTCAATATACATATATTCATTGATATACACTCTGCAAAGGTCTCAATTCGACTAAGTAAAGAACAGGCTACTTACTACACACCTTGTGTGTGGTCCGATATCCCAGTTTTGAAACTGGCTCCTATTCTTAATATATTTAAGTTTTTGATCAAATAAGCTATCTTGCGTTATAAGGAACATATATAAGGGGATTCTTAAGACTTTGCTACTGTTATTTTATATTTTTGTTTGCTTCATAGAAGGTTACAACCCTCCTCCAGCAAGATCCATGTTATAATCCGAGATAAGTAACTATTCCGTTCACTTATCCAATGCGAACATGAAAACGGTCTTCTTAATAATGCATCCATCATTTAAATAATCGCATATAACTGTATTCACTTAGAAGATTGACTGTGAACGTTCCCAGAGTCCCGACCCTTCTCCAGTAGCTAGCGTCGATCCTCCCCAGCCGCCGCGCCATGGCGCATTCCAGAAATAGCGTAGCCGTGAAGGGGCAAACGTGAAAATGCAAGTCACTTGAGAAATGAAAGAAAACGAATAACAGGAACTGCGTCTGGAGAGAAAGAACTCAAAGGCTACAAAGGATTAGATCGCATCCTTCGGTCAGACGCTTTGAATCCGAGATTGACTTTTTTGTCTGTAAACAACTTGGCGCGTAAGCGCTCTCCGCTGCCAGCTCGAAACAAATCTAAATATTTAGATAAGTCTATTTGTACACTTCTGACTGTTTTAGACACTCTCGTGCGCGATTATCTCCGCATTTAAATGTGTTTTCGCTTTTATTTCGAGCTTTAGAAATGTCTCCTCGATGACTATGCATATAGTATATTTAGCGGCATAAACCAGTGGCTCTCAAAATGTACGGCATGAGATGATTTCAAACATAGAGCACCTCATATAAATATTTATTTATGTCGTTTAAAAATTAAACATAAAACGTGGGTGATTCAAATATGAGGGATAGTTTACACACTAGAAGATGTTACAATAAGATTTTAAATAAAACATGGTTTTCTGTAGCAAAGTATTGAAACATTTACTGATTTATAACATAGACATTTGGGAATTATGTCTGGAACTACATATCCGATACATAGCCGTCAAGGCTTTGGTGGCACACGTGTATTCTTCTAGCTAAATTCTTTAAGCGGTTTTACATAAATGTGATGGTATTTCATTGAAACAGCGTTCAATTTCAGCCTTAAATACTTGGATGGTCGTGGGATTTTTGGTGTAAACTTGAGACTTCAAAAATCCCCACAGAAAAAAAGGTGTTATGTCGCAAGATCGTGGCGGCCAATTCTGATTACCAAGACGGGAGATGACACGACCAGAAAGAGACCACATGTTTTCAGGAGAAATATCTTACAATTGGGGTGCAAAGTACTGAGTTATCATGTTACGATAACATTCGTCATTTATCGTTAATTACCTACCTCGTTTTCGAAGAAAATTGGTCCAATGTTTTCTTCAGACCACAATGAACACCAAACAGTTGACACGTTGGGGATACATTTGTTTCTCATGAATCATTCGTGGATTCTCTGAACCTCACATTTTGCCTATTAATGGAGCCATCGCCACTAAATCGGCATTCACTTCTTGTTGTTCAATAATCCAATTGGTGATCTCTTTATTATGCATGGTCTGTTGGTAGAAGTTTTTGAGCCAATTGGACTTTATAAGCATGGAAATGCAAATCTTTAGTGAAAGAACGATGAAGTGTGGCTGTTCAAATTTTCAATTCTTGTGCACGATGACGAATCGAGGTCTCTGGACATTAGGCCACACCCCGCAAACTGCCGTTATGTTCTGCTGTGAACAACCAATTAATTGAATCAATCTAATTCTACAATTAACTGAAACCAGTTAATTGTAGAATTAGATTGATTCTACCGAAAATTGGACGCACTCTACGAATCGTAACAACCAAACTTTCACCATTTCGATAGCAATGTGTAACAATAAGGATGCTTTATTCTATCATGTAGTGTTCCATCTCCTATCTGTCTCCTAGAGACATGTTACGATTATTGATCTATCTAGTCATGACAGCCAAAATGGTGCGCATTTCAAATATTCCGCTCTTATTGTAATACTCTTTACATTATTCTATAGTGCACGACCATGTAATGATATTTTCACCTAGTGGACATTTAATTTAAATATTTATATGCGTGTTCGGTAAATTAAACAAAAACACGAATGTAATTCATATATTTATTTTATATCACTCTTTATTATTTTCACTTTTTAAAAACTATTTATTTTTAAATTACGAATTTGAACACATACTTATATCAAAGAAGGAGTAATTTCTTTTTATGCTTTTAAACTTGAAACTTTTCGACCATTACTTGATGCTTACTTGCTGACTAGTTGAGGATTACCGAGGTACTGAAGTTACTTAAGTTACTTGACGGTACATCGGAGATTACTTAGCGATATATCAGAGATTCCTAAGGAATAATTGGTCGTTTCTCTATTTAAAACATTTCTGTTGCTGAGACGGCAGGAATGTTCTAAGAAGTGTTTTTCTCTACGTTTCGCGAGCTGCAATAAATGTGATAAAATACAATGTAGTTTTGAGATAAAGCGCGAGAGGATTTAATTACCTGATAACCGAACTGACTTTGGTATACTCTTTTCTAGACATAACATTCTGTATGTGAATGCCCTGATATAATATTATAAAGTACAATACTATTCTAAGTCTTAATCTAATTATACGAGAAGATTCTATATAACATTTATGTATACAACTGTAAGGCTTTTTTTATAGGTCTGATATTTAATTTATATTGTTTATTAGAAAAAATATATATTTTATTATTGTATATTTAGGAAAATTCTATTAGGTGAGAGTTAAGTGGAAGAGTGTTGCTTGTAGTCTACAAACTGCTTATGACTTCATTAATAAAATCGTTTATTTCTTTTTTTTTTTACTAAAAGCCGGTCACCCCTTTCTGTGGCTCCGACTCACACAGAAGGTACGCTGGTAATACCAGCAATCACTCCTCGCGTCCGCTTGGTTAGTGATTACTGGTCCGAGTCGTGTGCCCTGAGTAGACGTAGCGAGCCGAGAATTACGGCCTTCTGCATGCGACCGGCTAAGATTTCTGCCGAGTTTCGGCATGCCGGTATGCTCTTTAATTCAGAAAGCAGTGTATCTCTCGCTCCACCAAGGGCTCCTATAATCAGTACCTTCAATTTAACAGTATGGTCTGGATAGAGTCTACGGAGTTCGAAGATTAAATCTCGATATTTTGTCCGTTTCTCCTCCTCTTTCAAAACAATGTTACCATCACCGGGTGCCGAGAACTCGATGACGAACATTGTCCTGATTTGATGGTCGAGGAGGACTACGTCAGGCTTGTTGGCTTGTATTTGCCTGACGGTGGAAAACGAATAGTTCCAATATATTCGGCACTCGTTTTCCACAACGGACTCAATATCCCCCGGAGCGTAAGGCAGCACTGGTGTCTCGTCTATCTGATACGAGTGCCTTAAATGATAATAAAGCACCCGCAACGCTGCGTTGTGTCTATGGATATAGGCCGAGACTGCATATACCGGACAAGCCGACAGTAAATGCATCAATGTCTCCGGCGCCCTACGGCAGGCCCTGCAGCTGACATCAGGGACCTCCATACCCATGACACGACTCCGATAGACGAGCGTGTTAAATACACCATCTTGGCAAGCCATGATGAATCCCTCGGTCTCTGAATTTAGCCCGGCTGACCTTAAGAAAGCAAAGGTCAGCCTTTCAGATAAGCCCAGGGCTTCCATATTCCTATAGAAGACCCCGTGCATGGGCTTATCCTTGTGAATCTGCAGAGCTCTTAAATGCTCTGCAGCTTTTACTTGGGCTTTTAACTGAACGGGTTCCAACTCGGTGACAGAGTTGTGATTGGCCCGTTCGGTATCGAAGACGAGACCGAGATCATCGGCTGCTCTACGTGCTGCCTTAAATAAAAATGCTCCTATCCCTGCATGTTCGTGATCCCGGACAATGCAGAGAAGGGGATCCGAACTCCTGATAACTTTACAGGCTCCGTCCAGAACCATCCTGTTATGAAGACACTCCAAACTCAAGAGTCCACGGCCTCCGCGATGTCGTGGGAGATATAGCCGTGGAACGGACGATCTGGAAAAAATCGTTTATTATTATTATTATTACACTTATGAATATCCAGTAGTTTCCATATTTCAATACAGTACCAATGTTTCACTTTTTGCATCCTCCCAGTGCCCTTCTTTAATAGGCTATATTAACATTTTTTTATAGTGTTTGAGAAGCAAATTAGGGCAGTATTTAATTTTTTTTTATTTCAGAGATACGAGGCATATTTTACATGGGAATGAAATCAAACTTTATACTTTACAATTCATCACCTTGAACGAACTTGTGCAATACATTTGCCGCCCGCTGTAATTTATTCACATCATTGTTACACCACCATTTATTTACCATCAAAATTGAGTTATTAGAGTTTCGTAAGCCGAAGCCTCCTCGCTGATTTACACTTGCGAGGGATCAAAAAAAGTTTTTTCGTCTTCTGCCTCGCACGCAATCCAACAATGAGCGCCACCCACCCGCCGCGCCGCGAACCGAAAAACATCCAAATAAACCCTCTTAATATATTAAGTTACAAGTCGCGTAGTGTAGAAATGCACAATAGCCAGCTATTTTGTGTTAGACTGTAAATATGTCGTATATGCATTTGGCACCAATAACACGGCAATTTTCCATGCGTCTGACTGCGGCCCTCGGATCACAAATTCCCGAATTTGGCTCGCTGCGTTCACAGCGTGGGCGGTTACGTGCAATAATTCCTATAATATCATAATTTAAGGGGACATCCTCGTCTAGAATTTTGAAAAAATCAATTTTTTTGTATATTTTCAAAGTTTAGACCTTTAAGAATCTATCCTCCAAATAAATTTTCAAAATTCCAGTTATTTATGGAATTATATCTACTTAGATGACTTTGTCCCCGAAAATCCCGCTCTAAACGAATTATTGAAAGTAATAAAGCCGATATATAAAAATTTGTCTTCAGAAAGCTTATTACATCGATGTTTTTGCTCAGAAACCCAAAATAATAATAATATAATATAATATAATCTATACCTCTCCTACCGTTGTAGGGTGTAGAGGTCCTAGGTGTAAAGGCTAAATACACATTTATTTAAACAATTAGTCTAAATACTACAATTACAGTGACTTAAATAAGTACACCATTCCGTGTTAAATATAACTTAAAAGTACTTCTACAAGTTCATCCCACCCTATCTTACTGTGCCCTTATATCTAAACTCCACTCTATTTGTGGTGCCCCTGTCATTTGTCACTTCACTACCCCTTCCCTTATACACTCCTTTTTTCTCCTCTTTCTCATTCCAAACCTATCACATATCATGAACACCTGACTTCCCTTCACTTACATTTGCTTCCCCATTTTCACGGTTTTCTTCACTATTTTATCATTAGTCTCCATCTAACCTTGTCCCTTGCTGTAATTTCAGCCTGCCTCCATGTGATTCCTCTTGTCTTCATTATCTTCGCCACTTCTCCGTCCCACGTCATCCTTGGTCTGCCTTTCTTTCTCTTTCCAATGGCTTTTGCTTCCCATATTTTTCTTACTTGTCTTTCTTCGCTCAATCTATTCATGTGCTCCCAGCACCTCAGCTGAGCCCCCTCTATGACTTTCTCGATGCTTTAGCTATCCAATTTTTTTCTTATTTCTGCATTTCTTATTTTATCCATTATCGTAATATTTGCTACTTTTCTGAGATACTTCATTTCTACTACCTGTATCTTTTAAAGTTGCCTCTCTGTCAACACCCATGTTTCGCATCCATACAGTAGCGTCGGCAAATATACAGTTTTATAAATTGACATTTTTGTTTTAT
The DNA here is from genome assembly GCA_037954035.1 of Rosalia funebris. Classification (NCBI taxonomy): domain Eukaryota; kingdom Metazoa; phylum Arthropoda; class Insecta; order Coleoptera; family Cerambycidae; genus Rosalia; species Rosalia funebris. Next base: position 41,723,121 of record JAZFAV010000015.1, read on the forward strand.
TGCTAATTTCTGTTTTACTAATAAACCCCATTTTCATACTATGGAAAATCTTTGTCGTTGTCGTTATTCCCAAAATCATAATGAATCGTTAAATTCATTGATATTGACTTTTGCACCAAAACATATACATGCAGGAACACGGAGAATTTAAATTGAAAATTATATAGCTCTGTGCAATTTCAATGAAGGCCTTTTATCAATTTTAAAAATTATGAACGTCATGGCAGTCACTATTGGTCCAGAAGCCAATATGTTCGCTATCAGATGGAATGAAATTCGGATTGAGCGATCTGAGCTACGAGCTTCTGAGCTAGAACTGCTCGTCTAGCAGAAATAACTTCGGAAAATTTACATTTTGAAGTAGAAAAAGGCCCATTGTATGGATCAGGAATCGTCGATTAACGAAATGTAAGTATAATGCACCATTATATAACTTAGACTGCCTGAAACTTTACTCAAATTTTTATATACATTTTTCTCGAAACAACTGTTTTATCACGATTGATATGATAACTCAAGTTCTAATTAATCGATTTACTTGACATTTTTACCTTTTTTATTATTTTTAAGAAATTAAAAACTGAAAAAATAAGGACAAAAAATTATTTTTATTTTTCAAACAGTCGCCATTTTACAAAAAAAAATCCTTTTCTGTGAGGTAGGAGCTATGACATTTTCACTAATTAAGAATATTTTTTCTTTTTTTGTTTCAGATGACTAGAGGGGTTGGAATTGTGTCAACCAGGACGCGCGCTTCTTTGTTACCTCCCAATTTACCAGCCTGTAACATTTTTAATTTTTAATTTTTTTTTTTTTTTTAATTTTTTTTTTGCATACTTAAAATATCAATAAATATCTGGTACAAAAACTGTACCAGATGCAGAAACTGGTCTGCAAAATGATGTGATTTAACACAATTGGACTTTTTTCTTTGAGGTTATGTCATGGGGAAAGTGTACACCACCCAGCCAGCAACAATCAGTGACCTCGAAGCAAACATTCAACGTGTTATTCGGAAAATAGAGTCAGTTTTATGTGTCCATGTTATGGATACTTTTTATAAACGAATAACATCATGCCAGGTGAATCGAGGCGGCCATTTGAACGATATTCCATTTTATGTTGAAGAATAAAAAACCTTAGTCAAATAGTATTAGTTTTATTCACAAATTACATCCTATAATTCCAAATAAGGCACCCTATGCAAGGTAGTTTTCACGTTTCCTGTTATTACAGCATATAACCAATGCATAAATAATTGTAATTTTTAATAAAATATAGACCACTACTTAAATCTAATAAACTACATATGTATTATTATTCAAATCAATAAAGGTCATTTCAGCACAGTTTATAATACCCAGTGTAAAATTAGATTTTTATGACTTCCGTGATTTGTTTATGAATCTGACGATATTATTCGGCAATGGTCCAACTGCTGACCCCTGTGGAAGTTCTGTGATAACTTAGGTTGTCTAGAATAATTCAAGAACACCTACCTTTTAGCCTGACCTTAACCTAAGATGGCATAACCTAATGCATTGATTTTGTTCAAGAAATAGCCTTTAATTATCCATAATCTGGTAGCCTGCACACATTTGTTTATGCGTCATAGAGTTCAATAGGGAATTGATAGCATATAGATTCTAGATGCACTAGTTACTGAACCAATTAGTGCGATGCGGCCAGAAAGACCAATAAATAGCAGCATTTAGATGTTAATTGGTGAATAAATTACGGCGCATTTGATTCGGATGTAGGACTCGCGCAACATCTGCCACACGTCCCCAACTTACAGTACCTATGTTCTACACGAATAAATATTTTGAGTTCAGTGCTTGTACTATTGGGCTGAAATCGCCTAACGGCGCATAGAATGCAACTTACACGACGTTGATTGGAATTTATCGGCATCCGAACATCGTATTTTCGTATTCGAATCTAGTGCACCAGCTATCGGACACCGATGTGCAGTTTTTTGTTACTTTCCGCCGGCCGTAAATTTACATTTGGAATTGATTTCTTGATTCGCACACTGACCTACGCGATAGGATTTAAAGGTAGAATGAAAGGAGCGCCCTCGGTCGCATATAAATTCGCCGGGGGAATGTATAAATTTTGTTTACCGGCTGGAGCTTCCGGCAGGAAGTATTTTTTATCGGCTGTCCCATCGCCGTTATTGGCCGAATTTATTGGCAGTTTGGTTTGATAAATTTGCGAGATTTTGAATAGCGCGCGGCCCTTGATGATGCCTCGCTTTGCATAAAGAACATCCTGTTGGAATAATGAGGTATCGACTAGCTTTTATTTTTCTCCAGGCTTCCAATTTAATGTCCAAAACATAACCTATTTTATGTTGCTTTATGGGCAGGATATGTCTAAAAATTAAGAAATCAAACGAATAAACTCACAACTTATTTATGGACACATTTAAAGAATTGGCCATGAATTGCAGTGATAATAAACCAAAATAATGGCTACGATACGTGGATGACATTTTCAGCTGATGGCCCAATGGAAAATCATCTTTGAATGTTTTCTTCGTTCATTTAAAGGCAATTGTGCTACATGTCCTGGATGTTTTAGTCAAACGTGCAGCAGACAACAAACTGGCCCATGAAGTACATAGGAAAAAGACCCACATTGACCCACATCATCCACCACAGCAAAATAAGTCTTAGCAAGAATAAATATAAATAACGAAATATCTATAACATATGCCACAACCAGGTAACCAAAGACGATGAAACGCCAACTACACATGCCCTGTGTTGCCGACGTAACAGATAGGCTCAAGAAGACACCATCAAAGAAGAAAATTGGTGTTACCAAAGATATAGAACCGTTGGAAAAATCCAGGGGATTCTACCCTCAGACAAGGACACCAACATTGTTATGATGCTATTATGAGAAAAGCTACATTGGATAGACAGGAGGGTATAGAACTGTAGAATCAAGGAACATCAACGTAATACGGGATTTGGTTACACTGACAAATCAACAGTTGCGAAGCATGTCCTCAATAACAACAACTACAGGATAGATTACGATAGCGTCAAAGCGCTGTACAAACGTTCAAGATGCTACCCGATAATTATCAGGGGATCAAAATTATTGAAAATAGAAATAATGGGATACAGGCTGAGCAATACCTGAAGTTTGACTTTACCACAGATGCACGAGCAATTAAATTTTGGCCAGTAAGCTAGAACGGTCAGTGAACAAAACAATTACTCAAGCAGTCACATCATAAATGTTGATCAAACAAGTGAAGCAAAACTTAGGTATATATAGTGAGGGATAAAAGATGACATAAACAGTCTTTGGAAACCTTCTGGAGAAACTGACACCATAATCAGAGAAACGTCATGATAAGCGGCAATACTCGAAAGAAACCAATACATTAGGAACTCACAAGAACCCACGATTGGATCAACTGAAACAGTTTTGTTTTCCACATAATCTGTATGTGATTAACTTTAACCCTAAACATAAACTACATTCGTCCTATTTTGTATTTAATCAAGAACCTACATAAACGACAACGATATGCAAGAACTACAAGTCAATGATGTAATTGTTCATAATTCATTTGAACTGTCGCGAGATGGAGTTTTGTTTATACTCCAATCCATCTCTAAATTCCTTAAACATTAAGGATAAAACAAATTAAGCCAAGACAGCTACTCTCCCGGCTATATGCCGTCGACGGGCACTGAATTATATGGCGAAATTTGCCGTATTTTGTTCTAACACAGAACGAAAATATAATGATTTAGGTTGCTCGAAAATCACAAAGAATTTGCAAAGCGTCTTCTATCGCAGGATACTGCTAACTACAAACCTGTTTCGACCTTATTGAGTCTCGTCAGTGTAGTGTAAGCGAGTATGCCTTTGACAATATGAGGCTTCACATCTCATTGACACCGCTACGTTCTACAGTGCAGTGCAGTGAGTCCTAATAGTCCTCTGCAACGTGATTTGCTTTGGTAATATGTCTGAATCTTGAATATTGACCAAATATAGACGCTGACTAAATACTTTTAATTCATGACAATTATTTTAAAATTCACGACTACCTTTGGACCAAAATAATGGGGAAGAGAACATACAGATATAAGTTAGACACAAAGCTCCCCTCACTTATATGAAATTTCTTCGCAGTCGCTAGAGTTTTTCCCTATATCTTTAAAACTACTTCCATCTTGTCGTCCAACAAGTATACAGACTTTTTCGAACTCTCTGTTAGCGTTTAATATCAGTTTTAAATATTGTTAACGGTGCTAGCTAAAAGAGTGTAAATGCTTATTTGGAAACATTTTAAATAAACTGGGAGAAATACAAGAATTTGGGTAGAAATATGAGGAATTATTTTATTAAAATTTGAGGATTTATATGAAATTTTAAGTATTTTAGGACGAATCGTTTCATAATTAGTCCTACGAAGCACAGTTATTTAATGTATTATACATAATGAAAATTAATTATTACCTCAATACTATAAGATATAATAATTATTTTTAATTAAGCACATTTATTTAAGTAATAATTTTTCTATGGATATCTGCTCATTTAACAGCCTCTTTTATTAATGCCAAGAATTTGTGGTTGTACAACATACGACAAAGTTTGTGGAAGCAATACCAATACTTAAATTGCCAACTGCTATAAGTGGCCTTAATGTCTATGGATATATTTTTAAATAAATGTAAATCCTCTGGATAATACTGTTTCTAGTCGTCTATAACATAATTGTTTTAAATTGGAGTATATTGTGACGTGGGTGTCACAATATACTAAAATTTTAGACTTCAGAGATAGTCATCGAAATTAGTCCAGCGTGATAACTCTTTTAAGGTAGAAAACTGGGGAAGGTGTGGTCCACGCTCACCTCCGGAAGAGGGAATTGCTTATTTGCCTCTACCTCCGCTAGAATGCCATGATGTTGAATAAAGCCCAATGATTGCCCATGTTCAAAGCCGTTCTCAAATCTTTCCCTTCTAGATATAAATCACAAGAGGTCAAGCTGAATGCAGTTTCTAAGACTAATATATATGTAGTCATCATCGGACTGGTATTGGTTAGATATATCGATTTCTATGCATACCCCAATGCTGTAGTTGTTTGGATAATTCCTTGACACCAGTCAGTATTGGCCTCAAAATAGGTATATCTCCAAAAGTGGTCCTGGGGTTTAATCTCCATGACCTCCCAATAATATGATGGCAATACTGTAATGCAGTATACCAGATATTGGATCTCAGACGATAGTTTCAACATTGTGTTTTTTGCATCTTCAAAAAGTCCAGCTTAATTTTCTTGATGTAGATTTCACAGCCGCAATATTAGGTAATCTCTCTCTTTCTAATATCCATGAAATGAAACTTTGTTGTGATGACTTTTTATATCACGTGTTTTCCAAAAAAAATATGTATCTTGTCTTTATATTATATGGCCACAATTCGAACGTCCAAGGCATACCAGATTTATACATATAGTTGTTGGGACAGTAGCAAAAGGCCTTCAAAACCAGTAATTAAAAAAATTGGCAGAAACATCCAATATTTCGGCATAACAATATCAATCAAGCTCGTGAAAATATCATAGAATCAAAGCAAGCCTAGAATATATACCGAGGAATAGGCAATACGACCATCAGTTTCTATATTACTTCTGAAGAAGCGAGCAGAACAACAAATGCAGAAAGATCACACGTCAATATATTGTTTACTGGACTTGAAAAATTATACCAGCATAAGTTGCATGTTATATGTTAACTTTATTATAAAATACACAGCTGGTGTTTGCCCTATAACTACTCCATATATTCAACTATATTAATTACCTAATTTTCTCCTGAAATGGTCCACCGCTTTCAGGCGATTATGATGAAAATCTGAAAATACACAGCACACCATGATAAATTCATTTCATTAAGTTAGGCGAATGCAGGTGCTGTATTCCTGGGGGCAGGCGCTCCTAGGGACCGGTCACGTTCTTTCAAGGTAACACTGAAACGAGGTCGAGTACGTTATGCAGTCCTGCTGCGGCTACGGTAGCAGCAAGAATAATATTTATTGCCGGAGAGTACCGGCGAATTGTCTGCATAAATTGCTTTAGTATGTAAAGGATGATAGTGTACGTGAATATCTGAAGCTTTATCCAAATAGAACAACGTCCAATTAATTAATATTAAATACGAGTATGATAGAGGTCTCACACAATTCGTTTGAAAAGGTCTGAAATAAGTGAAATATTTTTAATAGTATGCACTGTTGGACAATGTGTTTAGACACGTTGATTTTATGTTTTTCTTGGGCATATTTTGATGTACAGATGACATAGATGACACTGTTAAAATTCCGTATATGGCGTCATTGATTATTTGTTTAAATAGCAATTATATGTTTCTCCTGCAGAATATTGTTGACCAGCTCCTATTGACTACAGTTGTTTTTCATATTTTACATTTATTTTACATTACATTACATTATGGTATATGGATTTGGGCCTCATCAGCCACTGATCTCATGGGTAGTCCCTTGGCGATCCCCTCTTATCCGGATCATTATCGAAAAATGGTATCCCATATAAGGAGCAATTTAATCACATCCACCGCCTTAAGTCTCGCCTCCTCTAGGTTAACAGGGGTCCCTAATATAAGATACCTCTTCTCCTTCAGGGCGGGGCAGGTATAAAGAGGTTTCCTCGTCTTCTTTACAGTATCTGCAGGCCGGGCGGTCAGTCAGCCTCGGCTTGTGCTTATATGCACTCAGAGTACTATGGGGGCCCGTTATGATTCCCACCAGGATTTTGGCTTTGTGCCTGTTCAATTTAATGAGTTCTTGAGCCCATTTCTAAATCTCTGAGTATTCGATGAAGAGTTTGGTTATTCGACAACCCGTTACTATTCTCCATATTTTATTGTGCTGGTCTCTTGCCCAGCCATTGATGCGGTCTCTGATCAGATTCCGACCTATTCCCACTGCAGGTTCTGATCCATAGAGGTTTTCCCTGGTCCCTAGTCTGGCAAGGTCATCTGCAATTAGATTTCCTTAATGCCATTATACCCAGGTATCCATAAGAGTTTCACCGGTCCCTTCTCTGCTAAGTGGTTCAATGCTTCATAGCAATTATAGACCAGCTTCGACTTTGTCGTTGTTGAATTCAGGGCTGCCAATGCCGCCCTGATATCCGAGCAGATACATACCTTCTCCTGGGTCCGATTTTGGTCGGCCCCCAAAACACCGTATGTAATTGCAACTAGCTCGGCCTAGAGTGCGGTAGCGTATTTGCCCAGGGGAAAGGTTTTACCTACCCCATCGCGTCGCCTATAGACCCCCGCACCATCTCTATTCCCACTCTTGGCTCCATCCGTGTACCAGATGTCTGCATTGAGCGGTAATCCAGCTCGACCCTCCATCCAGTCGGTCTTACTGGTGAGGGTGATCTTATATTTCTTGTCAAACAGGAAGTGGACAGCCGTACTGTCAGAGGGCATCCATAGGAGTCCCTCCTCAGCTAGTTCTCTTGAGAGTCTATTCAGGTCCCTTACCTTCCTATTCATGTTTCCCACCCTGTGCATTGCCTTTACGGCTTCCGCTTTCAGGGTGATATCAAGAGGTGGTATTCCCGTCAGTATCCCCATCGCCTCGATCGGTGTTGATCTTTGGGCTCCGGTTATACTTCTTAGAATCAATCCTCCTAGCTTGTTAAATCGGTTGGCTTCCGACTTTAAACAGGCTCTCTTCCACCAGACCAGTGCTGCATACGTCAGTCTGGGTTTGAGAGCCTAGTGTTTGTTTTAGAAATAAACACTAAAAAATATATAATGATAATAATTCTGTGGTTGTATGAAAAACTCTATAAATACTGTCATATTAAGAATACTACTTAAAGACATAAAATATTATTCATAAACTCCTTTCTGTAATCTCGCTGCTTGTAATGACAGTAGACTATTAATATGAATTGTAAGAATAAAGGTCCCAAAGTTTGTTCCTTGAGGAAGGCAATATGTCACATTTCTTGTATCATTAGTTACTCCATTGAGATTTTCAAATTGTTTGTTATCATTTAGACAACTTATAAAAACCTGAATATACCACAGCATTTTACAGTCTCTAATAGTTTTTTTTTTCTATTACACATAATATTCAATTAGATAAAGAAATAATAAAATATTGGCTAGCTTTATTGAATTGTTTGCCAAGTTGACTAAATAATGTGTTTGAATTTTATAGTAAGAATTTTATAGAAAAACGTGTTGAGTTGCTGGACGATTTTATCCAATAGATATGTATCTAACCTATTTATGTTTCGCAGCGATTAAGTAAACAAGGTAATACAAATGCACATTTATTTCCAACGAGATCTTAATATGAAGAATTATTAATGGCTGTTAAAACCTGAAACCATGCATCTATTTATAATTTCTGAGTAATCAACTTATATTCAAATGGTTTTTCTGTCCTAAAAAGCAAATCAAGTACCTGCACCAAATAAGGCCACGCTAAGTTTTGATAGGCTAAGTATAGTTCATCAAAATTCTACCAAATGTCATTAATAATATCTTGCTTGAAGTGATCTAATAACTTGTTTACTTTCATCCTGCACTTGAAGTGATTCATATGGTAAACTTTTATATTTTAAAATTTATTTTTTAGAAAACAGTGCTATTCGCCTTATTAGAAACCCCTATGTCCTAATAAGGCTAAAAGTTGGATAAAAGGCATGAAATAATAGAACAAAGGTGCTTAAATATATTGTTTTATTACAAATACACCTACTTATAGCTAGGGAATATTATGATTTGTACTTTTATTTATAATTTTAATTTTCGTAAAAAATAAGACATTGAATATTCCTAAATCTGACATTCTTGACAAACAAAAGTTACCTTGTCGCCTTTACGCAACCCTACGCATTCCTCATGAACATATCGTGAACACATTACGCACAATCGCATATCGCGCATTACATCTTTTTCACATATAAAGCAGTACCAGCTTTCCTCAGTTTTCTTTAATATTTTACTTCCAGCAATTTTTGATAGTTTTGTTGGTCGGTCGTTAAATAAGTCCTTCATGATAATTTGCGCTGTAGAATTTAACGCTTTTCGCCTTTTCTGAGCAGTGGCGGCAGTTTTAATTTCAGGTGTGGAAAGTATTTTCATGAAACTTAATTTAGACGCGCCACTAGCTTCTGACGTAAATGGCCCAGGATTCTGCAGAATAATTCGCTCAGATGCAGCCAGAGCCTCTTATTCTTCTCGATAGGTCGCTGGCTTTATAATAGGTGCATAATTTTCCTTTTCTTTATTGTGTAAATATGACTGCTTTACGTATCGTGACAGTGGGATATCGTCAGACTCTGAAAAATTATCTTCGTCAGACGTTTCTTGATCATCACTTTCATCGAATGGAACATTATTTGAGGTTTTTTTCAGAGAATCACGAACTCCACTTATGGAAGGTCTTTCTTTTCCCAAATTTTGATCTGGCCTTTCAGATAACGTGCTAGATGCAAAAGCGCTTTCAGGAATAATATCACGGTTGAAGGGATAAATTCCTGTGGCACGAAAACCTGCTTATATATTGTTTGCTGACATTGCTTTTGGATACACCTTACTTATAATTTCGCCAAATCTAGTACGTGTTACTTTTTTGTCCGAATACTGAGTGTAATAACTCATGATTTCATTATCCCAATAGTATTCAAAACTTCTAAACACACTTTTATCAAGTGGCTGTAACTCATGAGTAGTATTACTAGGTAAGCACAGTAATGTTATATTATGCTTATCAGCTGCGGTGACAATATTGGCATCTAGGTATGAAGCAGCTCCATCAAAAATAAAGAGAATGTCCCCAGGTGGTTTGTATTTGCCAAAGTGACCTACCCATGTCTCAAAAATTTCTGGCCACGGAGAGTTCGTCGCGGAATGTTATATTCCTTAGATGCTCTGTTCACGGACATTCCAGTTTTAACGCTGTACGTAGCCTGTTGCAGTTAGCCACAAGACCATAACGTTCTTTTTCTAGGCAACATCTTGGTAGGTTTGTGCCTTGAAATAAAAAAAAAATTATGTACAAATTTTAATTAGAAATCCTGCACAATAGGTGTTCCTATTAAGGCCAACGTTCCTAATAAGGGCAAGTGGCTTTATTGGGAACAAGTTGCCCTGGCTTTATAACGCACATCTAACTTCAAAAAGTCACAAGGCGGTTTAAATGTTTTTATGACTGGATAACAGTAAATAAATACAGCAGTAGTCTGTATGTACTTACCTGATTATATACAGATAAAAATATTGTTGGATGAAAACGTTTTATAACGAGTAAAATAAAAAAACAGCACTATTCGATTTTATAAGAAAGACGCCATGGAAGAGAATGTGTCTACTGCGCCATCTGTATGCACTTCAATTAAGCCGTGTTTATACCAACAGACTCCACGTCAGCAACGTGTTGAACAGCGGGAAGCTGTAATCTGAGACTTTCACCGTTTGTCAAATAAAGGCACTTGGCCTTATTGGGAGCCATGGCCTTATTTGGTCTAGGTATCTTATAGTGATTGTTATGACCAAATTTATTAAAATTATTAGACATTAGATGTCTGAAAAATATGTAAAATTTTTCAAGAGGGTTAAATTGTGAAGGATTTCGTTAACTACGAATTATCTTACTATACACTTACTAATAACATATTAATCTTATCAGGAATGTACCTAATTATTAAATAATGAATTTAATAATTGAGTGCATTATCGATTATGTTACTACTACATTAATACTGTTTAAATGATAATTTTCATTTTTAGTAAGGACTAAGTCCCCTCGTTATATGAATAATTGTTAATAAATATCGAAGATTATCTGAATACCAATGTAGCCCATTTATTACTTATTAATTCGGAAGAACATTCATATTAGGATGGAATCATAATATTTAATTGAAAAACTCGATAATACAAGTACTATTTCAAATATCATGGCGAAGAATTATATTGCATTGTTCACAAAGTATAAATATTTTCTAGACTTGCACTATCACATACTCGTACATAAAATATATACCAATATTTCATTAGCGCAATAAAGAAATTACCTATGTATATTAAAAATTAAAATATGATAAATTGTATTCTATTTCAAATAGGTATGTTCTTCCAATATATGTATAATATGGGCAGTAAAAGGTGAAAAATTGAAATAAAATTTATACCAAAAGTGGCAAAGTTTACACCAGATGTCGTGTGAATTTTACTCCATTTACTAGTATGAAAATTCGCACCAGCCAATAGTAACATTCTACCACGGCCTTATCGTGTCTATTTCCCACAAACTAATGTGTTCTTATATGTACCCCGTTTTGTGAGACACTGGTGTCAACTTTTAAACCACATTTCAGACAGTGTGATATTACCAAGAAACTAATGAATTTTTTATAGCCATCGTTGTCCAATAACCCAAATACATACAATAATAAACAGTTTTGAAACCTTAAAACGGACTTTTCCGCACGTAAAACATCTCTATCTCGAAAATGAGTGGCCGAGAAAAGATAAACCAACACATAAATGAAGAATATGTGTTTAATGCCACAGTTTTACTTTTTTCAAATTGTTCACCTTCGTGCTTTCTCATGACCCATGAACAGGGTAGAGTGTGTCCTATCCACCTCAAAATCAATAGATGTCGTCTGGTAGACGTTCCTAATCAGAATCAGTCGAAACCCGATCGATCCGACACGATTCAATTGAGTGATCGTGCTAACAAAACAAATTTTTCAGGTAGTCCACCATTGTGCTTTCTCATGACCCATGAACATGGTAGAGTGTGTTTTATCCACCTCATAATCAATAGGTGTCGTCTGAGAGACGACGTCCCCGATCCGAATCAGTTAAAACCCGATCGATCCGACACGATTTAGTTGAGTTATCCTGCTAACAAGAATAAATGCCGACGACAACGACGACACACACACAGCAAACAATTTTTAAAAACAATTTTTTTTTTGGTTTTTAGACCGAAAAACGAAAAATAAACTCAAAAAAAAATTTTGTTTTTTCACTTTTTCTTTACACGATTACGTTACTTTTCTGCTTATAGTGCCGAAACGTAATAAAATGTGTGTAAATAACAACTTTATAGTGTGCAATGTGTGGGATACTAAAACGACAAATTGTCGTTTATGTTGATATAGCCTAAATTAGTCCAAATATAGTCCAAATAATAATTGCTCCAACACTTAGCAATTATAATTGACTGGACTTTGGGGATGTACAGTAATGGACTTATATTTCTCTGTCATTAAATTCACATTCTCAGTGCCACACCACATGTGTCTTATCGTTGATTGCGGCAAGGTCATGAAGATCCTTAGTCTAGTAATTATCGCCCAAAATCTCCTTCGAAGCGATTTCATCTAAGGAATCCTCAATTAAGCCGCATCTGCACGACACTAGACGTGCACGGTGAAGTTGTCGATATCTGAATTTATTCACACGCTACAGCTCGTTAAGGGAGCCCAATTAGGTTCAATGTGTAATTTTTAAATTCAAGCCTGCGTAAGTATTGGCTGAACATGATCATATCTAAAAATTAAAGTAAATTTAAATCGCCTTATAGGATGTTTGATAATGAAACAATTATATATATTTTGCCGAGCAAGTCACGTAGTGAGAAGGTAACTAAGATCGTTGTATTCATCTTCTGATGATGACTATTTGATTATCGAAATCTGCAGTAAATTTCGCATAGTGTTTTGTGGAATATTATATTCAATTTCTTGTCGTTGCATGAAAAGTTCAAACTGAACCATTCTACAGAGAATATAAATCATTGTTAGATAAAATGAGAATAATACGCTAACAAAAGTATGTAACAATATAGATTCTAAAGAAGAAATTGTCTTCTGTAGGTAAGTTGATCATCTCCCTAAACTTTTTGTAAAATGTACGTATAGTATCTAACAATGTGCTGGCGATTTTTGTTGTATGTATTCTGTTGAGATACTTCATTTTCTAATATTTGTTTTGATTTATTTAAAGAGTGAACAATACATAGTATTCCTACATTACTTATGCAATATCCTTTGTACTTCTTAACATAATTAGATAATATCAAAATATTTAATTGGGTATTCTAATATAAATCATGATCTAGATGAGTTGATCCAAAAATTGTATAATATTGTAACGAATTTACTAGAAAGTTCTTTATTTTGAACACTTATTTACAAATCAACTATGTACAAGTCCAACTAACTAACTAACTTTCTTTCTACTTTAACTTTATAAACTAACTTTCGTACTGTATTACACAATGTCACTTTCTTCGCACCGTATCGCTCACTATCGCGGTCCAGATTTAACTAACTATTGGCTGGACGATACAATTCTTATATAGGCAGTAGGACGTCTCTCCAAACGTTTCTAGATAAAGAACTTTGGCGAACCTTCTAGTATAGATGGAAGTCAACTGCACACGCTCTTGAGTTAGTTAGTCCAACTAACTAACTAACTCTCTTTCTCCTTTAACTTTATAAAGTAACTTGCGCACTGTATATCACTTTCTTCGCACTGTATCACTCACTACCGCGGTCCCTATTCAACTGACTCCTGGCCGGACGACACAACTTTTATGTAGGCAGTGGGACATCTCTCCAGACGTTTCTAGATGAAGAACTTTGGCGAACCTTCTAGTATAGAACGCACTGGAAGTCAACTCCGCATGCTCTCGATGGTATCGAATATTCCCGGCGTTCGCGACAATATTTTTTTATCCTAGACTTAATAATTTCACAATATGCTCCAATTACTTTCAAATCGTTACTCAAGGGTTGTTAATATGTGTTCTCACCCCATACCTAAGATATATCTTTCAAAAGTCATATTCATCTATACTCATTAACCCTAGTCAAGTCATATATTCGATGGGAATGGAAATAACTCAAAACTGATTTAAAATCTTTAGGGCTAAAGTTAGCATTGTTAAACACCAGTAAATAAAAGACAAATAATAGAGGCGATACTAGGCCAGACTGAAAGCTTCAATCTCTTATCCAGAATGATTCATAATGCTTCATCATAAGGGTGCTATTTCCTCAATCGAACGTTACCAAAATTATTAGAAATTATTTAATTCCAAACAAACATAAAATCGACTGGGTTTTTATTTGTTTGACAGTCTGATTATTCTGGTTCTAAAGCTTTACTCTAGAACTAAAGCTCTAGACTTTTTCCAAAAATTGCGAATATTTCTGAAAATATCTGTTGAACAGGAGACGGCAGATCGTCTCCTTAAATCCAAATATTGATTTGATCTAGCAGTCATTACTTAAAGCTGGTTTCTAGTGAGAATATCATATTCTTGAATCTGCAAATTTATGACGTCTTTCTATAAATAAAATGTTATTGCATTTTTGTCCCCAATTTCTGTCATGATACCAAAACTGTTCTACCCAGAAATGATTTTCACTTAAAAAAATGTTTCAACACAAAAATCGACTTCCTTCCCCTACAACTTCAAGCTTACAGGGAGGAAGATTATATATAAAGACAAAGGCAAACACACCCATGCCCAAGGAGGTGTGCATTGAGACTCGAACCCAAGCATATACTGAGACTCCAACAGTGGGCCAAGTTCACCATGCCGGACTACAATACGAATGACATTATCGCAGCCACTTCTATAGAAGGATACAATAGGTCGCCCATGCATGTAGTGACCGAAGAGCAACGTACTGCATTTTTACAGCTCCGCCTCGGAGAATGGACCTGAACGACCATCGTATTACATACATTACATAAGAGCTACAGAGAAATGATGAAGCAACTTGTACTCTTGTTTTCACCTCATGACTACAGTTCTTTCAGTTACTAAATAGTCCATATTAAGTTTTCAATCAAAATCCGAAAATAGATTGTCTACCATCTGCAATATGGTCTAGAAATTCAATTTTGAGTTACTCCAAATACAACGCTTGTGGGAATTAAAGCCACCAAATTAGAAAACGCTTTGCTTCCCACAACAGTAGTTAGTCTCTCCAATCCACAATCACCCGTTATACTTATTCTATCAATCCAAGATACGAATGGAGAGAGCATTCGATTTTGAAAGCTCTCCTTCAGCGACTATGTGATGATATTGCCCTATGTATACAGACAGATACTAAACTTCATTCTCACTAACAAACTTGATTCTGTTCCTTTCGCCAAACCATCTGTGTCGGTGCTTTATTCGTATTTTACGTCGAAAGTTCGCCACATTAATTCCTGATTCCCTTTGATGTGTATCGAAAACATTCGTATGTAGTGCAGTAGTAAATCTGGGCGAAGGAAATAAAGCAAAAAAAAAGAGTAAAAAGTTAAGCTTTCGTAAGTTCATTTATTTTCCGGTCCAGTGACCGGAAGATCGCACACATTTCAGGTTTAAAGCAGAGATGGTTTCAGGATCATACGTGTGAGGCCCACACACGTCATATATTGTTCGGTATGGTGCAAAACAATAGATTAATTATGTACCAGAGACTAGATTTGTGCAAAGTGTGGAATTATATATCGTCATTGACAAGAAGCTAGATAATATTAATTGTATCCTGGCATTTTAATGGCCTAGGAAAGAGAATCGCTTTCAGTATGAAAACCGTTCAAATAGACTGTTTTTGAAATATATTTAGATCTATATATGTAAATAGGAGCAAAACTATGTTCACAAAATATTCACCTAAACCGCACTCCAGAATTCAGAAGACGGCTGAAGTTTTTAATTATATTTCAAGTTGAATTGATGAAACCATGGATAATCAGATCTGTTCCTGGCGCGGAGCTAGTGGAATGAAGTACTTACTCTCACGGCCGAAAAATAGATGGTATTCGTCTGTAGGGGTATCTGTGATAATACCATTAGCACAGCAATTGAAGATAGTGTACATTAGATCCAATATTGAAAATGTATGCTTTAATTCGGATCCCCAAGTAAGACTGTTTGACACCTCTCCCATGTTTCATTCTTACCTCCAAGTGGAACCTTCTCAGTAGCCTAAGATTTTAGAAAAAGATGATCTATGTATCTACACTAAAGGCATGCCCAAAGAAAAAATTGAGCATAAGTTAGGACACAGGTAACAAAGATAACATATCTTCTACTCACACTCTTAAAAAACAGCAAAATAATAAGCGATTCATATCTCCTACGAATACGTAAAAGTATATAGGGTTTGTTCCATAGAATATTGATGATACTATAAAGATAATTCTAGAATACATTTCAGAAGAACATTGAAAATGAACCCATGATGGTCCAACAAGACGCTCAGTGTTTATAAGAAACTGATCATAGGTATACACTTGTCGAGATCTAACACATTACATGGATATATTCAGTTACAGAAATAATTTGTTTATACTGCTTGGCCTATCTTATTTGATCTATCTGTCTAAGAGAGACCTTTGACACCAAATAGAAATTATAACTAGAATGTTCCCTCTCCGGCGGTACTTTTATCTTACAAACGGCATACCGCCATGCAGCTGTTGAACGGCGCCCTCCTTTAGTATACGGGGGATACTTCGTATGATACCATACATGCGCTATGTGCTATTTAGCTAATTCTCGCTGGACGACGTTACGGGATATGGAGGGAAACTTAGGGGGCGGAGCTTAGAGTTGTAATTTATGTTCGATGCCTTTGTAGACAAATTGGAGATACAACACAAATATCATGTGATACTCGGTCCGCCTGAAAGGTATAAGCTTCCGACGATGTCGCGACGTCTGATTGGTTGTACTTGCTAGCCAATCAGCGACCACGACGTAACCAGAACAGGATAATAGGTGGCCTCCCGAGGTACCAGACTTCAGTTTTCTCCATCTATCGCTGCAAGACACATCTAACAAGAGTGTTTTAGATTAACCCAAGTTTTGTTTCCAATATTTGTGCTAGTTTGTTGACAACTAGCTGATGCTCTAACAAGCGAATAAGAAAGTTCAACAAAACTTTATTTACTAAATGACTGTTTTCGTGTGTGTCACGAAATTTTTAGGTCGATGTACGAAATGCTTTTCGTTCGAATTTCGGACATTACATTTTGACAAAATCAATATAGTAAATCGACCCTTGCGAACAATGTGGTAACTTCTGTTTTTTGATCCGAAGCCTCTAGAGGCATGCTCCAGAGGTGCCATCGAATGAGCGAAGGGGCGGCGCAATATTATCGCGATTTACTTACTCGTAATAATTATTCTACAAACAGAAGAAAATTCTATTCGTCAGTCATTTATTTTCATCTTGAAACATGATCAATGAATATGTAAATATATTAATTAATCTCTACGAAGAATCATGGATATCAAAATGTACTTCATACATTTTTCCGAAGAATGTCTCCACGTCGCGTCATTCTACATTTTTCAGCAGACATTTTGATAACTATATGCATGTGGTCTTCAAGAAAAACTATTAACAAAAAAGAAGAGACCAGTTTAAGCAACTCCTGGTGATGCCAATTTGGTTAGAAAACGCAATCGAATGACGGGTCATCTTTCTATATTTGTGCAAATCTGGTGTATTGTTGCTACAACGAAGCTATTTTATTTGTGAGGATTATATTGGAATCCACGGCTTTATACCAAACTCTCTTTGTAGATAAGACAGGTGTATCATAGACCGGCCCTGGACCACATTCGCTCAACTCAAAGCAGTTTTCTTTGCGGGTTAATCCCCTGAATCCGGATTGAAATTGCATCTGATAGCGAAGTCCGAGGTGGCGTGGCGGCATAGAAGAGGCACTAGAACGCGGGTTAGCACAAGACAATTACTGAAAATATGCCTTTGTCGAGTAAAACACTTTTGTACGTTTCATCTACGAATTTACGCACTAGCTAAAGGAGATTCAGAAAAATAAAAAATCAAGAACTGTATATATGTATAAAGTGACAATAAACATCATTGTAATTTTAGTTTTTGTACACATATAGTCTGTTACAGATAAATAGAAACAATGTGTTTGAGTCTAAATAAAAAAAGCCTCTATTTCAAAAAAAAAAAAGGAACAAGGAGCGTTCTAACGAAGTAATTTGTGGCTAACAATTAACAATTATTCGAACAGTTACGTTTACTGAACCTAACGAGACGCTTCAATGAACTTGGAAGTTATTGTAGAACCCCACAATAAGGTCGTAAGAATTCTACAGATGCAAGAAATGAACGATATCGTATAAAAGTTACTTTAAGAAACATTCTAGAGAAAGCGTAACCCTATCAGCAGCTCAAAATGTAGAAATTTCTGGACGAACGGTCTGCAACGATTTTATATAACATATTAGACAGACATATTTAGTAAGACTGCATGATTTAAGATTTATGGTCGGATAAGGAAATTGTGAAGAATAAGAACTGTCACCAACAGGATGGACATCGTTTTAGAAATACTTGAAGATTAGTTTTGTTAAGCATTATTGAACCAATAAATCGGAGTCAATGAAACACGTCTATCATCATACCATACACTGACGGAAGTAGAGCAACCACGACAACGAGGAGTAGAAGACATCAGCAACATCAGTCTTTCAATTTCTTCTGAAGAAATTGATAGAGCGATCAATGATTCGGCGAGTTCAACGTGGACTACGGCATAATCCAGAACAATCTGTTCAACTTTCTCCAAGACTTACGTGTTCATTGTACACTGCCCTCCTACAGTAACATATAAGTCGGAAATCGAGAAAGGAACCACCAAACCGCCAAGCGGTTATCAAAGTAGTTCCCAAATAGCAAAGCTATTACATAATCGCTCTAGGAAACAACTACTCCTCGAGCTAAAGCCCCGCCAGGCATTGAATTATAACTAGAAGCGATCCTTGACCCCTTTCTCGTGTTTCTGCACGGTACATTCCTACTTAAAAATTGCCGACTATTTTTGTCTATCTACTTACACCCCGAATAATGCGACGTAAGATATATGACTTTGCATTCGGAATTACAAATCACATCCCATTTTTATTTGCTTTATCGATGCATCCTTTCGCCGTTTATCTCTCTGCGTTTTTCACTTGGTTACTGCCCCTCAGACATAAATCGAGGGAGTTTATCTCTGAAATGCGTCTTACATATTTCACACTCGGGCACGGGAATATGGAGCAGCGTTGCACGCAGCTGACTTTTTATGACCTCCCAGCCGCACGGTCGCACGACTGTCCTCGCTTTTACAACGCCTACTTTATGTCGATTGATTTTATGAGTTGCACTATTGCTCGCCATATTTCAAACGCTGGATGCAATTGCCTTTTCCGACAAACCGCAAATGCATTATTATGTTGGTTGGTATTACAAACTGCCGACTGAAGATTACGCAAAGCGGTGAATCGATTTGAACTACAATGACATCTGTTGTTTTCCGTTAATTACTATCCATATAATCATAGCAATGTTAGAATGCTTCCAAACAAACTGTCTTGCTCCTTTTATTTCTACGAGGGCGAGGTTTAGCTTAGTGCTTATTTCCACCCAACTTCCGGACATTCGTACACATTTACCCAGCCGACGGATGTGGAAATCTAATCTGCGCCAAGATTACTCAGAGCTGGCAATCTATGCGATTGGCATCGTTACCCTGGATCAATCCAGGTAACTTGGAAAGCTCCCCCGAGGTAATTGTGAGATAATATACCCTCAGAAGATCTGGACACATCCGTAAACATCCATATCAGTTCCGATTCGAAACAAAAGTTAAATAGTCATGTGAAAACCGCGAGCAATTTTCGGCCGGCCCACAAGGCCAGAGCGTTATCCGTTACGCTACTTCATCGATAACTTTCAACTATTATTAGCAACTAGTGGAATTTTACCAACTCGCTAATGTGACATTTCATACGAGTATGTTAATAAAATCTACATACCATATGATGTAAACTTTTAATTCAATAAACGACATCCATTTTTAACTTTCTATGAAGTAAAATATATAACACAATGAGTATATTTACAACGACTTCTCACTCTCTATTTAAATAGTTTAAATGCAGCGAAGTTCTTTAAAAAGTCTCTTTAAAAAATATATATAGTATTACTTTTATTTGATTTAGTTTTTTATTAAAGTTTTCTTAAATCAATCATCTTAACGCTGAAATATCCCTCTCTGAAGCATAAAACCTAAATATCCAGGATATCCAGGCTTAAATTCGATCCATTTTAATCCTGCACTAACATGTAGGTACTTACGTATAATTAATTATTTAATAATTAGGTGCATTATTAGCACAGCACAGCAAAGCAGTATTAGCATCTAGTAAGGAGGAATTAGAATCAGCTTTGAACGAAATGGAGGCAATGTTGACAGAGGAATACGGAATGAGGGTGAATAAAAACAAAACTAAAGTGTTAGTGTGCAGAAGGCGCGAGAGCAGAGCAAAAACGAAAGTACAAATTAATAATGAAAGATTGGAGGAAGTTAAAAACTTCACTTATTCAGGAAGTAAAATAAATTGGGATGGAAGAAGCGATAAAGACATAAAACAAAGAATAGCGCAGGGTTGAGTAGCTTTTAACAAAAAGAAAGCACTTTTATGCTCGGGGGTAATAAACTTTGAAACAAGGAAGAGATTTTTGAAAACATATGTATGGAGCACGGCACTATACGGTTGCGAAACCTGGACGGTAGGGGAAGCAAGTAGGAAGAAATTAGAAGCTTTTGAGATGTGGTGTTACCGAAGAATGATGAAAATACCATGAACTGATAGGGTTAGAAACGAAGAAGTATTGGAGAAAGTCGGCGAGAAAAGAAGTATGTGGATAGACATAAAGAAAAGAAGAGATAGAATGGTAGGCCACTTGCTGAGACATGGGGGAATAGTCTGCGATTAGTAATATTTTGGTTTATGGATTTAACGCTTTATTACTATTGGTTTATTTACTCATTAGTATTAAATCCTATATGTATAAATGTAGCTGATTACACCCTATTGGTTATGGGTAATCATTATTTGCTGAGGAAATCGTAGTACATTTTTGAAAAATAAAAATAAGAGAAATATATATTTTAGATAGTAGACAATAGTATTAGACAAAAGAGTACTTTTCGTTAACTTGTACATGGATTTGACAGAAAATATAGATTAATCTCATATTAAATATGTCAAACAGTTGGAGTAGAATTAGTCTTCTATCAAAGCCATGTATTGGGAGAAATTATGTGGAAATCGGGACGTCTGAAAGTCATTGCCTAATAAAATAAGCAGACTCATTATCATAGATTGTATATTTATCCATTATTAAATAAATTGAAATTTTTAATGTATCATAAAGTACTTATTATCCGTAAGTACTATGTTTTAAATATTTAATCAATTCTCTTTAGAAAGATTCCCAATTATGCATAACTGACGAATTATTATTTTTACATGGATGATATATGTATTCATTGTAAAATTTGGATGACTTTTAACTTAAATCAACTCTATATTTTCAGTACTTACATATATACAGTACTTTTGTAAAGTAATAAGTAAATTACAAGATGTCGTAACGAGGCTTATACGCCAACCATCTGTAGGTCTTTAAACATTAAGGATTAAGAAAATTAAGCCACAGCAGCTATTCCCCCGGTTATATGCCGTCGAGGGAGCTGAATTACGTGGCGAAGTTGTCCGTATCTTATTCTGACTGATTTGGATTGCTCAAAAACCACAAGGAAGATGCAAAGCGTCCTCTATCTCAGGATACCGCTAACTGTAGACCGGTTTCGACTTTATCTTGAGTCTCGTCAGTACAGTGTAAGCGAGTATGCCTTTGACAAACGAGGCTTCACATCGTGTAGACACCGTTATATTCTACAGTATTACACTGTAAAATGTAACCAAGCGTCATTTCTCGGTAGTTTCGAAACAATCCAAATCGAAGTAATACTTATTCATCTACAATGACAGGTACTACAATAATAAGTATATTCGTTAAAAATTCAAGGATCACTCTTAGGAAAAACTCTTGAGCCTGTCAAGTTTTATTTTTAGTTGCATATTTTTTAAAATACAATTAATACATACAGGGTGATTCGTGTCGAGGATATGACGTCATCGAGCCCAAAAGTTATACCTTGTTTAACGAATATATTCATTACTTGACGAAAGCACTGAATGTATATACCGATCTATCTAGCTACGTCCCCATCCCTGTGAACCTGAATACAAATATATTCTAGCATAACTCTATATTTAATTTAAATTACACGTATCTGTCTACGAATTAGTTATACGTTATCAATATCAATAATACCGACAACTTGAGCGCGTAGAAAATATAAGAAATATCACCGACATGTTACACCCCAATAAAAGATATAAAACACGAAACAAAACAGAAACGGGCGCCCACTGAGATAGTGCGACGAGAAAGGTGAGGGTGAAATGAAATATACGAGACGAGGGTCCAAATGGTTGAGGAATGCGATACCCAAACAACAGACATAACTAAGAAATGAAATATATACTTTTTTATGCTGTGATACAGGCGGAAAAAAATACGTCGGATTGAAAGAAAAACTGTTGTTGTAAGACATAAATTTATTTAATTACTACGTAGTTTGGATGTTTTTTTTATTTATAGGATGGTTCCGTATAAAAGATTCTGAGTAAAAGATGTGAGGTTTTATTAACAGCTTCGCATAACAGAATGTTCGCTGATTAATATAATGTACTGCATTATTCTAACATTAAAAAAATTAAGTACATGTTGCTTCAAAAATCTTTGAACCAGCTGTTTTAGAAATAAACTAAAATATAAGTTTTAAATTAAATATATATTAAGTCTTTGTTCAAAATGATCGATGTATTAATATTTACAACCAAATATTAATGAATCATTGAACGATCATTCCATTTTATTCACATCGATATATTTAGAAGCATAGTTCCAGAAAGATCAATCAGTGATATTTTCATTGGCAAACTCTCTATATGACATTAATAGTTATTTTAATGGGCATGACTTTTTAAAAGGCTCGTTTTCCACTGTGTCCTTTAAATTTTAGTCTCGGGGTCAGGTTTTAGTGAAATAATGTAATAAATATTCGTCTCAGCCTACGTAAAACTTGTTACTACTATGTTAAAATAAATAAACCTTGTAGGTGAACCAATCACTATAATTAATAAAATTCTAAGTACTACTGAGAAAATCTCATAATACTTTCCTTGGGGCTAATGACTTATTCATTATAATATATGGTTCTATCAAGATAATTGAAAATTAACAAGTGCGCAACACAGGTGTAAGAGTATTGTAACACAAGCGTAACAAAAATATAACAAAAATGAAAAATAAGCCTCACTGTCTCTTAGAAAAAGTAAGTTAATAAATAACGCGAATTATTCTTAAAATTATAGTCTCAGAATAATAATTACGATTAGCCTAACTTCCCATGCGTCAAAAATCTTAACTAGAATAGTGCAGAAGAGGATGGAAAATAGAGCGGAGGAAATACTAGGAGAAGACCAATTCGGGTTTAGGCGAAATAGGGAAACTCGCGAAGCTATTCTGGCGCTAAGAGTAATGTTAGAGAAAACAATAGAAAAAGGAAAGAACGCTTATATAGGATTTGTAGATTTAGAAAAAGCTTTTGATAACGTAAGATGGGAAAAAATGTTCGAGATACTAAAGAGCGCGGGAATGAAGTATAGAGATAGGAGAGTAGTACACAATCTATACAAAGAGCAAACTGCTGTTATAGAAGTAGAATAGGAAAAAAGGGAAGTAGGTATTAGGAAAGGAGTAAGACAAGGATGTACGCTATCACCACTAATTTTTAATCTGTACATCGAAGAGGCGATTAATGTGGTAAAAGGTAGAGTGGATTTCGGGATTAAAGTACAGGGACAGAAACTAAAAATGCTGAGATTCGCGGATGATATAGCAGTATTAGCATCTAGTAAGGAGGAACTAGAATCAGTATTGAATCAAATGGAGGCAGTGTTGACAGAGGAATGCGGAATGAGGGTGACTAAAAACAAAACTAAAGTATTAGTGTGCAGAGGGCGCGAGAGCAGAGCAAAAACGAAAGTACAAATTAATAATGAAAGATTGGAGGAAGTTAAAGACTTCACTTATTTAGGAAGTAAAATAAATTGGGATGGAAGAAGCGATAAAGGCATAAAACAAAAAATAGCGCAGGGTCGAGTAGCTTTTAACAAAAAGAAAGCACTTTTATGCTCGGGGGTAATAAACTTAGAAACAAGGAAGAGATTTTTTAAAACATATGTATGGAGCACGGCACTATACGGCTGCGAAACCTGGACGGTAGGGGAAGCAGGTAGGAAGAAATTAGAAGCTTTTGAGATGTGGTGTTACCGAAGAATGATGAAAATACCATGGACTGATAGGGTTAGAAACGAAGAAGTATTGGAGAAAGTCGGCGAAAAAAGAAGTATGTGGAGAAACTTAAAGAAGAGAAGAGATAGAATGGTAGGCCACTTGCTGAGACATGGGGGAATAGTCCGCGATATTTTGGAGGCAGAAATAGGAGTGAAGAAAGGCAGAGGTAGGCCTAGATTAGACTACTGCTCGCAAATAGCAAGGGATGTAGGTTGTAGCACAATTAGGGAAATGCGTAGGTTAGCACAAGATAGGAGAAGCTGGAGGTTAGCGTCCAACCAGTCTTAGGACTGATGATCTAATGATGATGAATAATAATTACGTACGAAATTCGTGTTCTGGTATAAGACTTTCAAACAAAACCAGACTAGACATACTTGACGTCCGGCATACTCGTAGATATTAAACAGATATTAGAAAGATTATAGAGACTAATTTTTTTGTCATTGGTCGTGTATTTACATTAAAATATATATCGGGAAAGATGATATTAAAGTTAAAAATTTTTGAAATTGTGTATTAAAAGTAGGGTACTAGTAAGGCCATAATAAAAGGGTAATAAAGGTATAAGAAAAGTATAGAAAGTGTGTAATAATAGTACAAGAGAAGTGTAACAAAAGTGAAACATAAATCTCAGTTTTGAACAAGTAAATTTTCCATTACCTTAAATTATGTATTTGTACTTTATATCGATTACTAGGAGCTATAATAATTCATAATTAAATACAGTAACATATAGATGATCTCGTTAACGAACGTAAAATGTCATTATTGGTCAATTTGCATTGTTAATCATATTTAAAATAAACCAACAATATTTAATATTTAAGGAAAGAGGTTTTAATTTTCTATACCTCTGAAGTGGTTACTTCTATCGTCTGTAGAAGCTTTCAAATTATCTAGTCGACATTTGCCGAATATTGAAATCTCATTTTATGTACCTTGAGATATTTTCAAATGAAAACAATCTGCATCTCAAATAAACTCAAGACTCATTAAATACAAGCCACAATATTGTATTACATTTTAATTTCTTATAATTTTTCAAATTGATTTCTTGAACGCAAAAGACTTCTTTCAATCAATTTCACTTTTTAGCAGAACATCTTTCTTTTTTCAGTTAATCTTTTCATCGATGAACCTGTAAAATGTAAAGCTACACTTCAAATTGAATCGAGTACAACTTAACAAAAACAAATTTAATTTGGTTTTCCAATCTGTCAAAAAAACAGCATGTCGTTTTTGGATTTCTTCGAAAGACGAGTAAAATGTCTAAAAAATACAACAGCATATATGCAAAGAGCTTCGTCTGTTACCAACAATCATATTTGATCAAGTGATATCCTAAATTTTTGCAAAGATTCACTTACACTGTCACACACTGTCACTGCTCTAGTGATTTATTTTTGTAATTGAGTATACAAAATATGCAATAAGAGTAATCCATTCAATTTAAATTATTGTGTGTTAGAAACAAAATTGTAATTCTATTATTGTTTTATCTACAATCGGTCATATTATATTACATTTTCCATGGAAATTTTCAACATGTTATCCTTTCGCTTATTTTTGAATACGTTTCTTAACGTGGATATAGATTGTATAATTTTGAGTAGTCGCATGTAATAAATAACAATGCAAATTCTTTTTATTGAATTCTCGAATAACAGTTTACGTAAGGATAACAAGGGTAATATATTTTGTTTGCAATTATACGCAGACTCAAACGTATGAATAATATCACAGTTTGAATAGAAAGTAGTCTTGCGATAACAGGCAATGAACTGAAAGTAACCTGGAGAAAATCATCACTCCTTAATTATCATTATAAAATATTCCTTATATTACGAACGATTGGAGAATAAATTCATATTACAACGTGTAACAGAAATATAGGGACAATTATATAACGAACTGTGTCACAAACGTGTTCATCACTATTACCATATTTGCTCAGACAAAAGTCCAAAAGCAATAAAAGCCACTCACCATAAAAAAAATTTGGGAATTTATTACAATGTATAGGCTGGAACTGTAGAGTATATTTGATAGATTCTTCTGTTTACCTCTAGGAACAACTTTCCAACTCTTTGCTATGAAATTTCTATTCCAAATATTAGATTAGAACGAGACTTGATACACCAGTTCACTAGCTTGCGAGATCTCCTGATCTAAATCCGCTAATTAGTTTTCGGAGCTACGTGAAGCAAAAAGTTTACTCTATCTAAATAGCCACAGTGGATCACTTAAGCCAGATAATCACCAACACCAGAAAAATGCCTGGAATTTGTCAAATGATACGAATTTCTCTACTAAAACATATGTTGGTATAATTATTTTTCTTTTGTAATTATTTATGATAAATATAATTTTAAATTCAAATGAAATACATCTCAATGATTAATAATTGTTTTATTACATTATATTTTAATTAATATTGGCGACTTCATCGACAAATAACAAACAATAAGAACCCCAAAACAATAAACAGTTTTAATACCTTAAAACGGACTTTTCCACACGTAGAATATCTCTATCTCGAAATTGCGTGGCCGAAAAAAAAATAAACCAACACATAAATTCAAAATATGTGTTTTATGCGACAGTTTTACTTTTTTTCAATTTTTTTCGAATAGTCCACCATCGTGCTTTCCCATGATCCATGCACAGGGTGGGGTGTGTCCTGTCCACCTCAAAATCAATAGGTGTCGTCTGGAAGACGTCTCCGATCAGAATCAGTCAAGACCCGACACGATTTAGTTGAGTTATCGTGCTAACAAGAATAAATGCCGACGATAACGATACACACACACACACACACACACACACACACACACACACACACACACACACACACACACACACACACACACACACACACACACACACACACACACACACACACACACAAAATGGTTTAAAAATCCTTTTACTTTTCCGTACTCCACTATTTTTTTTTTTTTTTGGTTTTAGGTCAAAAAACGAAAATTAAACCCTAGAAAAAAATTAAACCCTAGAAGATTTTTTGCACGATTACTTTACTTTTTCGCGTATAGTGAAGTGCGGAAAAGTAATAATAAGAAATCTATTGGCACGTATCAAATAATTGAGGGGAAAAAAGTACAGTAGTGCTCTGTCAAGTGCTTTAATTTCAGACGTCTTTCTTCTATTCTAGTGTAAACTATATAAATTAAATATTACTATATATATATATATATATATATATATATATATACGAAATTTCAAATAAAATAATTAACAATTATCAAATATATTTGATAAAATGTAAACTCAATAATAACTTTCAAATATACATCGAAAAGGAGACACAAGTAGATACAGGAAAATGAGGTTAAATCGACCTCATCTCGTCTCTAAAAGATATAACTATGTGACGTCCCCAACCTTTCTTTACAGATTGCATAATAACATCTGCAAAGTTCAAATCTATTAAATAACAATATATCTTAAACATTCGTATGCAAATGTGCACCACTTTCGCGAGACCAATTTCCTCTCAGAAACGATCAGCCCACTTCCATCCATTCGCGTTATTAAAGACATTCCTTGGGCATACTATCGTTGAACGATATTAAATTATATACTTCTTGCATTTCCATCAAAGAAACGAGAAATACTCCGTTGGGTCGGCTCTCCGTCGACGATTTAATTAAAGCAGGAATACACTTATTTAAAAATCCTTGAAAGTTGAGAACAAGTAAAATTTAATCGACGGATGGAGCCAAAAGGCACGTTTCATGCTCGCAGTATTGTGTGATAAATGAGGAGTGAGTTAAAAGCAATGTGCGCTGTAGAAGGTGACATGAAAATCAGTCAAGAGCCCCGCGTTTGTATGTGTTTTTTTAATTTTCAGATTATTCTGAATGGATCGAAACATCTCAATACACCGCAAACAGTTTGTTTGTAGCATGAATAAAACATTTTATGTTGATTTGTCTTTTCTAATGTAACATTGATTATATATATAGGTGTATATAGCATACTTCCGTTTATATTTTTTTATCAATACACAGAGAAAAAAAATTCCTTGGATCAAGAATCTCAAAATTATAATATACCTCATATATGTTTTATTTATAACCATATGTTTCAATAACATCTATTTTCTTAAGCGATTAAATTTGTAAATTTAAATATCATATAATACATGTAGGCCTAAAACATTTGATCAAATGAAGAAACATATAAACTCAAACAATTTTATTATTTCAAAAAATAAACCCCGCGACAGGTAGGATTCGACATTTGTCCCGGTTGTATGTCGTTCGGTTCCGATCCGGGACAAATGTCGAATCCTACCTGTGGCGGGTTTTATTTTTTGAAACCTTATCTGATCGTGCAGAAACACGAGAAAGGAGTCGAGGATCGCTTCTGGGTATAATTCAATGCCTGGTGGGGCTTTAGCCCGAGGAGTAGTTGTTTCCTAGAGCGATTATGTAATAGCTTTGCTATTCGGGAACTACTTTGATAGCCGCTGGCGGCTTGGTGGTTCCTTTCTCGATTTCCGACTTATATGTTACTGACAGAGATCGTATCGATAAAGATGTATACGCCATAAAGTTCATTCGGCATTTGTCCTGAATCGGCGTACCGTGTACGGCACTGATGAGAACTAACAAGTTCGAAACAGCTGTATGTCGTACGGTTCCGATCCGGGACAAATGTCGAATCCTACCTGTGGCGGGTTTTATTTTTTGAAACCTTATCTGATCGTGCAGAAACTCGAGAAAGGGGTCGAGGATAGCTTCTGGGCATAATTCAATGCCTGGCGGGGCTTTAGCCCGAGGAGTAGCTGTTTCCTAGAGCGATTATATAATAACTTTGCTATTCGGCGGCTTGGTGGTTCCTTTCTCGATTTCCGACTTATATGTTACTGAATTTTATTATTTCTTCTCTATTACAAAGAAATCTGTTCATTAATGGAGACTATCTTTAAGAGACAGATTCTTTATTTCGGAAATGAGGAATACACATTTCATGTAGGTAGTAGTAGAAAAATTTAAATAAATTTTCAGAGAACCCCTTCAGTGATGCTAAAAAATTTCCTCTATATCTATGTCAGATTAGATAGTAGAAACTGAATGTTGTGTCTATTGAAACTACTTCATATATTTTAATAAACTAGATACCAATTAAGAATAACAATATACGATAACTCATTCTGTATTTGTATTTATAGTTAATTTGAATTTTATTAGATATAAATAAACATTAAAACTGTTCTTAGCAATAATTGTTTTAAGTTACATAAATATGTATTATCCCATAGCAGTTGCTTCACTGTGAAATAGCTTCTCTCTAAATTTCTCTCGGAATCTTTCCCTAAATCTGAATTTTTCTCTGAATCTCTGCCTCTTCTGAATTTCTGCCCCAATTTTAATAAAAATTAATATTCTTTAGCTATATACATGTGACATATAAAATGACATTTACCCAATACGTGTTTTCGTATTTTACGAATAGATACAATAATTAGTAAGAGTGAAAACATAACAAATATCCTTTAATACGTATAATTACCAAAATATATTAAAACTAGAGAAGGACGCTCGATTTTTAATACGCAAAAAAAACAAGCTGTGTGTAAGATATCTCTCAATTTGTTTCTTCATTTGGAAGAATAATTTATGGCATCGAGTACGGAATATAATGTTGTTCAAATGCCCACCGCGGCTTTGCTTGGTGGCACGTATTCGGGAGGTCCAATTATCGATGACTTTGTCTCATAAATCTGGCTGAATTTGCTGGATGGCGTTCGTTATGTTGACTTTGAGGGCATCAATTATTTGATATGATTTTAAGATAGCCCCAAAGTAAGAAGTCAAAAGGTGTTAAATCTCGGTGACGAGTTGACGTCGCCGCTGCGCGAGATAACCATGTCCTCAAGTCGCTCGTGCGGAGTGTCCATCGTAGCATGCGCTGTGTGATGCTTAGCGCCGTCCTATTGGAACCACATGTCGTAGGTGTTCATATCATTCAATTTAGGCCACAAGAAGTTTCTTGTCATCGATCTGTAGTGCTCGCCGTTGACGGTTATGGCAATGCCAGTTTCATTTTGGAAGGAGTACGGATCGATGATTCCATCAGACCAAAATCAGCAAACAGTGACTTTCTCGGGATGCATTTGGTGCTGGTGTATCTTATGTGGATTAGTATCGTCCTATATCCTACAATTTTGCTTGTTCACTTATCCATTCATCCAAAAATGTGTCTCGTCGCTAAAGATGATCTTTTTGGCGAAATTTGGGTAAACTTCCAACTGTTCTAGAGCCCAATTAGCGAACACACGGCGTTGTCTATGGTCGTTTACTTTAAGTTTCTGGGTCAGTTAGATTTTATATGGGTGCAGAGCCAAGTGCCCATACAAAATTCGCCAAGTTGAAGTTGCAGAAAGATCAAAATTTTGTGAATGACGAGAAATTGACTGCCTCGGATTCCCCCGTACACTCTCACATACAGCAGCGATGTTTTCAGCAGACCTTGCTTTCTGGTGACTAACGGGTGTTAGCTGATTATTTATCAAACCGGTTAACTCCAATTTGGCCGCAAAACGTCGAATAGTCGACTCGGCGGGACGGCTGTGGCGAAGATAATAATCACGTAATGCGCGAACGTTTCTCGAACGGAGCACGTTGTTGAACGCTATAACCTTCCATGGTGATTTGCCATATACTAGTGAATAATTAACAATATATTTGTTAGATTTTGCTTTAACGAAATGGCCGGTATAACCTAACAAATTTCGAGCGTCCCTATCGAAAGACCCTATATTATATATTTTTATATTTATCAATAATATCCTAACAATTTGGTTTTAATATTATCTCGTAAATAAACACATAACATTTTGAGTAGCCATCATTATTCATTACCTATTCAGATAGGTTATCTAAAGAATATATAGTGGGTATGTTGGTCGCCGATAGTAACCTCATTTAGTTGTAATCGGGGCCTAACGGACAAGAACACAGACGATCGATTTATGAGACAGCCATAACAGATAATTCGTTGTACCTTTATCGCCACCTACCTGTTCACATTTTTCCCATCCCGACATACTGTCGTCGTCAACAAAAATAGTAATAATTATTGTGCATATACTAGAGACGCAATCATTAATTGATAACTTAGAAGTAATGTGTAGTAGTTTCGGAAGAAATATTGAGTCGTTATAGTTTATTTATATCCGTTTTCATATTCATAATTTAAAGCGACAAAATTTGTTATATTTAACGTCATTATCTATTTTTTTCTAATAATATTTTCAATTTATATAACTGTAGTACGAGATAGGTTCTTGTTGCTTATTGTTTAATGAAACATTCTATATAGTTATTTTTTGTATATTTACTATGGTCATTTCGACTATCTATATTACTTGTAATATGTATAAATGATACATTGTTGTATTGCAGTTTGTATTATTTCCTTACGATAATTAATCATGCCTGGTTTTGTTGCTTATACTTTATTCTTGAGTTTTTTATGCCACAGAGAAAAAATGAACGGCGTAAGGTCTAGAAGCCAATTACTACCGAATAGCACTTCCTCGTTTAATCCATTGAAGAAGAGCTTTTTGTTTAATTACTCTTTTAGAATTATAGTCACCAAACAGTTTCACTTACAGAAATGAAACAGTTTTAACGTGTTATCACCCCCTTGGAACCAATAAAGGATAGAAAAAGGCGCCGGAAACCACCCCGACATTCCACTATGTGATCACAGCCATATACACATACTCGTATACAGTATGCAGAGCGCGAAGTCAATTAGTCTTCCGTCAACCTCCAATTGATTGACAATAGAAACAAGAAGTAGAAAGTGACTTTTCACAATATCAGTGAACACCGAACATTCAGATCCCCAGCACTCTCGTTACATCAGTGTGCAAGTGTCTTTCCATCACGTCAATGAGAATTCAGACTTTCATATTCATCGGAACACCCGCCGCATCTGGAAACAAGTTATTTTTTACCAACTCACAGGGCCAATCAGTAAAAGACCTGCATTCAATTGACGTGTGCGCAGTGGATAAGCTTTCAAGTCCATTAATATTTTTTCATAAATTCACCCATTGACCGCAAGTGAACGACTGCTAATCCATTGACAACTCACTGAGACTTTCGTGAATCGTCAAGAAGCCCGGAACGTTGGAGAGCCAGATGTTTGTCTCGGATGCATTCTCGAAGCCGCGATGAAGAAGGGCGGTGACGAAACAACCGAAAAGGGGGCCAAGCACGCATTAGAGAAACTCAATCTTGAGCACAAAACCTGACAGCGATAAGCACCAGTTCTATCCTCTATCAAGGAAGAGGAGTCCAGTAGACACATCGTCCACGACAATCCGAACATCAATTTCACTAGGTATAGTCGAGTCTACAACATTTGAGCAATCATTTGTCTGTACAGAAACAACTTAATATCAGTATATGATGGGATTTAATTATATTTCTGCTGTCCCAATTCCTTTCAAGAAGAATTAGATCAATAATATGGTGCGCGATAATGAATGTCTAAATTTTGATGATGTTTTAAAGTAAGAATGAATGCTTTTGTGTCACAGCTGGTTGTAAATTTTCAGCTCCCAAAGTTAAGAAGAGCAACAAGTACATTACTATGCGTACAAAGTTAAACTATAACAATAATTAAACAAGGACGATATATATTGACGGATTCTATATTATCAGGAAATATTACAAACAATATATATGAATTTTATTTAAAGAGGCGACGTTAGCTTTAAAAGTCATTCTGTACGTCAAATAAAGCTATAGATACTGATATACTCATAGGTTGAATACTTGAGTCGATGAGTATGTAAGAGATGGAATTTCAGTCAATAGTCAACAACATACTATAAGCTTCGAAAGTGGTTAACATGTAGCTGCAACTTCATAAGTTATACTGTATACAATCCTTTATAGATCCAACAATATGAATAAATACACAGTTGAAACAACAAATAGGCTCGCGCCAATATGAACTTTACATGAAATAAAATGTGTAGTTATAGTTTCCTTACATATTTAATATTTGTCTCAAGATCTGCACGTGTCTGTGTATCAAGAAACTAATGGAGATTTTACATTGATCAACACCTACAGCTTTACCACTTTACTTCCCGTTCAACACGGAGATTCATTCATCTGTAAAAATAAAACCAGGAGCCATTTTATGTATGCAAAAATTTATCATAATGAAAGGCTGAACTTTACGATCTAAATTATCTTCTAATAGTTCTGAGCAAATTTTGTTCCATAAGGTTAATGGTTTCCTTTGTGGAGAGACTTTTTTAACATTACTGTATAACTGATGGTCTTCGAGGGTAATTTCTCGTAAATTTGATATAGAAAACTGTGTGTTCAATATCAAATTTACGGGAATGTGATGATGATGTGTTCAATATGATGTGATGTATCACATCATTGTGACGCGATGTCTTTCTTCGAGGTTTAACATGTCCAAAACCTCTGAAATGTACAAGAATTTTAAGCACGATCACTCGTTATATCCTGGGAAGGAGATGAACCTTCGACGCAGCAACAAAAACAGGAGAACAGTTTTCCACGAACATAGAAAAGTTACACATGCGTTTCACCAACCAAGATGATTAAAACTACCTAGTATTATATAATATTATTATTATATACTATTTTTAATCAATCTCGATGATGCCAACTTGGTTGGAGAAACGCGGGTCGGGAAACGTATAATCTTTCAGTGGACGCAAAAAACTGGTTTCTTGTTTTTGTTTCCCTTGTCATATGTTGGAGAAATGAGGATACTTGTTGATTACAAACGTTAACAATTTAACCCATTAAAAGAATCTAGGGATGTGATATAAATTCTATAAGGGGAAGAGGTATTGCCAGATGTATGGTAGGCCATATGAAAATGGTAAAAATAAAAAAAGACACTAACCTAAAATGATTATGCCGAGGTATGTATCCTAATTTTTAAAATGAAGATCAATTCTTCGGTTTTTGTTTGTCTAGCGAAAACGTCTATCCCTATTTCTTCAAATGTTGGAGACGATCTCATATCTTCTAACAAGGCACTTTCAATATTTATTAATGCTAAAGCTGATAATCTTTCTTCCTACTGAGAATTTCGCAGATATGTCTTTATTCTCTTTAAACATGAAAATGATCTTTCCGCGGAGCTACTTGTGGCAGGAATAATCAAAATTAAACAACACAGTTTTGATGACTCCGGAAAAACAGAAGATAATTGAAGGGGCATAATATATTGGTGAAGCTCAAACACAGTGCTCTTTTTCATATCGGGATCACTATAAATCACTGAAAAATGCTTTTTAAACGATTTGCGTCAAAGAATGTTCCATATGTATCTACTAAAGAAGAAAAAGTTCGTCAGGAAAACGTTTCACGATTGAAGTAAATTGTGTGAAATCTAGATTTAAGAATTTGAGTTTAGAAATTTCACTAAACCGTTCACTAATGTTCAAAGTAATAACGCCCAAAATTTCATAAAACAAGCGCGCGTAGGTGCTTTTCTTATCTTCTTCAGGAATTAAATCCAAACGTGTTATTTTACTTGGTGGTTGATTTTCTAACACAAATCTGTCCATAGGGTCCCAAATGTCACTAAACTCGTTTCTCATTTTTTGAATATATTGATTTTAAATCGGCGATGTTTTTATTGCAGTAACTAATATCTGATGTTTTTGTCTGTAAAATTTTAAACAGGCTCTCGAAATGTGGGAATATTGCAGAAAACACTTCTAAGAAAAAATTAAAATTAAAGTCGCGCAATAAAGTTGAAAGGCCTCTAGCACAAATAACGGTTTCTCGATCCCATTCCTCATTTTCATTTTGCGCAATTACCTGAAACAGCGCTTCCAAATCTTCCTTACGTTATGGTGACAGTCGCCAAGATGCGTTCACATAATCGCATAACTGAATCTGGAAATAACGACAACACCCACTCGAGGTTCGGCTGTTGACTGCATAAGGTCACTGACCTTTTCGCCCATCTAACGCGTAGTTTGGATGTAACGTGGACCATCGCATTTCAGCACTGGAGCAAGTAACGCGGGAGCACAATAATTTCGGGCGCCTTCACGGTCGATTTGAAATAAAAAAGTTGATGGTAGCGTTTAAAGTAAATAATGTATGTTTGGGATCGGTTTAAAATAATTAAAAAATTGTAATAATTGAATAAGTCGATTGAAGTTTTAAATAACACTATTTTTTTAAGGGATGCGACACATCACTTGCATCCATGTACGCTACACCCCTAGTAACTGATCACCAAAATATCTGTTCAAGTTTTTGATAGTGCGCTTCTCATAAGTCTCTAAAATAACGGCAAACATTTCATACACTTATTTATTAACACTTAACACAAACATATATTTCTTAAATGTTTTTTACCCTATATTTACGATATGGATATCACATCTATAAATAAACTTTTCATAGTGATAAGACTATTACTAGTATATTATAAAACGAGATAAAGAATATTCGTATGTACCACTACTCATCTGCAGCACTTCATAATTCATCTAGATATTTTTGGAGTAGTGTAAGAGTACTCAACAAAGAAAGCGCATGTACAATATATTTCATTGGCATAATTTGCAATCAGATATCTCCAAAAACATCCCCGTCTTAAGATTCCGCGACGGATTACTCCACTCCAAACTCCCGATGGAACTCCGAGCTACGACCGAAGCAAACAGTCGAACTTCGAAGTAGATACTCCAGACTCTGAGTACCAAGGAAGATAGCTGGAAATTAATTAAACAGTGATTAGATAACAATACGCGGTTCGTTGTATATGGGCATCGTGTAGTGGCTGTATTGAACTCCGCCGAACTGAACTACTTAATCGACGTTATGTTTGCCGGCGGTGTAAAGTTATAAGACACTTATGGAGCCTCAGATGGTTTTCTAGTGCATGGTAAACATATTGTGTTCAAGCAGAGGGAACGTTCGATATGCCGTACAGGATTTAAAAGGACGTCGCAGGGGTGCATACATCGACACGCGTTGCAGGTCACAGTATCCTCGTTAAATCAACTCGAAATATAGTCCTCCGGAGGATCGGCTAATAAAGGGTCTTCTCAATAAGGACGCTCGATTTTTAAGCGTAAATGAAAGAAGTTGTGTGTAAGACATTCACTCAGTTCTTTCTTTATCTTGAAGAAGATTTTATGGCATTAAGTATGAAATATAATTCTGTTCAAATATCTAACGCGGTTTTACTTGGTGGTACACATTGGTCCAGAGCTTCAATTTTGGATGACTTTGTCGCATAAATTTGGCTGAATTTGCTGGATGGCGTTCGTTTTTCGTGGCAAAGGAAGAAGTTTAAATGCGTTAAATCGCACGATGTCGATGTCCGGTTCATATCGCCGCTGCGCGAGATAACCATGCCCTCAAATAGCTCGTGCAGAATGCCCATCGTTATATATCACGTAGCGCAGTCCTATTGGACAGCGCTACGGGGATCCATATCATCCAGTTTGGGCCACAAGAAGTTGACTATTATCGATCTGTAGCGCTCGCCGTTGACGGTTATGGCAATGCCAGTTTCGTTTTGGTAGAAGTACTCACCAATGAATCCACCAGATCAAAATTTGTATCAAACAGTGACTTGTCGAAGTCACAGAAAGACCAAGTTCTTGTGAACAACGACAACTTGACTGGCTCAGGTTTTCTCGCACGCACAGCAGCGATGTTTCCAGCAGGCCTTGCCTTTCGGTGACGTACGGGTATTGGCTGATTATTCATCAAACCGGTTGACTCGAATTTGGCCACCAAACGTCGAATAGTCGATTCGACTGGACGGTTGTGGCTAGGATAAAAATCATGTAATGCGCGTAACGTTTCTCAAACGGAGCACTGATTTTGAAAATAATATTTGATAATTTGTACACGTTACTGGACACTATATCCTTCCACGGTGATTTGCCATACACTACTGAACCATTCGCAATTTCGCAATAAACTTGACAGATGTTGCTTTAACAGCATGGCCGCTACAACTTAATTAATTTAGAGCGTCCTTATTGAAGGACCCTGTATTAACAAAATATTTGGCATATCCCAAATTGAATACAGACATGGCATCCTTGTTTTAATGCATTATTTATCTACATATATAATCCATTATAATTCGAAATATCTTCAAATAAATAAGCATATTTTCGTATGGGTATACTCTTATTAATAAAACGTTATTAAGCAATAGTTTTTCAATAAGGATTATACACGCCTATTACGTAGGCATCGGTATTTACGACCATTTTCTCATTACATACAACCTTCAAGGTGGCTCAGAAATCCAATACAATTCACCTTTACGTTACATGCATGTTATTATAATATTGATGTCGCGATAGCGAGTTTAGCATTAAGCATTGCAAACAGTTTGTACTTAAATTCAATTACAGAATATTGGTAAACAACTTTTGCATTTCATTAATTTAGATTATTATTGACAGAAGATTTCATAGATATAAATCTAGTATTTGTCGAAGGTTGATGGAAATACAAGTTTTAATGTTAAATGTAAACATAACTTAATAGAAATGGCAACGTTGGTATATATACAAAATATTATATACAGGAAAATAAATAAATATTAAAGTGAAGTAATACGTTTGCTTCCACATTACCGGCTCTTGACATTTTGTAGATTATTATAAAATAAAATTTCTCCTTTATTATTTTCTTTTTCTAAACATCCAATACATTTTAAAATATAAATATATTTAATAGAATGTCTAAGGGTAATTTTTTCTGACAGAGCGGTTATTATTGTATGTTTTGTTGAATATTTCAATATAGTGTACTAGAAAACTTAAAAAAACATTCGCCTTTTAAAGGAAGTATTGTAAGAGTATTGACTAAAAATATTTTATTTAAATTCCAACAATTGTTTTGTCAGAAAATATTTACCATTTGCACTTTCTGTTAACTGTTTTGTTTTGTTGTAAATTTAAATTATTTCTGTAACATCGTCTTTTTGTATAAGATGTACAAATTAGAGTTTTAACTGACTATTGAATGATTTGTTATGACTTATATGGGGGGCTGTTTCAAACAATATTTAATAGAGAAATTGATTATAATATCTATACAGCCTGAATTACCTTTTGTCAAAATACCCCATTTTAAATATCCCAGTATATTCCAAGACATAACAATAAATTATTTAAAAATGAAAATTTTATAAAAAACCTTGAAGCTAAACATTTATAAAATAAAAAAACGTAAATTATGTTCAATTATATAATCTTAAACTCAACTCTTCTAATTAGGTGGAAATTTTTCTATATTTATTTGATTCATATACCATCAATATATAAAGCCAAGCAGTGGTTGTTATGGGCCCGCTTTGGATTATCTCCAGGTAGGTCTAGATACAATTCTAGCACTTCTATGTCAATGGACATAAAAATCAACACAGATATAGGTCAGGTTTCGGTCGAAGTTAAACCATCCCTCGGATAGAATGTAAAAACAATTACGCGTAAGGGCTGATATTTGTTCATACACTTTCTGAGAGGAGGAAGGTACATATTAGTTCATTATAGAAAAAAACACAGTAAGTCCGTGATAAAAATTCAACACCTGTTGGCGTGGACTTTTATATCAGTAGCGATTTGAAAGAGGTTAGTGGTGTGAAATTAACACAACATCTGGTATAAATTCGTTCATTTTTTTATGTAAACTTTAATTCGATATGCGGTATCTAGTCTATTATACACTTTTTATGATGCACATTCTTTAAAGGAGAAAAATAAAACACATTTGAAATGGAATACACTTTATTGTATTTCTTTTCTTTTTAATATATGTATATTAAACTAATGAATTAGGGTATGTGAATGTAGTGGTATAAGTTTAGTAAATATTTATATATAAGTGAATAATGTAGATAAATTTTTAAATATCATATTGAAATACTACTTGCATTTTTTTAGCAAGTTTTCTGCATAACTCTCCTAATCCCAGAGCCCTAACGTGTCAGTAAGTAATGACTTGAGTGTGCTTTGTTAATGTCTAGTCTTTGCGTGTCTACTAATAATGTGGTAAATCTATAAATATTCTAATATCTGTAGATTGGAAAGCTTCGACAGGAATTGTACGCGACCTGTCGAAAAAATATATTTTCTAAGAGGATAATTGATACAATATAATTTGCTATAGTAAGCACCAGTATTTAAACTCATCTATCATACTTTCAGAATTTTTTGCTGTTTTAAAGAAATATAATCGTATTAAATCCCCAGGTCCTTGTCACACATCATATGAATTCCTTAAGAAATTGTCACAAAAGTGGCTTCTCTACCCCTGTTGTTTATACAATCGTATTTTAGAAAATGAGTTGCCTCCCTCTTTATACGACCCTATTAAAAGTTCTGAAATTAAAAATATTTTAGAATACTATGATTTATTTATAGCAAAATCTCAACAAACCTCAAAAGTATCACAATTCTTAAAGCAAAATTAATGTGTGATTTTATTCTGCAATTGCTAGAACTTCGCTCTTTTATATTAAATGAATAACCATTGGAATATTTTTCTCTATATTTTTTTCTCTCTACGTTTCTTTTACATATATTCAAAATGTATTTGTATTTATATGTGTGTACAAATTTTGTTCTATTAACAATGTATTTGTAGTTTAAGAATATTATGTTCCTAACCCCTTTGTCTACTCATCTATTCCATTTAAACTACAGGCCACTATCAATCAAGAAAATCACATTTAATATATTGGTACACTACAAGAAATTTTAGAAAACAAATTGTGGAAACCTTTTTGTTGCATTAGCTGTACATACAATTTTTTCTATTTAACACATCTTTCAGTCATCTTTGTGATTATTTTTAATAAGCTTGGCCAATAATCTTAATATTTATTTCTTACAATAAGTTGTACTATTCTATGCAAGATCGAGTACTAAATCAAATGGCAACCGCCGTATCCGATGGATTGCACCTTCAGATTATTCTCTACCGGCACATTGCCTACTTTTATTATGACTGAGATTTTTCGTATGTTTCCGCGTGTTTATGTTTGCAATAAATTATGACCATGTCGCAGATTTATTCAACAGTTTCCAAACTTATAGTCGCTGAGTGAAATGCATTTATAGGAAGTGCAATGTTCTTAGAATACTTACAAGTAATACATCGACATAGTAGGCCAACGAGCATCGTAACAAAAAACCATCCAGTACGCCGTCAATTAAAATTGTTTGTCGAAATAAAATATGTTCAACGATAGAAATAATAAATGGGCGTGACACACACCACGCAGTACAGAAAAACCTGCGTTTTTTCATCGTCTAGCGAGTACCCAACCCACCATGGAACAAGTGCACAGCAATAATAAACATATTGTGAAATAATCGTGAGTACCTGTCATTGAAAATTTCAAATAACTCAACGCGTAGACGTTTTATCTTTCTCCGGGAAGGAAGGCACAATATGATCTCGATCTTAGGCCCGGTTCACGTTGTCGACGGCGTGCGTCCTGAATTTAAAATTGACAAGTTCAGCCGGCGTATGCTGTTCTAATTTTGGGTCCCGTGGGAAAATTTATAGGGTCGTTTATCAGCAGTTTAAATTCGACGGGTATTAAAAAAAAGAAAGACTGCTGCTCCTGATTTCGTTACATAAAAGGTTATCGGTACGCGGTGGTAATATTTCACACAGTTAGTAAACAGTTAAGTAAAAGTAGGAAGTCTTATCATACAGTGTTTTCGTAAAGTATGAATAAATTCAAAGAATAACTTTTGGGAAAAATTCTTGGATCCGTCAAATTCTATTTTTTGGTGCACATTTTTTAAAATGTAATTAATATATGCAGGGTGAGTCGTGTAGGAGGTGCGACGTCACTTACATTTATTTTAATGGCAATCGCCTTTTTTATTACGGAATGTAAAAGAAACACATTAGCGTGAGTATAGATTAAATTAATCATACCTATTTAAAATCCCTATAAAGTGAATGTGTGGTACACCATAGTCGACGGAAAAATCCGGGGTTCTTATTTATTTGACGTGACCCTAACTGGTGCAAGATATTTGGATTTTCTTGAAGACGAACTTATTCCTGCACTAACAAATTTATATTCAGGTGTAGAGGAACCTGTTCTTCCGAAAAATTACTATTTCCTTCAACAAGATAATGCACCTTCCTATTATGCAGCACCCGTCTGCGCTTATTTAAATGATATGTTCACGTTTCAAAAAATAAAACCCGTCACAGGTAGGATTCGACATTTGTCCCGGATCGGAACCGAACGACATACAGCTGTTTCGAACTTATTAGTTCTCATCAGTGCCGTACACGATACGCCGATTCAGGACAAATGCCGAATGAACTCTATGGGGTATTCATCTTTGTCGATACGATCTCTGTCAGTAACATATAAGTCGGAAATCGAGAAAGGAACCACCAAACCTCCACAGGTAGGATTCGACATTTGTCGAGTCCTACCTGTGACGGGTTTTATTTTTTGAAACCTTATCTGATCGTGCAGAAACACGAGAAAGGGGTCGAGGATCGCTTCTGGGTATAATTCAATGCCTGGCGGGGCTTTAGTCCGAGGAGTAGTTGTTTCCAAGATAGATTATGTAATAGCTTTGCTATTCGGGAACTACTCTGATAACCGCTTGGCGGTTTGGTGGATCCTTTCTCGATTTCCGACTTATATATTACTGATATGTTCACGAATCACTGACTAGGGAGAAGGGGGCTATGGAGTGGCCAGCCAGATCACCAGACTTGACACCCATAGAATACTTTTTGTGGGGGTACCTAAAAGTATTCGTTACTAGATTGGAGAATTTAGAAGATTTACAAGTAAGAATTCGTCACGCAATAAAACATGTATCTTTTGAAGTTGTTGATAAATAATGATCGAAACGAGTTTATTAATTGTGTTGACTACTATCAGATAGCCAACTGTGCACAATTTGAATATAGTTGATTTTTTAAATAATCATTACCATTAAATTTAGTAAATCGTTTTTCTTCATTTTTTTATTTAACCTATATTCGTGCTAATATAATTATTACTATGGTATATGTAAAGGGTGTCTACCATCCAAGACGGCGTAATATCAAGCAGTAATTACGAGAAATATATATTCAAAAAATTGTTGGCGGAATTTCTTTTGATGCTTTTGAAGCCCATAATAATAATAATATTGTTATATCTTCGGAAGAATGGAAAGTAGATCTAAATTTAACAAGTAGTAGCAGTAAAATATTAATAACAAATTAATAACAAACGTAGGTATAAAAACAGGAATATTCTAGGGATATTGCTTATCACCACTACTCTTTTGTTTGTCTTTAATGCCACTCACGACTTATTAAATGCCTCAGTAACAGGATATCACAGCAGAAGAAAAGGTATATAAGGTAATATATGCTGTATGTAGCATTAACATATAAGTAGGAAAACGAGAAAGGAACCTCCAAACCGCCAAGCGGTTATTAAAGTAGTTCCCGAATA
The DNA here is from genome assembly GCA_037954035.1 of Rosalia funebris. Taxonomy (NCBI): domain Eukaryota; kingdom Metazoa; phylum Arthropoda; class Insecta; order Coleoptera; family Cerambycidae; genus Rosalia; species Rosalia funebris. The sequence continues at coordinate 41,766,018 of JAZFAV010000015.1, forward strand.
GCAAAGCTATTACGTAATCGCTCTAGGAAGCAACTACTCCTCGGGCTAAAGCCCCGCCAGCCATTGAATTATACCCAGAAGCGATCCTCGACTCCTTTCTCGTGTTTCTGCACGATCAGATAAGGTTTCAAAAAATGAAACCCGCCACAGGTAGGATTCGACATTTGTCCCGGATCGGAACCGAACGACATGCAGCTGTTTCGAACTTATTAGTTCTCATCAGTGCCGTACACGGTACGCTGATTCAGGACAAATGCTGAATTAACTCTATGGCGTATACATCTTTATCGATACGATCTCTGTCAGTAACATATAAGTCGGAAATCGAGAAAGGAACCACCAAACCGCCAAGCGGTTATCAAAGTAGTTCCCAAATAGCAAAGCTATTACATAATCGCTCTAGGAAACAACTACTCCTCGGGCTAAAGCCCCGCCAGGCATTGAATTATACCCAGAAGCGATCCTCGACCCCTTTCTCGTGTTTCTGCACGATCAGATAAGGTTTCAAAAAATGAAACCCGCCACAGGTAGGATTCGACATTTGTCCCGGATCGGAACCGAACGACATACAGCTGTTTCGAACTTATTAGTTCTCATCAGTGCCGTACACGGTACGCCGATTCAGAACAAATGCCGAATGAACTCTATGGCGTATACATCTTTATCGATACGATCTCTGTCAGTAACATATAAGTCGGAAATCGAGAAAGGAACCACCAAACCGCCAAGCGGTTATCAAAGTAGTTCCCGAATAGCAAAGCTATTACATAATCGCTCTAGGAAACAACTACTCCTCGTGCTAGAGCCCCGCCATTTTTTTGAAAAAATGTATGTAGCATATTTGAAATATCAAGAAGTGCATAGAAAAACACTGGAAATATAAATAAACTTCACACAGAAAATTGTGAAGGTCTTTAGTGGCGATATTGAAACGCAGTTAAGATTAGATACAGAGACAGGTAAAGAGATCCAGTATACGTCGAAGAAATTAAGAAAAGAATAAACAGGAAATACTGCAGGAGAAGAATATAAGGAGAAGAAGGCTTCAGAATATATTTTGAAAGTTTCAAGTCGATATCTTTAAAATTGACAGAGATATAAAGCTTTCAGTCGCGGGGTAGAGGGCGGCTGCTGCTGCGACGTGCGCCCCTCAATAAGCGCCTTAGTCGGGTGCGGAATAATGATCGACTTAACTAATCAGCGACAAACTTGAGGAATCATTATTTCATGCATTTTCTCTTCTACTATTATGCAATAATGTACACGCATGAAATTTCTCGCGCTAAGAAAGATGAAACAAGCACGAGATTCATCATCCTGAAAAAAGGCAACGTCCTTTGAATCCGAAATGGTGACCATCATATCTCGAGAACCTATCGACAGATTCATTTTAAATATTGCACACTGACGCTTTAATCCGTTGTCAACGGAATGGCGATTTTTAAAAATAGCCAAAATTGTTTAAACAAAGTACGATAATAACTGAGTCTTTCTACCGAATTTTCGTATATCAGTTCCATGTGCCGTTCTTTTTTAAGAACAATTTTCGGAAACGGCGATCGTCAACATGTTTCATATGCACTTAACTTCATGACAGCTTACTATCTTTGATTTCAGATGATCAGTTTTAGCAGGAGAAAGGGCACCGCAAATCGGGTCGCGAAATAGACGCTCCACTTCCGGCGGGCATATCTCTTCCGGTTTTAAAGATTCTTAAATTGTGTTTACTTCGCCATGTTTACAGTAAATGTATCTTCAATTTAAAGAAAGAAATGTTTATTTATCATTAATAGTTCCCAAGAAAATTCATCCCTTAAATTGTAAGAAGAAACGCAATCCTTAACTTAACTTGGTTTGAGATAATTCTGTCCTAATGTGAATGTTCTTCCAGGTTAATAGGTAATAAATATGCTTCATTGATATCCAGAGACCTGTATATGATACTTTCTGAAAATACAAATTATATTTTAAACAGTGTTAGTATACTACCAGTATAATCAAGAATATACCCAATTAATAATGTAATAAAATAAGATCAATATGTTATTACCAGCAAAAGCTCAAGAAGAATAGCAAATATAAAATATCACTTAAATACCTACTTAACGAAAATTTTCAGCGAATTTTCCAAAACTTTACATAGTTTCCAGACATCTAGTTCTCTTAAAATTGGTCATGACAATGACTATGTTTGCTTCTTAGGACAGACAAACCATTTAGGCATAAGTTGATCATTCACAAATCATAAATAGTTTATTTGCTTCAAGTTTTAACAAATATTAATGATTATTCACTGGGGTCTTGTTCAAGCTGAAGAAAAAATGGTAATATTCATAAAATTTATATCTTATTATTATTAAATAATAAGCAGACAAAAAATGAAAAATGATAAATACAAAATATGCATTTATATTACCTTGTCTATTACTTAATATCTATTAGGTGATATATCAGAAATAGTGAAATTTTACACCATTTTCATACCTCACACATTTAAAATGGTAAAGTTTTATCATGACAGATTTTCAACAGTGTATAAAAAATGTATTTGAACAGTTATTCCAGCTGCTTCATTTTAAATGGGAAGCCTTATACATACTTAATTTATAGTCTTAATGCAAAATACTTAGCTCAATATATCACAAAATCCAATCCTTTCTGACTCACACAACTTTTAACTGTTATCATGAAATTTTTATAAATATTTCAATATTCTTCGTCTATCTTTATAACTTCATTAATTATCTTCGCTGATATCCTGACGTTTTATGGATAAACCAGAAAATAAACACATCTACAAGCAATTTTGAGTGTACTGAACTTTGTTCCCGCATTGTTTGAACTAAACATTTTAGTGTTTTTGCCCTCAGGTGGAGATAGTTAAGCTAAGTTAGGCAAACAGTTTAAGTATCAGATCAGATCTTGCGGAGGTTTCAGTTATGAAACTTAATACAACCGTAATTTACAGGTGCACTTTCAGCGGCCATCAGTGCAACATTACTGAGGCTTCGGAACTATCTATTTCAACCCCCACGGCAAACGGCAACCCCTTCGGAATTCTCGCAAAATTTCTGCTGGAACTTTCCGATCAATTTCCATTGTTAATTAAATTCTTAAGTACGATAAAGGCGTTTGTTGAGTTGCATAAATAGACTTGCAATTCTTTCTCTAACATGATATTATTAAAATTATACCATTACTAATCCTTATTTGTATTTCATTTCCAAAGAGTATTTCAATAAGAATGCTCAATTTTTAACGATCTGTGTAGCCAGAAAATCACTTTATTTTTAGTGCTAACTCTGTTAGACAAAAATACGACAAATTTTGTCATGTAATTCAGCGCTCGGCTTTTGGCATATAGCCAGGAGAATAGCTGTATTGACCTAATTTGCTTAGTCCTTATTACATAAGGCATTTGCAGATGGGTTGGAGTATAAACTCCTTATTTCTGTAGTTTGAATGTTACCCTCTGGTAGTAAAACTTTGCATTATATTGATATACCTGTAGTTATGAGTTATTTTATAAAAATACTTTGTAAATTTGTGATAGTTGTAGTAGTCCCCAGTAGTTTAGTTTGTAGTAGTCTCAGAGGTTTTTGGTCTTAAGTACAGAGTAAGAAAAGTTCGACACATATTCCATCAACAGTTTTCTACCGATAATACATCATTTGATGCTCCAAGGAAAATAGTAAATAGATTCGCTAGATATTTCGCCAGCGTATTTTACTGGCGATGTGCACGCGACAAAAAACAAGTTCTGGCAATAACTCAACCTGTATCAATATAGTAAAACTTACAGAAACAGATATTTGTCAAGCATTGTCAAAACTTAATTTCTCACTTAGTCTCTCCATAGTATTTCGTAAATTGTAACCCTCATTTTTTTTAAATAAAATTGTGTTCCCTAAAATATTTCGAAAAATTATTTAATAATATAATCCGAATATTTATGGATATTTACAAAGACAATGTAGAAAATATATATAAATCAAGTAGCACAATACATTTAATTATTTCATGAAGAATCCAGAACGTAATAGAGCTGTGAATATCTGCTTGAAATCTCGAGATACCAGCATCCCATACAGTATGATTATTACCAAGAAACATCACCCCTTGGCCACAGAAAGACCGAATCTTCCGTGCATTGTACAGGCTCTGTTGTATTCAGAGGGTCCTATTCAGGAATAACAAGAAGGAAGTCGATTAATTATAATGAATAATAACGGCCGAGAAAGCGGGAACTCTTCAGGGGTAGGTTCCAATTTGAATAACGCTGATAAGGAACTTGTAATGGTCTGGGTTTATTAACACTTACACTACAAAAATTATGCTATAATAGAAGTATTTTATATCTTAAAATTAAATAAAAATTATCAGAATTTAAATGCGATTCAGTTGTGCAGTGTTTCGATTCGACCTCCCGAACTCGCTCTTTCACAGATCTGTTAGAAGTCAGTAGAAACGATTAGTATGTATCAAATTTAGATCCAAGAAACTTCCTTTAGATTAATAATGTCATGAACGTTTATTTTTCTAAAACTATAGGTATATTATTTACCGTTGAAAACTATTTTCAGAACCTAATTCAGAGAAAATTTAACATGTTGTAGCGGACCAATTTTAAGAACCACTGTACATTATTTTAATAGCCTAATTGGCAGTAATATAACAATACCCTGGACAAAAATATGTCAGAAATTATACTCGTAGTAATTGGATAAACCACCTTCCGATCGTACCACCACTTGGTTGCATAATCCAAGAACTATGAACGTATAATATATACTTCATAAGTTGTAAATTACCTACATAGAGAGGGATGTAGTTAACATGTTCAATCTTCAATGTTATCTCTGAAAATGTAAAAAAATTACAAGGCTAATAGATTGATTTTTTACCTGAAATTCAAATTGTCTAAAAGTAGGTTATTAACTCTATCAGGCAGCTAGATTGAGTCTTGTAGGTAGCACTCTGGTTAAGATATTATAATTTTGGCCAATATTTTGGTAAAATCGTGGAAATAGGTCGATAACCAATTTTCAATAATTACTTAATACAGATAAGTTATTACTATTTTTATATAGTAGCTTATTATTGAGTTTTTAAATTCGGATGACAGATTTCTACAACTACATATTAAAATTCTAGTTGACTACCTATAATTACCAACTGCCGAAACAATATATTCAAAATTTATTAAGTATTCATCCTACACTTTTGGGGCTGATGCAACTTCGCGTTGCCGACGATAATCATCCCGCAGGAAACCCCCATATCTATAGAATTTCCGCGCAAATAGTTCCCTTATGTGCGGAAAGAAAAAACTTCCGACATATATCCTGTTCGTTGTCGGTTTTAGCTGTCAGGATTCCTTTAGACTCGGCGGTGAGTTGTCAGATATCATGTCCTCGGGGGATGTCCAGACTTTACCCCTCTGTTATTTCCGATGGTTTAACCGAAAGGGTGTGACAACTTACTGTCGCAGACTTTGCTTCGAGGAAATACTAGCAACTGCTGGAAAGTGTTTCTCTAATAGCCGTCTCCACGTAGCTCGAAACTCAGGAAGTGATAATATATTTCTTTGAAGCTCATTTAATGACAATTAACCTTAAAAGTTTTAATTCTCGTATTTTAGAAATAATATACAAGGCGTCCTAAAACGTTTTCCTGGTCTATTTATTGAATATCTGAGAAAGTGGTAGTGGTAAATGTACGCGCGCATGTGTGTTGAATAATACACCTTGAAAATTCAGTTTCAACATATCGTTTCACTGGTGAGCAACGTGCCATGTGTGTCAGAAGCTTTTACGAAAACCATTGTTCTCTCGAGTGCACTACCTCCTATATGACATTAATCAAACACTTTCAGCAAAATAAATTAAAGCATGGGTTGCTTAATTTAAAAGAGAAGATACTACCATTAATAAAAAACCAATGAATCAACCCAGAACACCAAGAAGTGCCGAAATATTGAAGGTGTTCGTACAGCAGTAACATGTACACCTCACCGTTGTTTACGAAAACATCCAACAGCGCCCATAAATCTTTCGAAAACCACTATCTATGACATCCTGACGAAGGAACCAACTTTTATTATTACAAGATTCAACTGGTACAAGCTTTGAAGGTTGAAGATTATCCAGTTCGATCCACCATTGGCCAGAAATTATTCGATACCTTTGAAAATTTTTATAACATCCTATTCACAGGCTAGGCACATTTCCATTTAAATAGAAATGTAAATAAACAAAATTGTCATTACTAGTCTACAGAAAACCCTCAACAAAAGCACCAAAATCCCTTCCACCAAAATACATTCTCCCAAATTAACAATATGGCCGACAATGAATGTATTATATAATTGGCCCTTACCTTTTTCCCATCTTACGTTATCAAAAGCTTTTTCTAAATCTACAAATCCTATATAAGCATTCTTTCCTTTTTCTATTGTTTTCTCTAACATTACTCTTAGCGCCAGAATAGGTTCGCGAGTTCCCCTATTTCGCCTAAACCCGGATTGGTCTTCTCCTAGTGTTTCCTCCGCTCTATTTTCCATCCTCTTCTGCACTATTCTGGTTAAGATTTTTGACACATGGGAAGTTAGGCTAATCGTTCTAAAGTTCTCGCATTTGTCGGCTCCTCTCTTTTTCGGTATAGTAACGATAATGTTCCTCTTATAATCCTCCGGTATCTCGCCCGTTTCGTATATGTATTTTACCAGTTCAAACATCCTATTTACTACTTTCTGTCCCGCACATTTCAAAATTTTCGCCTGTATTTTATCTACACCCGGCGCTCTATTGTTCTTTAGCCCCCTTAGTGCTATTTCAAATTCCTCTTTCAATATAGGTTTTCCTACATCTTCCCTATCGATGCTAGATTCTTCCTCTAATATCTCTCCTAATTCCTGACCCTCGTATAAATTTCCTAAGTACTGCTTCCATCTATCCGCTTTCTCCTTTCTTCCGATCAGTATGTCCCCCGATTGACTCCTAACGTTTCTACTTATTGTTCCTATATCCCTGAAGTTCCTCTTAATTATTTTGTAAGTCTCATCGGTCTTACCTACTTGCAGCTTAGAGATATGCTATAGATTTTCTTTCACCAGAATAGGTTGCTGGATTTAATGAGAACACACGGTTTCAGCAAGCTGGTGCTAGAGCCCTTACTGCAAATTGATCATTGAAAGCCGATAGAGCGATGTTCCCTAGAAAATTGATCTCTAAGAGGGGACACATTAATTGGCCGCCCAGAAGTACTGATTTAACGCCGATGGATTTCTTCTCTACGGTTATTTGAAGTCTAAGGTGTAAACTAATACATCTAGGCCTTTGCTTCAGTTAAAAGCCAGAATACGCTAACAAAATCATAGATTTGAACCAGCATTATGTTGGCGAGTTATCGCAAATCTTAGGTTGCGCCTTCAAGAAATACAGCGGTGTGAAGAAATGTACCTTGACGATGTCAATTTTCATAGATAACTTTCCCTACATTGTAAATTTAAATAGAAAAGAGTGAATGTCAATATATTTTTAATTTCGAGATTCATTCGCCCAAAAAATGAAAACATTCCAGAACACTTATTTCAAATGGTAAGTAAGTGATTTCCTTTATTATTATAGTCATCAAAATAACTATATTTCACAAGGGCGAAGTCTAGCTAATGGTAGTCTACTTAACCCTAACTGATATAAAGGCCTAGTAACTACAAATCTTGAGTGGACTACTTATGCCTAGCAGAAAAGAAGAGCAATAGTAAACCTATGTGAGATTGAAATATAATTCAAGAAACTAACACTATAGATTCAAAAACATTATTTTCTGTATGTAACTTTTCTTAATATACAAAATGTTTCCAACACTAACAATCTAGCTAACATTTTTCATAAAATGGCGAAGGCGCCGATATCATTTTATTAAATACTTTGTTCTACTCTAGATACAATCTCTATTCATTTCATCGCTATTTGCCAAATAAAAAACTCTCTCATCTTGCCGATAAATGGAACAGTCTACCTGAGCCTAGCTATAAAAACAAGCCACGGTACAAAATAAGAGTAAAATGGGATTTTTTATTTGGCAAATAGCGATGAAATAAACTATAGAACATATATATTTTGCTCTACTACGTTTATTAAATTTGTTTTTCAATATCTGTATTGTAAGAATTGAATTATATAGAATTCCTTCTGAATGCAGGTGAGACTTTGTTATATTCATTTGCATGACCACAGAAATATTTTGTTTTGCTTACAGTGCACAGTGCACAGTATAAGTAAATTTTACATATCAATACTTGCTTGTAAAAAAATAAGCATTTATCATTTTATAAAAATAACTTAAACATACAATATAATAGTTTATTTAAATATGACTAGTAAATATTTTGTGTGATGGATCTCAGTTTGACTGAGTTTCTTGACTAATGATGTGAATTATCTTGTGTCTGTCTAATCGAAGAACATTGACGCCACTGTTTTCAAAATTTAAAAATTATGCGATATGGCTCCCTCCGGACTATTTAACACATTTTCCCTACAGCCCAAACTTATCGCCCTGCGACTTTCATTTGTTTGAGCCGTTCAAAAAAGCTCTAGGAGGACAACGATTTGAAAATGACCAGGGCATAGAGGAATTCGTGCGCAATTGGCTCCTGACCCAACCAGCTTTATTCTACGATACCGGGATAAAAAACCTTCCTTCTCGCTGAAAAAAATGTATTTGTAAAGCAGGAGACTATGTAGAAAAATAAAATATCTTTTATTTTATATTAATGCCTTTTGTTTTTCAATCAATATATTTTTTTTAAATAAATTTCCGTTTATATTTGATCCACCCTCGTACAACACTATACCGAAATTTAAAAAAATATATCATGTGCAGCACAGTACACGTGACAGAAGTAAATACTTCTTTAGAAAAGAGAATGAAAGAGATTAAGAGTGAGAGATTGAAAGAGATAGAGAGAGAGAGAGAAAGGGAGAGGGATAATTTCAAAAGAAATATAACAATATAAAATTTGTGTAAAAAATATTCGGTTTATTCATTATCTACACTATCATCGGCTGGTGGTTCAATTGGTAATACTGATATGATTGGTTTGTGATAACTAAAATATGAAATATATGTTCGTGATTCGATATTTCCTAGATAACGTGTAAAAATTGCATCTATTGTTGTTCAGGATTTTGTTGTTGATTCTTTGGGATTGTTATTTATAAGCAGACCAAATGTTTCTCGAAGAAAGTTAATCAACGTGAAAGAATCATTGGATCCGAAATTTACATTGAAATCTCCGCCGAGAATCAAAGGGATTTTGTCTTCGCCTCTTCCAAGTGCATTTGCACCTGTATGGCTGTAAACCAGTAGGGAGCGGTGAATGAAATATATTATATCTTCTAGATTTTAACAAGTTAAACGGTTCTAGGATATTATCAAATAATCACAGAACACAGATGTAAATAACGAAAATAATTACAAAACACAATGATAAATATTCGGTACACACGCGTGCTGCTTCAGCTGTTAATATATAGCACCTGGACGCGCATGCGCGACAATAGGGAGACGCGGATAGCCTAAACTGATATATATGATGTATAGCTCTCTTTCTCTTTCTCTCTATGCTATATATCTGTGTACTCTGTCTTGTAACGAAGCCTGTGTTTTAGGTATACCAAATGTATAGCTCTCTTTCTCCTTCTCTCTACATTATATCTTTTTTCTCTCTCGTGTAACGAAATCTTGAAACGTTACATTTTTTCCAATTCACTCTCCATTCTCGTAAAATATCAGAACGCGGCCAAAGAAGTATTCACTTCAAAAATACAACGGCACCTTCGCCATTTCTTAAACATTACTGATGGGAAAAGGCCACTACTATATTTGTATGACATTACTGAAGTGTGTAATGCCCTGTAGTTATATTATTTTCAATGATAATATCATAAATTATGGCATTAAGTGCTTTATATGTTTGTACTTCATTGACCTCTACATTTACACCTCTACATTTATAAATATTATTATTATTATTACTATCCAATGTGGGGAACTTTTTTATTGAATCACCCACACCGTAATTTGATCCCCATCTGTAACACTTTATATAAAAATATGAACCGTGCACCACATCGTCGACCCTGTGCCATCTTTATACAACACCTATTTGTCCAAAAAATAATGCCATCGCACCAGCGACAATAAATAATGAAACATAATTGTTTTTACGATTATAGCCCTCTTAGAAACACCCTAATAAACCCCCGTTATAAATGAAGAAAGTGCGACTTAGAGGACGGAAAATAGGCTATATTTTCCGAGCCATAAGTCCTCGAAGCTGGAGCAATAACAGGTGTACTTTATCGGAATATTTCCTTGGGCTTTTGATATCCCTCGTCAACTCTCGTTTACTTCACGAGGGTTGAGTGACAACTGCAGGCCCTTCTGCCACTTACGTGTGTATTCGCTTCACTTTTCTAGGGCAATGCAGTGGAATTGTACGCCGAAAAATAATAAAAATCGCTGGTAAGGTTCTCACGAGTTTTCGAGCATAGCTGACATAGAAATTGGATTTGTCAGAGAATAAGTCTGAAAAAATGTTATTTACATTTTACAATGGATACAAAGTAATAAATAGAACTGTATAGAGAAAAACTCTGTAAACAACAGCAACTGTATGACAAAGCTGTAATAAATTCTGCTGTACATATGTGACGCAGACATATATTTAATTACAACCCATTATATGTTGCATACAAATAGAGTGATATTAATATTGGTGAAATCATAACTTTAGAAGTACATTTACCAAACAGAATGATTTATGACAATAACAGTAATGTATACATCCCCTCACTCCTGTTAAAAAATATTTGAATTAGTAACAATGCTTTCGTAAAGTAATGAATGAATTCGTTGTCAAATTTTATTTTTACTAGCCCATTTTTTTAAAACAATTAATATATACAGGGTGATTCATGTAGGATGTATGACATCATGTGATAGAACATATTTTTTACATACACTATGGTAATAGTTATATTAGCGTGAGTATGGGTTAAATTAAAAAAAAAGAAGAAAAACGATTATGCAATATCAAAATACTAAATTTAATAGAAATGATTATGACAATGATAACCCGACAGTAACCAGAATGATTAATTAATTGTTTCTGAACATTGTCCATAACTTAAGAAGGTATATGTTTATTTCGTAACTAATTCTTGCTATTAAGTCTAAATTATTGTTCCTAGTAAATAAATACTTAGACGCCTCTTTATTAAAAAGAGGCATCTGAGACTTCAGATAATTAAAAAGATACTTAAAAAACATCCATGAATGCTTTTTAAGTATCTCCACAAAAAGTAATCTAAGGGTGTCAAATCTGGCGATCTGGCTGGCCACTTAACCTCTTCGAACCCAGGGATATTACGCATCGATTGATTGATAAGTCAGTCCAGACCTTGGCATATGCAGACGATGTCGACATAGTAACAAGAACGGTAAGAAAGTCTGCAGAAACTTTCTTAGACCTAGCAACGGCAGTGAGGACCATGGGACTACAGGCAAATGATGAAAAGACAAAATACATGTCAACTACTTTGCAGATAAGAGCTGGTAACGCAGGACAAAACTTAGTAACTGGTAATCATAACTTTGAAGCAGTTAGGGAATTCACCTATCTAGGTACTCAAGTCGATCCAAACAATAACATCTCGGGAGAAATTAAACGGCGAATAGTAACGGCAAACAGATGTTACTATGGCCTTTCCAGGCATTTCTCCAATAAGCGACTGTCACAAACAACAAAGCTGAGAATATACAAGACCCTAGTAATCCCTGTACCGCTATATGGATCAGAACCGTGGACCATCACAAAGGCCGACGAAGCCTCCCTACTTTATTTCGAGCGGAAAATACTGCGAAAAATTTTCGGGGCCATATGCGAAAATGGGAGGCGCAGGTATAATTTCGAGCTATATAACCTGTATAAAAACAAAGCGAATGGAAGAGATATTATCACAGCGGCCAAACTAAACAGACTGCGCTGGGCAGGACATGTGGCCCGAGCCAGTGAAGCGAACCCCATTAAAAAAGCGCTTAGCATAGAACATGTAAGAAGCAGGAAGAGGTAGGCCAAAGCTTAGATGGGCCGATGGTGTAACACAGGTTTCCAGAAGTATCGGTGCCCCCAACTGGAGAGCAGGAGCACAATATCGTCAGGAATGGCGGAGGATGCTTGAGAAGGTCGAGGCCCTTGCAGGGCTGTAGCACCAATGATGATGATGTACGACTCAATATTTGTCTAACCGCAATAAAAACATTATCGATCGCTAAGGCTACTATCAAGCATCCAACGGTGATTTGCTTTAATTGATTTTTTAAATAATCGTTGCCATTAAATTTAGTATTTTCAAATTGCAACTAACCTAGGGTCATGCTAATATAATTATTAAAGTAGCTTATGTAAAATAAATGAGGTTTTTCATATTCCTTTATAAAAATAGGGATTGCCATTAAAATAAATTATCAATGATGTCATACCTCCTACACTAACCACCCGGTATGTCTTGAACATATTTTAAAAAATGTATAACTAAAAATAAGATTTTAGGAATCTAACAGTTTTTCTTAAAAGTTATTCCTCAAATTTATCCATTACTTTACGAAATCATAGTATATTGATAATGTAAAAAGAATAGTACACATATTTTAAGGGATATTAATGTTAATCTTTTCACATCACGAAACAAAGGAAAATAGTAATATACTTAAGTCTCATCGACTTTTACGTAATATTAAGTGTCTTCAAAATTCATAATATAAATTAAATCAATTTGTGGCTAAAAAAGTATAAAAAAATAATGGTAAATTAAAATTAAGGTGCAAAGGAATGTGAGTAAGACGACCAGGACCAACTGAATGTTTACCTGATGTTACCGCTGTGGATTTCTTTATATAGGATTATAAAAAAAAAATATTTTAATAGGCCAATTAATTTAGAGGATAAAGAAATGTAATTGAAAATGCGAATGTAAAATATTAGCTCAAAAATAATTGAAGGTCAATACACGCAGGGCGACAAAATTGTAAGAATGTTCGTTCTGTTATATGTAATTTTTCAATGTTCCAGAAATACTGATCACTTTTTTCATTTTGTTCTAAAAAGCTTATTAAATAAAAAATTTTGTTTTTTATGCAATAAACAGTTTTAAAACCTTAAAACGGACTTTTCCGCACATAGAACATCTCTATCTCGACATTGAGTGGCTGAGAAAAAATAAACCTGCACATAAATGCAGAATATGTGTTTATGCGACAGTCTTACTTCTTTCAAATAGTCCACCGTTGTACTTTCTCATGACCCATGGACAGGGTGAGGTGTATCCTATCCACCTGAAAATCAATAGATGTCGTCTGGTAGACGTCCCTAATCAGAATCAGTCGAAACCCGGTCAATCCGACACGATTTAATTGAGTGATCGTGCTAACAAGGAAAAATGCCGACGATGACAATGACACACACACAGCAATAATTTTTTAAAAACCATTTTTTTTTGGTTTTTAGGTCGAAAAACGAAAAATAAACCCAAAAAAAAATTTTTTTTTCACTTTTTCTTTACACGATTACATTACCTTTCCGCTTATAGTGGAGCGCGGAAAAGTAAAGATAACTAAAACAGCTTTGGTATTGAAAAATAGCACAAGAGAAAATGCAACCAATCCTTTACAACAATTTTCCCACTGAGCTGAGTTACAAGAAAATTACACAATAGTTTTTAGAAGAAAAAAATCTTTTATGTCGAAAATTTCCGAATCAATAAGTCGGTCGCTAAGTTGATGAAGTTTACTTGTAAAAATATTTCGCTCAAGAAATTGAGTTAGTTCCAGTTAATTATTTCATTGTGTATTTATTTTGATATCCATTTTATTTTTCAAGGCGAAAATGGCTGGATTTGTAGTATTTACACGCCCAAATACTTTTCGAATGTTTATCCTTAATCTTAGCCGTTCCTTTCGAGTCTCAATCAAATCTACCCTTCCGAGGGACATCCCAATGAAAATTTTAAACACCTGCACAAAGAGATATTTGGGCAGAACGAGCTTGACGCATCTAATCGAATAAAGAGGACGCTTCAGATTTATTTAGTAAGAAACTTCCAAATATTTAACACTTTGCAAGAACTTTAATAATATTAAGGGCCATTTCCAAGCTTTTAGAGACCTTAACGCGGCCCTCCGAAATTAAATTCCTTTGAGGGGCAATCGAATTTACCCTTCAAATGGGATTTTTCGGATTAAGTAAACTAATCGTAAATAAATCATGAGGCGGGGGGGTTGAGGAAATGAAATAAGCACAATCTTTAGCTTTTTATTAGATGAACATAAATTATGAGGACTAATAGTGCTAGCTTTCCTCTCTCTTCGTGAGTATATCTCTGTTGTAAATATATACGAGAAATGTTCAAATATAAACAAGAATTTCAGACGGTTTATTTTGGCTGAAACAGGGTTGGGTTAGATACTAGTGGGAACTGTAGAAGGGGGTATTGAGAGGCGAGATTTGTCGCCGACGCAGCCCTGAGGGCGTTAGTTTAGGTTAGTTTGGTTTATTGTGCAGCACATTAAGTTTTTGACAATGAAGGGGGACCATTGAGCTGAAATTTTGCTAAAGATTGCAAGGACAGTTTAGTGAAGACACCCTTTCATAGCCACGAGTATTTTATTGGCTTAAATATTTCTCTGAATAGTGAGAGAGTTTAAAATGAACCCCATGATCGCCGATCGAGGAGAGTTTAACAGAAGAACACATTCAAGCAATTCGTAACCTTATTGAAAATGGGCGCCGCCTCACTTTCCCTGCAATCGTCTGGGAGGTAAATATCAGAATTGGGAGTATCCACTCGATCATCCAGATCGATGAGCTCAGTTGAAACAAAATTTGGTTCGTTGGTTTGGTTTCGTTGGGTGCCACACCTTCTTTCGGGGTAACATAAAAACTTTTGTCTAGGCGAAAATTCGAAATGATGGAAAACACTTTGCATAATCGCATTGTAACCTGTGATGAGAGTTACACTTACATCATTACACTCTCGGAAGCAAGTAGGTGAGCAATGAATAGCGAAAACAAGGAGAGTCTGTCCCGAAGAAGGCGTTTGTCTTTTAGGAAAGTTCTGGGGACGGTTTTCTGGAATTCAAATGCCGTTGTCGTTCTAGACTTTCTTCATGACTAGACAACAATTAATGCTGCTTATTATGAGAGCTACTTATCGGAGCAAAAGATGACGATAACCCATCAGGGACGTCATTTTGCTTCACGACAATGCCAGGCTCCATACGGTAAACCAAACACGCCGAAAATTGGAGGAAACTCCTGGGAGAACCTTGAACCCCCACCATATAGGCCAGATCTATTGTCGCGTGATATTAACATATTTGGGCCATTAAAAGAGGATTTAGGAGAGTAGCGTTTCAATGATGATGATAATACGGGGATGGGGGCGTTAGTATTCAATTGGCTCCAGACTCGCCTTCTCCAAGATTCAGAATGCAAACCATCAGTCAATTCAGCAAGGAATGCTTGTCGGTGCCCTCTCTGTCTAATAGGGTGCAGTGCTATTACCCATCCAGCAGAATAGCAACCTTACGATATTTGCCATGCTATTAGTCGTCAAGTAGCTTAGCAAATTATTTTTTGTTCTTTCCATTTAATAATAGAGCAAATTATTTTTTCGCGCCATGTGGTATCTTAACTTAAACACAACAACATGTACTGGCTATTAGAAGGAAATTCCCAGCTGACTATCAGAACCAAATACTGATCTACCAACAAATACAACTCTTAGACATTCAAGACCTAGTGAAATACAGAGCAGTGTAGTGCAGTGATTGATACTCGACTCAAGTATCAATCTCTCCAACGACATAAATGTGAAAAGCTCCCTTTTCACATTTGCCTTGCCAAGTTATAAATTCATCAAGGAATGTACCTAACAAATTTTCATTTAAATTAATTGAAGATCGTTGTACATTCCTTTTGTAAGTTCCTGTTGTTCTAAGGTCCTTTAAGTTCCTATGGAACTCGGCACCGGTTCAGATGTCAGCTCTTTTATTGGCGAAGCCGACAATGCCGAACGTCGCTTGTACGTACCGAACTTGACCCAATTTTTGCATTTATATTTTTAGTGAGATATCATTAATTATTTAAGTTTTATTTAATATAATGCAATGTGCTTATTGTGGATATACTTAAATATAAGTTGCCTATTTCATTATAATTAGTTACGAATATTTATGTTATATTTATGTTTGATATTTTGTAAGAAGAAGATAATTTAACAGATCACGTAATATAGTGGCGCCATCTCTTTTTGTTGGATTGATTGATACTTAGTACTTGAAACTAACCGCACCAATAATCTTGTCGATACCGAACATAACTTTGTCGACACTGAACATCGATAATTCGTGGCTTTAGATTTTTCTCTTTGTATACACCTAATTATCTACCTTGATGCCAAATTTCAAGTTTCTAAGTCACCCAGAAGTGGTCGAGGTTTTTGATGAGTGAGTCAGTCAGTGATAAAAAATAACACTTTTCACACCTTAATAACTCGAGAACTATAATGGGTTTATTCATAAAATTCTAGAGATTCTAGGTATCAAAGGGGGCCTTATTAGACATACAAAATTGCAAGTATGTAGGTCTAATTGTTTTTGAGTTATGAGGGAGTCGAAAGTAGCTCGAAATGAAAGTAGTTCGTGTAATTATACACACTACCAGTGCGTCGCCCCTTTCTTTTCCGAACTTATCTAATATACTGCCGTCTGTCTATATTTAGGTTATATTTGAAATTCTGATTAATCTTAAGAGTAGGTGCATTGTTCATTTAAAAAAATTGAGTGCCAGTGCTGCATATCCTTGATTAACTTGCTAGATTCTCTAATGTAGGGCTTTCTCAGATTCTTGAAAAGGTTTCTTTATATTTACCTCTTGTTTTTTAGACACCTCTGCGATGGTGATTAGTTCCTGGCCTCCTAGATGTATCTTTGGGTCTCTTAACGACCGATCATAGATGGCTGTTTCCAATTTTGATAATGAATGAGTCGACACGTTTATTAGCTGTAGCCATATTCCCTGCGTTCAGTGTTATATTTCGACTTTGTATGATAGTATTTTTATAGATAGAGTTGTCCGTGAATTGTAGTCTAGGATCATATGACTGAGGTAGTTACATTGAATTATTTCCAGGTGTTTTTAGGTTTCATCATGTTTTAGGATAATAAAGTATTCTCTGTGAAGCTTTCTTTTTAGTTGATTATTGTTGCGCACTTATCCAACACGAACGATATACCAATATCTTAACTGAAGGTCTTTGTAGCTTAAATCAGTGAGTGTGGATGTGCCCTTGTGTCAATAATGATAAACTTATTATTTTTTTTATCTATAGAGATTATACGAATCACCACAATTTCTCGTTCACTATAATGGAATAGAAAAATAAACGTGTTTGACGGCGTTAGTAAACCAAACTTATTTACTTTGTTAAGCGTCGTCCCCTGCGAGAATGACCGCACCGCCGCGCCATCTCCTCCCCAGCAAGAAGTCCCATCAGGAAAACTTCGATAAGCTCCGGCGAGAAACTTATTTTCATCCGGGTAATATCGGAGAAACATCCCAGATCCCTAGGAGCGCAGCCAAGCATCGATGAAAACTTCCAAGATTTGCCTTATTTGCAGTTTGCCTGCTGTTCCGGTAAAAGGGAGGCCGCAGATCGGACGACTGGACCGGATATCGAGTTTCGTGAATTGTGTTACGCTGATAGCTCCGGTTTAGCTCAATCATTTCATCGGATAATTGAGGATGTAGCCGCTGGCCGGACGGCCCCGGTAATCTTATAGTTAGACAGCAGCAGACTGGCCTTGCGGCGCGCGGCGTCACTAGTTGTATGAAATAATTAACTATTGATATGGTAAAAGTAAATTTACACGTTAAAATAAAAATACACTCTGATAATTGAAGCGTCGGCTCGAACAACGTTGTTTACTTACATTCTTTCAACTTTTTAGGAGATGCAAAAATCTATATATCTATTATTTGCCGTTTAAAGTGGAAAGACGTTGTGCTATCCTGACAGTTACAACATTCTTTTATGCTGTTAGCAATAACTTTACACGATTTATCCATAGTTTAGGCCAGTGATGGGCAAACTTTTTAAGGGGAGGGCCAGATAAAATAAAAAATTATCTAGGCGAGCCGAAAAAAAAATTTAACAAAACAGATTTTTATAAGTGATAAACTTTATTTTTGATTTTTGCATCACACACAACTTATATTATATAGATTATACTTATATTATTAGAAAAAAAAGTTACAAAAATTGATTATTCTTTAGAAGAGTATGGCTTACGTGACAGATGAAACTGTGACTGAGCTTCTAAAAATTGTTCATAATCTGGTAGAAACTGGGATGAGCTGATTCGCAGTAGTGAAGCTAAATGGTGGTCAGTAAATCGGTTTCTAGCGCTGTTTTTGCGTAATATTGGTAAAAGGTATTTTCAAAGACGTGATAGTTTCTTGAAATTCTTGAAAAATGTCTGACCCTTTTGTAGTTCCCTTCAATGAACGCATGCAAGCTAATTCTTCCGTAAAACAAATGTTGTCATCAATACCTCTTATAAATATCAGTAACTGAGCTGTGTCAGTTATGTCCATACTTTCATCAAACGCAAAAGAACAGAATTTAAACTCGCTTATCTTTGACTCTAGTTGTATGACAAACTGCTTATCAATTACTTCAATTCTAGAAGTAATTGTTTTTCGAGACACCCTTACTGTCTCAAAATCCTCTGTTTTGCCAGGACACAAAATGTCACATACTTGGAGCATACTACTTTTTACAAATTCGCCATCAGGAAATGCTTTGTTACTTTTTGCAATATTACATGCCACAACGTAACTGGCATGTGTTACGTTGTGAGCTAGCTTTTGAGAACAGCTTTGTTTAAAAAATAAATTGCTGACCTGACAGTTTTTTACGTAGAGCTTCTGCTTTTTGCTTCCGTTCTTCTTCGGTCATAGTTTCATAAGTGGCGTTGTTATGTTTTGTCATGAAATGTCGTGAGAGGTTGAATTCCTTGAATACGGCTACAGCTTCATTGCAAATGAGGCACACAGGTTTATTCGTAATAGGCGTGAAAAAGTATTTCCAAGTCCACTCATCTTTAAAAACACGACATTCTGAATCAACTTTACGTTTTTTACTTGCCATTGTAACGACAAAAAATGTCAAAAAACACTACCAACAAAGCAAAACTATAGAAACACAAGCCAGACACACAGCTGCAGAGGTGACTTGACACTGACTACGTGACTGTCCGAACTACACTAACCTTGAGAACAGACGAAACGAAAATGGTAGCGCCCGAATCTTTCCGAACTTAGCCGAGCAACACACGTATTGCACTACGCCTACGCGAGGTTGCGTGCAAACTCAGATAATACCGTACTTAAAACGCGATGAGAAGGAAACCATTATTCTATTCTAGCTACGCAGAAAATACATTTTGTCCTATCCTAGGTGTAATTGTAGGGGTTATTCGAAACCATGTCGCGGGCCGGATTGACTACCCCGAAGGGCCGCACTTGGCCCACGGGCCGTACTTTGTCCATGACTGGTTTAGGCTATTGAGCATTTTACACAAGAACAATTTGGAATAACATTGCAATTGCTTTATAACGTTTTTCCAGAACTTCATTTTTCAATACACTTTAAAGTGTCGGATACAAAATAAGAAACGTGGTGTATTATTATTAATATTTTTATTTTTCATTTTGCCTATATATTTTTATCCAACAAAATATAGGAGTCTTGCGAACACATGACATATTTAAAATCCCGCGCCGAATTTGAACAGTTACACCGTCTTTCAACTTACCTCTTCTGGCGGGACCAATGCCGGTATAATCTTCTTTCTTTTACTTAGATATTCTTCTCCTTTGTCTCGAGCTCACTTTGACTTATCGTTTTGCCACTGAGCAATGTTTGATTTGCCTCTTTACCACGATTTAAAGTATTTTGCAACGAAAGCGAGAAATTTACAGCCAACATGATGCAGCAACATACGCCTAAGAAATCTCGTGTGCTACTATTTACAACGTTTTTCCGCGGAAATCGACCAAATAACGAACTAAAATATTTTATTTAAGAGGACAAATTTAAGAGGAGGGGGACTTTATTCTATTAGACGGTTGTTTTAGGTGCCATACAATGTTATTCCATGATTACCTCGATTTTGTATAATTTGCGAGTTACAACGTTGTTCGAGCCGACACTTCAATTAATATAGTGTATTAGACAAAAAGTTAACAAAATATACTCTCAGAAAAAGTTACATTATAAGCAAAACTTTTCATTATTTCTTATATTTCGAAGCTTTAAATCCTTATACATTTTATGTACATTTTATGTATTATAAGATGTTTTACTTTACATCTGTCAAACAATTGCAATTGTTTGACAGATATAAAGTAACATCTTATAATTGTTTGTTAGTAATATATTTAGCGCAGTTTAAGGTGATTTATAAAAGGCAATAAATTCAGTTACGGTAGTGATTGCTGTAACAACAATAGTGATTCTGGTTGACGAGGGACGTAACCAGTGACCAATTTGTTAGAAGTTAGACAATTAATAATTATTCGAACTGTTAAACGTTTTAATGAACTTGGAAGTTACTGCAGAACCGTAGGATAAGGTCGTAAGAAGTCTACAGATGCAATAAATAAGCGATATATTGTGCAAATCGCCATAAGAAACGACATTCTACCAGATCAGAGCTAGGAAAAGCCCTAGAGCAGCGGAAAATGTAGTTTAGAGGAACAATCAGGAGAAGGCTTGGTGAATGAGGATTGGACAGTACATGACCAGCTATTGCACCACTGAATGCCAGAGAACATAGCGTTATTAAATTGTGCTTTACAAAAAAAACACGTAAATTAGAGTATTGACGACGGGAAGCTAGTAAGTCTTAATTTACCAGATGGACGTCAACGAGTCTGACGGAGGCCAGGAGAGATAAATTAAGTAAAGGAGAAGTTTGCTGCCTGCAATATCTCTCCTAAGATCCCATTCTTAGGTGAATCAACAATGTTCTGGAGAGAAATTTGTTTTGATGGACTCACGAATTTGGTTCCTATACAGAGGAAATGCATGTCTCTACATAGAGAATATCGTAGAAGAACATGCAATGGCATTTGCTCCGTTTGTCGGAGACAATTTCATTTGTATGCGGGATAACGCTAGGTTCCACGTTACTAGAGAGATACTAGACTACCTTCGATTTGTGAATATTCTAACTATGTACTGGCCACCAAGAGACCCAGATATGAACCCCATAGGTTATCTATGGGATGAACTGAAACGACCACGTAGGCCCCACATACCTGCCACTATGACTCTTAGGGGATTCTAACAAGTCGTTCTTGTCGAAAGAGAGAACATTCTCGAGGAAACCATCCACCATTTGATCAAAAGCATGCCCAAACGAATGGAAGCAGTGATGTGAGCCAGAGGAGGATCTATACGCTGCTGAGTTCAAATTCTTACGATTTAAGTTCTTCGTTAATACCGTTTTCATTGATTATGACATTATTATTCCTTTCTGTTATTTCTTCATGTTTTTACCCGATAATATCATTCTAGTTTGTTAAGCATTAGTTGAAATCATTAAATTATAATATCACGTAGATACTATGATTTAAGTCTTCGAAGATATAAAATATAATGTGAACTTCCACTAATGCCTTAATATTTCTCAGAAATTTACATTGAGAATTTAATTTTGTATTTTACAAGGTATTTCATGGTGTACTGTCTATGAGATGTTTTGGGGAAGCTACAAATAATATGAAACTAATATTTAGCGGCATGGATTTTCGAATGTGGTCTATTTAATGAAAATTCCATGTATGTGATAATTCCCATCCCAATTCCCATGTAAAAGGTGGTCCAACCAAAACGCACGATGTTAATTGTATATAAAACAAAAAGTTTTCAGAGAATTATCTTAATATTTTTTATTATGATAGAAGGATCTATGACAACTATGTGTAAAACAAAATATCGGCCAAATGCTCGCCACGGCTTCAGTGGCATACCTCTATCCGATGGTCCATATTTTCAATGACTCTGAGACATAATTGAGGTTCAATGTCATTAATGTGCCGAATTATCTCATCCTTTAGCTCTTGAATTATTCTTGGCTTATTGACGTATACCTTTTCTTTTAAATATCCCCAAAGAAAGAAGTCCAACGGTGTCAAATCACATGATCGTGGCGGCCAATTAACATCGCCACGACGTGAGATAACACGGCCATTGAATTTCTCGGGCAAAAGTGCCATTGCTTCGTTGGCTGTGTGGCAAGTGGCACCATCCTGTTGGAACCACATATCGTCCAGGTCCATATCCTCAATTTCTGGCCACAAGAGGTCCGTTATTATCTCGCGATAGCGAACACCATTCACGGTAACTGCTTGGCCGACCTCATTTTCGAAGAAGTACGGCCCGATGACGCCGCCAGCCCATAAACCGCACCAAACAGTCACTCCTTGTGGATGCATCGGCTTTTCAACAATCACTCATGGATTCTCATTTGCCCAAATGCGGCAATTCTGATTGTTAACGAATCCACTGAGGTGAAAGTGTGCCTCGTCGCTGAAGATGATTTTCTTTGTAAAGTCACCATTCACTTCTGTCTGTTCAACCAACCATTCGGCGTATTGACGACGCTTGAAATGGTCAGTAAGCTTCAGCTCTTGAGTCAATTGAACATTGTAAGCGTGTAAATTCAAATCTTTATTTAAAATTCGCATCAGTGATGTTCGTGAGATGTTCAATTGTTGGGCACGACGACGAGTCGAGGTTGACGGCTCTTCTGCTACACTATCGCGAACAACAGCAATGTTTTCCACAGAATGAACTGGGCGAGCATGCACAGGTGTTTTTACATTTCCTACAGACCCGGTTTGCTGAAATTTGCGTACAATTCTCCCGATTGTGGACACATTTGGTCGATTATGCTGACCAAAAAAGTCACGAAGTGCACGAAATGCATTTTGATTTGAACGCCCATTTTCGTAAAAGGCTTCAACAATCTTAACGCGCAGCTCAATTGTGTACCTCTCCATGGTTGAATTTGTCAAACACAGAAACAAAGAAATGTAAAATTAAATTGGGCAAAAAACTTGACGGTAAGGTGTGACTCACAATTTACATCGTGCATTCTGGTTGGACCGCCCATATGACAATATTCCCAACGAATATTACTAATCAATACTTCATAACAGCCTTCCAGTTGAACAAGATGAGTCTATTTCATAATTTCTAATCAAGAGGGGGTCATTCAAAAGTGATTAGAGAAAAGTATATGAAAATGAAAAATATATGATCCTTTCAACAGTTTTTTTTTCTTATTTCGGTGCAAAAAATGCATCTTAAGTAAGTTAGTACAGAAAACAAGACAAGTCGGTGTTAAATTTGTTTTAGTATGAAATTTGAATGCATAGACTAAAGACAATAAATTTTAAACGCTGAGAAATGTTAACACGGAAAATAACATTATAGATTTGTTGAAGATATTTTACTTTTATTTAAAATCAAGTAATAAAATTACTTAAATTTTCAATTCAATTTAAGTTTAACAGATCTTAAAACTTTCTTCTAAAACTCATCATTTACTGTAACAAAAATACTAGAAAAGAGGATAACAATCGCATAAAACCTTTTCAGAAAATAAAACCCGCCACGGGTAGGATTCGACATCTGTTCCGGATGGGAACCGAACGACAGACAGCTGTTTCGAACTTATTAGTTCTCATCAGTGTCGCACACGGTACGCCGATCCAGGTTACTTCCCGACTTATATGTTACTGACTTTTAACTACTCAAAATATATTTTCTATTACACACCATACTTGTGTTAATTTAATTATTATTCTATATAACTTTAAATAAATAAGCCAAAGACCGTACGTTTTAATTGTAGAGAACGACCACATGAGCTGAAAAGAAACTAAAAAGAATTCGAATAAAACTCTACCCTTTGGACATTCACTAGTGATTTTGATCATATTTAAACCCCATTAATGGTTCAAATAGAAACTGAAATAACAAATATGACAATAATAACATGATTTTACGGTAAAATATACCGGCTTTTGTGAATTACTTCAAAGAAATTGGCGTGAAACTGACCCTATGATTATTTAATACTTTTATCTCGAACAATTCCCGAAAGCCGCTTCACAAACTCCACTGAAATAACTCGGGCTCCGCGTAGATCGACTCAACCGCCTCCCGGCTAACGCCTGCGGTGTAATTGCGAACTAATTACAACCATTCGTGATGTCTGTCGGGTTCCCCTGCTCACTAATCCCTTAATGTCTTGAATAAATTATAACATTTTAGGTTGTCTCTTCCTTATCTCATTATGCAAATGAAAAGTTCTCGTGTCTTTCGGCGAACTATCTCCTAGAAAGTTCTGGGGACGTGGTTAAGCGTGCGCCTTTTTTTTTTTTTTATTTTGAGAAGATGTCACACTTGCATATAATACCTTGACTGCAGACAATTTATGTGGCCCCGGGTACAGGACTAAATTTCTACGAAAAGGTCAACTAAAATGAAAAAAGAAGGAACCATAGACACCAAGGATATATTTTATATTCATTTAGTGTTATTACTCGAACCTTTTCTTACTCTAGAGACTTGAATTGGAGCGTACCTTTGTTGAATTACCGCCGTTTCTATTACAGTATGTTTCTGTTAACTGTAGTTTGCTTATTTTTAAATTGAAAACCCATTATCATTATTATTATTACTAAATAAAATGTACCAACCACATTTCAAATGTACAACAAAGTTTGAGATTCTATTTTTTTAAGGAAATCGTGTTTAGCATGAAACTGCTCTTAATTTTATAACAAAGTAATTACACAGTCCCACAAAAAAAGAAACCTGTGTACTAAGGAATGAATCATATTTATTTCCTGTATTTTTTCCCGCTGAACACGAATCTAAAGTTAGAATTATGGGTTACTGATCAAACTTCTAAGAAAATCCATAAAACCCGATATTTGCCACAATGTTTCTGTAATCAGCATCTTTATTATTGCCTACAAATTTAGTTGACGCTTTAGTTGACGCACTCAGTTGTAACGAATTATTTATCTTTAAGGAAAATTTCTAAGCAAATAGCATTAGAATATGAAAGATAAGTTCCAGGAGAAAACAGATCAATTAATAAATAAAACGAGTAAGGACGAAATCAAGAACGCAGAAACTGAGTGGGAGGGTATCAAGAATAGCCTAGATTCCGCGGCTACGGACGTTTTAGGACACGAGAGAAACCTATAAGTCAATAAATTGGGATATCATTAGAAAGTGTAGAAAAGCGAAAGAACAATGGATAGAGGATAAATGCAAAGAAGTAGAAGATAAGCTCCAAGTAGGTAAGACCGATGGGATTACAAAATAATTAAGAGGAACTTCAGGGATATAGGACCAATAAATAGAAACGTTAGGAGTCAATCGGGGGACATACTGATCGGAAGAGAGGAGAAAGCGGATAGATGGAAGCAGTACTTAGGAAATTTATACGAGGGTCAGGAATTAGGAGATATATTAGAGGAAGGATCTAGCATCCATAGGGAAGATGTAGGAAAACCTATATTGAGAGAGGAATTTGAAATAGCACTAAGGGGGCTAAAGAACAATAAAGCGCCGGGTGTAGATAAAATATAGGCGGAAATTTTGAAATGTGCGGGATAGAAAGTAGTAAATAGGATGTTTGAACTGGTAAAATACGTATACGAAACGGGCGAGATGCCGAAGGATTATAAGAGGAACATTATCTTTACTATACCGAAAAAGAGAGGAGCCGACAAATACGGGAACTTTAGAACGATTAGCCTAACTTCTCACGCATCAAAAATCTTAACCAGAATAGTGCAGAAGAGGATGGAAAATAGAGCGGAGGAAATACTAGGAGAAGACCAATTCGGGTTTAGGCGAAATAGGGGAACTCGCGAAGCTATTCTGGCGCTAAGAGTAATGTTAGAGAAAACGGAAAGAACGCTTATATAGGATTTGTAGATTTAGAAAAAGCTTTTGATAATGTCATCATCATGAGGTTATCAGTCCTAAGACTGGTTAGACGCTAACCTACAGCTTCTCCTATCTTGTGCTAGATAAGTAAAGTTTTTAACTTACTCTTTGATAATGTAAGATGGGAAAAAATACTAAAGAGCGCGGGAATGGAGATACTAAAGAGCGCGGGAATGAAGTATAGAGATAGGAGAGTAGTACACAATCTGTACAAAGAGCAAACTGCTGTTATAGAAGTAGAAGGGGAAAGAAGGGAAGTAGGTATTAGGAAAGGAGTAAGACAAGGATGTACACTATCACCAGTAATTTTTAATCTGTACATCGAAGAGGCGATTAATGTGGTAAAAGATAGAGTGGATTTCGGGATTAAAATACAGGGACAAAAACTAAAAATGCTGAGATTCGCGGATGATATAGCAGTATTAGCATCTAGTAAGGAAAAATTAGAATCAGCGTTGAACGAAATGGAGGCAGTGTTGACAGAGGAATACGGAATGAGGGTGAATAAAACAAAACTAAAATGTTAGTGTGCAGAAGGCGCAAGAGTAGAGGAAAAACGAAAATACAAATTAATAATGAAAGATTGGAGGAAGTTAAAGACTTCACTTATTTAGGAAGTAAAATAAAGTGGGATGGAAGAAGCGATAAAGATATAAAACAAAGAATAGCGCAGGGTCGAGTAGCTTTTAACAAAAAGAAAGCACTGTTATGCTCGGGGGTAATAAACTTAGACACAAGGAAGAGATTTTTGAAAACGTATGCATGGAGCACGGCACTATACGGTTGCGAAACCTGGACGATAGGGGAAGCAAGTAGGAAGAAATTGGAAGCTTTTGAGATGTGGTGTTACCGAAGATTGATGAAAATACCGTGGACTGATAGGGTTAGAAATGAAAAAGTATTAGAGAAAGTCGGCGAGAAAAGAAGTATGTGGAAAAGCAGTAGATAGGCTATAAGAGTTCACGTTCAAAATCCCATGTAACTTCTTCTGAAGGTTCATCGTGGTCTTTTCAAGGTCATCCATCTTCACTTGCGGCTAACTTCGCCCCGCCAACTACCTGTCCAGGTCATCAGCGGCATCCGCACGCCCGCCACCTATCGGTCAGTAGAAGCTTGCAGGTAACTTCCACCTAGTGCTACGACCGGCGGGAAGTTTGAAATGCGGTCTGTAATAAAAAAAAATCCGACGCTGAGGCCGACCGGGGACGTCGGGATTTATATTCGGAGCCGTAAACTCACGTAGTGTACGCATGCGCAGTGGAGAAGAAAAGAAGAGAAGAGATAGAATGGTAAGCCACTTTCTGAGACATGGGGGAATAGTCTGCGATATTTTGGAGGCAGAAATAGGAGTGAAGAAAGGCAGAGGTAGGCTTAGATTAGACTACTGCTCGCAAATAGTAAGGGATGTAGGGTGTAGCACAATTAGCGAAATGCGTAGGTTAGCACAAGATAGGAGAAGCTGGAGGTTAGCGTCCAACCAGTCTTAGGACTGATGACCTAATGATGAGGTGCATTATCGCTCGATTTCTGATATCGATAACAAGTTGTATATATATATATATATATATATATATATATATATATATATATATATATATATATATATATATATATATATATATATATATATATATATATATATATATATATATATATATATATATATATATATATGTGACAAATAAAATATGCATTTATGTTGCCAAAACTTTGTTTACTTCGTTATTATGAAATGCGAGAAAGTACATACCAATTTAACGGAATAATTATTAGTTCTAAATCACAAACAAACAAATTGGTTCAGGCTTCTACGACTACTAATAACTGCTATAACCAATAATCTTTGATTACCTCATGATGATGAGCATTAGAAACCGTAAATCTTATGATATTCTGGCTTCTATGTGGCGGAGAAACCACATAGTTTTGATGGAGCACAAATTTGCGCTGAAAACATATTTTTGCGTTAATTTTGTAGTTCAAGTTTTTGTTTTTACACGATCAGTACAAGTATCGTCAGAGACCAGCTACCACGGGGTATTTGAATACTACCCTAAAAATGGGATGTGTAGAATGATTCCTTTAGTATATATCTCCGTGGAAGCCAGCGAAGGCTTTAAAGAAGCTTGCTGTTTGCAAGGAGTACCCAATAAAAAGGGAGAGAGACGAAGCAGAAACCCGTTACATAGATCATTTAAAGACAAACGTATGCGGAACTAAAATCGTTATAAAAATATTACCATCATATAGAAAAAAATTGCTAGATTAAGATTATTATCGATTATTCCTAGAAGTTTGATCACTAACCCCTAATTCTGACTTTAGATTCGTGTTCAGCGGAAAAAAAATACAAAAAATAAGTATGGTTTATTCTTTAGCACACACAACATTTACTTCTTTGTAGGCCTATGTTATTAACAAACCAGTATCCTTCGCATATCTGCCTTTATTTAATGTACACAGATGTACTAGTATTTTTTAATTACTGAAAATATGTAATTGATTGTCAATAATGTATTTAATTTTGCTAAAGATTGTTGAAATATTTGAAATCTTCAAATATATGCAACTGTCTGTATAAATAGAATTTTTCAACGATCTAAATATATAAAAATCTAATGGTGTCAAATCCGATTATCGTCGAGGCCACAGTGTATGTATACAATTAGCTTGTTTCCGATGTTGTCCAAGATCTTTGAGTACTGTTTCTTGAATACCTAGAACCTGTCATGAAAGAGCGAAATCTAATTCCCATTCACGAGCTTGGCTTCAAAAAACAGCACAGAACTATTAAAGAGAGCCATAGAACAGTCAAAAAAAAATTAACAGAGATATCTGTAAGGAAAAATATATTTCTCGGCGACCTTTCTTGACGTCAACCAGGCTCTCGATAAGGTGGGGCACAAACGGTTTATTTTACAAATTCAAGCATTTAAATTACACTAATAACCAAGCTTATTTAATTTTTATTTGGTCCGTAAAATTTAATTCAAAACCGCAATAAAATTTATAAACGTACAATACATTTACGCTAGTATTTCTGTGTTTAGTACAGAACAAAACCATAATACTGGTAGGTTGCCTTTGACATAATAACGAGACAATGCATAGAAAAACTGATGATGACTCAAAATATAACAGTCACCCAAAGGGAAATATGTGAGCAGCTTAATTAATTTATTGGAATCGATATGGATCACTTTTATCTCTAATAAGATATTAGAGTAAGATAGGTATCGAGATATATAGATATAGAGATTTCTAACCTTCGAGTTAGCCAATAACAATGAAAGGAACACACTAGAATGAAGCATGCGATATGGTCACGAAACTAGCAACATTGTATTTGCAAAGGATTAGCAGATAATGAAGTGAATAAAGTAACAGTGTTTCATACTTTACTCCTTGTTTGCCGTTATTCGATAACGAAATCATAAAGTATGAAAAAGTAGTATATTTTTTTCCCGCGAACTCAAACACTATAGAAACGTTATTTCTGATTCCATTAAGTTGCAACGTTTTAGGAATCTTTAAATGTCGAGCAGTTTTATGTCCGGAAGAGATCGTAAACTTAGTATACTAGAAAATTTTATAGCGCCTCTATAATAAAAATAATAGTCCCTATAGAGCATCTTATTTTAAACGTTCCAACGTGTGTTTGTGTTACAATTAGTTCAAATGTGCAATGTTAACTATGCAGATCTTATGAATAATTGAACCCCAAGTTAATTTTTCCGATATAGGACGAAGATTCGATTGCACTTACTCTTATCTGGCTCGAAGGACCAATATTTATAAATCCGGCTCGAAGGACCATTTTTACTTGAATTTTTTTTATCAATATTCGATTTTCATTAGCTGTCTAAAACGCAATTTAAAGACGAAATAAAAACTATAAGGTTGCACACATTTACACCAGTATTGCTGTTTTTAATACAAATGAAACACATACTGATGGGTTGCATCTGACATAATTACGCGTGTAATTAGCAATATTAAAACAAATTCGCTCAGGTAGAATGTGAGAGGCCTGCTTCAAAGCGTCCTTTTCAAGTTAAATACTCTAGAAACTCGCTAATTATTAATTAAATTAATTGACGTTTCAATTAAGACGTGAACTAGCTGAACACAGATCCGGTGGGTTTTCATGCCTTAGTTTACCGTTCGGGGGAATGTTAGCTGAAAATTTACAGAAATGTTACTATCGGCTTAATTTTCCGACAAGAATTCGCCAAAGGAAGAGATTATATCGTGATGAATGGGGGAGATCGGGACACCAGAAGTTGCGATTCATGCGAAAGGAATGTGGAATTACCCAACATAAAATAAATAATAAACAAATAACTCTAAATAATAAACGTCTATTAAAAATACTTTAGAAAAGTCTGTTGAAGATATTTAATTATCAATAGTCTGAATTATCTCATGATTATGCCAACTGGATTGGCGGAACTCGTGTTGAGAAACGTGTATTTTTCGGTAATAGTTGAAAACTTAAATAAACTGAAAAATAATTCTGCAGATAATAAACTTTTATTTATTATAAATATTGATAGCGTTACATATGTTAGAAATAGGTATACTATTTTCTGCAGAAATGCGACAAATAACCTTAAAATACTCGATGGCTACAAGTTGTAGCAATTCCACAATCGTGTCCTATCTACTTTGAACTTTGTTGTTGTCATATTTTTGTTGATATATTTACTTTATTCCAGAGAGTTTAATGCAGTAGCATTTTTAGTATCACCACCTAATTTTCGTCATTAAATAAACAGTTTTAAAACCTTAAAACTTTCTTTTCCGCGCGTAGAACATCTCTATCTCTAGATTGAGTGGCTGAGAAAAAATAAACCAACACATGAAAGCAAAATATGTGTTTTATACGACAGTTTTACATTTTTCAAATAGTCCACCATCGTGCCTTCTCATGACCCATGGACAGGGTGGGATGTATCCTATACACCTCAAAATCAATACATGTCATCTGGTACGACGTCCCTAATCAGAATCAGTCGAAACCCGATCGATTCGACACGATTTAATTAAGTGATCGTGCTAACAAAAACAGTTTCTAAAATAGTCCACCATTGTGCTTTCTCATGACCCATGAACATGGTAGAGTATGTTCTATCCACCTCAACATCAATAGGTGTCGTCTGGGAGACGTCTCCGATCAGAATCAGTCAAAACCCGATCGATCCGACACGATTTATTTGAGTTATCGTGTTAACAAAAAAAATTCTCAATAGTCCACTGTTGTGCTTTCTCGTGGCCCATGGACGGGGTGGGGCATGTCTCATCTACCTAAAAATCAATAGGTGTCGTCTGGGAGACGTCCCCGATTGGAGCCAGTCAAAGTCCGATCGATCCGACACGATTTAGTTGAGTTATCGTGCTAACAAACAAAATTTCTCAAATAGTCCACAATCGTGCTTTATAATGACCCATGAACATGGTAGAGTGTGTTCTATCCACCTCAAAATCAATAGGTGTCATCTGGAAGATGTCCTCGATCGGAATCAGTCAAAACCCGATCGATCCGACACGATTTATTTGAGTTATCGTGTTAACAAAAAAAATTTCTCAAGTAGTCCACAATCGTGCTTTTCATGACCCATGGACAGGGTGAGGTGTATCCTATCCACCTCAAAATCAATACGTGTCGTCTGGGAAACGTTCCCGATCAGAATCAGTCAAAACCCGATCGATACGACACGATTTAGTTGAGTTTCGTGCTAACAAGAATAAATTCCGACGACGACAACGACAACGACGCCGACACACACACACACACAGAATGGTTTAAAAACCTTGTTTTTTGGTTTTTAGGCCGAAAAATGAAAAATAAACCCTAAGAAAAGAAAATTGTTTACACAATTACATTACTTTTCCGTGTATAGTGGAGTGCGGAAAAGTAATATTTATAATTTGTTTGAGTATTTTATGTTGTCGTTATCAGAAAGAGCTTATCTAGAAGATTATACCAGAAGTATATATTGTTTTTATTCTAAAAAATCATCGATGACATCATATATACAATTTGAATAGCGCCATCTAGATTATGTGTCATTCGCTAAAGAAACAAAAATAAATCTTGTGTTCTATGATATTGTGATAATGTGAACTATTAGAAACATTAATTCCAGACTTTCCTTATACACTGTATATAGGAAGACGGATATATTATTTTCGATTCTAGTGCCATGCATATTTGACAGGAATCTTGTGATAATCGTTAATAATAACAATATTAATATGAAGAGGACGCGCCGCCGCGCCGGCGCCACCACCATCGGAATAATATTACGCCTCCTCCTCGCTCATATTGTCATTTTCATTATCAGGCTAACCTGGGCCACATAAATGGATATCGCCAAACTTGCCCGAAAGCGAATAGCCTTGCGGCTTTAACAATCAACGCGTCCGTAAGCGGATAGAGCCACCTCCGGAGCATGCCTCTAAGGGCTTCGGATTAAAAAACAACAGTTACCACGTTTTTCGCAAGGGTCGATTTACTATATTGATTTTGTCGAAATGCCGAAATTCGAACGAAAAACGTTTCGTATATCGACCTAAAAAATTTCGGTACATACACACACACACACATACACACACATACACACACACACACACACACACACACACACACACACACACACACACACACACACACACACACGAAAACAGCCACTTAGTAAATGGGAGGATTAGATGCTTCACTTTGTTAAAATTTAAATTAATGCTCATTGTAAAATCCCTTGATTATAATTATAATTATAATTACTATAATTTTTACTTTAACAGATTTCAAAAATGTTATTGTATTGAAAAGTACAATTATTAATTATAACATTTTCTATTAGAATCTACAATTTTCCTTATATACCATTATTGAAACTTCGAAAATTATTTTCAATTACACCCGACATTTTCCAGAAAAAAAAACATGAATGCTTAGGTATAGCATTGCTGAGTCTGTTTTAAAATAATAATTAATGAACATCTGTATAGGGTGTCCCATCTAAAAAAATGTAAAGTTGATACCTAACCTAAATTAAAATAGAGGACTAGGATTATATCAAATATTGAACTTTTTTATGACAATACACCAATTTGTATTCTACTATATGGTGGCCACAGGAAATAGGTCATCTAGATAGGAGATAAGCTGTTTAAAACATCCTGGGATATCTGCGAGTATATTTACTAAACGGGTGTTTTCGTGTGGGTGTCACGAAATTTTTAGGTCGATGTACGAAATGCTTTTCGTTCGAATTTCGCCATTTTGACAAAATCCATACAGTAAATCGACCCTTGCGAACAACGTGGTAACTTTTGTTTTTTGATCCGAAACCTCTAGAGGCATGCTCCGGAGGTGCCTTCGATATGAGCGAGGGGGCGGCGCAGTATGGTTATTCGTTTATATTACTTTTCTAAATATTACAACGATTAAAATGATTTAATTCTGAACTTCCGAAAACAACTGAAACAACAGAAATATGAACAACAACATATCTAATACTATATATCAATTATTCCACATTCTAAAAATGTCTTGATAATAACTTATGTGAAATTTACTGCTCTAATATCGGCGACTCCACTTCTGTTAAACACAACCCGGCACAATGACGAAAGAGACAAAGAGTCCAATTATCCAAAGCAATAAGTTGAAATAGGAATGAATTAATCTCCATGAGCGTGGTCATAATTTAGGGTCACTTTTCACGTCATCCGTTATTTCATACTCATGAATGTTCTCCCGTCGCCCGTGGGACTTTATTCGATAGACATATTTTAATTAAAATTCATTTCTTTACTATCAAATAGGTAAATTTATAAATAAGATACGTTACATTATAAATGATATACTGTAGGCACACGTGGCTCCACATACGCCTGTTGGCCGCCGTGATGGAATTTTTGTATATATTAGTTTTAAATGTTGTCCATATTAGAAAGTAGAAACCCTTGTTTAGCTAATTTTTGAAACGAGGGCACATCTGTTTCTTAAGGGTAAAATTGCGACCATCCCAGGTCAGGCCATCAGCTTTTGTGATAAATTCAAGACAGTCAATTCCCGCATCTCGCCCCGAAACATTGGTCCTCGTTCAGTACTAGTTTGCTCGCTATTTATTTTATCTTAAATAAACGTAGCTATAACAATAACATACACTAGTCTCAGTTCACCACACACAGCGCCCCGAAAACCGCCATAATATGTCTACCAGTCAGTATAAGACTTATGCGGGATCAGAACGTTACCTTTTTGTAATATAATATTAAATAATAAATAGTCGAAATACAATAAATTAGATTTTGTATTTATTTTACATCCACAAAGATAAATTTGGCATAATGAGAACCATTCAGTGATACACATTGATTGTGAGAACGTACACAATAGGACTATGGCCATCTGCCTGCTAAATAGAAACGTAACTCTGGTCGATAGTTCAAAACACGTCTTGAAGGTGCCTTTTACTTCTTCATCACTTTACTTGACATCTTCTCGCAAGATTGTAAGTAAATCTATAAGAATAAGTTGTCGGTCTCACTCACAAGTAAGACCAACTTTGCGTTCTTATGTACGAGGATGTACCCAAGAGAAACCGAACTGATGTTGTGGTGGACGGAGTATTTGTAGTACCGCGTTCCGCCGCTAGAAACGTATAGAGCTACCATTCCTAATTCAGTAAGCCAAGCGACGACGTCGCTAAAGAAGGTTTCGTTCGACTTGTTTGAATTTTTTAGTGGAAGTTGTTTTGTGTGCTCTTCGTTTTTGCAATGGCTGATTCTCGTGAACAGTGCGCGACCGTACTGTTTTGCTTCTTACTCGAAAAAACTGTCACAGAAACTCTTTAAATATTAAGAATAACTTGCAAGGATGATACTATTGGGAAAACTCAAGTTTTCGAGTGATTTTTCCATTTTAGAAGAGGTGAAATGTCAATTGATGATAAACCTCGCTCTGGACGTTCTTCCACGGCTCGAACCATCAAAAGTATTCACAAAAATTGCGAAATCATCCTGGAAAATCGGCGATGGACCATTGACAAAGTTGTGGAAGTTTTTGGCTGAAAATTGGCGCATAGACAGAGCTATGTGATCAGAAGCATTATCGTGGTGGATAGACCAATAGCCCGACTGCCACAGATCAGGCCTCTTCCACTGAAAACTGCTGCGCAATATTTTCAAAACTTCCAGGTAGAAAGCCTGGTTAACTGTCTGATCCTATGGAACAAACTCTGAATACGACTCCTCTTATATCGAAGAAACAAAAAACCACAACCACGCAAAACAACTTGCACTAAAAAATTCACACAAGCCGAATGGAATCTTCTTTAGCGAGGACACTCGGCTTACTAACTCGGGAACGGTATCCTTATATTCTCCTAGCGGCACAACGCGGTACTACAAAAATTTCACCCACCGCAACATAAGTCCTGTTTCTTTTGGGTACCCCCTCGTATGTAACGCCCTCGCACCTCCCCTGCAAGTCTGCTTCAGGAATTTATCCTTAAGAATAGAAACCGAGATATCCAGTATGAGCTCTTTTTCAAAAAATCATCATGTATAGCACACATATATTCCAGAATTCCAGTCCGTATTGCAGCTAGGACTTCACTGTCATCCGATACCGCCATACCCCACCGATAACCATCTTTGTGCTTGTTGTTTGTTCTCTTCATGCTACTTCCACGTTAAAAGATACGACGAAGTTCGGGAACCCCGAATTCAATTTCACTGATATCTCTGCAGTTGATGCAATCCAAATTTATAGCTAATCTTATATCACGGACTACGGATGTTTTCAACATTTTGAAACAAAAACTTCGAGTAGTTATATATGAGTTGATGCATGGGCGTAACAGAGGGGTTTTCAAGAAGGTCGTGTAGTATTTTTGTATGCATTGATGGAGTTTCATATACTGTATGCAAAAATAATTGTTTCTAAAAATATTAAATTTCATGAAATTTATCAGGCACGTTGATTTGGGAAGCTTTTTTGAAGTACACTGTTTTCTGTACCTGTGCATTTCCTGTGTTTTTAGTTCTCGCATTATGATGTCATCGACTGTAGTTTTAAAGGAATTCTTATATATTTTTTAAGGGACTCTTATACAGCTTACTTTCTGAATTCAAAAATATACAATTTTTATTTTTATTTCTTCAACTTCCAAAGAAAAACTTGTTAAACGGTATTTATTTTCTTTCTATCTTGGTTACTTTTTAATATTTTATTTACCCATAATGACATTCACATTTTTCTACGTGTTCTTCTTTTGTTGATTTATGACGCAATTCCTAATTTGCCGCAATTTTCCTAATGCCGCAAAAGGCAACGAACGAATAACTATTCTCCCTCTTCTAAATTGCTTTTTAATTCTGTTTTCAGTGATATCATACTAATGATAGAGAACCGGTAATAAAATACTACAAATCAGGTAATAACTACAAAGTTTATTTTTAATTAAGCCTGATAAATAAAATAATAAATAGCTACTCTCCACTAAATGATAATGACCATGACGAAAATAAAATTCTTGTAACATTTAAAATTATTAATAGTGTTATTTTATTAATCCCCTAATTCTTTTTACCTAATTCGTTCTTTCAGATTTCCAGGCTGCTTGGGCTATTTACGTAGGCTCTAGTTTTCAAATAACCTCAAAAAAATTGTCAATGAGGAATTGTCAAGTCCGGTAATTTAATTGACTCCTTTCTACCAATCCATCTATTTGGGAAAATTTCGTTGGGGAATCTTGTGAGGTACTGTAACTGCATAGTGATGTTAAACATCATCGTCTGATACTAAATGCCACTGTTTGGTGAGTCACGATCTTCTTGACTTGACTTTTATATAAAAGATGCAAGTATGAGATCGTCCTGGTTCTCAGTCATGGTACTATCAAAGAAGTAATATAATATTCTTCAGACTTCAATTTGATTAATAACTATCAGTATATACAAAGTGGTGTAAATCATTGCATTTTTCTTCTTTACAAATCGGTATTATTTGTTCTAGAACTTCATTTAGACAGTAGTAGGCTGAATTCTACTGTCAAGTATGCAAACTTGTAAATAAAATAAGTATTGCCTAAGACATTTAAAATTTTCTAAAAATAAAGTATCTGTTTTTGGGGATTTAAGAAACGCGATAAAAGTTTACAAAAAGATTCTTGAATTTCGTTTTCTATTTGATTTAGTAGTTTATGTGGGATATATAGATGACAAGTGTTATCGCTGGCAAATTTTGAGTAGTGCTCAAAAAAAAAGTAAGCGAACAAAAAAATTCTGAAAAATTATAGTGAAAAGTGATTTTTGAAAGACTGTAACTTTATGAAATATGGTCGCATCGAGATGAAAAAAATACCATTCTGAAGCATAAAGTCTCTAGTTTTGAAAGTTTTTGACCTACGGTTACTTCGAAATCCAAAGCAGTACCGACAGACAAATACTTTCCAACTTCCAATCTCCGGGCGCAAAAAAATTTGTTCGGATTAAATCAGCTATATTCAGCTTTTAATTTGATGGACTGTTTCTAATGGACTTGTAGAACAATTTATTGCTAAGATATTAGTGGTTGAATGAAAAATTACGCTTTTGTCTTTCATCATTGATATCTCAGACACTTTCTATAAGAAAAACTAATTTTATTTTCTTTCGTTTGTAAGCAACTAGTATTAACGCTAGTTTCATCTACTATAAATTCCGTATTATCAATATTATATTATAATAAATATTCATATTATTTTCTTTCATTTGTAAGCAACTTTTATTAAGACTAACTTTTCGAAATTTATTTATTTTATCAAGACATGTTATTTTAAAATTGTGCCCAAATCTATAAACCACCTATATATTCCAGGAAATCTTTTGAATTAAGCCATAGAATAATGGTATTAAGAACGACTTTTCAGAGAATAATTTGGAAAAAAAAGATTCCGCAGCGCTACAATTTTTAGTATTTTTGTTAAATTGTCTGCTCTTATAATAGTCTACATTGCACAATTGATAACTTGTAGCTCCTCTTTTGAGTTACTCATTGTAAACATATGTGTTATAGCTACCTAACACATATTTCCATTGATTGATTTAATGTTGTTTATTTATTTTTTGTGTAAGCTTGTCGTTTATATTAAAAAACCAAATAAACCAGATAACCCTAAACATTAAAAAATATGACTATACATACACATTTAAATGTTCCATCCCAAACAAAAACCTTTTTAAGTGGCACCGGTTTAATACTACAAACAGCTTTGACCAAAGCGGATCAACTTTAAAAAAGCGAAAAATCAATTATGGCCAGTTAAACTTTCCTGCTGCATTGTTTGAACGAGGCTTTAAACACAGATCATATAAATCTCGATTGTACGTATAGGTAGGCGACGATTTGATTGGAAATAAAAGTAGTAAATGTTCTTCCCAGTTGCATCGAACTGTTTAAACTCAGATGGCCTTGACTTCATTGACGTTTCCCTATGGTTGACTATGTTTTATTCAATACCGTTTTCCTTTGTTCATAAAAGAGCTACGCCTACTGTATTGACACATTTTTGAATAATAAAACACAATTTTTCTTAATGTAAGAGTAACAGTAACAACAGTTGTCTAAAAAAAGTACAACAAAAATGAGTATAAGTCTAAATGTTATATAATTAAATTGTCTTATTTATTAAAGAAAATTTATTTCACTAACTAATGACATTACTCATTGATCTATATTATCTCATTAAATGCTGAAAATGGTGATCTTCATTACCGATACTATTCTTGTCTTCACTTTACGACACTATTTATTCTTGTCTTGATATTTTCATAAATACCTTGTATTGTGTTTTAAATTTCTCTAATAAGTTTTACTTGTAATAGTTGTAATATGTTGTTATTTAAATATCCAAATAAAAACAAACTGAGAAGAGATGGATATAGTGGACGGTAGGACCTATTAGGTTTCAACTAATTAATTATGTTGAATTTTTATAGAACTATAATTGTTGTAAAATAAGGATTTCGTATCTCGTAGCCGTTATTGTCTTCTAAAAAGCAACATAGGACTAATAAATTATTTATTGTTCTATCAATTAAAAGACATACTATTATATTATAATATAATATATATTATATAAATATATTACATAAAAAGATAATATAATACAATATTATAATTATAGGATGGAAACAATAGAAATCGTATACAATTGTGCAAATTATTTATGTCCCAAGTTATATAGATCGTGTTGACTATCAACAAATGAATAACTTTAAAAAAAGTAAAAGCTAAGCATCGTTATTATTGAAATTTTCGTTGAACGTCTACTGATAATATCGTAACCATAACTTCTTTTTTTCGGACATAGAGCAGGTAATAGGATTTGTGAAGGGTCATGAAAATTTAATAATAGTAGGAGATTTTAACGCAGTCGTAGGTGAGGAGAAAGAAGGAGAATTTGTAGGTCCTTATGGATTAGGAAACAGAAACGAGAGAGGTAGCAGACTGATAGAATTCTGTGAGAAGCACAAGATGGTAGTCGCGAACACATTGTTCAAGAATCACGTTAGGAGGCGTTACACATGGAAAATGCCAGGGGGGATAGACAGGTATCAGATAGACTACATTCTGGTTAGGAAGAGATTTAGAAATCAAGTAAAAGACTGTAAGAGTTATCCAGGAGCAGATGTAGACAGCGACCACAACTTGGTAGTCATGAAAGCTAGATTAAAGTTCAAAAATCTGAAAATCCGGAAGGATAAAAAACGTATAAATGTAGACATATTGAGGGATCAGAATATGAAAGATAAGTTCCAGGATAAAACAGATCAATTATTAAATAAAACGAGTAAGGACGAAATCAAGAACGCAGAAACTGAGTGGGAGGGTATCAAGAATAGTCTAGCTTCCGCGGCTACGGACGTTTTAGGACACGATAAAAGGGAAGCTAGGAAGCCCTGGATAACGGACGAAATCTTAAACTTAATGCAAAAGAGACGAGGCTATAAAAACAGACGAGACGAAGAAGGACTGAAAACTTATAAGTCAATAAAGTGGGAAATCATTAGAAAATGTAGAAAAGCGAAAGAACAATGGATAGAGGATAAATGCAAAGAAGTTGCAAGTAGGTAAGACCGATGAGGCTTACAAAATAATTAAGAGGAACTTCAGGGATATAGGAACAATAAGTAGAAACGTTAGGAGTCAATCGGGGGACATACTGATCGGAAGAGAGGAGAAAGCGGATAGATGGAAGCAGTACTTAGGAAATTTATACGAGGATCAGGAATTGGGAGAGATATTAGAGGAAGAATCTAGCATCGATAGGGAAGATGTAGGAAAACCTATATTGAGAGAGGAATTTGAAATAGCACTAAGGGGGCTAAAGAATAATAGAGCGCCGGGTGTAGATAAAATACAGGCGGAAATTTTGAAATGTGCGGGACAGAAAGTAGTAAATAGGATGTTTGAACTGGTAAAATACATATATGAAACGGGCGAGATGCCGGAGGATTATAAGAGGAACATTATCGTTACTATACCGAAAAAGAGAGGAGCCGACAAATGCGAGAACTTTAGAACGATTAGCCTAACTTCCCACGCGTCAAAAATCTTAACTAGAATAGTGCAGAAGAGGATGGAAAATAGAGCGGAGGAAATACTAGGAGAAGACCAATTCGGGTTTAGGCGAAATAGGGGAACTCGCGAAGCTATTCTGGCGCTAAGAGTAATGTTAGAGAAAACAATAGAAAAAGGAAAGAAGGCTTATATAGGATTTGTAGATTTAGAAAAAGCTTTTGATAACGTAAGATGGGAAAAAATGTTCGAGATACTAAAGAGCGCGGGAATGAGTATAGAGATAGGAGAGTAGTACACAATCTATACAAAGAGCAAACTGCTGTTATAGAAGTAGAAGGGGAAAAAAGGGAAATAGGTATTAGGAAAGGAGTAAGACAAGGATGTACGCTATCACCACTAATTTTTAATCTGTACATCGAAGAGGCGATTAATGTGGTAAAAGATAGAGTGGATTTCGGGATTAAAGTACAGGGACAGAAACTAAAAATGCTGAGATTCGCGGATGATATAGCAGTATTAGCATCTAGTAAGGAGGAATTAGAATCAGCATTGAACGAAATGGAGGCAGTGTTGACAGAGGAATACGGAATGAGGGTGAATAAAAACAAAACTAAAGTGTTAGTGTGCAGAGGGCGCGAGAGCAGAGCAAAAACGAAAGTACAAATTAATAATGAAAGGTTGGAGGAAGTTAAAGACTTCACTTATTTAGGAAGTAAAATAAATTGGGATGGAAGAAGTGATAAAGACATAAAACAAAGAATAGCGCAGGGTCGAGTAGCTTTTAACGAAAAGAAAGCACTTTTATGCTCGGGGGTAATAAACTTAGAAACAAGGAAGAGATTTTTGAAAACATATGTATGGAGCACGGCACTATACGGTTGCGAAACCTCGACGGTAGGGGAAGCAAGTAGGAAGAAATTAGAAGCTTTTGAGATGTGGTGTTACCGAAGAATGATGAAAATACCATGGACTGATAGGGTTAGAAACGAAGAAGTATTGAAGAAAGTCGGCGAGAAAAGAAGTATGTGGAAAAACTTAAAGAAGAGAAGAGATAGAATGGTAGGCCACT
Organism: Rosalia funebris; assembly: GCA_037954035.1. Classification (NCBI taxonomy): domain Eukaryota; kingdom Metazoa; phylum Arthropoda; class Insecta; order Coleoptera; family Cerambycidae; genus Rosalia; species Rosalia funebris. The sequence goes on from JAZFAV010000015.1 coordinate 41,807,842, forward strand.
TGCTGAGACATGGGGGAATAGTACGCGATATTTTGGAGGCAGAAATAAGAGTGAAGAAAGGCAGAGGTAGGCCGAGATTAGACTACTGCTCGCAAATAGTAAGGGATGTAGGTTGTAGCACAATTAGCGAAATGCGTAGGTTAGCACAAGATAGGAGAAGCTGGAGGTTAGCGTCCAACCAGTCTTAGGACTGATTGGACGCTAGTTTTAGTCGCTAGTTTAGGACGTTGTTGCTTAGTTTTAATAAATATATGTATTGAAGTAAACACCAATATTTATTTCACAACCCTTAAAGCAACAACAACAGATGTGGTACACCAGTACGCCCTAGTGATACGAAACAAGATCACGATCAAAGACACAGGTTCTGTAATTAATAAGGCAATACCAATACGTCCCAATCGTGGTCGGTTAGATGAAAATATTATTGCAGTAAAAAAAATGTACGGGAGTATTCAAACACATCAATTCGACGTCCTGCACAACTGTTGAACCTGTCAAGAGAAATCACGTATCGGATTTTAAAGAGATATTAACATCTCTCTTGATTTGAAAGACATTCACTTGCACATTCATTTGCACACTTTCATCTTGATGGATACATCAGTAAACAAAATTATCGAATTGGAAGTGCTGAAAATCCACACGCTCTTTGCGAAAAAGAAATACATCCACAGAGATGCACGGTTTCGTGCGCATTTTGGAGTGGAGGAGAAGTTAAACCATACTTCTTTGAAAATGAAGCTAGTAATGCTCTAGTGATAGTAATAATGAAGCTAGTAATAATCATAGTAAATGGGGAACACTATCATATTTCGTATACGTATTCGTATGGTTTCTAGATGACAATCGTTAAATATTGACGCCCTGTCTTTGACAGAATACAAACGGCACGTAATTCAAATCCTATAGTATCAACTGAGACACTCTATACAACATTGTAATCATTTTGTTCTTATTTAAAACAATTATCTATTACAAAAGCCATTTCACCTATCCGGATATCTATTGTATATCGTATTACTACTAAAACTAACTTTGTGCTTCAAAATTACATATTTATAACATGAATCATATCCTAGAGGAAAGTGTAGACTTTAAAATTCTCGCGTCCATAAACATCCTTAATCTGGTTATTAAAAATGAAATACTGGCCTGTACGCCGTTTGGCAACTGCTACTTCTTGTTATAGACGGCAATTTTATTTTATCTCGCGTATAAATAAGAACACTACCCGCTAACGGGGGCGCTATTTATTTCCTGCAGAGGTGGGATAATGCACGTCGAAACAAAATGGATACGTCTGGTCGGAAGGCAATAGAGATAAGCAGGAAATGCTCTACAATTTTATGGCTGTACTCTTATGTTAATTTGTGTTCTATACTAGGGATTGTTCGCTAAAATTATAAATAATAGTACCAATATAATGAATGAAGTATCGGAAAAGTTAAACAATGCTTTCAGGAACGTTTTTCGGACTTATCTATATGAGAGGATCCATCGGAGAAGAATTTTCTTAAACAAATGGTATCAGTTCGAATTACTGACAACTAATTATATATGTTATCTTCAATACAATTTATATTATAAAAAGCAATATGCTACGTATTCTTACTACGTTATTAGAAATTATATTTCATCGCAATATTGAAAGTAACTGTCGCAGAATAGGACAGAAATTTGAAAATGCCATGACAAAATTATTTTTGCCTAACAGCACTGTTCGCACTAAAGTACAGTGATTTTTCCAAAACCACCAAGAAAGATGCAAAGTGTCATCTATCTCAGGATATCGTTAACTGCAGACCGGTTTCGACCTTATCTTGAGTCTCGTCAGTGCAGTGTAAACTAGTATACCTTTGTCAGATGAAGCTCACACCTAGTAGATATTGCTATGTTCCACCGCAGTAGAACGTACCAAACGCCATCTCTTGGTAAAAACTTGAGATCATCAATATAATGCAAAGTTTTACTAAGCAGAGGGTAATATTCAAACTATAGAAATAAGGAGTTTATACTCCAATCCATCTGCAAATGGCTTATATAATAAGGACTAAACAAATTAGGTCAAAACAGCTATTCTCCTGGCTTGCGGTGGAACGTAGCAACGTATACTAGATGTGAGCTTCATCTGTCAAAGGTATACTCGTTTACACTGAACTGACGAGACCCAAGATAGAAAGGTCGAAACCGGTCTGCAGTTAACGATATTCTGAGATAGGTGACACTTTGCATCTTTCTTGGTGGTTTTGGAACAATCACTGTATTTTTAGTGCTAACTCTGTTAGACAAAAATACGATAAATTTTGTCATGTAATTCAGCGCTCGGCGTTTGGCATATAGAAAGGAGAATAGCTGTTTTGACCTAATTTGTTTAGTCCTTATTATATAAGGCATTTGCAGATTGGTTGGAGTATAAACTCCTTATTTCTGTAGTTTGAATATTCCCCTTTGCATAGTAGAACTTTGCATTATATTGATTATTAAAGCCATCATTTATTGTAAAGTATACATAGCCAATAGATTAATAATAATAATAATAATGCCTTTATTGTTAATAAAATGATAATAAATATATAAATGGCACTGAAAACTGGCGAGGTTCAACATAACTACAGTTCCACCTAAATATCTTCACTTTCCCATATATGAAAGCAGAAGGTTGTATAGTGTGGGGCATACGAACCTGACGGTTTTAAAGTAAAATAGTGCCTCTCCTTTTTAACGGTCTATTGATATATTTCTGTTACTTTAAGCTCACTATTATGTCATCTTCCTTTAAAGAGGACATCTGTGAGATATATTCCATCGTTCTGCAAACATTGGTCTAGTTGGCTTCGAAAATTTCATCTTACTTATACGATCATTGTTTCAGGAGTTGTTATAAGTTCATCCCGAATTCGCTGTTTTTAAGTCTTCAATATTGGTAGGTCGTGTAGTATACACCTTAAAGTATCCTCATAACCGAAAGTCGCAGAAGGATAAATCCGGAGAACAGACAGGATAAAGAATATCGCCAATTGTGTATCTAAGGAGTTACCAAACATTTACACGTAATGGCCGGATGTTATTATCACGGCATTATCTCCATCATTTTTAAAGAAATATGAGCCAATAATGCCGAATGATACTACTACACGCCATATAGTTACCTTCTGGCTCTTGAACAACCACCATTTTGTATAATTGAAAGTTTAACTCTATGTAAGATCCTACGAAGTATCTAATTTGAAATTTACAAAGCATTAGCGTGTCTAAGCAGCGTAGATTTTGTTTGACAAACTGCAAACTGCAGCTCTAACATTTTCAATGGTTTCAGAAGTTTGTACTGTATGAACAACACTGTCAAAAATTCGAAGCCCATAGCTTTATGGTGTTAAGACTGTTCCAAAGTACGTGCAAGATAGTCGATCAATCGTAATAATTAATTCACTGTTCTTAAAAAATGTTTCAATAATGAATTCATGATATTACCCGGTCTATGATATTGCTCAATGGCTTCTGAAATTGCGTTAGATATGCTATCACCTTCCTTAATCTCCAGAATGTCAGCTAAACCAGTCGCCAGTATACATCAATCAAAAACCATTAGGTTTCTGTGCCCTACCCTGTACAAAAACTCTGTTTCATAAAAAAAAATAGAAATTATTCATATTTATTAAAGATTATAAAGGCTAAAGTCCTTCTAGCCCTTTTTGTCCTCCTCATGTTTGATTTCAGTAAACGTTATAGAATATATCGTATAGTATGATATAGTTAAAAAAGTCCTAAATACCTTATGACGCCCCCTAAAAGTACTGTAATAATAGTGTGTCCAATCCCTATCGGATAAACTAGTTTGACGCACACATCATCGAAGTGTAAAGTCAAGCAACAATAACTGCGACTTTTCATGGTAGCCCTATTCGGGGAAGGGCCGATCCAGTTCTTCGATAACTTCTAATGTTTTATATGTTAATGGACAAGATATCGGTACAAGATACAAGATATATAAAAGTATGTCTCTGGTGAGAACCTGGGAAGGAACTAGAACGTTCCAACAGCAATAAAAACAGGAGACCAGTTTTCCACGAATACCAGAACATTGCACGTTTCTCGTTCAACTTTGAACTACCTCTAATTTATGAGGAATTCAAGGTGTTTAGAAGTAGTTTAACCATCTCCTGATTATGCCAACTAAATTGGCGAAACTAGCGTCGAGAAACGTGTAATCAGTATTCGTGGAGAACTGATCTCCTATTTGTGTGGAGAAAACGGGAAATTCGGTCAACTTTCCATATTAAGTTAGGTCGTCCCTTAAAGTAAGTGATTGTGGTTTGTCTTAGTAGCGACAATATAGTATTATTATTATTATATTATATTATATAGGTTTGGGCCTCATCAGCCACTGATCGCATGGATAGTCCCTTCGCGATCCCCTCTTATCCGGGTCATTATCCAAAAATGCTATCCCATAAAAGGAGCAATTTAGGCACGTCCCCCGCCTTAAGCCTCGCCTCCTCTAGGATAACAGGGGTCACTAATATAAGATACCTCTTCTCCTCCAGTGTGGGGCAGGTGTAAAGAAGAACAATACAGTAACGTTATGCAAATAAAATAGAAAGTGTTATTCAATACTAAAATTCAAATCCGCATTAGAAACATGAGGACTTATTTATTTACTGCGCTATTGCAAAGATATTGCAATAGCGCAGCGATTTATTTTATTTCAGTTGAGACTCGACTTATGGGCACTAACATAATAACTAAGTTGAATTTGGGAAAGTTTCAATGCGAAATCATGCCGATAAAACAAAATTGGGTAAACTTTTCCACACATCTGCAACAAACTACTGCTATCTCAATATAAAAACCAGTATAGGAAATCGAGACAATGCACCCTTATTCACAAGAAACAAGTTTAAATTGGCCTCATCGCCATGGATCGTATCTCTTATATTAAAAACGTTGTATTGTTCAATATATAGCATTTTATTTGTAGTAACTTATTTTTCAATGTGTATTTATGTAACAGTATAGTGTAGTGTAATAAATTTGTATAACATATAATAAGTTTTTTGGTACATATTCTATTGACGTGAATAAAATCGCAAATTAATTGGTATTCAATGCTTATCAAGTTCGTTTCAAAAATATTGCCCTAGTAATAAAAATGTATTATATGTACATTGAACGCCCACTCAATATCGTATGTGCTTATTTTATATAAATCATAAAAATATTAAAAAACCAGTTTTTACTTTTCGTGTTTCTATTTACAAATATGTATCACTTTGTCATTTCATTGGTGGAAGTGCCATTCTCATTCTAAATGGCATGTAGGTGATGTATTGTAAAAATTTTGTTACTGCTACTATATCTTTCACTTTCTGATAATCTTGAATAAATAATCATGTACAACCTTTACCTATCGTGGTTAAGGGTTTTGATAGAAAGATTACCAAAAATAAACAGTTTTAAAACCTTAATACGAACTTTTGCGCACGTAGAACATTTCTATCTCGAAATTGAGTGTCTGAGAAAAAATAAACCAACACATAAATGCAGAATATGTGTTTTATGCGACAGTTTTACTTTTTTGATTGGCGATTGCTTCAGTGCTATATCAATACATTTGTAATCGAACGAAATTATGTTTCTTCTCATTCATTCGTATATGATACAGGATTACAGGCTGAATATATGTTTTTTTCGTTCAATGCAAGATCGGCAAATTCTTTTCAAATAGTCCACCATCGTGCTTCCCCATGACCGATGGACAGGTTGGGGTATGTCCTATTTAGCTCAAAGTCGATAGATGTCGTGTGGTAGACATCCCTAATCAGAATCAGTCGAAACCCGATCGATCAGACACGATTTAATTGAGTGATCGTACTAACAAAAAAATTTCTCAAATAGTCCACCGTCGTGCTTTCTCATGACCCATGGACAGGGTGGGGTGTATCCTATCCACCTCAAAATTAATAGGTGTCATCTGGGAGACGTCCCTTATCAGAATCAGTGAAAACCCGATCAATTCAACACGATTTAGTTGAGTTATCGTGCTAACAAGAATAACTGCCGACGACAACGACAACGACACCACACACAGCAAAAAATTTTTAAAAACCATTTTTTGTTGTTTTTAGGCCGAAGAACGAAAAAAAAAATTTCCCATTTTTCTTTACACGATTACATTACTTTTCGGCTAGTATAGTTGAGTGCGGAAAAGTAAAACATTTAAATACTTTTTAATACAGCACACCATTTACCACATATGTTCAAATGACAATGGCGCATCCACCAATTATTTGAAAATAGTTTAGTGCGATAGGATTTAATTAGATTTTGTTTATTTTCGGTTAATACGATTCAGTTCTTTAACAATTTCGAAAAATATCCAGGGTGCTTAATTTAAGAGGCCAATATTGAATGTTGACACCCTATTGATTTAAAGCTATAATATTAAAATGACTTATATAATAGCATTATTTTTCTATATAATATTTCTGATGTTAAAATGTTCTGATGTGTTTCTCTTTAACTAACTTTCCAGCGTAACTTTCCCTGCAGCCTGGATTATTAGGGGAAGAAAATGATTTCTGTGTATTCGAACTTTAAAAAACTCACCAGCACCGCAGAATCAAGCACAAGAAGATCAAAATATTCACACACAAAAATGAAACGGCTTATTCACCGTTTTCTTAAACATTGCTAGATATGTATAAACGCATACTAGTAAATGGTGAAGTCGCTAGTATTAATAAGGCATTTATTTTACAGGCTCCTGTAAAATAAATGCCCTTTGAACTGTGCTACAATTTCCCCATCAAACTGTTATCGAACGAAAAATAAGCAGAAATAACTTCGCCCAATTTTACTGAATGTAAATATTATATTTCCATGTCCATGTTAAGTTTTAATTTGTTAACTGGGAACCAAGTATTTGTAGAAGTCAAACTTTTTCTACTCATCTCCTCGGTTCCTCAAGATGACACTGGTATCGTCAGCAAAGATTATACAAGTCCGATACTCAATTTCAATTGAAGGGATTCTATAAAGAACAACTAATGTCAAATATGTTGTATTTCTAGAATACTAAGAAAACTTTGCCAAGTCGATATCATTTGGTTTATACTTTTTTTTTATTAATATGGGTAAAAGGTACTTTTGAGTGAGTAAATAATATTATACTTATGCAATATTTAGTTTACAAATTAAAAAAAGAAAACTGTTTGACTTTGGCTATTTTTGCCTAAAATAAAAGAATTAAAAATCTTTCATATTTTAAATTATTTTATTTTTATAATAAAAAATATTTACATTAAAGCTTATTTTCTATTGGCATCCATCTCTGTTACTTTCTTCGTTAGATTCAACACCACTAGTAGCTTCTGTGACGGAAAATGTTTGATAAAACGAGACACTTTCTGATTTTTTAAAAAAGGCGGCCATAGCTGTAATATTTTTTATTTTATCAAAGCAGATGATAAACTTCTCTTCATTTAAGGGCTTCATGTTTAAAAAGTTTTTTTTATTTTGAACTACGTCTGTCCATGAGCCAGAATATGTTGCTCTAGTTTTGATATATGCAGAATCAGCATTTACCTCAATGAAACGGACTTGTCTTAGGTTTAAACTGATTCCTTGGGCTTTTTAAAAAGTAAGGAGAACATACATTTTAAATATTAAAAAACATATACTGTGTCATATTAACAATGTCAAATGGAGAAGGCTTTTCCCTCGCTTCTCTTAATAAATCTCAATCTTCTGGAACCTCTGTACTATTAGTTCTTTTTCCTTCACTGTAAGAACGAAATTTTCATCATTAGGCAGGAAATAGTGACCTCTTAAAGGAAAAATATAAGATATATTTTTAAACATGACCAGTGTGTACTGAAAATAGACTATATATTTACGCCATTATATGACTCCTGTTCTAGCCAGAACATCCATCGCTAAATATATTTAGGTGGCTATTAATTATATGAATTGATTATATAGTAGATAACCACTACTATATAATCTATATAGGTGACTTTGATTGTTTTTGAAATTAGTAGCTGTTGAGATTAAGCTGATTTTTCTAAAACGCCGTAATTTAATATTGATATATTTCACTGACTTTGGTAGTTCTTGCAACAAGAATTTACAAACAGATGAATATGTTCCCTCTGCATTGGGTAGTATCAATGGTTAAAAAATGCAATACATGATATCGGTTGCTTTCGATAAAGAATCTTAAATTGGTAAGTCGTTTATATAAATGAGAAAGAGTACTAGACCTAAAACATATCCTTGGGATACACGATATTACATAATAAACAATAATTTCTTAATTACATTAAACGGAACAACAAATAGGTATTAATTTTTTGTAGAAAACGTTTATTTCTTGCTTTTTAGTTCAGTTACTTTTTTCTTTTTGAAGTCATTTTTTTTAAACTTATTATATTATAATTTTAAGTAGTGGGTAGACCTACTAAGGATGCTTCACGAATGAGAAAACGACGGCTACTTGAATAAGGAGTTCCGTAGTGTATCTTCGAAGTCCAAGGTCCAATACTAATGAAATTAAGATGGGACGACCTTGGAGCCATACTGAACCCAACGCAGAATAATTAAAATCGGTTCATAAACACAAAAGTTATACCCGAACAGACATAAAAAAATATATGTATATACAGACGAATTGAGAACCTCCTCATTTTTTTTAAGTCGGATAATAATGTGGTGTTAATAATCCTTGGTTTTTCTAAGTCCTATAATCATTAAATAATTATATAATAATTATATACTTTTTAACTGTTACTGCGAGGGTTTTAGCAAGATACTTTAATAGACCATGGTTTATGATTAATGATGTGCTAATCTTCTAATAACGAGTATTAAAACGAAACGTTACACACTCGAAATATTTACATTTTTTATCTTATCGAATCTCGACGTAGTTTCTCCCAATTCATTTACAGAGTCGTATCGACGTCAAAGCCCAGCACAGATTCCCAGCACAGATACGCGAATGGACCAAGTGATGCCGGACGGTATCTACCTAATTCCCTTTGCGTACCGGCATTTTCCGTGTTCAAATACGATTTCAGCGAAACTTTTATTCGGCTGTTTGCACAAAGCTTTATAACAGTTTAACCAAACACAAATTCACTGTGTTTACTGTTTTTTACGCTTAATGAAACATAAAGGAAAATTAAATTTTTAGCGGTGTTTACGCAGCTCCGGGACGCCCTAATAATATGGCAGGATTAATTTTTACGGCAGGATGATTTGACCGTTATCGGAGAAGAATTTGATTGTTTTTCGCGCGAAGTCAGCCCTTCTGGCCGGGGTCACTGCTCTGAAGTTGGCCGGAAATTGGGGTGCTGGATTACCCAGCAGAAAAATTGAATGTTTGAAACGCGGATGTACTTGGAGTGCAGTTTTTATATTCCAGATTCCCATGTTTCTATATTATTGTGAAATAATTTAAAATTTCAAGGGATATTGAAAGTATACCTATGTCAATAATATCAATATTAATTTTAAAACTTATCTTGATAGACACTTATTTGCTTGTATTTATTTATTAAAGCAATAAATATAATTTATTTGTGCGAGTTGCGTACTCTGTCTCGTATGTATAAAGCTAGAAAGGCAAAAGGCGTGGCTGCTACCCGGCCCGGCACCCACTACGTTAGGCATAACCACGATAACTATTAGTTCCATGGTTAAAAGAGTGAATTGCTGCACTTACTTGCACTGCAGTTTTCCACCACGGTTGCGCTGTTAGTATCTATTAGTATATATAATCAGAACTTCTCATTGTATTATTGTTGTTATGTAATATATAATGTATTTAATTAATTACATATTACATAATTATATCTTCACTAATTTCTATAAACGATAAATAACGAACTTTGAAACTGTGTGTTCCTCTTCTTCTAGGACACAGCTGGGTGGGCACTGCCCCCCTGCTACCCCTGACCAACCGCCACTGGTTTAGGGAACAAGAACTTTTACTTATTTTCACCCTGGGGGATGTAACCCAACCCTTGTTTTTCCAATGTAAAAGTGTATTGATGGATACATTGTTACGTTTTTTTTTTAATATAGGGTTGTCCAAAAAGTTATTTCGTTTTTCAGAATTAGCCACTTACGTCACGGCCTATGATGTCATGCGCACAGCTACAGCCTTCAAGCCTTCCTCCATATTTAACCCTTATACTTAACTGTTGTTTACTGCCGTTATACTCGTGAACTTGTTCTGTTATTGTTGTGTGTGAGCTTAATTGAAAATGAGTGAAATCGAGCATATTGGGCGCGTGATGCTTTTTTATTTTAAAAAAGGCAAAAGAGCCGCTGAAACTTGCCGTAAATTGTATTCTGTGTACGGCAAATATGTTATTCAGGATTGAATGTGTCAAGAGCGGTTAAAGAGATTTCGATCTGGCGATTTTTCCCTCACAGACGCCCCAAAGTCAGGCTGACCTAAAGAAGTCGTTCCCGAGCATTTACGAGCCTTAGTTGAGGTATATCCTCGCCAGGCCATACATGACCTTGCAGAAAAAAATCGGGACGTTTTTTGGGAAATTATTTAGAGATAAACATAAAGCTCTGCCACCAGTTGGTCAAGGGACAAATAATATGGAGTCTCGTTATCGAATCTTTGGTCGCGTGAAATATGTACTCGTACCTAAAAATACTCGATGAAACATGAACAGGCTTAATTGACGAAGAAATCAAATTAAATTTATTGTTGTTCGAGAAACTCCCCGACTCCAGCTCGACTATTATATCGTGATTTATATTTATGTCGAGTCATTAGTCTTGATTCGTAGATCTCTGTTAGTCATGCCACAAATTCGGACATTATTGAAAGTTCAAATGCACCCTTACAAAACACGAACAGTCCAGGAACTTACTGAAGATGACCTGGGTCGCAAAATTACCTTTTATGAGCTGATGATGTTTTGAGTCTATCCACAATTATATATGTTTAGAATGAATAGTTTTTCCGAGATTTTGTCTGATGGCATTTGCTCTAAATAATGGAATCAATCGACAGAATTGTCGTTATTGAAATGACAGTAACTTTCACTAGACTCCACAAAAGAAATCCACCAAAAAAAAAAAATAATGTCGGGCTAAAATAATGGGAGCTATAGTTTTTGGACCATAATTTCTTAATAATAATCTTGATAGTTCAATATATCTTAAATTTTCTTGAAGAAGATATTAGTTTCCATTTTTGTTGATTCTCTTTCAGAATGAAATAGATCCAGATCTACCTGAGATCAGAATATGATTTTAACAAAATGGAGGTTTTCTCTATCATACCGTAAACGCCAGTCAATATTTGGGAAGAGATAGACGGATTGGACGATGAAATCTAATTGAATGCTCTCCAAAATCTCCAGACCTTGGCCCACTTACTTTATTGAGGTTGAAGAATAACGTATCTAAAACAAAACCTGGCTAAGGCACTATACAGAGCCGAGATATGGCACTCGGTACTAAAACATCGCAAATACAGAAAAGCGCTGCTGGCGATACAGAGAGGCCTCGCGATCAGATGCGCTTGCGCATACAAGACAGTATAAACCGAGGCGGCCTTGGTAATAGCGACGCAGATACCGATAGACCTAATGGCCCAGGAGAGATGCGAGATATTTAGATGGGGGAAGGAAAAGGCGACAGTTAGAGAAGAGACAATGAATTAATGGAGCAGAAGGTGGAGAGAGTGTGCTCATGCGGAATGGACTAGACGGATAGTTAGGGATCCGCAGATATGCTATAGCAGAAGCAAGGGGAAATGGATTATCATCATCTTTCTTAGCTGTTGACCGAACGCGAAATTTTCGGAACATATATCGAGGGGATCGGGAAAACGATACAGGATAGATGTAGCGAGATGGACTATTCTATGACCTTCGGGTATGTAAAATGGAGTCGGGAAAAACAGAGGCTGAATAGTGAATGCACTGCGATTGTCAGGGAAGAGAATTTCCAGGAAATAATGTTATATGGGAAAGAAGCATGGGAGGCAGTTAAGAGATACGCGCGAGAGGTTTATAGAAGGAAAGAGGAGGATGAAAGAGTGAAATTAAGGGATGAAGATAGGTAATCGTAGCCGGAGCAGTACAAGGGGTAGATAGAGTAAAAATCAAAGTAGGAGCAGAGTAAAAGTTGAACAGTAGAGTAGAATATCTTAAAAACAGGAGAGAACCTAGAAGTAATGCCAGGAGGTGAGTACCTAGGTAAAGGCTAAGGAGTACCTGAAGCTTTCAGTCGGAAGGCGTGAAGCTCGAGATCTGCATCACAAATACGACACTACCTGGAATTCCAGGTGTCTTTTGAGGATTTTCTCCTGCCTCACTAAAAAAAACCCTGATAACGAGGTTCTCGCTGCAACTAAGAATGAAGGCATGAAATCAAACATATCACATATACTACAGAATTACAGAATACAAGAAATAGGTTTTATCATCGATTAGTCTTTTCTCAAAATAGAGCCAGCACGCATTATTAACATATTTCACATTAAATAATCATTAATATATAAAATAAGTTTTTATTCCTTTTACCCTTACATTTGAGACCTTGTGATCCTTGTGGCTCTTCACGCTATACAAATACTACCCAAGCAATACCCTGTAATATACCAGTTGTCCACTTCCATTCATAGTTGCCTTAAATACAGTTTGATGAATGCCAGAGAGAACCAATAGAACTAAGAATTTCAGGAGTAATCTCCTATTTGCCCTAATTAGGCCATCCTGCGAGGGCGTCATTACTCCTCGGGATCCCCTTCTCGATTCCAGAAGCCATCCAGCTCATAAAACACCGTCGACAGGCATCCACGGCAGGGCAAGTCGTTCAAAAGTCTCATTAACTGCGACATTCTCGAAGTAGTAATGAAGTTGTAATAAAACCGATACTAACCACCGTCGTGACATGCGGGAACTGGAACGACAAACAGAACGACCGCATCACCGCCGTTATATATTTTTGACTTTGTCGTGGGGAGAGTGTCTGGCTTTGTACACCGTAGATTTCAAACGGAATAATCTGCTCGAGCATAATGTTATATTTAATGAAAAACGTGTGTACACAAAAACTGAACGGGGTATTTACTTACTAAAGTAGAAGTTTTCTAATTAGCCCCACTGATAATCGAGCGGTAGTATAATCGATAATGACGGAACAAAAACTTATTATAATAATGATAATAATAATAGGCGATTCCTCATAACAGAATGTTTTTGTTGATTTTACTTTTCCGCACTCCACTATACGCGGAAAAGTAATGTAATCGTGTAAAAAAAAAGTTTTTTCTAGGGTTTATTTTTCGTTTTTCAACCTAAAAGCCAAAAAAAAAGTTTTTAACTATTTTATGTGTGTGTGTCGATCAGGTTCTGACTAATTCTGATCGGGGATATCTCCCAGATGACAACTATTGATTTTGAGGTGTATAGAACACACCCCACCCTGTCCGTGGGTCATGAGAAAGCACAATGGTGGACTATTTGAGAAATTGTTTTTGTTAGCACGATCACTCAATTAAATTGTGTCGGATCGATCGGGCTTTGACTGATTCTGATTAGGGACGTCTACCAGACGACACCTATTGATTTTGAGGTGGATAGAACACACTCTACCATGTTCATGGGTCATGAGAAAGCACTATGGTGGACTATTTGAGAAAAATTGAAAATAATAAAGCTGTCGCATAAAACACATATTCTGCATTTATATGTTGGTTTATTTTTTCTCGACCACTCAGTTACGAGATAGAGGTGTTCTACGTGTGGAAAAGTCCATTTTAAGGTTTTAAAACTGTTTATTTTATGTTGACTTGTTGTTTCTTTGCTTTAATGTGTGCAGACTAGTTCAATTTTCTATCTAAATGAAGTCCCAGATACATATATCACTTCTTTTTTTTTATTGGTAAAGGAGTATTGTTTATGCTGACTTGAGCACATGAGCTTCGTTTTGCAGTGAAGTTGATTTGGGTAGATTATTGTGGGCAGTATTGACTTTGACTCTCCATTTCTTTAACCAACTTGCAGGAGATCTAAGTGATTTTGGAGCCTTTCGAAAGCTAGTTCGGATTAGTGTCTGAAGATGCGATGGCAGTATTATCCGCAAAGATTGCAATTGTGGTGTGTTCTGTCACTGGAAGATCTGCTGTGAATATGATGTACAAATATGGTCCTAGTACACTGCCTTGTGGTACTCCTGATTTTATAGGGTTATAAGTAGCTAAGCCATTATCTCATTTTAGTTGAAGGTATCTGTATTCCATATATGCTTTTAACAACAGGTAGAATTGGTCAGAAAAGTGTATTTTCAGTTTGCATAATAGGCCCTTATGCCATACTTTGCCAAGTGCTTGTTGGATGTCAATGAATATAGCTGCACACATCTTCTCTTCTAGGTTTTCCTTAATGCTATTAACTAATCTGTGACACTGTTCTCTGAGAACCATTTCTTTAAGTCTAGCAAGAAGCAATATTTCGAATATTTTCCCCATAATCGGAAGGAGAATGATTGTTATATATGATGTAGCTTCCGTGGGTGGTTTATCAGGTTTCAATATCAAAATGATTTGTGCAAATTTCCATTGAATGCTGAAGTAGCATAATCGAATCATACTGTTACATATTGTTGTTAGGAGTATTATAGCTTTTTTTGGGGAGATGTTTCAGGATTTCTCCAACTATTAAATCACTAGTTGTAAGATAAAAAGGGGTTCCACTAAGATAAAAAACAGCCGATGTATAAGAAGTGCAGGAAGGGACGCATTCGACGAAATGGGATAAAACTTAATTGTTTCAAAAATAATACACGTTTTAATACACACTGTATGTTTCTGTATTGGTTTCTATATGTTTGCTATATGTTTTTCTTGCGTTTGTATATGGGTTCTCTGCTTTTAGATAAAACTTGCATGATTGGACGTCAATATCCATATCCAAAACATTCATAATGCGAAGAATATTAGTCAGACTATCATTAAAAGTGCACATAGCAGTATTAGTCGCTATATTCAAGACATTTTTGATACAATTTTAAGATTTTGGAGCCAATTTCCAAACAGTAGCTATTTTGCGCGTAGCCTCTCAAGCAACTATTTAGCAGCTCGTCTGGGCTCAGGTCCTCATGAATCGGTTTGATGGCTTAAAAACTTCCTTAGGAAGTGGCGGTTTATGATGGAAGGTGTCCAAGGAATCTGCTTCTTGCGCCTTCTTCCTGTCACACCAAGACTCTAAGCACTTCTCGTGCTGCGGATTTTCGTCGGTTAATAACTTATGAAATAAGGTCGCCCAGATTTTTTATATTTTCCAAGGAGTTCGGTTTCCGACGTATGTATTGCAAAGCCATAATAAATTATTAACTGATCAATTAATTTGGCAATTAATTTACCTTTTCCTTCGAGGCCATGCACGCTTTTTTAAATGCTTCTGACTAAACATAAACATCTATTAACGACATCTGTTATGTATTAGAGAAGTTAGAAATCTAAGATAAAACATTAGGCTGTGCCTAGACTGTACCTTCCCAGCAGATATTTATTTGACGCAGGTGTCGTCTCCGAGCAGTCCGACGCGCTTATGGAAGAGCGCGAAATTCCCAAGAAAACATTTTTTAGGAAAAATATATCCGCACCATATTCTAAAAGGTTCAAAGCACTTTTTAAGCTAACACAAAACTCGATTTTTTTGAAACATTTGCAGTAGTGTTAGCCCTTAACATACCCCACTCGACATCTGCTATAAGTCAATTGTATCTCCCACCTTTATAATTCAAAGATCGACCGGCGGCGGCATAAAGCAGCTTAAAATCCGGGCGGCATTCAGCCGAAAATTAAATTTCGCCGGTTCATACGCAGAGAATCGCGCCAGATTACAAACTAATGTACTTTTCGTTATTCGCGAATAGGGAATATAACGAATCTCATCACATATTTTTTGATTACGGGATATTCAGGCTTTTGTGCGGCGGTATCTTTGGGGCG
This sequence comes from Rosalia funebris, assembly GCA_037954035.1. Lineage (NCBI taxonomy): Eukaryota > Metazoa > Arthropoda > Insecta > Coleoptera > Cerambycidae > Rosalia > Rosalia funebris. The sequence continues at coordinate 41,823,836 of JAZFAV010000015.1, forward strand.
GGTTTGATAGCTGATCAAACCGGGATTATCCCGCTTAGGATTTGCTCTCCAGACACGTATTTAGAAAAGGGCCTATATATTCGGGGAATGCCCAAAGAATAGTCAGCCGAATAACGTAATCATCAGAACGGATGTGAATGAGTGCTGTCAACGTAGTTGTTCATAGTGATAATGATTTAGAATTTGTAAATGTGACAAGAAAAGACAAAAGTAGGAACGTTTCATATACAAGGTGTCCCAGAATGTCGTTTACGTCAATATCTCTATTATTTGAAAAGACAAAAAGATAGTTTCAAAAAATAAAGCCCGCCACAGGTAGGATTCGACATTTGTCCCGGATCGGAACCGAACGACATACAGCTGTTTCGAACTTGTTAGTTCTCATCAGTGCCGTACACGGTACGCCGATTCAGGACAAATGCCGAATGAACTTTATGGCGTATACATCTTTATTGATACGATCTCTGTCAGTAACATATAAGTCGGAAATCGAGAAAGGAACCACCAAGCCGCCAAGCGGCTATCAAAGTAGTTCCCGAATAGCAAAGCTATTACATAATCACTCTAGGAGACAACTACTCCTCAGGCTAAAGCCCCGTCAGGCATTGAATTATACCCAGAAGCGATCCTCGACCCCTTTCTCGTGTTTCTGCACGATCAGATAAGGTTTCGGGTTTTATTTTTTGAAACCTTATCTGATCGTGCAGAAACACGAGAAAGGGGTCGAGGATCGCTTCTGGGTATAATTCAATGCCTGACGGGGCTTTAGCCCGAGAGTAGTTGTTTCCTAGAGCGATTATGTAATAGCTTTACTTTCGGGAATTACTTTGATAGCCGCTTGGCGGCTTGGTGGTTCCTTTCTCGATTTCCGAGTTATATGTTACTGAAAAAGATAGTTGTTAAGGTTTCTATTAGTTTATGGCAGTGGGTTTATTAGGGTTACAGTACAGAGCAGTCGGCTGATTTTATTTCGAGATTATACTTAACTGTGAAAAATGGTCTTGAACTTTCACTTCCCTTAGCTGTGTATATTAAATAGCCTCTTCCAACAGGTTCGATTGTCAATAAATTGATACGAAAATCAACCACCGCGATGGTCACAAACAAATTCTAGGGACAGACTGTAAAAGGAAAAACCGACAGCCGACCTGCATGCATTGCTATGTAATCCACTGCCTTATACATAATTTAGGTAGTAATCAGTTTTTATGGCTATTTCAGAACGCTTTATTTAAGGTATTAATTATTATTTTTGCCTATTTTCAATAAATCTATTCGTTGAAGTAAACACCTATGTCTATTTCGCCATCCTTGAAGCAATAATAATAGATGTAGTACAACAGTACATCCCAGTGATGCGAAACAAGATCACAATTAAAAACAATAGTTGTGTTAGAAAGTCTTACTGATTCAACAAAAATACTTGAAATCTTCTTGATTTTTTCAATCCTGATGAAAGAAACCATCCTCAACTTTTTTTTAGCGCCGCAAATTTTGTGTACTGAAAATTAATCCTTACTTAATATTTTTGAGCGGAAATTACATTTCTCTATAGAAATTATACTTAATTATTACATTTCCCTATAGGTACAAGTGTTACTTTTAAATAGACAGTAGTGTTATGTTCCATAAAATTGTTTCAAAAAAATTTGCCTGACAGCCCAGGTGTTTGTGTTTTCTAAAACTTTATTTTATTACAAATAAGACTGGTATATCATATTTTATACGTAAGTTAAGTAATAAATAATTATTTTAAATTTAAAAATGAATACCGACTTTGTCTTTTCTAGGAACGTAAGAGTGCTAGGAAGATAATCGCTGCTACTATTAACGATGGGAATGGAATTGCAACAAATGTTCAAAATTGTCTCCTGCAGACTCAAGTTAAGCTTCTAAAAATCCTAGTAATCCGCTGGAACAAGCAACCCATGTAATAGCTGGTATAATATGATAAGTCTCAAGAATTCTGTCTTTTTTAAATTCGAATGTTGAGTTTGATAAACAAAATTTTTGAGATAACCCCAGATATGAAATAAATCTGATGGCTTAAAGTTTTGAGACCATACAGACTAACTAATTGGACCCTTATTATGAATCCATCTATCTTGAAATACGTTATTTAAACGTTCAGCAGTGATCAGCGTCCGAGTCTTGCTGATTTGACACCGAGTCTTGCTGTCGGATCATTGAATTAGTTCCTCCAAGGAATAAGTTCCCACAAAGTATTTATAAAATGATCCAGGTCTTAAAATAACTTTATAAAAATGTCGCATAATTAAATATTCATTAGATAATAGCCACCAAGTGTTGTTTACAACTGTCTCACAATTAAGTTACTGCAATCAGTTATAAAATATTTCTATCGAAAATCAACCATAAGATGTATTTGTGTATTCTAACCAGAATATACAAATATAAGTAATGTACATTACTGAAAGTAATTTTCAGTACTTTCATTGCAATTTTTATTCATTTACTTACTTATTTTTGATTAATTAGCTAACTTTTTTGTAATCTGGTAAAAAAAAATTATTTAAAAATACTGCTTTTTTCTGTACAAGAATTGTACATAAAATTACAATAAATTGTATGAAATTATACTGCTTCTTCTTTCTAGCCTTTACCCCATTTTATTTAGGGTCGGCTCTACTAATGTATTGCGCCACATCATACGGTTGTGGGTTGTCGCAGTTGTTGTATTTGTGATAACATATACTTGTAACATATAAGTGTTTTACTGTTTGTCGATGAGGAATTTGTGACGGTTACTCTCCAAATGATACCCAAAGTCGGGCCTCCCGAAGCTTATACTAAATGTCTTTCAATAAGGATGCTCGATTTTTAAACGTAAATAAAATAAGTTGTATAATGAAACATCCACACAATTTTTATTCGAAAGAATATTTTATGGCATTAAGCATGGAATATAACGTCGTTCAAATGTCCACCATGGCTTTAGTTGGTGGCACGTATACGTCCAATCTTTGAGGATTTCGTCACATAAATCTGGCTGAATTGGCTAGATGGCGTTCGTTATGTTGACTTTGAAGACGTCAATAGTTTGCGGTTTATTCGCATATACCTGCGATTTAAGATAACCCCAAAGTAAGAAGCCTAAAGGCATTAAATCGAACGATCTCGGTGGTTAGTCCGCGTCGCCGCTGCACGAGATAACCATGCCCTCAATCTAACCGTGGGATGCGCTGTGTGGCACATAGTGCCATCCTGTTGATATGGTTGTCCGTGTCCATATCAGTTTAGGCCACAAGAAGTTGCTTATCATCGATCTGTAGCACTCGCCGTTGACGATTATGGCAATGCCAGTTTCGTTTTGAAAGAAGTACAGACCGATAATTCCACCAGACCAAAATTTGCATCAAACAGTGACTTTCTAGCGGGATGCATTTGGTGCTGGTGTATCTCCAATTGGTGTGAATTGGTATCGTTCCAAATCCCACAATTTTGCTTGTTCACATATCCATTCATCCAAAAATGGGTCTCGTCGCTAAAAATAATTTTCTTGGTGAAATTTAGATCAACTTCCAACTACACCAGAACCCAATCAGCGAAAACACGGCGTTGCCTATGGTCGTTTACCTTAAGTTCCTGGGTCGGTTGAATTTTATGCGGGTGCAGACCCAAGTCCTGACGCAAAATTCGCCAAGTTGAAGTCGCAGAAAGGACAAGTTCTTGTGAACGACGAGAAATTGATTACCTCGGGTATTCCCGTACACTCTCATGCACAGTAGCGATATTTTTAGCAGACCTTGCACTTCGGTGACGTACGGGTGTTGGCTGACTATTTATCAAACCGGTTGACTCGAATTTGTCTACCAAACGGCGAATAGTCGACTCGGCGGGACGGTTGTGGTGAGAATCAAAATCACATGATGCGGGGACCGTTTCTCAAATGGAGCATAATTGTCACACGTTGTAGTGCTATAACCTTCCATGGTGATTTGCTTCCATGGTACACTGCTGAACGATTCACAATAAATTTTATATGTGTTGATTTAACAACATGGCCACTTTAACCTAACAAATTTCGAGCGTCGCTATTGAAAGACCCTATATTTTCACACAATTAATGTAGTATGTTTTATCTCGACAGGTATTATACTCTGTAAACTTGTAACAAATTTACCAAATTCCATTATTCAATTGAAAATTTATACAAACATGGAACTACATTTTATCCACGTACAGTAAACTTGAGCAACCGTCTTATAGCATGTAAATTTCCTTTCTAACTCGCAGGCTTTATAAAGCCTCGATATGACTCCGTTGTCACGACGAATTCACCGCTGCTGGCTATCATCCTCGAATTGAGACAAACGACACCTGCCTGATGAAACCATTCGCGGGGTTTTATTGCGATCTACCCCTAGATACGTGGAATTTCGTCTCCCCTCGAAATACCGCTGAATTAATGTCCCGCAAGCATTTTCCCCATCCCCCAGGCTGTTGTTCCATTCGCAGGTGCCGTAGTGGAATTTTAAATTGAAAATGCACATGCATAATTATACTTAACAGAACGGACCCTTAAATCATTTTTCTTGCTTACCGACGACAAATAAGCGGGTTTTAGGACGATGAATAAAATATTTTTATATTTGAATAGGAATAGATTAGGTCGTTATCATACGGGAATTGCGGGAACGGTCCCATAAATTTTATCGGAAATAAATTTGGGGTCGTTTTCGAATGGGGGCGATGGGAATGTAAATGTTCTTTAGTGTTTTTACATCGGGCTTTGATAATTAAGAGGAAGTTGTAAATTTCCAATTTTCTATAACTGAGGCATGATCTAACTTCAAGAAAGTTAACAAAAGTTGGAGTTTTTAATATATCCATAATACTGAATTGAGATTAATGGGAGGATCGGCAGAAAATAATTATAAATCAAACATTTGGAAAAAACAGAATAACTACAGAAATAAGGAGTTTATACTTCAACCCATCTGAAAATGCCTTATATTATAATAAGGACTAAACAAATTAGGTCAAAACAGCTATTCTCCTGGCTATATGCCAAACGCCGAGCACTAAATTACATGACAGCAGCGTCTACTAGATGTGAGCTTTATCTGTCGAAGGTATACTCGTTAAACGTTAGCGCTAACTCTGTAACAAAAATACGACAAATTTTGTCATGTAATTCAGTGCTCGGCGTTTGGCATATAGCCAGGAGAATAGCTGTTTTGACCTAATTTGTTTAGTCCTTATTATAATATAAGGCATTTGCAGATGGGTTGGAGTATAAACTCCTTATTTCTGTAGTTTGAATGTTACCCTCTGATAGTAAAACTTTGCATTAAACAGAATAACTTTTGAAAAAAACTTTCGCACGCGTCAAGTTGTATTTTTAGTCGTGCATTTTTAAAATATAATTAATACATACAGGGTAATTCGTATAGGAGGACACTCATCGATTTTTTTAATGGCAACATGCTTTTACTTTTCCGCACTCAACTATACCAGAGCGGAAAAATAATGTAGTCCTATAAAGAAGAATGGAAAAAAGAATTTCTAGCGTTTATTTTTCGTCTTTCAGCCTAAAAACCAAAAAAATAGTCCTTACAAAATGCTTGTCTGTGTGTGTGTATCATTGTCGTTGTCGTCGTTATCGTTGTCGTCTGCATTAAAATGTCTTGGTAGCACGATAACTCAACTAAATCGTGTCGGATCGATCGGGTTTTAACTATTTCTGATCGGGAACGTCTCCCAGACGACATCTATTGATTTTGAGGTGGATAAAACACACTCTACCATGTTCATGGATCATGAGAAAGCACAATGGTGGACTATTTGAGAAATTGTTTTTGTTAGCACGCTCATTCAATTAAATCGTGTCGGATCGATCGGGTTTCGACTGATTCTGATTAGGGACGTCTACCAGACGACATCTATTGATTCTGAGGTGGATAGTATACACCTCGCCCTGTCTATGGGTCATGAGAAAGCACGATGGTAGACTATTTGAGAATAGCAAAACTGTCGCATAAAACACATATTCTGCATTTATGTGTTAGTTTATTTTTCCTCTGCCACTCAATATTGAGATAGAGATGTTCTACACGCGGAAATGTCCATTTTAAGGTTTTAAAACTGTTTATTTTTTAACATGTTTTCGGTGCCGTTTTAACCCGATTTATCACGAATTAACGTCGTCCGGATAATACGAGTATAATCGTTTTAGATACGCTGTCGCGCCGCGCCGGGTCGGACTTAAAATTTCCACGTCGCTTCCACTTATTTTGGCTTAATTCTAAATTAAACAGAAATTCCTGTGGAAAATTAAACCGGATGCGCAGTTACGCCCTTATGTTTTCGCTTTTATTGCGAAACTTATTCGGACCCGAATGCTTTGGGCTTATTCTAGATCGTTCAAGTGTGCACGTAACTGGGAAAATCGTAAAAATTACCGGAAGTGCATCGTAAATGTACCGAAATGTTTTGCTAGAGATAAAAAGTAACTCTAGAAGATAAAGCAATAATGAATTATAGAATTAAAACGGTATATTAAGAATGAAAAGAGACTTTTTTGGTTGAGGACAAAGTGTGGATTTTTCTTTGAGACTATATATATATAGTTTATTTCATCGCTATTTGCCAAATAGAAAATCTCAAAACATATCGTGGCTTGTTTTTATGACTATATGAATAGTACTTTTAACTTAAACAAAATGCTTATTATATTTTTTACAAGATCCAATATACATACTGACTTTCTGATTAAAATAAATTAAATAAACCCTTAATAATTAATAAAAAAATAAATTCTTAAATAATTCTTAAAAAAAAGTTCTTAAATAATTCTTAAATTTTTAAAATACAATTTAAATTTTTTCCGACACGATTTAGTTGAGTTACTTATTTTATTAATGCCGACGACAACGACAACTATAGCGACACACACACACACACACACACACACACACACACACACACACACACACACACACACACACACACACGCACACACGCACAAAATGATAAAATAAAATTTTTACACGATTACATTACTTTTCTGCATATAGTGGAGTGCGGAAAAATAATAAGTTTAATACCACCCAGGCGCATGCAATGTAAAGAAGAGATATTATGCGAAGAAAATTAGATAAAAAAGTAATAGCTTACATAATTATTTCGATAATTGTGTAGGTGTAGTATTTACAAGGAAATAATTAAGAAAATTTTGCATAAAAAAATTATTCTTAATAGGCCGAGCAGGATAACTGCTCTTTACCCGCTCCGGTATCAGTAGCATATAAGTCGGAAATCGAGGAAGGAACTACCAAACCGCCAAGCAGTTGTCAAAGTAGTTCCCGAATAGCAGGGCTATTACATAATCGCTATAGGAAATAACTACTCCTCGGGCTAAAGCCCCGCCAGGCATTGAATTATACCTAAAAGCGATCCTCGACCCCTTTCTCCTGTTTCTGCACGATCATATAAGGTTTTAAAGAATAAAACCCGCCACAGGTAGGATTCGACATTTGTCCCGGATTGGAACCGAACTACATACAGCTGTTTCGAACTTATTAGTTCTCATCAGTGCCGTACACGATACGCCGATCCAGGACAAATGCCGAATGAAAGTTGTGGGGTATACATCTTTATCGATTCGATCTATGTCAGTAACATATAAGTCGGAAATCCGCTCCGGTATAATTATTTTTGGAAAGAGAAACCAACAACCGTATTCTATCTACATTACTACAGATTTCGTAGCAAAATTTTATTTAAAAAATAACTACCACCCCTACAGAAACGATGGCCATCAATACTTGGATTTATTTCTAAAGCCTAGGAAAACGTAGAATTTTTAAAGAATATTTTGTGAAGCGATCACCACTAGGCTGAAATTCAGTATCAGTATAACGAAATTCATGGGTTGTATGTCCCCCCATCCCCTATTAAACCAACCCCTTAATATATGGATTAGTTCAATATACAATCGTATTATAGGCCCCGATTGTTCATCTTAATGTCGACACTTATTTAAATATTCTTCGTAAGGTTGAAAACGATTTATTAAATAACATTAATATTGCAAGGAGAAAACTCTCTTTTTCAGCACGAATGCAGCTCAACCCCATAATGTCGTTAGAGTTAACCAGCGTTCACCAAATGTTTTAGTTCATTATCTACATTTACACCAGATTTCGCGGTCAAGTACACCCAATATTTTATTAAAATATAACTGCCACCCTTACAGATACGCCTTTCATCGACACTTAAAAGCTGTGTTGTTTCCTAAAACCCAAGAGAACGTGAAACTTTTTAAACATATTTGGTGAAGCGATCACCAGTAGGCTGAAATTTAGTATCATTATTCATGGGTTGTATGTCCCTATTAAACCAATCCATCAGTGTATGAGTTGGTTAAATAAACATTCCCGTTGTTGACCCCTATTGTGACTGTCCATGGCAATATTTATTTAAATATTCTTCGTCAAGTTGATAACGATTTTCCTTAAATAACACTAATCTTGCAAGAATATTTTATTTTCATGACAATTGTTTTCATCACAATGCAGCTCAATCCCAAAATTTTGCTAGAGTTAACCAAGATTTAACAAATGTTGCAACAACGGTTTTGGCCCGCACGGTCTCCCGATTTAAATCATCTGGGTTATTTTCTGTGGGGCTATATTAAAAATCAGTTTTACAACAATGAATTCAAGGAATACGATTTTTGAAAATCCGCTAAAAATGTATTTTATTTTTATGTTTTGTGTATGTTTATATGTAGTTTTTCAAAGGCGTTTTTGATTAAAAGATCAACAAAGTACATTAAATACTTTTTAACTCATTATCGAGTTGTTTTGATTTTATAAATATGGTCTTATTTGAAAAATTGTGTACAATTAAATGATATATAGAACTGCAAAAAAAATGAGGGTACCCTATTTAAAATTCGAAAATTAATGCCAATTTGGTAAAAGCAGAAACGATGTAAAATATTTCTGTTCATCTTTCAATAGCCTATGCTAATATAAAATAAAATAAATAGTCTTAAAACCTTAAAACGGACTTTTCCGGACGTAGAACATCTCGAAATTGAGTGGCCGATAAAAAATAAACCAACATAAATGCATAATATATATTTCATGCGACAGTTTTACCTTCTTCAATAGTTCACCATCGTGCTTTCTCATGACCCATTCTTCTCTCTCACACACACACACACAAACAAAATGGCTGAAAACCTTTCTCTTTGGTTTTTAGGTCGAAAAACGAAAAATAAACTCAACAAAAAAATTTTTTTACACGATTACTATCCATTTCATCGCTATTTGCCAAATAAAAAATTCTCTTATCTTGCCGATAAACGGAACAGCCTACCTGAGCCTAGTCATAAAAACAAGCCACGATATAAGATAAGAGCCGTTTGGAATTTTTTATTTGGCAAATAGACGTGAAATAAACTATATATTACTTTTCCGCGTATAGTGGAGTGCAGAATGGTAACAATTTTAAAGATACTAATCGTCAACCCACTACTAACAAAGATATAGAGTTGTTTCCCTTTAAAAAATCGCCTAGTATACGTCGCCGCCACTGACAAGAGATCCAAATAGACTAGAAAACGTTTTTTTACCTACACTTAGCGCTTGCATAACTACAAATTTAATATATTCATTAGCAATCCTATTTCAAAAAAATCCTAAAATCATCTCATCCTGTCAGATAAAAACCGTAATTTAGTCACATAAAATACCGCAATTTCCTTCGGTTGGTCTTCTGCGACACCTTCTCCTTGTACTGAACACAACGACGACAAATTGTGGGAAATTCCTAAGGGGGCCGAACGAAATTCCAGCGACTACGATCGCAGAACAATGAGTGAATTATGTTCTTCCTTTAAAAGCATTTTACCGAAATTGGCCTTTTGTTGCTCACTTCGCGGAGAAAATAAAGTATATTCTTGAATTTGGAACTGGGGTCGGGCTTTAACAATAGCCGAGAGACGCTCACTTTGGGTTGAGATGATAATTAAGCCGTGACACTGGCGAAATAATAATAATAATAATGTTACAAAATGAAGAGGTCAGAGATGGGTAATCATAATTTTATAAAATTCGTCAATCAATTTATGTTATACAGAGTTATCCCAGTGATCATATATTTTTGTAATTTTATTTAAAAGAAGATATATGGCGTAATATAGTTTTAAGGGTAATTAGAATGCCTTTAGAACGGTATAATATTTCTACATATAGTAGGATAGAAAGTAATCCGGTATAAGTTTTCTACAATAATCTGGTGATTGATTGCTTTTTTCACTAAACTTTTACTTTTCGCTAAAATTTAGTTTTAATTATCTCCTAATGGTGATACCAAACTAGTCTGGCTGGAAAACTGGTCTCCTGTTTTTGAACAAAGTTCAAATAATACAGGTATATGTACTGGGGTGGGACACAATCGCCAGCAAATGGCGGAGGTGGGAACCCAGACAACGAACGTATCGAAAGAGGTAAAAAAAATAAGAAAATCACTGAAAGATGTTAAAACTCCGGAAAACCTGGAGGAGTTAATCCAACGGAGATGGCTGGAAGAGACATTTAAAAGGGCATCTGTGGCTAGGGGAAAGGTAACACAGCTCCCAGCAGAATGGGACTTAGTATGCGGTGGAGAAGTGACCGGGCAACGGTTAGACGAGAGTGAATCGAGGTGAGTCAGATGAACGTATGTTTTGTGGAGAAAGGGATCACCCCGAGCACACGTTGCTCAGGTGCCCGAGGTGGTCAGGCGAGAAGGAATAATGTATGGCTGGTCTGGGGTGGCCGGAGAGAGTGTATGGCTGAGCTGCGGTGGGTGGGATGATTGAATGTGAGAAGAAGTGGGCGTATGGGGAGAGAATGATTGGCCCGAACCCCTAATCACGAGAGCGGAGGGGGGACGTAGGGTGAAGAACAAAACTGCTAACACCTAATAAAAAAATTGACCCCTACCTCGAGGATAAGCGAAGGCGGTGCCAAGGTAGGTGGGACATTGATTTGGGGGGCCACTTGTCCGACTAGCGTAAGCACCGGTTACGTCCCCCACAAAAAAAAAAGATACATGTACTAATTTACTAACACCTATTTTTTGTCAGTGAGAAGTCATGCTACTTCCATTTCTAACCTAGATTACTTCGTCTAACGTAGAATTTCATGTAACATGACATGAAAAAGTAATCAAAAGAATTATTGCCATCAAATTGATCCTTAGTTACACCAGGCTGTCCCGGAACTGCATATCGTGATTTCATACTTATTAGGAATTATCAGTATAAGTAACGGGACTATATCTGCAGCTATTATAATATTACATGAAGTCTTGTACCAAGCCGGAATGAACAATACATATAGAAATTTGGCAAATAACATCTACTCGCTGATTCAATTTTTAGTCTAGATAATTATGATCTTGATCTGAAAATTGTCGTGTCCTCTATTAATCAAAATAATAATTAACTCTAAATTCGATTTATTATTACATATATTTTATTGTAATTAATCGAAAGTGTCGCATTGCGTTATTTCTCGATGGTATATATAAGAAAACGCGTTTTTAGTGCAATTCTATTTTTTAAATGGTTTTTAGCTTAATTGTAAAGCTCAGTATATCCTGCGGCAGTGGCGCGTATGTAAATGAAAACGAGCTTGCTAATCTGTATGTGAATTATAAATATTATATACGTTCGCTGCTTCTCACGACTGCATCAGATGAGGCGGAATCAGAAGGATGGCACTCCCTATATGTCACGTAGTTCGACCTTGCAATTACGTTTACAACGGCCGCCAGGAGTGCTAGTGGTCTTGCAGGTCTTGCAGTCTCGTTTCCCCCTTTCTCTTACATCCCTCACCTACACTAACAGTAAACATACAGGAGCGGTGCCATGTAAAAATTTGTCAAAAGACTCACTTGGAAATGTTGTGGCCTGTTCTGTTTTCTGTAAAGTGCAGTGAAATAGATAGCTTCATTTTCCCTTCAACGATACTTTGATTACTCCCAATTTACAATATTATAATTTGTAGTATATACTACAAACTTATATTATTTGCATCTGTGAATTAATATTTTAAAATGATTTCTCTTATTTATAACAGAAATATTCATAGAATGAGTTTCACTGCTTTTCAGACAGATTATATACGTATGTGTATATATTACGTGTAAATAAAATATTATTGCAGGAACACAAGAAAACATATTTTTTATAATTGCAAATTAACCTAATTCAATTTCACATATACGGTAAACAATAATAATCGTTACATAATACATTGTGGCTCAGTTAATTTTCCTACACATTCATTTTGTTATTAATTTTACATCATCCATTACGTACTTATATATTAAAATTTAAAAACGTTTATGTTCAAATTTACCGGCAATTTCGCGCTGCGTGACCTGCAAGACAACTAGCGCCCCTTGTACAGTAATTTACCAGCAAACTACCGCAGTGCCAGGGGGCTGGGCGGAATATATCGTTCAGAACGTATATTATCGATTAATCTACAATTTGCAACAAATATCATTAGATTCTTTGTAAATACTCTGATATTTATTATTGTACATATATAATATATGTACATAGCTAATTATGGTTTAAAGTTTTACATAAAATAGTTTCACTAGTCCACTGTTATAAAATTTGTACAAAAATTCTTGAGTGGGCACTCCCCATTCTGCCACCCTAAGGAACGGCAATTGTCTGCTTCCATTCATTGCTAATCGTAAATTGTGAAAAAAACAGACTGCGGAGCAAATGGAACTGAATTAAAAATAATCTGAACTGAACTAAATTGGCCCCTCTAAATAATTTCCGCCGTCTGTGGAGGCTAAATTGTGTCTCCCTGTCGAGGAAATAGAAAGATTAAGACGTGCATGGGGTGTTCTAAGGGAAGCTCCAATCGGATTTAATATTTATCGTGTGTATGAAATCTCCTGTTAAACAAATGTACTCCTATTAATTTTTATATGACAAGGACAGTCTCTGGAGTCCAATTTGCTGCGCGGAACGTATTTGGAGTTTAATTAATTTAAAAAGTAATTTGGTATAAAGTAAAGGGTGGTCCAACCATAATGCACGATGTTAATTGTGAGTCACACCTTAACGTCAAGTTTTTTGCCCAACTTAATTTGACATTTCTTTGTTTCAGCGTTTGACAAATTCAACCATGGAGAGCAATTGAGCAGCGCGTTAAGATTGTTGAAGCATTTTAAGAAAATGGGCGTTCAAATCAAAATGCATTTCGTGCACTTCGTGATTTTTTTGGTCAGCATAATCGACCAAATGTGTCCACAATTGGGAGAATTGTGCGCAAATTTCAGCAAACCGGGTCTGTAGGAAATGTGAAAACACATGTGCATGCTCGCCCAGTTCGTTCTGCGGAAAACATTGCTGTTGTTCGCGATAGTGTAGCAGAAGACTCAACCTCGACTCATCGTCGTGCCCAACAATTGAACATCTCACGAACATCACTGATGCGAATTTTGAATAAAGATTTAATTTACACGCTTACAAGGTTCAATTGACTCAAGAGCTGAAGCCTACTGACCATTTCAAGTGTCGTCAATACGCCGAATGGTTGGTTGAACAGACAGAAGTGAATGGTGACTTTACAAAGAAAATCATTTTCAGCGACGAGGCACACTTTCACCTCAGTGGATTCGTTAACAAGCAGAATTGCCGCATTTGGGCAAATGAGAATCTACGAGTGATTGTTGAAAAGCCGATGCATCCACAAAGAGTGGACTGTTTGGTGCGGTTTATGGGCTGGCGGCGTCATCGGGCTGTACTTCTTCGAAAATGAGGTCGGCCAAGCAGTTACCGTGTTCGCTATCGCGAGATGATAACGGACTTCTTGTGGCCAGAAATTGAGGATATGGACCTGGACGATATGTGGTTCCAATAGGATGGTTCCACTTTCCACACAGCCAACGAGACAATGGCACTTTTGCGCGAGAAATTCAATGGCCGTGTTATCTCACGTCGTGGCGATCTTAATTGGCCGCCACGATCATGTGATTTGACACCGTTGGACTTCTTTCTTTGGGGATATTTAAAAGAAAAGGTGTACGTCAATAAGCCAAGAACAATTCAAGAGCTAAAGGATGAGATAATTCGGCACATTAACGACATTGAACCTCATTATGTCTCAGAGTCATTGAAAATATGGACCATCGGATAGAGGTATGCCACCGAAGCCGTGGCGAGCATTTGGCCGATATTTTGTTTCACACATAGTTGTCATAGATCCTTCTATCATAATAAAAAATATTAAGATAATTCTCTGAAAACTTTTTGTTTTATTTACAATTATCATCGTGCGTTTTGGTTGGACCACCTTTTACAAAAAAATAAGGACTACACACGAACATTTGACTATTCTATTTTATGTCAATGAAAATCTGTAAATTGTTTAACTTAAAGAAGTTTCAATTTTATTTTAGCTAAGTAAAATTGTTCGGTATTTCTGAAACTAATCTAAGGCGTAGGGTGTCTAAGTTGGAACTGTATGTCTATAGGATTTGAATTGCGCGCCATTTATATTCTGTCAAAGATAGAGCGTCGATATTTAACGACTGTCATCTACAAACCATGACGACGACAAACCATGTTTGGGACGTTTGGGATGACATGTTTGGACGTCATCTATCACAATGTCACTCATTTAGCAAAATTATCCATAACACGGGCACATAAAACTGGCTCTATTTCCCGAATAACATGTTGAATGTTTCAGAAAAAGAAAACCCACCGCAGGTAGGATTCGACATCTGTCCCGGATGGAGACCGAACAATAAACGGCTATTTCGAACTTATTAGTTCTCATCAGTGCCGTACACGGTACGCCGATCCAGGACAAATGCCAAAACAAATCTGTGGGGTTTGTACTAATGTAAAACATCAGTACTAATCTAACGTATACGATCGTCGGTCGCACGTATCTAATTGATATTCTCTTAACCCAGTATGGCCATTGTGAGTTTGGGCAAACTTAACGCACAAGTGACTAAATATATGTCATATTTAGTAAATAGTCATTTAGTAAATATATATCAACTAAAATGAAAAATTAGGTTCAAGGTAGCATCTGTATCTGTATCATATTGCCTATCTGTATCATATTGCCTATTCTTAGTAGGTAGGATAATAAATATATTGACAAGCATATTGGTAATAGTAAATTTGGAATCTCGTATGAATTAAATATTACATCCAGCGGATGTTTTCTGGTTACTTTTTATAATTTTTATTCGATTATCGAATTCAGTCAAAAAACGGTCAAAATAATACACATAGGTATAACGTCGCTTTTTGAATTTTGATATTTATATTGTTAACATTTTCGAATACATTCGATTGCTGCATCTTTTTAATTTTAAATGTTACTAATAAATTTGAGCGATGGGGATACTGACGGGATTACCACCTCTTGATGTCACCCTGAAAGCGGAAGCCGCAAAGGCAATACACAGGGTGGGAAACACGAATAGGAAGGTAAGGGACCTGAATAGACTCTCAAGAGAGCTAGCTGAGGAGGGAGTCCTATAACAGTACCTACGGGTATCCACTTCCTGTTTGACAAGAAATATAGGATCACCTTCACAAGTAAGATCGACTTAATGGAGGGTCGAGCTGGATTACCGCTCAATAGAGACATCTGGTACATGGGTGGAGCCAAGAGTGGGAACAGAGCGGGTGCGGGGGTGTACAGGCGACGCGATGGGATAGGTAAAACCTTCCCCCTGGACAAATACACTACCGCACTCCAGGCCGAGCTAGTTGCAATTACATACGTGTTCTGGGGGCCAACCAAAATCAGACCCAGGAGAAAGTATGTATCTGCTCGGATAGTAGGGCGACGTTAGCAGCCCCGAATTCAGCATCGACAAAGTCGAAGCTGGTATATAATTACTATGAGGCATTGAACCACTTGGCAGGGAAGGGACCAGTGGAACTCTTATGGATACCTGGGGATAATGGCATTAAGGGAAATCTAATTTCAGATGACCCTGCCAGACTAGGGAACAGAGAAAACCTCTATGGACCAGAACCTGCAATGGGAATAAGTCGGAATCTGATCAGAGACCGTATCAATCGCTGGAAAGAGACCAACACAATAAAAGATGGAGAGGAGTGACGGGTTGTCGAATAACCAAACTCTTCATCGAATACTCAGAGATTGAGAAATGGTCTCAAGAATTCATTAAGTTGAATAGCCACAAAGCCAGAACCTTGGTGGGAATTATAACGGGCCACCATAGTACTCTGAATGCATATAAGCACAAGCTGAGGCTGACTGACAGCTCGGCCTGCAATACTGTAAAGAAGACGAGGAAACCTCGATTCATCTTCTTTACACCTGCCCCGCACTGGAGGAGAAGAGGTACCTTATATTAGGGACCCCTGTTATCCTAGAGGAGGCGAGGCTTAAGGCGGGAAACGTGCCTAAATTGCTCTTTTTATGGGATAATATTTCTGGATAATCACCCGGATAAAAGGGGATCGCCAAGGGACTACCCATGCGATCAGTGACTGATGAGGCCCAAAACCATATACCATAATGTAATGTAATGTAATGTAATAAATTTGAAAATTTACTTACTATCGAAACACGTATACATGCCGCAGAATATTTACGAACGCGCAACTGCCCAACAAACATGTATTATGAAATGGCGAAGGCGCCAGTGGCAATTTAACTTTTTTAAATCTTCCTTACTTAAGCTCTTCTTTATTGACATTGTGTCTTGCTTTTTAACCACTTAGCATCGGAGCCATGTATACCCATTATCTTTAATGGCTATGAGGTAAAAAGGTAGAAAAGGATATAACAATATATTCAAATAACTCCAAGTTATTTAATTATTTAACTTCAAACTTTACTTATTTATTTAACTCGAAGTCATTTCCACAAGAAAAATATTCATACAAATTCACATGACGGAAGCACCTCTATAACATTTATTATTTAAACATTGTTTATAATAGTCGGGTATTATTTTACCCTCTGTTTGTTCTATACCTTAATTGACATTATTACAATGTACTTGTGTCTTAAATGCCAACATTCGTTGGAACTATTACAAAGTATGGACGTCTCCATAATCTACATATTAATGACATGTGTCCTAAGTAGTATAGCAAAACCAGTTCTGGGCCACCCTCGGATTTGTCCGCGGACATTTGATGCGGATGGCATGTGGTCATTGTTGATCTGAAGAACTCTTGGCGCAGATATAAAACAGGTCTGTACAGGTATAAAACAAGTGTGTACCGGTTTAAAACAGGTATGGTGGTATTAGGAAAAGAACATGACGTCATTAAACAGGTTACCATACCTGTTTTAAACCGATACACACCTGTTTTATACCTGTACAGACCTGTCTTATACCTGCGCCAAGAGTTCTTCAGATCAACAATGACCACATGCCATCCGCATCAAATGTCCGCGGACAAATCCGAGGGTGGTCCAGAACTGATTTTGCTATACTACTGTCCTAATTTACAACAATATGTCCAACAGTTTATTTATCATCTTGTTTCGAATATTTAATAGTCTCATTACATTCAATTAATGAAAATTGTAAATATTAGTATTATATATTGCACATATTTTTCAAACAGTTCTTCAAATGTATGACACAACCTATGTTCCCATTTGACTATTGTAAGGGAACAGACCTTAAAGTATTCACGTAGTAAGAGCACCAGATGCCATTACCCTTATTTCCATGGTCGAATATCTTTCGATAGTTTAATCAAAGATTAGTTTAAATGACAATTTATGATGTGATCCTGCTTGATTTCTAGCCGACTCGACTTTACAAAATTATGTCTTAGAGCACAATGACTAACCTGCCCACCTCGAGCAATTTTCCTGCTGCATTTCCTACGTTTTGCAATCAACGTGAGATGTTCCTTAATAGTCCCCGGGGATTATGACTTGGAAAACATGCTTGGATTTCTTAACTAAATGGAGGTAAAACCCAAAACTGGAACGGTTGTCGCTCGTCTCGGTGCTCTGTTCTGAAATGTCTTGCTATTGCGGAATTCCTTAATGCGTTTCAGAGGTCTTTTGCATGCCTGAATATTCACTTGCATGATGCAGGCAAGTTGTGTGACTCTGTTTTTGGATTTTATAAAACTGGGACGACAATAAAAATACTAAAATATTTACCGCAGTGTAGCGGACCACTATTTGATCGAATAAATCGTCATTTGTTATCATTAAATAGTAATGGAATTTTTAGGTTGGTATTTATGCATATGCTCTGAATATAAATATTACAAAATACTGAGTTTAGCAGTAATCTCAGTTCTGTCATGTGGAATGCGATGAAATAATTTTTTATATATTACATAATTTTTTGTTGTTGACGTATTGTTACCTTTCTATTTATTATTATTATTTTTATAATTAACTCTAAAACTAATACAGCTTTGCCCAAATTTAAGGTAAACGTTTCCATAGGGTACTATTACATTCTTTCTAAATGGTACATGTAAGCTAAGCTTCGCAAATGAACCGGGTAATAGTTTACATAGTTATAAACATTTAAAACAATTTTGTTAAAATCCAATCATCGATATGAACCTTCTATGATGTCCACAGAACTTGAACCTGGATTATCTAGAGAACTATTTGTGATTCATGCACCATATGGGTTCAATATTTTGGTAATGGGTTTTTATTATTTTTTTAGCCTTTGGAACTAATGTTCCAGGTTTCCCCGTAGCACTGCATGTGTTATAGGAAATTTGAACCCGTCAAGAGTTGTAGAAGTTACAAGAGTAATTTACGACGTTATTAAAGATAATTACAATACACCCCACAGCCCTGATCTGAACCTACAGTCTATTACAAGCTTTTTAACAGACGTACCGTACACTGTGACAGATTTTATAAGAACCATATGTTCATAAAATTTAATATAGTAAGTCCATTAGATGAACTATGTAACCATAATTTATGTAACTATATTGTAACACTAATGAATAATTTTTGTAGCGTTCACCATTCTTAGCATATTGACATCTAAACTACAATTTTGAGATGTAAAACATATGTAATTTTAGCTGAAAAAACTTCAAATGGATTACATAAATGTTAGTCATAAGTAGACTTACATTGCCCGACGTCAGTTTGTTAAATATATTATAAGACCCAGCCTTATTAAATTAATAAAATCCTAGTCGAAGTTTATTAAGTTGTTTAGTAATTTGGTCATGTTCTAACTATGACCGCAAGTTTAATGTAAATAATTTAATGAGTGACATATAATTTATTACACTGACAATATACAGAGATTATTTTCATTAGAAGAGTTCAAAATTTGATGAGTCTGACTATCAAATATTTGACATTTGGCACTAGACCTAGAAATATATATTTATTTTTTTCTATAGATACCTAACTACAATTACATTTACATGAAGAAAATTATTTTTAAGGACATATTTGTTGGTAATAAAGAAGAACGTCATTAAATGAATAAAATGATATGTATAAAATGATATGTATACATATTTTTCCTAGTTTTTAAAACCTTTTTTTTATTTTTGATGGTATTTCTTTAAAAATGTCAAGTTTAACTTATGTACAAAATAAAACATGTTTAGCCATGATTAGTGAGTCCTAACGAAAGTAGATAATGGACCCCTTTTCATTTTTATTTTATAAAAACCCAGAGAACAAACTATTGTTCTGAGAATAAACTATCAATACATATAAAGGGTGGTCCAACCATAATGCACACTGTTAATTGTGAGTCACACCTTAACGTCAAGTTCTTTGCCCAACTTAATTTGACATTTCTTTGTTTCAGTGTTTGACAAATTCAACCATGGAGAGGTACACAATTGAGCAGCGCATTAAGATTGTTGAAGTCTTTTACGAAAATGGGCGTTCAAATCAAAATGCATTTCGTGCACTTGCTGACTTTTTTGGTCAGCATAATCGACCAAATGTGTCCACAATCGGGAGAATTGTGCGCAAATTTCAGCAAACCGGGTCTGTAGGAAATGTGAAAACACCTGTGCATGCTTGCCCAGTTCGTTCTGCGGAAAACATTGCTGTTGTTCGCGATAGTGTAGCAGAAGAGCCGTCAACCTCGACTCGTCGTCGTGCCCAATAATTGTGGCCAGAAGTTGAGGATATGGACCTGGGCGATATGTGGTTTCAACAGGATGGTGCCACTTGCCACACAGCCAACGAAACAATGGCACTTTTGCGCGAGAAATTCAATGGCAGTGTTATCTCACGTCGTGGCGATGTTAATTGGCCGCCACGATCATTTGATTTGACACCGTTGGACTTCTTTCTTTGGGGATACTTAAAAGAAAAAGTGTACGTCAATAAGCCAAGAACAATTCAAGAGCTAAAGAATGAGATAATTCGGCACATTAACGACATTGAACCTCAATTATGTCTCAGAGTCATTGAAAATATGGACCATCGGATAGAGGTATGCCACCGAAGCCGTGGCGAGCATTTGGCCGATATTTTATTTCGCACATAATTGTCATAGATCCTTCTATCATAATACAAAATATTAAGATAATTCTCTGAAAACTTTTTGTTTTATTTACAATTAACATCATGCGTTTTGGTTGGACCACCCTTTAGATAAATCCAAAGTTTGCTTGTATACCTTAAGAAAACAATCGTTAATATAATATGACTATTGTCTTGGTGGTACACTTTTTATACGTTCCGAAAATATTAAGGATCGTAGTGTGTACTTATTGTATACATATTGTATTGACATGGTGTAATATTGTAGCCTTATTTCGTATCTCCGGTGTCTAAATCATAAGAATCAATTTGGACATTTTTAATGGAAAAACGGTTACAAGGCTACATTCACAGTGTAATTCAAAAAGAGTATTTTCTTATCAATAATTTTATATCACACGATATTTTTTTCTTAAAACTTGTTAACGAAAATAACGGCAAATACTACTAAAATTACATCGAAATTAACGGCCACGCCATCTATCTACCTAGTTACCCAAGACGCACCGTGCATAACAACTAAGGCGGCTTTGAAAAACAAATAACAGAATGGTTGGCAAAGATTAAATAAACCTGTCAGTTTTAAATAATTGCTGTGCAACAATTTGGTACACTTAATATTAATCTTAAAGTCAGTGTTATTAGATTATGGTTAGTTGAATGTAGCTACTAGGTAAGTTGCATCACATTGTAATTTGTATTTAAAATGCACCCTTTTTCCATTTGAGAAAATATAGTTAACCTTAAAAAATAGATATTTTAATATTTAAACGCTTATAAAATACAAATATGAATGCAAAGAGGGTAAAAGTATATATTCCAAACTATTTAATATATAATTAATCATTTTATCGTACCTACGGCAATATACATTAAACAATAAAAATAAATCTTAAATTAAATTAATTACAAAATTCACAAAATCGTGTGTGGCAAGCCCGTTGTCCCATTTTGACACCACTTGAGTATTTTCTATAGAGTTGAAGATCTACTTCGACAGACCAAATAACTTTGAATTTAATATTATGTATATTCATTTTTCAAATATTCAGAATAAAACATTAAATTATATATTTAACTACTGTTGTGATAGCTGCCATCTATGGCAAAACTGTAAATATATAATTTCCAATTCCCCTAAAAGAACTATAGAGTCCTAAATTCCAGCTTATTGTATAGATATAGAATATGTTCTATACATGTGTGCTACATTTATATAGTTGAGGATTGCTAGATGTCACCGATGCTGTACCAAATTAAAAGACAGAAATAGACTCTCTGTAAAAAAACGGTCAAAAACCACCAAGACTTTCTTAAAATGTTCCTTCTAATGTTAAGATGAAGGTGGCGTTGGTGCTGTATTCGCCCTAGAGTTATTTCAATAGTCGCTTTAATTAGCACGGGTGTAAAATAAAAAAATGTAAGCTAGAGATATATATCTGATATAAGGACTAAATGATTAAAAAACTACCGGTTACTTATATTTCGTCCTATTTAGCAAAAAAAAAACTAATCTACATATAACGATCAACATCAGATATACGAAGACATCTACTCGACGAAACAATATTGCTCAAAGTAAACATATATATTTACGTCGTTCTTTAATAATATTTCTGTTATTATCTTATATACTTCAAAAAATTACTATTTTTAGTTGTGTTTTTCATCCCAAGAAACTACATCGGAATATATGTGAAAGTAAGATTAATATCGCGGTTGTTACTTATGACAATATATGTACCTACAAGGACAGTAATCACCAAGTCCAAATCTCTATGTAATCACATCCTTATACTTATTAATTTA
Organism: Rosalia funebris; assembly: GCA_037954035.1. Taxonomy (NCBI): domain Eukaryota; kingdom Metazoa; phylum Arthropoda; class Insecta; order Coleoptera; family Cerambycidae; genus Rosalia; species Rosalia funebris. Next base: position 41,846,167 of record JAZFAV010000015.1, read on the forward strand.
AAACTTAGACTCCCAGGTACATTATTAAGATGTTTAGGGTTATAGTTTAAGCAGGGAATGTAGTTCTTTCATATATATTTATAAAATTATAACTTGTAAGTGTGACCACAAATGTATCTAGATGATTTAGTTCTAATTATCATTAAATATTTAAATATGACACATCTACTATTCATTTCATCACTATTTGCCAAATAAGAAACTATGTTATCTTGCCGATAAACGGAATAGTCTACCTGAGCCTAGCCATAAAAACAAGCCACGATAAGAGCCGTTTGGGATTTTTTATTTGCTAAATAGAGATGAAATAAACTATACACAAAATTTATATAACTGCTTTGTCTATCAAAATACTAAAGAATTACTCTAATGTAAGTTTATTTCATCGTTATTTTCCAAATAAAAAATCTCATACATACCGTGGCTTTTTTTTTATGGCTCGGTTCAGATAGACTCTTCCGTTTATCGGCAACCTAAGAGAGTTTTTTATTTGGCAAATAGCGATGAAATGAATAGAATTTATGCAGTATTCTACGCTCGCCAGTGGTTTATATTAAGGCTTTTTCTATTTTAAGAAATTATAATTAAAAATTATAACCATTCGATGTTTATTAGGTCAGTGTACCTTTACATTTGCTAACCTACAAGGGATTTGTTCTAACTCCTCCATGGCAATCGAAAAGCCCTATCTTACTATCCCATAGTTGTTCTCTGATCGTGTATGTTGGCGACACTGGACTATATTCAATTTTCAAACAAGTTTTTAAACAACGAAATATAACCTGAAAAACTGAATTGCGTATTAACGGCTTCAATTTTGAAATTGATACTTTTTATCGATCAGTAATTAAAAAAAAACAATACTATGTCGGAGGCGTCATTATTGGACGTTACAAGAACAGAGGACCCCTGTCTAGTAAAGAATTTAGGGGGTCACAAAAAACCCATAACAGACATATCGTTTAATCCTGACAATAAACAATTTGCAACTAGCAGTGAAGACCACTCAATAATGGTGTGGAATATGAGTCAAAATGCACGTAGCTATAACTGCGCTGGTCACTCGGACATCGTTACCAGCCTCGAATACTCTAAGGATGGTAAACTGCTAGCTTCAAGCTCCAAAGACCAGAGTGTTCGTCTGTGGGTACCGACGATAAGAGGAGGAAGTACAGATTTTAAAGCACACACTTCTACTGTGAATTCTGTTAGCTTCTCACCTGACAATACAAAATTAGTCACAGGCTCTAACGATAAATCAATAAAAATGTGGGACGTGTCGAGGAAACATTTCATATCCAGCTTACTGGGCCACAATCACTGGGTTACGTATGTCTGTTACTCTCCAGAAGGTAATATGATCCTATCATGTTCGGAAGACAGAACCGTTAGAGTGTGGGATACGAACTCGGGGCAAGGTCTCCACGTCTTTACTAGTATAAACGGCACTCCAAACTACTTGGCTATTCACCGTAATAATAACTCCATTGCTGTTGCCATGAATACTGGATCGGTCAGGGTATATGACATCAGAAATAAAAAATTGCAGCAACATTATACTTTACATGATAACTGCACTTCTGTTTCGTGGCATCCTCATGCAAATTATTTGTTAACCAGTGGAAAAGACAGTAAACTGAGAATTGTCGATGTAATGGAAGGTAGGCCCTTGTACACCTTAAATGGACACGAAGGTGCTGTCAACAGTTGCAAGTTCAGTATAAACGGAGATTACTTTGCTTCAGGTGGAGCAGATGAATGCATATTTGTTTGGAAGACACATTTCATTGACGATGAATAACTTATTGCTCTTTATTAAATACTATTAGATTTAGAATATTTAAATAATAAGCTGAGTATTTTTTATTTATACTTTTTAGTAATTATTTTATAAAATGACTAATACAAACAATTTGTTTTATTTAATAATTAATTTTAGAAGCAGGTATTTGTTTTTCAATATTTCAATCACTATCTTGTAAAAAAATGTTCTTTAACCACCTGCAATATCCAATTTTTATTTATCGCAGTACATTTATTGCCTATTTTTCGCCCAAGTCCGAATTTTGTCTGTATTTCAGAAGTATGCCCTAAATTTAAAAAAATACTAGGTATATGAAAATCTTTCTAATTCAGAAATCGTCTCAAATTACATATATTATATGTACTCCACTAAAGTTTTTTTAGCAAGCAATAATTATCGTGTAGAGCAGAATAATCGATGTTCTTTCAGTTAATTATACATCTCGAATTTTTCCAACGGAAGTTTAGATTATGGGATGTTAAATCTCCAACGTTAATACCTACGTTTATCTTGACTTTCCATAAGATTATCTCTTGAAAAATATTACTTATTTTGCTTTGTACATAACTACTTACTCGAATTATAGAATTGTGGCATGACATGGATACGTAAAAAATACCATTATCATCGCTTGTATGTTTTATTTTTACAGAACTACATTGAAATATACTAATTATATCGAAATATCCGTATAAACGTGAACGTTAGAGGTCCATGAATATTCTTTCACATTCTAGAATGCTCGTGATTGGTCTACACTAGTCTAGATTTCGAGAACCTTCGATAACCTTCGGGACGAATTTATCGTTTCATATATAAGCCGAGTCAAACGCGGCAGCTTCAGTCAGTTCAAATAAAGTGAACGAAGTAGAAGCAAAACGTTAATCGTTTGTAATAAAAGCGACAGTAAACTATCTGTTCATTATCAAGTGTATCAAGTGAAATTACGTGAAAGAGCAAAATGGTGAAAGCTCCAGCTATTGGTATCGACTTGGGAACAACCTATTCCTGCGTCGGGGTCTGGCAGCACGGCAAAGTGGAGATCATCGCCAACGATCAAGGTAACAGAACAACGCCCAGTTATGTTGCATTTACCGACACCGAGCGTCTCATCGGAGACGCCGCCAAGAACCAGGTGGCCATGAACCCCAGCAACACTGTCTTCGATGCAAAACGCCTCATCGGGCGTAAATACGACGACCCGAAAATCCAAGCCGACTTCAAGCACTGGCCATTCAAAGTCGTCAACGACTGCGGGAAGCCGAAGATCCAGGTAGCGTACAAGGGGGAAATAAAAACCTTCGCTCCCGAGGAAATCAGTTCCATGGTTTTGACCAAGATGAAGGAAACGGCAGAGGCTTACTTAGGAATGCAAGTAAAAGATGCCGTAATTACAGTCCCTGCTTATTTCAACGATTCTCAGAGGCAGGCCACGAAGGACGCCGGTATGATCGCTGGATTGAACGTCATGAGAATCATTAATGAACCTACAGCAGCAGCTTTAGCTTATGGGCTTGACAAAAACCTGAAGGGGGAGAGAAACGTGCTTATCTTCGACTTGGGTGGTGGTACATTCGACGTGTCTATACTTACCATCGATGAGGGATCGTTGTTCGAGGTTAGAGCCACGGCGGGCGATACCCACTTGGGTGGTGAAGACTTCGACAATAGACTAGTGAATCAATTCGTGGAGGAGTTTCAAAGGAAATACAAGAAAAATCTCCGCAGTAACCCAAGAGCTCTACGTAGATTGAGAACTGCTGCTGAACGAGCAAAACGTACATTGTCGTCCAGCACAGAGGCGTCCATTGAAATTGACGCGCTCTTTGAAGGTATCGATTTCTACACCAAGATTTCAAGGGCACGATTTGAGGAATTGAACGCCGACTTATTTAGAAGAACGTTAGCACCAGTAGAGAAGTGCTTGGCTGACGCTAAGATGGACAAGGGATCAATTGATGATGTAGTATTAGTTGGTGGCTCAACCAGAATTCTAAAGATACAGCAGATGCTTCAGAATTATTTCTGTGGCAAAGCGCTTAATCTCTCCATCAATCCAGACGAAGCGGTCGCCTATGGAGCGGCTGTTCAAGCAGCAGTATTAAATGGCGACACAAACTCCAAAATACAGGATGTACTTCTAGTAGACGTCACACCATTATCCCTGGGTATTGAAACTGCTGGTGGTGTTATGACGAAAATTATAGAACGCAACGCTCGAATCCCGTGCAAGCAAACCCAAACGTTCACCACCTATTCTGACAATCAACCAGCTGTGACCATCCAAGTCTTTGAGGGTGAACGAGCGATGACGAAAAACAACAATCTACTGGGAACCTTCGATCTGACTGGAATTCCACCAGCGCCACGTGGGGTACCAAAGGTCGAGGTCACCTTCAATTTGGACGCTAATGGTATACTCAACGTCTCTGCCAAAGACTCTAGCTCTCGTAATGAACGTAATATAACCATCAAGAATGACAAGGGACGGTTATCGCAGAGAGATATTGACAGGATGGTGTCCGAAGCCGAAAAATACAAAGAGGAAGATGAGCAGCAAAGACAGAAAATTACCGCTAGAAATCAGTTGGAGTCGTACGTGTTCCAGCTTAAACAAGCGGTTTGTGATTGTGGCGACAAGTTAAGTCCAGAAGATAAAGGGACGATCGAGAGGGAGTGCTCGAATATTCTCCAGTGGCTAGACAATAACCTTCTGGCTGAGAAAGAAGAATATGAAGATAAACAAAAGCAGTTAACGTCAGCTTGCAGTCCGATCATGGCTAAACTCTATGGAGGAGGATCTCAGCAGAACAATTACCCAGGACAAGGCTTCCCAGGAGGCAGTTGTAGTCAACAGGCTGGAGGTTTTGGTGGACAGGGACCAACGATTGAAGAAGTCGACTAAATACAATCCGAAAGCCTGCGATTTTATGTATAAGACTGATTTTATTTATTTATTGTAGAATAAGTCCAAGTTGGTATAAATAAAGATTATTTTTCATGATTATTTGGTTTTATTTTAAATCATGACCATGATCCAAATACAACATTAAAAATTTTGTAAAGCAGTACAGGATGAGACGTGATTTAGTGAAAGGGCGTGGAAGAAAATTAGTGCTGTAGAATTTTTCATCGCTTGTTTGCGAAATAGTGTTCTTGATTTCTATATGAAGGCTAAGGGTATTGCGTGATTAAAACCACACAAAGTACTATTCATTTCATCGCTATTTGCCAAATAAAAAATTCTTATCTTGCCGATCAACGGGAACAGTCTACCTGCGCCTAGCCATAAAAACAAGCCACAGCATGTTTTGAGATTTTTTATTTGGCAAATAGCGATGAAATAAACTATAGTAAAATTGAAAACCTGGTTATACTAAATATTATATATATATTGTTTCTTTTTATAACAACGTAATACACAAAAAATAGAACATTGTGTTTAATGATTAAAATATACCATAAGAATACTATTTACAAAGAATACTTTCAAGAACCATATTCCAATCCAATTTTAACGATACCGAAAGCATATTTATAGCATATAAATATGCCATAAAGCTACTTATAGCATATAATATTGACAGGAAGGAAATGTTTGGCCTCATTGTTCGACAAATTTAAATGTGACAAGCACCTGACGAATTCAATTTTGTGTATCGCGTATTAAACAAAACATTCATTGGCTTATATTTACATAACACACTATATTTGATCCCTGGTGTTCTAAAATCAGCAAATTCTGAAATACGTTACAGCTTGTTTGCTATAAACAATGTGAAGAACTTTTAACGCTATCTTGCAAAATTTTGGTAAAAACATTTTAAGTTAAGTTAATCAATCAGTATGACTAAAAAGTCGGTGTAATTGAATGCAACTTAATTTTTAAATAATTGTTTCCTAACATCCTTATTTGACAATCGGTTAGCCTTAATAAACTTGAAAAATAAATGTCTATCTGAATTGCTCCTAATAAAGTAAAATTAGTATGTTTTTGAATGGAATAGATATCCTACCCTGTATATTTGGATCGGGCTCTATTTATAGTCAAAATTGTTTTTGGTATTATTGAGCACGTTCTTTTGTATTATTTTGGTTTCCACTTTCATGAACACACTTGATTATTTTTCATATTTTGATGAGAATGTTCCAAATAAATAAATACACAGTCAATAAAATCAGTTTCTCACCAAATTTTAAGCAAAAAAATCAAATTTAATCAGTTAAATTGCCACTGCAATGAAAAATAAAAATCTTTTTGTTGCCATTCAATTGTTTCTGTGCTTGCCAACTAGTTTTTAAGGTTTAAAATACCTATTTCCATAATAATTTCCCACAAGCAACAAATATTGGCCCTTTTTGACTAGAAAGCGGTTTAAAGATAAATTTACTTATATTTTCCTGCCTGAAAGAAGCTTGAAAAGGAAACTTGCAGAATCTTGAGTATCGAATTATCACAGAAACTCATATTAATGGAATAGTTCTTGAATGCATCCCTTACATGTGCTACTCGACAAGCCGGCATTCAGTAAATAACTTTGAACCTCAAATATACATAAAAATTACAGTACTAGAGCACTTTTTAAGGATTTCAATGGAAATTAACTGCGCTTATATACACTAAAACTGTTTAACAATTATCAACACACGAATATTCAAAGAAAATGCCAATAGTTTATTATCTTTGGTGCAATTTATTCAACAAATTCTGCTCTCAGAAAAGAACAACTTCAAAACTTACTCGAAAAGTATTATCAACAATTATAACATATATTAATATTTACAGTCATTATGCAACAGAATGCTTAGAAAGTGCCAGTACGTTCACCAAAATTCTAATTAAGCATAAAAAATAAAATACAAATCACAATAGTATAAAATTTTGTCAGAAAAATTGACAAAAGTAGGCACAGCTCAGACAAATTAAGTAATGAAATCATAAGAAATCCACTAATGGATATACATAGATGTTTTTATATATCATAACTTTTAAAACTACACTTTTAATAAAAAAAAAAAGTATGGCCAAGCTATTTATATGTTTCTGAGCGCTATGAAATTTAAATCATACATTACCCAACGTTTTTCCGCCCCGAAATGCTTCAGTTGAATATCGAAAAGCTGTCGATATTCCAATGTGCATTATTGAAGACAGAAAGACGGTAAACTAAAGTTATTTTGTGAAAACTACACTTTGAGCTCTTCCCCCTGTAGGCGCCCAAAAATTACATCCTGGAAAACCGCTCGTCACTCGCGCGAGATTATTTTTTATTTACCTAAAAACAAATTTATAGTTATTCCAAAATAAGGACTATATATATACAATAATCGAGACAAAAAGCAGCAAAATGAAAAATACAAATAACAAAACTGAAATAAAAGTTTTGGATCTTAAAATGTTATTCTAGCGTAAAAAAACTCAGAAATGCTAATCTAAATTAGTGACATTTAACTGGCTTTCTGTCTTCAATAGTAAACGTTGTTATTGCCAACAGACTGGTTTAAATATTTATCGTAAATCAATGGAAAATGTATATTAATCCATATTTTTCTGCCAAGAACTTTTTCTTGTGTGCCAAAGAAAAACAAGCAAAACATTACAGTGCTTTATAATATAATAAATCCCACTTCTGACATGAGCTCTCAGAAATGGAATTTTAGAGAAAATTTAAATACGGAAAAAGCACTCACAAAACTGTCAGATGAAACAAAGACTACTAAATTCTCGAGGTAGTGACTGCAAAACAACAAACGAAGATCAATGAATTGACAATCTCGATTATGTTTTGTCATTAAGTTGGTACGTCGTTGACTTATTCGATTTTTGGGTGACATATGCAAAATGTGACGTTTTGCACAAACGATCAGATCATAAAATTCAGTGGATATTTCCGAGTGTGAATTAAAATTAATTTAATGGAGACAACACGTGAATAAAAAGTTATAGGACGATTGACAAATTGACATTCTACTTTACTTAAAAAGAAAATCAGAAGTGGGATTTTCATATGGCACAGAATAATAATCGAATTCAAAAAGTTCAGTTGTTTTCCATTTCCCCAATATTAATATTTAAAAGTTTTGCATCACTTAGAACGTATTTACAGAAATTAAACGTTTATTTTTCTTTTTCGTTAGAAAAAAGTGTTACTGAAATGTGAAAACTTCAGCTAATCAAAAATTAAAAAAGAAAACCTGATCTGGTCTAATTTATCTCTGAATCCCACTTCTGAAACTAGTTCACAAATGTGAAGCAGAAAAACCACTCATAAAACCATTTCAAGGCAAACTAATAATCGACTTAAAAGAATACACATGTACAAGAATAAAAGCTTTTTATGGTACCTAATACATACTGTACAAATCTTTGGTTTTAAAACAAGACTGCATACGTCAAGCAAATTAAGTTATAAAATATCGCAACAAATCCCACTTCTGAGAATATCATTGAGCAGTGGGATTTTTAATAGAACAGTGGTCGAAACTTATACAAATCAGGATAGTAAATAAACACTGAATTCTCGTAAGTATTTATTGAAATATTAGTTATTTTGCTTTAATGAAATAATTATATGCTGGGGACTTATTTTACTCCTATGTGGAACAAAGATGGAGACAAATTTTACTGTGTAACAAGATCAGATATAATGCTATGACTGGCTGACCTGATATAGGACTAAGAAAGAAATCTCTAAATTGGAATTTACAAGAAAAGTCAACAAAACCCACTGAACTATTTACTAGGAGAAGATTACAAGGAATCGAACACCTCATATTCTACAAGTATAAAATAATCACAAATAATTAGATAATTTCAAGCGAATTAAAAAAGATTTTTATTAGACTGTTTTATTTATTGAATATTAAGTTACGACAACAGCACAAGATGCACCGTTGTCACTAAAATAAAACTACGACTAGCACCAACTGAAACCTGTAAAATGATCACAACTGCAGCACCACCTATGCAGCATATTCCCTTAAAACTAATCTGGCGGGGAGATTAATCAAATAACGATAATCTATTACTTAATACAAACAATTAGACCTTCTATCAATAAATAACACAGGCAGGCAATACTTTTACGTCATGCTACCGTACTTTCGTCCTGGTGGCCAGACTGGCACTTCCGACGAGCTTGGACTGGGACCTCGCGTAAAGGCATTCATGATCGAGTCTTTCAGCCTTTCCTTGAAAGTTTTGTATTCCATGTCGCTGTATTGCTGTCCGAAATTGAAGTCGGCCACTTCAATTATGAATCTGAAAGAAAAATTAACATGAAATATCACAGAATATAAATATATAAAGTTTATATCGTCGTATTTCATATTTATTTGCAACACAGAAGCTCTCATTTTGACTGATTTAAACAATAAATAATTAAACACGCTTATTTGAATGTCAATTTTGGCAAGTTTGGTAAGTAAATAACACTACACGAAAATAATATTGCCTTTACAGTAAATCTTAATAAGTAAATAAATACCAACAAAAATATCCCTTAATTATATTGCTATTTTGCCCTCAAAAATTTAAAACATCAATCATTTCATCAGTATACTTTGACTCTAGTGGCAAGACGTCCATAAGGCTGTGAGACTGGCAGGATTGCATATCATTCTTCGCGTTGGCATGCCTGTAACCGGCAATGCGCATGCGCTGTCTGGGCTAACTTTCCGTCGCCTTGGTTTTAACGGACTTTATTGAGATCCGCGGTGCAGTGAGGGGAGAGGGGAGTACGCGAGGAATGATGTGCAGTTTAGCTAGCTTTACAGCCTTAATGGACGCTTTGCCACTGTTTGACTCCATATATCCCTAGTAGTTCTATGCTCGAGAAAATATGACACGCCCTGGTTATGTTATAATACTTTTAGAGCCATATTAATTGAAATTAACCACATCCAAATAGTGTATTGATAATTTCAAGTCGATGGGCGCCGATTTCTGCTAATTTTTTGATGTTTTGTCTCGTATTGATCTATGGTAGCTATGTTTATGAAACTTTGAGACCTGTATATGTTATAAGACTTTTAGAGATATATTAATTGAAAGAATTTGCATTTAAATAAAGTACTGATAATTTAAGTTAATGGATTTAAATTTTTGGCAACTTTTTGCTGGTCTCTCTCGTATTGATCTATGATAGTTGTATGTTTACGAAACTTTGAGACACCCTGTATATCTTATAACACTTAGCTACATTATTTGAAGTAAACAATACTTAAAAAGTGTACTGATAATTTAAAGTTAAAGGAAATCAATTTTTATGAGTTTTCTTATGTCGCCTGCTGTAGCTCTATATTCATGAAATTTTGAGACACCCTATATGTATTATAATACGTTTAGAGCTATGCTAATTGAAATAAACCACGTTTAAGTAATATACATATTGATGAATTTAAGTAAATGGAAATCCATTGATTTTAATTTATAGAATATCCTCAAAATCTTGAGACACTTTTAGAATTATATTAATTGAAGTAAATCATATTTAAAAAATGTACTGTTAAAAGGAATATTCATGTTAATGGAATAAATATTTTGTAAATTTTTAGTAACACTGACATAATAGTTTTTCACAAAACACTACACTCGACGCTATAGGGTTTTGTGGAAAACTAAGTCAGTATTATCGTCCCACCAAAGGTTCCAACCTACTGCAGTAGAATCCAGTACCACATTTAAATGTCATATTAAAAAAGTAAGTCAAGGGAAATCGAATATTGCTATTTCCTTAGTGTTTTGTCTCATATGTGTATGTAGTAGCTGAATGTCACGAAATTTTTAGACACCCTGTATACATTATAATAATTTTCAGGTCATATTAATTAAAGTAAATCACATTTAATCGGTATTGTGATAGTTTCACTACTTTGTGGTGTTTTGTTTCATATTTCTTAGATCTTTTTTCGAATTTCAACCTAACCTAAAACACGAGATATTTTGTTGTATGCCAAAGTCGTGAACCCAATTATTGTACCTGGCTGGGAAACTTTGGTTTCAAAATTTAAGAAAACATGAAGGGAATACTCTCTTAATTTTTATAAATTTTCCAATATTATAAAACAACATTAGATATGAAACTTCAAATTATCTAGTGCCCAAATGTTTTATTGTTTAAGTAGTTCTCACTTCTTTCTTGTTAGAAGGTAATTTTTCTTAAAAGGTAAATTATCAATGAATGCATATATTTTCAAAACCTCTGCCACTTAGTTATTTTGCCAATTTTAATGTTTTCCGACTATTTCTAAAAGCAGCTATGATTTTGATAACAAATGAATTTTATGCCTGTATTTCAAGGCTAGTTATACAGACGGCCATGATTTCAATAACAAATGAAGAAACAAGCTCTCAGCCAGCTCTCAGAAGTGGGAGCCAACATAACTGAAAAACATTCTGCCTGTATATTAAAAAAACTTACCTAGATCGGTTCTGGATGTAGTAGGCAACGCCAAATACTATAAGAACCACAGCTACCAAGCTGAAAGCTACCGGAACGACAATAACTGACAGCTGTGCCTGTTTCTTCACTAAAATAAAAAAAAAAAGGGAAAGCTTCACAGTGCACCCAAAACTGCACCATATACCAACCTTCATACATCGTTACGACTACCGGTGTGACAATTTTTCCGACCTCGTTCTCTATGATAATTACGATGGTATATTTGTTGCCAGCCAAATATCGCTTTATGGGAAAATCGCAGGTATCCAGTTCTTTGTAATTGTAACAAGTCTCATTACCGGTCACGTTGTGAGCTCCCCGTAACAGCTCCACGCAATATTGGATATTTTTCGAGCCCCGACAACTGACCTGCAAAGACAGCAGGTCTCCTTGCTGTATCCAGTTGTTGCCGGTGACGTTTACGTTTGAAATGGGCGCTAAAATAATTTTAGATAGGCGGTTCAATAACATGGAGACTATCACAGTTCAGGAGAGATTAAGATAAAACTGTGATCACAGAATGAAGAGATAAATGGAAGTTATTATTGTCATTGATTCTTTTATGAAATTTGTAGGAAAGAAAAAGAGGACTAAACCATCTTCCCTTTTATTATTTTACTATGAAGTATGAAGTAGTTTAGAAAGTAATGAAATATACAGGGTGTTCCTTTTTAAACTATCTTATGTTGTTCATTAAATTATAAATTATACCTCTTAATAAGATAGTCACTTAAATTTAGTTTTGCTAGGAATAATATATTGTATTTCCTTTAAAACAAAAAAACTTTATGTATCTTTCTTATAATTTTGTGCATTTCTATTATTTTCCATGAAAATAAATATTTTAATGTAAAAAAACTCTTAGGGTTGTTTTTTTGAAAACTGGTTGAAAATTACCAACACATGTTGATGAAAAAGTGATTAAATTTGAACAGAAAATAAAACAGAAATTATATTGAATTTGAATAGAAGGAAATATTTTAAATATATAAACTAAAATATATTTTTAGTTTATATATTTAAAATATTGTATTTGTATTATTTTTGTCTTTTTAATTTGTACGATTATTGATCAAGCTGAAATCTTAACAACAGGACATAAAATACAACAGCCAACAGGTCATAATGAAGAACATATTTTTGAGATTTAATTTTATGGCCTTGTTTCGTATTCTCCAAGGATTAAATGAAAATAAAGTCATGATTATAATAGAGAAAAGTAAACTATTTTATCTAAACCATTTTGTGATTTGTTATCAATTTCTTGGGACATTCTAAAAAATGTCTAGTAAGTTTTTCAGTTTCAAGTAATCAATTCCAGTAAAAACTAAGCTGAATAAAATTTAATATCATATTTAGTATACAAATTGTGTTTGTAAAAAATTTAAAGAGAAATAAGAAAAAAATCAATTACTCATATCATATTTAAAAAAAAATCTGTTTAATATATCACCATGATGAAACATTTCAGAGAAGATAACGTGAATTATAATGGTCAGATATAAAGATTACTAAATGAAATCAAAATAACAGGAATATATTAATTAATATATTTCCTATCTACTATATTGCTGGGATTTACAGAGAAAATATTGTGTAAATCCCATACAACCAAAATACAAGATAAATATTTTTGCTAATGATAAAATAATAAGTACTTATTTTCATGAAAATCCTAATTAGCATTTGAATAGAGGATATTTATTAAGACATATATGACATAAAGACATCACATGTCATATTTTGTCTGATCAATTTAGCAATTCCGACATCAACATGGCGTGGTAGAAAAACAATGCACAGATTATAAAAATAAATTATTTGGCTGTTATTGATAATTGAGGAGTATTAATTGCTCAGTTACTCATAAATTTTCTTATCTCTTAGTCATTACTGTAATCATTTAATGCCATAGTAAATTACTAGGAATTATACTCATTATCACCACCAAATACTTAATGAAAAACACATATGTATCCTATTATTATGTATCTTCTTTATTAATATTATTAATACTATACTCTGGTTTCAAAATTGTAGGCAGTAAGTAATTCGCTTTGTTTGTCTGATATAATAGGCAAACAAGAGAGACAAGGCGCATGCCAACTGTCTGCGAGCGACTAAAGATAGCAGGGATCACAGTGCAGGGAGCAGTATGTACAATTTACAAGTAAAAAAGACACAAGAATTGTTGAATGATAATACCAGCTTATAAAAATAGTGTTCTATACCTTACTGCCCCCTATTTTGAAACCGGAGTATATATATAAAGATGTACTTTATAATAAATGATAAAGAGTATTAGTAATATATATATATATATATATATATATATATATATATATATATATATATATATATATATATATTTTAAATAAAACATGAATATACAAACACACGGAAAGTATAGTAAACAGTTCATGATTCTAATTTTATAAATATTCAAAATGAGATTTTCAGAACTTATTTTTGATTTCTAAAAGTCGAAGAGAAACTCACCTTTAACGTCAACCTTTTTATAAAAGTACCCATAGGACTTGTTCCAATCAGTCATTAGATGGGACCCATTACAAATAAACGGCAAAGTAAGATTGGATGGTACCAATTTTCCATTTACATTAGCCATTATCATCGAAACATTGCCATTACTTGTACTCGGAGTTGTATAAATAACGTTCCTTTTGACTACACTTTTTGTTACAGCGGTTGTTACATTAGGTGTGACAGTTGTAGTAGTTGTTACATTGTTTGGTTTATACGTAGTTGTAGTAGTAGGCGTTGTAGTTGTAGATATGGTAGTAGTACTTGTCGTCGTAGGAGAACTGGTAGTAGGTATACTGGTAGGCTTGATCGTGGTCGTCGTAGGAGCCACAGTTGTAGTAGTAGTTGGGGGCGGAAGAGGAGTAAAATCTGCCAGAACTAGAGCTTCCAGAAGATGCTCTTCATCAGGCTGGGTATAGTTAAATGGAAATTTAAAATCCATACTAAAACCGTAGTATATGCAGTCGACAAACCAATAAGTGCGGACAGTCGGAGCCTTGCTAATATAGTCGGCGTCCGATTTTTTTAAAACTACTTCATGTATAACAGTTCCTTTATTAGACACAAAATCATCTATTCGGGTTCTGTTCTGTTGCGAAAGACGAATGCCTCCGTTAAGGGTCCCTATAATATTATATAACGATAATTTTTTAAATAATCTGTCTCTTTCGCTTTAATAAAGAATGTTAACATTATCAATAGATTTAAAATCATCTATGTAAATCCATCACTTTACCCTATACTGGGCAATTTATATTTTTTTAAAATAATTTTCCGTAAATACCCAATTTTACAATAATTCTATCGAAAACCGAGTTTGATGCTAATTCTAATTCAACCAGTTACAATATTCATATCATTGCCAGTATTCCCAAAGTCACCTTGGATAATTAATATAAATATTTTATTTATATGAAATCAAAATAATTATAAAGAAAATCTATTTGAGTGATAAACAGACATAATAATTAAATATAATTAAAAATAAACTAAGTTAAAGTTATGTTTACTTTTTAGTTACTTAATTATTGTATAACATAATTCAGTTTAAAGAATCATAAATTCAGAGGATTAAACAAAAATCATTTACTTACCAGTAATGTTAAATTCAGTCCGTGCTGAACCAACTTCATAGCATATTATTGATAATACACAAGATTTTACTATAACTTGAGCTCTATAAATGCCTAAGGGGTACTGTATAGCATCATATGACACCGTCCATATATCCTTAGAGCCTTGGATATCAGTCTAAATTAACAAATACAATTATTAGATATTTCCTCTAATTCCAAATTCATCTTTAACATACAAAATAGATGGTTTATAAATTATGGTTCCTACCTCTCGTGTGTGTTCTGGTATAGCGTTGTCCTCCCATTCGTACTTAAACTTCCCGGCTGATGGTGTGGATCCATCGTACACTACTACATAAAAATGTATCGCACTTCCTTTTACGATGGGCCCGTCATTGCTGATTCTTACATTATAAGCGGTAGCTAAAACTTTTGAAAACAGTGAATGATTCGATATCGATTTTTTATATAAAATAAATACCTGAGTATATACAAACGTGCAAAATTAATATTATTGTCTGCTCAGACATATTGCGCGTAATTTACCTAACATAAAAGGTTTTCAAACAATAATTATCAACAATATTAAGGAAAAATATAAACGTCAAAATTCAAGCTTCTTCTTCGTCCACGCAAAGCTACGAGCAAAGAGTCTGTCTTTTTGCTCGTAGACGAAAGCAATGCTCAGTAAAATTTGTTACGTACTTTGTAATAGGTGTGTTCACCGATATTCATCCTCCCTTCCAATCTCAATAACAAAACAACTTTGTTTTATTCACTTTATTACTACTAATTTGAATTGTGCATACACATTTTCGATTGATTTCTTAAAATATCTTTCATTGCAAGTCTATAGACTGTCGTTTACATTTATTGCAAATATCATCTGTGCATTGTGCTATTTGCTTCATTCCATTGAATTTACATAAGTACTTAAGAATGTAATCTGGACTTACTCAATACCTGCATTGTATTTTCATGATGTGGGAAGATGTGGATACAAGTGATTTGGTGTTCAAGTAGTTCTCTATCAAGTTTGCTGCGTATAAGGTTGGGTGAAAATAGCGGGGAAAATTACTGATTTTGTTTTGACCGCGTTCTATTTTCTATATACTTCCATGAGGTATTGAGTGATAATTGAGCCTATAATCGAACATTTATGTTTTTTTTTATAACAGGCGGCTAGAGTTCTATCCAATCAAAGGCAAGCTTTTTGAAGAATAATTGCTTCTGATTGGCTAAAATTTTTAACCGCCGCAAGTTATAGTATATTATGAATGTTCCATCATATATCGGAATATTCTCTTCATGTTTCTTTGTCTATTAATTCAAAATTATAGCAACACATGAATTTGTGCGCAAGATTATCAGTATAATGTTTTTATAAGATATCTTATTCTTATGCAATTAGTAATTATTCATTTTAATTAGTTGATTAACTTTGAGACAAACAATAATAATATAAGAGTATTCTGTTTAAAGTATGTAGGTATTAAAATGTATCGTTTAATCAGAGAAGTCGTAATTTTTCTGTGTTTCGATCTTGAACCAAATAATTTCACCAAAAAGTATCACCAAAGCCAATGTTATTCCCACGACTAATATCATATAAATTAAAAATATATCGATGCTGCTAACAGAAATCACTCTCAAATCTGACAAACATTCCGGTGGCTTTCCTATCCAAATATCTCCCTCTCTTTTAAATATCCCACTTTGTTGCATCATCAACAAACTGGAAGAAAAATATTTTCAGTAGGGAAAATGTCTCACAACCTGTTTGGTTTTCCTACCTTATCTGGAAGAATTCTTTATACTGAGAATGTTTAGGAACGATAAGAGTTAGAAAACTCGGATACATAAAATCCATTTCACTTAAATCGCAAATCTGCTCTTGTTCGAAAGTTCTAGAAATTATCGGGTAGGCAGTTGCGGTCTCTGTGTGGTAGGCAAACCCTCCCTGTTTCACCCTCGCAAGACCGTCCTCTGGTTTCAGAAAATTAGGCCAGGGTTGATAGATTTTAGTCCTATTCAATTGTTGTACATAATAGTCCTTTTCTTGCAAGATGAATGTAATCGCGTAAGCTTTATTCTCTATGCCGACTTTGAGATTGCTTTGATACAGTTCCTTGATGGTTTTTAGAGTTGGCGGGCTTGTACTGAGCAGGGAGGAAACCAAGCTCGATGTGTAATAGTTATATATAAGGATGGAGAAGATAAGGGTTGTTAAAAATATTATCCTCCCTCCTACACGGTGGGGAACTATTGCGGAACCTAATACCAAAACATAAAACACATTAAATATTGTAAATTTACATTTGTCATGCAAGATCACTAATCAGATATCATAATACGATGACTAATAACTGCATAATTATGACAGGATCGGTAATCGCTGATCAGAGGTAACCGGGTTTATTAAACTTTATTTATAAATATCTCCAAAACTATCCATTTGCATATATAGAGCATGAATACTATTATATATGTATACCTTGTTGGGCCAAAATTGATATTATGATCACAAACGATGTAAAAAAACTTTGCCCGATTCTTAAACCAAAAAAAGTATTATCGATCCAATAGGTCGCTTTTATAGCAGCAGTTATCACCACTATAGAGACCATTGTGGCGTACCATGTTTTCACAGAAAATGGTTTCAAAATATCGCACCCGATTCTTTGTACGCCGGGATTTCTAAAGAAGAATTTTGTCCTGAAAAGTAAATCAATATTTAAGGGGAAGTTAACGATGTGTATTTGTCGAAAAAACTTAAATAAATACAAAGTAATAGTTCTATTTAATGTTGTAAATATATTTAAAATTTTAGTATCATAAATACCTGAATCGACATGTTACTGCTAAAAAGTCAAAATAGTGTACTCTAAGAGCTCTTAAATATCCTCCTGGAATGCTAAGATCTATTACGTTATTATACAGTAACGTCGCAATTCCTCCATCAGCGCCACTACTCGTATTACCAGACCATGGAGCTTTTACAGTAAGATTATAACTAAAATCCAAGTATTTTAGTTAAAATTTACATGACATGGCATCAACGTAAATGTTAAACGAATAAAAATACGAGTACATAATAATTTGAATATTACAATTCCGTTCAGTGGCGAAGCGTCCATTAAGACTATGAGGCTGGCAGGATTGCATATCATTCTTCGCGTCGGCATGCCGGTAACCGGCAATGCGTATGCGCTGTCTAGGCGGTTTGGGCTAACTCTACAGACTTTATTGTGATCCGCGGTCAAGGATTGTATAGGGAGTAGGATAGCTGGATCGGCCGAATTCTTCGTCCGCGGTAGTGGAGATAGTGATGTCACCGCGGACTACGGGTTATAATATTCATATGGTTTCATTGACGTTTCCTTATGTTTTAATTTATTTTAATTAGATTTTGAAATGGTATAGGTATAATTATATAGATATAATTCCTTTTGGAATATTATGGTAAACTATTCCGGGATCAGTAATTTTCGTGGCAACACGACAGTTGTCGCAGCCATACATTGCACGACGACGTCCTGGCATTTCGGTTTTATTAATGCCTATTAATTATAAATAAATATAGGTACACTGCATTACTTAGAGGAAGTTGTTTATATAAAATGTGTATATAAAACACATTTTGCTATTATGGGGTTAGTTAATAGGGGTACCTATTAAAAGCAATATAGGTACATATTACACTGCCAGTAAGTACTTATTACGTACTTATAGGTATTTCATTTTTGTACCTATATCAGTATATCATACTTGTACATATCATTTACCTACACAGAACAAATAAATCATGTAATTAATTAAATATTTAAATGTATTTAAGGTACCTATCTATTCCACCCATATACCTACCTCCATATTTTTACTACTGAAAAGTACCTATATAAAAGCTATTATACCTTATTAGGTAGATATAAGTCAAATAACAGATCTATTGTTAATCTATTAAGCACTATTAGTATCCTATTAATATTTTTAGCGTTATTTTTTTAAATTATTTCTCGAAACCCCACCGAATATTTTGTCAGATATGGAACAAGTTTTTAGTCATTAAATAACATTCTGCTATTTACTCAAACTTAAATCAATACTTACGCAAACAATAACGTTCCCTTTAATATCACTTCACCACTCAAATGCACGAAAAATATTAAATATTATCCAAATTGCCTGAATCTATACAGCACTTCTGAATACGTTTAATAACGTTTTAACGGTTATAGTCCGCGATGACGTCAAAACATGTTTTAAAGGAGTGGGGCGCTATCTACATTGAAAGATAGAGATCGAGCAATCCTATTCCCTATACAATCCTTGATCCGCGGTGCAGTGGGGGGAGAGGGGAGTACGCGAGGAATGATGTGCAATTTAGCTAGCCTTAATTGACGCTTCGCCACTGATTTCGTTACTACGTATGTCTTCACTCCGCTGATGACACCATCATAAATATGATATATTTCTGATGGTGTCGTAGGAATGGTATCATTGTATTCACGATTACTACATTATTTGCTCTTAACGTCCCGAAGAGCCGGCAGTGAATGGTATACCTCGATAATGTCCAAGAGGAACATCTTTTCTTCGTTTTTGTTTGACATGACGACACGCTCTTCACAATTTTTTGATACTAATTGACGCAATATTGCACAATATTACCCACACATTGCATAATATTTTCTATATTGCAATAAATATCAAACTTTTTTTATTTATTACAATATATAGCACAACCCTTCAATATCATTAACACACAGTCAAATTTATTGCGCAAACACAAATATTGCGCAATAATATTGTACGTGTATGGACCGCTTAATATAAAATCCAAAAATAGTTTTATAGTAAGTTAATTACAAATAGTATCACACTTATACGTAGAGAGAATATTAGAAAATTGTTTTATTAAATGTTTAAAACGGGCTTCATTGTTCACTGAACAACAATAGAGCATATTCATGATTTTTTCCAGGACTCTCGGATTTCTCTTAGGAAAAAGAAAACTGATAAACGCGTCAAATTGTATTTTACAAATATTATAGAACATATTATAGAAAATATTATAATAAAACTTTTTATGAGTCATAAGATGTTCTATTATAATATGTTTGGTATCTTCAAGGATGTAAATACGAGTAGTGGAAGGAAATTGCATCAAAATTCAGGACCGGGCTCATATAAATACCGTTCAGAGATTGAAGAATACAGAGTCGTCCTCCTTTACTTAACATTTTTATGCAGCTAATTTGAACTGAATATTACCTAATTAGAGGTCAGGGATCAAAAAGGTCAAAGGATGTAAAAGGATCATTAATTTATTATCCGTGTTATGATATTATTGTCAGAAATTCTAACCTATGAAAAGTAAGTAGAGTATTAGTATATACCCTTTTATAATATTAGATTATTATTCTACTAGAGCCAAATGGAACAAACAAAAAAGCGAGTCGTAATTAATTGGTTAAGAACCATAGAACGTTTAATTTAAGAAAATTCATATTAATTCATAATTGCATATTGTTAATAAATTTTTCAGTTATTTTTAGTAATTCATTTGTTTCTATATATATTTCGATATTCAGAAATGTGTTCCTACAAAAAAAACCAGCTAAACAACAATTTAATTGAATTGAAGAAGTAAACAAAGTTAGTGGGTGAAGGGAGAACTGAAGGTCTCACCTTAATATCATGCCATTGAGATTGAATAGAATGTTTTCAATTCCAAATTCACTCGAACAAGTGAACATAACCAGAATTTATTCACACATAGCTCTAAATAGAGGGAGGCTGATATTGTTACATCCTGCACATCATTTTCAATGATTGATATTTAATAATTATAATTTTACTACTTTAGTTTTAAGATATTTTCGTTTGCGTGCTGTTCTCTTTTTCCCTTGGGCGTAAATTACGATGTAGCATACAGTTTCTCGAAATATCAAATATTTAATTATTATTCATTAAATTATCAAAATATTGCCATAGTGTCACCCAAATTGTACATACTCTACAAGAAGATATTTTGCCGTTTAACCTTCTTTGACACTAATCCTCATTTATTTTACGAAAAAATGAACAGTAATGTTCATAATAACAATAACAATTCAATTTTCAGACGAGTTTAATTTATATAACAACTACATGCTAGCCAATCTTACCGAAAATTATGCATCTCCTTTAAACACAAGAATAGGAATAAATGATAAGTAAAAAAGGCGCCAGTTATTTGATTCATTTCGTTTATATAATTTCGATCGAGTTCCAGAGAAGTAACAGTTGTATTGACCTAGAAGTTCAAATTTTTGAAGTTTACTTTGTATAACATTTCTATCGAGGATAATTTTCTTACCGTATTAGCAGTTCTCAACAAGACTCCAGACATATTTCTTCTATGAGCGTATTGCGACAGATTTTTTTGAAAATAGGTTAAATCTCCATCGCGAAAATGACCCACCATGTTTATTTTGGGATCTACATCGATGCCGGGGTCGTAGATTTCGAAAATATCGTATTGTCCATCTTCATGTTTAGGGACGGCCACTTTCACATCCATGTCGATCCGTGGGTTCAAGTTACTGAATAAGACTTGTATGTCTTCATTTGTCATTTGCAAATTACTGATCATCAACCAGCTATAAATAAACCGGAATTTGTTCGCTTTTGAGCTCTAAAAAAATAGTACATATCATTAGTATAAGTACAGCTCATTAAGAATAGGAACAAGCCTCAAAACTGCGATATCGCAGTCATCATGTCTCATCATGTTGCATGCATCAAAACTCAGTCGTATTGAGACCTGGAGCCAACCAAGTACCAAGAGTATTAAATACTCTTTGCCCTCACTTAACGGATCTGTAGATTAACTATCACTATTAGCAGTATCATCACTTACTTGTCTTAATCTGTTAAATCGGCGTCTCTCCACTACACTTTTGAACCTTTCGAACTTGTCTTTGATACGCTCATTTTTTGCATCATGTATAGGGTGTAGCAGTGCATTTTTTTGGTTCACTATTTGCAGGCACTACCCTAACGCCAACGCACCATTTTGTAATTTCTCTATTGCGTCATGCAGTCCCTTAGGCGGTTCGCACACCGGAGCAATACTCAACTAGCAACAGGCGACACGCAATAAGCAATATTATTGTCAATATGTATTTCACATTCATTTATATCGCAATTCGTACACCGACGCAACGTGATATCGTTATCGCCTGTGTAGAGCAATCTTGTGTTGCTAACGACACGACGTGCGTGTTGAAATACAATAATGTTGCCTGTAGTTTAGCAATATGTAGGTGGATTTGTCTCCAAAAGAATACAAATAAGTATATGTTTTGAGTGTTTAGAGTTGTTTTTTATTTATTTTGACATGTCGGACGATCCAGCATTCAATATTAAATTTGTGGAACTTGTGGAACAGTACCCATGTATTTATGATTATCGACGGCACGATCATAGTAAAAGAGATGTTGTGGAGAAGGCGTGGAGTGCAATTGCGAGGGAATTAAAATTATCTGGTAAGCAGCAGGTATTTATTATTTTTTACGATAATCTTGATTACACGGTATAATTACCTTGCCAGGGTAAGGCGTTTTCGGGTTTTAAAAAATAAGATTTCAAGTAATTACGTAATTCATAAGGAGACTGGTTAATAGGTGGTATATTATAAGCTGGTGGATATCTACGTCTGGGGTTATCTTTCACAATTTGTGGAATTGAAAACCTACCTACCCTCTGTGAGTTTTATAAAATTATGGAGAATACAAGCACTTCTACTTACTGAAATCGCTGTATCTTCTTGACATAATATTGGCCTTTGAAAAATTTCAAATTTGGATGTTAACATTCCGAGTGCACATTCTATGCTTTTTCGCCCCCTTGATAATCTGTAGTTAAATATTCTTTTCTCATTTTTTGTAACGGGAATGCCTCGTCTCCTACAAAATAAAATGGAAAATCTACGCCATTATTTGGCAATGATGTTGACTTCGGAATAAGAAGTTTTTCCTTGTTCAGCAATCTTCCAAGAGTGGAAGACCGGAAAACTGCACCGTCACTCATTCTACCTGCGCCACCGACATCAATGGTTAGAAATATTCCATCAGCATTTGCGCAGGCAATCAGTACTACCGAAAAAAAACTCTTGTAATTATAATAGTGCGATCCGGTCTTGTCAAATTTTTTAATTCGGCAATGCTTCCCATCGATTGAGCCTATGCAGTTTGGAAGATCCCATAGTTCGTAGTATCGTTGTGCCGTCGATTTCCAAATTGCCTCTGTTGGAATAGGCATAAACAATGGTTGAAGAACGTGCCATATAGCCTTTGTACATTCTTTTACTATTAATCCTATAGTAGTATCTCCTCTCATAAATCTATGGGTGAGGGCCTTGAAACTGCACCCTGTAGTTAGTATAGATACCTGCGACAAAGTTCTGTAATTAGATTTCCATTTTAGGTTCTCAATGCAAAGACAAGTGGAAGAATCTTCGAACGGCGTTTGCAAGGAGTATGAAAAACCCACCATCAGGAAGCGCGGCCAAGAAAATTAAAGATTATTACTTGAAAGACGTAATGCAGTTCATTACGCCTTTCATGAAATCCAAACCGCAACAAGGAAATTTACCTACAGAAACAGAGCCCAGTTTTAATGAAGACAGCGACAGTGAATCTGAAGCAGAAACGAGTCGTTACGATCATTCTGAGCAAAAGGTTGTTACAGCGTCAGTTAGAAACTCTCAAGCGAAGCAGACAGATATTACAACTGTCGTTAGAAAGTCCCAAGAGAAAAATCCATCAACTCATGCTCAATGTTCGAATACTGCAAGCATTGGATCTTCTGAGAAGCGGCGAAAAGTTTCTACAACTACCCTTAATGAAGCTAATCAGTGTTTTATGGAATATGTCAAGTCAAAAACCTCAACAACCTATTCAGCGAAAGAGAAGTCTAATCCAGATCTGCAGTTTCTAACAAGTTTACTTCCAGATCTAGCAAAATTAACTGACCAAAAGAGACAGTTTAAAAGAAAAACACTTGAGCTTCTAGATGAACTTCTGTGTGACGGTCCATCCCAAAATAACACTATGTTGGTACCAACTCCTAGCCCTGTTTATTCCAGCTACTCAACTCCAATGTTTCCACTCATTCAAGTCACTTAGTTTCAACAAGATAATATGGAGAAAACCAACACCTGTACAAACATATATTCACACTTCTTTACCTGATATGTCAGATGGTAATGACAGAAACCTCTCTCTTACAGAACTTTCATTTTAAAGTTGTAATGTATCTTTTAAGTTTACTTTTCATTAAAATACTACTTTTTCAAATAGTTTATTTAATATACCTCACCTAAGTGTAATCAATGGTTTCTCCTGTGGAGTGATCGCATCTCTGTAGTTAGTATCTTGTTTGGTAATATAAAGTGCTAACATATCCACTAGTGTTGAAAAAGTATTTGGAGTCATCCGATAGCAGTTCTGAAACTGAGTGGGATGAGCCTTTAACTCTTCGGCACATATATTTGCTCTATGATTCTTGAGCACTTGAAATGATGGATGAATCCAATATCGTCTTCGTTTCCTATTTCTTCGCCTTAAATATTGCCACATTACCACTTCGTCCTCATCAGACGACGACATTTTTAACAACTGATATTTTATTGCTTTGAGTGTGCGAGATAGCGTACAATGCATTGCCTGTTGCTTATTGCCTATTGCTGGTTGCTCATTGCTTATTGCTCCGGTGTGCGAGCTTACTTATAGTTGGTATGAATAGATTTTAAATCAGTTTCAATGGAAATATCTAGAAATTGTGTATGGCTCTTCTTAATAGCTACAGCCTCGGCAGGATTAAACTGTAGTATTACAGGTTTTATTTGCTGAAAATCTTCAGCATAATAAAAACCTGCCTTCAGCCATGTTGAATGTCTCCAGCACTACCTGCGTTATTGTATTGAGTACACGCAGTGAGTTTTTTGATAAAAGCAATGGAAATGGCGATTGTTGAGGGTCCAGTACACGTACTATAATATTTACAATACATTATTTTTTACGATCGATCGCCTCGTCAACACATAACCACAGTCGTGTATTTTGTAATTTACGTGTACTATTCTCTATAATGTCGTCGCGTCGCATACAATTAAAATATCGCTCCATAATGTTCTGCGACTTAGTAACTGGAATTGTATATTGTATTTGTGCCAAAACTTTCCAATTGGTTCCATATCTAGTATGCGAACCGAAATATTAAAGACTATCAACATCAACAATAAATCAAACCCAAATTGAATTTGCAAGGATACGCCGTTTTCTATGTTGATGTTGCACAGAATTCACGTGACGTGTACTGTCGGATTTGGACCAGCATATTAAAGGTTTATCGTATATTTTACACATTACTTTAGCTCCATCGAAGAACAAATCAAGAAATTTACCGATAAACTTTTTCTCTTGGTGAACCGTAAAAGTCTCTGGGCTTTCGCACGTTCAATATAATTTATATATTATTGGACTAAGACGTTTCAACTAACACAGTGGAGACCTTACGTACACCTCGATCGATAAATCAAGATCAACTATGACCCTCCGGCCATGAAAAGTGCATTGCTGATCCCCTTTCACTATCTACGGTTCGTCGACCACTTACCTAACTTCAGCTTATCATCGCACCGTTACGTTAAAACTGTTTAGAAATTAAGAGTTTTCATGTCGGTGAATTACCATATATCCTTTGCAATCTAATAGAAATTTTATGAGGAAATTTTATAATGAAATTTTATGAATGCTATTATTTTAGAACGGCCAAGATTTGTGGATTTGATAAACGAAACGATCGTTGCAGTAAAAATATTCATGTCCCCACATGAAGCGCAAATGGTATGCAGCGCTCACCCACAGCCTTACTAATAAAGTAAAAGTGAGTAAATCAGTTCATAGAGTCGAATTTTGTCCCTTCCTCAACACTTTGCTCCTTAGTCTAATTTTTATCTAAAACCGACACAATCTTACCTCTTGTAACATCAAGTTAGATTTTTCGCAAGACAAATCTAGTATAAAACTCATTGTGCTGTATGATTTATCTCTGATTTTTTCTATAATCTGCTCCTGTATCGGCAGGAATGCTACCCTAATCCCAAATTTCTCTTCTGATATCATTTTTTGCATTTTAAGCTTGTCTAAAATATCAAGAATTTTAAATACAGCAAACGAAGTCAGTTGCAAATTCTCACCGGCATTCTTCCAGCAAACCAAGAAAAAGCATAGCTTTGAATTATTGTCTTTAAGGAAATTTAAAATTAAACTCCCAGTATGATTAGTCAAGGTGTTCACGCCCGTTAGAAATATTAGAATTACAACCAGGTTCATGACTGGTTATATCAATTCTGATACTAATTCCTTGAAGGATAATATTTAATTCTGTTTGAAATGGATGTGTGTTTAGTTATGCTATAACTTGATTACGAATTTAAATGAAACAGATGCACCTATCCTTAGTGAATAATTTAAGATAAGAAAATGATCGGATTTAAACATGTCAAAGCATGATTTATTATTTACAGGATTTAACTGATTCTGATAGAGACGTGTTGTGAAAATAGGTCAATTTTTCTTTTTGTTTGCTGTTCCAATGTCTATTGCTCTATTGGAGACATATTCATCCTTAATTTTCATAACGAACACTAAATAATTCCGGGATCTTTGCATAACTAATTTTTAAAATTATTATACATTAAATTAAAGAGGTATGTTTGGGTATTTTTGCTATATAATAAATGTTTAGATCTTGCAGATATAGCTACCTCTCTTTTAAAGAAGATTCTATTTTTCACATTGCAGTAACATTAACCAATCAAAACATAGAATAATTAAATGAGATCCTAAAAGAAACAGACTGCCTCATTTACTCCCATATACTATGCATTACCCTCATTTTAACAAGAACTAAAGAGTAACATACCATTTGTTTACTTGTTGTGGATGACATACATTAATTTCGATCGTTTTATATTTAAAAGTATTTCATAATTTTAATACCCAGTTTTTGTAATGTACAATTTATTTGAATTTTTTAGGTCTTACCTCAAAGTTGAGTCAGTCGGTAATATCGGTATCGATTTACCAGATATCGTTAATCGCAGATTCTCGCTGTTTGAATTCGTTGTTCTTTCTAGAGCTTTGTGTAATGATAATTGAAAAATGTGAAATTGTATGTAAGTGTTTGTGATGAGAGGGTGTTTCGTTCAAGCTCGTCTGGTAAGTAGAAATATAATAAACTGCAAACAGATAATGTTGTACTCTCCCCACATTCATTGTTTATAATGTTATGTTGTGTACGTTTATATTCCTACTTTTTTTTAATCTAGATTCTACCTGTTTAGTGAACAAAGTCATAGATACCCATATTTAAGTATAATATATATTAATAGGTATTTATTTACTAATGTTTTTTTATCTACATAGATCCTGTAATATACTATCCTTTTATCTCTAGACGAATATAATATGTACATATTATGTACATAGCATATACATTAACATATAACTTGTTTTGTGTGCCAACTTACCATTTTGATGATTTTACGTCTCTATATAGTTTAGTAAAATTGTAGCTATATAGATATGGTATAGATATGATACACAGAACGTGTAATAATATATTAAATGTAATTGTGACAATTTGAGTCTTATGTACCTGTTCTTTGTCTTCTAAGTCTTAGCTCTTCCTTGTATGAGCTAAGTGGTCACAAGATTTATTGAACTTCATAGTAATATTATTGTCCTGTGATTTTTGTTGTCCAACTGTTGATGTAACGTTATCTCTCCAAGTACACGATTATTATATACTATTCATTATGGGAGGGGATATACATTTTTTTTTAAACTTGTGGTAGCCTGTGGTAGACAATTTGAATGGCTCCTGTTTAATTTAGGCCATGGTTTTGATAATCTTGTTAGTTTAGAATAAAAATATACTGCTTTATGTTTTGTCATTTTTTTCTATTGTTGAATAAGGAAAACTTGATATTTTTACATTTTTAATATAATTTTTGTAACTGGAGCATCATCTAACCCCGTTCCCGGCCTATCTGATTTCATGTGCAATGTGACATTATAAAGGCCATAGGACGTTAAGCATAGTGAATAGAATAGAAGCATAGGAAACTGAACTCCCATGTACTATAGACAAAAGCTTTTTTAAAAATAATTGTGGCATCTTGATCCACTCAAACTTCATGAAGCTGTCATAATTATTGAAGTATTATAGTATAATATATTATGACATTTTTTTTGTTTGTCCACTTTCATGGGAATTGCAGTTTTCTTCTTAAAACTAATCTCCCATGTGTTAATCTTGAAAATGCCAGAGTTGCTTTAGTTTCTATTACATTTTAATATAGTGACTACTAGAACGTCTACAGGGTCTGTTAAAAATTTGGAAATAATAGAAGTTTGTAACAGATGGCGATTTTTGCAGGGATGAATAATTTCAAGATCCTTATAACCTCAAATTGTTTCTTATTCTTATTAGACTATTAAATTTTTTATTTTCGAAATTTATGGATCATCTCTTTAGTTAAGATTGTAGGGCTTCAAATTAGTAAGTTGAATTATAGAGATCAATTATGGAGATATTTGAGATTGGTTCTAATGTAAAGCATCAATTTAAAATAAAAATGCAACAAAAAAAAACATATTTACTTCTTCAACAGGCAAAATTACATATTTAGACTACTTTTCCAAAGAAAAGTAGTCTAAAGTCGAAACCTGAAATGGTTTCATTCCTATCTAGGACTAAATCTGATTTTTTTCTTCACAGATCGCCAATAATATTTATTTACCACAATTCTTGTCTCTAATAAAATTATGGAATGTTAAAAATTATCTCCATTATTCCATATGCAATGCCGATTCCAGTAATAAAAATAAGGCAATGTGTAATAACTCTCACAATTCTGAAGGAGTGGTTCGACGATTTTTTCCCTCTGTTTAGGGAAATCATAAAAAACAAATGACATTAATTGTGGCCTAGGAGTAAATAATAAAAACAATTAAGACATTAATTTAAAGATATATTTTTTTACTGCAAAAATAATTATTGAAAAAAAAAATACACCTCAGGTATTAATATAGCAGTAGATTTTGCTAGTCGATTTTTTTCTAGCCACAGGCCGTTAGTAGGATATGTTCATTTAGTTTACGTTTATTTACTTTCTTTAATGTGGAATGGTTCTTGTGTATCTCTTATTGTATGGCTGTAATAGTAACAAATCAGGTAGTATGTAGTAAAGTGTACAATTTTAACAAAGTGACAACGACATGAAAGTATTTTCATCATAAAGACAGTGTTTAGGAATTTATAGCAATATGTTTCAGTATTCCCTCATTCTTATTGGTACATGATTTAGTATGTGGGGGTGAGTTGTTTATATGGCTATAATTACTTCAAAAAATGTTTCACTATAAAAATGTATTTCTCATATTCATGTACCTTTTTTCCCTACTTGGTTTTGGATGATCACATCCTGAGTGAATGCTATAAAATCGACTGGACGTGTCCTAGTGGAAGGCGGTTTTGATGTGTCCTTTAGAATACCTTTTTTTTAATTCTTGAGGACGCAAAAACAAATTGATCATATTTTAATTTTTGGGACTTTGCGAATTTATGAGAGTAAACTTTACTTTCCATGACGCACTGTACTCAATATTGATGGGAATTTAACCATTAATAATTCTTAATTTCCCGAATAACTCTTTTTGAATAACTTAATATGGAAATAGGTATGAATAGACATAGAAATAGGCAATTTAATTTGGAGGTCAAATTTTAACCTATTTTAGGTACCCTGTACATTTTGGAGCACTTGTAGTTTAGACATACATAAGCTCCATATCATCTATTGACAGATTTTAGTTTCATATTTGTATTTCCCATAAATGTAATAAAACTGTGATGCACCCTATGTTGTATTTCAGTAATATTTGCAAATGATTACATACATACATTATGGTATATGGGTTTGGGCCTCATCAGCTACTGATTGCATGGGTAGTTCCTTGGCGATCCCCTCTTATCCGGGTCATTATCCAAAAAAGCTATCCCAGAATAGGAGCAATTTAGGCACGTCCCCCGCCTTAAGCCTCGCCTCCTATATGATAACAGGGGTCCCTAATACAAGATACCTCTTCTCCTCCAGTGCGGGGCAGGTGTAAAGAAGATGAATCGAGGTTTCTTCGTCTTCTTTACGGTATCTGCAGGCCGGGCTGTCAGTCAGCCTCAGCTTGTGTTTATATGCATTCAGCAAATGATTACTTGTGATTCCATTCTCTTTTGATAACCATAAATCCACCTTTATTAATTGGTAAAGTAAACTGATAAAGGAAACTGAAGGAGGGAGAATTTTTACCTGAAAAAGTTAGGGGAGTTGCTGGAACTGCTTCACAGGAATCAGAAGGGGGGGAAATAAATCAACACACTTTGTTTTCATATTGTTCACTTTATTATTTATTCTATATTTATAATCGTTAACAGTTAACCAATATCATAAAATGAAATAATAAAAAGGAGTATCAAAGATCAGATTTGGAAGTATCGTTAACAGCTATATTAATAAGAAAAACGCTATGACGAATAACAACATAGGTAATTGCAGTATAAACTATTAAGTAGCACATTAATAACATTTCCGTTACGAATAACATTGCAAATAATTGGAATTGAACGAAAACAACCGACAAATGAATGTAAACCGCGTCTGGAAAGCTATTGCGTAAAACAGAACGGCGGCTTCTCGCGCACAACGAGGAAATCAGTCGGGTTACTTGATAAAACGATGCGGAACTACAACGAGCGTGCGCGCGTGCGAACATTCAACATATGGCACTGGATTTTTTCCTTCGTCGTGCGCGCGAGAAGTGGCCGGGCAATTTCCGTAGATCGTTTCTATCAGTCTTTTCTTAAACCATTTGATAGAGACAAATGAGGCTAACGTTGCGATTGGCTGGTGTAAAGGTAATAAAACACCAAATCTACGCTAGACGCCCTAGTTCCGTATACTAAAGGTGGCTTTGTACAAAAGTATTTTACTATTTTCTTTCTTTATTACCCAGCTTCTATTTTCTAAATTCAGTACAAGGTCTATCTATTTACATTCATTTACTTTTTTTTCTCATACTATATAATCTTTAGAATTCGAGCGGGTCACAAGCGTTAAACACGTTTCTCAAGATGGAGAACACGGGTTGATATTGAAATTTCAAGCAGTTCGATATAAGATATAATGGAATGATTTATTTATCAAATACGTTGCTAGGGAAAACTTATGACATCAAGTTTCTTTTATCACAATGTTTATCAATGAATGTGTATTCTGAATCAATATGCAGACTTACTCTTTATTCGCAAAATTTTCGAATAAAACTAGTTTCGAGTCTTCTTGCAATAGGCCTCATTCCTTTGTATATATTTTTTGGTATTACAAAATTATTAATTGCAGTCGGTTGTGCACAAGCGTAAAATAAAGATATATTTTTTTACTGTAAAAATGATTATCAGCAAAGAAAACTTCCGGTATTATAGTAGTGGTTTTTGGTAGTAAATTAAAGTAAAACAGTAAAAGAAAATGTTCATTTAATTTGCGTTCATTTACTTTCTATAGTGTATGGTGATTCTTGTGTATCTCTGTTATTGTGTAGCAGACGGCTCCAGTAATAAAAACAAGACAATATGTAATATGTAATAATCCTCACAATTTTAACACAGGGACAACGACTTAAAGTGTGAGATTTATCTATAAATGCGTAGAAGGAAGAGCGAGGGCAACATTTGGCTATTTACTTAGACCAGCCTATTTACTACGTACCTCGTGGGCGGTCCGATAGAGACTTGTTCCTATTCTTGATGAGCAGTACACATTTTTTTGACACAGAAAATTATTAATTTCAGGCAATTGTGTACAAATAGTAAAAGCCTTTTGTAAGTGAATCAGCAGCAATTATGCCAGTGTAGTTTTTGTGTCCTCACTAATTATTTGTGAATATGACTACGAGAGGTCAGTAAATCGTTATTTCGTTTCAGTAGCTTTTAAGTAGGCAGTGACGAATTCAAGTTCTGTGTGTAAATAGATTTGTTGGCTAGGATATGTAGAGAACATTAGGTTATGAACAGATATATAACCTAGAAAATCAACGTAGATCTACGTATGTACCGTCAAGAAATGTTATGAGTCTTCTTGAAACATTCCTTTGTGATATAGACAACAACGAATTCTAGACAGGAAATCATAGACAATAATGAATTAGTCTTAGTGTTAGTTAATTACGCTTTTAGCCGAGAGAGGGTGCCGGTTATTTTTAGACCACGGCATAATTGCCTATATTTGAGGGGAATATATTGAAAGTGTCTCATTACGTTATTTTCCAATAACAGATGTTAGAAAACAGGGAAGTGTTATTTTTGTTTGTAAGTAAAAACGTGTGAATGTTAAAAAAAAAGGAACTAAAACCTGTACGAGTATATGAAGTTAAAACGAACGAATGAATATTCACATGTATATATCATCTAAATATATATTTTAATACGAAAAATTTCCGTCAGCGTTTCCTTGCATGAAGCGCAATACACATAAAAATTGTCCCTATCCATTCTTCCATTTAAATTTTTATACGCCTTCATTTGATAATAAAGTTTCTATATTTACTAAACGGCTGTCTTCGTGTGTGTGTCACGAAATTTTTACGTCGAGGTACGAAATGCTTTCCGTTCGAATTTCGGTATTTTGACAAAATCGATATAGTAAATCGACCCTTGCGAACAACGTGGTAAGTTTTGTTTTTTGATCCGAAGCCTCTAGAGGCATGCTCCGGAGGTGCCTTCGAGCTATAGGGCGGCGCAATATTATTGTTATTTGCTTACTCGTTTATTATTAAGCCGTGATATTAAAAAAAAATGTTACATTTTGAATTATTTAATAAAGTAATTTAAAATCAAACCCGCCAAATTGACACATTGAAAAGAATTATAGCTATCTACTTGCTACAGAGCGAAATAACTCTTTGCAAAGAGCGTCAAAGATGCCATTCATCGCCAAAGAGTCTACTGAAGGTAGGCGAACACAAAAACGAAATTGTCCCGTCTAATTTATTCCCGAGGTATCTTACTAAAAATTTTAAAACACTAATTCGAAAATTAGATATAGTAGGTATAAGTAAGATGCGCTGGCCGGAAGTAGGAGATTTTTGGAGCGGTGACTATAGTGTAATACACACAGGATCGGTAAATGGAAACGCGGGAGTAGGGATCGTTATGCGGAAGAACGCAGGACAGTGTGTAGATAGCTACCTACAATACAGCGAGAGAGTAATGATGGTTAGGTTAGATTCGAAGCCAGTGGAAACAGTAATAGTGCAAGTATACATGCCTACTTCTACCCACAGCGAGGAAGAGTTAGAAGCCGTTTATTCGGACATAGAGCAGGTAATAGGATTTGTGAAGGGTCATGAAAATTTAATAATAGTAGGAGATTTTAACGCAGTCGTAGGTGAGGGGAAAGAAGGAGAATTTGTAGGGCCTTATGGATTAGGAAACAGAAACGAGAGAGGTAGCAGACTGATAGAATTCTGTGAGAAGCACAAGATGGTAGTCGCGAACACATTGTTCAAGAATCACGTTAGGAGGCGGTACACATGGAAAATGCCAGGAGGGATAGACAGGTATCAAATAGACTACATTCTGGTTAGGAAGAGATTTAGAAATCAAGTAAAAGACTGTAAGAGTTATCCAGGAGCAGATGTAGACAGCGACCACAACTTGGTAGTCATGAAAGCTAGATTAAAGTTCAAAAATCTGAAAATCCGGAAGGATAAGAAACGTATAAATGTAGACATATTGAGGGATCAGAATATGAAAGATAAGTTCCAGGATAAAACAGATCAATTAATAAATAAAACGAGTAAGGACGAAATCAAGAACGCAGAAACTGAGTGGGAGGATATCAAGAATAGTCTAGCTTCCGCGGCTACGGACGTTTTAGGACACGATAAAAGGGAAGCTAGGAAGCCCTGGATAACGGACGACATCTTAAACTTAATGCAAAAGAGACGAGGCTACAAAAACAGACGAGACGAAGAAGGACTGAAAACTTATAAGTCAATAAAGTGGGAAATCATAAAGAAAATGTAGAAAAGCGAAAGAACAATGGATAGAGGATAAATGCAAAGAAGTAGAAGATAAGTTGCAAGTAGGTAAGACCGATGAAGCTTACAAAATAATTAAGAGGAACTTCAGGGATATAGGAACAATAAGTAGAAACGTTAGGAGTCAATCGGGGGACATACTGATCGGAAGAGAGGAGAAAGCGGATAGATGGAAGCAGTACTTAGGAAATTTATACGAGGGTCAGGAATTAGGAGAGATATTAGAGGAAGAATCTAGCATCGATAGGGAAGATGTAGGAAAACCTACATTGAGAGAGGAATTTGAAATAGCACTAAGGGGGCTAAAGAATAATAGAGCGCCGGGTGTAGATAAAATACAGGCGGAAATTTTGAAATGTGCGGGACAGAAAGTAGTAAATAGGATGCTTGAACTGGTAAAATACATATATGAAACGGGCGAGATGCCGGAGGATTATAAGAGGAACATTATCGTTACTATACCGAAAAAGAGAGGAGCCGACAAATGCGAGAACTTTAGAACGATTAGCCTAACTTCCCATGCGTCAAAAATCTTAACTAGAATAGTGCAGAAGAGGATGGAAAATAGAGCGGAGGAAATACTAGGAGAAGACCAATTCGGCTTTAGGCGAAATAGAGGAACTCGCGAAGCTATTCTGGCGCTAAGAGTAATGTTAGAGAAAACAATAGAAAAAGGAAAGAACGCTTATATAGGATTTGTAGATTTAGAAAAAGCTTTTGATAACGTAAGATGGGAAAAAATGTTCGAGATACTAAAGAGCGCGGGAATGAAGTATAGAGATAGGAGAGTAGTACACAATCTATACAAAGAGCAAACTGCTGTTATAGAAGTAGAAGGGGAAAAAAGGGAAGTAGGTATTAGGAAAGGAGTAAGACAAGGATGTACGCTATCACCACTAATTTTTAATCTGTACATCGAAGAGGCGATTAATGTGGTAAAAGATAGAGTGGATTTCGGGATTAAAGTACAGGGACAGAAACTAAAGATGCTGAGATTCGCGGATGATATAGCAGTATTAGCATCTAGTAAGGAGGAATTAGAATCAGCATTGAACGAAATGGAGGCAGTGTTGACAGAGGAATACGGAATGAGGGTGAATAAAAACAAAACTAAAGTGTTAGTGTGCAGAGGGCGCGAGAGCAGAGCAAAAACGAAAGTACAAATTAATAATGAAAGGTTGGAGGAAGTTAAAGACTTCACTTATTTAGGAAGTAAAATAAATTGGGATGGAAGAAGCGATAAAGACATAAAATAAAGAATAGCGCAGGGTCGAGTAGCTTTTAACAAAAAGAAAGCACTTTTATGCTCGGGGGTAATAAACTTAGAAACAAGGAAGAGATTTTTGAAAACATATGTATGGAGCACGGCACTATACGGCTGCGAAACCTGGACGGTAGGGGAAGCAAGTAGGAAGAAATTAGAAGCTTTTGAGATGTGGTGTTACCGAAGAATGATGAAAATACCATGGACTGATAGGGTTAGAAACGAAGAAGTATTGGAGAAAGTCGGCGAGAAAAGAAGTATGTGGAAAAACTTAAAGAAGAGAAGAGATAGAATGGTAGGCCACTTGCTGAGACATGGGGGAATAGTCCGCGATATTTTGGAGGCAGAAATAGGAGTGAAGAAAGGCAGAGGTAGGCCTAGATTAGACTACTGCTCGCAAATAGTAAGGGATGTAGGTTGTAGCACAATTAGCGAAATGCGTAGGTTAGCACAAGATAGGAGAAGCTGGAGGTTAGCGTCCAACCAGTCTTAGGACTGATGACCTAATGATGATGATGAATTCGAAAATAAATGAAAATTGGTGAAAAAAAATTTTCACCAATTTTTAAAAATTATTTTTTACAGTTTTGTCACTTGAGGAATGCCATCTTGATTAACACTAAATAAAGATAACGGAATATTTTCTAACGGAATATAGGCAACGGTCCGACGATCCTCGTCCGATCCGTCCGACTTGGATGGGTGGGTTACCGCTTGAAAACACCGCGTGCCGTTGCCGTCTTCAGCCTGCAGTGCTGCTGGGTGGATGGAGTAGCCCAGTAGTACTGTTGCCGGTCCCAAGCCCGGAAGAAAGAGAAGGGTTAGAGGGCCAGGTTAGCTTAGCTACCTACCCTCTGTAAAAACAGATAAACAGCTCATAGTACGGATGATATTCATCGAAGAGGAACAGATCCTAGACCTACTTAGAAGAAGGAAGAAGAAGAATATTATCTCTAATATATTTTTTCTATTACTAAAAACTCAACTGTAAAATCCCAAGAAACCACTTGGACATTTTCATTATTTATGTGATCGATTTTTAGCCATCCTGATGCACATTGTGATAGATAGAATGTTCCATTGTTTTGGTTTTATTCCCAAGATATGGTTCTATGAACATTTAAAGATACAGGATTATGTATAAAAATGGATATAGATAGCAAATTGAATAGTTTTATCTTAGAAGGTAAGACAAAAACGACAGAAAGCAATTGATAACGTTTTCTCTTAAGTGCATTTCTATTCATTTTATCGACCCAGATGCTTGGACTAACACCAGTTTCGTGTCCAATAATAGTCGATATGATGAAAGATAATAGCCGACATATATTATTCCTAAAGTCTGAAACATTACAATGTTTTGTGTATTTAAGTTTTCCAACTGCCTTTGTTCATGTCATAATTTTTTTATATTTCCAGTACATAGGAATAATTTTGTGTCGACCACACTTAGATATTAATACATAAATGCATCTATTACGCTCTCTGTCTGGTTTAAAACTCTATTTGATGTGTCTGTCATAAATCTGAGATAATGTTAAGTTAGACAAAGGAATGGGGAAGAACAAACACAAAAATAAATCATACAGTCCAAGTCAATACTCGTGAATAAACGAAGTCGAATAACAAATACCAAGGCTTTATTTGAACCAAGAACATGTTTAGGACGTATGTAGATAGTTTTTTTAGAATTCTCTCTAATTGGTTTCATAAAGCCATTTGGTATTTATTTCAAATAATACTACTGGTTTAATAAGGCCAAATAGTCAAGTAATCTATCCAGTCATGAAAAGTAAAGGAGGCGTGAGGCAAGAGAATGGAAGGTAAAACGGTTCTCTATACAAGCCTAATCTGGTTCCACATGACTTTGCATGCTCTTTGCAAATATCCCAAAAATAATGGGTTCTGGGAGCTAAGGCATCCGCTACATGCACCTGACCTGGCTTCATGCGAGTTTCATTGATTTATAAATTTCAAAGTAAAATGAAATGGCGATAACTTGGATCTAAAAAGGAGTGAAAATTTCTGCGGACAAAAATTCTATAAGCCTATTAAAAGTACTCTGCCTCAAGAAATTGACTATTAGAGAAACAGTGTTTGATTGAAACAAAATTGACGATGCTGACACGGCTTCATGTGACTTTCATTTATCTACTAATATCAAAGCAAAATGAGAAGGTGACGATTTGAATCTAACAAACAAGTGAATATTGCTGTAGACGAAAATCCTCCAAACCTATTTCTTTAGAATATTCTTCTGAGGAAATGTGAATATTACAGGGACAATGTCAATAGGCAGCTAAGGCATCCTCCATATAAACCTGGTCTGGCTCCATGTGACTAATTGATATCAAATGTCAAGAACAATAGACTTGGGATCTAAGCCGTGCTCTATATAAATCTGACTTGCTTGCCTGTGGCTTTTATTTATTTGCGAATTTCAAATAAAAAATTGCGTAGATGACGACTTTGCACCTAACAAAAAAAATTAGTAGCTGTGACCAAAAATTTTACAGGCCTATCGAAAGTACATCTCAAGAAATATGAAGAAGCTTTTCTCAAGAAATACTTTTCATACTTCGTATTTTGTCATTTATTTCAGTCCATTGGTCTACTTTGTATTTTTTTTTTTCATTTGTTTCAATATGAAGGAAAACATCCAACGTGACATTTCTTTAGAATGCACTTTTTTTTCATTTGTTTCATTATGGAAGAAAATATTTAACATGACATTTTTCATTTTTACTTTTTATTAAAAATCAATAAATTCAAATTTGTGTTGACATTGATGTTATTGTCATAAATATACTAGTTGTGTTTTTAGAGGACTCAGTCACTTACCCATGTACCAGAAAGTTACAGTAAATTTGTGAGGTTAGAAAGCCTTAAAAACGATTTTTTCTTTATTCTAGCATAAGATAAATGGAACTGCTACATATTTACCTGTGAAAATACACCACTAACAAGACACTGCGGTATTAAAAATCTAGAAGGATCTAAACATAACCTAAAAGCACGAAGTCTCCGACTTTGGAATTAGGGTAAGTCATTATCTATATTTACATTTTCAGTAACTAATTTTTACGATCTGAAAAGTTTTCCCTAAAGCGTACGTTTGTGAAACGTTTAATTCACACTTTTGTATATTTTAATACTTTTTTGTGGTTACGGATTTTTTTTTATGTTTAATAATAGTCGTTTGAGAAAGTAATTCACTTTTGTTGCTGTTTCTTGTTTACTGACTGTTTATTAAATTTCTAAAAAATTACAGTTTACATGTCAATTGTTTTATGCCTTAACCTAAAATTTTGTTACAAATTACTTAAGATTGTTCTGCATTTGTTGCGCGTTTAATATTTGTGCCCCTCAGCAAGACCAAAATATACAGATTCGAAGGAAACAATTGCAATTAATATAATTGATATACATTGTAAAATCATTTAAATAAACGACAGATTAAAATATAATTAAAATAGAGATCACAACAAAGACCTTCATGAACTCCCCAAATTTAAGTAGACAAGTACCCACCACTGCTTCCAGGCGAACAGTAAATTCAAAATCATTGAACTTGCAACCGATAAAAACAATTTTACATTTTTACAATATAAATTCTTATCTAGGAAACTATTTACAAACCTCTCAAGATAAAATAAAATTTCCTATATACAACAAACTTATAAATCCATATAAAAAAATAATAATTATAAAAATGATTCTACTAACCATAGAAAATCCTAACCTGACTTTTTGAAAGCCGACGCTTAGGAGATCCTGTACAAAAATAAGTGAAATTATAACATGATGTTCAGTCTTATATGGGATAAAGTTACTGTTGCCGTTTTTCCTCCTCTAACATGGCGTCTAATTCGTCTGTGAGATTGGCTAACATGTTGCCGATGTCGTTGAGGACATCGGCCGGTTCTGCTCTTTGATTACGGGCACTTGGTTGCTGTCGATTAGGCGTGGGGGACGGATGCGGGGGGAGGCCGGCGCGCGGTTTGGGCGACGAGAACTCAGCTTGCCTGCCGCCCGCGCGAGTTCTTATTGTGCCGGCGTTCTCATTGGCGAACGGCAGCGAATCTGACTCTGTACTCGAACTCGACTGGAAGAAGGAAGGACAACGTTAACAAAAAAAGAATTTGCGTCTATGCGGACGCTCGAGATATTCGTCTATAAAGACTACCGCAGACTACAGACTTTTGGCACCGAACAGAAATTACAACTAGAAGGTTCACTCTACGCTCCACCCGCTAAGATTCCCTCCTTACCCCCATCACGTCGTCCAGCAAACTATTAGCTAACTAGCACGTGTTATATGTATATTATCGTACGAAGTATCCCCCATATACTCAAGAAGGCCGCCATTCAACAGCTGCATGGCGGCATGCCCTCTGTACCAAGCGCAAGATAAAAGTAGCGCCGGAAAGTGAACCTAGTTGTAATTTCTGTTCGGTGCTTTTGGCCATCAGATAGTTTAATCGGTTGCTTAATTAGTATGAAGACATACGTGAGTGCATACCCAAACATTAGAAATCGTTGGATGGGCTGCCCGATTCCCTTTCAATTGCAAATTCTACCAACTATCGGCCGATTGCTTATCCAGAATGGTTAACTACGCGAGTGAGTGCTCAGACTCGCTGATTGCCCTGTCGATGATGCTCTCCACTATCACTCAGCACAGAGTCCACTATCCAGTTTATATTATCCTTTTGACCCATCTATTTGAAAAGCACAATGTGGCTAATTAGTGAAACCTAATTGGGAATTTTGTATACAAAAAGGCAATCGTTTCGGTCCTCTGGTTTTACTGGGTTTCGTTTCTGGTAGTACTAATGGAACAACCGTTCGATCCTAGCTAGCAAGCTCTGTACTGTGTAGTAAAGCAATCGGTCGATTATGGTGTGAAGTCTACGCGCCATCTGCCAATTAAACAATTTAGTCCAGAGCCCAATCAGGCTAAACTATCGGCCGATAGTTTCGTCTGCGGTAGGCCTTGTTTAGTCTGTAGTCTTTCAACAGGTAGATTTTGCATACATTTTAATAAGTAATTATTGGTATATACATTTTTTAGCGTTCTTATTAACAGCAGTTTACCGCCAAGACTGATTGACGGTCTACGATACAGGTTAAGCCGCGTCTGCATTATTATATATGCGCTACTGCGCGGCTCTTGGCGGAATAATGTAGACGTGGCCGTCGGAACGTGCCGCGAAATGCATATCGGCTTGTCAACCCGAATCGCCCATGTGGCGGTCCACATCAAACAAAGCTGCACGGTCTGGAGGCCGTTCGGCTTTATTCGACATAGTGTGGACGCGGCTTTAGAATGTGTAGACAGCATTAGTGGTGACGTGCCTATGCAAATCGACATTGTGCTCGAGTCCTAAGAAATTCAATGCGAAACGTTATGTATCGGATGGACAAATTTCGATGTTGCTACATGGAATTTCGTTAACTATTGGAGGCATGTACAGGAATATGCTGTTATGTGCTGTTAGTTTACGAAAATATGCAATTGGATTTCTAAAGCTAGTTTCTTAGCTTGTTTTAATCAATGTTTGAATTATGGTATTCGTTTGTCTTGTCAAAATAGTACAGTCTTAACATCGATGAAATTAATCTTACATTAGAACAGTTCGCGAGGTCAAAAATACAAGCCCTTAACCAATTTGAAGTTAACAGTTTCAAGCCTACTTTTTTCATTTCATAAACAACATTAGCATTGCGAAAATAACCATGTAATAAGTGTGTACTTCGTTCGTACGGTAATTTTAAGTACCATTAACAGTTCATTGTTTATATCTATTAAAAGATCAACGACGTCACAGACTAGTACTTGTATTACTCAATAAAAACAGCTTAAATTAATAGTGTATCTACGTTGATTTCTGTCAAAATAAGAACAATTTTGACAAATAAAAAAGGGGGGTAGTTTGCTTATTGTCTTGTAGATTTCCTGTGCTTTAAAAATCCACACATCTCGTCCATTATTATTTTAAAAAACATGGAACTCAAATTGTCCAATAGATACAGTGGTGTAGTTTTTAACGCGTGTATATATGTATAATATAACAAATGTGGTTGAAAATTAAAATATTTTAGAATATTCCGGCATGTTAATTTTTATTGGAAAAAAAATTGATGAACGAAAAATACTTATATTTATACAGGAAAACTGTCTCCCAGGATAAATATATAGGAACATGTGCGATCTTGTGAACATCCTGTATATATTAATTTCTAAGAACAGTAATACCAACGGTTGATCTCGTATGGTTCAAAACTACGCCATAAAAGGCAATATAACCATTATTTTTGCCTTAACGCAACTGTGACAGTATTTGTTTTCATAGCGATCTTAACCTCACTTTTATATTTACACTAAAATAACGTTTGGTTGTCAGTGTTGAGTTTAATTTACTTTTAAATCGAAAATACAAAACGAGTGCAAATTAATTCAAAAAGAAAAAAAAAACCGAAAATCATTTTGGAGGTTAATTTTCGCTTTTCGAATATCGCAGATCTGCCGTTAACAAAACACTTCACTCAGATTTTTATACTGTAAAAGATGAATATCTCGAGCAGTCCTTAAAACTACAATTAAAAAAATCAAAGCAAGAAATGTGGAGATGATAAACAAAACGTGACAGAATTTAATGATGTCGATGATAGTGAATGATAATCGCCATCTATACCGAATGTGGATAAGCAGTAAATGGCTTTCGGGATTTCGCCCTGTGTCAAAAAAACAATCAAATCGTGGAAGCCAATAACGCCTGTGAATATTAGCGTAGCGACTATTGGTTTCTATCGAAGCTCCCGCCAAAATCGGAGGATTGACGGCCAAATCAATTGAACGTATGACAGAGCTCGTATGATGAGGTGAAGTGAGATGGAGAATGACGATGATAAGAGTGATCGGCCCTGAACCACACAGAAACACTTGGCCCTGGTGAATTGTGCCCGCAATAGCGATTAAGAGAGAGACATACTAGTCACACTTAGCTGGAAACACTTAAACAAAGCTCTGATATGTTATAACCTCACTATGTTTGTTTTTGCAGGTGCGAGCCGCCGGCACGTGATATGTACGTACGTTCTTTCAGTTAAAACACAAATCACAATCAGTCTGATATGTTAAATTATCGTGGAATAGCAACAAACTGTCACGATTCACAACATAACCTCAAATTTTTGTTAATAAAATAAGAATATATCGCCTATAGGTACTGATATGTATTTGATTGTTATTGCAGTCGTTAGAGAGAAAAAAATACCACATAAGAAATCATTTTCCTAGCAATCGGTAATCAAAGGTCGTCTGCACAAAGAAAATATAACCTCACTTTAGTTTATGATTGTATTATCCAAAACAGTAACTTAACATGGCGGCATGGGGCAAGCAGTAGCAATATTGCGGCATTGAAATTTACAAGGAAAGTAAAATACTGACTTATTATTTAATTTAATTGATATTCCAATTCAAGGCACTGCTGATTCAATTCGACATGGCGGTGCAGGGCAAGCAAACGCTCCCTAAATAATAATAATCGTATTATAAAGAGGAAGGGGAAGCGAGGTCGGAGAGAGGGTAGTTTAAGGATACGG
Organism: Rosalia funebris; assembly: GCA_037954035.1. Taxonomy (NCBI): domain Eukaryota; kingdom Metazoa; phylum Arthropoda; class Insecta; order Coleoptera; family Cerambycidae; genus Rosalia; species Rosalia funebris. Next base: position 41,889,117 of record JAZFAV010000015.1, read on the forward strand.
AAGGAGGGAAGGGAAATAGAGGGGGAAGAAGATAGCGAAAAAGAAAGAGAAAAGGAGAGAAACATAATTTTTTGGAAAATAGCTTCACTTTTGGTAAATTTAAAAACATCCGGTACCAGATGAAAATCGATCGATATTTCCAAATTTATGGATAGTAAACGAATGTTATGGACATGTTTAACGGCTAAAAAGTGATCGTTTTTCCTTAATTTTGACCTTTTCGCCTTACATTTATTTAAGGCGAAAATTCAATATTCTAAATAAAACGATAACATTTTAAAGGAAAAAACAAAAAAAAAAAAATAAAAAATTGAGATCAAGTTCGTCGTTTGAATGGTGATATAGACAAATAATCTTAGAAGTAATTAGAAATTGGGGTAAGTAAAGAAAACGTTAAAATCCTGTGAGCATCTACTAAAATGTAATATTTCGGAAAGAAAAAGTTTTTGGTCAAATGTGCTAAACAATACAAAATTGAGGTTATGAAGTTAAAAGACAAGGACGAGAATTTGAAGACTGAAGAAAGTAAGTAAGGAAATGCTAAAATTCGTTGTACATCTATTAAAATGGGATATTTAGGAAAAGTTAACATTTCAAATGTGTTAATTTAAAACAGAGATTATGTTTTTGATTTGAAATGTAAAACAGGGAAAAGAAGTTCTAAACTGGGGAAAGCAGAGGAAACGTTAAAATCCTTTGTGCATTCCACCAAATTGGAATATTTAATAGAGAAAAAATTGCCAATTTAGGCAGGAATGTTAAACAACTAAAAATTGAGGTTATGTTTTCCGTTTGTGATTCTAAAAAAAAATATATGACGAGTTAAAATTAGTTCTGTAGAAATATAAAAATATAATGAGTTTTTGAATGTTGTTTTGAGGTTATGATGTTAAGGACTTTAAAAGGTCCGAGCGATTAAAAAATAATTATGTGTAGTCTAAACAAATGTTTGTAAAAGCTCAACATGCGCATTACCACCAAAACATTGAAGATCATTTGTAGGTTATGTACAGTTTGTTACTTGAGATGATGGTGAAATACTCATTTTGAGGTTATGGATCTATGATAACTGCTACACAATGTAAAAAAATCTGTTTGTGCGTGACTATTACGAAAAGTTTCACGTTACTGTAAAAAAGATATTTTTTTTAGGTTATGTGCAGCTTATTTTTGAGCATAAACGGACCAGCAGCCGAGCTACAGCTCGTCGCATGCGGGCGGCTCCTCCGACTTACTTAACTCTACCAGGCAAATCTCCTCAATTACCTTGAAACTTGCATCGGAACCGTTCCTGTGCTGCAGCGCCAATGTCTTGATGAGTTCCTGCTCCTCGGCGCCCCAGGACTGCGACGAGTTGAGCTTGCACTGCGACAGGCCGGGGGGCGTGCCAGGGGCCGGCGGGGGCGGCAGAGGCAGGTCGCCCTGGCTGTCCAGCGATATGCTGAGGCTGTCCGAGCTGGGGTAGGCGGGCAGCGGCAGCGGGCTGGACGTCTGGACGTGGTGGATCTCCACCGTGATGGTCTGCTCGTTGTTCTCGCTGTCCTGCCGCTTGGGCGGGTTCGGCGGTATCTTCTTGCCCATCAGCGGGCTGTTGTACTGCACGTGGTACTTGTTACCGTCCATCAGATCCCTGGGCAGCGTCTTGTACTGGGGGTTGCCGTACTTCTCCGGGCTGAACTGCGGCTTTTCGAAATCGGGGAATGTCTCTCTGGCCTTGGCGGCTATCTTGGCGATGGGCCTGGGGCGGATCACGCCTCTGGGCCTCGGCAGGGTGCCGCCGCCCTCGTAGAGGAGCGCGGTTTCGTTGGTGGGCGTTATGTCGCCGTCTTCGTAGGACCGCGTTCGCCAACCGATCGGCTGCTGGTAGTAGAAGGTTTGAGTGTTGTCGGCGCTGAATGTGTGGTGTGTCCTCTCGGTGGGGTCCTCCAAGGACTCCAGGGATTTGCCTCTGCCTGATCTTACCTGAAACAAACGTTTAGGACCACAGGTTAATTTTTGAATAGACACCCCGTATAGCAGTTTGATTTTTTGCGATACTTGTTGGGAAAGTTAGTTAAATATCTATCAATATTAATGTCATTTAAACATTATTACATCACAAATTTCTTTTTTTTTTTTTTATTAGCCTGCTAGATTTTGTTCTGAATTCCATGATGTATAATTGTATAATAATTTGATATTTCTGCAATATTTGTAGGAAATAATAAGTTAAATATGTATCTGTCGGTTATTTAAAAATTACGATTTTTGAATTATGAGACCCCATACAGAATTCCCTTTTTGATTAACAATTAACTATTTTTACCATTTTTTTAATTTTGTTGAAAATTTTACTGGTTATAACACGCTCTATATCTATAACGCCTTTTCTTGAATTGTCCGACATATTTGAGTTCAAAATGAACTTCCAAGTCATGTCTGTATCGAAAAAAAAGTTATCACAATTTAGAAAACGTTACCTGATAACTGGCCTATTTTAAAACCGATTTTTTTCAATAATGCCCACAACGGTACACATGCAGCGTTCCCTTAATATCAAGTACACATACGACAACGAATCAAGTGATGGGTAAAAGAGTACCTGGATGGGGATAGTGCAATACATTGTCTGTTGCACGTAGTGTGTGCCCGCCGCCAACTGTCTCGTCTGGTCGATCTCCCATGGCTGGTGAAAAGAACGGAAAGTGCTGTGGACTGTGGGTACGCCAGGCGATGGTAGGTCCATGGGTGCGTGCACCAGTACTTCCTTACACACAAACATGCAGCGTAAGCAAAGGTAAAGAGCCGGGTTCGGTTTGCAACTAGTGCGGCAAAGTTGTCGTAACAAAATGACATTTCACATCTCATTTTGGTTACATGGGGAGTTAGTGGGTGGTTTACGAGCACCCTTTCACGTTGCCCTTGTCAAATAATCAGGGCATAATCGATTTTGGTAGAGAAATGCGCCTAAACATCTGAATATTCATCAAAAATCGTTATTTTCCCACGGCCTTACAAATGGCGGGGATACGTGCCTACTGTTACAAAAGCTATGCCTACTGAATTAATAACAGTGAAAGTATTTATAAAATTCTAACGGATATATTTTGAAGCACTTACGGTGAAATGATTGGTTAAATAAGTAATTTTGTTATAGTTATTTGCAGTTAAGTGTTTATCAAAATATGAAAAGGTGCTTACGAAAACCGCCAATTTATATAAAACAAACCATATTAACCAGTGTATAGTGTGTGAAAAACAAACTTTAAATTAATCATAAGTTTCTAATATACAAAAAAATGTAATCGCACGAAAATTACAAGGATTTTTTTTCTGGAAATATCCTCGTAGTATCGTTCAAACGAATCGATAATCAGCATAAAAAACAACATGGTGTTCTACATCAACAAAATTTGCATAACAAAGGAACGCAAAATGTGACGCCTTCAAATGTTGTTGCTAGGATTACTCTGCACGTACTTTGAACATGTTGCTGTAACGTAACGAAATATGTATGTAAATTGTGTAGACATCACGATAACACATGTACATATGTCAAATAAAATTACAGGAACACAAACAGACATGTACTGAACCGATGTGAAATATCAACTAAAAATATCTAACGACATTCATATTATCGATTTTGAAAGTATAATAAAACATGCTCAAAGTATAAGAATGCATCCGTTACAAAATAAAATAATATATAATCAAATGAAGACACAGTTATTCTAAGTAACAGGGTTCGAGCACGCAGTGCTACACAGACAGTTACCTGTGTCGTGTAGACTCTGTTCATGTCGCTGTTTATCCTCTTTCCCGCCTTGATGTCCTTGATTCTCTTTATGGCTAGCATGATTTTCTTTTGGTGGCCTAATTTTACTATACCGAATTCCTCGAGGTCTTCCCAAGTGAGTTGGGTCACATCGTCTACCGTCTGGTAGTTCTGGTCCAAAAACGCCGGCAAATACTCGTCCAATCGCAACAGGTTCAACCATTCTTCTAACGATCCCTGAAATAAAACAAGAATTCCGTGCAAGAACTTCCAGACAGTAACAGACGCTAGTAGAAATAAGAAGGTTGCGTGAAGTACTTACTGGGATGAATTCAGGTAGGTTATCGGGTAGGTTAAGCTGTGCAATTTCAGCTTTCAGTCGTTTCCTGTGATTGGGCTTCTTAATTCCTATGGCAGTTAAGTCTTCTGGCGTCATCCTACCGATTGTAGGCAAGTCGTATCCGGCTGATATGAATAGGGGGAAGTACTCCTCGAATTGCAAGTCTACCAACCATGAATGGATGATTTCCTGATCCTGAGGGAAAGATGCAAATTCAATCTATTGACTGTACATCGTCGAAAGTATAGGAAAACTATTTTTAGATTAAGTAAAGCCAGCAGTTCTTGTTCCCACTGTTTAAAAATGGTTATCACATCAAAAAACAATCTACTATATAATAAATCTTCTACACCTTTGGAAACATGCTTTGTTTTTACATATTTTCTAGTTCACTTTATTCTAATATTTTTCTAACAGTTTTTTTTGCCTTAAATAATTATCTTGGTCAAAGGTAGAAGAAAAAGAAATTTCTTGATTGTCCAAATTAGTCCAACAGTTCTGGTGAAGTTTCTGAATGGTCTTCACTATAGAGCACATAATTTACGGGATTCAAGCATATTTTGGACCTGGTCTAGTGCTAGTTAATACAGTTTAGTAATTAAATTATTTAATAATTATCTCGCAAAAGGCCTCCAAGTTTCCTAAATTTATCGAGAAAGATTCCAATCGTTTAGAGCTGGTCTGGATTACTGCATCAAACTAACCCGCTTGTGGGTTTGATTCCCATATTAGTCGGCTGCGTATTTTTCATCGATTTATTTCTCTTTCATGGCCATTTCACGAGTCGGAGCGTGGAATGTCAGAAGCATGAGACAGGCAGGGAAGCTAGAAAATCTGAAGATAGAAATGGATAGGTTAGGATTAGATATAGTAGGTATAAGTGAGATGCGCTGGCCGGAAGTAGGAGATTTTTGGAGCGGTGACTATAGGGTAATACACACAGGATCGGTAAATGGAAACGCGGGAGTAGGGATCGTTATGCGGAAGAACGCAGGACAGTGTGTAGATAGCTACCTACAATACAGCGAGAGAGTAATGATGGTTAGGTTAGATTCGAAGCCAGTGGAAACAGTAAACAGTAATAGTGCAAGTATACATGCCTACTTCTAGCCACAGTGAGGAAGAGTTAGAAGCCGTTTATTACATAGAGCGGGTAATAGGATTTGTGAAGGGTCATGAAAATTTAATAATAGTAGGAGATTTTAACGCAGTCGTAGGTGAGGGGAAAGAAGGAGAATTTGTAGGTCCTTATGGATTAGGAAACAGAAACGAGAGAGGTAGCAGACTGATAGAATTCTGTGAGAAGCACAAGATGGTAGTCGCGAACACATTGTTCAAGAATCACGTTAGGAGGCGGTACACATGGAAAATGCCAGGGGGGATAGACAGGTATCAGATAGACTACATTCTGGTTAGGAAGAGATTTAGAAATCAAGTAAAAGACTGTAAGAGTTATCCAGGAGCAGATGTAGACAGCGACCACAACTTGGTAGTCATGAAAGCTAGATTAAAGTTCAAAAATCTGAAAACCCGGAAGGATAAGAAACGTATAAATGTAGACATATTGAGGGATCAGAATATGAAAGATAAGTTCCAGGAGAAAACAGATCAATCAATAAATAAAACGAATAAGGACGAAATCAAGAACGCAGAAACTGAGTGGGAGGGTATCAAGAATAGTCTAGCTTCCGCGGCTACGGACGTTTTAGGACACGATAAAAGGGAAGCTAGGAAGCCCTGGATAACGGACGAAATCTTAAACTTAATGCAAAAGAGACGAGGCTACAAAAACAGACGAGACGAAGAAGGACTGAAAACTTATAAGTCAATAAAGTGGGAAATCATTAGAAAATGTAGAAAAGCGAAAGAACAATGGATAGAGGATAAATGCAAAGAAGTAGAAGATAAGTTGCAAGTAGGTAAGACCGATGAGACTTACAGGAGGATAGTAGATAGGAGTCAATCGGGGGACATATTGATAGGAAGAGAGGAGAAAGCGGATAGATGGAAGCAGTACTTAGGAAATTTATACAAGGATCAGGAATTAGGAGAGATATTAGAGGAAGAATCTAGCATCGATAGGGAAGATGTAGGAAAACCTATATTGAGAGAGGAATTTGAAATAGCACTAAGGGGGCTAAAGAATAATAGAGCGCCGGGTGTAGATAAAATACAGGCGGACATTTTGAAATGTGCGGGACAGAAAGTAGTAAATAGGATGTTTGAACTGGTAAAATACATATACGAAACGGGCGAGATGCCGGAGGATTATAAGAGGAACATTATCGTTACTATACCGAAAACGAGAGGAGCCGACAAATTCGAGAACTTTAGAACGATTAGCCTAACTTCCCACGCGTCAAAAATCTTAACCAGAATAGTGCAGAAGAGGATGGAAAATAGAGCGGAGGAAATACTAGGAGAAGACCAATTCGGGTTTAGGCGAAATAGGGGAACTCGCGAAGCTATTCTGGCGCTAAGAGTAATGTTAGAGAAAACAATAGAAAAAGTAAAGAACGCTTATATAGGATTTGTAGATTTAGAAAAAGCTTTTGATAACGTAAGATGGGAAAAAATGTTCGAGATACTAAAGAGCGCGGGAATGAAGTATAGAGATAGGAGAGTAGTGCACAATCTATACAAAGAGCAAACTGCTGTTATAGAAGTAGAAGGGGAAAAGGGGAAGTAGGTATTAGGAAAGGAGTAAGACAAGGATGTATGCTATCACCACTAATTTTTAATCTGTACATCGAAGAGGCGATTAATGTGGTAAAAGATAGAGTGGATTTCGGGATTAAAGTACAGGGACAGAAACTAAAAATGCTGAGATTCGCGGATGATATAGCAGTATTAGCATCTAGTAAGGAGGAATTAGAATCGGCATTGAACGAAATGGAGGCAGTGTTGACAGAGGAATACGGAATGAGGGTGAATAAAAACAAAACTAAAGTGTTAGTGTGCAGAGGGCGCGAGAGCAGAGCAAAAATGAAAGTACAAATTAATAATCAAAGATTGGAGGAAGTTAAAGACTTCACTTATTTAGGAAGTAAAATAAATTGGGATGGAAGAAGCGATAAAGACATAAAACAAAGAATAGCGCAGGGTCGAGTAGCTTTTAACAAAAAGAAAGCACTTTTATGCTCGGGGGTAATAAACTTAGAAACAAGGAAGAGATTTTTTAAAACATATGTATGGAGCACGGCACTATACGGCTGCGAAACCTGGACGGTAGGGGAAGCAAGTAGGAAGAAATTAGAAGCTTTTGAGATGTGGTGTTACCGAAGAATGATGAAAATATCATGGACTGATAGGGTTAGAAACGAAGAAGTATTGGAGAAAGTCGGCGAGAAAAGAAGTATGTGGAAAAACTTAAAGAAGAGAAGAGATAGAATGGTAGGCCACTTGCTGAGACATGAGGGAATAGTCCGCGATATTTTGGAGGCAGAAATAGGCGTGAAGAAAGGCAGAGGTAGGCCTAGATTAGACTACTGCTCGCAAATAGTAAGGGATGTAGGTTGTAGCACAATTAGCGAAATGCGTAGGTTAGCACAAGATAGGAGAAGCTGGAGGTTAGCGTCCAACCGGTCTTAGGACTGATGACCTAATGATGATGATGATGATGGCCATCTTTAATCGAGATAATTTTTGATGTATTTTACCACCGTTTTCAGCAGAATATTTCGGTACAACAAAGGTTGTGGGGTCTTCAAGACTACGAAGTTCGTGATTTACTAACTTACCGGTACTCCTTGATGGATCATTCGTTCAATTCGTCCCCCATCCGAACCAATCGAGCAGGAGCTAAGGGAACACCTTGGACTATTAGAAGAGCCTATGGTGCTCCTGCCGGCTGTGCTTAGTGGGTGATAGGATGCCCTTCCGCTGTCCAAGGATGCTGTGCTATGTCGGGAACCTGATCCCGCGCTACCACTCGACGAACCTGGACTATCCCTCCCGGGAGACTGAAAATATATCGTTCTAAATCATTGTTGGTTCTGTTTTAGTCGTAGGAATTACTTTATTTATCATCAACATGGTTAGTGTGTGCCGCAAGGATCGTATCTAAGCCCAATCAATACCGAACAATCGTTAGTTCAATATTTTACCTGTGTCATGTCGATACCCTGATCTTCCTGCAGGCTGAGTTGGTGGTGGTAGTAGACGGCAGCTTTGTGAGTGAGGACCGTTCCGGGAGGCGGTTGTCCGGGAAATGTGAAAGTAGGCGCTGGAAAAATGGGCCCTGGGGATTTGCCTGTGCTACCGCTGACGGTGCTCCCATAGTCCGAGTGATCATCTGGAACAATTGAAATGCCATAATGAATTTACGTGAAACTGTTTTCTCTTGATAGTATATGGCAATTACAATTTGAATTAAGACAAAATGGAGATCGATCAGAAAATTATTTGTCAAAAATTTCGCCATTTTTACACACCTTAAATAACCACTTGGAATTTTGTACCGATATAAAAAGCAGTTTGCTAAGTAGCTGATAACATTAGTTTATCCAAAAGCTACATAAAATATACTCTAATGTCAGTCTGTTCATTACATATATATTTATTTATTTTTAGGAAAACTTTATAGCAACAATTATTTTTTCGGATATTAATTGAACGTTTAATTTAATAAATATTTTATTTAAAACGTTCAAAAATATTCGCGATGAATTTATTTATGCTGGAAACAACCAAATAAGTAATGTATAACGTGGCATCTGCCACGATGGTGATATAAATCTGACAGACAGTTAAAGATCTGGCCTTAATAACCTTAGAGATAGCCTTAATAGCCTTGAGAGAGCCTTAAATAGCCTTGCTTGGGCCAGGCCCTGCTCATTCAATGACAAGGCAATATTGCACGATACGGTTGATGTCGGATGAAGTAACGTCTTGAGAAGGGGCCAGCTACTGATTATAAATTACAAATGGTTAAAAAAAGCTCCTCAGTGTACGAGGTATGGCTAGAAAAAAATCGGACTGATGCTGTGAGACATTTTATTAATTATTTTTTTCCACAACAATTTTATCTCCCTCTGTATATTTCCCTGCTCGATCCCTACATCGCTCCATGCGACTTTTCCACTGCTCAAAGCAGTGTTGAAAATTATTTTCTGAAAGCTGCTTCATGACGTTCGTCGCTTTTTTTTTTACCTCTACTGTAGCAAACTGGATCGTAGGTAAAAAAAAACTCGTCACACGTTATCACTCTCTCCAGAAACCTAGGTTCCCTTTCAATGGTCTTCAAAAGGTCATCGCAAATGTTCATTCGGGTTTCTTTCTGTTCCTGCGTGAGGATCTTTGGCACCATTTTCGCACAAACCTTTCTCATGTTGAAACTTTTGTGCAAAATTTGTCTCACGCTTTCTTTCTCGATTCCCGCAAGCTCAGCCACTGCTCGAATGCTCAAATGGCGGTTTTCTCGAATGATTTGACCGACTTCTTCAACGTTGATGCCCGTTTTTGATCCGGAAGGTCTACCAGAGCAGAAATCGTCATGAACCGTTTCCCTACCTTTTTTAAATCATTTCACCCACTCAAACACTTGTATACGTGATACACTTTGATCGCCATAGACTTCCCTTAAAAGTGAATAACCATCCGTTGCTGATTTTCCGAGTTTCACTAGGAATTTCGCGTTGACACGCTGCTCAACTTTTACACTCAGCATTTTTCCGACGAAGCGCGAATGCAGCCTGTAGTACAGTTTTATGTTGCGGACAAACAAAACAACCTACGACCCTGAAATTTTAGTGGTGGATGGGAGAAATATCACGCCACATTGCCGTGCATCGGTGAAGCGTGACCCTGTTGCCATTTAGAGACAAAATAATCAGTCCGGTTTTTTTCTAGCCATACCTCGTATATGTTATTTCTCTATGACGTCTTGGTATCTATGTCAGGGTCAATGTACTCAGACTTCAGCAAAATTGTTTCTTATTTTTCCCCTAGCACAACGTTGTTTTACGGCCACCTGGGTTTTTTTTTGTAAATATCGTGTATCTGCTTCCGTTGTTTGATCTTTTCTCATAAATCCCAGCTTCGGCTCCTTATTTCATCTTGGAGCTGCTGTCTGTATACCACGTCCTTTCAGTCGTTATAGATCCTTTTCCAGTTACCTCAGACTCTATCATGTATTATGTTGCAATTTATGTAGATGTTACATATTGGGACCATTGCATCTGTGGTATTTCCAAATTGGGACTACAGTAGAACCCCTCTGATCCGTCACCTTTGGGACCGTGGGTATGGTCGGAACGCAAAAAAGGTCGGATTATCAGATAAAAGTAAAATAAACAATCTTTCAACTCAAGACTGACTGTATGTATTGTTCTATACAGTAAAAATATTGCAAGAAATCGCACAAAAGCTGATATTATTACATACATAATGAAAAAGAGCAATACTGTATGTATTTACTATACATATGTGTACTGTAAAAATTGGAGGTTATCTATAAGAAAATTAAATAAAAGTTAAACTAAAAAAAAAAAAAAATTTATTAAAAAAAAATACATTTTTGTTTAGCAGATGAAATTCTTGACTTAGCTGTAATATTCCTCTATTTCGTTATCCACAAAATGTCCATAGGTCTTGAGCTTGAGTCCTGCTCAATGTACTGAAGGGTAATATCAAAAGCGTTTTTGGCGTCGGTGTGTGAAATCCGGACAGGAGGTTCGTCATCATCACCGTCTGAGTGCTCGTTCACAGTTTCTTCACTTTTATTTTCCAAAACGGCGGCAATAATCTCATCGTCATTGAGGTCTTCACCTTTTTCGCAATCTTCGTCACATTGGGTCATCCATTCCTCAACTTCATTGGCAGGGATATTCACTTGTACAGTTTGCAGATCTTTAATGATTTCCTGCGTGTCGTTGTTTTGCTCGTTTTCTATCTAGTCACTTTCGGTCATAATTTCCGGCCAAAGCTTACCCCAAGATTTTCTCAGCGTGTCAGGTTTAAGTTCCTCCCATGACTCTGCAATCGTATAGATGGCATATTTGATGTTGAGGGATTTCATAGCTTCAAATGTTACAACTTTCTTCGGATTTTTCTAAAATTGAATTGATGTACTTTCTGCGATAGCGCCTCTTTAACCATTCTATCATTCCCTGGTCCATTGGTTGGATAAGTGATGTGACATTTGGTGGAAGGAAGATAGCTTTAATGTCCCCTTTCACTAAATCCTCTTCATATGGATGTGATGGTGCGTTATCCAACAGCAATAGAGCACGAACGGGAAGCTTTTTTTGTTTCAAGTCTTTTTCAACAGATGGAACAAACTCGTCGAAGAACCAAGATTTGAAAAGACGGTAATCCATCCAAGCAGATTCTTGATTGCGGTAATAAACCGGCAAGGAAGACATGTTTATGTTTTTGAATGCTCTAGGCTTCTTATGTTTGCCAATAACGAACAGCGGAAGCTTGTGTGAACCATCACCGTTGCTGCAAGGAGCAATGGTTAGCCTATCTTTCATAAGTTTCGTTCCTACGACTGTTTCATTTGATGCAGCGAGCGTTTTGTTTGGGAGCATTTTATAGTTTAGGCCAGTCTCGTCTATGTTGTAAACTTGGCAAGGTAACAGTTCATTTTCTTCGAAAATTTTTTGAAACTTAATGGAAAATTCCTTAGCCGCCTCGGCATCAGCAGATAGTTTTTCACCATAAATTGAAACAAACCGGACGCCATGACGGGTTTTCCAGCGATCAATCCAGCCTTCACTAGCTGCGAACTCACTTTCAGCTTCTACTTTTTGTGCAAAGCTATTGCCTTTTCTTTTATAATGGGCCCAGATATCGGAGTTGCCCTCCTTCTTTCTTGGCAGAACCACATCCACAACGCGTTATCAAGCAATTCAAGTTTAGGCTTTCTCAACGTTTTCCGATTCTTAAGGACGTTTTCACTATCCATCGTCACTGTGTATGATTCAATGTCTTTCCGATTTTTTCTCCAATCTTTTATGTATATAGGTCGTAACGCCTACATTCAGTTCCTTGGCAATATTTTGGAGTGATTCCCCTTTGTCCAGTCTTTGTAACACTGCTAATTTTTTATTTAATGAAAGAGTAACATGCTTACGTTTCACTGCTGACATGTTGAAATTAAAAATATGTACACACAATAACGCAATTGTATACGTACACACAAATAGACAAAAACAATACGAGAGATGATGCAATACTGAAAATAATGGGAGGTAGCGAGCGATCGGGAGTGAATCATCAACAAGCCGAGACATGTTTCTCGACTCTGACAACGGTCGGATTAGCCGGAGCGACGGACAAGCCGAGGGCGGACTAGAGGGGTTCTACTGTATCTTCAGCTCTGTAATTCCTGGTTCTCTAATCTGCGTTGTTGCCTTGTATGCAAAATAAATCGGGCAGAGTAATGACAGTGTGATGAGGAAAAGAACATCGGCGCGATCGCTATTCTTAAATTCGAGATCGGATTGAAATTAGGGAGCCTTCAGTTGGAACATTACTATAGAGTGAAGCATCATGTACACATTTAAGTGAGACTACACCAGAATGCATGCTTGTGCTGTAACTGTATACGAGGATCCATAATCTTATCTACGACTAACTGTGAATAATGACGTGGCGTCAATAATGATGCCTCTCTAATTTTATTACAATAATAAGCGATGCACGTCTTATCAAGTCTTCCCAGCTTATAAATGAATCTTGTAGATGTAAGCAGCACGAATCACTAGCATTTGCAAGCACACCAAACAAAGATAATAGTAACCTGAATAATTGATGAGGAGGGTCTTCAAACAGACGACAAAAATGCTCGGAGGCTGCCGTAGTTATCCTTGGCATCGGAGAACAATGGCGTGTAGTACATAAAGAAGGGTTTTCAGAGTGAATTCGTCGGGTTAGCGGCAATGTCAGGTGGAACGTGAGCGCGGAGCCCGAGAAGGACCCAAAGGCAACGCGAGTGCGTTAACCTGAGAACTCGACTAGGGAAGACCAGTCGAAAGTATGCGCCGAGATGGCATGGCCACTACTGTTTTCTCTCTACATGGTTCAGACGGCGTCGACGGGCACTTTTCCCATGCGATATTGTCACATTCCGGGTGGAATTACGTGCGATGGATGCCTTATCGGCTCTTTGTATCGAAATGGGGATCTAAAATTATTCTGGGGACGATCTTAATGATGATATTATCGAATGACAATTACAATTTAACAGTTTGCATTGCGCCATCGTGGAATTTTTAGTTTGGACGGCGATTGTGTTACGATTAGCTGTATATCGAGGTTTTTTTCGTACTAAAGAACGTTTTTCAAGCCTGTTATGTCCATCTGAGTATGTGAATATCATAAATGTACATCAATACATTTTTTTTTGCTTGATTTTGTATAATTATGCCTCGAAACAATTATCTGGGGCACGGTTGAATTGTGCCCTTAACATTTTATCGAAGATAAGGCAGTGAATGAAATGGAAACAAATTATCAGAAAAATTGCGCTAATTCTGTATGCATCCTGACCATTAAATATATTACGCTCACTGAATTTAGAAAAAATACAAGAGAAATATTATTTTGCAAAAATTGAGGAAACAATTTGTATGAAAATTGAAAATGAATTTTGAAAATTTACACTGGCGAGCAGTAAAATCCTACCACGATCTTGCAATGTATTTCATACCAAAAAGTGAATTTTCTAATTTTAAAATGTTCTTTATCTCATAAAAATTGATTATCTATTCGTAATTATAACTTAAATAGTTTATTAAGGGACGACTAGCTGTTTGATTAAGGCGTAAAACGAGATCAGGATAGAAGATGGCATCTGACGCTTGCTACTTAATATACATCTTCAGTAGATAATTACCAAACGGTATCACGTTAAGTTATCTATGAAATGTCGCTTTTAATGATCTAGGATGCCACGACATGACTGACATGACATGACACTAACGGACACTAAGCCCGATGCTGTATTTGAGCTGAAATTGATGACGTATTTAGATATATTTTTAATATATATATATATATATATATATTTTTTGGATTTTTATTTACCTATAGTTCATTTTTTTTTAAATGATATACTTGGTGTACAGTTTTGAACAATATACAAAGTATAATGTAATTTAAAAAAATATTCCAGTACCATTTTTTTGTTTACTGTGGAAATTTTCTGTTTCATAATGTAAAAATGCAATTGAAGTTTTAATTGTGAAAATTTATTTAATACGTATGTTGTCTAAAAGACGTCGAAACAGATTTTACTTAATGTCAATTATGTCATGTTAGTTTTCGGGAGAATTGATGCTTGTGAATTTCTGTCATCTGAAGTCAAAAAATTTTAGTAACAATGTCTTTTTCGGAGAACGGATTGCAATGAAGTTCTTATGATTTATGGTAATGAAGATAGAAGAACTACACTGAAAGTCATTAAAATAAAAAAAAATTTCGAATTTTTCTTTATGCAACTTAATAACATTTTTATAATAATGTTATAAATGTTATAAAAAGTTGAAAAGAGAAGTTAAGAAAAGTGCTATTTCGCGGTACCAAACAAAAAATACGGATTGCCATTAAACAAAAAATGCGCTCTCTTTGATCCTCTAAATGTACGCAACTGTACGTATAAGTAAAGTAAAGTATTTCAAAAGACGGAAAAATTTAATTCAAAATACCTTTTAACCCCTTCGAGCTTTTTTGCAATAACAAAATTTTTTTTACGGAATTTCTTGGGTATTCCAGGCTTATTTCTTCTTCTTTTTCAGTAGTAGTAGTGTATACCTTTGCCTGGTCTTTAACGGCGACCATCAACTTCTTCGAAAGTCCCTACTGTCTGTTATAATTAATACCCCATGACATTGCCTTTTTTTGGGTTTTTTTTTTAATGTTCTTTGGACAATTCTACAGATAATTAAATAGCTTTAACAGAATCCATGGAAAACCGTTAATTTTTGAAATAATCTACAGGATCCTATTGTTTTTTAATCTTTTTAAGCTCCTTAAATTTTGAAATTGACAAAACGAAATTAGTGAGGAATCCTAATCCCAAGTGTAGTCTACCGATGAGACTTATTTTTTCGTATCGAAATAATACCACACGTTATAATAGAAAATGTGTTCCAAGAACAGTTTTCAATAAATGTTTCGGTTGAAATCGTTGGGGATTTTCTTATTGGGCATCATTTTATGCCCCCCAGGCTTAATGGTGACCAATGGGATAATTTATAGAGTATGTCCTTCTTAAACTCTTAGACGTTCTATAAGGGCTCGTATTTGGTTTATGTACAATGGTACTCCACCCACTTCATCACGTCAGTATTTAAATCAGAATTATGTCAATGGGGCGTGCAAAACCACAACTTTCGCCACCCGGGACGACCGATATGAACCCGCTCGATTTATTTCTTTAGCTTACCTAATTCTGTAAGCTAAAATCATTAGTCTACAGAACTCCAGTTCCACACATCAAGTCATTATTTAGATCACAATTATGTCAATTGATGGATTGAGCGTGTACGACCACAACTTTGGCCATCAAGGACGCCTGATATCAATTCGCTCGATTTAGTTTCGGAAGTATCTAGTTCTGTAGGTTTAAATTAGTTCGGAATGAAGAAGTGGTAAGAAAACGGATACAACAGTCTTACTGTTATTAAAGGCGCGTAATCGTATAATATAACGTTTTTGCAGCGAGACCATCGTTAGCAATCTCGTTTTCACCGTTCATAACGCTCCTCTGCCTTACTCGAATTGTATCCGTATGACTTTTTGGCCTGCTACACGCCCACCTCTCAAGATGGAAACGGAAAACTCCTTCCCGCTCCTAACAAATCCCGAAGTCGAACCACCTTGTCTTGTTTTCTCAAAGAAAAAGTGTACCCGATACGGAAAACACCCGTTCACTTCCTCCGGTATGCGGCCGGCACGGAAGGAATGAGGATATTAGCGACTGAGATGTTGTGCTTGCTTGGAAACGGCGGCATCTTGGTTTCTAATAAAAATTCCCAACCGTCCCCGATGTCGACGTGTGGGACTAGGGGAGGCGGCCGTCCCCTTATGGGCATGTCGAGATCCACCGGCTTTTGCCTTACCGGGCGCCGTACATGTTAAATCATATTAAGAATGTCGGTTGGATTTTTTTGCCAGTCCTCAGCGCTCGCACAGGGGTCGACGTAACGTCTGTCGCCGAATCGAGTAAATGTCCGCGGCTTTTCAGTGGTGGAATGTCGCAAGAAGAGGTCGTACAAGGAGACGGACGGTCGGTCGTCCGATGCCGGTGATAATTGTGGATGCCGTAAGAGTCGTTTAAATTAAGTTGAACGAGGGAGATGCGAGCGATAAGAACTTACAGAAACATTTAGAAATATTTAAATCTACCTACGCAATACTTGTAGCAATTAACTAATACTTCTGCTACTTGATGATAATGAAAAGATGCGTACCTATGATACCCTTTTGTATATACAGCGTTTAAATACAGTGGACCCCCGGTAATCAGGCCCCTGGCTAATCTGGCGCCCCCTGTAATCCGACATGTCTATTATTATTGAATACATACTTTTTTGACAATCATCGCTAATGTAGATAATGCATGATGATTGAACAGGTTACAACTTGTACGCGCCACCACTATTGTGCTCGACGCGTAGGTATTGTTTTAATTCTGATTGCTTAGTTTGAATTTGACTACATGTGATAGCGGTGCGGCCTAGCGTGCGTTCATTGTTTACTGTTTATTCATTGTGTATTACGTATACGTACCTAGTACATAATGTCGTCACGAGCCCAGAAGCGAAAGCACAAAACACTGACAATTAAAGAAAAATGTGATATTTTAGACAGCTTAAATCGTAATGAATCTTTCAGTAGTTTAGCAAGTGAACACGGCGTAGGCCGATCTACAATTTATGACATTAAAAAAAATCACGAGAAAATTAAAAACTTCAACTACTGACTGTGGGCCAGGCAAGAGGCAGACACTCAAGAAAGCTGAACATCCAGAAGTGGAAGAAGCTTTGTACATGTGGCTTCTTCAGGAAAGAAATAGACATGCGCCCATTTCGGGACCCATGTTGGCCATGAAAGCTAAGTTTTTTTATAAGGAAATAATAAAAAAAGATGATTTTGTGGCTAGCAAGGGATGGCTAGAACGTTTCAAAAGTCGTCATGGCATACATTTAATGACTATTACAGGAGAGAAACTTTCTAATGATGCCACCTGCATAGAGCCATTTAAATTAAGATTTTTGCAAAAGGTGAAAGCTTTAAATCTTAACCCGTCACAGGTCACACAGGTGTACAATGCAGACGAATCAGGGTTTTTTTTGGCGTGTGATACCAAACAAAACTTTCGTTTCCTATAACCAAAAATCCGTACCTGGACGAAAAGTAAGTAAAGAGCGTGTAACCATACTACCATGTACTAATGCTGCGGGTACACACGCGCTAAAGATGGTGGTCGTTGGAAAATCTAATAAACCACGTGCATTCAAAAACATTGATTTACCTGTACACTATTATGGTAAAAAAAAGTGCGTGGATGACAAAAGACCTTTTCAAAAAGTGGTTTGATGAATGCTTCGCACCGGAAGTTAGAAAATGGTTGAAAGATCATAATTTTCCTCAAAAAGCGTTATTGCTTATTGATAACGCTCCCGGTCATCCGTCTGAAGAACTGACAACTGAGGATAAATGCATCACTGCGATGTTTCTTCCGCCAAACTGCACTGCACTGATTCAACCAATGGATCAGCATATCATTCAGTTTGTCAAGCAAGATTATAAGAAAAACCTACTTCTGAGAGCCGTATCAAAAGATCAGCCAATAGAAAAAACTTTAAAAGAATTTAATATGAAAGACTTGGTTTTTGCTCTTTGTCAATCGTGGAATGCATTACCTTCATCAACTATTACATCGTCTTGGAAAAATTTATGGCCGGATCTAGTCGCTAGTCCTAGCAACGATCCACAAATCAGTGTAACATCGGAAATAATAGAGCAAGTTGCTGCTGAAACACAGATAAGTCCGCAAGATTTGGAAATCTGGTGCCGTCGAATGGATAAGGAGGAAAATATTTTTTATGATATGTATGACGAAGAGATTATAAAAGAGATTTCTAGTAATACAACAATAAATCAGGAAGATGACGACGACGTAATTGCAACTACTCCGCAAGTGACAGCACAAGATGCAATTAACGCCTTTGAACTGGGTTTGCAATGGGCTGAAGAGAATGGTGCATCCTACAACGAACTTTTACTTTTGAGAAGACTGAGGGACAAAGCTTTGGTCTCGCGTTTCAACAATGTTAAACAAAAAAAATTGATGAATATTTTCATGCTTCATAAATTGATTGATTCATATCATGATTTTTATTCACAATTTTTGATTATTTTATTATGTACATTTGTTTGTACACAATTATTTCCTAATGTAAAGTTATTATTTTTTGTAAGTTCTATAACATTAATGACGTCAATTTTATAATAAAACATAAGCCCTCTATTGTGTTGTCTAATTTACTAACATCAATTCGACATACATAATGAAGTATGATTTGTACTTCAGAGTATAACATATAGAGTCTTATCATTGGATTTGTGATTTGTCGGATTACAAGGTACTCTTTTGTAAAAAATTGTATGGGGGTCTTAGGTAATACTCTATAATCCGACAAATTCGATAGTTCGACACTGACCTGCAAAACGTTTGCCGGATTACCGGGGGTCCACTGTAATATCGCAATGTCCTTATTTTGGGTGATTTTTAATATTCCATATTAAAATAATAGAAACAAATCATATTACAAATCTCTCTGGTTTTACATTTGTTTATAATTTGATCTAATTTTAGATCTAACCCGTAGTAATTTCAATAATTATTATTTTGTACTTGGTACAGACTTCTATCTTGGACAAATCTAAATCTTGGACAAAATTAGTGCATCAGTGAAACTTCACATTATAATTTTTATTTTTCGAATATTTAAAACATAGTACCTACGTGATATAATTTAATGATTTCAACTAATGTTTAACAAGTTAGAATGGTATTATCGGGGAAAAACATGAATAAATAAGAGAAATAAACAATAATGGTCAAATGCAATGAAAACGAAAATTGGAGGTGAAATTAAAATGTAAGAATTTTAATTCAGTAGCCTATTCGTTTGGGCCTGCTATAGATCAAGTGGTGAATGGTTTCTCGAGGAACATTCTCCCATTTGACAAGAACGACTTGTTTGAGTTCCCTAAGAGTCAATAGGGCAGTTATGTGGCGCCTAACTAAAATCGTTTTAGTGCATTGCATAGATGCTCTATGATGCTCATCTCTGGGCTTCTTGGTGGCCAGTACATAGTTGGAATATTCACAAATCGAGGGTAGTCCAGTAGGTACCTCTCTAGCAACATGGGGCAGAGCGTTATTTTGCATAAGAATAAAACTGTCCCCGACAAACGGGGCAAAAGGCATCATATATTCTTCTAAGATGTTTTCGACGTAGAAATGTGCATTTATGGATCTCCCCCGTATAGGAACCAAATCCGTGCCACCATCGAAACAAATTCCTGAAGAAAATGACAAAAGGGGCTCTAAGAACATGTATTATAAACGGACAAGTACGAATATTTCCAAATTTTAGTAGTTTCTAGTTCTGATATTAGCAAGAGGCGTGTAGGCGTAGATAAAATTTTATATAATTTTTATAAATGGATATATACGAGGGTCATTCAAATATAAACGAGCCTTTGGCAACTGAGAGCAAAAAAGGAGTTATACAGTGATGCAGAGCATTAGGCGCGGTAGTGGGGATCTCCTAGGAGGGATTCGTGGCCAAACCGGCCACTCAACATCAGTTCGTTAGTTGTCTTTACGATGAGCGAGAATGCGGTACACCCTGAGTTGCACAACGCATCGTAATAAGATTTCTTACGAACGAAGGTGTTAAACCGGCCGAAATTTGGACACGATTACGAGCACAATTCGAGGAAAGAACACTTTCATGGGTGAGAGTGAAAGCCTGGTGTGCAGAGTTCAAGAAAGGGCGTAAACAAGTCGAAAGCCTGAGTCACGCAAGACGGCCCCGCACCAGCATCACGCCAGAAAGCATTACAGCTGTTCGGGACCTTATTGACGGCGATCGTCGAATCACGGTAGCAGACATCAATGAAAAATTGAAGATCAACATTGGAAGTATACACTCCATCCGACACAAGCTGGAATTCCGAAAAGTGTCAGCACTGTGGGTTCCACGTCTTCTTAATGCAGATCAGAAAAATGCGAGAGTTCAAGTTTCTCAAATGCTTCTCGCTCGTTTTCAAGATGAAGGGGGCAATTTTTTGCAACGAATAGTGACCTGTGATGAAACTTGGGTTCACCACTACACCCCCGAGTCGAAAAAAGCAAGTATGGAGTGGAGGCAGAAGGGGGAGGCAGCACCGACAAAAGCCAAAACTCGCTTATCGGCTGGGAAGGTAATGGCGTCGGTTTTCTGGGATTGTGAAGGAGTTTTACTGCTTGACTTTCTCCATGATCGTCGTACAATAAACGCTGCCTACTACTGTGACCTTTTGGACCAGGTTCGAAGTGTATATCGGTCGAAACGGCGCCGTCGGCCTATCCGAAACGTTCTGCTCTTGCACGACAATGCAAGACCGCACATTGCTGGTCAAACCACCGAGAAATTGGCTCAAATGCACTGGACTGCCCTTGAACACTCTACCTACAGTCCCGACCTTTCACCATGTGATTTCTACATGTTTGGGCCGCTCACGGAAGCGCTTGGCGGGGAGCGCTTTTAGAATGATCAGCAGGTTGAGGAGTTCGTGCGCAACTGGATGAATACCCGTCCTAAGTCTTTCTTCGAAAACGGCATAAAAAACTGCCTGTTCGATGGGAAAAATGCATAGCGAAAGAGGGAAACTATGTAGAAAAATGATGTAAAATGATGTTTTGAAAAATAATGTAAAATAAATTTTTTTAAGCAAAAGGCTCGTTTATATTTGAATGACCCTCGTATTTGTATATGAAATAAAATGTCACACTTTATTCATAACTGGTTTAAATAAAAAAATATCCCGGTCTACTTTAAAGAATCTCGCGAATAATCAGAAGAGAATAAAATATACCACGATCAGAAAGAGTGTGGGAAACGAAGTTTTAAAATGCATTTCACCGGTCTCTTACTCACCGGAATAGCATGCGTCACGATTAAATCGAAGAGGCAGTTCCAGTAATATAAAATTCAGCTTTAAATATTTCATTCCGAATTAATTTAATTCAACGTTAATAACGAATGAAATTAATTAACGTGCCTTACGGCGACATCGGCTGGTATCTACCTTGTGTTTAATTGATGTACAATTAATAAAATTGATGGTAATTTTCTCTGGTTCAGTGCGTATCTATAAGTTTAGTTAAAATTGAACATTTATGATAGTAGGTTATGGATTTTATTCATTCCATAACGGGCGATCTCTTCGATATTTATGATCAGAAAAAAGTCGATCGAATGGGAATAGTTCTTTATGGTGAGAAGTAGGAAAGTGATACTTTTTTCCCACGGGTACATTTCCATTGTTTATTGTATTGACCTGAAAATTCGAGATCGTATGGTTGAACGGATGACCACTTAGTTCCAGAGTGGCGCTGCTGCAGACTTGCAACAGGCACAATAATATAATTTGAAAGTGTATTAAAATATACATTATCTTGCACACGACTTTCCGACACTTTAATTACTTTGTATTAATGGTAGAACTGGGTGATCAATGTTGTGATACTGTCAAAATTAAACACAATCAGATAAAACAGGTTAGAACCTGCTTTAAATCTACTATTGTTGTATATATCAAGAGATGGGAAAATATTTACCAAAACACTATTAGTGTATCCTAGGGAACAAATAGAAGTCGCACGGGACGAGACCAGGTGAATATAGAGGTTAAACAATCGGTGTCAAGTGATTTTTCGCCAAAAACTACCTTACCGACAGTGCTATGTGGGCAGTGATGTCACAGTGGAGGAATTTATCACCTAAGGCCTACAATTCGGGACATTTTTGTTTCATTCTGGCACATAAGCTTTTCAGAACTTCCAGGTTCCTTTTTGGTCGATAAAACAAATCAACATTATTTTCACATTTGATTTCACCATTCAAACTTTTTTGGTCTTGGTGAATGAAGAGCCTTCCACTAAGACGATTGTTCTTTTGTCTCCGGGTCGTATCCATAGTATCTCGATTCGTCCCCAGTGATCGCTTCTGAGAAGAAAAAAAATCGGGATAATTTTGAAGTTGTTCGTTCAACTAGCAAGCCTTCAAGTGACTGCTTTGTTGGTCATTGAAAAGCAAACAGGGGACAACTTGCGGTCAGTTTTATGATCGCAAAATCTTCCAACATAATTCGTTGAATGGATTTCCATGAAAACTCTGTCATTTCCACGAGCTGGTCGATCTTCTCGAATTCGGTTGACGTTTTCATCAGTGCAGCTCGTCGGCGATCTTCCAGATCGGGGCTGGTCGTCCATCGACATTTCTCCTTTTTTGAATCGGAAAAACCAATCGTAGAGTTGGGTTTTTTGCCTAGAGCTTCTTCTTTGTAAGCCTCTTCGACCATGATAACAGTTTCTGTCACAGTTTTTTTTTTATAGGAAGCAGAACTTTACTGCCCTATGAAAACGTCAAACTCGTCAAAGGAACTTTGGGAGAACGAACGATAACCACAGAACGTTTCTTGGTAGCATCCCGCTATTGACTGGGCAGGGTCTACTCTGTACACTTCTAGCGCCAGAGGGCGCGATCTATCACTTCTGGCTCCCGCCACAGATGCAGTCCGTTTTTTTCTTGGGCTCTCCTTCATATAGTGATCATAAAGGAAACAAAAATCACCTTCGCAACTTAATCCCTTTCTGTATACTTTTTTCTCTAGTTCAAATATATTTAATTTAGATAGTATTTTAAAATTGTTTATCTTCACCAGTGAAAGGTGTGATGATTCACATAATTCATATTCAACCGATCTGTTTACTGTTCTATCCACTTGGAAAAACTGCTTGTATCCAGTTTCACCTTAAAACTTGTTTGTTAACTGAACTTTGCAATAATACCATCAATATCTGTAATAATATTATTAACACCGACTTAGTTTTTCACAAAGCACTATACACTACACTCGACGCGCGTTTCGCCAACAAAGTTGGCATCATCTGGAGATGATTAAAACTCAGTTTTAATCATTTGCTGGCGAAACGCGTGTCGAGTGTAGTGTTTTGGTGTTTTATGGAAAACTAAGTCAGTGTTATCTTCACGCCAACGGTTCCGACCTACTCCAGTAATAACATATTTCAAGTTTGTTATTATTATTATTATGTTCTTTACTCAGTTACTAACAAGTTGTGTTAATAGTATCACATAAGTAGAGCATGCCTAAATATAATTTAATGCCACGTCATTTTCTAGATTCTCTTTGGCATTTTTCTCTAAGGGATTTCCCATTTGGTCACGTAAACAGCTATTTTCGAATTACTGCTAGTTCTCAGAGTAAATAGGAACCGGTTTCCAGTCAGACGCTTATTATAACACCATCTGTTCTTACGATTCATTAATTGCACTTCCCACTTAATTCGTCAGGCACATCTTGCAAATCCACCCCCCTGCTGTAATCCCCGTCGTATTGACATTAATACCGCGCCAAACAATTAATTTCCCAAAATCCATCACGCCGATCGCGCCCCTAAGCGACAGCGGCCGGGTAGATTGCGAGTGGAACTGCGTTTAATTCTCCCAGCTAACTAATGTCACTTTTTGCGGGCAAAAACAAGTTGTACAGTGTCAGATTATCCATCACTGTCTCGGTCGTTGACAGTTGGCCCGTCCGTCTGGACGTCCGGAGCCCGGTCATCGGATCAAATTGCAATTAAATCCGCGGCAGTCGATGCGATTGTGTCTTATCATGTCGGAGCGATACATCAAAATATCGACAGGGACGCGCGAAGAGAGAAAGAGAGAGAGAGAGAGAGAGAAGAAAATTGGCTGTTATTGAATTATTCGCGATGTTTCTGACTAAGCCTGCCCGGTAAATTGGCTGTGGCGATAGTGAACTGAGAATGTCAGGCATAAATGACAAGCTTTCACTTTTTTGTTATATATCATTCTTTGGAAGAGTGGGGGAATTAATTCATGTAGGTACAGTTTAAGTTCTAAACTGAACTCAAGTTCTCCTAGATTCTCCTGAAAGTCTTCAAAAGCATTTACAATGGCCGTTTAGTTAAAATTTTACCGAAATAGTTACGTTTTAACATTCACTACTATTTAAGTATGTATTTGTTATTAGTAATTCTATTTTGTCGTCTCCGGGTATATCTGTTGTCTTGTTAACAAGCCACGTGGAGTATCCTTATTCGATAGATGACACAAAACTTGTGGAATCCATAAAAAATATCTAGCATATAAGATTATTACAGTTTTCAACTTCTGACTAAGCGCATCTCTTTGCCGTATCAAATGTTCACGAAATATATGAAGATTGTCACAACTGTAACTAGACTTGCATTCCACAGTATGTATCTAATGTTTCGATTTTGATTTTCACGAGTCCGTGCCCATTTATGACGGTATTGCACATGTCTAGGTGTTAAGAGCGCTTTTGGCCTTCATCCCGATATTTGTATATTGTATTCGTCCAATCTTCGGCTTAATAAGTTCCCAGATACTTGTATTATCCACTGTGCGAGTCTATCTAGAGCACGCCGAAGTGTATCACGGAGCTTATTCATTGCACGCGATCGGCCATGCTCAAGCAAATCATCGACTGTGCCAGTTTTACGTGAACTTTCTTATCTAATTCTTAACCAATACAGTCAATTTTTGTATATAATGGAAGGCCAGTGCCTACAATAATTGAGGTCGACGAGGTTGTATGCATAAATACACTGTCTCGAACTGGATCGCACAATAAAGGTAATATTACACTAATAATAAATAAAAGCTTTATCTCTGGCTCAATTTTGTTTATATTGTTAGCCGAGAACGTCTCTTTTGGTTGCGCCACGCTTACTTATATTTTAGGCTCGTTTTATAAATAATCCCCTACAAGCTCTTGTACACAGTGTATATTTCTATGCACTATAAGAAATCAACTTGACATCTGTTCCTTTAATGCCATCGAAACGGTTGGTTAATTAAGAGCTTCCTAGGCAATCTTTCTGTTCTATTTTCTATTGTATAAAAGCTGATAAACGGAGCTATTACAGCTAGGTTGCTGATACTGAGCTCTTGTATAGTATATATCATAAATACATGTACCTTTGTACTTCATAATATTTTAAGTATAAGCGAACTATATTATAGATAAACGACCCATACTCTAAGGGATGGTGTATGTTAGCCTACCTCTAAATAAGGCGATTCGAGGTCTACAGCGATCAGACGACTGATGAGCAGTAGCACTGCTCGGCGTCAATATTTCAGTCATTATTCGGCGTTAGGATAGGCGCGCTTCATAACAGAGATATGAAGCAAAAGATACATGAATTTACGATATTGTATTCGAAATGGTGTAGGTAATCCCTTCAAATTAAGACCAGAAGTTAAGGTGAACAGTAATTTCACTTCACATAAGTATCAAATATTTTGATGTAGCACTTATTATTTTAGTACTTGATTCTCTTTAGTTGCTGGATTAGTTGCTGGATTAGTTGCTGGATTTTATTCACTTCTTGGACTTTTTAGTTTAATTTAGTTTAATCGCTTTCTTATTTAATTGACTATCCTTTACGACTTCTATCTCCTTCTATCCTCTACGACTCACTATCGATTTCGCTTAGATTCCAATTTAGTGCAACACTCCGTACAAGTATTCACCTAGTAATTGGTGGCTTTGGGGGACTTCTCGCCTTATTTCAGAGCGACAGAGCTTTATTTAGTATGCGAGTAAACGTAAATAACGGAGGGATTGTTCATCTTTTACATAAAGCTTGCCTAAGTTTTTATAGATCTTAGTGCTGCTCCGGGCCTTCTCCAAATTATTTGTATGAGGCAACTATTCTCGTTTTTTTTTTTGGTGCCCCCTCGTATAATCCTGTTGAAATAATTGTGGTATGATTTGTCAAGTGATATTAACGTTCAAAATGTGTTATTCATTCTAGAGATAAAATAATAAGTAACTGCAAGTTTGAAAATTAAAATGAAAGATCAATAATGGTTCTAAAGAAAGAAAATCCAAATTAAAGTAACTGAAATGCCCACAAATTTGGCGCTCTTTCTGACACCATCAAAACCATTTTGCGTAATTTCTAGAGTAAACGGGCCTAATTTCAAAATAGAAAATGTTTAAGCAGATTGTATCTGTTCTCAAATTCTATGCAAACTAGCAGACCACTTCCGAAAATATGTAGATGCAGATGAGAAGAGAAGAGATATATTTTATTTTGTCTTAATAATAAAAAAAAGAGTACGCATATGTCCTCTGTTTTTACTTTTTTGCACTCAACTATACCAGAGCAGAAAAGTAATGTAATCGTCTAAAAATTTTTTTTCTAACGTTCATTTGTCATTTTTCGGTCTAAAAACAAAAAAAAGCTGATTTTTAAACAAGTTTATGTGTGCGTATGTCGTTGTCGTCGCCATTAAAATTTCTTGTTAGCACGATAACTCAACTAAATCGTGTCGGATCGATCGGGTTTTGACTGATTCTGATCGGAGAGGTCTCCCAGACGACACTTATGGATTTTGATGTGGACAGAACACACTCTACCACGTTCATGGGTCATGAGAAAGCACAATGGTGGACTATTTAAGACATTTTTTTTTGTTAGCACGATCACTCAATTAAATAGTGTCGGATCGATCGGGTTTCGACTGATTCTAATTAGGGACGTCTACCAGACGACATCTATTGATTTTGAGGTGGATAGAACACCCCCACCTTGTCCATGGGTCATGAGAAAGCACGATGGTGGATTATTTGAGATTTTTTTTTTGTTAGCACGACCACTCAATTAAATCGTGTCGGATCGATCGGGTTTCGACTGATTCTGATTAGGGACGTATATCAGACGACACCTATTGATCTTGAGGTGGATAGAACACTCTACCGTGTTCATGGATCATGAGAAAGCACACTGGTGGACTATCAGCAACTTTTTTTGCTAGCACGATCACTCAATTAAATCGTGTCGGATCGATCGGATTTCGACTGATTCTGATTAAAGACGTCTATCAGACGACATCTATTGATTTTGAGGTGCATAGGACACACCCCACCCTGTCCATGAGTTATGAGAAAGAACGATGGTGGACTATTTGAAACCATAAAAAGGAAACCATAAAACATATGGTTTCTATAATGCATAAAACATATTCTGCATTTATGTATTGGTTTATTTCTTCTTGGCCATTCAATTTCGAGATAAAGATGTTCTACGTGCGGAAAAGTCCGTTTTAAGGTTTTGAAACTGTTTATTTTTTTATTTCATTTTGAAGTCCGGAATTTTACATTTCCCCGAACTGGTCGTCGCCACCAGGCGATATAGCTATTAGATCGGGCGACGAAATATAGTAGTTAAAAACACGACTGGAGCTGATTAATCATCCGGTACCATTATGTACCTCACGCCTCGGCACCTGAGCCCAAACAGTTCCACTGAAATACCACTCATAAAAGTGATTAACACTAATCTGATGATTAATGATCGACCACTAGATCAGCCCAACTTAAACAGAACCGTCCTTGAACAATCGGCGAAGAGGAAACACGAAGAGAAAGGCCTCCACGACCGCAAACAAAAAACGAAAAGTCGACTACGAGACTCCATCGGCCCGAACCGTATCTGCGATGGGATTATATCCGAGACGTTTAGAAAAAAACCGCGCGAGATGTCCCGGATGCCCGAGCATACCTGACAAATAAACCATGCACTTTTCCGAGAACCGTCAGGTTTTTATTCGAAGCACTACATCTGAGATGGCCTTGAGATGTAGCAATATTATGATAATAGCCCAGCGAATTGCTCGGGGTTAAATCGTACGCAGATAATCATCTGTGTCCGGTCGTATGCATGACGAGAGAAATGAAATTGCATCTTTAAGCCTTTAGTCTACAGGGTGTACCGCGGTAAATCCTCGATGCTCAAGAAACTTTCTAAACCTCCAAAGCTGGGGCTGGGAAGTTATACCGTGATGTTTCCTTTTGTAAATAGTTTAGTGAAACATAGTTAGCGTAAAACTTCGAATAAGGTACTGGAAAATATTCCTCGCGATATTTAAATCTGTAGTTGTGCTACAACCTACATCCCTTACTATTTGCGAGCAGTAGTCTAATCTAGGCCTACCTCTGCCTTTCTTCACTCCTATTTCTGCCTCCAAAATATCGCGGATTATTTCCCCATGTCTCAGCAAGTGGCCTACCATTCTATCTCTTCTCTTCTTTATGTTTTTCCACATACTTCTTTTCTCGCCGACTTTCTCCAATACTTCTTCGTTTCTAACCCTATCAGTCCATGGTATTTTCATCATTCTTCTGTAACACCACATCTCAAAAGCTTCTAATTTCTTCCTACTTGCTTCCCCTACCGTCCAGGTTTCGCAACCGTATAGTGCGTGCTCCATACATATGTTTTCAAAAATCTCTTCCTTGTTGCTAAGTTTATTACCTCCGAGCATAAAAGTGCTTTCTTTTTATTAAAAGCTACTCGACCCTGCGCTATTCTTTGTTTTATGTCTTTATCGCTTCTTCCATCCCAATTTATTTTACTTCCTAAATAAGTGAAGTGTTTAACTTCCTCCAATCTTTCATTATTAATTTGTACTTTCGTTTTTGCTCTGCTTTCGCGCCCTCTGCACACTAACCCTTTAGTTTTGTTTTTATTCACCCTCATTCCGTATTCTTCTGTCAACACTGCCTCCATTTCGTTCAATGCTGATTCTAATTCTTCCTTACTAGATGCTAATAATGCTATATCATCCGCGAATCTCAGCATTTTTAGTTTCTGTCCCTGTACTTTAATCCCGAAATCCACTCTATCTTTTACCACATTAATCGCCTCTTCGATGTACAGATTAAAAATTAGTGGTGATAGGTACATCCTTGTCTTACTCCTTTCCTAATACCTACTTCCCTTTTTTCCCCTTCTACTTCTATAACAGCAGTTTGCTCTTTGTATAGATTGTGTACTACTCTCCTATCTCTATACTTCATTCCTGCGCTCTTTAGTATCTCGAACATTTTTTCCCATCTTACGTTATCAAAAGCTTTTTCTAAATCTACAAATCCTATATAAGCGTTCTTTCCTTTTTTTATTGTTTTCTCTAACATTACTCTTAGCGCGAGAATAGCTTCCCGAGTTCCCCTATTTCGCCTAAACCCGAATTGGTCTTCTCTTAGTATTTCCTCCGCTCTATTTTCCATCCTCTCCTGCACTATTCTGGTTAAGATTTATGGGAGGTTAGGCTAATCGTTCTAAAGTTCTCGCATTTGTCGGCTCCTCTCTTTTTCGGTATAGTAACGATAATGTTCCTCTTATAATCCTCCGGCATCTCGCCCGTTTCGTATATGTATTTTACCAGTTCAAACATCCTATTTACTACTTTCTGTCCCGCACATTTCCAAATTTCCGCCTGTATTTTATCTACACCCGGCGCTCTATTGTTCTTTAGCCCCCTTAGTGCTATTTCAAATTCCTCTCTCAATATAGGTTTTCCTACATCTTCCCTATCGATGCTTAGATTCTTCCTCTAATATCTCTCCTAATTCCTGACCCTCGTATAAATTTCCTTAGTACTGCTTCCATCTATCCACTTTCTCCTCTCTTCCGATCAGTATGTCCCCCGATTAACTCCTAACGTTTCTACTTATTGTTCCTATATCCCTGAAGTTATGACATCTGATGTAAAAACTATTACAATATTATCAAATATTACAAAGGGTTTCGAAATTTCCTTGCATATACCAGATATGTAAATATGAAACAGGAATTTCTTGTATAGAAAATACACGTTTATTGTATCAAAATGATAAAGAATATTTTATTCCAAGTATTGCCCATTGCTAACTATATATTTTTCTTATCTCTCTGACAATTTGTGGATTCCATGCCAAAAAAAATCTTGCTCTTTTGAGGCAAACCATTCATCGAGCCATTTTCGTAAGCAGTGAAGCCCTGCTCAGCAAGTACGTGTCCCATCGATGCAAATAAGTAGTATTCGGACGGAGTCAAGTCTGGTGAGTAAGTCGCATGCGAAAGTATTTTCCAACTAAACGCCTCAATTATTTCCTTGACTGTTTTTGCTGTGTGTGATGGTGCATTATCATGAATCAAAATCACTTTGCGTTGCCTTTTTTGATATTCTAGTCGTTTCTCATGCAAAGCTTGATTCAAATCGACCATTTGTTATCGGTAGCGTTCAGTATTAACGGTTTGGCCAGGTTTTAGCAGCTCCTACTAGATCACATCCTTCTGATCCCACCAAACAGACCATTGTCCGCTATGTCTTCCGTCCATAGCGATTTGGCCTTGCAGTCGATGTCAATGGTTCGCCTGGAGTTATCCATGATCTTTTACACTTAGGATTCTCAAAACATATCCACTTTTCATCGCCAGTCACAATTCGATGGAGAAATGACTTTTTGTATCTGGCGAGCAGCATTTCGCAAACGGTTTTTCGGTTTTCCTGCTATCTTTCATTCAGTTCATGTGGAGCCCATTTTTCCATCTTTTGGATCTTTCCCATGGCTTTCAAACGTATGGAGACGGCTTCTCGTGTCACATTTAATTGATCCGCGAGTTCTTGATGCGTTTGAGCGTCATTCTCATCCAACAATGCTTGCAATTAGCTATCTTCAAACATTTTCGGTGGTCTTCCACGTTCTTCGTTTCTCACGTCAAAATTGCCACTTTTGAATCATTTAAACCACTCGAGGCACTGTGATTTACCAAGAGAATGCTCACCGTAAGCTTCGACAAGCATTCGATGCGATTCTGCAGCAGTTTTCTTCAAATGGTAACAAAAAATCAATGCTGTCCGCAAATCGTAGTTTCCATGCATAAAATTCGACATGTTCAACGCTATTAAAAACGACGTTGTATGAAACTTGTATTGTTGTGAGATAAAAACCTCTATCAGATGTCAAAACAAGAAAATGGCGTCAGTCAATGACGCGGTATGATGGTAACTACATTAGCAGCTAGGCCATCTATGGGCAAATTCCAGTTTCATATTCACATACCTGGTATATAACTGGAGTTCCATATTAATAAAATATGTAAATTTAATCCAAGTGATTATGATTTCGACTATCACCGAACTGAAGGGACAAATTGTCAAAATTTTAATCGTCGATTTTGGTTCAATCTGAATGTGGTCCAAGGTTCGAAATGAAGTCTCTCCGGCAATGAGACGACGCCCTGTAAGGATTGCGACACAATTAACCGCGAGGCGTTTCCCTTTTTTACGGACCGCGATCGTATTCAAGGATGGCCGTAATAATTCGCGAGGAAAAAGCGAGAAGATTGCCGCGTCGTAATTGCGTATAATTAATTTTAAGAATTTATTTACAGATGTTTCAGGAGGTCGGGGGAGACGTATTCGCGAAATGGCGTGGGAAGCGTGGTGTGTTTATTTAAAGTGTAATTGTATAATTACATCAACGGAATATTTTTTGCTACTCAAAGCCCCCAACTACTGAGTTATGAACACGCGGATCATATGGGGGATATGGGAAATTTCACTTATACGAAGTATTTTGGATTTAAGAAGGGGGTTCCGAGAGGTGTTTCCTTTATTCCAAAATTACCAACACCACTACTACTCACGCATCCCCAAACTATCATAGATATTCCCCCGTGCTTCACTGTCGCTTTTAAATATTGCAATTTCAATTCCGTGTTGATTTTTCTCCACACAAATTTGCGTCCGTCAGAGCCGAAACAATTGAGCTAATTTCATCCGAAATTATAACTTGTCTCTAAAACTCCATATTAAAATATTTTTTTTGCAAATGTCAACACTTCGTCTATTAATTTTGTTAATAAATGGTTTCTTTTGTGCTACTCTACTGTGAAATTCGTTCCTTCTCAATGCTCTACGGCATGTTTCGGAACTAGCAGTTTTATCAAAGCTTCTTAGTACATTTTTTGTTAATTGAGGAGCCGAAATATAGGGCTGTTCCTCATTTATTAAGTATAGTTCTTCACATTCTGTTAAAATCCTCCACCTTCCCGTTTTGTATTTGCGATTTATTACTGCCCCTTCTCTTTGTATTTTTTTTTTTAACAATGTACTGTATAGTGGCCATTTTTCTATTGGTTTTTCAATTTTACTGTATGACTCCATCCTTATACCACTGAAATACTTGTTCTCGTTCCTTTACTGTAGTTTCGCACTTTTTACGTCCCATGTTGACAGATTTATGCATATTATGACAAACTAGCCTAACTACGTACTTGTGGGGATTCCCAGCTAACCAGAGACTAGTTCTAAGATCCGTTGGTAGATGGTATTGCCCAATAAGTTGACTCTAAGTAGCCGTACGAATGTGACTTTCCTGACCCATAACTTTTAAACAAATGAAAGTCAACTCTGCAATAGTATATTTATTGTCTCCGATTTTTTTATATGTATTGTTCTAATATGGAAGTAATCACCAGCGTACACTATAATGCAGAATATGCAAAGTATGTAGAAAATATTATACAACGCCATTGTTATTATCGCCAAAGGTACGAATAGTTTTGAACACTGTAAGTGTTTAGATAAGTATTGAAGATGTTTCGGATCATAAATTACATTTCGGAAAAATAACAGTGATTTCGTAAAGTAATGCATAAATTCGTTCAAAACTTAAGGAATTACTTTTGGGTAGGGTACGAAAAAAATGTGCCCTTTCATATTCCGTAATAAAAACGGGGTTTCCATTAAAAAAAATATCGATGACATCAAACCTCTTACACAAGTCACCCTGTATGTATTACTATTTTGAAAAATGCGCAACTAAAAATAAAAGTTTACTAATGCAAAAGTTTTTCCCAAAAATTATTCCTTGGATTTTTAATGGACTTATTCATTACTTTAGGAAAACACTGTATAGAACTAGACTAAACCTACTAGACGAAATTTATATCATGATGAAATATGTGAATTTCAAGTTTATGTTTTTTTTCGCTTCGTATAGCAAAATATCACATTCTAGGCTAGATACACAAGTAACTATTTCACAAGTAATATACTAATCATACATGTAATTATCAAACATCTGTGTGCTTTTTTTTTTAGTTTACTAAATATAGACACGAATAAATTACAAACCATCATAGGCGTAATACTAGATGAACGTGAACATTTTTTTATATGTATTATAAATTTGCCGTTCACTTGTTATTAATGTATGACGGGAGATAATTTAAATTGTATGTTAACTTAAGAATGGTACGCATGACAAGACTTAAAGCAAAGCATGCATCTCAAAACTGTGTCAAATTGAGTTTACAAACGAATTTGTGCAGGACGGGTATTGTAATAGTCATACACAGTTATTCCCAAAAGTATTCGGACCCAAGTGATTGCGTTCTTTAGTATGGTTAGATGCAGTTTAAATGGAATAAATACTAAAAATGTATGAATTTAATATTTTGTGCGATATCCCTTCTTATCTTATTAGTCCAATCAATCTGTCTGAGCCCCTATGTTAAATGGTCGCTAATTGTAAACAGCAAAAAAAAATTGAGCATATAGAAAATAAAATTTCAAGAAACTTACAGTGTTTTGCTCTCAAAATGGCGGCCGCTAACATAACCTAAAAAATTCGCAAAAGTCAAAAAACGGGTTTCCACGAATAAAAAAGAAAGTTGTGCTTGGATTGGAAAAAGTTAAATGGGAAAGTTGTAGATAATGAAAAAATCTTACGATTAAATTTTTGTGAGTACGAACCGATGCATTACTTTTCGAGATATATCGAAAAAACCGTTGAAAATTGCGTTTTTTTATTTTGCTCTAAAAATAACAATATTTGATGAAAACATTTAATAATTTCAGAAAATGTAGTCATAAGTGAGATGAAAACAATCGTTTTTGTACAATTCCAAAATATTTTTTTTCAAAGTTACAGCTGTTTTCGTAAAAAAAAGGTATTTTCGTAAAACGGCCGTTTCCATCAAAACGGATGGTCATACATACTTGTTCGAGGGCTTATTTTCTTCATTAGGAGTTGTATTACAAATATGTTTTCAGCAAAAATTCATTTTTTTAATTTTTTATATAAAAAATCGCGTTTGAAAATGGCGTGATTTTCGTAGATCGGTTTTATTATTAGAATTTATTGCCAAAAAACCGATGTACGAACATTACGTCATTTTCAAACGCGATTTTTTATATAAAAAATTTAAAAAATCGATTTGTTGCTGAAAATATGTTTGTAGTACAACTCCTAACGAAGAAAATAATCCCTCGAACAAGTCTGTAGGACCATCCGTTTCGATGGAAAAGCCGTTTTACAAAAACGCCTTTTTTACGAAAACAGCTATAACTTTGAAAAAAAAATATATTTTGGAATTGTACAGAAACGATTATTTTCGTCTCACTTAGGACTACATTTTCTGAAATTATTAAACGCCTTCATCAAATATTGTTATTTTTAGAGCAAAAATAAGAAAACGCAATTTTCAACGGTTTTTTCGATATTTCTCAAAAAGTAATGAATCGATTCGAGCTCACAAAAATTGAATCGAAAGATTTGTTCATTATCTGCAATTTTCTCATTTAACTTTCTCCAATCCGAGCACAACTTTCCTATTTATTCGCGAAAAACCGGTTTTTTGACTTTTGCGAATTTTTTAGGTTATGTTAGCGGCCGCCATTTTGAGAGCAAAAAAGAGTAGTAGCATAAAATTAATCAATTTTTTGTCACTCTTGGTTCTGTTTTGCTCCATTCTTCTCGGATGAGTTTATCAGCTGTTTACGATTTGAAACGCTATGTTTTCTCTGATCTTGTCGGTAAAAATAATGACATTCACCAACAAGATCCTACGACAGTAGGATGTATAATAAAAAAAATACAAAGATGACAATATCATCGAAAATAAACCTCGATCAGGTAGGCCACGGTTATTGTCCAAGGGAGACGAAAATATGAAAAGAGAGATTAGTATAATTAAAAAAAATTGTTTCTAAGTTGCAAACCATGTTGAACAATTCGATAAGTTGTGAAACCGGGCGGAGAGTGTTTCGTAACAGAAATTTATATGGCCGAATTGCACGTAAAAATCTTTTCTCAAATGAGACCAAAATTAATGTTTTCGGTTCAGATGGTAAGCAAATTGTATGGAGAAAGCCGTGTACAGCCTTAAAAAGAGAACATATTCGACCGACTGTTAAACACGGTGGAAATTGGGTGATGTTATGGAGGTGTATGGCGACAAATAGGGTTGGTTCTTTACATGTAATAGACGGAATTATGGACAAATATATGTATTCAAATATTTTGAAAAATAATTTACAGGAAGAAAGTGTCATAAAATTGGCCCTTAAGGGGAATTACATTTTTAATAAGACTGTGACCCAAAACGTATGGCTTACATCGTAAGATAATGATTGCTATACAACACGCCTAAACGCCTCAACACACCTCCACAATCACCGGATTTAAATCCCATAGGACATTTGTGGGCATAACTGAAGTCTAGAGTGAGAAAACATAGCGTTTCAAATCGTTAACAGCTTATGAACTACGTACGGGAAGAATGGAGCAAAATAGAACCAAGCGTGACAAGAAACTTGGTTAATTCTATGCCACGATGGTTGCAAGTTGTATATACATATTAGGTAACAAGGGATATCCCACAAAATATTAAATTCATACATTTTTAGTATTTATTCCATTGAAACTGCATCTGTCCGAATACATTTGTGTGTGTATTTTATACATGACGCATTTTTTTGTTTGATATTATTTGTTATTAAATCGTTTTCATTTTATTACATATATATCTGAAAATATAGGGTGTCACTGTCATACTGTGTATAATTTGAATGCATTATTTTGCTTTGCTTAATTATAATTGTTACTAAATAACACCAATCCCATGTGTCCGAATATTTTTGGGTATGTATATTTTCTTTTTTAAAACGCTATTTTACGTAATGTTATGTGACATTTAAAATACCTGAAAACATAATTGTAAAAAATAGTATTTTTATATCGGTTCTTTTTATTTACTATACACAGAGTGGAGATAAAAAAAGTGCGGTCCATGTCCAAGATCCATATAAGTTCTTCCTTATAATCGATTGGAATGTTCCATTAGAAAATTCAATTTATTGAGCCAAATGTTTTAGATATTTTCTAGGATTTTGTATCATACGATGACATCATTAACAGCTTATTCTGTACCAACCGTTGGTTCATTCAACACCTTTTTTATTGGGGTATCAACCCAGTTTCGCAAAACACCAATACAATTTTAGGACACGCATCAAACTCGTTTGGTATTACTGCTAAGTCTACGAAGTGTTCTCGAACATTTTAAAAACAAAACGCTGCTGGTGTTCCAATAAGTAGCACTATCAATTTGAAAATATGTTTCAATCATCTACATTTAGTCATCTAGCATCCAGTAAAAATAAAACATCACCAGAAGTTCTTCACAAACAAATGACCGATGCGCGATGCTGGCTCTGCCAGAATCCAGGACAGGAACATTTGTGACCAGATAATTTTCGATGTCTAGGTCCTAGTAAAGTCCATTTGGGTCCTGTTGCGACCACATACGCACCATGCGAAAGGGTCGCGTCCCACTCACACAGATGTAGAAAAGCTGCAATTTTGACGAATCGCCATTAGCTATTTAACCCTAGCGTCATTTGTAAAAGACGGCCGGAGTCTTTATTGCGCACCCACCGTGAGGCGCACGTTTTAATGGCACTAAATCTTGCTTGGCCGCCGTTTTGCCAAAATGGGCCTGTCTATTTAAAAATCGCGTCCGCAGGGCGAGCATTACCATCGAAAACATGCCGCGCCTTTGTGTGCATCCGTAAAATGTTATTAACGACCGGCTGGAAAATAAATTATTATCAAATTTCGTCGAAGAGCGCAAGAGGCGCTGCATGAATTGAAAGGGGTATTTATGGCGATGAAATATTAATTGTATAGCTGATGACTGGGCGATAAATATTTGAAAGATAATAGTAATAATTGTTGTGGCATAAAGGTTGGCATAAAGTAAAAAGAAAAAAAAAATACATCAATAAATAAACAGTTTTAAAACCTTAAAACGGACTTTTCCGCACGCAGAACCTCTATCTCGAAATTGAGTCGCCGAAAAAAATAAACCAACACATAAATGCAGAGTATGCGACAGTTTTACTTTTTTCAAATAGTCCACCATCGTGCTTTCTCATGACCCATGAACAGGGTGGAGTGTGTCCTATCCACCTCAAAATCAATAGATGTCGTCTGGTAGACGTCCCTAACCAGAATCAGTCGAAACCAGATCGATTCGACACGATTTAATTGAGTGATTGCGCTAACAAAAAAAAAATCTCAAATAGTCCACCATTGTGCTTCCTCATGACCCATGAACATGGTAGAGTGTGTTCTATCCACCTTAAAATCAATAGGTGTCGTCTGGGAGACGTCTCTGATCAGAATGAGTCAAAACCCGATCGATCCGACACGATTTAGCTGTGCTATCAAGAAATTTTATTAATGCCAATGACAACGACGACAAAGACACACACAAAATGGTTTAAAAGCCTTTTTGGGGAGTTTTTAGGCCGAAAAACGAAAAATAAACGCTAGAAAAACTTTTTTTACACGATTACATTACTTTTCCGCGTATAGTTGAGTGTGGAAAAGTAAAAAATACATCGATAAAAACATGAATAACGTGTGTTAGCCTTAGCCTTGAAAATGCTTGCAATCAACTACATGTTTTCATCTGTGGTGACTTCAATCTTCTGGTTTCTATTATAATCAATCAAGAGAGTGAAAATTAGATCCTAGTTTCCGCAACTTCTAGTTTCCTAGAAGAAGGACCTAGTTTCTTTTGACGAGGATATTTAGCAGCTTCCTTGAACTATTTAGTTATATGACTAAAATTGCTTTTTCGCAAATGTGAGCATTTTATTAGATTTCATGATTGTTCTTACATAGGATGTCTCAGTTGGAACTATAGGATTTGAATTGCACGCCATTTGTGTTCTGTTAAAGATCGTCAAAAGGGCGTCAATGCTTAACGACTGTCATCTACAAACCATACGACGTCAACACGCCGCGATTAACAGTTCAACAACGAATAGTTTGTGTACAACTGTTTTATGAAAGTGGGCGATCATTTACACTTGAATTAAGAAAAATCGTAAAAAATTAAGACAAAACGAAGCGCCTCCAGGGTTAAC
Source organism: Rosalia funebris (assembly GCA_037954035.1). Lineage (NCBI taxonomy): Eukaryota > Metazoa > Arthropoda > Insecta > Coleoptera > Cerambycidae > Rosalia > Rosalia funebris. The sequence continues at coordinate 41,927,575 of JAZFAV010000015.1, forward strand.
AGTTCGTAATTTAACCAAGAAATTTGAAGAGGCGGGTTCTGTTATCAAATTGATAAGGCAACACGAATACGTCCTCGTCGTGATTAGTCAGATAAAAATATTGCTGCAGTGAGAGAAGTGTACGGGAGTTTCCAAACACATCAATTCGACGTCGTACACCATAACTGAATGTCTCAAGAGCCACCACGCATCGGATTTTAAAGAAAGATCTGCATCTGTCAGCACACAAAATGCAGTTAACGCAAAAATTAAAAGCGTAGTTTGTCAAATAGTATTAGTTTTATTCACAAATCACATTCTATACTTCAAAAATAGGAAATTCCTAAATTCTTAGAAAACGTTACATAAAAATACTGTTAATATTGATATATTCTTGTGTACTCAAAACTTCCGAAACAATCTGTTCATTCATTACAAACATGAATGCCTTTAAAACCTGAACAAGCGTTAAATTTTATTTACGTTAATCAATGATTTCTGCCAATTTTTTGTGAACTAAGAGTAAAATTGAATAAATCGTACTTCTTGAATTGGTAGAAATGCATGACGATTTTTTGGTAAATTGGAACAATATTTAGAAAATACTTAAATTATTAAATGTATAAAATTTCATATAAAGACACATTTCTAAAATACGGGTAAATATTAATAAAAGTAGTGTTATTAATATTACTACAAATTAAATGCAAGGGAATCTCATATTATGTTTATTTTATGTGAATATTATTTCTGCATACTTCCATACCTTTTCATGGTTTTCCAGATAATCTGTGTTGTTAACTCTGAGATAATAGCTCTGTACCTCTTACCTCAGACCTCATTTCATTTAAGTTCTTCTATGTGCTAATTGGCTAGTTTAATTACAATGACCAATTAGTGCCGAGAAACTTTCTTTATACAACTTGATGAAATTTTTATAACCAATCAAATTTCTTCGTTGGTTTCATCAAAATCGTTTACAATTCTTAAATTCCTGTTCTTTATCAATAATCTTCCTGAAGTTATATCGTGCCAACAGTTATTATTTTCAGATGATTATAAACTTTTTACTGAAATATCTTCACCTTCTGATTGCTCTTTCATCTCCAACAATGTATAAATAATATGGCGTCATGGTGTGAGCTACATCGTTTATCACTAAATTTATCAAAATGCAAGGTAATGACTTTTACCAGGAAAGTCAACTTTATTTCTCATGATTATGCGATTAACGACCACATTATTGGTCGAATTGAGTTGTTTAAGGACCTAGGCATCCAAATTTACTTTTGTGGAACATATCAATGATATTGTTTCTGCTGCATTTAGAGCTTATGGCTTCATTTACCGTAATTGTAGGGAGTTTTCCGAGGTACGTGCCTTTAAAGCGTTATTTTTTTCTCTAGTGAGATCTCGCTTAGAGTATGGTTCGATTATATGGTTTTCTTTATACAATGTCCATTGCCAAAGGCTGGAGACAATTCAAAAGAGGTTTCTTAAATTTTTGTCTTTTTTACTGGATGACGTATATCCGCCTCGAGGCTGTTGCCACTTACAACTATTGGACAGATTTAATATTCAATCATTATCTGTTCGACGCAATATTTCACTAATTAAATATTTGTTTAACCTTCTAAATTATAAGGTTGACTGTTCTGAATTGCTTAGTAAGATTAACTTTAGGGTCCCACGTGGTAATGTCAGACATCAGGCGCTTTTATATTGTACTACTCCTAGAGCGAATATATTGGCGAAAGCTCCTGTATTTCTTATGTGCTTACTGCACAACAAAATTTCAGCGAATTTCGATATATTTAACGATAGTTTAAAGTGTGTTTGCAATTACGTAGCTAATATAGGTTAAGATGTTCTATGTGGTATATTGCATATGTACGTAAATTGGCGCTGTAACTACCTTTTACCGTATTGCTTAGGTTTATTAATTGTACTATTTGACATTCTTTCTCTTTTTTGTTATTTTAATTATTTACTGTATATTTAGTTTATTCCTGTAATTGGATTTTTTCCTGTTGGAAGAAGAATAATAATAAATAAAATAATAAATAAATATCCAATTCGGAACGAAAACTGTTTAAATATGTTTAAAAGTGTATTTAATATTTAGAATTACTGTGGTCAAAAAAATCGTGATCAAACTTTTTTCAGACGTTTCTTATTGTGATACGTCGTTTAACTTATTGGCTTTGGAAATGCGTCGTTTTCAGGAAACACACACTGGGCATCAATAAGAATTTTTATTGGCATTTTATAATGGCATCGTGTCCATTTTTAACGGCCGTTATTGATTCCGCGTATGGCATCGGCGACTTAGGACGCAGACTAACAGGTTCGTCGTACATGCCTGCACAAAGAAACGCAGAAAAACGGAAATGACAATAACGTAATAGAGGAATTTATCAAAGCAAAAAGCCATTGTGCAGTCGATATATGCGCATAACAAGCGCCGATCTCGACGTTTTGTTTCACTTTTTGTTCATGACATTCTACCATGAACATAATCGATGAAAAAGAAGTGTTTTAATTATATCAAGTCGATTATCGCCTGGGTGGATTACTAGGGGATGTGTTTAACGTATTTTAATCAATTGATATAATGTAGAACTGACTTCAGCTACATTGTTGGGTTTATATAGGGTGTTAGTTGGAACTAGGACTTGAATTGCGTGCCATTTGTGTTGTCAACGGTAGGGCGTCAATATTTAACGACCGTCATCGACAAACCATATGACGTCAACATGCCGCGATTAACAGTTGAACAACGAATAGGTTGTGTACAACTATATTATGAAATTGAGCGATCATTTACAGTTGCATTAAGAAAAATTTGCAAAAAATTCGGACAAAATGAAGCGCCTATAGTGTTAATAGTCCGTAACTTAATCAAGAAATTTGAAGTGACGGGTTCTGTTGTTGATAAGGCAACACCAATATGTTCTCGTTGTGGTCGATCAAATGAAAATATTGCTGCAGTGCGAGAAAGTGTACGGGAGTATCCAAACACATCAATTCGATGTAGTGCACAATTGAATCAAGTCAACATGCAAAATTCAATTGACACAACAAATTAAAAGTTACAGACCATTTACAGCGTCGTACATTTTTTTAATTGGGTGTTAGAAAAGAAAGAAGATGATGCTGATTTTTGCAACAAAATTTTGTTCAGCGATGAAGCACATTTTCATCTTGACGGATACGACAGCAAACAAAATTGTCCAATTTAGGGTGCTGAAAATCCACATGGTGTTCACGAAACAGAAATGCATCCACAGAGATGCACAGTTTAGTGCGCATTTTGGAGTGGTGGAGTAATTGGACAATACTTTTTTGAAAACGAAACTATTAACAGCTTCATTATCGCAGTGAATGGCGAACGCTATCGTGACATGTTAAACAATTTCGTAGGTTCGTAGATGTAGTCGTTAAATATTGACGCCTTATTTTGATAGAGCACAAATGGCGCGCAATTCAAATTCTGTAGTTCCAACTGAGACACGCTACATTGGACTTCTGGTATTAAGGGTTTCTAGACGTTGTTTATGTGAACATTAATCCTAATTTTTTTAAATTCAATTAGTGACTACTCAAAAAATATGAATCCAATGTTCATCTTAAGAGGCAGAAAGTTTTGCGAACCAGATACTGAAAGACTGCCCTTAAGGGTTACTTCTTATTATGTTGTAGTGTGTGGTATCCTCTATCTTGAAAATTGATTACTTCTCGTCGACGTCTCTTATGGTTGTAGGGTGAAAACCATGTGAGACGAGACGTGAACGTGGGCATTATGAAAGAAAAAAATTCACAACCAGGTGTTTTTAACAGCTTATGAATTTGTATTTTCACTATTTAGTTTTAAGCTTTATTAAAATATGAAGGTTAAATGACAATTTAAAATCGTCGTCCAGTCCAGTTTAACCCCCCATCGGGCGCAACCGATTTGTGAGATCCGGCAGTCACTTTTCTTTTTCCCTTTCAAGTATATTACGAATATTAACTCGAACTCCCTCGTCGCCTCCTAGCTCCAAACCACTCTTCTCGATATGGTGTCAATATTCTTAGTCCATTGCCTGGCCTTGTATGGGCCGCCTGGATCTGTTAGATGTATTGCGCCTGAATACGTCATTATTTTGATTTTTTTATTTTGTTAGATTTTTTTTATTATTTCAATTAATATTTTTTGGAACCTATACACTTATTCTGGCTTTTTATGGTATTATTATTCAAAATTAACACATTTTGGGTGTTAAATTATTGGTTTAAATTAAATATCGTTGCCAACAATGTGACGTTTATTTTTGTTTGGAACATGCTAAAATGATGAAGAGGATTTGTAATTATTTACACTTAAAATAGTCAATTACTTATAACTTTTCTTTGTAATTCACGTCCAATATTTTTTATTGTATGTTGTATTGTAACTATTGTATGACTTTTAGGCCAAAAAATAGGTGGTTGTTTTCTGTATTCAAAAGATTTGTTCAATACTAATTTATGTTTGTGTTTTGTCCTTAAAACAGAAAAAAACATGTCAATAGTTGGTCCTCCTACAAAAATCTTCCAAACTTATTGTTTTAAGTTTGGAACATTGCAATATTAGAAAGTTCCTTTATGTAAATTTAATTATTGCGATTAAATCCTAGTGTGAAATATTGATTATTGTTTTGTATTAATTAAAATAAACGTTTAACTGAGTTTCTACCTCATTAAAATCTAAATTGTGTAAGATTTTGATATGGGATCTCTCAGATGCATTCCGCCCGAATATGTTTGGATTCAGACTGCGCCCGACGGACGGTTAAGAGAAAAGTGGACTTGATATTTAGCCTTAAATATATACTTAAGTGTTAATTACAAAAGTGAGCTTACCTCTAGGTACTCCAGGTGGATCAGTGGGAGCCAAGAATCCCGTGTCCTCCGAGCTGGCGTATCCAGCAGATCCGAAGGAGCTACCCGAATGCCGAAATTCGTGGGGTACAGCTGGTGGAGCGACTTTTTTCGCGGTAGCCGCTGGCTTCGGTGGCCGCGACATGCCGCCTACTGCAAATAAAAAAAAAATGCGTTAAAATAAATAATCACACCATAAATACGATTTACTCTATATGTTTTTTTTTTATTTTTGTAGCGAATGTGCTCTTATACCGATATATCAAAATTTATCTTGGCGTCAAGAGTTAAAAACTTATATTGGCGTCAGCACGAAAGAAGTTGCGTGTCATATTGATATAAAAAATGCGCAAATGAGTTGAAAAAAATAGTGATCACAAGTTTGAAAATTAAACTGAGAGATTAATAACATTTTAATAACAAAAAAGTAAAAGATAACTGTTGGAAATATCCACCACCTTGGGCACCTTGCTCAACGCACAAGGTTATGCCCTTCGTCATACTATTACAAGCATTTCGTAGCATTTTTGGCGTTATATCAGGTCATCCATCACAGTTTTTAGAATCAAAATGGGTATTATATACATATATTTCATTTAATTCTAAAACCTACTTGCTCAGAAGCACAATTACTAACTTAGAAGAAATGAATTTGTTAATTAACACGCTCTATTTTTTATTGGCTCTGTTTTAAAACGATACAAGTACGAGTAATTTCTAGATACGTTATGGCTTATTAAATTTATACCGTCTACTTTAATTTGCTGCAGAAAATTGTGTAACCCCGATCCTTTGCTTCAATCGTTGACTTTATCTAAATCTTTTATGAACTGGCAAACATTTATCTGAAATTGATTTATGATGTAGTATTCAACTGGCTATTTCTTAAGAGTAGAAGTCAGGGATTTACATTTCTATGAATATAAATCTAGTCTACTTATCCTACACCGAGTTTTCACTTTTCTCTCAAATTGTTCAGTGTGAGTGGAGAACACTAGTAATATCATTAATATGTATTATAAACAGTAATGGTCTCAGATTGGACACCTATGGCACTCTAGATGTAGGATAAAATGTTTTAGAATTAAATCCATATTGCGACCTACCCAGTCAAGCATGAAACAAATTATTTTAATAAAAAAATTCTCTCTTAAAAATCAGTCTCTTAAAAATGATGACATAATCAATTTTATCAAAAGTTTTCGTAAAATCCGTGCACACATAACTTGGCAATGGTTATCGATGTTTTAATGATATTTGAAAGATATCGAGAATATGCAGATAAATCGGCGACTGTTAAACAGTTTTCCATAAATTCGTGCCAATTAGGTTATATAATTTGTTATATATTAGAAGTATACGGTTGTATAGAGACTTCTCAAGAACTTTAACGAAGTTATAATACAGAAATTGGTCTATAATTATATACAAGAGAATTATCACTGTCTTTTCGAACTGGACAAATACGAGCTGTTTTCCATACATCAGGAAATGTTGAATTATATCAAACTAATTTAAACAATATTAGTAGTGGTTGTACAAACACATATCTATAATCTATAACTAAAAAACTTGGAATTTGATAGTTACCTGATGTCATTTTATTTTTTAATCAATCAGTGCTTTACTTTCATAGAATTTTTATTACAAATTACAGAGAGGAGGTATAATGGCGGTATGTTAGTTGTAATTTTAGTTAAATTCGGACAGTAGACGTGAGTATACATCTACTATACGAGGGGCACAATTTATTTTTTGAGCCTAATAAAAAAAACCATTAATTTATCATTCAAAATTACTTTATCGTCTCTCAAAATATTCTCCATTATGATCTATACACTTTTGTATGCGTTCGAACCATTTATCAAAGCATGTTTTCCATTCCGCTTGAGATATCTCCAAAATATAATTTTTAAACGCATCAATGGCTTCCTTTGTGGACGAAAACTGTTGTACACACAATTTATTTTTGTCGTTCGGGAACAAAAAGAAGTCATTGGGTGCCAAATCAGAACTGTACGGCGGATGACCCATTAATTTTGTGAATATGATTTTTTGAGTCTTCAAACATTCGGTTGCTAGACGAGAGTGTGTGAGAGCTCGCAGTGTCGTTGATGAAGAATGATCCGACGGCGCTTGTTTTTTTTTCGTTATTTCACCGAATACTTACGGCAAACAAATGGTTGTGTACCATTCAGAATTGACCGTTTTTCCATTTGTCATGTCATCTGGAAACAATGCCAAAAGGCATTGTTTCCAGATGACCAGTTTTTCCGAAAAAACAGGTGACCATTTGTCTCGAAGTGCTTCGAGCGCGAACAACTTGTTGGATTTGGTTTATCTTGAAACACCCATACAGTCGACTGCTGTTTACTTTCCGGCTCATACGCATAGATCCATGAATCGTCATGAATTACAATGTTATATACCTTCTTTGAAGCACCGCCATTGTATTTCTTGAGAATGTGTTTGCACCAATCGACACGAGCATCTTTTTGAGATTTTTTCAAATTATGTGAGATCCAACGAGAACAAACTTTTTTTGCAGCTAAATGATCATGCAATATTTTATATATGCCAGTCGAACTAATGCCTAAGGTTGCCTCAATCTCGCAGTATGTCACATGACGATCTTGCATTATCAGTTTTTGCATCAGGAAACACTGATGCTGTGCATCAGTGTTTTCTGGCACAACAATTGATTTTGGACGACCTTCACGACTTTCGTCGGTGAGCGAATGGCGGCCACGATTAAACTCGTTATATGTACCAGCTTTCCATAGTGGTAAAGGATGAGGCTTTATCGCCAAAAGTGGAGGTAAGTTGATCGATGCACTCCTGTCTTGATAATCCACGTCGAAAGTCGTAATAAATCACCGCACGAACATTTTCACGAGTTAATTCATTTTGTCGTTGTAACTGTAAACAACACAAATCGCCTGGAAACGTAAGATGGCCTCTGACAATATTTAATGTTGCCAACACTCAAATATAAATAGTGCCCCTCGTACTTTGCGGTGTATCAAACACAAGATTGTTACTTTTAACCTCTCCGTTATCCAACTTTGTCCTTTTCTTGTATGAATATACAAACAAAAGAAATTAGGATTCCCTCGATTTTTTGCCCCACATCTGCAAAATATAAAATGACACCATTCTTCTTTATACAGGGTGGTCTAGGTTAAACGTCATTAATTTTGATAGGTGATAGAACAAGAGAAAAGTAGACTTTCATAAGAAAATTGTTTTCAAAAATGTTTCCTAACAAAGATACAGGCTGTCAAAGTTGTAAAAAAAATTGGTTTTCTCATCATAACTTCTAAATCACTCGATCTATTTCCATCAAATTTCTCACACAGACTAATGTAGTACATCTCTAAATAATGATTAAAATCGTTTAAAGAAATTCTCGAGTGGTGTAGATACTGGGGGGTCGGCATCCCCGTCTTCCCTTCCAATATTCGACGCCACTGGAGATTAACAAAAGAGATTCAATTTTTGGATTTCCTGTTTAATTTAGAAAAAAAATTACTCTTGTATGTTTTTGATTTATGACCTCGGCTTTGAGATACTTATTTTAATTTAAAGTGTTGCAAGCAGGCCAAACCTACCTATGACTGACCTACCAAAAAAATACTACATTGAAATGAGAATTTATTAGTGTAATTATTTGTTTATTTGCTTTTTTTGTATCTTTAATGTACATTATGTCTAGTAGGTAATAAAATGTAAAAAAAATTTTGGAATCTCATATCGTATTTTCTTGGTAGTTCAGTGATAAGTTTTGGCCTGCTTGCAACACTTTAAATTAAAATAAGTATCTCAAAAACGAAGCCATAAATCAAAAATTTGCAAGGCTAATTTTTTTTTTTAAATAAACAGGGAATCCAAAAATTGAATCTTCTTTGTAAAATATCCAATGGCGCCGATGACTGGGAGGGGAGAAGGAGCTGCCGACCCCCATTATCTACACTACTGGAGAATTTCTTTAAATGATTTTAATCATTACTTAGAGATGTACTACAGTAGTTTGTGTGAGAAATTTTATGGCTGTAGATCGAGTGGTTTAGAAGTTATGATGAGAAAACCAGTTTTTTTTACAACTTTGACACCCTGTATTTTTGTTAGGAAACATTTTTGAACAAAGTTTTCTTAGAAAGTCTACTTTTTTCTTGTTGTTCTATCACCTATTAAAATTAATGCCGTTTAACCTGGACCATCCGGTATATGAACCTTGTACTGTCTCAAGACCTGAAAAAGAGGAAAATAAAGTGTTTCGTATATTGTCAACTATTACGTAATCCCATCGGGACGAAACCTTATGACAATAGCCTTTTATTGGCCGTACAATCTCGGCACTGTTTCTCCCTCATATTCCAGGCGAATTATCATGTAAATGTCGTCGCCAGCTACAAACAAACTGTGTATTCGATAGCGCCGACGCTTATTTTTATTCATAAAATCGGAATCTAAATTTTAATGTCCGAGCCAAAGAGTGGCATACATATTGGCGTAATTTGCATAGTAAACGTAAGAACCACGGCATAGCACGGAAAGCTGCCGCCGTCTCTACGTGAATAGTCGTAATGAGCGGCGACAATCAGAAGGCAGAGGTCTATTAGTTTTTAGCGGTACGGGGGCTAATGGGGTGAATTTAACGCGCCCGGTTAGATAAAGACAGTCGCCGATAATTTATAACGAAGATAAAATTACAATTAATTGCCATCGGCTTCCTGCTGGGACGGGATTTCTACTTTGAATTCTGATGCATGCGCAGGTATAGGTGTGGGGTTTTATCGGCTTTTTATTGTCGATTTTCGTTGTAACAGACGTGTATCACTGAAATAAGCATATTAACATGGACATGCACACCTAATGATTAAGTAGCTAATAGCTTAATCTCAGAGGTGACTAATCTCAAAGATGACATATTTCGACCCCACACATAATTTATTTTTTACAGAAAATAGACCACCCAACCTTCAGTTTTGAATTAGTAAGATATACTACTCAAAAAAATGAAGGGAACAAAAAAATTCCGAAAAATTGATTGTTGAAAGGCTGTAACTTTATGAGAAATGGTCACTAGGTAAAAACCTAATATGTACTAGAATGGTGTTAAATGGTAGAGCTAAATCAGTACAAAGTATTCTCTTACACATGACATTCCAGTTGAACAAGTGCTTTTGTTTGTGACAGATGCAGCTTGGAGAGTGTCGGAGGCGTTACCGTTCTTAAACGTTTTCTTGACCTTCTGCCATGATGGTACTTAAAAACCAAATAAAAACTCAAAGTTAATGAACGACAGAGAAAAAGATGCAGGCATAGAAAGGTTTGTTTTCACTTTAAACTTCTGAAGACAATGAACGTTATATCCAAGACAAAATTATTGGTCATACACAAATAGTAGCACATCTGGCTAAAAATAAACCAGACTGAGTATCAAACAAATATTTATTTAGTGTTTTTATGCATTTCAAGAGTGATCATCTTCTATAAACTCCCTTCTTGATCCACACACCGCTCCATACGAATTTTCCATTGGGAAAAACAATGTTTGGAGTCTTCAGGTGAAAGGCTTTTCAGAAGGTTTGCCGTTTTTTCTTTTACTTCATCCAGTGATGAAAAATGTCTCCCCTTGAGTTCAGTTTTAATTTTTGGGAAAAAGTAAAAATGACATGGTGCTAGATCTGGCGAATACGGTGGGTGTTCGAGGACAGGAATTATTTCTTTTTGCCAGAAATTGCTTAATCGAGAAAGCATTGTGAGCTGGGCCGTCGTCTTGGTGAAGCATCCACCCCCCTTTGTGCCACAAATCAGACCTTTTTTTCCTCACTCGTTCTCGAAAAGTTTTTAGAACTTCCAAATAGTAAATTTGGTACACTGTTTGTCCTCGAGGGATCCACTAAACGTGAATGATACCACGAATGTCAAAAAATACAATCAACATTGCTTTGAATTTTGACTTGCTTGCTCTTGCTATTTTCATTCTTGGCAACGATGCAGTCATGCAGTCATCTCCGTACATTTGTTTCAACATTTCAAAATATTCCGTCGCTAATTTGTTCAATTGTGCGAGGAATTTCATGTTAATTCGCTGTTCGGTATTCAAGCTTGACATGTTTGTAGCAACAAACACAAAGAAGGTTAAATAAAAACTATATCATCATTTGCTACAATTTTACTAGACTACTGAGGTTACGGTTACAGAAGCTGTCTAACCATCTTAGACAGATCTCGTCTACATCCCACATACAATAGCATACTCAGAATCTGTTACTATTGATGTAGTAACAGATGCAGTAACGTTAATATATACTTTTGCTATCGCCATTTCTGTTACATCTAATTCCAGCCCTTATCCGATCTTATAGGTTACCATAGTCAGATCTGGTAACCTCAAAGGCTATTCTGTAGATATTCGTCTATACATCCACCTCTTAGAAAAACTGACCTCAATAATATTGAACTTTTACTCTATAATCTTTTTTTTAAATAAGATTATAATGAATTTTCAGAAAACGTATTACATATAATTATAGAATACTAAAGTTCATGCCTGATTCACGCTACTAAAGTAGTTAAACGTTTATCGCCATTATCTATTTAGAAATAGTATTCTTATCGGCAGTGAAGTATTTAAAAATCAATCGTTTTAAAATAACACATGAATTCAAATCACTGGACTCATAAAATAAGTATAACCCCGACGCGTTTATTGTCCCATTTCCTAGAAGGTCGTGTAACTTCCGATTCAAAATTGTATTGAGTGTCGCCATGCGATAACTGATAAGCAGTGTCGTCCCAAAAAGGCAACGATATAACAAAATCTTGGTAAATAGTTATACAGATTTTTTTTTAGAACACAAAACATTGCAACGAGTATAACGAAAAAATGGAGATTTATCGGAGATGTAGTTAAGCGAGTTTAATTAATTTTTCATTTAATTTTCCACCCCTAAGAAATCGACGAGTGGTATCTGTGACCATTAAACTAGTCGAAATGCACGTTTACTTAATTTCTGAACTAACCGAATATTAAATGGATGGTAATTTAATTTTTAAAATGCATATGAACGATGTGCAACTGTAAATTGTGGTACGGGATGACGAGGGTATTTATTATTAAACATTTCACATATCACCTTTTGAGTTATTGTTTTATTATCCGATTGCAATTAGAATGGCTATTCTCTGAGTTTAGGATAACTGAGCTATAATAATACAGGGTGGGGCATAGGAACCTGATGGTTTTTGAAATTAAATAGAGTCTCTTTTTGAACTTTTTATTGATATGTTGCTATTAAGGACATCAGTGAGATATTTCTTTGTGAGATGTTTCTTTGTACTGCAAATATTGATCGAACCGGTTTTGAAGATTTCTTGTTACTTGCTCGATCATTCCTTTAGGAATTGCCATAATTTCATCACAAATTCGTTGTTTTTTAAGTCTTCAATATTGACAGATCGTGGAATGTACACTTTGCTTTTAAGGTAACCCCATAACCAGAAGTCACAAAAGGTTAAATCGGGAGAACGGACAGGATAAGGAATATTGCGATTTTGGGAAATTAAATGTCCATGAAACATTTCACACAACACGGTTATTGTTGCCTTTACCTGTTGAACAAAATTTACACGGAGAATCAAGTTCATATCAGCTACTGGACAACCACCACTTTATATGGATGAAAGTTCAAATCTTTGTGCAAAATCCTGTGATGGCTTCGATGTAAAGTTTGCAAGGCACTAGCATTGTCTCCTGGCTAGCACCGTGGATTTTGATGAACTGAAGCTCTAATATTTTCAAGGGTTTCAGTAGTTCGCACAGTACGAACCATACCCGGTGACATTTTCTTCAGTGCAGAACCACCCTATCGAAAATTCGAAATCCATAGTTTTATGTGTTACGACTGGGAACTACACCATGGTTAGGGATTTCAAAATGCATGCGAAATAATTGCGTTTCATACTATGAACTATGACTAAATTATGATTGAACTGATTCAGCGCTTAGTCATACTTCAAAAGAGGGGGATTCACTCTCCGACGCACTGTATAATTATATTTACATTTCAAAGAAATTATCCATTCATAATTTAGTTTCGAAACACTGAAACATTAAATTCAAGCCCGAGGCGAGTTCAGCCGCCCTAAGTCACGTCACAATCGTAGCAGACGCCAATTTATGGTTCTCTTTACTAACCCCCCCTTCTGCTAACTGCCTTCAATTAACAGAGGAATTCAGTTTAGAAATATTTGGAAATGGTCCGGTCTAAAGAATAACGTTATGTACTTAATCTTCGCCATTAGAACTGGAACAAGGTCGAAGAGACACGAGGAATCAACCGGTCCATTAGCGTATACTCTTAAAATCGGGGGACCAGCGTCTCGTTCCGTTGAGGATTTAAAAATTTCACCTTGTCAGGTAGCAATTAGAGGCGCCAATTCGCTTAGCCGCCGGTGTCGACTCTGTTTGCGATCGCCTTTCACTCGCCGTATTTGAAAACCGAAGCAAAGAGGTTCTCGGTAAACCCGAAACGCCGTTGGTCGCCCACCTGTTAGCGGCACTCCGGCGCCAAACGGTTTATATGTCTAATTTATTATTACAACTATTGAAAGTGAATATATTAATCGTCCGGTTGACGCTTTTCTGTTTTGTTTATCGTAGGAAGCCTACGTGCGAATGTGACGTGGGATTTTTACAATGTCACCGGGGGACCACTCTATATTTTATCGTTAAGGAGTGTGTTATATTTTTGATTAACAGACCAACGCAGGTAGTACGGAGACAAGTCGAGCACCTACAAGGTGGTTCTGAATCCGATTCATGTTTATAAAGCGACAACAGGAAGCGGGTACACCCTTAACTTTCTTATCCAGATTTAGAGGGATGGCATAGGATTGTTCACGGGAGACGTTTTTGAAATGCGTAGTACTTGGCATGTGGAGAGAGGGGGACATACCTGTGGTATAGCTCATTCGACTCTCAACTCCATGGCATTCAGTGTTCATGCCGTTGTGTAGAACTTGAAGGCTGATTATCAGCAATGCCTTACACTTGTACGAACAATGCTGAATATGTTTGAAGAGGACGAAGATTTGAGGATTATCATAAGCGATGAAGCTCATTTTCATTTAAATAGGGCCATAAACAAACAGAACTGTCGACACTGGGCTGCAGAATAGCCTCGTCGCGTTTGTTACATCAGAGAACGTTACACAGCACGAAAGTGGCTGTTTGCTGTGTCGTTGAAAGCTGTGGGATTTTCTGCCCATTTTTCTTCGAAGAAGATAGTTAATTCCGTTCGATACGTAAACATGATCAACAATTTCCTTGGACCAGAACATCGAAGTCGAGAAATCAACAGGGGAAATGTATGGTTTCCGGAAGACGCGACTACTCATACAGCCAGAGCTTCAAAGGCTGCAGTCCGAGCCTGATTTCTCATTTCTCGATTTGGTGATGACCCCTGGCCTCCCCCCCGCTCTATATTTTACATGAGTCGATAGAGGGAACTTTTGTCCTTGATGCACTGTCATAAAATATTCAGTTGTGGTTGATCTTCTTTTCTAAAAGAAACACGTTAAGCGCTATGCGTGTCAAATGCGCGTTGCGCTACGAGGCTGTGTTCCTGTGCACCCATCCGAAAGGTCCGAAAATGTCGCAATAGCGTTTGCTAAATACATGAAAAAGTTGAGATAATTCGTATAGAAGTGGGTGCAGCGATATAATGTAACAAAAAATGTTGATGATTTACTGAAATATAGTTCGATAGGCAAATTGGACCAAAAAGTAAAAAAAAAATTGTGAATCTATTTTCGCGGAATTTTGGCTTAACACTGCGTCAAGGATAATCAAAACCGAAGCAACAAGAGTTAGATATATCGTACGAAATAATTCGAAACCATCTCTGTGATCATGACTTAAAATGGTGTGCGAGAGTATAGAAACCTCTGATGACTGAAAAACATGTGACAATTCGCTTAGGCGAGCGAACATATCGATCGAGATTTTAGCAACGTAATATTTACAGACGAGTGTTTTATATGGACACCTTGTATACTTCTCACCAATCCTGCTCAAACTCCACCAATAGCCTTGTTCAGCGGACCGTCAAACCCGGAGTAAAAATGCATCTTTGGGGCTGGCTCTCAGAGCAGGGTTTCGGTACTTTGCACCTGTTTACCGACAACCTGCATGCCTAGAAAATGTGAGAAATCTACCAAAAGGCTTTGTTGCCGTCTAATCTAAACGTTGGTACTTCGATAAAAACGAAGACTGGGTTCTGCAGGAGGAGAACGATCCCAAATACCGCAGCAAGCTCTGTACCGAGTGAAAAACACAATCTGGCACCGCTACACTGGATTGGTATTCGTAGTCACCGGATGCAATTCCCATCGATAATGCGTGGGCATATATTACGGAAAACGTACGTACACTCTGAAGCAGTTATTTTACGAGATTCGTCGGATTTGGAGGCCCTTGCCGCTAGAATACGCCATCGATTTGGTCGAAAGCATGCCTAGGAGATGCCAAGCAGTTATTGACGCCGATGGCGACTGGACGCATTATTAATCTAATTCCATTTTTGTTTTGATCGAGTGCAATGCATATATGTATTGGAAATTTTGTGTAATATATTGACGGACTGTAAATATATAATTAAATAAGGAAGGACTTGCAACGTCAAAATATATTGCTGAGTAACCTTGCTGTATCTTGAGATTGAAACGAGGCGTGGCATAGGGGACTGCAGGTCAAATTAAAGATGTGTCTCCCCTATCCTGACCCTCCCATGGTTTCCTTGAGAGGATCAAAAAGGTGAACGTCGCAGGACGATAGGGAGGGTGTTTAAGTGTCTCTCAGCCCAATTCCTCCACTTTTTCTCTGGTCGGGGCTGCTGTATGGAGACGAGCATTGTCATGCAGACGTTTCACTTCTCTCATCGGTTTACGGCGATATGCAAGTCTAACCTCGCTTAAAATTTCGCAGTAGTACGCCGCATTAATGGTCCTGAAATCATCTGAAAATGATGCAATTTCTGCTCAGGTGTCAGAAGGCGAGAGACCCACCTTGCGCAGACCTTACGAAACCCTAGCTCCTCTGTGATGATCGAAAAAGTGCTTCCATAACTTATTCCAACCTTATATGCTCATTGTGGTGAGACGCCTGTCACCCTCAAGAAGTTGTTGAACGCGGATGATGTTGTCGCTGGTGATGCTGGTGCGAGGTCGGCGGTCATGGCTCTTATTTTCAACTTTCTCACGACCCCCCACAAACTGTTTATGCCATGCAAACACTCTAGCTCGGGATAGTGTCTCTTCCTTGAACTGCGAAGTCAATCTTGTCAGGATTTCAACTGGTTTTACACTTTCCGTGGCGAGAAACTCGATGATAACACGCTGCGCAATCGACGAAGGCACCTCCAGCTCAGATATCGTCACGACAGGTACTGAAAGGAACGAGCGAGGTCGCCCACCTGCTCTCCCCCCTCCTGACATCCCTATCCAACACGCCACGAAGCAGGAACCCTCACGCGTTACTATTGTATGCCCAGAACCAAAAGTCTCATTTTTATTTGATTCACTTTCGTATTTGGTATCGAACACTCTACGTGCAACAGATTCGGGATAAACAGCATTGAGATTATCATTCACCATTGTTTAAACAGACCTCAGCTAAGGGCACCACCGTCAATTCCATTTAACCGAAACCATTCGAAAACGTATCTATTAATTTACTAGCATTTAATCAAGTCCTTGGCGTATTACCATCATAAACTAATATTAGCCTGCGGAGAATAGACGCCGCTCCAATTATCAATGCAAATGGAAATGAATGCGCCCGAGTTAAATCCAAGATGGCCCCGGTAAATCGACGAACGGGGACGTAACCTACGGTAATATTACATTACGCGCGGACAAAAATTACTTACATAATTTATGACGCGGAAAGGGCCATTCTAGGCCGTTCCTGTAACGTAAAATATGGCGGTGATGGAAAACAAATCCGCCTATTTGCGGAACGAATGAGAGACGTTGCGGCGGGAGGGAATTGATGGGTGGATTAGGTAAGATGGCCCTTACGTTTTTCGAACGAAGTAAGTCTGTTTAAGGCTGAAGGATTTCGGGACAGGCGATTTTTTTTAATGAAATAAATGAGGGGAAATCTCGAGGGTTTGCAGAATTAATAACCCGCCCTTGTGGTTCTTCCAAGAGGCGATTACAAAAAGAGAGAAAAGATAAATCGAAAAGAGCAATTGTTTGACTTTTGATAATTGACCCTCTGGAAAAATGAGGGTTCACTTTTCCTTACTTATTAACTTTGTGTAAGAACTTCAATTATTGAATTATCTAAAATAACAATCCATAGAACAGATACTTTGAATTACCCTATTGCTGTCTGGGGTCTGTTACCCATAAACGTTATAATAATGAATAACCATTACATAAATAATCTATATTTATTAAACGGCTGTTTTCGTGTGTGTGTCACGAAATTTTTAGGTCGATGTACGAAATGCTTTTCGTTCGAATTTCCGCATTTTGACAAAATCAATATAGTAAATCGACCCTTGCGAACAACGTGATAACTTTTATTTTTTGATCTGAAGCCTCTAGAGGCATGCTCCGGAAGATGCCTTCGATATGAGCGAGGGGCGGCGCAATATTGCGATTTGCTTACTTGTAATAAACTAAATTGTGGGCAATTGAAATGTGCATCGTTAGTACTTCCAATAGTTACCGAAATCGGTATAAAAGCTTCCAAATTTACCTACCCTGCAAAATCAACACCAAAGCTGTAGTTTTCATATATTATTTAATTTCGTTTGGACTTCGAACATGAAGGAATAGACGATGTTCTTGAACTCAAGCCATTTCAAAACAGAATGAAGCATGGAATTCGGATGTTTCTGATTTAACTTTTTTTTTTATTTAATCCGATTAAGTCTTAGCAACAGGACAACTAGAAGACTGATTTGATTTGATTACGCACGATCTTAAATAATTTGAAAACCCGAGTTCACGCCTCTATGACCAGTTTTCTGCCCGAAGTAAAATACGTTTCACATTCACGTACCGCCTTGAGATATTAAATAGGAACAGATTTTAGCGGTTTTATTTTAGACTGCAATTTTATCAGAACGTGTTAGAACGTCGAATTCGTGTAGGAGAGTTATAAAATGTCAACCTGTCGCCCAGTTTGGTCTGTCGCCACAAACTACTATCAACTTTACAATTCGCGGCTATCTATTGATAATTGCCCCCGCGAATTGCGGTTGCCATATAAAGCTGTCATATTTATTCTACAAGGAAACTATGTAAATATGCGTAATAAATAGTATTTATTTAAAAATAGATTTTTTTGTGAGGAGCGGGTAGTTGGCGCGTCCTACTCGTTCATATCGTATCACAATCATTCTTCTGATGACGATAGTTCTCAGTATTATAGCAAACGATCATGACGCCACTTCGGAAGACAGATTTAAGCCTGATTAAAACAGTGAAAATTAAAGTCGAACTGTCTATGTTATTTCAGAATAAATGATGTACATAGGAGCTCAGGTTCGCAATAGTTTGACGGTCTACCATATTCAGTTATATTGTAAAATTGATTTAACTATTAAGACTTATTAATTATAAGACTTAACTAATTAACAGCTTATAAACAATGAAGATTTAAAAAAGAATTATTGCCATCTAATTGATTCTCAGCATCAGGCCGTCCCGGAACTGCATATCGCGATTTCATCCTTATTAGGAATCATCAGTGCAAGTATATCATTGGACGTCTAGTATTCTCAGAGTGCCAGGCATAATCCAGTCTACGTATACTAGTGATTCCCAATAAAGATGGAATCGCGATATACAGCTTTGAGGCGACCTGGTGCAACCGAAAATCAATTAAATGGCAATGACCGCCATCACGTGGGGTAGTCTTTGATTTTAAACATAATTTTGTTTTAGTGTAAAATATCATTAGTTTAGATTTCACTGAATTTCATCGTAGGTTATAGGATTTTATGTAATAATTGATTCTAGAAAGACTGCAGACGGTGAAGTTGCAAAGAATTGCATATTGCATTCAGTAATGACTGTAACTAGATTGCAACTATATAATAAAAAAATAATAGCCGCAAAATTGAACCTCGAGGCACACCTGTTACAATTGTTCAAGTAGTAGTCATTTGATTATCTATAAATACTTGTAAATATCTATATGTCAAATAATTACTTAGACTTTATTGCAAAAACAAACTAAAACCAAAGCAGTTACATTTTGCAACAGGTCATTATGATTAATCAATGTATCGAATGATTTTGTGAAATAAAAAAAGTACGAAAATAGAAGGTAATCCGTTGCCATATGCAGGAATAATATTATCCCTCATGTTTACTAAGGCAGTTGCTGTGTTGTACCCTTTTCTGAATCCTGGCTGATGTAGAGCAAACAAACTGTGTTATATTATCACTTAATTATTTATTTACTGGTATACAACTTTTTCTAGAATTTTGGCCAAAGTTAGTAACAGCAGGGAGGTAACTAATTGGCCATATGTTAATCCGGTTAGAAACTTCAGGAAGAAATGTCACCAGCCTCATCGTCCAAGATTCGGGAAATATCTTGTCTCTAGGCAATATTTAAGAGGGTAAACCACTCTAGAGGCCGAAATACAGAGAAAATTTCGGGATTTTTTTTCAAAAAAAACTAAACAGGTATCGAAATTTGGTAAAAAGTTATTTATTATTGAAGTGTTTTTAATTTTTCTCGGAGCTGTAAACAACAAAAAGGCGGCTTTTCAGTATTTTTCCCTGGGCATTTTTTTATGGCTGCGTGGCCGAACCAATAACTCCTGCAAATTTAAAGATACAATCATGAGCCAAGAAAATTTTGATTTAATATGATATTAGCTACAACAGTACGTAGGATTTTTGTTTTAAATAGATTTTTGCAAAAATGGTATGTTTTTAAAAAAAAATTCGAAAAAAAAAACGAAAAATCGCTCGAGAATCGTTAATATAAATTGAGCTATACATTATAAAAAAAAACCTAAACAGTACTGTCGAGGAGAAAGTAGTTTTAAATATTCAGTTAAAATTTCAAGCCAATCGAACAAAAATTCTTCGACATATCGCTTCGGCCGACTTGAAATTTTTTGTTTCGAGAAAAACGCGTTTAAAGTTTCAACTACTGAAAAAATAAGAAAAAAATCAATGTACCTTTAATCTGCCATGCGCGCATAGAGCAGCGAAAGGGGCCGCGCTGCATTTAAAATTCGAGCCTTTGCAGATTTCTCCAGTGCATGAAACTTTGCCACGTGAATTTTACGATACTAAGGTACATTTTATGCGAAAAAAAATTTCGATTTTTCAAAGTACTAGGGTGGTTTACCCCCTTAACGATATGAGCAATGTATATTCCGATTATTTGTACACATAGCTTTACCATTTGAAGGGTAATGCAATCTACCCCTCGAATATTTGATTTTATTTCAGATGTGATTCTATTCATGCATGTCTGAACATTTAACGTGTAAAACTAAATTTGTAATCAGGATTTTGTATTCTATTCCATTCCTTAAACATTAAGGATGCCGTCGACGGGCGCTGAATTGCATGGCAAAATTTGCCGTATTTCGTTCTAACACAAAACTAAAAATACAATGATTTAGATTGCTCGAAAAATCACAAGGAAAATGCAAAACATCCTCTATCTCGGGATACCGCTAACTACAGACCGGTTTCGACTTTATCTTGGGTCTCGTCAGTGTAGTGTAAGCGAGTATGCCTTTGACAGATGAGGCTTCACATCTCATAGACACCGTTACGTTCTACAGTAGTAGAACTGTAGAACGTAAACCATGCGCCATCTCTCGCTAGTTTCGGAAACAATTCAAATCGAAATAAAACTTTATCGTCTATAATGACTGGGAATCATAAAACTACCATCTGGAAACTTTGTGTTATAAAAAAAAATATTTCTATGGTTTGTAAACTAAATGTTTAATGATTTAAGAGGTTTGTAGACTGTCGGTGACTTATTTTGTCTATGCAAAAATTGAACCTCTTTCTCTTTGTACCCAACATTTTGCAAAATTTATCCAGATGGTGAATTGATGGTGACTTTGAATGTATAGGTAAAAATGTTACAGTTAGTTGACAAAACCCACATTATATACCCATGAGACGTGGTACATACCTCCTTATAGTTTTATACTACTAGCCCACGAAATTCTTGCCTTAATACGACTTTAACAAAAGAAAGGCCTACAGCTTCATTCACACAAAGAAACACATTTCAATCATAACTCAAACTGCTCCCTAAAGTCCGGGGCATATTTCTTTGAGGAATTTGCGTGACCGTCTCGTACACGATCGTTAATACGTGCTTTTTACTCGACGTTACATGTGTAATTATTATAAATTATAATGAATATTTGTTTTACGAAGGAATGCCGTTACGAAACCGAAAATCCGTGGGACGAACGGCGTGTGTTTCCTTCGCCTGATATACGCATACCAGGGCACACAATCGAAGTGAGAAATTCATGAAGGATAGATAATTGTCGAGCGTGCCTCTGGTGATGGATAACACCGTTCGTCAGGTGGCTCCATATATGGGACAAGTGGACTAATATAATGTGCTTTCACGGTTTTTATAATCAAAATAAGTGCTTTATAAGATATATTGTTGCGCGATATTGCATATGGTCCTGGTAAAAGGATGAAATTTGGTTCGAACATATTTAAAGAAAACCGACTTTGAAACGATGCCACTGTAGTTCTTATCATTCTAACCAGCCAACAACGATCTTGGAATTTTTCCTACATAGATTTTCTTGGAAAACTAGAAGAAATAATGGAAAGGGGGAGGAAAAAAGAATACGGTACGCATTTATTCGAAGCGATGTTAATGCATGAGTTTGAGTTAGGTTCGAGGGTTCAAGTCCCAATGAGAAGAGTTTGGCATCTCTCAATACGCATGGGTGTATTTGTCCTCATCTTTATGTGTAACCTTTCCCTTCACAGTCTGAGGATTTAGGGAAAGGAAGTCGATTTGTGTGTTTAAATTGTTTGTTCAATATTAAGAAGTACATATGTAAGATGGCATTAAACGTTGACTTGCAATCATGACTTGAGGAAATAAGCTAATGCTTATAAAAAGCAAACCTAAGGAATATGCTGCAGGGATTAATGAGTGCATAGTTCATGGAGGTTCAAATCGTTATTGATTTTTACTAGGCAATCCTAGTTTTTTTTTTTACCTAGATCATGATACTTCTTGACAATACATCAATATACTACTAGCCCCATACTCTTACTCTTTTGTTTCGTTTATTTCTCAAGTAGTATCAAGCCAAGTTTGATCGTGTATGTAATCAATATTAATTAATATTAAAACAAGTTGGATAATCTATTTGGCTGTTTATTTCATTGATGTAGAATCTACCTTTTGGACCGTAAACAAAACGTTGTATACAAGGGTATAAATCTAAGGACTTAAATGTGATATCAGGTGTACCACAAGGATCGTACCTGGGACTTACTATTATTTTTTATCATTGATATCAAAACTGAAATAGTAATATATACTCTTTGCAGATAATCGGTAACTCTTTAAATCTGTAGCATCTATATAAAAATAGTAACGTAATAAGATGAGTCAGCATATCACGAATAATAAGTTTTTCAGAAGAAATTGTAGCTGTATTAGCTTTGGTAATTATATTTTATTTGATGACAAAGTAATTTTTAGAATATGCCATATTGTGTAATGAAAAAAATTTTGTTGCAAAAATCATCATCACCGTCGTTCCTTTCTAACACCCAATTAACAGATGTACGATGTTGTAAATAGTCTGTGCACTTTAATAGTTGTGTCAACTGAATGTTGTATGCTGACAGATGCAGATCTTTCTTGTTCTTGACAGATTCAATTGCGCACAACGTCGAATTGATGTGCTTGGATAGTCCCATACACTTTATGTCACTGCAGCAATATTTTCATCTGATTAACCACCACGAGGATGTATTGGTGTTGCCATATCAATAGCAGAACCCGTCTCTTCAAATTTCTTGATTAAGTTACGACCTATTAACTCTGTAGGCGCTTCATGTTGTCCTAATTTTGTGCGAATTATTCTTAATGCAACTGTAAATGATCGTTCACTTTCATAAAACAGTTGTACACAAAACCATTCGTTGTTAAACTGTTATATTTACGGCATGTTGATGTATGGTTTGTAGATAACATCTCTATCTTTGACAACACAGATGGCGCGCAATTCAAATTCTAGAGTTCCAACTTAGACAGCCTATATAACTAGATTCGAAGTCTATTATTCTATTTAATATATTAAATTATGGCCAACATTAACCAGATTAAGTAAACCTTTCAATGAATGTAATTAAATCGATATTTTTTAATAATTTAGCGGTGGCAAAGTCGTTTGTAAAAATACGACTGAACTGATTATATTTTATATTTACTTTTATTAAATGCA
The DNA here is from genome assembly GCA_037954035.1 of Rosalia funebris. Lineage (NCBI taxonomy): Eukaryota > Metazoa > Arthropoda > Insecta > Coleoptera > Cerambycidae > Rosalia > Rosalia funebris. Next base: position 41,950,965 of record JAZFAV010000015.1, read on the forward strand.
TGGTTTTCATTTAATCCTGCTTCTTAAAAGTCGTGAGTTATCTGATACTTATCTTTCTTGTTCCTGGTCTTGTTAATACTCGCTCGCTTTATTACTCTATTATTTTGTTTACACTAGTATGCCTTTAACAATTACTTCTCATATACACACTAGTTGCTAAGCTTTATTAAGATTTGGGTATTCACCTCTACCATACTATTACTAAATAAGTAAATATCTTCATAAAATATCTATCATATTAAATCATGTTTCGTGATTGTTCTGGTCACCTATGTGATCTAGTGTTTATGAGATAATAACCTAAAATTATATGGTATAATTTTGAGCCATTTATCTCAATTATAATATCAACGATTGTATCTCCTTTGAAATTATTAATTTTAATCAAACTATTTACATTGCTTTTGCTTTCCATGTTTGTATAAGACGTGTTCTAGAGATGTACCAATTTCAAACTTCAATATGTAATCCGATTCATCCCCCTCGAATACTAATGCATCTGATTATCCCTAATGAAAACAAACCGCGTAGACCAATTCACTAGAACGGACACGACAACGGCGGCACTTCAGCCTATTGTTGTGCCGTAACCTGCATCGATGCACACCACAAAGGGGAAATTTCCTTTCGGCCGTTTTCCTCCAGCATTGCATTGGGATTCAATCGGTGTTAGAACTGATTTCAAAATCCAAAACGGTGTGCTCTTGGAGAGACGTGTAATGCTTGTTGATTTCCATATTCATGGCGACAATCTGGTCCGAAGAGGACACGTACAGTTGCTACGATAGTTCGGGTAACACAGTTTGCATACGCTTCGGATTAATTGAGAATTGAACAGTTCCAGGAGGGAGGGCGGGTTTTATCGCACGCTTTTATTTTCCTATAGTTTTTTAGAGGATTCTTAACGTTTGTTGGTTGAATAAATAACTAAAAGATGGGATATGAAATATTGGTCTACTCACTGATATGTTTGTTATTCTCGATATAAATTAAACATGATTTATAATCTACCCAAGAAGGAACTGACCAGAATAATTTAAAAACTGTTTATTATTCAAAAAAGAAACATACATATAATATTAGACTAGCACTGTGATTCAATCATGATTGTCAATAATTCCCTGGCATCGTGTGTTGATGTGTTTTCTATGCTAAATCGAACGCAATTTCTTCAGGTCCAGCTCTTCCCTATTTGACAGATATCATCACTTCTCACCTTTTCACGAAACATGTATATACGAGTATATGCCCAAATATTTTAAACAGGATTAGTATGGAGCGATTATGGTGGTCATCGATCATCTTAAAAATATTTTTTTTTAATTTTTTATTAGCAATCGCCCCGCACTGGAGGAGAAGAGGTATCCTATATTAGGGACCCCTGTTATCATATAGGAGGCGAGGCTTAAGGCGGGGGACGTGCCTAAATTGCTCCTATTCTGGGATAGCTTTTTTGGATAATGACCCGGATAAGAGGGGATCGCCAAGGGACTACCCATGCGATCAGTGGCTGATGAGGCCCAAATCTATATAATATAATAATTATATTAGCAATCAGATATATATATATATATATATATATATATATATATATATATATATATATATATATATATATATATATATATAATATCTATAAGCTAGGAGATTCTTGCACATAGCGTGATGAGGAGTCCGTCCATCGACGTTACCTCAGTTTCCTCTTAGGTCTATGTGTATCCATATTCTTTTCAATCTCCTATTATGAGTAGAGTGGTACCAGTAATGAATTTGGGTGGATTTACAATTTGTTGCATTGTTTACTAATTTTTTTCAGTGATAACTTCTTTTATGTACGATATTTTTAAGTCTTTAATGGAGGGCATGGTTTGAAACATACCAGGGTGCATATGTTATGTAGTACTTCTAAGAATTTTGAACTGCGCTCTCTGCATGATCACTCTATTTGACTTGTTGGAACATCCCCAGAATTCAACTCCATATGTCCATATGGGTTTGATTATCACTTTGTAAGTAAGAAATTTATTGTCGATGCTCAGGCGAGAGTTATCATCAGTAACATACGATTTATTAAAATTGTATGTTACGATTTATTAAAGTCGTAAAATTTAATGTTTTTGCTGTTCAAAATAGTTACACATTTTCTTGAATTTATAACATATTCATAATTTTTTTATTTCTGTTATGAATTTAATGTGGTCAGAATATATTCTCCAGGTATTTATTACACCCAAATTAAACATTTATAGAAACGCATAGAATATTTAAATTAATTTATCGGTATATGCTATAAAAAGTCTCCCTGTTTTATTATTTTAAAAATATACACAATTGCATCAATTGCTTTGTAAAAATTTTACTTATTAAATATACCAAGTGATTTTGAGTTTAAACGCAGACCGTATTTCTTGAACTTGAGTATAAAAAAAAGTTTATTTTATATAAATTCCATAACATATAAGTCGGAAATCGAGAAAGGAACTACCAAACCGCCAATTTCTTTATTACTTTTTCGTTAAGCGGGTATAGTACGCCTTGTTGGAAGTTGAACAGCCAAATGCCTTTAATTAAATTGGATGAGATTCATCCCTCGTGATCGATTGTTCTGTTCGCAGTGTAGTGTTGTGGTCGTAGTCGTAATTTTAAACATTTCAAAATGAATTCAGTTGGTTTTATATTGACCAATAAAGCAATAATTTATGAACAAAAGGCGAAATTTTAGAAGGTTAGGTAGGCCGACGTCCGATTTAAATAATTTTAGTGATTCTATCCTTATATTATTCCATTATCTTTAATAACTATTAGTAGATCAAAAATTGTGCAAAATTGAATTTCAAATCCAGAATTCTTTCTTCGATTTTACGTCATTTTCCTTTTACATTTTGCTCGCTAAACACGATAAAATAATTATGACAATTTGGTCTTACGTTAGTTTATCCTATGCAGATGTTTGTTACATATTTTGGTTATTCAAAGTGTAACAAAATTTTTTGGCCCCCATAAAAAGCATATAGAGAAAATATTAGAATATACACAATACAATATGTATTTTGAAAAATATTACATATGTTATAATGGGTGATCCAAATTGAACTTTAAGATTTGAATACGTGCCATTTGCGTTGTGTGAACGTTGGTAGTTTGAATTTTTACAATTGGTATCGAAACACATGGCAAATTCATCATGGCGCTGTACACTGTGCACCAACGCGTAAATATCATACACATTTATTATGAAAACAGGCGATCAGTTACGATTACATTAGTGCAAAAGTTTGAAACAAATGAAGCTTATTGACAAACCAAGGGTCCGGTATCAACGCACGAGATCGGTCAGATAAAACTATTGCTCACGTAAGTGATAGTGTGCGTGAAGAACCAACCACGTCAATTCGTCGCCATTCGCAGCAATTGACTCTTTCATACGGCACTACGCAACGAATTTTAACAAAAAATCTGCGTATAAAATTCAATTGACACAAGAACTTAAAGAAACGGACCACCAGAAACGCCGTACATTTGTGATCCGGGTTTTAGGGAATACAGAAATTGATGCTGATTTTTGTAAAAAAAATTATATTGTCCGATGAAGCCCATTTTCATTTAAATGGCTTTGTGAATCGCCAAAATTGTCGCATTTGGGGTAGTGAAAATCCCCATATTATGCAAGAGAAACCAATGCATCCACAAAAATGCACTACCTGGTGTGTACTATGGACTGGAGGAATCATTGGCCCATACTTTTTTGAGGACAGGTGGAAACGCCGTCACTGTCAATGGTGTATGCTATCGGGAGATGGTAAACGGCTATTTTTTCAATAAAACCAACGATTTGAACTTGAATGACATGTGGTTTCAACAGGATGGAGCCACATGTCACACAGCACGTGAAACAGTCACTTTACTTCAAACCAAATACCCTGGTCGTGTTATCTCTCAGAGGGGTGACATCGATTGGCCACTGAGGTCTTGCGATCTAACCCCATTAGACTTTTTTCTGTGGGGCTATTTGATGGAAAGGGTTTATGTCAACAAACCTGCTACGATTCCAGAGCTAAAAGAGAATATCAGACGTTCAATTGCTCAAATAGAGCCGCATTTATGCGAAAGCATTATGAAATACTTCGCTAAAAGAATGGTATGTCAGTGGAGCCGTGGAGGGCATTTGGCTGACATTATATTTCATATCTAACTTCAAAGTTTGTACTTTATGTTGATAGCAATAAAATTCGAATTTTTCCAATATTTTAATTTTTATTCAGAAAGCAAGTCCTAATTTGGATCACCCGTTATAAGTAGTTTATAAATATTTCTGGTTTTTAAAGCGCACACACATTTCTATTATTTTCATTTTAAATTGAATTTTCCTTTAATAAATCCTTTATTATACCTTATTATTTTATTTATGTTGCAACTCAATTTAAAAAAAATCAAATATTACACAAACGGTAGTTCTAAATCATTGACGGACGATTTGTTCCTCATATTACCTGCCTACAGCAAACTCATACCAATTAAGTCTCAAAACGGTCCGTAATGCCACATTTTCCTCCATTACGCTAATTGACCCGAACGAGAAACTCGGGGTCAAGTCCATCACGACGGGCGTAACTCATTATTTTCGAAATGCCAGCGCGATTCTATCAAATTTCGAGCATTTTCCTTAAATTAACGTTTCCACTTTATCATCGGGTGATTTATGTCTAAACCATATGTTTTATTACCCGGTGACTGTAGAAGAATAAACATTAAGCTACGTAATACCTGTCAAGGCTCTTAGTAGGTCGTGGAACAAGGAGAGGTTAGCCCACCGCACACCTTAATAGTAAAAGAGACATTCTGTTTTTTTATGCTGTTTCCACATTCATTCATAAATATTAAACGAGACTGACGTTGGATATATATGGAAGAAGATAATAAGTTGGTTATTGACAAACGAAACTGTGAATCTGCGTGGTAAAATCATGGTTATTTTTTTTAACAATTATCGAGATATTGTCAAAGAGATACATGCAATCTTCAATGTGAGTCTAAATAATTATTAAAATTTAAAACAAAATATTAGTACATTTTTAAAGACGTGAGTAAACTTGCTATTACAAAAAGTTTTCGCTAAATATCACTAGTTGGGGGGGGGGGGGGGACAAGTATTGTTATTGGTGAGATAAGAGATACTACGAGTATTGTCATCTTTTTTAAACACAATCTTTTTGTAATAAAGTTAAGAGTGAAGAGAACTTTAGACGCATACTGTATGTATTATGTAATATACGCGACTTTTTTTTCCATCTATGTTTTAGTACATACAGGGTCTTTCAATAAGGACGCTCGATTTTTAAACGTAAATAAAACAAGTTGTGTGTGAGATACACAATTTTTTTTCATTTGAAACAATATTTTATGGCATTAAGTATGGAATATAACTCAAATGTTCAATGGCCATTCAAATGTCCGCTGCGGCTTTGCTTGCTGGCACGTATTCGGGAAGTCCAATTTTCGATGACTTTCTGTTAACTTTCTGGGCATTGATTGTTTTCGGTTTATTCGCATAGACCTGCGATTTAAGATAACCCCAAAAGAAGAAGTCTAAAAGCGTTAAATCGCGCGATCTCGGTGGCCAGTTCAAGTCGCCGCTACACGAGATAACCATGCTCTCAAATTGCTCGTGCAGAACGTTCATCGTGGCATGCGCTATGTGGCACGTAGCGCCGTCCTGTTGGAACCACATATCGCCGGTATCATCCAGTTTAGGCCACAAGAAGTTGTTTATTATCGATCTGCAGCGCTCGCCATTGACGGTTAAGGCAATGTCAGTTTCGTTTTGGCAGAAGTACGGACCGATGATTCCGCAAGAGTAAAAGCCGCACCAAACAGTGACTTTCTCGGGATGCATTTGGTGCTGGTCTATCTCGTGTGGATTGGTATCGTCCCAAATTCGACAATTTTGCTTGTTCACGTATCTATTCATCCAAGAATGGGCCTCGTCGCTAAAGATGATTTATTTGGCGAAATTTGGGTAAACTTTCAACTGCTGTTGAGCCCAATTAGCGAACACACTGCGTTGTCTATGGTCGTTTACCTGAAGTTCCTGGGTCAGTTGGATTTTATACTGGTGCAGACCCAAGTCCCGATGCAAAATTCGCCAAGTTGAAGTCGCAGTCGCAGAAAGGCCAAATTCTTGTAAACGACGAGAAACTGACTCCCTTGGGTTTTCCCGTACTCTGATTCACAGCAGCGATATTTTCAGCAGATCTTACGTTTCGGTGACGTATGGGTGTTGGGCCGATTTATGATACTTGTTGGAATACGAAAAAACAAGCATCAGTAGCTACATCATTTACTGAAGCCGAGTATATGGCTCTTTCCGAGGCAGTGCGAGAAGCACTTTGGTTAAAATATTTAGCAACTACTCTTGATATTAGTTTTATAGAACCGATAATGATTTATGAGAATAACAATGGATGCATTAGTCTAGCCAATAATCCAACAAATCACAAAAAGTCTAAACATATACTTAGATATAAAGTATCATTTTTCACGAGAGTTGAAAAGAAAGTAATGATGTGAAAACATATTTCAACAGGTGAGCAGATGGCCGATATACTGACGAAGCCATTACCAAGAGGCAAGTTTTTGCAACTTCAGGAAGCCTTAGGTTTAGAATGTACTGATAACGAGGTAGTCTGATTAGGTTTTTCTGATTATTTATCCGGTTGACTCGAATTTGGCCACCAAACGTCAAATAGTCGACTCGGCGCGCCGAGTCGACTATTTGATTTGTGGACTATTTGATTGACGGTTGTGGCAAGGATAAAAATCATGTAATGCGCGTAACATTTCTCGAACGGTGCACTAATTTCAAAAATAAAATTTGATGATTTAACAAATTTCGAGCGTCTCTATTGAAAGACCTATATAATAATCTAGCAGAAAAAAACTTAAATCACAAAACAATCATTATGAATGGTCGGTTTTACACAAAAATGTGTTTCGCATATACTACTTTTCTTTATATCAAAAGTCTTCCAAATGTTAGTCTTTTTTTAAAATAATTAAGCGGGATAGAATTCTGCATATACGAGTAATTAACAATTGTTGGTATGAACACGGAACTTGATTGACCCACATCTTCTGATGTTTTTTCAACGGGATTCTGTGTAACATGCGGTGGCAATGTCGCCAGAATAGACGCTTTAGCTGATGAACCTAGCAAGGATTTAAGGCACAGTTATCGTAAATGACACATCATAACTTTGTATGATGTGTTAGTAATTTCTCTCCGAAAATGGTTTTATAGACGGCAACTTTCACGTTTTTTACCAATCAGATAACAACAGTAATGATAGGTATAACATTACGAGGTCCGTTTCTTATGGTTAACAAGGACCACGACAAAAACTAATAACGTTATACACAGTAAACGTTTTTTTAATGAAAATTACGGCCTTAATGAGCGCTGACACTAATGAACCTAACCTAAGGCATGCACGAATTAGACCATTTTGATTTTATTGGCTGAATAAGTTCTAATTTATGATGGTGTAGGTATTAAGATCTATTTATATTTGCTTGCCTCAGACTACTAAAGCGTACATGTTTATAATTTATTGCGGAACGGGCACGGAGTTTTATTCAAAATTTTATTGCGAACGTAATACCATAATTAAAATAAGCCAGCATTTTTGTTGTTCCACATGTTTAGAATACATTATGTGTAATAACCAATTAGCTACAATGTGTGCATGAAATAAATATAAGAGCCGTGTTAATATTATCGTGTATTTTCTCTTCATTCATTTCTATCGTGTATTATAAAGTATCCAAAATGTGTAGAATACTGAAATTACAGTTGTTATAAGTACTTAAACGTAGCGTAAAAGTCAGGGGCGGACACCGCGCTGACATACACATATTATAAAGATGACAAAATAAACAATATATTCTGTTTTAATTGTTGATTTTGCAGTGTCGTAGTTAGTTGCACAAATAGTTTTTAGGTTAGTGTGCAATCCAGATTTCAGACTAGCACTCCGATCATCAGTTATACTATAACACATTTTTAAGTACAATTTGTATAATGGATCTTTGCGCGTGTATCAATTTAGTGAAGACGCGCGGACCACATGCTACACCACTCGCAATTATCACTATGCCACGATTACCACAGCACGTATGTCTGGCGACATATGTTTCAATCAACTACGTACGGTATAGACAGTTAATGATTTGCCGAACAAAATGCAATTATGAAGTCACGTCTTAGCTTTATTGTATAATATTATTCATTGGCGTCTCAATATTTCTGTAAAATTAACAAAATTTTGTTGAATTTATTTCATTTATTTTGATGGAAATATCACTTCCATTGAATGTTTTTGTGGAGAACCTTTTCATTACTCTGTCATAGGTTGACGGACTTGTATTGTACTAACTTTTACTGGACACTGTTCAAAAATGTCAGTTGATTGATTCATACGATTATTACCTGTGACGCACACGCAAAGAATCATTATACAAACCATATAATGTTAATTCAATTTACAATAGAGTATACGTTGGCGAACACTCGTTACATCTCACAGTGAAAGTGTGCAACTATTGACACAGACCCTTGCTCTTAACGAAGGTAGTCGTTAGGTTACTAACCCTTTTCGATGTTTCATGTTATGATTTTCATGTTTTTATTAATAAAATTATGTATGAAATTAAATATAAAATTTAATCTCATCTGCATTTATACATACACAGACAGGTAAGTCCGAACTTGGACTATACAATTTACTCGTCGACGAAACAAAAACATCTTACAGCCATTGAATTGCAGGTTTGGAGACACAGAAATCGAATTCCTTCCCCTAAAGCCTTAGGCTGCGGCGGGAAAGGGTTACACATAAATACAAGGACAAACACGCTCATACAAGGACAAATGCGCCACTTCGTTGGGACTCAAACCTAAGCATGATACCCTAATCTTGATGTCAGTTCAACCACCCCGGACCACAATAGGACTGATATTGTCTTAGCCACCTTTATATGAGAATACGATAGTTCGCTTATCCGTGTAATGGCCACGAAGCAATGTGCTGCGCTTTTATAGCCTCGTCGCGAACAACTGATCGGAGCGCCAATCGTATTCTCAATAGTAAAACAATATTTTTGGCATAGATTTAATGTTTATGCATTTTAAATTGACTTATTTTTTATACAATTTACGACTGTGTATGATTAATTTTCCTACTTCCACATAGTTTTACCAAAAAATAAGTGCGAATTAAACCTAATCTACAGATCTAATAGTATTTTTGTATAATCCTATTTATTATTTATATATTTATTCTGGATGTTAAACTAGCCATTTTGTAATTTTCAATTTTATTTATCAACTTTCATTTTATAAAATATTACACGATAGCAGTTAAGTGTCGTTTTATCGCAAGTATGCATTCTTGAATTAGTGAGATTAGAAAATAATTGCTTAGTTATATATAAATAGAGTAGATTATTTGAAATATACTTGTATGTAGACAATGGAAACTGGTGTTGGATTTCATCCAATCCAACAGTTCTTGTGAGGTGAACAATTTTTTAAACTGCCCAGTAATAATACTAATAATCGCTTTTAAACAAAATAAATACAAAACTAGACGAAAATTAGTTTAAGCTACTGTGAAGCTTCACCTAATTTGTAATAATTATTAATGTTCAAATAAAATAACATATAGAAAAATTATTTTAAATGGAGTGCAATAATTACTCGAGATGGTATTGACCTTGATTTTAAATTAATAATTTGTTAAGTGAGTCAAATATTTCATAATTGTAGAGTTTAACGGCAATATAAGAAATATATTTCTTATACACATTAACTACGAGTGAGGTGAATATTGAAAGTGAAGTGTCGGAAAGTGACGCAACTACTACAGGCGTTGTCTGTACTCTCTTATGTTACCTCCTCTATTAAGGCGAGTTTTGCTCGTAGTTCATTCTTCTTTCCCGTCTCAGTCAATTAGTAACATGTACACCGTTGTTAGGGCCGTGCTCGACAAAATAATTAAAGTTTACAAGAGACTCTTTCAGGTATCTTTTGAACTTATTTATATTATATTAGAATCTATATGAATAGTATTTCCCCATAAACAAGTAGGTAATGTAAAAATTATTCTCTAACGAAATATAGTAAGAAACAATTTATAATTTTATAAATTTTGATAACGCAGGGTGTGGACGAATTTCGAAAGGCGCTACAAATAAATTAGTATAGTTCTGTGCAGAATTACTCTCATAATACCGTTTTATAATCTACACATTTTCATCTTTGGAGGATATCATCTGTGAAAATTTAATTACGTTCGAAATAAATAATATTTTTTAGGGGCTCGAAGCGAACAACTTTTAGACACTTTCGAGACGGACTTCGGAAGAAAATGCACGAAAAATGCTAAACGCATATCCGCATCTTGACCAGTTGTTGCATCTCCGCATCTCCATATCCGACCAAATGTTATTCTTGCACCTCGTCAATTTCTCAATACATTTTTATTCTAATCCTACGTTATTCGTAGTCGATCGTATATCACTAAAGAGTAAGAAAATTTAACTTACGAAAATTCAACCTTTGTGATAGTTTTTGATAAAGTATGGGCAGCTTGTGGACATGCTCTTTTAACTGAAAAATCTTATAAGAAATATGATCGAACTTCCTTAATCTAAACCTAAGTTACACCAACCATTATGTACTTTTTGTACTCGTCCATTATGTATCGAGAAAGGGGCTATATATAGTATCTTAGTATTCGATATTTTTTCCACATATATATCAAAATTTTTTAAAGAGTAAAGAGCTAGCGTGTAAGACGTTTTGAATAAATTTTCTAGAGAAAACAGTATACAAGTATATACTTTATCTATTATTACCATGACGAATCTTCTTTCATAGAAAGTTTTATCATTATCATCATCAAATACCTTACGATCTGCTCTTCCTTTTAACATATTCGTGAAGTTTTTGCTCCTTCAACAGCAGTATAATTTTTCTTTTTTTGAACATATTTCGTTGAATATGATGAAGATCAATTAAAGCGAAAAGTAACCAGAACTTATTTAGACGAGTAGCTTTTATTGATAGCTTTATTATTATCACCAAATATCAGTTGGCTTCTCCATCATCTTATACATGTGTATGAATATACAGGAAGTATCACTAGATAATGTATTTATTCCCCAAAAAATCCTTTCATCCACGGAATTTTGAATCATCCATCCATCCTCAACATTTGTTTGACAGGACAGTCAAACTATAAATATAAATTTTGATGCAACAAAATTCTTAGTGTTATGTTACACGTTTCAAATTCTGAATACTTATATGAATAAAACATTTTCGAATATTTATCAGTCTCAATTTGAAACTCAGTTTTAGTGATGTTATCTTTAAATCTAGCGATTCATTACCATCATGTTTAACTAAACACCCATTTCTATTATGTTTTGTTTTATTATTACGTATTTACGCTTAACCAAAACTCATAATTGCCATCTAGCCAAATCATTTACAATACATTAAACTCCAGCTAACTACCTTAAAATTCCGGCAGTTCCGGTCCTTATCTCGAATTTTGAAGTTTGAATACAGCCGTCGGGGGTCTGAAGTTGGCGATGAATTTATCGAAATAATTAGGGTTTAGTCGAACGTAACCGAGCGCAGTTCCCGGAATTAGCCAGGAACTTTATCTGTGGCGAATATTTCGGTTAATGGTCGCATACTAATTTTAAGGTTAAAATAAACAAAAACAAATAAGGTTTTCTTAATGTTCTCCAATTTTCTGAAGTCCGGTATATTAAGCGTGTTTATTTATAACCTTACTATTTTTGTATAGGGTGAGTTTACTACGATGAATTGTAGAAGCATACGGCACTACCATGTCATTAGTTCGAAACTTTCACTATTCAATAAGGCAATAATTGTGGCAACATTAAAAATGCTCTTCCTACAATGAGCTATCAAAACTTTGAGGTTCAAACAGCAGACTATTTTGACACATTAGATCTTAGCGTTATTCAGTCTCATCAAATGACAAATTTCTGCTCTACTATCCCTAATATCGGGTAAATATAGCAAGTAAAATTATGGGTAAATATCCTAATTATTCACACATAAAATCGTAGGTTTAAGTAAAAATAAAATTATACTTCTGGCTGGGTTATTGTACAGTATGGGATTTAAAATCGAGTCTCGAGGAACACCAAATATTATTAAGTATTCGAAAAGGGCTAAATACGTTTATTGTGTTTGCATCTATAAAGCCACGTCCTCATTATGCCGATATGTGCCAAGTGGCAAGGCCAAATGACAAAGCCAAGAGTGATGTGGACATTGTTGCCGGCTCGTGCCAGTTGGCAAAATAGTGCCAGATGGCATGCCACCCCGAAACCGACGAGTGTCGGTCCAAATCAAAAGGAGCCACGGGGCAAGTGTAGTGGGGACGTGCCAATTGGCCTCCGGCGGTCTCAGTTCATTCACGACTGTCGTAGAAACTAGGATTTAAAGTTAAATCCTTCATCAGTTCACTCCCTCCATATCGAGCTCTACCTCTACTAAAGACTCCTCTATACGTTGGCCAACACGCAGGCCAATGCTTCTTGGCCAGCGTGTAGAGGGGGCTATTTGTCGTATTGGCGGCATTGGCAGAGCTGGTCCAAGTGTTGGCGACCGATCCGTCGTGGTGTCGGTTCTTTAAGACACATCAAAGGGCGCTGGCGGACGTTGGTAGTCACATCCACACGTTGGGTGCACTGGCCTCGTATGTGAACAGCTGCCGCAGGGATAGTAGGAAGATATTTTAATTATTTAATAAATAAACTATTATTTAATTACTACTAATACTATTAAATATTAAAAATAAAGGTAGTATTTAATGAATAAACTGCAGCAGCTGTTACTCTCATGACGTCCATGTTGTTGCTCATATTGGCCTGCTTCAAAACAAACTGAACATTTTTCCAACGTGTGGACAGATATTCCAATGTCCTTGCCAGCGTGTTGGCCAGCATGTTGGCCAACGTGTAGAGGAGCCATAAGGCTCGGACGTACCCAAAATCGTCGATTTTGTGGTTTATAACTCGCTCGATCAACTATTATTACGACTGCAGCAACAACAATCAAGTCCTCGTCGGTATACATTGCGACTGAATGCCATTTCCAATATGGACGCAGTGAATTGTGTGTGGCAGCGGCAACTGGCTTTGCCATTTGGCCTTGCCACTTGGCACATATTGGCATAATGAGAACGCGGCTGAATAATATGCCTTGTTTCATATGTAAAAGAAGTTTATAGTCTTAAAGCAGTAAATAATCATTGCATAATGAAATCAATAAGTAACAATTAATACAAGTAATAACTTAACCACAATATGATTAACGAATCCATTGTAAAGTAAAGGTCTGAAAATCGAGCTTTAAGGAACACCAAATATGCATTGAAAATGTCTCGTTATTCTTGGTGATCTCTTTGATGATACGCTATTTCAGATGTTTTCTAGTGGCATATTATTGTTTTGTAATAAATGAAATTTTATTCTACTTTAAATATACGTTCCTGAAATGACTATACCTACTACCTTTTTTTTTTTACATTATGATGTTATGAATAATCGGTCAACGTTTTGCATACAATGAATTCTCAGCGAATATAAAAGAGTAATAACTGTTTTATTTTTATTTGGCGTTCACTTCGTCGTAATTGATGATCATCGATCCGTATCAATGGATAACCACCTACACCTAGCTAAAATGGAGCTCACGAGACTGTCTTCCTACTTTAAGATTTATTTATTAATCGAATAGATCCGTAAATGGTAAATGGCTTTGCCAACCCGATTTGTTTGCATAATTTTTCCAATTTAAAATAAGGCGTAGGTGGATACTTAATGAGGACAATTTTGTATTTAGAATAATATTAAAAAATTCTAGATATATTCACTAACATATGTTGTTATACTTTTCCACGTCATCTGGTATTCAAAATTCTTTTCGAATGGTCGATTGCCACACAAAATAACAAAACAAAAATAAAACCAATTAAAATTAAGTCGTACCAAAATACTATTATTTTCAAGTTATTATAAGGGATTTAGAGAAACTAATGTCACTCTTAATAGCATATTTTAATAAGCTCTAACATCAATTATATTTTTGTTCTCCGACGTTTCGTAATCTGAGGGACGTCATCAACATATAAATATCAATTATCACAAATACCTGTGCTTAAAAGAAAGCACAGAATAATATTGCGTCGGGCCAATAAATTGTCAGGTTCACGGTGAATATAGTTAGCGCAATTGATGTTGATATTCCGTGTCCTGTCGACTATTGTTTTACACTAATCTCTCTGACTAATAGTGACAGCTTTTTTGGTACGTGAAAAGTGTAATTTTAAGCAAGTGTATTACTTTGATAGTACGTGTCCAAATGGAGCAGCCACACTAGAACGAATTACACATTCAGTATAGGTTGAGACTATCAGCTTAAAATTACTGGTACATTTAAAATTGGTTAAGGGCTTGTATTTGTGACCTTTGCTGAACTGTTTTAATTTGAAATTGATTTAATCGAGGCTAACACTGTGTTACTATTCTGACGGGATAAACGAAATTTTAAAATATATATGTTTATGTATATAACTGAGGAATGTATATACAATAAGCACACAAATTGTAAAGATGTAAAAAAACTCTAAATATTCAAAGGGCTGTAACTTGGAGAATAGTCGGAGAGCAATAAAAAAAAAGGATAAAATTATCTAAAAAAGCTTATGATGAAATCACTGAAAAAATTTATTGAACTCCGTGGACCTCTTGAAAAGCAAGGAAAATTTTTGAATTTGTTTGCGATGGTTCTCTTATGATAACTCAAAAACTGCTGATAGTAAAAAAATTTGAACTTAAGATATGAAAACTAGAGCTTAAATTTGCTTTTTTTTTTAATTGTTCTGGGACTATTTTTCTCCAAGTTACAGCTCTTTGAAAATCACCTAAAAATTTAAGATTTTTTTAGATCCCTTAATTTTTGTGCGTAGTGTGTAAAGTTATGCCAGAAAATATCTTGATAAGTGTATTTCTAATTATTAGTGTCAAATTATTTTTTAGTTATTTTACTGATTAGATATTAAGAGACAAGAATGTTTTTTTGTATCTGTATAATAGAATTTATTGTTCTAAAAACCATAATAGTGAGCAGATGAGGAAAATATACAGAAATACGTATGTGTCACACGTGAGTGATTTGAAGTAAAGAAACCCCCTTTTCTAAGTAGAAGTCCGTATTTGCAAAAAATAATATTGATGATGGTCCTAAGATTACGAAACATCAGAACACGTATCATGATGACGTTAAAGCTTAATTAAATTAAATATTGCTATACTCGTAAAGTAGCGGGGGTCAGTGTTTTCGTATCTTTTATAATAACGTGAAAAATAATAAGTTTAAAATTTAAAGAATATAGTTTAAGACAAAAAAAAAGTCAAAATATTTAAATCTGTGAAGAACGTTCGGACCCCCTTTTGATTCCGGAAGTATTTCCGCATTTAACCAAAGTTGTATCACTTATCAGTTCCAAGATGCCCATGGAATGTACGCCTATTAAAATATAATAATGTATAATCAATTCCATCCCATACAGCTATGTGTATGTATAAAGGTGACATGCCTTTTAAGAACGCACGCACTATTTTATTACCGGATATACAGGGTAATATACCACATACTAGCGTTATAAGAAGCACCACAAAAAACTGAATAAAAAACATACCATATGACCGCTACTGCATGTCAATCAACTGGCTAACAAGAACCACCGCAACCACGCACACTATTATGATTTTTCCTCCTTGTATATTTATCCTCAATCACGTCCGTCATCCCGGCGATCTCTTCACACATCCACACGATTTTTTTTCAACGCGGATCTCCGAGCAGTATAAAAATAAATTCACAAAATCCCATTCATGCCATTAGAAACACTTGCGTTCTGTTAATTATGCTCTGGCTGCTGGCGTAATGACAGGACGGTCGCTGTAACGGACGACAAAAACTTGGAAGTTCATTTATAACGGAATTGATGTAAAAATAAATACGCGAGGATTAAGCGTATAAGATAACAAATTTGGAACATGTGTTGAACAACATGTCGAGCAGGGTCATAACCTTGTTTATATTAAACGCTTTCGGTTTGTATAAAAAATACGATATTAAATATGGTGCTAGCGGCTTTACAGAGTTCGTAGGCCCGTAGAAATAGTTGGCGTAGTTTGATTATACGCGGGAGACTAAATAAACTTAGTTTTAATATTCTAACACCTCTTTCTTGATTTAATATCTTCTACAAATCAATAATAAATTTAAAACGGAAGTACACCACTTATTATATTCTTCTTAGCGACAAACAATATTTTAGTACCCTTTATAGGCATAATTCGATAGCAATGCTATAATTTTCAGCAGAAAGTGTTGTTTTTCAGTTTGTCTTATTGTCTAAAACTAGACTATTTTTCCGATATTTATACAATATCGTAGCTCTATTCTATCACCTTATGAACAAATACTTGCACATTGTAATGTTCGAAGTACTTGGGAGAATAAATAATTAAAGATACAATTTGAGGACAATACGAGTTTATTGATACCCTGTATAACAACTAAATTACGTACAAAGAAATTAAGATGTGTATTCTAACGTATAATCTTTCAGACTGACTTGCTAAATAATCAATTTTTATTTCAACGACATTTGAACAGTTAAACATTCGATATTGAGTTACCCGAACTCATAAATGCTGACCTAATGTTTATGTTTAATTTCAGGCACCGCATGAAGACTATTTTTAAACCTAAAATAATTATTGTTGAATGTAATATTCCAACACCCCCTCGCAACTATAATTATTTTTCAATCAGTCAACCAGACCACCCTTGGTGCTTAAATGTTCTAGCTTTACTTTATTTAGCGGCTTGGTTAACATATCAGCTATCATTTTTTCAGTCGGACAATACTCGAATACAATAACCTGATTTTCATACAATTCTTTTAAAAAATGATACTTTGTATCAATATGCTTCGTTCGATTGCTAAATTTATGGTTTGCTAGCTGCTTTAAACAGCTTTGATTATCTTCGTACATAACCACTTTCGGTTCTAAATTTGTAAACTCCTTTATCGCCTGCTTTAACCAGATTGCCTCTTGGCATCCTTCGGCCAGTGCTATGTATTCAGCTTCGGTCGATGATAGTGATACGCAACTCTGCTTTCTGCATCCCCAATTAATAGGTGCACCCCGAAACATAAATATGTATCCACTATTTGACTTTCTATCCTCTTTATTTTCCGCCCAATCGGCGTCTAGATGTTTTATTATTAGTTTTTGATTCTATGCCTCTGTTAACAATATTCGAAGAGTTGCTTGCCGCACTACAGGCGCAAACACTTCATCGTAATCCACACCGAATTTCTGACTAAAACCTCTCGCTACCAATCGTGCCTTGTACTTGTTCGAGATCTTATCTTCACCTGTCTTTAGCTTAAACACCCATTTACAAGATATGATGTTTTTGTCTTCCGGTATAAGTACTAAATCCCATACTTCGTTATTCTTCAAAGATTTCATTTCTTCTTCCATAGCTTTCCTCCATTTTTCGCTATCACTGCTGGCAAGAGCTTCTTTAAATGTTTTAGGTTCTATTTCCCGAAGTTCAGCTAACTTTGCTGTGTAGCGCTCAGGTGGGACTCCTTTATTTATTCTATTTGATCTACTTTTCTTTATTGTAATGTACTTATTTCCTCATTTAAAACACTGCGGCAGAATTCGAGCCAATACAGGGTACATGAATGAAGAATGGGTGTAGACAGAATGTTTCGAGCATATATACGGTGTGTGAATGAAGAACATTATTTCCTGATGTTTATAACGCGCTGTGGGTTTTGCGGGTTTTGCGGGTTTCACTTTCAAATACACTTTTATTTATTTTTACGCTGCTTTATTGCTTGGCTTCGTTCATTTTTCCTATTGGTGATTTCTTTTTTATTGTTCGTTTCTTAATTCTTACAATAAAATGGCGCGTTTAATTGTGTATCTACTTCAATAAGATAGATACATATGATGGGGATAAGTTTCATTTTAGTAGACAGTAGACACCCATTGCTTTTGATATTTAATATTGTAGTAGAAATATTAAAAAAAAATATTTCCCTACGTTTATCCTCTCAAAAAATTTTTCCTTCCAATTAATTTTCAAATCAGTATCTTGTGATCAGTAATCTTATGGATGATAATATAAAGTCTGAAAGTGGCTTGTTGAAAACAATTTACGAGAATCAAAAGGCTATTTCGAAATATAAATTCTCGATTGTTATTGAAGCTGCGCCAGTAATATTCCTGCAAATAAAAGAAAAAATCAACAAGAATATTGGAAAAAATGTTTTTATTATATTATAAATCTACTGATTCAAATGATTTCAATTGACGATTTGAGTACGTAAACGCAATTCTTCCCTTTGTACAAAATTTATGTTGCTCAGAACTCCTTATTGAGGATATAGGTGACGAAATACCTTTGGTGAATCTCTGTGTTTATCTTCATTTCGAAGTTTATTATACAACCTTCTTACACTCTATATCTATCAACAGCTCTAAACTTGTTTCATTCTTGTAGAAATGAAACGGTAGTTGAGGCATGAGGTTTAACAGCCTCGATCCAACTGCATTGACGACTTCAGCGCAATGTCATCTAACTCCTACTAAACGTGCACTCGTTTGGTATCCATCCTCATACAAAAATGTTTATGTAGTTTAACAATGCGCTGGACTAAGCAATGTTGTTTAACAATACTCTGGACTAAGCAATCTTTTGGAGAAGTCTAAGAACCTTTTGAGGAAATCCATGTCCATGAATTCCATTTGGCCAATCATGGTCCAAATTTTCTTTTGCCACTGCACATTATTTTCAAAAAAATAGTCTTGTGGCTTATATTAGTCCTCGTAATAGCAATCTTTTTTTTTTTGTTGCACGCAGCAATCGCTTCAGGTGTAGTTGGAGCTGCTACCGGGAGGATTATCGACGTTTTCATTAGATTGATACATTAGGTGGACAAATGGTGGCAGGTCATGCAGTAGTTATAATTAATAAACGCGGCCCGTGTTCGATTTTGGTGTAAATAGAACGAGGGGCACTATTTATATTTTGAGTCTTGGCAACACTAAGTGTTGTCAGACGCCATCTGACGTTTCAATTGGAAAGTTTGACATTTCTGACCATAACCTTCTTCAGAATATTTAAACGCGATTTGTGTTGTTTACGGTAATTTGAAAATTGTATCTCAGCGAAAAAATGGAATTAACTCGGGAACACTTTCGTATGATTTATTACGACTTTCGACGTGGATTATCAAGACAAGAGTGCATCGATCAGCTTACTTTCACTTTTGGCGATAAAGCCCCATCCTTTGCCACTGTGAAACTCTGATATAAAGAGTTTAATCGTGGCCGCCATTCGCTCACCAATGAAAGTCGTGAAGGTCCTCAAAAATCAGTTGTTGTGCCAGAAAACAGTGATGCTGTGCAAAAACTGATGATGCAAGATCGTCATGTGACATACTGTGAGATTGAGGCAACCTTAGACATTAGTTCGACTAGCATATATAAAATATTGCATGATCATTTAGCTGTAAAAAAGGTTTGTTCTCGTTGGATCCCACATAATTTGAAAAAATCTCAAAAAGATGCTCGTGTCGATTGGCGCAAACAAATGCTCAAGAAATACAATGGCGGTGCTTCAAACAAAGTATATAACATTGTAATAGGTGACGAATCATGGATATATGCGTATGAGCCGGAAAGTAAACAGCAGTCGGCTGTATGGGTGTTTCAAGATGAACCAAATCCAACAAAAGTTGTTCGTGCTCGAAACACTTCGAAACAAATGGTCGCCTGTTTTTTCGGAAAAACTGGTCATGTGGAAACAGTGCCTTTAGAGGAACGTAAAACGGTCAATTATCTGAATGGTACACAACCATCTGTTTGCCAGAAGTCTTCGGTGACATAAGGAAAACAACAAGCGCCGTCGGATCATTCTTCATCACGACAATGCGAACTCTCACACAACTCGTCTAACAACCGAATGTTTGAGCACTAAAAAAATAGAATTAATAGGTCACCCACAGTACAGTCCTGATTTGGCACCCAATGACTTATTTTTGTTCCCTAACGTCAAAAATAAATTGCGTGGACAACAATTTTCGTCGGCAGAAGAAGCCGTTGATGCGTTCAAAAACCATGTTTTGAAGATATTTCAAGCGAAATGGAAAAAATGCTTTGACAAATGGTTCGAACGCATGCAAAAGTGTATAGATCATATTTTGAAAAACGATAAAGTAATTTTCAATGACAAATTATTGTTTTTTTTTTTATTATTATTAGGCTCAAAACATAAATAGTGGCCCTCGTAGTCATTTTATTTAGTAGGCATTCCCTAGCAACCCAGAATACTAAAGCGAATCTAGTGGTCCATCGTATGTAGTACTTGAAACAGATGTTCTTATACATCCAGCAATTTGTAAATGAAATATTTTCCAGTGATATGTTACATATTTTTTCTTCTGAGAGAAAGGAGAGTATTTGTATCATTTCGACCACTGAAGTATTGATGAACTAAACCGTTTTAATGTTTCTAACTAACAGATACCACTTAGTATCGTTGGAATTTCATTTTATTACTATCTAATAACAATTAATTTTCTAACTATAAACTATCGACAAGTCCGAGACTTAACACGAATTAATATGTAAATTTATGCCGCCTTACTTCGATTAGTTTCGGATACCTAAGCGCCACTATCCATATTCAATTAGATAATAATTGTTAGTTTCAAATGGCCTCAGCTATTAACAACGGCAACCCCTAACGAAGGGAATCCATATAACTTCGGACCATTCATCATCTCCTTTATTACGATAATGACACTTCTGTTGATAAGCGATTTTCGGTAATACGAATGGGATGGTAGTTAACGTGATGGATGCAAAATTGATTGCCTTGGATAACCAGGGGAGGGTGTTCATTGCTAGACACCCCTGTTTCATAGTCATTTATTTTTTTACCAGGCGCTTGCTAACGCGTCTGCTTTTTACCAGGCTATCGTACCTAAAGTCGAACTTAACACAATAACAGTGAAATTAACACAATAACAGGATCTAAAAACGATCGCAGGATGTATACGAAAAATGTGAAACCAAGTGTACAATTTAAATGCAATTTATTTTTCAATATAGTCAATTGAGTCTATCACGAAAGAGCACTATGGCTATTTATCTGCTAAATACCAGAGCAACCTTTTCCACAGACGACATCAAAGATGGTATTTACTGTATGTTTCTGCTGACCGCAGAGATACACGATAACGATGGAATATTCTACAAGAGAATTGTACTCAGTTCTTGTCTGTAGTTCCCATGGGGAATATAACAGACGGTACAATTATGTTATAGAACGATCCTATCAATCAAAAATAAGATATTCAAGAAAGTGAAAATACTTAGATTCTGATCCAAATTGACATTCTCGACTATTTGAGTATAGATTTAAATGCAAAAGCATTTAATATGTATCTATGAAATAAATGGACCAGCCAAAAAGCAACGACGTAGTAAAGCGATTCAAAATATTCCGCTCTTTGGTCTAATTTTATACAAAAAAGAAGATAGGTACCAAAACCACAGAGGATCGGCATTAAGAGATGATTGTACAAGGGGAAGAAATATTTTCGAAACTAAAGAGACGGGATTTTATTACGTTACGACTCCTGATATAACCGTCGAGGTCAAGTGTGCTCAAAATATTTTTTGGGGATATTTTAAAGCAGTACCTTCGTTTATGCAAAAATATGATTTAAATCATAAAATATCAATTTGCTCATAATAAAATCTTAGAAATTGATTCCAGATTACACTGGTATTCAAAAATTGTCAGGGACTTCCTGCAGCGGATGAAATAAAATAATTTGGTCTCAGGACGGATTTAGGCACTTTCGTTAGTATTTCTATTTTCATTAACCTTTTAAAACAAGAATCAGGCTCTATTTGTCATTTGTAATTTGTGTTCATTCTTAAAATGTTCAACAAAAGCTACCATTGCACTTCAAAATTCAAATATAAAAATTAATAATTAATTAGACCTTAGCTAGAAAAGACTCATGCATGCATAACGCCATTCTCTACTTTCATTTAAATTCAATGATGAACGTGTAAAATTAATTTAAGTTGCATAAAGGGAAACTACGATATATACAGGTTTAACGTTGTTAGTGGAAGTTTAAAGTTAATGAAAACGTGTGATGCATAAATCCAACTTTACTCTCTTTATTCTAAGAGAACATGTCTTGTTTCTTGAAACTCTTACATATTAGCAATTGAGTGCCGATTATCAGGGATAGAAAATTGCACATTTTAAAATTAATAGTGGATTTTAACCACAATATTACTACTTGTGGAGGTGAATTTTCGATTATTTATTGGATTATTATGGTAATACTGGATTTTGGTGCATTTTCGATTTTTATCATTGCGTTTTCAGTTTTTTTTTTAACAAAAGACGATGAAAATGTATGGTCCTCGGCGCTATTTATCAAAATAGTATATTCATATTTGCAGAGAATATAGTGTAATATATGAGTAACTAAATGTGTACATCAGTTTGTTAATAATAAATTTCTTGACTGAAAAATTAATTCATAAAAATAGCCAGTCTCGCAAAGGCAAATTAATAGTACCTTAAACGGTAATAGGACTATACTTTAGAAGTTCTGCTACAAGTTGTTTTTTTTTTTTGAAGTGGCCTTTTGCCAAACTGACAATTGCTTTACTTTCACGCTTAACGATGTCGTGCGCGTTTTCCGATGGACATCTGTCCCTAATGAACCAAGGTTGTTAATTGTTCCGAGAGGAATGCGTCTGCGGAGGTGTAAATAGTGAAAACAAAAGCTCCCTTGATTGAAAAAATAACGCTAGAGCTATTATTCATTTGATGTGACAGGTGTATAATTGGTAAACTTTGGTGTGGACATGAAATTAATATACAAACAAAAAGAGAGGTTGTTTTTATCGAATTTGTATTTGAAGGGGTATCGAATGAATGTCGTTGAAATGATAAATTTTTACAACAATGACATTCGTAAATAAGCGGTAAATATAATTATATATTTAGGGGGAGATATAATAGAATTACACTGTTATTATTTAAATGTACATCATTATAATGGTATAAGGTAACAAATATTGTCATATTTTTTTTAATAAAATAATGAGGAATCTTAGTTAAAAAATGAGATTTTCAAAAAATTCATATGGTAAAAAATAACTTTCACTGCCTTGCCTACCGATATTTCTCTTCAAACATTTAGTTCACATCATTATGCGTCGAGACGTTTATAAATCTTACAACAGATTTGCAATACATATTTGCTATATTATTAAGTTTAGTATTATAAAGCCTAGTCGCATATCTAATTTCAGCATAAAATTTACGTAACATGATAAAATGCTACCAGATGTGCGAAAACCTGACCTCAATAGTAATGTTAAACATAAGCAACGTTAAGATATCGTAGTTTTAAATTAATATGATTATGAACAGTGTAATATACATGGTATTCTAGTAAAAACTGTCCACACTTTATATTTTTTATATTCTGTATTTTTTTTTTGTTATATAATCGCGACAGTTTTCAACACTGTTTGTGCTATTTTATGGAAGTTGTTCGGAATAATTGCGAATATTTATCTTGGGAAGGGGTTGCAACTTGTGATGCAGCTAGAAAAACAGGCTAATTTCTCACCAACACCGAAACTGCTCCTCCATAGTCCTCCACCTCTTCTAGTCCATAGAGAAACTTTAATTTTTCAATTAGTGTCATATTGCAAAAAATATTTCCTCCAAGTTTACTCGTGTATTCACTTGAATACACTTTACCACCCCCATTTAAAACTTTTGGAGTTAATGGAGTTACCCGTTGGTAACATCCATTGATCATAATACTAAATTAAAACCCTTTTTGTTTCTACCATGGTTTTTATTGTAAAAATGCTCCTAGTTTCAATACTTCGGTATATCATCTTCAAACGATTCAAGTGAATGAAATTTTACAAATAAATAATCCATTAAAGGAAAGCAGAGTCCATGTAAGGGTAATATAGGACTTTACTATTCATTTCATCGCTATTTGCCAAATAAAAAACTCTCTAATTTTGTCGATAAATGGAACAATATACCTGAGCCTAGCCATGAAAACAAGCCACGGCATATTTTGAGATTTTTTATTTGGCAAATAGCGATGAAATAAACTATTCTATTCATTTCATCGCTATTTGCCAAATAAAGAAATCTTATCTTGTCGATAAACGGAACAGTCTACCTGAGCCTAGCCATAAGAGCAAGCCATAGTATGAGATAAGAGCCGTTTGGGATTTTTTATTTGGCAAATAGCGATGAAATAAACTATACCTAAGTATTGGGTTGTTGCATAATTACTAGTTTTGTTTTAAATAAAAATGAAATTTGCAAAAAGGGTTTCATAGAGCATCGTCCAAATTTTCTGATATGTTTCGGAGATTTTTGGTTCGACTCTGAGAAAAGTTGTTTGGAATCAACAAAACTGCAATTACCAAAATTTCAATGTTGTAGATTTTTCAACGCAATGTAGTTTTTTATATCCCAGATATTCACTGTCTGATTAAAAATCTGACTTTGTAGCTAAAATTCTGTGGACTTGTCTGTGTACTATTCTTTTAAATGAACTTTTTTATATCCAAAGTTACATTAATTTTGCCATACCTTCAAAGAAAACGCTCGAGAAACATGGCTTCACAATTTGAAAATTTTAAGGTTACAATTTTGCCAATTTCCCTTGATCTTACACAGAAATAAAAAGTCCAATCCAAAATCGCTGAAACATGTCAAAAGGTTTAGACGATGCTCTATAGAACTCCTATTGCATATTTAATACCTGTCAACTCCTATCGGAGTTATGGTTACCTTAAAATTATTATGCAACCAAATACATGGAAAGAAGTTTTTCATTTTATGTTAAATTGCAATAACATATTCCTGTAGAAATTACTTTTGTACTTACATTTGACATATCGTGAAAAAACGTTAATTAGTAATCTCAGTACTTACTGCGCCCTGATAGCAATGCTCGTCATAACACTTACCTGGAAAAAAAGAAGTTTATTAGTAATTTATTATTGTCAACGATATTAAAAATATATAAACTGTAGTTCGTAATTAACGGATAAATTAATTTTCTAAGTAATTTTGCCACGTTATGAAATGATGTTAATTATGAAATTATATTATTTGAGCAGAACTTTATACCTTCTTCAATTCCCTTGACGTGGCAATTACTCTCTTAACATTTATAAATAGAATGAAAATATGTGTGATTCCTCACTTACATTTTTTTATGTAATTGTATAAGGTTTTCTTAACTTTAACTAACTAACCATTTCTTAATGAAAGTATTACGTTTTTTAACATCACTAAAATGTTACTGTAATTTTTTTAAACTAAATAGTTTAATCGAACAGAATTTCCGGGTGATTTCGGTACTTAATTGCTTATAACTATTCAAATCAGGTACGCAATGTGTGTTTTCCAATACATTGTGGTAGACAACAAGAATAAAAACGTTTAGAGAAGGAGTTATTCAGAGACTACGTTTTCTGTGAATTATGAATAAAAAGTAGGAATTTAATTACTGCCGGCGTAGTAAGGAAAATATATGCCTGAGGTATCAACGTATTTTTCCTTTTTCTTAACATAAATGCGAGGCAATTTAAATTAATTACAAGGAATGGAAACACGGTAACTGCAAGCTCAAGAGAGTAATTTTCATTTAGGAATATAGTACGGCGTCTGCCCTACCGTATAGTGCAAAAATGTGGAATGTATTTGTTTTAGGTTTTTGAAAAAAACTAAAGGTTTGATTTTTAAAAATCATATCTTTTGTTGTATTTTTTAAAATGTATTTACGAGTATATCGACGTAATTTATTACGCATTAGTATTTTTTCTTGACTAATATCGAGATATAAGTCTGAGGATTTACATATATGACCATTAAGAAGAAACGTAGTTTATAAAAAAAAAAACTTTAACAAATATAATATCTTCATTATTTTTCTTGTTACGATATAATAGAAATAAATTTTTCAACCAAAATTTAAAACTACAATTTCTTAGGATTAGTGTGTGCGACATAATTTTTAAGTAATTAAAAACCATCATGTGATTCATATTGTTGTCGAATGTATAAATCTACTTGTCTTGAGTGAGTCATGAGGAATTTCGTGAAATGCAAATAAAAACAAACGCGCAAAGTTAATTCTAAGAAGGTTTCTAACAAGACCATCCATCACACGTTCATGGTCAACCATAATAAAAATGGCAATTACAGATCTCTGGACCTGCAGGCCTCATTTAGATGTTTAAGTGCCTCTAATCAATTTATATCTCAAACGACATTTGTTTTTATCAAAATGGGTATCATTTATCATTTGATATATTTAGTATAATTTTTTATTATACTATAAGATTTACTATACCTACTATAATTTAATAAATTTGGTTAAAGTTAAAATTAAATTCAACTCGCATTTAAAGTTTTTACTTTTCCGCACTCAACTATACCAGAGCGGAAAAGTAATGCAATCGTGTAAAGAAGAATGGGAAAAATTTTTTTCTAGCGTTTATTTTTCGTTTTTCGGCATAAAAATAAAAAAAAAATGGTTTTTACAAAATGTATGTCTGTGTATGCGTGTCGTTGTCGTCGGCATTAAAATTTCTTGTTAGCGCGATAACTCAACTAAATCGTGTCGAATCGATCGGGTTTCGACTGATTCTGATTAGGGACGTCTACCAGACGACATCTATTGATTTTAAGATGGATAGGACACACCCCATCCTGTCCATGAGTAACGATGTAAATGTTAAAATCTCAGAATGAACATATTCTGAGATTTTAAACATAAACATTTCGCGTTGCTGATTTTGCATTGAACGAAAAAAAAACATATTCGGCCTGTATCATATACGAATGAATGAGAAAATAAATAATTTCGTTCGATCACAAACGTAGTGATACGGCACTGAAGCAGTCGCCAATGAAAAAAGTAAAACTGTCGCATAAAACACATATTCTGCATGTATGTGTTGGTTTATTTTTTATCGGCCACTCAAGTTCGAGATAGAGATGTTCTACGTGCGGAAAAGTCCGTTTTAAGGTTATAAAACTGTTTATTTTTGTTGTTTTCGTTTTTCATTTGAATATATTTTTATTCCATTAGAATTACAAAAATATCTCAGATATACGAGTACTAAAGAATAAACCTAAATATAATTCTAATTGTGGAGACTCTTTGACATCACTTTTTTCCCACTTATTTATTTTAGTAATTTTTTTGCTTATTTGTAGAATATTTATTATATATAACCAAAAACAAAGAAGGTTGATTTTTTCCATATTTTCATTTTCAAATCAATTTTGGATATAAAAGAGAATATTGTTTTACGTTGCAAACTATTAAAATGACCAATTAGTTTTTTTTCAAACGGTATCATGTCTTCGACACTAACAAAAGTTAAAGAAAACCCTACTTGATAAGTTTGTGTCGACGGAAAAATAGCGGAAATATATATGATTATACATAATGAATTCTGATAAAATAACGAACAAATTATTTTTTGAAATGTTTGACAAAATAAAAAAAGATAGAAAGGATAAACAATTTTAAAATTAATACTAATCCTTCTATAATTTTTCATCTTTCACATAAATCCTCTGCCTAAATGATAGAAGGAAAATAGCAGAAGAGTTATTTTTGTTGTTTTATAACTTATTGTATGAGCAACACTGTGTGAATCTTACACATTGCCAGATCCCCGCCTATGGAGCGAACACCGAGCGTGCAAAATTACGCAGAACGAGTAAACTACATAAACATAATCGTTGGAGTTGTTCCTAAATGAATATGTATTACCCAGTTACGATTTACATAGGAAATTGTGAGGCAAAATGAGCAAACGGTATCGGTTCGACGAGTTTAATACCGGGGGATGTAATTATTTTCGCTTTTCTATCATCTGAAGTGAATTTATTCGCTTCGATTAAACTATAACTACTCATTTATGTAAATGATGTCACATGAATATGCAAAGCATCAGACATACATTTTTTTCACACGCACGTTTCCGCAGTTTAGAACTTATATAAAAACAGCTTGTAATATCAAAAACTAGATAATTAAGTGGGAGAGTAAAAAACGACATTCATTTATTAATTTTTTTGATTGAAGATAACATCTTGAAAATACCAATCTCCTTCAAAATGCTGTTCATTAGATAATATGCACTTGTTCCAACGGTTTTTCCGCATAACATGTTTGGAACCACACAACGGTGGTTCCAAACATGTTTGGAACCACCGTTGTGTGTTTGGATGTTTTATATTCTTCTGAACTGATGCAGTTAAGTGTATCCAGCGTGTTTTCTCAATCTCTACGTCCTGAAAATGATTTCCTTTTAGGTTTTTCTTCATTCTTCATTCAGAATAAGAAAAAGTTGCAAAGGCGAGGTCGGACGAGTAAGGCGGCTGCGAACCGTTGTTATGCCATTTTCCCGCTTTTTTTGGGTAAGGTAAAGTACCCTAATATGAGTCCTCTCCTAATATGAGACACCAGCTTATTTCCGATAAAAACCTCTTAAATATAGCAGAGAGCAGTTTTCTGCGATGTCAATTGTGTAATTCTTCTACTGTGTACACGATGGCACTGCAGTCGTTTAACGAACGGATGAAACCAAAAGTTTGAGAATTTTGTAGTGAAAAGTTTTTCACGTAGTGTTGTTAAACTACAAATATTTCGAATATGGTAAGTTGATAATTATTTTCATTGACATGGGTACATAGTATAAATACAGCAGATCATGACCTACTATGTTTATTTCAAAATTAATTGACCACTAACCTCGAAATATTTTTTGTGCTTGTCAATTCAGTGCGGCCTATTATGAGACCCCTAAGAGGTCGCAATATGAGAGAGGTCTCATATTAGGTATCCTAATTCTGTGCATATTGTAAAAAAAATTCTGGGTTAGGCGAATTCACCTAACAATAAGAGGCGAAAACAGTGGAACAAACAGCAGATGGCTTTAGCAGTTAAGGCGGTTAGACAACATACTATGGGGTATAAGAGAGCGGCAAAACAGTTTGGTGTTCCAAAAGGAACTCTCGAACGTTATGTGAAACACCAACTTTTCGCCTGAACAGCTGGTTACAGAGTCTCTTGGCAGAAAACCTGCATTAGGCAAAGAAATAGAAGGCGAGCTGGTTCAGTACTGTCTTGCAATGGATAAAAGATATTTTGGTTTGCGAAGGTCGGACGTAAAACGACTGGCGTTTGAGTTAGCCATTTCTAATAATCTTCGCCATTCTTTTTCAGAAGGAGCCGCTGGCTTCGAGGCTTTTTGAAACGGCACCCAGAACTGTCCGTTAGGTCTCCTCAAGCTATTTCCAATGCACGCATACGAGGTTTTAATCAAGAGAGCGTTGCAGCATTTTTTGAAATATATGAACAAGAATTCCGAAAAATAGGCACAAAACCACATAGATTATTCAACGTTGATGAAACGGGAATTACCGTGGTACAACATAAAGGAAGTAAAGTAATATCTGCTAAAGGTAAGAAGCAAGTAGCCGCACTTACATCAGCAGAAAGAGGTGGTCTTATTACTGTTGTTACTTGCATGAATGCTGTTGGAACGTACGTACCTCCTTTAATAGTGTGGCCCAGAAAGAACATGAAGGCTGAATTAATGGATGGTGTCCCAGCTGGATCTATCTACGCCTGTCATCCTTCCGGGTGGATTCAGACAGACATTTTTACACAGTGGTTTGATCATTTTGTAAACTTTACAAAACCAACAGCATCCGATCCTTTACTATTAGTGCTGAATGGGCATTATTCGCATACGCGAAATATGGCGATAATCGAGAGAGAAAATCACGTATCGAATGCAGCCTCTAGATGTAGGCTTCATGAATCCGTTCAAGACATATTATGCCAAAGAAATTGAAACGTGGCTTAGGAATCATCCGGATCGTGTAGTAACCCTTTTTATAATTGTCTGGATCTTTGCTGCTGCTTACAACCGAGCAGCCACAATGAAGGTATCAGTCAATGCATTCAAGAAAACTGGTTTGTTCCCACTCAACAAAGATATTTTTCGGGAGCATGATTTCGACATATTCGAAAATGAAGCAGTCGCTTCAAACATCACACCTACCTTCGAGCATTCGGAATTGCGGTTGTCCAATTATTTATATGCTGATATTAGGTATTCTTAGTCAGGAAATTCGAACGATTCCAATGAAGTGTCAGTCCGTCAAGGGATTTCAAAGGATCAGGTCAACGGCAGTAAAGAGTCTTGCTCACGGAACCCAGAAACTGCAGCTTCAAAAGGTTCGATTTCAACTGAACAGTTTTATTCAAAGGCTTCTATGGCTCGTCAAGAGATTTCAAAGGACCGGGTCAACAGCAGCAAAGATTCTTGCTCACAGAACACAGAAAGAGAAGACCCAAGAGGTTCCATATCGACTAAACGGTTTTATTCAAAGGCTCCTACTGAACTGAGCCTTGTAAGTCCTCAGCAAATCAAACCATTGCCAAAGATATTAAAAAGGTTGGTAAACGTTCTGGTAGTTCAGCTGTAATCACCTCTTCGCCTTATAAAACTGAGTTAGAGGAAAGTTTGGATAAGAAAAATACCAAGTTGGTTAAAGAACAGAACAGAGCAAGAGTTACTAAGAATGTTCTTGTTACATGTGAGCCCAAGAGAAAAACAGTTCTAAAAAGTCCAATAAGAGGAAACGTGTGGAGTTGGAAAGTGACAGCTCATGTGACAGCGAAGATATGATTCTCGATGATGACAGTGATGGCGAAGAAAATTATGACGCAGAATGCTTGTTTTGCACCTATCCCTATTCCTCAGATACACAGGGCGAACAATGGGTTAAGGGCACAAAGTGTTATCGATGGGCCCACGAAGACTGCGGTGCTGAAGATGCGAATTTCGTCTGTCCAACGTGTTTAAAGAGACAACATTAGAAAATACAACAGGGTCTCATTTTAGGAACCCATTTTTTTTATTGAATATTTACATTATTTGCTTTTATTGTATTATAAAAACAAATGTTATATTTTTTACAATAAGGTCCAACAGATACCAGAAGTATATTTATCCGACTTTAAGGAAATGATTTGAAATTTAATAAATGTATTTCTAATTCAAAATTATGATATAATTATGATAACTTTTTATAAATGGGTCTCATATTAGGAGATACTTTACCCTATCCTTCGCATACTAACAAAAATGATTTTATGAAATGCTACGAAGTAACACTTGGCAATTACACATCTTTAGGGTCACTTCACCTCTACAGAAAGCCTTTCTTAGGCGACAATAGTGATTAAATACGTCATTGTCTCATAAAGTGTAGACGGGTTGTTCCACAAACCAAAAACGGGGAAAAATATTGTTTCACAATACGACATAGGAGACTAATGCATAGTTAGTTTTACCTGATTTATGGGTCTTATGGTTACCTGAAAAAATGTATGTTCTTCTTCGACAGACTGAATACGGTCCAAAACAGGCCAAGCCTATAAAGTACCTTTGATGAAAGTATTGAGAGAGCAGTAGAAGGATTGTGGAATATTCAAAACCGTTCCGGGTATTATAAAGGATTATTTCACTTACAAAAATGTTGTAACAGGTATATTAACGGTACTTTTTGCGTGCTAACTTACTTGTAACTGGCTTTGCGAATTCATTGTTTCATTGTGATATTTAATTAATAATTATTAATTGTTTTCCAACAAGCCATTCAACCGTGGATTATTAACTTTTCTTTGATTATTTTTTTGGCGCTTCGCGTATTGCCCTCATTTATTTCGGCCGAATAGTCGCATACTAAAAATACAAAAATAAGATGTTATTTCGTCGGAACTTTAACAACATCTAATTAAATCCGCCATTATCGGGCATGTTGTATTTATCAAATTAATTAACAATAATTCTTCAACTACGACCGAGGATGTTTAATAAAACAGACCGACGTGATGGCCGCTCACGATTTAATACATAGGCGTAGGTCTACAAAGGGGCAGCGTATATAAATTATTTTTTTCGAAAAAATATATAAACACTTTTTAACTTTTATAAAAACTTTATATCGAGTGATTTGTATCTAATTTTGATACAAGTTTGAATACCGAATTTGAATGTTAAATTCGGTAACAGAAAATGCACGTAAAGTATCGACATACCTCTTATGATTCTTCTTCTTCTTTTAGCTCATAACCCTTGGTGGGTTTTGGCTTGCTCTACTATGTTCCTCCATCTGGTTCTATCTACCGCTATTCTCCTCCAGTTTCCTAATCTTAGAGTTTTTAGGTCTTCCTCCACATCGTCTATCCACTTTTTGGTCTTGTGTTTTGAGGTTTCCATTCAAGGATTCTCTTCACAATTCTCTCGCCCTCCATCCTGTATACATGTCCTAACCACCTTATCCTTTGACTTTTTATGCATCTTACTATATCCTCTCCTTTTATAAGTGCATCAATTTCGTATTTTGTTAATTCTTCTGCTATCATATTCATTTTACCTATCTGCAGCATTGTCTGCACGTTCCACGTTCCAAATTTAATTTCCAAACTTTTATCCTTTTTCCATGGTCCGTTTCTTAGATATCCGTCCGGTTTCTTCATTTTGAGCTTTCGCAACGAAATAATTTTTCCGGGGTAGGGTTGTTAGCCCTACCCCCTTTCGGAGGGCCACTTCTCCCGCTCTCGTCAGCCCTGACCCTGTGTCCCACTGGGGTTGGTTACCCAATCTTCTACAAGGTTGCTCAGGTTTCCGGGGTTCACCAGCTTGGAGGTGAGTGTCGGAATTGGGTAGGAGAGGCTATGCGATGCTACCCGGTTGCAGCATCGTGTGATACGCATGCACTACCCCCTTTGAACCCGACCTCTTATGATTGGTGTTGACATTTATTTTTTCTGTCTCAAAATTTTATTTGTAAGTTTGTACAATGACATTTAGCATATCAATGTATTTCTATATATGGTTTGGGTTTACTGACTCCATTTAGAAAAAAAAAACGTACCCCACTGACTTTTAAAGGATTGATTGAGAATTCTTAGTTAAGCAGTAATGTTTAATTCCCATAAAAGATGAAAACTTAAAGAATTTATGTGTATTCTTTATTATTTTTTATACCTCGATTCCTACGAAACTGAATGAAAAAAATGCCTTTTAATAATTTATTGTAGGAAATTTACCTTGTATGAAAAGGTTTTTATTTAAATTACTCTTGGGAACTACTAATAATTATGGCAATTATACAAAAAAAAAAAAAATAATACATAAAACACACCGCATAAATCAGACACTTTCCCAAATTAAAAGCCGAAGTTATCTGGATGGAAGAAATACATTTAAAACGCGGACAACACTCATTCCTAGCGACATTGCCAGTGCCAGCGATTGTAATCGAATTAAGATCATAACGGTCAGTAGCTAGTCGCATTTATACATAACGCACTCTATCCAACTCGTCTACCGGACTAGTGATATATTTAAAATTTAACGTATAATTTATACAATCTTCTGCATTACTGAAATATTTTAAGATGCTTTACATTTCAATACATTAGGACACAATTATTCCGCTTAACCAAACTTATATAATCTAATTTAAAATATTCTCGGTTTCATTTAATTAATCAAATAATGGACATAAAAGCTGTTACATCCACAAGGAAGCCGAATTACTTGCAACAATTTTAATGACGCACTAAATATATTGTCCAAAGAGACAAATATCATCTATATACCTACCTATGGTACGCCTATGATAAAATAATAAAATGTCCAATTTTAAAGCCTAAAATAATGTAACAAATGATAACATATTTATGGAATTATCAATGTTATTAATTACCATAATTAAATAAAATATTTCTGCAATAAAATCGATTAATGACATAGTTGATGTCAACTATAACGTGTAAAAAAACACCCATATAGAAACGAAAAGGAAAAAATGTATATAACGCAATTATCGTGTCATTTGAATAAGTGACCGAGTGTGGGACAAGATCATGTAATGACCATGTTCGTTTCGAAAAAATATCGTGGACAAACTCGTTCTGCATTTTAAATACCTTTTATAGTGGGGTTCAAGATGAGTTCGCCTTTTCAACGAATATGTTGGCTTTGTAAGATATGCATACATGTTTACAAAGAGGCGGATAAAGGTATAGAGAGTAACAAAAGCTGTGGGATAAGTAATTATTAACAAAGTTGTCCAGTAGACGTCGAGTGAATTTTATTTAAAAGTCGTTTGGCAATGTTAGAAATTTAGTGTTTAATAAATTAGATACATCGATCTATGCTATTCATTTATTGAAATATTGTAAAACAAGAGGCGAATTCTGAATTATACAGGGGGTTTAGGAACTTCATGATTTATTTTCAATGGAAGATGCATCTTGATAAGATAGGTCAATTGGGAAACATTATTTACAACTAGTAAAAGATGTATACAAACCTCAGGGAGAGGGAGAGAATAATTGTTTATATTGCACAGAATTGATGTCTCAATTATACACAGAAATAAATGTTTATAGCTGGATTACCCAACCTATGGTTTACAACAACTGCTCTCAAAGAATTTTACAATTCCTCACGGCTTTATGAAGTTTATTTGTACATCATATGATTTGTTCAGGCCGTTGGTCTAAATTTTATTCAATTAAATCAATCGTAATACTCGTGGACATAAAAAAAGTCTCCAGTACCCAAATGGGGAGGCGGTAATACCCAGAGGGGGAGGTTCTATCCATCTGGATAGAGGGAAAAAAGGAAAACGTTCTGGATCTACTTTGTGGGTGTTCTGATTAACAAAAAGGATTTTTACGTCAAGATTTCATTTACACTACTCTTAGGCTCTTTCTAATATGTATATCAAATGTAAAATTCTAATTCTAATTCCTCTCTAGTAAAGATTGTATCTGTTTTATATACAGACAAAACCTTTTACATTGTTACCCAGCAAAAAAAACGCAACCAAAATAAATAACGATGTGGCTTATCAAAGTTAACGGACATAACAAATATAGAACCTCAACATGATTCATTTTATAAAAATTGCGGCTTTTATAAAAAATAACTCAAGTTTATGAACACAACGATACATAGATATGTTATTGGTTTATGGTGTGGGCACACGTGGCTCCACATACGCCTATTGACACCCGTGATGGTATTTGTATATATTAGTTTTAAGTTTTGTAAATATTATAAAGTAGAAACGCTTGTATATTGTGCTAGTACTCGAAGCCAAGACACATCTGTTTCTTAGGGGTAAGAATGCGATCGGTCATCCCAGGCAAAAATTTACGTGATTTATGCCACAATCTTCTTCTTGTCAAAACCCTTGCAGATTAGGTCAATGGTTAATGACAAGTGTGGCGTCTCGTAATAACCGAACCAGTCAATTCCCGCAATTGGCCCTGAAACACTGTCTCTACTTTCGGTACTAGCTTCTTCGCTATTTATTTAATTCAAGTAAATGTAGCTACCTATAGCAACAACAGAACACTAGTATCATTTCACTACAGACACCCCCGAAGACCGCCATAATGGATATCAGATTTTTAAGGCCTTCACGACGTTTTTACCTCTTAAGCTGAATACCAATGAGTAAAGAATATGTCAAAATTGAAGAGGGACAGTACTGTCATTCTGCTTGTGAGAATTCATTGGTTTGAGAGAATGTCGCCTAGACTGTTGAATATATTATTTGAAGTGGTGTTCGATAAAAAGTGTCTTGTCTTTTAAATAAAGTGACAATATTCTATGAATAATATGAATAATACATTTTCTCACGAAATAAAAAAAATCTAAAGATAATATAAATACTATAGAAAGCTATAATAAAGAAAATATTTGAACGAAATATCAAGACCAAATCGGGTAGCTTAAAAAATCGTTGCCGGAATTAAATACTCACAATCAAAGGCAAAAAGTGGCCAATTACTCATTCAGATTATGCTCGAATAATCAGCCAGTTCATAAAAGCGGGTGAATGTCCTCTTAGGACGAAAGTGCACATTAACAAAAAAAAAAAAAAAGAGAAAAATGGCCACCTTCGAATTATTATCGAATATTCAAGTTTACTGAAGCGGGTGAATGCCCTCCCGGCATCTACGTGAATCAGCTAGATATTTGATTACGTAAAATTAAACATCATTCCTGAGACGCTAAGGAGGTCTGTCAAAATTTAATTTCAAATTCAGTACCGCTTATTTTTGAATTGCGGACCACAACCATTAATCATTGTCTTTTTCATGGATTATATTACTTCACTTATTTTAGTAGTAACCTTCATAAACAACAAGCACTGTATATGAAATATAATAATAATAATAATAATAAATAATAATGCCTTTATTGGTCAATAGAAAAAATGGTCCATTTATAGGAAAAAGAATGGAATACAAATAAATACATACAGTGAGTCAGAAAAGTCTCCATTAGTCTCGTTTTTAACATTTTTCATAGTGTGATATTTTATTTAAATTTAATTAGAAATATGTTTCAAGTAAATATCGGCCATCTCCTTAGAAGTAATAAAAATAAAGTTGCTTGAAACTCTTTCTTTGAACAATAATAAATGAAACGATATTAGCAACAAGAAATTATGTCAAATAAATATCCATACACTTTAATAAAATGCTATTCAGCACCATTATTTATCAATAATTTATCATGCTGGTCTGTGTCAAGTTTTGCTTGAAACAAATGAATCATGCTTGTTTAAGAACGTCACTTAAGTCTGTGTTTTGTGTAGTAGATGCAACATGAGTGATAAAAATTGCGAAATTCCAATTTCTGTTAGAAAAATCATAGTAGATTTATGGAAAGAGTAAAAATCCTTTCAAAATATTGGTGAAATAATTGTAAAATCACATGCCGCTGTACAGTACGTAATAAGTCAATACAAATCTACCGGTCCCTATAAAATGCGACCACTGTCTGGTCGTCCCAGGAAGTTAACTCCACGAGAAGAGTCTAGTGTTATGAAAAACATTATAAATATTTCTAAAATAAGCGCTCTCCAGAACTTGCAGAAGAAATCAGGGAAGAGTTCTCAAAAAATGTTAGCCCTCAAAGAATTAGAAACTGCTTGAATCGAGTGGGTTATAATGGTCGGGTTGTCAAATGAAAACCATTAACTTCAGAAAAAAATTCGAAAAACACGTTTAAAATTTGCCCGGGAACATGGTAACAAAACCAATGAATTTTGGGAAAGCGTTATCTTTAGTGACGAAACAATAATGAACCTTTTTGGCAGGGATAAAGTTTGGAGTACAAAAATACAGCTTTGAAAATTGAAAATGTTTGTCCTACAGTGAAGCACGGAGGAGGTAATGTTTTATTGGTGGGGATGCATGTCAGCTAATGGGACAGGCAAGCTAGTTTTTATTGACAGTATTATGGACCGACATGCCTATTTAAACATTCTAAGGAATAATTTAAGACCAAGTATTCAAAAACTTGACCTTGAGGGGCGTTATTTATGCCAACAAGATAACGATCCCAAGCACACTGCTAGGTTTGTATGTGCATGGATGATCCATAATGTCCGCCAACAACTACATACACCACCGCAATCACGGGACCTTAATCCCATTGAACACGTGTGAGAAGAATTAAAGCGTCGCGTGAGAAAACACAATCAGAAGTCAGAAATAGAGAAGATCTCAAGAATAGGATAAAAGAAGAGTGGAAGAACATTCCATCAGAAGTTACAAGAAAGCTTGAATTAAGTCTTCTAAAAAGGCTTAATGCAATCATTAAAGCAAATGGCAATGGACAAAATATTACACTTTAAGAAAGTTGAAATTTCTCATAAGAAATGTTAGTGTATGGATACCTACTTATTTGACATAATTTCTTGTTGCTAATACCGTTTCATTTATTATTGTTCAAATAAAGTGTTTCAAGCGACTTTATTTTTATTGCTCCTAAGGGGATGGCCAATATTTATTTGAAACATATTTCTAATTAAATTTAAATAAAAAATCACACTATGAAAAATGTTGAAAACGAGACTAGTGTATGGAGACTTTTTTGACTCACTGTATATACTCGTATGTGTACAGTATGTAACTAAACTTGACTTAAATAAACAATGAAATAAACTCATTATGACTACAATTGTTCAAATTACAAGTGCTAGGCGTTTATTTAAAATTTTGTGACGTTAGTTCTTGCAGTCCAGCAATAAAATAATCTCTGGCGGTTTTTTTGTCCCTTTCTGAGTCTGGCAATTTTTTCTCGAAAGCTTAGTCTAGGTATACTAAACATGCTTAGTAATGCGGGTGCATCTACTGTTATTACTGTATATACTGGAAGAGTTTAAATAAAAATGAGAGAGTAGTAAGCACCCTTGTAAAGTTCAATGACTGAATGTCAAACGTTTGTAAAAACAGAATATGATAACCCCTTACTGGATAATAATTATCGATGCGAAATGACGAATACTTTAAGAAACGCCGTTAAATATTTTCATTCATTGATTTTCAATTGATTCATTTGATTTATATGACAGGGGTACCAAATAAGGCAATAATATTCTAATATCGAACGAACTAACGCAAAATGTACCGATTTTAAGGTAGCAGTGTTATTAAACGATGCCGTGTTTCTACAACAACACCTCTACAAAAGTGGGTGTTGGTTTCTAATATACGAGTATACAGTCTTGGTTAAATAACAGGTTATGCTTTTTGGGCTGTTATTAATGTTTATATATTTTTTTTGTTTGTTTGTATTACGTGGACAGTACCTTGATAAATATCCATAATTTCTCCATTCACACAGAACATAATTTAGTCAGCCAACCAGACTGTCATCACTATTTCATTATTTGAGACGAACACAACACAAATTTCAAAGATCACATCCAGCTCCGGCAACTTTTCACTTTCTCCCTACGACTAATTAGGGTGTATGAACTCCCTGGGCTTGGACCTACGCCAACGCGACTTTTTTCCGTCTGAGAGAACCCAACTAAATTCAGTAACGGACTGAAAAAGAGTCCGGGCCGGGAAGAGGAAGTTGTGCGTACAGGAGCGCCAGGAACAGCGACAATGTTTACGTTAACGTGACGTCACGAAAATTAAGTCTCCACTTTTGTCAACCGGCAAAAAAATAAACGGTTAGTGACTGTTTGCAGATGCGGAACAGTCGAACCGACGCAAACAAAGTGGTGGCGCTTGGAAGGCGATGTTTATTTTAACAGTTTTTTTTTTTTAATTAATAGTTGGTAAGGCATTCTTAAACGACTTCGCGGCAGTTCTAAGAAGCGTATGTTGGAATTACCATTATATTGAAGGTTTATATTTAAATTTATATTTTTTGTTGCTAATGGCTCACTGAATTTGTCTCTTCAGTTTTTTTTTCAGCCTAAGCTAAATTTCGTTATAATGTGGCTGGTCACAAGTAGTATAAGCCTGCATTATTCCCTTTAATTAATTAAGTAACATAACCATTAATCACTGTCTTCATTACGGATTACATTGCTTTAATTATTTTAGTAGTTTTTTTTAACTATTGCTAATTTAGAAATTAGCAACGCCATCTACCTCCTAAACGACAAACTATGCTGTTTATCATTTCTAACACAGATTACTTCGTGTAACGTAGGCTTACACCAGGCTGTCCCGAAACTGCATATTGCGATTTCATTCTTATTAGGAATCATCAGTGCAAGTATACTGGACTATGATGCTCTGAGAATATTAGACAGGCCTTGTATCAAGGCGGCATAAGTATACATATAAAAATTGGCAAATGCCATGTGCCTGCTGAACGACAAACAACTTTCCGTATATGATACTTTGTTATTTAGCAGGCAGATGACTTTTACCATTTCCTACGTGTATACATATGTCGGCTTAGTAAAAGGCCTGTCTAATATTCGTAGAGGGCGACAGGCACAGTCCGGCACTGCACTGATGATTCCTAATAAGGATGAAATCGCGATATGCAATTCCAGGACAACCTGGTATAACTGAGAATTAATTAGATGGCAATAATTCTTTTATATTGCTATTTACTTTTGTGTTTTTTTTATTACGTGAACGGTACCTTGATAAATATCCATAATCCAAAATCTACAAAGAAAAATTCACAAAACGTGCAACTGCTATTAGCTAGAACAATCGAAGCCACCTGAGTAGTTCTAGAATGTTATACGTAATTTTTCAGATATACTCCGGGGTTATGAAGAGTTACAATTAACAAAATATGGTGATATTTTTAT
This sequence comes from Rosalia funebris, assembly GCA_037954035.1. Classification (NCBI taxonomy): domain Eukaryota; kingdom Metazoa; phylum Arthropoda; class Insecta; order Coleoptera; family Cerambycidae; genus Rosalia; species Rosalia funebris. The sequence goes on from JAZFAV010000015.1 coordinate 41,991,460, forward strand.
TTCCAAGTCATATGTTGGAAAATAAAATAGACACGTATTACTTCTTACCAATCATGTGTAAAACGTGATTCAATTTATAAATAACGTCCTTTACCATAACTTCCTATGACTTAAGAGTTCTAGAACAACAGAAATAAAGTTAACAATAGTGGGGTCAAGTTTAGAGCCTTGCGGAATACGTGAGGCAGCGTGATATATAGACCAGTTTTTTTTTAACATGGAACAGAATCAAATAATAATTTTAAAGCATACTTTAATCGTCTGTCTGTTTTTCACAGTTAATAAAATCTTTAGACCCTGTCTAGTTCATAAATATTTTGTCCTATCTGTAACTTACGAGTCGGGACTCGAGAAAGGAACCACCAAACCGCAAAGCGGTTATCAAGTGGTTCCAGAATAGCAAGGCTATTACATAATCGCTGCAGGAAACAACTCCTGGGGCTAAAGCCCCGCCAGGCATTGAATTATACCTAACAGCGATCCTCGACCCCTTTCTCGTGTTTCTGCACGACCAGAGTTTTTTGAAAAGAGACCCCGCCACGGCTAGGGTTCGACATTTGTCCCGGATAAAATCCGAAGTTACAAACATAGATCTTATCGATTTAGATGAAAACCCCACGGATTTGTTTCGGCATTTGTCCTAGATTGGCGTACTGTGTACGGCACTTATGAGAACTAATAAGTTCGAAACAGCTGTCTATCGTTCGGATTCCATCCGGGACAAATGTCAAGCCCTACCCGTGGCGGGATCTCTTTTCAAAAAAATTAAAGATATTTGGGTTTAGCAATTTTAGTTTACGTGTAGTCCTTTTTCGCTCCGCATTTTCCGCTTCCGTCCATATCGTCGGGTGTAATTTTCCTCTATCGAATTCCTCGAAACAATCGAGCATCGCGTTACGCTCGGTTGACTAGATGCACGCCGGAGAGAAACTTGCAACTTATTTATTTCGGAATGTTTCTATTAACTTGTTCAAATGCTAGATAATTAAGTGCCAACAGCATTCTTTTCGGGGTTTCCACGTCCCTCGGCCGGTTGTTCCCGCTTTACATGCACGATCCGAACGCTGCGAACGACTAGAATAATTTTTCATAAACGCGAAACAAGTCAGTCGCAGGTCGACACAAATATATATGATTCCTTACGCTATAGTGAGCAGAAATGTCGACTTGGCTCGCATAGTGGTATTCTAGTAATGGAAATTAATGAAAAATAGGTCGGGCCCGGGGGAGGTTTTTGTTAGTTCGCCGTTTGATAATTCGGGGAATGATTTATTTCGATGACAAGCGTAACCGTGTTTTTATGGCGTTAAGTTTGCTTGGCTACAAAAATCGAGTAAAAAAGAAATGAAAAATGTAAAGGGATGTGAAATATTACTCTCAAAAAGGATAAAAATGGTTTACAAGACAATGTGATAAAGTATGTTCACTGTGCCCAATTTAGATATGCAGGGGGTGAGAAGAATTTATTATACATGAAGTAAACAATAATATAGTTTCGAATAAAACGTGGGTAGCATATACCAAGTATGTAAACGTGAAACCGGAAGTTGCCCACAGATGGCCTAGCTGCTAATATAGTTACCGTCATATCGCGTCATTAGCGCCATTTTCTTGTCTTGATATCTGATACAACACTACAAGTTTCATACAACAACATCGTCTTTAATAGCGTTGACATGTTGATTTTTGTAACTGGAAACTACGATTGGCGGATATTTCTGCACGATCAGATAAGGTTTCAAAAAATAAAACCGGTTTTATTTTTGAAACCTTATCTGATCGTGCAGAAACACGAGAAAGGGGCCGAGGATCGCTTCTGGGTATAATTCAATGCCTGCCGGGGCTTTAGCCCAAGGAGTAGTTGTTTCCTAGAGCGATTATGTAATAGCTTTGCTATTCGGGAACTACTTTGATAGTCGCTTGGCGGCTTGGTGGTTCCTTTCTCGATTTCCGACTTATATGTTACTGACAGAGATCGTATCGATAAAGATGTATACGCCATAAAGTTCATTCGGCATTTGTCCTGAATCGGCGTACCGTGTACGGCACTGATGAGAACTAACAAGTTCGAAACAGCTGTATGTCGTTCGGTTCCGATCCGGGACAAATGTCGAATCCTACCTGTGGCGGGTTTTATTTTTTTGTGACCTGAAGAAATAAAAACGTACTATAATGAATGGTGTGATGCGTATAATTACAAAGGGACGGGACGGGGTAAAGCTGTGAATGAAAATGTTTTTAGTAATCCCCGCTCTCACGGAAGCTCAATCGTGATTGGAACAACGTTGTTTTCTCTGATGAGGTTTCCTCTTGGGCATGTTATCTCATCCACTCAAGTGTATTCCTAGTCACCAACGGCATTGATCAGTGATAGTGGACTGGCCCTCGCAGTTGCCCGATACTAATTGCAATAAAAATTTTAGAGCATAATAATCTACAAGCTTCATAGAAAGAAGCCATATAATCAAAAATGATATTCAAGCGTACACGAAAATAAGGAAAATGTTATCTAAATATGCTTTCAATTTAGTGGAAAGCATGCATACCATGCTATCATCGATATCGGTTGTGCGTTGGTAGAAATGTAGCAAGCTTGGATGTGACCAAACTCATATACCAAATGAGATTTCGAAGGAAGTAACAGATTATGTGAAAACAAAACCACATTTCTTTGGTTGGCCCTAAAACGTATTCCTGGGGCACTCCAGAAGAAACACGAAATTCAGATTTAATATCATTATATGCAACATACTGTACTCGATCTGATAGGGAACATTTGAATAACGTTTAACCTGAATATGAAATCAGTCTCATTTAGTTTGAAAAGCCTGTCAAATACTTTAGTGAATTCCATATATGTATATTGGGACTGTATATCAAAATAACAAATATTCTGAGTAATGCATACTAAGTTAGTAGCTGTTGAACGTCTTGGTTATTAGCAGTAGTTGTTGATTAAGGAACCATTTTAGCTTCAATCTTAAATTTACGTAAGACTACTTATTGTGCTAAGATTGAAACAAACAATAGAATGGATAGAATATCTTATATAAAGAGGAAAATCATATCCTGAGCGACATAGCTTTGAACAAACGATGCCGATTTAATTTTCAAAAGGAAACTTTAAAACCACTGATAGTTCATTCAACTGTTTGCCAAAATGAAATGAAGTGTTCCAAAGCGAATCCAAGTATTTACCAAATGTTTAACTTTGAACACGAGAGCATGGAAGATCGAATAATAAGAATGCAGATTAAAGTTTCGTCCTTACTGTGAACCCATCAGCGTTATGCCAACGTGAGAACTCGAGAGGACCTTGAGGTTGATGTCTAATCGAGTCTGGTGAAGACTAAGTTAGCTGATCTACACCGCCTATTCCTTCGATGGCGTAATTAGCATTCAGCATAATGTTGGCACTATTTAATGTATAGTTGAATATAGTTCTCGGGTTACTTTCAGGAAAAATTGAACCATACTTCGTTCTTTGACAGCCAGAAGAAAAAGTAATTGTATCAGACTATTTCTCTAATTGTCAGAATTCAATTTATTCAGTGCTAGTTATATTAATTTACAATAACCAACAATAAGTAATTTAATATGCTAAGGCGACTTTGATAACGATTAACTTGGAAAGTTATTAGATATCCATAGTTAAAAGCATCTTATGGCTACTAGAATATTTGTATTCACATCGACAGTTTACATGAAAGTTCCGACATGTCTATATAAATGCAAATGCGTCGACAAAGAGGGCGCAAGTCTCGGGGACACAACTTCGGATTACGGCTGTACAACTAACAGATTACTGCGCCGCCGTTGTCTCCGCTTTAATACAAGGAGTTTAATGTCCATTTAGTAGTTAAAAGGGCCCTTTACGATGCCGTCTTGGTTTTCGATTATATCCAGGGCTTCTTCATGGCTCAGGATTCCTAATCCTAATTAAAAGCAATTCCGGCGAGCTGTAACTGTATATACTCACATTGTTGCAAATGAAATGGATTTTCGGGAGAATGGAGCATGTAACAGCAGAGTGTAGTTATGATATTGGTATTTGCAAAAAACAGGAGGAGACGTAAGGAATTTTTATAGTTGGATAAGGGCGGAAACAGGAAGAAAGTCTGGTATAGCTGAACAATTGAATTTAATTACAAGAGATGTACGAAGAATATGAATGAATGATTCTTTTATAATAATTGAAAGATGAAAGATACACAGATGAAAACATTAGAGTAAGAATGCAATCAAAAGTTATTTATAGTTTATTTAGAATCTTTAAGTGAGGAGTAAATAGAATAAAGCATACACAGAAAGAAACAAACCTCATTAACGAATAATAATAATAATTTACAATAAGGCCATTAATACGACGAATTATTTAATAGCATAATGTGATAAAGTAATGTAGTGACGCATTAAACTGACGCATTAGCAAGGATAATGAGTGTGCCTCGATAGCTCAGCGGTCAGAGCAACTAACCGGAAATTGGGAGAGCCGGGTTCGATTCCCGGTCGAGGCAAAATGCACTTTTATCCTTGCTAACGCCAAAGTGGTGACCCCGACGCGATGTGATTCATTCCAGTATATGCAACCTCCCTTACATCTCAAATTCGCGGATTCGATTCCCGTCCTATCCATCGCCCTATAGTCCCGGGGGTTACCGAACAACGGTTCGTAAGAATGGCGAACGCGGTCACATTCCGTTAAATTGTATCGAGACAAACCATGTCTCTAGGGAAGGAGTACTGTAGTGACGCATTAAACTGGCGCATTAGCAGGGATAATGAGTGTGCCTCGATAGCTCAACGGTCAGAGCAACTAACCGGAAATTGGGAGAGCCGGGTTCGATTCCCCGTCGAGGCAAAATGCACTTTTATCCTTGCTAACGCCAAAGTAACAATGACTATGTATGTTAGTCATTTGGTCATTATTATACGACTAGCTACAAACTGACATCGTAATCTTGGTTCGATTCCAAGCGCCGCCACCGACAATGTCGGTAGGAATGAGTAATGCAATAAAAAAGTTAATACTGCGAAATTTCACTGAAATCTAGATTATTAAAGTGCTCATTTTATTATATTTACGGTACTTTTTCGTCCTGTAACACAACTTAAATTTGAAATATGATTAAGTAATTTAAAATATGAAAAGCTTCGCACCTAATAAAAATATGTTATTTACATCGTGTGAAATTCAGGAATAATTTGTCAAGTTTTATTGTACGTAACCTGCCTTTATTTCATAATATTTCGTAAATTCTTGCTATCGCATGTGTTTATTGTTCTATTCCTAATGGAGTGGGGAAGCGTCCAGAGTTGTTTCAGTCCTCGTGCATATAAGTTTGTTCACGTATTTATGGTTATTACATAATTTGAATTAAACAGTATTATGTGTTATGATTTATTAATTTAGAAGTTCATCTTTGTATTTTTTTTTTGTTGAGTAAAATAGATCGAGGGACACAAAAAAGTAAATCTTCTAAAATTGCGCATGGATTACTTTTATAATAATCTTACATTATGTGAGAAATTACATAATATAGTGATAAACATAGAATAATCAAATAGTCTCCATCTGTCTCTGTCCTTTCGCGGACGGTGGTCTTTTATTTATTTTTTTTTGTGAGATCTTATGCCCACTGTATAGTCGTAGTCAATTATATTTATATTTGCATTAGTCAGCTTACTAAGTTTCCTCCCGTTTATCGTATTTCATGTCTATTTTACGTATATCGACTCATAATTAAGTACTTCTTGTATGTTCTATGTACTCATTTCAGATTTTGATTATTCTTCTATAGTTTATTCTTGTGGAGGTTCAGCAGTCTCAGTCTTTAAAAATTCATAATGGCATAATCCCTTGTCAGGAATCCGAAGTGAAGGATTTATAAAGTGTTATATTTGTGGAAATAAAAGTAATACCTAGTGGAATTGGCCTTTTAAATTCTTCTACTGCTTGAAGAGGAACAGGTAAATGAAACTGGGTACAAATTTCGTATATTTGTTTCGTTTATATGCTCGTTGGACATATATGAGTACAAAAGATATGCCTAAAAGATAAGTATGAAAGAGACATCGCCTGAGACTTGAATAATTCAGAAATGATATACAAAATTGCCCAAGGACAAGATCTTTGCCAAAAAATATTAACTCAGATGGTTAAGTTAAAAAAAGAACATGTAAAGGCTATTATTGGCAACAACTTTCACATAACGGAAACATGGTACTACTTACATTAGAATGATGAATCTGAAGAATTACTGGTAATAAAACCGAAAAGAGACGAGGGTAATTCGCGATTCCTAAAGATTAGAAGTTATTTTTGCTTTCAGAAATTTAAGTCGAAATATATGGAATTTTTTTCTTTCATATGATAATAACAGTTCACTTTAGGCCATATTATCGCTATTAACACGTTCTCAGAAACTGGCATGGTTTTTGAGAGACTAATAAAAATGATGTTATTTTTCTTTTCGTTACGATAGGATCTGTCTATAAGTTAAATACCATTTGTAAATACAGTTCGAATCTAAGGAAAGGAACTGTAACACTGTGATTGTATTATTGGAAAATACATATATGTATTAGTAAATAAATGTATTTATCGCTATATTTATCGTAAATACACAAGGATACTTATTTGTATATTGAACTTCTCTACAACCGTGGAACTATACCCAGACGTTTCATAAAAGTTTGTTTACACACTGTTATGTATTCAACAAACCGTTACAAAGTTAAATAAACATCTCTACCATTTTGACACTAAACTGACAGTGATTCATAAAAAGTTTATCAACTTTTCTGAAGGCCTGTGGCCTGTCTGACCTATTTAATAAGTAAGCGGAGAATATAAGTGTTCTAGATTTAAGTTAATGTTAATACAAGAATTAGCGGAACGAGTATAAATTGAAGTTGGAAGGTTTATTAAGTATGAAAAATCTTCCTCATCAAGAATGCCAATGAAGATCTTATCGTTAAGGTGCGTATACATTTGAGCACATATGGGTACGAGACAAGACGACTCAGAACGTTTGGAAAAGTAATCAGATCAGACGTTCATATCACTTTTGTTCAGATGGCGGATGACGAGTTGATCGTTGCTAGCGCCACATTCATAGATAGCTAGTTTATTTAAAGAAATAGAGAGAGAGAGAGAGAGAGAGAGAGAGAGAGAGAGAGAGAGAGAGAGAGAGAGAGAGAACGGCGTTGGCCAATTAGAATATACCGAAATAGTAGTGAATCAGTAGGGGAAAATATATTTAAATAGTATGAAGTAAGACATCCTTGGCGATTTGGCGATAGCAAGGATAAAGAGTGCTTATGCCTTGACCGGGAATCGAACCCGGCTCTCCCAATTGCCGGATGGGCGATGGGAGACTATAGGGCGATGGATAGGACGGGAATCGAATCCGCGAATTTGAGATGTAAGGGAGGTTGCATATACTGGAATGAATCACATTACGTCGGGGTCACCACTTTGGCGTTAGCAAGGATAAAAGTGCATTTTGCCTCGACCGGGAATCGAACCCGAATCTCCCAATTTCCGGTTGGTTGCTCTGACCGCTGAGCTATCGAGGCACACTCATTATCCTTGCTAATGCGCCAGTTTAATGCGCCACTACACATCCTTCATTCATTGTCATCAATCAATGCCTTCAAAATTTTACACAAAGCATCCTCCTTATTTACAACATTGTAATAAAACCTTATATGTATTAAGAGCAACAATGTTTGTATGCCCAGAGAACGATAGTTTGTCGTCAAAGTATACGCCAAGGGCAGATCCTTGCTAATTTCCAAACCTCACGAAACCTGTGGATAAAGGGTATTAGATTAAGGAAAATGAGAAGTGGCTCTATTACAGCCGCTGAGCAATCTTTAATAAGAATACTCGGGATTCGATTATTCCCACAGGTCATTTTGTTTTTAAGTTTTGGTAATACTTGACAAATATAAATTGACCGTTTCTGTAAATTTTCCTATAGTGATACAGATTGAATGATTGCCTGAATTTGTGTATGCAGCCTGCATACCGTCAGTGAAAAAGACAGTGGAAAAACATCTAGCTAGCGAATCCACTTACATCCATAAGGAGCATCAAACGGTTTATCATTGAAGACAACCGTTGATGATACGCATCGAATTTTTCTTACTACATAGACGTTGATACTCGAGGCGACTATAGGCGTTGATTCTCGAGATATTCTTCTTGCACAATTAGCGGAAATAAAAATGGCGAATTCAATTGGCGTTGTTATACAACTACGATGAGTCAGGCGAAGGTGTTGCTTTCTTCATAAAATGGCGAAATAGCATCTGCTATTCGATCGTTTATTACCGTCCGAATGTATGTAATGCAGGCTTACATGGATTTCCTGTTTAAAGTTCATATTAAACGCGTCGCTTGTACATGGTCGGGGGCGTAGATGAACAGATTCGCTATAATGGATAAGATGTATTTTACTGCGAATTTGCTGGCGTCGGCCTTTCTTGCCGTTTTCGTTTATTTATGAGATGAATGTTTGGCTTCATGTTTACGGTGCAAGTAGAATAGAGAATAGTACTAGTTACATATATAAAACACGTGAAAGCTGCGCATAGCATTGAGAAAGGATGTAATGAAAGACAGTCGATAGACAGTATCGCAGGTCAATCATGTCACGGCCACGTTGAGAGCAAGAGATAATTAACTTTAAATAAATTTATTATTGCCTATATTTCAGGCGATATTCAGATTGGTTGTATTGGAACAGGACGTTGTTTAGAAAATACTCTATCAACACGCAAAACAGAAAGAAAGTTAAAAACGTTATACCAAATTTTTCTTTGACTTATTTTTTACTGCCTACTTGTAATGTACCATATACAGGATGTTCTGAAATGTTTCCCTCATTCGTTTGTTGATAATCTCCAAAAAATCACCACGCCTTGAAAATTCAGTTGCAATGGATCGTTCCACCGGTGAGCAACGTGCCATGTGTGTCAGAAGGTTTTGTGAGAACCATCGTTCTCTCATAATAGTTCATTGCATGTATCGAGCGCACTACCTCCTTCATAATATTAATCAACCTCCTTAATTATTAACCTGATTAATCAAGTTCGTGCAGCAGTGACACTGTACACCTCACTTATTCTGTACTAAAATATGCAGCCGCCTTAAATCTTTCGAAAACCACTGCCCACGACATCCTGGCAAAGAATTTGAATTTTCATCCTTAAAAGTTTCGACCGGTGCAAGCTTTGAAGGTTAAAGATTATCTAATTCGATCCGCTTTTCAGCAATAATTATTCGAAAACGCTCAAAATTTTGATAACCACACCAGGTGTGAATGTTTGTTAGTAATGATGCTTCTTCAAGCATCTTACTGAAGACTAATTCTCCCAAAAATATGTGTCGTAAATTAATACATGTGTATCCTCCAAGCGTTACATCTTACAGCAAAAACTATTCGAATATATATCATATACAGATTGACTACGAGTGAGGTGGAGATTAAAAGCTTAGAATAGTGACGCAACCAATAGTGGCATCCTCTGTACTCTCCTCGACCAGCTTACCTACTAAGGCGAGTTCAGCAGTTCAGTCCTCCATCCTGCCCCACTCAGTCAGTAACATTTACACCGTTATCAGGGTTGTGCTCATTCGCGCTTATTTCCGTCAAATTAATTATGTACTTTTAATTATATTTAACTTAAAAGAGACACCTCCTTGCAACTGACGAAGGTCTACACTGTGCTACAAGAAAAAAGACACCTTCAAGTCTCTTTTAAATTAACGAATGTTTACACTATTCCACAAGAAAAAGCCCGTAATATCTTCTTTGATAATGTTTCAACTACTACAGCGGACTACTAGACTTTCTTAAGTATTCTGTAAGCTGCGGAGTGAATCTTCGTTGAGTAACATGAGTGCTATTTACATTAAAAGGTATGAAGGGGATTAGTGAGTTTAGTGAGGTTTAATGAGTTGCTCACACGGTCATCAATTATCAATTACAGCTGCTGCAAGACTTAATGAAAAAGTGTAAACAGTTTTTTCGATTTTGGCTTGAGCGATAGCCTTAACAGAAAACGTCGATGAGTGTCTTGGTCGCAGTTTAAAGCAAATGACAACGAACAAGGAAGACAAATTGGTATTACGAGGTATTAATGTAAGCCTTAACAGTATGCAAAAACGACTTGTCGAAAATAACGCGTGGTGGAGTAACACAACTGTAACACAAAGACAGTGTTAAAATAAAGAAGACAGATAATAGAATCAGTAACATATAAGTCGGAAATCGAGAAAGGAACCACAAAAGCGCCAAGCGGTTATCAAAGTAGTTCCCGAATAGCAAAGCTATTACATAATCGCTCTAGGAAACAACTACTCCTCGGGCTAAAGCCCCGCCAGGCATTGAATTATACTCAGAAGCGATCCTCGACCCCTTTCTCGTGTTTCTGCACGATCAGATAAGGTTTCAAAAAATAAAACCCGCCACAGGTAGGATTCGACATTTGTCCCGGATCGGAACCGAACGATATACAGCTGTTTCGAACTTGTTAGTTCTCATCAGTGCCGTACACGGTACGCCGATTCAGGACAAATGCCGAATGAACTTTATGGCGTATACATCTTTTTCGATACGATCTCTGTCAGTAACATATAAGTCGGAAATCGAGAAAAGAACCATCAAGACGCCAAACGGTTATCAAAGTAGTTCCCGAATAGCAAATCTATTACATAATCATGCCAGGCGGGGCTTTAGCCCGAGGAGTAGTTGTTTCCTAGAGCGATTATATACATTATTGTATTATATATCCTTCTTTTATTTTCTTTTGTTATTTGTTTAACCCATAGAATGCTGTTCAACATTGTAATTGCTCTCCTTTCTTGGGTGTTTCGTTCCGAAATCGCTTCATCAAGTGTCCCGTCGTTTGATATTTTCATGCCTAGATATTTATATTCATTGCAATATTTGATGTTTTGCCCGGTTGACAGAAGTAGATCTTGTTGTTGTCCTCCAATACACATGTATTCCGTTTTCTTCACATTAACTTCTAAACCCCATTTCTCATATACCTCTATAAGTTTGCGTGTCATATATTCCATATTATCGATATCTTGCGCAATAGCAACTTGGTCTTCCGCAAAGGATAATGTGCATAGTGTTGATATATCATTGGTATGCCCATATTGTGACATTTTCCTTTCCAAGTCATCAATGCGCGTTCTAGATATATCTTAAATAGTGTAGGAGATATGCAGCATCATTGTTTAAGTCCCTTAGTTACTATAAATCCCGTTGTTATATTGTGTCCTATTTTTATTCTAGATCTGGTATTATCATACAGAGACTTTACAGCCTTTATTAATTCTACATTTATATTAGTGTTTTTAGAGTTTTACCAGAGGAACGCTATCATATGCTTTTTTTAAATCCATATATAGTAGATGTATTTCTTGGTTAAATGCTATCTTCTTCTCTAATATTTGTGCGACTGTATATAAGTGATCGATTGTGGATCTTCCTGCTCTGAAACCGGCCTGTTCTCCTACCTCCATTTCATATTCGTTCTCCATACGGATTTTCCCATATATTCTGCTGATGGAATTTGTAACAGATATTTCTCTGTAATTGTCACACTCACTTTTATCCCCTTTCTTATGAATTGTGGATACCTTCCACTCTTCTGGTACTTCTGATCTACTCATACATCTTTGGAAAAGGTCTCTCAGTGAATGGTATAGTTTGTCTGTTCCATATCTTATAAGTTCTCCAGGAATATTTCCTGGTCCTGGGGCTCTGCCATTCTTTAGCGAACTACACACTTCCTTAACTTCTGATATACTTATTCTTATCGATATCTTAAAATTTTTATTTGTTGCTAAAATGATGTCATTATTTTCTCGTGGGCAGACTATAAGTAACAACTTATTTAATTATTAACTACCAATTATTATGTATATATATTTAATAAATCAATGTCAGGCATCTTTTATTGATAATATTAGATTAGAACGATCGGAATGTCGCTGTAATAAAAATTGTCAATTATACTGAAAATTAGCTCACTTTTAATTACGCTCATCTGTTCCCGGATGACAGGAATATATTATTCTAATTAAAACAAATGCCACGAAAAAATGTATCTGGGAGTATCAATTAGTAAAAATTAATTTAATTGAGAAATCTGACGATGGAAACATGATTTAATTTGTCTGAACCAGATTTTCGTTTAATTTACAACTTCCTAATTAACTGTAATATCAAACACATGTGAGTTTACAGTTGGAGCTTCGCTTCGGGTTGGTCGAAAGATAAGTGCAGTATGCGAATAATGATGCGCTTATGTGCATTTTTTAATGGCGCGCTTATCTACGAAGTCTACGAAGCAATCCGCATTTCTTTGTTATGCAAATGAGGCTGATAAATCGTCGACCTTCGAATGCTGTAGAGCCAAAGTTTATCTGACTGAAAAATAAACAATACATTCCGCTAGTCGACTTCGTTCAGTTTGTACGGGCACCAACTGCATTACTAATAATTATGGCAAATAAAAACAATGCCACGTCACGTGATAATTCATTGTTGGAGAAATAATAGTAATAATTCATTTGTTTGCAAAACAATTAATTAATAATAATGGACAATTTTAATGTCTCATGAACTTAGTTTTCTTACATATTTAACATAAAAATATACTTTAATACCTTAATATAATATATTAACAAAAAAAATATTTTATTTATATACCTAATTTATGTATAAATCATTAATTAACTCCTAATGAGATATATATATATATATATATATATATATATATATATATATATATATATATATATATATATATATATATATATATATATATATATATATACAGAAAATTACACACACATTGGATTTATATATTAGTTGTTATTTAGAACATGATATTTCTGAGAAGAGAAGCGTGTTGAGACTAGTCAACAAATATTTTACAATGAACAAATGATTTAAACATGACTAAGTTGATATATTTAGAATTACAGAGTTAATTAATTATTATCTGGTAGTCAGGATTTTCCTTATAGTAACATGATTAAATTTAGCTTTTGATTGAAATAGACAAGAAAATCATTTATTTGTACGACACCATTATTGCAAATTAAATACATACTTGAAATGTCTCAAAACACTAGTAGCTTTGACTGTGAAACTTATCAAACCTCAACTAATCTATTAAAAATACATTATTTTAACGTCTTTGGGTTTCGGGTCAAGAGAAGATTTTGAACCTTTCCGGTACGGTCACGTTTTAGTAAAAAGAAATTATGTATTCCTGAGGTACATTTTTAAGCGGAATCCAAGAATATACGGAGTATAAAAATCTTTAATCAGTTAGAACTATTTTCTAGAGATTAAAACCCCCGTTAAAAGATCATTATATATTACATGTAATTACTAAATTACATGTAAAACGCAATGTGCATCCAAATTAAGAAATCGAGTGGTCACAGATCTGGTCAAGCCATCACCAATCAAGATCAACGGATCTTGCCACCTGAACCCCAGCCAAATTAGAGTAAACTAATAGGTTGATTTATAATTATCAGACGTTTATATTGGCGCGTTTTTCTTTGTGAAAATTGACTTTTCCTTAATTTTTTCCATAAAAATATTCTTCTCTGTATAGTTGATAAAAATGCGTGTCGAAAACCATTCATTCGTCCTATTATGCTTTACCACTTCGAGAAAGGATGGAAGGCAACACAGTCATTTAGCAATCTCAACACTTTTTGGCAAAGGAACAATCAGCGAAAGTCGATGTCGGGAATGGTTTGTCCGCTTCAAATCAGATGATACTAGCTTGGAGGACAAGCCATGAAGATGTCAACTATCGGATTTCGACAATCAGGCATTTCTGGCAGCCGTGGAAGAGGACGAAAACATGACAATTCGAATGCTGGCCAAAGACTTCAATGTCGGCCAATCCACCATCATCCGTTGCCTCAAAAAGCTCGGAAAGGTATGAAAATTGGCTGGATGGATCCATCACGATGGAACTCTCCGACATGAACAAGGCCGAGCGCAAAAAGAACAACATCGTCTTCCAAGACGATAATGCATGTCCTCATATTGAGTGTCGTGTCATCGAATCCATCGCTAATAAGGGATGGTATCTGCTTCCTTATATATTTAATGCTTAGAGTTAAAAAAATAGTTGGAAAAATACTAATCCACTTTTCCATCGTAGTATGCGAAAGAAACTTACGTGACATGATATCAAATAAATGGCATTCGCCTTTCAGACATGCGTTAGAACAAGACGCCCGATACGCTAAAATGTACAGTGTTAACCGTTGCCCTGCAGCACTTCGCATGATAAGTAGCATGCGTATTCTAAATTAAAATAAAAATTGTGCCCTGCAAGAACTATTTGTCACCATGTTGTATGAAAACAAAAATACGGACATCAAAAGTACGAGTGTGTCTTAAGTGATAAGGGCAATTACTTGTGATTAGTTTTAAGTGCGTAACAAATTTTAGTAGATAATTAATGTTATTGGTATGAGTTGTAGTTGATGTGGTTGTTAGGTCTCACCCTCGCGCTAATGATCTCTAAGCTAATCTCTAAATGAAGTCAAGCATGAACTTACAATTCAGCAAATTCCTCCAGCTGCCGCTGAGGACCTTCATGTATCTGCCGATGCTCATGGACGCCGTCCCCTTCTTATCGAGGTTGCCATCGGAGTGGCTCCTGGCCAACACCACTTTGGATTCCTTATTGCCCCTGCTCAACGAGTTGGTGTGGGACACCCTGCGGCACCTCTTGTTCGTCGGCGCACTCTTACATTTCAATTCAGCGAGCTCGAACTCCTCCACGGTCAGGATCTCGTCCTCGGCGGGATCGCGGAAGCTCAGATACGTCGAGGATAGTAGGCCGTGGTTTTGCTTGGTGCGTTGCCGATTGGCGTTTGTCAGATGGTTAGATTTCTTGTTCGGGGGCAGCGGCGGCGGACGAAAACAGATCGTCGCCATTTCGCGTTGGTTTTTCGGCGCTCGCTCGTATTTACAGTTCAGGGTATATCACACAGTTACCGGATTGATTTATGTGGGGTTGGCGCGTGGCGGATGGCGGCAACCGCATTATTTCAGTCTTTTGTTTTTTTTTGCTTATTGGTAGGGTGCGTTTAGGAATATACTCGACGAGTGGTTAAACAGCTGGGTTGATCGGCACTGAAAATTTTAGGCGTTTAAATTTTTCATTTCGTGTTAAATGTACAGGGTGATTCATAGGGATTAGCCACAAACCTTAATTCCGTTATTTTTATTAGTTAGAAAACATTACGCAAGATTAATTCTGGGAAGGCGTTAGAACAATTGCATCCCAACAAAAACAGAAGACCAGTTTTCCTACGAACACCGACATATCATACGTTTCTCGACGCGCGTTTCGCCAACCAAGTTGGCATAATCGGAAGATGATTAAAACCAATATTAAAACAGTTTTAATCAGCTTTCGGTGATGTCACCTTGTAATAGGTTGAGAAACCTGTATTTTTCAGTATTTGTGGAAAACTGATCTCCAGTTTTTTTCTTACAAAAGTTTAAGTAAATAAGGTTCCTTCCGAATATGTTCTTCAAAGATAAATAAATAAGAAATAAAGATATGTATATCTAAATACGTCCGATAAAAGTATCTTATATACTTTCAGTAAATGGCGTTTTGAGTACTTCAGACTTTCATCAATTTGGTTATACATACAGTAAATTGTTTAGATGACCATAAAGCCACCTGATATGCCATATTTATTCCATTTGAATGACGTGTCATATCTTTAAATTCGAACCAATTGATAAACATCATCAAAAATTTAAATGAGGGGTAATTGTAGCAAATTTGCTGCTCCGCTTGGTCTCTTACGAGATCCTTTACTTTACATGAACACACACCAAATATTGCTAGATCATCTTAGAAATGATTCTAAATTATCTGAATGTCGACTAAATGCCTTCGGCTTTGCATTTCTTCTTCTTTTGTAACTTCTTTGGACTAATGAATATAATAAAACTTTTTTCCATTTCGTTATACATAACATAGAGTAAATTGTTTAGATGACCATAAAACCACCCGACATGTCATATTGGAAGTGCCATATCTTTAGATTCGACCGAATCGATAACATCATCAAAAATTTAAATGGGGGGCAATCGTAGCAAATCTTCGCTTGATCTGTTTTACATAAACACACACCAAGTATTGCTAGATCATGATGCTAAATTATTTGATTGTCGACTAAATGCCTTTGACTTTTAGTCGACTTAGTTTTTGGCTTATGATCAATCCTCTGCAAACCTCAGGTATATAGAGTATCATGCTGAAACTAGTGCTACTGTAGGGAAATTTTTGTGACGTGTTCTGTTTTGATACTGAAGAAGGGGTCTGGAGGTCACCTGGTGTAACTGATAGATTTCATCACTTTTTGGAAGCATCTTTTCAGAAAAGATGTTTCAAGTACACCAAATTTTATAGGGTCCCATTTTCTTGGACTTCTATATCACTTTTGAAGAAGAACATTCTTAAAATTTATTTTTTACAACGGCAACGTTTAAATTGGAGAAAATTTATAAGCATCACCAGGTGGATACCATAATCAACTGATTGTTACCAATCGACAAGTTGCGCAAATTCAGAGTCCAGAAGGTATTTTTTCAAGAAATATTATGATGAACATTCAACTTGACCAAATGTTATGATATAGACAGCAGTTCACGGTCACTGGCAGCCTAAATGAACCAGTGTATTACCGGCCACAACAACTGCACCATTAACGACATCTAAAAGGCCCAGAAGGTAGTTCGCCAAGCAGTATCATCAAGAACATTCAAGAAAATAAATGTTATGGTTCAGACAACAGTGACCTATAAACCTACATGAGCCGGTGATTTACCGGCCAAACCACTTCGTTGAGGTACTACTATTGTACGGTGGTAGTTGCTCTATTAACGCCGTACACCTACAACTCTCGAGCAACGAGCAAAAAATCCGTTAGAAGACGTTATTAGACGCCATATACTTGGGCTATCTGTCACAATGGATTGTAAACAAATCGAGGAAATCCGTTCGATGACGACGACAGCAGCTGTGTGAGAAATCTAACTTAAAATATTACTAATTGCCATGCATAGGCCAGGAATAGATTGAGAGATGACAAGCGGAACATATGCCGCGGTGATTTACAGTTTTGTGGAAACGACCTGGAGAACGGGAACGGAGCTAGCGTAGTCGCAGAATGGGCCGAGATGTAACTTCGAAATTTATAGCGCCATAAACTACGATTATTTCCAGGTTTATTTCCCTAAATTATAGTTCGGCGTCTCAGCAAACTTTAATATGAATATATCGACAAATCAACGATGGATGAAAGCGCTTGCATAAAGTTATATAGTAGTCGTTCTTGGCAATAAAATCGGCGGAGTAGGATAACGTTGGAAGATTATCAGGTTTATTATTGTAATGCGAAGATGGAAAAATACAAAGGAATAAAGTTACGAATAATGATCCTTAACACGATTCAGGTCTATTCCGCATCTCAAAGGATCCTCCTGTTCATCAGTAAAACAGTTACAAGATAAGACCTGATAGGCTGTGCATTAGAATAGCAGTGATATTGTAGTTTTACTTTTTGAAGCGAGAAATAGGGATCAACAAAAATTGTGTACACTTTCTTCATAAAGAGTTTAGTTAAAAAAATGTTGTTATTCGTCAATGTATTTTCGTAAATATGGGTCGAGGGAAACATTGTCCCCAAGAAAAACGTGAATTAATATTAAGCATGTTAAGTGGCGGAAAAACTTACAGGCTTATTGAAAATTCATTGAATTGTTCTGCAAAAATGATTGCTAATGCAAAAAAAAATAGAAAAACAAAAGAAAATCAAGTTGGAAACTGCAAAACTACCGCAACAGAAGATAGACACATTGTTTGTCTCGCAAAAAAGAGCTCATTTATCAAATCAACACAAATAAAAAATGAATTAAGCCTATCCAGCACCTCTTCAATAAGGAGGAGGTTACTAAAAGTAGATTTAAAATCAAGACGCTCCAGAAGGGTTCCATTACTCTCGTAATAGATGGCTAAAAGGCTATCCTTTGTCAGAGAACACATTCATTGGAAATCATAAAAATGACGCAATGAACTATGGACTGATGAAACAATTTTGGTGTTATTTAACCCTGGAATCAATGAAACACTTACGAAAACCCCCACTACAAGCATGTAATCCTAAGTACAGAACAAAAACAATACAGAACAACATGCCCATTGTAGCGTTAGGGCTTGGGTATGCTTTTCGTGGTATGGTACAGGTCCTATTTACTGGATTAGGGAAACCATAACTGCAGATGTTTACCTTCATATTTTACAGAACTTCATGGAAGAGGAAATGTCATTATGCTGGGTCGTGCAACAAGATAAAGACCCAAAGCACACCGCCCGTAAAGTACAAAACTGGTTAAATGATAATAAATTACAGATTATGGTCTGGCTACCGCAATCGCCTGACTTATACCCAATTGAAAATTTATGGGTGGCTGTAAAAAAGGCGGTTGCTTTGGTAAATCCAACAAATAAATAAAAGTTGTGGAAAAGCGTCGAATCGACTTGGAAGTTCATTAATATTCAGCGATGTGTAGTCTATGCCCCGCAGATGTGAAGAACAAAATACTGAATGAGTGTCTCCTTATAGAATATAATTTTTTTTTTATTATTTTTAGAACACTGCCATTTCCATGAACAAGCTTAATATTACTTTTTACGAATATCTATTTCTTTTATTTTTCTAAGATAGAATTTTATGGTAATAAATATGAAAATCTATAGGAGTATTATTTAAAGTGTTTTACATGTACATGTACATGACTCTAAATTCCAATATTATATGATACTCTACATCAGCGGTTCTCAAACTTTTTTGGCGACGAAACCCTTTTGGAAAGCGAAATATTGGACGGAGCCCTAACTGGTTTATATGTATTCTTTATTAATAATCATGTTACATAATAATCAAATATCTAATGGGAGGTATGAAACTGTGGCGCGTCCGCTTCAGTCAGTCAGTCAGTCAGTGTTGAACTGTTGACTAAGCTCCTGGCTGAAATGTCGCTCTCTCATATTACGCATTCCACTACTAGTCTTTTAGTTAATTTTTTAATTTTAAACTTTATGTTGGAATATTTAGATGGATTTTATTTTCGTCTGCAACTTTATAGTATTTATTTTTTCCCCTTTAGTTTTTTTTTTCATTATGACCAGTATTTTCGCGGAACCCCCACATAGGCTTTGCGGAGCCCTAGGGCCCCGCGGAGCACATTTTGAGAATGGCTGCTCTACACATTACTCGACAAAACTTATTTTCTATTTGTGTGCTATTTTCATGCACATGACTGTACATATGTATGTACATGTAGATGGCATTCGTTAATTTTCAACTATGCTATGGTTCCATTTGGTACCATTATGATTCCACTTGCGCAGAACCTTGGTTTTTTGGAACGGATAAGGAAATATGAAAAATATCAAGAAAATTTTGACTTGGCTTCATCACAGATGGTCTGAGCAATTAAAATTAATAGCACCTTAGCCCTACCACCCCTACTGTCTTTTTTACGGCCTATCAGCTATTGTCTAATAGAAATATGTATAAACTAATTAATTATCTCATTACTAGAGGTCATTAATTTAATTTTCTTTTCTTGACTTAAGACGTATAGAATAGGAAAAATAAGATCTTACAATTAGTAAAGACACCAACACCCAAAAATTGTTGACATAGTTGACAATAGTTTGTTGAAGTGAATACTTCTTTGGCGGCGTTCTGATATTTGACGAGAATGAGGAGTGAATTGGAAAAAATGTAACGTTTCCAGATTTCGTTACACGAGAGAGAAAAAAGATATAACGTAGAGAGAAGGAGAAAGAGAGCTATACATTTGGTATACCTAAAACACATGCTTCGTTACAAGACAGAGTACACAGATATATAACATAGAAAGAAAGAGAAAGAGAGCTATACATCATATATATCAGTTCAGGCTATCCGCGTCTCGCTATTGTCGCGCATACGCGCGTTATGGATGTACGCGTCCAGACGCTATATATTAACAGCTGAAGCAGCACGCGTGTGTACCGAACATTTATCGTTGTGTTTTGTAATTATTTACGTTATTTACATCTGTGTTCTGTGATTATTTGATAATGTCCTTGAACCGTTTAACTTGTTAAACTCTAAAAGATATAATATATTTCATTCACCGCTCCCTACTGGTTTACAGCCACACAGGTGCAAATGCACTTGGAAGAAGCGAAGACAAAATCCCTTTGATTCTCGGGGGAGATTTCAATGTAAATTTCGGATCCAATGATTCTTTGACGTTGATTAACTTGCTTTGAGAAACATTTGGTCTGCTTATAAATAACAATCCCAAAGAATCAACAACAAAATCCGGAACAACAATAGATGCAATTTTTACACGTTATCTAGAAAATATCGAATCACGAACATATATTTCATATTTTAGTTGTCACAAACCAATCATATCAGTATTACCAATTGAACCACCAGCCGATGATAGTGTAGATAATGAATAAACCGAATATTTTTTACACAAATTTTATATTGTTATATTTCTTTTGAAATTATCCCTTTCTCTCTCTCTCTCTCTCTCTCTTTCAATCTCTCACTCTTAATCTCTCATTCTCTATTCTAAAGAAGTATTCACTTCTATCACGTGTACTGTGCTGCACATGATATATTTTTTTATTGTGAGGTATCCTTGTCTTGTGTATCATGTCGATCCTGGATAGAAGCGTTATTTAAGAAGTTAAGCTTCTTAAGGGCTTGCATCCTCAGCTAATCACTATTTCTTATTGTGATACCTATGAAACACTAGCTCTTATTAAGAATTAATAAGGTAATAGTAATTGGATTGCTTTATTAGATAAGAAATTGACTATTATTATTATTATGAATGTTGCGAACTACTTCCTAATCCCGTGTTCATTGAAGTGATATGATTCCGCTATTTATTACAATCCGGTAACGTAACTTAAGTCCATTCACTTAACGATACTCTAAAACGTACTATTTTCAGAACTTCCGCGAGCGTTCAAAGACTCGGAGATGCAACTTGCACTCCGACGAAAAGAAAACAAATGTTTCGAATGCATGCTGTGTGGTCTACCGCGAACCGAGGAGATAGGCGGACGCCCTAATATATATATTCCATACACGGGCACAGGTCTAATGGCCGTATTGTTTTGGGAATTCAATAGGAACACTCGATGAATGCGCTCGGAGTATATTCTTTGATACGGCCACATTAGCATAATAATAAAAATATGGAGAAGATTTACAGCGCCCGTCGCTTGACGCCCCCTTCATACGGGACGTAAATATACGTATCACGTGGGAAGGTGGACCAAGAGTCGACGGAATGGAGGTGGAATATACGGTGGGCCTTATTAAAATTCGCTACGGCATTTTACACATGGGACAAACGAGAAGGTAAAATTGGAGTAGATTTATGCAGCCGAAATTTGCATAGACGTTAACAAGACGGCAGAACAGGTCAGGATGCTCAGGCTTGGACCCTTGTTTGAGTTTTAATTAAAATGATCGGGAAATAAATTAAGAAAAAGAATATTCCCGTAGATAGGAGGAGTAACAAAAATGTAGCGTCCATTGGCGTATCTTATTAGCAAAAACAGGAAAGTTGACTGCAAAAGTGAAAATGGTTCAATGAAGATGAAATTTATTGTTGGTAGTTTACGTTTATATGAGGTACAATCTAGGGGAAACTCTTGTTTCCCAATTACCGATTGCACAAGAAATTTCCCAGTTAACATTGCCTTCTAGATCTTAATGTTCACTGTGATAAGCATGTTCTGTAATGAAGAGTGTTGGTGAATTTGGGGGCAGAATTGGATAGAATCTGCTAAAATTTTTGATAAATTAGAGTAAACCAAATAAAAGAAGGTGCAGTTTACTAAGATTATTTGGTAAATAATGATAACTTCGTTACTTTCTGCCTCAGAAGAATAGGAAATGGAGAAATTGAGCTGATAGGTGTTAGTATTCACTGAACTGTATCAAAGATGCTTAGTTTTCCATACGTTGTAAACTTTGATACGAGTTCGGACTGGGTTGTTAGTGATCAAGTCTTTTCAAAATATATTAGGATTACAGAAATGAGAAGGGTGGTAAGCCAGCTGGACTCCGTAAACGGAATTCATTCAGAGATCTGAACTGACAATGAGTATTATTACAAAGAAGTAAGTATTGACCATAAATAAGTGGAAATGGAACGTTATGAAAATGGTTGTTATCTGAGGCTAAAGACGGAAAGACGTTTCCAAATTTAATATACATATTATTCCTTTAGAGGTTATCACAAAAATGAGTTTAAAAATCTTTTTCATCTTCAATTCCATAATAAATAAGAATCAGCGATTAGTCATAATTATTTTTCACAATAATTTCTGAAACCTTGGATGCAACAACAATTTTGTGGTACATTTTTATCATTTTTTTTTAAATTATATTAGATATAAATACATGAACTATATTTTCTAATTTGAATATAGAAAAATACATTCCAAAAGTATAACTATCTTTATAAACTTTTTTCCTATATACTTTTACTTTCTGAAAAAAAATTATAACTGAAGCCAACAAGACAATGTTGTGCATGATGATTAGAGCAACTTGCATTCGTTCTTCGATATGGCGGTCGTTTTTATTAGGGCAATTAAAAATAACGAAATCGAGTAGGTATTTTTATACCGGAGTTGGGTAATATTTTAAATGGGGGCAGATAAAATTAGGCATTCGTTGTTTGTTAACTTTAAAGCGATTTGAATCAACTGCCGGTCATTTCCTCAAATCAGTGGATCTTCGTGTTTGGTTTGCTACAAATTATTCACAGACTTAAAGTATTGAATCAGTGAGTGAAAGAACAGTATATGTAAAAAGCGTTAATTTTTGGAAAATTAAAAAATAACTAATAGTTTTATTAAAAAACTATTAGTGAATATTTCGATATATTGCAAAGTTGTATTTAACTCAGTCGTTAACATCCTGAGAGAAAATTTACAAAAATATATTTTAAAAATAAAAATATTTACGAAAAATATTTTGTACTTATACTGTTCTTTCGTTCAACTAAAAGAATTTTACTGTAAACGATTTTCCTATGGTTTTATCGACAACTATTTTATATATGTGTTATGTACTAATATTTTTATTCAGTATTATCACTAGGAACATCCCATAAAATCATAGGTTAATAAAATTCTAAGGTCCCAGACATTCATTGAAGGATTTTTTTGAAGATCACCGATTTTCTTCTTGTTGCTAGGAACTGTCCCTCGTGTTTTCTTCACTACTAGTGCATCGAAAAAATTATTTCCCTGCTATCATATATGTAAACTCTGCAGTGGGAAACAGTAAAATTAATTTTTGGTAGAGGGACTTTTTTTATAAAGTTTGTGGCATCAGTTTTTAAAATCAATACTGTCTGTCACTAATAGTATTGGATTGTCCAAAAAGTTCGTTCGGTTTTCCTTATGATGTCATGCGTCATGTCACTTACGATGTCATGCTTATGATGTCATGCGCACAGCTGCAGTCTTGAAGCCTTCCTCCCTTTTTACCATGATATTTAACTGTTGTTTACTACCGTTATACACCCAAACTTGTTTTATTATTATTGTGTGTGATCTCAATTGAAAATAAGTGTAACCGAGAATTTTAGGCACGTGATGCTTTTTTATTTTAAAAAAAGGCAAAAGAGTCGCTGAAACTTGCGGCAAATTGTGTTCTGTGTACGGCAAAAATGTTATTCAAGATCGAACGTGTTAAAGGTGGTTCAAGAAATTTCAATCTGGCGATTTTTGCCTCAACGTCAGAAAGAAGTCGTTTCCGAGCATTTACGAGCCTTAGTTGAGTCTAGTGTACAGAATCACCTTAAACAACTTGGGTTTATCAGTAGACTGGATGTTTGAGTTCCCCACGAACTCAGTGAATCCAATTCAGTGGATCCCATCAACATTTGCGATATGTTAAGGGTTCCTCAACGTAGCAATCCCTTTTTGAAAAATATGGTTGTTGGAGATGAAAAGTGGATTATTTACGACAACGTCAGTCGAAAAAGATGGTGGGGAAAATCTGGCGAACCTTCTCAATCCACAACAAAGGCAGGGCTTCACCCCGGGAATGTTTTGTTGTCCGTCTGGTCGGATTTCAAAGGAATCCTTTATTTTGAACTACTCCCGAGGAACGAAACAATAAATTCGAACGCTTACTGTGAACAATACAGAAATTGAGCCAAGCCATGCAGGAATAACGTCCAGGACTTGTCGTCCTGGACAATCGTCCTGGAAATCGTAAGAAGGTCGTCTTCCATCACGACAACGCTCGACCTCACAGTTCTCTGCAGACCCGGAGGAAATTGTTGGAGTTAGAGTGGGATGTTTTACCCCATCCACCGTATTCTCCAGACCTCGGGCCCTCGGATTTTCTCAAAGCTATGAAAGATTATCAAATAATTTTCTAGGCTTCTACAGTTCGACACAATTATTTCAGTTAGTTTCGTTAATCAACAATTGTTTAATAACCATGGCTGCAGGAAAGTCAACGTTACGTAACAGTATTCCATAAATATAGCGTTGTCAATCAGACTTAATTGTCCGGACTTTGTCTTACGGACTAGTTTTTCGACATCCTACAAAAAAGTTTAATGTTATGCTTGCTTTTTCAAAAGAAACGTGGGCTGGCATGTGATGCGTCTTGCAACCGGTACATTTAATACAAGAAAACACCTCTCATAATTAGTCGATTTAGGACTAAAAAACGACACGCAACGGCGCTTAATTAGTTCCTGGCATGAAACCAAGTTCTCAACTTCTTATCTGCGCCGCGTTCGTCAGAAAACTCGCTGCGTTAGCAACAACGTCGACAGTGTTCCCGTCGATAAGGTAATAATGATTAATTGTGGTAATTATAATAAAATTGCTCGGAGGTATGCGCTGAATAGACGGCATTCATTCATTCATAAACATTTCCGCTCGAACTATCTCTATACTTATCACGTTTTAGCTCATAATGCCGATAATGACTTATTCGAGAGTTGGTATATGAAAGGTATACAGAGTGCAATGAAATGTCGTAATGGTCAATAGTCCCTTTAAATTAGAAAAATTGAGGGCAAGTTTTCCTACAGCTAAGCGACCTATACAGAAAGTTCTGTTGGGGTTGTGTCAACATATTTTTCACCTAGGCCATGATAAAAAAAAGGTTGTTTTTTTAGATACAGACATATATATATATATATATATATATATATATATATATATATGCGGTTTTTACCGTTTTTTAGGTTTTTTGCGTTTTTCTGAACAACTATGCATTTTTGGGAAAACGTGACCTGATTTGATGTTGCAGATTTTGCGATTCTCCACAATTTTTGTTCTTTTTATTATGGTCAATTTTACCCAATAGAGTATCTAAATATTTACAGTATTCGAAAGGTATTGTTTTCCTTTCGAGATTTTTACTGAAACACATCCAGAAATCCACAAATACCCAAAAAATTTTGCTTACAAGACGTGTATTTCGTTAATAAAGTTATATATCTTATATTGGCAATTCACCAATAGCCTAACTCCCTGTAACTTTTTTTGGGTTGATGGTTAGTGAACTGTGAATAGATGTTCCGATTACGATTTATCCACCACTGTTTCTAAGACTGAATTTCTTATACATATTTTTCTTTCATGATTAGCAAATAGTGCCCGTTGTTTTGGTTCTCAACAAACGGACTGTTAGATAGAGCCCTTGTCTTTGTACATGCTGTTATCAGAAAGAAAATTCTAATCTTCCATATTTTAAATAAGTTACATAGCAGCTATACGATTCTTGAACCTGATTACATCTGATTTTTTTGCCTGCCCAATACCCTTTGTTGGAATATTACATTCAACAATAATTATTTTAGGTTTAAAAATAGTCTTCATGCGGTGCCTGAAATTAAACATAAACATTAGGTCAGCATTTATGAGTTCGGGTAACTCAATATCGAATGTTTAACTGTTCAAATGTCGTTGAAATAAAAATTGATTATTTAGCAAGTCAGTCTGAAAGATTATACGTTAGAATACACATCTTAATTTCTTTGTACGTAATTTAGTTGTTATACAGGGTATCAATAGACTCGTATTGTCTTCAAATTGTATCTTTAATTATTTATTCTCCCAAGTACTTCGAACAGGTTATGGGCCCAGGTGCGTCGCGTAAGCTCACTTGTAAGGGAGAATAATTAAAAGGTACATCGCGAGTGATAACTATTGTTGTATAGACAACTGGAAAATGGCGGAAAGTGCTAAGTATAACATCGAAAAGTTGAACGGGCAAAACTACCAGTCCTGGAACTATTTAGTGAAAATTTTATTAATAAATGCGGATTTATGGGATGTAGTTTCGACTGAATTACCAACACCGGAGGAACGAAACGGCACCTGGCAGAAGAAAAATGACAAGGCCTTATCAACCATAGCCTTACTTGTCGATGTTAGTCAACTAGTGCATATCAGAAATAAGGAATACGCGCATGATGCGTGGGAAGCACTAAAGGAGTATCATCAAAAATCGAGTTTATCTAGCATAGTTTTTCTGTTAAAGCAAATTTGCAGGCTATCGCTAGATGAGAATGGTGATATGGAAGCACACATAAGTTCATTCTTGGAATTATTGAATAAACTGGCCGCTTTAGGGGAAGAAATTAAGGACAGGTTTGCGGCAGGCATTTTGCTGGGAAGTCTTCCAGACTCATACAGTTTTTTAATCACAGCGCTGGAAAGTAAGTCATCGAGTGAATTCACGCTTGAATTCGTAAAAAGTAAATTAATCGATGAGTACAGGAGGCGTCAAGGAGCTTTGAAAAGTCAAAACGAGTCAGCCATGAAATCAGTATATAATAAAAGGATCCAAAGTAATCAAACTACAAGTACAGATGTAAAGCAATGTTACTTTTGCAACAGGAAAGGTCATTTTAAACGGCTTGATGGAAAGAAAAATGGCAATCGGGATTAATATTAAGGATTGTAGGATTAGGGAAACTTGCAACTGCTGTGTAAAAGGTAAAATTATTCGTAAGAGTTTCCCGAAATTTTCTCAAAGCAACACATTTAATATACTTGACTTAATACATACAGATGTTTGCGGTCCCATGAAGACTGTTACTCCAGGGGGTAAACGGTACATTCTTACTTTAATAGACGATTTCTCAAGATACACAACTGTGTATTTACTGAAACATAAGAATGAAACTGAAAAATATATTAAAGAGTTTATAGAGTTAATGAGTAATCAGTCAGGCAGGGTACCAAAGGTTATTAGGTCAGATAGGGGTGGCGAGTACGTAAATAATGCGTTAAGGGAATATTTAAGCGGTAAGGGCATAAAGATACAGTACACGGCGGGGTACTCTCCAGAGCAAAACGGTGTTGCAGAGAGAAAGAACAGGTCGCTAGTCGAAATGGCTAGGTGCATGTTAATCGATGCGAATTTACCAAAGAAATTTTGGGGGGAAGCAGTTGTTACAGCCAATTATCTGCAAAATCGACTACCTACTCAGTTAAAACAGAAAACACCGTTTGAGTTGTGGCATAAAGTCAAACCTGATGTGTCGAATTTGCAAATGTTTGGATCTAAAGTGTATAGTCATATTCCAAAGGAACAAATTAAAAATAAATTTGATAAAAAGGAAGAATCACTAATTTTCGTAGGATATTCTGATGAATCTAAAGCATATAGATTGTTAGATTTAGATACAGGGCGCATAAAAATTAGCCGTAGTGCGGTATTTCCTGAAAGAAATATTCGTGTTAAAGAAAAAAAGATAAAAGATGAAGAAGCGACTATTGAGTTCAAAAAGGAGCAAGAAAGAACGGAGCCAAATGACACTGGGAGACATGAGGTCGCAGATTTCGAAAAAACTGAAGAAATAGAAGAAGCTACGGAAGCATTTAATGTATATGAAAGTTCAGGTACAGAACAATCTTGTGGCAGCGATAACAGCTATCAAACAAGTGAAGAGTTCTATATAGAGCACGGAGGTGATCGTAGATGAAATAGAATAAATAAAGGAGTCCCACCTGAGCGCTACACAGCAAAGTTAGCTGAACTTCGGGAAATAGAACCTAAAACATTTAAAGAAGCTCTTGCCAGCAGTGATAGCGAAAAATGGAGGAAAGCTATGGAAGAGGAAATGAAATCTTTGAAGAATAACGAAGTATGGGATTTAGTACTTACACCGGAAGACAAAAACATCATATCATGTAAATGGGTGTTTAAGCTAAAGACAGGTGAAGATAAGATCTCGAACAAGTACAAGGCACGATTGGTAGCGAGAGGTTTTAGTCAGAAATTCGGTGTGGATTACGATGAAGTATTTGCGCCTGTAGTGCGGCAAGCAACTCTTCGAATATTGTTAACAGAGGCATGGAATCAAAAACTAATAATAAAACATCTAGATGCAAAAACAGCATTCTTAAATGGAGAACTAACAGAAGAAATTTACATGGAACAACCCGAAGGATTTGAAGAAAGAAACAAAAATTTTGTTTGCAAATTGAAAAAGAGTTTGTACGGGTTAAAACAATCTGCTAGAACTTGGAACCAAAAACTTGATGAAGTATTGACAAGCGATAAGTTTCGTAAAAGTAATATAGATGCATGTTTGTATATTAAGGGTATTGATGATCAAAAGGTTTACATAATAATATACGTAGATGATATATTGATTGCAGCAAGAAATATCGGAATTATCGACTTGTGTGCAGAAAAACTTAAGCGTCATTTCGAAATAACAAGTTTGGAGTTACTGAAAAATTATTTAGGCACAAAGATTGCAAGAAACGATCAAGGAATATACAGTTTAAATCAAGCAGAGTATATAGACAAGCTATTGCATAAGTTTGGAATGAGAGATTCAAAAGAATCAAATATACCATTGGTTGTTGGATATTATAAACTTAACGGACGGGAGCCTATGAAGAACAGTGAAAAGTATCAACAAATTATTGGAGGATTATTGTATATTGCAGTGAATACGAGACCAGATATATTAGCTAGTGTAACCATATTAAGTCAACGCAACAAAAATCCGAGAGAAGTAGATTGGAATGAAGCAAAAAGGGTGTTGAGATATTTAAAGAAAACAAAACACAAAAGGCTAATATTAGGAGAACACAGTACAGATAATGTATTATATGGGTATGCAGACGCCGATTGGGCGGAAAATAAAGAGGATAGAAAGTCAAATAGTGGATACATATTTATGTTTCGGGGTGCACCTATTAATTGGGGATGCAGAAAGCAGAGTTGCGTATCACTATCATCGACCGAAGCTGAATACATAGCACTGGCCGAAGGATGCCAAGAGGCAATCTGGTTAAAGCAGGCGATAAAGGAGTTTACAAATTTAGAACCGAAAGTGGTTATGTACGAAGATAATCAAAGCTGTTTAAAGCAGCTAGCAAACCATAAATTTAGCAATCGAACGAAGCATATTGATACAAAGTATCATTTTTTAAAAGAATTGTATGAAAATCAGGTTATTGCATTCGAGTATTTTCCGACTGAAAAAATGATAGCTATGTTAACCAAGCCGCTAAATAAAGTAAAGCTAGAACATTTAAATACCAAGGGTGGTCTGGTTGACTGATTGAAAAATAATTATAGTTGCGAGGGGGTGTTGGAATATTACATTCAACAATAATTATTTTAGGTTTAAAAATAGTCTTCATGCGGTGCCTGAAATTAAACATAAACATTAGGTCAGCATTTATGAGTTCGGGTAACTCAATATCGAATGTTTAACTGTTCAAATGTCGTTGAAATAAAAATTGATTATTTAGCAAGTCAGTCTGAAATATTATACGTTAGAATACACATCTTAATTTCTTTGTACGTAATTTAGTTGTTATACAGGGTATCAATAAACTCGTATTGTCCTCAAATTGTATCTTTAATTATTTATTCTCCCAAGTACTTCGAACACCCTTTTGATTTTTACAATTTTGACAATTATTGCTCGACTTTTTTCGTTATTTTTAAATATATTTCTGGGATTACCTAAGAATTGTTGCATTTTGTTACCAGAGGTTCAATGTCATTCCCAAATGTTTAACAATTCTTGTGACTCCTCTGGTAAATTGTAGATGCCCCTCCTGCATGGGTGTAAATTTTCAGTTCTTTGGAGTTGTGGAGTTACGAAAAGATGCATTATACCTTGATTAGTTTATCTTATACCTTTCCTAATTAGTTTATCTAATTACAAGGGCGTTTTTAAGTGAAGTAGTAAAAACTATTCCGTTCGAAATGCTTGAAGCATGTCAACATACTCGTAATTGGTATAAATATTATTTGCCATAATTACTAATAGACTGTAGATGTGCGGGCGAACCTATGACCCGCGGGTCACAGACTGACTCACGCCACGGTTTTAAACGGCCCATGCTATATTTTAACCATTTTTCACAACAAAAAAAGTTAATAAAATGCATACATGTAACTACATAAACTTAAGTATTTCGCGCAACCGCAATACATTAGCACACACTTTAGTACGTAATCGTTAGGTTGGTTTTGAATACGCGGATACAGCAATCCATGTTAGGTTATATCTGTGGAAAAAGTCCACAGATGTGGACTCCACAGTTAAAAATTTACCTCCAATTCATTGTTTACTATTTTGTGTTTTCAACTGATAAGTAAGTTCCTTTCTATTTAAAACTGGATATTTTATTATTATAAATATCAATTTTATTTAGATATTAATCATGTAAGCGCCAGTAGTTAAGAAAGCAAAATCACGTGAAACGAGTTCAAGACCTTATCATTCTGAATTATTTGATAATTTTTGAGTTATTGGGGTAAAGAACAAAACAGTCTGTATATATTTCCCATGAAAATGTCACAAATCGAAGCTACAATGTAGAGTGACATTTCGAAACACTACACAAAAATCTTATTCCTGTAACATCGGAAGAAAAAAAATATTTTTCTCAAAAACTTAAAGAATACAATAATTCTCAAATCTATAACCTTGTCATTTATTCTTCCAAAAAAATAATATTACTGCTGGTATCTTTAAACTAGCACACTGTATTGCTCGCAATGGAAAACTTCTTTCGGAAGGCGAGTTTTTAAAAAATACGTTTTTGGAATGTAGCGACACATTATTTACTGATTTTAAAGAAAAAAAACGCATAAATGAATTACCAGTTAGTCTTAACATAGTAAAAGATAGCAACTGACGGCGCTCCTAGTATGACAGGAAAAAAATGTAGGGATCATACAACTTAAAAAAAAAAATGCTGCGCATTCTTTTATCGAATTTTATTATCTTATTCATCAAAAAGTGCTTTAAATCGTTTTAAAGGTTGGATCAACAATAAACAGCAGAGTACTAAAGAATTGACCAGGATTTTAAATTGAAAAATTAGGAATTGGTATTAAGGTTTGTTGTGGGATTTTATACGTTGATTATGAAATAATGAAAATTTAAGATTTAATATGAATTTTCGTCAGTTTTAGATCTCAAAATAATTAAAGTTTCCGTATAATAAAAATGTTCGGCGCAGCTAATAAAACTTTTCATAATACCAAGCCGGCTTTTTAATACCCTCGCTATCAAAACTGAACGCAGGAATTTCGGTAATTTTATTTATGGTCTAACCGAGCTCGTATGTCAGAACTGCATTCTACTTACTCGTAAGGGTGCACAATCTTAATTTATATTCCGGCGTCTCGTAATTTCGTAACGAGATATTAGATCGCGTCATTTCTCCTTTAAATTAAAACCAAATTGAAAGACTAGAAAAAGACTAGAATGACGCGACAGTAACGCTCGAATTTCTATGAAATATACGCTTCCTGTAAGGGTTCTAAATTTAAATCGTCCTGACAAGGTTGGATCAACAATAAACAGCAGAGTGCTAAAGCAGACCCAATGCACTCGTTTATGACAACATAATTTACTCCTAAACAATTCATATGTATATCATGTAAATAAATTATTTTATCACGTAAATAAATTATTCATTTAACGAGAATTTATAGTAACCGTTGTCTATTTTACATTTTTTATGGGGTAATAATTCTGACTATTTAATAAAATCACCTTTAATAGCATTATTTAATTATATAAAATAGTATATTCTCACATATAATATATGGAAAAGAAAGAGTATGTGAGAAACAAGTATAAGTATCCTATAAATATTATTGGTCCAAAATTAATTCATGGCAATCACGAATTGCGTTATATAGTTCCTTAATTATCAACTCACTATCACACAACAATTTGAGGATGATATACTTGAAATAATTCAAGTTGGATTCTTTAAGATGATTACTTCTTCCCAAAAATTCCCCCGATTATGTAGTTAGGCTTAAAGCAAGGATTTAAGGCTATCTATACTTGTATTTAAATCATGTTTAAACTGGACTACTAGAGTTTTAGTTATGGATAAAGACTGTTCATATCAGTGTTTCAAGAGACAAATACAATTCGTTATCATTAGTTAAGCCCTTTTGTGATAGTATAAGATGGAATGATTTATGGAATAATTTAACATTAGGGTACGTTCCAGAACAGTTACCTATGCTTTTACTCAAATTTGAAAAAAAAACTATTCAATAGATAGAGACTCTCTTAAAAAAAATCTGCTTCACCTACTCTATAGAAGTATTTTACTATCTCTGACCAAACAAGTCCGTCTAAAGCTTAGACTATCTATTTATTTCATAAGAATTATAATCCAATTAGGGTTTTGTAATAAATTTTCTATAAAATTCACTTATAATAGAATAACATTCGATCAATCGCCCTGAAATATGTACCACATGGAATCTTTATAAAAATTGAACACAATCACTCACATCTTCACCGAATATCCAATATATAATGAGCAAATCTGAAGAATTAAAAATATCAAAATATTATTATCCATTAAATATTTTTTGCATGTCAATATTATGCTAATGTTACATTGCAACATAATTTATTTTATTTAAATTCATCCAGAGTCGATATTCTAGAAGAGGACGAATGAAGGAAATGCATATTATCTATTATCTCTTCCACCTATTCTGGAATCCTACCCATTACTGTGGAGTCCCAAAGTTGTTCCCCAAGGATCAACATTCTACTTAAACCAACGTTGTCGAATGTCTCAAATTGAAAACTTCCTTACTGACATACTACCTAACTTTAGCTCTATAGTATTTTTTATTAGAATACGTTTAATATCATCAAATGAGTGTCACGATGTGCGTGATTCTCGCAATTTCGCTACTAGCTGCGCCTGACTGATATTATCACAGGTGTTCCTCAAGGAACAATATTGGGACCAACTGGATTTGCGTGATATACTAGAGATCTATGTTGTGCAATTTCCTCTTTGATTATCTCAAACTAAAAGCTTGACCATCGTGCCAAAAGTTTTACCAACATTTTGAATTCAATATTCCCAAATATTAATATCACATTTAACTAGGAACAAAGTAATCAGTAACGATGTTTAAAAGCATGAATATTAAAAGTAATTGTTTACTTTTAATTCTGCCTCTAGCAAAAACTACTAATATTTCAGAAATAAATATGAAGTACAACTGCTTAAACACGTATTCATTCATTCTCTTTGATGTACTTTTTTCCAGTCATTCTAAATTTGGTTCAGCCCAAAGGGGCCCTAAATAGAACCGGCAGGCAATTACCCGTCGACGTACTCTTCCTACATATTTTTTTACCGCCGATCCATTTGTATTTTTGGGTCTGTTAATGATTTAAGTTCGAGACCGAGACGCGACTGATTGTACGGCGGAAAACGGAAATTTATGGGGGTCTTTTACTCAGCAGCGGTTGAGCGGCGAGCTGAATTATCGTTCTGCCGAGTTTATTAAGCGCAGTGGTGAAAGAGGCCCGGACAATATATTGGTACTAATTGTTAAATTGAATGAAACTGATGGGGAGCGCGGATTCGGGCAAACATGACTAACGACGTTCGGGAGTTAATTAAATCGGGATTTGTTGTTTTCGAAACGAAAAGTAAATCATATTCATTTCGATGGCTTGCTGAAGAGTCCTCTTGTATGGGCGTAATGGTCGTTAAGAGGTTTAAAATAATGTTAGGAGAGGAAGGCGCGGTATTAAAGGGTCGTTACGTGGGACAAAGGTGAGCGACAATAGGGTAATATTTAAAAGGCTATAAGCCCCCTTATATTATAGTATCGGGTAACGAAATAAAGAGCTCGGAAATTGAACTTACTTTTAACAATAAGTTACTTTAATTCTTTAGTACTACAGCCCTTAAAGAACATTAGAGGACGTATGACATAATTAGCTTATTATTGCTATTACAATGTAAATATGGTAGGTCGGAGTTAAGCTGCTAATTTCCAACAAAGTATATCAGTAATAATTATATTATAAGTAAATCTATGTTGCTCACCGTTAGTGATGTAAGCCAATACGAAAATTACCATTATCGCAATTAAAAAAAAGGGAAACAAAATTAATACCAGGAATATACAGTGCAGTTAAAAAATATAGACTCAAGCTTATATTTAATGGCATTTGTTATACCTCCTGCAAGAAAGATTCCTTAACATATATTATCTAATAGAGCAGACTACTAATAGATAAATAGAGCTATTGTTTTCGAACTATAATGTGCTCACGTGTTGCTACCGCGTATTTGGCCAGAAGTCCTGCCGCGTATGTGTGAATAAGTATAAATTCTTTGATTTAAACAGTGCGAGAATGCACACCCATACAAATTTTGAGTAACGATTTGAGGAGAGTTATTTGCAAGGAACAGTGTTAACGACTTGGACATTTGTTTTGTTTTTATTTTTGTTTTTTTTTTACTATGCCGCGTGGTGAAGAATTGAATGATTTAGAAAAACATCGAATAATCGACTTACGGAGTTGTGAACAAATACAGCGACAGATCGCCGCAGCTAAAGAAACCTGCACTTAAGCAGCATCACAGAGGCGAGATTAAAATTTGCAGAGGAGTCTGTTCAAAACTAAAATTTTTGGGAACATGTAATCTTTAGCGACGAAAGAAAATTTCCTGATGGACCGGACGCGTTTAACTATTAATGGCATGATTTACGAAAAGAGCGAACAATTATGTCAAGAAGACCTCAAACAGTTGCTTCTGCTATGATATGGACGGTTTTCAAAAAGGGTATGAAAAGCCAAGTGGCATTTGTAAATGGCAGAATGAATGCGACTGCTTATCAAAATCTGTTAGATTACCTGTTACCATCTTTCACCCTTATTGAATATGACGGTGCAATATTTCAATAGGATAATAGTTTCAACAGTATTAAATCGGTCTTATGCCATGGCCAGCGTTAAGTCCTGATCTTAACCCGATAGAAAACCTGCTCATGAAAACATGGGGGTTATGGCAAGAGAAATATACAATCCAACAAAGCCTTCAATAAAAAGTGTTAATGAACTGAAACGTCGAATTTTAGCTGCCTGAGACGAATTCAATTTTAAACAATTCAATAAATAGCATGAACATTCGCTTATTGAACGTAAAAAATAAGGGTAAACGAATCAAGTATTTGCCCAAGTAAAATATAAAAGCACCAGTGAGTTTATAATTGTTCACAAACTACAGACCCGTATTTTCATAAATCTCTGTTATTCACTAATACATGAGATCCTCAAAACTCGTAATGTAAAACACTGACTTCACGTAATATACCAAAATATTCATAACATCATTTTCAGTTTTGAGTTTTACTCATGACGTAGTCCAAATTAAGGGATTTTTTCGCAGCACTGTAAATATTCTATACCTAAGAATCGACTTGATTAATCTAAAAGGGAAGTACATATGAAGAAACGATAGACATACAACCAATCTTTGAGACAGATGAGTTTTAGCCTCACCTGGTGAACGAATTCGAAGCCCGAGCCAATCATTTACATCACATCTTCTGAACGAGAATTGCTTGGTAGTGAAATTAAACTGTTGGAGGAATTTTATGTAGGAGACTCATATTGACGAATTTTCATTTCCAATTGCATTTTGACGACACAATTGGAAATGACAAATTAAGTTAACGACAAATATTGCTAAGCTCGCGATCAACGACCCTTAAACCAGGGGACTGGCAGTTCATTTTATTGCAGCTAAATTTAAGCCTTAATGAGATTTAAAATTATCCTAAACGAGTTACTTGCTTCAGATTTTAGGCATATGAGAATATATTTATAAACACAATAACTAACACTACCTTCGTAAACATCAGTAGGCGTAGTAAAACTGTTGTTTCCAAACGCGTTTGAAGCTTTGCAGCTTGACGTTAAATGAACATAACCTTATTAGAATTGCATATTTTAGTTAGTATTCCATAACCATGCAGAGAATATTTTAGTAAGAAACTTCTGGTAAGAAAAAATCGTATTTACTTATTCTTAATTGAAAATGGTATTTCTCGTTTTTTGTTAAGATTCACTAGCAGTTTAAAATCAGGTTTTAGCATGTCTTCAACTATTGAAAAGATTGTGAAATGAAAATTTTTATTTTAATAATTGAAATTTACGTTTTGCCAATATAATTTGATTGTTATAGGGTGTCCCAGCGAGAGGTAGCCGATTATATTTGTGATTCTTGGGCAAATAAATAACATTTCTACAATAATTTTGGGTTTAATTGTTTATTTAATCTATGCCATTAGACATGGAATACAATATCTTGTAAGTGGTCGACTCTGCTTCTCTGGCAGCAGTGGACTCTTTTGATGAAGATTTCCATCACTTCGCGGCATAGTTGTGGCCCTATGTCCGCAATAGCTTCGCTAATGTTATTTTTCAGCTGTTCAATCGTAATGGAATTATTGGCATAGACTTTTCGAGATGTTTATCATACACGGAGTCACTTTCCCTGAATTTCGCCATGACGCGTTGAGTGATCCGTTTAGCAGGTGCCTCACGACGACCCATAATTGCACGTAATTTTCTTTTAGTACCCACAATTGAACCAGCATTTTCGTAGTACGCTTTGACAATAAGTATGCGTTGCTGAACAGTATAGCGTTCCATTTTGTAATAGCATATTCTCCACGTAATAACTATGAAGCATCAATTTCCAAAACCTGCCGCAAGAGTAACGGCGGCAAGTTTATATCGGCTACCTCTCGTTGGGACGCCCGTTAGCATTGGTCCATTGCGTACCCAATATATTGTAAAAGGATACTAAATACTACTAAAGGATGTCCGGTAACTTCCGGTAATCTTATCAACAAACAATTTACAGGTTAAAGTATCTACGTACTGGAATGTATGTACGTCAATCCGATATACTGGAGATTGCAAGGCCTCTCTCTGTTCAACAAATTTCATGCATTATTAGGAGTAAATGGTGTGTTGCTTTTTTTCAACTAATATATTGTAAATATTACGATACGATATTAAATGTAGGGTACTATATACTACAGGCACAGCCATAGTTAAACTGGATACTGCTGTTATATAAGTACTATTATTGGTAATTGATGCAGTTTCGTACATGACAAACAAGGTAGTGAAATTAACAGAAGTATTCTTACATTGATCGAAGAAGCTGTTACTCTGTGGTATTTCATAATTCCAACGGAATTGAGTAAAAGAACTACCAGAACTACCAAGTTTTATACCACCATATTTATAATGGTATAAAGTGGTATAGTGGAATATAGTGGTATAAAACTTAGTAGTTGTTTTACTCAATTCCGTTGGTATTCTTACAATGTTTATGTAACTTGCTTAGCTCATGATATTGGATATCCGAAGAAATTCGAACATCATTCAGTGAAGTTGAGGATTTTTCTTACCTCACAAACATTATGTAAAATGATGGTTACCATGCTAAAAAAGAAAGCTAGTTTTTCACAAACGTTGAAAAAATACACGTCGTTGTATAGATTATTTCATCTCTATTTGCCAAATAAAATGTCCCAAACGGCTCTTATCTCATATGGTGGCTTGTTTTTATGGCTAGGCTCAGGTAGACTGTTCCGTTTATCGGCAAGATAAGAAAGAGAAGAAAATATAGAAAGACGTTTTTACGGCAGGTGCTGAAAAAAGTATCTTTCGCACACCTTTATATATTTGTAATTGGAACCGATAAGGCTTTATTTTATACTATACAAGATCGGATCCATAAACGCCGATATCGGATCCAATACGAGCACATTGCATTTGTATGTGTTTTTTATTGCAACGGGCGTCATTTAAACACGGCCATAAAGGCTTTTATCAAATATAGCCCGACGTATAATTACGATCCGTAGTGTAAAATCGTTGAAATTTACGGCCGTCGTAACGTTAATTATAGTAAAAATCCAGATGTCTATGCCGGTACGATTTCTTGCGTGAATATAAAAATTAGAAGAATCAAGGATGGCCCAAGGCCCTGGCGGGCTTATCTCTTAAGTTAGTGTATAATAACTTTAGAGCGGTTTAAGTGCGTTTTATAAAGCTGTCATTATTAGAGGCAATTTAAACTGAAATTTGTGGGGTTATAAAACTATGTAAATAACCTGTAGTAAAGTGAAAGGTGAAACTATTCAGTTAAGCGTAATACAACACATTATTATACAATGTGTTCTTGAAATAAATATTCAAAATTTCAGGGCAGATACAAATTTAAATATGACGAAAACCATAACTGATGATAAAAATTTGTAATATAAAACATTTTAAAATTAAATCCAGGGAATGAGAAAATAAGGTGGTGGAGGATATATTTTTAAGTTTCTGCAAAATGGACACGGATTTGTAATTTCTCTCATAACACACCTTGAAATTGTGTACTATTTAATACAAGTCGCATTAGACTTTGTTAAGCAATTTATAAATCAATTTTACTTGAAAATAGTATATTTTATCAAAATTCTTAATCAAATTCAAAATCTTATTACTCCATTTTCTACTACTTATGAAATTTGAAAATTGATATAATTAGAAAAAAAGAGAAAATTTATGATATTATTATAATGAGTTATTTGAATAAGAATGCATCTTGCTACCGACGACAACATTACTATTGAAATACGCAGGCGCATTAAAATATAGGCTTGGTGTCGGTTTGTAAAAACCACAATAATATTGAAAGTGTTAAATAATTATATAAACACTTTTTTTACCAAAAATATAAGCGACATTTTTATCACTTTGAAACAGGAACCTTTTTAGGTAATAGAGGTTGGACTGAGATGGAGCTTATACCGGATGGGCTCAGTCTTGCTTTTTCTACCCTAAGAAGTTTTGAGAACCAGTTCTGTCTATTCCATTCCTTAGGTAAAGAAAGCAATTTCTTTAAATAAACAGTTTTAAAACCTTAAAAAGGACTTTTCTGCACGTAGAACGTCTCTATCTCGAAATTGAGTGGCCCAGAAAAAATAAACCAACACAAATGCAAAATATGTGTTTTATGCAACAGTTTTACTTTTTTCAAATAGTCCACCATAGTGCTTTCTCATTACCCATGGACAGGGTGGGGTGTGTCCTATCCACCTCCAAATCAATACATGTCGTCTGGTAGAGACGTCCCTAATCAGAATCAGTGGAAACCCGATCGATCCGACAAGAATTAAGTTAGTGATCGTGCTAACAAAAAAAAATTCTCAAACAGTGCACCATAGTGCTTTCTCATGACTCACGAACATGGTAGAGTGTGTTCAATCCACCTCAAAATCAATAGGTGTCGTCTGGGAGACGTCCCCGATCAGAATCAGTCAAAACCCGATCAATCCGACACAATTTAGTTGAGTTATCGTGCTAACAAGAGATTTTAATACCAAGGATAATGACAACGACACACACAAAATTGTTTAAAACCATTGTTTTTTATTTTTAGACCGAAAAACGAAAAATAAACGCTAGAAACAAAATTTTTACACGGCTATATTACTTTTCCGCTCTGATATAGTTGAGTGCGGAAAAGTAATATGTTACATGGTGTTAAGGGTCATACGATAATGTGACTATCGTATGTTTTTTTCTCCGTACAGTAGAACAATACTTTTTGCTGAAAGTTTTTGTAAACATCTTGTAGTATTTCAGGGGTTATTCTATTCTACGACACGCTTCTAATCTTTGGAGTAAATTTAGAAGAAATTAATTTAAATTGGTGGCCAACGCCAACATTCTTGATTTTTTAAATGTTGCCATAAAAAAATTAATACAGGCATTAAGGGGGGGCTATAACATTTGTGCTGAGAAATATACAGGGTGAACTGCTCTATCGAACGACATAAAACC
This sequence comes from Rosalia funebris, assembly GCA_037954035.1. Classification (NCBI taxonomy): domain Eukaryota; kingdom Metazoa; phylum Arthropoda; class Insecta; order Coleoptera; family Cerambycidae; genus Rosalia; species Rosalia funebris. The sequence goes on from JAZFAV010000015.1 coordinate 42,031,824, forward strand.
GCATATTTTCAAAATAGATGGGTGTACGAAACAATATATACAAGGGTACAAGATATAGAATCGGAGAAAATAGATGTACAGGTTTAAACGACCCGCCCTATATATGTATTAGAAATTAATTTCACTGAGACTGAATATTTTAGATGTATTAATGTTAATGTAATACAGATAAATAAGAAAAGACAATAAAAGACTCGTTTCATAGTTCACGCAACGCTTTCGACACCCTAGTTGGTATCATTGGGAGATAAAGCATCATTTAAGGTACTATTTTAACTAGCTATAACCATCTGTTATATCGCTTTATCTAGCGCAGCCATTTAATTACATGTTAGTCTATGAAAAAGAAAGTGTTTACCTAAAACTTATACGCGATTTCGGTAGATACAACTATAATTGTCTACCTAGTTGAATATGGTACATAAACAAGTTTATTTGTGACCAAAACACGGTTGTGTCTACTAACTCTGAGTTATTTAAGATACACTCTTAGACAGTATTTGATATTAAATAGTACTCGTATAAGACAGTTACGTTTAGTTTAAAAACAAATTGTGTACCATTATTTTAAAGAGTTCAACTCGTATACCAAAAAATAAATAAAATAAAATAAAGAGAATAAAGCTTATGTTCTTAATCTAAACCGTTTCTCCACAAGGCCTGCTTTTTTTAATCATCGATTATCTGAGATGTTACAAGAGTCATTAGGTCATTAAACAGTACATTATTGCATGAATTCATTGTGACCCTGTCATTTTTTACATTTTCTCTAACCGACAAAAAGGGAACCAATGACCAACTGAATGGCCACCATATTCACCTGATTTGACCCTTTTGGATTTATTTTTGCTGGGTTACTCAAAATTGCGTGTTTATTTTAAAAGGCTAAATTATTTTAGGATCTGAAGCAACGAATTCGGAAATATTGGTCCGGAAATTATCGAACCTTTAATACCTAATAGATATAAGTGGATAGATGCATATACAAACATACCCTGATCAGTATTATTATCATATGAACATATTAAGACATTAGTACGTAGTAGAAAATAGACTATCATATATTTCGAGTTCGTATTCAAATAAGAACCACCATATTCTGCTGACGAGGATAGGATTGCCATCGAAATATGCGTGCATTAGAATATTAGTTGTTAATATGTATATAAATGTTGATACGAGTTCTTTGCAAGCTATTCCCGCATTTATTTATTTAATTTAAAATTAACCCCGTTAAGTATTTTTGATCACAAAAATTGAGCCCACCTTAGCGTCAAGCCGCCCGACGAGGTAATTTTACACGACGTAAAACTCAAAACACACGTCTCCGAGGGGCCCGTAAGTGTGTTACACATAAAACTTTCACAAGGCCCCGAACAAAAGCGGCCGCCTACACCTCTCTCTCGGCCCTCGGCAACAATGAAAACTCCGAAACGTTGAAACTTCCGGCCGTGAAAATCGTTACCACGTCGATTTCGGACGCATCGAGGACACTCCACGGAATGGGGGTGCGTTTCGGTCTAGACGACCCCGCGAAATACCCGTTCAAACGATCATGTGTGCGAACACCGACTGCCGGGCGATATTCTCGGCCGCCTAAGATATGAGTGGTATCCTAAATCCCACGTGAACTGCAAGCAAAACAAAAAGAAAGATTCGCCCACCTGTTGTTAACTCTTTCGGTGCAGTGGCGTGGTCGACAACATGTCGGGCAAGGTTTTTTCGGGTTTTTTCATCGCTCGCGTATCGGCGAGGTGTGGGATGATGGATATACAAGTGGGGACTTTTTAATATATTTTTTTGCGGGCGCGATTTATTGCGAGATCGTTTTTATTTATTCCGTATTTGGCAGACGGACATGGAGGGCGTTCATTAGAAAAATTGTTTATGAAACGTCGCGTGGTACATTCTGGACGGAATGGGACGGCCATTCTACAAAGCGATTTATTTAGTTTATGCTCTGTGGTCAAGATAACGACGGTCAGTATGTGGTCAAGATAACAACATTAATACTGAGATATTTAAATTTGGTTACAATAGCAGAACTTAACGTAAAGTTGCGTAATTAAAACACCAATAACATGACGCCTAACAATTTTGATATGATTCTAGGTTTTTGAGTTGTTTTGAAAACACTGAATTCTAGAATGTTAAATTGTTTTTCCGGGTTAAAGCAAAGCTAAGAAAACTTCTATGTATATGACAAAACTCTTCTTTACACCCTAAGCGGTTTCTAGGACCGCATTGCTATGCATACTACTATTACGACTAAGAAGGCGTGTGTAACGAAGGGTTAATATTTCGTCTTCGAGTGGCCATCATCAAATATTCTCTTAATTCGCTCCGGGCCTTTGGAAGTCTGTAGATATGTAATAGGTAAATATTAACAGACAAATAAAATATATGTTCCATTAGATGGTTTTCGCTATATTTTATCTCATTCAATAAGAGGAACATGTGCGATGTATCATCACCATTTAAAGTATTCAATGTGTTATTTTCAGTATCGTATTGTAAAGTATTGCAGTATCATTAGCGAAACTAAGAACTGTAGCCATTGAGTTTAACGTTAATAAATCATTATTATATATTGTAAATAATAATGATCCCAAGACAGTAAGTCCAAGATCCCAAGTCGTCTCCTGTGATGACTTTTGATAAAGAATCAGGGTTAGTCTGTGCCTGATTTTTCAATTCCTGGCACTCTCTTAGACGGTTCTCTTTCTCTGGTAATCGGAGGGCAGTCGTGGAACAAATTTTGCCGCAACGCGTCTCATGTTCAAATCTTGACATGAACTCCAGGACAGTCCAGTTATTTTCTCCAATTCGTCGATTGTTTCACGACAATCAAAGATGATGACATCGCGGACTTTTCGTTTGTTCTGGAGGTTGAGGGGCAACTCGAATGGGGATCCCGTTCGAGGATCTTCAAGCGGCATTTGACTACTTCTGAACCGGGCAAACTACTCGTAAATTTTTATCTGATTTGAAGCTTCTTTTCCATAAGCTTCCCGAAGCATTTGAACTATATCTCTGCCACTGTTTTATTTAACAGGAGTCACAATTTGAGTTATAGTGCTGCTTCTTAAAATTTGCAATCATAAAATTGCCGAAAACTTTGGAATGGGCTTAAGAAAAAATCACTCTGTCCGCTGCGCAGCTTTCACATGAATAATAATTGGCCAACTGAGAAAGGGGAGTGTCTAGTAAAGGTACCTAGCAGGAGAAAGGGAGCACTATCAACACACTTGTCTACAGAAAATAATTTTCATTTTGTTTTGTTACCCCCTCGTATATTACATCGACGTAGACCCCCGCCAAAGCCATATTGTGATTTAGATAAAGACATATGTCTGATAGTTTTGTGATGTTTCCAATGAGGTTCAGAGACGTTTCAAAGGTCGATGTCTTGATTTTGGTAATACGTGTAAATGTTATTATTTATTATTATCGCTAGCCCAACAGTTATCGGAATAGAATATGTTCAGAATTGATTTACTCTTACAACGAGACCTGTGTGTTGTGTATCTTAAAAACATTACTGTCTCCGACAACAATTTAGAACGTTTCAGTCTTAAAACCAATCATGATATCACTACAAAGTGAGACCCAAATTCAGGTATCGGGACTGGGTTATTAAAAAATGTTACGTCTGGCACTCGCCACAGCTTTTAGCCTAGCATTTCAAGGAAATCTGATTCGGCACAGTTTGTACTCCGTTTCTAGGAATAATAAAGAGTGTGACTCACATAAAGTGCATGAATAAAGATTATATTCAAGAGTGTGCTTAGCGACAGATTATTTTCAATTTGCGCATATTCAGTCGTATTTAAATATTTAAGCGACTCCTTTGTCAAACGTTACTGACACTGTATTTTTCATTCTAGTTATTTAAGGGAAATCCATCAGGCGAGATCAGAAGGTCGGATTTAGCTATGTAGTATAGGCTTGGCACTTTCTTCATATGCAAACATGCCAAGTTTGTCTTTGAGGTCCGTTTTGTAAATACATTAATTTGAATTTAGTCAAAATTGAAGAGCGGAGCAGACACGCCTATTTGATTAACGTGTTTTGAGCCTGCATTTCATTACGGACATTAAAATGATATGGGAATATTTATAGTCGTGTAAGTTGTCTTCAGAAGTTCTCTCACGAAGAAGAATTATTATAACGCGTAGGTGGTATAATGTTTCATAAAATTTATTTAATGGGGGTTTGAGGATTGGATACATACTTAAAAAACATGAAGAACATCCAGTAACCACAAACAATAGTGGCTATTATAACTATAAATATGATGTTGAAGGAGAGTAGGTAAAGAAAAAGGAAAACACCGATATATTGTACGGTAGGTAGAGTAGGTATACAGTATGGAAACGATAATTTTGTGCATTATTTTAGAGATTTATGCGAGACGCTTGGACAGGGTACGCTAAAAAGGTGTTTTCTAAGCGAAATTTAAAGACATGGCGATTCATGCAAGTGCATCACAAGAGAAATGTTTTTTTTATTTGTAAAAACACTGTATATTTTAAATTGTTAAATTCTCCTTGATGAGCTGATTTCTTCAACATATAACATTTATGTCTTAAATAAATAATTTTGCGTCGCACCATCTTTGGTAAATAGTCCATCACCATTTCTTTAAATCATTTCACCCTTTTGTTTGCAATCACATTTTTAATATATTTTGGCGCGGAACTTCACGTATTTTTGGACCTCTTGTGTGCAGGGTGGTCTAAACTCCATGGGATGGATTTGAAGTTTTCTTAAACAGAAAAATCGATGACCGGTTTCTATTTTTGGGTCTATTTGTGAGAACAACCTTGCATCGCTTCCCGCCTTAGAAATTCGGAGCATTTAAAAAAATGTGCACTTTAAACTGATCCCTGTATCTTAACATGTAAGTGTCGGTCGGATGAAAAAATGATAAAAACGTTGTTAAGGCATTTTTTTCAGTAGAATTCAATAATATTGAAAGACATTTATATATGCATCCATTTTTGAGATATACAGACTCGGAAAGTGCGAGTACTCCATGGTTTGGTTCAATAAGAAAAGAATAAACTCTTTATTTAAGACAGTTAGAGCGAGAAGTAACATATATGTAGTTGCCAAATTTTAGAGATTGTTTTGCTTGGACTTTACGCTCCATTCCTGTTATTCACATGAAAGGATAGAATTAAAGTAAGAAAAATAACTTCCACAGGTCATAAATGCACCTGCTAGTGCAGATGCACGTGTAAAATATTGAGAAAATGTGAAAATTAACCGTCTTTGTCTATCGTTCTGATTTCTATTAACTTATTTTATTCTCCTAACATATAACCTGACCCTGGAGTAGGTTGGAACCTTTGGTGTGAAGATAACACTAACTGAGTTTTCTACAAAACACTATACACTACACTCGACCCGCGTTTCGCCAACACAGTTGGCATCATCTGGAGATGACTAAAACTAAGTCAGTCAGTTTTTATCATCTCCAGATGATGCCAGCTTTGTTGGCGAAACGCACGTCAAGTGTAGTGTATAGTGTTTTGTGGAAAACTCAGTTAGTGTTATATAAACTGATGGATTTTCCGACCGTGTAGATTGCTTTTTGTATCGAATACCCTTTATCTTATTATACATTAAATTGGTTGCAATTTGTATGCTTTGTAAAGATTTATAATGTTACGTAATTTTTAAATATTGTAATTAAAAAGCGCATATTCAGTACTTGCAAATTTTGCCACGACTATTGTTCCATAATGCAACCTAGGGATGGAATATACGCATCTGGTTTTATCGGACTAATTGGTCTCGAATGGCTTCCAGGGAAGTTAACGTTGGGCACGTTTTTGTATCACAGACTGTAAACGCAGAGTTTATAGAAACTAGCTTTAAACTTGTATGAACCGTAAACTCTCGAAAAACATCTGTACACAAAGCATGGTTGTAAAATACTGAAGTAAAAATATTACCACTAAAGAAATTATAACTGTACTCAACTAGTGGTTATTTATATTCTTTTGTGTACAATTTATTTACGTGAGACGACCACCAAATTTCTTCCTACAGTTTTTCAGTCCATAAATTTTTCCGCGGTGCAGGAATTTTTGTGTTATTTTCACACAGAGCTTTCGAAATATCACCTACGCCCATAACATTACGTCGCATTGTAATATATATCTCATTGTTTACGGTGAATGCCCAACGCTATGTAAGTGTACGGTAAGACACAACTTGTACACCTAGGAAGATGGTAATCTCCGTAGTTCTACACGTCTCTATTACGTTTATTTATATGGAAATTTAACTGCATAACAACTTTACCGTATAATATAAACTAATTTAATAAGAGCCAGCGCATATTTTATCGGAGACATGCTTCCTAGTACCTCGGATGCCTTACACTCATCAGGACTGTACAAAAATGGGCATGCCGTTACTAACAGAGCCGGCAGTGGGATTTTTTTTCTTATGAAGAATGGAGTATCGCGTTTCGATAGGTATTTCACTATGCGTACCTTATAATTATCGGCAAGCGAAAATCCAACTTGCGTTTGTTGAAAGCGTTATAAAAACTTCGTAACCGATACTTTGCCGAACGTGAAATGTAAACTAATAAAAAAACAGGTCCTGGGAAGACCCTGATTCCTTTTGCCAGGCCTACAGAAAAAGTGCAAGTCGTAGTACTTTGAATTGCTAATGAGGTGTGGAAGATGACCACGTATCTCGCAGATCTGTTTCCAACACGATTACTTACATCGCCCCAGTAAAATGTAGTATATGTACAGTATGTTCCAATAAAACCGGAAAAAAGAATGTAAATGGAAAACTATTGCAAGTATATATGTAGTATATTCTAAAATGTTATAAAAGTGAAAAAAAAAGAATGTGAAAGGCAAACTATGCCGAAATCAAATAAGACATTTTGGCAGGACAAGATCAAGTACGCCGTGAAAAATGTGACTACTTTGTATGAAAGTAACGTTAATTTTTTTTGACAATCCATCATGGCATCATGGCATCAACTTTATTCTAAATATGTTGTTTTATATTTTTGCTGTAATTAATATTTGGTAAATACTTATATCGTTCATTGACGGCTGCTTTAGTATTACATCACTAGTAATGTAATGAACTCACTACCTCACTCATTCAAATTGTATATTCATATTATATTGATTTCTAAGATTATGAACAGTAGAGAAGTACAAATTGATGTAAGCCAGAGATGATACAACAGTTATTTGGTATTATAAACAATAATCACAATGGAAAGAGACTTTCGCCATGTTTAAGTGATTTTTACTAAACGTCATGATTAGTTGTTGGCACATAATTGATCATTTTTAGTTCTTTCTCACCCAAAGCCATCATAGACAACATTGAATTGATCATATTATATTGATCAAGAAACAATGTTTGAGACATTTTCGATACCTTCAATAATGAATTCATTTTTGAGTTAATTATACTTTTGCTCAATAGAGGGCGTTATCACTGTGATACCAAAGCCATAGTTAAACCCAAAAATGAATTCCTTATGCCTATATTTCCCGAGAACGTATCCAAAGGACATTCTTTTCTTTATGTCATGAAAACCAAAAATAAATATGTTAAATACATACTAAAAATATACAAAGTGTTTTTTTCTTTTTTTTTTTTTTTTAAGGAAACTACCTACTTCTTATGAAATCTTCAATAATTCGTAATTTTTCGAAGGTCGTGAGACGTTTAGGATAGCATTCATCTTTGTTATTTTTTTTTGCTGAATTCATCTAGTAAAGTGTGATCCAACCATAATGCACGATGTTAATTGTGAGTCACACCTTAACGTCAAGTTTTTTAACTTAATTTGACATTTCTTTGCTTCAGTGTTTGACAAATACAACCATGGAGAGGTACACAATTGAGCAGCGCGTTAAGATTGTTGAAGCCTTTTACGAAAATGGGCGTTCAAATTAAAATGCATTTCGTGCACTTCGTGACTTTTTTGATAAGCATAATCGACCAAATGTGTCTACAATCGGGAGAATTGTGCGCAAATTTCAGCAAACCGGGTCTGTAGGAAATGTGAAAACACCTGTGCATGCTCGCCCAGTTCGTTCTGCGGAAAACATTGCTGTTATTCGCGATAGTGTAACAGAAGAGCCGTCAAACCTCGACTCGTCGTCGTGCCCAACAATTGAACATCTCACGAACATCACTGATGCGAATTTTGAATAAAGATTTGAATTTACACGCTTACAAGGTTCAATTGATTCAAGAGCTGAAGCCTACTGACCATTTCAAGCGTCATTAATACGCCGAATGGTTGGTTGAACAGACAGAAGTGAATGGTGACTTTACAAAGAAAATCATCTTCAGCGACGAGGCACACTTTCACCTCAGTGCATTCGTTAACAAGCAGAATTGCCGCATTTGGGCAAATGAGAATCCACGAGTGATTGTTGAAAAGCCGATGCATCCACAAAGAGTGACTGTTTGGTGCGGTTTATGGGCTGGCGGCGTCATCGGGCCGTACTTCTTCGAAAATGAGGTCGGCCAAGCAGTTACCGTGAATGGTGTTCGTTATCGCGAGATGATAACGGACTTCTTGTGGCCAGAAATTGAGGATATGGACCTGGACGATATGTGGTTCCAACAGGATGGTGCCACTTGCCACACAGCCAACGAAACAATGGCACTTTTGCGCGAGAAATTCAATGACCGTGTTATCTCACGTCGTGGCGATGTTAATTGGCCGCCACGATCATGTGATTTGACACCGTTGGACTTCTTTCTTTGGGGATATTTAAAATAAAAAGTGTACGTCAAGAAGCCAGGAACAATTCAAGAGCTAAAGGATGAGATAATTCGGCACATTAACGACATTGAACCTCAATTATGTCTCAGAGTCATTGAAAATATGGACCATCGGATAGAGGTATGCCACCGAAGCCGTGGCGAGCATTTGGCCGATATTTTGTTTCACACATAATTGTCATAGATCCTTCTATCATAACAAAAAATATTAAGATAATTCTCTGAAAACTTTTTGTTTTATTTACAATTAACATCGTGCGTTTTGGTTGGACCATCTTTTAGTACTTTAATAAAATTATTATTACTATTCCTTAATTTTGATCATCAAATTTAGGATTTCAGCTCACAGCTTTTTTCTTGTTGGAAGATAATAAAGTTGTAATTATGTTTTTTTTTGGTTGAACAGATTTTTAATAATATTTGCAAAAAGGTTTCTACATATTGTCAATATTGGAAACTGCAAAGTCTTATTGCAATCTTACACGCATTTTAACGAAATACCCAATATTCAGAAGTCACGTAGGTGAATTTCCTGCTTTTTACAGAAGCTTTCAGGATATCTACGGTAAACATCGAAGCTCGATGGAAGTTGGGTCTTCACTTCTGTAACGCCCTTCGAACGAGACAAAGTCCAACTTTGGCTAATATTAAAGAGCAACCGCCACAAATTCCTCATCTCAACACACATTTCGTTTTAATAACAATAGCAGGCCCCAGAAAGTCGTGCATTGTATCAGAGATTTTACTACAGATCCGTATTTGAACTTTGAAGCAATCTGTTTATTTTCCAAACATAATCCCTGGATTGACCATCTACATGAGTTAAAACGTTATTATAGCTTATGAGTAAGCAAAAAATAATACACGCCATCACCCCCACAGTTTTAATATATAAAATTTTACATATATCGAAACCTAATCGTGACGGAATCTCATAACGGACCAGTTACATTTTGGGTAAGCGTGATTCCGTTATGTTACGTATTTGTCCAGGCACCACGTGATGGAATCACTAAACAATCATGGATATTATAACACCCGCCTTAATTTCTGCAAAAACAAAATAAAATCGCAGGCAGGTGTGTCCCTATTAACTTCGATACGCAACCAGAACGTATCTGCTTTCAGTGCACCGAAGGCGAGCAAACATGAGAAAATATTTAGAAATTATTAAAAGCTTCCTGCTGCGTAATGTAAGATTTTATCGGCCGCCGCGCCACCTTTTAATATTTTTAATGTACTAACCGTCCACCGTCGATATCCAGATAACATCGAAACCATCCTCGGAAATTGTGTAATTAACTCTGTAACATGCGTGTTGAAATTAAAACATGTGACAGTCGATGAATGGGATGAGAACCACATCGCGCCAGCTGTGACGGTGACATTGGACTACATTTTCTTCTATTAGCGGTAATTATACGTAATCTGTTGAGAAGTAATTGCTCGGCAGTCGAGGGAATTGCAATTTTTCGCGTGTATGTCGGTAATTGCAATGTTCAAACTGGAGGTTTTGAAAATGACTATATCCTATAAATGACTAAATTCCACAAATTAACGATTTCATAAGAAAATAGTAAACTAATATACCACAAAACGCCACAAGCTTTATACACCAAGCTTTATTTATTATACCCAGAAGAATGACTTCAACTGAATTAGCATAAAGGATAAAATTAAAACAATTTAAAACTGGTCACTGATGATATCAACTTGTAGGGTGGCAGAGGTAAGTAATCTAAGTGCCAAAAACATTTTTTCCCGTTTTTTTTTATACCAAAATGTTCTACAAATCAAGACTAATGCAGTACTAACAATAAATGATCTATCTCCTGATTGTTGCGGAAGTAGTTCCAACAGATTTCGTTTGTGTAACTCCATTAGTGTATTCCAAGCTATGTAGTTGATCTAATTGTAAGTGTCACGCATCAGATAGAGACTTTGCATTAATTGAGAAACGCGCTAAATGTTCAAAACTTCAGGTAGTGGCTGATGTGAAGAAAATAAACAAGGAAGCTCGTCCCTCAATGCCCTTTAAAGTACTAGACATGAGTCAAAAACTATTCTTTCATTTCGACAAAGCTTCAAACCAATACATTGATACGTCCAAGTTAGGTATAACCCAAGTTTCTTGGCTAAGAATAACAAAAGAAAATCCTGCCGTAGTTTACTACGAGAACAACTTCAGTGACTCCAGTACATCATGGTGAACATTTCTAATTTGATGCTTTTTCTAAAACAAATTTTAATAAAAATTGCTATGGATTTAATATTTAAAATATCTTTAAATCCTATGCCTTCATTCCGGGTGATCCATGACGACTTGCACAAACTCCGGATATTGATACAGTCTCTTGGTTGAGTCACGAATTCAACGAAAATCCTCATAGCTCCTTTGCTTTTTAAAATACAGAGTGATTTTTTAATTTCGGCCAGAACTTTCATGCATTTATTTTTATTTTCTAGTATGTTATGAGACTTTAATACTTTAATCAAATCTCGTGTGCAGTACACTTCGTAGCAGACCATTGCAAAGCCAATTCAAAAATTAAAAAGTGCAGGATCGAATCAATTTTTTTGGCACATGTCAAAAAGTTCACCCTCTAAACGTATTTTAAACTACGATACAGGAGTTCTAAAGTAGGACAGGTAGTTAAAACTAAGTGGATATAAGATTTCTCATACCTTAGTGTAAAATAAAAAAAAATGCACTCAATTCAATATAGAATTAGAAGCAGGTTGTGGTCAAAACCAATACGTAGATAGATACCATTTACAATATACATTAAAAATGTTAAAAGCTTTCCCTAGATATTTACATGGTCAAAAGTGTAATTGTTACAAGATAAGCTTTGGATCAAATTATTCAAATATGCATATTATTCAAATTTCGATGGCACCAAAATACTTTAGAAGAGAATGTATGTTATAGTTTCTCTAAAGGCATGCGAGTTTCTGATTATCATCTAATCAGTTTAATGGATAACCAGATAGTATAAAGAAATCGCATGTTCATTGGAAGTAACTACTCTATCAATAATTATATCAGATCCTATATCGAAGTTTAAATGAACTGGGATGGTGCTGTTTAATTCATGGTTAAATCAATTGTTATTTGACGGTTTCTGAATAGCGCAAGATCATGTTTCGCAATATTTAAAGGTAGTTTTTTTAACTAAAGCCATTTTTGTAGGTCAGATTGAAGTATACTCATTAATAAAGCTAGCGTGAGTGGTAAACTCCATGGCAGCCGAGATTCCGTCGCGTACATGAGATATTCGCATAGATATAATTGTAATTGTACTAATTTTTAATACACGAACTGTGTAAGTATTACATATTATTATAATTTATACATAGTTGCTTATATACAGCATTGATGAGATACTCAAATTAAGTGCTCTGCTTAGTAATATAACAACTCAAAGTATAAAAAATACACCAATGAGTAAAAGCATTTTTTAATAAACTCATTGTTCCTCGAACATTTAATGAACTCATCAAGACATAGTGGCCTAAAGCAGACAGACCCTTGGGGAATTCCGAACGCAAAGAAAGGGATATACTGAAATCCATGAATTTGGAAAAAATAGTTTTCTTTTTTTAGATGACATACATTCAGTTTTTTCAAAAAGAATGAGACAGTCATCATCATTAGGTCATCAGTCCTAAGACTGGTTGGACGCTAACCTCCAGCTTCTCCTATCTTGTGCTAACCTACGTATTTCGCTAATTGTGCTACAACCTACATCCCTTACTACTTGCGAGCAGTAGCCTAATCTAGGCCTACCTCTGCCTTTCTTCACTCCTATTTCTGCCTCCAAAATATCGCGGACTATTCCCCCATGTCTCAGCAAGTGGCCTACCATTCTATCTCTTCTCTTCTTTAAGTTTTTCCACATACTTCTTTTCTCGCCGACTTTCTCCAATACTTCTTCGTTTCTAACCCTATCAGTCCATGGTATTTTCATCATTCTTCGGTAACACCACATCTCAAAAGCTTCTAATTTCTTCCTACTTGCTTCCCCTATCGTCCAGGTTTCGCAACCGTATAGTGCCGTGCTCCATACATATGTCTTCAAAAATCTCTTCCTTGTTTCTAAGTTTATTACTCCCGAGCATAAAAGTGCTTTCTTTTTGTTAAAAGCTACTCGACCCTGCGCTATTCTTTGTTTTATGTCTTTATCGCTTCTTCCATCCCAATTTATTTTACTTCCTAAATAAGTGAAGTCTTTAACTTCCTCCAATCTTTCATTATTAATTTGTACTTTCGTTTTTGCTCTGCTCTCGCGCCCTCTGCACATGAGACAGTAAGAAACTATTTTTTCTAATTTATCTAGTAGTTTCATTTAACTGGTCCGTCTTACCAAAAGTCGATTCTAATTTGGAGTTATATCTTCGATTAAATATTGTTATTAAATTAAATACATATTTTCCTCTATTATACCCTTATATATCATACAACATTGATTTGTGGGTAATTAAAGTAATTTACACAAAAACAGGTTTTATGCTAATCTGTATTACACAGTAAAAGATATATATATATATATATATATATATATATATATATATATATATATATATATATATATATATATATATATATATATATATATATATATATATATATATAGGCGTTGTAACATGTTTTCAAGGAATTAAATGCTGTTAAAAGCGAAAAAAATACATTCTGGGTTAACGCCTCTCATAAGTTACGTCATATTTGTGCAAAATTCCTAGTCGCCAGTGAATTAATTAAGACTCGACAAATCGCTTCTGAGACTCAATGAAATAATGTATCTGCATTAAAAAAATCATTAAACAATATTGCGGTTAAGCACTTAACGCGAAATAAAAAGATAAACAGCCGATTTCCTTATATAAAATACCGGTAATATATATATACACCGTCGGCGGAAAAATCTCCGCCCACGGATCCCAGGCAAAATTCACTTCAGTGTCGCTTATTTATTAATTATATATGATTTATTGGCGACAGTAAAACGTATTATTGGTACGATTATCGATAGTATCTGCATTATTATCGGCGGGTTTATTGAATAATTAGTGCAAGTGAATATTTTAAAATATTATTAATTACAGTTGAATACCTGCGATTGCCTAGCCTCACAAATAACGTAGTCCTGGCTGTAAAAATCGTCGGCTTTGTGATTAATAACGACATTTGTTACGAGTCGAGGCGCTATTCACGATTTCATCTCGGAATAAGTTCAATTTATCATATCGTCGTTGGCTGGATTGCCGCGTTTTATCTTACAGGTAAAATTTACCCCGAGATTCATTTCATTAGGCTCAATCAGGATGTTTTAATAGAGTACGGTTATAGAGATAAAGTGAAGGGTAACTTCCGAATTTCAGTTGCGTCCAACACCAATTCGTTCAACGTTCGAAAACGTGCAAAGGCGTCTTCGGTTTTAAAAATATTTTCTACAGTGTGAGGCATAATTATGGAAAATTCCTGTAACTTTTTAATTATTTGTTTTATACAAAAATGTTTTAAATAAAACTGTTTTGTCCATTTATTTTGTATGTTGGTGATCTTGAAACTTCTTTTCGGCTGTGAGTTCATTGCAATTCAGTGAACTGTATTGTTTTTTAAATGGTAATCTGTCTTTTTTTGAAATCAAGAAGCAAGAAAGCAAGAGTAATTACTCTTGCTTTCATTGCGTGCAAACTCTGATGTTTTGTTAATTAACTTAATTACTTTTTATCCTAATTAATTTAAGACTTGAAAATTTCTGATATTCGCCTATTGAATATCTGCATTCAATAAATGATCTTGTATCCATAGGTTCAATTTCCAGATTGAGCGAGGCGCGTAACAATTGTTGCAACGCAATCAACTGACAGGCAACAAAAAACAAAACGACACTTTTACTCGAGGTTTTCATTCGGACAGCTATAAGCCCCCAACGAATTTCTCTTTTGTTACAAATAGGACCGCTTTAGGTATGTTTTCATTCTTCCGCTGGAAAGAATTCGGCAAAAACCAGACCCGAGAGAGGGGCCATGTGGGGGCGTTCAGGCCGGCCGCGGCCTAACAAAAAGGCAATTTTGTGATGGTCCCTTACACGTTGTGGGCACATTCGGATCTCGAGCGTTTTGCGTGGGAGGTACAAAAACGCATTTTCTTTTTGTATTTAAATTAAAATCCCTTTCAGACGTTAAAATAGGTCCGATTTTATGCGAGAGATATTGTGGTATGTTATTAGACTGGTCGGCCATGAGAAAAATGTTAAATAAGGCCCGCGTTCTCTGTTGTCACTCGCATTCCAAAATTAAATTAACCCTTAGTTGGTGAGCCCGTTTTTAGCAACATACCTAGTGAACCAGGGTCAAAAAGACCCTGTCACTTAAAATGCGAATTTTGACAAAATGTGATAACTTTTAAATAAATAGCGCAATTAGATGGCTAAGTAGTATATTTTAAAATAAAAATAATTAAATGACATTATAAGAAAATAAACACAGCTTCTGATACAAAAAGAAATATAAATTATTGATTAATTTTGACACATTGGTTTAATTAGTGTTTTACAATAACAAATTAATTATTAATTGACCTCCTGAAAATCTTAATAATAACAATAAAGACGTAATTTTAAGAAAATATAAACATATGAACGAAATTTATTTTTACAAAAAGACGTGCAACTCTAACGTAAGGTAAAACATAATGTGCATAATGCACTCTTAATTATTGACATTCTTTGCAAATGTGCTCGCTGCAGTCATTACAAATTGGTTTTTTAAACATAAAAACGAAGTTTTTTTACACGAAACGACTCAGACCGGAATGTTCCTTATTTGATTCATCTAAGTTAGATGCTGATTGCACACTCTCAAAATTGTGTTCGCTTTCAATGACATTTTCATCCTCTGCATCAGTGCTCACATAACTATTTGCATCACCATCTCCAACCATTTTAATAGAATATTTTTAAATTCAGAATCGCCAGAACGTGTACGTTTAGCCATAATTTTAGTTTTATCCTGAAGAATTAATCCGCCGAATTATAACGCATTTAGTGAACCAGGGTCAATTTGACCCTACGATACTTACTACTGATATAAGCCACGGCAGCAAACAAGCGATCGACACACTTCAGAGCGCAGTCTCAACTAACTTGAAGGTACCGAGATAGCTGGCGCGCTAAAGCTGGTAAATGCGCAATGCAGTTACCAATTAAAATTTTGCCCGGGTCAATTTGACTCTGGTACACTAAGGGTTAATAAAATACAACTTGTGACATGACGTTTTGTGAAAAATAATATAACAGTCATTAATCCATAGATAAAGAAGGTTGGGTGATTGATTTGTTGTTGCAACAATTATTATATCAGAAATGAAGAAAAGTCATAATTACGAAAAATTCACAACGATATATCAAAAATCTATAAAGATTGCAACGAATAATCCAAAAGAAGACGATCTGCCAGAAAAATTCACAATTATAGATTAATACTTTCCCCAAGTATAATACTTTCGCAAGTATTCGATCATGAAAATCACCTAAGGCTGAATTAATATCTGCTATATCAGCGTATCTCCAATAAAATTGAAAAGTAAAGATCCATTTGCTGTTACTATAACAAAGAAAGTTAGACAGGGATGTTGTTTATTATCCACTCTTTATGTACAGGAAAATACATATTTGTATAGTTATTACAAAGCTAGATTGAAAAATATGTGCAGGGAAGGGAATATAAATTGGAGGCCACGGTTGAACAACGTGGAAAATGGAGTCTGAGTATAACCATTAATTAAATAAAACAATTCAAAATAGGAGAAGAAGAAGAGGAAACGTTATAGATAACGGAAATAAAGGGATCTGATAGGGGAACTATATCGAAACAAGACACATCCAAGAGGAATGTAGAACATGGAATCCGACAACGATAAAGATCGAACCGTATGCTTACTCTGGTTGAGTAAGATCAAATATAAAATCAAAATAAGTCTATAAGACCATTATAGAACCTATATTAATTCATGTATGGATCTGAATATTGACAAGTAACTTTCAGAGATATGAAATTAATGGAGGCAGTGGAATTGGAATGGCTGGATCACGCAAAAAATAAAGATGCAAGAAGACTACCAGGTAGGAGTCACAACTGTGGACCACATAGCTACAAAGCAGTTATCGTGATATGGGCAGATAATGAGAATGGGGGAAGAACGTTCGTCAAAAGAGCAATACAATATGCACGTAATACAGAAAGAAGAAGATCGATAACTTTATGGAGTCTTGGAATTAGATCAGTAATGTGAGATAGGGTTACTAAATAGGAATAATGGACCCCACCTATATAGATAGAAGGAAACGTGTAAAACATAAATTAAACATAACAGTTTAAGTGAAAATTCAACTAAAATTAACGTCGCGAAAGAATGTTCGAAAAGAATGAATGCTGAACTCATGATGTTTTGAAAACTTAAAAAATCATGTTAATGTTTCCACTTGCTGTAATTGTAAGATTATACAGTTCTTAAACATTTCGTCGAATTCAAGAACATTCTTAACCTCATGATGTCGCCAACTTGGTTAGTGATCGGCGTATAATAGTTCAGGGTTTCATGGCAATACTTTTTAATATTTTTTTACAATTAAGCCTTATCTGCACGTATTTAATGATTATATATAATGACATACTCGATTATATAACATAAAATGTCCAAATAGTAATGAATATTGTACACAGTGGTAAACAGGATGTTAAAAAAACTTTTTTTTTTTTCAAAAAAACCATAGACAATTACATAAAGAGTATATAATTTAAGTTAAAGATAGACAGTCGAGACTTGAAATAGAAATTTTAAAAATAAAAGATTTAAAACCACTTTTTAAGATTTAAAATTTTTATTTTGAGGATACGTCAGCAAACTTTCGGGTGCTGAAAATCCACATGGTGCTGATGAAAAATAAATGCATTCACGCAGATGCACGGTTTGGTGCACATTTTGGAGTGGCGTCGTAATTGGACCATACTTTCCATACTTCTTGGAAAATGAAGATGGTAATGATATCACAGTAAATGGAGAATGAATTAAATGTTGGGGTACTCCCATACACTTGCAATATTTTCATCTGATCCCGATCACAACGAGGACGTATTGGTGTTGCCTTATCAATAACAGAACACGTCTCATCAAATTTCCTGATTAAGTTGCGAAGTAATAACTGTGTAGGCGCTACATTTTGTCCTAATTATTGTATGCAACTGTAATGATCGCTCACTTTCATAAAACAGTTGTACACAAACTATTCGTTGTTTAACTGTTAATCGCGGAAATGTTGACGTCGTATGGTTTGTAGATGACAGTCAGTAAATATTGACGCCCTATCTATGACAGAACAAAATGGCGCCCAATTCAACTCCTATAGTTCCAAATTGAGACACCCTATAGAACATAATAATAATAATGCTTATAAGTGTTATTGTGTAAAATATTTTACTGTAGAATTATTCATTTAAATATTCTGTGAGGGTTTTGTGGTGATAAAAGTCACGATTCAACTAATCTAAATCAAAAAATAAATACTAGATTATCTTAACTCTTATTAGGTACCCGTATATTGACAGAAAACCACTCTTGTACCCCACGCTTCCCCTAGCGGGCAACCTACGATGTTCCCGCGACTTAATCGCTTCAACTCTTCTTCTTTGTGTGCAGAAACATGAACGTACGATGTCAGTCAATGATGAGCTTTATGACAACTGAATAATAATTACTTTAATAGCCGTCGTAACGTTTTATTAGGCGTGGATGGTTTTAGGGTTGGGTGTCACGGTAAATGACCCTGCAAGTTGTAATATCTCATATTTTATTCGGAATATCATAATGGCGACCGAGTGTATGGATATTACACATGCCGGCGCTACAATATACTTTACCCTTCGTTAATAACCGACAACTATAAAGGTCGGTAACGCGATAGACTACTGCAGGCTCAGTTGGCTCTGAATAACATGTAATTAAGGAGAGAAAATTATTTAACAAGCTGCGGATTTGTTGAACAGATAAAGATTGCAAAAGAATATCTTAAGAATAACTAATTATGGGTTCAAACATGTTTCTATTCAAACGTGTTTTCTTGCGCGTATAAATCCAGAAACAACACCTTTTTCCTTTGGTCTCATTCAATGTATTGGCATGATTTGGAATTACATACAGCTTCAAACAGGAAAATCCAAGGATCTCGACGAATGATGTTTGAAATTTTGTGAGAAAGCATACCACACATACTAGCAGCAGCAGCTCTGATGGAGGTAGCACAATGTGCCCGATATGGTGGCCCAAGTGCAGGTGTCCTGTCTTACAGAATACGAGATGTAATAGAATTCGTGTCGTGTTATAATAAAGAAAAATGGTTTCTACAATTTTGTTTTTGGAAAATACACCATATTTTAACCACCGTTACGAAACTACTTTTTGCTTAAACGGCTCAGAATTGCAGGTTGCGACATTGGATTTCATTAGATTATAGAGAGACACACGCATTTTTCAGAGAAAGTTAATGCGTGGGCAATAATAGAAAAATGTTTATTGATAGTGAATTAACAGTTGAAAAGAATTTGGAGTGGCTATACCAGCACATAAAATGAAAATCCGTAGATATCAGTACAGACAATACTGATATAAAAATGATAGCGGGCTACCACAGTATTCATGAATTTTCGTGATTACGTAAACACACAAGAGACGTAACACGTACACACACAAGAGATGAGGCTACAAAAACAGACGAGACGAGGAAGGACTGAAAACTTATAAGTCAATAAAGTGGGAAATCATTAGAAAGTGTAGAAAAACGAAAGAACAATGGATAGAGGATAAATGCAAAGAAGTAGAAGATAAGCTCCAAGTAGGTAAGACCGATGAGGCTTACAAAATAATTAAGAGGAACTTCAGGGATATATGACTAATAAGTAGAAACGTTAGGAGTCAATCGGGGGACATAGTGATCGGAAGAGAGGAGAAAGCTGATAGATGGAAGTAGTACTTATGAAATTTATACGAGGGTCAGGAATTAGGAGAGATATTAGAGGAAGAATTAGCATCGATAGGGAAGATGTAGGAAAACCTATATGAGAGGAATTTGAAATAGCACTAAGGGGGCTAAAGAATAATAAAGCGCCGGGTGTAGATAAAATACAGGCGGAAATTTAGAAATGTGCGGGACAGAAAGTAGTAAATAGGATGTTTGAACTGGTAAAATACATATACGAAGCGGGCGAGATGCCGGAGGATTATAAGAGGAACATTATCGTTACTATACCGAAAAAGAGAGGAACCGACAAATGCGAGAACTTTAGAACGATTAGCCTAACTTCCCATGCGTCAAAAATCTTAACCAGAATAGTGCAGAAGAGGATGGAAAATAGAGCGGAGGAAATACTAGGAGAAGACCAATTCGGGTTTAGGCGAAATAGGGGAACTCGCGAAGCTATTCTGGCGCTAAGAGTAATGTTCAAGAAAACAATAGAAAAAGGAAAGAACACTTATACAGGATTTGTAGATTTAGAAAAAGCTTTTGATAATGTAAGATGGGAAAAAATGTTCGAGATACTACAGAGCGCGGGAATGAAGTATAGAGATAGGAGAGT
This sequence comes from Rosalia funebris, assembly GCA_037954035.1. Lineage (NCBI taxonomy): Eukaryota > Metazoa > Arthropoda > Insecta > Coleoptera > Cerambycidae > Rosalia > Rosalia funebris. Next base: position 42,052,254 of record JAZFAV010000015.1, read on the forward strand.
GGTACACAATCTATACAAAGTGCAAATTGCTGTGATAGAAGTAGAAGGGGAAAGAAGGGAAGTAGGTATTAGGAAAGGAGTAAGACAAGGATGTACGCTATCACCACTAATTTTTAATCTGTACATCGAAGAGGTGATTAATGTGGTAAAAGATAGAGTGGAGTTCGGGATTAAAGTACAGGGACAGAAACTAAAAATACTGAGATTCGCGGACGATATATCAGTATTAGCATCTAGTAAGGAGGAATTAGAATCAGCGTTGAACGAAATGGAGGCAGTGTTGACAGAGGAATATGAAATGAGGGTGAATAAAAACAAAACTAAAGGGTTAGTGTGCAGAGGGCGCGAGAGCAGAGCAAAAACGAAAGTACAAATTAATAATGAAAGATTGGAGGAAGTTAAAGACTTCACTTATTTAGGAAGTAAAATAAATTGGGATGGAAGAAGCGACAAAGATATAAAACAAAGAATAGCGCAGGGTCGAGTAGCTTTTAACAAAAAGAAAGCACTTTTATGCTCGGGGGTAATAAACTTAGAAACAAGGAAGAGATTTTTGAAAACGCATGTATGGAGTACGGCACTATACGGTTGCGAAACCTGGACGGTAGGGGAAGCAAGTAGGAAGAAATTAGAAGCTTTTGAGATGTGGTGTTACCGAAAAATGATGAAAATACCATGGACTGATAGGGTTAGAAACGAAGAAGTATTGGAGAAAGTCGGCGAGAAAAGAAGTATGTGGAAAAACATAAAGAAGAGAAGAGATAGAATGGTAGACCACTTGCTGAGACATGGGGGAATAGTCCGCGATATTTTGGAGGCAGAAATAGGAGTGAAGAAAGGCAGAGGTATATATAACACGTATCGTGGAATGTTTTCCTCTTTTTGGGCGAATAAAAGTCGGTTATCGAAAAAGGTATTTATATTTACTATTTCTGATTTAAATTTATAATGTAGGGAATTTTATGTATGAAAAATAACATCGTCAATGTGTCTTTTCACACCGCTGTACCTTATCAAGGAACAAAGTCCTAGGAATAGATTTCAAATAACTCCATAAGAATTAAATCCATCTACGTTAAATCGGGACTTCTGGGCGGCCAATTAATGCCCTCCCGCTTAGAGATCGCTATTTCAGGCAACATTGCTCTAACGGCTTGCATTGATAAATATGCAGTATGGGCTATAACCCTATTTTGTATGGTGTCTAATCAACACGTGCGCGTGCATATTTATCACTATTGCTTTCCGAGATCTTCAACAGACAAATCAGGAAAACATTCCAGGATACCTTGTATTAAACGGGAAATCTGATCCTAATGCGAACAAATAAATATTGGTATATTTGTTAACTTTATAAATTCTAAATATAATTTAGAAGCTGACAGAGCTTCTCGTCAGGTCCATAGAGAAACAAAATGGAGTCTGTCAAAACTGATTTCAGAAGATAGTAAATAAATTCGGGAGCCCAACGATAGATCTTTTAGAGGTAGAACCAGAGGCATCAAATGTCGATGCACAGTCAATTGGAACACTTTTTACGCCTTTTCTTTTTCTATGATCTTGCAGGTACTTATAGAAATTATAGAGTATAAGGCGATGTAAATAATGGTGATTTCTTTTTGGGCCTTTTAACCATAGGAACCCATTTTTCCATCACTACTAGTACCCTGCAGTCTTTAATTTTTAAACCCAAAGAATCCCTACCTGACCACATCAAATAGGGGTGTTGCTATTGAAAAAAAAAAAACTGTCGATGACATCATACAAACAAAGTTTGTATTTCATCGACAGACTTAAACATTGACATTGTTGACAAACTCAACAATGATGAGAAAAAAACATACCTATACCAAAAAATACGTATTAGAAAACAAAATACACTTATCCAAACATTATAATCACTGTATAATCATATAGCACAATATTTCTAAAATTAGAAAGTAAAGTATATTCGAGAAACACGCGATATAGAATGGACATTTTCTCAAACCGATGACCGTTTAAATTATATTTATATTCCAACATGTTTGTTGTTTCTTATCGTAGTTTTTAACGACGTCTCCTCAAATATTTGTCGAGCCTAAGGAAACATTAGGTCGTTTCGATAATTTGATATAATCCCCTTGATCCATAAGATCTGATAACGATCTATTTTTGTAAGACAAGAGAGAAAATATCCTGTCCACGAAGGAGCGGGTAGGAAAACCCAAAGCTGGTCGACTTTTCCGTTTCCCCGCCAATTGCCGGCAAAATATTCCCGGAAGTTTTACCAATATACAAGATAAATACACTTGTAACTTCTGTGTACACAACGTGCGGGTTTTCGTCCACATTCGGTATTTGCTCAGCCACTCGAAAAGAAAAATATTCATGAAGTGGAATGTAACTTTAAGTTAATGTTTCGCCGTACGAACTTGAAGGACCGAAGCCGGATTGGCGATTTTCGAAGATAAATAATGCATAAGGGACGAATCTACGAGTAGGTAATGCCTTGGAATCGGCTTTTTACATTTGTTTGGTTGGGAACAGCAGGTAGATGTGCAGGTATATGTGCCATATCTGACAGGACCACAATCGGTATTTGTGATTAATTCCAGTTTTGCTTGACGAATATTAATGATTCCTCGCGGTGACAATATAGGAATGACAATTTTACAATTTCAGACGATTATTAACAATTTTTTATTTTCTGTTGGCGTTTTCATGCTTCGTTTTCTTGATCTTTTAAAAAATATATGTATTATAGTTAACACAAAATGTCGAAACGAAATTATACTTCTTAATAATTATAGGCTGATTATTTAATATATGATTATACAGGGTATTAGACGTATAACTGCCATTATTTTAACAGCTGATTTGAAAGCAATATTTCATGTTCAAAATAATATAATTTGTGGAAAATAAGTTTTTATTACATGAAATATTGTTTCGTTTTAAGAAAGTCCACAATTTTTGCAGTTTTTACGTTTATATCTGCTCCTATTGCATGTAATATACCCATAATTTGCTGATTTACACTCTTTTCGTAAATGTTAAAGTTCAGCACCTGTGTTGTGCGCAACAATGTTTTTCCTTTTTGGACCTAAACAAACTTACAAAGTTGATAGTTTCTTATCAACTGTTAAAGTAATGGTTGTAATTCTTTCGCCCGTGTATATGACATAATTTAATTTACGATAGATCAAGACAAGGTTAAGACGTAATACATGACGCTTCTAATTATGAACGCTCTGTGTATTTCTACGAATATTTGCAAGTAGGCATGCTAGCTGACATAACACGTTCCTCTTGTATACTTATATACCTTAACAAGATCATCTCCTACTTTTACTTTTCCGCATTCAACTATACTAGCGGAAAAGTAATGTAATCGTGTAAATAAAAATGGGAAAAATTTTTATTTTCGTTTATTTTTCGTTTCTCGGCCTAAAAACAAAAAAGAATGGTTTTAAAAAAAAGTTGTCTGTGTGTCATTGTCGTCGGCATTAACATTTCCTGTTAGCACGATAACTCAACTAAATCGTGTCGGATCGATCAGGTTTTCACTTATTCTCATCGGGGACGTCTCCCAGATGACACCTATTGATTTTGAGGTGGGTAGGACACCCCCCCACCCTGTCCATGGGTCTATTTGAGAAAGTTTTTTTTGTTAGCACGATAACTCAACTAAATCGTGTCGGATCGATCGGATTTTGACTAATTCTGATCGGGGACGTCTCCCAAACGACACCTATTGATTTTGAGGTGGATAGGACACACCCCACCCTGACCATGGGTCATGAGAATGCACGATGGTGGACTATTTGAGAATTATTTTTTGTTAATACGATAACTCAACTAAATCGTGTCGGATCGATCGGGTTTTGACTGATTCTGATCGCGAACGTCTCCCAGACGACATCTATTGCTTTTGAGGTGGATAGGACACACCCCACCCAATTTCGACATAGAGATGTTCTACGCGCGGAAAAGTCCGTTTTAAGGTTTTAAAAAACTGTTTATTTAGAGTTGCTTTGCTATACGATCCACAAGCAGGCATACAATAATAACAAATATCATTTTAATTTTCGGCGAATCTTGGATTTTTTCACAATTGTATTAAAAATAATTAAAAATAACTTACAAAAGCATGATAAAACAGTGATTTATGATTTATGAATACAATATGATTCAACACAAACACTATTCTGTCATTATCTTAAAAAAAAAAAAAAAAAAAAATAAAGCAAAGCAGTATTCCAATGTCTTGTTCGGTATGATAGTGTTCTATTTTTTTATAATTCTATTCGAATTAGATTCAATAATTCAATCTACATTTTTCTCTTTAAATCAAAAATCGATTATTTCCAAATATACGATCTTCAGTGTGACGATTTATTACAAAAAGTTCAATGACATATCTGACAAAATATATATGTACCACAAAAACGCATAAAGGTAGGATTTAATTACATTGCAATCTATTAATGTCGTATCTGAAGTTGTACAACAGATGAAAAATAGAATAACCAATAGAATTTGATTTGTCTATAGTAAAATACGGATGTATAATAAATATGTAGAGGTCGCGGGACCAGCTGAACGGCCACCACGTTCACCTGATTTGATCCCTTTGAATTATTCTTGTGGCGTTACTTAAAATCGCGGGTCTATTTTAATAGGCCAAATTATGTAGAGGATCTGAAGAAATTAATTTGATTCTAAACATAAAATATCAGTCCGAAAATTATTGTATACACGCGTACCATACAACCAAACTAAGTTATTTGTTATGAATAAACGATTAATTTGCTTGCAATATCAATAGCCACAAAAGATAGTTTTACTTCTAAGTAAAATTAATTAAGAAAAATAACTATGACACTTAATTTTGATACGAGGGAGTATCTTAATGACTTTTGATTTTAAATAAACCAAAAATATATAATTTAATAGAGAGTTTGGTGATCCTAATATTGATGAAACTATGTAGAATATAATGGCGGAATTTTTCTAGGCAGACGTCACTAATGGAAATGATTTGATGAATTGATTGATTAACATAGTCACTTAGGCTTATCTGAAGTTTGGCTTTGGCTTCGACTTCCTTTCCCAAATCAACAACAACGATCCTGTGAGATATCTGAGTGAAAATTTTTCGCTCTTTCTCCATGTCTCAAACCCCTAGAGGCTAATGCAAACCCCTTATCGATGCATACTGTATAAATGGGCGAAATTTACCGTATCATCACTTTTATCTGGCTAGGACGAGAGCTACGCCCGATAATAGTAATTTCTCGGCAATCTGGGCGCGGTAGGCGATAGATAACATCGTGCCGTGTATTTTGATTTTCTACAAACACGAATTAGCATAAAAATGCTGTTAGCCTAGGCTCGGATATATTACAGGCGATTAACTGTTAGTAAATACAATTTACGGGATAATTATCTTACCCAATTATTATGAATACGCTATTCCACAATAGATATTAAATGGTATGATACTGCCTTAATTGATTTTCTAACGTAGCCCATCTATTATAATTGATTATTGAGGTTACTGAAAACATAAATAATCGAGGACGGAGATCTCGAGGCGCCACTACTTTCCACTTGTTTTGGATTTATTTCCTTATTAGTTAGAATCACCAAATAAACTGCATTATGGATTTTTGATGTTGCGCAACTAATGTTACTATCGACTGTGACTTAATTGAAGCCGTGTGTAAAACGTCTTTTCGAATTCATATTTTACGTACACGTAACGAAAAAATCACAATTTCTGCCATCAAGTCTTTCAGTTATAATTAAGCGAAATATTTCGCTGTGTGTCACAAATCTAGGTCGCTAATGTATAGTAAAAGTAATGTTGGTGTCAATATATACCCTTGAGGAATGCCGACTTTGGTGGCTAATGTATCAAATAGTCAATTACAACTGATTAAATTACTGAATATTCTTGAAGAAAGTTTACAAGGTACACAAATATACTGATTGGATTATCGCCTTGAAGGATATTAAATAAACAACATTGAATGATTCGACGTCTTGTTCAACATATTGAGTGTTTTTTTGCCGTAAGCAAGTAAAACAAAAATTACTTTGTAACGAAATACAGCGAGAAACAATTTATAATTTTGTATGTAACATAGTTTATAGTAAATGTGCTAATCCAGGTGTGGGTCGATTTTCGAAAAGCGCCACAAATTCACATAGTTCAGAATTACCTATTTATTATCTGAATTTTTTCATGTTTGGAGTATATCATTTTTGATAATTCAATAAATAATATCTTACTTGCAATACGGCGAAGCAATCAGGTTTAAAAACCATACGCTAAGGATAAATGAGAAAATGATACGGAGTTCAGGCTTGCGGCCGAAGGACGATGATATACGATTATGCACGACGCATATCGACGTCTCGGACCACCTTCCAAATCTTATTCTCCCACCTCGTCAATTTCTTAATACATTTCTATTATAATCCCACTTTGCCCGTAGTCAAGTTATATATTCAACTGTAAAAATGTTTCTTCATCGCCAATTAATGAAGTACGCACGGTGTTATCTCTTTCTCTTCCTCGCTTTCTACTAAACTTCCCCACAAACTAAACTTTTTCCCCTAACACGAATTTACTAAGAGTTCGTTAATTATTCATTTTTATTGAGACACCGTGTACAAACATCCTGAAAAAAAATCCCCATCTAACGGGATGTTCATTTTTCAGAACCACTCTCCATGAAGAAACAATTTGTTTGCGTGGCAAGTTACGTCTCCTCTCCATGAAAACAGTGTTCGAGCTCGTAAAAATGAATTATTAGACGACCTTAATAACGTCAATCTGCATCAGGAAGTGCATGCATCTAATCCGTGAACCCGTTCGGCCTTTTATGACTCGGATTAGAGTAAATAATTATAGCAACGATAAATAACCAGTTTACGCCATTATCGACGTCGCTGATGGCTTTTCATTAATATGCAGAGAAAACTAAGAATTATCCTAATAGCACGCATTATAAGTCCGAGTGTATAATTAAAAACGAGTTTTGTAAAGCTCTAATTTTCTTCGTTCTCACTCTACTTCTAAACAACTAATAAAGAGATCTAATGGTATACAACTAGTACAGAAAAAACAACGCCTAGATTCTACGATGCGCTGTTAATTTTTTTGGAAAAGGAAAATATAAAATTGCAACGGAACTAACTAACGACATTCTACGCATATAAATTAATTCATGCCGATACGTAAATTTTGCAATTAAGTAATATAATCAAAGTTATGGGTTTTTAATTAAAATGGTGCTACAGCTAGTCACAACGTTTTATGGTGTTGGATATTTTAATACAAAATAGTAAATCATAAACGGAAGCATGAAAAATATACTTTTTTATTAACAGAATATATCAAATATTGCTATTGGGGATATTGCCCAAATTTGTATTGCTGTTTATTATTTACCAAACACCCCTGGAAGCTTTTGTACGTTTTTGTAAATATAAAAGCCTTTGATATGCCTGATTTGAACGTGTTTCAATCTCCCAAAGGTTTCGGTTATTATTAGATATTTGGGAAAATGATCAGTGATATATTTTTCCGAGAGAAACCCAAAATTAATATATATATTTTTTAATCTAAATCATATTTGGCTGTCGTTTACGTAAAATAGCGAAATACATATGTATGTATACTATACGGGGGCTAATAATATTAGAAGTCACGAAGGTAGGAAACAAGTGACGTAAGGTGACGTAGGAACAAGTGAAGGTAAGAATCAAGGGCCATTTAAAAAAATAAGAAGATAAAATAAAGCATTAGATGCTGTCAAAAGTTGCCATACATAATAATAAATAATTATCAACTAACCGAAGATAAAAAATGATACATATCGGAATATAGTTAAGAATATAATACTACATAATATTATTGCCACTAAATTCTTAAAATTAATGTCTACTATTCGCAGCACATAATTCACGTCGCTCAATATTCATCGTCACATTAAAATCAAAATAAATTTCGGAATTACCACTGATTAAAATTTTCCAAGTTCGGTTTTTAAATCGCTTAATAGGTACGCCCACCAAAAAATTCTAGTCTTGTCAAATCAAGCGAATATATTGGGCGTTAAGTAGTTGGTCTTTAAGTTGTTTCCCAAATTAATGCCCACTCATATACATTTCTGGGACACTCAGTATTTAATAATAAAGTCATCGCCTTGTATAAAAAGCGATATCCCTATAACTGCTTTAACGAGTCAGAACAGAAATGGAATTGTGTTAATATTACCTAAAATATTCGCATAATTATACTACACAGTATGCTCTTTATATGGACAACAATAACAAAAGATAACAATGAAAATTTGTGAATAATACCACGCAATATGAGGAAATAATATTTGTTTCCGTACTTATGTCCGCAAAATTACCTAGACCTCTGACCTTTATATAAAGTAAAGGAAAAAAAAAACAACGATTACCCTTTAAGGCAAATCCAATCCAGGTTGTTCGAAACGAATAAATATTAAAGCTATTTGGTTGATTAGAAATAGATTTTTTGCACTGATTTTGAACCATCAGAATATGCTAAAAATTGACGCAGATGTGACGCAAGGGGTGTATTTCAACAAAGATTTATATATTTATACATAAAACAACTGTGTAATCTCTGTATTTGACATAGAATAAAGCAGTATTTGATAAGATAACTGTTGCCGTCATTCAAAAATTAATTAGCAATAGCAAAAATTAAAAGCAATTACTATTCAAGAGCGTTATGAATAAGCAATTTATGAATATGAGTGTTATGAATACTTATAATAGTTTTTATCGTTAAAATAATGTAGGTGCCCAGGTAAGGATTTAGAAAACTTAAAACGTTTTTTGCTTTTTCAGCCCTTATGAAAAAAGCCCTTACGAAAAAATGGAAAAAACTCAGAAACTACCCTTAACTTTTTTTAAATAATTTTGGTATTTCATATTTTATAAGGAAGTTAAGTAACTAATGATTATTTCAAAATTAAAAACAAATTGTAAGAAAGTAGACAGTTGTGCTACTGTGAAGATATTTAAAATTCATCTAGAGCATTTTATACAAACTTCAGTAGGTACTTCTTTATGTTTTTATTTATTTAATTATTTTGATTAATCAACCAAAACTTTTTACGTAACCTTGAAGAAAACGATAATTTAAAAGTAATGCTGTTAATTATACTTAAAACATTAAATATGCTATATTTCTGTGTTCAGAATGAAGCGAGGATCGATTTTCAGTATAAAAAAGTAGGAATGGAATGTGAAAAAAAAGTTGGGGGTGATTTCTTAACAGTTAAAAAAATAAATGTTTTAAGTTCGCAATCAGCAAAGTTTCTTGTACAATTTCAAAGGTTCAGCTTTTTGTCTTTCTAAATAATAAAGATATTTACAGTAAATAATATTCTGGGGCACCCTATGTATGGGAATAAAATAAGCTTTTAATAAAGAAAAATTTTACAAATTATATTTCATAGATCGGATTGGAAAGACTTTTATATAAGTTAGGTAACTGAATATTTGCCGCATTTTTTTCCAAAATGTAATATATGAATGTTTACCTTGAAATACCGTCGAATGCAATTTTTTAACCTACATACATAAAAATACAATTGTTACTGCAGCATTAATGACTTTTGTGTCGTTATCCAAAAAATCTTCAACGCTTTAATAATTTTAGAAAAATTATTAGTATATTAAATCACTAATTAAGGAAACGCTAAATATTTTTAATTTATCTTTCATTTCTACTGTTTTAACTTTGCTTGAAATAGATAACTAGCTGTTTTCTATACAATAACAATGTTTAAAAACTGATGGTTTATAAAAAATACATAAACAATAAGAATAAGTAAAACGATGACTCAAGAATGATTAACTAAATGTGATTAATCGAGAACTAGCTGTAAGACGCAATGTAAGATGTAATTATGATTCCACATAAATACGGAGTAGAAACCAACTAAAGAATAAGTAAAACTTATTTTTGGTGTTATGAGAAATTTAGAAACTTATGAGAAATGTTCAGAGAAGTTGATTTTTAATGAAATAGGTACGTTTTATATGCACAATTTTAAATATACATAGTGATTCATGTAAGTGAAGTGGAAGAGAGATAATTTTTTTAAATCTTACACTACACACCTTGTATATTTGTATATTATTGAATTATTGTCCTTAATTCAAATTATTTAAATGATATTTAACACTTATAGCTCAGATCAATACAGGGTTTAAATATTTTATGAGAATACAAAAGTAGATAAAATATTCTTAAAACTGAGATGACTTTTCTAGAGTGATAGTCGATCTATTTAGATACATACCAGCAATAAATTAAATATAAGACGTCTACCACCTACGATTTTATGTACAAGTCAACTAGCTAACTTGTTTTAGTGGGATTTTTAAAATTCATTCCGGAGTTTTGGGCATGTTAAACAGTTAAAATTATTATGTCGCAACTGCAACAGTTGCTTAAACTTCTAATAAATGAATTGGACGGAAGAGGTGCAATTGAGTATCCACCAAGGTCACCAAGTCTTATGCCGCTGAAGTTTTTTTGTAGAGTTATCTCAAGAATAAAGTATATGCGATAAAGTATAGTTTATTTCATCGCTATTTGCCAAATAAAAAATCTCAGAACATAACCTTTGCTAGTTTTTATGGCTAGGCTCAGGTAGACTGTTCTATTTATTGGCAAGATAAGAGTTTTTTATTTGGCAAATAGCGATGAAATGAATAGTAAATGCTGATCAAATAACATTAATGATATGATGATCTGAAAGAAAAAATACAATCATTAAGGAATGTTTCACCTGACGTTTTAAAGAAAATTAGGCAGGAGTTTTACTAGGGGAGGTTATTGCTGGCATATAAATGAAGTATGTTTTTAAAATTTGTTTTAATTACAATAACATTCAAATGGAATCTCTGTTTTATCATAGCCCTCCATTTATCATAACCTTTCTCTCAGTCTAATGTCAGTAAATAACTAATCAATCGGTTAGATTATGGGGTTAATTAGTTAAGCGTTACGGGATACTGCAATTAGCCTATCAATGAAAATTCAATAATGTATAAATATACAGGGTTGTTCTATTAAAAAAAAGTATATCCCTCTTGTACTGAATTTACGTGAATCAACCTGTATATTTAAAATTTCATTGAGAAGACGTACCTTTTAGATAATAGTATATTTATTTCATAAGATAGTATATTTCATAAGTGATAGGTCACTTTGTATCATATAAAACTACGTAACGAGGGCTGATAACCAACTGGAGAATTGTCGGTGGGCAATTATCAGTTAAAAATTTTACATACATTTTGGGCTTGATTGAGGTAAATTTGTAGCGTTTACAGTTTTCAACCCCTTAAATGATAAATTTGCGTTTATGCCACTGAACATATACAGTTAAAAATGCATCCTGGTGAAACTCATCTCGTTTAACGCTACCCAAATGAGCAGATGATTTATTACGATGACGTAGCATCTCGACATTGGCAGAATGAACAGACTGTACCTCGCCTGCATTCAAAGCTAGCTTAATTAAGTTCAAAAGTACAGTTCGCCATACATCTCTCACCAATATTACTCCGAAAGTATACCCCAGGATAATTTAGAAATAGAAGTATTTAGTAAGAAATGCTTGTGATGCCCACCTGTCGCGAATTTCAGGCAATCGCTTTCCATAAACCCGAACATGTGTTCACAGTTATCCAAAAAGGAAAAGCAAGGGGAAAAGAGAAACCGGTCCTCAGCGTCGATGGGACTCTACGGCACCGATTCCTACCGAGACGGCAAAAACCACAGCGGTTTCATAACGCACCATAACCAGAATCGCGCACACACCACACATAGATACACACAAAGTTGTCGCCACAAAAACGGACTTGAGGGCTCGGACCGGTGCGTCCGACACGTTCACCGGGAATGACCGATTCTTGCGCCTTGCGCGGCGATGTGCATCTCGCTTGGCCGCCCGGAGTGGTTGGTCTCTTTGTGCAACAATGGTCGGCCGTGGATGGTATGCCGTGGCGTAGAACAGAGATGAAAAATTCTGAGGCGACCTCGGCAACAACTGCAGGACGATACGGAGGAGACTGCACTCGATGCGGCGACGTACACAACACACCGGTTTCGTTCCAGAGGTTACCGAGGACCGAGGAGGCAACTCGCTCGGTCTCGTCTCTGTGTCAACGCGTTCTCGCTCGAGCTGGGGTCTTCGCAACCCGAAAAGATCCGCCACAGAGATCGGTTTAATGTCATAATTACATTAGTTTATAAAATGAGAGAAAAAAAACAAAGTTGGGGCTGGTGTTTTATCAAGCATAATTTTTTAAAGAAGATTTAAATCATAGTACCTACGTGGTAATTAACTAATATTTAACAAATTATAATGGTATTATCAGGACATAAACATGAATAAATAACAGAAAGGAACAATAATGTCAAATGCAATGAAAACGGTGTTATGAAAAACCTTTAGAAATGAAAAATTGGAGGTGAGAGAGGAGGTAAGTCGTAAGCTCCTCTAGCTCTTGTCACTGCTTCCGTTCGTTTGGGCATGCTGTGGATCAAGTGGTGAATGGTTTCTTGAGGAATATTCCCCTATTCGACAAGAACGACTTGTTAACGAGTTCCCTAAGACCCTATGTTTTTGATCGTGATCTTGTTTCGTATCACTGGGGCGTACTGTTGTACCACATCTGTTGTTGTTGTTGCCTTAAGGGTTGTGAAATAAACAGTGGTGTTTACTTCAATACATAGGTTTATTAAAACTAAGCAATAACAGTATGAACACAGAAAACGTTCTGTATAATTATAAAACTGACTAATACCTAAGTTACATAGGCAGTGGATTTTGTAGCAATGCATGCGGTCGGCTTTCGGTTATCTGTTTTATAACCTCTTCCTCACATCTGGCTATGACGCTACGGTCACGGCTTTTGTGTCTCTCATTATAGTTATTCACAGCAAGATATAATTCCGAAAAAATGCAGCCGACCCGACCGTTCCCATGATAAATAAGTACATTTAAGGGAACTAAATATCTACCTACAGTGACCCTAATAAACTCACTGTAATAACACTAACTGAGTTTTCCACAAAACACTATACACTATACTCGACGCGCGTTTCGCCAACAAAGTTGGCATCATCTGGAGATGATTAAAACTAATCTTATTCTAACAATGTATCCTATTTATACCTAAATTACTGACTATAGCTCAGTGAATCCTGACCGTCACGGTTGCGGCTCACCGAAGTATAACCGTCACGGTTGTGGCTCACTGAACTACGACCGTCACGGCTGCGGCTCATCAACCACGACCGTCACGGCCGCGGCTCAGTGAGTCGTGAGTAACTAGCCAATAAAGCGGGCTATGTGGAATAGGCCCTCTGTCACTATTCAGTATTTATTTTCAGTATTTACACTATTTGAATAGTTGTGAACCAACATACTTAGGAATTATGTACATTTGTGTCTTATTCTTTATTTGGGCAAATCTGCGATGGCAAAAACTAAAAAAAAAACATTGATTTTATTTTGTCTATTATGTCCAGGAATAAAATTAATTTATGAAATTAATCGAGGAAGTCGTTACTATGTGGTAGTTCATAATTCACAACGGAAATGAGTAAAACAACTACTAAGTTCTATACCACTATATTTTCACAGAAACGTGACTGCAGTTTCGACAATTTTTATGTCATTTTCAAACGACGAAACTATTCTTAGTTGAATCATCGTTTGAAAATGGCATAAAAATTGTCGAGGCTGCAGTTACGTTTCTGTGAAAATATAGTGGTATAAAACTTAGTAGTTTTTTTACTCATTTCCGTTGTAAATTAATTTATAGCAATCACGAATTTTCAACTCACTATCATATCTTTTAACAATCTGGAGAGTGCGTTATGTAGATAGATATACTTGAAATAATTCCAGTTGGATTCTTTAAAAGATAATTCTTCTCCCCAAAAATACTCCCGGTTATATAGATAGGTTTGAAGTAGGGATTTTAAGGCTATCTGTACCTGTATCCAGATCATGTTTAAACTGAATGACTACGGTATTAGCTATGGACAAAGATCGTTATCCATATCAGTGTTTGAGAAGGCAAATATACTTATTAAATATTGATAATAGATACAATTGGTTATCACAAGTTAAGTCTCGTTGTGATGGTATAAAATATAACGATTTGTGGACACACGTGGCTCCACATACGCCTATTGACATCACGGATATTTTTGTATATATTAGTTTTAAGTTGTGTAAATATTAGAAAGTGGAAACCCTTGTTTAGCTAGTACTCGAAACTAGGACCCATCTGTTTCTTATGGGTAAAAATGCGATTATCACAGGCAATAAGTTTTACTGTCCCAGCCATTTGTTCAGACCCTTCAGAGTAGGTCAATGGTTTATGACAAGCGTGGCGTCGAAATACGTTTTAAAAGAGTCTATTCCGGCATTTCACCCCCGAAACATCGGTCCTCGTCCGGTATTAATTTGCTCACTATTTAATTTATTCCAAATAAACGTAGCTATAGAAATAACATGCACTAGTATCATTTCACCACACACAGCGCCCCGAAGACCATCAAAAATTTATAGAATAACTTAACATTAAGTAACGTTGGAGAACAATTACCTATCGTTTTATCAAATTTGAAAAAACTACTTTAATCAATAGATTCTTAAAAACCTTACTTCACCTACTTCTCACAAGTATTTTACTATTTCCGACCAAACAGCAAGTTATCTAAAGCTTTGACTATCTATTTATCTCATAAAGAGTATACCTGTAGTTTAATTACAAGTAACAAAGTTTCTAAAGTCGCTTATAATAGAATAACATATTCTATATGCATATAACGTTAAATAACCGAAAGGTTTTTAACAACTTTTAACTTCAACGCTACAAATGACCATAAACGTGCGCATGTATAAAAAACGAGGTGACCTACAGGGATCCGTGAATTGGCCACTTGTGTTGAGTTTTTGTCAAAGAACCATGCCTTGCTGCTAAATAAATATTACATCGAGTAAATGTGAAGTATCGATATTGTTATGTGATCGATGAATTAATGCCAATGACCACGCTTTATGAGGAAAAGAAATAATACACCATCATGATGTTTGTGTGACAATGTGATTTCCATTGTTCCATTAGTACCGACTAGGACAGGTTTTCCCGTATATAAACTGTACTATTTATATTTTCCAAACAAGTACAAGCGTCGTAAACGACAAGAACCGATTTTATGTACATTACAATTCTTATACCGTCAGAATGATAATAAACATAAACTTGTGAAGTCTCTAGGACACCCACGCGGACATACAATGGGTATCGTTAGAATGCGCAGTCATTATGTTTGCAGTCTCCATGAAATGGAGTTCTGAGGACGTCAAGATTTCCACTTAATGTAACAATCATCGCCGATCTGATTCATACGTGATTATCATTACGACCGATTCAGGACTCAAGCGGAACAAATCTGATTAAGGAGCACTTTCATCAGCTATTCGTAGCCAGGGAAGCAAGGGAATACGGGAAGGGTGATTGAGGGATGATACATCGTATGATGAAGCCTGAATATTCGCTGTGTGTGGAGTATGGGGTGGCGGTAAAGAAGTCGATGGTAGCGCTTGCAGTGGATATAAATTGCATTAAAGTAGGCTGTCAGGTCATATGTCTGTTTACAAAAGTTAATTCGTAAACGAATCTAAATATATTATAGTTGCTGTGTTCTAAATTGCAATAATACCGGAAGAAATAGCAAATGCAAACTGTATCGATTTTCTACGGCCGTCTGGATATTAGAACAATGAAATAAATGGATATAAATGGACAAAAAGGGGTTTAAAAGTTGCTTATTGGTATTACTCCTGGAAGCTTTATTCCATTTAAGTCTAAAGTGGCAGGTAGACTGTAGAATCTGGATTAATAAATTATTTGGAAGATAACGACATTATTTTGACGGACCAAGGGTTTCCAGAACTTAGACGAGTTTTGGACGAAACTGGAAGTGGGTGAGGATAGTTATGCCACCTTTTATACAGGACAAAAGTGAATTTTCCAGAGAGGGATCTCAAGAAACTTAACAATATTGTCCGTGTCGGAATTCATGTCGAGAGAATAATGCAAAGACTAAGAACTTATCAGATTTTAAATAAAATTCCGACTTATCTATTTAATGAACCACGTTGATGCCATTGTACATATTTGTTATGTATTAGTAAGTAAATTTACAACCCGCAATAATTAAATAAACACTCCTAATAAAAAATAAACATGTATTGTTAATAGTCAACATTAATTCTTGTAATTCTTTACATTTATTCTTATTTATTTGGTATTACATAAAATCTATTAAATTGCCTACTTCTTTTCCAGTGAAACTTCGTTTTTCATGTGTCACAGTATTGCTACCAGCAGAAGTATATTCCAAATACGTTTATACATAATGTTCAAAATCAAATATTGTATGTTTTATGAAACCTTCGTCCCTTTATTGAAACAAAATGCTTGTTAAGATTTTTGTCTACAAAAATTGATGCAGCGTAATTAAATTTAATGCGATTTTACGTGGAATTTTAATCAATTTAATCAGAATTTCTGACAGACACATGACAGCCTACAAAGTTGTAAACGTCAGGCGGCGCTGACGTCGCGCATATAGAGAATGGATGTAACTAACATTTACATCGGAAAAGCATAATTTCGATATTTTTTTACGAACAAAAAGAGTTACAAATTCAAGAGAATTTTCTAGGCCGCCATAATTTTACCGTTCAATTGTATAGTTGGTTGGCAATATTGTTCGTATGAAGTTAATGGCGCACTGCGCTCCGCAATGAAATGACCAAATCGCGTGGGAACAAAATCAATTAGTACGACTTCCATTTGACTAATTAGTGGTAAAAATCAATCAGCATTAGTAAACTTTTTAACTTTCTCGCGATTTAATATACCCGTTGCAAATGGAACTGATAGCCGAAGAATGTTTCAATTCAATAAAACCGTTGCACTGCCTACGTAGATCGAGATTCAAGACCGAGTAAGTTTCTATATTTCCTGCATTAAGAATGTCCAGGTAATTAGGTTAATATGCATATGAGCGCAAATACCAGAATGTACGAAAGTACTGTTGCCAACTGTTTTACACGAAACGCAAGAAAAGTAAGAGCAGGAAGATGAAGCTAATATATATAGTGATCGCTTGATGACCCAGAGAAAATCATGCTTTCCCTTTAATAGTGCCATTCGATCGATATTATTTTCAAAGAACATGCATAAAAAATCTTCTTCAGTTTAATGGATAGATTTTGAACTAAATAAAGATTGAACAATAACATGTGTTCAAAAAAAAATCATAGATTCATGTGATCAAGAAAACAATTGTACATCGTTAAATGACAACTAGTCTTTTGACATATTCTTTGAAGTAGGAACTTTTTTAAGGGCGATAAAAGAGAAAAACGCTCGTAGAGGTCATTTTTAGGTTACGATTTAATCGATTTTTTTTTTCGGGTGGATACCATTATTTTGGATAATTTCATTCGGAAGAACACATATTTTCGTATGCAGTACATTTGTCTTATTCAGACTTTGCAAATTTCAAAATGTTATTCTTCTTAAAAGACATGGAATAAAATATATATCTAATGCAAATAGTAAAGAGGCCGTAGTTCGATTACACCTCGGTGAATTTTTATAAACCCTATTTTTCAGATGATGCCAGATAGAAACGTAGACGGGATTAAGGTCGGGGAAATGTTGCGACTTCTCTCCACGTAAATATTTCAATCCTATCTCCCCCCTAATGCCTATTGTATTCACACACTAAACTTATACAATATAAGGTATCTAACTTAAGAGTCATCTATTGCTTGATTAAATCTGATGTTCGGTCCTAGAAACAATTGTCACCTTTTTCGGATTGGTGGCAAGTCAGGCGGTTATCGTCGGATTTTCTTTAAGTTCACACGCTAATGAACACATTTTAAATAGTACATGTTTTAAAATGAATTCTACCATTATACGACGTCTTTATTAGTCAACGCCCCCTCCACGCGAGGGGGCGTTGAAATCATCAAGTATGAACCTACGGAGTATTATGTTTGTTTGACAATTTATGGCATAACTGTCATAAATTCACAGTTATAACTTCATAATATTCAGTACTAAAAAGGAACTGCTGATAGATTATATTAATTACGCAAAACTGAAGTTATGTACTGATCGTCAATAATAGGAAAAATTTTGAGATTTCTCTATGTATACGTAGAAGAAAGAGGAAGGACAGCATTCGGCTTTACTTAGACCAGGCTATTTACTGCGCACCTCGTGGACAATCCGATATCACAGTTTTGAGAGTAGTTCCTATTCCTCTAAATCAATAAATTATGCTTCTTTAACGTTGTTGTTATAACTGACAATAATTTTAAGCTGATCTGCTCTATATGATTTACAAAAATTTGCACAGTTGCCAAGTTAGCTGCGATCTCTGTTGCAAAGATGGAAATTAGAGCAAGGGTAAACTACAATTTATCTGAATTTTTCAGTCATTGCTGAATCTGCAAGGGTATGGACACGTAAAATAGCCAACGATTAAAATCTATTGATGTCACAAACGTGTAGGGGGTGACTTTCGTTGATGAACAAACACCCAAAAAATGTTTGATGGTATGTCTATTCTTATGCGCTTTAGTACTAAAAATGCTAAATCGCACGTGAATTATATATAAATGAAGAAGAATAATGCCTTGAAACAAAGACCTAGGTCCAGCGCCAACAAAATAAAGATGAAACCTTGTCATATGCTAAGAAGACCAACGTTCGTGCTCTCCGCAATCCGCTGACAATAAACAATGAATAATTATCATAATTAAACTCCGGGGTGACAAATACTATATCGTTTATCTTCACAGAAGTCTTTAACCTATTTATAATTGTCTTCATTCGAACCCTGACCGTACAGCAGGCAGATTGAAAAATCGAATACAACAACATTGATATTCAGAATCGTTAAGGCGTCAAAGGCTCATTAATAAATGAAGTACGTTGACCTTTCGGGTTCGCCTAACCTACAGTGCCCTTCTCGTGGGGATAGAGGTACTTGACGGATGGAAGATAAACATCCAGGTCTCTGCGGAGTTCTAGTAACGTCCTACCTTCCTTGTTTACATAGAATAACATTTTTATCGGTCTGTTTACAAGGCTGATAAGAGGACGTCATCTGGCTGGCTCGCATCCGGAGTTATACGAGAGGTACGACAGCCGTACTAAATATTTTACAACTTTCTTAAAGTGTGGTCAGGTATTCGCGTCCCATGAATTTAGTATCTAGAGTGTCTAGACGACGTGTATTTATAGTAGATGACTACCTAAGCCTTTTATCCCCCTAATATTTTGTTTAAACCACATTTGTTCCCTATCTTTCAAAAGGCAAGCAGGTATTTGCAATTGTTATAGAAAAATGTATTATACAAGACTATCAATTTAAAATACCGTAAATCAACTGTAAATTGTGAATCGAAGTTTTAGTAATGAATACATACCAGTTCATTGACAATTTCAACACAAATACCAATATAATCGGTATAAAATAATAACTAATAACTTTCTCTGCTCACCCTGTATGCCATTAATTTTTTCTCATAGTCGTTATAAAATATAGCGTAACGCATTGTTGACCGTCTAATTAAAAGGTTAATAAGTAGTAATAGATTTGCTAAACACATTAAAACGAAACAACTATGTAATACGAACATATCAACAATAAGATCGCTCAAATATAAAAATTATACATGATAGACAATTTTATTATTGGAATGAACATACATTTTATGGCATTATTTCCATTGATGAATTCCATTATTTGTTTACAGAGATGAATATTAACTGTAAAACAACTTTTTGTAGCAACAAATAGACCACTGGCGTGCGGTCTGCTCAATTAAACCCATATACGTGTTGTAATTTAATTTTAGTGTGAACATTTACTGCGCACAAAAATGCTGTAACTGGGAAATTCCATTTTCAATTCCAAATTCCATATTCTTCATGTCGAATGTCACCTAATTGGTACGTAATTATCGGGTAAACGTTTGGCGACGAAGTGTATATAGTTCAAATAAAATAGTTCATGGTAAAAATCAGAAGTGGGATAAGTTGTTTGTTACTGAAACATACATAGACATCTTATTAGTGTTAAGCATAGGTTAGGTAGGGCAACACATATGGTTACAAAGAAAATTTGATAGTTATAAAAGACTCAGGTGGTCATCTATAGGGCTGCCCATTTGGATGCCTTATCAGTGGCAGCCCGTCAAAGCGGATCAAGTGTGCCATAAAGTTGGCCACAGATCTGTTGTCTCATATAACACAGAATAGCAATTCATTGAAGATAAATTTGGTATGCATAAGATCTTTGGTCACTTTTTTGTTTAGTTTATGTATTGCACTGCTCATATACTTTATATATAAAAAATTCAACAAGCTTCTATTACAAATAGAACATATTATATTGAGACCTGTCGTATTAAATTAGAAAATTTCTCTGTAGAACTTCTCAGATTGTGCATAAATAATCGTGTGTTACTACAAGCTTTCGGCATATCTACGCTATCGGGAAGCCACGAGAGGCGAGATAGAATTAAAAATATTTACACTTCCACAACGATCAAAATAAGTGGACAAACAGGATGAAAAAACTAAACTGAATTACTTGTACCTACATCGATTCTAATATCGCAAGCCTATGCGATTGCATTTCGACTGCAGCAGTTTTCCGAAAATAACACTACTGAGCAGCACCCACGATGCGTAACTTTATTTATTACTAAAATAGATATATACTTTTGTATTAATGCTAGATAGGGTAATAAATGAGATTTAAACGAAACATTTAAACAAAGAATGTTCAACACATTCCATTATAAAAATTAGGCTATCCTACAACGGCCAACTATAATAATAACCATGAAATCCGTGAACTCGGCAACGTTGAACAGTTATTAATATGGTCGACAGCCAGAGCATCCCTGCTATATACCACAGTTTATTTAAATTAGAAATAGGTATTTTTAATATGTAACAACAGTTTTACTGCAAGTCACGTTAATTCAATCGAATTGCATTTAATTAAATTGTATAGTAGTTGTAAACTCGAGACATCGATTTGTGTACTCGTTCGGTTTTAACTTCCTTCGGTTCGGTATGTTTGTAAAAAGTGAGGTTGCTGACACTGTCTTGTATTTACATATAAATGATGGATTCTATTTGTACATCTAAATTATGGATTTTGGGAAAACTATCTTCAATTTTATGTACAATTTGTATAATGGATGTTTGCGCGTGTAACAATTTATTGACGACGCATGGATCACATGCTACACCACTCGCAATTTTTACTAATATGCCACAATTACCAGCACGTATGTCTAGCGATGTATGTTTCAATCAACTATGTACGGCATAGACAGTTAATAATTTGCCGAACAAAATGCAATTATGAAGTCACTTCTTAGTTTTATTGTATAATTTGATTCATTGGGGTCTCAATATTTCTGTAAAATTTATTTAATTTTTGTTGAATTTATTTCATTTATTTTGATGGAAATATTATTTCCACTGAATGTTTTTCTGGAGAACCTTTTCATTACTCTGCCATAGGTTGACGGATTTATATTGTACTAACTGTTATCCTAAAATGTGTTTTCGGCCCGACACTGTTCAAAAATGTCAGTTGATTGATTCATTCAAATGTCATTGATTGTTACCTGTGACGCACACGCAAAGAATCATTATACAAACCATATTATATTTCAGTCGTGATACGATTATTAAATTTAATAAACTTATCAGATAGAATATTTGATATGATCTCTAATGAGCTATAGTTGGAAATGAAGGAGAATGCAAGTTAGTCCGTTTATTTAAATTTTGAAAGTATTGAGTTACAACATTTAAATCTGAATACATTTTACTCCTAAAGTATGACCATGCACTTTCCGTGATTGTCTTACTAAATAAAAATGGGTTCCCTCGAACTCAATAAGAGAAAGATCTGGATTTAAAAAGACATATCGACGACGTTCTAAATTCGACAGAAAGGACCTGAAATATTTAAAAATCTATGAATAATGAATAACTTATTACGCCTTGCTTCAAAATATGCTAGCAACCGTATTTCCACTGATAAATGTCTAAACCCTATACATGATGAATTACAAATATGTATATGCTCCATGTTTTGAGAATGTATGACCTACTGGATCAAGTATGTACGCGATTAAATACATCTGTAGCATACTCTATTGCCAAAGCACATCGCATTTGTTTTGGTGATAAAATCAAAGGCGAAATGTTTATTAGATTTTATTTCAAATAACCTTAAGATAAAATCACAGTCGATTAGACTACAAAGTCCAAAACAACTAACTGTAAATATTATAACACGTTAGTGTAAACTAGACACAAAAATTAAGGGATGTAAAAAAGTCCTAAATTTCTAGGTGATTTTCAAGGGACTAACTTGAAGGAAAAAAGACTAACTTGGAGCAATTTAAAAAAAGCAAACTGAAGGTCCAAGTTTTTAGTTTTTAGATCTTGAGTTAAAAATTTGTTGCAAGAAACTGCCGAGAACAAAATCTGAAAACTAGAAACTTGGACCTTCAATTTGCTGTTTTTTTAATTGCTCTGTGACTATTATGCTTCAAGTTTGAAAATCACCTAAAAAGTTAGGATTTTTTTACATCTCTTAATTTTTGTGCCTAATATAGTTAACATTTAAATACTCTATAATAATATAAATTCGTGGTTATAACCTTATAATACTCAATATAAAATAGCTAGCTGATACGCGTAATATGTAATACGCGTAATATGTAATACGCGTAACGCAAAAATATTTTAAGAATTCGTTATGTAGGACATTCAGTACGCATAGCATTTTTTTTATATAATGAATATTAATATTTCGAGAAAAAAAATTAATAATAATGGTCTATAGATCGAAATATAAAGGGTGGTCCAACCATAATGCACGATGTTAATTGTGAGTTATACCTTAACGTCAAGTTTTTTGCCCAACTTAATTTGACATTTCTTTGTTTCAGTGTTTGACAAATTCAACCATGGAAAGGTACACAATTTAGCAGCGCGTTAAGATTGTTGAAGCCTTTTACGAAAATTGGCGTTCAAATTAAAAATGCATTTCATGCACTTCGTGACTTTTTGGTCAGCATAATCGACCAAATGTGTCCACAATCGGGAGAATTGTGCGCAAATTTCAGCAAACCGGGTCTGTAGGAAATGTGAAAACACCTGTGCATGCTCGCCCAGTTCGTTCTGCGGAAAACATTGCTGTTGTTCGCGATAGTGTAGCAGAAGAGCCGTCAACCTCGACTCGTCGTCGTGCCCAACAATTGAACATCTCACGAACATCACTGATGCGAATTTTGAATAAAGATTTGAATTTACACGCTTACAAGGTTCAATTGACTCAAGAGCTGAAGCCTACTGACCATTTCAAGCGTCGTCAATACGCCGAATGGTTGGTTGAACAGACAGAAGTGAATGGTGACTTTACAAAGAAAATCATCTTCAGCGACGAGGCACACTTTCACCTCAGTGGATTCGTTAACAAGCAGAATTGCCGCATTTGGACAAATGAGAATCCACGAGTGATTGTTGAAAACCCGATGCATCCACAAAGAGTGACTGTTTGGTGCGGTTTATGGGCTGGCGGCGTCATCGGGCCGTACTTCTTCGAAAATGAGGTCGGCCAAGCAGTTACCGTGAATGGTGTTCGCTATCGCGAGATGATAACGGACTTCTTGTGGCCAGAAATTGAGGATATGGACCTGGACGATATGTGGTTCCAACAGGATGGTGCCACTTGCCACACAGCCAACGAAACAATGGCACTTTTGCGCGAGAAATTCAATGGCCGTGTTATCTCACGTCGTGGCGATGTTAATTGGCCGCCACGATCATGTGATTTGACACCGTTGGACTTCTTTCTTTGGGGATATTTAAGAGAAAAAGTGTACGTCAATAAGCCAAGAACAACTCAAGAGCTAAAGGATGAGATAATTCGGCATATTAACGACATTGAACCTCAATTATGTCTCAGAGTCATTGAAAATATGGACCATCGGATAGAGGTATGCCACCGAAGCCGTGGCGGGCATTTGGCCGATATTTTGTTTCATACATAATTGTCATAGATCCTTCTATCATAATAAAACATATTAAGATATTTATCTGAAAACTTTTTGTGTTATTTACAATTAACATCGTGCGTTTTTGTTGGACCACCTTTTACTATTGGTAAAAATATACATAGAACTCAAAAACTCACCTTTATAGTTGCATAGTAGGCAAATTCTAAGATTATACGAGAGGGGTGTTCAAATAAACGAGAATTTCAGGCGGGCGATCTTGGAAGAAATAGAATTGGATTGGGTACTGGTGAGAACTGTATAAAGGGGTAATTGTTGCCGACACAGCCCTGAGAACGTTAGTGTAGCTGTAACAAAAATGAGCGAGTGTGATATGATAATACACCCGTCTATTGCGTAACGCACCATTAAGTTCTTGACACGGGAGGGGGTTCTTTCTGAGATTCGAAAGGCGTTCTTTTGCTGAATTTTTTTCATGATAAGATAACAATTAATGCTGCGTACTACTGCATTGTGCTACATAGTTTTATCTTAAACCAAATGAAAGCCGTTTATCGGCGAAAAAGACAAAAACCCGTCAGGGATATTATTTGTCTTCCCAACAGGCCATATATGGCCCCTATATGGCAAACCGAACATGTCGGAAATCGAAGGAAACCTTCTACGAAACCCTTGAATCCCCAGCATACAGTCCAAACTAGCCTCTGTGCGATTTTCATGTTTGTACTGTTAAAAGAGGCTGTGTGCAATTGGCTTCAGACCAACAATCGCTCTGTCTCACTCTCTCTTTCTCTCTACAATTATGGCATAAAGAAACTCCGAATTCGCTGAGGAAACAAAAGGAGAGACTATGTAGAAAAATAAAGCATTTTTGATTTAATTATTTTGGTTTTTAATAAACCTAAAAAAAATAATCTCATTTATATTTGAACGCCCCTCGTACTTACAATTAGAGTGTAAACTAATGTAATTAAACATCAGAAAATCTAAACTATCTGTTGTAATTGGTGCAATCAGTTTACATCCGACAAAATTCCAACTCTCGAGAATGCCGTCCGATCAATCCTGCCCCTACCGCACCCTTAAAAATATCCATCCCCCGCCAGCCAATGAAATAAGTTACCGACGAGAAAGGTCCTCAAAAGATAATGCCCGCAATATGTTCCCGTTCAAAATTAATTAGCCGAGGATCTCTCCGAAGACTTTCTGGGCTGGGGCCCGAGCTCCTCCATGCCGACCGAGTCGGGAGTCTGAAGGTTTAAAGGAACAACATTAAGATGAGAGATAATAGAAAGATCAACGGCGAGATTATCTTTTATTTGAATAAAAACTCCCGGCAAACCGAAGATGAAAGCGGCGCGCTTTCGTTCGGAAAATTAGTTTTGTTTTGGATTTTGACCCAGAGCGCTTAGAGTGAAAGCGATCTGGGAACGCGGATGTATTTAAGAGGTGGACCACTTATTGAATTTCCTTTGGAGCAGGAGCAAGGATAGATGGTGAAAAGCAACATTTAACACTGTCGAGTGCAGAATGTGTTGGGAAGTGGATTGCAAAATGGATATATAAGGCAACATTAAGAAATATAACCTCCAACAGTGCACAAAGTATTTATGATATATGTCTTAAAAATTCATTTATATTATTTAAAATCGACAATTAACAAACAAATACACAGAGTTTGTTGTTTTAAAATTCGATTTCGATCGACATTTTATACAATTCAGTCATGTCAGAAATAACTGATTTAAATATGTGCTTGTATAAAAGTGACCTGCCTTTTAAGGGCGCATTAGTGTATATTTCGTTTTACTAGAGAACGGAAAGTTTCTTCATATATTCTGGGCATCTATAGTGATAGTCATAATATGTTTACTGTTCCAGTGTCCGTCATCTTTGAAAAAATCATTTATTCGACCGACCGAATCGAATAGAACAACCGATGGAGTGATTTCTCCAAAAAAATTATATAAACCATCGGCTTATTTTATGAAATGATAAAAAAAATACTTCTCTGAAATATTCTCATAAGTTCGAAATGTAGTAAAATAGAGGAAAGAGCTTTTATAATAAAAATAAACTAGAAAAAGTTTTGTCGACTGTGAATTTCGGCAGTATTAGTTCAATTCCTATCCCATTTCCAGTCTTCGGATGACTCAAGTTTAATTTTGGTAAAACTTGCTGCCACGTCTTGCTGTGTTGGATATAATCAACTGAGCCCTTTAAACATATTTTCTTTTCGATATCTATTATGCGCTACAATTAATTTTATTTAATGATTAAATCATATGTCTTTAAGAAACCAAATTAAAATCAAATGATAAATAATAAATAAATAAATACAGTCTTAATATTAAAACAAACTTACTGGGAATAAAAAAAAACAAGTTATAATAATGTCCATAGGACTGTAAAGCGCAGATAAAATGGCTGAAACATCTTACCAACTGCGGTGTCAGAATTAAAATAAGATTTGTATTTGTGCCCAGCCAAGAATATAAAAAAATTCTAAGCAGAACAAGGTATACCTTTATAACCATGGCCAGGGAACTCGCCAGACATGAACCCTATCGAGAATGTGTGGGAATGCTTAAAACGAGAATTAG
Organism: Rosalia funebris; assembly: GCA_037954035.1. Taxonomy (NCBI): domain Eukaryota; kingdom Metazoa; phylum Arthropoda; class Insecta; order Coleoptera; family Cerambycidae; genus Rosalia; species Rosalia funebris. The sequence goes on from JAZFAV010000015.1 coordinate 42,079,078, forward strand.
CAAAGGAAAACATAACCAATAAGGTTCAATTAATTGAGAGAATAATTTATCATTGGAACCATAATGATCAATTAAAGGAAATTGCAAAAAACTGCATAAACAGCATGCCTCGAAGGGTGGACGCGCTAATAAAAGCCAAAGGCGGTTTGACAAAATATTAGTAGTATAAAAATATGTTCAGTAATTAGTATCAATATATATATATATATATATATATATATATATATATATATATATATATATATATATATATATATATATATATATATATATATATATATATATATATATATATATATATATATATATATATATATATATATATATATATATATATATAACGGGAAATCATTAGAAAATGTAGAAAAGAGAAAGAACAATGGATAGAGGATAAATGCAAAGAAGTAGAAGATAAGTTGCAAGTAGGTAAGACCGATGAGGCTTACAAAATAATTAAGAGGAACTTCAGGGATATAGGAACAATAAGTAGAAACGTTAGGAGTCAATCGGGGGACATACTGATAGGAAGAGAGGAGAAAGCGGATAGATGGAAGCAGTACTTAGGAAATTTATACGAGGGTCAGGAATTAGGAGAGATATTAGAGGAAGAATCTAGCATCGATAGGGAAGATGTAGGAAACCCTATATTGAGAGAGGAATTTGAAATAGCACTAAGGGGGCTAAAGAATAATAGAGCGCCGGGTGTAGATAAAATACAGGCGGAAATTTTGAAATGTGCGGGACAGAAAGTAGTAAATAGGATGTTTGAACTGGTAAAATACATATACGAAACGGGCGAGTTGCCGGAGGATTATAAGAGGAACATTATCGTTACTATACCGAAAAAGAGAGGAGCCGACAAATGCGTGAACTTTAGAACGATTAGCCTAACTTCCCATGCGTCAAAAATCTTAACTAGAATAGCGCAGAAGAGGATGGAAAATAGAGCGGAGGAAATACTAGGAGAAGACCAATTCGAGTTTAGGCGAAATAGGGGAACTCGCGAAGCTATTCTGGCGCTAAGAGTAATGTTAGAGAAAACAATAGAAAAAGGAAAGAACGCTTATATAGGATTTGTAGATTTAGAAAAAGTTTTTGATAACGTAAGATGGGAAAAAATGTTCGAGATACTAAAGAGCGCAGGAATGAAGTATAGAGATAGGAGAGTAGTACACAATCTATACAAAGAGCAAACTGCTGTTATAGAAGTAGAAGGGGAAAAAAGGGAAGTAGGTATTAGGAAAGGAGTAAGACAAGGATGTACGCTATCACCACTAATTTTTAATCTGTACATCGAAGAGGCGATTAATGTGGTAAAAGATAGAGTGGATTTCGGGATTAAAGTACAGGGACAGAAACTAAAAATGCTGAGATTCGCGGATGATATAGCAGTATTACCATCTAGTAAGGAGGAATTAGAATCAGCATTGAACGAAATGGAGGCAGTGTTGACAGAGGAATACGGAGTGAGGGTGAATAAAAACAAAACTAAAGTGTTAGTGTGCAGAGGGCGCGAGAGCAGAGCAAAAACGAAAGTACAAATTAATAATTTAAGATTGGAGGAAGTTAAAGACTTCACTTATTTAGGAAGTAAAATAAATTGGGATGGAAGAAGCGATAAAGACATAAAACAAAGAATAGCGCAGGGTCGAGTAGCTTTTAACAAAAAGAAAGCACTTTTATGCTCGGGGGTAATAAACTTAGAAACAAGGAAGAGATTTTTGAAAACATATGTATGGAGCACGGCACTATACGGCTGCGAAACCTGGACGGTAGGGGAAGCAAGTAGGAAGAAATTAGAAGCTTTTGAGATGTGGTGTTACCGAAGAATGATGAAAATACCATGGACTGATAGGGTTAGAAACGAAGAAGTATTGGAGAAAGTCGGCGAGAAAAGAAGTATGTGGAAAAGCTTAAAGAAGAGAAGAGATAGAATGGTAGGCCACTTGCTGAGACATGGGGGAATAATCCGCGATATTTTGGAGGCAGAAATAGGAGTGAAGAAAGGCAGAGGTAGGCCTAGATTAGACTACTGCTCGCAAATAGTAAGGGATGTAGGTTGTAGCACAATTAGCGAAATGCGTAGGTTAGCACAAGATAGGAGGAGCTGGAGGTTAGCGTCCAACCAGTCTTAGGACTGATAACCTGATGATGATGATGATGATATATATATATATATATATATATATATATATATATATATATATATATATATATATATATATATATATTTTTTTTTTTTTTTGTATAATAAAGAATCATAAATGTGAAACCACGCCTTATTCATGTACATATACTTAACAAAGCCAATATTATTTATACACCTCAAGAAACAACAATTTTGCAAGTGAGTCTAATAAAGTGAGCAGGGACTGTAAGTACGCTGCATTTTAACAGAATACCCCAACATGCGGAATCTGTTGAATAGGCAGCTATTCCGCTTAGTCAGGTAAGATGTAATCAAGCAGATCTGTAATACAGCTGCTGAGAGTATGTTTATTATAAAAGCATCCTCAATTTTTACGGCAAACATTTACGATGGATCAAACCCAATTGGTCAACGTTCGAAGATCAACATTAACAAATTCATCATTAACAACGGGTAGAACATATGTAATGAATTTTAGTGGCGTTGCATACGATAAGAGAGATGTTACAGGGGAGTAATATTTTCAGTTTCTGATTGATGAAGTGAAAGATATTAGAAGACAAAAAAAGAAAGACGTGCGCGTGGCGTCTCTTTCCAGGCCGCGTCAAGTCCGAATTGTATCAATCTTTGCTGAAGAACTGTATTTTGACTTGGAACCAACCGTCTTATTTCTAAGTTTTTGTTCCTTGTCTTTAATGGTGGATAGATTCCTGCACCACATTTTAAGGTGGAAGCGACCAAGAGATGTTCTAGGAGATGCACAAGGTAGGAGTCCTTTTGCAAGAGCTTTTTGTAACATTTATATTTTTCACGCATGTTGCACGAGATGTCATTACTATTTCTGTAGTGTGGCATTTATCTTGTAGAACGATGACCACATAAATATTCTCACCAAACTCCCATGAAGATTCCTGTACAATTTTTAGTATACGAAAAACTACCTATTAATATTAAGGGCGTAATTTAATATGTAAATGTACTGCATCAGAGATATATGAAACATTTAAAACTCCATCCTGGGCCCACTAACTCCCTCCCTGTCAATTTAATTTTTCATCTCTAATTAGTACCGTACAACATTCCTTCCCCTCGACGTATAATATTTCTTCCTTAAACAAAATTACTTTCTAATTGTTTACATCTACTCCACCTCGACTGTTATGTTTTTCTCTCGACGTGAGTAATGGGAAGTCGTTCGTGAGACGCCGAAAGAAGACCCACAGTAATTATAGTAAATTAAACGCGGTGAGATTTTTATCAGGGCTAGGAGCTGTTCCATTAGGCACCGTCCTCGTCGTGTTCGAGAGGACTGCCAACGACAGTTGGTGGAGATTTGTTTTTCTTTTAACGTGAATTAATTATGGTCGGTTAAAAGCGCAGTAATGATCATTATGTGATGTTAGGTGTAATTTTATTATTACACGTGTTGAGCTTTTTGTGTGGTATCTACTATGATAAAGTATGTTCATGTGTGTATATTCATGTTGCAACTGAATCGTTGTTTCGAATTTTTCATTATTAATTAACGTCTACGTTGGTAACAATCCAATCAGTAGGTAAACGGCCCAGTATATAATTTCCCAACATCTTTAACAGGAAAAAAATATGGTCGTATAGGAAAAAGAAATTCTAAGAAAGATAGCGTTTTTAGTCCTTGGCGCATCAACGGCGAACTTAACCTAAAAAATTCGTAAAGTTGAAAAAAACGGTTTTTCGCAAATAAAAAAAAAACTAAGGCTCGTAGAGAAAAAAGTTAAATGAGAAAGTTGTAGGTATTAAAAAAACCTATCGATTCGTATTTTTAAATATATCGATTGCCATATTAGTTTTCGAGATATATGGAGAAAACCGTCAAAAATCGACTATTCTTGTTTTCGCCGCATCTCTTGCATACTAAGGTTTAGAAAATTATTACTTGGTGTAAATGTAGCCCTTATCGAGCCAAAAAAGTAGCTTCTTTAAAAATTTAAAAATATTGCAAATTTTTCGAGATATCGATTTTTCTAAAAAAAGGTCGTCTCGGAAATCGGCTCCTCTTGCTCGACGGATGGTCCTAGAGAAATGAATCGGGGCTTATTTTTTTTTTGTAAAGAGTTGTGCTTTCATGGTAATAAAAATTGGTAACGAATAATCATTAAAATACCGTAAAACGTCGAACAATTAAAAAAAATGAACATTTTGGTAATTGTATACAAGAAGTGTTCCTGGGCAAATGCTTACGAAACTTTTCCTACCCCCCTATTTTCGAGGGTGCTGGAGGCGAATCTGGCTTCAGTTTCATCCGCTCGGACACGGTTTTCGACAATATGAATTTTCCGCATGAGGCCATTTTCTCTATCAAATAACTTTCACTTCACACTACATAGATAGCTAATATTAATACCAATGGATGCTACAACACTTCCTTTACACATATCATATATTAAACCGTCATAAAACCTATTATAGACTTTCGATGTTTAATTCCTTCAAATGTATACAATGGACTTGCAGTTGGCGTCGTCCATTGTAAGCGTACGCCCTCCGTGTCGTTCGATGAAACTACATACATACAGAGAGGCTCCAGAAGATAACTTTGAATAATAACAACTAAATACGCTGTTATTTTGAAGGATACTAACCTAACCTAACCTAACCTAACCTGACTGTATACTTATTATGGTTAGGTTAGTATCCTTCAAAATAACAGCGTATTTAGTTGTTAATATTCAAAGTTATCTTCTGGAGCCTCTCTGTATGTATGTAGTTTCATCGAACGACACGGAGGGCGTATGGTTACAATGGACGACGCCAACTGCAAGTCATTGTATACAGTTGAAGTAACTAAACATCGAAAGTTTCTAATAGGTTTTATAACGGTTTAATATATGGTATGTGTAAAGGAAGTATTGTAGCATCTATTGGTATTAATATTAGCTATCTATGTAGTGTGAAGTGAAAGTTATTTGATAGAGAAAATGGCCTCATGCGGAAAAGTGCAAAATTCATTTTCTCGAAAACCGTGTCCGAGCGGATGAAACTGAAGCCAGATTCGTCTCCAGCACTCTCGAAAATAGGGGGGTAGGAAAAGTTTCGTAAGCATTTGCCCAGGAACACTTCTTGTATACAATTACCAACATTTTAATTTTTCGGGGTCTATTCTGTTTAATAAACAAATTTAATTGCTATATTCGTGCTTATCTCGCCGAGCCTACCCCAGATTAAGCACAAAAGGATTTTTGTACGTGATCCAGAAGTCGAGATATTAAAGATTTTGGAAACGCGAACGCTCTTGAACGCGCGAATCCAGTTTTCTGAGCTGCTGCGCGGCGTTACCCCCACATCGCCGCCAGCTCGCGCGGCACTCGTACACTTCGCTTCAATACTCATTTATTAATGCTAAAACTGGATGAAATGAAGTGCACTATGTTTTTATTGAAACTATAAGTATTCAACTTTATTCTCCCTAAAAATGGACGCTGTAGCACGTAAATAGCGCTCTCTGAAATTTTTTGAAAAAAAAATTATCTCGGCTCCAGAAGGTTGTAGAGCAACATTTTTTTTTCTAAATTCGCGTAAAAATGCCAGAAATCTATTTCTGTAGTAGACACTATTGAGAAGTGAAAATCGAAAAAATTATTAAAGAAAAACGGGACCAAAAGTTTTTAATTTTAATTTATTCAATCGTTCTTGGAGCCTTAAAATTAATAAATCATCATCTTTATTACCATGAAAGTACAACTCTTATCGAAAAAAATGAGCTCCGATTCGTTTCTCTAGGACCATCCATCGAGCAAGAGGAGCCGATTTCCGAGACGACCTTTTTTTCGAAAGATCGATATATCTCGAAAAATTTGCAATATTTTTTAATTTTTAAAAAATATACTTTTTGGATCGCCAAGGGCTATACTTATACGACGTAACAATTTTCTAAACCTTAATTTGTAAGAGATACGGCGAAAATAAAAATAGTCGATTTTTGACGGGTTTTTCGATATATCTCGAAAAGTAATAGGGCAATTGATATATTTAAAAATTCGAATCGATGGGTTTTTTAATACCTACAACTTTCTCATTTAACTTTTTCCTCTACGAGCCTTGGTTTTTCTTTTTATTTGAAAAAAAACCGTTTTCTTCAACTTTACGAGTTTTTTAGGTTAAGTTCGCAGTTAATGCGCTAAGGATTAAAAACGCTATCTTTCTTAGAATTTTCTTTCCTATACGACCATATATATTTTTCCTGTTAAAGGTTTTGGGGAGTCCTTATGCCTATTGATTGGACTATATAAAGCCAATCTGCAACAATACGTAAACGCTTGGAATTGGGAAGGAACAGTTGTTATAGTAACAAATTCAATTCGATTGATTTTGTTACTAGAAGTATTACTCGACCACTAAGCTTATTCATCACCATCCACCACCAACAATATATAGATGTCCGCATCTACTATGCGAACACTTACTGGATTGGAAAGGAACAGATGATCTAGTAACAAATCCAATTGGATTGATCGTCGGCTCACCACCATCAAAATATGGATGGTGCTGACGTCTACTCTGAATGGGTTGCAAACAATATGTTGCTTTGAGCAGCTTACTTCATACATTTGCAGCATCTCTTTTGAATTCTACAATAAGAGATACCTCTGATATCCTTCTACAGATTAATATTGTGTTCAAAATGTAAACTATTTTCTGGCTGTCTTTATTGGTCGAGTAATCGTTGATTTGAAATTGCATATTATTTGCTGATTAAAATTTTTTTAATGTGATGAGATGTCTACAGTCTTTCGAGGCATCTTTATAGGCATGTTTTTGCCAGTGGTGTATTTCCACCACAGATAGTTCGAAGATGATCAATACTCTGAAGACCATCACTAATTTTATCAGAAACTGTTGCTATCTTAAAATATTCGAGGTGATGTAATATTCGGAGTGTCATCTGCATATGCCTGTACCTTGAGATATAAGATATGTATGCCATATAAACAATGAACAAAAGAGGGCCCAATATTGACCTTTGTGTAACTGCAGAATATATAGATTTTCGATCAGATACATCATGATCTATTTTAACTTTTCGAGACTGCCCTATTTATAATTTTTATTAATGATAGAGTTTTGCTTCAGGTGCAATTTATCTGCTTTATGTTGTTAATATTAGTACTGTGAGTAATATAGTTTGAACATTATCATCGCCTTTAAAACAAGCTTGACAAAAGCAATATAATTTATTAAGTTCATACCACTTAATAAATTATGTAGTGTAGAAAATTGTAATGTCATTTACGCAATGGGTTTTGGAACCGAGCAGCATTACTGCTCTTTACGCACCCAAACGTACATAACTGCAGTAATATTTAACATAAATGTTACAGACTAATAACAAGTCCTTACTTGTACTTAATACTTAAAATTTATTTTACAAACCTCAATCACGTCTTATATGGACTAAGACTGATTATGACATAATATCCCTTCTGGGTGGGTTAAAATACTCCGTAATTGTAGTTTTCTAGAGGAAATGTGCTCTGTTTCATCCTACCTCCGCATCACAATATAGAGATTTGTAGTTTTTTTGCGCTGACTTACCTGAAACAAGAAAGAGAATGATATATTAGGTAGATGTATTATTTAGAAATCTTATATAATATTTGATAACTTTGTACACAATACAATGCAGAATGTGTGAAATATAAAATACACGAGATTTTTCATTGGTGTAGGTATAAAAATTTAATTGGAATACAATTTGCAAAATTGGAATAAATGTAAAATTTTATTTCTGGAAAATATCTACGGGCAGATAAATTTCTATTTTTAATAGTTCATCTTTTAGCATTCTCGCACTTTTCTGTTGCCTAACGATGGCACAAAAAGAGGCAACTAGTCCTTACAAAAAATGTGCAGCAGGAATGTTATATCAAACGTTGTGACGTTCTTGGCCTTTTGGCATCTTTGCATTTGTCTGTTACCTAACGATGGCACAAAAACAGACAACTAGTCCTTGCAAAAAAATATGGAGCAGGAATATTACAGCAAACGTTGTGACGTCCTTGGCCTTTTGGCATCCTTGCACTTGTCTGTTACCTCACGATGCCACAAAAAGAGGTAACTAGTCCTTAAAAAGAAATCTGTAGCAGGAATATTATGGTAAAAGTTGTGCCGTGCAAATAAAATTTGTGAAATTTTGTCGTTGGAAGTATTTCAAATCTAAACAGAATCTTAGCTAAGTCGAACAGATTTGAAATTTCATACACGGGACGGAAACCATTTATGAGATAAAATTATTTTTAACGAATTTTAGAGTTTATGAGATACTCTCAGATATATCGATTTTTAACTCAAAAGAAGCGTATCCTAAACGAAATTTTAAATATACAGGGTGATTCAGGTATGGACGATACATGAAATATATTGGAACACTATATATTTTTATATTATTGAACTCTCCACAATAAGCTGATTTCAGTGACCTCTATCACTTGAAGTGCTAGAGATCTAATTGAATGATTCTAATTCAATGATTACTTAAATACAGGCATCAAACGTTGTGTCTTGATTCAAATCTTCATTTGAATGTTATTGTCGAATTTTTTTTTAAACTTGTAAGAAAGTTGAAAAAGACCTTATTTCTGTTTGTACTGTTTCTTTGAGGTCATCAATGTTATGTTACATATACTTTTCTTGAGATAACCCCACATTAAAAATCAAACAGCGTAAGGTCTGATAAACTAGGTGGCCACTCAAAAGTGCCTTTCCATTCAATCTACTGATTATAAAAGATTTGGTTTAAGTACTCTTTTAGAATTGCAGCAAACAATTTCGCTTTGTAGGATCGTATCTAGGGTATTTGGATACAAGTTTTCCAGAACAGGAGCAACTTAATCTCTGACGAGATTTAAATATTTTTGAACACGAACAATATCGCAATTAAAAAAAAACTATTATTTATTTCGTATTAGTCTAAACACTTATTTATAACTGTTATAGTTCAAATCAACTCGTCAAATATTTTAATAATACAAGAACCTACAGGGTGTTAAAGAAAATTAAAAAAAAAAACATGATTTTTGTACTGTACTTACTTTTTTTAAGACGTACCAATTATATTAACAGTTAATCTATCTGAGTGTTCCTGAAAACTGTTAAAAATAATGCTAAAAATATTTTTCCCCCTAAGTCGATTTCATCTTGTATAAAGTAATTGTAGAGACTTCTCGACATCATTCTTTGTTACGCTTTGTTTTACATTTATTTATATAATCTTAATAATTTTGATTAGACACTTTTTAATAAATATTTAATATTCTTTTTAAATACCCATGAAAAAAATACATATTCGTAAAAGAAAGAAAGTTAACTATTTTTTATATACATATATAATATTTGTGACAAGTGTTTGAAATTCTGTTTCTACAATTTTGAATACTTCGTAATGAGAAAAATTATAATGAAAGAAAAACTATCTCAATGAAAACGTGGTAACACCTTTTATGATTCAGCATTCTCTCCCAACTTTCTATAACTTCCCTGTAAGAACTTCTCTTAATGACTAACCGATCTTCCCGAGACCAGATAGAATTAAATGGCCACCGTAATACTTATCTCTTTCTCTCAGATGATATATGTCCTCCAACAACTAATATTTTATAGTGGGATTTCCGACCTATCATAGAAGGGAGGGTGTTCGCCTTCCAAGTTGGAAGTTTCCGTTATAAATTACGTTTATTTGAAATTTATACATTGTCTGGGAAATGTCTCCGATGCGAAAGTTAGTCGGTCTCTGCAGCGAACAACTTTTTCTTTATACATTCCAGACTTTTCCTGCCAACACTTTTGCAGTGAAAAATAACAGTTCTTTGTCAGTAACTTTGTTTTTCCATCCCAAGTCAAGATCACATTTCCCTATAGAAGTCTTTTTAGATTTGAGCTATCTGTAGCTGTTTTTTTAACGAATTCGATATTCCTACTATTATAATAATGTACTCATACTTACATAAGTATGAGTACATAATGAGTAATACATAACCGAAAGATTCCACATGGATTATCTATTTTAATACAATTTTTTCATAATTGTATTAAAATAGATAATCCATTGTAATATGATACCCATGTTTATACCATTCTCTTTATTTTCGATAACATATCTCTTGGCAATATTACGCTTAACGTAATATAATTATTAGAATCATTTATCTTGAAAGAAGCTGACACAGCCCTTAGATAAGAAAGTTTATAAATATCCATTTCTGTCATACATTATTAACAGTGAATCTTATACGCTTGAAATAAACGTTTTGTTGTGTCAACCTCGTGTCTGACTTGTATTACTCCATGATAGCATGTACAATTGTTTACTACAAAAATAAGTAAGTACATATGATCCCAATTATGCACCGGAATTTAAAAGCAAAATGTTGGATGAATTCTGACTGAAATATGGTTGAAATACGGTATACAATTTCAGGCAATGAATATAACTGATTTGTATAGCTTGTAATTATTTTAAGGCCTCATTTTACAATATACAAATATACACAGTATTTCCGCAATAATTGGTGGTGGATATATTGCGATCTCGTAAACTATAGAAACATGGTTAAACGGGAGATATTTTAGACAACTATATTCATTTTGTCCTAATTTTGTGCGAATCTTTCTTAATGCAACTGTAAATGATCGCTCACTTTCATAAAACAGTTATACACAAACTCATTGTTGAACTGTCAATCGCGACACATTGATGTCGTATGGTTTGTAGATGACAGTCGTTAAATATTGTCGCCCCATCTTTGACACCACACAAATGCGCGCAATTCACCTCCTATAGTTCCAACTGAGACACCCTATACATCCATTACTAATTTTAGATATACTATATTTCTGATAATCTATCTAAATAAAGAATATATTGCCAAGTTTACGATAATTTTTTGGCATACTACATTACATTAGTTACAATTTATCAGATTTACATTAAAAAAAAATAGTAAATCAGTTTTCCACAATCACCGAAATTTAACATATTTCTCGAGGCGTATTTCGCCAACCAAATTAACATAGTCAGGGAATAAGGAAATTGAGCTAGTTTTGATAATCCTCCAATGATGCTAACTTGGTTGACGAAACACACACCGGAAAACGTGTACTCTTTTGAGTGTTCGTGAAAAATTGGCCTCATGTTTTTATTGCTGCAATCGAACATTCCAGGCCCTTTGCAGGATGTATTGTATACATTAAAAATGAAGGTCAAATACACGCATTTGATTACACGGGCCTACAAATTTTGACATTTTAGCAGTTGATTTGGATTTGATAAGTGATTATAAGTGAGTTATTTAGGCTGATTTCATATCTACCTTCCGTTTTTGTCCCTCACGCCAGGTTTCTGATCAACTGAATAATCAGAATAAATTAAAAACTAAAGGAAGAATTACATTTTAATAAACATTATACTTAATAAACATTAAAAAAACATAGTAAAAAGCAACAACACAAATAGTTTTGAGTCTCTAATTTCTTTTTTCTTTGATCAAAATTTCCCTTTTTAACAAAAAACTTCGTTTTGTAGTTTTTCTTGTGTAATCATCATTCGTTGGATGTTCACTTTTCAGCACCCAACAGTAATCTGCCATCATCGCAACATCCCAGCGACCCTGGTACCTCCTTTCCATCTCTTTTATGTCTTGATGGGACATTTCACCTTGCTCCTCACTAACAGCACAAGATTTTCTGGAAATTAGTCCAGATGAGCATGCAGAAAATGAATGTTTATGCTCATACTACAACCAATTTGCTTAAACTTATCCAGCATGTTGTTGACAATTTCCTCATTCTTCGGATGCCTACAATTTCCTAAAAAAATTTCTGTTACATTTTTAAAGCATATCCAAGATTCCTTTTTAATTTCTGTCATTGTTTCTTCAAACTGTTAGTAGTCCTGCATTAATTTTCTTATTTGTGGTCCTACGAAAATGCCTTCCTTTAATGTTGCTTCAGATAGAACTGGAAATTTGTCACGTAAGTACTTAAAACAATTCCCATTTTTATCTATAGCTTTTACATATTGCTTCATTAATCCTAATTTAAAATGAAGTGGCAAAATCATTTTTTGCGGGTCATCCAAATTTGCATAAATAACGTTTTTTGAACCGGGTGTTAAGTTTATAGCAAAATATATTTGGTGTATTTTTATAACTTCTAGGCATTTTTAAAACAAAATAAAAACACGACGTGATGTCACGAGTAAACTTACACACATTAAATACGTACTACAGCGACTATGTAAATACCCAAATAGTATAAAACCGGAAAATTCCCCCCGGCCAACCCTGTTTCGGTAAATCGCCCCATACTTGTGTGTAACGTTTCAAACCGATTAAACACAGGGGCACTGCCAAAGACTGAGGCAAAATATAATTTTATAGAACCTCGGTTTTAGAAACTATAAATTATTGTACAATGTACATTTACAAATACTAGTACGTGATGGAAAAAAACAGTGCTTTTGTAGTTCATGGTATTTAACTGTCAAAAAGTCAAAAAAAGTTCGATCACAAAATCTTTGTTGGCCTGTGGTATCAGATAAACTAAAAGGTGGTCCAACCAAAACGCACGACGTTAATTGTAAATAAAGCAAAAAGTTTTTAGAGAATTATATTAATATTTTTTATTATGATAGAAGGATCTACGACAATTATGTGTGAAACAAAATATCGGCCAAATGCTCGCCACGGCTTCGGTGGCATACTTCTATCCGATGGTCCATATTTTCAATGACTGAGACATAATTGAGGTTCAATGTCGTTAATGTGCCGAATTATCTCATCCTTTAGCTCTTGAATTGTTCTTGGCTTATTGACGTACACTTTTTCTTTTAAATATCCCCAAAGAAAGAAGTCCAACGGTGTCAAATCACATGATCGTGGCGGCCACTTAACATCGCCACAACGCGCGACGTGAGATAACACGGCCATTGAATTCGTTGCCAATGGCGCAAAAGTGCCATTGCTTCGTTGGCTGTGTGGCAAGTGGCACCATCCTGGTGGAACCACATATCGTCCAGGTCCATATCCTCAATTTCTGGTCACAAGAAGGCCGTTATCATCTCGCGATAGCGAACACCATTCACGGTAACTGCTTGGCCGACCTCATTTTCGAAGAAGTACGGAACGATGACGCCGCGAGCCCATAAACCGCACCAAACAGTCACTCTTTGTGGATGCATCGGCTTTTCAACAATCACTCGTGGATTCTCATTTGCCCAAATGTGGCAATTCTGCTTGTTAACGAATCCACTGAGGTGAAAGTGTGCCTCGTCGCTGAAGATGATTTTCTTTGTAAAGTCACCATTCACTTCTGTCTGTTCAACCAACCATTCGGCGTATTGACGACGCTTGAAATGGTCAGTAGGCTTCAGCTCTCAAGTCAATTGAACCTTGTAAGCGTGTAAATTCAAATCTTTATTCAAAAGTCGCATCAGTGATGTTCGTGAGATAATCCATTGTTGGGCACGACGACGAGTCGAGGTTGACGGCTCTTCTGCTACACTATCGCGAACAACAGCAATGTTTTCCGCAGAACGAACTGGGCGAGTATGCACAGGTGTTTTCACATTTCCTACAGACCCGGTTTGCTGAAATTTGCGCACAATTCTCCCGATTGTGGACACATTTGGTCGATTATGCTGACCAAAAAAGTCACGAAGTGCACGAAATGCATTTTGATTTGAACGCCCATTTTCGTAAAAGGCTTCAACAATCTTAACGCGCTGCTCAACTGTGTACCTCTCCATGGTTGAATTTGTGAAACACTGAAATAAAGAAATGTCAAATTAAGTTGGACAAAAAACTTGATGTTAAGGTGTGACTCACAATTAACATCGTGCATTATGGTTGGACCACCCTTTATTTTCTCGAAGTAGTATTGACACGTCAATAATTTCGAAATTCCTTGTCGAGCATTCATTCAGTTCTTTTACGATAAAATCCCGCAAGTTAAAACTCGTAAAAATGGTTCAAAAACGGCTCACCCGGCGCTAATAAAAATAAAACAATTCTGACCGATAAGAACGCCGACGCCAACGTCGATTTACCTCTAAACTAATAAGATGTTCATAAAAACGACTTCCGGGACTAAACCGTGTTTTAACTTCCGGCGCACGTTCGGGCCGAATGAAATATTCATCGGGGAGTTAGTGCATGATTTAGCGCCGACCAATCTCATAATGCCGGCTCTTTACTCTGAGCCCGAACTGTGCCGGGACAGCGAGTGGTACTTCGACCGATCAAATGCACATTCGAGTTTTAGCACGGACGATGAATTCGAAAAATCTGTTCAAGCGCGAAGTCAATGCAGGACCACAAGAAATGAACATTTTTCATAAAGAATAAATAAAAAAGTCTCACATTTTTAGATGATTCCAAATATGATTTTGACTAACTAATATGAGATAGCTACAAATTCAAGAATGAGGATGGCGATATACATACATATGTATATATCTAATTTTTTTTATCGTTGAATGAAAAAGAACAGCAATCTGCTTAGTTCCCTGTTTTCTTATTTGGATTCATTCGATTAACTATCACTTCCCGAATTACTTGGTTTTTGACCAAAGCAGTCTCTATATCTATATTACGCATGTGACGGTATATGTATCCTCCAGCCACTTTATTTTTTTTTTTAATGAACAGTCACAAGTGAGTTAAAAATTAAATATTTAAATGAAAATTGAAAATGAAGATTTTAAATCATCGAGGGGGTGCGTACCCAAAAAATTTTATTTAATTTTTTTAATTTACTCTTTCAGAATACTGTTCATTAGATGATATACACTTGTCCCAATGGTTTTGCCACTATTCGAAATATGTTTTTATATTCTAAGCCCATGCTGTTAAGTACCTCCAGTGATTTTTTCTTAACTTCTTCTACGTCCTAAAAACGCCTTCCCTTCAGGTTCTTGCATCATTCTTCAGTGAGAGAGGTTCAAAACCGTTATTGTGTCATTTTTTTGTCAAAACTGATTGATTTTCAACGCTCTGTGGGTAGGCGCGTTGTTATGATAAAGAAAATAGTTCCCCGATCTCCACAATTCAGGTCGTCCTTTTCTCACTGCCTGACGCAGTCGCTTTAGCACTTCCAGACAGTAATTTTAGTTCACTGTGATGCTCCGAGGATTAAATTCAACGTGAACGACTCCTTTGATGACGAAGAAACAAACCATCATAGACTCCATATTTGATTTCGCTCGGCGTGCTTTTTTGGTTTGGGTAATGAAGATATACTCGTATTTCACGGTTTGGACTGTTTTGTCTCAGGGTTCATAACCCTAACACTCCTCATCTCCTGAAATGACTCTTGACAAATAATCAGGGTCAGTCTGTACCTGTTCTTTCAATTCCTGACACACTCTCGCACATTTCTCTATCTGGTCGTCGGAAAGCAGTTGTGGGATAAATTTTGCCGCGACCGACGTGTCTCATGTTCAAATCTTCAGCTAGGATTCTTTAGTATGAACTCCAGGAAATTATAGTTATTTTATCCAATTCGTCGATTGTTCTGCGACGATCAAACATGATGGCAACTTTTTGAACATTTTCGTTTTGTCTGGGCTGTGAGCGGTAACCCGAACGGGATTCCATTTTCCAGTGACATTTGATCACTTCTGAACCGAGCAAAACACTCGTAGATTTTTGCCTGGCTTAGAGCTTCTTTCCCATAGCATCGAAACTGTATCTGCGACTATTTTGATGTGGCTCATATAGCAAGTTTATTTCTAGTTTAACATATTTAATTACTTCTGAGATTAATCTGCTCCTCTGACCTATTTTCTGTTTTAAGTCCTGATTTTTGCTTATACCATCATTCGGTCATTCTTGTAGACTCTTAAACTTGAAATAATTGCATAAGAGAAAGCGGGAGAGGTTACATCAAGTGATCTAGGCAGCCACTTAATAATTCCCCCTATTGAGGGGAAATAAGAACGTTCGAAATATCACTTAGTATCTGAAATTTGGTTTACCATATGTAGACCCCATTTTGCGATTTATAGCCAATAGTCATGTGATAAGGATAAATCAATTGTAACTTTGAGAGACTTGGAGAGGAATGGTTGAAGTAGGAGGCTTATTTGAAAAGTAAGGTTCCCATTGTGGTAGCCCCGCAAAGAGAAGTACTAGCTGAAATCTGACAACACTGTCGTGCGCGCTGTTTCTCCCTCTCTCGGCCTTCACCTTCGCTTTCAAGCTGCGCCACACAGTGGGACTGACAGCCGTCTGCGATGAACCTCCCGATTTCCATCACCGCCAGGTGCGAAATAGTCGCAGTGATCTGATTTTTGAACGCAAAACAGGTTCCACTCATAGACATTCATCGTCAGTTGTGTGAAGTTCATGGTGAAAAGTGTATCACCGTTCAACATGTCCGCAAGTGGTGTAGGTAGTTATCCGTAAACTGGCTCAGTGATTTCCTGAGATATCTGCCGCGCGGTGGGTCCCACGAATGCTCACACAGATACGCACAAGCAGCAACGCATCGACTGTGCTCGCCAACTTCTTCAACAATGTGGCAACAATAGGGAGGAATTGTTGGACCCCATCGTCACAGGCTACGAAACGTGGGTGTTTAATTTCACTCCCTAAAAAAAGGAACAATCACGCGAATGGAGCCACTCAAATTCGCCTAAACCGGAAAAGTTCAAGCAAACGCAATCTGCGAGAAAAACCATGGCAACCGTGTTTTGAGACCGTAAGGAAATATTGCTCATCTTTATGCCTTCTGGGACAACAATAAACTCAAACAGGTATTGTGAAACACTAAAGAAACTCAGACGAGCCATCCAGAACCGTCGGAGAGGAAAACTGAGTAAAGGTGTGAAGCTGTTGCACGACAGCGCTCGTCCCCATGTCTCTCAGCAAATCCAGGATCTGCTAAGCAAATCGGCTGGACTGTCATTCCCCATCCTCCCTACAGCCCAGACCTAGCCCCTAATGACTACCGCCTGTTCCCAAAATTGAAGGAACACTTGGGTGGCTTGCGCTTCCGGACCGATGATGAAGTCAAAGAAGAGCTTAATCGCTACCTTAACGGGTTAGCGGTGGAGATCTATGATATGGGGGTATAAAAGTTGGAAGAACATATATACAAAATTATACATTATACAAAAATGCATCGAAAAAAACGGCGATTATGTAGAAAAATAGGTTAATATTCAAGCTTTCCAACCATGTAAATAACTTTGATAATAAACAATGCTGCCTATTTGAGAAAAATGTGGGAATCTTATTTTTGAGACAACCGTCGTATATTGTCAAAAATTCCTAATGATCTCGATGGTAATGAAATATATTCAACATATGTACGAAAATCTGGCGGAAAATCTGTATATCTTACAAAGTGCTTCTATAATCCACCCTTACACCTCAAAACCCCACAATAATCACCAACGCGCGTTTCCTCAACCAAGTTAACATCATTAAGAGATGATTATAAATTTTAATCATCCCCCCAATAATTTTTATTAATACCATACTTCAGTATTACTGGGAAAATTGGTTCATTTTTAGTTTTATCACAGCAACTTTCCAAATTGTCCCTACCCCTGTCCCCTACTATCGCCACCCTTCGATTGCTGAATATAATCGAAGGTGCAAAGTTGAGTAAAGCCTCCGAGCGCTCGAATACCTCCAGTTTCGATTCCCGTCCCGCCCGCTTAACAGCACTACAAAACATTTAAGGGTGAAAAAGGGAAACAGAAAAATCCGTTCAGTATATACAATTTCGCTCGACTGGAAAGCCCCTCGGTTGTTGAATTGGATATTGCTGAACTCTGGAGGATACTTCAAATTGTTATTATGGTTGTTATTTTGCATAGAAATTCTCAACGTTGAGTTGGAATAAGCTTTATTAGATCTGGATGGGAGCAGATGACTTTTATATAGGGATATCTTCGAAATCCATAGCCGTTCTCCTGAGACGCGATAGAGTTCGATAAAACAGATAAGGCTGTAAATTAGAGTATTGACTTTTTGGGAATACGTTTCTCATTTAGTTGCGCTCTGCTAAAACATTTAATTTTAATGGATTTGATAGATCAGAATTATGATGAGCAAGCAACATGTTCTACTGCTTAAGGATGAAATTGTCTTTTATAGAGAATTATTTGGGCGCCTTTCCTGAAAAGGATCATTTCAACTCGGATTTTGTAAGGCATTAAAAACCGATTTTTATTTTTTTTAACGAATGCATTAATAAAGCAATACATCCATTAGATTTTAAAGTGAGAACATCAATACTGTTCGCAGTGCGACGAAAAATATATGCTGATAATGTTATAATTTGACAGGTAATATTTGGAATATCTTATGATAACAACTAAGGCTGTGAGAGGGCGTTGCATACCATTTCAGGCTTGTGGAGGCTTGATTTATTGATCGAGGTGTATGTACGGTTGCCGCTGTGTTAGTTGAAACGTTTGGAACCCTCCGCAAATCGACATTTCCATTGGTATTAGCTAGCAAACGATTCACTGAGTGCTGGCGATACAATTACGTAAGTGGTGCTGCAGACGTTAGAAACATTTAAAGTGTCAACAAGTCAAATATTGATGTTTGTGGTCGACGGTGCCGCGACAATGCGTTCAGTATTTTATTACCGTTGTTACGATACGTACGTCTATGGCGCGCAGCACATTTCCCACGGGCTTAATAATAATAATTCAACAGGACAATTTAGGTACAACTTGCCCATTTAGGTACGTCTTGGAGATACCATACTTCCTCCACGCCAATGACTTTTGTGCAAGCCATCACTGCAACTTAACAAGCAATTAAAAAAACACCCACAAAACAAATTGCAAGTCTCTTCTCTTTATCCGAAAGCTGGGCCTCGTTCATGAATTGCCACGTCATGGTGCCAGAAGTAATGATACTGCAATATTCCGTATATCGCCTGCCTATTCCACTTTACAACTTGTCAATTATAATGGATGTTGCTATTGTTGCCTTTCCGCGCTTCTTTCCATTGGATCCGACGCCCTCATTATAAGCAAACAGTACACATAAAGGCGTAATGAGAGCGATCGTCATTCCTTCCAGTGACATTGTAACCGTTTCGAAATTAGCCTGGCGTCGACGGAGCGGCAGGTACTCGCGTCAGGCGGAGAGAGTGGAGTAGCAACTGATTCACCTGTCGCCAGGCGTAAGGGAATCGCCACACTGGCATTGGATGTAGAGAAGGCCTTTATATCGGGAGAAAGAAATTTTGAGTGGAAACTGAATATCTCATCCGCATACTGTGAAGTCAATCATACTTAAAAAATGAGACACTTGAATCTGACGAAACCAGGGATTTACATGCCACTGATGAAATGTAAACAATTCCGGAGTAATGTCGTTAGCGAGAAAACTACTAGATTTATTTATCGGAGGTTTTGTCTACAAAATAATTACGACCGGCAATTTTTCGTACATTCTAGGTTTGAATTTTTGCTCTTATACAACGGTGTGATAAACATGCTTTTGCTGGAGACTATTGCAAGTAATGTACTGCACGGTTCGGGGGTATCGAGCACATTGTTCTAACGAATGGTTTAGAGGTAAAGTACGTTTATATAGCATAACGCATCGTAAACTTCATTGCTGTGAATACTATGCCATGATGGACATAGTACGCGCACAAGTCTATAAACGGATTGGTGTCCCACCGTACGAACCACTTGAATACAGTTGGGAATGACGGTAAGGCGCTCCCCAGTCCCAAAGATAAGGTTAAAACAACGAAAGGTCTGCAATTTATGAAATTGGTTAAGATTTTAGTCAAAAGTATATTGGGCAGATGAAGAGAGCAATTGTAATTAATATCTAGAAGCACATGGTTCGCTTAAATTGTGAAAATTAGAAAAATTTTCCGTTGTCCGCTGTACAATAGATTCTAGTAGAACAAAACATATGTATATAGATGGCTAAGGTAGCTTAAAAATTGTGAATCATCTACTGATGGTGTTATTTTACCTTACTTATTAACTTATTTAGCAAAACGGGCGCAGTAGTGTATAATGGTGTTTATAGAAAACTAGTCTCCTGGTTTTGTAGCTGCATAGCTGCATGTTTTAACCCTGCCTCAGGCAGTAAGCATTAATTGAAGGGCTTGGTGCAAAAACCGGTCAGCTCCATTTTTTAAAATTTTGCAGTATCAACATTATACTGTTTTTCAAAATAGAAGAAAATTTGAAAAAATTAAAAGTTACTTTTCAATAAAGCAAAGTTCACTAGAAAACATTTTTCTTATGAAAATATACATATTTCTTTTTTGTTAAAACATTTTTTCAAAATGGAGCTGTCTGTTTTTTGACACAAGATATAATGACAAAACTCAGTGTATTACGAAAAACTGATTTATTGCACAAGTAACTCGAAAAAAGTACAAATATAAGTTCAATACATCTTAACTTCTACATCCTCATCATCGCTATTGGAGTTTTCTTGAGGTATTTCAGGACCAACAGCATTAAAAACAATATCGTAATACCACTGATCATTCTTAGGTACATACTTTTCAGCCAGGGACTTAACATTTTCAAGTTTCTTTTAATTGATCGATAGGTAGGTGAATGGAATGTTATTCCTGTTGTTATACTGCACTTCGCTACATTAGTTTTTTCATACTTGAAAACACGATATTTCGAAATAGAGAACTTTTCTTTTTCAGCATTTGTAACAGTTTTTTTTCCATAAAACTTTTAAAATGTACAGAGAAGTTTAGAATGATATCCTGACGCACTTCTACTACAGTGAATTTCCTAGATGTGTTCTTGACCAAATCTCTCCAACCTTTAGGTGTATAAACTACTTTGTTATGTTTTTCTTTCTCTATTAAGCCGAATGACCGATCACAGGGCAAAAAGTTGTGCCCTGGTTCCGGAAACTGATGCACGATTAGTCTAATGTTTTTCACTGTGGTATTGATAATTGTGTGCAAAAAATTAACCAGCACAATTCTTATTTTGAGAGTTATCCGAGAATAGATATAGCTCACGAACAGTCGGTGAAAGAAAAGTTTCTATGTAGTGTAACAAGAAACTTACGACTTCGTTGCACTCCTTTTTAGCCGTTATTTCATCGTACATATAAAATTTGCTTTCACCTGTTTTTGCTGAATGTATGCACAAGTTGTAGACCCATAACTGTCTCTTGTAAAATACATCTCCAGAAGGAATGTGTGGCAAGGGTATATTTTGCTGATAGTAAAAGCAAAGTACTTCAACCAATTCTTCAGCTTTAGCAAGGGCAGATTTTTCTTTAAGACTGGCATAATGATTTGATTTGCAGTAAGAAATAGACAGCTCTCCGGATCTGGCCGGTTCTTTACACAAAATTATATTCATACAAGTCCATAAAGTGTTATATGTTCTATTATAAATCGTGGAGATGTCTGATTTTTATTCCAAACGATTTTCAGCATCCCAAGTATTGAACAAGTGATTTTCGGAAAAAAAAATGGAGCTGACCGATTTTTGTACCAAGCCCTTCAATTGTTACAATTTTAAATCGCAATCGTTACAAAAAGACGATTGTGTGTAAAGTTACAGCTTACGTCTATGCCCGTACTGACAGAAATCTACACACATAATAATCAGCTGTAGGCGGAGCGCGTTGAAGTGCCCTTTTCCATCAAGGAGCCCTTGAAAGCGTGGAACTAATAACGTAAGTGAGGGGCGTGGGGCAGTTCCCGCATACTCCTCCAACAACGACGTCGTGCATCCATCTCGAGGTAATTATAACCGTATTTAATACGCTGAAAGTATAAATCATACCGTATACAGCCACGAAACCATATCAATCATGATCGGTTCATCTGTCAATAAATATTTATGAGCCCTCTTACATATTCAAACAAGATGCATTGAATTTTTGTTTATTGTGTCTTAGTATGCGTCTCGTGTTAACGATCCGGTGCCAGATAAAAAAATTAGGGAATTTATTATCGGGTATCAAATTTTACTTCGTAGAAAACATGCAGTTAAGAGCCTGTTTTGGTCGGGGACGCATTTAAATTGTCTATTTATTACATATTTAGTCGATGGTCAACCTGAGTGTGTGTTTGGAATGCATAAAACTGTCAACGGTTTCATTTAAGTACACTGTTTTAAGTAAATTTTACACTGTTACGAGACTGCGTTAAAAAATAATTAACACGAAATGTACCGTTAATTCGTATAAATGAGGATGAGGATTTTTTAGGCCTAGATATTTTAAAAATTATTTTACTAAGTATACCGGATGTAACAGGATCATGGTATGCCCCCCTCTTCTCCTTTAGGTTTGAAGATAATTGATGGAAATTTGGGATATCCTATACACATAATAAACGGCACTTTTTGAAATACAATTTATTTTTCTTTCACTTCCGGGCCGGAAGTGATACAAACTTTCGATTTTTAAATGGAATACCCTGTATATTATTGCATTTTTGAATTCTGCATAATTTTATGAATCCAACGATACCAAATAAGTGACATTTCAAAAGTCAACATTTTTTATAATCTAATTTTTAGTTTTCCATTTAAGTGTGCCGTGACGGTTCCGATTTATTTTAAATGACCCGTGTAATGGTACAAAAATCGAAATTCCGTCAAAAATACTAAATCACGTGACTTATGAACAAATAAAGTTCATCAAAATTGTTTTTGATGAACATTTATTGGTACTGTTAATAAGGAATTTATTCATATGTCGTATTAAAATGTGCAATAAATACAAACAAAATTACAGCTAAAAGATAAAATTTTAGTATTTTCTTAGTTTCTTTTAGCTGTAATTTTGTTTATATTTATTGCATATTTTAATACGACATATGAATAAATTCCTTATTAACAGTACTAATAAATGATACCACGGTACCAATATGGTTCCATTTGAAAAAATTGAGCTTTGCCCCAAAAACAATTTTGATGAAACTTATTTGTTCATAACTCACGTGATTTAGTATTTTTGAGGGGATTTCGATTTTTGTAGCATTACACGGGTGATTTAGAATAAATTGGAACCATCATAGCACACTTAAATGGAAAACTAAAAGTTAGATTATAAAAAATGTTGACATTTTAAATGTCACTTATTTGGTATCGTTGGATTCATAAAATTATGCAAAAATGCAATAATATACAGGGTATTCCATTTAAAATTCGAAGTCGGTGTCACTTCTGGCGAAACCGGAAGTGAAAAAAAAATCAATTATATGTTAAAAAGTGTCGCTTATTATGTGTATGGGATATCCCAAACTTCAATCAATTATCTTCAAAACTAAAGGAGAAAAGGGGGGCATACCATGCTCCTGTTACACCCGGTATAGGTATCGATATGGAGGATTTAATTCTAACGTTTAGTGCCATATAGCGTTTTTATAAATACAAAATTATAACTGAAATAATGTTTTTCTTCTAATAAATAGTTCGAGTAGGTTAAACCATTTATTAGACTTTTTAAACCACTGTTTTGTGTTCCAAATAGCATTTTTCTTAAATAGTCTTCCAGTTTGGCCTGTATTTATTCCAGGTAACTCAACTTATAGGCACTTGACTTTGTTTTTGAGTTAACTTGAGTTTTATCTTTACTGTTTTACACTTGTGCCTACAATATGGAATAATATTCATCAAATCAAAATGAACGTTTTTTGGATAAAATCCTAGGCCACCACGATTTTTATTTTCAAAAAAGACACATGTCGAAACGAAAAATTGTATACATTCAACAAGAAATTGCTGTACACACAAACAACTCAATACTATGGCCAAATTTTGAAAATTGGAATGTTCATAAAAAACCTAGAAATATATCAGAGGAAATTTAGGATCCCCAAACTTTTTTCTGTTATATGAAACATGCTGTTATAAGCTCAGACTACACTAGATTTCTATTAACAAAAAACAAAACCTGACACGCTCATATAATTCAATACTTCGCCAGTTACCGAAACAGAATTAGATAAAACCAGGGGGCTGGGCACTGCCTATATGTTACGTAGTGCAAGCTTGCAATTACGTGTACAACGGCCGTCAGGGGTGGTAGTGCTCTTGCAGTGTCGTTTCCCCCTTTCTCTTACGTCCTTCACCTACAGTAACAGTAAACATAACCTCGCGTACATGTAAACAAACGCATAATCACGAGTTATAATGAATCTGCAGTTACACTGGAGCACATAATTTACACTAAAAATACCTACCATGTTAAATTGTTATCCACAATTGTACACAAGTGTGTTCAAAATTTGCGATATTGTGGCGTGTTCTGTTTTCGGTAAAGTGCAGTGAAATAGACCATTTTCCCTTCAACGATACTTTGATTGCTTCCAATTTACAATATTATAATTTGTAGTATATACTACAAACTTATATATGTCTCTGCGAATTAATATTGTGAAATGATATATCTTATTTGTAACAGAAATGTTCATAGAATAAGTTTCAGCACTTTTCAGACAGATTATATACGTACGTGTAAATAAAAATAAAAAATTATTGCAGGAACACACAAAAACATATTTTTTATAATTGTAAATTAACCTAATTCAATTTCACCTATACGGTGAACAATAATAATCGTTACGTAATACATCGTGGCTCAGATAATTTTCCTATAAATTCACTTTGTTATTAATTTTACATCACCCGTTACGTACATATTAAAATTTAAAAACATTTATTTACCAGCAATTTCGCACTGCAAGACAACTAGCGCCCCTTGTACAGTAATTTACCAGCGAACTACCGCAGTGCCAGGGGGCTGGATAATTCATTAAACCTGTTGACTTTGAATGTATATGGAATAGATTGTATTAACCTTCAAATCTTTAAAACAGTATATTAATGTTGTAAACTAGCTATATTATATCATTAATTTTTCATTAGCTAATGGAGGCATGGCGCAGGTTTGCAAGCACTCAGTAATAACACCCTTAGCCAGTGGCGGCTCGTCGGGGTAGGCAAGGTAGGCGCCGCCTACCTTTAAAATTTTATGTCATTTCTCATAACAGCGCAATTACAATGAACTGTTAACGTCCCTGATAATACAAAAATATTTAATATAATTAATAATAACTACTTTATACTAATTAAATTATTACTCGGCGGCGCTGGTGCCGTAAACACCCTTTATATATACCACCGCAGACCGCACGGCGCCGCGCTACACCGAATTAAATCATTTTATTCCTAAACAGAACAACCAGACCAGGCTCGGTTCTCCATCCCACCGCCTGAAAATCGATAGCTAACATGTCAACCAGATGTCGGCAAGACGACAAACAGCGTTGTTGTAATGGCAAAATAATCGCAGCTCAGACGTCTACAGCCAATTATACTCTTTAAATAAAGCAGTTGAAGGCGAATGCAATCGGCGCCTGAAGTAGATCGGCGTTCTCCGGCAGATCCGAAGACGCCTTCGCATTGAATAAGCCGTGACATTACTGGGGATATTGGGTTATATACCTATTGTGATGATCAATTTGAAACATTAAATATCGAGTTAATGTTAAAATATTTTGTGGAATATGAATTTCGAGAAATATTTCCAGAGGTTTTTAAACTTGTTGTTTTAATTGCTACAATTCCAGCAACAAGTACATCGGTTGAAAGACATTTTTCTTGTTTAAAACGTATTAACACGCATAGTCGGAACTCTATGAAGAATGAACGTTTATCGTCGCTTGCACTTATTTCAATTGAAAAGGAATTATTTAGCACACTTCAGAAATCTGATGACTTCACGGAAAATATAATTAACAAATTTTCATTAATTAAAGATAGGCGCATTAATTTAAATTATAAAAAGTAGTAGGTATCCACTTTGTAATTGTCAGTCAATAATGGCGATGGTTAAGGAAGGCTGTGAGGGGAGGAGGAGGCCTGTACCCTAAAGCGCCCTAAAATAATGTATTATTGCCAACCCAATTTACATAATATAGGTATAATACTCAATAAATATATTTCGTTTATTCAAATTTATTTATACCCACAATAACTATTATTACTCACTAATAACAAAGAGGTATCAAGTTCAAAAAATCCTTGTGAAAGTCTATATTTTTGTATAAATGAAATTCAATCATTGAAATTCTGAAGTACCAGGAAAACGCGTGACGTTTTAAAAATATTCGCCTGCGGCGCTATTTTTAAGGGTTGATGAAGCTCATACGCCGCTATCGCCTACCCTAATATGGATACCACGAACCGCCACTGTCTTTAGCGCGAAAATATCTAACCCGATTGAATTGAAACACCTTCGGCCAATAAGTGTAGTATTACTTTGTACGAGCATGTCTAAATTATTAGAAAAAATTATAAGCGACAGATTAACTGTACATATAACTATTACAATATTCTTCCTTCTACACAATCCGGATTTAGAAAATATCATAGTACTGTCATATCTTTGATAACGTTTGTAATGACAGCTGTATCTTACTGTTTACAATATTTATTGCAGATCTGCATACGACATAGTGCAAAATACACCATTACGCAGATAACTGTCAACTGGAACTGCTTGGTGACCAGGAAGAGTGCAATGAGGTTATGGTGCAGGTGCAGATTGGTCCAGTGTAGGTGCAGGTCTCCTCAGGGTCATGTGTGTGGGAATTAATGCTGTGTACAAAAACAAAATCTAATTTGCATTGTGAAATTGTGCTAAATGAAAGTGTAATGTTTCTCAATCATGTGCCAAAAATTTAGGTGTTACATTTGATCGAAATTTAAATTTTGAGAAACGTGTTATAACTAAGTGTCAACAGATACATGCGAAATTTAAATACTTATTTAAATTTCGCATGTATCTGTATTTAAATATGTATTGTCAAGCGAAATAAAATGAAATTTAGTAAGGCTTTAATAATAAGGAACTTTGATTATTGTAGTAGCGTGTATTACCTTCATTTACCAAAACAGTTCCAGAATAAAATACAAATTATTGAAACTATTAGTTTACGATTTTCATATTATATTGGAAAAAATGTCATGTTACACCCTGCTATGATAACATCCTTACGCTTGACAATCGGTTTCTAGTACTGTCTACATCCATCACTGGTTTATAAGATTCTTACCCATAAATCCCGTTCTTATTTAAATCAGTCTTTAAAACCACAATTGCAGATACCTACACAGTGTTAGCCTCAGACACAGACCAAATGTCTACAATTCAAAATTCGAGTCTTGTTCCTATTTGTGACGTTTTAAATATTTATGCCACAAGTACATAAAAATCCAATTTTGAACATAAATTTAAGTCCGTTTTGCTGAATAAACAAAAAAAAATGTTATTGTGAACTCTTAAGATCCGTTAAGTATGTTTGCAGATGTTCCAAATATCGTTTTAAGGTTGGAGTTAAGTGTATGAGATGGGTGGAAAAATGCTTTGTAATGCCTTTTCGGGTTGGAAAATGTATTTACAAGTATATGTTTTGAAATAAACGTTATTATTATTATTATATGTAGGGGTTGCTTTCAGCTTATCATAATCTGCTCCTTAATCTCTAACAACTCCAACTTTAAAATTTCAATTATGAAGATACCCCTCTCGAGAAGATGTCATCTCGTTTTAAAACTTTCATTGCGCCGATTTCAAGTCGAAATGTGGTTAATAAATAATGAAAATATAAACAAAAATGTTTATAACAGTTGTTCAAAGTAACCACCATTCTGTAAATAAATTGAAAATGATAATATGATATCTTTGCATATCTATAGAGTCCGTTTGTCCAAATTTGTGGTTAATTATACTCACGATTGACTGTATATTTTTTATAGAAATAAACATTGTTAAATATATCCCAACCACGAGCTAACTTCTAAATTGTATACACTTTCCTAATGTATTATTAATCTGAAACTATTATTAGTAACTGTTTAGACATCATCATCATGAGGTCATCAGTCCTAAGACTGGTTGGACGCTAACCTCCAGCTTCTCCTATCTTGTGCTAACCTACGCTTTTCGCTAATTGTGCTACAACCTACATCCCTAACTATTTGCGAGCAGTAGTCTAATCTAGGCCTACTTCTGCCTTTCTTCACTCCTATTTCTGCCTCCAAAATATCGCGGACTATTCCCCCATGTCTCAGCAAGTGGCCTACCATTCTATCTCTTCTCTTCTTTAAGTTTTTCCACATACTCCTTTTCTCGCCGACTTTCTCCAATACTTCTTCGTTTCTAACCCTATCAGTCCATGGTATTTTCATCATTCTTCGGTAACACCACATCTCAAAAGCTTCTAATTTCTTCCTACTTGCTTCCCCTACCGTCCAGGTTTCGCAACCGTATAGTGCCGTGCTCCATACATACGTTTTCAAAAATCTCTTCCTTGTTTCAAAGTTTATTACCCCCGAGCATAAAAGTGCTTTCTTTTTGTTAAAAGCTACTCGACCCTGCGCTATTCTTTGTTTTATATCTTTATCGCTTCTTCCATCCCAATTTATTTTACTTCCTAAATAAGTGAAGTCTTTAACTTCCTCCAATCTTTCATTATTTATTAGAATATTATATGAGATAAATTAATATTAAAAATTTGATTATTACATGGTTATTTTAAAGACGTTACTATTTTTCATGCGAATAGTTAACTATCGCTTTTCAACGTCACTTTCTATATGGAGCGTCCATATTATGTAAACGACAAAAAATAAAGACTCAGATTCACAAGCAGCGCTAACGACAACGGCGCCGCTTTGCATAAATGCCATTCTGTATGCTAAAAATCCCCCCGACTTAATAGCTGATAAATTCGGATCCGCGAGACCCTTCAAAAAAAAAAAAAGAGACAGATTAAATCACTTTACTTTCATTTCCAGCCGTATATTCTAACGATGTCGTTTGTTCGATAAAAGAATTTAGTGGAACGGCCGTAGGGCTCGTTAACGGCCTAAATCGCGGCCCGAAAAAAATGCCTACAAAACATAAAGGGCCTGGGTCACGAAGAGCCTATAAGCAAAAGTTATAAATCGAGATAAGCGGCTGTACATGGCGGAGAGATGTCGGTCGTATTTTGAATACCCTCATGCAAATGGCTTAAACGTCAAAATATTGCAGATACAATTAAACTATGGGGCTGCGTTAAAGGCGAGAAGATTGGATTGCACATTACTTGAAGACGTCTATGCATACTTTTATGATACACCTTTGTTTGTGGCTTTGAGGAAGCCTCGTTGTATTTCCCAATGACACTTCTAATATTTTTTTAGGAATTAGTTGAAAATATTCATGCCCATCCGACATAAACGGATCCCAGATCACCAATTTGGTTTTCGAGAAAAACATGTGACTATTGAGCAAATCCATCCATTGGTTAGTATCATAAAAGCTATTGCTTTGTCGCCTTTCTAGATAGCGCACAGGCATTCGACATAGTATGGTATGACGGCCTACTTTACAAATTCAAAGTGCACTACCTCACGTCCTTTCAGGATTTAAAATTCCCCCTATCAGAAAAACATATTCAAGTAAAATACAAAGATGAACAATTGTCAACAACACGAGAAATTAAATCTGGTGTGCCACAAGGAAGTGTGCGTGGCCCTGTATTATAGAAACATTTATGTTTGATGATTATGGTTGATATGTATATCAACTACAACCACATGCAGATAATACAATTCTATTAGCAACCGACGGCAACCTTAACTTAGGATACTCATTGGCTCAACTCTAAACATCCCTAGACATTCTCTAATCAGGGTTAACAAGTGCAGGCTTGGAAACAACATGACGACGAAATGAAAACAACTTGGACTGCAGTTATAGTGTAAATCCATCAGTGTGAACTCAGCAGAACAACTTTGAAGAATGGAAAAATGCATAAGCTTATTATTTGCCGTTAATTAATCGTGAAAGTGATATTTTAACCGTTTTTGAATTTTAAAATATTTTGAGTGTTCTGCTAACGTCACATGAAGTTATCAGAATATCTATCGAAAAAATTATAAGTATATAGGAAATTGCCGCTTTTTAACCGTAAATAAATGGTATAAACGAAATATGAAAAAAAATCAATATTAGTAAAATAACTCAAAATTGGAAGTAACGAAAGAAAATTGATAATTTACATCTTCACAAAAGACCACAAGATGAATTAATTAAGATTAATAGCTGCTCTGCTAAGTTACAAGGAACAGAATTCAAAAATCTGAAAAAAATTGCAAAATGTGACCCGGCGATTTCGAAGATGTTACGATTAATTAGAAGAAGGCAAATTAATAAATTCCTGAACGAAAACTGACCCCCATAAGATATTTTAAAATGAGAGTAATGGCTGTTCTGCTAAGTTCTCAGGGGAAAAATCCAAAAAACAGAATAAAAAATTGCAAAATTACACGGCAAATTCGAAGACATCGCGATTAATTACGAGAACGAGAACGGTAAATTTCTGTAGGAAAACTGAGCTGTAAAAGTCATGCCACACGTGTAACTCTAGCCAGGAGTAACAAGCTCACGTTGAAAATGGGTGCCGGGTCATACTGGTATCTGAAGCAACGACAAGGTGAACAAGCTAGTCAGGAAAGGAATTGAGAGGGGCTTAATGAGACCTGAATCAGCGATCAGCATTGCACATTGTCTCGGCAAGAGGATAATCCGAGAATGGCTGGAGATTAAAAGACTCAATTACTAACAAAACATGCAGGGATGCAGACAGGCTAAGCTGGTGCTGGGTTTGATGAGTAGCAAAAACTGGGCGGCAAAGCTACTGAAGTTTGATAGATTGTCCAGAAACTCACGCGGTTGTTAACAGGACACTATCATCTTAACCACCTTCTTAGGAAGATTGATTTGAGTGCCAGCAAGGATCAGATGGTGTAGAGGAGAGGTGGAAACCTCTGAACATCTGCTATGTCAGTGTCCTGCTCTGGCATTGTGTAGGCTCTTTTTCTTGGACCTAAGCGAGCTGCGGATCATCTGGAAGGGATATTGAGCTTTTGGAAAGGTCCAATTTGCACTTCAGCGTTGATTGCTTTACGGGGAGGTACAATGGACGGTAGTATTGCAGGGATTCGTGGCCCTTCCAAGTTATTTGCAATAAAACCAATCTTTAGCCATTTATTTTTCAACTAAAACACGAAACTGTATTATGGAAATTTGGCAATAGTGGATGCTGTACATCTGATGTAACATATCGTGGGTACACTGGGTTCAACAAATCGGTGGCTTCCAAAATGTTGAGCAAATACTTCTAAACATTAAAAATTCTGTTAAATAAAATGCGTTAATAATGATGATATTAAAAAAGGATCTTCATTATATTCATTTATTATGCAGAGAGATTAAGTGGTCAAAATATATGTACAACTCGAAGATTCACCTTGTATATTTATACAGTTACCAACCGGTTAGAACCATCGTCGTCGAAGTGCCGCTCATGAGAAAACTAAACCTACAGCGAACACCAAATCATTGAACAAACAATCCTCTCAATTATCGTCTTCGTTACACGGTATTAAAGACCATCATAATAACTATGAATAATAATTGCGCAGCGCATTGACTTAATGAAGTTACAACATTGCGCAACTGTCAGTCGTAAACGCTTAGGAGCCTACAGTTAAACACTCGAAATTACCATAAACGAAATAAAAAATCATTACTAAAATACGATGAGCAAATTAATTTTTCGGTATGGCGCCGCCATGGGACTCTTCGTTTTCTCCTGCAGAGAGAACGTCGGCTTGTTTGGGCAAGTAAGAACGGAGCGGCTGGTAAACCTCTTGACTGTATTAACACGTCAAACATTATCTGGAAGCCACAACAAACAGGGCAGCGTTGTTTGCATGCCTCTTACTATATACCAAGAATGCCAATATCACCTCCAGCCATTTTAGAAATTTAACGTTGTCAAAGACAATCGGGGTTTTACCTGCTTCTAGGAATTTGTCGCAGTAAGATTTCTGTCGCTCTGCTCCTTCCACGTTATTAAATTGCTGAAATAATTGTGGAGGGAAATTTGGGAAGATCTAAATTATTATGTGCAGAATTTTCAGCGAAAGCTAATTGTTCGGTTTTCATTCCATATATTGTGCTGATGTATATATTTTTTATAATATATATATGCTTGTTTAATAATAATGATATTATTTTATATACTTACTTTTTTATTAAGTTTTTCTTTTACGCTCCGTTACTAGCTCTATTTTTTTTTTTTTTTTGAGATAAGATTCTTAATCACAGTAGTCGGTACCAAGCCAAAGACAGTCATCATACATCATAGCAAACATATCATTTAAAGAAATTATTTTAAATTTTATACATTTATTTAATGTTCAAATGTTAAAATTGAAATTTGAGCATGTAATTAATATTTCTTGGTTTCTTGATATCAATTAATACTAAATAAAGGTGAATTATCAAATTTTCTAGTATTACCTATTTGTACTTTCTTTTATCCTTAACACTAACTCTTTACCTTCCTATTAACTGTTAAATGTTATCATAATCTGTATCTAAATTTCAATAGGTAGGTATAGAGTGTTGCCTATTCTAACATTTATATTTTAAATTCATACAGTAACTTACTTTTCTTACTACTAAAATTCTCCAATTAAGTGTTCTATGATCTGTGATCTGTGAATGTTTATAGATTATTATCGATTTATCGTCCTTAATATTACCTCACTGTTTTAAGCAGTCCTTTTTACGCACTTATTTTAATGTTTTTTAACTGGGTAAGTCTCGTTTTATTACATATGTTTAATCTGATATAGGAAAGTATCTTTTATATAATGAACCTCTTTTTTAGGTTAGGTAACGTTAATTTGATCGTACGAATTTATTATTCAATTATATGTTATTTGGTACCTTTTTCCATTATTGTGGGCCCCTCTAAGACCTTTAGGGTTCCTCTGGTATGACTTTCGGCCATTGTTGATGAAATCTGAGTGAACAATTGGCTGGCACTGGGATAACTTATTCGACTTCATTCTTGGTAGGTATTTTATTATATTTTATGCTTTAACACCTTTAATTATACCTTTTCTTCAAACTTTGTTATAATTCTTTTAGCAATGCGGCGACGGTGTCCCCAAAAGCTGGTTTTTCACTCTTGTATCAACAACCTTCTTTTGTTTTCCTTAGATACCTCCTAAACTGTAATGTTTCTTTCGCATATCTTTTCAGTAGCACTTTCTTTTTACACACACTTTATTTTAATTACGCACTTTTAACTCTTACTAATTATTATACAATATTCAGTCATATATAATTTACAATTCTATATGTCGTATTTTGAATTATTACCTTCATTTTAGTATTATATTGCAATAATTTTATGTATTATGTGTATTAGTCTTTATTCTGTCACATTTTGACATTTAATTCAAAATTGCAATTATAACTTTAACTTTGAATGTTAATTTTAAAGTTATTTTATGCTTTCCAGATTTGATATTTTTAGCGATAGATAAAATGAAATATCTTAATTATTTTAATATGCATGTCTCTACATTTCTCATGGTTAATTTTTTGCAATTTGCAATCTTATGCTTCACGTTATCGTTCTTTTAGCCAAAAATTTGCTCAGATTAATTTTAATTTAAAAATTTCTACTTTATTTAATATCATGAACTTATTAAACATTTAATAATGGGTATATTATTATATTATTCAAATTTCTATAATTACATTTGCTGTTTGCGTTTGATTTTACGTGTATTTATTCATTAGAAAGTTTGATTATGTCTGTTTAGTAGCGTTTTATTGTTTATGTAATGTTTTTAATCATCTCAATATATCAATTTATGATTTACAATTAAATCCAGCTTTTTCTGTCATTCCTATCTCGTTTTTATAAAAACCAATAGATATATTAGACGGAAATAAGGCAGACGCTAAAATGATTCACTTTAAATCTAAAACTATTATTATTCATCATACTTCTGCATGAAAATCAATTTTGATCATCATTACCAATAGATGGAAATCGCCTTTCTTTGATAGATCATCTACGGAACCAGTCTCCCAATAATTGTTTTCAATTTGGCTCACTGTTGATTGGCTTGAGGATCTATCTGGGTACTTAGTGTTAAATGAAATACATACTTGCTGTGTTCGAACCTTGTCATCATACTCAATCATTATAAGAATTTAAATTCTAAGACAAACCGACAAACGCATTGTTATAAAGCCCAGGGCACAAATTTATAGGCAATAATTTTCAGAAATATCGTAACTTTTTCCCAATATCTCTCAAGGAACTGTGCCCAAAATGTATGCACAGTTTGGTCCGCCTCGAACCTTTGAACACCGAAAAATTAGATGTTGCTCTACGCGCACTTTCACTAAGTTGGCATCTTCAGGAGATGAACATCGTGCAACGTACAATCTTTCTGTTTATTCTAAGGACCTATATACACTGGTTAAAAACAACACTTTATACGAAGTTAAACACTCACATGATCATATAACATACTTTAAGAAAACTGTACTATTCATTTCATCGCTATTTGCTAAATAAAAACTCTCTTATCTTGCCGATAAACGGAACAGTCTACCTGAGCGTAGCCATAAAAACAAGCCAAGGTTATGTTTAGAGATTTTTTATTTGGCAAATAGCGATGAAACGATAGTACACATCATCATCACGCCCATTTCGTAAAATATTACTCGGTATTAAGCTCTTGCTTCCCAAAGACAGAACAAATCATTCATATTCGCCATTATCTCCCACACTCAAATTTACGGGATAAAAAAATCAACTCTTTTACAAGGTGGGCTCCAAGTGAGGTGTGAAATCAAAATAAAATACCTGTTAAGATTAACATCGACCAGCCCAAAAGGAGGGAGGATGATTTAACGAAAAGGAAAGGGCAAGCCATCAGATTAACATATTCTATGGGGTATAATGGAATATCGGTAAAATTATAAGATAAGACTTGGGGAGTCGAAATTGAATAAGTGAAAATCTACTTACGTAGGCTGGGAAAATATTTGCATTTCATAGCCGGGGACGTTGTATCAGTTTCACGCCACTTACCTGGAAAAAAAAGACAGTTTATAGAAAAAATATGTTAGTTTTCATTTCTTTCATGATGAATATTTAATTAGTTTTATTATATTAATAAATCCTTTGGATTATGCATAATAAACGGTTTTCACTTTTTATATTCCGCTAAATTGGACAGGTTAAGACATAAATGAATATTGTGAGCAATAATTTCGTCGTAATATTGCAAACATAATCTGGGGATTTACATAGTAATAAGCAATTACAATTTTCAACGGTCAATTAACAAATAACTTTATTATCACTTGCAAATATTTATTTTCTAATTTGAAAGCGGACTTATTAACAAGAAATGTAATAATTCAAATAATCCCTTCTACATTTTCGTTTTGTTCCCTTTTTGCTCTTATTTCGAAGTATTTAATTGAGCACTGGTAAAAGGATATTTACGCATAATTAACAAGATGGAGAAGGAATTCAGTAGTGGTACGTCAGTAATGTACAATTGCACATGAGATATACCGAGTGTGTAAAGGTTTACCGGGATAAATATATATATTTTTTGTATGGTTTGCATGTTCGAGTTGACCTTCACAAATAACCTCTACAATTTAATCTAACAGTTGTTCTGGGGGCGGACCAAAATTGGACCCAGGAGAAGGTATGTATCTGCTCGGATAGCAGGGCGGCGTTGGCAGCCCTGAATTCAGCAACGACAAAGTCGAAGCTGGCTATAATTGCTATGAAGCATTGAACCACTTGGCAGGGAAGGGACCGGTGGAACTCTTATGGATACCTGGGCATAGTGGCATTAAGGGAAATCTAATTGCAGATGACCTTGCCAGACTAGGGACCAGGGAAAACCTCTATGGACCAGAACCTGCAATGGGAATAAGTCGGAATCTGATCAGAGACCGCATCGATGGATGAGCAAGAGACCAGCACAATAAAAGATGGAGAGGAGTAACGGGTTGTCGAATAACCAAACTCTTCATCGAATACTCAGAGATTGAGAAATGGGCCCAAGAATTCATTAAATTGAACAGGCACAAAGCCAGAACTCTGGTGGGAATCATAACGGGCCACCATAGTAGCCTGAATGCATATAAGCACAAGCTGAGGCTGATTGATAGCCCAGCCTGCAGATACTGTAAAGAAGACGAGGAAACCTCGATTCATCTTCTTTACACCTGCCCCGCACTGGAGGAGAAGAGGTATCTTATATTAGGGACCCCTGTTATCCTAGAGGAGGCGAGGCTTAAGGCGGGGGACGTGCTAAATTCTTTTATGGGATAGCATTTTTGGATAATGACCCGGATAAGAGGGGATCGCCAAGGGACTACCCATGCGATCAGTGGCTGATGAAACCCAAACCTAT
Source organism: Rosalia funebris (assembly GCA_037954035.1). Classification (NCBI taxonomy): domain Eukaryota; kingdom Metazoa; phylum Arthropoda; class Insecta; order Coleoptera; family Cerambycidae; genus Rosalia; species Rosalia funebris. The sequence goes on from JAZFAV010000015.1 coordinate 42,115,566, forward strand.
ATAATATAATAATAATATAATAATCTAACAGTTAAATTGTAGAGGTTATTTCAAAGTTGATATGATGTTGACTTTGTCAAATACATTGACATACACACAGGTAATGCTTAAGCTACCACAGAACATTTGTAGGATCATATGGTCAGATTAAGAGAGATGCTACGTTCTTTTCGACATCAAAATCTAACTGTGTTGCATTGTTAAAACTGTTAAGTAGTAAATCCCATCAGAATTACTCATCAAGGCTCATTGTCGGCTCAATATTTTTTGAAGAGATGTATTGTTTATATAGAAATAATTATCATGCAAGCGTAAGATGATTTTTGAGGAATTATAGTGGTTTTGTTTGTCTTTGTTCATTTAGAATGAGACAATTTGGTCAGTACAATACAAAGTTTTACTACGCAGAGGGTAATATTCAAACTACAGAAATAAGAAGTTTATACTCCAACCCATCTGCAAATGCCTTATATAATAAGGACTAAAAAAATTAGATCAAAACAGCTATTCTCCTGGCTATATGCCAAAATGCTGAGCGCTGAATTACATGACAAAATTTGCCGTATTTTGTCTAATAGAGTTAGACAGAGTATAATCTCCTTATTTCTGTAGATAATTTGTTCCGAGCAATATATAAAACACCGCGATGCGATGTGGCTACATATCAACGGTGACTATACTCTTTTACACTATAGTCACTGTTGGTATATAGCCACATCGTGGTACTTGAATTAATTTAATTAACTCAGTTTTAACTTTTACAGACTCCTTTAAATACCATCGTTTTAATATAGTATTCAGATAATTCCTCAGAATATCTACAAAATCGACCTTATCAGTGATTATTTCCTAGCCAAATAAACAAATATTTACCTTTTTGGCGACATTTTTAACAATAATAATCAATGTTTGCCATTCATGTGTCACCTATCAATCAACAGGTGTATCACACGGTGCTAAACAGTATCACATGTTTCCATCTACTTCGCCCATATATTTTATATAAATATTTCGGCAATCACTTCTTTTTATTTTTATTTTTATCTGTCTGGCCTTTGATTGTGCTACCAGTATTAGCTTTTTGTTAGACCAAAATTTACACATAAGGCACTTTTGCATGAGCATTGATTTACTAGTGCCGGGTCCATAAATTGGTGACAGTTATTCTAGGATTGAAGTATGAGGACATATTCCTAGTAAATCAGGACAATATGCTTACCGGCTAAGCTTAGTTTCAGCAAAAATTAACTATTCACCAGAAGTTGCGAATTGACATATACTCACTCTTACGTATTCGATATACTCACAAGGTACTCACATTGCAACCATTTCAGCCACAAGTCTAGGTTTCAGGTAGCCGCAAGGTTGCATACATTATTTTGTCTAAAATGATGGTAAAAAAGATTAATTTGCTCAATAAGTGTCATAGATACACCTCTGTTCGCGTTGATTACACTCATTCATCCATCCGGAGTGATTCATAACCCAATTCGATTGTATGTTTATATTTTCTTTGCTTGTAATATAATAGTCAAATGTAAATAGGTGCTATGATCTTACTTGGTCGTGTGGCTTTTTGTGAAAACCAAAAGTATTACGTAGTATGTAGTGGTTACTACTGTAGCGTAAATAAGTATAGCAGGAGTTGCAAAGCGGGAGGCGCCTCTTCATCATCATGAGGTCATCAGTCCTAAGACTGGTTGGACGCTAATCTCCAGCTTCTCCTATCTTGTGCTAACCTACGCATTTCGCTAATTGTGCTACAACCTACATCCCTTACTATTTGCGAGCAGTAGTCTAATCTAGGCCTACCTCTGCCTTTCTTCACTCCTATTTCTGCCTCCAAAATATCGCGGACTATTCCCCCATGTCTCAGCAAGTGGCCTACCATTCTACCTCTTCTATTCTTTATGTTCTTCCACATACTTCTCTTCTCGTCGACTTTCTCTAATACTTCTTCGTTTCTAACCCTATCAGTCCGCGGTATTTTCATCATTCTTCGGTAACACCACATCTCAAAAGATTCTAATTTTTTCCTACTTGCTTCCCCTATCGTCCAGGTTTCGCAACCGTATAGTGCCGTGCTCCATACATACGTTTTCAAAAATCTCTTCCTTGTTTCTAAGTTTATTACCCCCGAGCACAAAAGTGCTTTCTTTTTGTTAAAAGCTACTCGACCCTACGCCATTCTTTGTTTTATATCTTTATCGCTTCTTCCATCCCAATTTATTTTACTTCTTAAATAAGTGAAGTCTTTAACTTCCTCCAATCTTTCATTATTAATTTGTACTTTAGTTTTTGCTCTGCTCTCGCGCCCTCTGCACACTAACACTTTAGTTTTGTTTTTATTCACCCTCATTCCGTATTCCTCTGTCAACACTGCCTCCATTTCGTTCAACGCTGATTCCAATTCCTCTTTACTAGATGCTAACACTGCTATATCATCCGCGAATCTCAGCATTTTTAGTTTCTGTCCCTGTACTTCAATCCCCAAATCTTTTACCATATTAATCGCCTCTTCGATGTACAGATTAGAAATTAGTGGTGATAGCGTACATCCTTGTCTTACTCCTTTCCTAATACTTACTTCCCTTCTTTCCCCTTCTACTTCTATAACAGCAGTTTGCTCTTTGTATAGATTGTGTACTACTCTCCTATCTCTATACTTCATTCCCGCGCTCTTTAGTATCTCGAACATTTTTTCCCATCTTACATTATCAAAAGCTTTTTCTAAATCTACAAATCCTATATAAGCGTTCTTTCCCTTTTCTATTGTTTTCTCTAACATTACTCTTAGCGCCAGAATAGCTTCGCGAGTTCCCCTATTTCGCCTAAACCCGAATTGGTCTTCTCTTAGTATTTCCTCCGTTCTATTTTCTATCCTCTTCTGCACTATTCTGGTTAAGATTTTTGACGCGTAGGAAGGGGAGGCGCCTATTTATTATTATACTATTTCTTGTATAGACATCCGTTTCCATCTCCACTGAACCTACTAAGCACAGGGTAACACTACCCCAATTCGTGATTCATGGCCACCCCGCTTTTAAAATTGACCACGCTACTTTGTATCAACGTTACCACTGTTACACAATAAGAGTTTTCTACTTAAAATATCTTTTGATATAGCTATGATTTTTAGGGTAAGCTTTCTGCTAGCTGTTCTGAGGATTATAATGTGGTGGTTTCCTCTTGTCTTCCACATCGCAGTCGTGTGTGTCATAGCAACATACCAACCCCCACGGTTTCTGCCACTATGACTACTGATGACTACCCTAAACTATGACTACCCTAAATTAATGATGGCGTCTCCTGGGGCAAAAAACTCCGGAGGTAAAATAGTCCTCCGTTCGGATCTCCGGGTGAGGACTGTTCCGGGAGACGTGATCGAGTGCAATAATAGTAAGTGTAGCATTTCACGAGTCGGAGCGTGGAATGTCAGAAGCATGAGACAGGCAGGGAAGCTAGAAAATCTGAAGATAGAAATGGATAGGTTAGGATTAGATATAGTAGGTATAAGTGAGATGCGCTGGCCGGAAGTAGGAGATTTTTGGAGCGGTGACTATAGGGTAATACACACAGGATCGGTAAATGGAAACGCGGGAGTAAAGATCGTTATGCGGAAGAACGCAGGACAGTGTGTAGATAGCTACCTACAATACAGCGAGAGAGTAATGATGGTTAGGTTAGATTCGAAGGCAGTGGAAACAGTAATAGTGCAAGTATACATGCCTACTTCTAGCCATAGTGAGGAAGAGTTAGAAGCCGTTTATTCGGACATAGAGCAGGTAATAGGATTTGTGAAGGGTCATGAAAATTTAATAATAGTAGGAGATTTTAACGCAGTCGTAGGTGAGGGGAAAGAAGGAGAATTTGTAGGTCCTTATGGATTAGGAAACAGAAACGAGAGAGGTAGCAGACTGATAGAATTCTGTGAGAAGCACAAAATGGTAGTCGCGAACATATTGTTCAAGAATCACGTTAGGAGGCGGTACACATGGAAAATGCCAGGAGGGATAGACAGGTATCAGATAGACTACATTCTGGTTAGGAAGAGATTTAGAAATCAAGTAAAAGACTGTAAGAGTTATCCAGGAGCAGATGTAGACAGCGACCACAACTTGGTAGTCATGAAAGCTAGATTAAAGTTCAAAAATCTGAAAACCCGGAAGGATAAGAAACGTATAAATGTAGACATATTGAGGGATCAGAATATGAAACATAAGTTCCAGGATAAAACAGATCAATTAATAAATAAAACGAGTAAGGACGAAATCAAGAACGCTGAAACTGAGTGGGAGGGTATCAAGAATAGTCTAGCTTCCGCGGCTACGGACGCTTTAGGACACGATAAAAGGGAAGCTAGGAAGCCCTGGATAACGGACGAAATCTTAAACTTAATGCAAAAGAGACGAGGCTACACAAACAGACGAGACGAAGAAGGACTGAAAACTTATAAGTCAATAAAGTGGGAAATCATTAGAAAATGTAGAAAAGCGAAAGAAAATGGATAGAGGATAAATGCAAAGAAGTAGAAGATAAGTTGCAAGTAGGTAAGACCGATGAGGCTTACAAAATAATTAAGAGGAACTTCAGGGATATAGGAACAATAAGTAGAAACGTTAGGAGTCAATCGGGGGACATACTGATCGGAAGAGAGGAGAAAGCGGATAGATGGAAGCAGTACTTAGGAAATTTATACGAGGGTCAGGAATTAGGAGAGATATTAGAGGAAGAATCTAGCATCGATAGGGGAGATGTAGGAAAACCTATATTGAGAGAGGAATTTGAAATAGCACTAAGGGGGCTAAAGAATAATAGAGCGCCGGGTGTAGATAAAATACAGGCGGAAATTTTGAAATGTGCGGGACAGAAAGTAGTAAATAGGATGTTTGAACTGGTAAAATACATATATGAAACGGGCGAGATGCCGGAGGATTATAAGAGGAACATTATCGTTACTATACCGAAAAAGAGAGGGGCCGACAAATGCGAGAACTTTAGAACGATCAGCCTAACTTCCCATGCGTCAAAAATCTTAACTAGAATAGTGCAGAAGAGGATGGAAAATAGAGCGGAGGAAATACTAGGAGAAGACCAATTCGGCTTTAGGCGAAATAGTTCCCCTATTTCGCCTAAAGCCGAAGCTATTCTGACGCTAAGAGTAATGTTAGAGAAAACAATAGAAAAAGGAAAGAACGCTTATATAGGATTTGTAGATTTAGAAAAAGCTTTTGATAACGTAAGATGGGAAAAAATGTTCGAGATACTAAAGAGCGCGGGAATCAAGTATAGAGATAGGAGAGTAGTACACAATCTATACAAAGAGCAAACTGCTGTTATAGAAGTAGAAGGGGAAAAAAGGGAAGTAGGTATTAGGAAAGGAGTAAGACAAGGATGTACGCTATCACCACTAATTTTTAATCTGTACATCGAAGAGGCGATTAATGTGGTAAAAGATAGAGTGGATTTCGGGATTAAAGTACAGGGACAGAAACTAAAAATGCTGAGATTCGCGGATGATATAGCAGTATTAGCATCTAGTAAGGAGGAATTAGAATCAGCATTGAACGAAATGGAGGCAGTGTTGACAGAGGAATACGGAATGAGGGTGAATAAAAACAAAACTAAAGTGTTAGTGTGCAGAGGGCGCGAGAGCAGAGCAAAAGCGAAAGTACAAATTAATAATGAAAGGTTGGAGGAAGTTAAAGACTTCACTTATTTAGGAAGTAAAATAAATTGGGATGGAAGAAGCGATAAAGACATAAAACAAAGAATAGCGCAGGGTCGAGTAGCTTTTAACAAAAAGAAAGCACTTTTATGCTCGGGGGTAATAAACTTAGAAACAAGGAAGAGATTTTTGAAAACATATGTATGGAGCACGGCACTATACGGCTGCGAAACCTGGACGGTAGGGGAAGCAAGTAGGAAGAAATTAGAAGCTTTTGAGATGTGGTGTTACCGAAGAATGATGAAAATACCATGGACTCATAGGGTTAGAAACGAAGAAGTATTGGAGAAAGTCGGCGAGAAAAGAAGTATGTGGAAAAACTTAAAGAAGAGAAGAGATAGAATGGTAGGCCACTTGCTGAGACATGGGGGAATAGTCCGCGATATTTTGGAGGCAGAAATAGGAGTGAAGAAAGGCAGAGGTAGGCCGAGATTAGGCTACTGCTCGCAAATAGTAAGGGATGTAGGTTGTAGCACAATTAGCGAAATGCGTAGGTTAGCACAAGATAGGAGAAGCTGGAGGGTAGCGTCCAACCAGTCTTAGGACTGATGACCTAATGATGATGATGATGATAGCTATGAGATAACAATAAGGGATATGAAAAGATATTCCCCAATCCTCCTTGACTTCTTAAGCTGCGTCCAAACATGCAACAAGGAAGCGTATCGTAACGCCGCCCCGTGACAATTTAAAGGGCTCACAGCGTGACATCGTAACGTCGTCGCGCAACATCCGAGCGTTTCGTAGCTTGTCGGTTTTTCAGCGTGACCACAAAGGGTTGTACCGCGGTGGTGTTACGCATCCCCGTTCCATGTCTGGACAGTACTACAACAAATACGATGGATGGAACGGCGTGGTGTTACGAACCTCTGTCACGCGTCGATGTCCTGTTGCGGAAGAAAAGTATGTGTCCTGCTGCGATATTTTGTCACGATGGTAAGTTACGCGTCGGCGTTACGATACGCTTCGGTATTGCATATTTGGACGCATCTTTAGACTGCAAATGGACAATATATAAGATTGAACATATCTTTGGGACATCCAGACATACAGTCGCACAAATATCTATTGAATATTTGCTCATATGAACTGAGGAAAGTAAGTGGAGATAGGAGATATACCGAATCAGCTTCATTCAACATTTCGAAGCGCGTGAAAGATACCCTTACTGAAGTTATCAATCGATGGAATTGGTCCTGGAGTATTACAAGTAAAACCAATGAATGCACTTTTACATCAACCGCAGTCGGCTTTCCTAATCCGACGTGTCCCTATGTTGCCCTACAACAGGCTATCGAATGCAAACGAACCGCAGAAATACCAACAACGTTGCTGTCACTCGCATACGGTTAACGTAAATAGAATCGAATACATCAGTGGAAGTATACTTCTTATTTGAGCGGATATAAGGCAGTTCGGTGCAGACACGGGCTAGTATATCACATACAGTGGCGACTGGCATAAATGGCAGATTTATATTTATCGGACTTTTCAATCGTAAAGATTTCGCGTGCAAGTGCATGGGCGGGTGCACTCGAGTACGGCCTGGGTCTTATTTATATTTTCACCTACACAGCCCGTACATCATGCTGTCAAAATTGTTCGTTATTTACCGGGTTCGGGGCTGCGAGAGAAACTCGTGTACGCAAGAACTTGCTGGGGCAGGAAAATGAATACGTGAAAGTGATATTTTATTGCAGATAACTACGAGTGGATGGGTTTTTTCCCATAAGGTCTGTTCATCAATACTTAGTTATTAAAATAGAAAGAAAAAAAAACAAACCATGAGACGATCAAAACTGATTTTTGTCATCTCCTGATTTGGTTGAATGAAATATGTGTCGCATATTGTGTAGCGGGTCAGTTTTTTGTGAAAAACTGATTATTTTATTTACATCGAAGGTTCAAAATTCAATCTTTAATAATCCAAAGATTGAATTTTGAGTCCGTAGCGGAAGCCCTGTACGTAGCTTTCCAAAGGATTTGCTGCTAACCTCCATACAATTTTGAATTCGATCTTTAGATTTCTGATGAAGCTGATAGGATGATCACTTGATTGAGCGAATTGTCAAGCCGAATTCGATAACAGCCATAGCTGTTATCCATAGCCATAACCCGAAGGAATTTCCTTAAATTCATAATTTTTTATCTGAAAATCTATATACCTTTTAAATCTTTACCACCAAATTAAGAAAAAAACTAACATAATACAGCAAAATTAATGAAAATAAATTGACCCAGAACTGCTATAAATTTCTGGATAAAAGAAGGCAATCCGGAAGAAATTATCCAGGAGAAATTGATTGTAGTCTATGGAAAATTCTGGTCCAAGAAGTTTTGATGGGGTAGGGAATTGATTTAGGATTATCCAAAAAGTAATGGAAGTGAAAATGAAGGAAATCTACAGAATTGAGGTGTATCTCCTCTTGACAAATCGATGAAGGGTTCTGTCATTGAAACTAAAGTACGAATATCAGAAATTACTCCTTCAAAGATAATCTCATAAGTCTGAACGATGAATAAAACATCAGAACTACAGATTCCAAAGTTTGTTCATCATGCAACAAACATTGAGCAGGCGGGAAACTTGCGAAAAAAGCTTGACTGACATCTTTAGCTCAGAACAAAGCCTTACTCTTTAAAATTATAACTAGGTATATGAAAAATGAAGAAAAATAGATATCTATCCACAAGGTAAAGAATTAATCAAGTACATGTACAGAGAACAAAGAGATTTGGACTACGAGCACCAAAAAAATAATGTATCAGAACTATGGATGCCAAGGTTTGTTCATGCTGGAACAAACATTGGGTAGGCGAGAAACTTGCCAAGAAGAAAGCTTGCCATGAACCCACAGAGTAAAAATGAATCGATGCACACAGAGCAGCAATATTTGGATCACGGGCACCAAAAAAGGCGAATATGTAATATACAATTGGAAAATTGATGGCTATAGCGATCCTGGATGTGGAACTGATTTTTACAATCGGATATAAGTAAAAAGATGTAAAAGTAACTGCAAATATTTATAAAGAATTAGTGAAAGAGTATTATGCAAATTTACTAACAGATTGTTTGCATGACGTAAGTTTATTTGAAAAACGCAGGAATAAGAGCGCGTGTGAGATAGAATTTTAATGGGATCTGTATAGAAAAGAAAAAAAAATAATTTAATTTCTTAGTATTAGATGTATTAACTTAAGTTAATACTTAGTATAAACCTAACATGGATTAAGTCAATTGCCCCTCGTATTTTGATAATAGTAAGCACAGTTGAATCTATACACACACAAGTGAATATTTATTAGTAGAGCAGGATAATGTTGCCGCGCGCCAGTGGCGTATGCGTCCTTTGCGATAATTGTTATTGGTTATAAATGTTATACTTACCCGAAAATTTAAAACACTCTACTTCGTATACTCCATAAATCCAATGGAGCGACGACTTCCTCAAATTAATGATGTTTAAGAGGGTAACTCTTAAACATCATTAACTTCGCTCCATTGGAATTATGGAGTATATGAAGTAGAACCATCACTGTTATCACCATTATGACTCTCAGGCACAGAATGACTTTTGTGAAACACTGACAACATCAAATATGTTTCCACAGGGTTCTCGTGGAAAGAGGTTCGTTTTGATGAAAAAATGTCTGTATATTTTGAAAAAGATCACTTAACATCTACTGACGTAATACAAGCATAGTTAAAATGCTCTCTGAACAGAGTTAAAGGATGTGTTGATACACCATTACAAATTTGTCTTAATCTGGCAAAATCAGAATATTTCGTTAACACATTATTAAATTTTTCTAAAACGTGAGAGGTTCTTGCGTCGTCATTTCAGCCTATAGTAAATTATTCACATCGTCCACTATTTGTAGTGGCATTTATCGGCAACGCACTATTTTCTAATCTTTGTATTGCGTCACGTAGTCCTTCATATTTGTTATGAATAACATAACAAAAGTCCTTAAATGCTGGTGTGTCAAGTAATGTAAGTAGTAAATGACAGGTAATTAACATGAGAAGTAGATCAAAAATAAACTCCTTTTTCCTTAGTAGGCCCTTTTTTATATCAATTTGTTCCGTACTATTTGTATGTCTTTTACAGTCTCTCTTGTCTCAACACAATAAATCTTTTTCATAAACTTTACACACTATTTTCGCCCCATCATACATCAAATCTGGAAAGTACTGAATAAACTTTTTTTCGCCTTTGACACTGTGGACATTTTTTGTAACGCACGCAAAAAACGCTGTACAAATGATTTATGTAATTAAGATCGCAAAAGTGATTTAGTTCTTTTGTAAAGCAGACGAACACAGTCTCAATGTTGGATACCTAGCACAAATCGAGTGTTTTGTGATACCTAGTTTGTTTACATCATGAATTCCGTGTCACGTGCTGGAGGCCCCCGCTACACCTTCCCATACCCAATCCACGGCACCGATTATCGAGCTCTATTTATTAAAAAGCCTGTGAAATCCTTTGTTTTTTGGTGTTTGATTACAATTGGAATAATAAACGGAAACATCATGTTCGTCTATAAACGTTACGTTGATAATCTTATAAATATTTACTATTCAGTTCCAATACCTGCCTGACAGAAACCTCTCCTAAGAAAGACCAAACTCAGGGTGAAATCTTTCATCTACGGTTGACCACACACAAGTGACCGTCCGCCTAGAATTTCCACCCCCTAAACACGTGGCGAATGGACACAGATAACAGTAAATTTTCCTTTTATCAGCCCGTCTCACCTCTGCATTTCCATTTGGGATGATTCCGGACCGATGGACAGATACCGGACCGGACTCGTTATTTCCACGTGTTATAAATTACATTTCGTCGAACCGTAATGCATGCGCGATGTTCGAGGCGGTGAGTGACCCCATAAAATGGCGGTAGTTTGATATTATTAGGCGCTCCTATCGGAAATTGCCAATTAGGCCGTCGTCCCGTCCGTACGGAGCGCGGCCACCTTGACGCGACGCATCTGTGACGAGGGAGACTTGACGTAATGCCAAGGGTTCGATGTCGCAAGACGGGAAGTTTACGGAAATCCGCGCTATCTAGTCTGCAAGTATGTGCATCTTTAACCCTCCATCGGGCGCAGTCTGAATCCAGACACATTCGGGCGCAATGCATCTGAGAGATCCCATATTAAATCTTACACAATTTATATTTTAGTGAGATGGAGACTCAATTAAACTCTTATTTTAATTAATATAATAGAGAAATAAATATGTCACACTAGTTTTTAATCGCAATAATAAAATTTACATAAAGGAACTTATTTAATGTTATAAAACAATAAATTTGGAAGATTTTTATAGGAGAAACTATTGACATGTTTTTTCTGTTTTAAGGACAAAACACAAACATAAATTAGTATTGAACAATATCTTGAATACAGGAAACAAACCAACCTATTTTTTCATGTAAACGTCATAAAGCTATATACATATAATAAAAATATTGGACGCTAATTACAGAGAAAAGTTATAAGCAATTGCCTATTTTAATTGTAAATAATTATAAATCCTCTTCATCATTTTAGCATGTTCCCAATAAAAATAAACATCATATTGTTTATAACGATATTTAGTATAAACCAATAATTTTTAACACCCAAATGTGTTAATTTTGGATAATAATACCATAGAAAGACAGAATAAGTAAGTGTAGAGATCCCAAAAATATTACTAATTTAAATAATAAAAGAAATTAACAAAATATAAAAGTGAAAATAATGACGTAATTAGGCGCAATGCATGACAGATCCAGGTGGCCCATACAAGGCCACGGGATGCACTAAAAACAAATCGACATCATATAGAGGAGAGTGATTTGGAGCTAGAAAGCTTTGAGGTACTTTGAGTTAATATTCGTAATACATGCGAAAGAGCAAAGAAAAAAATGACTCCCAGATCGGCTGCGCCCGACGGAGGGTTAATTAACAAGGGATGTTGCTTAGGTATTATCCCGAATTTTTATTTAATATGATAATCCTCGTAGACAACCAATACGTTTTTGATACTATCTACGAGGGTGGGACGAAAATTTTCCGGCCTGAGCCAGAGATGGCGCCAACAGGTCTAACTTTTGACCCGTATTATTCAGTACTATCCCTGACTACCTTGTATAATAACTTAAGATCGATTGCTTTATTAGTATATGTTTGACAGCCTATTGAATGAAGACGTCTGGCTTGTCTACGTCAAAATGGAAAAATTGGAGAAGTGTGCGGTTATCAAATATTTATATTTGAAAGGCTTAAGACCACTTCAAATCAAACAAGAAATAGATTGAACACTGAAGGACTCTTCTCCATCATATTCAACAGTCAAACAGTAGGTTTCTGAATTAAAGGTCGCACAAGCACTGACGATGAACCACGCTCAAGGCGGCCCGTTGAGGTTACAACTGCCGAAATGATCGAGAAAATTCATAAAATTGTGGTAGAGGACCGCAAATTGAAAGTGGGTCTACGCAATATTTTACATCAAGATTTGACTCCTGGAAGTAAACAATAGTCAAAACAGCGGACTGGAACAGCTGAACCAACAACAAAAAAAGGCAAAAACAGTTTTATCAGCGAATAATATTATGGCGACTGCTTTTTAGAACTCAAAAGGTATTATCTTTATTGATTACCTCGAGGAGGGTAAAACCATCAATGGTGAATACTACGCAAATATGAGTTATTAAATCGTTTCAGTGACGAAGTGAAGGCAAAACGACCTCATTTGGCGAAGAAAAATACCTTTTCCTACCATGATAATGTACCCGCGTCATTGTAATGGCTGAATCAGCGAATTGAAGTTCGAATTGTTCTCATATCCAGCGTATTCACCAGATTTAACCCCCAGCGACCATCATCTGTTTTCTAATCTCAAAATATGGCTCGGAGGTAAAAGATTTGTGAGCAATAAGGAAGTCATCAATGCTGTAAATGTTGAAATAGGATTTCAATATATATTATTATTATATACAATATTTCTTGAATATAGGGTTTAATATTCTAGCGCAAAAACTCGGTAATCCTAACAAAATTGCGTTCATTAACGAGATTTCTCTCTGTATGTGTTTTGGAATATAATCTCACTACCTGTATATGTTCGCCTCTTAAGAAATCAGCATAGTATTGACCATTTTCAGGTTCGATTAAACCCTTGTATTCTAATGATATCTTGTCAGCAAACTCACTTAGATATAACAAGTATAACCGCACTTTTTTACATTATTCTTACGATTGCGATTTAGATTTTAAGAATTCATTTACTGTGACTGAACGAATTTCAATTCTTCATCAATACAACTTCTTACTCGTATAAGTGTACCAGTTTTAAAATAATAAATTTTCAGTACAAATAGAAACACATATCGACCAGAAATCATGAAACTTAGAAGCCCTCTGTTGGGTTAGCAGGTAAGTGCTACATTACATTTCCCGTTTCATCTAGATGTCTCTATAAATCAAAATGCCCTCATCTGTAATTTTATTTGTCAGCCAGCTAGTTCTACAAATCCAGTTAAATTAATTTCTCAATAATTTGAACAATTATCATTTCTTTTAGCCAGTTTGTTACTTTTCCGCACTCAACTATACTAGCGGAAAAGTAATGTAAACGTGTAAAGAAAAATGGGAAATTTTTTTTTCGTTTTTCGGTCTAAATATAAAAAAAAAAACTGTTTTAAAAAAATTTTGTCTGTGTGTGTCTTGTTGTCGTCGGCATTAAAATTTCTTGTTAGCATGATAACTCAACTAAATCATGTCGGATCGATCGGATTTTGACTGATTCTGATCGGGGACGTCTCCCAGATGACACTTATTGATTCTAAGTTAGATAGCACACACCACCTCCTCCCTTGGATCTAATTGAGAATTTTTTGGTTAGCACGATAACTCAACTAAATCGTGTCGGACTGATCGGGTCTTGACTAATTCTGGTCGAGGACGTCTCCCAGACGACACCTATTAATTTTGAGGTGGATAGGACACACCCCACCCTGTCCATGGATCATGAGAAAGAACGATGATGGACTATTTGAGAAATTTGTTTTGTTAATACGATAACTAAACTAAATCGTGTCGGATCGATCGGGTTTTGACTGATTCTGATCGGGAACGTCTCCCAGACGACATCTATTGCTTTTGAGGTGAATAGAATACATCCCACTCTGTTCATGGGTCATGAGAAAGCACGAGGGTGGACTATTTGAAAAAAGTAAAACTGTCGCATAAAACAGATATTCTGCATTTATGTGTTGACTTATTTTTTCTCGGCCACTCAATTTCGAGATGTTCTACGTTTTTAAAACTAAACCTTAAAACGGAAAAGTCCGTTTTAAGGTTTTAAAACTGTTTATTTACTTACATATTGAAGTTCTATATGTAAGTTGTAAATTATCCCTTCAATATTAGTCTACTAGTCTCTAGTGGTCGTAACAAACCATACAAAATAATAATGCATTTTCTCCGTTAGCCATTTGAACCGAACACTATTAGATGTCAATAGTTAATAACAAATTCAGGGGATTCACCTATACATTTACAGAGTATAGACGAATCTACAGTACCTTCACAGTAACGTGGATATTTGGCAATAGTGGACGCTGTACGTTTGATCACTTTGATCCAACTTGTAGCATGTAGGTAATTAGGTATATACTGGATACAATAAAATCAGTGGTTCTCAAAATTATTTATTAAATTAAAGTATTAAATACATTCATAAATTCAATAACTCCGTTAATAAGGATGATATTAAAAAATAGTTTTCACTATAATCATTTACTAGGTGGTTTAAGGGGAGGTTCTCATCAAACTCGACCAAAAAATCGATTTCTCTTACCTTTTTTGATACCTTATTATATGTAGAATATGTTCCTAAAACGATTTGGCCGAAAACATTTTTATAAAAAGGATATTGCATAATAATGGAAACCATCTTTTTACGAAAAATTACGCAAAAATAGAGTTCGCTCAGTAGAGCATATTTTATCCTAATATTTTTGAAATGCGCACCTATATTAACATTCTATGGTAAGTGTAGTTACCCCAAGTGCCACTATATGTCAGAGTATATGATATAATATTAGATAGTTTGCCTCTCTATACGTTAATGTCGATGGGTATAGCGTGTAGCGTCAGTCGAACACGCGTCTTTCTCGAAACCATGTTTTTTAAACTGGTGGGAACTGTAACTCGAAAACTAATTGACGGATTGTCTTGATTTTTTTTTAATTTAAAGTAAATTAAATTTATTGGAGCTTATACCTAAGAAAATATTGACTTCGCTGTTATATTTTTTTATACAACACTTTAAAGAGTGAAAAATCGGTGCCGAAAATTCCGCTACTTTGTTAATTTTCGAATTTTTTTTATTGGTATAAGCTCCAACAAATATCTTTTATAAATTTTTTTAAAATTTTGATTTCAAATGATTTTTACAAGTGCTAGAGTTCCTTCCCACCGATTGGACACCTTTTTTTGAGACGGTCACATTACCGAGCATATAACTAATTACCGTGTCAAATTTTTTTTATAATTTTTTTATACACCTGAATACTTGACAAATACATATGTATAAAAAATTTTGAGTACTATATTTACTTCCTTCTATGTCAGTAACATATAAGTCGGAAATCGAGAAAGGAACCACCAAGCCGCCAAGCGGTTATCAAAGTAGTATATGCTACTGACAGAGATCGTATCGATAAAGATGTATACGCCATAAAGTTTATTCGGCATTTGTCCTGAATCGGCGTACCATGTACGGCACTGATGAGAACTAATAAGTTCGAAACAGCTGTATGTCGTTCGGTTCCGATCCGGGACAAATGTCGAATTCTACCTGTGGCGGGTTTTATTTTTTGGATTCCTTCTATGAAAAAAAAAAATAAGAAAATCATATAATTTTTGGGTCGATCTTCCCATAATACATTTTTTAGACATTAAGTGGTTAAGATATATGTACAACTCAAAGAGTCATCTATAGAAATATCCTATTCTCATCGCTCGCAGAAAATTGCAACAATATAATAATCGGGCGAAATCCTCCTTTTATTGCGGCGATTTCATTTATCCGAAGTGATCCGCGGGAAACGTACGCGAGTAAAAAGGGGAATTTTTTAATGAAATCGTAAGCGCTTAAGTAATAACGCGAGGCGGCCGTAAAAGTGCACTACTGGTTCGACCTCGTCCGAACGGTAATGGAAAGCACTTTGCGACGGCGTTTTTTACTGCCTTTCATCAGCTCCCAAGAAAAACTTTATGATTGTATTTTACGGTAAAAGTGCTTACTGTGAGGGATTCGGTGTAATTGGAGCGGGTTTACTGGCTGCCTTCGTTCCAGATTTTTTTAAAATCGAAAAAGCGGGACGCAGTGAGGCGCTAACGGTGATTTTCTCGTGACGATCCAATTTATCAACCAGATTGTTTTCAAGATGTACAGAGCGTTCGATCACAAGCAATATCTTCATTGTCTGAGAATGTAGAGAAATTAAACAACGACCAGATTGAATGGCATAAAAAAAAACTTTTCTTAATTACAGATTTACGAGCCCTAACAACTATATACATATTGGGACAAAGCAAAATACTCGCATAATTCAGATATTCGACAGTTTATTTTTTCTATTTATTTTTATTTAAATTGAATACTGGCTAATTAGTAAATTAACAATAAATGAGGTCAATCAGCAACACAAAAAACAAAATAGTTATTTATAACAACCCTTATAATATGTAAGACTGATCAAAATGTGTGAAAACTAGTGACAACTAAATATGGAGACATAGTAAGAATTTTTATTTCTAATACGGAGTAACATCTCCCTTAAATTTTATCACCGCTCGAATTCGGTTGGGCATGAATCCAATAAGGATCTGCATTGTTCAGGGGTAAATCCATTCCATTTGGCTTTAAGTTCTGGTAATGTCCGTTGTGGGTTGTTCCTTAATGTCTGCTTCATTTTATGCCATATTGTTTCAATGACATTAAGGTCAGGACTGTTGGAAGGCAAAGAAAGAACATTTAGGTTGTGGTCTTCAAACCACTTTTTTGTGGTTTTGGCTGTATGACAGGCCGCCCCATCCTGCTGAAGAATGTAATTTTCGCCAACATTTAACTTCACAGTACTTGATAGTAGACTGTTTTGAAGTATTTGTTGATATTTCGCAGCATTCGCGCTACCATCAATAAATTCAAAGCATCTTAATCTTGAAGCTGCCATACAACCCCAAATCATCACTCCCTTAGGGAATTTTATTGTGCGTTTTAAGCAATCTTTATGGAAAACTTCATGTTTAGTGCGAATAACGAGTTTGCGGTTATCACCAATAGAAATGTCGAATTTCGATTCGTCGCTAAAAATTACGCTAGACCAAGACAGTTTAGATTTTGCCCATGTGAGTCTGGCTTGCTTTTGTTTAGCCGTTAACAGTGGCTTTTCCTTTGCCTATAAAAAAATAAATGTTTTTAAAATACACTTTTTAAATTGTTACCTGTAATTCAACCTTATAAAACTTTAGTCCACAGTTACGTATATAGCATCCACTTGCGACAACATTCCTTTGACAAACTTTGTCCAGTTTCGTGATTCCATTCAGTCGTAACTTGCCTTACTATACTTATTCGACCTTTCTTGCATATTTTTACTAATATTCTCTTATTCTTATCAGAAACTATTATTTGGCGACCCGGACTTCTACCTTTTTTATCTAGAATACTTCCGGTTTCTCCATAATGCTTAATTATATTCCACACTGTAGTTTTAGGAATATTAAGTTCATCCGCCACTTCGCGTATTGTTTTATTGCGGAAACAATTTTTAAGCACCAACTCACAATTTTTTGAACTTGTAGGGATACCGCGTACCATATTGTTTGACAAATTCAGTGATTCACCCAATATGATAAAAAATTAAATGCAAAATGAACTTCCATATCTTGTAATACCAGCAGCATTGTTTTCGCAGCCTACTTGCTTTATCTTGTTTCATTTTGGGCAGTCCCTTTATGTTGTCCCAGTATTTAGTTGTCACTAGTTTAAACATATTTTGATCACTCTTGCATGTTATACGGTTTTTATAAATACCTAAGTATTTTGATTTTTGTGTTGCTGATTGACCTCATTTATTGTTAATAGTGAATTAACATTTAATTAGTGAATTAAACAATATTAAATAAAAGAAAATAATTAGAAAAAATAAATTGTCAAATATCTGAAAGACGCGTGTATCTTGTTATGTCCCAATATATAGTTGTTAGGGCTCGTATCCCTCGCTGCTGGTTTAATCTCTGAAATAAACCACACCCAACATTTTTATTTTTATTTCTGTGGACCTAATTGGCCAATTATCGAACGCTTATTTCCTATCTATCTATTTGGTCAATTCCAATATATCTCCCCGATAATCCGATCCGGGACAAATGTCGAATACTACCTGTGGCGGGTTTTATTTTTTGAAACCTTATCTGGTCGTGCAGAAACACGATAAAGGGGTCAAGGATCGCTTCTGGGTATAATTCAATGCCTGACGGGGCTTTAGCCCGAGGAGTAGTTGTTTCCTAGAGCGATTATGTAATAGCTTCGCTATTCGGGAACTACTTTGATAGCCGCTTGGCGGCTTGGTGGTTCCTTTCTCGATTTCCGACTTATATGTTACTGACAGAGATCGTATCGATAAAGATGTATACGCCATAAAATTCATTCGGCATTTGTCCTGAATCGGCGTACCGTGTACGGCACTGATGAGAACTAACAAGTTCGAAACAGCTGTATGTCGTTCGGTTCCGATCCGGGACAAATGTCGAATACTACCTGTGGCGAGTTTTATTTTTTGAAACCTTATCTGATCGTGCAGAAACACGAGAAAGGGGTCGAGGATCGCTTCTGGGTATAATTCAATGCCTGACAGGGCTTTAGCCCGAGGAGTAGTTGTTTCCTAGAGCGATTATGTAATAGCTTTGCTATTCGGCAACTACTTTGATAGCCGCTTGGGGGCTTGGTGGTTCCTTTCTCGATTTCCGACTTATATGTTACTGACCAATATATCTATCAAATGATCAATAATGGTGTGTGCATTATAGACTAATTATGGAATTATCAGTTCACTTATTAGTCATTATTAAAGCGTCTATTTTGGCGAACTACAACACAGACGGACTAACAATCGATATGCTGCAGAAGGTTCGTTTCTATAGCCATCACACGTTAGATAGAGGTCTGTTCTGGGTTTGTTTTCGTTTCAGCGCCGTTTTCACTGTTTACGCAGCCTTCTGGATTTGAATGTTACTGTTTTTTTTTTGAACGTGAAAATTGCTATGCCACGAGATAAAAAATCCAGACCAGAATTACTGCAAACCTGGATTGATACTGACTCGGGGTTATTTGCGGACATGTGCACTAGAGGAAATGATCCATTTCGTAATATGTGTGAATGAATTAATTCATCTAAAAAAAGTAACGTAACAGCATATGGGAGAAGCTATGATTCGTCTAGCAGTCACAATAATGACGACATTATATTTTCCATGACCTCAGTCTTTTTGGCTAGTGATATCTGTTACATACTATGAAGAATCCCACACTACGCCAGTTTCTAGAAAAATATATCGACCGAAACTCCGTAATCCAACTACACTAAGAAACAGATATGTAGACTAGATATATGAGGATGTATTGCAAAATATTCGCAACCACATTGAAGAAAATGTGTACTTCATTATACCAACTGAGGCATACTGACATTCAGTAGAAACTTTTTTAATTAGCACGTTAAAATCTAACACTACAAGTAACAGCCATTTAGGGGCTTCTAAGATATTAGGCAGAATCAAGAAAAATAAATGTGTGGGCTGGGAAAAATAATAAATGGTAGGATTCCTTGAACGTTATTTTTTAATAATAACCTTCATGGTCCAACCTCGGTTCGGGAAATTTGGTTCCATCCTCGCCGACTCGAGATCTACATGAGGCCAGACATTTTGTAGTGTATCAAATTGTTACAGTCATAATACGTTTCCTTCAAAAGATCAGTTCAATTAAAACGGGGAATAAATGCCTCAGCCGTAATAACTTTTCATCATTCTCCGTATTTTTCATCATTCCTCGGCGGTCTATCAAAACGCGATTGCCCGCTATTCACCGAAAACTCAATCAAGCGCACGTCGGAGTTCGATAGGAATCGAAAGGAAAATCATATCACGGAAGAAACAGATATATCAGCAACAACTGACAGGGCGTAATATAATAACAGCGAAAACTAAACGGCAGAGATTAAGCTCGTGCAAAAACAAGTCATTCGTGTGAGAAAAAAAACTTTGATGTTCTGGACATAAAGGGAAGTAAAGGATTCCGCGTATCGCGAGCAGTCGGGGCGTAAACTGGAAAGATTACGACCCGATTATTGATAAATGTTGCAAAAAAATAATAGCCAGTAACTATAGACACTATATAAATACGATCTTTTGGATTTAGGTATGAATGGGAGTTGTCTATAATTAGTGCATTTAATCTGTTATTTAATCTAATCGATCTAATATCATAATTCCTAAAGCAAAGTTGATGTATGGTTTTACTCTGCAGTTACTAACACTTCGCTTTTTCATATTAAATGGACAACAGTTGGATTTTTTCTCTTTACTTTTCTTTTCAACATGTATTTACATAAAATACATAAAAGTATAAGAAAATGTTAAATGTAAAGTAATAAAGAAACTCGGTCTCCTGATTATTACAAGTGTTAACCCAAATGAAAAGAAATCAAGAAGGGTAAAGCTACAAATTTATTTGGCTATTATTTTTAGTTATATGTACTCACTTACAGTTGATACTATTAGTTTAACGAGTTCTTAAATTGAAATAAAATTTACCCGTACGTACTTTAATTTTCATACAATTTTGTAAAATTGCATTCAGGTGAAGAATAGTTCTGCATATTTATAGAAGATATATTAATATAAACTTAAAAACAAAACTTAAATATGATAAATTTAAACTCAAACAACAGAACATATTATAACCAAGCAAATATTGTTTGCATGTATCTCTTATTTACATAACCTAAATATTATCGAAGAAAAAAATACACTCACAAAGTAACCGCCAACTTGATAATTCTTATTATATCTCAAAAATGTGATCTCGAGGTTACATTAGATTTGATGTTTTATTAAATTTGATAATTATTAATTTATTACAATTTTTTACAACCAAAATAAAAATCTAATTAAACGAAATAATTTTTATCGTTTCACATTTTTAAGAACGACGTTGGATATTTTGGGAATTAAATCATAAATTATCAGGTCGTAAAAAAATTTCAAGGATATAAAGAAATTTATTTATTAACATTACAGTTACTTTACGATAATTATTTCCGTTACGTTTTATATTGGAATTTAAAACGTTTGTTTCTGTTAAAATATACCGGTTGTACACGATTTATTAAGGCGTTAGTTATTTCAGTCATTTATCAAGGCATTAAATATTTTGAATAACAAAAAAATTTTACCATTAAATTTGTATTAAAATAATCGTCATTACATTTCAATTAGGTCTTTAAAACGTTTCTATCGTTCCTATTATACCGATTTAGTATTCTAACGTATACCGGTTGTACTCAATTTTAGGCAATATATATTTTATTCATTTCAGAATATGTGTATACCATGAATTTCTTAAAAGGTATTGCAAGAATCTGGGAGGCTGCGAGAATAATTGCTCGACATAGGACTAATAGGATAGCATTTTGCTCCACGTCTACTCCATGGATGGGTGACCTATCCTATAAAGCTTTAAATTTTTGTAATACCAATAAAGAAGTTCTATCCCTTATCGTAATGACTTATTGGAATCGGAATAGACCGAGTAAATCAATAAAACGGCATATGTTCCTCTAGGTTATCTCTAACTACATCCTAAGTGTATTTAATGTATCTCAATTGATTACCCAATTATAGCGCGTTATCATAAGTACAAGTTTCTTTAATGTTACGATGGTCGTTATCTTAACAAATAACTCAATCGGTGAGAAGATTCTAATGGCAGTACGTTATCCAATACAATATAATGACAAACAGCTGACTTATATAAAAACATTGGGTCGATATTTGAAAAATATCCTAGCTTTATAATATAATAAATAAACAGTTTTAAAACCTTAAAGCGGACTTTTCCGCGCGTAGAATATCTCTATCTCGAAATTGAGTGGCCTAGATAAAATAAAAAATGAACACATAAATCCAGAATATGTGTTTTATGCCACAGTTTTACTTTTTTCAAATAGTCCACCATCGTGCTTTCTCATGACCCATGGACAGGGTAGGGTGTGTCCTATCCACCTCACAATCAATAGATGTCATCTGGTAGACGTCCCTAATCAGAATCAGTCGAAACCCAATTGATCCGACACGATTTACCTGAGTGATCGTGCTAACAAAAATGTTTTTCAAATAATCCACCATAATCCAACATAGTAGGGTGTGTTCTATCCACCTCAAAATCAATAGGTGTCATCTGGGAGACGTGCCCGATCAGAATCAGTCAAACCCCGATCGATCCGACATTATTTAGTTGAGTTATCGTGTTAACAAAAAACATTTCTCAAATAGTCCACCGTCGTGCTTTCTCATGACCCATGGACAGGGTGGGGTGTGTCCTATCCACCTCAAAATCAATAGGTGTCATCTGTGAGACGTTTCCGATCAGAATCAGTCAAAATCCGATCGATCCGACATGATTTAGTTGAGTTACCGTGCTAACAAGAAATTTTAATGCCGACGACAACGACACACAAATAAATTTTTTTTAAACTATTTTTTTTGTTTTTAGACCGAAAAACGAGAAATAAACGAAAACATCTTTTTTACCATTTTTCTTTACACGATTACATTACTTTTCCGCTAGTACAGTTGAGTGCGGAAAAGTAAAAAAAGTTTTATAACATTTTAAGATTTATCTAATTTATGACTTCTCCACCATTTTATTAAAGCAATATTATTACTATTATTATATTATTTATCGAAATCACTGAATATAATTTTAACATTTTACCTACTTGAAGTGATTTTTTGAAAATCTATTTTTCACAACAAATTCCTTAAACAGGCTGATTTTAGTTCCGGGGGACACTATTCAGATGCAAAACTTCTCCTCCTGGTTGGGACGGCTAGCCTTTCACCAATTATTTAGGGAATAATATCTTATATTGATGTGATTTTTGAAATGTCTCTGTAAAGATACCCAACACCCTGGGTCTAGAGTGACTTATTTTGGAGCTATTATTTTTAAATGTGCATCCTGGATATCTCAGAAAATAAGGCGACAATAAAATAGACAAAAATGCGACAAATGGCAGAGTAAATTTCACATCGTGTCAGATTAAAACAGGTAAAAACGGTTTACACTATTGCCGAGAATGTGGAAATTATTTTTATTTGAATAATGATTTTTCGCCCATGACATTTTTTATATTATTTTCGCTTTTTATGCCTTAGATATACTACAAGGCTACATAAAACTTTACGCTTTTACTTCTCAAAAAATCACAAAATTGTAAATTACGGTTAGAATTACTCGTACTATTCAACTAACGTATCACATAGTAGATCGTCCCATTTTAGATTTCAAAGGATGGTCGAAGTTATGCATCTAAATTTACAATATTTATATATACCCATGAAATAAAAATTGGCTTGTTTCAGGAGTTTCTCCTTGAGAAAATAAGAAACGATTTATTTATAATTGTTCCTTTTAAAAAAAATCCTCTTTATTTTGTAACAAATATCCGATAAGCAATATATTTTCTAATAAATTTACTGTTTCATCAAAAACCGTTAACTTTTGAAACAACAATTTGAAACTGCTTTTAATTTTATTAAAATTAAAATTTCAAAGACAATAAAATTATAACGCTTTTCTCGTGCCCTTGTCATCAGAGATGGTATTTATTTTTCCCATATTATTCAAAATAAACAGTTCAAATAAGGACCACTCAGTATATTTTCGAGTTCCGTTTTAAAAGAGGTTACATCTTACACCGCATTTAAACTAGTTTTTCTAAGGCCATTAATCCAAAATGACATTGAAAATGGGCATTGTATTGCATTTTATTAAATTGTAACATAAATGTATTAATTATCTATAATAAATCGTTTTTATAATGAGTACTTAAAACAACGTGTTAAATATTGCATAATTCTTTTTATATCATGTATTATATAAGAACATCATAAATACGAATAAACTGTGATAGTAAATTCTAGATAGAACATTAAATTAAAATTATGGCGAATGCGCCAATGTTGGTCAAAGCGATGGCTACATGTGTTATATTGAACGTCAGTTGGTTAAGTGGAGGCAGATTACCAACCCTATTTTAGCTTTATGTTGCAGAAAATTGCATATTCTGTACTAGTAAATGCACTTCTCCAATACTTTCTTGGTTATTTGCTGCCATTTCAAGGTTTTAATGTGTAACAAACAGATTTATCATTGCGATTATTTGAAATGCTGTCCTGTAGTTATAATTTAATTTTGTTTCTGTATAAATTATTCCTGTGTAACGGTTGACTATAGATGGTCTTTTCTTATTTTTTCACTTAATTAATTTCTTCACTCTTGATTGACTATTGGATATTTCATTAAATTATTATTAAGTAGAGTGATTTGTTGTAGCATTTAAAATAATAATGGTGGGCTTATGAGAGAGGAGCTGGCAATGAGAGATATTTAGTTATTATACATGCTCCATAAAATACAGTGTGGTCTATAAATAACAATATTTTTTGTAACTTATAGACGAAACAAAACAATTTTTTTTAATAAAATTTTCATACACATCAATTTTTAATTCTATCATAATATAACATTTGAGCAGAATTTTATACCTCTCCTCTCAACCCCTTGCAATGAATTACCCCTTCATTGGTTTAACTGGAATGAGGTTGGTTGCGTTTGTGTGTGAAAAATAGACCTCTACATTCTTTGCGCCTTAGTAGCGTATAATCTTTATAGAGGGAAAGATAAGGTATATATTTTTAATGTGTATTTTTATTTAACAAGGGAGTGAATTTCTAAGCTACATGGATACACACTACACACTCTCTGTCAACATTCTCATTTTTTTCACGGATTTTCAGCAACTCCTTTATTGGAAATATTTTCAATACACCAATAAATATAACGCACGTGTTTCTTCGCCGTAACTTTTCTCCCAAAAGTGATCTTTCCGCTACTCTCCCGAACAGGTTTCATAAAAGAGTCGATTCGGAAAGTTAAGCAATATAAATTTTCTTTTTTATATAGGCCGGGGAATTGCCCCGTTTAGGTGTATTTAATGTGAGAGTAAAGTTAAGTTATGGCCGGGCGGAAAATCTTTATGAGACATAAAAGTTAGAAGAGAAAGAAGAAATGGGGGTTTTTATATTATATTAAGGTAATTAATTATACTGAAAAGAAATCTGTAACGAAATGGGTCGGCATAGGCTGTAAGATAGATTAAATGTTAAAATAAATAATTTATTGCAACATAGTTAACTACCTATCGAAAATAGGTTTAATGACATCTTATATGAAGGTTATATAAAAGTATGGTTATCTGAAAATATTTAAAATAAATACAATTTTATTGGCAAATAAGACTGAGAAAATAGGAGAGAGGAAGTATACGACTTGCAACTATCCTTAAATGTACGAGGTATGGCTAGAAAAAAACCGGAGTGATTATTTTGTCTCTAAATGGCAACAGGGTCACGCTTCAACGATGCATGGCAATGTGAGTGATATTTCCCCCATCCACCACTAAAATTTCAAGGTCGTAGGTTGTTTTGTTTGTTCGCAAGATAAAACTGTACTACAGTGTGCATTCGTGCTTCGTCGATGAACATTTGCGATGACCTTTTGAAGACCATTAAAAGGAAACCTAGGTTTTTGGAGAGAGTGATAACGTGTGACGAGTCATGGTTTTTTACCCACGATCCAGACACAAAGCGGCAGTCGATGCTTTAAAAAGTCCTAGTTCACCACGACAAAAAAAAAAGGCACGCATGAGCAAGTCAAAGTTCAAAGCGATGATAATTGTTTTTTTCGACATCAAAGGGATTGTGCATGTTGAATGGGTACCCGAAGGTCAAACTGTCAACCAAGAGTACTACAAAGAGGTGTTGAATACGCTTCGTGAACGGGTAAGAAGAAAACGGTCCGAATTGTGGAAAGATCGGTCCTGGGTTCTTCATCAAGACAACGCCCCTGCTCACAATACGCTCTCCGTCAAGACGTTTCTGGCCAACCATGTGATCCCCGTGTTAGAACATCCGCCCTACTCACCTGACTTGGCCCCGTGTAATTTTTTTTGTTTCCAAAAGTCAAATCTGCTTTAAAGGGAACAAGGTTTGCTACAGTAGAGGAGGTAGAAAAGAAAGCGACGGACGTCATGAAGCAGCTTTCAGAAAATTATTTTCAACACTGCTTTGAGCAGTGGAAAGGTCGCATGGAGCGATGTAGGGATCGAGGGGGGGAGTATATAGAGGGAGACAAAATTGTTGTAAAGAAAAAATAATTAATAAAATGTCTCACAGCACCAGTCCGATTGTTTTCTAGCCATACCTCGTATTATTTAGGATCGTAAAAGGTCAATAAAAAAAATGACAATACTATTTTTCGTCTACAACTGAATACTGAGTATTCGGAAAACAATACAGTTTTGGGAAAATTGCTATATTTTCCTTTAATGCACTGTGTATTGGTGTGGCAGCGAGGAAGGAACTGAAGCAGATCAATGAACTGGTAGTAAAGGGACCATGCAGGCCATACCAGTGGTAACATTGGAGGCTTTTACTCGCTTCCCCCATCCATCTATATTCTTAAGGAATATAGATGGATGGAGACAAGGTAAAGGAGACCTATGAACATGTGCTGTAGCAGTGTCCGGTTCTGGCAGTGTGTAATCACCTCGCGTTTAGGCCTTTTTTTTCTTGGATCCAAGAAAGCTAAGAATAATAGGCCTGAAGGGGCTATCGAGCTTTTGGAAGAAGGCCAAATACGTATTCTAGCACTGACTTATCCACGGAAAAATACAATGGGCGGTAGCATGAGTATTACAGAATTTCGTGAGACCCTTAATTTTTGATAATGTTTCGTTCTTTTAAAAAGTCGTCTCGCTGTCTGAAATATTGCCATTATTTAGCATGGAACGTACCAACTTTTTTAATAACACTGTTTATGTAATTATTTAATAAAATACTTACTTCCAAACCTTCCATCCTTACTTAATAAAATACTAATAACTAATACACGCCAAAAAACATTTTTATTATGAAAAAATACGTTTTTTTTTAATTTTAATCATTGTTTTTATATTATACATTAATTTCTTGATAGTTTTTACAATCAATTTCAATAATGCAAGATGGTGTCGAGTATAAAAAACATGTCGTTTACACAGAGATCTTCCAACGGTTAAAATGGTGACAGATTTTTACTACAATTAAAAGATAATCTCATAAATTTTTCCTTTAACATTTATTTACTTTCTATGGTTTTTATTTTATTAATAGAAAATATGCATTAGATTGAAATTCAAGAAGGCATAACTTAAAGTTGTGATTTTACTTTACTATACTGCATTTTTATATATCTTTTCCAATTTCGTTGTCAATTTTGTTTACCACTCATTTTGTCTATACGCCTAATAATTTACTTAATGGCATTGCATTAATGACAATTCCAAATACATGTCCAATATTTAAACTGGAATTATACTAGTGGCATCCCAAGATAAATATTTTTTACAATTTAAGCGTGTGATGATATTAAAAATAAACCAAATTCCGCTATCATCAACATTAAATATTCATACCGCTAACCGTATGAACAAAAACCAATACTATACTGTTTAATATGCAAATTAATTGATCAATAAAAGCTTATTAGCCATTAGGTTATAATAAATCGTTAGCTATAGTAAACAACGTGAATAATACAGTTGTGTACTACTTCACAAATACCATGCTCTTGCGTGTCTAAACTAAAAACAAACGCAATTTCTCTCCGAAGTAATTGTGACAGCTTTATTAGATAGGACAGGTATTCGAGGAAATGACCAATAAATACAGTAATAAAATAAATATGAAAACACTAAACTACCACTGAAAGTTAATAATGACAGTAAACTTGTCTCAGTAAATTAATCACCGATTAAATAGCGACTTATGTATGTAAGTACTACTTTTAGAACAAATCATACTGATAAGGTACCACTATTAATATATCTACGTTTTTACGTTTAGTACGAATAGAAACGTAGATATCGAAGTAGGCCCCTATCGCTTCAGATTATTCAGATTATTCAGATTATGTCAGCGGAAGTAACTCTTTCTAAAGATAAACACGATAACGCTACGTCTGTTTGCTCTGTAGACTATACGGTGTTTCTAGCGATTTCAATGTAAACCTCTCATAATCTGTTTTATCTGACAGATTACTTCCAAAAATTATTGACGTCATATCCAATGTAGCAACGAACAGGATGTACCTGATTTATCTAGATAGGTTATCGCGTGACGTAATATTTGGTTGCCCAGAAAAAAATTAAGGATAAACAGTTTTAAAACCTTAAATCGGATTTTTCCGCACGCAGAACATCCCTATTTTGAAATTGAGTGGCCGAGAAACAAATACCAACACATAAATGCAGAATATGTGTTTTATTCGACAGTTTTACTTTTTTCAAATAGTCCACTATCGTGCATTCTCATGACCCATGGACAGAGTGGGGTGTGTCCTATCCACCTCAAAATCAATAGATGTTGTCTGGTAGGCGTCCCTAATCAGAATCAGTCGAAACCCGATAGATCTGACACGAATTAATTGAGTGATCGTGCTAACAAAAAACATTTCTCAAATAATCCACCATTGTGCTTTCTTATGATCCATGAACATGGTAGTGTGTTCTATCCACCTCAAAATCAATAGGTGTCGTCTGGGAGACGTCCCCGATCAGAATCAGTCAAAATCCGATCGATCCGACACGATTTAGTTGAGTTATCGTGCTAACAAGAATAAATGTCAACGACGACACACACACACGGATTTTTTTTTTAAAACCATGTTTTTTTGTTTTTAGGCCGAAAAACGAAAAATAAAACCAAAAAAAAATTTGTTTTTTCAATTTTTCTTTACACGATTACATTACTTTTCCGGAGTGCGAAAAAGTAACAAGAAAATAAACAGTTTTAAAAACTTAAAACGGACTTTTCCGCATGTAGAACATCTCTATCTCGAAATTAAGTCGCCGAGAAAAAATAAACCAACACATAAATGCAGAATATGTGTTTTATGCGACAGTTTTACTTTTTTCAAATATGTAGTCCACCATCGTGCCTTCTCATGACCCATAGACAGGGTGGGGTGTCTCCTATCCACCTCAAAATCAATAGATGTCGTCTGGTAGAAGGCCTTAATCAGAATCAGTCGAAACCCAATCGATCCGACACGATTTAATTGAGTGATCGTGCTAACAAAAATAATTTCTCAAATAATCCACCATCGTGCTTTTTCATGACCCATGGACAGGGTGGGATGTGTCCTATCCACGTCAAAATCAATAGCTGTCGTCTGGGAGACGTCCCCGATCAGAGCCAGTCAAAACCCGATCGATCCGACACTTTTTAGTTGAGTTATCGTGTTAACAAAAAGAATTTCTCAAATAGTCCACCCTCCTGCTTTCTCATGACCCATGGATAGGGTGGGGTGTGTCCTATCCACCTCAAAATCAATAGGTGTCGTCTGGGAGACATCCCGGATCAGAATCAGTCAAAACCCGATCAATCCGACACGATTTAGTTAAGTTATCGTGCCAACAGGAATAAATACCGACGACAACGACACACACATACACGCGCACGCACACATACCAGTGGAAAAAAAAATTAGACAGTGTAAGTGATTCATCACAAGATTTTCAAGAACCATTTAGCCCTTCATGTCCTGCATTTAGTATGGGAGAAAGCAGTCGAAAGAGGCGGTATTGTTTAGAAAAATGTTCAGCTGTATAAAGCTAGGGCTGGAAGCAGATACCTTCGAGGTCAACTTTAGATCAGAAAAAAATAGAAACAGCGGGGCATGAAAGGGTAATTTGGCTGACGTCCAAACAGTTGATTCAAGACAGTCGAGTTTCAAGAAAATTCAACTGTTCAACATTTCACTGGCGAGGGATCAGAGTGAAGATCCTGATGGTCCAAAACAAAATCAAGGAAGTAGCTTAACAGATAGGTTTCCTTTCCGACTTTGAGGCAGAAATAGGGCACCACTGATCTGTATATCCCAAAGCGATGAAGATAAACACCCGGAAGAAATGTAATGCACGTCAGTCAGGGGCCTCAAGAAGAAGTGAGAGAAATAACCACGATCTCCCTTGGGTGGTTTTCATGATTTCCATCAAAATTTGACAATACACTAACAGCCCGATATATATTTGTACTTCAAAATATAAAAATTTTGTATCAAAATAAGTTGACAAGAGTACAACCACGCTAAGTAATGAACTTAGACCTGGAACGGAGCGGGAACGTTCAATACAGCACAAAAACAGTAATACTATCCGACACATTTCCACGACTATCCGAGAGATTACACGTTTCTCGACGCGCGTTTCGCCAACCATGTTGACATCATCAGCAGATGTTTAAACTGAGATTTAATCATCTCGTGATGACGCCAACTTGGTTGGCAAAATGCGTGTCGAGAAACGTTCAATCTTTCAGTGTTCGTGAAAAACTGGTCTGTTTTTTTTAACAGTAGACCAGAGTAAAAGCCCTACTTGGTTTTCTTATATTTACAGTTATTCAGAAAGATTATCATCTGGGTAACAGTGAAATGTTCTATGAGAATAAATCAGTATGTGCAATCCTCAACGTATTTTTTATGCTATTGCTTATTAATGTCACCTAATATCATTGGCCGTTGGATTTAGAGCAGCCGTTAGATCAATAAATTGTTAAACTCAAAACAGAGCCTAGTCATCAACTTCAGCCGCAACGGTCCATTTTTAGTACTAACGAATTTATTGTGGTAGGTTATAGTGTATATATAATTATATCAGTATCAATTCAGGACGTTTCACGTCGATATGGGAACACGCAAGTGGCCCTTACATCGGAATGCGTAAACAACCCTTGTCGTTTAGATAAGATTTATACTTAAGCCCAGAGTAGATAATAGTTTAATCAGTTTCTCACATGTATTATACGGTTTCACTTGTCATCTTTTTACTTTAATATAAACCTAAAGGAAAATAAACGTGTCTTTGTTAAAACTCAATCTTGCCAGTGTTTTTCTGATAAAAAAGGGAAAACTCGCGCGCGCACAGTATATAAAATAACGACCTAGAAACTATTAATTTTTTAAATAAATTGCTACGTCTCCGTAACAAGGAAACCAGGACAGACAAAAATTCATGATAAACTTCCCCCAATTCGAAAATTATGAACTGATCATGTCAAATTGTTCTAGATTGTACAAGCCGGGATCCTACACTACAATTGAACAACTGACGAACAACTGCTAGCCTTCCGGGGTCACTACACATTTAAAATGAATGAATATAGCTTCCAAATATGGGATCGAAATTGTTACGGTTTGCGTTGTTGGGACTAAATGCATGAGTATGATGAATGCTGAGCGTCATTTAGGAAAGTCAACCGAGATAAATGGAGAGCCTTTAGCTGATTACTTTGTGAAAGGTTAGCGAAACCATTACACAAAAGTAACCAAAATGTGACGCTGAATAATTGGCATCAAAAGCGCCTCAATTAACAACCAGAGTAGAAAGACCGGTATTGCAGAATTCGTTAATAAAAGTAAACATGGATTATATTTATTATAGATATGTAATGAACATCCTTCTGCCTCTCCTGTTTGGTACAAGACTCTTCTAATACTTTCAGAGCGCTAAGCATAGTACGATCATCCGGTCTACTTGTATTAATAATAAGGATGAAATCGTGATATGCAGTTCCGGGACAGCCTGGTGTACCTGAGAATAATTAGACGGCAATAATTCTGGAACTGATGTTTTTTGTTAAAAATACTTTCGTATTGTTAATTTCTATCCTACGCTATACTGTGTATTTTGTTAACATTAATTTTCTAATCCTCACTGATTTTTTACTACTATCTTCTTTTACGTACATTTAAACATTTGGATTATATATGATAGGCAGCAAATAATATCATATTGAATGCCTACTTTGACCAAACCCTACTTTCAAGTTCATTTAATATTGCTCTGAAACTATTCGTTACAGTTGAAATTACAGCCACAACACGGCGATTTGTTTCGGGGTTTCAGCACAAACTCCACTTTTTGTTCCTTCGAACCGGTGCTGCTTCTGGGTAGTGTGTTATTATATTTCGTCACGTTCCGTGGCGATAAATTTAATTTTATGCCGCTATTTTCAGTCGCGCTAATGTTGCTTCCAGCGAACTTGTTTTTTCAATTGTCGGGATTTTTGTAATGTAACCGCTACGAAAACAATTGCGAAGTTATCGCACGTGTAGAACCGCTTGCAATTGATACGGCAGGCAGCAAGGTCTTTGGTACATTCCAGAAGAGAGAGAAGTACATTACTGAGTACAGTACAGATCAGCTCATGAAAAATGTCACGAAATTTAATGTTAAGACTTCATTATCAAATATTTCTGATTACACATAGAGCAGTAAGTACTATGGCCATCAATCTACTTACTGAATAATAAAACTAGTCTATTCGCAGAGGGTACCAAAGATGTTAAGTGCTGGTTGCAGGCTCTGCTTAGCGTAGATATATATGTAGTAATATCACATGGGAAATATTCTACAAGAGAATTATCCGGTCTAATAAACTCCCGATATCCATCTACCCATCTGGTATTTGGCAGATAGATGGCCATAGTTCTATTCTATTTGTGCGCTCACTTCCTAAGTGGTAGATTAGCTCGCCTACCTTTTTCAGAACATCAGGTATCGAATACGCTGCCTTAACGATGATAAGGATAAAGTATATACGTAGCAATATACGTAGTTTTCTTTATGATGTCCCCATCGGGAATAAATTAGACAATAATTATTTTATAGTATATTTCCCCTGTTATCGAGAATTCAAGATTAGTAAATCGTTTAAGCTTTACTCCGTTTACTTCCAAATTAGACAAATCAACAATTGTGTATTATATGATGAAGTTTGATATCTGCAATTTAAGGTTTTACCTCACTTCATAGATATAATGAGCAGCAATACATAAATGGAATAATAGGATGGGTAGAGTGAAGTAGACCACGCTCATCGGATTTTAAGCTCATTGACTTTTTCCTTTCAGGCAATCTTAAATAAGAAGTTATGCATATGGCGAAACCATAATCGCCGTAAAAAGTTTTTCTTTTTTTTATTTTGGAGGGGTAAATCTTATGCATTATGTAAAAGGCACAAGGTGTCCCTACGTTTTTTTAATGTTTGAAAACACATTTTTCTAATATAACATCCGAATATACTTATGAAACGCTTTTTTTATAAAAATGATTTTGCCGTTTCCGGTTTCGTCGAAAATGACTTCATCAACCTTTAATTTCAAATAAAACACCCTGTATATTATGGTTTTTTGTTATCTACGTATTTTCTGACTGCAATAATACACTACCCTGCCAGAAGTAAATAGACACTATTTTATTAAGATTTATTTATTTAAAAAGACATAAGGTGTGTGGACAAAAGCTAACAATAGTATTTTCATACTTTGTTGATGTCTCTTTATTATGATACAGAGTTTTTATTATTTCCTGCATAGTATCTATTAAATAATTTTTTGCCCTTGTGGAATATTGCTCCATTCTTCCAACACCATCGTTTGCAATTCACGTTTGTTTGTTGGTTTTGAACTTCTTTTGCTAATATTCATTTGTAAAATATGCCAAACTTTTTCTATAGGATTCATATCCGGCGATTGGCCCGACCAAGGCAAAATAACAAGCTGTTCAGCTTTCCAACGAGCAGTCTTTTTAGCTCTATAGCACGGGGCACCATCTTCCATGAAAAGGTAGTCCCTTTTCTCAATATTTTGTTGGAATAGAAGTAAGAGGCCCTTCTTTAATATGTCAATATATTTTTGTGAATCAACTCTGCCATCCCAAAAAATGAATGTATGGTGGTCGACACCATATCAAATTGCACCTCAAACCATTACGCTTACTTGGCCTATTTTACAGTCTGCTGCAAAAACTTATCCTCTAGCTGCATAGCTGAACGCCTTCAAACCCACATTCTTCCACCATCATTAATTTGACAATAGCGCCATTCGTCAGAAAAAATTACATGTCTCCAAAACTGTTTGTCTTTTGTAATAATTTCATTTGACCACAGACATATCTTCGCTTTTTTGAAATTTAGTCAACAGAGGTTTCTTCTTAGCTACCCTTTTATAATGTCCAACACTGTGCAGGTATCGCTGAACAGTTTTAGTCAACAATTTTGAACTTTCAGCTATCTCCGTTACTGATTTTACTGGTGACTGCATAACATCACGAACAAGCGCTCGCTTCGTTCTCTCAGAGGGTCCAAGCCGACCCGTCCTTAGAGAAACACTTGTTTTTGCATGTCTTTGAAATTGTATAATGATACGGTTCACTGTTGATAAAGAAATACTTAGATAAGCATTTATGTCGCATTGAGATGCACCTCTTTCCTATTGACCAATTATACGTCCACGCGTAAAATCGTCTAATTCTCGAACACCAGCTGTACGAGGCATTGTTAACAACATTAACTGAACGTAACAATTCTGGCCCGATACGCTACAATTGGGTATTCATTAGTGACTGCGTAAATATTTCGTATGTATGTACTATCATAGGTGTCTATTTACTTCTGGCAGGGTAGTGTATAACATATAACATTTCAACAATCTTATCAACTGTTGGGGTTAATTTTATTTTTGAACCTAGAATGTCATGTTCTCACGTAATTACTTCTATCTTACTATAGCAACGTTAGAACAACGTCGTGTCGATCCAGTAATGTAGTGAACTACCCTCTGGCTTCTCATGCCAGAATCCTGGGTTCAACACCAAATTTTGATAAGAATTAGTCGGCATTTTTTTCTTCTAAAAGCCTACTCAATTTCCAGTTCTACTATGAGCTGAGCCAATCGCTTGGACCCGGCCTAGGTCGCCGGCCCGGAACGTGGGCTCGATTCCTACACCAGCCGTCTGTGTGTGTCCGTATGACTGCCCGAGGCTCGGTGGAAGAGTAACTCTGACTGAACTAAACCTCGCCCCAGTAAGAAGAGGCAATAAATAAATCAAGTCACGTCAAAAACATTCAATTGTTTGACCTACAAAAAAATAAAGGCAACTAAAAATTTATTGAAAAATTGAACAATACTGGATTATTTCTTATTAATTTGGTACTGTACTATATATTGTAGGTTTATATATAAATTTAAAAAACAAAAACGAATTCATAGCATTTAATAAACTGAAGTCAGTGATTAAAATCGATTATTCAGTAATTTTAGTTTTTATTTTGCAGCATGGATATTCATTTAATACAACAGTTAACAGTTTAGGCGAAATAGGGGAACTCGCGAAGCTATTCTGGCGCTAAGAGTAATGTTAGAGAAAACAATAGAAAAAGGAAAGAACGCTTATATAGGATTTGTAGATTTAGAAAAAGCTTTTGATAAAGTAAGATGGGAAAAAATGTTCGAGATACTAAAGAGCGCGGGAATGAAGTATAGAGATAGGAGAGTAGTACACAATCTATACAAAGAGCAAACTGCTGTTATAGAAGTAGAAGGGGAAAAAAGGGAAGTAGGTATTAGGAAAGGAGTAAGACAAGGATGTACGCTATCACCACTAATTTTTAATCTGTACATCGAAGAGGCGATTAATGTGGTAAAAGATAGAGTGGATTTCGGGATTAAAGTACAGGGACAGAAACTAAAAATGCTGAGATTCGCGGATGATATAGCAGTATTAGCATCTAGTAAGGAGGAACTAGAATCAGCATTGAACGAAATGGAGGCAGTGTTGACAGAGGAATACGGAATGAGGGTGAATAAAAACAAAACTAAAGTGTTAGTGTGCAGAGGGCGCGAGAGCAGAGCAAAAACGAAAGTACAAATTAATAATGAAAGATTGGAGGAAGTTAAAGACTTCACTTATTTAGGAAGTAAAATAAATTGGGATGGAAGAAGCGATAAAGACATAAAACAAAGAATAGCGCAGGGTCGAGTAGCGTTTAACAAAAAGAAAGCACTTTTATGCTCGGGGGTAATAAACTTAGAAACAAGGAAGAGATTTTTGAAAACATATGTATGGAGCACGGCACTTTACGGCTGCGAAACCTGGACGGTAGGGGAAGCAAGTAGGAAGAAATTAGAAGCTTTTGAGATGTGGTGTTACCGAAGAATGATGAAAATACCATGGACTGATAGGGTTAGAAACGAAGAAGTATTGGAGAAAGTCGGCGAGAAAAGGAGTATGTGGAAAAACTTAAAGAAGAGAAGAGATAGAATGGTAGGCCACTTGCTGAGACATGGGGGAATAGTCCGCGATATTTTGGAGGCAGAAATAGGAGTGAAGAAAGGCAGAGGTAGGCCTAGATTAGACTACTGCTCGCAAATAGTAAGGGATGTAGGTTGTAGCACAATTAGCGAAATGCGTAGGTTAGCACAAGATAGGAGAAGCTGGAGGTTAGCGTCCAACCAGTCTTAGGACTGATGACCTAATGATGACAACAGTTAACAATTATGAGCTATATTACTGTTCTTAATTAGTCAGTAACGGTAAACCGGTACATTAACTCTCATTTTAAAATTGAGAAGATCTTTTACAGGACGAAAAATTATACCTACCTAAACATCCGGCCGTCCCCTTTATAGTTTAACTAAGAAGATTATGTAAATTACTGCAGGCCTTATTTCAGTCGCTTAATTAAAGTAAGACACTTAAAATCTATCTGCCGCACGGCACCTCCTTAAATTTCTATTTAACGTCTCCAAAATAAACGTCTCAAATCCTCCGCCTTTTTTCTTAATCCGATTACAACTGTATGCAGCGTTTGATTAATATCAAGCTATTAGTCAGGAAGAGACGGTAAGATTATTATCGTGGAATATATTAAATATTCGGTATCTAGCTACCGTGAGTTGTTTATATGGATTTAATTTGGTTTGCATTTTTTTGCAAACGATTAAAAAATAGTTACGTAATGAATGATGCATACAGGGCGCATCATGGTGTAAGAATACGAGGGTGGATCAAATATAAACGAGACTTATTCTCGCGGTTTAAAAAA
This sequence comes from Rosalia funebris, assembly GCA_037954035.1. Classification (NCBI taxonomy): domain Eukaryota; kingdom Metazoa; phylum Arthropoda; class Insecta; order Coleoptera; family Cerambycidae; genus Rosalia; species Rosalia funebris. The sequence continues at coordinate 42,152,641 of JAZFAV010000015.1, forward strand.
TGATGGCAGAGAGACACTTTAAGGTCTCCTGGGGGAACACGTGAGAATGGGGGAGAGCCCGCGATCGGTCAAGGTTCACCTGTTTCTTAGTTCTAACCACATTCTCAGAAAAGGAAGTTCATTCGTCGGTGGTGCAACGAGTTATATATAAAATTTTTGGATTTTAATGGTGTAAAATCGGCCGAAATTCTGAATTCGAAGATTAACTTTATTTAGTTTCAAGAAAAGACACTTTCACGAGTCCAAGTGTTCGGGTGACACAAAAAAAGTTCGGTGAAGGCAGAGGAAAAGTCGAAAACCTGACCCATCAATGGCGCTCGCAGACGAGCATTACAGAAGCACATTTTGAAACCATCCGAAGGCTTATTAAGGAAGATCGTTGGCTTACAATAGCTTAAATCTCTCTAGAATTAGGCGTAAGTCAGAACAGCATACGAAAAATCATACAAACAACTTGAATGTTTGGAAAAGAGATGCCGTCGAGGTGGGCCCCTCGTCTTTTGAACCCGGACCAAAAAAAATACGTTCAGATGTTTGTTAATTCCTTCTCGAGCTTTATGGGAAGGAAAGTGAAGCTTTTTTGGACCGCATAGTCCCTTACGATGCATATGAGTGCACCATTTCAAGCTTGGATCCAAACCGACCAATATAGAGGCGAAAAGAGGCTGCGCCTGTAAAGCCCGAGACGCGTCTTATCGGCTGGCAAAGTTCTTGCGACAGTCTCTTTTTTTTTTCTTCATAATATTTTACTGCCAGACCTTTTACACGAACGTTATACCATTAACGCTGAATATTATTGCAAGCTACTCGATCACGCAGAGCAAGCTTATCGGCAAATAATCGAAAATTAGTTCGGAACGTGATTCGCCTTCATGGTAATGAAGCTTTAAATGGTTAAAACGTGCATAAGGCAGCTTTAATCATTAAAAAGTCAAACTACTACTATTAGCCCTTCATGCAACATCCCCCGACAGTTCCGATTTGTCACCATGTGATTTTCATCTGTTTCGATACCTAAAAGCATCCCCCAGAAATAAAAAATTCGACGATAATGGATCGGTAGAGATCCTTATGCACCAATAGCTGTCTTAGCGGCCCCCAGAACTTTTTATGGTCCATGGATAAAGAAATTGAAAACAATATGGGAATAATGCGTTTCCAAGAGGGGAAAATATGTAGAAAATAGCCAGCTATTAAATTGTATCAAGTAAAATAATTATAAATAAAAAAGTCTCGTTTATATTTCATCCACTTTCGTATACGATAGGAGCCTCGCAGAAAGTATTCAAGTTCCTACATTGATCCGGGGTAACGATGTCAATCGCTTTGAGTTGGTCTAGATTGCCAGCTCGGAATAGTCTGGGCGTGGGATCGATTCCCACATCAGTCAGTTGAGTATATCTGATTGTCCGGGTGTTAGTTGGGAGAACTCTGAGCTCAGTCTCGCCCTCGTAAAAATAAAAGTAAAAATTAAATAAAAAAAAAATAATCTAGCATAATTCAGATGCATAACTGATATTAAAAATCATGTAGGTCAAACCTGGTCCTGGATTTTAATTCAACTGTAGTTTTGGATGTATTGGTCCCACAGACAACGTGGCACATGGGTAAATTCCATGTTAACTGTACTTGTCAGTGCCGCAGCCTATTATGGTACCATTTAAAAACATGATTTTTTGAAGCAAAAACTATTTTGAAAAACTTTTGTCGTCATAGGATGAATGTTTTGAGACGACTTTAAATTTTTCTGACACTGCTGGCGGAGGGCGGTTAGAATTATTCCAGTGGGATATTATTTAGCACTCTAGATTGAAAAATAAAATAAATCCCCAAAAGACTTTTTGATTGAAATGTCACTACTTATGCAGTCTTAATAGATTCACAAAATTGTGTACTTTCCAAAAATATATATAATATACAGTGTTTTACACTTAAAAACTGGAAGTTGTTAGCACTTCCGGCGAAACGAAAGCGGTAAATAAACCTTTTATATATTAAAAAGTGACGTTTAATACGTCTATTAAACGTCATTCAAAGTCAACAAACGTCAAGTAAGTAAACGTCAACATGCGAAGTGTGAAAGAAAAATGTATTTTAAAGAATAAGAAGAAAAGGGAAGTGTACTAAGAGCCAGGGGCGTAGCGTACATGGATGCGAGTGATGCATCGTATCCCTTAAAAAATTGTCAAATCAATTGTTCAATCGATTTATTCAATTATTACAATTTTTTAATTATTTTAAACCGATCCCAAACATACATTATTTACTTTAAACGCTACCATCAACTTTGTTATTTCAAATCTGCCGTGAAGGTACCCGAAATTATTGGACCCGAGACTATTAGATGGGCGAAAAGGTCAGTGATCTTCCGCGGTCAGTAGTGGAACCTCGAGTGGGTGTTATTTCCGGACTCAATTATGCGATTATGTGAACGCATCTTGGCGTCTATCGCCATAACATAAGGAAGATTTAGAAGCGCTGTTTTAGGTAATTGTGGAAAATGAAAGTAAGGAATGGGATCGAGAAACCGTTATTTGTGCTAGAGGTCTTTTAACTTTATTGCGTGACTTTGTGTTTAATTTTTTCTCAGCAGTGTTTTCTGCAATATTCCCACATTTCGAGAGTCTGTTTAAAATTCTACAGACAAAAATATCAGATATTAGTTACTGCAAGAAAAAGATCGCCGATATCAAATCATATATTCAAAAAAATGAGAAACGAGTTTAGTGATATTTGGGACCGTATGGACAGATTTATGTTAGAAAATCAACCACCAAGTAAAATAATGCGTTTGGATTTAATTCCTGAAGAAGATAAGAAAAGCACCTACGCACAATTGTTTTATGAAATTTTGGACGTTATTACTTTGAACATTAGTGAACGGTTTAGTGAAATTTCTAAACTGAAATTCTTAAATCTAGATTCCACACAATTTACTTCATTCGTGAAACGTTATCCTGATGAACTTTTTTCTTCTTTAATAGATACATATGGAGCATTCTTTGACTCAAATCGTTTAAAAAGTGAACTTTAGGTGATTTACAGTGATCCCGATATGAAAACGAGCACTGTGTTTGAGCTTCACCAATATATTATGTCCCTTCAATTATCTTCTGTTTTCTCGGAGTCATCAAAATTGTGTGGTTTAATTTTTACTATTCATGCGACAAGCAGTTTCGCGGAAAGATCATTTTCATGTTTAAAGAGAATAAAAACTTATGTGCGAAATTCTCAAAAACAAGAAAGACTGTTAGCTTTGGCATTAATAAATATTGAAAGTGCTTTGTTAGAAGATATGAGATCGTCTCAAACATTTGAAGAAACAGTGATAGACGTTTTCGCTGGACAAACAAAAACCGAAGAATTGATATCTTCATTTTAAAAATTAGTATATATACCTCGGCATAATCATTTTAGGTTAGTGCCTTTTTTTTATTTTTACCATTTTCATATGGCCTACTATAGGTCCATCCGACTATATCTCTTCCCCTTATACATTTTTTTTATCAGTAATGAATTTTCTAAATTATGGTAGTATTGAAAAAAAATCCGAGGAATTTAAGAATCATCAGATGTTTTAAGGACGGTAGTACTTCAAAATCGGATTATGGCATTGCTAAAACGACCCCACCATTGCAGCAAATTAGACAGTTTATTTAGGAAAAATGCAATACACGCAAAATCTGACACTAAAGTGCACTTTCGAACCCGGACAATTACTAACTCAACAAAAAACTATCCTGATCTAAATTGGAATACTGTAATAAAAATCACGTGACAGTGCCTCTCCGTGCGTATTTAATCCTTCAATCGTTTTAATGTGTTAAAAAAGCAGTAAAAAGTACGGAGTAAACCGCCGACGAAATATATTTCCAATTAAACGCGATAAGTTCCGGTTGTTTATAGCAATTGTTCGGCACTATTCTCTATTACAGACGGATCAATTCCAGCTGTCTATAGGACGAGTAATTCGATCGCTGGTGGAAATTACAAACGCCCGTACCTCGTCAGTACGTGATGAACATAAAGAGATCCACTCTAGCCGCCTTCGCGATTCGGCACTGGAAGGGAGGCGGAGGTAGATCTGATGTTAAACATCGGTATACATAAATGCTACAGGTGGGCAATATTTTGATTCTTATCAGAAAGCATTGACAACAAAGATTTAATCAGAATTAATGCCGAATAGCTTTTTTCCAAGGGTCAAACGTTTCCATAAAAAAATATGAGAGAGTGTATCTCTCATAATATTTTTGTATGGATTGGACAATAATTTTATTTGGAATTTTTCTAATAATCAAAATCTATATAATTGGCTAACTAGAGGGCTTACCTTGCAAAATCAAATGTACTATTCATTTTATCGCTATTTGCCAAATAAAAAACTCTCTTATCTTGCCGATAAACGGAACAGCCATAAAAACAAGCCGCGGTATGTTGTGAGATTTTTTATTTGGCAAATAGCGATGAAATAAACTATATAAATATCAGTTTGCAAGAGATTATGTAATCATACTCTCTACTCTGGGTGAAGTGTAAGCCCAGCTTTAACAATTCCCTTACCAAAGCTCGCTTTCTTAAGATAAATTGTTTCTATTCTTTATTACGATACAATTACTTTCTGTTTTGCCAAAACTCTGTACTCCATACTCACTTTCTTATATTTTCAGATCTTATGTTATTCCGACGACTTCGAATACCTTCGTTGTACAAATAACTATTTAAAGATAGTCCAGATCATATTGTATTTACATCTTTAATCCCTCGCCAGTGAAACTGTTTGCATTCCACATTCTCGGCTTGGGATTTAAATTCTTCGACTTTAAGTTCACTGGATTAGTAATGTATAAATAAATGTTTTATTCTAATTAGTATCTGGTGTTTTATTTTTATAAATCAGTAATGATTTATTATACAATTTCCTTCAGTAAAAAGATATATTATATACTGTAATATAAGTGTCTGTTATTTATAATTGGGTCATAAAAAGTTTCCAGACTGTGTTTTATAGATTATAGCTTTTGATGACTTTTTTTAAATGCCGAAATGTAGAAGTAGAAAAAAAACCTTTTGTGACCATTTGTAATGAACCTAATTTTTTTCATTAATATGTTATCAACGCACTACTAAATTTTTGAAATGACTTGTTGGCTACCTACATTATGTACATTTCTAAGGAAATTTTTAAGTAATATATTATCTAACGATAATATATTATCTAACTGGGGATAACATGAAAAAAGAAGAGATATATGTAAATTTTATCTGAAAAAAAATTTGTAAACAAAACCGCGACGTCGCGCTACCATAAAAATCTTGTATATAGATTTTCCAAAAAACAACATACAGAGTGTACATTAAAATGCTGGTTTAAATAAGAAACTAACGTAAAAAGGAAATAATTGCAACATTTTTCTCTTCTTTGCAATTCCAATTGCAATATTTCGCGTTAGAATGATAATTAGGTGTATAGGTACAGTATGTACTTTCAAACACGCACTTTTATACTGTTTTGACAAACTGTTTCTTGCACCCGATCAATTTATGATGTATTACTTGAAAAATTTTATACCATTCCATATCTGACCAAGCAACTTTTTACCAGGGTTTGGTATGATATTTTAAGATGTTTATTGAAGATGAAATTTAGGGGTCACTTCAAAGTCAACTTGAATTCCTTGAATGACAAAATTCTGTGGTGAGATACATATGTGGTCATATTATGGGGCCTTCACTCCTAGGGATTATTTCGAGGTAAGATTTGTTTGTTAATAATGAACGTTGTAGCTAAAAATGTTATACAAAACTAGTCTGTACAAAGCTGGTTTCGAAAATGAGACCGAATAATCTTAAATATATATTATCTTCAGGTTATTTCCAACATCATGTCGATTGAAAATGAAATTTCTAAATAAAATATAAATAGGCAGTCATAATCTAGAATAAAATAAAGCCTATAAATTTACGTAAATTTAGTTAATTATTTTTGTATTCACTAGTTCATTTTATATTCAGGGGAAATGTCATACCTACGATTAATTAATTTTTGATAATTTTCGAACCCTATTTTGTAAGTTAAAATGCTATAGAAAATTAATAGGCAGAATATTTGATTAACGAACACATTTAACCTTGAACCTAGATGCCATGTTGACCTTGCCAACATATTACAATGCGAAATTCTTGACTTCATCAATGTATGTTAAAAATGTTAAAAAAAAATTTAACAAATCCAAATTAATCTTAAAATGACCAAATTTAAATCCAAATTCAAGGGCGTGATCACCATTATATTCCAGTTTTTGCACACAATCAGTTTTGTGTATAACTTTTAAATTCATGTATTCCAAAAATTTTTTAGGCCTCGATATTTCTATTTTCTGGGTATAAATTTATTCAAGTAGTCTACAATTGTTAACACTTTAAAATTACATTATTTAAATAGAATTTTCTCCAAGTCACTAAGGAATCTACTCAAATTAGACAGCCGTAGGAACATGGAGGTTCTGATGGAAGGGTGGAGCTGAAAGTCATCAGTCGTGTATGCTGGTAGATAGAAGGGCGCTTATCTTAGCCACCCACCGTTATTCACAATCACAATTATTCCTCATCTTCGAACTACTTTGGGAAAACTCTCTCATAAAGGCAGCAACAGAGAACCAAGTCTAGGCAAAGAGCAGATCAGTCAACTCCCCTGGGGAGTATCCTCTGGCGAAATAGCCAAGTAGAGGGTGTTAGTACTTGGCAATTTGGTCTGAAGATACTTCTGTAAACCTGTGGGTTGGATATGTAAAGCATTTGGTTCTAACTAATTAATACCTTTTATATTTGTACACTTGCAGTCTTGATTTTTAAACATTCATACATACTCCCTTGTTCAAGAAATTTCGGTCTTTTTTTTCATCAATCTTTGATATGTTTTTATAAAAATGTATAAAAACCAAACTCGACCTACACTGGGCGAACCAGAGCTAGTGTTAAACTGGCCTCTCATAAGGCTAGTCAATTGCCTGAGAGAAAACTGGTTATAAACGTTTCTGTGCAGAAATATACATTATTATTAAATATAAATCACTGCTAACTGTATTCAATGTAGATCTCTATTCGAGACAACGAGCCGAATAGTCTAACCACAAGAATTTCCCGTAACCCCATTTTCTCCGATAAATGAGTCGAAATCTTGTTTTGAATCATTTTTAACTCTTTTATGAAGTCGGCGAAAACTTTCCCGGGGGTTGTTTACGTCGCGGACATAAAGTATAACCGAGTTTCCTCTTTTCGTTTTCTTGCGGAATCTTGGGCTTTACGAGCGCTTGCGGCTCTCGGTACACCACACAGAAAAGGAAATGCATTTACTTATCATCAAGATGCTATTATATAAAGAGAATTGTATAAAGTAAATAGTTGTTATGCAACAAAAACGTTTTCCGGAAGGGATTCTTTTCATCGCGATAAAATATATACTTTATTCGAGAATGTGTACTTTGGGGAAGTATCTGCTTTTCTTTATTTTCAATTGTCGTGCAACAAAAGAACTATTCAGTGGAGATTATTTACTTTGGAATGAGATTTTTTTATGGGGAAAACTGCGCTTCCTGTCATGGCTACCAAATGAATGAAACTATACAATACATTGTGTCTAACATATTATTTATTTGTGGGAGTAATTAGTAGTTTGTGTAGTGTCAAATCGCGGAACCAGAATATTTTTACATTGCGCTGAATTTATGGGCGATTGTGAAATGGTTTGAAAATCTGGTGACATTGGTTATTATTAATTCATACACAAAGAAAATATAGACAATAATTTCGAATAATTAGGGTTCCCTAATAAATTATATACAGCGACCTTCAAAGTTTACGCTACATGGGGAAAAATATCAGCTAATCGTGGTAATATTTTTTTGCCATGTAGAAAGGTGAATTTTAAACTAGTGCCTTATTTTGACAGTACGCACCTGGTTAAAGCAGCCACATTATAACAAAGTACGCACTTCAGTTATCGCAACTTTAATTTTGTTTCTGAAAATAAAAAACCACCTCCTCTCATATTTCAAAAAAACACAGGCTTGAGATTGTCAGCTTCAATTTGCTGATATATTTAAAATTAGTTAAGGGCTTACATTTTTGAGCTCTTATAATCTGAGAATAATTTAATTGATGTTAAAACTGTGTAATCGTGACATTTTTTGCCATGTGGAAAGTGGAATTTTAAACTAGTGCCTTATGTTGCTAGTAAGCACCCGGTTAAAGCAGCCACATTAGAACAAAATACGAACTTCAGATATCTTCGTAGCTTTAATTTTCTTCGCGAAGAGAAAAAACTACCTCCTCTCATATTTTTAAAACACAGGGTCGAGATTGTCAGCTTCAATAAGCTGGAATAATTCAGATTAGTTAAGGGCTTGTATTTTTAACCTCGCTGAACTGTCTTAATCTGAAATTAATTTAATCGATGTTAAAACTGGGTAATCATGACAACTTCTTTTTAGCATGTGGAAAGTGGAATTTTAAACTAGTGGCTTATATTGACAGTACGCACTCGGTTAAATCAGCCATAGTATAACAAAGTACGCACTTCAGTTATCTTCGCAGCTTTAATTTTCTTTGTGAAAAAAAAAAACACCTCACATTTTTAAAACACAGACTTGAGATTGTCAGCATCGATTTGCTGGTATATTTAAAATTTGTTAAGGGCTTGCATTTTTGACCTCGCTGAGTTGTTTTAATCTGAGATTAATGTATGTATGTAAGGTATTCTGCCGAGGTAAACGAATAACATTATCCAAACATTAATTAAATCAATTTAACATTAAGACTAGTCCTGGGAATCTTACAGGTCTTGCCATGCAGTTACACTATTTTCATTACATAGACCGCACTAACAGCATATCTGCATATTCACGGTGAATGGTCTACCATTTTTAATATTGCTATTGATATAATTTGCCAGACAAACTAAACTCTGTATACTTTCGGGAACTCGGGATAGACACGATACTACACGACATAAACAATATATTGTTCATCGCGTAAATAAGCGGTGAACTAATTTCCCATTACGAACGTGCAATGGCCTACCATGACCTATATTCACTGATTGTGATGTTGAAGTGTTACTATGAATGTTACTATTAGGCATAAATGTTATTTAAAACTTCATGGGGCGCTTTGGTTATCTTTTTTTGTATTGCTTGGTATCTAAGATATATCACATATACTCGTATAAAGTTATGCCATAAACTATTCTGAAACCCTGTATAACATAGATAAAAGTATTTGTTACTGCTTATCAATAATTCAGTTAAATCAATTACTTTTTTATGCATTTTAATAATTTAAAATTATAACCCTTTTCTCTCATAACTTAAAAATTCCATTGTAATATTACGTTACTTCTATTTACGGTTATAAGAATGATTGATCATTTGTAAATCAAAATTGGTCATTTAGTCAAGGAAGTAAAAATAATGAGTTAATTTAATACTCATTAATACAACTGGAAAATTCCTATGCGGGTATGGCTAAAAAATAACGGTAATTCCACAATAAAAACCCTAGAATTATTTGTATTTTATTCTATCTCAATAGGATAAATAAATGAACTGTTTATACCTATCGAATTCAGAGTCTACAATGGATCTAAAACCGATTTACGATAAGTAATTAAGTAAATAAAAAATACAATTTAAATCAAAGCAGCAAACCGTTTCAAATAGAATAGCTTTTAGTAACGCACATTCAAAGAAAATATTTCAAAGGCATTCCATTCCATATAAAAACAAAACGTAGTTAACGGTTAAAAAGTGAATTGCCTTTATTGAAGTACGATTGAAATGCAATTGTATCGACTTATACATGGGGTCTAAAGTAATTTTCAACAATGGCGTAAAGATAAAAGAGACACTCGAGTGATATCGCTAGTTTTACCACATTGGATTGGAATAAAACCTCACCATGTGTTATTTCTCAGCAGGTATTTTTTTGTTTCACGGTAACAGTTAAAAAATACGATACTTATTTTACATCTTGCATATTGAGTGCATGTTTCCTCTTTTCAGATAAATATTTGAACATTTCCGCTTAGAGTAAATGAACATGGTTTCACCTGCACAAATAAGGATATTTGTTTTTTAAATTTTATAACTAATTATTGCAGTGTTCGATTTCAACCACATAATTAAAAAAGGTTTCTCCTATTAATTTTGCAGAAGATAACAATTTTTTTAATACAACATTCTTCGTGGGGCTTGTCGTCGACCTAGAATCTATGAAATGTCGTACTTACTTAATCAACAGGTCTATATTTTTGCTGGAGGATATATTCGCAAATTCGCATAGACGGACTTACCTGTAAACAAAAAAAAATGTATTAGAAACATTGGTTTAATTAGTTTAGTAATTATTACGTTAAATTTGATATGCTGACAGATTTTCTGAGTTTTTCTTATATAATTTAGAAAAAGATATGTAACTTAATCCATTACTTTTATTTAACATGTTCAGAATGTCTGAAAAATGTTTAAATAACTAAATATACAGGGTGTCAGGATAGTTTCTGGCATAATTTTAGCAAGGTATGTAATAATCTCAGTATCAGAAACCTTACACTTAACTTATAAGACAATTCAATGTTACTGGGTCAAGTCAATAAATTATTAAGTCCAGGGCAAATACAGTTAGTGCAGTTGAAGCTGATATTTCGTGCCCTGTCGACTATAGACAATTTGTATGAAACTTCTATACGCCTGAAAATATATTTTTTCTGCCATATAATAAGTACCTACTTAAGAAGAATATTATAGTAATTTTTCATAAAAACCTGTAGTTTTTGAATAATTAATACAATTAATTCACCCATTTATGTAAACAAAGTCACGTGTTCGTAAACGCTAGTCTGATTAGTCCACGTCACTGTATGGGGAAGTATCCCAATAGTCACTGTTTTGATTTGGTTTAGTGCTAACAGTTTGTAAAATCTGTAACGAGTACGTTTTATAAAGTGCCTAATGGTATGGAACCGATAAAACATAAATTTTATAAGTATTGCATGGTGCGAATGTGCAAATACTACGGTATCAACGCCCGAAAAATTGTTCTAGGTTCCCAAAGCGGAAAGAATGCGGAAGAAATGGTGCGTAGCAATGAAAAGGGACGAAAAGAAAAATATAAAGCAATCAAGTTCGACGCCGCTATATTGTTGCGAGGATCATTTTATTGTTGAGTACCTAATAACATTTATTTGTTTTCGATGTATTTGTACATAATTCTACTTTCACGTTGTATGTTGTTTTCATATTGCTTGCCGCATGGAATATTTAGAAAATGTTTGTTTTGGAGGTCATTAGATGTAGATACTTAAATAAGATTTACATTTGAATCTTTTTTACAGTTGGAGGAAGACATGAAAAATTACTGGCAATACAGGCTGGCTGGAAATGTACAGAGGTTAAGTTTGAAAAGGGGCATTCTACCTCATATTTTCAGCTGCCAGAGAGAACCAGTACCTGAACGACAAACTGGGGGCCATAGTCTACACACAATTGTTCAATATTAATAATAATAAATCTCTCTCAACAAAATAATATACAGTGACGTCACGCGACAGCCATTTGCATTTCTTGTGTTTACGCGCGCCGATAATAATTTCAAATTTCATTTATTTATTTTGTGTCTATTATTGCACAAAAAGTGGTAAATTTAACGCTGTATGGATTTAATGGCCTATAGAATGTTTTGACAACATAATTAAAAATCATGCAAATTGCCTATTGCTTTACACTAATCTCTCTTTCAACAATCGCGATTTTTTTTGCATACCCAGTTGTAACAGTCACGTTTGAAGGAAGTATACACTTTTCGCAGTTTTTTTTTTTTTGTGAAAATAAAATACTGTTTCCTGTTCTCTCACATTTTAAAGCATAGGCTTAAAACTGCCAGTTTTAAATTGCTGACATGTTTAAAATTCGTTAAGAACTTGTATTTCTCACCTCGCTCAACTGATTTAACTTGAGATTAATTTGAACGATTTAAAAATTTTATTCGTTATTAATCGTAGATTTAAAAAATATATATAAAAATTTCGTAAACATGGAAAACTTGTAATGGTACAATTGCACGGATAACCTTATATAAATGTGTTCTATGAGGAATGAATGTAATGAGACACAATCAATACATTTTCCTGAAATATAAATAACATAAAGGTAACCTTGGGATTGATTTTTGAGTGAAGTATGTTTTTGGTCAATAGAAGGTGTAAGTAATTATTTCGAGACCAAGAGTCATAATTAACCCCAAAAACTAATTTACTATTGCCTATATTTCCTTCCGGTGAACGTACCTCAGTACATGCGTCTCAGGACTTTCTTTCTTGATGATTAACATTTTTCCGTATTTCTTTTTTTATACTCTACAGAAAATTAATTTGCGTAATTTTAAATAAACCCTATTTGACATTAAGGGTGTCACAACATGAAAACAGATCACCCTGTACATGTATATCCATTATCCTTGATTTGTAAGCAATTCTGAAGGTTATGAGTTACGAGATAACCTCGTCATAATACCTTATTTTATTATGTATGTTATTATCTACATCTACATGATTCACGCGGTATAGTGTATCTAAACAAAGCTGCGACATCCTCTCCCACCGTCACATCTAATTCCCCGTTTTATTGCCCACAGGTTATAAAAGCTAGATAAAATTTTCATCACATCACCATCTGCGCTTGCAAAATGCATCCATTCGGCTTTAAAATAAACATAAAGCAAATACAGCATACAACTTATTTCTCAGCTAAATGACCAAGTTAGTTTCACATTCCGTGGTAAGAGAACTTCTCATTTTCCAGTAACGTGTCCTGTACAGAAAAAAGTGTATAATTGTACAATTTACCTCGTATATACAGGGTGTTAATTAAACGCGTAAACAAACTTTTAATAGATAACTCCTTGTGTGATTTTAAGAGATGTTGAGGGTATGCAGATCTATTTTTTAAAGTAGTATGAATGCCTAAATGTATGAATTTTAAGACACAGTATTTTAAAAGTATTTTTTACAGTTGGAAGAATAATTAATTTAAATTCAACGCATATATTTAACAGCGCCCATGAAACAACGTTATTAACTTCCAATATAATTTACGTGGTTCTAATGTTTTGGAGATGATGACCCTTTTAAAGTTTTGCTAATGGTATATTATAGTAGCAGTTGCATACATATATCCAACAATTGTATATATCCAACTCCATTACTCCATCACTGCACCAGGAAGGATCAACGTTCTATACGTTTTCTCCGTACTGAAGGCATGAAACTCATTGATATCCATTGTAGAATGATCCTGCAATACGGACATTCATGTTTTTAATTCCAGAACTTTATGAATGGAGTAATAAATTCAAAACGGGCTGAAACTTCTGTAGCTGTAGTAGCTTATCCACAACTAGTCAACCAACTATGCTGTGATGCCTGAAACGATTGCAGCAGTTGAGGCCTTGGTGAAAGCATATTCAGGTTATCCTTGTAGACATCGCTGAAATTTTTAGCCATAATTATGTGGGACATCTTGAAGTTTCAGAAAATGTCAAGACGGTGGAGAGCAGAGCAATAATACAGAATTGAAGTTGTTGCTTGTGAACAACTTTCGCGATAATGTGAAGTAGGAAGAGATGTATCCTACAAACCTTTTCACCGGAAAGGAGTCCTTGGCGCACTATCACCAACCCGAAACCAAGAGAGCCAGCAAAGAATATCGTGAAGGCTTTTCATCAAAACCCAAATCATTTCGCACAAACCTCTCAGCACAAAATGCTATGCTGACCCCTCTTTTTTTTGGAGTACAGTAAGGACAATTTTAGAGAACTACATGCATAATAGAATTACTGTTACTATGGTAATGTTCAATGGTGACACCCATCCAAGATTTAAAGTTTCACAATCTCCGTAACATCCTCCTTTTTTCCTTGGCCTCTCCCCAAGCGATGACCATGTCTTTGGGCCATTTAAAGAAGCATTAGGTGGGCAATGATGAAGTCAATCAAGCGGCGCATGAGTGTCTGCGTTCGCGACTAAAAAAGTTGTTTTCTCAATGTATTCACGCGCTTCCAAAAGAGTGAACGACGTGTATAGAAAACGTCCACGGGTATAGTATATGTGTAAGTACTATATCGAAGAGCATACTTGTTTCAGCATTGTTTCAACAAAGTTTGTTAAACGGTTTCGAGGTTTTCATTTTAACCTTGACTTTGCTACGTATATTTTCATGAATGCTTGCAAACTGATAATTGAGATAGCATTTTTAAAGACTACTTTGTTGAAAACAGATTTACAAATAATTATGTGATCTCAAAATAGCCAATCATATTTAAACTTCCACATAAATTTACTACGAATTTACTATGACTCGCAATATCCATCAACAATTTGCAATAAAAGTCATTAAGTAACAGATTTATATTATGGTCACCGTCCCTTACGATAAAAAGGGGAACAACACTTTTCCATAATATTGCTCCAAGCGTTCCTATGCATTATAGAGGAATTCGATTTGGACGTGATATTGAATTTTAAATGACACTTTCTTCAATATTTTTGACAATGGACGATCGGCCAGGAATGCTGATGGCGTAAGTTGACTTATTGAATATGTAATCTAGAAAAATGTGAGGGACGACTTGACATAATCGGTATAGGCGAGCTGGTTGACCAGAGGACCCCTCTATGATGAAAACATATTAATCTGTGTAGGATTTTTATCGTGATATGCAAAAATAATTGTGACTCATTTCTATTGTACAAGGCGTCTTATCGCAACAAGATTAGTGTAATATAACGCGTATATTTATTCCAAGTATGATGAGTTAGTTAGTTTTATCAATAATAAAGAAAGAATTTCTTTCCGGAAGCAATCTTAGAGCAACTCTAAATACATCTGTTCATTCGCAAATAAAAAAAGCCCTAGGCGCACCCAGAAAATGTGTCCATAACCTAAAATATTCAAGATTAATATTCTATTGATCGCGTTTTACCTGGAAATACATGGCGAAAGTAATAACTAAATGGTCTCTCCAATGCTGAGACAATTAATATTCGTCTTCCAAGGCTACTGAGACTTTTAACCAAACTTAGAAACAAAACCTTATGTTCCTCAATATTTTGCACAAGAAATTCATCTGAAATTGAATAAGTATTCAGGAGCGACGATAAGGGATCATCATGTGACACCCAATTAGGAACTTTCATGTTTGGTGCAACAGTCAACTGACTTTCAAAAAGGTCACTGCTCATAGGGCTTATGATGGTGAGGAGAGAAATTCGAAGATTATTGGAGAAACTTGGTAGACCCGTTCTTGATTTTAAGCATTACATTTACCGAATTTTTTGAAGCTGTACTACTCACAAACTGGCTAGACTTGAATGGAGGAACGTCCCCTCTTAAGATTTGATACAACTAGAAGAAACTAAAATCAAATCGTAGGATAATAAGTGAAAGCAACTTTCCATGAACCTAAGTAGACTGTTAGTGCTTTGTGGAACACTGAAAGTTTAGGAGATTGATACGTGATTTTGTGAGACAACCCCACTGATTTAACTGTCAGAATGGTTGATAAACGTTAAATCAAATACCCAGAACCGCTAGATTCGCGTTCGGATCTACTTTGTGAACTACCATTGAAGGTTACTGACCAGTGTTAGAAACGAGTTGCTCTAAAATGTGATAACTGAACCACTTAAAGAAATACGGTGCTTTTGTATGAGTAATTCAAGCAAAGAACATGTTTTGCTTTGGTGTGAGAGTGCTGAAAATATGTGCGGTTCTTAAATAATTCTATACATTCATATTCGCAAAAATCGGAAACTAGTTTTTCACGAGCACCGAAGTTGACATTATCAAGAGATGATGAATTATGAAACCTATTCCAGGATTAAAAGATCAGAAAAACTCGAAACAATTATGATGTATAGGGGAGGAGATCAATTATCCCTATTTCTGTTATTTAATCTAACTATAATTGTGATGATACTCTAAATTATTCTACAGAACCAGACACTGGTGATTCGCATGTGTATATACTGACAAATATTCAAAAATTGTTTGGTGTTCCTTAGCTCTTGAATATATTTGATTGTGTACAAATACATTTTTAAAACTCTGAAATTTAATTTTCTTAAGAACACAAAATTCAAAAACCTCATATTTCTAAGTAGAGAATTGCAATTTTCTTTTCAGTAAGGTATATCTAATAGCGTGTATATCTATTTTTCTTTTGCAGCACTTGCAGCCATGAGGTAGTGGCACTGTTTCTTATGTAGTTCATAATAACACAAGAAAATCCATTTTCTCCTATACTATAGTGGAACCAAGAAGTCCAAAGAGTGAAACTGGATCTGAAACAGAGGCGTAGATGTTTTTATTTTTTGGCGGGGTCAGTAATATGTACTGTTACAATTATTGATATGACTGATTTTATCGGCTATCTGCACAGTGAATTTGCATCTATTTAATTTCGCGTCCATGACGAAAGCACAGACTCCGTAAACCGTGGAAATTTCAAAGAACTCTTAGAATTGCTGTTATTAAGGTGTCCTTTAGAAATCAGAAATGATTATAAAAAAATTAAAAATGTTTTTGGTGGACATTCAAAAATCACTCAAAATGAAATCATCAGTTGCATTTCTGATTATATGAATGACTATATATAAAAAAAGACATTAATGAAGCGCAAGACGTATACCGACTATTGCAGAAACTCGATGGTGTTCCAATGCCAAATTAGTTTATACAATAATTCAGGACTGGGATAAACTGAAAGAAGTGTTTGAATTTATTATAACTTCTGAAGAATCGAACCAGAAATCCATTCAGCTTGCTGGAGGATTTTAATAAATAAATAAATGATATGAATGATTTTGATTTTACGTTTTTAGTAACTATTAATGGTAGTACTATTTAATGATATTTTAATTTTAGTGCTACAGATATTTTATATGACATCCTACAGAAAAAATCATTAATAATTGATATTAATAATATAAAATATTAATTTTTGTGTGCATCGAATAAAACAGACACGTGAAATGTTGAAGAGAAATGACTTTTTAATAAAGCAAGTAGAATGACAGAATTAGAAATTACAAAACGACAACACGCTAGTCTTCCTTACGAAGCAATTAGTACAAGATAGAAGCACTTTTATATGAAATATTGGGCCATATTTTAATGCAAATAGGCGTCAGGTTTTGGGACTGTGAAAAGTTGCAATTTGTTTGTCTCGTTGATACTGCAAAACTTGAACAACATAGCTCGTGTTTCCTTCTAATGCTTTTGAAAATTTGGAATAATTTTATGGAAATATATTTACCAAATATGAACGACTTAAAAACGAACTTTGCCTGTTATATAGTGGTGAAAGTTACAGAAATATACCGCTGCATGAACTGCTCAAAAAACTGAATGAATACAAAGACATTTTTACAGAAGCTTACGAACTATTTTGTATAATTTTAACTATTCCATCAACAAGACCGTCAGTGGAAAGAAGCTTTTCGTGCCTTAAACGTATAAAGGCTTATTCAATAAATATCATTTCCCAAGAAAGACTTTCATCTTTAGCAACTATTTCTATCTAGAAAGAATTGTTGCTAGAACTAAAGAAGAATCCAGCCATCTTATGAAGATATATAGGTAACTACGCCTCACTAAAAGATCGAAGAATTGATTTGGTGTACAAAAATTAGATAGCTATAAGCTCGGCTATAGGTAAGTCTTAAGAAAAATCAATCTACTTTTTTCTAACTGTTTACACATACACTCTTCGCCTATTTTCCAACCCGCGAGCCGCCACTGTCGTCCAATTACCGTCAGTTCTTGACGGCGCGCGCATCTAACACGGTCTAAATGAGTGAAATACATAATATTCTTCAAATGAGGGAATCAAAGAGGGCGACAACGCGTCCACAAAAAACCCGATGTTGCCATTTTTTTCAGAATATCAGCGAAGTATGAGAATGAAAGAAGTAAAATGTTTATATTTGACAAATATGACATAAATTTACATGCGCTATGTCGCAGATAGGCATTATGCAATTGAATTCTAACATTTCTTGTTTAATTTTGATTATAAATTGCAATTAAATTTAATATTACCGAATTAATGTAGAACATATAAGAAATTTAGGAATTATATATGACAATAGAGCCTATCACCTTTTTAGGTCATTGCACTCTTTGGACTTCTTGGTTTTGGTATAATAGTAATAATAATAACAATATGATATCTAGCATTTTCAATACATTAGACATTACACAATAATACAGAGATGCACAACGTTCCCTACAATGGCTAGTAAACGAGGCACGTGTTTAAGTATGAAAACATTATCGTCAAGTGACTATATAGTTGGTTGGTAAGTAGATCGGTGAACATAGACGTTAATGCTCGTTAAAAAAAAATCAATTTGGATTTGATATTGATCTTATGCTATCTCCTTATATAAAAACAATAATTTCTATCAAGTTCCATCAAAGTGGTTCTTCAAATTCCGCTGTTTTGCTACATTCAAATTCAACATATTTTTATCATAAACGCAATTCGCTAACGATGAATAAATAAACTGTTCTTTCGGTGTAGAACTCCTTTGTCAAGCAATCTTAAATTTCATATCCAGGCGTATAATTTTTTATATTCCGTATAAGACCACGCGCAGAACGACCCCAAAAAGTGAACCTCCATCATTCACACTTGTGGATCTGTAATTGGTTGTTTCGTATACTGCCGAACGTGTGTTGTCGTCGTGACGCTTAGGGCACCTTGGAGACCCTGTTGCCATAACGACTCGTCGCACGGCGCGCTCCCCCCTCGGCCCCCGCGTCCCGAATAGTCGTGATTTTATATATTCCAGCTTTTAAAAATGCCAACATCATTTGTGCCGAGCTCTTTATGCCCTCTCACGCTCTCATGAGTTCGCGAACAAATAATTTATTTGCTGTAAGAGATTCGGAGGCGGCAGACAAATTCTGACATATTGCTAGCGGTTTTTAGACGGCCTTTTTTTAAGCCCATAAGAGACTGCGAGATACTCCCGCTCGGGGTTGAGAAACACTAAGTCGCGTCAAAAGACAGTACGGGGTGGCGCAAGATTTAATCCACAACTTAATAGAAGTTATTTTTTCTGGATTATATTAGATTTCATTAATAAAACAATAGAAGCATGAAAAAATGCATGAAAATAATATTTACATCAGGAAACCTGGACTGACTTGACGCACAATTATGGATAATACACAGATGGCGCGGTAGTACTACTGCGATACTTCTAGTGGATTGTATGTCAGTGAATTCGTAGAAACTACACAGTCTTAGATGAGGTTTGTGTAGAAGACATACCATCTCACGGATAGGATGTAAAGCCGTAGATCCCTTGTCTATTACATTTTAAGCAAGTAACTTAATAAAAGTTATTTACTTAACTCCTATTAGATTCTATTTCTCTTTTTCTAGAGTCTATTCGATTCCATTAATATAATAATTAATAGCCTCGTAAATATATGAATATAATATTTACATCAAGAAGCCTAGACTGACTTAACACAAAATCATTGATAATAGTCAAGAAACAGATGGCGCGGTACTACTACTGCGATACTTCTAGTCAGTGGATTCGTATACTATACTCTCTTAGGCGAGGCTTGCGTAGAAGACATACCATCTCTCGGATAGAATGTAAAACCGTAGGTCCCTTGTCTATTATACTTTAGGCAAGTAACTTAATAGAAACTATTACATCCTATTAATAAAACCAATAAGAAATTTAATCAATCCAAGAAAATAATACTTACATCGGACGAGCAGTGAGCTAGGCTAACTTGGCGGACAACTATGGATAATAGTCAAGCAACAGCCAGCGCGGTACCACTATTACGGTATTTCTAGCGGCTTATATATCAGTAGATTGGTATAAGCTACCAATAAGCCTATAAAGGTTTGTGTATTAGACATTGTAAAAGACATACCATCTCTCGGATAAGGTGTAAAACCGTTCCCTTGTCTATTACATATTAGACAGGTAAAAGATCCCTATCTCCCTACAAGAGCGTGTGTTCGGCAAAATTTCCAGGTTTAGGGTAGCTAATCACCTTGCATCGGTGATAGGCTTTGGTAGCGAAAATAGGCCGACGTTAAGTAAGGAGATAAAAAAATAATATCGAAGTAATAAAGAATGTCAGCAAAAAAAAAGGATTAATGCGGAAAGATGCAGTGGATTTTCAAAATTCTGAATAGATAGATGGTCGTTAACTTTTTTATTTTTGTCAAATATAAAATTTGTCATAGTTTGTTTAGACTGAAACGGATCGTGGTACAATCGATCATATTAAGTTCAGTTATTGACACGCCTACTTTGTTAAACGTGGGCGCAACATGTGTTCCTCAGACAGAAAGAGCTATTGCTGCAAGTTACAGTTTGCGAAGGAGATCAAAGTATTAAAAATCTACGAACAAACCGCTAATTTACAAGCGAAAATGTTACTTTTTAGACCACCCGAGAAAACCGCTCCTCACGCGGACAATTTTGGATAATAAATCGTTCTGAATGATCCACATCAAATTACGTAAAGCCATCGACCCTACCATAACAATAAACATCTTAAAATATACGAAATAATTCCCGAGACAGCCCCGAACAGCCATCAAGATATGTCGCTATTCATCACAACTGACACACCCTCGGTCGTTATACCATCCACTTCCAGCGATACTCACATAAAGTTTTAACTAATGGAAAACATCTCCATAAACTATTTTTAAAAACGTTTCTATGAAAAAATTACAAATAAAATATTTACGGCACGGTACTTCCTGCAGACACTCTCATAGTTAATGGTCGCTTCGAGTTTGAACACTGCAGATAAGTGCATTTCGGACGGAGATAGGCGGCCAGCGGAGTAGTTTTCCTCAAAAATATTAAGTTATCTCGTTGGACTGGAAGAGGTGCCCAGACTGCATTAGAGAAGGATGACGGGAAAAGATAGCATCGAACTGGGGGAAACGATGAATGACGGACATAACTCTATTAGTAGCAATTTGATCCGTACTTGTAGCTCTAACACGCTACACCCCTTCTTTCAAGAGAACTACTAGAATCTAATTGTCTTGATATGTACATAGTGCTAAAGTTTTACATCGCCCAGTTTCAGTTCTGAATTATTTTTTCAAGAAAAAGACAGAAAGGCCATTATTTCTTGTTTAGTTTTTCATCCTACAAGGCAGAAATAGTTTGTCATGTAACAACATTCAGTCATTTCATATTTGATAGTTTATATATAAGTCGTTGTTGCCCTGTTCTTATCAGCACTGAATAAAAACTTTCACGTTGGTCCAAAATGTTATTTAGCCATTGGGCAGATTCAGAATAGTGACCTTGATCTTAAAGTGATGCTCAAGTGAAGTTGTCGGTCATTTGAACTAATCATAGTGATGTATGTCGGAATCGGCGCATAACAACAGATTTAGTCTAAGTGATAGGTATCATATTGGTACTGCAAATTATAATAGATTCGAAACATTAGATATGGTACCGATGTCAGGTTATCTCCTAGGAAGACTGACGATTAATTTGCTTTTGATTACGTCATAAAAGACCTACAAAAGTACAAAAATTAAGAATGCAACACCGATGGACTCGATCAAAACAACTGTGAAGTTCACAATCCAAAATGAAATGCACAGAACAGTACAAAATTAAATCAACTATGAAGAATCTTAGAGTAGAAGAGATAGAGAACTCATACTTTTAGAATAAATCTACTGTACACTAAAGGTGTACTACACTAGACACAAAAATTAAGGGATGTAAAAAAATTCTAAATTTTTAGGTGATTTTCAAAGGGCTGTTATGAAGTTATAAAACTTATGAAGAAGCGTTATGATGAAATCACCGAAAAAAAATTAAGTAAGTCCGCGTAATTTCTTTTACATCCCTTAATTTTTGTGTCTAGTGTATAATGACAAAACTCGAAAAAGAAAAATTAAAAATTCCTAATTATGTGCTCTTTTACTGCTACAAAAGGAAATAAACTGACGGTCAGGTGAACTGTACACAATCAAAAATAACCTAAGACGAAATAGTTGCGCTCTCTGATTTACAGCTGATTAATTACTTAATTCAATGAAGGAATATGGTTTAACAATTGCATATATACTTTAGGTGACTGGTGTATTGAAGGTGTATCATTACTTTATTTCTTCATAGTACATGTTTCTTTCCACATATTTCTTCTATTTATTGATATGTACAAATAGCCATCCCCCAACATACATATGTATATCTCCCTGACCGCCATAAAATCCCCTTCAACCGAATATCACATCTATATTGTATAATACGCCTAAAACAAATTTCATTCAATTTCGAAAAATTCAATTCAGGTTCAGTTGAAAGCCTCGGCGGTAAATAAATTTTCGACGAGTACCGTTGAGCGAATCGCTGACAAGCAAAAAATCTAATTACGGAAAAATCCAAGTGCGGCGGGCCCTTTTCTTTTGTTTAGGAGCTGTCGAATCAGGGGGTTTTCTTTTGATCATTCAACACTTTGCTTGTATAGACTTAAGGACATGAAACCGCGCTCTTAAACCAAAGCAGATGGTCTTAGAGGAGCGGATAAACCTGCCCGGGGCGGCGGAGGCGTATCGAGGTGGTCTTTCCTACGAGCCGGAATGTACGCGTGCAAGGTGAGTTGTCAAATTATTACGATATCGGCATTTAATTTATTCGAAAAGGTATTGGCTGGTTTTATGCACTATCAAATGGACAAATTACAAACAAAATAATACATTTGCTTTATCCAAACAATACCACAATTTAATTCGGGCTCTAAGCTCTACCGTTTCCCGAAGGCTCCATGGAAACCGGATCACCCTCTATATAACTATGGAAGCTACTGTACTTTTGCGTAAAATATCTCAATTTCAGATATTAAACCATTTTAACTTCAAAACTATGACTAGCTATGCTATGGTAAAACAAAAATTCGTTAGTTTCATTATTATAACCTTATTTTAATAGGTACCTATTACTTTTGTGTACCATTAGAGGTCCAGGCGGACCATTTAATTGTGGAACGATAACAATGAATTGGCAATCAAAGCTCCTTTTATTTTTCCATTAACAATCTGGAGACAATTTAAAATACAATATGATGACCTCAATTGAAACAAAATCTGAAAAAAAATTTAATGTGTACATCAATCAACGCCTTTAAAAAATAAGGTTGACTTACTTCACAGTTAAAAAAATTATTTAATAAATTTATAAATATTGTGCGAAATTTTATTACTACGCTGTATATCGATCGATCTTTACCCAGCATACTTGATCTCTTACATTATTTACTTTACTCACAAACTAATCTCTTTTTATTATAATGATATCGACTGATTTTAATCTGGTGCCAGATTATTGATCATCATACTTTGATGATGATCAATCAATCGTGATAACATCAGTGATTACTATTTTAGTTTTTACGCAAACAATCTGAAAGTGTTTGTAGCCTGGCTTAACATAAAAAAGCGTCATTATTTGTTACCTACCTCTTGGCCAATAGTTTTTAATGTTAAGCAAACGATAGAACACATGCAGAACAACCAAATAAACACAGGTACGTATTTCCCATATGTATCTCTCTGGTCATCAGAATCGACGATAGCACATTTCATGATAAAGTAACCGTCCAAGCAAAGTTTCTTCAATAGGGCACTAGTTACAGATTTCAAAATGCTAAGAACAATAAAACGTTTGTGGTATAATGGTCACATATACCACAAACAATGCTGTGAAGAAAATTATAGTAGTTACAAAGAGATACATAAAGATAAAATGGTTAAACCAAGTAGCAAGGATATTTATTATTATTTTTTTTTTAATTTAAATTAAAAAATCGTAGGCTCTGAACTGAACGATAATAATTTTAACTTTAATGTATTTCTATTAGAACAATTCTGTGTCTCTGTACATTCTGGCCTGTATCGAATCCGTCATCTTAGGCGTATCGATTTCGAAAGCGAAACCGAGCAGATGGTGCACAAAAGGCGCTTTTTCTTAACTCCTACATCCTCTTAGGACTTCCTCTTTAATATTTAAATTATAAAGAAACAAACCCTTATCGGCTTTCAAAGCGAATTTCTTTCCGCGATCTTCCTCACTAAAAAATTGAAATTCATGATACCTGCGAGGTAAATTGATACTTTTTAAGGATGTCTTTAATGTAGGTGTTGATGTTATATAAGGTTTTATTTTACAACATGCCGGTGAATAAAACATGCAAATTTGACTTGTTCGAAACTTCGATCGGGGAATTTTAAATGCAATTTTTATAAGAGCATTCGACTAGACTAGAAAGGCCTTGTTTTTGAGTTTCTAGACAAATTTTAGGCGTGTTTCGAATTTTGTAGATTTTTACTCTATTCATATTCGTTCATGAAACAGGGTCCGTATTTTACTTGAAATTGAATAATTTTTAGAATATTATAAAGTTGGAGGTAGTCATTAAAAAAAATTGACGTATCTTTTCTTTCTTAGATGACATTCCATACATGAAACTTGGTTTAAAAAACGCCCATAAAAAATAGTTGGGTCCTAGCTTTTTTCCATCAACAAAAAGTGTCTAAATTTTAAACAAATCTTTTCCAGCCTTTGAGGGAACGTATTATTATGTTATTGTGTATGTTTTACTTTTCCGCACTCCACTATCAGCGGAAAAGTAATGTAATCGTGTAAAGAAAAAGTGAAAAAACAAAAATTTTTTTTGGGTTTATTTTTCGTTCTTCGGTCTAAAAACAAAAAAAATAGTTTTAAAATTTTTATTGCTGTGTGTGTGTCGTCGTTGTCGTCGGCATTTATTCTTGTTAGCACAATAACTCAACTAAATCCTGTCGGATCGATCGGGTTTTGACTGATTCTGATCAGGGACGTCTCCCAGACGACACCTATTGATTTTGAGGTAGATAGGACACACCCCACACTGTCCATGAGAAAGCACGATGGTAGACTATTTGAGAAATTTGTTTTGTTAATACGATAACTCAACTAAATCGTGCCGGATCGATCGGGTTTTGACTGATTCTGATCGGGAACGTCTCCCAGAAGACACCTATTGACTTTGAGGTGGATAGGACACACCCCACCCTGTCAATAGGTCATGAGAAAGCACCACGGTGGACTATTTGAGAAATTTTTTTTGTTAACACGATAACTCAACTAAATCATGTCGGATCGATCGAGTTTTGACTGATTCTGATCGAGGACGTCTCCCAGATGACACCTATTGATTTTGAGGTGGATAGAACACACTCTACCATGTTTATGGGTCATGAGAAAACACAATGGTGGACTATTTGAGAATTTTTTTTTCATTAGCACGATCACTCAATTAAATCGTGTCGGATCGATCGGGTTTCAACTAATTCTCGTTAGGGATATCTATCAGACGACATCTATTGATTTTGAGGTGGATAGGACACACCCCATCCTGTTCATGGGTCATGAGAAAGCACGAAGGTGGACTATTTGAAAAAAGTAAAACTATCGCATAAAACAGATATTCTGCATTTCTGTGCTGGTTTATTTTTTCTCGGCCACTCAATTTCGAGATAGAGATGTTCCACGTGCGGAAAAGTCCGTTTTAAGGTTTTAAAACTGTTTATTTTTCATTCTAGTTAATATATATTGAACAAAAAAAATGTAAACAAATACATAAATAAATCATAGAAAAACAGCACGAACATGATAGCACATTATTTGCAATCGCGAGTCGCTGGATGATTTCACCGAATAGATATATGTATGTACCTAATATATTTGTGTTTCGTGATGATGAAGTAAACAAGGTAATACAGATGCATATTTTGTACCTATCATTTCTCATTTATTTTCTGCTTATTATTTAATAATAATGTATAAATTTTACTAAGAATATTACTAAATTGTTACTTTACGTGAAAACTAAATCCCAATAAGAAAAATAATTAACAATTGTTAAAACCTGAAGCAATGCGTCTATTTTATACTCTGAATAATCAACTTATGCCCAAATGGTTTCTATCCTAAGAGGCAAACATAGTCATTGTCATGGCAAAGTTTATTAGAACTAGGATATTAGAGGTCTGAAAAATATGTTAAAATTTAATAAATTCACTTGGGATACACATGAGGATCTCGTTGAGTAGATAGTTATGTAATATTTTATATTTACCATTTTTATTATACACTTACTAATAATAACACATTAATCTTATCAATAATGTATTCAATTATTAATTGGGTACATTCTTGTTTACGTTGTCACTACATTAACACTGTTTACATTATAATTTTCATTTTCAGTAAGCAGTAAATTATCTCCCTCGTTATAAGAAGAATTATTAGTAAATATCCAAAGGCATCAATGGATATCAATGAAGCACATTTATTCTTATTAACCCGGAAGAATACTGACATTACTTTAAATTTTAGTTAAATTTGTGTCAAATTTTACACCACATTTCAGACAGTGTACCTAAAAAAATGCGTTTTCTTAAATAGCAGCATTAGATAAGGGTGTTGCCATTTAAAAAGACGGTCAATGACATCATAATTATAACAGCGAAGAAATGCCAAAAAAATTGACGTTTATCAAGAATGCGCTTCTAAAAAATGAAATCGACCTGTCCCAAGTGTTTCTCCCGCTTTCCCGGTAACTGTTTTACCGAATTTGTCGCAACGTTTACGTGCTCCCTGTATGCCAGGGTGACATTACATCTGTAACGTACGTTTTTTTTTCCTGCGAACGGGATGAATAAATTACAATATGACGAACACAATGCCGTTGAACTGGGAAGCAGGGCTAGCGTAAAACAAGCAATTCATCAAAACTGTCACGTATGGAGCTCACCAAAAATGCGATTTTTATCAAAAGGCCCCGTATAATTGATAGCGGACATAAATTCCTGTTTTACAAATAGATAAGGACGAAACACTGATTGATTACGGGAATAGCCGCCGTCCCGTAAAACTTGCGTCATGTATTGTTAGCGATGTGGCCGTTTTAAATAAAGAGCGCTCTTTTTTAATTAAAATCGACAGTAACGAATCGCCTTTTTTTATAAAACCAGCATTAATTTGGGATAAAGAAATGTTTAAATGAATCTTTTTATAGGCGTAGATGGCTGTCGAACACACGTTAGTCTGACATTAATTAAAAAACAAGACTGGTTAAACTTAAACTCAATGTAAAAAAAAATTTGAAAATTCATTAGCGGTCATAAATAATTGATGTAAAAAATCTGCCAGGCTAATAATGTTTCTGCATGTGATTAATTTGATACTTTAAAGTTTTTAAACCCTGAGCTATGGACTTTAGAATGGTCATTATCTTGAGACAATCTCACTATACGAGGTCTGGCTAAAACTAAACCGGACTGAGTATCAAATAAATATTTATTTAGTATTTAATACATTTTAAGAGTGATCACCTTCTATGTACTGCCCTTCTTAATCCACACACCGCTCCATATGAATTTTCCATTAGGAAAAACAATGTTTGAAGTCTTCAGGTGAAAGGCTTTTCAGAAGATTTGCCGTTTTGTCTTTTACCTCATCCAGTGATAAAAATGTTCCCTTGAGTTCACTTTTAATTTTTGGGACAAAATCACATGTGGCTAGATCTGGCGAATATGGTGGGCGTTCAAGGATGGGAATGTTTCTTTTTGCCAGATATTGTTTAATCAAGAAAGCATTGTGAGCTGGGGCATTGTCTTGGTGAAGCACCCACCCCCCTTCTATCACAAATCAGGCGTTTTCTTCCTCAGTCGTTCTCGAAGAGTTTTTAGATCTTCCAAATAGTAAATTTGGTTAATTGTTTGTCCTTGGGGTACCCACTGAACATGAATGACACCACGAATGTCAAGAAACACGATCAACATTGCCTTGAATATTGACTTTCTTGCTCTTGCTTTTTTCATTCTTGTGCCACTCAAGCACTTAAGTTCGTGACATGTAGTCATCTTCCTCACACTTGTTTCCGTCGCTGATTTGTTCAATTTTGCGAGGAATTTGATGTTAGTTCGCTGTTCGGATTTCAAGCTTGACATGACTGCGGCAACAAACACAAAGACAGTTGAATAAAAACTATTTCATCATTCGCTACAATTTTACTAGACAATTGAAGTTCAATGGTGGTACTCAGAGGGGGGATAGAATTCACACAAGCTGCCTAACCATCTTCCAGCTGGTTCGTCTGGAAATATCTGAGACCAGTCCGGCTTATTTTTAGCCATACCTCGTAGACAGATCGTTAGTCAAAATGACACCTTTATATGTAGGAAAATTGACTTTTGAACATAAATTGAAAAGTCAATATTCTCCACCGTGAGTGCTGCATCAATGGTGCAATATAGACATTTGAATTGATGTAGGTACCAGGGATTCAGTTTAGCTGCGCAGTCGTTATTTCATTCGTTGTGGTGTAAATATTCATATTTCTATCTCGTTTCTGTGACTTTCGAACAAAGGAAATATACCGAAAGTTTACAGTTTGCTCACAATGAGAAAAGCTTGATATGGGAATTTTCTCCTATATGAAGAGTCTCAAATTTGTTTGTAATAGAAGCTTGTTGGTCTTTAAGAAATCTATGTATACAGTGGATAAACACTCAAAGCAAAAAGTGCTACAAGGACGCTATATCTTCGATAAAGTTTGTGGTGAGGTTGGTGTACAACGTTGATTTACTTGGCACAATGTTTTTAAAAATAAATAGTACTTCTATCAACATTTTTGTCACTTAACCGATAAATCGAGTAAAACCAAGCAGGTGCACTCCACTATTATATCTCATTACGGAATATAGGTAGTTGATGAAATTCGGTGAATTTCACTATATTGTGAACATAACGAGTGTCATCGTGTGTAAACGCATACGCAGTCTTAATCGATTATGTGAAACCGAAAGTTTCCACGGTAAGTATAATAAAAAGTAAAAGGCGTTTGTAAATATTCTGTACGAGAAAAATATAGTTAACGATTTACTAGAAAATCGTACGACGAGCACTACTAATACGTCATCTGATTCAAATAAGCACGTGTATAAAGGTGACTTGCATTTTAAGTACACATATGTACATTTATTAGCGGCCTGATGTGGGTAATAGTGCATCTCTCGCATTATAGCAGACTGAATTATGAATTAATAAGGAAGTATTTGTTGTAGAATTCAGATGGTGATAATGATCACCGCAATTATACAAAAATTCATGTGTTAGCGTATCCGACGAAGAGCACTGCATAGATATGCATGTTTCTTAATAATCATATAATTTATATATAATAGTTTATTAACAGGCTCCATGCCATTTGTAAAAGCTAAGAGGCAGTAAAGAAAAAGTATACATTTAAACACGGAAAAGAGATTAAGAATGTTTTCTACACATTTAACATATTTTTCTTACACACATTCATTTATCTATTTATGTATTAAATTAACGGAAAGTTTTAGTTTCTCTTTCAGTAGCGTATGGTGGCTTTTCGCCATAGATGGGCAAGCATCTTCACAGTTCCAATATTGCCCTAACTTCTGCATATTGACCTCTAGTTTATCTATTTATTTTTGAAGCACCGCCAAGGTTCTCTTTCACATCTTAAACAAGTGCGTTTTTATATACTAAAAAGTCTATGATACTTAAATCGGCCATTTTTGCTGGCCAAACTATGATCATTCAAATAGTTCCTTACCTACAAAATCTTGGTTTCTCTTTCCGTCGCGTATGGTGGCATTTCCCCGTGGGTGGCCAAACACCTTCACCGTTCCAATATTGCCCTAACTTCTGCATATTGACCTCTAGTTTATCTATTTATTTTTGAAGCACCGCCAAGGTTCTCTTTCACATCTTAAACAAGTGCGTTTTTATATACTAAAAAGTCTATGATACTTAAATCGGCCATTTTTGCTGGCCAAACTATGATCATTCAAATAGTTCCTTACCTACAAAATCTTGGTTTCTCTTTCCGTCGCGTATGGTGGCATTTCCCCGTGGGTGGCCAAACACCTTCACCGTTCCAATATTGTCCTAACTTCTACATATTGACCTCTAGTTTGTCTGTTTATTTTTGAAGCATCGTCACTGTTCTCTTTTACGTGCTAAACAGAGCGTTTACTTATTTCTTTTCTATACACTAAAAAAATCTATAATACTTAAATCGGGTACTTTTGGTGGCCAAACTATCGTCATTCGAATAGTTTCTAACTAGTCAAAGAATATTTGAAAGCCTGAGGTAACGTCATTCACAGTCAGAAGTATTAGCGACGCCTTGACACACCCCGTATATTCTCTTACATTGTCCCGAATGAACACGGAGATCCCCAAACCGGCTGAAATATGACCCGGCCGCCAATCAGTGGCTTTATTAAAGGAAGCGTTTCTGAGCTATTTAATTTTCCGTCAGGCCGACGTTGAATGGACAGCAAGAAGCCCGGACATCCCTTCACGATGACCTGAAATCCCTTTGGCCAAACAAAACTGGGACAGGCCAGCGTCTACGAAGAAAATAGAATATCAACCTTAATGAACCTCCTTTATGTATGGACCTCGTCCAAGTCTCTACCCAGGATATATCAAGGAAATAGAAGGATTTATATTACGGCTCATAAGTGAAAACGGCAGAGTATACAGTATTCATTATTTACTCTCGATAGAAACATGGCCGGGCCTTGGTCAAGATGTTATTTTTGCACGATTTTGTTTTAATAACACTTCAGCAAAATTATGTTTTGCATGTCAGATATGAAATTGAACAAGCAAGTGGGAAACCAAATGTATTAGGGACCTACATATTATATTGACCAAACCAAAACACCCTTGTTTATGCAACTAAAAAGTTACAAAACTAAATAAACAAAATGTAATAAAATTACTAGTTCATGGTTTCTACAGTAACAGTAATGCATCAAATAAATATTAAAATGAAATCTCTTATCTTTCTTAATCTCTTATGAGATGTATTCTGTTTTATAAATATAAACCCATAGTGTTCAAACCAGTTAGTAGGATTCAGTGAGTTTTCTGATTTGATATTCAACAAATATTACGGTTTATTTATTTTCGTATTTTTTATTTGAGACCATCAATCTACTTTATTCTGACATATATTCTTGACAAGGACCCATAAAAATACAACGCTATAAAGTCTGGGAGATTGAGGTAGCCACTCATTCATATAGCACATCTTTATCCGATCTATTTATTAAGAAAAGCTTCAGTCAAGTACCCTTTTACAATTACAGTAAAATGGAGTGTTTCCCCGTGTTATCGAAACCCATTAAGTGCATTTAAATATCATATTGCCAGAACAGGAACAAACTCATCTAGGATGAAATTTATATACTTTTCAGTTTAGTGACAATTAGAGTAATAACATAATTGTTATTACTCTAACAAGACAGAGTTAGCCCAGACAGCGCATACGCATTGCCGGTTACCGGCATGCCGACACGAAGAATGATATGCAATCCTGCCAGCCTCACAGCCTTAATGAACGTTTCGCTACTGCTTGCTGTGCTTTTTTGGTCTGGGCAATGAAGGTATCTTCCGCTGGCTGGACTGATGTTTTGTGTCGGGGCATAACCGTAACACCAAGATTTATCTGCTGTGGTGACTTTTGACAACAAATCACGGTTAATCTGTGCGTGTTCTTTCAATTTCGGGGACACTCTCGGGTGGTTACTCTTCTCAGATTATCTCAAATCTTCAGTTAAGATTCTTTGGGATGAATTCCAGTTACTTTCGTCGATTGTTCTGCAAAGGCAAACAAGACATAGTGCATGGTGCTTTTTGAACATGTTCGTCTGTTCTGGATGTTGAGGGGCGACCCGAACGGGGTTCATATTCAAGTCCATTCAAGTTTATCATCGTTTGACCAATTCTGGATTGGATACACCGGTCTGGGCTCTGACCTGACTTCGTTCGCATAAGCTTCCAGAAGCATTGAAACTGTATCTTCCGTTGTTTCCTTTAACAAGAAACAGAATTTGATGTTGGCGCGTTGCTCCTTAAAGTTTACCATTGCAAAATCGCCGAAAGCGGTGGGATGGATTTAAGAAAATAATCACTGTCCACTGTGATGATTTCACATGAACAATACTTGACTAACTGAGTAGACGGGGTGTCTAGTAAACGTACCTAGCGAAAGAGGGCAGCACTTCTAACCCACTTGTCCACAGAAATGAATTCTTCCTTTTTTTTTGGGTGAGGGGTTGGTATATCTAAAATTTCATTTAAAAGACAAGTTATCTAGACCATCCGTCTTTCACAATGCAGTGAGCGATTTGTTTTGCTGTCTCAAGGACTCCTTTCGGCCAACGGTAGAAAAATCTTATCAGTTAGTGTAATGAAACGAGTATTAGAAAAGACATTTTAGTTGAGCGAGCTTTGCTCTAATGACGGCGCTTGAATAACATCTCTGTCAGTTTTGTCGAGTTTTCGAATCAGATTACTACGGCCAGATTTCATCTTCAAAATGAATTATACATTTTCGCTAACCGTCCGTGCAAAGTTCCAATTTTAAATTGAATATTTCAAAAAGTGTCGCCTCCGCAGGAAGCGGTTTAAATATTCTGTCAACGGTGGCGACGAGGACGAATTTTATTTTCGTGATTTCGCTTGCCTACGCCTAACGCCCTAAACTCCGGTGTAATTGTTTAATTAAACCTCCATTCTTCTTCCACTAATAGAATATTCAGGGTAGAAGGAAAACGCTCCGCTTATATATTATCGGAAAAATCTTCCCGCGAATTCCGAACGTGAATTTTCGTGCGGCAAAAAATGTATGCAAGTGAAACGGGCGGAATTTATTGTGATAATTTATACTCCTTTACGGTTCCATAATTTCGACTTCGGTCAACATTTTTATAAAAAGCGTTAAGAGTAAATGAAAATATTTATGCAAAACGAAAAAGCTAAGAAAAACTTACAACATAATATGTTAAACAAGAACATGACTCCCCCCATGGAATTAGTAAGTCAGGTAAAACCAGGTAAGTCCATTCCATTCTACTTTATTTTATGAAATAATATTAGCTGCTTTCGAAATTTTGGCAAGCAACGACATATTTAATAAGTGTCGCGTATACAAAATGTTTTGAAACATTTTTCAATATGTGCGCACGCAAGGGCAAAAAAGTTCAGTGAACGCCTCGGTAGCACAATCGAAGCCTACTGCATATTCTTGAAATAAACTGGGGGATCGCTATATGTATGTTCAAAAAATGTTGTAGAAGAAGCACGATCAAAAAGGCCATAAAGAAATATCAATCTCCCTCTCAATCAATCCTGGTGTACTTCCAGTAACAAACTTCTTATGGAAAAAAAAACTATATAATTATAAAGCTGCATGTTTGGGACCCGTTCCGGGATATTCCGGGACCGGAATTTGTGTATGTTCACGGAAAATTACCGAAAAATTCTAAAGGTTTATAAACAAAATTACTACTATGTGCAGAGATATAATTGGAAAAAACAAAACTATATTTTGTATAATGACTTTAAATAAAGAGCATAAAGATGTTAAAATATCAGAGTAGCCTTTGTAGGTAATGAAAACAGAAAATATGGCACTGACTGGGCGGACTGGCCATCACAGCGGACCGATACTAATCCCATTGAAACTGCTGAAGTACATAGAAGCACAGGCTTCATGGACGTTAATAATTTACAGATATGAGAGCACAGTGGTATATCTAGATGCTTTTTAATTTTTGATTAGTAATTTTAAAAATATGATAATCACCTTGCTTGATAAATGGTACGTGTGTGGACAATCTAAAGGTCTGGATTTGATGGACTAATTTCAGTTTTTGGCAATGCAACGTCGATTGTAATTTTTTTTTGTAACAGTGGCCTTAATTAACATTAATAATCAACATGAGTTTGTAGCAAAATGTTCCATAGTTACAAATTTAGTAGAATTTACCCAGATGAATTACAGTTGGCCTTGGCTTTTGACAAGGCGATCATAATATACTAATTTCAAAGTTATAACGATATGGATTCAGTAGTAATCTTCTTCAAATAGTCAAATCGTATTTATTCAGACGTGCATTTGGCTTTAAATTCAAGACCTCCTTAGTGTCGCCTAAAGTACCGCAAGGCTCAAATTTGGTACCATTATTTTTTTTCTTATTTATTAATGATTTGCCAACTTCATTGTTCCAATATACGTTTCCCAAAAGATTAGACGAGGAAGACTTCTTCCAAGACTTGAAATTACATATATATATATATATATATATATATATATATATATATATATATATATATATATATATATATATATATATATTCGAATTTCGGCATTTTGACAAAATCAATATAGTAAATCGACCCTTGCGAACAACGTGGTAACTTTTGTTTTTTCATTCGAAGCCTCTAGAGGCATGCTCCGGAGGTGCCCTCAATTTGAGCGAGAGAGCGGCGCTATATTATTGCGATTTACTTACTTGTCTGTTATTAAATGGTAGCTAGTTAAAATTAAATTAAATTATGATATTTCAGAAATGTAGTAAAATACATAAATATTACAAAGGTAATCTCCATTTACTCCAGGAGGCCAAAACTGTTCTGTGTGCTCGAGCTTCAAATATCCATCATTTGAAATCTATATCATGGACTATTTTGTGGTTATTTATTGCTTCTCCAGTCATCTATAAGACATTAGTTAATATTTTCCATTTTTGTTTCAAGTGGTCCACCTTCATTCACTTTTTATTCTTTGTATAAAATTTAAATCAATTTACGAAATCTGCCTGTATTTACATTGATTATTATTTCAAGATTCTGGTTCGCACTTATGTCCTTATCACAATTTTCGCAAGTACTTTACGCTGACTCAATATCGCCATCTAACATAATAGCTCAGGTTTTAGGGTTAATTCATTCTTATCAAATATGATATCTGGTATTGAATCAACACCCAAAAATATATACATTCTTATTTACCACTTATTTTAAAATATTTATTTGCTAATTCTTGTTCTTGATAGTTTAAGACCCGCAGTTCTTTCTACATATCCGATATTCCAAAGATCTATTCAAGGCATATATTACTGATTTTAATTGGGGCTTTTACAATATTTAAAATTACAGAAGCACTAAATAATTCACTGAACATATGCAACAGCATACTGCACACTAGTTATTTGTAGAGTTAAAGTAAAGTAGTAGGAAGTATTCTAGATGTTCAGAAGTTTTATTAAGTTAAAACCCATTTTACGAGGATATTTTCAAGTCTGCTCAGGTGATCGAAATACTTTAAAAACGTGTGAAGTCTTTTAAGGTAGCCACATTTATATTGCACAATAAGTCAACCTCTTTATCCTCAAGGAGGTCTACTATAGCACAGAGGGTTCCAAATTCGGGATTGTTCTTAAAAAGTGTTTCAAATTAATTTCTCATATGGTCAACAAGATGTTTAGATAATTGGAAAATAAACTCAGGCATATCTAAGTTGATATTTAGTGTATAGTCTACTACATATTCGAGTGAAGTGCTTGTGGTCTCTAGACTCCTTATCAATAAATAAATTCATGAAAAAACTTATAAATATTCATTAGATACTCGCAAACAGTTGTGTCATGAAACGCGAACTGAGCTTGAAAAATAAAGAATACCCCACTTGAATTATTCGTACCAATTACGCCCTTTTATGTCTCTACCCAGGTGCTCTTAGACATTACAACAGGCTGTGACGGTAAAGGCGCATTCGTAGCTCTGTTTTTCGTGAAGAAGTTTCCACTCACACAGTGTTTTTAATTTTTTTATAGTAAGTTTACACAATATATTAAATGAAATTCATATTTCGAATACTGCCTAGAACAATACGCCTGATACGCTAGAACCGCATAATACAACTGAACAAGTCCATCCACCAAGTTTTGAAGTTAGAAACTTCTTAGCTAGATTAGCCAGCTTCTTAGCTAATTCCACAACATAATCATAATCAATATTCATATTTTTTTATATATATATATATATATATATATATATATATATATATATATATATATATATATATATATATATATATATATATATATATATATTACTATTAGCGTTCACAATATATGTGTGTATGTAGCTGTCAATGTAGATGACGTTAGTCGACACCATGCTACTAGTAAAACTCCAATTCCGTAACCCTACTGCTTTAAGGTAAATACTAATATTACGTCTATACAACGCCGCAGGCATATTTTTAGATCTCTTTTATATCGTTACTTCCACCTTCACGGGGCAGATAAGGGAACCTGAAGATGTCTCGTGGAGTGTGGTTTATGGCGACGGGGTCCGATTCCCTACAGAGAGGGCGCAGATAAAGTGAGTAATTGAGTATGCTTCACCCCAGTGGCGTACGCGTTTAATTTTGAACAGTCAAATTAAAAACAGAATAGGTTATAACCATCTAACGTTGGTATAGAAGTTTAGAGAACAAGTTTAAGGACCATTTTTAATAAATTTATAAAAAAAATCTATGCTTGATTTAGATACTGATTCTATTTAAATTATAACACGGCATCTCTGTATGGGTTTTGTTTGAATACAAACATATATCTTTAGATAAAGTACTTGTTTACAGCCAACAATATTTTGTATTGTGTTATAATGGAAGATCTTCCTTGTAATTATGTTTGAAATGTGCAAAGTAAGATTGCACGGTTGTAGATAAATAACTATTCTGAAATAAACAGTTTTAAAACCTTAAAACGGACTTTTCCGCACGTAGAACATCTCTATCTGGAAATTGAGTGGCCGAGAAAAAATAAACCAACACATAAATGCAGAATATGTGTTTCATGCGACAGTTTTACTTTTTTCGAATAGTCCACCATCGTGCTTTCTCATGACCCATGGACAGGGTGGGGTGTATCCCATTCACCTCAAAATCAATAGATGTCGTCTGATAGACGTTTCTAATCAAAATAAGTCGAAACCCGATCGATCCGACACGATTTAATTGAGTGATCATGCTAACAAAAAAAGAATTCTCAAATAGTCCACCATTGTGCTTTTTCATGACCCATGAACATGGTAAAGTGTGCTCTATCCACCTCAAAATCAATAGGTGTTATATGGGAGACGTCCACGATCAGAATCAGTCAAAACTCGATCGATCCGATATGAATTAATTGAGTTATCGTGCTAACAAGAATAGGTGTACCAAGGACACACACAGCAAACATTTTTTTTAAAACCATTTTACTTTTCCGCACTCCACTATACACGGAAAAGTAATGTAATCGTGTACAAAAATTTTTTTCTAGGGTTTATTTTTCACTTTTCGGCCTCAAAACAAAAAAAAAGATTTTTAAACCATTTTGTATGTGGGTGTCGTTGTCGTCGGCATTTATTCTTGTTAGCATGATAACTCAACTAAATCGTGTCGGATCGATCGGGTTTTGATTGATTCTGATCGGCGACGTCTCCCAGACGACACCTATTGATTTTGAGGTGGATAGAACACACCCCACCCTGTCCATGGGTCATGAGAAAGCACAATGGTAGACTATTTGAGAAATTGTTTTTGTTAACACGATAACTCAACTGAATCGTGTCGGATCGATCGGGTTTTGACTGATTCTGATTCGGGACGTCTCTCAGACATCTATTGATTTTGAGGTGGATATAACTCTACCATGTTCATGGGTCATGAGAAAGCACAATTGTGGACTATTTGAGAAATTGTTTTTGTTAGTACGATCACTCAATTAAATCGTGTCGGATCGATCGGGTTTCGACTGCTTCTGATTAGGGACGTCTACAAGATAATATTTACCTATTGATTTTGAGGAGGATAGGACACATTTCACCCTGTCCATGGGTCAAGAGAAAGCACGATGGTGGACTATTTGAGAAATTGTTTTTGTTAACACGATAACTCAACTGAATCGTGTCGGATCGATCGGGTTTTGACTGATTCTGATTCGGGACGTCTCTCAGACATCTATTGATTTTGAGGTGGATATAACTCTACCATGTTCATGGGTCATGAGAAAGCACAATTGTGGACTATTTGAGAAATTGTTTTTGTTAGTACGATCACTCAATTAAATCGTGTCGGATCGATCGGGTTTCGACTGCTTCTGATTAGGGACGTCTACAAGATAATACTTACCTATTGATTTTGAGGAGGATAGGACACATTTCACCCTGTCCATGGGTCAAGAGAAAGCACGATGGTGGACTATTTGAGAAATTGTTTTTGTTAACACGATAACTCAACTGAATCGTGTCGGATCGATCGGGTTTTGACTGATTCTGATTCGGGACGTCTCTCAGACATCTATTGATTTTGAGGTGGATATAACTCTACCATGTTCATGGGTCATGAGAAAGCACAATTGTGGACTATTTGAGAAATTGTTTTTGTTAGTACGATCACTCAATTAAATCGTGTCGGATCGATCGGGTTTCGACTGCTTCTTATTAGGGGCGTCTACAAGATAATACTTACCTATTGATTTTGAGGTGGATAGGACACACTTCACCCTGTCCATGGGTCAAGAGAAAGCACGATGGTGGACTATTTGAGAAAAGTTAAAAAAAGTAAAACTGTCGCATAAAACACATATTCTGCATTTATGTGCTGGTTTATTTTTTTCTCGGCCACTCAATTCCGAGATAGAGATGTTGTACGTCGAAAAAGTCCGTTTTAAGGTTTTAAAACTGTTTATTTTTTTTGTTTTTATGCCGAAAAACGAAAAATAAACGCTAGAATTTTTTTTTCCATTTCGCTTATGATTACACTACTTTTCCGCTCAAGTACAGTTGAGTGTGGAAAAGTAAAATCGTGTATTGTGGGGAAACCGAACGGTTTTTGTACTAATTCCACTCTGAACATTTTCAACACTTAAAGCACATATGGGTTTAGGATACATATAATTTTCAATAGTTGAATTAATTTACTGATTATTTATAAGTGCAGTTACAAGTAAAAATCCGTGTCCACATTTTTTTTTATGAAAATGGCTAAAATCTAAGCAAATCATAATGTGATACACTAAGGAGGACTTTTAAAATTTGACACGAGATACAGAACCGTATTTTAAAAAATAAGTTGTTTACTCTTACTCAAAGACGAAACGTGGAATAAAGAGAACTGATAATGTATCTTTGCATATTAAAAGTACTGTATTGTATATTACAATTGTACAAATAAATAAATTCCCCTATATTTTATTTCAACAATATAAACCACCTGAAACCGACGAAAGCGAGGACCTGCTACCCCGACGAAATACATCCGGTTTCTGAACGAACGGATTATATTCGGCTCGACTCGTTCCCCTTTCCTCATTTATTAGAGGAGCAGAAATTCCCCATCACGGAATCCATTACATAAAACATGTAAGTAGTATTGTCTGCTTAACATGAATTCCAACGCACCCCGCCAGTTGATATGGCATTTATCTGGTCTGGGGTTGCGGCGTCCGCATTATATCACCCTTCTTTAATATACGCGGCGAGTACGGTGCATAACGTAGAGGCGATATCGAGGTGGATATTAGGCAGTGGCGGCTCGTGAATATTAATGCCGGCTTTTATTACCTATAATTAAGCGCGCGATAAAAGAATGGGAGGAAGTCGGGTCGCTTCCGCGACGTTCTGCATTTGCTCGATGCATTTTTATGTACTGAGATTTAGGGTAATGTCCAAAGTTGATTTTATGGTCCGTGGTTTATGGCGCTACGGGAATCGAATATTCATAGGTGGATATTTTCGATCACCGAAATTATTACGCTGAAGAATGTAGTTTTTGAAACGATTAAAATCAGACTTCGTGGCTTTTTAAATGATAGGTTTTTGAAAAACGTTTAAAAAGGCACCTTTTCGATTTTTGTTTTTTTGGAACTATAAGTTTTTTGATAGCTGCCTTTGACTCGTGAAAGTATTGCTATTTTATTAAATGACAGCAATATTTATATTAGAATGAAATATTTTTTTAGTCAGGCCCGTTATGTCGTGGAATAAGCAAAAGTATATAGGGCGTCCAAAAATTCTCCTGCCAAATGGACACCCCAAATATTAGAAGTGATTTTATGTCAATTTAAGCTAAATTACCTTCCTACCAAAAATGCCTTCTGAGGGTATTGGCGTTCTTTGAAGATGGCGCCTTCGAGTAATTTTTTTAATGTTTAAAGAAAGTCCTTATTTAAAAAGTTCAATCACAAGAGTCTCAGTTGAGAGAGGCATCAGACATTTTGGATGTAAAATTTATTTTTTATTCAAATTACATCTTTTAAATTTGAAAACGTGAAGGTATTTTCCAATATTAATGTGTTCTTTTTTGAAATCGCTATGCGCGGCGTTTGAGAAAAAATAAACTTTTAAATATTCTTCACTAGAAAATTTTACTATATTCATAAGTTACACTTATTTTTACTTACGAACACCGAAACATTCTTTGTTTCTTGACACGCATCTTGCCAACCAAGTAGGCACCATCGTGAGATGATTAAAACTAGTCTAGTTTTAATCATCTCTCGATGATGCCAACTTTGTTGGCGAAACGCAGGTCGAGAAACGTGTAATCGTTCAGTGTTCGTGGAAAATTGGTGGATTTTTTTTTTGTAATAACAATAACTGCTAACATATTCTGGCGTACAAATGTCTGATCTTGTTGATTTGTCAAAGCCGAATTGGTAGAAAAAGAAGAAGTAATATTTACAATGGCCGATTTATCATTAGAGGCTTAGTTATTTTGCCAAGTTGGGACTTTTTAGATAAGGGCTATTTTGAGATATTAAAAAAATTAAAGGCCATATTGATAGAGCTACAACACAGAAAGTAGTTTTGGATTAAAATAATTTAGATTAAATCAACAATAAATAATTAGTAAAATCACGTGTACATCTGGGATTTCCATTTGCCAGGAGAATTTACACACCCTATAGATATATACTTAACAAGATAAACATATTCAGTAAGTATCCTTAAAGTTTATTAAAATAATAGCATTGGACCAAAACCACTAATACTTTTCGACATTAGTTTCTTTAAACGCAAGCGACTCACATGCATCTGTCACAAACAAAACCACTTCAGCAGCAATGTCTATGTTTAAAGGAGCACTTTGTGCCACATCGACTATGATTTTGGCAGTACTACTTACTACCCCTTCTACTACACATTTATTCCAGAACAGTGCATAACACTGGGGACCAGGTAAAAAACAGGAAACTAATTGAAAAAAAAAGGAAATCAGGAAAAAAAAACAGTCCAGTTTTCCATAAAACATATTGCATGTCACTCAGAGTGCGTTTCAATGACCAAGCTTCTTCAATTATCTTCCAGTCAGTCATCTTCTATTGAGGATCTCAACTTGGCAAACGCCTTGTCAATTGTTTGTTACTTTATGGAAGACTGTGCTCGTATTTTTTCTTGCTGCATGGAAGGTTTGCAATCCTCTCCACGTAGCTTAATGCGAAATCCTGGGTAGTTATTTATTATTTACGGAAATACAGAAAAAATTATGTAAATTTAATATTGTGTTAATTGCATATATGTATATGATTCCAATAAGCGTATGTGGGGCTACTGCACATGTCCATATAAACGTGGAAATATAATATTACAAATTAACATAAATGTCATAATTTCATATATTTATACCCGTTTATAAACAGAGAATTATCACTGTAGTTATTTGTTAGAATCTAGTACAATTGTAAAAGCTTAGAGCAAATTCACATGAAAGCGAATACAGAAGAACAGAGAAGCGCTTTGAAGGCTACAAACGGACGTTAAAGAGTCCCTAGGCGATAAATTTTTTGATCAAACAATTGAGTCAATCTATTGACGCGCGCTTCGATCAACCCGTCAA
Organism: Rosalia funebris; assembly: GCA_037954035.1. Classification (NCBI taxonomy): domain Eukaryota; kingdom Metazoa; phylum Arthropoda; class Insecta; order Coleoptera; family Cerambycidae; genus Rosalia; species Rosalia funebris. The sequence goes on from JAZFAV010000015.1 coordinate 42,194,550, forward strand.
TCAGCTCTCAATCTTTTGATCAAAACTCATTCGTGGTGGAGTTTCCGCGGAAGGTGGTTGTTTATTTTATTTGCGAGACTTTTACGGAAAATTATAAATTCAAACGGGTTCCCAGACGGTCAGTCACGCTTAACTCAATCGATTGATGCAATCTTTTGATCAAAATGATTGATCGTCTAGGGCCTCTTTTAGAAGTTCTACAAATGCGCGTTATGGTAGACACACTGCAGTCACGGCACGTGATATCAAGGGATGTCACGTCACGTCATAAAGTGTGGTCCAAGTTTTCCCATGTATTTTAGTTTACCAGAGCTACACTGACGTCACCTCATGCTCTCAACCTCATGTCATGGGCAGCACACGTGATATCACGTAAACAGAAGTCTGGACGAACACATTCTCGGCACGGCGTGAGTTCACGTTTCAATACATCAACAAGTCCAAGTCGTCTAAAAAAATGGTTGACGAACTCCTTATATAAAAAGTGAGGGGGCATGAATGTTTATACCACACTAAACATCTTGGGGTCTTTTAATAACTGAGGGTACAATGTATGAAATTTCCCTAATTGCTCCCTCTGTTTATCTATATCATGTACCCACACCCGCTTCGAACTCTTCCCTTCAATTACGAGGAAACTAGCGACTATTTCTTCTTCTCACTCCGAATCACTACTTGAGGAAGCCATCTTCTCAAAAAAACACTGCCAGTTTCAGTACCTATTTACATACATGATAAGCCTTTTTGGCAAACCGTGATACCAGTGTGCACCTAAGCATGGCATCACGTGACGTGAGACAGCACACGATAGCATGTGAGTTCACATGACGTACCATCAGCGTGTTTCTACCTTTAGAAGCCCTACAGCTGCGCAATGTTGGCTCGACAGTTATTCTATTTGACAGTATTATTGAGAGCGGTGTTATACCAAGAATTTACATGCTTTTTTGGCAGTGATAGTAATCCGAGGAAAGCGCCGATGACAAAGAAAGAAAAACACGACTCATCCTTCCCCACCCACTTATCTTATTTCTGCTTTATTTCATCATCCTGATGATAAAACACGATGGAAAATCAAAACTTGTACGTACATCAATTGAGATATCTCAAGTCTACCTGATAGCATCTCGACTGCCACGGAGTTACAGTGTACTACGTCTGACGTAGCACTCACGTGCGCAGCTTTAGAGACAATTTAACGCGTGTCTCTGACTTGCCCTTTTATTGTCTACTTCATTACTTTACTTCTTGATCGAGTAGAACAAATCCGCAAAATCCCCTAGTAAAACACACCGCCAATTAGAGATTAACAAACGTAAACGGACCTAAGCCCATTGTTCCTCGGTCGCGTTATCGGTTGCATGCGCCCTACATCTTAGATGCACGCCATGCAGACATCAATTTCACAGTAGTCCACACCACACCCAACGCGGAGCGTACGTTCACTTTTTGTGTACAACTCCGGCGCCCCACCCCGCTTTGTTCTAGTAAATCCATTGAAACTCGGCCACGCCCTTCGAGTTGACATTGAATATTTATCCCGGTCGTCGTTTGTTATGATTGTCAATTATGTAAATGTCAGACGTGTATGATTCCATCAGTTATTCGCAAGGATGCTTTGGTTGTGTACAGCGCCTCCAGTGGGGAGGTCGTTAAACAGATAAAGGTTTTGAAAATCGTTTACCAGTTTAAGAATATCATTATAATAGAGCGCTCCGGGCAAAAAGATTTGTATGCAGTGGATGATTTTCCCACTTTTAATTTAATGTGTGATTATATGTATAGGGTATTTCAGTTGGAACTACAGAATTTGAATTACGCGCCATTTGTGTTGTCAAAGATCATCAATACTTAACGACTGTCATCTACAAATCATACGACGTCAACATGCCGCGATTAACAGTTAAACAACAAATAGTTTGTGTACAGCTATTTTATGAAAGTGAGCGATCATTTTACAGTTGCATCAAGAAAAATTCGCACAGAATTAGGGCGGAATAAAATGCCTACAGAGTTAACAGTTCGTAACTTAATCAATAAATTTGAAGAGACCGGTTCTATTATCGATACGGCAACATCAATACGTCCTCGTCGTGGTAGATCAGATGACAATATTGCTGCAGTGAGAAAAAGTCTGAATCTGTCAAGAGCCACCACGCATCGGATTTTAAAGAAAGATCTGCATCTGTCAGCACACAAAATTCAGTTAATACAACAATTAAAAGTTACAGAACATTTACAACGTCGTACATTTGTTAATTGGGTGTTAGAAAAGAAAAAAGGTGATTCTAATGTTTGCAACAAAATTTTATTCAGCGATGAAGCACATCTTCATTTTGACGGGTACGTCAGCAAAAAAAAATTGTCGAATTTGGGGTGCTGAAAATCCACATTTTCTTCGCGAAAAAGAAATGCATCCGCAGAATGTACCATTGTTCACATGGACATCCATTATTCTTTGGAAATTAAGCTGGTAATGCTAGCACAGACATGTTGACGTCGTATGGTTTGTAGATGGCAGTCGTTAAATATTGACGCTCTATCTTTGACAGAACAGAAATGACGCTCAATTCAAGTTCTACAGTCCCAACTGAGACACTCTGTGTATAGAATGAAGAACTCCGTATTTTATGGAGTAAACAATGGATACAAAAACAGCCATAGAATATTTGTCCAGGGTTTTCAGAAACACTGAAAACCCTGAATTATTTTTGTAAACAATTTATCAATTCTAATACGTATTATTTAAATGTTATGGTTTATCGAAATTGACTTAGTTTTATTCATTACTATACTATCACACGGACACGTACAGGCAGGTCCAGGCCCATCTGACTGATTTGGGAATCGTACCGATTACTTCCGAGCCGACAATCTAAGCCAGCTCCAAGCGATTGGCAGCGTTACCCCGAATCAAGCCAAGGAACTTGGGAACCTATCTCGTGGTAATTGTGGGGCTATTTACCCTCAGAAGATATGAGAGAATAAGAAATATGATGGGAATAACACATGACATTGTAGATGATATAAGAACCAAACAACTCGTATGGTACGGGCATGTTCAACGAATGCCAAATGACAGAATACCCAAAAAATTCTAAACTGGAAACCACAAGGAAGAAGAAGGCGAGGAAGATCATGAAAAAGCTGGAGAGAGGGCATTGATAATGAAATTCGGGAGGGAGGTCTGGACGAGGACATGTGGAGAAATAGAGAGGAATGGAGATTAGGAATCGGAAAACGGCGAAGGACGTTATAAACCGATATGATGATGATGAGATATGAATATACCATCATAAGTCGAGTGGTGTTGTGACAAAAACCATTAACCGATTCTTCCAAAATAATTTATAATTTTTAGATTTGTGAAAAAATTAACATGAATACCAACAGAATTCAAGACCAACTGCATTTTTCTGTCGGCATATTAGACTCATACAGTATATGCAACATTTAATTTCGTAAGTAAATAATGTAATGTGATAATAGTCAAATTAAGTAAATAATGTGATAGCAAATATAATCATCTAATATTCAATATGCGACAGATCAATGACCCTTGATCATTTGACTGACTGAAGGGAAGATAGTTATCCCCTTATTACGACCCTAACGTGAAAATCCTTCTAATCCCAATCATAAAAAAGAGACGTACAGAGACGTTTTCAAATTTAATGAAGTTTTTGATTTTGTACTCACGAAATTAATTATTAATGTACTTCCAAGGGTCATCCCTTTATTATGGTCCCAGTGAGAAAAGTCATCCAGGTAGTCGAAAATATAAATAAATAGAAATGTATTAAGGTTTAACATTTAACTGACCATGTTGGATTTGGCACCTAAGAAATTAATTAATTATAAATATACCGCTACGCATAAGTATCCTTTTGTCATTACCCTACCTTGAAGTTACGAATAAATAGTTGAAAAAATATCAAAAGGGAAATTCTGGGTTTTCAAATACTATTGACAATTTGTGTTAATTTTTCACAGCTCGATAAAAGTATAGGTTATATTTTATCACCCTGTATAAAGCTTTATAAACTATGTTATGTAAATAAACAAGTATTGTTATTTTCATACTCATTTAATAACAGTTTATCGCTCACATTTTAATATGGTATAATAAAAAAATTATGTCGGAAGGGAACTGAAATAAAAATTTCTCACTAGTTAAAACTGAACTTAAGACTGTTCTGTTAGGTATTGTTTTTGGTATAAAAGGTAACGAAAATTCCAAAAGTTATTTCGTATATGATTTCGTATATGAAACTAAGCAGAAATTACGAACACAATGGGCTATAAAGCATTTTTAGGGCAAAAGGTAATTGCATCTTTATTATCGATGAGAAAGAGATCGGAGTTGTTAGGCGAAAAAATGTATTATAAATATTTAAAACTGTATAAAAGGTATTTTATTATTAATAGTATATTTTGCAAAATGTAAAATACAAACTTAATGTGCATAAGTATCAAATATATCAAATCTCATACATAATTATTTATATAATATATTTTTCTTTTTGTAAATGATGAATAGATTAGTGTATATATAAAAATGCTTAGATTTTATATCCTATTCATGAATATGAAGTCAATAGCCTTCGAAAAAATTGTCAAATCCGGTTTAATGAATTCGTATGGAGATAAATAATCTTGAGTTCTATAACCATTTTTTTTTATCATTAATATCATGAATGATATTTCTTATATCCATACCTAATAGCCAGTTCTTTAAATCTTTTTATATATTTTTTTAATCGTTATTTTCCGTAGTGCTTATATAAACTGGTATTAAAATATAAATTATTGTATATCTATGATAGATTTTTAGTGTTTACTGCGAAAAAAAATGTCTACAATTTACCATAGTCCTCTGACAGTTCTTGTAATACTGCCATTCTTATGATTTTCAATATATTTTGCTATCTAAAGAATATTGTAATATCTCATATGTTAACAAATTGACACAAACGAGCTTTATAGATCAATAAGCAGACGAGGAGTAGTAGAATGGCCACCTATATCTCCCGACATATCCTCTAGACTTTTATTTACGAAGGTACTCGAAAAAAAGGTACGCGTAACTTGGCTAAGAAGCTTTAAAGAATAAAGATTAAAATAAGGGAGGCTGTTCGTGAAATTCCTCCTGTCACAATTAGTTCTTTTGTATAAGAGCCTGACCGTATTTCATATTATTTATCACAGATACATCTTCGCGATTTATTTTAATCTTAAGAACGTCGCAGTTTGCTGAGGCATGAAAAATATCACGTGTAGTATCTGTTAAAATAAATAAACAGTTTTAAAACCTTAAAATGGACTTTTTTCCGCACGTAGAACATCTCTATCTCGAAACTGACTGGCCGAGAAAAAATTAACCAACATATAAATGTTGAATGTGTTTTATGCGACAGTTTTACTTTTTTCAAAGAGTCCACCACCGTGCTTTCTTATGACCCATGAACAGGATGGGGTGTGTCCACCTCAAAATCAATAGGTATCGCCTGGGAGACGTTCCCGATCAGAATCAGTCGAAATCCGATTGATCCGACACGATTTAGTTGAGTTATCGTGCTAACAAGAATAAATGCCGACGACAACGACACACACACAGCAAAAAAATTTTAAAACCCATTTTTTTCGACCGAAAAACGAAAAATAAACCCAAAGAAAATTTTGTGTTTTCAATTTTTCTTTACACGATTACATTACTTTTCCGGAGTTCGGAAAAGTAAAAAAAAGGGATAAGAATGATATTAAAATAATACCATTTGTTATATTGCTAACGTTCTTAAAATTCTTTCTCATCAGTTCGTGTATGCTGTCAGATATGATATTCGTGAAGCAGCAGGGTTTCATGCAACATCAATCTGTTACGAATTTGCTTTGTATTATATAATTTACATCTAAAATTTTTAGCAATAAAAAGCAAGTGGATATAATTTTCACGGACTTTTCTATAGTCTTTAATTAGGTAGAACACTCCATTCTAATAAGGAAATTGAACTAGTTCGGACTTTCCAACAAACCAAAATAGAGTTCAATATGTTCAGTACCATTGTTTTCAGTCAAAAAAGTATAAACGGATGTCAGGTGCTCCACAAGTATCTATTTTGGGGCCATTCCCTTTAGTAATTTTTATTAACGATATAATTGATAAGCAACATGTTCAGTTTTTAATTTATTCAGATGATACAACAAATGTTAATGCAAATTTTAATTATTTAAAATTTTACTCGGGGTGTTTCCTCCAGCAGTTTTTCCAGAACACGTTCATTATGATTTGATGAATTTTCCCACACTTTAGCAGTACTGTATTTGAAAACCCTCGTATTTTGGGGTATATTTTAGAGACTCATTACACCACAATGACGTTTATTATATTATGTACAGTATTAGGAACAACTTTTAAATAAAATAATTTTACAGTTTCCTCATACTCAGAATGTCACCACTTCACCTATCCACTTCTTTGAAAATCTTCCTAATGCCTCACATTTCCCCAGGCGTCTACCGTGACAACGTCAATAAATTACTTTCCACTTTCCGTTATCCGAAACCAAAATGGTTATTCGCAATTCTTACGGGGCGGTAAGATAATATGACGCGGGAATGTCAGATAGGTATATTCCGTATACTCCAGTGGCAAACCGAGTACACATACACACACACACACACACACGTATTTGTCATATTACCAGGTTCATGATAGCACCGCAGAAGTCCCGCGACTTCTCACGCTTGCCATAACATGGGAACGTCTTGAATTATTTCGTGGCGTATACGAACCTGCCTCATAAATAATAATCACGATACGAGCTCAAAGCGGCAGTGCTGACGCTCGTAAATGACGCTTCTAACGCAGTGTCTGCGGCATTTGCAGAGATTTGCACGAAGAGTATCTGACAGTACGATGTGGCGGAAGTAGATGAGATAAATCTCTCCAAGATGGGTTACAATATGTCCTGAATGTTTTTATTAACGCTACTACATGGATATTATGAATTCTAACTCTTGCGCAGTTGAGGGGACTTGCATATCTTGTTTTACGTGTTCAAGATAATCATGGTCATTGTCTACCAGTCTTGGAACTGGTGGAATGTACTTTAACAGCCATGTTCTAGTCTGTGAATTCTTTCTGAAGAGACTTGAAGGATGATCAGTGAAGGGTAAGCGTCTGTTGGTTACGACGATTGCGAAAGCCTTCGTTTTACCATTAGCCGCCTCAAGGGAAAAGGTATCTATTTGGTGATTAGAAGATTGAAAAAAATAAGGAATATGAGCAATTATCATCTCTACCTCAATCAAGGAGTCAAGGAATCAAGGAGTTAATAGTAACAGTCATCAGAATTAAACAGTCTACAAACACCCCGTATCTTGAGAGTATTCACGAGAACAGACACCAACAACTATATCTGAATACCCTTAAAACGATAAGATCTAGATTTGGAGATGGTGGCTGTATTAAAAAACCAACCACTACGACAGGAATGGCTAATGCAATTGGATAACGAAACGAACATCGCTTTTGCAACGAAAACATACCCAAACAAGATATAATTGCTGAAGTTGAAAACGCTACTCGAAGTCTACCGATGAAAGAAACTGAAAAAGTAAGATACGAAATGCCATCAGAAAGTGCCACATCTTACAGAACTCGAGACCATCAGAAAGGAATATCAGTCGAGAGTAACAGTAAGCGTTTCACAGAAATTCATAGAAACCAAGATAATATGAAGTATAACAGACAAAGGCAATGCAATAGTGGATCATCATCATCATCATCATTAGGTCATCAGTCATAAGACTGGTTGGACGCTAACCTCCAGCTTCTCCTATCTTGTGCTAACCTACGCATTTCGCTAATTGTGCTACAACCTACATCCCTTACTATTTGCGAGCAGTAGTCTAATCTAGGCCTACCTCTGCCTTTCTTCACTCCTATTTCTGCCTCCAAAATATCGCGGACTATTCCCCCATGTCTCAGCAAGTGGCCTACCATTCTATCTCTTCTCTTCTTTAAGTTTTTCCACATACTCCTTTTCTCGCCGACTTTCTCCAATACTTCTTCGTTTCTAACCCTATCAGTCCATGGTATTTTCATCATTCTTCGGTAACACCACATCTCAAAAGCTTCTAATTTCTTCCTACTTGCTTCCCCTACCGTCCAGGTTTCGCAGCCGTAAAGTGCCGTGCTCCATACATATGTTTTCAAAAATCTCTTCCTTGTTTCTAAGTTTATTACCCCCGAGCATAAAAGTGCTTTCTTTTTGTTAAAAGCTACTCGACCCTGCGCTATTCTTTGTTTTATGTCTTTATCGCTTCTTCCATCCCAATTTATTTTACTTCCTAAATAAGTGAAGTCTTTAACTTCCTCCAATCTTTCATTATTAATTTGTACTTTCGTTTTTGCTCTGCTCTCGCGCCCTCTGCACACTAACACTTTAGTTTTGTTTTTATTCACCCTCATTCCGTATTCCTCTGTCAACACTGCCTCCATTTCGTTCAATGCTGATTCTAGTTCCTCCTTACTAGATGCTAATACTGCTATATCATCCGCGAATCTCAGCATTTTTAGTTTCTGTCCCTGTACTTTAATCCCGAAATCTACTCTATCTTTTACCACATTAATCGCCTCTTCGATGTACAGATTAAAAATTAGTGGTGATAGCGTACATCCTTGTCTTACTCCTTTCCTAATACCTACTTCCCTTTCTTCCCCTTCTACTTCTATAACAGCAGTTTGCTCTATGTATAGATTGTGTACTACTCTCCTATCTCTATACTTCATTCCCGCGCTCTTTAGTATCTCGAACATTTTTTCCCATCTTACGTTATCAAAAGCTTTTTCTAAATCTACAAATCCTATATAAGCGTTCTTTCCTTTTTCTATTGTTTTCTCTAACATTACTCTTAGCGCCAGAATAGCTTCGCGAGTTCCCCTATTTCGCCTAAACCCGAATTGGTCTTCTCCTAGTATTTCCTCCGCTCTATTTTCCATCCTCTTCTGCACTATTCTAGTTAAGATTTTTGACGCATGGGAAGTTAGGCTAATCGTTCTAAAGTTCTCGCATTTGTCGGCTCCTCTCTTTTTCGGTATAGTAACGATAATGTTCCTCTTATAATCCTCCGGCATCTCGCCCGTTTCGTATATGTATTTTACCAGTTCAAACATCCTATTTACTACTTTCTGTCCCGCACATTTCAAAATTTCCGCCTGTATTTTATCTACACCCGGCGCTTTATTGTTCTTTATACCCCTTAGTGCTATTTCAAATTCCTCTCTCAATATAGGTTTTCCTACATCTTCCCTATCGATGCTAGATTCTTCCTCTAATATCTCTCCTAATTCCTGACCCTCGTATAAATTTCCTAAGTACTGCTTCCATCTATCCGCTTTCTCCTCTCTTCCTATCAGTATGTCCCCCGATTGACTCCTAACATTTCTACTTATTGTTCCTACATCCCTGAAGTTCCTCTTAATTATTTTGTAAGCCTCATCGGTCTTACCTACTTGCAACTTATCTTCTACTTCTTTGCATTTCTCCTCTATCCATTGTTCTTTCGCTTTTCTACATTTTCTAATGATTTCCCACTTTATTGCCTTATACGTTTTCAGTCCTTCTTCGTCTCGTCTGTTTTTGTAGCCTCGTCTCTTTTGCATTAAGTTTAAGATTTCGTCCGTTATCCAGGGCTTCCTAGCTTCCCTTTTATCGTGTCCTAAAACGTCCGTAGCCGCGGAAGCTAGACTATTCTTGATACCCTCCCACTCAGTTTCTGCATTCTTGATTTCGTCCTTACTCGTTTTATTTATTAATTGATCTGTTTTCTCCTGGAACTTATCTTTCATATTCTGATCCCTCAATATGTCTACATTTATACGTTTCTTATCCTTCCGGGTTTTCAGATTTTTGAACTTTAATCTAGCTTTCATGACTACCAAGTTGTGATCGCTGTCTACATCTGCTCCTGGATAACTCTTACAGTCTTTTACTTGATTTCTAAATCTCTTCCTAACCAGAATGTAGTCTATCTGATACCTGTCTATCCCTCCTGGCATTTTCCATGTGTACCGCCTCCTAACGTGATTCTTGAACAATGTGTTCGCGACTACCATCTTGTGCTTCTCACAGAATTCTATCAGTCTGCTACCTCTCTCGTTTCTGTTTCCTAATCCATAAGGACCTACAAATTCTCCTTCTTTCCCCTCACCTACGACTGCGTTAAAATCTCCTACTATTATTAAATTTTCATGACCCTTCACAAATCCTATTACCTGCTCTATGTCCGAATAAACGGCTTCTAACTCTTCCTCACTATGGCTAGAAGTAGGCATGTATACTTGCACTATTACTGTTTCCACTGGCTTCGAATCTAACCTAACCATCATTACTCTCTCGCTGTATTGTAGGTAGCTATCTACACACTGTCCTGCGTTCTTCCGCATAACGATCCCTACTCCCTACTATGGAAACTACGCGTTTCCATTTACCGATCCTGTGTGTATTACCCTATAGTCACCGCTCCAAAAATCTCCTACTTCCGGCCAGCGCATCTCACTTATACCTACTATATCTAATCCAATAGTGGATATGAAGAGTAAAAAAATCGGAAAAAAAAAATACCAAATTTGCCAACCCTAATATTGTACCAAGCTGCAACAGCATCATATATCAAAAATTGGAATTGGATATTAAGAACTCATTAACACCTACACAGAGACGCTACAACCTTATATGGACAAGATCAGCAGTTACGTGAAGGATTGGGCACATCTTGTAGGCAATTTTGAGAATTTGAATATACCAAGTGACAAGGATGGTGACTTAAAATCATTGTTTGTCAACGTACCAGTGGATTAAATCTGTGACTCCAATCAGTGTCTAGCATCGTATATAGTATTAAGTAAGATTTAAAAGAAGGCTCCCTGACCTAGCTCAATTATAACTACAGAAATAAAGAGATTATACTCCAACCCATCTGTAAATAAATTAGGCCAAAATAGCTATTCTCCTGGCTATATGCCAAACGCCGAGCGCTGAATTACATGACAAAATTTGCCGTATTTTGTCTAACAGAGCTGGCACTAAAATACAGTGATTCAGATTGTTCCAAAACCACAAGGAAGATGCAAAGTGTCACCTATCTCAGGATATCGTTAACTGCAGACCGGTTTCGACCTTATCTTGGGTCTCGTCAGTGCAGTGTAAACGAGTATACCTTTGACAGATGAAGCTCACATCTAGTAGACGTTGCTACGTCCCACCGCAGTAGAACGTACCAAATGCCATCTCTTGGTAGTTGCGAGAACAATCTAAATCGGAGTAAAAACTTGTGATCATCAGTATAATGCAAAGTTTTACTACACAGAGAGTAATATTCAAACTACAGAAATAAGGAGATTATACTCCAACCCATCTGCAAATGCCTTATATAATAAGGACTAAACCAACAACACCTCTACATAAGGACAAGCTAATCTGGTAAGCTAATCTGTGAACCTAAAAGTTGCTTTAATCAGCGTTATTTCTTACATTTTTCTGAAATCAGAACTATTTATGTGCTTTTAAGTGCGTGAAACTTGTACCTAATATTTCGTTGTATATTTAGGTATACAATTTATATTGTTAGGCGTATTTTTAAATACGTAAAACCATATATTTCGGAATTATAACCTGTTGCTTTTTGGCGATCCGTCGGTTTGTTTACAGCACAGTTTATAAGTTTTTGTTCGTGTTTAATTGTATGTTTTTCTCTTGGTTTCGGCTAGTTTTGTGGTAACTGATACTTAGTGAAATTATGCCTCAAAAGTGTTGTGTTTCTTGCTGTAACGGAAACTATTATAAAAATGGGCCTAAAGTTCATGTTTTCGGTTTTCCAAAGGACGTAAGTTTACGACAAAAATGGCTAAAAGCGATACCCCAAGATAACATTCAGCCCACAAACAACACGAGAGTATGTGAAGCTCATTTTCCTGAAGGTAGTATAATAAAAAGTACAACAGTTCAAGACTCAAACACTGGTAAAATTTTTACAATAGATTTACTAAAACCACGGCTAAAAGAAGACTGTATACCATCTATTTTTTAAATTGCCCCTTTTATTTATCAAAAGATATCAAAATACGGCACGTAAAGATGAAAAGCTCAAAAATATTGATGAGTTAAATTTGTCAAAAGCCCTTGAAATAAGCAAAAATTGCTCTCAACAAGACTTTTCTCAAATTAAAACGTTATTGTCTCAAATTTTAATAAATGATGATCACTTTCACGATATCAACGATGTATTGCCGTTAATTACATATTTAGGTGGTTATTGTTGCTATATTACGTTAAAAAAATTACAATGTGCCAGCTGTAAACAAAAATTAGTATATGACGAGCAATTTATTGTTGAGGACAATTTTGATCTCATTAATAAATTAAATCGTGGAGGACTTTTATATCCCCAAGGACAAGTTATAAATGTCCTATCTGTGACTTATATAATCTTCAATAAATTAATAAATGAATTTGAGGACACATTTCTAGAAATCTATAATAAAAGATCGTTCATGGTTCATTTAATTTTGGAATATTGTATTGAACAGAAATATGTCTCACATTTCGATGGATGCGCTAATCATAATGGAAAAGACATTTTAAAAGTTATTCTCAGAAGTATTTCCAATACCCTCTTAAAAAATTATTGCGCTAAAAATAGCGACCAAAATTAAAAAAAGGAAATAAAAAAAGAAAACTCGATACATTAACGAAGTAGGCCATATACCTACCTATACATGCATAAATATTTTTTATAACTAAACGTATATAATTTGGGACCTATTTCTTTAAAAGTTTAATTAATGTATTTTCATGGCTTGTGTTCTATAATATATTTTTTATACCTAAACTCTCACCTCAACACTAAGTTATGCACGATGTTAGGTAGTAGGTAAATGAAATTTGAAACTGCATAACATGAACATGCATACCTATATTATACCTACTAAGTAATAATAATTAAGAGAAGGTGTGTAATAGTTCAGTATATGTATTTATGTGTAATAATCTCTTTTCAGTAGTGCGAAAAATGTTTATTATACATAAATACATATCCGGAATTTTGGCGCAGGTGTAGGGGAGTTGGGAGCCTGCACTTAATACTACACCTAGTATTAAACCAAAACTCAAACATAATTTTTGGGATTTGTCAAGAAGCCTGTCATATAACTAGCGTTCTTTAAAATAAGTTAACTATTGATAGTTTTCATAAATATTAGTGTATTGTATCCCCTTATATGATTAAAATTGCACGGCCTACATTGATGACGTCACACGACAAGCACTAAGGCCTTGTTATTCAGTGGGTGTTGACTAAACACATTAGGTCAAAACAGCTATTCTCCTGGCTCGACCTGAACGATATCCTAATTTATTTACGATTTTCACCTAATTTATTTAGTCCTTATTATATAAGGCAGGTGCAGATGGGTTGGAGTATAATCTCCTTATTTCTGTAGTTTCAATATTACCCTCTGCGGAGTAAAACTTTGCATTATAGCTCAATTATGCTTATCAACTACATATTTTCTGTGGAATGAAGAATTTTAGAGGCGGAAGGAGCAGCTATAGGATTACAACTCTCGCCGATAGTAGCTAATTTCTTCATGGAAACATTCGAACAAAGACGAGGTGATATGTTGTAGTGTGAAGAAACCAAAATGCTGGCTACGATATGTGAATGATACTTTTATTATTTGGCCGTATGAAGAATCATATTTAACTATTCTCTTTAATCATCTGAGCAACCAGCATCCAAACGCCAAGTCCACTATGGAGCCTAGGCGAAAATGGACTGCCATTGCTGGATGTTTTTGTAAAACGCACTCAAAATAAGCTGACCCATAGATGGTAAGGTAGTTATTTAAAAAAAAACAGCTAAATTAATTGTTCATATTATTTACCGTTAGCTACCTGACAATAGCCTTAGCTATCAATAATGTTTATTTTATTTCTGTCAGATAAAAACCTCGTACCGAGAATCCCCGATGAAATATGGAGTATCACACTCAAAAGCCCCAAAAAGTGTGGCGCAGCATAGTCGACGGAAGAATTCTGGGTTCCTATTTCTTTGACGTGAACCTAACTAGTGCAAGATATTTGGATATTCTACGAGACGACCTTATTTGCACACTAATAACTTTACATCCAGATTGAGTGGCCAGTCAGATCGCCAGATTTGACAACCCTATATTACTTTTGTGGAGATACTTAAAAAAAAAGTATACGTTACTGGGCTAGAGAATTTAGAAAATTTAAGAAGAGTTCTTCACGAACAAGAATTCCACGTATACCTCGTGGAAGTTATTGACAATGTTCAAAAAGAATTTATTGTCTTGATTTATTAATCGTCTAGTTGACCTTTAAATAATCATCGCCTAAATTTAATATTTTGAAATTGCAAAATCGTTTTTAATTTTTTTTTATCTAACCTTTACTTATGCTAATGTAATTATTAGCACGAATCATCCTGTATGCATTAATTATATTAGAAAAGAGGCGCAACTGCAAATAAGATTTGACGGGTCCGAGAGATTTTCCCAAATATTATTCCTTGAATTTTTAACGAACTTATTCATAACTTTACGAATACACGCTTTTTTTGCTCACTGTGTAATTCCAATCAAGATGAACTAGCGTACGAGTTCTAGGGCATATTCACTATTAATATTGTCCTTTATGCTCATGATGGAATATTCAATCCGTGGGCGTATTTAAATGCAAATCGGCTATTTCTCGACAACATACACAGCTTATTATGCGCCTTTAAAGCTATCGATTAGCACGACCCGTTATTTAATCAAAGTTTAATTAACTTCACGGGCAAACTCGTAATTACACGTTCCGTATTATAATCTAAAAACCTGTGTATTTATTTACGTTCGCTAAATTCTAAAATTATGACCTATCCTGAGAGGGCGTTTATCGACGTGATACAACTATCGAGCGGGTCATTCTGCCCCGACAATAGCAATAAATAAAGTGCGATTGTTCGCCGTTTTATTCGGGCGCGCCCTAGAGTATGCCGTATTTCGCGTTTCTACGAAAAAAAAAAACGGAAAGCGAGTTATTAACTTTGCCGAACCGCTTTGAAAGTACAAGTGTGGACAGTGAGTCAGGGCGGTCTTGTTAATGACCTCAAATATACGTTTCACGGCGGATGTGAGATATTTCCTTTTATGTTAAGTAAGCCGGAAAGGTGGTATCGACCTTAGGGTAAGTCAGCGTCTTAAGGTAGCCATACACGTAGAGGAATACTCAATAAAAAAGCCTCCGGTGCTTTCTTGGGAATTTCCTCTACCGAACCCTCGCCGGCGCACTGAAAAGATATCCTTCAAGAATTAGGGTTTCTCCAAAAGGTTTTTCAAGTTTCAATGTTGACTAGTGGTGGTTGTTGGCTATTCTCGCGATTTTGCAAACTTATTTGTATCCACAACATCAACAGATGATTATATTTTCGAAATACTGCGTAGTTCCAGACTCAAGACGGAAAAACAATTATTTTTTAGCACATAAATTAAAGATAAATGTGGTATAAGGTCTTTGGCTACTTTCTTTTGTTTTGCACTGCTTTACATGAATCGATAAAGATTTCTTGAAAGTCAACTATCCTCGATCATAAACCAAACATATTGTATAATATCCATTATATTTTAAACAAAGAAATTATCACATACCTACACCTACTGACATGGTGCATAAACAGCCGCATACCACTGCAAACTTTCGGCATATTTAAATTCGCAAAGAGATAGAAATATAAATATTTACATTGTCGCAGAGAACAAAATGAGAGGTATCAAACACAGTGACAAATCTAAATGGAATTTATTGTATCTACATCGATTCAAAAAAAGTTTAACCTACGTGACGGCATCTCGGCTGCCACGGAAGTATCCGAATATAATGCTGGCTACCAGTCGTGATGGGCATATAAAAATAATAAAAGGGAGAAGGTTCACTCTGTCGTTTTTGAAAACATTTTTCATTTTATTTTCCCTTTTATGTCCTCAACAAACTATTTTTTAAACTAATCCTTATGAACACGGTAAAATTTCCATACATTTATTCCCCTCTTTACTTAACAAAATGACATATTGTTAATGTCATATCAACCTGCTTAGACCGCAAAACGTGGGCAATAATGATGAGAGCTTTTTAGATCACCCACAAAAACACCCCCTAAACATAATAAAGCGTAAAAATATAATAACCCTTCCGTCCAATCCCGGATTGGTCATAAATAGAAACGCTATAGTAAATTAGCCAAGGGGTTGAAATGTAATTGAATTTTAAATAAGACCGCATGTGTATGGAAAAACAAATCGCTTCGAAACCTTTAACCACCCCTTTTGAATGCGAAAATGTTCACGGAGTTCGTCGGAATAGTCGTTTAATTACACCCAAACCGAATTAGCAATTGACTCGAATCCCCCTTAGGGGTCACGCACCGCCGTAGCTAGGCTACATTTTCCGTATTTCGAGCGAATGCTTAGGACGGATTTACCCATACGGGAGTATATTTTGTAGGGTATGCTAGAACCCCACTACTGTTATAAGCCACATATAGAGAAGGGTTATTTTCGAATGATATATTAAGGACAACCACGATTATAAATAATATAACTGTTATTATAAGCAAAATATTGGTGGATCAGTTTGCATGCAATAAAGTATACTAGGGTCTGCAAGGTAGGTAAAAGGTCCCTTTTTAGGTATTTGAATTATAATCAATTTATGGTTGGAATGGAATAAGTAAAGCAAATGCTCTATTGTAATTTTATGTTAATGTTTCACCAATATCTCCAAACTTATCTATATAAGTATTATCTGAGATGAGATTTTTGATGTAGAATTAATGAAGTCCTCGTTAGATGTTCATCTTACACCACCTATTTCTTTCCAACAATGACGGAAACAGTGATATGACCGAGAAGACTTCAGTTCCCAAAAACATTGTGATCTGCTCCAAATCTGTTTGTAATGTTTTGTTAATACATATTCTTACTAAGTTACTAAGAGATGTAATAAGTTATGTAGGCCGTAGAAGATGAAATAGGATTATTTCAGAACTACTTGATATGGAAACACCAGCGGAATACACTTACATATTACATGGTATTCTATTTCTTTTACGAAATTTTTAAGTTACGAAAATGTATCCAAGAAAATTTCGCGATTTCAAACGTCAAGGTAATACTTCCCAGAGAAACCCACCTCCAAAGTTCACCAAGAAAAAAATGTTTGCATTGTTTTCACATACAATTCGGTAACCTTCGTCAGGACCAGTGGCGGCTCGTGATGAAATGAAATGGGTGTTCTGCACAGGGCCGATCCTAGGGTATTGGCCGCCCGCGTGCAAATTTCAAACGTATCCAAACTACTGGCGCCGTAGAGGCCGTAAAAAAATTGCGCCACATGCGAAAATTTTGAAAATTTTCAAGGTCACGCGTTTTCCTGATACTTCAGAATATTTATGTAAAATCCGTTTATACAAGAATATAGACTTTCACAAGAAAAATTTTTGGAATTTAATACCTCTTTAAAGAACATTCATGTTTGCCGTCATATTCTTTGGTTAAGAGAAAAGGCTTGTAAGGTGAATTTTCTACTAGAGGGTCTATAACACTTAAAATATTTTCCGAAAGAGTTTCAGCGTCACATTTTGTAGGTTTCAGGTATATCCAAAAACGTTCAATCGGTTCACCATCGAGAATATATCTTAAAACTACCACTAACTGAGTTCTTGCAGATACATCAGTTGTTTCGTCTGCCATAACTGCCAAAAATGAAGGTTTGTTAATTTCTTTAATTATTTCTTCATATATGTATATACTTTTAATATACAGTCTAAAAGATCATTTTGTATTTCTTTAGAGGTTCCTTTAAATACTGAAGCATTTTGTAGATGCTCGCTTAAAGTTACATCAAACTCAGCAGAAAAAAATATGAAACCACGAAATATCCCCGGGTTTTGAGAGGTTTCAGCTTCGTCATGTCCTCGCAGCGCCAGTTCAAAGGCCCCACAAAACTTTATGCAGTTTATAATTTTTGACAAAACGTATCTCTTTTTTGTCACATTCTCATTATGCTTTTGCACATTTATCCAATAAGCTGAATCTAGCTGCGCTTTAATATTAGTTGTTCCTAATAAAGCTAATTCCATTGTATTATGTAGATGGCTTTTGGAGTTGTCGTGCTTTTTTATTTTTTCAGTTAAGTGCACCAAATCTGTCACCCCTACCTCCGTCCATGCTTTATCACCGCCAAAAAGTAAACAAGGAAAACAAAATAACGCATTTTTTTTGTTGCACCCACAAATCCAATTGTTCTTCGAATAAATGTCTCTATTAAATTGACGTTTATATGCTTTTCCGCGGCTAACACCTGCAGTCTCAATAACAATACCGGGCAATGGCCTACCATTGTTTTTTAAATCAATGTTTTCTTCATAAGAGTATTTAAAAAATCACTTCACATGAACTAAATTATAAACTAAATCCATTGTCACTATCACAGTATATAAATATTAATAATTAGTACAATAAATCACTACACAAATTCACAAAACAGTATTTAAAATCTCAAATTAACACGAAATACGAAATAGGTACGATTTACGCCCGCCCGAGTAGGAAGGAGTAAACATTCACTGATGTTGCCTTAACTGGAAAAAATACAGCTCACT
The DNA here is from genome assembly GCA_037954035.1 of Rosalia funebris. NCBI lineage: Eukaryota > Metazoa > Arthropoda > Insecta > Coleoptera > Cerambycidae > Rosalia > Rosalia funebris. The sequence goes on from JAZFAV010000015.1 coordinate 42,213,282, forward strand.
GACCGTGTAAATTCGCGCATTTACGAGCGCCAAGTGTGGATTGTCGCGGGAGTTGAGGGGGAGGACGGGTGTGCCGAGCCGTGCTGAGAACTACCTCGTGTGGCCCAGTTCAATGTACCGCGACGCGCTCGCGAGAGACCCAGATAATTCATCTGGTCTACTACTCAATAGAGGACGGCGGGCAGAATGCGACTTTAACGCAATAATTTGGTTAGCTGCACCAACTAACCAAATTATTTTATTAATAAATTTTAGTAATTATTATGTCGCGAAAATATACAAATATCTAATTTTTTGGCAGTTCTGCAGCTCTGCAGCACCTATACACCAGCCGCCCCTACTCAGGACTGCATTATTTAACTTTATTGTCAATATAAATTTTTCAATTCTTATTGTTGGTAAAGATTTCTCACATTAGACTCTGATCATAAGCGTAAACGGACAAAACTATTGTTAACCCCTAGACATGTGCATTATTTTAGAGTAATCGTCGACATGCTCTTATTCAACAAAGTGTGTATATATACAGAGTTTAACAGAAATATTCAGTTAATTGCACACAGTTTTTTTCCAAATTCATCAACTTCCATTAAAACAATTTGAAGACAAATCTACAAATTCATAGTGCTCCTTCAAACTCATTGATTATCGGACAGAAAAACGCCCGAGATTTCAACTCTAGCGACAACTCTACGCGGGCCTTTTATCAACTATTACCTTTGGACGTCTCTCTATTAGTCTACCAATAAAGTGGATGTAATATTTATATTACCGTCATTGTGGCTTCCTCATGGCCGATACGCTTTGACTAGGCGTCGTCTTCATTAAAATAATACACATACCGTAACATGAAAGCTAAGTGAGACTTCAAAGCTCGCCGAGCTTTCAAATTAAACGGCGAGCACTAAAGGTAAAATTTAATTATGGCGCGAATAATAATGTCAGAAATAAAAGCCGGGATATAATTTAATAATTATGTCCCAATTCGAAGCTATTCCGCGCGTTTTCATCTTCTGCATAATTCATCCAGGTTCTGGAAGTTTCGAATTAGAAAAGCGAGTCGATTGCCACTTTGCGTTGATTCCAAAGGTCAAAGTGTATGTATTTGGGGGAGGGGTTCACGGTGGGTCGTAAAATTTTACGGCCACGTGCGGAGAAAGGATTAACAAAAGGCTATTAAAATTATTGCTTAATTGTAAGTGGAATACGATACCCTCAACAAAGGTGTTTTAGGAATTAATTAATTAAATAATGCACATGTATAGTGGGTTGGTTATTATCCCAGTTCGATTAATATTTATACCACAAGACAAAACCGATAAATCATGTATTACAAACACAGTTCAACTATTTCCTAACCTTGCACCATACAATGGAGTGTACTCGTCCGTGACGGTCTCTTTGAAACGAAAGATCTACCACTAATCCTTAATTACATCATCACTCGACAGGTGGTGACTTCTGCAATGTCGTAGGTCACCTGGCTCACGCATTAACCAGTTGCACCGCAGCTACAGTTCTGCGAGGTTTGTAGAGCGACCCTAACAACCCCCCCCCCCTCTACTTTTATGTCCTATTTCTTACCTCCTTGAGTTCCTAAAAATCTAGTTATTATGGTGTAACCCCAAACCCAGTTTTTCGAGAAAATAAACACATTTTTGCCCGACTATTGAAGTGATTATTTCCTGTTTGAAATTTTAAGAGCAATGCGTTATTCATTGCAAGAGCAAGTTCTCGTACTTTAGAAGAAACTTACTACTTCATTCAATAATTTCCAGGAGAACAGTAGAAAACCATATGCAGTGCAAACACGGCAATGCACCTATGTATGTCAAAGTAAAAGACGCGCTCGGTGAAAGGTCAATAGTAACAACTTGATCAAGCAGACTCATGGTGACAGTATCCTTCAGTATAACTTCAATAACAGTTGTCTCCTTTATGAGTAATGCACATTATAATTTGATAGACTAAATACAAGCTTTCACGGCCTTGGTCTAATAAAATAATTTCTTCCGGATTATGCAGAGTTCAACGTGAAATCCATCATTGCCCGTGTCCCTCGCTCAGCGGTCAGAGCAACCAACCGACAATTGGGAGATACGGGTTCGATTCCCGATCAAGGCACGCACTTTTATCGTTGCTATCGCCAAAGTGGTGACCCCGAGGTGATACGTTCCAGTACATCGAACCTCCCTTACATCTCAAATTCGCGGATTCCCGTCCTATCCATCGCGCTATAGTCGTCCGGGGGTACCGAACAACGGTTCGTAAGAATGGTGAACGCGGCCGCCATGTTCCGTTCGAGACAAACCATGTCTCTAGGGGGGGAGTACTGTAGCGACGCGTTAAATTGGCGCATTAGCAAGGATAATGAGTATCCCTTGATAGCTCAACGGTCAGAGCAACCAACCGGCAATTGGGAGATCCGGGTTCGATTCCCGGCCAAGACATGCACTTTTATCCTTGCTATCGCTAAAAATAGAATGTAGACAGCGTAGATGGCCATACCGTTGTTAACAGCTAGACCTAAATTCAGTCATAATCTGGATACGAGAAAAAATCAGTTAAATGGATTCCCAAATGTCTAAATGCTTATCAAAAACCACTAATACCACTTGTAGTAATACCACAGTGTCTGCCATCTTCTGGATGGAAATTATTGCACCTTTTTCAATTGTATTGTATATACAAAATATTCATACATTATTAAGATGTGTAAACAAAAGGACGCCTAAAACGAATGAAAGGTTCTTCGCCAAAGGAATTGAAAACTCAGCAGGAAAGTTTTTTACATCGGTTTCTGGGACGAAGCAATTGACCATGGTAGAACATTTAAAAAATCCTAACACTAACAAGATAGTATTGTGCTGCATTGGTGAGTTAACTCCGTGGAAAAATTAGACAAAAGAAATCGCAAGGGTCTTCAAAGATGTGCTATACTGTAAGGCAATAGGCGGACTTTCAAGTCAGTAGTTGTCTTGGAAAAAATCACGACTAGACATTAAATTGATTGATCCTTCCCCTTGATTTGTTGTAGCTCATGGAATGTGACAGATACTTCGATATAAATTGAACAGTTAAAACGTCATTTAACTATTTTCCAGGGTAAATCACGGGTAGTTTTACTAACACCGGATATTTGTTAGACACTTACTCTCATTCTGCCAACCACTTTCTGGGCGTCGGTAATTATTACTCAAACTCCATCAGTAGTGAAAACAACTACGAACAACAGAGAGCATTCCAAGAACTCGAACGACCTTATGGTACAGATTCCGCTTCTGCAATAAATCTTGGATAAATAAGAGAAGGTTAACAACCTCGTGCTCCCAGCCGCAGTATTGTTTACATATCCTACACAATGTGTATTTTCAGATAATAAAATCAACACAGCACGTTTTGAATATTAATTTCTTTTTTCTGATAGGTGAACCGGCGATCGTTCGGAGATCGAAGGCGAAGATAAATTTATAATGTGTATACGAAATGTATATATTAATATACATAAATTGTTTCCATAACGTCTAATCGAACGACAAGAGGAAGCAACATGTCAAATACACGTATGCATAAATTATTCGGAAACAATTTCGTTCGATGTTTTCATTCACTCTTGTGAAATATATAAACAAGAAAAGGAATTGATCTATCGAATAAAACTGTGTAAAGTTTGTCCAAGTCGTATTACGTTCAAGCAAAAATTGAGACGATCATCAGAAAATGAAACAGCAATGGAATTTATGTGCGAAATTACTTGCAAATTACTTGTTTACGGATCTTATATGAAAATTAAAATAGCATTTCCGATTTAACTTCTCTGCTAATCTCTGCCGTATATGAGTCCCACCAGCTATGCCAAAGAGAGCCAACAAACGCAATACCAGAATGATTTTTTAATAGAATAACCTGTATAATCTTATATTATCGGATTCTGCTTAATGAGTAATCTAACACTTATAGCTGGACTATATAAGGGGTTAAATTTATGTAAAAACAAGTAGAAGGTAGAATGAACTTTCTTAAAACCTACACGCTTTTCACCTACGAGTTTATAAAATGCTTTGTCTTGAAATAAAAACAACCTAGGGAATTACAAACAACAGCAGAGTTAATTCCGTTTACGTCGTTTTCGTGCACGCTTGCGCTTAGCAGAGAATCTATGTGGCGAATGCCATCCTTGACGCCCAGCGCAAAGAGAGTTGCTTTGCTATTTACCCGGTAGATGGCCATAGTGCGGTACTATATATACGCGTAGACTGTCGCGTAGGAAATTGTTTTCTGTTTGAGTAGGAAAACAAGAACACACAGACCATTGTATTGAATAATAAACGTCATTAAAATGTGACCATTAATTATACAAGGCGATATTAAATACGTATTATTGATGCCATATGCAAAAATCGAAAAATATTAATAAATCTCTGTTAGATTAAGACCATGAGATTTATTAATTAGTAATAATCATAAATTCGTATATTAGCAAAAGTATTATCCTCCATGTTCATAAATTGGAATCCGTGATAGTGAACGCACTAAATAACAGTATTACCGACTACATCGGGGATCATTGAGCGTCCAGAATTTAGATATAAAAATATATAGGGTCCCAATCCTCTTACGGATCATAATCTTCTTAAAAAAGGCTTTTTAAAGTTATCAAAGCCGTTTCCGCACCAAAGAATTTCAATGGCGTCGAACGTGAAACAACAATAAAGTCACATTTTTACCTTTCTCCAACTTACAAAGAGATATGCGTCAGACATCATCAGCGTTTTATCTCTGCTAGCGGTTGTTTGGCTCGGGGGTTACTCACCTATAACAGAGGAAATGCGCTTAAAAAACAATTCGTGGAAAGTGAGTAATCTGTGAGGGAATTTATCTTTACTCAAAATAAACGTTAGATAATACACTTAGTAGTAAATTTCTTAATTCAATCAAACATTCTTATAGTAATGTATACGTCGACAAGTTCTCATATATTACGCGCGCGTTTCGCCAATCAAAAGAGATCATCGGGAGGTAGTTTAGTCTAGAGCCCGTACCGCTGTTATAAATTTTTTAAAATCAAAATTAAAAGGGAGCCTAGATTATTTGAAAACATTTTATATGAATATACAAGTTATTATTTAGGCCGAAGATATTGCATTGGCGAGATTCTATGTAGTAGTTTCTTCAGTTCGAACTTATCGATGTTTAATATGTTATTCACTCCATAGAACCTTGAGATAAAGAAAGATGTCCATTATATTATATGTCCTTCCCCATTATGCGATCGTTTTTCCAATAAATGGATAACAGGAGAAGACCTATTGAGTGGCCGCCTAGATTAGTTGATCTAACTCCTTTATATATTTTTTCTCTTATGAAGTTATTTAAAATCTAAAATCTGCGTGAATAAACAGACAAATTTCAAAGCTTAAAGGGCAGAATACGTGAAATAATCAGACAAACACCATCAGAAATCATTAAAAAATGGAAAATGACTAACGAGATATAATTATTGACAAAACTGCACTGAAGTAAACAATCAACATAAAGGAGACAACCAACATATTAAACAGAAGTTCTAGCGTATAGACAATATTTTACAGTTAATTTAGTGAGTATTACGGCTTTCTTTTTTAATTATTACAAAAACTAGTAAAAAAGTAAAATAAACAGTTTTAAAACGTAAAAACGAACTTTTCCGTACGTAGAACATCTCTATCTCGAAATTGAGTGGCCGAGAAAAAATAAACCAACACATAAATGCAGAACGTGTTTTATGCGACAGTTTTACTTTTTCAAATAGTCCACCATCATGCTTTCTCATGACCCATGGGTAGGGTGGGGTGTGTCCTATCCACCTCAAAATCAATAGATGCCGTCTGGTAGACGTCCCTAATCAGAATCGGTCGAAACCCGATCGATCCGACACGCTTTAATTGAGTGATTGAGCTAACAAAAACAATTTCTCAAATAGTCCACCATTGTACTTTCTCATGACCCATCTACATGGTAGAGTGTGTCCTATCCACCTCAAAATCAATAGGTGTCGTCTGGGAGACGTCCCCAATCAGAATCAGTCAAAACCCGATCGATCCGACACGATTTAGTTAAGTTATCGTGCTAACAAGAATAAATGACAACGACACACACACAACAAACAATTTTTAAAAACCATTTGTTTTTTGTTTTTAGGTCGAAAAACAAAAATAAACCCAAAAAAAAATTTGTTTTTCCAATTTTTCTTTACACGATTACATTACTTTTCCGCTTATAGTGGAGTGCGGAAAAGTAAAAAAGGAATATTATAGGAGATTTACTGAAAACATCTTCTTATTATCTCCATAATAAATATATAATGTAGAAAAATCCACTTTAATCAAACTGTGTTTGAGAAAAAACGCATATTTACTACAAAATTTGTATATTCTCGTATATGAAAATCGTTGTTTACAAGCATTTACAGAACAAATTTAATTTTCGGTTTCATTTCACTGACCACTATAAAAATAAAACTCATTTACGAATGTCTTCTGTTCGTGAGTACATTTTATCGTAAGTTAACTCGAAATTAATTAGTTATACAGCAAGGAGCAAGCTAGTAGGGAAATCCTTGGGTACATATACTGCATTTTCATGTCAAAGTGAGGGAAATTTACCTACGTACTATTTTCATACACTGAGATGACCTGGAATAAAATGCTTCATCTTATTCTTGTCTTCTCCAACGACCTTATGTATATTCCCAGCACTTTAGCTCGTGTGCTAAACACGATGATTGGTTACACACCCCACTCTGGTTCGTGTAACCCTCACTTATTAATTCCCCTTGACCAATAGCCCACCTAGTACTCTGCCGCTTTCTTCTGTATACTAAATTGAATATAACTTGCGGTATGTCAAATAAATTACAAATGAGTTAGAGATATTGCAGTTATATCAAGAAAATCAAGGCTTAAGTGTTTAACAATTCACAGCCGCCCAAGACTGTCAGACGCTTTGAATATCAGTCAGAAAATAAGTTAATTATGCAGGAAAAAGTTACGTAACAAATAAATTAAATACGTAACGATCGTCATTAAAATTTGCTTTCTTAAATGTTTTTAGATAACACTCACCTAAAAATCTTTGCATCAACTTCAATAATAAATAAATAAATATATAATAAATTAACTGAAATATTGATTATTAATGATTTTTCTCAAAAATATTTCATATGATACAGATATAGTTTATTTCATCGCTATTTGCCAAATAAAAAATTTCAAAACATAACCTTGGCTTGTTTTTATGGCTAGGCTCAGGTAGACGCTTCCGTTTATCGGCAAGATAAGAGAGTTTTTTATTTGGCAAATAGCGATGAAATGAATAGTAATATTTTCTCTAAAACACTGAAAAGGGTCCATGGATTTTTTGTTAAAAATGGTCATGAGACGATAAATCTACACCCTAAGATCCTAAGACACTTTCGTGGGGAACATTATATCAATTTGAAATGTTTCATAAATTCCATCATAAAAATCTATATATTATTTGATTGCAAGTTGTTTAACAATAGTTTACAATTAGAAAAATCTAACTATAACACAAAATTCATAGTAATTAGTTCGTTCATATGATACGCAAGTATTATGTACTAATCTTTTTTCGAAAGTTCAATCTCGAAGTAGGTTATTCACACTTCCATATCGTAAACTAAAAAAGTGGAGGGAGATATGATATTTGTACAAATAAATACTTTTTCGTAATTTCTCTTTTTGTTCCGTAATTATTATACACTTATTAAAACCACTTACACGAATTCAAATTTCTGTTCTCTAAAACAACTATTATTTAGTATTAATCTTATAATTAAAAATCAAAATGTAATACAATCAAAATAAAGTGTGACTGTGTTCTAACTGATTTAAAATTACAATTTGTGTCTTTCATCATTTGTCCTGAGTTCTTGGTCAAATATTACCCTACAATCAACAATAACAACAACAATAAACGTTTTTTTTTATCGCCGCTCCTACTTATTCGGTCCAATTTCTTTCAAACCAACCTTGAGCGAAAATTATTCACGGCATGACCATGACCTGAGACAAATAGGAAAGACTTGAAGTTTAAGCATTGTAAATTGAAAGTAATATCTTCACAATAGCCAATTATAAACTTAAAAATATCCTGTATTGTTTATTAGAGATTGCGTTTGTGATATACAACATACGTATGAGACAGTCAATTAAGGATTATAATCTTCGTGTAGTTCCTTTGATTGGGTTTGCAAAATGCGATTCAAGTATTTAAATAGAAAATACATATAAATTAGTCATAATAGGAAAACAGTTGTCTGAAGACAAACGATTTGCTTAAGAATTGCGTAATGTATCTAAGTAACAGCGTTATGGAAAATAATGTTACAAAGAGAAGTGCGCTTGTGTTAAAATATATTTCCGGTGTTAAAACTTCGATGGAGCTGAGCATGGGGGAGGGGGGAATGTTAATCATCACAACTGCGAAGTGATATTTATTAATAGTGTAAAATATTTGGCTTCATCAGGATATGGCTCTTCCACATATTGGTGTTAATGTTGGAATGTTTCTAAGTACTAGTTCCTTTAGTAGACGGGTTGGTATTCCTCAAGTAGATAGAAGAGGTGGCATGGAGTGGCCTCCCAGATTTCCAGACCTGAATCCCTTCGATTTACCCTCTTAGGAGCATTTGAAAAGTTGTAACTTACTCAATACAACCTCAAGATTTAAATGGATTAAGCAAACTTATCACAAAGAGGTGGTTCATAGAATGACCCCACGACAAATACTTTAAGATAATAGAATATACTTCAATAAACTATGAAAGTCTAGCGCATTATCAAACTGGATAGCAATCACTTTACAGTGTGTTGAAACGAGTCGTGCGAAACCGTTATCATGTTGTTTTTTGTCAAAAACTGGTTAATTTTCAACGTTGTGAAGGCAGGTGCGTTGTCATGATAGAGAAACTAGTCACCTGATCTCCACATTCAAGTCATTTTTTCTCACTGTCTCGCTCAATCGTTTTACACTTCCAGATAGTAATGTTGGTTCATCGTGGTGCTCTGAAGAACAGATTCAACGTGAACGACTCCTTTGGTGTTGAAAAAACAAACTATTCTGGACTTTACATTTGATTTCATTCGCTGTGCTTTTTTGGTCTGGGCAATGAAGGCATCTCCACTGGCTGGACTGCTGTTTTATTTCAGGGTCATAGTCATGACCAAGATTCATCTCCAGTGATGACTTTTGACAAGAAATCAGGGTCAGTCTATGCCAGTTCTTTCAATCCCTAACACACTTCCTTCCTCTGGTCATTGGAAAGCAGTCGCGGAACAAACTTTGCCACGACGCGTCTCATGTTCAAATCTTCAATTAGGATTCTTTGACATGAACTCCAGGAAATTCCAGTTATTTTCTCCAATTCGTCTACTGTTTTGCGACGATCAAACATGTCTCATATTCAAATCTTCAATTAGGATTCTTTGGCATGAACTCCAGGAAATTCCAGTTATTTTCTCCAATTCGTCGACTGTTTTACGACGATCAAATATGATGGCATCACGTACTTTTTGAACATTTTCGTCTGTTCTCAAGATTGGAGGGGGTTCCCCGAACGGGGTTCATCTTCAACTGACATTTGACCACTTCTGAATCGGGAAAACCAATCACAAATTCTTGCCTGGTTTAGAGCTTCTTTCTCGTAAGCTTCTCATTGAAACTATATCTGCTGCTGTTTTCCATAACAGCAAACAGAATTTAATGTTGACGTGTTGATCCTTGAAGTTTGTCATCGCAAAATCCCCGCGCTGGAACAGGCTTAAGAAAAAGAGCACTCTGTCCGCTGCGATGGTTTTACATGAACAATACTTAGCCAACTGAGCAGGGGGAGTGTCTAGTAAACATAGCTGGCAGGAGAGAACAGTACTGCCAATCCACTTGTCTGCAGAAAATAATACTCGTTTATTTTTATACCCCCTCCTACACGTCTAAATATCTATAAAAGTAAGGTTGTAACTCCTTATTGCATTCTCTTGACAATGTATGTTATCAAATAAAAAACAGGGAACTAATTTTCCACAAAACATTAAAATACTTCTTCTACTTAACTTCACAGCCTAATTTTTAGTACATGTCAGTTTTGAAACTAGAAGACTGGTATAATTTCTTGCTAGATAAAATTCGACAGCACAACAACCAATTTTCTTCCATGCCAAAGTCGTAGGAAGAAATATTTTATTGACGTCAAGCAGTTACCACAGTAAAATTACCTATCAGGCCTTTGCTCTCGGGGTGCCTACATCATTACGAACTCCACGGCTGACAATAACGTATTACATAACATACCGAACGCCATGTAACAACACATACATGGCCGTGTTTCAGAAAAATATAGACGTACGTCTCATAGGAATTTTAATGTCGCCAGTAGAAATATTGGCTCCGTAGGTGTCTTTTTTTAACGGCTAGAATAAATAACGAAGGAACACAATGAAAAACGTGACAACACAAATAAAAAACCGCCCGCTTATGAGTACGAGAACGCCGTTCAACCTTCGATGTAAACCTGATTTATTCGGTGTCGCACGATCTGTGACAAATTATTTTCTTATGCCTTATATCTGTGGTTATTACCCTCTATAATCTAGGACTATATAAAACTCGAAATATGTTCTAAGCTCGATCTCGGCTATGCTTAATACAAACACTAGAATAAAGGTTGCATTACGACAGTTAAATGAGGAGAATTTGGCGGCCATTATCTATCTCTCTGCTGGTGTATAGTCGTGGCACAGCCTATAATAGTTTCTGCTAGGTACTGAGTTTCATACACTCCTTTTCTGGGTATATAATTATTATCATGAAAGTATTTATATCGTCTTAATTTATTTTTGGAACAGATTTCTGAAACAGTTTTTATCAAATATAAAATGAAGATGACGGATTGGCTAATGAAAAATAAACCGCCGTCATTATTAGAATCCAGGGACCTTTCAAATGACCACTAGACTATATCATTTGAATATTTTAAGGGGGTTTTTATTTGAGGAAGTGGTGTCAGTGACAGTAACGATTATTATGGCCAAAATATTCCTTTGAAATACAATATTTATTTCAATAGTGATTTCGGTGTTTTGTTTGAAATGGGACACCCTGTATATATATTTTCTTAATATAATTCTGTCATTTAATTCTTATACAACATATTTCATGTTTTAGTACATGTTTTTTTATACAGAAAAGCATGTCAGGTAAGTAATCAATATTGCATGTCAGGAGGGAACAATAAGACATCGAATGTGCGATAAGCATACAAGAAAACTCCCTATTTATTATATGTCAGACTTGTTACGGATTAAGGAACGCCCACCTATTAAAATAAACGTCCCAGAACTGTTATTTGCATACGTAAAATATTACTTCTCACACAGTTACTTCGAAAATATGACAGTGATGAAGTAAATTTATTTAATTGATCGGTTTGCGATAAGACGCTCCAATAATGGCGTTTTATTCTTAATGAAGTATAAAACCCGAATTAAAATTCTCAAGAAAAATTTCGTTATACTACGTTTACAATTATGTTATACTACGTGACCTACATCTTCTTTTATATAACGCAAGTGCATATTGGGGTAATGTGTACTTACTTGTTTCTGTAGTAGGTACATATTATAGGTTACAGGTGTTTATTGTATATTAGTATAATTATGGAATAAAATAATTTAAAAATATACGATATTATTACGCTAGGGAATTTAAGATAAAGAAAATATGTTAATTTTGTGCTTTTCAACGAGATGCATAGTTGTGGGGTCTTGCATTGTCATGCAGGAGCAGGACGTCTCGGATAGGCTAACGGCGCCGTTTTGACCGATATGCAGCTCGAGCCTGATCAAGAAGGTCACAGTAGCTGAGTAGTAGGCAGCGTTTATTGTGCGACGATCGTGAAGAAAATCAACGAGTAAATCTCCTTGAGAGTCCCAAAAAACCGTTGACATTAACTTGCCAGCTGACAAGCGAGTTTTGGCATTTGATGGTCTTGGCTCCTCCTTTTTTGTCCACTCTATACTGGCCCTTTTCGACTCGGGAATATAGCGGTGAATTTTGGCTGGTCTAACGCCTTCGTTTATTCAAAATTTTATTATTATACGTTGCGAAACCGAAGAATGAACCTCTCTCGCGCTCATAGTGAGGACAACCAAACAAACCGATCGGGCGGTCGGGTTGGCCTTGAGTCATCTAGAGGGGATTCCCTTCTACCCTTTCCGATGCTCCGCATACCTCCAACAAGCTTTCTGCGTCCTCAGAAGTAAAAGGTTCGTTTATATTTGAATGCCCCTCGTAACATATTTTTTCAATGTAACACTTATTAATACAATACTTTTATGTGATAACTAATTTTGGATTAACATATTTTCGAATGATTAAAAGGACCCTATATATTTAAATAGAACATGCCTAACCTTGAAGCTCTGTATATAATTTTGAATTACATAACTCTGCAATATATTTCGAAATATATAACATGGCAATATATATTAATTATTGCACAAATATTTAAAATGAATACTTAATTGTATGCTATGAATTTCCTTGTTCCTGTTCTTTGACGATTTCCATATTATCCATAATTTTGTCTTAAAGCTGAAAGTGCTATAAATGTCAAATTTTTATTGCCTACATAGTGAAAACATCGTAAATTAGACGGCGTCTAAACATAAATATTCTCCCACGCCTTTGCTTAGTTGCTCGTTGCTTTTAATTTTGTAACATTTTATTTGACAGCTAATATCTACTGATAAAATTGGATTAATTGGCATGTTGGTCTGTTTTTGATCGCTGACCTAAACTTTTACCAACATTAATAAACAAAACGTAACGTAATTTCATAAAAATTATGTGGAACACTAATTATAGACAATTTCCCAATTTTCTTCAAAAAAAATTGAAATGGAAAGAATAAACACATTTTAGTCTATTTTTCAAACAAAAAAGTGAATAAGAAAATATGTGTAGGCTGACAAGTGCACAATCAATCATTTCATATCCGAGACATGGATCACCCTCACTCAACGTCCTACTCATTGTATTTCTTATTGCGATACTTATTTAAAACATGTACACACATAATTATAGACTGTTGAGTCATATCGAAACTGGCAATTAGATACCTTCAAATATACTGGATAATCATGATCATACCACAAAATAAAAAAATATTATAAAACTGGCAAAACCCCATCTACCGGCTAAACGCCAAAGTGTTGTCAATTTACATCTATTTGATGATTCTCAATTGAATTGTCAACTCAGACGAATTGATTATTTCCTCACGTAGTGTACATGAAAGCCTTCTTTAGACAGTTTAGACGAATGAAATCTGCGTCAGAAATGAGAAGCAGCATAGCTTCCCGTAAGTTGATACTTTGTCGTTTCGCCCACTCTACATATATGCTTATACCAGGTTGGCCTACGCCTTGCATTCTCAGAATGCAAGGCGCAGTTAGGTATACTGGCACTGATGATTCCTAATAATGGTGAAATTACGATATACAGTTCCGGGACGGCCTGGTATTACCAACTGAGAATCAATTAGATGGTAATAATTCCATTCAAATAAAAAAAAAATGCCTTTAACAAATATCTTTCTATCTTTGAGTTTTTTTGATTGGTTCCTCCTCTTTCGAGTAATACAAAGGTTACTACATTTATTACACGGTCATGGTTGACTGAGACATAAAATTAACAAAAAAATAACGTTAATAATTTTATATTAACAATGTTAGATGGATACTTTTCAAAAGAGATAGTAGATGGTATGACCAATGTTTCTAATTAAAAAAATCATAGTTACATTACTAGAATGACGCAAATGGCGTCATAATTTGCTGTGTATAAAAGAGAGTGGGCATATAAACATACTGTATTCAGCTTTATACTGTATATTCATTATCACTTTATTGTCGTTTTCAAAGGTAGTTATGTTCTTGAGTTTTATAAAATATACCAGTCGTTAAAATAAAAAAGGAACCGACATAAAACGTACCTGAAAACCCTAGATGACTATACACCCTAAATGAACAGGCCCCTTCAATGTACTTTTTAAAAGCAAAAAATGTATGATACGCCTATGCTCCCATAAACGGTTAAGTATGCCAGGAATATCATAGATGGTGGAATATAGAATACCAGTTTCGAGTGCGCATTGGGATAAATATAACATACCCTGCTGATGATGGCAGCATTTCTATCGATATATGCAGGTACATTAAAATATCGGCGGTGATTGAGCGAAGTATAATTTTGTACATTTTTTTAATAGAACAAACGGTATTCGACAACTAATATCACCGAACAATAGCATTCTCGAGCTTTTACTACGCTATTTATATTATTACTAGTATTTGCACTTCCTACAGAGAGGTCACTGGCTCTAAAATTGAATTTAATGTGCATAAATAAAAATTAGCCATAAAACATAGAACCCACACAGAGAATTATGTCATTTATTGTAATTTTTGGAAGTACCTCGTAAAAGTTATTATATATGGTTGTGAAATTTTTAATGCCATAATAAAATTTTAATGGGGAAAATCGTTAGGCCCGTCTTGAATTATTAATCGTTAGCGGAAGAGGCATTATTTTTATGACGAGTTTATTTGGAACATGAATGAGGCATTCAAATAAGTTTACTAACATTGGGTGACATCTCAGGCTGATTTTAATTTGGTGGATTAACTAACGAGTATTTTTTCAATATTCAGTATAGAGTACTTCAGTTTACTTCAATTTTGATTTAAAAATTTCCGCTATCAAGAGTAATGCAAATATTGTACAAAGCGAACTGAAAGCGTGTCTCATGAAAAATATACGAAAAATATCTGTTAACAAGATCATCAAAGAATTTACCAACAACGAAGACGAAACTTTGTTATAATGAACAAGTTGGTCTAGACATCTAGACCCCTTCGTCTACACACTATATCTATTAGCGTTACGTACAATATTCCCTTTTTCTTATTCATTGAGCTCTCAGATACTTAATTTAGGCTGTCGCTGAATTTCTTGATGTTTTGACAAAGGCCTGACACAATCGTAACCATAAATCTTCAAATGCAACTGGAATACATCAACGTTTATATGGGCCACACCAGGTAATATAGTATCTTGATATTTTATACAGTCAGCTGGAGTGGTTTACGAGTTGTATATACTTTAAAATATCAACGGAAAGAATATCTACCTACATCAAGTACTATAAATACATTTTCTTTATGAGGTGAATATTAATGATTTTCCTGAGCTGGAATCTTCGATGCAACAACAAAATGCCCATGTCGATCAAATAACGGACACTTGTTGTCTAATGTGTTTAATTTTAAACGCGTGGAAGCATAATCTAAATTGCTTCCAAACAATTCAAAACATTCACAAAATTGAAAAGATTGAATATTCTGTTTCATAAAGATTCCAGAACAAATAGCCTCAATATTTCCGGATTAAACAAACAATATATATGAATTTCTAATCATCATCATGAGGGCATCAGTCCTAAGACTAGTTGGACGCTAACCTCCAGCTTCTCCTATCTTGTGCTAACCTACGCATTTCGCTAATTGTGCTACACCCTACATCCCTTACTATTTGCGAGCAGTAGTCTAATCTAGGCCTACCTCTGCCTTTCTTCACTCCTATTTCTGCCTCCAGAACATCGCGGACTATTCCCCCATGTCTCAGCAAGTGGCCTACTATTCTATATCTTCTCTTCTTCATGTTTTTCCACATACTTCTTTTCTCGCGGACTTTCTCCAATACTTCTTCGTTTCTAACCCTATCAGTCCATGGTATTTTCATGATTCTTCGGTAACACAACATCTCAAAAGCTTATAATTTCTTCCTACTTGCTTCCCCTACCGTCCAGCTTTCGCAACCGTATAGTGCCGTGCTCCATATATATGTTTTTCAAAAATTTCTTCCTTGTTTCTAAGCTTATTACCCCGGAGCATAAAAGTGCTTTCTTTTTGTTAAAAGCTACTCGACCCTGCGCTATTCTTTGTTTTATGTCTTTATCGCTTCTTCCATCCCAATTTATTTTACTTCCTAATAAGTGAAGTCTTTAACTTCCTCCAATCTTTCATTATTAATTTGTACGTTCGTTTATGCTCTGCTCTCGCGCCCTCTGCACACTAACACTTTAGTTTTGTTTTTATTCACCCTCATTCAGTATTCCTCTGTCAACACTGCCTCCATTTCGTTCAATGCTGATTCTAATTCCTCCTTACTAGATGCTAATACTGCTATATCATCGGCGAATCTCAGCATTTTTGTTTCTGTCCCTGTTCTTTAATCCCCAAATCCACTTTATCTTTTACCACATTAATCGCTTCTTCGATGTACAGATTAAAAATTAGTGGTGGTAGAATGGCGTACATCCTTGTCTTACTCATTTCCTAATACCTACTTCCCTTTTTTATCCTTCTACTTCTATAACAGCAGTTTGCTCTTTGTATAGATTGTGTACTACTCTCCTATCTCTATACTTCATTCCTGCGCTCTTTAGTATCTCGAACATTTTTTCCCATCTTACGTTATCAAAAGCTTTTTCCAAATCTACAAATCCTATATAAGCGTTCTTTCTTTTTTCTATCGATTTCTCTAACATTACTCTTAACGGTAGAATAGCTTCGCGAGTTCCCCTATTTCGCCTAAACCCGAATTGGTGTTCTCCTAGTATTTCCTCCGCTCTATTTTCCATTCTCTTCTGAACTATTCTGGTTAAGATTATTGACGCATGGGAGGTTAGCCTAATCGTTCTAAAGTTCTCGCATTTGTCGGCTCCTCTCATATCGGTATAGTAACGATAATCTTCCTCTTATAATAATCCTCCGGCATGTCGCCCGTTTCGTATATGTATTTTACCAGTTCAAACATCCTATTTACTACTTTCTGTCCCGCACATTTCAAAATTTCCGCCTGTATTTTATCTATACCCGGCGCTCTATTGTTCTCTAGCCCCCTTAGTGCTATTTCAAATTCCTCTTTCAATATAGGTTTTCCTACATCTTCCCTATCGATGCTAGATTCTTCCTCTAATATCTCTCCTAATTCCTGACCCTCGTATAAATTTCCTAAGAATTTCTAATATGCATAAATAAATCTATTGCTTCCTTTGTTTTCACAGAACGCACGCCACCGTATGTTGTAATAACCCATGTTAACCATGAAATGAACATGGAGGCAAAAATATTATTCGGAATCTTGTCTTGATCTATTACTTGATTGTATTAGACTGTTTCTTACTTGCCTTTTTGTGTTCTGCTTGGCCTGTACTAACGACAGTGGATATGCCTTTTTACATGGAAATTCCCATTGTCATACAACATGGTACCAAGCTGTGATAGACTGTTAAACACACAATAAACCCGACATACCTATCCATAAATTTTAAGGGAACTTTCCTTCAATGAATAATTCCGGTCTCTGTAATAATGTGGAATGGTTGCTAACATCCTAAACGGTAATACTGGTAAATTTTGAGAAAACTGATATATCTCATTATGTAGTAAGGTTTTATTAGAGAGTCGACATAATGTTATTATGAAAAGCAAACCCGAGCAACAATATTCTTTTTCCATATTAATTATTAACTATTTTCAATCACTAATGGTTTCATTGATTCATAAAAATCTGTTGCTTATCGGCCACCGATCATTCAGTTATATACATAATGGTACAAGTCTCGTCTGATTGGTAGAAAACAAATGTGAAACTACCTCATGATGCTTCAAGGTAATTTTATTGCTCTCTTGTCTGAGGAAATGTTATATGGCAATATATTTTAATACCGCGGTCTGTTAAACCAATATCTCACGATTTGTTATACCAGAGGCAAACCTTGCCTCTCGTTGATCCGATTCGAACCGATCGTTTCTTACCGTTGGTTTTAGATGTACTTGTGGAGCACGTATATAAACATTATTTAAAACAGTTCAATATTTTATAAATGAAATATTAGAATTATAAAAATATTAAAACAACAAATCAACCAAAAATAATATTTTTTACTGTTTTCTGTCTTTATCCTTGTTGGTAAGTATATGCCTCATCTGCCTACCTTGACGAGTCGCCACTGAATACAACTTATACAACCTTATTAACAATTAAAGATCACCAGACTGTGAAATTATTTTGATGGCATCTTTCAATTAGATATCATCTGATCTAGTGCAATCTACACCAATTAAATTTAGTTACAGCTATTAGACTAAGCGTAGATATTATGTTCCAAGGTAAAGTTACTAGAGTGATTACTTGTAGTCATATTTGAATCGATAGTTTTATTGTACAGTAATAATAATTTGACTTTTAGCCATTATAAGATGTTAGAAAATAAACAGTTTTAAAACCCTAAAACGGACTTTTCCACACGTAGAACATCTCTATCTCGAAATTGAGTTGCCGAGAAAAAATAAACCAACACATAAATGCAGAATATGTGTTTTATGCGACAGTTTTACTTTTTTCAAATAGTCCACCATCGTGCTTTCTCACGACCCATGGACAGGGTGGGATGTGTCCTATCCACGTCAAAATCAATAGATGTCGTCTGGTAGACGTCCCTAATCAGAATCAGTCGAAATGCGTGTGTACCGAATATTTATCATTGTGTTTTGTAATTATTTACGTTATTTACATCTGTGTTCTGTGATTATTTGATAATATCCTTGAACCGTTTAATTTGTTAAAATCTAGAAGATATAATATATTTCATTCACCGCTCCCTACTGGTTTACAGCCACACAGGTGCAAATGCACTTGGAAGAGGCGAAGACAACATCCCTTTGATTCTCTGGGGAGATTTCAATGTAAATTTCGGATCCGATGATTCTTTGACGTTGATTAACTTTCTTCGGAGAAACATTTGGTCTGCTTATAAATAACAATCCCAAAGAATCAACAACAAAATCCGGAACAACAATAGATGCAATTTTTACACGTTATCTAGAAAATAACGAATCACGAACATATATTTCGTATTTTAGTTATCACAAACCAATCATATCAGTATCACCAATTGAACCACCAGCCGATGATAGTGTAGATAAGGAATAAACCGAATATGTTTTACACAAATTTTATATTGTTATATTTCTTTTGAAATTATCCCTCTCCCTTTCTCTCTCTCTCTCTCTCTCTTTCAATCTCTCACTCTTAATCTCCCTCATTCTCTATTCTAAAGAAGTATTCACTTCTATCACGTGTACTGTGCTGCACATGATATTTTTTTTAATTTCTGTTTTTCTTTACACGATTACATTACTTTTCCGCTCTGGTATAGTTGAGTGCGGAAAAGTAAAAAGCTTTAATTATCGTAACAAACGCTGTCCGTATTTAACTGAATGTTTACGTTATCGCTATTACAGTCTTACTAACGGCCAACAGATTTTTTCTCAGTGTACTCAAGATTTCTAGCTTACCGTATTTAATTATGGTGTTCGTCAAGAAAATGATAAAATAAGACTTGTCCTAAGTCGATTTTAATTAATAATACGTGCATAAAATGGACTCGCCCGCCAAGAGTCCCCGCTGATAACTATATTTATTAATTAATAAATTATAATACTAGCATGGAAACGCTGCTCGGTAATTATTATACTTTACGTTAATTAACTCGTCTACCTGTACACTGCGGTGAAATCCTTATTAGAGATGCTAATTTTGCTTTGTGTAAATATTGCATGTCATTCTAACCACCGATAATAATTAATACAGTTAGACGAATAGAAAAGTTAGACTAAACATGTAAAATTTCACTCATTTATAAGCGATAGTAGGCGGACAAGACTCCGTCTTATAGTAGAGATTTTAAGTAGAGATTTTATGAAAATTAGGAAAACTTGAAAATGCATTTGGAAAAGTGTTACTGCCGCTTGTCGACAATTAAACATTAAATCGATACGGTACGATAGGCACATTACTATAAATTAATATAATAATAGGACAGGAAATAATTTTATGGTACTATTTAATAAAGTATTTAATTTTATTGGCTAGACCCGATTTTATGGCTCTTCGCTCGACTAGGCGCTTTGAAATTGAGTCTTCACCGAGACGAGACTGATGATGAAATTCAGCTTGCATTCATAGATTCATACATCGAGAATAGTTGTCATACAAGTAGTTTTATCACTCATGCTTCTATTTTTAGAATTTAATTCTAAAAAAATTGTATGTGTGTGTTTGTTTAAGTAATGTATTTAGAATTACCCAATTTGCCGGTATCCTTTCTACTTTAATCCAATCGTATGTACCGGGTTAGTCACCTAAAATTGACCCCCCCTTTATTTCTCTTAATTTCAATCGAATCGAAAAATTCAAAAAAGGATTTTACATGATTTTTTATAAATTTTTGAATATTTAAACAAATTTTCAAAATCTCTGCAAATTGAAAGGGGGCGAACATTTTTTTATTTTTTTTTTGGAACACCCTGTATTTTTTTACTTAAAAAAGTTACCCACAGTTTTCTGATGTATGTATGTGCAATATAAATGTACACATAGTTCGATCTGGCTGCGCGTAAAGTGCATCCCTTTCCCTCGGAATGCTGTCTCACTCTTTCTTCTACGCAACACAGAGAATCTCACAGTTTTTCCTATTATTGACGAGCTGTATGTGAGCATGATGTGTGACCGTATGCTATGATCAAGCGAGCCCAGACTCTGGTGAGGTAAGTGGCCCCAACCACCATGGGGTGGAATAAGCCGATCACTAACGTCTATGCAAGCAACATATTTCACATAGGTAGGTATCTATTCTACTAGCATTTTTTGTACATTTTATACACTAGCAAAGTTTTTTAATTTCAAATAATCATAAAAAAATTTCTCATTTTTTTTATTCTTTTATTCTCACTTTTACAATTTCGGTTTTTTTGGCTCTTCGCTGATGTTTTCTTTTTTTTCTCTCTCTCGCCATCTTTCTCATTTTCTTACATACAAATACGCCACTACTTCGAAGTAAAAAGGTTGGCGAAAAACCGATTGAAATTGCAGCTGTCAAATTTGAGTCGAAACTAAAAATTAAAATGGGAGATGATTAAAAGTTTCAA
This sequence comes from Rosalia funebris, assembly GCA_037954035.1. Taxonomy (NCBI): domain Eukaryota; kingdom Metazoa; phylum Arthropoda; class Insecta; order Coleoptera; family Cerambycidae; genus Rosalia; species Rosalia funebris. The sequence goes on from JAZFAV010000015.1 coordinate 42,234,398, forward strand.
CCATCTCCAGGTAATGTCAACTTGGTTGGCGAAACACGCGTAGAGAAATGTGTTATCTTTCGGCGTTCGTGGACCGAACTGGTGTCCTGTTTTTTTAATGTTTAATAAACTACTACTATGTTTAATAAAACAGATATATAGTAAAGATATAGTAAATTTATAAAAAAGATAGTTTAATTTTACATCAACTGCGAAAAAATGTCCTATTTGAAAAAAAAATCCGTTTGAAATTTCCAAAATGTAACCTGAATATGAAATATGTCCACAAAACACCAAAGCACTATACACTACACACGACGCGCGTTTCGCCAACAAAGTTGACATAATCTGGAGATGATTAAAACTGAGTTTTGATTGAGTTTTAATCGCCAAATTTGTTGGCGAAACACGCCTCGAGTGTAGTGTATAGTGTTTTGTGGAAAACTAAGTCCGTCTTATCTTCACTCCAAAGATTCCAACCCATTCCAGTACACAGCTTATGCTCTTTTTACAAACAAACAAATTTATCAAACTTTATAACACCAAAATAATGTTGGAGGTTTTCACTAAGGCTTGCAAATGTTTTGACAATGTGTCAAATATCTCAAAAACTACTGATATTAGGTATAGGGATCCTACACGAAATAGACTCAGAATACACCCTACAATAGAATAACCTGTGTATTGTTGCATGTTTGGAAAGAGCGTAAATTATTTCCAAAAATGCAATAATACACAGGGTGTTTCAATTAATATAATAATATTTATATGCACTTCCAGTAGAGCCAAAAATGTAATATAGTTAAAAATATTTTCATTAAATTTATAAAATCTTAAAATATAAAATATATATTCTTTTACTTTTCCGCACTCAACTATACTAGCGGAAAAGTAATGTGATCGTGTAAATAAAAATGGAAAAAAAATTTTTTTTTCGTTTATTTTTCGTTTTCCGGCCTAAAAACAAAAAAAAAATGGTTTTGTAAAAAAGTTTGTCCGTGTGTGTGTGTGTCGTTGTCGTCGGCATTTATTCTTGTTAGCACGATAACTCAACTAAATCGTGTCGGATTGATCGGAAACGTCTCCCAGATGATATCCATTGATTTTGAGGTGGATAGAACACACCCCACCCTGTCCATGGGTCATGAGAAAGCACGATGATGGCCTATTTGAGAATTGCTTTTGTTAGCACGATAACTCAACGAAATCGTATCGTATCGGATCGATCGGATTTTGACTGATTCTGATCGGGAACGTCTCCCAGACGACACCTATTGATTTTGAGGCGGATAGGACACACCCCACCCTGTCCTTGGGTCATGAGAAAGCACGATGTTGGACTATTTGAGAAATTTCTTTTATTAATACGATAACTCAACTAAATCGTGTCGGATCGATCGGGTTTTGACTGATTCTGATAGGGAACGTCTCCCAAACGACACCTATTGATTTTGAGGCGGATAGGACACACCCCACCCTGTCCATGGGTCATGAGAAAGCACGACGGTGGATTATTTGAGAATTTTTTTTGTTAGCACGATCACTTAATTAAATTGTATCGGATCGATCGGGTTTCGACTGATTTTGATTAGGGACGCCTACCAGATGACATCTATTGATTTTGGGGTGGATAGGACACACCCTACCCTGTCGATGGGTCATAAGAAAGCACGATTGTGAACTATTTGAGAAAAAATTGCCGATTTTGCATCGAACGGAAAAAACATATATTCGGCCTGTATCATATACGAAAGAATGAGAAAAAAATAATTTCGTTCGATCAGAGATAATGTATTGATATGGCACTGAAGCAGTTGCCAATGAAAAAAGTAAAACTGTCGCATTAAACATATATTCTGCATTTATGTGTTGGTTTATTTTTTTTCGGCCACTCAATTTCGAGATAGATAGGCTACGTGCGGAAAAGTCAGTTTTAAGTTTTTAAAATTGTTTATTTATTAATAAACAGCGTCCAAGTAGTCTGCCACACCCGGCCGATTGATGGTCGTCCAGAAACAGCCTGCATTGTGAAGTACCCATATTCATCACTCATCAAATACAACGAACCTATTTTCTCGGTATATTTTTTTCTTGATGTACATACTTGTATGTATAATATGATTATTATTCTTCGTTTTCGGAATTTGTATATTAAAAAACCGGCCAGTCATCTGCGGGGATTTAAAACTTAATCGACTCCTGCCACCGTACCTATTCGTTGGGTGTATCAATAAACTTGTATCTAACATCTGAATCCATTATGGGATGGAAAAAACTCGGCTACCATTTTAATCTCACCATCGGATTTACATCGACGAAAGGACGTTGATATTCTCGTCCAACATATTAATATTAATATGTTAATAAAAAAGTGATGTAATATGTTCTTTATATGGCGACAAAAAAACGTCAAGGATAATAAATTTTATTAGAAATTCAAATCTGCAATTAGCACCATTTACTTTATTGTACGGTGTATATCGATTATATTCGACAGTTTAGGCCACTGTATTTAATTATGTCATCGATTGTGACCAACGTATGCGTGGTGTAACATCAAAGTATCTGAAGATTATCTACAGAAATTATAATAAATTGTTACGTAACATTTATGGTTTATTTTTAATTATTTTTTTTTTCAAGTTTCTACCCACATAAGAATATTACTGTGAACCATTCTTCCTTTTTCCACCTTTTGAAGTTTTCAATTGCCCAGTTTTTCACGTTTTTACAAAAGTTTTGTATTTCACAGGAAGATTTACACCATTGTAAAATGATGTAATAGCCATATTTCACACTTTTTCTTTGGCAAACAATTCATTTAGTGTCGATATACAGAGCGATAAAAAACAAACATTAAATTTTTATTTAACAATTTTAGTTTAAACAGTTATTACAATAATTAACACCAGTACAAGTACAACTACAACTACAAAGTACAACTACAAAGATTAACAGTACAACGTATTGTCATCTCTAGCATTCTGGAATTCATCTCTCTATGCTCAAAATTAAACCCACGATGGTGTGGAAGATTATGTAGGTTTTGCCCTTCTTCTATTAAAACTAGTTTGAATATTACTCTCTGGGTAGTAAGACTTCGCATCATACTGATGATCTCAAGTTTTTACTTCAATTTAGATTATTCTCGAAACTACCAAGAGATGGCGTTTGGTACGTTCTACTGCGGTGGAACGTAGCAACGTCTACTAGATGTGAGCTTCATCTGTCAAAGATATACTCGTTTACACTGCACTGACGAGACCCAAGGTAACGTCGAAACCGGTCTGTAGTTAACGATATCCTGAGATAGGCGACACTTTGCATCTTCCTCATGGATTTGGAACAATCTGAATCACTGTATTGTAACTCTGTTAGACAAAATACGGCAAATTTTGTTATGTAATTCAGCACTCGGCATTTGGCATATAGCCAGGAGAATAGCTGAATAGCTGTTTTGTTTAGTCCTTATTATATAAGGCATTTGCAGATGGGTTGGAGTATAATCTCCTTATTTCTGTAGTTTGAATATTACCCTCTGCGGAGTAAAACTTTGCATCATACTGATTCTTCTATTACATTTTTATCAGTTCCTGCATGGTTAGTGGAGAATGTGGATATCGAGAAAATTACCACCTCATAAGGTCCCAGATGGGATTTCTCGATGGGATTTAAGTCGAGCAACTCCATACGGGTGGTTTCTACCCGTATGGAGTTCCCTGGAGAATCTGTTCGATGCAATTTCATTCACTTAGTGTACCCGGAATTTCAATCAGAGGAGTTCGTTCACCAATCATTATACTTGCCCAAAATATCATACTTTCTCAGCTTTATGGAACAGTTGCGACAGCATATCTGAGTCCATTTTGATCTCCAAATACCACTTTTATGGTTATCAAAAATTAGACTAACAATAGCTTCCTGCGAAAACATAACGTGTCGCCAAAAATCGATATCCAGGTTCTGGAATGTTTGACGCTACTGTAATCGGGTCTGTCGATGTTGTAATTTTAATTTTGGTAATATTGTAGACCAACTGTAACATTAGTTTGACATCTATGCCTTGTATGATGGTAAATAACACAGAACAAATTATTGTTTTCTTTACTGTTTCTTGAAAAAATCATTCAGAGAGCTAAAAAAACTTGTTGAAACATTAGGAATACACATACATATTAGAATGAAGTACACAATTTTTTGTAAAATTCCGGTGATGAGTTTGCTACAAATTAAATAGGAGTAGTTCATTAACTTCTGAATAAACCATTTCCCTCAAATGTTCATTTATAGTGTCAATTTTCTCACGAAGCTGTTTGCATAACGTAGATCATTAGCATAATCCATAAACACCTCTGGGTAAAATATTGATCCTTAGGTAACTCCAGGTTTGTTGACAAATTGAAGGAACATCCACCAACTTACTGATATTTTTCCTAGAGGAAGGATATCTACAACTCTAGTTCAATTGATAGTCCATGCAATAAATATCGAAATTCAAAATCTCTGACTCTGTCAAATGTCCTCGAACTGTGGAGACCTACCACACAAATTGGTGTATTACTGATTTCCTCTGGTAAGGTAATCCATGCGTGGTCATTGACTCTAGACATTTTCTTTCGATCTACTTTTAAAATTTCTTTTCTTTTTCTTTCAAATTAATTCTGCTCATTCATGATATACTTAAAAGGCGGTCCATATAGTTCGGAGATATATAACAAAGGAAGAAGTCATATCAAGAAATCTTAATCTTATCTATCTTAACAAGATTTTGATACATTATATGTATTTAACCTACTTCTGAGGATTTGTGAATATGCAGATTGTTCTATGTTACTATCGAAGTTATAAATCTCCTTGACTGGCCAAATGATCCTAACATGACCAAAACCATTTCTGAATCTGGTGAAGATAGATTAATTGTCTGATGGACTATTAAGCATCCCTATTATATTTATAATTTTTATTTTTAATACTAACTATAAGCTATGCTTCTCCAAATGTTTTGCCACTTTTAGCTGACATCTTCAACAATAACTGATGTGGTTTGCTACCAAAGTAACCTTTTTTGTACCAGTAAGATAGACAAGTCGGCTAGTTTGCTCAATTCTTCACTGACTCACAGACGATTAATTCTAACAAAGAAGTATTTTATTGCATCGAAAGCAATCTATGCCTGTTTACCCCACGAAAAGGTAAATTTTAAACATCTACACGGAAGACACAAAGAAACCATCATCCACCAATTGTTCCCCCGTCAGGTGTTCACACACGCATATACTTCTTAAATTTGACAAGGTTGTCAACCCCGAGAGAGTAATTGTATACGCCTCGCCAGATGTTCCACGTTAACGCAGGACGAAATTTATCTGACTTCAGCAATCGAGAGAGTGTAGAGGGTGTGGGGCACGTCGCCATTATCTCGTTTATTCCATTAGACATGTATTAGCACCGACATTATAGGTATTATTAAATTATTTAAACAGCTGACTCGACACGAGGCAAGGATTACAATAAATTAAGGTAAACAAGTAGCCGAACACAATGCTGCATAATCAACAATTTAGGGTAATGACCATGATAAGGGGAATACGCTCTTTATAGTATATGTCAACTATGTAAATAATAGAAATGTGTTGATTTGATATCACCACATTGTTAAATTAAGTCGACTGCATTCTCTACAATAAATTATAATTTCTTAAATTTGAAAAGGGATTTAAAAAAGCAGACTCAATTATTCCATGTACATTTTTAAACTCATTTATGTTAAACTTACAAAACGTCATGAAACGTTCAATGGAAGGCAACTGATTTGTGGAATTTCCTCTTATGGCTTTCATCCTTTCAGCAGGCAAAATACATAAGTAAATCATCATATACCACCATTGCGTTCCAAATCTCCAATGCTCTAATATTAATTGGCAATTAAAAGACCCTTAGAAATTCATTAAGATGGTAATGTAACTGGTAACTAAAATATACAACAATAGTTGCCTGGATCGGTAGATGACTGAATATTAGTACAAAGGAAACGACATTCAAATACATAAATATATGCATATCTTGGCAGTTAAAGTGTTGGCTATTTTATAGATCTTCAAAAATAGATTCAAGCTACCAGATTTTAATTCTATGAGTCAAAACGTATTCCTATAAAATGTTGCTCATATATTCTCATTCCAAAGTCTGAGGAACGAATACATAGATTGTAATGACACTGACAATGAAAATCGATGTATATTCTACATGAAAACATATCCTTCATCTATGGAAAAGAATACGTTTCAGATATTTATGCATATAACAGATGCAAAATACTGTCTTCTGCAAACCTATGGTATCGTTGTTGGTTTTTCAGTATTAAACTTTTAATTGGAAATGGTCTTTGGACTATTCACCACTTTAAAATATTAACGATAAGCTGCAGAACCAATAGTCTTTAGCAGTGGCGGTTTTATTGTAGGTGCATTTGTGCAGTGAGCTCCCTTAAAAAATCCTAAAAATACTTATTAGGTGTTTACTATACATTCCATTATCATTTTACATAGAATGTTCCGATATCTGACAAGCTCGCTTACAGCTTGTTAGATGTCGCGAGAGTCGCCAGCCTTAGAATTTATCAGATTTATCTACGGGATTTTAAATCTGCGACTCTAAATACATAGCGAGTTCAGTTTTCATCTAGCACACATCAGAGGACCGTTCAATCCTGTGTTAGAAAGAGAGGACTCGGGCGCATGAAACAGGAGATTTCTATACGCATGTATATGAGATTTGCGTGCATTGCACGGCCACGCAAAGCAAAATTTATTCTGTAAACTTTGACGCAAGTGTATCAGGTTGTCTACTGCATTGTCTTGTATTGTATTGTATTGTATTGTATTGTCTGTTGAATCTGGGCTGTTTACGTGGTCACGTGTTGTTTGTATTTTTATAACCACAACGAGAGGGAAGAGATCGCAATGGAGGCATATTCGGTGAAATATATAACGGAATTTTAATACACGAACTGTATGAACCGTTTCTGAAAATGCTGAACTTTTAAAAGAATGCTAAGAGAAATGATTACAATACAAAAAATCAGGCTCAAATGTTATTGGGTAAATAACGATAACTTTAAATACTGGCTCGCGTTTTTCGCCAAGGTCATGCCTCATTGTGAAATCATTTTTAAAGGGTTTCAGTCTCGATCACTGAATGCTGTCAAAATGAGCAGCTATTTAAATAATTTTGAAAACGCAATTATAAAAATCCGGACAACTGATTCCTCAAATTCGCCTGAAAAAAAAACAAATACGATCCCATAATGGCATAATTTTCTGCACAAACTAAGGAAGTGTGTGATATATTAATTAACTAAACTAAAGACGGGTGCGAGTTTAGGGAACACCTGTTAGCGTCGAAACAATTTTTTCCCAATAAATTTGGTGACTATGAGAAACAATTCCCCATTCAAGATTTTAACAACGTAACGAAAACTTATGGATTTTTGGACAAAGTTAAATTGAAAAGTGAATTAACGGTTATATGTATACAGCAGGGTTTTCGTGAAGCAGCACGTTGCTTAGCAATTTTGCAATTATTTATAGATCGAAATCTGACGGACTGTTTTAGTGATACTGTTTTATTATCAAAATTAATTTGTACCATACCCATGAAAAGTGTTGACAGTGAACGCTGTTTTTCGACGCTTAAAAGAATTGTTTCTTAAAAGAAGAATCTGACGGACTGTTTTAGTGATACTGTTTTATTATTAAAATTAATTTGTACCATACCCATGAAAAGTGTTGAGAGTGAACGCTGTTTTTCGACCCTTAAAAGAATTAAATCTTTTTGAGGAATACAATGGCACAAGACAGACTAAAATTCACTTTGCATGATGTGTAAGTATGGAGAAAGGGCTAATTGCAGCGATTCCAGATTATTAAAATCTGGATTTTAATAATCTTGTAATTGGCGTTTTTACGAATTCCAAGAACAGACGAATGAATTTTCTATATAAATAACCTGAGGCTTGGACATAGGTAAGTTTATTTTAAGTTTTCGTTTGTTATTATTTTATCGATTGTACCCCCAGACAAAAATTTCACCGGCCGCCACTGGTCTTCAGACAATTGTTATTTCAAGTACTGTATCAACAGACAACATTATTTCTCAGATCAACATCATTCAGATTTCATCCTGATTGATGCGTCAAAACTACTAGATGATCACCTTTATTCACTGATTTCACTTTTTGCTTTTATGGTACTGGCGTTTGTCTGGTGACATACAAACCAATTGTACCGATTTGTACAGTAAAAACAATTCTTAATACAATTATTTACTGATTATCTTCCGACACCTCTTCGGTTATCTTGAAAGAGCAAACACCATCTCTTTAGCTGTCGCATTTCTCAAACCACGCAAATCGATAAAAAATTCTTCAGTTTTTTTACGTACATTCTAAATTCTTATTTGTATATTTTTCACACGAATGAGCCATTCATCAACGAAGACCGTAACATGTCTATTAATAACTAGCCCAATATTGATGATCTCTTCGAAAATGATGAGTAATAAATCTATATTTTCCTTGTAATTATAGGTAGTATATTATAAAAACGGGGCCCCAATAATGGATGTTTTTTTTTTCGGTAGGTAGATAATTCGGCGAAGATGTTTTTATGACGCTAACAAATTAAAAATGTTTGTTTTAAGATAGCATTATTTTTCACATGATACTACAGGCGTAATTCAGAACAACGGAGTTTAGTGACCCGATTAGCAGACAACTTTCCAAATAAAATAAGTAATACCGTTAACTTTTTTTTTCTTAGAAACCATGGTTTGATTTCGCGTTAGTTAATGACTTATTACTTCATTGAAAATTCTTTGATATCAAAAACTATACTGGTGACAGTTACATACTTTACGATGCAAAAAATTTGTAGTTCTCCCTAAATTTTTTCGTCAGATTTTATGATAATTAACCTTTCATATATACTCGTACAACCGATTCTAAATGACCAAAAGAAGAATCAATGGGATTTAAATCTGGTCGCCGAGATGAGCATTCATAGTTCCTCTTCAACCTAATTCCTCTTCAGAATGTGAAGTTTATGTACATCATATATCTAAGAACATGCTATTTGTTGTATAGAAGTAATTAAAGCAAAGGTAATTGCTTTTTAAGCGTACATTAAAACTATTTTCTACCGCATACAAAAATTTGAAATTCTCTGTAATCTGCAACTTGAACGTGGGATTCGTAAAGGTAGCCATACACGTACATAAAATCCTTCCTTGGGCTTTGAACTGCGCAATCCAGATCTAGAGGTATTCCCTGACGTGTATGGAGACGGCTTTGAGGTGGCCTGTGGACTGTGCAGTCTCCCGAATCCCGAACACAAAAAACAATCTTTTTCCACCTTGAGGTCGAACTATGTGTAGTTATCAAAATGTCATCATCCCTTGATGCCAGGATGACAAACTAAACTGCAAAATCGCGAAAATAACCTACAATAACCACCAGTCAACACTGAAACTTGAAAAACCTTCTGGAGAAAATCCCAATTCCTCAAGGAAATCCTCTCCGTGTGTGAGCGAAGATTCTATAGAGGAAATCCCCAAGGAAATCCCGGAGTCTTTTTCCTTGAGGATTTCCTGTACGTGTATGACTACCTTTACGTCTTAAAAATCTGATGAAAATCCCACCGTGAACGGCTGCCACGCTAGTACGCGGAAGTAAAAATGAAGACGTGCAAATACGGTCTTAATTAAAAATTATATAAACGGCAAGTCACGCTCACGTACGGGAAAGAGTCGTACACTTTATATACATACATTTATTAAGTACTTCCATGTACTCTACAATAAAAAACCATCGGGGGAATTACTTTCATTTCAGAACGAGCATCTTATTAAGATTCCTCAACCGTGACAATAATTACTCCGACACGAACACAATCGCCGGCTTAGATCATTTTGTTTCCAACAAACAAAGATTTAACAGATGCGTCGAGAGTATATGGGGGCCGACAAGGCTGACCGAAGGACCACCAACGAAAGTTAAAGGAACATGAGATGAGTTATTCGAGACGTATTTTAATATTTCAAAATATCTCAAGGGTACTGAAATTTAATTTTCATAATTATATTGTAAAATGATTAATATGGCCATATAGTACCTACTGATAATCAATGTTCGATTATAATAAAAGAAAAATATTTGTGTTATTTCTAAAATATTCACCTAGTGTTTTCCAATTTCATGAAGAAAAAAAAACATATAGGTATGTTTTATTAAAGTTAAAGATCAATAGTTTTATAGATCAAAGCGGAATTGCTGATACATTATACTGAGCGTAAAGCCAGAGGCTGGGTGAGACTACACATAGAGACATATTGCTCCCCTTTTTATATGCCACACACATAAAAGACCTTTTCTGCAATGTAATTATGGGCGAAAGGCAAAAAGTTACATTAGATATGTAATACTTCTGCAAAAGTATGGACACAATTATAAGAAAAATAGGAATTCCTTGTGAAGGAATCTTGTAATCGTTTAATGCTTTAGAGAATTTGTTTCGAGACTTCCGAAGTTTCATCTATGTAGGTTCTCCCTCAGTGATACCAGTCAGTCGTTTATAGTTCCAATTGGTTCAGTCTGGATCAACTTCAAGTGACTGGAACTGGAAATGAAAGCTCTGTACCATTATACATCACAGATACGATTGCAGTATACCAGAACTATTTTTGTTTTTTTTTCCTTCAAAGTTTGGAGTTACCTCTCAAAACTCCAAAATGTTATGACATAAAAATGACACGACATTTAGGGATTTCGAAAGCAACATTAATGACATGTTTCTATTTGGAACGACAGTATATAAAGACATAGTAATATATACATTTTTATGTTTGTTTTAAAGTTAAAAGGGTTTAACCTTCCGTCGGGCGCAGCCGATCTGTGAGATCCGGCAGTCAATTTTTTCCTTGCGCTTTTGTGTATATTACAAATATGAATGAACTCGAACTCCCTCATAGCTTCCTAGCTATAAACCAGTCTTCTAGAGATGGTGTCGATTTTTTTAGTGCATTCCCTGGCCTTGTATGGGCCGCCCGGATCTGTCAGATGCATTGCGCCTGATTACGTCATTATTTTGATTTTTATATGGTGTTAGATTTCTTTTATTATTTAAATTAATACTATTTAGTGGGATCTCTACACTTACTTATTTTGACTTATGATATTATTATTCAAAATTAACACATTTGGGTGTTAAATTAGTGATTTATACTAAATAGCGTTACCAACAATGTGACGTTTATTTTTGTTTGGAACATGCTAAAATGATGAGGATTTACAATTCTTTACACTTAAAATAGGCAGTTCCTTATAACTTTTCTTTATAATTCACGTCTAATGCTTTTTTGTATATAATTTTATGACATTTACATGAAAACATAGATGGTTTGTTTTCTATATTCAAAATATTGTTCAATACTAACTTATGTGTGTTTTGTCATTAACACAGAAAAAAAACTTGTCAATAACTGGTTCTCCTATAAAATATTCCAAATTTATTCTTTTACAACATGAAATGAGTTTCTTTATGTAAATTTAATTATTTCGATTAAAACTAGTGTGAAATATTTATTTTTGTATTGTATTAATTAAAACAATCGTTTAACTGAATCTCCACCTCATTAAAATCTGAATTGTTTAAGATTTGATATGGGATCTGTCAGATGCATTGCGCCCGAATGTGTTTGGATTCACACTGCGCCCAACGGAAGATTAATGACTCCACCTGTGATAATAGGAACTATTTGACGCTGAACAGTATTTGTAATTACTACGATGGTGGATCAAATATAAACGAGACTTTTGTTCTAGCGGTTTAAAAAGAGGCAGTAGAGGAGAGACAATTTCATGTCTCATTAGAAAACATGTAAGGAAGGGAGAGAACCCGCGATCGGTCAAAGTTCATAATTAGATATTAAATTGTAATAAAAAAATAAAAAACAATAAAGGATTAAAAAAAACGTCGTTTATATTTGATCCACCCTCGTATATCACTGTGCAGATGACATAAATTGGTATTTGTGTTAATTGATATTTTTCGAAACCCCGTACTTCCACCCCATTCCACGACGGGTGATCAACGGGCAGATGTGCCAACTTCCTTTAGCACCAGGCCTCACATCAGGCCATCTACCAACTGGCTTCATCGCGGTCGTCCTTTCACCCCCCGAATTTTTCATTTGCTACCGAAAAATGCAGAGTTACGAATATACAAGAAAGTCCGCTTACAACTAACACGTGTGATATTTTAAAAGCGGTCATGGTGAATGGCAGCTTAACATGCGTCATATAAGCAAAAAATATCACGTCTCTCATGACATGACTTTTTTATGGTGGAGATGGTAAAAACGTAGGCATCTGCTTGGCAATTGAAATAAAAAGAAAATGTATGAAGCTGAAGTGAGCTTAACACAGTCTACTCGAGTTGAAAATGAGTAATATTACAGCGAGAGATAAGTGTATAGGCGTAATTTTTTGAATTGCACCCATAATTTCTTGCTCTAATTGTAACCCACTGGAAGAGTATATCATTTAACATAATTCTCGCAGGCTCGATGAAATTCCAATCAGGCAAACTGCAGATTAAATTAGAAAACAAAACTAAAAAAAAAAGTACTTTTTCTGATTGATATATCTTCTTTTTTCTTTGAATATCAAAAATAGTGATGGATATAAATAGGATGTGGTATGTATACAATTCATTATTATTCTACAAAGCTGTATATATGACTTTCAGTACAGATATTGGTCTTACGCGAACAAGAAACATATGTCTATGAAGTTAGCAGAACACAATTATGTCATATGGGGAATTAAGTAAGTGCTAATTAAATGCGCTAGAAAAAATTTCTGTGCTCACATATATTTCTTTATCGCATGTTCTGCTAACTTGCAAAAAAGTTAGCAGAACATCAACGTAAAATAACAAATTCGTGATTTTTAACCCCGGAATAATAATAGCAAATTATTTTACGTTATTTTACAAATTTGTTATTTTACGTTAATGTTCTGCTAACTTTTTTTGCAAGTTAGCAGAACATGCGATAAAAAAAATATATGTGAGCACAAAAATTTTTTCTTGCGCATTTAATTAGCACTTAATCCCCCATATGACATAATTGTGTTCTGCTAACTTCATAGACATAAAAAAAATACTGCTGACGAAGATAACATCGCTATGAAAATTTGCATATACAGGTAGATACATTAAAATATCGGCTGTGATCAAGGGATATATAATAAAAATATTGATTTTCATAATACGGTTGTGTAGGTTGTGTTACATGTCTAAAAAAAGTTGCTTCTTGATGTTTCTTCTATTTCAGTTTCAGTTAAAATATACATCATCATCATAAGGTCATCAGTCCTAAGACTGGTTGGACGCTAACCTCCAGCTTCTCCTACCTTGTGCTAACCTACGAATTTCGCTAATTGTGCTACAACCTACATCCCTTACTATTTGCGAGCAGTAGTCTAATCTAGGCCTATCTCTGCCTTTCTTCACTCCTACTTCTGCCTCCAAAATATCGTGGACTATTCTTCTTTATGTTTTTCCACATACTTCTTTTCTCGCCGACTTTCTCCAATACTTCTTCGTTTCTAACCCTATCAGTCCATGGTATTTTCATCATTCTTCGGTAACACCACATCTCAAAAGCTTCTAATATCTTCCTACTTGCTTCCCCTACCGTCCAGGTTTCGCAACCGTATAGTGCCGTGCTCCATACATATGTTTTCAAAACTCTCTTCCTTGTTTCTAAGTTTATTACCCCCGAGCATAAAAGTGCTTTCTTTTTGTTAAAAGCTACTCGACCCTGCGCTATTCTTTGTTTGATATATTTATCGCTTCTTCCATCCCAATTTATTTTACTTCCTAAATAAGTGAAGTCTTTAACTTCCTCCAATCTTTCATTATTAATTTGTACATTCGTTTTTGCTCTGCTCTCGCGCCCTCTGCACACTAACACTTTAGTTTTGTTTTTATTCACCCTCATTTCGTATTCCTCTATAAAATATACATAAATACAATGACTTATACTGGTGGGATTTTGTACATACACAAAACGCCTGCTGGTTTTGGTCTGGAATTATGTAAAAAAAAAAAAATCTAATTCTGTAATTTTGCTCTTGTAACTGCACTCAATACTGCGGTTGAGATTTCTAAGCCTTGTAAAATGTTAGTTAAGCTAATAATTTCGTCTTGTTTTTTCTGAATTTTGTCAGCACCATATTGAGTTAATTAATGAACATAAGAGCTTTTGGTGAAAGCTCGTATCACATCCAGAAGAACAGTGGAAGTTATAATTAAATATATCCGCAAGGAAGAACTAATTAAATATTTTTGGACAAATCTACAGACATACAAACCGAACTAGTACATACATTAAAACCTCTAAAATATTATTCAACGCCTCCAGTTCTTGTGTATAGAATATTATTTGAATAACGAATTGAAATTATGCAGAAATACACCGATAAATCAACTGTATTGCTCATCTTCATATATAACTCGTTATCGCAGGAGAGAAAAATGATGTAACGCGTTAAAGTTCATGCTGTATTTTTTCTAATCATTCCAATTACTAATTATTCACGATATCTAGAAATTACGTAGATTTCCCGTTATCGCAGACTGTATTGATCTCTAGCGTGACCCCCGTCCCACGTGACGTTATCTGTTGACATTTCGACGATAGCTCGACAAAAAACAAGCTTATCCAGACTATTCGGTCGCTATTCGCACGTACGCATTTATTTTATATAAAGCAAATTTAAAATTTAAATATCATACAGGCAATTTTATACTCTGACGATATTGTGTTACTGTGAACCTTCGTACTCACCATACAAATTGACTGCTAATGCAATTCGCATGGTAAATTTATGCGACCTTGAACGGAATAAAGGTGTGTCTAATTGATAATCGTAAGAAGATGTAGTTTTGTCGTAATGAACTCTGATCGTTGTTGCCTTTTGGTATATAATCAAGCAGAATTGTGCCGTCAGACTGGATTTAAGATAAATATTCTGGAATATGACTTCATTAAATATTTCATTTATGGTCGTATTTGACTGGTTCTTATTACACTGGGCAACAAAACAAAAATTTTTTGTTCCTACAAATATAAAATCGGTTTCTGAGTACTCGATGACCCTAATTTCATAGTATATCTTCATTTTAGCTAAATTTACTACGTTTGTTAAAATAATGGAGACTCCTGAAATTGTTTATTATCAGCATCAGTGGTTTATGTCGATTTAAAAATGACCACCATAACTTCTTGGACAGCAAATATAGAGGATATACCAAATATCTCTGTTACCTCTGTTTATGGAACAGTCGTGCAAAATAAAAGCATTGGCAGCAAACTGTTTGGCCTTTGAGAGGCGCTATGGCCGGCGGAAAAGTCAACATTATTCACGAGACATTAATAAAGAGACAGAAAATAATACTGCCACCTCTTCACAAATTGGGTTTAATGAAACAGTATGTAAAAGCACTGGGCAAGTCAGGTGATTGCTTTAAATACTGGGTCCGGTAACAGGATTGAATGGTTGTGAATAGGTTGCTGTGGAAATACTGTTTATTTGACAAACGTCAAATAGTGATAAAATTGTATTTTATTATAGAAAGTTTTGTGTTACAATGGCAAATTGGCTGGTTAATCAACGGGTCTCTGCATTAAATCATTTACCCTGACCCAGTCCATCGTGCAAACGCAGAAGCGTTTTCGCCGTGAATTTAATTTGCCAGTGCGCGCTGAAGTCCCATCAAGAAATACAATTTTGAGATGGGTAAGAGATTTCGACGAAAGGGCAGTGTAAACTCAAAATTTATCGGAGGTACACGTACAGTTCGTACACAAGGTAATATTGAAAGATCGAGAGTAGCCGTTGAACGGAGTCCACAACGTTCTGCAATTCGGCAATCAATTGCACTGCGAATTTCAGAGCGAAGTATGCGACGAATTTAAATCTGGATTTGAAATTTCATCCGTATAAAGTACAGATAGTCCAGAGGCTGAACCCTGTTGATAAAGTTAATCACCTCAATTTCTGCAGGCAATTTCTTGAAACATTAATTGAACAACAATGCAGGAATTCTTGATAAACTGATCATGTCTGACGAAGCTCACTTCCATCTCAGTGGGTACGTTAATAAGCAGAACTTTCGCTACTGGACAGATCACAACCCAAGAGAAATGCATAAGCACCCACTTTATAACAAAAAGTAACGGTGTGGTGTGGAGTGTGCAGATTTCCTGTGATCGGGCCATACTTTTTTGAAAAAAAACGGCCACACCATTACAATCAATTCACTTCGTTACGTTGAGATGTTGGAAACATTTGTGGCTGTGAAACTTCAAATAATGGACCAATATGAAGTATGGTTCCAACAGGACGGCGCCACGGCGCCACAGCGCCTACAGCTAGACGGTCCATTGCTGTTTTTCGCCAGTAGCTTTCTCTATCCCACTTAAAAACTACGAAGGATTCTGCGCACCTCTTTTCATAGTCTGTGAACAGTTGTTTCAAACTACCACTAATAGTTTGAAAGAACTACTAGTGGTAGTTTGAATGTTCCAGAATCGCCTAATTTCAAGGTTTGGCGACTTTGCATGGCCCGCAAGATCACTAGACCAGACGGTCCCGGATTTTTTTCTGTGGGGATTCTTAAAATTCAAAGTGTACTCTACCCGTCCACAAACAATTCTGGTGAATCTTTGAAACTCAAAGATTCGTGAAGAGATAAATTCGATAAACGAAGAAAATTTGATTGCGAAGAGAAGAGAAATTTCTTATTTTACTTTGTTTTTCTTACTTTTCATTAATATTTATTGTAGTGACGCATTAAACTGGCGCATTAGTAAGGATAATGAGTGTGCCTCGATAGCTCAGCGGTCAGAGCAACCAACCGGAAATTGGGAGAGCCGGGTTCGATTCCCGGTCGAGGCAAAATGCACAATTTATCCTTGCTAACGCCAAAGTGGTGACCCCGACGTGATGTGATTCATTCCAGTATATGCAACCTCCCTTACATCTCAAATTCGCGGATTCGATTCCTGTCCTATCCATCACCCTATAGTCCCGGGGGTTACCGAACAACGGTTCGTAAGAATGGCGAACGCGGTAACATTCCGTTAAATTGTATCGAGACAAACCATGTCTCTAGGGAGGGAGTACTGTAGTGACGCGTTAAACTGGCGCATTAGCAGGGATGATGAGTGTGCCTCGATAGCTCAGCGGTCAGAGCAACTAACCGGAAATTGGGAGAGCCGGGTTCGATTCCCGGTCGAGGCAAAATGCACTTTTATCCGTGCTAACGCCAAAGTGGTGACCCCGACGTGATGTGATTCATTCCAGTATATGCAACCTCCCTTACATCTCAAATTCGCGGATTCGATTCCCGTCCTATCCATCGCCCTATAGTCCCGGGGGTTACCGAACAACGGTTCGTAAGAATGGCGAACGCGGTTACATTCCGTTAAATTGTATCGAGACAAACCATGTCTCTAGGGAGGGAGTACTGTAGTGACGCATTAAACTGGCGCATTAGCAAGGATAATGAGTGTGCCTCAATAGCTCAGCGGTCAGAGCACTCAACCGGAAATTGGGAGAGCCGGGTTCGATTCCCGGTCGAGGCAAAAAGCACTCTTTATCCTTGCTATAGCCAAATTTATGTATGTTTATTTCAAAAACTAGAGCCAATCAAGAAAAAGTAATGCCTTTTTCAGCATCAGGGGCAATAATGTACTCAAAATCGACTACGAAATTCCTGGCAACAAATTGACTGTTCCCCAGTGTTGTCAGACGTACCCTTTAAACCATGCCAACTACGTTCTGTTAAAGAAATGTATTTTTTTTATTTATGTATCATCAGAATTAAAAGCTCTGAAATATTGTTTGATTTTAATAAAAAGTATGTAAATACTTCCAGTATATACATTTGCATATACAATATACCATTAAAATATTGTTAACCACAAAAATACACTCAAACTCAGTTTCTTGGAACTTTCTAGTGAGTATATTTTTTCGAGAAAAAATTACCACCTATTGGTTAAATAAAACACTTCTAACTACAAGAAGATAAGCTGGATTAAACCACGACCGAGATCAAGAAAATCAAAATCAAGGTAATCCATTCAAGTTGTATCAAACTGATTTCGTGGATGTCCTACACTACACTTTTATAGCCATTATACCAAATGCTGAAAGTTCGCAAGTTATTACTTTTCCGCATTCCACTATTCCTGAAAAAGTAATGTAATCGTGTAAAGGAAAAGTGAAAAAACAAAATTTTTTTCGGTTTATTTTTCGTTTTTCAGCCTAAAGACCAACTTGACTAAGTGTGTCGTTGTCGTCGGCATTTATTTTTTTTTAGCACGATAACTCAACTAAATCGTATCGGATCGATCGGGTTTTGACTGATTCCGATCGGGGACGTCTCCCAGATGACACATATTGATTTTGAGGTGGATAGAACACATTCTGCCGTGTATATGGGTCATGAGAAAGTACAATGGTGGACTATTTGAGAATTTGAAACACGATCACTCAATTAAATCGTGTCGGATCGATCGGGTTTCGACTGTTTCTGATTAGGAACGTCTACCAGACGACATCTATTGATTTTGAGGTGGATAGGATACACCCCACCCTGTCCAACACTCATGAGAAAGCACGATGGTGGACTATTTGAAAAAAATAAAACTGTCGCATAAAACACATATTCTGCATTTATGTGTTGGTTTATTTTTTATCAGCCACTCAATTTCGAGATAGAGATGTTCTACGTGCGGAAAAGTCCGTTTTAAGGTTTTAAATGTTTATCTCTAGAAGATATATAAAAAACGTGGGCTAAAGGTAAAAATATTTACCTTTTTGTGTGTATAAGTGAATATGATGAGTCTTCAGATGAAAAGAACTGTAAAATATATTTTAAGGTACCTATTTTATAATTGTATTTATATTGACATAAAAACGTACTACTGGAATACGAGGCCTGTTATCAATTATTTACTAAAACATATGTACCATCAAGAAATAATGTAATGACTAATGAGCCACCTTCGACACATTTTCCTGAAATATTGACTATACTGAAAATGTTGTTAGTTAATTACTTATGCCTTTGGGTATCAGAGCGCATGACCATTTTGAGACTAATAGCATAATTAACCTCAAAAGTTAATTATTGCCTATATTTCAGAAGGATGTATTAAAGTCATCTCATTACATTATTGCTAGACATATGTATAACTAAAGTAGCTACCACCTAAAGTATGATCCTTTTAATAAAATCTCTGGGAAAGTTCATTTAATTTGCATGTTGTACGTGTTTCTTTAATCAGAACTTTTAATACTAATAACTATCTTTTATATGAAAGTAGTACCTTTTCGTTTACCTTCTACCCTTCATTTTATGTTGATAATAGCCTATTCGCTTACGAATTTGTTTTTGTTATTTAATTTACTAGTCAAGGATAGTACACGTTTGACCTAGAATTAATATTGACGATGATAGTCGAGTTAATTATTTTGTAATTAAGTTATGCGTATTATATACGTTACCGTGTATACCGCATCTCTTTTACCTCGTTTTATACTCAATTCAATTAAATGAATAACCTTATTTTGTTTTAGTATAACCGAATCAATAAGAATGTTATTTGAAAACAGATATTTTCTGGAATAATGAGGATAATATCTAGAAAAATATGTTTGGTATATGCTATGCGTGAAGAAAATCCAGAACATCCCTTTGTATGTAATATGACAAAACAAGATTGTTAAATAACACTGAGCAAAGCAAAATATGTTCGTTACCAGTAGTTTTATTAAAATATTACAACAGCCTGTATTACATACAAATAATTCTAATTTTGGACGAACTAACGCAAAATATAATGATTTTAAGGTAACAGTGTTATTAAATGATGTCGTGTTCCTAATGACAAAACCAAGGGTTTTATATACATTAAGAGCCACATGATTGATATGTCCAGAGAACGATAGTTAATCATCAAAGTACACACCAAGATCCTTAATACTTTCGGAACGTGTTAAAACTGTACTACCAAGAGAATAGTCAAATACTAGTGGTTGCTTCTTTAAAGTATAGGAGCAAACTTTACATTTATCTATGTTTATTGATAGTTTATTCTTAGAACACCATGACACCACCAGGCCTATGCATTTTTGCAACTTCAATTGATCCTCTAAGCAGGTTATATTTAAAAATAGGTTTAAATCATCGGCATAAAGAAGATGATGTGATATAAGCATTTGAGACAAATCGTTAATAAATGAGATAAAGCATAATGGTGCGAAATTTGAGCCTTGAGGTACTCCAGAAGACGCTACGAAGGTCTCAGATTTAAAGCCACTGTATGAAACAAATAATATACGATTAGATAGATATGATTTTATCTATTACTACTGAAAGGTTACTACTGAATCCAAATAATTCTAATTTTGAGATTATTATATTAATTTCATTATAATTCACTTTGTCAAAGGCCTACGAAAAATCAGTATACACCACATCGACTTGACCTTTATTATCTATGTGATTTTCAATTATCTGGGTGAATTCGGCTAAATTTGTGACGGTTGAGCGCTTTACTACGAACCCATGTTGATGAGGGAATAAAACAGATTGCACACCAAGATAAATGTGGGTGTATAATGGCATTTCGAAAACCTTTAGCAGATTTGACAGAATAGTAATTGGGCGATAACTTTTTGTCAAATGGATTGCCACTTTTTAATACAGGGCAGATTCTTGCTACTTTCCAGACCTCAGGAAAAGTGTAAGTAGACAGTATTACGTATTAGATTAAACAATATGAGAAGTGGCTTTATTAAGGCCCCTGAGCAATCTTTTAACAAGAAAACTCGGGATTTGATCATTTCCACTAGTCATTTTGTTCTTAAGTTTAGATAAAGATTGTCTAATATCCGCTTCTGTAAATTGTACTACATGAATACAGGTTAAGTGGCTACCAAAACTAGAGTTTGTAACCCGCATATCGTCAGTAAAGACACAATCATTTATACAGTTTATAAAGTGAGGGCACTTTTCCCCTAAATCATGCGTTCCCTCTTATAATATAATAATACATTATACATATTTCGTTACTGTATTTTTGGAGAATTTAGAATGTATTTACATAATATGTATTTTTACTTTGACAGTAAATGGCAATATTACATGTCATATTAAACCACGTATTTACGTTGTATCTTGTAACTTGTACATGTATTGTAAACTATGCCAGATAGGTATTGTAAAATCTGGAGTGGATTAATTGTAGTCTTATCACTCACCTTCACATGCTAACAACCATTACGTTGGTAGTACGTAACGATAGTGGCATACCCATTTATCTTTTTAAAAAATCTAGTAATCGCTTAAGCATCACATATTTACGAGAAACATTTATTTATGTCATAAATGTTCGGTCACGATTTACTATTTTTGTTACTCAGCGATAATTCACAATAATTGAAACGTAGCTGTACCTACATATTTTATCGAGAAGTCTAGTAATCAACTGTATTTATCGAATGATAAACTGATAATTTTTAAATAGGACTGCATAGTACGTGATCGTGTACCTCGCGTCTACCTTGGGGTGCTTCGTAAACAACCAACTGAAACGAACGCCTTTATCGCCCTTCTTAAACGCCCAACGAAATTTATTTCACTTGAAACTTTCTTAAAGACGCCCTTAACTATCGATCTTCGAATTGTTAAACTCCCAAAGCGAGTTTTAAGAATGAAAAGGCTATTTCAGTAGTTTTAAATTGTCGAGTAAGTTTCCTTCGTCTTTCGATGCTGTCATTGGCCTTAAATGAGGCACATCGCTGCAAATGAATTACATCCGACGACGCTAATTGAGTCAAATTACATAAACAACCACTAACCGTGTTTAGCAAGAAGAACCATCGCTGCCTGGTAGTCCACTGAAGTCCTCTGTGTCAGTTAATTATTCACAACACTGTTAACAACAACATTTAAAACACAAATCACACAAGAACGCGCGCGTAATCCAACTGAGTTTTCAACGGAAACTCGACATGACGAACCGAGGACTGTTATCTATCGGAGCAAACAACGGAGATAAAACGGTCGCGTACCCACACGGCTGCTGTGTTGCTTCTTCTCTGAAAAGCGACGAAGAACTGAATTGAACTCAACACAAAGCGCTGACTGGCCGACAAGAACCCCAGCATGGCAGCAACAGAGCATCGGATAGCATGGCCAACTGCGACCCCGCGTTCAGCAAGGTAACCGTGTTAAGGTCGAGATAGGACATGCGAGCATGAGTGAGTCGATATGATGTATATTATATTGTTTGTAGTACTTGGGAAGGTGTATGAGAAAGTTGCAGAAAAAAAAAACCAAAGATAACCATTTCATAACGAGAACGAGAGGAAATGTAATGTAATTAGGGTTGCTGCCTTTTATTTGAGCAAATAAAACATTACTAGCTTTAACAACCAATATACTTACATATGTATATTGATTGTTAAAGGTAGGAAAATAAAGTACATTGTATCAAAATGAAGTATTATTTATTTTGGTAATTATTTACTGTGGAATAAAACTCAAATCCTCACCGAATATTGGTTACCTCTTATTTTTGGGGATGCTGGATCATCAAATAACTTTCACTTTGCATTACACGGATGCATAACATTAATGTAAGTAGATGCTACAATTTCCTTAAACATATCATAAAACTTATTAATCACTACGATTTTCTAATTTACTTGCAAAGTTTAAAATTATCACGCAACCACCTATTTGCTATCCAAGCGTTTTGGGTTATAGAGGGCACTGGGATAGCAAATGGAGCTTCATGAAAATTGTATTAGAAAATTGTGATGAATAAAATAAGCTTTATGACGATTCCAATTCATGATATGTAAAACGAAAGTGTTGTTAATATTAATATTATGTATCTACGTAATCTAAACTGAAAGTTATTTGAAAGAAAATGGTGTCGTGCGGAAAAGTTGAAAATTTATTTTCTCGAAAACTGTGTCCGACCGCCAAAAACTCCGAAAATGTGAGGGTAAACAAAATTTGGTGAGGATTTGAGAGTTTTACTCTAAAGTAAATAATTATCTAAATCATTATTTATTTAACTTTCTTATTTTGTTTAAAAATGTATTATTTATTACTTTTAGCAATATTCAACAAATAATGAATTTCTGACACGTTTAATTATTATACTCGATAAATTCAAAGTACCATTAAATTTAAAATATGTATTCATATTATATTCATAAATAAATCTTTTTCTGAAAAATCCATTCAGATTGCTATTGCAAATTTCTAAGATAACTTCAAAAGTATCCATAACATGCTATCCATATCCAATTTTTCACAACAATCATCAAGTACTCTTTTAAAATACCAATTAATATAATATCATTTATTTTCAATAATACATGTAATATGTATATAATGATACTATATTAATTAATGAGTCAAGTTTAAGCATTTTGAATTATTTAAATAAATTATGTCCGTATTCACGAATATAATATTTTAAAAGTTATGATTCTCCACCTAATATATAAACAATAAATACTATTGGTAATGTTCATTAGTTAATCAAACATACTTTATTGTTATGCATGTATATAAATATAATAATAACATTGATTTCAATATTTCTAAAGTATTTAAAACGAACGATTAGCCTAACCTCCCATGCGTCAAAAATCTTAACCAGAATAGTGCAGAAGAGGATGGAAAATAGAGCGGAGGAAATACTAGAAGACCAATTCGGGTTTAGGCGAAATAGGAGAACTCGCGAAGCTATTCTAGCGCTAAGAGTAATGTTAGAGAAAACAATAGAAAAAGGATAGAACGCTTATATAGGATTTGTAGATTTAGAAAAAGCTTTTGATAACGTAAGATGGGAAAAAATGTTCGAGATACTAAAGAGCGCGGGAATGAAGTATAGAGATAGGAGAGTAGTACACGATCTATACAAAGAGAAAACTGCTGTTATAGAAGTAGAAGGGGAAAAAAGGAAGTAGGTATTAGGAAAGGAGTAAGACAAGGATGTACGCTATCACCACTAATTTTTAATCTGTACATCGAAGAGGCGATTAATGTGGTAAAAGATAGAGTGGATTTCGGGATTAAAGTACAGGGACAGAAACTAAAAATGCTGAGATTCGCGGATGATATAGCAGTATTAGCATCTAGTAAGGAGGAATTAGAATTAACATTGAACGAAATGGAGGCAGTGTTGACAGAGGAATACGGAATGAGGGTGAATAAAAACAAAACTAAAGTGTTAGTGTGCAGAGGGCGCGAGAGCAGAGCAAAAACGAAAGTACAAATTAATAATGAAAGATTGGAGGAAGTTAAAGACTTCACTTATTTAGGAAGTAAAATCAATTGGGATGGAAGAAGCGATAAAGACATAAAACAAAGAATAGCGCAGGGTCGAGTAGCTTTTAACAAAAAGAAAGCACTTTTATGCTCGGGGGTAATAAACGTAGAAACAAGGAAGAGAGTTTTGAAAACATATGTATGGAGCACGGCACTATACGGTTGAGAAACCTGGACGGTAGGGGAAGCAAGTAGGAAGAAATTAGAAGCTCTTGAGATGTAGTGTTACCGAAGAATGATGAAAATACCATGGACTGATAGGGTTAGAAACGAAGAAGTATTGGAAAAAGTCGGCGAGAAAAGAAGTATGTGGAAAAACATAAAGAAGAGAAGAGATAGAATGGTAGGCCACTTGCTGAGACATGGGGAAATAGTCCGTGGTATTTTGGAGGCAGAAATAGGAGTGAAGAAAGGCAGAGGTAGGCCTAGATTAGACTACTGCTCGCAAATAGTAAGGGCTGCAGGTTGTAGCACAATTAGCGAAATGCGTAGGTTAGCACAAGATAGGAGAAGCTGGAGGTTAGCGTCCAACCAGTCTTAGGACTGATGACCTCATGATGATGATTTAAAACGAGTTAATATTGAAATAGATTTTTCTTATTTTTAACGAAAAGTAGTGAATAATTAAATATATTTTTTTATTACAATTTTTATTTATTACAATATATTTATTCAAATAAAACAACATGTACGAATAGAGGTACAGTTTTAAAAACTAATAAGGATAAGCTAAAGATTTTTTGAACCGATGTAACTTTTTCATTGGTTTGTTGATTTGTTAATGCATAAAAATTACTAAATACCTTATATAGTTAATTCAGGTAATTGAAACTCCTACAATTGGTAGTATATTTTTTGTCACCGGGTGACCAAAAAATAACCAACGCCTGCACCAAGATTCCCAATACGCAAAATTACGATAAATTTTTTGGTCTTTTAATGACTTACGTAAATTAAATCCTAGAAAAATCAAACTATGTGAAATAAAGTATTTTCGCGTACTTTATTGTTCTCATAAAGTATAGAGTATAATTTCACGAAATAACGTACAATACTTTATTATAAAGTACGGGTGGTAACCCTAAATGTATTTGGGTATATTTCATCAATTTAGACTTATCCATCTGCCAGCGAAGTATCGTCATGAAAAGGCCGGGCATTGACACCAAAATTACAATTTTTCGTGTTGATATCCTGAGAAAGCTGGAGCGGACAGTTTCTTCAACTTACAATAAGTTTTTTGTGCAAATTGTAAGTCCTAACACCATTATAATATGAATTTAGTATTTCAAAAAATAAAACCCGCCACAGGTAGGATTCGACATTTGTCCCGGATTGGAACCGACATGCAGCTGTTTCGAACTTATTAGTTCTCATCAGTGCCGTACACGGTACGCCGATCCAGGACAAATGCCGAATGAAATTTGTGGGGTATACATCTTTATCGATACGATCTATGTCAGTAACATATAAGTCGGAAATCGAGAAAGGAACTACCAAACCGCCATGCGGTTATCAATTGAGGATCGCTTTTAGGTATAATTCAATGCCTGGCGGGGTTTTAGCCCGAGGAGTAGTTGTTTCGTATAGCGATTATGTAATAGCCTTGCTATTCGGGAACTACTTTGATAACCGCATGGCGGTTTGATAGTTCCTTTCTCGGTTTCCGACTTATATGTTAATAAATTTAGTATGTCATCATTGAGACTTTTTTTAACGTACATAGAAAATAAGCAAGGACAAAAATATGACATCATCAATAAAATGTAATTTTTCTACTTTTTCTTCCCGGCGCATTTTCAGTGAAAGTCTTGTAATATTCAATTACGAGATGCCATTGGCAAAGCCGAGATTTTTCAAAACGTTCAGTAGACAACGATTGTTCTCATCGTACTATACGAAAAAACGACTAATAAAGAGAAGACAAGCGGAACTTGTTCGTTAACTCGTTCTTAATATTAATGCAATGGATACACTCAGTCATCCAAATGAGAGTCTAGTTTCAGCGAAAACGTACGAACTTCATAATTGCCGACTTGTGTTTGAAGATCCTGCTGGGTAATTACAGCCTTCACATGTCAATTTATGAAGATAGACATCGCGTGCAAAATCCTGTTGTGTTATGAAAGATTGTTTTTTTTTTTCGGCAAGTCTTTATTTGGACGTTTGGTGTTTATTAAGGATGTTAAATTGATGTAAACAGAAACAGTAGGATCGTATGAAATAACGTGATGTGATGCTTCAGAATATGTAAGATTTTTTTACGCAGGCAGGAATAATCGTCGTTTGAATGAAAATTTACAGATTTATCTAAATGCGTATATTAGAGATAATTATTATAATTAGAGATAATTTAAATATATGTATATATAGACTGTGGGCATTGGGAAACCTAGATTATTTAATTTACCAATAACGTTAAGAGAAGGAAGTATGATTAAATAGTTTGGATTACCATTCAAGAGGATCATTTTCAATCAACATATGAGTTTGCCTAGTTCCAAAACCCACTAAATCCATCTGAACATGTTTTTCAGGAAGCGCAAAAGTTTGCTACTAGTCACAAAATAAAAATCCTAGAATTCTGACTATAGAAGCTGATAGGCAGTGACATAACATATAAGAGGACTTTTACGGAAAAATTCCACTTTAATAGTTTTTTCAAAAACTGTAAAAATTTCTCACATTTAGTTGTTTTTGGAGACTGATCTGGATTTAGGGGACTTTGGTTTGAAATTTACATGGGTTTACTGTAGTTTAGGGCTTAGTTTGCGACGTTAACTGAAAAATGAAAAATAAAATGGAAAATGGAAAAAAATCAAAAATAAAATTTTGTTTGGTAGGTATAAAAAATACACAATAACTAAATGAAGTGGTGTTTTATTTCTTATTTATTATATTTTTTTAAGAAAAACACATTATACGACGTCATCTTCCTTAAAGTCACTTCTCCCGCACAGTCCCTCTTCTTCTCCCCCCTCTTCATCGTCACTATTAAAATTTTCTTTCTCAGCTTTTTTTGCCAGTCAATTCCAAAATGTTTGCAAAGTAATTAATCCACATTTTTTACTTTTTTAATGTTCAGTTCAACTCTTGCAGGAATTCATTTTAAAATGAAGGCAAGATGTTGGCTTCATTACATCAGGGATGCCTTTCGCCAGTCTAAAACTTTCCATTGAACATTCAACTTTTTTACAGTTTCAAACTTTTCAAATATTCCAGTCGTTGACATCAATCATTGTATCTTTATTTTCTACATTTTTTTTTTTAAATCTACCCGAAAATTCTATCTGGCGGAAGGAATGAATGGCCGGTCACCGGAAAAATTAAATTGAGTTTCTGGATACGTTTCGGTGCGTCATCTGCCAGCCATTTGGCACACATTGCAATCATTATGCTGTTTTTATTTTATTCGGTGCACCCATCAGATACAATTTTTACCTCACAAACCTCGTCAGAAAGTTTTTTACTGTAAACAGCTGAAGCAATTTCGTTGAAACCTTTTGTACTTTCTGATTCCAACCAAGTATGCATCATGGCATTATTTTTTGTCTATTTCGCTTTAGAGGAACCAATCACGACTGTAAAATTGTATAAGTTGAGGTATTATGTATACGGTATACATGCTAATTTCAAATGGATTTAGTGGGTTTTGTTATTGAATGGATTTAGAGATGTTTGAATATCACTCACATATGGATTTAGTGGATTATTAATCCAACGTTAAAAATCTACAGTGTTTTAAAGCATGATTAAGCGGGTTTTGAAACATATATTATAATTTAAAACATTATTTAGGCTACTCTCAAGCAGATGGCGTTACTAGTTCGATGTGTTAGAAAATTGGATTTAGCGGGTTTTGGAACTAGGCTACTCATATATAGACATGAAAGCTGGATATCTAGAAATGAAGCTTCCTGAAGATCCAGTCTTTGATTCTAAATTATATGTAATTTTCTTCTTCATCATTATCGGAATTCCAACGTGTTTTATTCATTAAGATGGTCCTCTCCTCTCTTATTCCAACTATGTAGGATTTTCGGCTTGTTACATTCTATTCTGGTCTCCCTTAAGATTTCATACCGGATATAATACCATATAAATATATATTAATATTGAAGAATTTTGAAGTATCAGTACATTCTTCAGGATGATGTGGCCGGAATCATGTGCCACCAATAATAAATAATGTATATGGCAATCATAGATCTAACCTGCCAATCATAGCAAATAGTAAAATAGCAATCAAAGTAAATTTCCATTAAAAATTTCCTCCAAGATATGATATTGCGGGCACAATGGAGTTATTCTAATGTCCTAAATTCGTATTCAACTGACATATTTTCTGGTAGTACATGTTTTGATAACGTCTGCTAATGCTCTACATCGCGAAAGGCCTTCTGCTATTATTATTATTACACTATACTCCTGCATTTCGTACTGTGTACTCATATAATGAATTACTAGCAGCAAGTACTAATTCCTGCCTTCATTAAGAAAAGGTTTTGCAAGATTAATGGTGACTTGATTTTAGTTTAATCGGATTTAGTTATCGGAAGTCGCTAGTCCGATTTTATACCGAATTACTTTAAATTATTAATGGATTGCCCAGACGTCCCGATTTAACGCCGATGGATTTATGCTTATGGGGTTATTTGAAATATCACACGAATGCTCCTAGGGCTCTGCTTCAGTTAAGGTCTCTTGACTGGGAAAGTATCTTGACTATGTTATTTTTCTTATATGACATTCCCTACATTATAAATTTAAATAAAAAATAGCAAATGTAAATATCTTTTTACTTTTCCGCACTCCACCGTACACGGAAAAGTAATGTAATCGTGTAAACAAATTTTTTCCTAGGGTTTATTTTTCGTTTTTCGGCCTAAAAACCAAAAAAAAAATAGTTTTTAAATCATTTGTCGTCGTCGGCATTTATTCTTGTTAGCATGATAACTCGACTAAATCGTGTCGGATCGATCGGGTTTTGACTGATTATGATCGGGGACGTCTCTCAGACGACACCTATTGATTTTGAGGTGGATAGGACACATTCCACCCTGTCCATGGGTCATGAGAAAGCACAATGGTGGACTATTTGAGAAATTGTTTTTGTTAACACAATCACTCAATTAAATCGTGTCGGATCGATCGGGTTTCGACTGGTTCTGATTAGAGCCATCTACCAGCGACATCCATTGATTTTGAGGTGGATAGGATACACCCCACCCTGTCCATGGGCCATAAGAAAGCACAATGGTGGACTATTTGAGAAATTGTTTTTGTTAGCACGATGACTCAATTAAATCGTGTCGGATCGATCGGGTTTCGACTGATTCTGATTAGGGACATCTACCAGACGACATCTATTGATTTTGAAGTGGATAGGACACACCCCACCCTGTCCATGGGTCATGAGAAAGCATGATGGTGTACTATTCGAGAAAAATTGACAAAAGTAAAACTGTCGCATAAAACACATATTCTGCATTTATGTGTTGGTTTATTTTTTCTCGGCCACTCAATTTCGGGATAGAGATTGCGGAATAGTCCGTTTTAAGGTTTTAAAACTGTTTATTGTTTTTTAATACCCTAGTTTTACTCAC
This sequence comes from Rosalia funebris, assembly GCA_037954035.1. Classification (NCBI taxonomy): domain Eukaryota; kingdom Metazoa; phylum Arthropoda; class Insecta; order Coleoptera; family Cerambycidae; genus Rosalia; species Rosalia funebris. Next base: position 42,264,474 of record JAZFAV010000015.1, read on the forward strand.
CAAAAAAGAGGAAAACATTCCAGGCCAGCTGTTATATTCGCATATTTGAAGTAGAAGACTTATTATATAAAATATGTACCAGTAGTTACTTATTACTAATGACAATACTAGTGTAACCTACCTTTTTTCCCTCCTAGTTATTTTCCTTTAAATAAAATTGATAAATGTGTTATTATCTACTTTTATAACTCTATTTACAAAACAAATGAGATTAATTTATTTATAGATCATTGCTTATAGATACTAAACTCATGTTTAACAGTCAAGTGCCACTTTAAATTACATTTTTATACATATATTTACAAAAAGTTATTCAATTTAGACATATGACATTTGAAACTAGGTCAATTCGCGATATTTTTACATTTTTTTCAAATAATAATTTGAAATAATTTTCACATTTATTGGAGGTAAAAGTTTTTTCCTACACCAGTTTACGGAATGTACCCGAATAAATTTAGGAGGAGAAGGAAGTACAGGTATAAACAAGATTTATGATAAAAGTTTTTTTATTCTAAATTTAATTTCCACCAAAAGGAAAGTTACAGTTGAAGTACTAAATTATACAAACTGCAAATATAATATTCTGAATAATTTACACCGGCTATAAAGTATGACATTATAATGCTACGTAGGTATAATAGTTTTCATTACAAATGCGAAACCTGTCTCTCAAAGGCTGTTAATTAAAATGTCACCAGTTGAACTGTAATAGGTGGACTACTAACAACTCTAAAGCGATTATTTGTTTATTTTCAGTCTCTTTAAATACTTTACATTATGAAAATTGCTACAACGTTTAAAGATTTCCAATGTAGAAAGCGCGTGTCAGATTAAAATTGAATTGACATTAATGACAATGAAAGAGTATTTTATTATTATATTATATAGGTTTGGGCCTCATCAGCCACTGATCGCATGGGTAGTCCCTTGGCGATCCCCTCTAATCCGGGTCATTATCCAAAAATGCTATCCCATAAAAGGAGCAATTTAGGCACGTCCCCTGCCTTAAGTCTCGCCTCTTCTAGGATACCAGGGGTCCCTAATATCTTATATTAGGATACCTCTTCTCATCCAGTGCGGGGCAGGTATAAAGAAGATGAATCGAGGTTTCCTCGTCTTCTTTACAGTATCTGCAGGCCGGGAGGCAGGGGTATTATCCCCCCTTCTGTGGTGCCTAGTAGTGGATGAGCTGTTTGAAAGGTTAAAGGATTACCAAGTAATTGGCTATGCCGATGACTTAGTAATAATAACGAAGGGCCCTTTCCTGGAGCCGATTCTCGATATAATGCAGGGAGCTTTAAACAAGGTTGGAAATTGGTGCAGGGACTACTAACAACTCTAAAGCGATTATTTGTTTATTTTCAGTCTCTTTAAATACTTTACATTATGAAAATTGCTACAACGTTTAAAGATTTCCAATGTAGAAAGCGCGTGTCAGATTAAAATTGAATTGACATTAATGACAATGAAAGAGTATTTTATTATTATATTATATAGGTTTGGGCCTCATCAGCCACTGATCGCATGGGTAGTCCCTTGGCGATCCCCTCTAATCCGGGTCATTATCCAAAAATGCTATCCCATAAAAGGAGCAATTTAGGCACGTCCCCCGCCTTAAGTCTCGCCTCCTCTAGGATACCAGGGGTCCCTAATATCTTATATTAGGATACCTCTTCTCATCCAGTGCAGGGCAGGTATAAAGAAGATGAATCGAGGTTTCCTCGTCTTCTTTACAGTATCTGCAGGCCGGGAGGCAGGGGTATTATCCCCCCTTCTGTGGTGCCTAGTAGTGGATGAGCTGTTTGAAAGGTTAAAGGATTACCAAGTAATTGGCTATGCCGATGACTTAGTAATAATAACGAAGGGCCCTTTCCTGGAGCCGATTCTCGATATAATGCAGGGAGCTTTAAACAAGGTTGGGAATTGGTGCAGGGAGAGGGGACTTTCGGTCAATCCCTCTAAAACTGAGGTGATGGTGTTCACCAAGAAATATAAGTGGAACAAAACATGTCCGCTGAAACTTGGTGGCCAAGAACTAAGGTATAATAGCGAAGTGAAATACTTAAAGACTGACGTATGCAGTACTGGTCTGGTGGGAGAGAGCCTGTTTAAAGTCGGAAGCCAACCGACTTAACAAGTTAAGAGGATTGATTCTTAGAAGTATAACCGGAGCCCCAAGATCAACACCGATTGAGGCGATGGGGACATTGACGGAGATACCACCTCTTGATGTCATCCTGAAAGCGGAAGCCGCAAAGACAATGCACAGGGTGGGAAACATGAATAGGAAGGTAAAAGACCTGAATAGACTCTCAAGAGAGGAGGGACTTCTATGGATACCCTCTGACAGTACGGGTGTCCACTTCCTGTTTGACAAGAAATATAAGATCACCCTCATCAGTAAGACCGACTGGATGGAGGGTCAAGCTGGATTGCCGCTCAATGGAGACATCTGGTACACGGATGGAGCCAATAGTGGGAACAGAGTGGGTGCGGGGGTGTATAAGCGACGCGACGGGATAGGTAAAACCTTCCTCTTGGGCAAATACACTACCGCACTCCAGGCCAAGCTAGTTGGAATTACATACGGTATTCTGGGGGCCGACTAAAATCGGACCCAAGAGAAGGTATGTATCTGCTCGGATAGCAGGGCGGCGTTGGCAGCCCTGAATTCAGCAACGATAAAGTCGAAGCTGATCTATAATTGCTATGAAGCATTGAACCACTTGGCAAGGAAGGGACCGGTGGAACTCTTATGGATACCTGGGCATAATGGCATTAAAGGAACTCTAATTGCAGATGACCTTGCCAGACTAGGGACCAGGGAAAACCTCTATGGACCAGAACCTGCAGTGGGAATAAGTCGGAATCTGATTAGAGACCGCATCAATGGCTGGGCAAGAGACCAGCACAATAAAAGATGGAGAGGAGTAACGGGTTGTTGAATAACCAAACTCTTCATCGAATACTCAGAAATTGAGAAATGGGCCCAAGAATTCATTAAATTGAACAGGCACAAAGCCAGAACCCTGGTGGGAATCATAACGGGCCACCATAGTAGCCTGAATGCATATAAGCACAAGCTGAGGCTGACTGATAGCCCGGCCTGCAGATATTGTAAAGAAGACGAGGAAACCTCAATTCATCTTATTTACACCTGCCCCGCACTGGAGGAGAAGAGGTACCTTATATTAGGGACCCCTGTTATCCTAGAGGAGGCGAGGCTTAAGCGGGGGACGTGCCTAAATGAAAGATTATTGTCTTATACATTATTTAGTTATTCCAAAGCAAAACTATAAGATTAAAATAGAAGAGCTAACAAAACTTGATGTAATTTTATGTAGATTACAAAACAAAGAAATGTTTACTTTAAGAGCAGTCCACAAAAATTAAAAATAATATTATACAGTTGGAATTATATGATTTGAATTGCCCGCCATTTGTGTTCTGTCAAAGATAGGGCGTCAATATTTAACGACTGTCATCTATAAACCATACCAGATCAACATGCCTGTGGTAGCATTACCAGCTTTGTTTTCAAATAAGTATGGTCCAATTACTCCACCACTCCAAAATGCGCACCAAAACCGTGCGAAAAACAAATGCACCCACAGAGATGGATGCATTTTTTTTTTCATGAATAGTATGTGGATTTTCAGCACCCCAAATTCGATAATTTTGTTTGCGGACGAAGATAGAAATGTGCTTCATCGCCGAACAAAATTTTGTTGTAAATCAACATCACATATCTTTCTTTTCTAACACCAAACTAACAAACATACGACGTTGTAAATGTTGTGTAATTGTTGTGTTAACTGGATTTCGCATGTTGACAGATTTTTTTAAAACCCGATGCGTGGTGGTTCTTAATAGATTCAATTGTTGTCCATGGCGTCGAATTGATGTGTTTGGATACTTCCGTACACTATCTCTCACTGCAGCAATATTTTCATCTGATCGACCACGACGAGGACGTATTGGTGTTGCCCTATCATTCTTATCAATAACAGAACCCGCATTTTCAAATGTCTTGATTAAATTACGAACTATTAACTCTGTAGGCCTAATTTTGTGCGAACTTTTCTGAATGCAACTGTAAATAATCGCTCACTTTCACAAAACAAGTGTACACAATCTATTCGTTGTTGAACTGTTAAACGCGGCATGTTGACGTCGTATGGTTTGTAGAAGACAGTTGTTAAATATTGACATCCTATCTTTGACTGAACACAAATGGCGCGCAATTCAAATCCTATTGAATGTCCAACTGAGACACCGTATACATTCTTCAATTCTGTTTCACATAATATACATATATCTTATGGTATTTTAATTAATTTCAACTATAATTTGTCAGTTACAAAAAGGTGAGTTCCAATATGAAACTATACAAAATGTGATGTAATTCAGGCTCTGTTCTAAGACCCATTCTTTTACTGATATATTTAGAAAAAAATATTTGACAATTTGGTTATAAAATTCGCCTAAGGACTTGTATATTAAGAAGAGGAGAGCTTTTTTTACGAAAATATGAATGCCATTACAATTCTCACATAAGGTATGGCTATATATGTTAAAAATAAATGTAATTAAGTGTATGGGCTTGAATTCTAAGTAAATTTACTCAAAGTTAAGTTAAAGTGATAAATACTAATAAATAAATAACATGTAAAATCAAAGTAGACAAGCACAGCTTCCTGATGAATTTATGTATTTTGTGTTGTATGAAATCTTAAAAATCCAGCTTTGTTGATATTAAAATAGTTATTTGAATACCAGTTGCTTAAAGAGTTTAATATGTAGGTAATCACGTTTCGTTATTAACAGATTGTCCTGCTTCTCTCATATTATAATAGACATATCGTCAGCGTATAGAGTGAAGAATGCTTCAAATGATAAAATGTCAACTTGGTATAGGTCCCAAGATTGAACCCTGTGGAACGCCTATATTTACTTTTTCATAATTCGAATTTACTTTTTTCATACAAGCTTCACTATATCTGTTATACATATGTACATATTGGTTCGACCTATTAAAGTTGATTGGACCCGATCTAAGGCTACTTCTTTAATTCCATATATTGCCTATTTGGTTAATAATTTATGATGATCGACGATCGACACAGTCAAATGTTTTGCTGAGATCACAAAAAATCCCAACAGGGCATTCGTCTGCCTCAATGTAGTTAGGCAATGTAGTAAAAACCATGTTAATTTTTTGTAGTTATTTAGAATTTTTCAAGAAATTTCAGCATGCGTTATAAAAAATAATACTCTTTTATATCATTTTACTTTTTTAATAATTTTTCGCGTCTCACTTTTGGTGTACGTACAAACTTTTGTATTTTGAAACGAACTACAAACAATATTATTAATTAATAACAAAGAAATTCTCTTGGATAGCCAACACTTTATATAGACTGTGGGAAAGACATCGCCTCGTTAGTGATATATTTGCCTAACCGATTGGTATTGGTTCCTTAATAACGTTTAATAGGTAGCAATTTAAGACATGTCACTTAAATAATGTTCCCATTAATTTTTTACATCTTTCTCACAATTAGCATAAAATAACTGGAAATGTGACAATCTAGACAAACTGGTCAGTGATTATAATCTAAGATGACTCAAATGAAAAGCATTCACTTTTGCAAAAATATTTATTCACCCTCTAGTGGCAAAACCATGCGACTTAAAAAAAACAAAAGAAATGTGTCGAAAATTTTTATATCTACACTTTTGATCTCTTGATATTTTTCTCTACAATGCATAATTTTGGATTAAAATCGAAAAACAGCTCAAAAATAATTCAGCGCGCTCTAGCGGCGCAAGAAGAATTTCGAAAAAATGAAAAGAATAAAAATTGTGGAGAATCGCAAAATCTACAACAACGAATTAGGTCATGTTTTCCCGAAAACGCAGTTTTTCAGAAAAACGCAAAAAACCGAGAACACGGCCAAAACGCGTATATATATATATATGTCTACATCTAAAAAACAACCCTTTTTTTTATCATGCGCTAGGTGAAAAATATGTTGACACAATCCTAACACAACTTTCTGTATAGGACGCTTAGCTGTAGGAAAAATCAGTGATTTTTTGTCTAATTTGAAGGGACTATAAGTCTCATTGATTGTTTCGTATTGATTATTTGTATGTATATAATTATGTTTACCTTATTATTCCGTAATATTGTTAAGTAGATATTAATAGATAGTAGATATTAATATTTCGTATTATGTTTCAAATAATAATGTCGTTTATTTATGACTTTGTATATAAAATTCAATATATGTACAACACGAAGAATCTAATATTGCATAGATGTTTCTCGTTTCGTAACTAGATCGTAGTTATCAATTATATTTCACCTGTATTTTTTTTCACATTGTCCATCTACTAAATTAATATAACTTATTTTAATTCTTATGTTTCGGATTTATATAGCAACCATTTTCAGGGAACTACAATTACGTGAAAATATAAACTAACTTATAAGCTACCCTTATAGCTACTTACATTGGTAAGGTGAAGATTTTTGAGTGATAAGTTAAACCACATTCCTGTATGGTGTGCGGTTGGGTATGTTATGGATGATAAGTACATTTTATGGAAAACACTTGGCTAAATTATATTCCGTTTGTATTTTTCTTACGTTGTCCATCTATAAAGTTAATAAAACATGTTTTTATTCTTACGTTTCAGTTTTATTCAACAACCATCTTCATAAAACTACAATTAGGTAAAAATATAAACTATTTTATGTTACGCTTATACCTATTTATATTGATGAAGTGGAGGCTTTTGAGTGACTAAATTCAGCCACGTTTATGTATGGTGTGTCGTTCTGTATGTTATGGATGATAAGCATACTTTATGGACGACAGTTGGTTGAATTATATTTTACTTGCACTTTTCTTACAGATAAATAAGTTACATTAACTAATAATTATTCTAAAATTAAAAACAATGCGTCTTTCAATGGTCAATTTTACTTAAAATATTAAATATGTGATAATCCTATGAATTCAAAATGAAATGGGAATTCTTTTTCAGTACGAAAAAAAAGTAAGCGTGGAATTTGAAATGAAAAGTTGTGGGTAGTTTCTTAAAAGTCGAAAAAGACAGAGGAACTTCGCAGTCACCAAGGTTTTTTATACAATTTAAAATAGTATTTTATCATATTTTTATCTTTTTCAAATCCTGATGACACTGATTGTAAAGGACATTCTGGGACATCCTATATATTCAACACTTAAATTTAAAGATCTTATTCGACAAAATTACATCTTCAACATTCTATCGTCCATTCCGTATATGACCTTGAACCCCCATGCCCACATTAATGGCCGCGAGGACAATTACAACGGCACGAATCCCCCCAAAGTTATAAAGGGTCGATTTGATTTAGTATTGCAAACTCTAATGGAACAACTCGTTAGGTTTGCCTCGTGCTGTAAAAGCATCAAAAGCGGCGTGGTTCCAGACTTTTATTTACAAGGGAAAATAAAAAATAAAGCGCCCCATTGTCCCCGAATAACCTCGTAAAATACTCCATAAAAAAGTTCGCTTTAATGTTCGTAAAATCGCGAGTTATGACAGGGCGAAACCTATTTTTTAAATTTATTTCCCTTGTTCTCTTTTCTTCTTGGGGCAATTAACGACAAGCAGCCAAAATCTTCGGCTCTTTTGGTATTGAATAAGCACAGTTTCATTGTTCATTCGCCTTATAAAAGGTTGAGCTAAAGAAGACAGCACACAATGATCCAATCTGATATAATTCTATCAGAACCATCAAAATCGGCACTCAATAGAACCTGAAGACATCGCCGTTTGATGTCATTGCACTAAGAGGAAAATATAATAGTTTATTTCCTTTAAATATGCACAATATAAGCCATACTGTGCATATGACAGTATATTTTAATATCAATTCTAGTGTGGGTAGTGGTGCCGATCTTCTGTATTATAGTAGATTGTATTATTTGGGCATCGCGATGCATTATTGCGTGATGCAACAGGAAAAAGTTCCAAATGTAGTTATTAGTAACGGTGAAACGTAATTATATAAAAAAATTTGCACACTAATTAAATAAAATTAGCATAAAATTAGGACAGTGGTGAGGATCAAAGGGGTCCATTAAAACGTACAATGAAAGATATTAGATTGTTGCTAAAATTTCTATCTAACTGGAACTTTCTACTGAAACCATACACCGCATTTTAATGGAACACTTCAATATGCGAAAGCATCCACGATATTTACCACAAACGTTGATGGTGGATTAGAGAAACCTAATTATAATACAAGACTTAACTCTATTTTTCTGACTTTCCCATAAATTACATAAGCTTTATAATTTAAGTCTTTTTCCTCACGTTTAGTCGGCAAGGAAGAGGCAATCCATCCTCTTTTAGTGCTTTTACTACCATCGTTTATTCCTTTTACCAAATACTGGATGGATTTGGGTGCTTTAGTGAATTATTTATTAAATAAATAAAAATTAATTCATTGTTTTTAAAAGTCTTTGAGAGATATGTTCTTATATCAGTTAGTAGTCAAAAAACTGTCAGACGACTGTACTCTAACATAATTTTTTTTATATTTGCTTTGTTAGCATTCTGTCCATACTTGTATAATGATTAATAAACTGTATTTTCCAGATCCTTGTCGTTGTTTACACAACACTGATTAAGTTATAATTTTATCACCTTTTCATTTTTTTCTAACGTATAGATTTTGTTCACTATTGACCAGGTATATTTCGAGCTATGTACATAATAAGTAATAACAATTACTCAAAATTGGAGTAATAGCGAATTCCAGTATTTTTTATTAGCTGTGATAATTTACTCTTATATTTCTTACGCTCAGGATCTAACACAATAACTTTATTTATATTTTTTGTTGTTTATATAGCGAGTGTTTCCTTCTTTTTAATTGTAATAGTTCCGGTGTAATTCATTTCTTTTTTGGAATTTGAACTGACATTCCATAGTTATAAATATAAGATCAGGATTTAGTAACAATTATTTCTATCGTTTTCAAATCAAATCAATTTCAAGTCAAATGTTATTATATATTATATAATAACTTATTGAATACCCAATTGTGGGACAAGTTCATGAAAGATGTACGTACAACAAGCCATTCATAAAATAATATCCTATTCTTCTTATTCTATCCTACTCTAAGTATTGAGCTTTAGATCGCCCACTGTTTCGTTATATTCTTTATTACATTTTATTTCATAATTTAGAACAGATAACAATGCTTTTAAAAAACTATAATACTCCCTTAACAATAATATTCTTAACTTTTTCAAGCCCAAGTGATATTGTAAATGCCATTTTGTATTTTTACCAGACTTTCCACAAATTATGCTACTTTATAGTAATCATAACTTTAAAGTGAAATATAGATAGTTGCTATTAGTATATGTGTAAATGAACTAATAAATACATTAAATACACATTCTTTAGTAAATGTAACTTCCAAGTCATGTTTTAAAGATACGCAATGTTTATTTACAAAAAGGGTTGGATGCCATTATGTTAAATGTAATTTTTGTCAGCTATTATGTATTCTGGCAACTAAGCAATTGTATACTGTAAAAACTTGTTATTTTTCCATCTATCATTATCATATTTCACATAAAAAAATTTGAAATTCATAATTAGTTACATCGATCAAGCTAAAAGTAGTTGATGTAACGTTTATCTGTAATATTGTAGATATTAATATAAACGATATGGTAGGCTGGTGATAGACCTTAACATTATGGCAACATTGATATACGTAGAAAATGACAGTAAAAATACTTTTTAGATGTACAAAACAAGGAAAGGATTACAACATAGTCCAGGGAAGTTCCATTAAAGTAGCAATACCTACGCTGATTCGTAGTCATGCCGTAATAATTACGACTTAAGCATCTTTGTAACGGGGTGTATGGCGTGACATAAGAGCTAAGGATGAATTATTCTCCATTTTAATCCATTTGTAAAAAGTCGTGACATTTACGTGAAACGCCCGTGACTAGTGACAAATACTTTTAAGTTTCAACGACAGTAGTTGGTACGTAATAACATCAAAAAATGCTGCTAGGGATATACGTATCTACCTTACCTAAATCGTCGAAAGTAAATAATTTTACATGAATTATTTTATGAAAAATATTTTTTTCTTGGTTTAAGAAAAATTGTCTAAATTACATTCTTGAATTATATAATATGTGATTAGAATTTCCAACCCTAACTATATATAAGTCAAAATAACATAAATTCGTGCATCTAATACAACACAAATCTATTAAGTCGACTTATTATGCACAACGGAAATGAGTAAAACTACCACTAAGTTTTATACCACTATATTTTCACAGAAACGTGACTGCAGTTTCGACAAATTTTATGTCATTTTCAAACGATGATTCAACTAAGAATGACAACGTTTGAAAATGATATAAAATTTGTCGAAACTGTAGTCACGTTTCAGTGAAAATATAGTGGTATTAAACGTAGTAATTATTTTTACTCATTTCCGTTGTGAATTATAAATTACCACAGAGTAACGGCTTCCTCGATTAACCACTTATTATATTTTAAATGTCATAATTACTACATCACTTTGTTCGCCAATTGATCGATAGTCTAGTAGGCCAATGACGCCACGTATACGATCCCAAACATATCCAGATCTTCCGTCATCTCTCTAATCATAAATTCAAGGCAGCCTCCATCAAATAAGAAGAAAGCACTCGAATTAGCGTCGTCTATCGAACAATATCCTCATCCTACGTGGTCGTTTGGTAGGAGTCAGCAGTTTGAAACCATTGTCTCAGTTTCATAAACATATCGAAGTGCAAACGCCTGCAGCAATTTATAGTGTGACTCCAGCGGAAGCGTCACCTGATGCCTCGACTTTGGATTAAAATTAAGTAGTCTTCAACATAAGTGAACTAGATCAATTGACTTTTAGTATGCGGTAAGTTTCAAGTTTCAAGCAAATATGTATCATCTGAATTCCAAGCTAAAATTTGGAGACAAGTTGCAACTAGGCTGATGGGTCGAGTATTGGAAGCCACCAGATGTGTTGGGATGTAAGTTTATCAAAAGCTAGTTTGTAAAGTGCCTGAAAAATAAAAATGTGTGTGCAATAAGGAAATGTAACGCAAATGTGCCTTTAAATCTTTTAAATTGAAACCTAAGCTACTTAACCAAAATTCATTTACTGGGAAATGGGCTGCTGTTACTTCGAGTGGAAAAATGGTGTAACTACATCCTGTCGATACCAATTTCAGTTACCATTATCGGGTAAAAGCATTTTTAACTCTGGAACTAAGAAATTGTGCAAGAAATCTAAGTAACACTGACTAGCTGCTATGTAAGAATTTAAAAGAAAAGGGTCCTGCAATTTGATTATTTTTCTATATCACGGTTCCTGTGATACCAGTATCTACAGTGCTATGATTCTTGCAATTTAACTCTGCGATTATAGTTATAATAAATAGTTAAGGTTTTGAACCGAATACATTTTATATGACATTGTGCTTTTTTGGAAGACGAAATACGAACGTTTTAGCATCGTTATCAGCAGCAAAAATCTTCTCACGAATATTATATATTTTTTGCCAATATTTATTTTATTAATTTATCTAATTTCTTTTCATTGCCTAAATTGGATTTGCTATCGACATTTCCAAACTTTCCACTTTATTTATTCTGCTAACCATAGACTAAGAAATATAATGCCACTATCAATATTACAGTTGTCGATTCTAAAATTGCAGCCTCGACTGATTGAGCAAGTTGTCAGTAGTAGACAATTTGAATATTCAATTCTTCATATTAAATAACGAGCACGGAATTGTTTTGTTATATATCACTTTATTTATTTCTTGCGACTGCGGTTTCGTAGCTATTAGACTACATTTTCAAGCACAGTATATATACGAGTACATATAAATGTTAGTAATTTTTTATCTCGAATTAGCAATCTATCGTTATATTTAAATATGGACCGAAAATAAGGTGGAATTCCCTATATCTACATACCTACTCATTAAAAAGAACTGTGTTTGGGTTTCTAATTGATTCTAATATATCTAGTTTTTTGGATTTTATTGAATAAATGAACAGCTTCTAATTTGTTTATTGAGGAAGAATGACGGTTTGTTTCTAAAACATGGTTTTATAATTTGAATTACATTTTTGATTTTCAAACGATCTCTTGTGTTCGTTGTATGTGATATTAAAAACCCTTCTCGTTTGACCGATAAAACAGCTATTGCGTTTCTCATACGAAAGCTTTATTTCTCTCAGTTTTCTGCTTTACATTGAGAAAAACAAAATTCCATCGCCCATCACTTCCCATTATCGTACTTCTGTTTTGTTTTATTTTTCCAAAACGAATTCTAGGGTTTTTAGTTTCTATTTTAAAATAATATCGCAGCAAAAATATCGCTTACAACACTAGAAATCATGTTTCATGCGACATCGAATAAGCACCATACAATATCGCATTGCACTAGTATAAGAGCTTCCATTTTAATTCTATGGTACATCCTCTATGGCTATGGGGTACGGACTGCATATCGCTTGTCGCGTATCGCGTGTTGCATCGGTGTAACACCCGCTTTAGATTTAATGGACAGTGAATGATTTTAATGAAATGCTGCGTTAGTTACGGGTTGTCTGTTTATTATCGGAAAGAGTAAACAAGGCGAACTGGGTTATTCAACTATATTCTATTCCGGTGAATAAAAACAAAGCTTTTTACAGTATCGAATCGCCAAACGGCTCGATGAATGATTTACATGTTAGATCGTTGTTTTGAGGTTAACTGTTGCGGTTTGCGGTTAAAAATCCTAGTTTAAGGGACAGAAAAAAGAAAAAAAAATCGGTGCAGTGCAACGATTTCTCCGCTATGGCCTGCACCGGCATGACAATCGCTTTCTTGAAACGAACGAAACCAATTGAAGTCATTCAGAAAAAAAACATTTTTTTAAATCCTACGTCCAGCGATAAATAGCGGAGGTGCATTTACCTAGAAAGCGCTGCGTCCTAAATTTGAAAGGTTATTTTTTCAAGCGTATTTTAGCAATATTACTCAAATCGGTGGCTCAATTGTGTTTACGGAGAAAAAAATTATTATTTCAATTACTCTATAAAGAGTTTTATTCCAACGAGTTAAATAAATATTGGTGTTTTCCGTTTACCTTTTTCTTTTATCGAAAGTTTTCTTTTTGCCCATACACAGTGGGTCTGCGTCTGGCAGAAATTCTTTCAGTATTTCAAACTGTTGTTCAGGATCAACATCTGTCTGCGGGCTAAGTGATCTCTGGGGTCTTCTGGGATAAGCTTCATTTGAGAGAATAATTGTAAGAACATCATTGTTTTGAAACATCATTGTTGAAAACCATTGTTTTCCGCTACAAATATTCCTGATATAATCTGGATAAGCTTCAGGAAACATTTCCAGCAATTTAAGAGCTAATTTTTCATCAACAAATTGTGCCTTCCTTTTTGTTACATTTGAAGAACCCGCCTCTGATGTAACTAGGTTACTGTCTATGAGATTTATGGATTCACTGATATCTCCGGGAATGCTTAATCCACCAGATCGTTTGGTACTTCAGACATATAAGCTCTATGAAAAAAGGTTCCTATTGGTGGTCTTGGTGGCCTATCGATCCTTTGCATAAATGTCTGTGGCCTACATAAGATGGCTGTCGATAAGATCGACGACGGATCATTGACGAAGTTCTGGAGCTGTCTGGAGTGACTTGGAGTTCACCTTATTTGAGGCAGTCGGGCGATTGTTTCTTTCCACCACGATAACCTCCCCGCTCACACAGCCCTGTCTGTGTGCCAATTTTTGACCAAAAATGGCATGACCCTTCTGCGCCATCCCCCCTATTCACCCGACCTTGCCCCTGCGACTTTTTCTTATTTCCCCGAATAAAAAGACACCTGAAACGAAAGCGTTTTGCCGACGTTGCTGATATGAAGAAAATAACGACGGAGACGCTGTCGAACATCACAGATGACGAATTTCAAACATGTTTTGAACAAAGGAATAAAATATTAGACAAGTGTACTAGTGTCAGTGGAGAGTACTTTGAAGAGGATTCGATTGAAATTAAGAGAAATAAAGGGGGGGTCTATTTTAGGTGACTAACCCGGTACAACAATGAAACGAGCTATGAAGTGCTGTGTGGCGGTTTCAAAGATGTTGCCGGAAATTCTTAATAACTTTAGGTTAAGCTACTTATAATCTGCAACCGCCTACAGCGTTACTTCTACAAAGCCACCAGATTATTTCGGTACAAACTTAATGGTCTCTTCGCTCCATCTTGATCCAGTTGAGCACTGGCCTGTAGGCGAAAACGAATTATATAAGAATTTAGAGACAAAACGGGAGGATACCCAAGGCGACTCAAGGACAAGGCGAGCATCCGAGGCAGAGCGATATACGGGCGGAAATGCCGGATTGGTGTCGATGCCAAAAAACCCATTTAATTCAATCATGGATTTTATCTCCAATTACTGAATTAAATGAATTAGTTGCTTAAGTGCTTTAGTGGACGGCATCGATTCAATAAAAATGAAAGCGATAAACGAAAGAGCTTACATTAGTTAGTTTTTCGTAGGTTAAAAATGTATACACAGTGTGGCCCAAATTCGATCCCCACTATTGCGATCGCGAAAACTGTGAGAGATAGAAATCACGGCTAACTAGGATGGTTTCAAAGTTATTCCCAAACAACTGAAATTTTGTGTTTTGTTTTTGCTGAATATCTTTAAAATTATCAATTGTGTAAAGATAAGAACTTTTACATCCTAAATGTTTTTTACATACATTACGGTGACGCACTCAGTATTTCCTAGTTTTTTTTTTATTTTTTAGATATAATCTACAACTTCCATTTTTGTTATGGGTGCCACATTGGATTCTTATAGAAAATCCCGACCGCGTTCTCAGAAGGTCCACATTCTGGAAAAAAAAAGGTTTAGAAGAGTTAACTCACTCTTCTTAACCGAAAAGAAACTAAATCGTCATAAATATTGCATGTCCATATACTAAATCAAGTTTGTTATTAATACGAAAGTGGTTGATTATAAGGAGCAGGCGTTATGCAAAACTAATTGAAAATGAATTGAAAGTAGCCCATATAATGACAAATAATTAAGATACATTTAAAGATATTCATAAATCGCTGGTGAGGACACGAAAATGTATACAGAAGAATGCATAACAGACAAACATTTTCCTCTTTTCAGTGTTCTGAAAGATTGCCTTTTTTTTGGTGCATCAAAAGTTTTAATCTATTCTATTAAAAAAAAAAAAACGTGTGCGTCACGGGACGCCCGACAGAAGTGATAACTTAAACTAATCTAAGTTGAACTATTTGATATTGAAATTGTTTAACTTGAGAAAAGCTTAAAATCTTTTATTGATTATAAAATATATTTTATTCTTTGTTACAATTCTTGAATATGTACATTAGAATTTTGTGTATGTACATTATTAGTATCATTATTTAATCCTATAAAAGTAACAATTGGGTTATGGTAGCTATAATAAGCAACGAAATTTTTACATTATATGTCATCTAAAAATCTTGCAAAGACTGCATCAAGTACAGTTCCATGACTTGTTGTAGCTTCTTCTGCCTTATTAATCATTTTTAATTGTAATTTTGATTGTAGGATCGATACTAAATTTTTAGCTCGATCAGCAGCAAAATTAACATTAAAATCTCCTGTTAAAATTAACGGAATTTTATAATAATTTTTTTTTTGATTATTTTCATCAGAACGTGTATAATTATTTTTTTACTACGATATGCTGTAAAATTACTAAATTTACTAATTACTAAATCATAGAGGCGGCCCCGCAGTAGTAGCGACGCACAGATGCACATGCACGTAGAGATGTAGACAACGAAAGCACGCAGAGAGGAGGAGATAGAGCTCGAGATCGTGCGAGAGAGGGGGAAGCGTCTGTCCGAAATACGGCTAGCACTGTGGGTTAGAGTGAGAGAGGAGGAGCCTACCTACCGCTGCCGTATGCGTCAGAGAAAGGGAAGCCAAACAGGCTGGCGCTGTAACGCGTTACGTAACGAAGCGATTTACCCTCCCATAAGAAGTTATCACTTCAAAAAGGTAAAATGTCAAATTAAAATGTATTGCAAATTAACTGTGCATTTCAAAAGAGTAGAAAATATAAATACAATTTTTAATTTTAAGACACTGTGTGTATCTCATGGCATCTTTCTAAACTAAACCGTGCAAGAACAGAACTGCAAGGCAATGTAACTGGCCATAATATTGATAGAGATCTGCAACAAAATGAAATAATCCTCTGGAACATGTTAGGCAAGAAATAGACAACATGTAGACAAGTCACAACCATGTCGAGAACAAGCTGCGCACATAATAATATACATCGCAATTAAATATAGTAATACACACTGTTACATTGACATTGTTTATGTCTTCGGATCAATTATGTAATTTATTATCTTACAAGGACTAGTCAGTACTGCCTTAGGGATATACCATAAGAAGCTTAATAATCAAATAGCCCTATAATTTGTAAGTTTTATAATCATACAGGGTGAATCTTGGAATTGTACATACACTTTTGTTTTGATGAAATAATTTGGCAACACGAGGAAATATCCCCACACAGCCTTTTGGGTATTCGTTATATATTTAAATTGACGTCCATGGCTACCAAACAACCCCGATTAAACATACCTAAATGCATTTCTGTAGAGCAGTTTTAAAGGATAAAGTTTTTTAATTGTTTTTGAATTGTTTTAATCCAAAATGGTAACCGGTTTCAAATTGCTTTATTGAACTCTCGACGTTGAATATAGAGTTATTTATACCCTTGGACAATAGAGGGTGGGACCATTTTGCCAATAGAGACAAAATTAACTCTAAAATTAATTCATTATTGCCCATATTTCAGGGTAGCGTATCAAAAGTGCTTTATTACATTTTATCTTGAATTTTTTATCATACAATCTTGTGTTATCAATTAATATGCGACGTAACGAAAAGGCGTTTAAACTTCAACGTCCAAGACTGCCGTATTCTGTCCCCCAGCATTTGGTAAGTTTTACTCGTAAAGTAATACGGAATCGTCTGATGAAATGTTGATGGCGCGCGCCCCCTATTGGGGCGTCGTACCACATGCAATTACCGTATTTTGTGACGTGATTTCCCCGGGGGCCCGCCGTAATTTGGACTCCGAAAGTACGAGGTGCAAGAAGGCGGGTTGACGTTTTCGCTCATAAATTCCCATCGGTTACGCGTACGCGAGTGGCGGCCGCTTCGGAAAATTTTTAAACTCAATCCGTACATAATAACTCACGGAGTTTCCGGAATTTAATCCCATGTTTAATTTCAAACATGGAAGTGACATGGATCTCTGACTACAATAAAATTACGATATAACCTTGAAGTTATCGTAGTTGTTTTCAAGGTCATATGAGTGACTTTTGTAAGATAGGATGGATAGTTCTCAAGATCATGTTGTTTCTGCTTACTAGTAGGTTTACACTCGAAAACTGTTTCCAATTGAATAGGAGTAATATCTAATTAAACAACAACTGTCACTTGGGGACACTCTAATTCCATTTTAAATCGCAATTGGGGTCAGAGCAATTAGTTATTTCTATCAATTGAATTGGCAATATTTTATCATCTGTATAATGTTTGTCTCAACTTCCTCTAATTAAATTAGATAGCCTCAATGAATATATGAATGGTAATACTTAGCTTTGCTAAATGTTCACTATAAATCTTGTCGTCATTTTAATTTGTAAGTGATAAAAAATAAACAAAAAAAGTAAAAATTGTTTTGTTCTGATTATGCTACTCTGAGGATTCCCAATGATGATGAACTCGCGATATGCGGTTCCCTTGTAGAATGCGCTCTGAAGAAGAAAAATAAATGAAATGTTTTCACATCTTCCATATTTTAACCGTCCGTCGGGCGCAGCCGATCTATGAAATCCGGCAGTCACTTTTTTCTTTGCCCTTTCGTGTGTATTACGAATATTAACTCTAACTCCCTCATAGCTTCCTAGCTCGAAACCACTCATCTCGATATGGCATCGATTTTTTTAGTGCATTCCCTGGCCTTGTATGGGTCGCCCGGATCTGTCAGATGCATTGCGCCTGATTACGTCATTATTTTGATTTTTATATGTTGTTAGATTTCTTTTATTATTTAAATTAATAATATTTTTTGGGATCCCTACACTTATTCTGGCTTTCTATGGTATTATTATTCAATATTAACACATTTGGGTGTTAAATTATTGGTTTATACTAAATACCGTTACCAACAATGTGACGTTTATTTTTGTTTAGAACATGCTAAAGCGATGAAGAGGATTTATAATTCTTTACACTTTACAACCTTATGGCTTTTACATGAAAAAGTAGGTGTTTTTTTTCTGTATTCAAAATATTGGTCAATACTAATTTATGTTTGTGTTTCATCCTTAAAACAGAAAAAAACTTGTCAATAGCTGGTTCTCCTATAAATATTCACAATATTATATGAGTTCCTTTGTGTAAATTTAATTATTGCGATTAAAAACTAGTGTGAAATATTTATTATTGTATTGTATTAATTAAAATAAACGTTATTTAAGTCTCCACTTCATTAATATGTTTGTATTCGCCTTTGCGTATAACTTTCTCGTCCACAGCCTAATGTTGTAGCGAGTCAATTTCTGTATGTGCAAATGTTTTTTCTATTCTTGTTAACCTCCATTATTTTAAGTATGCCTGTGTTTTTAAGATCAATTGACCGTTAATTGAATGATTAAATTAATAAAGAAACTCATATTTTCTACTGCAATCGGTGATTTTGAAGATTAAAAAATTATTTTCTCTTTAGAAAAGCGATACATAAACTAGCCACAAAAATTAAAGGATATAAAAAACATCCTAATTTTTAGGCGATTTTTTAAGGAACTGTAACTTGAAAGAAAATAGTCGTAGAGCAATTTAAAAAAAAAGAAGAAAATTGAAGCTAAAAGTTTCTAGTTTTCTGATCTGGAGTTAATTTTTTTTTTACCATGAGCAGCTTTTGAGTAGTCTAAGAAAACCTTTGGACCAAATTTTTGCTTGCCTTTTAAAAGTTCCGTGAACTTCAATAAATGTTTTCAGTAGTTTCATGATAAAGCTATTTTAGATCGTTTTATCCACATTAATTTGAGTGGCCTAAAAGCCTTGTACGATGATTTTTGGCCGAGTTATCGTCGTTCAAAGCAAAAAAGACAGTTCTGACTTTGGCAATTAATTCAATTTGCTTTTTTTTAAATTACTTTCCGACTAATTTTTTTCTACAAGTTACAGCCCTTTAAAAATCACCTAAAAATTTAGGTTTTTTATACAACCCTTAATTTTTGTGCTTACTGTATGTACTCGAGGCGTACTGTCAAAGTTGTCTCAAAATAAGAATGATTGGAAATACTTTATTTATTCTACGCTTCTCAATTTTCACAAGTTTCCAAATCATGCAGAAATTGATTACGACATTTTTGCACATGTATGACGTTTGGAGGAAAGATCTCGAAATAATGGCAGTATTTGCAAGAATAATTACATGAGAGAAAGGCATTTTGTAAAATGAATCTCTGGAGGACGTTCGTGAACGTTTAAATGCTAGTTCAAGGAAACCTTTACCACAGCTTGTCGCTTAGACAGGTAAATAGTTACTTTTAGAAATAATCTAACTAATAAAGAAAAAACTAAATGTTTTATTCACGTTTACAAATTCGAGTATTCCTAGCATTGCTACCTTAATTACCTGCCTTATCTCGAACAAGATTCCAACGATTTTCCTTCCAATTACCACAACTTTTTATGCCTAAACTATAAAACAGCGCCACGATCTCGGAATTATTATTTTAATTAAAATTTAACCCTGGGATACTTGATATCTCAAATTCCCTTTCGGTGGGTGCCTAAAGCACCCTATCGAGGAATCTACTGGCATAAATCTTAATTCTAAAGTCATGAACACGGAAAGGGGGTTCGATAAAATCAAAGAAAGGGAATCAAAAGGAATTCGTATTTTTTCAAGCTCCCAATCAGTATTTACCTAAGTTGATTTATCAGAGACACTTTAGATGATAAAGGGAAGTTATTTCTGTTCGTGTTTGTTTCCAATTCGAGTTATGTCAATGTTTATTCGCGAGGCACCCCTGCGTAGGCAGTTTGCAGTGGAGGTCCCTTGGTCTCTGGATGCGAGGATGGATGATCTGAACAGATCGAATCGGTTGCGGTTGTAGATAATTTAGGGCTGTTTGATTGTACATTAGAGAGCAACAACAATTTTGATCCCAGTTCAAGGCCATATACCTATACATATAACCTCATATATAAACAATAAAATATACACAACGTGGATATTTTTGGAAACTTTGAGGTGCGATGTTATAAAGAAAGTAATTTTTATATTTACCAATATATTTATTTAACTGTTAACGGCTTTAAAGACACCTCTTTTAAAAAATCAAATTCATGTTTCTTTTAATAACAATTCTCGTAAAAGAAATTGTAGAAATAGTAAAAACTAGTTTTTTTCTTACCAGAAAACTGTTTCAAAATTTTTGAGACTTTGCAACCACGAAATAGTAAATTCTCAATAAAATTTCGCCTTCATTTGATAAGAAGACTTATTGCCTTTTAATGGGATATTGTATTATGTAAGTGACTACACAGCAGCACATAATGTCTGACATTATTAGAAATAACCACAGTTGAGGCGTCAATATTTTTTTACACCTCTATGTTTCTTGCCACATCCTTGGTAACCTTGAGTTTGTTTTGGAGCCAGTAATTTCGTTGCCATAGGAACCAATTTTGTTTCTTAATGGCACTACACTATTTTCTGTTCATATTTGATCAACTCTAGTTAGTATTTCCAGCAAACCAAGCAAGCACATTTCTAATCCCCTCTGGTGAAATTACTTCATCTCTTATGCACTGCTCTAATTAAGCTCAAGATTTTGGGGCCGATTTTTATACACTTTGAATTTTAACTGTCCCCAAAAGAAGAAATCGTAAGGTGCAACATCAGGAGACCTCGGTGACCATTCCATTGTCTCTCTTCTGTCAATACAACACTGTGGGAAGACTTGATTTAAATAGCGGCACACATCACGATGGTAACGGGGTGGCGTTCCATCTTGCTAAAATCAGATGTTCCCAATTGACACGCCAAGGGCAGGAATAACTTCATTTAAATCACGTCTTCAGTTAAATTACCATTAATAAGAAATGGAACGATAGTGCGCTTGTCATAGATATCTATTTTCTACGGTTAGTGCTTATGTTCCTCGATTATCCAATGAGGATTATCGGTGGGTCAACAACGACAGATGTGGTTGTTCACTTTGCCATTTTAACAAAACGTGACCAAGAAATAATATTGTACAGGTTCCGATTATTATTAATACTGTCCATCATAAGTTTGCAAAATTCACTACGCCTATCATAATCATCATCGTTCAATTCTTGTAACAAAACAGCTTTGTATGGACGTACGTGTTCCTCTTTTAGTATAGTATCTAGAGAACCTGTACTTATACCGTGATTTACGATAGCTGGCGTGTTGAAAGATGGGAATTTTGAGTCACTTCCAGCAACATATCAAAATTTTTCTCAATACTTGTTGCAACTTACTGCGGTCCAAATTTGGGAACATCCTTTACACTACCTGTTTCTGTTAAATCTCTTTAGTTTTACATACCATTGGTACATATTTGGTATGTAAAACTCACCCATTAATACCATGATATACGATATTTATTTTATCATAATTTCTGATAACAATTCTTTGTCTTTGAATAATCCTTACATAACAATGTTTTGTCTTTGTTAACGCTATCGTAGGCTAAATTCGCGAATACACCTACAATGTGATTTTAACACATCATTTACATATCATTTTTTTGTATCACACAAAGCTTGATAGGACTTCATTTAATAATAGGTCAAATAAAAATGCGTATGTACATAGTTGATTTGTCTTTTAAGTAAATACCAGTTTACTCTTGATGTTGGTATAGGTAGTAGTGCAGATCCTTTGCATTCTACAGAATACTTTTTGTTTATGAAGAATAAATTCACAGTATTTATGGCAAACAGGGGCGGCTGGTGTATAGGTGCTGCAAAACTGCCAAAAAAATAGATATTTGTATATTTTTGCGACATAATAATTACTAAAATTTATTAATAAAATAATTTGGTGCAGCTAATCAAATTATTGCGTTAAAGTCGCATTCTGCCCGCCGTCCTCTATTGAGTAGTAGGCCAGATAAATTATCTTGGTCTCTACGCGAGCGCGTCGTGGTACATTGAACTGGGCCACACAAGGTAGTTCTCAGCACGGCTCGGGACACCCGTCCTCCCCCTCAACTCTCGCGACAATCCACACTTGGCGCTCGTAAATGCGCGAATTTACACGGTCAGTGAGCTGTATTTTTTCCAGCTAAGGCAACATCACTAAATGTTTACTCCTTCGTACTCGGGCGGGCGTAAATCGTACCTATTTCGTATTTCGTGTTAATTTGAGATTTTAAATACTGTTTTGTGAATTTGTGTAGTGATTTATTGTACTAATTATTAATATTTATATACTGTGATAGTGACAATGGATTTAGTTTATAATTTAGTTCATGTGAAGCAAAAAAAAATTGATTTAAAAAACAATGGTAGGCCATTGCCCGATATTGTTATTGAGACTGCAGGTGTTAGCCGCGGAAAAGCATATAAACGTCAATTTAATAGAGACATTTATTCGAAGAACAATTGGATTTGTGGGTTCAACAAAAAAAATGCCTTATTTTGTTTTCCTTGTTTATTTTTTGGCGGTGATAAAGCATGGACGGTGGTAGGGGTGACAGATTTGCTGCACTTAACTGAAAAAATAAAAAAGCAATAATTGACAACTCCAAAAGCCATCTACATAATACAATGGAATTAGCTTTATTAGGAACAACTAATATTAAAGCGCAGCTAGATTCAGCTTATTGGATAAATGTGCAAAAGCATAATGATAATGTGACAAAAAAAAAGATACGTTTTGTCAAAAATTATAAACTGCATAAAGTTTTGTGGGGCCTTTGAACTGGCGTTGCGAGGACATGACGAAGCTGAAACCTCTCAAAACCCGGGGATATTTCGTGGTTTGATAAATTTTTCTGCTGAGCTTGATGTAACTTTAAGCGAGCATCTACAAAATGCTTCAGTGTTTAAAGGAACCTCTAAAGAAATACAAAATGATCTTTTAGACTGTATATTAAAAGTATGTCATGAAGAAATAATTAAAGAAATTAACAAACCTTCATTTTTGGCAGTTATGGCAGACGAAACAACTCATGTATCTGCAAAAACTCAATTAGTGGTAGTTTTAAGATATATTCTCGATGGTGAACCGATTGAACGTTTTTGGACATACCGGAAACCTACAAAAGTGACGCTGAAACTCTTTCGGAAAATATTTTAAGTGTTATAGACCCTCTAGTAGAAAATTCACCTTACAAGCCTTTTCTCTTAACCAAAGAATATGACGGCAAACATGAATGTTCTTCAAAAAGGTATTAAATTCCAAAAATATTTCTTGTGAAAGTCTATATTTTTGTATAAACGGATTTTACATAAAAATTCTGAAGTATCAGGAAAACGCGTGACTGAAACTTTTCAAAATTTTCGCCTGCGGCGCAATTTTTTTTGCGGCCCCTACGGCGCCAGTAGTTTGGATACGTTTGCAATTTGCACGCGGGCGGCCAATACCCTAGGATCGGCCCTGTGTAGAACACCCGTTTCATTTCATCACGAGCCGCCACTGATGGCAAACATTGGTTGGACGTTTCTGTACCGACGCCTTTTGTCTTCCCTCCCCAAAAAAAATCAGGCGGATTTTCGTTAAGGATAGGAGAGCAACCGTCACAAATTCCTCATCAACAAAAAGTCCAACATTATGAGACTAAGCGTCTTAACATATTTTCGTTCTGCACGAATGTTTGCATGGAATAACCTATTATAGCATATCTCAACATAGTGATTTTCTGTAGATATACAAATCGAGACTTATTGTTCAATTAAGTCCATTGAAATAATCGTCTGCAACTTTTATTCACGTAATTCAAATAAATCAGGATCCAACCGTTATTTATGAAGGAGTTGGCTTTGAAGTAGGGCATGTCTCGTTATCTACATGAAGTCAATACGTAGTCGTGGATCAATTAATCACCGAATAACATCACGTGACCCGAACGGCTTCATTACCATGCAATTACAACACTTTTTTAGGCCGTCGTAAGTCGAGACGTTGCGCCTTAATTTATTTTTTGATTGAAAAAAATAAACAAACTTAATGGCGCTCTATCCCGTCACGAACTGCATTCCTCTAAATTCATGTTTAACGGTTACCGTCGCCACGAATCCCGGCATAATTCTCACAGTTAATTGGAACTATTAAGCCAAAGCTTTTTGGGTAGCGAGAAACAAGAGAATATGTAAGTGTGGTTCGCGTTGGTTCTGCACTCAACATGGAAGGGTGGGTGCGAGTGATGGCTCAATGCAAGGCTAGATGGCTGCAACAGTAATGGGAAATATAGATAGAGGTTATTTAAAAAGTTTTAGTATAGACTGATGTTACTACATCGAAAAAATAAATAGTATATAATCTTTAATCTATAATCCCAGCTTTTGTAAAATTTACTTTGTTCGGTTAAAAAAAATCCTTATGTGAATAAATATGGGGTTGTTCTAAGAAAAAATTGTTTTTATCAAATCTACGAAATAAAGATATTTTTTTAAATTAATTTTAAGAAGCATTTTCTAAGCCAATATCATTTGGCTAATTTGGAAAACTTGAATCTTATTAAGTATAGAAATACGTTTGTTGTTGAACGTGAAGCAGAAATGTTTGATTGAAATAAATATTAGGTGCTTCTGACATTATTTATTTTAATATAGGTACATATTTTGTTGTTTATTCTACTGTACTATAATAAGAAATCTGAAATGTCGTGGTTCGTAACTTTTGGGAAATCCCAAATATAAAATTGAAAATAAGAAAGGTCCGGGGTTTATGAAATAAATTGGCAAGATTGGAGTCAAAAGTATATTGGGCAGACAAAAAGAGCAATTATAACTATGTTTAAGAAGCACAGGGCCCGTGTAAAATATGAAAGGTTAGAAAAATTGTCTGTTGCCCAACATATTTTCGAAAACAGTCATAGATTCTAGTACAAAAAAAAACACTAAAGTTAGGAAAAGGTATAACCAACAACAGACTATTAGATGCCATGGAAAGTGTCAAAAAAGACAAGGGCCTTATGCCTAACAGTCCGTTATTTTGATTCATACGGAAATGACGACAGCAATGGATCAGTGGATCGAATGTTTATTTCATTAAGGTTCACTAACCATAAGTGGAAGTAGTTATAAGATCACTGGCCATGAACAAAAATAATCCAGTTGAGTGGATTTACTAGAGTCTATTAGAGACAGTTCAAAAGTAGTTTTAATCACCACCAGATAATGCCAACTTGGTTGGCGAAATGCGCGTCGAGAAACGCGTAATCTTTCGGCGTTCGTGGACAACTGGTCTCCTATTTCTGTTGCTGTTTCAAAGGTCGAAAGATCCAACCCCTTCACAGGATATGTTATAGTGAATGAAATATGTCAAAGCTTTAAGATACCAATCGAAAAAGGGTGAATTTTTGAATTAATCGTAGAGTTGTTTGTATAAGTAGCCACTTTTATACAATTAGCTTTTTTAAATTATATAATAATCTTATGTAAAATTAAATTAACAATATGACAGTTATTACACATGAAGATTTCGAAGTAACGGTTCCGTAGTGTAGCGGTTATCACGTCTGCTTTACACGCAGAAGGTCCCCGGTTCGATCCCGGGCGGAACCACTTTTTTTTTTCAACTTGAAAAAACTTACATTTTAATAAAAAACCATAAAATGAACACATATATTTACTTTGATACAAAGGCATTTGAGTACGTTAATAATACCATTTGAAAAATTTATTGTTATTTGGAGTCATATTCAATTAGTGTTAATTAAAATCGTGCTTATACGGCAAACATTAATTATATATATATATATATATATATATATATATATATATATATATATATATATATATATATATATATATATATATATATATATATATATCTATATATATATATATATATATATATATATATATATATATATATATATATATATATATAGATATAGATATATATATATCTATATATATATATATATATATATATATATATATATATATATATATATATATATATATATATATATATATATATATCTATATATATATCTATATATATATATATATCTATATATATATATATATATATATATATATATATATATATATATATATATATATATATATTGCAAATATTTGCACAAGCGGTATATCAAAGAATCGTGTAAAATAAATTGTTTAAAAAAATATGATAATTTATTATTATATAGTATTTACTTAATGTTTTACGTACGTACTTAATGTTTTAAAGTGTCTTCCGTATTATAAATAAATTATCAAAAATTTATTTATTTATAGGTTGTTCCTCTTCTGTATCCATTTCCAACGAAATATCCCAACCATTCTTAGAAAATTCGTCATAAGATTTCTGGACGTTTCTATTCAAATGGTACACTCTGTATTCTCATCGTTATAAAATAGGTATTAACCTTCAACCCTTATTAGATGAACAAATTGATATCACTTTTACTGATTGATTTACTATGGGGACGAGCCGCTAGACGAAACTGTCAATTTAAATCTATTAAATTCAATAGAAAATCAATTTATCATCGACGTTATACATTTCTTAATATGCCATATTTTAATTGAAAAGTAAAGAGGAAAAGCTTACGCAAAATCTTAAACTATTTTTGGGAAGCTCATTGTTTATAGTTCATTAAGCTGTGTAATAGCTTCTTCTCATTCTTTATCTTATTGAGATTGTTTTTGACTTTCTTCTATATGATTAGTAAAAAATCCACGTACATGTCTTCCTATTTCAAATAGGACCCTGTATGTTTTTATATATTATATATACCTTATTAATATTGTTACTGTTGTTCTAATAATATCTTGAAAATTAAGTCAAAAAAACAATAACCCAATAAATAATTATTCTTGTTAGCTGAATGATTTTTAATTTCTTGATAAATCCCTTTTCCTACATGCTTTCGTAATTTGGCAACGTCGCAATAAGTCTACGTAACACAGTAATAAAGAATATAAAATATTGGCTGGAATGTTGCGGTACCCTTTGGTGTTAAGTAATTTAGAACACATTGAAACCCTTGAAACTGCCTGGTCTGCTTTTATATACTCATAGAAATAAATCTGAAATATTGATGTCAGGAAAACGAGGAAGCCAATCGATGTCACACTTTTCTTACTATTTATCGCTAAGAAGAGCTTTTGATTCCATTTTACTTTTCCGCACTGTAAGCGGAAAAGTAATGTAATCGTGTAAAGAAAAAGTGAAAAAAATTTTTTTTTGGGTTTATTTTTCGTTTTTCGGACTAAAAACAAAAAAAAATGGTTTTTAAAAATGTTTTGCTGAGTGTGTGTGTGTATGTATGTCATCTGTATGTATGTAACTCATCTAAATCGTGTCGGATCGATCGGGTTTTGACTGATTCTGATCGGGGACGTCTTCCAGACGACACCTATTGATTTTGAGGTGGATAGCACCACACCACCCCCTCCCTTGGGTCTATTTGAGAAATTTTTTTGTTAGCACGATAACTCAACTAAATCGTGTCGGATCGATCGGGTTTTGACTAATTTTAATCGGGGACGTTTCCCATATAACACCTTTTGATTTTGAGGTGGATAGGGCACACCCCACCCTGTCCATGGGTCATGAGAAAGCACGATGGTGGACTATTTGAGAAATTTGTTTTGTTAATACGATAACTCAACTAAATTGTGTCGGATCGATCGGGTTTTGACTGATTTTGATCGGGAACGTCTCAAAGGCGACACCTATTGATTTTGATGTGGATAGGACATATCACCCCACAAATCACGACGGTGGACTATTTGAGAATTTTTTTTTGTTAACACGATAACTCAACTAAGTCATGTCGGATCGATCGGGTTTTGACTGATTCTGATTGGGGACGTCTCCCAGACGACACCTATTGATTTTGAGGTGGATAGAACACACTCTATCATGTTCATGGGTCATGAGAAAGCACAGTGGTGGACTATTTGAGAAATTTATTTGTTAGCACGATCACTCAATTAAATCGTGTCGAATCGATCGGGTTTAGACTGATTCTGATTAGGGACGTATACCAGACGACATCTACTGATTTTGAGATGGATAGGACACACGCCACCCTGTTCATGGATCATGAGAAAGCACGAGGGTGAACTATTTGAAAAGAGTAAAACTGTCGCATAAAACATATTCTGCTTTAATGTGTTGGTTTATTTTTTATCGGCCATTCAATTTCGAGATAGATTTGTTCTACGTGCGGAAAAGTCCGCTTTAAGGTTTTAAAACTGTTTATTTTTTACGTTATATTGTAAAGAAATAAACATTTCTTAGAGTGGGATCAAATGATTATATTCTACGATGACTCTAATTAACTTCCATGAATCTCTCTCACACGATGTCTGCATCCCTGAGATGACATCTACTGTTTTCCTATCTTTAACATCTCTTTGAACTTCCCTCCTTTATTAGAGAAGTGCGTATCCTAATTCATTTATCTATATAATATTTCGATGTTAAAAAAAATATTTTCCTCTTGCGATTAACAATTACAGCGAATGTTCTTATTGAATATTTTGAATAAAAGACCATTAGATCACCCCCTTTGCAACACAAAAGTAAGTTTAAATATGTGGAATTCGACAACTTCAATCACGATAAAAGCTAATAGCATGAGGGGCTTTTAACATTTTGGGGATATTCGTGAGAATTTCTTGCATCCAGTTGCACTTCAATTATAACTTATCTTCAGTTCAAGTTCAGACAAACAGGTTTACTCAAAGAATGAGCTATCTCACATATGCAGCTCGATCTGTCTCTATCATTAAAATATTATTCGAGGTTACATACGTCATGGGTTATTAATTAACATTTGCATTTCGTATATTCTATACAATTAGATAGACTGAAGCGTTTCACATATAAAACATTTCATCACGGAATCGCTGTAGTCTGTATCTCCAAAAAGTTTAAGAAATGTGTAAGTAGTAAGTCATAGAGAATTCCTAAAGCGAGACCAATATTGTGATTGGGTGTGTATACGTCAATGTACCGATAGATACTGACGGTCAATTAATTAGACCGTTATCTCCACCCTTTCAGCAAACGTCGGGCAATGGCTGCTATCTATGTTAGAAAATATCTTAATCTTAGTTGTGCTACTTGTAAAGAGAAAAAGATGGAAGAATATACAGGGTATTTAATTTTGTTGTATATTCTTTGTACATTACGTGGTATATGCAAACTATTGTATTTTGAACTCTATTTAACAAAAAAAAAAAAAAAAAAAAAAAAAAAAAATATATATATATATATATATATATATATATATATATATATATATATATATATATATATATATATATAGTGCTATTCAAAAGTCCCCTCCCCCCCTCTTATCTTTGGAACAATTATACATAAACTAGTGAAATTCGGTAACTGAATATTAAGGGTTGTAAACTTCCCTACTAGTGATGATAGATGACGTATGCGTCAAAGATGACGTCACAAGGTCATTGTGACCAATAATTTTAAATGGAACCCTATGGCAAGCGACACCTCTTTTAAAAGGTATCGAAAAAACCTATTCAATGATACTAATATTGTGTCTGTTTACGGCAGTTTTGACAACTGGCTTTCAAAAACCGCAAAGCTGTGATGAATTGAATCAGTTAATAATTAAAATTCAAGCTCCGCCACTGGATAGTTGGATAGTAAATAATCTGACGTTTTTGCAAGTCTCCCCAATTTGATGTTTTTTTAGCTGTCAAAGTTTTTATACATTTAATAATTTGTGTATTGTTGATCGAACGTTTAACTGTTTTAGTACCTTGTGGTAATTTTAAAATATTTGTACATTCAATAATTTGTTAAACTGTTGTGAGCTGAACGTTTAAGTGCTTCAAGAAGAGAAATGGTACGTGTTTTAGGTGATAAAGTAGCAGCGATCCTAATACTTGGTGAAACTGGAGAAAATATTCATGCAGCAGAACGCATTTTTAATGAAAGGTTTCCCGATCGCCCAGTTTCGAGGACTTATTTGAGAGAGCTTCTTCGTAAGTTTAAAACAACGGGTAGTATTAATGATGCAAAACGATCTGGCAGACCACAAATTTCTGATGAGAAAAAAATTGATATACTGGCAGAAGTAATAGTACATCCTACTTCTTCAACAACTCAAGTTGCATCAACCTGTGAAGTCAGTCAAAGTACAGTGCACAGGGTGTTGAAAAAAAAAAAGAAATTTCACCCATACAAATTAAAAATAGTTCATCAACTCTCAGACGATGATCCAGACCGAAGACTGCAATTTTCTGAAAATATGGAGACTAAAATTAACCAACAGCCAGACTATGTCAAAACAATTTGTTTTAGTGACGAAAGTACTTTCTATCTAAATGGAAATGTAAATACACAAAACGTGAGATATTGGAGTGACGCAAATCCTCACATGTTTCGTGAAACACATACTCAGTATCCCGAGAAGGTCAATGTTTGGGCAGGTATACTGGGAAACCACATCGTTGGGCCTGTTTTTTTAAATACCAACTTAACCGGTGAGGTGTATCTGCAGATGTTGCAAAATGCAATAGAACCGTTAATCCTTGAAATTTTGGAAGATAATCAAGATAAATTCGACATTTTGGAAATAACATTCCAACAGGATGGTGCTCCTCCACACTATTACGGTGCAGTAAGACGGTATTTGGATGAAGAATATCTTGGTAGATGGATTGGACGACGAGGTTCAATGGAATGACCGCCTCGATCACCGGACCTCACACCTTTAGATTTTTTTCTGTGGGGGTATCTTAAATCGAAGGTTTACGCCACTCAGCCTGACAATATTGATGTTTTAAAACAACGTATTGTTACAGAATGTAGGGCTATTTCCGCAGCCACATTTGAAAAAGTACGAGAAGAGTTTCGCAATAGGATGTTTTACTGTCAGGAAGTAGATGGAGCTCACCTCGAACAATTACTATAAGTAGGTACTGATTCTTGAATCTGTAATTAAAATTATTATCCAAGTTTACTGATTACTGATTTAATCCATCAAAACTACCATAAATACAAACAATATTAGTATCATTGAATAGGTTTTTTGATATCTTTTAAAAGAGGTGTCGCTTGCCATAGGGTTCCATTTAAAATTATTGGTCACAATGACCTTGTGACGTCATCTTTGATGCATACGTCATCTATAATCACTAGTAGGGAAGTTTACAACCCTTAATATTCAGTTACCAAATTTCACTAGTTTATGTATAATCGTTAAAGAGATAAGAGGGGGGGGAGGGGACTTTTGAATAGCACTGTATATATATATATATATATATATATATATATATATATATATATATATATATATATATATATATATATATATATATATATATATATAGATGCAACGATTTTGTAGTTATCTGTTTTTTGTGACTAAACATTGATGTTAAGAGAGCTCTAAGAGTCCATAGAGAATAAGAGGAGTTCACTAAGTTCGTAGAGAAGGTTCACTATTTAAATGCATACAGCAAAACCTGCATTAAACCAAACATCTATCAAAATTATCTTGGCTGTCTAGTTTCCAACAGAACGTACAGTCGCGAACACCGAGTCATACATCACCCGGTATAATCTTATGCATTTTTAAAGCCAACCTCATCCAGCATCTAATTCCTGATATTTAATTCTCGAGACGTGCCGTATATCACCAACTGAAGTCGACCGAAACGAATAAGAAATAGAAAAGCAGTCGGCTATTTTCTTGCCATTGATAATTTGTAGCTCCATTGTTGCAATCTGCTCGCTACTGAAGCGGCAGAACGGGCTTGAAAAAGGACGAGAAGGGAGCGTCGTGACTGCGGAGAAGGCGGTTGTTTATTTCGATATGTTTATGGGGTATAAATCTTCAAATTTCGCGGGCTGGCCTTTTTGTTCGACCGGTAAAGTTTTGTGGAATATACTACGCTTGAATGTGTTTAAATTCGCGGTCTGAACTATGGTAACAACATACGAGTTTATATCTAGATCTAGATGGTTCAAGAATAAAAATAAGTGAAATCACTAATTGATAATTCAATTGTTGATTGATAATTATTATCAGTTTTTCCTGTGCTAATCACAGAAGTAGCTGGAAATATACTAGAATTTGGTAGGCACCGGAATGTGCAAATCACGATTTTGTTCTTATTAGAGCTCATCAGTGCAGCGTACCAATTACCAGCGAAACCACTATTTTTCGAGGAGACACAAAAAATCTAATAAATGCATTAACATTATTTAAAAGTGGCATTCTTGCATACACCTTTAGTAAACAATTGTATTCACTTTTAGATAGTCCCAAATATACAATTTAATACAATGAATATCCTGAAATTTATTAAACTAACCAAAACAGTATATTGGTCGAACTAAATCACCGATTGTAACTGCATTCAAGGGTCACATGGCTCGATTGTAATCTGGAAAACTAGAGAAATTGTGCCTTGCTCAACATGCCTCTAATAACAATAACAAAGTAAGCCTTAATAATAATCTAATATTAATTAAAATTTAATTGCTATAATATTAAAGATGAAGTAAAAGGTAGGTCTCAGAGGTTTTAACGAAAATTTCTACAGGCGTACGTGGCTATCCAGGCGTTATACAAGATGTCCTGAAATGTTTTTCTCATTTGTTGAACATCTCAGAAAGTGGTAGTGGTAAATGTGCGCGCCCCCGTTTGTCAGATACCACGTCTTGAAAATTCAGTTGCAATGGATCGTTTCAACGGTGAGCAATGTGCCATGTGTGTGTGTGTCAGAAGATTTTACGTACGAGAATCATCGTTATTTCATAATAGTTCGTCCTCTGAATCGAGCGCACTACCTCTTTCACGACATTAATTAAGCTCATTCAGCTCCTTCAAGGACTGATTTTCCATGGAAAAGTAATATCTAAGAGGGAGGGGGGGGGACATTAATTAGCCAGGCAGAAGTCGATTTAACACCGACGGATTTCTTCTTATGGGGTTATTGAAATCTAAGGTGTACACTCCTAGGACTTTGCTTCGGTTAAAAGCCAAAATATGCGAGGAAATTCACAGAATTTCAGAAAATAAAAAGAAATCCAGCATGATTTTGGCGAGTTATTGCAAATTTTAAGATGCAGCGGCATGAAAATTCATACCAACATATGGCAAAGCGCTTGACCCAGCAATATTCCAGAAAACAGCCCTGAAAAAGTCACCTGTAATAGTTGACGAAACGTTGGTAACAAGATCCAGTTTGACAGGTGGTCTAACTGCAAATGAAGAAGAAATCGTACCAGCCAATGAAAGTTCTCAATCTATTATGTGCTAAAATGCTGACATAGCATCATTTCAAGTAACCATTTGGCAGTAAATTAATTGTCCTTATAAATACCATATATACCCCGTGTAATGACATTTTAGGCAGTGTACCTAATGGAAAATATTTATCGAGGATTATGCAACAGAAGCATAAATAGATTATCTCCTGAATATTTACTGACCTTCAATAATAAAGTTATATTTATTTGATTCTTTCGCTTAAATCGATATATTTGGCCTGAACAAAAAAAAATAGGATCGGGAGACCAATTTTACACGGAATGCATTGCAATTCTGGACGAGAAAGTTAAAAACAAAACAGGGAATTGCCTCAAACAGGGAAAACTTTCTTTGTATTTTTTTTGCTAAATAGAAGGCTTCAACTCTTTCCCAGGATCAGAAGGTACCTATGCTATTTTGTAGTTGTATTTTCAATGTCGTATATGAAATTTATTGATGCTAAATTTTTTTGTTAAATTTTGGAACAAAACTATCGGTTTTGTAGCATCTGAAACCCCAAAAATATCATCAACATATCTGAACCATACTCTAGGGGAATATTCGACTTCTTCCTTGGTTTCCGTATCAAACCTACTTATGAAAAAAAGCTTGCAATAAAAGGTGACAGGGAGTCACTCGTGACATTACCTTCGTGTCGTTCAAAATAGTCATTATTGAATACGAAACTATTTTGGTTTAGACTAACAATAAGACCAAATACCTAATAATAAGAACCTAATAATAAGATAATAAGAACCTGAGACCTAATAATAAGAATTATAATAATGTATTGGTGGTTATTTCTAGACTGAAGCTTGACTACTTTAGTTCAAGTAGTTCCGTGAAATAGTTTCCGTATAAGAAGGCTTGGATAAATGGAGATTACAATTGAAAGTCTTGTAATTGATGACACCTGTGGAATTCACCACTGACATACTGGGTTTTGCATGATTCGTTACCCATTTATGACAACTTATAAGTGTCAGTTCAGTGCTTTGTGCACTACTGTTTTTAAGAAGAGTCTGTTAGAATTCTTACTAGGAATTTAAATCTGTTAAAAATAATTTGGAAATTAGTTTCTATTTTAATTAGTTAATTTTAAAAAAGATACGTAGTAATAATGTAAAATTCAACGTGAAGGTAGACGAGCCGATTCACGTAGTTTCAACAAGGACTGTAATCAAATAAAGACCGAAAAGGCCAACTTAACTCGAACCTAATACTTCCTAAAAATATACCCCACATAAATTCTGGATATGCGCGGGATAATCCTCCTCCAGTCCAATAACTTCCAATCGTGGTGTCGCGACTAGGGCTATACCGGAAGATAAAAAGCAGATCCGTCGCAGACGGCCGCGACTAAATGTAAAACAAAAGGATTACGTTTCATGTGGCAGCGCTGGCAGTCTCTACGTTTTGGTTAACGAATAATTGAAAATCAGTGCAGCCATGCAGCCGGCACGGCTAATTTACAGAGGTCATTTCGGTAATGACCGTCGAGCCAGCTCTTGCGCCGGACTTAATTAACTCTCGACGAGGCTCCTCCCGCACTATCCGTCGTTGTATTGGGCCCGATGTAGCGTTTTAAGGTACCCCGTATGAGGTCTTATCACTTTTTGCGAGAGGCGAACGTGAACGCAATTTAATCCATGAATGATGAGTTCAAGGATAGACAACTTCAAAACGATAGATGGTATATTATCTCCTGTGGAGTAATTTGGACTTTTTTTTAATGTACACATTATTTATTAGGTTATTATACATCTATAAGCATATTGTCTACATTGAAACTCATACTCATACGAAAGTTGCATCAGTGGTGTTGCATACCGGTAAATCCACGGCAGCCGAGATGCTGCTGCGCAAACTTGAAATATTTAGAACACTCTGTAGAGTGGAGAGTAGTGTATAGTGTTTTGGTGTTTTGTGGAATCTTCACACTAAAGGTTCCAACCTACTTCAGGATTGAGATATTTGACACAAAACTTTCGACACATCAAGTGTTAAGAGTTGAGTTGATAAGCAGACACGAAACGTCCATTAAGGCTGTAAAGTTAGCTAAACTGCACATCATTCCTCGCGTACTCCCCTCTCCCCTCACTGCACCGCGGATCTCAGTAAAGTCCGTTAAAACCAAGGCGGTGAAGAGTTAGCCCAGACAGTGCATACGCATTGCCGGTTACCGGCATGCCGACGCGAAGAATGATATGCAATCCTGCCAGCCTCACAGTCTTAGTGGACACTTCGCCCCTGTTGATAAGTGATAATATTTATAGCTATAGTGATAGCATCACAGTTATTCGTTTATTTATACACCATTTAATGGCCAAGCCTTACTATAAAGTGGTAAAATCTCAACACAAAACTTACATAAAGTCAAATAATAGCAAAATCTAAAATAAACCTATTTTTAAAACACTGTCCATCTAGTCGACTATTCGACGTTTGGTGGCCAAAATCGAGTCAATCGGTTTGATATATAATCAGCCAATACCCGTACGTCACTGAGACGCGAGGTCTGCTGAAAACACCGCTGCTATGTGTGAGAGTGTACGAAAAAACCCGAGACAGTCAATTTCTCGTCGTTCACAAGACCTTTGCCTTTCTGCGACTTCAACTTAGCGAATTTTGCGCCGGGACTTGGGTCTGCACCCATAAAATCCAACTTACCCAGGAACTTAAGATAAACGACCACAGACAACGCCGTGTGTTCGTTGATTGGGCTCTAGAACAGTTGGAAGTTCACCCAAATTTCGCCAAAAAAATCATCTTTAGCGACCATGCCCATTTTTGGATGAATTAATATGTGAAGAAGCAAAATTGTCGGATTTAAGACATACCAATCCACACGAGATACATCAGCGCCAAATGCACCTCGGAAGAGTCACTCTTTGGTACGGATTTTGGTCTGGCCGTCGTAATTTTTCCAAAACGAAAGTGGCATTGCCATAACCGTCAACGGCGAGCGCTACAGATCGATTATAAGCAACTTCTTTTGACCTAAACTGGATTATATGGATACCGACATGTGGTTCCAACAGGACGGCGCTACGTGCCACACAATGCATGCCAAGATGGAGAGTCTGCACGAGCGATTTGAGGGCATGGTTATTTCGCGCAGCGGCGACAGACATCGTGCGATTAACGCCTTTAGACTTCTTCCCTTGGGATTATCATGAATCGCAGGTCTATGCGAATAAACCGCAAAGAATTGATGCCCCCAAAGTCAACATAACGAGCGCCATCCAGCAAATTCAGCCAGATTTATGCGACGCAGTCATCAAAAATTGGACGCCCCAAATACGTGCCACCAAGCAAAGCCGCAGCGGACATTTCAACGACGTTATATTCCATACATAATTGCCATAACATATTCTTTCAAATAAAAAAAAATGAGTGGATATCACACACAACTTGTTTTATTTCCTTATAAAAATCGAATGTCCTTATTGAAAGACCCTTTAGATGCATTAATGGTCGACACGAAAGCAGATTTTTTTCAAATCTTTCAAACGCACTCGGGAATTTGCTACAGTCTGTAATATTTCACAACATCCACAGCCGATTATTACGTGAATGAGAAACATGGTAGAGACAGCGTTGTATTCTTTATAAAGATTTTAAAAAATGGTCTTAGATTTACATTTCTACGCTAAAGGATCAAGAATGCTAAATAAAGTCAGGTAAAGTTTTTCAAATAGAAACAGATTTAAGAGCTATCCATAGTAATTACGGAGGGCTAGCGGATATCAAAAACATATTACAAAATATTTTATTTTCCTGGTGAGTATTACTGGTATTACTCACTAAATACTGTTTTCATTTAAAGTGGATAATGCAAACAAAATTCTAAATTATCTGATTCATTACTTGTTTCTGAAACCACACACTCCCTGTATAATCATAACACTTTAAATAAAATTGTAAATTTTATTTAAACTGTAAAATAAACACTGTAAATTTCTACACTTAGCATTTACTCCGTATTAATATCGTCGTACTGAACTTTTACGCGTAAATTGATACTGTTTTAAGTGGAGTGTAAAACGGCCTGAGGTTGATTTATAAAATTACGTGTGAAAATATTAAGCAATCTCATACGTTCCTGTTACATTACTCAAATAACCTATTCGGACGCAATTAACCTGGCATTTAAATTCGCTATTAAAAACTAGTTATTTTCTTACAGAAATTATATTGCGGTACTCGGCTCGTATATTTATCGCTTCGTAATTTCATTTCCATTTACATGTGCAAATTATTGACAGCTATCGCTTCCCCCTGTTTTTTATAATGCTCATTTTAGATAAACTTTTGGAATTGAGTTGTTCGGATTAAAAATTGGGCCAAGAAAGCGAACTGGTTGTGGGATAAAAGGTGAAAGATGCCATTAACGCTTACGCACAAACAAAAATGAAATATTTAAAACGTTTTATATATTTTAATA
Source organism: Rosalia funebris (assembly GCA_037954035.1). Taxonomy (NCBI): domain Eukaryota; kingdom Metazoa; phylum Arthropoda; class Insecta; order Coleoptera; family Cerambycidae; genus Rosalia; species Rosalia funebris. Next base: position 42,302,598 of record JAZFAV010000015.1, read on the forward strand.
GCTTTTATTATAAGTGTATTGAAATATTTTTAGTTTAAAAGTTTTGTTCTAAATGAGGTATTATGTATATGGGTAAATTAACATAGTTTCTATTATTCCTCTACTTTCCCCGACATTTCAAAACACTGGCTTCACTGTCAGATTCAAATGGCTGGAATATTAAAATTGGTTAAGGGCTTGTATTTTTGACCTCGCTGAACTGATTTACACAGTTCAGTGATGATTTCCATTTGCACCCAAAGGAAACTAGAAAACATTATGACTTTAACAAAACGGTTGTTCTACATATAACAGCACAATAGTCTCGGAATATTTCGTATAACAAATTGAAATCACAAGGTAATCCTCTGTTTCTTCTATAGCCAAGGTTGGAGGTTGTATGGGACAGTTTGTATCACCAGCGCACCTTCTGTGTGAGTTGGAGCCACAGAAAGGGATGGCTAGTTTTTATATAAAAAAAAAACAATCTAAATGAAACAAAATTTTTTGTTTCAAAGTTCTATTTTTTGTTTGCTTCACATATATACATATGTTACGGGGTTAAGTTGAAAGACAGTTCATATTCATATTAACACTTAGTTCATTACCTGATTTATATTTTTATTTAATATACTTTGTGTAAGTACATGTATTAATTTACAGGTAAATAAAGACCAATCATTATTATTATTAAATAGCAGGTATAAAATCGTCAAGAATAAAAATACACTTGGGACAGAGTTGGAAAAGTAGTAGTTGTGTGAAACTCAAAGACTTAATCATCTTCTGATGATGTGAAGTTGGTTGGCGAAACGCGCATCGAGTGAGTAAGAATTTTTCGGTTTTTATGAAAAACAGGTATCTTAAAAAGTACATATACCTATTAATTTGTATAAAATTTAATAGAAAATATATACTTACTAGTTTATAAAACTTCTTTCTTTAATTAGAACTAGACAAAAAATACGTTAGAAAGATTAGTAGAGTAAAATGAGGCCTTTGGTAAGTAGTTATATAATACAAGGAACTCTCTGTCATATCGTATATTAATGGACGCGCATATCATCGATTTGTAAAGGTTAAGTAGCTGCAGTAGTGACCATCATTTGGATGGGAGATGGAAAGCCCTTCCAAAAGACATACCATCCCGCAGACTGAAAAACAAATTCATCTAAAAAATCATCCGTGCGTTTTATCAAAAGCAAATAACCAATACCTACACCATCCCTTCACGCTAGCTTAGTCAATATTATTCATTTTTATTTAATTTCACCCATCTAAATATTCTTGTACGTACTCGTATGTTAAAAATGATTCCATATAAACGTTGTACATTACCACTACGCTACTCAATGTCGGGCAAACACAATCGCCATTTTATCCCACTTGTTAGAGGTTGTTAACGAGCGAACGAATGTTGATTGTCTGCTGGCGCCGCCGTCGTGTAGGTGTTGAACTTAATAAATGAATCGGGCGATCAGGGAGGACTAAAAATGTCATACATGTTATTTATTACCGAAGATGGGAGATTACCGAAAAGTAATTTAGTTTATTATTGAAAAAAGCCAATTAGTCAATTAAAATAATTAACGTTTCGCTGGCTAATCTCAGAAAACGCCTACCGAGTAAATTATCGGTTCCAACGTGGGAAAAAATTATTTTACAGTATAAGGGGATCATATATCGTGAATTAAATTTGATAAAATAAACGCTCAAATTGATTGAAAATTGTAATTAAGTTAATTATATTTAAAATATTAATTACTTTAATTTGGTGTAAATAAAATAGTTTAATTTGTTATAGTGCTTTTATTACAAAAGAAATCAAACTGATGTATTTTTCTTAAATTAACAAACATGGCTTTAAATGTAAAATAAAGATTAATAAACAGTTTTAAAACCTTAAAACGGACTTTTCCGCACGTAGAAAATCTCTATCTCGAAATTGAGTGACCGAGAAAAAATAAACCAACACATAAATGCAGAATATCTGTTTTATGCGATAGGTTTACTTTTTTCTAATAGTCCACCCTCGTGCTTTCTCATGGCCACTGACCAGGGTGGGGTGTGTCCTATCTACCTTAAAATCAATAGATGTCATCTGGTAGACGTCTCTAATCAGAATCAGTTGAAACCCGATCGATCCACCATTGTGCTTTCTCATGACCCATGAACATGGTAGAGTGTGTTCTATCCACCTCAAAATCAATTGGTGTCGTCTGGGAGACGTCCCCGATCAGAATCAGTCAAAACCTGATCGATCCGACATGATTTAGTTGAGTTATCGTGTTAACAAAAAAAAATTATCAAATAGTCCACCGTCGTGCTTCCTCATGACCCATGGACAGAGTGGGGTGTGTCTTATCCACCTCAAAATCAATAGGTGTCATCTGGGAGTCGTTCCCGATCAGAATCAGTCAAAACCCGATCGATCCGACACGATTCAGTTGAGTTATCGTATTAACAAAACAAATTTCTCGAATAGTCCACCATCGTGCTCTCATGGCTCATGGGCAGGGTGGGGTGTGTCCTATCCACCTCAAAATCAATAGATGTCGTCTGGTAGACGTCTCTAATCAGAATCAGTTGAAACCCGATCGATCCGACACGATTTAATTGAGTGATCGTGCTAACAAAAAAAGTCTCAAATAGTCCACCATTGTGCTTTTTCATGACCCATGAACATGGTAGAGTGTGTTCTATTCACCTCAAAATCAATTGGTGTCGTCTGGGAGACGTCCCCGATCAGAATCAGTCAAAACCCGATCGATCCGACATGATTTAGTTGAGTTATCGTGTTAACAAAAAAAATTTATCAAATAGTCCACCGTCGTGCTTTCTCATGACCCATGGACAGAGTGGGGTGTGTCTTATCCACCTCAAAATCAATAGGTGTCATCTGGGAGTCGTTCCCGATCAGATTCAGTCAAAACCCGATCGATCCGACACGATTTAGTTGAGTTATCGTGCTAACAAAAAATTTTTAAAATTTTTAACACACACACAGCAAACAATTTTTAAAAACCGTTTTTTTTTGTTTTTAGGCCGAAAAACGAAAAATAAACCCAAAAAAAGTTTAGTTTTTTCACTTTTTCTTTACACGATTACATTACTTTTCCGCTAGTATAGTGGAGTGCGGAAAAGTAACAAAAGAAACATTCCTGAAAACGTTCTAAATCCAATAGGTTTTAATGGTGATAACATTTTATGTGTCTTTGGAGGTCCCATTACTAAAGTTCTTGAAAAACAAACGTTTATGCTCGGGGTTAGGTAAGTATATCTTATATGCTTACCTATATAATCTTTTCCTTTACATTGTGCTTCTTTTAAAAATTTAAAAGTATTTGCACACACATAAATTGATTTCCTTCCCCTAAAGCCTTAATTTGTGGACAACGTTACACGTACAGCCGAGTACCTTCAATACAGTGATAACTCCACCACCCTATACGACAATATGAATGATATTATTGCAGCCTCCTCTATATGAGAATACAATAGGTCATCATCCATGTAATGGTCTCGGAATAAAGTGCTGTACTTTCAACTCCGCGTCGAGCAACTGACGTAAACATTCAACGTATTCCTATTTTCCTTACTTATATTCAATGTTTATATAAGATGTATGACGTATTGGAAATAAATTCATTTGAAATGAACTTATTCCGGGCCCATTTTCAGTACATTTATGAGTCTCAATACTTCCAACTCGTTAAGTCTCCCAAATTGGCACTAATCCAGGATTTTATTATTTTAGATGAAAGCTCTCAGGGGGATGTAAAAAATAAAACACGGCCACGTTACACTTAAAATACTATTTATTGTCTTCCAAGCTGTACTGTCTGCGTTACAAAGTTAACTGTTTCGCCCTTCTCAATCGTTCCATCCAAAATACAATAACATAAACATTCATATAGGTAAATCAGCAACACACATAAGAAACATGACATCATGGTCATCTAATCTCGGAACGTTTATACACAGGGCGCTAACATATAAATATCAAGGGATTTACTTTCATGAAATTTCTATATATCGTGATAGGCAGTATCAGTTTTCTTAAATTAAAAAAAATCTCCTCTCCCATCTCACATAAGTTTGAACATACCTAGAAACACCAGTAATTTCCACCAAATCGTCAGGTACAAAACATTTATGTTCTTTCTTATTTATTAATGCAAAATCATGATCATCAGTCACCTACTACACCTTTGAAAGAGATATACATCCAAAGCAATATAATCATTTCATTTCTACTCCATGCAGTCCGCGTTAGTTGTCACTCTAGATAGTTCATTGCTGTTTCAGAAAGATTGTCTATTGCATAATGCAAGTTAAATGTTACAACAGTTCCAATGCATAATGCAAGTTAACTACAACTTCAGTCATTGATACTTCATACCATATATGCATAAATTCCACATTATATTTTTATAATAACCAAGATGTATGTATATCAAGATGCAAGAAAATCATCTGACTCTATGTAACAGCAAAGAAAAAATATTGTGGAAATCCATTGAACACAACTCGTTGATGGTTTAGAGTCATTACGATGTTAGTGCATCCCTTTAATGACCATTTCTGCTTTTCCATGACGTTACTCAAGTAGATTTACTAGAACTTGTTCATTTTCTGAGTTTGACGCTAATTAATACACACACCGTCAAAAGTCTTGGACCCCCGATGTTTTGTATTAGTAAATAATTCTTTTTTTAAATATTGTATTTGTTTTTCAAAGTATGTTTTTTTGTAGATGTATTTTTTTTTGTAATACAGGAATAATTTTTAGAAATTTAGTCAATTAAAAAAAATTTTCAATTTTTAAGTAAATTTATTATGACAAAAATTAACAAAACATATTTCTTCACAAAGTAAACTACAACTTAATTGTCAGTATGGCCTCTTTTGCTTCTCAGTAACATATTGACATGCCTGTGCATGGAACCAATCAAACGGTTTATAATTTCTTGAGGAATATTATTTCATTCCCCTATTGCTACCGCAGCTAACTCTTCCGCATGTGGGGGTGGGTTCATACATTTGGGACAAAATTGCTTTAGAGGCAAAATCCCACATGTTCTCAATGGGATTCATATCAGGGGAATTAGCTGGCCAATCCAATTGGGTAATATCTCCCTGTTCAAATACCTCTTGAACCGTTCTTACGCGATGTGGCCTCGCGTTATTGTCCATGAAGATGAAATTGTCACCTAAGTTGTCTCGCAGGGGATAAATAATGGGTCTCATAACATTTTCAATATAAACTTGACTTGTCATATTCTGATTTATGGGAATTAACGGCGTACAATGATTGAACATTATCCCTCCCCAATACGTTACTGTCCCACCACTGTAGGGAGCAACCTCACGGGGAAAATTTAGTCTCTCTTAACGACCTGGCTCTCTCCAGACCCTTTGCCGATTGTCATCACTCACCAGTCCAATTCTGGTTTCATCTGTGAATAAGACCCATCGCCACTGCTGCAAAATCCTATCACTACGGTTCCGTGCCCACTGAAAGCGAGCAGCTCGATGTCGTGGAAGTAGAGTGGGTACCCTTAAAGGCCTTCTTGCACGTAAATTTGCACGATGGAGTCTTCTTCGAACTGTAGAGGTCGATATAACAAGATGAAACGTACATTGAAGGTGAGCGCTGAGGGCTGGAGCTGAAGCATTTCGGTGTCTACGGGCATACTGAACCAAAAACCGATCCTGCCGTTCATTTGACAGTCGAGGCCGACCACTAGGTAGTCTTCTTTCCACTGTTCCTAATTCTTGATGCTTATGCACTATTCGCGCAACAGAATATCTAGGAATGTCTAACATCTCGGATATCTGATGATTGGAATGCTCCAGCATCATGCAAAGCAATAATTCTTGCCCTATTAAATGTAGAAACTTCACGTCCTGGCATTACAACGAAAGAAAAGTATCAAAGTCGCTTTGCTAAATATGCAATAAATCTGACGAATATTTAAAAAAAAATATAACTAATCAACAATATTTTATCTAGCAATTCATTCGATCTTCTTTGACAGCTAAATAACTCGAGTTTGTTGTTTAGCAACGAAAACAAAATAAACATAGTCGAAATCTGTAATATATGAGGGGTCCAAGACTTTTGACGGTGTGTGTGTGTGTGTTAAGCATGCATCTGATTTTGGTGGTTTGCGGCTTAAATTAGACAATTCACTTGCTTCAACTTCTTTCTTCGTTTTCTATAATTTAGATTTGTTTTTACAAAAATTAAGAAAGACGAAAACCAAAAAGTATATTTCTTAATGTGTATAAATCTTTCAAATTTTGACATAAATAGACATTTTTGTCAGCGTCATTATTTTTGAAATTAAATTGTAATTAAATTTCTCAAATTACGGCAACATCTTTAGAATATCCTTACCATTGAATGTTAACTTAGCTTGTTGTTTTTTTAATGAATAGTTGACTTTCAGTTGGAATCCAAATTGACATGGGTGTGGTTAGGGCCTTCTTAGGGTAAATCATACCTTAATTACCTCGTAGGTTTCGAAGTTCCCTGGATTAATCTGGATGCCAGTCGCGTGGAGCTGGCTTAGATAGCCGACCCGGAGTAGACTGAGCGTGAGTTCGATTCCCACATAAGTCGACTGAATGTATTGTACGGATCCGTGTGAACTTAGAGGGTTAAATGAATGAGAACATTAGGCTAACCCTCGCTCCCGTTAAAGGTGAATGAATAATATGAATATTGTGCGAAATTTTACCGCCATGCTGTGAAAATTAGAAAAATGAAATTATTACATGAACCACTAAACTAGGAAAATACCCTTAAAATCTCCGATCCGAAAGTGAAATATGGCATTCGCTTTCCACTAAAGTGGATGCGACTGTATTCACTCATACAGCCTCATGCAAGTATCGATTCCATTCTGGGGGGCGGACATTTGCATATACTGCATATATAATAGTCGTATACAACTCATACGATGAAGGCATATTTACAGGAAAACATATGCAATTAGGTTTCGAAATTCATTCGCTTGTTAAATTTACTAGTATACCTGATATGCATTTCATCCCCTGGGCGAGGGTGTAACTTTACTAGAATTACAACTAGTAGATCTAACTAGAGTACAATGTAAAATAATAATATACAGATATGGTGTTTACAGATATGATTTATATTGATGAAAGTAAATGTTGTTCAGATTAAAAAAAATACAGTGAACAGCAGACTTATTGAACAAATTCGTTAAAACTACGATAAAGTGTTTTTCGCTTTGTGACTTAATCTTGATACAGGTCGATTTTGATTGATGAAATACAATTTAGTCCAATATTAATTTCCGACAGTAATTTACTAAATTGAAACCTCTATTTCTTGTCTGGAAGTTTGTATAATCAGTACTTGCTAAAGGAACTACAAATATTTTTTTATGGTGCTATGTAATGAAATATTGATGAAAACGTTAAATTCTATTTTGGACGAAAATAAGAATATACATAAGTATAGAATACTTCAGTTTTGGTCTAATTGTTGCATAATTAAAGCAAATCAGTGCGTTAAAAATTGTATTTCTTAATATTTAGAAAATTTCTGGAAAGATCAATTAATACTTTCACTATATACGTCAAATTAATTTATCGTAAATGTCGAATTCTCTTCCATCTTTTTTCACCAATATTGTCAATATTTCGAAGCAATTTTCGAAAAAATATTGTTTGACACACGGTTGCGAGGTCGCTTTTGCATTCGCGAATTGTTTCAAGAATCTCCATCCTTGAATGCAGAAAACAACTAATCTATGCAAAAAAACACTTATTCATTTTATAAATGTACTAACACGATGGTCAATCTATTATAAAAGATACTATTCATTTCATCGCTATTTGCCAAATAAAAAACTCTCTTATCTTGCCGGTAAACGGAACAGTATACCTGAGCCTAGCCATAAAAACAAGTAACGGTATGAGATAAGAGCCGTTTGGGATTCTTTATTTGGCAAATAGCGATGAAATAAACTGTAAATGTATGATAGTTACCAGTTGCCAGTTACGTTACGATTTATACGATTTACTATCACTTTTTACCACGCTTTTTTAACTCGCTTCCTTGTCTATCTGTCTATTCGGTACAAATTTTGCAATTGATTTTAAACTAACTTCCCGATAAGCTGCAGACTTGAAACATTAAACATAATTCAGACCTGGAAGACAATGCAATATTAACTTTGTTGTCTGTCTGTTTGGTTGTTTGTCTGTTTGGTATAAATTTTGCAATCGATTTTAAGCTAAGTTAGCGATGAACTATTGATCTGACACTATAAACATATCTCAGAACTGGATGACAGTTGAAGAAAGTCACTTTGTCAGCAGTTTTCAACAGATTTCAGATTGAAAAATAAAATAAAGACATAAATATAGTTTAGTGAAAAGTGGAGGGCGAGAGAAAAAGAGAGAAAGAAGCAAATAATAATAGAAAATGGTGACGAGAAGGAGGAAGAAAGAGAAAAAAGTAATAATTATTTGAGTAAAAAAAATTATATACCACGTTTTTAAAACGGACTAAAAAGTGTATTCCTAACCCCATACAGATAGTCCTGAGAACTTGTGATTGTAAATTTTTATAACTATGAAAATACTTGTAAGATTTAAAATGAAAAACGTGGGGCGCATACTATAGATACAAGTGAATCAAATATAAGCGAGCCTTTATTTTTTTTATTTGAACCTGAAAAAAAAAGAATATCAGATCATTTTTCTACATAATCTCCTGATCTTGAAACACATTTTTCCCAGCTTGTAGGTAATTTTGTAATGCCCTGCTCGTAGAATGAAGTTGGTTGTGTCTCCAGCCAATTGCGCACGTAGGCCCCAACGTCCTCATCGTTGTTGAATCTTTACCCTCCCATGGTTTCCTTGAGAGGACCAAAGAGGTGAAAGTCGCAGGGCGATATGTCGGGGCTATAGGGAGGGTGTTCAACTGTCTCCCAGCCCAATTCCTCCAATATTTCTCTGGTCAGGGCTGCTGTATGGGGACGAACATTGTCATGGAGAAGTTTCACTTCTCTTATCGGTAGGTCACGTTGTTTGCAGCGATATGCAAGTCTAACTTCGCTTAAAATGTCGCAGTAGTACGCCGCATTAATGGTTCTGCGTCCATGCAAAAAATCGAGGTGCAACAAGCCACGCTGGTAAAAAAAAAACTGTAGCCAAAACCTTGCCTGCTGACAGCCTTGACTTGGCTTTCACTGGCCCAGCCTCCCCTTGACGTCTCCACTCCTTGCTCGCTTGTTTCGACTCAGGAGTATAGTGGTGCACCCACGTTTCATCGCAGGTGATAACGTGAGTGAGAAACGAGTCTCCCTCTTCCCGAAATTTCGCTAGGAGACGCTCACACACCTGAAAACGATGCAATTTCTGCTCAGTTGTCAGAAGGCGAGGGACTCACCTTCCACACTCCTTACGAAACCCTAGCTCATCTGTGATGATCGAAAAAGTGCTTCCATAACTTATTCCAACCTTAGATGCAATCTCATTGGTGGTCAAATGCTTGTCATCATCGAGAAGTTGTTGAACGCGGATGTTGTGCTGGTGATGCTGGTGTGAGGTCGGCGGTCATGGCTCTCATTTTAAACTTTCTCACGACCCTCCACAAACTGTTTATGCCATGCAAACACTCTAGCTCGGAACAGTGTCTCTTTCTTGAACTGCGCAGTCAATATCGTCAGGGGATTTTAGCTTGCTTTACACCTTCCGTAGCGAGAAACTTGATGTAAACACGCTGCGCAATTGACGAAGGCACCTCCTGCTCAAACATCGTCACGACGGGTACTGAAAGGAACGAGCGAGGTCGCCCACCTGCTCTTCCCTCTCCTGACATCCCTACCCAACAGCCCATGAAGCGGGAACCCTCACGCGTTACTATTGCTTGTCCAGGACCAAAAGTCTCGTTTATATTTGATTCACCCTCGTAATTGATGAATTAATAATTCGCCTAATTCACTAAAAATTTTATTGCACTGCAAATGATATGAACTGTTATGTGAGTTTTCTCAAAGACAGCTACTCTCTATCTACACTCCTTACTATTATCTATTGCATGCGCCCCACGTTTCGCAAGTATTTTCATAGCTATTAAAAATTCATAATCAAAAATTCTCAGGATTATCTGTATGGGGTTAGGAATCTGTATAGGGCTAGGGGGAACAATTTTATACTTTTTAATCCGTTTTAAAGACATGGTATATTAAAAAAATAATTTTTATTCAAATACATAATTATTGACGTTTAAGCGAATGACGCAGGAGTCTTGAGCAAACAAAGCAGTAAATTGTTATCAAATCTACATCAAAAATTGAATTACGAAAATATTTTGGAAAGTTGGTTCATATAGCGCCAAGATTAATTCGAAATGTATTCTTAACTTGTTTTTTTAAATCTGGCATTCTAAAATAAACTGCGATATTTATGCGGATTATAAACATGCCAATGTGCATTTCGCGTCCGACAAAAGTATTAAATATTAATTCGCGCCTTTCCGGCAACTGCATATTGTCGGTTGAACAACCTGCGCCATAATTTCTGGAGATGCGTTCCTAAATATGGTTACAGACGTTACATTGTAAACATATTTAATATATTGAGTATAGGCCACCGTGGCGCATAAAAGTTGTTTAAATAAACATGCCAATGGTATAATTATTTATTGGAAGAGAGTTTGTGGTTAATTTATTGAAAAAGTGCCTTGATGCAACGCTTTTTTCCAGGGAAGTGTTATTGTTATTAACCGCATCTAAACGTACTTCAAAATGAAGATAAACTAATAAAAACTGATTTATTTTGTACATGCATTAAACATAGTGGTTAATCTAATATAAAAGATGTAAATATCTCTTAGTAATAAAATAGGAGGTTTAGGTTTGGGTAGATAATTGTTTATAATTATGTCGTAGTCTAATGCGGAAAAAATCAGCGATTTTCGTCGCGGTGAAAACATTTTTATATATCAAGAGAACGACCATTCGACATCTAATGATGCAATATTGAAAATTTTAATAATCGTTACATTATGTAACGGATCTGTAGACGTACGAAAATTTCTGATATCCCTGGATCACCACAGCGAATCCTTATACGTTGAGGACCCTGGTTGCAGGCAGGGTTTATTATTTTGAGCGTTTTCAAAAAATAAAGTTTTTTAGTTTTCGTTTAATCCTGAATTTAAATTTAAAAAAATATTTAATCCTAAAGAAGCAACAGCTATCAAGGAAAGTCAAGCGAAATTTCGAGATGAATCAAGAATTCAGATTTACAAACTATTCATACGGTAACAGGGTAAATGTATCAATGTTTTATAAATTATGTTTTATTATTACTTCCGTTATTTTATGTTACTTATTTACTATTTTGTCCGCTCTAGTAATTATATTAAATAATCAGAGACCCTAATTTCTAGTAACAAAGCTCCGCAGATCAATAATGCTCAGCCGAGAAGAACGTTCACGACATAATTTTATATAAGAACTCGGCAGCGGCAATTTACCATTTAAGAATAAATGTGTTCTTGGCAAATTTGACGGCGAATCGATACAAACCATCTTCTTTTCAATAAATCACTGTTCGCAAAGTTTAAACTCCACGCCACTCGTCCGGCGCTGTTTCGTTACACTCATTTCGACGCGGAAATAAAATGGAAATGTTTCTTTTCGTTGCCGCTTTCCTTCGCCCCGTCTCGCTGGTATTATATATGAGAAAAGTTTCATTTTAATTTAGGGTCTTTTTAAATCCGATTTATTAACTTTTTTATATCGTACATATGCATTATACCATAAACACGTAGAATTTCATAAAATCACTAATTAATCGTGATAAAAGCCCGAAATACAAATGTTTCCTTTTGTTGCAGTTATTTTTGAAGCCTGCACACTGTTTTAAGGTAGTGTTTCCGGTACCGTCTGGTCCAAAAATAAATGCACGGGTAAACGCAAAATATTTGGAGTATCAGTAGTCTAGTGTTCATTATTTTTGTACAGAGACTGTACTCTATACCCAGACACTGCATGTATACTCGTACGTATACACACAACTACATGTTTATTAGTTGAAACTAAAGACATGGCAACGTCTGTGTCATATTTTAATATATTCTGATCAGGGGCGGCTGGTGTATAGGTGCTGCAGAGTTGCAGAACTGCCAAAAAAATTAGATATTTGTATATTTTCGCGACATAATAATTACTAAAATTTATTAATAAAATAATTTGGTTAGTTGGTGCAGCTAACCAAATTATTGCGTTAAAGTCGCATTCTGCCCGCCGTCCTCTATTGAGTAGTAGACCAGATGAATTATCTGGGTCTCTACACGAGCGCGTCGCGGTACATTGAACTGGGCCACACGAGGTAGTTCTCAGCACGACTCGGCACACCCGTCCTCCCCCTCAACTCCCGCGACAATCCACACTTGGCGCTCGTAAATGCGCGAATTTACACGGTCAGTGAGCTGTATTTTTTCCAGCTAAAGCAACATCAGTGAATGTTTACTCCTTCCTACTCCTCGGGCGGGCGTAAATCATACCTATTTTGTATTTCGTGTTAATTTGAGATTTTAAATACTGTTTTGTGAATTTGTGTAGTGATTTATTGTACTAATTATTAATATTTATATACTGTGATAGTGACAATGGATTTAGTTTATAATTTAGTTCATGTGAAGCGATTTTTTAAATACTCTTATGAAGAAAAAATTGATTTAAAAAACAATGGTAGGCCGTTGCCCGATATTGTTATTGAGACTGCAGGTGTTAGCCGCGGAAAAGCATATAAACGTCAATTTAATAGAGACATTTATTCGAAGTACAATTGGATATGTGGGTGCAACAAAAAAAATGCGTTATTTTGTTTTCCTTGTTTACTTTTTGGCGGTGATAAAGCATGGACGGAGGTAGGGGTGACAGATTTGGTGCACTTAACTGAAAAAATAAAAAAGCACGACAACTCCAAAAGCCATCTACATAACACAATGGAATTAGCTTTATTAGGAACAACTAATATTAAAGCGCAGCTAGATTCAGCTTATTGGATAAATGTGCAAAAGCATAATGATAATGTGACAAAAAAGAGATACGTTTTGTCAAAAATTATAATTTGTGTGTAAAAAAGTTTTGTGGGGCCTTTGAATTGGCGCTGCGAGGACATGACGAAGCTGAAACCTCTCAAAACCCGGGGAATATCCGGGGAATATAATATTTCGTGGTTTGATAAATTTTTCTGCTGAGCTTGATGTAACTTTAATCGAGCATCTACAAAATGCTTCAGTATTTAAAGGAACCTCTAAAGAAATACAAAATGATCTTTTAGACTGTATATTAAAAGTATGTCATGAAGAAATAATTAAAGAAATTAACAAACCTTCATTTTTGGCAGTTATGGCAGACGAAACAACTGATGTATCTGCCAAAACTCAGTTAGTGGTAGTTTTAAGATATATTCTCGATGGTGAACCGATTGAACGTTTTTGTACATACCTGAAACCTACAAAATGTGACGCTGAAACTCTTTCGGAAAATATTTTAAGTATTATAGACCCTCTAGTAGAAAATTCACCTTACAAGCCTTTTCTCTTAACCAAAGAATATGACGGCAAACATGAATGTTCTTCAAAAAGGTATTAAATTCCAAAAATTTTTCTTGTGAAAGTCTATATTTTTGTATAAACGGATTTTAAAATAAAAATTCTGAAGTATCAGGAAAACGCGTGACCTTGAAAATTTACAAAATTTTCGCCGCGGCACAATTTTTTTGCGGCCCCTACAGCGCCAGTAGTTTGAATACGTTTGAAATTTGCACGCGGGCGGCCAATACCCTAGGATAGGCCCTGTGCAGAACACCCGTTTCATTTCATCACGAGCCGCCACTGCTTCTAATTGTGTATGTCTTATACTTAGCCTAACTGTGTAAACATTTTCGGAGTGTGAAAGAAAATTTATGGCAAAACTAAAAATGAATTTTTGTCGTGATCAGTTGAACGACAATAAAGGAAAATTTGCAAAGCGGAAAGTAATACAGAAATGTTTAAATTGTATTGCGAAAAGTAAACAGAGTACCTAACTAACCTAAGTATTGGACGATGTATTGCTAAATTGATTGAGCTCGGCAAAAATTCAAGATGTTGTGAATTTAAAAACGTTCTTTAACTTGAAAAAATAAAAAAGGAAAGTCATTTAGGGCTAAATTCAATTTCAGATATTGTTTGTGACGAATCTGCAGTTATGGCATAAGTGGCGATTGGTAAAATCGCCAGTGAGCAGCAAAAGGCAGCCAGCTGCGATGCCAAACGCTAATTGACAAGCTCTCGACTTACCGAGCAAAGCTTAAACTGGCATATTTAAAAAATGTTTATCTTTCCAACAAATCGGGCAACAACCGATTTTTTTAATTCAAAGTATTCAAAATAAACTAATGTACAGATGAGTTGTTTTTGGGAAAAAGTGTATAGAAAAGTTTTCAAGTTATGATGTAGAATGTGTAACTTTTAGTCAACTGGTACATTCAAACCATGCAAAAAGTTCCAACTTTGATGGTGAATATCTCCTTTATTATACTGGCAAAAAATTTTCATTTAAACAATTTTCTTCGGGAAGTTTATTCTTTACGTGTGTGTACAAGAAATTTGATGAAATTGTATAGAAAGGTGAGTTTTCGAAGAAACTACCTTATCTATAGATTTACCTCATTTCTCACATGTACATACGTTATAAATAAGAATATTTTGGTATAAACAATTTATAAAAATCGTCGAAAATTACTGCGTAAATTTTGAATGACGTGTAAAACTATAAAGTACAGGAAAGACCACTTAATTTATATATTTAAGGATAAACCAAAAAAGGTATTTTCGGACGAAATGTCGCAATAAAACACCATCACCTGGATTATAAACAATGGACTGCATGCCTATCTACTTCCTGTTGATCTCTAAATAAGTTTATTATAGGTAATAAACAGAATTAAGAGAGTTATTTTGTAAATTGGCTAATAACAAAAGTTTATCGTTTTACGAGATCAACTCCAGGTGAGCGTCGACTGACTAGCGCTAACATCTGGACTGACATATGTTCAATTCCAATATTACACCGATACATTAAAAAAAATACATCATTTTCATTAACGGTGATTCGTTAACGTTGAAAAATTCGTCTCGCTATCTTTGTAACTCTTCAATATGTAAGGAATCTGTGAGATTGTTTAGATGGGCATCTAGAATAAAGTAACTCTGGTCAAATTTAATACTCTTCCAGATATCTAGTAGCTTTATTAAACTTGGCCAAGACAACAAGTATGTCTGCTTTTTAGGAAGACCAACCATTTGGACATAAGTTGATTATTGAGAAATACAATTGTTAATAATTTTTATTGGGATTTTCTAATTAGTTTTTGGGGTTCCAAATGAAGTTTGCTTGGCAAACGTTGGTGCTCATATGCCCTCTGTATCATCCTAGGTGCAAATTTTGTAGTAGTAAAACCAAGGAAAAGAGAACAAAATATGCGTGTAAAATATGTAAAATGCCCATTTGTATTTCTCCCTGCTGGGAATTTTTAACATCTCTATTTATTTTCTTTTATTATGTTAAAAGTGGTAAACTTTTATCATGGCAGATTTTTAACAGTGTATCAACATAGATAATCCGCCCTGTAATTCTGTAGCTTTATTTAATTCCCCGATTCTATAAATTTCTTATTAAAATATGTGTCGCTACACATATACCCAATAACACTACACTTTTCTCTTTTTTTTTTTAATATATCACTAGCTAAGGAGCCTAATTACTGTAAAAGATTTACGGCTGCAACATGAAAAGAAATGTAATTGGGGTTCCCTGGGAGATCTCCAAATTAAACGCCGCTCAAGAGGAATTCCTGCCTTCTAATAATTCATACAATTAAAATTAAAGTATGCTTCGCAATTTTCAGGGAAGGAGGAAATTCACATACAACACCCAGGAGCAAGAATAAAGCATAAATTTGTTATGTACAAGTGCCTGTATCTGAAGATTTTTTGTTGTTATTTAGAAAAATTATATAAACCGGTCCTCCTAAACATTCAGACAACTTGGATACTTAAGAAGGCTTGTTTATTAAGCAGCAGCCATCTAGAAGAACAGTCAAGACTGGAAACAATTTTATTTTTTCAAATTTTATTTGAGCTGTGACGTTATCAATGTTTAATTTAAAATTAACCTCAAATATTTTCAATAAAAATTAATTCCTTAAAGTTTTGCTTAAAGTACGATGGCACCTCACCCCATTTTAGGGGTTTCCTATTTACCGTATATAAGACAGAGGGTATTATTTTAAGAAAGATATACATAAATAAAGCATTAATTTACTTTTAACAGAAATGTTGTTGATAATGTCCACCATCGTCCAATGGATGCTATTGTATCTGAATTTTTTTTTAAATGTTCATTTTGTTAAAAAAACTACGATATCACTGCTCAAACTCAAAATCTGAAAAAGAAATTAAAGTTAATAACAAAAAGGTTGAATATTGTGCCAGCCTATCACTACGTTCTATAATTTCTTCAAAGATTGACCTAGATGGATTAATTAATAATTAACATGATTAATTTTTAAATAAACCAGTTCTAATTGCATTTCAAAAATATTAAAGCGATTACTTTTGAGTTGATATACCTATTTCGTTTTCAACCTCTCACAATTAATCCTAAGTCAAAATATCATGTCTTGCTGCGTTTTCAAGTCTTTCAACATTTATTTTTCTTGTTTGTTTTTATTTCTATAGAATATAAAATCATCCATGATAGCTGTACAACTAAACAACAAAGGAAAAAAGTATTAACACGTGCATCTAACAAGTCCGTTATCTTGTAGATTCTCTTTCTTTTGTTAATAGCGTTTATTATGCCTAACCAATAAATATAAACATTACCAAAACAGTAATTATGTTTGATGTAACCGCCTTCTAGAATATATACCGATATACATACATGATATGCACGAAATGTTGCGTCATCAGCATTTTCTGTTATAAACGTTCCTATATTTTATCGTTTTGCATAAAATTCACGTGCCAATTATGTGCTGCACAGAAAATGCCTTATATAATTGTCAAAGGTTATATAGAGAGTTGATCAATGAATGAAATAATTTCTATTTATAATAATAATGTAAGCGTAATTCGCAAGCAATTATATACATACATTGAAATGCAGACATTAAAGTAATTGCAACGATGTGTTTTTGTATCCTGTTAATTGATTAAATATATAGAAGAGATAGAAAATATACAAGGTGTATTTTACAGTCAATATATACGGTACGTATCTGAAAATATAAAAAGATGAACTAAAAACTATTTTAAATTGTATAAAAAAACTTTGCAGCCTTAACACTTTCTTGATTTTGTTAACCCTAAAGCCTGAACTCTTTCTTTTAAATTTCCGCCCTGCTGTTTTGTTCTGAGAATGAATCCCCATTACATTCTGATCATAGTAGAATAGTATACTTTGATTTGATTAATAATATTTTGAGAACAATTCTCCATAGGCATAATATTGTTTTTAAATTAGGTTTTTCTACAAGACTACGTAAAGGTTTCGGTTGTTTATTCAAAAATAAATAAATAAATCAATTATTAAAAGCTGCAATGTTAAAAACTAGATTTTCTTGTACCCTTTCTCATAACGATGTCCGGATTTTTCCAGTCTGGAAAAATACGAACACCCTTATGAAAAGGGGTACGACACTTTTGTCGTACTCTGTCTTTACTTTGGTAAAAAATTCCATTCCATTCCATCCCAAATCCATTGACAAGTTTCCCAGACTGATAGTATTTTTAAAATAAGGAACTTTCTTTTTGTTAAAGAAGGTAAATGGTATCTAAAAGAAATTCAAAACCTACAAAATGTGTAGTAATTTTTAATAAAATTTGTTTAGTATATTTCAGTCCTTTAAGTTATGTCTTTTTTGTTGTTTCAGGCTGTTGTTGGCATTGGAATTTCAGGAGCCTATAGAAGAGACGAGTTACCTAAGATGAAGATTAAAAACATCAAGGAAGAATGATTCATCGTAGAGTTGTCACGATTCCTGATAGCAAAAACCATACCACAAGAAAATGTGTCTTTTGCGAAAAAGAACGAGAAAGTATGTCGACCTGCGACCGGGCAACATGTTACATGATTAGCTATGCATTTGAAAAATGGAAAACAAAAATGGAAAATGTACTAGTCTACTGCCGATACACCGTTGAAAATCTGCTATGGTAAAATTTTACCACAATAAAGTATAAAACTATTGACACTATGGAAACGCGAGAAAATCTGGCTGCTCAAGATTTCTGATTAAAAATCTTACGCCCAAATATTGTTTGTTATGTGTTTCAAGCAGCAAAAATTAAATGTGTTGGCAATATTTATTATATTTTTTTGCCAAGATGACTGCTACTTATATACAGTGAAACCGTTATAAGCTTATCACTACGTCACCACCATACGGTGATATCACAGACAACCCGCTATTCCTATGAACGCATTTGTTATAATAGGTAAACAAGAGACAGGTGATGCTACGTGTGTCTTCGGTCATCGGAGATGACCTGAATATATCACCCACAACTGTTTTCATATTTTCACGCTGATCGGTGAGAAGATAAATAGTAACATACGTATTAGATTAAAAATATGAAACTATTCTATTGACTAACGCAGTAGATAATTTTCGACAGATATTGACAGTTGTTTGACATCTGACTGCTAACCTCGTTTCGTTTTCTGCAATTAATTCTGTATTTCCACATAATTTTTGCAAGTATTTTTTACGTTTTAGCCCATGGATTATAAGGTTTGTCGCCGTGATAACTTATTTGAAAGGCATTTTCTAGTTTCCTTTGGTACCGGTAATACAGTTGACTGTAAAGGCGGTAAATTTAAATTACCGCCTTAATTAAACAGTCACTCACTTGACTTTGATTTTTCATCTTAGATCATACGAATATCGCTTGGGACGTAGTGGTAAAGTTATAACGGTTTTTGTGTATATGTATCCCGTTTGATGTGAAACTGGTGTGAAATTTTACACCACATTTCAGACAGTGTAGGCATTAATAAAATTGGAAAAACTTATTGTATTTAAAGGCGACAGACTCAACAAATTTTGCAGTACATATCTCCGCAGCCACATTGTTAGTCGATGGAGGAGGTGAGAAATATTTTAAAAATTGGAGAAAAAGGAAAAAAATTTTACTGCACTAGCGAGATAAAGCGGCAGTTACCACATTAAAAATAGTGCGTATAACTTTAGTTACCACATGGTTGTAAATAAATAGTATGCAACACCGTATGTAGTACAGCGAGTATTATAAACTAAAGGGTGGTCCAACCATAATGCACGATGTTAATTGTGAGTCACACCTTAACGTCAAGTTTTTTGCCCAACTTAATTTGACATTTCTTTGTTTCAGTGTTTGACAAATCCAACCATGGAGAGGTACACAATTGAGCAGTGCGTTAAGATTGTTGAAGCCTTTTACGAAAATGGGCGTTCAAATCAAATGCATTTCGTGCACTTCGTGACTTTTTTGGTCAGCATAATCGATCAGCAAATGTGTCCACAATCGGGAGAATTGTGCGCAAATTTCAGCAAACCGGGTCTGTAGGAAATGTGAAAACACCTGTGCATGCTCGTCCAGTTCGTTCTGCGGAAAACATTGCTGTTGTTCGCGATAGTGTAGCAGAAGAGCCGTCAACCTCGACTCGTCGTCGTGCCCAACAATTGAACATCTCACGAACATCACTGATGCGAATTTTGAATAAAGATTTGAATTTACACGCTTACAAGGTTCAATTGACTCAAGAGCTGAAGCCTACTGACCATTTCAAGCGTCGTCAATACGCCGAATGGTTGGTTGAACAGATAGAAGTGAATGGTGACTTTACAAAGAATATCATCTTCAGCGACGAGGCACACTTTCACCTCAGTGGATTCGTTAACAAGCAGAATTGCCGCATTTGGGCAAATGAGAATCCACGAGTGATTGTTGAATAGCCGATGCATCCACAAAGAGTGACTGTTTGGTGCGGTTTATAGGCTGGTGGCGTCATCGGGCCGTACTTCTTCGAAAATGAGGTCGGCCAAGCAGTTACCGTGAATGGTGTTCGCTATCGCGAGATGATAACGGACTTCTTGTGGCCAGAAATTGAGGATATTGACCTGGACGATATGTGATTCCAACAGGATGGTGCCACTTGCCACACAGCCAACGAAATGGCCGTGTTATCTCACGTCGTGGCGATGTTAATTGGCCGCCACGATCATGTGATTTGAAACCGTTGGACTTCTTTCTTTGGGGATATTTAAAAGAAAAAGTGTACGTCAATAAGCCAAGAACAGTTCAAGAGCTGAAGGATGAGATAATTCGGCACATTAACGACATTAAACCTCAATTATGTCTCAGAGTCATTGAAAATATGGACCATCGGATAGAGGTATGCCACCGAAGCCGTGGGAAGCATTTGGCCGATATTTTAATTCACACATAATTGTCATAGATCCTTCTATCATAATAAAAAATATTAAGATAATTCTCCGAAAACTTTTTGTTTTATTTACAATTAACATCGTGCGTTTTGGTTGGACCACCTTTTACTATAATGTATACACAACTATAATATAATTTATATTACATCAATGTCTTTTAATAATCTAAGTGCCAATGCGGAGTAAGAACTCTGGCCGATACAAAAACTGCTCAAACAGCAGAAGAACAAAAAACGAATAACCTTAAGGCTACCCACCGCATCGTAAAAGAAAGATAACAGAATTTTATTTAACGCTACATCGAACAGAATAACACGGATTGTTTGTGAGGAACGCAAGGAAACATATTTGTAATTCAAATTCGGCCGTACGCGAAAAAACTGGCTTATGATCCTCTTCGACTGTCTGTTCATTTTATTTCCTTTCTGCCTGACCGGGGACCGGTTCGGATGAAATCATAATTGCGGATGCCCATCTCTGTTTCTCCAACACGGAACTTGTATTTAAGGACGTATTGATGGATTTTCGGATTATTACGAATTAGGCCAAGGATGAACACACTATTCTTTTAGTATAGTAGAATCGTCATGATAAAAAAGAATCAGTAAGTATATACGGGCCGATTAAAATTCGGCTACTATTATCGAAATCTTGTTAATTATCAGTAATGCGTCTATTTCGGCGAGTCGCAACAGAGACGGACTAAGAATTTAATGTTTATTTAATTGTGGGTTTGTTTATTTTTGTTAGCAGAAATCAAATTGAAAATTTTTTCACAACGCATGTCTAATATCCATGCATATATTAAAGTGTAAAAGGCCAATCTATTAGGGTGATTCATAATCATCGGGCGTTTTTAAACAATAGTTATTATGAAAAAATAAACATAAAAATGAAGGCGGTCGAGTTGAACCAGGTAAATGTCGCTGTTGATGTTGAATTGCCGTTTGTTGTTTTTGTCCGGTATTCGCCACTGTTGACGCTCCCCATCTTCATTCCACCAATAACAAATGCCATTTGAAATGATCTTCCAATGGATGACTTCTGTCCCACCATACACACCACATTGCCGTGTTACAGTAGATATATTTTGGTATTCCTTTCGATGTTTCACCTGGCGAAAAGCTAACCTTCTTCCTCTTGGCGTTTTTGAAAAGTAGCTATGATTCATCTCCAATGACCAGATTATTTAAGAACGGCGTTTGCTCGTCTCGCTGCAGCAATTCAGTGAACATTCGAACACAATCGGCCTTGTCGATGTCAGAGAGTTCGTCAAAGATCCATCCAGCCAATTTCCATACCTTTCTGAGCTTTTTTAAAGCGACGGACGATGGTGGATTGGCCGGTACTGAAGTCTTCGGACAGCATTCGAGTTGTCATGCTTTCGTCCTCTTCCACGGCTGCCAGAAGTATCTGATTGTCGAAATCTGACGGTCGAACTCTTCCTGGAATGTTCTCCAAGCTAGTATCATCTTGATTTGAAGAGGGCAAACCATTCCCCACATCGACTTTCGCTGATTGTTTCTTCGCCAAAAAGATCGTTGAAATCGCGAAATGACTGTGCTGCTTTTCAACCTTTCTTGTAGTGGTAAAGCATAATATGACAAATATGACACGCATGGTTTTCGACACGCATCGATACTGTTTAGATTTCGGGACACTGTTCTTTGATACTTTAAGCACACACTCTGATGTGTGCTAGATGAAAATTGAATGCGCTATGTATTTAGAGTTGCAGATTTAATATACCGTAGATAAATCTGATAAATTCTAGGGCTGGCGACTCTCGCGACATCTAACAAGCTGTAAGCGAGATTGTTAGATATCGGAACATTCTATGTATAATGATAATGTAATGTATAGTAAACACCTAATAGGTATATTTAGGAATTTTTAAGGGAGCTCACTACACAAATGCACCTACAATAAAACCGCCACTGCTTATATATCTACATAACCAACATATTTTCACACACAAGACCGTTTTTATGTATTTTAAAACAGATATATCTCAGCACGTCAAATTGAAAAAGGAAATCTGTCATCGAATGGCCACCTATGTTCCCTGATTTAATACCCTAAAATTGTATCTGATACTGCGAACAAAAATTGGTGCTTTAATTCATTTATTTCATCTTCAACGCGCTGTAAAATAATTTCGTATGTAAACTACGTTACGATGAAATATCAGATTCGAGATCTCGCGTGAATCCTGAAGTGGTCTTCTCGACCTAGCCAGAATTCAAATGAATAACAAAGAGAACAGACGAAACTAATTTTCGTACCTGTAAAGAGCACAAAACGACATTTTAAAGTGTTCTTAGAACAGCGGAGTGAACAATACAACCTTGTAAGGGACGTGGAATAACCTGTAGGTTATTAGAGAAGACGCACAGAGACGGATTTAGAACATATTGCGTATTGAATTTATTCTTCATTCATCTGGTAACATAATTGCCAGATAAATTTCGAGAAGCAGTCTTTGATAATGTGGTCTAGATTCGATTTCTTAGTAGGATATCTATATCGTACAACATACCCGAGAATAACATATGTACTCGAAAGAAAATATAGGCATTTATTTTTTCTAGCAATATGACACATATTTTCGTCAAGAAGTTGTCGCTATATTTCATCCTATCGCTACATTTCTCTATCCTGTCCTCTTGCTGTCTTTTGTCCACAGCAAAAGCTCAAGGAGCGGGGACGGACAATGATCACAGGGAGGAGGTGGTAGGTGATGAGGTAGTGGGGGAGAACTAAGGCCAGAACTTCAAGAACAAAAGTCCAGTAAGCTTTGGAAAATAATGAACAAAAGCAAAGGCACATACAAGAATCAGAATCGAAGAAGAGAAAGTCAATGGAACATGGTAAATTATCTCGGAAGGCAGGAAGGAACCTACGATATTTAACGAAAAGTAGATAATACCAACATCATGTGTCAGGTTTACATCTGAAGCTGATCCGTGAAATATTAAAAACGTTAATGCATTCGACAACAGTTATAAAAACATTCTAAGAAAGGTAAGAGCAAGTTCACAGGGAAGAAGACAAAATGAACATATGTAAAAAAGACACCAATGACACAAACTGCATGCAAAAAACATGTAGAATGCATTCGTTCAGATGCAGTGTATAGAGGATAATAAAACTAGATAATTTCTCTTCCTGGTTCAAGTGCACGATTTGAATCAGGAATCACATTTATCAAAGATGAAAGAATTATTATGCAAAAATAGCCGTCATTTTGAAGTTGACTTACACCAACTCTGCATTAGAGTATTTATATGGAAGATGCACGCAGATTATAATGTAAAAAGGCTTGACCCTCTGTTTCTGCTAATTCTTCAAAATTTAAAGGTTATAAAGATGAACTCGTTTTGTAGAAGCAGATCGATCCAATTCATAAAAATCGTAAACAATTGATCTGGAAATGTTAATTAAGAAGGTCAAATATTTGTATCGTTAAAGTACCATCATATAACAAAGAGGTTATGAAGAATAAACCCCAAGACCACCAATATACATGTCTGTTGTATATCCATGTAGATCCACGTAGATAGGTCTAATGCAGGGCAGGAGAAGAAAACCTTATTAACACCGCTAATGCAGCGCTACAAAATATTGCCAATTGGATGGATGACAAGGGACTTAAATTGGCACCTGAAAAAACGAAGGCAGCACTCCTTACATGGAAGAGGAATACAACACCTATTCAGTTTACAGTACAGGGTGTGACTGTACAGCCAATAAGAATAATAAAGTACCTAGGCATTTGGTTGGATACGAAACTAACCTTCGCTGAACAAGTGAATAAAGTCACAAGGAAGGCGGAAGAGGCTGCAACTGTCCTAAGGAGCCTCATGCCAAATATTGGGTGGCCCAGGGAATCTAAAAGAAGGCTTTTATCGAGTGTAGTTCATTCGCAACTACTGTACGCAGCCCCAGCCTGGGTTACAGTGGTTAGCAACCAAAAACTTCTACTGAAGTTGAACAGCGTGCAGCGAAAAGTGACCATAAGAATATGCAGCGTCTATAGAACAATATCCTCAGAGGCAGCCGGAGTTATAGCGGGAGTTCCCCCAATTGAACTGCAGATGTTGGAACGTAGCGAGAAGTACAAAGGTACCGACGCCAAGACAGCGCGAACGAACCTCGTCAATAGGTGGCAAGATAAATGCAATTGAAGCTCAAAAAGAAGATGGACGTATTACATGATACTGGACTTGGTAAAATGGACGAGAAGACCGTATGAAGAAATGGATTACTTCATGACACAAGCCTTGTCTGAACATGGATGCTTCAGGAAGTCAATATAATCGGTGTAGAGCGGAGGCAGAGACCTGCAGATACTGCGGGGCTGAAGATGATGCAGCGCATACACTATTTGAATGCTCCAGATGGAATGAAATTAGGCAGAAGTACATGCGGGAGGCAACCACACCATTCAATAGCGTATGATGGCAAATCTTACATCATCTGAGAGATGAAGTAGACGGCAACTCATTCACTGACGTAATGCGCAAGCGATTCCGGTGAATTGAGAACTAATGCAGGGCAGTAGGAGTCAGACAAAGAACAAGGGCACTAAGGCTACAGAAACAGCACGTTCAAAACTGACGCACTAACCTTAGATACTAAAAACTTAAATCTGCTTTAGGCTCGACACCCATTCATTTGTATATAGTGTATGGCTTTGAGACTGCGGGAGGTCAATGGAAAATCAGCGGATGGTTTGGAAAATGGTTAGCACCTTTTTAAGGATACAAAAAACAATTATCTCTTATATAGGTGGGCATGGATTGCAAATCATCCATTTTTCTTTATTTGAAAGGAAATATTAAGTTATGCATATTAACAGGCAAAACGCCACTCTAAAGACCCTTAACCCTTTGCTTACTACACCGGAATATTGTTTGGCAGAAGTGATCATCCCTGCCTGCCTACGCTCGAATAATGTCAAGCGGACCAAATGTTTCTTCCTATACTACACCCAAATATATTCGCTTTTGCCTATGCTGTCTCTTGGTGTCTATTTTCTAAGCACGTACAATATAAAGTCTACGCGTGCAGCTTATACAAAACCTATTCAGTCGGGAAAAGGTTAATGATTGCAGGACAAATCATGCAAAATGGATGCAGTCACCCTGCTGTGGAAAACAACTGGTGTAACATTATGTTGGGCGAAGGGACATGTGGGAATCATGGATGGACAGAAAACGTTTTGAAGAATAACTATGGCAAACTAATATTTAGAAGTTTTCCGAAAACCCTGTATATACATATATAGTTTCTAATGAGCATTGATCTATATACTATAGTTTATTTCATCGCTATTTGACAAATAAAAAATCTCAAAACATAACCTTGGCTTGCTTTTATGACTAGGCTCATGTAGACTGTGTATTCAATAGCGATTAAATGAATAGTACTTACGTATTCCATTTATTGTAATCGTATAGGTCTGCTTACCTGAAACAACATGAATTAACATTAGTACAACATTCTTAAATTCAGAGACTCTATAACAACCCTCGAAAATTAAATAGGATATTTTATCCTCGACGCGAGTTAGCTGTTCCTAATATACTGTTATTCACCCGCACGTATATCTGGATAAGCTTTTAATATTTCCACTTTCCATACATGCCATATCGATGATAACCGATTTCACCGACAATAGATTGGTCTGGCACTGGCGCTGATATACAATCAATATCCTTTTAGAGGAGATAAAGGGATATTTATGAGATAATATAATGTGATCGAGTGTAAAAAGGGAAGCCGTGATACGCAAATTTTGACTGGGGGAGATGCTATTAGAAAACTGAAGTATGCATCGAACGTTTGTAGAGAAAAAATGTAGAACAGATGATATGACTTCTGAAAATGCAGGTAATAGATCAAGATTTTAAATTCACAACTGCTGTCATGGAATTTTAATTAATATAAAATATATATACTTATTTTAAAGAACCGTTATCTCTAACTTTAAATACCGAATAAATTGTGCAACTCCTAAACAATAAGATTAAATCTGCACATAACACCAAACATAAATAATACATTAGTTAAAAATCTTTACAAGGATTGTAATCAGATATATTTTAAGTCGGTATTTGTCATTAGTTATACTTAAGGTAACGCAATACTCATTACTGACTGAATACCTGACAATATGCCAGCTATAAACATAAGTTCTGGCAATCACTCAACCTGTATCAATGGAGTAATTTATAGAAACGGATATCCGTTAATAATTATCAAAACTTAAAAACAAAATGACCTGTGGGGATGATCAGATACCGATATATAGCCACTTCTAATTTTGTTTAATTTCATACTATCTACCCACACGTCTCCTGAGGAAAGTAGCAAGGATCTACCCTATATTAAATGTTGGCAATCTATCTGACATAAACAATTATCGCACAATACATCGACATTTATCTTGATGTGCAATCCGCTTTATCGACATGAGTTTGTAGCAAAACGCTCCACAGTTACAAATTTAGTAGAATTTATCCAGATAATTGTAAGTTACATAGATAATAAAGGTCATGTAGCTGTGGTGTATACTAATTTTTCGAAGGCTTTTGACAAAGTGAATCATAATATATTAATTTAAAAATTAGAATTATATAGATTCGATAGTAATCATCTTCTTCACTTAGTCAAATCATATTTTATCCAGATATACATTATTTGTTTCATATAATGGTTTTAAATCAGACCTTCTTAGAGTCCTCTGGAGTACCTCAAGGCTATAATTTGGGACGATTACTCTTTATCTTATTTCTTAACGATTTATAATACTTATGTAGCACTTTCTTTTTGTCAATGACCCTAACAACTTATTGAGCCGACCCAGTGACGTTCTATCGTAGGGGACATAAGGTCTTTTTTTTATTGAATTACCTTACAATTACGTTTTAAATTCCTTATACTGAAGTATATCTTAAATGGCAAAATGCGCCAAGTTTACAATACTTAACCATTTACAAAAGCATTTTGTTTTAAATTTTAAACAGAAAGCTTCTGCTGACGACATGCGAAATCACTTATTTTACATTACTAGTTACATTTATACTATTTATGTAAATATAGAAAAAAAAAATAGTAGAATATTTTGAACCAGTAAAAAATATGTAAATCTTTTTTTTTTAATAAAACCCGCCACGAGTAGATTTCGACACCTATCCCGGATGGGAACCGAACGACAAATAGTTGTTTCGAACTTATTAGTTCTCATCATTGCCATACACGGTACATCCACATCGATACAACTTATATCGTATCGATGTATATGTATACCCCACGAATTTTATTCGACATTTGTCCTGGATCGGCGTACCGTGTACGGCACTGATGAGAACTAATAAGTTCTAAACAGCTGTCTGTCGTTCGGTTCCCATCCGGGACAGATGTCGAGTCCTACCCCTGGCGGGTTTTATTTTTTAAATCTTGTCTGATCGTGTAGAAGCCAGAAACGCGAGAAAGGGGTCGAGGATCGCTATTAGGTATAATTCACTGCCTGGCGGGGTCTTAGCCCGAGAAATAGTTGTTTCCTATAGCGATTATGTAATAGCCTTGCTATTCGAGAACTACATGATAACCTCTTGGCGGTTTGGTAGTTCCTTTCTTAATTCCCAAATTACAAATATTATGTAAATTGGTTCTGATAGTCGTAGATACATCTCTGTGAGATAATAATTAATATGAAGAAAATCTGAACTGTCTGATTTACTTTAGTGTTAAAAAAAATACTATATTGCACTTAAATGATTGTCACTCTCATTATTCAACAAATTATTATTTACAGTTAATTAACAATATTATATTACTTCTGACTGTTAGTTTTATAGCGAAATATCGGCCTGTAATAAATATCTAAGTAACCCTGCAACGGGGTTACTTATTACTTCCTATTCTCCGTCATTACCGAAAGTTAACATACTTAAAACGGTTCACCAATAAACCCTCTTATGACTACTTCTACTGATAATTTTTTGAGGATGCCGTGAGTTGAGTAAGAGATTATGAGGCTGAATTTATCCCGCTCATACGTTCTCCTCGAAGAAAAGCTTGTTTCAGCATTTCTTTGAAGTTCATACAACGTGAACAGGGGTTGATAAGTACGTAATGATCCTCCACACATGAGTGAACCAATGCATTGTTTGATCGAGCCACGAGTGCCCGGTTGACAGAAAAACCAGAAGCATGCGTTATAAGTGACATACGTGTCAACAGAGACTTGTAAAGCAGCTTTTTAACTCACTTTTATTCCCTGCGTGCAGCGCAGATCTTTCCCCCGTACTAGACGCGATGTTGGAAGCTTATAGTTCTTGAAATCCATTTATTTCTTATTATGCACTTGCCCACACCGTCCGTAACAAAACTTGCGAGTATGCATCCTGTGCGGATGCCTTGAAAGACAATAGGCAACTAACTATAGAAGGTGCGATACTTCACTTTGTTTACGAGAAACCGTTTCTGATGGTTGTAAAACATAGGGAAGGCTTACACAAAGTTTCAGATTATGGCTTGATTTGACACGCTTACGAGTGTAATGGATGATTTTAATACCATGCGGGAAGAGGACTAATAAGGACTTCAAATACACAGAGTCAAAAATGTTGACGGATTTTAATGAGAATGCGTTAATTACAAATCGCATATGATTGCAAAGATGACTTCAGGTTTACGTTAAAAACATTTACATAGATAATAAAGGGTGTATAAAGTGCAGGATTTGGGTTGAGCGCCATTTTGGCTGTCATTATTCGATAGGTCAATAACTGTGACAGGTTGATAGGAGACAGATGGCAGTAAACATGGAGCGCTACACGATACAACAACGCGTCCTTATTGTTAAACATTACTATCAAAATGGTGAAAGTGCGTCCAATTTTAGGTAAAATAATGTTCCCAATGTATTAATTCTGAACAGAATCATCGAAAAATTCGGAACTACTGGTTCAGTTATTGATGTGACACATACAACACGAGCTCGTAGCAATTGTTCAGAACAAAACATCACGGCAGTTTGCTAGAGCATGGCCGAGAGTCCAAGGACATCGATTCGTCATCGTCTACAAGAATTGGATATTTCAACACTCACTCTTCGCCGTATTCCCACTAAAGATTTGCATCTCCATGCTTACAAAGTCCAATTAACTCAACAATTTCTGCAAAAAGACCCTGCACAGCGAAGAGAATTCACCCATTGGATCATTGAACGACAAGAAATGAATGCCGACTTTGTGGGTAATATCATTTTCAGCAACGAGGTCCACTTTCACCTTCATGGCTTCGTTAACAAGCAAAATTTCCGCATTTGAGGCTCAAAAAATCTACAAATAATTCACGAGAAACAAATGCATCCCCAACGTGTCGCTGTTTGGTGTGCATTGTGGTCTGAAGGAATCATCGGACCATTTTTCTTTGAAACCGAGGCAGGTAATGTATTAACAGTAAATAGCAAACGTATCCATGACATGATAAGTTCTTTGTGTCTCAATTGTAAGATATTGCTCTTGAAGACGTACGATTTCAGCAGGACGGTGCCACTTGCCATACCACCCGTGAAACATTGACGGTCTTGAACGAGTCGTTTCCTGGTCGTGTCATCTCCCGTTTTTGTAACCAGAATTGGCCGCCTCACAATCTTGCAATTTAACACCTTTGATCTTTTTTCTGTAGGGTTTTCTGACGTCACAGATTTATGTCAACAAGCCCACGACCATCCAACCATTGAAGGTCGAAATTGAACGCTGTATCGACGAAATGCCGCCGCATTTATGCAAAACCGTTATTGAAAATTTTGCCAGAAAACTACTGGTGTGCCACCAAATCCGTGGCTGTCATTTACCGGATGTGATGTTCCATACATAATTCCGAAATATCTACTATAGTAGAATTATTTTATGAAGACCAAGTCGGCAATAAGTCGTGCGACAAAGACGGATGCATGTCTGACTGAAGAAGAGACACAGACCTGCCTATAAATCATTTGCGCGCGTAAAATCCTTTTACTGCATTGGCGTGGGAGAAGGTAAGCTATAGTAAGCTATACATTGTTCTTTGTCGCACGGTTTATTGTCAACTTGCTCTTCATAAAATAATTCTACTACTCTAAGGTCTCTGTCCACTATACCGTACCATACTAGGCTGTGACCCTATCGACACATGCAAACAAATATAATGTGTATCAGACAACGCCCACTAGACCGTTCCGTCACCGGCCAACATCGTAGCGTGCCATGACTGGACCAGCAACAATTTGACGGCGAGAATATTGTGTCGATACGGTTACGGTCCTAGTATGGTACTGTGTAGTGAGCAGAGACTTTAAATCAATAAACATTTCAGTACTTTGCTACAGAAAGCCATGTTTTATTTAAAATTCATATATTGCACTCTTACTGTAACATGTTTAGTTGTTTAACTAATTATTGATTGCCTAACCTCTAAAAAATTAGCCACATATCACTAGCTACGCCCCTCGTTAACCAGAGTTACCGTTTTCACTGCTTTATCTTCTCTTAAGTTGCGTGGACGATTCATTTCTTCTACTCTTAAGTGTACTGGACAATATGTTGCATTCACTCGATAACAGCAAAAATGAAAAACCACTAGCGAAACTTAATTTATTGACTTTTACGAATCACTTTAAATAGCGTTAAATGCATAATCAATAAACAATTATAAAATATTTCTTTACATCTGTAAAACAATTGTAATTGTTTATCAGTAGTGACGGAGGACATCCTAGGCCACCTACATAAAAGGTTTAAGGATCTAAAACTTCGAAAAATTATAAGAAATAATGAATAGAACTCGAGATAGAACCGTGAATCCCTAAAATCAAACGCCTTCTAACTTCTAATAATGGGTATTTCATCTAATAAACCCGCCTCGCTAATAATATATTCCCCCCTTAAACTGATTCCGCCATAACCTCCTAACAAAACATTGTCTCGGCGCCAAATGTTGCCTTAATATAATTGCCGTAAACTGCGAATCGCCATAAATTCGTTGTAAAACACACCTTAGGTAGCATGTTGCAATATGAGAGAGGGATAAAGGCATAGATACGGGTACTATAAAGTACGACGTGAAATTTAACGCTCTCGGCCGCTGGGCGATAGCGATTAACGCGCCATTTTTGCATGGGGCAAATAAGGCCGCCTTAAACATCGGGTTGCAGAAAACGCGTTGAAAATTACCGGCCTGGAAAATTATTATGTAGCGGAGGTGTTGCCCGGGTATTATGCACACTTTGAGTGGGATGCAATTTGATTCAATACGTGTATTCTCTTCACACGTGGATGTCTGATAAGGGCATAATAGGTCGCCGCAAACATACGCGTGTATAAATAAAAGTGGCCTGCGTTTTAGCAAGTATACATCAGTTTACTATCTTGAAATTGTACAAGAGTCAGTGTGGTATTGGGTTAGAGTGCATTCAATATTCAAAAAGTATTAATGAAAGTGAAAACAGGTCTATGTATTGCTTAGGAACAGAGCAGGATTGGGTAAAACAACTGGGAATGTTCAACATAATGTGTGCAATATGGCGAACGAGGTGCTGTTATTGAATGTCTTCTGAGGGCTCTTTCACACGGGGAGCTCGGCCTCGCGGGCGGGAAGGCGTGGAAGACAAAGAGTACAATGGAGCTTTCACATGCCTTTAGGCCGTGTTCAGACGGTAGTCTAGCGGTAGACTCGGCCCAAGGATTGTATAGGGATTAGGATGGCTGGATCGGCCGAATTCTTCGTCCGCGGTAGTGGAGATAGTGACGTCACCGCGGACTACGGGTTATAATATTCATATGGTTTTATTGACGTTTCCTTCTGTTTTAATCTATTTTAATTAGATTTTGAAATGGTATAGGTATAATTAAAATATATATTAGTTCTACATTAGGTAGAGTATTGTAATTTGAATTATGTACAGCCTTTTTGAAACTGCTATTAAAATTAGAAGCAAGTGTATACTCACGAGAAACAAAATGTTTTATGGGCTGTATCTGTTCTTAAAACTGCAATGCCGTTTCTTAGAGAAGAAACAGCATTGTAGAATGTAAATAGGTAGTTATTTTACCATTATTTATTTAGCAAACTGCATATTATAGAGGACCTTATAATTCAGTGTAGTGAAGAAATTAAAATGGACAAAAAATACATTCTCTACCATATTATTTTTCAAAATTTTATACCTAAGGGGTAAAATCTACCCTTAAAGTTACGATTAGTTATCGTAATTATTTTTTCGATAACATTAAAAATATAAACCATTAAAAATATGAACCAAATTTGGAGTCATTTACTTTTTTGTCATAAATATTCACTATATCTATATATCCCTAAATATTAGGGATATTTATTTTCTCAAGAATTATAAATATTTTGAAAGAAAGCTGAAAGGGGTCGATTTTACTTATCTTTTTTATGTACAAAGATATATTTTTATTTTAGTTTTCACAGTTAAGAGGGTGAACTATCCACCTAATAGTTGCCACTGGAAGTAAAAACTTAAAATTGACGAATAGCTTACTTTTATATCATATAGGTACATCCACCACGATGAATGACTTTCTAAAATTCTACCCCATAAGGGGGTATAGGTACATATTACATAGGTACATATTACAATATAGGTACATGTTACACTGCCATTAAGTACTTATTACGTACTTATAGGTATTTTATTTTTGTATCTATATCAGTATATCATACTTGTACATATCATTTACCTACACAGAACAAATAAATCATCTAATTAAATATTTAAATGTATTTAAGGTACCTATCTATTCTACCCTTATACCTACCTCCATATTTTTACTACTGAAAAGTACCTATATAAAAGCTATTATACCTTATTAGGTAGATATAAGTCAAATAACAGATCTATTGTTAATCTATTAAGCACTATTAGTATCCTCTATCTCTACTTTTAGCCTTATTTTTTTTTAATTATTTCTCCAAACCCCACCGAATATTTCGTCAGATATGGAACAAGTTTTTAGTCATTAAATAACATTCTGCTATTTACTCAAACTTAAATCAATACTTACGCAAACAATAACGTTCCCTTTAATATTGCTTCACCACTCAAATGCACGAAAAATATTAAATATTATCCAAATTGCCTGAATTTACACAGCCCTTCTGAATACGTTTAATAACGTTTTAACGGTTTTATAGTCCGCGATGACGCCAAAACATGTTTTAAAGGAGTGGGGCGCTGTCTACATTGAAAGATAGAGATCAAGCAATCCTATTCCCTATACAATCCTTGGACTCGGCCTACATAGGCCCATGGGGACAAAGCGCATCCCGTCTAAACAGCCCCATGAGTCAAGCCGTAGTCACCTCTCCCTTCCATCCTTCACTTTACGCAGTTGCGAGTAGAAAATGGCTCGCACAAAAACAAGGGTTTTGGCAAATTATTTGATTCTCAGAATGATGAGAAGAAATCGACAAGTGTAAATCATTTTATTTTTATTGTCATTACTTTAATCATTTTATTGGAAAATTCGCTAGACCCTAGGTCCCGTAACGCTGGTTTCTTTTTTATAGAGATTATTAGCCTCTCAGTGTTGAAAAAACTCATTTCGTATTAAACGCAATTAAAATTAAAGATAAATAAAAACACAAGAAACAAGGAAATATAATGTGAACGCGACGAAGTGACTACCGTCTGAACAGAATTTCGAGGCTCCGTGTAAATAAATGGAAGCGGCAGTACCTGTTGACTTGCAGACTAGACAAAGTCAAGAAATGCTGACTACGTCCCCTCGTGTCTGGGCTGGTCAAGCGCTGCTGCTTTCCTCCGTCTAAGCGGTCGCCGTAGGCGCAATGCTATTGGCATGGAACCCCTCTCCTCTGTTGACTAAGCGAGTCAGACCGTAGGCTGAGACTACCACAAGACTACCGTCTGAACACGGCCTTAGGACGCACAAGTGAGAGCCGGTATGGCTCGTGCATCTCGAGCGGGGCCCTTGGAAGGGAGTCGCGTTTCTTCCTCGAAATGCAAACGGAGGACTGAGACATTAACACGAAGGGCGACAATGACTCTCGCTTGCCAGTTTCTCACTCTTCGGCGTTAAGTCAAGATGGATTTTGATGACCCTATGCAGGAGCTCATTAAATGTGGTCAATAACATTCGAAAGTAATTGTAAAACTTGTCATGCCGTCGAAGTTCTTGATAAAGCATGGCAAAAACACCCGCTTCATCACGCCTTTGGTTGATAGGATGGACCTAATATGTTCTGGAACGTTGGAGTTTTTGTCCGAACGTGTACGAACCATTGCGACGCGTACTTCGCAACTGACGCAATGGCAGAGTCCTAGCCGAAAAGCTCCCCATGTGAAAGAGGGGAAGGTAGGAGCGGAATAGCTCCCGCTCGCGAGGACGAGCCTTGCGGCTCTTCCTGTGAAAGAGCCCTAAAGCGACGAGGAGACTGGGCTGTTACTGAAACTCCCCTCCAACTACTACCTACTGTAGTTTACTGTAATTTAATGGAACAACTCAAGACGCAGATGTTGTTGAAGAGGAGGATACCATACATTCTCATTGAAGACTTAATCGACCAGAGATGTATTCAAGAAAGAATTACATTAAAGAATAGACCAAATCTACTTTCAGATTCCATACTAAAAATCCAGCGGGGTTAAGTTGGGTGGTCTTTCTGGCGATCGATTAGCCTATTGTTCCCTAAGCAGTTCTCTCCTATTGTCTAATAATTTGCTATGATACTTGAATTATGAGCGAGTGCTATATTGATTACTCATTAAAAATAAATGACCGAATTTTCAGAAAACCGATGATAACATTTTAACAATGCCTAATGTCTAAACAGATTAGGACACGGCATCCTTAAGGGTTACAGAATTTTTCAATTCGTTTTTGGACTCGTTGATGTCCATCTAGTGAATTAAGGCTCTTGTTTCGCCTGAACACAAGACTTGCTTCCGGTTATCAATGGTCACAAAAAGAAGTCTAGTAACTCCGTGTTCTCTGGTGAGTAGTGGTGCAGCAGCTGGTCTCTTACTGTCCAATCCTCCTTCATTAAGCCTTCTCCTGACTGTTAAGTGTCAGGAGACATGATTATTAACATGACCAATCACCATTATTTTCATTTTTAAATTATTTTTCTAGCCAAAGGTTATATACATGTGAGAAAGCGTTCCCGGTATTCTTTGGTTGGCATCTGTTCGACTTTTTTCATAAATAAAGACCATGCCAATTTCATGCTGTCTCGAATAACTCATCACAATTTTTACATCTAGCTACTATTACTCACTATTAAAACTATTGTTTTTAACGCCAATATGGCTTTATAAAGTGTTTAACATGGAATGTCGTGTCAAAGTCTACTGCTGTTAGTAAACAGTAGACCAGGCATATCTCATCTTTATCAATTGCCTCATATATATATATTGATGATTAAGTATTCCCATTGTGTTCTGTGTGGTTTTGCCTTTCGTTAATCTAAATTATGATTTTTGTAAGTGTTAATTTTTTTTCTAAATGAATAATTATTTTGATTTAGGAACTTTCCTTAAAGATTTGTGCAAGGTGCCTTATTAGCGAAACCAGTGGCGGCTCGTGATGAAATGAAACGGGTGTTCTGCACAGGGCCGATCCTAGGGTATTGGTCGCCCGCGTGCAAATTTCAAACGTATCCAAACTACTGGCGCAGTAAGGACCGCAAAAATAGTGCGCAAAAATAGTTTTGAAAATTTTCAAGGTCACGCGTTTTCCTGATACTTCAGAATTTTTATGTAAAATCCGTTTATACAAAAATATAGACTTTCACAAGAAAAATTTTTAGAATTTAATACCTTTTTGAAGAACATTCATGTTTGCCGTCATATTCTTTGGTTAAGAGAAAAGGCTTGTAAGGTGAATTTTCTACTAGAGGGTCTATAACACTTAAAATATTTTCCGAAAGAGTTTCAGCGTCACATTTTGTAGGTTTCAGGTATATCCAAAAACGTTCAATCGGTTCACCATCGAGAATATATCTTAAAACTACCACTAACTTTTTTTTTTTGCAGATACATCAGTTGTTTCGTCTGCCATAACTGCCAAAAATGAAGGTTTGTTAATTTCTTTAATTATTTCTTCATGACATACTTTTAATATACAGTCTAAAAGATCATTTTGCATTTCTTTAGAGGTTCCTTTAAATACTGAAGCATTTTGTAGATGCTCGCTTAAAGTTACATCAAGCTCAGCAGAAAAAATTATCAAACCACGAAATATCCCCGGGTTTTGAGAGGTTTCAGCTTCGTCATGTCCTCGCAGCGCCAGTTCAAAGGCCCACAAAACTTTATGCAGTTTATAATTTTTGACAAAACGTATCTCTTTTTTGTCACATTATCGTTATGCTTTTGCACATTTATCCAATAAGCTGAATCTAGCTGCGCTTTAATATTAGTTGTTCCTAATAAAGCTAATTCCATTGTATTATGTAGATGGATTTTGGAGTTGTCGTGCTTTTTTATTTCTTCAGTTAAGTGCACCTAATCTGTCACCCCTACCCCCGTCCATGCTTTATCACCGCCAAAAAGTAAACAAGGAAAACAAAATAACGCATTTTTTTTTGTTGCACCCACAAATCCAATTGTTCTTCGAATAAATGTCTGTATTAAATTGACGTTTATATGCTTTTCCGCGGCTAACACCTGCAGTCTCAATAACAATATCAGGCAATGGCCTACCATTGTTTTTTAAATCAATTTTTTCTTCATAAGAGTATTTAAAAAATCGCTTCACATGAACTAAATTATAAACTAAATCCATTGTCACTATCACAGTATATAAATATTAATAATTAGTACAATAAATCACTACACAAATTCACAAAACAGTATTTAAAATCTCAAATTAACACGAAATACGAAATAATACGAAATACGCCTACTGTACGAGGAGTAGGAAGGAGTAAACATTCACTGATGTTGCCTTAGCTGGAAAAAATACAGCTCACTGACCGTGTAAATTCGTGCATTTACGAGCGCCAAGTGTGGATTGTCGCGGGAGTTGAGGGGGAGGACGGGTGTGCCGAGCCGTGCTGAGAACTACCTCGTGTGGCCCAGTTCAATGTACCGCGACGCGCTCGTGTAGAGACCCAGATAATTCATCTGGTCTACTACTCAATAAAGGACGGCGGGCAGAATGCGACTTTAACGCAATAATTTGGTTAGCTGCACCAACTAACCAAATTATTTTATTAATAAATTTTAGTAATTATTATGTCGCGAAAATATACAAATATCTAATTTTTTTGGCAGTTCTGCAGCTCTGCAGCACCTATACACCAGCCGTCCCTGAGCGAAACGGATCTATAGTTAGCCACTTCCTTTTTGCAATCACTTTTATAGATTGGTTCTACAATGGTTAATTTGAAGGCTGAAAGGCATTTTCCTTCTAAAATTACTTTATTTATTAGGTATTCTAATGATATGGCAATGAATTCAAACGTTTCCTTCAGAGTAGTCGCCCTAATTCTATCTATTCCAGGAGATTGTACCATTACACCTGCCATTACTAACTGCAACAATGCAACAACGTCTTTACTCACTTTACTGCAACCATGTCTATTAGGAAAAGTGTTATAGGAAACCGGTCATAACAAATCACGCGTTCAAAGCCCTATTAACGCCGATTATTTCCAATTATCCATAATATCCGCCATTAGCGTTAACCGAGTTTCAAATTCATCCACAATTCCAATAATTTCTAGCGGGTAACCTTCCTTATGCGTCCACAGACCTTGCGAGCTTGAACGTAAACTACTTTCGTGTTACAATTTCTCAAATACGAAGACAATAGAATCAACAATGCACATTTGTTCCTTCGTTAGCGGCGTACAAGAGCTCCGTGTAAGTAGAGAATTCTATGCGTGGTCACAGCAATACAAAGGACTTCTTCGGATCGAGTGTGCAGGCTGTTAACAGGGCCTGACTGAGGCCCAAATGTCTCCTTGGAATTTACGTTTAAAAGTATTGATGGTGGCATGCAGTATGATGTGAAATATTGATTTTTTTCTTTCGCAGAAAAGTAATATTAAAAAAAATATATTTTTTGGTTAATTTTTTTAACGTTTTTCATCTCTTCCCATGCTATTTGTGAAATTTTCAACTTGATGGTTGTCTTTTATCTAAACCATGTAGTTTACTAACATAAATTATACTCTAAGTACTCGCCCTATAAATAATTGAGATGGATTAAGTCTAGAAGCCTAATTGGTTATTCAAGAGTTTGGACATACAGAAATCGACTTTTCCCTAGAGCTTCAGATTGCGTAGACAAAGGTTACACATAAAGATGAGGACAAACATACCTATGGCCAAGGAAAGATGCCAAGACTTGACCCAAGTACTCCAATACTAGTCCCAGTTCGCTACCCCAGATGTCAGTACAAATTGTTCAAGACACTTTTGTAGGTGAATTTGATAGGTCATCGATTCATGTTGCAGACGCAATATAGCAAACTGCTGCACAGTTATTAGCTCAGCATAGAGCACCTAACCCGAATGCCGATCGTATTCGCCGTAATTTAATCTTTCTGTGTATCCAAATACCGCAAGCGTGCATAATTGTGTGTAATAATATCCAAATCTAATAAATCCGAGAAAATAGAAAACGTTGCTCTATTAATGACTATTTGACTCTATCGAAGATGAATATGGAAACTAGAATTTCGAATATTTAAACTAGTATTACTGGATAAACATGGACATTTTTTTCAGTTTGTAAAAATTCATGGTGTGATGCATATTATCAATACCTTTAAAACATTCGTAATTTTTCTCGAAAGCGATTCCCAATTTCTTTATTTTATATAGAAAAATATATTTTTGTATCATTTTTTAATTTCGCGCATAATTCTGAAAATCCATATTAAAGTTTTCTATATTCAAAATTAATAGTTTCTGAGTTACTTTGTTTTTTAACTTTCACAAGTATTTAAAAAAATGTGTACATTTTTATCAAGGTAAATACACACACCATGGGCTCTTTAGATATTCAACAGTTACTTAAATTGTATATAGGGTATCTAGGATTTAGTTATAAATAAACAACTTTTAAAATGCATAAGTTTTTTTTGTTAACGGAATACCCTGTATATGTATGGCATATTATAAATTTTGCATTGTTTCCGTACTATCGATAATTCCTCAAATATTAGCAATCCTCTAGTCTTCAGCCAAATTTCGTTGTATTTTTCCAATTTGCACAGTAACATTTAAATAGACCTACAGCATAGCTCTATTCTAGATCCATATCACCAGATCGTACGGATTCAGAGCGTATCCTGCTCTAGATCTATATAGTCCTATTTTAAATATATACCACAGATCTAAGTTGATCAGGTTTCATCGTATACAGATGAGTTCAAGGCAAGCATATTTACTTTTTCTACAACTGTACGGTATACTAAAATTTAATTTATCTCGTAAATCTCATAAGAGTGAAGTAAAAATTATGCGAAAATTATTTATCATTACAAGAAACCTACTCGTGTTGAGTTTATTACTGTGATGTCAACTAAATTTCAGGTCATACTTTGAAAATTATAAAAAAAAATATCATGTGCAGCACAGTACACGTGATAGAAGTGAATACTTTTTTAGAATAGAGAATGAGAGAGATTAAGAGTGAGAGATTGGAAGAGAGAGAGAGATGGAGAGAGAGAAGGGGAGAGGGATAATTTCAAAAGAAATATAATAATATAAAATTTGTGTAAAAAATATTCGGTTTATTCATTATCTACACTATCATCGGCTGGTGGTTCAATTGGTAATACTGATATGATTGGTTTGTGATAACTAAAATATGAAATATATGTTCGTGATTCGATATTTTCTAGATAACGTGTAAAAATTGCATCTATTGTTGTTCCAGATTTTGTTGTTGATTCTTTGGGATTGTTATTTATAAGCAGACCAAATGTTTCTCGAAGAAAGTTAATCAACGTCAAACAATCATTGGATCCGAGATTTACATTGAAATCTCCCCCGAGAATCAAAGGGATTTTGTCTTCGCCTCTTCCAAGTGCATTTGCACCTGTGTGGCTGTAAACCAGTAGGAAGCGGTGAATGAAATATATTATATCTTCTAGATTTTAACAAGTCAAACGGTTCAAGGATATTATCAAATAATCACAGAACACAGATGTAAATAATGTAAATAATTAATAATAATTAATTAATGAAAAACACAATGATAAATATTTGGAACACACGCGTGCTGCTTCAGGTGTTAATATATAGCGTCTGGACGCGTACATCTATAACGCGCGCATGCACGACAATAGGGAGGCACGGATAGCCTAAACTGATATATATATATATATATATATATATATATATATATATATATATATATATATATATATATATATATATATATATATATATATATATATATGATGTACAGCTCTCTTTCTCTTTCTCTCTATGTTATATATCTGTGTACTCTGTCTTGTAACGAAGCCTGTGTTTTAGGTATACCAAATTTATAGCTTTCTTTCTCCTTCTCTCTAAGTTATATCTTTTTTCTCTCTCGTGTAACGAAATCTGGAAACGTTACATTTTTTCCAATTCACTCTCCATTCTCGTCAAATATCAGAACGCCGCCAAAGAAATATTCACTTCAAAAACACCTTATGCCTCTTATGCTTCTTATTCTTTAGAGCACTGTCCATCTTCCCATGTCTCATCCTGTATATACTCCACACAAACGTGTGCTGTCGACAAAGAGATCTTTCGGTCACGCCTAAGGCCGTTTTATTGTAATTAGAAAGGTAAATGATAAGCCAAGTTTATCGGCCTCGTTAATGGCACAGTCAAGGTTGGGTTTGTTTATGCAAATATATTTTACTCGATGCAGGTTCTGGATAAACTGATAGTGTTATGAGAAGGACTATTCATATAACGAACTTGTTTGAAAATACTCGTATAATAGAAAAGATTTGTGCAAGACTGGGTATACAGTATAAATAAATATTGTTGTATTCAATTGTTTTATATTGTATTATATAAAATACTGTAATAAATTATTTTATATAGAAGAAAATAAAAGTAACGAAAAGAAAAGAATTGAAACTGAAAGGAGAAAGAAAATGCAAGAAAAGGAGAAATGAAAGAAAATAGAAATGAAATTAAATGAAAAGAAACATAGGAAAATAAATATCGATCGATAAGATATAGGGTGTCTCAGTTGGAACTATAGGATTTCAATTACGCGCCATTTGTGTTCTCTCAAAGATAGAGCGTCAATCATTAACGACTGTTATTTACGAACCATACGACGTCAAAATGCTTCGATTAACATTTCAACAACGAATAGTTTGTGTATAAGTGTTTTATGAAAGTGAGAGATTATTGACAGTTGCATTAAGAAAAATTCGCACAAAATTAGGACAAAATGAAGCACCTACACAGTTAACAGTTTGTAACTTAATCAAGAAATTTGAAGA
The DNA here is from genome assembly GCA_037954035.1 of Rosalia funebris. Lineage (NCBI taxonomy): Eukaryota > Metazoa > Arthropoda > Insecta > Coleoptera > Cerambycidae > Rosalia > Rosalia funebris. The sequence goes on from JAZFAV010000015.1 coordinate 42,344,619, forward strand.
GGCGGGTTCTGTTATTGATAAAGCAACACCAATACGTCTCTGTTGTGGTTGGTCTAATGAAAATGTTGCTACAGTAAGAGAAAGTGTACGGAAGTATCCAAATACATCGATTCGACGTTGTGGACAACAATTGATCCTGTCAAGAGCCACCACAAATTTTGTATGCTGCAGCAATATTTTCATCTGACCGACCACGACGAGGACGTACTGGTCTTGCCTTATCAATAACAAAACCCATCTCTTCAAATTTCTTGGTTAAATTACGAACTGTTAACTCTGTAGGCGTTTCATTTTATCCTAATTTTGTGCGACTTTTTCTTAATGGAGCTGTGAATAATCGCTCACTTTCATAAAACAGTTGTACACAGACTATTCGTTGTTGAACTGTTAATCGCAGCATGTCGACGTAGGTATGATTTGTAGATTACAGTCGTTAAATATTGACACCCTATTGTTGACAGAACACAAATGGCGCGCAATTCAAATCTTATAGTTACAACTGAGACACCCTATATAATGCACCCAAAGGGATTAGATCAGGTGATCTAGACGATTGTTCAATGGGCCTCCCTTTTCCAACCTTCCAACCTGTCTATTGGAAAATATTTCAATTAGAAACCAACGAATAGTAACTGCATGGGGATGGGGGTTCCATCTTTTTGAAACCAAACTAACTCGTGACTTGGGAAAGCACATATGTGAAGCAGAAGGAAGTGAGAATTGGAAAAACTTTAATAAGTAGACAAGTAGCACGGTTTGAAAATTTTAACTTCGAATCTTCTTTCGTAAGGTGGCGGTATACATTCAAAGTATTTGTTTGCCAAAGCCATAGGCTTTTCCTAATAGTTTATAAATTTATTAACTGTTCCGAATTAGCGTGTGACCTAGCAATAGCGTTTCCACTAGCCATGCCAACTGGTGGGTGTACATTCAAAGTATTTGTTTGCCAAAGCCATAGGCTTTTCCTAACAGTTTATAAATTTATTAACTGTTCCGAATTAGCGTGTGACCTAGCAATAGCGTTTTAACTAGCCATGCCAACTGGTGGGTTTACTGCATAGGCTGTGATACATAGTTTCAAAAAATACCCCATTTTTTAATGTTCAACTGTCTTTTCTCAGCCCTGAGTTATATTTTTAAAAACCACAAGTTGTGAATTTGTATTTTATATAGTTACACAGACAGTGTAAGTTTGTTGTGATGACTTCAGTTTTCAAAACATCAGTTTTGAAAATTCTCTACTGAAAATCAAAAAATTTAACTTTTCAGGAGAAAGGTTTTTCTGAGAAAGTTCATATTTACTCTGCTTTTATATCCGGTTTTGATCAAAACCTAAATAAAACCATCGATATTATTAGTCCCTCATAAATAGCGCTTATCATGTTTATAGACCTAAAAACACTCATAGGGAACCCCATCTTACCCATTCGTGGGGTCCCCAATGGTTAAGTTGCTCAGATCATTTTACGGTATTACTTTCTTATATCTACTTATCCGTCAGTATATATTATGATTTTCACGTGTAGGCTCTATTTGTGTTCTAAAAATGATGTTTTTTACAATGCTAAAAAATTTACAAGGATAAGAAAATATTCACGAAAAGGAAAGGCTGGAAATGGAAGAAGATATCAGAAGTTTCACAAGAGAATGTAAACGACTAGTAAAACTTTAACTTCTTCAAATGAGTCTGATCTGGAGTTCTTCCATTCCCCTTTAGAGACTTTAATCAATCTAATTTTGGTCAATCACTTATGACTAAAAATAAGTCATTTCCAAAAAAATATTTCGAGCACTTTTAGTGCTCAAATTTTTATGGGACCAACACCAATCAATCAAGCAATCGTTCTAGTTTTAGGAAAAACCAAAAAACCCATTTTTTAAATGGGGTTTTAAAAATATATTTATTTAACTCTAAGAACTCTTCTTTCATTGTTATTATTTTTCGTATCGAAAAGTTTTATAATTCTCTACATTACCTCACGTTACAAACTGCCCTTTGTCCAATGAACAGCGCCACAAAGTATCTTCTACCTATAATTGTCCATAACTAAACACTAACCAGTCCGACTCGTTATCCACTTAAAACCCATAAATTATTAATTAAAGAAAATATTTCACGCCCATAAATTAATGTAATCGATCCCCCGTCAGGACTGCATCGGAAGTTTTGTAAAAGCGCCAAGAGATTTGTAGTAACGTGGCGACAAATTAGAGGCTGCTCAGGTGTTCCGTCTTAATCATCCATTTGCATTTACCATAATTTAATTTAACTAAGGCATTTTTTAGAACTTAATCAGGCGGAGTAGCTCCGCCGATTGATGGGCAGATTAGGCAGGGCCGTCTGCAGGAATAACGCAGGACAGAATTAATGACGGAAATATGTAAATTTTAATTAAATATCTCGTTAGGTAGATTTGATGTAGTTGAATTCTAGGGCGGGTTTCTTTGAATTAAAGGGCTACTAATGACAACACGGTATAGTAACAGTGTGCCTCTAATTCGATAACAGATACATTTGGAATAATTCATTTTGGTATGTGGGTATCGTTAATTTTTGTGTCCCATCAAATGCGGTAGATAATATTCAAACTATACAACGCCAGTGGTCAATACCGACTTGCAATTGTGAAGGCTTCTGTAGAAAATTAAATTACAACAAAGTTATTAAATAATTTAATTGTTAACAAGTTATAACTCAAAAATGTTGAAAAGTGTTAAATTAATAGTACAATTAGTATTATCAGTAAAATTAAGAACATTTTAGTTTATATTAAATTAATACTTGGTGCACAAGAATTGACATTTGATGATATAGCAAAAACAAATGTATATATATATATATATATATATATATATATATATATATATATATATATATATATATATAAATATAAATGTATATATATATATATATATATATATATATATATATATATATATATATATATATATAAATATAAATGTATATATATATATATATATATATATATATATATATATATATATATATATATATATATATATATATATATATATAATTTATAACACAAAGTTTTGAGATGGTAGTTTTATAAACTGTCGTGAGATGGAGTTCTGTTTATACTCCAATCCATCTGTAACTTCCTTAAACATTAAGGATAAAACAAATTAAGCCAAAACAGCTATTACCCCGGCTATACACCGTCGGCGAGCGCTGAATTACATGGCGAAATGTGCCGTATTTTGTTCTAACATAGAACTAAAAGTACAATGATTTGGATTGCTCGAAAATCACAAGGAAGATGCAAAGCGTCCTCTATCTTCGGATACCGCTAACTACAGACCATCATTATAGATGGCAAAGTTTTATTTTAATTTTTATTGTTTCCGAAACTACCGAGAGATGGCGCATGGTTTACGTTCTACAGTTCTACTACTGTAGAACGTAACGGTGTCTATGAGATATGAAGCCTCGTTTGTCAAAGACATACTCGCTTACACTACACTGACGAGACCCAAGATAAGGTCGAAACCCGTCTGTAGTTAGCGGTATCCGGAGATAGAGGATGCTTTACTTCTTCCTTGTGATTTTCGAGCAATCCAAATCATTGGATTGTTAGTTTTATGTTAGAACAAAATACAGAAAATTTCGCCATGTAATTCAGCGCCCGTCGACGGCATATAGCCGGAGGAATAGCTGTTTTGGCTTAATTTGTTTTATCCTTAATGTTTAACGAATTTACAGACGGATTGAAGTATAAACAAAACTCCATCTCACAACAGTTTATAAAATATATAAGGCTATTGCTCTTTACCTCCTCATAGCTGCTCTAGCAGACTTAGATGGGACTCTTTAAGGGTGTGTTATTTCTTCTCCGGTTACTTAGCCCCAATCGCAATAGATAAAAATATGTACATAGCACTGGTGAGACAAGAACTAATAACGGTAGTCAAAGTAGGCCTCCTTTGGCCTTGGCTCAATGCGTTCCGCTGAAGACTGACTTTCCATGTGTGATTGCTTTTTTTATTTTGTGAGTTGTAAAGGTGCATTAAGAATTTTCAGTTTATCGACCCGTATCAAGCCCATATTCTGTCTATTGATGTATTGAGTCGTTCTACATGTGTTAACTGAATAAGTCTACATTCTTCTTAACATAGAATGACTCTGAGTAGTACCAAATCGTTTTGTACTAATACCGTTCCTAATTGATGATCCTAGCTTCGAACCTATCTTTTCTAGCATCAACATTTTGTGCTGTTATGGTCTGTGAATGCATGTTTGATCTCTGTCTCTTTTTGTGTCAATGTTCAAACAAAAGACAATGTTGTGTCTTTCATTCAAACCAACAAAAACACCAATATTCTAATTACCCTATTACTAATTAATTATTAAGTGACACCACACCTACTATAGAGCACTGATTCTATACTGTGCTCCTTGGAACGTTGGAATTATTGTAATTGTTCTAATATTACAGCATTGCCTTACTTTCATTTTTGTTTAGGTACACCTTTGACATATATTTTAAATATCTTTTGCTCTGCTGTATCTCTTATCCTGGCCCTAAACAATGTCAGTGCTGTCAGATTGATTACATTACGAAGGACTCGGGACCTTGATCATATACAGAGAACGGGTAATGGTAGGAATATGAAAAACACCACGGAATAGAAACCAACTGAGACACAATCTAGAGGAAGACGGAAGACCAGAAAAGTGATGGATAATATGTGTTGAAAAAGACTTAAAGCAACATGAAGCAAGTAGCCAGAAATATAATGGTGCGGAAAGGGAATGGTGTAGGATTATCGATATTAAAACCCCAATAGGGGTGGTAAACCTGGAGGAAAAAAGATGAAGACGATTCAATTTATGAATCGATGTTTTTTAGTAGATGAATCGACCTATTTAGTAAATAATTGAAATCAACCTTAGGCGATATATGACCACTTTTACTGTATTGGGTTAGGTGTTGTATCTTAAGTAGAATTAGTAAAGATATTTCATTATATGCAAGAAAAATTATATATAAGTCAATTATACTACCCCATTTTATGTACTGTGCGACATTATTGTATTCTGTCAATATTACAAAGTTAAATGAGCTTCAAATTGAGCAAAACAAATGTCTAAGAGTAATATTAAGATGTAGCATGTATACCCTAGTATCTGTAATGTATGAAACGTTGAGGCTCAACAATCTTAAAACTATATCGTATGTCCAATGTATGGTGTTTATATACAAGATGATCCATAAACTTGTCCCTGATTATCTAAGTGGAATAATACGTTTCGTTTCGGAGGTGCATGACTACGATACCAGGCAGAGAGAGGATCTATATGTGATCCCTGCAAGAACATTGAGCGCACAAAAGTCAATAACAAATGGTGCAATGATTGATTTTAATAAACTGCCCAAATATATAACTGATTGTGATACTTTAAATAAATTTAAAACAGCTTTGTACAAATTTATTAGTTATTCTGATATTAATTAACAAAATGTTTATTACTTATTTAAGTTAGTGATAAATCACAATTTTTACAAAAAATAGTAACTGTTGTAATTTGGTTGTACTAGTATTATTATACTAAATAAAGGTCTTATTATTATATTATATATACATAAATATTTAACACTTGACTGATTAGTTCAATAGTAGAATTTCTTTCTATTGAGAATGTGTAAGATGGTCAGAAAGTGGGGGCAGCTGATCTACAGCGCGAGTAGTGGCAAAATTCGGAAACATTTGTAGGTAAATTTACACTGATTATACTGGGTTATACACGTGGTTGTATAGAAACATTATTAAAAATCAATAAATAATGTCAAAACAGAGCTCTAAGGTAGTGTGTTGTGTGGTTGGTTGCAAAAACAATTATGGTAATTCTCCAAAGTGTCATTTTTACGTTTTTCCTTCTGTGCCACATAAGAAACCTCAGCGAGAAAAGTTGATAACTGCGGTCAATAGGAAAAGGTAACCTACAAATCTTGCAGTTACTGCAGTCAGTGTTAAGATAATGTATCACCGCATAAATGCGTTTACATTTGTGGCCTTGTTTAGACACACAAGTACAATTCGCTTGTACAACGTTTCGATCATTAATTATCTATATAAAATGAAATAAACAATCAGTTATATGCTAATTGATAGCCGCATAAAATGATGAGAAAACATATTTCGTACTTACAAGAAGGTCAACTTGATAGGGTGGTGAAGTTACAGACGTTTGTCGGATGACATAACCTCTAATCATACCTAGGTCCAACTCAGGTGATTGTCATTCTTCTATTCTCACGACATGAGAGTTTGCAACGGCGACTTGTGTGACTAACGGCTCCAAATCCTGATCTCAATATTCTCTCCATATTTTATTATTTTCTTATGTAAATCTATGACTATGATAATCTGTGGTGATGACCACTTCTTTGTATTCCCTAATCTTTGTTTTATTTATTTATTGCACTTACATTTTCCTCACAACTGCACTATTAATTACATGTTTAGATTTTGCACGACCGATTTTGCATTTACAGCAATGGTAAACAACATAACAGTACCCTTCGTTGAGGACTGCATTGTCCGCTAGTAGCGCTAGAAGCTATCTCGCTCATACTCAATAGTGAACTTGATTATTTCCCAAATGATGCCAATATGTTATAGAAATGCCTACACAATATTTCGTCAATAGTTTCATATAAAACACGTTTCATCCATGTATATAAATCACATTTCTTTTTCTAAGCAAAATACGTGGATTTTAAAATATTCAGGTTACATATCGGGTTATTTGTCATTTTTCAGGATGTCCCACAATGTCGTCGGTTAAATAGCTCAATTGTTTGAAAATATAACAAGATTAACCAAAAACTATTCTTTGTTCTATAAAAAAACCTTCTAATTTGTTTGTATAATCAATAAAAAAAATTTGTAGCCTTGCAGAGAAGTCTAATTTATAAATTATATTTTTTCTATGAAAAATTGTAATTAAAATATTAAACGGGGATTCAATTTCAACACAAAAAAATAGAAGTGCAACTTGAACACCCAAAAGTTGGTGTTTTTTTAAAGGTTGAAAAGAGAAGAAGGTTCTAAGGTGGCAATCAGCAAGGTTGTTTTAATTAGCAAAAATTTTAAATAATTTTTTATACATCTTTCATCCAAAAATTTGACAAGATATTGACCGTAAAAGAGATTCCGGAATAACCTGTATAAATTAAATTCAACATGAACGGCAGTCTTTAAATAAATGAATTCGGCTCCATTAAAACATGTAAGGAAATCGAAAAGTAATAAACCATCGGTGCAGGTCGATAAAATTTTATCCTCCATGTCACAGCGAAATTTAAAACGCCTGTCGCCTATAATTGGCCCATAATTGCACGTCTTAGAATTCCCATATCTTCACAGGTGAAAGCGCGGCCTTTACGATTATATTCGTTCTCTAATAACATCGAATTTAACTCGCAAAATTTTATGAACCTCCTACCTTAATTCCCTTGCTTAACGCATGCTCGTAAGCCTGATTTGCGTCATAGTCGTTTCAAATTAGACAATTTTATTGCTGTTATTAGAAATCTGGAAACTGCATTTCGAATAGTACCATTTTACGAGGCAGCAAATTTAAAACTAGATTAAATGATGTCTGGCGTCAATCTATATATATATATATATATATATATATATATATATATATATATATATATATATATATATATATATATATATATATATATATATATATATATATATATATATATATATATATATAGATTGACGCCAGACATCATTTAATCTAGTTTTAAATTTGCTGCCTCGTAAAATGGTACTATTCGAAATGCAGTTTCCAGATTTCTAATAACAGCAATAAAATTGTCTAATTTGAAACGACTATGACGCAAATCAGGCTTACGAGCATGCGTTAAGCAAGGGAATTAAGGTAGGAGGTTCATAAAATTTTGCGAGTTAAATTCGATGTTATTGAATTCCTTATAAGAAACATGAGTATTTGACGTAGATAAATCAATTGAATCAATTTTATTAAGCGTTTTTTGATATTCACAATACTTGTAAACAGTGGCGAAGCGTCGATTTAAGCTGAGGGTAGGCTATCCTGAATTAGACGAGGGAGGAGGGCTGCTTATTTTTAATGCAATATATATATATATATATATATATATATATATATATATATATATATATATATATATATATATATATATATATATATATATGTATATATATATATATATATATATATATATATATATATATATATATATATATATTCAATAGTTGAATCGCAAAAACAACTTACCTACATTTTTTTGTACATCAATTCCATTCGCCGCGTTTCCTTTTGTGCAAAAACATCTATAGTTCTTGAAATAAATTGGTAGATTTAATTTTCCAATTTATCTTTTAAATATAAATTATGAAAATAACCACTCTTATTAATTAAAAAGTCTACTAAACCGGCAGTGTCTAGGGCCGTCATTATTCTTAAAAATAACACTAATCACTACGACTAAGGACAGGTCTGTTGAATTGTTACTTTTACTTGCGCTTTATTTTTACTTGTTTCTTAAACGAAACTCTTGAATGCAGACTAAACAAAATATATTTATTTTCTATACAACTACTACTATCGAATGCAATCACAGAACATACACACTGATACATGGCTCCATAGATCATAGACTTAAAAAACTGAACTTTACTGAACTGAGCCAACCAGATATTACTTCTTCTAACAAGATCAATATTATAGCCACTGTATTACGCAAAGTCATCGATCAGGCTAGCTAAATTGCCTATAATTCTAGCGTATTTCCCTCTTCTCCCCGCCCCCGCCGCGCACCGCGGATCCAAGATGGATAAAATCCAAGTCGGTAAAGAGTCAGCCCAAATTCTCAGTGCGCAGGCCTGACAAGGCTTGCGCATTGCCGGTTGCCGGCACGCTGGCGCTTCAGTTTAAATGGAAATAGGAATGATATGATGATATGATGAGAAAATGTTTATCGTTCTGGCAAAGGTATGTGGCAATATAAAAACGGACTCTACAATCTAAAATATATAGGGTAGGCTGCGCCTTACAGTCTTAATTGACGCTTCGCCACTGCTTGTAAACAACTTTGTTAAATAAAAATTGATGATCTTTAGTGATGATAATTTATGGGTTTGAAGAACACCAGCCACATTTTGAAGATTCAAACAGTCGCTACCGTTTGTATGGTTTGTTCCAAGTTATTGTTTAGGTAACTTTTAAGCTAGAACAAAAAATTAAAACAATAAACGACTATATAGTGTATCCCATCATCATTGGATATATAGGACTCATTAGGTATATAGGATATATAGAACTATAAGAGATAAAGAATCGGTTAAATTAGCAAAGCTGGAGTAAATATAATGCTTACCTTGAATTAATCGAGAAACCAAAGCTAACTATGATTGTTCTCCAGTTGCAAACAAAAAGAAATTTCGTATATGCATTAGTTTTTACCAAATATCTCAAGAAGGATTAATTATACGAAGACAGAACTTTAACCTTCTGAAGACACCTTTTTAAAAGACCTTTTAACAATGTCAGTATATTCTTCCTGAATTTTTACACATTTGAAATCTTTATTGAATTCTCTTTCTAGTAATGTATGACACTAATACTTTATGGAGTTATGTCGTAAGATGATATAGTTCTCTAGGTTGTTATAGTTTCTAATATGTCAATAGTGAAGATCGAATTTCGGACACGCTGTATTTATGAAAACTATTTTCGAGGAGTCTGAGTTTGGTTTAAGAATTTTTATATGCTATGTTGTTGAAAATATACTCCTAAAGACTACCTTTTGGGAAAAAAAATAAATAAATCGAATATTTGAATACGCGTCATTTACTAATGGCTATAGATAAAGTGACAGCCTTTTATAAAATGACTGTTATACATGATCTCTTAGTCAATGACCGTCTATGGCTACTACTGCAAGAGAAAGCATCTAACTACTAGCACAAAACAGTACTTTTATTAGTTTTTCCATTTATTTCATACTTGATGTTTAATATGGAACTTTAAAAAATGAATACTTCAAAAAAATTGTTGCTACAGCTACTTGTGAAATACTGATTTGGTAACAACGATTAAGGCCCAATGCGCCGACGCCGACGCTGAGGTTTGATTGGATCGTGATGATTGAGTTTTCTGAATTCTGAATGTATAGGACTAATATCTTGGCACGCGTTTATTATTTCATATCTCAACTCTGCCAGAATCTTAGCCTTATCTTCTCCTGGAAGCCAGAAAAATGTTTAATCTCGCCCCAAAGAAAGAAGTGACTTGTGGCCAGGTTGGGAGGTTTCGTTGGCCACTAGATGATTCCCCATTCACTTAATGAATAGTTTGGCAAGGCATTGTTCACGTATTATTGAAACGACATCTGATTAAATCTTAGCCTAGTTTCCTGATCAATTTGCTGCTGAAAAAGATCAAAGTACCCAGGATTAGTCAATGTGCTTTCAATAAAAAATGCCGATCTTATCATCCACCATAATCTACGTTGTGGGAATATTATAATATTCATCTCTGTCTCTCTTCTCTCATTTTTCGCTGTCTTTTACAGTGTTTACAAAACCCATTAGTCTGATATTATTCGCAGGAAATATCTCATGAAAATGTTCTGACTTTGTGCGATCAGTAACCATTTTTCTTAAAAACCCGTTTTATCATCATTTGAATCTACGTCAACAGTTGCTTTAGAGCAGTGATGCGCAGACAATTTTCATTTCGCACCCCCCATTTTGTGTAAAACTTTCATGCAACCCCCAGAGGGGTTGCGACCTACAGTTTGCGCACCACTGCTTTAGAGGAAAATGTGAGCCTATCATTAACAGTAGCCAGGATGTCCCTCATGCGCACCTCATTTACTGGGACGGTTTTTTCCATGTTTTACAGTTTTGATAATTTTCAATGGATTGTTGTATGCGGAGAGAAATAAATGCCTATATGGAAATATATCACTGAAAATGATTCTTTAGTTTAGATTGAAGTCTTTAATTTCGCTCGTTGATCTATTTGCAAAACACCCCTTTAAAATTTGCACCCTTTCGGCAATCTCGTAAGTATTACATGTAAGATACACAAAGTTATAATACGCTTTTCGTTTCGAAATTAATGAAAGACTTATAAGATTTATAATCCACCTCGTGTCGCTCGTTGTACGAGGGTGGATCAAATATAAACGAGCCTTTTTAAATTTCGCGCCGGATAGTTGTTCAAGGTGAATACGGGCATTAGGAGCTTGAAGTGGGGATATTAGGTGGCACGGGACGACGCGTCATATTGCTGTATTTGTTTAATTAGTAGCAATCACAATGAGTGAGAAGAAGGTACAATAGCAGCGTTGCGCAACGAATTATTATTATGTTTGTTATACACGCGAAAACGTGAAACCAGCTTGAAATTCTGCGCAGATTGCAAGCACAGTTTGGGAATGACACGCTTTCGTGGTCATGTGTAAAAGTTTGGTACAAAGAATGTAACAGAGGGCGTAACCGTGTCGAAAATGTAAATCATCCTCGTCGTCCGCGCACCATGATTTCGCCGGTTAACATTGCACGCGTTAGAAACTATATTGAAGGGAACCACCACACCACGGTGCTTCAGATATTTGTTGAACTCGGCATCAGCTATGGGAGTGTCCACACAATCATAACAAAAGACTTAGGATTCCGAAAAATTTCAGCTCGTTGGGTCCCAAAGCGCAACTTTGGGTGAAGATCAAAAAGCTGCTCGAGTTCGCATCTCTCAGACGCTTCTCACTCGATTTAGAGAGGAAGGTGAAGATTTTTTGCGCAAAATTGTAACCTGCGATGAGACGTGGGTAGACCATTACACTCCAACATCAAAACGAGCAAGCATGGAGTGGCGTCGCAAAGATGAATCAAGCCCAGTGAAGCTGAAAACACGTCTGTCTGCAGGCAAAGTTTTGGCCACGGTTTTCTGGGACTGGAGAGGGGTGCTGTTGGCCGATTTTTTGCATGAGCGAAGAACCGTTAACACAGCCTACTACTGTAACCTCCTCAATCATGTAAAACTTGCTTATCGCCGAAAAAGGAGGACATACCCCATTCGTGACGTGTTACTCTTGCACGATAACGCTAGGCCTCATACCGCAGCTTTAACGCAGGCCAAAATCGGTAAAATGCACTGGACTCAGCTGGAACACCCTCCATATAGCCCAGATTTGTCCCCTTGTGATTTCCGCATATTTGGGCCTCTCAAAGAGCCACTAGGAGGCGAGCGATTTCAGACCGATGAACAGGTGCTGTTGGTCGATTTTTTACATGAGCGAAGAACCATTAACGCAACCTACTACTGCAACCTCCTCAATCAGGTAAAACTTGCTTATCACCGAAAAACGAATGGGGTGAGTCCTCCGCACCCCATTCGTGACGTGTTACTCTTGCACGATAACGCTAGGCCTCATACCGCAGCTTTAACGCAGGCCAAAATCGGTGAGATGCACTGGACTCAGCTGGAACACCCTCCATATAGCCCAGATTTGTCCCCTTGTGATTTCCGCATATTTGGGCCTCTCAAAGAGCCACTAGGAGGCGAGCGATTTCAGACCGATGAACAGGTGGAAGCGTTTGTGCGCACCTGGTTAGACACCGGCCCTGCTTCTTTTTATGAAAACGGGATGAAAGAACTACCAATCCGTTGGGAAAAATGTATAGACAAACAAGGGGGATATGTAGAAAAATAGAGAAATTTGTGTTTTTGTGAAGCTTTTCAAAATAAATGTTTGATGAACAAAGGCTCGTTTATATTTGATCCAGCCTCATAGTACGATTATTGATTACACGCTCCATTCCGGTTTCTTCTCATCTAGAGTTCACTCGTTAATTCCTCTCGATTCAAGAATCCACCTAGTAACCTGCCGCCCTCTGTATATCATACATTTCGTAAATTTAATAGTAAATACAAACACATAACGAATATTACTTATACTTATGATTATTTACTTAAAGCGATGGCAGTTATTTTTTTCGATTAATAAGTTGTATTAACCGGCACGTTTTATCACTCATAATGTCATAATTCATAATTATATTACAATTTTGCTCTTATTATCCCCACTTATGTCCTCCCTTTAACCACAAGTCAAAGTTAACATATGCTGGGACTGTGTTAATTTTCGCAAACCCTCTGCTCTTAGTTTATCTTCGGTGTGACTGATCAAAGAAAACTCTCCAATCGAATAAAACGTTGATCAACGATAATTCGATTATCATACCACTACTAACGACACTTGGCAGTCTATCGGTTATCGAATCCATCATAATAGGATAATCAAACACATGGCGATTCGGCAGCGAAATATTTTAGATGGTAATTATTATCTCAATCAGAGCTATTACGTAATAGAAAGCGATGAATGGCATCCGATATATTTGCAATAAGGCCACGGGGAAGCGTAATGGTTATGTTATAACCAGTTTCATTTATTGAAATGTCAATTAATAAATTGGGAATGAGAAATGCTCGTTAGATATCTTGCGTATACATCGCACGAGTTATTTGAACACATTAACATATTTTTTTGGATAGCTCTCGTGCGCCCTGGGTCAGGCATGACCAGATATTTATCGTTCTTTTTTTTTTCTGCTAATGTTAATATAATAAATGGGTTGTTTATTGTGTCTATGACTGCAACCGTCTGCAATAAATATTGGACAATATTTCATCGATGATAAATCAATGGAAAAAATAACGCTTTATGTTATCTCAATCACAGTTTTTATTGTTTTACTAACTACTGTTAACGATATTATAGTTTATTTCATCGCTATTTGTCAAATAAAAAATACTACTAATGGAAACGTGGCTTGTTTTTATGACTAGGCTCAGGTACTGTTCCGCTTACCGGCAAGATAAGAGAGTTTTTTATTTGGCAAATAGCAATTAAATGAATAGTACTTTTGATACTTTAACATACCGTCTTCCGGGTGATTTACATCACTTCCTAACAACTAAATATTGGCAATATATAGGGTATTTCAATACGGACGCTCGAAATTTGATAAGATATAGCGGCCATGTTGTCCAAGCAACATCTGTTAAATTTGTGGCGAATTATTCAGCAGTGTATGGCAAATAACCATCCAAGGTTGTAGCGTTCAATAACGTGTACGAATTATCAAATTTTTATTTTCAAAATCATTGCTCCGTTCGAAAAACGTTTCGAGCATTACGTGATTTTTATCCTCGCCACAACCGCCCCGCCGACGCTGAATCGACTATTCGACGTTTGGTGGCCAAATTCGAGTCAACCGGTTTGATAAATAATCAGCCAATACATCACCGAAACGCAAGGTTTGCTGAAAACATCGCTGCCGTGCGTGATGCTGTACGGGAAAACCGGGGGAAATAGACATTACGTACGAGCGATTTGAGGGAATGGTTATCTCGTGCAGCGGCGACAAGAACCGGCCACCGAGATCGTGCGATTTAACGCCTTTAGACTACTTCTTCCTTTGAGGTTATCTTAAATCGCAGGTCGATGTGAATAAACCACAAACAATTGATGCCCTTAAAGTCAACATAACGAACGTCATCCAGCAAATTCAGTCAGATTTATGCGACAAAGTCATCGAAAATTCACATGGAAATGTCATATTTCTTTATTGATAATCTATAAGATTACCAGTAGGTAGTGAATACTTCTGGATAATGTTGCGGAAGATACATTCATAAATATGGTCTTGAATTTATACGATGATATTCAGTGATGAATAAAAATTTGGTATGTGCGTTGAAGATCACCGTTGACGAATACGGAACAAAGAAGAGGCTTATTTATTTTCATAAGACTGTGAAAAAGGATTGTAGTTAAAAAAATTCCACAGTACATCATGTTTTGGGGTTGCAAGTCGGCGAGAGGCTTAAACACTTTAAAAGTTATAGATGGCGCTAGAATTGTCTACAAATATCGACATTTTTGAGAACTTTTATAACTTAAAATACGATTAAATATAAAATAAAATTCGGCTATGCAAAAACGTCTTCGGCTATGCAAAAACTTTTTGCGTGAGATTTCTCAATAAAAAAACATGACACTTAGCTTTTACAGGCACTGCCTAAAAAAATGATGTCAATATGATACTCAATTGATTTTTCAAAAATAAGAAGATAGATGCCACAATAAAAACAACATTTGAATAGATAACACTGACTTAGTTTTCCCCAAAACACTAAAACACTATATACTACGCTCGACGCTCGTTTCGCCAACAAAATTGGCATCATCTGGAGATGATTAAAACTATTTTAATCATCCGCAGGTGATGCCAACTTTGTTGGCGAAACGCGCGTCGAGCGTAGTATATAATGTTTTGGGGAAAAATAAGTCAATGTTCTCTTCACACCAAAGGTTCCGACCTATTCCGGCATTTAAATAAATATTTCAAGCAACATAATTACATAACGATGCTTTAATTTTCATTTCAACTACACTTGTTTATAACTTCGTATTCCACCCAGCACAGTATATTCAATCACCCAGTAAAAGATGATTTCAAAAAGATGATTTTTACGTATTTTCAAACAATGAAATACGTATTCGTATTTTATGGCTGCCGACTGCCGACACACACACAGAATAGATTGAGCAGAGCATAATATTAAATGATAATTGTGTTGTGTTAACAGTAAACATTAAACATAAACATGAATTTCTCTGTATAATAAAATTCTTCGACACATAAATTGCCTGATAATATGCGGATAAACCCTATGATGCTGACGATCATAAGCCACATCGGCATTCCTGACTAGCAAAATATTTACTCGATATTATCTAGTTAACATTTCATGTACTGCAGTTTATATTGCTAATCGATAAAGTTGACAATGTAATTACAAGGCTATAAACGATGGCAAACATTTATATTTCAGGAGCGAAAAAAATACTATACAGTATGTTCCAGCTCTTTCTAAAGCAAAATTAAAGGAAGGCATTTTCATAGGACCACAAAAAATTACAAAATTAATGCAAGGACCAACAGTTTGAAGAAGCATGACAGAAATTGAAAAAGAATCTTGGATATGCTTTAAAAATGTAACATTTTTTTTAGGAAAGTGGGTATAATCATCCGCAGTATGAGGAAACTGTCAACAAAATTATTTTTGTTGAATTTTGAGTTTAAACAACTTGGTTGTAATTTGAGCATAAACATTCATTTTATGCATGCTCATCTGGACTACTTTCCAGAAAATCTTGATGCTGTTAGTGAGGTGCAAGGTGAAAGGTTCCATCAAGAAATAAAGGAGATGGAAAGGAGGTACCAGACTCGATGGGATGTGGCGATGATGGCAGATTGCTGCTGGATGCTGAAAAGAGAACATCCAACGAATGATTACACAAGAAAAACTACAAAACGAAGATTTTGCTAAAATGGGAGAGATTTTCAAAGGAAAAAGGAAATTAGAGACTCAAAACTATTTATGCTTTTGCTTTTTACAATGTTTTTTAATATTTATTAAAATATAATTTTTCCTTTAGCTCTTAATTTATTGATTATTCAGTTGATCAAAAATCTTATGTGAGGGGCAAAAAAAGGTAGATATGAAATCAGCGTAAGTAACTCATTTGTAATTGCTTATCAAACCCAAATCAGCTTTCAAAATGTCAAAATTTGTAGGCCAGTGTTATTAGCGACTTAAAAAGCACTTTCGCAGCAAAATTATTTTATTCAAAATTATTATTATCATCATACATTAAACTTCATATTATCCACTTCACTGCATACATACATAGTAACTAAATCCCGATTACAAACCGAATAATATAGATGCAGCCGTATTATAACTCAAAATATTATAGCCTTTCAAAGCACCGTAGCTCCGCCTAACGAATTCTGAATAGAAATTAAACGGTAGCTTTTATGACGGGCTTTAAAACAGGTAGAGAAGTCGGAACATCATTGTTATTGAAAGCCCACATTCCTCAGGATGTTATTAAGGAACTATAAAACTTGAAAGTTTACTGAAACTTTTCCAATACATTGTCGGCCGAGACAGTCGATCGATTATGATACAATGTTCGCCTTTGTAGACACCAGGATTTATTATTTGGACGAACAAATACGTTGTTAATGATTGCAATGTCACAACAATTCCATGATGTTAAACAGTCTTTTAGAACTAATTGCAAGTGAAAATTAATGCAATAATTGAATACCTGCCCGGAAGAACGAATTTTGAGAATTGGTGTTCTCGGCGGGATAACGTTGTAAATGCTTATAGAAATATAGTCACGCATTTAAACCGAGATAATATATTTTAAATGTGGAGGGGGTGACGAGGTAATTTTTGACTCTCAGTGGAAGAAGGTTGTAACTGTTGTTTCATGGCGGAGCTCGAGCGTGTTGTTGTGACTGCACGTGGTACAAATTGGCTAAATAAAGGCAAAAAACGCAAAGTTAACTTTATCAAAGAAAGATATTGAGACAATCGGGAAATGCTTACATAAACCGAAAAGAACAAAACATACCCGTCAAAGCAGAGCCTGAACCTGTAAGTGGAATAACGTTGTAACTACCTATTTGTTGTTTACACTCTTGCATCTATTGTAGGAAAGAATTTATCGTTGCAACAGAGCTGGCTGTTCGCAGATTTCTTTTGATGAAAAAAGGAATTTATTTACCAAATTCTATAAGTTGACTCATTCTGAACAAAATGCTTTTTTGGCTCAGTCTCGTATTGAATTATGCGACATAAAGAGACACACAGCACCTGAGGATATAAGCCGTAGACACTGCACTTTTAAGTATTTTATTACATGCAGTAGCAATGAAAGGATACTTATCTGCCAGAAAATGTTGTGTTCTGTCTTTAGAGTAACACCCCGAAGAATTCAGGTGATTCAAGAAAAGCTGAAAAACAATAAAAGCACGGATGACAGGCGTGGTAAGCATCTGAACCGGCCGCATAGAATTCAAGATAACATATTAGCCCTTATGAAGGATCATATAAAATCGTTTCCGGCACAAGAAAGGCACTATAGTCGTTCCAATAATAGCAAATTATGCTTGTCATCAGATCTGAACGTCCAAGAAATGTTTAAACTGTTTCAGGAAGCACATCCAACTATAAGGGTAAAATTCCATACTTATCGAGAAACTTTTAAGTCAGAGTTTAATCTACGTTTTAGAGTACCTCGATCAGATACGTGCGCAAAATGTGACTTATTTTATTGTCAGTTAGTGACAGCAGACACTGAAGAAGAAGCAACCAAAATCAGACAACAAAGCGAACTACACCATCGAAAGTCTGAAAAAGCTTACAAAACCCTTGCTGATGACACAGAAAGGGCAAAGAATGATCCGAATTTAATAGTTTTATGCGTAGACCTTCAGCAGGTACTATTTTCTCCAATATTCACACATAGCAATGTATTTTTATCATCTAGACTACTTAATGACGCTTGACCATTTATTGACAACGCATTTTTAACAGTAAAATGTACAATATGCAATTCATTTATGCGCTTACCTGTCATGATGGTCTTCTCGCCTAGTTTTGCAAGTACCTCACCTGAGTGATGGAAAAACACAGAAAATCCTTGCATTTTTCTTACTGACAGTAGATTTAATGGAACCCCTTGAGCATATAGAACGTTGCAAATAACTCCCACATGGCCCATATTGGTCATAACTTCAATGTTGCCCACATGTGTTGCCCAAATACACACTTCCTTTTTCGGAACTGAAATTTTAATGGGGTCCTTCAATTGCTTGTAGTCTTTGTAGAAACTCAGGTCATTGATTAGGTGTTCCGTAGCTCCTGAATCTAATACAAATTGCAATTTTCCTTTGGCTTGCTCTGTTTTACTTTCAGTATGCATCATGAAAGCAAAACTAGTCTCCTGTTCTTGAGAGGGTACTGTAGCAGTCATAAGTTCAGGGGATTTTCTGGTCTTACGAGATTGTCTAAGTCTTGTTTGCCGGTCTCCTTTGTTGGTGCATTTCTTGTCTCTTTAGATGCTGTTTATAATAATAACAGTCTTTCTTGACATGGTTTCTTCTGCCACAAAAGAAGCATTTGTTAGCAGTTTTATATTTTGGTATTGAATGGGATTTACGAGAATAATGTGCTTTATTGAGTGGCTTAAAATTCCGTTGGAATTGATTACGAGTAGTTAATTCAAATTGTAGTGCCTTGGAACTGGTGTCAGCACTTTCCTATTTCAATTTTTGTTCGTGTTCGAGCAGCAACTTTTTAACGAATGCTAAGGTAAGATGATCATCGGACATTGTTTTTATTGCAGTAATGACTCCATCATAAGAGTGAGGTAGTGTGTTTAAAAAATACCATACTTTTGTCATTTCATTTACACTAGTGCCACAGGCAACCAAGTCTCGTACCATTTCATCCAATTCTATGAAATGTTTCTTTAAACTCATTTCAGGCTTCAGTTTATAATTGAAAAGCTTATCTTGCACATTTAACTGGGTGGCGAGATTATTACATGCATACGTGGAATTAAAATGTTCAATTATCTGCCCCGCCGTTGCCCCATCTGGTATTTCACCCAGCATGGAATCATCTAAATGTTCGATTATTTGACCCTTTGCAAATCGTTTCCATTTTATCCATTCATCCGATATTTCGTCTGGCACTTCTCCATCTAGTACACTTAACGCACCTTCCTGTTTAATTATTGCACGTAATCGGTACTTCCACACTAAATAGTTATCACCGTTAAAGGGCTTAATGTTATATTTTGTGCCCTTTTCACTTGTCATTTTATGTCACGTTTGGAATCCACAGAAACTCGCACAAGGTCATTCTCGCACGTTCACTATTTACTTTTTTTTTGTTTGCGAGACTGGGCGCATAACCTGTTGGGAATATGGGTTAAAACAACACAAAATTATTTTCACGCAGTCTTTATTGTCCTGTGAACTTTATAAAGGTTTGGCTTATACTCCTACTAACTATATGTGAACGATTACAAAGAGACAGAGATCGTGTGTTTACAACTCTTTGGTCAGCGGTTCTCGCCGGCAACTTGGCCCTGTTGTGAATTATATAAACATCATAAATATGTCATAGGAAATAGGACGTATTTGATTACATACATGAGTTGCTTTTATTTTTATAATCTCCAACAAATAGCATTAAAATAATGACTAAAAATAATAAAAGATACAACCATTGGGATTTCAAGAGAAGCGATTTGACCTCTGGCGACTGAATGCTAAAATAATCTCTAGTACATGATTTCCCAACCTCACTTTTTGGTCGTGTTATTTTCGATATTTTACAGCATTTTTTACTATTTTCCTGTATTTTAAAATTATTGTTATTGTTGTTATCGTTAGTTGTTGTTATATTTATTACCCTTTTACACTATTGTAGTTTTTGTGACTGAAAAATTGGATTGTTCTGTCGGCTACGTCTGGTAAGTAGGTACTTGTTATTATAAATATTTGTAATGTACAATATTGTTATTTTAGAACGACGTACCAGACGTAACCGACAGAATAATCCAATGTTTCAGTCACAAAAACTATAACAGTGTAAAGGGATAATAAATATAACAACAACTAACGATAACAACAATGAAAATAATTTTAAAATACAGGAAAATAGCAAAAAATGCTGGAAAATATCGAAAATAACACGACCAAAAAGTGAGGTTGGGAAACCATGTACTGGAGATTAATTTGCGGATAATCCGTCATGGCGCTGCGATCTTAATTTGAATTCCTAATTCTGACACCATCGATGTGTAATGTGAAGTTTCACTGATGCGGTAATTTTGTCCAGGAGTTTATGCAAATGTAAATTGTAACTATTAAATATTTCCTAGTTAAAATACATTTAAAACGAGTTAATTATTAACCACGGTAATTAATAATCCAATTTACACCGGGATAAATTAATTTTTGAACACTACAACATGATTGTATACGTTATCCCATATATATTTCCAATAAATTGTTATATATAATGTAAACACAATTATAGGTCTAAATTAAAATGTATTTAAACTGTAAGCAAAAAGTGTTCAATTATACATATTTATGGTTAAAAATAAACGGCGATTTACATGTTTTAATTATTCCACGCCACGATTTAAATTGCGTTTATTTACGGAATAAATTTAAAATTAGATTCGCTTCAAATGGAACTATGTACAATGATTTGAATTTGACATTAGCATTAACAAAGGCATCTACTTACGGGTATTCTTATGCCAAGGGCATCAAAGTAGAAGAAAAAAATCTTATTTACCTGCAACAAAAAATGGAAATTAAAATTAGGTTATGTAAATACAAATATGGTTAAACGTTCAGTACCAGTTTCTTATACCCAAATGTCACAGAGTTTATTTATAGTACAAGTATAAGTATATAATAGTAATAATAAATTGTCATTATTCGCTTGTAAATTAATATACGAGTGTGTATACAAAATATATAGTTATTTCGTAAGGTAATGAATAAATTGGTTAAAAATTAGAGGAATAACTTTTGAGAAAAATTTCCGGACCCCTCAAATTTTATCTTTATTTGCGCATATTTTTAAATATAATCAATATATACAGGGTGACTCGTGTAGGAGGTATGACGTCATCGATATTCTTTTATGGCAACCCTCTTTTTTATTACGGAAGAAATAGGATAAGGACAAATTAAGAAAAACTATATTACAATTTCAAAATACTAAATTTCATGGCAATGATTATTTGAAAAAATAACCAGGTTAAATGTTCAAATGGTACATCGTTGGGTGTCTGACAGTAGTCAAGACGATTAATAAATTCCCACAAAGAGTAATCTAGGTGTATCAAATCTGGCTATCTGGCTGGCCACTCAATCGACCCCCTTCTCCCTATCCAATCGTTCGAGAACATCTAATCTAAATAAGTGCAGAGTGGTACTATATAATGGGAAGGTGCACCATCTTCAAAGAAATAGGAACCCAGAATTCTTCTGTAGACTATGAAGCACCACACATTCGCTTTCTGGCAATTTTGAGTGTGATTATCGATCACACAAAGGGTTGAAACAAACATAATGGTAAATACCTTCAGTATTATAGTTAAACTCTTAAATCTGTGATGGTGGATATTTCACGTGACACATTTTGAACCCTGGTATTGCTTATTTAGCCTGGCTCGCTTTATGATGTATCTCCTACAAGGAAATGGTTGATTTACGGAAACTTTTTCTAACATTTCAAGCTTTTCAAGAGCCATATAAATTCTTAATCTATTTTATATTTTCATCCAGGATCTAGTTATTAAGGTAATTTCTAACGGCTACTCAAATCAAAAACAAAAGGTTTCACACAGCATTTTTAATTCTAAGGCCTCCACTACACGATAAGGATCATCGGTCACCATCAATTTCAGATGGATTAGCCAACAACCATTTCATTAGCTACATTATCTGATTGTCATATAATGCAATAGCAGCCAGTTATCAAGAGGATTTTTGGTTACATTATCTTAGATCTAGTCTAAACTACATATTAAGATAATTACATAGGTCTAAGTTCCATCATCAAAATTAGTAAAATAAAAAAAAAATAGGAGACCAGAATTTAATTTGCAACATGTGCACCGAACGGCGAACAATATTTAGATGTTTCTTGAAATTGGTCGCCTGATTTCTGTTGCTGCATCGAACATTCCAGAAGTGAACAACTTCTTGTACTCCATCAGAAGTAAATTGTTTCAACTTTCTTCTGAAATCCAAGTATTTTGTAAACCTGAACAAGTAACCGATACACTTGAGACACTTCTTAAGGCGTCTTTATCTCCTGGAATCTATGGTTTCAAGATTCTGCCCTAACAAATTTCCATAGGATGGGCCCTAGCACTAGTCCTTGCGGAACCCTTGTCATTATCTCTTTCTTCTTCCTCTCTTATAGGCATATTTTTATCACCCAAACAGTTACTCATATTATTTATCATAAGAGAAATAACATGAGTAAATAACGAACAAGCTCTTGTTGCCTTTGCCGATCCATGAGGGCGTATTAAAGGCATTTCTGAAGGGGTATTGGTAGAGTCTAGGCTTAAATGCTAGAGTACACCAAGAGACGATTTATCAATCCAACTAAATAAATGGACTACGTGCCCTGCTTTCGTCGATTAAATAAATGTTTCATCAGTGGTTGTCTTACAACGTTTCCATAATTCTGTCGTGATTTGAATGCACTATAATTAGGAATGTAAAACTATAAAAACTATAAAAACGGATTACCTTCTTCACACTATCTTCAGTGTGAGAGTAATATGATACAGCAAGAAATCTCTCTTAGCAACGAAGGCGTACTTTCGACTATGTATCTCCAAAGAAGCGGCTGCCTAAAAAAACATGGTGACATATTCAAGACTTAACACCAGATAAAGCATTATTAATTGTCCGTCTGTCACGGCTAGTATCGTAAAAGTATCAATTTATTATTTCTAGGTGGTCCTTCACAAAATCCCCTCGCTTATATGTAATAAAATAAGAACGTGAGTAGGATGTATGGAATATTTATTATTTTTGTTTGTGCGCTATGGTCCTGCGATATGATGTAATAATAATTCCTGTTAAACAAGGCGAGATCTCACTAGACCCCGAATTATTTTGTAATTAAGTAATCCTCATAAAAAATATTTTTGATACAAATATACCGTCTTAATTTCCTTTATTATTGTCGTTTAATACCGGTGTTATGTGTTATCGGTAGACCTGTCCATTTTCTTATGGTGTTAAATTGAAATATGGTGTAAAATTTCACTATATCTGGTATAAAACTTTTATATTTTAGGTATAAAACCAGGGGTGTAGCGTGAGAAAAAAATCTAGGCATGTGATAAAAATGTTATAAGGGAAGACGTATATATCCTAGTCGGATGTATGGTAGGCCATATGAAAATGATAACAATAAAAAAAGACATTAACCTAAAATGATTATGCCGAGGTATATATCCTAATTTTTAAAATGAAGATCAATTCTTCGGTTTTTGTTTGTCCAGCGAAAGCGTCTATCACTGTTTCTTCAAATATTGGAGACGATCTCATATCTTCTAACAAGGCACTTTCAATATTTATTAATGCCAAAGCTGACAATCTTTCTTGCTCTTGAGAATTTCGCACATAAGTCTTTATTCTCTTTAAACATGAAAATAATATTTCCGCGGAACTGTTTGTGGCAGGACTAGTCAAAATTAAACAACACAATTTTGATGACTCCGGGAAAACAGAAGATAACTGAAGGGACATAATATATTGGTGAAGCTCAAACACAGTGCTCTTTTTCATATCGGGATCACTATAAATCACTGAAAGTTCACTTTTTAAATGATTTGCGTCAAAGAATGTTCCATATGTATGTACTAAAAAAGAAAAAAGTTCGTCAGAAAAACGTTTTACGAATGAAATAAATTGTGTGGAATCTAGATTTATGAATTTCAGCTTAGAAATTTCACTAAAGCGTTCACTAATGTTCAAAGTAATAAAGTCCAAAATTTCATAAAACAATTTGCGTAGGTGTTTTTCTTATCTTCTTGAGGAATTGAATCCAAATGCATTCCTTTACTTGGTGGTTGATTTTCTAACACAAATCTGCCCATAGGGTCCTCATTTTTTTTGTAGTAACTAATGTAACTAATAGTAGTGTAGATATTTTTATTGTAGTAACTAATATCTGATATTTTTGTCAAAATTAAAATCAAAGTCGCGAAATAAAGTTAAAAGGCCTCTAGCACAAATAACGGTTTCTCGATCCCATTCCTCATTTTCGTTGTCCACAATTACCTGAAACAGCGCTTCCAAATCTTCCTTATGTTATGGCAACAGTCGCCAAGATGCGTTCACATAATCGCATAATTGAGTCCGGAAATAACGACAACACCCACTGGAGGTTCCACTGTTGACTGCATAAGATCACTGATCTTTTCACACATCTAACGCGTAGCTTGGATGTAACGTGGACCATCGCATTTCAGCACTGCAGCAAGTAACGCGGGAGTCCAATAATTTCGGGCGCTTCACGGCCGATTTGATGAGCGTTTAAAGTAAATAATGTATGTTTGCGGTCGGTTTAAAATAACTAAAAGATTGTAATAATTGAATAAATCGATTGAACTTTGAAATAACAATAATTCGCCAATTTATTAAGGGATGTGACGCAGCACTCGCATCCATGTACGCTACGCCCCTGATCCTTATAGTAAATGAAGTAGATTATGATCCATGCGTGATAATTACTCCTAGAGTACGCATCCATGTAGTATTCACGTTGACACTGTTGAAACGTGAGGCAATAAGCCTCTTAGTGATTCATGATTAACCAACTTATGCCCAAATGCTATTATGTGTTTCAAGTTTATTAACATTTTTTGCCAAGGTGGCTGAATAATATGGTGAATCGCTGGTTGATTTCACACAATAGTTTTTACGCATATGTATCTCACCTTATTTGTTTTGCGACGATGAAGTAAACAAGGTAATATAAATGCATATTTTGTGTCTGTTATTCTTTCTCACTTATTGTCTGCTTTTTATTTAATAGTAATAATCTATAAATTTTCCAAAGTAATCAATAAACCAAATCCAAATAAATCCAATCATAATTATTAATAAATGTTAAAACCAATGTCCCTATGTATAATTTATAACTAATCAACTTACGCTCAAATGGTTTATTTGTCCTAAGAAGCAAACATAGTCATTGTCATGGTCAAGTTTATTAATACTAATAGATATTAAATGTCTGAGAAATATGTTAATTTTGACAAATCCTCTATTATCCGAAATAATATTTAAGTAATATACCTAATTATTAGATAATGAATTTAAACACTAGGTACATTCTCGATTAGGTTACTACTACATTACACATCGTTTAAATTATAATTTTGATTTTCAGTAAGGACTAAATCCCCTCGTTTTAAAAGAATTATTAGTAAATATGCAAAAGGTATCTGGATATTAATGGAACACATTTATATTACTTATTAACCTGGAAAAAAATCACATTAGAATAGGATCATAATATTTAATTGGAAAGGATTTCATAACCTAAAAGCAACACCTTGATACAGTGTATCAAGGTGTTCCATCTGATTAATATCAGTTTTAGTGGTAATTGAAGTCCTAGAAACATATATGGAATGCTGGAATCCGTTGAAGATATTTGATAAAAATTTTCTTTGTCTTAGTTTATGAGCTGATTTGCGTCTAAATACTTCTTTCTAATAATATCTGCTAAAATGTGTGACCTGGAACAGATCGGGACAATACGTTTTACCAGCTTTAAGAATAGTTGCAGCTTCGCCAGTAACCAGAATTGCAAGTTGAGTTGTTGTATACAAAGTCTGCACAAGCCTCAGTTACATTATAGATTTTGACGGGTCCCTAGGACCAGGGGCCGATTTACACTGTTGCCGCCAGTAGGCTATCCAAATGTTGCCGCTCCTACCCACCGCTGCCATTCGATACCTTAGTTCACAATCATATTAATTACAATTTTTGTTGTCAATGGAATTGTAACAATGTTTTGTGCACTATCGCCCTAATTACACCACCTTTTTCGCGTAATTAATAGATTGTGAACTAGAAAATCGATGTGTCAGTTCCTAGATTATTTTTACAACCCAACGGTTTAGTTAAGATTGCACAAGAAATAGTTTTTGAGTATATTTCTGAGTTCAAGCTCAATCATGTACTACTAATAAGGCGGTGTAAGGTGTGCCTTAATAGGGGTAATTCTGTAACTTATGCCTTTAAAATGTTTAACGCCTCAATTATCCATTCTGATTGGACAAAACATATTATTTCCATAGAAAGTTATTAAAGTAGCCGCTAAATATTTAAAAAAAAAGACAGTCCTAGACAAGAGCCTCTAAATTTAACTGAAAAACTGACAAATTTAACGCTTGTTTATATTTTGTTGCTATGAATTTTTATTGCGTTTACTTACAGAATAAAAACAATATATTGTAACGAATTAACTAGAAAGTTCTTTATTTCGAACACTTATTTACAAATCAACTATCTACAAGTCCAACTAACTAACTAACTTTCCTTCTACTTTAACTTTATAAACTAACTTTCGCACTATATTCCACAATGTCACTTTCTTCGCACCGTTTCGCTCACTATCGCGGTCCAGATTTAACTCCTGGCTGGACGACACAAAAATGAAAACGGATGACGAAAAATTATGTCACTCGTTCCCACGCTGCAACCAAACGCCACTACGCAAATTGTAGAAAAAATTATCTGTGGTAAAACATATTACATGTTGAATTGAATTTCAATACCTAATAACGTTTGGGTATATAAATATGAATCTTGTTGATTTCTGTAAGACAAAAAATTTTTTGGTCCCAAATTTGCCGCCCCTAAAATCTGTCGCCCTAGGCTCCAGCCTACTCAGCCTGCTGGTAAATCCGCCACTGCCTAGGACACGTCTGCTGTTTATAATCAAATGAAATTCAAAAGATTCATTAGGTTTTATAGTGTTCACCACTATACGCTCTATAGAGTTCCTCTTTTTTCGATCTAATAGCCAGCAGGTGGATGGAACTGTTCGTAATGCTCTTTAATTGGCCTATCATAAATAAAAAATAGATTGAGGGCCTAAATGGACTAAATGAGTATTTATTTACAGGTAAACATCTTTATATTGTTTTGAAGAAGTTTCCTTTTATTTTTCTTGCAGTGTTTAATATTTACGGATCCGTTTTCACATTATCTGTATTAAATACACTTTAAAGGCCATTAATTTCCATTTTAGTACATCTGACTTGCTACTAAAATGACTTCAGAACAAATCTATATAAAAAAATACATATAGTAGGCGCAACCACCAATCTGGATGCAATTAAAAAGTCACTTACTAGTCCCACTCCATTAAAACCCGTTCTTCATCGTCAGTTGCTATTTAAGGTTCTCGCACAGCTTACGCCCAATAACCCCCGTCCGAATTGAGCGGGCAGTATTGTGGTAAGAGCGCTTATAATCTTTTGTTTTAAGTTATTGTATTGCTCAGTGGCAGGCTAAGATCGAAACAATGTTCAGCTGATACTTTCTCAATCGCTTAAATGGATCTTGTTATCGGCGGTAATAAAGAACAATAACAGATTGTACCTACCACGGAGAATTGATGTCGAATGTTGTACGAGGTAGTAGTTCTAAACGGCCTACGAACTCCGGCCCGGAAGAATGTGAGGATATTTTTAACGATGTTGTTCAATTAAGAAATACGATAAATTGTATAGGTAATATTTACGATACATAACATGTTGGATTCCCTTATTATTAAGATAATTATAAAATACCTACAACACTGACACTATTGGCAATGTTTCCAAGAAGTTTAATTTTTTACAAGATGAGTTAAGTATTGAATGGAGAATCTTGTTCTCCCAATCTTAACGTTGTAAAAATCTTAACGTTCAATATATTGTTAGGAAACAGCTGCCTGAGCAGACATATGGATTATTACTCGAGTGGGTTCAAGTCTCAATAATTAGTACCTTCCTCTGGACGCACTTAAATGTAAAATCACTTAGGTAACCTTGAAATTTTATGTATGAGGCTTGGAATATTTTTATTTCAACTCCTTTTAGGGATCGGAATAGGATAAATAACTTACATATAGTTGAAAACTTTATTCAACAATTGTTGACTCGGCCTTATTCAACGAAGTGAAGGCGACGAAGCCTGACGATCCGAACTGTATTTTTATTTTATTACAAAACTAAACTGCCTAGTTGAGTCAATTGACATGAACATTAGGATCAAGTAGCCTGGAAAACCCCAGTAGAATTATCAGTGTCAAGATACGGCGACAACGAACTGATAAAATCGAAGTGAAGGAACTGACCGGAAGAACATTGGTGAAAGGCTTATGTTGACGAATACATCTGCATGAGTAGCTGGGTAGATAGCTCGCGGTCGTATGTTCCCTATTTAAATTCAGCAGGGCTCAGATTCTTGGAGAAGTAGTCCAGTGGCTGCCAGGCACCTTCGACGAACTGTGGAAGAGCTTCAGTGAAATCAAATATATCACTGGTTAGTTGTGCATTAAATTCTAGGTGAGTTACTAAGGTTGTTTAAACGAGACCTTCTTCCTAGCATAATACAAATAAAACTTGTGATTGAAAACTTTATTCGCCAGCTATTCCATCGGAGCGAAGTGAATAAGAGAGGAATTTCAGTCCAAGAACTGAGCGCCCTTTTCATTGTATCACATAAGAAAAGTATCTGTCTGAGTCAAGTAGCTAACCCATAGGAACATTAAGCTCAAACTACTTGGAAAATCACACTGATAATTAATAAGATTTTACTAGTTTTAAAAAAGCATAAAGTGAAGTAAAACCTGACATCTGTTGAACTGCTGAATGACGGGTCTTGTGGTATTGTGTTATAGTGGATGGGAGAACAAGCCGAGTGGAGGTAAGAATTGGTCGAGGTATTTTCCACAGACTATTCGATTTTCGGTTCGAATCCGGATTCAAATCTGAAGAAGTATGACCATCGAATCCTACCTGTGGCGGGTTTTATTTTTTGAAACCTTATCTGATCGTGCAGAAACACGAGAAAGGGGTCGAGGATCGCTTTTAGGTATAATTCAATGCCTGGTGGGGCTTTAGTCTGAAAAGCAGTTATTTCCTATAGTGATTATGTAATAGCCTTGCTATTTGGGAACTACTTTGATAACCGCTTGGCGGTTTGGTGGTTCATTTATCGATTTCCGAATTATATGTTACTGCCAAGTATGACCAGATTTTCTGAGAGTAAATCGTCCCATAATTACCTCGCAGAAGGTCTCTACATTCTCTGGAATGATCCAGGATAACGGTGTCAATCATTTGGAGCTAGCCTAGATTGCCGACTGGGAGTAATCTTGCCGTGGATTCGATTCCTACATCAGTCGCCTGAGAGTAGTAAATTGTAGCGTGGGATCGATTCCAATATCAATCGGCTCGACGTGTCTATATGTGTGTGTACGTGTAACTGTCTGAGGATTAGGTAGAACATTAGTTCTGAGGTAAATTTCATCAATTAAATAAGTAAAATCTACAGTAAGTTACAACTAATCTTGGGGGCCCATTTTTTTTTTTGCAGAAGCAAAGTGTGAACGCTCGTCTCCGCACTTTTAATTCAAGAACGTAAAAAGAATAAAACTCAAAACTATCACACTGTCAGACGAGATACATCAAACCGATATTGTTTCCTCCTCAAGCCATTACTACTGCCCAACTTTCCAGGAATCCTAGTTCTAATTCCCTCGAACCCCAACTTCTTTAGCCCGAAACTTTTTTAATGAACTTGGCAGGCGCGCGTTCATTGAATACCATCCAATCTGTTACTCGTTCCCTACAAATAATTGGCTTTGTTATAAAGAAATGTAGTTTTTTCTAAAGGCCTCCAGAACTCCGTTCTAGTTGTTAGGTAGTTTCTTTGTTACTTTGTCGATAAATCGATACCTCCTTCTGCAATTGTGAGCTACGTTTCGAGTGAAGTGTTTGTCTTGAATACATATGTACGTGATTGGGGTTATCTAATCGATTAGATATTGCGGCCGAATCAGGACCAATACGTTGTCAGGATCGAGAGGAAGTCATGTTTATATTTTGAATTTACAGAATCAATGGTTCAAATACATTTTCAGATAATCCAAACATGATATTTATTTTATTAGTAAACACGACATCTGTAATCCACTTGCAAATATTATTTAATTCGTCTTTGATACCAATATATTCGTCGATAAATAGGTCAACAACATTAGCTAGTAACAAAGTTATCGTTATCAAGAGATAAAAAACGGGATATGTTGACGAGATGACCATTCATCATTATTCCCTTTAGAATAAGAGTAATTAATTCCATTGTTTTGGATAGCTCCTGGATCCTGTAACCTCGACAGCTATCACATGATTCCCAGGACTTGCAACACCTCCTCGATATTGATTTCAAACTGTTTCTTTTTATAAAAAGCAACACTAGAATCTTTTTCGCTGGTCCAATATAATCCTTAACAATTATGTTCTCTTGATTTAATATATTTATTAAAGTCTTATGCCTACACAGTGTGCAGCTAATGTCAGAAAAAAATGAGCATGTGTTGATAAAATTGAATAAAACCGTGAAACAAAACTTTTCTCCAAAAAATTTAAAATGCATGGTCATTTTTGTGACACCCAATATTCCCGAAGGCATAAATATCATATAGGTAAAATTACCATTAGGTTACTGAACAACCCAGTGCAAGGGATAGTAGCAGCTAAACGTTTGCAAACAACATTAGTATCTTGACAATTCAATAACCTAGAAAGTGAAACCTCACAATCAAGATAACCCATTGCCGTCAAACTTATTGGAGATTCTTGTTGGATAAATTTAAAGTATCGATAAGAATCAGGCTGGCCACCTTAACACCCGCACCTGCATACTGCAGCGCCATCACTAAGAAATAGTAACATCTAATGTGGTAAATGTGTTTTTTTATGTTGTAGTTAAATTCAGATGCTGCGATTTTGCTAACACATTTCTCTAATATTTCACTGGCTAATAAATATACAAATGATGGTCAAAACGGATGAAGTGTATGTACTATAACGTTGGTCAAGTAATGTCTTTTTTAGACTCTGGCATCTCGTCACCGGCTAACGACAATTAATTTATTGTGTATTTGCAGTTCAATATTATTTTCTCTCGTACATGGATGGTAAAAGTCTTTGTAACGTCCTTCTGTTGCGCAATTTTCAAACCTAACATAATGATTCTTTATTCAATAGAGATAAATAGGCGTATTACAAGACCATCTCATAAAAATTAAATCGAAGAAAAATACAGTAAAAAGTTTCTAGCTGCGTTTCTTTTTATTTATATATTTCACTGTTTACATGCTTTATATATATAAATATAAACCGTCTCATATTATGTGCAAGCTAAACTGAATTGCTTGTACCTACGTCGGTACAAAAATATCAGGCGCTCTCACTACTACCTAGTCACCCAAATATAATAACCACCGATGCAGTACTCACGGTGTAGGTAGGTAAATTGATGAAACTGAAAGAATTGACTTAAGATACTTTGGAAAACTTTATTCTGAAATTTGTCTATAGACACAGCTTCTTAGTTCCGGGACATGGAGGATAGAAATTGGTGATTCTAACGACCTAATGTCTTTATAGGATATACCTAGACAGACAGCAAGTAAAACACAGAAAACATAATGAGTTTTGTGATCATTTCATGTCTGTTGAAGGGTCAGTTTCATGGCATATTCCTATCCATAATGTTCCCACATGATATGGTATTGTAATTACAAATAAACAAATTCATGATATTATTTTGAAGTAAGATAAAATGGTGTACTCAAGGTTTTTTTTTTCACCTACATTTTCCCTTTTATTGACGTCAGTACTTTAACTCCCTCTTGGTTTATTCCCTTTCAAAAGAAATAAAAGAGGCCAATTACACATCTTTAGTAAAACTTATGCCACTTTGGCCTGAGTAAAACTTATGTCAACGCTATATGGAATATATATAAGGAACCAAAGAGTTTGGTGAAAGTAGGAAATGCCCTGTCAGAAAGTTTTCCTACCACAAAGGGGCTTAAACAAGGATGTAGTTTGTCACATACCCTATTTAAAATATATATTCAAGAAGCCATAAGTAATTGGAGGAGGAAAACTTCAGAAATGGGAATACAGGTAAACGAACAATGCTTGGCAACTCTTTTATTCGCTGACGACCAGATAATTATAACAAGTGATGAGGACGATGCAGACTACATGTTTAGAAAGTTGGAAGAAGAATATGAGAAATGGGGACTAAAGATAAACATTGATAAAACCGAATATCTGAAAATAGGAGACACGCATGTAGAAGACCCAGATCTACAACTGCATAAATTAAAAAAATTTAGCCAGTTTAAATACTTGGGAAGCATTGTTTCGGATGATGGAACAACAAAAAATGAAATCAAAAATAGGGCACGTCAAGGGAAGAAGGCTGTTTGTTTACTGAACTCATGGTCAAACAAGATGAAACTACAAACCAAAATGACAATTTACACAACTATTGTGGAGCCTATTTTAACTTATGGCTGTGAATGCTGGCAATTGTTGGAGAAAGAGAACAGGATGATAGAAACGATAGAAATGGACTTCTTAAGAAGATCATGTAATATTTTCAGAATTCAATGTATTAGGAACGTAGAAGTAAGAAGGAAAACGTGACGCGTACTTACAACAACAGAAAGAGTAGAATCTAGACAGCTACTATGGTACGGTCATGTAAAGAGGATGGAGGAGACACGATGGTCAAAGAAAGCTTTGAAGTATATACCATACAATAGGAGAAGAAGAGGAAGACCGACAACACAATGGATAGAAGGAATTAGAAAAAATATGAGAGATCGAGCAATCGGAGATGATGACTGGAGGGATAGAAGGAAATGGCGATCGAAATGCGGGATGCGGCACAGGCTGTAGGACTCCCGCTATAAAAAAAAAAAAAAACGGAAGCAAGCAACTTGTAGGAACATTCTTTTCTGCAACCATAAACAATAAGGAACATTAGGAAGTCTTCAGAAACATTCGGAAACGAGTTCCAGGACCAAGCAACATAAACACAAAGTTCCTATATGTTGCTCTCGGTGTGGACGTAGCTTTAGACTAGAACCTTTTAGATATTATAAGCAACTCAAATCATTAGTTCATCATACTACAACTTCAGCAATTACTTGACTCGATTTAGCTACGGAACGCTATTCTCAGGCTGAGAATATGACGCATCACCCTATATATACCACAAACTTAATAACTCTTCCGATTGTAGATTCGTTGCAGGTACAGCAAACCCGCATGCCGAGGGTAGCAAGTCCCACGCAACACCTTCTGTGTCTGCAAAAAATCGTTGATGATCGCCGATAACTTAATACACCGCTGGCGTTAGCGCAAGTCGGTCTTGAGATAAGCCTTATGGGAGCACAAATGCACGTAGTGGGTCGCACGATGGATGATGGAGCCTTACCTTGAGTACATATTAGGAAGGCCACTCCGTCGGTCGGGGCGGATTGAAGCTGGCATGTTGCGAGCGGGGGAAAAATGAAGCCAACTGCTCCTGGATGTCAGCGATGCCGTCGATTCTTATCGGTGACGCATCGAGATGGCTTTTAAGCGTATACTTATATGTTAATATTTGTTATTTTCGCCTCAAGGATGTTTCAGTTAACCTCATGACTAACAACTTATTGCCATTATTTCTGAGAGAAATACTCATCCTAAAGCAATCTGTCGAAGCTCATTTATTGTAACTAGTAATTTATGGTCATCTACTTAGAGAGAGGTACACAGAGATCAATATATTTTTTCATTATAAGACCGACAATTACCCAAGATGAAATTGCCCAAAACTAACAAAATGGTAGCCCAAAGGCATCACTAAAACTCGAACTAAGTCGGCCCCAAAGAATCTTGCTTCAGATAATCCATATTACGATAGCACCATGAACACGAGACGAGCAGCAACATGAAGAATATAGGCAATCTTCTATGTCATCATTATATCCACATCTGGAAGAGTTGGCTGGAAAATGGCCATTAGTACACTTCAAACACCGGCGTAAGATCCTGGAAAATTCGCTGTCATCTTTGGAATGAAGTTATAAAGATGATTCTTCTACTCGTACAAGTAATCCCTATTATAGTTCGTTCAAATCTGTCTTCAAGGACAACCATCAATTTAGTTAATCGCCAGCAAGAAATACGCTTTGACAAGCAATTCTACAAGGTCAGCTCTATATGGATGGTGATTTAGTAATTATAATATCTAAAACGTAGATCAGACTTCATCAAATACATATTTTCATCTCCCTCGTTTCCCTTACGGATTCATCTCTGTAACTCACGAATGAAGTCCAAATCGAGAAGTCCATGGAGTAATTCCTTCCTGTTTTGCTCATACCAAGGATAAATTTTAATATGGGTACTCTAAATACTGCTTGGAGTTCAATGAATTTTTATGTTACTCCTTCGATGGTTACGAAATCGTTCCAGTGTAGCAAGGTATCCAGACCAAAGTGAGCTTATAAAAAAACTGTTTATGTTAAATGTTATTAATAACTGGTTATGTTATTTTATTTGTCTCAAAGGACATACGAAATAAAATATATAGCTCATGCAAGTGGTGGAGAGGTACTTCTATTTACATAAATATGTATTCAAAGTCAGATTCTCGAGATTTAAGTACATATTTTATGCGAAGAACAGAATTGTCTTCGGAGGAATTTATCAGGACTGAATGTACTTATACTTTATTCGATTTTCTGCAAAATTTTCGTAGCGGTGAACTGTGATGCCCTACTTTATTTCCAATAATAGACACTCCACAGACCTTCGACATTTTGGATTGTTCTAACCAATTATCTACCCCACTGATATTGGTTGGACTGGAACTTTACCTTAACGACGTCACAGTTTCTATAACAATACCCAGAAATAATTCTCTTATACATTATTGTCCCTTTAGTTTCTTTAGTCAAGAACAGATGCCACTGTGTACTATTATAATAGTAATGTAAGGGTTAAAACTTCCAACAACCGTTTATTTTTAACAAAATTTGCCAGGAAAGCAAATAAGTGTGCCGGTAATTTATTTTCATGACTATGTAAATTACATAAAAATCTGTCCGTACAAATGAAGATAACAAATGAAATTAATCGAGGAAGCCGTTACTCTGTGGTAGTTCATAATTCACAACGGAAATGAGTAAAACAACTACTACGTTCTTATACCACTATATCTTCACAGAAACGTGACTGCAGTTTCGACAACTATGTCATTTTCAAACGATGAGTATATGTTCTATGTATATGTTGTATATGTTGAGTATATGTTCTAAGTAGGACTTCCTTTCTCTAGGAATAGCAGTAGTAGCGTAATTTGTTAAATCTTAATCAGTATCTTATAATAAATCCAATATTTTTGTAAATATATTCTTATGTTTTGAAGAAGCTTTATACAGGATGCGAATCATTTCGCCAATAGTATCTGTTAATCATGGAGAGCGCTTCTTGGTTATCCTTACGGTACGAAGAGGAGGATGGTTATTGAAAAGCTCATTATTAAAATATTGAAGCATTGTATCTATGTCCTGAATATTGTAAATGGAATTCCAGTATACTAATCTTAAATCATTATCGAATAAAGTTTCATCAAAATACCTAACATATCTATATGCAATATGCTTTATAGTTTTTATCCTTAACAAACGATATGTAACATATTCTTAGTACAGATTCTTAGTTGAATCACCGTTTGAAAATGACATAATTGTCGAAACT
The DNA here is from genome assembly GCA_037954035.1 of Rosalia funebris. Taxonomy (NCBI): domain Eukaryota; kingdom Metazoa; phylum Arthropoda; class Insecta; order Coleoptera; family Cerambycidae; genus Rosalia; species Rosalia funebris. Next base: position 42,380,981 of record JAZFAV010000015.1, read on the forward strand.
GCAGTCACGTTTCTGTGAAAATATAGTGGTATAAAAACGTAGTAGTTGTTTTACTCATTTCCGTTGTGGATAACAAATGACGAAAAAAGTCAAAAATAGACAAACCTGAATATAGATTCTAACCAACGATGTAAATATGAAAATGGAGCTAAATAAACCTTTTAGTTTAGTATTAAATCTGAGCTTCTATAAGAAAGATAGTCCTCGCAACAAGATGAGTTATGAACAAGATCGTCGAAGAGACAGTGAAGCTGTCGATTGTGTCATTTATTCCAAAATGACCGATTACGTAGATGTCGACTGATTTGTGTCGGGCTCCAGAGAACGGACAGGTCGAGATAGCGACGGATAGATGAGAATAACACTAAGAATAAGACTAACTGTAAGTGGCGTTGTAGGATGTTTTTACACTTAATTATTCCAAGTGTAGATTCGGTAAATAAGAAAGTACCTTATTCTTAACTTTATATACAATCAGGAGCTTTTGAGTAGGTTAACTGGCATAGTTTTAAAGTATAAAAATATTTTTAAGCATAATGGCATTATTATTGAGAGTAATGGCTAAAATAGGAAAAAGGGTTTCAAGGAAATGAAAAAATATACAAGTGTTCCATTTAAAAGCGTTACTTTTATTTTTTATGTAACCTACACTGATAGAAAAAATTCTTTCGCTCAAACATATGTCTTGCTTCAAAGCAATCCCTTCTTTCACCAAAGTCAATGAGATATGCAGATTAAACATTAAACTAGTTTCTTCAAAATGTCAGAGAATATTTTAATTAATGAATAATTTTTTTATTAATAAAATTCTTTATGAATCAAACATTTCTACCTTATATTTAATAATACATATATGTACAAGGTTTCATTTTCTTAATGCAATGAAACATGTTTCTTAAAATGGAAAAAATATAATTTAGAAATTTTATAAAAATAACTAATTTTGCAATAAATGCAATTATGTTGTAATGATGATATCATAATTGCATTTATTCGCAAAATCACACTCGACGATAAAAATCATTTCCTGATAATTCTTGAGTCAATGGGACTTTATAAGAGTGAAATTTATGTTTATGTAAAACTATAAGTAAATAGCGTACATGTGCATGTTCTTTGTATTTATCTACAATTTCATTGATAGGCCAGGCGACAGGTCGAAAAAAAGCCTCAATAAGAAAATAATTAGTGTAAAGCTGGAAATTGCTTTAATCGCTTTATTTGGACCCAGATATTACTCTCACAAGTTTTCCCCCTCGAGCGAAGTCGGCGTTGGCCCTTCTGGCCCTAAGAAGGTACCACTTTTCGGTTTTTTGCAAATATCTCCCAAACCATCAACTTTATCAACAAAATACCTATTATAAAAAACAATCTAGAGTAAATTTGCTACAGAAAGGTATAATAGGTATTTTGTTGATAAAGTTGATGGTTTGGGAGATATTTGCAAAAAAAAAATGGTACTTTCTTAGGGCCAGAAGGGCCAACGCCGACTTCGCTCGAGGGGGAAAACTTGGGAGAGTAATATCTGGGTCCAAATAAAGCGATTAATGCAATTTCCAGCTTTACACTAAGTATTTCCTTATTGAACTACCGTCGCCTGGCCTATGAGAGTAGATCATGATATAAGCAGACGATATTGATGAACCTCATTAAAGCACGCGTAGACTTTCACTGTACTTCTTCAATTCAATGGGGTTGTAAAATTTCGATGCGATCTTTTTCCGAAAGGTACATTGTTACTAAGATTTTTTGATTTCAGATAACAGAAAATTACAAGCATAAATTGTGTTCAGAGCTAACTTGTCGTAATTGACATTAAATAAAATTTGTTTCAGCGCCTTCTAGGCAACATATTAAATAAATCGATTTTCACAATTAAAACTTTATTTTCATTTTTCTTGAAACTTTCTTAAAAAACATGCATACAATTTTTATGACAATACTCAAAAAAATGTGCTCTTTCACTGTATCGAACAAAAAATAGGGGTTGTCATTTAAGAAAACCTGCTCCCTTTGACTCTGCTAACATGCAAAACTATTCATAGAACCAAAGTATTGCCAATTACGGCAAATTTAATATCCTTTTTAATTCCTTCGAGCGTTTTTGCGAGAAGAAAATATTTTGTGAGATTTTTCGGGCGATCCAGACTCCTTTTACACAATGGATAAGTAATAAACATTTCTATTTTATATTTTGTAATATATGTATAAGATTTAGTTTGTTTAAGCCCAGTGGCTGCTGGTGTATAAGAACTGTCGTGCTGTCGTAAATTTTGCTTAATAAAAAATAATTCCATTTAATGTATGTATTCGTATTAATTAAAACAGCATTACACTATATATTTTTATCTGCAACATTATTTAAATCACAAGTAAAGCTAACATTTAAATTGCTTCCAAAAACACCACATTGCACGCTCAATTCAACGGAATGAACGGTCAATGGAGCTGAGATATTTTCAGCCCAGCCTGCGCCTGGTACGAATTATGGAACACGTGTTTAAAGCACTGCGAAATAAGCGCACCAGCGGGCTACCGATGTTTACAGCACGAGTTATCTATATCTCACCAGCCGCCACTGTTTAAGCATCGATTACAAATGAAAACCACATCTACTAGAAACATTTCTATTCAACAAATTATATTCAAATAATGCACATTGTATAACCGAATAAAATAAAATTCAAACAAATCGAGATTATATCAATGAACCCCTTTTCATTGTGAAGAAATAGCAACTTGAGATTGCGCACGAATTAACTGAAGTACCATAATTCCTCTGCGGTAGCAGGTGGAACAACCTATAATGATTAATTGCACCGGAGTAACATTACAGTTATCAATAATATTTATTTCAATGAGCGCGATATCAGTTTATCTTTCCCATTCGCCCTGTCAGGGATTCGGCGTCAGGATTCCATCACATAAATTAATGATTCTGCTAACGATTTTTCTGCTAATATACGTCGCTTAATTTATGGGCCAGTTTTTATTTATCATTCCGATGTCGGCATATGATTTATCGGTACCGATAGGGCCGTAAGACGTTGTTTTTCGTGATGAACGTCTTGGTCGGAATACGAACGAAACGCGAACGAATATTAATGGCGCGGCAACAATGGGGCATTAGAATTAATGCGTTATTGATGGCGAAGGGTTGAGGCGTCAGATGGTTCCTTTAATAGTTCAAATTTCTGCTTCGCTCTGTCGAGTAAGAAGTAAGGGATAAAATCAATGGAAGTGCCAGTAATTCACTTTTTTTTAATTGATGGTGTCAACAGAATACCTAGATTGTGGTACATAATATGCATGTCCACTGCTGTCGATATTATCAATTCATAACATTAGACATAACATAGAAGAAATTTGAATAATACCGTTACCGTTCCGGTATGAAACAATTTTGAAAAAAATATATTTATGGCATAAATCATATCAACTAAAAAACAAAATCGATATATTTCGAAAGCACAACCCTTTGAGAATGTGTTATTAAAATTTAATAGTAAAATTCCATATACATCGGCTGAGTGCTCGAGGCTCCTATTACGGAGTTGATCTGTCCCGTCCCTTGGGTCTTGCCATATCTGACTCAACTTTCTCCTTCATTGTGTTTCGTCACCTCCTCTTGGATCATAAGTTCAAGAACTTTCCAGGATGTTTCTAAGAGTACATTAGCCAGTTCTACAGTGCTATTCAAAAGTCCCCTCCCCCCCTCTTATCTTTGGAACGATTATACATAAACTAGTGAAATTTGGTAACTGAATATTAAGGGTTGTAAACTTCCCTACTAGTGATGATAGATGACGTATGCGTCAAAGATGACGCCACAAGGTCATTGTGACCAATAATTTTAAATGGAACCCTATGGCAAGCGACACCTCTTTTAAAAGGTATCGAAAAAACCTATTCAATGATACTAATATTGTGTCTGTTTACGGCAGTTTTGACAACTGGCTTTCAAAAACCGCAAAGCTGCGATGAATTAAATCAGTTAATAATAAAATTTAAAATTCAAGCACCGCCACTGGATAGTTGGATAGTAAATAATCTGACGTTTTTGCAAGTCTCCCCAATTTGATGTTTTTTTGGCTGTCAAAGTTTTTATACATTTAATAATTTGTGTATTGTTGATCGAACGTTTAACTGTTTTAGTACCTTGTGGTAATTTTAAAATATTTGTACATTCAATAATTTGTTAAACTGTTGTGAGCTGCACGTTTAAGTGCTTCAAGAAGAGAAATGGTACGTGTTTTAGGTGATAAAGTAGCAGCGATCCTAATACTTGGTGAAACTGGAGAAAATATTCATGCAGCAGAACGCATTTTTAATGAAAGGTTTCCCGATCGCCCAGTATCGAGGACTTACTTGAGAGAGCTTCTTCGTAAGTTTAAAACAACGGGTAGTATTAATGATGCAAAACGATCTGGCAGACCACAAATTTCTGATGAGAAAAAAATTGATATACTGGCAGAAGTAATAGTAAATCCTACTTCTTCAACAACTCAAGTTGCATCAACCTGTGAAGTCAGTCAAGGTACAGTGCACAGGGTGTTGAAAAAAAAACAAATTTCACCCATACAAATTAAAAATGGTTCATCAACTCTCAGATGACGATCCAGACCGAAGACTGCAATTTTGTGAATATATGGAGACTAAAATTAACCAACAGCCAGACTACGTCAAAACAATTTGTTTTAGTGACGAAAGTACTTTCTATCTAAATGGAAATGTAAATACACAAAACGTGAGATATTGGAGTGACGCAAATCCTCACATGTTTCGTGAAACACATACTCAGTATCCCGAGAAGGTCAATGTTTGGGCAGGTATACTGGGAAATCACATCGTTGGGCCTGTTTTTTTAAATACCAACTTAACCGGTGAGGTGTATCTGCAGATGTTGCAAAATGCAATAGAACCGTTAATCCTTGAAATTTTGGAAGATAATCAAGATGAATTCGACATTTTGGAAATAACATTCTAACAGGATGGTGCTCCTCCACACTATTACGGTGCAATAAGACGGTATTTGGATGAAGAATATCCTGGTAGATGGATTGGATGACGAGGTTCAATGGAATGGCCGCCTCGATCACCGGACCTCACACCTTTAGATTTTTTCTGTGGGGGTATCTTAAATCGAAGGTTTACGCCACTCAGCCTGACAATATTGATGTTTTAAAAGAACGTATTGTTACAGAATGTAGGGCTATTTCCGCAGACACATTTGAAAAAGTACGAGAAGAGTTTCGCAATAGGATGTTTTACTGTCAGGAAGTAGATGGAGCTCACTTCGAACAATTACTATAAGTAGGTACTTATTCTTGAATCTGTAATTAAAATTATTATCCAAGTTTACTGATTACTGATTTAATCCGTCAAAACTACCATAAATACAAACAATATTAGTATCATTGAATAGGTTTTTTCGATACCTTTTAAAAGAGGTGCCGCTTGCCATAGGGTTCATCTTTGGCGCATACGTCATCTATCATCACTAGTAGGGAAGTTTACAACCCTTAATATTCAGTTACCAAATTTCACTAGTTTATGTATAATCGTTAAAAAGATAAGAGGGGGGAGGGGACTTTTGAATAGCACTGTATAACAAAAAAGATGATTCCCCAGATCTCACGATATCAAAACCTGCATAAAACGTTTTATGAAAAAAAAAAACAGTCGCTTTCCAAAGTATCTGGCTAGAAAAAGAGCGTCCTGTGGTAATCAATATGCACGAAAAGTTACAGTGGACTGGTGATCTCGAGGGTAATGTAAATAAAGCCGTTATTGAGCTAGTTGCATGTTAGAGCAGTTACTAAAATATAATAATAAAAGCCCCAAAGGAAAATGTCTAAAGGCGGTAAGTCGCACGACCTCGGTGGTCAATTCACGTCGCCGCTGCGCGAGATACTATGCCCTCAAATAGCTTGTGCAGATTGTCCATCGTGGCATGCGCTGTGTGGCACATAGCGCCGTTCTGTTGGAATCACATGTCGGTATCCACATCATCCAGTTTAAGTCACAAGAAGTTGCTTATCATCGAGCTGTAGCGCTCGCCGTTGACGGTTATGGCAATACCAGTTTCTTTTGGAAGAAGTACGGACTGACGATTCCGCCAGACCAAAATCCGTACCAAACAGTGACTTTCTCGGGATGTATTGGGTGCTGGTGTATCTCGTGTGGATTGGTATCGTCCCAAATCCGACAATTTTACTTATTTACATATCCATTCATCCAAAAATGGGTCTCGTCGCTAAAGATGATTTTTTTGACGAAATTGGGGTCTACTTCCAACTACTCCAGAGCCAAATCAGCGAAGACACGGCGTTGTCTGTGGTCGTTTACCTTAAGTTCCTGGGTCAGTTGGATTTTATACGGATGCAGACCCAAGTCCCGACACAAAGTTCTTGTGAACGACGAGAAATTGACTGCCTCGGGTTTTCCTGTACAGTTTCACGCACAGCAGCGCTGTTTTCAGCAGACCTTGCATTTCGGTGACGTACGGGGGTGTTGGCTGATTATTTATCAAATCGGTTGACTCGAATTGGTCACCAAACGTCGAATAGTCGACTTGGCGGGACGGTTATGGCGAGGATAAAAATCACGTTATGTGCGGAACGTTTCTCGAATAGAACACTAATTTTGAAAATAAAATTTAATGGGTTTCACACGATGTTGAACGCTATAACCCTCCATGGTGATTTGCCATACATTACTGAATAATTCATAATACATTTGGCAGATGTTACTTTAACAACATAATCGCTATAACCTAACAAATTTCGAGCATCCCTATTGAAAGACTCTGTATAATTACAACAACAAATAGTAGTCTATACAAGTTTGTTTTGTTTGTATATAAGGCTTTTAATGTAAGAGCGATAACCCCTGATTGTTAGACATTGTAATCTAGCAAAAAAAATTGCTTATTACTTTTTGGCAGATTGCTAGCAGAATAGGAGTTTAATGTTCTACATCGTGTTCTAATGAAACAATAGCATTATATCTACATACTACAAACCTATAATGGAAATACGACAATAGATACAGAAAATAATTACTCTACACGTACTAAGACTGAAACTTTGCAAAGGACTTCCTCGATTCTAACAATCCTAACAAACATATGAAATAATCGTTTTGACATTCTTCAATAATATCTTCCGTTAATTAATTCTACAATTCCATGACACTCAATGTAAACTAGTTCATTTGTTAACTGTTCATAATATCACACTCTAATCATTTCTGTGGATTGTATAACGAGCACCTTTGATGACGTAATGATAGAGTTTAACATCACAAACACTCAATCTTATATTAATCGTCCAGTACCGTTGAACAAACGTAAAACGAATGAATACATATTAAATAATTAATTATCATCACGCTTAATTGCACGTATACTTAACGCGTCTGAAGCAATTACTTCCAGTATCTACTCTTAACGGCATGGTATAAAAATATAATTAATTAGATCCTTAACGTTAAGCACACCTAGGTTAGTTTACCTTTTCACTTTCTGTCTCCAGACGATTTTTGTAGACGGCCGGCTGTCATTACGGTGATTTATTACCCAGCTTAAATGGGCAAATCGCGTACAGTTGGCCAATTATTACAGAAATCGTTTCCTAATATTTGCATAATGATATAAGCGTAAATCAATAAATCAAACCATGTTCAGTATTACAGCGAGTTATATTTTTTAATATCGAGATAAATTATATACGAACAGAATCAGTATATTTCTCCGGCAGCGGATATAGCTCTCATCAAAAATCCAAAGAAGATAGCCCCTAAATGTCGCGTTCCATTTGGTTAGAGAAAGATGAGATGACATAATTAAAGCGTCTATTTCGCAAGAAATTCAAACTTAGGCCACTATTAAAGTTATTACGCGGCAGTGCTTCACAGAAAATACATCATAAAACAATAATGAATATTAATGAATACTGGAATAAACAGAAAAATCGAAAAAAGAAATGTTTAAATAGAAAAATACCTACATGTCTAAATCGTTCATGGTTTTTGACTTGCATGGAGACGAGCGCCGATAATGAAAGTTTAACATTAGGTAGTTTTCTAAGGGCCTGGTTACACACTACGAGCTGCTGACGCGACAGTAGACAGCTACTGCCACTGTATACTCGCATGACAGTAGCTCGACTGGCCTCGACCGGTCATACGATGAGATTAGCTGCTATGACACAGGTAAGCAGGTATTGCCCAACAGACTGCAGTCAAGTGTGAATTTCGTTGTGTCAAATGTACCGAGCATACGAGCTACTGACATTTCGTAAAATCGTACGAGTTGACGTCCGAGTCGCATGCGAGCTGCTGCCTTGTGCGTGGTGAGGGAAGGCGATGGACGAGTAAAAACAAAAAATGTTGAAGGAACTCGGATGCAAGCTCTGACCGACTCGCACATGATAATAACTCGTATGAGGCGGTCATACGGTGAGAATAGCTATACTGCAGTAACTGACTAGGCCAGCTCGCATGCTAGCTCGCACTGTGTAATCAGGCCTTAAGTTTTCTGCAGTAAACCTCGACGCCTAGCAGTTAGCACCACGCGCGCCCGCGGTATTAGGATCGCACTGGGTGAACAATGGACTATACTCGTCCGTGACGGTTTCTTTAAAACGAAAGACCGATCGATAATCTTTAGATACATCATCACTGACAGCCAATGGCAGGCAGTGTCATAGGCCAAGTAGATTACGCATTAATCAATTGTAACGCAACTGCGGTTCTGCGAGATTTGTAGAGCGACCCTAACACCCACCTAGTTTTAGGTGTATTTTGAACAAGTTCCTCAAAATCTCTAGTTGCAAAAGTGAGCTTTTCAAAAAAAACCCTATTGAAATGATTATTTTCCATTTGAATTTTTTTTTATAAATAAATAGGTACTGTCATTCACAAGCTCTTATTTTCTGATTACGTGATTATTTTCTGTTCGAAAATTTTAAGAACAATATTTTATTTGTTTTTTTTTTTTGACAAATAAATACTGTTTTTTATTTATAACTTCCAGTTTTTTTTCTAGAAAAAACTTTCAAGGATTTTTATGAAAGCAATACAAAAACCATGTGCCAATGACCTCTGCGGTCCAAACACCTCAATATTAAAATAAGAGGCGCGCGTGGTGCAGGGTTCAGTAGTTAACACAACGAAAACGTCCTTTCAACGTCTACTGTTACTAAAAAGTAGTACGAGAAGTGCAGCACCAATATTTCGAAGGTATGATCTAATAGTAAGTAATTAATTTAGCCAAATTTTAGATGGTCATGTACATATGTTCATAATCAATTAAGTATATTAATTATATATATATTAAATGTGCTTAGGGAGTGTTGTAGTCAACTTCGTTGACACACTTTCTTTTTGGAAGAAATTTTTGTACTTACCCTTTTTTTAATAAGTGGTGTATTATTATCTGAATGTAACTGCATTAATAACCCACAAGGCAGTATTTATTAAATCTCCTAATCAGGAGTTTTAATGTAATGTAATCCATGAACAGAGAGTCTTGATATTTCCGCACCTCCATAGCAAATTCTTACACGATGGATAGTATGGTGAGAGGCTCTATTATTTGCAGAATTTTCAGAAAGGAAAAGGCAAGATCCGTAGAATTCGCGGATGTCATAAATATTTTACAAAATACTTCATTATCCTTAAGAGGAGTTGGAGGGTTAGGGAGACGCCTTCACGGGTGCGCAGCATTTTTCAATGATTTCTCGCAAAACATTAACATAGTCACATTGAATTCGACAATGTTTTGTTCATGACAATTTTTTGAATAATGTGGTATGAATTAAGTTCAAAAAAGTTTATTTGGGAATAGTGTACGGTTAGTTTTAACGCCCTAAGACGATCTTAAAAAGAAGGGGTTTATTTATATTTCTTTTTCTCGAACCATTTACTATGTGTAAATATTTTTTTTATATCGGACTTAAGAGCTAAATAAAGGATATCCCAGAAGAGTTCTTCGAAGCTATTAGTTTTTATAGGAAGCCAATTTTTTTTATTTTTCCTTATTTTTTTGTCTACTATTTTTTCAGGTTCTAATTTCTTTTTAAGAAAATCATTTCAAAAAATTAAACCCGCCACAGGTAGGATTCGACATTTGTCCCGGATCGGAACCGAACGACATACAGCTGTTTCGAACTTGTTAGTTCTCATCAGTGCCGCATACGGTACCCGAGTCTTTATCGATATCTCACCAGCCGCCACTGTTTAAGCATCGATTACAAATGAAAACCACATCTACACATCTATACATCTTTATCGATACGATCTCTGTCAGTAACTTATAAGTCGGAAATCGAGAAAGGAACCACCAAGCCGCCAAGCGGCTATCAAAGTAGTTCCCGAATAGCAAAGCTATTACATAATCGCTCTAGGAAACAACTACTCCTCGGGCTAAAGCCCCGCCAGGCATTGAATTATACCCAAGTTCATTCGGCATTTGTCCTGAATCGGGTACCGTATGCGGCACTGATGAGAACTAACAAGTTCGAAACAGCTGTATGTCGTTCGGTTCCGATCCGGGACAAATGTCGAATCCTACCTGTGGCGGGTTTTATTTTTTGAAACCTTATCTGATCATGCAGAAACACGAGGAAGGGGTCGAGGATCGCTTCATGTTTCAGGAATACAAAGCGAAGCTTCATATTACAACAACTCGCCAATATTAAAACAACTGTTTAACTAAAAAAATATTATTTGAGAATTGCCTCATTTGTGTTTTCATTGTTATTCCTGCTACTAAGGATATAATAAAGCAATAAATACACTCTTATAACTTCAAAGTATCACAGCTTAGCGCTCCTCCTGCCATGAAAAATTCATGACCGCTTTCTTCAAAAATCAATCTGGGGCACTTCCCGTTTCCAGAAAAATGTGGGACTTATTGCATTCAATTCATGAATAGTTCTAATTTAAGAAAAAAATGTATTATTTGACCACATAAATCACCGACTCCCCTTAAATAAGTAATTACAAACAATAGATGATGTGCAAAAGAAGCATTCGAATTTGTTGTTTTTTTTATACAAACAATAAATTCATGTGAAAAAGAATATATTTAAAGTAACAGTGCTAACAAGGATCTAATAAATAATGGTAGAGGTAATTTTATATCGTATATTTAATGTTGCCCGATCGTTTTATTTATATAAGAACATTTTTTCGCCACACCGGACATCGCTCACGAAAGCGATTTTTAAGGTGTACACAATGCTGCAAATGCCCAGCTAGATTTTTAATACTAATTGGGCAAGTATTACATACGATATAAATTATTATAACTTGTGATCGTGCTAACAAAAACAATTTCTCAAATAGTCTACCATTGTGCTTTCTCATGACCCATTGAACATGGTAGAGTGTGTTCTATCCACCTCAAAATCAATAGGTGTCATCTGGGAGACGTTCCCGATCAGAATCAGTTTTTTTTTGGTTTTTAGGCCGAAAAATGAAAAATAAACGCTAGAAAAAAATTTTACCACTTTTCTTTAGACGATTACATTACTTTTCCGCTCTGGTATAGTTGAGTGCGGAAAAGTAACAACGAAAGCGTCAGGATTTCAAGATTTTCATTATATATATTTTTTATATATATATTTTTTTGCATATAAAAGTGTGAATATTTTTTTATTTTTTTCGAATTGACCAATTTAATTAAATCACTATTTAATAAAAAAGGCAAGCATAAAAATTAAAAAAGCATAGACTTTGTCAATTAATACTACGACTTATTTTTTTATAATATGCAGAAACCTCTAACAAAGTAAAAATAATCGAAAATCGCAAATGTTTTGTAAACGGCGACACTTTTTGTAAGACTATTTTGGCCTGATTAATACCAAAACATCCCCTCCTCTCTACTACTCCATAACACCCTGTATAATAGAAACTTGATGTCAACAGGAATTAACGTTTAAATAACAATAAAATCGTGCTTATTTTCGAGCGTTAAACAAAAAAAAAGTATAAAATGTAGGTCATAGCTTTCGAGCAGCGCTGAATAAGAACAAATAATTTACGCACCCAATATGCCAAAACATATTGTTTCTGATCAATTGGTCAGAATAAATACGTCGCCAACTGGTTCCAGTAATTTCTTGCGCCGTTTCTCTCGGCGACAGCGAGTAAAAAACGACCCCAAAGAGTGACAGAAAAAAGCGGATTCGCAGACGGGCGATCTCGCATTATGAACGCCGTAAAATATTATTTACATCGCACGCAATCGTTATTTATCGCCGCACTTTTCAGTAGACTAACAAATAATTTACCATCAATAAATAAACCAATTACTGCGAACAATAAATTTAATATGAATAATTATACGCCGATCGGCTGTGGGGCAGCCAGCGCGCCTGGTTCGTTTCCGATGGTCAATCTAGCGACCTGGCGCCGCTTTCATCAAAGCGGACGCCACGAGATATCAAGTACTCTTCTTGTCCATTCTTCGGGTTCGTGCATTACCGCAAGAAACATTCCTACGGTTTCTATAACTTGTTTATTGAATTTTATTTCATTTGTGGCGATCGAGTCACTTCCTCGTCGGGCTGCGAGTCAGGGACGGACTCGAAAGTCGAGTCCAGGTCGTGGCAATAACAATAAACATTCAAATGGAAATAATACGTACAGAATCGTAGGAAAATAGTGAAATAATTACATGAAATAATAGAAAAGCTACGATTCATGTTGCTTCGAAGTTTAAATAGGAGCAACTGCTGTCCTTGGTCCCACCATAATCACTGAAGTTAATATCCAAGGACACTATATAACATATAGTCCAGCCACCCTCGTTCATAGTTACGATATAACATTTTCTAAGTATGCTATTAACGAGCGTCTCAACATATGTCATCAAACTCATTCTGACAGCTGGCTGAAAAAAGAAACTAATTTTCCACAAACTCTGCGTGTATATATATATATATATATATATATATATATATATATATATATATATATATATATATATATATATATATATATATATATATAATCTCTTTGTATAGATTGTGTACTACTCTCCTGTCTCTATACTTCATTCCCGCGCTATTTAGTATCCAAAATGTTCAAGATACTAAATAGCGCGGGAATGAAGTATAGAGACAGGAGAGTAGTACACAATCTATACAAAGAGCAAACTGCTGTTATAGAAGTAGAAGGGGGAAAAAGGGAAGTAGGTATTAGGAAAGGAGTAAGACAAGGATGTACGCTATCACCACTAATTTTTAATCTGTACATAGAAGAGGCGATTAATGTGGTAAAAGATAGAGTGGATTTCGAGATTAAAGTACAGGGATAGAAACTAAAAATGCTGAGATTCGCGCATGATATAGCAGTATTAGCATCTAGTAAGAAGGAATTAGAATCAGCATTGAACGAAATGGAGGCAGTGTTGACATAGGAATACGGAATGAGGGTGAATAAAAACAAAACTAAAGTGTTAGTCTGCAGAGGGCGCGAGAGCAGAGCAAAAACGAAAGTACAAATTAATAATGAAAGATTGGAGGAAGTTAAAGACTTCACTTATTTAGGAAGTAAAATAAATTGGGATGGAAGAAGCGATAAAGACATAAAACAAAGAATAGCGCAGGGTCGAGTAGCTTTTAACAAAAAGAAACCACTTTTATGCTCGGGGGTAATAAACTTAGAAACAAGGAAGAGATTTTTGAAAACATATGTATGGAGCACGGCACTATACGGTTGCGAAACCTGGACGGTAGGGGAAGCAAGTAGGAAGAAATTAGAAGCTTTTGAGATGTGGTGTTACCGAAGAATGATGAAAATACCATGGACTGATAGGATTATAAACGAAGAAGTATTGGAAAAAGTCGGCGAGAAAAGAAGTATGTGGAAAAACATAAAGAAGAGAAGAGATAGAATGGTAGGCCACTTGCTGAGACATGAGGGAATAGTCCGCATCTGTTGATTACAGACTGGTTGGCGAAACGCGGAACAAAGAAAATGTAATATTTCAGTCTTTCCAACTGTCCAATGTTAAAAAGTTCCAATTCTCTTCCATCAATAGTTGACAAATCTTAGTCCTCATAATAAACCCCTTCATATTCGCTATAAGACTGACTCCAGGAGAATGTGACAAATGTCGCTTTCATTTCGGATTCAGACATAGACGACTTCGACATTTAGGGTCATTGTCTTCCGGAAGTATCTAATCGTAGTTTCTAGTACTAAATCATTTACCTATGGAGTTTAACAATTCTCTTTCAATTTTCAAAAAACTACTCTACACCTCCATACTAAAGGTTATAATATTATAGGTAAATGATTTATCAGCTGCGAAAGGAATAATTGAAAAATTCGAAAGTACTGGTTCAATTACTGAAACACACGACACGAGCACGTTCTAGTGATCGTTCAGACTGAACACCACGGCGCGGCAGTTCACGAGAGTGTGGCGGAGAGTCCAATGACCTCGATTCGTTATCGTGCACAAGAATTGGACATTTCAACAGCCACTCTTCACCGTATTCTCACTAAGTATTTGTATCTCCATGCTTACAAAGTCCAATTGACTCAACAACTTCTGTCAACAGCCTATGCACAGCGAAAAGAGTTCACCAATTGGATGATTGGACAACAAGAAGTGGATTCCGATTTTGTGGACAAAATCATCTTCAACGGCGAGGCCCATTTTCGCCTTGATGGCTTCGTTAATAGGCAAAATTGCTGCATTTGAGGCTCAGAAGATCCGCGAATGACTCGTGAGAAACAAATGTAGCCCCAACGTGTCACTGTTTGGTGTGCATAGTGGTCTGAAGAAATAACTAAACACTAAGTTGATAACGACAACCAAGTTGGCATAATCAGGAAATGATGTTAACTTGGTTGACGAAATACGTTTCGAGTAACGTGAATTTCGATTGTTGCTGCATGAAAGGTTCCAGTACCTTCTCAGAAGGACTGTAAAGTAAGCCTCAACAGTATTGTTGGTTACATTAACACAACATAATGCTAATCTGCTAATTTCCACAAGCAGCGATAGTGTTCGATTTCGTTGGAGGTGCTGGAGGAAGATCATCGACGTTCAAATTGTTTAGACGTTTTCTTCATTCCCCGAAGAAGCATCGCAGCAGCTATATTTGATAATTGTGGTCCGTATGAGTGATTTTTGATGAAAAATTGATAAAAAGTCAAATTGCGTGTTATAAGATTTAAATTGGTTAATATAATGTTAGCAACTACTTAATTCGTTCTGCTTCAAAGCCTTATTTTCCAATTTGACATTTTTTATAATCTTATTGAACCAGCCCGGATATGTGAAAGTTTTTGATAGTCAAAAAAATATACAAATAGATTCATCTAGAAAAACATTTGGTCACCCTACGGAGAATTTAATTCTGTGAATATTTTCCGTTTTGCTCACACCAATCTAGTGTGCGTAACACCCTCACACCCTCGAAAAGCGTGTGTATCATCAAAATGTTTAATTTGTTTACACCGAACGGACTAGACAAATATAAAGGCTACAACTGGATTTCCATAGGGTCCTCGCCTGAGGCTTAATGTCGACTCTCGCGCAAAGAAGGAAGTCGGATAGGCCGTAGACCTACGGCGAGAAGACCGTTCGCACATGTTAAAGAAAGTATCAGACGCAATTTCGAAACGTAATTACGAATATCGAGAAAAACACGAATTAATGAGCCCGATATTGCTATGCCTATAAGAGGTTGACTCAATTTAGATCCGCGATAAAAAACAAAGATTATCGAGTTCATTTGCAAGTTAGGCCAGATATTACGGAGCCGCAGGGGAGGCCGCGAAAATTATAAGCTTCCAGCTCAAGTACGCGATGTTGCGTACCACTTTAGCGATCGGATGAGTGCCCAAGAAAAACAGAAACGATAAAGACTACGATTAATCTCTCGAATAAGTCCGAAGCAGAAAAAGAAAACACAATAAATAAAACGGGGAAATAAATCGTTACTTCAGGAACACGCTTATAATTTTTTACACGGTGGTGTCAATAACATAAGCTTTAAATCGTTTATTATTTCGGGTTTTTACTGTTAGTATAGTAGTATAGTTCAGCAGAATTTAGAAATGTAATTGTTGTCTACACCGTTATAAACATTAAATATTTAATTTACATAAAACACTTAGAGCTTTAAGTAGGATAATGCCTGGATATATATTTTTTTCCTGTGACTTTCAATGTAATAAATAATATTATCTGTGCTAACGAGATTATGAAATATTTAGGACTTCCTATTGAAAAGGTCAAATACATGGATTGACTACGAGTGAAATGGGTTTAGAATAAAAATAAATTGAGAAATTAATATAGGAGAATAACAGTTAGAAGCAGGTCTGAGACTTGCTTCCAAATGTGATTTGTGTCAAGCATTCTTATACATCATCGTTCTCAAGTTCATGTCATTTTCTCATTTGTTCTTAGCGCAATGTATGTAAAGCTGTTTCCTTCGCCTAAATAACCGAAATATGTATTTTTATCTCCTCGGGAATACATGAAACAGTGAGGCAAATTTGAGGTGAAATTTTTATAATCGCCTGGACTATTACTTAGTACAAATGGGTGCTACATTTGAGCCTTCATTGTATTTTTTGGTTTAAAGTTTTGTTTTATTTTTTGTTATCCGATATACTATTTTTATTTTACTTGCTTACTGTAACAAAAACTACATTTAAGCTCAAAAAAACCGGGAAGTGTCTCTTTAAACTTTCTTTTATTCGAATATAATTGAGAGTAGTAATTATGAAATGAGCCCGAATAAGCACAACCCTGATAACGGTGTAAATGACTGACTGGGACGAGACGCAGGACTGAATTGCTAACACAAACTCGCCTTAGTAGAAGAGGCGACGTAGGAGAGGACAGACGACGTCGGTATTGGTTGCGTCACTGTTCCTACCCTTGATTTTTAATCTCCACCTGACTTGTATTCAATCTGTATGCACGATAATCACGTCCTTTTATGAGTACAATCGCGTTTAAAATTATTATATGTTAGCTAAAATGTCTTACTTTTTCGCACTCCACTATACGCGGAAAAGTAATGTAATCGTGTAAAAATTTTTTTCTAGGGTTAATTTTTCGTTTTTCGGCCTAAAAACAAAAAATAAATGGTTTTTAAACCATTTTGTGTGTGTGTCGTCGTCGGCATTTATTCTTGTTAACACGATAACTCAATTAAATCGTGTCGGATCGATCGGGTTTTGACTGATTCTGATCGGGAACGTCTCCCAGACGACACCTATTGATTTTGAGGTGGATAGGACACACCCCACCCTGTCCATGGGTCATGAGAAAGCACGATGGTGGACTACTTGAGAATTTTTTTTTAGCACGATAACTCAACTAAATCGTGTCGGATCGATCGGGTTTTTACTGATTCTGATCGGGGACGTCTCCCAGACGACACCTATTGATTTGACGTGGATAGGATATACCCCACCCTGCCCATGGGTCATGAGAAAGCACGATGGTGGACTATTTAAGAATTTTTTTTGTTAACACGATAACTCAACTAAATCGTGTCGGATTGATCGGGTTTCTACTAATTCTGATTAGGGACGTCTACCAGACGACATCTATTGATTTTGAGGTGGATAGGACACACCCCACCCTGTCCGTGGGTCATGATAAAGCACGATGGTGGACTATTTGAGATAAACTGAAAAAAGTAAAATTGTCGCATAAAACACATATTGTACATTTATGTGTTGGTTTATTTTTTCTCGGCCACTCAATTTCGAGATAGAGATGTTCTACGTGCGGAAAAGTCCGTTTTAAAGTTTTAAAACTGTTTATTTATGTTTTACTTCCTATTTAGAATACATTTGAAGATTTGAGTACTCTGTATCACTTGTTATTATATAAGACAGGGTTGGTTACGACTTTTCTGGTCGCTTTTAATACCTTACTAATGTTAAGTGGATATCTTTAACCCATACCCTTTTCCGATGCTTGTATAGTTGCGAGCAAAAGGGCCTATCTTAAATTTTTATGGTGTAAATTAAACACGCGACAAGTTTTCAGAAAGAATTTTGCATAAAAATGTTTGGGTACGTCAGTCAGTTGTACTTTATTTCTTATGTCACTTCTTTACGTTGTTAATTTATGACGTAAATCAAATTTTCTTAAGAGCAATCCAGTTCTGGTAAGCCTACCCAGGGCAATTTTAATACTAATAATCTAAAGGGAAATCCAACAACGTGATCTTCAAATTTGCTGAAAAGAAGACCTAAGACCTAATGCATCGATTTTTGTAAAACCTTTATTTGAGCCGCCACTGCCCACCATAAACCATAATCAGGATCAGGTCTACATAGCAATTTTGCAGATTGCATACTTTTCCAATTACCAACGTCTATTTGACATACACGTAAGAACATAAATCATCCGATCTACGTTTTGTCAGCTTTTTTTTTTCACCATTATACGCGTAATTTCTTTCTTGCCTTGTCAAAGGCGCTTTCGTGCACAACCTTTTTTTTTTGTCGACTCAAAACATCGGCTCGTAAAGATACGATTTATAAAGTAATTTACATTTTATAGTGGTTGAGGACAAAATATTTACGCGTTTACGCAGCGTTCGGTAGAGCCTTTGCCTTGTCTGCTTTTTTATTATTATTGTCAGTTGTCGCGTCGTAAATTGTTCGATCAGAAACTGAAATTTATGCGAACGGGTTTGCAGAAATGTTTATCGAGAGAGCTTCTGTTCAGACAGCAATCTGAAAGAATATCAAATCAATGCTTAAGTCTGTAAGATGAATTTGAATTTTATAACAATGTAGGATGATAACTTGTTTAATCATCACTTAAGTCATCAAATCATTAAAATTATACATACATATTCCTATTCCATAATTATACTTATCTGGTTCATAATCTAAAATTATATACAGGGTGTATCATTTAAAGCAGGACATCCGAATAACTGCTGAAATAAAGATTGCATGCTGGGGCATGCATCCTTTAACATTGAAACCGCTACTGTCACTGACACTCTCTCTCCGCAGACAACTACTCCTACTCCGAGCCACGACAAACAAAAAAGTAAACGAGAATTGAATTATGAAAGTAGTTAATGAAATCATTAAGTTTAACCATTAATTTAATTGAGTGATCAAGATTACTGCCACCAATTTCTGGTGTTATTCATTGACACTCCTGTACAATTCACGCTCTCAGCTCCTTTAGATTACAAGGTTTACTGGCAAATATATTTGCTTTTAAGGGTCTTCATTGAAAGTAGTCTATTGGTGTCGGATCTGATGACCTAGTGGATCACCTCATTAGACGAATTCGTCCGATCCATCAATCAGGAAGTCTCTGGTCCAAAAATTTTCTTACTCCCACATTATATGTAATGTGGAGGCTCCCCATCCTGTTGGAAAATTAGCCCATTTTTACGCACATTCTCATCGTCTTCTAGTAAGTACTTGGGCGATCATGGAATATGCCATTCTCTAGTAAATTAAGATAAATTTCTCGACGAAAAAATTAAAGAAAATATGACAAAACTCTCGTCTGAAAAACAGATTTTGTAGATCAGATTTGGATTTTCTAGAATACGGTCAGACATGAATTCACAGAACTGCGAGCAGCAATCCCAGTCATTCCTATTTAGATCGTATAAAAGGTTAATTTTATAGGAACGAAATATGGATTTAATCTAAATCTCTCTGAATTTGACAAGAAATTTTTTAAACCACCATTGTTAATAGGGGACCAGAAACCATCAGAAGTGATGGATGCATCGACATATGTGTTTCCATTTGAATATTTTAGGTGGTATTTATTTATGTACCAATGGTAATAGCTGGAGCTTGAAACCGGAAACCATGAAATGGACGTATGAGGCAATTCTCAAACCCAGACTGACGTATGCAGCACTGGTCTGGTGGGAGAGAGCCTGCTTAAAGTCGGAAGCCAACCGACTTAACAAGCTAAGAGGATTGATTCTTAGAAGTATAACCGGAGCCCTAAGATCAACACCGATCGAGACGATGGGGATACTGACGGGGATATCACCTCTTGATGTCATCCTGAAAGCGGAAGCCGCAAAGGCAATGCACAGAGTGGGAAACAAGAATAGGGAGGTAAGGGGCCTGAATAGACTCTCAAGAGAGCTAGCTGAGGAGGGACTCCTATGGATGCCCTCTGAGAGTACGGGTGTCCACTTCCTGTTTGACAAGAAATATAAGATCACCCTCACCAGTAAGACCGACTGGATGGAGTGTTGAGCTGGATTGCCGCTCAATGGAGACATCTGGTACACGGATGGAGCCAAGAGTGGTAACAGAGCGGGTGCGGGGGTGTATGGGCGACGCGACGGAATAGGTAAAACCTTCCCCTTGGGCAAATACACTACCGCACTCCAGGCCGAGCTAGTTGGAATTACATACGGTGTTCTGGGGGCCGACCAAAACCGGACCCAGGAGGAGGTATGTATCTGCTCGGATAGTAGGGCGGCGCTGGCAGCCCCGAATTCAGCAATGACAAAGTCGAAGCTGGTCTATAATTGCTATGAAGCATTGAACCATTTGGCAGGGAAGGGACCGGTGGAACTCTTATGGATACCTGGGCATAATGGCATTAAGGGAAATCTAATTGCAGATGACCTTGCCAGACTAGGGACCAGGGAAAACCTCTATGGACCAGAACCTGCAGTGGGAATAAGTCGGAATCTGATCAGAGACCGCATCAATGGCTGGGCAAGAGACCAGCACAATAAAAGATGGAGAGGAGTAACGGGTTGTCGAATAACCAAACTCTTCATCCAATACTCAGAGATTGAGAAATGAGCCCAAGTATTCATTAAACTGAACAGGCACAAAGCCAGAACCCTGGTGGTAATCATAACGGGCCACCATAGTAGCCTGAATGCATATAAGCACAAGCTGTGGCTGACTGACAGCCCGGCCTGCAGATAATGTAAAGAAGACGAGGAAACCTCGATTCATCTTCTTTACACCTGTCTCGCACTGGAGGAGAAGAGGTATCTTATATTAGGGACCCCTGTTATCCTAGAGGAGGCGAGGCTTAAGGCGGGGGACGTGCCTAAATTGCTCCTTTTATGGGATAGCATTTTTGGATAATGACCCGGATAAGAGAGGATCTCCAAGGGACTACCCATGTGATCAGTGGCTGATGAGGCCCAAACCTATATAATATAATAATAATATTTCTGTAACATACAAGTCGGGAATCGAGAAAGGAATCACCAAACTGCAAAGCGATTATCAAGTGGTTCCCGAATAGCAAGACTATATATAATCGCTGTAGGAAACAACTACTCCTCGGGCTAAAGCCCCGCTAGACATTGGATTATACCTAACAGCGATCCTCGATTCCTTTCTCGTGTTTCTGCACGACCAGAGCTTTTTTGAAAAGGGACCCCGCCACGGGTAGGATTTAACATTTGTCCCGGATGGAATCCTAACGACAGACAGATGTTTTGAACTTAGTAGTGCCAATATCTCATCAGTGCCATACATGGTACGCTGATCCAGAACAAATGCCGAAATGAATTCGTGGGGTTTTCATCTAAATCGATAAGATCTATGTCTCTAACTTGCCGTGTACGGCACTGTATGTCTGTAACAGTGCCGTACAGTGCCAGGGCCAGTAACAGTAAATTCCAGGGCACTTGTCGTGGATCGGCGTACCGTGTACAGCACTGATGAGAACTAATAAGTTCGAAACAGCTGTCTGTGGTTTGGATTCCATCCGGGACAAATGTCGAATCCTACCCGTGGCGGGGTCCCTTTTCAAAAAAGGGGTATTTATTGATGTAAGAGTTATTAGTGTAAATGACGGTTATATTATGTCAAAAAGTGTCCCAGTGAAAACAAATAAATAAATTCTATAAAACAATTATATCAACAGTTATCCCGGGTGTTCCGTCTTAAATGAGACACTCTGTATTTAATTATTAATTTGTTTTCAAGAAAACTGTCAATACAATAATGTGATGCTTTTAGACAATATCGCCTGTGATACTCCCCCATTCTGCAAGCATGCAAGGGCAACGTTATCCGCGCAACAGTCCATTATGCGCAATTTAGCGCAAAAATGGGTCGCCATTAAAGGAGATCGTGTAGTCCATCAGCGAGTGCATTATTTTTCTTTTATCTCCAATAGTGAGACGTCGTTAAGCAGTTCCTGAACTTATAAAAGAAAATTGCCGTTATTTCGTGTTCTCGCCGCTAGCTCGCTGGAATTTTCGCGTGCGCCGCCCCTTCTCGCAAAGGAAAAACCCGGGAGGAAAATCTAGAGAAGTAAAACGAACCCGAACGCAGAACGAGCGATAAACGCTGGAAAACATCGAGGTTAAATGTACTGGAATGAAGACCATAAAATACTCGGGCCCTCCTGGGCGGATGAAAAAATATTTTTTATCTGGGTTTCTTGGAAGGGAAAATGAATATATTTGTATGTGTCGTAAAGCCAGCTCGGCTGTACGGGACGGAATGGTGGCATTTCTCACGGCTTATTTAGAGGATGGCTTCAAAATGGAATTTGTAAAAGTACTTCGCAAGGACATTAGATAGATTGAAATGAATAGTTTGAGCAAATGCAGGCTGCCACATAAAAATATGATATTAGCATAAATTCTGTTTGGAAATCATGAGACAGATAAATTTGGTAAAACCAGATAGGTGCAGTCCATCCTCAGAGACACTATGAGACAATCTTAGTTCGTTAGCATTACAACCGAGTGATAGCCTGGCAGTAATCTCCATACGTTTTTCGAGTTTTAATATTGCTTTTGAAATTATGCTGACCATTTTCTATGTACTGTAGATGCAATAAAATAAAGAGCATAATGTGTGCGAGTATTTATGAGCAAAAACACATAGATTTTATTCAATTTTTATCCTTAGGTATGACTATATTTATTCTATATTTTATCCATTTCTTGGGTTTTAGGCCCAATAAACTGAAATAAAATTAATTATTGATGTTTCTCTAATGGCGATGATTTGATGAACCGAAACGTTTTAATAAAGACTATTTTACGAGTATTTTAATTGACCGAAATCCAAGGAAATACCGAAGCAATCCAAGAAAACATTCAAAAACGTTAAGAGAAAATATTAAATATCGGCTTACCAAGAAAAAATTATACCGGCTGACCAAAAACAAACAAAAACACCATTAAAATATATCAAATAATTTCCACTACTAAAAAGAGATTTTACAAGAAAAACGTATTCATCGTAAACATGCATTTATGAATCGTGTAAGGAATAGTAGATATTATTTGTCATGTGTCATAGTTGGTAGTCTGAATTTACATAAAAATGACTGAAACTGAAATTAAGCTCTTTATAAAATATATTAATAAAGTAACAATGGCAGGGGCGTAGCGTGAGAAAAGAATCTAGGGATGTGATAAAAATGTAATAAGGGGAAGAGGTATAGTCGGATGTATGGGTAGGCCATATGAAAATGGTAAAAATAAAAAAAAAACAACTAACCTAAAATGATTATGCAGAGGTATATATCCTAATTTTTAAAATGAAGATCAATTCTTCGGTTTTTGTTTGTCCAGCGAAAACGTCTATAACTTTTCTTCAAATGTTGGAGACAATCTCATATCTTCTAACAAGGCACTTTCAATATTTATTAATGCTAAAACTGACAGTCTTTCTTGCTTTTGAGAATTTCGCAGATAAGTCTTTATTCTCTTTAGACATGAAAATGATCTTTCCGCGGAACTACTTGTGGCAGGAATAGTCAAAATTAAATGACACAATTTTGGTGACTACGGGAAAACAGAAGATAATTGAAGGGACATAATATATTGGTGAAGCTCAAATACAGTGCTCTTTTTCATATCGGGATCACTATAAATCACTGAAAGTTCACTTCTTAAACGATTTGCGTCAAAGAATGTTCCATATGTATGTACTAAAGAAGAAAAAAATTCGCCAGGAAAATGTTTCACGAATGAAGTAAATTGTGTGGAATCTAGATTTAAGAATTTCAGAAATGTCACTAAACCGTTCACTAATGTTCAAAGTAATAACGTCCAAAATTTTATAAAACAATCATGCGTAGGTGCTTTTCTTATCTTCTTCAGGAATTAAATCCAAACGCATTCTTTTACTTGGTGGTTGATTTTCTAACACAAATCTGTCCATACGGTTCCAATAGTCACTAAACTCGTTTCTCATTTTTTGAATATGTGATTTGAAATCGGCGATCTTTTTATTGCAGTAACTAATATCTGATATTTTTGTCTGTAGAATTTTAAACAGACTTTCGGAATGTGGGAATATTGCAGAAAACAGTGCTAAGAAAAAATTAAAATCAAAATCACGCAATAAAGTTAAAAGGCCTCTAGCACAAATAACGGTTTCATGATTCCATTCCTCATTTTCATTTTCTACAATTACCTGAAACAGCGCTTCCAAATTTTCCTTATGTTATGGCAACAGTCGCCAAGATGCGTTCACATAATCGCATAACTGAGTCCGGAAATAGCGACAACACCCACTCGAGGTTCCACTGTTGATTCCGTAAGATCACTGCTTTTCGCCCATCTAACGCGTAGCTTGGATGTGACGTGAACCATCGCAGTTCAGCACTGCAGCAGGTAACGCGGGAGTCCAATAATTTCGGGCGTCTTCACGGCCGATTTGAAATAAAAAAGTTCATGGTAGCATTTAAAGTAAATAATGTATGTTTGCGGTCGGTTTGAAATAACTGAAAAATTGTAATAATTGAATGAATCGATTGAACTTTTATATAACTTAAATACCTCTAATTTGTTAATTTTTTAAGGGATGCGACGCATCACTCGTATCCATGTACGCTACGCCCCTGAACAATGGTAAGTTTTTATTTTATTCAATTATATTCGCAAATAATACTTCTGGTAACGACACGACCGATCACATGTTTTATCTGCCTGACACAACTGAGACTGCCAAAACGGTTTTTTTCGCGTGGCTTTGAATTTGGCAGGCCGACGAAAATTACCTGCTCCGATTCCATCGAGTGCATTACAAATGCAAATGTTTTAATTATCGAAAAGTTTCGCATAGAAGATCGATTTTAGCTGCCTCTACGCATGCAACTCTCTCGTATAAATTTACATACATCTTTTAGCAATTAAAAAAAGCGGTTGTAATTGGATCTCCCGCTAAAAGCGTTTAGTGAGTCACGGCGATTGTATAGATAGCGAATAAATTTCTCACGGGTCTACAGGAACCGTCAACTTGGTTACCTTCAAGCGACTTGGGTGAGGTGCAATAATAATGCACATATTGCAAGGTCCGGACAGTCGCATTAATCATTTCTCCACGTTGCATTGCTATACAGGGCGATTCATAACGAGCCTTACAAACTCCGATTGTAGTCAAGAATGATGGATAAATTTGTTCATAAACTCTGTGTTCTTGATATACAGGGTGATTTCTTAATTCGCACAAAATTTTCAACGCGTGTATTTTCTTAAGTATGTTGCAGCTGAATTAATTAAATTTGGTAGACAGTACACTATTAAAAAAAATTAAAACCCAGGACAGGATCAAGTAAGTCAGTTGAAAGGTGCGTTATGTAAACACGTTTTTACTTTTCCGCACTACACTACACGCGGAAAAGTAATGTAATCGTGTAAAAACAATTTTTTTTCGTGGTTATTTTCATTTTTCGGCCTAAAAACCAAAAACAAATGGTTTTTAAACCATTTGACTATTTGAGAATTCTTTTTGTTAACACGATAACTCAACTAAATCGTGTCGGATCGATCAGGTTTTGACTGATTCTGATCGGGGACGTCTCCCAGATGACACCTATTGATTTTGAGGTGGAGAAGAACACTTTGTACCATGTTCATGGGTCATGAGAAAGCACAATGGTGGACTATTTGAGAAATTGTTTTTGTTAGCACGATCACTCAATTAAATACGCCCACCAGATGACATCTATTGATTTTTAGGTGGATAGGACACACCCCACCCTGTCCATGGGTCACGAGATAGCACGATGGTGGACTACTTGAGAAAAATCGAAAAAAGTAAAACTGTCAACAAACATCTATGTGTTGGTTTATTTTTTCTTAGCCACTCAATTTCGAGATAGAGATGTTCCACGTGCGGAAAAGTCCGTTTTAAGGTTTTAAAACTGTTTATTTAAATTTTGATATAGAAACTAAAATGTACAAGGATAAGTAATTGAAACTGATTAGGCCAGATTTCTGTCGCACTTTTGTGTAAATATAGAAAAAATTCAAAACCTTGAAATTAGATAAATATACTATTTTGTACTTTATTTTAATTTAAGAAAGAGGTTTCGGTCATACTCTGCTTTTACAAAGGTTTGATATCCAGTCATTGAACACTAGAAGGGTGCTTACTAACCTTTTATTTTTGTTCATTAACTATTCCATAATTGTAGATACACCCGCATTACTAAGCAGGTTTAATACACGCATATCTAGACTAGACTCTCGAGAATAAAGTATGTTTTATTGCCAACTGCAATAACTAATAAGAACTAACTTGCTGTTAAAATTACTAGTATTTGTAATGTCACTTAATGCACTTGTGATTTAAATAATTGTACTCATAATGAGTTGCTATCTTTAGGGAAACAGCCACTTTTACTGTTTAATTATTATATATAATATTCCATTGTGTTTAGTCTTATTATTCTTATTTTATATTTTGAAGCCGCCTCTGTCCTTATAGTTTCATATTTTTATGTTGCGCATGCGCTAGCGACGACATGTGGTCGTTTTCTGTCGAACAGTCGAACCCACCAGTTGTTGTAAAGTAATTGTTAGAGTTGATTACTACAAGTCACCATGTTATGTAGAAAGTACAAGTATATCAAGTTTGTAACAAGAGATGCAGTCTAATCAGTTTGTTAATATATTCTTTAATTGTTAGAGAGTATTATTATTGCAAGTATAAAGAAATTACAGTCCACAACCATCCACAATTACAAGTGCAAAGCCCAGGAAAGTAAGGGCATTTCTCAGCTGAAGCAAAAACACATAGTTTATTTATGCGAAAGTTATTTAGAGGTTTTAGACAAATACCTCTGAACATTTTCAAGTTGATTCATATGTATAACTTAAATGCCGGGGATGCCAAGAAGGCTACAACATTCTAATTTCGAATGAACTAACACCAAATATAAACATTTTAAAGTAGCAGTCTTATAATAATAAAGTACTATGTTTGATATTATGATATACTCCACCTATGCTTAAAATATTACCACTGTTTTTCTAAATTAAGATATAATATAAAAAAACCTATACCAGCTCACCGATTTAACTATCTACTATTGTAGTTTTTCGTTATTATTTGTTGCTTCTATTTCAACACTGTTTCCTCTACTTATTGTTCAGAAAATATTCAAACTATTGTTAGTCCTGTACCTCCAAGATAATAAAAAGTAGATGTATGCAGTTTATGTTGTTCTCATTTTTAGGAAACAACATCTCTGAATCCATATAACAGATTAAACGTATTACAAATTCCCAAGAATCGCTGAAAATGAACGAATTAATGATGAAAATCAATTGATGACGCCATGGAAAACACAATTCAGGCTGAATAGAGCGTGAACTCCGAAAGACTGATCCATTTTGCCAAGTACTTTGATTATTTCAGTTGGTAGTGCACGTCTAGACGGCAGCGAGCGGTGGCACATTTCAAGTTCATCGACGGAAAACGTCATCTATAACGCAGAGGAGTCTGGAAAAGTTCGGACATCTCGGCAACTCCCCCAAGGTCTTACAAGATTGCTTTCCTGTACGTTAAATTTACTGAAAAACTATTCCATCTTTAAATCTATAGATCTAAACGAGATCCATACAGTTCCAATACTCCCTGGTGGATTGATAATGAATCACTTTTCATCGTTATAAAATTCTTTTGTCATAAGACGCATATAAGATCTTTTTCGTGACAAAATAATACTTTTCTTTTCAACATAATTATTAATTGTAAAGATAAGGTAATATTAAATTGTGGCAACTACGAACATTCTGATTATCGTAGCAAATTAGGAAAGCCATCTATATGTTAATATTCCAAAAATAAATAATATTCATCTAATATTCTTAGCACACCAAGTGGTCCGTAGTCCGATATACTTGTGCTGATGATTCCTAATTAGGATAAAATCGCGATATGCAGTTCCAGGATGACCTGGTGTCACTGTGAAACAAATAGATGGCAATCTGTATTACCACTCCCACGTGGTGTTACGTGAAAACCCGTGTTAGAAGAAGTAATCTGCGTCAGAACCAAGAAGCAGCATAGCTTCCCGTTGGTGATACTTTGTCGTTTAGCAGATGGCCTCTGCCAAGTTTCTACATGCTTATGCCAGATTGGTACAATAGTCCGCCTGATATTCTCAGACGCCGGACATAGTCCGGTGTATTTGCACTGATATTGAATCACTTACTCGTGTCAAGTTGTGGTATATCTAAATAACCTAATCTAAAATAACCCTTCACTTCCAACAAGCAACTAGCAACAATTTTATATATTCGGTTAACTCTGTTTTTTACTTTGACAAGTCGTTTCAAAGCCAAACTCGTTTTAGAACCATTAAACATAATCTGTTTATGTTAAAATTAACTACAATGTTTTCTGTGTATTCTGAAGTTAAAATTTGATTGAAACGACGCAGACTACAGCAATTAAGGGCGAGTCTCCCCGCATGTCGACGGCTGCACCATAAGCACTCGTACATACAGTTTATGTGGTCGAGAGAAACTTTGTTACAGATTTGCCGGGGGTTTTGATAGCTTCTGAATTCTAATTGAATTACCTGAGTGCAATGTGCTTACACTACATTCGTTTCATTCTCATTTTAGTGGATTTAATGTGTTGGACGAAGTTCTAGCTGTGAGGCTTCTGTATGAACTTGAAATACGAGGAGGTGCACGAAGTCAGGGACGTCTCTTGCAAATATCAATGTAAAATAATTAAAGATGTTGATGATGATAATAGTATTTGTGATTATTGGGTATTGATATTGCATATATGCACGTACAGCCTCCATGGCTTATGGTGCTGTCCTACTCCCTACTCCTGTGTAAACAGTTTTCTGCATCTGGAACTCCATAATCATTGCCACCAGATATTTCGTTGTCCCCCCGTCCAACTGCCCTGTGCCCAGTGACAGACAGTTTCACATTAAAAGACACTATGGAAGGCAATTTCATTTTCCTCCTTACACAATCTACAAATGGTATTCTTGCTTGAATAGGCTCATCTTGTGTAGGTGTTTCCTTATACCGCAGTGATAATGATCTAGTAAGAATTCTAATTTTATTTCAGTTCAATCGTATGATTACATATGTTAATAATTGGAAGCATATTTCTATTACCACTTTACTATTCTTCTGCTTCATCAGTGTCCAAATACTGTGGTGTATACTCGTTATCCAATCAAATCTGGACCTTCGTACAAGTCATGTAAACATTCCTGTAGAGAAAGTATTTCCTAGCCAAATAATTACCCATTCACTACCCTCTGTTGTCTTATGTCCGGTACCCACTTTGAGTTAACTTTGTTATTATTAGCTAATTTATGAGATCTTGGAGGCATTCCCATACCAGCTTTGATCGATCTTGGTAATATTGGTTTAAGGGTTGCCAAATTATGCCTGAAGATAGATTCTCGTAATATTTTCTTTGATACAAACAGCCAAAGTAAACACTTCTGCTTAGAATATAGCACCCCAGTAGTATATTAATATCATGCAATCCAGGCCATAGATTGCAGTTCCTGTTATTTACAGTGTTATTACGATAGCAGCGGCTATCGGTATACCATACCATCTTTTCTTATGCTAGTTCTTAAGCTAGGTTAAGTTCTTTTAGTCTGTTCCTGTCCCCATCATATATATATGGAAAGAAATATGTTTGGAGAAAGACAATTTTATTTGATTGGACAATTTAGGATTAAATACCATGCGACTGGTGAACAGCAGCCTGTACTCATTCAAACTATCAAGCACGGCACCGTTACTGATCGAAGTAGCATATTCCTACTACCTCCATCAGAACTGGTAACATTGACCTCATCTCGCCAAGTATGCCACTAAGTAGAAAAGTGAGATCCACGTCGTAATCTACACAGATCAGCACTGTCTGCATCATTTCCGACCAATTATGCTACAAGATAAATCCTTCAATTGTTGAAAATGTGGAGTTGAATTCGAGGAAAACTGTAAAGGGTTTCCACCGTAATCTATTATATAGTGAGACTCTTGATTGGGTTTAGTAAGAGATAAACCAAAGCATTGTTTTGCTTTAATTCAGCTTTTAGTTTGCTCCAAGCTATACTTATAACTAGTATGTTTGTTTGTGATTGTTGATGTTGGTCTATATACCTCTCTGGTAAAGCAAGTGTGAATCTTCGGAGGAACAGACCTTAATAGACCTCTTTGCATTTATATCGTGTACGATTTAAAGTCATGAAACCCTTGTCGCAAAGTTTCGGGTACTTTTACATAATGCTATCTATTGTCGACTCCAGTCCTGGCAAAAAATACCTCCATAACTTGATTTGTTAAAGGATATGCCTCCAAATTCCCATAAGATGCCATAATAATTCCCATAACTATTCCCTTTAACAACTACCAAAGCCCATCAGGGTGGTTTGTCTGGCCGTGATATTCCTTATTGCCTTAGACAGTGCTCATCACTTTTGTATTTAAGCATTTAATCCTACTGTATGTGATTATGCCCATGGGTTTTCCTCTCTCTAGAAGTATCTCTGAGCTTTGGTGTGCTTGTCCTCGTATCTATGTGTAACCCCCTTATTAATAGACCGAAACTTTAGGGGAACGAAGCTGATTTCTGTGTGTTAAACTTTAAAAATAAAATACGCCTTTAAAACCTTTGCTAACACTTCCAGTTTACCTTATATACATATAAATAAATATAATACAGCAAGAGCGTAGCGTGAGAAAATAATCTAGGGATGTGATAAAAATGTTATAAGGAGAAGATGTATAGTCGGATGTATGGTAGGCCATATGAAAATGGTAAAAATAAAAAAAGGCACTAACCTAAAATGATTATATCGAGGTATATATCCTAATTTTTAAAATGAAGATCAATTCTTCGGTTTTTGTTTGTCCAGCGAAAACGTCTATCACTGTTTCTTCAAATGTTGGAGTCGATCTCATATCTTCTAACAATATTTCTTAATGCTAAATCTGACAGTCTTCCTTGCTTTTGAGAATTTCGCAGATAAGTCTTTATTCTCTTTAAACATGAAAATGACCTTTCCGCGGAACTGCTTGTGGCAGGAATAGTCAAAATTAAACGACACAATTTTGATGACTAAGGGAAAACAGAAGATAACTAAAGGAACATTATATATTGGTGAAGCTCAAACGCAGTGCTCTTTTTCATATCGGGATCACTATAGATCACTGAAAGTTCACTTTCTAAACGATTTGCGTCAAAGAATGATCCATATGTATCTACTAAAGAAGACAAAAGTTCGTCAGGAAAACGTTTCACGAATGAAGTAAATTGTGTGGAATAGACTTAAGAATTTCAGTTTAGAAATTTCAATAAACCGTTCGCTAATGTTCAAAGTAATAACGTCCAAAATTTCAAAAAACAATTGTGCGTAGGTAATTTTCTCATCTTCTTCAGGAATTAAAGCCAAACGCATTCTTTTACTTGGTGGTTGATTTTCTAACACAAATCTGTCCAATACGGTTCCAAATGTCACTAAACTCGTTTCTCATTTTTTGAATACCTATGTAATTTGAAATCGGCGATCTTTTTATTGCAGTAACTTATATCTGATTTTCTTTTGTCTGCAGAATTTTAAACAGACTCTCCGAATGTGGAAATATTGAAGAAAACACTGTAAAGAAAAAATTAAATTCAAAGTCGAGCAATAAAGTTAAAAGGCCTCTAGCACAAATAACGGTTTCTCGATACCATTCCTCATTTTCATTTTCCAAGAATACCTGAAACAGCGCTTCTAAATCTTCTTTATGTTATGGCGACAGTCGCCAAGATGCGTTCACATAATCGCATAACCGAGTCGGGAAATAACAAGAACACCCACTCGAGTTTCCACTGTTGACTGCGTAAGATCACTGACCTTTTCGCCCATCTAACGGGTAGTTTGGATGTAATGTGGACTATCGCATTTCAGCACTGCAACAAGTAACGCGGGAGTCCAATAATTTCGGGCGCTTTCACGGCCGATTTGAAATAAAAAAGTTGGTGGTAGCGTTTAAAGTAAATAATGTATGTTTGCGGTCCGTTTAGAATAATAAAAAAATTGTAATAATTGAATAAATCGATTGAACTTTTAATAACACTAATTTGGCAATTTTTTAAGGGATGTGACGCATCACTCGCATTTATGTATGCTACGCCCCAGTAATGGATATGTAAACAAATATCGATATAAAAATAAAAAATATATAAATCCGAATTCACGTACCCTCATACAGTTTTGGATAAAATATATGCGACGTATGGCTATTCTTTTCTATTTGGGGCATATTACGAGCTCGGAACTGGTTAGCAAAGACGGGCCGAATGAGACGCCGATAGGACATCAAAGGTATATATCTCCGACTAATAATGTCACGATGAAGTTGAGGTTACGGTCCCACAGTTTCCGGGTCGCCGAGAACTCCCTTTAGATGCAACTCAAGTATCGTAGAGGGCCGTGAAGCGGTCGCGCATAACGCCTCGGTTATGACGGCCGAAGATGTCGAGTAGAGAAGGCACCTCGTTGGATGACGTGGATATTGATGGTAAATAAACAATTTGGAAGCCCCAGAAGTTTCATTGGGAATTTCATATTTCACGTGTAGCATTCACAAACGGTTGGTAAGGGTTTCTGTTTACGACTCTATGATTTATGAAATTTTCTCGGGGAGACATTTTCAATTTCTGTAAATATATAAGCTAAACGAAGAGCCCATATTTTCTATTACTGTTTAGAATCACAAAAATGGAATGGAAATGTGAGTGAGTGCTGGATATCGATGATGTTTCATCATTGATATGCGGACCAACCAAACCAAATACACAAAAGGTGATTTAATTAATATTTTAAATCTAGTTGATATAAATATTAATGTAAAAATAAAAAAAAACTTGGCACAAAAATGAAGGGATGTAAAAAAATGATTTGCAAAGGGTTGTAACTTGGAGAAAAATAGTCGCAGAGCAGTTTAAAAAAAAGAAAATTGAAACTCAAAGTTTCTAGTTTTCATACCTTGAGTTCAAAATTGTTTACTATCAGCAGTCTTTGAATAATCATAAGAAAATCATTGGGAAAATCTTAATTTTTGCTTGCGCTTCAAAAGGTCCACCAACTTTTTTTTTTCAGTGATTTCATCATAAATGTTTTTTAGATGATTTTATCCTCTTTGATTTGAACGGTCTAAAAGTCTTTTTCGCTGAGTTATCGTCGTTCAAAGCACAAATGTCAGTTTTGACTTGGGTAATTAATTACTCCGGAAATAATGATCGTACAGAAGATTTAAGTAGGGTTTTAAAAAACTGCAAAGTATTATTTATGAGACATAGTTATTGGTTTTTGATAAAACAAAAAATTCGGTGCGAGTGTTGATTGAAAAAGAGGTAAAAAATTGCGTATTTAAGGATATTCACTTAACATGGCATAACTTTGCAAGTAATGGATAGACTAATGACATTGACTGTTTATTTTCAACATCAAAGTATCCCAAAGAAACCCTGAACATTTCAAAGTGCTGCGATTTTTTTCCCATTGTGTTTGGAATGATTGAACTTGTCGTTTTTGCTAAAAAATTAATTTAAGGGTGAATTTTTCATTTTTTAATTCATATTTAGAGGTTGAAAATGTTTAGTATTAATAATCCATATTTTTTTTATCAAGAAATGTCAATTATTGTAAGAAAAAAATTTAAATATTTTTCTTTCAAAAGTAAATAAAATAAATAAAAGTCAAATAAAAATAAGTAAATAAAAGTCAAAACTGACTTTTGCAAGCAAGCAAATATTTGGATTTTTTTCCGATGATTTCTTACATTAGCAGATTTTACTCAAAAACTGCTGATAGTAAAAAATTTTGATCACAATATATGAAAACTAGAAACCTGGAACTTCTATCTATCTTTTTACTTTTCCGCACTCCACTATACGCGGAAAATTAATGCAATCGTGTAAAAAAAAATTCTAGCGTTTATTTTTCGTTTTTCAGTCTAAAAACAAAAAAAGGGTTTTAAATCATATTGTGTGTTTGTGTGTCGTTGTCGTCAGCATTAATAAAATTTCTTGTTAGCACGACAACTCAACTAAATCGTGTCGGATCTATCGGGTTTTGACTGATTCTGATCGGGGACGTCTCCTAAACGACACCTATTGAATTTGGGATGGATAGAACACACTCTACCATGTTCATGGGTCATAAGAAAGCACAATAGTGGACTATTTGGGATTTTTTTTGTTAGCACCATCACTCAATTAAATCGTGTCGGATCGATCGAGCTTCGACTGATTCTGATTAAGAACGTCTACCAAACGACATCTATTGATTTTGAGGTCCGTGGGTCATGAGAAAGCACGATGCTGGACTATTTGAAAAAAGTAAAACTGTCACATAAAACGCATATTCTGCATTTATGTGTTTTTCCTCGGCCACTCAATATCGAGATTGAGATGTTCTATGTGCGGAAAAATTCGTTTTAAGGTTTTAAAACTGTTTATTTTAAATTGTCCTGGGACCATTTTCTCAAAGTTACAGCTTTTCAGAATCACCTCATAAGTTATTATACCACTAAAGGAGTATGCTCCAGAAATTAGATGTCTATTCTTAGAATGTTGAGTATGATATTCCAAAATCCAAATGACCATCAGAAAAATGTTTTTTTAATATAAATAATGGATCCTTCTGGCACTGAAGTAAAATGACTTGTAATCAGCTATCAGCACAGTCGTCGTTAAATGGAATTTTTGAACCAAATTAATTTTATATAGTTAGTATTATTATTTGTTTAGTAGGCGCAATAGGCGAAATATTCTATTAAAATAATCGGATAAGGTTTCTGTCATCTTATATGTCTTTGCTAATAGTATTTCATGGGATAAAGAAAGAATGAAAGTCCATTTTTCTCTTATTTTAAACCTTCTTTATGCTCAGTCTAAGTTCATTCTATATTAGTCCTGAAGAAGCTTTAAGAGAAACGTTGACTTTCATTCTGACTTATCTTATCTCGAACCGACGAAATAGTCACAAACATACGAATCACAATTCATCACCCTGTATTTTAAATATTTAACAATGCAGCAATTTCCACTGCCTTGCTATACCCTACGACAACGAACTTTGTCTATCCGTTATTTATTTCACTCATACATCAACATCTTATCAGGTATTCTCCGCTTATCCTCTTCCATTATTTACTATTTTTTAGGCCTACAACGTTACTTAAAAACCAGCCGGCCGTCGGTAAACGTGCGCTTTCCCCGGCACTAATTGATCACTCTGTATATGGACTTCAGAGAAAGCCGTTCGGCCGGGGTGGAATCGACTATTTTCTTTTATGGTCAAAACGAGACTTATTAAGTCGGACAAATTGTTACAAGAGAAAAAGATAGGAGAGGTCAGTATCGATACACCGTACGGTATGTTTCTGCTTCAGTGACATGTAATAAATCTAGAAGTCGAGGTGGAACTGAATAGAAACTTCGGCATTTGGATGCCAATGGTGAGTTTGATAACATCGGAGGGCTTACGTTCCCGAGAAGAGTAAGCACAAAATGTATAACTTATAGTAAGAGGCAGACAGTTAGTTATGTTCGTAATAATTGCAGAAATTATTACGGTATAGTCGTATTATTTAATTTCCATTCCAAAGAAAAGAAATTACTATTTTTTAGATGCTTTAGTGATTAAAACTAACAACAAACTAGAAAAAGATGTTTACATGAAAGACGTCAATACAAATAGGTTTATTACAATCTACTACCCGTTACTATTATTATCTTAGTAAATTGATTGATTCATTATTCTTTACATAAAAATAGATATAAACAAGCATTAAAAAAATAAATAAATAACAACTTCAAATCGTTACAATGCGTTGCAAATTTTAGTTCTTAATAAGATGGAAATAAAAGTATGTACATGGCAAACAAAATAGAGCGCTTTCGTGAAGTTAAAAATTCAAGGAATAACTTTTCAGGGAAAAACTCTCGGACCCATGAAATTCTATTTTTAGTTGCGCATTTTTTAAAACTACTGAAATAAGGGGGTTATACTCCACCCCATCTGCAAATGCTAATTTGTTTAGACCTTATTATATAATAATAAGGACTAAACAAATTAGGTCAAAACAGCTATTGTCCTGGCTATATGCCATACGCCGAGCGCTGAATTAAATGACAAAATTTGCCGTATTCTGTCCAACAGAGTTAGCACTAACATACAGTGATTCAGATTGTTTCAAAACCACAAGGAAGATACAAAATATCTCAGGATATCGCTAACTGCAGACCGGTTTCGACCTTATCTTGGGTCTCGTCAGTGCAGGGTAAGCGAGTATACCTTTGACAGATGAGGCTCACATCTAGTAGACGTTCCACCGCAGTAGAACGTACCAAACGCCATCTCTTGGTAGTTTCGAGAACAATATAAATCGGAGTAGTCCTTATTATATAATGCATTTGCAGATGGGTGGAGTATAATCTCTTTATTTCAATAGTTTAAAAATTACCTTCTGCGAAGTAAAAACTTTGCATCATTTTTTAAAATTTAATTAATATATACAGAGTGGTTCGTATAAGAGGACTACGATATATTTTTAATGACCTCTATTTTAGGGAAAGTTTGAATAAGTGCATATCTTACATATGCTACAGTAATAATTATATTAATGCGAGTATAGGTTAGACAAAAAAAATCGAAAAAAAAAACAATTGCACAAAACGATTGTGCAATTTAAAAATATAGAGGGCTTCATACTAAGTTTGTAACGCACAAAGTTGCAAGCAAGAACGTTCTGAAAAGTCACCAAAGTTTCATATAACTTTTTGACATTAAAAATAATCTTTCGCGTTATTTTTTTATAGAGTGGCCTCCACACTCGCCCGGTTTTATCCCATGGAATTTTTTATCTAAAGTTACATCAAACCTCATCCCGAAGGCGGTAAACAATCTGATAAGGGCAATTTAAATCGTGGTAGGTGACATACATATATGTATGCCACTTGCATACTTACTTGCATACTGCTGTACATAGCTTGCAGCTATGTACAGCACTACATATATGTATGACACATTTCTATGCTAATATTTATCATTTTTCATCAATACCTATCATTTTTCATCTTCTTTTCTCGTGTGAAATAAAATTAAGTATTAAATACTATTTAGGATTTTATTTATATTTGTTAAACATTACAAACCTTATTTTAATTGAAATTTCTTTCCCAACTGTATGTGCTTAGAAACGATAGCTGTTTAGTTTCAGCACCTCCTATGGGACACCTTGTACATAATTATGTCGACATTAATTCATTTGTTAAATATTATTTCTAATTTAATTCGTTTTTTTTTTTTTGGTTTTTTAATATCAGCTTTGAAACCTTACATATTCTATGCCAAACGTAATTTTGGAATAAATAAATATTATGATTGATTATTATACGAGTATACATATACAGTGCTATTCAAAAGTCCCCTCTCCCCCTCTTAGGAACGATTATACATAAACTAGTGAAATTTGGTAACTGAATATTAAGGGTTGTAAACTTCCCGACTAGTGATGATAGATGACGTATGCGTCAAAGATGACGTCACAAGATCATTGTGACCAATAATTTTAAATGGAACCCTATGGCAAGCGACACCTCTTTTAAAAGGTATCAAAAAAACCTATTCAATGGTACTAATATTGTGTCTGTTTACGGCAGTTTTGACAACTGGCTTTCAAAAACCGCAAAGCTGTGATGAATTAAATCAGTTAATAATAAAATTTAAAATTCAAGCTCCGCCACTGGATAATTGGATAGTAAATAATCTGACGTTTTTGCAAGTCGTCCCAATTTGATGTTTTTTAGCTGTCAAAGTTTTTATACATTTAATAATTTGTGTATTGTTGATCGAACGTTTAACTGTTTTAGTATCTTGTGGTAATTTTAAAATATTTGTACATTCAATAATTTGTTAAACTGTTGTGAGCTGAACGTTTAAGTGCTTCAAGAAGAGAAATGGTACGTGTTTTAGGTGATAAAGTAGCAGCGATCCTAATACTTGGTGAAACTGGAGAAAATATTCATGCAGCAGAACGCATTTTTAATGAAAGGTTTCCCGATCGCCCAGTTTCGAGGACTTATTTGAGAGAGCTTCTTCGTAAGTTTAAAACAACGGGTAGTATTAATGATGCAACACGATCTGGCAGACTACAAATTTCTGATGAGAAAAAAATTGATATACTGGCAGAAGTAATAGTAAATCCTACTTCTTCAACAACTCAAGTTGCATCAACCTGTGAAGTCAGTCAAAGTACAATGCACAAGGTGTTGAAAAAAAAACAAATTTCACTCATACAAATTAAAAATGGTTCATCAACTCTCAGACGATGATCCAGACCGAAGACTGCAATTTTCTGAAAATATGGAGACTAAAATTAACCAACAGCCAGACTATGTCAAAACAATTTGTTTTAGTGACGAAAGTACTTTCTATCTAAATGGAAATGTAAATACACAAAACGTGAGATATTAGAGTGACGCAAATCCTCACATGTTTCGTGAAACACATACTCAGTATCCCGAGAAGGTCAATGTTTGGACAGGTATACTGGGAAACCACATCGTTGGGCCTGTTTTTTTTAAATACCAACTTAACCGGTGAGGTGTATCTGCAGATGTTGCAAAATGCAATAGAACCGTTAATCCTTGAAATTTTGGAAGATAATCAATATGAATTCGACATTTTGGAAATAACATTCCAACAGGATGGTGCTCCTCCACACTATTACGGTGCAGTAAGACGGTATTTGGATGAAGAATATCCTGGTAGATGGATTGGACGACGAGGTTCAATGGAATGGCCGCCTCGATCACCGGACCTCACACCTTTAGATTTTTTTCTGTGGGGGTATCTTAAATCGAAGGTTTACGCCACTCAGCCTCACAATATTGATGTTTTAAAACAACGTATTGTTACAGAATGTAGGGCTATTTCCGCAGACACATTTGAAAAAGTACGAGAAGAGTTTCGCAATAGGATGTTTTACTGTCAGGAAGTAGATTCAAGTAGTATCATTCAATACGTTTTTTCGATACCTTTTAAAAGAGGTGTCGCTTGCATTCCATTTAAAATGATTGGTCACAATGGCCTTGTGACGTCATCTTTGACGCATACGTTATCTATCATCACTAGTAGGGAAGTTTACAACCCTTAATATTCAGTTACCAAATTTCACTAGTTTATGTATAATCGTTAAAAAGAGGGGCGGAAGGGAATTTTTAAAAACACTGTATAATAAACTATAATAGAACTAGTAAAATAAACCCTAAATCCACAAAGGAAGTTGTATGATAAGTCTATTTAAACACGAAGGAAATTATCCGTAATTTTATTTGATCTGAAAATTTCTATTGTGTCTAGTAAATTGAATGTAAAATCTTTATTTGCTACTAGGCAATAATTCAAGACTATTAAGACCTATCTGATCGATATAGAATGTGTTACACACCGTATACAACAACTTATAAACTTCTGTGTTTTATGTCCACAATTAATTGCTTTTCATGTTGGGCAAACTGGTCGTCCCTTTAAAATATGATGTAGAGAACACTGGTTTGAAGAAATTAGTTCAACCCTTTCCAAATCGATGTAGAATCAAATTAACGTTACCAGATCTCAATAGTGTTCGTATATTTTAAGTAGAATGCAAAGGCCTTAAATTAAATGTCCTTGAAACAATAGCATTTGGAAAGAAATAATGTTCCCAAACAGTTTGCTTTACTATGAGTTAAACTTGAATAATAAAAACATTTTTGG
This sequence comes from Rosalia funebris, assembly GCA_037954035.1. Lineage (NCBI taxonomy): Eukaryota > Metazoa > Arthropoda > Insecta > Coleoptera > Cerambycidae > Rosalia > Rosalia funebris. The sequence goes on from JAZFAV010000015.1 coordinate 42,421,020, forward strand.
CGTATTTAAGGCTTAACTCTTTGAATTCAGGTCTCGCATTAAAGATGGTACATTAAAGTATTGAAACAGTATCATTAAATTACAAATAAAATCTGAAACGGTATGAAAGTCGTATTTTAATATATGCTTATTTATGATTGGTGATTACAAAAAAATGGATAATTTCATAAATTTCTCTTTCAGGAATTCTTGTTTCAAAAAGAGGAGATGAAGTGAAGAAATTAATGTAAACGCACTTGTTAAGGTTCCCGTTGTAAAACGAATTATAAACAAAATATAATCTGACATAATATAACAACAAAAAGTCACAGATCAAAGAATAACATCGCAGGAAATTTACTTTCACTTTTCAATCGTCTCAAAACTGCTTAGCACAAATCGGATTATTTATTTTCGTCCAATTATCCTCTATTAAGGGTTTGTACTTTTCATTAAATTCGATGCTTCAAATACCCGCTCAAGTCGTTTGAGTCGTTTTGGGATTATTTCTTCATACGCGAGATCCAAATAATAATTTTACCCTCTAAAACTAGGTCAGGTCTCGATATTCTATTCCTTCCTTGGCAAATTTCCGATATAATAAATGTCCTGGAATGAAACTGAAAACACGTCCGAACATGTAATATATTTGCCGTATATTATTAATGTGTTTTTCTAGTTGAGATTCAGTGAATTCCGAAGCAAGTTTTTTATACTCCCCGCGGGCCTCGTTTCAACGACCCCGAGTTTATCGGGAGCCAAATGATTTTCTCTATCTAAAATCGTTACACGTTTTCCCTGATTCTTTTTTTTATAACGATAGATCAGTGAAACGATTTTCAATGGCGCAATGTCTACTATATACATGAAGACATCAAGTAACATTCATCATCTATTTTATATTCAAAGATTATTAGATTAGTTCTTCTTGTACGCCATCGGATTATATTTAGAAATATTTAATAATAAATTATGTTCACGTCACTTTTTGTAAGATATTTTTGCAGTTGTCATCACAGTTATTTCCAGTGGTAATAAACTTCAAACAACTTGAGGTCATCCCCATATAGGGAGACCCTGACTTGACATTAATAACTAAAACCAATAGTAGGGGTCCGAGAACTGAGCCTTGTGGAACACCTAATGTTATCATAACGTACAGTTGTAAATATATAAAACTACTTTGGCGATAGCAAGGATAAAAGTGCATATGCCTTGACCGGGAATCGAACCCGGCTCTCCCAATTTCCGGTTGGTTGCTCTGACCGCTGAGCTATCGAGGCACACTCATTATCCTTGCTAATGCGCCAGTTTAACGCGTCGCTACAGTACTGCCTCCCTAGAAACATGATTTGTCTCGATACAACTAACGGAATGTGACCGCGTTCGCCATTCTTACGAACCGTTGTTCGGTAACCCCCGGAAAATATAGGGCGATGGATAGGACGGGAATCGAATCCGCGAATTTGAGATGTAAGGGAGGTTGGATGTACTGGAACGAATCACATCACGTCGGGGTCACCACTTTGGCGATAGCAAGCATATACAAGCAAGCGATAGCACCCTATACAACATGTTTCTATTGTATGTTAATAATACATTAGGTATTAAACCTAATGTATTATTTAAATTATCATCAACTTCATGTACATTTATATACGCATGAAATTGTATTTTTTTACAGAACAAAGATTATAAAAGACCTCATAACTAATTTCGTGGCTAATTAAGATATTTACCTAGTTACCTTACCGAGAATTTTATTGCCTGTATCGCTTAACATTATGGCCAAACAGATGTGCTAATTGTGTCACAGCTATTCACGTGGTAAGCGCATTAATACCGTATATCATCCTTAAGGCTGCAACATTGTAGGTCGCACAAAGAGATTTTTCGGCATTGCTTAATGCCTGAACGCAAAATATACACGTAAAATTGCATTTTTATTGACTTATGCTGTCGCAAGTAGCTTTGCCGTGCAATTCATAAACGATACACGGATCTTATTGTTGGAACCAGTTTGGTTTACAAGAGCTTATTTCGGAATTAAGTTCAGGTGTATTTTATGGATAGATAAAAGCGTGAATTACAACTCTGGCAGATCGGGTATGGCATGATGTACTTCGATAATTATGCCACAACCAGGAAAATATCGCATGTTTAATTTTGTAATTGCAACTGACACGATAATTAATATTTATAAGAACCATACATGATAATAATAATGTTTACCGATACGATCAATAGCTAGCAACATGTAAAGGATGAGCACATCTAGATATGGATTTTTTGATAACTGTAAGAAATACGAAAAAACTACTAATGCACCCTCGATATCTTTTTTAAGTGAATCAAAATGTACTATCGTCTTTTTCTTTCAATTATTAACGAAAGTTAGACTTTTATTTTCTTTCTTTCTTTTTTTTTTTCGGTGGGTGCCATACCTAAAAAATATAATCTATATCAATATAACGCAAAGTTTTACTACGTAGAGGGTAATATTCAAACTACAGAAATAAGGGGTTTATACAAATGTTATTATATAATAAGCACTTAACAAATTAGGTCAAAACAGCTATTCTCCTGGCTATATGCCAAATACATGACAAAATTTATCGTATTTTTGTCTAACAGAGTTAGCACTAAAAATACAGTGATTGTTCCAAAACCACCAAGAAACATGCAAAGTGTCACCTATCTCAGGACTCAGGCGTTTGGCATATAGCCAGGAGAACAGCTGTTTTGACCTAATTTGTTTAGTCCTAATTATATAAGGCATTTGCAGATAGGTTGGATATAAACTGCTTATTTCTGTAGTTATAATCTATATGTTTTTGAGGCGGTTTCTCTGTACTTCCCTTCTGTACTGAACTTCCCAAATAACCAAAATTCGATTGAAAACTTGAATACAACATGAAATGAATAATTATGTTGCTATTTCTGTAGAAATAACAACACAATATGCATATTGTGTTGATAAAATTTTATACTAATGTTTGTTAAAGCGTTAATATAAAATAAAGACTTTTTTTTTCTGATTTATATAAAATTTCTAAGGCCGTATACCTATTAAAAATAAACAGTTTTAAAACGGACTTTTCCGCACGTAGAACATCTATATCTCGAAACTGAGTGGCCGAGAAAAAATAAACCAACACATAAGTGCAGAATATGTTTTATGCGACAGTTTTACTTTTTTCAAATAAACCACCGTCGTGCTTTCTCATGACCCATGGACAGGGTGGGGTGTGTCCTATCCGCCTCAAAACGAAGAGGGGTCGTCTGGTAGACGTCCCTAATCAGAATCAGTCGAAACCCGATCGATCCAACACGATTTAGTTGAGTTATCATTCTAACAAGAATAAATGCCGACGACAACGATACACAACAAAATTTTTTAAACACAGCAAAATTAAAAACAAAAAAAAACCATTTTTTTTTTGTTTTTTCACTTTTTATTTACACGATTACATTACTTTTCCGCGTATAGTGGAGTGCGGAAAAGTAAAAAAAAATCATGGATCCAAATATAGATCTATTTCCTTACTGCTTGAATTTTATAAAACTATTGAAAAAAAAAATTTCAAAAAATACTATACTGCTGAGTTGTTTCTATTTATTAAATTAGATCATGGAAATGAAGGAGTTTCTTTATTTGTAGATCGGTCCAAAGTTTTTAATTGTGTAAATAAAGAATTACTTTTAAAGGAACTAAATTGTTACGATTTATTATGATAAAACGTAAGAATAACTCGAAACTGGTGTTCCCCAAGGAAGTGTCTTAGGCCCTCTACTATTTTTGTTGCATCTTAATGATACAAAAAACAATACTTTTTTGAGCGGAATAAAATGTAGGTAAATTACCTAGACTTGTTCAATTTAATCCCAAAATTTAATTTAAAACCAAAAATTTTGGGTAACGCTCCTGATAATGGAAGAAAAGTTTACGCTTTTGTAATGATTTTATATAATTTTGATGTTATACTTGATGTATCATTAAATTACTTCTTGTAACAGAAACACTGAAATACTCCAAAACAGAAAACGATAGCATGTTTTAGTTTCCACAACTGAATTTGTCTAAAAAAGTATCGCAAAAGCTTTATCCAATTTTTCATATTATGAACACTAAAAAGACTCAATTTTCTTCTCGATACTTTGCTCTGTAAGACCGATGAGGCTTACAAAATAATTAAGAGGAACTTCAGGGATATAGGAACAATAAGTAGAAATGTTAGGAGTCAATCGGGGGACATACTGATAGGAAGAGAGGAGAAAGCGGATAGATGGAAGCAGTACTTAGGAAATTTATACGAGGGTCAGGAATTAGGAGAGATATTAGAGGAAGAATCGATATGGAAGATGTAGGAAAACCTATATTGAGAGAGGAATTTGAAATAGCACTAAGGGAGCTAAAGAACAATAAAGCGCCGGGCGTAGATAAAATACAGGCGGAAATTTTGAAATGTGCGGGACAGAAAGTAGTAAATAGGATGTTTGAACTGGTAAAATACATATACGAAACGGGCGAGATGCCGGAGGATTATAAGAGGAACATTATCGTTACTATACCGAAAAAGAGAGGAGCCGACAAATGCGAGAACTTTAGAACGATTAGCCTAACTTCCCATGCGTCAAAAATCCTAACTAGAATAGTGCAGAAGAGGATGGAAAATAGAGCGGAGGAAATACTAGGAGAAGACCAATTCGGGTTTAGGCGAAATAGGGGAACTCGCGAAGCTATTCTGGCGCTAAGAGTAATGTTAGAGAAAACAATAGAAAAAGGAAAGAACGCTTATATAGGATTTGTAGATTTAGAAAAAGCTTTTGATAACGTAAGATGGGAAAAAATGTTCGAGATACTAAAGAGCGCGGGAATGAAGTATAGAGATAGGAGAGTAGTACACAATCTATACATAGAGCAAACTGCTGTTATAGAAGTAGAAGGGGAGGAAAGGGAAGTAGGTATTAGGAAAGGAGTAAGACAAGGATGTACTATCACCACTAATTTTTAATCTGTACATCGAAGAGGCGATTAATGTGGTAAAAGATAGAGTGGATTTCGGGATTAAAGTACAGGGACAGAAACTAAAAATGCTGAGATTCGCGGATGATATAGCAGTATTAGCATCTAGTAAGGAGGAACTAGAATCAGCATTGAACGAACTGGAGGCAGTGTTGACAGAGGAATACGGAATGAGGGTGAATAAAAACAAAACTAAAGTGTTAGTGTGCAGAGGGCGCGAGAGCAGAGCAAAAACGAAAGTACAAATTAATAATGACAGATTGGAGGAAGTTAAAGACTTCACTTATTTAGGAAGTAAAATAAATTGGGATGGAAGAAGCGATAAAGACATAAAATAAAGAATAGCGCAGGGTCGAGTAGCTTTTAACAAAAAGAAAGCACTTTTATGCTCGGGGGTAATAAACTTAGAAACAAGGAAGAGATTTTTGAAAACATATGTATGGAGCACGGCACTTTACGGCTGCGAAACCTGGACGGTAGGGGAAGCAAGTAGGAAGAAATTAGAAGCTTTTTAGATGTGGTGTTTCCGAAGAATGATGAAAATACCATGGACTGATAGGGTTAGAAACGAAGAAGTATTGGAGAAAGTCGGCGAGAAAAGGAGTATGTGGAAAAACTTAAAGAAGAGAAGAGATAGAATGGTAGGCCACTTGCTGAGACATGGGGGAATAGTCCGCGATATTTTGGAGGCAGAAATAGGAGTGAAGAAAGGCAGAGGTAGGCCTAGATTAGACTACTGCTCGCAAATAGTAAGGGATGTAGGTTGTAGCACAATTAGCGAAATGCGTAGGTTAGCACAAGATAGGAGAAGCTGGAGGTTAGCGTCCAACCAGTCTTAGGGCTGATGACCTAATGATGATGACTTTGCTCTGCAATAAAATGGTCAAAACCATCTTAAATCAGTGGCCAAATAATCGAGACGATGGTTCTATCCATCTTATTTGCATAAAAGGGCCAGGTAAGTATAACCTAAAAATAAACCTCAAACAACATTTTTTGTTAATTGTTTTCTGAGAGGGGAGCACACCATTTCCTCTACACAAAAATTAAGCGACGATTACGGGGAGCCGCCAACACGCGCGCCGCATCCCAGACGGTAATACAGAAATCGCGCAAACAATAATTTACCGCAGCGGATCCTGTGACAGGTGCACGGCGAAAGCTACAAATTACGCTCGCAGGTGACGCGATACATTATTCATTAAACGCCTATAAATTACAATTATGCATAGTTACAAAAATTCATGCGATTCAGTAATTATAGAGACGTAAATACAGCTAATTAGAAAAGCCAGACCGACAGATATTCAGCCGGTGAAAATTGTACGTTTTAAATCGTGAGGCGGAGCTAAAACGGTCACAGAGTAATACTGGCTAATTAATAATATTAATTACGTATGTGAGCAGGTAGAGAATAATAGAGCGCCGGGTGTAGATAAAATACAGGCGGAAATTTTGAAATGTGCGGGACAGAAAGTAGTAAATAGGATGTTTGAACTGGTAAAATACATATACGAAACGGGCGAGATGCCGGAGGATTATAAGAGGAACATTATCGTTACTATACCGAAAAAGAGAGGAGCCGACAAATGCGAGAACTTTAGAACGATTAGCCTAACTTCCCATGCGTCAAAAATCCTAACTAGAATAGTGCAGAAGAGGATGGAAAATAGAGCGGAGGAAATACTAGGAGAAGACCAATTCGGGTTTAGGCGAAATAGGGGAACTCGCGAAGCTATTCTGGCGCTAAGAGTAATGTTAGAGAAAACAATAGAAAAAGGAAAGAACGCTTATATAGGATTTGTAGATTTAAAAAAAGCTTTTGATAACGTAAGATGGGAAAAAATGTTCGAGATACTAAAGAGCGCGGGAATGAAGTATAGAGATAGGAGAGTAGTACACAATCTATACATAGAGCAAACTGCTGTTATAGAAGTAGAAGGGGAGGAAAGGGAAGTAGGTATTAGGAAAGGAGTAAGACAAGGATGTACGCTATCACCACTAATTTTTAATCTGTACATCGAAGAGGCGATTAATGTGGTAAAAGATAGAGTGGATTTCGGGATTAAAGTACAGGGACAGAAACTAAAAATACTGAGATTCGCGGATGATATAGCAGTATTAGCATCTAGTAAGGAGGAACTAGAATCAGCATTGAACGAAATGGAGGCAGTGTTGACAGAGGAATACGGAATGAGGGTGAATAAAAACAAAACTAAAGTGTTAGTGTGCAGAGGGCGCGAGAGCAGAGCAAAAACGAAAGTACAAATTAATAATGAAAGATTGGAGGAAGTTAAAGACTTCACTTATTTAGGAAGTAAAATAAATTGGGATGGAAGAAGCGATAAAGACATAAAACAAAGAATAGCGCAAGGTCGAGTAGCTTTTAACAAAAAGAAAGCACTTTTATGCTCGGGGGTAATAAACTTAGAAACAAGGAAGAGATTTTTGAAAACATATGTATGGAGCACGGAACTTTACGGCTGCGAAACCTGGACGGTAGGGGAAGCAAGTAGGAAGAAATTAGAAGCTTTTGAGATGTGGTGTTACCGAAGAATGATGAAAATACCATGGACTGATAGGGTTAGAAACGAAGAAGTATTGGAGAAAGTCGGCGAGAAAAGGAGTATGTGGAAAAACTTAAAGAAGAGAAGAGATAGAATGGTAGGCCACTTGCTGAGACATGGGGGAATAGTCCGCGATATTTTGGAGGCAGAAATAGGAGTGAAGAAAGGCAGAGGTAGGCCTAGATTAGACTACTGCTCGCAAATAGTAAGGGATGTAGGTTGTAGCACAATTAGCGAAATGCGTAGGTTAGCACAAGATAGGAGAAGCTGGAGGTTAGCGTCCAACCAGTCTTAGGACTGATGACCTAATGATGATGATGATGTGAGCAGGAAGTTTTTATACGGCGATGGCGGTGCCGGAAGGTAATCCGGGCGAAGACGTTCATAAAACATAACGATATACTGTGAGAATATTGATTACGGTTCAAGGGCACTTTCATTTAAAAAAATCACCCGTGGATGTATTTACAGTTACATTATAAGAAAACGAGTAAGCAAATCGCAATAGTATTGTGCCGCCCTCTCGCTCATATCGAACGCACCTACGGAGCATGCCCCTAATAGAACAAAAGTTACCACGTTGTTCGCAAGGGTCGATTTACTGTATTGATTTTGTCAAAATGCCGAAATTGAACGAAAAGCATCTGGTACATCGACCTAAAAACTTCTGACACACACACACACGAAAACAGCCGTCTAGTAAATATAGATAGCATAATTGACTGTTCCAAAAGCAAACTTGGGGAAGCGATAGTTTTTCTCATTTCTAGCATACCTTTCTCTTGGACACTTCTAGGCTTAGTTTAGGTTTAGTGTTCTGGGAAAGACGTGAAATCATACAAAGCCACTCAGGCTACCACCCATTGTATCTTCTCGTAAGTCAACCAGCGCTGGAGTATGGATATGGCCTTCTTCCAAAAGCTCAATATTCCTTCAGGCCGATCTTTCTCAGCTCGTTTAGGTCCAGGACAACGAGCCTAAACGCGAGGTGCCTACGCCATACCAGAGCCGGGCACTGGCTATAGCACATGTTCAGAGGTCTCCACCTTCCCTCCACGACATATATTTTGTGAATGTGCGCCCGTTCCATATATTGTGAAACCATCATTACCAAATTACCTAATTAATAATATAATATCACATGGATAGAATATAATTTCAATTATTCTTATTTGGTATGACTTATAGCGGCCTTGGGGGTGCGTGTAGTGAAATGATATTAGTGATTATTTTGTTGTGGCTATATCTACGTTTATTTAGAATAAATGAATAGTGAGCAAGCTACTACTGAAAATGGAGACGATGTTTCGAGGCGAGATGCGGGAATGACGAATTGAAAAACTTATCCCAAAATCCGATAGCCTGGTGCGATTATTACCAGACGCCACATTTGTCATAAATCATTGACCTAATCTACAAGGGTTTTAACATTTGGATCACTGGGGCAGTTAGTCACGTAACTTATTGCCTGGGATTATCACATTTTTACCCCTAAGAAACAGACGTGTCCTGGTTCCGAGTGCTAGAGTTGAGTATGTAGTAGAGTAGAGTGGTTCCAAGTACATAATATACAAAGGTTTCTACTTTTTAATATTTACACAACATAAAACTAATATAAACAGATTTAAAACGTTAAAACGGACTTTTCCGCACGTAAAACATCTCTATCTCGACATTGAGTGGCCGAGAAAAAAATAAATCAACACATAAATGCAGAATATGTGTTTCATGCGACAGTTTTACTTTTTTCATCGGTAACTGCTTCAGTGCCGTATCAATACATTTGTGATCGAACGAAAATTTTTTTTTCTCATTCATTCGTATATGATACAGGCCGAATATATGATTTTTTCGTTCAATGCAAAATCAGCAAATTTTTGAAAAATAGTCCACCATCGTGCTTTCTCATGACTCATGGACAGGGTCATGAGAAAGGTCCAGGATAGGACACACCCCGTCCTATCCACCTCAAAATCAATAGGTGTCGTCTGAGAGACGTTCCCGATCAGAATCAATTAAAACCCGATCGATCCGACACAATTTGGTTGAGTTATCGTATTAACAAAAGAATTTCTCAAATAGTCCACTATCGTGCTTTCTCATGACCCATCGACAGGGTGGGGTGTGTCCCATCCCCCTCAAAATCAATAGGTGTGGTCTGGGAGACGTCCCCGATCAGAATCAGTCAAAACCCGATCGATCCGACACGATTGAGTTGAGTTATCGTGCTAACAAGAATAAATACCGACGACAACGACAACTACACACACACAGAAACAATTTTTTAAAAACCATTTTTTTTTTGTTTTTAGGCCGAAAAACTAAAAATAAACGAAAAAATTTGTTTCCCATTTTTCTTTACACGATTACATTACTTTTCCGCTAGTATAGTTGAGTGCGGAAAAGTAATATACAAAAACACCATCATGGCTGTCAATATTCATAGACTAGATGTTTTTATTTTATTATATAACCGTTAGCAATCCCTTGGAATACAAATATTTAATTCAAAATTAAATAGCTAAATTACTATTGTTATTAACATATCAAATTATAAAAATTGCAATATCAGGAGTAAAATATTTCATATATATATATTTTATTAATTATTGTCCAAATAAAGTGAAGGAAGGTGAGGGTCGTGGCGTAGGCCGTGAAATATGGTGAATTCGCCGGGAATCACGTGATAAATACCACAGAATTTCCTTCATTTGATGATATTTGATAAATTTTCAGTTTCTTAAACGTCTCACAGGTGACGTACCCCGTATATTTTGTATTTAAAAATAATGGCGCTGTGTAACGTGAGATAGCACACGTTGTATACTCGACGTCTCAGTTTTATTAGAATTTTTTTTTAATGAAATTTATGACAAGAGCGAGGGATGAAAGAAATTATTTTCCGCTGGCAAATCGACCTTGTAAATAAGAGACGAGATAACTTTTAAAATACTTCCCACCTTAAAAATGTCAAGGCTAATGCACTCTAATATGAACGTCGGGCGAGGTATCAGTCCGTTTCTCCTCGGCAATGTTAATATAAGTCTCATTTGCAGTAAAAGTTGAACTCATCAGCACGGGAGATAAGTATAAATGCGAGAGACATTTATTCCGTCCATTTGCGAAATTACGCATTTTAGCGAGCGATTACGTGAGCGCCTAATTAATATCCAGCGCTGAGTATCGCTGTGTGGGTGGAGGTCCTCTAGGACGACGTGGCAGCACAGCAAATGAGATATGTGCGTGGCATCCAGGAGATATTAGCACTAGTCGAGTATAATCGTGAGATGTAAAAAGTGTTCCGCGATAGTAGATATGTGGAACTTATGTTAGGGATTGGTTGTACATCCCATTTTCTTTCTATGTATATTCTCTCTCTAGAACAATCGAATGGATAATCACAATCAAGGAAAAACAATATTTTTGAGTTATTTTTGCGATTTTTGTTTGTCAGATCAGACGTATACGTTTTCTACAAAAAGATATATTTCTAATTCATAATCAATGTGTTTGAAATAAAGCTGAATTTACAATAAATCTTAGTAATTGTTCAATATTAAAGTAAATAAAGAAAATCGTATATTAATTAATTATTATTATTATGTTATATGGGTTTGGGCTTCATCAGCCACTGATCGCATGGATAGTCCCTTGGCGATACCCTCTTATCCGGGTCATTCTCCAAAAATGCTATCCCATAAAAGGAGCAATTTAGGCACGTCCCCCGCCTTAAGCCTCGCCTCCTCTAGGATAACAGGGGTCCCTAATATAAGGCACCTCCTCTCCAACGCGGGGTAGGTGTAAAGAAGATGAATCGAGGTTTTCTCGTCGTCTCTACAGTATCTGCAGGCCGGGCTGTCAGTCAGCCTTAGCTTGTGCTTATATGCGTTCAGGCTACTATGGTGGCCCGTTATGATTCCCACCAGGGTTCTGGCTTTGTGCCTGTTCAGTTTAATGAATTCTTGGGCCCATTTCTCAATCTCTGAGTATTCGATGAAGTGTTTAGTTATTCGACAACCCGTTACTACTCTCCATCTTTTATTATGCTGGTCTGTTGCCTAGCCATTGATGCGGTCTTTGATTAGATTCCGAGTAGAATTAAAAAATTTTCAATAAAAAAATATATTTATTATCACTACTATTGCTGTCGTCAAACTCTCCATATTTATTACTAAACTGCCTTCATTGCGATTATAGATTTTTCAAGGCCAAACTGTGGACGTAATCGTAGAACTAAGGGCCCAAAAATCCCTTAGTTGTCTTGTCGATCGCCTGTTTCTTTGCAAATACATTCCTTTTTATTATCACCATATGTACTTTTCTCAAATTCTATACTATACTTTTTTTTACAAGTCTTGGATATCGTTTTTCTTCGATACGCTTTCTCAACACTTTGTGAATGGTGTCTAGTGATTCATCTAAAACTATAATATTTTTGGTCCACATATGAAAGTATGCAACTTCTTCACTTGGTAATAACAAAACATTCGTGGAAAATATCAACATTCACATTTCAGTGATAGTCAACAATAGCACTGACATAGTTTTTCAAAAAACACTAAAACACCATACACTACACTCGACGTGCGTTTCGCCAACAAAGTGGGAATCATCTGGAGATGATTAAAACTAGTTTTAATCCCTCCAGATGATGCCAACTTTGTCGGCGAAACGCGCGTCGTGTGTAGTATATAGTGTTTTGTAGAAAACTACTTTATTGAGTATTCAGGATAATGCAATACCAAGTTCAAGCTAAATTGTCCTAAAATAGTTGTTCATGTTCATGCCATAACTGTTTTGAAGTATCTCCATAAACACTTGAACAGGATGTTGTTCCAAGTTTTTCTATAAAATATTTACCAAGGAACGAAGAAAGTACCATCCAGATCATTCTGCAGAGATAAACATCAGGTGGATCTTGATTTCATTCTTTCTTTAGACTGGTCTTTGGTTATCGGTGAATCCTTATTGTATGCGTTAGGCCCAATTTCCACAGGAGGAGACGTCGGGCGGTAACGAGGCATGGGCGAATGTCGGTTCCGCGCCTTTCCTATGTAAACAAGTGGTTCGATGTATAGAGAGAAGACGGGGCACCGGCGGCGGGCGCCTTTTCGCCCCTGCCGCGTCTCTTTAAAGCCTCTAGAGGCGCAAAGAAGGGCCACACCGCTTCTGCGCCTCTTGTCGGTCGGCTGTTGAAGCGTTCAAGATGCGGGAAATATTTTATAAAAGCATCCATGGGACATCCTATAAAAATTCTGAAAACGTTCTGGATACCCATTCAATTCACGAACAACGTTAAATGTCCCATTCGTTTTCCCCTTCTCCAGTCACAATGGATGACTTTGGTTTGGAACCCAAAATCGTCTCTTTTTTGCAAATTAGTTATAAAAACTAGATCCAAAATGCATTCATCGTTATCAGCATCACTACTGGATATATTCGTTTTTGAGATAAATTATTCTCAATCAGTCTTTTCCCCGCCCCTTCTGTGTACATACGAGCGTCCCGTCTCCGCCACGTCCGTGTCCCAGTCCTTGCCACGTCACCGCCTCATCCCCGCTTGACGTTCTTTCTGTGGAAACTGGGCCTTAGACGTACTCGTATACACAACATCCTCAAATCGTTAATGTTTGGGTAATTGTCATCGGTAACAATATTAGTCCACATTTTATCGAGAATACATATCTAAATGCACCGGCACTAGGTCCGGCCCTACCGAATGACATAGTTTATCTATACTTAAACGAAACCTTTCCCAATTTATCAATCGGGCAAAGAGGTGCTATCCAGTGGTCACTCGGATCACCCCGACCTTTCGCCGTTAGATTACTTTTTATTTCAAGCTAAACAACATTGTAAAGCTAGACAACATTGATGGTGTCAAAGAAAAAATAAAAAGGGGGTATTGCCAACAAGTAGATAGATACCATTCTGATTATTTTAATTTAATACATTTAAGTACACAATAACTTGTGACCTAGTTACTGTGTACTTGTCGTTGAAATGTGGACAATTCAGCGAATTAAAAACATTGTATAAAATATAATATACAGGGTGTCCCATTAAAAAAGAATGCACTTGAATCACCTTAATAATTAAAATTTAATATGAAGGATATTTCTTGTTCATTAAAAATCTGAACGAGCTCCTCTTTTAGAAGTAGGGGAAATTTAAAGGCTCTCTATAGGTTCTTGCGTTGCGAACTAAACTATCTTCTTCTTCTTTCTTCTAAAGTAGGTCTATGACTTGTTCCTTCTTCGATGAATATCATCGGTACTATGAGCTGATTTTATCTGTTTTTACAGAGGGTAGACAGCTAAATCTGGGCCCTCTAACCCTCCTCTTTCTTCCGGGATTGCGACCGGCAACAGTACTACTGGGCTACTCAATCCACCCAGCAGCACTGCAGGCTGAAAACGCCAACGGCACGCGGTGTTTTAAAGCGGTAACCCATCCAAGTGTTACCGCACCCGACGTTGTTTGACTTCGGACGAGGATCGATGTTCAACGTGGTATGGCCGTTGCCTGTATTAAATTTAAAATTAGTTGAGCATATATAACTCCACATACGCGTATTGTCAACCGTAATACTATTTGTATACAATAGTTTTAAGAAGTGTACATTGTAAATTTTAAGTGCTAGGGTTATCCTATATGAAATACCAAAAGCGCAGGCATATATGTCATTTATTACAGTAACCACATGACAATTCAACGCTCTTTGAAGTCCTTGCAAACTATATTTTCAATCCAAGTGACGCTGAAGGCCCATTTACCATCAGCAGGCGATCTGCATTTTGGGATTTTTAGTCAATTATTTGACAGTCGATTGACGTCATACAAGCCGTTTTGTTTCCGTACTTACCTGCTTGCTATTTATTTATTTATTGAAAATGTACTTGGTCATACCCTCAATGTGATATTAGTATTATTTTACTACACACCCCTGAGACTGCGATTATAACTTTTGACTGTTTATTGTCCCTAATCCTTGTGTTGTTTCAATATTACTTTTCCGCACTCAACTATACCAGAGCGGAAAAGTAATGCAATCGTGTAACGAAAAATGGAAAAAAAATTTCTAGGGTTTATTTTTCGATTTCGGCCTAAAAACAAAAAAAAATGGTTTTTAAAAAATTGTTGTCTATGTGTGTCTCCTTGTCGTCAGCATTTATTCTTGTTAGCACGATAACTCAACTAAATCGTGTCGGATCGATCGGATTATGACTGATTCTGATCGGGGACGTTTCCCAGACGACACCTATTGATATTGAGGTGGATAGAACACGCTCTACCATGTTCATGGGTCATGAGAAAGCACAATGGTGGACTATTTGAGAAATTGTTCTTGTCAGCATGATCACTCAATTAAATCGTGTCGTATCGATCGAGTTTCGACTGATTCTGATTAGGGACGTCTCCCAGACGACACCTATTGATTTTGAGATGGATAGGATACAACCCACCCTGTCCATGGGTCATGAGAAAGCACCACTTGAAAAAAGTAAAACTGTCGCATAAAACACATATTCTGCATTTATGTGTTGGTTTATTTTTTCTCGGCCACTCAATTTCGAGATAGAGATATTCTACGTCCGTTTTAAGACCTTGAAACTGTTTCTTTTCAGTATGCTGTAGTGGAAGGGGACAATCTCCTTCACTTGACTGATATCTGTTATATCTGACTTCTTTCTAAATAGTACTGGCAAAAACGATAGTCTCGTCCACTTTCCCGGATTACGTGATTATCTAAGGATCACCAAGATATCCCATCTACTCACTTACCAAACCTACTTTATAGACTTCCTGTTTACTGGCAATACGTTACCCGTCTGAGACCCCTAATCAACTCCATCTCCCATCCGACATCTAGACAAGAACAAATCGCGGTTTTACGCCTGATCGAATCACAACTAACTCATATCGGCATCGAATCAACTGGGGCAATCCTCAAGCTCGACCGACCGCCACCATCCGCGTCGAGTATTCTCAGTAATCGGTCGCCCAACTTCTCCATATAGAATAGACCGACGCACTAAAATTTCCTTAAAAAAAAAAGAAGAAAAATCGTAATCAACGACGTGTTCAAGCGGATAGCAAAAAACGGAACGAGATAAAATTGAATGATTTTCATCGTAAAATCGCCTTAACATGGCTCGGCTATATGAGTCGCTCTCCCACGGTCATCGAAATAGGAGATTCGGGTCAAATTAAAGGCGTACCGCTTAGTTCGTGCCTGTGGATAGAGCATTAACAAAGTAGAAGAATATCAGAGTATTGCGAAATATTTATAAACAAATAAGGACTTTAGAATATTGCTGTACTGAGGAATATTGTGTTGATAACTTTATGATTTTATATAATATCGTAAACTTGAACCTTGTTCGGTGGCGATTTCTGCATAAGAGCACATGAGCACGTGAACCCCCAAAGCAAATTAGAATTCAAACATTACAATAATTGTAAAATATAGTTTGTATTAATAAATAAAATCTATTACGAGACTCTAAGACAAATATCTAAACGAGTAAACGTTATATTATTAGTGTTACTACTTGAAGTTATGGAATGCAGCCGCATGTTTATTTTATTTGGGATTCGGTTTGTTATATTGTCTGTCTCGTTATAATGGTGACAGCGACGGAACACGTGCTACAAATGGGCGTGACTTACGTCGAGTTTGTGGGCATCTGAGACTTGGCGGGTGGCGGGGGTTTTACAATATTTCCGATGAAATGGAGCACAAATTTGATGTGAACCAGAGGCTAGATTGTGTTGTGAATATTACATTACATCGCTATTAGGCGTTCAGTGAACTACGTGAAGTTATTTTATAGTATTCTTACGTTATTACGGCATTAAATAAATATCGATATAAATACATATGGACCATAACTAAAATTTAATTAAACATTATGGATACGAACAGTTTTACCGTACAATATTTGAAAGACAATTTTAATTCTTTGAGTTGTGAGAAAAAAAGTGAAATTAAAAATGTGGGAAGACCAAAACCGGAACTTAAATTGACGCAGACTACAAAGTCCAAATTTGTCTATTGAGAAAAAAATTATACAACGTTTGCCAGACTTCAACGAAGCTGTTGTTATAACTAAATTTGCTGAGAGCAAGAATAGAAGAATTGACTTTACGTTCAAGCAATGTAATACAGTAAGTAAAGACATTCGGTGAACAGTGACCGTACAAACAAAAAATAATGGATTCATACTGCATGTGAGTATTGTTATTATTATGATAGTACGATAAAAATTTGCATCTTCTTGATTTTGTGAACTCCCTATGTTTTCGACCACCAGTCGCTACTGACCTTGTTGATGTTGTTTGCTGATGTGGTTTTAGAAATGGCCTCGGAACTAGGGAGGCACTGTTTAGTACGAAAGTTCTGATAAAACAGCCTAGAGATGTTAACATCGATGTTTATTGCTGTTTCTGATAATTTGAAAAGGCGTTTGATAAAATTAAACAAACAAAGCTTATTGATATTCTTAAAACATCTGGAATACGCAGCCAAGACCTTAGAATAATAGCAAATCTTAACGCTAAACAAAGGTATTGTTAAAATAGAAAATAAGAGATCAGAGGAATTTGACATAGAGAAAGGAGTCTGTCAGGGATGTATCTTATCACCCCTGTTATTCAACATATATTCAGACCACCTGTTCAGAGAAGCGCTCGATGGAACAGAAGAGGGAATTGTAGTGAATAGCATACCCATAAATAACTTTCGATATGCTGATGACACTGTTTTACTTGCAGGCAGCCCAGAAGGATTACAACACCTAATCGACCGCGTCGCATCAGTTTGCGAAATATATGGGATGAGACCCATTATCAGAAAAACAAAAGTAATGATCATTAGCAGAAATCCTAATGCTAACGAACAATTTAATATAAGCGGAGAAATTTTGAAAAGGATACAATACTTCTCGTACTTGGGCTGTACACTCAACGAAAACTGGGACCACTCACGCGAAATCCGTATTCGTATTGAGAAAGCGAAAATGGGTTTCTACCAAATGAAAAACATCCTTTGTAATCTTCGCTTAAACGTACAAACTAGATTATGAGTTCTCAAATGCTATGTGTTTTCAGTTCTCTTTTATGGCGTTGAAGCATGGACGCTGACGGATACTTCTTGCAAAAAATAACCGCTCTTGAAATGTGGTGTTATGGGAGAATGATACGAATATCTTGGACATATCGTGTTAGGAATGAAGAGGTATTAAATAGAATAGGACAACAACCAACAATACTAAAAGCGGCCAAAGAAATAAAATTGCAATATTTTGGTCGTATTATGAGAAATAGTAAATATAACATGTTAACACTTATTATGCAAGGTAAAATGAACGGCAGAAGGGGACCCGGAAGACGACGCATATCATGGTTCAAAGACAATGGACTGGCAAAGCTTCAGTCGAATTATTCAGAGCGGCAGTTAATAAGGTCAGATGGGCCTTAGTGATAACCAACGTCCAATGAGAATATGATACTACAAGAAGAAGAATGATGTGATATCAGTGTGGATTTGAAGTCCAAATTGAATTGAGTTTGGGCCTTTGTCTTGAATCTTGAGTCTTTGTCTGTTTTACGTGCACTATAGTAATGCACACCTCTGGGAAGAAACACATGGTTTGTCACAAGCTTTACAGATTATAGTTTCCAACTTCCCCATATCGTATTCAGAGGTATAGTGAACCCACTCAAAAGTTGATGTTGCTGTTGAAATTCACGCCAGGAATGTTAAAAAAAATTGTTTAATTATCCTCATAATCACACAAACGATAGCAGAGGGTCCTATGAGCCACTAATAGTCACAAAAAAATCCACACAAAATCAAAACACTACAAATGTTCATTATCTAGAATGTGTCCCTATATGCATCACTAACAAAAGAGAAATTCAAAAACCATTAATATGGAAAATGTCACTGAAAAGTGCCTGAAGAACATATAGAATTTATTCTGAAAACTTTAGGAACAACCAAGATCGGCATGCAATGACAAAGTAAAGAATTGCCAACAAGCAGGAAATATGATTTTTTTAAAGTTACTACCGTAAACTGGGGATACTTTAAATCCTAGGCATACTTTGATCGAAACTTCCATTTTAATTTAGTCGACACGGTTTCCCACTATTAGGCAACCAACATACATTCTTTTCAAATTTCCTTTTTTTAAATTTCCATGTATTTTTTAAAGGGATAACTTTGATATTCCGTTGAAAACAAGTAGGTGATTAAAGTATCCCTAAAATCCAGTATATCTTTGATCACCTAGTTTAGATTTTTTTCTGTGAAAGTAATTATTATTTTGCTCTCATTTTTCAGAACTTGGTAACTTAGGTAAGTAAATCCACTGAAGAAGTGGATTCAAACGGCAACAGTTATTATAAGTGTGAAATTGATATTTAAATAAATGACGCATAATATCTATGTGTTTTTTTATGTTTTAGAATAGGTTTTTTTATTTGAAATAAATGGCAATTTAGTTTTTTAAGTTTTGTTTGTTACCTAGCATGTTTTATTTGTACCTTAATAAATGTATATTTATAAAAACAAACATGTTTTCTTTGAATAAATTTATCCCATATTAGAAATCTCTATAAAAAAATAATTTTCTTTTCAAATTTCCTTTTTTAAAATGTTTATGTATTTCTTAAAGGGATAACTTTGATATTCCGTTGAAAACAAGTTGATCAAAGTATCAAAGGTGATCAAAGTATCCCTAAAATCCAGTATATCTTTGATCACCTAGTTTTGATTTTTTTCTGCGAAAGTAATTATTTTTTGGCTCTCATTTTTTCAGAACTTGTAGGAAAGTAAATTCCAATATTACCGTTTTTTTTTTTAATTTATTTTACTAAAAGAATACTGAAATATGGAGATTTCAAGTTAAAAACTGAACAATGTATCCCCAGTTTACGGTATTTCAAATTTCTCAAAAACTAATTGGTTAAAGTATGTTCTCTAAATTGCATCTAATCCCTGTATTGAAAAATTATATCAGTAGATTCCACTAAAGGATATATACCTTTCTCAAAATTATTTATAACTCACTTGATTTAAACTTTACGCTGTTTTAAGTGTGACTTTGCATTTAACACATGGCTTGTATTTGTCTTCAAAAACCACATAATATACAACAAAACACATATTTATCTTCAAACATGTTTAAATCAGATAAGTAGTAGATAGTATTATTCAATTCTCATGTAATTTAAACCTCTTATTCAATGGTGTCATGTTTAAGGTAAATTAAAATTTCCAGCATCATTATCACATAAAAATAATGACATTCCATTAGATATTTAAACAATGTCAAATCAGAGATAAAGATTATACTTCCAGACAATGCAGTTTTGAAACAATAAAATTGCAATAAACCTCTACCATGTTTGTTCTTGTTGTCTCAGATTTGCTATCTGTACTCGCTACCTAGATTCACCAAGGTTAATTAGCGACTTATTAAATTATTACTTCAATTGTTCTGATATGTAGTGGTTCTTATATTCATCATAGATTTTTGGGAAGCTTGAATCGCACTGTGGTATTTACTAAGCCATTATTTCGCAAGAAGAAGGCATGGAATTGAATGTAAGAATGAGATTTATTGAGCCTTAATCATAACGTTTAATAACTTACAACACTTCCAAAAAGATTTGTTGTTTTATTATTTAAGCACCTTGAGCGTAAAAAAAGTTTAATCAACCTGTTCTCGTATTATATTGTCAAAATATTCGAGTGTAAGTGTAGACAGTACATTCCTAAATGTTAATTCTGTTTAATTCTTCTAAATTTTTCCAGGTAACTATGGGCTGTTTTGCAGAAAATGTTGGCAAAATCATTAACACCCAAGCCATTCCTTGTAAACACTATATCCAAGGACACACAGTATGGGATTTCCACGAAAATAAGTCTACTCTAAGCTTACTCTAGGTCTTACCTACTTCAGCGGATACAACCTCAAATATTAGCCGCGTACATCCAGCGAAAAGCGACGTACAACCGACTATGTCCCGTATTTCCACGGACGAAACGTCGTTCACTGATTCCCATACGCAGAAATCGAGCTAATTAGATCTAAGCAGGCCGAGAATAGCGACAAATGAAGGTTAAAGTAACAGATGCGCATCGCGAATAGGATATGGGTTAGGAGAAAGGGCGGTGACCGCTCGGCTGTCGTGCCGTTGTTGCACTGCACGCGAACTCCTCCTTCGGATGCCGGTTTGGATAGCATCTTCGAGCCGTTCTCGGTAGCGAGTCCACTCCCTTTAAGGGAGGGACGTGATGCCCGCGGGATACCTTATAATATGTATCGCGATAGACGAAGGTTTCCAGCTGAACGGCAATTAGATGACGGAAGATAAAGAGCGAAGTAGGCTGTGGTCAAATACCGAGATATCAAAAATTATCCCGGTCAAAGGTGGTCATGAAATGGAAAACGTCTATCTTGGCTTATATCATCCTTTTGAAATAATTCTGTTATGTGCCCACCTGACATCCCCAATAGCCTGTTATTAATTCCTGAGGTAAAATAAATGATGAACTAACGTTGTCGACTACCTACTCGAAACGTGTCCTCGCGCATTTTTCTCTTGAAACTATTTTTTGACCGAATCGACTGATGAACTTATTTCGTTACTCCTCAAGATTCCCTTTGAACTATTTAAACTTCTAATCGTGTTTTAAACGCAACCAAAACTTTTTACAACGGATTGAATTAAAAAAAAATCGAATTAACTTTAATGTATTTATTTTTTGCCAGACTAAGGACCAGGGAAAACCTCTATGGACCAGAACCTGCAGTGGGAATAAGTCGGAATCTGATCAGAGACCGCATCAATGGCTGGGCAAGAGACCAGCACAATAAAAGATGGAGAGGAGTAACGGGTTGTCGAGTAACCAAACTCTTCATCGAATACTCAGAGATTGAGAAATGGGCCCAAGAATTCATTAAATTGAACAGGCACAAAGCCAGAACCCTGGTGGGAATCATAACGGGCCACCATAGTAGCCTGAATGCATATAAGCACAAGCTGGGGCTGACTGATGGCCCGGCCTGCAGATACTGTAAAGAAGACGAGGAAACCTCGATTCATCTTCTTTACACCTGCCCCGCACTGGGGGAGAAGAGGTATCTTATATTAGGGACCCCTGTTATCCTAGAGGAGGCGAGGCTTAAGGCGGGGGACGTGCCTAAATTGCTCCTTTTATGGGATAGCATTTTTGGATAATGACCCGGATAAGAGGGGATCGCCAAGGGACTACCCATGCGATCAGTGGCTGATGAGACCTAAACCTATATAATATAGTAATAGTAATAATAATGTATTTTTTTTATTTCGTCACTATGAACGATTACAATTTTTATAGATAATTAGTTGTCGCTAGGGTTTTCATAATCTACGATATTTTTGCTTTTGAATGGTATATTTAGCATTTATTTAGGATAATTTATTTCGGAAATAGGAGTAAAAGAACAAAATCAACCAGTATGAAAATAAACGTGTACTTTTGTCATGTATTTGAATCACTATTGTGAGTAGAAGAAGGTTGAAAATCACTTTTATGAACTTTAATCCTACTCTTACTCACTGTCGTTCAGTAAACGCTCGGTCGGTTTTGGTCGGTTCTAAACACCTTGATCTTCACACGATACACAAACTGCAAAGACACACCTGTTTAACAATCACTCCACAATTTGTTTGAATATAACGATTACAATCATGCAACGACAGACAACTCGCTAAATCCTATCGATACGTGACAAATCTATTGTCTTTTCCCTTCCGTATGAAGTAAAAACGCTGGCAATATTCCAAACGGATCCTGCGCTACGCACTAGAGAAGAGACAGCTGCGCTAGGCGCGAAAGTCGAGGCGCAGATGCGTTGCATATGAAAGAAACGCAGTCACCCTGCGCGCGGAGGAGGCGCAGACGGGTTTCGCGCGGGAGAGACGCAGTCGCGCTGCGCGTAGAGGAGACGCAAACGAGCTACGTGCGAAGGAATAGGTGCAGACGTGCTACATCCGAAAGAAGAGGTGCAGACGAGCTGCGCGCAAAATGAAAGGCGCTGTCGCACTACCATCTATGAGATGACACAGGTGTGAAATCATATTCTGGCTCCGTTATCTCGAACCCCATCATCCAACATTTTGCAGTATGTTTAACAAAAGTACATAAAATAGTTCACGGTGATCAAACAAGAAGACCTCGGAGAAAGCTCAATTTGTGTATGAAAACTGATCAGCCAGTCATCAAAAACTCGCAGAGAAAGCCTTAGCTTCGTGCCATGTTTGCCAAGGCCAAACCACGCTTCAACAAAACAAATATTTAGTAGATTGTCACTATCGTCGTCTTTAAATTATTAACAAACCACTGGCAATTGGCAAAATGTGGACTACCTGCAAAAGGCTCGATATGATTACATCCTATATTGAAGCATACACATTTCGTCTTTTTGTAAAGTACTTATACATCAAATATGTTTCGAAGTTTTACGAAATGAATCTTTCATAGGTATATTTTTATGGATATGTGCATCCTGCTCTGGAAGTGTTAACGTTATTTAAAATAATCAAGTCAAATCGGGTAGTGAAGCCAACTGAGATTTGACCACAAATTAATCCAAATAATGAAAGCAAGAGACTCGTAATTCAGGTAATACGGTTACTTAAAACAAGACCAAATATCTGTTTAACAAATAATGAAAACAATTCCCTAGGCTCCATTCTTTTGAACAATCTGTATTGGCCAGAATTACCCTATTATGCCGTCGCTCTTATTGGTTCAAGTGGTGTTGCTAGTATTGCCAGTGTAGTCAGCAGTGCTCTCACGACGTTTCATCTAATAACTACACTGGATTTTGAAGTGTCTAGGAGAGGAAGAAGATAAAAATAAATCAAAAATATAAATTCTTAAATTTATCTCTATATTAGTGGATTCTTCAAATAGAAGCTCAATTGTACAAGAAAACTATTTCGCCACGCCAGTGCCAGCGCAATGTACTTAAAGCCTGATGTCCTTGGTGAAATTATATGGACTAATGTACCACTTAGCAAATAAAGGTACAATAAAACAGCACAGAAGTTATCTTATGTATGTGATAAATATGATTTGTATATCTTTAGAATCTTTCCGAAAAATAAGATCCTCTAACACATAATCTTAGTCCAAAATTGAACTTTCATAAACCCAATCCATTTCAGCAGATAAAGAAAAAAATATATTGGTTGTCCAAAAAGTTGTTTTGTTTTTCCGAGTGAACCACTTACGCTACGGCCTATGATGTCATGCGCACAACTGCAGCCTTGAAGCATTCCTCCCTATTTAACTTTGATATTTAAATATTGTTTATTGCCGTTATACTCGTGAACTTGTTTCATTATTGTTGCGTGAGCTTAATTGGAAATGAGTGAAACCCAACATTTTAGGCACATGATTTATTTTAAAAAAAGGCAAAAGAGCCGCTGAAACTTGCCGTAAATTCTGTTCTGTGTACGGCAAAAATGTTGTTCAAGATCGAACGTGTCAAAGGTGATTCAAGAGATTTCGATCTGGCGATTTTTCCCTTTTGGGACGCCCCAAAGTCAGGTCGGCCTAAAGAAGTCGTTCCCGAGCATTTACGAGCCTTAGTTGAGGCAAATCCTCAGCAAACTATACGCGAACTTGAAAAAATCAGGACGTAAAAATCTAGTGTACAGAATCCACCTTAAGCAACTAGAAAGTAGAAAGATAAGAAGGACACGCATTGCATGTTTATTCAGAAGGGTACCGAAGACCATCAGCCTCATGAAAATGCCTTTCTGATGAATATGAATCTTGTTGTCATGAATTAAGACGTAAGAAATATATTCACTAAGACGTCTTCGTCAATGAATTTTGCAAAAGGAAGAAACACCATAACGAAGTAAGAAGTGATATAAAGTGAAACATTTTTCTACAAGTTGGGGAAATTCCAAAATCCGGACACAACTTCCAGACTGTGATGCTCACTAGAGTTTCACCGATACGGTATGTCTCTGATGTCCTAACCCTAAAAGAATAACTTTAGAGGTGCAATTGAGCTGGCCCTTGTAGATAGTACTTAATACGGAATATAAAACGAACATCTGAAATATAAAAGTATATTTGCGACACTTCCATTCCGAATCGTCCCCTTGAGAAATATCCATCGAGGCAATCGACCACGAATAAAATCAAAACGGCATTTCTCATTAGCAAGTCATCCGGTCCGTAAGAAAACATATCAGTGGGCTTAAGCCGTTAACATGAAAAACTTATTACCAGAATGCAGTTCAGCGAATTATTTAAATTATCGAAGAATCCTGCTTTCTTAATCCATGAAATAAGCGGTTCGGTAAATATCGCTATCTGTAATGATGGAGATAAAGTAAATATTTTTAAATTGGCCGATATAGTTAATAATTGACTTCTTTGGGTATATTGAAGATGTTGAAACGTTTGGAACTTTGTAAACGGAATATTGGCCTCAGAAATCTATTATAGATAATAATTTCAAACGTTGTAAATTACCTACCTTACAACTGATTTAATCTCAATAGCATTTATTTTCTAATACCGTTTTGTTAGGTTTGAAATATCAAGCAAAAAATCTATCCACTGTTTTTTGTTTCTTAACTTTTTATACTTATTATGATCCTTTTACTTTCATCGTAGACACTGATATACTTAACCTTATGACGTAAAACAAATACTATACAGAAATATTACATCAAAATTGCGCATGATATAAAAATATATTTTCATTTTCTTTAAAGCAATTTCAACAAAGCTCTCTTGTCTGTTCCTTTAAACATAGTATTAAAGATAAATATGGATATGTTAACTGCTCATGTTTAGAGTGCATATTTGATATAATGGCAAGTGGCATTTGTTTTTCATAATGGCGGCTGAACATTTCAGTGCCTACTATATAAATCTGTAAGTTCTAAGAACTCTGTGTTTGGAGTCATAAGGAACATAATAAAGTGGTGAAGATCACTTAAAATGTTTTATCGAGTTGTTTTGAAATTCAAATTTGACGTAGCATCCACATGCAATTCACCTACAATTCAGAAACAAATGGCAATAGAATAGATATTTTCAAATTGACTTCATTTTTTTATAGTACCCAGGCCAAAATTTTTTTTCATTTAATAATATTTCTACGATACGAAAATTTCAAAAAATTTAAATTCGATATATATCAGAAACTTTCAATCTCATTTCCTATAATTAGTTTTGATTATAGGAAATAGTATTGAAAGTTACCTTAGAATAATGAATCTATCATAATCATGCGGCCATTTATAAGGGAATGAATGCCAACTTCCAAATAAAAACCAACTGTATATCAAAAAAGCTTATCATTTTTTTGAAGTGATAACTTCTTATGGGAGGGTAAACCGCTTCGTTACGTAACGCGTTACAGCGTCAGTCTGTCTGGCTTCCCTTTCTCTCACGCATACGGCAGCGGTAGACAGGCTCCTCCTCTCTCACTCTAACCCATAGCGCTAGCCGTATTTCGGACAGACGCTTCCCCCTCTCTCACACGATCTCGAGCTCTATCTCCTTTTCTCTGTGTGCTTTCGCTGTCTATATCTACGTGCATGTGCATGTGTGCGTCGCTGCTGCTGCGGGGCCGCCTCTATGATTTAGTAATTAGTAAATTTAGTAATTTTACAGCATATAGTAAAAAAATAATTATACACGTTCTGATAAACATAATTAGAAAAAAAATTATTATAAAATTCCGTTAATTTTAACCGGAGATTTTAGTGTTAATTTTGCTGCTGATCGAGCTAAAAATTTAGTATCGTTCCTACAATCAAAATTACAATTAAAAATGATTAATAAGCCAGAAGAAGCTACAACAAGTCATGGAACTGTACTTGATGCAGCCTTTGCAAGATTTTTAGATGACATACAATGTAAAAATTTTGTTGCTTATTATAGCCATAAGCCAAGTGTTACTTTTATAGGATTAAATAATGATACTAATAATGTACATACACAAAATTCTAATGTACATATTCAAGAATTGTAACTAAGAATAAAATATATTTTATAATCAATAAAATATTTAATTTAATAACCTTTCCTTACATTATCATATTAATATACATAAAATTTAAGTAATAACTTAAGCTTTTCTCAAGTTAAACAATTTCAGTATCAAATAGTTCAACTTAGATTAGTTTAAGTTATCACTTCTGTCGGGCGTCCCGTGACGCACACGTTTTATTTTAATTATACATTCTATAGGAATCCTAGTATGCTTTGTTTGAACAACACATAACAACAAAATCTAATAGAACCAATCCGGGTCATCTCGTCAATCACCCAATTTTCGTTTAATCAAACTCAAACTTATTATAATATTCGCAAAAATTTCACACATATGATACAACCGAAATGTTATAATAAGATAAAATTTTATATAAACAAGTACCATTAGACAGACCGCCGGATCATTTTAGGGGGAAATTTTAAGTTTTCATTTAGAAAATTACTACGCTTTGTAATTCCTGGGGTCAAGATGAAATTTTCCTTAGATTATAAAATATCATCTACATACATTTTTTTTATACGAAAATTACCACAATTTCCCCATACAACAGACCGTATTTCAAACGTTGGCAACGTCGCATATAGTGCTCGAACCGCAACAACCTCCCCCACACCAGGAAGTAGACTATCTATCGACTTTGTGTCCGGATTAACGTTTCCAGTAAGCAAATGGTGTTACGGCGCAATCACTATGAGGTTACTGTGGTTTGTGGTAAGTTATCTACCCACTGGTTATCCCAGAAGCGACGAGAATTTATTATATCTTCTTAATGAAAACGCTCGCATATTGGACCATAAATACTAGTTACGATTAATATCGGATGATAAACACCTTGGCGCTGGCACTGTGCTGCTTTTATGATAAAGTTTTATCAATAATAACGGACACAGGACAAGAAAAGACACAATACGATACGGTTACGACGGTCGTGCAGTGTGGCGCAAATTAAAGCAATGTCATATAGTACCTAAGCCTAAGATAATTAAGTAATACCTTAATTTTAAGTTTGCATTATACATAACAGAATAAAAGACAGTTCACGAACTAAATACCGTTTCTATTAGAGACCGGTATAAAACTCCAATGACAGATAACTCGAATTAAAAGTTAAACTTGCTACAAGGCACATTATAGTACAGTAAAGTAAATACTGAAGTGTACTAAAGTATCAAAAATTGTCTTGGTCAAAGATGGTCATGAAATATCGTAGAAAACATCTGTCTTAAGGTGCGTATACATTTGCGAGCGAACCGTTCGCGAACCACTCTTGAACCATTTGATCGCAAGATTGGGACGGGGTTTGGAGCGTCGAACGAACCGCTTGTAAATCGCTCGTGGCGAACCACTATCTGTCGGTTTTTTTGACGAACACAAAGGCATTCGCAGTTCACATCGAAACGGCGTCGTGTGCAGTTCGTTGTTTTTCTTCTGCTCGTGGACCACGGGACTGGCTCTATTTATTTCTTGTGCCCTTCTCTCTCGGTTGTTTATTTAATAATCTGCCTACCCTTATAATTTCACTTAATAATTACTATATTAAAATAATTATTATAATGGAGTGGACAGAGGAAAATGTAGTCAAACTAATTGACATTTATGAAACGAAATCGTTATTGTGGAATCCTAAACACAAAGACCATTACAAAAAAATTTAAAAGAAGATGCTTAGAGGGAAATAGGTCTTTCTTCTATCTTAAAACCGCACCAGTCATAACTAAAATCATATAATTTTCCTCGCACGAAGACATTATTTATTACAAGTAAGCGCGCCGAGCAAGACTGCTGGTGGTTCGTGGTTAGTTCCTTCTTTTCCATGGATCGTGTTTAGTTCAGTAGATGTTCGCTGTTAAACTATTTTTAGCTAATGGTTCACAAACAGTTCACAAACGATTCGGCTCGCAAATGTATACGTACCTTTAGGTTGTGCTAAACAGACGTCTAGAGGGATAAAACGTATCTGCCATCTCTATGAATCCAGATTATCAGTGTTCCCCATCCGCATATTTTGAGTATTTACGTATCCCGAAACTATTCTTCGTCACAAAAAAATTGGTAAACTTAGCAGATTCATTAACTTATAACAGACCACTGGCAGTACGCAAAACATGGCGTAGTCAGGTGGTCTCTCGATAAAGGGGTTTAATATGAGACCACATATCCAGAGACAGAGCCGGTTTCATAAAACACACCAACACAATGTTTACATTGTGTTGCCTGCCTGCATAACAATCTTTTGGTATTACTGCTAAGGCCAGGAAGTGATTTTCAAATATAAATGCTAACTAACTATATTACCAAGTTTCTTCTGTGTTATGTTAAGTGAAAAGCTACAGATCTGCCTAGACATTGCTCTGTCTAGTATCTTCTGAGCCAATCTGAAGCAGCTATTTTCTACAGCATAATGAGGATGTGGCAGAACTTCAGAATACATAAAATATCCAAGAATACAAACAAATATGGTTTGTATAATGACTCTTTGTGTGTGCGTCACAAGGCAACAATCGTATGAATCAATCAACTGACATTGTTGAACAGTGTCGTGCCGAAAACACATTTTAGGATAATAGTTAGTACAATACAAATCCGTTAACCTATGACAGAGTAATGAAAAGGTTCTCCACAAAAACATTCAATGCAAGTGATATTTCCATAAAAAAAAAAATGAAATAAATTCAACAAAAATCAAAATAAATGAAATAAAAATGAAATAAATTTTATAGAAATATTGAGACGCCAATGAATCAAATTATACAATAAAGCTAAGACGTGACTTCATAATTGCATTTTGTTCGGCAAATTATTAACTGTCTATGCCGTATGTAGTTGACTGACACATATATCGCTAGACATACGTGCTGGTAATTGTGGCATATTAGTAACAATTGCGAGTGGTGTAGAATGTGAACCGTGCGTCGTCACTAAATTGATACACGCGCAAAAACCCATTAAACAAATTGTACCTGAGAACACAATATACTTGGGAATAGAAATTTTAAATAAACCAACTCCATCTCTTTAATTCCGCTCTTAATTGTTGTCACCCAAAAGCTCCAAAGCTTCGTCAAGTACGGAGAATAACTCGCTAATACAATATGTTACATAAAAATGTGATTAGCATAAATTTTCCCTGAGAACAATAATACCTATAATTGAGTAAATTCAGGTAGGTTCATTCCACCCCAAAATACATTATTCTTCAACAATCCCAGTTGTCGTCGAAATTTTGTAAGAAAACGACAAATTTAACAATTAGTATCGCGTGCACAACACGTTTTGAAGTCGTATTCATTTATGGGCATCCGAAAGGGCCACAAACCGCGGGAAACGTTGCTGTATATTAAGGTCCAATACATCTATAACTAAGCCGGTGAAGCGATTCGAGGAAATAAAAATATGTTCTCCAAACTATCCAAAACATATTAACAGTGTAAATAGTTACTATGTTATAAAAATTATAAACATTAAGAATTTACATAATTGTTTAAACACTTACTTGTTTCTATTATAAATACTGTAATATAGTTGACCAAGGCTTACCTGAAAAAAAAATGCAATTAGCAAACACTTTAAACAATAAGTTTGTTTTATGAGTTCATGAATTCTTGTGTTTTTAACAAAAAACAAAAAAAAGATAATAAATAAAATTATTATAAGATTGTATGTAAAATGTCAATAGTTTGCAGAATGTAATGGGCAACACTGAAGACAAAACGGAAAACGCTAATAAGTTAGAAATATACAAAGTCAGTTATAACAATTGCAAGATATCTTATGTCGGGTAGACAAGAAGAGTGATAAACACTAGATTCAAGGAACATGTAGTACACTTTAAATCTCATAGAATGAAAAAATTTACGTAGCCAAGCATAGATGAGCATCCCAGAATTGGGATATCATTATATTCTTGAGTTCGAGCCCCAACGGGCGCAATTTGGCACCTCTCTATAAGCACAGGTGTGTTTGTCTTTGTCTTTATGTGTAACCTTTCCCTCTTCAGCCAGAGGCTTTAAGGGAAGGAATGTATATACTGGTACATTAACTAGGGTGTCGTGCTGGTCGCGGCGCGCACGACAAGACACCCCCGGGGGGTTGAGGCTGGCGAAGCGATGCGGCAAAACAAGGCGACGAAAGATTAACAAAAATCCGAGATGTTCCTGCCAGCGGGACTTAAAGGCGTCAGGACCAAAGGAGGTCGAGAGGAGCGAACCGCTGCCAATCGCGCGGGTCTTGTTTGCGGGCAGCACTTGCCTCTCGCGTAGAGACCCGCGAAACCGGAAGCAAAGCTCGGCCTACCTTCGTACGAGTAAAGAGCGGTAATCTCATTCGACTTGCCGACAAAACCCATCAATGCCATTACGCCTGCCAATTAATATTGGCGTGATACATTAAAAACTCAAATTGGACTAGCCCAAGGCTCAAGTTTTAGTATCATTATTATTTATCTTATTTATTAATGATTTGTTTCTAATGTTCATGTCACATCATCTTTTCGTCAATGATTTCTTTCTGAATTACTTAAATATAATCTGCTTCGATAATCACTTGAGGTTGCAAAAATTCATTGACCTTGTTATGTCATGGTATTCAGAGAATAAACTATCAATAAACATAAATAAATGTAAAGTTTGCTCCTATACCCATAAAGAAACAACCACTAATGTTTGAATATACTCTTGATGGAACAGTTTTAATACGTTCCGAAAATATTAAGCATCTTGGTGTATACTTTGATGATAAGTTATCGTTCTCTGGGCATATAAAACACGTGGCTCTTAATGCACATAAAACCCTTGGTTTCGTGATTAGAAACACGACATCATTTAACAACACTGCTACATTAAAATCTCTATATCTTGCGTTCATATTAATCAACTGGAAAATATTCAATGGCGCTTCTTACAGTATCTGTCATTTCGCATAAATAATTATCAGGGGCGTAGCGTGAGAAAAGAATCTAGGAATGTGATAAAAATTTTATAAGGTATAGTCAGATGTATGGTAGGCCATATAAAAATGGTAAAAAAAGACACTAACCTAAAATGATTATGCCGAGGTATATATCCTAATTTTTAAAATGAAGATCAATTCTTCGGTTTTTGTTTGTCCAGAGAAAACGTCTATCACTGTTTCTTCAAATGTTGGAGTCGATCTCATATCTTCTAACAAGGCACTTTCAATATTTATTAATGCTAAAGCTGACAGTATTTCTTGCATTTGAGAATTTCGCAGATAAGTCTTTATTCTCTTTAAACATGAAAATTATCTTTCCGCGGAACTGCTTGTGGCAGGAATAGTCAAAATTAAACGACACAATTTTGATGACTCCGGGAAAACAGAAGATAATTGAAGGGACATAATATATTGGTGAAGCTCAAACATAGTGCTCTTTCTCATATCGGCATCACTATAAATCACTGAAAGTTCACTTTTTAAACGATTTGCGTCAAAGAATGTTTCATTTTATGTATCTACTAAAGAAGAAAAAAGTTCGTCAGGAAAACGTTTTACGAATGAAGTTGTGAAATTGTGTGGAATCTAGATTTAAGAATTTCAGTTTAGATATTTCACTAAACCGTTCACTAATGTTCAAAGTAATAACGTCCAAAATTTCATAAAACAATCGTGCGTAGGTGCTTTTCTTATCTTCTTCAGGAATTGAATCCAAACACATTATTTTACTTGGTGGTTGATTTTCTGACATAAATCTGTCCATACGGTCCCAAATGTTACTAAACTCGTTTCTCATTTTTTTAATATGTGATTTGAAATCGGCGATCTTTGTATTGCAGTAACTAATATCTGATATTTTTGTCTGTAGAATTTTAAACAGACTCTCGGAATGTGGGAATATTACAGAAAACACTGCTAAGAAAAAAATTCAAATCAAAGTTGTGCAATAAAGTTAAAAGGCCTCTAGCAGAAATAACGGTTTCTCGATCCCATTCCTCATTTTAATTTTCCACAATTACCTGAACAGCGCTTCCAAATCTTCCTTATGTAATGGCGACAGTCGCCAAGATGCGTTCACATAATCGCATAACTGAGTCCGGAAATAACGACAACACCCACTCGAGGTTCCACTGTTGATTGCGTAAGATTACTGACCTTTTCGTCCATCTAACGCGTAGCTTGAATGTAACGTGGACCATCACATTTCAGCACTGTAGCAAGTAACGCGGAGTCCAATAATTTCGGGTGCCTTCACCACAGCTTACTCAATACAGTAAGCTGTGCCTTCACGGCCGATTTGAAATAGAATAGTTGATGCTAGCGTTTACAGTAAATAATGTATGTTTGCGGTCGGTTTAAAATAATTAAAAAATTGTAATAATGGAATAAATCGATTGAACTGATAATTATTTTCTAGTAAGAGGTTAGGATCATACTCTGCTTCTACATAGATTTGTCATCCAGTCATTGAACAGTAGAAGAGTGCTTACTAGCCTCTCGATTTTATTTAAATTGTTCCATAATAGTATATGTACCCGCATTACTAAGCATGTTTAGTATACACATATCCAGGACTAGACTCTCGAGAAGAAAGTATGTTTTATTTCCAATGTTTGTAATGTTACAAAATATTAATGCAATATACTAGCACTTGTGATTTGAATAATTGTACCTATAATAAGTTACTATATTTAGGGAAACAACTTCTATATTACTAAAGTATTCCACTGTTTATTTATGTCAAAGTTATTTAGAAGTTACCCTTTTTTTATTTATTTTTTAGTTATATACTGTACATATATATGTATTTATATGTATTTTTGTCCTATAAATGGATTTTTTCTGTTAGGCAATAAAGTCAATTATTATTATTATTAAATTATCGGTTGCAGTTAAGGGGAATATCATATATATTTTGTTAATTTTTCAGAAAACTCAAAATATGTTAAAAACGGTTAATTTTTCCAATGTCGCATGCAATAAATGCAATAAACAGTATATGCAAGTTGATGACAACGTTCAACGTTATATAACAATATTTATTTTTTTAGTGAAGAATCCTGTATACGTTTTAACGGCTTTATTAATTCGTTACAACAAAAGTAAAATATTCAGACGACGTACCGCCTACAGAGAGCCACACTTTCCTCATGCAAATTTCGAAAAATAGCAATACTTGGTCTGTAAGGACTCCGGCGCGAGATGCGAGGTGGCAATTCCTGCTGTTTATTCAGCGCATGTTCGACCAATCAAGTTGTTATCCGACACGTGTATTTGCATGGCACATGTCCCGGTATTGCTGCAGCTAGTAATATACGACGGCACTTGCCAATTCAATGCTCCCAGGTTTTGTCTAACGAGTCATGTTCGCTACAAAGTGCCGAGGCGCAATCAGGCGTGAACGGCGAGAGTCGAATTGAATTCTTTATCTTCTCGGCTCACGGGAAAGGGCAGCGGAACAGATGTTCGACATACTTTTTTTGAAGCTAACACATTCTTCTATTCCGATTGGGACAAGAACTTATGTCCTGGAGATGACGATTCTTAACTAATAGACTAAATGCATTCCGTATTTCAGTACTACTGTACGGATGCGAGATTTGGAAATCAACTTCGTTCATAGAAAATAAAATACAAGTGTTCATAACTGTCTGAGGAGAATACTGAAAATAGATGGCCAGAAACAATAACTAATGAAGAGTTGTGGAGGAAAAGAAAGAGGGGTCGGTCAAAAAATACGTGGCGCAGAACGGGTATCGATGAAGCTCGAGTAGCCGGTCAAGGATGGAACGAAAGCTCTTGCCCAAAAATAGAATCCGATGGAGGTATTGAACGATGAATCCTGATGAAGTTATTTTGTTGATCTCTGCTGATACAAACACTGCCAAAACGTAGAATACGCCCTGTTTACTCCATTCTGTAGTCAACGAAGGAGAACTATTACAGCAAACATAAACTATAATATCATAAATAAGAATATTTTCAAAGAGAACTCTTCTATATTATAAACAAAAATTTTCTTCATATTCACTCTCTCAAATTATAAATTAAATAATTTGTCACACTGTATTCGTACGTGTGACTGAGTCGTAGTTCCAGCTTTCAACGAAAGGAGAAAGACTTGTTCGTTTTTCGTTAATAAATACATTATCCTTTGCTATGCACTCGACATGTTTATGTCAAGCCAAACTAGTAGGTACCATGATTTTGTTCAGTGTTAAAAAATAAGGTGCTATGTACCAGTTTCTCTTGTTAAATAGTTTTTAAACAAAGTTTAATAGTGGCATGTATTAACGTTTGTTTTACAGACTAGGGACCAGGGAAAACCTCTATGAACCAGAATCCGCAGTGGGAATAAATCTGAATCTGATCAGAGACCACATAAATGGCTGGGCAAGAGACCAGCACAATAAGAGATGGAGAGGAGTAACGGTTTGTCGAATAATCAAACTCTTCATCGAATACTCAGAGATTGAGAAATGGGCCCAATAATTCATTAAATTGAACAGGCATAAAGCCAGAACCCTGGTGGGAATCATAACGGGCCACCATAGTAGCCTGAATGCATATAAGCACAATTTGAGGCTGACTGATAGCCCGGCCTGCAGATACTGTAAAGAATACGAGGAAACCTCGATTCATCTTCTTTACACCTGCCCCGCACCGGAGGAGAAGAGGTATCTTATATTAGGGACCCCTGTTATCCTAGAGGAGGCGAGGCTTAAGGCGGGGGACGTGTCTAAATTGCTCCATTTATGGGATAGCATTGTTGGATAATAACCCGGATAAGAGGGGATCGCCAAGGGACTACCCATGGGATCAATGACTGATGAGGCCCAAACCCATGTAACATAATGTAATGTAAGGTTTGTTTTAAGTTTGTATTACGTTAAAATTTAAAACTATTTGCACTCAAGATTATTTCACGGAAATATCTAATGTTCAGAAGGATTTCTACATTCTTTACCGCAGGTCTCATATATCATTAGTTGCCACATAAGAAAGTGTATAGGATTTAGGTACTGGTGATCTAGGGGTTCGACATTATTGAACATCTTGGAGCATCCGAGCGCATGAGTATCATTATGTCCTACCACGTGGTATCATATACTAGCACGCCTCTAATGGTGTACTATCTACGATATTAGAAATCTGAGTACGTCAACAGAGTTGTGCCATTAAGTAACATAAATGATCTGACTACATAATTGTTTATTGTATATTATATTTATCGAACACCGTTCTTGTCATTTATATGCGTAGTCGCGATTGGATTTGGACACTTCAGAATGCCTACTAACGCATTGTGAACCACTATTACACCAACAATGCTTTTATTCCTGAACCAACACATATTACCTACGACATAAATAATATCGATATGCCTTCAATCTCGACATGTGGCCTGTAGTCTCTCACAGTGATATGGACAAGGTTTTACTTCGAACTCGACATGAATTGACTCCAACTGTGGAGCTGCAGGCGCCGTCATAGCTTGCTAGATGCAGTTGCGGTCGATGGCACGCATTAAATCGAATATCTCATTATTCCCTCGTTGTGTACATCATGAAGTTATTGTTTGTAGGAAGGCATTGTGTTATCTTGGAAAAGAAACATGGTGGGGTGTATCGTTTTATTTCATAACATTGTGAAGAAGAAGCCGTACAAGAAGATAACGACATGCCATTTGAATTTCATAATGTTGGGGTTAATGATTTAGCTACGTGTTTATTACGTGGTAAAACTAATCGAATATAAACAACAAATAAATCATCTGGTTTTTAACATACATCATGTGGATTCAAAAAATTTCTCGATTTCCGACTTATAAGTTACTGATCATGTGGATTGAAATTGATAAATAGCCAATCAGGATGCAAAAATTATTTTTCGTCTTAATTTGATATATTTTTTAAGATTATGATAAAACAGACGCTTTCCGCCCTCATTTGAAAATACGAGGGCTGACCAAAAAATACGGTGAACGAATTTTTATAGCAGAAACTGCTGACGCTACACCTGTGTGAAATAATGCTTCCAATAGTATGATCCTTTGAGATAGTCAGTGACAAGTTGTGACTTGTCTATTGGAGGCGAAAGAGTGAGGACGTGTTTACCGTGTCTGTCACGCATCATGGATTTCGAACAACGCGTTAACATTAAGTTTTATTTTAAGTTGCAAAAAAGTGCCAAAGAATCTCATTAAATGTTAAAATCAGTGTATCCTGGTAATGTGAACTTACTCTGAAGACTGTTGTACAAGTGGTATGAGTGATTTAAAAGCGGAAATGAGTGGGTTGAAGACGAGCAACGGTCAGAATGTTCTTCGGCCTCAAAAACAGACGAAAATATTGCAAAAGTGGAAAAAATGATTCGTTCAAACAGGCGATTGAGTATTCGAGAGAACGATGTATGAAGAAAGAGACTAAAAAAAATGGGCCAATGGCTTCCCCCTTCATAGCGACAACGCGCCGGGTCACACCTCGTTTCTGATCCTCGAATCTGATGATTATTGACTGCAAAAAAGATTCCTGTCTGTCCACATACGCTTTACTCTCTGGATTTAGTACTATGCAACTTCTGGCTCTTTCCAAAAATAAAAGCCGTGCTAGAAGGAAAACGTTTTGACAACATTCCCGACATTGAGAGGGCCACGACAGAGCAGCTGCAGGCCCTTTCAAGAAAAGTCTTCCAGAAATGCTTCCAATTATGGAAACAACGCTGGAATAATTATATCACTAGCTAAGAACAGTAATTTGAAGGAGATTATTTCAAATTTTAAGTAAGCTTATTACTTATAATATATTATACTTTATTCATAATAAAATTATTCACCGTATTCTTTTATCAAACCTCGTAAACAAAAATAGTAAAATAAAATAAACAAAATAGTAAAATAAAATAGAAATGTCAGTACCAACATTTGAAAAAAAAACAATATTGGAAGTATACACTGTGACCTATTTGAGATGGAACCTGTAAAATAAGCATTTTCCAACCGATTTGATTGAATTTTTACTTTTCCGCACTCCACAATACGCGGAAAAGTAATCATGTAAAGAAAAAGTGAAAAAACTAAATTTTTTTTTGGATTTATTTTTCACTTTTCGGCTTAAAAATAAAAAAAAATGCTTTTTAAAAAATGTTTGCTGTGTGTGTGTCGTTGTCATCGGCATTTATTCTTGTTAGCACGATAACTCAACTAAATCGTGTCGGATCGATCAGATTTTGACTGATTCTGGTTGGGGACGTCTCCCAGACGACACCTATTGATTTTGAGGTGGATGGAACACACTCTACGAGTACCATGTACATGGGTTATGAGAAAGTATAATGGTGGACTATTTGGGAATTTTTTTTTTGTTAGCACGATCACTCAATTAAATCGTGTCGGATCGATCGGGTTTCAACTGAGTCTGATTAGGGACGTCCACCAGACGCCATCTATTGCTTTTGAGGTGGATAGGCCACACCCCACCCTGTCCATGGGTCATGAGAAAACACGATAGTGGACTATTTGAAAAAAGTAAAAAAACACATATTCTGCATTTATATGTTGGTTTATTTATTTTTTTTTCGGTCACTCGATTTCGAAATAGAGATGTTCTACGTGCAGAAAAGTCCGTTTTAAGGTTTTAAAAATGTTTATTTTTTTAAAAATAAAGCATCAAAATCACTATCAGTTTTAAATTCAAATTTTCAGCGCCTACTTTGGCCTTTTTTCAAGGTCAAAAATACCAAAATATAGTTAGCTATTTAAAAAAAATTGTCTACTCCACTGTATTCGGAAGCCATCAAAACATCGGAAATCCAATTTTCATTTAAAGCATTTATATTTAACAAAGTTATAACAAGAAAAATGTTTTTGTTAAGATTAAAATTATAAGTAAATAAAATATTTCTTCATTTTATTTGGTTATTTGTCTTGAGCTTCTTGTGAAACACAAAAATGAAATTTAACAATAAAATCAATATAAATAGAAAATTTAAACAAATTAATACAGCACTGAATTTAAACTAACTAAATAAAATAAACATTTAACAGTTAGTGGCTTTAACTAAACCTCCATCTACCTCTATTCATATTTCAGTCTGCTTAAGAGTATTTGCTGAAATATTTCGTAACTGCCTCGGTGTAATCTCTGTACAAGTTTCTAGAATTCGGTCACATAATTCGTTTGTACACTTTTCGCATAGATATCACTAGTGGAAAAAATCTAATATGGTTAGATCTGGAGATGTGGGTGGCCATTCAATTAAAGGTTCCTCGACCTATTCAGTAGTTGAGAAGATTTTCGTTAACCGTTGTTTTATAACTCTTGCATTATGCACTGAACAACGGTTTAATTGTAAATGAAGATTTATCCTTTCTTAAAATGAAAGATCGTCTATTACATTTCATAAATTGGTGTTTAGAAAATTTTAAAAGTTTCCAGAATTGAGATTATCTTCAAAAAAAAAAACGCACCGATAATCCTTTCATTTAATATCCCACACTAAACATTATTTTTTTGAGAATACTAGCTCCTACAGTTAATCACACACTGTGGGGGTTTTGTTGTCCAATGCTGATAATATTGTCACGATAAACTACATTTGTAACCATTGTCATGGGAATTTGGAAAAATGTACGCCAATTATACCTTTATCAACACACGCTGAAAGAATGCAATCGGCCCAATCACTTGACTACAACACCCATATTCAGGCCAGTATTGGATCACTTTTACAACAGAATGTCGTCGCTAGTTTTCAAAAGCATTTTAATAAAGATAACTTTGCTTTACTAACATTGAAAAGGAGTTATTTAGAATAGAGAGCGTAATGGAAACCGTATGTTCACAAATCTGTGAATAGACACTATACAGGGGGTTTCAACAATAGTAAGAATGCACAATCATCTTATTACAATGGTACTAACGACATACACCATTAAAGCCGATTTTTTCACTGCAGTAAATTCTAAATCAAAATTATTGACATAAATTCGCGTTTTAACAAGAACCCTCTTGTGGAAGACCCATCTAGAAAGTTAGTTTTAAGAAAGTTATCTTTCATTACATTCACAAACAATTATCCTCGACATTTTCATAACCCAGGACAGCTTCTGGAAAAGCCGTGCGTCATTATTAATTGCTATCACGACTTCCTGTCCCCGCCCGACATAAATAGTACCTGATGGCCGGTCTTCCACACTTCCAGTCGCCCTAATAACAGAGCGAACGCTTGCCTTAATTCGAGGGTTTTACCGAACACGGACAAAACAAAAACACAAAAGCAAATGACCCTATTCACACTTTAGGTCGCGGTATGTAATGAATATTAACGTGTTCGTTAAAAGCCCGAACGGAGCCATGCATTATCCGTTGACGGTATAAAAAAAGCGGCAGGCCGCAACGTGAATATTGTACTGCAAACGCCGATCACAATTTCCGTGATCGTGCAAACGTGAACGTCGCTTTACGCGGGTCCACGTTATAATTGATTGAAACTCGAGATTCAGAAGGCTCAAAATCGTGAACTCGAATTTGCATCGACCGACGTCAGGTGGGGGTCACGTCTGGTTATCTACAACTATAAACGTGTGAGGTATTTCAGTTTCTAATAGCGTCATGAGTCACATATGAATATAAAATTCCTGCTGCTCTTAGCAGGAATTGTCAGGACTTCTATATTCTGAACGGTAGCAGGATTCCTGCTACAGTTATGAGCAGGGAGAAAAAGTGGAAAATAAAAAAGGGGTATAAATAAATGTATGTTGTGGTTGTTTATTTTTTGTTTAATATCATCTAATACCATAAACTGTTCTTGTAAAGATAAGCCATATGTTTCCAGTTCATTTATTCCAGTAATTAAGATGGAATAGTTACTATTAATGTAACGGACATCATTTGGTATGTTATACAGTTGCAGAAGTTCTACACTCTGTATGGCAATGCTTTCGTTGGGACCAAACCTAAAGATAACACATTTTTGTTTCTCTTATGCTTATCATAAACTATATATAATATGCTTATAATAAGCTACAACTTCTAAGCAAGTACCTCACCTTGTGACAACTGGTTCAGGAACTCAAGGTATGTCTGGAAGAGCTTTTCTAAACGTCTTTCCGAGTAGGTGCTTTTACAAAAAAAAAAAAATCAGTATAATGCAAAGTTTTACTCCGCAGAGGGTAATATTCAAACTACAGAAATAAGGATATTATACTCCAACTCCAACCAAATTTTGTCATGTAATTCAGCGCTCGGCGTTTGGCATATAGCCAGGAGAATAGCTGTTTTGACTTAATTTGTTTAGTCTCTATTATATAAGGCATTTGCAGATGGGTTGGAGTATAATCTCCTTATTTCTGTAGTTTAAAAAAATCACGTTTACCATTACCTAGTCAACTAGAGGGCACATGTAAAATGTATAATATTTGGAAAACTTTTGGTTCTCCTTGGCAAAAATTTGACACTGAACGTCTACATGCTTCATCTATAATGAAATACACAACAATTTCCTAAACATGATTGGGAATGTTTCGCATATATCCTCATACTTCTGGTCAACATATTTGCTTCTTAGTATAGATGGATTGGAAAGTTTTCGGTGAATATATTTTTTCTAGAAACTGGCGTAGTGTGAAGTTATTCAGTTTATTATTTCTTTTTCCTTCTTTATTATACAATCTATTCTTATTCTTAACCGCTAGAAGAAGCATAGCTTTTCACATATCTTGTTATATAACTTTTTTATACGAATTAATAATTCGTTCATACAAATTACAAAATAGGTCATTCCCTCTAATACGCATGTCCGCAAACAACTCTGAATAACTACCAATCCAGGTTTGCAGCAATTCTTGTCTAGATTTTTTGTCTCGTTTCATTTTCATATTGAGAGAAGAATTTGAAATAGCACTAAGGGGGCTAAAGAATAATAGAGCGCCGGGTGTAGATAAAATACAGGCGGAAATTTTGAAATATGCGGGACAGAAAGTAGTAAATAGGATGTTTGAACTGGTAAAATACATATACGAAACGGGCGAGATGCCGGAGGATTATAAGAGGAACATTATCGTTACTATACCGAAAAAGAGAGGAGCCGACAAATGCGAGAACTTTAGAACGATTAGCCTAACTTCCCATGCGTCAAAAATCTTAACCAGAATAGTGCAGAAGAGGAAAATAGAGCGGAGGAAATACTAGGAGAAGACCAATTCGGGTTTAGGCGAAATAGGGGAACCGCGAAGCTATTCTGGCGCTAAGAGTAATGTTAGAGAAAACAATAGAAAAAGGAAAGAACGCTTATATAGGATTTGTAGATTTAGAAAAAGCTTTTGATAACGTAAGATGGGAAAAAATGTTCGAGATACTAAAGAGCGCGGGAATGAAGTATAGAGATAGGAGAGTAGTACACAATCTATACAAAGAGCAAACTGCTGTTATAGAAGTAGAAGGGGAAAAAAGGGAAGTAGGTATTAGGAAAGGAGTAAGACAAGGATGTACGCTATCACCACTAATTTTTAATCTGTACATCGAAGAGGCGATTAATGTGGTAAAAGATAGAGTAGATTTCGGGATTAAAGTACAGGGACAGAAATTAAATGTGCTGAGATTCGCGGATGATATAGCAGTATTAGCATCTAGTAAGGAGGAATTAGAATCAGCATTGAACGAAATGGAGGCAGTGTTGACAGAGGAATACGGAATGAGAGTGAATAAGAACAAAACTAAAGTATTAGTGTGCAGAGGGCGCGAGAGCAGAGCAAAAACGAAAGTACAAATTAATAATGAAAGATTGGAGGAAGTTAAAGACTTCAGTTATTTAGGAAGTAAAATAAATTGGGATGGAAGAAGCGATAAAGACATAAAACAAAGAATAGCGCAGGGTCGAGTAGCTTTTAACAAAAAGAAAGCACTTTTATGTTCGGGGGTAATAAACTTAGAAACAAGGAAGAGATTTTTGAAAACATATGTATAGAGCACGGCACTATACGGTTGCGAAACCTGGATGGTAGGGGAAGCAAGTAGGAAGAAATTAGAAGCTCTTGAGATGTGGTGTTACCGAAGAATGATAAAAATACCATGGACTGATAGGGTTAGAAACGAAGAAGTATTGGAGAAAGTCGGCGAGAAAAGAAGTATGTAGAAAAACATAAAGAAGAGAAGAGATATAATGGTAGGCCACTTGCTGATACATGGGGGAATAGTCCG
Organism: Rosalia funebris; assembly: GCA_037954035.1. Lineage (NCBI taxonomy): Eukaryota > Metazoa > Arthropoda > Insecta > Coleoptera > Cerambycidae > Rosalia > Rosalia funebris. The sequence continues at coordinate 42,463,834 of JAZFAV010000015.1, forward strand.
CGATATTTTGGAGGCAGAAATAGGAGCGAAGAAAGGCAGAGGTAGGCCTAGACTAGACTACTGCTCGCAAATAGTAAGGGATGTAGGTTGTAGCACCATTAGCGAAATGCGTAGGTTAGCACAAGATAGGAGAAGCTGGAGGTTAGCGTCCAACCAGTCTTAGGACTGATGACCTAATGATGATGAACATTTTCACGTTATCGCACGAATAACACAAATTCAAACACACGACCTGTTTCGCAAGGCCACGTAAACAGTAAAAATAGCGATGAGATAAAAAAAATCATAACGGGTCTCTGTGTAATATGTGGTCGCATTGTCGTTGCTATAAAATATATAGCTATATAGATATAGATAACGTATCTGATGCGATTCGCCGAAGTAGACGCTTTATTAATATTCCACACGTATTGATAAACATACACTACAGTGTAGAAACGCCCGCTGGATTTATTAATATTATGTACACAAAAGTGAGGATAGCAGCATTAGATAAATAAATACTATTCATTTCATCGCTATTTGCCAAATAAAAAACTCTCTTATCTTGCCGATAAATGGAACAGTCTACCTGAGCCTAGCTATAAAAACAAACCACGGTATGAGATAAGAGCCGTTTGGGATTTTTTATTTGGCAAATAGCGATGAAATAAACTATACCTAGCCCCACCTATTAAGTCATTCACAATGCGATATTATATAATTAATCTCGCCAGGCTCTGATCTCTTTCCAATTTAATAGAGCAGTTACAACCTGAGATGCGCAAGGAATTTTTGAGCCCAACAGGACCCTGGTCTAGGATACAAATCCACATGCGCATTACCCACATTTATATATGACATTCAGTTATAGGTGTTCTGTGGAGTTCAGAGAAAATTTCTGTGACGATGTTTAAGATGACCGACTGAAACCTGGATTTTTTCAAACTTCCTTCAAAAATACAAGTAATGAAGAATAATACATAGACAAAGTCACTAACTCGAAGTCTTTCAATACTGTAGTACTTGTAATATTTAATGATTAAACAATTTTAATGAACATATTGTCCTTTTTACCATCGTATTTGAAAGAAGAGCCACAACAAATTATGGGACTCTCGTGAGGCACTCGTTGTATGGAAGCATCACGGATCTCAACAATTCAATTATTACGGATGTTGCTGGTTCACGCGAAACCGGTTCCCAAGACATTTTAATGGCATTTAAGAATTCATATCATTTATTAATTAATCAGTCTGGAGATTTAACGCGGATAAGGTCAGATCGTGTAGTAGTATTGACCCAGAAAGGGATATCTCAATTTTTGAAACGGCCGCGTTGGATTTTATTTATCTGACGGACGAGATCTCACATTATTAAATTGTATCGGCCGACCGAATATGATTTGCTCGTCGGAGGAGACGGAAATTTTACGTGCGCATTTATTCTTGTAAAAGAATCCAATTTGCGGAAGGAATGATACGTACCATATTAAGGGAGATATCATCATGGGGTTATCAGTCCTAAGATTGGTTGGACGCTAACCTCCAGCTTCTCCTATCTTGTGCTAACCTACGCATTTCGCTAATTGTGCTACAACCTACATCCCTTACTATTTGCGAGCAGTAGTCTAATCTAGGCCTACCTCTGCCTTTCTTCACTAGTATTTCTGCCTCCAAAATATTCCCCCATGTCTCAGCAAGTGGCCTACCATTCTATCACTTCTCTTCTTTATGTTTTTCCACATACTTCTTTTCTCGCCGACTTTCTCTAATACTTCTTCGTTTCTATCCCTATCAGTCCACGGTATTTTCAGCTTTTAATTTCTTCCTACTTGCTTCTCCTACCGTCCAGGTTTCGCAACCGTATAGTGCCGTGCTACATACATATGTACGTTCTCAAAAATCTCTTCCTTGTGTCTAAGTTTATTACCCCCGAGCATAAAAGTGCTTTCTTTTTGTTAAAAGCTACTCGACCCTGCGCTATTCATTTTTTATATTTTTATCGCTTCTTCCATCCCAATTTATTTTACTTCCTAAATAAGTGAAGTCTTTAACTTCTTCCAATTTTTCATTATTAATTTGTACTCGTTTTTGCTCTGCTCTCGAGCCCTCTGCACACTAACACATTAGTTTCGTTTTTATTCACCCTCATTCCGTATTCCTCTGTCAATACTGCATCCATTTCGTTCAACGCTGATTCTAATTCCTTCTTACTAGATGCTAATACTGCTATATCATCCGCGAATCTCAGAATTTTTAGTTTCTGTGCCTGTACTTTAATCCCGAAATCCACTCTATCTTTTACCACATTAATAGCCTCTTCGATGTACAGATTAAAAATTAGTGGTGATAGCGTACATCCTTGTCTTACTTTTCTTAATACATACTTCCCTTCCTTCCCCTTCTATATCTATAACAGCAGTTTGCTCTTTGTATAGATTGTGTACTACTCTCTTATCTCTATACTTCATTCCCGCGCTCTTTAATATCTCGAACATTTTTTCCCATCTTACGTTATCAAAGGCTTTTTCTAAATCTACAAATCCTATATAAGCGTTCTTTCCTTTTTCTATTGTTTTCTCTAACATTGCTATTAGCGCCAGAATAGCTTCGCGAGTTCCCCTATTTCGCCTAAACTCGAACTGGTCTTCACCTAGTATTTCCTCCGCTCTATATTCCATCCTCTTCTGCACTATTCTGGTTAAGATTTTTGACGCGTGGGAAGTTAGGCTAATCGTTCTAAAGTTCTCGCATTTGTTGGCTCCTCTCTTTTACGGTATAGTAATGATAATGACCCCAGTATCGCCAGATTTTAGTCCTCCTGACTTCTTTTCATGAGGCTATCTAAAATGAAAAATCTATGCAATGCAACCAGAGACAACTTTGGCATTATCGAGGCCGCCGAATTATCGAGGAATGCGCGCAAATTACTGGAAACAAAAAAAAATACTTTTTACGGAAAACAGACTTTATTTTGCCAAGAAGTCAACGTAGAACATTTTGAACATATTATAAATTTGTTATCCCAAGCACATGTATTAAAATATCTCAATGACAGTTTGGCCAAATTTAGAAATTTCTTCACACCACGATGAACCATTTTTCTGTTACGGTTAAAATAAAAAAATAAATAAATAGGAGGGTGACATTTAATGCTCGGACCTATAATTTCACCCAAATTATCATCTAATTTTAACGTATAAAATTTAAAACTGCTATAGCATTTTTGACGGAATAAATAGAAATGGCGATATAAAATTTCCGACGTTTCAGAATACTTAGAGCTTAAGACAGCATGAAAAATGGCGCGTCGTTATTAAGTATTCAACACGTTTCAGTCCACCAGGGCCGAGATAACCGAAGGAGAAGCAGCGTATAAAATGAAAACCGAGTTTTCATTTTATTTCGGCTCGCCAACGTTTAGATTTTCGTTAACCGCAACGTGTTAAATGCCTCCTTCATGGTCAATAAATAATAACCAGGAATCACAGTGCATTTCCGCGAGGGAGAATCAACATGTACTCCGTCTAAACACAATGCATCTATGTACGTTTACGTTTCTTTAAATTTATACCATCCACCGTGGCGCAATGGAGGAGAATAGACGTACGACATTTACTTATGTTACTTGCGAGATTTAGAGGCTATAAATAGCGGTGAGAAGAAGAATTGTATGAGAAGCCAAAGGATTTTTTTTTAAGCTGGTCAGAGACAAATTAGTAGTATTACTCCGAAGTGTCGCGTAGATTATTGTTATGAAATAAATAGATAAATCTCGTGGCATTAATGAAAAATGATATATTAGATACCCTTTTCTGTATCTTATCTTTTATTTAGACACAGATTTTACCAAAAACTTCCAAAAGATTCCGTTTTATAAAGCTACAATAATAACTACCATATTATACTCATACATCTATACAGAGCCAATATCTATGCAGTATTGAATAATATAGCATATCAGTGGCGAAGCGTCAATTAAGGCTGTAAGGCGCAGCCTACCCTATATATTTTAGATGGTAGACTCCATTTTTATATTGCCACTTGCCTTTGCCAGAATGATAAACATTTTCTATTCATATTATCACACCTATTTCGATTTAAACTGAAGCGCCAACATGCCGGCAACCGACAGTGCGCAAGCCTCGGCAAGCCTGCGCACTGAGAATCTGGGCTGACTCTTACTGCTCTGGATTTTATAGAGATCCGCGATGCGCGGGGGGGGGAGGAGTACGCAAAAAATTATATGCAATTTAGCTAGCTTGATCGATAAGGTTGCGTAATACAGTGGCTATAATATTGACCTTGTTAGAAAAAGTAATCTCTGGTTGGCTCAGTTCAGTTAAGTTCAGTTCTTTAAGTCTATGATCTATGGGGCCAACTATTCAATATATATATTGCATTAAAAATGAGCAGCCCCCCTCCCTCGTCTAATTCAGGACAGCCCACCCTCAGCTTAAATCGACGCTTCGCCACTGCATATCACAAACGTAAAATATATAATTCATACCCACTTCATTGCCATCTAATTGATTCTCAGTTGAGAACACCAGGCCGACTCGGAACTACATATCCCAATTTCATCCTTATTAGGAATCATCAGTGCAAGGATACCGGATTATGCCTGACGCTGAAAATATTAAACGGGCTTTCTAACCAAGCTGGCTTAGGCATACATGTAGAGCAGATACACGGCGTTTGTCAATTTTTACTTTCTTTTGTCTATTTTATTTCACCTCAGGATGCAGAGGGGAAGGTTACAGGTAGAGACAAGGAAAAATACACCCATTTTTAGAGAGGTGCCAAACTCCATCGATTTTCTTGCCCAATAAAACGTATTCCCGAGAAAAGAAATTGAAAAAATTCGTATGGATGTAAGAAAGGCATGCAACGATAGCTTTAGATTTACCCTAAATTCAGAGGTTCTCCAGGTAGATATGAATTTTACAGATGCCACTTTACAGATTCGCTGACGTAAATAAGGTAATATAAAGTTTTACAAAGAATACTACCAAATTTGCATTTTCGGGAACTAAATCCCAATAAGAGTTATTAACAATTGTTAAAACCTGAACCAATACGCAGTGAATAATTACAAGCAATTTACGATTTCCGAATAAACTTATGTCCAAATGGTTTGTCTGTCTTAAGAAGCAAACATAGTCATTGTCATGACCAAGTTTATCATAACCAATAAATAATAGATGTATGGAGGTATTTCATATTTGCCATTTTTATTGTGCACTTACTAATAGTAACATATTAATTTTATCAATAATGTAAGTACCCAAGCATTAAATAATGAATTTAATAATTGGGTACATTCTTGATTACGTTACTACTACATTACCACTGTTTAAATTATAATTTTTCAATAAAAACTTAAACCCGTCATTATAAGAATTATAATATCCAAAGGCATCTAGATATCAATGAAGCACATTTATTACTTATTAACGCGGAATAACATTAATATTAGGTTAGGATCATATTTAATTGGAAAGTTCGATAATACTAAATACTATTTCCAATATGATTTAAGAGAAGAATTAAGAAGAAGATTTAAGTTAGACATTCGGTTGCATTGTTATATACTTGCACTAGGGTATACATATAATATACACCAATATTTCATTATTGTAATAAAGAAATTAACTTTGTATATTAAAAAACGTTAGGAGTCAATCTGGGGACATACTGATCGGAAGAGAGGAGAAAGCGAATAGATGGAAGCAGTACTTAGGAAATTTATACGAGGGTCAGGAATTAAGAGAGATATTAGAGGAAGAATCTAGCATCGATAGGGAAGATGTAGGAAAACCTATATTGAGAGAGGAATTTGAAATAGCACTAAGGGGGCTAAAGAACAATAAAGCGCCGGGCGTAGATAAAATACAGGCGGAAATTTTGAAATGTGCGGGACAGAAAGTAGTAAATAGAATGTTTAAACTGGTAAAATACATATATGAAACGGGCGAGATGCCGGACGATTATAAGAGGAACATTATCGTTACTATACCGAAAAAGAGAGGAGCCGACAAATGCGAGAACTTTAGCTAAAATCATAACCAGAATAGTGCAGAAGAGGATGGAAAATAGAGCGGAGGAAATACTAGGAGAAAACCAATTCGGGTTTAGGCGAAATAGGGGAACTTGCGAAGCTATTCTGGCGCTAAGAGTAATGTTAGAGAAAACAATAGAAAAAGGAAAGAACGTTTATATAGGATTTATAGATTTAGAAAAAGCTTTTGTTAATGTAAGATGGGAAAAAATGTTCGAGATATTAAAGAGCGCGGGATTGAAGTATAGAGATAAGAGAGTAGTACACAATCTATAAAAAGAGCAAACTGCTGTTATAGAAGTAGAAGGGGAAAGAAGGGAAGTAGGTATTAGGAAAGGAGTAAGACAAGGATGTACGCTATCACCACTAATTTTTAATCTGTACATCGAAGAGGCGATTAATGTCGTAAAAGAGTGGATCTCGGGATTAAAGTACAGGAACAGAAACTAAAAATGCTGAGATTCGCGGATGATATAGCAGTATTAGCATCTAGTAAAGAGGAATTGGAATCAGCGTTGAACGAAATGGAGGCAGTGTTGACAGAGGAATACGGAATGAGGGTGAATAAAAACAAAACTAGTGTTAGTGTGCAGAGGGCGCGAGAGCAGAGCAAAAACGAAGGTACAAATTAATAAAGAAAGATTGGAGGAAGTTAAAGTATTCACTTATTTAGGAAGTAAAATAAATTGGGATGGAAGAAGAGATAAATATATAAAACAAAGAATAGCGCAGGGTCGAGTAGCTTTTAACAAAAAGAAAGCACTTTTATGCTCGGGGGTAATAAACTTAGAAACAAGAAAGAGATTTTTGAAAACGTATGTATGAAGCACGGCACTATACGGTTGCGAAACCTGGACGGTATGGGAAGCAAGTAGGAAGAAATTAGAAGCTTTTGAGATGTGGTGTTACCGAAGAATGATGAAAATACCGTGGACTGATAGGGTTAGAAACGAAGAAGTATTAGAGAAAGTCGGCGAGAAAATAAGTATGTGGAAAAACATAAAGAGGAGAGATAGAATGGTAGGCCACTTACTGAGACATGGGGGAATAGTCCGCAATATTTTGGAGGCAAAGGAGTGAAGAAAGGCAGAGGTAGGTCTAGATTAGACTACTGTTCGCAAATAGTAAGGGATGTAGGTTGTAGCACAATTAGCGAAATGCGTAGGTTAGCACATGATAGGAGAAACTGGAGGTTAGTGTCCAACCAGTCTTAGGACTGATGACCTCATGATGATGATTAAAAAGGGCGCGTTTTATTTTCCTTCATTATACAATAACGATAGTAAAATGTGTGTAATTGAAACAAAGCTTACACCAAAAGATGGTGTCGCACTGGTTATCATTACTTTTTTTACGTTAACGTACCTTTTTTCAGAATTCTTCTATATTAGTAGCGCCGATACGTCACACGTTGGCCACGCCCCTGGCCTTTTTACAGCATAAACTAAGCCTCCATTTTGCATTCGTCGTTAAATTATCTCTTCCCACTCTTCCCAGTTTATCTATTACTTCCTTCCCATGTCGATTGTATTAATTAGAAGGCGCAATCTTAGATCTAATTAAATGCGCAACATAAACAACCCGGGACTGATTAGTGCGCTATTCGCCTAACCGAAGTAGAGCGTAGATATATTATATGTTCTTTAAATCAGATAGTCAGTTGGGTTTTTGTTTTGCCTACATGGCGAAATCGATTTCCATGTATCTGCGCCGTCGCCGCGTCCTTTTCGAACGTATTAATCAATCCGCTACCGAACGAAGCAGATGCCGTTGATGTAAATCGGTCGTCGCTAATTGTTAATTGGAGTATAAGAAGCGGGACACTGAGATATTCTGTCCTCGAGTATTTATCGTTTGGGTTTAAAATATCGCCGGCAGTAAATTACTTGAATGGAGTCGAGTTATGTTATTTATTGATGGTTTTAGTTCAACATATTTAGTGGATAAGTAATTTAAATTTGAAAATTATACCAGTCACTGCTATGTTGTCCGGGAAGGTATATTCCCATAAAGAAAATGGAACGCGGTTGCTATAATAATAAATAGAAGGTGGAAACCACTAATAGGATAAAATAATATTTTTTAGAGTTATTAGAGATTTACCAAAAACGCTCAGGCAGAATATTTTAAATATACAGGGTAATTAATGTAAATGCAGTGCAAGATATTTTGTTAAGGACCATATTTTTATAATATTGAGCTGATTTCAACGACCTTAATACTTATGACTTATAAGTATATAAATAAACAAATAAAGGGCTAAATTTAAGAAGAAACGAGAAATAGGGAAAACTGAATACTATTAAAACCCAAATGAGTTAAAACCGAAATGATTTTTTTCAGTGCTCGTGGAAATAAAAGCAAGAAGTAAATGTTTTCTACAAAAAATTAATACGTATTAGTTCCGTTGTTGTTCCGTTTAATGTAAGTAAGAAATTATTGTTTATTATGTAATTATTATTAATTGTTTTATATAATTTGAGTCGATGCCAAGTAAAACATAATAGTTATTTATGTACCAAGGGTGTTATTTAGTTAGTTACTTACTTACTTAGTTAGGGTGTTACTTGATGATAATGCCTGGAGGTCGATGTGATCCAGTCCGAGGGCCTTTGGCCCGAGGGAAGGATATCGACCGATAGACCTTACTTACTCTGGTTGAGGCAGGCGCTTCATACAAGACTTTATTTTTCAATTACATCGCGAAAATAAAACTAAATGCAATGATTTTTTACATAATTATTGAATAGGTAGGGATTCTAGGATATCTAGTAACATTTGCGTTGCTAAGGAAGCTGTTTGTTGTGTACTTGTCATTATTTAAACGTCGCATCGCCGTCGTTTGTACTTTTGGAAGATGGAATTTATCTCACAAAATATTATTAAAAAAGCCGAAAAAGCAACAGAACAACTGTTGCCGGTGAAATCAAGAGCGGTATATAACAAAGAGTATAAAATATTTGTTAACTGGAAAGCAGAAAATTCGGTGACTGATCTAAACGAGGTGGTCATGTTGGCTTACTTCCAGGAACTGGTATGTAGAGTTAGAATTTTACCTTGTTTATATGTGCTACTCTATTAGTAATTATTTTTATATTTATTTTAGTCGGAAATATATGCTGCTAATTCTTTACGGACTAAGTATTCGATTTTAAAAGCGACTTTGGACATAAATGAAAATACTAACATTACCAAATACAAGCGTTTATTTTCATTTTTAAAACAAAGATCTAAAGGATACCTCCCAAAGAAGTCGAAAGTTTTGACTGGAGATCAGGTTTTGGCATTCATAAAAGATGCTCCTAATGAAACGTTTTTTGCTGCATAAGGTAGATAGCCAAAAATTGTTTGTAGATAGAACCCGTTTTTATGAAAATGAATCATTGCAGGTCGTTGTAGTTATGGGTATCTTTGGTGCTTTAAGAAGGGATGAAATGGTTAAATTGACTATCGACGATATAGAAATATAGAGAACCGGTTATGCTGGTGAAAGTTCCCGAAACTAAGACGGGTGAGTCTAAAGGCTTTGCTATTGTGGAGGAGGCACAAATTGGTGTTTTGAAGTTAATTCGTCAATATGCGGCTTTGAGACCTGGGGAAATGAAGGAGCGTAGGTTCTTTCTGACACATAGAAATAATCACTGCACAATACAGCCAGTGGGAAAAAATACTCTGGGCAGTGTACCTACAACAATTGCTGAAATTAGATAATGCCAAGGAATATACTGGTCACTGTTTACGGCGAACGTCGTCTACGCTTCTGGTTGAGGCAGGCGCTTCATTTCAAACTTTAAAACTACATGGTAAATGGAAAAGTACAACTGTAGCTGAGGGATATATAGTAGAAAGTTTAACCTCAAAAAATCGAATAGCTCAAATGATTTCAAGTTCTGTGAGTGGCTTTTCATCAAACTGTCAAACTCAAGAAGAGTTAGTCAACACTTCCGTGAATTTTCATGTTCAGTCGCTCTCTGAAGATTTGATTGTGTGCAATGCTGTAAGAAACGTCAGAAATCCAGTTGCGTATTTTCCGGGAACATTCCACAACTGCCAGTTTAACTTTGGAAAAGATTTTGCAAAGTAATTAGAATACGAATTTCGTTTTTTTATGTTTCAGTTATAAGTTATATCGCTAAGTTGAATAAATACATAAATAAATGAGCAGGTAATTTAATTTATAATCCGGGGTATTATGGATATAACACCCGCTGTAATGCCAGGGTTTTTATGCAGTTGTTTATGTTTCTCGTATCCTAGGCATTATTGACATATAATGAGTAACTGAAAAATAAAAAAATATATACCTTGCTACTATAACAACGAGTTTACATTTAAAATTGCCGAGGGCCGGCATTCGCATTACTAATATTGTATGGCATCGACCTCAAAATTATATAAAATAATTAAGAATAATTACATATTAAACAATAATTACTTAATTACATTAAAGGGAACAACAAATAAGTATTAAATTGTTGTAGAAAACATTTATTTCTTACTTTTTAGTTAAGTTACATTGTTTTTTTGAAGTCTGTTTTTTTTTACTTATTATAGGGATACGTTTTGGTTTATAGGTAAATCGAGTTAAGTCGGCTTATTTATACCTCTAGTTGTTGCTGTATCATGTTGACTAAATAATTTAAAATCACCCTGTACAAACGTTATTATAAATAAGTGGATACATCATTGCATCAATGTCATATCACAGATGCTACCACATTTAGGGCATCGGATTCACATTCCTGCATACCCCATGGGTACAAAAACACTTATCGTGACCGACGATTTCTCGGAAACGGAAAATTTAAATATCGAAGACCAAAGTGGTATTTAAGCAGGACGTGTAGCTCTTAAATGAAATGCGAACCTCGACGGACAAAGGGACATTCTAAATTATTTTCATCGTTTCGGAATTAGCATTTATGTTACAGTTATAGTGGATATATTAGGCAAACGTGATCGTGATCTTTTTCTAATCGACAGTTGGGTGTGATCTATTGCGGAGTAGTTCGATCACGAATCAACCCCCGGGTCATCATATGACTAAATGATGAACGGCTCTGACGAGGCAATCGAACGGAAATAAAAATACTCTGTATCATTGGGGAATTGAGACGATTCTGTTGTGGATCGTGTATAACTCATCACTTAATGAGTTGGGAAAATAGTTGCGGCTTTCTAATGAAAGTTAAAACACGCATAATAAGTTGATGGCGATCCACATTTTAACAAGTTGTATGCGAAAATCGCCTTCACGGTTTTGGTGGGACTTATATCTTCTGTCCACTGAGCGTATCGTCATAGACGCGTATGAGATTCGCCTTGCAGCGACGATTTTATTTATCTTGCAGATCTAGGCGTATACCATAGGCGTATGGGATTCGTAGTAAAAGGTGGTCCAACCAAAACGCTCGATGTTAATTGTAGATAAAGTAAAAAGTTTTCAGAGAATTATCTTAATATTTTTTATTATGATAAATGCTCGCCACCGCTTCGGTGGCATACCTCTATCCGATGGTCCATATTTTCAATGACTCTGAGACATAATTGAGGTTCAATGTCGTTAATGTGTCGAATTATCTCATCCTTTAGCTCTTGAATTGTTCTTGGCTTATTGACGTACACTTTTTCTTTTAAATATCCCCAAAGAAAGAAGTTCAACGGTGTCAAATCACATGATCGTGGCGGCCATTTAACATCGCCACGACGTGAGATAACACGGCCATTGAATTTCTCGCGCAAAAGTGCCATTGTTTCGTTGGCTGTGTGGCAAGTGGCACCATCCTATTGGAACCACATATCGTTCAGGTCCATGTCCTCAATTTCTGGCCACAAGAAGACCGTTATCATCTCGCGATAGCGAACACCATTCACGGTAAAATTTCAAATTTTGTTAACGCCTATTCATTGTCGAAAATACAGCACAATAACCTCAATTGTAAAATGTGTTTGTATACTTCATAGCTTCATCAGAAAAAAGGATGGAATTCCGTTCGCAGTTACTGATATTGCAAATCATGTTTCAGCTCCAAGAAACGTATCTGATGTGGAAGAAATTTTAAATAAATGAAGCAACCTCACCCCAGATCTTGCGAAATTATTTAGCTAACTATTTTTTAAAACCACAAGTTGCCTTGCCATGGCCATGATAATACTATATTTACGATAATTGAATAAAAAAAAATACGTTATACCTATAATATGTTATTTGTCTACATACCTGTCCAGTTCATTTCCAATGCTATCTCATTCCATGCTTTTTCTGCTAAGTCCTTTCTAGAATATTCAGGTAACGAATGATTGTACAAGCATTGATATTTTCCCACAAATTGCACAAATTTCACTATTGCCTTTTCACTCATTTTTGCTTATTACGCCTGTCTGACGCTACGCTCCATGGACAGAAGGCCTTACGGTTACACTTTTGGTAATTCACACGTACTCGATGAATTAGACAAATGAGGCACTGTTTAAGGGTTGAAATCTATTTATCGCTTGAGTAGTTTGGAATAATTAAAAAATGCTTGGCTGAAGTATACTTGACTACACATATTCAGCCTTTGTTCAGTCTTTGTTAGTTGTGACTAAATTTGTGGGAATGAATTTATATTTTAATTTACATTAACGATTGATTTAGTACAGAATTTTATTAAAACATCTATCTACAATTAAAAAGCATACAAATATATAGGGTAAAATTGATCTTGAAATTTAAGTATATGGGAATTTCTAGAATTAAGATAGTGACTTGTCTTAGTTGATAGATTTTAAATAATTGCATTGATATATAAAATTGGTCAAAAACTCAAAAATTACCCTACCTATACAAATAGACCTTATTCAAAATGGTAATGTTCAACAATCGCTACGGGTAAAGTAAATATTTAAAATTATTGAAAAGTTTGTAGCCAGTGCTCTAAACGAAAGAACATTGACACTTTACTGGAAATTTAAAACTTTGAATTCCCGTATCTCCCTTTGAGAACCTAACAAAATATAATGTATGTAATTAGTTTATGTATCCTGAGCAGCATATACATATATTGTTCCTAATTATTCAGGCACTACATTAGATTGGAGACAGATCGAAAATATAACTGACTAAAAATATGTTATTATTTACCAACACCAGTTTAACAAATATAGAATATATTGACCTATAAACAAAGTTATTCGATGTACATTCAGGAAGCTATATTGAATGCTTGTATAAAATACAGGAAGCTTTTATAAAAATCGTGAGTATATTGAATTGTGAATATAGTGAGTTCTATAAATCTATAAAAAAAAGGTACCGGTGAAAACCTATTTATTCTAAATGCTCAGGTTGTAAAAGAAAATGTCAAGAAATTCATTAACATCTTATTGCCACAAGATAAATGGAAAGAAAACCAATCATGGAGATATATTTTAACGCATAATGGCCAATAATCAAGCGATTATCAATTGTAAGTGAATTTTAATCGTCTTCTCATAATGTCAACTTGGTTACCCCATCGAGCGATGTATAATCTTTCCACGTTTAGGGTCTTCTAGTGAGTTATCCTATTTCCTTAGCACATACAGATACAGCCCTTTAAACAAAATCACATGAAATCATATTTGAGAAATGAGTAATTCGGGGATATCTTCAATTACCCTCGTCGTATTGCATTATGGTTAGAAAAGACATAGTTAAAATAAGTTTAGTCATTTACCGGCCGAGCTAGTTGGAATTACATGCGGTGTTCTGGGGGCCGACTAAAATCGGACCCAGGAGAAGGTATGTATCTGCTCGAATAGCAGGGCGGCGTTGGCAGCCCTGAATTCAGCAACGACAAAGTCAAAGCTGGTCTATAATTACTATGAAGCATTGAACCACTTGGCAGGGAAGGGACCGGTGGAACTCTTATGGATACCTGGGCATAATGGCATTAAGGGAAATCTAATTGCAGATGACCTTACCAGACTAGGGACCAGGGAAAACCTATATGGACCAGAACCTGAAAAATGGGCCCAAGAATTCATTAAATTGAACAGGCACAAAGCCAGAACCCTGGTGGGAATCATAACGGGCCACCATAAGTAGCCTGAATGCATATAAGCACAAGCTGAGGCTGACTGATAGCCCGGCCTGCAGATACTGTAAAGAAGACGAGGAAACCTCGATTCATCTTCTTTACACCTGCCCCGCACTGGAGGAGAAGAGGTATCTTATATTAGGGACCCCTGTTATCCTAGAGGAGGCGAGGCTTAAGGCGGGGGACGTGCCTAAATTGCTCCTTTTATGGGATAGCATTTTTGGATAATGACCCGGATAAGAGGGGATCGCCAAGGGATGGCCCATGCGATCAGTGGCTGATGAGGCCCAAACCTATATAATATAATAATAATACCGGAAAGTCTAATACAATCAGTGGCGTACACATAGTGTACACGTAGCGGTACAATTTCAGTGGCGTACACATATTTTTATGGTAGCCACTCTCACTAAATTTCCGCCACTAGAGTCGTAGTGGTGCAAAAATATAATGCTTAAATTATTGCCTATAATTAACTCAGTTGTTTGCGTACATTTTTACAATTTATGTGAAACAGCTTCTGGGATTTTTGAAAAAATGAGAAATTTTTCAGAAAATTTTAACGCCGTGTAGCTCATAAACTAGGGTCCTTCGTTACCTAGGTATTCCCCGAGTTCAACCTAAAACAGTATGTAGCATAAACCTATTAAGTTATGACATCCTAAGGGCCTAAATCCACTTATATTACAGGGTGTTAATTAAGTAACACCCTATATATTGTAGTTGTAAACAATTTATTTGGCGTGGAAATGTTTTAATAAACAATTAATTTACACTAGCATTTTTTTACACTTATCCCCTTAAATATCCTGTAAATATTAAACCACATTAATTACACATAACCCGATGTTGCAAACATCATTCTGTTATGCATCATTATAAATGAACAATAAAACAGTTGCATATTACACAGTCCTCGTGAGATTTATTTTATTGCTAGGAACTGACTGACCACATTTCGGTATGTAGGCATGCCGTAAATCAAAGTGAAATTACATAAATTAAATATCTATAGGAAGGTAATAAATTTCGAATCATAATTCACGACCCGAACCCCCACCGTAAATAATACGGCATATGTGAAGTAATTATTTAAAGTTGCGGACTTAAGGTGTCGCCAAAATTGAAAATACAGGGAAGAGGCCGTAAATAACCTCAATCTTTCTTTCAGTTCCGCGAGAATGATTTACATAATCTCTCTGATTTTAACGAATAGCAATTGGCGAAGATATCCAACGACATGACGGCCCGCGCAGTCATGTGGTAAGATTTAATATAATTTTGAATATAGAATGTTGACTTGTTGATTGCTTCTTAAACTGTATAACGGAAGATAGCTTGGGAAAACAAATATAAGTTAATCCACATCTATATTTACTAAACGGCTATTTCCGTGTGTGTCTCACGAATTTTTCAGTCGATGTACGAAATGCTCTTCGTTCGAATTTTGGGATTTTGACAAAATCAATATAGTAAATCGACCCTTGCGAACAACGTGGTAACTTTTGTTTTTTGATATGAAGCCTCTAGAGGGATGCTCCGGAGGCGTCTTCGATATGAGCGAGCGAGAGGCGCAATATTATTGTAATTTGCTTACTCGTACATAATTACGCCGCGATACCGACCGTCCATTGCTTTTCCCTGCGTTGTAAGTCCTGCGTAGCTTATATATTAGCCCTAGTTACTCCGGCGTGACATTCTGATAATAGATTAGAGGCATATCCAAAACATAACTGACGAAAAATATGTTAGAAATTTGGCAAACGTCATTTTCTTGCTAAAGGACAAAGTATCACTTACGGGTCACCTAATGTGTTCTTTTTTATCCTTATATGTCTCAGGATATATAAGGGACAGAATTATTGTCAGTTATACCAGGCTATCCCGGAACTGTATATCGGGATTTCATCCATAGTAAGAATAATCAGTGCAAGTACGAGGGTAGTCCCAGAAGTACTCGACCTAACAAAGAAAACACAATAAATTTGGGAAAAAATATCTTTATTTCTCTACATAGTCTCCTTTTAGCTCGATACAATTTTCCTATCGATGTTCGATAGTCTCGATACCCTGTTTATATAATGAAAATTGTCGAGCTCCTCAAGCTCAACTGCAAGCTCCACCTGTTCATTGTTAGCAAATCTTTTACCACCGAACCATTTTTTCAAGCTTGGAAACTTGAAAAATGGAAAATAATCCGAGGGACTAAAACTGGCGAATAGGGTGCGTGAGGAAGCAATTCAAACTTTAACTCATTGATTTTAGCCATCGCGATAACTGATGTGTGAACTGGTGCATTATCTTGATGAAACAACATTTGTATTCGCCGAATTTAGCTGGTTCTTATTGATTTCAATGTTTTATTGGTTTCAAGATAATCAATGAAAATTATCCCATGCTCATCCTAAAAAATTGACGCCATAACCTTGCCTGCAGATGGAACTGTCTTCGACTTCTTGGGAGCCGATTCTCCCCTTTTAGTCCATTGTTTTGACTGGCCCTTCGTGTCAGGTATAAAGTACTGGCACCATGTTTCATCCATAGTTATGAATCGACGCAAAAAGTCGGCGTTATTCCTGTAAAAATTCGCCAAACACTCGATTGAAACATCCTCACGACACTGGTTTTGTTCCATTGTGAGTAATCGTGGCACCCATCTTGCACTTGCACATATAGTTTTTGAAATTCAGTGAAGCATTTGAGATGCATTTTGAATGAAGTCTCTAGCTGCTAGCACGCGCACTGTCAATCGACGGCTATCCAACACCATTTTATGGATTTCTTCACCATTTCTGGCATGGTCACCTCGTTTGGTTGACCACGACGATGTTCGTCTTGGCACCTCGTACGGTCTCATTTAAACTCTGCCACTCGATATTTTACCGATGTAAACAAAGGACAGGCTCCTCCAGAATAGAATCTAGCACCGCTCTGATATGGATTGGACTGAGGCCTTTCAAATGAAAATATATCACATAACGATGTCCAATTTTTTCTATGTTTACAAACTCACTGAGAGCGTTCAGTATTAATGGCTGCCAAACAGATGCTAAACAACGTAGCGTCATCAAACTTCAAACTTAAGGTTTATAAGGTTGGTACTTTCTACCATAGTCATTTTTTTCAAGCAACCGCGATCTATACGTCAGGTCGGGTACTTCTGAGAGTACCCTCGTAAACCGGACTATGCCTAGCGCTGAGAATATTAGACGGGTCTCATACCAAGCTGTCATGAGCATCCACGTAGAAATTGGCAAACGCCATCTGCCTGCTAAGTGACAAAGTCTCTTGTTAAACACCACAGTGTCCTGTTAAACGACAAGGGAGGGGGATGTCCCAATAAGGGACACTTATAAAATGTGTAAACTCATTTTAATGTCACTCATTTTAAGGTGAAACAATCCACCTATCCTCTCACAATCCTACCCACATAGCCATTTTGCCTCCTCTCTTTCTGAAATATCCCTTGTTTAGCCTTATTTCGCATCTGAACTTCTGCAGAAATTAAAATGTAGAAGGAGCAATAGTCTGGTGGGCTAATATCTGGAGAATCCTTGATAGATAGTCAACATCAAACCTCCATTGCCCGACGGATTATTGCAAAAACAACACCACAACATACGTCCGCCGTCAATGTTTGCCATAAATACAGTGGATGCTCTTAAGGGATACTCTGACCTGTCTAATACCGTCAGTCTATGTGAATATCGTATTTACTTACTGAGTAGCATATAACTTTTTAATATAATGCAAAGTTTTACTATCAGAGGGTAACATTCAAACTATAGAAATAAGGAGTTTATACTCCAACCCATCTGCAAATGCCTTATATAATAAGGACTAAACAAATTACGTCAAAACAGCTATTCTCCTGGCTATATGCCAAACGCCGAGCACTGAATTACATGACAAAATTTGTCGTATTCTTGTCTAACAGAGTTAACACTAAAGCACTTTTAGAACAATCACTGTATTTTTAGTGCTAACTCTGTTACACAAAAATACGACAAATTTTGTCATGTAACTCAACGCTCGGCGTTTGGCATATAGCCAGGAGAATAGCTCTTTTGATCTAATTTGTTTAGTCTTTATTATATAAGGTATTTGCAGATGGGTTGGAGTATAAACTCCTTATTTGTGTAGTATATAATTTTTTATAAAACTGCACCAATTGTTGTTCCTAACTGAATATTTCGAGCGCTTGTCGATTCACGTCTCACGATACCAAAATAATGCACATTATGAGAGAGACTCTATCTATCACTCTGTCTATTAGAATGAGGGAGATTCGCACTACTACCTACACCAGCGGCGATGGTAAACTAATGCGTGTCTAAAGAGCGAGTTATCACACATGCATATACGACCTATTAAAATGACTGATCTCGCGAGTCGTTTGATACTATTATTAACTCGCTAAACGTCTCTAATGTCACTCTAAAGATCTAATACCTATTTCCACGTATTTATGTTCCAATTTCGTACAGCATCAAGTACAAAACGAATACGCTAATAAAACAGTCGATTTACTAAAATAACTTTAAAAAATCTCGTCCCTTGGTATAATACTTCCATATCTCTTTTAGGTTTGTTATCCTTGGCATATAATTACAGTATCACGATTTTAATGAATTATTTCCCTTCAATGACAACGCTCTGTACCAACAAATCGTAACCAACAAAATGATGTTTATGGATAAGCGAGGAATTAGCATAGGATATGAATATATTTCCATTCGAATGAAGCTATAAACAATCGCGATGAAGAGAGAGGAAATCATTTACTTCATCTCGTTTTGAACGAACGCACGGAATAATAAAATTCGTGTCTACGCTTAGATAGATTCCTGACCTATTTCTTGTATAATACACGGCACTTCTGTCATTGAATTGATATTATCTATGCACAATTATGGAAAACGATGCTGCTATGTATTCAAATTTAAGAGTTATCTCGACATCGTTTGACGTGGCTTAAGAAAAGATAAAACTGAAGACTTATTAGATTATTTTTAAGCATGTTGTCTACATTTTTATAATTATAGTAATTTTAGGCATCTCAATCCATAGTTGAAAATTAGATCAATCTCTCATTGTCATGGAGATGTAACTGAAATTGTCATAACTGGACAGGCAGGAAGAAATATCACGTCAACCTGTTGGCCAGGCAATACTCGCTTATCGCTAAGCATTTTCCAAATAGATGGTAGAGAAGGGCCATAAGAGTGACCGGCTAGACGATCGGACCTGGCTCCCCTTCATTATTTTTTGTGGAGTATATGTGAATAGTAAAATTTACCTAAACCGGTCGAGTAATTTAGAAAATATAAAATTGCGAATTACTAACAATAATTCAAAATGTTTTACAAAAAATTTTAAGTAAAATAGGAACCAAAAAATTGCATCACAAATCACGAGAAAAATGTGAATGACATTTAAAGTAAAAGTGGCATTAACAGAATACAAAAAAGGACACACATGTGTCATGTCATGTACATGCCCAAAGATTTTTGTGTAAAAATATTTCTAAATGGAATCTATTCTGAAAAAGGAAATTAAAACTATCTAGCAAATTTTTATTGCTTTTCTTAGATACATTAAATTATGCTATATGGGTCTCATCAGCCACTGATCGCATGGGTAGTCCCTTGGCGATCCCCCCTTTTCCGGGTCATTATCCAAAAATTCTATCCCATAAAAGGAGCAATTTAGGCACGTCCCCCGCCTTAAGCCTCGCCTCCTCTAGAATAACAGGGGTCCCTAATATAAGGTACCTCTTCTCCTCCAGTGCGGGGCAGGTGTAAAGAAGATGAATCGAGATTTCCTCGTCTTCTTTACAGTATCTGCAGGCCGGGCTGTCAGTCAGCCTCAGCTTGTGCCTATATGCATTCAGACTAGTATGGTGGCCCGCTATGATTCCCACCAGGGTTCTGGCTTTGGGATTGTTCAATTCAATGAATTCTTGGGCCCATTTCTAAATCTCTGAGTATTTGATGAAGAGTTTGGTTGTTCGACAACCCGTTACTCCTCTCCATATTTTATTGTGCTGGTCTCTTGCCCAGCGATTGATGCGGTCTCTGATCACATTACGACGTATTCCCATTGCAGGTTCTGGTCCATAGAGGTTTCCTCTGGTCCCTAGTCTGGCAAGGCCATCTGCAATTAGATTTCCCTTAATGCCATTATGCCCAGGTATCCATAAGAGTTCTACCGGTCCCTTCCCTGCCAAGTGGTTTAATGCTTCATAGCAATTATAGACCAGCTTCGACTTTGTCGTTGCTGAATTCAGGGCTGCCAACGCCGCCCTGCTATCCGATACATACCTTTTTCTGGATCCGATTTTGGTTGGCTCACAGAACACCCTATGTAATTGCAACTAGCTCGGCCTGGAGTGCGGTAGTGTATTTGCCAAGGGGGAAGGTTTTACCTATCCCATCGCGTCGCATATACACCCTCGCAACCGCTCTGTTCCCACTCTTGGCTCTATCCGTGTACCAGATGTCTCCATCGAGCGGTAATCCAGCTCGACCCGTCATCCAGTCGGTCTTACTGGTGAGGGTGATCTTATATTTCCTGTTAAACAGGAAGTAGACACCCGTACTGTCAGAGGGCATCCATAGAAGTCCCTCCTCAGCTAGCTCTCTTGAGAGTCTATTCAGATTCCTTACCTTCCTATTCATGTTTCCCACCCTGTGCATTGCCTTTACGGCTTCCGCTTTCATTGTGACATCAAGAGGTGGTATTCCCGTCAGTATCCCCATCGTCTCGATCGGTGTTGATCTTGGGGCTCCAGTTATACTTCTTAGAATCAATCCTCTTAGCTTGTTAAGTCGGTTGGCTTCCGACTTCAAACAGGATCTCTCCCACCAGACCAGTGCTGCATACGTCAGTCTGGGTTTGAGAATTGCCTCATACATCCATTTCATGGTATCCGATTTCAAGCCCCAGCTATTACCAATGGCCCTTTTCAGTTGCCAAAGTGTTGCTGTGATCTTGGAACATATGTGACTTAGATGTTTTTCCCATGACAGTTTCCCGTCCAGGATTACTCCTAAGTATTTCACTTCGCTATTATAGCTTAGCTCTTGGCCACCAAGTTTCAGTGGACATGTTCTGTTCCACTTATATTTCTTGATGAACACCATCACCTCAGTCTTAGAGGGATTGACCGAGAATCCCCTATCCCTGCACCAATTCCCAACCTTATTTAATGCTGCCTGCATTTCTTAGATAAGTAAGAGGTCAGTTCTAAGAATTTTGAAGACGAAAATTGGCATATAAAATAATATCAGCTCATGAATTATGTGAAGACAATCTAATTCCGATTGGAGTCTCGGAAAATTCATGAAAATTTGCAAGAACCTAAACTTTCTGTTCCAAGTTAATTTAGGTGAAGTTGAGGCAACATTTTCTGAAATAGGAGATATCAACAGATAAAACACACGACACTGTGCAACAGAAAATCTCCACTGGATACATGAGCATCACACTTAATACTTAAAAACACTTAACACTTGGGCGGGGATAGTGAAGGGCAGTGTTTTAGCTTTATAGTTTTAGGGCCATATTTTCTTTCGAATTCCTTTTGTCCCGTGCATTAATGGGATAAATATACTTGGCTTTTTTATGGTTCCATCGGGATGGATCACGTCCATACTATGATAAGTTCAAGACTTTAAACAAACATTTCAAGGTTACTCGATTGGACTGAGAGCTTGTAGAATGGACGGCTTGTTCTCTAGACTTCATTCCGTGTGATTATTTTTATGGAGATATTTGAGAACACACAACCACTTAACATTGACAACTCGACAATGAGCTGTAGCTCAGGAAGTTTTTGGAGCTAATTTAAGTGTGTATTTGTTCATCCAATTTTTAAATTATGTATTTGTTTTTCATGCAACTTTGTTTCTGTTAGTTCAATAAAATTGTTTTCGCGTTCTGCTTTTCCTATTCAGCCTATATTATTTAATGATTGGATAAACTTCGCTAAGATGAGTAGTAATAATAAAACACTGTCAACATGACTATTGCAGAATTCCATAATGTCTGTGTTTTTATATACCAAATATCCCAACACAAAAGTTAATATCTCGATAGCAATGAAAATTACAGGTCAAAAATGTTACATTTCTTTGTTATCCTTCAAAAATATAAAACATAAACAGTCTTAAAACCTTAAAACGGACTTTTCCGCACGTAAAACATCTCTATCTCGAAATTGAGTGGCCGAGAAAAAATAAACCAACATAAATGCAGAATATGTGTTTTATACGACAGTGTTACTTTTTTCTCAAATAGTCCACCATCGTGCTTTCTTATGACCCATGGACAAGGTGGGGTGTGTCCTATCCACCTCAAAGTCAATATATGTCGCCTGGTAGACGTCTCTAATCAGAATCAATCGAAACCCGATCGATCCGACAAGATTTATTTGAGTATTCGTGCTAACAAAAACAATTTCTCAAATAGTCCACCATTGTGCTTTCTTATGACCTATGAACATGGTAGAGCGTATTCTATCCACCTCAAAATAAATAGATGTCTGGGAGACGTCCCCGATCAGAATCAGTCAAAACCCGATCGATCCGCCACGATTTAGTTGAGTTATCGTGCTAACAATAATAGATGCCGATAACAACGACGACAACGACACACACAAAATGGTTTAAAAACCATTTTTTTTTGTTTTTAGGCCGAAAAACGAAAAATAAACCCTAGAAAAAAAATTTTACACGATTACATTAGTTTTTTGCGTATAGTGGAGTGCGGAAAAGTAAAAATGGCTTGGCACTGTCAATATTTCCTGAGATTGAAAATAAAAATTATCGTGCCTGAAACTTGTTTAAATATAGATAAAAATCGGTTTATTAATTTTATTCCAAACTTTAGCTCTCCATGTATATTATGTAAAATAACGCAAATTTTTGCTGCTCGTTTCAGTAAAGCAGTCTTTGTCTTCCCGTATTCCGTCACGCATTAAATTACATTAATAACATTAAGCATGTCCTACACGGGGAACGTTTCCACAAGCAATTTATATCATTCAAGAAATAGTGTTAGCTGCACCCTGGCGATGAGAAATTCCCCTTGCATGCCTTAAATCATCTAACGCGTTTAAGGCTCGCGCAAGTATGCGCAGAATCCTGCCACGCCGACAACTCCTTAAAGATAAACGCCGAGAGGACTTCTGGAACCATGTCTGCGACTTTTCCACACAATCGCGCTCCCAGTTGCAACACTATATGTAAACACAATTAACCTTTGTCGGCGCCGTTGTTAATCAGCCATCTGTTTATTGGTATGACGTAACGAGATTTCCAACGCAGATGCGTTATTTACGACGGGGCGAGGCGACACCCCCGCTATCGCCATCGGCGGCAGGTCCATTACCGGACTTGCTAAATCGCAACGGTTATTGTCCTACGCCAGTGAAAATTGATTTCGAATACGCAATTTCCGCATTGTACAGTTCGTTTAATTAAAATATACTTGTATCTTCAACGGGGTTTGGAGGGGGTGGTGAAAGCAATAAAATAAAAGTGGAACTCATCAATGAGTGCCCTCATTCCAATGAGCACTTCTTATGCGAAGATTTTGCCACTTTTTTCTAATTTAGTAAAACTGAGTATGTATTACGCTATCGTTGATATTTTTGAAAATACAGTGTGGGGCATAGGAACCTCATAGTTTTTAAAAAGTAATAGAACCTTCCCTTTTTAACTTCTTAGTTATACATCGTTATTATTTTGAGGTCACTATTATACCATTTCATTTTTTAAAAAGAACATCACTAAGATGTGTTCCACCGTTCTGTAAACATTGGTCTAGCGGGTTTCGATGATTCCTTGTTACTGACTTGATCTTTGTTTCAGGAATTGTCCTAATTTCATCCCTAATTCGTTGATTTAAGTCTTCAATGTGGAGGGTCGTGGAATATACATTTTGCTTTTAAGATAATCCCACAACCAGAAATCGCAAAAAGTTAAATCGTTAAGTACATATCTATGAAATATTTCACTCAACACAACCATTGTTGCCCTTGCCGTGTGTGAAGTTGCACCATCTTATTGAAACCATACGGCATTTCGATCAATTCCATGCTGATACAATTGTCGCTCCAATAAGTTACAAAGCATTTGCGGCTAACGATCTGGTGTTATTGTAACAGCACTGCCTGCATTATTTTCAAAGAAGTAGTTCTATGTTTAATAGATTATTTCATCATTAATTTAGTTTCATTTTTGGTTTCAATAACTACATATATCTGATTTCGTTATAATTGCTGTCATTAACTTTATCAGGGTATATATATATATATATATATATATATATATATATATATATATATATATATATATATATATATACATACATTCATTTACTCAGAAACCGGAAGATTATAAAATTTTTAATATATTCAAAGCGTCAATCCTCCATTGGGTATTTCGTCGACAAACCGTACAAAATTCCCAACGCCACATTGATTTGATATGCATTCGTCAACGAACCGAGAGATACTGACGACAGATTCTACTACTCCTACTTCGTCTGGCGACGACTGATGCCAAAGTGAGAATTCGTTAACTTTTTTTAATTGTACACAACAATAAAAAAAGTTAATAAAAACTCAGTAATATAAATTTTCTCCACGTATGTTCCTAAATGATGGTGGCTCGGTAATTTTGCAACACATCGACTGAAATATTACGTTAGTAATGATGAGTGCTATTTAAATATAGAACACTTGTTAGTACATTGGTGTTCCACAAGGTTCTAATTTGGAACCGTTGTTATTTCTATACAGTATTTATGATCTAATTGAACCATGTATTACTTAATACATACCTTATTCCACTCGAATGTTGAAACTACTGAAGATCCAAAATTGTAATTCAAATTAATTTTTAATTTCTGATATAATAGGAGATTTCCTTCCCCGAGATCGCATCTCATGTCAAGCAGCTTAGATCACTGCTGATGTATAACGTTATATGAAAAAAGAAATTCAAGAGGCTGCAAGATATGGTTTTGACACAAACCTCATGTAAAAACAGAAGAGTATATATGTAGATGCAACATTCTGAATTTCTGTCTTAAGTCTGCAAACGCACCATACTCTCCTGAAGGAGTTTAAAGTCATATGCGGCTAGATTTGCGACAACTGTTATACAACACAAAATGATATGGAAATTATTGTATTAGACTTGGGATCATGCTTTCGTATCATAGAGACTGAATCCTCATATATTTCTTCACAAGTTTATTATGCAAGTTTATGTACTACTGATATAAATCACCCAGATTTCTAGCGCTGCTTTTGTCTTACGATGATTTATGGCCAACGTTGGCAGGTTACATGAACACTTTATTAACGATTCTTTAATTAGCCTCCTCGGTATCAAACTTCTAGTGACTTAAACACAGTAAATGCAAAGAAAATACATCACATGCACCACTTACATACACCAGATAAATATGCAATAATATACCATCTAAAAACCTTGTGAAGATATTATAATGGCATATACGAGTATAAAAACTGTATCTTGCTTGAAAACTTGTACGTTACGACACGCTTCTAATTGATTCTAGCATTCAACTGATTGTACGAGTATATTACCTCTGTACGCTGTAATACGAGATGCTCCTCTACTATGCCTCTATCAACTTTGTTCTTATCTCCAAGGCCTTGCTATCAATTTGAACAATGTGACATGATGACAGTAACCGATAGTTGTTAAGCCTTTGTGGCATTCGGAAAATGGATTCCCATTGAATATCGAAACAACCAATATTGGGTAAGTACTTAGATCGTAAGATAGAAGTGATTGTTTGAGAGGTGTTCTTATATGGTTTATGGGCAAATAATAAATGGAATTGCTACAGTAAGGTAAACGCAGATGCTTGATTATGTTAGTTGGAATATGATGTAATATGGTATTTATGTCAACGTACTTTTGAGTATAGTATATAATCTATCAAGTATAGTATAGGAGTTATAGTCCCTTCAAATTACAAATTAGGAAAATTGAGAGAAATTTTTCCTACAGCTAAGCGATCTGCGCAAAAAGGTGTGTCGGGATTGTGTCAACATATTTTTCACCTAGCACATGATAAAAAAGGGTTGTTTTTAGCGGTTTTTTGCGTTTTTCTGAAAAACTATGCATTTTTGGGAAAACATGACCTGATTCTCCACAAGTTTTGTTCCTATAAATCAAAAATAATGCTCTAGAGTGTTCTATTTTCATTTGCACAAGAGTATCACAAAAAAAAAAAAAAAGAAAACGGTTTTCGCCCTCTAGTGGCAAAACCGTGCGACTTTGAAAAAAAAACAAAAGAACTAAATGTGTTGGAAATTTTTATATCTACAACTTTGACCTCTTGATATTTTTCTCTACAATACATAGTTTTGGCTTAAAATCGAAAAACAGCTCAAAGGACAAAAATTGTGGAGAATCGCAAAATCTACAATATCAAATCAGGTCACGTTTTCCCAAAAATGCATAGTTTCAGTTTCAGAAAAACGCAAAAAACCGAAAAAACCGCTAAAAACGCATATATATATATATATATATATATATATATATATATATATATATATATATATATATATATATATATATATATATATATATATATATATATATATATATATATATATATATATATGGCTATATCTAAAAAACAACCCTTTTTTATCATGCGCTAGGTGAAAAATATGTTGACACAACCCCAACACAATTTTCTGTATAGGTCGCTTAGCTGTAGGAAAAATTTCCCAAAATCAGTAAGAATAACTTAGTTTATCTATATATACTGTCTTGTACTCTCCTCTACTTTTGTACTTCCTTTAATATTTTAATCTTCTTGTGTAGTAGGAACACTGATGTAGATAAATCCTCAAAATGCTACTCAACAAGGAGACGACTGACATCAAAAGTAAAGCAATCCTAATAATCCACAGATGAGCGGAGAAGACTGGCATTTGGTTTGATTCGCATGACAAATCAAGTAGTTTCGTAGTAAGACCAAATGGACTATAACTTTGCCCTGACTACTCTATTGTAAAAACATTATCTTCCTGATGATCAGGAGGTAAACGGAGAAGATTGGTATTTGATTTGAATAATACACTGAATTGTTCTGAGTGGTCATCTAATGCGACTATGACATAAAATCAGTGCACATAATTCTTGAGAAATATTATTTGTTTGTAAGCCTACAGCAAAAAAAATCCTGACCATCAGATGGTTATTGTAGAAGAATCGTAGAACTGACATTTGGTTTGAATGGTGAACCAAATAGTTATATAACAAAATTAAATAGATGAAATAGAAACTATTGCATTTTCTTTCAAAGGGAAAGTTGGCATTTTCTTTCTAAGGTTTTTCTTTAATACTGCTCAGTGTCATGGCGCCACATTTTCAATTGGGAAGTTTATAGGCGTATACGCTGAAGTGTTAAATGCTTTACAGATAGTCAGTAGTTCGAAATTTTTTGTCCGCTTTCGAGACTGAAAAACGGTAAGAAGACATCGCTATGACGGGGTACCTAAAAGAAACCCAAAAGAAACAAAAGGTACTTTTTTTTCAATTTGTTTATTTAATTTTTAAACAAAAAATCTTTAATCTCCTTCAAAATACTCTCCACTGGCACTAGTAAACTTGTCTAATCTCTTACTCCATTGTTCAAAACATTTTTGAAATTCGTCTTCTGTGATGTCCGACAGCGAATCTGTCGTTTTTTCTTCATCTTAGCAACGCCGGCAAAACGCTTTCCTTTCACGTTTCTTTTCATTCGGGGAAATCAAAGAAAGTCGCAGAAGGAAAGTCCGGATGAATAGGAGGGGACGGGGTAGAGGGGTCATGCCATTCTTGGTCCAAAATTGGCGCACAGACAGAATTGTGTGAGCAGGGACTTTATCGTGGTGGAAAAACTAGTCGCCCGACTGCCACGGCTTCTTCTGCCGCAAACTTCGTCAATGGTCCATCGTCGATCTTCCAGGATGATTTCGCGAATTTTTTCAACATTTTGGACGACCAAAGCGAAGTTTATCACCAATTGACATTTCGTCTTTCTCGAAACGGGAAAACCACTCAAACACTTGAGTTTTCCCGATAGAATCATCCTTCTCGGACGTTTTTAACATCTCAAGAGTTTCTGTGCCAGTTTTTCCGAACAAAAAGCAAAACTTTAAGGCCGCGCGCTGTTCACGCGAATCAACCATTGCAAAAACGACGAGCATACAAAACAACTGTCACAAAAAAATTCACAGAAGCCGAACGGAACCTTCTTTAGTGACGACGCTTTGCTTACTGACTCGAGAATGGTAGCCCTATACGCTCCTGGCGGCAGAACGCGGTACTACAAAAACTCCACCCACCACAACATCAGTTCGGCTTCTTTTGAATACCCCCTCGTACACTTCAGTATAGTATTATTAACTTAAGTTATGAGTATTATGACACGCCTCGAGTCGATAATAATGGATGATAATCAATTTCAAAAGCATATTTATTATGGTTTAGCAACAAAAATGCCAGACGATTACACGAACAGAAGTTTACAGAAAAATAGTCTCCTCTAGTTTACCGCTAAATTAACCATTACCCACAACTTTCTAATTCTTAAAATTAACCTATTCCAACCTTGCATAACATTAAATTAACCTTTATATACGAGTACTAAAAATGTGCAACAACATTTTTGCAGTAAACTATTGTAGCTGATCCAGATAAAATTACCTTGTCTACCTAAAACCCACGTTCGCTGTATCTGGCGCAATTAGATAACCGCGACAGTTCCATAATAAACCCTATTTTATAACACCTGGAACATAATTTGCCAGACCGGTAATTATCTCAATTATATCGACTTCCAAGTTGGGCTGGATCGTGGGCGAGTGTGCTATACCTGCTTGGGTACCACACATGCATTATTGCCGTTAAAAATCGTCTGAAACAATAACACGCCATATATAGGAACAAGTACTGAAAGAGAGGATACGCTGATCTAAATTAATGAATACCGAGAGGCATATGTTAAGGAAAGTTCATTGAAACACAAGGAATTGCGTAGGATTAATAAGAAAGTTGATTCTAAGTGTATGTACATGTTAAATTTTCTTCAATAAAATTACATCTTTATAGACAGTACTGATATGTTATGGGTTATGGATTATATACGCGCAGATTATTCCCAAAATCCTGACAGAACGGCAAGTACATTGTGGCGATGTAAATATTGGCCTACGGAGTCGCCAGATCTAATATCGCTTGAATTTTAGGTACGGTATGTTAAATAAATATTCTAGGCAGCCTATTGAACAGCGTAATAGATTTAAATTAGAGAAACATTGCAATTTATGGCTAAACATTAAAAGAGGCACTTGAGGACTATCTGGGTAGAAATTATTCAGAGGATATATAGGTACATAAATAATGTTATCAAAAAAATAGGGGGGCTCTTATCAAGCATTCATTGTACTCCGATCTTTAACTGTTTCAATTGTCGGTACGAAAATGGGGATATATTCGTAAAAACAGAGTTGGACTTTCAGAGAAATTAGTGTACTGTTCAGTGTGATGGAAACAATTAAAAATTTTATAAAGTACATTGCTATAAGAAAAAGTATGGTTCCTAGCAATATAGCGTTGTCCAATATTTTAATATTAAAGGTCTCTGCCCACTACACCGTACCATACTAGGACCGTAACCATTTCGACACATGCAAACAAATACAATTTGCATCAATAGTCCGGTCATGGCACGCTACGGTGTTAGCTGGTGATGGAATGGTCTAGTGGACGTTGTCTGATACAAATTGATGCGAATTATACTTTTTTGCATGTGTAGATACGGTTGCGGTCCTAGTATGGTACGATGTAATGGGCAGAGACCTTTATGCGTAATGTTCTGTGCTTACGGTTTAGCGTATCGCTGAGAGAATATCTATACATCACTTGGAGGATCCATATTTTCGGAAATTTTGGAGGAATTATGGACCTCGGGGATATTCTGCGGTATTATTTACGTAATCTTTGAAGAATAAATTCTTCATGAGGCTTTTTTACATAAAAATGCGAAGAGTAGAAACAATTTAAAAAGTATAAAACAGTCGAAACAAATTACAAGATTCCTACTAAGTAACAACTACTGTAATAACGTAAATTTCAATTGTGGTACGCATTATTCATTTATTGTAATATACTACTACTACTACTTTTACTACTGGAAGTAATAAATATATTTATTTTAAGGAAACATGAAATAATATTATGAAATAAGTGAAATAGAAACTTTTAAAGTTAATATTTTTTTTTTAAGAAGAAGAATAATCTTCCGGCGGATTCAGAAAATCCTGCATGTCTGAGGCACAGTTGCATGTTTCAGGTTTAGATGAAACGATTGCCCATTGATGATTGAACCTCTGGTCGTGTGTGGTGGTGCACCATCTTGTTGATAATAGGCATGATGAAGTTCATCATCGTGTAGTTGGCTGAATAAATTCAATCAAAATCGCTCCTGTAGTGCTTTATTGACATTAATGATGAAATAAAAAAAAATGGACCCAATTATTGTTGAGATTCAACATGAATATGCCAATTATCAGTGCTCCAAGTTCGCATTTTTGAAAACTGACCTATCCCTGAAGATGAAATCACGCTTTAGCAGACAGACATTTGTTAAATTACACAAGTCCATAAAAAATAAAAGTTGTGGGTGTTAAGGAATAAACCATACATATTTTTTGCATATTTTCCCGTTGAACACGAATCTAAGTCAGAATTAGGGCTTACTGATCAAACTGCTAAGAAAAACCATAAAAACTGATAAAAATCTTGATCTATCAATGTATTTCTATACGATGGTACTATTCGTTTCCGCACACGTTTGTCTTCGAATCATCTATGTAACGGATTTCCATTTCGTTTGTTTCCTTTTTTGTTGGCTTCTCTCTGCAAAACAGCGCACCTTGGCTTCGATACCACGAAGATGAAGACTAACCGAATCATTATACACATCTCATTTTCAGGGCAATTGTCATCGTAGTCCAAACACTCCGTGGTAGCAGGTTTCTGACGGTACTTATACCGATCGTGTAAAAACAAAAACTTGAAGGACAAAAATTACGCAAAAATCTGTTTTCAGGGTAAATTTGTACTCTATCAAAACTATGTGGTTATAAAAGTTTCTTTGCCATAGGAAGCCAACATATCATAAGATCCATAGTTTCTAATGCTATTTGCTTATAGAAATTTTCCTTAAAGATACAGAATTCGTTACAACTATGTGTTATCAAGAAAAGGCATCATGGTTGAGTTTTGAAGCCATGTCAACTAAATTTATAGGTAATAGTAAAGATGCTGATTACAGAAACATTCTGGCAAATATCGGTGTTTATGGTTTTTCTTAGAAATTTGATCAGTAACCCCTAAGTCTGACTTTAGATTCGCGTTCAGCTAGAAAAATACAAAAAAATGAGTATGGTTTAGTCCTCAGCACACAACTTTTATTTTTTGTGGATCTGTGTATATTAACAAATCAGTGGCAGCACGCAAGATATCTTGGGGAAGCTGCGCTAAAGGGGCTCGATATAATGGTATCTTATATACATAGATGGATGCATGTCCCAGTTCTTATTTACAATCGCAATCGTTTGGCTGGTTCCACAGGAAAGTAAAGGTTTTATAAACTCCTGTGCTATACTTTAATAAATATCATTAATGAGTTTTGTACGAACAATTGTCTTACCAATATATTTTATACGACTCACAGAACTACTCGCAAAATACCAATATAATTTTTAGTGCTTGCCAACAAATCCTGTGATGATATTACTGCTAAATCCAGACTGTCCACCAAAAAAAAAAAAAAAAAAAAAAGACGAACCAAAAACTCCCTAATCCAACTGCATTAAGAAACAGATATGTTGACGAGATATGAGAGGACGTATTGCAAACCATTCATGTTTAGAGAAGCTCCGCCACCGGTAACATACCGTCACTTCCTGAACCAGTTGTCACAAGATGGTATTTGCTTAGCAGCTATAGTTTATTATGATAAGCATTTTAAAGTCTATAACTTACAAGTCGGGAATCGAGAAAGGAACCACCAAACCGCAAAGCGGTTATCAAGTGGTTCCCGAATAGCAAGGCTATTACATAATCGCTGTAGGAAACAACTACTCCTCGGGCTAAAGCCCCGCCAGACATTGAATTATACCTAACAGCGATCCTCGACCCCTCTCTCGTTCTTCCGCACGACCAGACCTTTTTTGAAAAGGGACCCCGCCATAAGTAGGATTCGAAATTTGTCCCGGATGGAATCAAAACAACAGACAGCTGTTTCGAACTTATTAGTTCTCATCCGTGCCGTACAAGGTACGCCGATCCAGGACACTTGATAACCGCTTTGCGGTTTGGTGGTTCCTTTCTCGATTCCCGACTTGTAAGTTACAGACATAGATCTTATCGATTTAGATGAAAACCCCACGGATGTTTCGGCATTTGTCCTGGATCGGTGTATCGTGTACGGCACTGATGAGAACTAATAAGTTCGAAACATCTGTCTGTCGTTCGGATTCCATCCGAGACAAATGTCGAATCCCACCCGTCGCTGGATCCCTTTTCAAAAAAGCATTTTAAAGAACTAAAACGTGTTATCTTTAGATTTGATCCAAACCAAAGCAATGTTATACATAGTGCACAACTTACTGCAACTACAAAGCACACGAAATTATGTCCGTTAGATTAATATTGTAGTAACTATTCTACCTTGATTACTGCGATAAAGAAATGACTGTAGTATTGGATGTTGTTAGACAAAAACTAAATAATCACAACATATGTGAAGTCAGTACTATCATTAGAAAAAGTTGCAAGATGTGCTTACAAAAAATCCTGGATATAGCTATTTGGAATATATATGTTTATTTCTAAAGGATACACATTAAGAATTATCTCCTACTTAAATTCATTATTAGCACCGGTTTCCATGCTACTAAGAAACGAAGACCGACTGAGACATGCATTCATCATCATGAGGTCATCAGTCCTAAGACTGGTTGGACGCTAACTTCCAGCTTCTTCTATCTTGTGCTAACCTACGCATTTCGCTAATTGTGCTACAACCTACATCCCTTACTATTTGCGAGCAGTAGTCTAATCTAGGCCTACCACTGCCTTTCTTCACTCCTATTTCTGCCTCCAAAATATCGCGGACTATTCCCCCATGTCTCAGTAAGTGGCCTACCTTCTATCTCTCCTCTTCTTTACGTTTTTCCACATACTTATTTTCTCGCCAACTTTCTCTAATACTTCTTCGTTTCTAACCCTATCAGTCCACGGTATTTTCATCATTCTTCGGTAATACCACATCTCAAAAGCTTCTAATTTCTTCCTACTTGCTTCCCCTACCGTCCAGGTTTCGCAACCGTATAGTGCCATACATATGTTTTCAAAAATCTCTTCCTTGTTTCTAAGTTTATTACCCCCTAGCATAAAAGTGCTTTCTTTTTGTTAAAAGCTACTCGACCCTGCGCTATTCTTTGTTTTATATCTTTATCGCTTCTTCCATCCCAATTTATTTTACTTCCTAAATAAGTGAAGTCTTTAACTTCCTCCAATCTTTCATTATTAATTTGTACGATCGCTTTTGCTCTGCTCTCGCGCCCTCTGCACTCTAACACTTTAGTTTTCTTTTTATTCACCCTCATTCCGTATCCCTCTGTCAACACTGCCTCCATTTCGTTCAACGCTGATTCTAATTTCTCTTTACTAGATGCTAATACTGCTATATCATCCACGAATCTCAGCATTTTTAGTTTCTGTCCCTGTACTTTAATCCCGAAATCCACTCTATCTTTTACCGCATTAATCGCCTCTTCGATGTACAGATTAAAAATTAGTGGTGATAGCCTACATCCTTGTCTTACTCCTTTCCTAATACCTACTTCATTATCTCCCCTTCTACTTCTATAACAGCAGTTTGCTCTTTGTATAGATTGTGTACTACTCTCCTATCTCTATATTTCATTCCCGCGCTCTTTAGTATCTCGAATATTTTTTCCCATCTTACATTATCAAAAGCTTTTTCTAAATCTACAAATCCTATATAAGCGTTCTTTCCTTTTTCTATTGTTTTCTCTAACATTACTCTTAGCGCCAGAATAGCTTCGCGAGTTCCCCTATTTCGCCTAAACCCGAAATGGTCTTCTCCTAGTATTTCCTCCGCTTTATTTTCCATCCTCTTCTGCACTATTCTAGTTAAGATTTTTGACGCGTGGGAAGTTAACCTAATCGTTCTAAAGTTCTCGCATTTGTCGGCTCCTCTCTTTTTTGGTATGGTAATGATAATGTTCCTCTTATAATCCTCCGGCATCTCGCCCGTTTCGTATATGTATTTTACCAGTTCAAACATCCTATTTACTACTTTCTGTCCCGCACATTTCAAAATTTCCGCCTGTATTTTATCTACACCCGGCGCTTTATTGTTCTTTAGCCCCCTTAGTGCTATTTCAAATTCCTCCCTCAATATAGGTTTTCCTACATCTTCCTTATCGATGCTAGATTATTCCTCTATCTCTCCTAATTCCTGACCCTCGTATAAATTTCCTAAGTACTGCTTCCATCTATCCGCTTTCTCCTCTCTTCCGATCAGTATGTCCCCCGATTGACTCCTAACGTTTCTACTTATTGGTCCTATATCCCTGAAGTTCCTCTTAATTATTTTGTAAGCCTCATCGGTCTTACCTACTTGGAGCTTACCTTCTACTTCTTTGCATTTATCCTCTATCCATTGTTCTTTCGCTTTTCTACACTTTCTAATGATTTCCCACTTTATTGACTTATAAGTTTTCAGTCCTTTCTCGTCTCGTCTGTACAGTACATGCATTAGTAAGTTTTTTTATTCATTTTCCCCCCGCTTCATTTTCCGATTATTCAAGTATTCATTAATTATTGGATTATGATGTACTTCCTGTGAACTATCGCTGTGATAAATAATGACCTGTTGTAAATAACGACCTGAATTCGACTCTGTTGTGGCTCGTTGGAATAGACGCTTTAATCATAAGACTTCATCATCTAAATTGTATGCCATATAAGGACAGTAATTTAAAAAGTTGCAATAGCTTACAAAAATTCACCAAAAGTGATTGTGGCAATCAGAAAATGAAAATTAATGCTAGTTCCGACAATTATTTTAAAATCCATAACCATGTTTCACCAAGATAATTTTTAACATCTAGGTATAATTGTTTATATTATGTACATATATTAATCTTTAAATAGATAAGTCTTTAGCAAAAGTGAATAGCCGTGTTGAAACTGAGAAATTTCGCGCGTATCTCATTATGAGATAAAATATAAAACGACCAAAAGTTAAAAAAAAAACTGAACCTATTACTAAATAATGCATCTTTGCAATTTCCTCCCTCCCATATTGCATGGCAATTCTTTCCGACTTTAAACTTTCTAATACCCGTAAATTTCAAAGTCTAAATTAAACCGGTATTTTTCCCCCGTTTCTTTCCTCCTCTGGCGGGCAATTTATCGCATCGCGGCCGAGTATATTTTCCGCTAACTAGTGTAAATATTTAATTAAATATCTTATAAAAGTCGAGTTGAGAACTTAAAGGAGTATTAATTGTATTTACACCTTTACGTGACTTGTTCCCAGATGCCATCTAATGCACAGCAACAAGTTATGGCTGGCAGGGAACCGGCCTTCGCTCGGTACTACCGCAAATACGCTACGCTTATTTGTACTCGATAAATATGAGAGAAAAAGCAAACAGAACCGTCCTTGCCGACGTACTTTATTCAGACGACGCACGGCGCAATCCGCGAGCAAATAGGAGATACAACGATTACATCAGCAAATCGTATGGGAAAGCAGCGAGTTGTAAAAAGTTGTTTGCACCGTTCCTTTCCAGTTGGTCTACATAGATAAGGCTAATTTTATTATATTTGATTACGAAATGGCATGGCTCGAGACGGTAAAAAAAATCGCGTGTTGTTAACTGCGATCTTTTCCGCGAATTTTGATTGTAGTATTTTTGCGAACGTCATCCAGAAATCACACTGTATGTGACATGTATTATACGTTCCACATTCGCGCCATTTCTGCATTTGCGTCAACCACAATATGCGTTTCAATGCATTTTTATGCTGTGAATTCACGATAAACGGGAAAATGTTATAATGTTTGTTTAATCAAAACAATGTAACACGTTTTAAACAAAATGATTAACAATTATTGCACAAATATTTGTATTGTCGAACTGAGGACGTGTTAACCCACGAGGGGGTATCCAATAAAAAAGAGAACTATTTTCTGTAGACAAGTGAATTGGTAGTGCTGCCCTCTGTCACTAGATATGTTTACTAGACACTCCTCCTGATCAGTTGACCAAGTATTGTTCATGTGGAATCACAGTAGCGGACAGAGAGATTTTTTCTTAGACCTGTCCCGACGCTTTCGGCGATTTTGCGATGGCAAACTTTAAGGAGGCCAACATAAAATTCTGTTTCCTGTTAAATATCTAGTTTCAATGCTTCGGGAAGCTTATGGGAAAGAAGCTCTAAGCCAGGTAATAAATTACGAGTGATTTCCACGGTTCAAAAGTGGTCTAATGTTACTTGAAGATGAACCTTGTTAGAGCCCCCCGTCAAAGTCCAAACAGAAGAAAATGTTAATGATAGTTTGTTTTTTCGACATCAAAGGAGTCATTCACGTTGAACTTCTTCCTTAGGGCACCACAGCGAACCCAAAATATCTGATAATGCTAAACCGACCTAGCCCCCTTCGACATTTTCTTATTCCCAATAATGAAGAAAAATCCAAAGAGACACCATTTTCATAAAGTAGAAAAAGTTTTGAAATAACTACTGAAGCCACTTAACAGCATTAGTTCAGAAGAATATAAAAAATGTTTCAAACAATGAAAAAAACATCAGGATAAGTGCGTATGATCTAATGAATAGTATTTTGAAGCAGATTGATGTTTTAGTATGTTATTTTAAATCAGAAAAGAATAAATAAAGAAATTCTAGTTTTTCTTTTGGCACCCCCTCGTAGACTGCCTCTGTCCATTTAGTTTTTCACTAATCAATAAATTACACAGACCTACAAGCAGAACCAATAATAGCTTGAAAGCAAAAGCATAGAAGTTTATTATCATATAACAATCTGCAAGTGTCATATACATATGTAGGTATAAACAAAGTTGATTAGTTTACAAATTGAAGAATTATTCTAAAAATTGAACGACAAGGGTACTAGTAATTATGTTGCGATTTCTACGTTTACTTAGCATAAATGAAATCGCCAGCAAGCTAGTACCGAAAAGAAGAATGTTTTTAGACAAGTTGTTTAGGCAAAACTTATCCCAAAAGCCAATAGCCTGGTGCGGTTATTACCAGACGCCACACCTGTCGTAAACCATTGACCTAACCTGCAAGAGTTTTAACAAGCGGATGGCTGGGGCATAAATCACGTAGCTTGTTGCCTGGGATGATCGCATTTTTACCCCTGAGAAACAGATGTGTCCTGGTTCCGAATACTAGCACAATATACAAGGGCTTCTACTTTCTAATGTTTACAAAACTTAATACTAATATATACAAATACCATCACGGTTGTCAATAGGCGTATGTGGAGCCACGTGTGCCCACATAAGGAAGTACCAACAAGACTAATTTCCATAAAATGATCCAGTCTATCATTAAATAAATTTAAAGAGGACGCAGCTACTATCTAACTAAACTATCTGAACTATCTCAAGGAATTCCATACATCAAATAGTCCGTTGAACAAAAATGTGAAAGCTCTACATGGAAAATGTTCTCTTCCAATTTAAATCGATGCCCTCGATATCGAGAGTTCGTGCTGTGAACCCAAGCATTAAGAAGAAAAAATCATTTTCTTCCACTACATTTTAAGATTATCGTAACGAAACAGTTTGTCAAATCACTGAATACTGAAGGTGAATGTTTTCACCAAATTGTTTCTATTCCCCGAAAGTTAGAGTAAAAACTTTCGGGGAGATCAAAGCAGATATATTTAATAAACTCCAAATACGTGCAAATACGAACCTCATACGTACGGTTCCGTGACAAAGGCTTCGTCAGGAAGGTGAATGGTTAGGAAAAAGCAGCGGAGCTATCTTTCGTGGCGGTTATACAAAACACCTTGGCAACAAAAAAGCTCCTAACTATGTGAAGTTCTGGTTACTACAATACTGTTGGATTTTCGAAATCTTTATTGTAATGTGAGTGTCAAGCTCCACTTCCTGTATAGCTACCTCGATCAGTCTCTTATCAGCTCCTGCATGGCTAGTGAAGGCTGTTGACGTCGAGCAATTGCCCTCTTAAGCACATCCCAGGCATGTTCGATGGGATTTAAGTCTGGCGATATAGGGGGCCACTCCATACGGTCGATTCCTTCCTCCTCTAGGAAATTACGGACAGCATTAGTTCTGTGGGGAGGGGCATTATCATCCATAAAAACAAAATGCTCTCCAACTGCTCCTCTCCATAGTCGAACATGTCTCCACAGAATGTGTTCGATGTAATTTTGTCCATTTAACGTACCTGGAATAGGAACCAGTGGCGTTCGTTCACCAATCATGATATCGGCCCAAAACATAATACTCCCTCCACGATATGGAACAGTTTCGACAGCATATCTGAGTCGATTTTGATCTCCAGGCTCTCTCCAAACACGGCTTCTGTTGTCGGAAGTTAGACAAACACGGGTCTCATCCGAAAACATCACGTGTCGCCAAAAATCCATACCTCGCCCCTGGAATGTTCGGCACCACTCTAATCGAGTTTGCCGGTGTCGCAATGTTAATTTCGGCCTCCTACGCCGCGCCGTAATCCAAAGCCAGCTAATCGCCTCCGTATTGTAGTAAGGGATAACGCAACACCAGTACCTCGTCTAACTTCTCCCTGAATGTTACTAATGGATGAAAATCTGTTCCACCAGTGACATGAATCTATCAGAATTTGCATTACCAACACGTGGCCTGCCACTTCTTGGACGATCCTTTGTTGAATTCATTGCTATGAACCGATCCAGGTTCGGGATACATCGCTTTGGTTAATTCCCAAACGCGCGGCAACTTCTCTTTGAGAAGAACCCACTTCGATCAGGATCACTATTTTGGATCTGTCCAATTGCGAAATTACATTTCGGACCATTTTTGCACACTTTTAATCAGAGCTGATAGCAACAAAGAAAACAACACTTGAACACTGTCAAACATGAAATGATTCAAATTTGTTTACACGGCCAACTGTAAAAACTAAACAAAAAATCATGGCCTTCTTTACGCTTTCTTGATAAAAAATTCAAAGAGCCAAAACTGGGTGATGCAAAACGTTTGGCACTATGTGTATATTGAATGTGAATGTACACAGAGTTCGATCTGGCCGCGCGTAAACTGTATCCTTTTCCCTCCGAATGCTGCCTCACTCTTTCTTCTACGCAAACCTAGAGAATCTCACAGTTTTTCCTATTCTTGATGAACAGTACCTACAGATTTGAACTCAGCGCCTTCAAATTAGGTAAGAACAAGTGATGTAATAAATGCCACAAAATGAATATTTTCCCAGTGTTTCTATTAAATAAATTACATACGTCTTGCTGCTCAGCATAATCATAGTTTGCTTGTATGCAAACTTACGCAAAAATTTCTTACATTTGACATTTGCCTATCTCGACCAGATGGCTATATAAATAAACAAACCAATTACAATCTGACGTTACGACTAAACATCAGTGTCGGGTAAGTACGTATTTTTAAATTATTTTCATTGTTTCCTTTCCTAAGCAGCTAGAAATTTATCGTGGAATTTACATCAAAATTGTGTACAGGAAAAGTATTGTTACAGTTGGGGCAAAATTTATTTATTTGTTTACACAGCGTTATGGAACCAATCCAAGTCGAGTTAATGAGTTAATCGCGCGGCAGGCGTGTGGACGACCAAACTGAAAAATGCCCCAAGGACTCGGGAGGGTAATTAGCCTGGAAAGGAGAACGCCCCGATACATGAAGTGTGAAAGGTTAATGTCGGATTGAGCGAAAGGTTAACCGAAACGTTAATACAGTTTATAATTAGACTTTTATAAATCACACGGGCCGACTCGTTCGAGACATGAGAAGCGTTTTGTTGCGCTGCCGCCGCTGAGCTTTTCATCGTCCTCATAATCTGCCACATTGCTAATCGTGTTACATATTTTCTGTGTCATTATTACCGATGCAGAAACTGTTCATTACGCAGGAGTTACTGCGGCGATAATAAGTAATAAATAACAATGCAGCTCTGTTTGTCCGGAGCTACAGCGTAAGTGCTTAAAATATTTTTTATATAAAAGACATATTGAAACAATTTCAGATGATAAATAATAAAATGGTAAAGGCTACTTATTTATACACTGATGGCAAAATATATCGCATCACCTTAACACATCATCATTAGGTCATCAGTCCTAAGACTAGTTGGACGCTAACCTCCAGCTTCTCCTATCTTGTGCTAACCTACGCATTTCGCTAATTGTGCTACAACCTACATCCCTTACTATTTGCGAGCAGTAGTCTAATCTAGGCCTACCTCTGCCTTTCTTCACTCCTATTTCTGCCTCCAAAATATCGCGGACTATTCCCCCATGTCTCAGCAAGTGGCCTACCATTCTATCTCTTCTCTTCTTTAAGTTTTTCCACATACTCCTTTTCTCGCCGACTTTCTCCAATACTTCTTCGTTTCTAACCCTATCAGTCCATAGTATTTTCATCATTCTTCGGTAACACCACATCTCAAAAGCTTCTAATTTCTTCCTACTTGCTTCCCCTACCGTCCAGGTTTCGCAGCCGTAAAGTGCCGTGCTCCATACATATGTTTTCAAAAATCTTTTCCTTGTTTCTAAGTTTATTACCCCCGAGCATAAAAGTTCTTTCTTTTTGTTAAAAGCTACTCGACCCTGCGCTATTCTTTGTTTTATGTCTTTATCGCTTCTTCCATCCCAATTTATTTTACTTCCTAAATAAGTGAAGTCTTTAACTTCCTCCAATCTTTCATTATTAATTTGTACTTTCGTTTTTGCTCTGCTCTCGCGCCCTCTGCACACTAACACTTTAGTTTTGTTTTTATTCACCCTCATTCCGTATTCCTCTGTCAACACTGCCTCCATTTCGTTCAATGCTGATTCTAGTTCCTCCTTACTAGATGCTAATACTGCTATATCATCCGCGAATCTGAGCATTTTTAGTTTCTGTCCCTGTACTTTAATCCCGAAATCTACTTTATCTTTTACCACATTAATCGCCTCTTCGATGTACAGATTAAAAATTAGTGGTGATAGCGTACATCCTTGTCTTACTCCTTTCCTAATACCTACTTCCCTTTCTTCCCCTTCTACTTCTATAACAGCAGTTTGCTCTATGTATAGATTGTGTACTACTCTCCTATCTCTATACTTCATTCCCGCGCTCTTTAGTATCTCGAACATTTTTTCCCATCTTACGTTATCAAAAGCTTTTTCTAAATCTACAAATCCTATATAAGCGTTCTTTCCTTTTTCTATTGTTTTCTCTAACATTACTCTTAGCGCCAGAATAGCTTCGCGAGTTCCCCTATTTCGCCTAAACCCGAATTGGTCTTCTCCTAGTATTTCCTCCGCTCTATTTTCCATCCTCTTCTGCACTATTCTAGTTAAGATTTTTGACGCATGGGAAGTTAGGCTAATCGTTCTAAAGTTCTCGCATTTGTCGGCTCCTCTCTTTTTCGGTATAGTAACGATAATGTTCCTCTTATAATCCTCCGGCATCTCGCCCGTTTCGTATATGTATTTTACCAGTTCAAACATCCTATTTACTACTTTCTGTCCCGCACATTTCAAAATTTCCGCCTGTATTTTATCTACACCCGGCGCTCTATTATTCTTTAGCCCCTTTAGTGCTATTTCAATTTCCTCTCTCAATATAGGTTTTCCTACATCTTCCCTATCGATGCTAGATTCTTCCTCTAATATCTCTCCTAATTCCTGACCCTCGTATAAATTTCCTAAGTACTGCTTCCATCTATCCGCTTTCTCCTCTCTTCCTATCAGTATGTCCCCCGATTGACTCCTAACATTTCTACTTATTGTTCCTACATCCCTGAAGTTCCTCTTAATTATTTTGTAAGCCTCATCGGTCTTACCTACTTGCAACTTATCTTCTACTTCTTTGCATTTCTCCTCTATCCATTGTTCTTTCGCTTTTCTACATTTTCTAATGATTTCCCACTTTATTGCCTTATACGTTTTCAGTCCTTCTTCGTCTCGTCTGTTTTTGTAGCCTCGTCTCTTTTGCATTAAGTTTAAGATTTCGTCCGTTATCCAGGGCTTCCTAGCTTCCCTTTTATCGTGTCCTAAAACGTCCGTAGCCGCGGAAGCTAGACTATTCTTGATACCCTCCCACTCAGTTTCTGCGTTCTTGATTTCGTCCTTACTCGTTTTATTTATTAATTGATCTGTTTTCTCCTGGAACTTATCTTTCATATTCTGATCCCTCAATATGTCTACATTTATACGTTTCTTATCCTTCCGGGTTTTCAGATTTTTGAACTTTAATCTAGCTTTCATGACTACCAAGTTGTGATCGCTGTCTACATCTGCTCCTGGATAACTCTTACAGTCTTTTACTTGATTTCTAAATCTCTTCCTAACCAGAATGTAGTCTATCTGATACCTGTCTATCCCTCCTGGCATTTTCCATGTGTACCGCCTCCTAACGTGATTCTTGAACAATGTGTTCGCGACTA
The DNA here is from genome assembly GCA_037954035.1 of Rosalia funebris. Classification (NCBI taxonomy): domain Eukaryota; kingdom Metazoa; phylum Arthropoda; class Insecta; order Coleoptera; family Cerambycidae; genus Rosalia; species Rosalia funebris. The sequence continues at coordinate 42,506,750 of JAZFAV010000015.1, forward strand.
CCATCTTGTGCTTCTCACAGAATTCTATCAGTCTGCTACCTCTCTCGTTTCTGTTTCCTAATCCATAAGGCCCTACAAATTCTCCTTCTTTCCCCTCACCTACGACTGCGTTAAAATCTCCTACTATTATTAAATTTTCATGACCCTTCACAAATCCTATTACCTGCTCTATGTCCGAATAAACGGCTTCTAACTCTTCCTCGCTGTGGTTAGAAGTAGGCATGTATACTTGCACTATTACTGTTTCCACTGGCTTCGAATCTAACCTAACCATCATTACTCTCTCGCTGTATTGTAGGTAGCTATCTACACACTGTCCTGCGTTCTTCCGCATAACGATCCCTACTCCCGCGTTTCCATTTACCGATCCTGTGTGTATTACCCTATAGTCACCGCTCCAAAAATCTCCTACTTCCGGCCAGCGCATCTCACTTATACCTACTATATCTAATCCTAACCTATCCATTTCTATCTTCAGATTTTCTAGCTTCCCTGCCTGTCTCATGCTTCTGACATTCCACGCTCCGACTCGTGAAATGCTACACTTCTTATTATGATTGCACTCGATCACGTCTCCCGGAACAGTCCTCACCCGGAGATCCGAACGGAGGACTATTTTACCTCCGGAGTTTTTTGTCCCAGGAGACGCCATCATTAATTTAGGATAAGCTTTCTGCTAGCTGTTCTGAGGATTATAATGTGGTGGTTTCCTCTTGCCTTCCACATCGCAGTCGTGTGTGTCATAGCACCATACCAACCCCCACGGTTTCTGCCACTATGACTACTGAAAGAGCTGCTGCCCTCCTTCAGGGACTTGTCTTAGTCTGGTTTTTCAATAAGGACCCCCCCACTATGGTTAAACCTATGGTACGGCTCCTTAAATCATTAAAACGCGCAAGCCGACCCACCCGTTCCAGTTTGCACTAGAACTTCGTCAAGGTTCAAGTCCTATCGGATCGGCACACATCAAATCAAAAATATTAACACATCAAATCAAAAATATTCATAGTCATTTTAATACAAAATTTTATTAACTTACAAAAATAAAAAATAAAGTAAATCATGAGTGAAAGACAAAAAAGGTTAATTTCGGAAAGAAACGTACTTTTTCATGTTGAATAGCTGAATAGCGAGTATTTCCACCTCTGGCCAACACCCACTGAATAACAAGGCCTTAGTGCTTGTCGTGTGACGTCATCAATGTAGGCCGTGCAATTTTAATCATATAAGGGGATACATACACTAGTAATACAAGTGAGACACGGGGTTGACACAACAAAACGTTTATTTCAAACTTACAAGATTCACTGTTAGTAATGAAGGACAGAAATGAGTATTTATAAAGTTTCTTATCTAAGGGCTGTGTCAGCTTCTGTTGAGATAAATGATTCAAATAATTATATTACGTTAAGCGTAATATTGCCAAGAGATATGTTATCGAAAATAAAAGGAATGGTATAAGCATGGGTATCATATTACACACTAATATTTATGAAAACTATCAATAGTTAACTTATTTTAAAGAACGCTAGCTATATGACAGGCTTCTTGACAAATCCCAAAAATTATGTTTGAGTTTTGGTTTAATACTAGGTGTAGTATTAAGTGCAGGCTCCCAACTCCCCTACACCTGCGCTAACATTCAGGATATGTACTTATGTATAATAAACATTTTTCACACTACTGAAAAGAGGTTATTACACATAAATACATATACTGAACTATTCCACACCTTCTCTTAATTATTATTACTTAGTAGGTATAATATAGGTATGCATGTTCATGTTATGCAGTTTCAAATTTCATTTACCTACCTAACATCGTACATAACTTAGTGTTGAGGTGAGAGTTTAGGTATAAAAAATATATTATAGAACACAAGCCATGAAAATACATTAATTAATACCCGTTCATTAAAAGAAATAGGTCCCAAATTATATACGTTTAGTTATAAAAAATATTTATGCATGTATAGGTAGGTATATGGCCTACTTCGTTAATGTATCGAGTTTTCTTTTTTTTTTCCTTTTTTTAAATGGTCGCCATTTTTAGCGCAATAATTTTTAACAGGGTATTGGAAATACTTTAGAGAATAATTTTTAAAATGTCTTTTCCATTATGATTAGCGCATCCATCTAAATGTGAGACATGTTTCTGTTCAATACAATATTCCAAAATTAAATAAACCATGAACGATCTTTTATTATAGATTTCTAGAAATGTGTCCTCAAATTCATTTATTAATTTATTGAAGATTATATAAGTCACAGATACAACATTTATAACTTGTCCTTGGGGATATAAAAGTCCTCCACGATTTAATTTATTAATGAGATCAAAATTGTCCTCAACAATTTGCTCGTCATATACTAATTTCTGTTTACAGCTGGCACATTTTAATTTTATTAACGTAATATAGCAACAATAACCACCTAAATGTGTAATTAACGGCAATACATCGTTGATATCGTGAAAGTGATCATCATTTATTAAAATTTGAGACAATAACGTTTTAATTTGAGAAAAGTCTTGTTGAGAGCAATTTTCATCATTTTCAAACCAGTCTTTTGGTAGTTTAAATGTAGAAAATTTTACTATAAATTCATCAAAATTGTCAAAATGTATATTTTTTTCGTGCTTCTCAAACTCAATTTTGCTTATTTCAAGGGCTTTTGACAAATTTAACTCATCAATATTTTTGAGCTTTTCATCTTTACTTGGTCGTATTTTGACATCTTTTATACAGATGTATACAGATATCTTGTATACAGTCTTCTTTTAGCCGTGGTTTTAGTAAATCTATTGTAAAAATCTTACCAGTGTTTGAGTCTTGAACTGTTGCACTTTTTATTATACTACCTTCAGGAAAATGAGCTTCACATACTCTCGTGTTGTTTGTGGGCTGAAAGTCATCTCGGGGTATCGCTTTTAGCCATTTTTGTCGTAAACTTACGTCCTTTGGAAAACCGAAAACATGAACTTTAGGCCCATTTTTATAGTTTCCGTTACAGCGAGGAACACAACACTTTTGAGGCATAATTTCACTAAGTATCAGTTACCACAAAACTAGCCGAAACCAAGAGAAAAATATACAATTAAACACGAACAAAAACTTATAAACTGTGCTGTAAACAGACCGACGGAGCGCCAAAAAAGCAACAGGTTATAAGTCCGAAATATATGGTTTTACGTATTTAAAAATACGCCTAACAATATAAATTGTATACCTAAATATACAACGAAATATTAGGTACAAATTTCACGCACTTAAAAGCACATAAATAGTTCTGATTTCAGAAAAATGTAAGAAATAACGCTGATTAAAGCAACTTTTAGGTTCACAGATTAGCTTACCAGATGAGCGCTGTTGCCGGCTCCGAAAGGAAAGTATTTTTGTTAGGGAAGTCGAACAAGGTAGTAGTATTTGATAATTAAATAAATAAATTACGAAATACCACATTAAAAAAGAGGAAAGAACATCTTATGGAAATATGTGTTTTACGATATTCAAGAAAAAAATGGTAATTTAAGAGAAAGAGATACATCTTTTATATACTGGAATAATAATATTCGCTAGTATCGTAGTAGTCTGGCAACATTGCAAACATCTGTCTCTCGATCGTGTTTACGCCACCTGTAAGCTGGCTTCCTACATCTTCGCTCCATATCGGAAAGGCCTACATTCGTGACGTCACGAGCTAAAATTTTGTGAGCGCTTTGTCCTTATGTAGAGGTGTTGTTCCTCTGGCACGTCCGTCCGTTAAACGCCTTTGTATTGATCGGCAAAGATTTTTGATAAACTCCTAAGGAATATTTTCTCAATCTTCGATAACAGCCCTTTCCAACTCTTCAAGGGTGTTAGGACCTGGATTCCGCCGTCGTACATGTCCCTGAAATTGGTCCCAATCTGTTCGGTTACATCTTGAATCTGGACTCTTTGATGGCTACGACAAGCACTCGATTCCAACCTCAATCAGGTAGTCATTCACAATACGTGCTCTATGAGGCCTGGTATTATCCTTCACTGGCAAGAATCTCTCACGTGGTACTAAATGTTCCTCGATTACCTCTTTTAAGTACCTCTATCAGGTTAGAGACCTTCCCCGCACAACAATAAACTCAGTACGAACATCCAAGGAAATACCACCCCAGAACATTAATGAACCATCATGAAATGCCACCTGGGGAACCATTTAGCATGGGACCTATGTCTCCTGGGCGTCTCCACGTGAAATTTTGACCATCTGAAGACTTCAGACCTACTCTCACCTCATCTGTAAGGAGAACTTTCTCCCAGTTTTCCAAAATCCAATTCACATGTTCACGTGCGAACTGGAACCAGGCTATTTTGTGAGCTGTGGTAACGAGAGGCCCACGGGCAGGGTTTTGAGCTCTAACGTTATATTCCTTAAGCCTTCTTACAGTCCTGCTGGAAACAGGAACATTTCGGACCTTAGGAGATTTCTTATCTCATTTCCAACGACGCTGAGGTTTCGCAAAGCCAGGTGACGGATGCACCTAGATCGGCTCTTTCGTCTGTAGATCTAGATCAAGCCTGCCCTTATCTTTTAGAGTAACGCTCTGTTTCCTGAAAGCGCCAAAGAACCCTGTGTGCTATCGAATGATAACCTTCCTCTATTAATGTTACAGCTTTAACACTATCGAGCTCACTTGAATGACTGACTGGGGCCATTGAATAGAATTAAAAACGTTTAAGATAAAGAATAAAATCAAATGAAATCAACTAAAGAAACCAAACAATTGACAACGAATTTTTAAATGTAGTAGAATTGATGGGCAAAATTCTGATGTTTGTGAGAAAGGGATTAAAATATCCGATATAAGAATAAACAAAGCGTTATTGGCAGTTTGTTTTATGCAACGAGAACTCATAAATATCAATAGTTACTTAAAGTAATGGAGAATGGAAATTGATTCAATTTTGGACTGATAAAATTGAGTGGTGCAATAATTTTGCTCATCAGCATTTGCTTCTATTAGCTCTTTATTCGGGAAAAGTGCGTCTACACTATCAGGACCTTATTTTATATTAAATATTTCTTATTACTACATTCTTTTACTTATCACTTATGATAAGTGATAAAGATTAAATTTTTGCCCGTTTTGAGTAGCATTACGCTCACTTTTTTGGCACTCGTGTTCGTGGTACATGTTTGGAAACCGTTTAAGAAATTTGTGCATTTCAAATGATTAGCAAATCTAAAATAGTTACATAAGCCATATTTGGTAGCACGACAATCCAGGAGCAAGATGTGAGTTCACGTAGGCAGTTCAAAAGCCAGCCGAAATAAGACCAGAAGATTAGAACACCAGAAGACAAGAATTCCAGAAGATGTGAAAACTGGAAGACTAGAAGATCATCTATCTTCTAGTCATCTATCATCTACCTAGAAGCTACTATCCATTAGTTTTTCGCAACGCGAAAGTTTACTCCGACTTCACAATACTGTGGTGTCTACCATCACGGACATAATCGAAAGCATATATTGCGAACCTGGATAAGGTGCTTAATCTAATCAGGAATCATGAACAGCCATAATGCTTCAAGTTTCATAAGTGTCAACATGACGACTATACATATAGATGCGTACTCTAGACTAGGTACCACGCAGGGATTATAATCTACCCATGCGGAGTAAAGTGTACTATATTGTGGTGAATTTATATTAGTCTTATACTTAAATAGCATAAAAGTTCACAATGTAAATGTTACCAATTACACTGGTGTTTACTTTTATCCCAGAAATAGTGAAATTTTACATTATTTTCATACCATTAAAAGTGATAAAGTACATTCACGGCAGATTTTCAGCAGTGTGATAAGAGAAGTGGGTAACACCAAAATCTGGGAATAAGAATAAAAGACACTGTAATCAGGTCCTACCACTAGACAAAACTAAACGATCAGGAAACATCTGCGGCTTTGTATTGGTATTATATCAAAGTGTGATATCAATGTTAGCTTTTGAAGATGGGACATTCTCATGAGAGAAGGTTTAAAGGCTTAGCATGAGGTGATACAATAGTTATATATAAGGTTCTATCACTGATACTACTTACTGATACTAATTACTTTTCGTAAAACACTTTTTATGTACATACATTTGCATATGACCTATTAATTTTTTTTATTTGAGGCACTGGTAAGTCATCCGAAAATAAATTATAAAATATCTGTTGGTGTCCGTTTCTCTCTCATTAGTCGTTCGGCGAAGGCGGCCTTTATCATGTAAAAGCAGCAAATTGGCCGAGCGGAGGCCGACCCACGGCATTCCATGTACGTACCTTCAAACTTTCAATTCGGCCCGCCATAATTACCCAGCCGCCGAACGAATACCGGTGACCTGGAAGAATTACGCGGCATGTTCCAGTAATTAATTTATTGCTAAAATAATCCGTGCTGCAATTGAGACAGGCCGAAATGGAAACGTTACCGGGCAATTAACGAAACCTTATGTGGATTGTGCAGGTCGAACGACTTCGTGGAGTAACTCTGGATCCATCGTAATCGCCTAATATAATTTGCAATATCGATGCAGCAACAAAAAAAAATAGTTGGCATAAAATATTGCTATTCCGATAAAATCACGTTTCACCACACTCTTATTTAATCAAAAGAAGTTCAGTCTCAGGCATATACGCGAGGGTAGTCAATTCATTTACGTACAGGGTCTTTCAATAAAGACGCTTGATTTTTAAATGTAAATGAAACAAATTGTGTGTGAGATATTCACTCAGTTTTTTTTTATTTGAAAGAATATTTTATGGCATTAAGTCTGGAATATAACGTCGTTCCAATGTCCGCCAGGGTATTACTTGGTGGTACGTATTCTGGAGGATTCAGTTTTCGATAACTTTGTTGCATAAATCTGGCTACATTTGCTGGATGGCGTTCGTTATATTGATTTTGAGGGCATCAGATTTAAGATAGCCCCAAAGGAAGAAGTATAAAGGCGTTAAATCGCACGATCTCGGTGGCCAGTTCATGTCGCCGCTGCGCGAGATAACCATGACCTCAAATCGCTCGTGCGGATTGTCCATCGTGGCATGTGATATGTGGCACGTAGCGCTTTCCTCTTGAAACCACATGTCGTCGGTATCCATATTATCCAGTTTAGGCCACAAGAAGTTGCTTATCATCGATCTGTATCGCTGGCAGTTGACGGTTATGGCAATGTCAGTTTCGTTTTGGAAGAAGTACGGACCAATGATTCCGTCAGACCAAAATCCGCACAAAACAGTGACTTTCTCGGGATGCATTTAGTGCTGATATATCTCATGTAGATTGGCATCGTCCCAAATCCGACAATTTTGCTTGTTCACATATCATTCCATACATATCATTCATACATACATGCGTTCACATATTCATCCAAAAATGGGTCTCGTCGCTTAAGATGATTTTTTTAGCGAAATTTTGGTCAACTTTCAACTGCTCTAGAGCAGACCTTGCATTTCGGTGACGTACGGGTGTTGGCTGATTATTTATCAAACCAGTTATCCTATATCCTATAACCTTCCCTATAACCTTCCACGGTGATTTGTCATACACTACTGAAGAATTCACGACAAATTTAACAGATGTTGCTTTAACACCATGGCCGCTACAACCTAACCAATTTCGAGCGTCCCTATTGAAAGTCTCTAGTATGGAAGTTTGTAGAACACATTAAAATAGCAAATATTATTCGCTTCGCTAAGAATTGATGTCTCGAGATACTAAAGGCGATAGACGAGAAAGGTAAATTACAAGAATTTGAATTAAATTAAGTTTACATGCAAACAGCAGTTTCTATAAATGTACTTAAAATATTATCGAACCAGCTCTATCCCACTTGATGTTGATTATCTGATGATCTGGTTATTATTCTGATTATATACTCTGATTATTGATTCTAAATTATCTGCAGGCGTCATGTGCGTATGAACATCAGTTTCATTTTTATACGTTTCCGAACGAAATAATTAACTGAAGCTAAATGTAAAATGAAAATAAACTGTCATATTCACTAATACTACGGATAGGCAAACCAATGATCCGTCTATCCCGCATTTCTCCAGACAGGCAGCAAAAATCCTTGCCATGCAAAATAGATAAGACCATTCCACCTGTAACGGCATTCTGGGAGACTAAAACCTCCTAAATTATTTGTGCAGCATTTGCCCTAGGCGTTTTGAAATTGTTCTTAGTTTTCCCCCAGCGGATGCGTTACAGGATATGTACAATCCTGCTGTCGTAAAACTCGCAGGAGTACTGCATATTGATGGAGATAAAATGCATTTTGTTTGAGAAAGTGAAAATCTCCTTCAAATTAATTTTGGTTTACACAAATCGGTTTTTATGAATCATTTTCCCATTTCTCACATCGCAAACTTTTTCAACTACACTGGGCACAAAAATTAAGGGATGTAAAAAATCCAAAATTTTTAGGTGATATTCAAGGGGCTGTAACTTAGAGAGAAAGAGTCGCAGAGCAATTATAAAAAAAGCAAATTGAAGCTCCAAGTTTCTAGTTTTCATATCTTTAATTCAAAATTGTTTACCGTCAGCTGCTTTTGAGTAATCACAAGAAAATCATTGGAAAAAAATTCCCAAATTTTTGTTTTTCTTTCAAAAGGTCCACGGACTTCAATAAATTTTTCTCAGTGATTTTATCATAAAGTTTGTTTTGATAATTTTATCCTCTTTAATTTGAGCGATCTAAAACCCTTGTACAATCATTTTTCGCTGAGTTATCATCGTTCAACGAAATGGGAAATAATGATCGTACAGAAAATTTAAATAGGATTTTGAAAAATTCAAAGTATTATTTACAAGTCATAGTTATTGGTTTTTGAGAAAAAAGTATTTATGCGGGAATGTTGATTGAAGAACAGGTAATAAATTGCGTATTTAGGGATATTCGCTTAACTTGGCATAAAATTGCGAATAATGGATAGACTAAGGATGTTGACTGTTTATTTTCAGTTTCAAGGTATCCCAAAGAAACACTGAACATTTCAAACCGCTGCGCCTTTTTTTTCATTTTGTTCGGAATGATTGAATTTATCGTTTTTGCTAAAAATTAATGTAATTATGAATTTTTCATTTTTTATTCATTTTTAAGTTGAAAATGTTAATTATTGTAAGAAAGAAAAGTGGAAAAAAAATATTTCCCGACTAATTAATTACCAACTTATGGACCGCTCAAATTAAAGAGGATAAAACTATCTAAAAAGATTTATGATGAAATCACTGAAAACAATTTATTGAAGTCCGTGGACCTTTTAAAAAGCAAGCAAAAATTTGGAAGATTTTTTTTCGGATAGTTTTCTTATGATTTCTTCATTCATTCAATTTCTTCAAAAATTGCTGAAGATAAAATTTTGAACTCAAGATCTGAGAACTAGAAACTTGCATCTTCAGTCTCCATTTTTTAAAAGTGCTCTACGACTATTTGCTCCAAGTTGCAGCATTTTGAAAATCACCTAAAAAATATAGAATTTTTTACATCCCTTAATTTGTGTGTCTAGTGTATAAACAAAAAAATTGATTCGCTCTATATGTAAATGCCTCACCATATTTTCCTTCAGAAACGTGGACAAAAAAAATGATCTTAATGCCCACTGCCACTGTCAGGGTGGATACAATTTAACACAATTCGAAAGTGGCTTTATTTGACAATTAAACCTCAGAATATGGCGTGATCGATTTCATTACTAAATAACAAACATTCCGTTAATTAACAGAACTAGTGATGCAAACAAGGAAAATATGCGATATGAACAAATATCATCCAGTAATATCAGGCAACGAGGAAATAAAATTGGAGATGCGTACCGAATTAGAATTGGTAATTTATTAAAATGAATGGTAATCTACAAATACTTTAATAATGATGACACGGTTGGTCGTACGTGTAATAATTTACTTTATTACACAGTTCGCTACCTCAGGGAGGGATCTTACTGTGTAAGGATCTGAAGAAAAGTTTTAATAAATATAGAAGTAATGGTGATGATGATGATGAGACCAGTTTTCCATGAGCACCGAAGAAATACACGTTTCTCGGTGTGCGTTTCACCAACCAAGTTGGAATAATTGAGAAATGATTAAAATTAGTTAATAAATGATTAGAAATGATTAAAAGTTAGTAGTATAAACTACCAATTTATATTTGCACTAAGACCAAGAAAATTGGTTTCCTCTTTCCTGTTATTATACGTGATTTAATTACTGAATCTTACTGAAGATGATACAATTTGTATAATGGATCCTTGTACGTGTGTCAATTTAATGACGATGCCGACGCACGGATCACATGCTACACCACTCACAATTGTTACTAATATGCCACAATTACCATCACGTATGTCTAGCGACATATGTTTCAATCAACTACGTATGGCATAGACAGTTAATAAATTTGCCGAACAAAATGCAATTGTGAACTCACGTCTTAGCTTTATTGTATAATTTGATTCATTGGCGTCTCAATATTTCTGTAAAATTTATTTCATTTTTGTTTCATTTTGATTTTTGTTGAATTTATTTCATTTATTTTGATGGAAACATCACTTCCATTGAATATTTTTGTGGAGAACTTTTTCATCACTCTGTCATAGGTTGACGGTTTTGTATTGTACTAACTGTTATCCTAAAATGTGTCTTCGGCACGACACTGTTCAAAAATGTCAGTTGATTGATTCATACGATTGTTACCTGTGACGCACACGCAAAGAATCATTATACAAACCATAGCTAGTTGATGTGATTTCCTTTCCATGGTTGGTTTTCCATGGTGATCTGCCATACGCTACTGAACAATTCACAACAAATTAGATGTCGCTTTAACAACGTGGCCGTTATAACCTAAAAAAATTTCGAGCGTCCCTATTGAAAGACCCTGTACATCTGACGACATAATTAAAAATGTTGAAATATAAAAAGTCGCCACTAATCAGTCAGAAAAACGCCAGGAGTGTTCAGCTACTAGTCAATGAGGTCAAAAACAGCATTGCTAAATCAATGATTGAATTATGTGCTTTTAAATAAATTACAAAAAAAAACGCTGATCGACCCTATTTCTTACAAATTGTTTCCTGTAACTGTTAATTAAAATTATTAACTTTTTTTGCACGCCTTACGTTCTTTCATTATCCACTCTCACCGACAGATATCAAAATATTGTTATCCAAACGTCTCACTTAAGATACTGTTATGAAATTTTCCGCGCTAATAAATCAAGCAAGCGTTTCAATAGAGTAATAATTAATGCAACAAAGACCCGCGCGTCTTTGTTGCAATATAAATTAAGCGCGTAAAAATATGAACTATTGTGCCCGAGTCATTTTTCAGCGGACGCATGGTCGCATTCGGAAGGGAACGTATTTATCGCACTCGGATGGTACGTAATTTGTATGCAAGTTGTCAATATTTACAATGAATGTGATTTATGCAGATTGTCTCATGAATATGCATGCGAAATGTGGCCATCTCCGTACGGTACTTCCTTAAGAGTTTTCAATTTCTGACTTGGTTTTTCATACGGATGTTTACATTTTCCTTCGTCAGCTTCGGCGTGTCGTAGAGCCTATCGAGTTAATGTAAAAGCTCCTGGGCTAAGGCCCAGTTGGTAAACACAGCAAATATTACCTAGTAGCCAAAAAAAAAAAACAGAGTTTTAATTGCCTCCTGACTTTAGGTACTATTTATTTATAATTCTTTATACAAAATTATGGTGTATAGGCGACGCGATGGGATAGGTAAAACCTTCCCCCTGGGCAAATACACTACCGCATTCCAGGCCGAGCTAGTTGCAATTACATACGGTGTTCTGGGGGCCGACCAAAATCGGACCGAGGAGAAGGTATCTGCTCGGATAGCAGAGCGGCATTAGTAGCCCCGATTTCAGTAACGACAAAGTCGAAGCTGGTCTATACATGCTATGAAGCACTGGACCACTTGGCAGGGAAGGGACCGGTGGAACTCTTATGGATACCTGGGCATAATGGCATTAAGGGAAATCTAATTGCAGATGACCTTGCCAGACTAGGGACCAGGGAAAACCTCTATGAACCAGAACCTGCAGTGGGAATAAGTCGGAATCTGATCAGAGACCGCATCAATGTCTGGGCAAGAGATCAGCATAATAAAATATGGAGAGGAGTAACGGGTTGTCGAATAAGCAAACTCTTCATCAAATACTCAGAGATTGAGAAATGGGCCCAAGAACTCATTAAATTGAACAGACACAAAACCAGAACCCTGGTGGGAATCATAACGGGCGACCATAGTAGCCTGAATGCATATAAGCACAAGCTGAGGCTGACTGACAGCCTGGCTTGCAGATACTGTAAAGAAGATTCATCTTCTTTACACCTGTCCCGCACTAGATGAGAAGAGGTACCTTAGGGACCCCTGTTATCCAAGAGGAGGTGAGGCTTAGGGCAGGGGACGTGCCTAAATTGTTCCTTTTATGGGATAGCATTTTTCGGTAAAGGTATATATATAACCCGTACAATAGGGGATCGCCAGGGGACTACCCATGCGATCAGTGGCTGATGAGGCCCAAATCCACATAATAAAGGGTGGTCCAACCATAATGCACGATGTTAATTGTGAGTCACACCTTAACGTCAAGTTTTTTGCCCAACTTATATTTGACATTTCCTTGTTTCAGTGTTTGACAAATTCAACCATGGAGAGGTACACAATTGAGCAGCGCGTTAAGATTGTTGAAGCGTTTTACGAAAATGGGCGTTCAAATCAAAATGCATTTCATGCACTTCGTGACTTTTTTGGTCACCATAATCGACCAAATGTGTCCACAATCGGGAGAATTGTGCGCAAATTTCAGCAAACCGGGTCTGTAGGAAATGTGAAAACACCTGTGAATACTCGCCCAGTTCGTTCGGCGGAAAACATTGCTGTTGTTCGCGATAGTGTAGCAGAAGAGCTGTCAACCTCGACTCGTCGTCGTGCCCAACAATTGAACATCTCACGAACATCACTGATGCGAATTTTGAATAAATATTTGAATTTACACACTTACAAGGTTCAATTGACTCGAGAGCTGAAGCCTACTGACCATTTCAAGCGTCGTCAATACACCGAATGGTTGGTTGAACAGACAGAAGTGAATGGTGACTTTACAAAGAAAATCATCTTCAGCGACGAGGCACACTTTCACCTCAGTGGATTCGTTAACAAGCAGAATTGCCGCATTTGGGCAAATGAGAATCCACGAGTGATTGTTGAGAAGCCGATGCATCCACAAAGAGTGACTGTTTAGTGCGGTTTATGGGCTGGCGGCGTCATCGGGCCGTACTTCTTCGAAAATGAGGTCGGCCAAGCAGTTACCGTGAATGGTGTTCGCTATCGTGAGATGATAACGGACTTCTTGTGGCCAGAAATTGAGGATATAGACCTGGACGATATGTTGTTCCAACAGGATGGTGCCACTTGCCACACAGCCAACGAAACAATGGCACTTTTGCGCGAGAAATTCAATGGCCGTGTTATCTCACGTCGTGGCGATGTTAATTGGCCGCCACGATAATGTGATTTGACACCGTTGGACTTTTTTCTTTGGGGATATTTAAAAGAAAAAGTGTACGTCAATAAGCCAAGAACAATTCAAGAGTTAAAGGATGAGATAATTCGGCACATTAACGACATTGAACCTCAATTATGTCTCAGAGTTATTGAAAATATGGACCATCGGATAGAGGTATGCCACCGAAGCCGTGGCGAGCATTTGGCCGATATTTTGTTTCACACATAATTGTCATAGATCCTTCTATCATGATAAAAATTATTAAGATAATTCTCTGAAAACTTTTTGTTTTATTTACAATTAACATCGTGCGTTTTGGTTGGACCACCTTTTATAATAATACATGACATGATATGACAATTCACATAATATAATAAATAATATACAAAATTATTCCAATCAAGCCATGACATGATATGACAATTTTCTATAAATTGACATTAAATTTATTGTTGTGTTATGTGCATAACTACAGATACAACTGTATAAGGTGAGTCTCCCGTCCTATATCTGGCTCGATTAGATAACAGTTGATATCTGGACGAGTCGAATAGATTCTGAGATAACATAGGAAACATACCTGACATGTATTCAACTGAGATATAAATTTTTGAGGGAACATTGGCGAAATGCCATTGTTGTCTTGTCACCATCACCATCATCACACTATAGTATACTTTCTGCGTGAAGTAGATTATAATCTCGGGGTGGAAACTATTCTAAGCATGCTTCCATATAGTCTTCACGTTGACACTGTTGAAACGTGAGCCAATGTGGCTGTTCGTGATTTCTGATTAACCAACTTATGCCCAAATGCTGTTATGTGTCAACAAGCAAAAATTAATCGTGTTGTTCTAGTTTATTAAAATGTTTTGCCAAGATGACTCAGTAATGTATTAAATTGAGTCGCTGAATGATTTTACCGAATAAATATTATGTATATGTACCTAACCTATTTATGTTTCGCGATGTAAACATATAAATGTATATTTTGTATGTCACTTCTCGTTTATTATGGACTTATTATTTAATAATAATACACAAATGTCTAAGCATATGACCACATTTTTTTCTGCGAGAACTAAATTCCAATAATAATTATTAATAACTTAAAGCTTAATAGTTATATAATAATCAACTGATGCCCAAATGGTTTGTATGTCTTAAAAAGCAAACACAGTCATTGTCATGGCCAAGTGTATTAAAATTAATACATATTAGATGTCTAAAAAATGTGTTAAATTTGTACAAATTCAATGGAGGATTTCGTTAAGCAGGTAGTTCAGTGGTATTTTATATTTGTCATTCTTATTGTACTGCTCATCAACAAGAGGGAAAAGTGTGATATTCTCTAGGTATGAGTAGAAGAAAGAGTGAGGTGCATTCCGAGGGAAAAGGGTGCACTTTACGCTCGGCCAGATCGAACTCTGTGTACATATATATTCATCAATATTCACTCTGTAAAAGTCTCAATTCGACTGAGTAAAGACCAGGCTATTTACTGCGTACCTCGTTGGCGGTCCTATATCGCAGTTTTGGGACTTGTTCCTATTCTTGATAAGCTGTACACTTATTGTTATGGGTTTGTTTTCATTTCATCGCTGCTTGCACTGTTTACGCAACTTCACGACGTGTGTTTGTACGTCTGTGTTTTTTATTTTTGCGGCAACGTGAAAATAAACATGCCCCTGGACAAAAAATCCAGACTAGAATTACTTCAAACCTCGATTGATAGTGACTCGGAGTTGTTTGCCGGCATGTATATTGGAGAATGAAGTGTTTTGTAATGTGTGCGAATGAATTATTAAATTCATCTGAATAGTGATGTAACAAGACATGTGAAAACCTATGCTTTGTGTAGCGATCATAATAACGATGACACTATTTTTCTACGAGTATGACCTCACGGTAGCCTTTTTAGCAGATGATCTTCCGTTACATAAACTGAAGAACTCCACGCCATACTAGTTTCTAGAAAGATATTTGGACCAAAAACCCCCTAATATAACTAGGTTAAGTTGACTATATGTTGACCACATATACAAAGACGTATTGCAATACGTTCGCAACCACCTTGGAGAAAATTTTGCGTACATACTTCATTATAGATAGACAAAGCAACTGACGCATGTGAACGTTCAGTGGCAAATTGTTTAATTGGTGCGTTAAAACCTGACAGAGCTAGTGGGGTCATTTAATGGCTTCTAAGATATTAGACAGAGCTAACCACAAAACAATTGAAGATTTTTGGACTTAGTGCTTTCACTGTCTATAGCCAGATGAAGAGAATTCTTAGAAAGTAACGCTAACGGACGTAGCTGCATACATGCGAGAAACAGGAGGTATATTAACTGAAACGTTTCCAAATATGATACTTTTGACGTGTGTAGCTCATGCAGTTAACTGGATACGAGAAACAAGAGTGTTTCCCTTTGGTTAACAAAGTAACAGCGAATGTGATTTTTTAAAAGACCTATTTGGAGAGCCCTCCTGAACCAGTTGTTTTAAGGTGGGGGGTAGTTCATTAAAAGCTATAACTTATTACGATAAAGCATTTTGAGGAATTAAAACGTGTTATCTTTAAAGCGCGTCCCCACTATGCCGCGGTTTGCCAGTTGGAAAGACCGTATTGGCAAAGCCAGTGGCCACCGAAAACGTCCAGATCGGTGTTGGCATTTAGTTTAGTCCACGATGTTCACAGAGGAGGACTTACTAATTGCCTCAGCTGCTGTTATTGTACTTAGTCGCGTGGGCGCGTGATGCCAGCGGTTGGCACGTCCCCACTCTCAGTTGGGTTTTGGCTTTCTTTGAAAGAGACCGACACTCGAGCGACTCTTGTTTGCGCGTGCCAACGGTCACGTCTACATTACCGTTGGTCTTGCCAACTGGCAAACCGCGGCATAGTGGGAACGCACCTTTAGGTTTGATCCTAATGAAAGCAATGCCATACACTTAGTGTAGAATTTACTGCAACTACAAAGCATACGAGATGATGTCCGTTACATTAATAGTAACGGCTTGTCGGAATAGACGCTTTAGTTATAATTTCTCTGTTATGAATATAAACAAAATTAATCAAACGCTTGTTTTTTTAAGATCCTTAAACATTAGACACTGCGGAAAGTTTAGAGTTCTGACGCTAGCTCATTAATCGAAATAAAGCTGTCACAAATACATTTTAATTTCAGTTTGGCGTATATCCAATAAATAAAAAGAACTCTAAAACCTATTTAGTTCGCTGTATCAACATCTATCAAATCGATATAAAAAACAAATCCATTTCGCCTCACAACCGGTATACGAGTAAAAATGTGTACACATCGGGAAATAACGTTGCCACATCGAGCTTTTATTCACTTCCTGTTACTGCAACATTATTTTCACGTTTTCGTTTCATTTTGCTGTTCATCATGTTTTATTGCATGCATCGGTTTATCTGGTATGGACAATATCAGGAGTTTTTTTTTTCACAAAGTTGTACCGTGTTTTTAACAGAACGACAATACGGAGATATAAAAAAGCGTGACAGGAAGCTGATTGATACTCTTAATCGAGAATCGGAATAGGACACGATATCGTTTTATTTTACTATGGAGAATTTGCAATTTTTACAAAGCGATAAAAACGGGTATTTTCTAAATATTTTACAATGTTGTTCGTAGGATAATCCGAATAATTTTTTTTAAGCGCCGAGGGCGTTGAATATTGTAACTAGATTAAATCTACCTAATAATTTTTCCTCATACATAAACTTAGTTATTTCGTAGATGACCGCTCAGTGACACACTCCACATAACACTAATCACTTTGTTCGTGTGATAGACACACAGAATTTCTGGCCACTTTTATTGCCGCTACACTTTAAATTCGAACGACTTTAGTCTCTTTAGCCGCCAAACAAGTCCGTTGTTATCTAGTAGCGATATTACTTCGACATTTTCGTGGTATTCTAATCTTTTTCGATATTTGGCTGCAAACCTCTTGATATCATCTTCAACCATAGGCATATTTAGGTCGCGAGAGATGTAACAATTACAGATGTACCGTGAGACACTTTCGATGCTACAAAGTACTTGCGTATGTTTGCTCTAAAGCGTCTCAATGACTTTGATGTTAGATTCCTTGGTGCATCTTCAGAGTTGGATGCCATAGGACCATACAAGCTTCAAACTTTATCTATAGAGAATCAGTTTGTTGTGTATTGACAACTCAGAATGACATTCGAGGGGCCAATACATTTATCTGACTTTGAGGTTCAGTTGTTCATGTTTCCTTTTCACATGTCTTTTTCATCGTAGCTTTGCATCTAGTCATGCTTCGTTAGCATGTGGGATTGTTTGATGGTTGACTATCACTGGTGTATAGTCGTATTTCTTATTGGTGAAATTGACGCGAATCGACTTCGCCTCATTTAGTTTGATGCGCCATATCTTTGTCCAATTGGTGTCATTGTTGACTGCTCGTTGAAGTTTTGTTTGTAGCTGATTCGATGTCTTGGTCAGCATCGAGCACAGCCGTGTCGTCGGCGAATGTTGTCGTGACTGCTTCGCCGCTTTATGGGATGTCGTTGGTATACATCAGGTAGAGAACAAGTCCAAGGACGCTGCCCTGAGGTACACCAGCACCAATTTTCTTGAGGTCAGAGTATTATTCGCCATATTTTACTCTGACGTGACGGTCAGTGATGTATGAGCGAAGAATTTGTCTCATTTGCTATAAAAAATATTTTTACAACTTGTATTCCACGCCCTGATGCCACACTCGGTCGAAAACTTGGGCCATATCTAGGAATATCGTTCCGCAGACCTTCTTCTCTTGTAATGCTCTCTCAATTATATCGATGATTCGATGCGTTTGATCATGATATAAAATAAAATAATCAAAATATTTAATATAATATATTTTCAAAATATTTCAAAAAAGTTTCAAAATATAAAAAATATTTTATTCGATGTTGTGATATGTATTACTATGAAGCACAATACATGCAAATGTATTGTGCTTCATAGTAATGAAGCACAATACGCTGAAACAGCATAAAGCGAGTATGCAGAAACAGCATGGTCGCAAAAAATAGCGAACATTTTATTGAATCCAATTTCTTTACAGACCAAAGTTAGAACCCAATGAGGAAGTGACAAATTAAATAGGTTACGTAAAAGACAGAAGACCAATTTACCACAATATAAAAAAAAATATTATGTCAATTGATGCGGGTTTCAGATCGAGTTAAATTCCTTTCTAGTCAAGATGGCATCTTCAAGAAATGACTATTATTATTATGTTATATGGGTTTGGGCCTCATCAGCCACTGACCGCATGGGTAGTCCCTTGGCGATCCCCTCTTATACGGGTCATTATCCAAATATGCTATCCCATAAAAGGAGCAATTTAGGCACGCCCCCGGCCTTAAGCCTCATCTCCTTTAGGATAACAGAGGTCCCTAATATAAGGTACCTCTTCTCCTCCAATGCAGGGCAGGTATAAAGAAGATGAATGGAGGTTTCCTCGTTTTCTTTACAGTATCTGCAGGCCGGGCTGTGAGTCAACCTCAGCTTGTGCTTGTATGCATTCAGGCTACTATGGTGGCCCGTTATAATTCCCACCAGGGTTCTGGCTTTGTGCCTGTTCAATTTAATGAATTCTTGGGCCTATTTCTCAATATCTGAGTATTCGATGAAGCGTTTGGTTGTTCAACAACCCGTTACTCCTCTCCATCTCTTATTGTGCTGATCACTTATCCAGCCACTGATGCGATCTCTGATCAGATTCCGACTTATTCCCACCGCAGGTTCTGGTCCATAGAGGTTTTCCCTGGTCCCTAGTTTGGAGAAATGACTAATACTGAGTTAAATAAATGTCAATCATCTCATGATGCTGCCAACCTGGTTGGCGAAAAGTTCATTGAAGGATATAATTTTTTCGGTGTTTCATGGAGAACTAGTCTCCTTTATGATCCATCCAAGGTGCCAAACCTTTTCCAATATATTTTTTTATAAGATGTTATATTGGTTAATACACCAATCTTATATTAGTTAATACTGACTTAACTTTTGTGGAAAACTACCTACTCCAGTACTATGTTACTTACTGAAAATAAGAACAGGCTTAATGTGCATACAAAATTTATTAGGAATATCAGTGTTTCTATTTTATTCCAATTATAGGTTACTATTTGAAAGAAAAAAGAGTAATTGTTGCCAAAAATCATAAAAAATATAATTTATATGATTTTATACCAAATATTCGCTTCAATATTGCATTGACACCTCAAAAATTAACCACATTATTGTGCTTCAATGTCCATTTGGAAAATTTGTATTATACAAAGATTTTCGATTAATTTTTATTTTTATAAAACATTTAAATAAACAAAAATTATATTTATTGTATAGCATGCATACTCGGGGTTGATTATCTTTAATTTAGAAGTTTTAATACAGTTTTGAAATAATGACGGGTTGACGTATGATCTCAATGACACCTGGTATAGTAATCCTCAATAATAAAAACAAATTAATTGATAATCTGTAAATATTGTGTTATCACTTATTTCAACCCCTCAGGCGAATATAACCTGTAGTAAAAATTATGCTACATCCCATACATCCATTAAAATTATTACCATTCATGCAAACACACCTGCTAAAAAAAACGCACATAACAAATCCTTTCATTCCGTCAATGCATATATGAACCTACAGCACATAATTATATTCATGGAAGTAAAGAACGACTATTACTGTAGTTAATTATTTTAACACTTACAGTCAATGGACACAATGAGTCATTCGCCGAGGAATTTTCTCGCCTCTTGATAATGATCTTTTACGTGGTCGCTTACCTGCAAAGGAACAAAAGACATTATTTACACGACAAT
Source organism: Rosalia funebris (assembly GCA_037954035.1). Taxonomy (NCBI): domain Eukaryota; kingdom Metazoa; phylum Arthropoda; class Insecta; order Coleoptera; family Cerambycidae; genus Rosalia; species Rosalia funebris. Next base: position 42,527,189 of record JAZFAV010000015.1, read on the forward strand.
AATACTATTTTAATGCTAATTTGCTTTAACCGGGAGACTAAAGGGCGACGAAGGTGTGAAGTCATTGTTGGTTATGAACAGGTTGTTTGTTTTTGAAAGGATATCTTCCGCATATACAGGGTGAGAAGTGGCGAAGCGTGTATAAGCGCTGTAAGGCGCAGCCTACCCTACATATTTTAGATGGTAGACCCCTTTTTTATATTGCCACTTGCCTTTGCCAGAATGATAAACATTTTCTGTTCATATTATCATACATATTTCCATTTAAACTAAAGCGCCAGCAACTGACAGTGCGCAAGCCTTGGCCGGCCGCTGTCTGGGCTGTCGACAGCCAGCCCAGACAGCGGCTTGGTTTTAAAGGACTTATAGAGATCCGCAGTGCAGGGGAGGAGAGACGAGTATGCGAAAAATGGCATGCAATTTAGCTAGCCTGATCGATCACTTTGCGTTATTCAGTAGCTATAATATTGACCTGTCGTTACTCGTAGTGATTAATGTTATTTTTAAGGATAATGGCGGACCTAGACAGCGCCGATTAGTAGACTTTCGAATTAATAAGAGTGGCTACTTTAATAATTTATCTTTAGAAGATAAACTGAAAACTAAAGACACATATTTAATTATAAACTGGAATTATAAACTGAAAATGAAAGTGGCAAAACGTACCAATTGTACGAATCAAAATTGTTTCATATTCAATAATGAACATTTTAAACAGCAAGAAATTACTATAATACTTGTCCACTTTTATGGCAAACCTTTTTATAAGTAGATTTGAAATGGAAGCCAAAAAATAGTTTGAACATTTCCTTAAGATATGATTCAAATATGTGGATCATATTTTGTGGCTTACGATGATACAAAAACAAATATAAATAGTTTTGTTTCAAAATTAAATAATCAAAACACTGCCTTGTGGTACAGCACAAAATGGCGAGTTTAAATTGTTTGCTCCATCGCTTGCCGAGTCTTCTGCTTAGTAACGATGAGTTCAAAAAATAAACGAGGATCGTTGAGGATCTAGCTAGAAGTAACGGGTATCCTACTCATGTAGTAGATACATTTAATAGGAAACGTAGATTTAAGGCAACTCCACAACCTCTTCCGTATAACCACAGCTTACCAGGCCACTCTTCTGGCCATAAATTGCAACAACTTCTTCCGTTACCTAAGATGCCTTCAAAAACAATTATAGAATAGATGCTACTAACTTAAGGGTATAAATAATATACAAATAGATCGTTGGATGTTTTTGAAGGTATTAAGATAGCTAAACTTGATAATGGCATGAGCAAGTACATGGGCCCTGTACCTAGCAGTCCGTTACTTTGATTGATATGGTGAATGACGACATTCATGGGTGAGTTAACTGAATGCTCATCTTATTACGGATCGCTAACCATGAACAGGAATAAGAGATTAGTATTAGAAGTGGTGCAGTAAACCGGAATGTATTGTTCCTTTACTCTTCACTGACTATCAGCATAAGGAATGGTTACACTGAATGAGTGAACAGTGCATAAAGCCGGAAAAATAACGATTTACTGAAACGCGGCAAAATTTAAATATAAATAAAGATTAGAGGCAATATAAAAACAAATTTTAATCATCTACTAATGATGCTAACTTCATTGGCGAAACCCGCGTCGAGTAACGTGTAATCTTTGGGTGTTCGCGGTACCGATGTGGAAAAGTGATATATAATAATAACTGAATAAACTCTTTTTAGAGTTTAGAGGGGTTTTATGCTTAGAGGGGTGTAAAAGTTTTCTGATTACACTGGGGTTAAATCTTGCATGAGAAATAGTGGAATTTCACAGGATTTTCTATAGGGCAATTTTACAGTTTTGATGCCCATTAAAAGTGGCAAAGTTTTACCCCACCCGATTGTCGAGTATGAACGTAAGTATTTTAGAACCTACAAGGTCTTTCAATATGATTGCTAAAATTTGTTAGGTTATAGCGGCCATGTTATTAAAGCAACATCTGTCAAATTTGTTGCGAATTGTTCATGTATGCATGGCAAATCACCATGGAAGGTTATAGCGTTCAACAGCGTGTACTAATCATTAAATTTTATTTTCAAAATCAATGCTGTGTTCGAAAAACGTTCCACGCATTACGTGATTCTTATCTTCGCCACAGCCTTCCCGCGGAGTTGACCATTTGACGTTTGGTGGCCAAATTCGAGTCAAGCGGTTTGATGAATAATCAGTCAAAACCCGTACATTACCGAAACGCAAGGTCTGCTGAAAACATTGCTGCTGTGCGTGAGAGTGTACGGGAAACCCGAGGCAGTCAATTCTTCGTCGTTCACGAGAACTCGACCTCTCTGCCACTTCAACTTGGCGAATTTTGTGTCGGGACTTGAGTCCGCACCCGTACAAAATCCAGCTGGAACTTAAGATAAATAGCCATAGATAACGTCGTGTGTTCGCTGATTGGGCTCTGGAGGAGTTGGAAGTTGAGCCAAATTTCGCCAAGAAAATAATCTTTAGCGGCGAGGCCCATTCTTGGATGAATAGATCTGTGAAGAAGCAAAATTGTTGGATTTGGGACGATACCAATCTACACGAGATACACCAGTATCAAATGCATTCCGAGAAAGTCACTGTTTGGTGCGAATTTTGGTCTGACGGAATCATCGGTCCGTACTTCTTCCAAAACGAAACTGACGTTGCCATAACCGTCAGCGGCGAGCGCTACAGATTGATGATAAGCAACTTGTTGTGGCCTAAACTGGATGATAGGGATACCGACAACGTGTGATTCCAAAAGGACGGTGCTACGTGCCACATAGCGCATGCCACGGTGGATATTCTACACGAACGATTTAAGGGCATGGTTATCTCGCGCAGCACCGACGTGAACTAACTACCGAGAACGTGCGATTTAACGCTTTTAAGCTTCTTCCTTTGGGGCTATCTTAAATCGCAGGTCTATGCGAATAAACCGCAAACAATTGATGCCCTCAAAGTCAATATAACGAACGCCATCCAGCAAATTCAGCCAGATTTATGCGACAGTCATCGAAAATTGGACCTCCTGAATACGTGCCACCAAACAAAGCCGCGGCGGACATTTGAACGACGTTATATTCCTTACTTAGTGCTATAAAATATTCTTTCAAATTTTACGTTTAAAAATCGAGCGTCCTTATTAAAAGATCCTTTATCAGTTTTAAACCCTTTTTGATTATCGAAATAAACTATCCCCAACCAGAATAATGCGCATATGCAATAACAAAAAAAACCTCTCAATCAAGGTAAGAACGCGTCCTTATCACCAGGACAAAGCCTATACACAATGCGACGCGGCGTAATCAGGTCTGCGACACGTCGACGCTTACGTGGATATATCACCCCCTGATTTAGGAGGGCCCTTAATTTTCCGACACCTCATTTACCTTACACAATGTCGGGATGACACACGCCAAGTTTATTGCTCGGAATTAATTAACAATTAACTGCGGCACTGAATTGCGCCATGTTCATTATTTCGATACAGTCTACCTGCAATGATCAGGCAGACTGTGCGTATGCTGACGCTAACGAATGCAAGGCAATATGGGTAAGTTATGTGCTGGAATTCGATTTAATTAGAGCGGTAGGAATATGTGCCGCTCATCACGGGAAATAAACGCAGAATTAATGGGTAAGAATGACCGTTTATGAATTTTTTACGAACATGGAATAATTGAGCTTCATTACTCGCAAATGAATAATTGAATCGGATATTCGTTGTACTATTCCATTCCATCGCTATCTCATTAAGTTTAGAGATAATATAACAATAAATAAGTTTGGAAGTTACAGAAAGAATAACGTTATCAAAAAAAAAAAAAAAAATTAAAATTAGAGTAATTGTTGGAAACATCCATCGCCTTGTTCAATGCACACATGTATGCACTCCATCATGCTACCAATAGTATTTCTGACGTTAGGGTTGCACATATTTCGACAATTCTTTGTTCCAGTTCTTGTAAATTAGCTGCAGGAGTTCTGAAAATTCTATTTCTTAAGTAAAGGAACACAAAATAGTCGATTATGGTCAAACGGAAGAAACTCTACCATCTTCATCAGAGATTTCTATTATAAAGGGTGGTCCAACCATAATGCACGATGTTAATTGTGAGTCACACCTTAACGTCAAATTTTTTGCCCAACTTAATTTGACATTTCTTTGTTTCAGTGTTTGACAAATTCAACCACGGAGAGGTACACAATTGAGCAGCGCATTAAGATTGTTGAAGCCTTTTACGAAAATGGGCGTTCAAATCAAAATGCATTTCGTGCACTTCGTGACTTTTTTGGTCAGCATAATCGACCAAATGTGTCCACAATCGAGAGAATTGTGCGCAAATTTCAGCAAACCGGGTCTGTAGGAAATGTGAAAACACCTGTGCATGCTCGCCCAGTTCGTTCTGCGGAAAACATTGCTGTTGTTCGCGATAGTGTAGCAGAAGAGCCGTCAACTTCGACTCGTGGTCGTGCCCAACAATTGAACATCTCACGAACATCACTGATGCGAATTTTGAATACAGATTTGAATTTACACGCTTACAAGGTTCAATTGACTCAAGAGCTGAAGCCTACTGACCATTTCAAGCGTCGTCAATACGCCGAATGGTTGGTTGAACAGACAGAAGTGAATGGTGACTTTACAAAGAAAATCATCTTCAGCGACAAGGCACACTTTCACCTCAGTGGATTCATTAACAAGCAGAGTTGCCGCATTTGGGCAAATGAGAATCCACGAGTGATTGTTGAAAAGCCGATGCATCCACAAAGAGTGACTGTTTGGTGCGGTTTATGGGCTGGCGGTGTCATCGGGCCGTACTTCTTCGAAAATGAGGTCCGCCAAGCAGTTACCGTGAATGGTGTTCGCTATCGCGAGATGATAACGGACTTCTTCTGGCCAGAAATTGAGGATATGGACCTGGACGATATGTGGTTCCAACAGAATGGTGTCACTTACCACACAGCCAACGAAACAATGGCACTTTTGCGCGAGAAATTCAATGGCCGTGTTATCTCAGGTCGTGGCGATGTTAATTGGCCGCCACGATCAAGTGATTTGACACCGTTGGACTTCTTTCTTTGGGGATATTTAAAAGAAAAAGTGTACATCAATAAGCCAAGAACAATTCAAGAGCTAAAGGATGAGATAATTCGGCACATTAACGACATTGAACCTCAATTATGTCTCAGAGTCATTGAAAATATGGACCATCGGATAGAGGTATGCCACCGAAGCCGTGACGAGCATTTGGCCGATATTTTATTTCACACATAATTGTCATAGATCCTTCTATCATAATAAATAATATGAAGATAATTCTCTGAAAACTTTTTGTTTTATTTACAATTAACATCGTGCGTTTTGGTTGGATCACCTTTTATATAGAATTTATCCATGACAATCCAATCCGTATCCAATAACAATGATACACCTAAGACATAGGCATTACTTCAATTAACAGACCAACAAAGATTTTATGATTGGCCTTTTTTTGACTTTTTGGCTTAGTTACATACTATGAACTATAAAAACATCGTTTTTTTGTTTCCATCAGGCACCAGCATTTTTGTAAATGAACATTGTACAATAATTTGTAGTTTTTAAAACCGAGGTTCTATAAAATTAAATTTTGCCTCAATCTTTGCGGCGCCCCTGTGTTTAATCGTCTTGAAACGTACACACAAGTGTGGGGGATTTATCAAAACAAAGTTGGCAGATGGGGATATTCCGGTTATATACTATTTGGGTATTTATGAGTACATAGTCGCTGTAGTATGGTTTTAATGTATGTACGGTTTACTCGTAACATCGCGTCGTGTACTTTATTTTTGTTTTAAAAATGCCTAGAAGTTGTAAAAATACACCAAATATATTTTATAAACTTAACATTTGGTTCAAAAAACGTTTTTTCTGAAGCTAGATTAAAGGAAGGCATTTTCTTAAGACCACAAATAAGGAAATTAACGCAGGACCAATAGTTTGAAGAATCAATGACAAGAATCTTGGATATAATTTAAAAATGTAACCAAAATTTTTTTAGGAAATTATAAACATCCGCGGTATGAGCAAATTGTCAACAAAATGCCGCATAAATTTAAGCAACTTGGTTGTAATATGAACATAAAAATTCATTTTCTGCATGCTCATCTGCACCACTTTCCAGGAAATCTTGGTGCTGTTAGGTAGTGAAAGGTTCCATCAAGACATCAAGGAGATGGAAAGGAGGTACCAGAGTCGAGAGGATGATACGATGATGGCAGATTACTGCAGGACGCTGAAAAGAGAACATCCAACGAATGATTACACAAGAAAACGAAGTTTTTTTGTTAAAAAGGGAGATATTTTCAAAGAAAAAAAGAAATCAGAGATTCATAACTATTTGTGCTGTTGTCCTTTACTATGTTTTTTAATATTTATTAAATATAATGTCTATTAGAATGTAATGTTTCCTTTAGTTTTTAATTTATTTTGATTATTCTGTTGATCAAAAACCTTACGTGAGGGAAAAAGCGGAAGGTAGATATGAAATCAGCGCAAATAACTCACTTATAATCACTTATTAAACCCAAATCAACTTTCAAAATGTCAACATTTGGAGGCCTGTGCATCAGCACACTATCCGCTACAATTCAGACCATCAGATCAATTTGCAATCAATATTGAAAGTCATTGAACGCCTACTACCCCGTAAATGATAGAAACTCCGCAATAAATAAGGCCTTGGCCCCCTGCTAATACTCCGATTGAAGAAGCATTAAGAGAAGAAGAGATTTTAATAAAGTAGGAAAAAATCTAAGAGATATGTAAAGATAGTGACTAGAAAAGTAGTGAATGATGAAAAATCATTCACAAGTTGCGGTAAGAAAAAAAAATAAAAAACCCCTCCAACCTGTCAAGTGATAATGATGAAAAATTCTACTGTTCAGTTTCTTATAGTGCCTATTCTAAAGCTAAACCAGGAGAAAAGTGGGTTTTCTAAAGCTATAGTCTTAAATTTGTTTGTTTAAATATGTCACCATAACTCTTCTTAAAATATATAATTGGGGAAAGTGTATTGCCCAACTATCAAATCACCTAAATTCGCAAGCAGCTCTGGGGTCTCACAAGGATCCTGTCTCGGGCCATTTCATCTTCGTAACTAACTTCCAAGAATTTTTTGTTCTGAATTAATTATTTAGGCTTAACTTAATTATTAGGACATGCTCTTAAGCTATTTTAAGGTAGTAATTAAAATAAATCTAGAAAATTGTAGTCTAAAGGGGTCTGTATTCAAGTCACGTTTCTTTATCGGCTCCTTTAATTTCGCTTGTAAATAACCGAAATGACTTTCTAAAGCAGCGTAGCAACCAATGCAGTGGATTTTCTAAAATTAGCTTTTAAATCCGTTGCAGACATGGCCATCTGCTCGCTAAATAGCAAAGTAGCTTTGTTGAAATATTCAAGACACCTCATATACCGCTAATAGTCACTGTCAAGCTATCAAACCTACTAAATTCAGGAGCAGCTCTGGAGTGTCACAAGGACCATGTCTCGGACCCTTTAATCTTCGTTACAAGAATTGAAAGAATTTCTTAGTTTTGAATTAATTATTTAACCTTAACTTGTTAAAATAACTGAATAGCACATTGTTTATAAGAGTCTATCTCACCAAATGATTAATTACCGACTATTTACACATGCATTTGTTCTAAATAACCACTAGCCTCTGTGTAAATACATTTGACGTAAAAGGCATGACCCGCTGTGCATTTTGCAACAATTAGAAGTATAGATTACGTTTCTCTCTGTAGCGTTAAACAAATTTATAACAAGTTATGACATAATTAATCATAATACAGCATTCATTTTGAAATCTTGCATCCGGAGTTGTAGTCCAATTCGGCTGAACATTAATTCGTAGTGAAAGCTTATATCCTCCGAAAATTCAAGTTAGCCTATGATGTTAAAATGATTTTTCACCTGTCAAGCTCGTCTCGAACATTACCATATACGTTTCACGACAATTTACCAAAATAAGGTATAATAATAAATCATGGGCCTTCCAATAGTGCTATTTATTATATCAACATAGTTTCTTAGGCCGACGCCTATACGATATAAAAAATACTTTCTATTTAGTTGCAGTACGTATCGAACAACGATATATACATATATTTCTTTTACTTCTAACCTTCAGACTTCGTCAAGAGCTATACGTGGTACGGATAGACGTTAAAAAAAGCCGAGGTCATCACCAGTGATTTATGATCTACGCCGGGACAGGTATATTTGTTTTTACCTGATGTGGTGACAATCAATGACGAAGGAATTTATTGGTCTAGTTTTTGAGTTTCACTTTTACAAATTGTTGCCAAGGATGAAAGAAAACAAACTGTCAAACAGGAAAGTGACCAGCATAAATTCTAGCCCATTTATTATTGAAAAAATAATGCATTGAAATTGACTGCTAAATTAATATAATTACGTTATCATATCAGTAAGTTATCTAGTTGGCCACTACCAAGGGCGGCTGGTGTATAGGTGCTGCAGAGCTGCAGAACTGCCAAAAAAATTAGATATTTGTATATTTTCGCGACATAATAATTACTAAAATTTATTAATAAAATAATTTGGTTAGTTGGTGCAGCTAACCAAATTATTGCGTTAAAGTCGCATTCTGCCCGCCGTCCTCTATTGAGTAGTAGACCAGATGAATTATCTGGGTCTCTACGCGAGCGCGTCGCGGTACATTGAACTGGGCCACACGAGGTAGTTCTCAGCACGGCTCGGCACACCCGTCCTCCCCCTCAACTCCCGCGACGATCCACACTTGGCGCTTGTAAATGCGCGAATTTACACGGTCAGTGAGCTGTATTTTTTCCAGCTAAGGTAACATCAGTGAATGTTTACTCCTTCCTACTTCTCGTACAGTTGGCGGGCGTAAATCGTACCTATTTCGTATTTCGTGTTAATTTGAGATTTTAAATACTGTTTTGTGAATTTGTGTAGTGATTTATTGTACTAATTATTAATATTTATATACTGTGATAGTGACAATGGATTTAGTTTATAATGTAGTTCATGTGAAGCGATTTTTTAAATACTCTTATGAAGAAAAAATTGACTTAAAAAAAACGTGCGTGTCACGGGACGCCCGACAGAAGTGATAACTTAAACTAATCTAAATTGAACTACATGATATTGAAATTGTTTTAACTTGAGAAAAACTTAGGTTATTACTTAAATTTTATGTATATTAATATGATAATGTAAGGAAAGGTTATTTATTAATTAAATCTTTTATTGATTATAAAATATATTTTATTCTTAGTTACAATTCTTGAATATGTACATTAGAATTTTGTGTATGTACATTATTAGTATCATTATTTAATCCTATAAAAGTAACAATTGGCTTATGGTAGCTATAATAAGCAACGAAATTTTTACATTGTATGTCATCTAAAAATCTTGCAAAGATTTTTACCGATTGCAAACCCGGGGATATTTCGTGGTTTGATAATTTTTTCTGCTGAGCTTGATGTAACTTTAAGCGAGCATCTACAAAATGCTTCACTATTTAAAGGAACCTCTAAAGAAATACAAAATTATCTTCTAGACTGTATATTAAAAGTATGCCATGAAGAAATAATTAAAGAAATTAACAAACCTTCATTTTTGGCAGTTATGGCAGACGAAACAACTGATATATCTGCAAAAACTCAGTTAGTGGTAGTTTTAAGATATATTCCCGATGGTGAACTGATTGAACGTTTTTGGACATACCTGAAACCTACAAAATGTGACGCTGAAACTCTTTCGGAAAATATTTTAAGTGTTATAGACCCTCTAGTAGAAAATTCACCTTACAAGCCTTTTCTCTTAACCAAAGAATATGACGGCAAACATGAATGTTCTTCAAAAATGTATTAAATTCCAAAAATGTTTCTTGTGAAAGTCTATATTTTTGTATAAACGGATTTTACATAAAAATTCTGAAGCATCAGAAAAACGCGTGACCTTAAAAATTTTCAAAATTTTCGCCTGCAGCGCAATTTTTTGCGGTCCCTACGGCGCCAGTAGTTTGGATACGTTTGAAAGTTGCACGCGGGCGGCCAATATCCTAGGATCGGCCCTGCGCAGAACACCCGTTTCATTTCACCACGAGCCGCCACTGGCCACTACTATCGATAATCGTCTATTCTTGCAATAGCACATTCTTAAACTAAAGCCTTTCATATTTGACGTATATATTTGAGTTGTTTCTCGTACCATACCTTCCTTCCATTAAACCTGTGCCTTATCTATATCCAAATATTTCCGATGGTATCAACGTTGAGCAACTGTGACGGCGAGTTCAATCACTGATATTTTGAACCATTAGCGTTATTTTGAACCGGAGAATGGGAACATTTTCATAAAAGATTTATTCAAAAATGGAGTTTCCATGAAACCTAGACGTTCCAAGGCTTCAGGAACACTTACAGGTGGTTTTTAGAAAGTCATCTAGGGTGTACACTAAATACATTTTTTTGGTCTCTGGTATCTATTTGAGATAGGTATTAACTTGGAATTAATTTTGATGTTTCTCTACAGTTGGACACTTTAGTCTCCACGAGGTGGTTCAAGAGTGACTTGGAGGTGTTATAAGATTTCGAATAAGAATCCTCCGAAGGGGATCTAGTGATTCTGGCCAAGTGAATACTCCCCACAGTATTCCATGCTGATGTAATGGAAGTACCTTGTCTCAGTCAGAAGGTGTGACGAGACAAATTATTGGTAAAGTAATTAATAAGAAATCTATCAACATAGCACAGTAAGACCACTTTAATGGCCCCTAATAATTGCAGGACTAATTCTAACTGGATATGAAGAGTCATTAAATGCTAGCACATGTTCTGGGTACAGAGGACGAAAGAAATCGTGAAATCAAGAAGGTGAGGATAAGGTTGGAAGAGCTTCGCAGGGAAGTCCTACGATAGAGTATACGCTTAAATGCTATAAAAATAGCAACCTGAGCAGATCGGTCAACGTCAGCGTTTACATAAAAGAGAAAGTAGTTATAAAAATAACTATATCTAGCAGCTAAATGACACATTACTACTTGAATCTGCCTCATACTAATTTGCAAATCCAAATACAGACCCTACAGGATAATTCAAGGTAAATAAGTGGCTTCACATACTCGACAGTGAGGCTTGGGAATATTTATGTATTTTATAGTGCTACCCAAGCTTCGAGCAAAAAAAAAACAATCTATACTGATACTGACTGAATCATTGATTTGAAACGACTGGTCTATGCTAACTACCACTAAGCAGTGTTTTCCTCTATATCCATTTAGTGGGTGTAGTAAAGAAGAGTATTTGGGTTAATTTAAACCGAATTCTTCAAAAATACTCTGAAATAAAAATAATAATTACACTGAAGAATAATAATACTGAATCTACAACACATGACTACAATATTCTGAAAGGTATCAATCAAAACATTTCGTTGTAATTTGGTCAATCAAGGAGTAGTTGTTTCCTATAGCGATTATGTAACAGCCTTGCTATTCGGAAACTACTTTGATAACTGCTTGGTGGTTTGGTAGTTCCTTCCTCGATTTCCAACTTATATGTTACTGACATAGATCGAATCGACAAAGATGTACTCGTATACCCCACAATTTTCATTCGGCATTTATCCTGGATCGTTGTACCATGTACGGCACTGATGAGAACTAATAAGTTCGAAACAGCTGTATCTCGTTCGGTTCCAATTCGGGACATATGTCGAATGCTACCTGTGGCGGGTTTTATTTTTTAAAACTTTATCTGATCGTGCATAAACACGAGAAAGGGGTCGAGGATCACTTTTAGGTATAATTCAATGCCTGGCGGGGCTTTAGCCCGAGGAGTAGTTGTTTCCTATAGCGACTATGCAATAGCCTTGGTATTCGGGACCTACTTTAATAACTGCTTGGGGGTTTGGTAGTTTCTTCCTCGATTTCCGACTTATATGTTACTGACATAGATCGAATCGATAAAGATGTATACCCCACAACTTTCATTCGGCATTTGTCCTGGATCGGCGTACCGTGTACAGCACTGATGAGAACTAATAAGTTCGAAACAGCTGTATGTCGTTCGGTTCCAATCCGGGACAAATGTCGAATCATACCTGTGGCGGGTTTTATTTAAAGAAAAAAAATGTTGTATTTATTTTCTGTACTTCTCAATATTTCTTTTATATGTATTTGATATTTTTTTCATCTAGTTCTATCAACTATAATTATTCGACTAAGATAAAACAAGTATTCGAAATACTTATATCAAACTTAAAAAAATATTTAGTTTATAAAATGACAGATATTATGCGCAAAGCTTCAATGAAATAATAAATTGTGGGCATACATTCTTGTAATTTCTATTTTACAACATCAATGGCCGAGGCTATCACAAAAAACTACACCAAATTTCGCATACAAATAAATTACTTAATTGCGCACAATCGTGTTTTTATTAGCATTCCGATTTTGTTTGCGGGCACTGTTCTAATAAATACCATATGCTCCATCGGAAACCAATTTATCAATAGCTAATGAGGCAATCGGAGCTAATTGGATGTAATTTTGCAATAATCAATTAAGTAATAAAGGAGAATTATTGTTGCCAGCTGAACTGTGGCAAAACGACCCAAGCGAGTCGGTTATGAAATCGGATGTTCACAATAATAATCTCAAAATACTCTTCAACATATTTTCGTATTTACTCAAAATATTACATTGTCGAAATATACCCACCCTACAGATCTGAGAAAGGGCTGGAACCTTTGATACAGCAATTTACCAAGAACATCGGTTACACGTTTCTTGGCGAGTAAGTTGTCAACCGAGTTAGCATTATCGGGAGATGATTAAAACTGCTTATGCCCTATAGAGATAAATATTTTCACTAAATTGTTTTTATTTAGGAAATACGTAGAATATTATTGAGGAAATACGTGGTTGAATATCGAATACCTTGTCTGTAGATCAACGAATTATCGGGCGAGTTCCAGGGTACCTCAAGGATCCTTATTGGACCCTGTTATAAGTTCTGTCATCTCGATTCAGAACAGAGATATTAGGAGTTTTGGTTTTTTTTTATTACGTAAAAAGAAATTTAAAGTATCTGCGTCATCCTCACGTGATAACATTAGCTACTTTAAAGGTTATTCAAAACTTACTTAGAGATATACCGCAAAAAATAAATAACCACCCAAATTCAAACCGCGGCTGTCTGGGTGGGAGATGCATACTGAAAAACAGATACAGAGGTATCTGGAGTCAGAGGAATTACTTTCAAAACTAAGTGTGTTGTTCTTCCGGTCGAAATAACTCCCCTCGAATGGAACAATGTATCATCATAACTTGATTTCAAGAGAATCCCGTTTAGATTCTCAGCATCAACATGAACATGAAATAAACGTATAAGCTGGAATGCTGTGATGCTATCTTTTAGGGCCTTTGCTCCTTTGGAAAAAATTTTACTGCGACTAGATATTTAGAATTTCAGATAGATAGGTTTCTAGCGGATAGTATAGATTTCCTATCAGATAGATAGGACTACGATAACCAACTGAATAGTCACCATGTTCAATTAACTTGACCCCCTTGTATTTATTCCTGCGCGGTTATTTAGAACCCCCGGTTTATTTTAATACGTCAAATATTAGGTTTTCCAAAATGTCGTTTCGCTTTTCCGAGTTGACTACTTACGTCACGGCCTATAATTTCATGTGCACTACAGCCTTGAAGGTTTCCTCCCTATTTAACCCTGATATTTAACTGTTGTTTACTGCCGTTATACTCGTGAACTTGTTTTATTGTTGAGTGTGAGCTTCATTGAAAATGAGTGAAACCGAGAATTTTAGTCGCGTGATGTTTTTTTTATTTAAAAAAAGGCAAAGGAGTCGCTGAAACTTGCCGTAAATTGTTTTCTATATACAGCAAAAATGTTATTGAAGATCGAACGTGTCAAAAGTGGTTCGAGATATTTCGATCTGGCGATTTTTCCCTCTGGGACGCCCCAAGGTGATGCCGATCTAAAGAAGTCGTTCCCGAGCATTTACGAGCCTTAGTTGAGGCAAATCCCCGCCAAACTACGTGAGCTTGCAGAAACATCGGTACGTCAAAATCTAGTATCAGAATCACCTTAAATAATTTAGATTTGTCAGTAGACTCGATGTTTGGGTTCTTTATGAACTCAGGGAATCCAATTTAATGGATAGCATCAACATCTGCGATGTATTAAGGATTCGTCAATCTAGCGATCCCTTTTTGAGAAATATGGTTACTGGGAGATGAAAAGTGGATCATTTACGACAATGTCAGTCGAAAAAGATCGTGGGGAAAGTCCGGTGAACCTTCTCAATCCACACCAAAGGCAGGGCTTCACCCTAGGAAAGTTATGTTGTCCGTCTGGTGGGATTTCAAAGGAATCATTTATTTTGAGTTACTCCCGAGGAACGAAACAATAAATTCGGACGTCTACTGTGAACAACTACAAAAATTGAGCCAATCCATGCAGGAAAAGCGCCCAGGACTTGTAAATCGTAAGAAGGTCGGCATGACGACAACGCTCAACCTCACTTCTCTGCAGACCCGGACGAAATTGTTGGAGTTAAAGTGAGATGCTTTATCCCATCCACCGTATTCTCCAGACCTCGCGCCCTCGGATTTTTACCTATTCCGCTCCATGGATAACAGTTTATGAAACTTAACATTTGCCAATGACGAGGAAGTCAGAAATCATTTAAAAACGTTTTTTGCGAACAAACCGCAAAGTTTCTTGAAAATGAAGGAATGTATATTATTGATCAAAATAATTTGTAATAACTACAATGTTAATAATAAATACTTATGAAAAAACCAAATGAACTTTTTGGACAACCCGATAATTTAGAGGAGCTGAAGCAAGAAATTCGAACCAAAACTGAAAATATTAGCCTGAAAATTATTGAAAATTCAATACGAAGCATTTACTCGTGCACTATCCAATATCAGATTATTAATGGAGGACATTTTGAACAACTTTAAAGTTTTTGTCAAAAATAAATTCGTCATAATTGTATTTTTCAGGGCGTTGCAATTTATAGATTATGATGACGTCACGACAAACACAAAGTATGAAAGAATACAGTGTATATATCAGTCAATATATTTTTCAAAAGTAATGTTAATAATATTACGAATATTGCACAAATCATTAGCATCGCGCTGAGCACTATAGTGTGGCAAGATGTCCCACGTATCTTCACAGTATTGCCAATTTATAATAATAAATTCTTTGAATGAACTTTAAACAAAGTTGCATCACACAATTGGGTGTCGTACAAAAATACCTATAAATCACAGCGAGCTTTGCAGAGAGTTTGACAGGTCAATTTTTGCCTAGCTAATTATACATACATTTGTACGCCACTCGACTATAATTGATTGTCCCCAGCCTAAGACTGTTCGCTATTTTTCACGTAATAATGAGATGAATTTATTACATTCCCCCGCTTGATTTATCATTCGTACTTTAATTTTAATTGATATTTGAACCCGTTAACATCATCTCGGCCATTGTTTATCCTCTTGAGAACATGCATCAATTAGATTATTTAGCGGGCAGTGGTCATAAATTATAGTTTTCCAGCAAAAAAAAATAAATACAAAATCCGTGATAGACGGTCTACAATTATCTCTGTTGTTGACTTTTCCTTGTTTACGACACGAAAGCGTTGTAATTCAAAGAAATAACGAGTTGAGCCGATGCGATAAGACATGCACCTTGATGAAGTTCTGGTGCAAACTAGAACGGGTGGGTCGGCTTGCGCGTTTTAATGATTTAAGGAGCCATACCTTAAGGAATTAGGTTTAACCATAGTGGGGAGGGGTCCTTATTGAAAAACCAGCCTAAGACAAGTCCCTGAAGGAGGGCAGCAGCTCTTTCATTAGTCATAGTGGCAGAAACCGTGGGGGTTGGTATGGTGCTATGACACACACGACTGCGATGTGGAAGACAAGAGGAAACCATCACATTATAATCCTCAGAACAGCTAACAAAAGGCTTATCCCAAATAATGATGGCGTCTCCTGGGACAAAAAACACCGGAGATAAAATAATCCGCCGTTCGAATCTCCGGGTGAAGACTGTTCCGAGAGACGTGATCGAGTCCAATAGTAGGGTTAGTAAGAAGTGTAGCATTTCACGAGTCGTAACGTGGAATGTCAGAAGCATGAGACGGGCAGGGAAGCTAGAGGATCTGAAGATAGAAATGGATAGGTTAGGATTAGATATAGTAGGTATAAGTGAGATGCGCTAGCCGGAAAGTAGTAAATACGATGTTTGAATTAGTAAAATACATATACGAAATGGGTGAGATGCCGGAGGATTGTAAAAGGAATATTATCGTTACTATACCGAAAAAGAGAGGAGCCGACAAATGCGAGAATTTCAGAACGATTAGCCTAACTTCCCACGCGTCAAAAATCTTAACCAGAATAGTGCAGAAGAGGACGGAAAATAGAGCGGAGGAAATACTAGAAGATTCGGGTTTAGGCGAAATAGGGGAACTCGCGAAGCTATTCTGGCGCTAAGAGTAATGCTAGAGAAAACAATAGAAAAAGGAAAGAACGCTTATATAGGATTTGTAGATTTAGAAAAAGCTTTTGATAATGTAAGATGGGAGAAAATGTTCGAGATACTTAAGAGCGCGGGAATGAAATATAGAGATAGGAGAGTAGTACACAATATATACAAAGAGCAAACTGCTGTTATAGAAGTAGAAGGGGAAAGAAGGGAAGTAGGTATTAGGAAAGGAGTAAGACAAGGATGTACGCCATTCTACCACCACTAATTTTTAATCTGTACATCGAAGAGGTGATTAATGTGGAAAAAGATAGAGTGGATTTCGGGATAGAAAGAGGGACAGAAACTAAAAATGCTGAGATTCGCGGATGATATAGCAGTATTAGCATCTAGTAAGGAGGAATTAGAATCAGCGTTGAACGAAATGGAGGCAGTGTTGACAGAGGAATACGGAATGAGGGTGAATAAAAACAAAACTAAAGTGTTAGTGTACAGAGGGCGCGTGAGCAGAGCAAAAACGAAAGTACAAATTAATAATGAAAGATTGGAGGAAGTTAAAGGCTTCACTTATTTAGGAAGTAACATAAATTGCGATGAAAGAAGCGATAAAGATATAAAACAAAGAATAGCGCAGGGTCGAGTAGCTTTTAACAAAAATAAAGCACTTTTATGCTCGGGGGCAATAAACTTAGAAACAAGGAAGAGATTTTTGAAAACGTATGTATGGAGCACGGCACTATACGGTTGCGAAACCTGGACGGTTAGAAAGGAAGAAGTATTAGAGAAAGTCGGCGAGAAAAGAAGTATATGGGAAAACATAAATAAGAGAAGAGATAAAATGGTAGGCCACTTGCTGATACATGGGGGAATAGTCTGCGATATTTTGGAGGCAGAAATGGGAGTGAAGAAAGGCAGAGGTAGGCCTAGATTAGACTACTGCTCGCAAATAATAAGGGATGTAGGTTGTACCACAATCAGCGGAATGCATTAGTTAGCACAATATAGGAGAAGCTGGAGGTTAGCGTCCAACCGGTCTTAGGACTGATGACCTCATGATGATGAATGAGTTGGGCTTTGGTTTTGTATAAGGAAAACTTCATCCAATTTGGATGATTTTGTCTCTATACAAGGCGGTGCGCTTAAACCGTTACTGGCGCTGACCTCCTATCCCGCAAACTACTACCCCCTTAATAAATTTAAATGAGAAAATAAGTCGGACGATATATCCTGTGAAAGGTTTCTCGATCCTGATAACGGAGTTGGCAGTAGCGGAATTTGCGGGAAAATGTCCCCTTGAAAACAGAAATTGACGTCATGGCATTATTCTCTAAATACCGTTGGTTTGTACACCATCTACAGTTCCGCCACACTTCATCGAACTTCTAGAAATAATATGCAATGTATCTATATTGATGCTCTAACAGAAAAAGATCTCCAAAAATCTATTAAAAAATTTAAAGCACAAGATGATAGGGGGTCGTGACCTTATACCAAGCTTTTTAGTTAATGACTGCTCTGGCATCTTCACGAATTCCCTAATCATTTTATTTAATCTATCTACCATTAAATACAACAGTTTCCAGATTGTTGGAAATTATCCCCAGTATATCCTGTATTAGAAATCGTGATAAGGCTAATATGGCAAATTACAGACAAATAACAATTTTAATCGATTTTGCAAATGTTCTTGAGATTTCTGTTTATAACTGCATTTACGCATTAATTAAACACGCCTTGATGAAAAACGCACGATAACTAACTTGTCTCTATTCAATCAGAATGTAATTGAAGTAATACAGTCACTGTAGCAAGTAATAGTAGTATACACAAATTCCTTTAGAGCCTTTGACACTATTGATCACGTTATAATTATTTCAAAATTGGTCAATTTTGGATTTTTTTATCTTCTTTTAATATATTTTTTCATAGAACCGAAATTAGAGACCTCTGTTGCGTACAACGGTTTTATATCAAATAAGTATATACCTGCTTCAGGAGTTTCTCAAGGTGACAAACTTGGACCACTCTTACTTCTGTTATTTATTAATGATCTCACGAAAATTACTGACTGTCACAATCTTCTATTTGCACATGATATGAAAGTATTTTTCAAAATAAAATTAGAAAAAGAAAGAACTAATTATTTATTATTCACTGATTAACATTCCTGTAAGTAGACAACATTCCACAACATATTTAGGCATACTATTTAATTGTAAATTATTTATTATTTAATGAACATATTAACAACATAGTTGGGATAGCTATAAAAAAAAGGTTTTATTATAAGGAACTGTAAATCATTCACAAACGAAACGTCATTAAAAACTTTATTTTATGAACTTTATTACGTCCTATATTATAGTATGCTTCTTTAATATCGTACCTAATTTATGGAGACAAGTCAACTGTTCTCAGTCAATCAGTTCAAAGAAATTCCCGGAAATGTCTTGTCTATAAAAATGATGCTAACCTCTGCTGAAGCTGATGATGATATCCTAACTTTTAGTTATGACCATGAAATATTCTTATCTAAATTTAATACGCAATCATTGAATAGCAGCTGAATACTAAACAGTGTAATTTTTCTTCATAACAATATTGACTATTGGCTACTCAGTTACCTGCAGTTATCAAAAGCGCACCGAACAGAAACTACGTTTCTGCTCGATAGCTGAACTATATGTTCCATATATTTACTGCTAGATGGAATAATTTCAGAGTCTCCAATATACATCATGATCTCTAATTTTAATATCTTTCATTTGATTAGCGTGACATAAACTACTCTAGTGTCTTCGATTTGAAAGAAACTGCAATAGTGAATATAAACTGTATCTATTAGTCTATATAATGGTTATATTGTCCTCATTATTGTTAACATTTATGTCAACATGTTAGAATTATTATACAATAGTATTATTATCCATATATTGTTATTCTTTGTTAAAATTTTTTGTCTTATAATTGGGTTTCTGTTGGGCAAATAAATAAATAAATAACTTATTTTAATATCATAGGTATTCCAGTTTAATTGGGACACCCTGTATTTCTCTCTTGAGCTGTGTGAATACCATCGAATCGAAGTTGATGATATGATGATAGAAGAAATATGCCGCCAAATGCGCACTTCAATTAATAAAACATTATACCATACTTTAATTTCAATAATTAGTTCTTAATGGCTTTACTTTTTAATTAGCTAGCTATTGTACTACGTCGAAAGCAATACACTCCCTAATTAATAAAATTGTATGAATTGTGAGCTGATGACCAACTAAATATTTCTGTTGCAAATGAGAAACTTAGCAACATTTAAAAATAAATAAACAATCAAATAATAATTTTGTAAAAAAAATACTATGAGCAGTATTCTTATATCACTTTTATGATACGATGTACTCTTATGTCCGATGCGTACGTCCGATTTAAGATATTACTAGTAGTTTCCCGTTTTCTTAAGATTTCGCTGAAATTTTTATGTTTATTAAATGAATAGTTATTACATGTTTTTGTGAAGTTTGTAAACGTTCATCTACACCATTTTCTCGATAATTAAACCTAAATTATTATGCAACTTTGTTAACATGGGAAGTATAGGGATCACGCAATAAAGTGACAGTTATTACATTATAAAGGGTGGTCCAACTATAATGCACGATGTTAATTGTGAGTCACACCTTAACGTCAAGTTTTTTGCCCAACTTAATTTGACACATCTCTGTTTCAGTGTTTGACAAATTCAACCATGGAGAGGTACACAATTGAGCAGCGCGTTAAGATTGTTGAAGCCTTTTACGAAAGTGGGCGTTCAAAACAAAATGCAGTTCGTGCACTTCGTGACTTTTTTGGTCAGCATAATCGACCAAATGTGTCCACAATCGGGAGAATTGTGCGAAAATTTCAGCAAACCAGGTCTGTAGGAAATATGAAAACACCTGTGCATGCTCGCCCAGTTCGTTCTGCGGAAAACGTTGCTGTTGTTCGCGATAGTGAAGCAGAAGAGCCGTCAACCTCGACTCGTCGTCGTGCCCAACAATTGAACATCTCACGAACATCACTGATGCGAATTTTGAATAAAGATTTGAATTTACACGCTTACAAGGTTCAATTGACTCAAGAGCTGAAGCCTACTGGCCATTTCAAGCGTCGTCAATACGCCGAATGGTTGATTGAACAGACAGAAGTGAATGGTGACTTTACAAAGAAAATCATCTTCAGCGACGAGGCACACTTTCACCTCAGTGGACTCGTTAACAAGCAGAATTGCCGCATTTGGGCAAATGAGAATCCACGAGTGATTGTTGAAAAGCCGGTGCATCCACAAAGACTGACTGTTTGGTGCGGTTTATGGACTGGCGGCGTCATCGGGCCGTACTTCTTCGAAAATGAGGTCGGCCAAGCAGTTGCCGTGAATGGTGTTCGCTATCGCGAGATGATAACGGATTCTTGTGGCCAGGAATTGAGGATATGGACCTGGACGATATGTGGTTCCAACAGGATGGTGCCACTTGCCACACAGCCAACGAAACAATGGCACTTTTGCGCGAGAAATTCAATGGCCGTGTTATCTCACGTCGTGGCGATGTTAATTGGCCGCCACGATCATGTGATTTGACACCGTTGGACTTCTTTCTTTGGGGATATTTAAAAGAAAAAGTGTACATCAATAAGCCAAGAACAATTCAAAAGCTAAAGGATGAGATAATTCGGCACATTAACGACATTAAACCTCAATTATGTCTCAGAGTCATTGAAAATATGGACCATCGGTATGCCACCGAAGCCGTGGCGAGCATTTGGCCGATATTTTGTTTTACACATAATTGTCATAGACCCTTCTATCATAATAAAAAATATTAAGATAATTCTCTGAAAACTTTTTGTTTGATTTACAATTAACATCGTGCGTTTTGGTTGGACCACCTTTTATATCAGACTGTTCTTTAGATTTTCATATAAAACTAATATTTTGTTTACGAACTAGCCAAAAATCTGTGAACCCAAAATGAACTTGATCGAATACATAGTTTTCGCGTAATCATAATAAAAAGTTATAAATTTTTTCGATTTATATCACGTACTCTCGCGCCATGGTAACGTTACAAGGAATGTTGCGTGACAAGGAATTACATCGCACTGTCTAAATGGATTGTAAACCACTTCTTACTTCACTCTCGGCGTTTTATAATGACAATAACGTTTTACATGAATAACACTTTAAATTCTGATGCAATTCATGTAAATAGATGATCCGAGTTCCCGTTGAACTTTTTTCGCGGTTAGATTTGAAGCTTTTTTCGCGTCATTCATTGCTTTTACCGCTCTCAGATTCATTTATCAGAAGAAGAAGAAGATGTATCATCTTCTTCCCGTCTCCAAACTCCTCTATGTTTTATTTTTGGCATATTCAATATTCTTCAATTCAATATTGAAGAATGCGATCGAAAGATGCGCATTAATAAACGAAATTACGATATCACGATACAGTATACACCGAGTTCTGCGCATACAGCGTTGCCACGCCGTAGGCACAGCTGTGACATGAAGAAAGTAGGTACAATCACAGCCAAAAATATGTAGTGTATCGCAGTGCAGCGACCTATACTTTGGTTTCAAAATAGTAGGCAGTAAGGTATAGAACGCTATTTTTATGAGCTGGTAATACGATTCAACAAGTCTCGCGTCTGTTTTACGTGTAAATTGTAAAGACCACTCCCTGCACTCTGTGATCTCTGCTCTCTTTAGTCGTGCGCGAGACAAGGCACGCGCCTTGTCTATTTTCCTCGTCTGGTCCACATATTGCGAATTACTTACTGCCTACAATTTTCTTACCGGGGTATCAGACCTAAGTAAAAGTCAGCAGATAGCGGCCAAACTTTTGTAATCAAAATACATGCTAGTACTACCTGAAGTTAATCCTACTGAGATTGAAATATACCATTGGGTATAGGTGGCAGTTACGCCCCATTTGAAACAAAAAATCCCGAATAACTGTTGAAAAAAATCCTTTCAACGTCTACTGCTTCGTTCGTAAGTACAACTCCGAGTCGCTATAGAGGTTTGCAGTAATTCACTACTATACTACATACACTAAAACACAGAAATTCGAACACAGGACATGTACGTCCTACAGTAAGTGTTAGGGTATTGTCATGGGTCTATCTGAACATTCCTACTGAAATTAAAAAAACAATTGGCTTGTAACAATAATTAGAATTGTGTCATCTGCGCTATAGTTCTTGATTGTAGAAGATATATTGTCTAAAGGAGACCCGATTGACTGAAATCCAATAATTTTTCTTTTTTTTTTTTTCGTATTTATTTACTCATCTTCAACATTCTTGTTTATCAGATAGATTTGTCGAAGATGTTCATCGAGCGAATGTAGATGTTAATCTCACACTATCTTATTAAATAAAATGTGTTTCGAGGATATGTTAATACAATTTTTTTTGCCCCTCGGCTAAATCTTACTGGGGATCGCATGGCAATGCATTCGAGTCACGCGATTGTTAAACCGATGTTCGCTTGTTTCGTTAATAATATTACGCGTAAAGTGAAAAGGTAGGGCTCCCCGGCGTTCAGACTGTGTCACATAAAAAAATAAAGTTATTGCCGTTCGTTATTCGAATCATTTATTTGGCCGTGGCCTATATATTACTTTGTGCCAGGAAATCTGCCCTTTGCGAAATTTATAACGTTTCTCGAGTTTCTTATTTTGATCGAGCGTGGAAAAAAATTATGTTGATTGTATGCGGTGTGAATAATAAATGCTTTCGACCTTAATATCATTTAATATATTCATCGTCCGTCATATATTTCAAAATAAACTATAAAACTTAATATTTTAATATTTAAAGCGTTTATTTATCAACTATCGCGAGATGGAGTTTTGTTTATACTCCAATCCATCTGTAAATTTCTTGAACATTGAGGATAAAACAAATTAAGCCAAAACAGCTATTCCCCCGGCTATATTCCGTCAACAGGGGCTGAATTACGTGGCGATATTTACCATATTTTTGTTCTAACATAGAACTAAAAATACTATGATATTGATTGTTCGAAAATCACGAGGAAGATGCAAAGCGTCCTCTATCTCCGGATACCGCTAACTACAGACCGGTTTCGACCTTATCTTGGGTCTCGTCAGTATAGTGTAAGCGAGTATGCCTTAGACAAGCGACATAATTCAGCACCTGTCGACGGCATATAGCCGGGGGAATAGCTGTTCTGGCTTAATTTGTTTTATTCTTAATGTTAAGGAATTTACAGATAGATTGGAGTATAAACAAATCTCTATCTCACGATAGTTTATAAAATTTACAATCTGGAAACTTTGTGTTATAAACGTTTATAATCATTAAACTGAAAACCGAATGCGACTCGGGCGGGCTAAATTTTACACGAACCCGACTGACAGTCTTTGGCTTTCAATAACTGTCTCATTCTTCATTCTACGTTCTTCTACCCTCACCTGATATCCTCTTGCACAACTTTTGTTGATCCAGGTTTAAACAAAATACTTCCTTGTAACAGATGAAAATTAATATAAACAGAAAAGATACTAACACTTTGACATACTCATTGCCAAAATATCTTGAAAACCAACATAATCGAAATTTTAATATTATCAGGATGTGGTGAAAAGTCGAGCACACAGAAGGGTAAAAACTTCGTCATTTTGAAAATGTCAGAGATCTCCCTAAATCTTCTTTTCTGGTTCAAGCTTTGCTTCTAATAAGTAATAAAATTTAAGAACATTACAAATGCAATACTTTTCATTAAAAAATTACAGTATTTTAGCAAACTTCATATTAACGCGAAGAATTGACACACTTTTCAAATGTACACAAAGATCACATGCATCTTCATTTCATTTCAGAATTTTAAGGCATCTCAATTTGAAGGGGAAAGTAGGAAATTCTATTCTACCATTTGTTTAAGTTTTTCAAACATGTTATATGAACACGAGACTTATTTGCTAATAATAAGGTTTCTATTTATCAAACTCTTCTCTCAGTGAACTACTAATATGTTAAAAATTACAATAGTCGTGAATTAGCTGTATTATTGACTTTTGTGGGAAGAAAATATATTAGTCTCTGCCTATTTTTAATATGGCCAAAAATATTATAGTCGATTCGAATCCACGGTTCAGAAAATGTACACAGAAGCACGTGAATGACATTTGTTACCAGGACCGCATCAATACATTTATCAATCAATTTATTATCGAATCAAAGCCTTAGTATCTGCAGACTGTCATCTACAAACCATATGACGTCAACGTGCCGCGATTAACAGTTCAACAGCGAATAGTTTGTGCACAACTGTTTTATGAAAGTGAGTGATCATTTACAGTTGCATTAAGAAGAAATTCGTATAAAATTAGGACCAAGTAAAGCGCCTATAGAGTTAACAGGTTGTAACTTAATCAAGAAATTTTAAGAGACGGGTTCTGTTATTGGTAAGGCAACACCAATACGCCCTTGTAGTCAGTCAAATAAAAATATTGCTGCAGTGAGAGAAAGTGTACGGGAGTATCCTTCCCGGAGATATCCTTAACCCATTTTTTACCAGTGGTGCGTTAACGCACCACTTAATATTTATGTATTTTTTTATATAAAAATGGTATTTCAATCTTTTCACATGGTTCATCTCTCTAAATACTATATTTTCTTAAAGAAATAAAATAGTTTCACATACTTATTCCCTTATTTATTAACAAAAATCGAGATCAAATATACGAAAAAAAAATGCGTTTTTTAAAGGATGTCTTATCATTGAAAAAGAAATACTTGCAACTGCAATTATTTATATATTTTGCTTTTAGAAATACCCTATATATGTATACTTCCCCATTCTTATAACAAATAATGTCAATGTAGATCTACAAATTTGTATTTTCATGTAAAATAAGATGGTGCGCAAACGCAACACTGGTATAAACTATGAACGATTTTCGTAACTCTGCAGGTTTCGACAAGTTGGTGGTAGAGCGTAAATATATCAGTTGTGTTGTACCCTTCGCGTTATACGCACTGCTGTTTTTCACTTTCGTCTGAATATGTCTTTTAAACGATTTTTTACTCAAAAGTAGATAGAAGCTGAGCTAGAAAATGTTATTGCTGAATTACAGAATGACCGTGAAAACCAGGAAAACGGTATGTAAACGTTACAAATTTTCATATTATACTTTACGCACATTTTAAATATATACTAAATACTAAATATTTTTATTTAGTAAAACGTTTGTTTAGTGTTTCTGTATTTGATTTCAGATGTGATAGATATTGTTTATATACCCCCAAATATTGATGCTTTGACTGATGAAGAGGACATTGACGATGATTTGGCGCTAGAGGAGGTCTGGACATCTTCGGACTAAATGAGGCAAAATGTAAGACTATATGAACCTGATTCGTCAGAGGAAGAAAGCTTGGAATGTAAAAGAAAACGATTACTCTCCTCTATCTCTTGTGCAAATTTGCCTCCAGCCCCCTCTGCCACCCGTGTAAATGTGCTCCTAGCTTCATGGTCGCTTTCACAGATTGAGTATACGCATTTCCCTGTTTCAAATGAGATGGCCGATAAAGACAGACTGAAAAGTGAATTATCCGGTAAAACACAATTAGAAATATTTTCTTCTTTTTTTTTTTGATGAGGAACTGGTGGATCTTAAATTAGGTTATACACTGAAATATGCTGAGGACAATAATCGACATAAATTTCGTCTATGTCGAGAGGAACTCTTAAATTTTATAGGCATTATGCTACTTTCGGGGTACCATATTCTTCTGCAGACTCATTTGTATTGGTCCACTGAAGAGGACAAAGGTCTCGATATAGTCAAATACTGCATGAGTAGGAATAGATTTTGTAGTATAAAACGCAACATACATTTGTCAGATAATGATAAGTTGGATAAAGATGATAAATTCTCCAAACTAAGACCATATTTCGATGTTCTAAACAAAAAAAATTTACAGTGGGGAATTTTTTCACATCACCTGTCAAACTAAGGCTCGAAGGAGATGTAGAGCATGCCATAGCCACGCAATTTACATATGTAAAAGCTGTAATATCCATTTGCATGCTTCTCGCTTTGACAACTACCACCAGACATAAAAATCAATGCACAGATTTTACCACTCGTGCGTCTTCGCACCATTTAAATGTTCACGATTTTGACCAATGGTGCGTTTACGCACCAGCAAAAATATTTATGATTATGTTTCAGATGCATGTCAGAATTATTGATTAGCGTTAAATTATGTGTTCCATATTATGTTCATTATACATTTTTTATTTTTTGTAAGACTGGATTGTTTTTTATATTTATTATAGAATACTCTATATCACTGTTTATGCCAGTGGTGCGTTTATGCACCAGTGATTTTTTATAAGAAAAAACATGTTTACTTTTTGTTTAATGATAGAAATGTTTTATTATGTGTCTAATAATAAATATATCTCAAAAGCAACTCTGTGTTTTAATTATTTCCATCCTTGGTAAAATATGGGTTAAGTGATCGCTCATCTCCATTGAACAGTTGGCCACAAACTATTCGTTATTGAACTGTTAATCGTGTATATTGACGTCGTATGGTTTGTAGACAACAGTCGTTAAATATTGACCCTATCTTTTACAGAACACAAATGGCGCGCAATTCAAATCCTATAGTTCCAACTGAGACACCCTATACAAAGAAAGTATATATTTCGTGAGATGGAGTTTTGTTTATACTCCAATCCATCTGTAAATTCCTTAAACATTAAGGATAAAGCAAATTAAGCCAAAACAGCTATTCCCCCGGCTATATATAAAACTCCATCTCACGACAGTTTATAAAACTTACCATCTGGAAAGTTTGTGTTATAAATGATTCCTAGTCATTATATATGACAAAAGTTTTATTTCGATTTGGATTGTTTCCGAAACTACTGAGAGATGGCGCATGGTTTACGTTCCACAGTTCTACTACTGTAGAACATAATGATTCTATGAGATGTGAAGCCTAGTTTGTCAAAGGTATACTCGCTTACACTACACTGACGAGACCCAAGATAAGGTCGAAACCGGTCTGTAGTTAGCGGTATCCTGTGATAGAGGACGCTTTGCATCTTCTTTGTGATTTTCGAGCAATCCAAATAATTATATTTTTAGTTCTATGTTAGAACAAAATACGACAAATATCGCCACATGATTCAGCGCCCGTCGACGGCATATAGCCAGGTGAATAGCTGTTTTGGCTTAATTTGTTTTATCCTTAATGTTTAAGGAATTTACAGATGGATTAGAGTATACACAAAACTCCATCTCACGACAGTTCATAAAATTTACCATCTGGAAACTTTGTATTATAAAAGTATATATTTGTTGAAATAATTAATTTCATAGACAAGTTTAAGCGAGGCGAACTTCAGAGCAGAACTTAAAGCATCGACCCCGGTCCATTCCTTCTGCGATATTAAAACACCACGTACATGCATTCCTGAATGCTTTCTTTCTGCCCCCATACTATTACGGTTAATATTCCACGGCATTAATGTGTATTAATTAGGCCAAATCGCCGACGCGAACGACATTCTTCACCAGTTATTGTCTCCAGTTTCGTAGGCACAGGAACATGTCGCCTCGTACTACGAATACTTGCGCCGTGTATTCGACGATGTTTGACCGTGGCAATTACCCTAAGGTATCGTATTTTAATTTTAATTGGCCATATGTGCTTGCGTGTGTTCCTATGAGAACCGAATAGCGGCTCTGTCATATTGTCACGCCATGACTCATCGGAAAGAGATCTGGGTCTAGGATGTTTAGAAATTTCCTTTCGAAAATAGACAGATGTGAGCTGAAGCGATGCCCACGTTAAGTGGGTACAATAGGTATATGAGAGTTATTGCTCCATTCAACGAGATGGTTAATAAATAAACATACGAATTGCATGTCAAAGGTAGGATAGTAAGCGTATTTACAGGGCATACCAAAAAAAATAAGGATGAAAACTTTCTCTGCTATTTTTGTTTTCAATTAAATTACGTCAGGACTATTTGAATTATTAATTACGTGTATGGTCTCACATAAATATATACACCAGTTGCGAATATGTTTTGAGCAACATATTAGCTAGATATATTCAACCTTATTTTGAAATATAAGAGGATCTGAATAAGATACAGCGCGCCTCATTTTGACAAAACCTCGGCGGTAATATAATATCAATTTACTGTATCATTTTGTCGTTGCTCTTCCACTTCAAGACGGCTCTTCTTTTTTTCTCGTCTCTCCGGTTTGTCTTTTCTCCTGTCCTGTCTGGGATGGGTGATACCGGGCGTCGCGTCGTGGTAAACTTGGGGGTTCCGAGTCCGTCTTTGCGTATCTCCGGTACGGTAAGTCCGGCCGCCACGTAGGGATACCTCCAGGATCCTTCTCGGCGCGCTTCTTCGTTGTTCGGGGACGCCGGACGGATCGCTTTGATTTGGCATCCTTTTCTTGCGCGTCTTCCTTAGGAATTTACATGGTTCTCGCGTGGGCGGAGGCCTGATCCAGCGGTGGGCCAATGGTTCCATAGCCTTGTAGATTTCCTTCCTCTTCCTTCCGTTCCTAGTCCACTTGGTAGTAAACGCTTCGTCGACGCGCTAATTTTAGGATGACGCTCTTCGTGGTGCCGAGCGTGGGGGGGGGCGCAACATAGGAAGATGGAATGGACTTACCAGATTACCCTCAACATGGGCTGCTTGTCCCCTGGTGGCCTCTGATCCTCGCCTCCTACGTGTCTCCACATACTCCCGTCGTTCGGCGGCGATCCACAGCGCTGGATCTCGTAGCACTGGCGCTAAATGACCAAAACATACCCAACTATCCTGTATTTATCAATCAAATTCCGTGATTAGTTACAGAAGGGATGGAGTCTGTGTGCGCTATCGTGACGCCTATACATTGATTCGGGACCATGTCCACGACAATCATCGTAGCATAGTAATCTCCAAATATCCAAGGTCATAAGTCATCATAACATCAGGCAAAGATCATATTAGTGGTGAAAGAATGCGATTAATGGTGTCATATGGTGGACAAATGCGATGGGCTCTTAAGTCAGTTGTCTGACACGGTAATAAACGAGGGCGATTTACTGGTTTAAATAAGTCACGAAAAAACGAGAATTGAGTCCAAATATCGACCAGGTGGCATCACTACATCCCTATCTATGTTTCAGGGAGAAGATGCCTTCAAAAATAAAAAAATATCTAGCATTGTATATGTGTACATATATTATGTACCTTACGAGTATATCTCACATATAAAAATATTCTCTCAATAGTGGTATACAAATCCGTCATGTAGTTATTAGGAAATGAAAACTTTTTAATGAAATATGTCCGACGCGGAGCTATAAACGCGCACTATGCAGCTCCGTAGTCCTACATGGATGGACGACCTATTGAATTCTCCTATAGAGGTAGCTCGGGCAATATCACTTGTACTGTGGTCCAGGGTGGCGGACTGGACTCATCCCTATGTATCCTTGGGCGAACCCAAGCATACATAAGGATGTATGCTTGGGTTCTAGTTGCAACAGGAGGAGCGTAACACTCTCCTCTGAGCATGGGCGTGTACGTCCATGTCATTATGTATAATCTTCCCCCCTGCAGCTTGAGAGTTTAGGGGAAGGAAGACGATTTCTGTGTGTCGAAACTATTTATATTTATGTTTATTAATCGCATCACTACCATGTTGCCGATATTGTCTGTCAAAATTTAGAATATTATTACGATATAATTGTATCATATCAAAAATGTGTTGATCTATGTAAACTAATTCGATAGGGTAAGTTGTTCTTTGATATAAAATTAACTTCAAAGTTTAACATATACATATATGGTATGGTATATATAAACAGTAACAATCTTTCTTCTCAAATTGACGGGTGTACGAGTTTCTGATGAAACCAACATTTAATGAGTTTTACCATTTTTACACAGGTTTTAATTCCTAAATGACTGACATCAATTTTATATTCAAAGACATCAGTACCATCTGAAAAGCTAATAATACCGCCTATGACATTTAATGTATGCGAGCTTCATATGTAAATAAAAAAATAATACCGGTTCTAATACTGTACCCTGTGGGATACCGTATTTAACTGTGAGTTTATTACTCACACTACTGCACACATTATTTATTTTTACACATTGGTATCTACTTACTAAATAGTATTCAAATAGTTTTAAATATTCTTAGGTAGATACGTAGACCAATTTGTTATATATACTAACATATCGAGAATGTATTTCATCACTAACTTTAATATCAGGTTATCTGGTTAGGTCTAATTTCAGGTTATCTATACCTGGAGCCTTATTATTTTTAATGCATTAATTATCCACTGACTGTTATTTGTATTTCTTCATTGTTTTTAGTTACAATGAGTTATGTTGGTTTTTGTTGTCTAAAATCCTATACTCATTCAGGTGCATATTAGAGTAATGTGTACTTACTTGATTTTGTAGTAGATATATATTACCGGTTACCTGTACTCAGTTTCCATAGATTTTTATACAATTATGAAAATAAAAACTATTTTATAATAATACACTACGTGACATTTGCTGAATACAATTTGGAAAAAGAGAATATGGTAATATGTATTCCATTTAAAAATGTTTTATTTTTATTTTGGTGCCCTTCAAGGAAAGTTGAACTGAAATAGGCATATAATAATTTGGTATTCTTTATTTATTCAACATCAATTTTATTCTAAAGGCAGTATTTGTTTCATTTGAACAAATTTATTTACGTGCCTTAACTCATGATTTTTATTCCTGTTGCTTAATATTTAAATAACAGAACAAGCGAAACCTGAAAACTTATTTGAGAAACATACGCACAGCACATAATAAATTTATACCTACATTCGCTGTAACAAAAAATTACATTTTTCTGTTCGATTGAGCATGACGCTACATTTAGCTTTATGTGTTGTAATGCTGTAATTTCGAATCCTTTTTTATACATTTAATTTACAATAACATTAATTTGTAAAAAAGTACATTGAACTTTTAGTAAACAATTTTTTATTCTAATAAATAATCAATGACTGGAGCTGATTGGCTGTTGTATTGTTATCGTCAACGGATACGGAGAATTCCTAGAGTCCACTTCGACGAAATCGGGCTCTTAATTTGATTTTTATAACAGCAGGAGGAGTGTTGGTGAAAAAAATAGCAAATGCAATTAGAGATTTTCCAACTAAAAAAAAAGTAACGGTAAATAGTATATACAATAAACTGACACTGGTGATTAAACGAATAACATATCCATCATAGGCTCTTATTAACATATTCGTTGTAGTTAATAAAGTTGTTCACTTTTAAGAAACAGTTGATGAACTGAAATGTACCCATTCTGATAAGCATGAATAGCACTTTTAGTCAACGTGTCTGACTAAAAATTGTAATATTTTATCAACGTCTTTTTCATTCGTTAACATGTGTATTAGTCAAGACATACTCAAAAAATGTATACTCATAAATCAAATTTATAAAGAATCGAGATTTAGACTATTTATCAAGACTGTCAATGTCACTATAACTTACTTTATTAAAAAAAAAAAAAATGAAAAAACCAAAACAATGTAAAAATAGCTATATAAATTAACACAAAATTGATATAGTCTAATAAAGAATGTATTATAATGTGTTGATGGGTCGCTGGATGATGATGGGAATTTGTTAATGGAAATTTTATGGGTCGCTGGATGATTTCACCTAATAGACATTATGTATGTGCCTAACCTAATTGTATTTCACGACGATGAAGTAAACAAGGTAA
This sequence comes from Rosalia funebris, assembly GCA_037954035.1. Classification (NCBI taxonomy): domain Eukaryota; kingdom Metazoa; phylum Arthropoda; class Insecta; order Coleoptera; family Cerambycidae; genus Rosalia; species Rosalia funebris. Next base: position 42,559,637 of record JAZFAV010000015.1, read on the forward strand.
TATAAATGCATATTTTGTAACTGTCATTTTTTATCTATTGTCTCATCATTTAATAATATATAAATTTTATCAAAAATAATAATTTTTTTTTCAGCGAGTATTAAATCCAAATAGGAGTTATTAATAATTGTTAAAACCTGAAGCAATGTGCAAATTTATGATTTCTGGATAATCGACTGATGGTCAAATGGTTTGTATGTCCTAGGAAGTAAACATAGTCATAGCCATGGCCAAGTTATTAAAACTATTAAGTTTTAATAGAAGAATTTCACGGGGTAAGTAGTTAAGTGATATTTTATATTTGCCATTCTTATTGTGCACTTACTACTAATACCAGATTAGCTTATCAGGAATCTACTTACTTATTAAATAATGAATTTAATAATTGGATATATTTTTGGTTACGTTACTACTTAAGTAACACTTAAATTATAATATATTATAGTTATATAACACTTACATTATAATTTTTATTTTCAGTAAGGACTAAATCCTCTCATTATAAGAATTATTAGTAAATATCCAAAGGCATCTGCATATCATCGAATCACATTTATTACTTATTAACCCGGAAGAACATTCACATTAGAATATAATCATAATATTTAATTAGAAAGCTCGATAATGCAAGTACCATTTGAAATACAATTATTATGAATTTGGTTGTGTTGTTCGCGAATATATTTTCTACCAGCACATACATCAATATTTCATTAGTGGAATAAAGAAATTAACTTTGTAAATTAAAAAATATACAGTGCTATTCAAAAGTCCCCTCCCCCCCTCTTATCTTTGGAACGATTATACATAAACTAGTGAAATTTGGTAACTGAATATTAAGGGTTGTAAGCTTCCCTACTAGTGATGATAGATGACGTATGCGTCAAAGATGACGTCACAAGGTCATTGTGACCAATAATTTTAAATGGAACCCTATGGCAAGCGACACCTCTTTTAAAAGGTATCGAAAAAACATATTCAATGATACTAATATTGTGTCTGTTTACGGCAGTTTTGACAACTGGCTTTCAAAAACCGCAAAGCTGTGATGAATTAAATCAGTTAATAATAAAATCTAAAATTCAAGCTCCGCCACTGGATAGTTGGATAGTAAATAACCTGACGTTTTTGCAAGTCTCCCCAATTTGATGTTTTTTTAGCTGTCAAAGTTTTTATACATTTAATAATTTGTGTATTGTTGATCGAACGTTTAACTGTTTTAGTACCTTGTGGTAATTTTAAAATATTTGTACATTCAATAATTTGTTAAACTGTTGTGAGCTGAACGTTTAAGTGCTTCAAGAAGAGAAATGGTACGTGTTTTAGGTGATAAAGTAGCAGCGATCCTAATACTTGGTGAAACTGGAGAAAATATTCATGCAGCAGAACGCATTTTTACTGAAAGGTTTCCCGATCGCCCAGTTTCGAGGATTTATTTGAGAGAGCTTCTTCGTAAGTTTAAAACAACGAGTAGTATTAATGATGCAAAACGATCTGGCAGACCACAAATTTCTGATGAGAAAAAAATTGATATACTGACAGAAGTAATAGTAAATCCTACTTCTTCAACAACTCAAGTTGCATCAACCTGTGAAGTCAGTCAAAGTACAGTGCACAAGGTGTTGAAAAAAAAACAAATTTCACCCATACAAATTAAAAATGGTTCATCAACTCTCAGACGACGATCCAGACCGAAGACTGCAATTTTCTGAACTTATGGAGACTAAAATTAACCAACAGCCAGACTATGTCAAAACAATTTGTTTTAGTGACGAAAGTACTTTCTATGTAAATGGAAATGTAAATACACAAAACGTGAGATATTAGAGTGACGCAAATCCTCACATGTTTCGTGAAACACATACTCAGTATCCCGAGAAGGTCAATGTTTGGGCAGGTATACTGGGAAACCACATCGTTGGGCGTGTTTTTTTAAATACCAACTTAACCGGTGAGGTGTATCTGCAGATGTTGCAAAATACAATAGAACCGTTAATCCTTGAAATTTTGGAAGATAATCAATATGAATTCGACATTTTGGAAATAACATTCCAACAGGATGGTGCTCCTCCACACTATTACGGTGCAGTAAGACGGTATTTGGATGAAGAATATCCTGGTAGATGGATTGGACGACGAGGTTCAATGGAATGGCCGCCTCGATCACCGGACCTCACACCTTTAGATTTTTTTCTGTGGGGGTATCTTAAATCGAAGGTTTACGCCACTCAGCCTGACAATATTGATGTTTTAAAACAACGTATTGTTACAGAATGTAGGGCTATTTCCGCAGACACATTTGAAAAAGTACGAGAAGAGTTTCGCAATAGGATGTTTTACTGTCAGGAAGTAGATTCAAGTAGTATCATTCAATACGTTTTTTCGATACCTTTTAAAAGAGGTGTCGCTTGTCATAGGGTTCCATTTAAAATTATTGGTCACAATGACCTTGTGACGTCATCTTTGACGCATACGTCATCTATCATCACTAGTAGGGAAGTTTACAACCCTTAATATTCAGTTACCAAATTTCACTAGTTTATGTATAATCGTTGAAAAGATAAGAGGGGGGGAGGGGACTTTTGAATAGCACTGCATATAATAAAGTGTATTCTATTTCAAAGGCATTTTATTTTCGTTCATTGTACAGAAAGAAGGTGTAAAATTGATATAAATTACTGATATGAAAATTCACACCAGCGAATGGTAAAAGTCTACCATGACCTTGCGATATTAATTTTATATCAAACTGGTGTGTGAAATACTCGTAGGTGTCAAATTGGTATTTCAAACGGCGTCGCATTTTTAAAATCAATATAAATTAAAAAAAATTATAGAAAAATTAACGTACAGGGTCTTTCAATAGGGACGTTCGGAATTAGTGAGGTTATAGCATTAGTTAGGTCATGTTGTTAAAGCAACATCTGTCAGGTTTGTTGTGAATTGTTCAGTAGTAAATCACCATGGAAAGTTATAGCGTTCAACAACGTGTGCAAATTATCAAATTTTATTTTCAAAATCAATGCTTCGTTCGAGAAACGTCCAGCGCATTACGTGATTTTTATCCTCGCCACAACCGTCCCGCCGAATCGATTATTCGACATTCGGTGACCAAATTCGAGTCAACGCCGAAACGCAAGGCCTGTTAAAAACAATTATTGTGCGTGAGTGTACGGGAAAACCCGAGGCAGTCAATTTCTCGTCGTTCACAAGAACTTGTCTTTTCCGCGACTTCAACTCGGCAAATGCGTCGGGACTTGAGTCTGCATCCGTATAAACTCACCCCGGAATTTAAGGTAAGAAACCATAGACAACACCGTGTGTTCGCTGATTGGGTTCTGGATCAGTTAGAAGTTTGCATTGGCACACATCTGGGAAGAACTTAAGATAAACGACTATATACAACGCAGTGTGTTCGCTGATTGGGATCTGGAGCAGTTGGAAGTTGACCCAAATTTTGCCAACAAATCATCTTTTATACTCATATAATAATCATAGCGACGAGGTCCATTTTTGGATAGATGGACATGTGAACAATCAAAATTTTCGGATTTGGGACGATACCAATCCACACGAGATACACCAACACCAAATGCATCCCGAGAAAGTCACTGTTTGGTGCGGATTTTGGTCTGGCGGAATCATCGGTCCGTATTTTTCCCAAAATAAAACTGGCATTGCCATAACCGTGAATGGCGAGCCCTACAGATCGATGATAAGCAACTTCTTGTGGCCTAAACTGAGTGATATGGATACCGACGACATGTAGTTCCAACAGGACGGTGGTACGTACCACACAGCACATGCCACGATTGGCGTTCTGCACGAACGATGTGATGCCATGGTTATCTCGCGCAGCGGTGAGGTGAAGTGCGATTGAGATCATGCTATTACGACTTTAGACTTCTTCCTTTGGGGCTATCTTAAAAATCAGGTCTATGCGAATAAACCGCAAACAATTGATGTCCTCAAAGTCAACATAACGCACGTCATCCAACAAATGTAGCCAAATTTATGCGACAAAGTCATCGAAAACTGGACCTCCCGAATACGTGCCAGTGCCACCAAGCAAAGCCGCGACGGACAATTGAACGCCAATCCATACTTAATTACATAAAATATTCTTTCGCCTAAAAAAAAAAAAAATTAGTAGATATCTCACACTCAACTTATTTTATTTACGTTTAAAAATCGAGCGTCCTTATTGAAACACCCATTACTTGCAATTCTAACATGATCCTCCTCTACGCCACTGAATATTCACTTGCTCACTGCCTTATTAGCAGTGGCCTTATCTCTGCGCCATGCAACGGTCTTTAGCAGAAGGAAAGTTGGCTCACTTGATTGAAGCACGATGATAATTTCGAATCTAAGAATGCGGCTCTGTGGGCGACCCCTTCAATTTATTTTAATATATCGATTATATACATACGTTTACGATAATCCTTAAATAAAATCAAACGGATAATGGATCGGACGGGAATAATTACCGCCGGCGGGAATATCAAAAATTACTAGCTGAGTTTGTAAACATGTAGACGGCTTAGATAAATTGTGGTTGCGTTAACGCGGACTTTCGATTACGACAAAATAATTTAAAGCCGCCATTTTTGGCACGACGGCCTGCGCCGGTTCGCATACCTTTTAATTCTTGCGTAAGATGTGCGACCCAAAATTATATTATGCTGTACTTCAATATACTAAGGTGAATCATCATCATGAGGTCATCAGTCCTAAGACTGGTTGAACGCTAACCACCAGCTTCTCCTATCATGTGCTAACATACGCATTTCGCTAATTGTGCTACAACCTACATCCCTTACTATTTGCGAGCAGTAGTCTAATCTAGGCCTACCTCTGCCTTTATTCACTCCTATTTCTGTCTCCAAAATATCGCGGACTATTCCCCCATGTCTCAGCAAGTGGCCTACCATCTATCTCTTCTCTTCTTTATATTTTTCCACATACTTCTTTTCTCGCCGACTTTCTCTAATGCTTCTTCGTTTCTAACCCTATCAGTCCACGGTATTTTCATCATTCCTCGGTAACACCACATCTCAAAAGCTTCTAATTTCTTCCTAATTGCTTCCTCTACCGTCCAGATTTCGCAACAGTATAGTTTCGTGCTCCATACATAAGTTTTCAAAAATCTCTTTCTTGTTTCTAAGTTTATTACCCCCGAGCATAAAAGTGCTTTCTTTTTGTTAAAAGCTACTCGACCCTGCGCTATTCTTTGTTTTATGTCTTTATCGCTTCTTCCATCCCAATTTATTTCACTTCCTAAATAAGTGAAGTCTTTAACTTCCTCCAATATTTCATTATTAATTTGTACTTTCGTTTTTGCTCTGCTCTCGCGCCCTCTGCACACTAACACTTTAGTTTTGTTTTTATTCACCCTCATTCCGTATTCCTCTGTCAGCACTGCCTCCATTTCGTTCAATGCTGATTCTAGTTCCTCCTTACTAGATGCTAATACTGCTATATCATCCGCGAATCTCAGCATTTTTAGTTTCTGTCCCTGTACTTTAATCCCGAAATCCACTCTATCTTTTACCACATTAATCGCCTCTTCGATGTACAGATTAAAAATTAGTGGTGATAGCGTACATCCTTGTCTTACTCCTTTCCTAATACCTACTTCCCTTCTTTCCCCTTCTACTTCTATAACAGCAGTTTGCTCTTTGTATAGATTGTATACTACTCTCCTATCTCTATACTTCATTCCCGCACTAAGGTGAATAAGTTTAATAAATTTAAAATACCACTGGACCCCTTGTGATAGTTTTATTCATTCTTGCATGTTTTTCCTGGCGAACTTAGATCAAAATTAAGATTCTGGTATACCCGTGCATTTGATTGTAGATGGATGTTTCCCCAAGTAATCCTCGATTCCATCCCTATAATATGTTTAATACGTTAAGGACGGATGAGGTACATAGCCATCAAGGGGGCCCTACCGCTAGTATGTGTGATGGCTGTATACATCATGGGACATTCCGATTCTCCCGCTCGCTTTTGCGTCGTGGTGGGGGTAAAGCTCGCCCAAAGTGGGTCCTTTCCATTCTATTTTCTATTTCGTCTTCAGCCAGACAGCACCCTTCATTCCTGGAAAATCAATTTCCCCGTTCACCTGTTGCCCGTTTTTTTTTTGGACAGCTGTTTTTATTATACATCTACAAGTATATAAGTATTTTTATTATACATCTACATTACTTTACGTCTTCAATTTATTGTATTGTGTGATCTGTTTCTAATAAGTTTATTACACTTTTAGTTGATTTCGACATTTTCCGTATTTTTGGTTATAGGAATATTATATGTTAAGATTGACCTGGTAGATTTGGTAAAATGTTTATAAAACAGGACTGGCTATAAAGAGTACAGTGGCGAGTTGCGCGAGATTACCTAGGCGACTTGCGCCACGACCTGATGGGGTACATATACCTCATGCCAAAATATCACATTTACGAGCGTTTTAGATTTTTTTTTAATATTTCCCCCAATTCTCCATACAAAAAATGTCCGAGAAACGTAACAAAAAAAATACCGTCTTTGGGGGTGGTTTTGGCAATGGGGCATCGCACTGAACATGTTAAGTTACTAACTTCAATATTCCATTAAAATTTTGTGACAGTGGAAATTCTCTTGAGAAGATAACCTAGGTAAGCGCATACTAAAAATGCGTAGTAATGGAGGTGCATCTATACTATTATGGAAAATAAAAATGGGAGGCAAGTAAATACCCTTGTACAGTTCAATGACCGGTTGTCAAATCTTTATAGAAGCAGAGTATGGCTGTAACCTCTTAGTGGGTAATAAGTGTCTATGGGAGTTGGCATACTTTAAGAAACACAACTGAATATTTTAAAGTTGATTTAGATACCGGGGATACCAAATAAGGCTACAATATTCTAATTTCGAACAAAGTAACGCAAAATATAAACATTTTAAAGTAACAGTTTTATGAAAAGTCGTCGTGGTTCTAATGAAATTTCTAGTGAAACTAAGGATTTTATATTCATTAAAAACCGCATTAGTTTACATGCCCAGAGGACGATAGAACACCAAGATCCTTAATTTTTTTGGAATGTATTAAAACTGTAGAAGAGAATAGTCATATATTAATGGTAGCTTCCTTAAGGTATACGAGCCAGCTTTGATCTATGTTTATTAACAGTTTATTCTATGAACACCACGTTACAACAAGGTCGATGGGTTTTTGGAACCCCAAGTGATCGTCTAAGCAGCATTATCGGCATTTTATCTCATCGGCAAAATGATGCAAGAAAAGCATTAAAGACACATCGTTAATAAATAAGATAAAGAATGAAGGTCCCAAATTTGAACCTTGGGATACTCTTGAGGACGCTAACAAGGTCTCAGAGAATGCCATTTAAGATATCACATTTTTTAAGTATAATGCATGCAATGAACTGAAAACCAAACTGGAATGCTCTCGCTTATGCACGGTTACTGTTAAAAGTGATCCCAGCTGTTAGACAAAGCCCGTTGCTGAGAAGTGGTTGCCCGTCCTTGTCACTCTTATGGTGTTAAGTGAGGTTTTTGTTGGCGCGTGTTAATTTTTGTTATTGTTTTCTAATTTGTGATTTAAAACGGTTAAATCGTCTTGTGCCTATGGTTGCACAAATGAATGGACTCCCAACGGAGAAATAAAATTTCAGAAGTAAGATTTATTTTTCGCCAAACGCATTAGAAAACTTGTAAAGATAAATATAACCTTAAGATACTTTTAGTAGGTACTTTTTGTAGAAGCAATTTATTGAACAATATACTAAATAATTGTAATTATTAACTCAGAAGTTTGCTAAATAGATACGAGTATAAATATATTTATTTTTAGATTTCCTATGAAAAATTCTATAAGATTACAACTATGGATAAAAGCTCTTCGGAGAAAAAACTTTAGCCCTAATTCTAGTAGTGTAATATGCAGTAAACATTTTAAAGAAGAGGATTATTTGGAATCATCTGCAAATAAAAATATTTTAAAACAAGATGCAGTGCCTTTTTAAATTTCCCCATTATATGTTAAAAGAAAGTCCTAAAAGACGAAAACTTTTTTTGTATGAAGATGAGCCATGTGCACAGAAGGTACTTATTATCTTATTAATCATTATCAGCAATAAATTGTATTTTAAGAAACTGCTTCTTTTAGATTTCTGTAGAAAATGAAGAAAAAATGGAGCTGTCAATTATATTTTCCAGCCAAAATTGTATTTGATGTGAAATATACAGAGAGTGTTTTTAGAGGTCAAGTGAATATGCAGTTTATGGGTAAGGGTAACTTCAAACGAACACTTATCACACTAGTAATGCAACATTTTATTAATAATAATAATATTTCTAATATTAATAATAATAATATCCTCATCCTATTCTTGACATGTACGAAGATCTTCACGAAGTACAAGTCATTAAATTTATTGCATCTACATATTATGACATAAGAATTCAAACACATGCAAAGAAGAAAACACTTCAGTTGATTGGTGATAAGGCAACAATTAAACATAAATTACATAAAACTATTTTATTTTATCATGTTTAATTTGTTTATTAATGTTTGTTAATTTTATTATATACTAACATATTATTTATTTATTCATTTTTTCACTTAAAGTGCACTTAAACGTTTACTAACGCATAACCATTGTTATATCAGTGTGTTAGAGAATCGAATTTTATATAATAAATTTGTAAACACTATGTTTAAAAAAATGTAAAAACAAATAAATTATAAAATTATAAAAACATATAATAAATGTTTTACTTATAGGTAGTATTTTCATATTCGTAATATATATATATATATATATATATATATATATATATATATATATATATATATATATATATATATATATATATATATATATATATATATATATTATATAGTCAGCCAATAAATTTAAAATAAATTGTATATATAAAATATGTTGTTTTATTTACAAGAGAAACTCCTGTATTAGTTGAAAATAAAAATTTCGCATTTTCCTGATGTTTTAACCAGTGAAAATATTCGTTTCCTGTCTATAAAAGAATATTAACATGACCAAAAAAATCACCAACAAGAGTTAAATGTACACAAATACCTAAGAATAATCCTGCGAGTGGCGGGAGCTTTACCTTTTCTACCTGTCTATTGTTTAAACCCATAAGCGCATATGGGTAAGAGTGAGAAAGCATACCACCCCAAAGCAACGGCTCTTTTCTAACAGCCAGGCTCACATTTTTAACACGACGCGCGCCTTCCAGTCTGGTTTAGAGTTCATTAAATGCATGACATTTTGTTGTAGGTTATGTAACTGTTTTCAGAACTTTAATTTAATTTTTAACGGCATAAATTTCCATTTTTCTATTCAGACTGTACTAACGTATTGTCAATTTTTAAGATATCTAGTTTTTGTTGCTTCTACATTTGTTTTACATTTGTTTGGGTTACTTGATGCGGCTTTTTTGAAAATCCGTCTACTGTTTTTAAAATTTAGTACTGTCTTCACGTGTTGCTTATTTTTCAGCGATTTACATATCCGATCGTTCCTTACAAGTTGTTAACACTATATCGATTTGTTCCTTTCAGTAATTCCTGGAGATAATTTTACAATTTTCCATACAAATAACCATATTAACGTAGAAAGATTAAATAAATATTGTACATATCACCATATTGTACAAAATAAAAACTATTATTCTCAAATTATTTTGGAAATTGAACTAAGTATGACAAAATCTGCAATGGAAACTCGAATCTTACTATTGAACTACAATCTATATTAACAGCGTTATATTTTTTGACTTAAATAGAAAAAAGAAACTCCGCATATTCCTGATATCCTACCTAATGCATATTAATTGATCGATACCCAAAAGCGAATCTAGAAGTCTGAAAATCATTAAGTATAGTTATACACTGAGAACGGACCGGCCCTAAGGAGCCATTAAAAAGATAATGACCGAGTATTACGCAATATAATAATGGTTATAGAATATGGGTTAATACACTAGAACGCCATAAGAACTCAATTAGTTGCGGGGAATAACGATACGAACTATGAGAATTAGAATTCATATTATTACAGTATGCACAAAGCCTAACTGTAGGCTATTGTATGATGTAGGTGTTGACGTGGGATTATATAATAAAATAATACTAATAATAAACAGAAGTAACGACTACAGGTACCATAACGTTAGCGGCAAAAAGCTATCTAGGTAAAAAGGTGCTTCCAAATTTTGTAACGCGTACACTGAGAAAAATTATTACTTACAAACACAAATTAGTTTACTTTAATAACAAATTTAATGTAGATAATTAATTTTCATAATTTCATTATTTAAAAGATGTTTCATGAACGGGATAATTGTGAAAACTGCTTAATACAATGTCGACATTTTCAGCCGAATTCAGCAAAATTCTTTAACCGCCTACAGATCTAAGGAAATAATTAGAACTCAACATATGACCTCTAAATAGAATTCATTCATTGTACAGGCTACTTGATTGAAACCGTTCATTAAAATTATTTGGAGTTCTGAAGTATTTTACAAATCTGAAACTTTCAGCGTATTGGCTAGTGCCTTTTTCGATGAAAATATTTTATGATCTCTACACTTTCGATTCTTTATATCATTATGATAGCTACACTTCCGGTTATACCACAAACCGAGACTAACTTCATTTTAAATAGGCTGCTGCATTCTACTGTATATAGTGGTTTCTATTTTTTATTTTAAGAAGACTTTCAAATAGCTTTCCCTACACCTAAATTCAGCTTTTGAGATATTCATTTTCTTTACATTGATTTTACATCGTAACGCTCTGAAATATCTGCTGCAGCCATTTTAAAAATGAAAAATGTGATATTAACAGTATGATTAGATCAGTCTTTAACTTTTTCGCAGAAAACGTCATTATTGCTAAATCTTTTACAGGGTATACAAAAAGTAACGTTCCTTCGGTGTTAAATTGAGAATCCAAAACTCTAAATCTATATTATAGTAATGTGAAATACGGTAGATACCTTAAAAATATCTGTAGTTCTAGTTCTACTTTTGGGTTTATTCATCTTTGTGGCAGATTCTGGCAATTCCCACTTCTTTCATTAAATATATTTGGCAACAGTGAAGTATTGCAAATAATGTTTCACTACTTTTAAGACAGTACCCAATATTTTTATTTTTCAAAAACGCCTTTATTTTACCGTATCTCGAAATGACATTATCATTTAAGGAAATGGTTAACCAGCTTTGAATAATACTAACACAATATCCACAGGCTATCTCAGCGAAAGCAGCAGGCCGTAGAGAGGGGGACCAGCTTTCGAGTGACATCGAGACCAAACATCAAGAACTGGGTGTTGCATCACGACAATGCGCCTTGCACACAGCAATTCAATAAACGAGTTTTTGGCCAGTAAAACATTCCTGCGGCTCCTCGGCATTAAGTATGGAATATAACGCCATGTCCGCCGCTGCTTTGCTTGCTGGCACGTATTCGGGAGGTCCAATTTTCGATGACTTTGTCTCATAAATCTGGCTGAATTTGCTGGATGGCGTTCGTTATATTGACTTTGAGGGCATCAATTGTTTATGGTTTATTCACATCGCTCATATTAAATCGCTCGTGCAGAATATCCATCGATACATGCGCTGTGTGGCGCGTAGCACCGTCCTGTTGAAGCCACATGTCGACATCCATATCATTCAGTTTAGGCCAGAAGAAGTTGCTTATCGTCGATCTGTAGCGCTCGCCGTTGACGGTTATGTCAATGCTAGTTTCGTTTTGGAAGAAGTACGGACCGATGATTCCGCCAGACTACAATCCGCACCAAACAGTGACTTTCTTGGGATGCATTTGGTGCTGACGTATCTCGTGTGAATTGGTATCTTCCCAAATCCGACAATTTTGCTTGTTCACATATCCATTCATCCAAAAATGGGCCTCGTCGCTAAATATGATTTTTTGGCGAAATTTGGATCAACGTCCAACTCCTCTAGAGCCCAATCAGCGAACACACGGAGTTGTCTATGGTCGTTTACCTTAAGTTCCTGAGTCAGTTGGATTTTACACGGGTGCAGACCCAAGTCCCGATGCAATATTCGCCAAGTTGAAGCCGCAGAAAGGTCAAGTTCTTGTGAACGACGAGAAATTGACTGCCTCAGATTTTCCCGTATACTCTTATGGGCAGCAGCGATGTTTTCAGCAGACTTTGCGTTTTGGTAACGTACGCATGTTGGCTGACTTATTTATGGAACCGGTTACTCGAATTTTGCCGCCACCAAACGTCGAATAGTCGACTCGGCGGGACAGTTGCGTCGAGAATAAAAATCACGTAATGCACGGAATTACACTCTATTTTCTCGAACGGAAATTGATTTTGAAAATACAATTTTAGAATTTGCACACGTTGTGATTTGCCATACACTACTGAACAATTCACAACAAATTTGACAGATATTGTTTTTACAGCATGGCCGTTATAACCTAACAAATTTTGAGCGTCCTTATTGAAAGACCCTATACTATTTTGGCCTTATAAATATAATGCATTATCTTGCAGTGAAAAGTTTCGCTTAATCTACGCTGATACACGTAACAGCTTGTAAAGCTACCTGTGTGTCATTTGCGTCGCTATTATTATTACAAGATAAGAAAAAAAGACATCTAGCTGTCCCATTTCGGTCTGGAAATCTGAGCGTTACGAACAATAAAATTGATAACTGCCGCGAGCTGCACGAATTCCTGATTAGCGACAACTAACGTTCGAACCTGAATAATTTAGCCGTTCCGAATCTCGCGCCTAATAGACAGTCAGCTTTCTGTCGATTACATAATATATCCATTGGGTTTGCTCCACAACATTTGGTTTTAACATTGAATTATTGACTGCGCGAACGTGAGAACTTGCCAGGCAATTCCTATAATTATTGCGCCGTTTCCGAAGTATTGACGTTTCGCGGCATTTCGAATCCACGAAGTTAATACGCGCGGACGAAAAGGTCACTTACTAGAAACGGATTTATTAGAGGGAACCGATGCAGATTGTCTTCATATTCGCTATGTGCGTGACACCAGCGCCACGTAGCGTTTACAACTTTGTAGGCTGTCATGTGGCTGTCAGAAATTCTGATTAAATTGGTAATATTAAAATTGCACATAAAATCGCATTAAATTTTATTGCACTGCATCAATTTCTGTGGACAAATATCTTAACAAGCGTTTTCTTTCAATAAAGTGATGAAGGTTTCATAAAACATGCAATATTATATGGTGAAATCTTTTATTTTGAACTTTACAAACGTTGTATTTGGAAAATATTGCTACTGGTAGCAATAATATGACATATGAAAAACGAAGTTTCACTTGAAAATATGTAAGTAATTTGATATAGATTTTGTAATACCAAATAATTATAAATCTATATGTAGATAAGCCGGAATTTTATTTAAAATCTGATAACTTCTTAGTCTTTCCACTATTCTCTCGACATGTTTTTTGAGTTTCTGGAAAATTCACTTTTGTCCAGTGGAAGAGGTGGCACAACTATCATCACTTGCTTCCAGCTTCGTCCAAAACTCGTTTTAGTTCTGGAATAATGTCATCTTCCACATAATTTATTAACCCAGATTCTACAGTCATTTGTGAATCACTTTTCCTTCCACCAGCCCCTTTAGATTTAAATGAAATAAGTCATCCAGGAGTAATACCAATAAGCAAGTTCTTAGTAAACCCCTTTATGTCCATTTCTTACATTGTTCTAATTTCCGATAAAATTTGCAATTACTATTTCTTCCGGTATTATTGAAATTTACAATACAGCAACTATAACGGCCCATTGTTAGATTCGTTTACGAATTAACTTTTGTAAACACACATACGACCTGACAGCCTACTTTAATGCGATTTGTGTCCACTGCAAGTGCTGCCATCGACTTCTTTACCCCCATTCCATACTTTGCACACAGCGAATACTGCGCAATGGAATTCACAAAAGGATTTAGTCAACTGCTAGAAAAGCTGACGACACTCAGATCTCAATAACTGTCAAAATTAATTTTTGTTTACGGTTTTGTTTTCTGAAACTAATTTGATAATCATATTCTATTAGTTCTCCTGATATAAAAAAAAATTCATCTCTCGAAGGTATTTTTCCGCATTTTTAATGTCATATTAATGTAAGTAATGTAATCGTGTAAAGAAAAAGTGAAAAAACAAAATTATTTTTCGCTTTTTGGCCTAAAAATAAAAAAAAAATGGTTTTTAAAAATTTCTTGCTGTGTGTGTCGTTGTCGTCGGCGTTTATTCTTGTTAGCACGATAACTCAACTAAATCGTGTCGCGAGTGATCGGGTTTTGACTGATTCTGATCGAGGACGTCTCCAGATGACGCCTATTGATTTTGAGGTGGATAGCACACACCACACCCTCCCTTGAATCTATTTGAGAATTTGCACGATAACTCAACTAAATCGGGATTTGACTAATTCTGATCGGGGATGTCTCCCAGACAACACCTATTGATTTTGAGGTGGATAGGACACACCCCATCCTGCCCATGGGTCATGAGAAAGCACGATGGCGGACTATTTGAGAAATTTGTTTTGTTAATACGATTACTCAACTAAATCGTGTCGGATCGATCGGGTTTAGACTGACTCTGATTAAGGACGTCTACTAAACGATATTTATTGATTTTGAGGTGGATAGGACACACCCCACCCTATCCATGGGTCATGAGAAAGCACAGCGCTGGACTATTTGAGAATTTTTTTTTGTTAACATGATAAATCAACTAAATCATGTCGGATCGATAGGGTTTTGACTGATTCGGATCGGGGACGTCTCCCAGACGACACCTATTGATTTTGAGGTAGATAGAACACACTCTACCATGTTCATGGGTCATAAGAAAGCACAAGTGGACAATTTGAGAAATTTGTTTGTTAGCACGATCACTCAATTAAATCGTGTCGAATCGATCGGGTTTCGACTGGTTCTGATTAGGGACGTCTACCAGACGACATCTATTGTCGTCTAGTAGAGATGTTCTACGTACGGAAAAGTTCATTTTAAGGTTTTAAAATTGTTTATTTAATGTATAATAAGCGAAATATAGTTGCGTATTTTTCAACATTTCTGTAGTAACAGTACACAAAGTAGTCTATAATGGTAAAACAACAAAAAAAGTTTGTCAGTTGAAACTATAGGGTTTGAATTGCGTGCCATTTGTGTTGTCAACGATACGGAGTTAATATTTAACGACTGTCATCTACAAACCATATGACGTCAATATAAAAGTGAGCGATCATTTACTTGATCGACATCGTTCACAATAATTGAATCTGCCAAGAGCCACCACGCGTCGGATTTTAAAGAAAGATCTGCATCTTCCAGCACATAAAGTTCAGTTGATACAACAATTAAAAGTTACGGACCATTTATAACGTGGTATATTTGTTAATTAGGTGTTACAAAAGAAAGAAGCTGATGCTGATTTTTGCAACAAAATTTTATTCAGCAATGAAGCACATTTCCATCTTGACAGATATGTCAGCGAACAAAATCATCGAATTTGTGATGCTGAAAATCCACATGCTGTTCACGAAAAAGAAATGCACCCACAAAGATGCACGGTTTGGTGTACATTTTGGAGTAGTGGAGTTATTGGGTTATACTTCTTTGAACATGAATCTGGTAATGCTATCATAGTAAATGGAGAACGCTGTCGTGACATGGTAAACAATTTCTATTTCCACCAAATTGATGATTTGGATTTGAACATGTGATTTCAGCAAGACGGTGCAACGAGTCATATGGCATGTGCAACGAGTCATATGGCACGTGCAACCATAACTCTATTGCATACCAAATTTCCTGATCATGTTTCGCGGAATGCTGATATGAATTGGCGTACAAGGTCAGGTGATTTAACACCACTGGACTAAAAATACAGTAATTGTTCTAAAACCACCAAGAAAGATGCAAAGCACACTGCACTGACGAGACCCAAGATAGAAAGGTCGAAACCGGTCTGCAGTTAACGATATCCTAAAATAGGTTACACTTTGCATCTTTCTTAGTGGTTTTAGAACAATCACTGTATTTTTAATGCTAACTCTGTTATACAAAAATACGACAAATTTTGTCATGTAATTCAGTGCTCGGCGTTTGGCATATAGCCAGGAGAATAGCTGTTTTGACCTAATTTATTTAGTCCTTATTATATAAGACATTTGCAGATGGGTTGGAGTATAAACTCCTTATTTCTGTAGTTTAAAAAATAAACCAACACATAAATGCAGAATATGTGTTTTATGCGACTATTTTACTTTTTTCAAATAGTCCACCATCGCTTTTTCTCATGACCCATGGACAGGGTGGGGTGTGTCCTATCCATTTCAAAATCAATAGATGTCGTCTGGTAGACGTCCCTAATCAGAATCAGTCAAAACCCGATGGATTCGACACGATTTAATTGAGTAATCGTGCTAATAAAAAAAAATTCTCAAGTAGTCAGTCATTGTACTTTTTCATGACCCATGTACATGGTAGAATGTGTTCTATCCACCTCAAAATGAATAGTTGTTGTCTGGAAGACGTCCCCAATCAGAATCAGTCAAAACCCGATCGATCCGACACGATTTAGTTGAGTTATCATGCTAACAAGAATAAATGCCTACGACAACGGCAGCAACAATAACACACACACACACACACACACACACACACACACACACACAGTAAAAACATTTTAAAACCCATTTTTTTTTGTTTTTAGGCCGAAAAACGAAAAATAAGCCCAAAAAAAATTTTTATTTTTTCACTTTGTCTTATCGATTACATTACTTTTCCGCTTATAGTGGAGTTCGGAAAAGTAAAAATGGAAAAAAAATAGTTTTTCGTTTATTTTTCGTTTTTCGGCCTAAAAATAAAAAAATGGTTTTTAAAAAATATCTGTGTGTGTGTCGTCGCCGGCATTAAAATTTCTTGTTAGCAGGATAACTCAACTAAATCGTGTCGGATCGCTCGGGCTTTGACAGATTCTGATCGGGAACGTCTCCCAAAGGACACCTATTGATTTTGAGGTGGATAGGACACACCCCACCCTGTCCATGGGTCATGAGAAAGCACGACGGTGGACTATTTGAGAAATTTTCTTGTTAATACGATAACTCAACTAAATTATGTCGAATCGATCGGGTTTTTATTGATTCTGATCGGGAACGTCTCCCAGACGACACCTATTGATTTTGAGGCGGATAGAACACACTCTACAATGTTCATGGGTCATTAGAAAACACAATGGTGGACTATTTGAAAAAATTCTTTGTTAGCACGATCACTCAATTAAATCGTGTCGGATCGATCGGGTTTCGACTGATTCTGATTAGGGACATGTACTAGATGACATCTATTGACTTTGAGGTGGATAGGACATACTCCACCCTGTTCATGGGTCATGAGAAAGCACGATGGTGCACTATTCGAAAAAAGTAAAACTGTCTCATAAAACACATATCCTGCATTTATGTGTTGGTTTATTTTTTCTCGGCCACTCAATTTCGAGATAGAGATGTTCTACGTGCAGAAGAGTCTATTTTAAGGTTTTAAAACTGTTTATTTTTTAAACACAATTTTACTTCAAATGATAACATCATCATCATCAACATAAAACCAACATCTGAATATCGCTCATACATTAATTGTAAGTAAAGGAAAGAATTATAGGGAATGTGTAGAACAAGAAATGTGCATCCAATTTAAAAGAACACTCGATTCCCCGGCGTCGATAAAACAAGGTAATTTATTATCATTATCCGTACTTTATATATGTAACAACCAACCAGTATTAACTAATTTGATTTACGCGTCGGTATTGCAAGAACGTTACCCATATTTTGCAATAAAGATCATATCGTCGAAATTTATGTACCCGACAATTATTATCATTTTAATTTTAAATCGACTGCAACGTAAAAATTGTATTCAATTCAATTCAAATATTATGAATTATGTGCAAATTAATATATTAATATTCATGCAAATTATAATGTGCCTTTAGTCAAACAAAGACCTTGAAGTACATAGCGGAAAAATGTACACATTAGCACTATTTGCGAACGAGATATTATCATGATCGCTGATCAGATATTATGGTAAATGATCAACAAACAGGCGGTGTTAACATTTAATTTATTAACGTTAGTTAGGCGGCGTCAGACCTGTTTGCAATAATAATTACTAACAGTTTCTGAGGTAAATATATTATTCATTTCGAATATTAATTAGTGTTCACACTGACTCTAGAGTAAGTTAACACTATTGCAATTTTTTGCCAACTCTGCTGTACACTGTAGTTATTAGAAAATAAGTAAATAAAGAACAAATTAATAGTCCACTAAGAGAAATGGTTGAAAAATGTGTAAAAAATGTATGAAAAATGTACAAATATTGGTTAATGTTTTAACTGAAGATATTTTGTTAATGAAATTTAAAAGGTGGTCAGCGATCTTAACAAACACTCACCCTCGATTTTTATTTCAAACTGCACCCGTACTTTTTCTTCTGAAAATGATTCTCCACCTCGTTCTCAACATCATCATCATGAGGTCATCAGTCCTAAGACTGGTTGGACGCTAACCTCCAGCTTCTCCTATCTTGTGCTAACCTACGCATTTCGCTAATTGTGCTACAACCTACATCCCTTACCTCTGCCTTTCTTCACTCCTATTTCTGCCTCCAAAATATCGCGGACTATTCCCCCATGTCTCAGCAAGTGGCCTACCATTCTATCTCTTCTCTTCTTTAAGTTTTTCCACATACTTCTTTTCTCGCCGACTTTCTCCAATACTTCTTCGTTTCTAACCCTATGAGTCCATGGTATTTTCATCATTCTTCGGTAACACCACATCTCAAAAGCTTCTAATTTCTTCCTACTTGCTTTCCCTACCGTCCAGGTTTCGCAACCGTATAGTGTCGTGCTCCATACACACGTTTTCAAAAATCTCTTCCTTGTTTCTACGTTTATTACCCCCGAGCATAAAAGTGCTTTCTTTTTGTTAAAAGTTCTGTTAAAAGTTCTCAACATAGTAGTATAATAATTATACTTAAATAAACATTAGTATTGTTATGTCCCAAAACCTTTTTTCTGTTCCGGTGTTCTATATTTTAAAGAATACCGAGATAAGTAACTAATAATTATTTTAAAATAAAAAAAATTGCTCTTCCCTATGAAGAATTGTACTTAAAATATTAAGTATGTTATACTTCTGTTTCTGAATGAAATGGGGTTTATTTTTAGTACAAAAAAAAAGAATTAGGGCAATTTGAAACAGTTGAGGGTGGTTTCTTAAGGGTTGGAAAAATCAAGAAGGTCTTAAGTCCACAATTAACAAAGTAATTTATACACGTTAGCCTCATCGTTTTATGTTTTGAAAAAACGAAGATATTGACTGTAAAAGGCATTCTGGGACAGCCTGTATATAGAAGTTATAATGAAACTCACTATTAAATTGTAAATGGTTTAGATTTAAGTGGTACCACAAAAGATGTGGAATATTATGGAACATTATTTCTAAAACAATTCATGACATTTTGTCGGAATGTCGATTTGCTAACGCCCTTAATAACCTTATTCCATGAACTTAAAGTAAAATAAATAAACAGTTTTAAAACCTTAAAACGGACCTTTCCGCACATAGAACATCTCTATCTTGACATTAAGTGGCCGAGAAAAAATAAACCAACACATAAATGCAAAACATGTGTTTTATGCGACAGTTTTACTTTTTTCAAATAGTCCATCATCGTGCTTTCTCATGACCCATGTACATTGTAGAGTGTGTTCTATCCACCTCAAAATCAATAGTTATCATCTGGGAGACGTCCCCGATCAGAATCAGTCAAAACCCAATCGATCCGACATGATTTAGTTGAATTATCGTACTAAAAAAAAAAAAAAATCTCAAATAGTCCACCATCCTACTTTCTTATGACCCATGAACAGGGTGGGGTGTGTCCTATCCACCCCAAAATCAATAGGTGTCGTCTGGTACACGTCCTCGATCAGAATCAGTCAAAACCCGATCGATCAGACACGATTTAGTTTCGTGCTAACAAAATAAAATTCTCAAATAATCCACCATCGTGCTTTCTCATGACCCATGGACAGGGTGGGGTGTGTCCTATTCATCTCAAAATCAATAGGTATCGTCTAGTAGACGTCCCCAATCAGAATCAGTCGAAACCTGATCGATCGAGTTATCGTGCTAACAAGAATAAATGCCGACGACAACGACACACACACACACAGCAAAAAATTTTTAAAACCCATTTTTTCTTTTGTTTTTAGACCGAAAAACGAAAAATAAACCCAAAAAAATTTTGTTTTTTCACTTTTTCTTTACACGATTACATTACTTTTCCGCGTATAGTGGAGTGCGGAAAAGTAAAATGGTGTCACGTGTGGAATATTAGAAAATTTATTTTCTCGAAATATGTATCTGACCACCAAAAATTAAAATCAGATTCTTATTTAGCATCTTCGGAAATAGGAGGGGGTAGCCAAATTTTTGTGAGGATCTGAGAGTTTCACACTTGAATAAATAATTACCGAAAGTTTATATTTGTTAAAATGAAAAATAATCGAAAGGCTGCTCCGAATAAAACAAATGATAACTGTCAATAACAAATCACACTTCACTTAATAATTTATTATTGCAATATTCAATTAAACATGGTATATCTCCACTTTTATTATATTATAAACAGACTTATACAATAGAATAGTTAAGAATAAAGTTCGCCAGTTGAAAAAACTGTTTCAGTTCAAAATGGACAATTTAATTACGCGATCTTTTTCACCTTGATAGTGGCAATTCTGATCATTACAGAAAAGCGGTAACTCTATGTAGATTTTTTTGCGTGGGAACACAAAATAAATGTATCCTTTAATTTACACTATAAACCTATATTCAGTATAATTTAATAAAGTCCGATAGCGCCAAGGAGACTTTGAATTAGTACATTAATATGTAAACGACATTTAAATGTCTTTTTTATGTTATGAAAATCAATACAAAATCTTTGCATACCTTCTCCTAATTACATAAACGAAACAGAATAATGAGAAATGTTTAGCATAGTCTACAAGGTGAGTAATACAGGATACAAATAAAAGAAGGAACGTTTATTTCGTAAAGAAAACCAGAAATTTGTACCCTAAGATAGTAGACATTTATGCTGAGATTGTTCTTATTGTCTGTTTAGTTTTAATATGGCATATGGCCCAATTTAAAAGTCCGTTTTTTGTAGCAAGCTATTGTGCATTTGAATTATGAATATTGTTACAAACATATTTTAAATAAAATGAAATGACAGTGTTACTTTCTGCATGTTAATAATTTAATATAAAGTTAAATAAATCAAGGTGTCATAGTTTTTAATATTATAAACATTCAAAATTAGGTTAATGTCATGTGATAATACATAAATTTATTCACTTATTGTATGTACTATGACAACTATATACTATATACAAGGTAAGTTTTTGGGGTTGTACATTAACTATAACAAGTTGTATTTTAACTACTTAATGCCTCCACCTAGTAAATGATTATAAGTACAGCTATTTTTAATACAATCATTATTAACGGAGTTAATCGAATTTTTGGTATTTAGAAATATTTGCACATTTTGGGAACCACCAATTTATCGGATCCAGTTCATGATATGCCACTGACGTAGAGCGCCCACTATTGCGAAATCTCCACATTACAGTTCCGCGCTTTGGCTGAAAAATTAATGGCCAAAATTTTACTACAAATGACGTGGAATAAAAGGAACCAAAAGATGGACTTACACTTTACATTAAAAACTCTGAAAACTATTTTTTATTTCTTACTCATTTCCGTTGTTTTATTTCTTACTTTCTGAAATTGTAAAATTTATCCAAAAAGTAACGAACACGTTCGAATGCCTTTAACATCCTGTATAATAATCTAGAGACTACTAGGTTTTCTTACATAAATTTTAAAATTATTAATTTACTTGAATATAATTTTCTATATATTGATTAGTTTTATTACATACGTGGTAATATAAATTGTACATTAAATTGAGTTATTTTTTTTTTTATTTCTTTTAGTCAGATATCCCTATCAATTATTCGGTCATTATTTTGTTATTTTCACTGTTTTGGACGAGTTATTAAAATGACATTTCTGTATGTCTTTATCCGGTTCCTATCATTTTCCGCGACCGACTTCATCAAAAACTATCCATCCATTCCAAATTTTAAATCAAAATCTTGTATGCTTCGTATTTTTTAAATAAATATATTATTCGGCATATAAATAGGAATATTATGCTTCTTTGTATCATTTTGAAGTATTTACAGCATACTTTAATGTTTTATTTAGTACTCATGCCTATATAGTAGAGTATAAGCCTTGACTAATAGCCATGACTCTTACTTAAAAATTGTTCTAATATTCATAACTAATTTGAGAAAATAAATATTATATTTTGTTTATTGATATAATATGCTACAGCAAGATATAAATTTCATAAAATATATTTAGATATTCAAAAATTTCAAGTAGAAAAAAAACTTTAATTGTAAACGCCTGTGTTGTCTCACCCTAATAGTTAATCTAGAATATTCCTAAAAGGCCGTGTGATTAGTATCATCATATGCACAAAGACGTCTTGATTTAAAAAAATCCAAATACATACAGGTTGTCACGCTTTAATCAGAGCTTAGCAGATAGCTAAAACAATTGCAAGAACTTGACAGAACTATAAAAATTTAATGTTGATAAGTTACGCCGTTAACTATTTATACCTTTTTCATATACATGGCGATCGAAAATTTTGTTGCAACTTTGGTATATTATTATTGTGTTCCAATTCATCTCAATTACGAGTAGGTTACGGCCAAACAAAATATCATCTTGTCCAATTTCAACGTTGGACTTTTCTTTTCCCATCGCACAAATTAAATTCGGTCTTTGTTAATTGTTTATTTAAATTTCGCAGTAGACGTAAACGGGGATCGTTCGGTTTGATTAAACGGAGCGTTAAACCGGGCATTATTTAATTCACCGGTGCACGGCATTTAATTAAAACGTTCCAGTCATTACAATTAAGCAAGCACAGCCGAGGTAATTATAAAGGTGTGCATTTTTTCATCCTGATGGCGTCGGGGTGTCGGTTTCTCATTTCTCTCATAGATGTTTAGTTTTTCTTTTATACACAATTCTATGTTCGTTTATTTCGTACCTGTATTCGTGAATGGTATAACAATAAATTCGACAACTTCAACTAATAATATGAGTATTTACTTTGGCCCTTGAAACCCTAGACTTAATCCACTTAAATTTGTTTAAGTTAATTTGTTATAGTTGCTTAACATTTGACTACTGACCCTCCTAACATATTTAAGAAATAAGAAACGCATACGGTAAAACATATGGAGCGGCAAAACGTATATATATATATATTAATATATGTAATATTTTGAATGACGATGCTGTAACGAAATAGATAAAATCATCGGTAAATTTTGGTAATATAATTTAGGTCTAAAATTTTTCAACGATATCAGAATTGCACATTTCTATTTCTGCGATGTTATGAACAACTGACGATAATACTATTGATAATACGGGGGTGGATCAAATATAAACGGGATCTTTGATTCTGAGCGTCTACGGTTGTTAGGACCGGGCCAGAGGTTCTAGTATGCTTGGGTGGGGTCATCACGAATGGGAAGAACATTACCCACTCTAACCAGTTCGTCAGTAGCGCTCACGATGTCGGAGCGAGAGGTGCACCCCGCTGTTGCGCAACACATTATTATAAAATTTCTTGTTCATGGAGGAATTTAAGCGATGAAAATTTTCCGTAGATTGACTGTACAGTTCAGGGACCAAATACTGTCAAGGAGTCGTGTGTTTGCTTGGCATAAAGAGTTCGAGGAAGGGCGAGAACGAAAATCAGGAACACGATCGTTGTTCTCGAACCAGAACTACGGACGAACACATTCGCGCGGTTCGAGACATTCTTGAAGAAGCTCGACGGGTGGCCGTATCCGAAACTTCAGAAAAGGTCGGAATAAATTATGGGAGCTTAAATCGTCGCAAGAGACGATACCAACCGATTGGAGAGGCAATCCTCCTTCACAACGCCAGCTCCCATACTGCAGCTCTAACGACCGAAAAACTGAAAGAAATGCACTGGACTCCACTTGAACATCCTCCCTACAGCCCGAACTTACCGCCCTGTGATTTTCATTTGTTTGGGCCGGCCGCTCAAAAAAGCTTTAGGAGAGCAACGATTTGAAAATGACCAGGGTATAGAGAGATTCGTGCGCAATTAGCTCCTGGTGCAACCAACTTCATTCTACGATATTGAGATAAAAAACTTTTCTCTTCGCTGGGAAAAATGTATATGTAACGCAGGAGACTATGTAGAAAAATAAAATATCATTTTTTCCTTTTGCTTTTCAAGCATAAAAAATATTTTTTTAGTAGTTCGTTTATATTTGATTCGCCCTCGTATTAAGCTTGCATTTCGAAGCATATTTTGTGACCTTCCTTAGAACCAGCTTGCGTTCATGTTTTATTACATATCCGTCCTTACAATTTCGCTAGTCATTACAATTAGTCATTACAATTTTCGTCTTTAAATGAATACTCCCGCTTTGGCCTCGCCCGCGGACATACAGATAATTTTCTCGAGAAAGTTGCCATACAACAATGTGCCAATTTACATTTTTTCCATGGTCGCGCAGGAGAAAATCCATCGCATCGTAACCACGTCTCTTGGTAAATTTCAAATCAATAGCCTATCGGCCTTTTATGGCATCACTATTTCCGTATGAAATATGAAATTGCGGATAATTAAGGCTCGTCCGGCGTCATTAAAGTATGCACCAAAGCGTCGCTTCCTTTGTACAAAACAACAATTAATTTCAGATGTCAGAGACGACAATGGAAACAACAGTAATTGTACAGTTATGGCGATACGATGGGCTCCCTGCCATTTTACTCCATGTAGGAAGCTGTTGTAATAATGTTAGAAATATTCGTTAGGGTTTTCATTTGATATACAGGGTGTCTCCCGATAACTTAGCGAGTATATATCTATAAAGTGGATGACGGTATGAAAGTAAAATTTGGTGAATCTAGGGTATTTAATATTAATTTACAACATAAAAAACTTTTCTCGTATCGCTGTCAATACGGGCCGCCGCGCCAACTCAGACAACACGTGCGCATTAAACTAAACAGAATCGTATTGGTTTACTTTAAATTGTTAATAAAACAGAACTTCCCATTTTACATGTATGTATATCTCTCAGACAACTGACAAATCTTGATGAATGACAAAGCTATTTAACCTAGTTTTGTATCTCTTGGTGGAATTAGCTGATGGAGGTAAAGTTTTTGGATCCATCTAGCTGCGCTTCCAGCCTCCATGGCTTCCTTTGGATGGGAGCACTCCCTACGTATTCATTCCTTAACATTCGACGTCAAGGAATGTTTCCAAGATGAATGGCTACGATAAGCTTAGTACCAGTTGATAGAATACAAAATTACATTCAGCTCCATCGGATTGGAGGTCTCACGGCTTGCCTGATACAAGTAGATTATCTGGTATCTAGTCTAAAATAGTCGTCCGGGAATTCACACAAGCAGTTGTGAAGAACATTACCATTGGTGAAAAACAAAACAGTATTTTTAACAAGTGCCATTCCTGATTCTAAATAAATAAAGAAAATATTTGACAATATATTTTTGGTAATACAATATGATATATCTAAAAATATTCTACGATATCCAGACTTCATAATAATATACACGAACGGGTCTAAGTTGGAGCAAGGAGTTGGAAGTGTTATTACTGTAGCAAATGGTTCTTATTCCTATAATAGTGCTATAGTGGACCAAATAAACAGTGCTATCTCAGGCGAACTCTATGCCATACAATTCGATTCTACGATTTGACAAACTACGAGCACAGGCTCATATCATAATACACTTGAGAGCAAAACAATCGACTCAGCAATATGCTTCAACTTTGAGAGCATATGTACTCTCTAGTACCATTTGAAGTAAAGTTCAATGAACTGTTTGAAAGTTTAAAAACAGTTGTTTTAAATGATACCACTTCGATTGGAATCGGACCTGTTCTGACAAAGTTATGAGCCGAACAACATGTGTAACACAAAACCTTGTTAATTGGAATGCGCATGCGCGACGATCATGACAGACATAGAGGGCGCTTGCAACCTGGTATTCATCTCCATTCGCTAATTTGAAGTTAACATATGCGTATGTGTTCGAAGGATTTACAAGAAAATGGATGCCACAGCTGCTGAAGCAGCCCAGGTAATTACATTGTTGAGAAAGGGTCTTAGTCAGAGAGCCGTGGCAAATCGACTGAATTTGAGTCAATTAGCTGTGTCAAGAGTGCATCGTCGGTACCGAGAAACCGGTAGCTACGGCCGCCGGTTAGGAGGCGATCGTAAACGCGTGATAATGAAGAGGGACGATCGATTTATTGTGTTAAGATCTCTCAGAAATCGACATTTGACTGGTGTTGACCTCACACAAGAGCTGAGGGAGGTCAGAGGTGTGGTCGCTAGCGCTTGGACAGTGAGACGAAGATTGAAGGTAGCCAAGTTGACCCCAAAAAAGGCAGCTACAGGTCCCAAACTGACTGCAGTCCAAAAGCAAAGACGACTGGAATTTGCTCGTGAACATCTCTTTTGGGACCACGGTCAATGAATTCAGATATTATTCACAGACGAGTCCAGAATGTGCCTGCATGGTAACGATAAGAGACGTCGGGTCTATAGAAGACCAGGAGAGCGATTTGCTCAATGCTGTATTCAAGAAACTGTCGCATATGGTAGTGGCTCTTGCATGTTCTGGGCGGGCATTTCCATGCACGGAAAAACTAAGTTGGTTTTCGTGCCCGGTGGAGGACGTGAAGGGGGATTAACAGCAGACCGCTATATCAGGGATATTCTGGAAGAACATGTTGTTCCGTATGCGGGATTTGTTGGTGCTAATTCATGATAATGCTCGCTGCCACACCGCGCGAGTGACCACTACCTACCTGGCTGACATCGGTATACGGAAAATGGACTGGCCTCCGATGAGCCCGGACTTGAATCCAATTGAACACGTTTGGGACGAACTTAAGCGAAGAGTTAGGGCAAGAAATCCTGCACCAGCATAGTGGAACTGAGAACTGCGTTGGTTGAAGAGTGGGAAGCTATCGCTCAAGACAGCATAAGAAGAGTTATCCGATCTATGCGTAATCGTTTAGAAAATGTTATTAGGAGAAGGGGTGGCAACACCAAGTATTGAAAAGAAAAAATTAAATGCATTTCAACTGAGGATTATATTCTTTCTTGTTTCTTATTCACCCTTTCCGTTTCAACTCTTTTATGTTACACATGTTATTCGGCTCATAACTTTGTCAGAACAGGTCCGATTCCAATCGAAGTGGTATCATTTGAAACAACTGTTTTTAAACTTTCAAACGGTTCATTGAACTTTACTTCAAATGGTACTGGAGGGGGTACATATTCTCTCAAAGTTGGAGCATGTTGCTGAATCGATTGTTTTGCTCTCAAGTGTAGTTCGGCCAGGCATAATTTTACAACTAGTATATTTAAATAACAGTAATAACACTCTCAAAACTATTTTATTAAAGAAAAATATTGGCAACAGAAACAAAGTATAAACTTTTAATTTAAATACGATAAAATATTACTACGTTATGATGTACCAATGATAAGAGTGTTAATAAATAAAAAAACATTAAGATTTGACGTTCAGAATAGTTCGACCAGTTGTTATATAGGCTAAACGTCTGTAGCGTTTTAAAAAGAAAATAGAATCTCAATTGTTGTCAAAATGAAACGGACATTATGATGTGTTTTGGGCGCGTCTGCTAAAATTTTCTAAAAATTACACACAAATAAACGCTCAATAAAGAAAATAGGATAGAAATTCTACGATATACAATTCTAAAACGACAGAAAATCAGTCGGTTACGGTGGGCCAGAGAACATAGGCTATATAACAATGGCACCAGGTAATTTGGAGTGACGAAACCAAATTTGAAACCGGTTTGGGTGATGCCAGAAAACGTGTGCAGAAAAAGAACCCCGCAGGAAACCTATCATCCAGACTATTTGGTTATGAAAATGAAGTTCCCTGCGTCTCTTATGATCTGGAGGTGTATGAATGGTGTGGACGTAGGAAAATTGTATTTCGTAGATGGACAGCAGAAAAATATAAACAATTTTTGACAGACACTTTATTGCCGTCAATACCAATATGTCAAGGCACTGACGTGCAGTACATTTTCAAGCAGGATGGTGCTGCCTGTCACACAGCAAAAACTCTCAAATCTTGATTTACAGAACATAGTGTCCCTGTTATGGAATGACCCTCTAGCAGTCCCGACCTCTCACCAATAGAAATATTGTGGCATAAAATGAAAAAACAGTTGTGCAAACATCCAGCCCGTTCAGTTAACGATCTATGCAGCAAATTGTAATAAACTTGGGGCAGCACGCTTCCTGAAGAGTGCGCTAAGCTGATAGATACAATGCCTGTCAGAATTAAAGCTGTTATTGTTAATAAAGCTGATGTAACACAGTTTTGATGAAACGGCCGAACTATCCTAAACCGCGAATCTTAACAATTATTTGTTAAGATTCGCGAAATGACAAGTTTTTTATTAACAAACTTGTCACTAACATAATACATCATAACGCAGTAATATTTCATCGTATTTAAGTTAAAATTTTATACATACTATGTTTATGTTACTAATATTTTTTCCTTGATAAAGTGGGAGTGTTTGAGGGTGTTATTATTTATTTAAATATATTAATTGTAAAATTCTGTCTGGCAGAACTATTATGAGCCTGGGCTCATATAGTTACTTCTTGGTTTCTACTGACTTTCTAACGTTGATTAAGGCCATACGAAAGTGTTGATCGAAAAATCCATTCATTCAATAAAGACTTTAGTTAATAAAGGATTGTAATTAACAATCCTTTGTAATCCTTCTTATATGCAAATAATAAATCATGTAAGAATCAAGGTTAATAAGTTGGCAAATAAAAATGCTCTTGAAGCATCTGGAAGACCAACAACTGATTCTAAACCTGTAAACCCCCAAGACCTTAAACGGTATATATGTCGTAGTCTCATGGTGAAATACGTCAATTCATGAAAAGCCTAGGCAGTACATGAACTGCCGGCATATTATGTAAATTATTAATGTTACACAATCTACCTAGGCATTTCATGAAACGCCGTGCTCGTCTCGGCACATGATGTTTCAAGTCGTACTGCACGATCTGCCGTAAATTAGATATCGACTGCTCGTGAAGTGACCAGCATTGCCCGGCAGATTGTGTTATATTACTTGTGCTTATTTGTTTTGTTTTGTTTAATGGAAACTATGGAAAGTAAGAGTGAAAAAGAACTGTTCGGTGAGCATTACAGAGAATACTACATAGCAAAGCCGAACAAACGACCGAGTACCATTAGTCAATTAAAGGAGGTGCGTATTTTTCTACATAGAGTGATATGTAGAAGACCGTTTAAAGCAGTTTTTGGGATTGACTCGAAGCAAGGTCTGGAATCAACAAATCTCCCTAAAAGTATTATTTCAACTATAACTACCGCAGAGGAGGTAGACAAATTGCAGAATGAAATAGAGAGCTCAACAATATGAAAATCAGCACGAAGAGCAGCAAGATGAAATGAATGAAAATAAATTAGGTGTTCAAGGACACACACTAATCCACGAAGTGACAGAAGAATCACCAGAATTCGATACTACTCAACGGTATGAAACAGAGCAGGGGGGGTTGCCAGAAGAGAATATGGTAATCCAACTGTCAAATGAAAATGACTTGATTGATTATGATAACAATCTTGTCGATACAGATGATGTACAAATTGAAATTGAGGCTATTGAGTTCGGCAATTGTGCAAAAAATAATACAGATAACTGTATTATTTGTGAAAACAATATAACAGATGACGTGAGTAGGTGCGATATTTGTAAAATGCCGGTACATTTAAATTGTACTAACGGGAAAAACATGTGCAATTTTTGTAGCTCTGAAGAAACTATAAATACTCAGCAGGAAGAAAGCTTTGTGGGACAAAAACGTCAAGCAGAACAGATGATTGCGACTACGAAAAAAATGTTACCAAACATAAACATCAGGGACTGTATCTTAGTTAATGTTGATAAAGTTGATCGCAGTCCAGGAGATCCACCAAATCTTATTTCAGTAGTTACGGATATTAAAAACGGCGTATACCAGGTTGCTACTGTTCGCGGTATTATCAAATCGTCGTTCAATAGACCTGACCTTAAAAAAGCAACATCAAACTTTGTTAACTTTAATCAGGTAAATAAATCTAAATTTATGTCAATTAGAGAAGCCGTTTTCTTCGAATCTTTGTTTAACGGGCAGGGGTATGTAAAATGTTCATGCCGACCCTCTAAGGTGCAATGTAAGACCAATGGATACAAATGTCTTAAAGCAAAACTGCAATGCAATTCCAGATGTCACAAAAGTGGCCCGTGTGCCAATAAGTGAAAAAAAAATTCTGTATATATAGGTAGCTAGTTTATTTTTTATTGTTCTGTTTTGTTGTTTGTTTGTTGTTTTGTTATTGCAAGTTTGAAGATTATTTTTATTTTTTTAAAGAGAATTTAATTTTTTAGTTGTAAAATATATGTATTTTACCTGTATTATTATTTTTATTTTTTTAAAGAGAATTTTACTTTTTAGTTGTAAAATATATGGATTTTACCTGTATTATTATTTTATTTCATCCATATAGATAGACGATAAATCAGAGAACACAATCTGCCAGCCATCGTGGTCACTTCACGACAGTCGATATCTAATTTACGGCAGATCGTGTAGTACGACTTGAAACATCATGTGCCGAGACGAGCACGGCGTTTCATGAAATGCCTAGGCAGATTGTGTAACATTAAGAATTTACATAATATGCCGGCAGTTCATGTACTGCCTAGGCTTTTCATGAATTGACGTATTTCACCATGAGACTACGACATATACATTTTACAATGGAAGAAGCTTGACAAGAAGTAGAGAATAACACAGACGTTAAACCAATACTTGTTTGTTGTACAAAACCTAGTGCTGATAAGCGGGGTCTGCCCTATGAGTCATCAAGAAGGGATTAAGTCGAATTATATAGTGTGCGACTAGAGCATATTCACTTAACTTCGATCCACTTACTCCACGGGGAGAGGCCCTCAATATTCCAAACATGCAGAGTTTCAGTAATAACAAATAAATATATAAATTTAGTAATTTTAAAATAATTTAAAAACTTTAGAAAATAGAACTGGGTCCAAAGGACTAATAAACTTGAGAAGACAGATATATTATTTTATTTAGTAATAAAACAAATATAAATTTAGTAATTTTAAAGTAATTTAGAAAACTTTAGAAAATAAAACAGCATCCAAAGGGCTCATAAACTTAAGAAGGCAGAAATATTATTTTTTGCTCTTTTACCCGGGGAAACATTAAGTAGGTGTATTTTTAAATTTGTGGTATATTAAACCACATACTACATAAGAAAGTTTGTATTTCGTTCATCATCGTTAGAATTCGCAACCGCTCGATTCCTCATATTGTCACTAGATGTACGAGAATAGCGCGAATACATATATGTTAAGACTTCTATTAGTTTATGGCAGTGGATTTATTAGGGTCACAGTAAATAGTTTCGCTCTCTTAAAAATGTACTTATTATGAGAACGGTCGGCTGTATTTATTTCGGAATCCTTTCTCACTGTACGGAACTATGTTGAATTTTAACTTTCCTTAATTTAGTATTTTTTAATAACAGCCTGTTCTAGCATATTCGATGGTCAAAAAGTGACACAAAAGCTACCCCCATCGCGTCACAACAGATGTTAGAGACAGGCTATAAATCAGAAAACCAACAGCCATGCATTGCTATATCCACTGCCTAATACGCAACTAAGGCATTAATCAGTTATAATCATTATACAGAACGTTTTCTTTAAAGTGTTCATACCGTTGTTGCTTAGTTTTAATAAATCTATGTATTGAAGTAAACACCACTGTTTGTTTCACAACCCTTAAGGCAACAACAACAGATGTGGTACAACAGTACGCCCTAGTGATACGAAACAAGATCACAATCAAAAACAATATATGAATTTAAAATATAACGCGATACATTTATTGATAAATGTTATTTGTTAATATGTGTCATTTTGTTAATAAAATCTTAACAAATTCAATTTAATGAACGTAAACTATTATACTAAGACTAATTCATAAAGTAATGTGCTATTATTATAAGGAGCGTTTTAAAAAATTTAACCGGACCTCAAACCGGTGACTATTTAATACTTAAAGGGTGTGGTTACGTCATACCATTGTAGTTACCGTCATCTCGCGTCATTAGTGCCATTTTCTTGTTTTGACATCTGATAAAGGTTTTTATCTCACAACAATACAAGTTTCATACAACAACATCGTTTTTAATAGTCGAATTTTGTGGCTGGAAACTACAATTTGCGGACAGCATTGATTCTCTGTTACCATTTGAAGAAAACTGCTACAGAATCGCATCGAATACTTGTCGAAGTCTACGGTGAGCATGCTCTTAGGAAATCACAGTGCTTTGAGTAGTTTAAAATATTCTAAAGTGGCAATTTTGACGTGAGAAACAAAGAACGTGGAAGATCACCGAAAAAGTTTGAAGATAGCGAATTATAAGCATTGTTGGATGACGCTCAAACGCAACAAGAACTCGCGGATCAATTAAATGTGACACGAGAAGCCGTCTCCATACGCTTGAAAGCCATGGGAAAGATCCAGAAGATGGGAAAATGGGTTCCACATAAACTGAATCAAAGACAGCAGGAAAACGGAAAAAACATTTGCGAAATGCTGCTCGCCAGGTACAAAAAAAGTTATTTCTCCATCTAATTGTGTCTGGGGATGAAAAGTGGATATATTTTGAGAATCCCAAGCGTAAAAGATCATGCGAACTCCAGACGAACCATCGACATCGACTGCAAGGCCAAATGCTACGGATAGAAGTCAATGCTCTGTGTTTGGTGGGAGATCAGAAGGGTGTGATCTATTATGAGTTGCTAAAACCTGGCCAAACCGTTAATACTGACCGCTACCGACAACAAATGATCGATTTGAATCAAGTTTTGCGTGAAAAACGGCCGGAATATCAAAAAAGGCAATACGAAGTGATTTTGCTTCATGATAATGCACCATCACATACAGCAAAACCAGTCAAGGAAACGATTTAGGCATTTAGTTGAGAAATATTTTTGCATGCGGCTTACTCACCAGACTTGGCTCCGTCCGATTACTACTTATTTGCATCGATGGGACACGCACTTGCTGAGTAGGTCTTCACTTTTTACGAAAATAGACGAAAATGGTTCGAAGTCTGGTTTGCCTCAAAAGAGCAAAATTTTTTTGGCATAGAATCCACAAATTGTCAGAGAGATGGGTAAAATGTATAGTTAGCAATGGGCAATACTTCGAATAAAATATTCTTATCATTTCCATACAATAAACGTGTATTTTCTATACAAAAAATTCCTTCTTCATATTTACATACCTGGTACATACATATTTGGAAAAAATATTTTTCCAATAAAGTTGAATTGGAAAATGTTAATATCGATTGAAGCAACCCACTCAGTATAACTGTTGAACAAAAGCGTCCACTTTTCCGCACCATTTCGATGTGGAACATATCGTGTAACGCGAATTTTACTTTAGTTGATAACGGCTGTATCAAATCCGGACCACGTCGATAATCATTTTGGATCATTTGAGCTCTGCGAGCCATAGCAAGTTTACCAACGTATTTTACTCACTTAGTAACCGTATCCTATGATAAACATTAAAGGGCGGTTTAATTAACAAACCGCGATCAGCTCTGCTGCGTTGCCAAATATTTACTCTGGGGGTTTGTATAATCGCCCTTAATAATTGATATCGATATTTTGGGTCAGTGGGCATGGAGTCTCGACTCGGTCAGCTTATTCCTGCTTTATCACTAATTGACTTTTAGTACGAAATAAGTTTAAGTTGGCTATATCTTATACCAACTGGCGTAATAGGACCATTGTACTTGTACCAGAAGTGTCAGAACACTAAATAATAAATTAGAAGGTTGTAGTTTCTTCCACATTCATAATTAATTGGACCTCATTAGCCTCGTTCTTGTTTTTTCCAACCATATCCTGAGCGATATGGTTGGATTCAAATACAGATATTTGACACAATTTTAGTGTTCTTTTTGTTTTACTAGTAAAGCTCGAGATACTGTTACTTTCGAGAGAATACCACAACTGAAAGTTTGAAAAATTTGACAGTGTAATACGGAAAAATCCAGATTTCGCCAAAATACAACATATTTATGGTAACAGTGCTGATATAGCCCCATTATATAATTTCAAAAACCATTTTAATTATCGAATGATCGTTTTATTTAAATAAGATCTATATATGATTTCATTTAGAGCAAACACCTTCACACAAGGCAGCATCCACCTACGAAAAATCACATCCATCGGTCCAACTACAACGAAAATCTTCCAGAGAATTTTATGAAACCACGTTTATCAGCCAGAGGACTTAAATTTTCCGTCAAAATACCGTTCAGGAAAAAACGTCATAGTCAAAATCAGACCTTCTAATCAACCTTCAAAAGCCCATTCCCAGTCCAATAGACCCCAAAGGTACTCAAAAACTAACAGAAATTGTATAAAAAGTAACAGCATGCTTCAGGGGCCATAGCGAGAAGTATAATTATGGGCGACTCGGTGGTTTTTGTGAATGGTTTTGAATGAATGGTGGGAGTTTGTCAGTTGAATTAAGTGAATTGAGAGTGAGTTGAATTGAGTGAATTTTAGTCAGTTGAAGTCAGGTGGTGCTTAGTCATCTCCAGAGGAGTGCAGTGATCAGTGTTAGTGACTCCTAGTGCGAGAAGTGACACAAACGCGGACACAGTGACTCGCAGTCGCAAAAACTAGCAAAGACAGAGACACTTCGCCGTGGTCGTGAATGCCACTGGTATTACCAGTTCCCAGGACACAGACAGTGCATCCACATATTCCCATGCTGTAGGGCGTCTTCCGTGACGTTCTAACACACGTCAAATCCTTTATAACGGATTCAAGTTTGTGTATTGCCTCTAAGCTATTGTAATTATCATATTTGGAAATATGATAATTACAATAGCCAAAATGAAAGGCCGGCGCAACTGGCCGGCGCAACTAGCCAGCGCGATGAGCTCGATCCGATCGAAACTTGCCGCGCTACTGATAAGACAACCAAGTATATTTAATATAACAACTCTATTATAACACATGTGGAGTATTTAGAATTGAATATGGATTGAGCAATTTAACATCCTGGTAGATAAAAATAGCACTAGTTTATGTAGTCATTTTTCTGTTCGCCACGTAAGACAAGGGTGTGAGCCGACAGTAGGGATAATTTTAAATAACATTTTATCAACGGTAGGAAGGGCGGGCAAAACGGATATACGAGGCATAAAGGATCATTACAAAATATTCTTAGAGGATAATTTGTCACTATTGGCAACATTGTCAGGGTATTCAGCGCCATTTGTCGACAAAATTCATGTTGCTTCGAGGGTCATCATCAATTAAAGGTAAACATACTAATATCTTGTGTTTTAACTAATTTAAAATACTAAAATAGGCTATAGGTGAAGTAGTTGTAGTAGGTTTTATAATTGCATGATATTATTAATAGATACACGCTTGGTTTCACTAGGATTTCAGCTATAATTTAGACACTAAAAAAAGTTAGGTTATGTAAACTTAAAGTAAACCGCGTTAAATTTTAAATGTAAATAAGTTCCATTCTGGGCAAAACGGATCGGGCAAAAGCAATCAAGATCCTTTTTGCCCGAATTATATGATCCGTTTTGCCCGATAGAAAGTTTATAGAACTGTTTCTTTAACAGATGGTGTTCAATTATAAAAGAACGACACAAAGGGGTCTTGGATGGGACGAAGAAAAACTGTCATCCGCTTTGAGAGCAATAGAAAACAAAGAAATTAGCTTACGCCAAACTAGCACAACTTTTAACATACCATTTACGACCTTACAACGTCACAGTAAATCTGGCAAAACAAAACAAAAATTGGGAAGGTTTAGACAAATATTTACAGAGGAGGAAGAAATGGAATTATTTAACCACATTAAGGACTTGGATGCTAGATTTTATGGCTTAACAAAGAGACGGCTCTGTGAGTTAGTATACCAGTACGCGGAAAAGAATAATATTACTCATCCGTTCAGAAATGGCTTTGCAGGCTGCCAATGGTACCGGAATTTTATGTAGAGACACCCGGATTTGAGTTTGCGCACACCTGAACCGACAAGCATTGCGCGAGCAAGGGGCTTTAATAAAATTCAGGTGGGCAGATTTTTTGATAATTTGAAGGCAGTACAAAAAACACAATATTTCTATAGATAACATCTACAACGTAGATGAAACTGGTATACAGACCTCCAGTAAAAGGCCTCCAAAAGTGCTGTCACTATTCCAGCGAAAGGGGAACACTAATAACCGCTTTATTTTGTTGCACGGCTACTGGCACATTTATTCCCCCTGCCTTAGTATTCCCAAAAAAAAGAAGAACCCTAGATATTTGCTCCGGGTACATTACAGTTGGTGACTGACAGCGGCTGGATCACCGCAGAGACTTTCTTAGAGTGGTTGCAACTTTTCGTAGCAAGTGTTCGACCTAGTGAGGAGCAAAAATGCTTATTAATTCTAGACAATCATACTTCACACCGAAGTCTGAATGTGTTGGAATATGCCAGTCGCAATCATGTCGTAACTTTGTCAGTACCACCTCATACTACACATAAATTACAACCCCTGGATGTCTCCGTGTACGGACCTTTTGGTGATTATTTTCAGTCCTCTACCGATAAATGGCAAAAGACACATCCAGGGTTGCATGTTACATTTTATGATATAGGTTCAATCTTTTGCGAAGCATATTTAAAGTCAGCTACACCAAACAACGCCATTAAGGGCTTCGAGAAAACAGGCATTTCTAGCTGCAACATTGATGTGTTTGATGAAGTTAAATTTTTACCCTCCATGGTGACTGATAATTCCATTAGTGAAGATGTGACCACTAGAACCACCACATTGATATAAATTCACTGGGAACTTCTTCTGATTATTCCATAAATCGACCAGAGCAAAGAACACCTCCTTCCGTACCCACTGAAAACATTTGTTTGTCTGAAGGACATAATCCAAAACTCGATAGTCCTCAAGAAATGGTTTCTTTAAGAACCTCCAATACACAAATATGCCAACCTATGAGTTCTGCAAAGAAAATAAAAATTATCGATATACATATTTGACCGAAATGCGATCGCGATCCTTCGCAATGCAAAAGAAAAACTCAGAAATCAGAAATCCTCCCATCAACTCCTGTGAAGGAAAAAATAAAAGCTTCTACTAAAAATAAAGTCAATTTGAAGGCACAAAACACAGTCAAAAAAATATTGGCGAGGAAAACGAAAAGTTGAAAAAGACCTAGAACCCCCTAAAATGCCAGGACCGCCATCCCCTGGAAAAACTTGTCCTGAAGAGCAGTCAGTAGAGTGTGTTTTATGTGGAGATACTTTTGGTAACTCCCAACCTGGCGAGAATTGGGTTCAGTGCAATTTCTGCAGCGGATGGGCACATGCTCTCTTCTCGGACTATAAAACGGGAGTTTATATTTGCGACTATTGCAAGGCTGATGTACTTAGTAAGAGAAAATAAGTAGATTTGTATTTTAAAAATATGTTTTAATACACACTTACCTACCTTATATTATTCTAAATGATGTTTATTTACATTAGAATAGGTAGGCAGAAGCTGTTTTGTATTTTTTAATATGATACTTTCATAGGCTGTTCATAATAAAAAAAATATAAAAAGGTTTTTCGTGTATTATTCTTATTTCCGCGACTTATATATGATTCTTTTTGCCCGACTTGGTGATCCGTTTTACTCATATGGGTCGGGCAAAAGGAATCGAAGGCATTCTTCCATTTTCATTAAAATATCTTTTTCTTTATTGCGAAATTATTCAAAAAGTATTTTTGATATTATACTTAGACTGTTAATAGATATCATAGTCTTTGTTATTTATATAAATTCCAAAAATTGGCTTCAGAAAGCGACCTCAAACTAAAGTGATCCTTGCTGCCTGCCTTTCCCCTAATAGGTTATCAAACCTGTTTTAAAAATACCATGAAACGAAACAACAAAAGAAGATAACGCATCAGTTACTTTGTATTATGCGGGGTAGAGAGTGGAATTCTCTGTTTTATTACAGAGACGTAAATTTCAATGGACACATCGGAAATAAAACGTCATCTTATACAATCGAGAATTGTCTCCCTATAAAATGACATCGAATCATCCAAACATGAAATAAACCTCAAACACAGAATAACACAATATACAAACTGTCACAATGTATATAACGGGTAAACGAGCTCATATCAAAGGGAATATCTCATATAAATGGCACGTTTGAAACGGGAAATTGCAGGATATATGTTTCGATATTTTGCCCTAATAAAAATATTATCCGAACTGTAACTGACATCCATAAGTTTAGTTAGTAGGAAGTAGGAATTTTTAGTAAACCAAATATAAGAACAATATGTATATACATTGTTCCAGATTCAGCTTTTAAATAGAATTAAATTGAACACACTATATAGATGTGACGTCTATAAGTTACAGTGGCATTTTTATACCTACGTAAGTTAAATTAAATAAAATTGCAACGGATTTTTCTCATCAATGCAAGCTTAGCTTCTCATTTTGTATAAAATATATGATTTAGATACACATATAAGAGGAACATTATCGTTACTATGCCGAAAAAGAGAGGAGCCGACAAATGTGAGTACTTTAGAACAATTAGCCTAACTTCCCACGCGTCAAAAATCTTAACCAGAATAGTGCAGAAGAGGATGGAAAATAGAGCGGAGGAAATACTAGGAGGAGATCAATTTGGATTTAGGCGAAATAGGGGAACTCGCGAAGCTATTCTGGCGCTAAGAGTAATGTTAGAGAAAACAATAGAAAAGGAAAGAACGCTTATATAGGATTTGTAGATTTAGAAAAAGCTTTTGATAATGTAAGATGGGAAAAAATGTTCGAGATACTAAAGAGCGCGGGAATGAAGTATAGAGATAGGAGAGTAGTACATAATATATACAAAGAGCAAACTGCTGTTATAGAAGTAGAAGGGGAAAGAAGGGAAGTAGGTATTAGAAAAGGAGTAAGACAAGGATGTACATTATCACCACAAATTTTTAATCTGTACATCAGAGAGGCGATTAATGTGGTAAAAGATAGAGTGGATTTCGGGATTAAAGTACAGGGACAGAAACTAAAAATGCTGAGATTCGCGGATGATATAGCAGTATTAGCATCTAGTAAAGAGGAATTAGAATCAGCGTTGAACGAAATGGAGGCAGTGTTGACAGAGGAATACGGAATGAGGGTGAATAAAAACAAAACTAAAGTGTTAGTGTACAGAGGGCGTGAGAACAGAGCAAAAACGAAAGTACAAATTAATAATGAAAGATTGGAGGAAGTTAAAGACTTCACATATTTAGGAAGTAAAATAAATTGGGATGTAAGAAGCCATAAAGATATAAAACAAAGAATAGCGCAGGGTCGAGTAGCTTTTAACAAAAAAAAAGCACTTTTATGCTCGGGGATAATAAACTTAGAAACAAGGAAGACATTTTTGAAAACGTATGTATGGAGCACGGCACTATACGGTTGCGAATCCTAGACGGTAGGGGAAGCAAGTAGGAAGAAATTAGAAGCTTTTGAGATGTGGTGTTACCGAAGAATGATGAAAATACCGTGGACTGATAGGGTTAGAAACGAAGAAGTATTAGAGAAAGTCGGCGAGAAAAGAAGTATATGGAAAAACATAAAGAACAGAAGAGTAGGCCACTTGCTGAGACATGGGGGAATAGTCCGCGATATTTTGGAGGCAGAAATAGGAGTGAAGAAAGGCAGAGGTAGGCCTAAATTAGACTACTGCTCGCAAATAGTGAGGGATGTAGGTTGTAGCACAATTAGCGAAATGCGTAGGTTAGCACAAGATAGGAGAAGCTGGAGATTAGCGTCCAACCAGTCTTAGGACTGATGACCTCATGAAGATGATGATACACATATAGGGTGTTCTAGTTGAAACTATAGGATTTCAATTGCGCGCCATTTGTTCTGTCAAAAATAAGGCGTCAATATCTAACGACTGTCATCTACAAACCATACGTCAACATGCCACAATTAACAGTTCCAACAACGAATCATTTGTGTACAACTGTTTTATGAAAATAGCCGATTTTTTACAGTTGCATTAAGAAAATGCGTAACAGTTCGTAACTTAATCAAGAAATTTTAAGAGACGGGTTCTGGCATTGATAAGGCAACACCAATGCATCCTTGTCGTGGTCGGTCAGATGAAAATATTGTTACAGTGAAAATAAGTGTACGGAAATACCCAAACACATCAATTGGTGAACAACGTCGTGCACAACAATTGAATTTGTCAAAGGCCGCCACGCATCGGATTTTAACTCAATACTAAAGCTTTTACAGTGTGATTTTTCTTCGTCAGTATATACACTTCAACAATCAAAGCTACCAGGTATGTAAATATGAAACAGGAATGTTTTGTATAGAAAATACATATTTATTGCATGAAAATGATATTTTATTCGAAGTATTGCCCATTAAGAGCCATACATTTTCCCCATCTCCCTGACAATTTATTCTTTGAAAAAATTCTTGCTCTTTTGAGGCAACACAGTCATCGAGCCATTTTCGTACATTTTCGTAAGAAGTGAAGCCCTACTCAGCAAGTGCGCGTCCCATCGATGCAAATAAGTAGTAATCGGATGGAGCCAAGTCTGGTAAGTAAGCCGCATGCGAAAATTTTTCCCAACTAAACGCCTTAATCATTTCCTTGACCGATTTTACTATGTGTGATAGCGCATTATCATGAAGCAAATTCACTGTGTGTTGCCTTTTTTGATATGCTGGTCGTTTTTCACGCAAAGCTTGATTTAAATCGATCATTTGTTATCGGCAGCGTTCAGTATTAACGGTTTGGCTGGGTTTCAGCAGTTCATCATAGATCACACCCTTCTGATCCCACCAAACACAGACACATTGTCTTCCGTCAATAGCGATTTGGCCTTGCAGTCGATGTCGATGGTTCGCCTGGAGTTACCCATGATCTTTTACGCTTAGGATTCTCGAAATATATCCACTTTTCAACCAGTCACAATTCGATTGAGAAATGACTTTCTCTTATACCTGGCGAGCAGTATTTCGCAAATGGTTTTTGATTTTCCTGCTGTCTTTCATTCAGTTCATGCGGAACCCATTTTCCCATCTTCTGGATCTTTCCCATGGCTTTCAAACGTATTGAAACGGCTTTTCGTGTCACATTTAATTGATCCGCGAGTTCTTGTTGCGTTTGAGCGTCATTCTGATCCAACAATGCTTGCAATTCGCTATCTTCAAACTTTTTCGGTGGTCTTCCACGTTCTTCGTTTCTCACGTTAAAATTGCCACTTTTTATCCACTCAAAGCACTGTGATTTACCAAGAGCATGCTCACCATAGGCTTCGACAAGCATTCGATGCGATTCTGCAGCACGTTTTTTTCAAATAGTAACAGAAAATCAATGCTGTCCGCAAATCGCAGTCTCCAGGCCAGGCACAAAATTCTACATGTTCAACGCTATTCAAAACGATGTTGTTGTATGAAACTTGTATTGTTGTGAGATAAAAAAACTATCAGATGTCAGAACAAGAAAAATGGCGCCAATGACGCGGTGTGACGGTAACTACATTAGCAGCTAGGCCATCTATGGGCAAACTCCGGTTTCATATTTACATACCTGGTAAATGCATTTAAATAATTTATGTGTATACGTACCTTATATGTTCTCGTATTAATGTTGTACGCTACTGAGACGCCCCCGAAATGTATACTTAGGCCTAATAATAACTGAATCTCGCAAAATGAACAAATTTATTAACTTAGCCAAATATCACAAGACAAGTAAATACGAAACATTCAGACGCGATTCATTTGTTCCGTAATATCGCACAGACAGCCTCGCGAGGTATTAATTTGCTCTCCCGAAACGCGTTACATATTTGTCCGTATCATTTACATATCATATACATCTACATTTATTTGCGTACGGGTGGAATATAAATTTCTTACGTACATATGTACATTCCGAGCCGATGGTGGTTTTCGATCGCTACCGACAGGCAAATCCGTCCGAAATGAATGGGAGGCGATCATTCTGCGGCTAGCGGATATCCCGGATGTTCGCAATTTGATAGAAAATATTTATTCTGCAAAGTGTGACAACGCGATTGAACTATATTACTTCAGTAGGATTATAAAAAATGGCGCAGTTTTGATAAACTGTGACATCAAGTAGTCCATGATCATCCACTCCATAAATTAAAGTCTGAGACTGAATACTGGAAAAATTACAAAGGTTAAATCACTCTATCGTAGATCATTTCTGATCTATTTTTAACCGGCTGCTAAGACGTTACACCCAATATGTTTTGGATCAACTAAAAAGCCTAAACAGTTTTTCGGCTTTTCAGTTATTACCTTTCATTAGCATGCAGGTAACAAAAATAAAACTATTTCTGATACCTTGGCCCTGTATTGCTTTATTATTAATTAACTTTAATCTCATATGATGATTCCACTCGTGCTTTGGCTGATGATGATATATTTGTTGATGACACTTTTATTGTAAAAGAATCAAAATTATGTCATGTTATGAGTCCACTTTTTTTACCGTACAACTGCTGGTGTAAGATGAACAAGTAACTAGTAGAGTCTCTTGATATATTTGTTAGATACATATATGTATATATGTATTAGATACATATATTTTAGGATCATACACTATTGAAAATCTACCATAGTAAAACTACAACTTTTCATGATGTAAAATTTCACCATTTCTGGTATACAAGTTAACACCAGTGTAATTGGTACAAATTTACACCACTATAATTTAAAACTTTTATACATTTGGGTATAAAACTTTTAGTACACTTTATTTCACGTGGGATATATTATAAGTCTTGCCTGGTAACTGTTCTAGACTTTATGTTGATACTGTTGA
The DNA here is from genome assembly GCA_037954035.1 of Rosalia funebris. Classification (NCBI taxonomy): domain Eukaryota; kingdom Metazoa; phylum Arthropoda; class Insecta; order Coleoptera; family Cerambycidae; genus Rosalia; species Rosalia funebris. The sequence goes on from JAZFAV010000015.1 coordinate 42,603,023, forward strand.
AACGTACTATAAGGCAATATAGCTATTTGTAGTTTATAATTAATCAACGTATATCCAAAGGTTGTTACGTATCTCAAGACACACAACTAAACAATTAATTATGTTAGCTAAGTTTATCAAAGCTTTTTTGCTAAGATGACTCACTAACGCGTTGAATTTTATGATCCGTATGAGTCGCTGGATGAGTTCACCGAATAGATATTATGCGTATGTACCTAACCTATTTGTGTTTCGCGACAAAAAGTAAACAAGGTAATACAAATGCATATTTGGTATCTGTCATTTCTTATTTATTGAAAGAGTCTCCCCAAAAAAACTTAATTTTACTTTGATGAATTTGATTCCAAACTGTATAACCTGCTGTATAGTAAAACATAATTTTTATATATATTTAATATATAACGAACTTCGTATATCGCACAAAATTAAATTATATTGATAAAATAAAACGAGACAGGTATAATTTTCCATTTTCGTGTGAAAATTTTAATTACATCAATTTCGAGACAATATAGAAAGCGGGAAATTTTCTTTTAAGAAAGGGAAGGGTGTCGAGGGGTGGAAAAAACCTCAAGAACAATATTTAAGAAAAAAACTTAACTCGACTATTACACCGCCAGTTGATACACATACTATAAACGTCGACCGTAATAAATCAATGTTCATTAACCTTGGTCGAATACAGTTTAAGCTGGAGTAATACTTTTAAGCCACCCTTCATAAATAACACTACGGCAATATAACGTAAGACCCACTGGCTCTAAACTAAACGCAATAATTTAATGAGTAGCGTGTTAAAACGGATGCTGCTTAAATTAATCATTATAAACTTTAAACTTAGAATTTCCAGATGGTAAGTTTTATAAACTATCGTGAGATGGAGTTTTGTTTGTACTCGAATCCATCTGTAAATTCTTTAAACATTAAGGATAAAACAAATTAAGCCAAAATAGCTATTCCCCCGGCTATATGCCGTCGACGGGCGTTGAATTACGTGGCGAAACTTGCCGTATTTTTGTTCTAACATAGAATAAAAATACAATGATTTGGATTGCTCGAAAATTACAAGGAAGAAGCAAAGCGTCCTCTGTCTCAGGATAAAACCACCGAGAGATGGTTGGCATCATGGCCGAGCGCATGGTTTACGTTCTACAGTTCTACTGCTGTAGAACGTGACGGTGTCTATGAGATGTGAAGCCTCGTTTATCAAAGGCATACTCGCTTACACTACTGACGAGACTCAAGATAGATCGAAACCGGTCTGTAGTTAGCGGTATCCGAAGATAGAAGACGTTTTGCATCTTCCTTGTGATTTTCGAGCAATCCAAATCATTGTATTTTTAGTTCTACGTTAGAACAAAAGCTGGAGTAAAATTTTTGAAACTTACTGGCGACATTCATAAGAAAACGAAACTTTATACAGATAAAAATAATTTGGGTATTGCAGAATGAAGCAACACTGCTATTGTGTTAAATTTAATGAAGGATTGCCTTGCTTAAGGTTGTACATTGATAGCAATAACTTGGAATTGGCATATTAGTAAAAAGGGAAAGAAGTACAGTTGCTACATTGAGAAATTTGTAAATGCGTGGAAAACAAAATCTTACATGAAAAAGAAAATGGAAAATGAGAGGGAAAATGAATGCTGATGATATCGTTGCTATCTGAATGGGGCAAAAGGCCGGTAAGACCCCTTAGTAAACGCTTATAATCTATATTTACTAAACGGCTGTTTTCGCGTGTGTCACGAAATTTTTAGGTCGATGTACGAAATGCTTTTCGTTCGAATTTCGGCATTCTTGCAACAAAACAACGTGGTAACTTTTGTTTTTTGATTCGAAGCCTCTAGAGGCAGGCTCCGAAGGTGCCTTCGATATGAACGAGGGGGCGGCGCAATATTATTGCGATTTACTTACTTGTCAACATTATTAACACACAAAACTTCACAAGGGTGGAAATGTTCGGAAACTAGAAGCTATTCTGTTTTATAACAAACATGAAATGGGGGTTGATTTTTTAATCGGGTAGCATAAGGTTGGGTTTCAATAAGTATTTGAAACATCTGTTGCTAGTGCTTTAAGTTAATATCATCTTTCAAATAATAATAAAATCAGATATATAAGTTTGCAGAAAAAACTTGTATTCTCCATTGGAGACTTGTAATGCAGAGAAAGACAAAAACTTGAAGCATATACTAAAAAAAAGTGAGAAACGTCTAATAAGTCAAAAAATAACAAAGAATACGTCTAAAAACGTGTAAACATCGAAAACAAAGAAAACGTATCGAATATCACACAATCAACAGTTCAGTGTCACGCAGAAGACCAAGCTGGTCTCTAGTTTTTGTGCAGAGCCGATAGAGTGACTTGATCACCGGACCTGATCCCTCTTGACTATTTTTGTGAGTCTCATTGAAGAACAGTCTACGTAAATAGGGTTAATAACTTAAAGGATCTAAAATTGATTCTACTGTTACTTAATACTTAATTTTAAATATTTTTTGGTTAAATTTATAAGTTAGGCATGTTATCGCTGATTCGTTATTAGATTCTCGTTGTTCTCATCTATTTCTCTGGGATTTTTTGGTACTATACCGTCAAAAATGTAACTACTAAAAAATAATTAAAGAGAAAACTAGAAAGGGGAATACAATTATGGATTTCCCTTATAGGTTTAATTGAAATGTGGCGATAGTGTCATAAATAAGTAAAAAAAGACGAAGGTAAAAAGTAATGATAAAAGGGAAAGTGGCACTTAAATAAAGTACAACTGACGTACTCCTGGATTTTTGTGTAAAAATATTTTCGAAAAGTTTAATGGAAATTACTCCAAAAATAATAAGTTTAATTTTTCTTTTCTTCGGCACGAATAAGGTATTAAAACTGTACATTTTTTAAGTTAAACTATACAGAAATCCGTTTTCATAAAAAAACTGAAGATGACGTCAACACGTGAAAACAAACGAACATTGGAAACCCACTGATACAAGAACTAGTATATTATTAAAAATCTAATTCGATGATTCGACGACATTCCATGAAATTGAATCATTTTAGAAATAATAAATTTATTCCAGATTGTTAGTGCGCACTATATTTTATTACACATACGTTAATTATTCGAAAAAAAATCATTCCAACTTTCCAGTTTCTAAACAACACCGGCGTTTTCTCCAAATTACCCGCTCGCCATTCCTTAATGTAACCCCGTATTTCCAGCAATTACCAAACAACCTCCTCATTACTCAGTACCTAATGGCACCATAAATTATTTTTAATTTCTGGAGTGTAACGGAGATATCGTTATAAGAGTTCGTATCTCGACAATCAATCTGGCTACAAAAAAATCGAGAACGACATGAAATTACCGCCGCCGTTTCTATTTCGTTCGTGTTGTTTTGTTTGCGGACGAAATGGACACGTAAACTGTAGTTGCAATGCAAAATGTTTTGTGTGCGACTGAGCGTTCATTATTCACGGTAGTAGTCTCGTAATAGGCAAGAATTCTCGACTTTTTGCTAGCAAACCGACAATTTTCTATAGGTCGAGATTTACAAATGCAAATCCCCCTCAGAAGTTGATGCAAAAGTGCACAGTACTTCGGAAGCCTTAATCGAATAGGAATGTCAATCAAAAATCCAAAATAACCTTGGAGACCAAGTAACGCGTAACATTTTTGCATCACAAGAGAATAATATTAAGTTTTAACAATGTACAACGGATAGATGTTTTTAATGCTGTGAATTATTGAGCAATATCGTCGAACCCATAGATTCTAATATACTGTACATTTTGATGTATAAATAACGTACATGGCACTATTCAAATTTCGGATACGATACCATGGATGATTTTTTAAATGGCAACAATACATTTTTCAGACAGAATCTTGTAGAGGATCCTTTCTAATTCTATCAATATAGCATTTTGAAATAAGGGCTAAAAAGTCATATACAGGGTGGAACGTAAAAAACGCCGCAAGCCATAACTCTATTATTAATAATCCGGTTTTAAAATTGAAAGAATACAATCAAATGATTGTTCACAGACTATTATATAGCATTCACTGAGTTTTTATACAACTTCATTTCAAGGTCACGCGATGCTCAACTTTTCTTATTTAAATGGCAACCTATATATATTTTTATGTAATTAAAAAGAGAATATTTTTATGTTTCTAATGATGTATAATAAGTCGTATTTGAATAGACGTATGATTCAGAAGATAACAAATTACTTATTAATTCATAAAAATTGTAAAACATGGCAAGATGGCTTTAAATTGAAAGCTAAATGGAACATGGCATAGTAAAATGTCATTTAACATCACAATAATAAATTTCATCATCATAATAATAGATTTCAAAGAATAATTTGTGTAATATACTAAATTTAAACAGCAACGAACAATATAAATTCTGTTCAAAATGTCTGTCATTTTGTTGAATACATACTCGTAGTTCACATCTTCTTTCTTTTCCATTAATGAAAGAAGCAGGTAGCTATAATTCTCTGGATCAAAATTTCGATGCTTTTAGATAGGGTCAGATATGCATTGAAAATGAAAACCAATTGGAGCATGACAATTTGAAATGTCGATGCGTTGTTTGACTTAAGACTATTTGTTGTTTAACGATAGGTTTTGTAAATCATCTTGTTAACTGTTACTTTTGTTCAAAAAAGTTGATAATGAATAATAATAGTGAATTGACAGACATGATTCAAGTATATTTTGAATGTAGAAGAAACAGTTATGCAGCTGCAAGACTATGGAGAGCGTTTTGCTGAAACAGAAGCATTTATATTTATATTGTTCGTTGCAAAATAATGTATATTGTTCGATATTGTTTAAATTTAGTATATTACACTTATTATTCTTTGAAAATTATTATTGTGATGATAAATGACATTTTATTATGGCATGTTCCAATTGTTTTTCAATTAAAAGACATCTTGCCATGTTTTAAAACTTGATGAATTATAATAAATAATCTATTATTTTCTGAATCACACGTCTATTAAAATACGACTTATTATACATCATTAGAAACAGAAAAATATTCTCCTTTTAATCGAATAAAAAAATATATAGGTTGTCATTTAAATAAGAAATATTGACTATCGCGTGACCTTGAAATGAAATTGTATAAAATCTCAATGAATTCTATATAATAATCTGTAAACAATTATTTAATTATCTTCTTTCAATTTTTAAATTGAATTATTAATAACAAAGTTATGGCTTGCGGCGTTTTTTACGTTACACCCTGTATATTTAATAGTTAAAGTTCTATGGTTATGCGAAGAACCTGCTGCAAATAAATAATGAACTCCAACTTAAGAAAACGCTTATGAATTAACTGGAATTAAACAACAAAACAAGATTTAATTAAATGTTCGAAACTGTCAAACTGTGTTGTTTTATGCACAATTCTAAACGATTCGAAGATAAAACAGTTGGTCCTCCTGCTCTTATGTTTTACCGTATTCATTCCCTTTGTTCACCCAGATTTATCGATTTTGTAGAATAAACATTACTCTTCACATACCCCTAAAGGAAAAAATTCAATGGGGTCAAATCTGGCGACCAAGGAGGTCAATCCGAAAGCCCTCTTCAACCAACCCACCAGCCCAGAGAACACTTCGTCCACATAATGCCGATCGTTTCTTGCATTCGAGGGTGCTCTATCTTACTGAAAACAGATTTCATTGGCTGAAATCAGGATATGAAACGATAAGTGCCGAAATTAAATCGTCACTACAATACTCGCCAATACATTTAACTTTTGTGGATATTAAGTGTGTGTTTCAATTGCCTACCTCACTCTACGAGTATCCTAGTATACACAGTTTTGTCTGTTCACAACGCTATAACGAAAACATCGCCTCGTTCGACAATAAAACTGAGTTTGTTAAAAAAAATTGAATTGATATGAATTATCTGGCAAACAGTTCACTATTTAAACAATAGCTTCCAAATATTTGGATTTAAAGATATGGGTTGATTTGACCCCATACTTGACCCGCTAGATCACCAGACTTGGATTTTTGTTTCTGGATCCTCACGAAAAGTTCAATATATGCCCAAGAAATTCAAGACGAAAATCACCTTTGAAAAAGAATTTTTGAGGTAACGCACCAGATAAGACTAAATCCCTATATTTTCCAAAGCATAAGAGAGAACTGTATTAGAAGGTGTTGGCCTGCATTTAGAACAGCGGTGGTCACATTGAATACATCGACATTTTTATAGAAAACCTTTTATTTTGAATGTAAATTAACTTTATGTCAAGAACATTCTAGTAAGTTAATATATATTTTTATTTATACAATGTGTATTCTAAGTAGGTTAATGCCCTTGCACATTCGACCCCCGCCGGTGATCCTAGATTGCAGAAGTTGTACTTTATTAATTACTACCTACGATTTTTTGGAAAAATATTTTTAAATGACTTCGACAATCATAATTAATGATATATGGCTTTGCTTCGTCGCATCTAGTTTCCCCAGAACAGCATCTGTTTAATGTGAAACACTGCCCAACGAGATATATACTCTGCACCTGAAAGTAGATGTACAAATTGCATTTATATGTACGAAAAGGTACAATAAAGTTGCTTAATTCTTGTCATAAATTCAAGCACCTACCCCCGTCCGATACACGGAGCACGCTGATAGCGCAAATTAAACACAACGCAGACTGACTTTTGCTAGTTTCGGCGAACGATAAATTAATTTTATCTCCTAAACTTAAATTATTAGGCTCCGAATGAATACGTTACTCTAATTTCGAATATAAATCGCCGGGTACCACATAACATATGAAGAATATGAGTTCAGACTCTACCAGGATACAGGGATATTCAGGATTATGTACAAAAAAGAACATATTTGTTTATGAATTCATTGGTTCTTACAGTAAATACAATACAAAATATAGTAAATACACACAATAAACAAATAACAAAATTGCTAATAATAATATGTTTGTCAAAATATTTTGGATGTAGAAAAGATTATTCTTGTGAATTTTCAGTATTCGTAAAGAATAATCAATGTTTAGAAAATAAGAGGAAAATGAGGAAAATAGTCGATGTGCAAAGTGAAGAGGATAAACATTTACATCGTATGATATAAATGTTTATGTTCATTCTGAGATTTCTCATGACCCATGGACAGGGTGGGGTGTATCCTATCCACCTCAAAATCAATACATGTCGTCTGGTAGATGTCCCTAATCAGAATCAGTCGGAACACGATCCATCCGACACGATTTAATTGAGTGATTGTGCTAACAAAGAAAAATTCTCAATAGTCCACCATTGTGCTTTCTCATGACCCATGAACATGGTAGAGTGTGTTCTATCCACCGCAAAATCAATAGGTGTCGTCTGGGAGACATCGCCGATCAGAATCAGTCAAAACCCGATCGATTCGATACGATTTAGTTGAGGTATCGTGCTAACAAGAAATTTTAATGCCAACGACAACGACACACACAGACATAAATTTTGTAAAAACCATTTTTTTTTTGTTTTTAGGCCGAAAAACGAAAAATAAACGCTAGAAAAAAAATTCCCATTTTTCTTTACACGATTACATTACTTTTCCGCTCTGATATAGTTGAATGCGGAAAAATAAAATACAACAAAAATACTAAATAGCATAATCATGCATTAAGAACGGCATGTAGAACCCTATCCTTTTAGAATGATTGTTTTAGGGTAATAATCAAGAACCTTTTAGAATAATTATTCTGCGTACATTTTAGCATTTCATTGTGTAAAGAGGTATATCAACATGATTGCTTATATCAAGGAGTATGCCATACGGGGAACTCTAGTGAAGACGGGTGAGAAATACAGGAACATTCGTTCCTGCATTAAAAAAAACGTCGGAGTATGTTTGAGCGTGAGGAATTGAAGTGAAGTCTAGTGGTCGTCAACTTGGGGGAAATATGGCGTACAGAATTTCAGTACCAAATTGTACACAAACTAGAATAATGTGATATAAATTAAAACAGAAGGTATAATAAAAGCATAAATATGGTCACTAAATTGGATTGATATTAATATTCATTGGAGTATGACGTGCCATATTTATCTACCTATATATGCTTGCTTATATTTACTTTATATCGCTTATATGAAGATTATCATATCTTATAGTATCAAGAAGATGGTGCAGCTCTGTACTTAACACAGAAGTATTGTTCTCTTGCAAACATTTGGTAAAAATATTTTTGAAAAGTTATATTTCTTGTAACAAGTGCCTCACGCAGTTCGACTTATTAATTTGCGGCTGTCTAAGCATTATTATATTTTTGCGATTAAAAATGTCTATCTAGATGACTTGCCTGATTGCACTGAATTTATTGACACAAACAGAGACTTCACTGTAGTTAAATTAAGTGAATATAAAAAGGGAAATTGTTATGAAATCTCCCATGAGGCGATGAGAAAAACAATTCCCGAGCACCCAGAGAAACTCACCCTACAGGAGATCACGTACACACCAGGTAATATCGCGTACACACCACAAGCAACATGTGAACAACGATCCCAAGAACCTTCTTGTTTATCATCCACATAGTCCATTTCACCGGAAAGCCACAGGACGATAGCCACCAAACCAACAAGGAACCTTCAGGCCATCGCTCAACAGACCACAAAAACTCGATATCCAAAACGTCAATAAAAACCGCAAAAACAGCTGATCCGAAGTTCACTCTACAAAACGCACCAGCTTATGCGCGAACCAAGCGTCGGACAGCAGCAGGAAGATGTAGAAGAGAAGAAGAGCGTTTGAAGAGGCCCCAGCCGACGGGGTTCAACGAGCTAGGGCCAGGGAAGATCAGGAATGGACATAGCAGGCAATATTAGTTTATCCATACAAACAGTCATCAGTCATCAGTGAGCAGTCACCAACCGCATCTTCCGGGAGGCATCAGCATCTAACATGCTTTTTTTTCAGTCTCGATCAACTGTAGAAACCATTTCTGAAAATGCTGAACTTTTAAATGAATGCTTAGAATGTATTTTTGACACTGCGGAAATGATTACAATACATAAAAATGAGGCTCAAATGTTATTGGGTTATTTAAATAACGATAACTTTAAATACTGGCTCGCGATTTTCTCCAAGGTCATGCCTCATTGTGAAATCCTTTTTAAAGGGTTTCAGTCTCGATCATTGGATGCTGTCACGATGAGCAGTTATTTGAATAATTTTGAAGACGCAATTATAAAAATCCGGACAACTAATTCCTCAAATTCGCCGTAAAAGAAACAATACGATCCCATAATGACATATCACTTTCTGCACAAACTAAGGAAGTACGTGATATATTAATTACCCAAACTAAAGACAGCTTTGAGTTTAGAGAACACTTGTTAGCGTCGAAACTATTTTTCCCCAATAAATTTAGTGACTATGAGAAACAATTCCCCATTCAAGATTTTAACAATGTAACGAAAACTTATGGATTTTTGGACAAAGTTAAATTGAAAAGTGAATTAACGGTTATATACAGCAGGGAAGACTTTCGTGAAACAGCAAGTTGCTTAGCAATTTTGCAATTATTTATAGATCGAAACCTGACGGACTGTTTTAGTGATACTGTTTTATTATTAAAAATAATTTGTACCATACCCATGACAAGTGTTGAGAGTGAACGCTGTTTTTCGACGCTTAACTCTTTCAGACACATAAATTCCTATATTTTTATACCCATGCTTCAAAACTATAGAAAATTAAAACTGCAAAGAATAATTATTGTTAAATATTGTTTGTTGTAATACGAAAAATTCTTACTCTTGCGTGATAAACCTGAAAATACGTTTTGAATTTCGATAGACACAGAGGAACTTTTCAAACAGAACACATCCCTTCGGTTCGCACCTGCTTTGCCTTTCTGCTGCATTTGGCACACCGTTTTCTTGTGTCTCGAATTGGTTGGTGAGAAGAACTGGTAAGTCTTATTTCAACCGGGACTGTAGGTTTGTGCTTTGAAATGTGTATGGGAGATCGAGTTGATGACCCATCCAATTTTCGTTTCAAAGTGACCAATCTGTTTGCCAACAAACCATCTATTATTCGCCGTCGGAAATATTTTTGTGATACTGCATCTCCTCCCTGAAGCAATTTATTTAAAACGTATGCATTGACGACGCATACATCTAGGAAGTGAAAAAAAATTGGATGCCACCATTTGTGGCTTTCACGGTTAACTTCAAAAGTTGCTTTGAGTTGATCGAATGTATCCACTGTCATATTTCATATTACTGTTGTAGTCAACTAAAACTTTTGGACTTCAATTACGTCTCCATTCCTTTCACGTCTACGAACAGTTGTCGTATCCTGGGGGCTATGAAAATTGGAAAGTAAATACGCAGATCTTTCATCCTTCCACTTACACATAAACAATCCTGTATTACTTATTTTCCAGTCGAAAGCACCCCTTGCCAACAATTTATCATCCTGCAATTTTGGAAGTTTTTTTCGCGTGCTATTTACAGTTCCACAAGCGTGAATATCTTGTTTTTTCAAGTCCAAAAGTAAGGTGTACGAGTTAAAATAATTATCAAAATATACATTGTGATGCTTTCCCTCAAAACCGTTCAACATGTTTTTCATCACTTTGGATCCCAAATTTTTCTCAGGAATAACATTATCCGTTTTACCCGTGTAAATATCAAATTTATACATGTAGCCAGACTTATCAGCTAATACTCAAATCTTATAGCCTCTTTCTATCGGCTTTTTTGGCACATATTGCTTTAAACTACTTCTGCCCTTAAACCAAATCATGGACTCATCGATAGCCACACATTTATCTGGACATAAACATTTTTTTAAGTTTTCTGCCAATTTTGTCAACATCGGGCGTAATTTGTAGAGTTTATCATAATTTGGGTCATTTCTTACTGGCATTAGATTATTATCATTGACATGTATATGATTGAGGAGCCAACTGAATCTGTTTAGTGGCATAAGTTGGCTTATATATGCATCATGGAGGTCGGGACTAGTACTCCAATAATCTTTGTAACTCGGCATGGTTCTTATTCCCATTAATAAATTTATGCCTAAAAACACTTTAATTTCCTCTTCAGTAGTCGGCTCATATTTCTTTCCAGATAACAGATATTTTTGGTTTGCATAAATATTTGTTTGAAATACTAAATTGTTAATTATGTCATCATCAAATAATAGCTTGAATAATTGGTATGGAGATGGATCCTGAATATCCTGAACGACTTGCGTTACTCCTGAATAATGACTAAAATCAGGTGGACCTACTATATTAGTTGTTTGGCCCCAAATAGGATCCGCATCATATTACAATTTTTTCAGTCTGTCTCTAACTTTATCCAGAGGTACATTCCATTCAGAATCGTCAGAGTGCGAATCTTCTATCGGATCATCGATAATTTCATCTTGTTGCACATTATCTTCTACTTCCGCATTATTATCAAACTCTGTATCATTACAATCATCGCCTAGATCGCCATCGATAACAGAATCCTGATCGGAGGGGAGGTTCTCATATTCTTTCAAAAATTCGTCTCTAGTCCAGCCTTTCAAATTTATATCATCCACAACAATCTATAAAAATACCATGAAAATAACAGCGCTGATGGTCATGGTGATACATTTTTTGTACCGCCTCAATTTTATCAAAAATTACGATAGCGGATACGACTTTTCTACTTACCAGTATGTTAATCCTTTTTAATACACTGCCGTATCCAGCCTGGTATCAAAATTTGAAAGTAAAACAGCAGATAACACACTAAAACTTACTAAAGTATCACCACGCCATGAGAGACAATAACGTTTAACCTCAAAACTGTTTGAATATGATAGCCATCATTCATAAAATCAAATATATTCATAACTATAGCTGGTAGGTAACCATAATTACATATTCTGTAGGTGGTACGATTCTTGTGCTTCTGTGATTGTAGCAAAATATTTTTGAATAAATGGTATAGAATGTGTACCACCAAGACCCGGAGGAATAAAAAAAGGTGGTACACTTTATGTACCACTTAGCCCGAAAGAGTTAAAAGAATTAAAAACTTTTTGATAAATACAATGGTGTAAGACAGACTAAAATTCACTTTGCATGATAAGTATGGAGAAAGTGCTAATTGCAGCGATTCCAGATTATTAAAATCTGGATTGTAATGATCTTATAATTGAAGTTTTTGCGAATTCCAATAACAGACGAATGGATTTTCTATATAAATAACCTCTGGTTTGGACATATGGTAAGTTTATTTTAATTTTTCGTTTGTTATTATTTTATCGATTGCACCCCCAGACAAAAATTACACCGGCCGCCACCGATAATTATCCATGTACGAGGTATAGCCAATATCAACGGCGACAATTCGGTGCAAGTATTACTTCAGAGTCCCTTTTTTTCTCTTAGAGCCATAACGAGCGAGGAAGGTGTGGAAATGTAACGGCACTAGCGGCACTTCCTAACTCTAACTGAAACGTTATGGTCTCCGGAATGAATCTCTGGGCCGCAAGAAAGCCCGGCTTTTCCGCTTTTTCAAGAGCGCACCGGAGTATTAGCGGCGTTTTTCGCACGTACGCTCGCTACCCGGAAGGGCCCTAAATGGCTGCGGAACTGGTAAATGATTATTTCTAATGGCGTAAGGACGGGAAAAAAATGCCCGTCGCTGATTTCTCGCTTTAATACACTCGCGGCGATGAAAGAGAAAACGCCCGTGAATTAGAAATAGGTCGTCTCGGATAATTTGCTGTTGGAAACGAAATAATTTGATTTTAGGTTTTTTCAGGCTGCCAATATTAATAGGATACATTTTCTGTAATACATAAATATTAATAAAAACATTGTGCCGATTTTGAGAATTGTTTTTAATTTATTTGACCGTTAGACACGGCTACGTCTTAATTAAAAGTTCATTATATTTCGGCATATTTTTCCAGTGACTAAAAATCAAAGTTAAATATAATAACTGTAAGATTACATCTACATTATATCAAAATATAGATAAAAAAATTATTATCTAACATTTTCTATTATGATTATGAGGAACCATAAATATTTTCCTTTATCAAAATAATGCAAATAAAAAAGCTACAAGAAGGAATTGTATGGTGTATCCCAGAATATCTTTTAGAGTCAATATACAGTTTGTCAAGAATAGGAAGAAGTCTCAAAACTGCGATATCGGACCGCCCACGAGGTACGCAGTAAGTAGCCTGGTCTTTACTCAGTCGCATTGAGATTCGAATTGAGACTAAATCGAATGTACACAGAGTTCAATCTGGCTGAGCGTAAAGTGCATCCTCTTCCTCCGGGTACTGCCTCACTCTTTCTTCTGCACATAGACAGAGAATCTCACACTTTTTCCTATTCTTGACAAAGCTGTACATATCCGGTATTTTAAAATGTGAGCCAAAAGGTATTTTATATCGTATCGAAAGGTCTTGATCATTGCAACTTTAAAACCTCTAGGCCTTTTTGAGCCTTTAAGAGAACACCCCAACTTTCTATTCCAAATTGCACCCCTATTATTATTTTTGTACTGAAAATTAATCCTCACTTCACTTTGAACACAGACGTACTTAATATTTTAGTACAGTTTTCTTTACTTCAAGTTGTGTTTACTATATGTATGTAATTAAAAAGTAGGGGTGTAATGTAAAATAAAAATAAACAGTTTTAAAACCTTAAAACGGACTTTTCCGCACGTAGAACATCTCTATCTCGAAATTTGAGTGACCGAGAAAGAATAAACCAACACATAAATGCAGAATATGTGTTTTATGCGACAGTTTTACTTTTTTCAAATAGTCCACCATTGGACTTTCTCATGACCCATGTACATGGTAGAGTGTGTTCTATCCACCTCAAAATCAATAGGTGTCGTCTGGTAGACGTCCCTAATCAGAATTAGTCAAAACTCGATCGATCCGACACAATCTAGTTGAGTTATCGTGCTAACAAGAATAAATGCCGACGACAACAACGACGACGACAACGATAACGACACACACACACACACACAGCAAAATTTTTTTAAAACCATTTTTTTGTGTGTTTAAGCCGAAAAACGAAAAATAAACCCAAGAAAAAATTTGTTTTTTCACTTTTTCTTTACACGATTACATTACTTTTCCGCGTATAGTGAAGTGCGCAAAAGTAAAAGAAAACTTAGGAGGTGGTTTGATAGGGACGTAAGAAAAGCAGAGAAGTCAATCGTGCCTTTGGATTGCCTCTAAATTCAGAGGTGTTTTAGCTACTTATGAATTTTGAAGTTGCTACTATTGAAGTTGAAATTTTGGTTTTACCAGAAAACCGCGAGTTTCTCATTAAAGCAGACATTGATTGCTATGGTATTTAGGAGGTATGTTATGCTCAATGTAATTTCCATCGATATTGAGGCCTATTTTCTACAAAATTCGCTTAGTGTCTATAGATTTTCGTTCACAAAAAAGTGTTTTCTCGAAAAAAAGATCTGAAAAAATTCATAGAAACAGAAGAAGAGCAGACAAATTGAATGGTTCGAATTTACTCTAATTCCAGAGATTGTCTAGGTTTTTATGAAGTTGCTTTTGAAAAATGTAAGACGGTTTTAATTTTTTTTAAATCGGCAAGATTTCTTGATTTCATTTAAAATCGTTTTTTATTTATCTTTTTATGTGTTCAAATAACTTTTAACTGTTAACATTGCACTGTCCTTAACTGTTAAAATTAAGAGAGATGGGGTAAAAATATATTGAATAGCCCCGTACAATTTATTTTTCTTGATGAAAAATGTTTCTTTTCCATACAGAATGTAGAATAATTAAAATCCCAATACGTAACACAAAGGTCGTTTAAGCAATATTTTGTATATCATCATTTACGCAGTTTTTCCATAAAAAAGATCACTGATGGATAAATTTTTGTGCTCCCTTTCACAAGTAATACATAAGGAAATAAATTTGAATTCTACTGTAATCGGCAAAATATCATAATCAAGAGATATTTACGTTTTACTAAAACGATCCGTCGACAAATAAACATTATCGTATATACCGTAAGATATTCTTAAGAAAAAAAAATCGAAAAGGCCTTTCAAATACATAAAAATGCAAGGACATTGTGTCAAAAAGGCAAAACTTTTGTTGGTGCAACAAATTCAAGCCTCAAATATAAAAAACAGACAAAATAGGCAATCTTAAACGCTATAATAGACACCCTCTTTTATTTTTTAATACATTTTTAAGAGGCGGTACACATGGAAAATGCCAGGAGGGATAGACAGGTATCAGATAGACTACATTCTGGTTAGGAAGAGATTTAGAAATCAAGTAAAAGACTGTAAGAGTTATCCAGGAGCAGATGTAGACAGCGACCACAACTTGGTAGTCATGAAAGCTAGATTAAAGTTCAAAAATCTGAAAATCCGGAAGGATAAGAAACGTATAAATGTAGACATATTGAGGGATCAGAATATGAAAGATAAGTTCCAGGATAAAACAGATCAATTAATAAATAAAACGAGTAAGGACGAAATCAAGAACGCAGAAACTGAGTGGGAGGGTATCAAGAATAGTCTAGCTTCCGCGGCTACGGACGTTTTAGGACACGATAAAAGGGAAGCTAGGAAGCCCTGGATAACGGACGAAATCTTAAACTTAATGCAAAAGAGACGAGGCTACAAAAACAGACGAGACGAAGAAGGACTGAAAACTTATAAGTCAATAAAGTGGGAAATGATTAGAAAATGTAGAAAAGCGAAAGAACAATGGATAGAGGATAAATGCAAAGAAGTAGAAGATAAGTGGCAAGTAGGTAAGACCGATGAGGCTTACAAAATAATTAAGAGGAACTTCAGGGATATAGGAACAATAAGTAGAAACGTTAGGAGTCAATCGGGGGACATACTGATCGGAAGAGAGGAGAAAGCGGATAGATGGAAGCAGTACTTAGGAAATTTATACGAGGGTCAGGAATTAGGAGAGATATTAGAGGAAGAATCTAGCATCGATAGGGAAGATGTAGGAAAACCTATATTGAGAGAGGAATTTGAAATAGCACTAAGGGGGCTAAAGAATAATAGAGCGCCGGGTGTAGATAAAATACAGGCGGAAATTTTGAAATGTGCGGGACAGAGAGTAGTAAATAGGATGTTTGAACTGGTAAAATACATATATGAAACGGGCGAGATGCCGGAGGATTATAAGAGGAACATTATCGTTACTATACCAAAAAAGAGAGGAGCCGACAAATGCGAGAACTTTAGAACGATTAGCCTAACTTCCCATGCGTCAAAAATCTTAACTAGAATAGTGCAGAAGAGGATGGAAAATAGAGCGGAGGAAATACTAGGAGAAGACCAATTCGGGTTTAGGCGAAGTAGGGGAACTCACGAAGCTATTCTGGCGCTAAGAGTAATGTTAGAGAAAACAATAGAAAAAGGAAAGAACGCTTATATAGGATTTGTAGATTTAGAAAAAGCTTTTGATAATGTAAGATGGGAAAAAATGTTCGAGATACTAAAGAGCGCGGTAATGAAGTATAGAGATAGGAGAGTAGTACACAATCTATACAAAGAGCAAACTGCTGTTATAGAAGTAGAAGGGGAAAAAAGGGAAGTAGGTATTAGGAAAGGAGTAAGACAAGGATGTCTCACTAATTTTTAATCTGTACATCGAAGAGGCGACTAATGTGGTAAAAGATAGAGTGGATTTCGGGATTAAAGTACAGGGACAGAAACTAAAAATGCTGAGATTCGCGGATGATATAGCAGTATTAGCATCTAGTAAGGAGGAATTAGAATCAGCATTGAACGAAATGGAGGCAGTGTTGACAGAGGAATACGGAATGAGGGTGAATAAAAACAAAACTAAAGTGTTAGTGCGCAGAGGGCGCGAGAGCAGAGCAAAAACGAAAGTACAAATTAATAATGAAAGGTTGGAGGAAATTAAAGACTTCACTTATTTAGGAAGTAAAATAAATTGGGATGGAAGAAGCGATAAAGACATAAAACAAAGAATAGCGCAGGGTCGAGTAGCTTTTAACAAAAAGAAAGCACTTTTATGCTCGGGGGTAATAAACTTAGAAACAAGGAAGAGATTTTTGAAAACATATGTATGGAGCACGGCACTATACGGCTGCGAAACCTGGACGGTAGGGGAAGCAAGCAGGAAGAAATTAGAAGCTTTTGAGATGTGGTGTTACCGAAGAATGATGAAAATACCATGGACTGATAGGGTTAGAAACGAAGAAGTATTGGAGAAAGTCGGCGAGAAAAGAAGTATGTGGAAAAACTCAAAGAGAAGAGATAGAATGGTAGGCCACTTGCTGAGACATGGGGGAATAGTCCGCGATATTTTGGAGGCAGAAATAGGAGTGAAGAAAGGCAGAGGTAGGCCGAGATTAGACTACTGCTCGCAAATAGTAAGGGATGTAGGTTGTAGCACAATTAGCGAAATGCGTAGGTTAGCACAAGATAGGAGAAGCTGGAGGTTAGCGTCCAACCAGTCTTAGGACTGATGACCTAATGATGATGACATTTTTAAATGGTGTTAAAACTGGGGTAGAACCGTAGATTACGATGTACCTACATATAATCAACACATTACTATTAAATAATCTAAATATTATTTATTTATTATTTTACGTTCATAAAATTAAAACATTCCCGCATAACAGGAGGCGTCAACAGCGAGGGTAATTTAGAACAACCCTCACTGTCACCACCTGCATCTTTGATTAAAAATCTTTACTTCCCTAACAAAAAATCCCCCACGTATTATTGTGCCTTAAATGAAGGAAAAACATCCGCAGTTCCAAGTCAACTTATAGCCCTTATTTATGACAGCCTAAAGAGTAAAAACCTGCCGGCTCGTTTACAGTGTTGCCAAGTTTGCATACTTACAATTAATACCAAAGACAGTTTCACTAATTACGTAGTAATTAATATAATCAATACAATTGACATTTAAATACATTGTCATATAACTCACTAAAGTCAAAAGACACTAAACTAAACATTGTAAGTATAGTTTATTTCACTATTTGCCAAAGAAAAAATATCAAAACATACTGTGGCTTGTTTTTATGGCTAAGTTCAGGTAGACTATTCCATTTATCGGCAAGATAAGAGTTTTTTATTTGGCAAATAGCGATGACATGAATAGTACATAAAATGTATGTCAAGACAGATGTGTTTCATTTGTTTTCTCTTAATGTGTTGTCAGTTAAGTAAGTTAATGTAAATTGCTTCCATTCTTAGGTTTCGGTTTGATTCAAGTATTTTCAGAGGATTTCGCGTATGAGTTATACGGATATAATTCGAAAACTACAATAAACCAAAATCGAATTTTGAAACACCCACTTTCTTAGTTATTTTCCACGACAAAGGTACATCCCCAGATTATACGCATATTTGCTCCGAGCAAATATAACACAAATTATGTGACAAATAATAAAATTAATTTATCGGTGATTTAATGGTTTTCAGTCGATCTGGCAACGCCGACGTCTGCACGTAAGGGCCATTAGGGAACTGAAGGGCCGGAGCAACTGTGCAGCCTGCACGCCAACTGAGACGTATTTGTAACGGGACAGCTGAGTGGTCACGTGCCAGTGACAGCTGCAGCCGGTCCTAAGTAATTATCTGATAATCTGATATTGACAAGAAATCAAAGGAACTCTATAGTAAATAAAGAGGAAACAGAATTGTAAACAGAAGTGATGTTTAAGAACGGATAGGCCGACCCGTATCTCTCTATAATCGTAGGTAGTAGCTCTTTAAAGTTGTATAGATATTTAATAATAAGTATTTATAAATTATTTAGAATATTATTTTTACTTTGAATGAACATGTCATATTATATATTACTGTCATCTTAGGTGTCTCGCAAGAATCAATATTGCTACCTATGTATAATATGCTATTTTATTATATACTAATAATGTCCTGCCATGCGATCAATGACGAAACACATGGCCACGTTAGTAACACTTTGAGAACTAATTGACTCAAAATTACATTCCTCGACAAATCTGGTCTCTACCTCAAATTTTTATTTTGACATTTATTTCACCACATTTTTTTAAATTAGACCTTTTAGTGACTTAATATAGGACGAGTAAGCAAATTGCAATAATATTGCGCCGCCCCACTATGGACCGATGGTGGAGGCGCCGCCTCAAAAATACCAAAAACCAAAACCCGAATAAGGAACACAAACCACAATTTTCTTATAACTAATACATCAAAGTTTTATAATTCGGTTCGATAATTTACTTAAATGTTGACTGGGTTCAGTTAGTAGACTTCAAAAGTAGGAATATGGAGAGATTTAGATAAGTGTTGTTTTGATGCTTATTTTAAATAAACAATTTCGTGCTTAAAAATTAAATAAAGTGCAATCTGTTATACACCGTTTCAAATAGCAGTTCTTTTAGTATTAAAAACATAAAAAATATTTGTGTGTTGCTTATTGCTTACTACAGTAAAGAAATGATAAAGGTCTCATGTTACTGGCATGACTTTCTCAACTTAAAGAAAACTTTTAACTGTTAGCAGGGTTCGCCCGGGTAAGTTTATTTTCACCATCTGGCAACTAAAATGATCCTGTATAAGGTCCAAAAAAAAACTTTGCGGATTTTTTGCGCTTCTTTTGCAAATCAACAAAATATACAAAGAAGCGCGCGCGACGAACACTTAAAAATCTGTAATACTCGTTACGTAAAAATTATGAATTTGCAAAATACGGCATAATAAAAAATACATATAACTCATACATTATGGAATTCCAGCAAATAAGAGCATAGCATTTCACTGAATGCCTGGATTTTAGAAATCGTATATCGAGACGGTCCCATCTGATTTTTTTAGCAGCACCACCATATCCCACGTTTGACCAAATATGTTTACGAGTGCCTGGCGGTTAGATAAACTAAAATAAATATTTGTAGTTGCTAAACTTATTAAACAAAGTGGTACATCGATAAAAATGGTTTACGATATAATTTGAAAAAATATATGTTTTGGCTATGAAAAATAAACCAGAGAATTTTTTTTTCTTCGCCTATACACGGGATGTTTTATTCTGCGGTTACCATTGTCCTTAGAAAAGTATATAAACTTGGGTTTGTTAAAATTTTAGGTTATTACTAATGTATACAAGCAGCATTAATTAACAGTAATCAATAATTTGCCGCTGTCAGCTGTACCTACGACAGTAAACAATGAACAATTTCAAAATTACTCAACGTAACATATGTGACGCTTTTATAGAGCACGGAAAATGTATATCAATAGCAGAACGGTATGTTAAGGAGCATTTCGATCTTTCTGAAGAGCAGTTGCAATGTGTTAACACCAAAATTCAAAAACACTTATTGCCCGAATTTAAGATACGCTGGAATAAATCCGGAAGAAAAAGGGATGTGTTCTTACGCAGCAACGAGAAATAGTTAGATGGCGAATTTTTTGTACCATTCCAAGAAGACGAAGAAGCATCGACGTCCTTATCTGAAAACCCAGGAGGGAGGCCATGTAAGTCATTTAATGAATCCGCAGAGAAGACACAAAAACGAAAAGCAATAAAACTATTTCGAAACTCTCGACTTGATCACATTTATCATTCATATACTCAGGGATTGCGTTTAATTGGTGGGACATGGGAATCAGAAATTATACAGGAACTACGTTCTGCATCACAAGAAAGGAAGGCTTTTATCCACACATTATTAAGGCGTAATACTTCTGTTGAGCCTTTCACAAATCTAGAGGCCTTGGCTCTTTTCACTGATTTAGATTTAACGAAAAACCAATATACATACCTTAGAACCTGTTTACAAGACAAAGACTGTACTGTATTCCCATCATATACCGAACTTACAGAAGCCAAGCAAGAATGTTATCCAGAACACATGCAAGTAACTGAAATTGGTGCTACAGTAAGTTTGCAGTCTCTTCTATATCACACATGTAAGAGAATAATTAAAATTGATTCTGTGAATGTGGCCAACTTTTCACAATTAATATTGTACAGTAAATGGGGCTGTGATGGATCTTCGGGGCAAAGTGAGTACAAGCAAATAGTATGTGGTGAAAGTGGCTTAATATCCGATATTAACTTGTTTGTAACATCCTTAGTTCCATTACAAACTGTAGATGAAGTCGCAAAAAACGTCGTTTGGAAAAATCCAACCCCGTCCTCTGTTCGATACTGTAGGCCCATTTTAATAGAATTCTCAAAAGAAACTCCAGAGAAAACGAGATCTGTTATCAATGAAGTGGAAACTCAAATAAGCACTCTTTTGCCTTCTTTTGTATTGAAGAATGAAAAACAGCTGTCTATTATACATAAGCTGTTCTTTACAATGATAGATGGTAAGGTTACGCAAGTAGTAACAAATACTCCATCAAGTGCCCCATGCCATATATGTCTTGCAAAAGCAACAGAAATGAACAATTTGGAACGTGTTAAACAGAGACCTGAGAATGAAGAGCATTATGGATTGGGACTCTCATCTTTATATGCATGGATTCGATTTATGGAGTTAGTACTTCATGTATCATATAATTTATCATTTAAAAAATGGTCAATAACCTCAGAGGACATGAAAAAGCAAAAGCAATCTAAAAAAGCTTATGTACAGGAGCAGTTTCGAAAAGAATTAGGATTACTAATTGATAAACCTCGACAAATCAGCGGAACTAGTAATGACGGAAATACCGCTCGAAGATTCTTTGCCACTTCTGCTTGCACTGCACAAATCACTGGAGTTGATGAAGAATTGATTATGAGATTTCGCATACTACTTCAGACAATGTCAAGTGGTATGGCAATCGATGCCATAAAGTTTGGTGAATATGCTGTTAGAACAGCTGAATTATACGTGAGTAAATATCCATGGTACTATATCCTCTTCTGTACATAAAGTACTCATTCATGGAGAAAACATAATTCAATATAATGCACTTTTACCACTTGGTCAGTTGTCCGAAGATGGACAGGAATTGATAAATAAGAATTATAAACATTTCAGGTTACATCATTCTCGCAAATGTTCCCGAAAAGCTGCTGATGTCTTTCATACTTTATTGTATACATCAGACCCTTATATAACGAGCTTAAGACAATCTGTATCACGCAAGATTATAGAACTTGAAGAAGAAGCCTTGCAACTATTGCAATAAATATTTATTTACATATAATTATGTACATAAATTACACCTGTATGCTATCAATTATAAAATGAAATGTATAAAAACAAAATAAAAATTATATACCTCTGATCTGAACGTCAGATCTTTCTTTATATCTGTATAGCGAATTTCATATGTCTATAACAACAAATAAAAGAGTTACAGATTTTTGAGACGGCGCCTCCGCCATCGGCCCATAGTGGCGCCCCCTCGTTCATTTCGATGGCACCTCCGGAGCATGCCTCTAAAGGCTTCGGATCAAAAAAAAAAACAAAAGTTACCACGTTGTTCGCAAGGGTCGATTTACTATGTTGATTTAGTCAAAATGCCGAAATTCGAACGAAAAGCATTTCGCACATCGACCTAAAAATTTCGTGATACACACGAAAACAGCCGTTTAGCAAATATAGATAGAAATAGATACAATTATAGATCGAGTTATCAAAAATCATCTTAGGCAAAGGTGGCCGTCATAATTTGACTTAAAATTTGTCAATAAATTTGAATAGTCAATATAAAATCAAACATATTTTGTTGCATAGGCGGTAGTATAAGTAGTAAATTAATTTAATTGTATTATGTTCCATGTAAAGTTTGTAACGCATTCAACAAAGAACCTTGTCACTGTAACACCAAGATAATTTTGTTGTTATATTTTACATTATTGTATTGCCATATAGTAGATTACTATAGATTGTTTTCGAACAAATGTAGAATATGTTTTACGAACTTAAAGACAGTACACTCAGTAGAGATGCATGTGGAACAGCAACATGGAAATATAAACGACAGCTTAAGATCATTTCCTAATTGAACCAAGATTTTTAGATTGAACAAATCTGGGCGTAATAATAATTCGAAACAATCGGCATAGAAGTTATATCTGCAGTTTAACTGAGGTGGATTACGTAAATCAAGAATATAATAGGTCCCAATACTAGTTCTTGCGGTACACCAGTACTCCTGTTTTCTGTGAATTGCTAAACAAATGACACAAATACATTTGATAAATAAGAACCGGCTATATATTTCGGTCGAGTTAAATTCGAATGAACTCTTTTATGATGAGTCTTATATTATTGCCAACAATTAAAAAATTATTTGCATTTCGAATTAGGATTTCCCTAAGCAATGGAAAACAGCAATAATAATACTGATAATGAAACTCAAGAATCCCCCGCAAAACCTCAATAGTTATCAGGCCCATATCGCTATTAAATGCACTATAGAAGCTAGCCGAAAAACTAATATTAAATAGGCTGAATCTGTACTTTATATAAAGATACTTATACGAGGGTTGTCTCAAAAATAAGGTTCCCATATATTTTTTTTTAAATAGACAGCATTGTTTATTATCAAAGTTATTTACATGGTTGGAAAGCTTGAACATTAACCTTTTTTGCTACATAATCGCCATTTTTTTCGATGCATTTTTGTAGACGTTCTTCCAACTTTTGTATCCCCATGTCATAGAACTCCACCACCAACCCGTTGAGGTAACGATTAACCTCTTCTTTGACTTCATCGTCGGTCCGGAAACGCAAGCCACCCAAGTGTTCCTTCGATTTTGGGAACAGATGGTAGTCACTAGGGGCTAGGTCTGGACTGTATGGAGGGTGAGGAATGACAGTCCAGCCAAATTTGCTGAGGAGATCCTGGGTTTGCCGAGAGACACGGGAACAAGCGTTGTCGTGCAACAGCTTCATACCTTTGCTCAGTTTTCCTCTCCGGTGGTTCTGGATGGCTCGTCTGAGTGTCTCTAGTGTTTCGCAATACCTCTTTGGGTTTATTGTTGACCCAGGAGGCATAAAGTCGATGAGCAATATTCCCTTACGGTCCCAAAACACAGTTGCCATGATTTTCCCCGCAGATTGCGTTTCCTTGAACTTTTTCGGTTTAGGCGAACTTTAGTGGCGCCATTCGCGTGATTGTTCCTTTTTTTTTGGAAGTGAAATGAAACGATTCGTTGCCTGTGACGATGGAGTCCAACAATTCCTCCCTATTGTTGAAAAAGGTGGCGATGGCGATGGCAATATAACTGACGATGAATGTCTATGGGTGGAACCTTTTTTGCGTTCAAAAATCGGATCACTGCGCGTATTTCGCATCTGGCGGTGACGGAAATCGGGAGGTCTATCGCAGACAACTGTTAGGGCAACACTGCGCGGCGTAGCTTGACAGTGAAGGTGAAAACCGAGAGAGGGAGAAACGGCGCGCACGATAGTGTTGTCAGTTTTCACCTAATACTTCTCCTTGCGGAGCTATCGCGATGGGAACCTTACTTTTGAAACAAACCTCGTAGTTTACTTCATCGCTATTTGCCAAATAAGAAATTCCAAACGACTCTTATCTCATATCGTGGATTGCTTTTATGGCTAGGCTCAGATAGATGTTCCGTTTATCGGCGAGATAAGAGAGTTTTTTATTTGGCAACTAGCGATGAAATGAATAGTACTATTATTATTCCTGACATACAATAATGCGGATTCTGAGCTGCTGCAAAATTTACGCAAGATGCCATTCTGGCATTTCACCGTAATCAAGCAACAATAGCCACAATTTACCACCGTACATTGTGGCCCATGTCAAATGCTACCTCGAGGACAGAAATATAGCTTTCAAAGCCAATAAGGCTATTTCGCGAGAGTAACTAATCGAGTCCCATAGGGAACGGTAATGTCATCAATCGTATACATTCTATACACAGCTGAGATCCCACAATATCCAATCTTGTAAAGAGAAATAAAACATCCTTATTCTACGCATAAATATTAAAAACATATATTCTTTAAAGATAAAAGTTTAAAGAAACATTCTGTAACAAAAGTGAGAAACACAATCATGCACCTATATAATAAAACGCATACACACGGGAGGTCAGGAACATCGATCGGGCGGACTATTACCGTCGCGATACACTGTAATGCCGTTCGTCACCAATAAAACTCTAGGCTTGCTATATTATAATATATAATACCCATCACCATATACTTAGGTTAAGAATTCTGTACCAACGATTAGAAAATAAAGGGTTTAAATGGACGAATGAAGAAATTCGAATCTAATCAAGGCGAATTTCATAGTAGATCTTCATGAATTGCTATTAGTATATGTATTTACCGCGTTTAACCGAATTTCACAACAAAGAAAAGCATGACATTCAGTAAAAGGAAATATCATAATATATCAAAATGTACCACCGGTATTTGCATGATACTAAACAAATTTTGTCTGTTATACAGAATAATGTGTATAATGTGGAAACACCGATAACAACGAAAAATAGCCACCCAAGCGAGCTGTGTTTAAATAATAAACACGTTACTCTCTCTCATATTTGGGAGTTTTTGTGTTATATGTTTATTTTCGTATACCGGCCACTGGCCGTATTATTATACAGTACGGCTGTTTACTGAAACCTATGATTTGCATCAAAAGGGCTATTGAAACAAGTTAAAATTTTCTACTTGTGGGAAAGGTCAAAACTAAGACAATTCACTAACAGACGTTATAGTTGGGCTGTAATAGTAATTACTGCTGAAACGGTATTTACCTTTCACTTTTGGTCATGTTTACAAAACTAGATGCTCGCTGGGATACGTACCTGAAACAAAAAAGTTACATGATAAATATGTCGATGTAGTAAATAAAAATACCAAAACATTGTAGAATAATAAGTTAAAAAAAAACAACTTAAAAAATAACAACTAAAAAGCAAGAAATAAATGTGTTCTACCGGGTAACCACTGGGAACCGGACGATTTTGAAATAACTGTTACACAAAGAATTTGCAAGATAATAAGGTTTTATTAACATGAGAATGAAGCGTACACAATGCCATTTACGATGTGTATCATGTGTGGAAGATTATGTCATCGAGATGGTGTCCATCACGTCGAATGCAGTTTTCGATCCTCTTCAAGAAATCGTGCATGACACGCTCCAACATCGCTCGATCGATACTCATAATTTCCTCACGAATGGCATTCTTCAAGTCGATCAAATTCTGCGGTTTGTTAGCATATACCCGACTCTTCAAGTACGTCCACAGAAAAAAATCACAGATTGAAAGGTCTGGAGACCTTGGGGGCCACGGCACATCTCCAAAGCGTGAAATTAGTCTACCTAGGAACATGTACCGGGCAATATTCATTGTTGCGTTAGCAGTATGTGCCGTGGCACCATCTTGTTGAAACCACACATTCCTTAGATTTATTCGTTTTCTGGAAAGTTCTGGCATAAAAAAATTTTGGAGCATCTCAACGTAGCGGTTAGAGTTAACGGTGACGGTACGCTCGGCCTCTTCAAAAGAATAGGGACCAATAATGCAAGTAGGGCTAATGGCACACCACACTGTAACTTTTTCGGAATGAAGGGGTCATTGATGGACAGTTCGTGGATTTTCAGGAGCCCAGTAACTGAAGTTCTGTTTATTAACCGTTCCATCTAAATGAAAATGAGCTTCGTCGCTCGTTAGAAGCTGTAGACCTAAATTATCTTCCAAAATCACTTGCATTCTGGTAGCGAAATCCTCACGAGTTTCAAAGTCTCTTTTCTTTAACTGCTGAACAATCTGTAATTTGTAGGGGTGGAATTTTTAAGTCCTTATGCAAGATTTTCCTAACCGATTCGCGATGCAGGTTCAATGCCATTGCATGTTTTCGGCCGGACCGTGTAGGACTTCTGATAAGCGCCTCTCTCACTCGCTCGATGTTTTCAGAGGTTCTAACGGTCCTCTGTGGACCTTGTGACTTTCTCTTCATTATGCTGCCAGTTGTTCTCAAATTGTTGACCCATCTTAGGATGGTGTTGCGAGACGGAACAGCTCCCCGCCGACCAATATTGAAGTGAATGCGAAAAAGCCGCTGTGTGGTTATTACTGACTCGCCATTGCGAATAAACGTGTCGGATGCAAACACGCGATGCACTGCTGTCCATTGCTCCATGGTTATTGAAGTGGAACAACATTAAGCAGGTGGTAACACCACATTTGCCCCACTCCAACTGCGCTAAGCTCCGCACTACGCGTTCTAAAAACATCCGGTTCCCGGTGGTCACCCTGTACAACAATTTAACACTTATTTGTTGTTCCTTTTAATGTAATTAAGAAATTATTGTTTATTTTATTATGTTATTTTAATATTGTTAATTTATGTTTTTATTGTTTATTGGCACCGACTTCAATATTATATAAAACAATTCATAATAATTACATAATAAACAATAATCTCTTAATTACATTAAACGGAACAACAAATAAATATTAAATTATTGTCGAAAACCTTTATTTCTTGCTTTTTAGTTAAGTTACTTTTTTTAAGTCGGTTTTTTTTATTCCCCCCAACTACTTCAGAAATAACTTAATCTATTAATTTCTTTTTCTATTGACAACCGATAAGAAAATCTCGACACTCAGCCAGCATCTCTGATTTCTTGACTTTCAAAATGACAAACTGTATATCATATCGTCTCTACCATTAATTGCAACTCCCTCTTGTGACCTAGCATGTGCCTTATCTCTATTCTGCTCTTCCCTATTGCATCTTTTTTAGTATATTCTGTCTTTCTCGTACCTTACCCTCGGGTATCACCTCCGATCTCCTATCTCTCACTTTTCTAGTTACATGCCTCTTATTAATTATTATTAATTCTCGGTGACCTTCCTATTCCCACCTGTTATCTCTCTTTCCCTCACACGTCTTCCGCGTGTCTCCTCCCTCCTTTATCTGATCACTCGTCTTTCACATCTTGCCTATTACCACACATCTTTTATCTAATCTTTCGTTTAAAACTTTCCATATCATATCGGTTCTCGTTTTCCATCCTTCCCTGTTTTTTCTGATTCCTCATTTCACCTCTCGCATCCCATCTCTTACCCCTAGTTTTCCATCGCTCGTCTATCGTCTCTCATTCTTCACCTCTCGCCTCTGTACCGCCCCAACTCTTATTTCATCTCTTATCTCTTCTTTCAGCCCTCATCTCCCGTCCGTTAATTCCGGTCTCTCATCCCTAGTCTCTCATCTCTAAGAATCTGATTTAATTTGGCCTTCTTAATCGACTTAACGACTTCCTACACGAAATATGGCCCACCCTGTACACCATTAACCCATTTAACTGCCTCCTTTATGCTTATGAAGTGCTAAACCGCCGGCAGTAAATAACCGACCCCAAACAAATTACATCGTAACGTTTTCGGCCGTCCTGCTGAGCCAGTAACGCTCAGGGAAAAAAAACTAATTTTCGCATTCCCTGCAGTTAATGTCAATCAAGCGAAAGAAGCCGAAGGGAGGCCAGGCGCGTATACGCAACTGCGGCTAACCTTCCTCGTTCTCGGGGGTTGTAAACACATGACCAAATTCGACCCGACTTTGGCCTTAATCGATTACACGCATTCTCTGCCGCCCCGTGAGTTATGGGTGTATAAACAGAGAGAGAGAGAGAGTGGCTGGAGTGGTAGGAATTTTGGACCCGGGCGGTTCATAAATGCCGTGGGAATTTTATGACGGGCTACAAATGAGCATACTGATGAGATTTCGTATGCTCCGCGTCTTGCCCTGGATGAAATAGGATCTACAGGGTACAGGAGTGCTTGTCGATCCTGAATAAAATTGGATGGGTACATAAAAAACGTTTCTTAAATCAGAGCTGCACCTGAGCGCTATAAGCCATATCTGTATATTTATGAAATAGCACAACGAACGTAAAATTACAGTCTACTTTCATTATCACTTACATATTTCATTTACCACAAAATAACTATTAATAATTTGAGGATATACACAAGCAAGTCATTGACAGTAATACTGATTTTGTTGACAAAAACGTCGTCTTAAAAACTTGCATCAAAAATGTTTTTCACGTCAATTTTTAGAAATCGTCGTAATTTTTGAGAACATTGAAGTAACACAACAGTAGCTTAAACACCTCTTAAATTAATATTTTGTGACGAATTTCGTAATTTCAATAGAGATTATTTTAATTGAAGATGATTATTTAAGATGTCTAAATATTGCCAATTTCAAAACCATAGACATATGATGAACAAAATGATGATCTGAAAAATATATACCCGAAATATATTTAAACTCCTGAACAAAATTAAGGTATCAGTGAAACCACACATAATTACTTTTATATTTTCGAAGATTTAAATCATGTAGTACCTACATGAAATTATAATTAAATGATTTCAACAAATGTTTAATAAAATCAGGATGATATTATTGAGAAAAAAACATGAACAAATAACATAAAGGAACAATAATGTCAATTGCAATGAAAACGGTGTTAATGAAAAACTTTTGGAAGTGAAATTGTAAGAATTTGAAGGTTAAATTGTAAGAATTTGAATTCAGTAGCGTGTAGATCCTCTTATAGTTCTTATCGCCGCTTCCATTCTTCTGGGCACTATTATTCACCAAGTGGTGAATGGTTTCCTGAGTAGTATTCCCATATGACAAGAACGACTTGTTCGAGTTCCCTAAAAGGGGCAGGTATGTGGCTCCTAAGTGATGGTTTCAGTACATCCCATAGATGCTCCATGGGGTTCATATATATGGGCTTGTTGGTGGCCAGTCCATAGTTGGAATATTCACAAATCTAAGGTAGTCCAGTACTGTTCGTCAAGAATAGGACGTCAAATATCTATCAGACCGCCCACGAGGTGTGCAGTAAATAACCTATTCTAAGTAAACAGCCGAATGCTGCCTTCAGTCTTTTTTCTACACATACATAGAGAAATCTCGCAGTTTTCCTATTATTGACAAGCGGTACCTCTCTAGAAACGTGGAGCCGAACGTTTCCCTGCATAAAAATTAAATTGTTAAATTACAAATGGCATCACAGGTTCTTCGACGTTTTCTACGTAGAAATGTGCATTCATGGATTTCCTCCGTCTAGAAGCGTGCGACCATTGAAACAAACTCCTGCCCAGAACATTATTGATCCACAAAAAAAATGGGATCCTCGTAAAGATATTACAAACAGCAAACCTCTCTCCTGGCCTCCGCCAGACTCGTTGACCTTCATTTGATGAATTAAGACTTACTATTGTCATCATCATTAGGTCATCAGTCCTAAGACTGGTTGGACGCTAACCTCCAGCTTCTCCTATCTTGTGCTAACCTACGCATTTCGCTAATTGTGCTACAACCTACATCCCTTACTATTTGCGAGCAGTAGTCTAATCTAGGCCTACCTCTGCCTTTCTTCACTCCTATTTCTGCCTCCAAAATATCGCGGACTATTCCCCCATGTCTCAGCAAGTGGCCTACCATTCTATCTCTTCTCTTCTTTAAGTTTTTCCACATACTCCTTTTCTCGCCGACTTTCTCCAATACTTCTTCGTTTCTAACCCTATCAGTCCATGGTATTTTCATCATTCTTCGGTAACACCACATCTCAAAAGCTTCTAATTTCTTCCTACTTGCTTCCCCTACCGTCCAGGTTTCGCAGCCGTAAAGTGCCGTGCTCCATACATATGTTTTCAAAAATCTCTTCCTTGTTTCTAAGTTTATTACCCCGAGCATAAAAGTGCTTTCTTTTTGTTAAAAGCTACTCGACCCTGCGCTATTCTTTGTTTTATGTCTTTATCGCTTCTTCCATCCCAATTTATTTTACTTCCTAAATAAGTGAAGTCTTTAACTTACTATTGTATCGTCTGAAAATAAAACTCACTTCCAGTGTTCCAGACTTCTAGTAGTCAATGGTCTAATTTACGTGTTCTCCTGCAAAACGCAGTATAGTAACTCCATGTTCTCTGGTGAGCAGTGATGCAATAGCTGGTCTTCTACTGTCCAATCCTGTCCTTCATTAAGCCTTCTCCTGGCCGTTGGCCCAGAAATTGGTACATTTCGAGCTACTGCTAGGGCTCTGCTTGGCTTCAAACTGGTAGAACGTCTGTTTCACTGCTTCATCTTCTCTTGAGTTACGTGCATGACTCGTTTCTTCTACGCTAAGTGTACTGGACAAAGTGCTTCATTCACTTGATGGAATTAAAATTAAAAAAGTCACTAGCATAACTGAATGTATTGACCTATTGTATGGACCTCTTAAAAATCACTTTAAACAGCTTTAAATTTATTATTAACAATTACAAAATGTTACGTTACTGTGAAACAATTGCAATTATTTGTCAATAGTGATGGAGGATATCCTAGGCCACCTATATAAAATGTTTAAGGATTTAAAACTTATGGTTAAGGATTATAGATAATGCGTTAATTTAGTCCACGAGTGTATGTGCAAAATAACCTTACATTTTTTCTACATCGTATAATCTACCGATTTACTGATCGCAGATCATTTTTATTCGATAGTTAACGCTTATATATTCCAAGAAACTGTATATTTTTCGTTACTGGAGTAGGTTGGAACCTTTGGTGTGAAGATAACACTAACTTAGTTTTCCACAAAACACTAAAACACTATACACCACTAGACGCGCGTTTCCCAACAAAGTTGGCATCGTCTGGAGACAGGGGCGGCTGGTGTATAGGTGCTGTAGAGCTGCAGAACTGCCAAAAAAATTAGATATTTGTATATTTTCGCGACATAATAATTACTAAAATTTATTAATAAAATAATTTGGTTAGTTGGTGCAGCTAAACCGCACGTACTTGCGTTAAAGTCGCATTCTGCCCGCCGTCCTCTATTGAGTAGTAGACCAGATGAATTATCTGGCGGTACATTGAACTGGGCCACACGAGGTAGTTCTCAGCACGGCTCGGCACACCCGTCCTCCCCCTCAACTCCCGCGACAATCCACGCTTGGCGCTCGTAAATGCGCGAATTTACACTGTCAGTGAGCTGTATTTTTTCCAGCTAAGGCACATTAGTGAATGTTTACTCCTTCCTACTCCTCGGGCGGGCGTAAATCGTACCTATTTCGTATTTCGTGTTAATTTGAGATTTTAAATACTTTAGTGATTTATTGTACTAACTATTAATATTTATATACTGTGATAGTAACAATGGATTTAGTTTATAATTTAGTTCATGTGAAGCGATTTTTTAAATACTCTTATGAAGAAAAAATTGATTTAAAAAACAATGGTAGGCCATTGCCCGATATTGTTATTGAGACTGCAGGTGTTAGCCGCGGAAAAGCATATAAACGTCAATTTAATAGAGACATTTATTCGAAGAACAATTGGATTTGTGGGTGCAACAACAAAATACGTTATATTGTTTTCCTTGTTTACTTTTTGGCGGTGATAAAGCATGGACGGAGGTAGGGGTGACAGATTTGGTGCACTTAACTGAAAGAATAAAAAAGCACGACAACTCCAAAAGCCATCTACATAATACAATGGAATTAGCTTTATTAGGAACAACTAATATTAAAGCGCAGCTAGATTCAAATTATTGGATAAATGTGCAAAAGCATAATGATAATGTGACAAAAAAGAGATACGTTTTGTCAAAAATTATAAACTGCATAAAGTTTTGTGGGGCCTTTGAACTGGACATGACGAAGCTGAAACCTCTCAAAACCCGGAGATATTTCGTGGTTTGATAAATTTTTCTGCTGAGCTTGATGTAACTTTAAGCGAGCATCTACAAAATGCTTCAGTATTTAAAGGAACCTCTAAAGAAATACAAAATGATCTTTTAGACTGTATATTAAAAGTATGTCATGAAGAAATAATTAAAGAAATTAACAAACCTTCATTTTTGGCAGTTATGGCAGACGAAACAACAGATGTATCTACAAAAACTCAGTTAGTGGTAGTTTTGAGATATATTCTCGATGGTGAACCGGTTGAACGTTTTTGGACATACCTGAAACCTACAAAATGTGACGCTGAAACTCTTTCGGAAAATATTTTAAGTGTTATAGACCCTCTAGTAGAAAATTCACCTGACAAGCCTTTTCTCTTAACCAAAGAATATGACGGCAAACATGAATGTTCTTCAAAAAGGTATTAAATTCCAAAAATGTTTCTTGTGAAAGTCTATATTTTTGTATAAACGGATTTTACATAAAAATTCTGAAGTATCAGGAAAACGGGTGACCTTGAAAATTTTCAAAATTTTCGCCAGCGGCGCAATTTTTTTGCGGCGGCGCCAGTAGTTTGGATACGTTTGAAATTTGCACGCGGACGGCCAATACCCTAGGATCGGCCCTGTACAGAACACCCGTTTCATTTCATCACGAGCCGCCACTGTCTGGAGATGAATAAAACTTGTTTTAATCATCTTTGTTGGCGAAACGCGCGTCGAGTGTATTGTATAGTGTTTTGGTGTTTTGTGGAAAACTAAGTTAGTGTTGTTATATTTTTCATTACAATAAAAATCAACAAAATTACCACCGCCTTTGTCTGAAATGGCACCTTAATTGCTGAATACTTTATGTGACAGTTAAATAGGCCTGCCGCGATAGAGCTACAGCAAAAGGGCGTTCTCCATCAAGCCATCAAGGTCGGCAAACAGTAATTTAACGGATTTTAATTGTTAGCGCCACCACACGAGGCACTGCAATTAGACGCAAAGACATCTAGGTTGAAGAGGCGATATCGTTTACACAAAATACACGTCGTTTTCATTTGATAAATAACTTTCACGCTCAAAAATGATTGTCGCAGATAGTCGCAGCTGCATAGACTCTAACGACGACTGTTATTTGCTCTCTCACATCTTCAACACCTTGAAAATTACCGATCGTTAGTCGGTTGCGAGAATAGTAATTATATCCTGAGGGAAATAGTTTTTTTTTTTTGTTTCTGTTACAGGTTCGTAACTGTTTCGAAACACTTCCACGTTAATGGCATTCAATATCAGTTTATGAAAAATATAACCTATTGCTGCCGTCGACTTAAATATCGTACCAAATTAAAACATCTTCATTTCATAAAACATCTATTGACAGTGGTACATTTTGCGTTAATTTTTTATACACTGGGTTTCAGGATAGTATCTGGCATAACTTTACATATTCATACCTCAGATACTAAGCAATATAAAAAAATAACTAAAGCACCCCACGAAGTAAAAAAGATATAATTAACACCAGGGGCGTAGCGTACATGGATGTCAGTGATGCGTCGCATCCCTTAAAAAATTGGCAAATTAGTGTTATTTTAAAAGTTCAACCGATTTATTAAATTATTACAATTCTTTTATTATTTTAAACCGACCGCAAACATACATTATTTACTTCAAACGTACCATCAACTTTCTTATTTCAAATCGGCCGTGAAGGCGCCCGAAATTATTGGACTCCCGCATTACTTGCTGCAGTGCTGAAATGCGATGGTCCACATTACATCCAAGCTACGCGTTAGATGGGCGAAAAGGTCATTGATCTTACGCAGTCAACAGTGGAACCTCGAGTTGATGTTATTTTCGGACTCAGTTATGCGATTATGTGAACGAATCTTGGTGACTGTCGCCATAACATAAGGAAAATTTGGAAGCGCTGTTTCAGGTAATTGTGGAAAATGAAAATGAGGAATGGGATCTAGAAACCGTTACTTGTGCTAGAGGCCTTTTAACTTTATTGCGTGACTTTGATTTTAATTTTTTCTTAGCAGTTTTTTCTGCAATATTCCCACATTCCGAGCGTCTGTTTAAAATTCTACAGACAAAAATATCAGATATTAATTACTGCAATAAAAAGATCGCCGATTTCAAATCATATATTCAAAAAATGAGAAACGAGTTTAGTGACATTTGGGACCGTATGGACAGATTTGTGTTAGAAAATCAGCCACCAAGTAAAAGAATGCGTTTGGATTTAATTCCTGAGGAAGATAAGAAAAGCACCTACGCACGATTGTTTTATGAAATTTTGAACGTTATTACTTTGAACATTAGTGAACGGTGAAATTTCTAAACTGAAATTCTTAAATCTAGGTTCCACACAATTTACTTCATTCGTGAAACATTTTCCTGAGGAACTTTTCTCTTCTTTAGTAGAAACATATGGAACATTCTTTGACGCAAATCGTTTAAAAAATGAACTTTCAGTGATTTATAGTGATCCTGATATGAAAAAGAGCACTGTGTTTGAGCTTTACCAATATATTCAGTCCCTTCAATTATCTTCTGTTTTCCCGGATTCATTAAAATTGTGTTGTTTAATTTTGAATATTCCTGCCA
Source organism: Rosalia funebris (assembly GCA_037954035.1). Taxonomy (NCBI): domain Eukaryota; kingdom Metazoa; phylum Arthropoda; class Insecta; order Coleoptera; family Cerambycidae; genus Rosalia; species Rosalia funebris. The sequence goes on from JAZFAV010000015.1 coordinate 42,638,326, forward strand.
CAAGCAGTTCCGCGGAGAGATAATTTTCATGTTTAAAGAGAATAAAGACTTATCTGGGAAATTCTCAAAAGCAAGAAAGATTGTCAGCTTTAGCATTAATAAATATTGAAAGTGCCTTGTTAGAAGATATGATAAGATCGTCTCCAACATTTGAAGAAACAATGATAGACGTTTTCGCTGGACAAACAAAAACCGAAGAATTGATCTTCACTTTAAAAATTAGGATATATACCTCGGCATAATCATTTTAGGTTAGTGTCTTTTTTTTATTTTTACTATTTTCATATGGCCTACCATACATCTGACTATACCTCTTTCTTTTTTCTCTCTTTTCTCACGCTACGTCCCTGATTAACACCCTTCTACCTCCCCTCTACCCTAATGGTAACATTCATATTAACATATTCAACATCACAAACAGTGATGATAGATCATTGCATGTTCATATTGAGAAATTTCGTTCACCACCTGTTCATATAGTGAACAGGCATACGTTATTTATGTCGTGTGGGGTAGTGTACACAGTAACACAGCCTTAACATCGATTAAATTAACATCAGATTAAAAATAATGTTATGAAAATAACTGAAGTGTGAGTGCTTCGTCCTAATGTGGCTGCTCTAACTGGGTAACTACTATCAAAATAACACACTAGTTTACAATTCCACTTTCCACATGCCAAAAAAGAAAAAGTAGAGAAAATTCCTATGAAATTCGTAGTAATTAAGTGGTAAAATGGTATTGAAAGCAAACGAAGGCAAAGTAATAGTGGTCATAAAGAAATCTGAATATCATGAAATGTTTGGTATCCCCAGAACATTACACTACATTGAAGAAGTGTCCACATCAATACTTTTAGAAGAACAGCGACGCCTATTATCGAAATATAGAGGGAAATGAAACAATCACGATGTACCGCCTATCTAAATTTAAAAAAGCTGATAACCTTCTAAGACCAATAGTAAGCATATGTGAATCATCAACATGCGAACTCTATGTAGACATGACCGCAGAACAAATTTGACACATCATGCAGATATTTCAGAGGACTTTCTAGAAGTAACCATACGCATAGAAGTAACATACGCATATGGATACATAGAAATGCTCTGGAAAGGAGCAAATGTGAATGAAGATACATACAAAGGGCCATAAACAGGAGGAACGTAAGTGTCTGCGTTATATATCCGGCGTAGCATAAGAATAAAGAAATTATTATCAAGAAAAAGATACGGCAGACGTTTCCGAACAAATAAAATGTACGATAGGTACTTCCTTCTATTAAACTGTTCTGTTAATGAAAGATTTGTACGATCTAAACTGTTTATGTGATAATAGCTAAATTGGTCAAGTCATCAGAAACATGGAGTGCAGATTTATGAAACACAAAAGGCATACGAGGTTCGAATACATAGATAAGGCAGTGGTAGAAGAACACGTACACAAGAACTGGCAGCCTGGAATTGAGATGGAAAAGGAGAAGAACTAGGATACATACGAAGGCAAGAAAGTTCAATATCAGACTTTGAACTTCTTTGAACTCATGTTTTTAAGTACTAGAACTTTTCTATTTTCCTTTTAAAATTCAATGATTTACTTTTAAATAACTATAGATGCGTTACTGTTTATTAAGAAGGTTTTAAAATTCCCTGTTTTCATTTACATGCTCTCTAGTCGAGGTTATTACTTTTTTGCTTAATCCTCGCTAGCGTTCAACGTGGCGCATGTCGTTTCCGTAATTACTAAGGTAAGTACGACGTGCCGTTTCAGAACAACAACGGCTTAAATTCCCAAGATTCAGACCTCCAAAGCTCGCACTGTTGCTATCAAGCTATTAGCCGCGTTCGGAGTTATCCGACAAGTGACTTGATACGGATGAAAATCCATGGTGGAATCTAGGCGATGTTCACGTCAACCGCTTAATGGAAGTAGTTCAGATTAAATATATGTTTATCTTTAGAATAATGTAGATTAAAGTTCTCGCATACGGGGTATTAATTAAATACATAGACACACTTCAAAACTTGACTTCTAAGTTAATTTAAAGGCACAATATTCGTGTATCTTAGCGTTGCCATAAACACCCTCTGGGCTTTCGGATATAAAATTTTGAACTTTTTTCAAAAACTTTAGAGTACCTTCGAGGCTCTGTCGTGAGATACACTCCATTATACAGTGGCTTTCATTTCAAAATGAACCACTTGATAACCGCTTTGCAGTTTGGTGGTTCCTTTCTCAATTCCTGACTTGTAAGTTACAGACAGATCTTATCGATTTAGATGAAAACTCCACGGATTTATTTCGGCATTTGTTCTGGATCGGCGTACCGCATACGGCACTGATGAGAACTAATAAGTTCGAAATAGCTGTCTGTCGTTCGGATTCCATCCGGGACAAATGTCGAATCCTACCCGTGGCAGGGTCCCTTTTCAATAAATCGAAGGGGAAGTTTAACCCAGTGTCCGTTGCATTTTAGGTTTCACCCCCTCACCCCCAGCTAGTTCCACTTACAAATTTTAAATGGCACCCCCTATCTTGTTTTTAAGGGTTTTAAAAATCCTGATCTAACTCCGTTTAGAAAACTGATATCACTTGATCCCGTTCTCGCAATAGAAGCAAAAAAAAGATTTAAATAAAACACAAAATAAATTAATTGAATATTCTAAGGACTGTATTATGAGTTAAATGAAAGTGGGAGATACTGTTTTATGGAATCGCTGCCGCAGACTCGACACCGATAAGGTTTATGTTTCTCTTATTTTTTTACATACCCCACTTTTTTTGCTGATATTTAACGTCAGATACAATGGTGTGTATTTTAACTTGTCAATCATTTATATTTTAGCGTACAACTTCTCCCTGATACCAACTAAAGTCAAACTTTGAGAACATTTATGGGAAGTATTGGTGATCTTAAACTGTTTAGGTAGTGTCAGTTCTAGTGATAGTGATAGGATTCATAATGGCGTCCACTTTACAAGAAAGAACTGAAACTATTTTGATTTATAGTGCCGAAAACAACTGTATTCGTTCGACAGCTCGGGTTTTTAATGAAATGAATCATGATCAAAATGTGGGACACCGATGCATGTGTTTGACCTTATTCAAATACTTGCAGAGACTGGATGGCAAAGTAAATAAGCAGCCAAGGGTTCTTATTGCAGTATGGAGCTTAGGATTTTAAACAATTTCGCCGTTCCGCTTCCAGAAGTCGCTAATTGACAAATATTTCAGTTGATTCCATACACAAAGTTTTAAAATAAAAAAAAAGTTATTTCCTTACAAAATTGGCATTCTTCAGCAACTTGACGAAGATTTCAATGACTATGACCGAATAATTCAATTTTGTGAAATAATGACTGCGAGAATTCAAAATGACCCGAATTTGATAATTTGGCTTCTTAATGGCTTTGTAAATAAACAACTGTGGATAATGCAACAATGAAAATCCACGGTTCGAAAGATTCATACTCAGTTTTCTCAGAAAATCTGAAGGATTTTGATTGGAAAATCAGAATTATATCACAATTTTTCAGACCTTTAAAACCATGTACTACAAGATAAGGGGTGTTATTTAAACATTTTAAGTGGGGGTAACTGGGGCTTAACTGAGTAAAACTGCAATGGATACTGGTTTTTAACTTCTCCTTAGATATCAATTTTTTGTCTAGATGTCGTTTTACTTGCTAAGAGAAATAATTGGGGTGTACTTCCAAAATGAAAGTATTGTATGTGAATAATCGAAAAACGAACGTAGTACGAATATCAGTAGTAATTATTATACACTAATAATTATAAACTAAGTTTAAATAAGTTACTGTTAAATAAACATCCGAAGTTTCCAAAAAATCTGTCGTCAAAATAATCAATCGGATAACTTTCAAAGTCATCTTATTGGTCAATCAAAAATTAAAAGTTAGATAAAAAAAACTGTTTGCGAATTCTAAGTTCTGCGGCGTAGACACGGCAAAAATGTTGGGTACATTCTAACACAGCGCAAAAATGCAGAGGGGTGCAGAGTGATCACAAATAATGTCACACAAAAACACACTAAAATTATTAAAACTGATTTTCATTCTATTAAAACTACTTTTGTATCGTAGCAATTGGACCCTTTATCAATTTCATTAATCTGATAACACGATCCCTAGATTTTAGGGATTCTAAAATTAATTATAAATCTTTTACCTAAAACAGACACGTTTAGGGTTCATGGCGATAGAAATGTAGACACTTGTCGATGGTTCTGGTCTCCTGTTTTTGTTGTTGCTTCGAAGGTTCCAGTCCCTTTCCAGGAATAGTTCTCGATATAAAATCTAGGAAATGTAAGATGTTTTAACAAAATCAATATAATTTATGCACTAGAAGTATAACGACATATATTATTGAAAAATTTATCATCTTAGATTTCTGCATTAATCAGTATCAGTAGAAGCTTTTTTAAAACTGATCTCTGCCTTTTGCTTCTAATATTTGTACTGTCTTGGATGAAATATTTCCAAGACACTAGATTATGGAACAACAAGGTGTATTTTTTATCGAAATACTTGATATAATGTTTATGTATTTTTTTATCGAAATACAAATTATATACGAGGGATATCGTCACAGCCTATAAAAGTATAAAAATGTGGCTAATGAACTATTTAGCACTAAGTCTTCTGCGTCTATTAAAATGCGTGAAGATTCTAAAAAAAAAAAAAGAAAAACAGATAACAAACCATGATTGACCCTGTCTACTCCATAAAACCGTTGATTTTAGCTTTAAAAGTCGCTAATGTAAAATGTATGAAGCAGCGTCATAATTCCAGTTATCCTCCAGAGGAATCAACGTGTAGCCGATCCCCAAAGGAAGGGGAGACAACGTGTGCGTTCCTTCAACGGTTGCCTCACTGCATGAATATTCTTGACATCTTATGATTTAAAGGAAAACTGCAAGTAATACGTATGCGGACACTCTATAGTTCTTTCATTATTGAATGTCGAGGAGAAAGACTTTTATTTGGAACCGTGTTTCTTATGAAAATACAATGTGTTCAGATAGTCTTCACATGATCCAGAAATTCTAATCCTCGGATAGGATATAAAGCCGTGGTCTCTTGTCTATTACATGTTAAGTAAGTAAGCGATCCCCACCTCATAATTCCCAGGTTGGGATGGATCGACTTCTGGCGCCGGTGAGACTTTGGTGGCGAAAATAGGTCGACGTTAACAACTCATAAAAATATGTTAGAAATTCTATATCATACAGATTTGTGCTCCACAAACATTGTCCTAAATTGCGTGATCCTTGACATACAGGATGTTGAAATATTTGTTAAATGACGTTTGTAAATATCTCGGGAAGTGCTTCGATAATTTAATAAACTTGGAAGTAGATCCCCAGGACAAGATCGTAAGAAGTCTGCAGATGCACGAGATGAGCCATATCTTATGAAAGTCGCCTTAAGAAACTGGAGTACTATCAGTTTAGAGCTAAGCAGGGCCCTAGCAGCAGCTCAAAATGTAACAATTTCTGGACAAACGGTCATGAGAAGGTTTAATGAAGGCGTATTGGACAATAGAAGACCATCTATTGCACCACTGCTCATCAAAAAATATAATTATTAGCCGCGTTTTGCAAGAAAATACATAAATTGATGACCATTGATGACTGGAAGCAGATTTTGTTTTCAGACAAAACAAGGGTAAATTTTAAATCATAAGATGGACGTCAACGAGTCTGGCGGAGGCCAGAATGAGAGAAGTTTGTTATTTATTTGAATCCTATACGGAGGAGATCAATAAACGCACATTTCAATGTAGAAGATGTGATTCCATTTGCCCCGCTTGTCAAGGACAATTTCATTTTCATGCAGAAGAGCGCTCGGTACCACGTTGTTAGAGACGTCACTACCTTCGATTTGTGAATATTCCAACTATAAACTGGCCACCAAGAATCCCAGATAAGAACCCCATAGAGCATCTATGGAATGTATTAAAACGGTCAGGTAGACACCACATACCTATCCCTATGACTCCTAGGGAACTCGAATAAGTCGTTCTTGTCGAATGGGAGAATATTCATCAGGAAACCACTCACTACTTGATCAATAGCATGTACAGACGAATGGAAACAGTGGTAATAGCTACAAGAGGGTCTACACGCTACTAAATTCAAATTCTTACGATTCAATTTCACCTCCAACTTTGTTTCTAAAGTTTTTCATTAATGCCGTTTTCATTACATTTGACATTATTTTTCATTTCTGTTATTTATTCATGTGTTTTCCCCGATAATACCATTTCCATTTGTTAAACGTTAGTTGAAATCATTTGATTATAAATACGAGTATCATGTAGGTATTATGATTTAAATCTTTTAAAAAGTAATAATGTGAAATTTCACTGATGCATTAATTTCGTCCAGGAGTTTATTAGTACTTCACATATATTTTACATCGCCAAATGTGTTATTAATGTTGTAGTTTGTTCGAGAGATACTTATAAAAATCGTTTAAAAAATAAAAACTTCAACACCTTGTATCTCAGATACTCGGCGAGTTTTAGGGCAAAGTTTATACAACAAACTCATCTCATTTCTTGATGCTCTACCGATCTCTGAAGCTTCCGCGATGGAGACCACGATGGAGATCACCTTAAGGTGCGTCCAGACATGCAACAACGAAGCGTAACGTAACGCAGCCCCGTGACATATTTAAAGCCCACACAGCGTAACATCGAAACGTCGCGTCGTCGCACAACATTGAAGCGTTCCGTAGTATGTCGGTTTTTCAGGGTCACATCAAAGGCTTGTACCGCGGTGGCGTTACGCATCCCCCTTCCATGTTTGGATGGGACTGCGTAACAATACTGATGGATAGAACATAAGAACTGATAGATGAAACGGCATGGTGTCACGAACCTCTGTAACGCGTCCCTGTCCTTTTGCGGGTAAAAAGTACAGTACTGTGAAAAAATCTTTGGAGACTTTGAAAATTTAATATAAATAAAAGTTAAATAATACCTTCAGGCAGTAATACCATGGAAGATGTAGAAAAACGTTTATTCGAGTAAAATCAATAAGTATTTATTTTAGAACTGACCAAAACATTAGTATTTTGTATGTCCACCTTTATTATGTAGAACGAAGTCGCTACGTCTTGGAGCACTAGCTATTAGTTTCTGTATAGTATATTCTGGTACCTGTCTCCATTCTTCTTGAAGGACTTTCCATAGCTCAGCAGTAGATGTTGGAGCACGTTCAGTCTTCCTTCGGTCCAGATAATCCCACAAATGTTCAATTAAATTGAGGTTCGGAATTTGCGAGGGCCATTGCATTAATTGTAATTTTTTCTGTCAAATCTGTTCCTGAAAATATTTTTGTACCAGCTTAGATGAAAGTTTGGGGTCATCTTATTGCAGAAAAAAAATTGTTGCCAATTAAACTGTTGCCATACACTGAATGCTGATATTGGAACTGGTGGTTTTATCCCTAAACGAGAATATGCAGGTATCGATAGTCATCTGCATACGACTATTTACAACATTTGCGATTTAACTGAAATTTGGCCAAAGATGTCACAGCAGCGTAATTTTCTATATTGTACTTGTATGAAAAACTTATTACTTACTTTTTGCTGAAGCTGGATTCAAATATAAGAATTTTGCAGACTTTTATACACAAAATCGTTAACAAACTACGTGTCCAAAAACTTTTTCACAGTACTGTATATGTCCTGTTGTGATATTGTGTCACGATGGTAAGTTACGAGTCGCGTCGGCGTTACGTTGCGCTTCGTTGTGGTATGTCTGGACGAACCTTTAGAGGATTGTAATTATATTTTATTAAAAATATCTCGACATCGTCTGTAAACATTCGGATCTCTAAATAGCATCGCGCCAAAGAGGCCCTTGTTTATTTTTCTTGTCGCTTATCATTCATCGTTGAAGCAAAACGTCGCTTTAGATACTATCCGGCATTAATAACTATAAAGCTTCCGGTTATACCGTAATGTATTCTAGCATTATGCATTACCCGAGGACACCTTTATATAACAGTATTGATATTACCATACCGGGATACATATAATTATCACAAACAAAAGGAATATTATGGTACAGATTACGTATACATAGAACTATTGCACAAGTCAGTCTGCAGATGGATGATGAAACGTAAATAGAAGTAGAGTAGATTTTCCTTCGTTTTATCTCGGCCTGCGTGGCTGCCGAGGGCGATATTGGATTCCGTTTTTTGTGTAACTCTAATGAAATGTTTATTATATATTATTATAATGTTACAACAGTGTTGGATACAGATATACTAATTATATACGCGTCTTGTTGAGTTTATTTTGCTGTGAAATCGTTAATCAGTGTTTAGCGAGAACAAGGCCTGTAAAAGGTATCATTTCACAAAATTAAATGTCGATGCCGATGTGAGAAAAAAGGTAGCGGCGGCACGTTTTTTCCTTTCATTTTAAGTCAATTTGCAAAACTGCTAATGAAATACAATTAAAAGAATTATAACCATTATACTTTCCATCCGATCCGATAGGACTTGCACCTTGACGAAGTTCTAGTGCAAACTAGAACGGGTGGGTCGGCTTGCGCGTTTTAATGATTTAAGGAGCCGTACCATAGGTTTAGCCATAGTTGGGGGGGGTCCTTATTGAAAAACCAGACTAAGTCAAGTCCCTGAAGGAGGGCAGCAGCTATTTCAGTAGTCATAGTGGCAGAAACCGTGGGGGTTGGTATGGTGCTATGACACACACGACTGCGATGTGGAAGGCAAGAGGAAACCACCACATTATAATCCTCAGATTATAATGTGGTGGTCCGTTTCTCCGGGTGAGGATCTCCGGATGAGGACTATTCCGGGGGGCGTGATCGAGTTCAATAATAGGGTTAGCAAGAAGTGTAGCATTTCACGAGTCGGAGCGTGGAATGTCAGAAGCATGAGACAGGCAGGGAAGCTAGAGAATCTGAAGATAGAAATGGATAGGTTAGGATTAGATATAGTAGGTATAAGTGAGATGCGCTAGCCGGAAGTAGGAGATTTTTGGAGCGGTAACTATAGGGTAATACACACAGGATCGGTAAATGGAAACGCGGGAGTAGGAATCGTTATGCGGAAGAACGCAGGACAGTGTGTAGATAGCTACCTACAATACAGCGAGAGAGTAATGATGGTCAGGTTAGATTCGAAGCCAGTGAAAACAGTAATAGTGCAAGTATACATGCCTACTTCTAGCCATAGTGAGGAAGAGTTAAAAGCCGTTTATTCGGACATAGAGCAGGTAATAGGATTTGTGAATTTCACTTTTAATGAAGTGAAAATGGTATTAAATTTCGCTATTTCTGGTATAAAACTTATCACCAGTGTTAATTGTGGTATGAAATTGGTAAAATTTTATACCACTATAATTGTAAACTTCTACATATTTTGGGTATAAAACTATATATTTGGGTAGGAATAATCCCTGCATGGTAACTATTCTACAGTATGCATCCATGTAGTCTTCACATTGATGCTGTTGAAACGTGAGGTAATATGGCTATTTGTGATTTCTGATTAACCAACTTATGCTCAATGCTGTTATGTTCCTCAGGACGAAAAAATTAATTATGTTAGCCAAATTCATCAAAATTTGTTGCCAAGATTATTGAATAATGTGTTGAATTTGATGAGTTTCTGGATGATTTCACCGAATAGATATAATAATACCTAACTTATTTCTGTTTCGCGATGATAAAGAAAACAAGGTAATATAAGCACATATTATGTATCTGTCATTTCTAATTTATTATCTGCTTATTATTTAATAAGAATAATATATAAATTTTACCAAGAATATTACCAATTTTTTATATTAATCGAGAAATAAATCCCAGTAAGAAGAATTATTAACAATTAAAACTTAAAGCAATGTGCCTATTTATGAATAATCAACCTTACCCATATGATTTGTCTATCCTAAGCAAACATAGTCATTGTCATGGTCAAGTTTACCAAAACTAATAGATAGTAGATGTTTGAAAACTACAACAACTACATTTTGACAAGTTCGTTTGACAAATTTTATTTTCCTTCATTCCTATATTGTCCAATATGGACAGTAAAAGATTTAAAATTGAAATAAAGTTTATACCTAAAGGGAATGAACTTTACGCCAGACATCGTGTCGTGTTAATTTTACTCTATTACTGGCATGAACGTTCACACCAGTAAGTAGTAAAATTTCACCACTAGCTATGTTCGCTGTCATACCACATTGGTGTGTCCCTGTATGTACTCCTTTTGATATAAGATTAGTGTAAATTTTTACACCACACTTCTGAGTATATAATTAATTATAGTTACAAATTTGAACAGTGCGAAATAATCAGAATCACTAAAAGTCACAATTAGTCTTAGTGAAAATAAATATTAAAAATTTTCTCCATTTACTTCTTGATAATAACCTCATCTGTAGTACAAACTCCTGACTAACTTTCTCTGAAGCTTGAGGTAAAATATTTGATTTCTGTTTGGCTCTGTTCTTATTGCCTCTGAGATCATAAAATGTTGTCTAATTTTGTTGAATACATTTTATTCTTGAAAGAGCTCCACAGAAAAAAATCCAACGAACGTATATATGGTGCTATAGGTGGCCATTCAATAGGACCTCTTCGGTCAATCCAGTTGTTAACAAAGGTTTAATTTAAGTACTCGTTCCTTTAAACATTCCATTTAAAACAAAAACGGTTTATTTTTGTTCATCAGCCAATCCGTAATCGTCATATTTGTTACATATATTAGAATTGCATTTGTTCCATATGGACCCAAAAGGAATAAATGACAACTAGGCTCGCAGTTATCTAATTTTAAAGTCAGACAACAAATACAGAAATAAGGAAAAAGTAAAGCGTATGAAGATGTTTTTAATTAATTGTTGAAAATTACCACAATCGATTGCAGTAGGACAATCGCCGTTCAAACTATTCATAAAGTGCTTGTAATACATCCGTGGTGTTATTCGTTGACACTACTGTACAATTTGTGCCCGAAGCTCCTCTAGATTACCAGATTTAATGGCATAAATTTTAATTTCAGGTGTCCTCATAGAAATAAGTCTAGGGTGGTCAGATCTGGGCAGGTCATTCCACTAGACCTCTTCACCCAAATATATCGCTCATAAAACATCGCATAATGTGGGGGAGCCCCATTCTGTTCGAAGCTAGCCGGGATCTACGATATTCTCTAATAAATCAAGATATATGTCTATCCATTTAAACTTCCGGGAATAAAAAGGGGGCCAATGTTATGATCTTCCAGAATACCTACCCAGATATCTCTCTGGTCTTTCCTATTGATGTTTCCTACAAAGACAGGACCTTTAATAAGACCAATACTGGTAGTTGCGTCCGTTGACAGCGCCTTTCAAAAAACGTACTCTCCTCTGAAAAGCAGATTCCATAAGCCACATTTGGATTTTCTCGAATACGGTCACACGTGAGTTCGTAAATGGTGAGCAACAATCCAAGTCATCCTCATTTAGGTCATGTAAAAGGCTAATTTTAGGCATGAAGTTTAGGAAATTTAAAAATAAGGAAATTAAGAATTCGCAAGTTTAAGAATTCAATTAACAGAATTGTATCAACATAACTGGAAGCCGAAGTACCCCAACTTGACTAGCTTCATTGGTCACGGTACGTATACAATTGTGTTTTCTATTTTCAACTCATCCAGTTTTTGTACAAATTAGGTAGAACGATTTTTCATAAGAAAAACCTTCATTAAAAAATGCGAACAGGTCCCCTAGAGTTATCATTATTGCGATAACACCATTTCAGTAATTATTTTCTTTCTTCCAGAGAATAAACTGCTATTGGACGAATTATTGAGACGTTCTTGATCACAGCTAATACAAGACCGAATTAACGAGAAAACTAAAAAACACATTAGGTAAGCTTTTTGTAATAGAGTAGACAGATATACTTTTGATTCTCTTGTTTGGATTATTTTCTTTGTTGTTTTGTCCTTAAAGATGAACAAAATATACACAATTGTTATTAAATACTTAAATTAAATCACGATGTCTTCTAGAATGAATCTGTCCTCCTATTCTCCTCCACGTCAATATCGGTGTGAGTGAAAATATTTCAAGCACTACAAAAAATCCTTGTTACCTTCGATCACACAAAAAATATCTACTAATATCTAAGAACTATTTATTTTCAACGTTTTGCTTTAAAATAAAAATTGACGACTAATCCGATACAAATTACCATCGAGCAACGGGTTTGTCTATTAATTTAGTGCCTATAAAAGCATTAATTTTCCTAATGGAAAACTGGACGAAAATTTTAATCCCCGCACCGTCTGCGGAGTTTTTATCCAGCCGCCACTCCGTCTGCCGAGCACGGGGGCAGTGAACGCCCCTGAAGAGGCCTAATCGATAAACTGTCTCTGAGCATCTAATTATTATGCATCCAATGACGCTTTACATCGCCATAATGTGCAACGTCTCTTGGAAGAAGTCCATATTATTTGCCGTTATGCTCTCGGAAATAAAGTGAATCCCCGGAAGGGGTGCCTCTTCCACCGCGTCCGGGTGGCTGTAATCTATTTTACACACCTATCCCATCGGGAGATAAAAACATTTTAAGCGGATAATTTTAAATTTAATTTATGGGGTTTCCAGGCGTCTAGATTGGGGAGTGTAACGGTACTCCTCGCAGGGATCCAGAAAAGTTCGTTAGCGGAAACTTTTCGGGGTTCTGTGATGGATGGAATTCTGAATTTCGACCCCAAATGGGATAAACTTTTGTTGGCGAGTGCCTTGAAAATTGTTTAAAAGCAGACTACTAATTACGCTTGAAAATTTATGAATTCAAATGAATCTCTAACGTACATCATGAGAAATGTTTTCACAAGCTCCTAATATTTTTGTCTGTATGTTAACAACGAAAGTATACAAATGATATACAGACTGTCTCAGAATGTCCGGAGACATTTCAGTATTTTAAGGGGAGGTTCTCATCAAACTCGACCAAAAAAATACATTTTCTTTTGCCTTTTTTGATACCTTATTGTATGTAGAATATGTAAAAAATCTTTCCGTACAGATCGGGAAGAATCATAGAACAAGGCAAGGGTCGGTCTTCTAAATCTTCGAATTATACTTTATTATACTCAATGCACGGTATATTCTGAATAATTTCAGTGTTTCGTAACTGCGAACCTCTGGATTTATTCCATACTTAATTATTTCACACTCGCGTAGATACCTGTGCGATAAAAAAAATCGCTCTCATCGCTTGCCAACGGCTATTAATAACGTTAATTAATGGTAAATGTATCTCGTTTTCCGTAATCAAACAAAATATATCACAGCGGATGTAGATCATATCGTGAATAATTTACACGAATAATCAGTTGTTGGGCGCATGTAAATTCGGTGTCCTGCAGTTAACAAATACCCTTTTACGTTTAAACGACATAATGACCATTTTCTCTCGGCCTGTACTGGGCTGCATGCATAATTTATATCATTGAAATGTATGCAATGAGGCGTGCTTAAAAAAATCTGATAAACATTGATGGATGCTATCGCTATATGCTACCCTCTTTATGTAAGATTTCTTACAATTTATTAATGCCTCCTGAAATTTAAATGCCTCTTGTTTCCCTTAGCTTCTACAGATTTGTGAAATGTAAATCTAAGAGCTTATTTTTGTGGTGCTTGAACCATTGACCTGAGTATATATCGAATAATTCATGGCGCGAGTCCACCAAAAATGTTCATAAACATTTCTTTCTTGATATAGAGGGTGATTTCTTAATTTGGACCAAAACTTTCAATGCGTATTTTCTACGTTGTAAGAATTTAATCAAATTTGATGTGCAGTACACTGGCTAGTAGGTCATTACAGAGCCCATTCAAAAATTAAAAAACCCGGAACCAATTCACATAAGTCATTTTTTATGCACGTGAAAAAGTTCACCCTGTAAACACCCGTTTTAAAGTTTGATATACGAACTGGAAAATAGAAGGATAAACAGTTAGAACTGAGTAGCTAAGACTATTGTCGAATTTTTGTGTAAAAGAACAAATTCAAAATCTCAAAGCCAAATTTCATATAACACATTTATTTTTGTTATAATATTTCTTTGTTACATCCATTTCATTCATTTTGTGGTTCTGTAACCATCAAAACCTTTTAATTTTAAGAAAATTTCAAAGGTAGAATTGTCTCTTTCAAGGCTATGTGGATTTAAAACAAATACACCCTTGTATCATTGTCTTTAATTAACTTGAAAATGAACATCACTTATCTAATGTTATAATAATTTAAAAACCTGAATAACACCAAGAAAAGTATTTTGTGTCTGGTGACATCAATAACAAAGTCATTAATACGTTTTAGGAAAAGCGAAGGGCCCAAATTAGAGCCCTGTGGTACCCCAAACAAATTTTAAAGGACGATGCTAAACTCGCTGACAATGAATGTGGTATGCAAAAACGTATGTAACGGTTATTTTGTAATTCCTCGTAAGTGTGAGTATACTGTATGTGGGTAAATGGTTCTCAGTTTGCCTTATCGTCTCAAATACAATTTGGCATACGGTTTGTTCTTGCGGAAAGTGGCGGATGTGAAGTGCTGCACTCGGGTTGTATTTACTTCTGACTTTTGAGCCAGAGTAGTGCACCTGTTCAAACTTTCAAGCGATGCGCGCATTTCCTCCAGACCGAGAAAATCGAGGGGCTTTAGCTACGTAAAGTTATCTATTATGCAGGTACGACGACGACGGTACGGTAACTTCTTGCAATTTTCTGCCTTTGTGTATTTTATCGAAAGACGGCTCATAGAAAGTTATGCATTTGTGCATTAGTATACAACTGAGAAATGGTTTACATAACCCCAGAAGAATTAAAAATAATAATTCGTGTTCCTGCTTTTGAATAATGATTCAGTCAAAAGGGAACTTTCTTGTTGAAGAGATTGCGACGATATACTATAACTTCTGAGATATAAGTTTCGGTAATTTCTCCAAACTCCAAAGTCTTTAAAAGTGGCACATAAACAAGTGTTAACTAAAAGAAAGAGATAAAACTCTCTAGGTAAATACGATAAAGTTAAAGATAAACGTAACAAACAGTTACATTTATCGATTTGCGAGTTTAGCGGTTGGTCACTTTGCTTACATTTTTGACAATATTAGCGCATTTTAATAATAATTAAAACCCCCTGCACTGCACCATATCCTCTCACTGAGCCTTGTAGGTATGATCTTGACATTGCCTTGTAGCAGAGGATTACAAGGTTGAACATGATACTGACATTCATTTCTTGCAGCATATTCAAGGTTGCATATTTTGCCTTATAATTACACCGGTTAAAAATGTACCAGTATTATACTAATAACAATAACGACATTAATAATAGCCAATCAATGAAAAATAAAATTTTAATCATCCTCATCATCATATATAATCAAATAGATCATTTCCCTCTTATGTTCCTCATATGTTCGCAAACAACTTCGAAAACTAGTGCTCGCAAACACTAATAAATCCAGGTTTGAAGTAATTCAAATCCGGATTTTTCCTTTCCTGGTCTCGTGGCATGTTAATTTTCAAATTATCGCACAAATAAAAACACAGAAATTCGAACACATTCATGTAGAAGCATGCATGTTACACAGAGACCATAACAGGCCTGTGTGTAACATGCGGTGGCTATGTCGTTGTTATAAACGGTGATCCAACCATAATGCACGATGTTAATTGTGAGTCACACCTTAACGTCAAGTTTTTTGCCCAACTTAATTTGACATTTCTTTGTTTCAGTGTTTGACAAATTCAACCATGGAGAGGTACACAATTGAGCAGCGCGTTAAAATTGTTGAAGCCTTTTACGAAAATGGGCGTTCAAATCAAAATGCATTTCGCGCACATCGTGACTTTTTTGGTCAGCATAATCGACCAAATGTGTCCACAATCGGGAGAATTGTGCGCAAATTTCAGCAAATCGGGTCTGTAGGAAATGAGAAAACACCTGTACATGCTCGCCCAGTTCGTTCTGCGGAAGACATTGCTGTTGTTCGCGATAGTATAGCAGAAGAGCCGTCAACCTCGACTCGTCGTCGTGCCCAACAATTGAACATCTCACGAACATCACTGATGCGAATTTTGAATAAAGATTTGAATTTACACGCTTACAAGGTTCAATTGACTCAAGAGCTGAAGCCTACTGACCATTTCAAGCGTCGTCAATACGCCGATTGGTTGATTGAACAGACAGAAGTGAATGGTGACTTTACAAAGAAAATCATCTTCAGCGACGAGGCACACTTTCACCTCAGTGGATTCGTTAACAAGCAGAATTGCCGTATTTGGGCAAATGAGAATCCACGAGTGATTGTTGAAAAGCCGATGCATCCACAAAGAGTGACTGTTTGGTGCGGTTTATGGGCTGGCGGCGTCATCGGGCCGTACTTCTTCGAAAATGAGGTCGGCCAAGCAGTTGAGGATATGGACCTGGACGATATGTGGTTCCAACAAGATAGTGCCATTTGCCACACAGCCAACGAAACAATGGCACTTTTGCGCGAGAAATTCAATGGCCGTGTTATCTCACGTCGTGGCGATGTTAATTGGCCGCCACGATCATGTGATTTGACACCGTTGGCCTTCTTTCTTTGGGGATATTTAAAAGAAAAAGTGTACGTCAATAAACCAAGAACAACTCAAGAGCTAAAGGATGAGATAATTCGGACATTAACGACATTGAACTTCATTTATGTCTCAGTCATTGAAAATATGGACCATCGGATAGAGGTATGCCACCGAAGCCGTGGCGAGCATTTGGCCGATATTTTGTTTCACACATAATTGTCATAGATCCTTCTATCACAATAAAAAATATTAAGATAATTCTCTGAAAACTTTTTGCTTCATTTACAATTAACATCGTGCGTTTTGGTTGGACCACCTTTTAGAAATGGACATCGGCAGAGTATCGATTATTAGTTCATCTCTGTTGAGGCTCGCCAAAATAGACGCTTTAATCATTTGGTCCAATATTTCTCGCCGAATCTGAATAACCAATTCAGTAATGGATGGTATATTATTATATCTACTCATTCCAAACATATTTCTCTAACTTGGCTGAAAACAAAACTCCAACCATAAATCACAATGCACAATAGGAATTTCCGCTCACTTGAGACACAATTAAAACGAGTGTATGAGAATGTCGTCCCTAAAAGAAAAAAAACACGCTACAAACTTTGTTTCTCACAGACAATCGAAGGCAGGAAAGTCTCGATGCAACATACGCCAAAGAAAGCCTTTATGAAGATCCAGACGGTGGCTCCAACTTGTAACAAATGCATTATTCCAGCTACGTCTCGTCTGTGTTTGAACAATCGCAATACGATGGGGTAAGATACGATACGCCTTGTCTTATGTCGTGCTTTAGAAAACCTATAATATCCATAAAACCTTTATGTTTCCACCGGTTGTATGCAAAGTCGAATTTTTTCATACATTACCTCCGCTGCGACAAGTCTGTATCCTACGATGGGGGACTTTAAAATATGTATACATCTTCGTTCTGTCATAAGAATGCACTCAATTTTAACAGCTTCTTTTTTCTAGTTTTAGCTTTTTATTCAAAATCCATAATAGGGTATAATTCCATAATTAACTATTTTAAATCTAAAATATTAATTTAAATATTATGGTTTCATTTAATTTCTGTTCATTAACATTTGTTTCATCTACTTCAGAAATATTTAGTGCAATAGTTTTGAACACAGATGTAAAATACGTGTTCTAAAGACTTTTTAGAACAGTCACTTGACGATAAATTACGACTTGGTTCTTTGCGACAAAAAGGAGCTACTTCGCTTAGAGCAGGAGCATCCATACCTCGAATTTGTTTTATATTTGGACATTTAAAGAACAATAATATACTAAATAATAATAGTAATAAAAATTATTTATATTTAAGGTAGTTTCTCCAGTACCATCCGGTACAAAAACAAATGCCCGGATAAACGTAAAATAGTTGAAATATGAGTAGTTTAATGTTCATTACTTTTGTTCAGAGACTGTACTATATACTCAGACACACACGTATACGTATACACACAACTACGTGTTTATTAGTTGAAACTAAAGACATGGCAACGTTGCATTGTGTCGTATTTTAATCTGTTGTGATTGTGTATGTCTTATACTTAACCAGACTTTGTAAACTTTTTTTAACGAGCGTGGCAAAAATTTAAGATGTTTTGAATATAAAAACGTTCTTTCACTTGAAAAAATAAAAAAGGAAACTCGTTTAATACTAAATTCAATATTAAATATTGTTTGTGAATAATGTACAGTATTAGCATACCTAAGTGGCGACTGGTAAAATGCATGTCGCTGGGTCGCCAAACGCTAATTGACAAGTTCTCGACTTACCGAGCAAAGCTTAAACTGGAATATTTTAAAAATGTTTATCTTTTCAACAAATCGGTCAATAACATATTTTTTTAATTAAAAATATTCGTAATAAACTAATGTATACCTAGATAAGTTGTTTTTGAAAAAAATATATAGAAAAATTTTCAAGTTATATTTATTTTAAATTTTAAAAATAAAAAAGAAAGTAAAAATTTTTCATTTAAGCAATTTCCCTCGGAAAGTTTATTCTTTATGTATACCCGAAATTTGATGAAATTCTATAGAAAAGTAGGTTTCCGGAGAAACTACCTCAATATTAGTATTAGTAAATAATATATTCTTTATTGTTTGTTCTCTAATGTTTCTAGTTATTCTGGGAACTTAAAAAATACAGCTTTTCTTCACGTTACGGTCAGTTTAATAAAGTTCGATAGTTTTATAAAAAAAAAAACTCATCAGACTCTTGTATAAAAATGTTACAATGTTTACATTTTCTAATTCTATTTAATTATAATTTAAAAGTACATAGCCCAAATACAAGTGACTTTCTAATCCTCATTTATTTCAACAATTACACAGGATGATCCAATATAAACAAAAATTCTAGTCGAAGAGAATCAACTTCTTATTTTCGCTCGCTAATGCACTAAAAATATATGATTTAGTGCGTATTGATTTATTTACAAGACATATAAATGCATTAATTATAATTATGTATTATCATTAACACTAGAATAAAAGAAAATAAACAATTTACAACAAATGGCCAACGATCACTACGATGTCCACTTTTATTAATAACGTTTTTATTGCGGCTTTTTATAATTTCCTACCATAAATAACACCTTTACCTATAATTGATACCGCAACTGGCATTTATTGATACATTTAATTGCCTTATCAAGTTGTGTGGTTGACAGTTTATTTATTATAATAATATGTACTTAGTTAATATATCGATTTTTTGTTATTTCCCAACGAGATGGATGTGGCGAGTAATGCTGCACACTGAGCACGTACAAAATAAGTATTGTACTAAAATAATACAAGTATCGATATAAAAAATTATCGTGGTCAAAGGTGGTCATGAAATAGAAAACTTCCGTCTGCACTGTCTGAAATGTGGTGTAAAATTTGACACCGATTTCACAGCAAACGAGTTGTCATCATCATCATTAGGTCATCAGTCCTAAGACTGGTTGGACGCTAACCTCCAGCTTCTCCTATCTTGTGCTAACCTACGCATTTCGATAATTGTGCTACAACCTACATCCCTTACTATTTGCGAGCAGTAGTCTAATCTAGGCCTACCTCTGCCTTTCTTCACTCCTATTTCTGCCTCCAAAATATCGCGGACTATTCCCCCATGTCTCAGCAAGTGGCCTACCATTCTATCTCTTCTCTTCTTTAAGTTTTTCCACATACTCCTTTTCTCGCCGACTTTCTCCAATACTTCTTCGTTTCTAACCCTATCAGTCCATGGTATTTTCATCATTCTTCGGTAACACCACATCTCAAAAGCTTCTAATTTCTTCCTACTTGCTTCCCCTACCGTCCAGGTTTCGCAGCCGTAAAGTGCCGTGCTCCATACATATGTTTTCAAAAATCTCTTCCTTGTTTCTAAGTTTATTACCCCCGAGCATAAAAGTGCTTTCTTTTTGTTAAAAGCTACTCGACCCTGCGCTATTCTTTGTTTTATGTCTTTATCGCTTCTTCCATCCCAATTTATTTTACTTCCAAAATAAGTGAAGTCTTTAACTTCCTCCAATCTTTCATTATTAATTTGTACTTTCGTTTTTGCTCTGCTCTCGCGCCCTCTGCACACTAACACTTTAGTTTTGTTTTTATTCACCCTCATTCCGTATTCCTCTGTCAACACTGCCTCCATTTCGTTCAATGCTGATTCTAGTTCCTCCTTACTAGATGCTAATACTGCTATATCATCCGCGAATCTCAGCATTTTTAGTTTCTGTCCCTGTACTTTAACCCCGAAATCTACTCTATCTTTTACCACATTAATCGCCTCTTCGATGTACAGATTAAAAATTAGTGGTGATAGCGTACATCCTTGTCTTACTCCTTTCCTAATACCTACTCCCCTTTCTTCCCCTTCTACTTCTATAACAGCAGTTTGCTCTATGTATAGATTGTGTACTACTCTCCTATCTCTATACTTCATTCCCGCGCTCTTTAGTATCTCGAACATTTTTTCCCATCTTACGTTATCAAAAGCTTTTTCTAAATCTACAAATCCTATATAAGCGTTCTTTCCTTTTTCTATTGTTTTCTCTAACATTACTCTTAGCGCCAGAATAGCTTCGCGAGTTCCCCTATTTCGCCTAAACCCGAATTGGTCTTCTCCTAGTATTTCCTCCGCTCTATTTTCCATCCTCTTCTGCACTATTCTAGTTAAGATTTTTGAGGCATGGGAAGTTAGGCTAATCGTTCTAAAGTTCTCGCATTTGTCGGCTCCTCTCTTTTTCGGTATAGTAACGATAATGTTCCTCTTATAATCCTCCGGCATCTCGCCCGTTTCGTATATGTATTTTACCAATTCAAACATCCTATTTACTACTTTCTGTCCCGCACATTTCAAAATTTCCGCCTGTATTTTATCTACACCCGGCGCTCTATTATTCTTTAGCCCCCTTAGTGCTATTTCAAATTCCTCTCTCAATATAGGTTTTCCTACCTCTTCCCTATCGATGCTAGATTCTTCCTCTAATATCTCTCCTAATTCCTGACCCTCGTATAAATTTCCTAAGTACTGCTTCCATCTATCCGCTTTCTCCTCTCTTCCTATCAGTATGTCCCCCGATTGACTCCTAACATTTCTACTTATTGTTCCTACATCCCGGAAGTTCCTCTTAATTATTTTGTAAGCCTCATCGGTCTTACCTACTTGCAACTTATCTTCTACTTCTTTGCATTTCTCCTCTATCCATTGTTCTTTCGCTTTTCTACATTTTCTAATGATTTGCCACTTTATTGCCTTATACGTTTTCAGTCCTTCTTCGTCTCGTCTGTTTTTGTAGCCTCGTCTCTTTTGCATTAAGTTTAATATTTCGTCCGTTATCCAGGGCTTCCTAGCTTCCCTTTTATCGTGCCCTAAAACGTCCGTAGCCGCGGAAGCTAGACTATTCTTGATACCCTCCCACTCAGTTTCTGCGTTCTTGATTTCGTCCTTACTCGTTTTATTTATTAATTGATCTGTTTTCTCCTGGAACTTATCTTTCATATTCTGATCCCTCAATATGTCTACATTTATACGTTTCTTATCCTTCCGGGTTTTCAGATTTTTGAACTTTAATCTAGCTTTCATGACTACCAAGTTGTGATCGCTGTCTACATCTGCTCCTGGATAACTCTTACAGTCTTTTACTTGATTTCTAAATCTCTTCCTAACCGGAATGTAGTCTATCTGATACCTGTCTATCCCTCCTGGCATTTTCCATGTGTACCGCCTCCTAACGTGATTCTTGAACAATGTGTTCGCGACTACCATCTTGTGCTTCTCACAGAATTCTATCAGTCTGCTACCTCTCTCGTTTCTGTTTCCTAATCCATAAGGCCCTACAGATTCTCCTTCTTTCCCCTCACCTACGACTGCGTTAAAATCTCCTACTATTATTAAATTTTCATGACCCTTCACAAATCCTATTACCTGCTCTATGTCCGAATAAACGGCTTCTAACTCTAAAGAGTTAGAAACGAGTTGTAAGCTTTATTTAAATATTACACCTGTTACTATCTATATATGTATATTGTACGATGAAAGAAAATAAAACGCGTCTGAATTTTATAATACTTTATTATATTTGTCCTTTAAATATGCAAGTTAATTGTATAATGAAATAATGAAATATTGGTCTATTTTATATGTACGCGCTACTGCAAGTCTAGAGAATATTTATATGTACATATATTCGTGACCAACGCAATGAAATTCATAACTGTCATACATATTTGAAATAGTACTTGCATTATCGAGCTTTTCAATTAAATATTATTATCCTATCCTAATAGGATCTTCTATATATTCTAATATACGAGTATATGTATATAATTTATAGGCAAAACCCTGCATTTTTTGTAAAAAAAAAAGAATGTAAGACAATTTGTAGGAAGTTTTTTGCTCTCCAACTTTATATGTGATTGAACTTTTCTAAAAAATGCATAGTTTTGCCTATAAATCAAAAATAATGCGTTAGAGTGTTTTTTCATTTGCACAAGAGTATTACAAAAAAAAAAAAGAAAACGAATTTCGCCCTCTAGTGGCAAAACCGTGCGACTTAAAAAAAACAAAACAACAAAAAGTGTCGGATACTTCTATATCTACAACTCTGATATCTTCTTGATATTTTTCTCTACTACTCCACAAAAATTGTGGAGAATCGCAAAATCTACAACATCAAATGAGGTCATGTTTTCCCAAAAATGCATAGTTTTTCAGAAAAACGCAAAAAACCGAAAAAACGGCCAAAAACGCATATATATGTCTATATCTCAAAAACAACAATTTTGTTTATCATGCGTAAGGTGAAAAATATGTTGACACAACGCCAACACAACTTTCTGTATAGGTCGCTTAGCTGCAGGAAAAATTTCCCAAAATCAGTGATTTTTTGTCTAATTTGAAGGGACTATATTCAAAAATCATGAATAAGCGCACTGCTTTAGGTTTTATCAATTGTTAATAGTCCTTCTTATTGGGATTTAGTTTTCGCTGAAAATAAAAGTTTGGTAATATCCTTGGAAAAATGTATATGTACACTGGTCGCAAAAAGTAAGTTGAAATGTGGCAAAAACGTACAGTCGACTGTATCGGTGAGTCCTTGTTAGTTATAACGTGATGCGTCGGTCTACCGTAGAATAGCACAGGACGTGGTATATAATAATTTAATTTAAAACAAACAGAAACAAAATAGTGGTGTAAATTGCAAGGGATATGCTGCGGAAAGTAAGTTGAAAGAATTGTATTTCGTACTAAAATGCATTAAAAATTGAGAATGTAAAATTAATATATAAATATGATGAAACTAATACTTTTTTAAGATTATTATTATCATCTGAGGTTGGAGCAAACTCAGCAAATAGATCTAAAATGCCTAAACTACGCGAGCGGACACCGGGCGAACGCTCGGCAGTTTATAATCGTTGTATA
Source organism: Rosalia funebris (assembly GCA_037954035.1). NCBI lineage: Eukaryota > Metazoa > Arthropoda > Insecta > Coleoptera > Cerambycidae > Rosalia > Rosalia funebris. The sequence continues at coordinate 42,661,915 of JAZFAV010000015.1, forward strand.
AAAGGTGAAACATTAACAAGTATTGCACGAGATTATATATAGTATATCTCAAGAAGGGGTAAGTAAAATAGTTTAGAACAACCCCATAGTGCGGAAAATATACCCAGATCAGGTCGCAAACGTAATACCTACTACGAAGCGGCAAGACATACGCATTTTACGAGAAGTACGCACAAATCCATTGATTACTGTCAGAGAATCACAGAATCGCTTACAGCTACCTCTCGGAGCAACACAAATTCGTCAACGCCTAAAGAAAGCTGGATTGCATGGACGTATTGCACGTAGGCGACCGTACATTTCTAAGGCAAATGCCCGTAAAGGACTGTTGTTTGCTAGACGGCATAAACCCGCAGAATTTTGGAATCGCGTTATATTTAGCGACGAATGCAAATTTTAACTTTTAGGAGGACATAGACGTAAAACTGTATGAAGAAAATACGACGATGCGTGTAAACCGTCGATGGTTCATGCATTAAACACGGAGGTGGATCGATTTTCGTGTGGGGCTGTTTTGGGGCTGCAGAAGTTGGAAATTTGGTGGTTATAAACGATAAACTGACTGGCCAACGTTACGTAGATCTACTTAAAGACAATCTTTACCAGTCAGTGGATAAACTAGGTCTCAGGGGATCGTTCATCTTCCACAAAATAACGATCTCGAGCGCATTTCAAGGGTTGCTAAACAATATTTCACAAATAATAACATAGAATTACTTCCCTGGCCACCACAAAGTCCCGACTTGAACCCCTTTGAGCATGATGGGACTACGTGGATCGTACCGTACCACAAAACGCACGAATGCTTGCCAAAACCAAAGCTGGCGTTCACTGCAGGGCTCATGAAAGCCTGGTCCGGAATCGACCAGAACACCATAGATAAATTAATTACCAGTATGCCGAAACGTCTTTATGCCGTTATTAAGGCCGGTGGATATCAAACGTCTTATTAAAATTTATATAACACGTGTCATAATAACATTTCAACTTATTTTCCGATTAAAATTTTTGTTACTAAATATTGGGTTTATTTATTTTTTCTTAAAATGTATTTAAACATTAATAATACTCCTTGGATAAGTTCTGTTGAAGTAAATATTTAATTAGATGTAGTTTCATTACATATTAATCTACGTATTTTGTAATAATAAACTTTATTTCTATGATAAATGCGTTTTCAACTTACTTTTCGCGACCAGTGTATAATCATTATTAAATAATAATCAGACAATATATGAGAAATGACATATACAAAAATGCATTTGTATATGTATTATAAGCTTTTGTTCTGCATGTTGAGAACATCTTAACTGCTAGATGTTACTTATCAAGTGCGTAATGCGTGATTTTGCTTTATGGGAAGTGGGGTAACACTTAGAACAGTATTTTATATTTTCTTGATTGTTATTTAGTGTCGCAGGTACAACTGGAACAATTCTTTTCAAGATGAGATTTGGGAATATACTCGGTAGATATTGTTCACACCTAAATCGTGGTGAATAATTTTAATACGCATCCATAAGAAATTCATATTCAAGGCTTTCCAAGTCACCATAGGGCGCTACACGTATAGAAAAATACATCAATACCTCCTCGTATAACGCAGAGCTTTGCTTTCACTATTATTGTCCAGTATAATAACCAAAGTAATTACTACCACCATCCTTATTGCCATAACCTTAACTAGTATTTGAAATAAAGAGTATAACAGCTTTAAGAAAGCCTGTTTTGCTAATTAAAGAAAACACCTACTGAATTCCGTATTTATAATGTCAATCACACCAACATAATTCAATTAATGGCTTGTACGAAACTAGGGCGATAGGGGATTAACACTTGCATCGTATAATATCCCTAATCGATTCCACTTCCTACCCATAGCTATAAATATTGACGTCTATTGTGTTAGCATATTTTGATTTACCGTCTGAAAGCATTTAAATTTCGATAATGTGGTTCCATGTAACGTGGTAAGTTAACAAAAAGGGTTAAGTATTTGTCCCACAACAATGACGCTGGGCTTACATTAAACGCGATATATTAAGGCCATAGCCATTACAGTAAAGTATTACATAATTTTATGTATTTGGCCTATCGTGATATATTCCAATGCTTAAATTGACTCTAATCAGTTTAATTTCGAACAAAAATAGACTTTGGTAAATTCTTGGAAAGTTTTTTCCATATTTCATATCGTACATGTCCTATACGGTCCCCCAAGAGTGCATATCCTGAATATACCCTTCAACAAACACGTAAGACATCAACACCGTGTGTATGCTATCCAAATTAAAGTGGCTTATCAGTAGTATAGCAAAACCAGTCTCAGGCCACCCTCGGATTTGTCCGCGGACATTTGATGCGAATGGCATGTGGTCATTGTTGATCTGAAGAACTCTTGGCGCAGGTATAAAACAGGTCTGTACAGGTATAAAATAGGTGTGTACCGGTTTAAAACAGGTATGGTAACCTGTTTAATGACGTCATGTTTTTTTCCTAATACCACCATACCTGTTTTAAACCGGTATATACCTGTTTTATACCTGTACAGACCTGTTTTATACCTGCGCCAAGAGTTATTCAGATCAACAATGACCACATGCCATCCGCATCAAATGTCCGCGGACAAATCCGAGGGTGGTCTGAGACTGGTTTTGCTATACTACTCTTATCATCAGTGGCGGTTTCTGCATAAGAGCATATGTGCACGTGAACCCCCAAAGCAAATTAGAATTCAAACATTACAATAAATGTAAAATATACTTTGTATTAGTAAATAGAATCTATTACGAGACCGTAATACAAATATCTAAACGTTATTTTATTAGTTATTATTTGAATTTATGGAATGCAGCGCGTCACATGTTTATTTTATTTGGAACCTGGTTTGTTATATTGTATGTCTTGTCATGGTGACAACGACGGAGCACGTGCTCCGGGGGATGGCGGGGGTTATACAATATTTCCGATGAAATGGAGCACACATTTGGTGTGAACCAGAGGCTAGATTGTGTTGTGAATATTACATTACATCGCTATTAGGCGTTCAATGAACTACGTGCGGTTATTTTGTAGTATTCTTACGTTATTGCGGCATTAAATAAATATCGATATAAATACATATGGACCATAACTAAAATTTAATTAAACATTATGGATACGAACAGTTTTACCGTACAATATTTGAAAGACAATTTTAATTCTTTGAGTTATGAGCAACAAATTGAAATTATAAATGGGGGCAGACCAAAACCGGAACTTAATTTGACGCAGACTACAAAGTCCAAATCTAGAGATTTTAACAGAAAGTTTAAAAAGGAAATGTATGAAAATAATGATTGGATTTGTGGGTGCAGTATAACTAACAGTTTATTTAGCTTCCCCTGCTTGTTACTCAGTCGCGGCGTTGAATGTCCTGGTCAAAAAATGGAGTAACATACGCGAGTTATTTTGCACAAAAATGAAAAAACATGAGAATATCCAAGCTCATATTAATGCTCAATTGGATTTGAAACTGTTGGGAAAAGTAGACATTCGACAGCAACTCAACAGTGCATACAGACGAAATATTCAACAACAAAATGAACAGGTAGCAAAGAATCGGTATGTTCTTTCAAAAATTATCGATTGCATAAAGCTTTGCGGAGCTTTTGAACTAGCACTTCGAGGTCATGATGAAAAAGAAGATTCCTCAAATCCCGGAATTTTCAGAAGTTTAATAAATTTCAGTGCCGAATTAGATACAGCATGTGAGTATTTTTATTATGATAGTACGATAAAAATTTGCATGTTCTTGATTTTGTGAGCCCCCTATGCTTTCGACCACCAGCCGTCAATGCTTGTGATATAATTACTTTGAGGTGAAATTCCGAAAACTTGCTCAATCAAGGCTCTCCAAATACCATAAATAAGAGCACCAAGTCGTTCATGAAAGCCATCGTCAAGCAAGCCATCATCTATCAGTCTTGACTCTCGAGCAAAAACAGTGGCGAACTGAAATTTGCTTTAGATTTCATGATTTGACGATAATTTAACATGAAATTGAATTGAGTCATGACTCTTGAGTCTAAATCTCCATTCCGCAATTTTAAACAAAAATATTATCTTCGTCTGTAGAACCAGCGCACATTTAACTACTACAATTTGGACTTTATATACAATGGACATCATTCCATTCCAATTCGAGTGAATGATTTGCAATAATGTTGAATACCTACTGCTGTTTAATGAGTTCCTGAATTTATCAACCTATCATTGTAAAATATTTAGATGATTTTGATGGATTCCTGACAATTTTTCTTGAATTGTATAATATAGACTAAAAAGTTTGATATGTTTGGGAAAAAATTTATAATGGCGATACTGGAAGACATTTTTTTGTTGATTACTCTCTAGTCTAAAATTTAATCAAAATGGCTAATAGTTGGCTTAGGTGATGATAGACTTCCAAAAGGTATTGAAACCATAGGTTTACCTTTTTATATGAACATCGAGTTAAGAAATGAAATTAAAATAGTTTTTTTTTCTAAATACATCATAGCTTCTACATTCAGATTCCCTAAAAATTATCTCAGCAAATCAAGGCTCATAACACATCATTACAATTAATCATTTTCTTTTGTTGAAGTGTAAACTAGATCTAAAACCAAAAGATATATTTTTTATATACATACCTTAACCTGGTATGTAAATATGAAACGGGATTTTTTTTATAGAAAATACACGTTTATTCTATGAAAATTATGAATTAAATATGAAAATGTAAGTGTATGTCCCATCGATGCAAATAAGTAGTAATCGGACGGAGCCAAATCTGGTGAGTAAGCCGCTTGCCAAAGTATTTCCCAACTAAACACCTCAATCGTTTCCTTGACCGGCTTTTCTGTTTGGGATGGTACATTATCATGAAGCATAATCACTTTATGTTGCTTTTTTTGATATTCTGGTCATTAGTCACGCAAAGCTTGATACAAATCGATCACTTGTTGTTGATAGCGTTCAGTATTAACGGTTTGGCCAGGTTTTAGCAGCTCATAATAGATCACGCTCTTCTGATCCCACCAAACACAGAGCATTGTCTTCCGCCCATAGCGATTTGGCCTTTCAGTCGATGTCGATGGTTCGCCTGGAGTTATCCATGATCTTTTACGTTTAGGATTCTCGAAATATATCCACCTTTCATCGCCAGTCACAATTCGATGGGGAAATAACTTTCTTTTGTACCTGGCGAGCAGCATTTCGCAAATGGTTTTTTGGCTTTCCTGCTGTCTTTCATTCAGTTCATGTAAAACCTATTTTCCCATGTTCTGGATCTTTCCCATGGCTTTCAAACGTACGGAAACGAATTCTCGTGTCACATTTAATTGACCCACGAGCTCTTGTTGCGTTTGAGCGTCATTCTCATCCAACAATGCTTGCAATTCGCTATCTTCAAACCTCTTCGGTGGTTTTCCACGTTCTTCGTTTCTCACGTCAAAATTGCCACTTTCGAATTTCTTAAACCACTGAAAGCACTGTGATTTACCAAGAGCATGCTCACCGTATGTTTCGACAAGCATTCGATGCGATTCTGCAGCAGTTTTCTTCAAATGGTAATAGAAAATCAATGCTGTCCGCAAATCTTAGTTTTCAGGCACAACATTCGACATGTTCAGCGCTATTAAAAACGATGTTGTTGTATGAAACTTGTATTGTTGTGATATAAAAATCTTTTATCAGATGTCAAAACAAGAAAATGGCGTCAGTCAATGACGCGGTATAACGGTAACTACATTAGCAGCTAGGCCATCTATGGGCAAATGCCGGTTTTATATTTACATACCCTACTGTTGTAGAAATCTTCTTACTATTTGTATTTGTGAATACATTTTCAAAAAAATTAAGTCTAAATTTGTATTCAGTTAGTACAAAAAGAGTAAACAAAACAAAGGAGGGATACAAAAAAAATAATATATTAGTATTATAATTAATGTGCAATATCATTTGTACTTCTTATAGGACAATGTTCAACAAACAACTGAGGAAAACATTTTAGGACACCTTATATTTTTAAGCGTAATTTTCTTCAAAAATCAAATATTACTATTGTAATATAATTATTTCACCAATAAGTCATCGTCCTTAAAAGGACACCCTTTATATCAGACTAACCCTGTATCTTTACTACTATAATATTGTACATACATTGCATACTTTCTTATAGAAAAATATGCACTCTCAAAACAATATTTCAAATAACGCATCACCCTCGTCTACCATAAAATATCCTAGCCAGTCAAACAATTTCCCTAATGGCGAAGGTACCGGGTAGAGCGTAAGTGTCGCCCGTAGCGACCTCTACCTCATGAAATATTTCATTCAAAAACACGGCGCCATTGTGCGAAGAAACAAACGACCATTATGTTGAAAAATAGTATTCGTCCGTCTGCAAATTTTTCAATGGAGGTTCACTGACATCGTCAGTCAAGACACACTCGGGCACGAAGAGGCCCACTTGCAGCGCCTGGCTTGATTGATGTAACGAATATAACATCAGACAGTCGGCTGGCAAAATTGAAACGGTATTCGCGGAAGGGCATCATCTAGTGTGTCGGGAATTATTATAGTACAGGTGAGTAGATAATAAACAGGCGACCGACCAAAATTGAGTAGCTGTGTTAATTTTTACAATTTGGGGGATAATAAGTAATAATTCCACTCGAGAACTTAGTTTGTGAATGCGTTGTGAATACAAAATATAATTGGTATTCAAATAAATCGATATTATTATGGAACAGTTTAAATAAGAGTGATAGGTTAACAGGCACTCTTATAGATTTCAGTGCCTGGATGCCATAGTTTTGTAGAAACAGCGTATGATTATAACCTCTTGCAAAGTAATAATTGTCTATCGAAAAAATATACATATTTTAGGAAACTTCCTTGGATATTTTCAGCCTAATTTATTTGTATTAGATGACGAGAATACCAAATCAGGCTGCAATATTTCTACCAAGCTACAACTAAAGCTACGAAGGTAGATAGTAATGGAAAATCGATAATGAATGAGATAACCAATAAAAGTCCCAAATTAGGACCATGAGGCGCTCTAAAAGAGGCAATTAATGTTTCGAATTTAAAGCCTTTATACAAAACAAGTAATATGTGTTTGGATAGATACGATTATATTAAGCAAAGCAATTAACCGCTTAATCCATTTAGTTCTACATTAGGGTTCGCTTTGTCAAAAACTTTCGAAACATCAGTGTACTTGAGTTCTACCTGTGGAACATTTTGCTACGAATATATATAGATTTGGAGATAAAATATGTACGGCAAGGCAAATATGGTTATTAGATTTAACAAAATGGTAATGGGATGGTAATTTTCATATCGCATGTCTTGCCAATATTTACACACCCACCCTTTCAGGTAAGTAGCTCCTTTAAAAGGTGCTAATGTACCAAATCTTACAGACGAAGTTGTTAATGATATTTGTTAAAAGCGTTTCCAAGAAGGCCAGAAGACGTTAAAGATGACGAGTGCCCTGGACACCACACCATATCAACAACCGATGAAACGTCGAAAAAGTGAAAGAAATGATTATGAACGATCGCCGAATCGCAATCAGAAAAGTCGTTGATGAAGTTGGCATATCAATTGGCTCATGCCATGACATTTCGAATGTTTTGGGTATGAAACATGTGGCAGCAAAATTTGTTCCAAAATTGTTTAATTTCGAACTAAAACAGCGGTGAATAGAAGTTGCTCGGGAGCCGCTAAATGAAGTCAACAATGATGCAGAACTACTGAAACGTATCATAACAGGTGATGAAATATGGGTTTACAGATATGACGTCGAAACTAAGGCTCAATCGTCCCAGTGGAGACATTCTAGATCGCCGAGACCGAAAAAATCTCGACAAATGTGGTCGAATGTGAAGGTTATGCTCACTGTGTTTTTCATTTTTACCGGATGAGTTCTTGCCACAATGTTAAACGATCAATAAGGAGTACTACGTACAAGTTCAACGCCGTTTGCGTGAAGCAATTAAAAAAAACGCCCGGATTTGTTACGAAACAATTGGCTCTTACACCACGATGCATGCTTGTTCATGAATCTTTGGCCAAAAAAACAACACTGTAATGATGCTTCAGTCTCTATATTCGCCAGATATGGCTCCGTGTGACTCTTTTCTGTTCCCGAAAATAAATAGAACCTTAAAGGGCCGTCATTTTGCAAGCAATAGATGAAATTAAAAAAGCATCGCTTAGAAAGCTAAACGTTATTCCAAAGATCGAGTTCCAGAAGTGTTTCGGGGATTGGAAGAAGCGCTGGCATAAGTGTATAATATCAAACGGGAACCTCTTTGAAGGGGATGACATTGATGTAGAAGGTAGATGTAAAATTATTTCCAAAAAACGAAAATTATTATTATTTTTTGACACACCTCGTATATATCGATCAATAACTTGAATGACAAAATTTCTCTCCCTATATATCTTGCACAAAATATTTGCAGACGGGCGATGGTGTGACCTTAGTCATAAACCTCGCCAGACTGTATAGATATTACAATATATTATCCAAGGCAAGCACACTGACTAAAGCGACGAGGGTCCCATCGCGTCATACCTTTCTAATATTATTGAATCCATCATGTTCAGGTGCCCCAGAGGATTTATGACGTTGATACCTCACGCCATCGCTCAAGGTCGCTGCAACAGATACTGATGTCACCGGGCAAGTACTAATTTCGAGAAAAATATGTAAATTAGAAAGTGTGCATGTAGATGGCTGGCTATTAACTAAGTTATTGTTAACTATTCTTACGTCACCGCGTCATTTTTATAAATCCACGTTTTGGCATAAATCAAACCGAACCGGTTGCCCAGGGCAATCTGTTTTTTTTACTAGGCGCCGCACGTTGGGGTTTTTAAGATCCGTTTAAAGGAAAGCGGTTTTTGAAGAGGCGGTCATTACACAATTTGAAATGTAATCGGGTTTTGCCACCTCCAGGGATTAGTAACGCGGACGAGATATTTTTGTAATGTAACACGGTGTCGGAACAAAAATTCATGCCTAGTTATCAGTTTTATGATATTATGAAGTTAGAGTACGAGAAGGCATTAATATCTAATTAGTCTAATAACTTTTGCGTAAATAAAGATTTCATTCATACTTCCTAACATTGTTACACTATAATTTTTTTTAATCATAATATAATCTACACCTCTCCTACTAGGGTAGAGGCTAAATACACCTTTCTTTAAACAATCTAAATACTACAATTACAGTTACTTAACTAAATACCCTATTCCGTGTTAAACAACTTAAAAGAACTTCTACAATTTTATCCCACCTTACCTTATTCTGTCTCTATATCTAAACTCCACTCTGTTTGTGGTATCATTTGTCACGTCACTACCCATTCCCTTATGCACTCCTCTTTTCTCCTCTTTCTCATCCCGAACCTATCAAGTATGATGAACACCTGACTTCCCTTCACTCACATTTGCTTCCCCGCTTTCACGGTTTTCTTCACTATTTTATCATTAATCTCCATCTAACCCTGTCCCTTGCTGTAATCTCAGCCTGCTTCCATGTCATTCCTCTTGTCTTCATTATCTTCGCCACTTCTCCGTCCCACGTCATCCTTGGTCTGCCTTTCTTTCTCTTTCCACTGGCTTTTGTTTCCCATATTTTTCTTACTTGTCTTTCTTCGCTCAATCTTTCATATGTGGCCCCCCCCCCCCCACCTCAGCTGAGCCCTCTCTATAACCTTCTCGATACTTTCGCTATCCAATCTTTTCCTTATTTCTTCATTTCTTATTTTATCCATTATCATAATATTTGCTACTTTTCTGATATACTTCATTTCTAATACCTGTATCTTTTTAAGTTGCCTCTCTGTCAACACCCATGTTTCGCATCCATACAGTAGCGGCAAATATACAGTTTTATAAATTGACATTTTTGTTTTATTGCTAATTTCTGCTTTACTAATGAGCCCCCTTTTCATACTATGGAAGATCTTTGTCGCTGTCGTTATTCTATTATTTATTTCTTCGTCTGGCTTTCCTCCTTCCTCTATGGTTACTCCTAGGTACTTTAGGCTTTTTACTTGTTCCACTATCTGATTATTTATTTTTATATTCATTTCTCGCTCATTATTATTGCTTACAACTACTACCTTTGTCTTGCTTACATTTACTTTCATTCCCTGTTTGTCCAACTCTTTCACCCATATATTCACATTAAGTTGTAACTTTGTTTCCGTGTCTGCCACTATTGCAATATCGTCTGCAAACACACATTCACTCACTTCTACTGGCTTCATTTTATAGTATCCTACCGTCACCATCTTACTTTCTCTGCTTACTTTTGTTATTATTTCATTCATGAAAATGATAAAGAGCAGTGGGCTAAGATTTTCCCCCTGTCTCACTCCTTGTGTGGTTCTGAATTTTTTGGTTTCCATATTGTCCTTCCTTACTATATTTTCCGCTTTACTGTATAATGATTTTACAGCTTCTATCAATTCTTTTGCTGTACCATTTTTCTCTAATATGTCCCATATTTTCTCTCTCTCACCACCTTATCGAATACTTTTTTCAAGTCCACACAACATATATATATATATATATATATATATATATATATATATATATATATATTTGTTATAAGGAAGCATTTTCTCTATTATATTTCTTAATGTAAATATATGGTCTTGTGTGCAGTAACCGGACCTGAAACCACTTTGTGCTCCATGCAACTTTCCATCTACATCCCTCCTTAATGTTTCTTCCAAGATCATCTCATATACCTTGCATGTTATGCACAGTAGCGATACCCCACGATAATTTGCACAATCTTTCTGGTTCTCATTTTTGAAAATAGGTACTATTATTGCAATTCTCCACTCCTTAGGTACTGTATGTGTTACCCATACTTTATTTAATATGCTTTGTAATAACACCATTCCTTCTTCACCCATTCCCTTCAATAGTTCTGCTTTTAATCTATCTAATCCTGGAGTTTTTCCGTTCTTCAACTTTCCTATTGCCTTCTTAACTTCTTCTATGCTAATGCTATCACTTATTCCATTCTCTTGTCTACTCTCTCTCTTTTCCAATTTCCTCTTTCTTTTGTGTTCTTTCTTCCGCATTCTCCACTACTCTTCCCCCTCTAACATCTCCTGGAAATATTCCTTCCATCTTTCCATAATGTTATCACCTTCCATTACTATTCTTCCCTCTCTGTCCATAATCTGTTTCGTCCTGATTTTCCTTCTTTTATTTCTCGTTCTTCAGTACCCTATAGAATAGTTTTTGATTTGCCCCTTTGTCCTTTTCCATCTTGGTCCCAAATTCTTCCCATTCCTTGGCTTTAGCTAATTTGACTTTATCCTTTACTATTTTTCTCACTGCCTTATATCTTTCATACGCTTCATCACTCTTTCTTTGTAAATAGTTTTTCCAAACTTTCTTCTTTGTTTTAATGGTGTTTTTAATTTTTTCACTCCACAAGCTTGTTCTCTTCTTCATTCCTCCTGTTGAGGTTAACTTTTTTTTTTAAGTATGTTAAAATTAAATATCTTCTGTTTCTCCCGAGCACAAGAAAATTGTAATAAAAAATCAGCTCAAAAAAGATTATTGCATCTATTTTCTGGACAAAGGAATTTCTGGAGGAATTAGTTAGAAAAGGCTAAAACTAATACTACAGTATTATGCTATATTGTTAAATAAACTGCATGAAACGGTTTCCATAGGAGTGGCATTTCTGGCAGTATAATGCAGCTGATCAAGCAAGCCTTTCGTCGTATTACAAAAACTTACCTGCGCTTTAATTTGATCATCTCACTTTTTCACCAGATTTAACTCTTTCAGACTATCATCTATTTTCTAATTCAAAAAAATACTTGACAAAGAAGAGATTTATATTTTTCCAAAAGAAATATTTGTCTTCAAGAAGTGCTTTATAAACACTTGTATCGAATATATAAATTCGATAGATGGTTGTATTGAATAAAGGACATTTTCTTCAAAAGAACTGTCATTAGGTCTGTAATATACAAAGAGTTTATCAAAACCTTCTTGTATGTTGAATTTTTCAAATCAGATTTGATTTTGGTCAAATTATGGCCAACAACTGCTACAACTGCTACAACTTCTTGGTTATTGTTTCAGTTTCAAACGCATTGGAAATTTGTTTTAGAATAAACCTGAAACCCAGTTCTGGATGAGCGTCTTAAATGGTCTCATTTCAGAAGCTCTGAAATGGTCTCATGTCTATATAACTATTTCTTTGTATAATTCTTTAGGTTGTCCCTACCTACCCACAGCTACGTCCAAGTACTCATCTATTGTACTGCAATCTCCATTGTCCTGTTCTACTTCCTAATTCTCTGTGAACAAGTTTCCTGGATTAACCCCAGCAACATTGTGATCAGATGCTTAGGTGACTGCTCCTCGTCAAGGCATCACGCGTCTGCATACCAACTTTGATTAAGAATGATATGATAAGGACTACCTGACTATCAAAGTTATTTTTTCCATATCCCCTTTTAATGTTCTCTCTGGTACAGACGGTTAAATCGAACATATTCGGACTATAATTATGCCTGGAACATCGCGGTGTAACATCTCAATGATATACCAATATCATGTATCCAAGACTTGCCACGAATTCTTTGTATTTTTTCTAGCCATTTACGTCCATTCTTAGACTAAGTTCTTCTTGTCTGTTCCTATCATTTGTGTGTGTGCGTATGTACAGAGAAGGGCTTGCCAAAATACAAGTTGGTTGACGCGTAGTCCCACCAGATATCCTGCAGAAAATCTGGGGTCGAGTCTATCATTCTGATATGCCAATGTGTTTGCATGGCCCTCCAGCTTCAATTGTGCTCCAACAGCAATACCTAGATCCAAGTTTCTCTTTGGTAATGATATCTAAGGGTAGTAAGGAACTATCTTAATCTCCATGATTACCATTAGACTGAGCTTTGCTTCCGTTAAAAAAAATATAGATAATATCATTCGATACGTGTACTGAAGAGTTAGCAAGTGTATTTTCATTTTCCATAGATAATGTGGGGGCCGTTACCGAATTTTACAAAATAATTCTAAAGTTTTTTTTTACCTAGATTGTCATCATAATGAGTGTTGAATTTTCTATGCACTAATGCGGAAGACTCGCACGACTACCGACACCAGCGTCGTGCGAGTAAACTGATGCATACTTAAAAGACAGGTCACCCTTATTCATGCGCATGTTTGAATTAGGTGATGTTGAGTATTACCCTTTGTGAAATAAACAATCCGTTGCACATTACATCTCTTAACTTATTTTACAACAATTCATACGACCAATGTGAACAGTTCTAGAGGTATTTCCTATTATCGTTCTCAACAATTAAAATTATCGCGGCGACGTCGTGCATTAACAATTTATATCAAGTAATGTTAAAATTAACGAGCGTACGTGACCGAAGTCATTTGAATTTAGTAACATTTTAAACGAATGCCGCATCGATTATAAAATAAATTTGCATTCCGTATTGTTTTTGTAATAAAACGTTTTTATTCACGCGTGGACGCGGCCATATTTACCTTCCCGAGTGCCGCGCGCCTATTCTAATGCTTTTTGCCCATAAACGGTGACTAATAAATTATATAAACACATTTTCATTACACTTCTTGTAACCCCCGGGGATTACCGTTAATGATTTTCCGTGTTTCGGTCGACGGTTCTTTGGAAACCCAACCGCAGCTGGAAAAAAATTACAATAAAACAAAAAAAACTAGAAAAACACAAAAAAAGCTATATTTTAAATGGAGTTCTCGATTCCTTATACCACTTTACCAGAAAAAAACAGTCAAAAAAATATTTTTAACGCATTTTTGAAAAATTTTCATTGTATCGCTAATATACTTTACAACACAAATGATTACTAAAAAAGAATTGAAGGAGACAAACTAGAACATTTTTTTAACTGCGCCTGTATATGATAACTTCGATAACCATACTTTCTTTGTCAGCAGTGTGTATTGTTTTTAATCAAATGGGAAAGTGAATCTCATTTTCAGTCCCTTTTATTGCAGTAACCAAAAGTATTTGTTGCTAATTAACGTTAAATTAATGAAACTATTCTCACCGTGGTATAGGACCTACATTAAAAGTTCATAGTTTTTTTAATCTTTTCTAATATACAGGATATCCAATTTAAAATGAACCCATAATAACTTAAAATATGTTTTTATGCGTCAATTTTCATATTCAGGCGGACATCTTTATTTGCGGTTACAATCGCTGAAACCCCTTCTCGCAAATAGCTACCCCATACAATATTCGAAAGATTTTCTCAACCCCGATAATCTGATATTATTTATAATTTATTAAAATATAAAACATTCCGATATTCTTTCAAGTACTCAAGCCTTGACAACAAACCTCAAGTTTTTTAATACCATTCAAATCATTTTATTTATTTCTAACCTCTGTTTCAGGTTTCGTCATTAATTTATTCCATGTATTCACTTAATATATTAATGATATCATTAATATAACTAAGAAAAAATAACAAAGTTCATCCTCATTTGTTAAAGTGGCTCCTGGTGCCCCCCAGGGGTCATACTTAGGACCTGTTTTCCTATAATCACTGTCATTTCTGTCAGCCTGGGAATTTTGACTCGACAATTTTTCTGCAACTATCCTGAAACCCCGCTAGTCAAGTCCGAGTCCGTTTTCCCGTTTACGCGTGTATTTGTCGTTTAAAAAAAAACGTCAAACTCGTCATTTTGCCATTGAAAAATTGTGGGATCAAAATTCCCATGCCGCCAAAAATGACAGTGATTCTTCTGTTTCAATTTCTCAACCAGGGGCAAAATGGCGAGTTTGACAAATTGTCGAGTCAAAATTCCCACGCTGTCAGATATGACAGTGATTTTGCTGTTTTAATTCCTCCATCAGATGCAAAATAACAAATTTGACATTTTTTTAAACGAAAAATATGCCCGTAAACAGAGAAAATTGTTTTGGACTGTGAAAATTGTTTTGTCAAAACTTCAAGGAAAGCGAAACAAAAATTTTTGAATCAGACTTTACATGCTGTCAGAAATAATAGGGAATCTTCCCTTTGGGTTTCCAGTTCTTTGAAAGGAGAAATGCGGCCTGAAACAGAAAATCGGGATTGAAATGAATTTTTAAGATGTCAGAGAAATTGCAAAAAAAATTCTCGAGTCCAACGTCCCGTGCTGTCAAAAATGACAGTGATTTTTCTGTTTGAGTTCCTCGGTCGAGCACACAATGACAGTTTTGACAATTTTTTTAAGCGTTAAATATATCCGTAAACGCAGAAAACGGACTTGAACTGGGTTAGTGGGGTTTCCAAAAAATTGCATAAAAATTTTAAGTTAAAATTTTCATGCTATCAAAAATAACAATGAACTTTTTATAGAAACGCATGGACTCTGACGCATGGACGAACATAATAATTTTTGCATACCGCTAAACGGTATGTACAGCTGCAAACAATAGTCAGGTGTGTACATTGCAAGATTCAGAGTAGAGATCAAGAATGTCGAATTTCTACGAGGGTAGTCCCAGAAGTACCCGACCTGACATATAGATGGCGGCTGTTGTTTGAAAAGAATGACTATGGTAGGAAGTACCAACTTCATAAAGCTTAAGTTTGAAGTTTGACGACGCTACGTTTTTTAGTATTTGTTTAGCAACCATCAATAGTGAACGCTCTCAGTGAATTTGTAAAACATGAAAACACAATACACACAATACTTGATACAATACTTTCATTTGAAAGGCCTCTCTCCAACCGATATTAAAGCGGAGCTAGATTCTACTCTGGGGGAGTCTACTCCTTCGTTTACAATAATGAAATATTGGGTGCAGAGTTTAAACGAGGCCGTACCAGCTGCCAACACGAACATCGCAGTGGTCGACCAAATGAAGTGACGACGCTAGAAATGGTGAAGAAAATCCACAAAATAGCATTAGATCACCGTCGACTGAAAGTGCGCGAGCTACCAGACATGGTAGCATTTCAGAAAATGCTGTACGTAGCATATGGACTGAAAATTTGAACACGAGAAGCTGTGCGCAAGATGAGTGCCGCGATTACTCACAATGGGGCAAAAACAGCGTCGTAAGGATGTTTCAATCGAATGCTTGGCGAAGTTTTAGAACTAAAGCCGAGTTTTTTCGTCAATTCATAACCATGGAAGAAACATGGTTATGAATCATTACTTCACATCTGAGATGAAAGAGTAGTCAAAGGAATGGACTGACAAAATGAGATAATCGGCTCCAAAGAAGGCGAAGACAGTTCCATCCGTTGGCAAGATCATGGCGGCAGTTTTTTGGGATGCCCGTGGGGGATAATTTTCATTGATTATTTTCATAAAGCAAAAACAATCAACGACGAGTATTATGCTTATTGCAGCATTTGAGCGAAGAAAAAATAGCTACATTTGGCGAAAAATAAAGTTATATTTCATCAAGACAATGCATCAGTTCACACATTCGTTATTGTGATGGTCAAAATCAATGAGTTCAAATTCGAATTCTAATTGTTTCCTCACCCACCCTATTCGCCAGATTTAGTTCCCTCGGATTATTTTCTGTTCCCAAACTTGAAAAAATGGCTCGGTAGTAAAAGATCTGCCAACGATGAAGAGGCTATTTCGAAGAGCTCAACGATTCTCACTATAAACAGGATAGCGAAGCTATTGAACACCGCTGGGGGAAATGTATCGGGCTAGGAAGCTATGTAAAGAAATAAGGATATATTTTCCCAAATTTATTGTGTTTTCTTTGTTAGATCGGGTACTTCTGGGACTACCCTCGTATGTACTTGCAGAAGTATATACGGAAAGAGTACAGATGCCACCAAAAGTTCTTACTTGCGTCCGCTAGGTTCGTCTGTTAGCTTGACGTTTATACCAATTTCTATTCAATCTTAGGTGTATTGTTGTAACCGATACTTAATCCTGATGCTGTTTTAAAAATTATATTGCCGTTCTGTTATTATTTACGTTTTCATATTTCAATGAGAATAACAAAAACCAATTTTCCCATAAACGGTAAAAAATTTTGCGCACCGAATAACCATAATTCAATCGTTAATTACCGATCATTCCGAATCAATTAAAACTATAAAAAACAATGACAACTTCCATTAAATCGGATGGCGTTCCCTCGCAGCGTGATCCTACAAACGGCAAAAGGTCAAGTGCATGTAATATACAAAGATATTTTTAAACGATGACAACCGCGATAGCTAGGAGGATGCTGTAGCGATGGAGATGCGTATGTTGCTATTATTCTCGAACGATGATTCTCTAATAGATGTGATTTCTGGTCCATTGAATTCAGCGGCGACACCGTCTAACCGGGCCTGACGGCGAGGGCGGCGCCCACCATTGTTTTCTGTAATAATATAATGCATAAATATGCAAACGAGGTATCTACTACCGTGCCGCATCCGTTGATCCGCGAGAGATATACGATTGGTTTCGGTAATCGAATACGCAACCGTAGGGCGGCTGTAATTTATCCGGTGAATGGGCCTGCAAAAGCATACGGGGACATTCGGTTTTTAAATGTTTCCCGAGATTCAGTGCATTAAAAATTCCGAAAAAGCTCTGTAGTTGGTATTTTATTATTATTGCTTCTACTTATCATTTTAAGTAAAACACCCTGTGTACTATTTATTACATTGTTGAATTCCTCTACTAATTTACAGTTGACTTTGATTAGAGTTCCGTACATATAAACTTTTAATAGTTTTTTAAATATTTACTATTTATATAATAAACTCAAACATCCCGAACCCCGGCCATAAGATCACATGGTATTTTCTGTTTTTCATAATCTAATTAAAGTAATTTGGTTTTTGAAATTTCACCTAAATTATTGTTATTTCATTTAACAACGAATCGGAATATGTATACCCGAAATTGACTTTTTAAAAAATTAAATACTATTATTTAGATCATAATATAAACATCCTTCATTAAAAGTGCGTTGAAGCTTCAAATTTTAACTACTTAAACGGTTTTGGAAGTTTATGACAGTAGTATAGCTATGTCACTACCAGGCCACCCTCGGATTTGTCCGCGGACATTTGATGCGAATGGCATGTGGTCATTGTTGATCTGAAGAACTCTTGGCGCATGTATAAAACAGGTCTGTACAGGTATAAAACAGATGTGTACCGGTTTAAAACAGGTATGGTAACCTGATTAATGACGTCATGTTTTTTTCCTAATACCACCATACCTGTTTTAAACCGGTACACACCTGTTTTATACCTGTACAAACCTCCTTTATACCTGCGCCAAGAGTTCTTCAGATCAACAATGACCACATGCCATCCGCATCAAATGTCCGCGGACAAATCCGAGAGTGGTTTGGTAGTGACATAGCCTTACTACTTATGACATAAACAATGAAAGTATCGCGCCCTATCATAAAGAAGCAGTAAAATAGTTGAAAAATCAGAAAAACTGAAAGTCGGGAAGATCAGAAAACGATAGGTTGCTGAGCATTTCCTTGCTCTCATCCGGAGAGATTTCGTTGCTTTCGACACCTTTAGTGTGAAGATAACACTGACTTAGTTTTCCACAAGAAACTCTACAATCGGTGTATAATATTTAGCTCCGGTATACTTTTGGACAACTACAGGGTGGGGCAGAGCAACTTGGTTATTTGAATTTGGCGCCCTGAAGCGATGCTTGCTCCTAGGAGGGTGAGGGTAGGCACATTCAAGAGGGCGGGGCGTAAATTTGTAGCTCCGCTTGGTTTAGTTAGCATCATGGAGTGGACGAAGGTGGAGCGCGCATTGCTGTCGAGGCATACTTTTCTAACGATCGCTCAATCATCGCCATGCAATGTGCATTCCCATTCCACGTTACGCCCCGTGGTCGTTTCCTGGCCGGCAGTCGATTGTTTCATGGGTAAACAACTTCAGGAAAACTGGTGATCTGAAGAAAAAAACCTGGGGTTCCACAAACAGCAAGATCACCCCCAAAACACTGACATAGTAGGCTTTCTGTTTTGCGATTCCCTCAGCGCTCTATCCGCAAACATACAACTGCTGTTCAGTTGTCTGCTCGTTCTGTGAGGCGAATTGTTCATGAAGAACTATAATTTTGTCCCTACGTATTGGCTGTGGTGCAGGAACTTAATCCACACGATTTTATTGCTCGAGAAAATGCATGTGAGGCGCTTCTTGGCAGGCATGCCAAGAAGCGCCTCACATGCATTTTCACACTTGTTTTCTTCGGTGATGAGGCTCACTTCCATCTTTTGGGATTTATTGGAGCCCTGATAACCCCAGACAACTTCATCAGCATTCCCTACATTCACAACGTGTAACAGTTTGGTTTGCACTATCGCAAGTTGGAATAATTGGTCCATGGTTTTTTGAAGAAATGAAGGGGCAGTTTCGGTAACTTCTGACCGTTATGTCCACATGATTCAGGAGTTTTTCCAGTCAACACTCAACGAGATGGATGTGGGAGATGTATTGTTCCAGCAGGATGGTGCTGGTGTCACGGCATACACAGCACGTGTGTCAATGATGTTTTGCGGCAACATTTCCCAGGACGCCTCATCTCCTTGAGGAGTGATCTGCAACGGCCAGCACGGTAGCCTGATTTAACTTCCGGCGACTATTTTTACGGGGCTATCTAAAATCACTTGTTTACAGTGATCGGTATAGAACCCTGGCTCACCTGAAAACAACATTCGTCAAGATGTCAACATAACCGTCGATATGCTAAAAATAATTGGACGAAACATCCGAATTCGATTAACGCAGTGTATTGAGAATAATGGATGCCGCCTGCCTGATGTCATCTTTAAAACTGTGTAAACATAAAATTTAAATGTTGTACATACTTGATGCTTTTCAAAGAATTAAATATATATCTGCATTATTTTTTTAAATTGATTTTCTAAATAAGCAAGTTGCTCTGCCCCACCCTTTATTTATCCGGTGACTTGGTTATCTGCCCTTATTAGGTGAGAGTTGTTTTATGGCTCATTAATATCCAAATTATGGCGAAGAAATATTATTGATAAAAGGGGGATTTATTTGAATTAAAAATGTTATCAATGTTGTTATGCCACTGTTCACTGTCATATAACAATTCCCGACTTATATATTACTGACATAGATCATATCGATGTAGATGTATACTACACGGATTTCATTCGACATTCGTCCTGGATCGGCGTACCGTGTACGACACTGATGAGAACTAATAAGTTCCAAACAGCTGTCTGTGGTTCTATTCCCATCCACGACATATGTCGAATCCTACCAGTGGCGGGATTTATTTTTTGATACATTAACATTATTTAAATTATAATTTTTAATTTCCTTCTAACTTATCCGAATGGAAGAAAACTATCAAGGAAGGTGGAATCGTCACATGATGGCCGATTACTGTTGGAGTCTGCAGAGGGACTGTTTACAGCAAAAATATAAAAGAAAATCGTACAGAAAAAATTTTTCATAATTTTTTATATTTTCTGCATCAATTATTCTTTATTTCCTTGTTAGATTTCATATATAAAAAAATTCAAAACAAGAGAAAGTGCTTATTTTATTTCGTTTTTCTTTGCATTAATATTTGTCATGTTTATTTCAGAAACTAGAGCCAATTAAGAAAAAGTAATGCCATTTTCAACATCAGGGGCAGTATTTCATTAGAGGAATAAATAAATTAAATGTCCCTGTATACACCCCGTTTGGTGTGAAATTGGTGTGAAATTTTACACATTTCAGACAATGTATATCAGTTACACCAGTACAACAATGTATAGTTATTTATTACCAACATTGTTATTTAAAATATGCTCAATACAGTTCACTGGAAACACGACTTAAAATATTTCTTAAAATGTTGCTTCAGCGTATTCGGTGTAAAATTAATTATACAAGTAGTTCCTAAAGCGCTGTTTCACAACGTCAAATAATACCCTATTGTGTATTTTCGAACAGTTGGATAATTCCGACGGCTGGTCCCAAAATTCTTAAGATTTATTGTTGTGACACTTCTTAAATTAATTACGAAGACAGTCGAGTGAAAATCACCTTTTGTTATGTAAATGTTTATCAAACCTAAATACATCGACACGGCGGCGTATTCCAGTCTACACATTCATCCAAGTCATTAGACATTATTGTTTAGTAACATTAAACATTTACAAACAACGAACTTTATTAATGACCGCCGCCGTCTATCGTGTAAAATATGTCACTTACCGAGCTTTGTGGCATTAATTCCACCGTTCCTTCACGAGCTGCGGTGGCATAAACTATGGTTTAATAGCTCGTTTAGGTGCTTGGTTTCAGTTCATCTTTAAAAATGCTGAAAACTCGACACAACGCTTGTTCACTAATGTGCACTGTCAATCGCTCACTTTTGCTCGTGATTAATTATAGAAAACCAAACACGGAGACGTACAGACTACCTTGTCACAGTTTGAGGTCGTCTTCTTGTCTTTATGGTAATAAACGAGTGTTATTTTTTCTGTAGAATCCTTAACGTATTAGTCAGTAAGAAAGAATGTAAACGACAAAGGGTATACGTCTTTTAATCGTTGTAGTTCTACATGTACATAGTTGAATATTTTTCCAATCTAATTTTCATCTACGTATACGGGTTCCTTTTGGATGTAAAAGATGACTCTTGTATGTATCACGATGTAAAAGCTGAAGCTTCAGTTCCATTTCTAAAGGAGTTAGTTACATATACAGACATATAAAGGGTCTTTCAATAAGGACGCTCGATATTTAAATAAAACAAGTTGTGTGTGAGATATCCACGCCATTTTCTTTTTAGTAGAAAGAATATTTTAGGGCATTAAGTATGGAATATAGCGTCGTTAAAATGTCCGCCGTGGCTTTGCTTGGTGGCACGTATTCAGGAGGTCCAACGTTCAGTGACTTTGTCATGGATGGAGTTCGTTGTGTTGACTCTGAGGGCATCAATTGTTTGCGGTTTATTCGCATAGACCTGCGATTTAAGACAGCCCCAAAGGAATAAGTCTAAAGGAGTTAAATCGCGCGATCTCATTGGCCAGTTCACGTCGCCGCTGCGCGAGATAACCATACCCTTAAATCGCTCGTGCAGAATGTCCACCGTAGCATGCGCTGTATGACACGTAGCACCGGTTCCTGTTGGAACAATTATATCGTCCGTATCCATATCATCCAGTTTAGACCATAAGAAGTTACTTAGCGCTCGCCGTTGACAGTTGTGGCAATGCCAATTTGGTTTTGGAAGAAGTATGGACCGATAATTCCGCCAGACTAAATCCGCACCAAACAGTGACTTTCTCGGGATGCATTTGATGCTGGTGTATCTCGTGTGGATTGGTATCGTCCCAAATCGGACAATTTTGCTTGTTCACATATCTATTCAGCCAAAAATGGGCCTCGTCTGTTAAGTATTAAATACAATATTTAAATCTCTGCCTGACAAAGCGACGATAACAGTAACGGTTTTTATTACTTTTTTGTGTATTAACTAACGTTTTATCAGACATTAATTTGCCTTTTTCAGTTTAATCGAAATATCTACCAGATCTCTAATACGAGATAGCCTGTAGTTGCGAATCATTTTTTATTTTACAATATAACCGTAAAGTATTTTCGATATAACCGTACTAGGAATATACAGATATCCTGTTAGTTTACGGTCTATGAAATGAAAATAGTGAAGCTGTACGATGAGAATATGAAATAAAATTTCCAACGCTATTAACGTTAGTTTGATTTAATCGGTATTTGGATTGTTATTCGTGTATCTTCTATGTAACTCATACAACACAGTTTTTACATCGATTACTTCACATTCAATTAAATCAACGAGGTCAAAAATACAAGCCCTTAACTAATTTTAAATACGCCAGCATTTGAAGCTGACGCGAGAGAGTTCTTTTCTCAAAAAAATCTGCTAAAATAACAAAAATGTGTACTTCATTCTAATATGGCTACTCTAACTGGATAAGTAGTATCAAAATAAGACTAAGTTAAAATTCCACTTTCCACAGGCCAAAACAAAGGTCTATTATCCCAACCGTTCGGCCATGAGTTGAGAGGAAACACGGGGAGATAGGATACTATCTCACGCAGGTGCTATCGGGCCATGGATGCTTCGGGGAGTACCTGCGTGGGATAGAGAAGGTGGATGGGGATGAGTGTGTATACTGTGGAGAAAAGGACAACCCCGAGCATACATTGCTCAAATGCCCGAGGTGGTCGGATGAGAGAGAAGAATATATGTTAGGAGTGGGTCGGCATGAAAGCGTGAGGGGATTGGTGAGTGGGATGGTGAAAAGTGTGAATGTCTGGATGCTTGCGGAGAGAATGATAGTTAATATAATGAGGAAGAAGAGAGGGAGCTAGGCCCGAACCCCTAATCTTCTCGACGGACGGGGGATGTAGGGCAATGGCAAAATAAAAGTACAACATCTAGAAAATGATTGACCCCTACCTCGATGAGAAGCGTAAGCGGTTCGGAAGTAGGTGGGCTACAGATCAGGGGGGCCACTTGTCCGGCTCGCGCAAGTACCGGCTACGTCCCCCTTAAAAAAAGGCCAAAACAAAGCTGTCGAGATTAGTGAAAGAGATTAGTGTAAGGCAATAGTCGATAAGATACGGAATATTAACGTCACTTGCACTAGCTGTATTCGCCCTGAGCATAATGATTTATTGACCCGGCCCAGTGGCCTCCTGTCGCAAGAAACATAGGGTTCCTTATTTACATTAATGGATTGCCTTGCAATGTAAGTTTTTAGTAATGGGATCAATCACTATCCTGCTAGAGTTATGTCAGAAACCCTATATATATATATATATATATATATATATATATATATATATATATATATATATATATATATATATATATATATATATATATATATATATATATATATATATTGGAACTTATTTATCCAGAATCGAATACATACAGTATAAAATTGAGACTAGAAACTAGAAACATTTACATTAAGGGGACCCGTTCAATTCGAAGCCCATTACTGTCAACCAGTTCGAAAATTGCAAGCAACAAGCTTCTTCCGGCGACTACTATTTATTTGTCAGTTTTCTAGTAAAATAGCTTGGAAAGATATAAAGGTGGGCAAAAAATACAAACACAATACTATTTCAACGTGAAATTCAAACGAATGTTTCAAAGCTTGAAAATACCCAACAAAAGCAACAACCGACAATTTTTCAACAACAATCTCATTATATACGAATGAGCTCTGCCAGCTCGTCATCATGTAGTACCTTAGGGATAATAAACACTAGTCGATAAACGGTCCATTGCAATATGTCACATTCAGTTACATTAATCTCGCAGAACAACGAAAAGCTGGAACGGGCATTAAATATATTAGTTGTCTAATATACAATAAAGAAACTCATTTTCCGTTTCAGTTCCGTTAGGCGAGACGTTTAATGTGAAAGGGTGTCTACTATGTTGCGGGGATTTCACCCTAAAGCTCAAATTAAATAGATAATAATTAGAATTAAACAAAGGGTAGGAGGCCGAAAACTACAGTGGATATTCTGGAACACTTCAGCCACTTTGATCGATAGCGGAATAGGCGTGGCGAATGTTCACTTTCCGGTTTAATTTTGCATGCCATATAACTAATATAATATTCGCAAAGTAATAAACCGTAAAATATTTACGAATTAATTATTTGCATTAGTCACTTTCATTTATCAAATGGTCATTATGAAAGTAGTTTATTAGCTAGTTTCAAGTAGTAAACACTAAAACATTATTAAACATACATAATCAAACTCTACAATGAATAAACACTCATAAAATCATAAGCACACATTAAATACAACTATAGAAATTTGAATTATATAATAATTTATCGATTATTATATGTTTAATAAATTCAAAATATAAAATAAAGTAGAAATTTATAAATTACAATTAATCTGAACAAAATTTTGTCTAAAAGAACGGTAACATGAAGCATAAAATTGCAAATTGCTGAATATTAACCATGAGAAAAGTAGAGATATGCACAGGAAAAGATTTAGTATATTCCATTTTATACATCGATAATAGACTGGAAAACATAAAATAACATTAAAATGTTCAAAGTTAATGTTGTAATTAAAATTTAGAGAAATGTCAAAATGTGACAGCCTAAAGCCTCATATACATAATCCAAAATATGATTGCAATATAATACTGAAATAAAGGTAAGAATTCAAAATATAACATATAGAACTGTAATTTAAACAAGACTGAATATTGTACAATAGATAATAAGGGTAAAAAGTGCATATATAAAATAAAGTGAGTGTAAAAAGAAAGTGCTATAGAAAAAGTGCGAAAGAGACATTATAATTTAGGTCGTTTCTAAGGGAAACAAACGAAAATTGTTGAGACGATAGTGAAAAACCAGCTTTTGGGGACGCCGCAACGCTAAAAGAAAAATGATAACAAAATTTGAAGAAAACGTATAATTAAAGGTATTAAAACATAAAATATAATAAAATACCTACCAAGAATAAAGTCGAATAAGTTATCCCAGTGCCAGCCAATATTTCACTCAGATTCCATCAAGAATAGCCGAAGATCATACCAGAAGAGCCCTAAAGGTCTTAGAGGGGCCCACAACAATGGAAAAAGGTACCAAATAATATATAATTGAATAATATAATCGTACGATAAAATTAACGTTACCTAAGCTAAAAGAGAGGTTCATTATAAAGAAAAGGATACTTCCTATATCAGATTAAACATATATAATAAAACAAGACTTACCCAGTTCAAAAACATTAAAATAATAGCGTAAAAAGGACTGCTTGAAACAGTGAGGTAATATTAATGACGATAAATCGATAATAATCTATAAACATTCACAGATCACAGATCATAGAACACAATTAGGGAATTTAGTGGTAAGAAAAGTAGGTCACTGTATGAATTTAAAATATAAATGTTAGAATAGGCAACACTCTATACCTAGCTATTAAAATTTAGATACAAATTACGATACAAATTAACAGTCAATAGGAAGGTAAAGGGTTAGTTTTTTTTAAGATAAAAGAAAGTACAAATAATACTTGAAAATTTTGATGATTCACCTTTATTTAGTATTAATTGATATCAAGAAACCAAGAAATATTAATTACATGCTCAAATTTCAATTGTAACATTTGAACATTAAATAAATGTATAAAATTTAAAATAATTTCTTTAAGTGGTATGTTTGCTATGATATATGATGACTGTCTATGGCTTTGAACCGACTACTGTGATTAAGAGTTTTATCTAAAATTTAAATATCAATTTATTATAAAATCTTATCTCAAATTATTATAAAAAATATACTTCATTACAATATGTTAATCAAAATTGGACCAATTAATTCCCCAATTAAATTAAATTATTCCCACAAATATGATGTATTAAAATACAAATTGAAAAAATATAATAACCAATAATGAAAGTATTGTCGGTAAGCTTCGGTGTTTTATAGACTTCTGTAAACGTCAAGTAACCGAAGGTGTAGTGCAAAATCAACTATTTATTATAATAAACCTATAACTTACAAGAATGTTTAATATTTGGAAATTCAGTCGAAATTATAATAATATAGAGTTTGTCATTTGAAAAACGAAAGTAGGCTCTTCACCGCATTAGACACCCCGTATAATCAAAAAATGTACTTAACATATATTCAAAATTAAATCCTAATAAAGTCGAAACTATTTTGCAACATATATGTTTTTTAAATACACAATTATTCGCTTCTTAGTTTTCAAACTCGCTGTATGTACAGATATACGTTTTTTCTTCGAATGTGTAGCTTTAGTTAATGAATATGTTTTCTATATATGTTAATGACAGATAAATGTCTGCTACGATATCTACATAACTTGACAATTCAAAAAACTAGTGAAATTTTTAATTTCTTCAAGTTCCTGTTAATTAAATTATAAAACCGAGTGTTGATTGGATACAAAGTGGAAACTACTTATGAAATAAGATTATTTTTTTGCATTATTGTAGAGATTTATGAGAACAGATACGTCTTCTAAATGAAATTTTACATATACATTGTATATTCTCATTTCTTTTTATTTATTTATTTTTTTATAAAATGTTCTCCATTTGCGTATTGGCAATAACCTGTAGTAAGTGTCCTGTCTTTTTTGTGGTTTTAGAGAAAACTTTCTCTAAAACCTGAGTTTCTTTTATATAAATTGGTACCTACTTCATTTCTTGAGATAATTCCATAGAATAAAACCCAACGGCGTAAAGTCTGGTGTATTTAAGTGGTCACTCCAATCCATTTATTAGAAAAGGTTTCGTTTAAGTACTCTTTTACAATTATAACATAATAAGGTGTTGTTTTGTATTGGCACCAAACAAATCATTCATTTGGATATCAGTTTATATGTGTATAAACATAAATATCTGATTTGATAGCCGCTTGGCGGCTTGGTGGTTCCTTTCGAGATTTCCGACTTATAAGTTACTGACAGAGATCGTATCGATAAAGATGTATAGGCCATAAAGTTCATTCGGCATTTGTCCTGAATCGGCGTATCGTATGCGGCACTGATGAGAACTAACAAGTTCGAAACAGCTGTATGTCGTTCGGTTCCGATCCGGGACAAATGTCGAATCCTACCTGTGGTTGGTTTTATTTTTGAAACCTTATCTGATCGTGCAGAAACACGAGAAAGGGGTCGAGGATCGCTTCTGGGTATAATTCAATGCCTGCCGGGGCTTTAGCCCGAGGAGTAGTTGTTTCCTAGAGCGATTATGTAATAGCTTTGCTATTCGGGAACTACTTTGATAGCGGCTTGGCGGCTTGGTGGTTCCTTTCTCGATTTCCGACTTATAAGTTACTGACAGAGATCGTATCGATAAAGATGTATAGGCCATAAAGTTCATTCGGCATTTGTCCTGAATCGGCGTACCGTATGCGGCACTGATGAGAACTAACAAGTTCGAAACAGCTGTATGTCGTTCGGTTCCGATCCGGGACAAATGTCGAATCCTACCTGTGGTTGGTTTTATTTTTTGAAACCTTATCTGATCGTGCAGAAACACGAGAAAGGGGTCGAGGATCGCTTCTGGGTATAATTCAATGCCTGCCGGGGCTTTAGCTCGAGGAGTAGTTGTTTCCTAGAGCGATTATGTAATAGCTTTGCTATTCGGGAACTACTTTGATAGCGGCTTGGCGGCTTGGTGGTTCCTTTCTCGATTTCCGACTTATAAGTTACTGACAGAGATCGTATCGATAAAGATGTATAGGCCATAAAGTTCATTCGGCATTTGTCCTGAATCGGCGTACCGTATGCGGCACTGATGAGAACTAACAAGTTCGAAACAGCTGTATGTCGTTCGGTTCCGATCCGGGACAAATGTCGAATCCTACCTGTGGCTGGTTTTATTTTTTGAAACCTTATCTGATCGTGCAGAAGCACGAGAAAGGGGTCGAGGATCGCTTCTGGGAATAATTCAATGCCTGCCGGGGCTTTAGCCCGAGGAGTAGTTGTTTCCTAGAGCGATTATGTAATAGCTTTGCTATTCGGGAACTACTTTGATAGCCGCTTGGCGGCTTGGTGGTTCCTTTCTCGATTTCCGACTTATAAGTTACTGATAAATATCTAATATAATACCAAACAATTGTATTTCATAAGTATATTTCATCCTGTATAACACCATATTAAACGACGTTCCTCGTATGGTTAATATAAATATAGGTGGCAGTGAAATCTTTGGATCTTTCACATGAAGTATTACAATTTATATAATGGATCTTTGCGCGTGTCAATTTAGTGACAACGCACGGTCACACGCTACACCACTCACAATTGTTACTAATATGCCACATAATTTGATTCAATGGCGTCTCAATATTTCTGAAAAATTTATTTCATTTTTGTTTCATTTATTTTGATTTTTGTTGAATTTACTTCATCTATTTTGATGGAAATATCACTTCCATTGAATGTTTTTGTGGAGAACCTTTTCATTACTCTGCCATAGGTTCACGGATTTTTACTAACTGTTATCCTAAAATGTGTTTTTGGCACGACACTGTTCAAAAGTGTCTGTTGATTGATTCATACGATTGTTACCTATGACGCACACGCAAAGAATAATTGTACAAACCATATGTACATACATAATATTGTACTGGTGTCATTTAAACTAATACCAATTTTTTTTTATAAACAAATATACATATAAAAAAGTCGTTAGCCTGAGTATGCATAAATATGTATATGCCTTAAAGGCACTATTTCCATTTCGGGAATCTTCCTTTTTCAGAGCATGATTATAATTAAAAAATGATTGACGAAACCTTGTCCTATATTTCTTTAATTTAAAGTCCATCAAAGCAACTGTCTCACGTACATATGACGAAGTGAGAGAAAAAAGCGTCGGACATTTCGAAGGCGGGGTATAGGAATATTATTGTTACATTGACTGTACAACGTTTAAAGGACTACCTTGAACCAGTACCAATAACATATGGAATTGTTATTTATCTGTGTCATTGTTTGCAAAACATGACATGTATATTACTTTTCTGTGTCGGTTTTTAATTTATGTGTACATGTCTAGATATTACATCCAAGTTATTATTTTGTCAGTATCTACACGAATTAAATTGGCCACACCTCCTTTCATCGTCTACTCATTGTTATATGAGAGTAACATAAATTATTGAAATAATAAGCCTTGTTTGAACGGTTGTTCGAACGAATCGATATGGACACACGACGTTTATAATATACTAAATGTATTTACTTAATTAAATATAAAATTCCACTATCGCCACGTAATGATTTTAAATTAGTTTTTCGCTTTCATAATTTTATTAAATTAGATAAAAATATATCTAATTTAATTTAGATATAACTTACCACTAATATTTACCTACTACAGAAGCAGGTAAGTACACATTACCCTAATATTCAGTTGAATAAATATAAACGCAACACGAAGATCATGTAATCTATACATATATGTAGGTGATCTACGTCATTCCTAACATGTTTCTAATATCGTGCTGATTCAACTCAAACAGCACGATACAAATGATTATTTTAATATACCGGATGCCCTAAAATATCTTTTACAGTCAATATCTCCGTCATTTAAAGAGATAAGAAAATGAAATGAAAAATTATTTAAATTGCATAAATATACCTGACTGCGAATTTAAGACCTTGCTTTGGTAACCCTTAAAAACCATCCCAACATTATTTTCCAAGTTGCACCCCTACATTTCTGTACTGAAAATGAATCCCCACTTCACTCCTCTGAACACGGAAGTACAGGTATAGCATACTTCATATTATAAGTACAATTTTCCATAGAAAGAAGCATTATTATACATTAGTTTTCTATGCAAGATTTCCTAAAAAGTTTGTTGATAATTAGAAAAAATAAAAAAGAAAGAAAATTGCAAGGTAAATACTGAATATTGTGTAAAATGTAAATAGTTAAATTTTCAATGATCCGGGACTTGCTGCTAATACACAAAGAAAATTAAAAAAAAACTATAATAAAATAATTTTAGTATTTTTCCTTACATAGCAACAATATTGGATACGAATGTAAAATTATTCAGTTTATGAATACTGATTAGAATCATTTTATGATTGATGTTTTAAATAATTATTTTGAAGTAGGGAAATGTAAAGGGTCTGTCAATAAGGACGCTCCATTTTTAAATGTAAATAAAACAAGTTGTGTGTGAAATATCCATTCAATTTTTTTGTATTTGAAAGAATATTTTATGGCATTAAATATGAAATATAACGTCGTTCAAATGTCCGCCGTCGCTTTGCTTGGCGGCACGTATTCGGGAGGTCTAATTTTCGATGAATTTGTTGCATAAATCTGAATTTTCTGGATGGCGTTCGTTATGTTGACTTTGAGAGCATCAATTGTTTGTGGTTTATTCGCATAGACTTGCGATTTAAGATAGCCCTAAAGGAAAAACTCTAAAGGTGTTAAATCGCACGATCTCGGTAGCCAGTTCAATCGCTTGTGCAGAATGTCCATCGTGGCATGCGCTGTGTGGCACGTAAGCTGTCCTCTTGGAACCACATGTCGTCGGTATCCATATCATTCAATTTAGGCTACAAGAAGTTGCATATCATCGATCTGTAGCACTCGCCGTTGACGGTTATGGCAAGGTCAGTTTCGTTTTGGAAGAAGTACGGACCGATGATTCCGCCTGACCAAAATCCGCACCAAACAGTGACTTTCTCGGGATACATTTGGTGCTGGTGTATCTGGAGTGGATTGGTATCGTCTTAAATCCGACAATTTTGCTTGTTCACATATCCAATCATCCAAAAATGGGCCTCGTCCCAAAAGATGATTTGTTTGGAAAAATTTGGGGCAACTTCTCCAACTGCTCCAGAGGCAAACACCCGGCGTTTACCTTCAATTCCTGAGTCAGTTGGATTTTATATTTTATACGGATACAGACCCAAGTCCCGACGCAAAATTCGCCAAGTTGAACTCGCAGAAAAGCCAAGTTCTTGTGAACAACGAGAAATTAACTGCCTCGGAATTTCACGTACACTCTCACGCACAGCTGCGATGTTTTCAGCAGACCTTGCATTTCGGTAACGTACGGGTGTTGCCTGATTATTTATCAAACAGGATGACTCAAATTTAGCCACCCAACATCGAATAGTCGACTCGGCGGGACGGTTGTGGCGAGGATAAAAATCACGTAATGCACGGAACATTTCTCAAACGAAGCACTGATTTTGAAAATAAAATTTGATGATTTGTACACGTTGTTGAATGCTATAACTTTCCATGGTGATTTGCCATACATTACTGAACAATTCACAACAAACTTGACAGATGTTGCTTTAAGAATATGGCCGCTATAACCTAACATATTTCGAACATCGCTATTGAAAGACCCTGTCCATAACCAAAGGGAGATTAAACAAATTTTCGACAACAAAATACAAAACGATTTTACTGTTAGAGTGTTAGGAAAAGGAAATAGAAAATGTTATTCCCAAGAAAAAGGGGCAGCTTGGGAGGTGGTGTAACTAATTCTATTGTCACCTGGTATATAAAACCGGAAACATACGCACACGCGCGTGTCTATGACAACCCATCGGAATCCGTAATTCGCCTTGTTGAGTTTTCTGTAGCAGGGGATGAATTAGCCGAATATGTCGGTGGATGTGGGCAGGGACGGTATTATTCTCGAGGGGAATTACAGGACCCGAAGCTAAAATCGCGATTTCCGAGGTTAAAATTATAAATACGGGCGATATATTCCTAGGAGGAATTAATGGCGACACGCATTTCTATGAATTTATAATTGTGTTTTGACAAGATAATTTGCGTGTTATATATATGTACATATATAGGAAATTGTATTTATTAGAATATTACTGACTAATAGAAAATATAC
The DNA here is from genome assembly GCA_037954035.1 of Rosalia funebris. Lineage (NCBI taxonomy): Eukaryota > Metazoa > Arthropoda > Insecta > Coleoptera > Cerambycidae > Rosalia > Rosalia funebris. Next base: position 42,694,394 of record JAZFAV010000015.1, read on the forward strand.
ATAGTTAAAGCAATTAATTAATTATATTAATTGTTGTAAAATAACAATGCTGAGAGTCCTCATGACGCATGTTCCGAATATGCAGAAATGCACAGATATTTTTAATAGTGATTTTCAACATTAAAATAATTTGACTTTTCCGTACTCCAATACACTAGCGGAAGAGTATTGTAATCGTGTAAAGAAAAAGTGAAAAAACAAAATTTGTTTTGGGATTTATTTTTCGTTTTTCGGTATAAAAACAAAAAAATGGTTTTTCAAAAATTTTTGCTGTGTGTGTCGTTGTCGTGAGCATTAAAATTTCTTGTTAGCACGATAACTCAACTAAATCGTGTCAGATCGATAGGGTTTTGACTAATTCTGATCGGAGACGTCTCCCAGACGACACCCATTAATTTTGAGGTGGATAGGACACGCCCCACTCTGTCCACGAGTCATGAGAGAAAGATGGTGGACTATTTGAGATTTTTTTTTGTTAGCACGATCACTCAATTAAATCGTGTCGGATCGATCGGGTTTCGACTGATTCTGATTAGGGACGTCTACCAGATGACATCTATTGATTTTGAGGTGGATAGGACACACCCCACCCTGTTCAGTGGTCATGAGAAAGCACGAGGGTAGACTATTTGAAAAAAGTAAAACTGTCCCATAAAACAGATATTCTGCATTTATGTGTTGGTTTATTTTTTCTCGGTCACTCAATTTCGAGATAGAGATGTTCTACGTGCGGAAAAGTCCGCTTTAAGGTTTTAAAACTGTTTATTTAAAAATCAATGGAGAGATTTCAAATCATACATTACAATTGAGAACGAAATACAGGAGTTTTAGTTGCCCAATTTGGGTGAAAGCCTTCTCAACACGATCTATGACATATAGTGCGTAAAAGTTTACTTCGTTACAACTTCTGTATTTTATTCACGAATATACGATGTAAACTGGCACTACCTCATTACCTAAACTGAAACTTTATTTAGCTGCTCAAATAAGTATTATAATTTTAAAAATTAGTGGAACGCTGAAAACTGTTCTCAAAAAAAGATTAGATATTCAGAACCATTTGGCACTTGGTGAAACAAACAAGTGACTTTATGGGAAGATTTTGGGCCTAACGGCTGAATTAATTCCGCAATCAAATTAAACTTACTTGTATATAAAACGAAAAAACTGTGGAATAAAAAAAAGAGTACTGGTGTACATCCAGAAGAAACTTATAGGCATTGCACAAAATTGGAAATAATTTAAAGGAATTGCAAGGAATAAATAATAATTGAAATGCTCTGAATGGAATTAAGAAAAAATTTAATACATACATTAATATTTTCTTGACCGTAGGTATGAATTATATGTATTTCGCTTGTATTTTATTGTTTTGCTCACCATTCACAACTATGCTTATCATCAATAACATAAACAAACGCATACCTCACTAGGTAGAATTATATTTGAGCCTACTTACACCAAAGATTTCACACAAAACAGATAAACATACAAACATATGAAAACAAGTAGTAGCAGACTCATCAGGAATACGCAGATTAATTTACGGTCTATGTAGTGAAAATAGTGTAGCTGAGCTACTAGAATATACAGAATAGGAGCAGGCATTTATGGCCCAGGTTGTAGGTTATCAAAAGCTTTAGGCCGAACTCCTACTATTTTCCAGGCAGAAATACATGCCATAGAATTATGCACTCGAGAATGTCTGAACAGACATACGAGGAGCTAGACATCTATATCTATATCCACGCAGACAGTCAGGCAGCGCTGAAAGCCCCGAGCAGCTGTGTCGTCAAATCCAAACTTGTATGGGACTGTCTGCAACTGTTGAGACACCTTAGAAACCAAAACAGGGTAACCTTGAAATGAGTTCCAGGACACGAAGGAATTGAAGGAAATGAAATTGCCGATCGCCTAGCAAAAGAAGGTGCAACCTCTACATTTATTGGACCAGAACCATATTGTGGTAAAGCCAAATACCATATAAGAGAGGAAGTCCAAAAGGAGGAAGAGAAACAAAAACTTTCCCACTGGAGTCTACTAGCCCCAGGACAAAAACATGCGAAAAAGTTTATAACTTAGTCGCCTAAAAAGACCAAAGAACTTCTGCAACTCAACAAACTAGAGATAATGTAGATAACAGGCCTTCTAAGGACACTTTCCTCTAAAGTACCACCTTAAGAAGATGTGTACCACCTTAAGAAAGTTGAATGAGACCTATGCAGCTTCTGCAACGAAGCAACTGAAACTGCGGAACATATACTCTGCACCTGCAGAGCCCTTTACCGCAAAAGGCTACTTTATCTAGAACAGGTAGACATTTCTCCCGCAGAGGTAAGAACGGCGGGTCATAAGAGAATCCTAAGCTGCTATGGAAACCTAGGAATCGAAAAAAACTCGTAGATCAGGGTAAGCACAATAGATCTAATTTGGTCGCAGTGCGGAGAGGCCTAAAGAAACCTAAACGACTCAAACCATATATAATCTAATCTACTGGAATATGCAATAAAATTTCCAGGGGATAGTCTTAATTTTAGGTTCGACTTTTAGGTATAACTTCGATTATATTAACATCAGATTAACAGTTCAGTGGAGTCAAAAATACAAGCCCTTAACCAATTTCAAACATGCCAGCAATTTGAAGCTGGCAGTTTCAAGGTAGTTTGAAATTCGACTTTCCACATGGCAAAGAAGACTGTCGCCAATAGTGAAAATTAGAGATTAGTGCATAATAATAGTCGACAGGTCACGGAATATCAACTTAAACTGCGCTAGCTGTATGTACCCTAAACCCAATAATTTATTGATAATAAAAATTAGTGGTGTTCTGTCATGAAAAAAGGTTGACAGACGGGGACGTGAGAATTTATTTTTTATCGAATTACGTTACAGTTTAAGCTTTAGGACTCTGGTAGTGGGGTCATTACCCTGCTAGAGTTATGCCAGAAACTATCCTGAAAGCCTGTATGTATTTCTTTCTGGTATTATACGTTCACAGCTATCATTATGTCAATTTTCAACAATTAAAAACTAAATTCTAAATACGTTACAAAACTGCATATGATAAAAACAGCAATATCAGAATTCCTGTACTTCAATAACGACCAGCCGATCGTTTAATCTCTGATCTAATAAACCGTAAAAGTTTTACAATCGCAAATGTAGACCTCATTAGAAGAAACTGATGGTTATCCTCCTCGATTACCATGAACAGTCACACTAACGGTAAAGTTACGTAATCCCAATGGCGAATTTTCACCTTTTACTGCTGGTCGCCGAGACTCGCCATTCCTCAAGGTCGCCCGGAAAAAGAACATAGACGCATAGAGAACAAAGACGCGCTTTAACTTAAGGAATTGTGATGACTACGAATATTGCACACGGCGGGTGGCTCAGTTCGTCATTAGATAACTCATCGTAATTAAAGAACGTGTCCGCTTTTATTAAAAGGTACCAAGTCCCGTCGAATTAAAACAATGAGAATGACAGAGGAACCTAATAAGGTTACGGAATGATACGAGTATTAAAGGGTGTCCCAGCGAGAGGTAGCCGATTTAAACTTGCCGCCATTACTCTTGCGGCAGGTTTTGGAAGTTGATACTTCGTAGTTATTACGTGGGAGTATGGAGCATTATAAAATGGAGCGCTATACTGTTCAGCAACGCATACTTATTGTCAAAAGGTACTACGAAAGTAATGATTCAATTGTGGGCACTGAAAGAAAATTAAGTGCAATTATGGGTCGTCGTGAAGCACTTGCTAAGCGTTGAAGGCCCCATAAGACCATAAGACCCCATTAGACTTTTTCTTGTGGGGCTACGTTAAAGGAAAAGTCTATGCCAATAATCCCGTTACGATTGAACAGCTGAAAAATGACATTAGCTGAGTTATTGCGGACATAGGGCCACAGCTGTGCCGCGAAGTGATGGAAAACTTCATCAAAAGAATCCACTGCTGACAGAGAAGCAGATGCGGCCACTTACAAGATATTATATTCCATGTCTAATGGCACAGTTTAAAAAAACAATTTAACCCAAAATTATTGTAGAAATGTTATTTATTTGCCCAATAATTACAAATATAATCGGCTACCTCTCGCTGGGTATCTAACACCCTATATGTTAGATAGAAGGATGAAGTCTTTAACGTAACGTATTGTTCCATTTTCACCCCCCAAGATGTTGGTAAGATACTAAGGTATAACCCGTTCCCTAACTAAACACTTTTATGACTGTCCTTGACTAGATTGTTCAAAAGTGACATTTTTACTCGAATTCTCCTGAATATCCAGAGTTATGCATACTATGTGGAAAACATCCTGAGTCATCAACCTTGTAATAAACTCCCGATAATGGCAACTTGACACAATTGGCGAAAATCGTAAACCATTAAGCGAACTGCAAAATTATGAGGCAGAGGAAAATATATAAAAGTAAATGTTTGATTAAAAGTAAAATTAAATATTATTCAACCTTAATAGCTAATCTATTTTTAATGAAACCTTGGAAGAGGAATCAGTAGAAATAGGTATAAATGGAGAACTTGTTAGGAACATGAGGTATGCTGATGACACCGTCCTGTTAAAGAGCTCCTGAAAGTAATAATTATCTTGGTGAAATAAAGGGTGGTCCAACCATAATGCACGATGTTAATTGTGAGTCACACCTTAACGTCAAGTTTTTTGCACAACTTAATTTGACATTTCTTTGTTTCAGTGTTTGACAAATTCAACCATGGAGAGGTACACAATTGAGCAGCGCGTTAAGATTGTTGAAGCCTTTTACGAAAATGGGCGTTCAAATCAAAATGCATTTCGTGCACTTCGTGACTTTTTTGGTCAGCATAATCGACCAAATGTGAGACGTCACAATCGGGAGAATTGTGCGCAAATTTCAGCAAACCGGGTCTGTAGGAAATGTGAAAACACCTGTGCATGCTCACCCAGTTCGTTCTGCGGAAAACATTTCTGTTGTTCGCGATAGTGTAGCAGAAGAGCCGTCAACCTCGACTCGTCGTCGTGCCCAACAATTGAACATCTCACGAACATCACTGATGCGAATTTTGAATAAAGATTTGAATTTACACGCTTACAAGGTTCAATTGACTCAAGAGCTGAAGCCTACTGACCATTTCAAGCGTCGTCAATACGCCGAATGGTTGGTTGAACAGACAGAAGTGAATGGTGACTTTACAAAGAAAATCATCTTCAGCGACGAGGCACACTTTCACTTCAGTGGATTCGTTAACAAGCAGAATTGCCGCATTTGGGCAAATAAGAATCCACGAGTGATTGTTGAAAAGCCGATGCATCCACAAAGAGTGACTGTTTGGTGCGGTTTATGGGCTGGCGGCGTCATCGGGCCGTACTTCTTCGAAAATGAGGTCGGCCAAGCAGTTACTGTGAATGGTGTTCGCTATCGCGAGATGATAACGGACTTCTTGTGGCCAGAAATTGAGGATATGGACCTGGACGATATGTGGTTCCAACAGGATGGTGCCACTTGCCACACAGCCAACGAAACAATGGCACTTTTGCGCGAGAAATTCAATGGTCGTGGCGATGTTAATTGGCCGCCACGATCATGTGATTTGACACCGTTGGACTTCTTTCTTTGGGAATATTTAAAAGAAAAAGTGTACGTCAATAAGCCAAGAACAATTCAAGAGCTAAAGGATGAGATAATTCGGCACATTAACGGCATTGAATCTCAATTATGTCTCAGAGTCATTGAAAATATGGACCATCGGATAGAGGTATGCCACCGAAGCCGTGGCGAGCATTTGGCCGATATTTTGTTTCACACATAATTGTCATAGATCCTTCTATCATAATAAAAAATATTAAGATAATTCTCTAAAAAATTTTTGTTTTATATACAATTAACATCGTGCGTTTTGGTTGGACCACCTTTTAGTTAAAAAATTGCTGAAGAATACAATAGCTAGAAAACCTCATTAGAACTGATACATAAGAGGCGCAGTCACAAAAATTATGAACATAAATTATTTTAAAGTCCACAATAATTCGTGACTTCTCTGTATACATATGTCCTATAACACAAATATGAAATGAGCTCCGAATAAAATTATTGCATGTGCAAATAACAGTCTCAGAACGTTACGTAGCCGTATTTACATAATGAATAGAGACAAACGTAATTAAATATAATAACATGTAATTGTATTGTAATTATATTTACCCACGCACAAACTTCATGCCGGTTGCTCATCCCCTTGCTATCTATTTACCGTCAGTTGGAGCTTCGAAAGCGGTGAAAATTAAATAGAGGTAAATGAAAATTCCCAATTGTCTTACTGCCTAACTAACTGAACTAAGACAGGCAGGAGAGGATCATGAAGTTATGCAATTAGGATCAACAATTGTCGACAAAAAAGGCAGTATAAAGGCCAGTTTGTAGACGTCTGTTTTAAGATCTAGAATCAAATTAATTATAGCATGTGTTTCAATTTTATATACTCCTATTTTAGTAATTATAACTTTACTTAAAATCATTAGGAAAAAACCCTTGGAGAAAAATTAAACCTCGAAGGCCGTTTAAGAAGTTTAATACTTAAGTAAAACAAATACACAAAAACAGATACCTAGTCAAAAAAAGGGACCAAGTTACCATCTTCCTGCGGATGACTTAAAATTATTTTTAAAAATAACCTGCTTCCATGATTATTTGAGATTGCGAAATCTCATCGACCTTGTGTCGTGGTGTTCGGAGAAGCAACCACTAATATACGATTATTCTCTTGGTGGTACAGTTTCAACACATTCTAAAAATATTAAGGCTCTTGGTGTGTACTTTGATGATAAACTTATCATTCTCTGGGCATACCAGCCATGTGGCTTTTAATGCATAGAAAACCCTTGGTTTCGTGATAAGAAACACGATATAGTTTAATAACACTACTAACGTAAAACGTTTATATTTTGCGTTAGTTCGTTCGAAACTACCGATTTGATTCATGAAGGTATTTGGTTCCAGCAAGATGGCGCTCTTACATATTATGCTGTAAATGTTAGAAGATTTTTATTTCTTCTAAACCGATAGATTGGCAGACGAGGAACAGCCGAATGGCCCCCAAGATCTTCCGACATAACCCCTTTAGATTTTTATATATGATGTTACCTGAAAAGTTAAGAAAGGGCTTACGTTAAAAATGTTGTTTCGTTTAATTTCGCTGTTTCTAATAGTGAAATTAAAAATATGTATAGACCATTTTATTGACTATTTCCGTTATTTATTAACTAAATTTCGAATTTCTTTTTGAATTCGGCATTAGAAATGCTTCAAAAAGGAAATATCTTCCTATTGCAAATTTTAAAACTGGGCTTATTGGGGCTTAGGGGGTTGATGATGAGAGGTTGAAAACCCCTACAGATGTTGTTATGAAAACGATGTACCCAAAAGAGGTTTCTCTAAAAAACCTTCGTTTTAATGTGATTTTATTCCAAACTTTTGGGATATAGTGTAAAGTATATCCCTAACATATATGGCTTTATTAGGGATGTACCCCATATAAAATAAATGACTGTATTAGGAAAGTTGTCAGTTCTTATATGTTAATTTAAACTTTTTTTTACCTATTACTGAATTGTGATATAACTGTTTAAAACTCAAAAAAATGTATTGGCAAATATATAATGTTAATAAACTAAAAAATATATTTATAACTAGCATTCATAAAAATATATACATATCATAGAATATGATTCATAAACGTTAATGAAACAAATAAACAATATAAGATTTGACATTTATCATTATTATCATTAATATCTTTATCTAAATGGTGTAATGGTGATAATAACGATAACACAAGAACAAATCGGTACGGTCACTGTCTAAAACCAAGAACTCACCAGCAGATTTTGTATACAAAATAATAATAATTTAATTACCTATATAAGACACGGCATCATTAATACAGATAAATAAAAGCCTCTCCAAGGACTAGTCAGTATAAATAAGCGGCGATAGAAAAAAATGGGTATTAATAACAGGTTGTAATTTAAAACCACCGTAAAAACATAACCTCACGGGTAACTGTCAATGGGATTAATAAAATGAAGTACGACATGAAGTATTACAACTTAATTATTACCGTGTTTATGCTGTAATTAATAGCTTCTAAACGTACTGACTTCAGCTTAAAATAAAAGTGCTCATGCTAGTGCAAGCAAAAAAAAATTAAAAGCAGGTTGTTTGTATACATTTCTTATGTGGGTATTTAAACTGAAGTGTATGCACTTCATTCACCTTCACCTTTCAATTATTAACCTTTCTAAAAAACAATTGTATGGTTTATTATGCTGTTTTCTACATTAGCCAAAGACAGTGTTAGTTATTGCCTCTTTTAAAACAGTAGTACGAATAAAATAATGATTACAATACAAAGACGGCGTCTGACCGTATACTATGCCAGAACTACAACAAATCAAGTCGCTGTATCGGGCGTGAATTAATATTAAAATTTAAACACGACCTATCATGACGAAATCAAAGTTTCCTGCACGGAAATCCAGGGCATTTCACTCCCAATGTCAGGAAATTAATAAATCAATTTTGATAACTTACCGCTTATTCTCCTCATATCGAGATTACCATCCACTTGACAGATTGTAGATAAGCCGTGAACCAAAACACAGTCAGAGACGGGGGGAACAAACACCGAAATTATCACCACACAACAAAACCACAACACTAAGCACTCGGAACAGGTAAAATCAGGCGTCGACGGGCAAAAACATGGGGATATACGTAAGGAAATACGTAAATTTTTGCGTGAAACACGACGAATAACCACATACACACGACAGCAGGCAGAAATCAAGTGCGCCGCGTAAATGGAAGGGATGCGGTTGAGACGGCGAGCTAGTCAGACAGCGCGGTCGCGTACGGTGCTTCGCGTCCCCACCAGAAGATCTCGCTACAGTATCGGCCCCTCCGTGCTATACCACCCGTAATGCTCTCGAGTTCTCATTTTACAAAAACTAGCATTACTTAATAATAGACGTTCAGCTTAACTTTAATTTTTAATTCGTATAAATTCATAATACAGGCCGATCCATTTAAAACAACAGAAAAGTAATCAAAAATAATCTGAAAAATGGAGTTTATTAAGAATTATTTAAAAAAATAAAATATAGCTAACACCTGAGAGTTTTTAAACAATTTCTACACGACGTTCTCGGTTAACGCGACATGATGTAAGATTTCTTGCAAAGATACAAGGGCCGTTCAAATAGAAGCGAAAATTTCAGGCGGGCGTTCATGGAAAAAGTAGGGTTGAGTACCGTAGGAGGGGGTAATGGGATGCGTGATTTGTCGCCGACGCTGCGACGCAGCCCTGACAACGTTAGTGTGGCGTCGGCAAAGGTGAGCGAGAGCAATGTACATCCGTCTGTTGCGGAACGCAATCCGCAACAGATAGGTCTTCATTAACTTTTTAACATGGAAGAGGGTCCCCGGCTCAAATTTTCTTTTTAATACATTTGAAAGAGTAGATCGCCGTTTAAGGGAGACCAGACCGGTAAGAGCTACGAAGTTTTATTTGTCACTTTAACTGGAATTTTTGTGACATTTTAATACAGTGCGGAGTATATTTTAGGAAAATATGAAAAAGTCAGCCACACTTGTGGAAAACAGATCATTTGCGGCGAGGGCGTTGAAGAAAATGTCTTAAATCCTTCCACGAGTGTCCGGAAATTGGCTACCCAGTTTCATTTCCACAAAATCGACTGCCTTTGGTATCCCTAAAGAGCAACAATTACATCCTTTTCACCTTCAGAAAGTCCATTCGCTTCTTCTCGAAGACTTTCCTCAATGGAATTTTCAAACTGGCGTCAAGAACGGCACAGAAACAATGCAACTTTTATGGGTTCAGTTCTCTTTACGGACGAGCCAAGCTTTTCGAAAAACGGCATCATCAATTTCCACAATTTGCATTTCTGGACAAACGAGAATCCACATGCTACTATTATGACGTGGCATCAGCACCAATCGGATCCATTAACGCATCGGCCGGAATAATACAAGTGGTCCAATGAAATACAATTTGTATAATGGATCTTTGCGCGTGTATCAGTTTAGTGACGACGCACGGATCACATGCTACACCACTCACATGCTACGCAATTGTTACTAATATGCCACAATTACCAGCACGTATATCTAGCGACATATGTTTCAATCAACTACGTACGGCATAGACAGTTAAAAATTTGCCGAACAAAATGCAATTATGAAGTCACGTCTTAACTTTATTGTATAATTTCATTCATTAGCGTTTCAATATTTCTGTAAAATTTATTTAATTTTTGTTTCATTTTTTTGATTTTAGTTGAATTTATTTCATTTATTTTGATGGAAATATCACTTCCATTGAATGTTTTTGTGGAGAACCTTTTCATTACTCTGTCATAGGTTAACGGATTTATATTGTACTAACTGTTATCCTAAAATGTGTTTTCGGTACGACACTGTTAAAAAATGTCAGTTAATTGATTCATATGATTGTGACGCATGCGCAAAGAATCATTATAGAAACCATACTGTCCATTTTATTGGGGCATTTCTATTGCCGAAAAGGTTAAATGGAGAACTCTATTCAATATTCTTCCAAAACAACTTGCCAGAACTATTAGGAGTTCTACCTTTTGGGAATACGGCATAACATATAATTCATGCATGATGGAGCCCTGCCCCATTTTACCCTAGCAGTGCGTGAACACTTAAATATGAACTTTAGAAAACAATGGATAGGAAGTCGCTTGGCCTCCTCAATCACGCGACTTAAACCCCTTTGATTTTTTCTTGTAGGGAATTTTTTCGTTCTAGCAGACACTAGGGAAAAGTTATTACAGAGAATTATTCTTCATCGTCGGGGAATAAGGAATAATTTTGCGGTGTTGTGGAGAATCCAACAGTCTTCTATTCTCAGAGCTAGGCAATCCATAAGATTAGAAGATATTAAACCGACATGTAGGAAGAAATGTATAGGAACTTGTCACGTTATTTTAATATTTTTATATGAATCCGAGAAATTGCCCACATATACTGGGACACGCTGTATACCCTTATTACTTTTTACCAATATAATTTCTGAGATAGATATTATATAAATTTATAGTCGTTAACTTGGCAAGTATTCCGTGTTAACTTGACGAAGCTATTACCTAGAATAAGAATAGGGACGAAGAAAACTACTTACATTAATTTGAAGTTTATTAAAAAACAAAAAAGTGCTCCGACTGATTTTGTATAGAAATCTGATGGTTCGTGTGATAGAGACCATTGTAAGTTGTAAGTGTATTTGAATAATAATGCCGTTATCTGCAAATTGGACCACTATTATACTTTTTTTTATTACCACTATATGCACTTTGCGTTCGACATCTGATTAGATACAGCACGAAAGGGGATTACTTTAATATAAATGTAAATTAAAAATGCAAATTTGGAAAGGTATGCGCGTCTTTTAGGATAATTTGGGTTAATATTGCTACTTGTGGATTCGCGAAAACCATCGATAAAATCATTAAATCGTAAAATAAAATTAGTAGCAAGAAAAAATTGGTAATTAAGAAATATAATGAAACAGTTAAATACATTTCTATGAAATATATATATATATATATATATATATATATATATATATATATATATATATATATATATATATATATATATATATATATATATATCTATATATATATATATATATATATATATATATATATATATATATATATATATATATATATATATATATAATAATGAATTATTTTTTCGAAGTAACTGTCTTCTTGGTCTTAAAATGGTCACTCCATTGATCAAAATCACGTTAATACAAGAGTTATGTTAATACTTCAGGAAAGTATATCAAAGTGACTCATTACATTATTTATTTTGTAACATATAAAGAAGCATAATTTGACAGAAAATGCATATTAACTTAAAATTTTATTCAAACTAAACTATTTATTATAAATATTAAAAACACAGCTTGTTAAATTAATGGTAGATGTTGGTCTTCAACTAGTTGATCATTTTCATGAATTTGACCGTTCATGTTACCAGCGGCTCTAAGAATTACTGATGAGATTTCCTACTTCTGTTCTATAGAATTTTCTATAAAGCTTTCAGTTGTGGTATTACTTGTCCAATCTTCGTGTCGTTTCACAGTAGACAAATCAGCACCGAAATATTGCTCAGATGACTGTCGAAAGCAATTCCCAGTATATTCTTCTGGGTGTACTAGATTGAAGAAAGAGGAATTCTTTTTAGAATTTCATCGAGGGTACGAATTCCGACTGGTTTTTTAGTACATTATTTCTATACAAAGCAAGACAAAAAATTGATACTACCTAAACGCATCGCAACATGTTTCCAGCATATCAACTCGACAAAAATATTCATAAATATTACAAAAAATTCTCATCTAATCGTTTTTATATATTATATTTTTTACTTCTGCACCCATCTGATTTAACCTTCAAAAATGCTATAACATGTATGTACTTAGATACTAATATCGACGTTTTACTATTTTTCGCACTCAACTATACCAGAACGGAAAAGCAATGTAGTCGTGTAAAGAAAAATGGAAAGAAAAAAGTTTCTAGCGTTTATTTTTCGTTTCTCGCCCTAAAAGCAAAAAAAAATGTTTTAAACCATTTTGTGTGTGTGTGTGTGTGTGTGTGTGTGTGTGTGTGTGTGCGTGCGCGTGTGTGTGTGTGTGTGTGTGTGTGTGTGTGTGTGTGTCTGTGTGTGTATGTGTGTGTATGTGTGTATGTGTGTGTATGTGTGTGTATGTGTGTGTATGTGTGTATGTATGTGTGTATGTGTGTGTATGTGTGTGTATGTGTGTGTTGTTGTGTGTCGTCGTCGTTGTCGTCATTGTCGCAGACATTAATAAAATAATACCATTTCCTGTTAGCACGATAACTCAACTAAATCGAGTCAGATCGATCGGGTTTTGACTGATTCTCATCGGGGACGTCTCCCAGACGACACCTATTGATTTTGAAGTGGATAGAATACACTCTACATGTTCATGGGTCATGAGAAAGCACAATGGTGGACTATTTGAGAACTTTTCTTGTTAGCACGATCACTCAATTAAATCGTGTCGTATCGATCGGGTTTCGACTGATTCTGATTAGGGACGTCCACTAAACGATATATATTGATTTTGAGATGGATAGGACACACCCCGCCCTGTCCATGGGTCATGAGAAAGCACGATGGTGGACTATTTGAGAAAAGTAAAACTGTCGCATAAATCACATATTCTGCATTTATGTGTTGGTTTATTTTTTCTCGGCCACTCAATTTCGAGATAGAGATGTTCTACGTGCGGAAAAGTCCGCTTTAAGGTTTTAAAACTGTTTATTATTTAAATCTCTAAACGTTTCTTAACATTGAATAACATGTCCACATATTGTCCACAGCAATTTTAAAATGATGGCCCCAAGCCTGTGTTTTATAATGGGAGAGGTTTTCTCATTTCATAAAAAATTAACGTTGTGAACATAACTGAAGTGAACAATTTCCTCATGTCAAAAAAGTGCTGTGATTAGTGAAAGAGAGAGATACGATACATAATGTGCAAGGCAATAGTCGACCGTACACGGAATATCGACGTCAACTACGCTAGCCATACTCGCTGTAAGGCTAACACCTGATCTACCTGGTGACATAGTGGTGTTGTCATAGAGGGCGTGACGTTTTTAATATTTTGGACCTTTTGCCTTACAATTCAAGTTTTAGGAATAATAGTGGGCTCATTATCCTCGTAAAGTTATGCGATAATCTATCCTGGAATCTGTAGGATCGTGAAAAAAATTCGAAAGTACTTCACTGGAAGTTCCTGAAATCTGGTGGACTTTATGCTTTCATTACATTTTTCGGGCTGCAAACTAACATTGGGTTTACTTTTATTTGTATTTTACCTACTACAACCAAATGTGATAAAGTTTTTTAAGAGGTTAATATTAAATTGTCCAACATAATGATACGAATTCCAACAAAATAAATTTAATATTTTGAATGCAAATAATCTGAATAATTCTTCGAAGCTGTCGAATTTATCATCACCGATACCCCAGTCCAATTGGCAACCGTCCCACGTTCTCTTTATCAATATCCATTGTACATGCATAAATCGCATTAGCGACTAACTGGTCTTGTCGGCAGATTAGTACAGAGAGGCTTATCCGATCCGAGAAAGTTTAGCAGTTCAAAACTCAAGAACAAAAACTTCGCGCAGTAAAGCCCGTCTACGTGTCTTTACAGACACGTAATGTGTTTAGCCAATGGTGGAACTGAAATCGTTCTTCGGCATGTGTTAGAACAGTTGAACGTCGCCGTCGGAATTGCGGTTCGGCCGTATCGCAAGTTTATGTTAGCAACAGTAGTTTCGGAATATAATTAGAAATTTGGCAAACAATGCAACAATGCATGCGGTCGCGTATACAAAGTGGTTTAATGGGGAAGTTGCGGTGGAAGTTTGTAATCGCGGATACAATAGGAAAAATAAAAAATCGGTGTTCTCTCTTATTGTACCGCTATGTACAACAGCTGTAATTTGTATTTAAGAGGATTGTGACGCTATTCATTTTCTTTCGAGTCCTTTTTATATCAAGATCAAAATTATCTTGATCATGAACATCCTACTGGCACTGCGGTAGTTCGCTGGTAAATTACTGTAGGGGCGCTAGTTGTCCTGCAGGTCTTGCAGCGCGAAATTGCCGGTGAATTTGAACATAAATGTTTTTAAATTTTAATATATACGTAACGGATGATGTAAAGTTAATAACAAAATGAATTTATAGGAAAATTATCTGAGCCACAACATATTACGTAACGATTATTATTGTTTACCGTATAGGTGAAATTGAATTAGGTTAATTTGCAATTATAAAAAATATGTTTTCTTGTCTTCCTGCAATATTTCTTTATTTACACGTAATATGTAAACATACGTATATAATCTGTCTGAAAAGTGCTGAAACTTATTCTATGAATATTTCTGTTACAAATAAGAGAAATCATTTCAAAATATTAATTCACAGAGGCAAATAATATAAGTTTGTAGTATATACTACAAATTATAATATTGTAAATTGGAGGTAATCAAAGCATCGTTGAACAGAACACGCCACAACATTTCCAAGCGAGTCTTTTAACAATTTTTTACATGGCACTGCTCCCCTCTTTAAGCGGACAACTTTATATAGACCCTATGCATAAGAAAAGGTGTACTTAGCCTAATGCAATTATATTCATTACTTCGATTGAAATAAGTATATAAAACTTTAAAAAAAAAATAACAGCTCCGGACGAATCGCGAAATTCTCTTCGCATAAGAACAGCACATTTATCGAAATGATTTTCACACAAATAATGATTTTTGGTCAGGGTTAAATCATTCCGAGCAGCCCTTTGTCACAGTTCTTTTTTTTTTTTCTTCGTTTGAGGGCACTTTGAAATAATAAACTTTTTCGCCTTCTACGGAAAGTTCTTTTTTGTAATTTCATGCGGGCACTATGCAACATTGTCTCACACGATGCATTTTGTTTTTTACTTTCGGCGGATCCTCCATTTTACACTATTATATTTATACACTGCATATTGATTACAACTCGCGATTACGCGTTTGTTTACATTTACGCGAGATTATGTTTACTGTTACTGTAGATGAGGGACGTATAAGAAAGGGGGAAACGAGACTGCAAGAGCTGCAAGATCTGCAAGAGCTGCAAGACCAATAGCACCCCTGGCGGCCGCTATACACGTAATTGCAAGATTGCACTACGTGACATATAGGAAGTGCTAGCCTCCTGGTCATGATCTGAAAAACGTCCGTTTCAGATTTATAATAATTCTGTCAAAATCAATAATTGTGTCAAGTTCTGTTAAATATGTTATTAATTCTGGAGATAAAAGAATGACGAACTGTAAGTTTGGAAATTAAAATAGAAGGCTAACAATGTTTATATTTACAAAGAAACCAAATTAAAATTATTGATGAAAATGTTCCCTCATTCGTTCGGTGCACAAGTTTACACGTTCCCACGCGCTATCCAAAACATTTTGCCTGGCTGTATATCCATTCTTCAATAATCCTTTATTACGATCCTTACAAATCAACAACAGGATTGTGAAACTCCTATTTTTTAAATAACGACACGAAATAGTCCGTAACGATCAAACAGATGTATCTCGAAAGAAACTCAACTTGTTTATTCAAACTTATCAACCAGTCATCAAAATACTCACGCAGAAAAGGCAGAACGTCTCGTGTTGTCCATAGTCCACCATCTAAGTTGATTTAATTAAGACTGAAACTACCAGCGGGTAGTTATTATATGAGTTGTACTAAATACACGACATTACAATTAAAATTGAGGAGAAATGTGGCTTCATTCACAAAGATAATAGTTTTCGCAAACATATTATTACAACGTAACTACATTTTTTCGCAGCAATTACACTCAACGATCAAAATCATCTCATCATAATTCTTGAGTAACTTTATAAGGGCAAATATGTTATGGAAAACATTAAGCACTGTAGCATGACTTCAATTCGTATCCAAGCCAATCTGGCTGGAACTGAAATAAGGATCTTCACCAACTACTATTCTCTTACAACAACCCTTAGTGAAATATCAAATCGTGTATACAAATTTATGGCTTGGCGACCAACTATGAGTAAATCGCGTACATGTTCATGTTCTCTGAATCTACTTACAATTTTATTGAATGTGGATCGTGCTATAGGCGGACGATCTTGATGAAGCTCATTAAAGAGACCGCAGACTTCCACTGTAGCTCTTCTCCTATCTTTATAACCATACAACATAAGAATTTCAATGTGATCTTTTTCCGAAAGAGATATTGTGACTTCAGATAACAGAAAATCGCGAGCATCAATTTTGCCAAAAGCTAACTTGACGTAAATGGCATTACATAAAATTTGTTTTATTAAAATAATATAAGATTAAATAAATTAGTTTTCACAATTAAAACTTTATTTGCATTTTCTCAAGATGTTCTTCGTGCAACTTAATAACATTTTTACATCAATACTTAAAGAATGTGGTCGTTCGCTGTGTCGAATAAAAAATAGATGTTGTCATTAAAAAAAAATTCTCCTCTTTTGACCTTGCAAACGTACGCCACTGTACATAGACCTAGAGTATTTCAAGAGACGACAAATTTAAAATACCTTTTGACCTGTTCGAGCGTTTTTGCAAGAAAAAAATATTTTTCAGAATTCTTCCAGAAGGTGTTCCAGACTTCTATTCCACAGTGTTTGCGCCCGCACTATCGTGTCTATACCGATATCCAGCTACCATATATCAACGCAATATACGCCGCTCTTTATAGCGTATTTCAGTTATCTCCAATATTTAGCACGATGGAAATTATCATTTTATTATATAAGAGGGAAATAGATAATCAATAAAACTTAATTAGTGTCAAAACATAAGGATTTATTAAATACAGAGTTATATATTGTACATTCAAACAAATATATATTCAAAAGAATGTTAATATAACCAGATAATATAAAACGAAATTCTAATTTTTGTATGCCTTAATTTTATAATGAGCAATATATTGCTGAATAATATTTACTCAATTGCAAAATGAAGTGCGTTATCATCATGAGGTCATCAGTCCTAAGACTGGTTGGACGCTAACCTCCAGCTTCTCCTATCTTGTGCTAACTTACGCATTTCGCTAATTGTGCTACAACCTACATCCCTTACTATTTGCGAGCAGTAGTCTAATCTAGGCCTACCTCTGCCTTTCTTCACTCCTATACCTGCCTCCAAAATATCGCGGACTATTCCCTCATATCTCAGCAAGTGGCCTACCATTCTCTTCTCTTCTTTATGTTTTTCCACATACTTCTTTTCTCGCCGACTTTCTCTAATACTTCTTCGTTTCTAACCCTATCAGTCCACGGTATTTTCATCATTCTTCGGTAACACCACATCTCAAAAGCTTCTAATTTCTTCCTACTTGCTTCCCCTACCGTCCAGGTTTCGCAACCATATAGTGCCGTGCTCCATACATACGTTTTCTAAAAATCTCTTCCTTGTTTCTAAGTTTATTACCTCCGAGCATAAAAGTGCTTTCTTTTTGTTAAAAGCTACTCGACCTTGCGCTATTCTTTGTTTTATATCTTTATCTCTTCTCCCATCCCAATTTATTTTACATCCTAAATAAGTGAAGTCTTTAACTTCCTCCAATATTTCATTATTAATTTGTACCTTCGTTTTTGCTCTGCTCTCGCGCCCTCTGCACACTAACACTTTAGTTTTATTTTTATTCACCCTCATTCCGTATTCCTCTATCAACACTGCCTCCATTTCGTTCAACGCTGATTCTAATTCCTCCTTACTAGATGCTAACACTGCTATATCATTCGCGAATCTCTGCATTTGTAGTTTCTGTCCCTGTACTTTAATCCCGAAATTCGCTCTATTTTTTACCACATTAATCGCCTCTTCGATGTACACTATGTACAGATTAAAAATTAGTGGTGATAGCGTACATACTTGTCTTACTCCTTTTCTTATACTTACTTCCCTTCTTTCCCCTTCTACTTCTATAACAGCAGTTTGCTCTTTGTATAGATTGTGTACTACTCTCCTATCTCTATACTTCATTCCCGCGCTCTTTAGTATCTCGAACATTTTTTGTTTTGAAGTGCGTTACATTAACTATAATTTTCTTAAGTTTTAAACAAATGATAGTCATCATAAACACATCTTCTTATGAGAAAAAACTTTTCACTCAGTATAGATCTTCTACCCAATTCATCGAGTTCAGCTAGCAACAGCACTAACAGCAGTAATATCGTTGTACACTAGTTTTTCAATAATAAGTAAACGAACTCACCTGTGAGTACTAGTAAATATCTTGAGCATTCGTTGTCGCACAAGCAGTAGAGCAATGATTGATTTTGAAAGTTCCCCGAAAAGATTTATCACGATATTTCTCTACTTGATCAAAGCGACATAATTTATGGTATTTGCGTGACAATTTGTAATGAAATGACGATACACAAACGAGATATTCAAGCATGAGTTACGTTCTCATCTGCGAACATATCGCGATCAGCACATTCCGAATCAATTTTAAGCGATAAATAAATATGGTGTTTGTAATTAATATATTATTTATGATCTACTAACTTGATGAGGTTATTACCGTTTCTTGCTGAGCAGATTGAAGAGGTACCTGTTCAATACAATTAATATATATCTATATACATCGCATGTACACAAGAATTTTAAACAGTTGTTTAACCAGTTGTTATCGAAGTTTATAATTAAATAATAATAATGCTATTAATAAACAGCTAAGAAATAATTAAACCGACGAATAAAAATGGAATAAAAAACGGGGAACCTTTCCACAAACATCGAAAAGTCATACAGACTTGACAACTACAAAACTTGAATGAATTATTTGTGTGGCAGAAAAGAAGAGATGTAGCGAACTTATATAAGGGATACGAGTCGACCATACGTTATGAATTGAATTTCTAATGTACAACATCATCACTAGATAAATAAATGTTTGAAATTAGTAGGTATGTTTATTACACTTATTTTGAGAAACACGCCCACCGTATTTCGTGATTGGACCAGAGTAGGACTAGCCCCTCCTATGATATAGCCTTCCCCTTAGTAACTTCCCCCTCCTCCCAGAATATTTAATACGTTTTAAGGAGTTGTGGGGTGTATTACTCTTTTCGCAATATGTAATACTGTATTATTAATACTGTGGGGTGTAATACTCGTATTATGTGTTATTCTATTCATTAAAATTCACTTGAAATAAGTTATTTCATCAATTTTTTAGGAATACTCTAATAATTAATGGTATCTACGTTCAACATCAGTAGTTTTTAGTCTTTGGCATGAAATTGAATTAATGTTCATTAAACAAATGATGAAAATATTCTATGAATAAGTATCTTAAATAATGTATATAAATGAAACAAAGTGCATGCCGTCAATAACCTACCTACTCAATATAACAATATGTCGGTGACAACGTCAGAAATAAGTTAAAAAGGAATATAATTTCCTCAATCTTACAACATATTAATATATGCCTATTTTAAATTTTCTTCTTATTTTTACATTGTCGTGTACATATGTTTAGCGACATAATAAATTAAATATATTAATTATGTATATATTATATAGGGTGTCTCAGTAGGAACTATAGGATTCGAGTTTCTCGTTGACACGAATCAATTGACACGTTGTTGCACTGTTTTGCTGAAACCACATGTTCAAATCCAAATCATCAATTTGGTGGAAAATTGTTTATGTCACGATAGCGTTCTCCATTTACTGTGATAACATTACCAGCTTCATTTTCAAGGAAGTATAGACCAATTACTGAATTCCTCCACCACTCCAAAATACGCGCCAAACCGTGCATCTCTGTCGATGCATTTCTTTTTCGTGAATAGCATGTGGATAATCAGCACCCCAAATTCGACAATTTCGTTTGCTAATGTATTCGACAGAATGGTAATAAGTTTTAAAAAAATCAACTTAAGGAAAAGTAACTTAACTAAAAAGCAAGAAATAAATGTTTTCTACAACAATTTAATACTTATTTGTTGTTCCGTTTAATGTAATTAAGAAATTATTGTTTATTATGTAATTATTATTAACCGTTTTATATAATTTTGAAGTCGGGGCCAGGTAAAACATAAAAAAATATATACCTTGCTACTACGAGTATAACAAGGAGTTTACATTTAAAATTGCCGAGAGCCGGCATTCGCATTACTAATACTGTATAGCACCGACTTCAAAATTGTATTAAAAAATTAATAATAACTACATAATAAACAATAATTTCTTAATTACATTAAACGGAACAACAAATAAGTATTAAATTGTTGTAAAAAACATATATTTCTTGCTTTTCAGTTGTTACTTATTTTTTGAAGTCGGCTTTGTTTTAACTAATTATTTTACAATTTTAAGTGATGGGTCTACTAGGAATGCTTTGGGAATGAGAAAAGGACGGCTACTTGAATAAGGAGTTCCGTTGTGTATCTTCAAAGTCCAAAATCCAATATCAATGAAATTAAGGTGAAATCACCTTGGAGCTATACTGAACCTAACTCAAAAAGAATAATTAAAATCGGGTCATAAACACAAAAGTTATACCCGAACATATGTAAAGAAATATATACTCGTATATATTGTGACGGTAAGAGTACGTATAACGGCAAATGTACACATCCGCTGGAAAATGTATACTCTTGCCTGTTTTGTTGGTAACACTGCATAAAACTTTGATCATTAGTCGGTAAACTCACTTTGGCCGGCCAAAACGGTACATGTGCACACTTCCCAAGTCCACCCGGTAAAAGTAGACATACCTACTGCACGGGTAAAGGTTTGACTCTGTATGAGAGAGAAGTTAGGTTAGGTCTGAATCGATGTGATATCTAATTAACAGTTTAATAATGATTTTCTTTTGTATTTTTATAACTATTGTACATTTCGTTTAATAAACAATGTTTTTTTACTCCATTTTTATTTGAGAATCTGGAATCCGAAATTCTGTAGATGCAATTACCTAGGATACTCACATTTACCACCATCCATAGGTAAATGTGTACATTTTCCGGTAAAAGTGGCAATATTCGTCAATTATTAGTGTTTTACTTACAGTTACCATCCGATTTGGATGATGTTCACTTTAACCGGACAATGTACAGATTCACCGAATTCGCACTTTTGCCGTAACATATACAGACGAATTGAGAACCTCCGCCTTTTTTTAAATCGGTTGAAAATGTACTTCATCGCTGGACAAAATTTTGTTGCAAAAATCAGCATCACCTTCTATTTTTTCTAACGTCCAATAAGAAATTTATGACGTTGTAAATGGTCTGTAACTTTCAATTGTCGTCTCAACTGAACACATTTGCTAACAGATGCAGATCTTTCTCTAAAATCCGTGTGGTTGCTCTTAACAGATTAAATTGTTGTGCACGACGTCTAATTGATGCGTTTGGATACTCCCATATAAAGGGTGGTCCAACCATAATGCACGATGTTAATTGTGAGTCACGCCTTAACGTCAAGTTTTTTGCCCAACTTAATTTGACATTTCTTTGTTTCAGTGTTTGACAAATTCAACCATGGAGAGGTACACAACTGAGCAGCGCGTTAAGATTGTTGAAGCCTTTTACGAAAATGGGCGTTCAAATCAAACTGCATTTCGTGCACTTCGTGACTTTTCTGGTCAGCATAATCGATCAATTGTGTCCACAATCGGGAGAATTGTGCGCAAATTTCAGCAAACCGGGTCTGTAGGAAATGTGAAAACACCTGTGCATGCTCGCCCAGTTCGTTCAGCGGAAAACATTGCTGTTGTTCGCGATAGTGTAGTAGAAGAGCCGTCAACCTCGACTCGTCGTCGTGCCCAACAATTGAACATCTCACGAACACCACTGATGCGAATATTGAATAAAGATTTGAATTTACACGCTTACAAGGTTCAATTGACTCAAGAGCTGAAGCCTACTGACCATTTCAAGCGTCGTCAATACGCTGAATGGTTGGTTGAACAGACAGAAGTGAATGGTGAGTTTACAAAGAAAATCATCTTCAACGACGAGGCACACTTTCACCTCAGTAGATTCGTTAACAAGCAGAATTACCGCATTTGGGCAAATGAGAATCCACGAGTGATTGTTGAAAAGCGGATGCATCCACAAAGAGTGACTGTTTGGTGCGGTTTATGGGCTGGCGGTGTCATCGGGCCGTACTTCTTCGAAAATGAGGTCGGCCAAGCAGTTACCGTGAATGGTGTTTGCTATCGCGAGATTATAACGGACTTCTTGTGGCCAGAAATTGAGGATATGGACCTGGACGATATGTGGTTCCAACAGGATGGTGCCACTTGCCACACAGCCAACGAAACAATGGCACTTTTGCGCGAGAAATTCAATGGCCGTGTTATCTCACGTCGTGGCGATATTAATTGGCCGCCACAATCATGTGATTTGACACCGTGGACTTCTTTCTTTGGGGATATTTAAAAGAAAGAGTGTACATCAATAAGCCAAGAACAATTCAAGAGCTAAAGGATGAGATAATTCGGCACATTAGCGACATTGAACCTCAATTATGTCAAATATCATTGAAAATATGGACCATCGGATAGAGGTATGCCACCGAAGCCGTGGCGAGCATTTGGCCGATATTTTGTTTCACACATAATTGTCATAGATCCTTCTATCATGATAAAAATTATTAAGATAATTCTCTGAAAACTTTTTGTTTTATTTACAATTAACATCGTGCGTTTTGGTTGTACCACCTATTACTTTCTCTCACTGCAGCAATATTTTGATCTGGCGGACCACGACAAAGAAGTATTGGTGTAGCCTTATCAATAACAAAACCCGTATATTAAAATTACGACGATTCAGTTACGAACTGTTAACTCTGTAGGTGCTTCATTTTGTCCTAATTGTGTCCGAATTTTTCTTAATGCAACTGTAAACGATCGCTCACCTTCATAAAACAATTGTACACAAACTATTCGTTGTTGACTATTAATCGCGGCATGTTGACATCGTATGGTTTTTAGATGACAGTTGTTAAATATTGACGATTTTCTTCTTTAGTAGATACATATGGAACATTCTTTGACGCAAATAATTTAAAAAGTGAACTTTCAGTGATCTATAGTGATCCCGATATGAAAAAGTGCACTGTGTTTGAGCTTCACTAATATATTATGTTCCTTTAATTATCTTCTTTTTTCCCGGAGTCAAAATTGTGTGTTTAATTTTGACTATTCCTGCCACAAGCAGTTCCGCGGAAAGATTATTTTCATGTTTAAACAGAATAAAAGCTTATCTGCGAAATTCTCAAAAACAAGAAAGACTGTCAGCTTTAGCATTAGTAAATATTGAAAGTGTCTTGTTAGAAGATATGAGATCGTCTCCAACATTTGAAGAAACAGTGATAGACGTTGTCGCTCGACAAACAAAAACCGAAGAATTGGTCTTTATTTTAAAAATTAGGATATATACCTAGGCATAATCATTTTAGGTTAGTGTCTTTTTTTATTTTTATCATTTTCATATGGCCTACCATAGATCCGACTATACCTCTTACCCTTATACATTTTTTATCACATCCCTAGGTTCTTTTCTCACGCTACGCCCCTGCTATACATGTTTATTGTATACAATATTCCTGAATAGGACAGGGCGGCTAACAAATCGACTCCACGTCCAGAATCGCCGGGAACCTAATGATGCGTAATAAACAACAAACCCCGTTTTTCCTCGGTAGCGCACCACGCAAACTAGACTCGAATTATAAATTATTACGCTAATTTAATTGCACCTCAGCTCGCATTGGTAGTTACGGGATCCGAACCGAATTATCTTAATAAGCAAGTTAACTGTAAATAACGCCGAGATATATCTCTGAATTCCTGACCATTTCATTACGATATCGATACGAGAGCAGGAGTCGTGACCCGCCATTGCCGTTGCAAAATATCTGATTTAATACGGAAACTGCGGCAATAATTATATTATATGGAAACAATAACAATAATGAAATGAGTTAAGTACTTTTGTTGCTAATATAAAGCGAAACAATGAGCCACGTTAATATGTGCTGCATTTGAAATGTTCGCATAGATGTTAAAAGTTTCCAGGATATAATAGCCATAAAGTTAGCACTGAAGGTTGGAACAAATTGAATAAAGTCGTTACCTACCGGACAAGTGGAAAAATAATACTCGAACATATGTGAATTTTGTTTCATGTATTTCAAAGTGATAGATAATAATAATTCTTAATAAAATCGTATGCTCATTTAATACCAGCATTATTACAATAATACACACCACAATAATTACAAATACGAGCTCGGACTCATTATAATTCGGCCAGGCATAATTTTACAACCAATATCTATATATATATATATATATATATATATATATATATATATATATATATATATATATATATATATATATATATATATATATTCATACATATCCATATGTATCTACTAAAGAAGAAAAAAGTTCGTCAGGAAAACGTTTCACGAATGAAGTAAAATGTGTGGAATCTAGATTTAAGAATTTCACTTTAGAAATTTCACTAAACCGTTCACTAATGTTCAAAGTAATAACGTCCAAAACTTCATAAAACAATTGTGCGTAGGTGCTTTTCTTATCTTCTTCAGGAATTAAATCCAAACGTATTCTTTTACTTGGTGGTTGATTTTCTAACACAAATCTGTCCATACGGTTCCAATAGTCACTAAACTCGTTTCTCATTTTTTGAATATGTGATTTGAAATCGACGATCTTTTTATTGCAGTAACTAATATCTGATATTTTTGTCTGTAGAATTTTAAACATACTTTCGGAATGTTGGAATACTGCAGAAAACACTGCTAAGAAAAAATTAAAATCAAAGTCGCGCAATAAATTTAAAAGGCCTCTAGCACAAATAACGGTTTCTCGATCCCATTCATCATTTTCATTTTCCACAATTACCTGAAACAGCGCTTCAAAATCTTCCTTATGTTATGGCGACAGTCACCAAGATGCGTTCAGATAATCGCATAACTGAGTCCGAAAATAACGACAACACTCACTTGAGGTTCCACTGTTGACTGCGTAAGATTACTGACCTTTTCGCCCATCTAACGCGTAGCTTGGATGTAACGTGGACCATCGCATTTCAGCACTGCAGCAAGTAACGCGGGAGTCCAATAATTTCAGGCGCCTTCACGGCCGATTTGAAATATAAAAGTTGATGGTAGCGTTTAAAGTAAATAATGTATGTTTGCGATCGGTTTAAAATAATTAAAAATTGTAATTATTGAATAAATCGATTGAACTTTTAAATAACACTAATTTGACAATTTTTTAAGGGATGCCACGCATCACCCGTATCCATGTACGCTACGCCCCTGATAGTGTTGGAATAAAATCACTTACAGTTTTATTAAGTACTATATTTACACAGGGCGAAGAAATAAATATAATAATAACAATAATAATTACAGTATAATAATACATTTATTGAAAAAAATACTTGTACAAAATTCTTCTAAAAGGAAAATGTATCACAGTTGATTTACGACACTCCCATAGTTGGAACTATAAGATTTGAATTACGCGCCATTTATGTTCTGCCAAAAATAGATCGTCAATATTTAACAACTGTCATCTAAAAACCATACGATGTCAACATGCCGCGATTAATAGTTCAACAACGAATAGTTTGTGTACAATTGTTTTATGAAGGTGAGCGATCGTTTACAGTTGCATTATGAAAAATTCGGACACAATTAGGACAAAATGAAGCACCTACAGAGTTAACAGTTCGTAACTGAATCGTCGTAATTTTAATATACGGGTTTTGTTATTGATAAGGCTACACCAATACGTCTTCGTCGTGGTCCGCCAGATCAAAATATTGCTGCAGTGAGAGAAAGTAATAGGTGGTACAACCAAAACGCACGATGTTAATTGTAAATAAAACAAAAAGTTTTCAGAGAATTATCTTAATATTTTTTATTATGATAGAAGGATTTATGACAATTATGTGTGAAACAAAATATCGGCCAAATGCTCGCCACGGCTTCGGTGGCATACCTCTATCCGATGGTCCATATTTTCAATGACTCTGAGACATAATTGAGGTTCAATATATATATATATATATATATATATATATATATATATATATATATATATATATATATATATATATATATACTAATTCTAATTCGATGTAATAAGTCATCTCTGGTATTGACGGGCGTTGAGTAGAGTTTACTCTTGATATGGCCAATTAAAAAAAAGCAAGGGGTGTTAGACCGGGTGATCTGGGAGGCCATAGAGCCGGACCATTACGCGCAGACCAGCGATATTCAAACATATGTGTTAACTCATGGTAAACTTCGTGGGTTGAGTCGGCTGGAGCGCCATCCATTTGGTACCAACACGTATTTAGAATATTTAGTGGCAAATTTTCCAAAAAATTTGAAACCACCGTTCTAAGAATTTTTAGGTATTTACGAGAATTTAAATTTTTAACATACACTTCAAAATACACGCGATTATCCATCATCAAACAAAAAACATTAAAACTAAATGTATTTTGAAAGTTACCTTCACACACCATTCGTGGATTTTGTTCTGCCCAAACATGCCAATTCCTCCTATTTATTATGCCTTCTCTGTTAAATTTTGACCCATAATAATTTTGTTCAAAAAATGTGGGTCTTCTTCATCATAAAATGGAAACTATGGTATCGAATAAAAAATACCTCGATAGCAAGAGAACGGTAGCAGATAGGTATAGGGAATCCTAATACAGATTGAAATACCACTTAATTATTCATCACAGAAAGCAATAAAATACAGGGTGTTCCATTTAAGAAAATTGACTTTTGAGCAGTTGAAGTTTGTCAGAATGAACTCAATTTTTTGAACACCCTGTAAATAATAAAAAATCAAACTACATATCACCTGAAAGCTTAATAGTCCGCCTAATTACAACCCAAAATATGCTACTATAACTTTTGTTTTGAATAAGTGACGAGCATTCCAATGGGATACTACAAAACCTAATTTTTTCAAAAAAATTAAAATATCTCAAAAACTGCTGAAGATAGGTATAGGGAATTGTTAAGAAATTTCACTTAAAATTAGCAGTGTAATACAAAAATGTAATAATATACTGGGTGTTATATTTAAAATAAGGAAGTTGATAGCTACTTCCGGTATAACCGGAAGTGTCAGAAAAGCAAAAATTCTTTAGTTGAATAGATCGTCCTCGCTAACCCCTGATTCCAAATTTCAAGAAATGAATTCCAATGGGAAGTTCATAAACTTTTAATGAACGGGTTAGCTGAATCACCCTGTATAAATGAGTCCCTATTTCCCTTGATAACGCCATAACTTGAGAACGACTTAACCGATTTCATTCATCTGTTTTTTGTTTTCTAATACTTTGTAGAAGGTTTTTACGGAACCAAAAATTAAGAAAATTGTGCAGAAAATTGGAAAATTTGAGAAAACTTAACGATTATTTTAACTTCGCGCGTTTGACAGTTCGCGCATTTGATGAATGTGAATCGAATTGTCTATGGATTTTTTAAAAATTGTCAGATGTCTGCTACATACACACTGATCGCGTTTGACACTTCGTGCGTTGCAAATGTCGTTTAACAGTTACATCGGTCGGCATCTATCGATCAAAAAATTCATTTATTCATTTCTTAGTGCACACTCCACAGTCGATTCGATCGAAACGTTTATCCAGTTTTGAGTTTGTTCAGTGATTTTTTTTTTTGAGAAGTGTCTGTTCATCGCAGTTAGTTCACCGCAATCAAACCTTATATCAAAATTTAATTTAATATCGATTTTTGGTAAGTTTTGATAGACTAACACGTGGTATACATGGTTTTACAGAAAAAATAAGGGAGTAAATTTTTTATTTTCAGTTAAATTTTGGTTCTTCAAAATGCCACCAATTAGACGTACGAACTTAGGCTGTACGAACTTAGGCTGTACGAACACCCACTGAATAACAAGGCCTTAGTGCTTGTCGTGTGACGTCATCAATGTAGGCCGTGCAATTTTAATCATATAAGGGGATACATACACTAATATTTATGAAAACTATCAATAGTTAACTTATTTTAAAGAACGCTAGTTATATGACAGGCTTCTTGACAAATCCCAAAAATTATGTTTGAGTTTTGGTTTAATACTAGATGTAGTATTAAGTGCAGGCTCCCAACTCCCCTACACCTGCGCCAAAATTCAGGATATGTATTTATGTATAATAAACATTTTTCACACTACTGAAAAGAGGTTATTACACATAAATACATATACTGAACTATTTCATACCTTCTCTTAATTATTATTACTTAGTAGGTATAATGTAGGTATGCATGTTCATGTTATGCAGTTTCAAATTTCATTTACCTACCTAACATAACTTAAGTTGAGGTGAAAGTTTAGGTATAAAAAACATATTATAGAACACAAGCCAAAAAAATACATTAATTAAACTTTTAAAGAAATAGATCCCAAATTATATACGTTTAGTTATAACAAATATTTATGCATGTATAGGTAGGTATATGGCCTATTTCGTTAATGTATCGAGTTTTCTTTTTTATTTGCTTTTTTTAAATGGTCGCTATTTTTAGCGCAATAATTTTTTAAGAGGGTATTGGAAATACTTTTGAGAATAATTTTTAAAATGTCTTTTCCATTATGATTAACGCATCCATCGAAATGTGAGACATGTTTCTGTTCAATACAATATTCCAAAATTAAATGAATCATGAACGATCTCTTATTATATATTTCTAGAAATGTGTCCTCAAATTCATTTATTAATTTATTGAAGATTATATAAGTCACAGATACAACATTTATAATTTTCATTATCGGTAATGTTTTCCTCTCGATTTTCCTCTAAAGGTAGGGTAATAACCTCGGTAATAACAGTCTCATGTATGGCTTCAAATATTGACTGTATATCGTCCAAATTATGTGAAATAAACGGCGTTTTAAATTTTGATGTTGAAATACAAACTGACTCGCTATACAAAAAGGTTTCAATATTCAGGTTATAATTAATAACAATCGCCCAATTAATGCATGGGCCAGGTGTATATTCAATTTTAAAAATAGTTAATCTTTCACCTTCTTGAGACAAACTTTGGGCAGAAAACCAGTCTTTTGGTAGTTTAAATGTAGAAAATTTTACTATAAATTCATCAAAATTGTCAAAATGTATGTTTTTTTCGTGCTTCTCAAACTCAATTTTGCTTACTTCAAGGGCTTTTGACAAATTTAACTCATCAATATTTTTGAGCTTTTCATCTTTACTTGGCCGTATTTTGACATCTTTTGATAAACAAATGGGGCAATTTAAAAAAATAGATGGTATACAGTCTTCTTTTAGCCGTGGTTTTAGTAAATCTATTGTAAAAATCTTACCAGTGTTTGAGTCTTGAACTGTTGTACTTTTTATTATACTACCTTCAGGAAAATGAGCTTCACATACTCTCGTATTGTTTGTGGGCTGAAAGTCATCTCGGGGTATCGCTTTTAGCAATTTTTGTCGTAGACTTACGTGCTTTTGAAAACCGAAAACATGAACTTTAGGCCCATTTTTATAATTTCCGTTACAGCGGGGAACACAACACTTTTGAGGCATAATTTCACTAAGTATCAGTTACCTCAAAACTAGCCGAAACCAAGAGAAAAACATACAATTAAACACGAACAAAAACTTATAAACTGTGCTGTAAACAAACCGACGGACCGCCAAAAAAGCAACAGGTTATAAGTCCGAAGTATATGGTTTTACGTATTTAAAAATACGCCTAACAATATAAATTGTATACCTAAATATACAACGAAATATTAGGTACAAGTTTCACCACTTAAAATCACATAAATAGTTCTGATTTCAGAAAAATGCAAGAAATAACGCTGATTATAGCAACGTTAGGTTCACAGGTTAGCGTACCAGATGAGCGCTGTTGCCGGCTCCGTAAGGAAAGTATTTTTGTTAGGGAAGTCGAACAAGGTAGTAGTATTTGATAATTAAATAAATAAATTACGAAATACCACATTAAAAAAAGAGGAAAGAACATCTTATGGAAATATGTGTTTTACGATATTGAAGAAGAAAATGGTAATTTAAGAGAAAGAGATACATCCTTTATATACTGGAATCCTAATATTCGCTAGTATCGTAGTAGTCTGGCAACGTTGCAAACATCTGTAGTGTCTCGATCATGTTTACGCCACCTGTAAGCTGGCTTCCTACATCTTCGCTCCATATCGGAAAGGCCTACATTCATGACGTCACGAGCCAAAATTTTGTGAGCACTTTGTCCTTTTGTAGAGGTGTTGTTGACTTAGGTCACAGAACTCGCAATGCTGCAAGTCAAAGATTATACGAGCAAGTCAAGCTGAGGAGCAACGCGAAGCGCGAAATGAAGTTGAACGGAATCTATGGAATCGAAATCAATAACGTAGAAATGTTGCGTTTAATCCCCATCGAGCTGCATTCAATTATAACGTGGCAATCGAATACAGTTCACAGCAAATCGTTGCTATTGGACCAATGAACGTTGTGTGTCCACATTGCAAGGCATTGAAGTTTAAAAATGAAGCCCCTGGATTGTGTTGCGCCAGTGGCCAAGTCAAATTGACGCCATTGGTACCGCCACCAGAGCCACTACATTCATTGGTTTCCGGAAATGGGCCAGATTCTATACATTTTTTGACTCATATCCAGCAATACAATAATTGCTTTCAAATGACGTCTTTTAGCGCAACAAGAGTTATTCGACATAATTTTATGCCTACTTTCAAAGTAGGTATAATGGGAAACAATAAACTTTTACCACCATGTGGCTGGTGCAAAATACGCTGGCAACTTTCAATTGACATGGTGTAAAGTACGTTGGAGGCTCTGAATTGCTAAAGGCAACCAGAAGTGAGTGTGTTTACCGAAGTTGATGGGGGAACGGCAGTGCTACCAACGTATTTTGTCAGCTACATGGCGGTACAAACACTTCGCTATACAATTATCTATATTACATTATTTATCCTCGCAGATTCAGGGTCAAATATATCATTGAACAGGTTTCTTATTGCCAACGCCGGATAGTGACTACAAATTTTTGCAAATTTATTTTATGGGCGATTCAGCAAGACAAGTTGATCAGCGTTGTGCACACAACAATTCGGTGAAAAGACCAATTGTGGAACAACTCCAAATATTTTTCCATTAACACAACGGAATTGTTGCATTATTCAAGACCGCATTAGACCGCATGTCATCTGATAACCGCAAAGTTGTCATCAAAGCCGATAAGACACTCAAAATTAAAAGAATCATGTTTGGTTGAGCGAACGTGTTGGCTGCAAAAAACGTTCATGTCAACGAAATAAATTTTCAGATTCAAAATAAGATAGCTGGCGAATTGATGACATACAAATCGGTTGATTCCGTTACTAACCAAGATGATGTTGTCAACTATCCACCGGAATTTTTAAATTCGCTGGAATTGCCCGGATTACCACCTCATAATTTGTAATTAAAAGTCGGATCGGTAATAATTATGTTGCGGATCACAAACCAGCCACGTCTTTGTAATGGCACCCGGCTTGCGGTGAAGAAATTAATGAACAGCGTCATTTAAGCCACAATTTTGAAAGGGAAGTACAAAGGGGAAGACGTTTTCATTCCACGCATCCCTATGATTTCGAACGACATGCCATTCAACTATAAACGGTTACAATTTCCAGTGCGACTTGCATTTGCAATGTCGATAAATAAATCGCAAGGGCAGTCGTTAAGTGTTTGTGGCATTAATCTTGAAAATCCATGTTTTTCACTTGGCCAATTGTATGTCGCATGTTCCCGTGTCGAAAAACCATCAACATTATTTATTTACGCGCCAGAAAACAAAACTATCAATGTTGTGTATCAAAAAGCATTACAATAAACACTATGTTTTTGAAATAATTCTTTTTTATTATTTATTCCAGTTCTAATTGAATATTCATAGATAAAACAGGACAACGTCTGTCGGGTCAGCTAGTATTTAATCGTATTTCATCGTATTTAAGTTAAAAGTTTATTTGTTGTTTCTGTTACCAATATTTTTCTTTAATAAAATAGCTTTGATAGTGTTATTACTTTTATTTAAATATGTTAATAGTAAGATTATGCCTGTCCGAACTATTAAGAGCCTAGGTTCGTATGTAACTGCTGAATTTTCTATTCAGCTAATATATAATTTATTGTTGTATTAAGTGACTATCAACATAGCCAATCAGAAAAGGATAAATACTCAATTAAGAGCAAATTATTTTTCAAAAGTCACTAATCGAGATCTCTCGCACAAAATGTTTTTAATTTTTCGTTTAATTTAATCATGATTATAAAAATATACATATATATTTTTATAATCATCATTATATAATACGCCAGTAACTCCGTCACACCAAATTCGTCAGATCGGCCCCTACTACTCCGTTAACCAAAATAGCAAATGATAAATATTTTCCCCAGCAAACGTTTAAATAACTCATTACAATCCGCCCGCTTGTGATCCCTTTGTTCGTCAAAGACGTCTTTGTTAGTGCTGTCTTATTTCGATAAACAATCTGAGATACTCCATCATGGATAATATTTGATATAATTCATTGAATACGAGGTTCCCTCCACTTCTAATGAAATCTGCGTGGGTGAACAGAAGTTGGGTGTTCTCTCAGATATATTAAATTATGGAAATGGAGTAGCGTTTGATGTTTCATCCACCGTCTATTTCCAAAGTGAAGGTTTAGTTAGCAGCATCGACGAGTAGGAAATTTAGGATAAATTAGATGTTACGAAATAACAATTATTTAGATACAACAGAATTTTGTAATTTTGATAATTACAAAAAGTGTTTGAGGTTATGCAGTGATTGAAAATAATTTACATATTCTACGGAACTAATTAAGTCTAATCATTCCTTAATGTATTCGGTTGTTGTCACATTTCACCGTTTGCCTCAATATTTCAAGATACTCATCATTCAATAATGTAATTTTGTTGCATGCTTGGTTTTTAAATTACAAATATTCAGTCAACAAAATTAACAATTGGACAAAAAAGTAGAGAATAAAATTAAATGAATCAAAGTCTATGATAGTTAACATCATAAACAGAGCTAATCAACACATACCCATAAGCATAAACAAATATACCATTTTCAAATACAGCTAAATATCTTGGCATTATACTTGATGCTAGGCTACGCTAGAAAGGCCACATCAAAAAAGAAGAACTAATGATTAAATATAGAAAAATGTACTGGTTGATTGGAAGAAACTCCACTATAACTATTAATAATAAGCTTTTATGTTATATAAGCACATGCTTAAACCAGTATGGACCTATGAAATTCAGCTGTAGAGCTGTGCTAGTCAGATCAATGTATAAACCATTCAAAGATTTCAAAATAATCTGCGAAGGAACATCGTAGATGCACTTTGATACGTCCGAAACAGTAACTTCCATCGGGACCTGGGTATATATACTGTTAAACAAGCTAGTTCTAAAATTTCCAGGACTCATGAACAACTCCTCCATGTCAACGTCAAGGCGATCCAGCTCTTTGATAACGCAGGATTGACAAGAAGACTCAAGAGAATAAAGTCCTTTGAGTTAGATCAGTGGTTTCACAAAACAGAGCGTTGTGCACCTTATTGTATACATTAGTTTTT
The DNA here is from genome assembly GCA_037954035.1 of Rosalia funebris. Taxonomy (NCBI): domain Eukaryota; kingdom Metazoa; phylum Arthropoda; class Insecta; order Coleoptera; family Cerambycidae; genus Rosalia; species Rosalia funebris. The sequence goes on from JAZFAV010000015.1 coordinate 42,728,784, forward strand.
AGTGTACTTAGTGTAGAGTTTATTAGAAATCTAAGAATACTGTTGAGTATAACCTTAGTTCTAAGTTTTCCAAGTAGTATGATATTATAAATTAGATAAAATTCACTTATTAACCTTTATGATTAAATGATAATGTCCGTGAGTGTCCTAAGGAGTATTCATAAATAAAAAATACCGCTTGGTTTATATTGACTATTTTAAGGGAACTTTTAATACCTTTTCCTATATCTAAAGTCTCAAAAATCTGGTGTAGTTTCACCGTTCCTCGCTGATGGCATGGACTAGTAATAACTGATGCAATTTGCGACCAAGACAATCTTTTATATTCTAAGGGTTATAAAAATGCACATCGTCAGTTGACTGTACCTTCACCATACAGGATGGGTATAATATAAGCAACGTACTACAGCATGCTCCTTAAAAGTGATCTCTAGGTGTTGTTTATGTGTAATATCGCATTTATATGAAAACGTGATATTGTAGTGCTCCCCTGTGACCTGCCATGCTATAGCCCTCGTTAATTTAATCTCAGTAGCGTTTTATGTTTTTTATTTCTAATCGAGACGGTTCAATGTGTCATTCCAATGCAGTCTGTCGCATTTGCATACTATTTCATGGATTTCGGTATTGACAAGGGATCAAATGGGTTACAAGATGTCGTAAGGAGGCTTATACTCCAACCATCTGTGCGTTTATAGATGATTCCTGTCGTTGGTAGATGACTAAGTTTTATTTCGATTTGCATTGTTTCCGAAACCACCGAGAGATGGCGCTTGGTTACGTTTAACAGTCTACTACTGTAGAACGTAAGGGTGTCTACAAGATGTGAAGCCTCGTTTGTCAAAGGCATAGTCACTTACACTGTACTGACGAGATCCAAGATAAGGTCGAAACCGGTCTACAGTTAGCGGTATACTGAGATAGAGGACGCTTTGCATCTTCCTTGTGGTTTTCGAGGAATCCAAATCACAGTATTTTATTTTTATGTTAGAATACAATACGGCAAATTTCGCCACGTAATTCAGCGCTCGTCGACGGCATATAGTCGGGGGAATAGCTGCTGTAACTTAATTTGTTAATCCTTAATGTTTAAGGACTTACAGATGGTTGGAGTATAAGCCTCCTTACGACATCTTATAAAACTTACTATCTGAAAACTTTGCGTTTATAGATGATCAAGTGGATTCTTCACTGGTCGTAACTCCTGCTGAAGCTTCTAAATTTTTGGCTATGGCATACGTGACTTTGTGAATCTATAAATGGTACACCTTTCTCCTTTCTAAATTCTCATCTTCGTCTGATTTTTTGTTATTTCCAGTGTGTTGATGCTTGGATTGATATCTTGTTGTCTAGTCTTCTGACCGCATTCGTTTACTCTCAGCGCATTTTGTAGATGTTGCATTTCCTGATTTAGATGTTGTTAATCTCGTCTGGCATTAGCTATATTTACTCTATTATAACTCTTTTTGAATATGAAGAATGATGGTGGCGATTTGATTTTTTTTTCCATCTCTATCTAAGGTAATTTTCGTTTACAATGAATCAAACTAATGTAAATATTTATATTGGGAAGCAAGACTCCTTAGTCAAACATCTTTAAAATTTTGATTTAAGCCTATTATACTTGTCCTTTAAAATATCTGAAGCATATTTTAGAAAATTTCTACTTCTATGTCTCTATTCACAGACATTGTTTTCCAGGATTAAATCGAACATATATTTATCAAGGTCCAGAATGGTCACCATCTTCTGATTCAGATCTCTAAAGTTTCCTTCAACATAGGCCATATGGTAATCTGACGTCTTCATCAATGCAATAGTATCTTCACACATCCGCAAAAACGTCATATATCCTTTCAATATATGTATTAACTAAACAATATATGCCTTCATATATCTATTGTCATGTCCTGTTATGGTCAGCAAATTTGAAATCAATCAATACCCCTACCCTCTATAGAATATGTTCTTAATAGGTTTAACAATGAAATCACACGCAATTCTCGGTCAAATTGATTTGACCAAATAATTGACTGACTCCCTTTTCAAATGAATTAGATCTTCATATACTTGATGCTAGAATCTGATTTCAACAATATGCATCCTTCAATATTTCGAAAATATGTCCCAATAGATGGACTGGACCACGAGGTTCAATTGAATGGCCGTCAAGATCTCTGGGCTTTACCTCACTTGATTCCTTTTCGTGAGGATACTTGAGAAGTACCAAGGTTTTTGAAACAAAATCTGATTATACTGAGAAAATCTTTGACGATGAAATGATAATGAATATAAGAAGTTTTTACTGTTTTTACAGGCAACAATTTGATAAATTTAGAAAACGATGTATGCATTGTTTTCCTCTCGATATGATCTTTCAAATGATGTGTCACCTGACATCCAAATTCTGAACATGTTCGGGGCGGTTACTTTAACTGACATAATAGACATACGTCTATTGACAACCGTGATGGTATTTGTATATATGTATTATTTTTAAGTTTTGTAAAAATTAGAAAATAGAAATCCTTGTATATTGTGCTAGTACTCAGAACCGGGACACACCTGTTTCTCAGGGGTAAAAATGCGATCATCCCAGGCAAAAAGTTATGCGATCTATGCTCCAAACATTCGCTTGTTAAAACCCTTGCAGATTAGGTCAATGGTTTATGACAAGTGTGGCGTCTGGTAATAATCGCACCCATATAACTAACGGTCCTAAGGGTGAGCAACCAAAAAAAATCAACATGTTTCAGGAGTTCTTATTGAAACCCTCCATATTTGATTTACCAAAAAAGTACAATATTCCTAGAATTAGATTCGATCTACTTAGAACTGGATCCAGACTTATTACATATAACAGCAATGTCTTAAAATTCTGGACATTGATGCGAGGTGTAGTCTAATAGGGTTCAGAGAAGGTGTAGAGTTGAGATGATAGAAACTGCTATTCAATTCAGTGTACTATAATAGAGAATCTTGGGACAAAATTAATAAACCGGACACAAATCTCTTCCATTTAGAGTAAACCGATACAGTCTGTGCTCCCTTCATCGTGAAAGCATCTTGTATTGTACATGGAGAACATTAATTGTTCAGACACAGAAATCTATTCCACCAAATACTGCCTCCGAGTTATGAACCCTTTAAATTCGTATTCTCATCAAACGGCATCTCGTTCAGCAATTACTCACATCTGACATCGAGCGGGAGCCGAGCAAAATAGTTTCCATTTATACACGAATTACAGGCACCTGCTTTTCGGAATAACAAATGCCCGGGGGCAGTCGCAACACAAACTCAACTGCCAGCCGACCGGGGGGTAATCCTTGTAATTTAACCGCAAGTTTGTCCGTCCATTATGAGCAATAAGAGACGGGCATCAATTATCTTATGTTCTCGGTGAAATAATTCGCCGCAACATAGACGGGGCGAACAAGAGAACGGAATCGCAAATGGGCTTCTAGCAGGATTATTGCTGACTCGTTATGCACTTACATTAGTCGCATTTGCTGAATTGAATAACTAGTGATAAATGTGATCAATTATTAGTGGGTAGTATCAGGTGTGGCGCGTTCCATGATGCTGCGGAAATCACATAGTGCAAGTCAGTTCGTAAAACGACTAAATGACAAGGAATGCTAAATTATATAGTTAGTTTTAAATTTGGAATGTAACCGCACCTTCATTTAAAATTTCACATAAGTTAATAGACATAATAAAAGAAAACATAAAATTTCGTCCAAAATACAGTGTTGCAAACTCTTACGAATTAATATATGAAATTAAGAACGTCACTCTACCAGACAACGCAATCCCTTCAGCCCGATCCTTTCGGAATATTTATGGATTACTTAGAAAACGTACACATAAAGAAAGTGGAAAATCTCTGTATTGGTATAGATATGTAGATGACATTTTAGCATGTTTCACTGGCACTATACAACAACTTAATACCTTTTTAAACTTTATAAATTCATTTCACCCCAAAATTAAATTTACTCCAGAAGCAGAAATTGAGAACTCTATTAACTTTTTAGATCTAACCATTAAAAAATCCAACAACAAACATTATTTTTCTATTTTTCACAAACCTTCACATACAAACATAACAATACATAGCACTTCTACACATCCATTTCAACATAAAATAGCAGCATATAATAGCATGATGCATAGACTCCTAAATATTCCAATGTCTGACGAAAATTATAATAAAGAATTGAATATAATAAAACAAATAGCGTTAAATAGCGGTTACTCTCCAAAAATAATAGACAATATCATAGCTAAAAAAGTGTACAATAAAGCTATACAGCAAGTATAGCCTAAAATTATAGGTGAAAATACACATAATTTCAAAAATTATAACACACATCGGGAAACAATCTCAAGATATTGCATCGTTTTTAAAGAAAGAAAGTAATAAAATAGCATACAAAACTAATAATACTCTTGGAAAACACATAAAAAATGCTGAAGATAAAACCAATACCAAAAATAATTCAGGAGTTTATAAGCTAACTTGCGCTAAGGTAAAGCTTGCGATACTTGCCCTAAAGTATATATAGGACAAACATGAAGAAACTTCAACACGCGAATAGCAGAACACAAAAGGAGTTTTAATAATAATAAAAGAGATTCAACATATGCAACTCACCTAATTGAGGCAGACCATGCCTTTAACGAAGAATTTAAAATTGTACATGCAGAGAAGAAAGGCTTAAAATTAAATTTATTAGAATCTTTAGAAATTAATAAAGCAAAGAAAGCTGATATCATATTAAATGATCAAATAGAAACAAACTCTTCCCCGTTATTAAATTTATTTTAATTCTACATAGTATCTAAAAATCGTGTTTAAAATTTATAGATCGGTTGAAATTTTATAACATAATTCCAATAGTTTAATAGTAGGAAATCCCATAGTAATAAACCTAGAATTACCTTAGTTATATAAACGCAGTTCCACATTGTAAAATTTAGTCTATGTACTCAAAATCTATTGAAGCCACTATGTTGGCGAAACAATTGTTATGTTTAACAAATAAAAGTGAAAATCTAACCAGCAAAGGTTTTAATTTTGTATAAATTAGTTTTATGTAATTCTGGCGTCATTGAAAACAAAAAACATATAGTATTTCAAAAAATTATTTACCATGCTAATTTAGTGTCTATAGAGCGAATTTTTATTGAATTTTGTCTATAGAGCGCAAACCATCTTACGCACAAAATATATGCAAGCATGCTGCTAACTTAGAGAAAAATTATGATAAAAGTACTCGTATTCAAACAATGAATTGATAAAGTGAAAGTAGCCATAAGTAGTATAGCAAAGTCGGTTCTGGACCACCCTCGGATTTGTCCGCGGACATTTGATGCGGATGGCATGTGGTCATTGTTGATCTGAAGAACTCTTGGCGCAGGTATAAAACAGGTCTGTACAGGTATAAAACAGGTGTGTAACGGTTTAAAACAGGTATGGTGGTATTAGGAAAAAAACATGACGTCATTAAACAGGTTACCATACCTGTTTTAAACCGATACACACCTGTTTTATACCTGTACAGACCTGTTTTATACCTGCGCCAAGAGTTCTTCAGATCAACAATGACCACATGCCATCCGCATCAAATGTCCGCGGACAAATCCGAGGGTGGTCCAGAACCGACTTTGCTATACTACTGCCATAATACTTCTAATGGCTTTACAATTATTCACAAACAGTTTGCTTGTATTGATGTACGGGAGTTAAATACTTCCTAAGGAGATTAAATTATGTTTTCCTTAGCAGTTTCTCATAAAAGAAGAATAATGCTGATAAAAGTACTAATAGTATCTATAGTACTGAGAATCGCACAGGGTTCGGCAGAGATGACGTTTTTGAAATGAGTATAATAATTCAGAGAGGGAGGCTAATGTTTTCGGAATGGTTGGCATGTGAAAGTCAGGAGATGTCGTTTCAGTCGCCAAGGAGTCGTGGACGTTCGAGCATCGTGTCTATGTTTACGACACGTTTATAGAGACTGGTCGTTCTTTTATCGGGGCTCAACGCAGGTTCTGAAATAATTTCAATGTTGGAAGGCACAGTAGTGCCCCTACTCAGAACACGATTTTAAAGTAGATGAATAACCTCCGTACAACTGGATCTTTGAGACCTAAAAAGCTTCCAGGAACGGTAACAACTCCCGAAACCTGGAAAGAGTTCATGCAGCAGTGACCGAAAAGAAATTACAACTATACTCTGGTTTCAAAATTGTAGGCAGTAAGTAATTCGCTCTTTGTTTGCCTGCTATAATAGGGGAGAGAGATAGAGAGAGAGAGAGACGAGGCGCGTACCAACTGTCTGCGCGCGACTAAAGATAGCAGAGATCGCAAAGTGCAGGGAGCGGTATTTACAATTTACAAGTAAAACAGACACGAGAATTGTTGAATCGTATTACCAGCTCATAAAGATAGTGTTCTATACCTTACTGCCCACTATTTTGAAACCGGAGTACAGAAGGTGCACTCTAAGCTCCGCCCGCTAAATTTTCCTCTTTACCCCGTCTCGTCGTCCAGCGAGGATCAGCTGACTAGCACGTGGCGCATGTATAGTATGGTACAAAGTATGTATCAACAGCTGCATGACGGCATGCCCTTTGTAAGCGTAAGATAAAAGTACCGCCGGAGAGTGAACCTCCTAGTTGTAATTTCTGTTCGGTGCAGCAGTGGAAGCGCTGGTCAGCTGTATGGCATGCTCACGCACTGCTCTTGTCTGACAGGTCAGTACGGCGAATTCTGCATTTAGATCTCCATTTCCAGCCGTATAAAATCACGGTGGTTTAGGAAGTTTGTCAAAATGATTTTATACGGAGGTTTACATTCGCAGAAACCATGTTGGAATTGCTCGCTCATGGTACTCTACCAATAACGACAGACGAGGTGCATTTCTATTTGTCGGGCACTGTGAAATATTGGTCGGGGGAAAATCCACGTGAATTTCACCAACGGCCATTTCATTCGGACCGGGTTATTGTGTGGTGTGTAGTAGCTCGATTCAGCATCATCGGTCCTTATTTTTTTAGAGACGACGGACACACAGTGACTGTCAATACACACCGCTATATTATGATGCTGCGCGAATTTCTTATTCCTGAACTGAGAAGGCGTCACATGAACATGGATGCAGTTTATTTTCAGTAATACAGAGCTACTACTTACCACACTTCCAGGAAGATTATGGCCTTCTTGAGGCAACATTTTCCTGGGCGCCTCGTTTCCCTGCGGGGCGATATCGAGTGGCCTCCACGATCGCTGGACCTGTCGCTCTGTGATTATTTCGTATTGGGATGCTTCAAAGAAAGAGTTCTCATTGAGAAATCACATACCCTTGCCGAACTTTCTGCTGCAATAACAAGGGAAATTGAAGTTATTCCAGAAGACGCGGTACAGTGGTGCATAGATAATCCTCCTACTCGTTTACTGGAATGCATTAAAAAAAATGGTCGCCACTTAGATGACGGTATTTCTCGCTCCTAATTCTTTTTTTCTTAATGTTTTCATATGATAACAAACTAGCACCTTGTAATAAATGTTTTGAAAAAATTAAAAATTTCACTATCATTGAAAATTAACGGTTATTGATTTCTGAAAATCGTCATACATCTCAAGCGGACCCTGTACTAACAATGAAATAGAACGATGAACTTCAGCAGGGTTATTTGCGCAGACGATGTAACACCACATAACACTTTATTATGTTTTCCGCGAGTTCTTTTTAGGCCTAGCTGATAAGTTTGCACACACAAGATTCCTTCGAAGTCTCTGTGTAAACTTGTGTATTAAATACACTACCTCTAGTAAAGGAACTGTAATAACTGTGGAATCAACGACACCGTTCAGAAATACCCTTTCAGGGCTTTCCAATAAACTACGTTTTAATTTTGGAATTAATTTCGCCATCCACAATCATATATCGTCATATAGCCGTTAAACTGATTATTTTTCCAATAATAGCAGCCAATTCTCGCCGAACATAAATAAAACGTAGTAGGGCTCTTGACCTTTGCCACAGCTCCTGCTGGCACTTTTACCAATAGAAAGCTCTCGCCAACAACTCGGGCTACTGAAATAACATTAATCTGTCTTCGAGTGTGGCTAAGATGCAGGAAGGACGAGAACCTTTATGATAGCTTGCACCAAAACACTTGACATGTGTTTCTCATCATAATAAAGTTAATGTTACGCTCTATCGGAGAGCTCGAGATGGAAACAGCTGGTCGGATCTGTGTTCGTGTTTTAGAAGCAGAGGCGTGCGCATAAAAACTATTGGGGCTGTGTAAAAATAATCTGCATTTATGGAATAAACGTAAATAGAAGGTAGATCCACTTGTGGTAGTGTTAATTATACACTAAGAAGTGAGAGGAAATGATGTGAATAGAGTCAGTTGGAATTTTGCAAAATCGTAGGAAATAGATGCCAACGGGTTCGTTATTTACAATTTGACATAATTTTCTGATTAACCAACATTTGTCTTCAATAGAGCAGGAAAACAAATATAGTTGTAGATGCGGTAGTAGAGAAAGTCCACCGGGATGATGGAGGCCTACTCTTAATAACTTGGATTTCTTGCATAATTTATTAGCTCCAAAGATAAGAAGATTTTTATTGATCGTTCTGACCCTAATTAATTTAATAGAAAAAATGCTATTGCTAGGATGAAATTACGTTGAATTTTGTACTGTAAATAAGAACCTTATCAACATTTTTCAAGATTTTCTCAATAGGTTCTTCTGGATAGGTTCTCCCGATTTGTCTCTTGATTCTTTTCTGTGATAGTTATTTTATAAAGGGGAATAATCAATTTCTTGCCAGGGATTTAAGAGTAAATTACTGCCCTTAATGCCTAATGGAACTATTTTTTCTTGATTGGCTCTAGTTCTAGCTCCCGATTTTTCAGAACATTTTAACATCTTATGTATTAGTTCTTGGTAGTTGTTTTTGTGATTGCCCAAATAATTTTCAATTACAGATATATTACTAAACCATGCATTAAATTGTGCAATGGTCATATATCTGTTAAGGTTTGGATCTTTTACACCGGTTTTCGAATGTGTGGACCATCAAAAATCCCTGCTTTTAATTTTTTCCATTCTCTGCTGGAAATACTTGGCAAATGTATTTAAGACAATCACCTGACTTGTCCAATGTTTTTACAAACTGGTTCATTAAACATAGTTTAATGTGAAGAGATGGTAATATTATTTTTTCTCTCTTTGCTAATGGCTTGTGAACAATATTGGCATTTCCAACAGTCATAGCGTCCCTCAAGGGCCAGGCAGTTTGCTGACAATGGTTTTATTTTGCACAACTATCCCATAAACAGGGGTGACAAGGATATTTGGTGTATCCAGTTTGCTGTCCAAGAAGTATAGTGACCATTTTTAAATCGAACAAACAAACCACTGATGCTAAGAATAAGCATTTTTTTGTAATACCAAATTAATATTTTCATATTGTTCCATAAGTTTTATAGAATAGCCGATTGGAATTAATTCAACGTTATTTCCATTGTGTAGTAATACACATTTCAATCTCTTTCTATAACCATTCACGAAAAGCCGCCGATCATTTGGTAAATTTCAGGAGTCTCCAGTATTTTAACAAATGCGGTCAATTTAGCTAAAATGAAAATAACAGTGTAAATTTAGGGTCCTCGTGTACTCAGAAACCGATCTTAAATTTGTGGCAATATAAATATGTATGTTTTTCTTGTTCTTCAATGTTATTTATTGATATGAAAATTGATTTTTTTCCATAGAAATACCTTACGAAAAAAATTGATTCGATCACACAGCACGCCACTGAATTAAAACGCCGTTTGTATATACAATTTTGAACAGTATATAGGTCCTCCTGGAGATGTTTATTGAAAAGGAATGAAATTAAGCCATCGTATCGTGATTATAGTATCCTAGGGATTTTATTCATTAACATCACTTCGCAGCTCTTAAAATAGTATATATTTATAGCCGATTAATCAAAGTGAATCTCTCGTCTAGTCTGTAGCATTTACGACATTTCTTTTCTACCTCCTTTCTTCTTTTATTATTGTTATTGTTGTTATTAAACAAAGGTATTAGAATGGAAATTTATTGACCCCAAAAATATTCGGAAAGCATTCTTGAAGAGTCAGAATACTTTCAGTTTGGTCTACTTGGATAGCACTGAAAAATTGTTCACAGTCCATCAACAATATACCGGGTGGCCCACGAAGTCTTGGCCAGTCGATATCTCGAGACCTATTTGAACAATAACTTTGAAAGTTGGCGATGTTAAACAGTCGAAAGCGTTGCCCACTTTTGGCATAAAAGGACTTTATTTAACTTGCACATTTCCGGTCACGTAACATCAACTTCAAAATTTTAAATGAGACACCCTGTATGTCATTACAATTTTCTGATGATCTGTCTAATACCAATCCAAAGATACCATATTTATTAACACGTGTATGTAAGACAGTGATAATTTGAGCTGTTAACTGAATGGATTGACTTTTTAAAACTTTTATTAAAGAGGATAAATAATTACACAGCAAAATACAATAATTATAAAAATAATTACAGTTGATGCTCAAATTGATGTCCACCTACGCAATACTCAAATCATTTTTAAATATTTGTGTAGCATGCTGCTCTAATCATTTCTGGTGTAACAATTTGGCCCGCTGCTCTGATTTTGTTTTGCAAATGGTCTAAATTTCTAGGGTGTGTATTGTAAACCAAAACTTTGAAGTATCCCCATACAAAGAAATTTAAAGGTGTTATATCTGGGGAGCGAGCCGGCCAAGATATTGTATCATTGCGCCCAATCCATCTTTCAGAAAGTAGCATCAAGATATGTCCTAACTTGCTGGGCAAAGTGAGGAGATGCACCATCCTGCTGCCACCACATCGTCCTTTTTTCGTTTAAGGGAATACCTTCAAGTAAATGGGGAGGCATATTCTGGAGAAAATCTAAATATCTTTCGCATTTCAACGTTTGTTGATAGAAATATGGCCCAATTAAACGGCCGTTGAGTAAACCGCACCAAACATTTACGCCCCATGTTGTCTTGAAATTGGTTTCTCGCATCCATTTTGGATTTTCAGCCGACCAGTAGTGACAATTGTGTCTATTAACGGTACCGTAGTTGTGATCTCTATCTGTTGCTAGGATAACTTTTTTGTTTCTAAGCTACCTACGTTTTTTTTTTAATAAAAATAAAGAAACGTTCATAAACAGTTATCATTACTGTAGTAGCGCAAAAACTTGACAAAAATGGTATCATTGTACTGGTACTAGACAGACCATCACAAAATTGTAATAACATACAGGGCATTTCATTTAAAATTTTGAAGTTGATATCACGTGACTTCCTTTTATGCCAAAAATGGGCAACTCTTTCGACTATTTAACATTGCCAATTTTCAAAATTATTGTTCAAATAGATTTCGAGATATCGACTGGTCAAGACTTCGTGGGCCACCCTGTATATTTACCTACAATTACACCAAAATACATTTCGATTAGAAAACAACTCCTGAAAAAATTAGTATAAAAGTAATTACGGCGAATTGTGATGTTTAATGTAATTATGATAATTCCTGTATATAACCCGACACGTTGAACTCATTTGAGCAAAGTATAATTACAATTCCTTTAACTACAGCAAACTGTATCAAGTATCATACTCAGCGACGATGGTATTTTAATGTTGGGTAATTACTTTACAAATTAGAAAACATACGCTTGCTGCTTGTCGCAAAACTTCGCGTCAAATTTGAAGTACTGTTCGACTGTTCCATTAAAAGTTCAATTAGAATGATTTTAGAAGGAAGATTAAATAGCGATAAGTGGAAAACAACTTTTACGCAATTTAAGCATTTTGACTTACGTTACGTTAAAAAGGTTACCCCCCCCCCCCCAATTATCTCCCAATTTTCACAACTATGCTATGGCGCTAGGAAAAATTATCATTTATATAGACATGTCATTTCGATTTTGTTGAAAATGCTGGAATACATCGATTTATAATCTTTGATTGATGATACATTTTAGGCTATACGTTAAGTCAGTTTCAGATGATGTGGAAACGTCGTATGATTTTGCAATACCTTACAAAATTACATACGTATTACCCAGGGGCGGCTGGTGTATAGGTGCTGCAGAACTGCCAAAAAAATTAGATATTTGTATATTTTCGCGATGTAATAATTACTAAAATTTATTAATAAAATAATTTGGTTAGTTGGTGCAGCTAACCAAATTATTGCGTTAAAGTCGCATTCTGCCCGCCGTCCTCTATTGAGTAGTAGACCAGATGAATTATCTGGGTCTCTACGCGAGCGCGTCGCGGTACATTGAACTGGGCCACACGAGGTAGTTCTCAGCACGGCTCGGCACACCCGTGCTCCCCCTCAACTCCCGCGACAATCCACACTTGGCGCTCGTAAATGCGCGAATTTACACGGTCAGTGAGCTGTATTTTTTCAGCTAAGGCAACATCAGTGAATGTTTACTCCTTCCTACTCGGGGGGGCGTAAATCGTACCTATCGTATTTCGTGTTAATTTGAGATTTTAAATACTGTTTTGTGAATTTGTGTAGTGATTTATTGTACTAATTATTAATATTTATATACTGTGATAGTGACAATGGATTTAGTTTATAATTTAGTTCATGTGAAGCGATTTTTTAAATACTCTTATGAAGAGAAAATTGATTTAGAAAACAATGGTAAGCCATTGCCCGATATTGTTATTGTGACTCAGGTGTTAGCCGCGGAAAAGCATATAAACGTCAATTTAATAGAGACATTTATTCGAAGAACAATTGGATTTGTGGGTGCAACAAAAAAAATGCGTTATTTTGTTTTCCTTGTTTACTTTTTGGCGGTGATAAAGCATGGACGGAGGTAGGGGTGACAGATTTGGTGCACTTAACTGAAAAAATAAAAATGCACGACAACTCCAAAAGCCATCTACATGATACAATGGAATTAGATTTATTAGGAACAACTAATATTAAAGCGCAGCTAGATTCAGCTTATTGGATAAATGTGCAAAAGCATAATGATAATGTGACAAAAAAGAGATACGTTTTGTCAAAAATTATAAACTGCATAAAGTTTTGTGGGGCCTCTGAACTGGCGCTGCGAGGATATGGCGAAGCTCTCAAACCCCGGGATATTTCGTGGTTTGATAAATTCTTCTGCTGAGCTTGATGTAACTTTAAGCGAGTATCTACAAAATGCTTCAGTATTTAAAGGAACCTCTAAAGAAATACAAAATTATCTTTTAAACTGTATATTAAAAGTATGTCATGAAGAAATAATTAAAGAAATTAACAAACCTTCATTTTTGGCATGTATGGCAGACGAAACAACAGATGTATCTACAAAAACTCAGTTAGTGGTAGTTTTGAGATATATTCTCGATGGTGAACCGGTTGAACGTTTTTGGACATACCTGAAACCTACAAAATGTGACGCTGAAACTCTTTCGGAAAATATTTTAAGTGTTATAGACCCTCTAGTAGAAAATTCACCTTACAAGCCTTTTCTCTTAACCAAAGAATATGACGGCAAACATGAATGTTCTTCAAAAAGGTATTAAATTCCAAAAATGTTTCTTGTAAAAGTCTATATTTATGTATAAACGAATTTTACATAAAAATTCTGAAGTATCAGGAAAACGCGTGACCTTGAAAAATTTAAAAATTTTCGCAATTTTTTTGCGGACCCTACGGCGCCAATAGTTTGGAAACATTTCAAATTTGCACGCGGGCGGCCAATACCCTAGGATCGGCCCTGTGCATAATACCCGTTTCATTTCATCGCGAGCCGCCATTGGTATTACCTGCTTTCAACTGCTATTATTTGTCGCTGAATATTATGAAGTTATAACCGTGAATATATGGTAATTACTAAACCAAACAAACGATATACTCAAGTAAACTCTTAGCACACGATTTCAATATATCTTTGGTTATTATTGACGTGATTTAGTATGCGGAGAAGATGGTTTATATACAGGGTGTTTCCTAAGTAAGTACAAAAAATTCAAGAGCATATTCTTGAGTCAATTTTATGAAAAAGGTTGACATGAACATATGTCCTCAAACGCTTCGTTTCCAAGATTACCACAGGGTGGTAAAGTTATAAGAAAAAATATTTTTTTTATAATATCTATGATATCACTGTAAATAGTTTTGTGAAATTTGGTACACACATTCTATGCATCTGGGGGCACACAGTTTTTGCTTAATCAATTAATAACGAATCGAAATTTCAAAAATGAAATGTCAATTTATTAACATTTACAGTTATTATTGTTTTATTAAACCCATTTCATATGAAATTATAATAATTGCTGGAAATGGGCACCTTCAGCCATGATACAAGCTGCAGTTTCTTCATATTTTCTCGCACATGTGCAAAAATACCTGGAGTATTTCGTATTCTGTCACATCCTTGAATTATCCGGTTTCTAAGATCGTCCACATTTCGAACAGGATTCGTATAAATTAATGTTTTAAAGTGGCCCACAGAAAAAAATCTAAAGGATTTAAATCAGGGGATCTTGCAGGCCACGGTTGACATGGTAAGTTTACACCTCGACCAATCCAACGGTTGGAAAATTGTTGGTTTAAAAATTCTCGAGCAGTTAAACGAAAATGTGCGGGAGCACCATCATACATAAACCAAATTCTATTTCTTAGCATAAGTGGGACGTCATGTGATAAAGTGGGTAAATCTTCTTCAAGAAGTCATCTGCATGTAGCACCATCAAGTCTAATTGGGAGAAAATAAGGACCAATTAGAGAATCAGAGATTATTCCCATGCATACGTTTAATGAAAATATTGAAAATGATTTTCAACTATTGCATGAGGATTTTTGTCGCTCCAAATGTGGTTATTATGAGAATTCATAATCGCGTTTCTAGAGAAGTTAGCCTCATCTGAAAATAGCACTTGGTCAAGGAATCTAGGATGTTGTACAGCTTATTGTTGAATCCATCGGCAGAATTCTATATGTGGAAGATAATCTCTAGGTAAGAATGCCTGCACGCGCTGAACATGATATGGATACAACTCGCTTTCCCTATGAATGGTCCATACTAATTTATGACGCACATCAAGCTGGTTGGCAATTTTTCTCGTGCTTGTTTCTGGATGACGTTCAATTTCATTCAAAGTTTCTTCTTCCAAAGCAGGAGTTCTTCTTGTGGTAGACCTTCCTGAA
Source organism: Rosalia funebris (assembly GCA_037954035.1). Lineage (NCBI taxonomy): Eukaryota > Metazoa > Arthropoda > Insecta > Coleoptera > Cerambycidae > Rosalia > Rosalia funebris. The sequence continues at coordinate 42,744,051 of JAZFAV010000015.1, forward strand.
ATATCTCTCGACCATGCAAATGAACTCGTTTCTACTAAGCGTTGATGAATTCTTGCAAATGTGCGAACATTTGGGATTTGTCGGTTGGGAAATCTTTCTTGGTAAATCCGTTGTGCTGCTAAAGAATTTCCATCAGCCAGTCCATAAACAAAGTGGATGTCTGCCATTTTGAAGTTTATGTAGTTAGCCAATGTCAGGATATATTACATTTAATACATAATGTAACAATAATTATTAAAGTAAAGAATAGGAAACTTATAAACACAACAATAGAAACTAGAAAGTGCGTTTAAAATTCGAACCCAAATCAAAATGCAATCTTAATATGTGTTATTTATGATAGTCAAAAATGATTTTGACAACCAGTAACCATACAAATTTATAACTAACATGTATCTTGGAAACGGAGCGTTTGAAGACATATGTTCATATGAACTTTTTTTCATAAAATTGACTCAAGAATATGCTCTTAAATTATTTGTACTTACTTAGGAAACACCATGTATATGCCTTAATAAGGATCTCACTGAGGATCAACTCAATGAGTATTCAAATTTCTCATTATTTTTATCAGAAATTATTTGTACTGTAGAGCATTTTTAAATATTTAATGTTGTATAATTGTGTTAATAACAGCAAAATCGAAAAATAGTTTTCACTATAGTTGTTTATTAGGTGTAGGCATTAAGCAATCAAAATATAATATTCGAGGGCCAGTCAAAAAGTCAATAGTATATACAACTCAAAAACTCGCCTTATATATCTATCTACGAATAGACGATGTGTTTTTTTCAGTAAATCCCTTGAGATATTTTTAATATGAATGATTTTTGAGATATGTACAAACAAATTAATAGTTTAGTGTTCATTATTTTTGTTCAGAGACTGTACTATAGACTAAGACGCTGTAGGTATACGTATACACACAACTACATGTTTATTAGTTGAAATTAAAGACATGGTAACGTTGCGTTGTGTCGTATTTTAATATGTTGTGATTGTGTATGTCTTATACTTAATCTGACTTTATAAACTTTTTCGGAGCGCGAAAAAAAATTTATAGAAAAATTAAAAATGAATTTTTGTCGTGACCAGTTGCGGGACAATGAAGAGAAATTTGCAAAGCGGAACGTAATACAGAAACATTTAAATTGTATTGCAAAAAGGAATCTTGCAATACGTAAACAGAGTAACTAACCTAAGCATTGGACGACGTATTGTTGAATCGAGCGAGTTTGGCAAAAATTTAAGATTTACTTGAAAAAATAAAAATGGAAAGTCGTTTAGGACTAAATTCAATTTTAGATATTGTTTGTGACGAATGATAGTAATAACATAAGTGGCGGCTGGTAAAATGCATGCCGCTGCGTTGCCAAACGCTAATTGACGAATCGGAAGTTCTCGACTTCCGAGTAAAGTTTAAACTGGCATATTTTAAAAATGTCCATCTTTTCAACAAATCGGACAACAACTGATTTTTTTAATTCAAAATATTCGTACTAAACTAGTGCATAGATGAGTTGTTTTTGGAAAAAAGGTTTTCAAGTTATGATATAAAATGTGTAACTTTTAGTAAACTGGTTGCAAATAATTCAAACCATGCAAAAAATTCCAACTTTGATGGTGAATATCTCCTTTATTGTACGGACAAAAAATCTTCATTCGAGCAATTTCCTTCATGAAGTTTGTTCTTTATGTGCACTCGAAATTTCTTGAAATTCTATAGAAAAGTGAGTTTCCGTAGACACTACCTTAAATATTCTTTAAACTATCTTATATTATTTAAACCGTTGCCCATATTTCTATTTAGAAACATAAACGAAACAGTGAATTGTAAAATAAATTGAAAATAATGAATTAATTGGACCATGTTAATTGGCGGAGGTATACTTTTAAATGAAGCATCTTTTTATTTTTTATTAACATGAAGGTAAAAAATAATCTTCTTTGAATATTATCGTCACACAGTATTGCCCATACATATGGTAGTTATTAAACGCAGACAATAATTACAGATAATTACAATTAGTCGTACATTATTTGTATTTATTATTAGCTCTTACGTTTGTTGTTAGAAGCCGGAGCGGTGTCCCACTCTACCATTTGTTTGAACTACGAACTTTATACGATCGTTGTTAATGAGTAATCCTATTTTTATGCTGATAAAGAACGCGAAACAATTGTATTTTAATTAATCTCAGGGTTGGAACAAATCGCTACTTGAAGATGAACTAAATACTCTCAAAATTCACTACATTTCCTGTTTAATGTACAGTTTGTCAATAATAGGAACAAGTGTAAGATTCTATGTATGCGTAGAAGAAAGAGTGAGGCAGTATTCGAAGGGAAAAGGATACACTTTACGCGCGGCCAGATCGAACTCTGTGCACATTCGAGACACTCGATATTCAGTTTGCAAAGGTCTGACTGAGTAAAGACCAGGCTATTTACTGCGCATCTTGTGGGGGGTCCCACAAAGTGCGCAGGTCCCACATGTCGCAGTATTGAGATTGTTCCTATTCTTGACGACTTGTAACTTTCTAAATAGATAAAAAATTAATTCTGAATCTTTTTGTGCGATCGTATTCCAGGAAGTAATGTGGCGAAAACCACCAAATAAATAATTGGAGCTACCTGTTTGGATGCCTCAGGAGTAGAGGAGCAGCATATGAGCAACTACTTATCAGCTATAATAATTACTTTTCCGCACTCCACTATACGCAGAAAAGTGATGAAATCGTGTAAAAGAAAAATATTTTTCTAGAGTTTATTTTTTGTTTTTCAGCCTAAAATCCAAAAAAAAAAGGTTTTTAAACCATTTTGTGTATGTGTGTCGTCGTCGTTGTCGTTGGCATTTATTTTTGTTAGCATGATAACTCAACTAAACCGTGTCGGATCGATCGGATTTTGACTGATTCTCGGGAATCGGGAATGTCTCCCAGACGACACCTATTGATTTTGAGGTGGATAGGACACACCTCACCCTGTCCATGGGTCATGAAATAGTACGATGGTGGACTATTTAACAATTTTTTTTGTTAGCACGATAACTCAGCTAAATCGTGTCGAATCGATCTAGTCTTGACTGATTCTGATCGGGGACGTCTCCCAGGCGACACCTATTGATTTTGATGTGGATAGAACACACTCTACCATGTTCATGGGTTATGAGAAAGCACAATGGTGGACTATTTGAGAAATTATTTTTGTTAGCACGATCACTGAATTAAATCGTGTCGGATCGATCGGGTTTCGAGTGATTCTGATTAAGGACGTCTACCAGACGACATCTATTGATATTGAGGTAGATAGAACACACCCTACCTTGTCCATGGGTCATGAGAAAGCACGATGGTGGACTATTTGAAAAAAGTAAAACTGTCGCATAAAACACATATTTCGAGATAGAGATGTTCTACATGCGGAAAAGTCCGTTTTAAGGTTCTAAATCTGTTTATTTATATATATAATATTTACCAGTTAGCTTAAAAAATCCGCATTTGTAATACAACTGTGTCTTAATCTGGTTTTTCTTATTACACCGTAAAATTTGTATCTAACACGAATACTTTTGACGTCATTTATAAAATTATTAGGTAGTTTTGACACTACATCTGTCATTTGCAATGATTCAGCTAGGGACAATAAAATATTTTATAATTTGTTTATGACATTCGGTATATCTGCGTAACTGCTATGGGTAACTTTTAAATCTGATCCACTTGATCATCGTGAAATCTCAGCAGACATTCTCTGATATCCGCTGATATCCTAACAATCATATTTGATATGGTACTTGTATTATTGAGTTTTCCGATTTAATGGTATAATCTTATCCTAAGGTTCTTCCGGGTTAATAAGTAATCTGATTCATTGATTTCCAAATGCCTTTGAATATTTACTAAGATTTACTAATAATGAGAGGGATTTAGTCCTTACGGCAAATAAAAATTATAATTTAAACAATGTTAATGTAGCAGTAACGTAATCAATAATGTACCTAATTATTATACTCATTATTTAATAATTGGGTACATTATTAATTAGATTAATGTGTTATTATTACTGAGTACATAATAAGAATGGTAAAAATAAAATGACTAACGACTTACCCTATGAAATCGTTCAGCGAATTCGTCAAAAACTTGGCCATGATAATGACTATGCTCGTTTCTTAGGACAGATAAACCATTTGGGCATAAATTGTTTATTAAGAAATCATAAATAAACGTATTGCTTCAGGTTTTAATAATTATTATTGTTAATAATTCTTCTTATAAGGATTTAGTTTTTGTTAAAAATAAATATCTGACTATATCCTTGGTATATATGTATACATTTATATGTATATTAATTTTAAATAATAAGCAGACTAATAAATCATAAATAACAGATGAGGAGCTTCGTTTCAATCTGCAATTTCTGGTAAAATCCAGTTTTAGTACAAATACCGTTTTTCTAAGTAGGCCAAACGATCGCGATTGGCAAACAATTTTTTACAGGCATTAATTTATTAGTATATAAAATTTTAAATTATCACATGGTTAATAATCATCACCTATTATATTAGCAGAAAAAAATGTTTACTAAAAAGAAATTGCAGTTTGAAGAAAAAGTAACTTTAATTTCGTTTTGAATAAAATAGTAACAGAAATTGCATTTTGAATAAAAAAACATTATATTTTATGTTTTATTATAAAAGTGAAGATTAGGTAAGTAAAGAAAGAAAAATAATCTAAACTAAAAAATTAACAAAACTTGTTCATTTTAATACCGAAGACCACAATCCTCTTCCATATAATTGCAGTAAGATTCTTCGTCGATGTTCCCTACTGAGTTTCTTTATATCTATCAACTTCTTGCTTTGATGTTATTATTTAGTAAAAATAAGGGGTTTAATTTGGCATTACTTAGTAATAGTACCGCATTTTTTAGAGGCATCATCATAGTATTGCTCCATCCTTACCAGAACATCTTTGTTTTTCATTATTCCGGTGACTACCTTTGTAAGGAAAATTCGTTTCATCTCTCTTATTCCGGTAAGCTTTTTGCAGTTAATATTACTCATTTCCTTTACATCATGCCTTATCCAGTCTGCTCCTATTTTCCGTACTCTACCGACCTCTTTTAATATTTTTTCGTAACCCCTCTATTAACTATTAACCTAATTCATGGTCAACAAAACTGAATCTCTATCATAAGGTTAGTGCTAATATTAGGTTAATAGGGGCAGATATTTGGTTTCTAAATGCCTGCAAACGTCGATCAGTGTTTCCAAATTTTATGCGCATTAAAATTTCATCTTCACGCACCTCAAATCAGATCGAAAAATTTGCAAAACAAAAATAGCTAGAACTAGAAACCAAGTATATGTATAGTAAACGAAGTATGCTGGAATTACAAGCATATGGACTTTACAAAAAGCTTACCTATAAGTTAAATAATTTAGAACATGAACAGTGGTGTAACTTTCAGAGGAACATGTTTCTATCAATTAACACAAAATTTATTAACAAAATGTCGTCACAAAATAATAAATTAAAGAAATTAATCAGTAATCAACAAGCAAAAGCTTCATTAAGAGAAAGAGATCCTCAGAAAGATATTTCTATTGTAGAAAATCATTCCTCCCAATTGTTTGATAAAGAAGAAATTGATCTCCTCAATAAGGGGTTAAATTTTGCATTACCTGCCTCTGAAAAGAACCTAGATGAGATTGTTGCCAGTATTGAAAGTTCAATTCAACATCTGTCTAATCCTTCTAAAGGATTCGTGAAAGAAGCTTACAGGAATCAAATTTCCACAAATATTATAAACAATAAAATGTCAAAATCCACGAATAATAGAAAAACTATCAAACTATTGCGAGAGAATGACTGTTTTTATTTAAAAGCTGATAAAGGTAATAAAGTTGTTATATTAGATAAAAAGAACTATTATGAAAAGGTAGACAACCTGAGTAGTAACGGTCCTTATAAGAAACTTCTCAGAAATCCACTGCCAAAAATGATCAATGAAGTGAGAGATACACTCTTAAATCTTATAACAATATTATTACTCCACCTCTCAGAAAAAGGTTGCATGTATCTAATCCAAGTATATCCAGACTGTATTGCTTGCCTAAAATACATTAACCAGGTAAGTCGATGCGTCCTATTGTGGCTGCAATTGGATCACCGACTTACCACCTATCGAAATGGTTAACAAAGGAATTCTAAAGTTTAGCCAATACATCATCCAGTTTCTCAGTAATAAATTCCAATGATTTCATTAATAAGATAAAATATATTCAGTTGCAAGAGGGTGAAATTTTGATTTCCTTTGATGTATGCTCATTATTTCCAAGTGCTCTGATACCACAAACCTTGGACTACCTTAGGGATTTACTGGAATCAAATAATATTAGTCCAGATCTAGTAAAAGAATATATTGAACTCACTAAAATTTGCATGAAACATAATTGTTTCTAATTTAATAGCAGTTTCTTTGAACAACATGAAGGGACAGCCATGGGTGGTAACTCATTGTCACCTTTCATTGCCAGTCTCTTCATGAATAGATTTGAAACAGAAGCAAAACAAGAAATGGATTACTTCCCTAGGGTTTGGCTTAGGTATGTGGATGACGTATTCGTAGTATTTGACACAAAAGTTATGAACATTGATAACTTCGTTTCCAAATTAAATAACCGCTTCGCGTCCGTAAAATTCACATACGAGGTTGAAACTAATGAGCAACTACCATTTTTAGATGTATTAGTTATTAGAAATAGCGAAAATAAGTTGGAATTCCATATATACAGAAAAGGCACCAGTACTCTCAAATATATCCGTAATGATTCCCACCATTGTGTTCAACACAAAATGGCGAGCCTCAATTTTCTAGTTCATCGCCTACTCAGCTTCCCTCTCAATAAAGAGGGGTTTGAAAAAGAAAAGGCGCTAATCAAGGATATAGCTGAGTACAGTTGAAAAAACTATTAGGAAACGTAGATATAAAGAAACACTTTGAAACTCCTCGACCTTTCAAATTGAAAGGGAACATCCAGAAAAATATGTATCTATTCCTTACGATCTTCGATTCACTCGCGGTATTATTAAGATTTTTAGATATATAGGAATTATGGTAGTTTATTTGTCAAAAAATAAATTAAAAGAACTTTTAGGCAATCCAAAAGATAAAATTAACAGAAATGATAGATCGGAGATTTACGAAATCAGCTGTAACGAATGTAGTCAAAGTTACGTTGGACAGACCAGACGATCTATTCAAACCAGGTTCAAAGAGCACATGGCGCATCTTAAATATGGTAGAATAGATAAGTCTAGCGTTGCCCAACATGCCTTCGAGAGCAACCATAAGATATATATTAGCAACTTAAGATTAATTAGGAATGTAACAAATGCTAGACAACTAAATGCATTTGAAAGTTTAGAAATTGAAAAATGTAAAAATAGTATGAATAGTGACAGAGGGCCTATTCCACATACCCCGCTCTATTGGCTAGTTACTCACGACTCACTGAGCCGCAGCCGTGACGTTTGTAGTTCGGTGAACCGCAACCGTGACGGTCAGGATTCACTGAGCTATAGTCAATAATTTAGGTATAAATAGGATACATTATCAGCATAAGATTAGTTTTAATCATCTCCAGATGATGCCAACTTTATTGGCGAAACGCGCGTCGAGTGTAGTGTATAGTGACTTTTTGATGTTTTGTGGAAAACTGAGTTAGTGTTGCACTATTAACTACACACAAATAACCGAAAAATGAAAGTAAACACCAAATCCATAGATAGATAAAACTACTGTCAGTGCAGAAAATGTATTTTGAAAGCACAATGTAGAAATTGCGATTTGAACTGAAATTTATTTGTAGAAATTCCGTTCTGAAAGTATAGTCTCTTTTCAGGTACATTTTTATAGCACACAAATTGCGTCTTGAAAAGTTTTATAGCGTAAATCAATAGCTTTCAACCTATCGATCGCAATATGCCATCTCTAAGTCATTAGCGAAAGTTTTGTAGAGATTGCGTTTTGAAACGAAACTCCTCAGATGCAATACATCTCAATGCATGCTTTTATATTACCTTTTTACTTCACCGAGACACTAATACATAATATCTATTCGGTGAAATCATTCAGCGACTCATAATATTCTACACATTATTCTGTAATGTTGTTAAAAAAAATTAATAAACTTGGCGAACACAATTTATTTTTGCTTCTTGAGACACATAACAGCATTTAGACATAAGTTGGTTAATTAAAAATCATGAATAGCCATATTGCCTCAGATGATATAGATTTAGACATATATAAATTATATATATATTATAAATATATAGAAGACTACATGGATGCGTACTGGTAGAATAGTTACTATGCAGGGATGAGAGTCTATCCCACGCGGAGTAAATGGTACTATATTGTAGTGTTATATTAGTTCTATACCTAAAGTGTATAAAAGTTTACATAGCGGTGTGTATAATATTTTACCAATTACACTAGTTTTTTATAAGCTTAAACCAGTGTAATTGGTTTAAGTTTAGGTTAATTTAAAACACATTTACCACGGCGGATTTTCAACTGTGTACATAATTACATTTTTAATCAAATTTTGGAAATTTCCGAAAAATATCTTGTAGTTATTTCTTCATTGTACATATAACAAAATCGTTTATAAATATTGTAGAACCATTTTGAAGACCTTAGGTAGGCAATTCCTTTTTTTAATTCTCCTGAAATATTCTTCTCCAAATTATATCATACAATTATCCTATACGCAAACACCAAATTTACATTTTACATAATTTCGATGTGAGCAATTAAATTAAACTTTCGTGTACTACATTTGATCACATCGAGATAATTATCACTCAATCAATGTGAATAAAGGAATTGGCATGTCGGTCACAGTAAATAACGTTAGAACAGTTACATGCGATTTAATTTGCATATACCTTATAGGTGAATTCACGACGCATTGCTATATATGAATATGTTAATCCGGGACAAAAATAGTCTTTCCGGAGTTATTATTAACGAGTATTTATAGTACAATTATAGAAATTGCGACCGCAGTGGAATGAATATATAACTCGCAGTAATATTATCCTGTCATTAATTTAATTGTATAAATATAATTATGAATAATTACTTTCCGTAAATTTGTTTGTGTATGTAACCCTCAAATTTTCTTTGTGTATCTTAACCCGTAGAAAACGAGTTTGTCGCCTTTCCGTGATCATAAGTGTGTGTGTGTGTTCTCGTCTTTGTGTGGCAAATTTTCTTACACTCCACAGACTGAGGCTTTAGGAGAAGCAGGTCAACGTATGCGTGTAAACGTTTTAGGAAACTTTTTAGATCCTGATTTGTAAACGTCAATATTGTGTATCGGTATAAGTTCATACTGCTGGTACGAAAATGTGTCGTACTTAAATGTATTCAAACGTTTCGATCCACTAAAATTCATCTTCAAGAAGAAATTCTACTGATTGGAATGAAAAAATATGAAACACAAAATTGTCTTCTTTGATATGGCAGCACAATAAACATTAATTGCCACCACATCAAAATTACTTACTTATTAAAAGCAAATTCCATTTTGCTTAGACACTCGCAAACAAATATATTGCATATTTTATTTTAAATCATTAATTTTATTTTTTTGAAATGAATACTTCTTTGGCGGCGTTCTGATATTTAACGAGAATGGAGAGTGAATTAGAAAAAATGTAACGCTTCGAGATTTCGCTACACGAGAGAGAAAAAATATATAACGTAGAGAGAAGGAGAAAGAGAGCTATACATTTGGTATACTTAAAACACAGGCTTCGTTACAATATAGAGTACACAGATATATAACATAAAAAGAAAGGGAAAGAGAGCTATACATCATATATATATCAGTTTAGGCTATCCGCGTCTCCCTTTTGTGCGGTCCTTCGTCTTTAACGCCCACTCATACGTTAAGTCCAAGGTCTAAGTTGCTTGAAGGGGGAATAGTTTAGGAAGCATCGTACGAGCAAGAGAGAGAGCCACATATTCATTGAATACTAGGCAATAGAAGAAAATATAGTATGACGCACATGCGCGCGAGTACGTACAACTCTGACGCCACACGGGAGTGGAGCAAGAGAGAGCAATATAAACTCAGTACGAAGCGATAGAATAGGATAGATAGATTGTCGCACATGCGCGCGTTATAGATGTCCAGCGCGTCCAGACGCTATATATTAACAGCTGAAGCAGCACGCGTGTGTACCGAATATTTATCATTGTGTTTTGTAATTATTTACGTTATTTACGTCTGTGTTCTGTGATTATTTGATAATATCCTTGAACCGTTTAAATTGTTGAAATCTAGAAGATATAATATATTTCATTCACTGCTCCCTACTGGTTTACAGCCACATAGGTTCAAATGCACTTGGAAGAGGCGAAGACAAAATCCCTTTGATTCTTGGGGGAGATTTCAATGTAAATTTCGGATCCAATGATTCTTTGGCGTTGATTAACTTTCTTCGAGAAACATTTGGTCTGCTTATAAATAACAATCCCAAAGAATCAACAACAAAATCCGGAACAACAGTAGATGCAATTTTTACACGTTATCTAGAAAATATCGAATCACGAACATATATTTCATATTTTAGTTATCACAAACCAATCATATCAGTATTACCAATTGAACCACCAGCCGATGATAGTGTAGATAATGAATAAACCGAATATTTTTTACACAAATTTTATATTGTTATATTTATTTTCAAATTATCCCTCTCCCTTTCTCTCTCTCTCTCTCTCTCTTTCAATCTCCACTCTTAATCTCTCTCATTCTCTATTCTAAAGAAGTATTCACTTCTATCACGTGTTCTGTGCTGCACATGATATTTTTTTTTATTATTTTTGGTTTTTAATTATCTACAAGTATTACAATTTATTCTAGTCGGACATTCAGTAATTTATGAGAGTATTAGTTGACATGTTCTTGCATATACAATTATTATATACTTTACCCATTTTATCTCACTGTAAGTGTAAGAAATGTATATTAAAAACATAATGCCGATGATAAAAGACTTGCTACCGGTGTTCCATCATTAGCCACTCGCGGCTCGATGGCAAGAATAAGTAGGTATTACCTAGAATTATCGAAGTAATGAAGAGTCTCGCTAATGTGTGTTACGTGTACCTACCAAAATGTAAACAACAAAAGTGTATGGGTAAATACAGAGACTTTCTCACGATCGACCTCTTCCTTAATTTCTAGTATTACCGGGAATTATTTAAAAGGTCACTTCACTTCACTTCTGATTTTATTACAAATTATTTTTCGCTCAGAGACCGTCTCGTTGGTCGTGATGTAGTTGATATATGAAAAATAATAACGTTTTAACTTGATTGATTTATTTCGATCAAAGTAATCCGGTATTCAACCGTCTCTATTCTAAGTTCTAAAAAGATTAAGATTTAGTAAACGTCTAAACTAATAAGTGTGTTTATAAGCACACAATGGTGCCGATTTTACCTTAAAAACGTGTAGACATGAAGCTAAAGACAATTTTAAAGTATACAAGTCTTTAATTGAAATATATTTTATATATTTCATACATTTTTCTCGATAATCTGTAGTATAAACTATTTATGAATCCTAAATTTTTGTTCGAAATCGACTTCCGTTCTCTAAAGCCACAAGCTGTGTTAGGGAAGGTTACACATAGAGACAAGGACAAATACACCAATACTTAGCAGGAAGTGCTAAACTCTCCCCATTGGTATTCAAACTTCATTCAATGATGCTGCAATACTATCCCTAGTTCGCCACTCGGGATCACAATACGAATGACCTTACCGCAGCCACCACTATAGGGAAATACGATAAAATGCCCATCTACGTAGCGGTCGCCGAGCAGCGTGCTGCACTTTATAGCTCCACGTCTAACGACTGACAAGAGCATCCATTCGTATTCTCTCAAATATGTATGTATTTTAAGGATATTTTTGAAGTGATAACTTCTTATGGTAGGGTAAACCACTTCGTTACGTAACGCGTTACAGCGCCAGTCTGTCTGGCTTCCCTTTCTCTCACGCATGCGGCAGCGGTAGACAGGCTCCTCCTCTCTCACTCTAACCCACAGCGCTAGCCGTATTTCGGACAGACGCTTCCCCCTCTCTCGCACGATCTCGAGCTCTATCTCCTCCTCTCTGCGTGTATTCGCTGTCTACATCTACGTGCATGTGCATGTGTGCGTCGCTGCTGCTGCGGGGCCGCCTCTATGATATAGTAATTAGTAAATTTAGTAATTTTACAGCATATCATAGTAAAAGAATAATTATACACGTTCTGATGAACATAATTAAAAAAAATATATTATAAAATTCCGTTAATTTTAATCGGAGATCTTAATGTTAATTTTTCTGCTGATCGAGCTAAAAATTTAGTATCGTTCCTACAATCAAAATTACAATTAAAAATTATTAATAAGCCAGAAGAAGCTACAACAAGTCATGGAACTGTACTTGATGCAGTCTTTGCAAGATTTTTAGATGACATGCAATGTAAAAATTTCGTTGCTTATTATAGCTACCATAAGCCAATTGTTACTTTTATAGGATTAAATAATGATACTAATAATGTACATACACAAAATTCTAATGTGCATATTCAAGTATTGTAACTAAGAATAAAATATATTTTATAATCAATAAAAGATTTAATTAATAAATAACCTTTCCTTAAATTATCATATTAATATACATAAAATTTAAGTAATAACCTAAGATTTTCTCAAGTTAAACAATTTCAATATCAAATAGTTCAACTTAGATTAGTTTAAGTTATCACTTCTGTCGGGCGTCCCGTGACGCACACGTTTTTTTTTGTACGTATTTTAAGAACCTTCATATATCAAAATAAAAAAGCATTATCTAGCCCGAATAAAAGATTTAAGGATTATAATGAAATAGGTCACTGGAAAGATTTTCTCAAATACATTCAAAAAATGTAAAAATCAAATATGGAGTCTATAAAAAATTAGACAAATGACGATAGAGCATTTTTGTGTTCATCAGTGAAGTTTCCTCTAGAAAGTGCTCTAACAAGTGCCCTCCAAAACCCAGAACTGCATTAAAACAACTACAACGCGAAAACGAAAATTTCCCCGATTATCACAATTTTCTGGACACCGTAATAGACACCGTTAATTTTCCTTATTCAATCGTATTGTATCGTATCTTCTACGATAAACGAGATTCCAATATATGCAGTTTAAATTCTGATCAGTCTATATAATATAGACACTTTCTCAACAATCAAGTCTATTAATCAATCAATCAAGTTCCTTCTATTGTCATTTATAAGAGCAATCAAATATTTTTTCTTTTTTTTTATTAGCAATAAAAAATTTTGATTACTGAAACAAATGGAGGCAAGGATACATATAAGTGTGATTTTTGTTTAATGAAAAATACCACTGTATTTTTGTTAATATTGAATTTATTCATTGAAAATCTCTAATAGTGACCGAAAATGGTATCACTAATTCTAATTTTACTGGAGCTGGCTTAGAGCCTCGGTTCGGAGTAGTCCGAGAGTGGGTTCGATTCCCACATCAGTCGGCTGGATGTGTCTGTGTGTCTGTCCGTGTCCAGCTGTGATCGTTAGGTCGACGAGTAGCTTTGTAGCGAAATCTTTCGTAAAAATAAAGATACCAAGATATCGTAATTTTCAAATTTTAAATGGGACACACTACATTTTTCCCAGTTCTGTAGGTCAGTAATTTCTAAGCAATTTTGCAATTAAAACCACGTCCCTAAAATCAATAATAGTGTAGCTAATACCAGAAAAACTTATCTAATTTTTTTTTCATTCTACAATACCTCAGATCTAGATGACTTTAAAGCAAATGATTAAAATGATTACTTCTGATAGCAACAACTGTAAATCAATGTGTTTCACGTTGATTAAACTTGTATTAAGTATTTGTTATTATTGTTAGTGAAAAATCATTAAATAAATTGTACAAATTTAGTAAAACTGTAGTAATGATGCCATATTTGAAATAGTAGTTTTATTCGAGGAGTGTAATAGATACTACAGAGAAACGTGCAGTTTATTTCATCGCTATTTGTCAAATAAAAAATCTCAAAACATACCGTGGCTTGTTTTTATAGCTAGGCTCAGGTAGACTGTTCCACTTATCGGCAAGATAAGAGAGGTTTTTATTTGGCAAATAGCGATGATATGAATAGCAGTCAGTTTAATTTAAGATATCCGAATAAAAAATATTATTATAAAAGTCTTAAATATCTCTGTGGTAATTAAAAGAAATGTGAAACATCTAAATTAGGTAACAAAAATAAGATGTAATGCAGTGGTAGATAAATGACTTGAATTAGAAGTATTGCTATAATAGAAAATATAATACATTTCTTTCATTGTGTCTATAAAAACAACATCGCGTTTTTGTGACAAGAACTCGGAAAAAATATAAGAGTTTTGCAAACGCTTCACCACGAACGCTTCATGTTCGAAGATAATTCAACGTGTTTTCGACAGTCAAAGTTTTCAAATCAAAGCGAAAATTAGGTTTTCTGAAATTATTGTGCATTTGGTGGAATAATTGCTTGAATAATATATGCAACATAACAAGACGAGTTTTTATTGCGAAATTATTTAGTTATTATTTATGAATTATCGTATTGGGAATATTAATTAAAGGATAAAATCTTTATAAAAAAATAATAAATTATTTACCCATTGACACGTAAAATAATCACGACGAAGTATTTCCAAACAAAAAATGTCATTTACTCCTCCTGCTTTCCCCAGTCATCGCCCCGTGCATGAAACACTTCCAACTCCACCTGTCAAAAACACATACGATATCGACTCACCTGTGGGATTTCAGTCTCGAGTAGCAAACGTCGCCCTCAGATCGATCGCAGCCCTTCCATTCTGCACCCCAGGTCCGAATCACGTTAAAAATCTCCTCCTCTACAACTCGCCCTAAAAATAGCCACTATAACCTAAAAAATCGCCACGGCGGATTTTCCTCGCGACGACAAACACAGTTTTTAGGTTAACCGGACGCGTCCGTCGATGCGCCGCCCGCCCGATATCCACCCCGTATTTACTACAAATATTATTATCAGTTATTACACGTACATAGGTCGAACTGTCAAACGCCGAAGGGCTAATTTAGGGCCCGACCCCCCACTCCGCCGCGGCGGGGCGCGATCCTGTCATGGCGAACACCGGATCCTTGCAGGAACCTGGCGGATGGGACGGATGGAAAGGCCGCACCGGGGGCACCCCCTCAGATCATAGTAACACAGTTCTAGATCCCGTTCTCGTAATGTACGCCTGATGGGCCAAGTTGTAATGTATGTGGTGCGGCTCGTGACAGACTATAATATCGATTAGGCGTCGACGTCGAAACGCCGAGGCGCGCCGGTCACTGGGGGGCTGTGCCGTCGCGGCGGTGTACTGCCGGATCGCGAGACGCGGGACCCATAGGTGCTTCGGGGATCCGTTTCGGTTATTAACTTCTTTACGTTGATTTTTCGGCATTCGCTCGGCAGTTCCGGGGATTAGCCCTAAGACGGGGATCGTTTACCGGCACGGCGACGGGTATATATATTTTTTTATATCTATTAGAAGACGGGCAGGAATTTTTATGTCCGTACCCGAATTTTGAAACGGTTTAGAAGGAGCATTTATACGGCGAGCGGTAATAGGGTCGTTTCCTCGATATATATATAAGTCAGTAGCGGCTCCCCAGACGAGGTCAAGGGTAGCTAAGCCTCCTTATGAATTAGCAGCGAATTTATTTTTTCTTACCTTTCCTACGTATACAGGCTCCGACATAAGTATAAAACAAATTTTTTATTATATTCTAAATCGTCATATTATTGGTGTCGATATCGGCACATTGACAAGACTATGGTATCTCGAAAAAATACAAGTTCCAGGAAAATGATTTAGATTTAAAAAAACATCAATTTCAAATGTTCTCAATGATGGCAAAGCAGGAGTCTGAAATTTTCACCTCATAATCTTGGATATTTATAGTAACCTTGTATGGTGAATGACATTATTAATCAGACACAGTAAAACAATAGAAGTGCCCCACTGTCTTCCTCTGTCTGATTAAAAATGCCCTCCACCATACAAGTTTCCTCCTCTCATTTTGAGTTTTTCAGAAATTTATTCAACACTTTTCAGATCCAAGATCTTGTTATAATAATACTTTTATCGTGATACTTAACTGTAAACCAGTTAAGTAGTTCTTGAAAAATATAGTGGGAAAAAGACAAATTTAAAAACATAAACAATAAACACGTAGGTGATTAAAAAAGAAGGTATATCATTATTATAAAAGTATGGAATAGGGTTGTTTCCTCGATATATAAGTCAGTAGCGGCTCCGCAGACAAGGTCAAGGGTGGCTAAGCCTCTTCAAGAATTAGCAGCGAATTTATTTTTTCTTACCTTTCCTACGTATACAGGCTCCGACATAAGTATAAAACAAATTTTTTATTATATTCTAAATCGTCATATTCTTGGTGTCGAAATCGGCACATTGGTATCTCGAAAAAATACAAGTTCCAGGAAAATGATTTAGGTTTAAAAAAAATTCAATTTCAAATGTTCTCAATGATGGCAAAGCAGGAGTCTGAAATTTTCACCTCATAATCTTGGATATTCATAGTAACCTTGTATGGTGAAGGACATTATTAATCAGACACAGTAAATCAATAGAAGTGCCCCACTCTCTTCCTCTGTCTGATTAAAAATGCCCTCCACCATACAAGTTTCCTCCTCTCATTTTGAGTTTTTCAGAAATTTATTCAACACTTTTCAGATCTAAGATATTGTTATAAAAATACTTTTATCGTGAAACTTAACTGTAAACCAGTTAAGTAGTTCTTGAAAATATAATGGGAAAAAGACAAATTTAAAAACATAAACAATAAACATGTAGGTGATTAAAAAAAAGGTACATCATTATTATAAAAGTATGGAATAGGGTCGGTTCCTCGATATATAATTCAGTAGCGGCTCCGCAGACAAGGTCAAAGGTGGCTAAGCCTCTTCAAGAATTAGCAGCGAATTTATTTTTTCTTACCTTTCCTACGTACACAGGCTCCGACATAAGTATAAAACAAATTTTTTATTATATTCTAAATCGTCATATTCTTGGTGTCGAAATCGGCACAGTGGTATCTCGAAAAAATGCAAGTTCCAGGAATATGATTTAGGTTTAAAAAAAATTCAATTTCAAATGTTCTCAATGATGGCAAAGCAGGAGTCTGAAATTTTCACCTCATAATCTTGGATATTTATAGTAACCTTGTATGGTGAATGACATTATTAATCAGACACAGTAAAACAATAGAAGTGCCCCACTGTCTTCCTCTGTCTGATTAAAAATGCCCTCCACCATACAAGTTTCCTCCTCTCATTTTGAGTTTTTCAGAAATTTATTCAACACTTTTCAGATCCAAGATCTTGTTATAATAATACTTTTATCGTGATACTTAACTGTAAACCAGTTAAGTAGTTCTTGAAAAATATAGTGGGAAAAAGACAAATTTAAAAACATAAACAATAAACACGTAGGTGATTAAAAAAAAAGGTATATCATTATTATAAACTAAAATAAACCTTTGTCCCGTAATTTTTAGCGGTGTAAATAACATTAAATTGTAATATTTTTACTAGTTATAATAATATTTCTCAAATTAATCGACCTTTTTGCCTGAACTTGGAAACAACTGAGATGGCATGGCCTTCTTCAAAAGGTGCATTAGAAGAAGATGATGCAACAGTGTTGGTAGAGTTCTCTTGGCGCAACCAATTAACTACTCTTGCGCGAGTCTCTCATAAATCTTGAACCAATTTTGGATTATTTAATGGAAAACCCCGAAATACTAAGTGTTTCGAGATATCATAGTTTTCTTTCAAACCGACTTATGTATAGTTTATTTCATCGCTATTTGCCAAATAAAAAAATCTCAAAACATACCGTGGCTTGTTTTATGTCTAGCCTCAGGTAGACTGTTCCGTTTATCGGTAAGATAAGAGAGTTTTTTATTTGGCAAATAGCGATGAAATTAATAGTACATGAGTTACATTCCTTCATTTATTGTAGTTGATTTATTGTATCCACAAAATAAGTGAGTGACGTATATTTCTCGTATTGTGATATTCCTGTTTTGCAAACAGGCATTTTTGGTAACCCGAGGAAAACAATAGCGATAATAGGGATTCAAATTAGGATAACAAGTTTAATCAAGCACTGATGCTGGAAGCTGATAACAATCAAATGTGCTTAATTCTCCAAAGTATTAATGTTAACAGAGTCGAATAAGGAATTGTTGAATATCTAGAAAATTAGTATTATAACAATACAGAGTGATCGCGGAGCAACTACCTTCTGGGACTATATAGGAGCGAAACAAAGAAGTGGTCAAAAGACGATTGAACTCGATGAATTTCTACAAAGAGTCTTAAGGAGAATTATCTTTTATGTTGAATTCGAGAAACAATTTCGAAGAGCATAATTCTTATATGGTATAAAAAGATATAGGGAACGTGGCTGAAGTATCTATTATACTGATGAAACTTGGTGTGGTGCCAGTCACTCAAAAAGTAATTGGCTAGGCTGAACCTGTCCATCTCTAAATTCGAGACAATTTTGATCAATACAGAGAAGTGGAAGAGATAATTGGATATAGACTTACAATCAAACGCCCGCTTCGACCAAGATAAAGTGTAACAATTCTACTCATCGGGAATGAAAATGGTTAGCTTGAAAGTTATTTAAGGGGTTTCATTGGAAAAAGTGCTGCAAAAGAAAATGTTAAATCCAAATTTTAGAAATCCACCTACCGTGTGGAGGAAACACGTTACTGAATTAATATCCAAGACCCAGGTGCCTTTATCAGATGGAATAACCGCTTTTGAACAGTTGACTAAGGCAAGAGTTGTAGAATTGAACGGATACTATCGTTTCGTTTCGTCAAAAAATAAAACGTCATTATTGAACGCTATCACCACTGAGCTCCAAGGAGATAACGTTTAACTTCTATGGCTACCTTTGACTCATTGAGTGTAAAGTAATCGAATTTATTTGGGCGCGTACGAAAAATCCAGTAGATAAGTGAAATACGATATTTAAAGTAGATGATATTCTACGACTATGCGAAGAAATTTTACTCAATAGCAGTATGGAAAAACTGTGTAAAACATAGAAAAAGAAAATGAGCAAGGCTCAAATAAAGAAAATTCGGTCTCTGGTATTTCGTTATCTAACAAAGAAGGCGATGATATAGATAACAATATAATTTAAATAAGTAATTTTTAATTACACAACTTATATGATACTTTTATCTGGTACCTATACAAAATACATATGTTATAAATATCTTATTGTCATATTCTTGCTGATTTTGGTAGTACAGGTATCTCTATTTTCATTTTTTTTTTTCAGTACTATCATTATAATGATCATAACTGTGTATTTATTATGATTATAATTAAAACAAATTATTGTACAATGAGAGTTATCTATTTTTAAATGAATATGTCATGTATTTCCCGTCAGTACTCGTTATTACTAATTACTGCCTACTACAAGAATAAATCGTAAAATCAAGGTATTAAAGTACTTGTCAATCGCTGGCTATTTTTGAAACATCGATAATGTCGCTTTCCGAGTTTAACGCACTGCATTTGCCCTCGTTTCTCTACGTATTTTAAGAGATGTTTCGTTCAATTTTAAATAAAACTCTAGATTTATCCATAGCGTGGCTATTTGTTATGTGTGTATTTTGAATTTTGTTATTAATAGTAATGAAATAACCATTGTGCATTACATTTTTAAAATAATATAACCACAAGGTGCCCCATTTCCCAGAAATAAACACGTGCAAAGGAAAATTCATTTAATAGTTTTTTAAGACGTTCTACTAGATACATTTTAACAAAGTTATTTACAGCATTGTTATAATTTTCCATTTCATGACCTCTCTTGATCATTTTTTATCTCTCGATACATCTGTTAACAAATTATCGATAAATATATAAGAAATGCGTACCATCAAACGTGTTTCTTATAATACGAGCCCAGGCTCACAATAGTTCGGCCAGGTATAATTTTACAGCTAATATATTTAAATAAAAGTAATAACACTCTCAAAACTATTTTATTAAAGAAAAGTATTGGCAACAGAAACAGAGTATAAACTTTTAACTTAAATACGATGAAATATTACTACGTTATGATGTGTTTGGCGCTATGACAAGTTTATTAGTAACATATAAGTCGGAAATCGAGAAAGGAACCACCAAACCGCCAAGCGGTTATCAAAGTAGTTCCCGAATAGCAAAGCTATTACATAATCGCTCTAGGAAACAACAACTCCTATACCAACCAATATTGTTCTTTAATAAAATAGTTTTGAGAGTGTTATTTAAATATAGTAGTTGTAAAGTTATGCCTGGCCGAACTATTATGAGCCTGGACTCATATAACGTGAAAAATCATGCATTCCGTAGTAAGCATTAGCAAAGATATTTTATAAAATAGAAGCTTCCTGACATCGAAGCGAAATTATATACCTCCCCCATACCGTCATTACCTAGGCGAGTAATTTTGTGCTAAGGGTGCCCTAGTCCCAGTTACAACCTTCAAATTTATAACCGAACACAAATTCTTGCAACACCTTGTCCTGGAACGTAACAATAGCTCGTTAGGGGAAACTAAAGACCATATTTATTAGACTGGATAGTCTGACGGTTCCACCCTTCGATTTTATAGAGCAAGGGATACGAGCTAATGCATTATAGTCATTAGTTTAATGAAGTTTGCTAGTTAAATCTCACCCTATCCATCTATTAGTTCTAGGCCACATGAGGCTAGCATCAGAAGACTGCAGATTATCGGTAAATTTAAGATTAAGGATGTTAGCCACGTGTCATGTATGCGGGGTAGTGATCGGTCCCTTCGTTCCCGATGATACATAGCCGGTAGGAAATTTCGAAATTCTTCTAAACGTGTTCAGAGTTACAACTTTTAATGGAAAATGTATATCTATAAATGGTTCAATATATACATATTTGCTATTGTTGCACCTAACATTTAACCCTCAAACATTCCTATGGACACACACAGGTCCCCCCAGCTGACTCGTGTGGGAATCGAACCCACACCGGGATTATTCCCAGCCAGCAATCTAAGCCAGCTCCAAGCGATTAACATTGTTGTTAGGGGAAAGGCGAGCAGCAAGGATCACTTTAGTTTGAGGTAGCTTTCTGAAGCCAATTTTTGGAATTTATATAAATAACAAAGGCTATGATATCTATCAACAATCTAAGTATAATATCAAAAATACTTTTTGAATAATTTTGTAAGAAAAAGATATTTTAATGAAAATGCAAGAATGCCTTCGATTCCTTTTGCCCGACCCATATGGGTAAAACGGATCACCAAGTCGGGCAAAAAGAATCATATATATATATGAAGGCGCAAATAGGAATAATAAACGAAAAAACTTTTTATATTTTTTTATTATGAACAACCTACAAAAGTATCATATTAAAAAATACAAGACAGCTTCTGCCTACCTATTCTAATGTAAATAAACATCATTTAGAATAATATAAGGTAGGTAAGTGGGTATTAAAATATATTTTTAAAATACAAATCTACTTATTTTCTCTTACTAAGTACATCAGCCTTGCAATAGTCGCAAATATGAACTCCCGTTTTATAGTCCAAGCAGAGAGCATGTGCCCATCCGCTGCACAAATTGCACTGAACCCAATTCTCGCCAGGTTGGGAGTTACCAAAAGTATCTCCACATAAAACACACTCTACTGACTACTCTTCAGGATAAGTTTTTGCAGGGGATGGTGGTCTAGGTATTTTAGAGGGTTGCAGGTCTTTTTCAACTTTTCGCTTTCCTCTACCAATATTTTTTTTGACTGTGTTTTGTGCAAATTAACTTTATTTTTAGTGGAAGCTTTTATTTCTTCCTTCACAGGAGTTGATGTGAGGATTTCTGAGTTTTTCTTTTGCATTGCGAAGAACCGCGATCGCATTTCGGTAAAATATGTATATCGATAATTTTTATTTTCTTTGCAGGACTCATAGGTTGGCATATTTGTGTATTGGAGGTTCTTAAAGAAATCATTTCTTGAGGACTATCGGGTTTTGGATTATGTCCTTCAGGCAAACAGATGTTTTCAGTGGGTACGGAAAGAGGTGTTCTTTGCTCTGGTCGATTTATGGAATAATCAGAAGAAGTTCCCAATGGATTTATATCAATGCTTATTCTAGTGGTCACATCTTCACTAATGGAATTATCAGTCACCATGGAGGGTAAAAATTCAACTTCATCAAACACATCGATGTTGCAGCTAGAAATGCCTGTTTTCTCGAAGCCCTTAATGGCGTTGTTTGGTGTAGCTGACTTTAAATATGCTTCGCAAAAGATTGAACCTATATCATAAAATGTAACATGCAACCCTGGATGAGTCTTTTGCCATTTATCGATAGAGGACTGAAAATAAGCACCAAAAGGTCCGTACACGGAGACATCCAGGGGTTGTAATTTATGTGTAGCATGAGGTGGTCCTGACAAAATTACGACATGATTGCTACTGGCATATTCCAACACATTCAGACTTCGGTGTGAAGTATGATTGTCTAGAATTAATAAGCATTTTTGCTCCTCACTAGGTCGAACACTTGCTACGAAAAATTGCAACCACTCCAAGAAAGTATCTGTGGTGATCCAGCCGCTGTCAGTCACCAACTGTAATGTACCCGGAGGAGTCCCTTGCAAATATCTAGGGCTCTTCTTTTTTCTTGGGAATACTAAGGCAGGGGGAATAAGTTTGCCAGTAGCCGAGCAACAAAATAAAGCGGTTATTAGTGTTCCCCTTTCGCTGGAACAGTGACAGCACTTTTGGAGGCCTTTTACTGGAGGTTTCATCTACGTTGTAGATGTTATCTATAGAAATATTGTGTTTTTTGTACTGCCTTCAAATTATCAAAAAATCTGCCCACCTGAATTTTATTAAAGCCCCTTGCTCGCGCAATGCTTGTCGGTTCAGGTGTGCGCAAACTCAAATCCGAGTGTCTCTGCATAAAATTCCTGTACCATTGGCAGCCTGCAGAGCCATTTCTGAACGGATGAGTAATATTATTCTTTTCCGCGTACTGGTATTCTAACTCACAGAGACCTCTCTTTGTTAAGCCATAAAATCTAGCATCCAAGTCCTTAATGTGGTTAAAGAATTCCATTTCTTCCTCCTCTGTAAATACTTGTCTAAACCTTCCCAATTTTTGTTTTATTTTCCCAGATTTACTGTGACGTTGTAAGGTCGTAAATGGTATGTTAAAAGTTGTGCTAGCTTGGCGTAAGCTAATTTCTTTGTTTTCTACTGCTCTCATAGCGGATGACATTTTTTCTTCCTCCCATCCAAGACCCCTTTGTGTCGTTCTTTTATAATTGAACACCATCTGTTAAAGAAACAGTTCTAGAAACTTTCTATCGGGCAAAACGGATCATATAATTCGGGCAAAAAGGATCTTGATTCCTTTTGCCCGATCCGATTTGCCCGGAATGGAACTTATTTACATTTAAAATTCGCGGTTTACTTTAAGTTTACATAACCTAACTATTTTTAGTGTCTAAATTATAGCTGAAATCCTAGAGAAACCAAGTGTGTATCTTTTAATAATGTCATGCAATTATAAAACCTACTACAACTACTTCACTTATGCCTATTTTAGTATTTTAAATTAGTTAAAGATATTTATTATGTTTACCATTAATTGATGCTGGCTCTCGAAGCAACATGAATTATGTCGACAAATGGCGCTGAATACCATAACAATGTTGCCAATAGTGACAAACTATCCTCTAAAATTATTTTGTAATGATCCTTTATGCCTGGTATATCCGTTCTGCCCGCCCTTCCCCTACCTCCGATTAATGCAAGAAACTTGGAGTCCTTCAGCGAAGTAACTACGGAATAATTGACACTCAGAAGATCTCCGCCTTACATATAAACAGCCATGTCAATTCGGATTCAATCTGAAAGTCGAACAGTCATGTGAGAAAAACCCCAACCAGTTACTGTCGCCACTCGGCGTTTGAACATGGGATGGGGGAACTAAAGGCCGGTACGTTGTCGACTCCATTACATCACTTGACTAATATACAATAATTCGTACAATAAGAAATGTCATTTCTCCAAAAAAATTACATTACATCTGGCTCGATCAAAATGGATGTCCGGCACTTAACATTAGAGAGGCAATGGCATTTCTAGGCGATATATTTCAAGAAAGGATAATTACGAACAATGGGCCATTCGCTTCACCAATAAGATTGCAGGATATCACACTAATTGATTTTTGTTTTCGAGTGTATAAAAAAATTTAATTTGCTAGTTTGAACTACCCCTGGTGCCATTGTAGAAGAACGAGTGCGAGATGTATAAAGAGGAACACATTAGCGAAATACACCATGCCTGTTTTATTTCAAATTAAATTCCAAAAGTGTGTAGAAACTAGGGGGCAAAAATATATTGTAAATTTGAATTAAAGAACTTAATTTTTGGGATTTTCTACGCCATATTTCTTTCTGTTTTGGTTTCCTAAAAGCTCTATATTAGAGTGGATTCGTAACCAAAAATCTAAATTGTCTTTAGTTTGGCTGGTACCGTTCGAAGTAATATACTGTATATGCATATCTACAGCGTTGGCATTTTTGTGTGTTTAGTATGAAGTTATTATTATATCCAATTTTTCTTAAATTATTTCAAAGAATTATATTCTAATATTGTTATATTCTAATCGTTCGGCAACTACCTATCTCAGCTATTTTAAAATAAATGGCGAAGGTGCCACTGTGAATTTAAAGTATCTAGACATACTATAGTAATATACTTTACGTATATCTTTACTTGTTGAATTTTGACTATATTTAATCTCAAGTCAAGTTGTACATTGATACTTCCTGAATCAATGTACAACATTTATATATACCTATAACAGACTGGAATGAAGAAAACAGCTAAAAAGTCTTTGTTTTCATAATACACCTGTAGTATCCTCTTCACTAGATAGTTAATCATTACTAATTGTTTATATTTGTAAGTAATTTCATAACATTATTTTTGATTTGAAAAAGTTTGTTATATTGATTGGCAATTATCCTAGCAATTTTACGAGAAATGGCGAAGGCGCCAATGTGAATTTAAATTATTTAGCGTTGCTGGAATATGGTTTACGAAGATCTTTACTTGCTGTAATTTTTTGAACCTCTAATCAAGTGGAAAAGTAACAACTTTTAACGTTTATATGTAATTATGATAGATTGGAAATAAATAATAGCTAAAACGTGTTAATTTTAAAAATGAACCTATAGTCTCTTCTTCACTGGATAGTTGATTATTACCAATTGTTCATATTTATAAGTATATTCGTAATATTACTTTTGATTTGAAAAAGTTTGTTTATTATATTGGTAGGCAATTATCGCAGCTATTTTAAAAGAAATGACGAAGGTGCCCATGTGAATTTATACTATTTAACTATACTATTGTACTCGTAATACACTTTACGGATATCTTTACTTGTTGAATTCTTACTCTTTCTAATCTCTAATCAAATGAAAAGATGCAAATGAAGATCGGAAAAAAAGAATAGCTGAAATTCTAGTAAATAGCTTCATCATTACCGATTATTCATATTTATAAATATATTCGTAAAATCTTGATTTAAAAATTTTCTTTTAAATCAAAAAAATTTTTGATTTAAAAGAATTTGTTTGTTAAATTAATGTGCAATTATATATATATTAATGTGCTATACCATCATCATCATTGATGCTATAGCCCTGCAAGGGTCTCGACCTTCTCAAGCGTCCTCCGCCATTCCTGACGATTTTGTGCTCCTGCTCTCCAGTTGGGGGCACCGATACTTCTGGCATCCTGTATTACACCATCGGTCCATCTAAGCTTCGGCCTACCTCCATTCCTGCTTCCTACAGGTTCTATGCTAAGCACTTCTATGCTAAGACCTACATGTCCTGCCCAGCGCAGTCTGTTTAGTTTGGCCGCTGTGACAATATCTCTTCCCTTCGCTTTGGTTTTTATACAGGTTATATAGCTCGAAATTATACCTGCGCCTCCATGACCCATTTTCGCATACGGCCCCGATAATTTTTCGCAGTATTTTCTGCTCGAAATAAAGTAGGGAAGTTTCGTCGGCCTTTGTGATGGTCCACGCTTCTGATCCATATAGCAGTACAGGGATTACTCGGGTCTTGTATATTCTCAGCTTTGTTGTTTGTGACAGTCGCTTATTGGAGAAATGCCTGGAAAGGCCATAGTAACATCTGCTTGCCGTTACTATGCGCCGTTTAATTTCTCCCGAGATGTTATTGTTTGTGTCGACTTGAGTGCCTAGATAGGTGACTGCTCCAAAGTTGTGATTACCAGTTACTAAGTTTTGTCCTGCATTACCAGCTCTTGTCTGCAAAGTAGTTGACATGTATTTTTGTCTTTTCATCGTTGAGCAATTATACCCAACTATTACAAAAATGGCGAAGGTGTCAATGTGAATTTAAATATCTAAGTGTACTGTTGTAATATACTTATATCTTCAAGTAAAGATATACGTATATCTTTACTTGGTGTATTCTTGCTTTATTTTTATTAATTATTAATTATAATAGATTAAAAATCAAAAACAGCCAGAATGCGTTCATACAAACAATATACCTATAGTCTCCTCTTCATTGGATAGTTATTCATTATCGATTGTTCATACTTATTAGTATATTTGTTGTATTTGTAGGCAATTGTCCCAGCTATTTTAAAATAAATGGTGAATGTGTATTTAAAGCATTTAGCCAATAGCCAAAACGTGTTCGTTTAAAAAATGTGCCTATGGTCTCCTCTCCATTGGATAGATCATCGTTTCTAATGATTTACATTTATTAGTATATTCGTAAAATCATCTTTGATTTGAAAAATTTGTTTGTTATGTGAGTGGATAATAGCTTCAGTCCCAGCTATTTAACAGAAATGGTGAAGGCGTCAATGTGAATTTTAAACATTAGATATAATTTTATTTTTTACCTTTGTCTTTTTATTCATTATTTTGTCTTTATCCATTGCCTTGATAATTTCATTTAATGCGGTGTCACGCGCATCTCTATCTTTATACTTTTTTAGAGTTGGATTCCACAAACATGGATGTGCACCGTATAATTCTATAAATGTAACATTGTCGTCTTCTGAAAATCTCGATATATTAAAGGCAAAAAAACGCAGATTTATGTCTTCGTATTCGAGCAACTATCCAACACGTCGGTAAGTATTACTGGAATGCGTGCACGAATTCGCTTGCCAGCGTTCGAGTAACTCGGTTGTTGACATTCATTCGAACTCGAATTCGAGTTCGAATGAATGTCGCACCTTATATCTTTACTTGCTGTAGTTTTTCTCTTTTTAACCTCTAATCACGTGGGAAGGCAACAATGTAGAATGTTTATTTATATGTAATTATAACAGATTGTAAAGCATGAATAGCCAAAACGTGTTCTTTAAAAAATATGCCTATAGTCTCCTCTTCATTGGGTCTCCTCTTCATCATTATCGATTTTTCATATTTATTAGTAAATTCGTAACATCATTTTTGATTTGATTTGAAAAGTTTATGACAGAAGTATTAGTAGGCAATTAGCCCAGCCACTTTAAGATAAATGGCGAAGGTGCCAATGTGAATATTATTTAGTTATTTAGGTAGAAGTATTTAGGTATACAGTTATAATTTACCTAGTTTACGTATATCTTTACTTGCTAGTTTTGTTTTCTCTTTTTAACCTCCAGTCAAGTGAAAAGGTAACAATGTGTAGCGTTTATATGTAATTCTAACAGATTGGAATGCAAGAATAGCCAAAGCGTGTTCGTTTAAAAAATGTACGTGCTTATAGTCTCCTCTTCATTAGACAGTTCATTACCGACTGTTCATATTTATTAGTATATTAGTAAAATCATTTTTGATTTGAAAAAGTTTCGTTATATTAGTAAGCATCATCCCGGCAGTTTTGAAAGAAACGGCGAAGGTGTCGATTAAAGTATTTAGGTATACTGTTATAATATACTGTACGTACATATCTTTGCTTGTTTTATTTGTTTTCTCTTTTTAACTTCTAATCAAGTGGGAATGTAACAATGTATAACGTTTGTATGTAATTGTAACAGATTAGAGAGCAAAAATAGCCAATACGCGTTCATTATAAAATGTGCCATAGTCTCCTCTTCATTAGATAGTTCATCATTATCTATTGTTCATATTAATTAGTATATTAAATTGTTCATATTATTAGTATAGTAAAAGTTTATTTGTTATATTGATAGGCAATTATTCCAGCTATTTGAAAACAATGGCGAAGGTACCAATGTGAATTTAAAGTATTTCGGTATAGTGTTGCGATATATTTTACATATATAGTTACTTGTACGGTGTGTTTTTAACTTTTTTTAACCTCTAATCAAGTAGAGAGGGGAAAATGTGTAACGTTTATATGTAATTATAACAAATTAGAAAGGAAGAATAGCCAAAACGTTTTTATATAAAAAATATGCCTATAGTCTCCTCTTCATTGGACCATTCATCATTATCGATTGTTCATATTTATTAGTATTTTCGTAAAATGATGTTTGTTTTGAAATATTTATTCGTTATATTAGTAGGCAATTATCCCAGTATTTTAAAGGAAATGGCGAATGCGCCGAAGTGAATTTAAAGTATTTAGGGATACTCTTGTAATGTACTTTATGTATATTTTTACTTATTGTATTCTTACTCTTTTTAATCTATAACCACGTGAGAAGGTAACAATGTATAACTTTATATATAATTATAACAGATTGGAAAGCAAGAATAGCCAAAACGCGTCCATTTAAAAAATGTACCTATGTCTCCTCTACACTGGATACCACACAACATCATTATCATTTCGGTTGATAAAACACTTTTAACGTTGAACCACTTAACTGTGCCAGTCACCTTACCAGCAATCACTACCTTCTCCTTCAGTTTAGGGACTGCTTTAGGCTGTTCTGGAACTTGTTGTTGGTACCATTACCGATTGTTCATATTCATTAGTATATTCGTAAAACCATTTTTGATTTGAAGAAGTTTGTTATAGACTACTAGGTATTATTAAAAGTTGCGAAGGCGCCAATGTGAATATAAAGTATTTAGGTGTATTGTTGTAATATACTTTACGTACATATATCTTGACTTGTTGAACTTTTACCCTTTTTAACCTTTAATCAAGTGAAGAGATAACAATGTATAATGTTTATATGTAATTTTATTATGACAGATTGGAAAGAAAAAATAGCTAAAATTCTAGTGAATAGCTTCATCATTGCCGATTATTCATATTTATAAGTACACACACCGTCAAAAGTCTTGGACCCCCGATGTTTAGTATTAGTAAATATATTTTTTTAAATATTGTATTTGTTTTTCAAAGTATGTTTTTTCTAAATGTATTTTTTGTAATATAGGAATAATTTTTAAAAATTTAGTGAATTAAAAAATAATGAGAAAAAAATTTGCAATTTTTAAGTAAATTTATTATAGCAAAAATTAACAAAACGTATTTTTTAACAAAGTAAACTACAACTTAATAGTCAGTATGACCACCTCTGTTTCTCAGCAACATATTGACACGCCTGTGCATTGGAACAATCAAACGGTTGATAATTTCTTGAGGAATATTGTTCCATTCCTCTATTCAGCAACTAATTCTTCCGCGTTTTGGGGTGGATTCATGCGTTTGTGAATTGCTCTAGAAAAAAAATCCCATGTGTTCTCAATGGGATTCATATCTGGGGAATTAGCTAACAAATCTAATCCGGTAATATCACCCTGTTCAAGTACCTCTTGAACCGTTCTTGCACGATGTGGCCTCGGATTGTCGCCCATGAAGATGAAATTGTCACCTAATTCCTCGCGCAAGGGATAAATAATGGGCCTGATAACACTTTCATTATAAACTTGACTTGTCATAGTTTGATTTATGGGAATTAACAGCGCACGGCGATTGAACATTATTCCTCCCCAAAACACTACTGTCCCATTACTGTAGGAAGCAACCTCACGAGTAACATTTAGTCTCTCTTGACGACCTGGCTCTCTTCAGGCCTATTCTCATCAGTCCAATTCTGGTTTCATCTGTCAATAAGACCCATCGTTAATGCTGCAAAAGGCAATCACTACATTCCCGTGCTCACTGAAAGCAGACAGCTCGATGTCGTGGAAGTAGAGTGGGTACCCTTAAAGACCTTCTTGCACGTAAATTTGCATGATGGAGTCTTCTTCCAACTGTAGAGGTCAATTTAACAAGATGAAACGTACATTGAAGGTGAGCGCTGAGGGCTGGAGCTGAAGCATTTCGGTGTCTACGGGCATACTGAACCAAAAACCGATCCTGCCATTCATTTGACACTCGAGGCCGACTACTACGTGGTCTTCCTTAAAATGTCCCTAACTCTTGATACCTATGCACTATTCGCACAACAGAGAATCTAGGAATGTCTAACATCTCAGATATCTGATGATTGGAATGTCCAGCATCACGTAAAGCAATAATTCTTGCCCTATTAAATGTATAAACCTTACGTCCTGGCATTACAACGAAAGAAAAGTATCAAAGTCGCTTTGCTAAATATGCAATAAAACTGGCAAATATTTAAAAAAAAATTGTAACTAAGCAACAATATTTTATCTAGCAATTTATTTGATCTTGTTTGACAGCTAAATAACTCACCTTTGTTGCTTAGCAACGAAAACAAAATAAACTGAAATCTGTAATATACGGGGGGGTCCAAGACTTTTGACGGTGTGTGTATATCCGTCAAATCAGTTTTGATTTAAAAAAGTTTGTTTGTCATATTAGTAGGCAACTATACCAGCTATTAAAAATGGTTGAATGTGCCAAAGTGAATTTAAATATTTAGGTATACTGTTGTAATATACTTTAAGTATATATTTACTTGCTGTATCCTTATTCTTTTTAACCTCTAAGTAAATGGGAAAGTAACAATGTATAACGTTTATATGTAATTATAACCATTTGGAACGGAGATAGCTAAAACGTTTTAATAATGAATCTATAGTCTCCGCTTCGGTAATCGGTAATGAACTGATAGTTCATTACCGATTGTTTATATTTACGTTTATTTATGTTTAATAAACGTCTATTAGTAATAAGTGTATTTGTAAAATTAGTTTTGATTTGAAGAAAGTATTTGTTATATTGGTAGTTAATTGCCTACCAATAAAACAAACAATTTTTTCAAAGCTATTTTAAAATAAATGGCGAAGGTGCCAATGTGAATATAAAGTATTTAGGTATACTGTTGTAATACACTTTATCTACGACCGCGCTGTAATATGGGGTTCATTGAACTATTTTGATTTATGTAATGAGCTCTATAACATCACCATTATGTAATCAACTCATTACATCACTATTATGTAATGAACTCGTTACATAATTCATTTTGATTTTCAAAACTTATAAACGAAGAAGTAAAAATTTATTAAAACTAAAAACAAAACAATAATTATTTGTTATCATAAATATTAATATTATTTTCGCCAGATTTTAGTAAGATTTTCGACGTAGATAACGCACAATGCGACGAGAAAATCACAAAACTAAGCGTTATTTAAAACAACTGGATTGTTACTATGGTTTTAACAAATTTGATGCATCATGTTACTTTGATCTGGTATGAAAATGTTGAAGTGACTTTTGACGGATGTCATAATTATTTAAATGTCAAATCTGAATTTTTTGTAAAAAATCGGTGTTTAATCTCTTTTTTTTATCCAAGCGATCGTAGATAAAATGTTGTACATCACACGTGGGCTAGAGCACATTACATCACTCGTGTGATTACCAATATTCCCACTCGTGATGTAATGATGCCCCTATCCCACTAATAATGTAAATAATTATTACGTATATCTTTACTTGCTGTGTCCTTTTATCTTTTTAACCTCTAATCAAGTGAGAAGATAACAATGTATAACGTTTATATGTAATTATAACAGATTCGGAAAGCAAGAGTAGCCAAAATGTGTCAATTTAAGAAATATGCCTATAGTCTTCTCTTCATTGGATAAGTTCATCATTACCGGTCGTTCATATTTATTAGTATATCCGTATAATCATGTTTAATTTGAAAAAGTTCGTTTGTTATATTGGTAGGCAATTATCCCAGCTATTTTAAAAGAAATAGCAAAGCCCCAATGCGAATTTAAAGTATTTAGTATAGTGGTAATATACGTATATTTCTACTTGCTGTATTCTTATTCTTTTTAACTTCTAATCAAGTAGGAAGGTAACGTATAATGTATAATGTTTGTATATAATTGTGACGATTTCGAAATAAATAATAACTGAAACGTATTTAAATCAACATCCATTCGTATATATTGAAATGATACTTGCGCATTCGCCATTTATTAAAAAAATAACTACTGAGATTAATACAAATACAACACTTTAGGATGCATAATTTTTTAAAGCGTTAAATGTGTATTGTTTCGCTATATTTTAATTGAAATATACGTTCTAGTATTTCTGTATTACGTTTTAAGCATTTTGCGTCGATTCTGAGCCTCGTATTTTTGTCAAAACTTCATTACTGTGCATATAAAGTCTAGTATATATTTTCCTCCACAAAAATACCTTTCTCAAGAAAACATCTCAAAAAAATTAATGTGGACGTTAGACCGGCCGATGGATTTAACGGTACCTACGTATTTCCACGAAGTCCAGAGGTTCTCTAAGTAAGTATGAAGTTGCTACTTCAAATCTGCAATTCGAAATAGCTTTTTCGGTTTTGTGATACGAGTAACATCGACAGTTTCTCATTAAAAGGTAGGTTCCTACCGTTGCAAGAGATCGACTTACGTCGATGTAATTTGCATCGATTTTGAAACCTCCGTATTTTCGAAAAAATATTCCCTTATAGTTGATTTTCTTCCATAAACGTTTTCTCGAGAAAAATACCCTGACAAAAATTGTATGGACAAGGTCCTGACAAAAATTGTAAGGTCCGACAAATTCAAAAGTAGAGAAGTGCAAAATTTCACAAGATCGGGATATTTTCTAAGTATGAATTTTAAAGTTGTTACTTTGAATCTGCGGTTTAAATATACTTTTTTGGTTTTACGACAAAACCGACAGCTTCCCATTGAAATGAAGATTTCTATCGTGCTAAGGATGTCGATTTACGTTGTATTTAATGTTAAACGATTTTGTAACGTCATTTTCAATAAAACTCCCTACCTATTCAAAAAAAAAGGAATAATCCCTTCTTCTTAATGGATTTACTTTTTTTCTTCCGTTAAAAAATGTTTTCTCGAACAAATAAATCTGCAAAGTTCATATAAACCAGTGGCGGCTGGTCAGGGGTGGCAGGGTGGGCAGTGTCCACCCAGCTGTTTCCTAGAAGAAGAGGAACACACAGTTCCAAAGGTCGTTATTTATCGTTAGAAATTAGTGACGACATAATTATGTAATATGTAATTAATTAAATACACTATATATTACATAACAATAATAATGCAATGAAAAGTTCTGATTATATATACTAATACTAACAACGCAACCGTGATGGAAAATTGCAGTGTAAGTTAGTGCAGCAATTCGCTCTTCTAACTGTGGAATAGTTACCGTGGTTATGCCTAGCCTAGCGTGGTGGGTGCCGAACCAGGTGAGCAGCCACGCTGTTTGCCTTTCTGCGTGCAGAAGCGCCTCGCACAAATAAAAAATTATATTTATTGCTTTAATAAATAAATACAAGTAAATAAGTGTCTAACAAGATTAGTTTTAAAATTAATATTGATATTATGGACATAGGTATTCCTTCAACATCCCTTGAGTGTTTAAATTATTTCACAATAATATAGAAACATGGGAATCTGGAATATAAAATTAAATAAACAGTAAACACGTGAATAGAATTAATTAATTAATACAATAACGAATGATTTGAAGAGATAAAAACTAAATTATACACGTGTAAACTACATGAAACTATTTGAAACACGGGCACAGCTTATCGAGTCTCGAGTAAGCTGTGACACTGGTGGGCTAGACCACCCTGCTGAAGAAGCCTTTGGCAAAGCGGGGAAGGAATCGAGAATCTCCGAGTTCAGTTTTCAGAGACATTGTAGAACGTTGTATTTCAGCGAGGTCTGTACTCTGTAGGTTAGGATTTTCAAAATTTTAACGGTTCTTTAACAATAATTACAATAAATTAGTGCGGCGCGGCGGTCTGTCTGTGGAAGTTGGTACTTTACATTTGTGTTTGTTTAGTATTGTATTTATTTAGTATTTATACCACGGCGAACGTGAGAGAATTTCTCCATAACAGTATTTGTTATATTACTAAGTAAAATTATTTCGGTTATTAATGTATTAGGAAATGTGTAAATATAAAAATTGTGTAGCATTCATAAGAGTTTGTATTAGTTTTATGCAATTTTAGTGCTATGCATTTTCAACTTGAAAGCTGAAAGAATTTTAAATCTTAACATATGTACAGTGACTAATATAAAGTGATGAGTCAACTTTTTTTTTTTTTACTATATTTTACTTCATGATTTTGCACTATATAACCTACTAATAGTTAGTTGTTGCCCATCCATAATAAATCACCACAGCCGCCACTGATATAAACGTGGCAGCGTAAACAATCCAACGATACCTACGGTTTCATCTGGTAGTCCGGCCATTTTACCTTTTAGTTATTGCTCATTAACTAATTCAGATTAATTAGCTAGAAATATTTAAACTATGATATACAGTGTCCTGAATAGTCCGAAGTCCGAATTAGCACCTACACTAAATAGAAATTGCAAATATATTTAGTGATGACTACATTTTCTTTTTAATAAAATGAGCGACCTCTAAAACCTCCGTTAGAACCATTAGACGCCCGCATGTGCGCTACATTTGGTGTGACTTTTTAGAGAGTTAAATACAATATTTCTAAATCCTTTGGGATGGCATCGTAACGAGCGTACGGGATAAAGTTTCAGCTCCATCCGCCTAAAAATCCTTTTGCAGGATGCAATTGAATGTAATGCTTCCGCGCCAAGTTAATAGCTTCATCAGGGAGAAGTCGTTAAGGGGACTATTCCGACCACAAACGGCATCTGTAGAAGAGAGTTGGTAATTTTTTTACAACGGTTGTGAAACCACTCGTACACAATAGAGTCGGGTAATTTCGAGTAATTTTTTTATGTAACTGAAAATTATGAATTAAATGTCGGCCAGAAATAAATTTACATGCAACATTTTCTTCTCAATTTTTTATAACTTTTATATCATAATTTAAACTCTAAATTGGTATAAAGCCTAACAGACTTCATTGTAAACGAATTCGAGAAAATTAAAAACTTTTGGTTTTGTTCGAAAGATATTAATTTAAAGCATTAAAAGAATTTGAAAATGAACTAAGTTGCCTTTGGAGAGAAATGAGATTCAATACAAAATTCAACAATTCAGCAAAATTATGAAATTAATAGGATAAGCTAATTTTTAATAAAAAATTATTAACAAATATTAGCAAAAATAATATGTATAAGAAAATTAGGCAATTAAGATAAATGACAAAAAATACCATTAATATGTTGACCAAATTTCATGCAGAATTGGAATATGTTAAAATGTACAGGGTGTTCTAGTTAAAAAATCAAAATTGTTATCAGGGGAACTGATAATATATGCATGTTAGAATAACCCTAGTTGCTTCTCATGTGTGTCTTAAATTAGAGACATATTCAAATAACAAAAATATGATCTCGTTGACACCTGATATAATATAAATAAATATGGCTTCATTACTTATTTATTTAAACAAATGCCAATAGACAACCATTTTATTACTTTTCCGCACTCCACTATACTAGCGGAAAAGTAATGTGATCGTGTAGAGAAAGTGAAAACTCAAATTTTTTTGGGCTTATTTTTCGTTTTTCGGCCTAAAAACAAAAAAAAATGGTTTTTAAAAAACCTTGCTGTGTGTGTCGTGGTTATGGTCGGCACTTATTCTTGTTAGCACGATAACTCAACTAAATCGTGTCGGATCGATCGGGTTTCGACTGATTCTGATCGGGGACGTCTCCCAGACGACATCTATTGATTTTGAGATGGATAGGACACACTCTACCATGTACATGGGTCATGAGAACGCACGATGGTGGACTATTTGAGAAAAATTGAAAAAAGTAAAACTGTCGCATAAAACACATATTCTGCATTTATTTATTGGTTTACTTTTTCCTGGTCACTCAATTTCGAGATAGAGATGTGCTACGTGCGGAAAAGTCCGTTTTAAGATTTTAAAACTGTTTATTTTATAAAACATTTTTGATACAAAAACGCTTACACACCTTATACAGAGTATCCAAAAAGTGTTAGCATAGGCTGATATCTCGACAGTTAGTGATTTCGAAAGAATCAGGTTGTGAAAATTTCATGTAAATAAAAAAACTTTTCCATAATAATTTTCTTCCTGCAGTTTCAAGTATCGCTGGAATAAAACCTAATTTTAGGTTTAGAATCAGTTATGCCCACTTCAGTAAATATACAGAAGTACGAAGAGAGACTGTTACTTCAATATATTTATGTAAATTGTATATATTACCAAATAAAAGCCGTAATATGCCCGAGGAGCCAACATACTACTGTTTAAGATGCTCTAACGTACTATTTAAAGTATACAGAGTACTTTTAAATAAAATACAACAGTCATACAAGGTACAGTATTTGAAAAGACATAATTTAAATAAAACAATGCACTTTGCACAGTAAGCACCTGTATCAAAATCGACACGAATGCCTCTCACAGTTTATGACCTTTTGACCAATAGTAGCATTGCAGATTTCAGTGAGTCACGAGGTGATCGCGCACTGATCATTATTTATATGTGCTGAAGTTTGGATATGACTATCGATACGTCCTTCCATAACAATTGAATTTTAGGGTTAATTATGTTCTTGGCCTCTAAATTCGTGCCCTCTATTGGCCATGAGCGTAATTAATTATAAAACTGGTTCGCTATTGCCTACCGGGTCTCATTATTTCGTTTTTCGATGGTATGGTTGTGTCTAAAGAAAAATTATGAAGACTATTTTAACAATTGTGAGAGGAGCATTGAGGGATGGCACATATTTTACAGGAATTTTTACCGGAATTTTTAATTTCTTCGCTAATTAAAACATTTTTATCACTTACAATATTTACAAAAAAATAAGAAATTCTTAGAAAACACATGAAATAGAAGAACCTTTGAGTAACTATTTGGTGAAATTAATCGAGGAAGCCGTTACTCTGTGGTAGTTCATAATTCACAACGGAAATGAGTAAAGCAACTACTAAGTTTTATACCACTATATTTACACAGAAACGTGACTGCCGTTTCGACAATTTTTATGTTATTTTCAAACGATGATTCAACTAAGAATAAAATACAAAAATTCTGTTCCTATAATATATACTATCCAAATACAAAGACAAGTGTTATGACAATAAACAGGTAATTAAGGTTTGCAAGAAAACGTCTTTTATAAATGGTGCAATCCCGACCATCAAATTGTGGGAATTTCCATGAATATGATAAAGAACTATTATACAGGGGGTCAATTAATTGGGGTAATAGTAAAAAGAGGAGAATATAGTATATCTACTTGATCATTTAACAAGCTAAAATTATCACTATGGTTGTATTTATAGATTTCCATTGCTTGTAACCAATTAAGTTTTAAACCTTTGCTGGCAAAATGTAGGTTTTTCATATTATTAATATCTGGGAAATTATGTCCAGTTTTTAAGATATGATTAGCAAAAGTAGAATCTATTTTCTGTAACCTGAAGGATCCATTGTGATCAAGGTACCTAGTTCTAAATTTTCGTCCCGTTTGTCCCTATATATGTTCTTTTGCACTCCGAGCAATTTAACCTATAAACTCCCGATTTTTCATATTTATTAGTTTTATCTTTGACGTTATAAACTAAATTTGATAACTGTTTGGTGTTCACGTCTTTAGCGATTGCTTTATACAGCGGTAGATGTCGCCCACTACGTGACTTTCGCTAATACTCAGTTTTGAAGAAATTTTAGTATTTTTAAAAATCACATCCGTGTGTTTTACATACTAAGCCATCTACTAATAAACGAATGAATTGTTGCTGACTCATTCATAAAATAAATCAATACTTAACTGTAAGATAGGTAAGGGAATCTTCTAGCTCTCCCAATGCAATAATATCATCATTATAAGTTACGATACTAGATGGCGCTGTTATAAGAAACAAATGGCTTTATTTCCAAAATTCATAATCTAGAAAATAAACTTGTTTTTGATGTCTACCTACCTATCTTTTTATGAATATTCTATTGCCTACTATTATGTAAAAATAATTCAGATACAACTTTCAAATAATGTAGTGGCAAAAATAAAAAAGTCCATTCAATTAAATATACATACATAGTAAGTAGCATACTCGGTGATTTTTTAAATGAGAATACTTCTGTATTTTTGTTAATAGTGGGTTTAGGATATAGCTTCTTGAGAATTTGTTTTGGTATATGTCTCCATTACTATAGTTTTCTTGAATTATTTTATTTTCAACAAGGTTCTACTAAATAGGTAGGCATTTAAAGAACGAGACCGTTAACGAAATATTTTGTTATACGAATTCGTCACGGGATATCCATTTTACAACTTCAATCTACAAGTCTTGCGATGTTTTGTTTTCCTAAAACATGCCATTAAAAACACCCATCACATGTTTTGTTAATTTTCATGACAAATTGTTAAGATCACTATACCCTCATTTTAACAAAATATCTCTTCATTGGCAATGAACATTTCCAATATAACCTTCTAACAAACCGATTATTAGAATTTACACTTAGACAAGGTTTCACAAAATAAAATCCGCCACGGGTAGGATTCGACATCTGTCCCGGATGGGAACCCGAAAGACAGACAGCTGTTTCGAACTTATTAGTTCTCATCAGTGCCGTACACGATACGCCGATCCAGGACAAATTCCGAAGAAAATCCGTGAGGTATGCATCTACATCGATACGATATTTTAGTAACATATATGCAAGTCGGGAATCGAGAAAGGAACTACCAAACCGCCAAGCGGTTATCAAGTAGGGCCCGAATAGCAAGGCTATTACACAATCGCTATAGTAAACAACTACTCCTCGGGCTAAAGCCCCGCCAGGCATTGAATTATACCTAAAAGCGATCGTCGACCCCTTTCTCGTATTTCTGCACGATCAGGCATTCAGACAAGGTTTCAAAAAATAAAACCCACCACGGGCAGGATTCGATATCTGTCCGAATGGGGACCGAGCGACAGCTGTTTCGAACTTACTAGTTTTCAGCAGTGCCGTACACGGTACGCCGATCCAGGACAAATGCCGAATGAAATCCGTGGGGTATATATCTACATCGATACGATCTATGTCGGGCTTTAGCCCGAGGAGTAGCTGCTTCCTATAGCGATTATGTAATAGCCTTGCTATTCGGGAACTACTTGATAACCACTTGTGGTTTGGTAGTTCTTCTCTCGATTCCCGACTTATATGTTACAGAATTTACACTATTTCTGCAATTATTACTTCTTAAAGTTTACTGAAATGAGAAATACGAGTCTTAATAAATAATAAAAAAATATATGACTTTCGACATCATTCAACCATACGACAAATGATTAAATGAGACTTTGTTAAAAAGTTTATGATATGACTACAGTTTCTGATTTGATTCACGAGGTGATTTATCGCGAATTATTTTAATTAAAACAGGCAAAACCATAAATAAAATCTTTACTTACCACAACAATCGGGTGTTAACAGGCACTGATTTATCACAGTCACTAACTTAATATTAAAAAAATATGGTAATGCACATTTAATAATGAAATATAAACGATCACAAGAACGAAACACGCGCTCTCGATGTCGCACAACGAAAGATACGTTAGGAGTCGTTACAATCGCAAAAAATATATCAGATGACCGAGTAAAAACAAAATATTTTCAAGATATACGAATAGACAGAAATTTATAATATTCACAAACTGAGAAGAACGACAATAATTGCGATACAATACGGAGACCTAATGAATGTACGAAATATATTTGAGCTTAAATAGAAGGTTACAA
Source organism: Rosalia funebris (assembly GCA_037954035.1). Classification (NCBI taxonomy): domain Eukaryota; kingdom Metazoa; phylum Arthropoda; class Insecta; order Coleoptera; family Cerambycidae; genus Rosalia; species Rosalia funebris. The sequence continues at coordinate 42,784,375 of JAZFAV010000015.1, forward strand.
TCATGTCACATATGAATGTAATGATTAGAAATGATGTTTTTGAAAAAAATTGTACTATATAAGGATATAGTAGTACAGCTGTGTTATATAATCTATGTTACGTGACATAAATGCTACATAAATGTAAGGTACTAATATTTTTAGTAAGTTTCCAATAAATTACGTCAATGGAACATTTATGTTTGTTATGGAATTATTTATGTTACTTTATGTTTATGGAACATTTATGTTACTGAAATTTAAAAGAACATTTATCGAAATTAAATATAAAGGCCTAATGAATTTACTAAACGATATACAGTCAAACTCGAATATAACGAACACCGTGTATTAGGAACAAAAATGAAAGTCCCGTCAAAATGCCATATATTCCTATGTATTTTTGTTCGGCTATAACGAACCCGCATGTAGCGAACTGTCGGATATAACGTATTAATTTTTTATCAGTTTTGGTTCTTTCAAATCGTCTATAACGAACCATCGAGAAATGTGGATGACGTGATTTTCTTCCTTCCACTTTTTACGCATAATCAGATCGTCAGTACCATGACATGACACGTCCGTTGTTTTATTTACATGTTAGTTTTTAATGATTACGATGGCAGAACGTTCGGCGGAGAGAACTATACGCGCAAAGCTATTTCTCTTGCAGAAAAAATTAAAATCGTAACAGTACTAGGGGATGGGGCATCAAATGCTGAAATATGCAGAGATTATAAATTGCCCAAGTCAACTGTCTCAACAATCTGGGCAAATAGGGAAAACTATGTTAACCTACATGTTAATTCACCAACAACAAAATTGCGAAAGTCGTCGAAACCAGAACTATACAAGTCGCTGCTTAAGTGGTTTGCGCTCAAAAAGGTGTCAGAATGTTTCCATTTCAGGTTCTATTCTACAAACAAAAGCGAACGAATTAGGAAAAATTATTCAAACTCAAACCACACATTAAGAACAGTTTCTTTGTTCTACAAGTTGAATTGGCCGATTCAAACGCAGATACAACATCGTATCAGGAAAAATTCATGAGGAATCTGCGGCCGTATCAGACGAAGTTACAAATCAGTTGTTTACTACTGTTTGGCCTAATCTATAACGAAAATATAGTGACAGTGATATCTTTAACGGTGACAAGACTGGTTTATTTTTTAACATGACACCTGATAAAACTCTAAAATTTAAAGGAGAAAAAAAAACGTATGCGTCACGGGACGCCCGACAGAAGTGATAACTTAAACTAATCTAAGTTGAACTATTTGATATTGAAATTGTTTAACTTGAGAAAAGCTTAGGTTATTACTTAAATTTTATGTATATTAATATGATAATGTAAGGAAAGGTTATTTATTAATTAAATCTTTTATTGATTATAAAATATATTTTATTCTTAGTTACAATTCTTGAATATGTACATTAGAATTTTGTGTATGTACATTATTAGTATCATTATTTAATACTATAAAAGTAACAATTGGCTTATGGTAGCTATAATAAGCAACGAAATTTTTACATTGTATGTCATCTAAAAATCTTGCAAAGACTGCATCAAGTACAGTTCCATGACTTGTTGTAGCTTCTTCTGGCTTATTAATCATTCTTAATTGTAATTTTGATTGTAGGAACGATACTAAATTTTTAGCTCGATCAGCAGCAAAATTAACATTAAAATCTCCGGTTAAAATTAACGGAATTTTATAATAATTTTTTTTTAATTATGTTTATCATAACGTGTATAATTATTTTTTTACTATGATATGCTGTAAAATTACTAAATTTACTAATTACTAAATCATAGAGGCGGCCCCGCAGCAGCAGCGACGCACACATACACATGCACGTAGCACATGTTGACAGCGAAAGCACGCAGAGAGGAGGAGATAGAGCTCGAGATCGTGCGAGAGAGGGGAAAGCGTCTGTCCGAAATACGGCTAGCGCTGTGGGTTCGAGTGAGAGAGGAGGAGCCTGCCTACCGCTGCCGTATGCGTGAGAGAAAGGGAAGCCAGACAGACTGGCGCTGTAACGCGTTACGTAACGAAGCGGTTTACCCTCCCATAAGAAGTTATCACTTCAAGAAATATCTAGAAACCGAATTACCGTCTTTCTATGTGCCATATTTCGTTTTTCGGTTCCGCAAAACGAAAACTTATAATAATCGGCAAGTCAGCTTTGCCCAGATGCTCTAAAAATGTCAAAAATTTCCCCGTGGCTTATTTTTCCAACAAACGAGCATGGATTACCTCCGAGATGTTTGGAAACATATTGAGGGACTGGGATCATGAGTTAGTACGACAAAAAAGATAGATTTTCCTCCTAGTGGACAATTGTCCTGCTCACCCAAAGTTAGATACCTTTAAGTATATTCAGTTGTTTTTTCAGTCAGTGTTTTTACTGCCAAATGTTACAGCTGTAACAATTGGCGGTAATTTTCGCAGAACCAATGCAATGAACCATAAATTGGTTCATTGCATTGCAATGGATGAGTCATACATTGTTTGAAGTCTTATTATCGGCAGCAACTGCTAATCAAAATGGTCTCTGCTGGTGAGAACAGAGTTCAAAATTTTTTTACTGGATGCCATATACTGGATGGCATCTTCTTGGAGAAAGGTGACCAACACAAAAATCTCAAATTGTTTTCGTCATTCAGGATGATGTGATCATAATGAGTTTGAGGAAGAAGATGAATTTCCATTATCAGAGTGGATAGTGAGAGAGAATCAATAATAGAGATAAAGATGGCATGAATTTACAGAAATGAGTGGAAGATAATGGCATGACAGAATTTGAAAGCTATGGTTTAAACAATTTTGTGTCGGCTGATGATAATTTAGTTATTGCTGAATTTCCTAGTGGTGCAGAAATATTCTCATCCGAAAACAATGAGGAATGTGACAAAGAAAATAATCCAGAAGAGGATCAACAGGAACAGATTGATTTGAATACAATTGTGAGAATGAAAGTATTGAAGCTGTAGAACACCTCCAAAAAATGTGTTGGAGAAAAGGAAGAAACAAGTAAAGTAACTAATTTTTATGTTTTATTAAATTTTAGATATTGATATGTCTTTTTGTTATTTATGTACACGTATTATTTCTGGTTATCAACACAAAAATAAAAATGTTTACACCAGCCCCGCCTATAGCGAACACCCGGCTATAACGAACACACATTGTATCCCCTTGGGGGTTAGCTATATCCGAGGTTGACTGCATTTCAGTTTAGAAGGCATGCCACGATCATATCACACGGATGTTATATGAATATAACGAGTAGAAGCTAACCATTTTTGAGCCAAACTTGTATCATTTTCTTGTAAACTGTATTCATTGATTTCCCCCCACAGTATCAAACCCTTCCAAAACCATAAAGTAAACTGTTAAATTGCATCTTTCAGTAAGAACATCTATATACTTACCGTGCATCGCTAATGAAGATTCTCAGCGTTTGACTGGGGCTTTTAAAATAAAACAAACATTTATCATAATAAACTTTATTTATGATACACTTAAATTTAACAAAGTCCTCTATTAGAGAAGCCGATTTAATAAAATGGACTAACGAATACATTAATAAGTAAATAATAATGCAGAGTACACCGAAATGGTGGGGGGGTTGTACCTAGATTGCAGCTAATAAAAAAAAGTCAACGATTCGTGTGGGTACGGACCATCGTGTACTGAAGTGCCACATGGAATATGCGCTAAAAAATACTCGCTCTCCTGTACTGCGACAGACTTTTTGAAGGTACTTAAAAATATGTAATACAGGGCATTCTCAACTTTAACTAGCAATCTCTGGCAGATTATATAACAACAATTATTACCTAGGGTTTTTCTTTTAATGGACCACTTTTAGCAGTTTATTTTATTGTCTCGCGTTCCCAATAAATATGTGGTATTTTAACTACAACAGACCCAGACATGGCAGATATGTTACTTATTGCAGATAAGTTTATGGGGCTTTCCACGATGGACTTAATTTTGTCAGGCCGAGTATGAAATTCCATTCCCCTTTCCGCTTATTCCAGCCAAGGACGCACTAATCCATGTAAGAGCCCAAAAATAAATAAAAGTGCTTAAACGCGCGGAAATTTTTTTTTATTTCATTCAAGGACCACCTATCTCGCAGGTGTTCAGAAATTTTGGAATTCGTCGCTTTGAGAAATTGTTTTAACTAGTTTGGAAATTCGTAGATATACCGGGTGGACCGAAATACACAGCTTATTGTAACCACTTAGTTTGAGGTTATGTATTAGCGTGCAAGGTAAAATTTTTAACTAGTATAAAATAAAAATTGGGTAATACTCATAACAAACCACATATTTGATGTTATGAACTAGCTTACTCGAATAATCCTGTGACGGCAACCTTCCCATACAATTTTAAGTCCATCATAGCCAACTTTCCACCATATAACATTTAACTTTTAATGAATTTATACGCAATTCTTAACGTTATGTACAATAACGACTGCAGATAAAGCCTGTTACAGGCTGATATGATGAATTAGCGAGTAGTGTCTCAACGCTGTGCATATATTATTGAGAAACGATGGGCCAATCGAATTCTTCACGACCTGCATATAAAATTTGCCACGCCCATAAGTGCTTACAGCCATCTTCGCGACCGCACAATGTATAACAGCGATATTCAGGTTATGTCCCTAATATTTCATTCAGTTTAGGTTAAATATAGATTTATATATATAAAAAAATTTATAACATAGCATCCTAACCTAGAGAATAATAATTTAATAATAAAAACGGTGAATAGACACTTTAGGGGAAACTAGGGTATACTTATTTTTTTACCTAGATCTTGGGCATATGGCACAGATGTGGCATCACTGTTACATAACGTGTGCCAAAGTTAACATTATCAGTAAATTGCAAATATGCTTCTTACACATCAATTTTTAATTATCCAAAATTTTAATAAAAATCTGTAACAATAACTTATTATAGCAAATTTTTTGAATATCCACAAGTAATTAATTAGCCAAATAAAAGAGCGAGTTTGCCAAGTTTTTTCTATAAGTTACATCCATGCGACATATGTATATGTAACATACACGTAACAGTTCGTTAATATCACATTTTTAATGCCAAATTTGTAACAAATACATTTTTAATGGAACTTGTTAACTTCAAATTCAGAATATAACACTAATTGATTTACTTTCAAAAACATCTCGACCCTCAAACGATATATTATAACAACCGAAATTCTAGAAATACACTCAACCCTTATATATCAATTGTGTCACAAAGACGTCATTTAACGTATCATGTAAAATATATTTTCAATTAACTCTAACAATTTTTTTATACAAGCTAAATTTGTAATTTTAATACTTAAACGTATCAAATTATTTGCAAAAAACCATCAAACCACTTTTAAAATCTAGTATAATGTCTTCGTTACTTGATGTTACATGAATGTAACGTACTAGTATTTCTGAATGGCTGTCAACTTTAAAAGTTATATTCATGCAATATAAATCTTATATACATGTAACTTACGTAATACATGTAATCTTACGTACATGTTCATTTATCACTTTTATAAAGCCGAATTTATAATACTTTAAATAACAATTATTAACGTAAAATAAAAAATTTGGCAGAATTTTAGAAGGTAGGTAGGTCACAATCATGTCACATGGATGTTATATGAATGTAACGATTAGAATTATCAATTCTTGAAACCAGTTAGCGCCATATCCTCGTAAATCGCGCGCCTTAGTTTCCCCTGGGGGTATTAAAACCATCCAAAACCGTGAATTATACACAATTTCGTGTGAAAGGATAAAGAAAAATAGAGAATTTCCTACTAAGCCTACGCAGAACTCGAAGATTACTCGAAATACAATCACATTTCCTTTAAATCTTACTGGATATGTACAGAGTTCATTCACTATGCTATTATTGTACCCTCGATTGTTACACTTGACAAAAAAAATAATATATACATTGATAGGATGGCATACATACATTCATACAAACGCTAAATTAGTTAATTTCAATGGAACAGAAGCGACTGCCCCATCTGGTTGGCAGCAGGATTGACGCCACCCATGCCCGGCATGGGGGCCATCATCGAGTGGTTCGCCGGCATTGGGCGCACACCCTGTAGAAAAAAAAACTTTTAATACGAAATTTATATAACATTAATTGTATGCTTAAGGTGAAAGGTGCATATTGACGTATTTGATTTTAATATACAGTGTGATCTTCCTAGCCTATGCCACTTTATGTATTCAAAACTGATTGGTGAATATTATTTTTTTAACTTCTAATATTTTATTGGATAGTTTAACGTTTCTATTAGTCGGATGGAAAAGTTGCACAAATCAATTTTGGAAAAGGTGAAAACGTTTAAGTTATTGAATTGTTTTTAATCGAAAATCAACTTACCAATACAGGCTGAGGGAACAACTGAGGTTGCATGGGGGCCGGCGTGATGCTATTGAAGGGCGAACTGCTCATCGACTGGTTCATGGGCTTGTATCCGGCCCCCGTCGTGGCTGATATGGGCTGTGGCGTCCAATTGCTGCCGGGTTTGGAGCCTCCCTTTGGTGAATTCCACTGAACACCCCTAGTATAACAGAAAACAACTCTACTTTTCAAAGAAAAATCACGTGCGTTAATTTTACATAAATATCAACTGTTTGGAAATGAAAATAAAAACGGTTTATTTCTCCTCCATCTCTAATACCCAAAAATATTTACGTTCGGCCGCCGAAACTAGAAAAGGGATTATCGTTCGCGCGCAAAAACGGGCCAAAAACTCTCAAACTAACCTCGAACTGAATTCGATCACTTACTTTACTGGCGGCGTCCTGTTGTTTATCGTAAGATTCTCGGCAAGCGAAGCAAGGCTCGACTCCAGGTCGCCCGTTAGCAGACCATTATTAGTTGCTTGTTGGTTGTTGTTGACGTTATTGCTTATGCTAGTTGATGTATGGTTCGGTTGTCCTGTAGCGTTCATCGGCTGCAATACTCCACCTAGCGCGTCAAAGTTGACCGCTACAATGAAGAGAAATGTATCAAAATGACAGTTCGTATTGTGGAATTCCCGAAATTCAATCGAGTTACATAACGGTGTTTATAAACTATCGCATAAGTTTAATTTAAAGGTACAGATCATTACCATATTATTCCCGCACATACAGGGTTGGGCTAAAGACTGGATCTCAATGTGAAGTTGAACACTCCTGACTGGACCTCGACTTGAACATATTAATATCGTTGATAGAGAATATCGTTTGAATGTTTCCCATGAAAAGTTGACACACCTCCTAGATATTGTTAGATTTTGTGACTTTTGTACATTTAAAAACTGATGAATGTCGTTGATGGGCAAACAGATTTAAATTAGCCACTTAATTCTATCAGAAATGAGGTAATTCTTTATTTAAATAAACCATCCTTGCACCTTTTTTCAGTCATTCCATATAGCTATTTCATCATACTCAGTAGGTCAATATAAACAGGGTGAACCAAAAGTAACTAACCCATTTTAATTGCTTCTACTGTTTTTATTATTTCTTAATGGTTACATTTTGTATCAGAATTGTAAAGAAAACTTACTTAGGAAATTCATAGGCATTTCACGAAAAATGTGGTGTACTTGAATATGTGATGGATGACTGAAATATCTTATATTTAGGGGATTTGTAACTCTGTATATTGTCACGAACGCCTCGAGCGATCCCGAACGCCGGGAATATTCGAAACCATCAAGAGCGTGTGGAGTTGACTTCCAGTGTGTTCTATACTAGAAGGTTCGCCAAAGTTCTTTATCTAGAAACGTCTGGAGAGACGTCCTACTGCCTATACAAGAATTGTGTCCAGCCAGGAGTTAGTTAAATCTGGACCGCAATAGTGAGCGATACGGTGCGAAGAAAGTGACATTGTGTAATATAGTGCGAAAGTTAGTTTATAAAGTTAAAGTAGAAAGAAAATTAGTTAGTTGGACTTGTAAATAGTTGAGTTGTAAATAAGTGTTCTAAATAAAGAACTTTCTAGTAAATTCGTTACAATATATTAATAATTAATACGGTCCTGTATGCACAAGCAACACTCTCACTGCTAGCTCACTTTTGGCTTTTAATTTAAATAAAATACTTATAATTTGTTAATCGACACCTTAAAATAGCATATTGCATCTTTTTCACAGATTAATAATCTGTCAGTTTTATAATTGTAATAGCATTTTCGGGTACTAAAGGCTGTAATCTAGAAGCATCAATTATTTGTACTTGAGGTGCACTTTGATTCTACTCTTATATTTTTTCTATAAGAAAACTTATTTAACTTTAATACGATACCTTTAAAGCAACGTATTAAGGGGGCACGTCAGTTTAGTTCGCTCAAAAATTAAATTTTTTTTCGCATATTTTCAACAAGGAATTTTTGAAAGGAAAGGACTTGAGAATATATTCCCAAAATGGTTTAATGGAATTCGCAAAAATGGCTTAGTTATGGCACTATTTGAAATTTTTTGAAATAAAACGCTGTCAACTTTGAGTGTTCGCCATTTAGTCACAAATTCGAAATTCCCCTGTCAAACGATGCACATGTCTCATACATTCTAAAACCCTGTATCAATTTTTGCTTTCAAACGAACCGTACGTTGCCAATCTCAGGAACCATGAGCATGGTCCAATCGGGAACGGCACAATTCACGGATTTGGGGGTGGGGGGGGAGTAATTTTTGGCTAGATAAAAAATTTGATTTAAAGATCAATGTGTACATTTTATGCACAACAAACGGTATATTCTTATCTTTATTAGTTGCTGGCATAAGAATTCTTAAAATTCATTAAAAAAACGGCGCTGAAAACTGACGTGGGGATGCCCCCTGAATTCTTAAATTAGGATTTTATTTTATCCTATAGTGCGGTGCCTAAACAATATTCAGCGTTTTGAATATTTCTAATTGACGTAATTTTGTGTACAAATTTTATGTGCCGCTTTATAGGCATAGTGGGCAGTACTACGCAATTCAATGTAACGCTGAGACAAAGACATGAAAAAAAAATGCAAACTTGTGTTAGGAAGAATTTTGAAGTTGATAACGCTGTGAATATACACGGTTCATAGGAATACGCTTTTATTTTAATAATAAACCTCCAAAAATAAAGATAAGACAGGTACAGATGAAAATTTATTTGCATTAATTCGTAAGGTTCTCATGCGGAATATTAACGAAATACATTTTCATTATATAAACAAAGTCTCTACAAAACCAAGTTGTATTGTGGTGAAGGAATTGTTTAGGAAATTGAAGAGAATTTCGTAATACATGTAAGAAAATAGATATTTTATCTAGAAGGAATATAGGTGAATGAACGCCATGATGTATTAAAAAATGGCAAGATTGCAATATCCACACAAGAGCATTATTGCTATTATTAATATAATTGAATACCTGCCCGGAAGAACGAATTTTGAGAATTGGCGTTCTCGGCGGAATGACGTTGTAAATGCTTATAGAAATGTAGTCACGCATTTAAACCGAGACAATATATTTTAAATGTGGAGGGGGTGACGAGGTAATTTTTGACTCTCAGTGGAAGAAGGTTGTAACTGTTGTATCATGGCGGAGCTCGAGCGTGTTGTTGTGACTGCACGTGGTACAAATTGGCTAAATAAAGGCAAAAAACGCAAAGTTAACTTAGTGCAATGGAAAGACAATCAAAGAATGATATTGAGCCAATCGGGAAATGCTTACATAAACCGAAAAGAACAAAACATACCCATCAAAGCAGAGCCTGAACCTCTAAGTGGAATAACGTTGTAAGTACCTATTTATTGTTTACACTCTTGCATCTATTGTAGGAAAGAATTTGTCGTTGCAACAGAGCTGGCTGTTCGCAGATTTCTTTTGATGAAAAAAGGAATTTATTTACCAAATTTTATAAGTTGACTCATTCTGAACAAAATGCTTTTTTGGCTCAGTCTTGTATTGAATTATGCGACATAAAGAGACACACAGCACCTGAGGATAGCCGTAGACACTGCACTTTTAAGTATTTTATTACATGCAGTAGCAATGAAAGGATACTTATCTGTCAGAAAATGTTGCGTTCTGTCTTTAGAGTAACACCCCGAAGAATTCAGGTGATTCAAGAAAAGCTGAAAAACAATGAAAGCACGGATGACAGGCGTGGTAAGCATCTGAACCGGCCGCATATAATTCAAGATAATATATTAGCCCTTATAAAGGATCATATAAAATCGTTTACGGTACAAGAAAGTCACTATAGTCGTTCCAATAATAGCAAATTATGCTTGTCATCAGATCTGAATGTCCAAGAAATGTTTAAACTGTTTCAGGAAGCTCATCCAACTATAAGGGTAAAATTCCATACTTATCGAGAAACTTTTAAGTCAGATTTTAATCTACGTTTTGGAGTACCTCGGTCAGATACGTGCGCAAAATGTGACTTATTTTATTGTTACTTAGTGACAGCAGTTCTGGTTAGGAAGAGATTTAGAAATCAAGTAAAAGACTGTAAGAGTTATCCAGGAGCAGATGTAGACAGCGACCACAACTTGGTAGTCATGAAAGCTAGATTAAAGTTCAAAAATCTGAAAACCCGGAAGGATAAGAAACGTATAAATGTAGACATATTGAGGGATCAAAATATGAAAGATAAGTTCCAGGAGAAAACAGATCAATTAATAAATAAAACGAGTAAGGACGAAATCAAGAACGCAGAAACTGAGTGGGAAGGTATCAAGAATAGTCTAGCTTCCGCGGCTACGGACGTTTTAGGACACGATAAAAGGGAAGCTAGGAAGCCCTGGATAACGGACGAAATCTTAAACTTAATGCAAAAGAGACGAGGCTACAAAAACAGACGAGACGAAGAAGGACTGAAAACTTATAAGTCAATAAATTGGGAAATCATTAGAAAATGTAGAAAAGCGAAACAACAATGGATAGAGGATAAATGCAAAGAAGTAGAAGATAAGTTGCAAGTAGGTAAGACCGATGAGGCTTACAAAATAATTAAGAGGAACTTCAGGGATATAGGAACAATAAGTAGAAACGTTAGGAGTCAATCGGGGGACATACTGATCGGAAGAGAAGAGAAAGCGGATAGATGGAAGCAGTACTTAGGAAATTTATACGAGGGTCAGGAATTAGGAGAGATATTAGAGGAAGAATCTAGCATCGATAGGGAAGATGTAGGAAAACCTATATTGAGAGAGGAATTTGAAATAGCACTAAGGGGGCTAAAGAATAATAGAGCGCCGGGTGTAGATAAAATACAGGCGGAAATTTTGAAATGTGCGGGACAGAAAATAGTAAATAGGATGTTTGAACTGGTAAAATACATATATGAAACGGGCGAGATGCCGGAGGATTATAAGAGGAACATTATCGTTACTATACCGAAAAAGAGAGGAGCCGACAAATGCGAGAACTTTAGAACGATTAGCCTAACTTCCCATGCGCCAAAAATCTTAACTAGAATAGTGCAGAAGAGGATGGAAAATAGAGCGGAGGAAATAGTAGGAGAAGACCAATTCGGGTTTAGGCGAAATAGGGGAACTCGCGAAGCTATTCTGGCGCTAAGAGTAATGTTAGAGAAAACAATAGAAAAAGGAAAGAATGCTTATATAGGATTTGTAGATTTAGAAAAAGCTTTTGATAACGTAAGATGGGAAAAAATGTTCGAGATACTAAAGAGCGCGGGAATGAAGTATAGAGATAGGAGAGTAGTACACAATCTATACAAAGAGCAAACTGCTGTTATAGAAGTAGAAGGGGAAAAAAGGGAAGTAGGTATTAGGAAAGGAGTAAGACAAGGATGTATGCTATCACCACTAATTTTTAATCTGTACATCGAAGAGGCGATTAATGTGGTAAAAGATAGAGTGGATTTCGGGATTAAAGTACAGAGACAGAAACTAAAAATGCTGAGATTCGCGGATGATATAGCAGTATTAGCATCTAGTAAGGAGGAATTAGAATCAGCATTGAACGAAATGGAGGCAGTGTTGACAGAGGAATACGGAATGAGGGTGAATAAAAACAAAACTAAAGTGTTAGTGTGCAGAGGGCGCGAGAGCAGAGCAAAAACGAAAGTACAAATTAATAATGAAAGATTGGAGGAAGTTAAAGTTTACTTCACTTATTTAGGAAGTAAAATAAATTGGGATGGAAGAAGCGATAAAGACATAAAACAAAGAATAGCGCAGGGTCGAGTAGCTTTTAACAAAAAGAAAGCACTTTTATGCTCGGAGGTAATAAACTTAGAAACAAGGAAGAGATTTTTGAAAACATATGTATGGAGCACGGCACTATACGGCTGCGAAACCTGGACGGTAGGGGAAGCAAGTAGGAAGAAATTAGAAGCTTTCGAGATGTGGTGTTACCGAAGAATGATGAAAATACCATGGACTGATAGGGTTAGAAACGAAGAAGTATTGGAGAAAGTCGGCGAGAAAAGAAGTATGTGGAAAAACTTAAAGAAGAGAAGAGATAGAATGGTAGGCCACTTGCTGAGACATGGGGGAATAGTCCGCGATATTTTGGAGGCAGAAATAGGAGTGAAGAAAGGCAGAGGTAGGCCTAGATTAGACTACTGCTCGCAAATAGTAAGGGATGTAGGTTGTAGCACAATTAGCGAAATGCGTAGATTAGCACAAGATAGGAGAAGCTGGAAGTTAGCGCGTCCAACCAGTCTTAGGACTGATGACCTAATGATGATGAGTGACAGCAGACACTGAAGAAGAAGCAACCAAAATCAGACAACAAAGCGAACTACGCCATCGAAAGTCTGAAAAAGCTTACAAAACCCTTGCTGATGACACAGAAAGGGCAAAAAATGATCCGAATTTAATAGTTTTATGCGTAGACCTTCAGCAGGTACTATTTTCTCCAATGTTGACACATAGCAATGTATTTTATCAACGCCAATTTTCTACGTATAATTTCTGTGTTCATAACAATGCTACAGGGGATGCAACGATGCATCTCTGGTATGAAAGTACTGCCAAACGAGGATCTGCCGAAATTGTATCCTGTATTTTATTATATGTTTTAGACAACTTCAAACGTTTAGAAAAAGGCTTTTCTAGATCGTTAATAATATGGTCAGATCGGTGCGTTGGACAAAATAATAACTTCAAGATGCTTACCCTGTTGCAACATTTAGTATTATGGAATTATTTTACACAAGTGGAGCAGAAATTTTTGTGTAGTGGCCACAGTTTCCTTCCATGTGATAGGAATTTTGCCCTTATAGAGAAGAGAAAGAAAACTGCTAAAATACTGCATCCTTTTGAATGGGTGCAACTTATAGTCGGTGCAAGGCCCTCACAATCTTTTTTTGTGAAACTTATGGAACAGCAACATTTTCGTGACATATCCATCTTAGAAAAAAATAACAGCCGACCTAAAAACTTTAAAATCACTGAAGCTATGTGGTTGCTCGTGAAACAAGATGATCTTAAGTCCGTTCATGTACGAGAAAGTCACTCTACTTTATCGCCATGGAGTGTTTATATTATTACAAAGAAGAAACTATCTACCACTGGCATTTCTGAGTTACCTTTACTGTACCAAAATATACTTCCTTTGAAAGCTGACAAGAAGGCAAACTTAAACGACATGGCTAGATACATAGATAATCAGGAAGCTAAAAATTTTTATTTAACCCTGCCTTGTGAAACAGCCTAATGACAGTATTACATAACAACTTTCGTTTAGTGTAACGTTAGTGTTTACTGATTATAAAAATAATACGTTTTTGTTTTCTATAATACGTTTTTGTTTTCTATAACATTTTCTTATGTTGACTCAGATTTAATTAAATACATGTTTGCAAGTATCTATGTATTATTTTTTATATGTTTAGTGTTTAGAGTAATCCTTTATAGTTCTAAAACAAATCATTTAAAAAAACATCTAGGCTGTGACATTTAATCTCAATAAAAACGTTGTAACTGCAGTAGTTATAACGTTCTTCCACAATTTTATATCCTAAAATCAACAATACTGTATCCCGTTTTAATTTTTGTGTAACTTTTTCTTCATCTAAAGCTGTAAATAGATGTACAATTTTTGATTATTCCATAAATGCATGAATTTCTTCAACATATCGACTAAAAAAGTTTATTATGTGTCTCCTGTAAATTTTCCATTTTGTCGATTACAACGTTCTTCCGGGCAGGCATTCAATTATTGGTTCGCATCCGTACGCGTCTTACATAGAGCTTCGTGGAGATGTGATGGAGGATGCGCCTTTCACAATCAACTGACAGAAAACTTACCATAAAAATTACCAGAAGACTTACCATGGAGAAAAGAAGAAATCGTAATCGTAACCATGTAGTAGTTCGATGGAACCATCGAACTACTACAAGCTAAATACCATACAGCTAATTTGGGCTGACATAAAAAAGGTATCACCGCAGAAAAGTGAGTCAAATGCACTTGCATCTACAGAAAAAGGAACAGCAGGTATGTAGGATGTCCAAACAAGAAATTGGTATTGATCCAGTTATCATGACTCCGAGTGACATTACAGTGATTGTTATTCTGAGAGTGGCAGTGTTTGGTGATAACGTAAATCCTTAATCCCTAACTTAATGTAAACTATAAAACTGGTATAAAATGATTTAAAACTATTTTAGAAAAATAGGTTTGTTATTTTTTAATACTTGGTACGTCTAACATGATACGCCTATATTATCGTGCGCCCCTCGTACACTTGAGGCATCTAACCCGTCACATGTTGCCTATAAAACACTATAAACTATTTAGGCACCGTACTATAGTATAAAATATTTTCAAAGATTCCTATGTTTTACTGTTTCCTTTATATTTTTTGCCTATACTTTACTCTCTATCTACTTTATTACTCTATATTCTTCTGGGATTTGTAAGTAGTTTTTGCTAAAGTAATTTGTTCCCAATCCACTAACTTCATTACGATCTATTGTCTCACAAAAATTTATCTCTAAGTTCGTAAACACCCTGTGTAACTATTCGCCATACATTTTATTTACATGTGGTCTTGAATTAAACGCTTAATAAAATGAGGCACAATCAAGAGTCAATGACACATAAATTATTACCTAGGTTGCTTAAAAAATAATGTAGTAATGATAATTTGTACCTTCTTAAACAGTATACTAAAATTTGGAATAAAATTAATCAAACTAAAATGAGATCAAACATTTTTTAGAGAAAATCATCGGACGCGTCGATTTGTATTTCCAACGCAACGCCTGCAGGGGTTGTCTTCAATTCCTGACTACAACCCCCTTAGCTTTAACAACCCCAATACCTAGTGCCAAATTCAACAAAGAAAAATGGAAATTTGTTTAACAAATAACTGAAATATAACAAATAAGTAATATAACTGAAATATTGAAATATAAACAAAACAAAAATCTTTACAACAGTTGTTCAAACTGGCCACTATTCTAAACTTTACAATAACCTCAACACTGGACAGCATTTACAGAAGAACTAATTGAGTCAAGGAATTTTCCGAAATTCGACACAAGAAATGTTTGAAAACAAAATATCACACGGGGCGGGGCGTCTTTATATTTAAAACGTTAAAGCTAAGGTGGTTAGGATTTGGCGGGTTGATGGTGAGGAGTTGAAAACAAGTAGTGCAGGTGCTGTTTTGAAAATTAAAATCGAGATATTCGCGGAGTTTCTCAAAAAAAAAACCTTCATTTTGATTTGAACAATTTTATTCCACACTTTAGGCAAATACTACATAAAAAACTGCTTGTAATGAACTGCAGGATCATGCTACATATTTAATAATTAAAATCAATAAAATGTTCCACCTTCTCAACGAAATACACTAAAAGCAGATATTTACGCTAGTCATGCAACCACCTACACAAACGTCCGGCAACAGAAAAAAATACACTAATAAAAACTGAAAAAATAATATGTGTCATGAAATGACACAGAAAACAACACTGAGGTTCACCTGAAAGTTGCTCTAGAACAAGTGTCACTACGGACAGTCCACCAGAGGACACAGACTTTGTCGTAACGTCGCTCGGGTAAGCTACGTCATTACATCTAGAATTATTGTCAAGGGTAAGGGTGGGACACGGGGATGAACCGAAAAAAAATAACTCGTCTAGAAAAACGGTACAGTAAAACAGAAATCAAACGTTTTTCGAAATCTCAGTCTGATCGATACCATTCGAGTCATGTCTGTCTGTAACGCTTTGTTTCTGAAAAAAATCGATCACTTTCAGGATGGGGGACTTTGTGGGGGAGTCCATGTCGAGGAGGGAGGGCGTCGTGTCCTCTACGAGGAAGGGGTTAAAGGAGGGCGTCACTTTGGCAGCTTGCGGAAAAATAGAAAGCGCAATTAATCAATTTGATAGTTAAGAGATAGGGGTGTCAAGCACTGACTGGTGTTAATATATATATATAGCAGGTATGTAAGTATGTAGAGTTAGCCGGAAATAAAGAATATCCTTTTAAGGACCATAAATTAGTGAATTAATGACATTACAAAATGTTCGAAATTAAGTGAAAAATGCCGAGAGAATTATCATTAAATATTTACAGCATTCTGAGTGCGACTTCGTGCAAAATGATGCCTGATCTATGTAAAAACCGCTTTTTAGCAGCACACGGAGCATACATTGTGTATTCATTTAATTGGCATTTTTGTCTAGGGTCAAAGAAGCAATATGTCATAGTGTTTCTGTCAAAATGGCGTTTTCTTTTCAAGAATCAACAGACTTAGTATAAATGTATGGTAAGCCACCATGATATTGACTTAATAATTATTCCTTATATAGGGTCTTTCAATAGGGACGCTCGAAATTTGTTAAGTTGTTGCGGCCACGCTGTTAAAGCAATATATGTCAAATTTATTGTGAATTATTCAGTAGTGTATGGCAATTCACCATGGAAGGTTACAGCGTTCAATAACCTGTGTAAATCATCAAAAATTTTATGTTCAAAATCAGTGCTCCGTTCGAGAATGTTCCGCGCATTACGTAATATTTATACTCACCACAACCGTCTCGCCGAGTCGACTATTCGACGTTTACTGGCCAAATTCGAGTCAACCGGTTTGATAAATAATCAGCCAACATCCCTACGTCACCGAAACGCAAGGTCTGCTGAAAACGTCGCTGCTGTGCGTGAGACTATACGGGGAAACCCGTGGTCAATTTCTCGTTGCTCACAAAACGTTGATCTTTCTGCGACTACAACTTGGCGAATTTGGGTCGGGACTTGGGTCTGCACCCGTATAAAATCCAAGTGACCCAGGAACTTAATGCAAACGACCATAGACAACGCCGTGTGTTCGCTGATTGTGCTCTGGAGCAGTTGGAAGTTGACCCAAATTTCGCCAAAAAAATCATCTTTAGCGACGAGCCCCTTTTTGGATAAAAGGATATGTGAAGAAGCACAATTGTGGGATTTGGGACGATACCAATCCACACGAGATACACCAGAACTAAAGGCATCCCGAGAAAGTCACTGTTTGGTGCGGATTTTGGTCTAGTGGAATTATCCGTCCGTACTTCTTCCAAAACGAAACTGGCATTACCATAACCGTTAACGGCGAGCGCTATAGATCTTTGATAAGCCTTCTTGTGGTCTAAACTGGATGATATGGATATCGACATGAGGTTCCAACAGGGCGGCGCTACGTGTCACACAGCGCCTGCCACGACGGACACTGCACGAGCGATTTGAGGCCATGATTATCTCGAGCAGTGGCGACATGAACTGGTCACCGAGATCGTGCGATTTAACGCCTTTACACTTCTTCCTTTGGGGCTATCTTAAATCGCAGGTCTATGCGAATAAACCGCAAACAATTGATGCCCTCAAAGTCAACATAACGAATGCCGTCTAGCAAATTCAGTCAAATATATGCGACAAAGTCATCGAAAATTGGCCCTCCCGAATACATTTCACGAAGCAAAGCCGCGGTGGACATTTGAACGACATTATATCCATCTTAATGCCATAAAATATTCTTTCAAATAAAAAAAAAATGAGTGGATACCTCACACACAATTTTTTCTATTTCCGTTTAAAAACCGATCGTCCTTATTGAAAGACCCTTTATATACCCCTCAAAATATCCTTTATTTTAGATCAATATTGTGTAGGCGCGGAAGAGTTGTCCAATATGTATATATACGAGTTGTTCCTGATTTTCGTCGGAATAGAATCTCGTTAATTTATTAGAAAATAGCAATTGAGACTACAAGTTTATTTTCTCTATAGGTAAAAAATCTTATGAATCACTTTGAAAAAAAGCTAATATACAGCGTTTCAGAAATAATCATACAAACTTAAAATTTGAATTCAGTACCTCAAAATAAAAAAGTCCTATAAAGAAATTAAGAAAATTTTGTTAGAGAATTAAGCCCTAAATTAGAAAGGGGTGACAGTGATGTTTTTGTACAGGTCTCCCACCGGTAAGAAGTGTTAAAACACATTTTTTACATTTTTTAACACTTTTAAACTCATGGCAAAACAGAACTTGTTACATTTTTCTCCTCAAAAATAAGTCCTGTAAAAAACATGTTGGATGGATTTGTTAAAGAACTCTGAATTAAAAAGAGGCGACAGTATTATTTTGGTACAGATCTTGTACTAGTAAGAAAAATGGTACACAAGAGTTTTATTTTACTCTTTTCAGCTCCAAAATAAAAAATTTAAATTTAAACTATTACTTTTGAAACACCCTGTATATGACGAACTTGTTTGTTAAACTGTGCTAAAGTATTCTTTTTGCACAAAGTAATCTGTAGGTCACTGCAAACGAAGTTTATAATTTGCAGAGGTGATTCCAGAGCTAAATAAAGGGTGGTCCAACCATAATGCACGATGTTAATTGTGAGTCACACCTTAACGTCAAGTTTTTTGCCCAACTTAATTTGACATTTCTTTGTTTCAGTGTTTGACAAATTCAACCATGGAGAGGTACACAATTGAGCAGCGCGTTAAGATTGTTGAAGCCTTTTACGAAAATGGGCGTTCAAATCAAAATGCATTTTGCACTTCGTGACTTTTTTGGTCAGCATAATCGACCAAATGTGTCCGCAATCGGGAGAATTGTGCGCAAATTTCAGCAAACCGGGTCTGTAGGAAATGTGAAAACACCTGTGCATGCTCGCCCAGTTCGTTCTGCGGAAAACATTGCTGTTGTTCGAGATAGTGTAGCAGAAGAGCCGTCAACCTCGACTCGTCGTCGTGCCCAACAATTGAACATCTTACGAACATCACTGATGCGAATTTTGAATAAAGATTTGAATTTACACGCTTACAAGGTTCAATTGACTCAAGAGCTGAAGTCTACTGACCATTTCAGGCGTCGTCCATACGCCGAATGGTTGGTTGAACAGACAGAACTGAATGGTGACTTTACAAAGAAAATCATCTTCAGCGACGAGGCACACGTTCACCTCAGTGGATTCGTTAACAAGCAGAATTGCCGCATTTGGGCAAATGAAAATCCACGAGTGATTGTTGAAAAGCCGATGCATCCACAAACAGTGACTGTTTGGTGCGGTTTATGGGCTGGCGGCGTCTTCGGGCCGTACTTCTTCGAAAATGAGGTCGGCCAAGCAGTTGCCGTGAATAGTGTTCGCTATCGCGAGATAATAACGGACTTCTTGTGGCCAGAAATTGAGGATATGAACCTGGACGATATGTGGTTCCAACAGGATGGTGCCACTTGTCACACAGCCAACGAAATGGCCGTGTTATCTCACGTCGTGGCGATGTTAATTGGCCGCCACGATCATGTGATTTGACACCGTTGGACTTCTTTCTTTGGGGATATTTAAAAGAAAAAGTGTACGTCAATAAGCCAAGAACAATTCAAGAGCTAAAGGATGAGATAATTCGGCACATTAACGACATTGAACCTCAATTATGTCTCAGAGTCATTGAAAATATGGACCCATCGGATAGAGGTATGCCACCGAAGCCGTGGCGAGCATTTGGCCGATATTTTGTTTCACACATAGATCCTTTCATGTCATAGATCCTTCTATCATAATAAAAAATATTAAGATAATTCTCTGAAAACTTTTTGTTTTATTTACAATTAACATCGTGCGTTTTGGTTGGACCACCTTTTATATATACACCCTGTATAGATATATACAGGGTATATTTAAAAGGATAACACCATCTATGAAAAGTTTATTTGTGGTCGATTTGTGTGTCCGACTTTTTAATGGTCGATTTCTATGATATACTTTACCACTAAATGAACTATTCAAAAATAATTCCATGATCTTTTACTGCAGTCAAAAATTTATTTTTACTAATGGTGTAGGTTCGGGATAATGTTCTCTAGAATATGTGTTTTTTTTTTTATATTTTTAGTTAAACGAAATATATTCAAGTACAGTTCAATTGTAAAAAAAATTTCGGATGATTTGGAAACCAAAGGAATAAAGAAAAAACTGTTGCAAGTCGAAAATATCTTCGCGATTTATTTTTAATAACTATATTCATTCCTACTAAAAATATACAATATACGATGAAATATGCGTCGTACATTGAATATTTCTTGTGACTGGCTATCTTTCTTGAACGGAATACATATTACTTTATTAGTCATTTGTTTTCCTCGCACACTGGTAAATAAAAGAATAATCTCCCAGCCATATCAATCTACTCGTTTTATTATTCAACTGTTTTTTCAATACACTTTGTTAACAAAAATAATTTTAACTTGTAATATAATTTCTAGATTTTTTTACACAAAGACGTTTACATTAAAAAACAATCGACCTATAACCTTCTTACGATAGTGTATACATTCAAGTGTATACTGTATATACAGAGTGTCCCGATTTGCAAAGGCCAATCTCAAATGATAGAACTTTTGAAAGTATTCAAAAGGCGCTACGAGTACATGGGCCGATAAATACTTCATTTCCAAGATGCAGGGCGCAGAAATTTTCTGAAGATCCGTAAATGAAAGGTATGTAACTTTTTATATTTTCGAAAGAAAATAATAAATGTGGACCACACTTTTTTCAGGGATGGGCAAAACCGCGATCTTCATAAGATGTTTACCCAGTTCTTTCATGTTTTCCATTAATTTATCGCCTGAACTTGAAAATGTGGTTTTTCTAGTTTAATGTTTTGTAAACACAAACTCATTTTGTGATTTTCACTAACACTAATACTATTATCAAGTATTAGCCAGTAACATACAAAAAAGCTGGGACAAAATTTTACAGAGGCCTCCCTACGAGACGACATAATTCGAGAACACCCTGTATATACTTTTCATCTCGACACATCACCTTGTATGATTTAATTCATACATAGTTTATATAAAACATCACAGCACATCAAATTTTTTTTTAATTATGTAAAAAAGTATCAAGATAAATACCGATATTTTTCTGTCAAACTATTTTACTGGATAAAATTAGAGGACCAATTTTATTCCAAATCACAGTTTTCTTCTAAAATAATTTATAATATTTAAAATTATAATACAGATTTCAAATTATAACATTTGGAAAATGAAGAAAATATTATTCTAATAATGAATTTTTAGTATACAGAATGACATAAAAAATTAGATATTTTACGTAGTTCAGTATTTAATTCAATAATAAATTTACAACAACGAAAATCCTGCACCTCAAAATACATACACCAAGCGTTACAGGAGATTTTGAATGGGGAATTACTGGGACGTGTTTGGAATTTCTGTACAAGTTTTCCATTTCAAACATAGAATGCATTTTAAAATATTTACAAACTCAAATTTCTATCTAGTTTCGAGTAATTATTCGCCGAATTTCAATATATCGTTCCTTATTTTACCGTGGCGACCAATTAAGGCGTAGAAAGCAAACAGTGGGGGTGTTTGTGCTGACAAAAAATTTTGTGCAACACTAGCATGCCAAGAAATGGAAGAAGCTCGGTTCACTCAGATGTTATCGACATCGATTAGTGGTTAAAGATTTAGGATAATACTTAAAAGGGGGAAAAATAAAAAACAAATCACCTACCTTTAGTCTCGGAGTTCCCGAAAACTGAGGCGAAGCTGTTCTCGGTGACGAAGGCCCCATTCGATATCACAGGATTCGCCACTGGGCTCACGGCTCCAAAACCTTACGACAAAAGTTTCGTGAACCACTATAGTTGATGGCAAGGAAGTAAAATATATTTACGAGAAAGCCCAAATAAGGGCGAAAAGAGACCGGGCGGCTCTCGTCGGCGTGCTCATTCACCGTTTCATTTGTCGGGATCGTCCATTTCGACAGACTATTATCCTACAAAACGATAGAAATGCTCGTCGAGTCGACACATCAGTCCGCGTTTTTTTTTTTAATATGATAATTCTGACACAAGAAAATTACCAGTCGTCGAGTATTCTCGGCCGTGAGCTCGACGAGGACCGCTCTGTCCATTTTATATTATAGAACATCATACACTGTACGCGAGAAAAGTATGAAAAAGTGAAAAATGAGTTTTTAAATAAATTTTTGGTATTTTTTTTTTAATTACCTTGTCATAAGAAACACTTCTTTGAAATTTCGTGCTATTCTTTTTTTAAATTAGACTTAACTGTTTAGTCTAAAAAAACATACTTCAAAATACATGTTAATTTTAAAGTTAAAAATGTTACCTATGTACTTTTTTTTAAGTAGTTTTAATATCAAGCAAAAAAAATAATTCACATCCGTAGAATCCGTATTAACGTCAACACCGTTTTTCAAAATTATACTGAGTTCAGTTTTAATCATCTCTCGACGATGCCAACTTTGTTGCCGAAACGCGCGTCGAGAAACGTGTGATCTTTCGTGTATTCATGGAAAGCTGGTTTCCTGTTTTTGTTGCGGCATCGAAAGTTCTTCACAAGTTTGTACTGAGTGTTTATTATCTTTGTCATTTTGTCATGAAGTAAATTTCCTTCTTTGAAATTTAAATTGTTTTAATTATTTGAAAAAAGTGTGTTATTAACTTATTTTAAACTACTGGACAATCACTTCATTTAAATCATCTAAAACCTCGATATCCACCACAGACAACCCTTACTGTCTCTACTAAGTCACCCTAAACATAAAATGCTATCGAATATCCAGCTACATTTCCAGATTTAACTCCTCTGGAATACTTTTAAGAAATTACATTACTGACAAATAAAGTCTATTTAATCAGGCCAAGATATACGAGTATATTT
The DNA here is from genome assembly GCA_037954035.1 of Rosalia funebris. NCBI lineage: Eukaryota > Metazoa > Arthropoda > Insecta > Coleoptera > Cerambycidae > Rosalia > Rosalia funebris. The sequence continues at coordinate 42,807,577 of JAZFAV010000015.1, forward strand.
TACAATAATTCAAAGAGAAATTACAGCAGAAGTAGCATTTACGCCGCAGGAAATCATCGAAGCTTTAGACGAATTAGACGAAATTAAATTCTGTTCGCAACAAAGATACTTGTATCTCATTTAATTTTTTTGTGTTATTGTTTTTCTTTGTGGTGTGAATTTGGATTTTAACCATTTTTTTTTTATCTTACAAGCGTAGAAATACAAGCGATAAATAATCAACTCGGTTTCCCTCCACGCGATAATTTATTAAAAATCATCTTACCATTTCCATTCGCCATCCAAATGTTGTTCTGCTGAGGCAGGAACGGCGACTGGTTGTTGACCACGGGCTGTGGCTGTGCGAAGGCGTCCGAGAAGGGATTTGACAGTTGCAGAAGGTCCTCGGAAGCCTTTGGGGGTGCCCGGTCAGTATCCAACGCGAATAAGTCCGCCGTGGGCGTGGATGTGTTCTGAGACGATATCGTGTTGGAGGAAGACGAATTGCTCAAGAAGGGGTTGTTGACTGTCGCCGAGGGCGATACTTTCGACTGCAATAAGTCAACAGGTAAAATTCGGTTGACAATCGAAGCATTATTGATTTATTATAGGGGTGCGATAGCATTATACCCCGATAGGCGGGGAAGGGGCGGGGACGTATAGGAATACCTAATTTCCGACTAAACTATGTTGAATAAAAAAAATACCCTGAACAACAGTTTTTGTTATAGTATGCTAGGTGATGTACGTTGATTTCCAACAGTTACCCCAATTTTTTTTAAATATGACGTCATTGTCAATTGTTTAAATGGGCGACCCTGTATATTTCTATGCAAACATTTTTTCGACAATTACAATCATAGGCAGTTTGATGGGCGTTCGATTAACAATGATAAAATAGCGAGAATTAAATTATTATTAATAATTTGAAAATGATATGAATTGCTTAATACAAAATATTGAGAATTTTAATATTCATTAAACAGGAAAATATTATAATGAATAATCAAATTGGCGACCTTCGCTATTTTAACAATATCCTAATCGATCCACGAGGGTTCTTAAAAACTTTTAAAATAACATGCTGGGATATTTCTATTCCAGAGATCTTCTTCAGCTATCCCAATTCGGTCTTCCAACTCTTCTAACGACTGCGACTAAGCTTTGGTCTTGTAGACAACCGATTTTAAGTAAACCCAAAGAAAATATTCTAAAGGACTTAAATATGGCAAGTTAGCATAATCCATTACTTCTCGACAAAACTACATACTTCTATCAGGATCATCTTCATTTAGTTGCTCTAAACTAAGGGGTCCTGGTCTTCAGTAATAGGATGGATAAAGAGCAGCAGTTCTGTTCAACCTAAACTCAATTATCTTAGACCTCGAGCGTCGGGATGGGTGCGCATTTAATTCTTTGCTATACAGTGCTATTCAAAAGTCCCCTCCCCCCCTCTTATCTTTGGAACGATTATACATAAACTAGTGAAATTTGGTAACTGAATATTAAGGGTTGTAAACTTCCCTACTAGTGATGATAGATTACGTATGCGTCAAAAATGACGTCACAAGGTCATTGTGACCAATAATTTTAAATGGAACCCTATGGCAAGCGACACCTCTTTTAAAAGGTATCGAAAAAACCTATTCAATGGTACTAATATTGTGTCTGTTTACGGCAGTTTTGACAACTGGCTTTCAAAAACCGCAAAGCTGTGATGAATTAAATCAGTTAATAATAAAATTGAAAATTCAAGCTCCGCCACTGGATAGTTGGATAGTAAATAATCTGACGTTTTTGCAAGTCTCCCCAATTTGATGTTTTTTTAGCTGTCAAAGTTTTTATACATTTAATAATTTGTGTATTGTTGATCGAACGTTTAACTGTTTTAGTACCTTGTGGTAATTTTAAAATATTTGTACATTCAATAATTTGTTAAACTGTTGTGAGCTGAACGTTTTAGTGCTTCAAGAAGAGAAATGGTACGTGTTTTAGGTGATAAAGTAGCAGCGATCCTAATACTTGGTGAAACTGGAGAAAATATTCATGCAGCAGAACGCATTTTTAATGAAAGGTTTCCCGATCGCCCAGTTTCGAGGACTTATTTGAGAGAGCTTCTTCGTAAGTTTAAAACAACGGGTAGTATTAATGATGCAAAACGATCTGGCAGACCACAAATTTCTGATGAGAAAAAAATTGATATACTGGCAGAAGTAATAGTAAATCCTACTTCTTCAACAACTCAAGTTGCATCAACCTGTGGAGTCAGTCAAAGTACAGTGCACAGGGTGTTGAAAAAAAAAAACAAATTTCACCCATACAAATTAAAAATGGTTCATCAACTCTCAGACGACGATCCAGACCGAAGACTGCAATTTTGTGAAAATATGGAGACTAAAATTAACCAACAGCCAGACTATGTCAAAACAATTTGTTTTAGTGACGAAAGTACTTTCTATCTAAATGGAAATGTAAATACACAAAACGTGAGATATTGGAGTGACGCAAATCCTCACATGTTTCGTGAAACACATACTCAGTATCCCGAGAAGGTCAATGTTTGGGCAGGTATACTGGGAAACCACATCGTTGGGCCTGTTTTTTTAAATACCAACTTAACCGGTGAGGTGTATCTGCAGATGTTGCAAAATGCAATAGAACCGTTAATCCTTGAAATTTTGGAAGATAATTAAGATGAATTCGACATTTTGGAAATAACATTCCAACAGGATGGTGCTCCTCCACACTATTACGGTGCAGTAAGACGGTATTTGGATGAAGAATATCCTGATAGATGGATTGGACGACGAGGTTCAATGGAATGGCCGCCTCGATCACCGGACCTCACACCTTTAGATTTTTTTCTGTGGGGGTATCTTAAATCGAAGGTTTACGCCACTCAGCCTGACAATATTGATGTTTTAAAACAACGTATTGTTACAGAATGTAGGGCTATTTCCGCAGACACATTTTAAAAAGTACGAGAAGAGTTTCGCAATAGGATGTTTTACTGTCAGGAAGTAGATGGAGCCCACTTCGAACAATTACTATAAGTAGGTACTGATTCTGGAATCTGTAATTAAAATTATTATCCAAGTTTACTGATTACTGATTTAATCCATCAAAACTACCATAAATACAAACAATATTAGTATCATTGAAGAGGTTTTTTCGATACCTTTTAAAAGAGGTATCGCTTGCCATAGGGTTCCATTTAAAATTATTGGTCACAATGACCTTGTGACGTCATTTTTGACGCATACGTCATCTATCACCACTAGTAGGGAAGTTTACAACCCTTAATATTCAGTTACCAAATTTCACTAGTTTATGTATAATCGTTAAAAAGATAAGAGGGGGGGGAGGGGATTTTTGAATAGCACTGTATGTATGTATCTACAAGGTGTCCTAAAATGATTACCGTCATACGTACCTCATTACCTAAATTCAGTTGCAATGGATCGTTTCACCGATGAGCAACATGCCATGTGTGTTAGAAGCTTTTACGCGAACCACCGTTCTCTCATAAAATTTCGTCATCTGTATCGAGCGCACTAGTCGATACTAGTGCCTTCACGACAGTAATCAAGCTCTTTCAGCAAGATTAATCAAACAGTGGGTCTCTGCCGAATCTCAAGAAGTGCCGAAAAACGTCGAGAATGTTCATGTAACAGTGACGCGCACACCTCACCGTTCTGTACAAAAACATGCAGCCGCCTTAAATCCGTTCTAAAGCCACGACATCTTGACAAAAGATTCGAACTTTCATCTTTACAAGATTTAACTTGTTCAAGCTTTGAAGGTTGAAGATTATCCAACTCGATCTGCTCTTGGGCAAGAATTATTCGAAAACTTTGAAAATTTTAGTAATATCCTATTCACCGACGAGGCATATGGATATGTAAATAAACAAAATTTCCGTTAATAGTCTATAGAAAACCCTCGAGAGAAGCACCAAAATCCCTTACATTCTCCCAAAATAACGGTATGTGCGGCAATTAATGCACCTTGGATAATTGGCCCTCACTTTTATGAAAATGCAAACGGTGCTGCACTTACCCTTACTTTTCTTCGGTATAGATATATGCTAGAGAATCTGTTAGCACCATAATTTAAAAATTTTGCTACATTTAATGAATTTAAGGATCTGGACACATGATTTCAGCAAGATGGGGCTACAACCCCATTTATCAATGGAATTATGGAATTTGCAAATTTATCAATGGAAGCCGTTAGATTAATATTCCCTGGAAAAGCGATGTCTATTTGGGGGGGAACATTAACTGGCCCTCAGAAGTCCCGTTTTAACACCAATCGATTCATTTCTTTGGGGATATTTGAAATCTAAAGTGCACACTAATGCTCCTAGGACTTTGCTTAAGTGTAAAACGAAAATATGCGAGAAAATTCAGAAAATTGAACCAGCATTATGTCGGCGAGTTATCGCAATTTTTGTCGCGCCCTGGGGAGGTCCAACGACGTGAAGAAAGACACCTTGGCGATGTTATTTTTCATACATAACTCTCCTTACATTTAAATAAAAAATTATGAATGTAAATATATTTTTAATACCAAATTTTATTCGCCCAAAAGGAAGAAAACATTCCTGGGGATGTTGGACAACCTCCTGGGTTAGATTTTAGGACAACCTCCTCCTTGCCAATCCGATTTGTTAATATTGTAATATAAAGTTCGTTTTCGTACAGATTTTGTGCTTCTTGCTGATTAAGAAGGACATAGGCCTTGTTGCATTAAGAGATTTAACAAAAACTTGTATGAAAATGTTATAATACATTAAAATGCAGTATTGTAACGGATTTCATTATGTATTAAGCTGATAAATATTTAATACTCTTTATTCCATTATTTTATTTAATATTCAAAAACTCGCATATCTACTAAACCCTGTAGTCGTACACCGACTACGGCCACCCATTAAATAAATGTCTATGAGGTTATATCTCGAAAAAATAAGGTAGCTCTTGGAAGTCAACGTACGCCACTGACTAGATTAAAACAGCCACAAAAGCTTTTACTAGTTTCTTGTTAATTCATTGATCCCACTTATGGTTTAGCTAAAAATCAGGTATTCCGATATATTTCCCTGTATACAAACCGAAACTTCAATAAAGAAACTATGACAGCCATCTACCTGTGAAGTAACAAAGCAACGCCGCGTATATCGGGCGTCAAAGCTGTCATTCACCGTTCGAGGTCTCTATTGAGCGCGAGTATGCACAAAAACTACAAGACGGTAAATATTTCAGGCATAAGGCGTCATTCTCTTGTTGAATTGAATACGTTTTCATTATGTATATATATATATATATATATATATATATATATATATATATATATATATATATATATATATATATATATATATATATATATATATATATATATATATATTCAATCCTGTTTATTTACTTGATTGAAATTCAGCGTTTACTTCCATCATGAATCATTCCTCATGTTTTTTACACATTATCACAAAAAATTACTTTACATATTTATTCTTAATTAATGAGATACAGTTTGAATCCCATTAATTAATAATATTTAATCAAGTATACTTGATTGTTTGTATTTCAAGCTGAATTATCGTGAATTTGTTTTGTCCTTTACAACTCACGTTATACACGTTGTTTACAATTTATAAATTTATCTTTAATGATAATGAGTTTATCGAAAAAAATAAGTTTTAGAAAGAAAATAAAACTTGATCACAAACAAAAACGTATCAAAGTGACCATAATTGCTCGATGCATGCTAAATATAATTTAGTATCATTCTTTACTTATTGACGTCACACGTTTACGTTTTAACTGTAGTTAATGCTACACAACAACATAGAGACAGACAAGACCCTAAGCATTAAATATCGATTGAAACAATAACTGTCAAAATTCTCTCAGAACTAACTGAGCATGACTTCAACTGCTTGTAATTAGTTAATGTCAAAAGTCTCTCTCTCTCTATTACACTTTTATTTAAGGTCTGCGACTGTTTAGACCAAAATATTCATCTATGGTATTCTTTGTGCAAAATACCCCCACAATTTCAGATTTTAACATATTTATAAATTAATTAAACCAGTGACACCAAAGAAGTAGTCTAAGAATAGCTTCTTTATCGCTTTTAAATAAATTTTAATAAGATAAATGTTTTTCAATGAAATTATTTAATCAAAATATATCGTCTGTCAAAAATAAATGGCCAACGCAAATTATTTTAATTATTACACAATTTCAATAATCAGCAATTTTGTTTCATTCTTCACGGCCTTCGTTTTGAAATTCTCACAAGACAGTGAAGGCGGATTTGTTGTTCTCCGAAACAATGTGAGATATAGATTTTCATTCAAAGTGGATTTAAAAATTTCAAAAATTGAGGGCTCTTCGAAAAAAGCGTTATTAAAATTTTCGCTAAGTATTAAAAGGGAATCACCCTGTATACGATATGGCTGGCAGTGTACCATAAAACCTAAATAGAACCACGGATTTTATAAAATGCCTTTTAACTGTTCATTTAAAAAGATGATTCAGTTTATTCTGCCCAATTCCGTTATGAAGACATTAATTAATTAATTAGTACGTCTTCTTGGAATATAACTAAAAATTTGGAATGATCTAAATTAAAATTTATAAAAGAAAAAAAAAAAGAAATGAGAACTCCGCAATGGCGTAGTGACTGTTCCCTTTATTGGAACATAGCATATCATGATAACTGCAACTATTGGTCAAGAGTATCAAGCAAATTCTCACTGAATTCAAGGATCGCCAACGTGAAAGTATAAAGCAAGTACAGCTTGTCAAGAATAGGAAAAAGTGTGAGATTCTCTATGTATGCCTAGAAGAGATAGTGGGGCAGCATTCGGAGAGAAAAGGATGCACTTTACGCGCGGCTAGATCGAACTCTATGTACAGGGTTATCCACATAACATTCTACCCCCCCCCCCCCTCCCCTCAACTGTTTTATTTTTTGAAACAGAAAAAAATGGTAAATAAAGGGTGGTCCAACCGTAATGCACGATGTTAATTGTGAGTCACACCTTAACGTCAAGTTTTTTGCCCAACTTAATTTGACATTTCTTTGTTTCAGTGTTTGACAAATTCAACCATGGAGAGGTACACAATTGAGCAGCGCGTTAAGATTGTTGAAGCCTTTTGCGAAAATGGGCGTTCAAATCAAAATGCATTTCGTGCACTTCGTGACTTTTTTGGTCAGCATAATCGACCAAATGTGTCCACAATCGGGAGAATTGTGCGCAAATTTCAACAAACCGGGTCTGTAGGAAATGTGAAAACACCTGTGCATGCTCGCCCAGTTCGTTCTGCGGAAAACATTGCTGTTGTTCGCGATTGTGTAGCAGAAGAGCCATCAACTCGTCGTCGTGCCCAACAACTGAACATCTCACGAACATCACTGATGCGAATTTTGAATAAAGATTTGAATTTACACGCTTACAAGGTTCAATTGACTCAAGAGCTGAAGTCTACTGACCATTTCAGGCGTCGTCCATACGCCGAATGGTTGGTTGAACAGACAGAAGTGAATGGTGACTTTACAAAGAAAATCATCTTCAGCGACGAGGCACACTTTCACCTCAGTGGATTCCTTAACAAGCAGAGTTGCCGCATTTGGGCAAATGAGAATCCACGAGTGATTGTTGAAAAACCCATGCATCCACAAAGAGTGACTGTTTGGTTCGGTTTATGGGCTGGCGGCGTCATCGGGCCGTACTTCTTCGAAAATGAGGTCGGCCAAGCAGTTACCGTGAATGGTGTTCGCTATCGCGAGATGATAACGGACTTCTTGTGGCCATAAATTGAGGATATGGACCTGGACGGTATGTGGTTCCAACAGGATGGTGTCACTTGCCACACAGCCAACGAAACAATGGCACTTTTGCGCGAGAAATTCAATGGCCGTGTTATCTCACGTCGTGGCGATGTTAATCGGCCGCCACGATCGTGTGATTTGACACCGCTGGACTTCTTTCTTTGGGGATATTTAAAAGAGATAGTGTACGTCAATAAGCCAAGAACAATTCAAGAGCTAAAGGATGAGATAATTCGGCACATTAACGACATTGAACCTCAATTATGTCTCAGAGTCATTGAAAATATGGACCATCGGATAGAGGTATGCCAACGAATCTGTGGCGAGCATTTGGCCGATATTTTGTTTCACACATAATTGTCATAGATCCTTCTATCATAATAAAAAATATTAAGATAATTTTCTAAAAACTTTTTGTTTTATTTACAATTAACATCGTGCGTTTTGGTTGGACCACCTTTTACGAAAGTTGTGGAAAATGTTACTGCGATCTCAGATATGTATTTAGAGAAACAATCGAATCTCGCGTTTCGAAGATATAGACCAAACTTCTGTCTTTTTAAATAGAACACCCTGTTTATTTTTCGATTTTTGAAATCTGCGTGCTTTTCCGACTACAACAATATATACATGTTATATCTTTGCTCTAGTAGTTTGCACAATATCGTCCTTTGAAATATGGAATATATCGTAGAATGTTATGTGGATAACCCTGTACATTCACATTACTCGATATTCACTCTCCAAAGGTCTCAATGCTACTGGGCTAGAACTATTTAAATGATGTTTTATTTCTTTGAAGAAAATTTAACGGCTGGTAGATATTTAGATTTTCTACGTTTCGACTCATTTAGTAGTTCATTTTTTATCCAAACAATGAGGATGAGGATGTTCGCCACCAAACACTTTGGTTTCAACAAGGAGCGAAGAGCCTCCTAATTTTGGTGTTGATGTTCAGTCGTTCCTTGACGATGCTTTGTCTGACAGATGAATAGAGCGACGAAGACTAACTGAATGGCCACCATGTTCACCTGATTTGCCTCTCCTGGATTTCTTATTGTGTGGTTCTCAAAACGGCGGAATTATTTTAATACGCAAAATAATTTTGAAGATCTAAAGTAACGAATTCCAAACGAAATGGTTGAAAGTGTTTACGCACGTGTCGATCAATATCAGATTATCAATGAAGAGAGAACATGTTGATCAACTTTATAAGTCCATCACATGTTAGAAGTAAACCGACAGTTTTCCGGCTTCAACGGTTGTGATACACGTAGAAAATAAAGGCTTCAAATTAAATTTAATAAAACCCTTGACGATTTACTTAATGGCTATTCGAATGTATATCATAGAACTTTTTTGCCGTGTTAAAAACACATTAAAGGGCCTAAAGACCTCAATCACCTTCATAATTAAACAAATCTTTAATTTAATTCTGTAGCTTGAATGGCTTTGAATGTGATGTAAAGTTACAATAAAAACTGCTTTTGGAAACAAAAACGAGAATTATTTTATGTAGACAGGTGGGTTGGCAGTGCTGCCCTCTCCCGCTAGGTACGTTTACTAGACGCTCCCTTGCTGAGTTGGCCAAGTATCGTCCATGTGAAACTATTGCAGAGGATAGTGACTTTTGTTTTAAGCCCGTCCCATCACTTTCGATGATTTTGCGATAGCAAACTTTCAGCAGCAACACGCCAACATCAACATGCGAAAGTGCGCGATACCATAATTTTGCATGATTTGATTGTCGCAGAATAGTCGACGAATTAGAGAAATAACTGGAATTTCCTGGAGTTTATGTCAAAGAATCCCCCTGAATCCACAAATCCTAACTGAAAATTGAAACATGAGACACGTCGCGGAAAAGTTTGTTCCACGACTGCTTTCCGATTACCAGAAAGGGAACCATCTAATAGAGTACCAGGAATTGAAAGAACAGGCACCGACTGACCCTGATTTTTTATGGACCTTAACAAGAGATGTATCTTGGTGTTAGGGCTATGACCCGGAAACAAAACAGCAGTCTAGGCAGTGGACGACATTGCCTAGAGCAAAAAAAAGAGACGGGAAGTGGAATCAAATGTGAAATCCATGTTGGTTTGTATTTCGTTCTCGCAGAATTTATTCCTCAGGGCAACACCGTGCACCAAAATTATTTATCTGAGAATGTTAAAGCCATTGCGTGAGACAGTGGAGAAAAAACAGCCTAAACTGTGGAGATCGGAAGACTAGTTTCTTCATAATGACAATGCACCTGCCTACACATCGTTGAAAATCCAACTAATTTTTGGAAAAACAAAAAGACGACAACGGTTTCGCAACCACCGTATTCGTCCGACCTAGTCCACTGCGAATTTTTCGTATTCCCAAGAATGAAGAAAAATCTGAAGGGTAATCGTTTGCAATACGTAGAAGTTAAGAAAAAATCGCTGAGGGTACTTAACAGCATTAGTTCAGAAGAATATAAAAAATATTCTAATTGAAATAAAAGAAATAATAATTGTCGTTTTTTTTTTTTTGGATACGCCCTCGTATTTATAATAAAACAGTTATTCATTCCCTACATTTAAATCTAACATATATAATAGCGAAATAAATACTGACGACGTGCAACTGACCTTGAACTGGTTCATTGCTGCCTCTTCCTCGGCCAGTATTTGCAGTTTTAGGTTTTCGTCTATACCGTTATCGAAACGGCCGTTCGCCACTACGCTGCCGAAGGCGTTACTCGTGGTGGACAGCGCCGACACGCCCGATTTAACGTTCTTCTGGTTGCTGTTGCTGAAACACCACAAAAAAAAAAGTTAAAATTAAGACAAATAAATAAGGTTAAATCATCTAAGTACGTGTTTCTTTCGCAAACAAGCCAAATTTGAATTTAAAAAAACTTTATATATGAGTTATGTAAGTCTAGAGTTTACATACAAAATATTGGGTAATGTACAGGGTGAGTAAAACTCGTGCGTTTTAAACCGTTCTCGATAATACGCAAAAGACAATAAATTTAATATAAAGGACAAATGAGGGACATCGATCTGGACCAAATGTTTTCGGATATCGCAGACGCTGTTGAAAACAAATTTACGAAATAGCTTAAAAGCTCTTTGACGATTGGCGGCAACAGAAAAAGGTATTAATTTCAGCAAATACACTAACTTATTTCTTGGGAAATGAAAATTTTCAAAAACGTTTTACTCTTTGTAGGCAATACTCAATGTTGAAACAAGTCCTGACTTATTTGGAGAGGTAGAAATCATGTTCGAACGGGTCTAATTCCCATTTACTTCCGATGTTTATGTATTAGTGAATACTGAATCATTATTTACTTATGGATTGTCATTTTTGTGTTATATTTCCATTTTATAAAATCGATAGTGGGTCAAATACTTTTATTTTATGATTCAAAGTTTTTCCGGTTTTTGCTCCTTCTTGGAATAATTTGTTACAAACAAACTGTCTGTCCACAATATGTCAGGATTAGAATTCGTATCTTATTATTATTTTTTAACTAATAAACCGTTTAACTATCCTCAGTTACACCAGGCTGTCCCGGAACTGCATATCGTGATTTCATCCTTGCTAGAAATCATCAGTGCAAACATACCGGACTATGCCTGGCGCTCTGAAAATATTAGACGAGTCTTATACCAAGCCAGCACCGCAATATATGTAGAAATTTGGCAAACGCCATCTGCCTGCTCCATGAAAAGTATTTTCCTTGGGTGACATCTTGTCGTATAGCAGCAAATGGCGCTTCTCAAATTCCTAACTGTGAACTTATTCACATTCTTTTTTTAAATCCTTCATCTTTATAATAAATAACGACAGAATTTTTAAAAATAAATTAATTGTTACTTTACTATTTTAGTTATTTTGTATGTGAATTGAATGTCCATAAAATGAGGGCGACATTTAAAATTGTAACTGACGTGTTTTTGTGTTTGTCTGAAAAATAAACAGACAAGAAATATGAATTTTATTCCGGCCTTTTGGATCACACTGTATAGTAGTTCCCTGTATGCATAAACACAAACTTGAGAATTCCCAACCATCAAACGTATTAATACTATTTACTATTCTTCCAGCTATCACATCGTTTTAATTGCTTCGACTGTGGTAAAAATTGCGACTTCGGTCCAGGCGCTAATAAACTACTTTGCGCCGCTCTCCCCCGCGCCTTAGATAACTTGTTACGTAAGCGACAAATGCACGCGTGCAATGCTTTAATGCGCGCTATTAGTAACATTTGCAATTATAATAAAAATTTGAAATAAAATTCTTTGTACATAGAAATTTTGCATTAAATGTAGGTCATTCATAACAAACACCGATTTAATAAGATACTGTGTTCATAGCATGCAATAAAACAGGAGATTTTATATGCACTGTACAATTTTAGATCACCTAGATAATACACGATCATGTTATTGTTTATATTTAAAAGAAAAAATAACAAACTAGACCCATATGAATGAAGAAATTGGTCACGATTAAATTGACGCCTGATATATTAAAAATTTTATTTGTTAAAGTTTAAAAGTCACTAACATCATTCTGAATCACTAGACAAAGTAACCTCAAATATCTCATTTAAATAAGTAACCCGTATAATTTATCGTTGCACTTTATTCCAATTTTAAAATTGTATTATGATTTATTATACATATATTTGAATATGTTTATTGTTACTGCTGAGTAGTCGTAAAATAAACAAACGAAGGAGAATATAAATGCATGCCGTACGCCTTTTTAGTTGTCGGCACAACTAAACCGTTTACAAGTCATTTAACTAACTCAATGATAAGAAATGATCGAGTTAATTGATGTTACTTACAAAGAAAACAGTTTTTCCTAATTTCACATTTTTGGAACTGGTAATTACGGCAACGTTTTTGACCGAGCCTTTGTCACTGAACTAATTCACAAACACTTTTCCTTGTTATAAAATTCAACAAATTAAAATATATGTTTTTTGATCAAACTTTTCGGATGCGTCAATTTTTATTTTCAAAACAACATACGGGGGGTTACTATGAAGAGAAAAACAAGATAGTGGTACGGCAAGAATCCCTATTATTGGATACAACAGACTTATTCGCGAAGATCACAAATAGCGAATGTTTGGAAGGAAATAATTGGCAATAGAATTTTGGAAGCATAGTTCTAGGAGGCATAGTTCTTGGCGAGGCTACAAAAACAGACGAGACGAGGAAGGACTGAAAACTTATAAGGCAATAAAGTGGGAAATCATTAGAAAATGTAGAAAAGCGAAAGAACAATGGATAGAGGATAAATGCAAAGAAGTAGAAGATAAGCTGCAAGTAGGTAAGACCGATGAGGTTTACAAAATAATTAAGAGGAACTTCAGGGATATAGGAACAATAAGTAGAAACGTTACGAGTCAATCGGGGGATATACTACTCGGAAGAGAGGAGAAAGCGGATAGATGGAAGCAGTACTTAGGAAATTTATACGAGGGTCAGGAATTAGGAGAGATATTAGAGGAAGAATCTAGCATCGATAGGGAAGATGTCGGAAAACCTATATTGAGAGAGGAATTTGAAATAGTACTAAGGGGGCTAAAGAACAATAGAGCGCCGGGTGTAGATAAAATACAGGCGGAAATTTTGAAATGTGCGGGACAGAAAGTAGTAAATAGGATGTTTGAACTGGTAAAATACATATACGAAACGGGCGAGATGCCGGAGGATTATAAGAGGAACATTATCGTTCTATACCGAAAAAGAGAGGAGCCGACAAATGCGAGAACTTTAGAACGATTAGCCTAACCTCCCATGCATCAAAAATCTTAACCAGAATAGTGCAGACAAGGATGGAAAATAGAGCGGAGGAAATACTAGGAGAAGACCAATTCGGGTTTAGGCGAAATAGGGGAACTCGCGAAGCTATTCTAGCGCTAAGAGTAATATTAGAGAAAACAATAGAAAAAGGAAAGAACGCTTATATAGGATTTGTAGATTTAGAAATTGTAGAGCTTTTGATAACGTAAGATGGGAAAAATGTTCGAGATATTAAAGAGCGCGGGAATGAAGTATAGAGATAGGAGAGTAGTACACAATCTATACAAAGAGCAAACTGCTGTTATAGAAGTAGAAGGGGAAAAAAGGGAAGTAGGTACTAGGAAAGGAGTAAGACAAGGATGTCACTATCACCACTAATTTTTAATCTGTACATCGAAGAGGCGATTAATGTGGTAAAAGATAGAGTGGATTTCGGGATTAAAGTACAGGGACAGAAACTAAAAATGCTAAGATTCGCGGATGATATAGCAGTATTCGCATCTAGTAAGGAGGAATCAGAATCAGCATTGAAGGAATACGGAATGAGGATGAATAAAAACAAAACTAAAGTGTTAGTGTGCAGAGGGCGCGAGAGCAGAGCAAAAACGAAAGTACAAATTAATAATGAAAGATTGGAGGAAGTTAAAGACTTCACTTATTTAGGAAGTAAAATAAATTGGGATGGAAGAAGCGATAAAGACATAAAACAAAGAATAGCGCAGGGTCGAGTAGCTTTTAACAAAAAGAAAGCACTTTTATGCTCGAGGGTAATAAACTTAGAAACAAGGAAGAGATTTTTGAAAACATATGTATGGAGCACGGCACTATACGGTTGCGAAACCTGGATGGTAGGGGAAGCAAGTAGGAAGAAATTAGAAGCTTTTGAGATGTGATGTTACCGAAAAATGATGAAAATACCATGGACTGATAGGGTTAGAAACTAAGAAGTATTGGAAAAAGTCGGCGAGAAAAGAAGTATGTGGAAAAACATAAAGAAGAGAAGTGATAGAATGATAGGCCATTTGCTGAGACATGGGGAAATAGTCCGCGATATTTTGGAGGCAGAAATAGGAGTTAAGAAAGGCAGAGGTAGACCTAGATTAGACTACTGCTCGCAAATAGTAAGGGATGTAGGTTGTAGCACAATTAGCGAAATGCGTAGGTTAGCACAAGATAGGAGAAGCTGGAGGTTAGCGTCCAACCAGTCTTAGTACTGATGACCTCATGATGATGAGTTCTTGGAGGCACATGTGATCATGTGCCTCAAATAAATTTTTCCCGGTTTTAAACATTTTGTTCCCATATGAAGCCGAAACCGATTTGGTCCATGAAAGTATTTGCTTCCAGCAAGATGATGCTCCTGCACATTACGCTGCAATGAAGATTTTTAAATAAAATTTTACCCAACAGATACATAGATAACTTAGATTGTAGCACAAGATTTTATCAATATTTTTAATTCAGCAACAAATCAAAACAAATCAGCTTTTTATTCATTAAGGTATAAGTATACAAATGTAATGTCAAGTCAAGCACAAAAATATAAGCTATTCACATTGTTACTTGTATAGGGTGTCTCGGTGGGAACTATGAGGTGTGAATTGCGCGCCATTTGTGTTCTGTCGAAGATCCATGCGTCTGCATGCCGCGATTAACAGTTCAATAACGAATAATTTGTGTGCAACTGGTTTATGAAAGTGAGCGATTATTTACATTACCATTAAGAAAAATTCGCATAAAATTAGGACAAAATGAAGCGCCTACAGTGTTGAAAGTTCGTAATTTAATCAAGAAATTTGAAGAGACGGGTTCTGTTATTGATAAGGCAACACCAATACGTTCTCGTCGTGGTCGATCAGACGAAAATATTGCTGCAGTGAGAAAAAGTCTGAATCTGTCAAGAGCCACCACGCATCGGATTTTAAAGAAAGATCTGCATCTGTCAGCATACAAAATTCAGTTGACACATTAATTACGAGTTACAGACCATTTACAACGTAGTAAATTTAATGGTAATTAAGTTAATTGGGTGTAAGAAAAGAAATGAAGTGATGTTCATTTTTGGATGCTCCCCTACGCTTTCTCTCACTGCAGCTATATCTTCATCTGACCGACACGACGAGAACATATTGGTGTTGAACAAGTTTCTTGATTAAGTTACGAAGTGTTAGCTCTGTAGGAACTTCATTTTGTCCTAAATTTGTGCGAACTTTTCTTAATGCAACTGTAAATGATCGTCTGCTTTCATAAAACAGTTGTACAGAAACTATTCGTTGTTAAAGTGGTAATCGCCGCACGTTGACGTCGTATGGTTTGTAGATGATAGTCGTTAAATATTGGTGCTCTATCTTTGTCAGAACACAAATAGCGCGCAAATTAAAATCCTATAGTTCCAATTGAGACACCCTATAGAAAGAACGAACCACGTTAATTAACATAGGATATTTAAATTCTGTAATATTAATGTTCAAATAAAATAAACAAATAAGATCCCAATTTCACTTATAGCCAGTTTCTTCCCCCAATTACACAACACACGCAGTCACGCATATCAAAATCGTGAAATATTATGAAACTTTTATCACAATATATTCCTGTAAACGAATAAATGCCTACCTTTGAGACTGAGAAGTACTCGTCGACGACTTCTTTCCCTCCAAATGATTCAGATGCTGTTCCAACGCATCGAGTAAACTACTGGGAGCCTTGGTTAAGTCCGGAATATCGCCCTTATCAATTCCGACATTCTAAAAAAGAACACCATATAACTTTAAGGTGAATTCAAATTCGCATGTACTTACTTCCGCCACTTTCAAAAACTCCGCTACCCTATCCATCCTTATCAGGAACTTCTTATAGATATCCAGAGCCTCTTTGCATTGTTTCTTGTTCATGTCGAAATATTTTTCTAAAAGACGCACGTTAATATGCGGGCAACGAGAAAAATGTCAACCTCTCACCTAGCAAGTTGATAATGCCATCATTATAACACGCGAACAGTCTGATTAGATCCCTGAATAATAACATAAAAGACATGTTTATGACGCCATTGGTAAGATCGTTGGCGGAACAGTCGAACTCCAGGAGGGCGTCCAGTTGGTTCTGGAGTACTGGCAACGTTTTGAGTAGCTTGTCGGAGTTCATCGTACGTAACATGCCGTCTTCTTTCCTACAGACAGAAAGCGTTATAAGGAAATTGATTAACGATGGGATTTGATCGATATATTTTTTTAAGGAATGCCTGTATTTTCGTAATTATTATTTATTTATTATTACCCTCTCTTAACTTTACAAAAATCGAAGGCGACGGTCCTGTACGAAAGGGCTTTTTCATTCAGATACCTCGCATATCTCCTGATAAAAGGAGACATATCGTAACCTAGAAGAGAAAACTATTTTAGATGAAATAATCGTGTATTTTTTCGTTTACAAAATCCAGCAAAAGAACAGAGACAAATAATGATTGCAGGTGATTCACGTCCCGTTATATCGTAAAAATAAATATTTACTTATAAGAAAAAATCTTATTTAGGTGGTTTAAACTACAGTTGACTACAGATACATAATAAGCATTAAAATTATTCACTAAAACCCTTCAAATATGCCGCGTTTCACCCTATCGGAGAGAGATGCAAAGTGTGGGACAGGGTTGGCTCTAGGTATTAAATACATTTTGGTGATAATCCATGTTGATTTATTCATCCATCGTTTCTTAAGTTTATAATATCATCTATATTATTTTTATAGTATTTAAAATATAAAAAAATATAAAACAAAAAATAGCGCAGCGTCGAGTAGCTTTTAACAAAAAGAAAGCACTTTTATGCTCGGAGGTAATAAACTTAGAAACAAGGAAGAGATTTTTGAAAACGTATGTATGGAGCATGGCACTATACGGTTGCGAAACCTGGACGGTAGGAGACGCAAATAGGAAGAAATTAGAAGCATTTGAGATGTGGTGTTACCGAAGAATAATGAAAATACCGTGGACTGATAGAGTTAGAAACGATGAAGTATTAAAGAAAGTCAGCGAGAAAAGAAGTATGTGGAAAAACATAAAGAAGAGAAGAGATAGAATGGTAGGCCACTTGCTGAGATATGGGGGAATAGTCCGCGATATTTTGGAGGCAGAAATAGGAGTGAAGAAAGGCAGAGGTAGGCCTAGATTAGACTACTGCTCGCAAATAGTAAGGGATGTAGGTTGTAGCACAATTAGCGAAATGCGTAGGTTAGCACAAGATAGGAGAAGCTGGAGGTTAGCGTCCAACCAGTCTCAGGACTGATGACCTCATGATGATGATGATTTAAGTAGTTAGTAAGCTACTTTACAACTTTTGCAATGTAATTATTATTTAAATTAACGCCAATTTTGTTATTGAATAACCATATTATCAATAACATGATCATTTTGTAACATTTCTCAGGAGAAATTAGGATACTACAATTAACAATTGCATAATTGAAATTACTTACGTATTTTATGTAAATTACCAAAAAAATATTCGATTGTCAATTTGGACCAGAAAACTCGAGTTATGTAACATTCTATTATTTCTATTTCATTTATTGAAGGTCATTTACACGACAATTGTGTGCATATCATCTTATTTCATTCAAATATTGATCGTAATTAAAGTCGATATGGTAGCCGAGTTGGTTAGAGTGCATTATGTGGCAAATGTGACTACTACTCATTATCGTAGTTTTGGTTCGATTCCAAGCTCCAGCACTAGCAATGTCGGTAGGAATGGGTGTTGTCCGCGTGAGTTTTCAATGTATGTGTATCCCCTGTACACATGTGTACAGGGGATACATGTGAATGGTATTCGGTACCCGAATACATGTGAATGTATTCGGGTACCTTCGGCTTTGAACTTCGGGAATTGTCTAATTTATGTGGTGTTTCTTTTTTTATTTCATAGTTTAATTTTTTTTCACTTTCTCTTAAAAACTTTACGAGTTATACACAAACACGAAAATTATTCCCAAATTATTATGAAACAGCACAAAAGCGGGCAGTAAAAATGATATTTCGAACATCGACATTTATCAAGGCCTCAAACTAATTTTTTAATGCAATTTTTGTATGAAAAATGGTACAATGTTTCATTCCTGTATTGTAACTTCCTTCGACTGTCATTAGTAGCTAATCTTGGTTCGATTTCAAGCGCCGGCACTGGTAATGTCGGTATGAATGGGTGTTATCCGTGTTTTTTCCATGTAATTATGCTCCATCCAGACAGATTCGACTTTGTATTTGGAGAATTTTCTAATTTATGTGTTTAGTTTTTTTTTTTTTATTATTATTAATGAATATAATGTTTACGTAATAATTTAAGGTGATATTTTTAATAATATAAACCTTAAATTAATTTTTGTATATTTAATATATTTGTGTTAAAGTCAACGTGAGTTTGTCTGGTTATTTGATATAAACTATGTGACCTACTTGAAAAGTTACCTTTCTACCTTTTAAATGCAAAGCTGTAACATTGACATAAATGAATAAATGTCACATTTTAATAGAATTTCTTATTAAAAAAAAAACAATACTTTAAATTTAGTAAGAATTAGTCAAACTATCTTGACATCCGTACCGTGTACGGCACTGATGAGAACTAATAAGTTCGAAACAGCTGTATGTCGTGCGGTTCTAATCCGGGACAAATGTCGAATCCTACCTGTGGCGGGTTTTATTTTTTGAAACCTTATCTGATCGTGCAGAAACACGAAAAAGGGGTCGAGGATCGCTTTTAGGTATAATTCAATGCCTGGCGGGGCTTTAGCCCAAGGAGTAGTTGTTTCCTATAGCGATTATGTAATAGCCTTGCTATTCGGGAACTACTTTGATAACAGCTTGACGGCTTGGTAGTTCCTTTCTCGATTTCCTACTTATATGTTACTGACCTAATCTAGTACATCCTTCTAATATGTATTTAAACAAAAAACATTATTTTATCCATAGTACTTTTTTCTATGAATTCGAAAAATATAACTTATTGGATTTTATGATTTTCAAATGAAATAAATAAATACGTTTTTTTTTGGGCAATAGGCCTTACCGACAACTTGATAGTGCCCCAATTCACAATGAAATCATAGCATATAATTAACCAGCCAGCCATTTCTCTCAGAGCATGACTAGAAGGAATATCTCATTCATGAAAAAGCCTTGCAGATCACCTGGCCTGACACCTATGGACTATTTTTACAGGGACTGCTACAAATAACATCTACAGAGCAATCCATAAAGATTTTGAAAACCGAATGAGGCAAGGATTAATTTTAAAGACAGCTGGATGAACGTCAACAAACCAGTCTGGTGGCCGGCACGTTTGCCTGATTTTACACCATTACATTAGATTTATTTTTGAAGCGCCTCAGTGCCATGTGAATCATATGTTGTAACGACGATAATTTGAAAATTCGTTATAAATAGTTTTACATTATCTTTAAATTATCTTCCAAGTTTATAGTTCTAGTTCTTCTTAGTTTGTTAAACGGCCGATAACTATTGACAATTTTCGTTGATTAATTGAGTGTCATATTTACAAATAATAATCGTCTTCTATGTGAAAAACAAATAATAAATCTCATCTTACAATTTATTTACGATTTAGAAAAAGCTTTTGATAACGTAAGATGGGAAAAAATGTTCGAGATACTAAAGAGCGTGGGAATGAAGTATAGAGATAGGAGAGTAGTACACAATCTATACAAAGAGCAAACTGCTGTTATAGAAGTAGAAGGGGAAAAAAGGGAAATAGGTATTAGGAAAGGAGTAAGACAAGAATGTACGCTATCACCACTAATTTTTAATCTGTACATCGAAGAGGCGATTAATGTGGTAAAAGATAGAGTGGATTTCGGGATTAAAGTACAGGGACAGAAACTAAAAATGCGAATTCGCGGATGATACAGCAGTATTAGCATCTAGTAAGGAGGAATTAGAATCAGCATTGAACGAAATGGAGGCAGTGTTGACAGAGGAATACGGAATGAGGGTGAATAAAAACAAAACTAAAGTGTTAGTGTGCAGAGGGCGCGAGAGCAGAGCAAAAACGAAAGTACAAATGAATAATGAAAGATTGGAGGAAGTTAAAGACTTCACTTATTTAGGAAGTAAAATAAATTGGGATGGAAGAAGCGATAAAGACATAAAACAAAGAATAGCGCAGGGTCGAGTAGCTTTTAACAAAAAGAAAGCACTTTTATGCTCGGGGGTAATAAACTTAGAAACAAGGAAGAGATTTTTGAAAACATATGTATGGAGCACGGCACTATACGGTTGCGAAACCTGGACGTTAGGGGAAACAAGTAGGAAGAAATTAGAAGCTTTTGAGATGTGGTGTTACCGAAGAATGATGAAAATACCATGGACTGATAGGGTTAGAAACGAAGAAGTATTGGAGAAAGTCGGCGAGAAAAGAAGTATGTGGAAAAACATAAAGAAGAGAAGAGATAGAATGGTAGGCCACTTGCTGAGACATGGGGGAATAGTCCGCGATATTTTGGAGACAGAAATAGGAGTGAAGAAAGGCAGAGGTAGGCCTAGACTAGACTACTGCTCGCAAATAGTAAGGGATGTAGGTTGTAGCACAATTAGCGAAATGCGTAGGTTAGCACAAGATAGGAGAAGCTGGAGGTTAGAGTCCAACCAGTCTTAGGACTGATGACCTCATGATGATGATCTTACAATTGTAATGAAATCAGTGTTCTCGGTACCTTTAAATAAAGCGTGTGTTTTAATTTAAATCGAGAAACATTAAACATAAGTCCTAATGGCGCCGGCGTTATGCTCTTGAGTGAGACATAGTGATATTTCCTATCGCCGTACGGTTCAGTGACTTTTCTGTAAACAAAATCACATTTCGCATTATCCAAATATTTTTCCCGGCATTTATCATCTCGTCTGTAAAGGCAACACGTATCCAGCGCTTTATTTATAGAACCTTGCGTCCCCGAATTTTTTTAAACAAATACCGGTGTTATCGTATGAATCACCTACAAGCATGTGAAATAAATTATCGACAAAATACCCAACAGAAATGTCCCAGTCTAGCTTTATATATGTACGTATGTATCCGTTTTTACATTGACGTAACAACTGTGTCGTTTAAATAAAAGATGTGACTAAATAATGTACAGTACCGAGACTCTGTAGGAAACACAACGACATGAACACAATAAAATGTCATGGCTCATAGCGTCGCATATGAATAATAAACACGTTACACACAAAGCATTCTCAATTAGCAAATGAAAGTTTTAAAAATGTTAGTAAATCGAGATTTTCTTCCACGTGTGCCAAGAGGGCCAGGGACATCGTCGTTAAATACGGGGTTACAGACATATGAAAAGCTCACATACGCTCGCGTGTGAGCTTTTCGTTCGGCCAAGAATTAACACAAGAATTTTTATTTTGATATTAACATAAACGAATTTATTCACCGCAATATAAAAATAATTAGTAATAGTTTTCCAGAAATATCGAAAAGGTATAAACTTGCGCCATTCGCCAACCAAGTTGACATCATCTTGGGTCGTGCCAACTTGATTCGCGAAACGAGCGTCGGGCGTATACTAGGTTTGACAATAAGATTGTAAGGTAATCATGTAAGGTATTATTAAACCCTTCACAGTGCCCCTTGGGCTGACATACATATTGTTAGACGATGCTGCCTCTATTTAACTGGAAGTAGTCTTCCGGAACGCTCCTCAGTATTCTGGCCACATGTCTTTGAGGACAATCGTCGCCCTTTTATTTCATTTTTAGCAAAAGCCAACACGCACAATGTGCTCAATCTGCGAATCAGGTGGTTGACTCAACATTGCGATTCTCTAGCAAAAAAGAAGCGAATTGTTAGTAGTACATCATGCGCTTGAAGCTGAAACTTTGTCGTGGTAAAGGAACCAATTTTTCGGCCAAAGTTCAGAGGGCTTTTTACGAACAGCATCGATCGTGTACCCTTGTCAGCATGTCTAAGTAACAATACTGACTGACTTTGTAGGCGCATGTAAAGGGTGGTCCAACCATAATGCACGATGTTAATTGTGAGTCACACCTTAACGTCAAGCTTTTTGCCCAACTTAATTTGACATTTCTGTTTCAGTGTTTGACAAATTCAACCATGGAGAGGTACACAATTGAGCAGCGCGTTAAGATTGTTGAAGCCTTTTACGAAAATGGGCGTTCAAATCAAAATGCATTTTGCACTTCGTGACTTTTTTGGTCAGCATAATCGACCAAATGTGTCCACAATCGGGAGAATTGTGCGCAAATTTCAACAAACCGGGTCTGCAGAAAATGTGAAAACACCTGTGCATGCTCGCCCAGTTCGTTCTGCGGAAAACATTGCTGTTGTTCGCGATAGTGTAGCAGAAGAGCCGTCAATCTCCACTCGTCGTCGTGCCCAACAATTAAACATCTCACGAATATCACTGATGCGAATTTTGAATAAAGATTTGAATTTACACGCTTACAAGGTTCAATTGACTCAAGAGCTGAAGCCTACTGACCATTTCAAGCGTCGTTAATACGCCGAATGGTTGGTTAAACAGACATAAGTGAATGGTGACTTTACAAAGAAAATCATCTTCAGCGACGAGGCACACTTTCACCTCAGTGGATTCGTTAACAAGCAGAATTGCCGCGTTTGGGTAAATGAGAATCCACGAGTGATTGTTGAAAAGCCGATGCATCCATAAAGAGTGAGTGTTTGGTGCGATTTATGGGCTGGCGGCGTCATCGGGTCGTACTTCTTCGAAAATGAGGTCAGCCAAGCAGTTACCGTGAATGGTGTTCGCTATCGCGAGATGATAACGGACTTCTTGTGGCCAGAAATTGAGGATATGGACCTGGACGATATGTGGTTCCAACAGGATGGTGCCACTTGCCACACAGCCAACGAAACAATGGCACTTTTGCGCGAGAAATTCAATGGCCGTGTTATCTCACGTCGTGGCGATGTTAATTGGCCGCCACGATCATGTGATTTGACACCGTTGGACTTCTTTCTTTGGGGATATTTAGTGTACGTATGTAAGAAAAAGTGTACGTCAATAAGCCAAGAACAATTCAAGAGCCAAAGGATGAGATAATTCGGCACATTAACGACATTGAACCTCAATTATGTCTCAGAGTCATTGAAAATATGGACCATCGGATAGTGGTATGCCACCGAAACCGTGGCGAGCATTTGGCCGATATTTTGTTTCACACATAATTGTCATAGATCCTTCTATCATAATAAAAAATGTTAAGATAATTCTCTGAAAACTTTTTGTTTTATTTACAATTAACATCGTGCGTTTTGGTTGGACCACCTTTTACTATTCATTTCATCGTTATTTGCCAAATAAAAACTCTCTTATCTTGCCAATAATCGGAACAGTCTACCTGAGCCTAGCCATAAAAACAAGCCACGGTATCTTTTGAGATTTTTTATTTAGCAAATAGCGATGAAATAAACTATAGCTCCACATACTCGTACGTTCATTGTTAGTCATGATGGTATTTGTATATGTTAGTTTTTAAGTCCTGTAAATATTTCAGTAGAAAATCTTGTATATTATCCTAGTACTCGGAATAAAGAGACATCTGCTTCTCAGGGGTAAAAATACGATTATCTCAGGCAATAAATTATGTTATTTATTGCAGCGGCCATATGACACTTGTAAAACCCCTGCAGATTAGGTCAATGGTTTGAGACAAGTATGGCGCCTAGTAATAACTGTACCACGCTATTGACTTTTGACGTAATTTTCAGAACAGTCAATTCTCGGCATTCGCTTCGAAATATGGTCGAATTATGACATCCGTGTTTTTTTTTTTTGGTCTTGGTACCTTTTGTTTTTCATTGCATGTCCTGACGTTTTGTTTTCTTGGTCGTATTGGAAACACCAATTCCATATCCAGTAATTATCGTGCCAAAAACATGTCCGGAACCATTATTGCAGAAATTTCTCTCATTTCTAAATTTTCGGTCAAACATTTTCTTACGGTTTCCCTGTTTAAATTCAACCCTTCTGCGCTACGACTAGTAGTAATGCAGAACTGCTGACTAGTCGTCGTACCTTTTCCATTTCCAGTCATTTTCCATTTTCGCAGATTCGATGAGTTATGGGACGTCCAGTATTTCCATTATCTGTCACATCTTTCTGTCTGTTTTTTAACCTTTCATGCCATTCAAACACTGCAGAGTTTTTCATAGCAGCCTACTTTGTCAGTCGATAACTTTCCGAAGTTCAGACACGGTCCGTGATCGATCCGAGATCGGTCCATGACCGCCACTTGTAAATAAGCGACATACAAGCGCTTCAACATGTTTTGGAAAAATTTTGTTGTTTTGTTTTCAGTCAAAATTAATTTTTTCCGAAAATTTTATTATGAGACCTCGTATAATCTTTCGGTGTTTGTTTCGATGGTGTAACTGAAAATTTACAGTGCATTTTTTCATGAAAATAATCATAGAATATACATAGCGGAACACAACAAAAATTCTTGTGTTCATTATTTGGCTTTTACTGATATTTCTAAAACTTTCTGGGTGCCGCAAACCAATAGCTACTTCTAAAAAGGGGTACCACACGGTAGATCTCTAAGAATATGGTGCAAAGCTAAACCCTACGTGTGTTAAGACCACTTACCCGCCCTAATACTTAGGATTCCTGATAAAATCAAAAGAAAAACAAACAGTATTAATTATTGTTTAGATATTTACAAATGACTTAACTAGATGTGATTACTGGTCATTAAGAGTTACTTAATAATACTAATGGTGTGATAATAACAGTTGTTCGGCCACTGGGAACGTGACCTAGTTAAATATAATTATCCCTGATTCTACAGGGTGATCTCGTCAAGTTAAATACTATGACTGTGAGATTAAACATAATGAAATTGTGGCGCAAAACAGGTAAATAAAATATTGTGGACTCGTATGATTTTTAAATACATTTTAAAATTATGTGAAAAATTGCTGACATGTAATGGAGGTGTAAATTTATTTTTAATATGCAAAAATTTTAACACACCGGAGAAGATATACATATATGTATCTGGATTAACTCAAAAATATATATACTACCCCGCAAGTAACTGTGTTGAATAATCATACAGCCTTATTTCACACCTTCTTTCCATGACGTCTCTACTTTATACAAGGTTGGTCAGAATTAGCGTATGAAAGCGACTATGCGCTACTTTTCACTAACCCTGTATTAGGCACAATCTCCCAAAATATAATTTAAACAACCATTGTAAACAGAAGTTTTAGGGGAATAAGAGGTGCACTTTTTAAAACACCATTTTAATATACAGAGTTCTTCGAAGTCTGTGATTAAATTTAGTCTTTTAAATATAACATCCTGTATGTTATTAAGTAAGACGTAAAGACATTGCTCTACTTCTGACTAACCCTGTACACGTATGTACAAAGATATTCGATGACATTAGTATCGATCGACTGAATCTAATGACACCCTGACGAGGATGTGATTGGACAATCTATACAAAATGATACGGTTTAAAGACAACGAGCGAAATATTTAGTTTACACGGGATTGAATCAATTTAGAAAAATCTTTGAAGATGGTGACATAAGAGGACACCGACAGGTACATTTTTTAATCAGAATTAAAACATCATTAGAAATACAAAATAAACAGTTTTAAAACCTTAAAATGGACTTTTCCGCGCGTACAACATCTCTATCTCGAAATTGAGTGGCCGTGAAAAAGTAAACCAACACATAAATGCAGAATATGTGTTTTAAGCGACATTTTTTATTTTTTTCAAATAGTCCACCATCGTGCTTTCTCATGACCCATGGACAGGGTGGGGTGTGTCCTGTCCTATCCAACTTAAAATCAATAGATGTCGTCTGGCAGACGTCCCTTATCAGAATCAGTCGAATCCCGATCGATCCGACACGATTTAACTGAGTGATCGTGCTATCAAAAAAAAATTCTTAAATAGTCCACCATTGTACTTTATCATGACCCATGTGCATGGTAGAGTGTGTTCTATCCACCTCAAAATCAATAGGTGTCCTCTGGGAAACGTCCCCAATCGGAATCAGTCAAAACCCGATCGATCCGACACGATTTAGTTGAGTTATCGTGCTAACAAGAACAAATGCCAATGACAACGACACACACACAGCACAACTTTTTTAAAACCCATTTTTTTTGCTATAGGCCGAAAAACGAAAAATAAATCCAAAAAAATGTTGTTTTTTTCAATTTTTCTTTACACGATTACATTACTTTTCCGCGTATACTGGAGTGCGGGCAAATAAAAGAACAGTAAATGCTTTATTTAATTCGACATGAATCTATAACGAGTTGACCTTTAAATAACCTTGAAATTTATTAAAAATGCACAATTATCGATGGATTTTCAAAATCGTTTAAAGAAAACATTTGTGTCTGAAACGTATCTCCGGAAAGTTTTGTATTACATACGTAACTAACTTATATAGAAAAACACAAATCTTAATAATAATTTTAATAATGACGCTATTAACTTCACCCGGTAACTAGGAAGATTTCTCCATCATAAATAACCTCCATTAGAATAACACCGAAAACCTGTTATGTCATAGCAGAGACAGCAGATGAATAAAACTGCTTTCTTACAGTTATTATTAAGTAACTCTTAAAAAGGTTAGTAAAACGCTTTCACAAGAATAACATATCGTCGAATCAATTAGCTTGATTAAAAAAAAACGTCGCTGTGCAAATGAACTGACTCTTGTGTCTAAGTGTTCGTATAATAAAATGACTAATAAACATCGATAATATCCTTACCTTGAACTCCGCTTTTGTCTAGGAAATTGCTCAATTGAAATGTGCTGTTGCTAGACGCCAAAAATTGCGTGAATCTCTGAAAAAGATAAATTCAGTTTTATTCTATGTATACGGCGCTAATTAAACAATACAGTACAAGGGCATAGTAATGTGTGAAATAAGACATGATCGTTTGATTGACCTTATTGACATCTTCACATCGCTCTATATCACGTATGTACATATGTGGCAAATGAAACGATTCCCAATATAGTAAAACAAATTGAAGTATCTTAAATTGCACCATTCTTTTTACATCCGGTTATTTACTATTATTTAGAAAATACTAAATAATAGTAAATAACCAGATATAACGTACTAATATTTAGAAAAATATTTTTAATATACACGACATTGCGTAGTTTGCTATACAAAATAGATTATAAGATGTAAAAAAGTGGTGGTTAAATAAAGTATATTATCTAAATATTCACCGCATGCGACAGACTGCATTTCAGATAGTCATTCCAGGTTCGGACTGGCTGTTGTCGCACAGCTAATAAAATGGGAATGGGTTTAACAGTTAATCAAAAACTAAGGGTGATGGCATCACTTATTCCTCCAGAGAGGACCTGCGTATTCATATTGATTTTCAATATTTATTTAAAAAAAAAGACGGAATATTATAAATATCTACAAATATGACAGTATCTGCAAGCCTTCATTTTACTGTTGCCAGCGAATCGTGAATCATCAAGGCAGCATGGTGCGACCTTGTTTTGAGAGAGGTCAGCAATATAATAACCAGGTGTGCATTTATTTATTTTTAGCAGTACTGCAAACCCCATCATTTTTTTTTTATTCTTTTGCGCCCGTTCATTCAGGTTACCTTGCAAATAATGTTGCAATTCTTATTTTAGTGTACCTGTAATAACTTGTTTAATATTCCATTAGTAGCGCATAAATACGTATTTTCAGAAGTGGCTATACAAGATAGATGGTATCGTAGTTTTTTCTGTCTATTTCTTCATCGTAAAATGTTGTGCTTGTTTTGAATCTGTTTAAAAAAAAATACGTCTTTTGAAATACTTTTTTAAGACAAACCTTAGGACAGACGCAGCTGTCTACATGAAAACGCCTGAGAAAATGCTTAAAAAATAGATACAACTATAGAAATTTACTATACGTCGCATAGTTTACAGACAGACCATACAGGCTGATTCAAATTAGATGCTCACCATTAGGATCTCGGAAACCGGAAGAGATAAAGAGTCGGTTAAACGGGGGCTTCTCGGTAGCTGACTTCGTAGCAGACGTACATTGTAAAAAATCAATAAACATTCATATCTGCACATCACACCCCCTTATAAATATAGTTTAATAGATAAACCTGTTAATAATTAAGTAATGGTTTTAATGTAATAAAACGTAGCAAAATAGTTAATTATAATATATCATTGATTTTGTATAAGAAAAAGCTCTACGAAGATTATGCAAAAATTCCAGGTCCGTATTTAAAATTTTGAAGTTGACGATAGTTCTGAGACGACGAAACGTCGCCAAATTAAATGGATGAAATAGATGTATAGAGCATCGAAAAGGGTCTCGGAAAAGAAAGTGTTCTCGGAGTTTTTATAACTTCAATAATAAGCCAGATATTCCGAAAAGTTAAAAATCCAACAATTGCATGTTTCTTCAATTTCTCAAAAACCAACAGGAGTATTTCGGATTTCTTTACACCATATAATTGAGCATTACGTTGCGCAACTTTGCCCCCATTTAACCGACTCTCTATCTCTTACGGTTTCCGAAATTCCAATGATGAGCATCCAATTTGAAACAACCTGTATAGGGCCATTCACGCAACTGGTTCTTAAAAGTTCTATTGCAAGCAAAATTATGAAAATTTGATGTTAGTAATTCATATTGTTTTTTTTTTAATTATTTTAATTTCAAGGTCTTTGGACTTATATGGTTATACCGGAAGTGTCCACCAACTTCTTATTTTAATGGAACACCGTGTATATTTTTGCATTGTTTTTATTCCTTTGCTAATTCTAGGTTGTCTTTATTAAGTATATTTAGTAGTTTCTGAAATATTTGCATTTATTAGTTAAAATAACGGTTGCAATGCAATTTTGAACTTTAATTATCCAACCAACAGAAGCAGTTGCGGCAAAAATAGTTTGATGTGTATTAACCCAAGCATAATACACTATGGAAATAAATAAACAGTTTTAAAACCTTAAAACGGACTTTTCCGCGCGTAGAACATCTTTATCTCGAAATTGAGTGGCCGAGCAAAAATAAACCAACACATAAATGCAGAATATATGTGTTTTATGCGACAGTTTTACTCAATTTTTCTCAAATAGTCCACCATCGTGCATCTCATGACCCATGGACAGGGTGGGGTGTGTCCTGTCCACATCAAAATCAATAGATGTCATCTGGTAGACAGACGTCCCTAATCAGAATCAGTCGAAACTCGAATCAGATTTAATCGAGAAACCGTGCTAACAAAAATAATTTCTCAAATAGTCCACCATTGTGCTTTCTCATGACCCATGAACATGGTAGAGTGTGTTCTATCCGCCTCAAAATAGGTGTCGTCTGGGAGACGTCCCCGATCAGAATCAGTCAAAACCCGATCGATCCGACACGATTTAGTTGAGTTATCCTGCTAACAAAAAAAATTCGCAAATAATCCACCATCGTGCATTCTCATGACCCATGGACAAGGTGGGGTGTGTCCTATCCACCTCAAAATCAATAGGTGTCGTCTGGGAGACGTCCCCGATCAGAATCAGTCAAAATCCGATCGATTCGACATGATTTAGTTGAGTTATCGTACTAACAAGAATAAATGCCGACAACAATGACAACGACACACACACACACACACACACACAAAATGGTTTAAAAACTTTTTTTTTGTTTTGGGCCGAAAAACGAAAAATAAACCCTAAAAAAAATTGTTTTTTACACGATTACATTACTTTTCCGCGTATAGTGGGGTGCCGAAAATAAAAAGTCTGGAACGCCTTAAAAATCTCGCAAAATATTTGTTATTTCCAAAAACGCTCGAGGAGGTTAAGGTCTTTTGGAATACTTTAATTCTATGTATGTATATTGGTGTACATTCGTAAGGTCAACGGTGTGCATTTTTTTAATGGCAACCTTTATTCCTTGTTAGATACAGTGCAAGTGCATATTTATTTTGTTATCCTGAAGTTAAAAAATCTTCCAGCTACCGTGGCGTAGAAGTCTACGCTTCTCAAGATCATTCGCCTATAGCACAATTTACTGTCAGTAAAATTATAGATAAATACTGAGAACATGGACATGTACGGGATTTTTCCAGAGCTGGTCAATAAGCAATCAATGCAGATAGACAACTTGACATTTTAGTAAGGTAAGTGCTCCAGAGTATTCTGGAGCACTCTGGAGACTGCCAGCTTACAGTTGATGAATCAATAGCAAATACAAATTTAAAGTTTCGTCTCGTCGCCGAAAATATTCACGAAAAACTTAAAAACTTCCCCTCACAATCTGTAGCAACGTTTTGAGGCACCTGGTTAGAAACACCAACCGATTACGTTAATTCTGAAGCAAGAAAACTTAATCGATACACTTAATCCAAAAAGGCGCTCTGTTTCACAGCTCAGCATACGTTCGCTGACCCAAACTGTTCCTGAAGACCTAAAGAACAAGAACACAAAGCAAACAGCCTTGATACGAATCAATATGAACTTAGCGGAACGACTTTGAAGAATGGAAAAATGCATAGGCTTATTATTTGCCGTTAATTAGTCGTTAATTAATCGTGAAAATGATAATTTAACTGTTTTTGATTTTTAAAAAATTTTGAGTGTTCTGTTAACTTCACATGAAGTTAGCGAATATATATAAAATATTTTTTTGTTAAAAGTGGGTATATAGGAATTTGCCACTTTTTAAGCGTAAACAAAATTGTATAAACGAAATTTGAAAAAAAAAATAGACAAAAAAATTATTTTTCAATATCAGTAAAATAACTCAAGACTGAAAGTAAAACGAAAGAAAATACATAAACACATACATAAATAAATACATAAAAAAATTGATAATTTACATCTCCACAAAAGACCTGAGGACGAATTAATTAAGGTTAATAACAGTTCTGCCAAAGTTACGGAGAACAAAATAAAAAAAATCCGAAAAAAATTGCAAAATTATCACGCCAAATTCGAAGACGATTAATTACGAGAACAATAAATTTCTGTAGGAAAACTGAGCTGTAAAAGCCATTTTCAAGCGAAATTCATGGTTGTTTTGTTAAATTTTCGGGAAAAAATTCACAAATCGTAATTGCAAAATGATCACGGCGAATTCGAAGAGGTCATAATTAATTAAAAAAACGCCAATGGTAATTTTCTGAACGAAAACTAACCCCCATAAGTCTTTTCCAAACGAGATTCTTGGCTGTTTTGCTAAGCTCACAGAAAAAAAATTAAAATCATAATAAAAAATTGGAAAATCATCACGGCGAATTTGGAAACGTCACGATTAATTAAGGGAATGGGAAATGTAAATTCTAGAATTTTTTTCCAGGAAATCAGCAGAACAACCTTTTACAGCTCAGTTTTCCTACAGAAAATTACCATTCTCGTTCTCGTCAATAATCGTGACGTCTTCAAATTTGCCGTGATAATTTAGCAATTTTTTATTTCGATTTTTGATTTCTTTCCTGGGAATTTAGCAGAACCACTAATCTCATTTTAAAATATCTTATGGGGGTCAGTTTCCATTCAAGAATTTACCGTTTGCCTTATTTTAATAAATCGTGGCGTCTTCGAATTCGCCGTGTCGCATTTTGCATTTTTTTTTCATATTTTTTTATTTTGTTCCCTGTAACTTAGCAGAACAGTTATTAACTTTAATTAATTCGTACTCAGGTCTTTTGTGGAGATGTAAATTATCAATTTTCTTTCTTGTTTATGTATTTTCTTTCGTTACTTCTAGTCTTGAGTTATTTTACTGATATTGAAAAATAATTTCTTTTGCCTTAATTTTTTTTCAGTAACTTATAAGTCAGAAATCGAGAAAGGAACCACCAAGCCGCCAAGCGGCTATCAAAGTAGTTCCCGAATAGCAAAGCTATTACATAATCGCTCTAGGAAACAACTACTCCTCGGGCTAAAGCCCCGGCAGGCATTGAATTATACCCAGAAGCGATCCTCGACCCCTTTCTCGTGTTTCTGCACGATCAGATAAGGTTTCAAAAAATAAAACCAGCTACAGGTAGGATTCGACATTTGTCCCGGATCGGAACCGAACGACATACAGCTGTTTCGAACTTGTTAGTTCTCATCAGTATGTCGCTGATATGTCGTTCGGTTCCGATCCGGGACAAATGTCGAATCCTACCTGTGGCTGGTTTTATTTTTTGAAACCTAAATTTTTTTTTCAAATTTCGTTTATACTATTTATTTACGGTTAAAAAGCGGCAAATACCTATATACGTACTTTTAACAAAAAAGTTTTTTAAAGATGTTCTGCTAACTTCATGTGCAGTTAGCAGAACACTCAACATTTTTTAAAAATAAAAACGGTTAAATTACCATTTCCCGATTAATTAACTGCTAGTTAACGGCAAATAATAAGCCTATGCATTTTGCGATTCTTCAAAGTTGTTTTTTGCTAAGTTTATACCGATTTGATACGAATTTGAAAATTCATTAAGAAACTGATATGTGTACTATTCATTTCGTCGCTATTTGCCAAATAAAAAACTCTCTTATCTTGCCGATAAACGGAACAATCTACCTGAACATAGCCATAAAAATAAGCCACGGTATGTTTGAGATTTTTTATTTGGCAAATAACGATGAAATAAACTATATGTCTCTCTTCGATTTCAACAAATAAAGAACCTTTCTTGTAATTCATATAAATAGCTTTTATATATTTTTATTGTAAAGGATACGACATGTAAATAAGAACGTCAATTCAGTATGGCAATAAACAATATATATTTTACAACTATGATTATTTTGGAAACCGACTTTGACATAAAAATCTTTCATCGAAATATTGCCTAATAAAAACAAACATATATTTTTATCGACTTTTTTATCGAACGTATTTTTTTTTTCGTCGTCGCGGTTAGCGGTTACTACGACAATTTGCGGTCATCAAACTCGTCCTTGAACAGTTTTTAGTGTATGAGTATAGTCAAAGTGTATATTCATATAACCATATGAAACTATTTAGGATACTAGAAATATAATGTTATTCATTACAAATGCCCTACTAATGGAATAAAGTACACCGTATTGTAAAAATTCATAATCTTCACCGATTGTCTAAAAATTATTTTCGGTTTACCATTAAAAACTTCAGCTTTATAATTTTTTTTTTATATATATATATATATATATATATATATATATATATATATATATATATATATATATATATATATAATTTATTGTTATTTTAAAAACGATTCTATGTTTACTTTTTTGTCTAAACGTCTGCAATAACAAATTGATTATACAGTGAACACATAAGAGTTGGAATAAATTCGATAAAACCTTTATCGGGCAAATAAGAAATAAATGTTCGGATATGCCAATTTGGTTTTTTAGTTTCATTTTTGGGTATATGTATATTTTTAACGCCATCACTGTTTGATGTCATCGACATTTTTTAAATAGCAACATTCTTATCTGATATACCACACCTACCTACTATTACTGCAGATAGTGGCGGCTCGTGATGAAATGAAGCGGGTGTTCTGCACAGGGCCGATCGTAGAGTATTGGCCGCCCGCGTGCAAATTTCAAACGTAAAGCAAAAAAATTGCGCCGCAGACGAAAATTTTGAAAATTTTCAAGGTCACGAGTTTTCCTGATACTTCAGAATTTTTATGTAAAATCCGTTTATACAAAAATATAGACTTTCACAAGAAACATTTTTGGAATTTAATACCTTTTTGAAGAACATTCATGTTTGCCGTCATATTCTTTGGTTAAGAGAAAAGGCTTGTAAGGTGAATTTTCTACTAGAGGGTCTATAACACTAAAATATTTTCCCAAAGAGTTTCAGCGTCACATTTTGTAGGTTTCAGGTATGTCCAAAAACGTTCAATCGGTTCACCATCGAGAATATATCTTCAAACTACCACTAACTGAGTAGATACATCTTTGTAGATACATCTGTTGTTTCGTCTGCCATAACTGCCAAAAATGAAGGTTTGTTAATTTCTTTAATTATTTCTTCAAGACATACTTTTAATATACAGTCTAAAAGATCATTTTGTATTTCTTTAGAGGTTCCTTTAAATACTGAAGCATTTTGTAGATGCTCGCTTAAAGTTACATCAAGCTCAGCAGAAAAATTTATCAAACCACGAAATATCCCCGGGTTCTGAGAGATTTGAGCTTCGTCATGCCCTCGCAGCGCCAGTTCAAAGGCCGCACAAAACTTTATGCAGTTTATAATTTTTGACAAAACGTATCTCTTTTTTGTCACATTATCATTATGCTTTTGCACATTTATCCAATAAGCTGAATCTAGCTGCGCTTTAATATTAGTTGTTCCTAATAAAGCTAATTCCATTGTATTATGTAGATGGCTTTTGGAGTTGTCGTGCTTTTTTATTTTTTCAGTTAAGTGCACCAAATCTGTCACCCCTACCTCCGTCCATGCTTTATCACCGCCAAAAAGTAAACAAGGAAAACAAAATAACGCATTTTCTTGTTGCACCCACAAATCCAGTTGTTCTTCGAATAAATGTCTCTATTAAATTGACGTTTATATGCTTTTCCGCGGCTAACACCTGCAGTCTCGATAACAATATCGGGCAATGGCCTACCATTGTTTTTTAAATCAATTTTTTCTTCATTTCAGAGTATTTAAAAAATCGCTTCACATGAACTAAATTATAAACTAAATCCATTGTTACTATCACAGTATATAAATATTAATAATTAGTACAATAAATCACTACACAAATTCACAAAACAGTTTTTAAAATCTCAAATTAACACGAAATACGAAATAGGTACGATTTACGCCCGCCCGAGGAGTAGGAAGGAGTAAACATTTACTAATGTTGCCTTAGCTGGAAAAAATACAGCTCACTGACCGTGTAAATTCGCGCATTTACGAGCGCCAAGTGTTGATTGTCGCGGGAGTTGAGGGGGAGGACGGGTGTGCCGAGCGGTGCTGAGAACTACCTCGTGTGGCCCAGTTCAATGTACCGCGACGCGCTCGCATAGAGACCCAAATAATTCATCTGGTCTACTACTCAATAGAGGACGGCGGGCAGAATGCGACTTTAACGCAATAATTTGGTTACCTGCACCAACTAACCAAATTATTTTATTAATAAATTTTAGTAATTATTATGTCGCGAATATATACAAATATCTAATTCTTTTGGCAGTTCTGCAGCACCTATACACCAGCCGCCCCTGGCTGCAGACTAATTTTTTTGGTAGTACCAGAAAATTTGCTACACCATACATAAAAAACGTGCCTTCTTAAACGGAAATATCAAAAAATAAGTGTTGTGTTGAGAAAAAATAAGATACGTAAACCAAAATAATCAAAATATGCGCGTTTAAAGTCTAGTATTTAAAACAGTTGAAATTGTTCCAATCTTTTTGCGTTTACTGTATGCAAGGCATTCATTCCGAAAAGTCAGAATATAAATTTTTCGTAGTATATCTTAATATAAATAATATTGTTGCATCATTAAGGCAAAAGTTTATGCACATTTTAAAACTCTAAAACCATTGAAAGATATATGTAAGAACTGTTTATTTAACTTGTATATAAATATGTATTTAATAAAACGACTATTAAATATACTTATATTTCGAAACAACTATACCTCCTGCTTTACACCATGATGGGTACTAAATTATAGAAAGTTATACACTGTGGTATGTACGGGATACATTTATTTTCTACTTAATTTATAATCATAAAAAATCCTGAAATTGGTATTTTTTTTATATTGTAAAATTATGTTATCTGTGCCAAATTTTATAAATAGTAAATAAAATGTTATACCATACTTTTTTCCTGACACAGTAACCTGCGAAAGTTATCAAAATTTATTAAAAAAAAAACAGGACACCATCTTGCCACGATCACCGAAAGATGTTTACAGGTTTCTTGACGCGCGTTTCCC
Organism: Rosalia funebris; assembly: GCA_037954035.1. Lineage (NCBI taxonomy): Eukaryota > Metazoa > Arthropoda > Insecta > Coleoptera > Cerambycidae > Rosalia > Rosalia funebris. The sequence goes on from JAZFAV010000015.1 coordinate 42,844,180, forward strand.
TCACTAAGTTGGCATAATCGGGAGATTATGCCGAATCTCTATACAGTTATTAAAACTTGGAGACAGGCCAAATTTCATAGATGAATTAAAAAACGTAATACGGCAAACAGTTAATCAAATCTCCTCGGAGACTATACTGTTGCTCTTCCAAACGAGGTATACTATAATATAGCATACGTCTTATTTTTCTGTTATCTTTAATTTGCAAAAAGAAATGAAAAAAGGCATGCGATAAAAAGAGGTTCAAATTTGTTTTTCTTGATGTGTCAAAAACATTTGATACTGTTGATCAACAACTTATGTGCGGAAAATTAACTTACTATGGATTTGATACAATTCCAACTTCATTTTTCTAAAACTACTATTAGGCTGGCTTCAAATAGTTAAAATAGATCGTGATGTATCCAATTGAAAATCCATTTTTCTGGAGTTCCACAAGGGTGAATATTGGGCCCTCTTTTGTTCATTGTTTATACGGCAAACATATTTTATATCCTAAAATACACCATGATTCGGGCAATGCAGATGACAATCAAATATTGCACCACTTCAATTACTGTAAGGTAGCTGAAGTTTTTAACTAAATTAATTAAAATTTTTAAAGAACTGTCATTTTCGAAAAAATATAATTTGAAATTATATTCTTAAAAATGTGCTGTTATCTTATTCCATCATAATAAAAAGAAAGGCATTTTGAAAGCCTTATTAACATACAGATTGAAGGTCAAAGTATCGATTTTACAAATTGTGCCAAAAATCTAGGTATTATGTTAGATGAAAAGATGATATTTTGTGCACACGTTAAAAACTAATCCAGAAATAATTATATTTGCGTAAAATTAGTATATTCAACTAGACAAATTTTAAACTTTAATATTAGGAAGCAATTTTGCGAAACTTTAGTATTACCCATTTGTAATTACTGTGATTTAGTTTATTTTCCATGTTTAGATCAAACCATAAAAGTCGGAGAAATCAGAGAATTCAAAATACATGTTATAGTTTTATATTTGGTATGAAGAAGTATGATCACATTTCTGACAAAATATAAATCCTCGGTTGGCTTAATATGAAGAATTTAGTAAAACAACTTTATTTAATTTTTTTATTTAAAGTATTTAATCTATCTGGCAGAAAAATTGCACTGAGACGGCCACTGTACAATGGTGATATTAAAAATAAACAGTTTTAAAACCTTAAAACGGACTTTTCCGCACGTAGAACATCTATATCCCGAAATTGAGTGGCCGAGAAAAAATAAATTAACACATAAATGCCGAATATGTATTTTATGCGACAGTTTAACTTTTTTCATTGGCGACTTCAGTGCCGTATCAATATGTTTGTGATCGAATGAATTTTTTTTTCTCATTCATTCGTATATGATACAGGCAGAATATATGTTTTTTTTTTCGTTCAATGCAAAATCGTCAAATTTTTCTCAAATAGTCCATCATCGTGCTTTCTCATGACCCATTGACAGGGTGGGGTGTGTCCTATCCACCTCAAAATCAATAGATGTCTGGTAGACTTCCCTAATCAGAATCAGTCGAAACCCGATCGCTCCGAGACGATTTAATTGACTGATCGTGTTAACAAAAAAAAAAATTCTCACATAGTCCACCATTGTGTTTTCTCATGACCCATGAACATGGTAGAGTGTGTTCTATCCAACTCAAAATCAATAGGTTTAAAATCAATTTTTTAAAAACCATTTTTTTTGTTTTTAGGCCGAAAAACGAAAAATAAACGCTAGAATAGATTTTTTTCCATTTTTCGTTACACGATTACATTACTTTTCTGCTCTGGTATAGTTAAGTGCGGAAAAGTAATAAAAATACCTTAAACATAAGTACTCAATACAATTAGACAAATACTTGCCGCCTTGACAATTTACGAAAAAAGTTAAGACCCTTATCTTAAATGGCTAGTAGTTTTTATGTACATTTATATCTTTTTTGTGTCATGTATATATGTATTGTATCTGTATCAATCTTATTAAGTATTATAGTAGAGAGCTCGCTAGGCGTAATTCCTCTTAAAAATGAAATGTGTGGGGGTTTTGAAAGTAAAAGCTGCCACTGGTCTTATTTAATAGTTCATAATTTATTATCGATCTGTGTGAAGTTGGCCAAAAATTGTCATGGGAAAAAGGGCGTTATTCAAAATTTTCGAGTTATTGACACTACGTGATTGTCACAGTTGACATAAACATTGTAGCGCAAGAATAATCCCAAAGTCTGTAGCCGTTGCTTCAAAAAAAATATTTAACAAACGAAAAAGCATTGACGCATATGGCGATTCAAAACTTTGAACGTCTATATCTCGGTTTGAGAACCTTTAAAAATTGTAATTCTTCGATGCATTTTGGTATTTATCAACCGATATCTCGAAAACGCGACCTTAAATCAAAAAACACTTCTCTTGCAATACTGTGAACTGAACTTTTGCTATTCCAAGGGTATGTCCTTTATAATTTTCTGACGTCGGATAGCTGAGAAATTTAATTAAACATAAAGCAAATCACAAATTTATTTTCGCACGGCAACCGACCGTCGATCACCCGCCCGTACGTTGCGCGTCCTGCACGCTGCAGTTGTCCACATTCTGGATAGTATTTATTTACAAAATATGGCCATAGTATCTTTTATGAAAGGGCTGTTTTATCAGTTCCAAATAGGCTCTTCTGTAGCAAAATGACTAAGATTTCGTGTCTGTGATTTGTTTTTAGTTTATAGTAAAGTACCTACATACATATTTCCAGATAGTGCCCAGGTAAGTCCATTGTTGAAAACTTATGAATGATATTAAAAACAACATAACAGACATCGTTTGAATACAGCCTGCCATAAAGAAAACTGAAAATGGAATTGTTCATTTGGCATAAGTCTTGTTATTGCAGTTATATTAGCAAAAAAAGTATTGAGCTTTTACGTCGCAAATCAGAAATTATGCATACGGAAGAATCGAACATTTCTGAAATCGGACCTTCGGTAACACTAAGAAAAGAAAAATTTCGTATAAAGAAGTGCGTATTTTGTCAAAAAAGGCGTAATCAAAAATTATCGCAAGTGGTAACTATGAAATATTGAAACCAAGATAAAAATAATAGCCCAAAATGATAGCTCCATTATGAAACGTATCGGCGAAAATGATTTGATTGCCATGCAAGTAAAATATTATGCGATGTTTTTTAAAGTTTTGGAGGGTATTAAAAAAAGTAGGAATCCCAAGTACCTTCTAAAGTGGAAGGCGAATATGTAGATCCTGTAGAAGCATTGCTCTTATCAAGAATTAATTGCTGGATTTGAAAAAAGGAACGGATTTTCTGTTATATTCTGTTATTCGTCTATATATGCTAGATATACAGATCTTGGAGGAATATTATCTAAAAGACAGTTAATCGAAAAAGTAAAAGGCGCATTTTGGTGATGACATTCAGATCATCAAATCTAAAAAAGCTAACAGATCAGACATTATTATGTCCTCGAAATTTTCATCAAAAGATGAAATTTTACATTCATTTATGGAAATTTCGAAGAAGATACTAATCCACCACAAATATTTACGGGATCGTCGGAATATTCTGTTCTGTATAGTGTTATTAACAATATTAAGCTGGATATGAACAAAATTCCCGATTTTGACAATTTAAAAAATTTGGACTTAAACGGCTATCGAAAATATATTCCTTTAGTGTGGCTTATCACTCTTGTAATTTCTTCGGAAAATCATCAAGCTACTGAAATACAAATTTTGTCTTTTTGCCAATACATAATATTTGCATAAATCTACTAACGTTTCATGCTTTTACCGGATGCGATACAAGTCAATTTGCCGGCTTAGGCAAAAATACATTGTTGGAAAATCTATTTAAATTCTCACTACCTGCTACATGATTTGGGCGTAACATTTAATGACAAAACCTTTACAAATGTTCACCGTTTTACTCTGCAACTCTATACGAATAACAAAAACATCGCTTCTATCGATTACCTTCGTGGCCTATTGGCTATTTCGAAAACAGTAGACAAATTACCGCCTTCAGAAGATAGTTTACGACAACATTGTTTACGAGCACACTATCAGACCCACATTTGGCTTAATACTTTAACAACGAAGCCAGTTTTTTTTTAACTACTGTGACTATGATTGGAAACTTGAAAATTCGAATGTATTTCCTGTTTTACAAACTCTTCCGTCAATACCAACAGATTTGACAATTTTGACATCTTGTGCATGTAAGAAAGGTACTCTCACTTAAATTTTATTTTAAGACCAAATTACACACACCTGGCGTCTTTTCAGATTGCCGAGCACAATGGTGTACTTGCAGAAAGAATGGTATTTCTTGCACAGGATCATGTACGTGTTTGGGACAAAAATCCTGCCACAATGTAAAAACACCGGTAATGCCTTCTGTTTCCACAGATCTTATATACGATGATGGCGAACCCGAATCTGACGACGAGTAAATTTTGCCATTTAATTTATTAGGTATTGATTGAAATTCTTTTTTTTCCCTCATCCTCTTTGGTATTTATTATTTATATGTTTATTTAAGAATACGTCAATAAGGGATCATGAAATAGTTAAGAATTCTTTATAAAAATATTTATTCATGGTGTGAAATGGCTGCTATGTTCCGATGTACATTTAACGTACGTACATAATTTAAGTTGTTACTATCTGTACGATGAATACTATGCTAATGATTTTTATAATATTCATCATAATGTGACTTATATGGTTCTATAATTCATGTAAAGTGATTTTGTTGTTAACAAAATGAAAGATGCAAAGAAACAGCGTTAAATGCAAGTTAAACTAAACTATTTCTCTCCGAAAAATGTGGACAAATGCAGCGCGCGGGACGCGCAACGTACGGGTGGGTCATCGACGGTCGGCTGTCGTAGCGAAAATAAATCTGCGATTTACTTTACATTTAATTAAATTTCTCAGGTATCCGACGTCAGAAAATTATAAAGGACATATAGTTGGAATCGCAAAGGTTCAGTTCACAGTATTGAAAGAGAGGTATTTTTTGATTTAAGGCCGCGTTTTCGAGATATCGGTTGATGAATACCAAAATGCATAGAAAAATTACAATTTTTAAAGGTTCCCAAACCGAGATATAGACGTTCAAAGTTTTGAATCGCCATATGCGTCAATGCTGTTTCGTTTGTTAAATATTTTTTTTTGAAGCAATGGCTACAGACTTTGGGATTATTTTTGCGTTACAATATTTATGTCAACTGTGACAATCATGTAGTGTCAATAACTCGAAAACTTTGAATAACGCCCTTTTTCCCATGACAATTTTCGGCCAACTTCACACAAACAGATAATAAATTATGAACTATTAAATAAGATCAGTGGCAGCTTTTACGTTCAAACCCCCACGGGGTGACACATTTTCGGCGACGGAGCTCTCTACTATTAGTGTAATTCATTTCAATAAATTTTCAGCTGACGCCGCATCGATTAATTAATCAAGTAGCATACAACGTCTGTATTAGATGCTCAGTAGAAGTACTGGTATTGGTAAATTGTTGTGATTGGAGTTAACCATTTATGTTAATTGTTCATTTTAGGGTTAAGTATAAGAATGTAGGATGCAAGGGTAAGTGTAGTACGGCTAAACTTCGCCCTTTGAATTAGGACAAGGATTGTTGTATTTTTCTGACTCTTAATTCAATAAAGATATATATTATTATCATCATTATAATCAGAGATATGACGTCAACAAGACGGTGTTCCAAAAAGGCTCAAATTTAGTGTACAATAATTTTAAGGACAAATTCCAAGACATAGGATTTCACCTATTTATCTATATTTATTAGATATTTTACAAAGAATGATCCATAAAAATTAAACTTAACAAACATGTGATGTCAAAAAACATGGCAGATGTTAAATATGAATTTAAAATTGCTATATATATATATATATATATATATATATATATATATATATATATATATATATATATATATATATACATATGATAATGATAACCTTGTATGTGACCATAGATCACCCTTATTTTTTTCTAAAAAGAGCACAGGAAAGTTTCTGCAGCTTCTTATAAGCTCTTCTGTTATTGAATAGAGCATGAAATATGAATACATATTCATATTTCAAATAAAAGAACTACGACTAAATTAGGCGAGTTTGATTCGCCCTAAAGATGATAAGTCAAAGTATCGAAACCATAGTACAGGTTCAATAATGTGTTCACCATTCATTTTTAATTAATTTCTACTTACTTCGTTCCCGTAACACATCATGTGGTGTACAGTAACCAGGGCCTTATATACAACAACCCAATTCGTGTTCTGAGACCTTTCTATGAGTAAATTTGCTAGTTGTGGAATCGATACATTGGGCTCGTTTGTGCAATGGACTAAATCTGAAACAAGAGAGAAGTGGATTAGTTTTCTATTATATTAAAGCCGCATCAAAAGCTTTTCAAAATAACTTCACTAAGTAATAATCGATTGATCTATGTATATTTGATGGGGTTTGATGAACAAGGCAATTTATATTTGTAAATGTTGTTTTAATAACTTCGTATAGAAACATAGATACTATTGAAAAAAAAATAAAACCTAAAAGCCATACATTTAAAAATTGACATTAAATTGGATGGAGATATGCTTGGATAGAACATTAATAATGTAAGAAAATTAAGTATAAAAGTATAACAAACACTAAACAATATACAATGTATGTATACAATATACAATGGAGCTTCTTATACCTATGTTAAAAACCAAATTTATTGAAAATACAAGAATAAAAGTATAAAAGAAAAAAAACAGAAAAACAGAAAGGAAAATTAATTACGAACAAATATCGAAACAGCCTGGTCTTACCCGGTTAAAGATCAAATTAAAAATATCATTGTCAGTAAAATATTCATTATAATTGTTTTGCATTAAATAAATGCAAAAACAAGGCTCTAAGTTTACATTATGAGCAAAATTTTTAGTGATAAAGATTATTGTTAATTTTATTATTAAATATTTTGTGAATAAGCACATATAGGCTTAATAGTTCTACGGCAATATTACTTCAAAATTTTACAAAGCGTTAGTTATGGCATCTTTGTTAACGCGCATAAATGAGATTTGTATTAAATTTACAATTAAGAGAGTTAACAACTTTTATTTGATTTTTTTCTGATATTTCTGCATATTTAATATGAATAGGATTCAAAATTACTGAAGCATATTCAAGATGACTGCGAGCCAAGTAAATATGTACTAGGCACAAAAATTAAGGGATATAAAAAAATCCTTAAATTTTAGGTGATTTTCAAAGGGCTGTAACTTGGAGAAAAATAGTCGCAGAGCAATTTCAAAATAAGCATATTGATGCTCCAAGTTTCTAGTTGTCAGGTTTTTAGTTCAATATTTTTTATCATCAGCAGTTTTTGAGTAATCATAAGAAAACCATGGGGAAAAAAATTTCCAAATTTTTGCTTGCATTTCAAGAGGTTCACGAACTTCAATAAATTTTTTGTGGTGGATTTGTGTGTGGATTTTATCCTCTTTAATTTGAGTGGTCTAAAAGCCTTGTACGATGATTTTTCGCTGAGTTATCGTCGTTCAAAGTAAAAGAAATCATTATTTCCCGGGTAATTAATTACCAAAGAAAAACTGACTTGTTTGCTTTGAACGATGATAACAGCGAAAAATCATCATATAAGGCTTTTAGACAGCTCAAATTAAAGAGGATAAAATCTAAAAAAGCTTTATGATGAAATCACTGAAACAAATTTATTGAAGTCCGTGAACCTTTTGAAAGACAAGCAAAAATTTGGAATTTTCTTTTCCGGCGGTTTTCTTATGATTACTGAAAAACTGCTAATGGTAAAAAATTTTAAACTCAAGATCTGAAGAAAACAAGCTTGTTTTCAATTTTCTTTTTTTAATATTGCTCTGCGACTATTTTTCTCCAAATTACAGCCCTTTGAAAATCACCTAAAAATTTTGGATTTCTTTTACTTATTTTTACTTTGGATTTTTGTGCTTAGTGTATATATTATTATTTATTTGGTATTACTAAAAGATTTTGTGACTCGTAATAGGTATATATCTTACATTTTTATAGACTTTTCGAGAGATAGCTTCAATATGAGGTCCAAATATTTGACTGAAAATGTTACTGAATATCATTTGTCAATGTTTGCAAGAATTGTTTATTTTACAGTAAATGTAAAATCGCAATGCATCATCATACAATAATTTATCCCAATCAGATAAAGTATTTACTTTTTGATACAACTTTAAATCATCGGCATACAGACAATAATCATAATGCATGAAACTGTCAATATCGTATAGAATCGATGCAAATAGGATAGGTTCAAGCGTGACCCCTGGGGGAGCCCAGATGTTACTTTAACAAATGAGGATAAACAATTAATTATTATTTTTGACACACGGTAATCTATTAAAAATATAAGTTATAATCCTTCTTAATAAATGGCCGTGATTACCAATCTTTCCCAACTTTATTAAAAGGGTATTATAAGAAACTTTATCAAAAGCTTTTGAAGAATCGGTATACACGGCATCAACTTGCTCTCCATTATGTGTACATTCCATCATTGATAGTCTGTACAAATGGTAGTAAACTAGCGACTACAAAAAGATTAAAAAAAAAAACATGTTCATGTTCACTAATAAATTTTAAATTGTTTTAAAAAATAAATACTCAGATACTATAGCCCCAGGTAACCTACCGGGAACTGATAAAATAAAATACGGTAATTACTTCCAGCAAATATTTCCAGGCAGTTGCAAGAATCCCCTCTAAGGGGAATTTATTATATATAATTCACAAGGGAGGTGATATAGTGTTTTTACAATTGCGGTAAACCATTAATCCCAGTTCCCTTATTTATATCTAAATTATCAATCTGACTTAGTCTGGTATCACTGTTGGCCTGGTATCAATATTTCATCCTGATTTGCATAAACTCTAAATAACTTTAAAATGATTTTTAATAGCTATGCCAATGACAAATAATTTATAATAGACGACTAAAAGCTATTTCAAGCCTTTAAAAATTTGGAAGAAAATACCTGTATATAAGAAAATATGTATAAATACATTTATTTTCATCAAGGAGACCGTCATTATTCATTACATTACACCTCTCTTCTTTACTTAGGGCTCTTCAATTTATTACATCTCATAAAGTGTTTATATATGTATATTTTTTTTGTTTCATACTCCATGGCTTCCACAAACCTCGCCCCATATCAAGTTTCAGCTCGAATTTCAATCAACCTTGTTTATACACAGAAACTCGACACTACATACCGCCTAATTGAATTTAAAATGCCCATAGGCTTGAGGTTATGCCTGTTGGTTGAATTCAATAACACAATTATTTATTTATCGTTTCAATATAGCGATAAATACATTGAACAAACGAAAGTCTTAAGCAGAGCTTGTTATATTAACTTTTACTGATCAAACTAGCGTATAGAGTATAAACAGTAATTATTATACAGGGTGTAATACAGTGACATGGACAGGGTTTAAGGTATGTCAAAAAATTATATCCACGCATAATATTTGGTTATTCTAGGAATATAATAACTTAAATTATGTTTTAAATTAAAGTCGCCGAATTATAATAATAAATTAGGTAGGTACATGTTTCGTGACCTACAAATGAACTGGCTCTAATAGAGCTTGTCTGAAAAGCCATAATCAAATCTATGGCAATATGAAAATGAATGTATGAATTCACAAACACCGAGTTTGTGATGAAACACATCACTCTTTGGAGATCTTCGATCTTCTGAAGAAGCTGTTAAGATTATCAGCAAAACTTCGAGACGACTATGATGATGATCATTAAACTCCTTATTAATTAATAGTTATTGCTTAAACTTGTTTTTCATCTAGTGTAAATCTCAGTTGATGTAGGAATGTTTCTATTTTTGACAATATACGAGGTCTGCTCAAAAAATACTGTGAACGAATTTGTATAACAGAAACTGCTATAATGCGTCCGATAACCTGATCCTTTGAAATAGTCAGTGTCAAGTTTGAACAAGATGTGACTTGTCAATTGGCTTCCAGAAGAATGAAGACGTGTTCACTGTGTCTGTCGCGCATAATAAACTTCTAACAACGCATTAACATTAAGTTTTGTTTTAAATTGCAAAAAAGTGCCAAAGAATCTCATGAAATGTTAAAATCAGTCTATGGTGATGACTCTGAAGACTGTTTACAAGTGGTATGGGCGATTTAAAAACTGAAATGAGTCAGTTGAAGACGAGCAACAGTCCAGGACGTCCTTCGACCTCAAAAACAGACGAAGACACTGCAAAAGTGGAAAAAATAATTCATTCAAACAGGCCAGTGACTATTCGAGAGATCAGTCTGACTGAACATTTCGTACAAGCCAATGGTTTCCTCCTTCATCACGACGACGCGCCGTGTCATACCTCGCTTCTGATTCGCAAGTTTTTGGCTGAAAAAAGATTCCTGTCTGTCCACGTTCGCCTTACTCCCCGGATTTAGCACCATGCGACTTCTGACTCAAAAAGTCAAAGCCGTTCTAAAAAGAAAAGGTTTTGACGCCATATTGGGAGGGACACGATAGGGCAGCCTCAGGGCCTTCCGAAAGAAGCCTTCCAGAAATGCTTCCAATCAGGGAAACAACGTTGGAATAATTGCACCGCTAGCCAATGACAGTACTTTGAGGGAGATTAGTTCAAATTTGAAGTAAGCTTATTACTTTGTTCTTAATAAAATTATTCACCGTATTTTTTTATCAGCCCTCGTATGTACGGATACATGGAGGCTGAGAAACAAAGAACTGTAAATTTTTTTGTTAAGACAGCTAAAATCGTCTTTAAAAAATACCTTAAAAGTATATTTGCGAAAATGTCGTCAAATCTCTAGTTAGAGAGACAAGAAGCACTGTCGAAAATGAATCATCCTGTTTTTTTTTTTGAGATTATTTAAAAAAAGAAATGTAATTTGACATTGCAGGGAAAATACAAACAGAATTCTTTAAGATTTCCCCCATTTAACCGCCTCTCTATCTCTAATAATACCCGAGGCAGCAATACATACAACACCCAAGTAGGCCACACTATGTAGATAGGTATGTAGATAAGTTTCTTAGAACTTGAAAAATAAAAGCGTTACAAAAGAAGGGGAGTCGGACAAAATACAATGAATAACCATAATTATCAACGTAATCCTTGTCCAAATAAACATATTCGTAAATGTGCGTAACAATTGTGATTAAACTAATAAAAACAACGATAGACCCGAGTCCACAAAGTAAACATAAACAAAAACATTTCTCACATTAACAATGTTTTGCATACGACCTGTTTGTAATATGATTAGAGAGCCAAACTGTATTTTTATAACTCTCTGTCTCCAAACAACTTCTCGAAAAGTACTGGGTATTTAATAAATATTGACAGTTTATTTTTAGTTGCTCTGTGACGTTTTTTATGGTAGAGTCAGCGTCCTCTGAATTTCAACGTTCTTGTTTCAGGAACAATAACAGTTTGCTCTGTAGAGATCGTGTAACGCACTTATGGCCAATTACAAGAACTAGGAGTATAAATAAGTACACAGGATCGGCGTGTGCGTGGATACCATAGCCCACGTCTGTGGTATTACGAGTACAGTTGTGTAACACCAGACGAGTGAATTGTATTTCTCAAACTGAAAACAAAATCAAATGACACCAACGATACAGGCTGTAGTGACGCATTAAATTGGCGCATTAGCAAGGATAATGAGTGTGCCTCGATAGCTCAGCGGTCAGAGCACTCAACCGGAAATTGGGAGAGCCGGGTTCGATTCCCGGTCGAGGCAAAATGCACTTTTATCCTTGCTATCGCCAAAGTGGTGACCCCGACGTGATGTGATTCATTCCAGTATATGCAACCTCCCTTACATCTCAAATTCGCGGATTCGATTCCCGTCCTATCCATCGCCCTATAGTCCCGGGGGTTACCGAACAACGGTTCGTAAGAATGGCGAACGCGCTCACATTCCGTTAAATTGTATCGAGACAAACCATGTCTCTAGGGAGGGAGTACTGTAGTGACGCATTAAACTGGCGCATTAGCATGGATGAGTGTGCCTCGATAGCTTCGCGGTCAGAGCAACTAACCGGAAATTGGGAGAGCCGGGTTCGATTCCCGGTCGAGGCAAAAAAAAGCACCCTTTATCCGTGCTATCGCCAAAGTGGTGACCCCGACGTGATGTGATTCATTCCAGTATATGCAACCTCCCTTACATCTCAAATTCGCGGATTCGATTCCCGTCCTATCCATCGCCCTATAGTCCCGGGGGTTACCGAACAACGGTTCGTAATAATGGCGAACGCGGTCACATTCCGTTAAATTGTATCAAGACAAACCATGTCTCTAGGGAGGGAGTACTGTAGTGACGCATTAAATTGGCGCATTAGCAAGGATAATGAGTGTGCCTCGATAGCTCAGCAGTCAGAGCACCCAACCGGAAATTGGGAGAGCCGGGTTCGATTCCCGGTCGAGGCAAAATGCACTTTTATCCTTGCTATCGCCAAAGTGGTGACCCCGACGTGATGTGATTCATTCCAGTATATGCAACCTCCCTTACATCTCAAATTCGCGGATTCGATTCCCGTCCTATCCATCGCCCTATAGTCCCGGGGGTTACCGAACAACGGTTCATAAGAATGGCGAACGCGGTCACATTCCGTTAAATTGTATCGAGACAAACCATGTCTCTAGGGAGGGAGTACTGTAGTGACGCATTAAACTGGCGCATTAGCAGGGATAATGAGTGTGCCTCGATAGCTCAGCGGTCAGAGCAACTAACCGGAAATTGGGAGAGCCGGGTTCGATTCCCGGTCAAGGCAAAAAAAAGCACTCTTTATCCGTGCTATCGCCAAAAGGCAGTTCCACTTAAGAATCTAAAGTAAATGGTACTCGAGAATTACAATCAGCGCTTCTAGACGCGACCACCTGGTATATTAAAGTCCTATTACTGTTGAGATGTACTAAGAACCCTTGTCTTTACTACGACCAAATGTGGTTTCTTAAAAGTCGAGACTAAGGCTATCATAACTTTTTTAATGTAATATAATGCTAAATTTATTACGTAATAACAAATTTGAATACAAAAACGATACACCACTGTGAAGGAAATTTGCCGTAGAGTCTAATAACAAAAATATAGTGCTTTTTTAAAGTAATGAATAAATTCGTAAAGAAATCAAGTTTTTCCCAAAAATTATTTTTGGGAAAAACTCTGGGACTCTAGTTTATCAACTGATGATAAACTATAAAAATTAGTTTTTTATTTTGACCCCCTCTAAAATGATACGCCTATGGTATAACACACTCCGCCTACTTCATCCGCCTAACCTGTCCACAAATTGCTGATTAATTACTTGAATATTTTGACACTACCATATTAAAAAAGTAAACAAACATTAAACGCTTTTAAAGAAATTTTTAAACAAGTGGACTGGAGGACTGCTGTTCTTTCTAATAAAATTTCATGGACAACATTCAGTTATTGTGGAAGAATACTTTCGTAGACTAACGCAAGTTGTTGGGAAAACGTTGTAATCTGCCTAAAATTACACAATTAAGATTTTGTGATCGGACTTTTTTTACTTTTTGGCTTAGTTACATACCATGAATTACAGAAACACTGTTTTTTTGTTTCCATCACGCACCAGTATTTGTAAATGTCCATTGTATAATAATTCGTAGTTTTTAAAACCGAGGTTCTATAAAATTAAATTTTGCCTCAATCTTTGCGGCGCCCCTGTATTTAATCGGTATGTAACGGACACACAAGTGTGGGGGATTTACCGAAACAGAGTTGGCCGGTGGGGATATTCCGGTTTTATACTATTCGGGAATTTACATAGTCGCTGTAGTACGTTTTTAATGTGTGTACGTTTACTCGTGAATCGCATCGTGGTTTTTTATTTTGTTTTAAAAATACCTAGAAGTTGTAAAAATGCAGGGCCAATAGTTTGAAGAAACAATGACAGAAATTGAATAAGAATCTTGGATATGCTTTAAAAATGTACCAGAATTTTTTTAGGAAATTATAAACATCCGCAGTATGAGGAAATTGTCAACAAAATGCTGGATAAGTTTAAGCAACTTGGTTATAACATGAGCATAAAAATTAATTTTCTGCATGCTCATCTGGACTAATTTTTAGAAAATCTTGGTGGTGTTAGTAAGGAGCAAAGTGAAACGTTCCATCAAGACATAAACGAGATGGAAAGGAGGTACCAAGGTCGATGAGATGTGTCGATGATGGCATTACTGCTGGATGCTGAAAAGAGAATATCCAACGAATGATTACACAAGAAAAACTGCAAAATAAAGTTTTTGTTAAAAAGGCAGTGATTTTCAAAGAAAAAAAGAAATTAGAGACTCAAAACTATTTGTGTTGTTCTTTTTACTATGTTTTTTAATGTTTATTAAATATAATGTTTATTAAAATGTAATTTTTCCTTTAGTTTTTAATTTATTCTGATTATTCAGTTGATCAAAAACCTTCCGTGAGGGACAAAAACGGAAGGTAGATATGCAAGCAGCATAAATAACTAAATTTGTAGGCTTGTGTTACATATATTCAAAATGATGTTACAAGTTACGATAAAGTAGCAACACGTGGGGTGGAAAATTAACTCTTGGTCAAACGCCCTAATCAAGCATTAAGTTGTTTATTAACTGGTAACTCTAATCAGTACGCCTACTGCCCGTCGACAGACGATATACTGGGCGTTCCGGTTCGGATTCGCGTTATCACCGAAATTATCGCAGAGACATAGCACAGACTTATTTTTGTTAAGCTTATCCTGCTTGCAAGCGCATTATCTGTCTCGTACAACTGATACGATGGTTCACTTCCACGCACGATCCTGCATTCTTCTGATTAACGAGACTTTTTTGGATTTCAAAATGTGATGGAACAATGTTTACTATTTTGTTTTGCATGTCAGAAAATCTTAAACTTCTAATATTTAGAAAAAGACCAGTCAAATAAGCTTCCAGTACCAGACCGGAAAACATTAATGATGTATGTACCATCTGTGTAGGAACAAATCGAAAACAATACGAAATCTGCATTACATAATACAAAAATTATGATTATGTGTGGACGAAACAATGGATTGTAAAGAAAAATATTAATGTTATATTACGTACGAGCCCAGACTTACAATAGTTCGGCCAAGAATAATTTTACAACTAATATATTTAAAAAAAATATATCATGTGCAGCACAGTATACGTGATAGAAGTGAATATTTCTTTAGAATAGAGAATGAGAGAGATTAAGAGTGAGATATTGAAAGAGAGAGAGAGGGAGAGAAAGGGAGAGGGGTAATTTCAAAAGAAATATAACAATATAAAATTTGTATAAAAAATATTCGGTTTATTCATTATCTACACTATCATCGGCTGGTGGTTCAATTGGTAATACTGATATGATTGGTTTGTAATAACTAAAATATGAAATATATGTTCGTGATTCGATATTGTCTAGATAACGTGTAAAAATTGCATCTATTGTTGTTCCGGATTTTGTTGTTGATTCTTTGGGATTGTTATTTATAAGCAGACCAAATGTTTCTCGAAGAAAGTTAATCAACGTCAAAGAATCATTGGATCCGAAACTTACATTGAAGTCTCCCCCGAGAATCAAAGGGATTTTGTCTTCGCCTCTTCCAAGTGCATTTGCACCTGTGTGGCTGTAAACCAGTAGGGAGCGGTGAATGAAATATATTATATCTTCTAGATTTTAATATATAGCGTCTGGACGCGTACATCTATAACGCGCGCATGCGCGTCATACTATATTTTCTTCTATTGCCTAGTATTCAATGAATACGTGGCTCTCTCTCTTATACGCTAATATATAGGAAGCTCGTACGATGCTTCCTATATATTAGCGTATGAGTGGGCATTAAAGACGAGGGACCGTACAAAAGGGAGACGCGGATAGCCTAAACTGATATATATATATATATATATATATATATATATATATATATATATATATATATATATATATATATATATATATATATATAATGTATAGCTCTCTTTCTCCTTCTCTCTACGTTATATCTTTCTTCTCTCTTGTGTCACGAAATCTCGAAACGTTACATTTTTTCTAATTCACTCTCCATTCTCGTCAAATATCAGAACGCCGCCAAAGAAGTATTCACTTCAATAAATGTAATAACACTCTCGAAACTATTTTATTAAAGAAAAATATTGATAACAGAAACAAAGTATAAACTTTTAACTTAAATACGATGAAATATTTCTACGTTATGATGTGTCAATGACAAATTTGTTAATAAAAAACATTAAGATTCGAGGTTCAGAATAGTTCGGTCAGTTGCTGAAATACATAGTAGGATAAACGTTTATGGCGTTTTAAAACAAAATCTCAATTATTGTCAAAGTGAAATGGATACAATAATGTGTGTTTTGGACGCGTCTGCTAAAATTTTCTAAGTGACGATATGCGAAAATCAATTGTTAATACTCATGAACAGGGAATTTCGGCTCGGAAAATATCTGCTACGTATTTGCTGTGTAAATCTACAGGGCAAGGCATTATCAACTTGTATAAAAGAATTGGATGTACAACCGAAAGGAAGAAAACTCGTCGACCATCCCAAATTTAGCGCTTAAATCAACATGCTCTGAAGAGGGTTTAAGAACAAACCGACGTATCAAATGCAAAAGAGATTATGGTACTATGGAGGCAAGCCATCGGAAAAATATTTCTGTATCCACAACCAAACGCTCAATAAAGAAAATAGGATACAAATTCTACAAGGTATAGTTTGATTCTTTACATTTTACTTTTGAACTTATCAATTTGTCCTTGAGGCAAAAGAGAAGCCGTATTATGGGACATCATGCGACTATAAGTACATAACTATATTTTTGTCTTTTATTTTTAGTTATGGAAACTAAGCGGTTTTATGGCATATTGAAGTACACAGCAGATATACACGGGGATCAAAGTGGTGATTCAGACCTCTCCGATGATGAAGGTGTAGTAGATACATCACCTTTGCCGCAAATTGTAGTTGACGATGTGGAAGCCTTCGAATCGGAGCCAGACTCAGAAGACGATTTGCCCCTGTGAAATATTCAGAGACGAATAAGTAACAACACTAAGTGGTCTATTGGAAAACTGAGAAAGACAAACGATGAATTACAGTTTATTGGTAATCAAGATTTGCCAGCATTGATAAAGGACCTAGAAACTCCCATACAATTTTTTGAATTTCTCTTTCCCAAAGATATTGTATCATATATTACTGAGCAAAGTAATCTATATGCAATTCAGTGTCAACCTAATAAACCAGTAAACATCAAAGATTACGAAATTGAACAATTCATTGGCATATGTGTTTATATGTCAGTAATACAGTTACCTTCTACAAGAGATTATTGGAGTGTATCATTAGGTCATCCAGCAATATCTGGGGTAATGGGTTGTAACCGATATGAAACCATAAAACGCTTTATTCACTTTGCTGATAATACGTCTATGAAAGAATACGTCTATGTCAACTGGGTCATGACAGGTTATTCAAGATCAGACCTTTCCTTACAAAAATCAGAGAAAGGCTTCTTTTTGTGCCTCGTGAAGAATATTTAGCCATTGATGAGCAGATAATCCCAACGAAAGCTAGAAGTCAACTAAAACAGTACAACCCCAAAAAGCCACACAAGTGGGGATATAAAAATTTTGTCCTCAGTGGAGTATCAGGTTTGAGTTACGATTTCGATATTTTTGCCGGTTCACAAAGTAACAGAATTCCGGAAGGTTGTCCTGATTTAGGGATGAGTAGCAACGCTGTGATAAGGCTATCCGAATCAATTGTAAAGAACCAAAGACACAAATTGTCTTTTGATAACTGGTTTACCAGTGTGTCCCTGATGGCCTATTTACACAAACATGCCGGTATTTTGCCCTTAGGAACTGTTAGACCTAATCGCATTCCACAGTGTGATTTTCCTTCAATAAAACAAATGAATAAATCAGGACGCGGTTCTATGGTGGAAAAGACTGCCCGTGTAGATGGTGTAGATATGTCAGTAGTGTCATGGTTTGATAACAAAATTGTAACAACCTTGTCCACTTATGTCGGCTCTGAACCAGTAGGAGAGAAGAAAAGATTCCGTAGGAAAGACAACACCCATAGACAAATCCAGTGTCCCAGGTGTATTTTCGTATACAATGACTTTATGGGGGGGGGTCGACCTTTTAGATTCAATGCTTTTTATCGCATAAAAATAAGGTCCAAAAATGGTATCACCGCATATTTTTCCATTTCCTGGATTTGTGTAGTGTAAATAGTTGGTTATTATATAGGCGTACCGAAACAGAACTTGAGCTTTCTCTAAAAATTTTCAAATTATCACTGGCTGATGCGTTATGTAATGCTGGCAAGCCCAAGAAGAGGAAAGTTGGAAGACCTTCTAGTGACTTGGAGGCTTGTTATGATTTAAAAAGGAAAAGAGGCCCTACAAAGGAAATACCGCAACAAGATGTTCGAAGAGATGGAATTGACCATTTTCCAGAGTGGTGTGAAAACCAAAGGTCTAGATGTAAATATCCGTCTTCAAAACCTACACTTTTTGGGTTAAATGCAAAATACCCCTTTGTTTTAATAAAGATAGGAACCGTTTTTTAAGATTCCATACAGAATAATTATAAAAGGATTTATACCTCATTGCATATATGGCACATACCTAAGTTTTTGAAAAATAAATTTTTTTTCAATATTTTTACATAATTGTACAACCTTTTCCCTACAACTGTGAATTTTTTCAAGCAAATTAAAAAAGTCATGGAGTAAAGGATTATTACTTTTATTTCAATATATTAGTTGCAAAATAATGCCTGGGCGAACTATTATGAGCCTGACCTCGTATACTGGACCTCTTAAGCCCAATTTTTACTAACTAGTAAACGATTATAAAAATGTACTGGCGAAGCAATTACGAGAGTGGTGCCTAAATTCATTAGAAAATGTTCGATGTCAAGAAACCAAGTATTCCTGTTGACACTTTTAAAAGTCATTGCATTGTTGTCAAATGCAATGACTCAAATTTTGACAAATAAATCATACTCGTGAAATAGAAAAAGAACAAGGTTAGAGGACAAGAAACATGAAGTTGAGAATATTAAATCAATTTTATCGTTAAGCCTTTTATATGCACTGAACAAGAATATAATCAAATTTTAGTGTTTGTCACGCAATTTTGTTTGAAATAGTTCTTTTTATAAACTAAATAAAACGAAATAATTGACACATAATAAAACATTATTATTAGTTTTCAACAGTACCGTGTATATATTAAATTGAATAAAATATTAAATTTAATCGGTGAAAGTAAGGCACGGGTAAAATATAAGTATATATAAACGGAAAATTTCAGTCGACTCTAAATACATTTCGTACAATAAACAATCGTTTCTGGTTTGTACTTGGAAGGCTAAAACCAGAAACGATTATTTGCTTAATTTTCTGTTACTTAATACATAAATTTAATATCTGTTGTCATGTTGCATTTTATTTGTGAACTAAAATAATTCAATAGAATAGAAACTATGAATTCTTAATTAAGTCGACACACTTACAATCGGCATGAACGCGATATTGATTGTTTACATAATTATTTAATTCATTACTCATTTCTGTTTTATCACACTAAACATATATTATCCTATTCTAGAATAATAACATTTTAATTCCAATAGCATAGCGTTCTAGAACAAAATAATTTGTCATTATCGCCATAATGGAAAATAGTAAATAATTCTATTAAACTCAATAATTATTTATCAATTTGTTTCAATAGTAAATTTGTCCTTTTTTTTAATCGTATTTTCATGTAATCGTGTACTAAAATTAATATATCGGGAATGGATATATCAGTAATATACTCTTGGACAAAATTAATCAGTAAAACGTTTCATTATATCTTATAAATTTTCGAAGTTTTAAACCCTTAAACATTTTATGTAGATGGCCTAGGATATCCTCTGTCATTACTGACAAACGATTATAATTTTTTGACAGATATATCTATATATATATATATATATATATATATATATATATATATATATATATATATATATATATATATATATATATATATATATGAACAGTAGAAGACTGTTCAATCCTTTTGACCACTGTATGTTCTCATTAGAGAACATACAGTTGTTAAACCGCCTTTTTGCAATAGAACACGTAAATTGGACCATTGACTACTGCGAGCGAGTTTTGTTTTCAGACGAAATAAAATTAAGTCTTAAATTCATCAGATGGACGTGGAGTCTGGTGGGACCAGGACCAGGATCAATAGTGTTCTAAGGAGGAATTTATTTTGAGCGGCTAGTAATTGACAGATCAATTCTCCTTCTTTGACTTCCCCTCCAGCAGCTTTAAGTTCGCATACTATTTGGTCAAACTCTGTTAAAAATACATTTAATGCTGTCTGTTCGTTATATTTCAAACTGCGTAATTTCTTTTGTAATTGTACTTGCATACTTATGCCCTTTTTAACATATGTGGTTTCTAAAGATTCCATAATTTCCTTAGCAGTGCCTTTCGTCTTTATAGTCTCCAACATATTATCTGCTGAGCATTGCACCAGTATATTCTTAGCTTTAGCGTCCTTCTTTTTAAACACTGTTAATTCAGGGTCCATCGTAGGGAGATCTTGTGTAAGAACTTCCAAAACATCGGCTTGTTCTAACAATAGCTTAACTCTGAACTGCCAGTTCGAGAAATTGTTTCCATCAAATGGTTTAATGTTTATATAAGCTGTATTATTCAGTCATGATTCCTAAGTACTTTCCGCGTATATTTTCCACGTCTTTTATAGCTTTTTTTTCTTGTTTTCTTAGTCTTCCCATTTCCTGTCTATTTTTCCACTGCAATCACGAATTCCTCTGGGACTCTGGGATTCTGGGCCAATAACCTTTTTAGCTACATTTATTTCCTGACTCACGTTATTTGAATTAATTAAATTTCCTTCATATTCTTTCTTAATCAAGTGGTGTGTCGCACCTGAATCCACAACAAACCTAATTTTTAACATTCCATAGCTTGCTAACACTTCCTCATTCTCATTATCTATTTCCCTTGTAATGAAACTTATTTCCGGGTTTTCTTCTTCTTCCTGTGTCACATTCACTTGTCTGGTTCGATTTCCAGGATTTCCAAAAGAATTTCCTCTCCCATAATTGTTTTTCGGGCAATCCTTCCTCATGTGCCCAACTTCTCCACAAAAATGACATTTGTAAGGGAAACTCCCTGTGTATTTACTTGTTTCACCTGGTTTTCTGCATTTATCAAATTGATGACTTCCAAGGGTTGTAGATTTAACGTCACAAAGTACAAATTTCCTGTTCTTTTTCCGCTCAAAATCACATCTTGTCCTTGTTCAATCTTAATTTCTTTATCTTTGAAAATTGTCAAATTCAAGTCCTGCTTCCTCTAACTTTCTCACTGACAACAGATTATGTGATAAATCTTGGCACACCCAGACATTCTTTATTTTTATTTTTCTACCTGCTTCACTCTTTAAGCTCATGTCTCCTTCTTTTATCACTTTTAATATTTGAATGTTGAATTTTACTTCTGCTTGTTTCATATACTTTGGTGAATTTTTGGTGACTTATTGGCCATAAGGTAACACACGGAAAAATGTGAATAATGATCAATAAAGCTAGCATAATATCGCTTACCATCATAAGTTAGTGGGTTGATGGGACCGCATACGTCTGATGAAACCACTTCTAATATTCTTTTCGCTTTTCGTGCTTCTTCTAAATCCTTAAAAGGTAACCTAGTTTGTTTCCCTTCTAGACATGTCTCGCACAGCTCTGGAGATGGGAATTTGCTAGAATGTCCCATTTTCCTATGCATTACCATCTGGCATTTTGATGGTCGCGCGGATTTGGTTCGTATACGGGGGAGATCCATGAATGCATATTTCTACTTAGAAAACATCGTAGAAGAACACGTGATGCTATTTGCCCCATTTATAGGGGATAATTTATTTTCTTATGCAGGATAACGCTCAGCCCCACACTGCTGGAGAGGGACTATCTACAATTTATGAATATTCCAACTATAGATTGGTCACCAAGAAGCCCAGATATGAGCCCCATAGAGCATCTATGGGATGCACTAAAACGATCAGGTAGGTGCCACCTAACTGATACCTGTCCCTATAACTCTTAGGGAACTCGAACAAGTCGTTCTTGTCGAATGGGAGAATGTTCCTCAGGAAACCATCCACCACTTGATCAATAACGTGCCCAGGTGAATGGAAACGGCGATAAGAGCTATAGGAGGATCTACACGCTACTGAATTCAAATACCCAAATTGATCAATAGTATGCCCAGATGAATGGAAGCAGTGATAAGACCTAGAGGAGGATCTACATGCTACTGAATTCATATTCCTACGATTTAATTTCACTTCCAATTTTTTCATTAACACCATATTCATTGCATTTGACATTAATTATTGATCCTTTTTGTTAATTATGCATGTTTTCCAGATTTTTTAACATTAGTCAAAATAATTTAATTATATCACGTAGGTATTATGATTGAAATGTTCGAAATATTAAAAGTTATAATGTAAAGTTTCACTGATGAGTTAATTTTATCCAAAAGTTTAGTTCTATTTGGGAAATTTAATTTTATCAACTACAGAGAGGGTTGCAATTATAGAAAAATGATGACGTCACAACTCAATGTCTGAAAAATAGTCACTCAGTTTCTTGATAAAGTAAGATTGACGTGTTCAGAGTTTTACACAAAATCATTTATTAACAAAATTGTGCTGAACCTTTTATCGCCAAGCTGTATATAACCACCCTACAATTTTAAATGACATCGCATTACCTATGGCTCGGCTTAACTTTACACGCAAATAAATTCCCAAATTTGCACGCCTCTCAGGTGGATGATTGTCAGCCATCTTCTAGATTTAATTAAAATATCTAGGTCGGTGATCGTGGGATTAGAAAGATCCGTGAACGCGCCCTATTAATTTCAACGAAAATTGCGATGCGATTTCAGGCGAACGAATAAAATCTATAACAAAAGCAGTCGCTTCGAATAAGATTCTCGATATAAATGAACGGTCGGAGTACGATTTTCCCCATGGATTCCTCTGAAAGGCAAGAGAAAAATGACAAGGGGTGCGCCAAAAGGGTGCCAAAGGGGTGCACCAACTAACAAACAGAAAGAAGAACAAGTATACAAAGTCTATCTACTAGAACAAGAAAGTATTAAAGATCTATACCAAAGAAGACTGAACCAAGCATTAGTAAACCTAGAAATAAAAGAAAACATAGACGAAGTATTAGGAAAAAAAAAGAAAGTATAGAAAACGTAAAGGCTTGCGAATTTGGACAGATGAAATAGAAGAATCAATTAAGGAAAAACAGGAAGCATACAAAAAATATATAAATAATCCCACAGACCAAAATTACGAAGAATATAAACACAAAAGAAATGTAGCAAAACAAATGGCTAGACGTGCACATCAAGAATATTGGGACCGTTACATAAGTAGAATAGAGAATGATATACATGGAAGGCAGAATATAGCATATAAAGCGATGAAAACACTTAACAAACATGAAAGAGCCCATATACAAATTAACAATATAGAAGAACAAGAATGGATAAAACACTACAAAGAACTATGGTATGATGAGAATGCAGAGGAATCCCCAATAGCTGTAAATGACACAAGAGGACTAGACGATATAGAAATGAAATAACTGACGGAAGCGTTAAAGACTGCAAAAAATCGAAAAGCGACGGGATTAGACAACATTAACATTGAGCTATGGAAATACGGAGGTCTACTGCTACACCTACGACTTCTTCACCTGTTCAATGAGTGCTGGAAAAGAAAGAAAATACCAGAAGATTGGAGAAGATCAAAAGTACTTTCACTGTTTAAAAAAGGAGACAAAAACAATTGCAACAATTATAGAGGAGTAAGTCTGCCAGATTCGGCTTATAAAATTTACGCCAAAATTCTGAATAACAGACTTCGATCAATAATGGAAGAATTAATAGGTGAAGAACAGATAGGATTCAGAAAGGGACGCTCAACTATAGACGGAACATTTACCTTACAGCAAGTTATCGAGAAACGACGAGAGTTTAACAGAGAAACACACCTAGCCTTTATAGACCTAGAGAAGGCATTCGATAATGTAAACAGAGAAAAACGATGGTTTATCATGTTAAACAAAGGGTACCCTGAACATATAGTAAATGCAATTAGAAGTTTATACGAATGTACAGAAATCATCATAAACATAGGTAATGAAACAACAAATAGTTTTAAAATAAATAAAGGTGTACGACAGGGCTGCTGTATCTCCCCAACCCTTTTCAATATATATATATATATATATATATATATATATATATATATATATATATATATATATATATATATATATATATATATATATATATATATATATATATATATATATATATATCGACGAGATAATCCAACAATGGAAAAAGAAACACAATCTAGGTATTAGACTTGACGAGAACACCCTGTTCAATTCAATATTATATGCAGACGACCTAACTCTTATAGGACAAAAGGAAGACGACCTCCAAATAGGTATATACAAGCTCGAACAAATCTGTAAAGAATTCGACATGAAAATATTAGCAGAAAAAAAAAAAGTTATGGCTTTCTGTGGAACAGAAACAGTAAGAAGTAAAATAGTCATAAATAATAAAACAATTGAACAAATTAAACATTTTAAATATCTAGGATGTGACATCACCTATGAATATAGTAAAGACATCGAACAAAAAATCAATAAGTTCACCAACATATGCGGAACAATTACAAAAAACTTTAAAAATAAAACTAGGAAGGAAACTCAGATGAAGTTTTATAAGACACTAGCGGTGCCAACACTCATTTACGGAAGTGAATCATGGACAACGGCAAAGAAAGACGAAAACAGAATACAAGCACAAGAAATGAAGTTTCTGAGAAGAGTGAAGGGTTGTACAAGAAATGACAGAATAAGAAATGTAGATATTAGAGAAGAATTGCAGATATTTAACTTAAACGATAGAATAAAAGAAAACCGCACGAAATGGCACGAACATTTGACTAGGATGCACACAGAAAGACTACCAAATAAAGCCCTACACTACAGGTGCACAGGAAGAAGAAGCGTAGGCCGCCCGAGGAAGTGATGGAAGGTACCGTAACAGGCAACAATGCCTAATACGTGAAGCGCAGAAGAAGAAGAAAAAAAAATAAAAAAGCAATTCGTAATATTGTCGCTCAGTTTGAAGAAACGGGAATTGTGAAAAGAGATCACTGTTAAACAGATAAAGAGCCCTAGACGATCAATTATTTTGATCAAGAGGTTGCATCAATCGATTAAGTCAAGCGTGACTGACCGTCTAGGAATCCATTTGAATTTATAATTTTCTATAAAGTCTAACAAAAGGAACAACCACCTTCCACGGAAACTCCACTACGAATGAGTTTTGATCTAAAGATTGAGAGCTGATTGATTGAGGTGCGCTTCAATGGATTGACTCAATGAGAGACGATAAAAAAATTAATCATCTAGGGCCTTATAGACCACGTTGACCTCGAAATCCGGAGAATATCGAGCGAGTAGGAGGAGTGTAAATGACGATCCCTCAAGTTCAACCAGAAGACGATCAAATGAAATGATGATGAGATTGACCAGGACTAACCTCAGACGAATATTGAAACTGATTTACAATTTTTCTCTTACAACATGCAGCTAGTTCATAAAATAAAGCCTCGTGAAAAACAACATCGTCTGCAGTATAGCGTAGCCCTGCAAAAATTAGCTGCAGAAAATATTAATTTTCTTCATCGATTAATTTTGGATGAAAAAGCACACTTTCATCTTGACGGATATGTTAGTGAACAGAATATGTGATTCTGGGCCACATAAATTTATCGAATTTAATTGAATTTATCGAAGTCATTTTATGTGCGATGATACCATTTTAGGGAAAAGTTTCAATAGTAAAATATTTTCTTAGTGCAGTTTACGTCGGCATCTAGATACCCTCGACTACTATAAAATGTTTTCTACTGAGGCATCAAGTAGGGGTCGAATAAAATTGTGACATTAAATCGGCCGGTTTTTGTTTTATAATTATTTAAACACCTTGGACACGGAAAATAGGTCCTATTATTTAATTTCTTGGAATTCCTGTCCAGGCGTTGATTTTTTGAGAAAACTGAGTGTAATTTTCCCGAAACACATGTGAATTTTCATTTTCCCAGTATGTATGTATAGTTATGTTTAGTTACAAAGCCATTACAAAAAAATGTCGCGTTATCACTTAAACAAATATATCTTATCAAATTCGGGTTATTTTGAATTATCGCAGTCATTATTTCACAAAATTAATTCCTGTCATAGTTATCTATGTACGTCGAGTTGCTGAACAATGTTAATTTTGTAAAGAAGGACTTGTTTCGTTTCAAAGCTTTGTGTATGGAATCAACTGAAATATTTGTTAATTTAGCGACTTTTGGAATCGAAGTGGTAGGATCAATGGTGAAATGGCGTAAAATCCCAATCTCTGCAGCTTCAGTAAGAACTATTAGCTGTTTATTTACTGTGTTACACACGAACTCAGTTTCTTGAAATTTTTTTAACGAGTTCAAGCACATGTCGGTGTCTCACATTTTTGTCATGATGCTTTTCATTAAAAGCCCAGGCTGTCGCACGAGCACACCTATTGTCAGCGCCATAAATAAAAATAATTTCAGTTATTTCTTGTAAAATATACTATGTATAGATATTATGAATTCTATTACTGTCCTTGCAACTGACATCACTTGATAGTTTGTCACTAATACTTAAATTACCGATAAATGTTTTAAATTTAATTCTAGTTGTAGCCAGGAAGAAATTGTGCACGAAAATATGAATGAGCAACGAGTTAAAATAAACACTCTTATCTAATTTTGAATGTCACCAAAAGAAACGCGTTATGTAAAATAATTAAAAGAAACATAAAAATTATCGATGTTGAGTCTGCGGCAGCGAGTCCACAAAAACAGTACCTTCTACTTTCATTGAACTCTTAACACAGTTCTTAGAATATCCCATTAACTTATTTTGTTTTATTTAAATTATTTGTTTTGCTTCCATTACAAGTGTGGTTTAACCCATTTCAGTTTTCCAAACATAGCGGAATCAGAATACTTAAGACCATTCAAAAAATATATTATAAGCTAGCGGGTACCATTTAAATTTCTTAAGTTGCGGTAGCTGGGATAAAAGGATGAAACTTAAATTGCAAAATACATATACTGGTTTTAAACTTCACCTTCGATATCTAAAAAGTGTTCTTACCTAGAGGTAATTTTCCTTGTTAAAAGAAATAATAGGGGTTGGGTAGTTTTGAAATGAAAACACTGTACATCTAGATACGTAGATATATAAAAGCGTTTAGAGTGAAATACGTTTCATTCAAATGACGTCGGGATCATCTTGAATACGCAACACCTCCGGAAAGTATTGGTTAAATGTAGCGAGCGACTCCAGTCATGTATAAATGTGATATTCACACACGGAACATTTCGTATTTCTTTTTGTGCCATCAACCGCGTTATCGAAAATACTTTCGTCGACAGCTCTTTCTTAAAGTGAATTTTTTATCCTTCGGATCGATTTTTGAGCTTTACCTGATATAAACGATGGGCGACCTTGAGAGATCCCGCAGTAAATCGAGTCTAAATTAAATTAGTAGTACAAAATAATGAAAAAGAAATCCTTTATATGTTTGTCGTTTAGTTTCGTGGGACGTCATAGCTCTTTAGTACAATTTTAATTATGTAAAACATCGTTATAATTCGAAATAAATAGTTTTAAAATCTTAAAACGGACTTTTCCGCACGTAGAATATCTCCATCTCGAAATTGAATGGCCGAGAAAAAATAAACCAACACATAAATGCAGAATATGTGTTTTATGCGACAGTTTTATTTTTTTCAAATAGTCCACAATCGTGCTTTCTCATGACCCATGAACAGGGTGGGGTGTGTCCTATCCACCTCAAAATCAATAGATGTCGTCTGGTAGACGTCCCTAATCAGAATCAGTCGAAACCCGATCGATCCGACACGATTTAATTGAGTGAGCGTGCTAACAGAAACAATTTCTCAAATAGTCCACCATTGTGCTTTCTCATGACCCATGAACATGGTAGAATGTGTTCTATCCACCTCAAAATCGATAGGTATTGTCTGGGAGACGTCCCCGGTCAGAATCAGTCAAAACTCGATCGATCCGACACGATTTAGTTGAGTTATCGTGCTAACAAACAAAAATTCTCACATAGTCCACCATCGTGCTTTCTCATGACCCATAGACAGAGTGGGTGTGTCCTATCCAGCTCAAAATTAATAGGTGTCATCCCCGATCAGAATCAGTCAAAACCTGATCGATCCGATACGATTTAGTTGAGTTATCGTGCTAATAAGAATAACTTCCGACGACAACGACACACACAAAATGGTTTTAAAACTTTTTTTTACTTTTAGGCCGAAAAACGAAAAATAAACCCTAAAACAATTTTTTTTACACGATTACATTACTTTTCCGCGTATAGTGGAGTGCGGAAAAGTAAAATCATATCTTATGAAGAATTTTCTAAAGCATGGCCGTTAGTTTGTTGTGTAGTCTTTTTTATCTATTCTTATAGGCCACCTCGAAGAGCGTGTTACATTTTCAGGATATTAGAATATTTCCGTAAAATAAGTGATAAAAAAAACATAACAATGTTTACATAATTGGAAATAGAACACAATGTCCTTAACATCGACAAATATTTGCTTTATTCGATGGAACATGCTGATTCTTTCAACTACGCGATATTATATAGTGTGCATATAAAAGCTGGAATAAAGTCATTGAAAATTCAGGCATCTTACGTGAAAAAATTCTCGGAGCTGTCAATCTTATTTTAGTTGTGATTTTTTCTAAGTTATGCAAATGTTACATATTTAGGGTAGTCTAAAAAGAAAATAATACGTCAAAATTAATTTTTCAAAATGCCAGACCCTATTTTTTAATGCTAAGTAAAATTCTCATGCTATTTCATGTATCACACTCTATATCTACCACGAACTGTTGTCAGGAAGTGTTGAAAATTATTAATCTTATTTAACCATAAACACTATCAAATATTTACTTTCTCTTTATAAGTTCTTTGAATAAAAAAATGTTATTTAATAAAATTATAGGTGACAAGGAGAGACACGAGATATACAGCGTGAGCCACGGTGGATGGAGTATTAAAAGTATATGGAGAACGGATCTACCGATTGCTTTGAAATTTTGGTTACCAAAATAGTCGAGTATGGTCTATGCAACTAAAATATTACAAGTGCCGTGTTGCCACTTATACGTAAAACCGGCAACATCTTCGTTATTTTCAATAGAATACCCTGTATATTTTTGCATTTTTTGGATTGTCGTTTCTTTCTGAGTAACTTTTGTTAATATTTCCCTATATCTATCTCAAGCCGTTATCGAGGTAATACTTCTTTTCTGAATTTGCCAAAAATTTTACTTTCAGTAAATCGTGTTTTCTCCTACCTACGTAGCAATTAAAAGATAATTTTTCAGTTGTGGCTAGGCGAGGCCTGGGGGCATCTTCTTCATTAATCAAATGTTTCCAATATCATACAGGGTGAGTTAGAGAATGCTTTCTATAAGTGACTTAGAGAAATGCACGAAAGTCAATTTTTTTAAATGGAATGCCCAGTATATTATTACTAATTCGGAAAGGTGATGCATTTACCTATTTAAAAATGTTAATGTACTCTATACCTAATGTGCACCGTTTTCGATATATAGGCATTTTTCTGTAACCCTTCCAAGAATATTATTTCTTTTGGTATGTTGTCATAACGAGTGAGCCATGAAATTTTTATTTTATCATTTTGTAATGACAACAGACATGCTATTTTTCAAAACTAAAGAACACAAAATTCCGCGTCCAATAAGTTGTACAACGTCAAATTCGGTTTAGCGGTTGAGCCGCAATCGATCGTCAGAAATCGGTAATTTTTACCAACTTGGCTGAAAAGTGGGTTATGTTCATATTCAAACCCCTATAACGTTATGAAAGTTGTAGAGCATCAAATTCTACGAAAAATGAGCTCATAACTTTTAAAATTCGCTCATTCCTTCACACAAATACATGAAAGAAAGGAACGAAAGTAGTAGTAGCGCTTAATTTCCGCTTAGAGCTATTTATGAAGTTAAACGACTTGAGAGAAATTTTCTATAAAAATAAATCAAATTAGATTGAATTTGATTTTTTATACATTAGCTTTATTAAAAAAAAAACAAAAATAAAAATGTTACTAAAAATATAAATAAAGAAATTTCTCAAAAACTACCTATTATTAGTCCACTCAATTTTTCTTGTTTTGATGTTTTTCTACGTTTTGGAGAAGATGACCTCTGGAAGGAAACGTCAATCTTTAATTCTTCGTCTTCGTCAAGGAAAGGTTCTAGGTCGGTTTCTTCTTCAACTAAGTCCATTTCTTCGTTGTACGATGCAGCCTCAAGTAACCCTTCAACCTCAGTAAGGGAATATGTGTGTCCCTTGCAGTCGGCACATATGGCGGAGCATTTGATGCCAGCTTTTCTATAGGAGAAAGCAGTTTGGCATCCTTTTGTACAGGTGTAGGATATGGTATTGAGCAGTTCCTCAGGCGCTGGGCTGTTGGAACTGAAATTAGGCCGTTTTTGGTGGACTTCCATCTCCACTACTATGGATCAAGGATGTTATTATTCCATGCCTGCACCTGCAAATATACCCTTACGGAATGTTGGTGAGCA
Organism: Rosalia funebris; assembly: GCA_037954035.1. Classification (NCBI taxonomy): domain Eukaryota; kingdom Metazoa; phylum Arthropoda; class Insecta; order Coleoptera; family Cerambycidae; genus Rosalia; species Rosalia funebris. The sequence goes on from JAZFAV010000015.1 coordinate 42,875,182, forward strand.
GCCGCTTCGGTAGGAGGCAAACATTCCAAATTGAAATTATTTCTTAATAGTGCCTTCTGGAAGAGTTGCAGCATGATTTCACTGAGTGATTTGTTACTACCATCCGCGTACAAGAACACAATGTACTTTACTCCTGCCTCGGCAACCTGATGAGGTGTGGCGTCAGGATCCATAAAAACCGAGACAGCGTTTTGAATGCTTGCGTTCTTTTGAAATGTATGCACAAATTTCGTTTTGCCCGGAAGTTTATTCGAATAACTGGACGAATGAGGATAATTTGGGGTTCAAAAGTCGTTTAGCTTCATAAATAGCTCTAAGCGGAAATTCAGCGCTACTACTACTATTGCTTTCTTTATGTATCTGTGCAAAGGAATGAGCAAATTTTAAAAGTTCTGAGCTTATTTTACGCAGAATTTGATGCTCTACAACTTTCCTAATTTGATATTTTTCATTTGGAGTAGCCGTTTTTGAGCTACAGGGGTTTGATTATGAGCATAACCCACTTTTTAGCCAAGTTGGTAAAAATTGTCAATTTTTAACGTATCGATTGCAGCTAAATCGCTAAACCGAATGTGACGTTAAACTTATCGGATGCGGAATTTTGTGGTCTTTAATTTTGGAAAGAATACAATTTGCTATAAAATGTATAGTTTTCGAGTTTTAAGTACAAAACTGAAAAAAGTGCCAAAATTTCACGGTTTTTCGGCTCCCAAAAGTTAAGCTCGCTTCAAGAACCCGCGCAAAATCATATGACTCATATTTGGGGTGCCCAAAGTAGATTAAAATCATTTCCAGCTTTGTGTTATTTTTCGGGAAGCAAAAGTCTAATTTGTCTGAGCTATCAATATATGTAAAACATAATAATATCAAAACAGCATCGCCTTTTATATTTGAATTTACTGGAATTTAGCACAGATTTATGGAAAATTATTTTGTAAATGCTATATGAGGAAGACCAAGATTATTGTTCTTCCACATGCAACATTTAAAACTAGTTTACTACTTTATTTATATCTTAAATAAGACGTCAATGTGTCGGGAATTTCTCCATGTTCATTTAATGTTCTAATTGCTTTAAAATATACATATAACCTAAAGAAAACACCCAGTATATCATGAAAACTTTTAAAAATTATCCACTTAAACATTATTAATAATAATAATTTCTTATTACAGTGAACGAATAGGTTTGTATGTTCATCCTGTAAAATAACGCCGCTGGAGTCTGACTAACATTCCCCGTCTAGAAAGGTTAACACTCCGGAGCAGGTCAACCCGACTACTTACTTTACACAGAGCATCAAAACACTTCATTTGTTGTCTTCTGCCTCTTTGTTGCCGCCAAGTATACTCGACATTTTCCCAGAGACGAACGTTTTAGATTTTCGTGATGGGAGTATCTCCAGCTGCGGCTGCTTTAAAATTTCATCTCAATTCTCGGTGCCAGACGTTCAGAAGAACGATGCTCGAGCTATTTCAAATATTTAGGAAACAGTAAATAAATTAGTGGTGTTCAAAATACCAGCGGGTAATATACGTCCGCAAATAGTCAGTGACAACATAAACCTGTTTCCGTGTGTGAGAAAATATCCTGTGCTTGAAAATATTAAGCCCGAACTAATAGAAAGAAATTATAGTTTATTCGTTAATCAGAAAAACCATAAGTATAATGTCAAACTATTCAATAATCTAATATGGATTAGATTCATACTAAATAAATGTTAGATATTTAAGAAAAGAAAAGTATGGAGACATGGAAGATATGGAAAAGGAGTGGCATTACTTATTATTAAAAATATTTTGATTATTCATGTCACACTTCTATTTTCTCTCCACATAGACAATTATCCGCTCCTTCACTCACAGATCCATTATATTCTTTAATATTATCTAGTAGTTGGCAGGCCATTGCACAAGACAACTTTTACTTTTCCGCACTCCACTATACTAGCTGAAAAGTAATGTAATCGTGTAAAGAAAAAGTGAAAAAAAAATAAAATTGTTTTCGGTTTATTTTTCGTTTTTCGGCCTAAAAACCAAAAAAAAAAATGGTTTTTAAAAATTTTTTCTGTGTGCGTCGTCGTTGTCGGCATTAAAATTTCTTGTTAGCACGATAACTCAACTAAATCGTGTCGGATCGATCAGGTTTTGACTAATTCTGATCGGGGACGTCTCCCAGATGACATCTATTGATTTTGAGGTGGATAAGACATACCCCACCCTGTATATAAGTTATGAGAACACGATGGTGGACTATTTGAGAAATTTGTTTTGTTAATACGATAACTCAACTAAACTGATTCTTTGTTTTGACTGATTCTTATCGGGAACGTCCCCCAGACGACACCTATTGATTTTGAAGGGGATAAGACACACCCCACTCTGTCCATGGGTCATGAGAAAGCACGACGGTGGACTATTTGAGAAATTTTTTTTATTAACACGATAACTCAACTAAATCATGTCGGATCGATCGGGTTTTGACTGATTGTGATTCTGATCGGGGACGTCTCCCAGACGACACCTATTGATTTTGAGGTGGATAGAACACACTCTACCATGTGCATGGGTCATGAGAAAGCACAATGGTGGACTACTTGAGATTTTTTTTTTTTTTGTTAGCACGATCACTCAATTAAATCGTGTCTGATCGATCGGGTTTCAACTGATTCTGATTAGGGACGTCTACCAGACGACATCTATTGAGTTTGAGGTGGATAGGACACACCCCACCCTGTTCAGTTGTCATGAGAAAGCAAGAGGGTGGACTATTTGAAAAAAGTAAAACTGTCGCATAAAACAGATATTCTGCATTTATGTGTTGGTTTATTTTTTCTCGGTCACTCAACTTCGAGATAGAGATGTTCTACGTGCGGAAAAGTCCGTTTTAAGGTTTTAAAACTGTTTATTTATTACACATATAGTGTTTTTATGTAAACTTAGGAACAAAATAACCTGCGGGGATGATTAGATCCCGAGTTTTCTTGTTAAAGATTGCTCGGGGGCCTTAATAGAGCCTTCTCATATCGTTTAATCCAATACTCTCTATCCACACTTTTCCTGAGATTCATAAAAGACTACATACATATCCCTTACAATATCAATTAGTTCGCTCCGCTCAGCAGAAGAAAAAATGCTGATACCCATTTCACCCTACTTCTATTAGTTTGGACAGATTCTCAAGTGTTGAAAAATATTACTTTCTGAAACCTGCACCTCAACTTTATAAATTGTAAATTATCTTCTAAATCCAACGTTATCCATATAACGAAATCGATAAAAAAATTCCATGGTAGGAGAAAATTTATGGGCACCCCGTACATAAAAATTAACAGGAAAACTGTAAAAAGTAAAAATATAACATGATATAATCACTATAACGCACCTTTAATTATATAATTATTTTTATTGGCTTTATCTGTTCAATTAAACTACGGAAAACTCATTTAAATTGGATTTTTAAAGAAGCACGTGTCTCTGAAAACCCCATAAAATTTAAATTACCAACAGGCGGAAACAGACACATTTATACAAACAGGGTCGTATTTATTTTCTCTTAGAAACGACTTAGATGTTTATATTTACAATTTAGTTCACGACAGACTACTCATAATTATTAGAAAACGATAAAATTCGTCATTAACGCGCAAATGGGTTTTTTGTTACGTCTCGTTAATTTCGCGTTAAGTTATCGAAACCTGCATTGTCTTGTCATATATCAAGAGTAATTATTTTTAAAAACCGGAAACAGTTTGCTTTTAATTGATCTTTTTTTTTAATTCAGTACACACTAGACACAAAAATTAAGGGATGTAAAAAACCCTAAATTTTTAGGTGATTTTCGAAGGGATGTAATTAGGAGAAAAATAGTAGTAGAGCAATTTAAAAAAAAAAAGTAAATTGAAGCTCCAAGTTACTAGTTTTCAGATCTTCGAATCTTAAATCTCTTCTTATTTTTTTTACCATCAGCAGTTTTTGAGTGATCATTAGAAAACCATCGTAAAAAAATTAAAAATTTTTGCTTGTCTTTCAAAAGGTCCACGGACCTCAATACATTTTTTCCCGTGAGTTCATCAAAAAGCTTTTTACTTTTCCGCACTTCACTATGTAAATGTAATCGTGTAAAGAAACGGTGAAAAAACAAATTTTTTTTTGGGTTTATTTTTCGTTTTTCGGCCTTTATTTAAAAACAAAATTTTTTAAAAACAAAAAAAAATTGTTTTTAAAAAATTTCTGCTGTGTGTGTGTGTCGTTGTCGTTGTCGTCGGCATTTATTCTTATAACTCAATTAAATCGTGTCGGATCGATCGAGTTTTGACTGATTCTGATACGACACCTATTGATTTTGAGGTGGATAGAACACACTCTACCATGCACATAGGTCATGAGAAAGTAAAGGGTGGTCCAACCATAATGCACGATGTTAATTATGAGTCACACCTTAACGTGAAGTTTTTTGCCCAACTTAATTTGACATTTCTTTGTTTCAGTGGTTGACAAATTCAACCATGGAGAGGTACACAATTGAGCAGCGCGTTAAGATTGTTGAAGCCTTTTACGAAAATGGGCGATCAAATCAAAATGCATTTCGTGCACTTCGTGACTTTTTTGGTCAGCATAATCGACCAAATGTGTCCATAATCGGGAGAATTGTGCGCAAATTTCAGCAAACCGGGTCTGTAGGAAATGTGAAAACACCTGTGCATGCTCGCCCAGTTCCTTCTGCGGAAAACATTGCTGTTGTTCGCGATAGTGTAGCAGAAGACAACAATTGAACATCTCACGAACATCACTGATGTGAATTTTGAATAAAGATTTGAATTTACACACTTACAAGGTTCAATTGACTCAAGAGCTGAAGCCTACTGACCATTTCAAGCGTCGTCAATACGCCGAATGGTTGGTTGAACAGACAGAAATGAATGGTGACTTTACAAAGAAAATCATCTTCAGCGACGAGGCACACTTTCACCTCAGTGGATTCGTTAACAAGCAGGATTGCCGCATTTGGGCAAATGAGAATCCACGAGTGATTGTTGAAAAGCCGATGCATCCACAAAGAGTGACTGTTTGTGCGGTTTATGGGCTGGCGGCGTCATCGGGCCGTACTTCTTCGAAAATGAGGTCGACCAAGCAGTTACCGTGAATAGTGTTCGCTATCGCGAGATGATAGCGGACTTCTTGTGGCCAGAAATTGAGGATATGGACCTGGACGATATGTGGTTCCAACAGGATGGTGCCACTTGCCACTTGCCACACAGCCAACGAAACAATGGCACTTTTGCGCGAGAAATTCAATGGCCGTGTTATCTCACGCCGTGGCGATGTTAATTGGCCGCCACGATCATGTGATTTGACACCGTTGGACTTATTTCTTTGGGAATATTTAAAAGAAAAAGTGTACGTCAATAAGCCAAGAACAATTCAATAGCTAAAGGATGAGATAATTCGGCACATTAACGACATTGAACCTCAAATATGTCTCAGAGTCATTGAAAATATGGACCATCGGATAGAGGTATGCCACCGAAGCCGTGGCGAGCATTTGACCGATATTTTGTTTCACACATAATTGTCATAGATCCTTCTATCATAATAAAAAATATTAAGCTAATTCTCTGAAAACTTTTTGTTTTATTTACAATTAACATCGTGCGTTTTGGTTGGACCACCTTTTACAATGGTGGACTATTTGAGAATTTTTTTTTGTTAGCACGATCACTAATGGAGTGATCGTGCTAACAAAAAAAAATCGTGTCGTATCGATCGGGTTTCAACTGATTCTGATTAGGGACATCTACCAGACGACATCTATTGATTTTGAGATGGATAGGACACACCCCACCCTGTCCATGGGTCATGAGAAAGCACAATGGTGGACTATTTGAAAAAAGTAAAACTGTCGCATAAAACCCATATTCTGCATTTATGTGTTGGCTTATTTTTTTCTCGGCCACTCAATTTCGAGATAGAGATGTTCTACGTGCGGAAAAGTCCGTTTTAAGGTTTTAAAACTGTTTATATTAAAATATATACTATGTTATGACTTATTTTTGTAACTACTTACATTCGTGTGTAGGTTATATAAATATACATAGTTATATAATACCATATAAACAGAAAATACAATATTACAATAACACAAACAGTACAAAGAAATTATTTACAAAATTTAAACTGAAATTACAAAAAGAAAACGAAAAAACCATATCATCAGTATATATTTTGTATATATATTGCTAGGAAATATAGGGTTTCAGGATATTTTCTAGAATAACCTCATGTCCCCGACGACAGAACATCGCACTGGGTTGGGTCAATAAATATTAAGTGCAGGATGAATACAGCTAGCGCAGTTGACATTGATATTCCGTGTCCTGTCGACTATTATTTTACATTAATCTCTCTCAATATTTCACTAATTGCGATATTTTCTTGGCATGTGGAAAATGGGATTTCAACACCAAGAAAAGTGGAATATCAAAATAACTTAGTGCCTTATTTTTATAGTATTTATCCAGTTAAACCCAACCACATTAGACCGAAGTACATACTTCAGTTATTTCTGCAGCGTTAATTTTTTTTTTGTGGAAAGAATAAAACCATTACCTCTCACATTTCAAAATACAGTATTAAGACTGTCAGTTTCAAATTGCTGGGATTTTTAAAGTTGGTTAAGGGCTTGTATTTTTGACCTCACTGAACTGTTTTAATTTGAGATTGATTTAATTGATGTTAATACTGTATTACTATTTTAACGATTTTAACGAGATAAACAAATAACAAAATCCAAACACCAATGAAAAACGAAACCTAATATTAAAGTTAACGTTGGAAATCTTGTTGCATATTCCCGTCGTGCATCTACACTATTGTAGCTGCACGCAAATGCAAAAATGGCAAACTTCACTCACCAAAAATACGCAGATATGCTGTTAGTTGATGGTTTATGTAATGAAAAGTCTGCCATTTTTAATATTGCTAAGTTTGTGCGTATGGCAACGCATGCGGCCATACAAATGTAATTTGGCAGACAAACTTAACTTGCTTTAATGTCCAGATGGACACTATCCTACACGACACGAACAAGTCGAACAGGTGATGTAATTAATTTCCAATTACGATCGCAGGTCACGGTAGGTTATTACCTACCGTGACCTGCCTCGTAACATAGTCAACACCACATACAGTGACTGGCTGTATGTGAGGTTGACTATGTTACAATTAGCGTAGAGAGACAAAAGGATGTTAATTACAACTTCTTTTACTTTGTGGAGCACTTTAGTTGTTTTTTTTTTGTATTGCTTAATATATCAAATACTTATATATAAAGTTTTGCCAGAAGCTATCTTGAATTCCTGTATATCGAAATGTCTCATTACTTTATTTCTTGATGGTACATAGGAAAAAACAAACTACCGCCGTATAAACAACACCACAACACAATACATCATCAAAATATTATTTTGACATGTTCTTTATAATATTCTTTTAATATTTCGTGAGTGCCAAACACCAGAATTGAAACTTGAAGAATTCAAAGACCGTACATTATAGTTACAGGAAATGTCCATATCAATGGAAGGGAGATCAAAGCAGAAAACAAAAGAAGTAATAATAAGAATGCCTCCAATTTGTCACGGTTCAACCCCCCTTTTTTGAACACCCTGTACATATTTGAGTATTAGTAACTCGCACATACATAAGCTTCGCGTCACAAACATAATTATAAAGTCAAATAAAGTCGTTTTCTTTTACAAAATGTAATTCTATATGTGTAGTCATTTTGATGTAGGTCATTATTTGTTTTGTACTGCAAATTTACATATTCGCAGAGAGGTAAACCTGATTAAATTCCACTTTTGCCTCCGACCGCATGAATTTGGTTAAAAGTCTACAAACGTTTGACATGCCCCAGATCCGATTCCAATATCTCGCGATCGATTAGGAAGTCGAGATACGTACCACGAAATAATCCACTTGCATTTTTCTTCGCTTTAACCCACTTAGGTATTAACTGCAATCAGGAAGATGTAGCGTGTGTGTAATTACTTACGTAAACAGAAGCAGTTGCCTCATATCGTTACGGCAAGAGCGAGACTCTCACCGATCACTTTTACCTTTCCAGGGGAGGCGTAACGCAAATCCGCCGCTCTCTTCTGAACAATTCATCATTTATGCGATGAGATGAGACAGGCGATTGTTTTTTTTTTTACATCTTTATCCATGCAAATTCCGGGTTTCATACAAACTGTATTCTTTCACATACAATTTGTATGTGAATTGCTTTACATGTCTAATATCTACTTGCATTTCAAAATTTAGATTAAACAACACATAATGGGCGATTGGTAACACCACTTTCCCAAATCACCAGATTCAACAAGCACCCACAGACAGGTGGGTGCTTGTCCAAACATTGCCCTGTTGTTAGTGACTGGACTGAAAAATGGATCCAAAAAAAGCTGTCCAGATTACAGATATGGAAAACATATCGGTACGAGGATGGTTATAAAAGGATATCTACAGAGAGATGTGTCACCGCCACTGCTACAAAACCTATAATTGGTTAAGTAGAACAAGAACGATCAGAACAAAGATGCAATTGGGTTTTAATAATGCGTCCAGTCACAATCGGCATCAATAATTGCTTGGCATCTTCAAGGCATGCTTTCTACCAAATTGACGGCGTATTCTAGCGGTGTGGACGTCCAAATCCGATGAATCTCGTGAAATAATTGCTCCAAAGTGTACATGTGCTTTCCACGAAGCTTGTGCTTATGTAGGCCCACACATTTTCAATGGGATTTACATCCGGCGACTGTGACGCCCAATCCAGTGTAACGACGCAAGATTGCGTTTTCTACTCAGTGGAGATTGTCCTCCTGCAGAATCCAGTCTTTATTTTTTTTTTATTGATTATCACTATTATCACCCGCTAGTTGCGACATTTTCGGACGGGCCATTCGGATGCACAGAACGAGTGACGCATATTTGGCACTCGTAGCGCTTAACGTGTGGTCTCTTACAAAAATTCAACCATAACTGAATCTTTTATGACAATGCATCAAGTACCAAAGTTCCCTCTATTGGCTCATGAAAAGCTTCTATTTGATTGACTATAGTTCTTAACAGCATCTTGTCCCGCTTCAACTCCGAAAGCTTCTACACCATTGCATACGCAGATGATATAGCAATACAGCTTGGTGGAAATTTTAAAGGGGTATTCTACAATAGAATGCAGACAGCCCTCACAATAATATGAAAATGGTACGGAGAACGCAGTGTTAACTTCCGAAACACAGAAACGATTCTCTTCACGAGAAAAGGGAAACAGAAGACCGTGAAGGCAACAACTGTACTACAACTAAACACACCACTGGCATTTGTGTCAGAAGTAAATATCTTGGTGTCATCGTTGACAGCAAACTAACTAGGAATCTCCACGTTGAAAATAGACTAAAACGAGCTAAATCATGAGCAGTGTTGCAGAAATATAGGGAATACTTGGGGAAACCTAAAAGTTTTAAAGAAGCTATTACAAGGCCGGTGATAATCTGTGGTCGAAAAATCAACAAGCAATGATATAATGGAAATTTAAATTGAAATAGAATTTTATGTAATAATGAACAAGAATTATCAGTTTTTATAACAAATTTAGTTTTCAACTGAAAACACGTTTTTTCTAAATAACAAAAGGTAAAATTACCGGAAAATCTACACTGGATAACGGACTGTCACAGGCAATACCCTCAAAAAGTGAATGTTTAGACTGGAATTGTTAACAATTAAATTTTGGGTACCTCCCCCTTTGCAGAACTTGGATTGGGGAAAAATATTTCCCCGGTCTTCTTACTCTTACAGAACCAGTTAAAACCGGTCCTCGATGTACTCGTACTGTATCCAAATTTCGAAAATCCGGACACTCCTCATGCTAATTTGGATGTTAACCAGACTATAAGGTGCATCGGCCCTTACAGTTGCCCAGTGCATGAGTATACACAAATACGGTTTTGAGCGATGGTACACGGGGCCCAATAGAGTAACCAGCCAGATCCCCCGATTTGACACCGTTAGATTATTTATTGTGGAGTTAACTGAAATACCATGGGTCTGCCTATAGACGAAATAATATTGAAGACCTGAAAAATTAATACGGTTGGAAATCAGATTAATAAAACCTTAATTTATTAATAGAAAATCGATAATAATAATTACTAGAACCTCGATTAATAGAACCATAGTTCATACTGTTCTGCAAGAAGTCGAAGATCGCCTCTAGTATTGCCAGGACGTTCAACTAATTCAAAAATGAAATAAAAAAAAAATAGGGAAACAATTTAACAAGACATTGAAGTTATGTAATCGTCCTTACATTACCCTCATCATCATGAGGTCATTAGTCCTAAGACTGGTTGGACGCTAACCTCCAGCTTCTCCTATCTTGTGCTAACCTATGCATTTCGCTAATTGTGCTACAACCTACATCCCTTACTATTTGCGAGCAGTAGTCTAATCTAGGCCTACCTCTGCATTTCTTCACTTCTATTTCTGCCTCCAAAATATCGCAGACTATTCCCCCATGTCTCAGCAAGTGGCCTACCATTCTATCTCTTCTCTTCTTTATGTTCTTCAACATCCTTCTTCTCTCACCGACTTTCTCTAATACTTCTTCGTTTCTAACCCTATCAGTCCACGGTATTTTCATCATTCTTCGGTAACACCACATCTCAAAAGCTTCTAATTTCTTCCTACTTGCTTCCCCTACCATCCAGGTTTCGCAACCGTATAGTGCCGTGCTCCATACATACGTTTTCAAAAATCTCTTCCTTGTTTCTAAGTTTATTACCCCTGAGCATAAAAGTGCTTTCTTTTTGTTAAAAGCTACTCGACCCTGCGCTATTCTTTGTTTTATATCTTTATCGCTTCGTCCATCCCAATTTATTTTACTTCCTAAATAAGTGAAGTCTTTAACTTCCTCCAATCTTTCATTATTAATTTGTACTTTCGTTTTTGCTCTGCTCTCGCGCCCTCTGCACACTAACACTTTAGTTTTGTTTTTATACACCCTCATTCCGTATTCCTCTGTCAACACTGCCTCCATTTCGTTTAACGCTGATTCTAATTCCTCCTTACTAGATGCTAAATACTGCTATATCATCCGCGAATTTCAGCATTTTTAGTTTATGTCCCTATACTTTAATTCCAAAATCCAAAATATTTTACCACATTAATCGCCTCTTCGATGTACAGATTAAAAATTAGTGGTGATAGCGTATATCCTTGTCTTACTCCTTTCCTAATACCTACTTCCCTTCTTTCCCCTTCTACTTCTATAATAGCAGTTTGCTCTTTGTATAGATTGTGTACTACTCTCCTATCTCTATACTTCATTCCCGCGCTCTTTAGTATCTCGAACATTTTTTCCCACCTTACATTATCAAAAGCTTTTTCTAAATCTACAAATCCTATATAAGCGTTCTTTCCTTTTTCTATTGTTTTCTCTACGTTATCCTATACTCATGAAAATTAGTTTAACTACTAGATACCAGAACTAGAACATTACGGCACTAGAACGACAAAGAAAATCTATTTGTTTCAGGGAATCCATATTCATTGCTTCCTTTCTATGTTCTACTCGTGGGACACTAGCTCAATGAACGTTCCTGGCGAATGGATTGAAAGGATCTCCACACAAAAGTGACCGCAAATTTTCAGATTTAACACCACTTGATTTATTTCTATGGGTGTAGGGTAGTTAAAACACATGTTTATAAAACTTAGCCAGGAAATGTTGCTGGCTATATCAAAGCTTAGGCAGGCAGATAGATATTCCGGGAAACAGTTATAAGATCCTGGCAAAAATTCCAAAATAGCTTTTATTAAGGGTTAACAAACATAGAGCTTACCTCAAAACAATCCATAACATTATTAGTTGATTAAATTAACACTAAACGCAAGATTTATGTCTGATTTTATCTAAGAAACTTATTCAACAACTTTATTTCTCTTTTTATATAAGGATACCTATATTTTAAACCCTACAAAATTACCTATTCCAAATTAAGGGACGACATTTGACCATGACGGATCCAACCATTCCAGCATCGAAAACTGGAATGGCTGGAAGACGAGGACGCAGTTATTCAAATTCCAAATATATTAAAATATTTTTTCTCTAATGAAATTTTCTAATGGTCACTCTAGGTATGTACATTTGAATATTTTATGTTAAAATTAAACAGGGGATTATCTTTAAAATGTGTTTAAATTTAAATACATTAATTGCATCAAATAAAAACTACGAGATGCTTTATCAATATTTCTTGTATAATTCGCTATGAATTGATTTAAAATAAACTTTTGATCGAGTGTCTAAATCATAGTTAATAAGAACATTATAACAGAAGATAATCTGAAATTGCACCGAATGATCAACATAGGGAAACAACACCTTGTATATTGACCTCAACCGTGACAAAACACAAAAATAAAATACCATATATTATAATCGATCATCCACTTTCGATATTACGAAGGCATGTTTTATGAAAATGTTGACTCAATCCACACGTGTGTGTGCTGTAGATATGTTGGCTTCTAAGGTCGCCTCCGATTCGAAGTAGGCCACAGAAACCAAGAAACCAACGACAATAAGATCCGACTTTGTTGATAGCTACTTGAAGTTACGCCGATTATAATCTATTGATTCAAAATAATTACAATTAAATTGATCCAGCACCACATATTCCAGTAATGATTTATGTTATGATTTATGATATGATGTGCCCAAACAATGAATGCCCAAACAATGAAGTAACAATGAAGGACAGTCAAGCATGGGCGTCGATATAATTATTCAATAGGAAACGGGGGTACTACATAGAAATTTAAAAAATAAACATACAATGCATTGTCTAAGGGAAATATAATTTGTAAAATAAACAATATATACAAAAAAACGTACTGTTTGAAAAAGAAAAATGACGAGGAGATGACATAGTAATGATTCAGAAGTGAAAGGAAGAAATCCAAAAGAAAAAACGAAAGAAAAATCATACTAATTAAATATAATAATTCATTCAAGCTGGGTACAGCTCTGTGCAAATCACAATTACTAGATGTTTGGTTAAACGTATCCGACATTATATGCACTAAAAACTTTAACAGAACGAATGTATTCTTGGATTCTGACAGTAAACAGTAAAACACGAGAACTAATCTTAGAAATACGTATATTAAATATATTTAGTAATGCATAGTTTATTTCATCGCCATTTGCCAAATAAAAAATCTAAAACCATACATACCGTAGCTTGTTTTATGGCTAGGCTCAGGTAGACTGTTCCGTTTATCGGCAAGATAAGAGAGTTTTTTATTTGGCAACTAGCAATGAAATGAATAGTAAATAAATCTACGTTATTATGAAATAACTTAATCCGTTAAATAGAACGATGCCAGAAATTACATTGTCAAAATGTCAATGGATGTGTTCGCTCGCCCGAGCGAGTCACTTCGTCATATGTTTTACAGTCAACAGAGGTTTCTTTACGAATGTGGGTTTGAATTGTTTCGTACGATATATCTAACACCTTTTTCGTCAATTTAGATTGTCCTTGATTCAATGTCAAGCCAGGATTCACGATTTTGGTCACATCTTTCTGGTCCAAATTGCCTATCGAGCCACGTTTCGGTAAATTATCGACATTTTTTGCCACGTTATATTGCTGCACCTACTTCTGAACGCATGATCTCCATCTGTTCACGTATTCAACAGCCTCTAATTGCGACATTTTCGGGCCTTTCGGATGGGTGCACAAGAACACAGTCTCGTATCGCGACGCGTATTTGGCACTCTTCGCTTAACGTGTTTCCCTTACAAAAGATCAACCACAAAGGAATTTCTTATGACAGTGCATCAAGGACAAAAGTTCCCTCTATCGACTAATGAAAAATTTAGAACCGACAAAAGGTATCCTTTTGCCGGTGCAACCAGAAGCCTGCCACGCGTCCACTTGACTGACTGTAAGTGACAAGCTTAAGTTGGCAGGTACCCTTCTGGTATTTAATAAATACATGTTAACTCTATGTAGGAGTATGATCAAAATCTCTTATTGGGTAAATATGATCTACACAAAAAGCTTTGGCGATAGCAAGGATAAAGAGTGCTTCATGCCTTGACCGGGAATCGAACCCGGCTCTCCCAATTTCCGGTTGGCTGCTCTGACCGCTGAGCTATCGAGGCACACTCATTATCCTTGCTAATGCGCCAGTTTAATGCATCGCTACAGTACTCCCTCCCTAGAGACATGGTTTGTCTCGATACATTTAACGGAATGTGACCGCGTTCGCCATTCTTACGAACCGTTGTTCTGTAACCCCCGGACTGTAGGGCGATGGATAGGACGTGAATCGAATCCGCGAATTTGAGATGAAAGGGAGGTTGGATCTACTGGAATGAATCACATCACGTCGGGGTCACCACTTTGGCGATAGCAAGGATAAAGACTGCTTCATGTCTTGACCCGGAATCGAACCCGGCTCTCCCAATTTCCGGTTGGTTGCTCTGACCGCTGAGCTATCGAGGCACACTCATTATCCTTGCTAATGCCAATTTAACGCGTCGCTACAAGCTAAAAATTTAAGGAAACGACGCTGAATAGTTTCAAGTTTATTAATATGTATTAGATACCACGGATACCAGACAATGTTATAGTATTTTCGCTTCGAGGGTAGTAATGAGAAATATAAGCTTTCTAAAGCGACAACAGTACAAAAGGATGTTATATTTCTAATTATAAAGTCTTGCTAAACATTTTATATGCGTCCATAGTCACTTGATGAATATGATCGGAGAATGAAAATGTCATCAAAAAGAACACCTAGATCTTAAACGATTTTACAGCATGTTAAGATTGTATTGTTAAAAGAATAATCATATAACTTTAGTCGTTTTTTTAGAGTAAATGAATAGGCTTTACATTTTGTTATATTAAAAAATTATTATCTACACACCAACAGTTGTCAATTCCAGTGACTGAATAATTTCAGGTTATTAGTAAAAAAAATATCCTTCTGTTGCACGATTCGAATTACAGAGAAATCATTAACGAATATGATGAATAATCATGGCTCTAAATTCGCGCCTTGAGGTACACCAAAACCGGTCATAAATGTTCTTGATTCCAAAACCATCATACGAAACAAACAGATGGCATTGCGATAAGTACGACTGCATTAATATACATAGATCGCTAATAAATCCAAACAGTTCCAATACAGACGGCAAAATATTGTGATTCCCCTTGTCAAACGGTTTTAAGAAATCGGTATACTACATCTACTCAACTTGTACCAGACTGTTGATTTTCGTACATCGGTTTTATTACAAGAATTTATTGCCAAAAAACCGATGTACGAAAATTACGTCATTTTCAAACGCGATTTTTTATATAAAAAATCGATTGTTGCTGAAAATATGTTTGTAGTACAACTCCTAACGAAGAAAATAAGCCCTCGAACAAGTCTGTAGGACCATTCGTTTCGATGGAAAAGCTGTTTTACGAAAACAATTTTTTTTTACGAAAACAGCTATAACTTTGAAAAAAATATATTTTGGAATTGTACAAAAACGATTGTTTTCGTCTCACTTAGGACTACATTTTCTGAAATTATTAAATGTTTTCATCAAATATTGTTATTTTTAGAGCAAAAACAAAAAAACGCAATTTTCAACGGTTTTTTCGATATATCTCGAGAAATAGTAAATCGATTCGAGCTCACGAAAATTGAATCGAAAGATTTTTTCATTATCTACAACTTTCTCATTTAACTTTTTCCAATACGAGCACAACTTTCTTTTTTATTCGCGAAAAACCGTTTTTTTTTTACTTTTGCGAATTTTTTAGGTTATGTTAGCGGCCGCCATTTTGAGAGCAAAAAACTGTAAGTTTCTTAAAATTTTATTTAATATGCTCAAATTTTTTTCTTGCTGTTTACAATTAGTGACCGGGTCACCCTATTGATTGGACTATATAGCCTTAACTTATTTAGACATTTAAGTGCCTGAACTATAACCATCTGAAACGATTTCCAGATACCGTATTCGTAGCACCATTAGAACTGAGGCTCTTATCAACCGCTATTATACATTCTAATTGCGGCATAACTCATATAACTTATCTAAAGGAATGCCTGAATGGACGCTTGTTTGTTGATAGAGCTACTTATTATTCACAAATATCTACAAACATGTTTCTCATCGGAGTCGTGACAATTTTTTAACGTTCACAATTGACTGGTTGAAGTGCGATTGCTGCTCAGGCCTTTGGACAATAAAATCTAAATTATCGCTGTTTGTGGTATGCAAAATACAAATAACGACACGGTAACAGAGCTCGTTGCTCAATTGGGTAATACGCGCGAGATTACTGAAAGTAACGCCGTCGAAGAAAAAGATCAGTCAAGGTTAGTAACCGTGAAGGATTTGTTCGCTAATATAACATACAGAGATTGGCGTGGTTTTTGTAAAGAACCGCTTCCAAGGAATTTATTTTTACAGTTAAATATCATCCACAGCCGTCTGATAAAGACGGGTTTTTTACGATAAATGTTTCTAGGAAAGTACTTATAAACAGAAAGAAACTTACGTCTTTGAAATAGTTAAATTTCCCAACAACAATGCATCTATCCTCTATGCTTAATGTATCTAGACTTACTATATACAGGGGCATTTACAGAAACATTATTAATAATAATAATATATAGCAACAACAATAAATAGCATTTTATTAGCAAGACAACATAATAAAAAAATAAATATATGTATATTTCATAACATTCCGAAACAAAATCTTGTTAAAGGGCAGAGTTTGCAAACTTAATTCCACTCTTCCACTCAACCTGGGGTAACAAATTAATATCACATAAATGCTATAACTAATACATATACTATAGGGTATCTCAGTTGGAACTACAAGATTTGAATTGCGCGCCATTTCTGTTCTGTCAAAGGGCGTTAATATTTAACGACTGTCATCTAAACATACGTATACAAACCATACGACGTCAACATGCCACGAGTAATAGTTCAACGAATAGTTTGTGTGCAACTGTTTTATGAGAGTGAGCGATCATTTACAGTTGCATTAAGAAAAAATTGCACAGAATGGGGGCAAAATGAAGCGCCCACAGAGTTAACAGTTCGTAACTTAATCAAGAAATTTTAAGAGACGGATTATGTTATTGATAAGGCAACACCAATACGTCCTCGTCGTGATCAGTCAGATGGAAATATTGCTGCAGTGAGGGAAACTGTAAGGGAGTATCCAAATATGTACATCAATTTGACGTCGTGCACAACAATTGAATATGTCAAGAGCCACCACGCATCCAATTTTAGAGAAAAACCTGCATCTGTCAGCATACAAACTTTAACACAACACAACAATTAAAAGTTACAGACCATCTTTGACAAAACACAAATGGCGCACAATTCAAATCCTATAGTTCGAACTGAGACATCCTATACATACATTGATATAATTAAACAGTCTATTAAATAGATCAATTAATTCTTCAAAGTATGAAACATGAATAATAAATTCAACAATAAATGATAAGTGTAATGTAAATAAAAAATATAAGTGTAATATAAGTATAAATGCACTTAATTGCGGATTTCAGCAAGTCACGCGCTGATCACTGTTTACACACTTTGAATTTCGGATATGAATGTACTTTAGAGGCAATTAAATAGAAGATGTACACGTACATCTTTGCCCACCCTTTTTGGTACACCCTCTACAATAAATATTATGATTTATTATTTACAATTAATATTTTAAATGTCAATAATCTACAGACAACTGATTTTAGATATAAAACGTCCGTACAAATCGTCGATTTTTAAAAACGATCTTTTGAAAAATATTGAGAAATTTAAGAGTACCCATCGTTTTGAAACATCTGTATAATACAATTTTTTTAAGGGAGCCGATAATAAAAATAACTATCTAGTTATTTAAACAGATGTAGATAATCACTTATATAAATGTACATAATCGATAATCGGCAATTCCATTAACACGATACATTTGGTTCAAATATGATTTTTTAATACCTCCTTTTCCTTTGAAAATATTTCTGACTAATACATCAGTGACATCACTGTCCAAACTACGCCTAGGAAAATAAGCCAACATAAACATGCAAGCACCACAAAGTTATCATTATATCAATCAATTTTCGGAAACGTATCAATTCTTAGTCAACAATTTGCCGATAAGATAACATTTACGAAACTGATCCATTGTTTATTAATACGGCAGAAAAATTATCTCTTGTTAATTTAAACGCATACGTTTCTCATTTTCTCCCACTTGCACAAAATGAAATGCAATTAAAGAAAAAGAGACGTTTAACTGGAAGTATTGAACAAAATAGAAATAATTTTCTGTTTCTAAAAATTAAAATTATACCAAACTAAATGTGCTAAACAAAATGCACCTCAGCGTAATATGAAAGAAAGAAAATGAGATATTTAAGATACGAGTACATTAAACTTTCTATAAAAAAAGACAAGTTGAAATTCTCTAATAGCTTTATAAGTTTATTCCATCGCTATTTGCCAAATAAATAAATTTCAAAACATACCGTGGCTTGTTTTTATGGTTACGCTCAAGTAGACTGTTCCGTTTATCCACAAAATAAGAGAGCAAACAATCTTATACACTCCTGGGAAGGATACGGAACCATCGACGCAACAACAAAAACAAGAAAACACTTTTCCACGAACACAGAAAGACTATACGTTTCTCAACGGGCATATCGCCAACCAAACTGGTATCATCAGAAGATGATGTAAAACTGATTTTAATCGTCTCCCGATGATGCCAACTTAGTTACGGAAACGTACGTTGAGAAACATGTAGTATTTCAGTGTTTGGGTTTGGGTTTCTGTTTTTCAATTGTAAGTATATATTATCAATCTAAACAACCTGAAATCCAGAAAATGCGGGAAATCTACCAAAAGGTTTTGTTACCGTCTGTTAAACGGTGTTTTGTCAATAAAAATGAGGACTGGATTCTGCAGGAGGACAACACCGCAGCAGGCGCTGTACCAATGGAAAATGCCATCTAGTATCGTTACACTGGATTGGCCGTTGCAGTCGCCCGATGTAAA
Source organism: Rosalia funebris (assembly GCA_037954035.1). Classification (NCBI taxonomy): domain Eukaryota; kingdom Metazoa; phylum Arthropoda; class Insecta; order Coleoptera; family Cerambycidae; genus Rosalia; species Rosalia funebris. The sequence goes on from JAZFAV010000015.1 coordinate 42,894,365, forward strand.
TTTCATTGAAAATGTGTGGGCATATATTAAGCACAAGCTTCGTGGAAAACGCTCGTACACTTTGAAGCGGTTATTTCACGAGATTTGGAGCGTTGGATTTGGGGGCCCTTGTCTTGTCGCTAGAATACTCTAAAAACTAGAATTTGTTTTTTTTTAAATTGTTCTATTATTTTTCTCCAAGTTACGGCCCTCTGAAAATCACTCAGGATTTTTTACATCCCTTAATTTTTGTGACTAGTGTATATATTGACATTTTTTTTTAATATATATATATATATATATATATATATATATATATATATATATATATATATATATTTTTTTTTATAAATTAACCCTGCCACCATTCCAGTTAACCGACTGTACGTGTATCATAATTATTATACACAGCATGTCTAAAGTACCGTCTCCTTGCTATAATTTTAGAATCGAAAGACTTTAAACGACGAAAATTAGCATACATACATTAAAGTATAAAAATAATGTTTTAGTTAATAAATAGTGTAATAACAATTGGCAACGATGCCGTTGCGGTGCCATTTTGAAAATTATTTTAAAATGGCAACAATATGCGAGTAACACTTCATTTGGAAACTGCTCCAAATATTTATTCAAACATTGTTATTTTGACGTCATCTGTGTTTTCAAAACAGAGATGAAGTCATCAGTGAGTTTTTGAGAAAATCGATTACATTTAATATCAACATCAAGGCATTACCTTCCTGTAAAAGCTATAATTTTTCTCTGACTAAAATCACGCAAAAAAGTCACTTGAACGTTTCTAGTCGATAAGTAACTTTTGCCTGATTTCTGTAAAAAAAAGCCTAACTGTTAGCTTTTGCACGTATCTAGAGACTGCCTAAAAGGTTTGGCGGTATTCTAATATTAAATTTAATCGAATTTTCCTAAAATCAAAATACAGATATCAAAATAAAAACGTCTGAATAATAATTTGAAGTAGCTTCCGAATGAGGCTCTTCCGATTGAGCACTGTTGCCATTTAAAAGAGTGGGAGGAGACGCACACCGTATATTGACATTATTATACTCTGGTTTCAAAATTGTAGGCAGTAAGTAATTCGCTCTTTGATTGCCTGCTATAATAGGCAAACAAGAGAGACAAGGGGCGTGCCAACTGTCTGCGCGCGACTAAAGATAGCAGAGATCACAGTGCAAGGAGCGGTATTTACAATTTACATGTAAAACAGACACGAGAATTGTTGAATCGTATTACCAGCTCATAAAAATAGTATTCTATACCTTACTGCCCACTATTTTGAAACCGGAGTATAAGCGCAAATTTCTTGTCATATTTTCACAGACGTATGATAAACTTGAACTCCTGGACTATAAACGACCGCCCGGCAAAGCAATTCATCATCATAATCATGATACGTAATATTTACGCTTGACTAATACAAATTATTAAAATGAGCAGTTTGTATTCCGCGAGGGGGTAGACGAATTCCAAGGAAAAATTTTCATCGACCGCGTGAGTCAAGGCGGCATCTCTGGCCTGCATGCGAACGCAGCCGAGTTTACAAGAGGTCAAATTTGGAAATAGTCTTAATGAACGAGGACGCCAGTGACCAATGTGTTGACCTATTACAATATGAATATTTGCGATAACCCGACATAGTTTCATATCACCGGATATTGCGGAATTCTAGGAAAAATACAGCTCCAGACAAGTTGGTTTAATTGGTATTTTCATATATAAATATTCATACATAGTTGTTAGCGTTATTTAATCAGGAACCGCAAGTTTTGTTGAGGTAAAAGCAAGATAACATGGCTTCGGACCGTAAATATTTTTTGCTATTTCCCCAGAAACTTTAATTAATTGTTGAACCCATTACTGATACGAAAATGGTTTACTTCACTACTGGCACACCAAAGAATTGTAAAATGTTACCCTGACCTTACGATGTTCGGTGTTCCACATGTACCCCGTTTGCTCTGACACTGGTATAAAATTTTATACCATATTTCAGAGACTGTAGGGATCAATATCAATGGTCCAGTAAGGTGGCCACCTCATTCCGAATATCTCATTAACAAATTATTTTTTTAGGGTATTTAGCCCGGTCAAATCAGCCCAAAAAATAGGGGTACCCTTGCATTAATTCACAACAAGCTGAAAATTTACAGGCACCTAAGGGTTATCACTCTAATGAAATCCTGAAAAGTCCCCGTCCCCATTGATCCCGTGTGTGCAAAAAATTTTATTCAAAGTCAAAGGTCGCAAAATGGGTTTTTTGGATTTTTTAGCCAAACGGTTAGTTTTACGATAAAAATAGCTCAGACTAAAATTTTAGATCAGGTAATTATCTACTAAAATTGTCCTTATACTTTTTTCTCTAAGATTTATCATTTCTGAGAAAAAGCCATTCGAAAGTTAGCTGGAGCTGTATTCTCCATAAAATGCACACGTTTCCACGCCACCTATGAGGTGGTGTACGAGGCGCGTTTTTTTAACGTGGTTTCTCCGGTAGGCATACTCCACGGTCTGTTTCAGTGGTAAATCAGGTCTTATTGAGCTTCTTCTTCTTCTTCATCATTTCTTCTTCCATAATTATCTTCTTCTTTTTCCTCTGCATCCTCCTGAGTCGATGTAAATTGTTGTAGCAGCGATACATCATCTGTTTCGTCGTTGATGCTGGTATCTTCTTCTGTTGAAAGTTCAACGTTTGAACACGACTGGCCTTGACAACTGATGCATGTTGTTGAATAAAATAATCCCACTTTTTTGCAGGTGCATTTTGAACTACACCCCTTCTTGCAATTGCAAAAAATGGTGTTAAGGAGCTTCTCTGGTGCAGGCGGAAGTAGAGTATGGATTGGCTTCAGTACATTGTCAATTAGCTTCCAACCCCATTCTTCTGGATCCAGTGCAATGCCAAGCCACACTTGAACCTGGTAATACACTCGATAGAAATGTTGCTGAGCAGAAGCTGAGGTTGGAGGAAGCTAATTGCACGCGTTTTTTATTACGTGATTGTTTAGCAAAGGATAAGTAACGATACTTATCAATGCAGGTGATTTTTGCTGGAGCTCCATACATTGAAAGAAGAAAGCGAATTCCGTGAACGATTAGAGTTCCTGGCGTAGAATTTAAATCTTCGAACACTTGGGCACATCTCACTAAATCCTGTTTTTCGAATAATTTCAAAATTGATGTTTTTCCCCTCCTGAATAATGCTGATGTAGTATCACAGCCAGTGAAAGCATGTAAAAATAAAAGATGGCGTTTACATTTAGGGAAAGCCGATAAACTCTCATTTGAAAAAATTTCTGAAGATTGTTGAGCCTTGCCAGGTTTCAAAAAATAAATAATTTTGTCACTTGAAGTTCGAGCAGTAATTAACACCAACAGATCAATGTCTTCACCAACAACATTTATATTTGCTGGATTAAATTGATTGATTGCAGTTTCAACAATAAGTACATCAGCGTCATTGTCAGCTTGCTTAACTAAAATATTCTCAGTAGTAAATTTATCTTTTAGCATTATAATGAGCCGAGACTTATTATGAACATTCGATAAAAATTGTTGTTGGCTAGTTGGAACTGTCATATGTTGCTCAAAGAGAATATCAGAGCAAGTTGCTGATTTTGTCACACGGCGACGTTGTTCGGAGGCTTTAATATTTTTTGTTGAATCGTTATAACCATCGAATACTATGGTTACTTTTTGACCAAAATGTCTCCGTACGTATTGAACATATTTGTCCAAAATGTTGCTGAAGGTATCTTCTCGATCCCAGACCACACGGTGCAATAAATATCCGCCATCAATAGTATACGTAGTATTTATGTTGTCAATATCGATTTTTAACTTTTGAAAGCAGTCATAAATGGCTGATTTTTGTGATTTCCGCATTCCAAGCTCATCGAACAATGATAACGGGTTATGCATATTATGGAGAATACAGCTCCAGCTAACTTTCGAATGGCTTTTTCTCAGAAATGGTAAATCTTAGAGAAAAAAGTATAGGGACAATTTTAGTAGATAATTACCTGATCTACAATTTTAGTCTGAGCTATTTTTATCGTAAAACTAACCGTTTGGCCAAAAAATCCAAAAAACCCATTTTGCGACCTTTGACCTTGAATAAAAATTTTTGCACACACGGGATCAAGACTTTTCAGGATTTCATTAGAGTGGTATTCCTTTAGTGCCTGTAAATTTTCAGCTTGTTGTGAATTAATGCAAGGGTCAATGTTTATTTTGACCGGGGTAATTGTAGAGAATTTGTATAAAAAAAAAACTAACAACTATAGACGAACCATGAGAAAATATATGTTCAAAAATAGATAGCGTTTTATCATTCATTCAGTTTTATCGTTCATTATCGTTTATTGTTATTTTTTAAGATAAAGTCTTTCCTAAAAACAATATTAATGTTTATTGAAATTGGAACACAAATTCAGGATTCACCTCACGTGCAATATATAGGCGAAAAAAGAAAAAAAATCTATTTTTATGTAAATCACAGTCAATTGTAACACATATCTAAAAAATACAGTTAAAAATTATACCTTAAATTGTGATAAATATACTAAAAATATGTTCAAGGCATCTTGTTCTACTAAAAAAAAGTGCAAATGTATTTTCTCTAATTAAGGATGTGCTAATATATTTTCTCTAATTCCACAAATAACTGAGTTATGGAACAAACAAATAGCTCGTTAACGAAAATGGATAATCGGTTCTAGTTCACCATTGAATTTTCCTCAAAAGATATTTCCACACTTCCTACAATTTTCTATTAAATTCCCAAGAAAAACATGCATTTTGTCCATCTGGTACAATTAGTTGTTACCATATTCTTAAAGTCACTCTTACTCCAAATTACTTGAATTGATCCTTGTACTAGCAAAAGCATGCAGAATAATTGAAAGCTTTCACTCCTTTCATATTTTAAGTGAATCATATACTTCTTGAATCCAATTCCAAATGATACTTGGTCTGTCCAATATACTATCGATTAAGATTTTAGAAACAAATTTCATAAATTCTAACTATTCCTTGGCTTCTATTTTACTTGCGTGATTATCTAATACTTTCTGCAAGTTGTTACAGAGGGTGAGTATTCTTATAGTAAAAAGATCATACAAGTACATCTTCTACAAACGTTTTTAAGTTTAAAATTCGTTATGCTAAAAATTAGCCCTCATTTCGCTGGATTGTTTAAAGTTTTCTATTTCACATATTACTTTTCCGCACTCCACTATAAGCGGAAAAGTAATATAATCGTGTAAAGAGTGAAAAAACAAAATTCTTTTTGGGTTTATTTTTCGTTTTTCGGCCTAAAAACAAAAAAAATGGTTTTTAAACATTTTTTGCTGTGTGTGTGTGTGTGGCCGTTGTCGTCGGCATTTGTTCTTGTTAGCACGATAACTCATCTAAATCGTGTCGGATCGATCGGGTTTTGACTAATTCTGATCGGGGACGTCTCCCAGACAACACCTATTGATTTTAAGGTGGATAGGACACACCCCACCCTGTCCATGGGTCATGAGAAAGCACGATGATGGACTATTTGAGAAATTTATTTTGTTAATACGATAACTCAACTAAATCGTGTCGGATCGATCGGGTTTTGACTAATTCTGATCGGGAACGTCTCCCAGACGACACCAATGTATTTTGATGTAGATAGGACACACCCCACCCTGTCCATTGGTCATGATAAAGCACGACGGTGGACTATTTGAGAATTTTTTTTTGTTAACACGATAACTCAACTAAGTCATGTCGTATCGATCGGGTTTTGACTAATTCGGATCGGGGACGTCTCCCAGACGACACCTATTGATTTTGAGGTGGATAGAACACACTTTACCATGTTCATCGGTCATGAGAAAGCACAATGATGGACTATTTGAGAAATTTGTTTGTTAGCACGATCACTCAATTAAATCGTGTCGGATCGATCTCGTTTCGACTGATTCTGATTAGGGACGTCTACCAGATGACATCTATTGATTTTGAGTGGACACACCCCACCCTGTTTATGAGTCATGAGAAAGCACGAGGGTGAACTATTTGAAAAAAGTAAAACTGTCACATAAAACACATATTCTGCATTTATGTGTTGGTTTATTTTTTCTCGGCCACTCAATTTCCAGATAGAGATGTTCTACGTGAGGAAAAGTCCGTTTTAAGGTTTTAAAACTGTTTTGTGGTGCTTTTACACCTCTTTAAATAAGCCTGCCTTTATTCGTTTTACAACAGTAAAACAAACAGTATGTCTTTTACAACTAAAAAAAAAACAATTACTAGGGCGGCGTCAGTTAATTTGCAAGAAATTAATATTGCTTTTTGGTATATAAAACCATTTTTGTGTTATCCTCCAAGTTAAATATTTGGCGACTAGCTACTGAAAATTCCCTATTATAAAAAATTCCGTCAACTTATTAAAACATATGTCAAGGCCATCTAGTTGGTCTACGTATACCTCTATCCGAGTCATTTAAATTTCATCACATCATCTCGTTTGTATCAAAAGAAACAACAACCAACAAGTAACATCCTTGATTATTAATTTACTTAACACAAGTATAAACACGAGGAAAATAAATACAGGGTTAGTCAAGTACGATATAAACGTTTATAGAAGTAGTAACTACACATTATTAACTCAAAATCAACAACGACAATGTTAATTATATTTTAGTTTCTAAAACATCGACTTTCTTATTTCTAATGAAAAGGATTGCAGAAATAGAAAATTTGTAGTTGAAATATTACACGATAAATATACAACATACAAACCACATCGAGTTTTGAGAATCTTCCAGATCACTAAATCAGTCGGCGCTGCAGTAATTTTATAGTGAATTATTTAATCTCAACTTAAATGAAATTATTATTTTGTCTGTTTTGAAAGATTCTATAAAAAGAATATATTAATAATTTAAAACACATTATCGTCTTGCCAATCCATTACTTTTTCTAGAGCTATCTTCACAAAAAAAAAAAGAGAAGAATACTCATACTAAAAATATATCATATTGTGGATTATTTGTATACTTAACTTTGTTTAGGTATTATGTGGTGTATAATTTACTAACAGTAACTGAATTTTCCACAAAACACCAAAACACTATACTCTACACTCGACGCGCGTTTCGCCAACAATGTTGGCATCATCTGGAGATGATTAAACCTAATCTTATGCTAACAATGTATCCTATTTATACCTAAATTATTGACTATAGCTCAGTCAATCCTGACCGTCACGGTTGCGGCTCACCGAACTATAACCGTCACGGTTGTGGCTCACTGAACTACGACCGTCACGGCCGCGGCTCAGTGAGTCGTGAGTAACTAGCCAATAGAGCGGGCTATGTGGAATAGGCCCTCTGTCACTATTCATACTATTTTTACATTTCTCAATTTCAAATGCATCTAGTTGTCTTGCATTTGTTACATTCCTAATTAATCTTAAGTTGTTAATATCTATCTTATGGTTGTTCTCGAAGGCATGTTGGGCAACACTAGACTTATCTATTCTACCATATTTGAGATGCGCCATGTGCTCTTTGAAGCTGGTTTGAATAGATCGTCTGGTCTGTCCAACGTACCTTTGACTACAGTCGTTACAGCTGATTTCGTAAATCCCCGAGCCCGATCATCTGTGTTAATTTTATCCTTTGGATTGCCTAAAAGTCCTTTTAATTAATTTTTTGACGAATGAACCACCGTCATTCCTATATCTTTAAAAATCATACTAATACCGCGAGTGAATCGAGGCTCGTAAGGAATAGATACATATTTTTCTGGATGATCTCTTTCAGTTTGAAAGGTCGAGAAATTTCGAAGTGTTTCTTTATATCTACGTTTCCTAATCATTTTTTCAACTGTATCAATAGAATATCCATTACACTCAGCTATATCCTTGATTAGCGCTTTTTCTTTTTCAAACCTCTCTTTTTTGAGAGGGAAGCTGAGTAGGCGATGGACTAGAAAATTGAGGTTCGCCATTTTCTATTAAACACAATGGTTGGAATCATTAGGGATATATCTGAGAGTACTGGTGCCTTTTCTCTATATATCGAATTCTAACTTATTTTCGCTATTTCTAATAACTAATATATCTAAAAATGGTAGTTGCTCATTAGTTTCAACTTCGTATGTGAATTTTACTAACGCGAAACGGTTATTTAATTTGGAAACGAAATTATCAATGTTCATAACTTTTGTGTCAAATACTGCGAACACGTCATCCACATACCTAAGTCAAACCCTAGGGAAGAAATCCATTTCTTGTGTTGCTTCTGTTTCAAATCTATTCATGAAGAGACTGGCAATAAAAGGTGATAATGAGTTACCCATGACTGTCCCTTCATGTTGTTCAAAGAAACTGTTATTAAATTGGAAACAATTCTGTTTTATGCAAATTTTAGTGAGTTCAATATATTCTTTTACTAGATCTGGACTAAGATTATTTGATTCCAGTAAATCTCTAAGGTAGTCCAAGGTTTGTGGTATCGGAACACTTGGAAATAATGAGCATACATCAAAGGAAATCAAAATTTCACCTTCTTGCAACTGAATATCTTTTATCTCATTAATGAAATCATTGGAATTTATTACTGAGAAACTGGAAGATGTATTGGGTAAACTTTCGAATTCCTTTGTTAACCATTTCGATTGGTGGTAAGTTGGTGATCCAATTGCAGACAGAATAGGACGCATCGACTTACCGGGTTTATGTATCTTAGGCAAGCAGTACAGTCTGGATATACTTGGATTAGATACATGCAACCTTTTTCTGAGAGCTGGAGTAATAAGGTTGTTACAAGATTTGAGAGTATTTCTCACTTCATTGATCATTTTTGGCAGTGGATTTCTGGGAAGTTTTTTATAAGGACCGTTACTAATCAGGTTGTCTACCCTTTCATAATAGTCCTTTTTATCCAATATAACAACCTTATTACCTTAATCAGCTCTTAAATAAAAACAGTCATTCTCTCGTAATCGTTTGATAATCCAGGTTAGATAATGATACTCCAGGATCAAGTATAATTTACTATTTAAAGTACTTATTTTTTTGCGTGTATTGTATTTTATTTGTCATGGATAGTTTCTGGTATAAATTTATATAAACGTACCTCACATACTAGATCTGGCAATAAGAAAAATTATTAATACGCCCCACGAAATAAAAAATTACTATCTCGTCAAACTAGTAACACAGCCTTAACATTGATTAAATTAATCTCACAATCATATTAAAACCTTTCCGTGAGGTCAAATATACAAGCCTTTAATCAATTTTAAATATACCAGCAATTTGAACCTAACAGTCTCTAGCTTGTATTTTAAAACGTGAGAAGTGTTTTTTTCCTTTTCACAAAAATAATCAACGCTGAAGTGTGAATAACTTCGTTCTAATGTGGTTGCTCTAACTGAGTAAGTACTATCAAAATAAGACACTAACTTAAAATTTCACTTTGCACATGTCAAAAAAGCTGTCACGATTAATGAAAGACACGGAATATTAACGTCAACTGCACTAGCTGTATTCGCCCTGAACCTCACAATTCATTGACTCGACCCAGTGGCGTACTGTCTAGGGGACCAGTAGTTTTCTTGGTTTTCGTTGGACTGTCTTACAATTTAAATTTTAGCTATCTGGTAGTGGGCTCATTTCTTTGCTAAAGTTATGCCATAAACTATCCTGAAACCCTGTATATCCCATATTATCAATCAATAAATAAACATTATTATTATATATTTAGGTTTTTTTTTTTAATTTAAAGTACATATAAAGGTACACCGCATTATACTACCGAAAAATCAAATAAGTAATTTTACTAAAAACTAGAAAAATATCACAATCTGATAACCCTGCTCTCTTTCCCACAGTAACGTCATTGCTAACTTATCGCAAAAATCCTATACGTCGATATGCCAAGACTTGCATATCCAAGTAAATGAATGTTTTCGCTGCCTGAAAAACCCCCCACGTAAAAAAAACGGTGAGGTCAATCAAAGAAAATAAAAAGATAAAAAAATATGGTAAAAACGAATCTGTCGTATTACATGCACGATGCACAGCTGGATTTACCAAGTGGATAACCTTGTGTAGCCGTCACTTTCTCGAATCCGAGGTACACTTGCCAGCCTGGGTACCCTCAGAGTTGGCTGTGACGTTCACATATACAATATACAGCCAATTCGAACCGTGACTCATTGTAAGCCACGCCCTCATCATATCGCGCAAACTTGATTTTTTCATAGCGACCGCACGCTATGACCTTTTTTAATGCTGTATCATTTACAGGTCGTAGGAGATTATTAATACTTCATTGAATTCCTAGCCTACTGTATGTGCATCGATAGGAACATAGAAATTTCCTTTACTTATACATCTACGAGTACATATGCTGCGATGCAGCGGATTTTTTAGTATCAAATGTTTACCTGGGGCGATTTTTTTGAGAATAAAAATAAGGTTCAGACCATCTCAAAGAAACATTCTCGGTTGTTGACCTCGTTTAACTTTTGTATTAATATTATATTTATTTCGCACACCTACAAACAAGTAAAAGGTCTAATAAAATGACGATCATATTAATAATGTACCATGTTAAGTGTGTACCGTCAAGGAAGAATGTAGTGAGGCACAAGAGATATATTTCCATGAAATTAGGTAATATTGGATTAATTTTTCAACTATTTGGTGGGTCAACAGATGATGCAACCACTTTAAGGTTGCTCTTGCTAAACAAGAACATATATCGTATAGTTTATTTCATCTCTATTTACCAAATAAAAAATCCTAAACGGCTCTTATCTCATACCGTGGCTTGTTTTTATGGCTAGGCTCAGGTGGACGGTTCCGTTTATCGGAAAGATAAGAGTTTTTTATTTGGCAAATAGCGATGAAATGAATAGTACAAATTTGATAATTTTTGCCTCTGTTTCAAGGAAGCGCATCGAAAGTGTTGCCTCATTACTTTATTTTATTATCCTACGTGTGGAGGGCCAGGCAATAACAAACGCCCACACAGGTACATAATTGCACATTTTAAATTGTAAAGTTGATCATCATTATCATGAGGTCATCAGTCCTAAGACTGGTTGGACGCTAACCTCCAGCTTCTCCTATCTTGTGCTAACCTACGCATTTCGCTAATTGTGCTACAACCTACATCCCTTACTATTTGCGAGCAGTAGTCTAATCTAGGCCTACCTCTGCCTTTCTTCACTCCTATTTCTGCCTCCAAAATATCGCGGACTATTCCCCCATGTCTCAGCAAGTGGCCTACCATTCTATCTCTTTTCTTCTTTATGTTTTTCCACATACTTCTTTTCTCGCCGACTTTCTCCAATACTTCTTCGTTTCTAACCCTATCAGTCCATGGTATTTTCATCATTCTTCGGTAACACCACATCTCAAAAGCTTCCAATTTCTTCCTACTTGCTTCCCCTACCGTCCAGGTTTCACAACCGTATAGTGCCGTGCTCCATACATATGTTTTCAAAAATCTCTTCCTTATTTCTAAGTTTATTACCCCCGAGCATAAAAGTGCTTTCTTTTTGTTAAAAGCTACTCGACCCTGCGGTATTCTTTGTTTTATGTTTTTATCGCTTCTGCCATCCCAATTTATTTTACTTCCTAAATAAGTGAAGTCTTTAACTTCCTCCAATCTTTCATTATTAATTTGTACTTTCGTTTTTGCTCTGCTCTCGCGCCCTCTGCACATTAACACTTTAGTTTTGTTTTTATTCACCCTCATTCCGTATTCCTCTGTCAACACTGCCTCCATTTCGTTCAATGCTGATTTTAATTCCTCCTTACTAGATGCTAATACTGCTATATCATATCGGTATAGTAACGATAATGTTCCTTTTATAATCCTCCGGCATCTCGCCCGTTTCGTATATGTATTTTACCAGTTCAAACATCCTATTTACTACTTTCTGTCCCGCACATTTCAAAATTTCCGCCTGTATTTTATCTACACCCGGCGCTCTATCGTTCTTTAGCCCCCTTAGTGCTATTTCAAATTCCTCTTTCAATATAGGTTTTCCTACATCTTCCCTATCGGTGCTAGATTCTTCCTCTAATATCTCTCCTAATTCCTGACCCTCGTATAAATTTCCTAAGTACTGCTTCCATCTATCCGCTTTCTCCTCTCTTCCGATCAGCATGTCCCCCGATTGACTCCTAACGTTTCTACTTATTGTTCCTATATCCCTGAAGTTCCTCTTAATTATTTTGTAAGCCTCATCGGTCTTACCTACTTGCAGCTTATCTTCTACTTTTTTGCATTTATCCTATATCCATTGTTCTTTCGCTTTTCTACATTTTCTAATGATTTCCCACTTTATTGCCTTGTAAGTTTTCAGTCCTTCCTCGTCTCGTCTGTTTTTGTAGCCTCGTCTCGTTTGCATTAAGTTTAAGATTTCGTCCGTTATCCAGGGCTTCCTAGCTTCCCCTTTCTCGTGTCCTAAAACGTCCGTAGCCGCGGAATCTAGACTATTCTTGATACCCTCCCACTCAGTTTCTGCGTTCTTGATTTCGTCATTACTCGCTTTATTTATTAATTGATCTGTTTTCTCCTGGAACTTATCTTTCATATTCTGATCCCTCAATACGTCTACATTTATACGTTTCTTATCTTTCCGGGTTTTCAGATTTTTGAACTTTAATCTAGCTTTTATGACTACCAAGTTGTGGTCGCTGTCTACATCTGCTCCTGGATAACTCTTACAGTCTTTTACTTGATTTCTAAATCTCTTCCTAGCCAGAAAGTAAAGTTGATAGCATCTACAAATTAACTGTAAACCATTAAAATGGTAGTCATTTACATAATAAATATTTTTAAGACGACTATATTTGATGAAGATATTGACATCGTTAATGATAACACTGATAACATATCGTCGGTTTACAAGAAGACTATGGTATCTCGAAAAAGTACAAGTTTCAAGAAAGTGATTTCATATTTTTAAAGAATTCAACTTCAAATTTTCTCAATGATGGCAAGAGAGAAGTCTGAAATTTTCACCTCATAATCTTCGATATCTATAGTAACAGTAGAGTTTCAGGATAGTTCCTAGAACTATAGTTGTAAGTTATAAGAAATAGTACTATATTTTTAGATACCTTTAGTTACTTATTAGATTTGTAGTTGTTTAGCTTTTAGTTAGTCTAACATTACTGTTCAAATAACGTTGTGCAAAATAATAATGAAATATAACTATTGTAACTGGAATACTTCTTCGTTACTTAGTTCTCTTATTGTACAATTTACAATATTTATTTTAGGTTATAGTTTAAGAATATTTTCTTTATTTACTTTGGTCATTTAACATTCTTATTATTGAATATTATTTATTATTGTTTTTTATTATTTATAATTGTTACTTACATTATTTATGATTAAAAATGAAAGAATATTTATGACCTTTATTGTGTCTGTTTTATTTCATTTATTTTCATACATTTTTATTACTAATATCTATAATAAAATCCTCATTATAAGAGTAATTATCAGTAAATATCCAATGACACCTCGATAGAAACGAGACACATTTAATACTTATTAACCCGAAAGAAGATTCATATTAAGATAGGATATTCAAGGATATTCAGATCACAATATTTAATTGGAATGATAAATAATATAAAGTATTACTTCAAATATAATATTTAGCTATTTGGCTGTTATTTACAAATATTTAAATATTTTCTAGACTTGCACCGCCACATACCCATACTCCGATATTATCATTAGTGCAAGAAACAATAAATTAGGGCAATATCTAGATAAAGCATTTTCTGAGCGGTGGATTGATAGAAGAGGACCTCTCGAATGGCTCCCTCGATCGCCAGATTTAACCCTATTGGATTTTTCCCTTGGGCGTACTTGGAAAGTTAAGTTTATTTAGCAAAACTGAGAAATCTTAATTAATTGAAGGAAGGAATGCAACAGTAAAAGCAATACATCCAAATGTCTTAAATAATGTATGGATGGAAACATTTAATTTAATCTTACGCTTTGGTCTTCGATTCTAATTATTACTATATTGGCGTTTTATTGGGTTGGGTTTTCCAGTGATTTTGTTATAATTTTGTAGATTTTTAATCACATGAAGGTGTTTATACATATGTATATATATACAAATAATAATTACAAGACAAGACTCTTCTAATTATTATTTTTAATATAGCAGCTTTTTTTCGCGAAGCATTTTTCGTGTATCCACAGAATTTTCATCATTAAATGTTCGTATTTTTTTTTTAGCCTTTTGCAAAATAAGTGTAAAGAATCCTTTAAATATCTAGTGGAAAAAGCAGTATAGCGCTCTTTCCGCTAGATATGATATTTAAAGGACAATTTTAAGTAAAACAGCGGTGCGTGTGATATTTCATCTAGAAGAGTTTTTACTCTTCGTTTATATTAAACAATATAATATTTTTGAATTGCCGAATTTATTTTGGTGAAAAATAGGTATTACATTTTTAATATTACTACATGCATAGTAAACACAATTTTTAAATGAAATAGTTAAATAATTAAATAAGTTGTCTGAATTGAAAAATAAGTCCAAATATTCACCTTTCATATTTAGAAAATGAATGAAAATAAATAAACAGCTTTAAAACCTTAAAACGGACTTTTCCGCACGTAGAACATCTCTATCTCGAAATTGAGTGGTCGAGAAAAAAGAAACCAACACATTGTAGTGACGCATTAAACTGGCGCATTAGCAGGGATAATGAGTGTGCCTCGATAGCTCAGCGGTTAGAGCACTCAACCTGAAATTGGGAGAGCCGGGTTCGATTCCCGGTCGAGGCAAAATGCACCTTTTATCCTTGATATAGCCAAAGTGGTGACCCCGATGTGATGTGATTCATTCCAGTATATGCAACCTCCCTTACATCTCAAATTCGCGGATTCGATTCCCGTCCTATCCATCGCCCTATAGTTCGGGGGTTACCGAACAACGGTTCGTAAGAATGGCGAACGCGGTCACATTCCGTTAAATTGTATCGAGACAAACCATGTCTCTAGGGAGGGAGTACTGTAGTGACGCATTAAACTGGCGCATTAGCAGGGATAATGAGTGTGCCTCGATAGCTCAGCGGTCAGAGCACTCAACCGGAAATTGGGAGAGCCGGGTTCGATTCCCGGTCGAGGCAAAATGCACTTTTATCCTTGCTATCGCCAAAGTGGTGACCCTGACGTAATGTGATTCGTTCCAGTACTCGAACCTCCCTTAACATCTCAAATTCGCGGCTTCGATTCCCGTCTTATCCATCGCCCTATAGTCCGGGGGTTACCGAACAACGGTTCGTAAGAATGGCGAACGCGGTCACATTCCGTTAAATTGTATCGAGACAAACCATGTCTCTAGGGGAGGAGTACTGTGGCGACGCGTTAAACTGGCGCATTAGCAAGGATAATGAGTGTGCCTCGATAGTTCAGCGGTCAGAGCAACCAACCGGAAATTGGGAGAGCCGGGTTCGATTCCCGGTCGAGGCAAAATGCACTTTTATCCTTGCTATCGCCAAAACATAAATGCAGAATATGTGTTTTATGTGACAGTTTTACTTTTTTCAAATTGTCCACCATTGTGTTTTCTCATGACCCATGGACAGGGTGAGGTGTGTCCTATCCACTTCGAAATCAATAGATGTCGTCTGGTAGATGTCCCTAATCAAAATCAGTTGAAACCCGATCGATCTGACACGATTTAATTGAGTGATTGTGCTAACAAAAAAAATTCTCAAATAGTCCACCATTGTACTTTCTCATGACCCATGCACATGGTAGAGTGTGTTCTATCCACCTCAAAATCAATAGGTATCGTCTGGGAGACGTCCCCGATCAGAATCAGTCAAAACCCGATCGATCCGACACGATTTAGTTGAGTTATCGTGCTAACAAGAATAAATGCCGACGACAACGACGCCAACGACAACAACAACGATACACACACTGCAAAAAAAATTTACAAACCATTTTCTTTTTTTTGGTTTTTAGGCCGAAAAACGAAAATAAGCCCAAAAACAATTTTGTATTTTCACTTTTTCTTTACACGATTACATTACTTTTCCGCGTATAGTGAAGTGCGGAAAAGTAAAAACGAAAAAAAAAATGAACAGTAAATAAAAACCAGACATGCAAAACATCACACACAGAAAAACGCAGGTAAAACAAATTAGTATAATTAATCACAATCACAATCCGATATTCGCCTGCAAAACGACTGAAGCTTTTTAAAATAAAATCGCGCCATCAATTAGATTCTATTAATAACCACACATCACGTTTGAACCTTGGCAAAAAAATCATCCAAGGCTGGTAACGGTGCGTACAGAAATACCACTATTTTTTTTTCATTCATCAGCCGGATAACGGTAAAATCTGTTTGCACATTTGTTAAGGAAATTTTCACAGACAGATGTTAAAATACCGTACCCGATATAGTCTCGGTAAATTATTTCTGCCCATAAACTGATACGGCTTTAAAATTTTGTTCT
The DNA here is from genome assembly GCA_037954035.1 of Rosalia funebris. NCBI lineage: Eukaryota > Metazoa > Arthropoda > Insecta > Coleoptera > Cerambycidae > Rosalia > Rosalia funebris. The sequence continues at coordinate 42,910,878 of JAZFAV010000015.1, forward strand.
CATGAATTGTATAACGACGAACAATGTGTCGTATATCAAGTATCGTCGTGTTCACACATGAAATAATTACGAATAAAAAAACTATTCGCGATACGCTTCTAAAAAAGGTAAAAGAGGTCGGTGGTATTAAGAAAGGCAAAGTTTATATAGGGTCTTTCAATAGGGACGCTCCAAATTTGTTAGGTTATAGCGAACATGTTGTTAAGGCAACATCTGTCAAATTTGTTGTGAATTGTTCAATAGTGTATAGCAAATCACCATGAATGTTATAGCGTTCAACAACGTATGCAAATCAATGCCCAAAATCAGTGCTCCGTTCGAGAAACGTTCCACGCATTACGTGATTTTTATCATCGCCACAACCGTCCCGCCGAGTCGAATATTCGACGTTCGGTGGCCAAATTCCAGTCAACCGGTTTGATAAATAATCAGCCAACACCTATAGGTCACCGAAACACAAATTTTGCTGCAAATATCGCTTCTGTGTGTGAGAGTGTACGGGAAAACCCGAGGCAATCAATTTCTCGTCGTTCACAAGGCATTTCTGCGACATCAATTTGGCGAATTTTGCGTCGGGACTTGGGTTGCACCCGTATAACATTCAGTTGACCCAGGAACTTAAGCTTAACGGCCATAGACAACGCCGTGAGTTCGCTGATTAGGCTCTAGAGCAGTTGGAAGTTGACCCAAATTTCACCAAAAAAAAAATCATATTTAGTGATTAGGCCCATTTTTGGCTGAATGGAAATGTGAACAAGCAAAATTGTCGGATTTGGGACGATACCAATCCACACGAGATACACCAGCACCAAATGCACCCCGAGAAAGTCACTGTTTGGTGCGGATTTTGGTCTGGCGGAATCATCGGTTCGTACTTCTTCCAAAACGAAACTGACATCGCCATAACCGTGAACGGCGAGCACTACAGATCGATCATAAGCATCTTCTTGTGGCCTAAACTAGATGATATGAATAGTGACGACATGTGGTTCCAACAGGACGGCGCTACATGTCATACAGCGCATACCACGATGGGTATTCTGCGCGAGCAATTTTAGGGCATGGTTATCTCGCATGAACTGGTCACTGAGATCATGCGATTTAACGCCTTTAGAGCGTCCCTATTGAAATACCCTTTAGACGAATCAGTTCTCGAGTTGTCGACTCGACGTATAACCAAAACACATTGTCTTTATTTACCGCGACAGTCGATTCCACATAGATCTCTATTCAAAACGAGAGGCATGCTCGTCTAGTCGACACATCATTCAGCGTTTTTTTAATGTCACAATTGAGACGAGCGGAGATTATCGGTCGTCGGCCATCTTGATTTCGCCTCTTGTCTCAAAACACGACAGAGAAAAAATCTAATACAACACCTTAGTAAAAAAAAAATACCACCTGTTTTTGAAGTAATTGTTTCTAAGGTAGTGAAAATGTATACATAGTTTCATCAATAAATATCAATTCCTTCTAATGTTCAATTGCTTTCAGGGTTCCATTTTCTGTCACTTGTATATTAATAGAATTATGTATATATAATAGAATATTTGTATGTGACACAAATAAAAGAACTTAGTCGAAGCCTTGAACAGTTGTAATGTGCTTATAAATATTATTTATCAGTGATAACTTATCATTAATTTTATTATGTTTGTCTCCGGTTTAAATTAAATTTATTCTCTTTTTTATTGCTTTGTTGAATAGCCCCACGAAATAAAATAGCAGTCAATAAAGGATTTTTTTCTTATATAAATTAGGACAATATGATTTGTCGTCTAAAACTGTTTTTAAATATTTTTTACATTATTCCAAAATGATTGGTATAAAAATGTTATGTCATGGTTCAAAATAATTATTATAACTTTATATAATTCCCACAAAAATAAAATTGGCTCTTTAGAACATTTCAAGAAATACTGCAGTACACAGGGCGCCCAAAATTCGTGTACAGAAGAAACACACACAAGTTATTACGAATGTTCTAAATGAATTTCATACCGTTTGACTGTAGCTCAGAGTTTTTGTAGGTCGTATCGAATATTTAATTTAGATGCCTTTTTATTTATGTAATTTATTTATCTATTTATTTAAACTATGTATCTGTTCTCTATGCGACGTCGGCCAAAAGCCTCATCAAATATGTATAATATTATGCGCTATCCTGTTTAATGAAAATGCCATTGATAGCGGTGTATGAAATGCATAATTTATCAATTCAGGCGCTTTGTATACTGTCAAAATTTCTTGACACTCTAAATTGAGAATAAAAATTGTATCCGAGAATTTCATATAAATGTTGGTGAAACCGAGAATAAAACCTCGATTTATCAATGTTATAAAAAGAAAATAGTTTTCAACTCATCCCGTATTGGTTTTAAATTCTCTATTAGTTTTCAAAGTATATTAAGGAACATTTTAGATGTTCTCTGAATTAATATTTTCGTAAACTAAAACATTGAATTATCAAAATTCTACATAGTACTCCAAAATTCTACATAATTATAATTCTACATAGTATAACTAACGTGAAATAGTTACCAGCCACCAAGGTTTCCAATTATTCCTTAATAGACATCAACTTACCTGAAAATAAAAAAATAAAATTAGAAAATAAGCAGAAGTGGGAAGTAAAAAATAAGAATAATAATTACTGTTAAAACACGTCAAAGAAACGTTTTTATAATCTTTAAAAGTTTTAATCTTAAGTCAAATTTTTTACTACAATACTTATAAAAAGCAGTTCGTGCAAGAATATATGACAACGATATGCAGCACACACTAGTTTAAAAAAAAATCCGAGTAACACTGAACGGAATTTTATACCACATAATTTTCCTCTTATATAAAAACGGATATGATTACAATTAAAACTGTATATTCCGTCTATTTCTTGCAAATATTATACAACTCTAATTGTGAGTTATATAATTATCAACAATTGACGGAAATCGTTTTACCCGAACCTTTTAAAGACGCATTAGAAATGGTTTTTCGCGGATGTATATACAGTGCGTTTAATTGTAGCAAAATATAAGAGAGTGTGAAAATGATAATAGGTGATCACAGCCAAAAATTAAGAAATATCATATCAAAAATTGTATTAAATACGTATGTGTAAGGCGCGTTTAAAGTCCCTTCCCTTCTCTTTAACTTTGCAATTCACAATGCTATGAGAACGAAAATTGGCATCCATATATTAAATTGTAAAAATAATTTAGTTAATAATTATAATATAATAATCAAAAATGGTGTTGTTGCATCATTTTGAAAATTATTTTTAAATGATTGTGTGCGAGTAATACCTCATTTGGACGCTGCTTCAAATATATATTCAAACATTGTTTTTATTTTAAAAAATAAAACCCGCCACAGGTAGGATTCGACATTTGTCCCGGATTTTAACCGAACGACATACAGCTGTTTCGAACTTATTAGTTCTCATCAGTGCCGTACACGGTACGCCGATCCAGGACAAATGCCGAATGAAAGTTGTGGGGTATACATCTTTATCGATTCGATTTATGTCAGTAACATATAAGTCGGAAATCGAGGAAGGAAGTACCAAACCGCCAAGCAGTTATCAAAGTAGATCGCTTTTAGGTATAATTCAATGTCTGGCGGGGCTTTAGCCCGAGGAGTAGTTGTTTCCTATAGCGATTATGTAATAGCCTTGCTATTCGGGATATACTTTGATAACTGCTTGGCGGTTTTGTAGTTCCTTCCTCGATTTCCGACTTATGTTATTGTTTTTATTTTTTTAATCGATTAAATTTATTTAATATAGGCACCATCAAAATTTTTGGACAGTATACCTGCCTGTAAAAGCGTCAGGTGTCAGGTCTTCTGTAACTTCGGCAGATACAGTTTCAATGCCTCGAGAAGCGTATGGGAAATAAGCTGTGAGCTAAGCAAGACTTTACAAGTGGTTTTCTTGGTTTAGAAGTGGTCAAAAAAAGCACGGTACGTGAAATTAAATGTGAAGTCCACGATGATTTGTTATTTCGGCATCAAAGGAGTCGTTCACGTTGAATTTGTTCCTCGGGGCACCATAGCGAATCAAAATTACTATCTGGAAATGCTAAAGCGATTGCGTGAGGCAGCGAGAAAAATTATGGAGATCGGGGGACTGGTTTCTTCATCATGGCTATACTCCTGCCCACACGACGTTGACAATCAACCAGTTTCTAACAAAAGAAAAAGGCAAAACAACGCTTTCATACACCCCTTACGTGCCCTGCGACAATAGTTCAGAAGAATATAAAAAATGTTTCGAAAAAATCGTTGGGACAAGTGCATATTATCTAACGGATAGTATATTGAAGGAGATTGATCTTTTCAAGATGTTATATTAAATTTACCTTTTTGGGTACCCCCTCGTAAAGTGGCCTGCTTAGTTTCCAGATCTAACGCGCTTAGACTTATTGTTATGGGGCTACTTAAAATCCAAGATAAATTCTAAAGAACCCACTAATATCGTGGCACAAAATCCACTAATATCGTGGTTTGAAGCAAATAATAGCTTGAAGAGTGTAGATTAATTTCCGCAGTACGCACAGAGTACTGGGTTAGTCACCTAAAATTGACCCCCCCTTATTTCTCTTAATTTCAATCAATTTAATTTTCATACTTTTTTCTTAAAAAACAAGATGTGTCGTTATATCTCAAAAACATAGCTCTCCTGATTTATGGTCTTATGTGACTATATATTTGTATGAATATCTCAAGAACTATACTTACCAAGATACAACAATTATATATTTTTGTGATCAGGAAACTGTGGGTAACTTTTTAAGTAAAAAAATACAGGATGTTCCATTAAAAAAAAATAAAAAAATGTTCGCCCCCTTTCAATTTGCAGTTTTTGAAAATTTGTTTAAATATTCAAAAAATATATAAAAAATCATGTAAAATCCTTTTTTGAATTTTTCGATTCGATTGAAATTAAGAGAAATAAAGGAAGGGGGGGGGTCAATTTTAGGTGACTAACCCGGTACAAAAGAAAAGTACACATTTTGATCATTATTCTAAAATTTAAAAAGCTATCTGGTATTAAATACATTTTACTTTTATATATTTTATATATACCTATTGAATCGAGTTCTCTTAGGGCAAAATCATAACTGGATTTTCCTCCGTATTATTACAAATATAAGCATGAATTTATCAAAAATGACCTCACCCATGTTGAAGTCACCTACCAATACCTTTGTCTCATCTGATTGCCAAAATACCTCTGCATAATTTATCAATCACACAATAATTATAACTGTCCCATTTTCGTAAGCGCGCAAATGTCAGTCGAATGTTTTACAATAAATTACAAGTTAAAATAAATGTCACAGTTATAGCACACAATTGGGCAATTTCTCACTACAAAAACCAGCCTCAGTGAAAGATAAAATATGATAGGTTAAATTAAGGTGATCAATTAATTCAAAATCATGCAAATTTTTTACCAATAACGATATTATTTTCTATCCATATTTAGTATAAACAGAAACTAGTAAAATAAAACTTTAATAAAAAACAGAACAATTATATTTATCTAATAATGTTATGTAAATATGCACATTAAATATTAATTTTATCAAGTTTTTTTATCAATGACGTATATGAGTACCGCTTTAGTATGAACAATTGTTGTTAATGGTACAGGCAAGAAATTGTGTTATTAATTATGTTAACTTGTGCACCTTCTAAATTACTTTATGGTAAAGTACTTTTGGGCAATTTCGGGCACAGGTTTTCTTTTTAATTAACGAGATACGTACATAATTGTTCTGATACACAAATACAAGTACAAAATTACACGTTTGTTCATTAAAGAAAACTGTCAACGATATTTTTGTATTGCAATATTTTAGACTATTATTTAATTCAAATAAAACTTTAAGTTTAAATAAAATAAAATTTAAAGAAAAAGTAACACCAGGTAACTGGAAAAATACATTAACCACGAGAAAAAATATGATAATTATATTGACTCTCTATATTTGAATTTATTTTCATATATTTTTATTATTATTTATTACTTTATATTAGAAAATAAACCAGTCGTACACATGTCCTTCAGACACAATATACAAGAATTTTCACGTAATCTATTCATCGAAAACCTTTCGAGTTAATCTAAACAAAAAATTAACGGTGTTCCAGACATTTCAATTTTTCAAAAATGTTGTAGGTACATAACCATTTCTAAAATTCCTCATAATAAATTATAAAGTAGTAAATATAATACATTTAGTAGTTCTATTAAAATTTAAAACTTAAAAAAAATATTTTGCTAATCGATAACATACTCGTATACATGATCTTCATAATTTAACAGCCTCATATATATAATTTTCAAAGCGGAAAAAATTACTTTTTCTCTAATAGAACACCTTACATTTTGTTCAACTGCTAAACGCAAAATTAAATTCTATGTGATTCAGTTCTGCTCAGAAATGTATGTTTCTTCTATCCTTAATTTCTTCCTTTAAATTTAGCCTCGTCCATCTTTACATTTGATAATAAAATATTGACCTCGGATTCGCATTATATAAGAAAGACGGTAGACAGAGTCCACATGCACTTAGACCATCAGATCGGGCCCATTGTGCTACAATGGGCCCAATTTCGTTTTATTCATTCGAGGCAAGTGGGGATACTTTAATTGCGGCATATTATTTAAGTTTATGACATATGACATTTACCACGAATTCGAAGTACTGCTATTAGAATCCTAACTCTTTCCGAATAAATGTGACAGTATCATTGGCGGCACCGTCACTGGCATTGTCGAATTAATATTTAACTTTAATTTAAATGACCTCATCTAAATGTTGGGACTGGAATCTCTAATCCAAATACTACAGCAAAAATACACTACTCGAAAAAATTAAGGAAACAAAATTCTGAAAAATGTTTAATAATTTTTGAAAGACTGTAACTTTAAAAAAAACGGTCGTATCGAGATGAAACAAAAAAATTTTGACGATTGAAGTTTTGAAATCTTTTGATAAAAAAATGTTCTGAGCTACGGTTACTGCGCAATGCAAAGAAATACCGCTAGACAAAAATTTTCCAATTATTTTACGAGCGTCCCCGGGTTCAGGATTTTTTTTTCGGACTAAATCAATGCAAAAGCCGGTTAGCCTGTTTATTTAGCTTTAATTTGATTTTTTAAAAGACTCTGTACGATCATTTGTTACTAAGATATCGGTGATTGAATGAAAAATGACGCTTTTGTCTTTGATCATCGATATCTCAGAAACTTATAATGCACAACGAATCGAAGGATGCTTTGGAAAACTTGAATAAAAACCCTTTAAATGACAATATCGTTTTTGAGCACATTTTTTTACTCTCGATATTAATTTGAAAAAGTAGAGAAAAGAAAAAGTGTGTTGCTAGAAAATTTCCCGATCCGATAGGACTTGAACCTTGACGAAATTCTAGTGCAAACTGGAACGGGTGGGTCGGCTTGCGCGTTTTAATGATTTAAGGAGCCGTACCATAGGTTTAACCATAGTGGGGGGGTCCTTATTGAAAAACCAGACTAAGACAAGTCCCTGAAGGAGGGCAGCAGCTCTTTCAGTAGTCATAGTGGCAGAAACCGTGGGGGTTGGTATGGTGCTATGACACACACGACTGCGATGTGAAAGGCAAGAGGAAACCACCACATTATAATCCTCAGAACAGCTAGCAGAAAGCTTATCCTAAATTAATGATGGCGTCTCCTGGGACAAAAAACTCCGGAGGTAAAATAGTCCTCCGTTCGGATCTCCGGGTGAGGACTGTTCCGGGAGACGTGATCGAGTGCAATCATAATAAGAAGTGTAGCATTTCACGAGTCGGAGCGTGGAATGTCAGAAGCATGAGACAGGCAGGGAAGCTAGAAAATCTGAAGATAGAAATGGATAGGTTAGGATTAGATATAGTAGGTATAAGTGAGATGCGCTGGCCGGAAGTAGGAGATTTTTGGAGCGGTGACTATAGGGTAATACACACAGGATCGGTAAATGGAAACGCGGGAGTAGGGATCGTTATGCGGAAGAACGCAGGACAGTGTGTAGATAGCTACCTACAATACAGCGAGAGAGTAATGATGGTTAGGTTAGATTCGAAGCCAGTGGAAACAGTAATAGTGCAAGTATACATGCCTACTTCTAACCACAGCGAGGAAGAGTTAGAAGCCGTTTATTCGGACATAGAGCAGGTAATAGGATTTGTGAAGGGTCATGAAAATTTAATAATAGTAGGAGATTTTAACGCAGTCGTAGGTGAGGGGAAAGAAGGAGAATTTGTAGGGCCTTATGGATTAGGAAACAGAAACGAGAGAGGTAGCAGACTGATAGAATTCTGTGAGAAGCACAAGATGGTAGTCGCGAACACATTGTTCAAGAATCACGTTAGGAGGCGGTACACATGGAAAATGCCAGGAGGGATGGACAGGTATCAGATAGACTACATTCTGGTTAGGAAGAGATTTAGAAATCAAGTAAAAGACTGTAAGAGTTATCCAGGAGCAGATGTAGACAGCGATCACAACTTGGTAGTCATGAAAGCTAGATTAAAGTTCAAAAATCTGAAAACCCGGAAGGATAAGAAACGTATAAATGTAGACATATTGAGGGATCAGAATATGAAAGATAAGTTCCAGGAGAAAACAGATCAATTAATAAATAAAACGAGTAAGGACGAAATCAAGAACGCAGAAACTGAGTGGGAGGGTATCAAGAATAGTCTAGCTTCCGCGGCTACGGACGTTTTAGGACACGATAAAAGGGAAGCTAGGAAGCCCTGGATAACGGACGAAATCTTAAACTTAATGCAAAAGAGACGAGGCTACAAAAACAGACGAGACGAAGAAGGACTGAAAACGTATAAGGCAATAAAGTGGGAAATCATTAGAAAATGTAGAAAAGCGAAAGAACAATGGATAGAGGAGAAATGCAAAGAAGTAGAAGATAAGTTGCAAGTAGGTAAGACCGATGAGGCTTACAAAATAATTAAGAGGAACTTCAGGGATGTAGGAACAATAAGTAGAAATGTTAGGAGTCAATCGGGGGACATACTGATAGGAAGAGAGGAGAAAGCGGATAGATGGAAGCAGTACTTAGGAAATTTATACGAGGGTCAGGAATTAGGAGAGATATTAGAGGAAGAATCTAGCATCGATAGGGAAGATGTAGGAAAACCTATATTGAGAGAGGAATTTGAAATAGCACTAAGGGGGCTAAAGAATAATAGAGCGCCGGGTGTAGATAAAATACAGGCGGAAATTTTGAAATGTGCGGGACAGAAAGTAGTAAATAGGATGTTTGAACTGGTAAAGTACATATACGAAACGGGCGAGATGCCGGAGGATTATAAGAGGAACATTATCGTTACTATACCGAAAAAGAGAGGAGCCGACAAATGCGAGAACTTTAGAACGATTAGCCTAACTTCCCATGCGTCAAAAATCTTAACTAGAATAGTGCAGAAGAGGATGGAAAATAGAGCGGAGGAAATACTAGGAGAAGACCAATTCGGGTTTAGGCGAAATAGGGGAACTCGCGAAGCTATTCTGGGGCTAAGAGTAATGTTAGAGAAAACAATAGAAAAAGGAAAGAACGCTTATATAGGATTTGTAGATTTAGAAAAAGCTTTTGATAACGTAAGATGGGAAAAAATGTTCGAGATACTAAAGAGCGCGGGAATGAAGTATAGAGATATAGAAGAGGAGAGTAGTACACAATCTATACATAGAGCAAACTGCTGTTATAGAAGTAGAAGGGGAAGAAAGGGAAGTAGGTATTAGGAAAGGAGTAAGACAAGGATGTACGCTATCACCACTAATTTTTAATCTGTACATCGAAGAGGCGATTAATGTGGTAAAAGATAGAGTAGATTTCGGGATTAAAGTACAGGGACAGAAACTAAAAATGCTGAGATTCGCGGATGATATAGCAGTATTAGCATCTAGTAAGGAGGAACTAGAATCAGCATTGAACGAAATGGAGGCAGTGTTGACAGAGGAATACGGAATGAGGGTGAATAAAAACAAAACTAAAGTGTTAGTGTGCAGAGGGCGCGAGAGCAGAGCAAAAACGAAAGTACAAATTAATAATGAAAGATTGGAGGAAGTTAAAGACTTCACTTATTTAGGAAGTAAAATAAATTGGGATGGAAGAAGCGATAAAGACATAAAACAAGACATAAAAGAAGCGATAAAGAATAGCGCAGGGTCGAGTAGCTTTTAACAAAAAGAAAGCACTTTTATGCTCGGGGGTAATAAACTTAGAAACAAGGAAGAGATTTTTGAAAACATATGTATGGAGCACGGCACTTTACGGCTGCGAAACCTGGACGGTAGGGGAAGCAAGTAGGAAGAAATTAGAAGCTTTTGAGATGTGGTGTTACCGAAGAATGATGAAAATACCATGGACTGATAGGGTTAGAAACGAAGAAGTATTGGAGAAAGTCGGCGAGAAAAGGAGTATATGGAAAAACTTAAAGAAGAGAAGAGATAGAATGGTAGGCCACTTGCTGAGACATGGGGGAATAGTCCGCGATATTTTGGAGGCAGAAATAGGAGTGAAGAAAGGCAGAGGTAGGCCTAGATTAGACTACTGCTCGCAAATAGTAAGGGATGTAGGTTGTAGCACAATTAGCGAAATGCGTAGGTTAGCACAAGATAGGAGAAGCTGGAGGTTAGCGTCCAACCAGTCTTAGGACTGATGACCTAATGATGATGAGAAAATTTCAAAACTAGAAACTTCAAGCTTCTAAATGTTTTTCTTTTTCATCTCATACGACCATTTTTAATAAAATTACAGCCTTTGGAAAAACCATTGAAAATTTTTCGGAATTTTTTGTTCCCTTAATTTTTTTGAGTAGTGTATTCGGCTCGTTCTTGAATAGGGGTTATCGGATACCATATGCTACCAGGACAATTCCCTCGTCTCCATCTCCCACCTGTGCTTTTAGCGTAGACGCGGTGAACGGGAGCATCCTAGCGTTAACTTGCGGTATGAATATAAGGACAGCGACCCCTATAACTGCGAGAAACTCTAGACCTAGGGCAAGGATATTCCTAACGAGCGAGGGAATAGCTGGAGGCCTCGAAAATTAAAAACCTGCCATACGAGTATCGCGAGTTTGATGCGCCAGACTGGAAAATTTCCTTTCTTCGCGTTTTTCCTCGTCGCCGATCTCGTAAACAGTCCCCGTAATAAGGGCCTTGAGAGCCGGGAACGACCTCATATCTGTTAAATGAGAGAGACGGTGGAGATCCTGTGCGATAGATGCACGGAGTCGACAAGTTGTTTCATGTTTCACGGGTCATTATTCCATTCACATGCTCTTAGCAAATAAACAAACTTACAAACAACAAATAAGCATCGAGATATCAATAATTATCTTGGTCAAAGGTGGTTATGAAATGGTAGACGTCCATTTATAATTTATCATGCTTTTAAAATGATTATATCAACATTTGTCAAGTTACGTGTAATATTGACATTATCAACAACGCCCAAATGTGTTATTAATTCCTGGAGATATAGGATGTCTCAGTTGGAACTACATAATTTGAATTGCTCGCCATTTGTGTTCTGCCAAAGATAAGGCGTCAATATTTAACGATTGTCATCTACAAACCATACGACGCCAACATGCCGCATGCGATTAACAGTTCAACAACGACTAGTTTGTGTACAACTGTTTTATGAAAGTGAAAATTAGGACAAAATGAAGCTCTACAGAATTAACAGCTCGTATCTTAAACAAGAAACTTGAAGAAACAGGTTCTGTTATTGATACGGCACCACCAATACATCCTCATCGCACAGTGGTCCAGGATTCCCGAAAAGCTGGCCAAAAGTCCAAAAATCAATTTCGCATTCTAAGCTTCGCAAAGGTATGGTATATTACTTTGATAATGAGGAATTTTATGCACCTGTCCAAACATGCCGCAGTTCACACCTCCGAGCAGGGCACCTCACCAAACACGACAGTAATGGACCACCGGGAACTCTAAAAATGAGTGAACGTAATATAGTGATATTTTCAAATTTTTTTACTTCATTTTATCTAAAAGTATGAACCCAAAAGAAGGTGTAATTTTTTTAAACGTTTTTGAATTTACATACCTGGTGATTGTTTTTCGTGACTGGACTCCGGGAGTATGTACTCCGGGCCCCGTAGCTATACAAAAGTATGTAGGGGGATGCCCGGGGACGTAATTTTTTGTTTGTACTTAAAAGACATCTGAATGAACACATTAGTTCAAAGGAGAATGTCGGAGAAGACCGGAGTACATACTAAAAGTTTGTATGAATATAATTATCACAAAGGATATGAAGAAACAATCACCAGGTATATAAACTCAACATTTAAAAAGTGACTTACCTACTTTTGGGTTCATACTTTTGGATAAAATCATGTAAAAATATTTCAAAAGATCACATAGGCACCTTCACTCATTTTTAGAATTCGCGGTGGTCCACTAGTGTCGTGTTCGGTGAGACGCGCTGCTCGAAGGTGTGAACTGCGATATGTTTGGACAGGTGCATAAAGTTCCTCATTTATCAAAGTAATATACCAGTAGTATAGCAAAGCGGGTACGGGCTCACCCTCGGATTTGTCCGCGGACATTTGATGCGGATGGCATGTGGTCATTGTTGATCTGAAGAACTCTTGGTACAGGTATAGAACAGGTCTGTACAGGTGTAAAACAGGTATGTACCGGTTTAAAACAGGTATGGTGGTCATCATCATTAGGTCATCAGTCCTAAGACTGGTTGGACGCTAACCTCCAGCTTCTCCTATCTTGTGTTAACCTACGCATTTCGCTAATTGTGCTACAACCTACATCCCTTACTATTTGCGAGCAGTAGTCTAATCTAGGCCTACCTCTGCCTTTCTTCACTCCTATTTCTGCCTCCAAAATATCGCGGACTATTCCCCCATGTCTCAGCAAGTGGCCTACCATTCTATCTCTTCTCTTCTTTAAGTTTTTCCACATACTCCTTTTCTCGCCGACTTTCTCCAATACTTCTTCGTTTCTAACCCTATCAGTCCACGGTATTTTCATCATTCTTCGGTAACACCACATCTCAAAAGCTTCTAATTTCGTCCTACTTGCTTCCCCTACCGTTCAGGTTTCGCAACCGTATAGCGCCGTGCTCCATACATACGTTTTTAAAAATCTCTTCCTTGTTTCTAAGTTTATTACTCCCGAGCATAAAAGTCCTTTCTTTTTGTTAAGAGCTACTCGACCCTGCGCTATTCTTTGTTTTATATCTTTATCGCTTCTTCCATTCCAATTTATTTTACTTCCTAAATAAGTGAAGTCTTTAACTTCCTCCAATCTTTCATTATTAATTTGTACTTTTGTTTTTGCTCTGCTCTCGCGCCCTCTGCACACTAACACTTTAGTTTTGTTTTTATTCACCCTCATTCCGTATTCCTCTGTCAACACTGCCTCCATTTAGTTCAACGCTGATTCTAATTCCTCTTTACTACATGTTAATACTGCTATATTATCCGCGAATCTCAGCATTTTTAGTTTCTGTCCCTGTACTTTAATCCCGAAATCCACTCTATCTTTTACCACATTAATCGCCTCTTCGATGTACAGATTAAAAAATAGTGGTGATAGCGTACATCTTTGTCTTACTCCTTTCCTAATACCTACTTCCCGTCTTTCCCCTTCTACTTCTATAACAGCAGTTTGCTCTTTGTATAGATTGTGTACTACTCTCCTATCTCTATACTTCATTCCCGCGCTTTTTAGTATCTCGAACATTTTTTCCCATCTTACATTATCAAAAACTTTTTCTAAATCTACAAATCCTATATAAGCGTTCTTTCCTTTTTCTATTGTTTTCTCTAACATTACTCTTAGCGCCAGAATAGCTTCGCGAGTTCCCCTATTTCGCCTAAACCCGAATTGGTCTTCTCCTAGTATTTTCTCCGCTCTATTTTCCATCCTCTTCTGCACTATTCTGGTTAAGATTTTTGACGCGTGGGAAGTTAGGCTAATCGTTCTAAAGTTCTGGCATTTGTCGGCTCCTCTCTTTTTCGGTATAGTAACGATAATGTTCCTCTTATAATCCTCCGGCATCTCGCCCGTTTCGTAATGTATTTTACCAGTTCAAACATCCTATTTACTACTTTCTGTCCCGCACATTTCAAAATTTCCGGCTGTATTTTATCTACACCCGGCGCTTTATTGTTCTTTGGCCCCCCCTTAGTGCTATTTCAAATTCCTCCCTCAATATAGGTTTTCCTACATCCTCCCTATCGATGCTAGATTCTTCCTCTAATATCTCTCCTAATTCCCGACCCTCGTATAAATTTCCTAAGTACTACTTCCATCTATCCGCTTTCTCTTCTCTTCCGATCAGTATGTCCTCCGATTGACTCCTAACGTTTCTACTTATTGGTCCTATATCCCTGAAGTTCCTCTTAATTATTTTGTAAGCCTCATCGGTCTTACCTACTTGGAGCTTATCTTCTACTTCTTTGCATTTATCCTCTATCCATTGTTCTTTCGCTTTTCTACACTTTCTAATGATTTCCAACTTTATTGACTTATAAGTTTTCAGTCCTTCCTCGTCTCGTCTGTTTTTGTAGCATCGTCTCTTTTGTATTAAGTTTAAGATTTCGTCCGTTATCTAGAGCTTCCTAGCTTTCCTTCTGCACAAAAATTATGGGATGTAAAAAAACCCTAAATTTGTAGGTGATTATCAAAGGGCTGTAACTTGGAGAAAAATAGTCGCAGAACAATTTTAAAAAAAGCAAATGAAAAGTCCAAGTTTATAATTTTCAGATCATGAGTTCAAAATTTATCAAAATCATAAGAATAATCATAAGAAAACCGTCGAAAAAAGAATTTTCAAATGTTTGCTTGCCTTTCAGGAGGTCCACGGACTTTTTGACACTGAATGTTTTTTCAGCGATTTCATCATAAAGCTGTTTCAGATAATTTTATCCTCTTTAATTTGAAGTCTAAAAGCTTTGTCTGAGTTAAAAAGTCGGTTTTGGCTTTGGTAATTAATTACTCGGGAAATAAGGATCGTACAGATTTTTTTCTTACAATAAACATTTCTTGATAAAAAATATGGATTAGTGCTGAAGAAAGCTTTTCAACCTCAAAAAATGAATAAAAAAAAAATGAAAAATTCATCCTTAAATTGATTTTTAGCAAAAACGACAAATTCAATCATTCCGAACTCAATGAAAAAAAAAATCGCAACACTTTGAAATTTTCAGGGTTTCTTTGAGATACTTCGAGGTTGAAAAGAAACAGTCAACACTCGCAGTTTATCCATTATTTACAAAGTTATGCCAAGTTAAGCGAGTATCCCACGCAAATGTTTACGCAAATACGCATTTTTTTTACCCTTTTCAATCAACATTTTCGCATCGAAGTTTTCTTTTTTATCAAAAACCAATAACTACGACTTTGCAATTTTTAAAACCCTACTTCAATTTTCACACGTAATCATTATTTCCCAAGTAATTAAGTATAAGAAATCATAAGAAAACCGTCGAAAAAAGAGTTTTCAAATTTTTGCTTGCCTTTCAGGAGGTCCACGGACTTTTGGACACTGAATTTTTTTTCAGCGATTTCATCATAAAGCTGTTTCAGATAATTTTATCCTCTTTAATTCGAGCAGTCTAAAAGCTTTGTCTGAGTTAAAAATTCGGTTTTGACTTTGGTAATTAATTACATAAGGATCGTACAGATTTTTTTTCTTACAATAAACATTTCTTGATTAAAAATATGGATGTGCTGTAGAAAGCTTTTCAACCTTAAAAAATGAATAAAAAAAATGAAAAATCCATCCTTAAATTGAATTTTAGCAAAAACGACAAATTCAATCATTCCGAACTCAATGAAAAAAAAAATCGCACCGCTTTGAAATTTTCACGGTTTCTTTGAGATACTTCGAGGTTGAAAAGAAACAGTCAACACTCTCAGTCTATCCATTATTTACAAAGTTATGCCAAGTTAAGCGAGTATCCCACGCAAATGTTTACGCAAATACGCATTTTTTTACCCTTTTCAATCAACATTTTCGCATCGAAGTTTTCTTTTTTATCAAAAACCGATAATTACGACTTTGCAATTTTTAAAACCCTACTTCAATTTTCACACGTAATCATTATTTCCCAAGTAATTAAGTATAAGAAATCATAAGAAACCCGTCGAAAAAAGAGTTTTCAAATTTTTGCTTGCCTTTCAGGAGGTCCACGGACTTTTGGACACTGAATTTTTTTTCAGCGATTTCATCATAAAGCTGTTTCAGATAATTTTATCCTCTTTAATTCGAGCAGTCTAAAAGCTTTGTCTGAGTTAAAAATTCGGTTTTGACTTTGGTAATTAATTACATAAGGATCGTACAGATTTTTTTTCTTACAATAAACATTTCTTGATAAAAAATATGGATGTGCTGTAGAAAGCTTTTCAACCTTAAAAAATGAATAAAAAAAATGAAAAATCCATCCTTAAATTGAATTTTAGCAAAAACGACAAATTCAATCATTCCGAACTCAATGAAAAAAAAAATCGCACCGCTTTGAAATTTTCACGGTTTCTTTGAGATACTTCGAGGTTGAAAAGAAACAGTCAACACTCTCAGTCTATCCATTATTTACAAAGTTATGCCAAGTTAAGCGAGTATCCCACGCAAATGTTTACGCAAATACGCATTTTTTTACCCTTTTCAATCAACATTTTCGCATCGAAGTTTTCTTTTTTATCAAAAACCGATAATTACGACTTTGCAATTTTTAAAACCCTACTTCAATTTTCGCACGTAATCATTATTTCCCAAGTAATTAAGTATAAGAAATCATAAGAAACCCGTCGAAAAAAGAATTTTCAAATCTTTGCTTGCCTTTCAGGAGGTTCACGGACTTTTGGAACACTGAATTTTTTTCAGCGATTTCATCATAAAGCTGTTTCAGATAATTTTATCCTCTTTAATTCGAGCAGTCTAAAAGCTTTGTCTGAGTTAAAAAGTCGGTTTTGACTTTGGTAATTAATTACTCGGGAAATAAGGATCGTACAGATTTTTTTTCTTACAATAAATATTTCTTGATAAAAAATATGGATGTGCTGTAGAAAGCTTTTCAACCTCAAAAAATGAATAAAAAAAAATGAAAAATTCATCCTTAAATTGAATTTTAGCAAAAACGACAAATTCAATCATTCCGAACTCAATGAAAAAAAAATCGCAGCGCTTTGAAATATTCAGGGTTTCTTTGAGATACTTCGAGGTTGAAAAGAAACAGTCAACACTCTCAGACTTAAGGCGAATATCCCACGTATATGTTTACGCAAATACGCAATCTTTTACCTTTTTCAATCGGCATTTTCAATCAAAGTTTTATGATGAAATCACTGGAAAAAAAATTTCTAGTGATTCAAAAGTGATTTCAAACAGCCTTTAGTAATCACCTAAAAATTTAGAGTATTTTTTACGTCCCTTAATTTTTGTGCCTAGTGTATATCCAATCCTACTACCAATTTAAGCTGAATAACACCAGTTCCCGTCTTCTGCAGTCATATAAATAACACGTCGTTACTCTAGACACGATCGCTGATTGAAGAAAGACAGATTGCCTATACTGTAATGCCCATTAGATCCACGTTTCAGTTTTATGGGAAAATTTCGACACGATATTAAAAACACACATTCATAAATAAAGAATTAACTACCGCTCATAAAATTATTAATATAAGCTCACTTAAATGTTTTTTTTTTGTATTTACAATTTGAAATTTGGGTAATATCGACATCAAAAGTTATTTATGATAAGAGGCGGTCATGAAATGGAAAGGGTCCGTCTTAATTTATATCACGATTTTAAAATAATTGAAAACAGCCAGGCTAAAGTTCATCAATGTGTAATCATTGAGCAAACATAGTCAAAATGGTTTATGTAAAGCTCAGCATTGATGGTAAAGTTGAAAGAAATGGACCCAATTATTTTAAGAATCTGTCATCCAAACGCGTATTTTGTGAGGATATAATTGAGATTTACCAAAAATATGAGTGCCATAAATGCTCTACATTCTCATATTTTGAAAATTAACGTACTCGAAGACTATTACTAAGACTACTCGACTTCGACTACTAGTTCGAACCCGAATTGACATGGATGTTAAAGGTATGGCCAGATCTTTTCAAGGTAAATTGTTCCATAATTACCTCACGGAAAATCTCCAGGTTCCCTCGGTTGATCCGAAGTAACGATGTCAATCGCTTGGAGATAAAGTGCTGGCCCGGAGTAATCCGAGCGTGGGTTGACATCACTCGATCAGGTGTGTCTATATATTCCAGGAATCGAGTAGAACAGTAGCTCTGAGCTAAACTCGGGGTCAAGGTTTTAGAAATTCTTCTTTATGATGTTCCATAAGAAACTCCAATTTCTTGAGGCAGAACAAAGGTTTTATAATTTATTGCTACATACGTTGACGACGATCATGCATTTTTTTATAAGTCACAGAGCCAGTTTCACGAAACACACCGAACAATTCATCTGGGTTTTTTTTTTTTAATAGATGAAACAAGTTTGCATCATATAAAAGCTGGAATTCAATTAGTAACTTCAAGACAAGACAATTAGTCCAAACCCTATTTTATGATCTCGATCATAGGTCTGGTGCTGCATCTGGCGCTACAAGATGCACCAGATACTACAGATCGCAAGAAACCATATAAATAATTTATAAACAAGTAAATTAGACACGGCAAATTAAAATAATACTTACGCAAATGTCGTTTGAAACGTGATGTTATTGGGGGCAAGCGTAAAATATATTTTTAGCTATAAAATTGACGCATTAATGCAATTATGTAAATATCCTTACAAATGATTACTCTGAAATGATAACCGACATGACATGACTACTGGGTGAACTTCAAGAACGTGTTTTATTTCGAGCGAGGCCGACACGACACAATTTACAAGGGAACTAGCCAGGACAAATTTTAGGTCAATTTTCATCGATAAAAACAACAATTTCACAATGATATCTCATTTGTTTTCGAGTGTTAACATTATCATTTTTTTTGTAATATTTGGCAATGGGTCTCAATCAACTGTCCAGAAAGCAGCTCGAAGAAGTCACGCAACGAATAACAAACCGTTGGGAAAAAGTTTTAGTTTAACGCAGCATCCACTCGTAATCCACTGTACTCTATGCGTATTCACTACTCCGAAAAAAATTGTTCTTAAATACTATCAATAATATACAACATATTTTTGTGGTCTAAAATGGGTTTCCTACCAGATTTAGAATATACGATAACGAAAAAAATTTTCCCCCAAATCAGTCAGGATTTCGAAAAGGCTCTCTACTTTGGGGTTGGGGGCATAGTAAAGGTACCTCTATTTTGCTTGTTCATGTAACTGATGACATCCTATAAGCTATCGACAGTTACTCGACAACTATCGACACAGGTTACATCTTTAACTTTACTGGACATGACTAAAGCATTTGATTCTTTAGATATTAGTTGTTTGAGAGCCAAATCACACCATTATCGCATTTGTAAAAACATACATTTTATTATTTTCAAAAGTACCTTTCAGGTAGGTATCAATTTACTAAGATTAACAGAAACTCCTCCAAAAAATCAATTGAGACAAGAGTTCCACAAGATTCTGTATTGGGACCATTTCTATTTAATATCGTTTTCTGCAGATATTTCAAAAATTCTCTTAAACTGCAAACTACATATGTACGTTGATTCCATACAGCTCCTCTATAGTTTTTTACCTTCTGATTCCTTCGCGGCTTCTCAAATTATATATAACGATTTAAAAACTATTTTTGATTAGACATTAAAAAATACATTGATCATTAATGCTAATAAAACTCAGAATATCGTTGTTGACACACCACATCAACTTCAACAAAAAGGATGAAATACATATTAAAATTAATGATGAAGTAATCTCTTCAACTAGTGTTGCAAAACACCTCGGCGTGTCGTTTGATTCTACATTGAAATTTTCTAGTCATATCAATAATATATGTACCGCTCATCGAGAATAGGAAAAGTCTCTATCGGACCACCCTCGAGGTGCGCAGTAAATAGCCTGGTCTAAGTAAATAGGCGAATGCCGCCCTCTATCTTGCTTCCACGCATATATAGAGAAATCTCACACTTTTTTGTATTACCTTTGATATTATAAATACCAATACACCAGACTATTTATGTAATAAAAATATGGCGAACTAACACGCACTAGAGATTTAAGACAAATAGAAAATAAAATTTCCATACCATCCCATTGAAGTGAAATGTTTAAATCCTGTTTTTCGTGTACCAGGGGATACCCAAAAGAAGTCGAACTAATGTGGTGGACGGAGTTTTTGTAGTACCGCGTTCTGCCGCTAGGAGAGTATAGAAGTACTATTCCCGAGCAAAGAAGGTTCCGTTCGACTTATGTGAACTTTTCTTGTTGTAGTTGTTTTGTATGCTAGTCCTTTTTGTTTTTTGTTCTTTCGATGTGAGAGAAGTTGTCCATTTAAAGTTTGTTCCACAGGGCCAGAGTTTTGAAAATATGACGCAACAGTTTGCAGCGGAAGAGGCCCGATTTGTGGCAGGCGGGCGACTGGTTTTTGCACCACGATAACGCCTCTGCTCACACAGCCCTGTCTATGCGCCAATTTCTGACAAAAAATTTCCACAACTTCAACGGTCCGTCGTCGATATTTTAGGATGATTTCGCGAATTTTTTCAACATTTTCATCGATTCGAGCCGTGGAAGGACGACCAGAGCGAGGTTTCTCATCAATTGACATTTCACCTCTTTTGAAACGAAAAAAACCGCTCAAACACTTGTGTTTTTCCAATAACATCATCCTTGTATTGTCGTTTTTAACATTTCTGTGCCAGTTTTTGTGGGCAAGAATCAAAACTTTTCGGCTACGCGCTATTCACGAGAATCATCCATTGCAAATACGATGAGGACACAAAACAACTCTCACTAAAAAATTTACACAAACCGAACTGAACCTTCTTTAGCGACGACGCTTGGCTTACTGACTCGGGAATGGTAGGTCTATACGCTCCTAGCGGCAGAACGAGGTACTACAAAAATCCCGCCCACCGCAACATCAGTTCGGATTCTTTTGGGTAGCCCCTCGTATAACAACGTCAATGATGTACTACTCGTCAATAATAGGAAAAAGCGTGAGATTTCTATATGTATGCATAAGAGAAAGAGTGAAGACAGCAATCGGCTATTTACTGCACACCTCGTGGGAATTCCTATATCGCAGTTTTGAGACTTGTTCCTATTCTTGACGATCAGTACCTACTCAATATCCACAATATGTTAGTAGCAACAGTTAGAAGTACTCGTAAGTTTAAAGGGATATACTTTAATCAAATTTTCAACATTTTAATACAGACATATTTTAAGCTTTATTCTTATTTTTCAGTTTGTTTATTTTAGCTTTTCATATACATATATTTATAATCAATTAAGTATATTCATTTATACTTATGGTTAGTAAATGTTGTAAATCAACTTCCTGATGCACTTTCCTTTCAAAAAAAATCTGTATTTGTTTTTTTTTCAAGAAATGTATTTATTATTATTATGGTTTGTATAATTATTCTTTGCATGTGCGTCACAAATATCAATCGTATGAATCAATCAACTGATATTTTTAAACAGTGTCGTGCCGAAAACACATTTTAGGATAACAGTTAGTACAATACAAATCCGTCAACCTATGACAGAGTAATGAAGAGGTTCTCCACAAAAACATTCAATGGAAGTGATATTTCCATAAAAATAAATGAAATATAATCAACGAAAATGAAAATAAATGAAACAACAATGAAATAAATTTTACAGAAATATTTGAGACGCCAATGAATCAAATCATACAATAAAGCTAAGACGTGACTTCATTATTGCATTTTGTTCGGCAAATTATTAACTGTCTATGCCGTACGTAACTGATTGAAACATATGTCGCTAGACATATGTGCTATTAATTGTGGCACATTAGGAATAATTGCGAGTGGTGTAGCATGTGATCCGTGCGTCGTCACGAAATTGATACACGCGCAAAGATCCATTATACAAATTGGATTATTATCCAATGTCCACGTCTATCATTTCCACTTTCTATTCTACTAATATATGTATGCTAACATTAAAATGCATATTACGTAAGATTCCACATACCTCCTTCTATATTTTATTGTTTTTATCACTATATGTTATCCTAATACTAAAATATCAATTCTTGGGTTTTCGAGATACTCATTGTTAAACTAATCATACTATAGAGAATCTGAGTTCATTGATGACCCTAATGACTAAATTCCCTTATTATAATAATAATTATTATCTACTAAATATCCAAAGACATCTAGATATCAACTAAGTATATTAATTACTTATTAACACAGAAAAACATTCCCATTAGGATCATAATACTTAATTGCAATGCTAGATGATACAAATGCTATTTCAAATATGATAGGAATTGGGTTGCTCACGAATATATAAAAATTTTCTAGGCTTGCATTAGCACATACATACACATCAATAGTTCATTAGCGCGATAAAGAAATTAACTTTGTATATTGAAAATAAATATACAATAAAGTGACTTGTATTTCCAAGGCGTTTTATTTCCCTTCGTTGTACAAAATGGACAGTAAAAGGTGTAAAATTTGCATAAAGCTTATGCCAAAAGGTGTTGAATTTTACACTAGCTCTCCTATTGATTTTACTCCATACTAAGTAGTATAAAAATTCAGACCAGCGAATGATAAAATTCTACCACGGCCTTCTGGTATCCATTTCACCAAACTGGTGTCCCTATATGTACCTCGTTTAGTGTGAAATCGGAGGAAAATTTTACACCACATTTCAGACAGTGTATTAACGTATTTCGTAAAAACCTCGTTTCTTCTATTCGACCCCGCGAAAATTAGAGCCGGCCCTGACCACACAAACCGAACTAAACCGTCCGCATGCCTAACCAAATTAAAGATTAATCTATTCTCAAATTTTCTCGTATCCCTGATGATGCGCTCCCGCTTGGAAATTCACTTCGCGCCAGCATTTCCTGAAATAAAAATAGGATGTAAGCGTAACGAACTTGACGCGATGATTAATACCTGAGCGGCCTATTGTTTGGTTTCCTATAAAGTGCGTAATTAAAACGCTCATTAAAAGAGTTAAATAACCTCGTTAATAATCAGGACGAAGTCGGCACGTGAAAGACTCGGATTCGTGTCTAAAATCAAAGTTAGGAGTTAATAAAGCATATTCTATGAGATAAAGTCGTTTCCATTAAATTGTGCCATCCCAAGCTAAAACGAAAACCTATACGGATAAATTATTTTATTCCTTTAAGTACCTGATTGTATGATGCCTTTATCAGCCAATTGAAGTGCTGACAAACCATAAACTGATAATATAATGAACTTCCCATGGAAAATAAATTACATACAAAATAGAAGTCTGATTTTGACTTTTGAAAATGAAGACATTTTTTTCTTTTGAGCACAGAAAGAATAGTAACCAAACTATTCTAAATTAAAACTGTTGAGGAAATATAAGGTCACTAAACTGATTCATTATTGCATTACTATTACTGTAAAGTTGGTTTTATCACTTTTACAATGTACTTATAAGCAATAAGGTTTGATTAAAATTACTGTTTTACATGAATGAGAGAGAATGAAGAATGACGATTGGATATGGTGGCATAAAGTTCTCACGCGGAAGCATGGAGGTTGTTTAAAAGACATACTAATAGATCACCTACTTCATGTTCAACAGTAGGTAGACTAAACCAAAAATTTTTAGGAAATGTTAGCGTAAAAGATCTCGTCAAAAACATAAATGTGAAAAGGGGGTCAAGTTCGGTACAAATTACGTTTGGGGTTGTCGGCTTCGCCGATAAGAGTTAAAATCTGAACGGGTTCTAAGTTCCATAGGAACTTACAACAGGAAATTACAATAGGAATGTACAACGGTCTTCAATTGATGTAAAAGAAAATTTGTTACATTCTTTATAACTTTAATTTATTGATATTTAATTTATAACTTTATTTTAATGATATTTAATACAAGTTTAAAATTTAATTTTGTTAGTTGTTCTTTACTGCTAACAATTTAGTTGAATATAAAACTTGCCAAGTTATAAATTCAATATCAAAGAACGTAACAAATTTTCTTTTAAATCCATGAAGACCGTTACATACATTCCTATTGTAAGTTCCTGTTATAAGTTCCTATGGAACTTGGCACCCGTTCAGATCTCAATTCTTTTAACGGCGAAGCCGACAATTCCGAACGTTTGTACCGAACTTCGAAAAGCCCCGTTATCACATTTATGTTTTCGGTAAGATATTATTAATTTTTGAAAAGTTTTGTTTAGTATAACGCAATGTGGTTGTTGTGGGTATACCTAAATATAAATTGCCTATTTTATTATAATTAGTTACGAATATTTATACATTTACGTTTGATATTTGGTAAGAAGAAAATAATTTAACAAATCACGTAGAATGGCGTTTATATCTATTTGTTAGGTTCATTGACACTTAGTACTTGAAACTAATTGATTGATACTTAGTACTTGAAACTAACCGCACCAATAACTTTGTCTACACCGAACATCGATAACTTGTAGTTTCAGATTTTTTCCTACGTATATACACCTAATAAGTAATGATCTACCTTGATACCAAATTTCAAGTTTCCAAGTCACCTAGAAGTGGTCTAGGTTTTTGATGAGTCAGTAATAAAACTAACATTTTTCAGACCTTAATAACTCAACAACTATAAAAGGTTTATTCATGAAATTTGGGATTCTAGGTAGGTATTCAATTGCAAGTGTGTAGATCTAATACTTGTTGACCTAATAAGGGGTCGGAAGTAGCTTGAAATGGTTCGTGGTGAGTGGCCCTCTTATTTTCTGAACTTGGCTGACACGCTGCCGTGTGTCTAGATACCTGAAGATTATACAGGCACTTGAATTAACACAACTACCTATGTTCACTATTTCAGAATTAACTAAAATTGTCAAGAAAAGAAAAGTGCTATCCTTATAAAATACATTTAGTACAAGAATTGAATTAGGATGACCCAGATCGTCGCATACTATTTTACGAAGATATCCTGTGACGTTGTGATGAAACTGTGTATTTTTTTCAGTAATATTGTTTCGAACGAAACTTTTTCCTTGAATACAGTAGCACATACATCGCCATAAGCGTAGATATTGGTCTCAAGAAAATCCATAGTGGATTTCATAATCGCGTAGCCCACGTCAAGGTGAAGCAAATGTGGAACGATAGGACGTAGTTTTTAGGGCCTTACTTTGATCCAGACCGAAGAATTTGGTTTTAAATAGATGAAGTCCGTCATATCGACTTATTTCTTGACACGGCCTACGAGGATCGAATGAATGTCCGCCACGGATCACCCGACCTAATTTTTCGAAATTGCGACCTGAACTGGCCTTCTAGATCGTTCGACTTATAGGAACATCGACGTTAGTTATGGAAAATGTATTGTGTGAAGACTACAGTCTCGTAAGTCATCCACGAGACGTTATTTTTCACAAATAAATCTCTAAGGAATATACTTTTTGTTATCGTTTGAAAATATTATATTGAACTAATTATATACAATATTTGAAAAATAAATGGGTTACTACTTTTGGGCCACCTTGTAGTATTTTTATCCAGCGATAGAAATTTAATATTCCATAGTGATGTGACCTGAGGTTTTCATCTCCAAAATAAACTTGTACATACTATTAATTTCATCCCTATTTGCCAAATAAAAAACTCTCTTATCTTGCCGATAAACGGAACAGTCTACCTGAGCCTAGCCATAAAAACAAGCCACGGTATGTTTTGAGATTTTTTATTTGGCAAATAGCGATGAAATAAACTATACATCCAAGTGTATTTTTTTTTTTGAATCGGTATTGTTTCGATATCTCAAGGATCAATTTTCGCGCAAAGTGCGAAGTGTTTTTTTTCCGCGAACAATGACTTGTATTTATGTGTTAACCTGGCTGTTCGCTATCAATAAAAGAAAGAAAAATAAACAAACTACCTTTAAATAGACAGGCATCCGCTTTATCGGTTAACGAAATGAAGGTGAGGGGCTTTTACAAGGATGCTTTTATTATTAGAACTCTAAATATATGTAGCAGCACGTGAAAATTCTTAGACGCGGCGCTTTCGAACAAGTTAGGTGTTAGAGCGTTTTCACATTACACGATACAATATCGTTACCATTACACGATACGATATCGGGGCACGCAAAATATATGGAAAAAAATGGCACGTCTTCAAACTGTCCGGTAACGGTAACGATATCGTCCACGTTAAACGACATATCGTGGACATCGTCGCTCCCCATTAGCTGTCGGACGACAAAATCTGTGTATTTACAATTTGTTTTTTTATACTGTCCATTAGATGAGTTAATATGTAGTCGAATGTACATTCACTCATACGGAAGTAATTAAAAAATTTGGGAGGTTCATTTTGTAATCTTTCAAAGAGAACGTAAAAGGCTCCCTCTATGTACCTAGCCTGAACAATCGGGTGTATCCAACATTTTCTTTTACTTAGTGCCTTTCGCCTTAAATACAAAAGATACAGTAAGGTAAGCCTTCTGTGACATTCCGACATAATTAAAATTCTGACCGTAGATCGTCCCGACCTGTCGCGTAGTGTGAAAGCATGCCCTATACTGTCGTCTGTCCGATGTCGTTACTGTCCGACGACAACCATATCGTAACGTGTAATGTGAAAACGCTCTTAGGTTAAAAATTATGATTGTCTATAAGGGAAACACCTTACGCATTAAGGCGGTGAGATGACAGACCGAGACAGTTATATTGCTATAAATATTTGAAAATCGTCGCTTGTCTAAAATCCTTTCCCTTTTATGTTTGGAAGTGAGAGGCCTACAGGAAGCAAAATTCGCATACATACATTAAAGCAATGGTTCTTAACCGGTGATACACGTACCCCTTGGGGATACGCAAGAATCTGTAAGGGGTACGCGATTAACTACCAAAAAGTATACAAAATTGTATTAATACATGCTAGAATTTAATTGCGACAAAAGTTTGAGTAATTTAAAACTGAAAACTATCAGTAACGTAGCAAGCAAACACGTCGCTTGTTACTACTATATTTGTGGCTGGAGTAATAATTGGACTTAACTAATATAACACATTTTAATGAAACATAAGTATTTTTGTTGGGGGTACGCATAGTTAATGATACACAAAAAGGGATACGTGGGTTGAAAAAAGTTGAGAACCCCTGTATTAAAGCATAAAAATAATGTTTAAGCTAATAAATAGTGACATAAACATCAAAGGTGGCGTTGTAGTAGTAGTAACGTTAGTGGCGTAAACACCAGTAACAATCGAGTAATACCTTTTATGGAAACTGCTTTAAATATCTATTGAAATGTTGTTTTTATTGACATTTTTTTAATAAATTGATTTTTTGATTTTTTTATAAATTGATTAAACTTAATATTAGCATACCATCAAACTTGTTAGGCAGTGTCTCTCTGTAAAAGCCAAGTGCCACGTTTTCTCAGATAGAAATCAAGCAGTCACTTTTACATATTTGAATTTTATTTTGTGCTTACATACATCGAGGTTTTGAAACAGGTCACAGAAGAGTTTTATAACAAAATCTTGTACTGTCGGCGAGATGTACATGTACGAGCGGCCATGTTGTTAAAGCAACATCTGTCAAATTTGTTGTGAATTGTTCAGTAGGTACGGAAAGTCAGCATGGAAGGCTATAGCGTTCAACAACGTATGCAAATCATGCAATACATGATTTTTATCCTCGCCACAATCGTCCCGCCGAGTCGACTATTCGACGTTGGTGGCTAAATTAGAGTCAACCGGTTTCATAAATCATCAGCCAACACCCGTACGTCACCAAAGAAGGTCTGCTCAAAACATCGCTGCTGTGAGTGATACTGTACGAGAAAACCCGGGGCAGTTAATTTCTCGTCGTTCACAAGAACATGGCCTTTCTACGACTTTAACCTGACGAATTTTCCTTCGAGACTTGGGTCTGCACCCGTAGAAAATCCAACTGACCCAGAAACCTAAGGTTAACGGCCATAGACAACGCCGTGAGTTCGCTAAGTAGGTTCAAGAGCAGTTGGAAGTTGACCCGAATTTCGCCAAAAAATCATCTTTAGCGGCGAGGCCCATTTTTGGATGAATGGGATATGTGAACAAGCAAAATTGGCCGATTTGGGGCGATACCAATCCACACGAGATACACCAACACCAAATGCATCCCGACAAAGTCACTGCTTGGTGCGGATTTTGGTCTGGCGGAATCATCGGTTCGTACTTCTTCCAAAACGAAACTGCCATTGTCATAACCGTCAACGGCGAGGGCTGCAGATCGATGATAAGCAACTTCTTGTGGCCTAAACTGGATGATATTGATACCGACATGCGGTTCCAACAGGACGGCGCTACGTGCTACACGGCGCATGCCACGATGAACATTTTGCACGAGGGATTTCAAAAGTATGGTCATCTCGCGCAGCGGTAACGTGAACTGGCCACCGAGATAGTGCGATTTAACGTCTTTAGACTTCTTCCTTTGGGTCTATCTTAAATCGCAGGTCTATTCGAATAAACCGCAAACAATTGATGCCCTCAAAGTCAACATAACGCAGCAAATTCAGCCAGATTTATGCGACAAAGTCATCGAAAATTGGACCTCCCGAATATGTGCCACCAAGCAAAGCTGCGGCGGACATTCCATACTTAATGGCATAAAATATTCTTTCAAATAAAATTAGTGACCGATAATGATTTTATTGCTGCCAGTATGCCAGGATAAGTAAAAAGCAAAGTATACGTTACTATAGGCCAGAGAACTTAAAAGACTTGACAGCAAAAATCCGTCACGAAGTACAACGCATACCTTTTGAAGATATTGACAATGTTCAAAAAGAATTTATTTATGGTTTTAAATATTGTCAGACAGCCCCAACAGTGACCAATTTATTTGATTGTTTTAAATAATCTTTGCCATAAAATTTAGTATTTTTAAATTGCATAATCATTATTCTTTTTTTTTATCTAACCTATACACACTTTAATGGAATTATCACTGTAGCGTATGTGAAAAAATGTACTCTCTCACATTCCGTAATAAAAAAGGGGGGTTGCAATTAAAAAAATACATATACGTCATCGATATATGTATATCGATGACGTCACACCTCCCCCACGAATCACCCTGTATATATTAATTATATTTTAAAAAATGCGCAACTAAAAACAAAATTTGACGAGTCTAGGAGTTCTTCCCACAAGATATTCCTGGAATTTTGAACGAATTTATTCATACTTTGCGAAAAAAACTGTATTTTCAGGAATCTTTCGTTGAATCTGATTGTTTACATTTTCAGCATTACTATTTTTTTCTATCGGGCATTCGTGGGCGTGTTAACATAAATAGATCTCGGTATCTACGTTTCGTGTTGCGTCGAACCTTGCATGTAACACTTTATTGACCTTTTTTACGAGTGTTGCTGGTACGCCATGGAATTTATGAAATATAAAAAAAATACATATAAAAACTGTACGATTAACGAGTAGCACACTATTTATGGGCCACACGCCCACATTCTTTGCCCGCAAATCAATGACCAAATAAAATGAAAACACCTTCTCCGAGGAAATATTTTCTTCAGAAGTCAATTGTTAATTCAATTTATTCGGAATTCCATGAATAACTTTATAAGACATAGCTTTCTCGGAAGTTTGCCCTATTATTCTGCTTCCTTTTCCGTAATTTAATTTCCCTTTAATAACTAGAAAATGTAAACAAAAACACGCGAAAAATATATTATACACGTGACGAATATAATGTATAGTTTATTTCATCGCTATTTGCCAAATAAAAAATCTCAAACGGCTCTTATCCCATATCGTGGCTTGTTTTTATGGCTAGGCTCAGGTAGACTGTTCCGTTTATCGGCAAGATAAGAGAGTTTTTTATTTGGCAAATAGCGATGAATTGAATAGTAAATCGGTTTATTTTACGTTTATACTTTTAAGTGCACTTATTAATGTTATATTAATTTCGTTATTGTTTTATACATAGGTTATGTCCATGTCAAGTATTGTTCAATACTTAAATGAGTACTAATTGTTTATTTAATTAATGTAATCATTTTCTAAAAGCTTACATTTACAATATAAATTACAATAAACCTTATCTATCTATCTCGAGGAACTTTAAAAATATGGACGATACTTTTACTTTCAAAACTATTTAGGTGTGGGTATAAAAAGATAAATCAGAAAGTGATTTCTCATTTGTCTTTAAGCGGTATTAAGGCATCCAGTTAAAAGCGGATGAAATACATACCTACTTATCTATAGCTCAATTTTTAACTAGGTACACTTATTAGGGTTGCCTCACTTTCTCTCTATAATCCATTCATTACATTTATTCACTTTTACTTTGCCACAGAGTTCACAGTCTTGTATATGAGACGCGAAATGGAAATTTCGTTAGCACATAAACCCGAGATATTCGGTTAGATATTCTCCCTTAGTTAATTATATTTTGCATGCTACAAAACGAGCATACAGGGAATCGCTAGATAATGGTTTCTAACACATACAGAACTACTGAAGTAAATAATGGTTTTTTCATAACAAATTTCTACGTTTCTAATTTGATTGCAGTGAACTACATTCCCGTAGACGGAATAAATAACGTCATGAACTACCACAGACTAGTAGACTAAACGAAAATTGATCACAATTAAATCTTAGTAAAAGTAAATTATAATAAGCAAGCATGTATATAAAACGTCTTATAATAAACTAAGGATTTCTATTATATAAGGTTAGAGTATGACAGTAGAAACTTAAAGAATGCATCTATAACACGTTGCCAAATCTCTAAATTTGTTCTTAAATATACGGACAAAATTAGGTGTTCAAATATTTGCACAGGGACTCTGAAATATTTGCTACATTAACTCCAACCACCTCTTATGGCGATATAATGTCTTTATCAGCGAATGTTTTGTCATTTTCTTAAGTGTTGTAAGTGTGATTCACGCTGATAAATATATATACAGGGTGAAAACGTTAACTGAGATAAATCCTGTAACTCAAATATGGAGATTTTAATAAAAATTCCTGAAACAGGTCAATTTTTATGTCTATGAAGTTAGCAGAACAAAGCTAGCAAAACACAATTATGTCATATGGGGAATTAAGTGCTAATTAAATGTTCAAGAAAAAATTTTTGTGCTTACATATTTTCTTTTATCGCATGTTCTGCTAACTTGCAAAAAAGTTAGCAGAACATTAACGTAAAATAACAAATTCGTAAAATAACGTAAAATAATTTACTTTTATTATACCGGGGTTAAAATTCACGAATTTTTTATTTTACATTAATGTTCTGCTAACTTTTTTGCAAGTTAGCAGAACATGCGATAAAAAAAATATATGAGCACAAAAATTTTTTCTTGCGCATTTAATTAGCACTTAATTCCCCATATGACATAATTGTGTTCTGCTAACTTCACAGACATCAATTTTTTATTTCGGTTGTCCACGCTTAGAGGGTAAGGACCTCTGATTATCTTTATCCTGGGGGATGTACCCGCCTTCAACTTTTTCAAATGTAAGGGTGTATTGAGTGATACATCACTTGAAAGGTCGTATCAAGCGAAAATACAACGCATATCTTGTTCTAAATCCATACCACCCCCCAAGTGTGGGCAACCAAATTTAAAAATTCACGAATTTTTATTAATAACCTCTATAGCTGAGTTACAGATTTATTCCAGTTAAGGTATCCACCCTGTATATAATTATAAAACGCCTCTTCATAAGTGTATGTACGTATATATACATAAACAATATAAGCAATAAAGTTAATTTTTATGATTATTATACACCATTTTCAATGTAGCCGTAGCTATAACTAAAATCGTCAGAAAATTGGCGTAGAGAATTGAACACTCTTACTTTTCATAATAAATAATAATTTATTACGAAAAGGTGCAATAATACACTTTCATATTAACTTTTATCTCGGCTATTACTTTGATGCAATAAAATGTATTTCATGTCGAAGAATATTACACATGTAAAAATAAATTTTATTATAGGTACCAAAATGGTCCGTCGATGCCGTTTTAAAATAATCAAGTCGGCAATTTGCGTGTAGGTTGAACAAAACATACCTATATGGTAGTAATAATCGCAACCGCCAATAATTTTTTTGTTGGTGCTCTAAAAATATAGACTACATAAAAAAATACAACCAAAGGGTTTTGATATGGGCACCCAATTAAATTTTATTTCCCAGAGCAACATACCGTACAAAAAAACGGCATTCCAAGGCACAGGTAAGAGAATGGGATCCCCCCTTTCAGAATGTTTAATTCTAATTGGAAATTTCATCTATCGACTTGCACACCGTCAAAACACCTTATCGCAATTTTTTTACAGCGAAACGTTATCGCCGTTATCTCATTGTTATCTTCATACAATGAAATCTCCCATACGGCGTTTCCAAAATAAATAAAAGCATTATATACGTTCACCAAACCAGTTTTTCTATCTATTATTCACCATCCATACAAAGCGTTACGGTTAGTCTACACGACAAAACGATATTCCATCAACGAAACCCAATGACTAATGGACTTACAATCTAAATGTTTCTTTTTGGGGCCGATCATCTCTTCCGTTGTCGCTTTACAGACGGATTTCGCCAACCCCTGACCAGCCAGGCTGTGCTTGGCGGCCAATAGCCTGTCGTTTATAGTCTGTCCCGCTAGTCTGCCCGTCATATTACACCTGTTGACACTGTTATCACCTCAAAAAAGAATCACTAAACACTGCACAGAGCACCAAACCGACACTTACGGTTTCAACGAGACCACTAAACCGTTTGACAGTTCCCGTCTCACATTGACTGTCACGAACAGTTGGCTGTAGAATTCTAGTTTGCGACTTGCGTTGCGTCAAGGGAAACAACTGACAAACGTGGACAGAACTAAATCCGTGGAGCGTTCAACGTTGCCATCGTTACTGAATCTTCTGTAGATCTAGTAAATTAATTCCGTTCATTCAATTTACAAATAATTATTTTTGTTATGTAATATTTTATACTAAAATTATATAGAAAAAACAAAAATATAAATACATCGATATTAAAATAATTATAAACTAATATTATACTATGTGTTACAGGTTGTCAAGAATAGAAACAAGTCTCAAAAACTGTGATATCGGACCGCCCATAAGGTGCGCAGTAAATAGTCCAACACGTTTACAGTGTGAATATCAATGAATATATATTAAATGTGACCGTACACAGAATTCGATCTGGTCGCGCATAAAAGGCCTCCTGTACCCTCCGAATGCTGTCTCGCTCGTTCTTCATATACATTAGAATCTCACACTTTTTCATATTCTTGGCAAGCTGTACTTCTCAGACTTTACGCAATCTAAATATACAATAGAGCTCGTTTGAACCTCTAATGTGATCTTTCTTTAACAAACTATGGCTGTATCAAATTCTTACAATCTCTTTTCAGAAATATAATCCTTTTTAAATCCTAAATCAATGAGAAACTAATAAGCATTAAAGTTCTACTATTTGCATATAATTCAAGTCTAACAATAACTACTAGTTATTTGTTGCCTAGCATGTCTTACCAACACTATTTACTATGGAATTATTTTAGTTTTGCGAACTTTGGGCATGAGACAAGCCACAGTAAGAGATAAGCGCGTATTTTCACTGTTTAATTTATTTAAATAAACAACTGCCAAAAAGACGTTATAGATGCAAGAGACATAATAGTATTTTGTTAGTCAATGATGTCATCATCATCATGAGGTCATCAGTCCTAATACTGGTTGGACGCTAACCTCCAGCTTCTCCTATCTTGTGCTAACTTTCGCATTTCGCTAATTGTGCTACAACCTACATCCCTTACTATTTGCGAGCAGTAGTCTAATCTAGGCCTACCTCTGCCTTTCTTCACTCCTATTTCTGCCTCCAAAATATCGTGGATTATTCCCCCATGTCTCAGCAAGTGGCCTACCATTCTATCTCTTCTCTTCTTTATGTTTTTCCACATACTTCTTTTCTCGCCGACTTTCTCCAATACTTCTTCGTTTCTAACCCTATCAGTCCATGGTATTTTCATCATTCTTCGGTAACACCACATATCAAAAGCTTCTATTCTATTTCTTCCTACTTGCTTCCCCTACCGTCCAGGTTTCGCAACCGTATAGTGCCGTGCTCCATACATACGTTTTCAAAAATCTCTTCCTTGTTTCTAAGTTTATTACCCCCGAGCACAAAAGTGCTTTCTTTTTGTTAAAAGCTACTCGACCCTGCGCTATTCTTTGTTTTATGTATTTATCGCTTCTTCCATCTCAATTTATTTTACTTCCTAAATAAGTGAAGTCTTTAACTTCCTCCAATCTTTCATTATTAATTTGTACTTTCGTTTTTGCTCTGCTCTCGCGCTCTCTGCACACTAACACTTCAAGTCAATGATGTATGAAATATTTAATAAATCGACTGAAAATCTGGCAACAATGCCATCTGTTCATTTTATGATGTATGTATATCGTCTTCACAGGTTTCTGAAAACAAACTTTAATACATGATTTTTTTTTAAATACTTTTGGCAATTTTTGAAACATGTTCCTATTCATTCTATAATTCTATACTACCTACGTATATCAAATGAAATGAAATAAAATGAAACTGGCACTTTTGAAAAAACCCTACTTATAAATTTGAGACCGTTTTTGTCGTTTTATATGGTTTTTTTTATTTTTTTTTTAATGTTATTCTAGTGTGCTTCGACCGTGGTGCCATCTATGTGGTGGTAGTCAATATATGAAATATTTATTGGCCGATAAAACACATACCTAAATTACAAAATTTTCAGTAATGTCAAAGTAAACATAACCTTAAATTTAGTTCAATTTAAATACCATGAAAAAGAAAAATTAATGTAGTGAATAAACTTACTTTTTTTTAGGACAATCACCAAAAAAGAAATACACAAAAATATGTCAACGAAGTTAAAACTGTATTTAGGGCGAAAGGTAAACCATTTATAACCCCACTTTCTTTACTGAGAATATTGTATTTTAGATAATAGATTCTCTGCATAAATCAACAAAATATTCACCCTCACTCTTGCAACCACTAATACAAATAGGCCAAGAGAATGGAGGTAGAACAGAATTAAACTTGCCCTTAAATCTATTAGAAAAACAACTTGGCGTTACAAACATAACAGAAATTTTGAAAATACGTCCCGATGACATAATTAAAAATATTCATCTTATAAAAGACCGTGCCAACCGGAAAATTTCCTTCGAAATCGATAAGAATATCTTTATGAAAGACGTTTTCGAGAATTGCGCATTTCCAGATTTAAACTTTAAGCCGAAAACTATCGTAGTTGAATACAGTTCGCCCAATATAGCTAAACCATTTCACATGGGACATCTACGGTCAACGATCATAGGAAATTTTATAAGCAACTTGAATATATTTTTAAGGAATAAAGTAACAAAGTTGAATTACTTGGGAGATTGGGGTACACAGTTTGGTTTCATTAAGGTTGGCGTTGATGACTTAAAGTATACCCCCGAAGCCATTCGGAAAGATCCCCTAAAATTGTTATACCAGTCTTATGTACATGCTAATAGTTTGGCCGAGAAAGATCCAGATATTTTAGAGAAGGCCAAGTTTGAATTCATGAAACTAGAATCTGGGTCGCCAGAAGACTTGAAGTTCTGGAGAGAATACTTAGGTTATACAAAAGTAGAACTACAGAATACATATAATAGGTTAGGAGTGTCATTTGATGAATATAATTATGAATCCGATTACAGTGCGACCGATATACAGAATGTGGTAGACGTTCTGCGTAAGAAACACATTATTCATAAAGACAAAGAGGGTAAAGAAGTTGCCGTTATAAATGAACGTAAAGTATCAGTGATCAAAAGCGATGGAACTACTCTGTATTTGACGCGAGATATCGCCGCGGCAATAGACAGGTTTAAAAAATACAACTTCGACAAGATGTTTTATGTGGTGGAGAATGGGCAGAACGATCACTTTCAGGCGCTGAAAAATATTATACACAAAATGGATCTGCCATGGTCCGACAGACTGACTCATGTTAAATTTGGAAGGATTAGGGGGATGAGTACCCGTAAGGGTACTGCTGTTTTTTTAAAAGACATCTTAGACGAAAGCAGGGATATAATGATCAAGAGGCAAGTAGAATCGCCAAGTAAGTGACAAATTTTCATGCACAGAAAAATAGCAAATCAAACCTATTGAATTATTACATCAGTGGCGGCTGCTTCATAGAGGCTCAGGGGCTCGGGCCTCCCAAGAGTCCCAAGTCACTATTAGAAAAATATAACAGTAATTAAATGCATATTTTTTCAGTTTTTTGTTATTTAATTAATTTAATATTTTTTTAACATAGTTATTACCCGTTTACGACGGCTATGTGTACAATAAAGTCGCATAATACATTGATCCACCCAACAGATCATGCAAAATTTACCCCAACCAGAGAGTGCGGGGCTCAGCTCTAGTGAGCCATTCCTTGCATAAGGAAATATATGAATAAACGAACCGGGCGCGGAAATTGCCGATCGCGGAGAACGATTTTTACAATGCGACAGATGGCTCAAGTTATCTGAGCCTTTTAGTGCTCTTATACTACGTGTGGAGTGTACATTATCGCTGTCGATATTTATTTGCTGTTTCGTTGTTTTGTGTTATTTTAAGTTGATTGATGCCAGAATGACTGAGAATAGTATAAGTAATATTCTGAAAGTGAATTTTAAAACTCTTCTGTTAGCAGAAAAAGTAAAAATCAAGAAACTCGGACAACCAACACCGGAATTGAATCTCTATCAACCAGACAGGGTAGGGACACGTACTTTTACGAGGCATTTTTCTAAGGAAATTTACAAAAAATGTGGGTGGATTTGTGGACGTGATAACGTAAATGCTCTGTTTTGTTTTCCATGTGTTCTATTTTATTCTGGATCCGTCGGAATGGACAAGGTATGGTCTTTAACAGGATTTAAAGATCTAAAACATTTAAATCAGAAAATAAAAAAGCACGAAATTTCTGCTAATCATATAAAGTGCAGTACGGATTTGGCTATGTTAGGCTCGGTAAATATTGCAGTTCAGTTAGATTCAGTATACAGACAAAATATTATAAAACGTAACGAACAGGTGACTAAAAATAGGTATATTTTAAATAAAATTATCAATTGTATAAAATGTTGTGGAAAGTTGGAACTAGCATTAAGAGGGCACGATGAAAAACTGGATTCTCAAAACCGTGGGATTTTGCTAGAATTAATCGATTTTTCGTCAGAATTGGATGTAATTTTAACATTTAGACAAGGCGACGGTTTTTAAAGGTATATCTAAAACTGTGCAAAATGAAATTTTTTAAAGTATGCTTGCAGTATGTCGTCAAGAAATTAAAGAGCAAATTAGTGAAAGTGAATTTTTAGCAATTCAGAGAGATGAGACAACTGATATTTCAAACCAGTGTCAAATGGTTATGATAGGAAGATATTACCACAATGGAAATATTTATGAGAGATTTTGGAGTTTCCTAAGAGTAACCGATAAATCAGCCGAGGGTTTAACGCAGTGCATAGAACATGAGTTAGATAAATTAATTTGAAACTCACCATCTAAACTAATTGCTCAAACTTACGACGGTGCAAATGTTATGAGTGGTGTTACCGGTGAAGTTCAATCAAAAACAAAACTAAAATATAAACATGCTCATTTTGTGCACTGTTATGCGCATCAGTTAAATTTAATTATGCAGAAAACAACTAGTCGGAATGCCAAAATGAAAATTTTTTTCTCAAATTTATCCGCAATTCCTAGTTTCTTTTCAAGTTCTACTCACAGATGTGATGTATTAGAAGAAATTGTGAATCGAAAATTGCCTAGAGTTGCCGCTACACGTTGGAATTATAACATCCGGATAGAAAACGTAATTTTTCAGAACAGAGAAAAGTTAATCGAATGTCGAAAAATGTAATAAATCTGTTACTTGCAAAGTATATACCTATGGCTTGCGAAGAACTCTAGAAGATCCCAATTTTGTCTTTTTTCTTAATTTATTTCACAAAATCTTTCCACATGTAGACATATTATTTAATCAATTTCAAGCCAGAAATACAGACAGTATTGAACTTAAAAAAAAAATCGAAGAGTTTGAAAAAATTCATTTATTCAAGAACGGATTTTAAAAATATTGTAGGAGATCTAAACATGCTTTCTTGGCTGTCTGAAAATGGTTTAAATGAAACGTTCAGCGAAACGGTCAAGTTACTAAAAATTATTGTGACAACTCCGATGTCTACTGCTGAATCACAAATATGTTTTTCAACTCTTAACAGAATAAAGACATTTTTAAGAAATACTATGAATGAGGAACGCCTTAATGCAGCAATGATGTCAGTGAATAAAAACTTCCATAACAAACAATTTTCACGAAATAGTCATAGAACATTTTATTTCCCAGAAAGACAGAAGACTTGATTTTGTGTATAAACAATAATATTTTTAAGTTATTACGTTGTGTAGGTACTTTTTTTTTGTACATAGTATGTACTATATAAAACTGTTTCTTTTGTTATCAAAAATCGTAGTTCTATTTGGATGAAATTACCGAGGGACTGAAGGTGAGTCTTTATTATGTTGTTCATATTTTTTAAGAAACTAGATATACAAACAGCTATAAATAAAATGTTTAACGTAACAGAATTTTTTCCAAGGATTTCAAAAATTTCAACGAAACAATTGCAAGTCAAATGAAAGTGGGAAAAACAAAGCAATCTTGAAAAAATTTAATTCTTTTCAATATTTTTTCCTATTCAAAATTTAAAAAGCATCACACGTTTATTAATGTCGATGTAGAGTTTAATACAAATTTTGGGGTACTTGTAAAACACAATGACCTTGAAATTTCGCCTGCGGCGCTTAAGCGGGCAGCTACCGCCCCCCGTACCCCCTGCAACTCAATCCCCATGTACACAGCTTTTTTAGCTTTGAGCCCTCCCATAAATTATACTACGAGCCGCCACTGTATTACATATACATGTTAACAATGTTATTTAAAAAACAATCTAAATTTGTATGTAGCTTTTAACAGCGACATTTTGTTGATAAGAAGAAAAATACATGTTGTTTAATTACATAACAATATAGCCAACAGGTTATCTTTTACATTTTTTGACGAACATTTTAATTAACGTTTTAAGAACAAGAATATCACATGGCAATTCTGTGGCTTTATAAAAAATCTACTAGTTCTCAAATATGCAGACACTGTCAGTACATGTTGATATACTAACGGATCTTTAAAAAAAATGTATAAATAATAAATGGATCAAAATTCAAAATACACTTCCATTACTAAAAACGAATTTACTTACACTACAACTAACTAACTGTCTATCTAAAATCCACTTACTCCATGTATGACAATCAACAACAGAAATGTAAAAATATGTATAGTCGTGTAACTTAGACAAGAATGTGAGTAGTTAAAAAAAGTTATGTTAGTCCATATTTTATTATAAACATTGTAGTTCTCTGAAGATGGTTGAGAAGTAAAAACAAAAGTACTTTTTATTAATTTAACTGAAAGATCCCAAAGAATAATACCAAGTGAAATATAATTCACGTAAATTACATTATTAATTCTTAGACTAATAAAATCAATTTAACTTTTTCCCAAATTTTTCTTTTATCCCTAACATTTTTCCTGCTGTTAATGGCTTCTTTTTCTTAAGCTACCAAAGTTCCAATAAATGATGGGCGCACGGCCGATATTTTAGGAGTCTCCTGTGTTATTATAAATGATCTCAAACAAAGGAGACAGAAGGACTACACTTTCGACTGGGATAGAGCGTTGCAGGTGAGTGATTTAAAACGAGATTTTACATAAAATTTAAATCGAATTGATCATCAATTGAACTAATTTATAGACGACAAAAGGAAGTTCTCTATTTTCATAAATATCATTATTTTATTATTGTGCCATATGTATTATTAATCGAAATTGTTTCTAAAAGAAGTTCAATGGAGATTTCAAGATGTAGAAGAACATTTATTAAATTTAAATAGTATGAAAAGTCTATCCTTAATTATCTTGAAATTCAGTAGGATTTTTTTGTAAATTTGTTCTGTTAATCATTAATATCCTCTGGTGTGTTAGTGTAAATTCAAAAGTAACCTCAAGAAAGATCTAAAGGGTAAGGTATAAATAGTAAGGTAACTACTCATGGTAGAGCATCGTCGATCTATTCCATTACTGACGAAAAATATTCTTAGAGTACCATCAAGAATGTAATGATACCCTTTCAACACTTTTGTGAAGTACAGGCAACACTACATTAATTTTTGATACTTGTGCGTTTGGTTGATAGAGGGCGTCACCATTTTGAGTCTAGGCGCATAATTAGTTCCAAAAATTGCCTGTATTTTAAAGGGGCATATCAAGAGTATCTCATTACTTAACGTTTCTTTTTTTGCATCATAGGGAATATTTCATGTATTCCCGATTTTTTATTCGCACTAAATATAAAATAAAGTCAAAGTTTTTCAATAGTTAAAAACCTACTAATAGCATTTTTCAGGTCCAAGGTGATACGGGCATTAAACTGCAGTATACCCACTGTCGATTACATAGTCTGGAGAAGTATTCTGGAGTGATTGCAGCCCGCGAATGCGTGCCAGAAATTCTGGAGGAGCCAGAGATTCTGCTCCTCCTGAAAGAACTGGCAAAATTTCATGACGTCTTATACAGAGCTAATGAACAATTAGAAGCACATATTCTAGTGAATTACCTATTCCATCTGTGGTATGAACAATTTTATTCGAGTCAAAGGGAGATGAAAATATAATTGATTCTTTTAAATTGTTAACGATTCGTAAATAATTTATTTTATCGCATTATGGCTTTGTCATATAATCCTTAGGGAAGCAGAAATAGTAGTCACTGCATTCTTACTGTTCATAAGAAGTAAGTCGTCTGAAGTTCGACTTCCAATTTGATGTCTCTTTGTTCGGCAAAGTTTAGGTTAGGTTGGAATTGAATAAATATCGATCACAATACAAAACAAAATGTACTAAAAATTGGCGAAATATATAAACTAATATTTTAATCATATTTTCAATCATCAACGTCAAATTTCTGGTAAACCCCAGAGCCTTCCTCCATTTAGAGCTTATACTCGTACATCCTGATCAGGTTCGCTTTTTCACGTGGCTTTGACGTTACGACAATTGTTTAAACGTTAAAGTCACGTGAACAAATGAAGATAATCAAGTTTTGTTTACTTTAAGCTCTAAAAGGAGGACCGCTCAATACACGATGGCATTCTCAGTCTATGTTTATAGACGCACTACGTGCCACGTTGCCAAGTTTATGTATCTCGCGGATAGTTTCAAGAAAAATAAAAACTGAAAGATGATATTCTATAATATACTAATATATTTTCACCTCTTTAAAACTAGAATTCACCGGTATAGTAACATTTCTCTTTACCTAGTAATTTTTTAGCAACCACATCAATAAAGCCCTAAAAACGCTACAAATAAAAGGGATGAATCCTGATATAGCTTCCCAACGCTTGCTGTTATTTAATACTGCCAGGGAAGTGCTAAGAAATGGAATGAGCATTTTAGGCCTCGATCCCCTGACCGAAATGTGATATTTTATACGTTTTCTACCGCTAATAAAATAATAGACAGGTTTTACTGTATTTTTGTACTTTGTGCCTTCTAAATTGAATTACTAATAACAAAGAATGATGGACTAAAAATAACCCATTAAAATTTTTAATTGAATACTACTCATATTTATATTCTGCCATAGTTTTTCACTTTCAATTTTATCCAATATGTATTTGATTTAAAAAAACTGGATATTTTCACACCATCCTTAATATACTGAATCATAGTCAAAGTTTCAGACAATGAACAGTAGCAAATCTTTGAAATTCTCTTCAATATTAATCTCCAATATTCTCAATTCAATATCTACAAATAGATGTATATAAATGAAAATTGTTTTTAACTCAGGTTATTTGAATTTTTTAATTTTGCTTTTAACTCGAAGGTGTTTTTGATTAGATCATTCATTATAATTCATATAAAACAAAAAACAGTGAACGTCATAATGTACCTGATGCGTCAGAGACGACCACTGTTGCTACATTGCCAAAACTACTATAGAACTCAAGGACATGTCATAAGACTGAGGTTATGTTATAACGTTTTTCGGCATTGTGTAAACATCAGCCCAACATATGCAACTGTCCAAATATTTATGATGTTTGCGCTGTCTAATACTAAGAACTGTTTTCTTATGAACTTGTGGCTAAAACACTAGAATAGTCTAAACATCCGATAAATTTGGCATTACGCACGACATGTCAATTGCACCCAATCTCAAAATGGGCGCCAAATTTAAATTTCTGTTGATTAAAAACAAATGAACGTCACACGATGACGTGCATTGCTTTTTATTTTCTATGAACTATATTTCTTTTTAATCTGCATATACTTAGACGACATTTAGGTCTGGTAAAGCACTGGCCTTTTCTAAATGAGACACCAAGAACGTGATGTAGGTTCGATTCCAAACGCCGGTCTTAGCAATGTTAATGGGCGTTTTTTCACGAAGGCTTTCAATTTGTGGGATTATCTATGGGGTGTTTTGATTTAATGAATATTGACATATTCGACTTGTATCTTATTTATTCCAAATTAAATTCTTCATATTTTTAATTTGTTAATAATAAAAAATTACCTTATTAACTGCAATTCTCTCTATTATCTTAAATGGGGATAAAATACATAAAACCAACTTTTTAAATTCATTTATTCCTAATTAGTAACACAAATAAATTAACGCTTCTTCCACGTGAATTTTTTCCTAGCGCCCGCTTGGCCAGGCTTCTTCCTTTCTCGAGTACGAAAATCTTTGGTCAACAAGCCAGCTATTGGAAAAACAAAAATTTTATTACAATGTTACTTTTGCCTCGATATTTTCCATTTCGTTTATAATACTCACCCAACCTCATTTTTTCGATCATTTCTGGATCAACAAAACTCCTGAGGCCCCATGCGATTCCCCACCTTAGAGCTCCGGCCTGACTAGAAGGACCGCCGCCTTGCACGTTGCACTCTATGTCGACTTTAGTTTGCATATTCGTGAAAATTAAAGGGAACAGTAACTGAAAGGGAACAAACACGTTTTTTAAAATCTGACTGAAAGTCTGACGCTTTGCGCGAAGTTGGGTTCTTAACTGAATTAAACATTTACTTATACATAATCATTACAAATAAAAATCGTGTTCGTATTTAAGATGACTTGAAACATACGAATTTTTAATTTGAATTTACCGCCAATGAGAGTTATGTTCAAGTAAGCTACGTCACAGCTTAGTATTGAGTAAGCTGTGGCTACATATTGGTAACAATGACAAGATATACGAGTATTAACTGTTCCGTGATGATTGTGCTACGTGGTATATGACTAGATAAGAATGAATTCAATAATGTCATAAATATGAAACATGTATTTAAATTTCGTCCGACAAATCCCATATATTAAAACATGGAATTAAGGAAACACTGTTAACGAATTATATTTAAACTATGCAATAATTTGATATTACTAATTTAATTTCATAATTGACATTAACTGTGTTTCTTGTAACTAACATTCCGTCCC
Source organism: Rosalia funebris (assembly GCA_037954035.1). Lineage (NCBI taxonomy): Eukaryota > Metazoa > Arthropoda > Insecta > Coleoptera > Cerambycidae > Rosalia > Rosalia funebris. The sequence continues at coordinate 42,954,771 of JAZFAV010000015.1, forward strand.
ATTCAAGTTATTCTCTACGTTGATTGGTCATTGTAATTGAACTAACCAATCAGAACACTGAAGAACTGAAACGAAATAAAGTCTCATGTAAAGGAAACACAACTTATGAATAAGCTACTGATAATAGCCAGAAATTATTTTCGATGGATTTTTTGGTACACCCTATAGCTACCACCATCTGCACTACTTATAAACGTTCAAATTACTATGTAGATAGTTATTCGAAGTAAAATATAGGAAGGAAATTATTTGATAAATATCAAAACGTCATTGACAAACAAGTGCAAATGACGGCATTAACAAGTAAATTACAAATATTTTGTTGATTTCTTTCACTGATTAATACAATTTGGGTGTTTATCTATTTTGTTAACTTGACATTATTTAGTTAAAAATATCTAAATAAAAACGCGTGTATTCCTCCTATATTTTTTTTTATAAACTGCCAAACCTTTCCTAGTTTAATTTTGGTGTGGTGTTTGTTTCTTTATATAAGTTAACTAGACATCATAACCTCAAAACCTGAACTTGGAGTTCAAAATATGAAATATTAGCGATATTTGATTCATAACAAAAGGATTTGATTCATCAACAAAGAGGAAAACCGAATTCTTGTGTGTCTCCCAAATGACTCAAAAATAAAATAACATACAAGTTACCCAATTTTTAATATCCGGTGATAAAAAAATCATTTTGAGAACTTCTGAATTAACAGAGAATAAATTAGGCACAAACATTTTTCTCAAAGTCACAGCCCTTTGAAAATCACCTAAAAAAAATTAGGATTTTTACATCCCTTAATTTTTATGCCTATATAGTGTATTTGTATTTCATTCTCGGTACCTACAAAATGATTACATCGAGTGTATCCACGGAATACAGTAAATTAACTCCCGTTCTGTTGATGTTTTAGTTCCTCCATATTTTTATTGGAATTCAATAAGCTGATATCTTCTGTGTTATAGATTTCTATAAACCAACCAGTGCAATGCTATCCCTCGGAAGCCAGAGTATTGTAGTTTATTTAACAATATAGCATTAATTAGAATAGTGTTCTGCAGACCAAAATACACTATTGGTAAAAGTATATGTATATCTTGCACAGAAGACTCGCATTACTAATTATGCCAGCCAATATAACCAACCATAATTTTCGTAACACAAATAAAAAACAATTGTTATTTCGAAGCATTTTATTAATATACATCAGATGAGTAACACTGTTCAATGAATAAAATTGTAAAAGCATAAAACAATGGAAGGTACATGTTTTTATCGAGTATCTGTAATCTACACTAAGATAATATCAATAAAAACAATATCACTATACAACTAATATCACACTTTTAAATGGCAACAATGACTTACCATGGAGAAAAGAACCTAACCGTGAAAATATGACACTAGGAAGCACCTAATTGATTATACAGCAAAACAATGGAAATTTGTCATGGCAAATATTAATAACATCCTCCTGATCCACATTTGGATGTGACTAAATAATTGCGAAAGGCCTCAATAATTTTGCTACGAAACTTTATTGAACTAAAGACAACCTAACCTATATCATAAACTATATATAGATAGAACAACATACAAAATACAGTAATAAGATCACAGTTAAATATCATCAGCATTTGCTCGTCCGCCTCGTCTGCAACAGAGTATTCAACAACTGCTCGATAGTCTTCTGGCTGGCCTCGAAGGCGCTCTTCAACTCCCTGATCTCCTTGCTCAGGTGCTCTATCTGTTCAGTGCTTTTCTCTATCTTGCCCTGGAGCAGCGGTAACGCGTTCGTATACTCCAGAATCTCGCTGTTCTGATCCAAATTATTGTTCACCAACTTCTTGGAGTAAGTCGCGTTGCTGCCCTGCGAGGAGATCGTATGCCCGAAATTCTTGCGCTTCTTCGCGATCTCGTGGGCGGCCTTGAGGATATCCCTCGGCAAACGCTTCTCTCGCGGATTCAACGGCTTGACGTTGAGCACCACCCTGTAGGCTTTCGGCGACACCAGCGCCGTCCAGTGCAGCAGGTTCAAGAGATACTGCGGCAGATATCCGTTGAACAACGCCAGCTCCATGTAGGAGATCAATTTCGTCTGCCTGACCAGCTTAGAGAGGCCCGCGGTTTTCTGTAGACCCTGTATGTCATGCACGGCGATGCCCACGAGCAAATTCATCAGGATAACCGTCACGAATAAGAGGAATAGTATGTAGGTGACTTGCGCGCTGACCTCCAGCAGAAACGGCGGATCCTCGGGATCGTCGTCCACCAGAAGGTCCAGACTCAGCTCCCCCGTCATCATGACCAGCACGGTGATCAGGCCGATGAAGGGGTTGGCGAAGGTGGAGGAGTCGGGGAAGATGACGCAGAAACTGATGGTGAATCCGATGAGTAAGCAGGAGTAGGCCAGGAGCAGTTTGGCGAATTCCCCTTGCACTCTAGTGTACATGGCAACGTACGATCCAAACACCGGCAGCTGGCCGACCATCAACATCAAGTTTGTCCAGCCGAACAAGACGGCGAACGCGCCCACGTGGTTCTGCCACGTGTAAGTTCTGCCGGTGTAGATGAACGAGATGACGAACACGCTGGCGATGACCGTCCACTCGATTATATTCTCCGGATGGGACAAATACTGCCTGACTGTCGGGTACCCGGCGATGCCGTACACTTTACGCAGAATCTCGCAACACGTGATCCCGACCAAGACGAACCACTGCATCTCGATGACGAACGGATTGTTCCGCAACATGTGCCCCATCATGGATTTCTTCTCGCACAACTCGATGACGTTCTGCGGCTGCGTGTTGTTCTTCCCGTGGTTGTAGCAGTTGTGCGCAAGCGCCGTCAGCACGTATAGCGATAGTGACAGCACGAAAATGAAGCAAAACAGCATCCTGGCTATGTAATATTTCCGGATCTTCTCCCACTTTAGATATAGGAAGGCGGAGCAGAGCGGGTGGAGGAGGATCTCCTTCTGTCCCTCGTCCACGAAGGTGTTCAGAAAGCTGATTTCGCGCGGGTGGCAGTACTGGAGAATACCACGGAAGTCGAGTCTCAATTCCACCTCGCGATTGGACGATTCTGGGTGGTGGTGCAACGTGATGGCCGAGTCTAGCTTCTGGGTGACCATGGCCAGAGACGCAGGAGTTTTCCTAGTGATTATCCCCAGAGCGGTCATGCCAAATTTAGATTTTGCAGTCACATCGGCGCCGTGATAAATAAGGATCTCCACACATTGTGAGAGTTCGTTCAAGGCGGCTATGTGAAGGGGCGTATAACCGTACTGATCTTTCGCGTTGACATCAGCCCCGTAACTTACGAGGATCTCGATTATGTCGTAAGACCTTGCCGCTTTTCCTACGGCGGCGTGAAGGGGCGTTCTCTTGTCGCAGTCTCCGATATTGGGGTCGGCGTTGCCCTTCCTCAATAGTAACTCCACGCAGTCGTAAGCCTGCGCTCTAGCGGCCAAATGAAGAGGAGTTTGCGCTCTGTGGTTCCTAATGTTGGCGTCCGCACCTTTCTCCAGCAGAATCTCCACGCACTCCATGTAACCGCTTTCCGCGGCCAAGTGTAGCGGAGTTTGCTCTTTCTCTTTAGTTCTAGCGTTCACATTGACGCCTTTGGACTCCAAGAGGATTTTTAGGCATTGCGGGTGACCCAAGTCGGATGATAAGTGTATGGGGGACACGCCGGACAATTCGACTTCGCTCACGTCGGCTCCTTCATGTGTGAAGAGTCTGACGCAAGCCACGGCGTTCGCGCGCACTGCGCAATGTAACACGCTCTCGTGGCAACTGTGCGGGCTATTCGTCAAAGCTTGAACCCTGGCCCCGTTGTTCAGAAGTATTATAGCGGTGTCGGGGCTATCCCCGAACGCGGCGCAATGGAGAGGGGTGTAACACTTGTAGATGGAGTTCACATCGCAACCTTGCGCTATGAGAAACTGCGTGCCAGCCACGCAACCGCTGAAAGCGGCTAAATGTAACGCGCTTAACCCCTGGCTAGGTTCATAATAGCGCAGCTGAGCCCCTAACTTAATCAAACCCTCGAAGAGGTCCCAACGTCGCATAAAAGCTGCCCAAAGAAACGCGATGTTGATCTCCGTCTTGGAGGCGCCTCGGAAAGCCTCGTCGAGGTTTTCCCCGCTAGTCTTCTTATTCTCTATATCGTCTAAAAGCTGGTGCCTCCCCGAGGACACCTTCATGTGCTCGAGGAGGTTCATCTTGATAGTGTCGTGGCATATTTGGACGGTCAGTTCGCTGGTGGAGAACTCCTCGAAGCTCTCGTAAATATTGGGGGTGTGATCTGCCGGAGGGGAGGGGCCGCATTCCATATACTCGAAGTCGTCGGATGGTAGCTCTTCTTCTAGCATGACTTCGGGATCGTCGCGGGCGCGGCGCCATCTCAGCAGAGTGTTCGAGGTGTTCTGGGGCTTGTACAGGGGGAAGCTCTCCACCTCGGCGTTGACGCTGACCGATCGGCCCAGTTTCCTGGAGCTGGTCGAATCTTGGAAGCCCAAGTTATCCATCCCGAAGGACTTGTGGTTTTCCGAGGCGGAAACCATTTATCTGGAAAGAGGATATACGATTAGCAGACGTATAAATAGGAAAGATAATGAGAATGTTAAAAATGATTTATTGTATTGATAGTATATTGTTTAAAAATAGTTTACGTAAGTTTATTTAATTAAATAGTTTAACAGTTAAATCTAGATTATTTTCGGTAAACCGATCAAAAATACATAGATTTCAGTTTTCCAAATATGCAAATATTCTGTTGCGCCCTCTATTATTCAAGAGCATAATTAATGTATCAAACGTGCCTCATTACATTTTGATTGATGATATATTAGAATTTTCCGGACCTTTATTTAAAATATTACATAATCAAATGTTGTCACATGTGCTAGGCATATTTTCGAACAATGGTCTTTTTTATGTAGATAAATACTTCTTTTGAAACGGTTATTATATATTAAATATAAATATAACGGTTATTATATACTAAATCTGGCAACCCTGCTAAAATAAAACAAAATACTCTAAAGTTGTTGTTAAGTTCAAACTGTCTAAATATGAAACGCTTCAAATATTATAACTTTAACATAACTATTATAAAAATGTCGAAAACAAATTATAATCTTAGTTTTGAACACCCTGTAGAATATTTTTCGACGCTGAAAATGGGCGAGACCAGACAGGGTTATATTTTGTTTAAGTGCGCACAAGTTTCAGCTTTAAGCGGTTTTCCAAGATATAAACATTCTTATATGTCAACAAATATAAAATAATATAGGTTATGTTATGTTTTAAGTCCGCGCAAAACCGGAAGTGCCATAGTTAAATATATGTTCAAATGAAGGTCCTGCATGTCTTTTAAACATGACTGAATGTCTTTTAAACATGATCGATTCAGAACCCTAACGAAATATTAGGTGTATATTCACCCTATATATTAGATCACCCTGTATAATACTCTCTGTGTCTGTAGATGTTTGAGGAAGTTTATATTGTGGATTTGAATCTTGATGTATTATGAATATAAACTGCATAGGGTACAATTAATTCACTTTTTTTAATTAAGTCACAAAAAAAATGGATAAAGCAAAATGTTGCGATGGTTACTGTTTATTTTTTAACACTAACGGCTACAGCCCCAACTATATCAGCCATGTAATTTCCATATAATCAGATTATGTTGTTAATAATTTTTATTTATTTACATTACACATCACTATTGGTGAACCGAAAAAGCAAGTAGCACTTTCTCTAGCATTTCAAGTGTTGACTAATCTTAATGGATGTCGCAGTTCACGCATTAACTTTTTTCATAAACATTTGTACAACAAATGTGGACAATTCCTTTTTTTTTTAATTATATAAACAAAAGTTCGTATTGCTTTGTTCGAGCCTTATTGTTAGGAAGATATATTTATTAATCGTCATGGATAATGATTTAAAAATATGCGTAATTAAAATAATTAACGTTGTGTTTGTTTACATCGCTACTCCCAAGTCGACACTGTGCTGTTCATTTCATTGCTATTTGCCAAATAAAAAAACTCTCTTATCTTGCCGATAAACGGAACAGTCTACCTGAGCCTAGCCATAAAAACAAGCTATGGTATGAGATAAGAGGCGTTTGAGATTTTTTATTTGGCAATAGAGATGAAATATTATTTCATCTTATTTAATTGTATTATACCAGGTGTTCTGACATGTTTCTCTCTTTCATTTGTTGAACATGTGGTTTCACATAGTTTCAGCAAGATGGGCCTACAGCCCACACTGAAAATGTATCAATGGAAGCCGTTGGAGCGACGTTCCCTGGAAATGTGATCTCTATGCGGGAAAAAAATAATTGGTCGCCCAAATCCCGATTTAGCGTCGATAGATTTCTTCTAATGGGGTTATTTGAAATCTGTGGTGTACACTGATGCTCTTGAGACTTGGCTTTAGTTAAAAGCCAGAATACGCGAGGGAGTACATTGTAAATTTAAATAAAAAAAATAGTGAATGTAAATATCTTTTTTAATAACCGAGTTTTATTCGCCCAAAAAAAAAGGAAAACATTCCAGGACATTTGTTATTTAACACTATTATTATGTATAAAGAAAATAGAAAGTATTAACAGCGTATCCAATTAGTACGCGGAAGTTAATCACTCATAAAAACGACGAGTCTACTAAATAAGAATTTACTATACAGGATGTTCAATGTCTTCTGGACAAGAATGAGACTTTGTCGTTTTTAAATGGTAACATATTTATAAAGGGTGGTCCAACCATAATGCACGATGTTAATTGTGAGTCACGCCTTAACGTCAAGTTTTTTGCCCAACTTAATTTTACATTTCTTTGTTTCAGGGTTTGACAAATTCAACCATGGAGAGGTACACAATTGAGCAGCGCGTTAAGATTGTTGAAGCCTTTTACGAAAATGGGCGTTCAAATCAAAATGCATTTCGTGCACTTCGTGACTTTTTTGGTCAGCATAATCGACCAAATGTGTCCACAATCGGGAGAATTGTGCGCAAATTTCAGCAAACCGGGTCTGTAGGAAATGTGAAAACACCTGTGCATGCTCGCCCAGTTCGTTCTGCGGAAAACATTGCTGTTGTTCGCGACAGTGTAGCAGAAGAGCCGTCAACCTCGACTCGTCGTCGTGCCCAACAATTAAACATCTCACGAACATCACTGATGCAAATTTTGAATAAAGATTTGAATTTACACGCTTACAAGGTTCAATTGACTCAAGAGCTGAAGCCTACTGACCATTTCAAGCGGCGTCAATACGCCGAATGGTTGGTTGAACAGACAGAAGTGAATGGTGACTTTACAAAGAAAATCGTCGTCAGCGACGAGGCGCACTTTCACCTCAGTGGATTCGTTAACAAGCAGAATTGCCGCATTTGGGCAAATGAGAATCCACGAGTGATTGTTGAAAAGCCGATGCATCCACAAAGAGTGACTGTTTGGTGCGGTTTATGGGCTGGCGGCGTCATCGGGCCGTACTTCTTCGAAAATGAGGTCGGCCAAGCAGTTACCGTGAATGGTGTTACGAGATGATAACGGATTTCTTGTGGCCAGAAATTGAGGATATGGACCTGGACGATATGTGGTTCCAACAGGATGGTGCCACTTGCCACACAGCCGACGAAACAATGGCACTTTTGCGCGAGAAATTCAATGGCCGTGTTATCTCACGTCGTGGCGATGTTAATTGGCCGCCACGATCATGTGATTTGACACCGTTGGACTTCTTTCTTTGGGGATATTTAAAAGAAAAAGTGTACGTCAATAAGCCAAGAACAATTCAAGAGCTAAAGGATGAGATAATTCGGCACATTAACGGCATTGAACCTCAATTACGTCTCAGAAGTCATTGAAAATATAGACCATCGGATAGAGGTATGCCACCGAAGCCGTGGCGCGCATTTGGCCGATATTTTGTTTCACACATAATTGTCATAGATCCTTCTATCATAATAAAAAATATTAAGATAATTCTCTGAAAACTTTTTGTTTTATTTACAATTAACATCGTGCGTTTTGGTTGGACCACCTTTTATTATAGCGCTTGGTTTCTAATGCTGAGTGCCTATGTACAACATAAGCGAGTCTTCTGAACGATATATTGAAACTAAGGCTTAACTCAGACGTACCACTTTACAACGATAAAATTGCAATAATGGAATGAATGAACAACTGTCGCGATGGTCGGCAGATTTGTTTCATTTTGGCTATGGTTGGTTTGTGGTCGATAGGTCGCACGTGTGAGTTGAATTCAGTTATTATCTGCGACAATTTTGTGGGTGCGTTGCGACTCTCATCGAAACCGACTACATAATGTCGGTCGTGTGAGTGTTAACCTGCGTTTCCATGCTAATTTGCTACTCTCCACTAGCCACGACTTTTTTGTGGTTCCAATGTTGTTGCAAAGTGGTACGTCTAAATTAGGCCTAACCTGCAATATACAGGGTACGAAAAACATCTTGCCATATAACACAAAATTAAATAATTTTTGGAGTCAACTTATCATCACGTCAAATGGACAACCTTACACTGGCTGGGATAGCTCAAAAATTGCACAGAATAATTACCTTACACAACATAAACTTACACTGCTTTTTCGTCGAGTCAAAATGAGATTTCATTAAGGGAATACTACTTTTACTTAGACGCTTGTAAGTATAAACAAATATTAGTGTTCAATAAGTAAAATAAACACAAAGTAATATTTAACGTGGCAAGGATTAATATCTTAACTTATCAATATCTTAACCTATATAAAAAATAACGTGTTCCACCAACTTAGTAGCTGGCATTAATTTCTTCTAGCCTTACTTAAAATCGCGTGAAAGTAGCTTAACCAACTTTACGGAAATTCGTAAACAACTATGAGCAAAGATGAAACTTACTCTACAAAAATGAATTGCAAAAGATATACCTCGTCCATTTTCTTTGTTGCTGTTTACGAGATCATTCTCGTTACGCTAGAAACGACAAATAAAATTATAGCCACTATGTTCGTACTTATCAAGCGGAAATTACTTTGTAACACGTATAATTAATTATCATTATTTCTAGGATCAAGGGTGATCATGATCAATAATTATAGAGAATATACACGCCAGATTTACATAATATAATAAATCAAATACGCTACTGTATGGATGCGAAACATGGGTGTTGACAGAGAGGCAACTTAAAAAGATACAGGTATTAGAAATGAAGTATCTCAGAAAAGTAGCAAATATTGCGATAATGGATAAAACAAGAAGTGAAGAAATAAGGAAAAGATTGGATAGCGAAAGTATCGAGACGGTCATAGAGAGGGCTCAGCTGAGGTGGTGGGGGCACATAAAAAGATTGAACGAAGAAAGACAAGTAAGAAAAATATGGGAAGTAAAAGCCATTGGAAAGAGAAAGAAAGGCAGACCAAGGATGACGTGGGACGGAAAAGTGGCGAAGATAATGAAGACAAGAGGAATCACACGGAAGCAGGCTGAAATTAAAGCAAGAGACAGGGTTGGATGGAGACTAATGATAAAATAGTGAAGAGAACCGTGAAAGTGGGGAAGCAATGTGAGTGAAGGGAAGTCAGGTGTTCATCATACTTGATAGGTTTGGGATGAGAGAAAGAGGAGAAAAGAGGAGTGCATAAGGGAAGAAGTAGTGAAGTGAAAAATGATAGAGGCACCACAAACAGAGTGGAGTTTAGATATAGGGACAAAGATAGGGTGCGATGAAATTGTAGAAGTTATTCTACAATTAGAATCTTCTTAAAAGATTATTTTAAGTTATTTAACACGGAATGGGGTATTTAGTTGAGTAACTGTAATTGTAGTATTTAGACTAATTGTTTAAAGGAAGGTGTATTTAGCCTCTACACCTAACGGGAGGAGAGGTATAGATTATATTATTATTATTATAAATTAAATAAATAATGGAATAGCATTATAATATAAATTGTCGACGTAATTCTGCTATATGCATAGCAGAATTACGTCGACAATTTGAGACATCATGAAATTGCATATATTGAGCAACTAGTCTATTAAATAAGAAGGCGGCCAGCATAGTGAAGTATGCCTTCTACTAATCTGACAGCATATTGGAAGGTATACGAGCCCAGGCTTATAATATTTCGGCCAGACATAATTTTACAACTAAATATGTTTAAATAAACGTAATAACCCTCTCAAAACTATTTTATTAAAGAAAAATATTGGTAACAGGAACAAAGTAAATTAACTTAAATACGATGAAGTACTACTACGTCATGATGTGTCAATGATAAGTTTGTTAATAAAAACATTAAGATTCGCGGTTCAGAATAGTTCGGTCGCTTCATCAAAACTGTGTTACATCACCTTTATTAACAATAACAGCTTTAATTCTGGCAAGCATTGTATCTACCAGCTTAGCGTACTCTTCAGGAAACGTGCTGTCGTAATGTTGTTGCTTTTTGGTATATCATTAACTGAACGGGCTGGATGTTTGCGCAACTGTTTTTTTTTTTTTCATTTTATGTCACAATGTTTCTATTAGAGAGAGGTCTGGACTGCTAGAGGGCCATTCCGTAACAGGGACATTATGTTCTATAAACCAAGCATGGACAGTTTTTGCTGTATGACACGCAGCACCATCCTACTGAAATGTACTGCCCGTGAGTGCATTGGCATATTGGTATTGATGGCAATAAACTGCCTGTCAAAATTTGTTAAACATTTTCCTGCTGTTTCAGTACCATCTACGAAATGCAATTTTCCTACGCCCATACCTCTCATACACCCCCAGATCATAAGAAACGCAGAGAACTTCGCTTTCCTAACCAAACTGTCAGGGTGATAAGTTTCTTTCCGCAGCGTTCTCTGGTATCACCCAAACACTGGGGTAGGTTGGAACCTTTTGTGGAACACTGACTTAGTTTTCCACAAAACAATATACACTACACTCGACGCGAGTTTCGCCAAAAACGTTTTGGTGTTTTGTGGAAAAATTACAGCGTTTTAAAGAAAGAGTATGCCTAAAGTCATTATGATTATCATGTAATTAAACCCTTTCGTGCTTTATCTCAAACTGCACTTGAATATTAATCACATTCTTACGAGTTGCAAAACTTCAGAGAGAAAACACTTCTTAGAACCTTTCTGCCACCTCAGCGACAGCAAGATTATAAATAGAGAAAACTACAAAAGGAAAATCAGTAATTTCCGAGATATCTTTAAGCAGTCTTCAAGTGTACAGTAACAAAAACAGGTTACTCCATTTTTCACATAAATGTCAAAACTTGAAATAATATAGTTTTTAAAAGGTTTAAAAAATAAATGGTGATATAAAGCGCACATTTGGTATCTGTTATTTATCATTTATTGTCTGCTTATTATTTAATAATAATATTTTATTATTGTCCTCGATTTTTGGGGTTTTGATTTTTTTCACAATTTTTCTAATGCCTTTTGGATTATTTTCCAGCCGTAACCAATAATTTCCAATATCGATATTCATTTATTTAAATTATATTTCCTCTAATTAATTAAATTATTTTTTAAAGAACAATGTCGTCACCTCTGTAAACATACTCAAACAGCATTCCATAATGGTAATTAAACGGATGCTATTAAAAAGTAATTTAAATCAAATTTGGAATTCCAAACACTACAGGATATAATCAACTCAAATAAACTAAATGAGCGTACATTAGTATGTTAATATACACCTAATGGCTTTGAAATACGAGTTGTATGCTGTTGTGTGTATAGCAGCTTTTAGCAAAATCACCGGATATCATTTCTGCTTGTCCTATTCCTGCTTGAGTTATAAAAAATATAAATATTTGAAATATTCACCAGCCTACTAGATTTTAGATCGAACGTAAGAAAATTGTGACGACACTAGTTGTCTTTCTAATAACATTTCTTCGACAACGAATATCCTATCGTTTCGACGAATATTTTATCCTCCAAAGTGTTCTATTCTTTACTTTCTGACAAACACAACAGTACACATACAACGCAACAGTATGCCACTGTTCATAATGCATATACACGGTGTCCAGCGGCGTGCGGTCCATGGAAGCAATGAAAGCACCGCTTCCCCACACAAAAATTTCAACGCACGTCACTTAGGACGTGCCAATATTTCGTATACTTGGAGCTAGCACATAACCTTATGGTTAAAGTAAGTCGATGTTATTAAATGTACTTCTATACGATGTTGCATCGTTTAACCTGAGCTTGGGAGTATCCATTAATTTTTTATCTTAGCGATTAGTCACTGTCGATAATTCTCGACGTATTTCAATAATTTCTGGCAAAAATAATGCTTGTAGGGAAAGGAAAAAGGCTCTTGGTGAGTTAATTTAATTTTTATAGTGAATTTATAAGAATTATTAGAACTTTCTGTTGGTGCATATCGTTGTTTATGTATTAATTTTAATTTTAAGTGCTTGAATTTGTTTTTACTCATTTCATATGAATATTTGATGAAGTATTTTAATTTATATTCGGTCCATTCAATATATTTAATTTTATTTAGGCCTCCAGTCATTTTCACAAGCCGAACTAAACTCTGAGCCGCCGGAAAAAAATAGTAGACTGATGACAGATGCCATGCCGAGTACTAGTAGGGGTCCAGCGTCGAGTCCTGGATATAATACGTCTATCGTTCAAAGTGGCGAGCCTTGTATCCGAAAATATTGTTGCAAAAAAAAATTCTGCATCAAAAGCAACTAAATGCGGAAAGATGCCGCAGGTATCGTCAAAAATGCAAGCGGCTAAAATCGGGCGCCAGTTCTAATCAAGGCACGAGCGATAGTGATACGAGTACGAGTCGAGATACAAGCACCAGTCGAGATACAAGCACAAGTCGAGGATTAGTTGTTGATGCAGAGGAATTCCAAAACTCATCAAATCACACTCAAGATTTTTATGTATTCCGTACTAATACGCAGATTGAAATTAAAATTTATAGTTGGATATCTTGTCTACTATTGATTTCCCATTATCATTCCCATTTTGCAATTATTAAGTTAAGATTAAAAACGCGATTTTAATACCCTAAATCGAATAATTTTACACACTATGTAAAATACTTCATGTAGTACTTTTAGCAGGCCTTTTCTCTACCGCAAATCTTCTAGTAGCGATGCCTGGATTATCTGCTTGGGAACGAGGATAGAGAAAAATATAATAAAATAGTTACAATAGAGAAGTTGGCCAAAACAGTGACAGGGTGGCACCGTTACCTCCCCTAATATGTTGCAGGGAAAATTCCGCCAAGGGAAGGAAATAAATCACTCACCCCTACTTACTCATAATGTGATATAAGCAATTTTGTAGTCAAATAATCAATAAAAAGTTTTTAATGTAAATGGAATATCTACAAATCTTATTTAAAATTCTTTCTTCCGAAGATTTCCTGATAACTATTGCAATTTGGACACCTTATAAAAAATATATATTATTGTACCTATCTAATTAGCCTGAGGTCACTGAGCGTATCCCGCGACCTTGATCCAAGTGGTAGGAGTTAACCCATGGTGTGCAACATAATGCAACTGATGTAACATCGAAACGGGTTACGAGCAGTCAATTGACAACACAAAAGCGTGAAAAGCTATTGAAAAAACTCGCGAATGGTTTAAATTTAATGATGCTACTCCGACAAAGCTGAGCAAACCGTTTAAAATTGATTATTATTGCCCATACTTCCGCTCCAAGCCAACTACTAAAAGAGTGTTACACGGTGCGTTTTTTGGCGCATTTCCCATGCTACATACTACGTACTATGTTCATAATTTCGCCATCGGTGCTACGGATCCTACTATGTACCTACTATGTTCCATTGTAAAAGACCTGAAGAAATAGTATCAAATCAAAGAGTACTAGAAGCTTATTTGAAGATATATATGGGCTATGCTCTTTTTGAGTTTGTTTTTGTACAACAAACATTTGCATATATGATTTCTATGATTGAGGTGTTAAAAATTCTATGATTGAGGTGTTAAAAAATTCTATGAATATTGGAGATTATTTCCAATAATACAGGGTCCTGCAACAGGATTGAACGGTTTTTAATACGCCACTATTAAAAAACAAAGAATTTATTTGGACTAATTATTATTACAACTAAAAACACAATTCTGGAAATATCTTGTGTCAAACACTTAGTTTGCAAAGATCACATCCCTAAGATGACCACCGTCTTCTTCGATACATTGCTGCAATCTTTTTCTGAATTTAACATAACGCGTCTGAGTAAATCTTCGTTTATCGAATTTATCTCTTCACGAATCCTTTCTTTGAGTTCCAGAAGTGTTTGGGGACGGGTACAGTACACTTTGGACTATAAGAGTCACCACAGAAAAAAAAATCCGGGATCGTCAGGCCGGTGATATTGCGGGCCATGCAAAGACGCCAAACCTTGAAATTAGGCTATTCGGGAACATACGTTGTAAAACAGCAATGGACCGTCTAGCTGTATGCGCTGAAGCGCCGTCCTATTGGAACCATACTTCATCTTGGTCCGTTCTTTGAAGATCCACAGCCACAAATGTTTCCAACATCTCAACGTACCGAAATGAATTGACTGTAACGGTGCGACCGTTTCCTTCAAAAAAGTATGGCCCGATCACACCAAATCTACACACTCCACACCACACCGTTACCTTTTGGTCATAAAGTGGGTGTTAATGCATTTCTCTTGGGTTGTGTTCTGTCCAGTAGCGAAAGTTCTGCTTATTAGTCCACTGAGATGGAAGTGAGCTTCGTCAGACATGATCAGTTTATCAAGAATTCCTGCATTCTTGTTCAATGTTTCAAGAAATTGCCTGCAGAAATTGAGGCGATCAACTTTATCAACAGGGTTCAGCCTCTGGACTATCTGTACTTTATACGGATGAAATTTCAATTCAGATTTAAAATTCGCATTAATCGTCGCATACTTTGCTCTGAAATTCGCAGTGCAATTGATTGTTCGAATTACAGAACGTTGTGGACTCAGTGCAACAGCTATTCTGGTTTTTTCAATATTACCTTGTGTACGAACTGTACGTGTACCTCCGACAAAGAGTTTACACAGCCCCTCGTCGAAATCTCTTACCCATCTCAAAATTGCATTTCTTGATGGGACTGCAGCGAGCACTGGCAAATTAAATTCACGGCGAAAACGCCTCTGGGTTTGCACGATGGACTGGGTCAAGATAAATGATTTAACAGAGACCCGTTGATTAGTCGGCCAATTAGCCATTGTAACACAAAACTTTCGATAATATAATACATTTTTATCACTATTTGACGTTTCTGAAATAAACAGTATTTCCACAGCAACCTATTCAAAACCATTCAATCCTGTTGCCGGACCAGATATAATTTACTATTATATAATATAATTTATTATTATATTCAAACATGCTAACATAGGATTTAGACATTAAATCCTTGTTTATATCACATTTTTTTCAACAAGAATTATTAAATCTATCGCCCACTGACTAAAAAATGTCGTAGTAAAATTCTACCAATTTTACCAAATAGTGTAGAATTTTACTGTTTCTGGTATAAATCTCAACACCACTGTAATTAGTAAAATGTTACACAACTATAATTTTAAACTTCTATACCCCTGAGGTATAAAACTAATATAAATACACCGCAATATATAGGATGTCTCAGTTGGGACTATAGGATTTGTTTTGCGCGCCATTTGTGTTCTGTCAAAGACAGGGTGTCAATATTTAAAGACTGCCATCTACAAACCATACGACGTCAACATGCCGCGATTAACAGTTGAATAGTCTAGTCTAGTCAGGAATAGGAGCCACCTGTTTAGTATTAAACCGCTCTTTTATGTGTGTTTACAATGTTACGTTTTCGATTTAGACCAGCCTTAGATTGCGACAATACAAATACCTAACGATAATGAATGGACACTCCTTTGTAATGTTTTTTTTTATGGCGACTTCCTCATTGAAAGCCGGGAATAATAATACGAGTGACACATTCAATGACCGAGAACGCGAAATTCCTTCATTCATTTTCAATTTGAATCGGTTCGTTAAAATGAGTCACCGTGGCGCATCAAAATTTGCCAGTATGGAGCTCTTTGGAACACGACTATTTGCATTCGTTTATATTATTTTACAGTACGAAAATATCGCGCAAACAAAGTTATCTACGAAATAAAGAGTGGTCCAACCATAATGCACGATGTTAATTGTGAGTCACACCTTAACGTCAAGTTTTTTGCCCAACTTAATTTGACATTTCTTTGTTTCAGTGTTTGACAAATTCAACCATGGAGAGGTACACAATTGAGCAGCGCGTTAAGATTGTTGAAGCCTTTTACGAAAATGGGCGTTCAAATCAAAATGCATTTCGTGCACTTCGTGACTTTTTTGGTCAGCATAATCGACCAAATGTGTCCACAATCGGGAGAATTGTGCGCAAATTTCAGCAAATCGGGTCTGTAGGAAATGTGAAAACATTGCTGTTGTTCGCGATAGTGTAGCAGAAGAGCCGTCAACCTCGACTCGTCGTCGTGCCCAACAATTGAACATCTTACGAACATCACTGATGCGAATTTTGAATAAAGATTTGAATTTACACGCTTACAAGGTTCAATTGACTCAAGAGCTGAAGCCTACTGACCATTTCAAGCGTCGTCGTCAATACGCCGAATGGTTGGTTGAACAAACAGAAGTGAATGGTGACTTTACAAAGAAAATCATCTTCAGCGACGAGGCACACTTTCACCTCAGTGGATTCGTTAACAAGCAGAATTGCCGCATTTGAGCAAATGAGAATCCACGAGTGATTGTTGAAAAGCCGATGCATCCACAAAGAGTGACTGTTTGGTGCGGTTTATGGGCTGGCGGCGTCATCGGGCCGTACTTCTTCGAAAATGAGGTCGGCCAAGCGATTACCGTGAATGGTGTTCGCTATCGCGAGATGATAACGGACTTCTTGTGGCCAGAAATTGAGGATATGGACCTGGACGATATATGGTTCCAACAGGATGGTGCCACTTGCTACACAGCCAACGAAACAATGGCACTTTTGCGCGAGAAATTCAATGGCCGTGTTATCTCACGTCATGGCGATGTTAATTGGCCGCCACGATCATGTGATTTGATACCGTTGGACTTCTTTCTTTGGGGATATTTAAAAGAAAAAGTGTACGTCAATAAGCCAAGAACAATTCAATAGCTAAAGGATGAGATGATTCGGCACATTAACGACATTGAACCTCAATTATGTCTCAGAGTCATTGAAAATATGGATCATCGAATAGGGGTATGCCACCGAAGCCGTGGCGAGCATTTGGCCGATATTTTTTTCACACATAATTGTCATAGATCCTTCTATCATAATGAAAAATATTAAGATAGTTCTCTGAAAACTTTTTGTTTTATTTACAATTAACATCGTGCGTTTTGGTTGGACCACCTTTTATTAAAAATGCTAATAATGTACTGAAACTGCAAATCGGGTAATCACTCCAGGGGCGGACTTACGTAACAACGCCATACCATACAGCAAAATCCAATGGTATAGTTTATTTCATCGCTATTTGCCAAATAAAAAATCTTAAAACATACCGTGGCTTGTTTTATGGCTAGGCTCAGGTAGACTGTTCCATTTATCGGCGAGATAAAGAGTTTTTTATTTGGGAAATAGCGATGAAATGAATAATACACGATGTTTCTAGAAATCTATTAATAATCTTATTTTTAACGTATGCTACTGAAATAATGCAAATTAATTTTTAATTATTGACAACGTATATATTTTCCTTAATTAAACCCTTATAAATTACCTAGAATTAAATTAAACAATGTGTTAAATAAATGTAAATTTTATGCGAGCTTCAAATAAACAAACAAAGCAAATATAATGTAATATTATCTTTGCTTTGATTTAGACAAAATTTATTAAGATTTTGACGAAATTCATTTTTATCTATTCATCTTAACTGCATAACTTCATTTTAAGACAAAATGATACATATTGTTTCCAGCACTCAAGGTTTACGATGATTTTTTTGTGAGCCTAAAATTCAAGAATACATATTAACGGTGTTTTTTTTTTTTTATAAAAATTCTGAATAAAACTCTTTATTCAGAACGCTCTTAAATAGGTATGTATCCTATCCATCCTATTGAAGGTCAACAAGAGCGCCTTTTTCATGTAAAACACTTCGAAATTTCAGATTAGAACTATGTATGTATGCATATTTAAGAAATTAAATAAAATTACGTATAAGAAAGTTAGGGTTAAATTTACAACCAACCCTCCCATTTTATCACACTTTTGAATATAATATAATTTTGATGTTCTGCTGATGGATTAAACTTGAATGAAATTTCTAGTATACAAGGTAGTGGCGTGACGTGCAATTTCTAACATATATACTATTCATTTCATCGCTATTTGCCAAATAAAAAACTCTCTTATCTTGCCGATAAACGGACCAGTCTACCTGAACCTAGCCATAAAAACAAGCCACGGTATGAGCTAAGAGCCGTTTGGGATTTTTTATTTGGCAAATAGCGATGAAATAAACTATATATGAATAATGCGGTTTAAATTTGGATGTATCTTTCTATAATGTACTCAATTGTAATTGAGTAATAATTGTTACTCAAACACTCAAATAATTAAGCTTATTACATAAAATGATCATGTCTAAGTTGTCAAAAGCCTTGCTATAATCTAGAAGGACCAAACATGCCACTAAGTTGTTATCAATGGCCTTAAAGATATAAATGGAGTTATAGAAATATTAGAAACGTAGTTATAAAACAAAGTTACATTAATAAAACGCAAGTAAATACAGTTACCTATTCATTGTCTTGGATCACATTGCTTTTGAGTGTGCATTTTTTTCTAACTATAGATTTAATTTACTCATCATATCGCGACCAACACTCACTAACATAGACCTAGAGCTAACTAAATGAATCACACATATGTTTTGTACTACTAATAAATATTTAACCGTTAATATTCCACCTGTGGATTGTCGACTAGTAATTACCGTTACCCATTTAAATAACAGTGAAACCAATAAGTGACATACTTTATTAGGCAGAACATGCTGTACAATTCAATAACTTAAAAGTCTGAATACTGAATAAGATGAACGTATTGTTTTTACTCCACCGAATATAACTTGTTTATCTTAAATTAGAACGTACTAACCATTATGTAGGGTGTCTCAGTTGGAACTACAGTAGGTATTTGAATTTTGAGCCATTTGTGTTCTATCAAAGGTAGAACGTCAATATTTAACGACTGTCATCTACAATCCATATGACATCAACATGCCGCGATTAACAGTTCAACAACGAATAGTTTGTGTACAACTGTTTTATGAAAGTGAGCGATCATTTACAGTTGCATTGAGAAAGAGTCGCACAAAATTAGGACAAAATGAAGCGCCTACATAGTTAACAGTTCGTAACTTAATCAAGAAATTTGAGAAAGAGACGGGTTCTGTTATTGATAAGGCAACACCAATACGCCCTCGTCGTGGCCGATCAGATTGCTGCAGTGAGGACATTTGAATAACATGTGGTTTCAGAAAGACGGTGCAACGTGTCATATAGCATGTGCAACCATAACTATGTTGCATATCAAATTTCCTGATCATGTTGTCTCGCGGAATGCTGACATCAATTGGCATGCAAGATCATGTGATTTAACACCACTGGACTTTTTTCTTTGGGGTTATACCAAGGGATATATTATTACCTATTATATAAGTATTACCTACTTGTAAAACGATTTGTACTGTTTATTAATTGTTTTAGACTAATTTAATTGAGATTGTAATATCAAATTTTAAGTAAATAATCATAATTATTATTCGATAACATATAAGTCGGAAATCGAGAAAGGAATCACCAAACCGCTAAACGGTTATCAAAGTAGTTCCCGAATAGCAAAGCTATTACATAATCGCTCTAGGAAACAACTACTCCTCGGGCCTCCTTTGATAACCGCTTGGCGATTTGGTGGTTCCTTTCTCGATTTCCGACTTATATGTTACTGACAAAGATCGTATCGATAAAGATGTATACCCCATAGAGTTCATTCGGCATTTGTCCTGGATCGGCGTACCGTGTACGGCACTGATGAGAACTAATAAGTTCGAAACAGCTGTATGTCGTTCGGTTCCGATCTGGGACAGATGTCAAATCCTACCTGTGGCAGGTTTTATTTTTTAAAATAATTATTATTGTTATTATTTAATGGAATATGTATGTATATCATCCTGCAGCGTTCTCTCGGCGTTCACTGTTTGAATGTACTCCTCGTAATTAAATTATTTTCCCATTTAAAATTATGGACAGTACCTTAAACTGTTTTGATATTTTAAGCAAAATTCAAATAAGAGATCGGAGAATATATATCGCAAAATAATACAATATTCCAATCCTCTTCATACCACGTAGCATTATTATAACATCTCTCTTATATCAAATGATTACGCAATATGTTTTTTATGTTAATTTATTGTTTATGATGATGTATACACATACGTTTGTTAATTTATGATACATTTTATTGTTTTTCATACAAATTGTACGTTATTTGTCAGTGTTCTTTAGTTGAGATATATATGGTCTTTTAATAGGGGCGCTCGAAATTTGTTAGGTTATGGCGGCCATGCTGTTAAAGCAACATCTGTCGAATTTGTTGTGAATTGTTCAATAGTGTATGGCAAATCACCATGGAAGGTTATAGCGTTCAACAACGTGTGCATATCATGAGATATTATTTTTAAAATCACTGCTCCGTTCGAGTAACGTTCCTATCATTACGTGATTTTTATCCTCGTCACAACCGTCGAGTCGACTATTCGACGTTTGATGATCAAATTCGAGTCTACCGGTTTGATAAATAAGTTGAGTGTACGGGAAAACCCGAAGCAGTCAATGTCTCGTCGTTCGCATGAACTTGGGCTTTCTGCGACTTCAACTTGGCGAATTTTAATTTGGGACTTGGGTCTGCACCTGTATAAAATTCAACTGACCCAGAAACTTAAGGTAAACGACCATAAACAACAGTTGAAAGTTGACCCAAATTTCGCCAAAAAAATCATCTTCAGCGATGAGGCCCATTTTTGGATGAATAGATATGTGAACAAGCAAAATTATCGGATTTGGGACGATACCTGTCCACACGAGATACACCAGCACCAAATGCACCCCGAGAAATTCACCGTGTCAAGTTGGTGCGGATTTTGGTCTGGCGGAATTATCGGTCCATATTTCTTCCAAAACGAAACTGGCATTGCCATAACCGTCAACGGTGAGTGCCACAGATTGATGATAAACAACTTCTTATGGCCTAAACTGGATGGTATGGATACCGACGACATGTGGTTCCAACAGGACGGCGCTACGTGTCACACAGCGAATGCCACGATGGACATTCTGCACGAGCGATTTAAGGGCATGGTTATCTCGTGCAGCGGTGACGTGAACTGGCCACCGAGATCGAGCGATTTATCGCCTTTAGACTTCTTCCTTTGGGGCTATCTTAAATCGCAGGTCTATGCGAATAAATCGCAAACAATTGATGCCCTCAAAGTCAACATAACGAACGCCATCCAGCAAATTCAGCCAGATTCATGCAACGAAGTCATCGAAAATTGCACCTCCCGAATACGTACCACCCAGCAAAGGCGCGGCGGGCATTTGCACGACGTTACATTCCATACTTAATGCCAGAAAATATTATTTCAAATAAAAAGAAATTGAATGTATATCTCACACAATTGTATTTACGTTTAAAAATCGAGCGTTCTTATTGAAAGACCCTTTATACATACTATATATTATGTTGTTTACCGTATCGTAAAATTGGGTTTGAACTTGCTGGATATGTATCTAAATTAATAAATAAATTAGAAATTGTTCTGTCTGCGTAATATATTTTTTAAATTAATCGATAGAAAACACTCGACAAATTCACGCTTTCCACAGCCTAGATGTAACAGCGCTCACATCCGTATATATAACTGGAAAAAATCCGGAAATAATTGAACGGTCCAGCATGGATAATACACAGTATATCCGGGATCGACACGGTTGAACAACAATTCGCTACGGGCGTGTCGGAAGAGATATAGAAAATAATTTTTACTGCATATTTAACACCAATCGTCTACACTGTTAATTTATTAAAAACAAAAAATAAAACAATTTGCTGTCATGATTTCTCTCGTTAAATATACGCGAAAAAAGTACATGCCACTTCTCTTTCACAGTTTCTTTTTGTGCATTTTCCAACGTATATCCATTCGCTATGTATATGTATATCTATTCGCTAGACGCCTCCGAATCAACTTTAATAACGCTAGAAACCCAGACAATCCGTTTGTGAAAAACATTTTTGTTTAAAATTACCCCAATTATGGTAATTTTTAAGTAGGTATTTCCTCGACTGTACTTACGTAATTAATTGCGATGTAATGAGTTTGCCACAAACCACGACATCGCCGTACCTAATTCATTCACAAATATTTGGTTTCGCGAACCCTCTAGATCGATGAGGGGAATGGTAATTTTTTTTCTTCAAATCACATGTTTTTTCAAATCAAATCATCGAATAGTAAATTACAGTTAAAAGTAACACTAGTCCTTAAATTGTGTATATTTCGGTACCATTAAGTTTATAAACAAATACTCCTGCGCATACACTACGCGGAGAGTAAGACAGGGCAATATTATTTATGAAAATAATAAATAGAAGAGGTCCTAAAAATGGACCCTGGGGAATGCCGGATGTCTGTGTAAATTTTACAGATTCATCTTCATCATCATGAGGTCTTCAGTCCTAAGACTGGTTGGACGCTAACTTCCAGCTTCTCCTATCTTGTGCTAACCTACGCTAATTGTGCTACAACCTACATTCCTTACTATTTGCGAGCAGTAGTCTAATCTAGGCATACCTCTGCCTTTCTTCACTCCTATTTCTGCCTCCAAAATATCGCGGACTATTCCCCCATGTCTCAGCAAGTGGCCTACCATTCTATCTTTTCTCTTTTTTATGTTTTTCCACATACTTCTTTTCTCGCCGACTTTCTCCAATACTTCTTCGTTTCTAACCCTATTAGTCAATGGTATTTTCATCATTCTTCGGTAACACCACATCTCAAAAGCTTCTAATTTCTTCCTACTTGCTTCCCCTACAGTCCAGGTTTCGCAATCGTATAGTGCCGTGCTCCATACATATGTTTTCAAAAATCTCTTCCTTGTTTCTAAGTTTATTACCCCCGAGCATAAAAGTGCTTTCTTTTTGTTAAAAGCTACTCGACCCTGCGCTATTCTTTGTTTTATGTCTTTATCGCTTCTTCCATCCCAATTTATTTTACTTCCTAAATAAGTGAAGTCTTTAACTTCCTCCAAGCTTTCATTATGAATTTGTGCTTTCGTTTTTGCTCTGCTCTCGCGCCCTCTGCACACTAACACTTTAGTTTTGTTTTTATTCACCCTCATTCCGTATTCCTCTGTCAACACTGCCTCCATTTCGTTCAATGCTGATTCTAATTCCTCCTTACTAGATGCTAATACTGCTATATCATCCGCGAATCTCAGCATTTTTAGTTTCTGTCCCTGTACTTTAATCCCGAAATCCACTCTATCTTTTACCACATTAATCGCCTCTTCGATGTACAGATTAAAAATTAGTGGTGATAGCGTACATCATTGTCTTACTCCTTTCCTAATACCTACTTCCCTTTTTTTCCCTTCTACTTCTATAACAGCAGTTTGCTCTTTGTATAGATTGTGTACTACTCTCCTATCTCTATACTTCATCCCCGCGCTCTTTAGTATCTCGAACATTTTTTCCCATCTTACGTTATCAAAAGCTTTTTCTAAATCTACAAATCCTATATAAGCGTTCTTTCCTTTTTCTATTGTTTTCTCTAACATTACTCTTAGCGCCAGAATAGCTTCGCGAGTTCCCCTATTTCGCCTAAACCCGAATTGGTCTTCTCCTAGTATTTCCTCCGCTCTATTTTCTATCCTCTTCTGCACTATTCTGGTTAAGATTTTTGACGCATGGGAGGTTAGGCTAATCGTTCTAAAGTTCTCGCATTTGTCGGCTCCTCTCTTTTTCGGTATAGTAACGATAATGTTCCTCTTATAATCCTCCGGCATCTCGCCCGTTTCGTATATGTATTTTAGCAGTTCAAACATCCTTTTTACTACTTTCTGTCCCGCACATTTCAAAATTTCCGCCTGTATTTTATCTACACCCGGCGCTCTATTGTTCTTTAGCCCCCTTAGTGCTATTTCAAATTTCTCTCTCAATATAGGTTTTCCTACATCTTCCCTATCGATGCTAGATTCTTCCTCTAATATCTCTCCTAATTCCTGACCCTCGTATAAATTTCCTAAGTACTGCTTCCATCTATCCGCTTTCTCCTCTCTTCCGATCAGTATGTCCCCCGATTGACTCCTAACGTTTCTACTTATTGTTCCTATATCCCTGAAGTTCCTCTTAATTATTTTGTAAGCCTCATCGGTCTTACCTACTTGCAGCTTATCTTCTACTTCTTTGCATTTATTCTCTATCCATTGTTCTTTCGCTTTTCTACATTTTTTAATGATTTCCCACTTTATTGCCTTATAAGTTTTCAGTCCTTCCTCGTCTCGTCTGTTTTTGTAGCCTCGTCTCTTTTGCATTAAGTTTAAGATTTCGTCCGTTATCCAGGGCTTCCTAGCTTCCCTTTTCTCGTGTCCTAAAACGTCCGTAGCCGCGGAATCTAGACTATTCTTGATACCCTCCCACTCAGTTTCTGCGTACTTGATTTCGTCATTACTCGCTTTATTTATTAATTGATCTGTTTTCTCCTGGAACTTATCTTTCATATTCTGATCCCTCAATATGTCTACATTTACACGTTTCTTATCCTTCCGGGTTTTCAGATTTTTGAACTTTAATCTATCTTTCATGACTACCAAGTTGTGGTCGCTGTCTACATCTGCTCCTGGATAACTCTTACAGTCTTTTACTTGATTTCTAAATCTCTTCCTAACCAGAATGTAGTCTATCTGATACCTGTCTATCCCTCCTGGCATTTTCCAGGTGTACCGCCTCCTAACGTAATTCTTGAACAATGTATTCGCGACTACCATCTTGTGCTTTTCACAGAATTCTATCAGTCTGTTACCTCTCTCGTTTCTGTTTCCTAATCAGATTCATGTTTTCGATAATATTCTACATATTAATATCTGTTGAAAAAAATATGAGGTAAAGCATTCCGTTCGAGATTTCAAAGTTGGGGTAACTGTGGGTGAAATGAGAGGGGTGAAACACGAATTTTAATAAATAAACGTGTGCATTTTGAAATAAAAACAGTATGTTTTAAAAAAGCGAAAATCTCTTTAAAATAAATGGATTCTGCCTAAACAATATACTAAACGATATATTTTTAAAAACAAAACTGGGAATTAATAATAATTGTTCTCCCTACTTTTATGACACGCTGTATGAGTAATACTAGTAATTTTTTTCGCGAATTTCGTCATCAACATTTTTAAGAAATTCTGCAATATCTCCAATTATTTTAAAAAATTATGGCTCCGATTATGTCAGAAATCGGTTTGATATACAAAGTGCGAAAAATATTTTGGCCAACTTTATAAAAAGCGTTGTGGAAAATCGTATTTCAAGCACATCCTTCGTTTATTAATTCATCTGATGTACGATTTAAGGTTCTATACGGTATGTCCCTAAAGTTTGAAATGAAATATATCAAATTAACATTGCGTTTTTTTTTCTTTGGGAAATTTCTCGGGATGTCGATTTTCATTGTCGAAACAACACCTGCTTGTTTTCTACTCTTCGCCATCAGCTCCAAGGCCCTAATAATCCCAATTTAAAAATTTCAAATAGCATCTATCATCACTAGTAGGGAAGTTTACAACCCTTAATATTCAGTTACCAAATTTCACTAGTTTATGTATAATCGTTCCAAAGATAAGAGGGGGGGGAGGGGACTTTTGAATAGCACTGTATATATATATATATATATATATATATATATATATATATATATATATATATATATATATATATATATATATATATATATATATATATATATATATATATATATATATATATATATATATATATATATATATATACAGATCGAGCAATAAGAAATTGAAAATAGTTGTGATTCAATTATTTTCAAGCGATCGAGAATTAAAATTTACAATTGGAATTATCGATGGCTTCAATCGTTTTGTTCCCGCATGATAAAGAACCCGATTTGGTGCATAAACGTATTTGGTTCCAGCAAGATGGTGTTCCTATACATTATACTACAAATACACCTCGTCAAGAATAGGAAAAAGTGTGAGATTCTCTAGGTATGCGCAGAAGAAAGACATTCACTCTACAAAGGTCTCAATGCGACTGGGCAAAGACCATGCTATTTACTGCGCACCTTGTGGGCGGTCCGATATCGCAGTTTTGAAATTTGTTCATCTTGACGAGCTGTACATGTGTACATAAAAGCATATTTTCTGATCTGTTATGTTGTTGTTCTGTAACGAAATTTTGCATTCTGAATGAAGAAAAAAAAAACAAAACCGTAGTTGTTTTGTTTTTTTTTCTTTATTCTCACTGTTAATTATTATCACAAACTCTTGTTAGGTATATGATTTTTTTATCATGGTAAGCAATAAAGTTAAATCAAAAAATAATAATAAATAATATGCCGAGAGGAACCTCTCTCGTCAAACACGCTGTGATTTCCCCACCGCAGACGTTACACGGGGTATTATCACCTTATTTGAAATTTTAAAGTTGTGGTTAGGCTTAGACGATTGTTTGATGGTGAGCGGTAAAAAACAACCCCTACAGCTGTTTTTTTTTTTAAATCGACGTGTCCAAGAAATTTATCAAAATAAAATATCATGTGCAGCACAGTACACGTGATAGAAGTGAATACTTCTTTAGAATAGAGAATGAGAGAGATTAAGAGTGAGAGATTGAAAGAGAGAGAGAGAGAGAGAGAGAGAGAGAGAGAGAGAGAGAAAGGGAGAGAGATAATTTCAAAAGAAATATAATAATATAAAATTTGTATAAAAAATATTCGGTTTATTCATTATCTACACTATCATCGGTGGTTCAATTGGTAATACTGATATGATTGGTTTGTGATAACTAAAATATGAAATATATGTTCCTGATTCGATATTTTCTAGATAACGTGTAAAAATTGCATCTATTGTTGTTCCAGATTTTGTTGTTGATTCAAAGAATCATTGGATCCGAAATTTACATTAAAATCTCCCCCGAGAATCAAAGGGATTTTGTCTTCGCCTCTTCAAAGTGCATTTGCACCTGTGTGGCTGTAAACCAGTAGAAAGCGGTGAATGAAATATATTATATATTCTAGATTTTGGTTCGGTGAGATATAGATGGCTGCGATGACGATATTTTTTCATCGCTTCGTACTGAGGTTTATATCGCTCTCTCTTGCTCCACTCCCGTGTGGCGTTAGAGTTGTGGGTACTCGCGCGCACGTGCGTCATACTATATTTTTATATTGCCTAGTATTCAATGAATACGTGTCTCTCTCTCTCTCTTGCTCGTACGATACTTCCTAAACTATTCCCCCTTCAAGCAACTTAGATCTTGGACTTAGCGTATGAGTGGGCGTTAAAGACGAAGGACCGCACAAAAGGAGACGCGGATAGCCTAAACTGATATATATGATGTATAGCTCTCTGTCTCTCTATGATATATATCTGTGTACTCTGTCTTGTAACGAAGCCTCTGTTTTAAGTATACCAAATGTATAGCTCTCTTTCTCCTTCTCTCTACGTTATATCTTTTTTCTCTCTCGTGTAACGAAATCTGGAAACGTTACATTTTTTCCAATTCACTGTCCATTCTCGTCAAATATCAGAACGCCGCCAAAGAATTCACTTCAAAAAAAAATAATAAATAATATGCCGAGAGGAACCTCTCTCATCAAACACACTGTGATTTCCCCACCGCAGAGACATTACACGAGGTATTATCTCCTTATTTGAAATTCTAAAGTTAGGCTTAGACGATTGTTTGATGGTGAGGGGTAAAAAACAACCCCTACAGCTGTTTTTTAAATCGACGTATCCGAGACATTTGTCCAAAAAAACCGTAATTTTAATTTGGCGAGTTTTACTCAAAACTTTAGGGACATACGGTACTATTGCCTCTAAGTTTCACAATGATTCTTGCCGTTAGATTTAAATAATGTAAACAAAATTCCATATTATACGCATCAGATTTATTATAAGTTTACATATATGTAAGTTTATACGCATTACTATTTTAAGGCAGACTATAATATGTTTATGTCAACTGATTTTGCTTCTGACAAGTTTTAATTTAGTCATTGTTCGTTTTTTTATCGAATATTAATATTAAAGCTTGATTAACATAGAAACATTCTTCCTACGGATTTTAATTCAGTGCGTAAAAGTTTTTATTTCGTTAATATCCTTTCCATCTCTCTAACAGTACCTCACGTGGGAAGCAAACCTAATAATCAGTCATAGATAAAAGACAAATCAGTGTGATAAATTAGCTAATGCAAACTATATATCTAATAACCTCGATATTGACCATAATCATTCGAGTATCATTAATGGTTTTTTTTTACTCAATTTGTAACACTGTTATAATACCCACGACAATGTAGGAAGACGAAAAAGGTAATAAATATAGCCACTCGAATTTTCTAACGGGGCATTTCCATCTGTGCGCATACGTGGCGAAGGTGAGTCGGTGAATCAGCATTCACGCTCGATCGATCGAATTTCGTTGTTAAACATTTACTTAACGGTGCACTATGCATTTTGATATGAATGTTTTTGCGTTGCAACGTGCTAATTCATCATATAGAATGTACGTAGGGCTAAAAACAACCACTTGTTGGTCAAGTAAATTAGTTTATAAGGGAATTTACAGACTTAAAATACGATAACGCCACAATAAAACGGACTGTAGGAAACATGTAAACAGTGTACAGCATAAATATAGATAAGTGGTTTAAGACCGAGGATTGAATTAATGTTCGACTTAATTTTTATGTTGATGTATAATTTTCCATTCACTTTACTTAAATGACTAAATATTTCAGCAAACACTTCTGGGATACTAATACCAAGTATTTGGGAACTATGTTTGATTCAACAGGAACAGATGATAAGAAGATACGAGCAAGAATAATTCAAACAAAAAGAGCAATTGGGTGTTTAAATGGCATTCTATGGAACAAAAACATAAACAAAAGACGAAAATTTAATATTTACAACACCCTAATAAAAAGCACCTTAATCCATGGGGCTGAAACATGGAGGTTTACGGACAGAAATAAGAGGAAGATTGAAGCTACGGAAATGGATGCTCTGAGAAGATCGGCTGGCATATCAAGAATTCAAAGAATAAGAAACGATGAGGTACTTCGACAAATGGGACTTACAGACACTATAACCTGTGATATTGAAAGAAAACAGCTTATATGGTACGCTCACGTACACCGTATGGCAGATTCTAGATTACCCAAACAAGCCATGACGTGGATACCAGCACATCGGAGAAAAAGAAGTAGACCAAAGAGAAGCTGGACAGAGGGAATAAGAAAAGCCAGGAGTGCCCGCAACCTACAAGACGGCCAATGGGAAGATAGGAAAAAGTGGAGTATAGAAATCGGACAACGTCGCCGAACGTTCTAAACCGAACATCTTCTGGGATAAATATAATTCCACTATGAAGTTACTAGGCCGAAAAACATTGAAGATGTATGGACATATACAGAAACAAATAGAAAACAATACGAAATCTGAATTACACAATAAAAAATTGTGGTTATGTGTGGACGAAACAAGGGATTGTAAAAAATATGTTATTAATGTTATATAGTACGTACACTAGAACCGCTTAAGCCGTCACGTTAATTCTTACTATGTAGTTAATAAATGATTACAAAAATATACTCGTGAAGCCAGTGCGACTGGGGGGCTAAATTCGTTAGAAAATTTTCAACTTTCAAGAAACCACAGAATCGAGAATTTCACAGACAGTGTCCCGACATCCTCGAACCACCGCAGCCGATTCCGACTCGCTGGGCAACATGGTTACAAGCAGCATTTTATTATTTTGAGTATTTCCATAAAATAAAGTCTGTAGTGTTACTCTTTGATCCGAAAGAGGAAGTTCTTATCAAGAAAAGTCAAACGACATTTCAAAATCCTCAAGTTGAAGTAAGCCAATTCAACAATTACAAGGGACTAATGGAGGCAATAGTAAAATTACAAAATCCTTCCTTGCCGTTAGTGGAGTCCCTACAAATAGTGGATACTGTACACACACAGGTACATGGTTTAAGGGATGCAAAAATTATATAGCAAAGTTTACACTGTTAAAAAAAGATTGAGATGTTGCCAGATTAAAACAAATGTATAGTATTTCTGC
This sequence comes from Rosalia funebris, assembly GCA_037954035.1. Classification (NCBI taxonomy): domain Eukaryota; kingdom Metazoa; phylum Arthropoda; class Insecta; order Coleoptera; family Cerambycidae; genus Rosalia; species Rosalia funebris. The sequence goes on from JAZFAV010000015.1 coordinate 42,985,278, forward strand.
GTCTACAGAGCTGTAACATAGTGGAAACGATTATTTTAATTATGCCAATATTACATCAATGGATGTTGAACGGTCGCACAGTGAACATCAAGTTCTTTGCAGTGGTGTATAAATTATAACGTATAATCAGGTTCTTAGTCTTATTTTATTACGTAGCAGTACTTATTTGATTTTTTTTTTTTTATTTTCGCAAATATATATAAGTCGCAAATGTGACGCCTCTGGTACGCCGATGAAACGAGCGGCTCTAGTAATAAATCAATAATAAATAAATAAATAAGACATCTTTCTTAGTTTCAAGACTTTTTTAGTTTGGCTCTGATGTATCATCAAAATTAATTAACGCATTGATTTTTTTTATTTAAATAAAACACCAAGTATTACTGTAGTAAACATTTTTACATTTTAAACTATAGAATAAAAATAACTCATTTATTCATAGACACAACAAATACAGTTTAATTTAAAAAGAGAAACTGCATTAAAAAAATAAAAAAGAAACTACTACACTATAGATTAAATATACATTTAAAGATAATGATTTTAATTTTAATTTACGCTATAATAAATGTTTAAAAACCGTTCCGTTCACTTTTTGACTATGATTGAATCAATTGTTGAAATATTTAATGAATGTTACATCATTAACTGCTATATACAGTTCGTATTGTTATTTACAGCATCAATACTGTTCCGTACTTGTACGACTGTTATTATTGTTACAATATTATACATATTCTGAACTGAATTAATTTTTATTCTTGGCTCCAAATCGTTAAAAGAAAAAGATAGAATCATCTACTGAATTGTAAATATGTACCAAGCAATACCAACAATACCAACTGTTTAGCCATATTCACATATTTCAGACCAATTGAAAATAAACAGATTTAAAACCTTAAAACGGACTTTTCCGCACGTAGAACATCTCTATCTCGAAATTGGGTAGTCGAGAAAAAATAAACCAACACAAATGCAGAGTATGTGTTTTATGCGACAGTTTTACTTTTTTCGAATAGTCCACCATAATCTCATGACCTATGAACAGGATGGGGTGTGTCCTATCCACCTCAAAATCAATAGATGTCGTCTGGTAGACGTCCCTAATCAAAATCAGTCGAAACCCGATCGATCCGACACGATTTAATTGAGTGATCGTGCTAACACAAACATTTTTCAAATAGTCCACCGTCGTGCTTTCTCATGACCCATGGACAGGGTGGGGTGTGTCCTATCCACCTCAAAATCAATAAGTGTCGTCTGGGAGACGAGACGTTCCCGATCAGAATCAGTCAAAACCCGATCGATCCGACACGATTTAGTTGAGTTATCGTATTAACAAAAAAATTTCTCACAATAGTCCACCATCGTGCTTTCTCATTACCCATGGACAGGGTGGGATGTGTCCTATCCACCTCAAAATCAATAGGTGTCATCTGGGAGACGTCCTCGATCAGTATCAGTCAAAACCCGATCGATTAGACACGATTTAGTTAAGTTATCGTGCTAACAAGAAATTTTAATGCCGACGACAACGACAACGACACACACACACAGACAACATTTTTTAAAAACCATTTTTTATTGGTTTTTAGGCCGAAAAACGAAAAATAAGCGAAAAAAAAATGATGCGGAAAAGTAAAAGTTACTTTGAAAAATAACAGCTTGTCAGTTTTGGGACTTTCTCTTACCTCTTCACCTTTATGTCTTTTACTTTTAAGAAGCCAGATTATTCTACTCTGATGTAGGAAATATAACCATCTTTATCAGTGAATGTTAGCCTAAAAACTTTTAGTCGATATTTTTAGTAACTAGTAAGGTAATTATGGTAACATGTGTTAGAATGTAAATTTCATTTAGTCTAAAAATTCCACACCTAAAAATTACAAATGATTCGTCAGCTCACAAAATATGATCCCGATCGCAGACTGCAATTTTGTGAAATGATATCAGAAAAATAAGCTGAGAACCTGGATATTAAAAAACATTTTGTTTTGCCGACAAAACCTCGTTTTTTCTAAATGGTAATGTGAATGTTTAGAAGGTACTAGAGGGATCCGAATCCGAATTTCCAGAAAAATGGAACATGTAGCAGAATGCTATTAACTCGCTAATTAGAGATTCTAGTGGAAAATCTTAACTAAAACGATGAACTTCGAGATCTAGAAATAACTTTTCAACAGAATGGTGCTCCTTCACAATATTAATGCGCAGTAAGAGTTTATCTCAATGAACATATCCCAATAGATAGAGTGGGCGCCGGGGTAGGTACAATAGAATGGCCAGTTTGGCCTCCAGATCTAACATTCTTAATTTTTTTTATGAGGCTACTTAAAAACTAAGGTATACGCTACGCAACCCGCTAACATTAAAGTTGAGCGGAATTGAAGAATGTAGGTTAATTTCCGCAGAAACACTTGAACAGATGAACGAAAAGTTTTATAGCGGATGTTGTACTGTCAGCAAGACAAGGTGCACACTTTGAGCATTTATTTTAACTTTTATTTTAAAGATATCTGATACCACCTTTTACTTTTATCATTTTATTTGTGAAATAAATTTATTGTTTTCCAGTAACCTAGAATTATATTATGTGAACAAAATAAAATTCGGATATGTAAAAATGTGACTTTTTACATGATTTCTGACACAGACAATCAGACAATTAGCTTCTACAGGGAAGCAAAAAAATGTCTAGTCTTTAGAAGACTGTATAGAATCTGGGATATTTCTATAGAATATCACAGGCGCAGCAAATAAATGGCGGAAGTATAATGTACGAGTATAAACATAACTTTTTTTTTCTTACTTGAAAAATTAAGCATATTCAAACGTGTCTGCTTTTAAGACCAAAAATTCATGAATATGTTCATACGAACGTTTGCAATATGAAAAAAACCGTTTAGAAGAGATAGGTTAAACTAGTATCTTATGCTGTGTGCAGCTTGTAGGTACTTGTGAGGCTTGTACGAATTGCTGTGTAAATTTTTCAATAACCACATACATTCTGTTCTCGCTAGATGAATTTTCGAATCTTGAAGGATTCGCATTTCAAAAGATTAGTAGTGTGCTGACTATATATAAGACCATATTGTTTAAAACTATTTTACGTAATAAAATAACCAGTTTTAAAACCTTAAAACGGACTTTTCCGCACGTAGAACATCTCTATCTCGAAATTGGGTGGCCAAGAAAAAATAAACCAACACATAAATACAGAATATGTGTTTTATGCGACAGTTTTACTTTTTTCAAATAGTTCACCCTCGTGCATTCTCGTGACCCATGAACAGGGTGGGGTGTGTCCTATCCACTTCAAAATCAACTGATGTCGTCTGGTAGACGTCCCTACTCAGAATCAGTCGAATCCCGATCGATCCGGCATGATTTCATTGAGTGATCGTGCTAACAAACAAATTTCTCAAATAATCCACCATTGTGCTTTCTCATGACCCATAAACATGGTAGAGTGTGTTCTATCCACCTCAAAATCAATATAGGTGTCGTCTGGGAGACGTCCCCGATCCGAATCAGTCACAACCCGATCGATCCGACATGACTTAGTTGAGTTATCGTGTTAACAAAAAAAATATCTCAATAGTCCACCGTCGTGCTTTCTCATGCCCCATGAGCAGGGTGGGGTGTGTCCTATCCACCTCAAAATCAATAGGTGTCGTCTAGGAGATATTCTCGATCAGAATCAGTCAAAACCCGATCGATCCGACACGGTTTAGTTAAGTTATCGTATTAACACAACAAATTTCTCAAATAGTCCACCATAGTGCTTTCTCATGACCCATGGACAGGGTGGGGTGTGTCCTATCCACCTCAAAATCAATAGGTGTCGTCTGGGAGACGTCCCCGATCAGAATCAGTCAAAACCCGATTGATCCGACACGATTTAGTTGAGTGATCGAGTTAACAAGAAATGCCGACGACAACGACACACACAGCAAAAAAATTTTAAAAACCGTTTTTTTTTGTTTTTAGCCCAAAAAACGAAAAATAAACCCAAAAAAAAATTTGTTTTTTCACTTTTTCTTTACACGATTACATTACTTTTCCGCTTATAGTGGAGTGCGGAAAAGTAAAAACTGTTTCAACGTTGTTTTATCTTCACTGATTAGGATGATCACTTAAGTATCTTTTATTGAAGATTACTATTTTTGTTTCTCGATAACTATTTTATTTTGTTGAATAAAAGTTTATGAAGTTTAAATAAATATCTTATACACGAGTGGTTTTTATTTTTTGCTGATAATTCCTGTAGGAATTCCTTCTGTATCCTGTGGTTACAACTCAATTGCCCAAGGCTATACACAGTAACATAACTAATAAACTGTCAAATTCGGGGTATATTAAAAATATACTCCGAATTCGATCTTCCTTACGTTAAAGAAAAGCGGGAAAATTTTACGCAAAAGTATTCATTAGAATAGTTAAAAAACATGAATTTAAGAACAAATGAGTTCAATGTTTAATTGTTTTAGATATGGTAAGAATTAAGAATATCTATGTCGTATTTTTAGATATACAGCTACGTATATAAAATAATGATTGGTTATTAATTATAATATTATTAATTAGCGTAAAAACAGTAGCTTCTCGTAAAAGCTAGCATAATTATTGTTTGGGGGAAGGCCAAGCAGCTTATTACGTACCATTGAGAATTAATATAATGTAAATGAGACAATTTCGATACGTTTCCCTGAAATATATACAATAACAATTATTCTTAGCCTCAATTATGCTCCTCGTCAATAGATACCAGGACCATTTATAGGCCAAAAAGTATAATAGGTAGACAGTAATTTACCTTAATAACGTACATAATTCTGAATATGATTACCCTTCTTGTGTTTGTCTTTGTACAAAGGGAAAAGGATAATACAATAATTCCAGGTCTATTGGTATACGAAGGTAACATTTATGATAGTCCAAATTCAATAGTAATGAGTAATTACTAATTATTCATTACTATTGAATTTGGACTTAAAGTCATTACTATATTACTATTAAAGTTATTACTAATGACTTTAACGACTTATGGAAGTCGTTATTAGCAGTGGCGGTGCAGCGAGGGCAATGGGGCAGTGCCCCCACTCCCCTCAACTAATTCCTCAAATTCTTAAAGTTCTATATTTTATTAATAATTTAATTCATGTTCAGCGTAAATTTCGTCATTATGTCAATTGAAGTTCTATTTTTTTATAATCATTTTTTAATTGGCCGCTTTGCTGGAACCGTGCAATCTGTGAATAAGGGTGTGCTACTGATTACAGCGAGTGTACAGCGGGGTGACCTACGAAGTAATCTCGCGCCACCCGGGATGGTGCGAGATGAGAAGCGTAGCGCATGCAGTTAAAGTCCGTCGAATTAGGTCATCATTTGGGCTAAAACCAAGTTGCCCCAAGCCAAGCGGCTTTTCAGAGAGTGTGTTGCGCCGGTCGTGTGTCGCGCTAGATATATTCTTAAACCTACTACATAGTTTCAATTATTGCTGTTTACCAGTTTACGGGCCTATTTATTCATGATGAATAATTCAGTAGACAATATTTTAAAATTAATAGATAATTAGAGTTCACGTACGAGATAAAGGTTCAAATGAAAAAATTGGGATGTCCTCGGCCGAATATGATAATTTTCCAAGAAATATCAGAAGCCAAAAGAGGAGAAAATTTAATAAAAGCATGTACGATTTAGCAGATTGGTTATGTGAATGTAGTGTTCGAAATGCATTTTTTTGTTTCGTTTGTTTAATTCGAATTTCTCTACAAAGCGATCCTTCTTGGACCACTAAGGGAACTTGTGACTTGAAACACCTCAGTGAAAAAATTAAAAGGCATAAAATTAGTGAAAAACATTTAAATACTGTGATCGAACATTCGACTTGGAAAAGCGAATATCATGTGTCAATTAAATAGTGCATATCGATTAAATATTATCCAACAAGATGAACAGGTAGCTAAGAATCGACATATTCTCAGCATATCAATGTGTTCAATTGAAAAAGAACTAATAACGTCAACCAGAAATTTCAATGAACTTGTTATCGACTATTTCGCCCAACGCAAAGAAAGGCGTATGGATTTTGTTTTGAAGAACATTAATTAAAGCTAAATAGGTATGTACCTAATTTAATAATTTTATTTTGATATTTAACACCTGGCTTAAAACACTGCGATATACCTACCTAAAAATGTAACCATGTACATAGGTGCCTAAAAATATACATAAATTAATATTTATTTATTGCCTCCTCAGTTGTAAAACTCACGAGCCGTTACTGGTTATTAGTATCTTTACCTAGTGGTGAACAAAAAGCAGATATATTTCACAGTAATGCTGGTTGTCTAAATCTGTATACTTTAATTGAACCAGGCGTCATCAATTCTGACGTCTGAGACGTCAATTTTGACGTTAAGACACGTCAAAATTGAACCCTTTCTGGTTAAAGATTGTATATACATTCTATAAAGTTGAACTACTTTCTTATACAGCGAGCGGCAGGGTACTAGGTGAAACTCTGGATATTTATGCTGCACTTTTATATCAAAATGGGGGAAATTTACTTACGTACATTTTCTTATCTCATGCCAAGAGCTATTATTTTTTGAAATGACACTTGGACGAACGAAGGATATGTTAATAGTGCTTCTATATGACATAACACGCATTTTTGTCCCGACGTTAATCCCTCTCGTACCTCTGATGTGCAAGATCATGAACGCTTTGGTTTTAGTGTTTGCTGTGCTCTATGGTAATCTCGCTTTCGCTTACCATACTTGTGAAGCAGAGCTAACTTAGTCACCGTTATTGAGATTATAATTTTTAGACAACCTGCCGCTCGACGAGAGACGAAATAATTTTGTTCAACAAGATGAAACGCCACCAAATAACACCAGGAATATATCCAAACTGTGAAATACTGGATACACCTGGTTAGGGATCAATGGTCCAAGTAAGGTAGCCACCGCGTTCGCCAGATACCACATAGTTAGCTTTCTGGGGAATCATTAATGATTAATAATTAATCATTAATTTATATAAAGAAACTAACAACACTATGAACGAACTAAAAGACATTTTGTAGAGTGTATTAATTATGTTTCTATTGTTTATATAAAACGCACTTAGAAATGTTTCAAAATGATGTGAATTATGTGTCACAAATTCAGAATTAACCTCATATGCCAAATATGGCTAAAAAGAGAAAAAAATCTTTTGATGTAAACCATGACCCATTTAAGAAATACTACTAAGTTACGTTAGATCTGGAACAATAGTAAATATAGATATTAAAAATCTTTTAAATGCATTTTGTTTTAGTTTTCACAAGTTTCCCTCGAAAAAAGAGATCACGAACGAAGAGATCATTAGTTCCCGAGTAATTAATCACTAAAGTCAAAACTGTTCTCAAAACTTTTTTGTTTTGAACGATGATAACAGCGAAACATCATCGTACAAGGCTTTTAGACCGCTCAAATTAATGAGGACAAAATTATCTAAAAAAGCTTTATGATGAAATCACTGAAAAAAACGGACCTTTTGAAATGCAAGCAAAAATTTGTATTTTTTTTTTTTTTTTTCGATGGTTTTATGATTACTCAAAAACTGCTAATGGTGACATATCGAAGATCAAGATCTGAAAACTAGAAATTTGGAGCTTCTTTACTTTTTTTTTATCGCTCTGCGACTATCTTTCTCAAGTTACAGCCCTTTGAAAATCACCTAAAATTTAGGATTTATTTAAATACCTTAATTTTGTGCCTAGTGTATATTAAACATTTGAATTTGTCCAGTAATTTATTTCCTTTTTATCATTATAATTCGCTCTCAAACCAATTAATTATTGTCTGTCAAAGTGTCTCGTTATTTTCTTTCTCAATGGTACATATAAAGGCCGTTATGAACCTCATTTATTCTACGAACACGTCGCTTATTAACCAATACTATCAATACAAATAAACAAATTAAAAAAAAAAAACAAGTACTCACCGTAAAACGTCGAAGTGTGCCTTCCCACGAAAAGATTCCAACATGCAAGTTCTAATCCCGAGCAGGAACGCAGGCCGTCATAGCCGCCTAATCGCTTGGGCACAGTATATACTGGTGCAATTAGATGAAATCACTGCGAATACATTGCCGAACACAAAAGATCCATTGTTGACGGATATCGACGGTCCATCGACAGGCGATCGCGCGTATCGTGGGGGCGACAATTCGCTTCGCAAAGGGCCCAAACCGAGCGACGATACTTTGCGGGATGAGAGCACGTAGGACGCCGAACTAACTGCGAATATAACGCAAATTGCTAAATTGCCCTGGTAAACTGTAAAGACGTTCTCTTAAGGAAGGCGAATGGGGGGGGCGAAGCGAGCACGTGAGACCGCGATGATGACAAATAATAGAATAGAATTTAATCTCGGCGTTATCGGATCGGCTTCAGGTGTGGACGCCTCGCCGGCTCTTCGACGTCTTCGGCGCGGTTATTGGACTCTCGAGGACGTGGCCGGGCAACCCGTAACCTGTTTTCGTTTCATACTCACCTGAGGAGAAAGTAAGCCTATCTAACGCTGCATTGGCATATCGATAGAGTGGCATATCTAAACATTTGTGCATTATACAGGGTGGTCCAAATTTCATGGGATTTGGGATTTTCTCGAAAACTATAAAGCAGACAGAAAAAAAAGGAGCGGATGTTCGGCTTATTGATCGATTTCAGATGAAAAATGAATGGTGCAATCCGTAGTCTTATATAACATTTCTCAAAAATTTGCAGTTTAAAGTAGTTTCTCCTGTACCGTCCCGTCCAAAAATAAATACCCCGGTAAACGTAAAATAGTTGGAATATCAGTAGTCTAGTATTCATTATTTTTGGTCAGAGACTGTACTCTGTACTCACACACTGCATGTATACGTATACACACAACTACATGTTTATTAGTTGAAACTAAAGACATGGAGACGTTGCGTTGTGTCGTATTTTAAAAACGATCCAGACGATCAATTTTTGGATCAAATAATTAAGTCAATCCATTGACGTGCCCTTCAATCAACCCGTCAATCGGCCCTCAATCTTTTGATCAAAACTCATTCGTAGTGGAGTTTCCGTGGAAGGTGGTTGTTTCTTTTATTTGCGAGACTTTTACAGAAAAGCGTCAAATGGCTCAAGCGTCAAATAGCTCAAACGTCAAACGGGCTCCAAGACGGTCAATCGTGCTTGACTCAATCGATTGATGCAATCTTTTGATCCAAATGATTGATCGTCTAGGGCCTCTTTTAATATGTGGTGATTGTGTATGTCTTATACTTAACCTGACTGTCTAAACTTTTTCGGAGCGTGAAAGAAAATTTTTAGAAAAATTAAAAATAACTTTTTGTCGTGATCAGTTGCAAGACAATAAAGGAGAATTTGCAAAGCGAAAAGTAATACCGAGACGTTTAAATTGTATTACAAAAATGAATCTTGCGAAATGTAAACAGAGTAACTAACCTAAACATTGGACGAGGTATTGTTGAATTGAGCGAGCATGGCAAAAATTTAAGATGGAAATTTAAAAATGTTAAAAAAGATAAGTCGTTTGGGACTAAAATTCAATTTTAGATATTGTTTGTGACGATTGTGCAGTATCAACATAAGTGGCGACTGGTAAAATGCATGCCCCTGCGTTGCCAAACGCTAATTGACAAATTCTCGACTTACCGAGCAAAGCTTGAACTGACATACTTTAAAAATGTTTATCTCTTCAACCAATCGGACCATAACCGATTTTTTTTTATTCAAAATATTCATAATAAACTAATGTATAAATGAGTTGTTTTTTGGAAAAAATGTCATCATCATTAGGTCATCAGTCCTAAGACTGGTTGGACGCTAACCTCCAGCTTCTCCTATCTTGTGCTAACCTACGCATTTAGCTAATTGTGCTACAACCAACCTACATCCCTTACTATTTGCGAGCAGTAGTCTAATCTAGGCCTACCTCTGCCTTTCTTCACTCCTATTTCTGTCTCCAAAATATCGCGGACTATTCCCCCATGTCTCAGCAAGTGGCCTACCATTCTATCTCTTCTCTTCTTTAAGTTTTTCCACATACTTCTTTCCTCGCCGACTTTCTCTAATACCTCTTCGTTTCTAACCCTATCAGTTCACGGTATTTTCATCATTCTTCGGTAACACCACATCTCAAAAGCTTCTAATTTCTTCCTACTTGCTTCCCCTACCGTCCAGATTTCGCAACGGTATAGTGCCGTGCTCCATACATATGTTTTAAAAAATCTCTTCCTTGTTTCTAAGTTTATTACCCCCGAGCATAAAAGTGCTTTCTTTTTGTTAAAAGCTACTCGACCCTGCGCTATTCTTTGTTTTATATCTTTATCGCTTCTTCCACCCCAATTTATTTTACTTCCTAAATAAGTGAAGTCTTTAACTTCCTCCAATATTTCATTATTAATTTGTACTTTCGTTTTTGCTCTGCTCTCGCGCCCTCTGCACACTAACACTTTAGTTTTGTTTTTATTCACCCTCATTCCGTATTCCTCTGTCAACACAACCTCCATTCCGTAATTAAATAACTGGTGTAAAAAGAAGAGGATGCCAAAAATGCATAGACATCAAACAGAAAACAATTTGAACATTTAAACTTATGTCCTGCTTTTATATTTATTGGTTTTATTCATTTTTATAACTATTGTTATTACAGGTTTTAATATACGATATTTTGTCTACACAAATTAGTAATGTCCATTCATGACTGCAAATCAGTCTGAGAAACTCTACATCCTTTTTCCGGATCCTTTATAATTTTCAAGAAAGCCCCATATCTCATTTGACATTAAATTGGAGGTGGAAGATAAATTAGGAAATTTGGCAACATTTAAAGACGTCACGTAGTTATAAGTTATAACTATTACTTCATCGTATATAGTTATAAATCATACTTAAATTCTGTATTTCTAATACCAACCTAATTTTGGCCAATGGGAAATAATAGGTATGTAAAAATACAGAAGGGTTTTCTACTGCAATGAACTGTTACTATTGAAACTGTTGAATCTAATTGCAACTATCTAATATTAGCCTTTGTAGCAACATTGTTATTTTACATCTGATTTTTTTAGTACATATCGTACTTTTTGTATTCAGAAACAATAGCTTTTCTGTGTGATTAAAAAAGACTACACGTTTAACAAGCATCATATTGAGTTAACCTAAAATTTACATTTACGTTAACCTAAAACAACAAATTTTGTCATGTATATATGAACTATTTTCATACAAAACTGTTTTATAGAACACTGTTTTAATACAAGATACAGTTGCTATGGTACAAACATTACTTGTTTTAGAGCACCCTGTATAATATCAAATACACAAATAAATAATAATAAACCAACGTTATTAAAAAAGGTTCTTTAGGTACTAAGTTAAAGGAGAAAATATTTATGGTCCATGTTTATAGTCGTTTTCAATAATTTTCATCAAAATGTTTGTACATCAACCCTTAAAATTATGGTACACCCTTACATTTTGGACAACTCAACTAGGACATTATTTTGCAGCTTGTTAAATTCCCTGTATAAAACGTTTTTAATTACTTTTAAATGTCTTCTAAATAGTTCAAGGAAATTTTCAGAGAAAATAAAATCATTTATCAAAGCCGTTCTAATACAAAATAACTTACTAAATAATTAATGAAGCAGTTACTTACCTATCATGTTTGATTTTCAACGAATTTCTTTATATTACTTAATTTTTATACAGTTGAAATTAGAAAAAAGAATCTCACCTGTTCCCGGGATTGCATAAACTCAAAATAATTAATATCTTGTCCATTTATACTAATTTTGCCTGTTCCTGGAACCCTAATCGTAACATCACCTACTGCAGTTTTCCTTGTACATTCTTAAACCAAGATAACAGATACGTAAAGCAGTACAGAGTATGAGTATTGGTAAAATCTTACCATAAGTGGTAATAAATGCCCTTCCTTCTGTGTCATAGTGTGGTTTAGGCGTCTCAAACGTTTGCAGCTGACTCATAAGAGGCTTTTTAAACTGCATTATAAAATCTTTTGCCCTATAAGAGTATGGCAATTTGCATAACCGTTCCATGGCATTTATAAAGCTGTCATAGTCTTTGTCGCCTATCGTTTCGACCAATTTTAATTCTAACTCTTCCTTAGTAAACCATTTATATCCAGATAATTCCCTTAAAAATCTCAACTTAATACTGTTTTTATTGTCAAATATAGAGAAAACTTACAGATCTAAGTTTGGATCAGGCTTGAGGCCTTTACGTATCATAACTTCCTCAAATTTATATAAATCGTTAATATTTTGAACAGTATCCTAATAAAAGCACCATATTATTAATCGTACACAATTAAAAAAAATACTGACTTACATGTAGAACTTGATAATAGTTTGGTTTTCCGGTGTAAAAGAGAAAATGGTATGGTCTGCCAGTTTCATTAAACTCTGCGGCTTTCCTCTGTGGGAATACTTCCTCAGGGGGTTTCATAAATGGCCTCGCCCTCTTCTCATACAATCCAGATGGGAATAAATATTCTATGGCATTCTAGAAATATGAAATAAGAGTACAATAGTATAAGCACTACATTTTTATAACATACATTAATATCTTCTTGTGTAAATGTTTCAGGATTTTCTCCCATCATATTAGCCAAGTGCCTTTTACCAATCTGATATTCATCTTTCTGTTGTTGCATAAATAGGTTATGTTCTTGAGCTCGTTCAAGGTATGCTTTCATTGCCTTGCTCATATTCTTCTTAGGTTCTGTTGGCCCTTCTGCTTCTAGCCAATTTGTATTAGTTGTTGATAGCGAACGAGCCTTAAACAATATTTCTTATATTCAATAGAATATCATATAAACAAAAATAATATCTAACCTCAAAGATGGCCGTTAACGGTGACCACTGGCTATTCAAAGATTTCAACGGCTCAATTAAGCCACTAATACGCCTCAATATCATCGTAAATGATTATAAAGTATGTATTTATAAAAATGAAAAAAATCAAAAAATAACCTCAATAAAGTGAACGCTTTTCAAAGATGTAACATTTTTATCATAGAATACCAATAATGCATTTTAACGCAGTGTTGCCAATAAACTAAATTTTAATAATCTAATAGCAAATTCGACATGTGCCAGTTCATACTAACCGTTCTTGGTGTTTCAAGTTTGACTTGGCAAATAAAAACGTATTCTATTTGTTAGCGCGCCCTCGGGACATGCTATAAATTATTTTCGGCTTGCGTAAATGTACTGTTTGAGAGCATTTGTAAATGCCATAATTAACCTTGATTGGACTTTTTAAAGAACTAAATTTTTTTCATAATTGAGTTGCAATTTTCAAGATATACGAAACAGCATATTGTACAAAACAATAGAGATAGAAATAGACTAAAATAGTAAAAAGACAATAATAAAAGAGAATATATAATTCTCATACAAATCATTTCGGAAATATCAGCCCTGGAATTGTCGAAGTACTCTGTCACTAATCACAAATAAAACACGTTCCTAATTTATTCTTGCAATACGCTTTTATAAATATTTTATACCAAATAACACTTATATGTGAGATACACCCATGTAACATTATATAAATAATTCTCACCATTTAGTTTGTGAGTTTTGAAATTACTTTCAACTTTACATAAAATGTTTACATCCATTTCAAATTTGTATCCCACACCACCAATTTTCAAACGTAGTCTGTGACTCAGACCCTTTTTTTTCTTGTTATCCTCTATTAGACCAGTAACTTTTTATTTGTGACCAAAAATTTTACTCTTCCTAGTATCAAATTCGATCCTAACAAATATGGAACATGTAATGGTCAATAAAAGGACAAGATACATTCCTTCTCCTAGGAGTAAATTATTTCTGGACGCAATAGAACCTGCCTAATGTGATCGAAGTGCAAACAATGGAAAACACTAAAATATTTTAGCTTTGTTTTTAAATGTTTATAAAAACAATTTTGGATTACAGTGACTTTTAAGTAACACAATTTTTTAATTATACGTGAATTATAAATTATGACAAAGCAAAGCACTGTAATTGATGAAACCAGAAAGGTCTTGGAGTTAATGGTATGACTATTACTTTAACAAATTTAAGAAATAAATATTATTTATCCATAGGAAGAGTCGGAAGAAAAGGTTTCCATTCTTCGACAAGACTTAAAGCAAAATGAACATTTATACGAACAATTAAAACAAGAACTGAAAGCGTTACAAGAACTACAAACCAGAAGCTCTGCAGATTTAGAAGAAAATCAAACTTTGAAGAATAATATAAAAGACTATAATGTAAAGTTGGTTAATTTTGCACAACATATTTATGCGTCTGGTCAGCAACTTTATAAGGAAGTAAGTTTGCGGCAAAATGAACTTGATACTGTTAGAGAAACATTTGATAAACATGAAGAAAAATATTTGGAAAACTTGTGTAAGTGTAAAATTGAAGAAGATAAGTTAAGAGCAGAGTTGGAATTGATAGATACAGAAGACATTCAAGCAGAGGAAAGGAAGGCGGTGGAATTTCAAATATTGTTGGCAGAAAATAACGACTTAAAAAATGAACTCGGGATGTTAAATGAGAAAATTGAAAAATATGAAGGGATTTTTAAAAAGGATCCTATACTGGATTTAGAGGAAATGAGATATAAAGAGGAGATTGAAAATATGAAGGAATGTCTAAGATTGACGAATGATGAAATAACTGAAGTAACAAAACTACTGGAAGAAATTGAGATCAATAAGAAGAAATCTATAGCTGAAAGCGAGAATTATATTTCTGAACTGGACAAAAAGTGAGATGACAGATTTATGGTTTCTATTCTCACACGTTATACTTTCAGGTTAGCAGATGTTGTAAAAGAAATGGATACTGCCACAAAGACTTTAGAGGAAAGCAAAACCGTTTGTACCGAACTTGTGGAGAGGCTGAAACGAATTAATTATGACAATAATAGTAAACAAGAGGAGTGCGAGACATATAAAAAATTGATAAAAGAGATCGAATCGAGTATAAGAGATGGTGAGAGAACCACAAAAGCTGAAATTGCTGTGTGTGAGAAATCTACTTTAGAATGTGAGAGAATGAAACAGTTGCAGCTAGAACTTAATAGTAAACTCAAGATGGTAAGTAAATTTTAGGTAGTTCTCCTGTCTCTAGTTGAAAATTTACGTTTTAAGGAGATAAATGAATTTAAAATTAGAGTAGACACACTGAATGAAGAAATAAATCAGGTTGTAATGGATATAGATAATGTTGAGGCTAAGACATCAAAAATAGACCTGCATAAAGAGCTGGAATCAAAACAGGCTGAATTACAACAACTCAAATGTACACGTCGTGAACTGAAGGAGACATATAATAAGAAATTGTCTAATATTCAGATTGAAACTAAAAAACTCCAAAGTGAAATTGAGGAAATTGAAGTTAGCAATAAAGAATTACAATCAAAGATAGACGCAGTAGAGATGGGCATTAATGAAATGAGAGAAAGCGAAATAGACAAAGCAAATGAAAAATTAAAAGAAGACGAAGTATCCAAACAATTAGACACTCAGATACGAAACGTAACCTGTGAAATAGTCAAAATCAAATCTGAGCCAGTGATCATAAAAAAGAAAGCGACTCAATCGAAGGTTCCACCCACACCGAAAAATGTACCCAGTACCTCTAATATCGAGAAAAGGTTAAAGATACAGAGGCACTGGGATAGCGATAGTAGTATTGAAGGGGAAGACAGGCGATTCTCCGAAATGGCAAAGCAGAAAATACGCATGAGAAAGGTAAGTACCCACTTACGATAGACAAGCGTAATAACGCATACATTTTCCTTCCAGTATCATGGACATAAACCCTAGCTGGGCCTTTTACCATGGAAATTCTGCATATTTATTTTTTGTTCATGTAAATTGTGAGTTTGTAAAATACAATAAAACATGTTAATTTAACTTGCAATGGCTGTTTTATTATTGACTTTCAACGCAGTTACTACATCAACACATCTTTTACACAACTCGTCTTCTTTGTCGGACTGCACCCGCCTGCACCTCAGGCATGGTACTTTTTTGCTCTTCGTGATCCCCAACTTGTAGTCGTCGCTGATGATGTCGCTCTCTAAAATCGTCACGCTGGCTACATGGAAAATGTCGGTGAGCTGGCTCTGTAGCTCGCTAATTAATAGTAAATCCTGAAAAATGCGTTAGTGCAACATAAGTATTCGTTTGCCATAAGGGAATAATGCGGGGATTCAGATAGAGCTAAAATATAGACACCGATTTAAAATGCATAAAAAACCAAATTAGAATGATGGAGCAATATTTACATCTATAAAAGACTTTCTTATTCTTAATATTATATAAAATGAATTAATTTTCTTTTTTTTCAATAACAAATTTTTTAATTCCATTTTCCTTCAGAATTGTATAAACATTTCCTTAAAAATTATCTGTCCTATTATTACCAAATACTAACGACAAAGTATATTTGTTTATGATATAAAAAAATGACAGCTTAAATAATAAGCAAATCTACACTGATAAAACAATCTGTTTATACCATTTTCCATCTATGAGTAATTCGGTTCAAGAATGGATTAAATCTTCATTTAGAACGTGAAAAAATAGTTTAATAGTAACAAAATAGTAATATCTACAGTTATAAGCACTATATAATGGAATATATTTTTCTTAATTTAAAAATAGATTAAATAATTCCTCTATTGGTTTAAAAAAAATTGTAACATTCTTTTTTGTAACGTAAAGTCCATCTATAAATATTCTAAGAAAAGGTATAGAGATAAATTATTAGTATGTAGGCGTTAATTTAAAATAATAAAAAAAATATGCTAGCATGATGGAAAAGTCTGGAACATTCGAAAAAAATTATTTTTTCAATATTTACATCTAAAAATGCCATTACAATTTTTCTTTCTTAAAATAAATGACATTTTTAACATTTTTGAATAATAGGTATAAATATTTTATTGTATAAATATTTCTTTAAAAAATGTCTGTCTCATTATTACTAGGTAAGAATCAAATTACCATTTTTATGAAACAAAAAATCATATGAAAAAGGCTATGACTAGTCTTGATGTAACGCCTTGAATATTTGTTTATTATTTTTATATAAAGTATTTTCTTAAAAGTTGTCAAATAACCAAGTACTAATTTAAGATTTTTATCTACACTGATACAATAATTTATTTATGCCAGATCATATTTTCTATTGGTCAATAGTATGTGAATTTTTTTTTCAGCCAATAGCTTAAAGTTTTAATGAGTTACACTGATAAAACAATTAATTCAAAGTAGATATAGGTCACAGTGGTCATAGTTTTCTTATATATTGGAGTATTTAATTATGACATTAGTAAATAATTGCAAATAGAGAGTCATAGTATCTACATTTCTGGAAACATTAACATTACTGTGATATAAATTAGTTATACAATTCTTTGGCTATGAATAATAAAAATTTAAATGAAGAAAGTATGCTACACTGAAAACAGTTAGTTTAATTGAAATATAGGGTTCAACTTAGGTAGCAGTTGAGTATTTAGAATATGATTCAAGTTGTTTTTCTTTTAATATTGGTTCATTCTTAAAAATATTACTGCATTGATACTTTTGAACAGAGGATCACAGATTAATATAAAAAGTGTATGGAAAGGGGGGATATTGAGGAAGATGAGAAAAAAATTATATCTAACATAAAATATTGTAGAAAAAAATTGTGATAAAACAATTATTGAAAACTCACCTTAAACAGTGCTGCACTCCTCTTAGAGAATGATATCACTACATCTGCATCCACCGTCGCATCGCACTCCTTATTAATATCTCTCCTAATGTTCAAAACTATGTCCATCGCTTGCACTATCTCGGGGTTGTACCAGTTCGAGTCCGGCTTTACGTGACAACTAGTAAAGAACGTTTTCTTATCTTTCGGCGTTAGATGCATGTACATCTCTTCCGCTAAGTGCGGTACAATAGGGGCCACGGCCTGGGTGACTATTTCGAAAATTTGCAGTAGGACATACTGAGCGGATCGCCTGGAGGAACTATCGCAGTGGTCGCAGTACAGGCGGTCTTTGATGGCGGTGTAGTATACAGCGGAGATGGGATTTGTTAAGAGGTGCAAGACTGTGGACGAGATTTTATGGAACTGGTAGTCATTTACATATTCTGTGATCTGGAAAGATTATGAATGTTATCAAAAATCAAAACTTGTTAAGATATTTTCTATTACATATTAAATAATAAATTCAGAAAAAACCTTTTATTTGACACAATTTTTTATCAATATAAGTATCGAGGACATAATGTGCTATGTACTGTTAATTTTTTTGTTGTGTAAAGAATTTTTATCAAAACTTTTCTTAGAATAGGCATATGAAACATAAGAAATAAATAATTACTTTGTATGTTGATTTCAAACATTTACGTATTTAAATCAAAATTAGGTACAAAAAAAACATTAGGGTGACGGTATAAAGAGCTCATATCAATATTTGTTTCAGTATTATTTACACCTATAACTATGTCTTTGCTGATTTTTTCTCATTGGAACGGACTGACACTGTTAAAACTGTTTTGAATAATAAGTATTTTTCGAATACAAATTTCATAACTTATTTAAAAAGAATTGTACTCATATACATTTTTCTTTAAAAATGTTATCAAGTACCAAGGGCAAAATACCTTATTGTGTAAAATGAAAAATGATGGTTGACATTAGCAAACAAATCTACACTGATAAAACAGTTTGCTTATATCAAATCCTATTTACCATCTAAAAGAAATTCGTTTGAAAACATTTTTTTGCTGAACCGGACTGACATTGTTAACCGTTTTGAATAATAAGCATTTTATGAATATAAATTTCATAACATATTTAAAATGAATTGTATATATTTTTCATTGAAAATTATTCACCGCATTATCAAGTACCCAGGATAAAATTCCTTATTGTGTAAAATGAAAAGTGATGGTTGAAATTAGCAAACAAAACTACACTGATAAAACAATTTGTTTATATCAAATAATTTTTACCACCTATTAGAAATTCGTTTAAAAAATGTATTATACATACTCATTTGGAAATATTTTTGCTGGAAAGAACTGTTAACTGTTTTGAATAATAAGTACTCGTATTTTATGAATAAAAATTTCATAATTTAATTAAAAAGAATTGTATATATCTTTCTTTGAAAATTATCCATCATGCTATCAAGTACCAAGAAGAAAATACCTTATTGTGTAAAATCAAAAATAATGCTTAAAACTAACAAACAAATCTACACTGATAAAATAATTTGTTTATATCAAATAATACTTACCACCTAGTAGAAAGCCGTTTAGAAAATGTTTTACACATTATCATTTATATAAAAACATTTTCACGCTGAAACGGACTGACGTTGTCAACTGTTTTGAATTATAAGCGTTTTATGAATATAAATTTCATAACTTACTTAAAAATAATTGTATACATTTTTCTTTGAAAATGAATCGTCACGTCATCAAGTACCAAGGAGAAAATACCTTATTGTGTAAAATGAAAACTGATGGTTGAAATTAGCAAACAAATCTACACATTACATGTCTTATTTAGAAATTTGTAATAAATAAAAGAAAAACTTAATATTGAAAAAATACTAAAATTGTTATAACCACTATTGATTATGCATCTATTTAATTACCAAAAATAGATAAAAAAACACTCTTAACACTCTGACATACAAAAAAATACATTATTTTTAACAATTAGAAAAAAAATATTAAAATCTAATTCAAGCTTATTAAATATTGATCGTAATTTTCGGAATTGTTTTACTCGTACTAATAGTCACAATGAAACAGAAAATTTTCGTATGAAAAATGGAAATTTATTTACACAAATTAATAGTGCGTTTAAAAAATTATTTGTTTTAATTTAACATTTATAGATGCATATAAACATTTTTTTATTGCAATCATGTCATTTATTGGTCCTTGACCTAGATTAAAGCAAGTTTATTAAAAAAATTAAAATGTCAATATTTACACCTTTAAATGATTATGGTCAAAAGTTAATTGAGTCTTGTACTATACTAACCATCTTTTATGACGAAAAATTGCACTGTATTATTTAAAATAAGTTTGAGGCCTTGCATAAAAGCAGATGTCTGAAATTTCTATCTAATTTTGTACTGTTTGATAATAATTTAGGGATAATCTTCCTGCCTGTGTATAAGTTATTTGGTTTTTAAGAAAAAGTGAAAATTAACTATTAAATAAAAAAACCATAACACATAAATTAGACAATCCTCTAAATCCAAAACCGAAGCCGTTTGGACAGGGGATCTCGAGAGGGAACACCTATTCCCGCCGACATTGCCAGTGCCGACGCTTGGAATCGAACCAACACGACAGTCAGTAGTCAGTCGCATTTGCCACATAACACGCTCTATGTAACTCGGCTACTGTGATGGCTAAATACATTCCGAATTTCATTTAGACATTACAATACAAAAGTAATTTTTTTTATTAACACGAAAAACAATAATTTTCCAATACAAGACTATATTTTGATAAACACAGATATTGTGTCTGAATACGTCTATTATTTATGTGGCAATATTCAGTCATGCTGTGTGTCTCTATAATATTGTGTAGTGCTCTATTTGGTTAAGATAGTGGTGATAGTACTGTTATTGTTACACATCAATTTTTTTAAGGGAAGATTTGTTTTTAAACCTTAATTATATTTAAAGAGACTTACCTGTTGATGAAACTGATGTAAGAGATGCAACATATATCGATCAATTAATAGTAAATTTCCTTGATCTACATCGGACTTCTCGTAGTCTGACAGGCAACTTAGCGCAAATCTGAGAGCGTTTCTAACTTTCTGCACCTCCTCAGTGCTACTGTTCAAAACGCTGGCACTAACATTAGCCAGGGGTACCTGACTAGTATGACAAATCACCCACCACCTACAAAACAGTTACACACGAAAACATTTCACTATAAATATGTTCTAAATAAGACTATACCGTAACACGTCTATTCCGAGACCTTTCTGCCCTGCTCCTCCTTTGACGAGTTCGATAGGATCGACAACATTTCCTATCGATTTCGACATTTTCATGCCGTTCTCGTCGACAGCGAAGCCGTGAACGTATATACTTTTATAAGGCGCTTTATTCCTCACCGCAAGTGAGATTAGCAGGGACGATTGAAACCATCCTGTGAACTGGTCGACTCCCTCCACATATATGTCGGCCACTTTTGTCCCTTCTAACACTTTCGCCCAGGAAACGCCGCTATCAAACCATATGTCCATGATATCCTTCAAATTTAAATCAAATTAAGAAAAACACAAAGGAATTGCACGCTAATATATACTTCTCCTTTCACGATGTTTTCCAACTTCGAGACTGAGTACTCGTTTTCCGGTAAGAGATCTTTGGCGTCGAGCTTCCACCAAAAGTCCGTCCCGTGTTGGTCTACCAAGTTACAATTGTGGTTTATCGAGTTTCTGTATTAACAACAAAAGTCAATGTTTTAGTTGACCAGAGTGGATGCTACACCACAATACATATACGACGAAATATCACACTTACTCATTTATTATTATTTCGGACGTATTCTTGTCATAAAATACTGGTATGGGAACCCCCCATTTCCTTTGGCGAGATATACACCAATATGGCCTCTTTTGAATTTGATTAATAAGATTTTGTTTATACACATCGCTTCTCTCTTTCGGGATAATTTTCACGTTCTCTAATGCCTCCTAGAAATATATTACATACGATATATATATATATATATATATATATATATATATATATATATATATATATATATATATATATATATATATATATATATATATAGGGTGTTCTAGGCTTAAAGAACGGTACCTGAATAAACATAACGTTGCTTATGAAGTATTGAACAAAAAATTTTAGATTTATTATTATCGGTTAATAGTTTTAACAAAGAAGGGTATCATAGAGTGCAAAAGTTGACAATTTGACATAATTATGCTGTGTGCTTTAATAATTTATTTTTAGTTGGAGATTTATCGTGAAAATCCTAATCCTAATCTGCGAAAATAATGTTTAAATAAAAACTTTTGTTGTATTACTATTTTACTGAAAACAAAAAAAATATTATTGTTTTCTAATATTCTCAGCCAAAATTTACTATATTTTTTCCAGATTGTTTATTTTGTGAAGATGAACGTTCAGTGAAAAAGAAATCCCCAAAATCATAAACACCATTTTCAAAAAATAAAACCCGCCACAGGTAGCATTCGACATATGTCTCGAATTGGATCCGAACGACATACAGCTGTTTCGAACTTATTAGTTCTCATCAGTGCCGTACACGGTACACCGATTCAGGACAAATGCCGAATGAAATCGTGGGGTATATATCTATATCGATACGATCTATGTCAGTAACATATAAGTCGGAAATCGAGAAAGGAACTACCAAACCGCCAAGCGGTTATCAAAGTAGTTCCTGAATAGCAAGGCTATTACATAATCGCTATAGTAAACAACTACTCCTCGGGTTAAAGCCCCGCCAGGCATTGAATTATACCTAAAAGCGATCCTCGACCCCTTTCTCGTGTTTCTGCACGATCAGATAAGGTTTCAAAAAATAAAACTCGCCACAGGTAGGCCTTATCTGGTGCAATGGAATTATTATCTGTATTTCTGAATTAGATTTACATTTTTAAGGTACCATATTAGAAATAAAAACGCGTCGAACTCCTCGAGAATTTTATACGTAATAAATTAACGTTTTATACAGGACGTCAGAAGTAAGCCTTTATTTTAAAAGTTAATATCTTGGACCTAAACAAACAAAATATAATTATACATACATGGGTCACCAACCCAAACGTTCGCCAGATTAGCAAAGAAAACCCCAGATATTTGGCACAACTTGACAACATTGCAATAAATCGCATCTCCGAGGCATAAGTGGTCACTGTCGTACTGATTTTGATCCACTTTATGGAAGTATATATAGCTTCTGCTTTCTAGGATGGCTCGCGAAGGTTGAATGCGCAGTGGAAATAAGCTACTAGAATACATATTGTGTATTCTAACCTGTGATTGTAGATAGCGATTTGCAAAATGGGGATGACCACTGCCGATGTCACGAACTCGTCGATATATTTCCACAAACGCTCGTCTATTTGGTAGAACCCTTTGAGGGAAACGAGCGAAGTAAATACGTCGTGTTTCTTGCAAATTACGATAAATGTATAGAATATCATGATATTCAAGATTACTAAACATTTTGGTAGTACTATTTGAGTAATCTTAATCGAAAACGAAAATAACTACGCAAAAATAAAACGTCGGACTGTCGTTCACGAAATAACGCTTATAAAAAACTATAACGGTCGACAGGTCGGCCTTGAAGCGTGGTAATTCATTATCGCCATTGCCACATGTAGATTATACAAATCTACAAATACTATCTATAACTTAAATCATTTTGAACATGAAATGTTTTTTTATCTAAAGAATTTCATAAATATTGCAGTTTCTACATTTATTTTGTTCCATAATGCATATATTATGTCCATGCTTAGGTGATTTACACATATTTTCCCAAACTATCAATAACGGTAGTTATACGTCTTACACCCTGTATTATTTTATATGTACTGGGTTAGTCACCTAAAATTGACCCCCCTTTATTTCTCTTAATTTCAATCGAATCGAAAAATTCAAACAAGGATTTTATATGATTTTTTATAAATTTTTTGAATATTTAAACAAATTTTCAAAAACTCTGCAAATTGAAAGGGGGTGAACAATATTTTATTTTTTTTAAATGGAACACCCTGTATTTTTTTACTTAAAAAAGTTACCCACAGTTTTCTGATCACAAAAATATATGATTGTTGTATCTTGGTAAGTGCATCGAGTGCAATAATAATAAAAAGTGTAGCATTTCACGAGTCGGAGCGTGGAATGTCAGAAGCATGAGACAGGCAGAGAAGCTAGAAAATCTGAAGATAGAAATGGATAGGTTAGGATTAGATATAGTAGGTATAAGTGAGATGCGCTGGCCGGAAGTAGGAGATTTTTGGAACGGTGACTATAGGGTAATACACACAGGATCGGTAAATGGAAACGCGGGAGTAGGGATCGTTATGCGGAAGAACGCAGGACAGTGTGTAGATAGCTACCTACAATACAGCGAGAGAGTAATGATGGTCAGGTTAGATTCGAAGCCAGTGAAAACAGTAATAGTGCAAGTATACATGCCTACTTCTAGCCATAGTGAGGAAGAGTTAGAAGCCGTTTATTCGGACATAGAGCAGGTAATAGGATTTGTGAAGGGTCATGAAAATTTAATAATAGTAGGAGATTTTAACGCAGTCGTAGGTGAGGGGAAAGAAGGAGAATTTGTAGGGCCTTATGGATTAGGAAACAGAAACGAGAGAGGTAGCAGACTGATAGAATTCTGTGAGAAGCACAAGATGGTAGTCGCGAACACATTGTTCAAGAATCACGTTAGGAGGCGGTACACATGGAAAATGCCAGGAGGGATAGACAGGTATCAGATAGACTACATTCTGGTTAGGAAGAGATTTAGAAATCAAGTAAAAGACTGTAAGAGTTATCCAGGAGCAGATGTAGACAGCGATCACAACTTGGTAGTCATGAAAGCTAGATTAAAGTTCAAAAATCTGAAAACCCGGAAGGATAAGAAACGTATAAATGTAGACATATTGAGGGATCAGAATATGAAAGATAAGTTCCAGGAGAAAACAGATCAATTAATAAATAAAACGAGTAAGGACGAAATCAAGAACGCAGAAACTGAGTGGGAGGGTATCAAGAATAGTCTAGCTTCCGCGGCTACGGACGTTTTAGGACACGATAAAAGGGAAGCTAGGAAGCCCTGGATAACGGACGAAATCTTAAACTTAATGCAAAAGAGACGAGACTACAAAAACAGACGAGACGAAGAAGGACTGAAAACGTATAAGGCAATAAAGTGGGAAATCATTAGAAAATGTAGAAAAGCGAAAGAACAATGGATAGAGGAGAAATGCAAAGAAGTAGAAGATAAGTTGCAAGTAGGTAAAACCGATGAGGCTTACAAAATAATTAAGAGGAACTTCAGGGATGTAGGAACAATAAGTAGAAATGTTAGGAGTCAATCGGGGGACATACTGATAGGAAGAGAGGAGAAAGCGGATAGATGGAAGCAGTACTTAGGAAATTTATACGAGGGTCAGGAATTAGGAGAGATATTAGAGGAAGAATCTAGCATCGATAGGGAAGATGTAGGAAAACCTATATTGAGAGAGGAATTTGAAATAGCACTAAGGGGGCTAAAGAATAATAGAGCGCCGGGTGTAGATAAAATACAGGCGGAAATTTTGAAATGTGCGGGACAGAAAGTAGTAAATAGGATGTTTGCACTGGTAAAATACATATACGAAACGGGCGAGATGCCGGAGGATTATAAGAGGAACATTATCGTTACTATACCGAAAAAGAGAGGAGCCGACAAATGCGAGAACTTTAGAACGATTAGCCTAACTTCCCATGCGTCAAAAATCCTAACTAGAATAGTGCAGAAGAGGATGGAAAATAGAGCGGAGGAAATACTAGGAGAAGACCAATTCGGGTTTAGGCGAAATAGGGGAACTCGCGAAGCTATTCTGGCGCTAAGAGTAATGTTAGAGAAAACAATAGAAAAAGGAAAGAACGCTTATATAGGATTTGTAGATTTAGAAAAAGCTTTTGATAACGTAAGATGGGAAAAAATGTTCGAGATACTAAAGAGCGCGGGAATGAAGTATAGAGATAGGAGAGTAGTACACAATCTATACATAGAGCAAACTGCTGTTATAGAAGTAGAAGGGGAGGAAAGGGAAGTAGGTATTAGGAAAGGAGTAAGACAAGGATGTACGCTATCACCACTAATTTTTAATCTGTACATCGAAGAGGCGATTAATGTGGTAAAAGATAGAGTGGATTTCGGGATTAAAGTACAGGGACAGAAACTAAAAATGCTGAGATTCGCGGATGATATAGCAGTATTAGCATCTAGTAAGGAGGAACTAGAATCAGCATTGAACGAAATGGAGGCAGTGTTGACAGAGGAATACGGAATGAGGGTGAATAAAAACAAAACTAAAGTGTTAGTGTGCAGAGGACGCGAGAGCAGAGCAAAAACGAAAGTACAAATTAATAATGAAAGATTGGAGGAAGTTAAAGACTTCACTTATTTAGGAAGTAAAATAAATTGGGATGGAAGAAGCGATAAAGACATAAAACAAAGAATAGCGCAGGGTCGAGTAGCTTTTAACAAAAAGAAAGCACTTTTATGCTCGGGGGTAATAAACTTAGAAACAAGGAAGAGATTTTTGAAAACATATGTATGGAGCACGGCACTTTACGGCTGCGAAACCTGGACGGTAGGGGAAGCAAGTAGGAAGAAATTAGAAGCTTTTGAGATGTGGTGTTACCGAAGAATGATGAAAATACCATGGACTGATAGGGTTAGAAACGAAGAAGTATTGGAGAAAGTCGGCGAGAAAAGGAGTATGTGGAAAAACTTAAAGAAGAGAAGAGATAGAATGGTAGGCCACTTGCTGAGACATGGGGGAATAGTCCGCGATATTTTGGAGGCAGAAATAGGAGTGAAGAAAGGCAGAGGTAGGCCTAGATTAGACTACTGCTCGCAAATAGTAAGGGATGTAGGTTGGTTGTAGCACAATTAGCGAAATGCGTAGGTTAGCACAAGATAGGAGAAGCTGGAGGTTAGCGTCCAACCAGTCTTAGGACTGATGACCTAATGATGATGATGATGTATCTTGGTAAGTATAGTTCTTGAGATATTCATACAAATATATAGTCACATCGCAGGAATAAGTTCAACATAAGACCATAAATCAGGAGAGCTATGTTTTTGAGATATAACGACACATCTTGTTTTTTAAGAAAAAAAGTATGAAAATTCTTTGATGCGGCAACACATAATAATTATAATAAACAAATAACCCTTTATTAAAATGACAACAACAAAGTTTAATGAACACAAAATATAAAGAACGAAATAATGATAAAAAAAAAACAATGCGCAACAATAAATAACATAAAACCAATGAACTTTATTAAAATTAAACATATCTATATGTTCTCCATGTATCCTCCGTTTCTATCAAGGCACAGTTGGCATCTTTTAATAAATCCATTTCTAACGTTTTCAAATAAATGAACATTTTGCCGCAAATTTTCTATTTTTTGACTGATACAGTCCTTCAACTCATCCGAGTTATTATATACCGAATTTTCGTATATGTTTTGTTTTAGTGTTCCCCACAAAAAGAAGTCCAAAGGACTCTGTCCATATAGGACCATATCTTCCTATCCAAAATAGATATTTGTCATTTAAATATTCCATTACGTTCCGTACAGAGTGTGGAGGAGCACTATCCTGTTGCCAAATAACAAAATTCCTGGTTGCAAGGGGAATATTATCTAAATAGTTCTCTACTTCACCCCGAAGAATATTCAAATACTGAACTGCATTCAAGGACCCATTAATGAATACGGCACCCACAATTGTATTTTGATGAATACCGCACCACACATTTACTGTATTATATCCTTGCGTTTTTATCTTTTTTATAATATGTGGATTTGCGGGCGCCCAATAATGCGCATTTTTCCTATTAAAAAGTCCAGCCGTTGAAAAGCTACTTTCATCGGTCCAAAATAAGTTTTTTAAAAAGTTATTGTCGTTTTCTGCTCTCTCAATCATCTCTCTACAAAAAGCTCTTCTGTCGGCAAAATTATTTTCAGTTAAAAGCTGAACTGGCAAAATACTATAAGGCTTATATTTGTGACGTTTTAATATACGTCTCATACTTGCTTGAGAAATATTAAATTCTTCTGCAGCAGCGTTAGTAGATTTATTGGGGTGTTCGGTAAAAAAAAGTAAAACGTCCATTTCCATATCTTCTCCTGTTTTGGGCTTCTTTCTTTCTCGTTTCTTATCTTTTAAGGATTCGCTGTCCCCAAACTTGAGATAAATATTAGAGAAAGTGTCCTTGGAGGGAACGCGTCTTTCAGGATAATTTCTTGCATATTCTCTTTTAGCTATATATTTGTTTTTATTGCTGGTTAAGTAAATTTCTAATATTTCTTTTCTTTCGACTAATGAATATCCCATATCAATATATTAGATATATTAACAAGTGTATTAAAACTTAACTTAAAGCATATTAATAATATAACAATCAAACATAAGTCAAACATAACATAACTGTCAAACGAAGCATTATTGTTTCTTTAAATCATTTCGGTTCATAGCTCTCCTGATTTATGGTCTTATGTTGAACTTATTCCTGTGATGTGACTATATATATTTGTATGAACATCTCAAGAACTATACTTACCAAAATACAACAATCATATATTTTTGTGATCAGAAAACTGTGGGTAACTTTTTTAAGTAAAAAAATACAGGGTGTTCCATTTAAAAAAAATAAAAAATGTTCGCCCCCTTTCAATGAATGAGTTTTTGAAAATTTGTTTAAATATTCAAAAAATGTATAAAAAATCATGTAAAATCCTTTTTTGAATTTTTCGATTCGATTGAAATTAAGAGAAATAAAGGGGGGGGGGGGGGTCAACTTTAGGTGACTAACCCGGTACATATATGATACAATCATTTTATATATTTTTTACTTTTCCCATAAATTGACGCATCCCTTAAGCAAGCATATCTTAATGAATCCTCAAGGTATCCGCTCAAAGAGATTTCACTATATATGTTCATATATTTATATTAAAAACAACTTACTATTGCTCTATCTTTGATAGCTTTAGTGTCTATAAACCACTGCTGACTAGGCTTAATTATCACAGGCTTTTTCGTCCTCCAATCATACGGATAACTGTGGGTAATCTCCCCCAAATACATTAAATCGTTTTTTAGTAACTCCAAAACCGTGCCCATACCATCCGTTAACACAAACTTTCCTTCCAGTTTTTTCCCTGCGGCCTTCTTATAACAACCTTCTTCATCGACCAAGTCCACCTGAATATTGTATATATTGTTTTTAACAGCGATTTTCAGAAATTAAAAAATAAATAAATATAAACCATGGAAGACTCACTATCTTTAATTTATTGTTCAAACCAACTAAGAAATCGTCATGACCATGAGCGGGCGCTGTATGAACTAAACCTGTACCTTTAGCAGCCGTGGCATGAGGTGATGGTAAAAATGGTAGTACATCGTCTTTATAGATTGGATGTGAATACATGGCGCCCTCTAACATATTTCCTAAACAAGAAAACACGGAATCGAATTATTTAAAATTACATGAATCGTTCGTTACCTGTAAAGGATTTTATTCTTTTAAAGTTGCAATTCAAGACACTCGACAAGTTGCTTAATGATTTTGTGGCGACGATATACATGTCGGAATCCTGCGAATTATCTCTGCTGATTACAGAATAATATAGAGAATCGTTGTAACACACGGCCTGGTTGGCTGGTATAGTCCAAGGGGTCGTCGTCCAGATTATAGCATACACACTTTTAACAATAATTTGGATTTTCAGTAAACAATATTCAACAAATCTCACCTTAAAGTTACCGTTTTCCTTTAAGAAACCCTATCTTTGGCACATGTTTAACTTGGAGTCTTATGTAAACACTGGGACTCATATGGTTATCATTATATTCTAGTTCACCTTCCGCCAAAGCTGTTCTGGAATAAAAATATGGCACTTAAACCCTTATATAAACATAAATACTTTCCATTAAGTCTTACTTGGTAGATGGAGACCAGTAAACTGGCTTGAAGTCTCTAAATATAAGTTTTTTCTTATACATTTTTAAAAACTGCCTAAACTGAGTTTTGACATAGTCTGCACTATACGTTGCATAACATTGCTTCCAGTCTGCCATAATACCCCAGGACCTGAATACCTCCTTTTGTTCCGCTATGGTTTGATGAGCAAAATTCCTCGCTAAAGGACAATGAAGTATCTCATTATGCTCTTATTTTTTATTTAAAAACTAACCTTTAGCTCTTATTTCTATAGGGTCCATCCCACTTGAGTCAGAAATTGCTTTCAATTCAATTGGTAAGCCATGACAATCCCATCCCGGGATATAATGTACTTTATTTCCATTTAATACATGGTATCTTAAAATTGTGTCTTTCAATATCTACAAGCGACGTATTATTATATATAATTGACATCAACGTACCAAATAATTTACTTTATTGATTGCATGACCCATATGTGGTTTTCCATTTGCATACGGGGGTCCATCGTGTAAAACAAATTCTGGTTCATACAAATGACTCCTTTGCCAAGAATACAAATTATCAAACTCCGCGGCCTAAAATAGTGTCCAATCATTTAAAACGTCGGTAGCAATTTTGTTACACTTACATCGTAAATGTACTGGTCTCTTTCCACTAATTTTTGCCCTTCTAACCTTAAAGGAAATTTGGTTTTCGGTAATAATACTGTGCTACTGTATAATTTATTTTTAGCGCTTTTCGTACAATAATACACTCTATTTGTTGTATTTACTTGCTGTATGAATTTTAAAATCATTTTTATACGGTGACCCAACACTTCAAATTTTCAACTGAATAAGTGAGTAAAGTGAGGTTAGGGAGTCACTGCAGGACAAAAACCAAATTAAATTAAAACTGATTTATTTAATAAATATAGTTCTGTTAATTAAATTGTCAAGACTCTTGAGTCACAGTATAATACAAATCATTCTTAATGACTTCTTCGTTACAGCTTATTTTGCACTGGTATAATAGCAGAGGTTTCAACAACATTATATGACTCTCAAATATATATTAATACACTTTGTAATATAAAAATAAATAATAATATATAACTTAAATACAAAATTACATGGAATGATTATTCAAATTTTATATTGCGAATGCTCCTCGTGTGTTTTCTAGATACGTTTCTCATCACTTGTTCTACTTCTTCAAGAAAGCTGGCGGAATTGTGGATAGTCGTCCCACCCAATAAGATATTAAAACTTGGATAGTTTTTATTGAATGAGTGCACTGTTAAAGATTCTTCATATGTGGCACCTCCAATTATAAAAATAATAATCTCTTGGGGCCGACTGCTACTAAAATGATTTCCGATAAAAGGATAAAGTTGATCTTTTAATCGGCCTTTGACAAGGTCTTCTAATGTTTCATGGAGCAAAGGTTTATGCTGTGTGTAAACATTGTCTACACCACTTAATCCTTTGATGAATCTTTTTGTTATTTTAACGGCATTTTCCACGTTAAACAAATCACTTTGCCGTGCATGAGAGCCGGCGTATTCTAAGATATTTACAATATTTCTTAGTAGACGATCCGAAGTTGCTCGTTTCTTCAACAGTTCTATCAGACCAGTTAAATCATTGTTGCTGTGGTTCTGGTATCTGAGGGCATACAACATGACCAGTTTGGCTGCATCAGTACTTCGTACTTTATCGTTATTTAACAGTTTTTTTATGCTCTGTAAATGAGAGGAATGATCATTTTGTGAAGATATTTCTTGCTCTACTTCCGAAACGTCCAGTAACTGGTATTTATTTACCAGCGAACTCAATTCTCCAACAACTGTAACGTGCTTAGAAACATTACCGGATAATTTTTTAAATTGTGGGTAAGCTTCTACGAAATTCTTCATGTCAGCAATGGATTCTATTTTCTGGTGGCTTTTAGCTTTTGCTTGGAATTGATCCATGAGCTGCTTAATATTTGTTCCAATCTCTCCATAATTCATAAATATATTTTTGGCATAGAAGGTATCCTGCTCAGCTGAGAGCACGACTTCAGACAATTCTTTAGAAACACCGGGAACATTGGATAAATTCACTCTATTATTGTTAATGGTTAATAATTCATGCACCATTGCCTGATACGTCCACTGATTTAACAGTGGCGTAATGGGATCATCTTTGCGATCTAGTATTAAAAGTAATGGTGGCGTGTTTTGACCAAAAGCAAATAATGATGATTCTTTACTCATGATTTCGTCAATTCTTGTACCTAAATCTTTACATAATTTTGAATTAGCTTGGTAACGAATAGCTGGACTTTTTTTGAGGGACAATAACATAGAAATTATTCCTTGTACTGTCCTTTGTAAAGCTCCTGGATTCCAATTCAATGAGAACATACACGTAGGTAGGCCTATAGAAAACAGATGTGGATTAACGGCTAGGTAATCCATATACAATTCCTGAACTTCTTTAACGACCTCTTGCTCATCGTGTTCAGCTAAAATTTTTATATCCGCTTTCGCTATTATATTACTGAAGTAAATGTAATATGCGCCATACTTAGGGCTTCTCAGTTCGGTACAAAGAGATTCGATGTTTTGCTGCGTCGGTCGCAGAAATACTAAACATTTTAGGTATCTTAAACCAGAAGAATTGGAATAATTTGGAGAATCTATTCTTTCTAATAAAAATACTTCTTTCTGTTGAATTTCTGATTGGCCGTACACCATACTGATAACACTTGTCGTTTCCTTATCCATCAATAACACTTTCATCCCTGGCTCACTCTCTTCAGTCATTTTGACGACGTAGGCTTTGATTGCCGCTATTACGTTCATTTTGGTGGTGGTATTTAGAAATGGTGCATGGAGAGAAATTTGTATTTGCCAAATCTCAAGTTATCTTCGTTTTGGTGATAAAAATCAATGATAATTCACCCATAACCTACAAATTTGACATTTACATAACACAGTATAAGAGGGTACATTTGAACTATTTATGCTACAACATTAAAATCGTCTTCTTCTTTTAGGGTTTGCCATTTTTGTTCTCTGGTTGAATCTGTCAAAATCTAGTTCCTGCTCTTTTTAATTTATGGACCTACCTACGAGCAAAGAGATTTTGCTCGTAGGGACCTACCAAGAAGACTAGAGAACTAGTCTTCTTGGGACCTACCATAAAATACCTAGATGTGTTCAGCGAATGATTTACTCATTCACAAAACAGTTTTAATTATCTTTAACTTTCTTAATGTTGAAGGTACTATATGTAAACTTTATTTTTCTACGTATCATTATAGACGTTTTGGTTGACAAGAAAAAATGCAATAAAACTGAATATTTTTTTATTGGAAAGATAATAAAATATAACTCTTGCATAAATTGTATAATCTTACGTAAAGCATAATACATGTTTCTAAACGACTTCTTCATGATGGTAATTGAGAAACTTCGTACAAATACGCGCCCAGGAGTTTTGTCTGAAACAAAAACTTATGTTACATTCCTTTATTAACAACAGCATTAAGTACATACGCCTTCAATATAGTTTCTAATATTAATTTTCTCATTTTGAGAGTGTGCACCGTCATCGCCTGCTCCAACAGGAAGTAGAATGACGTTCTTGCCGGTAACTTCCTGGAAAACCAGTGTTACTGGAATAGAACCTCCTTCTCTGGTTAAATCAGGTTCAACATTGTAGACGTATTTTGTTGCTTTTATGCCGGCTGAATAATGGGGATGGAATGGGTCCTCCACCCAAGGAGCGCCACCGTGAGTCATATAAACCTAATAATATGAAAGTACATCAGACAAGAATACCAATCGCATACTTAGAAATATTGTTTTTAGAAATTATCTTTGCCTTTTACATCTACATATATCATATTTATTGTACACAAATTGCTTCTCGTGATAGAATAAATTCTAATACCCTGTACGTTATTATATAGAATGTTTTTTTCAACGTTATAATTTAATGTTTCTTAAAATAATTAAATAATTCCGCTATATAAATATGAAGTATTAATTATGGTCCTGTGATCCTATTTACAAAAAAAAGAGGCAAAATTAGATAACTTTTACAAGGTGTTATGCATAGGAGGTAGAATATTCTATATATAAAAAAATATAGCTTATAACAGTGAACAAACATTTTGGGTTTCAATGAACAGAGATAATGCTAAAAAATGGAATTTAATGGAAATAGAAAAAATCTTGCATAAAAATATGAAAATTAACTTCAATAAGGGACAATACCAATTGTTGTCTACAAATTAAATTATTTTGAACATAAAATATTATTTTATTATTTAAGGAATTCCACAAAATCTGCAAATTTTACGTTAATACATTTTTATAATGTATTAATTATACCTATAATTAGGTGATTTACACATTTTTTCGCTCTCATAAATGGTAAAGTTAGATACCCACTTTTTATAACACTCTAAACACAAAACCTGTTTGGTTAGGTCCAAACTATCAACTCAAAATAATGCCAGTTATACTTCTGTAAGACATCCTGTATACATTTTTTTTTGCAAAAAATATAACATTTAAAACAAAATGAAAAATTAAATATGTAATCAAAGTCAGTGACTAAATGTTATATTATTTAGCGATTTCTCTTCAAATAAATTGTCATTATATCAACTTTAGTTTTTTACATTTCTCTTCTTTTTTTTTTCACAATGAACATTGATAAGCATTATTGTCAACAAAACTGATAACAGAAATGCAAATAAATCCCATAATGCATGAAATTTATGATAAGAATGTACAGTGAAACAATCGTTTTACTGAAATTGAAAACAATTTAACATCTGTGCTTCGGTTAATAAAAATCCTATTCCATAACATGATATGTTTATTACAATTTAATACTATACAGATTATATTCCACAGCAAAGCCACTATCTAGTTGATGTTTTTAAACTGTATATAATACCATTTCCAATAAAAGATAATAATTGAGATAACAAATTAATAAAAGTGTAAACAAGCCACCGAATGAAATCTCCTAGACTTTATAAATAAAATGAATGTACACTGAATCAACTTCAATATTTATTCACTCTACTTATTAAGTGTTTTAACACACTTTTCAGATAAATGTACTTATTTTCGATGTATAGAAGACTGTAAATACACACAGCATACATAAGAAAAAAGGCAATACTCACCTTCATTTTATTGGGGCTGCCATGGTCTTTGAATTTTTTCTCCACATAATCTATGACATACCTCTCGATCTGCGCCGGTTGTTGATTTGGCACGATCCTAATAGAGAATTTTCCAATAACCTTCCTGGGAATGACGGTTTTCTGTCCCGGCTCACTGAAAGCGCCCTCGATACCGTGGAGAGACAGAGAAGGAAGCCTCCAACGGTGCATAAGAAGGTCTTCCTTCTTCTCCTTGTGCATAAGGAGTTTAGTGCCAACGTCTGCACGGTATTCGTCGACGTTGAAATGAATTTTGCCATACAATTCTTTTTCTTTATCTGTAAGCGGAGCTACCTCGTTGTTGAGTCCGGTGATGAGGATCTTACCATCCTTGTCGACGAGGGTGTTGAGTAAGTAAACCAAATCAGTCATTGCCTCATGACTGAAAAGCAGAAAATTCCAGTATCGATTTGGAAAACAACTGTTATATCAATGCCATCATCCTAATTGTCAATAGCAGTTCACACATTTTTGTTAGGAAAAATCAACTGCTTTTTCCTTTCTAAAGGTGCTATCAATGTCTATCAAAGTTATGTGTATTGATCTGATAAATTAAAATATTCGTTTAACTGACATATTCCTGTTCAATAATTTTGTTGTTTTCAACAATTATGAGATTATGAGCGCGTTATGTGGGAAATGCGACTGGTGCCTGACTGTCATGACTTTGGTTCCATTCCAACGGCGGCACTGGCAATGTCGGTGGGAATGGGCGTTTTTTCAATGTGTATCCTCCACCCAGACAGCTTGGGCCCAGATTTGGGGATTATTTAATTTGTGGTGTGTTTTATGTTTAATTCAATAATAGTTGAAATTTTTCTTAGGATACTCCATACAAAAATAAAAATTAATTCCTCTAAAAATATCACAAAGTAGTTTACAGACACTAATTGTTTTGTTTCTTACTTATTTGCTTGTAGAATAATAGATGAGACCCAATTAAAATCAGATTCCATATATTTCTATTGTGCGCCAGCTGTATTTTTTAAAACTTATATAATTTATTTCTTTGGTTTTCAATATGATGTAATAAAAGATCTATAATTAAACTTTCGTACCTCATACATAATTTTAAGCTTTTCCTCCCCTTCAACAACAATTCACAATATGTTGTTAAATATGTATCAGGAAAAATCAAAATAAATGTTTTTCTTTCTAAGGTTGCATCTTGCAATTTATTTCATCAAGATGTACCTGTGTATTGCGCAGATAAATTAAAATATTTATTTAATAAAGACTGTTGCTTTTATATATTATATCTTCGATAGGGAAGAAATAGAAAATATTTTATTGTCTTAAAATAAATCATAATAATATTAATACATATAATTTATATCTAGCATGTAAATAGATTACCAACTATACAGAATTACAAAAAATCTATTACTTATATAATGATATTTCTATCATGTATCTAAATATATAAACATTACATCGCTGTGTACCAGATATGATTCTAGCTATGAGAAAAAAGTAAAACGGATATCATGGCATCTCTTGAATATCTGCTGCTCACACAATAGATCAATGAAATATCAATAGCACTGTTTATCCACCTATTATATTTATAAAAGTAATTTACAGATACCCAGTTGATTTACAACCTAACAATTTGTATTAATAATAATGGGAAAAGTACCACGATGTCATGTATTATAGTGTTGTTCCCAGATGTAATATATGCGTGTTTTATATATATGTCGGAGACAACCCTCTGTATAGGCCCATGCCACCCCGGTTATCGAGATAGGAATCCATGGAATGCAGATATAAACACGGTTACGAGAAGACGTAAACATTACCATAAATGGTCATGTCAAATATGTGACGGAGCTAGCGGTGGAAACCTATTTCTCCCGCGGGCAGAACAAAACCGAGTTGAGGGTCCCGTGTATGAATTCAGTGAGAAAAGACTCGAGATAGCGAGACGAGGTATCACGGGACTATTGGTGGCGGACTGCTTAGCTCCTTTCGTGCAATTTAATTATCGTTTTAATGATCTGACATTTTAGTTTTAATATTTACTAACTATTGATTTCGTTTGTTTTGTTTAGTGACTTTTATATTATTTCATCGTTATTGTTTTATTAATTATTAAGTGTAATAAAGTGTGTGAAAATGCGACCAAAGTCCAGTAAATCTGTCCCAAAGCAGATTCTTTCCTGCTCGCCTCCGACATCAGAAGTGGGATCAGAACTATTACCACAATCGTCAAATAATGAAGAAGCTTCGGAAAATGGCTCCGAAAATGTAATTCGAGAAATCCAACGATTGAGGCAAGAAATAAGAGATCAACCAGGACCTTCAGCGCGCCCATCTGCCTCTACCAACATGGGACAAATAAAACTACCAAAGTTCAATCCCGCAGACAAAAATATGAACGCAGAATCCTGGTGTGAATTTGTTGATGCCTGGGTGGAATCTTTTCAACCCAGCCATATAGAAATTGCATTGACAATTTCCGGTGCTCTAGAAGGTGAAGCCGCAAATTAGTTAATATCAGCCAAACCAATGAAGAAAACCTGGGAATTACTTCGTGCCGAATTCTTGGCTGTATTTCAACGAAGAGTAAGCCCAATTGAACAGTTAGCTGAATCTGTACTAGGACGAACCGATATAGCCCCGAAGATGCCACAATGGAAGACCTGTTACACAGCATGCAAACTGCTTTGACTCTTATTCGAGAACGAGAAAGCGACGAGGCCCTAGCTGTCCTAATAGGCTGCTTCCAACCGATTTCCCTATGCCAGACGAAGATTTCAAACTGACTTGCCTAAGGATATTCGCACCTTTTGCACCATGATGGAGGGGAAATTCATCAAACGTCCGGCGCTATATCCTACTGGTCAACATACTAGTTCGAAGCGCTCAAATCAGTCATCCTCACATTCTGGAAGAAGTGTAGCGTCCTTTTCTGGCCGATGTCACAACTGTTACCGACTTGGACATAAAGCGCACAGCTGTCGCCAATCCAAACACGCAACTTCAACAAGTAGTGTGAATCGACACCACCAGGACAGGGAATCAAAATCCGTTAGCTGTTTCACTTGTGGGGAAGCTGGTCATATCTCACCAAATTGTCCCAAGAAGGATCGCTCTCGGAGACCAAGCGGAGAACGCCGAATAAGTGAGAGAGGGGTGAATATTTGCGAAGTTGCCGCCTTGCCTGAAGGAAAGCTACTTTTAAAAACTGGTGAGACGTTTCCATTTTTATTCGATACAGACTCT
The DNA here is from genome assembly GCA_037954035.1 of Rosalia funebris. Classification (NCBI taxonomy): domain Eukaryota; kingdom Metazoa; phylum Arthropoda; class Insecta; order Coleoptera; family Cerambycidae; genus Rosalia; species Rosalia funebris. The sequence continues at coordinate 43,023,603 of JAZFAV010000015.1, forward strand.
GACTGTTCTCTGGTCCGTAAAAGTATTGCATGCCACTTCGATGGCAAAATATTCAATAATTTAGTTTCCTTAAAGGGGATTGCTAGTGGCTCTTCCTTGTGTTCAACACAAATTTTAACGCTGGTAGAAATTCAGAATTTACATGTTGAAATTTTGTTTCATGTAGTCTCAGATGAAATTATTTCAAAGAGCATTATAATTGGCAGAGATTTAATAGCACAAAATGTTGACGTGCACTTTGGCCCATCTGGTTTAATTATAAAACGTGCAATCAATGTATTACTTTGTGACCAAACACCGGTGAATTTTTCAAGGGTTAATACTGATGTGTCAGATATAGAAAAACAAAACCTTTTCGCTTTGTTACTAAAATACAGTAAATATTTTGTCAATGGCGTCCCTTCAGAACGAGTCACCACAGGAGCTTTAAAAATACGTTTAAAAAAATTCTAATAAATTTGTTCAACGTAGGCCAATCATTTTTTATCCTAATTTGTCAATCGAATTACACACCGATGCTAGTTCAGACGCTTACGGAGCAATATTATTCCAAAAGAAGGACTCTAAACTTCACGTTGTTGCATATTTTAGCAGACGAACCACTAAAGCTGAATCTCGTTATCATTCTTATGAACTCGAAACATTGGCAGTGGTACAATCAATACGATTTTTTCGCCATTTTTTATATGCCAAACACTTTACAGTAGTAACAGATTGCAATTCCCTAAAAGCTTCTCGGACAAAAAAAAGATTTAACACCACGAGTTCATCGCTGGTGGGCATTTTTACAATCGTTTGACTTTGATTTAATTTACCGAGAAGGCAAACGATGAAACACGCCGATTATTTGTCAAGAAACCCTACACCGCCACTTGAAAAGGGGAATGTAAACACAGATGCACCAGGTTCCGTGCAGGTAGTTGACCTATATACAGATGGGCTCTCGGTCGAACAAAAACGGGACAACGACCTTTTAAGCATCATCACAAAAATTAGGTCAAACGAACTTGATCCAGACCTAGCAAAAACCTATGACGTTCGTAATAATTTATTGTACCGTAAAATCGAGCGCCATCATAAAAGTTTATATTTACCAGTGGTACCTAAGTCAATGGCGTGGTCGGTAATAAATCACGTACACACTGACTTAAAACATTTGGGTTGGGATAAAACTCTCGATAAAATTTATGAGTTATATTGGTTCCCGAAAATGGCACGCACGGTTAGAAAATTTGTTGAAAATTGTATAATTTGTAAGTCTTCTAAAAATGCAAGTGGTGCAAAGCAAGTTCAAATGCATGCAATATCTAAAATACCCAGGCCCTGACATACAATACACTTAGATATTTCGGGCAAGCTCAGTGGCAAAAGTGATACCAAAGAATACGTATTCGTCATAATCGATGCTTTTTCAAAATTTGTGTTGTTGAGAAAAATAAAATCACTTACGTCAGGGACGGCTCTTGATTGTTTAAAAGAATCCACTTATCTGTTTGGAGCGCCTGCTCGAATTATTTGTGATCAGGGTAAATGTTTCACTAGCAGTGAATTTCGTGGGTTTTGTAAGTCCCATAATATTGATTTACACGTTATTGCACATAGTACAAGTCGTGCGAATGGTCAAGTAGAACGTGTTATGCAAACACTTAAGAACACTTTAACATCGATAGAGTCAGAAAGTAATGATCGATGGCAAGATTCTCTAGGAGAGGTACAATTAGCTTTAAACAGTACTAGACATAGGGTAACCGGTTTTAGTCCTGCCGAATTACTATTTGGAACCGAAATTCGCTCGCTTAATTTGCAGAAGATCATACATTGTGAGTTATTAAATTATGATAATGCAATCTCATTGAAAGATATCCGTGATCAAGCAGTTAAAAAATATTAAGGTGTCAGCACAAAAAGATACTTCCCGCTTTAACCTTGGAAAAGCTACTATTCAATCTTTTAAGGAAGGTGATTTTGTATTTAGTAAAAGTAACGAAAGAATGCTAACAAAACTAGAAAGAAAGTATAGAGGTCCATTTAAAATAATTAGAGTCCTAGAAAATGACAGATATGAAGTGGAGAGAGTTTCTCACAAAGGCAAAAGCCAACTGTTTAAGTTTGCCCATGATCAGTTGCAAAAAGTACCAGAAGGACAAGGTGAAGTTATCCTTGATCCCGAAGTTGAGAGCCAGACTGAGCCTGTGTCCGCTGATGATTAGGTAATTGATTTGTCCATTTTTACTGTGCATGTGAAGTAGTGAATGATTTCAAAGTATTGGGATAATTGAGTGAGAGGACATCGTTTGGTCGGTCCTCCACGGGATAACTGAGTGAGAAGACATCTTTTGGTCGGTCCTCCACGGGATAACTGAGTGAGAGGACATCTTTTGCTCGGTCCTCCACGGGATAACTGAGTGAGAGGACATCTTTTGGTCGGTCCTCCACAGGTAGTTGAGGTTGAGGAGACATCAGTTGGTCGGTCTCCCTGTTTTAGAGTGAACGAGTTAAGTTTGAGGAGACATCAGTTGGTCGGTCTCCCTATTTTGGAGTGAACGAGTTGAGTTTGAGGAGACATCAGTTGGTCGGTCTCCCTATCTTAGAATGAATGAGTTGAGTTTGAGAGGACATCAGTAGGTCGGTCCTCCACTCTCAAGCTGAACACCGGTATAGTCGTCATACTATACCAACTTACGTAGCTAGTCAGGGTGGACGAGCGATTTGAGGATGGTAATTTACTTGTTATGTTTCAGATTAAAACTGCAGTGCCCGAGGACGCGCACTATGTCAGTATGGCCGTGTCGGAGACAACCCTCTGTATAGGCCCATGCCACCCCGGTTATCGAGATAGGAATACATGGAATGCGGACATAAACACGGTTACGAGAAGACGTAAACATTACCATAAATGGTCATGTCGAATGTGTGACGGAGCTGGCGGTGGGAACCTATTTCTCCCGCGGGCAGAACAAAACCGAGTTGAGGGTCCCGTGTAGGAATTCAGTGAGAAAAGACTCGAGATAGCGAGACGAGGTATCACGGGACTATTGGTGGCGGACTGCTTAGCTCCTTTCGTGCAATTTAATTATCGTTTTAATGATCTGACATTTTAGTTTTAATATTTACTGACTATTGATTTCGTTTGTTTTGTTTAGTGACTTTTATATTTTTTTCATCGTTATTGTTTAATTAATTATTAAGTGTAATAAAGTGTGTGAAAATGCGACCAAAGTCCAGTAAATCTGCCCCAAAGCAGATTCTTTCCTGCTCGCCTCCGACATATATATATATATATATATATATATATATATATATATATATATATATATATATATATATATATATATATATATATATATACCACTTTAGTGGTAATTAAAAGAGCCATATATACAAAAAATAAATAAGTTATGCGTTATTAAAACACTACTTACACTGTACCGCCAAATACGCCACTATGTAAATCCTTAGAGGCGCACTCGACTTCAATATGGAAGTAGCAAACGCCCCTCAACCCATACGTTAAGCAAGGCTTGTCCGTACCCAACCAATAATTGTCGGAAATGCACACGTAGTCGATGCCAGCCAAAAATTTATCCTTCTCTTTCTTCAGCAATTCTTCCAGCCCTACACTTCCGCTCTCCTCCATACCCTCGAACACAAACTTTATATTTACTGGTACATCGACGTTTATTGCCTGGTAAGCCTCGATGGCGTGTAACCAGCCCAGCACAGGCCCCTTGTCGTCAGAGGAACCCCTTCCATACAATTTATCATTTTTCTCTGTTAAAACAAAAGGCTCAGAGTCCCAGCCGTCTTCGATGAGGGCTGGCTGAACGTCCAAATGTCCATAAACGAGCACAGTCTTCTTGTTAGGACTGTTTCCTAAAATACCGAACAATACTGGCGGTAGAGGAATTTTCGTTCCGTCCGGCAGGGTCTGAGTTCCTAATTCTTTTATTTCGGTTTGGATGCCGAGCCTTTTACATCTTTCTAAGGTCCATTCTACCATCTTACGCACTTGATCTCTCTTATGTGGCCAGGCTGACACCGACTGGATGGCAACGGCATCTCTCAGGGTTTCAATGTACCTGGCCTTATTTTCATCGATTTTCCTAAATTAGATGTTAAATATGATTATAATGGGAGTAAAAATGACAATTTTTGGGTAAACACATAATGCAAAATGTGAATGAAAAATTCCAGGATTAAGTTCGAATATAACAAATAAAAATGTAGCTTTCTTTTTCTGTGTTTTGTACGGTTCTGGAAACAAAGATAAAATTTTTAAATACAGTTTATGTGACAGAACTTTTACAAATTATAATAATGAATAAATATATGAAAAAATTACAATACTATGTTATGATAAATAAATACCAAATGTGCAGAATGTAGAATAATTATTAACAATTTGAAATTCAAATATATTCAAATTATATTCGTTAACTTAATTTTTTTTTTCAATTATTAAAAACTATTAACTTAGATTAAATAAGACAATTAATTATTAAAGAGGTCTATTCTTTTAATTACATTATCGCCCGATAGCAGAGAATTAATTGCCTCTAAAGAAATTTCTAACTAACGGATTAGAAGAGTAAAACTATACTGTTTTACCTGGAATATTTGTGGTAATACTACTTCCTTTTCTGACTTAGAATTTTCGCTACAAAATTCTTTACTACATATTTGAACGCATTTTGAATCCAAAAACACTTTTTAGAAAATTAAATGAAATCCTGTATTTTTTAAAGACGTTTTAAGACAGTTTATACAAAAATTAGCACCATATATTTTACTATTTGAAGGGATGTTAGATATTCTTTGAAGATGTATCTGTAAAAATTGCTGAATTAAACTAGATATTTCTTTAAACCAGGCACTATAGATGGTGCTATTTAAATGTAATAATTTTAAGTGAAATCTCACATGGTTTGGTGGAATAAACGAATGATTTAATTGTTTTGAAGAAATTTTATGGTCATACTAACTTTTTTTCCGATAAAGAACTAGGCTAAACTAAAGAATGTTAAAAAAATAATTTCCACCATCGTTCACTCTAGTTTTTACATTGTCGCCTAATAGTCAATAAATCCAATTTTAGAATACCAAATAAAGTTGCGGTAAATACTTAATATATACTTACTTAAATAACTTTTTTAGTGGCTCCGGAAGAGACATATTTATATGAAACTTGGTTACTCTCGATATAACGTCACCAGACTGCAAAAACAGAATGAAAATTTTTTGGAATGACGGCCTATTTAAATAGCCGCAGATAGCACCACATAACCTAATCTGCTGGAACGTGTCATTGACGTTATCTTATTTGTCAACAGATGCCAGCAGCAGCCTTGACGACAACGGAAGGAAATAAAATGCGAAAGTTAATCGAAATCAATTTTATCATAATTCAATTTTGTTATTGGAAATAATATATGTATTATCTGTGCTTTGTTCGATTATTAAAGCACCTTTATTATTGATGCGTTTGTTATCTGTATACCTCTAAAGGTTATTGATAGTATTTTAATATTTAGTTTGGGGTAAATCAAAATAGGTATATAAATTCTCGAACACAGATAATATTTACACGGTACCCTTTAAATGTAAGGACAAAAAAGATATTATGGTATTATTTAAAATAAACAAGATATCTACATATTAGATACAAAAATGTTTGACAACAGTGCCATCTGTTGAGTAGTAGAGATTTTAACTGATGAGGTGATACACAAGAACTCGAAAACTGAATAATCTATCTAATATAATAAAATACGTTTTTAAATATATTGTAGCTAGTATATATCATAATAAATAACATGTTTTTTATGCAGGATCGCTGATGAAGAACAAATCAGTGTATTTAACCCAAACCAAGATTTTATTACCCCTATTTTTGTTAATAATTCAAATTAAACAATCCCTTGATTTATATTTACAATGAATACATGAGTGATGATTTAAAAAGTAAATGATTATTCATTATTGAAGAATTGTCATTTTGAAAATGGGAGGAGGATGTTTCGAGGATGAACACCTTTAATTGGACATTAGTGGTCATAAATAATCCTCTTACGTAAGATGATTAGTAAGTAAGAGTAAGGTATATGAATTGTAGAAGTAAATAGAACGAAAATTTAAACTAAATCTCTTTATTCTTGATACCACAAAATAGAGAGGGTGCGTAAATTAATACAAGTCGATAAATTATGAAAGACACTAACAATATCATAACAACATTTGAAAGATTAAACTATGTTACTTTCCTATGTACATCGAGATGTTTATGAGTCATAAAGCACAAATTGAGTGAGCATCTAACACCCTGTATACATATCTGAGAGAATAGAAGAGAGAAAATTCACATTTATTCAGAATATTTAATAAAAAAAGTTTAATACAAAAATATTGTCAATAAATGTAATGTAATTTAGTCTTAAAATTTCTACTATCTAGTTGAATTTAAAAAATTCTAGTTTCTTTTCAGTCAGCGAAACCAGGAAATTACCGTTGTGGGTCTGGATGCCACGCAGATCGAGAACAGCGTCGTGAGCCGGCACGGAACATACTCTCTGACCTGTGTTAATACTCCACAGATAAACGCTTTTACTCGATTCGTGATGTGCGGCCACATATTCCTGTTTATCGGATAGGAAACACGACTTTGACAGTAATTTCTGCATTCCGCCACCCTGAAACGAGTGAATGACATTGCAGTTTATCTTGTCGTGGCTGGGCTTCTCCAGCGTACACAAAGTGTGCCGCGAGTACGAGATACGATTATTAGGTCGAGATGACACCAGCAGCTGTTTGGTTCCGCACTGGTATTTCATACTGACGAACGGCCCTTCTAATGACAACGCGTGTCGCACGTGGTCATTACCGGAGTTCTCGAAAACCCACAAAGAATTTAGCTTGCATGATATAACGCCTCCGTTTACTAAATCTGTACCTGGACTAGAAGGAATGGAGGCTACCGACACCACGGGCGACATGTCGCCGGGAACCGCTAACGTACACACCGGCTGATTCATAGTACGAACGTCGTACTTCACCACAGCTCCTGACTGTGTCCCAATGTATAAAACATACTGGTTGTCCGAATCCCAACAGCAAGACCACAGAGGCATCTGTTGGGACGTAGTGTACATTACACTGTTACTGATAGTGTCCACAACTTTAAACGATTTGTCCATGGACGCCGTGAGTACCCAGTTGTGGACAGGGTGGAAACTGATGTCGCGTATTTGTAAACTATGTAAGGGTATAAAAGCAAGGGGTTTATACTGTGAAATATTGACTTTCCTTATACCGTAACCAGAGAATAAACTGTTCGGAGAGCGCATCGAGACCATAATTAAATCTAGTTCACAGTTAGCGTCAAAAACACGGCATCCACTTTGTCTACAAATCTCCAATGATTTATCCATGTATAGCCTGACCACGTTGGTGTTATACGAGTTGAAACTGCTCGTAGATTGATTAACACGCAAATCAGGCCTATTACTCGTTAAATCCTGTATCTGTTTCTTTAGATGAGTTATTTCTTGAGTCAACATATGTTCTCGACATACCATCTTCGACATGTCCATTTGGATCTTATTTTTCTCCTCCACTGCGGTGTCCAACAGCTGTTTCATGACATCTAACTCTGTCGTGTCCACAGCAATCAACTTTTTTGCGTAAATATATCGTAAGTCACTCCTGTTCACACGTTTCTTACAGGTGGGGCACGATTTCTTCTGTTGAGACTCTAGCCACCTATTCACACATTTATAACCAAAAAGATGCCCGCATTTAAGGGCACATATTCTGTGATCTCCGGTATTTGTCCAATTGTCTAAACATATAGGGCATAGTCTACCGTCATCATCATCTTCACATAATGAGCGCTTCCGTGTCTCCTTACATTCGTTTTCCGCATTATCTGGATTTGTACACTGACTTTGGTTGCTCTCCTCAGGTAAATCTACAGGAGATGCAGCTCTACTACTTGCTACTGATATAGTAGGAGATATTCGGTCCATATCGCCGCTATTAGACTCTACGTCATTAGATTCTATTTGTACTATGGCATGCTGTTCTACTGGTATTTCTGGGCTAATGAAAGGGATGGGGCCTTCTACATGTAGGCCAACACTTGAAACAACGACTACATCGTATCTGTCGTTATTTATAGATACAACAGGGATGCCTTGCGCATTCATTATCTGAGATGATCTTGCCCTGCTTTCAGAAGGATCCACGTCCATAGCATTTTCGTCCGGAACTAAAATTTTACGTACTATCAGTCCTTTTCTAGGAATTAAAACATTGAAAAGAGACGGAATATTAAGGTTTCATGTACTGGATAAAAACAACTCATGTCAAGAATCTTAAGGATAACATACATTTTAATTTACTTACCGTAGCCTTCATTGGAAAACTCCATATATTAGTAAAATCGCAAGACTATTGTTTTGGATGAACTATTTTATCGTTGACATTTAACACATAACCTAACTTATTAAATTATTGTAAACAAAATCCCCAATCAATAACGTTCAGCTAACTTCACGTGCTTGCCATTGACATTTACCAGTGGCGTATCCAAATCTAAACAAACTTTTATAGTAGCATTCAAAAATATAATTAAAAAAATCACTTTTAATTAAAACTTTATTTTTTCTAAGTGTTTGGTTTAATAAATAATTCCTTAATATACAATAAAAACATTAATGTTCTTGATTGATTAATACAACTTATTGTTGTTATATATAGAACGTTAAATATTTCATAGGGCCCAAATTATTTCCTCTAATTTATTGTTAAATATTGCTTCCAAGCGTTTCAAATTTGAATTCGTATTATACAATCAATAAAAGGCACATTGCGATAAAAGCATCCAATCAAGTGGCACAATTTAAAAAATGTTATTGCTAAAACCAGAAATAAATGCAAACACTACTTATTTATTTAATTTTATAAGATGTATGTACAGTTCAATGATCATAAATTCGAATTAATTAAATAATTAAGTATATAAACAACAGTATATAAAATCAAGACTCCTCTTCATCAAAAATGAAACTAGTGAGGGAAAATTGAGTGTGTAGAGCGAAATCATGGGGTATTGTGGAATTGTTATTCAATTTACTAACTAAAAAGCTGTTCGGTTGCTCTTTCTAAATCCCAGTTGTATGAGGATAGGGCCACGCGGGCTTGGTGTTCTTCAATGCCCATATCCACAAGTCTTCTAATTTTGTCATCGCACTCACTATTTATATGGGGACCTAAGATAAAAATAGACTAACATTAGCAAATAAGATATTTAAAAAAATATGTTTGTTTTATCTTTCTTTTTTTCAGTTCTCATTTCTTAACACTTACTGTCTTTAATTATTTTATCTATAATTTTATTTATAAATCTATATCACAAGTGACATTTTTGACGTATTTTGAATTTTATGTTTAATAAACAATATTGAAATACAATAACACTTGCCTCCTGCATATGCATTTGTCCAATGCCTTGCTGTTAACTGAAACATTTCCAAATCTTCTTTGTACTGCCTTGCAACGACAGCGTCTTGAGGGTCATCGGGTTCTGCTGCTGATAAGAGGGCTTGAAGTGATAATAAAACCGTCCTTAATGTCATAGCAGCTGCCCTAAAACCACGATAGTAAACTACAGAACATGTTTAATTTTAACAGGTCCACATACCATTGGTCTTTCAATATATCTAAGCATATGGCACCTGTAACCGAAGATATATTAGGGTGCCATATTTTTGTTATAAATCGTACCTAAAAGAAATGTATATCAATATTAACCCACACACCACGGTCAGCATTGTAGTGTAAAATGACTTGACTGTTTTTTTACATTCTTATTTTATTACCATAATTCTGATCTGTTCTAAAGTATTCATTGAGATGAATTCATATTTCAAAATTTGGTGCTTGTTTCATAAGTCCTATATGTAACTGAGAACAAAACTGTTATTTTACACTGTCTAAAAATTATAACTAAATGTTTAATATTATTCCAGTATTCACATTTTGAAAATCCATCTAAAAGTATTTTAAAAAAACTTTGGTTTTGCTGATTTTTTCTTTAAGTTACATAGAAGTACCTAATTAAATATTTAGTTTTTGAAATAAGAACTTTTGTTTTTTACAATTATATAGTTGTTGATTTCTGTATAAAAAGAGAGCCATTTAATAAAACAAGTAAGGCAGTAGATTTATTTTAAACCCTATAAAGCCACAGAATAATTTATTTGTAAGAGTGTGGCTGATTTATCGTTTTAAGTTGATTGGTATTATGCGAATGTAAAAAGTAATGCAACGCTACTCAGTCTCAGATCAATACCCAGCAGTTGAGCATGAGTTACCTTCGGTGGATTAAAGGGGTAAGTCTCAGGTACTTTAATTTCTAATACAAAGTTTCCTCCTTCATACGGCGTGTCAGGTGGACCGGCTATCTCGCCTTTCAGTTCAGTATAGCTATCATTTAAGAGTTCAACCTTAATGGCGCATTTTGCCACCTAAAATACAATACAATTCATTAAAAACTTCAACACGCTTTTGTTTACTCTCATGTTACGAAATTACATGATCAGATAACCCCTGCACTAGAGCATAGCATATTTATAATCCTGCTAATAATAAGCTGCTGTGATTTCAATAAGTGTCAAAAACAAACATGAGCGAGGCAAACGGTGAGTATACTTTGAAAAAAAAATCTAATTATAAGCTGTGACATAAGCAAAAAAATTATTTTTTATGCGCCTCCTTACCTCTTCGCTTTTAATAACCTCTTTAAATTCGCGTTTTATTCTTTGAGCAGCTATATTAGCCATTTTTTCTATAGTTTGTTAAATTAACTGGGAAATACGTGAGTCAAATGTAAAACATAACAATTGTATTAGATCTCGGAAAGGAAATTATATGACTGATAAAATAAAACAATTTTTGTTGGATTCCTCACTTTAATTTGATACTGAAGTTAGTCGAAAAATGAAATGAATATGAAATGTCACTTTTCGAAACAGGGCCGGCAACTGTTATTTTCCACATTACATGGTTATTTTATTTTATTCTTACAACGAAATAAATTTTTAAAAGTTTATTTAACCCCTCAAATAACTTTGCCAGCTATCGTAATATTTACAGCGATCTCTCGGCAACGATAACGAATTCATTTAAAGAAAATGGGGATATTACGTTCGACCCGTTCGACAGTTTATCACATTGTTACGTTAGCCACTATCTTTTGATTGGTCGGCTGGTTTTGTAGTTATGCCAGGCTTATCTCAACCCGTAGTTGTGGAGAGTTTACTGCAGGCAGATCTTAAGAGCTCGAAACCGCAAGATTTAACACTGCAAAGTAGAATGCCGAACATAAAGGTTTTCAGTGGTACATCGCATCCTGATCTCGCCCAGAGGATCGTCGATCGTCTAGGAATCGATTTGGGAAAGGTGGTAACGAAGAAATTCAGCAATCTAGAGACATGGTAAGGAAATTTTGTTTTGTGTACAATCCTACGAACATTAATTGTATTGCGTACTGATCGTTATTTATTTGTTTAGATAGTTTAAAAACTGATCGTTTTTGTGTTAAGTCGCAATATGCGGTGTTATTACATTATTATTGATTTTCAGCGTGGAAATCGGCGAGTCGGTCCGCGGCGAAGATGTTTACATCGTGCAATCAGGAAGCGGCGAGGTAAACGATAACTTGATGGAACTTTTAATTATGATAAACGCGTGCAAAATAGCGTCAGCTAGCCGGGTGACAGCAGTCATACCTTGTTTCCCTTATGCCCGCCAAGACAAAAAGGACAAGGTAAGTGTAAGTTTTCTTGATAATTCCTGGCGACAACACTACCTGCTTGTAGTAAGGTAACCTCTAGCCTACCTGCCGACACGTGATTTCTTGTATAGATGTAGGCCAAACAGGGATTATAATCCATGGCTTCAAAAAGAGAAAAATTCTATGAATAATTGAAATTATATATTGTCTGTAAAGGATGCTATTTATTTATCACCTAATCAGTACATAACTTAATACATATTAAATTAACAACTATGAATGGAATTTACCTGCATATTTTCCATAAAGTGAAGTTGTTATAAGTTCTTTCTATTAAATTCTACTGCTTATTTTTATTATTTTATTTTTGTTATTTTTATGTTACCTTATTACGTTACGTTATTTTTTGTCATTCTTATGTTCTAAATACATTTTCAGTAAGTACATAGTTGTTTAATAATTATTTGAAATAACTACAATCTCAAAATTACAACTAGGTAGATGTATTGTGTAAGTAGATATTTTTTTTTAGCAGAATTGAAAGTTTCATTGGAAATTTCAATAGTCATAAATTTTCAGCATGTTATGTTTCTGACATGTTATATTGATAAAAATGTTGCATTATCAAAATACACTCCTACATTCTACCTATTTTATGTTAGTTAAGGTCACTGTTTAATCAATCGATTTAGCTGGGAATTATTCTAGAACGTATCGGGTGAAAAAGAGATCAATGTGGAAAGGTGGAAATCTATCGAGTGGAAATTCAGGGTAAACTATTTGAAACTTGCTGAATGTTGGGGTGCTTTATAATGGGTGTCTCGTCCCTCACCAGAAAAGTTTTTGTGTTGCTAGATTAACCATCATTTGTTGCATATGCCTTAAAAATATAAACGTCAACGGAGGATAGTGGAAATTCGTAATTGAAAAAAGTTGCATCGTTGTATTTTAGCGTTTTCTATGTTCCAGTAAAAGCCATGGGTCAATGCCAAGAAAGCGTATTAGGTGTAATTACGGAATAAATTGCTTAATATAATCAAAATAAATAATTTTTTACCATTTTTTTTTTAAATGTTTTATTATTCCCATTAATAACTTAGGAATAAAAATACCTTGGAGAAAATGTATTAGATAGGTACAACTTAAGTACAACAAACTTATTAAATAGGTAACAAAGTACTGTATGTACTTTTTTTTTGTAACAACTTCCATATATCAGTAACATATAAGGAAATCGAGAAAGGAACTACCAAACCGCCATGCGGTTATCAAAGTAGTTCCCGAATAGCAAAGCTATTACATAATCGCTATAGGAAACAACTACTCCTTGGGCTAAAGCCCCGCCAGGCATTGAATTATACCTAAAAGCAATCCTCGACCCGTTTTTCGTGTTTCTGCACGACTTATATGCTATTGATATAGATCGTATCGATAAAGATGTATACCCCACAAATTTCATAGTCAGTAACATATAAGTACTACTGACATAGATCATATCAATAAAGATGTATACCCCACAAATTTCATTTGCCATTTGTCCTGAATCGGCATACCGTGTACGGCACTGATGAGAACTAACAAGTTCGAAACAGCTGTATGTCCTTCGGTTCCGATCCGGGACAAATGTCGAATCCTACCTGTGGCGGGTTTTATTTTGTGAAACTTCCATATAATCTTGTATATGAGAGAAGTTGGCTTTTGACCATACACAGCTGATTCTAGAACTTATTTTTAAGTATAAGGCAATAGAAAGCAATGTAGATTTTCTGAGAATATAAATAAATGGTTCAATGGCTCGATTTTTTATAATAAATATCATACACTTATAAACATGAGCAATAATTAACATTAATTTCCAAGAACATCAATGAGTAATATACATATCCCTTCACCTAATAGTTATCACTAAAACTGAAATATTAAAAATTTTTCTGATTAAAAGGAATATAAAAAACAAATGTATAAACATGTACTTAAATATTAAATATTCCCTGATGTAAAAAATAAATTGGCGATTTTTTTTCTCGTTAAGTGTCAGCCATAACAATATATGTTTAAAAAATGCTAGATAAATGTTTTTTTGCAATGTATTGTAATAATTTTTAAAATGTATTATTCAGACCAAAGCCAGTATTAAAAAATATTTTTCTAGAGTCTATTGCGGTTATAAACAAACCAAATTAAAGAGTATAAACGAACCCAAAGCTTTATTAATATGGTCAGGTGAGCACCGTATGATGTACTAAAAAAATCCTGTAGAAAATTAATAAAATGATCAATTATTATTATTTGTATGTTGCTTGATATTATTGATATTAAGTTAATCTATATATCCATATATTTTGTCTACCATGTTCAGAAACACGAAAAATATGTTATTTCTGTCATGTTATTTCTGTTATAAATGGAAAAGTCATATTAAAAAACACGTTAGATGATGTTATAGTCCTGTCTAGTATGATAAAAACAATTTCAACTCCCCTAAGAAGTTTAAATTTAACATACTTAAGGATAATATAAATTATATTCCATAATCTAGGAATACTCTGTATATACATAATATATGTAGTGTTTCTAATTAAAATTAAATTTACCAATTATGCGTAAGGTTGTACAAATACTGGGTATATAATCTTTAAACAATATAGTTAAGTAACATATATTTCAAAAAAACATCATCCGAGACATTCACTTAATTTTATCTCTTTTAATTCCCGTAAATATTTATATTAAAATAAAATAAAATAAACAATTTTAAAACCTTAAAACGGACTTTTCCGCTCGTAGAACATCTCTATCTCGAAATTGAGTGGCCGAGAAAAAGTAAATCAACACATAAATCCACCTATCCACCTCAAAATCAATAGATGGTGGGGTGTGTCCTAGACGTCCCTAATCAGAATCAGTCGAAACCCGATCGATCCGACACGATTTAATTGAGTGAGCGTGCTAACAAAAAAAATTTCTCAAATAGTCCACCATTGTATTTTCTCATGGCCCATGTACATGGTAGAATGTGTTCTATCCACCTCAAAATCAATAGGCGTCGTCTGGGAAACGTCCCCGATCAGAATCAGTCAAAACCCGATCGATTCGACACGATTTAGTTGAGTTATCGTGCAAACAAGAATAAATGACAACAACACACAGTAAAAATGTTTTAAACCCCATTTTTTTTGTTTTTAGGCCGAAAACGAAAAATAAACCCAAAAAAAATTTCAAGTTTTTTCATTTTTTCTTTACACGATTATAGTGGAGTGCGGAGAAGTAAAAATGCTGTTTTTGTTTTGAGATATTTGTGTCATTGAAATAAATTGGCAATAGATTATAAGTAGGTTTTTGCTTGTAAACAATTTATTTGTTTCTTACCAAACTAGTTTCTAAAATAGCATTTATTATTATTAAGATTTAAAGTTTTTTTTTATTTCATGCACAAAAACACTGTTAAAAAAAAGCGAAAATGTTTTTTCTGATACCTATTAATAAAAAATTTTGAATTCAGAATCAAAAGAGGTCCATCCATCCACTGAACGGTCTATTCGCTCAGCAGTAATCGCTTGTCAAAATCAACCAGCCTTATTTCAGTTGTATTGATATACATTTTGTATATCAATACAAATAATAATTAGAGCGCATTATTATAAAATTATAGGCATTAAAAACAGATTTTAAATAAACGAATTAATTGATATAAATTAAAAAGAGAAACAAAAACATTTTATATAACATAATTTTCAATACTAAGAGATGTTTATCAATATATTTTAATTATTGCAACATTGTAAAGATTTATTATTCATGTGTATTATAAATATTATTTATAATGAAATGTTATTTTCACAAATAAAATAAGACATTGACGTCCATGAGACGTACGTGTTTTTGTTGCTCTATTTATAAATCCTATTCTATGCATGTGTAAAAAAGTTTCAAATTAACTGCAGTATTTGTTTATTTTATATATAATAATAGATCCTTAATTATAATAATCATTTTTGCATAAATTTTATTACATATATCGGGGAATAGAAAAAATATTGTCTGCTAGGTGGAATTAAGCTTTAAAATAATTAATTATGATTCATGAACGGTATCCGACGTGCTTTTTACCTGGGGCGAGTACGTTAAACCAAGAAATGCCACCAAGTTACCACACAATACAGCCACGTGGTTCGTTCCAAATTTCTACTTGTCGGACTTACACCTACGCAAGCCCATAATCTAATGCAATTACATAGATCGGGTGACATAACCATTATTATTATGAAGTAGACGTCGACTCGTTCTTCATAGTTAGCGCAGTACTTTTTATTGAACCGGAATTTGATCAAAATCATACACCCGTCTTTGCCTTTGCATTTATTCGAGAATAAGACCATCAAAATATTTGCATTTCGATGCAAAGTGCCAGGCTTCACTATCTTTTCTTCATTAAAAAACATGACATGACGTTAGTTAATTTTACTAAGTTCTAAGACAGTTATAAAAATATGTTATTTTTTCGAGCACAATTTAGGTGTTTCTCTTCTATATATAACCTTGTTTACGTTTTTTATTTTCTTAGATTAATTAGTATATTATTATTATTATTACTATATTGCCTCATTTCATTTTGATAACGGAAAATCCCCTTTGATCTAACAATAATTTGGACTCTAGTAGCTGAATACAAAATCCGTGTTAAAAACTGCACAATATTGTCAATGTTTTCATGAATTTTTATTGGCAATCCAACAAGTGTTGAAATTGTTTATTGATAATTTTAAAAGATTCCTCGTGCCATTTGACCTCTTATCAGTTAGCCAGTGTGGCAATCAACGTCGTGGTAATGATTAATTCCACAGACAAAATTTTGTAATATAACTTTATAATAAACGAAGTAAAATATTGTTCTTTTTAAATATCATAAACTTTATACTGTTTAAGTTGTGTGTTATTTAACGTTTCTACAACTTTATTTAATATCAGAATTACCCGGAGCTTGCGACAAAAAATTATTAAACTTCGACATTATATGTATACTCCTGGACAAAATTAATACATCAGCGGATCTTTTCATTATTTCTTATAATTCTTAGAAGTTTTAAACCCTTAAAACGTTTTATGTAGATGGCCTAGGATATCGTCTGTTACTACCGATAAATAATTGCAGTTGTTTGACAGTTGAAATCATTTAATTATAATATCATGTAGGTACGCGATAAAAGTAATAATAATAAGTAAAAGTAATAATAATGTGCAGTTTCACTTATGCTTTAATTTTGTTCAGGAGTTTATTTAAACTATCCGTTATCGTCTCCATATTCCGTTGTTTTTTTTTTTTTGTTTTCAATAAGATGTTAATCGTGTAAAACTACATTTTTCTTTTTTTTTTTTATCGATTTCTTGTCCCTGGTAATAACGAAGTCTGGACGACGTCCTGTATAATAGGCTAAATAAAATTCATAAACTTCCATTAATATACTATGTAAAATTCATAGGAGCTATATAGTCGTAAAATAATACTGTAACACATGTTCTGGTAAAAATTATGTCTCAAACGTAATAATGGCAAAAATGAAGTAATAGTAAACATGAGGTGTTTTTATTTTATTAGTTTCTTTTACGACCATGAGCTCTATGCCGATTTCATCTTACACCAGACTAAAAGTAATTCGCGTTTGGCCGTATTTAATATGCTTGGCTTGCTAGAATTGCAGTAATTTTTTTTACTGTGGCACAGAAAACAAAGTTGGCACGGCAAATTTCAGTATAGAATGGAGATAATTAAGAACGTGAAATCTTTTTTTTTTTTATTTTACTATCAAATGTATATACCGGGTGGACTGAAACGTGCACTTTATTTCTGGTAATTATATACTTGTTGGGTGTTATAACACTCAAATCTTTAAGAAATTTCACAATTTGCACGTACATCTTTACCCGCAGGTGTGTTTATGACCCGAAGGAGTTATTTGTCCTATTTTAATCCTATATTTTCACGCGAATAATGGAGAAGGAGCATATCAATCTCCTTAAGCTAACAAAACATCATCTAGACTTTGGCTACTACGGATATATTATTTCTGTGTCTAATTGATGTGTAAATCAGTTAGTTCTCTTCTTTCTTAAAGAACCAAACCATAGAGCACAGAGCTTCCAAGTACAGTATGTATATTTATGATAATATTACTCTACAAGGAATTACTTTTGGGAATAACTCGGACACGTTAGATTTTATTTTTAGTTGCTTATTTTTTTAAATCATAATTAATACATACAGGGTGATTCGTATAGGGGGTATGACGTCATCGATATATTTTTTTTAATTATAACCCACACTTTTTATTACGAAATATGAAAGAAAAGTGTACATTTTTTTACATCCGCTACAGTAATAATTACAGTAGCGTGCGTATAGGTTAGATACAAAAAAATAAGAAAAACGATAGCAACTTCAAAATCATTCATCTTTTATTTATTATAATAATATATTGCAATGGTTGATATGTTGTAAATTAATATATGCATAATATTAAACAGAAGAGAATGCCAGGCGTCGAAATATCAACATTCAAGATGGCGGATGTAATTGGAATATACAAGTAATAACCATAATATAAACAAAAATATTTTGCGTATTGAAAATAAGTTTTTGACCAAACAAAAACATAATCTAGTGTTAATGGTCGGTTTTCCTTTTTTTTATGCAATTATGTGACCCACTTTGTTGCTGCATGCTATCTCGGGTATTATCAGAGATAGAGAGACGGGTATGGGTAAAATTTTAAAGAATTTTATTTATATTCTCACTACTATTAAATTTTACCAAACTATTTTATAAATAATTGCAAAAAAACAGGATGATTCAACAATGCCTCATATCTCTTGAATATTCGGGATGTGACATTAAAAATTAACAGCCTACAGTTTTCTGATTATGTGATACATCATTGAAAGGAGAAAAAAATGCTATGGAATCGCAAAAAAAACAATATGGCGACTAAATGAAAAACAAAAGTGACTGCCATTTTATCAGATACAAAAGACTAGTTTTTTTTGTCAATACAGCTAATAGCGCCGTTAAAATGTACCTTAAGAATATACTTCGATAAAATATCGCCATATCTCCAATTAAAGAAATATTATGAGGCAAATGGGTAGGTAGATACATTTTTCGATTTCGATTCGGAATCGATTTCCGACTTATATGTTACTGACAGAGATCGTATCGATAAAGATGTATACGCCATAAAATTCATTCGGCATTTGTCCTGAATCGGCGTACCGTGTACGGCACTGATGAGAACTAACAAATTCGAAACAGCTGTATGTCGTTCGGTTCCGATCCGGGACAAATGTCGAATCCTACCTGTGGCGGGTTTTATTTTTTTAAACTGAAAGGATAAATAAAATTATTTAAAACCTCCCCCATTTAAACGTATTTCTACCATAAAACCAGAGATAGAGAGCATGCAGCTCCAAAGTGTGCCATACTGTATACCTCACTTTACAAAACCCTAAAAAACGTATCCAAATTTACATATTCATGAATTATCAAAAAATAATAGAAAAGGTAACTTTAATACCCTTATATCAGTGATTATTTCATTAATTACATCTTACTTCGTAAATTATTATTTGGTTAAGTATTCGGAACCATATATGTACTTTTCGCAATTATTCTATGATAATTCCTTGTCATTCTGCATAGTGCCTTCTTCTATATTATGAATCGACCCGTTAACTACCAATAGGTAAAAACTGCTCCTAATAAATAAAATAAATAAGTATTTGAAAGTGAAAATCTTATGCTTTCATTTCAAGTAAACTAAAATACGCCTTCAGACGTCGTTGTTTCTTAGTTTTCCCCTCACCAGTTCAGCATTTATTGTGTGGGGTGAGATCCTAGATGTAGCGCAATTAGAGCATTATGCAATGCATTCTTGATCTGCTTATTTGGTTTGTCTAACTTGACCTGTTCTGATGAGGAGAGAGTATCTGAAACATTGACGTCTAGTTTCTGTGGGGAAGTAGACAGTAATCTCTCCCCTACCAATTCTAGCCCTTTCTATCTGTCTGGGCTATGCTTATGGCTTTGTGTGTATTTCATTCATTATTATAGAAACATTTTAAATTTGCAAATGCATTGTAATATCTCTGTTTAGGTGGTAGTTAGGAATGGCGGCTGGTGGAATTTACATTTCTGCGTGGAACTAAATCAAATTTAACTTGTAAATGATCCTAATTGACACACTGGCCCTTTTAATTTAATGGTAGTTTTCTTTTCTAGATAACATATACATGAGCAAGGGACACATCGCAAGTAAAATTTGATGAGTTTCGTTTTGTTCATTTACAGCTTGCTTTTACATTTTTTTTGCTCGTATTTCATTGTTTACTTTGGATGCCATACTCATAGATTATCACTTTAAAATTCCATTAGCCGGTTGGTACGATATAATCCAGAACATCACGAAAGATACATTTAAACACACTGAGGTGTAGTTCATTAGCTGCAAGTGCTCTACCCAGCTTTTTTTTTTTCAAAGAGATTATGCATTTGTAGACTAGGTACCGCACATAATGGCAATTCATATATCTATAGCTAAGGTGTAAAATTGGCTATTTTTATAAAGGAACTGGATAGTATATGAATGATAAAATACTTGTCGTAATTAATATTGTTTTATTAGTATGTAAAATATTAAATAACTCCGTGGCAACCGAAATGCCGACGCGTAGACTTCAAAGAACATTTTTCATCGCACGGGACATCGCTCAGCGAAACTCATATATAAAATTCATGAATTCTTCTAGATCGTGACAATTTCCCGAATTTATCAGGCCTATTAACTCTGATGGCCACTCTGTAGCAATTTTATTTGCCGACAAGAGGGTACCCAACAAAAAACGAGAATTATATTATTTTCCAAATTTCCACTTGGGCCCACTTCCCAAATATTTTATCACTAAATATGTGTGTGTGCATTTCCAACATCAACGCAAACTGCAAAAAATATATATAATATAATTAATTTTGTGTAAAGAAATAACATTTAAAAAAAAGTTTTTATTTCAGTTAATTATAAATGTCAATTTTATTTAAATTGACATTAAGTTAATTTTGATTAAACTAATGTTTATTTTGTTTCCTTTAGAAGCATCAAAAAATTATTTTAATAATTGGAAGTTTTGAAAAGAAAAATATATCTATTAGAATAAATTCCTTTAATGTGAATGTTTCAAAAGATAGGTAATTAGTACATTTATTATATGCCCTTTATATATCTAATTTGAAGTGATAATTTAGTATTAAGGAATTTTCTTATTATTCGGGTTTTATGCCATTCTCAAAGAATAACAAACTTTTACTCTCTTTGAGAATGGAATAAAAGCCAAAACAATTGTTTGAAATATAGTTTGATATTTTTGTGAAACCTACCAAGTGTTTTCTTTCATTTACTAGTCAAAAATATTTCACCAAGTGCCCAGCCACCTCTCCATTTCTACAAGGAGTAACATATTTGAAAACTCGTGTATACTCTTAATTGCTGGGAAAAATCTCTTAAAACTGGGGTATACAGCGGGGTTTTAAAAAATATTTGCTGGGTTCTCCAACTACTAACAATAAACTATAATTACGAAAAAAAAAACTTCACAAGAAAGAAATAATTCAGTAAAATTCACATTGTTGTTATATATCATTGATTTTTACTTTTTAAAGTAATTCATACTTCTAACTTTTCAAAATAGGGATAATAATATTTAATAAATTTCGAAAAAATATTGACAATTGTTCCGATATTTTGTTTATTTTGTCAAACGAAACCATATTGATAATTGCCCCAGAGAGTGTTGCATTAGTAATATATTCTTCATTTTTTTATATGGACATCGAACTTATAATTAATATTGCTTGATATGACTAGTATCTGGCTGAAAAAAAGGGATACCTTAACTCTTAGTTTTATATGAAAAATCCATTTAGGCACTCCAGAAATTGGAAACTTATAAAAAAGTACACATATACCTGTTTTATATGAAGGTGCTATTTTTTATTTTGAAGAACTCAAGAAATTACGTTCTATCATAAACAAAAAATATGTATGTACCTGCTTTATTAAATGGGAATATCGAGGATAATGACATTCGGAGAACAAATAGGGATTATTTTGTTAAGTAATTGTTTTTTGTTTGTTAAGTTGCCTTTAACGACGAACCAAGATATACCTACATAAGATTTTGACCCGCTATTCTCATTATTGTTTTCTTTTATTTAATCATTTACTTTACTCGTATATAGAGAATCCATTACTTTGCTACCTAGACACTCGAGAAATGATGCACTATTATAAAAAAATACGCATATACCTGTTTTATTTAACGGAGATGTTGGGACTTGTCTTTAGCAATGTACCAGGATTATTCATTATATTTCGACCCGTTATTTTTATTACTGTTTCTTTTTATTCATTTATTTAATATTACATACAAAATTAATTATTTCGTTACTTTATAGTTTTATAAATCGAGCTGCTCACTCAGATACCTCGTCAATGGCGGCGCTGTATATGAGCAACTATACAGGGTGGACCAGGTTTTTCGTGACAAACCTAAATTGCTTTGTTTTTGATATACAAGGTGTTAAATTTTTTTTTTTTTTTCAGTTTATAATTTTTTTCTGTCACTTTTCGGGATGGCAAAATATTGATTTATTTTGCCACGCCTGGTTGGCGTTGGTTTTCATGACGACCTTTGGCAACTTTAACATATGACTTGTCCAGTAGTGTCAAAATGCCGTTTAGATTTTCAAATCGAAAAATAGCAGATATCCATTTTGTATATGGATTTGCTAATTGAATTTCAAGGGCAGCCGCTAAAGAATACAGAAGGAGATATCCGCAGAGAACACATCCTAGTCGTAATGTGTTCACAAGAGTTCACCAGCAATTAATACAGAAAGGTTTAGGAAATTTACATGGGGATCGAAAATTTCTCGACGGATATTAAGTGAGTTTGACAGAGATCCAACAACGGGTCCCCGTATTCTCCCCACCTGTAAATCCAATGTATTTCGTACTCTAAGACGAGATCTCAGGCATCCATTTCACCTACAACCTGTTCAAAGCTTACATCCAGGAGACGAAGAGAAAAGAATTACTTTTTGTCGCTGGGTCCTTCACTCAATTTAACTGAACAATTTTTGAAGTGAATACTTCTTTGGCGGCGTTATGATATTTGACGAGAATAGAGAGTTTATTGGAAAAAATGTAACGTTTCCCGATTTTGTTACACGAGAGAGAAAAAAGATATCAGTTTAGGCTATCCGCGTCTCCCTATTGTCGTGCATGCGCGCGTTATATATGTACGCGTCCAGACGCTATATATTAACAGCTGAAGCAGCACGCATGTGTACCGAATATTTATCATTGTGTATCTGTGTTCTGTGATTATTTGATAATATCCTTGAACCGTTTAACTTGTTAAAATCTAGAAGATATAATATATTTCATTCACCACTCCCTACTGGTTTACAGCCACACAGGTGCAAATGTACTTGGAAGAGGCGAAGACAAAATCCCTTTGATTCTCGGGGGAGATTTCAATGTAAATTTCGGATACAATGACTCTTTGACGTTGATTAACTTTCTTCGAGAAACATTTGGTCTGCTTATAAATAACAATCCCAAAGAATCAATAACAAAATCCGGAACAATAGATGCAATTTTTACACGTTATCTAGAAAATATCGAATTACGAACACATATTTCATATTTTAGTTATCACAAACCAATCATATCAGTATTACCAATTGAACCGCCAGCCGATGATAGTGTAGATAATGAATAAACCGAATATTTTTTACACAAATTTTATATTGTTATATTTCTTTTGAAATTATCCCTCTCCCTTTCTCTCTCTCTCTCTCTCTCTCTCTCTCTCTCTCTCTCTCTCTTTCTCTCTCTCTCTCTCTTTCTCTTTCTCTTTCAATCTCTCACTCTTAAAATCTCTCATTCTCTATTCTAAAGAAGTATTCACTTCTATCACGTGTACTGTGCTGCACATGATATTTTTTTATAACTGTTTTTGTTAATGTTTTCAATTATTGGTTATGTTAGTTTTAGTTATTAATTCTGAAAATAAAGATCGTTAATAGACTGTAAAAAAAATTAAACTTTAACAACCTTGTATATTGAAAACAAAGCAATTTAGGAAATTTGTTTATATGGATTTTTTTCATAAAAAAACGTTTCCTATCGACTGTCAAAGTTTGTCACGAAAAACCTGGTACACCCTGTATATAAGTTATAAATTATATTATATATATATATATATATATATATATATATATATATATATATATATATATATATATATATATATATATTCTTCTATACCATTCGGCATCTAAAAATTGCATAAGATAATCAAGAAAGGCATTTATACAGTTAAAATGATCTTCTAACCTGACGTAGTGTCGATTTTTCCATATTTCACTGTCAAGTTTTGCTCTAATGCCTTTCTATTCATTCTTGTAACACGTTTTGCACGCCATCTACTATTTGCAATGATTCATCCAAGGGCAATGAAGGATTTTGTAATTTGGCATCTATTTAGTTATTTCTGCATAATTACTATGTACTGGGGTAGGTCGGAACCTTTGGTGCGAGGATTACACTGACTTAGTTTTCCACAAAACACTGTATACTACACTCGATGGCGTTTCGCCAACAAAGTTGGCATCATCTGGAAGTGATTAAAACAGTTTTAATCGTCTCCAGATGATGTCAACATTGTTGGCGAAGCGCGCGTCAAGTATAGTGTATAATGTTTTGTTAAAACTAAGTCAGTGTTATAATTACTATGGATAATTTTTAAATCTGCTTCGACTCGAATATTTTGTAATTTTACCTGGCTTTCTCATGACAGCTCTCTTTAACTTTTTTTAAAGAATTTAAAAATTATAAAACGCTGTCTCTAACCATGTTTTGCGTCATTGCGTCATTAAGAATCGGCTATGAAAATTTTGAAATGCGAAAACACTATAATATGAAATTCGCGAGTGCGCTTAGAATATTCGAGAAAAAAACGCTTTGGTGTAGGTCATTAATGCGTCTACATCCGAATAACATTGTTTGTTTTACATATTTTTTTTCAAAAGCTGGTTTTTGTATAACCCTTAATATGTACTACATTTGATAGGAATTAATGTTTCTCGTAATTTAGGAAAGTGAATTAATAAATTAACCAATGCTTATTGATCTACATACAGTAATAAGTAATCTAGTAATAAGTTATCCAACTGTAGCTTATTAACCGTTTTAATACGAATAGTTATCATAAAACAAATGTAAAGGAATCATTACGCTTTATTGGTTAACTTTTGGAGGCTATTTTCATGCTAATAAAATTATTTGGCTATTTAGCGTTATTGGAACTAAGTAATACGTATACTATCGCATAGTTCACGAGAAACTAGCCAATTTTCCGCTTTATTCGAGAGCTCCTGCTAACGTCTGTCATTCCAATAGAGCCGGGCGCCCATCTCCGCCAAGCTGGTGGCCAACATGCTGTCCGTGGCCGGGGCAGATCACATCATCACGATGGACCTCCACGCCTCCCAGATCCAGGGCTTCTTCGACATTCCCGTAGACAACCTTTACGCGGAGCCCGCGGTCCTCAAGTGGATAAAAGAGAACATAGCCGAGTGGAGGAACAGCATCATAGTATCCCCCGACGCTGGCGGCGCCAAGAGGGTCACCTCCATAGCGGACAGGCTGAACGTGGAGTTCGCCTTGATCCACAAGGAGAGGAAGAAGGCCAACGAGGTCGCGTCCATGGTGCTGGTGGGCGACGTGAAGGATCGGGTAGCTATCTTGGTGGACGACATGGCGGATACGTGTGGTACGATATGTCACGCGGCGGAGAAGTTGATGGAGGCGGGAGCCACCAAAGTCTACGCCATTCTGACCCACGGGATCTTTTCGGGGCCTGCGATTTCTAGGATAAATAACGCTTGCTTCGAGGCTGTCGTCGTAACGAATACGATACCACAAGACGGCCATATGAAGGACTGCTCCAAAGTACAGGTAAGTGCTTGAAAAATAAAAAAAAATGATTGTTTACTAGACATATTTCCTTCAGGGAATATATGTATCGCCTGACTTCAATCATCTTTTTTATTTACACTACTGGAAAAAATTAAGGATACAAAAAAGTGTCCTAAATGTTTTAGTGATTTTTGAAACGCTGTATCTCAGTGAAAAATGATCGAATGGAGATTAAAAAAAAGAATTTTGAAGCTATACGTTTCTAGTTTTGAGATCTTTTGATAAAAAATGTTTGTGAGCTACAATTATCGTACAATCATAAGAAATAGCGCGCCATAACAATTTTCCAATTTTTGGTCCACTGACTGAAAATTTTTCTGTTTTCTATTTTTCTATTAGAAAATCCCCCTCAACGATACGCCACTGTACTAACTACCACAATTTTTTCAACAGATATCATAGTCCAAACGTTAAGTATTAATCAAGGTTACTTCTAAATAAATATTACATTTTCAACCCTTATTTTAGTTGATACTAAAACTGATAGGCTGAGAGTTTAAAATGGGTTTATTCACAGGATCAGATTTAATATTTATCTGTGAATTTACTGAATGTTGTGTAATTGTTAATAAATAATTACATACAAAATGCATATTTCTTTCAGTGTATTGATGTTTCTATGATGTTTGCGGAGGCTGTGAGGCGTACCCATAACGGAGAATCCGTGTCGTATCTCTTCTCAAATGTACCCTATTAATTGCAATTGTTATTAGTATTAGTTAACTAATCTTTTTTAATATACATAAGACATTTTATAATGCATGGATAAATTGTTGATTTAATATTGATTGTCGATTAAATTTTTTGTTTTAGATCGTATTGTTTAATTTATAGACTAAATTCTCCACTATTTTTTTAGCTGAACATTGTTGCTGTTGAAGTTTTGTTCAATGTACAATTATAGATATAGATA
Source organism: Rosalia funebris (assembly GCA_037954035.1). Taxonomy (NCBI): domain Eukaryota; kingdom Metazoa; phylum Arthropoda; class Insecta; order Coleoptera; family Cerambycidae; genus Rosalia; species Rosalia funebris. The sequence continues at coordinate 43,050,400 of JAZFAV010000015.1, forward strand.
ATTAGATATAGGTATATACAAGAGATTTTTAGTTATGCAAAAGCAATAAATGATTAGGAAATTTTTTAAACTTGGTGTTTTATTGGGTGAAGTACATCGAGCTATCCAAGAAGAAATTATCTTTGCGATTCGCAGATATTTGAAACAACTGAAACTAATTGAAATAATTTATATATTGTTGAATGTCTGTGAAGGTTATTTTATATGAGGTTGTGCGCAATTATTAAGCCTTGATTATTTCGAACACCCTGTATATATTTTTAATGGATCTTTTTTAGCCTATTGGTTTAGTCAAATAATGTTTAAACTTATTTAAAACATATGGCGAGGTTTTTTATTCAGGTAGGTAAATATTTAAATTAATTTCTCTTACGATTATTAAAGAAATTTTAACACTTATAAACTTAAGCCATATTTGGATTTGGGGTGTCATTTATTTTGCCTACTACCCAATCGCTTCATGAATGCATGGCTATCAAACGAGTATAAATAATGAATAATTTTTTTAATTTGTTTCCATTTGATCGTTTAATAAAATATTTAACTTTAATTTTTGTATTTTTCAGTAATCTTCATCTAATAAATTGAGTTTTATTGTATTTTTCTTGTGTAGTTTTTTAAGTATGTCCCTTTTTTGTTACTATTTTTTTTTGTGTTCTAATATAAATTTTCCCTTGTATAGAGTTTCTCTTATGGTATGCATTCATCTTAAACTAATCATCATCATGAGGTCATCAGTCCTAAGACTGGTTGGACGCTAACCTCCAGCTTCTCCTATCTTGTGCTAACCTACGCATTTTTCGCTAATTGTGCTACAACCTACATCCCTTACTATTTGCGAGCAGTAGTCTAATCTAGGCATACCTCTGCCTTTCTTCACTCCTATTTCTGCCTCCAAAATATCGCGGACTATTCCCCCATGTCTCAGCAAGTGGCCTACTATTCTATCTCTTCTCTTCTTTATGTTTTTCCACATACTTCTTTTTTCGCCGACTTTCTCCAATACTTCTTCGTTTCTAACCCTATCAGTCCATGGTATTTTCATCATTCTTCGGTAACACGACATCTCAAAAGCTTCTAATTTCTTCCTACTTGCTTCCCCTACCGTCCAGGTTTCTCAACCGTATAGTGCCGTGCTCCATATATATGTTTTCAAAAATCTCTTTCTTGTTTCTAAGTTTATTACCCCCGAGCATAAAAGTGATTTCTTTTTGTTAAAAGCTACTCGACCCTGCGCCATTCTTTGTTTTATGTCTTTATCGCTTCTTCCATCCCAATTTATTTTACTTCCTAAATAAGTGAAGTCTTTAACTTCCTCCAATCTTTCATTATTAATTTGTACTTTCGTTTTTGCTCTGCTCTCGCACCCTCTGAACTCCTTACTAGATGCTAATACTGCTATATCATCCGCGAATCTCAGCATTTTTAGTTTCTGTCCCTGTACTTTAATCCCGAAATCCACTTTATCTTTTACCACATTAATCGCCTCTTCGATGTACAGATTAAAAATTAGTGGTGATAGCGTCTTACTCCTTTCCTAATACCTGCTTCCCTTTTTTCCCCTTTTACTTCTATAACAGCAGTTTGCTCTTTGTATAGATTGTATACTACTCTCCTATCTCTATACTTCATTCGCGCGCTCTTTAGTATCTCGAACATTTTTTCCCATCTTACGTTATCAAAAGCTTTTTCTAAATCTACAAATCCTATATAAGCGTTCTTTCCTTTTTCTATTGTTTTCTCTAACATTACTGTTAGCGCTAGAATAGCTTCGCGAGTTCCCCTATTTCGCCTAAACCCGAATTGGTCTTCTAGTATTTCTTCCGCTCTATTTTCCATCCTCTTCTTCACTATTCTGGTTAAGATTTTTGACGCATGGGAGGTTAGGCTAATCGTTCTAAAGTTCTCGCATCTGTCGGCTCCTCTCTTTCTCGATATAGATAATGTTCCTCTTATAATCCTCCGGCATCTCGCCTGTTTCGTATATGATTACCAGTTCAAACATCCTATTTACTACTTTCTGTCCCGCACATTTCAAAATTTCCGCCTGTATTTTATCTGCACCCGGCGCTCTATTATTCTTTAGCCCCCTTAGTGCTATTTCAAATTCCTCTCTCAATATAGGTTTTCCTATATCTTCCCTATCGATGCTAGATTCTTCCTCTAATATCTCTCCTAATTCCCGACCCTCGTATAAATTTCCTCTTAAACTAATAACTAAGATAAATACAGATAAGCAAAAAAAATGAAATGCGGGTGTGTACTCGAATTCCTTTTTTTTAAGTTTTTTTTACGAAATTATCTAGTTGGTGAACTTGTATAAAAAATTAATACCATGTTGCTGTTGTGTCTATGTATGTATTGTTTCTTATTTATATTCTTAAGTTTTAATTGTAAAAAAGGACTGGAACTGGTGGAATTCGAAGTAATTTATTGAAATTAAAATAATTATTAGTATATACTTAATCTTGAATCAGATTGCCGACAATGGTAAGAGATTGGCTGCATAGTTTTTGAATAATGTCAAAACTCGTCAAACTATCTTAGACTTTAATTCTGTTATCCAATATTAAAGTCTTAAGGCTAATATTTCATGTTCTAAAATCTCTATACTATTGCATGCAATTATATTTGTTAAATATTATTCCAAGAATATATAAATTAATGCACATAGTATTACCGAATTTTTAGCGGTTGCAACGTCATTTTAAAATCGGAATATGAAACGGTGACGATCAGTGTTGCCAATCCTTTGAAAATATATTTTCCTCATGACCGTGGCTAAGCTATTCTTTCACCATAGATGTGAGTTAAATTCTGCTCTTCTATGTGCTGATTAGCTATTTTAATTGCAATTAGCGTAGAGAATAAATGAAATGAAAACTCCGAAGAAGCGATTATAAAGTAATCCCTACATACAAAAGTGGGCAAAAACGCTATTAAGAGTAGTATAAGAACGGTATTAAAAATAGCAATTATTTTCTTTTTAATTTTTGGCGTCTATTGTTTTTGCTAATCGAATTTCAAATAATATCTGTGGATGTCACAATCTAGCCATACAAAAATACTTAACACATTAATTTATTAAATACTAGCATACACAATACGCATTTCAGCTTTTTATTAAATTAGAGGAGTATACTGTTTAATTAGAATACATTATTACGCTAGATAAATTACATTATTTTTTAAAAAGTGACAGTTGTATAACAAAAAAAAAATACATTCAAAACGCGAATAATTTCACGTTTTTTTTTACAAATATATTCTTACTCTAGATTGTACAATATATGTCAATTGGTCTGTTCTCAATAACCCCAGAATTTCTTAGAATCTCAAATGCTGAACATCTATTTAAACGCGAAATATCTATTTAAAGGTGGCTAGAGACTCCCGTAATTACAAGCTTTACAGGCATGCATGATCAATCTTTTTGTACAAGAATACTTGAACGTCCGTAGAAAAATGCTTGCGCAATGTTTTGATGCTACACATGCTCAAGTACGAGTATGCTTGTACTTAGAGGTTACATTTTTAAACAAGTGAACATGATCAGAAATTATTCAGTTGAAGCTCTAAATAGAGTACGTCAAAGTCTTGTGAAAAAGAGAACATAACATAATCAGAATGTGTTCACCTTAAGCTTTAATAAATTTTATAACAGGCTCTGCTAATTACTTTTAAATGTCGTTACAGTTGGCAACACTAATGACAATTCCAAACTTCACGGGGAAAACCTAATGGTAGAGTTTCATGTTGGTATTACTGTTAAGCATTATCTAATTTATTTTGTGTTTAACTATGTAGTATGTACTAATGGTACTAATAATTGATGCACGACAAAAATGAACAAACTTTAGAGCTAAAATAATTCGATTATCTTCATGTCGATATCACTGTCTACACTTCAAAAGAATATAATCAGTGTCCCATTACATGCCTTTTCAATATCCATTACAATAGAATAAGTGAAAAATATAGCGACCACAGCAGAATTTTTAAATAGTTGATTATAATTGATGCCAAATTAATTACTTTAGATCAAGAACTATGTTCACACAAAAATTATGTATTACAATAATTACATTGTATTTCTTATGCTTACATTATAAGAACACTATAAACTAATTAAATTTCTCTAATAAGCTTATGCCATAGGCTAATATTCAATCCGTCGAGGAATACCCAATGATATAATGACTGAATTAAAACACATTCCTAAATATAATAAAGTAAGGGACTATTGTTGCAGGTAAAGACGAGAAATGCAAATTAATGTTGCGGCCTGCAGGTAAAGACACTGTACCTGCAATATTATTTCATAAATTTTATGGTTCACTGTTTTACTAATTCTTACTGTTAGAAATTTAAATGATCTCCCACCATAGAACACCTAATAGAGTTCTCAGTCTATGATTGGCCAATATTCCCCCCTACACCAGCCATACTATATCAAAAAGTAACCATCTACCAGCTCCTAACTTCATTGTTTTGTTACTGTTTGTGTGTCTGCGAATTTATCTTGAAGTAAACATCGTGTTGTCCCGTTTAGTATTTTGTGTTGTGTCGAGTCTTAAGTAGTGTTAAGAAATCTTTAAAAATGTTGGCAGTACAAGGAATAAATCAATCAGGTATACCTGATAAAATGTGGCAACCCCCGTTCGTTCAGTTGAAAACAACGTAAGTATTGTTTTTAGTAATGATACAATGTTAAAACGTACTTACTCCTGTGGCTTCTATTAGCAATATTGTTGGAGTAACAAATGACCAGGTTTTCATTTTTATATAATTCCCGTATTTGAAATAGAAGTACCATTAGGTTTTAAGTAATGTTACTGCGTTTGACATATTTGTCATTTTTTATATTTAAGCTTTTTGTTTGAACATGCCATCTTCCATGTATTAATTTTTCTTTTCATTTCAGAATGGGAGAGTTTACTATCGAGCTATACTGGAAGCACGCACCCCAGACGTGTCGGAATTTTGCCGAACTCGCCAGAAGAGGTTACTACAACAATACGATACTCCATCGCATAATAAAAGACTTCATGATACAAGGTGGTGACCCGACCGGTACCGGCAAAGGAGGACTATCTATTTACGGACAGACATTTAAAGATGAAATTCACCCTGAGCTGAAACATACTGGAGCAGGAGTGTTATCGATGGCCAATTCTGGTCCTGATACTAACGGATCACAGTTTTTCATCACGCTGGCCCCTACACAATGGTTAGATGGAAAGCACGCTATTTTCGGTAGGATACACACCGGTATGAACGTTATCAAACGGATAGGTTTAGTGGAGACGGACAGAAATGATAGGCCTGTGGATGAAATTAAAATTATACGAGGAAAAGTGTTGAAACATCAGTAGGTTAAGGAGATTAAGGAGACTTTTTAAACCTGTTATATGGGTTTTAACTTTCAACAATTGTTACGTAATATTAAGTAGTTAATTTCATTTTGTGAATTTACTGAAAATGTCTTATTTTAAGTTATATTAACTTAATGATTAGGTTAAGAACATTGTTGTAGATTTTAGCTTTTGTAATAAATTTATTTATTTTTTATTCTATTTGGTTTCATTATCTTCATTATCATTTCAAACCTGACATTGTAGCACCAAATTTAATATAGTACCTTGAATTAGATACACATTTAATTGTATCGTATTAGACATACATTGTAAGTGAAATAAAAATCGACAAACAAAATTCATTTTAAACTACAGAAATAAGGAGTTTATACTCCAAAAATTCATTTTATTTACTTTACTTATGAATTTATCCATAAATTCATTCTACATTTTATTTATTTTATTGTATTATCCACGATGTATATCCATCTCTCTGGAAACGAGCATATCCACTTAACCTAAAATTAGTATTGCCAGTTGAATACAAAAATTTATGGCTCGTAAGTATTTTGTATTATACATCTAAAGCTTGTGAAAAATTAATTAACAAACAAATGTGCTTTCGTATAACGAAATTTGATGTCATTACCAACAAATCCATTGGGATTGAGAACTAATCACAGTTGTGATACTGGGCTTTTCAAAGTAATGGTAAGTAAAAAGATATTCATGAATCAGTGGATCGAAATAAATTATGCGTTTTTCTAATCGACTACAGTAAATCATTTGACAAAATTCACCATCAGCTATTATTTGCACTATTGCATTTTTTTCGGTTTTCATGTAATGTATGATAACACAATTATACCTATATAATCGCTATCGGTGTGTGATGATTAGGGTCAAGAGGTCGAGATAAAATAAATAGTTTTAAAATCTTAAAACGGACTTTTCCGCACGTAGAACATCTCTATCTCGAACTTGAGTGGCCGAGAAAAAATAAACCAACACATAAATGCAGAATATGTGTTTTATACGACAGTTTTACTTTTTTCAAATAGTCCACCATAGTGTTTTCTCATGACCCATGGACAGGGTGGGGTGTGTCCTATTCACCTCAAAAGCAATAAATATCGTCTGGTAGACGTCCCTAATCAGAATCGGTCGAAATCCGATCGATCTGACACGATTTAATTGAGTGACCGTGCTAACAAAAAAAAAAAAATCTCAAATAGTCCACCATTGTACTTTCTTATGACCCATGTACATGGTAGAGTGTGTTATATCCACCTCTAAATCAATAGGTGTCGTCCGGGAGACGTCCCCAATCAGAATCAGTCAAAACCCGATCCATCCGACACGATTTAGTTGAATTATCGTGATAACAAGAATAAACGCCGAGGACAATGAGACACACGCAGCAAAAATTTTTTAAAAACCAGTTTTATTTGGTTTTTAGGCCGAAAAACGAAAAATAAACACAAAAAAATGTTGTTTTTTCACCTTTTCTTTACACGATTACATTACTTTTCCACGAGTGCGGAAAACTAATATTAAATGCGGAGTACCACAGGGTTCTATACTAGGACCTCTGCTAAGGACTAAGTGTTTAAGATTTTATGGTGTTCATTATCACGTAGATGATCCAGCGTTATTACAGCTTTGGGGAAAGTGATAACAATCACGTTTGTGTAAACATCAACAGTAATCTTAGCCGACGTCCATTTAGAAATTGAAGTAAACAAACGGTGAATATGTGCACTTGTGCACATGACTCACATTTAAACCATTGTTCCAGCGTCCAAGCCACGTGAATAAGTGGATACTTACTTTCCTCTTAACTGTATCCAGAAAATTTTGTCTATCAATTAGCGCTCCTAAGTCTGACCTTATGTTCGTTGGTGGAACAGTTATATGTAATAGAAATGTATTATATTCAAATTTTAATTAATAGTGAAATAAACTAGGCACAAAAATTAAGGAATATAAAAAAATGTTATATCTTTAGATGATTTCCAACGGGCTGTAACTTGAAGAAAAATAGTTGCACAGCAATTAAAAAAAAAAAGCAAATTGAAGCTCCAAATTTCTAGTTTTCAGATCTGGAGTTTAAAATGTTTTACAAGCAGCAGTTTTTGAGTAATCATAAGACCATCGGAAAAAGATTTTCCAATTTTTTGCTTTCCTTTCAAAAGGTCCACGGGCTTCAATAAATTTATTTCGGGGTTTTCATCATAAAGCTGTTTTAGATGATTTTATCCTCTTTAATTTGAACGGTCTAAAAGCGTTCCACGATAATTTTTCGTTGAGTTATCATCGTTCAAAGCAAAAAAGTCAGTTTTGACTCTTTTTCTTTAAGTTTTTTTCTTCTTATAATAATTAACATTTTTGATGAAAAAAATATGGATTATTACTAAAAAAACATTTTAATCATCCAAAAAATGAAGAAAAAATTATAAATTCTTCTTAAATTAATTTTTAATTACTTGTAATTGCAAAAACGGCAAATTCAATCCTTCCGAACAATGAAAAAAAAAAAAAAATTGCAGCGTTTTGAAATTTTCAGGGTTTTATTGAGATACTTTGAGATTGAAAATAAATTGTCAACATCCTTAGTCTATCCATTATTTGCAAAGTTATGATAAGTTAAGCGAATATCCCTAAATACGCAATTACTTCTTCACTCAACATTCTCGCCCCGAAAAAATTTCTATATCAAAAACCAATAACTACGACTTGTAAAGAATGCTTTGCAGTTTTTAAAGGTCTACTTGAATTTTTCCCGAGTAATTAATTACCAAAGTCAAAACTTACTTATTTGCTTTGAACGACGATAACGTAACGAAAAATCATCGTACAAAGCTTTTAGATCGCTCAAATTAAAGAAGATAAAATAATCTAAAAAATCATTATGATGAAATTATTGAACAAAAATTATTGAAGTGCGTGGACCTTTTGAATGGCTAACAAAAATTTGGATTTTTTTTCGATAGTTTTTTATGATTACTCAAGAACTGCTGATGATAAAAATTTTTTAAGTTAAGATCTGAAATCTAGAAATTTGGAGCTTCAAATTGTTTTTTTTTTTAATTGCTCTGCGACTATTTTTCTCCATGTTACAGGCCTTTGAAAATCACCTAAAACGTTAGGACTTTTTACATCCCTTAATTTTTGTGCCTAGTGTATTACTTAAAAGTCAGCTCAAAAAATTAATATCTTGATTAACTCTTTTAGATTCTCGTCTCACGTAACTTGTATAATAGAAAAGTTTTTGTAATTTAGAATATATATGAATAGTGCATTAATAAACAAGAAATGCAAAATGTTATTATGCGATACCTTATACCTTTATCACATCTGAATTATGCTGATATAATGTCCGGCCCTAATCAACTAAAAAATATTTTGTAGTACTCCATGTAGAATTTTTGCATTTACCTAATGTACGGACTCAGCCGACATAATGGCGTAAGTCAAAATGGGAGAGATACAGGGTGGCTAAATATGAAAAAGAGACGTATAATTAATCCTGGCGCAATTTCATAAAATACAATAAAGCATGTATAACAAAATATATACTTACTCGTACATACATGCATAAAATATATACATGCATGTATACAATAAACATGTATAACAAAAATGAACAAACTTTAGAGTGAAAATCATTCAATTATCATCATGTCGGATTATTGTCGACACTTCAAAAGAATATAATCAAAGCGTTCCATTATATTCCTTTTCAATATCCTTTACATTGGAATAAGTGAAAAGCTAAATAAGCCTCTCGTTATACATATGTGCTATAACAATATACACTGGCTACTTTCATGGAGTATATTTATGTACCATCGAGAAATAATGTAGTGAGACACTTTCAATACATTTCCCTGGAATATTGGCAATTTTGATTTAATTATACTTTTGGTGAATAGAGGGCCACGTTGACACCGCTAAACCATTATTAGCTATATTACAGGAGGATATACTTATAAGCAGTGTCTCATTACAATATTGTTTTTCATAATTTTCGTATTTTAAAATGAACCTCAACTCACGTACAATATTTTATATCGTTTGTTTATCTTTTAAACAAAAAATGTAAATATTTGACTTGAAGGAAATTTATGTACATATATAAATATCAATTTTACAGTGTACTGAAGTCTGAGCGTGAAGCGATTGAATGACAATCATATGTGTGAAGTTGATGATAGTTTTCGATATATAATTTGGATTCATATTTTTTGGAAATCTAGCTTGCCGCTACTAATTGCAGAATAAACGTTAAAAGAATAGGTTTTCTAATATTATAGTTTCTACCGTTAGTGGACAGTTATTAAAGTTATATTAGTACATATATGAAATACTTTGGTAACAAAAAAATACAAGAGATAAAACTTCAGAAATAAGGAGTTTATATTCCAACCCATCTGCAAATGCCTTATATAATACGGACTAGACAAATTAGGTCAAAACAGTTATTCTCCTGGCTATATGCCAAACGCCGAGCGCTGTTAGCATTTTTAATGCTAACTCTGTTAGACAAAAATACGACAAATTTTGTCATGTAATTCAGCGTTCGGCGTTTGGCATATAGCCAGGAGAATAGCTGTCTTAACCTAATTTGTTTAGTCCTTATTATATAAGACATTTGCAGATGGGTTGGAGTATAAACTCCTTGTTTCTGTAGTTTGAATATTACCCTCTGATAGTAAAACTGTCCATTATATTGATGATCTCAAGTTTTTACTTCGATTTAGATTGTTCTAAACTACCAAGAGATGGCGTTTGGTACGTTCTACTGCGGTGGAACGTAGCAACGTCTACTAGATGTGAGCTTTATTTATCGAAGGTATACTCGTTTACACTACACTGACGAGACACAAGATAGAAAGGACGAAACCGGTCTGCAGTTAACGATGTCCTGAGATAGATGACACTTTGCATCTTTCTTGGTGGTTTTGGAACAATCACTGTATTTTAGTGCTAATTCTGTTAGACAAAAATACGACAAATTTTGTCATGTAATTCAGCGCTCGGCGTTTGGCATATAGCCAGGAGAATAGCTGTTTTGACCTAATTTGTTTAGTCCTTATTATATAAGACATTTGCAGATGGGTTGGAGTATAAACTGTTTATTTCTGTAGTTTGAATATTACCCTCTGATAGTAAAATTTTGCATTATATTGAAGAGCTAAAACTTGATTTATTATATAAAGAAACTTCAACTTACTTGGGATACATATAGATTTAGTAAATTTTTATAATACATGAGAGGTACAAATTATATTGCATTCTTTAACTTTATTACCTTTAGGGTGAGGTATAAAATTTTAAGAAATTATATATATTTTCATGAATTATAGAATAGGTATAGAACGTAATAGGATCAGGTAGGATAATAAATTGTTTTCAAGTTAAGGATTAAGGAAATTTCGACCTGCTGCCTAGGGGCTATTATTCATTCTAGGGTTAAGGTATCAGCTAAGTAGTTACTGAATGACATAATGTCTTCCATTAAACCGTTTCTTAATTTACATTTAAAATACGGCAAAGATGATTCAGGTAGGTGATTATATAATAAGGTAATATAATATGAAAATAATCCTTTGTATAATGAGGCCTTATCAGGATGACCTGCAGGATGGTCAAATTGGCTTTAAAAGAAATATTTAGATTATGCACGGTATGCGGCAGTGCGAAATCTAATTTAATTATGCAAATAAGCCGGCTTATGAGTTGTATTTTATAAAACTGCGCCAGAATTAATTATACGTCTCTCTTCCATATATAGCCACCCTGTATCTCTCCCATTTCGACTTACACCATCATGTCGGCTTAGTCCGTACATTAGGTAAATGCAAAAATTCTACATGGAGTCCTACAAAATATTTTTAGTTGATTAGGGCCGGACATTATATCAGCATAATTCAGATGTGATAAAGGTATAAGGTATCGCATAATAACATTTTGCATTTCTTGTTTATTAATGCACTATTCATATATATTCTAAATTACAAAAACTTTTCTATTATACAAGTTACGTGAGACGAGAATCTAAAAGAGTTAATCAAGATATTAATTTTTTGAGCTGACTTTTAAGTAATACACTAGGCACAAAAGTTAAGGGATGTAAAAAATCCTAACGATTTAGGTGATTTTCAAAGGGCTGTAGATAACATGGAGAAAAATAGCCGCAGAGCAATTAAAAAAAAAGCAATTTGAAGCTCCAAGTTTCTAGATTTCAGATCTTGAGTTAAACAATTTTTACGATCAGTAGTTTTTGAGTAATCATAAAAAACTATCGAAAAAAAATCCAAATTTTTGTTAGCCATTCAAAAGGTCCACGCACTTCAATAATTTTTGTTCAATAATTTCATCATAATGATTTTTTAGATTATTTTATCTTCTTTAATTTGAGCGATCTAAAAGCTTTGTACGATGATTTTTCGCTACGTTATTGTCGGTCGAAGCAAAGAAGTCAGTTTTGACTTTGGTAATTAATTACTCGGGAAATAATAATCGTATAGAAAATTCAAGTAGGGTTTTAAAAACTGCAAAGCATTCTTTACAAGTCATAGTTATTGATTTTTGATATAGATTTTTTTCGGGGCGAGAATGTTGAGTGAAGGAGGGGTAAAAAATTGCGTATTTAGGGATATTCGCTTAACTTACCATAACATTGCAAATAATGAATAGACTAAGGATGTTGACTGTTTATTTTCAATCTCAAAGTATCTGAACGAAACCCTGAAAATTTCAAAGCGCTGCCATTTTTTTTTCATTGTTCGGATTGATTGAATTTGCCATTTTTCCAATTAATTAAAAATTAATTTAAGAAGAATTTATAATTTTTTCTTATAGTTTTTTTAGCAATAATCCATATTTCTTTCATCAAAAATGTTAATTATTATAAGAAGAATAAAACTTAAAGAAAAAGAGCCAAAACTGACTTTTTTGCTTTGAACGATGATAACTCAGCGAAAAATTATCGTAGAGCGCTTTCAGACCATTTAAATTAAAGAGGATAAAATCATATAAAAAAGCTTTATGATGAAATCACTGAAGTAAATTTATTGAAGTCCGTGAACCTTTTGAAAGAAAAGCAAAAATTTGGAAAAACTTTTTTCTGATGGTCTTATTATTACTAAAAAACTGCTGCTTGTAAAACATTTTAAACTCAATATCTGCAAATTAGAAATTTGGAGCTTCAATTTGCTTTTTTTAAAATTGCTCTGCAACTATTTTTCTTCAACAGCCCGTTGGAAATCATCTAAAGATTTAAAAATTTTTTTACATCCATTAATTTTTGTGCCTAGTTTATTTCATTATTAATTACAATTTTAATATGATACATTTCTATTACATATAACTGTTCCACCAACGAGTATAAGGTCAAACTTAGGAGCGTTAATTGATAGACAAATCTTTCTGGACACAGTTAAGAGGAAAGTAAGTATCCACTTACTCACGTGGCTTGGACGCTGGAATAATGTGAGTCATGTGCACAAGTGAACATATTCACCGTTTGTTTACTTCAATTTCTAAATGGACGTCGGTCAAGGTTACTGTTGATGTTTGCACAAACGTGATTGTTATCACTTTCCCCAAAGCTGTAATAACGCTGGATCATCCACGTGATAATGAACACCACAAAATCTTAAACACATGAAATCACATGTACATGATAAAAAGAGCAGAGGTCCTAGAATAGAACTCTGTGGTATTCCGCATTTAATATTTTAACTCGACCTCTTGTCCCCAATCATCGCACACCGATAGCGATTATATAGGTATAATTGCGTTATCATACATTACATGAAAACCGAGAAAAATGCAATAGTGCAAAGAATAGCTGATGGTGAATTTTATCAAATAATTTACTGCAGTCGATTAGAAGAGCGCATAATTTATTTTAATCGACTGATTCATGAATATCTTTTTACTTACCGTTACTTTGAAAAGCCCAGTATCACAGCTGTGATTAGTTCTGAATCCCAATCGATTTGTTGGTAATGACATCAAACTTCGTTATACAGAAACACATTTGTTTGTTAATTAATTTTTCACAAGCTTTAGATGTACAACTCAAAATACTTACACGAGCCACAAATTTTTGTATTCAACTGGCAATACTAATTTTAGGTAAGTGGATGGATATGTGCTTGTTTCCAGAGAGGGATATACATTGTGGATAATACAATAAAATAAATAAAATGTAGAATGAATTTATAGATATATTCATAAATAAAGTAAATATGAATTTTGTTTGTCAATTTTTATTTCACTAAATACAATTAGATGTGTATCTAATTCAAGGCACTATATTAAATTTGGCGCTACAATAAATATCAGGTTTGAAATGATAATGAAGATAATGAAACCAAGTAGAATAAAAAATAAATAAATTTATTACAAAAGCTAAAATCTACAACAATGTTCTTAACCTAATCATTAAGTTAATATAACTTAAAATAAGACATTTTCAGTGAATCCACAAAACGAAATTAACTACTTAATATTAAGTAACAATTGTTGAAAGTTAAAACCCATATAACAGTTTTAAAAAGTCTCCTTAATCTCCTTAACCTACTGATGTTTCAACACTTTTCCTCGTATAATTTTAATTTCATCCACAGGCCTATCATTTCTGTCCGTCTCCACTAAACCTATCCGTTTGATAACGTTCATACCGGTGTGTATCCTACCGAAAATAGCGTGCTTTCCATCTAACCATTGTGTAGGGGCCAGCGTGATGAAAAACTGTGATCCGTTAGTATCAGGACCAGAATTGGCCATCGATAACACTCCTGCTCCAGTATGTTTCAGCTCAGGGTGAATTTCATCTTTAAATGTCTGTCCGTAAATAGATAGTCCTCCTTTGCCGGTACCGGTCGGGTCACCACCTTGTATCATGAAGTCTTTTATTATACGATGGAGTATCGTATTGTTGTAGTAACCTCTTCTGGCGAGTTCGGCAAAATTCCGACACGTCTGGGGTGCGTGCTTCCAGTATAGCTCGATAGTAAACTCTCCCATTCTGAAATGAAAAGAAAAATTAATACATGGAAGATGGCATGTTCAAACAAAAAGCTTAAATATAAAAAATGACAAATATGTCAAACGCAGTAACATTACTTAAAACCTAATGGTACTTCTATTTCAAATACGGGAATTATATAAAAATGAAAACCTGGTCATTTGTTACTCCAACAATATTGCTAATAGAAGCCACAGGAGTAAGTACGTTTTAACATTGTATCATTACTAAAAACAATACTTACGTTGTTTCCAACTGAACGAACGGGGGTTGCCACATTTTATCAGGTATACCTGATTGATTTATTCCTTGTACTGCCAACATTTTTAAAGATTTCTTAACACTACTTAAGACTCGACACAACACAAAACACTAAACGGGACAACACGACGTTTACTTCGAGATAGATTCACACACTGTAACAAAACAATGAAGTTAGGAGCTTGTAGAAGGTTACTCATTTATATAGTACGACTCGGAGGGGAGGGTGGGGATTATTGGCCAATCATAGAGTGAGAACTCTATTAGGTGTTCTGCGGTGGGAGATCATTAAAATTTCTAAAAACCGTAAGAACTAGCAAAACAGTGAACGTTAAAATTTATGGTTATTACTTAATAAAATCATTTCGGATGCTGTATCTTTTATTATGTTGAATATACGTAATAGGATTTGTTTGTGTAGGTCAATGCTTTGGGGAAAACGAAATGGAAACTGTTGGAAAACTAATTCTACAAAATGTTACTGATTTTGTAATGTTTCCCAGCGTTATAGTTATTGTACGAATGATATATATTCCTTTTTTTTTCTAAATATTAAAAATTTTAATCATATATTTTTTGAATTCCCTGCAACCGAATTCAAATTCTCATTTCTAACACAGGATCATTAATAGTACTAGTATGTATTATACTTATAATCATGTGGTTGGAAACTGTAAATATGTCAAAAATTAATGAAATAATGTAACTATAATTTTATAAATTAATATGAGTTATTAGTCTATAAACTGAAAAATAATAGATCAGTTTTCCAGTACTGGAAAATTACATGTTTCTCCACAAGCATTTGGCCAACAAAGTTGGAATAATAGGGAGGTAATTAAAAGTCAATCTTTCTTCTAAAATGAAATAAAATAGTTGTCCTAAGATTATAACGTGGAATATTATGATGTGATAAAATTCATGTTTATTGTTTTAGATTATTATTATTTAAACTTGAGCACTTATTAAATAATAATTATAATAATATTTTTACAAAATCCTGATATACCAGATTTATTGTTATAACTATACCCATATTTATCATGTTCAGTGTAAAAGTACTTGCATGTAATTTACCAAGGGTTGAAGTTTTTAGACAAATACTTTTACTAGATATAGGATTGTTTTACAACCCTACATATAATGGGATGCGTTGCTTTAAATACATTTTACCGTCTTTTAATGATTGTATTTATACGATTAAGTCTAATCATTAAATATATCATATGTTAATATTAATTTTCGTCTTACCTGAAACAATATTGCAGGTACAGTGACAGTGTCTTTACTTGCAACAACAGTCCCTTACTTTATTGTATTTACAAATGTGTCTTAATTCAGTCATTATATCATTGTGTAATTTCTCGAAGATTTAAATATTAGCCTATGGCATAAGCTTATTAGAGAAATAGAATTAGTTTATAGTGCTCTTATAATGTAAACGTAAGAAATATAATACATAATTTTTGTGTGACCATAGTTCTTGGTCTAAAGTAATTAATTATAATCATCAATCAATGGCATCAATTACAATCAACTATTTAAAAATTCTGCTGTGGTTACTATATACAAGATTTTATAGTTTGATATTTTTATAACTTTAACTACCATGAGCTTTAGGAGTTTGGAGTACACGGATGTATATGAACATATCAAACGAACGCGTGTAAAGTTTAAAAAATAGAAAACGCTCTATCATTTGTTCGCTGTAAACTTCGCATGATATTATGACGTTTTTGACTGGATTTTCTTGACGTCAAACAAATAATTTTTAGAAGTAGTAATACATTTCAGTTCGGCTGTGGCATATAAAGGAATATGCAATTTAGATAAATTACTGTGGAGAGATGGTCGGTTATAACCATGACCATGTCGCTCTTGACGTGTCAGTTACGACTGAAACTGTGCTTGAAAAGAAAAGACCCAAAAGTTTAAGAAGGGTGTGTAGTTCTAAGTGTTTGTTCTAATTTATATCTGGCCAACTGTTTTAATACTAAACGTTCTTTGTTTAATTAATTATAAAAATTGTATTTACATATATCCCAAAGTTGAAAAGTAAAAGGGCTGAATACTACATATTTGTCATTGTTCTGTTTATATAGCATTCTACTAAAAATACTAACAAGTATTTTTCTTTCCAGCAATGGAATCAACTCTCAAAATGCCAACGGAGCTTCATTTACACCATTGCTGCTATACTATTTCTAACAGTATTTTATTTAGTATCCTACGAACCAGAATCTGCAGTAATATCAATGCGCTCTGAGCTTAGTGAAAATAAAAAGGATGTGCTAAAGAATATTAGGAACGATCCAAGAGATGTAGAACCTAACTTCAACGAAATGGTTCATGAAAATCAAGTACTAGAGGAGCCTGCAGGGGCTGATATTGAGAACAGTGTAAATAAAAATCAAGTACTTATGCCACCAAAAACAGGTTTAAAATATACAGGTAATTTTTTGTTGTTATGCTTGATTTTTAATAGAACTGAATCTAAATATAGTCATTATGATAGAACAGGAAGTTAATAATTGTTAATGTTATAATTTCCTTGGATATAAAATTGAAGGCTACCTTCTTAATAACTACATCAGTATGATAATGAAATTATTGTTTTTATTTCATAATTTAGAAGTGTATATTTATTATATAATACTGTATAAAAACGCATATTGATAATAATTTTTCTAAACATTGTGTGTACAAAAATTATTTACTAGGAGATTCAGTTTTACATTTTTGCAACTGACCTTGTGTAGCATCTTATATTTTGAATATTTATAATTTTAATAGGTTGGATTTTTTGTGTCAGGTCTTTATTTTTAGACATACATTTTTTCATTGTAAAAATATTTGACACTTCAAAAATTCCTGGTTAATGATTGCCAAGTCCAGTAGAATTAGCTCTCATGCATGTTCACATTTTATTATCATCATTCATAATGTATTTTTAAATATTCTTTATTTGCGTGCGATAAGTTGTCGTTCGTTTTATTTAGGTCCCACTACAGGACGACAAAGGGCTGTCGTGAAAGCCTTTAAACATGCGTGGAAGGGTTACAAGCAGTTTGCATGGGGTCATGATCACCTCAAGCCGATTTCTGAGGGCTATAATGATTGGTTCGGTTTAGGACTTACGATCGTAGACTCGTTAGATACTATCTTTATTATGGGACTGAAAGAAGGTGAAATGAATTGTTGATATTTAATTTAACATACGATTACTACATTTTTGTTTTGATTTGATTGCACAAAGTACATTATACATTTTAGAATACTCAGAGGCACGAGACTGGGTCGATAAACATCTTCACTTCGATGTGAATCGCGATGTCAATTTATTTGAAGTCACTATTAGAGTTTTAGGTGGTCTACTTAGTATATATCATTTTTCAAATGATGATATGTTTCTACGAAAAGCAGTAAGTATATTATACTTATTTATGGTACCAATCTTTTTTATCTTATCTAAACTATAGAAATTTAATATAATTAATATCTGAATGAATAATCCAAATATATTTTTATTATTTACATATCTATTTTTCAAGATTAGCTTTTAATATTATATAAATTAGAGAGCAATTGATTTTTAATGTGGTGTTTTTTTTGCAATTTTTAAAATATTCATCAAGGTGTGCGTAATAATTATTACTTATCATCCTAATTCTAAGTACTAGATGGACTGGTTTTTGTCTTAATATTGATAAGAATGAAATATTTTTATCGCCGAATCTTTTGCCTATTTTGATTTCCAAATCATCTGCAAATACAAATTGAGATAAATAAAAATGGATTAACAACTTTATTCAACCATAATTTAAAATACCGATAATTGACCAAGTGATTGTGCCCATTTGTATTTATTGTGAACTTCAGTAAAGGCATGTTGTCCTCTTATGTTTTATTTTTCTAAGAAATATAGGTATTTATTGTTTTCCCAGAATCTAGTCTGCATTAATTATGTATATAAAATGGAAATACCATGCATCAGTGGCGGTGCGTGATCCTAAGATTGGGGGTGCACCATACATAAAAATAATGATAATCATAAGAATAATAAGAATATACCTAATATGAGATAAATATTTATATGTTATATTTAATATGAGATAAATATTTATCTCATATTAAGGATATTCTTATTAACTTTATTAATTTGAAAACTTACCTAATTTTCTTTGTAAATGAGCTCATTTCTGCGATTTTTACACTGCAAATTTTTCAATTACTTCGTTGTTAAAATTTTCGATATTTGTAATAAAGTCTTTTTCGATGGAGAGCATAGCCAAAGCCGACAGTCTTTCCTGGCACATGGTGTTGCGCAAAAATGTCTATTCGTCTTAAAGTCGAGAAACACCTTTTGGCTTCTGCTGACGAAACAGGTATTGTAATGATGATTTTCAATAATTTAGCACTTTCTTCAAAAGTTGACTCTAGCTTATTGGAATTAATAAATGTATTTAGTGATAGAGCTCCACTTAAATTTCTAAACTTAATTCTTTGATAAATTAAGGACAACTCGGTACGTAATTTATTTATGTCCAAAAACGGGTAAGATTCGACTGTTCGTTTTAAGTAATTTTCGGGAAATTTTTTAACATATTCCGAAAATTTTTCTGGGAGAAGTAAATTGGATGCTACCAAGTGTCCAGTAAAATTAAATCTCTCCTTAGCTTGACATATTATAATGTCACACACTTCCTTTAGTTCTCTATTTTTGTCTTCCGTAGAAGTGTCTACTCGTCTCCTTTTTATTGGTTGTATTTTATTTGGTTCATCTTCAGTGCTTGTGGCGGTTTCGGTGCTATTTTGTATTGCAGAAATTTCTCTAGTAAAACCATCTATAGATGTTTTTACATAAACTGGATCAGTTTCTCTTTTTTGTAACTGATTATACAGAATGTTGACATGTGGCATAATTTTGTGAAAATTACCTAACCAAAATAGAAAATTGTTATCCCTTAAAGTTCTTTTCAGTCCACTGGCTTTATCAATAGTAGGTGGATGTTGTATGTGACTTTTTTTCATCTCAATCAATTCTACACATTCCAGAAATTCTTCTTTGTTTTCAAACACAGTATTTACTATTCTAGAATTGAAATTCCATCTTGTAGGTGCTGATCGGAGTAATCGAGTTCCTACTACTTCATCAAGAACTGCGGTACATTGTGCGGAATTAGAGAAAAATGAGCAAAACCCTCCCAAATTTGCAAAGAATACTCGTACGTTCCGATTAGCAGAAGCCGCATTTGCCATAATTAAATTTAATTGATGCACATAACAATGCACATATTGGGCAGTTGGATAACTCATCTTAATCCTGGCTTGAACTCCATTCGATGATCCACTCATAACGGCAGCTCCGTCATATGTTTGAGCAATCAATTTATGTGGGTCATTTTTAACATGGTAGTCTAGTTCACTTTTTAAACACTCCGCCAATGACTCTGCGTCATGTCCTACTGGTTTTAAAAAACTCCAGAATCTTTCTACAGGCTTTCCACCCACCATGTAACGATATACTAAAGCCAACTGAAAAATTGTAGAAACGTCTGTAGTTTCGTCTGCTATTAAAGCAACAAAAGTGGATTTTTTAATTTCAATGGTTATTTCATCGTGACAAACTTCAAGCATGCACTGAAGTAGCTCGTTTTGTATAGTATTAGAAGTTCCTTTAAAAGCCGCCGCGTTTTGTAAATGATACTTCATAGCCTCGCCTAATTCGGCACTGAAATCAATCAACCCACGAAAAATGCCTCGATTGGATGATGTTTCCGATTCATCGTGTCCTCTTAGGGCCAGTTCAAATTTTCCACAAAAACGAATACAGTTAATAATAATGTTTAAAACATACCTGTTTTTTGAAACCGCTTCATTGTGTGCTGCCACTGCTCGTCGATGAACAGAATCGAGCATTGTCGCAATATTTGCAGTGCCTAGCATGACTAAATTCAAAATATTATTCATGTGTCCAGCAGAATTTGCATGTTTTTTTATTTTCTCGTTTATGTGATTTAAATCCGTTACTCCAGTTTTGGTCCAAGGTGTTTCTCCGCCAAACAAAACACACGGATAACAAAACACTGCGTTCAATACATCGCATCCGCTTAACCACAAATGTTTTTTAAATAAGTCATTATTAAATGTTCTTACAAATTGTTTATTTTTTCTTTTCTCGGCTAATTTTAAATTAATTTGTGAAGTGGGCCTACCTAGAGTTTTAATTTGCACTTTTTCCTCCAAACTCAAGCTAGAGAATGGAGTTTTTAATAAGTTTTGAATAGAATTGATTATTCCAAACTAGATTCTAACCGAAAACCCGAGTTTATATTTATAAAACGTAAGCGATAAGACAGCTTACGAGACAAGCGATGTACGAAAACAATTCACAAACTAACCGATTCTCTCTCAATTTCGTGCGCTCTTAAACTCTGCACATAATATCTATAGAATTCGCCCGCTACTTTTCCTAATTGTGGAGGGGCAAGCAGTAACAATACGCGTTCGCTTTTTCATATTGCACGGAAGCACGATGGCCGTGCCGCGTCTAGTGGATTCGTAACGCTGCGGCCATATAATATTTAGATGGTATTAACGCTAGGGATGCGGAAAGGCGATAAATTAAGAATGCATCCATTAATTACTAAATAAAATTATTAATGCTAAATTGTCGGTAGTGCGCGCGCACCAGCGCACCTTATAGCCCACCGCCACTGTTGCATGGTAGGCAGAGATTCATTGGAACTGTTTTAAAAGTGAATATGCATGTAAATAATGACTAGTGGGATCCAGATTTAATGTTTAGATTGTGTGTTGTTTATCCATATGCAGCTGGATAAAATCCGGCTCGAAGGACCAAAAAATGCATTAGGACGAAAGAATAAACGTTTATATACCAGTCTTCTTAATATAGTGTATAGCTACATTTATCCATAAAAGTAATCGCCGTTAACGGGACACTTTGCATGAGTCTGATGATATTTTTGGTATTGTTGTAAATATGCCTTGTACTACAAACTCCGTTTGAGCATAGATTATTTTTTCTATATATAAATAAATTTCGATTCTGTAGTTGTGGAAATTACCGTCTTTTTAGACCGATTTAGCCGATAGACTACTGCCGTGTTTTGACTCGGAGTCGGGAATCCCCTACTCGGATATTAACTTATTTACAAGGAAGGCGCATGCGCCCAAATGGTCGCCCGACAGCAGCACCTCCGAAGTCACGACGGTTCAGTTAGAGTTTAGAGATTTGAGTCGAGCGACAGGAGACCCTAAATATGAGGTAGATTATAGGCTAATTACCGATATTTTTTGTAGATTATTTATGTGTGAGTATTTTAGAATGCCGTCGATAAAGTTTCCAAGCTAGTACACAATTTGGAGAAGAAAGACGGTCTAGTCCCTATTTTTATTAACGCAAATACAGGTCAGTTTAGGACGTATGCGACAATTACCCTAGGAGCGAGGGGCGACAGTTACTATGAATATTTACTTAAACAATGGATTCAGACTGGCAAGATCATAGATTAGTAAGTACTTTTTTGATTTTTTTTATTTAGGATTTAAACCATCACCAGAATAAAAACAACATTCTAATGAATAATTTATATCATATATAGGGAAAGAAAACGAGGATCAAAAAGTATAGTTTTATGGTAAGGTTTTCATTATTATTGCGACATATAGGGTAATCCAGAAATATGAAATTTTTAAGAATTCTATTGATTACTAAATTTAAAATAAAAAACTATTAAAACATTTGACATATATTTAAGGGTGTAAACCTATTCTCCAATAATAAAATCTACGCCACTATTTTTATTACATTAAATTAAATCATATATTTTTATATTCAAAAATCTATCACAAAATCGATACACTAAAAGTAAGGAACTTTTTATTTAGGTGTGTTCTATTAATTTTTAATTTTTCTCAATTAAATCTGGATCACTCTGTAGATTAAGATTTAAAAATTCCATTTGTGATTCTATTGGATAAAATTTTGCATAATAATTTAACTTATATACCAAGAAACAACTTTTCATTATAGAATAGTGATATACTGGGTGATCCGCATTTTAATACAGAGTTTTAAATAATCAGCCTAGTGGTTCCTAAATTTGATATAGTAGATATTAAAATAACGTAAAATTTGAGTTTAAATCCCTATTTCTCGGTAATAAAATGTACGCCACTGTTTTTCTTTACATATCAAATAAATTATTTATATTTTCTTATACAAGAATCTTACAAAATCAGGGTCAAATATAAAATATTTAACTCATATATTGGGAAATAAGAGTAATGTTAGAGAAAACGATGGAAAAAGGAAAGAACGCTTATATAGGATTTGTAGATTTAGAAAAAGTTTTTGATAATGTAAGATGGGAAAAAATGTTCGAGATACTAAAGAACGCGGGAATGTAGTATAGAGACAGGAGAGTAGTACACAATCTATACAAAGAGCAAACTGCTGTTATAGAAGTAGAAGGGGAAAGAAGGGAAGTAGGTATTAGGAAAGGAGAAAGATATGGATGTACGCTATCACCACTAATTTTTAATCTGTACATCGAAGAGGCGATTAATGTGGTAAAAGATAGAGTGGATTTCGGGATTAAAGTACAGGGACAGAAACTAAAAATGCTGATATTCGCGGATGATATAGCAGTATTAGCATCTAGTAAAGAGGAATTAGAATCAGCGTTGAACGAAATGAAGGCAGTGTTGACAGAGGGATACGGAATGAGGGTGAATAAAAACGAAACTAAAGTGTTAGTGTGCAGAGGGCGCGAGAGCAGAGCAAAAACGAAAGTACAAATTAATAATGAAAGATAAGGAAGTTAAAGACCTCACTTATTTAGGAAGTAAAATAAATTGGGATGGAAGAAGCGATAAAGACATAAAACAAAGAATCGCGCAAGGTCGAGTAGCTTTTAACAAAAAGAAAGCACTTTTATGCTCGGGGGTAATAAACTTAGAAACAAGGAAGAGATTGTTGAAAACGTATGTATGGAGCACGGCACTATACGGTTGCGAAACCTGGACGGTAGGGGAAGCAAGTAGGAAGAAATTACAAGCTTTTGAGATGTGGTGTTACCGAAGAATGATGAAAATACCATGGACTGATAGGATTAGAAACGAAGAAGTATTAGAGAAAGTCAGCGAGAAAAGAAGGATGTGGAAAAACATAAAGAAGAGAAGAGATAGAATGGTAGGCCACTTGCTGAGACATGGGGGAAATGTCCGCGATATTTTGGAGGCAGAAATAGGAGCGAAGAAAAGCAGAGGTAGACCTAGATTAGACTATTGCTCGCAAATAGTAAGGGATGTGGGTTGTAGCACAATTAGCGAGATGCGTAGGTTAGCACAAGATAGGGGAAGCTGGAGGTTAGCGTCCAACCAGTCTTAGGACTGATGACCTCATGATGATGATTGGGAAATAAAAAGAAAACTGGAATATTACTCTCTCTGTTAACATTTTGGTATTGCAATGTACAGGGTGATCCAGATTTTAATATGAAATAATGCTATATATTATTTGCTATAGATTCTTAAATTTAAAGTAATAGTAATTAAATTAATAGACATAATTTAAATTTGAACCCTATTTTTCAAAAATAAAATATTTACATATGAAATAATGTTTTTAATTGTGATCTTGTTTCGTATCATTAGGGCGTACTGTTGTACCACATCCGTTGTTATTGCCTTAAGACTTGTGTAATAAACATTGGTGTTTACTTCATTACATAGATTTATTAAAAATAGGCAATAACGGTGAACACTTTAAACAAAACGTTCTAGCATAATTATAAAAACTGACTGATACCTACGTTACGTATTAGGCAGTGGATGTAGCAATGCATGCCGGTCGGCTTTCGGTTATCTGTATTATAGCCCGTTCCTCACATCTGGCTGTGACGCGACAGGGACGACTTTTGTGTCACTCAACATAGTTATTCACAGCAAGATATGATTCCGAAATAAATACAGCGGACCCTTCCCATAATAAGTATATTTTTAAGGGAAGGAACCTATTTACTGTGACCCTAATAAATCCACTGCCATAAACTAATAGAAATCTTAACAAATAATTTTTACCATTCAAAAGTATATTCAAAAATTATTAAAGGCACTAAAAGTAATGTAATGACCATCAATTATTTAGGTGTGTACCAGTTTTCAATTTTTCTCAATTAAATCTGCATAACCCTGTATATTCAGATTAAGAAATCATGGTTGTGATTGCGTTGGATACATTTGGATAGTAATTTATGTAACATATACATCAGGAAATAAAAAGAAAAAGAGGAATGAGAAAAAAAAAACATTTTCATTATGGTATTATGATATATAGGGTGTTCGGATTTTAAGGTGACATTTTTAGGAATACCTTATAGATTCTTAAATTTAAAATAATAGATAGATTTTAATTTTAAACCCTCAATCATAAAGACAAGGCCACTGGTTATTCATTATACTTTTAAATTACAGAGCACTTTGCTCTGTAATCAATTATTTAAATACTTGACAGTTCAATTGTAAAGTATTTTCCAGCTGTGGTGAATAAATTTGAGTAAAATATATGTGAAATAGATGTAACCAAATCAGAAGCACATTTCAACGTTTAACTTTATGTCAAAATGATAATTAATAATTTTTTTTTTTACGGAGCTAGAGCAACAAAGTAGACAGCCAAACAAAAAAAACATACCTTATTTCTTTTGACTGATAATATCAGATTGAAAAATTGACAATAAATCATATAAAGTATATAATGTATATAAATATTGAGAAAACTAGATCTGCTCAAATTGTAACATTATTTGATGCTATTGCCACTACCTGATAAATCATACAATTATTTTCATCATCATGAGGTCATCAGTCCTAGGACTGGTTGGACGCTAACCTCCAGCTTCTCCTATCTTGTGCTAACCTACGCATTTCGCTAATTGTGCTACAACCTACATCCCTTACTATTTGCGAGCAGTAGTCTAATCTAGGCCTACCTCTGCCTTTCTTCACTCCTATTTCTGCCTCCAAAATATCGCGGACTATTCCCCCATGTCTCAGCAAGTGGCCTACCATTCTATCTCTTCTCTTCTTTATGTTTTTCCACGTACTTCTTTTCTCGCCGACTTTCTCCAATACTTCTTCGTTTCTAACCCTATCAGTCCACGGTATTTTCATCATTCTTCGGTAACACCACATCTCAAAAGCTTCTAATTTCTTCCTACTTGCTTCCCCTACCGTCCAGGTTTCGCAACCGTATAGTGCCGTGCTCCATACATGTGTTTTCAAAAATCTCTTCCTTGTTTCTAAGTTTATTACCCCCGAGCATAAAAGTGCTTTCTTTTTGTTAAAAGCTACTCGACCCTGCGCTATTCTTTGTTTTATGTCTTTATCGCTTCTTCCATCCCAATTTATTTTACTTCCTAAATAAGTGAAGTCTTTAACTTCCTCCAATCTTTCATTATTAATTTGTACTTTCGTTTTTGCTCTGCTCTCGCGCCCTCTGCACACTAAAACTTTAGTTTTGTTTTTATTCACCCTCATTCCATATTCCTCTGTCAACACTGCCTCCATTTCGTTCAATGCTGATTCTAATTCCAATTATTTTATCTCGCAAAAATATTTCAGTTTCAAAGAGGATTACGTAGCGAGCGTAGAGGGAATAGAAAAGCATCTCGTTAAGCGTACCGTTCCCAACGGTTTCGTTTTTATCGGGGAACTACTCGCGGGCGGTAAAGACTTCAAACCGAAAATGGACCACCTTACTTGTTTCCTGTCTGGTACTCTAGCACTAGGCGTGCATAATGGGCTGCCAAAGGGACACATGAAGCTGGCAGAGGATCTTCTCACGACTTGTTACCAAACGTACTCCCAACAGCCTACGTTCCTAGCGCCTGAGATTACTTATTTTAATATACAGGTAAGCTTTTTCAATTAGATGTTCGTGGAGGGATTAGGGTTTTGCTGGGGTGGTGTTGTTTGTGAATTTTCTTTGTCAGTGAAAGGAAACATTGCTTCCAAGAACCGCAAGCCACTGTAATGCGTTAATTTTTTCCAACTGTCTCTTTCAGGGCGAGAACTCGAACGACATGTACGTTAAGACGAACGACGCGCACAACCTGCTGCGGCCCGAATTCATCGAAAGCCTGTGGTACATGTACCAGATAACGGGCAACTCCACCTACCAGGACTGGGGCTGGCGGATATTCCAGGGCTTCGAGAACTACACCAAGGTGGTGAACGGCTACACGTCCATCGGGAACGTGCGCAGCGCCACCAACGTTCGTCCCAAGGACATGATGGAGTCGTTCTTCATCAGCGAGACATTGAAGTACTTGTACTTGTTGTTCAGTGATAACCCGGAACTGTTGGACGTGGACAGGTACGTGGTCAATTCGGAGGGACACCCGCTGCCCATCTACAAGGTCTGAACCGTCTACTGGTTCGGTGTGGTCTAGTCGTTTTTCACGTCGGTTTATGTAAAGATGCAGGCGAATTTCTCCGCGATAAGGGATGGATTCTTTAAGTTCAATGGAAATATATGTTATTTATGAATTTTAGTTTTTTTTTCGCAGTTCCAGGCATCGTTTTTGGGGAACAAGTCGTAGATCTGTATTTATTATGATGGATATGTAACTTTGTCCCATTATTAGTCTTACTAGGCAAGTTTTTCGCTTCAGTTTCGACCAGAACCATTTATCCTGTCAAATGGTGCTGCCTGATATTCGACATAAAGCACAATATTGCACAGAATATTCGACACAATATTGCACAGAATTAAAATAGTCCTGGTGCTCAGCTCAAAAAAATTACGCGATTGTTTCTTTTGCATAAATAACAAGTAAATTGACAAGTATTAAGTCAGCTTTGTTTTTCACACTGAATTCATGGATATTCACTGGATAATTTGATTGTTTAATTTTTGTAGTCATTATGAAAACCCGTTAATTTCAAATATTTCAATGCTAGCAAAAAAATAATTTTGGTAAAATTTGCATTCTGTCTCAGAACATCTGCACACTATGCTCTGTAATTTATTACTGAGGTGATAAGACAGTACAAGTTAATTATAACGTTATTATATAAAATAAAATCATTGTCTGTAAGGGGAATGATTTTATGATGGTTATATAATATATATAAAGAAAAGAAATAGTTTATATGTGTTTTAAAATATATAAACTAAAATGGTAATAGTTAAAAATATAGTTCAGGAGCATTCTGAAAAAAAAAAACAAGGAAAGAATGGACATGCTTTGGTTTCAAGTTGAGCAGCTAAGTTTCATATAAATAATTCTATCATTTTGATATAATTCAATTATATCAAATGATAAAATTGGATTTAAATTTATGTTACAAATTATCATTTTGAATGCTTAATAATATTTTGCTAAGTGTTGGATGTGACTTAATTCTTAAATAATTTCAATTTAAATACCCGGACTAATTCAAAAGAATTTTATGTAGAATAATATGGGTAATGTCAGGATCCAAATTTACTTAAATTTCTTACTGGCATATTTATATTTTTCTCTTCCCTATCTATTTCTTTAATGCCAACTTTTTTGTTTTTTAATTGAATTTTTCAAGTTTCTTTTTCTTTCCGAGACCTGTATTTTTTAATTTGAAACATTTCAGATAGTTTTGCTTAACCATTATCCTATAACCTGCACCATTAACAGCAATATATCTAATGAATACCAAGGGAATAGCGTCCATAACAAAATTTGTTTTTCAGAAACCCAATAATATCTCGGAACCAAATTACTTGTTTCCGAAAAACCATTTGAAAACCGTGTCGCAAAAAGATTGTCTTAAAGAGAAATAATTTTTCCTTTTACACCAACAGTTTACTGGTATCAAATAAACGTCTAAACATCTCATTTAAAATAATAATACTTAGTAAAAAATAGAGTTCAAGCACTTTGTAGAAACGTGACGAAAATAATATACACACTTCTGGTTCAAACTAGAGGCGCTAACTTTGATATTTTGGAACAAATTAATTTTATAAACTGCCATTTTAAGTGATGTATAGCTAATTTTAATATAATTGGTGGTTATCGACTTTAATGACAATTTAAAATATTTTCAATTTAAGCACCTGGATTAATTAAAAAATTTATGTTCTCAGAACTATTTATTATTTTTTTATTTTCGTATTTTCCTAACAATTTTTTGGGGCTTTTGAATATTTTTGCTTAAATCAGCCTCAAATTACCTTGAATTTCTCATGACTGTTTATATGTTTCTCATTATGTTCAGTCTTCATAAATTTTATATTTGTCACAGACACTCTTCATGTAACCGTTTTTTTTTTTGTTTTTAATTGAATTGTCCAAAGGAGTAGCAGAATTTTAAATAGAGTTGTGACTGATCATCATGCAAATGATGTGGTCTGATGAGTGTCGTATTATCTGTCTTAATTTTTTACGTAAACTGACGCCAGTTATTAAAGAAAAAATATTAGAAAATTCTTACTTTTTTAAAAGCGTTTATAGGGCTGTTATAATTGATAAGTTTCGACTTAATGGTTTTTATGTACAATCTCTCATATTGAGAGTATTTATGGCAAATCGGTAACATGACTTGATAATTTTTTTTAATATTTAAGGTGATCCAAAGAAGGTTTAAAAAATTTAAGTAAATATTTTTTTTTAACGTATTTTTGTAATTTATATTTTCTATTAATGTTGTGTTAACTATTTAGATTTTTATTGGGAAAATTGTATTTAAAAATGTCTAAAGTTTGTTTATTAGTACCTAATTTATTATTTGGTGTTCATTTCATTTTTTTTTTTTGAGATTGTATAGGGTGATGCCGAATTATTTGCACGCGCATAAATTGGTAGTATGACTAATTTTTGTTATCGCCTTTTTTTAAAATCATGATTACTAATACTAGTTTTATTTCAAAAATGAAACATTTTACCTTATTGTAATTAAAGGGAACATAATTGAATAAAACAGTTTTTATTTGTTAAAGTATTTTTTTATTATATGGTAAACACTGGTGGCCTAAAGGGGGCCCACCTCGGGCCTCTGGTCCTAGGGAGCGTCCAAATCTCGAGAAGCTCTTAAATCCCAAACAAAACCAAAATATTTTCAGTAAGTAAGAGGCAGTTTGAAGCTGGAGGCCCTGTACGTATGCAAAATATGGACACAGGTAGGTACCTACTTATCTATTATCAGGCTTATCTGTGTTTACAAAGTGTACACTACAAATACATCAATTTCAATTTGAGAGCATACGGGAGGCCTCACTTAGTTTTGCTGCCCTGGACGTCCGCCGGGCTTAGTCCACCACTGATGGTAAACCTTTTACACTAAATAGTGAATTAAAAACCTTATCCACACAAATTAACTTATTTTGATACTGAAATTTTATAAGTTTACCGATATTTACTTGATCTCAATGTTTTCACAATCACTAGAACATTTGATATGCAATGGAAAAGAAGTTTTCCTGAATTAACTTTTTTTTACAAAATAATTGTTTCTTCAGTTTCATACAAGTTTTTTTTTAGATATAGTGCCTTTAATTGAACATTTGAGAACAAATATATAATATTATAAGTACTCAAAACGATTGCATGCGAAATAACCTAACATTTCACTCAGTGATAAATGTCATTTTAGGAAATTACTACAAAATACCTTAGAAGAATTAAGTATAGGTTATTTACTGTCAAATTAGGGGACTACAATTTCAGAGCTTGCCTGAAAATTGCCCTTCGTCAAAAGTTGATATACTTGGCTCTCCATGCATATGGCTGACCCTGTATATATTTTTTGCACAGTCTACCCTGTATGCGAATCATGATGAATCGTCTAGAGTAGAGTGAGATTTCGCAAATCCGTATTGTTTACGAAAGTTTGTCCAAAAGTGTGTCCTGAGGCTTCTCTAAGAAGCTTTTTCGAAGTGTATATCACTTTTCAAAATTTTCCAAAGATATACCTGTAACCTAACATTGTTGGAAATACTTGGTATAATATATGGTATAAAAATATTATGGCTAAGGTACAAAATTAATTCCCAAAAGAATTGTTTACTAGTTAGCTTATTCAAACTTAAAAACTAGAGGTGGGTAGTTCATGAACGAACTAGTTCAAATGAACTATTCCCGAAAAGGAACTGAACTGAACGATCTTTATCGTACGGAAGTTCACCCGACACAAGTTCAGTTTAGCATAACAGTTCCTTGGAAAAAGTGATCCGGCTACAGTTCATTTCGATCAGTTTTCGACGCGTCCATTATTTACTTGTAAAACTAAAAATTGTAATATACAATCATTTTAAATGTAAATTGTTGCTTTTAATTATTACCTAATTGTTCTAACACTACAACATCTTTATGCCTTTTCCATTTTTTTAAGATTATTAATAAATAATTTCATATTTTAAATGAAATTTATGTAGGTACAAGATAATCTTCCTTATGTTTATAATTTATAAAGCTAGCAGGTAAAATCTTAGAGAAAGTTGAATAGACAGATGCCGAGGGCTAACAGTAAACTCATCCCCTAAGGCAGCGGGTAAGAGCTCGCCCAAGGACGAGTTTGCCACTTTTTCAGGTAAAACGGGACAAACTATTTCCGACCTTTTTTAATCCTTGATCAGAGAAGAGTTTACCAGCGCCCCTGTGGAGTTCCTTCTCTATTGGGCGAGAAAATGGGGAAAAGAAGGCCTCCCTTCTCTATTTGCGTTTCTTTTAAAACCGTTTTTTCTTAATGTTTAGTAAAGAGAGTAGCAAAATCAATAAATAGGTAATATGAGACTAATACTGACAATCAACTTTTTTATTATATCTATTCGATCAGTTTTAAGATTATTTTTTGGAAAGCCTATAAAAAACTGAAAACAAAAATGGATTATAGCTCATTTGAACTAGTTCACTGACCTAGTTCATCAAAGAAAACTGAACTAAAAGGAACGATTTTGCCCGTCTTTATTAAAAACGTAAATTTAAAACACTGCCGGTGTTAGCTTTGTGCATGAACAGCTTCCAATTCAACCAACTACTTTCGAAAAGAGTGTTCCGTTTGTCATGCCTGGATTACTGTTCGTAAGATATACATTTGTATGTGTATACATTTAGACGTTTGCCTATTACAAAATGTTCAATCTTTCAGCGTTTACGATAGAATAAGTATGTTCACAGATGGTTCACTTTTAATACCCCTATGAAATTTATAGTGTTTTTCAACATGAGAGCCATTACTTCAAGATTTTCGATGAACACATCTAATGAACCACAGAAATTATTACAGCATAGACATGTGAAATCAGGCACAGTTTGTTCGCTGATATTTCACATTTAGCACTAATGTACTAACGCAGGTCGTTTATGACATTTGTTGTGTTCGAGGGCAGTTGGCAGTTACAATGTAACAGGTGTAGATTCAACTAACACATTTATATTTACACTTGCCACAGAATATAATTTAAGAAGTTTTCGAAATTATATTTTCTCATATATATTTAAACCTAAATGGCCATTATATCTAAATTTAATATATAGAATATTTCAAATCACACATATTAATCCAATGTCCTTTCTTTTATTTCATTTGTACAACATCCAAGTCCCAGTTACAGTATAAGGAAAAACATAACAATTGTTGAATAACAGAATACGCTTATATAGAAGGTGCAACACACATAAAAGCACTGAAAAATAACAAGTTTCTGTAAATGACTAGACACTATATGTACATATAAATAAAATTTAAACATTTTCTTGATAAGAGTTAATTGAAGAACAAAATAGATCATATCTTCATACATTTTGAAATTGTTGAACTAAAGTTGTTTATTGAATTTGTTTTTTTTTATATGAAAATGATTTTCATATTTTATGTTGGTGACATTGTTTATATCTAAAATGTAGTATTTATGAAATCCCCGGGCAACAGATGGCGCCATAAAATTAACAATGTCAGAAACAGAGGTGAACAAACAATAATTTTATACAAGGCGTTTTGATGTTTTGTATATGAGTTTCAAAATGTCTTAGCCGTTCTTTAGGCCGTGGAAACTACCCACTGCCCAAACATTCACGACATCCGTGGGTGGTTCTCCACGGATGGATCTTACATACTTTTTCATACATACTCTATTATTTACATACATACTCTATTATTTACATACATACTTTAATTACATACTTTCTCAATTTCTAACTATTCTTAGCGTAATGAAAATCGTTTGATTTGTGTGAATGTGAAAATTTGAAATTCTGTGAACATGGGAAAATTGTGAAATTTTGTGAATACATTTTAAATTAGTTATCCTCACAAATCCAGATAGATATTAGAATATTTAAAATCGTGTTAGTACTTATTACACTTAAATTGCAACTGCACGGCAATAAAGTAAAAACCTTGTAAAAAATGGGAATTTCAAACACTATATATTAATTTAAAAAATTCCATTAACGTAGATCTATTAAATAAAGGAGATTAGCACTTACCTTACCACTAAAAATAACTTGAAACAATAAAATGCAAGTAGGTATATTAGGTTGATGTAATAAAATGAAAGTAACATTTCTTGGAACAACTTTATTCAAATATATAGTATTGCACCTTTTTACATTTTATATAAATTATACATCTAATTTAATACATATTATTAGTTTATGGCATTTAAAGGTAATTAACTAACTGCTTCACACGAGACAGGGACAACTAGCGGTATATACTATAGTCTAAATATGATTATTTGATGATTAGATCACAGCAATGATTGATTTTTGAGTATTGGGAATTTGATACCAAAAATGCTAATATTGGAAACACTTTCCCATAAGTATCTATTTCATATAATTGCGTCATATGGAAACACAGTTTTAACCGCTTTGTTTTCTCAACACAGATTTTATTTACACTAAAATAATAAATACTTTCTATACAGGGTATATAAAGTACTACAGCCAATGTTGGAGGGTACAATTAAAACAACTAAAAAACTGAATCTCAATTTAAATGAATTGTCGTTCGTCAAACCTCGAAAACAGTGCCGCTTGTACTTGTGCCACCCTGTACATTCAGATATCCGTATCTAAATCAATCAACGATAAACTTGACCCCCAGGGGTCACATTAATTTTGCGTGTTATCAAGAAATCTATCCTTAAATGGAAACTGCATCAAGCAACAACCTTGACTATAATAGAAATACGAATTACTATCTGTTTATTTGCTTAATTGAGATCAGTTTCCACTCCAAAGGCCACAGACGGAATAAATTCACTATCATTACACAATCAATTTTTTAACTAGTTATCATTGAGCTAACTAGGATTTAATAGAGAGCTAATATAGGTGGCCTATTATTACGTTTCAATTCACGATTGTAAACCAAACAATATGTTGGAGAGCCCTAACATTTTCGCAGATATTTTAAATAGAAATTTTATTCAGTAGTTCCAAATCTTGTGTATATATTTGGGAAAATAGATACAGAAGATTTATTTTGTTCAAAAAGTTACCTTGCTATGTGAAATGAACCATGAAAATCGTTTACTACATCGGTAAAATAAACGATGTTATTTATCGATAACTTCTCTCCTTCAATGGAATGGAATTAATTTATCGTATATATAGTTTTCAAGAAAGAATGCTTTCTGAGAAAATACTATTGAGTCAGTCTTTACAGTTTCTAATAAATGGAATGTTTACGAATAATTTTCTTATTATTTTCATTAGCGACAGTGTGCACGTATAAGATTTTTTGTCAAGGCACAACTCATTTCGTAGAAAATGTTTTTTGTAATGCCTGCATTCTTATATATTTTATCACTGAGACATAAGTGAAACATTGTGAATACAGGTATTTAGACAGACTATTTTCTGCATATCCTTTGATACTTAGATTATTGACACAGAGGCGGACTGGCCCGTTGTGCCTTACGGGGCTTGAGGATGGCCTCCCATGCCACTTTTACTTAATTGAAGCGTTTCTGCGTCTGCGTCAATTAGCAATTGGCGATGGTCTTACTTTATGTTTAAAATAAGTAATATATATGAGTTTTACTATTACTTTACTAATATTTTAAATTTTTTAGATGTTATAAGTACAATCTTAAATCATGATACTACCTATTTCATTAAATGCTTAGATGATTCAAAGTAAGGTTGGTTGACAAGGGTAAAATATACACCTAAAGTAAATGCAGACAAGAATACTTACCAGGTGTTTAAAACACGAAAAAAAAATTAAAGGAGGATTATACAACTTTGTAGTTTACTCATCTCCTGTTGGTGTTAATTTTATAGTTTTGGAAGAGTAAATTTCCTTCTAGCTCATATTTTTTGCAATTAATAATGCTTCATAAGCATATATGTTGTAGTAGGTAAATCTATGATTGGTTTTATCAAGTAATTAAAGATATACAGCTGCAGACTATTTGGAGAACGTTAGAGCTCTCCACCGAACAAAAAAATTCCAGACAATCGAAGCCTTGCGAATATTTTATTAGACCACCCAATACGATTTCAGCACGTATTTTTACCTTAACACTATGTTCCTAAAATATCACAAACGCTTTCAAAT
The DNA here is from genome assembly GCA_037954035.1 of Rosalia funebris. Lineage (NCBI taxonomy): Eukaryota > Metazoa > Arthropoda > Insecta > Coleoptera > Cerambycidae > Rosalia > Rosalia funebris. The sequence continues at coordinate 43,085,638 of JAZFAV010000015.1, forward strand.
TACATGAGAGTACACTCACAACACTGCATAGTATAATACAGACACTTTACCGTGCAGTTATCATCGTCCTCCTCGGCGGGTTTACTCTTCCTGGTCTCGCGACCGGGCACCCACACTCCGTCCAGCTTGTCGAAGTCCCCGTTGAGCTTCTTCTTCTCCTGGTCGTCCTCCTTGTCGCCCTTCCTCTTGCCCGTGCAGTCCAGATCGTCTAGCTGCATCGTCTGGTCGACTTCCCGGCTGCTGCTCTCCTCCTGCGAGGTGTTGTTCAGTATGGGGGACGTGAGTTCCTTGCCGTCCTCCTCCTTGTGGGGCTCGACGAGGACCGAGGCCTGGACCTCTCCGCTCTGGATCCCTATGTCCTTGGAGGTCGTAGGGGTGGGAGACGTCCGGCCCTCCTTGAAGTCGAAGATGTCATTCTGATGGGAATTGGGCGAATCTCCCGACATTATGGACCTGGAAAGAGGAATTGTAATGTAAATCAACTGCGTGTGTAAATTAGTAGGACATCAACCAACAATTTTATATTAAATAAGTTTTATTCATTGACGGCTTGCTACCTGCTGTTCTATTTGTTTCACTAGAAATATTGAAAGTATTGCGCTATGCGTTAATAGTAAAGGTATGCGAGGGCGGGACTAAAGAAATATCCGCGGGGATAACCGATGACACGATGCCGTTCGATCAGTTACTGTGATATTTGAGAGTGGTGTGTGTTTGTACACAACTCTGGACTGTCGTAGTATTTTGATTTGCGTACGGTATTACACACAAATCAGTGCATGACAATTTGCCAATAAATATTTTAAAATGTCTTGACCAAAACCATCCCTTGCCACAGTACAGCGTTAGATAAAGGAATTCAGGGTTGATGTTAAAAGACGGTAGTGAATTACGGTGTTCCCTTTGTGCTACATACATAGCGTATACCCGCAAATCGAATGTTTTTGGACATCGGTGTTCCGAAAAACATAAAACTGCGGTTACTGGACAGAGCAGTGCTTGTGCGTCCATGTATGTAATATCGATACAATTTCAGCGTTGAAATCTTTATTTCGTTGCACCCAAACCGCAAAATTTTCCATTATTAACCGTTCCGCAATTTTACTAAAATTACAGTACAACAAAATATTACAAACTAGATCAAAAAAACCCAACAAATTCCGACATTTCTTACACTCTCTTACACAGCCTCCACACGTATTTTTCTCTGCTCATTTTGGCGCTGGTATTTCTTTGGGGAATTTCCACACTTCCGCAACGAAATCGAGGTTGCAAGTTGCAACAGAACTGATTGTAGGACGCATTTTGTGCCTGAGCCTCTCGCAGCGAGAAAAGGTAAATATTTGGTCGTTGTCACGGTGTTCTAACAAATATAAAATTCAATCGTAAATCACGTCTCCCCGACTTCATTACACGTTTCCTTAAAATCCGAAACCTTGACTGGATATGCGTCAAGACGATCGCCTTGAGAAAGACTACAGCATAGAAGATTTTTTCAATGCGCTTCTAAATTAGTTATTTTAAGTCGCTTTATCACACCTAAATGAATTTTATGGATATTTATTCACTTATTTTGGACACGAAGATTTATACGAGGTGATTCATGATAAGTTGTATAAACTCCGGCTGTAAAGAGTTGCATGGGTGAGTCAGCAATGGCCAAAAGTATACATAATTTTTTTCCGCCTTGATATATAGGGTGATGTCTTACGTCGGGCCATGATTTTCAATGCGTGTATTTTCCAAGCATGTCGCAGGAATTATATCAAATTTGATTCGGCATTAGGCCATTGCAGAGTCCTTAAAAAAATTAAAAATCCAGAACCGAATCTCAGAAGTGTAATTTTTATAGATCAAAAAAGTTCAACAGGAATTCAAAAGTAAAAGGATTTAAGAGTATGATATTCACAAATAGTGGATTATTTCACAGTGGATTATTTATTAATATTTTATTAATAAAATACTGAACTGATATAACCTGATAGAGCCATATCAAAGATTCAGGAATAGACATCTAAGTATCGCGCTACATTATAAATTCATACATATATTCGCACATTTCTAGTAATCTAGTGCCAAGGGTAAGAAACGAGCCGTTACGAATTCTAACGAGGACGAATGAAAGACAAGCCTGCTTATATTGGTCTAATATACTGTGCTATTTAAAAATATGGTCACTTAACATTTCTGAGAGCAAAAGGGCAACAATATTTGTAGGATCTTGAGGCGGTTTCGCGTTTTCCTCAAACCAATCACATAACAGACTGTAAAGAGCTGTTTCTTTGCGCAATGGATAGTTCGTTGTGGAACCTGGAAGGGCACCTCCTGATTGTGATTGATTAGATATCATAAAATGTATTTATTTCCATTACTATTAGAGATATTACATTAGTGGCTATGATAAACTGGGCGTCATATATGCAGTGTGTTTATGGTAATTGGGTATTTAATTTACAATTTTTCTAGTTTTTATTAAAAAAGTTCGTGTTAAATAAGAATCAATAACAAGGTTTAGTGATGTGTGCTTTTGTAATAGAACTTCCGTTTAACCACCTTTTGTTTGACGATAAATTACATGTTAAAACGTCACGGTATTTCTTTCATGTTCTGATTTAAGAAAATAAGTGTTAATCGTTTATAAGCACTAATTCTGGAAAGTGTAAATGTACAGTCTAGCCGCGATGCGATGGGGTGTGAAGTGAAAAGTAAATAATTTTGTTTATTGTAATTATTTTGTTCCAGGTAATTATTTCCAGAGGAATATTTGTTATCGATTCGAGGGTTTGGTTAAACATTTATAAACAAAAAAGGATTATTTTAAATTCGAAAATAATGCCTCGATTGCTTTGAGGTAAATATTGCAAATTTTAAGAGGAATGAGTAGTACATCTATGGTGGTAAAAATATTTTTATTTAAATTAATTTTTTTTTAAATTAAACTAAATATCCTCCTGGACGGTTTAGTATAAATTTCATACCATTTTGAGCATGAGAAGTACTTTTAATTTTTAATCATTTTTTTCTAAAAGCCTGTTCATGGTTTCTTCAGTGCGAGTTGAGGGTTTGCTGTTACTCACTTCACATTTCACTTTTCAAAATTAGATTAAAAGCACAATATGATCATAAACACGTTGAAAGGAAAGTATAGGGTGTCTCAGCTGGAACTATAAGATAGGGTGTCAATATTTAACGACTCATTTAACGAACCTTACGATATCAACATGCCGCTATTAACAGTTCGACAACGAATAGTTTGTGCACAACTGTTTTATGAAATTGAGCGATCATTTAGAGTCGCATTAAGAAAAATTCGCACAAAATTAGGACAAAATGAGGCGCCTACGGAGTTAATAGTTCGTAACTTAACCAAATAATTTTAAGAGGCGGGTTCTGTTATTGATAAAGCAACACCAATACGTTCTCGTCGTGGTCGGCGAGATGAAAATATTGTTGTAGTGAGAGAAAGTGTATAGGAGTATCCAAACACATCAATTCGACGTCGTGCACAACAATTGAATCTGTCAAGAGCCACCGCGCATCGGATTTGAAAGAAAAATCTGCATTTGTCACAGTAAAAAATTCAGACACAGATACAAAATTAACACAACAATTAAAAGTTACAGAGCATTTACAGCGTCGTACATTTGTTAATTGGGTGCTAGAACAGAAAGAAGGTGATGCTGATTTTTGCAACATAATTTTGTACAGCGATGAAGCACTTTTTCATCTTGACGGATACGTCAGCAAACAAAATTGTCGAATTTGGAGTGTTGAAAATCCATACGCTGTTGACAAAAAAGAAACCCATCTACAGATAAAGATAAAAAACCTCAGTTTGTCAGATATTATTAGTTTTATTCACAAATCATATCCTATAGTTTCAAATGAGACACCCAGGCATGTTGAAGTCGTATGGATTGTATGAGTCCTTAAATATTGACACCCTATCACTGATACAACACAAATGATGCGCAATTCAAATCCTATAGTTCCAATTGAGACACCCTATAGAAACGGAAGTTTATTCGTTTATCCACGCCACCTGTAGCACAGTTTGTACATTATTTTCGAAAATGTGTTCTCTGTTTTGTTCACTATTATTTGTTACCATTTGAAGCCCTATATTACAAAAAAGCGGCTCGATACAAACCCTAAGAATTAACACAAAACAAAAATCTAATAAATCCGATCAGTTGATTCCAAAAAAAAGACGGGTTGTCTTCCAGGGGGCCATCGAGATCGGAACTTGTAGTATCGCACAACATACATTGAAATTTAAACGTTAAAATAGGTATGGTTTTGTTCAGAAAATAACTATGAACATAATAAAGAAAAATTGTCGAAATACATTAATCGGTCGGTGATAAATCGCCGATTAAACGGAGGACGTAGCGCAGGCTAGGCGTAGGTGTCGATGACTCTTAAACTTTCAAAATTGTTCCGTGAAGATATATCGTGAAGGTGACGAAATATTTTGTCGATCAAGTAAGATCTCTTTCTATCCCATACTACAGTTTTAGACGAGAAACCGCGCCTGGGTGTCACTATTAATTAATTATTAATTATCTACCAAATTTTCACAAATAGTCCAACTCTGTTTTTACGAGTATACATGAATGAACGCAGCGGCTTTTTGTGGTTTTTTATACTCACTATACCATTGCGATGAGTTACATAGGCCAATAAAGATTTTAAATAATTTAAAGAAACAATGACAGAAATAAAAAAAGAATCTTGGATATGCTTTAAAAATGTAACAGAAATTTTTTTTAGGAAATTATACACATCCGCAGTATGAGAAAATTGTCAACAAAGTGCTGGATAAGCTTAAGCATTTTGGTTGTAATATGAACATAAAAATTCATTTTCTGCATGCTCATCTAGATTTTTTGGAAAGTAAAATTACTTTCCAAAAAATGTTGATGCTGTTAGTGAGGAGCAAGGTGAATCGTTCCATCAAGACATAAGACATAAAGGAGATGGAAAGGAAGTACCAGGGTCGATGGGATGTGGCGATGATGGTAGATTTCTGCTGAATGCTGAAAAGAGAACATCCAACGAATTATTACAGAAGAAAAACTACGAAACGAAGTTTTTTGTTAAAAAGGGAGAGATTTTCAAAGAAAAAAATTAATTAGAGACTCAAAGCTATTTGTGTTGTTGCTTTTTACTATGTTTTTTAATGTTTATTAAATATAATGTTTATTAAAATGTTAATTAAGATTGGAAGAAGTTGAAGACTTCACTTATTTAGGAAGTAAAATAAATTGGGATGGAAGAAGCGATATAGATATAAAACAAAGAATAGCGCAGGGTCGAGTAGCTTTTAACAAAAAGAAAGCACTTTTATGCTCGGGGGTAATAAACTTAGAAACAAGGAAGAGATTTTTGAAAACGTATGTATGGAGCACGGCACTATACGGTTGCGAAACCTGGACGGTAGGGGAAGCAAGTAGGAAGAAATTAGAAGCTTTTGAGATGTGGTGTTACCGAAGAATGATGAAAATACCGTGGACTGATAGGGTTAGAAACGAAGAAGTATTAGAGAAAGTCGGCGAAAAAAGAAGTATGCGGAAAAACATAAAGAAGAGAAGAGATAGAATGGTAGGCCACTTGCTGAGACATGGGGGAATAGTCCGCGATATTTTGGAGGCAGAAATAGGAGTTAAGAAAGGCAGAGGTAGGCCTAGATTAGACTACTGCTCGCAAATAGTAAGGGATGTAGGTTGTAGCACAATTAGCGAAATGCGTAGGTTAGCACAAGATAGGAGAAGCTGGAGGTTAGCGTCCAACCAGTCTTAGGACTGACGACCTCATGATGATGATTAAAATGTAATTTTTTCTTTAGTTTTTAATTTATGCTGATTATTCAGTTGATCAAAAACATTGCGCGAGAGACAAAAACGGAAGGTAGATATGAAATCAGCGTAAATAACTCACTTATAATCATTTATCCTAAATCAACTTTCAAAATGTCAGCATTTGTAGGCCTGTGTTTTTAATTATCTACCAAATTTTCACAAATAGTCCAACTCTGTTTTTACGAGTATACCGGGTATACCATGCTCCTAATGACTGGACGCAGTGGCTTGTTGTGGTATTTTATACTCGCTATATCATTGCGATGAATTATTATTTTACATATGTTATTTCCATAATCGTGACAAGTAATATACGTGACCGCAAGGTAGCGATATCCCTTACACATATTCGATTTCTCATTTCCGTATGGTAAATCATCTGTACATCCAAGGTATTAGCTGGCGTTATGTTACAATACTTTCGCGGTGATCAAATGAATCCGTAAATGATACAGCGTGGCACACCGAAACTGAATTTTCAAATTAAGGGTGAGTTATCGGTCAATGAAACTGTTCTAAATTATGCATCCAAAATTTGACTTGTACCTTTCGGGTGCCTGAGAAATAACTTTCAATTGGATACTCGTCAATTTAAATAGGAAATTCATAAGTTTTTTCGAAACTGATGCAGAGTCGGACTTTATTTAGCGCCGAATCGAGTTCTACAAGGTTGAATTGAAATTTTGTAATAAATTTTCCATTCAGACCAGCGGGTAAGTACATATAGGTACTAATAATATGGTACAGCTCGTCAAGAATAGGAACAAGTCGCAAAACTGCGATATCGGACCGCCCACGAGGTGCGCAGTAAATAGCCTGGTCTTTACTCAGTCGCATTGAGACCTTTGCAGACTGAATATCGATGAGTTTATATTGAATGTGAATGTACACATTCAAGTTCGATATGACCGCCCGTAAAGCGCAACATGTCGCCTCCGAATGCTGTCTCACTCTTTCTTCTACTCATACCTAGAGAATCTCACACTTTTTCTATTCTTGACGAGCAGTACGTATCTAATACTATACCTAGAAACAATTAATTATTCTTCTATAACATATACATATATCATATATTTGTGTATAAGTCGCTATAAAATTAAAACTATATATTAATTGTATGTACGAGTATAATAACTATTTTAAGGGAAATTATCGGTATTTGTATTTAAATATTATGCCAATTTTAAAGTTTGCTGTTGGAAAAATACTCCAAATGTGACTATACTATTCGTTGGTGCTACTAATTGTGAAACATTTATTATTCCTTTTTTGTTTTAGGGGATTGGTGTGAGTTAATTATTTCCAAAACAGACTTACAGACCACATGCACTAAAATTCACAAAAACAAAAATTGCCTTGGTAATAAATGTCTGTACATTAATTTTAATGATTGTCACCAAATCATTTTATAGTTATAAAAAGTATAATTTTATACTTTTTGTTTTTCAAATTAAAGTTATAACACAGGGTGTCAGGATAGTTACTAGCATTACTTTAACAGGGTAGTGACCCCACTACTAGCGACCTAAAACTTAAATCAAATCACGCCTTTGACTGTCAACTCTATTACTAGGATATTTAAAATTGGTTAAGGGCTAGAGTATTTGACCTCACTAAAGTGTTTTACTCTTGAGATTGACTTAATCGATGTTAAGACAGTTTTACTATTCCGATGAAATTAATGAATAACATAATAAATAATATAACACCGATTAAATCAACCTAAGATTACAACTAGCCCTGGAAATCTCATTGCAATCTTTCGTCATACAGCGACAGCATTTTTATTGTAAACTCAGTTTATTTTCGTCAATTCGGGATGGATACGATACTATACGACTCCACACGACATAAACTATCCTAAAATCTTGCATAATTCTGTGTCTTTAGTTTGCAAACAAGAACTAAAAAAATGATTGTGACAATTATTAAAATAAAACTACATTTTTACTTAACGGACAGTCAATAAGTTGTATTTCTTTGTAACACTAAAACTATATTTAACAATAAAACAAATATTTTAAATCATCACTTATTTTGTTTAATAACCAACGGATTCTATCTATTACGTTCTAATTTAAATAAATAAATTAATGTTAAATCACAGTGTACATATTTTTAATATTAGCTGGAACATCTACAACGTTTAAAGAAGTATGAAAAATTATTTTTAAATGAGTATGTGTGCCATTGTTAATAAAAGTTAATTATAATATATTATTATATTCAACCAGTAATTGTATTAAACCATCAGAATATTTTGTTTAATAAATTCGTCACATATTTCTCTTCAACGATGATTGTGGTTATTATTTTATAGCATGGGCGGTATATATTTGTCGTTTATACCACTATCTTGTTTAATTTGTGAATAAAATTGTATATCGTAATTCGTGAAACGTAAATTCAGGTCAGATTTGACGTTTTAGTGGTTTTATATTAGCTGGAATATAAAAACTTGAAAATAACGTAATAAAGGAAATAGTCTGATCTAAAATTGTTGATTTAGTACTCGATAATTTTTAATGTACAAATACAGTGTCCCATAGCGAAAGAAATAACATTTAAAAGCCTACATTGTACAATTATATTCGGTATTTAATCAAAAATTAATTTCTACCAAAGATTGAGAGTAAACAGTAACACTAGGTGAATCTGTAATACAAAAAAGGTGATTTAAATCGAAGAAACGAATGAGGCCAAATTAACTCAAAGTTGTGCAACATTTCTAATAATATGATAATTCTTGTAGATTGTAAATAATATTTATATAGATAATTTTTATAAATAAATATTGAAACTACCCTAGACTAGAAACCTTTGGTCTTGGATTCGGAAGATTGCCTAATTTATGTTAATTTCTGTTACGAGTAAAAACAATTTGAAATAAAGATTTTTTAGTTAAATTTAATTGGCTAAAATCCTAGAAGTGGAAGACAATTAAAATACAGGGTGCGAAAAAGTATTGTTATCAAACACGATGCATATGTACGACTAACTGCATTTAAAATTTTATTAAAAAACAGACCTCGGGATATGCGTATATGAGATTAAATGGGTCTCACTTGTTCTCCAAAATATAGCCTGCAGCTACGTCCACAACTTTCTGTTACTCTGATTAAAAAAAATTGTAAAATTGTAATATACTGAACATTTACATTTTTTTTAATGTAGATATGTATAAATGTATTTTAACTTCTGAACAATGATTCTTTTAAGTGGTAGATTTTGAGATATAGAGGGTGCAAAAACATCTTGTCGAACATGATCTCCACACCACAACACTCTGTTACTTTGTTTAAAACAATTGTAAAATTATAATATACTGAACAATTACATTTTTTTTTAATGTAAATATGTATAAATGTATTTTAACTTCTGAACAATAATGATTCTTTCAAGTGGTACATTTTGAGATATAGAGAGTGCGAAAAACATCTTGTTGAACATGATCAGTTTATGTGACTAACACCATTTAAAAGTTTTATAAAAAAGCAGGAGTTGGACATATTTATGACATTAAGTCGGTCTTGTTCTTAAAATTATTTTCCAAATATATCTTTAAGGGACGCCCACAACTTTTTGTTACATCCTACAAAAAAGTGTATTACTATAATTTTCTTTACATGATGCATATATAGTAGAATTATTTTATGAAGAGCAAGTCGGCAATAAATCGTGCGACAAAGAGCAACGTACAGCTTACCTTCTCCCACGCGAATACAGTAAAATAATTTTACTTAGGTCACCTTTAAAACTACTGAAGTGCACTGACACGTACGTTTTTTAAACTTGCATAAAAGATAGTAAATATTGAGTGTTTCGATAGTTAGACCCTTCGTTTACCATTCTTTTAGAAACTATCCTTGTTTATACTCATAAGGAGGAGCAGGACAAGAGGTAAGCCTTGTGTATTTGATTCAGTAATACTATTACAAGCAAATGATTTATAGGCAGGTCTGTGTCTCTCATTCAGGTTGGATTGGTATGGAAGAAAGTCAGGCATACATCTGTCTTTGTCGCACGATTTATTGCCGACTTGGTCTTCATAAAATAATTCTACTATACAAATGTATTATAATTTCTGATAAAATTATGTCACAGACACAGAAAATTATATTTTCTCATCAAATATTACCCAATAATAATTTCTTAAATCGCATACATATTTTGAGATACATACAGGACGCGAAAAATATCCTGTTTTTCATGATTCACTTATGTGGCTAACCGTATTTAAAATGTTATTTCAATAAACGGATATTGGAGAGTTTGCATATGGAGTTACACCCTCAAGCTGCGTTAACAACTTTTTGTTACACCCTGTATATGTATGGGGGATTGAATTGGCCCCACTTGTTCCTCTAAATACATCCTTCACCTAGGCCTCCAACTTTTTGGTATATCTTCTGTTAGAAAACAATCACAAGAAAATGTTGTTTGTAATATTATATCTAGAAATTTCTATTACTAAATAGTACTTCACCTATTGTCCATGTTGGCTATCAGCGATCAGACCGTTCTGATACCATTTTAACATACGTATAAATTAAATGAACAATACATAAATAATCCACAGAACACTTTCAACAGGTAGTTGTCACACGGGAGTTGTCACTCAACCACTACAAAACAATTCCGACTAGGAATTTCATTATCGAGACTGACGGGTACTTACTGAGTAACTGTAAACAAGTCTACATTATTTCGAAGTGGGGATAAGTTACAAAAAATGTATTGTCGAGGAACTGAATTGGTCGCCAAAGACTTTATAACAGCCAGATGTGGGTGGGGCAATGGATTGATGGGGTAACAAGGCGAGTTTTAGTATAGTAAAGTTTATACAGGGTGGAAACCAGTTTGGAATAAGTATTTATTTTTGGCGTTATTTTAGAGATGAATCAAAAGCGATTAGGCAGATGACAGTGTAATCTAAAAGATGTTTAATCAACGAAATTTTAAATATGTATACAGTGATTCATGTGAACGTAGTGGTAGTGCAAGATATATGTTTATTCTTAACGGAATGCTTTGCGTATATTTATATATATATATATATATATATATATATATATATATATATATATATATATATATATATATATATATATATATATATATATATATATATATTCAAATTCCTTTTGAATAAATAAGGAGTTGTATTTATTAAATTTATTAAAATGATGATTTTTAGACCCGAAATGGGTTCTCTGCGGTGTTCGTCGTGCTATAAGAACGAACATTCCAGTTATGTTGTGCTGTGTCTTGTCAAAAATTGGTTGATTTCCAATGCTGTGTGGGGGCAGGCGCATTGTCATCATGATGAAAAAAACCATCCCCCGATCTCCACAATTCAGGTTCTCACTGCCTCACTCAATCGCTTTAGTACTTCCAGATAGTAATTTTATTTACTGCGGTGCCTTCAGGAACAAAATCAACGTGAACGACTCCTTCGATGCCGAAAAGACAAACCATCAGGATTTCTCATTTCACATGCCGTGTTTTTTTTTTTTGGTCTGGGTGATGAAGGCGTCTTTCACTGGATTTACTGTTGTTTTATTTCGAGGTCATAGTCATAACACCAAGATTCATCTCCTGTGACGACTTTGGCCCAACAAACAGGGTCAGTCTGTGCCTGTTCTGTCAATTCCTAGCACACTCTCAGACGGTTCTCTCTCTGGTCATCGAAAAGCAGCCCTGGAACAAACTTTGCTGCGATGCGTCTCAAGTTCAAATCTTCAGTTATGATTCTTTAGCACGAACTCCAGGAAATTCCAGTTATATTCTCTGATTCGTCGCACGTTTGCCATTGCAATATCGCCGGTCATTGGGACAGGCTTATGAAAAAAATACTGTCCGCGATGATTTCACATAAATGAAACTGGGCCAACTGAACAGTGAGGAGTATCTAATAAACGTACCTAGCGGGAGAGGGTAGCACTGTCAACTCACTTCTCCACAGAAAATAATTCTGTCTTTCTTTGGGTACCCTTCATAATGATAACAACAACAGCTTTAGAACAAGATATTGTTTTAATATAAGCAATTATCTTGCTTCCAGGTCTGGAGTAAACATCGTAAATTGTAATATTCGATTTGTAATATTTGAATAAAGAAAATAATCATAGTTGATTAGTTTGAGTTGTAAGATGTGTTCGATTGCAATAAGTAAATTTTCAAATATAAATAGTCGTATTATTGAAGCAATTTGTCCAATAAAATGATATCGTTTCGTTGCAGTTATCCAAAGTGTCATTTTGACGCTTGCGCAACAGTTTGACAGTTTTCGAAAACGGCAATTCATAATCATAACCTAAAATTTATCTGTCAAAATATTTTCGTCGTCCACATCGACAGACATATTCTTCTCCATTAAAGTGTTCTACTACTTAAGTGACAACGAAAATGTGCACATACGAGATTCGTCGCATTTTTACGAAATTAACAAATATCCAAAAATTCCAAATTTATACTGCTGTAAGTATGTAATTAATTAATACGTAATATAATATGTAGGTACATTTTTGGTTGCCAAAACATGCAGACTTACAGGATATGCCGGACGAAGAACAAGAACACCACGCACTCGAGCCACAACGTCGCGATCGACATAGTCGAATTCCAAGAATCCTCCCGACGGTGGAGATAACGTGGAAGGCCGATTACGACGAAGATTCGTTCATTGTTGTCGACGTGCAGATTCGCTCTAACCGACCTTTGCGTTGTCGAACGGTAAACGTTAACAAAAGACTCGTTATGCAATTATCGGACTGATTAAAACGGAATCGTTGCGATTAAGTGAACATTACCGACTGGCCAGGCTGTGGATATGTGTGGCATTCATGAACCTCCGCAATCACGAAACTGAGCCGTTCGAATATTGATAGGTAGTGTGGGACCAGTTGGATGTAATACGAGTTTCTCTACAGGGTGTGTAGTATCGTATGATTTGCAAGTAGAAATAAGGAGTCTTTCACGTTAAGATTGCAGTACGTACAGACTGAAATAATAGACGGCGATAATTTTGCAAGATATATAGTTTCTTTGAACACCTACATAGAACCGCCCATCGCAGTCTTATCGAACAGGTCTAGTCATCACTGATGTAGTTTTAGTTTAGGTTATAATGTAAAGGGTCTTTCAATAAGGACATCCGATTTTAAATGCAAATAAAACAAGTTGTGTGTCAGATATCCAGTCCATATTTGTTTTATTTGAAAGAATATGTTATGGCATTAAGTATCGAATATAACGATGTTCAAATGTCTACCGTGGCTTTGCTTGGCGGCACGTATTACCGGAGGTCCAATTTTCGATGACATTGTCACAAATCTGGCTGTCCAATTTGCTGGATGGCGTTCGTTATTTCGACTTTGAGGGCATCAATTCTTTGCAGTTTATTCGCATAAGCTTGCGATTTAAGATAGCCCCAAAGGAAGAAGTCTAAAGGCGTTAAATCGCACGATCTCGGTGGCCAGTTCACGTCGCCGCCGCGCGAGATAACCATGTCCTCAAATCGCTCGAGCAGAATATCCATCGTGGAATGCGTTGTGTGGTATATAGCGTTATCCTGTTAGAACCACATGTCGTCGGTATCCATATCATCCAGTTTAGGCCACAAGAAGTTACTAATCATCGATCTGTAGCGTTCGCCGTTGACGGTTATGGCAATGCCAGTTTCGTTTTGGAAGAAGTACGGATCGATGATTCCGCTAGACCAAAATCCGCACTAAACAATAACTTTCTTGGGATGCATTTGATCTGGTGTATCTCGTGTGAATTGGTGTCGCCCCAAATCTGACAATTTTGCTGCGATTTAAGATAGCCCCAAAGGAAGAAGTCTAAAGGCGATAAATCGCACGATCTCGGTGGCCAGTTCACGCCGCCGCTGCACGAGATAACCATGCCCTTAAATCGCTCGTGCAGAATGTCCATCGTGGCATTCGCTGTGTGACACGTAGCGCCGTTCTGTTGGAACCACATGTCGTCGGTATCCATACCATCCAGTTTAGGCCATAAGAAGTTGTTTATCATCAATCTGTGGCACTCACCGTTGACGGTTATGGCAATGCCAGTTTCGTTTTGGAAGAAATATGGACCGATAATTCCGCCAGACCAAAATCCGCACCAACTTGACACGGTGAATTTCTCGGGGTGCATTTGGTGCTGGTGTATCCCGTGTGGACAGGTATCGTCCCAAATCCGATAATTTTGCTTGTTCACATATCTATTCATCCAAGAACGGGCCTCGTCGCTAAAGATGATTTTTTTGGCGAAATTTAGGTCAATTTCCAACTGTTCTAGAGCCCAATCAATGAACACACGGCGTTGTCTATGGACAACGCCTTAAATTCCTGGGTCAATTGGATTTTATACGGGAGCAGACCCAAGTCTTGACGCAAAATTCGCCAAATTGAAGTCGCAGAAGGGCCAAGTTCTTGTGAACGACGAGAAATTGACTGTCTCGGGTTTTCCCGTACATTCTCACGGACACCAACGATGTTTTCAGCAGACCTTGCGTTTCGGTAATGTACGGGGGTTGGCGGATTATTTATCAAACCGGTTGACCACCAAACGTCGAATAGTCGACTCGGAGGGACGGTTGTGGCGAGGATAAGAATCATGTAATGCGCGGAACATTTCTCGAACGGAGAACTGATTTTCAAAATAAAATTTGATGATTTGCACACGTTGTTGAACGCTATAACATTCCACGGTGATTTACCATACACTACTAAACAATTCACAACCAACGAGAACGTGACGGGTCGCCAGAAATTTTTCCTAAAAATGATTCTTTGAATTCTTAATTCGAATTTATTTATTATTTTACGAAAATACTATATATTTATCAGTAAATACGGGTAGATCTGTTCCACAGAATGCCCTTTTAATCCCTGAAACATAAATAGGGCGTAATAGGGCCGCCCGCCGGGTCGTTGTTTCAACCCCCCTAAGGTATCGTTTCTTCGTAACTTGTGACATTGTTTTGCTCCCATCTTCTAAAAGGTTTTCATTTAAACTACTAATTTTAATTTAAACTATGTTTAATATTTGTTATATGAGGTTATATTTATTTATTTTTATGTGCAGCAAAAAAGTATTAAAACCTGCTTTTAATAATAATTAGCGTGAAAGGCTGGAATGGCCCGGTCCACTACACCACTCGACCGACCCGATATAGGTATGGGCTTTAAATTTTTAACAGAAAACATTATGCAGGTCGCTGTCTCATTTGACAGACTATACATTTGTTAAAATATTTTGATAACCTAATTTATTTTTTAAAGGCAATTTAAAAGTCAATTTCAATGGCGTAGCAAATATTAAGTAACAGAACAGGTATGTTACTTAATTCATTAGGGATCATTTCTTTTTGTATTAACTGCGATAGTAAACAGGATAGATGCCGATTATTATGGTCTAACGGTTATCTCGAACTCTTTTGTATTGAAAAATTTATAATAAATGATAATAATAGTTATAAGAATCATCAAACATTAACTAAGATTTACTTACTGTATATTCAAAATCGCCACGATTATAACGTATAAGCAATAAGCGAAAATCACATACCAGACTGTCTCCGTAAATTTCATATGCCTGAGGGTCTTAAAGTTAACGAAACACGGGGGTTCGGTCAGCCACAAAGGCCACATCTTAAAGTTTTCTACATAAATTTTGACTTACTTCTCAATCTGACACTACTGCTTCCTTGATATACTCTGCTGGCGCATTTTGAAGTCTGTCAACGTTACAGACGCACTCGCGTTTACACTTAAAATTAACTCCTCTTCACAGTTTTCTCCTCTGTGACCGCATTTCCATTACGAACGGGATTTTTCTAACCGACTCCAGAAAAACTCGGGCGCTTCGTTGAGGTGTGACCAGTCATCGAAAAAATTGACACCGATTCGAAGCGTTTGTTAGAAGAGAAACAACCGAATCGCCTTGTGGTTTTCTTACGACAGACGGATTTAAGATAAGCCAGTACCTTGATACTATGAGATTACGTCACTTATTATTATATATGCAAAGATGTGAATATTAAACGATTCAAATGATGCAAAGAATTCTTTATGCTTGAGCAATCGTCGACGATCCAGAGGACTGATAAATAATGTGGGAGATTATAAATATTTGAGCTAATAAATATTTGAGCTAAAAAATTGTAATAATAATATACAAATTGTTGTACTAACAATATTTCTGTTGCTGCATTTTTGTAGGGCATAATAAAATAGTAGTTTTGGATGTTTGGACATTTGCCGTCTAAACATCCAAATTTAATGATTCGAGACAAATCGGATGTTTTCGAGTTATAAAAAAATACCGGGTCCTCACCGTTTCGGTATACCGGGTGTAACAGGATCATGGTATGCCCCCCTTTCTCCTTTAGTTTTGAAAATAATTGATTGAAATTTGGGATATCCTATACACATAATAAGTGATACTTTTTGACAAACAATTGATTTTTCTTTCACTTCCGGTTTCGCCGGAAGTGACACTAAGTTTCGATATTTAAATGGAATACCCTGTATACCCTTCATATCGTATTAGAATGTGCAATAAATACAAACAAAATTACAGCTAAAAGAAAATTTTAGTATTTTCTTATTTTCTTTTAGCTGTAATTTTATTTGTATTTATTGCACATTTTAATACGGTATATGAATAAATTCCTTATTAACAGTACTAATAAATGGTACCACGGTACCAATATGGTTCCATTTGAAAAAATTGAGTTTTGCCCCAAAAACAATTTTGATGAACTTTATTTGTTCATAAATCACGTTATTTAGAATTTTTGAAGGGATTTCGATTTGTATAGCATTACACGGGTCATTTAGAATAAATCGGAACCATCATGGCACACTTAAATGGAAAACTAAAAATTAGATTATAAAAAATGTTGACTTTTAAATGTCACTTATTTGGTATCGTTGGATTCATAAAAATATGCAGAATTCGAAAATGCAATAATATACGGGGTATTCATTTACAAATCGAAAGTTATTGTCACTTCCGGCGGAAGCGGAAGTGAAAGAAAAATAAATTGTAAGTCAAAAAGTGTCGCTTATTATGTGTATAGGATGTCCCAAATTTCAATTAATTATCTTCAAAACTAAAGGAGAAAAGGGGGGCATACCATGATCTTGTTACACCCGGTATACAGGGTGTTAATTAAGTATGTATACAAACTTCAAGGGGTAATTCCTTAAAATGTTAATAATCCTTTAGCCGAATTTGTTGAAATTTGGCAGTGTCATTTATGATAGAAAGGGACTAATTTAGCCCTAAGTAGATTAAAATTATTAAGCCCAGTGGCATCCCGGAGTGGCAATTTTTGAAAAAAAATGTGCGCCACTGACTTTTATAAAACTATTATAATTTTTTTCGCATTAAGCAACTAAATATACAACTTTTTTGTATCTTGCTTCGTTTTCAAGAAAAAAAAAATAAAAATCACTTCATTGCATGTCCCTGGGACAACATAATAAAATATTACAACTACCAACTATCAAACACTGGGGTGTACCTGTTATTTCTTTCCATATCAATAGTCTATTCTAGTCTCAGAAATTGTTATAAAAATTAATGCTAGCTAAATTTTTTTTAGCAGCATTAATTTTTATATAAATTCGATACTCTGTATTTTGAAAACGAAGCATTGCCTGACCTACGTTTATATAAACTTTTCGTCTTAGAATCACTCAAGGAATTGCCCCTTGAAGTTTGTGTACACACTTAATTAACACCCTGTATGTACGTGTTGATATCTTGGTTATTTGGTAAGTTAGACAAATAGGTAAAAATGTGTCTAGTGCTAAAAATAAGTCTTTTTGCAAGTGGAAAATTATCAACACGTATACAGTGTCTCAGTTGGAACTATAGTATTTGAATTGGGCGCCATTTGTATCTGTCAAAGATAGAACGTTACTATTTAACAACTGTCATCTACAAACCATACGATGTCAACGTGCCGCAATTAACAGTTCAACAACCAATAGTTTGTGTACAACTGTTTTATGACAGTGAGCGATTCTTTACAGTTGCATCAAGAAAAATTCGCACAATATTAAGACAAACTGAAGCGTCTATAGAGTTAACAGTTCGTAACTTAATCAATAAACTTTAAGGGACGGGTTCTGTTGTTAACAAGGCAATACTAATACGTCCTCGTCGTGGTCGGTCATATAAAAACATTGGTACAGTAAGAGAAAATATACGGGAGTATCCAAACACATCAAGTCGAAGCCGCACATAACAATTTAATTTGTCAAGAGCTACCACGAATCGGATTTTAATGAAAGATCTGCATCTGTCAGCATACAAAATTCAGTTGACACAACAATTAAAAGTTTTTTAATTGTTAATAAAACAAACCCTTTACAATGTCATACATTTGTTAATTGAGTGTTAGAAAAGAAAGAAGGCGATGTTGATTATTGCAACAAAATTTTATTCAGCGATAAAGCACATTTGGACGGATACGTCAGCAAACAAATTGTCGAATTTGCTGTCGAATTGGTCCTAAAAATCCACATGCTGTTCACGAAAAAGAAGTACCTCCGCAGAAATGCGTTTGGTGGGCATTTTGCAGTGCTGGGGTAATTGAACCAAACTTCTTTAAAAATTAAGCTGGTAATGCTATCGCAGTAAATGGGGAATGGGGAATGCTATCGTGACATGTTACAAAATGTCTTTTTCCTCCAAATTGTTGATTTGGATTTGAACAACATGTCGTTTCAGCAAGACGATGCAACGTGTCATACAGCACGTGCAACCATAACCGTGTTGCATACCAAATTTCATGATCATGTTGTCTCGCGGAATGTTGACATCAACTGGTCTGCAAAATCATGTGATTTAACACCACTGGACTTTTTTCATTGGAGTTATGTCAAGAGAAAAGTGTACGCCACCCAGCCAGCCAACATACAATGATCTCAAAGCAAACATTCAACGTGTTAATCGGGAAAGAGAGCCAGTTTTATGTGTCCGTGTTATGGGAAAATTTTACTAAACGAATGACATCATGCCAGATGAGTCGAGGCGGCCACACGAACGATATTCTTTTCCATTTGTAGCCATATTATCTATATTTTATGTTGAGGAATAAAAAACTTCAGTTTTTCAAATACAACGTGATTGTGATTTGTGAATACAACTAATAATGTTGTATTCACAAATCACATCTTATATAGAATATCACAATAGTTATTCGCCATACGAGTGTATAAAGTGATAGTGCTGACATGAGTGCGAAACTCGAAAAAAAGAAAACGAAAACAACAAATTTATATAGGTGAAAAATCTGTTCAAAATATCGGTCTATGGTCTCTGGATGAATCAGTTACAAACTCTTGAGTGTTGAGTGAAGATTTTTGAATTTCTGAAAAAATTGGTAGTTATAAATATTTTTAATATAGAAAAATGCGTTTTTAATATTCATAATAAATAAAGTTTTATGGTTTTAAACAATATATTAGATATAATAATACTATGGAGCAAAAATAAATTTTGGTATGTTTTTGTACTATAATTTAGTTTCTATTTGTTAAGTAATGGAAACGTGCCATGTAAATATCATTTTGGTTAATGATTGCAACATAATATTGTTGTATATGAGTGCAGCATCGAACATGCCACTATGTTCGATGCTGCACTCATATACAACAATAGTGACTAAAGGTTTACTAAATGAGTACTGAACATAAATGCTGCTCGAAAATTTAAAATTATCATTATTGACAATTCCAAGAAACTGTTAACTAATAATCACTTGGTACATTTAATCTATGCTTATTTGATTGAAGACATGGACTTTTACTATATGGTTATTACATTAGACTATTATTGGTGCAAAATAAAAAAGGTTTAACATGTTTTTCAATATAATGCAAAGTTTTGCTACGCACAGGGTAATATTCAAACTACAGAAATAAGGAGTTTTTATACTCCAACCCATCTGCAAATGCCTTATATAATAAGGACTCAACAAAATAGGTCAAAGCAGCTATTCTCCTGACTATATACCAAACGCCGAGCGTTGAATTATGACAAAATTTGCCGTATTTTTGTCTAACAGAGTTAGCACTAAAATACAGTGATTCAGATTGTTCCAAAACAACAAGGAAAATGCAAAGTGTCACCTATCTCAGGATATCGGTAACTGCAGACCGGTTTCGACCTTTCCATCTTGGGTCTCGTCAGTGCAGTGTAAACAAGTATATCTTTGACAGATGAAGTTCACATCTAGTAGACGTTGCTACGTTCCACCGCAGTAGAACATACCACACGCCATCTCTTGGTAGTTTCGAACAATCTAAATCGAAGTAAAAACTTGAGATCATCAATATAATGCAAAGTTTTACTATATCAAAGGTATACTCGTAAATAGAAATAAGATTATTATCCTTATTTCTAAAGATATAAAATAGAAAATATGGATTAACAAGAAAACCAATGGAAATAGGTATAAGGAAAGTTATAGAAAATTGATGCAGAATCAAATTCTGCATCCGATCATCCAATAATATACAGGGTGTCACATTTGAAATAACGAACTTTTTCAATTTTGAAAATGGTGTAATTGGTAATAAAATTTTGGGCACCCTGTTTGCGATAAATTAATAAATGTGGATTCCGAAAGCACCATTCTTGTGCTTCCGTCTACCTCAGAAGCGCTTAGCACCAGTCAAAAATGGGTAAAAGGCACAGTGTTGAAAATAAGGCTACATCTTTAAAAATTTTCAAAATAATCAAGATATCTAAGAAACAGTTGAAAATAGGTACAGGAAAACCTGATGGAACTCATGAGATTTTCTCAGGAATCCAAAAATGAAATAATATACTGGGTGTTCTATTTAAAATAAGGAAGTTACTGGCGACTTCCGGGATAACCGGAAGTGGTATGACCTTGAAGATATTTCAAAACGAAAGAGAATCTTGAATAACCTTGGAGTCCGAAAATTCAGAATTCTAAGTTTTTTCTAACCACGAAAATTTCTAACGCCTACCGTGAGAAATCCTCTAGAGAGTAATTACATATATCTTGTTATTGTTTTTGTTGAGAATGATATACTGGATACTACATTTCCCAAATCCAAGAACTCTTGATAATGTCCAAAATATCGTAGTAGGCTACTAAACAATATATTTGCGATAAACGCTTAGTCTGCTGTGTTTATTTTTAGACTTATTCGTAGTAATTATTGTAATTAACATTTGCAATTTCGTGCAACATGTTATGCTATAAATACATACGTGGCTATTAAATGCCTATTTCATTATTTGTTTAATTTAATTACGACATACGAGCAAAGCATGTAATACGCTTTTCTAATTTCCCACATACTACATATACTTTTACCGGCAACAATTTTATTATTGGTCTGAATTACTTCCTTCGCTCATTCTCTGCAAGTGTTGAAAATTTTAATGTGTTACATCCTACAAAACTCGTAAATAACGTTTTCTGTCCGTGTTGGTCATATAAAATTCATTTAAAATAATGTTAACGATTAAACTTTACACTATAACGGTCTGTCATTAGCTCTATTATTTGTGATCTATATTTAAACAGTTTCTTGTCAGACCCTCTGCAGAATTAATCTTAGTATACGAGGGTGGGGAGAAAAGTTTTCGGCCTGATGAAGAAAAATTATTTTATTTTTTGTTATTTATTTTTTCAACATAATCAAGTCTAATACATTTTTCATACCGGTGCTTTGATACAGTGATACCATTTTTATAAAACGATTTATCGTGCCATTCAAAATACGCATTTACGGTTTTAAATCTTTTACCTCCGAGCTATGTTTTGAGGTTAGGAAACAGATAATAGTCGCTGGGGGCTAAACCTGGTGAATACGCTGGATGGGGGAACAATTCGAACTTAAATTCGTTGATTTTAGCCATTGCAATGACTGACAATGAGGTGCATTGTCATGATGAAACAGGATCATTTTCCTTGCCAAATGAGGTCGTTTTTTCTTCACATTGTCACTCAAACGACGATTCATTGACGATTCTACTCTTCTCAAGGTAATAAATAAAGATAATACTTTCTGAGTCTCAAAAAACAGTCGCCATAACCTTATTCGCTGATAAAACTGTTTTTGCCTTCTTTAGGGTTAGTTCATCTGCTCCAGTCCATTGTTTTGATTGTTGTTTACTTTCAGGAGTGTAGCGGTAGATTCAAGTTTTGTAGACCAGCATTGGATATTTTGTAGGTGTAAAAGGTAGAACAGCATTGGGAGTATTCGATCCAAGAGCAAGCAAGCGAGCAAATAATGGCGAAAATAAGGAAAGTCCGTTCCAAAAAGGGCCAAAATGCGCTTGCCAGCGGCGAAAGTTCTTGCGATGGTTTTCTGGGGTTCAAAAGACGTTCTGTTTACTGGATTTCCTTCAGGGTCAGAGAACGATTAATGCTGCTTATTACTAAACTCTCTTGGGCCCGGTGAAAGCTGCTTATCTGGGCAAAAAACGACAACAACCCATAATTTTGCTTCACGATAACGCCAGACCCCAACTAAATATTAGGTAAATGTTCTGGAAGACCTTTGAACACCTACCATACAGTCCGGACCTATCATCGTCAGATTTTCACATGTTATTATTATTATTATTATTATATTATATAGGTTTGGGCCTCATCAGCCACTGATCGCATGGGTAGTTCCTTGGCGATCCCCTCTTATCCGGGTCATTATCCAAAAATGCTATCCCATAAAAGGAGCAATTTAGGCACGTCCCCCGTCTTAAGCCTCGCCTCCTTTAGGATAACAGGGGTCCCTAATATAATATACCTCTTCTCCTCCAGTGCGGGGCAGGTGTAAAGAAGATGAATCGAGGTTTCCTCGTCTTCTTTACAGTATCTGCAGGCCGGGCTATCGGTCAGCCTCAGCTTGTGCTGAGGCTGACTTTTCACATGTTTGTACACAAAGGGTGAGACTATGTAGAAAAATAAAGCATTTTTAGTTATTTTTTCCTCTCAATAATTCTTGTTTATATTTGAACTCCCCTTGTAATTAACAGTTATTTAACACAGTTTAATTAACATACACAATCAATACATTCTGAGTTGATTTCGATAGGTTCTATTATTTCCATTGTTTTACTTCTGCGTTCTACTTCAACTGCCTCGCTTGACAGAACAGTAAACATTCGGTAAAACTTAGTCGCTTTTGTATTTTATACAATGGATGACTAGAAATCAAGACAAAAGGTTTTGATAAACCTTGAATCGTTTTGTAGGCAATGGGGAAATCATTTTTTGTGACAGACAACTTTCGGAGCTTTTTTATTGTTTTCAAGAAATAAGACACGCAAGAAAAGTTCTTAAAGAAAACTGATGTTATTATTAAATGATATTGAGAAATGCTACTGCAACTCATAAAACTTTCATTTCTGAAACCCCATCCATTCCAACCTTCTCCAAACTTTTATCTGTCCTATATACAGTTCTGTGCCACGTACTTATCTTCAATTTACTAAACTGCTGTTTTCGTGTGTGTGTCACGAAATTTTTAGGTCGATGTACGAAATACTTTTTGTTCGAATTTCGGCATTTTGACAAAATCTATATAGTAAATCGACCCTTGCGAACCACGTGGTAACTTTTGTTTTTTGATCCAACGCCTCTACAGGCACGCTCCCTAGGTGCCTTTGATATCAGCGAGGGGCGGCACAATATTATTGCGATTTGCTTACTCCTTATTATACCAAGTTTATTTTATTTAAATAATGGAAAAAGGGAAAATAATGGTCTTTTACTATGAGGAAAAGTATTCTTATATAGTATTTTAGTTTTTCACGAACACCGAAAGACTATACGTTCCTCGACGTGCATTTCGCCAATAAAGTTGGCACCACCGAGAAGACTAGTTCAATTTCATCATAGTTTTTTAGACAAATGACAGATATAACCCTGGATAATGGGAAGTAAAAAATACTGCATGATCGTGAAATCAAAAATACTTGAGTTTTAATCATCTTCAGCTGATGTCAACTTTTTTGGGGAAATTCGCGTCGAGTGTAGTGTATAGTGTTTTCGCGTTTTGTGGAAAACTACGTCAGTGTTATCTTCACACCAAAGGTTCTAACCCACCCCAGTACTTCTCGTGTCAAGCTGTTTAATTTTAGTCCTAAACTCTCATTGTGCCCCTATTTGGACATGCTTGAGCGGGTACAAATACGATTCTCTAAAAGGCTTATTCTTATCCTGGTCAATAAATACACCAGAGCTTCCGTTCACTACTCCACGTTCAGAGCCAGACCTGAACGTGGAGTAGTGAAAAATTCTCTAGTAATTTTGAAGTTATTAATCAGTTATTGCAACTCCTTTCAATGAATAATAGTAGATAATATCCTAGAATATGATGTGCTTAAAAACGATGCTGATCCTAGATATAAGTGGGCGAACCGGTAGCTTCCTTTTTCATAGACTACGACTGCTCAGGGCAATGGGAAAATATCTTTTTGATAAGTCTGACAGCAAATAAAACCCTTCTGTGTAATAAATATAAAAGTTTATTGTTTAAATTGGACTGCAATAAATTGACCTATTCCTTTTACCGTTTAATGTACAAGAATCTTTTCTATTTCCCCAACCACCGATTATATCTCTTTGATATAATCGAATATTTCTTTGATAAACCTGACGGCAAATACAACCCTTTTATGTAATAAATATAAGTTTATTATTTAAATTAGACTGTAATAAATTAACCCACTCCTTGTACCCTTTAATATATGTATAAAAATCTTTTCTATTTCCTCAACCCTCGATTTTACCTAAATTTAATACTAGGTGCATCTATTAAATTATAATAAGAATTATTTCTCAATTACGGGTAGCCCATAATCAGTATATACGATTTTCATATAATGGTATATTATACACAATAAATTCCAGCGACTTATGTACAGGGTACAACCTAAATATGTATGTCATACAACCTTGGAAGGCATTGTTTTCCAGTGTCCGATTTACGACCCTAATAGAAGTCCTAAAATTAAATACATTTCGGAAAACTATGAGTCACTTATACATAACTTCAACAGTATCACAATTCCTAAAGCATAATTAATGTGTGTTTTTATTCTGCAATTGCTAAAACTTCGCTCGTTTGTATTAAATTAATAAGAATGGAAGTCTTTCTCTATTTTTTGTCTTTACTTTTCTTTTACATATATTCAACATGTATTTTTTATGTGTATATACAAAGTTTATTCTATTACCTATTTTTTGCATTATTAAATGTAACCTAATAAAACCTTTAATCCTTCCTCTCGATACAAATTATGTCATGCAATGTAATATCATACTTCAAACATCATCTTAAACACAATGAACAGTATCCTCTTCCCGACATTTACATATGTACATATGAACGAATATATGCATTCAAGTGAATTGCCTACGCCACTGTGTTTATGAAGATTGCAGCTCTTCATCAGCACTACCATTAGTTCCGGTACTCAACAACAAACCGAATAATTAAAGTAGGCATGATCACGTCACAATAACTCGAAAACAAAGTTATCAAGGCCATTTGCCATTATTTAACGTTTTTATAAGTATATAGTAAGTGAGTCTTTATTATTATAATCACCATGTTGATATTGACATTTCACATACTGCTGTAAATTCTGTGTTCTGTAACGATAAGGACAAATATAAATCGGTCAATAACAGATGAATAAATCTTAAATCAGGCAACAAATGTTTGTTCTCGAGTAATACATATGTACATACTCGTACATATAGTATGTTGGTACTTTATGACGCATTGTGTAATTCAGCGTATTTTTTTTTGCAACACCTACTAGAGTTTCGTGACCTTTCGACTGATGTAAACCAGACGATTAGATCAAATATTCTTTCAAGAACACAAATACTCATTCTTTTTTATAGTCCAGTTTTGCAGGTCCTATACAGGGTGCCTCAAAATGTCTTGTGCAGTCAATATCTCCGTTATTTTGAAAGAACAATATGAAAAATATCAAGTATCGTGTACATCGATGTTTAGAATGAAGTGGGGATTTATTTTCAGTAGAGAAATGTAAAAAAAATATTTGGGGGTAGTTTCTAATGGACTGAAAAAGCAAGAAGGGTTTAAATTCATAATCGGCCAGGTTTTTTATTCAATTGATTTAAAACAGGGCTTAGTTTATCTCCTTATCTTTTCAAATAATGGAAATATTGACTATAAGGCATTCTGAGACAGGCTGCATACACATAATTTAGGTGTAAGCCAAGACCGCAGCTTGCGAAGGCAGTATTATTTTTTCAAGAATAACCAAATGTCTTCTGTAATGACGGCATTTCCTTTGACGTCAGATGTCAGATGTTTACGATGATGTGGCGGGAATATAAAATTCGTAGAATAATAATTGAAAAAAATGCTTATTATTTCAGTAATCGGAAGACGTTTGCTTTTAAAGTGCATTTCCCAGAGGCTTTACAGCTAGTTCTCATAAACATACAGAGAAGTATACCAATGCAAATATTTGCTTTGGAATATATACGTAAATTTGGTGTAAGGGTACGAATATTTAATAATTTTCTTGCTTTACTCTTGTTTGAAACACATAAAAAATATTTAGTTATGTATTAAAAATATATATTAGTAGTTATGTTTGCCATATTTATTATATATTTTGTACTATTCTACTTCTGACGTCGATATCATACCAGACACGATGACATCTTACGCTATCCCACACTGTATAAATTATAAATGTTATTTACTTCAATAGAATCCTTCCATCAAAGTTTATTTGCCAAGCAGACGCACTAATTATTTAGTTTAATCTTCCAATAAACACCTCCATACGCCAATGAGGTCTATCATTAGCCTCATTACTCTCATTAGCACGTTTTAGCGAATGCGTTCACTTACCTAGAGGGTGAATCCTCCCTGTGCGAGACGTAATATTTGCTCTTGTGCTTGTTCCCATGAGACCTGGGCAACCAGAAGATCCCCAGGCCTTTCCTCTTCTTGTGTTTTCCTGCCACTTTGATATCTAACTAACTACGTCACATCAACAGGTTATTCTTAAGGCGTCGCGAACACTGAACATTGAACAAATATTGTTTTTAAGTGGATTTAATACGCAACGTCGCGCTTTCTAAACTTTTATCCCACTACGACACGGTCGACGACGGCGTGGATCGGATCCTGGTGCAATAATGCACATAAACTGTAGAACTGGCGAACAAAAGAGAGGACGAATTCAATGTCGACGACCGCTGGTTTTATAGTCGAATGCCAAAGCTCCTACACAGGTTTTAATGTTGTTCTTTGTCGATGCAGAGGGGTTTGTAGGGGTGCCTAACGTCGGTGACTGTTAGCTGCAAATATATGCGTGATTGTCCGTAAGCTCTCTTATACGGGGTGTCCTAATATTCCGTGTACACCGAGCTACCCCACACACTTGAGATTACAATAAGATGATTTTACTAAAGTTACCCCTCTCCCTATACCAAGTTGAATCGTTTAGCCGATAGAGGGCATCGATTCATTTTTTATCGTAACGATAAGTCGTTTCTTAAATTGTTTTCTCTTGTAATATTTTAATATTTAACCAAAACAATTTTTGCTTAATTAATTTAGTAATTAAGCAAAAATATACAATTAAATATATTTACCATTTTAATTTTGTTAGATAAAAACCGTAGTAGACCAACATGTTAGTTCAAACAAATGCTGCAATTTGACGTTGTCTTTTGTTTTTTGTCGCTTTTGTTCTTTGTCGACAAAAATTGTCTTTATCATTTTAGTGGTTAAATTGTTTGAAAGGTCGTCACACATGAAATGGAAGATTTTTTAAATGATAATTTAAAAAAAAAATTATAGAGTTACCTGTTAATTCCCAGCGAAATATTTATAATTTGCAACAAACACTTGGCTGTTAATTGTCTATTTACTAATGGTATTTGTTTTCTTTCCAAGTAGACATTCAGGTTTTATGGTCGTTTAACTGAAAGCACGCGATTTCGAAGTGATTTCTTCTATGAGTTCAAACTTGGTCATTCCGCTACCCAGACTGCAAGGAATTTCAATCAGGTGTTTGGAGAAGGGAGTTCTATCGAAAGAACTAACCGTCTTTGGTTTACAAAATTTTCTCCAGGAGATACGGCCTTCGAAAATCAACCCCGTGGAAGATCTTCATCATCAATCGATGATAAATTTCTTAAGGAAAATGTGGAAGAAAATCCTCGTCAAACAGTCAAATAGAGAACTTGTGGCATATCTCGACATATTAGAACGACCGTTTAAAGGCATTTAGAATTGACCGGGAAAGTTAAAAAGTTCGATACGTGATGAACAGGAGAAATGTTGATGCATGATAACGTCTGACCTAATGTTTCGTTATAGACCATAAACAAATGAAATAAGTATGGCTAGATCCTACCACATCCCCCATATTCTCCTGATCTGCCCAAAAACCGTGTTCTGACTTTGTTTCATCTCGTAACTCAACTTCTTTCAAATACGATTAGAAAATTTGGTTAGTCGATGACAAAAGTGTGTTAAAAATATGATAAATATTTTGAATCATGATATTTGAAATATGTTTTCTGTTGGCGAAACTTAAAAAATAAAAGAAAGAATCAAATAATAGTGAATACGACGGATTTACGATAACAATTGCAAATATAAAAAATAAGTTAAAACTTTAAAAAAGCATGTTTATACGAACTAACTGTCGACGAAATACCTAAACACATCCCCGACGAAACAGAAATAAAAAGGTCGTTGCGTAATACAAGGTGTTGTGTTCGGTCCGGTTTTGTGAGCTCGTTCTGTCCGTTCGACAACCATTGTTTGCATATTTTTTTCTGTTACAAAACGTTCGCCACCAGTTTCAGGGAACGAAATTTAAGTCACGCACGGGTCGTTTGTTCAGATTTTACATGTAGTTTTATGCAGAGAATAGCCGGATGCTGGACGGTTTTGCATCATTCATTTTAGGGACAACAAACGGTGGGTTATAAAGTAAAAGTTTAAAAGTAGTAAAAGCAAAGTAGGGAAATCGTATTTTTTATCAAATTATGTGGACATAAGTATATCTGAAATTGGATACCTTATATTTAAGAGTTTGCGGATTTTTTTAAGATAGGCGTTTAGTTTTCAATATACAAGATGTTACACTGGGCTCACTAAATGTGTAGGAATACTCGATTTCTACATCGAGAAAATGATTTACTTATTATTAGTGAAAATGTTCATGACAAATAAATGATAATGAAGTTTCTATTAAAGAAATACTAACAAATACAAAATTCATTTAATATTTTCATTGATTACATAAGACCATCATTTATGTAAATTAAATATCACCTTTGAAATAAGAACAAGTTACGAACATAGAAATTTAGTTGCGGTGGGGGTTGCAGTCCCTGCTCAATTTATTAGACTCCCCCTCATAGCGCGTTTTTTTAATTTCTGGCATATATTAAAATCAGTCTTTTAATATAAGCCAAAACAAATAAATATTGATGGATGCATAACCAAAAGGTTTCGATTTGATAACATAATTCAATCGGTATTGCAGAATTTTCATGCAACTATCAGAAAGTGACTTTTTATGCTTTGTATGTCTGTTCCAGTACAAGCTGGAACTTGTGTTGATTTTGGATGAAAATAATTGTTTTGCTTTAAACTTTTCCTATTTTCATTATAGTAATTCAAAGGTGAGTAATGATTTTACTATATAATGCCATTATTTATGGTTTTTATACTTTTTGTTACAAAAACTTCAGTCGACTAACCCCTAAATGGATTCTCCTTTAGATGGGTAAACGTCAAGATATTTCTTCGGACGAAAAATCGTCTGTAATTGCACTTTTATGAAATACTGAATACAGTCAACGAGAAATTGCAAACAAATGTGGGATATCCCAATCATCAGTTCGACGGTTGAATCAGAAATTGCAAGAAGACCTACCTGTTGGTTCGGCTCGGACAGGACGCTGTGACAGAAAATCGCTGATAACTCCTAGAGGGCAGAAATTCTTAAGAAATATGGCTGTGGAATACAGAAGGGCAACCTACAGTGAAATAAGGAATAAGTTTCATGAGGCAGGCTACAAGGTATCGGTGGCTACTGTACGAAGAAATTTGTACGGTTTGGGTTTCAAGTGTCGAAGACCAGTTAAAAACCAAAACTAACACCAGCCATGGTCAAGAAAATGCAGAATTGGGCTATTTTGCATAAAAGGCTTTCTGTCGATGACTGGCAAATGGTAGGTCATTAAAATTTATTTTGTTTTGTGGTTTTATTATTTTTATTCCATGTCTCTAGGTCTGCTTTATCAATGAAGCAACTTTTCAAATTATGGATGATAAAACCCAGTTTGTTCGAAGACGTCCAGGTGAAAAGTTTAATACAGATTGTGTAGTAAAGAGAGTGAAGCATCCTACATCTGTGATGATATGGTCTGTCATAAGTGGGAAGGGATTGGGAAGGCTTTATGCTGTAGAAGGAACCATGCGGCAAGGTCAATATAAAAAGGTTCTCCAAACAAAATTGATCCCACAGATGAGGGAATGGTTTGGAAATGGTCGTAAGATATTTATGCAAGACGGGGCCCCTTGTCATACAGCCAAGAATATAAAAAAAATCTTAGCAGAACAAGGAATACCTTTATTACCATGGCCATGGAACTCTCCAGACATGAACCTTATCGAGAATGTGTGGGAATGCTTACAACGAGGATTAGCAAAGGAAAACATAACCAATAAGGTTCAATTAATTGAGAGAATAATTTATCATTGGAACCATAATGATCAATTAAAGGAAATTGCAAAAAACTGCGTAAACAGCATTCCTCGAAGGGTGGACGCGATAATGAAAGCCAAAGGCGGTTTGACAAAATATTAGTAGTATAAAAATATGTTCAGTAATTAGTATGAATATATATATATATATATATATATATATATATATATATATATATATATATATATATATATATATATATATTTTTTTTTTTTTTTTTTTTGTGTAATAAAGAATCAGAAATGTGAAACCACGCTTTATTCTCATGTACATATACTTAACAAAGCCCCATTTTATTATTAATTTATGTATAGAAATAGGTACGAAATAAACGAGATATATTTGTATTTGTAGAACTATTTGTATTTTTATAGGTACAAGGGTACAAGGCGAGATATATTTGAATAGGTACGAGAAAACAGGAATCATTATAAATTGAAATCAAGATAAGTGAAGATTTTATCTTCCTATGGAATACATGCATGACTTCTTCAAGTTCCTTAGGCCCACCCCCATGTACGCCACTGACCATATATACTATACATTTATATCAGCTTTGAGTTCGAAGGCACTACATTTTAAAAAATCATCATTAAAAAAATTAGCGCATGAATTAAAATGAAGTCCGTCATAACGTCCTTACTATAGTTTTCTCATACTCAGCGCAATGGGTATTCGCGTCTCCTTATTAGAAATAAACTATTTTCTAGTGTAGCTAATATAAAAATGTTATCAGTGCAGTGAGTTTTTTGGGCACTGTAGTAAAAGAGACAAAAAAAAAACGTTTAAGACATTTGTGTATTTTATCAGAATCATAAGCAATGCGTCAATGATTTACAACTTCGCTGGCAGCTGTCACACGACATTCGCTGAAGGAAGGGAATTGTTCGTTAGTGTCGTTGGGTTCATTGATGTATGCTCATCAAATCACAATGCCACGGGTACGTGTTAGGAATTATTTCAATAAGGACTGAAAATGAGGTGAAATTCCTTATATCTATCTGGTCATTAAGGACTGTGTTTGGGATTTTCGAATGTTTGTATATTTCAATTAGTTATAATATATCTAGTTGTTTGGATAATGTTGTTGAATAATGGATAACTTCTAATTTGTCTATTGATGGAAAATGATGGTTTGTTTCTGAAAAATGGTTTGAAAAATTTGAATTACATTTTTGATTTGCAAACGATTTTTTATGTTCGTTGTATCTAATATTAAGTGCCCTTCCCGTTTGACCAGTATAACGGCTATTGCATTCCTCACACGAAAGCTTATAAACTCCAGATTTTTTATTTTTTTCGGTTTGATTTGCATTATAAAAAATATTTTATATTCTTTGATTAGGTATAATATAGCCTTATATAATAGCCTTCACAATAGCCATATATAGTTCATAATAGTCATATATATTCAAAATAGCCATATATATTCATAGTAACCTACAGACCTAACCAAACATTGGAAAAACCCAAACACAGTCTACCTCGATGACCAGGTAGATATAGAAGATTCCACCTTACTTTCAGGACTTATTTAAATATTATAACCATAGACATTTACCTACTAATTCGAGATACAAAATTCCTAACTTTAATTTGTATATTCACTGTGCTTGAAAATGTAGTCTAGTAGATAACTACAAAACTACAATCGTAAGGAATAAATAAAGTGATATAACAAAACAATTCCATGTTCGTTACTTAATATAATGAAATATCACAAAATAACAGACAAATACATCGAGTTATTAAAATAACTTTTTAACAATCTTTTTCGTTTACTAATTTAAAATAATTTGCGTTTTCGCTGCAAACTTTTGCATTAAATTCTACAATTTTTAGAATATCCGTATTTTCATACAAATTAAATGTATAATCTGTCATAATCTCTCGGTATATACGAGTACTGGGCGCAAAAAAAAAGAATATGCTGTTAAGATCGAGATACTACTTAGAGTATTAAATAAATAAATGCAATTAAAATGGGATAGATGTAATTAAAATAGAGTAATGCCATTTTTAGAAAAATATTTTACTGGCCCACAAATAAAATAAGTTAATCCATAAAACATTATTTTATGAATCTATTAAGTATATATATTAAAAGCAGAATACTTACATATGTGATTTTGCAATAAATTTTCGGAAACTTGTTATTTTTTAATTTAACTGCAGTTTATCCTAAGACTTTTGCACTTTTATTTGTTTTAAAATTTATTTGCACATAAAAACTTTTATAATTTATCACAGACCATAACACCTACACGTTCTCTTTCTGATTTACACTCAACTACCGATTAAACGACATCAAATTTAACGCTAAAACTCAGTTTCTACCGTCAACAATATCCTAAAACCAACTCCTTCAAGTCACATTTGGATATATTTGTGAAATTCGATATCTACCAAGACTGACTTCCTTCTCTGAATACTACCCCACGATTTCGGTGCCACCTAAACGATTAACAATACGACCGATCCCTTCTTGTACAGCATACGTATGTGTACAGCTGCAAGATATATCTAAATTTGGGTTCATTTAATATTTCCCATCCCTCAAATGGATGCAAAACGTCACGTTTTGCACTTAAGTAAATACAAATTACACCCGTCCAGTCGTTAAGGACAATTACAATACTTAAGACAGTATACCTGGTCAAATCTATTTCGGTAATGAACTATTTTATATTATACAGTATGACTCACAAGTAGAAATGGTCTGCTATAAAACAGTACTCATATTATCTATCAGTATTGTTTTAAAATGTGTAAATTTCTATTTTGATGCTTTCTTTATTATTTTTTTAAAATTCTCTATTAATAAAAGAGTAACATTTGATTTCATTATTGATATAAGGTATTCAATCCCATAATTATCCTGTTAAGCGCAGAAAAAATATACTTCCAACTAAATAAA
Organism: Rosalia funebris; assembly: GCA_037954035.1. NCBI lineage: Eukaryota > Metazoa > Arthropoda > Insecta > Coleoptera > Cerambycidae > Rosalia > Rosalia funebris. Next base: position 43,119,217 of record JAZFAV010000015.1, read on the forward strand.
TGTATCAAATGCAGTTGTAGGTTCATATTATTATTACTTTTCCGCATTCCACTATAAGCGGAAAAGTAATGTAATCGTGTAAAGAAAAACTGAACAAACAACATTTTTTTGGGTTTATTTTTCGTTTTTCGGTCTAAAAACAAAAAAAAAAATGGTTTTTAAAAAATTGTTGCTGTATGTGTGTCGTTGGCGTTGTCGTCGGCATTTATTCTTGTTAGCACGATAACTCAACTAAATCGTGTCGGATTGATCTGGTTTCGACTGATTATGATTGGGGACTTCTCCCAGACGACACCTATTGATTTTGAGGTGGATGGAATGAATACACTCTACCATGTACATGGTAGAGTGTATTCATTATAGTAGAGTGTATACAGAATACACTTTACCATGTACATGGGTCATGAGAAAGTACAGTGGTGGACTATTTGAGAAAATTTTTTTGTTAGCACGAGCACTCAATTAAATAGTGTCGGATCGATCGGGTTTCGACTGATTTTGATTAGGGACGTTTACCAGACGACATCTATTGATTTTGAGGTGGATAGGACACACCCCACCCTGTCCATGGGTCATGAGGAAGCACGATGGTGGACTATTTGAAAAAAGTAAAACTGTCACATAAAAAACATATTCTGCATTTATGTGTTGGTTTATTTTTTCTCGGACACTCAATTTCGAGATAGAGATGTTCTACGTGCAGAAAAGTCCGTTTTAAGGCTTTAAAACTGTTCATTATTTTTTAATTGATTTATTATGATCCTATCTATTTTTATTTATTCTTATGTGTCTAAGTCCAGGATGTATTATTTGCATCCTCATCATTGGGGTGTAAATTAGAACTTAGTCTATGCTATAACAACTATAATTTTAAATCTAAATTATAAAATATCTGGTAACCTTTGTAGGCACATATTCTATTTTTTATCAAGATTATTCTTGGTGAATTTAGATATCTTGTGGTTCTGGCATGTCTTGTTGATGAACTTTGTGGCAATATATTGTGCTTTCGTAAAGTAATGAATAAATTCGTTAAAAATTCAAGAAACAACTGTTGGAAAAAAGTCTCGGATCCGTTAAATTTTATTTTTAATTGTGCGTTGTTTAAAATATAATCAATACACATAGGATGATTCGTGTATGAGGTATAACGTTATTGATGATAAGACAATATTAAAAAAACGAATTTGCTATCCAGCCTAACAACGTATAATTTGCTTTTTCTAAGTAATCTAGGGGTGTCAAGTCTGGATATATGACTGGCCACTCAATCGGCCTCCTTCTCCCTATTCAACAATTCGAAAACGTCTCATTGGACAGATGCTGCGTAACGGGGAGGTGCACCATATTGTTGAAAGAAAAATTTCTTGGAAGATCAGGTTCCTCTACATCTGGATGTAAAGTTATTAGTGCAGGAATACCAGTGTAGGTCGAAGAAAGTCCAAATATCTTGCACTAGTTAAGTTCACGTCAAAGAAATAAGGATCCAGAATTCTTTCGTCGACTATGCCGCTTCACATATTCATTGTCAGGGGATTTTAAGTGTGATCCAGATCACACCATCACACACACACACTCTACCGAGAATCATACATGGAATCTCGATAGATCTAGATCCCAACAACGGCAGTTTTACCTGCTGACATGGCCTTTCAAACCAAAGGTAGTCTAGTAAAAAAAAATGATGCGTTTTTACAAAATTATTATTATTATTATTGCATAGCTGTTGCATTTGCTCGCAGAATTATTTTCGCCGATCCAAGTCGTCTTCAGACAGCTCACGGACAAGGCATACCTTATATTAATGGCGCTTTGCTTTTTCTGAATTTTATGTACTGTAGACGCTACCATATTGCAATCGGAAGCCAATTGGTTAAGTATTGAATGGTGACTTTCTTGCATCGCCAACAAAGTTGAACGTCTGCTGATGGTGGGGGCCAACCAGATGTAGGACGATCACTAATGGTTGCCGATCAGGATGAGTTGCATTGAACAATTCAATTACTTCTCTTTGGATGCGCATCCTATTTCCAAATCGGATCATGTAAAGAATGTAAATTCTCTCTTTCAGTTAATTTAACCATTTTTTACAAAATGATAAAATTACTACTCAATAAACACTTCAAACACACTGCTTTTGCCAAGCAAAAGATAATAAATGTATTTTTTACAGAAATTGCTCTAAAAACCAAAGAAACTATTTAAAGAAGTAGGATTTCAAGTTTTTATCTGACAGCAATAAAAAAAACATTATTAGTCGCCAAGGTTATTGGCAGACAGGCAGCCAACAGTGCACAATTTCACATTTCTTTTAGTTGATTTTTTAAGTAATCATTGCCATTAAATTTAGTATTTGGAAATTGCAATTGTTTTTCTTAATTTTGTTTTATTTAACCTATTGGGATTTCAAGAGAAGCGATATGACCTCTGGCGACCGAATGCTGAAATAATCTCTAGTACATTATTTCCCAACCTCACTTTTTGGTCGTGTTATTTTCGATATTTTACAGCATTTTTGGCTATTTTCCTGTGTTTTAAAATTATTGTTATTGTTGTTATCGTTAGTTGTTATATTTGTTATCCTTTTACACTATTATAGTTTTTGTGACTGAAAAATTGGATTGTTCTGCCGGCTACGTCTGGTAAGTAGGTACTTGTTATTATAAATATTTTTAATGTACAATATTGTTATTTTAGAACGAACTGTCAAAATTAGAGGAGATATTAGAAACAATTGACCTGCGCCTGGTCAAATAAGAAGGGGAAAAGTAGAAAGCAGTGCCGATTAAAGATGTCTGAAATGTCTTCCTCCAAGCTTTCGAACCATTACTGTTGTATTCCTCAATGCCATACCTGGTCCAAAAAGGACCCTGAAAAGAAAATGAGTTTTCATCTTTTTCCTAAAGAAAATTCAGGAAAAGTCAAGTTTGAATCCAGACTGGGAAAAGAGTTAGTGGATCGAAGATAAGCCTGGATAATTAGACATTGGCAAGCCTGTGACCAAATTTATGAAAGTTTGCTCTCTACACTTCAAGGCAGAAGATTATTTTAACAAAGGTAGAACTTCTAATCTATGATTTCAAACATTTAAAATATATTTTTTACTTTTGTAAGGACAAAAATCGGAAAGTAGGGGTCGTGAATTAAAGAAAACAGCGATTCCTTCTCAATACCTTCCGACACCTACAACAGTGTCCTCTACCTCGAAGGCACAATCTTCACACTCGTATCGGGGTGAAAGATACCGGAACAGACAATTGATGGAAGCTCATCCAGTTGACCCATGTGGTCAATCTGAAGTTGTCGAAAATAACACTGAGGCTGAGATTCAAGTTTCCCAGGGTTTGATTAATTTGCTTCACACTAAACAATATGTCACGGAGATAGAAATAAATAGTGTTACTAATAGTTTAATGGAGATACGTAATGCTGAAGTACAAGTAAACACACAAAAACCATTGATTTTATTTTAGCCGACCCATTTAAAATAATAAGTTCTCCACTAATTTGATGGGGTTCGGACTGCAGAGCACTAGTCTGCAGACAAATGGCAACCAACTTAATGTGAGAAGAGCTACAATCTGTTCTGCCATGTAAAATAATGTGACCATCATTTAAAACTTCTTCTCCTTCAACCACACATCTTGCATTTATATTTCCACCAACATAGTTAATGTACTCTACTAAACTTAGAGTTATTTAGGCCATGTTCATTCTAAAATATTTTACATTAAAAATAGTTCCTAATCAAAAATGATAATACCTGAGACAGACAAAATTGATAACACCTAAGACAGAGACTCCTAATAAGTAGGTACTTACCAGACGTAACCGACAGAACAATCCAATTTCTCAGTCACAAAAACTATAACAGTGTAACAGGATAATAAATATAACAACAACTAACGATAACAACAATAACAATAATTTTAAAATACAGGAAAATAGCCAAAAATGCTGGAAAATATCGAAAATAACACGACCAAAAAGTGAGGTTGGGAAACCATGTACTAGAGATTAATTTGCGGATAATCCGTCATGGCGCTGCGATCATAATTTGAATTCCCAATACTCACACTAATGTAATTATTACCATAGCGTTTGTAAAAAGTTCCTCTTTAATATTACGTAATAAAAATGGTATTGCCACAAAAAATATCAATAACGTCATACCCTCCTACATGAATCATCCTAAATGTATTAATTATACTTTTAAAAATGCGTAACCACAAATACAATTTGACGGGTGCGAGAGTTTTTCCCAAGAGTTATTCCTCGAATTTTTAATTTATTCATTACTTTATGAAAGCACTGTAATATTGGACGGCCATTTTTGGTACCTATATAAAGCTTTTGTACGACCTAGCTGACTGAGACTTAGCGAAAACACTGTCCATTAATCTGCATTGCGTAGTCCTGTTTTGCGAAAAAAAACCATTACGAGGGGCACTATTCATATTTTTAGCCTTGGAAACACTAAGTGTTGTCAGACGCCATCTGACGTTTCTAACAGAAAATTTGACATTTTGGCCATAACCTTTTTCAGAACATTTTATCATTTAAGCGCGATTTGTGTTGTTTACAGTGATTTAAAAATTGTATCTCAGGTAAAAAATGGAATTAACACGTGAAAATCTTCGTGCGTTGATTTGTTACGTCTTTCAATATGGATTATCCAGACAAGAGTGCATCGATCAATTTACTTCCACTTTTGGCGATAAAGCCCCATCCTTTGCCACTGCGAAACGCTGGTATAACGAACTTAATTGTGGCCGCCATTCACTCACAGACGAAAGTCGTGAAGGTCGTCCAAAATCGGTTGTTGTAGCAACCTTAGGCATTAGTTCGACTAGCATATATAAAATATTGCATGATCATTTAGCTGTAAAAAAGGTTTGTTCTTATTGGCTCCTACATAATTTGAAAAAATCTCAAAAAGATGCTCGTATCGATTGGTGGAAACCAGTGACGGCTCGTGAGGTTTTTTCAGGGGAGGCAGAATATGTGTATCTACCGGTGACACTCCTTAATGGCGCCGCAGACGAAAATTTTTAGAATTTTCAAGGTCACGCGTTTTCCTGAACCTTTAGAATTCTAATAAAAAATCCATTTATACAAAAATATAGATTTTCGCGAGAATAATTTTTGGAATTTGCTACCTTCTCGAAATAATTATAATTTTATTTATTTACATATTTACTTACGAATTACAGCTACTAAGGGAATAAACAAAATATGTTTTATTGAAGTTAAATCTTAACTAGAATAGTGCAGAAGAGGATGGAAAATAGAGCGGAGGAAATACTAGGAGAAGACCAATTCGGGTTTAGGCGAAATAGGGGAACTCGCGAAGCTATTCTGGCGCTAAGAGTAATGTTAGAGAAAACAATAGAAAAAGGAAAGAACGCTTATATAGGATTTGTAGATTTAGAAAAAGCTTTTGATAACGTAAGATGGGAAAAAATGTTCGAGATACTAAAGAGCGCGGGAATGAAGTATAGAGATAGGAGAGTAGTACACAATCTATACAAAGAGCAAACTGCTGTTATAGAAGTAGAAGGGGAAGAAAGGGAAGTAGGTATTAGGAAAGGAGTAAGACAAGGATGTACGCTATCACCACTAATTTTTAATCTGTACATCGAAGAGGCGATTAATGTGGTAAAAGATAGAGTAGATTTCGGGATTAAAGTACAGGGACAGAAACTAAAAATGCTGAGATTCGCGGATGATATAGCAGTATTAGCATCTAGTAAGGAGGAACTAGAATCAGCATTGAACGAAATGGAGGCAGTGTTGACAGAGGAATACGGAATGAGGGTGAATAAAAACAAAACTAAAGTGTTAGTGTGCAGAGGGCGCGAGAGCAGAGCAAAAACGAAAGTACAAATTAATAATGAAAGATTGGAGGAAGTTAAAGGCTTCACTTATTTAGGAAGTAAAATAAATTGGGATGGAAGAAGCGATAAAGACATAAAACAAAGAATAGCGCAGGGTCGAGTAGCTTTTAACAAAAAGAAAGCACTTTTATGCTCGGGGGTAATAAACTTAGAAACAAGGAAGAGATTTTTGAAAACATATGTATGGAGCACGGCACTTTACGGCTGCGAAACCTGGACGGTAGGGGAAGCAAGTAGGAAGAAATTAGAAGCTTTTGAGATGTGGTGTTACCGAAGAATGATGAAAATACCATGGACTGATAGGGTTAGAAACGAAGAAGTATTGGAGAAAGTCGGCGAGAAAAGGAGTATGTGGAAAAACTTAAAGAAGAGAAGAGATAGAATGGTAGGCCACTTGCTGAGACATGGGGGAATAGTCCGCGATATTTTGGAGACAGAAATAGGAGCGAAGAAAGGCAGAGGTAGGCCTAGATTAGACTACTGCTCGCAAATAGTAAGGGATGTAGGTTGTAGCACAATTAGCGAAATGCGTAGGTTAGCACAAGATAGGAGAAGCTGGAGGTTAGCGTCCAACCAGTCTTAGGACTGATGACCTAATGATGATGAGGTTCAAAATGTAAATATTTAGTTCCATTTGTAATACCATAATCCCAATAACCTCAGGTAAATCTATTTCAATCAATTTTTGTGTAACCGAATTTTTATTTACTATAAAACTAGACAAAATTTATTGTACAATACAAAAAACAACTTTAGTTACACTTGTTCGGTTTGCTGATCTTCTATTATATTATTATTGTTACTCTTATTATCTCGATTATTTTTCTTGTTATATTCCTCAAATTTTTCCACGGCGTCATACAAGTCTTTCGCTAGAACTTCAGGTGATTGGAAAGCGGCAAAGTGTCCCCCCTCGTAATCAGTGAGCTGAAGTAAATTGGGGTAGAGTTCGTCCAAAAATCCGTCGGGGGTGTAAAAGTCATTTCGGAATCTCGCGCAGGCCGTGGGAACTGTGACTGGATGCCTAAAAACAACAGTCCGATTGTACAGGTTAGTTACACACTCAGACGTTTATGTTCAATAAAATATTCTAGTAAGTAGAGTCAGGTGAATGCTTAGTAAAAGTTAGAAAGATCGGAAAATATTATATTTTACACAACATTGTTTTAGGATCACTGTTTATTTCACGAATATTAACAGTACTAAGAAGTATTTGGAGCCTTCTCGTTTTCCAAACTTGAATCCATCACATTTTGTTCACGAATATTTAAGAAATGTAATATAGTATAAAAGTTGACGATGGAAAAAATATGACGGTTCTCGGCAGCCGTTTATTTTATTTCAATATTTCCTTTCCTTCAGTGAAACTAAATCTCACTGAAAGTATATCCCAAAAGTTCGTAAACAACCTAAATATCTAATAATAGTATCTACAACAAATAGTTGATTTGTTTTTTATAATTTCTTAAAGAACGCTTAGAAACAATGAAAATGATTCGGAGTATTGTTGAGATGGAATTATTTTATTTAAAATTTAACAGTACCCATTAAAAGGTTTTTACACTTTACAAAAAAGTACTGCAAATGCAATTTCTACAAGACTATTTTAATAGCAGAATTTTATGATAACGTTATGGTGGTAAGTAAAAAAAAGCGATTCCCTGTTTGTTACAAGTACATTTTTTTGAAAGAGTGAAGATACTACGCCACTTCTCCTTATCTTATCTCTTAATTCCTGGATATAGAAATACCACAGCAATATATGTTGATGACTGTCATTCGCTAATTTCAACATATAGAAAATCTATAAATAAGCACTGACAGATGGTTTAGATACATAAATCGACTGATTTTTCTTAAAGCTTCAGGTTTTAGCGAGGAGGGTTACACATGAGGACAAACACCCATGCTCCATGCATCCAGCCGTTGAGAGTCAAACCTAAGCATACAATTACATTCCCACTTGTTCACTAATGTATGCCAAAGAAAATCAATTGAATTTATATCTAGGTCTACAGATGTAATTCCTCTAAAATATTTCGTATGGGTATATTTAAAAGGGAAATGTCTGGTACACGGATGGAGCCAAGAGTGGGAACAGAGCGGGTGCGGGGGTGTATAGGCGACGCGACGGGATAGGTAAAGTAAAACCTTCCCCTTGGGCAAATACACTTCCGCACTCCAGGCCGAGCTAGTTGCAATTACATACGGTGTTCTGGAGGCCGACCAAAATCGGATCCAGGAGAAGGTATGTATCTGCTCGGATAGCAGAGCGGCGTTGGCAGCTTAGAATTCAGCAACGACAAAGTCGAAGCTGGTCTATAATTGCTATGCAGCGTTGAACCACTTGGCAGCGAAGGGACCGATAGAACTCTTATGGATACCGGGGCATAATGGCATTAAGGGAAATCTAATTGCAGATGACTTTGCCAGACTAGGGACCAGGGAAAACCACCTGCAGTGGGAATAAGTCGGAATCTGATCAGACACCGCATCAATGGCTGGGCAAGAGACCAGCACAATAAAAGATGGAGGAGGAGGAGAGGAGAATACTCAGAGATTGAGAAATGGGCCCAAGAATTCATTAAATTAAACAGGCACAAAGTCAGAACCCTGGTGGAAATCATAACGGGCCACCATAGTAGCCTGAATGCATATAAGCACAAGCTGAGGCTGACTGACAGCCCCGCCTGCAGATACTGTAAAGAAGACGAGGAAACCTCGATTCATCTTCTTTACACCCGCCCCGCACTGGAGGAGAAGAGGTATCTTGTATTAGGGACCCCTGTTATCCTAGAGGAGGCGAGGCTTAAGGCGGGGGACGTGCCTAAATTGCTCCTTTTATGGGATAGCATTTTTGGATAATGACCCGGATAAGAGGGGATCGCCAATGGACTACCCATGCGATCAGTGGCTGATGAGGCCCAAATCTATATAATATAATAATAATAATAATAATAATAAAAGGGGAAATCTAAGGAGTTTGTATGAATATTTGGAAGATTTAAAAGAGCGCAATAGACTGACAGTCTGATATAACTTCGGAATTGATAGAAAGAGTAAAAAAATCCCTTTTCGGTTATTTTACTTCAATCGTTGTGTGATTGCTGGAGGTCGATAGATTAGTAATAGGACATAACTAATTAGTAATATTCAACGTGAATAATGTTAAAATACGCAGCTAATCATAGAAAGTAACAAGTTTGTTTTGTTTCCAAAAATTACATGCCTACTAAATAATGAATCTATTCCACATTGTTACACACCATACTAAATTAGATTTCAGACTATGTTTATGAATGTATTGCAGAAAATCTTATACATGTTCACAATAATTATTTCTCTTTACAACATCGAATATAAAAATACTTGCCTCATGAAACCTAAACCAGAGTGGTATTTGTTGAAGGTTTCTGCGTAGAGCCTAAAGGACGTCGTGGCCGACTGAGTCAACCAGTATATCATTATATTATCTAACAGGTCCCTGTAGGAAAATACCTCCTTCAGTCCTCCGTCTTCGCGCTGTTGCCAGGTGACGTTTGTGCCGGTGATGAACTTTTCTAGAATGTAGGCCGCTATTCCAATGGGAGAATCGTTCATGGCGACACCTTAAAAATATTTAAGAAGCATTTAATGCCGTCATACTTCTAAGAGCATTGTCGGAAAATAGAAAATAGTGTCACGAACGCCTCGAGCGATCCCGAACGCCGGGAATATTCGAAACCATCAAGAGCGTGTGGAGTTGACTTCCAGTGCGTTCTATACTAGAAGGTTCGCCAAAGTTCTTCATCTAGAAATGTCTGGAGAGACATCCTACTGCCTATGTAAGAACTGTGTCGTCCAGCCAGGAGTTAGTTAAATCTGGACCGCGATAGTGAGCGATACGGTGGGAAGAACGGTGACATTGTGTAAAAGTGCGAAAGGTAGTTTATAAAGTTAAAGTAGAAAGAAAGTTAGTTAGTTAGTTAGACTTGTAAATAGTTGAGTTGTAAATAAGTGTTAGAAATAAAGAACTTTCTAGTAAATTCGTTACAATATTTCATTGTGATCAAAATAACGAGGGTGGAAATTTTGAAAATACTCGTATGACGCCACAAGGACGCTCAAAGGGATGCAAATGTTTTCTGTAAATAGTGTATTGAGTAGAACAGGATATGGTTTAACTTTCTTTCATCTTTCATACATTTATTTATGACTGACCATTGTCAGTTTTGTCAAAAAATCAGCAGTTATAACGTTATGCGTCACGAAATTGATAGTTTAATTAATTATTGCCTTATTAAAATCACAGTAGATTAATCAAATCGCCTTATATTTGGTGTTCCTTAACAGATCGTATAGATTTTTGCATTAATCCAGGGAAAAATTGAGTGGGATTGAACCTGAAGGATATTATTACTTATCATTGTCTTTTATTTTAACTTTTAAACTTTTTAAAGTTTAAAGTTTTTTTTCTTATTACTTTATCTTTAGAATTAACACAACAATTATATTAGTCTGGTCTGAATTACATAAATTCTTGGACAAAATTAACGCATCAGTGAAACTTCACTTTACTTTAATTATTTTTTCGAATATTTAAATTAAATCGTAAGAGTTTGAATTTAGTAGTATGTTGACTCCTCCTTTAGCTCTTATCTATCAAGATTTACACTTGTCAAGAATAGGAAAAATTGTGAGATTCTCTATGTTGCGTAGAAGAAAGAGTGAAGCACCATTCGCAGGGAAAAGGGTGCACATTACGCGCGGTAAATCGAACTCTATGTACATTCACATTCAATTTTATGTATGTACGAGTAAGCAAATCGCAATAATATTGCGCCGCCCCCTCTCGAATATCGAAGGTACCTCCGGAACATGCCTTTAAGCCGGCCACAGACTACGAGTATGTTCGGCTGATTTCATCGCCGCGATTCTGTACGACGAGCATGTTCGTTCAGTACTTTTGAACACATACATCGAACACGGATCATCAGTGCTCACGATGAATCAGTTATTTTTTTACTAAATGGTTACTAAAAAGAAAACTGTTTTCTCATGTTAATTTATTGAATGAGTTAAAACTTGAACCAGGGGATTGGTCAATTACTTAAGAATGGACGAAAATACATATTTCGAGCTATTAAAAGCTGTGGCTCCATTATTGATAAAGAAAAATACCCTCTTAAGAAACCCTCATGAAATCTATTATATAACATTTGCGTCCTAATCAATTTCCTTATATTTTTGTAAAAGTTCTTCGTAGGTCTTGCTTTTTTTATTCCTATTTCTATATTCTTCCGATTTAATTTTCCATAAATATGTAAATTTTCGATAAATTCGATACGAAATTGTTTGCTTTGGCTCATGGTTGTTATTGTACTAAACGGCGGAACTGGAATATCTCACGGTTTTCGTCGCGAAATCCCCACAGACTGCGTTTCTGCACGACAACAAGCGGCTCGTAGCGCAGGATTTCAGGCTTGTGCAGATATTTTGTGTGGCGATTCTGCACGACGAATTTATGCCACAGACTACGATTTAGCACGATGACTTCATCGCGGCGACGATGTTCGTCAAAAATGTCGAAGTCTGTGGCCCGCTTTAGAGGCTTCGAATCAAAAAACAAAGTCGGATCAAGTTACGCTCTATTAGCGAGGGTCGATTTACTGTATTGATTTTGTCAAAATGCCGAAATTCGAACGAAAAGCATTTCGTACATTGACCTAAAAATTTCGTGACACACACACACACACACGAAAACAGCCGTTTAGTAAATATAGACATTTATCGATATTCACTCTGCAAAGGTCTCATTTCGACTGAATAAAGACCAGGTTATTTACTGCACACTTTGTGGGCGGCCCGATATCGCAGTTTTGAGAATTGTTCCTATTCTCGACAACCTGTCGCGTGTATACTTCTTACCCAATGAATCCGGTTTGGTAGCTTGTAAATGAAGATAACCCGTTTCTTTCAGCCCATCGTAAAATTTTTCGGTAACCGGAAAAACTCTGTCGTAGTGCTCGGGCCTGACGTACCAAGATGGGAAAACGCTACCCAATAACGTCCGTAGATAGGATTTCGGCGTGTTGACAATGCACATGTTCGAATGGAATCCCAGGATGGACTCCGGATACATCACGGCCATGTGGTGCAATATTATGGCGCCGAAGTCGCCACCTTGTACGTAGAACTTCTCGAAACCCAGCTTGTCCATGAGGTTCTTGAATATAACGGCCATTTGAGCGGCGCCGAGTCCGGGCTTCGAAGTGGATTGGGAAAACCCAAAGCCTGAAATCGACGGTTACAGTTATTTTAATTTGCATTCACTGCATCCTAAATTACATTATACACATAAAAAATCGAACGGATTTGCATGGTTACTTGTATATATTTGAAAAGCGCATCGTCATGAAGACAAAATTCATCTGCAACGGTCTGAGAAGTCTGTTAGGACAGCAAAATTAAAATTGGCCACCTCAAAATCAATAGGTGTCGTCTGGGAGACGTCCCCAATCAGAATCAGTCAAAACCCGATTGATCCGACACGATTTAGTTGAGTTATCGTGCTAACAAGAATAAATGCCGACGACAACGACAACGACCTACCTCTACCATCTTCATGCGTCATGAGAAAGCACAGTGGTGGACTATTTGAGAAATTTTTTAAAGTTATTATTAACTATTACTTGCGAGCATTATCTTAAATCTTCTGGTATTTTGAGATAACTGGAAGAAATAGAATACGTATATTGATCCTAAGAAATGAGGCCTTATTATTATTATGAACGTAAAAAGCACTTTCTCAGCAAGATAGCTAAACGTTCATCCACTTCTGAGATTATCCGCCAGCTAGGCTTGGACGATTGAGGAGATAATTCATTCTATTCCAGTTCATTTGATTTGGTTCACTATTAATGGTCCAGAAACCTCCTTGTTATGTCACGGGTTTGCAATATGACACTTTTTTACATTGATTTAAAGATGTAGTTTTGAAAGTCCCATCCCTTTGGTGATAGCTCTGATAGGTTGTTGGTCATTATGCATGTTATCGAGATAACTAGTGGTGTATTTTATATTCTGTCCAAGCCCCAGATATGCTTAATGTCTATCAAAACGTTTTTTAATCTTCTCGGCTTCTAGTTTTCTGATGTTTTGGGTCAATGGGCAAGCTGTGTCTATATAATGTGTCCTTTTCGTTGTTCTTTGTCAACATCAGGCCTATTATACGAGAGTAGGTCCACAAGTACCCGACCTGATGCATAAATGGCCGTTGTTGTTTGAAAAGAATGACTATGGTAGAAAGTACCAACCTTATTAAGCTTAAGTCTGAAGTTGACGATGCTACGTTTTTTATTACCTGTTTGGCAGCTATCAACAGCGAACGCTCTCAGTGAATTTGTAAACATGGAAAAAACTGGTCATTATGTGATACAATACTTTAATTTGAAAGGCTTCAGTCTAACCGATATTAAAGTCGAGCTAGATTCTACTCTGAGGGAGTCTGCAAGTTCATTTGCAACAGTAAAATATTGGGTGGCAGAGTTTAAACGAGGCCGTACGAGTTGTCAAGACGAACATCGCAATGGTCGACCAAATGAGGTAACCACGCCAGAAATGATGAAGAAAATCCACAAAATGATATTGGATGACCGTGAACTGAAGATGTGTGAGCTAACAGACATGGTGGGAGTTTCGAAAAGTGCTGTATATCGCATATTGACTGAAGATGTGAACATGAAAAAGCTGTGTGCACGATAGGTGCCGCGATTACTCATAATGAAGCAAAAACAAGCGTCGTGAGGATGTTTCAATCCAGTGTTTGGTGAAGTTTCATAGGAACAAAACCGATTTTTTGCATTGATTCATAACCATAGATGAAACATGAGTTCATTACTTCATACCTGAGACGAAGGAACAGTCAAAACAATGGGTTGAAAGGGGAGAATCGCCTCAGGAGTCGAAGAGGCAAAAAAGGCGAAAACAGTTCCATCTGCAGGCAAGGCCATGGCGTCAATTTTTTGGGATACGCGTCTGGGATGCATTTATCATCAGAAAGGAAAAACAGTCAATGGCGAGTATAATGAGAACTTATTGCAGCGTTTGAGTGATGAAATAATAAAAATGGCTATATTTGGCGAAAAAGAAAGTTTTGTTTCATCAAGTCAATGCACCAGTTCACACATCCGTTATCCCGGATGGCCAAAATCAATAAGTTAAAGTTCGAATTGCTTCCTCACGCACTCTATTCGCCAAATTTATCTCCTCAGAATATTTTTTGTTTCCAATCTTGAAAAAATGGTTCGGTGGTAAAAGATTTGCCAACAATGAAGAGGTGAAGTTTGGGGTTGATGGCTATTTTGAGGAGCTCGACGATTCTCACTATATACGGGGTACTGAAACTATTAAACATCGCTGGGAAAATTGTATCAAGTTAAAGGGAGACTACGTAGAGAAATAAAGATACTTTTTCCCAAATTTATTGTGTTTTCTTTGTTAGGTCGGGTACTTCTGGGATTACCCTCGTAAGGCATTATTCTGTCAGTGATTATTGTTCTGTTTCGATATGGCAATTGGCTGTCATTCTCCAGAACTGGCTGCGGCTGGTATTTGTTGTATGATGATGTGTTCGACAACAGGTTGTACTTTGTTACCATCTTAGCATGTACTATTTTCGTTACCTAGTTGTATCTTTAGATATGTTAAGTGTGCTAGGGCTGAACATCTCCCAAAGCTTTCTGAATATCTACAAAAATACATACTTGACTCTTCTAATTCAGACATTTATATATGTTGATTCTCCAGTCACTATTATTTAGTTTATTATATAAACTAAAAACTAATGGTTCGAACTCAGAAGGATTTATGTTGCTTCTCATTTCATAGAAGTCAGTTGGGAAGATGAACATAGTTTTTTGAACTGCACCTGACATATAGTACAAGACCTTGTACATATAGTACAAGACCTGACATATAGTGGGTCGACTGGTTAAAATGTACACATGTGACAAAAAATTGAACACTTACTTGGTCAAAGACGAATACTAGATCAGAATACTCACCAGGAAGGTACGGCGCGATGACCTCGAACATGATCTTCCTGCCCTCTTGGGCGTTGGTGAGGTAGGGGATCATTCCGTAAAATTCCCGCACCGACCCCGGCCAGCCGTGCAACAAGAGGATAGGCACGACTTTTACGCCGTACTCGTAGGAATTCCTGTGCACCACGTGTATCTGCAACCCCTGGATGTTGAGTTTGTACTGGGGGTATTGGTTGAGGTATGACTGGCGTTCCGTCCAGTTGTACTCGGTCTTCCAATATTCTATGATTTCCTCCAGCAATTTTGTGTTTGTTCCGTATTGTTGCTGGATACCCTCCAGGGGCGGCGTCAGCGGCCTATGAGAGCTCAGTCGCCATTTTAAGTACTGCAATACCTGACAAATAGAAGCAAGATGAGATACTGAAACAGTTCTTGGTCGATTTGGTTATAACTAATGGTGCTGACTGTGATACCGTCGCGTAGACTTAAGATATTAAATCGATGTAGGTACAAGCAATTCAGCTTAGCTTTGCCATAGTGTTTGACCATGTTTCGTTCGTGGCGGTAACGTAAAAATCAATCTTGAAACTGTGATTTTCATATAGTGCAAATATGCCGAAATTATGCAATAACACGCGCGCTATTTGCGGTTGTCATAAAATACGATGAGAATCAAATAATGTGTTTGGTTTGCAATCGAAGCCTATTGGTTTTTAAAAAGTCTTTATGTAGAAAGAATCTAAACAGTACTACATCTAAATGTAAAGAGTGATCAAAGACCTTATACTGGATTATCAAATTTACCTGCGATTAAATTTTTAGTTAATTATATAGAATAAGGAACCAATTCGTTAGTTTTGGAAATTGTTCTGCCAAAGTATATTGCAAAGTCATTTTGATCCATGCGCGAGAAACTTGAAAATGATGTTAAATTTCAAATACTTAATAAAAAAATCTGTGGTGGTTACTCGTGAATCTGTGGCAAGTAAAAATTGATTTCGCGCTCTTTCGTAGCGAACTGGGATCGATTTTGTCAGTTGCCACGCATTGGAAATTTTATTGATTAAATATCGTGTCTATTTTCTTCTCATCGCTTTAAATTAATTTTTCGGTCCCAAATTATTCAATAAATAAAATCCTGGACAAAATTAACGTATCAGTGAAAATTCACATTATTACTGTTATTTTTTCGAATATTTAAATCACAGTACCTAGGTGATATTGTAATTAAATCATTTCAACTAATGTTTAACAAATTAGAATGGTAGTACGGGAAAAACATGAATAAATAACAGACAGGAACAAAAATGTCAAATACAATGAAAACTGTGTTAATAAAATACTAGAACACAAATTGAATGTGAAATTAAATCGCATGACTTTGAATTAAGTATCGTGTATATCCTCCTCTAGCTTTTATCACTGCTTACATTCATCTAGGCATGCCATTGATCAAGTGCTGAATGGTTTCCTGAGAAATATTCTCCCATTTGACAAGAACGACTTGTTCAAGTTCCCTAAGAGTCATAGGGGCAGTAGGAGCTTAACTGATCAATTTAGTGCATCCCATAGGTGCTCTATGTGGTTCATATCTGTATTTCTTGGTGGCCAATCCATAATTGAAATATTGACAAATCAAAGGTAGTACTTCTCCGGTACTTCTCTAACAACGTGGGGCCGAGGGTTATCCTGTATAAAACTGAAATTGTCCCATACAAAAGAGGCAAATGGCATCACATGTTTTTCTACGATTCATGGATCTCCCTCGTACAGAAACCAAATCCGGGCGACCATCGAAACAAATTCCTCCCCAGAACATTATTGATCCACCAAAAAATGGGATTCTCGGAGAGATATTGCAGACAGCAAACCTCTCCTCTGACTTCCACCAGACTCTTGGACGTAAATTTGGCGAACTATGACTTATTTTTCGTCTGAAAACAAAACTCACTTCCAATTATCAATGGCCCAATGCAACGTATTCTCTTGCAAAACGCAGTTTAATAACTATAGGCTCTCTGGTGAGCAGTATTACAATAACTGATCTTCTACTATCAAATCCTCCTTCATTAAACTTTCCCCTGACCGTTTGTCCAAAAATTGCTTCATTTAGAGTTATTGCTAGGGCTATGCTTAGCTCTAAACTGATAGAGTGCCTCATTCTTAAGACGATTTGCATAATATGTCGCTCATCTCTTGCAACTGTAGACTTCTCATGACCTTCTCCTGGGGTTCTACAGTAACTTCCAAGTACATTGGAACGTTTAACTGTTCGACTAATTGTTGATTGTCTAATTTCTAACAAATTAGCTACATATCGTATCTAGCTAGCTATGTCCCACGTCGACTTGAATTGCCGCTTTCACTGCTTCATATTCTTTTAAGTTGCACATCTACATCTGTCAAAATATTGCAATTGTTTATCAAGACATAAATATCCTGGGCCACCTATATCAAATGTTTAAGGATTTAAAACTTCGAAAAATTATACTCCCTGTGTCCCAAATTAGTTGTCACATTTGATCATTTTTCTGCCGATTATTGTCAAATACAATTTAATCCAGGAAGTAATATACTAAAAAATTAAATACTCAAAAGAGAAGTTTAAAATCACATCATTCATAAAATTGCTTTGAAGGTTGTAATTACAAGTAGGCTGGTGACAGATTGGCAAATAACAAAGTTTTAAAAGTGCACCCGCTGTCGCTTTAATACGTTCTGAAAAGTGCCAAAAATGAGTGATTCGTCAAGAAGATTAATTAAAAAAAGGGAAATACATAACATTACCCGAAATGCAGTTCTTCAGGCTGCAATGTTGTGAAAATGAAAAACTCAAATATGGTGCTATGGTTGCTGCTTCAGATCATTTCATGCTCCATAGACGTACAATTTCTCTGCTATGGAAACAGTCAAGATACTCCAAACTTTCTGGAAGTATATAGTATAACGTCGATTCATTAAAACCAGGCAAATGTGGAAGAAACAAAAATATTCAGAAAATTTAGCAAAATTGAGAAATGTTTCATTGTATAAAGGAAATACTCTGAGAAGTTTATCATACCAAGAGCTTCATTACATCGAATATTAAAAGAAGCTAAAACATTTAAACGTATTTCTTCTGCAGTGAAACTTATCTTAACTGCTGAAAATAAGCTTGAAAGACTTCGGTTTTGTCTTCAACATTTGGAACCAGACGGCATATTTTCCGATATGAAGGATCTCGTTCATATTGACGAAAAATGGTTCTATATTACGAAGACATCGCGTTCTTATTATATTGCCGTCGATGAAGAATACCCTCATCGAGAGTATAAAAATAAACGATTCATAACAAAAGTAATGTTCATGGCGATCGTTGCAAGACCCCGGTGGGATTCTCACGATAAAAAATATTTTGATGGAAAATGGGAAAAAGAGACAGATGAATTAATAGGTGCTGTGGATACTGCTTTCGATAAGTTGGAGAGAGAGAAATTAGACAACATTTTTTTAACTTTGCAAACATGCATGGAAAAAATAATGTTGTGTTCTGTAACCAATGCATACAAGATTGTACTAGGTTAGTCACCTAAAATTGACCCCCCCCTTTACTTCTCTTAATTTCAATCGAATCGAAAAATTCAAACAAAGATTTTACATTATTTTTTATAAATTTTTTGAATATTTAAAGAAATTTTCAGAAACTCTGCAAATTGAAAGGACACGAACAATTTTCTATTTTTTTTAAATGGAATACCCTGTATTTTTTTACTTAAAAAAAGTTACCCACAGTTTTCTGATCACAAAAATATATAATTGTTGTATCTTGGTAAGTATAGTTCTTGAGATGTTCATACAAATATTTGTTACGTTTTAATATACGTCTTATACTTGCTTGAGAAATATTAAATTCTTCTGCAGCAGCGTTAGTAGATTTATTGGGGTGTTCGGTAAAAAAAAGTAAAACGTCCATTTCCATATCTTCTCCTGTTTTGGGCTTCTTTCTTTCTCGTTTCTTATATTTTAAGGATTCGCTGTCCCCAAACTTGAGATAAATATTAGAGAAAGTGTTCTTGGAGGGAGCGCGTCTTTCAGGATATTTTCTTGAATATTCTCTTTTAGCTATATATTTGTTTTTATTGCTGGTTAAGTAAATTTCTAATATTTCTTTCCTTTCGACTAATGAATATCCCATATCAATATATTAGATATATTAACAAGTGTATTAAAACTTAACTTAAAGCGTATTAATAATATAACAATCAAACATAAGTTAAACATAACATAACTGTCAAACAAAGCATTATTGTTTCTTTAAATCATTTCGGTTCATAGCTCTCCTGATTTATGGCTTTATGCTAAACTTATTCCTGTGATGTGACTATATATTTGTATGAATATCTCAAGAACTATACATACCAAGATACAACAATTACATATTTTTGTAATCAGAAAACTGTGGGTAACTTTTTTAAGTAACAAAAAAAAAAACAGGGTATTCCATTTAAAAAAAAAAAATAAAAAAATGTTCGCCCCCTTTCAATTTGCAGAGTTTTTGAAAATTTGTTTAAATATTAAAAAAAATTATAAAACATCATGTAAAATCGTTTTTTGAATTTTTTGATTCGATTGAAATTAAGATAAATAAAGGGGGGTCAATTTTAGGTGACTAACCCGGTACATGTGAATAAAGAAAAATTAAGACGTGAAAACCGCTTTCTACATAGCATCGAATGTAACCCTGAAGCTATTTTAACAGCCAAAAATTGTCTTAATATTACTTAGTTTGTAGCAGCTTAGAATTACCTTCATATAGGAGTATAAGAATTATTATCCATAATTACGAGTACAAAATCAATATTTTTGTGAAATCAGTTAAAAAATAATAACTCCAGTTTCTATTTACCCGCTTTTGTAAGCCTAATTTATTAATTTATAATTTTTTCGAAATGTGACAACTAATTTGGGTCAAAATTTAGACACCAAATGTGACAACTAATTTGGGACAGAGGGAGTATTATAAAAACTAATGAAAAGTTTCGCTGATGCGTTAATTTTGTCTAGGAGTGTAGTTCCATATGAATATATTTAAGACTATTTAACATTCCAGACCTTTGCCCCCCCCCATGACTGTCTAATCGATCTCAGCGATTGTCTATCTCTATTAGTTTTATCCACTTACCTCGTCGGGAACACTAATATTCAAAGGGTTTATTAAAAAGTTATTTTTCCACTCATCACTAGGCTCTCCTCTACCCCACCAAGTGTCATTTGGTAGCTTCGGCAACGGAGGAGGGTCAAGAAACGATTTTATCTTGTATCCTAGGAATATTGACGATACCGTGACCGCGAGAAACACTATTTTACCGATACCCATCTCGAAGCCCACGCTGTTGGTTCTGATTACCGAATATTGAATAAATGGGAATTTCGTACACGCTATGGCAATCGTCAAGGTTTAACTAATTAAAGATGAGAAAACTAACGCGAAATCCAACACGATATACGTAGCCTACAGGTGGGGCGACATTTTGTAAAATATACAGGATTATCACTGGCGTGGTAATGTTTTAAACAAATCTAACTCAGGATATTACTTTAAAGAAACAAAATGTACGTAGAATATAATATAACACGTATGACATTACTGATTAATTTTATCATTTGGAACATCGATCTACTCATATGTATTACTGCTTATCAGTAACTGAGATATATGTATATATAGATATTAGGATTTACTCTTTAATAAGTTTACGCAAATATTATCTAAGGGGTTATTTCATACAAATATCTGTGGTAGATTAGGATGTAATAAAAATAGATTAAAGTAAACAGTGAGTAGCAATTAGGTCACAATCGTTTTTAGATACATTTATGTCTTCTAAAATAATTAATAAAATACCTAGTATTTCTTTCTATTGAACATAAATATCTGGAATAACATACACCTATAACTAAACACTAAACCCCTGATTTCACTGCAGACATTTCAGAGTGGGACTTATGCGTGTTCTAAAATATCTATTAGAAATACAGACACTAAAAAATAACACAATCTTATATGTATAGAGTATACTCGCAAATCAGATATTGTTAGACATTGGTGTTTCGAAAAACATAAAACCGCGGTTACTGGACAAAGCAGCGGAAGACTCACAACGTTTTATATTATAGCGAATTGGTCAAATTCATGGTTGGGTGTAATATCCCGAGGATTGACCATTCGAAAAAATTATCTACCGCAAGCTGCTGCCATTGAGGATAAATATTGATGGGTTCCTGTCGATGAAACCACAAATGCCTGCGGCTTGCAAGTCGCGAATTAGTTGTAGGAGAAAAAAGCGATATATCGGCAACGCAATCACATGTAATAACATCAAAAATATTGACAAAGGGAAATACTAAAATCATTGGAAAATTAGTTGATGAGACGTTGTTGAAAGTTGATGACAAAGAAGTACGGGGCACTAAACATGAGGAAAACAAAAACATGGCTCTACTTTTTCTTACGTATGCTGCGTCATACATGAAAGCGGCTTGTCGATTTTTGAACGGAACTTATAATTACGGTATGTTACATGTAACGTGCATAGCGCATGGTCTTCATTGTGTAGCAGAGGCAATCCGTGGCCGTTATCCGAATGTCGGTAGCCTGATAGCGAGTGTTAAACAAGTGCTTTTAAAAACCCCGCAAAGAGTGGCATTATTCACAGTCATGCTTCCCCACACACAGTTACCTCTAGCGCCTGTAATAATCCGGTTGGGAAAGTTTCTTTGTGCTACGTTTTAAACTAATATATGTGTATGTATTCCCGTTCTTCCAGTACATCCAGGGCTAATCGTGATAGACCAGTTATTGCGAATTATAATGAGGATTAACGAAATGCAAATCTTCTTACTATTCATTCCATCGCTATTTGCCAAATAAAAAACTCTCTTATCTTGGGGATAAACGGAACAGTCTACCTGAGCCTAGCCATAAAACAAGCCACGGTATGTTTTGAAATTTTTAATTTGGCATATAGCGATGAAATAAACTGTACATCGGTTCAACAGACCGTGAGATTTAAGAACAGCCATCTAGCATTTCCCTGGGGAAGAAGAGCGACAAAATGTGCACAAGTAGCTTCACATTTGTCTCAAATCGATCAAACACGAGGCTTTCAGCCTGCGCTATTCTTTTGTGCGATGGACACTTCAATGTACGGCCAAGGAGGGTACGTGTTTCGTGCTTGTGGTTGTTTAAATTTCATTGTAAAATGTGTATTATTTACGTTACCTACTATTTCAATTATTAAATTACTGACAGAAACAGTGTCTGAAAAATGCAAATTCTAGCCGTAGTTTGTTAAACCTAATTGGGTTTTTAAAGTCTTAATTAGAATTTAATTTAGTCATCTTTCACTTGTGATCTAGCTAGTGTCACTACTTAATTCGAAATTTACAATATCTAAAACACTTATGAGACACGAATAAGAAATTTGTGGCGTAAGCTTTTGTAAAATATCACATGTTCAACTGTCTTCATCCATTTGATTTGTGGCAGTAGAAATTGAAAATAACTATAGATGTTGACTGCCACTCGGTGTTTGATGATCTGGTAAAGATGTTCTAGTTTTTAGGAAACTATATCCGTAGTAACTGCAACAGTTTCCGATATGCCGATTGAGCCCAAATCTTCTTCTTCAATTCTTCCTACAATTTCTTTTCCTTTTGAACTGTACTCTGATCTTTTTTCTTGAAATAAATAATTTCAACATCATCATCATCATTGTCAAAAATCTCATGTACCAAGTCCGTTCCTTCCGATACGTGTTCAACAGAACTGAGGGCGACAATCTGACAGTCATCATCATGGTCATCTGTTGTTACAACCATGCAATCATGTAATTCTTCGCCGCTTCTTCGATTTCGAAATTGCTCCCACGGACTTCACAAAACTCTCTTTTCTTTTGAGAGCCACAAATGGCATTTAACAATCTCATGGAATTTGATATACTTACCTACGAAGGAAAACGATCGAAATAAGAAAGAGTTAAAAGTCGAAAAAAGTACAGCGGACATAACAGAAACATTTTATTAAAATCAAAATAACAAACAAGTAGTACAGCTGACTAACTCTCTTTCTTTTCCTTTGCGAGAGCCTCAACTTTTTGCGTAAACACGTAAATATCTCCCGCTAGAATTTTGGGTACTTCGAACGCCGCAAAATGTCCTGCGTCGTTGTCGCTGAGGTGAACTATGTTTTTGTATTTGTCCTTCAGGACGAATTCGGGCATGTGGAGCAGTTCGTATTTAAATCTGGCACAGCCGGCTGGTACCTCGATAGGAATACTAAAAATAGAAAAGTAAGATCAAAGATCGGTTTACACCTTCAGTTTGCGATTCGTCGTGGTCATTGTGTTAGCGCCGTTTGTTGAGCACCCAGCGTTTAGCCAATTCGTAATACGCGTCATCGTTGGCCTAGATGACGTATTACAAATGCCACTAGATTTTGGTTAAGTTACTTCGCTTTGTTTTATGGCAATTTATTAGTATTTATATTATTAAGTATGAATGGTAAAGCGGAGTAGTTACACAGTTACAAACGTTTATAAATATACAAGGTGAGTCCTTCAGTTGTGTATATATCTGGATGGCCAAGAGGGGATTTAATTTTAAATAACTAAGGTCCTAACTTTTTGATAAATAAATAAATAAATACCATAATTCACTTTCTTGTTACTTTTCCGCACTCAACTATACCAGAGCAAAAAATAATGTAATCATGTAAAGAAAAATGGAAAGAAAAATTTGTAGCGTTTATTTTTCGTTTTTCGGCCAAAAAACAAAAAAAGTGTTTAAAATTTTGTTGTGTGTGTCGTTGTCGTTTCCGTCGGCATTAAAATTTCTTGTTAGCTCTATAACTCAACTAAATCATGTCGGATCGATCGGGTTTTGACTGATTCTGATTGAGGACGTCTCCCAGATGACACCTATTGATTTTGAGGTGGATAGAGCACACTCTACCATATTCATGGGTCATGAGAAAACACGATGGTGGACAAATTGAGAATTTTTTTTGTTAACACGATCACTCAATTAAATCGTGTCGGATCGATCGGCTTTCGACTGATTCTGATTAGGGACGTCTACCAGACGACATCTATTGATTTTGAGGTGGATAGGACCCACCCTGTCCATGGGTCATGAGAAAGCACGATGGTGTACTATTTGAAAAAAAGAAAAACTGTCGCATAAAACACATATTCTATATTTATGTGTTGGTTTATTTTTTCTCGGCCACTCAGTTTCGAGATAGAGATGTTCTACGTACGGAAAAGTCCGTTTTAAAGTTTTAAAACTGTTTATTCTATATGTATTAGTTAACCACTGACCTGTTCCATTTGTTTCATTCTGTGAAAAATCTTAAACCCAAAATAATATAACCCAAGAAAAATAAGCCAAAAAAAATTTTGTTTTTTCACTTTTTCTTTACACAATTACATTACTTTTCCGCTAGTATAGTGGAGTGCGGAAAAGTAAAATATATTTTGAAAAAGATTTCAATGTATTCAAATCGTGAGGGAGAGTTATCGTGAGGATATGTGGGATTTATCGCAATGTCGTACACAGAACTTTGCGCAGTTGTGATCTTTTTGTGATTTGACTGCACCGTATCATAGTCGGCGAAGAGAAAAGTCACCAACACAGACTGGACTAAAACATGGAGTTTGTCTACCAAATACTTCGCTTACTAGGAGCGAGTTGAACTCCATCGAACAAATCTAATAAAAGAAAAACAATACAGGACGAAATAACACCACTTTTACATTTGGAGACCTGAAATTATTGCTAAATGAGGTAATTAATCGTGTTATCGCAGAAGCATGGACCAAATACGTTTTGCTTGTACAAATAGAAGAACGGCGCATGTGAGAACTAGACAGAAGAGCTGAGATTTTGATCGATTCAATTATTATAACATTAATAACTTCAGATAATAGTCCGAATGATAGTGATTATGTTCTGAGTGAGAGTGATTGGTGGTAACGTAAGTTTTTCATACCTAAATTACGATCGAACTATAAAGTTATTATAAAATAATTTACAAATGTTGTTTGAATGTTTTAGTATTTTATTATTTTTTAATATTTGGAATATTCTGGCATGGTATGCCTATGGTATAAATCTCCGGACGTCTCAGTCCTCTAACCTGTTCACAAAATACCGATGAGTCACTTCAAATTATTTCAGCACTGTACCATACTGAACAGCGCGCGTAATATTTGTTTCTCACAAGCTTTATTACCTATCTATTTGTAACTCTCGATTCTCTTTGCTAAAACTCTCAGCGTATAGTCTCATAGACGTCGTAATAGATCTGGTAACCCAATATATCATTACGTTATCCAATAGATTCGTCAGAGGGAATTTTTTTGTTAAACCACCGTCGTCCAAGTTTTTCCACTCTGGATTCGTCCAAGTCGTGAATTTTTCTAAAATGTATGCAGCGAGCCCAACGGGGCTCTCTCTCAGTCCAACACCTAAAAAAAAGTTATTCATGTAATATCACAGTTAACACAAAGGATAATATACTAATAAAAATAAACATGGTTCTTGACAGACATATTGAATGTGTTAGGGTACATAAACGATGTCTGTTATGTTGGATGAAGGGACATGGGGAACTCGGAGGCATCGTGGAAACGTGGAAGCAGATACCTTGGCACTTCGAAGTTCTAGAACATTTTTGCTGGGATCGGAATCAGCAATAGCAATAGGCTTAATGGCCTAAGTGGATGAGGGCTCTGTGTACCTTTTACAGTATCCGAATCAGGTGCGGAGTGCTTGTGATTGATTCCTTCTAAAATTCCGTGTATTATTTATGATACTATTTTAATTATTAAATTAATGATAGAGAGAAAGAGAGAGACCAAGGGAGATTATAGAGTCATTGAATGTAGTAGGACAAACAAATAATGTCAATTTATGTTGAGAAAAAGGATCCACAGAAAATCATAACAATGAGGAGGCAGATACGTTGGCACATTGAAATTCTGGGGGTTCCGGAATTTAAACCAGCAATAGAAATAGTCCTCATGGCCCAAGTGCATGAGGGCTCTATTTACCCTTTACAGTATCTGAATTTAAAAGTAAAGGATTGTTGCAGGACTTGATCAGTGCATGTCTAAGAGGTGGAAGAATGACCTGATAAACAATCTAATTCGTTTTGGCTGTTGGTTCTAAAAAAATGATCTTGGTGCCTAAATATCGTTAATCCTTTTTACATATTCTCTTACCTAATGTGTCAGGCTTTGTAGCTTGAAGGTGCATGTAACCATTCTCGAGCATGATATTTTGAAATTTGTTGGTCAACGGATAAATCAATTTCGCGCTTTCTTCGGACATAAAGAACGTGGGATAGAGACTGGCTATCATCAGTTTCAAGTTGGCCAAGCCGCTGCCAGAAAAGCAAAAATTAGAATGCATCCCTATCACGTTCTCGGGGTACAACGCTGAGATTCCCGCAATTATGGCGCTACCCCAGTCGCCCCCTTGGAGGTAGAATTTGTTGTACCCTAACCGAAGCATCAAATTTTTGAATATCACTGACATCTGGGTGGGTCCCAAGCCGGGCTTAACGGCTGCTTCGGAAAAACCGTAACCTACAGAACGGAAACAATATTTTTAGTCGTAATCGATTGTCGGAAAAGTGAGAGAACGATTCATTTATTTTAATAAATACGTCATAACTTCGGATACATTAGCGAACTTTGATCAATGCAAACATATTAGATGTGGTTAGCATTCTCATTTATCAATTATCAGGTAATATATTATCTTTAAATATATAATAAATATCTCCTTCAAATAAAACTAACGCTTATTATTTAATATTAGCTGTATTCGGCCACGCGTTGCTGTGACAGTCTGGTTAAATGGAAAAGAAAGAAAAGAGAAAGCCCACGATTCTAATATGTTTAATTTTACAATGCTTGTGGGTATACACATACAATATTTTTTGTTGTAGTATATAATAGCCTATCTATCTATCTATATCTATATAATAGTCTATCTATATCTATATAGGTATATCTATATCTACCAAGTATGTCAATATGAAACCGGAATTTGTCCATAGATGGCCTAGCTACTAATGTAGTTACCGTTGCATTGGCGTCATTTTCTTGCTTTGACATCTGATAAAGGTTTTTATCTCACAACAATACAAGTTTTATACAACAACATCATTGTTGTGTGGTTTAAAAAATTCAAAAGTGGCAATTTTGACGTGAGAATTGAAGAACGTAGAAGACCACCGAAAAAGTTTGAAGATAGCGAATTACAAGTATTGTTGGATGAGAATGATGCTAAAACGCAACAAGGAGTCTCGTATCAATTAAATATGGCACGAGAAGCCGTCTCTATACATTTGAAAGCCATGGGAAAGATCCAGAAAATGGGAAAATGAGTTCCACATGAACTGAATGAAAGACAGCAGGAAAACCGAAAAACAATTTACGAAATGCTGCTCGCCAGGTACAAAAGAAAGTAATTTCTCCATCGAATTGTGACTGGCGATGAAAACTGAATATATTTCGAGAATCCTAAGCGTAAAAGATCATGGGTAACTCCAGGCGATCCATCGATATCGACTGCAAGACCAAACCGCTACGGACGGAAGACAATGCTCTGTGTTTAGTGGGATCAGAAGGGTGTGATCTATTATGAGCTGCTAAAACCTGGCCAAATCGTTAATACTGAACGTTACCGACAACAAATGATCGATATGAAAAAGCTTTGCGTGGAAAACGCCCAAAATGTCAAAAAGGCAACACAAAGTGATTTTGCTTCATGATAATGTGCCATCACACACAGCAAAACCGGTCATGGAAACGATTGAGGTGTTTAGCTGCGAAATACTTTCGCATGCAGCTTACTCACTAGACTTGGCTCCATCCGATTACTAATTACTATTGGAATCGACTCTAGCTGTAAACATTGCAAATACCTTGCGCCAGTCAAGTTGTCATAAAAAGAATACAGGCCCAAAATTCTGTTTCTGATTATAACTACCCAAACGTTCAATTTTCTTGAAGATTGAGTATGTCATTCCTGCATCGTGGATTCTGTGAGTAAGTTCCATATATTTACAGTTTCATTAAAGAAAAATGCGACCTTTATCCGAAAAAAATAATATTTTTTGCATATATATCTTAATTGAATTTCTTCGCTCGCATAATTGCACGCGACGATCAAAATCATCTTCTAATTATCATTGAGTCAGTGTAACTTTATAAGGGTGAAATTTATGTTTATGTGAAATATGAGTAAAACAGTAGAATAACAATATAAAAAAAAACAGTTTATCAAACAAAAAATGGGAGTTACCGTTAAAAAAGTGCGCCCTTTGAACTCCGCAAACGTACGCCTCTATACATAAAACAAAAATATTTCAAAAGATGGCGAATTTAAAATATCCTTTGACCTTTCGAGCGTCTTTGCAAGAAAAAAGTATTTTACAATATTTTTCAGGTACTCCACCTTGTACTTCACAATGTATATTAAAATGAATGATCATTTTAACACACAAGAGAAGGAAATAGGTAAATAGTTAAAACAAATTAGTGTTAAATAGGATTTGATATATTATTAAGTTATATTTTGTACTTCTAAAGAAATATCTATTCGCAAGAATAAATTGTAGGACTATACAGAAAGAATATTAATTTTCTACTCAAGTCATAGTTTTACAATGAACAAATATATTTCCGATAAAAAAAATTGCCCAATAAAGAATATGTTGACCACTAAGTTTGCAATAATGTGAAATTATATTAGAAGAAATAAAGGTCAAATAAAGCACGTGCTTTATAAGAAATAAACTTTGTACACACCGTTTTACATGCTTTAATTACTTGTTATTTATTAAGAAAATTATCTTAATGAAGTAAAATATTTATTTATAGACTTTTTTAGAACATAACTCGTTTTTATATTCTGCCTTTTGAAAAGACGTCGTTTTTCCTCCATAAAAGTTTTTTTTTTTCAAATTAAAACCTTCTATAACACTTGAATGAAGACTTCACTTTGAAAATTTGTTACAGGTGCCTTTGACCTTTTTACATAAAATAGTTGTTTCATGTCTGACTTCTGGTTATATCAGAAGTTTATATTAACTTCAATATTGTAAATAGAATGGCTATTTGAGTTCTACATACTATTTTGTGTACTATTCACTTCATCGCTATCTGCTAAATAAAAAGCTCTCTTATCTTGCCGATAAACGGAACAGTCTACCTGAGCCTAGCCATAAAAATAAGCTACAGTATGTTTTGAGATTTTTTATTTGGAAAATAACGATGAAATAAACTATAACTCTGCATATTTCTATTCGAAAATTTTACAGCTTTTGGGATATTTCAAAGCAGTAAATATTATATTTTTACTAATTGCAGTCAAATGTAAAACTTTTAGATGTTCCGCGAGTCGATAACAAAAAATTGTCATATTGGTTCTGAGGTTATTGACCTTGATATTGATATAGACCTTGCATATGGTATATCTATCTTCTATTTACCTTATCGACTTGCGAAATATTTTCAGAAAGCTCTAAATCTGAACAGCAACCGATAAATTTACCACAATCACTGCTTTACAGTTAAGGTACAGAATTTTTAAAATGGTTATGTAAATGTCAAATTTTTAATTACGTTTTTTTAATTTTGTTATTACATTGTATAATTTTTAGTAGTATATGTAATAAAATTCTATTATTCGGTTCTGACGAGCCTGAGAATGTCGAAAGAATTACTATAAAATCAGTTTTAAATTCGACGCATTAGTGGCCTTACGCGAGATCCTTGGGGGACACCCAAGGATCTCGCGTAAGACCCAAATTATACTCAAAGACCCAAGACCCAAATTGTAAAAACACTCCGACACTTACCGGGAAGCGAGGGCGCTATAACCTCGAACACAAAGTCCATGCCTTTCTGGGGCGTCGTCAGAAGGGGGATAATCTCGTAGAACTCTCTCACAGATCCCGGCCAGCCGTGTACAAGCAGCAGCGGAAGTACCCTCAGCCCATCGGTTTTAGTTGGTTTCACGTGTAAATAGTGAATTTTCAACCCCTGTACGCTGACGATGAACTGAGGATATTGATTCAGGAATTTTTCACGTTTCCTCCAGTCGTATTTGGTCCGCCAAAAGTCGGCTACGGTCTTCAGAAGGTTGCCGTTCATTCCATAATGTTGCCCGACGCCTTCCAGGGGAGCCTGGAAGGGTATTGCGTTTGCCAGTCTTTGCTGGAGGTCTTTGAGTATCTGAAATGAAATGTTTGATTGTCTAATATGCAGTGTATTTAGAAAGTAATGCAATAATTACACTGGAAAATATCAATTTGGTTGTCTTAGATCTGTGACTTGTTTTTGACTAACTTTTGGCTTCTGAATCGAAAAATGACCGCAGTTTTGTCTATCACGTCAACTTTTTAAGCCACAAGGTACCCTCTCTTTGTCTCAAAAGTCATACAAAATGTGCATATAAAGAAAAATAAACGGAAAACTTACCAAATATACTGTCAACAAAGAATAGTTTTATTCATACAGAGGCTATACATAGTTACTCCAAATTAAATTGTGTTCATACAAATAGTTAAGTTTCTTTACTAAACAGTAAACATACATAATTATTTAACATACATATTATTTAAATGCTTACTAAGATAAGAATTTTCGCTTATGGCTTTTTCTACGGTGTTTAATATGTGGACATTCTCGCTTGGTGCTTCAATAATAGTCAGCTATCATATGTGCATTCCATCTATCTTGATAACATGCCTCCATAACATTCAAATCTTGGTGGAATCGCTCAGCCTGCTCATCACTGACTACCATAAGATTTTTCGAGAAATCAGTAAGATGGCTATGTAAATGATCATGTTGCACCCAAGCATTTTGTAGTTCTCTAGGAGTTGTTGTCGTTAGACAGTTTCGGTGTAATTCTGTGCTCGTGTATTTCCAAGAAAGTTTTGTTATCATATGTACATCCCATCTACCGTGATACCGTGCCTCCATGACCTTTAAATCTTGGAGGAATCGCTCACCCTGCTCATCACTGACTGCACTAAGATTTTTTGGGAAGTCAGCAAGATGGCTATGTAAAAAATGTAACTTGATGCTCATGTTGCATCCAAGCATTTTGTAGCTCTCCAGGAGTTGCTGGACAGTTTCGATGTAATTCTGTGCTCGTTTACTTCCAAGAAAATCTTTGAAATGTTCATCTTGACGAATACGTACGAGTTGTACGAGCTGATGAATCTGTAGACCATCAAACACAAGGGCCTCTATCTTTTCAAATGACAGGGTAGGAAATGCTGAGATGAGACTTGAAACAATCTCCTTCAATTGACAAAGCTTTAACAAACCACTTCATGAGCCCCAGTTTTATATGCAGAGGTGGAAATTTTATGTTTTGTCTATAGACAAGTGGCTGATGTAGAATGTTTGAATCACCAGGTTTCAGGTCAGATCTTGGCGGCCAATTCGACTGCATCCAATGTTTTTCACGAGCTCTGCTGTCCCACGTACACAAGAAAAAACAGGGATACTTGGTGTATCCGCATTACTGACCAAAGAGGAAGTACTCACGACAGTATCTCAAGTGTAATTGAACTAGTCTAGACAATATGAACCTTGCAGGTTTATGTCAGCCAATAGGAGAGCAATAGTACTTCCTGTCACATTCACATAAAGTGTCCAGGGAAAACTTGACGTGGTAAGAAAACTAACTACAGTTTTGAAATCAGCATGTCTATTTAGCTCTAAAAAAGTTCAAAAATCGAACTCAACAGAAATTGTCTTACAAATTGTTCCCCAGTGTTGTGATTTATTATTTATTATAATGCAATACTTATATTTATTTATAATATTGGACGTTTAGTTTTTTTTGGGGGTTTCCAAACTGGCAGTTCTTTTGAAGTATCGAGTAGCTACTCGTAGATATAATTATTACTTCTAGCGTTGCAAATTCTGCGATATTCGTCAAGGTCATAATATTAATCATCATCTCATGAACTGTGAACGATTGATTGTTTTAGGGAAATATTACGTAGTTTTAAGTCTCAATTTACGGCAACATTGTGTCGCAATTCTTTCAATTAATACGTTTAAGAATATTTGGAATTTTTGTCATTAAAAACTCTTAACATATCTTAACTATAACGTATTTTCTTTTATGTCCAGAGCTTGCTTCATTCCAATGTCTTTAGATAAATTTCAAGTGTTAATTGCATAAATACTTTACCAATTAAATATGCATGATAGGTGAAAGATTTGTATAATACAGGGTGGAGAAACAAATTCGGTAACTCGGGAAATATTTTCAAAAAATTATCAAAACAAATGTCGTCGACATTTTCAGTAATTTAGGGTCACATCAAATGAATAAACTACTTGGTGATCACTTGTAATATCTCTCGAATATTTTGTTCAAAATAATTGCGTTGGTAAATTGCCGAAGTTTTTTTGGGGGCTTGTAACAACTTGCTACATCAGTTTTACCTTCTATCAACCTGCTTGTCGTAGTGGGTGCTGTTTTTCTACCAGTAATAAACGCTATGGTCCAGAAGTAACGGATATCTCATCTTTAAACTTTGTTTGAAGTAGCTGTTTCCCCTTAAAATTTTATACATGTCGTAAAATAATCATCGTAAATTATATAGAAAATGTGTAAATTTATCGGTTACTTATAGTCTATATTAACACCGTGATTTAATTATCAATTATCTAATGAGCGAATAATAATCGCCTGGATAATTATGTTTTTACGGATCGAGGAAGAACATCATCATCACTATGAGGTCATCAGTCCTAAGACTGGTTGGACGCTAACCTCCAGCTTCTCCTACCTTGTGCTAACCTACGCATTTCGCTAATTGTCTACAACCTACATCCTTTACTATTTGCGAGCAGTAGTCT
Organism: Rosalia funebris; assembly: GCA_037954035.1. Taxonomy (NCBI): domain Eukaryota; kingdom Metazoa; phylum Arthropoda; class Insecta; order Coleoptera; family Cerambycidae; genus Rosalia; species Rosalia funebris. The sequence continues at coordinate 43,152,082 of JAZFAV010000015.1, forward strand.
AATCTAGGCCTACCTCTGCCTTTCTTCACTCCTATTTCTGCCTCCAAAATATCGCGGACTATTCCCCCATGTCTTAGCAAGTGGCCTACCATTCTGTCTCTTCTCTTCTTTATGTTTTTCCACATACTTCTTTTCTCGTCGACTTTCTCTAATACTTCTTCGTCTCTAACCCTATCAGTCCACGGTATTTTCATCATTCTTCGGTGCCGTGCCGTGCTCCATACATATGTTTTCAAAAATCTCTTCCTTGTTTCTAAGTTTATTACCCCCGAGCATAGAAGTGCTTTCTTTTTGTTAAAAGCTATTCGACCCTGCGCTATTCTTTGTTTTATATCTTTATCGCTTCTTCCATCCCAATTTATTTTAGTTCCTAAATAAGTGAAGTCTTTAAGTTCTTCCAATCTTTCATTATTAATTTGTACTTTCGTTTTTGCTCTGCTCTCGCACTCTCTGCACACTAACACTTTAGTTTTGCTTTTATTCACCCTCATTCCGTATTCCTCTGTCAACACTGCCTCCATTTCGTTCAATGCTGATTCTAATTCCTCCTTACTAGATGCTTATACTGCTATATCATCCGCGAATCTCAGCATTTTTAGTTTCTGTTTTACTTTTCTTTTTACCACATTAATCGCCTTTTCGATGTACAGATAAGTACATACATAATAATTAACCTGTATTTTTTTTTAGAATTTACGTTATATCATTTATGTAAGTCAATGTTTAATTTGACTATAATCAACTTTTGTAAACCTTTTTGTTATCAAGGATACGGCCAAGATCTTACAATATCATTTAGTACATTTGTTTTATCAGCTATTAAAAATAACATGATGAATAAACGACCTACTTGTTATCATATAATAAAAATGTATGATATACCTATACGTTATATAATATTTCTGTCATAAAAAAAATATGTTACAATGAAAAAAAAATTGTTGACCTATACATGGTTCTGCAAATGGCATAATAATCCAATCTTAAGGATAAAATAGATTCATAATTGATTTTGTAATTGTTTTTGTAATTTGTATATCTTATCTTTAGTTTATTATGAGTATTGTATAACCCTTTTCACGTTGTTTTCACTCAACATAAAATTCAATATGAAAAACGGTCGTGGTCATGTATTGAATTATACTTTTATACTTATCTACTGTACTAGATATTTAAACTACTGTTTTGGTGTGGTGTGGGACCTAACGAATTGAGAAGAAAACAACGCAGACTCTAACTAAATGGATGTTTTCTGAAATACATTTTTTAAAAATTGTAACGAACAAATAATTGAATGTGATATTTTTTCCCAAGTAGATTTTGATTGGCTTAGGCAAATAAATCATTTGCAGTAAACAAATGATTTATTTCAATGTTTTTATTTCATATCAACTCTAGTCTCAGACCCAGCCATGTGATCTGAATTAATCTTGGCCTTGATTGTATAGATTGTTATACCACTATTATATTCTATTACCGTATATATTCAAAAAATATATATCTTACCTCATTAGACACATTTATTTTGAATGGTACTATATCAAGGTCCTCTTTTACCGGATCTCTGGGACCCCACCATGTATTCGGTAAATTAGGAATAGCGGGCACTTCAGAGAGCGGCTTGATTACTTTAAAATAAATAATAATAGAAACAATTAACGCTCCAATAGTGAACAGACTATTCTTCGCCATGGCAGGTGTTGAATGAAGCACAAAAATTGTACAAATGAGTGTAACATGCGTAACACAAGTCTAAATAGTACTAGGTTCCTTTTTTTTTGGGCTCAAATGTTGTTACTCAGCAGTAGATGGCGCTATACATACTGTGCGGTGCTGCTAAAGCTGATTTGCTAAGTTCGTGCATAATTTTTATACAAGCTATGATTCAGCAGATCTGGGCAGCATGGTATATGGTCCAGTAATTGTCATATGCACACTGCACAGTTCAACTGCAGTGACAGCGCCAGTGGGGGTGGACACGTGCCCACCCACTCAGTAACCCATTTCCCACCCAAGTGCCTACCCAAAAAATTTACTATCTACAAAATTATAATAGGAAACAAAATATAAATATAAAATTTTGACTACTACTATTTCAAAATTCGGAAACGAACAAAGTGTACACAACAATATTTTACAGCTATCCGACATGCTGAATAGATATAGATTGGCATTCAATGAGATTTATAAATTATGTTCAATACGTATCACAATACCTCTATCAAGTACGGCATGTGAAAGGACCTTTTCACGTCTGAAAATGTTAAGAAATAAAATAAAACATGAGAGATGAAGTAATTTGGCTATACTAAATATAGAGAAAAAAATAGCTAAACGCTTGGATTCTTGGATAAGATTGTTGAGGAATTTGCAACAAAGCTGAAATAATTTTATTAATATTTTAACTTTATTACCTAATGTACTACTAATTTATTTTGTAAATTGTGTTTAATGTTTATATCCTTGTATTGATTGTATTGATAATGAATGAACCCCCCCTCCGACACACATCCCAAATATGTGCCCAATCGAAAAATTTTGTACCAGTTTGTGTCCACCTATTTTAGAAATACTGGCGCCGTTACTGAGTTCAAGTTTAAGTTTAGACTTTGTAATATTTATTTCGGTCGTCATTGATTATAATAAGCTTAAAATTGCCTGCAAATTATTTTATTTACATATACAGGGTGGAACGTAGAAAACGCCGCAAGCCATAACTTTGTTATTAATAATTCGATTTTAAAATTGAAAGAAAATAATTAAATAACTGTTTATAGATTATTATACAGCATTCATTGAGATTTTATACAATTTCATTTCAAGGTCACGCGATAGTCAACTTTTCTTATTTAAATGGCAACCTATATATTTTTTTATTTGATTAAAAGGAGAATATTTTTATGCTTCTAATGATGTATAATAAGTCGTATTTTAATAGACGTGTGATTCTGAAAATAATAAATTATTTATTAATTCATCAAGTTTTAAAACATGGCAAGATGGCTTTAAATTGAAAAACAATTGGAATATACCATAATAAAATGTCATTTGTCATCACAATAATAGTTTTCAAAGAATAATAAGTGTAATATACTAAATTTAAACAATATCGAACAATATAAATTCTTTTGCAACGAAAAATATATTCAACAAAATGGCAGACATTTTGAACAGAATTTATATTGTTCGTTGTAGTTTAAATTTAGTATATTACACAAATTATTCTTTGAAATCTATTATTATGATGATGAAATTTATTATTGTGATGTTAAATGACATTTTACTATACCATGTTCCATTTGGTTTTTAATTGAAAGCCATCTTGCCATGTTTTAAATGAATTAATAAATAATTTATTATTTTCTGAATCATACGTCTATTAAAATACGACTTATTATATATCATTAGAAACATAAACATATTCTCTTGTTAATTACATAAAAATATATATAGGTTGCCATTTAAATAAGAAAAGTTGAATATCGCGTGACCTTGAAATGAAATTGTATAAAAACTCAGTGAATGCTATATAATAGTCTGTAAACAATCATATGATTGTCTTGTTTCAATTTTAAAAACGGATTATTAATAATAGAGTTATGGCTTGCGGCGTTTTTTACGTTCCACCCTGTATAAACACAATTTTCTTTTGTAGCAAAATTAGTTGTTGTTCGGTCATTCTTAACACAGTATACATTAACGACGTTAAAAGGATAAAATATTGAGTATGTGTATGATTGTCAGGAAATAATATGTAAGCGTAATAAGCGTAATCTTTTAGACGGTCAATATACAGTGTATTTAAAAAGTAATGTACGAATTTAATACAATTACTAGTAGTACAGCAAAGCGGCTACCAGACCACTTTCGGACCGCCATCAGCTTAACTTCGATGCGGATGGCATGTGGTCATTGTTGATTCCAAGAACTCGGCGCAGGTATAGAACAGGGCTGTACAGGTATAAAACAAGTCTGTACCGGTTTAAAACAGGTATGTAAAAGTCTGAAACAGGTCTTAAGACTATAAAACAAGTTACCATACCTGTTTTAAACCGATACAGACCTGTTTTATACCTGTACAGACCTGTTCTATACCTGCGCCGAGTTCTTGGGATCAACAATGACCACATGCCATCCGCATCGAAGTTGAGCTGATGGCGGCCCGAAAGTGGTCTGGTAGCCGCTTTGCTATACTACTATTACTCCCTTTTTTATCGCTCATACAAGTCAAGATATTATATTTAAATTCTAAATTTCGACATAGTTTTGAAAATTTTCAAGTCGTTTTAGTTTAGAACAAAATATTACGCCGCATATTCTGTTAGACACAGCTTGTGAAGAATAGGAAAAGTGTAAGATTCTCTAGTAAATGCAGAAGAAAGACTGAGGCAGCATTCGGAGAGAAAAGGATGCACTTTACGAGCGGCCAGATCGAATTCTGTGTACATTCGATATTCACATCGCTAAAGTCTCAATGCGACTGAATAAAGACCAGGCTATTTACTGCGCACCTCATGGGCGGTCCGATATCGCAATTTTAAGACTTGTTCCTATTCTTGACGACCTGTACATACGAGGAAAGTATTTTAGAGTAATTTTAAACAAATTGTTTTTTATATAAATAGATATAAATATATTATCACTTCTAGTTGGTAGGTCTTAATAGCCTTTTTAACAATTTTACATAAAACAATAATAATAATAAAACTTACACAATGTATATTTGAAAATCAGGTAAAAAAGTTAATACTGAAAATGAATGCAATAATCAGACACCCATACTCATTTTTTGAACTTTCTTGACAAAAGCGTAAATATCTTCTGCTAGAATTTCAGGTACTTCAAGTGCAGCAAAATGTCCCCCCTCGAGATCGGAGAGATGGATAAGGTTCTTATATTTGTCCTTTAAGACCCACTCCATAGGGTAGTATAATTCGTGCGAAAATCTGGCACACCCGCTGGGTATATTAATAGGATTTCTGAAAATTAAATTTAGTTTAAAGCTAGCGAAATATGTTCAGTGAAAAAACAATAGATAGATAGTAACTGTGACGTCATAAGTAAAAATAATACGATGTTATTTTTTTAAATTTTATTGTGCATTATCGAGAGAGAATGATGATAATGGGACACTGGGACACGTTCGATAAGTTCGCCTGAAATATAGGCACTAATGAATTATTGTTAGAGTTCAGTTAATTATGGTCTTAACCAATAAATAGAAACTAATTATTTTGAGGTCAAAGGCATATTTATTCTAAAATTAATTCAATGATCCGCGCATTAGGCCCATTTTTGTCTGAATGGATATGTGAACAAGCAAAATTGTCGGATTTGGGACGATACCAGTCCACACGAGATACACCAGCACCAAATGTATCCCGAGAAAGTCACTGTTTAGTGCGGATTTTGGTGCGGGCGGAAATATCGGTCCGTACTTATTCCAAAACGAAACTGGCATTGCTATAACTGTCAACGGTGAGCGCTACAGCTAGAGTTATGCGACAAAGTCATCGAAAATTGGACCTCCCGAATACGTGCCATCAAGCAAAGCCGCGGTGGACACTTGAACGACGTTATATTCCATTCAGTGGCGGATCCACGGGGGGGGGGGTTCCGGGTTCAAACCCCCCCCGTGAGGATCGTTGTACTGTTCTTACTTATTCTTGGAAAAGGCACAAGGTAATAGTAATTATTTGTATAATTGTTACCAAAATAATTATTAGAACATTAAAATATGTGTTTAGTATATGTACATGTAATAAAAAATAATTTTCAACAATATTTTATTATTTTTGACACCATAAAATGATAATCGCGATATTCTAAAAAAAAAGTAACCGAATTTCAAAATCCAAAACCCGCCCCCATGGTAAAATTCTAGATCCGCCAATATCCATACTTAATGTCATAAAATATTCTTCCAAATGAAAAAATAATAAGTGGATATCTCACACACAACTTGTGGTATTTACGTTTAAAATCGAGTGTTCTTATTGAAAGACCCTTTATAAAACAGATACGTCTTCTATAAAGAAGAAAATAAATACGTACTTCTGTAGATTCCGGTTCATTGAATATTTATTAAATAATTCAGAGTAAATCCTCATAGACGTCGTGATCGACCCAGTAACCCAATAGATCATAACATTGTCCAGAAGATTAGTGAAAGAATACTTCCTAGTTAAACCGCCATCGTCTAAATTCTTCCATTCTGGATTGGTATAAGTGGTGAATTTTTCTAGGATATATCCTGCTAGTCCAACAGGGCTATCACGTAATGCAACTCCTGGAAAATTAATATAGTAACCACTATAACAGAATGTTGGCAAAAGTTATTACCAATTGTGTCAGGTTTTGTAGCCTGTATGTGCATATAACCGGTTTCCATAAGGAGAAACGATAATCTTTTACGTAGGGGATATATCTTATCCGCAGTTTCTTTGTCTGTGAACAAAGTGGGATATAAACTCCCAATGATGATCTTCAGATTTGCGAGGGCCGTATTAAGGAAACACATATTCGAGTGAATGGCAACCACATTGTCTGGGTAAAGCGTGGCCATGTATTGGCCGATGATACCGCCCCAGTCACCTCCTTGGATATAGTACTTCTTGTGGCCTAGTTCATTCATGAAGTTTTTGAAGAGCAGGGCCATTTGTGGTGGCCCGAGACCGGGACGGACGGCCCCTTGGGAAAAACCATAACCTGCAAAGGAAACAAAAAGGAATCGTGAGATAGGACTGCTTTTTATAGATTAATTGAAGCAACAGATTATCTGTGTTGAAAAAGGACTGTAATTTGGAGAAAAAATAGCCCTAGGGTAATTTTAAAAGAAGCAAATTGAAGCTTTAAGTTTATGGTTTTTAGGTCTTGAATTGAAATTTTTTTACCATCATCATCATAATAAAACCATAAGAAAAAAAAATTAAAAGTTTTTGCTTGCTTGTCAAAGGTTCCACGGACTTTCTTTCACTAATAATTTTTTTTCGGTGATTTTTTTAGATAATTTTATCCTTCTTAATTTGAGGGAAAAGTCTTGTAGGATAATTTTTCGCTGAGTTATCGTTCAAAGCAAAAAAGTCAGTTTTAATTTTGATTATTAATTACTCGTTAAATAATGATCGCGCAAAAAATTCAAGCAGGGTTTTAAAAACTGCAAAGTATTCTTTACAAGTTGTCGTTATTGGTTTCTGATAAAAAAAAGTTTCGGTGCGTGATTGTTGATTGAAAAATAGGCAAGAAATTGCATATTTAGGGATATTCGCTTACTTGGCATAACGTTGCAAATAAGGGATAGACAAAGGATGTTAACTATTTCTTTTTAAAGTATCCCAAAGAATTTTCTCCCTTCTGTGTGCCTCGTAGTGGATGAGCTGCTTGAAAGTTTAAAGGATTACCAGTTAATTGGCTATGCCGATGACTTGTTATATAACGATGAGTAATAATAACGAAGGGCCCTTTCCTGGAGCCGATTCTCGATATAATGCAGGGAGCATTAAACAAGGTTGGGAATTGGTGTAGGGATAGGGGACTCTCGGTTAATCCCTCTAAGACTGAGGTGATGGTATTCACCAAGAAATATAAGTGGAACATGTCCGCTGAAACTTGGTGGCCAAGAACTAAGCTATAATAGTAAAGTGAAATACTTAGGAGTAATCCTGGACGGGAAACTGTCATGGGAAAAACATCTAAGTCACATATGTTCCAAGATCAAAGCAACACTTTGGCAACTGAGAAGGGCCATTGGTAATAGCTGGGGCTTGAAACAGGAATGAAATGGATGTATGAAGCAATTCTCAAACCCAGACTGACGTATGAAGCACTGGTCTGGTGGGAGAGAGCCTGTTTAAAATCGGAAGCCAATCGACTTAATAAGCTAAGAGGATTGATTCTAATAAATATAACCAGAGCCCCAAGATCAACACCGATCGAGGCGATGGGGATACTGACGGGAATACCACCTCTTGATGTCACCCTGAACATGAATAGGAACGTAAGGGACCTGAATAAACTCTCAAGAGAGCTAGCTGAGGAGGAAGTCCTATGGATGCCCTCTAACAGTACCGGTGTCCACTTCCTATTCGACAAGAAATATAAGATCACTCTCACCAGTAAGACCGACTGGATGGAGGGTTGTGTCGGATTACCGCTCAGTGGAGACATCTGGTACACGGATGGAGCCAAGAGTGGGAACAGAGTGGGTGCGGGGGTGTATAGGTGACGCGATGGGATAGGTAAAACCTTTCCCCTGGGCAAATACACTACCGCACTCCAGGCCGGGCTAGTTGCAATTACATGCAGTGTTCTGGGGGGCCGACCATCATCGGACCCAGGAGAGGTATGTATCTGCTCAGATAGCAGGGCGGCGTTGGCAGCCCTGAATTCAGCAACGATAGTCGAAGCTGGTTTATAATTGCTATGAAGCATTGAACCACTTTGCAGAGAAGGGACCGGTGGAACTGTTATGGATACCTGGGCATAATGGCATTAAGGGAAATCTAATTGCAGATGACCTTGCCAGACTAGGGACCAGAGAAAACTTCTATGGACCAGAACCTGCAGTGGGAATAAGTCGGAATCTGATCAGAGACCGCATCAATGGCTGGGCAAGAGACCAGCACAATAAAAGATGAAGAGGAGTAACGGGTTGTCGAATAACCAAACTCTTCATTGAATACTCAGAGATTGAGAGATGGGCTCAAGAATTCATTAAATTGAACAGGCACAAAGCCAGAGCCCTGGTGGGAATCATAACGTACCACCATATTACTCTGAATGCATATAAGCACAAGCTGACGCTGACTGACAGCTCGGCCTGCATATACTGTAAAGAAGACGAGGAAACCTCGATTTATCTTCTTTACACCTGCCCCGCACTGGAGGAGAAGAGGTACCTTATATTAGGGACCCCAGTTATCCTAGAGGAGGCGAGGCTTAAGGCGGGGGACGTGCCTAAATTGCTCCTTTTATGGGATAGCATTTTTGGATAATGACCCGGATAAAAGGGGATCGCCAAGGGACTATCCATGCGATCAGTGACTGATGAGGTGCAAACCTATATACCATAATGTAATGTGATCCCAAAGCAACTCTGAAAATTACAAAGTGCAGCAATTTTTTTTCATTGTGTTTAGAATTATCGAATTTGTCGTTTTTGCTAAAAATCAATTTAAGGACGAATTTTTCATTTTAGCAATAATCCATATTTTCTATATCAAGAAATGTTAAGTATTGTAAGAAAAAAAATTAAAACAAAAATTTTTCAACTGAAATAAAGTCAAAGAAAAAAGTCAACTTTTTTACTTTGAATGATGGTACTCAGCAAAAAATCGTACAAAGCTTTTAGACCACTCAAATTAAAGAGTATACAATTATCTAAAACAGCTTAATGATGAAACCACTGAAAAAACAAAATGAAGTCCGTGTGGAAGATGAAAGAAAGGCAAGCGAAAATTTGGAAACATTTTTTTCCGGTTTTCTTATGGTTATTCAAAAACTGCTGATGGTATATTTTGAATTCAAGATCTGAAATCTAGAAACTTGGGGCTTCAATTTGATTTTTTTTAAATTGATCTGCGACTATTTTTCTCCAAATTACAGCTCCTTGAAAATCATATAAAAATTTATGATTGTCTTTACATCCCTCAATTTTTGTGCCTACTGCTAAGGTAGGAAGTTAAAAAGAGACCTGGAAGTGTCTCTTAGACTTTAATTATTTTATTTGAATATAATTGAGAGCATGTAATTATTCTGGTAAAAATAAGCAGAGATAAGCACAACCCTGACTAACTGGAATAGGATAGAGGACTAAACTGCTAACAGAAACGTGCTCTGGAATAGGATAGAGGACTAAACTGCTAACAGAAACGTGCTTTAGTAGGGTAGACGATATAGGACAATTACAAATCACGCCTCGCCATTCCTACTCTTCAGTTTTAATCTCCACCTTGTCAAGCTGTATACAGTGTTTCAGGATAGTTCCTGGCATAATTTTATATACATACCTGAAATATTAAGCAATTAAAAAAAAGCGCGTCACTAAATAAAATAAATAATTTTAAAACCTTAAAACGAACTTTTCCGCAAGTAGAACATCTCTATCTCGAAATTGAGTGGTCGAGAAAAAATATACAAAAAATATATAAAAAATTTATTTTATGTAAAAAATATAAAAACACATAAATGCAGAATATGTGTTTTATGCGACAGTTTTACTTTTTACAATTTTTCTCAAATAGTCCACCATCGTGCTTTCTCATGACCCATGGACAGGGTGGAGTGTGTCCTATCCACCTCAAAATTAATATATGTCGTCTGGTAGATGTCCCTAATCAGAATCAATCGAAACCCGATCGATCCGATACGATTTAATTGAGTGATCGTGCTAACAAAAACAATTTCTCAAATAGTCCACCATTGTGCTTCCTCATGGCCCATGAACATGGTAAAGTGTGTCCTATTCACCTCAAAATCAATAGATGTGGTCTGGGAGACGTCCCTGATCAGAATCAATTAAAATACGATCGATCTCGATAAATACGACACAATTTAGTTGAGTTATCGTGCTAACAAGAATAAATGCCGACGACAACGACGACAACGACAACGAGACACACACACACACACACACACACACACACACACACACACACACACACACAAACACACACACACACACACACACACACACACACACACACACACACACACACACACACACACACACACACACACACACACACACACACACACACACACACACACACACACACACACACACACACACACACACACACACACACACACACACACACACACACACACACACACACACACACACACACACACACACACACACACACACACACACACACACACACACACACACACACACACACACACACACACACACACACACACACACACACACACACACACACACACACACACACACACACACACACACACACACACACACACACACACACACACACACACACACACACACACACACACACACACACACACACACACACACACACACACACACACACACACACACACACACACACACACACACACACACACACACACACACACACACACACACACACACACACACACACACACACACACACACACACACACACACACACACACACACACACACACACACACACACACACACACACACACACACACACACACACACACACACACACACACACACACACACACACACACACACACACACACACACACACACACACACACACACACACACACACACACACACACACACACACACACACACACACACACACACACACACACACACACACACACACACACACACACACACACACACACACACACACACACACACACACACACACACACACACACACACACACACACACACACACAAAATGATTTAAAAACCATTATTTTTTTTTGGTTTTTAGGCCGAAAAACGAAATATAAACCCTAGAATTTTTTTTTAAAGGTAGAAGACGAATACTATATTTAGGAAAAAGATCTTATACGAGATTACTGTAATTTTTCATATCTCATTCAGTAATGTATGGCAAAAATTTTACATTTTGTGTGCTTTGAACCATTATAAATATCTAACGCTATTTACAGTGTTCGAAATGGAGGACAATTTAATTATCGTTGAGTCCATTGTTGAATTGTATGCCTTATTTTTAATATTTCACTATATAACTGCAATATAATTTAAATAAAGACATACTAACCGGGTAGCGATGGTGCTATAACTTCAAATACGAAGTTTCTTCCCTGTTGCGGAGTCGTCAGTATGGGTATAATTTCATAAAATTCCCTGACCGAGCTTGGCCATCCATGGAGCAGCAATAGGGGTAATACTTTTATTCCATCGGTTTCTTTTGGTTTCACGTGTAAATAATGTATATTCAATCCCTGCACATTAACAGTGTACTGGGGAAACTGGTTCAGGAACCTTTCTCGCTCTCTCCAGTTATATTGGGTCCTCCAAAAGTCTACTATGTTCTTCAGAAGATTTGTGTTGATGCCGTAATGTTGTTTGGCACCTTCAAGGGGTTCTTGGAAAGGTAACGCTATTGTCAGCCTGTGTTGAAGATCTTGGAGGACCTAAAGGTAATTGAATTAAGATATATTTCAACGATAATGTCACGTTTTTGCGATTCAACAACTTATCTCTATTCTCTACTTATGTAGTTACACGCCTTAAGAGAAACAGAGCCAGATATAATATACACTAGCATATAAAGGATGTAAAAAATCCTAAAATTTTAATTTTCAAACTTGGAGAAAAATAGTAGCAGATCAATTTAAAAAAAATCAAATTGAAGCTCCAATTCTAGTTTTTAGCTCTTGAATTCAAAATTTGTTACCATCAGCAGTGTTTTTGAGTAATAATATGAAAACCATCGGAATAACTTTTTTAAAATTTTTTTGTTGCCTTTCAAACAGTCTACGAATGCCAATAATTTGTTTTCGGTGATTTCATTACAAATGTTTTTTAGATAATTTTACCTTCTTTAATTTGAGCGATTTAAAAGCCTTCTACGGTGATTTTTCGCTGAGTTATCGTTGTTCAAAGCAAAAGAGTCAGTTTTGATTTTGATAATTAATTGATCAGGAAATAATTTTTTTTAATTTTTTTTTCTTACAATAATTAAAATTTTTTGATAGAAAGATATGGATTATTGCTAAAAAAACATTTTCAACCTCAAAAAATGAATGAAAAATGAAGAATTCATTCTTAAATAGATTTTTAGCAAAAACAACAAATTTAATCATTCCGAACACTATGAAAAAAAATCTCAGCGCTTTGAAAATTTTAAGGGTTTGTTTGGGATATTTTGAGATTGAAAAGAAACAGTCAATATCCTTAGTATATTCATTATTTGCAAAGTTATGCTGAGTTAATCGAATATTCCTAAATACGCAATTTTTTACCTCTTTTTCAATCAACATTCTTGCACCGAAATTGTTTTTTTATCAAAAACTAATAACTACGAGTTATAAAGATTAAAGAGAATAAAATTATCTAAAAAAGATTTATAATGAAATCACTGAAAAAAAGTTTAATTTTTTTTTCTGATGGTCTTATGTGATTACTCAAAAACTGCAAATGGTAAAAAACTTTGAACAAAGATCCAAAAACAAGAAACTTGGAGCTTCAATCTGATATTTTTAAAACTGTTCTGCGACAATTTTTTTCTAAGTTACATCCCTTTGAAAATAAATTAAAATTTAGGGTTTTTTTGCATCCCTTGATGTTTGTGCCTATGTATGTACAAGCACCGGTACATTAGTAGTCTCTCTTACTTGATGATGGTGTATAGAAAAAGCCACGTTTTCTTGTGGTGAAAGAGTGTCAGAAAAATGGTCAAACTAACATCCTTTTCAAAAGAAAACTGAAAGGATTTAAATAAAAAAAAAACATATTTGAGAAGCGAATTGAACAAGTTATTAGCAGAAATTGTACATGGTTTTTTATTTGGTGATGAAGGTTTCTTCTCGCAAGTCGTTTTAATAATAACTATTGCAGGAAGATAGACCACAAGGGATTATTGATTGATCATCTGACTTTAATCCATATGTTTTTTCTTTAGTGACATCTCAAAAACTCAGTTTATTCAACCAACAGAGATCAGAGAGGAATGCTCCATTGAGATGATATACAAAACAATGTTGTTGTATTGTGGAGAGCACTACAGTATTCAATTCGTCGAGAACGGAATACGAGACCACATGAACTCTGTTATGAATTTTTTTAATTACATATAATAAACTTTAGCAGTTTATTATATGTAGTTAATATATATATATATATATATATATATATATATATATATATATATATATATATATATATATATATATATATATATATATATATATATACTAAATAGAAGATCTAAGATCACAATCTATAAGACACTTATAAGACCCGTAGTCACCTATGGATGTGAAACATGGACACTAACAAACAATGATGAAAATCAATTAAGGATATTTGAGAGAAAGATCATTAGAAGAATATACGGCCCAGTGCAAGAAAACGGCATGTGGAGAATAAGAATGAATCACGAAATTGATGCACTTATAAGAGGAGAGGATATAGTAAGATGCATAAAAAATGAAAGGATAAGGTGGTTAGGACATGTATATAGGATGGAGGGGGAGAGAATTATGAAGAGAATCCTTGAATGGAAACCTCAAAACACAAGACCAAAAGGGCGACCCAAGAAAAGGTGGATAGACTATGTGGAGGGAGACCTAAAAACTCCAAGATTAGGAAACTGGAGGAGTGGAAATAGTGGTAGATAGAACCAGATGGAGAAACATAGTAGAACAAGCCAAAACCCACCAAGAGTTATGAGCTAAAAGAAGAAGAAGAAACTTTAGTAGTCGAAGAAGAAAAGTGGGATAGAAAATAAATACTATAATGTGATACATTCAAATAAGAACTACCTTCATCATTAAAAAATCATAAAATTACATTTTAGCGATAGCAACGAAGCGTACCTTTCTATTTTCTTAAGGTCTAAGGATTCTGAAAATATCATCGTAAAGAAAATATCCTGCAGCCCTTAAAATTGAGGGGTAAGACATCTCGTATGGTTTGTAGTTGACATATGACAGTCGTTAAATATTGACGTCCTATTTTTGACAGAACACAAATGCCACGCAATTCAAATATCATAGTCCCAACTTGGACACCCTATACGTAGGCACAGGTCTTCTATAATAAATTATTGTAAAAGATTTACTAAGATAATCCGAAAAAACATTTACAATGTTTAAAGCATCGTTAACGTGTTGATAATTTTGATTTATGCTGTTAAATATGTTTTTATCCTCTCTTACTTTCGAAAAAAGCCCAACATTGCAAAGCATGATAAGCAATGTTGAGTCTGTATATCGTAAATTTGGGCATTTTCGTGATCTTCCTAAATCTGGTCGATCCTCATTATCAAAAGACGAACAGCTTAATTTTTGTTGGTAATGTAAGAAAACCATCACTCAACACTTAACCAGTTAGTTTCTGATTTCAATATGGCAATGTCTATAATACACAAAATTCTGAAAAAGAACTAAGCACTATTCTTAAAGGTCCTTGTCCATGAGCTGTTCGAACTTCGAAGACGACTTTTATAGACGAAATCAATTCAGCGAGCAAATGCAACAGTTATGCAATAATAATGACTTGGTAAAAACATTTTTTCTGACGAGGGTGCCTCTGTTTTGAATGGTCATGCCAATGGGAAAAACTGCCGTTATTGGACTACCGAGAATCCCCGTTGGATGATGGAGTGTCACACTTAAGATTCCCAGAAAGTGAATGTGTGGTGCGGCATAGTCGACAGACGAATTATCCTTTCCCTATTTCTTTGACATGAACCTAAGTGGTGCAAGATATTTTGATTTTCTTGGAGAATAAGTTATTTCTGCACTAATGGCTTTATATCCAGATGTGCAGAAAGCTGATCTTCTGATAAATTTCTCTTTCAACAAGATGATGCACCTCCCCATTACGCCTCCTCAGTACCTGTCCGTGCTTATTTAGTTTAGAAGATGAGATGTTTCGCAATCGTTGGATAGGGAGAAGGGGGCCGATTGAAAGGCCAGCAAATCGCCAGATTTAACACCCTTAGATTACTTTTTGTTGGGATACTTAAAAAGCAAAGTATACGTTACTAAGCTGGACAACTTGGATGTTTTAAAAGCAAGAATGCGTCACGAAATACGACGTATCCTCCTGAAGTTATTGACAATGTTCAAAAATAATTTATTAATCGTCTTGCATACTGTCAGGCAGCCGGTGATGTTACCACCAGCTGACGGTACACAATTTGAATTTGACAGTATTTATAACGAATTTATTCATTAGTTAATGAATAAATTGTGCGTTAAACCAAGTCTCAGTTACTGCTATAATATTTTTTTATTATTTCTATCGTTTCTCATTCGCTTACCTCATCGGATACATTTATCTTGAACGGTCTTATTACAGTGTCGTTTTTGTTGGGGTTCGATGCACCCCACCAGATCTCTTCCAGCTTCGGCAATGGAGGTACCTCGAACAAGGGCTTCACCGCGAGAAAATATACCACCATCGACATAATTGCCGTACCAACAACGTCCAGAACAACAATTCTAGACATCGTAAGTACCACTAACCGTTCTCATAGCACACTGTACATGTGGGTACTATCGTAGGTAAAGCGCTGTCTACTGATATCTGAACCCAATAAAAAACAGATTGATGCATGTTATCATATAGTATTGGTATGGTTAATATAGTAGCTGAAATTAATGAATGGAAGCGTTCTTGCTTTCATATAATTACGTTAAATTTAAATATACATAATCTTTTATATGTATAATAGATTGAAGGGCTTATTGTGAAATAATGATAGAATACAAAAGAATATTATGAAAAATTAACTTCGACTATTAAAAAAGATATGTGTATTGAATCAAAGGCTCTTCTTTTGTCATGATTTGTTTAATTTTATTTACAAAAACTTAACTTACAAAAATATAAATATCCACTGATCCTGATGCTGATTGATTATTGCATTCATGGGCGCCGCCAGGATTACTTTCAGGGAGGTGCATCTGCATCTACAAATTACATTATTAACTAATATAAAATATAGAATTATACACATGTATAATTCTATATTTTATATTAGTTAATGTAATAATATATAATATTAATATATAATATTAGTTATACACATGTATAATTCTATATTTTATATTTTATATATTTTTTTCTACATAATATACATATATTATCATCATCATCATCATCATCATTAGGTCATCAGTCCTAAGACTGGTTGGACGCTAACCTCCAGCTTCTCCTATCTTGTGCTAACCACATATATTATATAGAAAAAAAATGTGGGTGTTTTAGTGTACACACGTACGAAGTGAAACTTCTATACGACATATCATTTTTATTCTGGATGTTGAATTTAAGCGTCCTCGAGTAGTGGCAAAACAGAAGTACGGATCAAATCAACCATCTGAAAATGTGGTAGAATTTTTCAGAATATTTATATTTATCCCATACTTAGATCCTATTATTTCTTCACTAAAAAATCGATTTTCTTCAACACACAAGAAAGCATTTTCTTTCGCTTATGCAGCTTCACCCAGAAAATATGAGAAAATTAGACAAATCAAAAATGTTCGAGATACTAAAGAGCGCGGGAATGAAGTATAGAGATAGGAGAGTAGTACACAATCTATACAAAGAGCAAACTGCTGTTATAGAAGTAGAAGGGGAAAAAAGGGAAGTAGGTATTAGGAAAGGAGTAAGACAAGGATGTATGCTATCACCACTAATTTTTAATCTGTACATCGAAGAGGCGATTAATGTGGTAAAAGATAGAGTGGATTTCGGAATTAAAGTACAGGGACAGAAACTAAAAATGCTGAGATTCGCGGATGATATAGCAGTATTAGCATCTAGTAAGGAGGAATTAGAATCAGCATTGAACGAAATGGAGGCAGTGTTGACAGAGGAATACGGAATGAGGGTGAATAAAAACAAAACTAAAGTGTTAGTGTGCAGAGGGCGCGAGAGCAGAGCAAAAACGAAAGTACAAATTAATAATGAAAGGTTGGAGGAAGTTAAAGACTTCACTTATTTAGGAAGTAAAATAAATTGGGATGGAAGAAGCGATAAAGACATAAAACAAAGAATAGCGCAGGGTCGAGTAGATTTTAACAAAAAGAAAGCACTTTTATGCTCGGGGGTAATAAACTTAGAAACAAGGAAAAGATTTTTGAAAACATATGTATGGAGCACGGCACTATACGGCTGCGAAACCTGGACGGTAGGGGAAGCAAGTAGGAAGAAATTAGAAGCTTTTGAGATGCGGTGTTACCGAAGAATGATGAAAATACCATGGACTGATAGGGTTAGAAACGAAGAAGTATTGGAGAAAGTTGGCGAGAAAAGAAGTATGTGGAAAAACTTAAAGAAGAGAAGAGATAGAATGGTAGGCCACTTGCTGAGACATGGGGGAATAGTCCGCGATATTTTGGAGGCAGAAATAAGAGTGAAGAAAGGCAGAGGTAGGCCGAGATTAGACTACTGCTCGCAAATAGTAAGGGATGTAGGTTGTAGCACAATTAGCGAAATGCGTAGGTTAGCACAAGATAGGAGAAGCTGGAGGTTAGCGTCCAACCAGTCTTAGGACTGATGACCTAATGATGATGATGAGACAAATCAGCATTTTAGCGATAGCAGAAGATATACAGAATCTCTACGGAGGTGTTCTATATAATTTTATTACCGAAGCTACCACATGGTACGAGATGAAGACAAATGAAGCAAATAATGAGGTTTTAAATGAATCTGTTGTTGAATACGCAGATGTAATTGCTCAAGCCACTCCGTTTTACCCAGCGGTATGTGAGGCAATCAAATTTTTTTTAACTATTCCAGCAACAACATGTAGCATTGAACGCACATTTAGAACGTTATGACGTGTCAAGACGTGGAATCGCTCAACGATGGGAGACGCGAGGCTAAGCGCTCTGTGCGTGCTCAATATTCACAGGAAAAGAGTAGAAAAGGATACTGAATTTATTGACAAGGTGATGAACAAATGTGGACAGCAACCTAGACGCCTTCAGTTTTTATTCAAACAATAACAATAAAAAAAATTTAATTTTTTCTATGTATTTTATTTCCTGACAGGGGGGTGCAAGTGCACCCCCTTGCACCCTACTGCCGGCGCCCATGATTGCATTATTGATTTTGTTGGTCAGTTCCAGGGTCACAGTTCACATATTACAGCGAAACGAAAAATGTAATTGGCTTTGTAAGACAGAAATTAATACAAAAAATATATCGTAGTTTTTGATGGTTTTATTATAGGAAAGTTATATTAAATTAACGAACGAGAATAAAAGAATACATTATTTATCAAGCTCATTTAATGTTTCAACTTTATTTACAAAAAGATAAATATCTTCTGCCAGAACTTCTGGTACTTCGAATGCTGCAAAATGTCCTGCCTCGTAATCAGACACGTGGATAAGTTTCTTGTATTTGTCTCTGAGAATCCATTCTAGGGGGTAAGATATATCATACGTAAACCTAGCGCAACCGCTAGGAACCTCAACTGGAATCCTGAAGAATAAAATATATTACCTTTTGAAATTAATGTATATAGTCACTGTATAATAGTTTGTTTGAAATGTGCAAAGATGATATTTTGAAATGGTATGAAATATGTGAATAATATAATGTTACAGAATATAATATAATGTTACATCCTGTCGCGGCAGCCGAGATGACATCGCGTAGAAACAATTCGATACAATTTCGTTTAGCTTTACCGTCTATTTATACATATACACATTATATAAATGTGCTTATACAGGGTGATTCAGCTAACCCGTTCATTAAAAGTTTATGAACTTCCCATTGGAATTCATTTTTTAAAATTTTGAATCAGGGGTTAGCGAGGACGATCTATTCAACTAAAGTATTTTTGCTTTTCTGACACTTCCGGTTATACTGGAAGTAGCTATCAACTTCCTTATTTTAAATAGAATACCCAGTATATTATTACATTTTTGAATTACCCTGCTGATTTTAAGTGAACTTTCTTAATAATTCCCTATACCTATCTTCAGCAGTTTTTGAGATATTTTAATTTTTTTTTTAAATTAGGTTTTGTAGTATCCCATTGGAATGCTCGTCACTTATTCAAAACAAAAGTTATAGTAGCAAATTTTGGGCTGTAATTAGGCGGACTATTAAGCTTTCAGGTGATATGTAGTTTGATATTTTATTATTTACAGGGTGTCCAAAAAATTTAGTTCATTCTGACAAACTTCAACTGCTCAAAAGTCAATTTTCTTAAATGAAACACCCTGTATTTTATTGCTTTCTGTGATGGAGAATTAAGTTATATTTCAATCTGTATTAGGGTTCCCTATACCTATCTGCTACCCTTTTCTTGCTATCGAGGTATTTTTTATTCGATACCATAGTTTTCCATTTTATTAATTTACTTTTGACCAGCGGGCCATGAAAATTAAAACAACGTAACACTTATATTCATTTTTTTATCATAAACAATGGTGCAAAATTATTGAACAAAAAGAAATCATCATGAATAAAAAGCATATTTTAAACGATTTGGAACTTACATTAGCCTAAACAATAAAACATAATAACAATAATAACTAAATGTTAACTATTGGTGTAACAACTGTTCTATGTGCCGTCCGTTTTGTTCTAAGCACAATAAAACTCGTTTATTAATCTCAACGGTCGTAGATTTCAATACCATTCCTTCATCTAGTTCGGTGAAGGCAGTTCTAGCTCGATGTAATAAGTCATATCTGGTATTGGCGGGCGTTGAGTAGACTTTACTCTTGATATGGCCCCATAAAAAAATCAAGGGGTGTTAGATCGGGTGATCTGGGAGGCCATAGAGCCGGACCATTGCGCCCAGACCAGCGATCTTCAAATATATTTGTTAACTCATGGTAAACTTCATGGGTTGAGTGGGCTGGAGCGCCATCCATTTGGTACCAACACGTATTTAGAATATATAGTGGCAAATTTTCCAAAAAATTTGAAACCACCATTCTAAGAATTTCTAGGTATTTACGAGAATTTAAATTTTCATTATACACTTCAAAACACATGCGATTATCCATCATCAAACAAAAAACATTAAAACTAAATGTATTTTGAAAGTTACCTTCACGCACCATTCGTGGATTTTGTTCTGCCCAAACATGCCAATCCCTCCTATTTATTATCCCTTCTCTGTTAAATTTTGACTCATTGGTGTAAATAATTTTGTTCAAAAAATGTGGGTCTTCTTGCGTTTTTAATAAAATGCTTTCGCAGAATGCCACACGTCGTACCTCGTCACCTTGGTGGAGAGCTTGCAGTTTTAAAATGGAAAAAATATGCATTTTATGTTTTTCCAGAATTCTCTGTATTGACGAGTAAGATAGTTCCAAATCTTGTGACACAGCTCTAATCGACGTATGTGGATTTGCATTGAAATATGCGAAGACATTTACTTGGTTGCTTTCATCACCAGTAACATCTTTGGGGCGTGTTCTAGTAACTTCAGTTCCAAATCGTTTAGAATTTGCTTCTACTCTCTTGAAGGCAGTTTTGTTTAAAGGCCGTAAATGTGGATATCTCTCGTTAGACAAACGACAAGTCCTTTCAATAATTTTTTTACATTCTCCATGAATGAAAAAAAAATTTAATATGTCTTCATTTGAATATTCCTGTTGGATTTCCATAGTACACGTTATAATTTATAATACTATGTAAGATTTCTCACTTTGACATCTACTCTGATGTTTACATTGACAATTAAGACAATGCGTATTAATTTCATGGCCCGCTGGTCAGAAGTAAATTAATAAAATGGAAAACTATGGTATCGAATAAAAAATACCTCGATAGCAAGAAAAGGGTAGCAGATAGGTATAGGGAACCCTAATACAGATTGAAATATAACTTAATTCTCCATCACAGAAAGCAATAAAATACAGGGTGTTTCATTTAAGAAAATTGACTTTTGAGCAGTTGAAGTTTGTCAGAATGAACTAAATTTTTTGGACACCCTGTAACTAATAAAATATCAAACTACATATCACCTGAAAGCTTAATAGTCCGCCTAATTACAGCCCAAAATTTGCTACTATAACTTTTGTTTTAAATAAGTGACGAGCATTCCAATGGGATACTACAAAACCTAATTTTTTCAAAAAAATTAAAATATCTCAAAAACTGCTGAAGATAGGTATAGGGAATTGTTAAGAAAGTTCACTTAAAATCAGCAGTGTAATTCAAAAATGTAATAATATACTGGGTGTTCTATTTAAAATAAGGAAGTTGATAGCTACTTCCGGTATAACCGGAAGTGTCAGAAAAGCAAAAATACTTTAGTTGAATAGATCGTCCTCGCTAAACCCTGATTCCAAATTTTAAAAAATGAATGCCAATGGGAAGTTCATAAACTTTTAATGAACGGGTTAACTGAATCACCCTGTATATATTATATATAATTATAGTTCCTTATACCTATACGGTGCCGGCAGTGATGAAACATTCAAATGGACAGGTTTAGTTATGATGTATTCAATCGGTGTGGTTTATTTCGTAGATTTCAGGAATTATTATTACGGACCTAATAAAAACACCTGTATATTGAATTGGGTAACTTATAAGTCGGGAATCGAGA
Organism: Rosalia funebris; assembly: GCA_037954035.1. Taxonomy (NCBI): domain Eukaryota; kingdom Metazoa; phylum Arthropoda; class Insecta; order Coleoptera; family Cerambycidae; genus Rosalia; species Rosalia funebris. The sequence goes on from JAZFAV010000015.1 coordinate 43,174,356, forward strand.
AGTGACTGACATTGATCGTATCGATTTAGATGAATACCCCACGGATTTGATTCGGCATTTGTCCTGGACTGGCGTACCCTGTGCGGCACTGATGAGAACTATTAAGTTCGAAACAGCTGTCTGTCGTTCGGTTCCCATCCGGGATAGATGTTGAATCCTACCCGTGGAGGGTTTTCTTTTTTGAAATTACATATTGAATATCAGTATTTATTGCCTTGAATCTGCTCATTAGATATCTAAAAAAATCTATAAATTATTATAACGTATACGTATTATTATCACTAATTGCATGCATTGCCACCGACGAAGCATCCAAATAGGTAGCGTTAGTCAATACCGATTACCGATTAGTAATCAGTATATCTGGTTAATATAATGTTTAGACAATTGTGTTACTAAGTATAAGTATATAAACTAAGTATATAAAATATAATAGTGTTACTAAGCCTGTCTGAGTTAACCATAAAGACTGGTTATGTAGTGGATAGTAGAGGTAGTAAAAAATTTTTGTAGTGATTGAAAATACCTACTCTGCCAGACTCAGGCTCAGTTGTTTCTTGTTAAACGTTTCAGCATAGAGCCTCATTGATGTGGTGATAGATCTGGTAACCCAATATATCATTACGTTGTCTAGCAGGCTAGTTAGGGAATACTTTTGAGTTAAACCACCATCGTCTAAATTTTTCAATTCTGGATTGGTCCAGGCTGAGAATTTTTCCAGAATGTACGCGGCTAAGCCCACGGGACTGTCTCTCAAGGCAACCCCTGGAAAGTACAATATGAACAGTTACAGAAATAAAAAATGGAGTCGCTTACCAATTGTGTCTGGTTTGGTGGCCTGGATGTGCAAATACCCAGTTTCAAGGAGGATAAAGGCAAATTTTGGAAGTAAAGGGAATGCTTTTTTGGCACCTTGTTCATCTGTGACAAGAGATGGAAAAAAACTACCGAATATGAGCTTCAATGTGGAGCGGGTTGTGTTTACCAAACACGTATTCGAATGGACGCCTATTACATTGTCTGGATAGAGCGTGGCCATGGCTTGGACTATTACTGCTCCCCAATCTCCTCCCTGGATATAATACTTCTTATAACCTAGTCGATTCATCAAGTTTTTGAAGAGCACCGCCATCTGGGTGGCACCCAGACCTGGACGAACAGCAGCCCCAGAAAAACCGTAACCTACATACAAAAAGAACATAGTTATTTTTGACTTGATTAAGGGCGATGCTTCATTCTATGAACTTTAATTTTTTTTGTATTTGGGAACTTTTTCAGTTGCTTCAATTATCTTGAATTGTAATACATCGGCCATTCTCAGAATTGATCTCAGAACCTGTTACCATAACTACCAAGTATCAGAATACTTTAATTGGTTATTAAAATTTTTTAGATTACTAAAGTAAAAAGACTGACTTATTGAAAACATCGAATATTGATTCTAAATCTCAAAAATTTCAAAAATAAAATCTGCTGATGTAGATGAAACTACTAATGTTTTTGGTGAGAACGTAAGCAACAAACGATGTTTTTTTAATATGTTATAAAATGTAAATGGAGAAGTTACAATAGGTAGTGTAAACACTAATTTAACAACAGCTACTAGACAACTCTCTACCTGGTAGTGATGGTGCTATAATTTCGAACACGAAACTTCGTCCCTTTTGGGGGGTTGTCAGGATGGGTATAATTTCATAGAACTCCCTAACCGAGCCTGGCCATCCATGCAGCAACAACAGAGGCAGTACCTTCAGTCCATTGGTCTCTTTTGGCTTGACGTGCAAGTAGTGTATTTTCAACCCTTGCACGCTGACCGTGTACTGGGGAAACTGGTTTAGGAATTTCTCTCGTTCCCTCCAATCGTATTTTGTCCTCCAGAAGTCGACGATGTCGTTGAGGAGATTTGTATTCATCCCATAATGCTGTTTGGCGCCCTCTAGTGGTTCTTGAAACGGCAAAGCGTTTGAAAGCCTCTGTTGAAGATCTTCCAGGACCTAGAAGAACTATTCCTCGCAATTGAATATGTTGATATCTTGTTTATGGATTTATTAACGTTTATTTCTTTTCTAAAGAAGTTAAATTGAAGATAGAAACAAAACAAAAATGTCATTTTCGTCTTCTGAGCTCAGTTCGATATGTCCACCTAGATGTCCAGACCTTAAACCGTGGGTTTTTTCATAGGGGTTATTTCAAGAACAAAGCATATACAATAAAGTCAGATATTATCGATGATCTCAGAGATCTCAGCAGAAATAAAACCTATGGAATATCACCTCAGGTTTTAGAGGACATTAAGGAGAAGTTTTAGCTTATTACCAAAAAGTAAATTGGGGACATTTTCAGGTTAAATTGAAAATGTTATGTCGTTTAAATCAGCTTGTTAAGGAAAATTAAAATTACAATATAAAAATATAGTGTTCCATAAAAAAAGAGTCTCTCTTAATAATTAATATGAATCTTGAGTATTTAAATTATCGTATAGAAAACGACCTGTGTACGCTACAGTTAAGTTCCTCTAGACGTTTATTTTTAATTTTAAATGCATATTTGCTTAATTTATTTTAGTCATCATTATTCCATTTTCAGCCTGCAGTGCTGCTGGGTGGATTGAGTAACCCAGTAGTAATGTTACTGTTGCAGGTCCCAAGCCTGGAAGAAAGAGGAAGATGGTTAGAGGGCCAGGTTAGCTACCTACCCTCTGTAAAAACAGATAAACATCTCATAGTACTGATGATATTTATCGAAGAGGAACAGGTCATAGACCTACTTTAGAAGAAGGAAGAAGAAGAACATGATTCCGTACTGCGTACGAGCGTGTTTCATCTGATAACTGTAAAATAGCACATAACCATACAAGTGGTTTCCACCCGGTGTTACGTTATCAAAACCTTAACAAGATAACAGATAATTTAGCATGTTTTTTTTTTCTAATTTTTCCTCGCAAATACGTGCTAAAAATATTTTGTAATAGATTATAATATACAGTACAGTGAAAAAGTCTTTGCAAATTTTGAAAATTTAATATAAATAAAAGTTAAATAATACCTTCAGGCAGTAAAACCAAGGAAGATGTAGAAAAACGTTTATTCGAGTAAAATCAATAAGTATTTATTTTAGAACTGACCAAAAAATTAGTATTTTGTATGTCCACCTTTATTAAGTAGAACGGAGTCGATATGTCTTCGAACACTAGCTATTAGTTTCTGTATATTATCTTCTCGTATCTGTCTCCATTCTTCTTGAAGATCTTTCCATAGCTCAGCTGTAGATGTTGAAGTACGTTCAGTCTTCCTTCGATCCAGATAATCCCACAGATGTTCAACTAAATTGAGATCCGGACTTTGCGGGGGGCCATTTCATTAAGTGTAATTTTTTCTATGCAATCTGTTCCTGCAAATATTTTTGTACCAGCTTAGATGAATGTTTGGGGTCATTATCTTGTTGCAGAAAAAAATTGTTGCCAATTAAACGAATAACAGATGGAATTGCGTGCTGTTTGAGAATATCCCTATATCGCTCTTTGTTTAATATTCCATTAATTTTTACCAAGTCTCCAACTTATGCAGCAGAAAAACAGCCCCACACCATCAATGACCCTCCACCGTGTTTTATAGTGGGTTGTAAACAGTGTTTCTGATAAGTCTTTCGTACTCGCCTGCGGACATATTGTCGCCTTGCATTACCAAATAATTGAAATTTAGATTCGTCAGTCCATAAGACACGACTCCAATTTTTGTGTTCTCTGGCATAAATTAAGCGTTTTTGTTTATTATTGCGACGTAGAAGTGGTTTTTGCCTCGCTCGCACCCGCGAAGGCCTGACTTTAGTAGTGCCTTACGGACAGCAGAAGAATCGACACTAACCCCTTGCGCATTTCTTAAACTTTCTGTCAGTTCTTTACTCGTTGCTTTTCTATTGCGCAATGAAGTTAATTTTAAATATTGCACTGCACCTTATGTTCATTTTTTAGGACGTCCACTTCTTTGTTGATCTTCAATTATCCAGTTTTTTATATTTTGTTACAAGGTATCCTACAGTAGACCTAGCAATGTTTAATGTTTCGGAAATCATACATATACTCTGGCCTTCGTTATACAATGTAATTACGACACTGCGATCTACTAATCTTATTTTAGCCATTTTTTTCATACAAAATTGTTCCTCGCGATGTTTAATGCACTTTTACTTTTTTTTTCTAATGTCGGCTGGTTTTAACGCCTTACTGCGTAAATCAAACTTGTTTTCTGCGGACAACAGTGGTATTTGCAGCGGTTTATCATACTCTGAATGCTGATATTGGAATTGGTGGTTTTATCCCTAAATGAGAATATGCAGGTATCGACAAGTCAGTCATCTGCATACGACTATTTATCAACATTTGAGATTTAACTGAAATTTAGCCAAATATGTCACAGCAGCATAAATTTCTATATTGTAATTGTATGAAAAACTTATTACTTACTTTCTACTGAAACTAAATTTAAATATAATAATTTTACAGACTTTTATACACAAAATTGTTAACAGCCTACATGTATCCAAAAACTTTTTCACAGTACTGTAACTGTTGACATTTCTTTGTTTACATTAAAATTATACGAATAATAAACGAACTGTAAGCCTAAGATAGCCAAGATCCCATTCTACATTTTTTTATAGTCAAATTTACATGCATTTATTTACCTTATCGGGTACATCTATTTTGAATGGTTTTATAGCAGCATCTTCATTCCCGGGATCTGAGGGACCCCACCATGTCTCCTCAGTTCAGTTTAGGCAGAGGACGTACCTTAGAGAAACGTTTCACCACCTTTAGATATACCACCACCGACACAAATATCGTACCCATAGCTACAACGACGCCGGTTCCCATGATGTCTGACTGAGACTGATGCCGACGATGCTATTTTATTACGTTTATTATATTATATCATCAATTATTATACTCGTAGCCAACATATAGCCTATCCTATAAGATTAGGATATTAATCATATAATCATTGGTTGCAAAACAGGACCGCATTCAGATTCTGTTAAATCAGCGTAAAGGAAAAATAACTAAACTACGAGGGGTGTTCAAATATAAACGAGAATTTCAGGCGGGCGGTCTTGGAAAGAGCAGGCTTGATTTGGGTTGGGTACTGATGAGAAATGTAGAGGGAGGCAATAGGAGGCAAAAATTGTCGTCGATGCAGCTCTGAGAACGTTATTGCGGCAGTATCAAAGATAAGTTAGAGCAATGTACACTCGTCTGCTGCGTATTAATTTCAGTATAATTAAATTTTAAACACACAAGGGAGGGGTGCGTCCACCTGAATTTTGCGGAGATCGTGAGGACAGATGGGTGAAAACACCCTTTCACAGTCACAAGTGGTTTATTGGCACAAAACATTCTCTTAGTATCTCTAGTGAGTAGTATGTAACTCATCGTTAAATTGATTCCAACGTTATTGATCCAATATATTTTTTATATGTATGATTCATTGATGGGCTTATTGTGAAATAACGATAGAATAAAAAAGTAGATTATGAGAAATTAACCTCGGATATTAAAAAAAATATATGTATATTAAGACATTATTTAGAAAAATACACATATCTACTGATCCTTGTTCTGGTGTTTAATTATTACAGTATCGATTTTGTTGGACAGTTCGAGGATCATAGTTTACATATTATTATTATTACAGAGAAATGGAGAATGTATATTATTTATCAAGCTTATTCAATGTTTCAACTTTATTTACAAATATATAAATATCTTCTGCCAGAACTTCCGGTACTTCGAATGCTGCAAAATGTCCTCCCTCGTAATCAGACACGTGGATCAGGTTCTTGTATTTGTCTCTGAGAATCCATTCTAGGGGGTAAGACATCTCATATGAAAACCTAGCACAACCGCTAGGAATCACAACTGGAATGCTGAAGAATAAAACATATTACCTTGCTACACTGACGTATGCATATAGCTACTGTGTGATAGTTTGTTCAAAGTGTGCAAAAATGTTATTTTAAATCGGTACCAAGTATGTGAATAATAGGGTATGATTACGAAATGATTTGACTACGGTGGTAAAGCTGCTGCGAGTGTTGCATCGGTGGTGTTACATCCGGTAACTTCGCGGCAGCCGAGATGCTATCGCGTAGATTTAGAGATATTTAGATCGATGTAAGTTACAGCATTCTAATCAACATTAGACACCGATTGGTAATGTCCGTGAGTAAATCGTACATTCCAGGGTTGGATCCACGTCTGTATGGTATAAGTTTAAAAACATAGACATGAAATTAAATTATGAAATTCTTAATTGCATTCTCCATATTATTATATTCTCTATATTCTCCATAATGGAGAATATGGAGAAAAACGTGTCCTATAGAATATGTCGTGACTGAAAAACATAAAACTGGTTCAAATGGTAATAGGAGTGCAAAAAAACCAAAAGTAATTCATCAAGTTTCACATATCGAAGAATACGCTAGCCAGCCGAATGTTTAGACAATTGCTACCAAATTGTATTAATGGAATATACAATAATGTTACTGTACCCGCCAAGTGAACTCTAAGAACTGGATATTTAGTGCCGACGTGACAAGCAATTCAAAGAAACATAGTTTCTTTCAATTGCTACCGATGGTGCGTTTCGATCATGTAATGAGGGTGATCAACATACTAAATACAAACAATGCAGGATGCACTTTCTATCTCACAGGCGTTCAATTACCCAGCTATTTGGTAAGATTTAACATACATCCACAGTCATTTTCAAGAATGTATTTGCCAATAAGGAGCCTTGAGTGTACATCTTCTTTTCCTGGATAGACAACAGTTAACGCAGTAAACATTACACTTGATCTACGCCAGTTCTTTTTTCAGTTAACAGGATACTCTGTTGAACGTATTAAAACTACATTGGGAACAGTTTTTCAACATAATCTCTTGTACAGTATGTGGTTTTGTGAACCTCCTCGTAAGTAAAGAGGTAGTCTTTCTTTAACCCAACATACATGTGGCCTCATTGAAAACCACATATACTTTAAATATGCTCTTGTTATTTATATAGATGTTGAAAGGTTTTTCTTTCCGCATGTAAATGGACTTTCAGTGATAGGCGACAACGTTTCACTCCTGAACACTTAATACAAGTTATACTAATGTATTGGAACTTTAAATATGATTAGTGTGCATATTTATTTCTCCTCTTATTTTGGATACCACAAAATCGATCATTAAAATCCGCGTCGACAAAATCGACATTATGTCAATGTTTTGGATCCGCCCCTGACTTTTACGTCATGTACGATTAACTCGCGGTCATTACTGATTACCTATTAATTATAACTATAAATGTGTATTTTTTTACTATAAGTAAAAAAGCAAGACATATAAATATGAGTGGTAGTTTAAAAAATATTGTAGTGATAAAGAATACCCACTTCGACAGTCCCAGGCTTCGTTGTTTCTTATCAAACGTTTCAGCATAGAGCCTCATTGATGTAGTGATAGATCTGGTAACCCAGTATATCATTACGTTGTCCAGGAGGTTAGTTAGGGAATACTTTCGAGTTAAACCGCCGTCATCTAAGTTTTTCCATTCTGGATTGGTCCAGGTAGAGAATTTCTCCAGAATATATGCGGCTAAACCCACGGGACTATCTCTTAAGGCAACACCTAGAAAGTACAAGATGAACAGTTACAGAGCAAAAAAATGGAGTCGCTTACCAACTGTGTCAGGTTTGGTCGCCTGGATGTGCATGTACCCAGTTTCAAGGAGGAGATTTGCATATTTTGGAAGTAAAGGGAATGCTTTTTTGGCACTCTGTTTATCTGTGACAAGAGATGGAAAGTAACTACCGAATATGAGCTTCAAAGTGGAACGGGCTGTGTTTACCAAGCACATATTCGAATGGACGGCTATAACTTTGTCTGGATAGAGCGTGGCCATGTTTTGGACTATTGCTGCTCCCCAGTCTCCTCCCTGGATATAATATTTCTTGTAGCCTAGCTTATCCATAAGGTTTTTGAAGAGGACCGCTATCTGGACGGCCCCCAGACCTGGACGAACAGCAGCTTCAGAAAAACCGTAACCTACATACAAAAAGAACATAGTTATATTTGATTTCATTAGGAGCGATGCTTCATTCTATTAAATTTTATATTTTTGTATTTGGGAACTTCAGTGAAAAAAAGCACAAGAAAAGCAAAACACATTGCCATTTGCTTCCAACATCTTGAATTATCGAATTCATCGGGCATCCTTAGAATTGATCTGAAAACCTGTTACAGTGGCTACCAAAAACAAATTATATCAATGTAAGTTCTCTAAGTAGTAAGTATTTTGATTAAAATACTTCAATGAGTTATTAAAATTTTTGGATTACTAAAATAAAAAGACTGACTTATTAAAACATCGAATATTGATGCTAAACCTCAAAAATTTCAAAAATAAAATCTGCTGCTCTAGATGGAACTACTAATGTTTTTGGTGAGAATACAGGCAATGAATTATGCTTTTTTAATATGTTATAAAACGTGAAGGGAGAAGCTACAATAGACAGTGTAAACACAAATCTAACAACAGTTACTAGACAACTCTCTACCTGGTAGTGATGGTGCTATAACTTCGAACACGAAGTTTCGTCCCTGCTGAGGGGTCGTCAGAATGGGAATAATTTCATAGAACTCCCTGACCGAGCCTGGCCATCCATGCAGCAGCAACAGAGGCAGTACCTTTAGGTCATTGGTCTCTTTTGGCTTGACGTGCAAGTAGTGTATTTTCAACCCTTGCACGCTGACCGTGTACTGGGGAAACTGGTTTAAGAATTTCTCGCGTTCCCTCCAATCATATTTCGTCCTCCAGAAGTCGACGATGTCCTTCAGGAGATTTGCGTTCATTCCATAATGCTGTTTGGCGCCCTCTAGTGGTTCTTGAAACGGTAACGCGTTTGAAAGCCTCTGTTGAAGATCTTCCAGGACCTAGAAGAAATATTCGTCGTAATTTTTATTTACTTATTATTATTTACTCTGTTTCTTTTCTAAACAAATTAAATTGAAGATTAAAACAAACCAAAAATGCTATTTTCATCGCCTGAGCTCAGTTCACTATTAGACATTTCCATAGGTCTCAAATAGCTGTCAAAATAATTTTATTTAGCTCAATTCCTGTTATACCTTTTGATATTTTTAAAAGTACCTTGGTATGAATAATTTTCATTACATTTGGATATTTTTGTTTATTTCTTTCTTAATTTTGAGCATTTTTTTATGATTTTTTTACTTTTTAAACATATAACAATGTTTCATATGTTTTTAATACATCGACGTTGTATATTACGTAGGATACATAGACTAAATATTAATCAAGAATATTGTTCATTTATTGGTCAATTTGAATACTTTTTCAAATTAGGACGAGGCCATAACTTTCTTTGGTTGGTTATTTTTTATACCCTTATATTTTTATATTATTGAATTATCCATGTAGTTGGCCATGCTAAAGACTATTGTGTACTTAATAAACAATGCTATATTTAATAAACTAATCGAATAGAAATTTTCAAGATCGCTTACGGAAATACGTTTGTTTTCAAAAGTATTTTAATTTGTTTAATATCTCACAAAGGGTCGTGTTCAACATTGATACAAGTAAGAGAACTTGGGCATGTTGAACTATTAAAAAGAAAGGCTCATTTCATGACAGATTATGTGAAAGTAGATATGTGAAGACATTTGAAGCCAATTTCCCTTGAAAATAATATGAGACACAACTGCTTTATCTCTAGTTTTGTATGTTAAATACAGTGTTTGACACACAAACACACAAATGTCCCCATCATAAAAACATTTCTTATAAAATGAAAGTTGCCTAAAAATTAACAGGGTTTGATCTAATAGCAATTTGTGTCAAGTGTAAAGAGATAATGAACAAGCTAGATATGAGGTACCTACCTCTTAGTTCCATTATTTGTTCAGATAAATCAATTTTCACTTCAAATGAAAAAATAAATCAGCAAAACTGTAGGTATTGGTTGGTGGAGAATTGTCATTGGATGATGATGAGATACATAACAACGTTTTCAAAAGTTTAACGTTTGGGCAGGTATCATCAACACCATATTATTTGTCCACCATTTACTTTCATTTATTATTATCGTATTTATCAGATATGAAGTTGTTCCTGTTCTGAAAAATATACATCGAAATCTACTAGGTCTGGTCTTACAGAGTGAAACTGTTTGGTGAAGCATTGTCGATGATCTCAGAGATTTCAGCAGAAATAAGACCTGTAGAATATTACCTCAGATTTTTCAGGAAATTAAGGAGAGGTTCTAGTTTATTGCCAATAAATAAAATGAGCACATTTTCAAATTAAATTGAAAATGGTATGTCGTTTATATTAGCGCATCAAGGAAAATTAAAATTAAAATATAATTAAATTACAATATAAAAATATAGTGTTTCATAAGAAAGAGTATCTCTTGTACGGAGTTTATATATGTACGAGTACATATTGAGTATTTAAATTTTCGTTTAGAAAACGACCTGTGTACGCTATAACTAAGTTCTCCTATAAGACATTTATTTTTATTTTTAAATCCATATCTGCTTAATTTATTTTAGTCATCATGATCCGTATTGCGTACGAGCGTATTTCATCTGATAAATCTGTAAAATAACACGTACCCTTAAGTGGCTTCCACCCGGTGTTACGATATCAAAACGTTAACAAGATAACAGATAATATAAAATGTTTCTTCCTAATATCTCTTCGCAAATATGCGCTAAAAATATTTTGTAATAGATTATAACTGTTGCATTTCTTTGTTTACACTAAAATTATACGAATAATAAATAAACTGTAAGCCTAAGATAGCCAATATCTCGTTCTACATTTTTTTTATAGTCAGATTTACATACATGCATTTATTTACCTTGTCGGGTACATCTACTTTGAATGGTTTTATGGCAGCATCTTCATTCCCGGGATCTGAGGGACCCCACCATGTCTCCTCTAGTTTGGACAGAGGACGTACCTTAGAGAAACGTTTCACCACCTTTAGATATATCACCACCGACACAAATATCGTACCCACAGCTACAACGACACCGGTTCCCATGATGTCTGACTGAGACTGATGCTGACAGTGCTATTTTATTACGTTTATTATATCATAATTATACTTATAGCCTATAGGATTAGGATATTAAACATTGGTTGCAAAACAGAACCGTATTCAGATTCTGTGAAATCAGTGTAAAGGAAAAATAGCTAAACTACGAGGGCTATTTCTACAAATATAAACGATAAATTCAGGCGGACGGGCTTGGAAGAAGCAGGATTGGGTTAGGTACTTATGGGTACTGGGCGGCGAGAATTATAGCCGACGCAGCCCTGAGAACGTTATTGTAGCAGTAACAGCCACGAATGTTTTATTAGCACAAAACGTTCTCTTAAGGGCGTGAGAGAATCGAAAATGAACCTCCGTATGGCCGATCCAGGACGAGTTTAATCGAAGAATACATTCAAGCAATTCGTGAGTATATTGAAAATGACCGCCGCTTCGCCGTCTCTGAAATCGCTTCTGAGGTAAACATCAGCATTGGGAGTATCCTTTTGATCATCCACGATGAGTTGAATTTCAGCAAGATTTCGTCTCGTTAGGTGCCACGCCTTCTTTCAGAGGAACAAGAAACGTTCATCCTGACATCTGTCAATGGCTTCTCACTCGTCATTGGACTGAGGGAGGCCCTTTCCTTAGTCACTTTGTGACTTGTGATGGTAGTTGGGTTCATCATTACACTCCCGAGAGCAATCAAACGAGCAGAGAATGGCGGAAAAAGGAGAGTCTGTCCTGAAGAAGACCACAACGCGTTTGCCAGCGAGGAAGTTCTCGCAACGGTTTTCTGAGATCCAAAGGGCGTTCCTTTGTTGGATTTCCTTTATGATCAAATATCAATTAATACTGCTTATTACTGCACCCTTTTGAACCAAGTGAAAGTCATCAATCGGAGCAAAAGACGACGACAATCCGTCAGGGCAGTCATTTTGATTCACGACAATACCAGACCCCATGCAGCGAACCAAACACGTTGGAAATCGGAGGAAATCTTATGGGAGATACCCACCATACAGTTCGGACCTCTCGCCCTGTGATTATTACTTATTTCGACCGTTAAAAGGGGTTTTAGGAGAGTAGTTCCTCTAGTTTTATAGCGATGGCATACAACTATTTCAAATTTGATGGGAAACATATATAAACAAAGGGGGAGATTCTAGAAAAATGAAGTATTTTTGGTGGTCTAAACATAAATTATAATCCTAATCGTGATAATGACATCACTTTTAAAAAAATACTATTAAAACTATTTATATATATATATATATATATATATATATATATATATATATATATATATATATATATATATATATGCGAACATACAGAAAGCAATAGCCTACTGGACGGACTATTGAGTTAAGGAGAATTAACAAGTGAACTCCTAAGATAACCTCAAATCAAAATGGGAGAATAGAACAACCCAGTATTAATTGGCAAGCATAATAGCCTTAATGGGTTTTGTCGGCAAGTCGAACGAGATTACCGTTCTTTACTCGCCCATCGTGTAGACCGGGATCGTCGTACGAAGGTAGGCCGAGCTTTGATTCTGCTTTCGTGGGTCTTTACGCGAGAGGCAAGTGCCGCCCGCAAACAAAACCTGCGCGACTGGCAGCGGTTCACTTCCTCAACTTCCTTGGGTCCTGACTCCTTTAAGTCCCGCTGGCAGGGACTTTTTCTCGGCTTTTTCTTAATCTTTAGTCGCCTTGTCTTACTGCATCGCGTCAGCCCGCCAGGGGGTGTCGTGTCGTGGACGCCGCGACCAGCACGACGTCCGGGAATTGGTCATATCAGGCGATCTTCCACGACAATGCGGACGAACCGCGTCGCTTGAATCGCCTTAAGGAGAGTGAGTCTTGTTACTTAGGAGGGGTCCTTCTCTATTAGAAAATGATCCCAGGATTTGGAGTCAGGTGTGTGTCAGAGGGAAGTCGTGTGTCTTTTCTGTAACAGCAAATGGTTAAACGACCGTAGGGCCCTCTGACATAAAAAATGGTTAGTGAAGCAATAGGACTCAGCTATAATGAAATGTTATGTTTGACCTATAAAGGGGGTCTATAAGGTTACACTATTTGGATCTTGGGTCTCTTGTGTCTTCCTGGTCTTCCTGGGTCTTAGTCCGAAACTGTTCGGATGAGGGGGTTGTCATGGGCCCCTGCTTGATCGTAGAGCTTCCGAGCCCTGGCTCGTATTTTCTCCGTCACAATGGTGAAGTCTAGGTTTCTAGATGTCGATGTTCCTCACGTACCACGACGCGTCCCCGACACGGCGGAGGGCGACGTATTCGACGGCCTGAATTGTCTTCATGTGTGGAATACAACAAAACATTTTATTCCGTTTCGCCACTTGTTATATTCCAATACACTAAATCCATAAATAAGGCTAAAGGCGTATCGCTTAGATTCATAAATATTTAATCTGGAAATATTCATGCATGCACGCTATCAATTTTAGATTTTGGCATGTGTAAATACCGTAGGTAAATATCCCCTATTTTGATGTAAAACTGCATCATAAATGTCCAAGGATTCGTCTACTAGCTTGAGGCTTGCTGATGATTCTTTGCTAATTATCGTATGGCTTGAAGCTTTTGAAGCAATAGGTATAACATTACTTGCTTGCTTGCTGATCTCTTGATGTCTTGCTGCTAATTCTATTGGTTACTTGTCATATGATTTCAAACTCCCGAATAGGTATAACTGATCAAATTTTGTTAATAATAATATAAGTTGTGATTGTGTTTGTGAAATTCATTTCAGTCTGTGAAATTATTTTCGTTTTAGTTTGAAACAATCATTTTTTGTGTTTGTGTGGTTATTCTTCGTACAATTCTGACACAATTTTCTTCCTTCTGTATAACTTCGTTTTGAATAATTTGTGTGACATTTGTCTGACGTTTTTAAGAGTACTTCATGGCCATCATTGTTTTTTATACGTCTGTTGTATTCATTCATAACGTTTTGTCTAATATATTTCACTGTTAAATCATCTTCACCTCTTGCTTTTGAAGTAATCACTATTCTGGTATGCTCCGTAAGAGTAGGATAACTTGATTCTCTATGTATTTACTCAAACAACATAGCAATGGAAAAATCCAAAGCATGAAATTTATATACATTTTTTTCTGCTTAAGTAAAACCAAAATAATACTGATTTGGTGTTTTCAACAAAACACCAAAACACTGTACACTACACTCGACGCGCGTTCCGCCAACAAAGTTGACATCATCTGGGGATGTTTAAAACTGAGTAAGTAGAACCAGATGAACCTTCATTTAGTTTCGGAAGTTTCCTGCATTTCGCTGGCATTCGCCAATTCCTCAATATAAATTGTCTTGGAAAGGAGCTAGAGTCTTCAATGGAGCAACAAAACAGGGGATCACAGGAACACTGGAAGATTAACTTTATTTGGCATCATCAGGAGATGATTACAATTCTAGTTTCAGCAGTAAACTAATCGAACTAGGCACATGGTCACAATTACCATGTGAGAAAAAGTTGTTCTTCAATTTAGCATTTCCATATCAAGATATCAAAATGCATTTTCATATAAGGTATGAAGATATGGTATATGATACCATATATGTTACTAGCAACTACTATTTCAGCATTAATGTTCACATTATTTACCGCATTTTTTGTTGTTCTTAATACTCGTTTGATATGCATTACATTACTATTATTAATTTACTAAATATATCTAAGAAATGTCAGTATACTGGCTGCTGTAGTGACCTTTGAATGAGGGGTTCATACCGAGCAGAACTATTGCTCTTTGTCGGTTCCTCTAAAATAGGCTCCAACTTATGACAACTTTCACTGTTTAGTACCTTTTCTGTAGCTGTTTAATAATTCCTGTTTTGTTTTTCAACGATTAGTTGAAGCCCCAGTATACAATTTGATTCCGATTAGCTTTGGTGTTTATATTTGGGCAAGTGACACAGTAAAATTTGAAGTATAGAGAGATAAAAATAAGTATATAGTATAAGCAAATAGCGACAGTAATTTAGATATGACGTAACCGATAATAGGTCTAACCTGTTATAA
Source organism: Rosalia funebris (assembly GCA_037954035.1). Lineage (NCBI taxonomy): Eukaryota > Metazoa > Arthropoda > Insecta > Coleoptera > Cerambycidae > Rosalia > Rosalia funebris. Next base: position 43,189,521 of record JAZFAV010000015.1, read on the forward strand.
AATAAACAAGTATTTTTACAAATCACCATTTATTTCCTTTAAAATTTGGCATTGAAGATTTTTGTTCTGAGCCATGAAACAGGATAGCATACATATTCAATTTGTTGTCATTATATTCTATTACTCTATTCTATATATTCTATTATTCGTAGCTGTTTTACACAAATTATTTTAAAATACATTACAATACAATTTTTTGTGTAATAAATTGATAAACTCTTAAACTCCTGTCATTTATGTGTAACAATATTAGGAAGAATTTATTTGTCAATACAGTTTCGTCAACTTGTACATATTAAGCAGAACTGATGGACTTCTTGAATTGAAGATTCTTTCGTGGGGAATATCATCATCTTCATCATTTGGATAAATAACTACTAATGCTGGAACGTACAAATTCTAAGTAAAATAAATAAATTAAAAAGTTAAGTTGACAGTAAAAGTTAGAGAATAATTAATCAGCTTAGTGATCTGATATTTTTCAATAGTTTTGATTTAGAATAGTTCATGTTACTTTTTTGTCTATGACCAAAAAATGATTTGGAGGCCTTAACTTACATGTTTCCATCACAAATTGATTTTATTTTAGTCTCCAATTTTGAAAATAAAATGATTCCACTGAACGAATCCATTTTTCTGTCAAAATTTCGGCCAGATCTTTGGTACGAGATATCGCTTAAATGCAAAACATTTTATATTTCTATTCTGATGAATTCGTTTGTGACAAAAAGGGAGCGCTTCAATTACAAAAAAATATTATGATATTACAACTCACTAAATATGAAATATTATTAAATTATGTCCGAATAAAAGTGGTACGTTTTAATAGTTAGTATATAATATATTATAGTAGTAGTTAATATCTGTTTGCTGTTTTGAAAAATAAGTTTGACGGTTCTCTGACCATATACAGCCTGTACGTTGTTTCTAAATGCCATAATTGTTAAATACACAGGTTGAATACAATATTTCTGTTTTTGTTTATAGATAGTCTCAACGCACTTTTTTTAAGAAAGAAATAAATTATTAATTACATCGCACTCAGTATCCTGAATTTTGCATATTTGTATTCGATTAAATACAGTTTATATCACTTTTTATTTATTAGACTTTTTAAAAATTATTTTATTTCACTTTTACGATTTTGACAATTATTTATGTCGAAAAAGGAGTAACCTCTTTTTTATTACGGTATACTCGAAGATTGCTTAATTATATCTCAGATTATTTATTACTAATTCGAGGATTACTAGCGTTTCTTTTGTGGATATCTCTATTTAAGACATTGCTGTCGCTGAGATAGTAGAAAGGTTTCCAGAAGTGTTTTTTTCTCTAAAGTTTTTTCTCTAAACTCTTAATGAACATGATAAATGTTAAATACTAATTTGTGATAAGGCGCGAAATGATTTAATTACATGATAATTATAATGACTTTAGGTGTACTCTTTCTAGGCATAATATCCTAGGCATAATAACTATTGTATCATACATTGACGACTAATTTAGTATATAATAAGCCTTATTATACCACTAGTGGTATAACGAACTCATTATATAACTCGTTCTGATTTTAAGGAAGTATACAAAGAGACGTACAAATTTATTCGAGTTAAAAAAATTACAACAATTATTCATTATTTGCCATATTTTAGTAGTTATTTTCAACGAAAAATCTTAATTATAAAAAGTTAATCTTAAAATAAACTAAAACGTTATTTTAGTTTATTCTTTCTTTATGTTTGTTACTATTAAAAAGTAGTAATAGCAATGAGGAAGAACAGCGGTTAATCATGTCATATGTTTTAAATATAAATGAGGAAATGATCATTCTACATACCATTTATTTAAGCACAGAGGACAACAAAGAACAACATGAGATTCCGTTTCTAAGCTCAGATATATCTACAGGAATAGCATATAAAATTGTTTTCGTTTTAGAAAAACCTATTTTAGAAAATGGCCCCTATGACTTATAGGCCTAACCTGATAAATGGGTGACTTGATAGTTCATATTAAAAAATGAGTTTTAAATCAGTACGTTCAGAAAACATTAATTTGATATTAGTTATTAATTTTTCTATAACCTCTCAATATTACAGACCTACTAATAAAACTGTACCAACTGTAGATAGTTCGGTGCTGAAATAATTTGAAGTGATTCATACCATTATTCTGCATGTTTTTATCGGAAACAGTTATAGATTATAGCTATTATAAAAACAGTTAAAACTATATAATTGGACTCCACTGCGAGTTGTAGTGGTTCTACGAATGAGAATGTAATCAATCATAAACGTCGACATTTAAAAAATTACGAACTTCAGATAGAAAAGAATTGGTACTATATTATTGATACTATAAATAAATACTACTATAAATAATATAATATCTCGGTTCACTACGTCTATTTAGGGCACATGACTCGGGCCAGTAATCACTAACCAAACGGGCGCGAGGATTGGTATCACCAGCGCACCTTCTGTGTGAGCCGGAGCCAAAGAAAGGGGTGACTGATTTTTATTTAGAAAAAAAACCATAAACAATGTTAATCCTCAAATAATAGATTCATGTTTTATGCTACCTATGTATAGCATCAGAGAATATAATCACTACCATTCATAGTCTCACACTAACCGATTCCTCAGAAGTTGATTGATACTTTGAAAATAATTAAATCGGTTCATCATATTATTGCAGATTTTTTAGTATATCTTGTAAATCTGTTTACTTGTTCTGGTATTTTTATCGTTATAAAAAACAACTTATGTGGTGCCAGTGTTTAAAAAAGGTAGCTTAAATAATATTGAGAACTGTACTGCTCATCAATAATATACTCAATAATGTACTGCCCGTCAATGGGAGAAAGTGTGAGATTCTCTATCATGCGTAGAAGAAAAAGCGAGGACAGCACTCGACTATTTACTTAGACCAGGCTATTTACTGGGCATAATGGTCGGCAATTGGTCGGGTTTTTTCACATGACTACTTGATTTTCGGTTTGAATCCGAATTGACAAAGCATGGTCAGGGCCAACATTTTCTGAGAGTAAATTATTCCATAATTATCTTGCAGAAGGCCTCCAAGTTTCTTGGATTGATTCGAGATAAAGATACCAATTGCCCGGAGGCGGTCTAGATTGCTGGCTCGGAGTAATACGAACGTGGGTTCGATTCCCACATCAATTGACTGATGCGGGTCCGTATGAATGTCCGGGAGTTAAGTGGAGGGGTAGCACTAAACTGAACCTTGAATCCGTAAAAATAAAGACACAAATAAAATAAAATAAATATATATAGTTTATACTGGTTTTATTAAAAGAGAAAAATATTAATGTGAAAACAAAATAAAATAAAAAAACTAAGTTATTCATCACTTAATCATGCTTCTTGACTGTTTGAACTTTATCTACAAAAGTATAAATATCTTCTGCTAGAACTTCTGGTACCTCGAACGCTGCAAAATGTCCTCCCTCATGATCAGACAGGTGGATGAGGTTCTTGTATTTGTCTTTGAGAATCCATTCTAGGGGGTAAGATATTTCATGCGAAAACCTTGCGCAACTACTAGGTACCTCAACTGGAATTCTGAAGAATAAACATCTGTTGAAACTGAAGTACATATGTACATAATAACTGCAAATGGTTTGTTAAAAAAATCATATGAAACGAAATATATATGTGCAGAATAGGATATGTAAAACGGTTTGGCAACGTTGCAAACGGTTATGACATACTCAGTTTTAACTAAATTATTGTTATTATTAAAGAGTTATTATTACAGAACGAATAGAGACGATTAGAATTATTGAAAGAAAGCTTTCGCCGCTATTGCTCGATAAAGTAAATTCTTCCGGATTCTGCTTTGTCGAACTCGTCTTGACGTTTCCCTGATCATGTTATTGGCTACTTCTTACATGAAGAGTTTACTTCAATTAGTTCAATACTTTATTTCATGTTACAACAAGTATTATAACTGTTGAAATGTTCTCCAAACACTGAAAGCTTATATGTCGTTTGATGCACGATTCACCAATCAAGTTGGCATCATCATGATTCACCAATCAAGTTTATAAATGCAGTTAATTATCGCCTTGAACGACATATAATCTGTAGTTGTGTTCAGTGTTCAGAAAACTGGTCTTCTGTTTTTGTTGTTGATGAACCTTATTTAGTGTTTTAACCATTTCTAAGGTGTCAGAATTCAATAAGTAATTAGAAAAATAAAGTTCAGGATTGATAGTGACTCGGAGTTATTTGAAACATAAGGAAAAAATTCTGCAATGTGTATGAACGAATTCTTAATTCGTGTAAAAAAAAAAGTAATATAACAAGATATATGACAGTAATATAAGACAGTAAGTAATACAAGACCTAAGATATAAGACTAGTGGCAGCCATTTAGTAGCCTCTAAGATATTAGACAGAACCAACTACAAAACAGTTCGCTCATTCGAAAGAACAGTGACATAAGTCAAAATTTATAAAATTTCAGGTAAATTGTAAATTAGTGACCAAAACTCCTAAATATTACTGTGAAAGAACGACACAATTATGTTTCGGTGATTGACCACGATAAGGCAGTAGTGTCGTTATTCCTGTCAGGCGGAAACGGATCTATCTTTTGTACAACACTGTCGCAACTAGTATTATTTCAGCGTTTAACAAAAGAGATCACATCGATTATACGAAATAGTGTCATATTTCAAAAACTGCTTTATCGCCATGTAAAAATATAATAAATATTCAAGACAACACCGACATTTGTTGAGTTATGTCGTTGTTTTCTATAATTTTGAAAGAAGTTATTCAAATTTATTTTAAGAAGAAACGTCACATTTTGTGTTGTGTCATTATGCTTTAAATAATAATAATGTTTATTTGACTTATTGGATTTATGTCAGTGTTGAATATAGTAGTTTTTCCAGAACTTATGATGTTACAGCTTTCATTAGGACTATTATCAATTTGTAGGTATTGAGATATTTGACGATAACAATGTTGTCAAATCGGATGCTACGTACGGTAAGCATGTTTACTCAAAAAAAAAAAAAACGGAACAGCATTAATAATTGATAAGAATAATGATGGAATTGGTGAACAGAATTGATGAATAGAACATTTAAATGAGAACTTTGAAGATGATACATGATATTTTACTCAGATAACTGCGCTGGCCAAGAAAAAAACGGGTTTTTATTTTCCGTTTAGATTTACGCTGTAACACATTTACCAAAAATTAATAGTATCACACATAAATACCTCGTTCCGGGACACACTCAAAATGAGGGTGACAATGCCCGTGCATTAATTGAAAAAAAAAACATGAAACGTTCTTTACAATCTGAACCAATATATGATACTCACCAGAGCAATATGTGCCACTAATTAGAACTGCGAAAAAAACCAGAGAACCTTTCAAAGTTCAAGAATTAGTATACAATGATTTCTATGATTTAAAAAATTTGGCTAACTGCATAGGCTTAGGAACTAGTTTACCATTTAAAATTTCGGAGATTGAAAATTTTGAAGGTTGAAAAAATCAGCAAAACAAAATTTTTTACAAAACGTCTTCTGATCAAGAACATTTTAATGAGGTAAATATAGAAAAGCCTAAGAGTGTTAAAGCAAGAAAAGTAGAAACCATCACATTGTTACCAGCTTGCAAGAAAAAAAATGGAATTAGTGAAAATAAAAGAAAAGTCTGCTTTCATTATTTGATAAAAATCCGAATAAAAGTTCTGCTGTTCTTAAAATATATAAGGAATATTACAATAACCTTTAATAGATGCCATTTAGTATTGTTTTATTATTTTTACTGTTTTAATATTGTTGATATTCTTTTATCCGTGAACTATAAATTTCCATACTACCAATTTATAGGGTTATGTTTGTGTTGCTTTATTTTAACTTTTGTAAAAAAGTTCTTTTAGGCAATAACCCATTTTTTGAGCCATTTATGTCATTTATTTTATTCACAGAAACATCAGATGATTTATAAGGAATACCGTAGCAAATCAAAACAAAAGTAAAAGATATATAAAAAATAAACTTGACAACAATTTTTTTTCAAACTAGTATTGTTGATAAGTAAAATATTCTCAAACTATACTTTCTATTAAGGTTTTAGTTCGAAAGTAGAAACTTTAGTATAAGAAATTATATAAAAATGATTAGCAATAACTTTAAATATGTTTCCTGAAAACTTCAGTTTTTTGAGTTATGTCGTTATTCTTTCGAATGAGCGAGTTGTACAATTTCGACAATGCTTTCACTGTTTATGGACAGATCAAGACAATTCTCAGAAAGTATTAGTAATGAACTGAAATATTTCCAATTATGATACAGTTTACATGTACAGCTCATTCACTGAACTGAATAGCAGAAATAATGAGAGAGCTCCTCTTTAGTTAACGAGGTAATAGCTAATGTGATTTAAATTTGGAAAAGTGGCTACTTGGAGGAATACGTTTAGAGAAATTCTATCAGATGTACCTTGAATCAATCCTGAACCAATTATTACCAGATGGAGTACCTGGTTAGAACTTTGGTTTGATCCCGACGAAAGCAATGCCATACATACAGAGCAAAACTTACTGCAACTAGAAAACATACGAGATGATGTCCGTTACATTAATAGTATACCATTACATCTTAATTACTGCAATAACGAAACTGGAAACATATAGCTTATCGTTGCAAGAGCAATTTATGGTGCTTAGGTATTAGATGCTGTTAAGCAAAAAAATAAGCAACCACAACACACGTGAAGTCAGTACAGTCATTAAAAAAAATGCAAGATGTATTTACGAAAAATCCTGGAAACAACCATTTGGAATACATATGTTTACTTGTAAAGGGTACTTATCAAGAGTTAACTCCTACTTTCCTAAAATATAGTTCCATACATAGTTCTCATTCTGTCCCTTGGTAACAGTAGACGTTGAAAGGACTTCTTCATCGCGTAAACTACTGTTAAGTGATACGTTAACCGAGCCGAGGTTTTACTGCAGAAAAGTATCTAGTGATAAAGTTTCATTATTGGTATTGGTTGGTCTCCATGAGAGTCAGAAACCGAGACCAACTGAGACATCTTTGGTAAGTTTTCTTATTCATACATTTCTTGTCCCTGACTTCGACTCTCTTGCAGCATTCCGGAATAGATTCCGGATTATTCATAATTTATCGCAAAATCAAATCAAACAGGGGAAATAGTGTAGTGATAGAAAATACCTACTTTTACAGTCCTAAACTTTGTTGTTCTTTATTAAATGTTTCAGAATACAGCCTCATTGATGTAGTTATAGATCGTGTAACCCAGTAAATCATTACGTTATCAAGGAGGTTAGCGAGGGAATACTTTCGAGTTAAAGCGGCATCGTCCAAGTTTTTCCACTCGGGATCCGTCCAGGTCGAGAATTTCTCCAAAATGTACGCTGCCAAGCCCACAGGACTGTCTCTCAAGGCAACTCCTGGAAAGCGAATGGGAATGCTTATAGGCCAAAAAAATAGAGTCGCTTACCAATTGTATCGGGTTTAGTCGCCTGTATGTGCATGTAACCGGTTTCCAGAAGCAGATAAGAAAATTTTGGACCTAAAGGATACGCTCTCTTCGTGCTTAATTCATCTGTGACTAGAGATGGAAAGAAGCTACCGAATACGAGCTTCAAAGTGGAGAGGGCAGTGTTTACGAAACACATATTTGAATGGACTGCTATTACTTTGTCTGGATATAGCGTGGCCATGTTTTGGACTATTATTGCTCCCCAGTCTCCTCCTTGGATATAGTATTTCTCGTAGCCCAACCTCTTCATAAAGTTTTGGAAGAGCACTGCCATTTGGGCACTTCCTAGGCCTGGTCGAACAGCGGCCTCAGAGAAACCGTAACCTGCGTACAAAATGAACATATTTATTTTGATTTACTCAAGAAAATGCTTCTGTACATATAATAACTAATAAATCTGTTACAAACGACATGGAAGTATGATTTGAGAAACTACTGACGTGACTAGATAGAAGTGGAAGAGGTATTTTCATTTGTGTCTACCATCTTGAATTTTGATACACCGATCATTCTCGCTATTAATCTCAGAAGCCCGTTCAGCCACTGGAAGTAATTGGCATACGAATATACATATATCTAGAATATATATGATTTAGATGTAGTAATTTTGAAAAAAGGAACAATAACTTTATAAAGCCAAATTTACCCATAAATAAAAAAATACAAACTTTTAGAATATTTAGAATATTGATTATGTAATTTCTTTATTTTTTTAAATTTCAAGAACCAATAGATCTAGGTTTCCTTTAGAGATCTTTTGCCAACCTAGTTTATTTTGCTATGATCAAATTTACAATACTCCAAGTCTCAAAATGTAGAAATGGCTGTAGAAAATCCTTACTTTGTTGCCAATGATCAATATTTTTGAATACCAATGTTTGGTGTAACATTTTTAATAACTAAATTTACCCATTTTCCTCATTTTCTTAGGAAAGATATTATTCAGGAGAATATCTAAATTTTTGTAAAAGGTTTAGATATATTCTGCTGAAAATTTAAATATATCTATTTCTGTATTCTATAGAATACAGAAGAGAACGCAGAAATCCAGTAAATAGGAAGGCTAAGGATTTTCTGTATTCTGTAGAAGTGTAGAATATCTAATTTTTTTATAAAAATTAGAAAATAAAAATTTAGATAATTTTTATAAAAAAATTAGATATTCTACAGAATACAGAAAATCCCTAGCCTTCCTATTTACTGGATTTCTGCGTTTTCTTCTTTGTGGAAATAAAAAGAATTACATAAATATAGCCTTTTGGAAATATTGACCATTTGGAAGATGATATCAATGATGTGCTACCAAAATTTCACCAACATTTCTAAGAAATGTATACAGACAGGCGGGCATTGTTATAGCTCATCAAGTATAGGAACAAGTCTCAAAACTGCGATATCGCACCGTCCACGAGGTGCGCAGTAAATAGTCTGGTCCTTACCCAGTCACATTGAGACCTTTGCAGAGTGAATATTGATGAATATATATGTACACAGAGTTCGATCTGGCCGCGTGTAAGCTATATCCTTTTCCCTCCGAATGCTGTCTCACTCTTTCTTCTACGTGTACCTAGAGAATCTCGCACTTTTTCCTATTCTTGATGAGCAGTACTTAGTTTGTACTAAAAAATCTTTATAAGCAAGTAGAACAGATTTTGATTCTAGTAAATTTATAGCAAAACATTATGGATAGGACCATTTTCTGCCCATAATAGTTTGCGATATGGTTACACTTATCGTCAAAGTGTTTATAATACGCACGCAACTTCTAAAACTATAAGATATGGTGTAAACATTAGTCTAAAACGGTTATTTGACACCTTCCTACCTGGTAGTGATGGTGCTATAACTTCAAACACGAAGTTTCGTCCCTTTTGGGGAGTAGTCAGTATGGGTATAATTTCGTAGAACTCCCTGACCGAGCCCGGCCATCCATGAAGCAACAACAAGGGCAATACCTTCAGCCCTTTGGTTTCTTTTGGTTTGACATGTAAATAGTGCATTCTTAACCCTTGCACGCTTACTGTGTACTGGGGAAACTGGTTCAAGAACTTTTCCCGTTCTCTCCAATCGTATTTCGTCCTCCAGAAGTCGACGATGTTCCTCAGGAGGTTTGTGTTCATCCCATAATGCTGTTTGGCACCCTCGAGTGGTTCTTGAAACGGCAAAGCGGTTGAAAGTCTATTTTGAAGATCTTTCAGAACCTGGAAGAAATATCTCCCTTAATTTTTATACCTTTATCCGTTGTGCGTTTGTTGCTTCTCTAAAAAATGTAATAATAGAATGTACATAAAGGGTAACTTGATTGACGCTAATTTAGTTCTCTCAAGAAAGTAAAGTACAATTTTTAAAAATCACTTTTAGATAAACACATTTTCTTTAATTACAAAAAGTTTTAGAATAATTTAGTCATTAGTCAACTAATGATCAGATAAATTACCGAAATTCAACAGTAGTCCAAATAAACATGATAATACTTTGATTAATTGTTTATTATTAAACATATTCTATGTAACACACAGTACTTATGGTACTTGCTGAGATTATGAAGAAATGCAAGTTCTAAAGACCAGGCCAGGAAATAAGCTTATTTAGTAGTAAAAAAGTATGACTAGCGTTTGGAAAAGTAATTTGTTTCCAAAAATCAAATTGGTTTTTAATAAATTTCTAAAATATACATTCCCTCACTAATAGTCTATTTGATTGTTCTAGAGGAATAGTCATCATGAGGTCATCAGTCCTAAGACTGGTTGGACGCTAACCTCCAGCTTCTCCTATCTTGTGCTAACCTACGCATTTCGCTAATTGTGCTACAACCTACATCCGTTACTATTTGCGAGCAGTAGTCTAATCTAGGCCTACCTCTGTCTTGCTTCACTCCTATTTCTGCCTCTAAAATATCGCGGACTATTCCCCCATGTCTCAGCAAATGGCCTACCATTCTATCTCTTCTCTTCTTTATGTTTTTCCACATACTTCTTTTCTCGTCGACTTTAGAGGAATAGTACATATGAAAAAATACTAGACGTACAACCAATCCCTGACAGATATCAATTACTGCCTGGATGGGTGATACATCGAAAAAACATGAACAACGCCCATTCCCACCGACAGTGCCAGTGCCGGTGCTTGGAATAGAACTAAAACAATGACAGTCAGTAGTCGCTAGTCGCATTTGCCACAAAGGGCGCTTTAACCAACTCGGCTACCTTGATATAATAAAACAACAAAATTTATGAGAATAACTGTAACCAAAGAAAAATAAACGAAATTGGAATACATTTTTTAAGAACATTCATTTATATGTATATTTATTGTATATAACATATATAGGTTTATATGCCGTATATGTATTTATTACTTATTTATATGTCGATTACTCTGCCTCTGCATAAAACACAAAAATAAACTAGTCAAGTGGTATGTAGCAAAGACGATTTTTTTTTCTAAAAATGGTGACTATAACCGAAACTTTAGAATAATAAAGCCTGTTTAATTCAATTTATTCAACCGAAATCCCAGGAGATAACAAATAAAATTATAACAAACGTAGCTATCGTCTATTTTATTGAGACGATGTTTTTTTTTCAAATAAATCCTCAGAATATTATAAGAAAAATATAGAACAGATTATTATTTGTTGTAAACAAATAATAAATTCCACACCTGTCACCTACTTTATCAGACCTGATAATTTTATAGCGTTATATATTTATATATTTCCTTACCTCATCAGGTACGTTTATTTTGAACGGCTTTATGGAAGTATCTTGTTTCCCAGGCTCTGAAGGACCCCACCAAGTCTCCTCTAGCCTGGGTAGAGGAGGCACCTCGAAGAGAGGCTTCACCACATTTAGATACACCAGCACCGACACAATTGCAGCGCCAATAGCTAGCGCTCTACCTTTTCCCATCACGTGAACGCTCTGACTAAGACTACCGCTGAGGATATACTCCTATCACATTATTTTATTACGTTGAGTATGTTGTAATTAAATTATGCATATAGTACACATATCGTTTCGACTCCATCTTGACGCTCTTGACCTTCGTATCTAGGCGAATGATAGTAACAGAAACGTTCAAAATATAGAGATAGGTACAAATATGTATGTAGTCGTCCAGATATAACCCAACTGATCTAACGTATGGTAATAAATATAATACGAGCCCTAAAGGTTAGTACACACCTAGCGACAAAGTCACGGGACATTGTATGGGAACAGTTGCGAGACACTAACTATCCTTAGGCTATTGCAATACAATGTCCCGTGTCCACATCTAGAGAGGCAGTTACACCACAGAAATCGGCTAGAGATGTAGCAACAAATTGCTTTATATGCTTTTAATTTGTGCTTAAACAACTTAATGTTGATACAAAGAAAAAATCGAAAAAATAAGCGGTACTGGAGGAGAAACCTTTTTTCGAGAGACATTGCCGTCGGCATTAATCTTCTTGACAGATTGAAATTGGAAGATGGCTGGGATTCCGTAACTTTTGAAGGACGAACTCAACCGATTTTGAAATCGTTTTGCAAATGGTTGGAGGAAAGGTTTCAAAGAATCAAACTGTACTTCGGGATACAAACCAGTTTGACTTTTTCGGGAAAGAGCCACATTTTTTGGATTCCGTAAGTTTTTTGTGCTCTCGCCTAAATTGAGATTGAGATTTAACGTTGTGGATCTTTTTCTCCATATCGTGAATGGACATATTGTATTTTTTAGCCAGCGACTTCATTGCTTCTTTCCTTTTGTCTCTGTTTTTATACTCGGTAGACTTAACATCCCAAAGATAAGGGTCTTTGAGATGAGGGTGTGTAAATCCTAAAAAATAATTTATAGAGTAGTTTCTGTCAGTAACATATAAGTCGGAAATCGAGAAAGGAACCACAAGCCGCCAAGCGGTTGTCAAAGTAGTTCCCGAATAGCAAAGCTATTACATAATCGCTCTAGGAAACAACTACTCCTCGGGCTAAAGCCCCGCCAGGCATTGAATTATACTCAGAAGCGATCCTCGACCCCTTTCTCGTGTTTCTGCACGATCAGATAAGGTTTCAAAAAATAAAACCCGCCACAGGTAGGATTCGACATTTGTCCGGGATCGGAACCGAACGACATACAGCTGTTTCGAACTTGTTAGTTCTCATCAGTGCCGTACACGGTACGCCGATTCAGGACAAATGCCGAATGAACTTTATGGCGTATACATCTTTATCGATACGATCTCTGTCAGTAACATATAAGTTGGAAATCGAGAAAGGAACCACAAGCCGCCAAGCGGTTTTGTTTACTGACTCGGGAATGGTAGCTCTATACGCTCTTAGCGGCAGAACATGGTACTACAGGAACTTCGTGCACCAGAATATCAGTTCGCTTTCTTTTCGCTGTACCCCCTCGTATACGGTGGAATACGGGAATATTACTCACAGGCTAGTTAGTTTAGTGTAATATCTTTCAGAAAATATTATATTCAGACAGGAGGGAAAATATTCCAAACATCAAGTATCTTCGTATTTATTTTAACGCGTTTTAAACTTTTTACCGAACATTTAAATTGCACGTTGAATGCTGTATATATGATTAATAAACCATATGAGTATCGTATTTTTATATGTAAAAACAAGGATAGAAGGAATAGGTAGTTCTAGGCTAAATACGGCCAATTTTAGCACACATGGAAACATGAAGGATTTAGGAGCTTCCCAATGCAGCTAAAATTAGTTTAAAAAATAAAATAACCTGGAAAGCTTGTCTACAACTATTAAGAAAAAGAAAAATTTGTTGTAAAAGTTCATTTTCCGGGTGTCCTCCCGTTTGGTCTCCAAGTATGGGGCGTAACACGCCATGAAGGTGGAGATCGTCAGATAGTCGAAACTCACACCCGCAGTGCGAACTGCAAATTTTCTTTTGTTGCTAGGGAGCGACACTAACGAGAAAAACGGCGGGCCTACCTCTAAACGAAGCAGTCCAGGTCAACAGAAATAGAAGGAGAAGAGACAGAAGGGTAAAGATCAGTAGTACTGCTCGACCTAAATCCAATTATCTTTTTGGCCTCTTTCAAGGGTCAGGATAGGCGCGCGACATGTGGTGATAGTCCCCGAGATCACTGAAGCACTATCGATAAATTCAAGAGGAATCTCTTTACTACCCGTCAGTGGCGGCTCGTGATGAAATGAAACGGGTGTTCTGCACCGATGCTAGGGTATTGGCCGCCCGCGTGCAAATTTCAAACGTATCCAAACTACTGCCGCCGTAGGAGCCGCAAAAAAATTGCGCCGCAGGGTAAAATTTTTAACATTTTCAAGGTCACGCGTTTTCCTGATACTTCAGAATTTTCATGTAAAATCCGTTTATACAAAAATATAAACTTTCACAAGAAACATTTTTGGAATTTAATACCTTTTTGAAGAACATTCATGTTTGCCGTCATATTCTTTGGTTAAGAGAAAAGGCTTGTAAGGTGAATTTTCTACTAGAGGGTCTATAACACTTAAAATATTTTCCGAAAGAGTTTCAGCGTCACATTTTGTAGGTTTCAGGTATGTCCAAAAACGTTCAATCGGTTCACCATCCAGAATATATCCTAAAACTAACAGAGTTTTTGCAGATACATCAGTTGTTTCGTCTGCCATAACTGCCAAAAATGAAGGTTTGTTAATTTCTTTAATTATTTCTTCAGGACATACTTTTAATATACAGTCTAAAAGATCATTTTGTATTTCTTTAGAGGTTCCTTTAAATACTGAAGCATTTTGTAGATGCTCGCTTAAAGTTACATCAAGTTCAGCAGAAAAATTTATCAAACCACGAAATATCCCCGGGTATTGAGAGGTTTCAGCTTCGTCATGTCCTCGCAGCGCCAGTTCAAAGGCCCCACAAAACTTTATGCAGTTTATAATTTTTGACAAAACGTATTTTTTGTCACATTATCATTATGCTTTTGCACATTTATCCAATAAGCTGAATCTAGTTGCGCTTTAATATTAGTTGTTCCTAATAAAGCTAATTCCATTGTATTATGTAGACGGCTTTTGGAGTTGTCGTGCTTTTTTATTTTTTCAGTTAAGTGCACCAAATCTGTCACCACTACCTCCGTCCATGCTTTATCACCGCCAAAAAGTAAACAGGGAAAACAAAATAACGCATTTTTTTTGTTGCACCCACAAATCCAATTGTTCTTCGAATAAATGTCTCTATTAAATTGACGTTTATATGCTTTTCCGCGGCTAACACCTGCAGTCTCAATAATAATATCAATGGCCTACCATTGTTTTTAAATCAATTTTTTCTTCATAAGAGTATTTAAAAAATCGCTTCACATGAACTAAATTATAAACTAAATCCATTGTCACTATCACAGTATATAAATATTAATAATTAGTACAATAAATCACTACACAAATTCACAAAACAGTATTTAAAATCTCAAATTAACACGAAATACGAAATAGGTACGATTTACGCCCGCCAACTGTACGAGGAGTAGGAAGGAGTAAACATTCACTGATGTTGCCTTAGCTGGAAAAAATACAGCTCACTGACCGTGTAAATTCGCGCATTTACGAGCGCCAAGTGTGGATTGTCGAGGGAGTTGAGGGGGAGGACGGGTGTGCCGAGCCGTGCTAAGAACTACCTCGTGTGGCCCAGTTCAATGTACCGCGACGCGCTCGCGTAGAGACCCAAATAATTCATCTGGTCTACTACTCAATAGAGGACGGCGGGCAGAATGCGACTTTAACGCAATAATTTGGTTAGCTGCACCAACTAACCAAATTATTTTATTAATAGATTTTAGTAATTATTATGTCGCGAAAATATACAAATATCTAATTTTTTGGCAGTTCTGCAGCTCTGCAGCACCTATACACGAGGTGCCCCTACTACCCGTAAACAATCACAGGCAGTTTTAGTTAAAACATGTTTTTATTAAACAATATTAGCATATTAAAAAGTACAAAAAGTTAACAACAAACATATTAATCAGGCTTCTTTAACGCTTGAACTTTGCTCACAAACGTGTAAATATCATCTGCTAAAATTTTCGGTACTTCAAATGCCGCGAAATGGCCACCCTCGGGATCCGTAAGGTGGACGAGGTTCTTATATTTGTCCTTCAGGATCCATTCCAGGGGGTGAGCCAATTCGTGTGAAAATCTAGCGCAGCCGCTAGGGACCTCAATTGGAACCCTGGAAAATAAAGAGAAATGAATCTTTAGATCCTCTCAAATCAAGTAATCAGTTGAACAAAGTGACATATTCACCTAAACTAATACTTCACAACTCACAACATATAGAAAATTATTAAACACCATGTAGCTATTCCATATATTTAGAAGTTCGATTTTAATTTATGTAATACCCCGTATCCCCCCTTCTGCTCTTCTCCTTTTATCTCTTCCTTTCGCTATCTCTTTCTTCTGAAACTCAAACGGGACTGTTCTCTCGCAAGAACATTCTATCATCAGAAGTTGCACCGATATCACATCTGATATGATACCATCGAACCCCTGCTGGCACTGACTGTCTCTTCTCAAGAACATGGATATACAGGGAGGGAGGTTTGACGTCGCCATGTAATTTTGTCTAATGACAGGAACCTCACTATGCTGTATTTTTAATTATCATTCCCCTGACTCTTTATTTAAAGTTTGGTATCACTTTTTTAATTTCCTCGTATATAATCTACTCTTGTTAATTTAATTTAGGATTTGATTTATTATATCTTAAATTTAAGTCCGATTTACTTTATTCTATTAAATACTTGAAAGAGGAATTAACAAGGAAACTCAAAATCCATTTTAGTTTACATTTATTATCCAAACATGGAAAGGTGGAAATAATGCCCCTGATAAACGACAGAACCCTGTTATTTATAATGAAAACTCCCGTTTATTTAAATATGGGTGGCATAAGCAGAACCCCTCCCCGTTCGGGAGATATTAAAAATCTGCCTTCAACCATGAATTTGAAGTTAGCAAAGGTTTGTTGTCATAGGTTGTGTACAATCACCCCAGTAAATGCATTATCGATCAGAAAATTATTTTAAAAATAAACCCGATCTCCAAAGTTGCAAGTTCTTACATCAGACAAAAACACGAAGAAAAAATTACCCTAAACACTACGTAACACAAAATACCTACTTTGGTAGCTCTATAGCTTGCTGTCTTTTGTTGAAGGTTTCGGAGTAAAGCCTCATCGACGTGGTGATGGATCTGGTCACCCAGTATATCATTACGTTGTCAAGGAGATTCGTCAGAGAATACTTCTTAGTTAATCCGCCGTCGTCCAAGTTCTTCCATTCGGGGTTGGTCCAGGTGGTGAACTTTTCCAGAATATATGCCGCCAAGCCCACGGGACTATCCCTCAAAGCAACCCCTAGGAAATACGTTGCACGAACAGTATAAAAATAAAAACAATACACGAATTCTTACCGACTGTATCAGGTTTCGTCGCCTGCAGGTGCATATAGCCAAATTCCAGCATAGCAATCTGGAAAGTTCTCCCCAAGGGGTACGCCTTATCCGCGCTTTCTTTACTTGCCACTAGGGTTGGGTAGAAACTGCCAAGAATAAGTTTGAAATTGGCGAGTGGCGTATTAACCATGCACATAGTCGAATGGGCGCCTATTATTTTGCCGGGATATAGCGTCGCCATGTGTTGGACTATTATTGCTCCCCAATCTCCTCCTTGGATGTAATATTTATCGTAGCCCAGTCGATTCATGAAATTTTTAAAAAGCACCGCCATCTGGATGTCTCCTAGGCCAGGACGCACAGCGGCGTCTGAGAAACCGTAACCTACATGAAAATAGAAAAATTATTATTTATTTAAATTAAAGCGTAAAATATCAATGAAATTCTGAAACCCCAAACAAATTTACTTGAAACTGGACACTACAGATAACTCGCAAAATCGCCCAAAGTAATAACACAGACAATTTAAAACCTCATATCTGACTGGTATTGGTAAATGCAAAGCTGCCTCTATGAGTGGGTAGCTATAGTTTTAATTTCGTGCTTTGTTAAACCAATACAAGGAGAGGTTTGCCGGTCTCTCTTCTTCGTTAGAATTCGTAACTGCTTGTTCCTTCGTGCTAGTGGTAGATGTACCTGAAAAGTGCGACTTCTACTAGCATAATTTTCAACACAACGTGATATTTAAATGTGTACAATTCAATCCTTTATCAAATGATCACTCCATATGCATCACACTATACCCATTTGATATATTATTAATTACATATTAAGATATTAAAATAGTTAATTTTAACAAACCAACAACATGAAAACAACAAAATAGTTAACAAAGATTCTTACTTTGTTCTTTCGTTGTTGCTGAAGCAATGCTTTACCTCTTACCCTAATGAGCTGATATTGATCGCTATGATGCATATCACAAAAGGAAACTCGACAACATACCCGGTAATGATGGAGCTATGACTTCAAAGACAAAATTTCTTCCCTGTTGAGGGGTGGTAAGCAAAGGAATTATTTCATAAAACTCCCTAACGGAACCTGGCCATCCGTGAAGCAATAATAAGGGTAAAACTTTTAGCCCTTTCGTCTCCTTTGGCTTGACGTGTAAGTAGTGTATTTTCAACCCCTGCACGCTGACCTTGTACTGGGGAAACTGGTTTAAGAATTTCTCGCGATCCCTCCAATTGTATTTGGTTCTCCAGAAGTTGACGATGTTCTTCAGGAGGTTTGTGTTCAACCCGTAATGCTGTTTGGAATCCTGGAGAGGTTCTTGAAACGGCAACGCGTTAGACAGCCGTTGTTGGAGATCATTCAGCACCTAGAAAAAAAAATAGATTCCTTTAAATTCTACAGCTTGACCATTTTTAATCGTTTCCCTCTCAGCAAGTTTCAGAAAAGAATTAAACGATAATACAATAATTGTAGCTGTGATTAAAACTTGATTTTGAACAACGAAGGATATTTCTAACTTGTTTTCTGGAAGAACAGTAATTAGACGAGAAAATTCAAACATTAAGATTATCACGAAAAATTGGATTTGCCGGAAAATGTAAAAAACACAAGGTGTGGTGGAGCAGAGTTACCAAAAAATTCGTTGTTTTTGAAAATTTAAATATTTGAAAACATAATAGGATTAGTGTTTTTTTTTATTACACACGAATCCTTTAGAAGTGATAAGCCTTTAGTAACATTCATAGTATGTATTTAGAAATATTCGTTGATATTTCCTTATGTGGGATCAAAAATTTATAGATACATAGACGTTTTTATTGATGATGATATACAAAAAGTTTGTAAAATTGATTAACGAAAAACTCGTTTGTCCATCTAAGAATTAGATAATCTTCTACTATCATTAATTATGAAAGTCTAAAATCAACTTACTAGTCCCTTATATGGTATAATTTCGTGATATAGGTTTGCATGTATGTATTTGTATTTTTTTTTTTAGTATTTAGATAAAATAAAATGTACATTAGTTAAAACTGATCTATTTAATGTCACTAAGGTCATCATTACGATAATTATTATTATTATCTATTATTTATTTTTGTTTTCAAGAAAGTATTTAACATTTATCGAGAAAGAATGTCATGAGATACTTTCGATATATTCCAATGAAATAAAGGCAATAATGTATTGATTTTACGGCTAACTATACTTTTGATCAATAACGAGCACCCCATATTGATAATTAAGGTTAAGAGTATAATGAACTCTAAATGAAAATCATTATAGCCTATATGGAACAATGTTTCATAAACTACATGTAAGGTAACACCGTAGCATTATTCCATGTATTTAGGATACCATATAATAAGCATTTTACAGTATATTTACTGCACAATGCTATTTATTATTACATTTAAATTTAAATTTTTTATTGCCATTAATTATACGGACGTTTTAGGATACGGAGGTTTTAGGACACGAGAGAAGGGAAGCTAGGAAGCCCTGGATAACGGACGAAATCTTAAACTTAATACAAAAGAGACGAAGCTACAAAAACAGACGAGACGAGGAAGGACTGAAAACTTATAAATCAATAAAGTGGGAAATCATTAGAAAGTGTAGAAAAGCGAAAGAACAATGGATAGAGGATAAATGCAAAGAAGTAGAAGATAAGCTCCAAGTAGGTAAGACCGATTAGGCTTACAAAATAATTAAGAGGAACTTCAGGGGTATAGGACCAATAAGTAGAAACGTTAGGAGTCAATCGAGGGACATACTGATCGGAAGAGAGGAGAAAGCGGATAGATGGAAACCGTACTTAGGAAATTTATACGAGGCTCAGGAATTAGGAGAGATATTAGAGGAAGAATCTAGCATCGATAGGGAAGATGTCGGAAAACCTATATTGAGAGGGGAATTTGAAATAGCACTAAGGGGGCTAAAGAACAATAAAGCGCCGGGTGTAGATAAAATATAGGCGGAAATTTTGAAATGTGCGGGACAGAAAGTAGTAAATAGGATGTTTGAAGTGGTAAAATACATATACGAAACGGGCGAGATACCGGAGGATTATAAGAGGAACATTATCGTTACTATACCGAAAAAGAGAGGAGCCGACAAATGCGAGAACTTTAGAACGATTAGCCTAACTTCCCACGCGTCAAAAATCTTAACCAGAATAGTGCAGAAGAGGATGAAAAATAGAGCGGAAGAAATACTAGGAGAAGACCAATTCGGGTTTAGGCGAAATAGGGGAACTCGCGAAGCTATTCTGGCGCTAAGAGTAATGTTAGAGAAAACAATAGAAAAAGGAAAGAACGCTTATATAGAATTTTTAGATTTAGAAAAAGCTTTTGATAATGTAAGATGGGGAACAAATGTTCGAGATACTAAGGAGCGCGGGAATGAAGTAGAGAGGTAGAAGAGTAGTACACAATCTATATAAAGAGCAAACTGCTGTTATAGAAGTAGAAGGGGAAAGAAGGGAAGTAGGTATTAGGAAAGGAGTAACTAATTTTTAATCTGTACATCGAAGAGGCGATTAATGTGGTAAAAGATAGAGTGGATTTCGGGATTAAAGTACAGGGACAGAAACTAAAAATGCTGAGATTCGCGGATGGTATAGCAGTATTATCATCTAGTAAAGAAGAATTAGAATCAGCGTTGAACGAAATGGAGGCAGTGTTGACAGAGGAATACGGAATGAGGGTGAATAAAAACAAAACTGAAGTGTTAGTGTGCAGAGGGTACGAGAGCAGAGCAAAAGCGAAAGTGCAAATTAATAATGAAATATTTGAGGAAGTTAAAGACTTATTTAGGAAGTAAAATAAATTGGGATGGAAGAAGCGATAAAGATATAAAACAAAGAATAGTGCAGGGTCAAGTAGCTTTTAACAAAAAGAAAGCACTTTTATGCTCGGGGGTAATAAATTTAAAAACAAGAAAGAGATTTTTGAAAACGTATGTATGGAGCACGGCACTATGCGGTTGCGAAACCTGGATGGTAGGGGAAGCAAGTAGGAAGAAATTAGAAGCTTTTGAGATTTGGTGTTACCGAAGAATGATGAAAATACCGTGGACTGATAGGGTTAGAAACGAAGAAGTATTAGAGAAAGTCGGCGAGAAAAGAAGTATGTGGAAAAACATAAAGAAGAGAAGAGATAGAATAGTAGGCCACTTGCTGAGACATGGGGGAATAGTCCGCGAATTTTGGAGGCAGAAATAGGAGTGAAGAAAGGCAGAGGTAGGCCTAGATTAGGCTACTGCTCGCAAATAGTAAGGGATGTAGGTTGTAGCACAATTAGCGAAATGCGTAGGTTAGCACAAGATAGGAGAAGCTGGAGGTTAGCGTCCAACCAGTCTTAGGACTGATGACCTCATGATGATGATTAATTATACGTGTCTAATTAGTAAGCCGATCATTACTACATTATATTGAAGTCTAAAACTTTCAAATTAAATCCTTAAATAAAAAAATGCTTCTTGTATTTAGCGTGCCTAATATTCATGTACAGTAGCCGTTTTATTGATTATTAATAGCTCAAGGTGAAACAAATTATCTCTGTATTTTGTTGCTATTTACTACATATGTTTTGTCACAAGTGTATATATAGAGTACTGAGTACTCTAAAAAAAGTGTATATATAGTACAATATTACCAGAAATACATACTTACAATAAATTATATGTTCTAATTTATTTTCAATTTTGCTGTGGTAGTACGTAAAAGGAAAATAGTGTTGTATTTAAGTGAAAGTAAAAGAATTGAAATAATCGTGAGCATGGGCGTCCGCAGAAATATTTCCAGCGGGAGCAACGTTTTACATAATTAAAGTAAAATATATTTAAAAGACATAATAGAAAAATATAGGTATTCTAAAATTCGTTAAATAAAAATATTACAACAATACAGTAAAATAAATAGAACGTATGTCATTTTTTCTAAAACAAAGTATCACGAAAACTTTGTAAATTATGTCAAAACAAGTATTTAAATATAATCTCTTAAGATGTTTCAGCGATTAGAAAAATTAAATAAGATTACTGAAATTACACATTATTTAATACGCTGCGTAATAAATAACACACTGTATGATTACAAGCAGTAATATTAAGGTAAGATCATTCGATTTTTATGTACAGTGCAGTCCACATGTAAATATTCATATATCCATATCCATTATAAATTTATCTTAAGTATTACTGTTAATTTTTAAAGGAAATCCTGAAACAGGTTAAGATTTATTTATGAACTGTCAATATTTGGCATCAAAAGATCCCCCTTTAATTTCCTCTGAATTACGACTAGCCTCCTGAAAATTTTCGGAATTTGAAAGTGGACCCTGAGTCAATATTTTCTCCGAATCCTCTTTCGAATTTAAAATTTTCGGAGGGGGCTAATCATAATTCAGAGGGGATTAAAGTAGGAATGGTGATCTGTTGATGCCAAAAATGACAATTTAAAAATAAAATCGGCTTCTTTCAGAACATTTCTGAAGAATTAGCAGTATTTAAAATTAGCAGTAATTGTTAAAACGAATTTATTCTATGCAAGCACTGCAGTGTATAGATCTTTACACATTAGTACAATATTTTCTTTGAATTACAATATGGGTAATGTCGTTTAGCAAATTTATTTACAATTCTTTAAAAAATGTTTCATCTTTCATCACACTCTTTAATTTCTTTCCTTGTAAAATATCACATGTTATGCTTAGGTAGTTCAATTACCTTAGAATTACATATAAAATAAAATTTGAAATATTGAAATAATCACCTATTTATTTATATTTAAGGATAATTCTAATTATATGTAAAGTGAGTATAACGATTTAATATATACTTTAAATGTATGTTGTTTGCTACATATATTTTAATGACCTAAAAATATTTACAGAGATAAAGAACATAGCAAATTGTTTGCGAGTCATCGTGAAGAATTATCTAATTTTTATATATCGCTATATATGACATATAATTACTTTTCTGTCCAGAAAATACACTGCCTTGAATGGCAATACGAGTATATGTAATTATGTTATTTACACACGCAAGCCTATGCCATTGTATCAATTATAGTTTTGGACACATACATAGTATTTTTAATATGTAAAGCTTTTTCGGACCTAAGGATATGATTTCATTTTGAGCGGCCCCTAGACGATCAATATTAACGTCAATATATTGCACAATATTTTGTACAATAGTATTACTTGGCCAATCCACACGAGACAATATTATTGCACAATAAATTAGTTCACGGCTGACACTTCTGCAGTTAACACGTGGAATAATAAGACAGCCAGTTGTGTGTCCATTGCATTAGTTACAGCTTAAGAAAGATAAACAGTTTTAAAACCTTAAAACGGACTTTTCCGCACGTAGAACATCTCTATCTCGAAATTGAGTGACCGAGAAACAATAAAGAAACACATAAATGCAAGATTATCTGTTTTATGCGACAGTTTTACTTAGTCTTAGTTTAGTTTTTTTCAAATAATCCACCCTCGTGCTTTCTCATGACCACTGAACAGGGTGGAGTGTATCTTATCTACCTCAAAACAATAGGTGTCGTCTGGGAGACGTTCCCGATCAGAATCAGTCGAAACCCGATCGATCCGACACGATTTAATTGAGTTATCGTATTAACAAAACAAATTTCTCAAATAGTCCACCATCGTGCTTTCTCATGACCACTGAACAGGGTGAGGTGTATCTTATCTACCTCAAAACAATAAGTGTCGTCTGGGAGACGTTCCCGATCAGAATTAGTCAAAACCCGATCGATCCGACACGATTTAGTAGAGTTATCGTGCTAACAAAAAAAATTAAATAGACCCAAGGGAGGGGGTGGTGTGTGCTGTCCACCTCAAAATCAATAGGTGTCATCTGGGAGACGTCTTCGATCAGGATCAGTCAAAACCCGATCGATCCGACACGATTTAGTTATCGTGCTAACAAGACATTTTAATGCCGACGACAACGATGACACACACACAGCAAACATTTTTAAAAACCATTTTTTTTTTGGTTTTTAAGCCGAAAAACGAAAAATAAACCCAAAAAAATTTCTGTTTTTTCACTTTTTCTTTACACGATTAGGTACATTACTTTTCCGCTAGTATAGTGGAGTGCGGAAAAGTAAAAGAAGGAGAAAAAGAAACGCAGGTGCATGAAGGAATGGTTCAAAAAAAGAAATAGGTATACTCGTGAAAATCCTAAGCCATATTTTATAAATAAGCCATTTTTTATAGACAAGTCGATGTTTACTCCAAAACACTGTCAAAGACAGAACTAAATCTAGTATTGCACAATATGGCCCATATTTACTAGCAATATTTACTAGATTGCACAATAAAAATCAAACTCTTCTCGATTGACTCAATATATTGCGCAATCTTCAATGTGATCTACAGATGGTCAATACTATTGTACAATATCAATTATTGTGCAATACATTGACGTTAATATTGATCGTCTAGGGGCCGCTTTAAACTGACATTTAATGCTTGTATTGAAACTATTGTCGATAGATCTTTATTTTGACATCGCAATTATGACGTATACAACAATACTTTTAAAAAATGTCCAGACATTACAACAACACTTACTAAGCACTTTTAGGATGTTTAATCTTGAAGGCATACGACATACATAAATATGATAATGATAATACTTTTCTCTATTTTTTTATAAGGCTGATAATCTTAATGATCTCATCTTCTGGACAAGAACAAACATGTTATGTATCATTACGCAATGGCGCGAAATTATGTTCTATAAAAAATCACAATTTTCATCATTTGTTCTCAATAATCTTATCTTGAACAAATTGAAACTTTGATAATTATTTACTTTAGAGTAAAACTCTCAAATACCCACCAAATTTTGGCTACCCCCAATCTCCGGTGGTGCTGAAAATGAGTCTAGCTTCAATTTTTGGCGGTCGGACACAATTTTCGAGAAAACGAATTTTCAACTTTCCCCACACGACCACTTATCCTTATCAAATAACTTTCACTTTACATTACATGGATACCTAATATTAATGTAAGTAGATGCTACAATACGTCCTTTATATACAGGGTGGACCAGGTTTTTCGTGACAAACTTTGAGTCGATAGGAAACGTTTTTTACGAAAAAAAAAATCCATATAAACAAATTTCCTAAATTGCTTTGTTTTCGATATACAAAGTGTTAAAGTTTAATTTTTTTTTCTTCAGTTTCTAATTTCTTTCTCTGTCACTTTTCGAGATAATCAATATTTGCCACGCCTGGTTGACGTTGGTTTTCAGACAACCTTTGACAATCTTAACATAAGACTTGTCCAGTAGTGTCAAAATGCCGTTTAGATTTTCAAATCGAGAAATAGCGCATATCCATTTTATGTATGGATTTGCTAATAGAAACTCAAGGGTGGCCGCTAAAGAATATAGAAGGAGATATCCGCACAGAGCACATCCTAGTCGTAATGTGTCCACCAGAGTTCACCAGCAATTAATAGAGAAAGGTTTAGGAAATTTACATGGGGATCGATAATGCCAACCAAAACCAACAACAGAGAAGAATTTCTCGACGGATATTAAATGAGTTTGACAAAGATCCAACAACGAGTTCCCGTATAGCTTCTCGTATTCTCCGCACCTCTAAATTCAATGTATGTACTTCGTACTCTAAGACGAGATCATGGCGTCCATTTCACCTACAACTTGTTCAAGGTTTACATCCAAGAGACGAAGAGAAAAGAATGACTTTTTGTTACTGGGTCCTTTACTCAGTTCAAGAAAATAGGGATTTTTTGTTAATGTTTTCAATTATTGTTTAGTTTAGTTTTAGTTATTAATTCTGAAAATAAATATCATTAATATACTGTTAAGAAAAAATTAAACTTTAACACTTTGTATATCGAAAACAAAGCAATTTAGGAAATTGGTTTATATTGATTTTTTTTTCATTAAAAAAACGTTTCCTATCGATTGTCAAAGTTTGTCACGAAAAACCTGGTCCACCCTGTATACAGGTTGTAACATAAAGGTTAGGAATAAATGAATAAATTAAACGGTGGATTTTTCAGTAAAAAAAAAATAGATTTTTTTCACATGAAGTTATGTTCTAGGGGTTTTCGTTTCCAAGCTACAGGGCGATAAAAAGTTTGAATTAGGTTAAAGTCTCTAACAACCCTTGCAGGTTTTAGCTCCTGTATTTTTTCATATCAAACTATTTAACATACTTTTTGTTACACAACATGAACTACTATGTGTATTAACGGTAGAAGTAAAAAAATTACAAAAAAACGATCTTTTTTTCAATTTTACAATTAGTAGTATTAAGTAGTACATTTCTAAATAAACACAAAAATTGAAATATCTCGAAAACTATTAACAATGGTATTATGCATATTATCGTTCAACTGACTGCAAATTGTCTCTACTAACATCTATTCAAAGGAATACGTCGCGGTACCAGTCACCCTGTATAATTACCGCAACTTTATTTGCAGCCTTAATATCACCAAATCATATATCAGACATAAGTTGGGATTTACTGTTATGTCCTATGCTTTTATTAACCCTTTTATAATACTTAAGCATGTTAATCTTTCCGTATTTTCTTATTCTACAATTAGAGATGTCTCTATTGAACTGTGTACTTCATAAATAAATAATCATTATTATTATTACTGTTAGCACACTTCTTTTTATTTTTACGTTTTCTTACCTCATCTGGAACGTTTATTTTAAACGGCTTTATGGCGGTGTCTTCTTTCCCGGGATCTGAGGGTCCCCACCAGGTGTCCTCGAACTTGGGCAGGGGAGGCACCTCAAAAAGTGGTTTCACCACGTTTAAATACACCAACCCCGACAAAATTGCCGCAGCAACGGCGATCACTACACCTTTGCCCATCTTGTCGACTGTCGGCTCTGATTGTGAGATTAACTGCGAGAGGCGAGAGGATGTCGAATACTTCAACGGTGTCGGTGTCCGAATTGTTAGTAATTCGTTTCGTTTTTCTCCCGACCTTCGCTTCTAAGCGACTAGCATCAGTGTCGAAAATGTGAATAAGATTAATAAACAGTTGCAGTCGATATATAGAGTATTATGAGTAGATAAGGCGAACAATGTTTACTGTGTAGTGGAAATGAAATAATACATGATCAATGATCATTGATCCAGTGACGGCTCGTGGCCATAAATTATGGGTCGGCCGCGATAGGAGTAAGACAAAAAAATCTGTGCACACGGTGATTAGAGCTGCAGGGGGTGCGGGGGGCGGTAGCTCCTTGTGGAGCGCCGTAGGCAAAATTTTTTCAGGAATTTCAATCTCATACTGTTTTAAAGCGTTCCAAAAATTTGTATGTTAATTTAATACATTAATACAAAACCTTCTGTGTTTCTGGAGTTTAGAATTATTCAATTCCAGAATATTATTTATACTATTCTCATTGGAAAGAAAAATAAATAATATGTTCATTAAATATTTCATCCGAGGTTTCATCATTTTTCTATTTTCCCCAAACTTTTGGTTGTGTTTATTTATAAATTCATTCTGTTATATTTTCCGCTACATTTAGAATTTCACGTTTGGGTAATGCCCGACTTTTTTTATGAATTATCGTAAAACCTGTCAAATTAAAAGAATTTTTGTTTTTTGCAAAAAGTAAAGAGTGGCAACAAAACATTTTCTTGCAAGGTCACAGCCCGTCAATCAAATTCTAGTTAGTCGACTTAATGTTGTGATATTAAAATTTTTTAACATGGCAGATTTTAAAAATGCACATTATTTAAAAATAATTGTGTATCTACATATATGTCGGAGGCGAACAGGAAAGAATCTGCTTTGGGGCAGATTTACTGGACATTGGTCGTATTTTCACACACTTTATTACACTTAATAATTAACTAAACAATAACGATGAAAAAAATATAAAAGTCACTAAACAAAACAAACGAAATCAATAGTCAGTAAATATTAAAACTAAAATGTCAGATCATTAAAACGATAATTAAATTGCACGAAAGGAGCTAAGCAGTCCGCCACCAATAGTCCCGTGATACCTCGTCTCGCTATCTCGAGTCTTTTTCTAACTGAATTCATACACGGGACCCTCAACTCGGTTTTGTTCTGCCCGCGGGAGAAATAGGTTTCCACCGCTAACTCCGTCACATATTTGACATGACCATTTATGGTAATGTTTACGTCTTCTCGTAACCGTGTTTATGTCTGCATTCCATGCATTCCTATCTCGATAACCGGGGTGGCATGGGCCTATACAGAGGGTTGTCTCCGACACGGCCATACTGACATAGTGCGCGTCCTCGGGCACTGCAGTTTTAATCTGAAACATAACAAGTAAATTACCATCCTCAAATCGCTCGTCCATCCTGACTAGCTACGTAAGTTGGTATAGTATGACGACTATACCGGTGTTCAGCTTGAGAGTGGAGGACCGACCTACTGATGTCCTCTCAAACTCAACTCATTCATCCTAAGATAGGGAGACCGACCAACTGATGTCTCCTCAAACTCAACTCGTTCACTCCAAAATAGGGAGACCGACCAACTGATGTCTCCTCAAACTTAACTCGTTCACTCTAAAACAGGGAGACCGACCAACTGATGTCTCCTCAACCTCAACTACCTGTGGAGGACCGACCAAAAGATGTCCTCTCACTCAGTTATCCCGTGGAGGACCGACCAAAAGATGTCCTCTCACTCAGTTATCCCATGGAGGACCGACCAAAAGATGTCCTCTCACTCACTTATCCCGTGGAGGACCGACCAAAAGATGTCCTCTCACTCAGTTATCCCGTGGAGGACCGACCAAAAGATGTCCTCTCACTCAATTATCCCGCGGAGGACCGACCAAAAGATGTCCTCTCACTCAGTTATCCCGTGGAGGACCGACCAAACGATGTCCTGTCACTCAATTATCCCAATACTTTGAAATCATTCACTACTTCACATGCACAGTAAAAATGGACAAATCAATTACTCTAATCATCAGCGGACACAGGCTCAGTCTGGCTCTCAACTTCAGATTAAGCGAGCAAATTTCGGTTCCAAATAGTAATTCGGCAGGACTAAAACCGGTTACCCTATGTCTAGTACTGTTTAAAGCTAATTGTACCTCTTCTAGAGAATCTTGCCATCGATCATTACTTTCTGACTCTATCGATGTTAAAGTGTTCTTAAGTGTTTGCATAACACGTTCTACTTGATCATTCGCACAACTTGTACTATGTGCAATAACGTGTAAATCAATATTATGGGACATACAAAACCCACGAAATTCACTGCTAGTGAAACATTTACCCTGATCACAAATAATTCGAGCAGGCGCTCCAAACAGATAAGTGGATTCTTTTAAACAATCAGGAGCCGTCCCTGACGTAAGTGATTTTATTTTTCTCAACAACACAAATTTTGAAAAAGCATCGATTATGACGAATACGTATTCTTTGGTATCACTTTTGCCACTGAGCTTGCCCGAAATATCTAAGTGTATTGTATGTCAGGGCCTGGGTATTTTAGATATTGCATGCATTTGAACTTGCTTTGCACCACTTGCATTTTTAGAAGATTTACAAATTATACAATTTTCAGCAAATTTTCTAACCGTGCGTGCCATTTTCGGGAACCAATATAACTCATAAATTTTATCGAGAGTTTTATCCCAACCCAAATGTTTTAAGTCAGTGTGTACGTGATTTATTACCGACCACACCATTGACTTAGGTACCACTGGTAAATATAAACTTTTATGATGGCGCTCGATTTTACGGTACAATAAATTATTACGAACGTTATAGGTTTTTGCTAGGTCTGGATCAAGTTCATTTGACCTAACTTTTGTGATGATGCTTAAAAGGTCGTTGTCCCGTTTTTGTTCGACCGAGAGCCAATCTGTATATAGGTCAACTACCTGCACGGAACCTGGTGCATCTGTGTTTACATTCCCCTTTTCAAGTGGCGGTGTAGGGTTTCTTGACAAATAATCGGCGTGTTTCATGCGTTTGCCTTCTCGGTAAATTAAGTCAAAGTCAAACGATTGTAAAAATGCCCACCAGCGATGAACTCGTGGTGTTAAATCTTTTTTTGTCCGAGAAGCTTTTAGGGAATTGCAATCTGTTACTACTGTAAAGT
Source organism: Rosalia funebris (assembly GCA_037954035.1). Taxonomy (NCBI): domain Eukaryota; kingdom Metazoa; phylum Arthropoda; class Insecta; order Coleoptera; family Cerambycidae; genus Rosalia; species Rosalia funebris. Next base: position 43,219,651 of record JAZFAV010000015.1, read on the forward strand.
GTTTGGCATATAAAAAATGGCGAAAAAATCGTATTGATTGTACCACTGCCAATGCTTCGAGTTCATAAGAATGATAACGAGATTCAGCTTTAGTGGTTCGTCTGCTAAAATATGCAACAACGTGAAGTTTAGAGCCCTTCTTTTGGAATAATATTGCTCCGTAAGCGTCTGAACTAGCATCGGTGTGTAATTCGATTGACAAATTAGGATAAAAAATGATTGGCCTACGTTGAACAAATTTATTAGAATTTTTTTTAAACGTATTTTTAAAGCTCCTGTGGTGACTCGTCCTGAAGGGACGCCATTGATAAAATATTTACTGTATTTTAGTAACCGCCACCAATAGTCCCGTGATACCTCGTCTCGCTATCTCGAGTCTTTTTCTAACTGAATTCATACACGGGACCCTCAACTCGGTTTTGTTCTGCCCGCGGGAGAAATAGGTTTCCACCGCTAGCTCCGTCACATATTTGACATGACCATTTATGGTAATGTTTACGTCTTCTCGTAACCGTGTTTATGTCTGCATTCCATGCATTCCTATCTCGATAACCGGGGTGGCATGGGACTATACAGAGGGTTGTCTCCGACATATATATTATACAAAAATTAAATCGTCCAGCAAGAACCACAGGGAGGTCTAGAGCATTATTGCCAAGAATGGGGTGGGAAAGGGCATAGGACGAAGAATGGGACAAATCTTGGAAAAAAAAGAAAACGAAAATATACTCTCTTAACAAAAATATAACTAAAAAATGAAAAGTATATAAGTGGGTTACATATATGTACCTACATTATTTAATTAGGTAGATACTTAATAATTTTTATATGATAAATCAATTCTCCGCCGTGGGGTTTAGTTGTCGTGAAGTCGTCAATGATTTTATTATAAAAACTGTCGTCTTTGATTAGTTGTTTAAGCAAACCTCGTTCAATTGCTAATACTGACAAGTTATTTAAACGCGATTGCCCAGTTTTATTCCGGTTATAGGATTTAATTCGCTTCAAGGCGGAGAAGCTTCTTTTTACTGACGCTGATGTTGGAGGGAGAGACAATATTAACGAACAATTTATATAATTCTGGAACATCGGTTATAATATTGTTATCATAAGTAAATTTAATCATGTCACTTATATTTTCAGGGTTACCAAACAAAAATTTATCAGAATACAAAATTTGTAAATCTCGTTTTAATTGTTCATTGTTAAACAGTCCCTGATAATTATTAATTAAAGCATTAAATTGTTTTTCCGGAAAATTTCGATTAAAAGTGTCAAATTTAGAATAGTCTGTTAATTGCAAAAAACCAAGAGATGAAATATCTTTAAACCGAATTTCGATTTGATTTACAATTAAATCCAAAATTTCGAAAAACAGCCGCTTCATGGTTAATGAATTGTCATTTAAATCGGAAATTTTACGTCTTTTGGAGTAGGGGGTGTTATCTCTGAAATGTTTTCTACTTTAGAATATATATTTTTAAAGTAATTATCGTCGTTTTTAATTTGTTTTAATGTATTTAAAAGTGACATTATTCTGTCATTACAATATGTTATATCACATAATCTATTATAAACTATAGCAAATATGGAATCGGTATATGTGAATATTGAATTAAACGTAAAAAAGAAAAAAAATTGAATCAAAATCAGTTAACAATTTTTTTAAACCGTTAGCTTCCCGTATAGAAATATCATTCCACTGATCCAAATGTTCCATTATGTGGTTAAAAACTTCAATTAAACTAGATATGTTATCGCATAAAACATTTACAGGGCGAGGCGGTCGCGGAATCGGCTGTTCTTTAGTAAACATTTTGTCGTCGTGGTCGTAGGTTATCCTAAAAAATTATGTGACAAGTAAACAACTCACCAAATCACCACCGTTTTCACTTAATATTTCCCTTATACTCTCCATCCTCACCAAACAACACAAATAAAACAATCTCAAGATTGGTATCAGATATCAATAATAAAAGTACATTTAATTGTGCCAAAATACGTACTTATTCTATTAGCTATTTTATTCTTTATACTTTGATTGTATTGCCTCCACACGGTATGCAGCCCAACCATCTTGGTCGATATTGTATGAAACAAGCTGAGCGTTACGCAGGCAATACGGGCCTCTCCTTAGTCTGTGTAGGTGGGGGTGGAATCGTAGAGAGTAGATAGTAGATTATTTCATATAATAATTCGTTAGCATTGTACATCATTGTAGTTCCCGGCTGGCCGGACTTAAGATTTAGGAACCGTAAACGCCGGACCATCGCCGCAGCAGTTTGAAGGCGTTAAAAATTAAAAATAATGCAATAGAGATTGTTTATTGGAGAACTATTTTATATATATAAATAAAGAACAGACCATTTTAATGATATATGAATATAAAATGTATGTTTATTTATTGGACAAAAAAGAATTTCTCTTTTCTCTCGTTTTTTTTTTGGTACGGCCCGGCCGACCCTGCCGTACCTGAGAAGCCGTCACTGCATTGATCATCAATTATGAAATAACGATGACTTGTCAAATTATCAGACGTATCATAATCGATGACTATGATACGTCTAATATTATGACAAGTCATCGTTATTTTCAGAATATAATCAGAATAGTATAAACGATTTCTAGCAATATACTTATGTATAATATTCCTTTTATACTAAGTAATGTTTAATGCACTGAGATGTACATATGTATGTATTTTGACAACCATATCATTATCTATTGTCGCAAGGAATCAGGAATTTTGTTGATCAAATGAACTAATTCTCAATATTTTTCTCCCTATTTATGTTTATAAAATTGTTTATAATAATACATACAGTTACTATTTTCCCATTTTTAATTTTATTTTAAACATACAACTTATTCTGTATTAAAATACTAAATTGACCATAATATTCCTATACTAAATAGACATTCTAAGATTTCCTAAGCGAATCTAGTGTCGGACACTTTACTACTTGAGGTATACGTACATTTCGTTCTTCCATTTGCAGAACATATCAAGAGCTCTATACTTAACAAAGTTACCACTACAGCATCTCTTCTGTATCTCTGTGGAATTGGTAGAGGTGACATTTGTGCTACCGCAGGCGCTACAGGTTTATATTTCCAACAGAGAATGTTGCAACCTACTGGAGGCATCCGAGAAAAGTAGTTAAAGTAAGGAATTAAAAATATATCGAGATATTTTTAGATTTTATTATGAGACTTAAGTGGCTAATAATCCATAATCAATAAAATACATTATGTATTATTTATCTCTTGTTTTATATTTATTTTGGCTTGGTAGTTGGTTAATTTCCATGACGAGTCATTTTTAATTCCATGATTTTTAAGGTTAAAGTACATAAACTGAAAAATCCCACACTACGTCAGTTTCTAGCTGCATCAAAGAATGTCCATCATGGAATGTGTGGCACGTAGAGCCGTCCTGTTGGAACCACACGTCGTTGGTATCCATATCATCCAGTTTACGTCACAAGAAGTTGTTTATCAAGGATCTGTAGCGCTCGCCGTTGACGGTTATAGCAATGCCAGTTTCGTCTTGGAAGAAGTATGGATCGATGATTCCGCCAGACGAAAATCCGCACAAACAGTGATTTTGTTGGGATGCATTTAGTGTTGGTGTATCTCGTGTGGATTGGTATTGTCCCAAATCCGACAATTTTGCTCTTTCAGATATCCATTCATCAAAAAATGGGCCTCGTCGCTAAAGATGATTTTTTCGGCGAAATTTGGATTAACTTCCAACTGCTCCAGAGCCGAATCAGCGAACACACGGCGTTGTCTATGGTAGTTTATATTAAGTTCCTGGGTGAGTTGGATTTTATACAGGTGCAGACCTAAATCCCAATGCAAAATTCGCCAAGTCGAAGTCACAGAAAGGCCAAGTTCTTGTGAACGACGAGAAATTGAGTGCTTCGGGTTTTCCTGTATACTCTCATGCACAGTAGCGATGTTTTCAGCAGACCTTGCGTTTCGGTGACGTACGGGTGTTGGATGATTATATATCAAACAGGTTGACTCGGAATTTGACCACCAAACGTCCAATAGTCGACTCGGCGGGACGGTTGTGGCGAGGATAAAAATCACGTAATGCGCGGAACATTTCTCTAACGGAGCACTCATTTTGAAAATAAAATTTGATTATTTTCACACATTGTTTGAACGCTGTAACATTCCATGGTGATTTGCGATACACCACTGAACAATTCACAATAAATTTGACAGACGTTGTTTTAGCAACATGGCCGCTACAACCTAACAAACTTCGAGAGTCCTTATCGAAAGACCCTATACATTATAGACGAAGCAACTGATTTTTGGGACCGAGTGCTTTCCTTGTGTATGGCCAGAACAAGACAATTTTCAAAAAGTATTAGTAATGCCAACGGATGCAGCTGTATAAATTCGAAAAGTAGATATATTCAGTTAATAACTGAAACATTTCCAAATATGATACACTTTACATGTGCATCTCATATACTTCACCGAGACAGTTTCCCTTTAGTTAACAAGGTAATAGCAAATTACCAAAAGCAAACACAAAAAGGCGACGGAGAGTTAACCCAGATAGCGCATACGCATTGCCTATTACCGGCATGCCGACGCGAAGAATGATATGCAATTCTGCCAGCCTCACAGCCCTAATGGACGCTTCGCCACTGGCTCTGCTAGACATACCTTACTTCCTGAACCAGTTATTACAAGATAGGATACACGGTTAGACGCTGTAGCTCGTTATAATAGGAATATTAACGAACTAATACATATTATCACCATTACTACTTGGTAGTGATGGTGCTATCTACATCATTACATCAATAAGACGGGTAAAGAGCAGTAGTACTGCTCGACCGAAACCCAACTATCTCAGGCCGTTATCGAGCGCCAGGATGGGCGCGCGTCACGGTGGTAATTCTCCAACACTGCTGAAGCACCATCGACGAATTCGTCAAGAATGATTTATTTAGTATTCCTAATCAGTCACAGACAGTTTTAATTAAAACAGGTTTTTATTCAACAAGAACAATATCATTTTAAAAAGTACAAAATTTTAACAAAAAACTAATTAATCAGACTTCTTTAACGTTTGAACTTTGTTCACAAACGTGTAAATATCGTCTGCTAAAATGTTGGGTACTTCAAATGCCGCGAAATGGCCACCCTCGTGATCCGTAAGGTGGACGAGGTTCTTATATTTGTCCCTCAGGATCCATTCCAGGGGGTACACCAATTCGTGTGAGAATCTAACGCAGCCGCTAGGGACCTCAACTGGAATACTGGAAAATAACGAAAATTAACATTTGGACCCTCTCAAATCAAGTATGCACATAGTCAGTTCAACAAAATGACATATTCTTCTAAACTAATACCTTCTTTACAAATTGCATTATCATCAAATGGTTAAAAGTGTTAAACATTTAGCGCACTTTTAATACTGAATTTGGTAATTATAATCGATGGCGTTTGAACACGTTTAGTAACTAAAGACCGGCGCAATTCTTCCTATATACTCGATATTTCAGGGCCGGATCCAAGACTTGAATTATTAATTTTAATTAGAACTTTTGTCATATCCATGATTATAGGATTAATAAATATTTTACAACGTAATTTGCGGAGTTAAAGTACATTAACATAAACTGTTCCAGATGTTTAGAAGTTCGGTTTTAATATATGTCGTTCTCGTATAAAATTCATTTATACGAGAAAAACCAACAGATGAAAACTGTTGACTGAAAAAAAAACAGAGGAAAAAAACTGCCATCGTCTTCCCAGGCATATAAAATAGCTTTTGAAAGTCACATGTGGAAAATAGTAATTTTGATCTTCCTGGTATATGACTGAAGCATATTTTCTAAATGTATACCGAATTCTAGCACAAAAAAAATATAGAAGACGTGGGTATATATATATATATATATATATATATATATATATATATATATATATATATATATATATATATATATATGTATATATATATATATATATATATATATATATATATATATATATATATATATATATATATATGTATATATATATATATATATATATATATATATATATATATATATATATATATATATTATTCTTATATTTGCAGTTGTACTCTACAAAAATATCACGACGAAGAAGAAACTGAACATTACGTCACACAAAATACCTACTTTTTCAGTCCTATAGCTTCTTGTGCTTTGTTGAACGTTTCTGAGTAAATCCTCATCGACGTGGTGACGGATCTGGTCACCCAGTATATCATTACATTGTCAAGGAGATTCGTCAGGGAATACTTCTTGGTTAAACCGCCGTCGTCTAAGTTCTTCCATTCGGGGTTGGTCCAGGTGGTGAATTTTTCCAGAATATAGGCCGCCAAGCCCACGGGACTATCCCTCAAGGCAACCCCTAGGAAATACGTTGAACGAACAGTAACAAAATAAAGAGATTAACAAGAATACTTACCGACTGTATCAGGTTTCGTCGCCTGCAGATGCATATAGCCAAATTCCAGAAGTATATACTGGAATGTTTTACTCAAGGGGTACAGTTTATCCGCGCCTTCTTTGCTCGCCACTAGGGGAGGGTAAAAACTGCCAAGAATCAGTTTGACATTGGAGAGAGCTGTGTTAATGAAACACATATTCGAATGGACGCCTATTATTTTATCGGGATACAGCGTCGCCATGTGTTGGACTATGGCTCCTCCCCAATCTCCTCCTTGGATGTAGTATTTCTCGTAGCCCAGTCGGTTCATGACATTTTTAAAAAGCACCGCCATCTGGATGTCTCCTAGGCCGGGACGCACAGCGGCGTCTGAGAAACCGAAACCTGCATAAAAATATGAAGTTTTAGAATCCCAATGCCAATAAGAAACCCTCTACACTTACACAGCGATGAGAATAGCTTAAATATGGCCATCTTGGATATATATATATATATATATATATATATATATATATATATATATATATATATATATATATATATATATATATATATATATATATATATATATATATATATAATGGATTTAAAAATTTAAAAAAGTATCCTTATTTTCTGTGACATAAATCTGTGATTTGGAATAATCTCACCTTTAAAACGTCGTAAAGGGTACAGCTGGATGATAAGGGGTTAAGGTGCTCCCAGTCTAATAAGCTCGATATTTTAGTAGAAATCTGCATCGAGGATAATACAATCCGTTACAAAGTAGATAGTTTATATTTAATAAACCAATTTAACAGCATGTTAGTTATATTACACTTCATATTTCTATTTTAATATACAATTAAAGTTCACAATGACACAGGGCGCTTAAAGAGATTGACTGGGATAACCGTGAGTGGAGTTAAGAATACATTGCGTGTGTATTCCTTTTTAGAAGTTGTGTCAGTGGTAAGTACAGTGTATGGTGATGACATGAAGAGCACATTTTTTGTGTGCGATGAAATATTATATTGTTTAAAAAATAGGCAGAAAACGTTTTAATTTAGGAAGTATGAAAACCGTGCACCACCCTAAACCACTCTAAAAAATGTTATACCCTTATCTAGCTATACCGTTTACATTTTTGGTAGTATTGGTGCTTGGACTGTTTGTGTTATACATTCTACCAATTTAGTCAAAATTAATTAAAACCATAGGATGTTTCAGTCAGAATTTTCGAATCGATTTTCCAGAACTGTTAACAAATATTAAACAGAATAAAAACAATAAATTTATCGATAAAATCTCTAATTACTACAACTACGCCGATGCCATAAATTGTCGTAATGACTAATTTAATTATATTGAAACAAAACTTAAATAAAATACATTTTACAATGAAATTCAGAAACCCTAAACACGTCTACTCGAGACTCTACAACACAGATGACTCTCCATTGCGCAAAGTAATAGCGTAGAGACAGTTTAAAGTCTTGTATCTGATTGGCTTTGTGGTAAATGTAAGACTGCCGCTAGATAATAAAAATGCTTCGAAAATGGGTAGCTATATTATTAAATTCGTGCTTTATTAAACCAACACAAGGAGCGAAGTTTGCCCCTCGTTCTTCTTCGTGAGAATTCGTAATTGCTTGTTCCTTAGTACTAACGATAGATGCACTGGAAAAGTGTGACTGCAAAGTAGCGCAATATTTAAATGAATACAACTAAATCCTGGATCACTCCATCTATACTATATTATATCCGTTTGGTACATTATTAATTACATGTTGAGATATTACAATAGCGAATTTTAAAAGACCCGAAAACAACGAAAATAACAAACTAGTTAACAAAAATTCTTACTTTGCTCTTTTCTTGTTGGTAAAGCAATGCCTCACTTACTTACCCGTATAAGCTGATATTGATCACTATGAAGCATATCGCAAAAATAAACTCGATTACATACCCGGTAATGATGGAGCGATGACTTCAAAGACAAAATTTCTTCCCTGTTGAGGGGTGGTAAGCAAAGGGATAATTTCATAGAACTCCCTAATGGAGCCTGGCCATCCGTGGAGCAATAATAAGGGTAAAACTTTTAGCCCTTTCGTCTCCTTTGGCTTGACGTGTAAGTAGTGTATTTTCAACCCCTGCACGCTGACCTTGTACTGGGGAAACTGGTTTAGGAATTTCTCGCGTTCTCTCCAATTGTATTGGGTCTTCCAGAACTTGACGATGTTCTTCAGGAGGTTTGTGTTCAACCCGTAATGTTGTTTGGCGTCTTGGAGAGGTTCTTGAAACGGCAACGCGTTAGAGAGCCGTTGTTGCAGATCATTCAACACCTAAAAGAAAAATTGGTTCCCTTAAATTCTACAGCATGTCTATTTTTCATTGTTTCCCTCTCGGAGATTTTCTATTAAAAACTTTTTTAATTATCTAGGATGATCCTAATATATTTTCTAGTAGAATGGTGACTAGACGAGAAAAATTTCAATTACAATGTAAAATCTACTTATACATTCGTATTACGAAAAATTGGATTTGCCATTGGAGTGCGCAACAAATTCGTTGTTTTTGAAAATTGAAATATTTTGGAAACGTACTGGGATACATGGATTTTATTTTATTTCTTCTTACGCGCGAATCCTTTAGAAGTGTGATAAGCCTTTAGTAACATTCGTAGTATGTATTTAGAAATATTCGTTGATATTTCCTTATGTGAGATCGAAAATGTATAGATACATAAACGTTTTTATTGATGATATACAAAAAGGTTGTAAAATTGATTAACGAAAAAGCTCGTTTGTCCATTTAAGAATTAGGTATTTTTCTACTGTCATGAATTCATTATAAAAGTCTAAAAGCAACTTCCTAGTTTTCTATGTGATATAATTTTGTGATATAGGTTTGCATGTGTGTATTTGTATATTTTTTTATTAGTCTTTAGATAAAATAAAATGTACATTATTGAAACGGATATGTTTGATGACATTAAGGTCGTCATTACGATAATTATTATTATTATCTATTATTTCTTTCTGTTTTCAAGAAAATGTTTAACCTTTTATCGAGAAAGAATGTCATGAGTTACCTACTTTCGATATATTTTCATGAAATATAGGCAATAATGTATTAAATTTACAGCTACCTGTGCTTTTGGTCAATAAATATTGATAATTAAGATTAAGAGTTAATTAACCCTAAATCAAAATCATTATTGCCTATATGCAACAATGTGGTAATTCTATAGAACACCCCCTTCTGGATATTCGCATTTTTTTTTTCATGGGCGTGTTGTAGGTTGCTATAGGAACAGTTTTTCACAAACGAAACTTTGCGCAAATTAATAATAACCCATCTAGCTAACGGGAGGTGGGGGCGAATAGGGGTGCTGGGTTTGGTAAACAGGTGTATTGAGGAATGTTAATTTACCAAGGTTACATTAAAAAAATGTAAATTTTTGAAAATATTCAACATATAGGGGTGGTTTTTAAGGGTTGAAGCAATATTTGTGTGGTGAAAGGATGTGGCATTGTGTGCACATAGAGACCGCAGAATTAAATATCTTGCTTTTTTTTTTTGTTAAATTTTGGCGTCTGTTGTTGAAGGGCAAGGGATATATTTGGTATATAAATGATCAATGTTCAAAAATAATTTACAAGATAGAGGGATAGTTTGTAAGGGTTGAAATATAAGATATATTATGATAGTTGTACAAAAGTTGATGTGGCAACATGGAAACTTTGATGAACTACAGAAACGATTAAGTAAACAGTAAATCAGCTGTGCGCATGGAGAAATGTTCCAATTTTAATTTATTTATAAAAAATACTTAACGCCATTGGCGCAATATATGATAAGGTTCGTTGTACTCGTGATGGAATGTAGAATGTGTGAGTAAGTTTAGTTTTCCGATAGGACAGAAGGGGGTGTTCTATAGAATGACCAACAATGTTTTGTAAACTATATATGTAAGGTACTACTGTACTATTATTCCATGAATTTGGGTCACCCTGTAGTAAGCATTGCCCGGTATATTATTAAATTTCAATTTTTAATTTCATTAATTACACATGCGTCTAGTTAGGAAGCCAATTATTACTATTAAAGTCTAGAACTTCCAAATTAAATTCTTAAATAAAAGAATGTTTCTACAATCTAGCGTGTCTAATATTCATGTGCAGTAGTCGTTTTATTGATGGTTAACAGCTCAAGGTGAAAAATATTATCTTTGTGTTTTGTTACTATTTACTACATCTGTTTTGTCCGAGTGTATATATATATAGACAGAGTATTGACATTAATTTATAGCACTAAACCTAGCTTTATTTAAATATTAAGATATTTAAATATCTTAAATTTACATGCGATTGATCGTAAGTCAGTCAATATTACCAAAAATACATATTTATAATAAGTTATATGTTCCATATGACGTTTTCGATCTTGTTATGGCAATATTTAAAAAGAAAATGGTATTTATAAGGACCAAACTATGACACGTGTCGCCTTTTTTAGGTCGCAATTATGATGTACAGAATAATAGTTTAAAAAATGTCCAGGCATTAAGCGAATATTCATAAAATTATTGCCTGTAAATTCACGTGTATTTCATACCGCTTTAGATATCTTCAGTAACAATTACTAAGAAATTTTAGGATGCTTAGCCTTCAAGACACATTATAAAATAATACTTTTCTCTATTATGTTATACAGGGTGTTGTTTAAGTACGTGGCCAAACTTCAAGGGATAATTCCTTGGGTGATTCTAAGACGAAAAGTTTTTATAAACATAGGTCCGCTAATGCTTCGTTTTCAAGATACAGTATCAAACTTTTTAAAAAATTAATTTTTATAACAATTTCTAAGACTAGAATAGAGTATTGATATGGAAAAAAATAACAGGTATTATTATGTTGTCCCAAGGACATGCAATAAAATGATTTTTATATTTTTTCTCGAAAACGAAGCAAGATATGAAAAAAATTCGGGAGACAAAAAATTGTATTCTTAGTTGCTTAATGCGACAAAAATTATAAAAGTTTTAAAAAAATCGGTGGCGCACATTTTTTTGTCAGATCTAGGTTAAGGTGCCCCCGTGACGCCACTGGACTCAATAATTTTAATCTATTTAAGGCTAAATTAGTCCCTTTCTACCATAAATAACACTGCCGAATTTTAACAAAATCGGCTAAAGGATTATTAAAATTTTTACGAAAAAACGATATTTTTAGAAAAAAGTTTGACACTGTATCTTGAAAACGAAGCATTCCCGGACCATGTACCACGTTTATATAAAATTTTCGTCTTAAAATCACTCAAGGAATTGCCCTTTGAAGTTTGGCCACGTACTTAAATAACAGGCTGTATAAGGCTAGTTATGATAACCTCATCTTCTATACAAGAACAAACATGTTATTTATCAATGCGTAATGGTGCGAAATTCCGTTCTAAAAAGATTTACAATTTTCATCATTTGCGCTTAATCATTACAACAAATTGTACCATTATTTGCAGCCTTAATGACACCAAATCAGATATCAGACATTAGTTGGACTTGTTATGTACTAAGTTGTTATGTACTATGTTTTATTCACCTTTTTATAATATTGAAACATGTTAATCTTTCTATAGTTTCTTGCACAATTGGGGATGCATATGTCAAACAGTGTACTTCATAAATAAATAAGCAATATTATCATTATTAGCACTCCTCTTTTTAATTTTTATGTTTCCTTACCTCGTCTGGAACATTTATTTTAAACGGTTTTATCGCGGTGTCTTCCTTGCCGGGGTCTGACGGTCCCCACCAGGTGTCCTCCAGTTTGGGCAGGGGAGGCACATCAAAAAGTGGTTTCACCACATTTAAATACACCACCCCCGATAAAATTGCCGCACTAACGGCGAGCACTACACCTTTTCCCATCGTCTCGACTACCGTCTCTGAGACTAAATGCGGGAGGATGTTGAATATTTCACGGTGTCGGCGTCCAAATTGTTTCGTTTCCCTCTCCCGACCTTCGCTTCTAACTGATTAGTGATTTGATTACTCCGACTAGTGACTAGTACATATGTCGAAAATATAAATAAGATTAAAAAGCAGTTATAGTCGGTACAGAGTATTACAAGTAGATAAGGCCAACAATGTTTACTGTATAGTGGACATAATACAAGATACCTCTAGTATTTTAACAAGTCATCGTTATTTTCAGAATATAAGTAGAAAACACTACATAAAATGCACTCTCATGTGACAGTATAAGCGTTTTAGGAAAATACTTATGTAACATATACTACTCGTAGGATAAGAAATGTTTAATGTACCGATATTTACATAGTTTGACAGCCATACTATTATCGTGGTCAAGAATCACATTTTATTGAACAAATGCGAAACTAATTTTCAATATTCTGCCTCCTATTTATAGGTATTATTGTTTTTCCATTTTTAATGTTATTTTAAATATTCAAACTTATTCTGTATAATGAAAACCTACAGTTCAATAATAAATAAGCGATTGTGAAAACATAGTTTTATTAACGTCTCGCATGAAACACCTCAGAGTTCCTCCATCATTAATAATAACTATATTGCTTCAAAATATCATTTCATATAATAAAGATCGTAGAATTACAATAGTTTAAAATACTCGGTTTTAAGATAATTCTAGAAATTATAAATTCATTAGAGCTAGATCCGGTAATTCGTCTGGCCACTCTATTACACCTGTTATTTGGAAAAAGATGCTCGGAGTAGTGAGGCAGCGCATAACTTTATTGAAACCAAACGTTTTTTGTCAATATTGCCTATACTTGTAATACACTTCCAACTGTGACAAAGTTATCATGTGACATTTCCGGTACTAAATATACCATTCTAAGATTTTCTAAGTGAATCTAGTCTTAGACACTTTGCCACTTGAGGCATAACGATTCTCTAAGCCAGGAACATTATTGATTAAAATGGATAACTAAAGAAGCAATTACAAAAAATGTTTAGGAACGGTATTTATTTTACTTTAAAAATAATTATTCCTAATATTTAAAACCGATTCTAAAGGGTGGTCCAACGATAATGCACGATGTTAATTGTGAGTCACACCTTAACGTCAATTTTTTTGCCCAATTTAATTTGACATTTCTTTGTTTCAGTGTTTGACAAATTCAACCATGGAGAGGTACACAATTGAGCAGCGCGTTAAGATTGTTGAAGCCTTTTACGAAAATGGGCGTTCAAATCAAAATGCATTTCGTGCACTTCGTGACTTTTTTGGTCAGCATAATCGACCAAATGTGTTCACAATCGGGAGAATTGTGCGCAAATTTCAGCAAACCGAGTCTGTAGGAAATGTGAAAACACCTGTGCATGCTCGCCCAGTTCGTTCTGCGGAAAACATTGCTGTTGTTCGCGATAGTGTAGCAGAAGAGCCGTCAACCTCGACTCGTCGTCGTGCCCAACAATTGAACATCTCACGAACATCACTGATGCGAATTTTGAATAAAGATTTGAATTTACACAATTACAAGGTTCAATTGAGTCAAGAGCTGAAGCCTACTGACCATTTCAAGCGTCGTCAATACGCCGAATGGTTGGTTGAACAGACAGAGGTGAATAGTGACTTTACAAAGAAAATCATCTTCGGCGACGAGGCACACTTTCACCTCAGTGGATTCGTTAACAAGCAGAATTGCCGCATTTGGGTAAATAAGAATCCACGAGTTATTGTTGAAAAGCCGATGCATCCACAGAAAGTGACTGTTTGGTGCAGTTTATGGGCTGGCGGCATCATTGGGCCGTACTTCTTCGAAAATGAGGTCGGCGAAGCAGTTACCGTGAATGGTGTTCGCTATCGCGAGATGATAGCGGACTTCATGTTACCAGAAATTGAGGATATGGACCTGGACGATATGTGGTTCCAACAGGATGGTACCACTTGCCACACAGCCAACGAAACAATGGCACTTTTGCGCGAAAAATTCCAGGGCCGTGTTATCTCACGTCGTGGCGATGTTAATTGGCCGCCACGATCATGTGATTTGATACCGTTGGACTTCTTTCTTTGGGGATATTTAAAAGAAAAAGTGTACGTCAATAAGCCAAGAACAATTCAAGAGCTAAATGATGAGATAATTCGGCACATTAACGACATTGAACTTCAATTATGTCTCAGAGTCATTGAAAATATGGACCATCGGATAGAGGTATGCCACCGAAACCGTGGCGAGCATTTGGCCAATATTTTGTTTCACACATAATTGTCATATATCCTTCTATCATAATAAAAAATATTAAGATAATTCTCTGAAAACTTTTTGTTTTATTTACAATTAACATCGTGCGTTTTGGTTGGACCACCTTTTATACATTTTCTTTTATCGTCCGCTCCATTTAATGACAATTATTCTTCACTCTTAATAAATCATTTTTCAAAAGCAACACATTTAGAGAGGCTCTGCCAAACATACCCTTACCTCCTGAACCAGTTGTCACAAGATGGTACACTTCGAAGCTGTAGCATATTATGATAAAAACATTCAGGAACTAATGCATGTTGTCACCATCACTACTTGATAGTGATGGTGCTATCTATATTAATAAGACGAATAAAGAGCAATAGTACTGCTCGACATAAACCCAATTACCTCAGGCCATTACCAAGCGTCAGCGTGGGCGCGCGTCATAGTGCCAATATCAAATTGACGACACGGTGGCCTAGATGATGATTTTGTTGCGGAACGGGCAGGATTATTGCCCTTTATCCACTCATCGCTGTAGACCCGGATAGCCTCATGAAGGATAAGTCTGCCTTTCTTCCCGCCTCACCTACTCCCAGTAGGAGCAGCGCAAGAAGCGCTACTCGTAAACAGGAGCGAGGTACCTCACGGCGGTGTGTCCAAAGAGACTTCCCTTTGTCCTAGCTCGTTTAACCCCACTGTCTGGGACCTCTTCTGGCGCTATTCTTGTCTTCTCATTTTCTTTGTTCATCGGCTGTCTGTCCCCGGGGGCGTAATTTGTTGTGAGTCCCGCGCGCAGCGCAGGACTCAGATGGGAGTACGTTAGGGTGAGTCTTGTAACTCAGGATGGAGGGTTGTCTGGGGGTTTACGGAAATCTCCAGCTCAACATCCCAGGGTCGGGAGACAGGAAGTGTGGCAATAGGGCCCCACTTCCTATAGGTAGGTGTGGAAATGTCTATGTCGGTCGGTAGTATGGTATAGTTATCGGGCAACAGGTGTATATGGCCTGGTATAATAAATAAATAAATAAGTTAGGGTGCGTATCCTGTTTTCTTATGCGAGAACCTGTAGTTTTGGTCTCTTGTGGTGGTGCGGTCCTCCCGGGTCGTAGTCAGAGGCTGCTCTTATCAGAGGGTTATCATGGTCCATCGTCCGATCGTAGAGCTTCTTCGCTCTTTCTTGGATCTTCTCCGTGACAGTCTTATACTTCTGATGTTGTCATTTCTGACGAACCAGGGAGCGTCCAGAGCATGTCTCAGCGCGATGTTCTCTACGGCTTGGATCTTCTTCATGTGTGTCTTGGCAGCGTATCCCCGTGCGGTAGAAGCGTACATTGATTGGGGCTGTATTACCTATTTGATGAGCAGCAGTTTGTTCCTTAAGTTGAGGTTCGTGTTGCGTTCCAGTATTGAGCCGATTTTTACCAGAGTGGACTTGGCTATCTCGGTACGGTTTCTAATGTGGGCCTGTCACGTCAGGGACGCATCCATCGTCACGCCAAGGTACTTGACATGTCGGTCCATGAGATGTCCTCTCCGTTGATGGTGACTTCGTTGGCTGGGGTCTCCCTGATCTTCTTGAAGAGAATGGTCTTGCTCTTGCGTAGATGGCCACCTACGATCTGTCGCACCACTCCTCTAATTCGTCACCTTGGCTCTGGTTCATCTCCTACGAAGGAAGGATTGTACCTATATTAGGTTTACCATCGGTATTGGATATCCTTGGTCCAGCATCTTGACTAGTAGTCCATCATGCCAAACTATGTCAAAGGCCATGGCAATATCTAGGAAAATAGCTTCGGTAACGTTATTGCGTTGGAACCCCTCTGTTATGTATCCCACCAGCCTCAACACCTGCAGCTCAGTTGAGTATCCTTGTCGGTAGGCGAACTGCTGATCTGGGATAACGTTCAGTTTGCGGGCTAGTTCCTTGAGTCAGTTCAGGATAACTCTCTCAGCTATTTTGCTGATTGTGGGTAGTAGACTGATGGGCCTATAATTCGGAGGGTGCGTTATATTCTTGCCTGCCTTGGGAATGAAGATGACGTCTGCCATCTTTCACCTCTCCGAAAAATGCCTTAATCGTAATATGGCGTTGATGATGTTGAGCAATGCTGCTAGTTCCTTCCTTGGCAGTCGTTTGAGGGCCCGACTTCTGATGTTGTCGCATCCTGGGGCCTTCCGTGTCTTGAGGTACTTCAGGATCAGCCTGACTTCTTCGGCCGAAGCTGGTCGAAACGTGGAGTCGCCCTTAGCCATCCTACGGATGCGCTTCACCCGACGCTCCACATCCTCGCTCCAGTTCTCGTCCTCGTTGTTGTTCTGGTTTTCCCTGCACTGTAGTTCAAGGCTATTCGCAAAGGCTTCCGCCTTATCTTCGTTGGTGTACACCAGTCCCCTTTCTCCGTGTAACGGTGGGGTCGAGGGGGTTGAGGTATGTAGTGCTCACCGTCTCCGGTTTCGGGCTAGTCTTCTTTATTTTCGGATATTTGGGACATCCTATGTAACTGGCTGGGTAGGGTCCCGCACAGTTGGCGCATATCGCCGGACTGTTTTTTTGTCCTTGCAGTGCCCAGAGTAATTGTTTCTACCGCATTTAACGCATTTTGGTTGTGTGGTGCATTTGCACTACGTGTTCAGCTCGTTGTCTTTCGGCTTTGATGACTAGTCCACAGCAACAGGTGACGTTCAGGATTCCTTCGTCCTTCTCGGGAAGTTGGACGAAGACAGACAGTGGCATCACCGCAATGGTGCGGCGACTCGTCATCCTCTGGACAGACGCGGGCACGAATCCTTGGTCTTCCAAGTCCTACGCCATGGTGATAGTTCTCCAACACCGCTGAAGTACCGTCGACGAACTCGTCAAGGCTGATTTTTTTAATACTCATAATCAGTTACAGGCAGTTTTAGTTAAAACATGTTTTTATTAAACAAGAAAAATATTAGCATATTAAAATGTACAAAATGTTAAGAAAAAACATATTAATCAGACTTCTTTAACGTTTGAACTTTGTTCACAAATGTGTAAATATCATCCGCTAAAATGTTCGGTACTTCAAATGCCGCGAAATGGCCGCCCTCGTAATCTGTGAGGTGGATGAGGTTCCTATATTTGTCCCTCAGGACCCATTCCAAGGGGTGAGACAATTCATGTGAAAATCTAACGCAACCGCTAGGGACCTCGATTGGAATCCTGGAAAATAACGAAAATTAACCTTTATATTCCCTGAAATCAAGTAGTCAGTTGAATAATGCGACGTATTCTTCTAAACTAATACCTTCTTTATAATTTACGTCATCAAATGTGAAATATTAAAACTGTTAAACACTCAATTTTAATATTTCACATCATGTCTTAATTTTAGCTAAATTGACTACGTTTGTTAATACAATGGAGACTCCTGAAATTTACGAGATGATTGGCAGCCTTTCATGGAAATTTCTAAAAAGGGTTTGAAATGTGTATTACTGCACAATGGAAATAAGTTTGCAGCGATTCCAATCGACCATTCTACAAAACTCACAGAACAATATGAAAATATGAAATTGATACTACAAAAATTGCTTAAAGCAAACCACTGATACTGAGAGCATCAGTGGTTTGCTTGTGTCGATTTACCATACTTGGAGAGCCAGTGGATATACCAAATATCCTTGTCACCTTTGTTTATGGGATGATCGTGCAAAAGAAAAGCATTGGCAGCAAACTGTTTGACCTTTAAGAGATGCTATGACCATTGGAAAAACTAACATTGTTCACGAATCATTAATAAAGAGAGAAAAAATAATACTGTCACTCTTCTATTCTGCTACTCTTCACATCAAACTGAATATAATGGACCAGTTTGCAAAAGCACTGGACAAGTCAAGTAATTGTTTTAAATACATTTGCCAAGCATTTCCAGCACTGAGTATATAAAAATTAAAAGCAGGGATTTTTGACTATCCACAAATTCGAAAATTGGCAAAAGATCCAAATTTTAACAGATATATGACCGCTGTAGAGTCTGATGAATGGTGTAGTTATGCATCTGTAATTCAATCAAATGTTGGATTTGGCATATGTGAAACTGCAGAAAAATCTTGGTATATAATCTTACTGAAAAATGGCTTATACTAAAATATAAGATCTTGGTATACAGTATATGCACCAAGATTTATTTACAATTTAAACATAGACCAAAGCAATTGTTTTCAAAATCTTTCCTAGAACATTTGTTCCTGGCCCAAGACAATCTCAAATTACGTCTTAAATGTTGTCCAACGTATACCCAGGATGTCCTTATGATTTATAGTGGAAAAAACTGAAAGTGCTGAGTGAAAGTTGATAATTACTTATATTGTTTACTTATAATTTGTCATTAAATAAATTTGTGTTGCTTTTTAATTTTGATTGATTGGCATCGTCAGGACATCCTTGAACAAATTATCGAATCAGTTTTGATCTCCTGATAATGATAACTTGTCTAGCGAAATGTGTGTCGAGTAACTTGTAATTTTTGGTGTTTGCGGAAAACTGGTCTCCTGTTTATTGCTACAACTAAGGTTCCATCACCTTTCCAAGCATATTTTCCTGATATATGACTTACTAAAGCATATTTCCTAAATGTATTTAGAATTCCAGTAAAAAAAAAATTGAAAAGGCGTTGGTTTTAATATCATTATTTTCATCAGTTCCCATCTGAACTGTAATTAAAGTTGAAAGAAAATTTCCACAATCAACTTTTTTGAATGCAATGAAGTACAATTTTGTTTCAGTGACATCATCCCTAAATCCTTAAATGTTATCAGTATCGGTACATATTATTCTCATATTTGCAGTTGTACTCTACAAAAGTATCTGTTTATCACCATGTCGTATGCAAACAAAAATAGGAGCCTGGAATATGACTTCCTTCCGATGAATATGACGAACTTCCAATCTTAATTAATACCGAGACTGGTAATCAATGATTTGTTATTACCAAGCGATTAGACAATTATTTTTAAAAAGAAACCCCATCTTTAAAGTTGCAAGTTATTACTGCAGATAAGGACACGAAGAAAAAAAAAGAACATTACGTAACACAAAATACCTACTTTGGTACCTCTATAGCTTGTTGTTCTTTGTTCAACGTTTCGGAGTAAAGCCTCATCGACGTGGTGATGGATCTGGTCACCCAGTATATCATTACGTTGTCAAGGAGATTCGTCAGGGAATACTTCTTAGTTAAACCGCCGTCGTCCAAGTTCTTCCATTCGGGGTTGGCCCAGGTGGTGAATTTTTCCAGAATATAGGCCGCCAAACCTACGGGACTATCCCTCAAGGCAACACCTAGGAAATCCGTTGTATGAACAGCATCAAAATAAAGAAATTAACAAGAATCCTTACCGACTGTATCAGGTTTCGTCGCCTGCAGATGCAAATAGCCAAATTCCAGAATGAGAAACGGATACATTTTACTCAAGGGGTATGCTTTATCTGCGCTTTCTTTGCTCGCCACCAGGGGAGGGTAAAAACTGCCAAGAATAACTTTTAAATGGGAGAGAGCTGTGTTAACGAAACACATATTGGAATGGACGCCTATTATTTTGTCGGGATACAGCGTCGCCATGTGTTGGACTATGGCTCCTCCCCAATCTCCTCCTTGGATGTAGTATTTCTCGTAGCCCAGTCGGTTCATGAAATTTTTAAAAAGCACCGCCGTTTGGATGTCTCCTAGGCCAGGACGCACAGCTGCGTCAGAGAAACCGTAACCTGCATAAAGATATAAAGTTTTATAATCCCAATCCCAGTAAGAAATTCTTACACAGCGATGATAATAAATTGAATATGGTCATCTAGGACATCAGTAACATATAAGTCGGAAATCGAGAAAGGAACCACCAAGCCGCCAAGCGACTATCAAGACAGAGACTGACAGAGATCGTATCGATAAAGATGTATACGCCATAAAGTTCATTCGGCATTTGTCCTGAATCGGCGTACCGTGTACGGCACTGATGAGAACTAACAATTTCGAAACAGCTGTATGTCGTTCGGTTCCGATCCGGGACAAATGTCGAATCCTACCTGTCGCGGGTTTTATTTTTTGAAATCTAGGACATGACATAAATAACGAATTTAAAAGATTATCCTTCTTGTCTTTGACGTCAATCTGTAATTTGGAATAATCTCACCTTGAAAACATCGTAAAGGGTATAGCTGGATGAGAAGGGGTTAAGGTATCCCCAGTCCCCGATATTTTGGACTCGATATTTTGGTAGAAAACTGCATTGAAGATAATCTATATAAAATAATATTAATATTATTATATTAATTGTATAACAAAATGCCAACCTTAAATACAGGTCCATATTGAATACAAAGAGGGAGTCAAAATGTTCAACTTATGTATCTTATCTATCCAGCTATACCGTTTATATTTTTGGTAGTATTGGTGCTTGGACTATTTCTGTTTTATATTCTACCAATTTAGTCAAAATGAATTAATACTACAGGGTGTTTCAATCTCGATTCCCGAATTTGTTTTTCCAGAACTGTTAACAAATATGTAATAAAAACGGAAAATTATCGATAAAATCTCCAACTACTAAAACCGTACAATTAAGGGAAATCTAATTGCAGATGACCTTGCCAAACTAGGGACCAGGGAAAACCTCTATGGACCAGAACCTGTAGTGGGAATAAGTCGGAATCTGATTAAAGACCGCATCAATGACTGGGCAAGAGACCAGCATAGAGAAAGATGGGAAAGAGTAACGGATTGTCGAATAACCAAACTCTTCATCGAATACTCAGAGATTGAGAAATGGGCCCAAGAATTCATTAAATTGAACAGGCAAAAAGCCAGAATCCTGGTAGGAATCATAACGGGCCACCATAGTAGCCTGAATGCATATAAGCATAAGCTGGGACTGACTGACAGCCCGGCATGCAGATACTGCAGAGAAGACGAGGAAACCTCGATTCATCTTCTTTACACCTGCCCTGCACTGGAGGTGAGGAGGTGCCTTATATTAGGGACCCCTGTTATCCTAGAAGAAGCGAGGCTTAAGGCGAGGGACGTGCCCAAATTGCTCCTTTTATGGGATAGCATTTTTGGAAAATGACCCGGACAAGAGGGGATCGCCAAGGGACTACCCATGCGATCAGTGGCTGATGAGGCCCAAACCCACAGAACATAATAATAATAATAAAAACCGTACAATGTCACAGATTTTCGTAATGACTGACAAATATATTCAAGCAAAAATGAAATGAAATATATTTTATGAAATTCAGAAACCCGAAACACGTCTACTCGAGGCTCCACAACACAGATAACTCTCCATTGTGCAAGGTAATAGCGCAGACAGTTTATGGTAAATGTAAAGCTGCCTTTAGATGTCAAAAATTGTGTTAAAATGGGTAGCTGTATTTTTAAATTCGCGTTGTGTTAAACCAATATAAGGCGCAAGGTTTGCCTCTCGTTCTTCCTCGTTAGAATTCGTAACTGGTTGTTTTCTAGTGCTAACATACCCGGTAATGATGGAACGATGACTTCAAAGACAAAATGTCTTCCCTGTCGAGGGGTGGTAAGCAAAGGGATAATTTCATAAAACTCCCTAACAGAGCCTGGCCATCCGTGAAGCAATAACAAGGGTAAAACTTTTAGCCCTTTCGTTTCCTTTGGCTTGACGTGTAAGTAATGTATTTTTAACCCCTGCACGCTGACCTTGTACTGGGGAAACTGGTTTAAGAATTTCTCACGTTCCCTCCAATTGTATTTGGTCCTCCAAAAATTGACAATGTTTTTCAGAAGCTCTGTGTTTATTCCGTAATGTTGTTTAGCATCCTGGAGAGGTTCTTGAAATGGCAACGCGTTGGACAACCGTTGTTGGAAATCATTCAGCACCTGGAAAAAAATTAATTCTCTTACATTCTACAGCGTGATAATATTTAACTGTTCTCCTCTCGGAGAGTTCGTGAAAAGAATTAAATGACAGTAATATTGTGGCTGTGCTTAAAATTATTTTTAACTGTACAGGATGATCTTAATTGGTTTTCTAGAAGAATGGTAATTAGAGGATACAAATCTCAGTTGCAATGTAAGACAATAAAATTATTATGAAAAATTTGATTCGTCGGCAAATCTGAAAAATACAAGGTGTGGTGGAGCACAGTAAGGAACAAATTCGTTTTTTTTAAACTAAACTATTTTGAAAAAACAATGGGACACGTGGTTTTTTCTTACGCACGAATCGTTTAAGTGATAATACTTTAGTAACATTCGAGGCACGTGTTATGAAACATTCGTTGATATTTCTTTATAAATTATTAGAGAAATAGACGTTTTCATTGATGGTATACAAATAGATTATAAAATGATCAAGCAGAGTTGTTGGTGACTTCCGCATTTTTCCTTCTACAAAATCGAACAACGAGAAACCTCGTTTATCTATCGGAGAATGTTAGGTATTCTTCTGCTGTCATTGTAAATGTGTAAAATGAACTACTTACTAGTTCCCTATGTAGTACAATTTCGTGATGTAGGTTTACATGTGTATATTTGTATTTTTTTTCGAGATATAGATAAAATAAAATGTACGTTAATTGCAACGGATCTATTTAATGGCACTAAGGACACCATTATGATAATTATTATTATTATCTAGTTCAATGTTTTCTATTATTAGTTCAACGTTTTGTAAATTATTTATGTAGAGTATTAGTGTAGCATTATTCCATGCACTTGGGATATCCTGTAGTAAACATTGTTTCGTATATTATTAAATTTAAATTTTTAATTTTATCTATTAATTAAACACGTCTCTAGTTAGAAAGCCGATCATTACTATTAAAGTCTAGAACATTCAAATTCAATCCTTAAATAAAAAAAATTCTTCTACTGCCTAGTGTGCCTAATACTAATATTCATGTGCAGTAGCCGTTTTATTGATGGTTAACAACTCAAAGTGAAAAACATTATCTTTGTGTTTTGTTACTATTTACTAAATCTGTTTTGTCCGAGTGTATATTTGTTGTGTTGACATTAATTTATAGCACAAAATCCAGTTATATTTAAGTTTCTAAAGTTAAGTATCATGCGGCCGATTTCCTAAAATACTTATATATATATATATATATATATATATATATATATATATATATATATATATAGTTAATTTCATCACTATTTGCCAAATAAAAAATCTCAAAATATACCCTGGATTGTTTTTATGGCTAGACTCAGGTAGACTGTTCCGTTTATCGGCAAGATAAGAGAGTTTTTTATTTGGCAAATAGCGATGAAATTAATAGTACTTATGTATACATAGTTGGCATCCAAAAATTATCCCCCTTTAATGGTCACTGAATTACAAATAGTCCCCCGAAATTTTATAGAAGGCCGTGAATCGATATTGTTTCTAAACCCTCGTAGAGACAATAGATTTTTACACATTAGTACAGCATTTTCTTTGAAATACGATATGAATATGCGTCATGTTTAATGTGGTTTTAAGAACTTTTCATGCAAGTTTTTTATTATTTAATATATAACGATGTAACAGAAACCTTATTAAATAGCGATATTATGAGATTATGACCCAAAAATATTTACAGAGATAATGCAATGAAACGACTTATCGCTAATAATTATCATACAATATCTATCGCTATATATAATATATAATTATTCTGCTGACCAAAAAATAAACTGCCTTGAATGGTAATATGTACGTTATGTATGGCAAAAACTGATAATGCAAGACCGTCATGTGCCATACTGTGAGATTAAGGCAACCTTAGGCATTAGGTCTACTAGCATATACAAAATATTGCTTGATCATTTAGCTGTAAAAAAGGTTTGTTCTCGTTGGATTTCATATAATTTGAAAGACTCTCAAAAAGATGTTCGTGTCGATTCGTGCAAACAACTGATGAAGAAACACAATGAAGGTGCTTCAGAAGACGTATATAACATTGTAGAAGGTGACGAATGAACAGGAAAGCAAACAGCAGTCGACTGTATGGGTGTTTCAAGATGAACCAAATCCAACAAAAGTTGTTCGCGATCGAAGCACTTCGAAACAAATAGTCGCCTGTTTTTTTCCGAAAAACTGGTCATGTGGCAACGGTGCCTTTTGAGGAACGTAAAACGGTCAATTCTGAATGGTATGCAACCAATTGTTTGCCGGAAGTCTTCGGTGAAATAAGGAAAACAAACAAGCGCCGTCGAATCATTCTTCATCATGACAATGCGAGCTCTCACACATCTCGTCTAACAACCGAATGTTTGAACACTCAAAAAATCGAATTAATGGGTCATCCGCCGTACAGTCCTAATTTGGCACCCAATGACTTATTTTTGTTTCCGAACGTCAAAAATAAATTGCGTGGACAACGATTCTTGTCGGCAGAAGAAGCCGTTGGTGCGTTCAAAAACCATGTTTTGAAGATATCTCAAGCGGAATGGAAAAAATGCTTTGACAAATGATTCGAACGCTTGCAAAAGTGTATAAGATCATGAAGAAGAATATTTTGACAAACGATAAAGTAATCTTCAATGAGGAATTAAGGTTTTTTTATTATTGGACTCAAAATATAAATAGGGCTCCTAAAATTATTGTTTCTAAATTCACGTGGATTTTATCCCTGTGCTACATATCCTCCCTCTTCAATAACATTTACTTTAAATTTAGGATGTTTAATCTTGATGCATTTTTCTCTATATTTTTATAAGGCTATTCATCTTCGAGATAAGAACAAACATGTTATCTATCAATACGCAATAGCGCGAAATTACGTTCTAAAAAGATTCATAATTTTCATCATTTGTTTTTAATCATCGCAACAAATTGCAACTTTATTTGCAGCCCTAATGGCACCAAGTTATATATCAGACATTAGTTGGGTTTTGTTGTTATGTACTATGCTTTTATGTACCTTTTTATAATATTGAAACATGTTAATCTTTCTGTAGTTCCTTGTTTACAATTGAGGATTTATCTGTTTGTTTCATAAATAAATAAGCACTATTATTATTGTTAGCACTCTTGTCTTTATTTCTTTATGTTTCCTTACCTCATCTGGAACGTTTATTTTAAACGACTTTATGGCGGTGTCTTCCTTCCCGGGGTCTGAGGGTCCCCACCAGGTGTCGTCGAGTTTGGGCAGGGGAGGCACTTCAAAAAGTGGTTTCACCACGTTTAAATACACCACCCCCGATAAAATTGCCGCAGTAACGGCGATTACTACACCTTTGCCCATCGTATCGGCTGTTGGCTCTGGAGACTAAATGCGGGAAGATGTCAAATATTTCAGGGCGTCCAAATTTTATCAGTAAATTGTTTCAATTTCCCCCCGACCTTCGTCTGTAAGCGATTAATATCTTAGTGTCGAAAATATAAATAGTATTAATAAGCAGTTGCAGTCGATTCTGATAAGGCCAACAACGTTTACTGTGTAGTAGAAATATTATGACATGATACGAGTACCTCTAGTATTTTAACGTTGTCATCGTTATTTTCAGCATATCAGTAGACAGCACTACATAAAATACACTTTCATGTAACAGTGTAATTTTAGGAATACACTTATATAATATATTGTTTTATAATAAGTAATGTTTAATGCACCGACATGTACAATGGTTCTCAAAACTATTCGTACCTTTGGCGATAACACATGGCGCTTTCTAATATTCTATACTTTGCAAATTCTGCATTATAGTGTACACTGGTTGCTACTTCCACAGCTACGCAGTCAACTTATTGGGCAATACCATCTACCGACATGTGCTTAGAATTAGTCTCTGATTGGCTGGGAATCCCCATAAATACGTAGTTAGACTAGTTTCCCATAATATGTAGGTAAAAAGCTGTCAACATGGGGCGTAAAAAGTGCGAAACTACAGTAAAGGAACAAGAACCAGTATTTCAGTGGCATATGGATGGAAAGTTATGTAGTGAAGTTAAGTCAACTATACAGTATACTATTAAAAAAATACAAAGAGAAGGGGCAGCAATAAATTTCAAATACAAGACGGAGGAAGGCGGGGGATTTTAACAGAACGTGAAGAACGACACTTAATAAATGAGGTTAAGAAACAGCCCTTTATTTCCGCTCCTCAATTAGCCAAAAATGTATTAGAACGCTTCAATAGAACTAACACTAACGTAGTTTTCCACAAAACACTATACACTATACTTGACGTGCGTTTCGCCAACAAAGTTGGCATCATCTGGAGATGATTAAACCTTACTCGGTTTTAACCATCTCATGTATCATCTAGTATTTTGGTGTTTTGTGGAAAACTACGTTAGTGTCATCTTCACACCAAAGGTTCCTACCTACTCCAGTATTGAAAAATTAAAAAATAATAAAACTGCTAGTGCCGAAACGTGCAGTAGAGTATTGAGAAGAAACGAATTGCACGGCAGGGTAGCACGAGAGAAGCCATTTATTAACAAAATTAATAGACGAAAGAATTTGCAAAAAAATATATTAATATGGACCATGAATTTTGGAGAAAACTTATTTTTATGGGATGAAAGTAAGTTCAATTGTTTCGGCTCTGTGATGGTCAGGGGATGCTCGAGTAGCAGTGGTGTTGGTAATTTAGTAGTTATCAAGGGAATCATCATAACGGCGTATATTGTAAGACAGTGGCTGTTGTACAATGTACCTCATCGGCTCAACTTTACCACTTGAGTTATAAAGATTCTCTAAGCCAGTAATCAATGAACACCTTCATTTAATCACATTTAATCACCTTAATTAAAACAGATAACTAAATAAATAATTACAAAAAATGTTTAGGAATCATTATTTATTTTACTTTAAAAATGATTAATAAAATAATTAATAAATAACTAAAACCGATTGTTTTTAAAGGATGTTTTAATAATCATCAATTCTATCTGATGGCAATTGTTCTTTCTAGTTTTCTTAAATCACTTTTCTATTTTCAGAAAACATCAAGAGCTCTATCACTACTTAAAGAAACTACCTCGACTACATTTGTTCTAACATAAACATGTAAAATTCAGTTTTCTGTAACTGTTTAATGTTTAATGTGGATTTGATAGGAGCCAGTTATAATATTTGTCGCTAATTATATATAATAATAGGTAGTAAGTATACCGACTAAGCGTGTTATCAACACCGTGCATCGATATCTGCATTTTGGAGAAAGTTGTTATAACATAGAAAAACAAAAAATCGTATCTTCTTAACTATTAAAGCAACAGAGATAGTGTATTCCCAAACCGTAACAATCAACACTTTTTCGAATAGTCACGGCTTGTATTTAATCGATTTCACTGTTCTTTTTTACAACAAAGTGACAAATCCAACTGCAGATAAATTACTGAAGTGGAAATATGAATACTTCCGCGTCATTTTGCGATGAAAGTACCTATAGTTTATTTCATCGCTATTTGGCAAATAAAAAATCCCAAACGGTTCTTATTCCATACTGTGGCTTGTTTTTATAGCTAGGCTCAGGTAGACTGTTCCGTTTCTCGGCAAGATAAGAGAGTTTTTTATTTGGCAACCAGCGATGAAATGAATAGTACAATGCCAATTCAAAAAATGTAGTTATGATCATTAGTACATTTCAATATATTTACATACACGTTAATTTATTAGGACTGCGTTTCATATGATAGTTACACAAGATTACCATTATGATAAACAATTTCAGTTCTATAATCATTATATACAGAGTTCATATTAAATGGACCTATGTATATTATGAATAAAATATGGACCGAATAAAAATAATTTAAATATTTTTTTACCGCTGAGAAAGAATGTAATGAAATACTTTCGAAATGTTCCCCTGATATATAGGGCAATACTTAATTAACTGATTATGCTCTCTAGTGATACATAAGAGCATAATTATTAACTCTAAAATTAATAATTTTCAAATAATTATTAATCATTATTACCTATATTTTAAGAGTGCGTGTCTCATTATTTTTTTAACAATGGTACATGTCTTTCAGATATGTGTTGGAATATGAAAGTGCTTAAATAAAGGCAAAATTATGTTTTTTAATCGAGTTAAGCTTAATTTATAAAAAAAAATGTTTGCAATATCTTCTTAGATATTTTCAAATTATTTCAATTGATAAATTTCAAATTTATCAGTGGAAACCAATGGTTTCTCAATTTGCCTCCTTATTATAATTGCTCATGAGGGTTACCGGATGTTTACGATTACGTTTGATTAGAGTATGTAATAACACGTAGTAACCTCGATGGCATATATCAACAATAACCGTTATATAACATTTATTGATACTGTGCTTATCGCGAAAAATGAACTAGAAAACTACATAGACGTGACGTGTGTTCCAAATATTCTTAAGGTTATGTTATGATATTGACGTTTCAGAAAACGAATCCCAAAAAAATAAATACAATGATGAAAGCAAGAAACAAATATTTGTTCGGATAAATTATTTTCAACACAACGTTTTTAAACACAACGAACATGGCAAAGTAAGTATTCTTTCATAATTGTAAATGTTTCCTGTTCTGGCATGATCTGTCTTAAAGGGAAACTATGATAGTCTTTGTGTATGATACACAAATGGTCCAGAAGGAGGAGGACGACCCCGCTTCCGCTATATTATATTTCCATCCGACCTGGGTATCCGATCAACAGAAAGCAGCGCTTTGCGGGCAGATCATTGGGACCATGCAATGTGTTAAAAGTATATTCACGAAGCCTAAAATAGTATCTCTCCAGAGCGGAAAGTTCTTTGTTATAGAAAATGGACGATATCTGTTGGTAAAGCGTTATTGTTGATCTGAGTTCATTGAAGTTTAAGTCAAATAAGCATTTTTGTAGGCCGTGGGAACAGACAGGAATATAACAGACTGGCTGCTTAAATACAGGGCAACGACTCTGTATTCCATAATTAACTTTTTTCACAAAGACTTTGAATCCCTTGCGAATATTTATAAAGGCGAAAGTCTCTCTGCCAAATTATATCATATATTTGAGACATATTTAAAAATGATAGTTTTTGGGGGCAATATATTCTCACACATACCGAGCCTTGCTTTGCCAAAGGTAAAGGGTACTTATATGTATACATATTAGGCAGCAGTAAAATTGTTGAAATTTGTAGAGCGCCAGTAATGTTTTTATAGAAGCTATACACATTCTTCAGTGTTGCCAAGAATTCAGTAACGTCCTTGGGGGTACTATACTGTATCACAATAAGTAAGTATCAGTTCTGTCGGGCGTATAACAGTATTGAAGAACTTTTGTTTTGAAGGATTGTTGCTACGCAACTCAGTGCCCAAATAACAAAACGTCTCGTGTTAACGGACCCGTATAGAATAAAATGCCCTGCAGAATTGGCAGAGGTGACATTTGACCTACCATTAGGCGTTCAGTTGCTACAGGTTTATATTTCGAACAAAGAATATTGCAACTTACTTGAAGCATCCGAGAAAAGTAGAAATATATGCCACTATTTGAATAATAAAGGAATCAAAAAGGTATTGAGACATTTTTTTTATTTTATTATGAGGCTTAAGTGGCTAACAATCTACAGTTATTAAAATACATGACATATTTTTTATTTCTTGGTTTTTGTTTATTTTTGTCTTAGTAGTTGGTAGACTCGTCATGAAAATTAATGATTTTTTTGTATACTTACCTTGGATCATAGATTGCAAAAAGGGGTTGATGTTCTCTCATAGTTTTTGAATTATTTGGTAACATAGTTCTGTCTTCAAAATCAGGCCATTTTTAATACATGATTGTCTTTCATGTATTACTAGTAATCTTAAAATCTATTTCAATAAAGTATAAGTCGATGTATTATAGAAATTCTTAACGATTTCAATAATACAATTTTAAAACAAAAACATTCGATAGAGGCATTCGTGACAATTCTATTAAAGGGCATAGGGAATTTTCAAATGTTAGTAATTTATATTGGTACCTACTGTTAAACATCAACTATTCAGTTTAAAAATATTTTAAATTGTTAACCATCACGGTTGATAATTATGAATAATAGTATTTCTTCTTTATGATAGTAATAAACTAATAACATGATATAAAAAAACAGAATATACTTTGTGCTTTATGAAATTATGACCAGTGAACGTCAAACGAACAGAATAAAGTGATACCAATGTATAAATACCAAAATACCCTATATTTTAATAGCATGGTGGGCACAATGCTATTAAAAAGGATGCTATTAAGGATATAATGAATTCAACTGAATGTTTTTTGTTTTTGTGCCCTCTGAACATAATTATCAGAAATTGATGACTACTTTTATAAGAAAGGATGCATTTTAGAAATGGAAAAGCATAACTTTTTTATAATTTTGATACAAAAATATGCTACTATACAATGAATCTTTAATTTTCGCGATGTTGTCATCTAGAATTATTGGTTGATAGTACCTAAAGATATTTTCGCTTGTTCAATTATATAAATATCGTAATTGCATTAAAATGACGAGTTCATATATATTTTGCAGAATTTTATTAAAAATTCACAACCAGTCCAGGATACCCCCATCATATCTGCCATGAAAAGAGACCAATCGTTGATATTCACAGCAGTACCGGAAGAGGGTACAGACCATTCTTTACTGTCGACAGAACCACCCTTTATACCAGCGGCAAAAAAAATTCGTCCAAAATTTCTCAACTTAAAAAGTCTAAGCACGGATTCACACACGGAAGTTAAGCCTGTTAAGCCAGCCCCTAGTACGCCTTACTGTGGTCAGACTAGCGTTTGTTCTACTCCGATGACGGAGCTCAAAAAATTCGTCCACCAGAATCCCTTGTCGATTTGTTTAAGTAACGGTACCACCAGTGAGCTTACTGAAAAAGTGGAGGAATTGAGAGATGAAGTGAGAGACTTTGAGAAGTTTTCCTCAAGCGATAACTATGAAATTGCTCTAAAGAAAACCGTGCCATACTTGAATGTAACCTCAAAGCTGTATGACTATAGGAAACATTCCAGTCTGGTTAACCTCAATGAGATTGCTAACAGTATTTCAAAGGACCCGTCGCAGTATTTTAGTATTAAGAGTAATGTTTTGGTTAATATTTCGCCGAAAAAGGAAAGAAAACAGAAAGCCTTCAAAACGATTACTGATCCAACGTTCCCTGTATTCAAGCAGGATGGAACCATCGTGTCCTATCCTTATTATAATGATTTTATCAAGCATAACCTCGAAATAGTCCAATCTGAAGTTAAGAAAATTAACGGGAAAGAAACGGACGTCAAAAATAATATAGTAAAAAAAATCCCAAAGCCAAATATGAATAATCTTGATGTTGTTTCTGAAAATCCCGAGACTGACATATCAGGTAAGCCTTCCAAAGTGCCAATTACCAATAAGGAGCATCGAAAGTCCCTGACGCTCCCTTTAAAATCATTGAATACCGACTCGGTACAGACCCCTGTGGAATCTTTAGTGAATCGTCGCTATTCCTCCGGGGTTCAACTGACGCCCCTAATCTCGAAGTTGAGCATGTTGGCCTTTGAAGAGCGCTCCAGCGGTTTTTGCAGCAGAGACGTCACGCCTTGTGATTACAGGGGTCTCACTCCGACTCAGCAGAACTATTTTCCGTATAGTAAGTTTCGGACGACGAAAGAGATTCGAATGAACAAGAAAGAAGATGACGTTACGTTGCAGAAGTGCGTCTTGTTTGTGTGCGGACAACAGGACGTCGTCTTGGCGATGCTACTTAAGGAGGAATGCGGAGAGGAGCCGACTGCCGTTAAAAAGTTGGTCAGTTTTAACTTGACTTGCGCCTTACAGACTAATAATCCTGTGTATTATTTCAGTGGGAAATTTGCACTGAACACTTGGGTAAATTAGAGAAGCAGTTAAACTATTGCATGGAATCTCAGTCGGGGGCTAACCCACACGAAAGCGAGCCGTACAGTTACTTGTGCTTGGATCCTGATTGGGATACTGTGAAGAGAGGGGGGCCGTGGGAAACGGGTGATTTGGGTGTATTGAACTACTTGCATCGGGATTTCAACGATGTGAATAATTTGGTGGAGATCCTAATCAGGTTAATTTTCATTTTCATGACATTTTATTGTTTTGGTAGGTATCTCAATATTAGTTGCTTCAGCAAAATCGTTTTGGGAAAATGCCAGAATATATGAAAAACTGCTGTTGAGAACTGGGACAAAGATTTATTCACACAAAGAAAAAAATGGTGTACAGGTTTAGAAACAGTAATTTTGCTAGATTCATAACATAGGATAATAATATAATCGGTATATATAATATAATAACTCGGTTCTTTATTTCGATAATTATGGACTAAAAGGGATCAAACATGATCACTTTAATTTGTGGCCATAAAATAGGCTTATAGTTTTTTCGAGTATATGTTTTTCAAGTGTCCAGGGTTATCAATGAAAAAAAAAAACCTTTATTGACTATTTCCTTTATTATATACTCGATATTTAATAATGAACTTTAAAAAATTAATAATTAAAAAATTTGCTATAGTTACTTGTAAAATACTGATTTGGCAACAGCGATCAAGACTCGAAGCGCCGACGCCGAGGTTTGGATCGAGACGATCAAGTTTTAATTTAGTAAAATGCCAGAACTTCTGAGATTCTGATTTTAAATATACTTCTGTGAATTCCTGGTATTTAGATTTTGATGACAGGTACAATTTCTTAGGTAAGCTCCGTCGGTCAAGAAAGGGTTCGTCACATATGAAAGAAATGTTTTTTCTAAGCAGCCTTTATTACTGTCATTTCACAATCGGCTCTATAACCATCCACAATTATTAATCTTCTAGTAAAAATAATACCTTTAGTTTGTATACACCCTGAAAAAGGTAATTATTATTAGCAATTATCAAGTGAATCCACTAAATAATCACTAAAAATAAATTATCTTTTAGAGGGTGGATACAAACTAAGGGAATTATCTCGTGAAAATCGCGTGTTCATTTTTGGTTGTAGGTTATGAAAAAATTATGCTCCTTTCTAGTTTTTCAGATATTTCATCTTATAATATTAGCAAGAGTTATACGTTTTTACCTCTCATATTAAAAATTGTCTTGCACCAATATCTGATATGATTTATGTTCTAAGTACATAAATTAGCTTTCGATTGATCATATCCCTTACTTTAAAACATGCATTCATTATTTTCCTTTGCTTAACATACCAGTAGAGGTCATTTGAAACTAGAAGTACACGGGCGACACGATTCTGACACGCCGCGCAAAATTTCAGAGTTTACTGAACTAAAATAAAAACCAGACTAGTTTTCCACTAACTAGATGATTAAAACTGGTTGGCGGAATGCGAGAAGACATCTGGAAATGTGGCTAATGCAAATTGTACAGTAGTCTTTACTACTGTACAATAGTAGTAAATAGTCTTTAATAGTAGTAATGTAGTCTTTAATACTGACCCTTTGGTCTTCTGGATATGTACAAAATAACACTAATCGAATAAGCATCAAACATTAACATCACAGAATTTATGAATACAATAACCGATGGTAATGATTGATCGCCAAATATAATTAGAAATTAAAACGCAGTTCTGCACAGTACATCATAGTACCATTTCAAATCTGATTATTTGAAGCAGTGTAAAATTTAACTTGGGGCATTTTGGTATTTATATGTTGGTATCACTTATGTTCATCAAATGTTCGCTAGGCATTAAATATTGATGTTTTACATTACTTTTTTTTATTACCCTATTACAATTTAAAATTGGGCAAATTGAATGTTGGCGGTGAACAGGGGGGTACCAATATGAAATACTAATATAAAAAATTTCCTGTGATGTATTTGTCGCCATTTATTTCAGGGCATTTTTATGTTTTAAAGCATTACATTACATTTACATTAATGAGGTCTTTAAGGTACTAGAGATTATATTATTTTCAAAATTTATAGACTATAAATATCCTCATTGTTT
Source organism: Rosalia funebris (assembly GCA_037954035.1). Lineage (NCBI taxonomy): Eukaryota > Metazoa > Arthropoda > Insecta > Coleoptera > Cerambycidae > Rosalia > Rosalia funebris. Next base: position 43,254,258 of record JAZFAV010000015.1, read on the forward strand.
TTTAAATTGTTTTAAAGAGTATTAATAACACAGAAAGGGACAGAGATTTTTTAATATTGACATGAAACTGTCCCGGGCATATATGTATATTTCGTAAAACAAATTTAATTTTCTTTGTATAAATATCCTCAAGCCTAAAACTCATGAATTACTGCTACTGGACTATTTCTACATTGTTCAAGTTTAGATCAGTAAGGAAATTCAGTTTGACCTGAAAAAAAATCAGTTTGATTAAATATTTTGATCAACCAATTTTGATAAATAGAATTTTACTCAATATATAAGCTTTAATTTTTTTTACAAAAATATAAACTTTTTCTTATTTACCAAAAATGACAATTAGTCTAGTAACTACTCGTCACAAGCTAATAAAAGTCGCTGTCATATTCACCAGCAGTATAACACAATGAAGTTACTTGTCCTCAAAATAGTGACCTTCTTGCTAGGCCTGCTCTTTATCGCATGCTGTACTTTTGACTTTGTGTCCACCACCAAACTAATACTAGACAGGGAGGAAGTCTCAAGACCCCTTCAAATCAATATGGCCTACCAGATGCTGTTCCTCATATCATGCCTGCCGTTCATGATTGGAGTGATCTTTGAGTCCAAGGAACCTATTACGTTCTTTCTCGTCGTCGCCCCCTACTCGATCGTCCTCAGTTTCATCTGGTTGATGTTGGTGATACTCGAGATAGTTCAGGGGTTCTCAAACAAGCCCCACATCATAGTATTCTTATCTCTGAGGATATTTTTAACGAGTGTATGTGTGATTTTTACCAGCATGTTTTTGTACACCATTATTAAAATCAGGCGGCAAGAGGAGGAAAATGAGGAAGGAATTTCTTATTATAGTGCCTTGAACTACGCATATCAAAGATTTGGTAAAGTGACTATTTTCTTTTTTTTTTTTTTAATTTCCTCGGTATTCCCTAATCCTTTCTTCAAATATTTGAACTTAATTTTCTATACAAGACATTTTTGTTGCTCTTTTCAGAGGTGCAGATGCTGTAATATATGGCTATCACTGTGGTCCATCCGAAGTATTTTATCATGAGTCTGCGAATACCAACTCCGGTTTACCTCCACCAGCAGACCCCATGGGGCTAGTGCAATTGAAAGCTAAAAGACGGTTAGAGAGAGATCATGCTATAATACTGCTTTAGTTGTACAGTATTAGAAGATACACCTTGTTTTTGTTTCTCTTTAAGAAAATATAAATTTTAATCGAACAATACATTGAGTTTACAAATTTTTTAAACATAAACCGGACATAGATCTCTTGATTGACAAAGGCGCGTGCAATATTCATAACAAAAACAGGGCTGTAGTTTTAACCAATTAATGTTATATCTTAATGTTTTTATGTTGTGATATATCCATTCCATTTAGATTAGAATAGACAAATGTGTTGTGCCAAAATTTCGTTTTATGAAGATAAAACATTTTACAGTAATATTTACATGTTATTTATTGTGATTTTAATTGTTAGATCTCATTCCGTTCCATAGAGGTTTTTCATTAATTAGAAACATAAGTTTTTCACTTTTTGTTTGTAACGGTTATTATGAATATAATAAAACTTTTAAGTAGATTTTAATGAAAGCCTATTTATTTTAAACATTTTATTAACAACCTTCTAACATTTTAAATATATTTGAGAACTAAATTTGATCTATAAGCTTAAAATTTTGATGCTGTGGTTCCGGTAATACATTAAAATACTTCTTGTAAAATTCAGTACCTTTTCTGTGGGCATAACATCTTTGTACCCACGTATGATCCCAATATAAATCAACCTTCTCACACGTAACACAAACTTTACCAGGAATTATAGCAAAAAGGGTACCATTACGTCCAAGACCGACCTATGAAAAAAAATGATTTAAAAGAAATTACATGGAACTAAGGAACATTACATTTAATCCAGGATGAAATCGTAGATTTCGTTGCACGACAAGTATATGTCCTGCATGAACGGTGTGACCGTCCTGAACTCTCCATCCCCTGTGCTTTGGTCTCACTTTTGGGCTTGTATTCTTAGTACTACCGCTAGTTTTCTTACTGGCAAACCTCGCTCCATCTACGATAATAATTTTGTCACAAAGAAGTGGCGAAGTTATTTACAACTTACTTAATAAGATTTGTGTTGGATTAAGGAAATAATTTCTCAAAATATTTATACTTGAACTCATTTTCTACACTAATCGTACACAGTCTAACCTCAAAACTATAATCACAGAATATCTAATACGGTTATACACTAACATATAGGTCTTCAATTTGTAGGAGCAGTTTTACCACCAAGCAATTTTTAATCATTGCTGACGTCAAGCCCTAACCGGATCGAAAATCAGTATTGCCAAATATGCAAAATTGATATTCTATTCAGTTAATAGCTTATTGCAGAATGGAGTATGAAAGTGGTCGTACGAATCAAAATAACATTGTTTAATCGGAATTATTTAACTTTAATTTTTTAAGTTAAATTGGTCTTGTTACAAGGAGAATTGTGTTTTTGGGATAACAAATTTACTTCCTACATTTCCTAAAACAGCGAGAATAATTGTACTAATGATTTATTTTTAATTTTTCTACCAATCCAATCTCGAGTTTTATGTCAACTGAATATCGAATAATAGAATCCGTTAATTTGTTGGGGGTCTCAGTGTGATGTAAAATAGCTATGAATTTTTCTATTTACCAGTGTTGAAAATATAAAAACTGTCAATAATTTGCGACCATAAATTTAAAATAAAGAGCATTAAAACTTCATTAATTTGTTCGTTAACTAACATCTCATATAGAGACGTAGCCACAAGGATGTAAAATATAATTATAAAATGGGTATGTAGGTCACCTAATGATGTTCTCAGATAATCTTCTGTTAATTTGAGCCGAGGTGATATGTAAAATAAAGATCACCTTTTATTACCGAATTATTTATATTGGCTACAATTTTTCACTGTGAACTGTGAAGAAATTTTTATTTTTAACGTTGGTAATTCGTTGTTACGACATTTTGACGTGTTTATTAAATCTGTGGTTAGAAAACAATCATAGAATTTATTTAATACGTTTCCTGTGTTTGGAAGTAGTTTTTAATTGTTATATTTAATTTTTATTAAAACAACATCATCATGGATGTTATGTAAGTAAAGATCTGTTATTTATCATTATCGATAAATTGCAGTTATTTTACGTTAAAATATTTCAGATCAAAAAAGGAATCGAGAAAAATGGAAATCGTGACCAACACCTCAGACAGTAGCGGGAGCAAGAAAAAACACAAAAAAGAACACAAACATAAACATAAAAAACATGCTTCGGATAAAAATGAAAAAGAGAAAACTAAAAAACATAAAAAGCATAGGAAGCATAAACACAAGGAGAGAGAAGTATCTGTAGATAGGCAATCATTAAAAAGTGATAAAAATGAACGATACACTCCTGATAAGTCTCCTAAAGTAAAATCCGTTGAAAATGAAAATAATGTAACTAATGGCAAGTCTCTATCTGGCTCTGTAGAAAACCTTGATGTTTTAGAGGAGACTATAAATACAGATGCTGATACTGTCGTTAATTTTGTATCAGCAGGTCTAGATCCTAAAATCCAGTCTTTAGAAGTAATTTCATCTGAAAGTGAAGATGTGCCTGAAGTAGATTGCGATAGTGTAGATATAGATGTAAGTGTTATAGAAGCAGATATGGACTTAGAAGAACTTATGAAACAAAAAGAACTATTACAAGCACAACTTGCCAAAGCAGAGAAAGAAGGCCTTATAACCCCATCAGAAGAAGTACCTAATAATGAAAGACTGCCAGATGAAGTTATTCTTTTAGATGATTCTGACGATGCCGAATCTAGTGTAATACCTGTTGAGAAGAGGAAACGATCCGTAAGTCGAGACCGTAAAATAGTCATTAGAGACAGAGTAAGGGAAGACCTGAAGAGAAGGCGGACAGATAGTCGTGAAAGGTCATATAGAGAACATGAACGAGATAGACATAATCGTGAGCTAGAAAGACAGAGGGATAGGGAAAGAAACCATAGACGTTCTGTAGATCGAAGATCTCGAGAGAGGTCAAATTCTCATATAAACGACAGAAACTTTGACAGATCGAGGCATAGATCAAGAGATAGAAGGAGCTTGTCACGTGAAAGGCGATATGGTGGATCTCGAGACATGAGAAGGAGTTATGACGATAGAGACCGGTATCGCTCTGGAAGAGATAGATCTAGAGATAGAAGAGATAAGGGCAGTTCTAGACATAAACTAGAGAAACAAGACAAATTTAAGGATTCTCTAAGCGAGGGGCAACAGAAGGCCAAACAAAGCAGCGACAGCAGTGACGTTGAGGTTGATCTTGATCTGAACGAGGATGAAGAAGATGAGGAGGTAATCATTGAGAGGCGCAGGAAACAGAGGGAAGAGTTATTAAAGGTAAATTTAATCTTGGGAAGCCTGTCATCTTTTAATAATCATGGTTTTTATTACAGAGATTAGGGGCGAATGTACAAAGTGAAGACTCCAACACAAACATATCAGTCCCGACTTCGCCTAAGGAGGTCTCAGAACCACAAAAAATTGAGGAACCAATTCTTGTGGAGGAAGAAGAAAAGGAGGAGCCGGAAACGAAAACAAACGAAGAAGAAAAGGGCAATGAAGAATCTCTGACACCCCCGTTGTTGCCTAGCATGAAGGTGGTAGCCGAACAAACGGATACAAAAACGGATATAGATAGAAAAAATGACAAATCTAAAAAGTCAGAGTGGGATATGTTCGCAGAACAAGACATATTTAAGGCTAATACGAATGTAAGTTTTTTCCAATCATTAATCTATATAAATATATTTTTTAAGTGTTCTTCATAAGGATTTGAGAGATTCCAAACAAAAAAAAAATGAGTTTAGGCCAAGTGAAGTATTGCAATATTGAGTTTATGATAAATTTATTTTGAACAAAGAAAACTATGCTATTTGAAATGTATTTTTACATGAATTTAGAGAAATATTACAAAAAAACATTGGAGAATTATGTCTGATGTCAGTCTTGATATATTTACATGTACCATTAAGAAAGAAAATAATGAAACACTTTCTGTATGTTCCTTTGAAATATATGTTATAATTCATTCATTTTGGAGTTAATTATGCCCTCGGTTAATAGAAGACATAAGCAGAAGATTTTGTGACCACAAAGATAATTAACTCAAATTAAAAATAAAATTAATTCATTATTACTTGTATTTTAGGGAAACGTATTCAATGTCTTAATTTGCACAATAATGAAATAATGAAGACTTTTTTCTTGTTCTATGTATCAACAGATTTTTTTTCGTAATTTTCATTATAGATTTAAAAAAAAATTTCACATTCCAGATGGTAGAATCATAATTATTCCTCGTGTCTCATTACTTTCATTCTCAATGGTACATGCATTTGGTTCCAAAGAATAGAATTTAAATAACACCCGTCTAAAAAACAACAAATAATATTGATTATATATTATTAACTCTTGCACTATATGTCTTAATAGAATAATGAGAACGTCTTCCTTGTTTTAAGTGTCGACTATTTTTTTCGTAATTTTCATTATTTCAAATTTTAAAGAAATGTACACATTCCATATGGTAAAATAAGAATTATTCTTCATGTCTCATTACTTCCATGTATTTGGGTTCTATAGAATAGGATTTAAGGTAGTTTCTCCGGAAACCCACTTTTCTATAGAATTTCATAAAGTTTCGGGTACACATAAAGAATAAGCTTCCCGAAGGAAGTTTATTCTTTATGTGTACCCGTCAGTGGCGGTGCGTGATCCTAAGATTGGGGGTGCACCATACATAAAAATAATGATAATCATAAGAATAATAAGAATATCCCTAATATAAGATAAATATTTATATGTTATATTTAATATGAGATAAATATTTATCTCATATTAAGGATATTCTTATTAACTTTATTAATTTGAAAACTTACCTAATTTTCTTTGTAAATGAGCTCATTTCTGCGATTTTTACACTGCAAATTTTTCAATTACTTTGTTGTTAAAATTTTCGATATTTGTAATAAAGTCTTTTTCGATGGAGAGCATAGCCAAAGCCGACAGTCTTTCCTGGCACATGGTGTTGCGCAAAAATGTCTTTATTCGTCTTAAAGTCGAGAAACACCTTTTGGCTTCTGCTGACGAAACAGGTATTGTAATGATGATTTTCAATAATTTAGCACTTTCTTCAAAAGTTGGCTCTAGCTTATTGGAATTAATAAATGTATTTAGTAATAGAGCTCCGCTTAAATTTCTAAACTCAATTCTTTGATAAATTAAGGACAACTCGGTACGTAATTTATTTATGTCCAAAAACGGGTAAGATTCGACTGTTCGTTTTAAGTAATTTTCGGAAAAATTTTTAACATATTCCGAAAATTTTTCTGGGAGAAGTAAATTGGATGCTACCAAGTGTCCAGTAAAATTAAATCTCTCCTTAGCTTGACATATTATAATGTCACACACTTCCTTTAGTTCTCTATTTTTGTCTTTCGTAGAAGTGTCTACTCGTCTCCTTTTTATTGGTTGTATTTTATTTGGTTCATCTTCAGTGCTTGTGGCGGTTTCGGTGCTATTTCGTATTGCAGAAATTTCTCTAATAAAACCATCTATAGATGTTTTTACATAAACTGGATCAGTTTCTCTTTTTTGTAACTGATTATACAGAATGTTGACATGTGGCATAATTTTGTGAAAATTACCTAACCAAAATAGAAAATTGTTATCCCTTAAAGTTCTTTTCAGTCCACTGGCTTTATCAATAGTAGGTGGATGTTGTATGTGACTTTTTTTCATCTCAATCAATTCTACACATTCCAGAAATTCTTCTTTGTTTTCAAACACAGTATTTACTATTCTAGAATTGAAATTCCATCTTGTAGGTGCTGATCGGAGTAATCGAGTTCCTACTACTTCATCAAGAACTGCGGTACATTGTGCGGAATTAGAGAAAAATGAGCAAAACCCTCCCAAATTTGCAGAGAATACTCGTACGTTCCGATTAGCAGAAGCCGCATTTGCCATAATTAAATTTAATTGATGCACATAACAATGCACATATTGGGCAGTTGGATAACTCATCTTAATCCTGGCTTGAACTCCATTCGATGATCCACTCATAACGGCAGCTCCGTCATATGTTTGAGCAATCAATTTATGTGGGTCATTTTTAACATGGTAGTCTAGTTCACTTTTTAAACACTCCGCCAATGACTCTGCGTCATGTCCTACTGGTTTTAAAAAACTCCAGAATCTTTCTACAGGCTTTTCACCCACCATGTAACGATATACTAAAGCCAACTGAAAAATTGTAGAAACGTCTGTAGTTTCGTCTGCTATTAAAGCAACAAAAGTGGATTTTTTAATTTCAATGGTTATTTCATCGTGACAAACTTCAAGCATGCACTGAAGTAGCTCGTTTTGTATAGTATTAGAAGTTCCTTTAAAAGCCGCCGCGTTTTGTAAATGATACTTCATAGCCTCGCCTAATTCGGCACTGAAATCAATCAACCCACGAAAAATGCCTCGATTGGATGATGTTTCCGATTCATCGTGTCCTCTTAGGGCCAGTTCAAATTTTCCACAAAAACGAATACAGTTAATAATAATGTTTAAAACATACCTGTTTTTTGAAACCGCTTCATTGTGTGCTGCCACTGCTCGTCGATGAGCAGAATCGAGCATTGTCGCAATATTTGCAGTGCCTAGCATGGCTAAATTCAAAACATTATTCATGTGTCCAGCAGAATTTGCATGTTTTTTTATTTTCTCGTTTATGTGATTTAAATCCGTTACTCCAGTTTTGGTCCAAGGTGTTTCCCCGCCAAACAAAACACACGGAAAACAAAACACTGCGTTCAATACATCGCATCCACGTAACCACAAATGTTTTTTAAATAAGTCACTATTAAATGTTCTTACAAATTGTTTATTTTTTCCTTTCACGGCTAATTTTAAATTAATTTGTGGAGTGGCCCTACCTAGAGTTTTAATTTGCACTTTTTCCTCCAAACTCAAGCTAGAGAATGGAGTTTTTAATAAGTTTTGAATAGAATTCATTATTCCAAACTAGATTCTAACCGAAAACCCGAGTTTATATTCATAAAACGTAAGCGATAAGACAGCTTACGAGACAAGCGATGTACGAAAACAATTCACAAACTAACCGATTCTAACCTCTCTCAATTTCGTGCGCTCTTAAACTCTGCACATAATATCTATAGAATTCGCCCGCTACTTTTCCTAATTGTGGAGGGGCAAGCAGTAACAATACGCGTTCGCTTTTTCATATTGCACGGAAGCACGATCGCCGATCGTGCTTCCGGCCGATTTACGATCCACAGGCGTAAATCGGCCATATAATTTAGATGGTATTAACGCTAGTGATGCGGAAAGGCGATAAATTAAGAATGCATCCATTAATTACTAAATAAAATTATTAATGCCAAATTGTCGGTAGTGCGCGCGCACCAGGGCACCTTATAGCCCACCGCCACTGTACCCGTGTATGCTTAAATGAAAAAATTTTGCCCACACAATAAAGGAGATATTCACCATCAAAGTTGGAACTTTTTGCATGTATCGATAGGGTTACAGTCCTAGTATGGTACGGTGTAGTGGTCAGTGACCTTAAGATACAAAACAATGTATAGTGTCTAATTTGAAAGTAGTCTGTGTTTACACCAAGGTAGTAATAGTAAAAGGTGGACTCATTTTGGCCCTTCTATATTGTGAAGGATTCAAACACCCTAACACTTGATATACATTAGTATTTAGTTTGAAAGCTATACTGCCCACATTTAAATTGAACAATATTGTTATTCGATACTTACAAAGGTCATTGTGCTGCACCGACAACTTCTGTCATTTCGATAAACTGTTACAAGGTTGTACATTTTCTTTCAGTCTCCCAGTACTATAATTACAAAAGGTTCTGGGGCCGAAAACCCGGCTCTGACGGACAATTGGGACGATGCCGAGGGATACTATAGGGTTAGGATCGGCGAAATTTTAGATTCTAGGTATATGGTCTACGGTTACACGGGCCAGGGTGTTTTCAGTAATGTTATTCGCGCTAGGGACCAGGCGAGAGGGAGTCAAGACGTTGCCGTTAAAATAATAAGAAACAATGAAATCATGTAAGTAAGAAATGAATAGGTTTAGGGTTCGAGTTGTAATAATCCGTAAATATCTGTGCTTCAGGCATAAAACGGGGCTGAAAGAGCTGGAGATTCTCAAGAAACTTAACGACGCAGACCCAGAGGATAAGCTTCATTGTCTGAGGCTGATCAGGCATTTTTTCCACAAACAGCATTTGTGCATGGTCTTCGAGCCTCTCGCGATGAACTTGAGGGAGGTCCTCAAGAAATACGGCAAAGACGTTGGGCTGCACGTCAAAGCCGTGAGGAGTTACACTCAGCAATTGTTGCTGGCATTAAAATTGTTGAAAAAGACTGGAATATTACACGCAGGTAAGCATTTATATCCAAACGGTCCCGTTGGTAAAAAGCTTTGGTAATCATCTTCGTACATACATCAAAATTATTTTTATCTATGTTTTAGACATAAAGCCTGACAATATCTTAGTGAACGAAAGCAAACTAGTACTGAAACTGTGCGATTTCGGTTCAGCGTCGGTAGTTAACGAGAACGAGATAACGCCTTACCTGGTGTCAAGGTTCTACAGGTCACCCGAGATCATCCTCGGGATACCCTACGATTTCGCCATCGACATGTGGTCGGCGGCGTGTACCATCTACGAATTGTATACGGGGAGGATAATGTTCTCGGGCAAGTCCAACAATCAGATGTTGAAATTCTTCATGGACGTCAAGGGGAAGTTCCCCAATAAGGTTATAAGGAAGGGGGCGTTTAGGGATCAGCACTTTGACGCCAACTGCAACTTTTTATATCACGAAATCGACAAGGTCACTGAGCGGGTAAGTGTCTCTTGTTATCAGCAAGTCTTTCTTTTATTTAACTGTTAGTGTCGATTTAATTTTATCTATTTATTCAAAAATGTGTAATTTTGATTAAAAGTATAATTTAAAGACCTTTACAATTTTTTTTATCGCAATTTTGGAGCATGGGGTGTTACTTCTAGGCAGTGGCGGCTTGTGGTATCCATATTAGGGTAGGCGATAGCGGCGTATGAGCTTCACCGATCCTTAAAAATAGCGCCGCAGGCGAAAATTTTTAAATTTTTCAAGGTCACGCGTTTTCCTGGTACTTCAGAATTTCAATGATTGAATTTCATTTATACAAAAATATAGACTTTCACAAGGATTTTTTGAACTTAATACCTCTTTGTTATTCGTGAATAATAATAGTTATTGTGGGTATAAATAAATTGGAATAAACGAAATATATTTATTGAGTATTATACCTATATTATGTAGAGTTCCGACTATGCGATTTAATACGTTTTAAACAAGAAAAATGTCTTTCAACCGATGTACTTGTTGCTGGAATCGTAGCAATTAAAACAATAAGTTTAAAAACCTCTGGAAATATTTCTCGAAATTCATATTCTACAAAATATATCAACATTGACTCGATATTTAATGTTTCAAATTGATCATCACAATAGCTATATAACCCAATATCCCCAGTAATGTCACGGCTTATTCAATGCGAAGGCGTCTTCGGATCTGCCGAAGAACGCCGATCTACTTCAGGCGGCGATTGCATTCGCCTTCAACTGCTTTATTTAAAGAGTATAATTGGCTGCAGACGTCTGAGCTGCGATTATTTTGCCATTACAACAACGCTGTTTGTCGTCTTACCGACATCTGGTTGACGTGTTAGCTATCGATTTTCAGGCGGTGAGATGGAGAACCTAGCCTGGTCTGGTTGTTCTGTTTAGGAATAAAATGATTTAATTCGGTGTAGCGCGGCGCCGTGCGGACTGAGGTGGTATATATAAAGGGTGTTTACGGCACCAGCGCCGCCGACGGCGATAGATAATTTAATTAGTATAAAATAGTTATTATTAATTATATTAAATATTTCTGTATTATCAGGGACGTTAACAGTTCATTGTAATTGCGCTGTTATGAAAAATGACATAAAATTTTAAAGGTAGGCGGCGCCTACCTTGCCTACCCCGACGAGCCGCCACTGCTCCTAGGTAATATTTCCTTTAAATGCAGGGCCCCAATAGAAAAAATAATTCACGTTTGACAGTTGTCTCTTCAGAGGCACCTCAAACGAAATTCAATATGGCGGCTATGGGCAAGCTTTCTTAGTTGCCTGTTTTCAATTGTTTTTGTACTCAGGGTTATTCTTTTCAGCATGAAAATATTTAAATACATGTCAATGGCAGTTGGTGTATAATTTTTTCCTATTACAAATTTTTTATTTTTATTTTACATATTTTTCATTTCGATTGTACAGTTGTGTAATTGTTTGTTCCTTTTATTTAATTTATTTAATTATGCATAAAAACTGCCATAGAAGAGAAACCATAAAAACAATTATAAGTAGAAGTTATTTATAACAGTTAAATTTTAGTTGTTTATTTAAACAACTCTCCCAATTAGTAAAATAACCCCACTAAAGTTTGAAAGCAAGTGGGAGTATAATGAATTTGTAAAAGTAGAATCTCAGAATTTGATGAAATACAGGGAATGTCAAAACAATTGCACTTATTATATTATTTGCAACACATTTAATTTAAACTACATAGAGGATTTTAAGTTAATAACAATAGTACTTTCTAGTTGTGATGTGTTTTAATTTATATTTTGTTGTACATGACTTACAGCTCATGGAAATTAAAATTGTGTACTTCCTTTATGTGTTTTTGCGAACTTGGCGATATGAATTTATTAAAAGATATATGTATATTGACAAAATTATTCATATGATGCAAAATTACACTTTAAAAAGTAAAAAGAAAACCAGTTTGCCAAAACCTTGTTTCCTGAAAAAAAGAAAAAAAAACATGAAAATGGCGGCCGAAGAAGCAGAACAAAATTATTACTTGGCTTTTCATAGATCTGTTGCTGTTATATACATGTGATCTGTGTTTTAATTTGGTTTAAAGTGATTTTTTGTCAACAGACTTCTTTTGTCGAGATTTATTTTCATATCAAATTTGCAAGATTTTAAACACCCTTTGCAGTCTATTAAAAATAAATCAATATGTTCTAAAAATAGTGACCTCGGGCGCAGATAATATAATATCACACACATTTTCATGGATCTATTCTACTTATAGCACTGTTATCACCTTCAGACCTTTTTAAAACTGTACTTATTATTATTAAGTCCTTTAACTGGGTAACTTGAACATAGGGCTTCGGTAAAAGCACGCCATCTAGTTCTGTTTTGTGCCATGACTTTGGCCTCATTCCATGTCTTTCCTGCCCTTGTTAACTCGTCCATCACTGTTCTTCTCCATGTCTGTACCGGTCTTCCTACTTTTCTAGATCCCTGTGGGTTCCATTCTAGAGCCTGTTTCGCAACACTATTGTTGGGTCTGTGGAGTATGTGCCCCACCCAACCCCATTTTCTGCTTTTAATTTCAGATGCAATTTCCTTCTGCCCTGTTTGATGCAGAAGGAAATTAAAACTGTACTGAGCAACACAATTTTTTTTTGTAGGTGTCTCAGATAAAGCCTAATGTAACCAATATTAAATTATTATTCCAATACCTTTTTTTTCAAGTAATATTTTAGTGATCCTAAACGCATTTATATAAACAATTTTGATGACATACCATAAGTTTTTATAACTATTGTAATGTGTTTATGATAGTACTTTCAAGTTTTAAGTTTTTTCCCAATTTTAATGTTATTTTTGCCCCCATTACCATTTAATTTTACAGTTTTTATCTATCGAAAGCCTTCTTCTGGACGTTTCCACTTAAAATATTTTCCCATGTTCATAAATTGAACTCTGCATAAAAATGATTTGGTCTGAGATTTTTACAAAACAATGCAACGTTGCCTGATTTCCAACAAAACAATTGCTGAGTTCTCAAAAAAAAAAAAACGCCTTAAAAATAGTAGTAAGCTGTGGAATATATATATACTTACAAAATAAAGTTAAGGAACCAAATCAGGTAGCCTAGCAAAATCTTATAAGAGTGTGAAAGTGAAAAACGACCTGAATCTTAAAATGTGCTGAATTGTGCTACATTCCTAAATTTATGTATGATTTATTTAATAAACCATGTTAAAAAGATAATATCAGTCTGGGGAATGTATCTACTTGCAAAAAAAAAATAATAATAACCCTCTAAATCATGTGGCGTGAGAAGGAAAACACTTATAGCGTTATAACCTCAATTGATCTAGGGAAATCTGTGTGATATCGTCTTCTATTTTGTCCTATGCTCTCTTCAAAGAAATAAAACTGTTGCTATTATTACAGAACAATAGACATATCATATATTTACTTGTCTTCTGATTTTTTTATCTGTTCCAAGTTAAAAAATTTGTATTACATTTCTGTCACTGGATACTTAACCTCACTTCTGAATATCATTTGTATGTGATGTGGTTTTCAAATACGAAATAATTTGTTTGGATTAACTAGAAAAAAAAGTATAGAATAGCATTATTATAAAAATTAATTTAAATATTTAAAAACAATATTGATTTTAACAGTAAATTCGTAGTGGTGGGGATTGTTGTCGGCGACAGTTGTAGTTCTCTGCAGGAGGTATTAAATCGCGATTGTTATAATAAATTATGTGTCAAATTAGTTTTAATAAAATATATGGGTTATTTATATGCTTATCGAGATTTAGCTTCAATAATAAAAATGTACCACGGAGAAAGAATGTAATGAGACTATTTCGATATGTCATCTTGAAATATAGACAATAATTGAAAACATTTTTGAGATAATTATGCTGTTGATCTCACAGTGATCACACGTCCTATTGATCAAGAGCCTAATCAACTTTAAAATTAATTAAGCGTTGCAAATATATAACAGAAACCTTTTGAAAGTCTCATTACCTTCTTTCTTGGTGGTACAAGTGTGTAAACGTCCCGTATATTTTGTTAAAAATAAATGAATATATTACAAAACTAGTGCCTCAAAGGCGAACTAAAATAAATGTGTCTTTTTTGTAAACTAATTGGGATTATAATGTGTTTGGTTAGTTTTTTACTCAGCTTAAATTATGCGGCATGCTGAGCCCTTTGGGGTCTTTCGTAATTGTTCATTTCTGTTGCCAGGAGAAAGTAGTAGTAATGTCGGTGGTAAAAGTAACGAGGGACTTGCAGTCCGAACTGGTGGCAGGCCAGGCTTTGCCTCCCGACCAGCTACGAAAGGTCACCCAGCTCAAGGACCTTCTGGAGAAGGCGCTGGCCATCGACCCGGCCAAGAGAATAAGCCTCAACAACGCCCTAACCCACCCGTTCATCCAGGATAAGATCTAGAACTGGTTTAGTGAGGTAAAAGCAACAGGAAAAACCAAGAATATTAACTATTTTCCTATGAGATGCGTTCGATTACGTCCATTATGTGAACGTGCATGTATAGCAAACCTGTATTGGGAATAAATGTGGCATATTTATAAAATCAATATTAATCAATAAACGTATTAACTTGTCGACGGAAATTTCTTGAAATTACTAGCGATGTAGAACATAAGATCGCGCCGTGAACGCCCCACTTTAGTACATTGTTGTTTTGTTGCAGAATGCCGTTAGAAAGGGATACAGACAGAAATGGCGAAATGGTACCAGAATGTTATATTATTAAAGGTATTTTTATGGGAAAAGGAACTTTGTGTGTTTATTTTGGCGTCTGTTGAATACATTTCGAAGTAAGGCAGAGTATTTGGACTAGTAAGTTATAATTAGTCATTTATTTTTCATTTATAATCTTCTCTAAACGCGGTTTTTTCTTCAGAAATGCCCATAAGTAGTAGGTACTGAATACTTTATATATTACTACACAATAGCAGAGATACACAACATCCTTCAAACATTGTCAAAAATAGAAATGCAACACAGATTAAATGCATATTTTTGGCTACCAATTGTTGCCAAACAAAAAAATCGACTAAAAACTCTTGGCTCTTATATTAATACCTGGGATTTATTTTTATCTTTTAGCATTTATTCAGTAAGAAAACTTATTTGCCCATGTGCAAGATACGGGGGTGAATCAAATATAAACGAGCCTTTTTTTAATATTTTTTATTTGAACGTGAAAAAAAAAAAAAAGAATAACAGCTCATTTTTCTACGTAATCTCCTGATCTGGAAACACATTTTCCCAGCGTGCAGGTAATTTTGTAATGCCCTGCTCGTAGAATGAAGTTGGTTGCGTCTCCAGCCAATTAAAATCCAGCGCACGTAGGTCTCAACCTCCTCATCGTTGTTAAATCTTTGCCCTCTTCCTTGAGAGGACCAAAGAGGTGAAAGTCGCAGGGCGATAGGTCGGTGCTATAGGAAGGGTGTTCAAGTGTCTCCCAGCCCAATTCCTCCAATTTTTCTCTGGTCAGGGCTGCTGTATGAGTACGAGCATTGTCATGGAGAAGGTTCACTTCTCTCATCGGTAGGTCACGTCGTTTGCGGCGATATGCAAGAGTAACCTCGCTTAAAATGTCGCGGTTGTACGCCACATTAATGGTCCTGTGATCATGCAAAAAATCGAGGTGCAACAAGCCACGCTGGTTAAAAGAAACTGTAGCCAAAACCTTGCCTGCTGACAGCCTTAACTTGGCTTTCACTGGCCCAGCCTCGCCTTGACGTCTCCACTACTTGCTCGCTTGTTTCGACTCAGGGCACCCATATTTCATCGCAGGTGATAACGCGAGCGAGAAACGAGTCTCCCTCTTCCCGAAATTTCGCTAGGGGATGCTCACACACCTGAAAACGATGCAATTTCTGCTCAGTTGTCAGGAGGCGAGGGGCACACCTTACGAAACCCTAGCTCCTCTGTGCTGATCGAAAAGGTGCTTCCATAATTTATTCCAACCTTAGATGCAATCTCATTGGTGGTCAGACGCCTGTCACCCTCAAGAAGTTGTTGAACGCGGACGATGTTGTCGCTGGTGATGCTGGTGCGAGGTCGGCAGTCATTGCCCTCATTTTCAACTTTCTGACAACCCTCCACAAACTGTTTATGCCATGCAAATACTCTAGCTCGGGACAGTGTCTCTTCCTTGAAATGTGCAATCAATCTCTTCAGGATTTCAGATGGTTTTACACCTTCCGTGGCGAGAAACTTGATGATAACACGCTGCGTAATTGATGAAGGCACCTCCTGCTCAGACATCGTCACGGCGGGTACTGAAAGGAACGAGTGAGGTCGCCCACCTGCTCTCCTCCCTCCTGACATCTCTACCCAACACCCCACGAAGGGGGAACCCTCACACGTTACTATTGCATGCCCAGGAGCAAAAGACTCATTTATATTTGATTCACCCTCGTATTTTAAATTGATACCCTGATTATTTAAAATAATTTACTTTTTCAACTATTTATAAATCATAGTTAATGCCATTTTTTTTCTTTATAATTCTCCCTAAATAACATTTCTATTATTGAGCCGCTTATAAATAATCAATCTTAAAATTTGTCTCACGTATAACATGTTACAGTTCGATATTGTAGCAGTCGTGCGCTACACAATAACAGAGATACACAAGAACCGTCAAACCTTATAAAATGTATCACCGCAATATCTGAAACTTGTTTTTTCTCTTCCAATAATTATTTTTACAGTAAAAAAAAGTCCTAATTTTTTGTTTAGTTACTTGTAAGCTACGGTTAATGCAAACATAACTTTTATGATGAAAAACTTGTCGGTTTGCCAAAATTGAGGTTTATTACATGTCACCTGATTTGCTACTATATTAATTGTCTGCTACACAATAACAGTCACACACAAGCCCTGACAAACCCTATATATATAAAAAAAAACTATCTGAAACTTATTTTTTCTCCTTATTCGTTATTTATTTTTTATAGTTTTTCTAAACATAAATTTTATGACGAAAAACTTGTGTCAGTTTGTCAAAATTGAGATTTACTCATGTTAACTGATTGGTTACTACTCTAATCGTCTGCTACACAATAACAGTGACACACAAGACCTGTCAAACCATATCAAAAAGAGTACTACAATATCTGAAACTTATTTTTTCTCTTCCAATCATTATTTTTACAGTAAAAAAATGTCTTAATTTTTTTATCAAGTTATTTGTAGGCTACGGTTAATGCAAACATAACTTTTATGACGAAAAACTTGCCGGTTTGCCAAAATTGAGGTTTATTACATGTCACCTGATTTGCTACTATATTAATTGTCTGCTACACAATAACAGTCACACACAAGCCCTGACAAACCCTATATATAAAAAAAAAAACTATCTGAAACTTATTTTTTCTCCTTATTCGTTATTTATTTTTTATAGTTTTTCTAAACATAAATTTTATGACGAAAAACTTGTGTCAGTTTGTCAAAATTGAGGTTTACTCATGTTACCTGATTGGTTACTACTCTAATCGTTTGCTACACAATAACAGTGACACACAAGACCTGTCAAACCATATCAAAAAGAGTATTACGATATCTGAAACTTATTTTTTCTCTTCCAATCATTATTTTTACAGTAAAAAAATGTCTTAATTTTTTTATCAAGTTATTTGTAGGCTACGGTTAATGCAAACATAACTTTTATGACGAAAAACTTGCCGGTTTGCCAAAATTGAGGTTTATTACATGTCACCTGATTTGCTACTATATTAATTGTCTGCTACACAATAACAGTCACACACAAGCCCTGACAAACCCTATATATAAAAAAAAAAACTATCTGAAACTTATTTTTTCTCCTTATTCGTTATTTATTTTTTATAGTTTTTCTAAACATAAATTTTATGACGAAAAACTTGTGTCAGTTTGTCAAAATTGAGATTTACTCATGTTAACTGATTGGTTACTACTCTAATCGTCTGCTACACAATAACAGTGACACACAAGACCTGTCAAACCATATCAAAAAGAGTACTACAATATCTGAAACTTATTTTTTCTCTTCCAATCATTATTTTTACAGTAAAAAAATGTCTTAATTTTTTTATCAAGTTATTTGTAGGCTACGGTTAATGCAAACATAACTTTTATGACGAAAAACTTGCCGGTTTGCCAAAATTGAGGTTTATTACATGTCACCTGATTTGCCACTATATTAATTGTCTGCTACACAATAACAGTCACACACAAGCCCTGACAAACCATATCAAAAAGAGTACTACAATATCTGAAACTTATTTTTTCTCTTCCAATCATTATTTTTACAGTAAAAAAATGTCTTAATTTTTTTATCAAGTTATTTGTAGGCTACGGTTAATGCAAACATAACTTTTATGACGAAAAACTTGCCGGCTTGCCAAAATTGAGGTTTATTACATGTCACCTGATTTGCCACTATATTAATTGTCTACTACACAATAACAGTCACACACAAGCCCTGACAAACCCTATATATATAAAAAAAAACTATCTGAAACTTATTTTTTCTCCTTATTCGTTATTTATTTTTTATAGTTTTTCTAAACATAAATTTTATGACGAAAAACTTGTGTCAGTTTGTCAAAATTGAGGTTTACTCATGTTACCTGATTGGTTACTACTCTAATCGTTTGCTACACAATAACAGTGACACACAAGACCTGTCAAACCATATCAAAAAGAGTACTACAATATCTGAAACTTATTTTTTCTCTTCCAATCATTATTTTTACAGTAAAAAAATGTCTTAATTTTTTTATCAAGTTATTTGTAGGCTACGGTTAATGCAAACATAACTTTTATGACGAAAAACTTGCCGGCTTGCCAAAATTGAGGTTTATTACATGTCACCTGATTTGCCACTATATTAATTGTCTACTACACAATAACAGTCACACACAAGCCCTGACAAACCCTATATATATAAAAAAAAACTATCTGAAACTTATTTTTTCTCCTTATTCGTTATTTATTTTTTATAGTTTTTTTAAACATAAATTTTATGACGAAAAACTTATGTCAGTTTGTCAAAATTGAGATTTACTCATGTTAACTGATTGGTTACTACTCTAATCGTCTGCTACACAATAACAGTGACACACAAGACCTGTCAAACCATATCAAAAAGAGTACTACAATATCTGAAACTTATTTTTTCTCTTCCAATCATTATTTTTACAGTAAAAAAATGTCTTAATTTTTTTATCAAGTTATTTGTAGGCTACGGTTAATGCAAACATAACTTTTATGACGAAAAACTTGCCGGCTTGCCAAAATTGAGGTTTATTACATGTCACCTGATTTGCCACTATATTAATTGTCTACTACACAATAACAGTCACACACAAGCCCTGACAAACCCTATATATATAAAAAAAAACTATCTGAAACTTATTTTTTCTCCTTATTCGTTATTTATTTTTTATAGTTTTTCTAAACATAAATTTTATGACGAAAAACTTGTGTCAGTTTGTCAAAATTGAGGTTTACTCATGTTACCTGATTGGTTACTACTCTAATCGTTTGCTACACAATAACAGTGACACACAAGACCTGTCAAACCATATCAAAAAGAGTATTACGATATCTGAAACTTATTTTTTCTCTTCCAATCATTATTTTTACAGTAAAAAAATGTCTTAATTTTTTTATTAAGTTATTTGTAGGCTACGGTTAATGCAAACATAACTTTTATGACGAAAAACTTGCCGGTTTGCCAAAATTGAGGTTTATTACATGTCACCTGATTTGCTACTATATTAATTGTCTGCTACACAATAACAGTCACACACAAGCCCTGACAAACCCTATATATAAAAAAAAAACTATCTGAAACTTATTTTTTCTCCTTATTCGTTATTTATTTTTTATAGTTTTTCTAAACATAAATTTTATGACGAAAAACTTGTGTCAGTTTGTCAAAATTGAGATTTACTCATGTTAACTGATTGGTTACTACTCTAATCGTCTGCTACACAATAACAGTGACACACAAGACCTGTCAAACCATATCAAAAAGAGTACTACAATATCTGAAACTTATTTTTTCTCTTCCAATCATTATTTTTACAGTAAAAAAATGTCTTAATTTTTTTATCAAGTTATTTGTAGGCTACGGTTAATGCAAACATAACTTTTATGACGAAAAACTTGCCGGTTTGCCAAAATTGAGGTTTACTCATGTTACCTGATTGGTTACTACTCTAATCGTTTGCTACACAATAACAGTGACACACAAGACCTGTCAAACCATATCAAAAAGAGTACTACAATATCTGAAACTTATTTTTTCTCTTCCAATCATTATTTTTACAGTAAAAAAATGTCTTAATTTTTTTATCAAGTTATTTGTAGGCTACGGTTAATGCAAACATAACTTTTATGACGAAAAACTTGCCGGCTTGCCAAAATTGAGGTTTATTACATGTCACCTGATTTGCCACTATATTAATTGTCTACTACACAATAACAGTCACACACAAGCCCTGACAAACCCTATATATATAAAAAAAAACTATCTGAAACTTATTTTTTCTCCTTATTCGTTATTTATTTTTTATAGTTTTTTTAAACATAAATTTTATGACGAAAAACTTATGTCAGTTTGTCAAAATTGAGATTTACTCATGTTAACTGATTGGTTACTACTCTAATCGTCTGCTACACAATAACAGTGACACACAAGACCTGTCAAACCATATCAAAAAGAGTACTACAATATCTGAAACTTATTTTTTCTCTTCCAATCATTATTTTTACAGTAAAAAAATGTCTTAATTTTTTTATCAAGTTATTTGTAGGCTACGGTTAATGCAAACATAACTTTTATGACGAAAAACTTGCCGGTTTGCCAAAATTGAGGTTTACTCATGTTACCTGATTGGTTACTACTCTAATCGTTTGCTACACAATAACAGTGACACACAAGACCTGTCAAACCATATCAAAAAGAGTACTACAATATCTGAAACTTATTTTTTCTCTTCCAATCATTATTTTTACAGTAAAAAAATGTCTTAATTTTTTTATCAAGTTATTTGTAGGCTACGGTTAATGCAAACATAACTTTTATGACGAAAAACTTGCCGGCTTGCCAAAATTGAGGTTTATTACATGTCACCTGATTTGCTACTATATTAATTGTCTGCTACACAATAACAGTCACACACAAGCCCTGACAAACCCTATATATAAAAAAAAAAACTATCTGAAACTTATTTTTTCTCCTTATTCGTTATTTATTTTTTATAGTTTTTCTAAACATAAATTTTATGACGAAAAACTTGTGTCAGTTTGTCAAAATTGAGATTTACTCATGTTAACTGATTGGTTACTACTCTAATCGTCTGCTACACAATAACAGTGACACACAAGACCTGTCAAACCATATCAAAAAGAGTACTACAATATCTGAAACTTATTTTTTCTCTTCCAATCATTATTTTTACAGTAAAAAAATGTCTTAATTTTTTTATCAAGTTATTTGTAGGCTACGGTTAATGCAAACATAACTTTTATGACGAAAAACTTGCCGGCTTGCCAAAATTGAGGTTTATTACATGTCACCTGATTTGCCACTATATTAATTGTCTACTACACAATAACAGTCACACACAAGCCCTGACAAACCCTATATATATAAAAAAAAACTATCTGAAACTTATTTTTTCTCCTTATTCGTTATTTATTTTTTATAGTTTTTCTAAACATAAATTTTATGACGAAAAACTTGTGTCAGTTTGTCAAAATTGAGGTTTACTCATGTTACCTGATTGGTTACTACTCTAATCGTTTGCTACACAATAACAGTGACACACAAGACCTGTCAAACCATATCAAAAAGAGTATTACGATATCTGAAACTTATTTTTTCTCTTCCAATCATTATTTTTACAGTAAAAAAATGTCTTAATTTTTTTATCAAGTTATTTGTAGGCTACGGTTAATGCAAACATAACTTTTATGACGAAAAACTTGCCGGCTTGCCAAAATTGAGGTTTATTACATGTCACCTGATTTGCCACTATATTAATTGTCTACTACACAATAACAGTCACACACAAGCCCTGACAAACCCTATATATATAAAAAAAAACTATCTGAAACTTATTTTTTCTCCTTATTCGTTATTTATTTTTTATAGTTTTTCTAAACATAAATTTTATGACGAAAAACTTGTGTCAGTTTGTCAAAATTGAGGTTTACTCATGTTACCTGATTGGTTACTACTCTAATCGTTTGCTACACAATAACAGTGACACACAAGACCTGTCAAACCATATCAAAAAGAGTATTACGATATCTGAAACTTATTTTTTCTCTTCCAATCATTATTTTTACAGTAAAAAAATGTCTTAATTTTTTTATCAAGTTATTTGTAGGCTACGGTTAATGCAAACATAACTTTTATGACGAAAAACTTGCCGGCTTGCCAAAATTGAGGTTTATTACATGTCACCTGATTTGCCACTATATTAATTGTCTACTACACAATAACAGTCACACACAAGCCCTGACAAACCCTATATATATAAAAAAAAACTATCTGAAACTTATTTTTTCTCCTTATTCGTTATTTATTTTTTATAGTTTTTTTAAACATAAATTTTATGACGAAAAACTTGTGTCAGTTTGTCAAAATTGAGATTTACTCATGTTAACTGATTGGTTACTACTCTAATCGTCTGCTACACAATAACAGTGACACACAAGACCTGTCAAACCATATCAAAAAGAGTACTACAATATCTGAAACTTATTTTTTCTCTTCCAATCATTATTTTTACAGTAAAAAAATGTCTTAATTTTTTTATCAAGTTATTTGTAGGCTACGGTTAATGCAAACATAACTTTTATGACGAAAAACTTGCCGGCTTGCCAAAATTGAGGTTTATTACATGTCACCTGATTTGCCACTATATTAATTGTCTACTACACAATAACAGTCACACACAAGCCCTGACAAACCCTATATATAAAAAAAAAACTATCTGAAACTTATTTTTTCTCCTTATTCGTTATTTATTTTTTATAGTTTTTTTAAACATAAATTTTATGACGAAAAACTTGTGTCAGTTTATCAAAATTGAGGTTTACTCATGTTACCTGATTGGTTACTACTCTAATCGTTTGCTACACAATAACAGTCACACACAAGACCTGTCAAACCATATCAAAAAGAGTACTACAATATCTGAAACTTATTTTTTCTCTTCCAATCATTATTTTTACAGTAAAAAAATGTCTTAATTTTTTTATCAAGTTATTTGTAGGCTACGGTTAATGCAAACATAACTTTTATGACGAAAAACTTGCCGGTTTGCCAAAATTGAGGTTTATTACATGTCACCTGATTTGCTACTATATTAATTGTCTGCTACACAATAACAGTCACACACAAGCCCTGACAAACCCTATATATAAAAAAAAAAACTATCTGAAACTTATTTTTTCTCCTTATTCATTATTTATTTTTTATAGTTTTTCTAAACATAAATTTTATGACGAAAAACTTGTGTCAGTTTGTCAAAATTGAGATTTACTCATGTTAACTGATTGGTTACTACTCTAATCGTCTGCTACACAATAACAGTGACACACAAGACCTGTCAAACCATATCAAAAAGAGTACTACAATATCTGAAACTTATTTTTTCTCTTCCAATCATTATTTTTACAGTAAAAAAATGTCTTAATTTTTTTATTAAGTTATTTGTAGGCTACGGTTAATGCAAACATCACTTTTATGACGAAAAACTTGCCGGTTTGCCAAAATTGAGGTTTATTACATGTCACCTGATTTGCTACTATATTAATTGTCTGCTACACAATAACAGTCACACACAAGCCCTGACAAACCCTATATATAAAAAAAAAAACTATCTGAAACTTATTTTTTCTCCTTATTCGTTATTTATTTTTTATAGTTTTTCTAAACATAAATTTTATGACGAAAAACTTGTGTCAGTTTGTCAAAATTGAGATTTACTCATGTTAACTGATTGGTTACTACTCTAATCGTCTGCTACACAATAACAGTGACACACAAGACCTGTCAAACCATATCAAAAAGAGTACTACAATATCTGAAACTTATTTTTTCTCTTCCAATCATTATTTTTACAGTAAAAAAATGTCTTAATTTTTTTATCAAGTTATTTGTAGGCTACGGTTAATGCAAACATAACTTTTATGAAGAAAAACTTGCCGGCTTGCCAAAATTGAGGTTTATTACATGTCACCTGATTTGCCACTATATTAATTGTCTACTACACAATAACAGTCACACACAAGCCCTGACAAACCCTATATATATATATAAAAAAAAACTATCTGAAACTTATTTTTTCTCCTTATTCGTTATTTATTTTTTATAGTTTTTCTAAACATAAATTTTATGACGAAAAACTTGTGTCAGTTTGTCAAAATTGAGGTTTATTCATGTTACCTGATTTGTTACTACTCTAATCGTCTGCTACACAATAACAGTGACACACAAGACCTGTCAAACCATATCAAAAAGAGTACTACAATATCTGAAACTTATTTTTTCTCTTCCAATCATTATTTTTACAGTAAAAAAATGTCTTAATTTTTTTATCAAGTTATTTGTAGGCTACGGTTAATGCAAACATAACTTTTATGACGAAAAACTTGCCGGCTTGCCAAAATTGAGGTTTATTACATGTCACCTGATTTGCCACTATATTAATTGTCTACTACACAATAACAGTCACACACAAGCCCTGACAAACCCTATATATATAAAAAAAAACTATCTGAAACTTATTTTTTCTCCTTATTCGTTATTTATTTTTTATAGTTTTTTTAAACATAAATTTTATGACGAAAAACTTATGTCAGTTTGTCAAAATTGAGATTTACTCATGTTAACTGATTGGTTACTACTCTAATCGTCTGCTACACAATAACAGTGACACACAAGACCTGTCAAACCATATCAAAAAGAGTACTACAATATCTGAAACTTATTTTTTCTCTTCCAATCATTATTTTTACAGTAAAAAAATGTCTTAATTTTTTTATTAAGTTATTTGTAGGCTACGGTTAATGCAAACATAACTTTTATGACGAAAAACTTGCCGGTTTGCCAAAATTGAGGTTTATTACATGTCACCTGATTTGCTACTATATTAATTGTCTGCTACACAATAACAGTCACACACAAGCCCTGACAAACCCTATATATAAAAAAAAAAACTATCTGAAACTTATTTTTTCTCCTTATTCGTTATTTATTTTTTATAGTTTTTTTAAACATAAATTTTATGACGAAAAACTTATGTCAGTTTGTCAAAATTGAGATTTACTCATGTTAACTGATTGGTTACTACTCTAATCGTCTGCTACACAATAACAGTGACACACAAGACCTGTCAAACCATATCAAAAAGAGTACTACAATATCTGAAACTTATTTTTTCTCTTCCAATCATTATTTTTACAGTAAAAAAATGTCTTAATTTTTTTATCAAGTTATTTGTAGGCTACGGTTAATGCAAACATAACTTTTATGACGAAAAACTTGCCGGTTTGCCAAAATTGAGGTTTATTACATGTCACCTGATTTGCTACTATATTAATTGTCTGCTACACAATAACAGTCACACACAAGCCCTGACAAACCCTATATATAAAAAAAAAAACTATCTGAAACTTATTTTTTCTCCTTATTCGTTATTTATTTTTTATAGTTTTTTTAAACATAAATTTTATGACGAAAAACTTGTGTCAGTTTGTCAAAATTGAGATTTACTCATGTTAACTGATTGGTTACTACTCTAATCGTCTGCTACACAATAACAGTGACACACAAGACCTGTCAAACCATATCAAAAAGAGTACTACAATATCTGAAACTTATTTTTTCTCTTCCAATCATTATTTTTACAGTAAAAAAATGTCTTAATTTTTTTATCAAGTTATTTGTAGGCTACGGTTAATGCAAACATAACTTTTATGACGAAAAACTTGCCGGCTTGCCAAAATTGAGGTTTATTACATGTCACCTGATTTGCCACTATATTAATTGTCTACTACACAATAACAGTCACACACAAGCCCTGACAAACCCTATATATATAAAAAAAAACTATCTGAAACTTATTTTTTCTCCTTATTCGTTATTTATTTTTTATAGTTTTTTTAAACATAAATTTTATGACGAAAAACTTATGTCAGTTTGTCAAAATTGAGATTTACTCATGTTAACTGATTGGTTACTACTCTAATCGTCTGCTACACAATAACAGTGACACACAAGACCTGTCAAACCATATCAAAAAGAGTACTACAATATCTGAAACTTATTTTTTCTCTTCCAATCATTATTTTTACAGTAAAAAAATGTCTTAATTTTTTTATTAAGTTATTTGTAGGCTACGGTTAATGCAAACATAACTTTTATGACGAAAAACTTGCCGGTTTGCCAAAATTGAGGTTTATTACATGTCACCTGATTTGCTACTATATTAATTGTCTGCTACACAATAACAGTCACACACAAGCCCTGACAAACCCTATATATAAAAAAAAAAACTATCTGAAACTTATTTTTTCTCCTTATTCGTTATTTATTTTTTATAGTTTTTCTAAACATAAATTTTATGACGAAAAACTTGTGTCAGTTTGTCAAAATTGAGATTTACTCATGTTAACTGATTGGTTACTACTCTAATCGTCTGCTACACAATAACAGTGACACACAAGACCTGTCAAACCATATCAAAAAGAGTACTACAATATCTGAAACTTATTTTTTCTCTTCCAATCATTATTTTTACAGTAAAAAAATGTCTTAATTTTTTTATCAAGTTATTTGTAGGCTACGGTTAATGCAAACATAACTTTTATGACGAAAAACTTGCCGGCTTGCCAAAATTGAGGTTTATTACATGTCACCTGATTTGCCACTATATTAATTGTCTGCTACACAATAACAGTCACACACAAGCCCTGACAAACCCTATATATAAAAAAAAAACTATCTGAAACTTATTTTTTCTCCTTATTCGTTATTTATTTTTTATAGTTTTTTTAAACATAAATTTTATGACGAAAAACTTGTGTCAGTTTATCAAAATTGAGGTTTACTCATGTTACCTGATTGGTTACTACTCTAATCGTTTGCTACACAATAACAGTCACACACAAGACCTGTCAAACCATATCAAAAAGAGTACTACAATATCTGAAACTTATTTTTTCTCTTCCAATCATTATTTTTACAGTAAAAAAATGTCTTAATTTTTTTATCAAGTTATTTGTAGGCTACGGTTAATGCAAACATAACTTTTATGACGAAAAACTTGCCGGTTTGCCAAAATTGAGGTTTATTACATGTCACCTGATTTGCTACTATATTAATTGTCTGCTACACAATAACAGTCACACACAAGCCCTGACAAACCCTATATATAAAAAAAAAAACTATCTGAAACTTATTTTTTCTCCTTATTCATTATTTATTTTTTATAGTTTTTCTAAACATAAATTTTATGACGAAAAACTTGTGTCAGTTTGTCAAAATTGAGATTTACTCATGTTAACTGATTGGTTACTACTCTAATCGTCTGCTACACAATAACAGTGACACACAAGACCTGTCAAACCATATCAAAAAGAGTACTACAATATCTGAAACTTATTTTTTCTCTTCCAATCATTATTTTTACAGTAAAAAAATGTCTTAATTTTTTTATTAAGTTATTTGTAGGCTACGGTTAATGCAAACATAACTTTTATGACGAAAAACTTGCCGGTTTGCCAAAATTGAGGTTTATTACATGTCACCTGATTTGCTACTATATTAATTGTCTGCTACACAATAACAGTCACACACAAGCCCTGACAAACCCTATATATAAAAAAAAAAACTATCTGAAACTTATTTTTTCTCCTTATTCGTTATTTATTTTTTATAGTTTTTCTAAACATAAATTTTATGACGAAAAACTTGTGTCAGTTTGTCAAAATTGAGATTTACTCATGTTAACTGATTGGTTACTACTCTAATCGTCTGCTACACAATAACAGTGACACACAAGACCTGTCAAACCATATCAAAAAGAGTACTACAATATCTGAAACTTATTTTTTCTCTTCCAATCATTATTTTTACAGTAAAAAAATGTCTTAATTTTTTTATCAAGTTATTTGTAGGCTACGGTTAATGCAAACATAACTTTTATGACGAAAAACTTGCCGGTTTGCCAAAATTGAGGTTTATTACATGTCACCTGATTTGCTACTATATTAATTGTCTGCTACACAATAACAGTCACACACAAGCCCTGACAAACCCTATATATAAAAAAAAAAACTATCTGAAACTTATTTTTTCTCCTTATTCATTATTTATTTTTTATAGTTTTTCTAAACATAAATTTTATGACGAAAAACTTGTGTCAGTTTGTCAAAATTGAGATTTACTCATGTTAACTGATTGGTTACTACTCTAATCGTCTGCTACACAATAACAGTGACACACAAGACCTGTCAAACCATATCAAAAAGAGTACTACAATATCTGAAACTTATTTTTTCTCTTCCAATCATTATTTTTACAGTAAAAAAATGTCTTAATTTTTTTATCAAGTTATTTGTAGGCTACGGTTAATGCAAACATAACTTTTATGACGAAAAACTTGCCGGTTTGCCAAAATTGAGGTTTATTACATGTCACCTGATTTGCTACTATATTAATTGTCTGCTACACAATAACAGTCACACACAAGCCCTGACAAACCCTATATATAAAAAAAAAAACTATCTGAAACTTATTTTTTCTCCTTATTCGTTATTTATTTTTTATAGTTTTTCTAAACATAAATTTTATGACGAAAAACTTGTGTCAGTTTGTCAAAATTGAGATTTACTCATGTTAACTGATTGGTTACTACTCTAATCGTCTGCTACACAATAACAGTGACACACAAGACCTGTCAAACCATATCAAAAAGAGTACTACAATATCTGAAACTTATTTTTTCTCTTCCAATCATTATTTTTACAGTAAAAAAATGTCTTAATTTTTTTATCAAGTTATTTGTAGGCTACGGTTAATGCAAACATAACTTTTATGAAGAAAAACTTGCCGGCTTGCCAAAATTGAGGTTTATTACATGTCACCTGATTTGCCACTATATTAATTGTCTACTACACAATAACAGTCACACACAAGCCCTGACAAACCCTATATATATATATAAAAAAAAACTATCTGAAACTTATTTTTTCTCCTTATTCGTTATTTATTTTTTATAGTTTTTCTAAACATAAATTTTATGACGAAAAACTTGTGTCAGTTTGTCAAAATTGAGGTTTATTCATGTTACCTGATTTGTTACTACTCTAATCGTCTGCTACACAATAACAGTGACACACAAGACCTGTCAAACCATATCAAAAAGAGTACTACAATATCTGAAACTTATTTTTTCTCTTCCAATCATTATTTTTACAGTAAAAAAATGTCTTAATTTTTTTATCAAGTTATTTGTAGGCTACGGTTAATGCAAACATAACTTTTATGACGAAAAACTTGCCGGCTTGCCAAAATTGAGGTTTATTACATGTCACCTGATTTGCCACTATATTAATTGTCTACTACACAATAACAGTCACACACAAGCCCTGACAAACCCTATATATAAAAAAAAAACTATCTGAAACTTATTTTTTCTCCTTATTCGTTATTTATTTTTTATAGTTTTTTTAAACATAAATTTTATGACGAAAAACTTGTGTCAGTTTGTCAAAATTGAGGTTTACTCATGTTACCTGATTGGTTACTACTCTAATCGTTTGCTACACAATAACAGTCACACACAAGCCCTGACAAACCCTATATATAAAAAAAAAACTATCTGAAACTTATTTTTTCTCCTTATTCGTTATTTATTTTTTATAGTTTTTTTAAACATAAATTTTATGACGAAAAACTTATGTCAGTTTGTCAAAATTGAGATTTACTCATGTTAACTGATTGGTTACTACTCTAATCGTCTGCTACACAATAACAGTGACACACAAGACCTGTCAAACCATATCAAAAAGAGTACTACAATATCTGAAACTTATTTTTTCTCTTCCAATCATTATTTTTACAGTAAAAAAATGTCTTAATTTTTTTATCAAGTTATTTGTAGGCTACGGTTAATGCAAACATAACTTTTATGACGAAAAACTTGCCGGCTTGCCAAAATTGAGGTTTATTACATGTCACCTGATTTGCCACTATATTAATTGTCTACTACACAATAACAGTCACACACAAGCCCTGACAAACCCTATATATAAAAAAAAAACTATCTGAAACTTATTTTTTCTCCTTATTCGTTATTTATTTTTTATAGTTTTTTTAAACATAAATTTTATGACGAAAAACTTGTGTCAGTTTGTCAAAATTGAGGTTTACTCATGTTACCTGATTGGTTACTACTCTAATCGTTTGCTACACAATAACAGTCACACACAAGCCCTGACAAACCCTATATATAAAAAAAAAACTATCTGAAACTTATTTTTTCTCCTTATTCGTTATTTATTTTTTATAGTTTTTTTAAACATAAATTTTATGACGAAAAACTTATGTCAGTTTGTCAAAATTGAGATTTACTCATGTTAACTGATTGGTTACTACTCTAATCGTCTGCTACACAATAACAGTGACACACAAGACCTGTCAAACCATATCAAAAAGAGTACTACAATATCTGAAACTTATTTTTTCTCTTCCAATCATTATTTTTACAGTAAAAAAATGTCTTAATTTTTTTATCAAGTTATTTGTAGGCTACGGTTAATGCAAACATAACTTTTATGAAGAAAAACTTGCCGGCTTGCCAAAATTGAGGTTTATTACATGTCACCTGATTTGCCACTATATTAATTGTCTACTACACAATAACAGTCACACACAAGCCCTGACAAACCCTATATATATATATATAAAAAAAAACTATCTGAAACTTATTTTTTCTCCTTATTCGTTATTTATTTTTTATAGTTTTTCTAAACATAAATTTTATGACGAAAAACTTGTGTCAGTTTGTCAAAATTGAGGTTTATTCATGTTACCTGATTTGTTACTACTCTAATCGTCTGCTACACAATAACAGTGACACACAAGACCTGTCAAACCATATCAAAAAGAGTACTACAATATCTGAAACTTATTTTTTCTCTTCCAATCATTATTTTTACAGTAAAAAAATGTCTTAATTTTTTTATCAAGTTATTTGTAGGCTACGGTTAATGCAAACATAACTTTTATGACGAAAAACTTGCCGGCTTGCCAAAATTGAGGTTTATTACATGTCACCTGATTTGCCACTATATTAATTGTCTGCTACACAATAACAGTCACACACAAGCCCTGACAAACCCTATATATATAAAAAAAAACTATCTGAAACTTATTTTTTCTCCTTATTCGTTATTTATTTTTTATAGTTTTTCTAAACATAAATTTTATGACGAAAAACTTGTGTCAGTTTGTCAAAATTGAGGTTTACTCATGTTACCTGATTGGTTACTACTCTAATCGTTTGCTACACAATAACAGTGACACACAAGACCTGTCAAACCCTATCAAAAAGAGTACTACAATATCTGAAACTTATTTTTTCTCCTTCAATAATTATTTTTACAATAAAAAAATATCTTAATTTTTTATTTATTTATTTGTGGGCTACAGTTAATGTCATTTATTTTTTATAGCTTTTCTAAACATAAATTTTATGACTAAAAACTTATGTCAGTTTGTCAAAATTGAGGTTTACTCATGTTACCTGATTGGTTACTACTCTAATCGTCTGCTACACAATAACAGTGACACACAAGACCTGTCAAACCCTATCAAAAAGAGTACTACAATATCTGAAACTTATTTTTTCTCTTCCAATAATTACTTTTACAGTAAAGAATGTCCTAATTTTTATTTATTTATTTATGGGCTACAGTTAATGTATTTTTTTTTATTTTTCCAACTAATCTTCTCCTACACAATAACAGTGACATACAAGAACCATCATACACTATAAAACATAAGTGGGGTCAAGGTTATTTAAATATACTAGAAATTATCTTCTATGAAAACATAGAATACCAAAATGTCATGGTAATGAAAATGCGACAGCAGCAATGCATCGAGTTTTTATTGTAGAATTGGTTTTTCAAGGTCTTTTGAGGGTCACGATTTTTCTTTTACTATTATTTGATAAAATGTGACAAATTCAAGATGTGTTATTTCTATAACTTGTAATCTTCTAAACAATTCCGGTTGTTGTTCACAGTTTTTCAGTTGGCAAATACTATTATTGACAACCACAGTAAATTTATTTACAATAGATTTTAATAAGGATAAATATGATTTTCCTCATAAATTCGATTTTTTTAAGAAAAGATTGCATATTTAGATTATAAAAATGATATTGTGTCTTCTCTAACACTTTCATATTTTAGAAAAACTGATCACTAATGGAGAGACATTGCATGATCGTTTGAAGGTTATTTTTCGGGAAGAGTAAATCTTTTGGAGAATAAATTACTAGAACTAAAATAAAATTTTAAAGTGAAAAGATTCTGTTTATCATTTCTGGTTGTTTGTTTTTTCTTGCAAGCTTTTTAATAAACTTCCTCATCGATAGTCCATTTGCAAAATACTATTGCAGAGCTGTATATTTGTTTATACAGAGTTTTATAAAAGCTATAATCTTATTTTTATCATTTATAATTTTGACCATTGATCATTTATAATAATATACTGAAAACTGAAGTTAGTAAAGCTTTGAATTTATAAAACCAGTCAAATGTTCGCTTTTCTGGAAATTTTGTAATTCTAATTATTGAAATGGCTAATTCAAAAAGTGCATAGAAAATAGAATACAAACTTCGACTTCGAAGGTGAATAAAGATGGCAACATAAATGCATAGTATGAGTGGCCCGAGGATAGTACCCTGTGGCACACATCTATAAATGCCTATTAAATTCTATTATCTTACTATATGCTAGTAAGCAGACCTCCAAATTTATTACTATCGTATAGATTGTGGTTTTCCTTTACTGATTTCGTCTCAATATTCCCGCCTATCAGAAATGTATTCAACGAATCTCATCAAACCGACAGCGCATTTGTTCACGCCTTCTCACCTGTTATGTTTTTCTTTTCAGCAGATGAAAAGAGAACGAATTGATCGAAGATTCGGTAGATTTTCGTTAAAAAAAAAAGTATTTTAAAAGGGGCAGAGGACTGGTACTGAGAGGATAAGTATTCTTTTAACGTTTGGCATTTTTTACTAACGCTTTTTTCTTGTCTTATAGCCATAATAAGAAATTTCTACTGGCAGTTTAATTACAAGCCTTTAAAAATAAATTAGAAAGATATGCAACGTAAGCAAAGTTAAAGTGCAGGTAAGTATGACAGAGTATCTCGAGTGAAATTACATGTGATATTTTATATTGTGCAACAACGAGGTTAAATAAATATATGATCTGTTGATTGATTTTTATTTATTTTGGTTTTGTTTCCTATAGAAGAGAAAGAGGAAGAGAAATATAGAAATTTTGTTCTAATATTAATATTGCCAAAAAGATATTTCTTAGGTAGTTTCAACAATCGAAACAGGACAAATCAATTAAACTTAGAAATTTTTGCGATTCCCAAAAATTCCTTATGGTTTTGAAAATGATCAATTTATTGGACGTATTTGATTCAAGAAAAGCAAATCCTTGGTAAGTCTTGAGTTAACTTTTTAATACAGTTTTTTTATTGACTTAATGAAAATATTTTTTAATCAAACTGAATAAATTGAATATCTGAGTTTTCTTTCATTATTATGCTTGACAATTTAAATGATAGAAATTATAAACGGGCTGTTTATTGTTTCGTCGTGGTAGTAATTTTTTCCAAAATAAAAGCAGTTTATTGCTGAACAATTGAATTCGGTGAATTCAATTGTGAATTCAAGGAAGAATCTAGCATCGATAGGGAAGATGTAGGAAAACCTATATTGAGAGAGGAATCTGAAATGGCACTAAGGGGGCTGAAGAACAATAGAGCGCCGGGTGTAGATAAAATACAGGCGGAAATTTTGAAATGTGCGGGACAGAAAGTAGTAAATAGGATGTTTGAACTGGTAAAATACATATACGAAACGGGCGAGATGCCGGAGGATTATAAGAGGAACATTATCGTTCTATACCGAAAAACAGAGGAGCCGACAAATGCGAGAACTTTAGAACGATTAGCCTAACTTCCCACGCGTCAAAAATCTTAACCAGAATAGTACAGAAGAGGATGGAAAATCGAGCGAAGGAAATACTAGAAGACCAATTCGGGGTTAGGCGAAATAGGGGAACTCGCGAGGCTATTCTGGCGCTAAGAGTAATGTTGGAGAAAACAATAGAAAAAGGAAAGAACGCTTATATAGGATTTGTAGATTTAGAAAAAGCTTTTGATAACGTAAGATGGGAAAAAATGTTCGAGATACTAAAGAGCGCGGGAATGAAGTATAGAGATAGGAGAGTAGTACACAATCTATACAAAGAGCAAACTGCTGTTATAGAAGTAGAAGGGGAAAGAAGGGAAGTAGGTATTAGGAAAGGAGTAAGACAAGGATGTATGCTATCACCACTAATTTTTAATCTGTACATCGAAGAGGCGATTAATGTGGTAAAAGATGGAGTGGATTTCGGGATTAAAGTACAGGGACAGAAACTAAAAATGCTGAGATTCGCGGATGATATAGCAGTATTAGCATCTAGTAAAGAGGAATTAAAATCGGCGTTGAACGAAATGGAGGCAGTGTTGACAGAGGAATACGGAATAAGGGTGAATAAAAACAAAACTAAAGTGTTAGTGTGCAGAGGGCGCGAGAGCAGAGCAAAAACGAAAGTACAAATTAATAATGAAATATTCGAGGAAGTTAAAGACTTCACTTATTTAGGAAGTAAAATAAATTGGGATGGAAGAAGCGATAAAGACATAAAACAAAGAATAGCGCAGGGTCGAGTAGCTTTTAACAAAAAGAAAGCATTTTTATGCTCGGGGGTTTAGAAACAAGGAAGAGATTTTTGAAAACGTATGTATGGAGCACGGCACTATACGGTTGCGAAATCTGGACGGTAGGGGAAGCAAGTAGGAAGAAATTAAAAGCTTTTGAGATGTGATGTTACCGAAGAATGATGAAAATACCGCGTGGACTGATAGGGTTAGAAACGAAGAAGTATTAGAAAAAGTCGGCGAGAAAAGAAGTATGTGGAAAAACATAAAGAAGAGAAGATAGAATGGTAGGCTACTTACTGAGACATGGGGGGAATAGTCCGCGATATTTTGGAGGCAGAAATAGGAGTGAAGAAAGGCAGATGTAGGCCTAGATTAGGCTACTGCTCGCAAATAGTAAGGGATGTAGGTTGTAGCACAATTAGCGAAATAGCACAAGATAGGAAAAGCTGGAGGTTAGCGTCCAACCAGTCTTAGGACTGATGACATGATGATGATGATGAATTCGGTGAAAATATGATCTTAAGTCTTAAATCCTCACCAAATTTTGGCTACTCCCTATCTTTTTGGGGCGCTGAAAACGAATTTGGCTTCAGTTTTTGGAGGTCGGACAGTTTTCGAGTACGAATTTTCAACTTTCCGCACGTGACCAGTTTCCTCGTCGAATAACTTTCACCTTACGTAACATAGATACCTAATATTAATGTAAGTAGATGCTACAACACTTCCTGTATACATATCATATATTAAAACCGTCATAAAACTTATTAATCATTACGATTTTCTAATTTACTTGCAATCTTTACAATTTTCATGCAACCGTCCATTTGCTATCCAAGCATTTCGGGTATAGGGGGCGCTAGGATAGCCAATGGACGGCTTTATGAAAATTGTAAACATTGAAAATGAATTAGAAAATCATAATGAATAATAAGTTTTATGACGATTTTAGTGCATGATATGTATAAAGAAAGTGTATCATCCACTTATATTAATATTAGGTATCTACGTAATGTAAACTGAAAGTTATTTGAGAAGAAAGTGGTGTCGTGCGGAAAAGTTGAGAATTCATTTTCTGGAAAACTGTTGTTCGACCGCTAAAAACTGAATGCGGATTCGTTTTCAGCGTCCCTGGAAATGGGAGGTTACCAAAATTTCGTGAGGATTTGAGGGCTTTATTCAAAAGTAAATAATTACCATTATTTATTTTAACATATAATTCAAATATCCGAAATTTTGGATACATACCTCACTTTTCCCATTTTTGAGGTTGCTAATTTGGGAGTCGAAGAAAACAAATGTTCCTTTAAATACCCCCTTCTTGCTTACCGAATAACTTTCACTTTGAATAACTTTTACTACGCACGCAAATATTTAGTATTAGTGTAGTAAATGCTACAAGAATTTCTTTTTAAAAGTTCAAAATTTCTGTTTGGTTAAAGTTTATGGATATACCAAGTTACCGCACTTCCCGTCGGCACTTTCAAGTTACGAAATCAAAAGCGAGCCGTTGCTCGCACGTATTCACTATAGACACCGAATAGAAATTACAACTAGAAGGTTCATTCTCCGGCGGTACTTTTTTATCTTGCGCTTACAAAGGGCATGCAGCTCTTGAACGGCGGCTTTCTTGAGTATATGGGGGATACTTGGTACTATACTATACATGCGCCACGTGCTAGTTAGCTAATTCTTGCTGGACGACGAGACGGGGTAAGAAGAGAAAGTTAGAGGGCGGAGCTTAGAGTGAATCTTTTAGTTCTAATTTCTGTTCGGTGCCTGGACCACATAAATGGGAATCGCCGAATTTGTCCGAAAGCGAATAGCCTTGCGGTTCGACAATCAACGCGCCCGTAAGCGGATTGAGGTGCCTTTGGAGAATGTCTCTAGATGTTTCGGATCAAAAAATAAAAGTTACCACGTTGTTCGCAAGGGTCGGCTTTCTATATTGATTTTGTGAAAAAAAAACCAAAATTCGAACAAAAAGCATTTCGTACATCGACCTAAAGAATTTCGTGACACACACACACACGAAAACAGCCGCTTAGTAAATGGGACGAGTGAGCAAATCGCAATAATGCGCCGCCTCCTCGCTCATATCGAAAGCACCTCCGGAGCATGCCTCTAGAGGCTTCGGATCAAAAAACAAAAGTTATCACGTTCGCAAGGGTCGATTTACTACATTGATTTTGTGAAAATGCTGAAATTCGAACGAAAAACATTTCATACATCGACCTAAAAATTGCGTGACATACGAAAACAACCCTTTAGTAAATAGAGATAATTACATAGCAATGTTTTCAAACTTTAAGCCATTGATATCGTAGGTCCATCTACTACTATCTAATATAATTTTAAGAGGCGTCCTCCATTTTGAGGTTAAACAACAGATTTCAATTATGTTCACATGACTGACGTTGGAGAAACAATGTCAACTCGTGTCTATTCATTTCATCACTATTTGCCAAATAAAAAACTCTCTTATCTTGCCGATAAACGGAACAGTTTACCTGAGCCTGGCCATAAAAAGCCACAGTATGTTTTGGGAGATTTTTTATTTGACAAATAGCGATGAAATAAACTATAAGGAAGTAAAATAATCTGAGTCTGTTTACTTTAACTTCTAAATCGAGACGGCTAAGAGCTACAATTTGATATATACATGTAAATCTATGTACCTATATGATATACCTAATAAAAATATGATTAATATTAGTAATAAGTCACTTGTACGAAGATTGAAAACGTCTTAATAGGCAAATCTAAGAAACTGTAAATTATTGAACTGATTTAATAACTAATCCGATAATCGGTTTATTAAGCCTGGTTTCGATACCGGAACTGATCCTTAGCACAGACTCAAAAACTTTTGAATCAGTTACCTCTGTACTGAGTGGTTGTATTCTGAGTCGGCTTCCACTGACAGCTTGAGATGAACAAGTTCTGATAATGTTCACATGATTTTGACATTCGAACCATAGATTAAATATCAGCTATGGAACAAGTGAACATCGTGAAGGGAGGCAACTAGAGGTGGCTAGTTCATGAACGAACTAGTTCAAATAAACTATTCCCGAAAAGGATCTAAACTGAACGGTCTTTAGTTCATGAACGAACTAGTTCAAATGAAATATTCCCGAAAAGGAACTGAACTGAATGGTCTTTATTGTACGGAAGTTCACCCGACACAAGTTCAGTTCAGCACAATAGTTCCTTGGGAAAGGTGATCCGGCTACAATTCATTTCGACGGTCTATTATATACTTGTAAAACTAAAAATTGTAATATACAATTTTTTTTAAATTGTTGCTTTTAATTATTACCTAATTGTTCTAACACTACAACATCTTCATGTCTTTTCTATTTTTTAAAGATTAATAATAAATAATTTCAGATTTTGAATGAAATTTATGTAGGTACAAGATAATCTTTCTTATGTTTATAATTTATAAAACTAACAGGTAAAATCTTAGAGAAGGTTGAACCGACAGATGCAGAGGGCCTAACAGTAAACTCGTCTCCTAAGGCAGAGGGTAAGAGCTCGCCCAAGGACGAGTTTGCCACTTTTTCAGGTAAAATGGGACAAACCCTTTCCGACCTTTTTTAATCCTTGATCAGAGAATTCACTAGCGCCCCTGCGGAGTTCCTTCTCTATTGGGCGAGAAAATGGGGAAAAGAAGGCCTCCTTTCTCTATTTGCGTTTGTTTTAAAACCGTTGTTTCTTAATGTTTAGTAAAGAAAATAGCAAAATCAATAACCAAGTAATATATACATAGATACTGGCTTTATCAACTTTTTTTCTCTATTTACGTTTCCTTTAAAACCGTTATTTCTTTGTGTTTAGTAAAGAAAATAGCAAAATCAATAACTAGGTAATATAAGGTACTGGCTTAATCAAGTTTTTTATGCTATCAGTTTTAAGGTTATTTTTTGGAAAGCCTATAAAAAAACTACAAACAAAAATGGACTATAATTCATTTGAACTAGTTCACTGACCTAATTCATCAAGAAGAACTAAACTAAAGGAACAGTTCTTCAAAAGAAATGATTTTGCCCGTCTCTAGAGGCAACGTTAAGCTTAAAGGCGCGTATACATCTGAGCGCGAACGGAAATGAGGCAAGGCGAAGCCGAACGAGCATGGAAGTGTGTACGTGCATACGAGGCGCGGCAAGATACCTCGGCCTCGCCACGAGGCTGTTCGGAGTCTATCCGTTTCGAGTCGGTACTTCAAAGGACTATTCAGTGCAGTGTAGACGGTTTTTTGTTTGCGTCGTACGAGGCAGTTTGTGCCCGATTATGATGCACTCGCCACTACTACATCTGCCATTTTTTAACCAGAAAGTACGAATGAATAGATAGATCGCTGCCTCGTATGATTGCCAAAAAATCCAAACGAGGCATTCGCCTCGCCTCACCTTGCCTCGTTCCCGACCCCGTTCGTGCTCGGATGTATACGCGCCTTAAGTGGAGGACGATTTTGTGCTATAAGACAATCAGTGGTGCTAATATGCAGGAAATTACCTATTGGAAACATTGATTATACCATTTATCACGTGGATTGCAAAACTTTTGGGATTTTTTATAGATTCATTTTATTCTGGAATATTGAGAGAAATATTGTTTTTATATCTACATTTTTTTGGGGTTATGGGGCATCTAGAAACCAAAGTGGCATATATAAAAGAAATTGTTGCTTTACTGTCATAGAATAAAGTTGTAATAAAGCCAATCGCCATCTGTATGAATAATACGTGACTATACGAAAGAAGTTTGAATAATTTAATTAAAAAATAAGCTGTTAATACATTTTTCCCTTAACGTATTCATCTTTGTATTTCAACCCTTAAGAAATATAAAGTTATTTCATTGATATAAAGTCGCTATATTTTCGGGGATTTTGACATGTAAAAGTCGACTAATTCAGAAAAAACGTTGGCAACACTGAATAGTGTCTTTAATTGTTTCGGTTAATCCGAGACAAAAGAGTTCTCACACTGCGCTAATAGAAGGCACCAGGAGTTGTTTTCTTATATATAAATTAGTATAATCACGACTATAAACTTTTGTACTGTAATTTTGTAGTCATTGATTGAATCAGACCCCTTTGCAAGGAAGGGATGGAAACTATTATTCGTCATATTACATTTGCAGTAATTATTTTTAGTATTGCATTAATTTTCTTGCCTCGAAGCCGGGTATTCATGTTTTCTCGGACGTGCAGTCTTCTCTTTGACAGGATTGTTTTATTTTTGAGATATTTACACTTTTATTTTTTATTTGGTATTACGTACATGATTACATTACACAGAATAATACAAAAACGTACTCGTAAAAAGGCTTTAATGTCTGTACCACAATAAAGGATAAAAAATGTCCAACTTGAACATGCACACGGTAGGAGAATAAAAATAGGCATCATTTTATCGACTTATCTAAATATTTGTTCACAACTATATTAACAACAGTAAAAAAATTGCATCCATGATAACCAACAAAAATATTCTTTATATTCTTATTATAATTTGTAACACATCTGGAAATGTTTACTGCTCTTCTTCCTCCAAATCCTTCGATTTATCCTTCTTCTTCTTCTTTTTCTTCTCCTTTTTAGGCTGTTAGAAATGCGATATTAATAAAACGCCAATAGACGCACCATTAAGCAAGGAAAATACACACTTACCTCTGTTTCGGCTTCTGTAATTTCTTCAGACGGTTCTTCAGTCACTGTTTCATCGGCCTCGGTTTTCTTTCTCTTTTTTTTCTTCTTCTTTTCGGATGGGGACGCCTCGACACTAGCTGCCGATGTGTCGGCTAATGAGGCGCTTAATTTTCGCTAATTAAAAAGGAAAATTTAGTATCCAGTTAACAAGGCAAATGAGTTTTTAAAACTAACCTTTTTGTGTGTTTCCTCTCCTTGAGTCCCTTCATTTGGAGCTTCGGAAGCGTCTTGTTTTCTAAAATTAGGGTGTCTGTCAGTACGGCATAAAATATTCCAAATATCGATTTTTGCAATATCGAAAACAAGGTTGTGTTTTCTTGGAAAGAAACAAGATTTTTTTGAAAGATAATTTTGTCACAAAAAGTTTTTTCTTGCGCGTATCAAACTAATGTAAAAATATTATTAAAAAAAGTTAATTTAATAAAAACAAATGTTAACTATATATTTATTGTCAATTGTCTTATTTTGCTTTGTGCACTTAATTAGAACGTGTGGAAATAAATAAAAGAAATGTAGAGATTGGTTAAAAAAAAGTATCAGAAAATACAAATAAATATTTTTATAAAACAATGGAGAAGCAAATATAGTAAAGCCGGCCCTGACCATAAGAATATCTGTTAATGCGGTTTTTTCTTGCCAATTTTGTAACAAAATAGAGGATTTGTTAGGACACTAGGATATATTTTTTGTAGATAATATGAAAATCATGCAGTTATATGAATTCTTGAAGTTGGAAAGAAATGAGGATCTCATGTTTAATAGAAACGATTGTTTGAGACAAAGCTGTTTCTCTAAAATTGCCAAGTAACAATTTACTTGGCAATTTTGGAAATTTACCAAAAACTATACAATTATAGTTTTTGGTTTGTTCACAAAGGTTTTCTTTTATTTCAAAAAGAATGATGTAATGATTACTTAAACTTATCACAAATTATTCCCATCTGCAAGAATATGTATGTATATATTTCATGAATATGTATATATACATACATATATAATTGTATGTATATATGTATGTATATATACATATTCATGAAATATATACATACTTCATATATTATGTGTGATAAAAGAAATTTTGAATTTTCTAATTCGTAATTTTAAACTGATAATTTAAAAACAAATGTGGTAAGTTCGGCCCTGCCTATCAAAATAGTTTTCTTCGTTTTCAGTGTTGAAAAAAATAGTGTTTTATTAGAATCTCATATTATTTATACAGATTAATATTTCTTGTCTCAGGAATTTATTTTCTCAATATTGAGATTCCCATTACTTTTAACGTTTTATAGAATTTCCCATAATTTAATATCATGTAATAATAGGAAATTCTGTGACCTGTGAAAAGTAATGATGATTTTAATATTGGGAAAATAAATTTAAAAATTTTAGGATTTGTACCGGGTTAGTCATCTAAAATTGACCCCCCCTTTATTTTTCTTAATTTCAATCGAATCGAAAAATTCAAAAAAGGATTTTACTTGATTCTTTATAAATTTTTTGAATATTTAAACAAATTTTCAAAAACTCTGCAAATTGAAAGGGGGCGAACAATTTTTTATTTTTTTTTTTTTTGAATGGAACACCCTGTATTTTTTTACTTAAAAAAGTTACCCACAGTTTTCTGATTACAAAAATATGTAATTGTTGTATCTTGGTATGTATAGTTCTTGAGATATTCATACAAATATATAGTCACATCGCAGGAATAAGTTCAACATAAGACCATAAATCAGGAGAGCTATGTTTTTGAGATATAACGACACATCTTGTTTTTTAAGAAAAAAAGTATGAAAATTCTTTGATGCGGCAACACATAATAATTATAATAAACAAATAAACCTTTATTAAAATGACAACAACAAAGTTTAATGAACACAAAACATAAATAACGAAATAATGATAAAAAAAAACAATGCGCAACAATAAATAACATAAAACCAATGAACTTTATTGAAATTAAACATATCTATATGTTCTCCACGTATCCTCCGTTTCTATTAAGACACAGTTGGCATCTTTTAATAAATTCATTTCTAACGTTTTCAAATAAATGAACATTTTGCCGCAAATTTTCTATTTCTTGACTGATACAGTCCTTCAACTCATCCGAGTTATTATATACCGAATTTTCGTATATGTTTTGTTTTAGTGTTCCCCACAAAAAGAAGTCCAAAGGACTCAAGTCTGGGCTATTAGCGGGCCAATGTATAGGACGGTATCTTCCTATCCAAAATAGATATTTGTCATTTAAATATTCCGTTACGTTCCGTACAGAGTGTGGAGGAGCACCACCCTATTGCCAAATAACAGAATTCCTGGTTGCAAGGGGAATATTATCTAAATAGTTCTCTACTTCACCCCGAAGAATATTCAAATACTGAACTGTATTCAAGGACCCATTACTGAATACGGGACCCACAATCGTATTTTGATGAATACCGCACCACACATTTACTGTATTATATCGTTGGATTTTTATCTTTTTTATAAATGTGGATTTGCGGGCGCCCAATAATGTGCATTTTCCTATTGAAAAGTTACTTTCATCGGTCCAAAGTAAGTTTTTTAAAAAGTTATTGTCGTTTTCTGCTCTCTCAATCATCTCTCTACAAAAAGCTCTTCTGTCGGCAAAGTTATTTTCAGTTAAAAGCTGAACTGGCAAAATACTATAAGGCTTATATTTGTGACGTTTTAATATACGTCTCATACTTGCTTGTGAAATATTAAATTCTTCTGCAGCAGCGTTAGTAGATTTATTGGAGTGTTCGGTAAAAAAAAAGTAAAACGTCCATTTCCATATCTTCTCCTGTTTTGGGCTTCTTTCTTTCTCGTTTCTTATCTTTTAAGGATTCGCTGTCCCCAAACTTGAGATAAATATTAGAGAAAGTGTTCTTGGAGGGAACGCGTCTTTCAGGATATTTTCTTGCATATTCTCTTTTAGCTATATATTTGTTTTTATTGCTGGTTAAGTAAATTTCTAATATTTCTTTCCTTTCGACTAATGAATATCCCATATCAATATATTAGATATATTAACAAGTGTATTAAAACTTAACTTAAAGCGTATTAATAATATAACAATCAAACATAAGTCAAACATAACATAACTGTCAAACAAAGCATTATTGTTTCTTTAAATCATTTCGGTTCATAGCTCTCCTGATTTATGGTCTTATGTTGAACTTATTCCTGTGATGTGACTATATATTTGTATGAATATCTCAAGAACTATACTTACCAAGATACAACAATTATACATTTTTGTGATCAGAAAACTGTGGGTAACTTTTTTAAGTAAAAAAATACAGGGTGTTCCATTCAAAAAAAAAAAATAAAAAATGTTCGCCCCCTTTCAATGAATGAGTTTTTGAAAATTTGTTTAAATATTCAAAAAATGTATAAAAAATCATGTAAAATCCTTTTTTGAATGTTTTGATTCGATTGAAATTAAGAGAAATAAAGGGGGAGTCAATTCTAAGTGACTAACCCGGTACAATAGTATTTAATTAATTGTTGTATATACATATATACAAATTTTTTTTTGTTTAATCCAGGGCTGGAGCCAAGAATTTTTAACTGTCTAATGAATTTTCTTTTACTTAATACGAAAAAAAAAATTAATGATTAAATT
This sequence comes from Rosalia funebris, assembly GCA_037954035.1. NCBI lineage: Eukaryota > Metazoa > Arthropoda > Insecta > Coleoptera > Cerambycidae > Rosalia > Rosalia funebris. The sequence continues at coordinate 43,298,669 of JAZFAV010000015.1, forward strand.
AGATCTTATGACACAAAATTAAATAAAAGATCAAGAAAAATGTGGTCTTGTTTAAGTAAATCTATAAACTTCGCTAAAAAAATATACACTTTTATAAACAAAACATTTGTTGTAAAGATTTTTGTAAAGTTGAAGTTGGAACATGAATAATTTTTTTTCCACATTGACTCAGTTATTTTTAAAGCAGTTAACAAATTGTTGTTCAGTAATAGAGAATATTTTAGTATTGTTTTTAAAGTTTTATGCATCACAATTAAATTACAGAACAATAAAACAATAAATACCAATAATAAGTATATCGATATATATATATATATATATTTACATGAATTAATTTATTTAAAATAATTAAAAATTGGGCGAGACGTTGCTTTGGATAAATTATAATTTTTGTAAAACCATTTTTGTGAATATCAAGCCATTTCTTAGAATGTGGCAAAAATCCTTATACAATAAAAAAATCGATTTTTGGCCCTACAAAATAGATTCAGCAATTTTAAAGGGAAACAGAAAGTAAAATAATGGGATGTAATCTTTGTATTGTTACAACTTTTTCTTTTTTGATAGGCGAGGCAATTATTTTTTTTGTCTTAAATACACAATTTGGTGATAGGCTTAACATAGGCTTCTATTATTTCCATTACTTAATGAAGAATAAAAGAATCGAGTTAAAGCCTCGAGTTACGCGCTACATAGTATTTTCATATTACAAATATGTATCGCTGAAAAGGAAACAAATAACTTTACTCACGTGGAATAATCAACGTAACTGTTCAGCCACTCCTTAGGGGTGTTCTCGTTCGGCTTCCCGTGCTTGTCTAGCTGTCCCTTGGCGATCAGTATCTTCTTCTGACTAGCGCGTTGCCCCAGGCCCCACTTCCTCGGATATAAGTCCCTCTCCATTATCACCCGCTTTATTTTCGCGACTATACCGTGATCGCAACTAGCCATCGTCGCCGTGGTCATCATGGCTATCCCGAGCGCTATCGCCTCACCCTTTGTCGTCACAATCACAATTTCCTCGTTGAGCTCGATATTATCCTCATATCTTAACACACCTGGGAGGAGGATTTTCGCTCCGTAGCACACCGCGTTCACCTACGAGAACGCGGATTAAAACATGTAAAGTTGCACAGGGCCAATAGCACTTACCGAGCTGTCTTTCATTATTATTCTCTTGTGTTTCACCAGGAGGCCCTCTAAAGGTTTGATTACTCGCCGGAGGTAACTTTCGTCTTTGTGGTTTTCGTATAGCCACTGGGCGTCTAGGACGTCGTGCAATGTTGAGGTATCGTCCATTTCGCTTTGGATGCCCGACCTCACTCGTCGCAGCTCCAACATCTGACCGCCGACGCCCAGGACTAGTCCCAAGTGGACACACATTGTCCGGATGTAAGATCCAGCCTCGCAACTGACCCAAAATACACCTACAGCGATTTTAAATTCATTTTAACACAGAACTGACCCCCCTTAAGACAAAACTACAGCGCCTTTGTCAAGTAATGAATAAATTCTCGATTTTGCAATTGAAAAATACTAAATTTAATGGCAATGATTATTTAAAAAATCAAACAAATGAAATATTCAAACTGTGCACCATTGGCTGCCTAACAGCAGCCTTAGCCAACGATAATTTTTTTATCGGTGTCACATAAAAACTTGAAATTGTACTGGAAACCCCTAATGGATGTAGTACCACACTAAAAATTTCCAGAAAGTGAATGTGTGGTGCAGCATAGTCAACAGACTAATTCTTGGTCTTTATTTCTTTTATGTAAACCTAACTGGTACAATACATTTGAATTTTCTTCGAGACGACTGTAATCCTACACGAATAACTTTATATCCAGATGTAGAGGAAGTTGACCTTCCAAGAAATGACTTTTGCGTTCAACAAGATGGTGCATTTCCTCACTATACAGCACCCATCCACAATTATTTAGATGAAGTGTTCCCAAATCCAAAAAATGTGTTCTTTCACATTCCGTAACAAAAGGGGGTTGCAATTAAAAAAAATATTGATGACATCATACCTTTTGCACAAATCACCCTGTATGTATTAATTATATTTAAGAAAATGCGTAACTAAAAATAAAATGTGATGGGTCTGAGTATTTGTCCTAAAAGTTATTCCTTGAATTTTTATTGGATATATTCATTATTCTACGTAAACACTATATAAAGACTAAATAATTTTAAATGCAAAATTATGATTACATTTAAAGTTCCTTGAATTCAACACATATTAATAAATAAAACTATCACTTATAGATTGTTAAATTGACTCACCCATGTTTCTGTTTTCATCATAATCAAACAATTTGCTATCATAAACCGTCCTCACACGCAGCTGTCGCTTGACGGCAGATATAAGTGGGGGCCTCTGGAATAGAGCCCCTTTCAATTTTTCGAGGCCTTGTGTAACTTTTTTTATTGAGTCAACAGGAGAATGTAATTTAAATACAGTGACATATTCTTTACCGGCAGCCTGTTGAGACTTTGCTAACCTAGTTGTTCTTTCTATACATACTATCAGACAGCCTACAAAAAAAAAAAAAAAAAAAATGGGTAACGTTAAAACGTATAGTTGGTATTATAAATTACCTGTTGTTTTGGGATCCAACGTCCCCGAATGTCCAGTTTTCTCTACTTTTAATATACGTTTTACCCAAGCTACGACTTCGTGGCTGCTCGGATTGGCAGGTTTATCGAGATTGATAAAACCGGCTTTAACGTATTCTGATATTTCTCGCTTTAGGGGCGATGATCCACACGGGATTGGTACATAATGATTCGTCCTTACATTTAATCGGTCAAAATGCTAAAATGAATTAGATAAGGTAAGGTGTTGTTTACTAAAGCTTCCTATTTACCTTTAACAGTAATGGCCACTGGGAAGTGTCTAGTTTTACAATTTTGCTGGATGGTTCTACTGAAAAGTTTCCTTCCTTTTGTAATTCTCCTAATTTATCGGACTTCACCTTCTTTTTCTTTTTTTCTTTAATTTGCGCGTCACCTTGAATACACGAATTTATACCATTATTACCAGCATATAAAGAGATACATTTATTAACATGAAGTGTAATTAAGATCAGGCGACAAAAAATAATATAAAGAAATATATATTTTATTTATATTTATTTACCTATGTCCGCCATGGTTTCAAATCAAAACACGTGTTTCTTACAAATCTAACATGAACTTTTAGGTTATGTTTGTTTGCTATGCGGCATCCATAGAATAGTTTCTTCTCTATAGTCAATGTCCTTGGCTAGTACTTCGAGTTTGAGTGTAATTATAGTGTATTTTTCAAAGTAAATCGATTTGCAAATTGTTCAAACTATTCTGTTTATATTTAATTACGTTAAATCAGAAAATTCTTCTGTTTTAATTTTTGCTTCTGTATTTATCTAATTATTTTATCATAGAATTAAAAATAAAGAATTAAAGAAATTATAATCAGTGTCGCCAATATCACTCAACAAAATTGCATAAAAATTTAGGCTAATAGGGTAAGAAGATTGAAGTGAACGGAACAACTCTGATTGTGACTATAAAGACGTCACGAAATGCATGGAGTATTATACAAAGGATCTCTATTTACTAAACGGCTGTTTTCGTGTGTGTGTGTCACGAAATTTTTAGGCCGATGAATGAAATGCTTTTCGTTCGAATTTAGGTATTTTGACAAAATCAATACAGTAAATCGACCCTTGCGAACAACATGGTAACTTTTGCTTTTTGATCCGAAGCTCCTAAAGACATGCTTCGGAGGTGCCTTCGAAATGAGCTAGGGGGCGGTGGAATATTATTGCGATTTGCTTACTTGTTTTATATTAAAATTGAACGAATGTGAACGATATTGTGGTATGAATTTATGTAATACATTCAAGTACAAATAAAATAGTTATAAATATAAATGAACAAATAACGATAAATATATACATATGTCTTACTTAGCAAAATAATACTTAGAAAGAATGTAATAATTGATCATATAATCTTGAAGTTAATTAACTGATATAAGGATAAAATTATTTATATACTTTATAGGAGGACACATGATCAACAAATTGAAACATTTTGAAGAAAAATTGCTCAAGAAATCGAATAAATCTTTCATAAGATTTATTCTTACCATTTTTTCGTATTCCCGTTTTCAAATAAGAGTTCACAGAACTACTAGGTAGAAAGTAATTAATAAAGTAATTGCTCTTGCGGACAATCATTTTTAAGGCAATTAATAAAGTTGCCAGTTGACAGAAAATAGTTGCTTTCGACTACACGCGTATTTTTAAATATATACATAAAAATAATCTTCGACTAAGAGTTGGACTTTAGGTTAGTATCTCCAATAGTAATAATACGCAATAGTAATAATCTCCAATCCAACGACGGTCACCGTCATATTGGGAATATGACAGTATTCATTCCTCTTATTTGGAGTTATTGTAAATAAGTATAGTAAAATATTCTGCAAAAAGGTAAATAAATTGGTCCAGTTAGACGCTCTTCATACATAATTATAATGTAGTCCAATTAACCAATCGTTTATAATTCCACATCCACAAATCACTGACAAGGTTTCTATTGTAATTTGTGTCCACGTCATACAAATCTGTGTTGTAATAGCTCTTTCTAGATTTGTAAACACTCTTCAAAATATTGATTCATTTACAAAACGAGTCCTGTAAACATTTTGGAAGATTGTTCGAAAACCATCTGCAAAAGCAAGCGAGTTACACCGCTTTCGGGTTTTAAACATTGAATTTGCCGGATACGATAAGCATAAATGTTAGAGATAATTACTCGATCCGGTTCTGTATTTTTAAAATTTTTGGATGGGCTCTGTATTGGCCTACTGCCAGATATACTACACCAAATTTGATAACATTTCTGCAACGTGTTTAACCCTCAAGTACTCGCACTTTCCAGAGTCACTTCCATATTCGCGTGGCGGAAAAAGGGCCGCATTTCGAGGTTTTATTCATTATTTTTAGGGTTTATCTATTTTTTCATTTTTTATTTTCTATCAAAGAAGAAACTTCTCCATACATAATATTTTTATATTTTCAAAGAAACATAAGTATTTAATTCAACATAACATTTGGACGAATGTTTCAGTCATCAACATTACTTTTACAAAGTATTAGTCGTCTTAGGAACTAAAATTCAGCTTTTTGTTCATCATGAAAGCACAGACGTAAACAAAATAAAGATAAATACACAATTAAGCCTTCATAATTTATAAAAGTTTGAAAAGAAGCAACACATAATTTTTATACTCAAGAGAGTAGAGTTTTTAGACTGTTCTATGAATTAGAATAAAACGAATAGAAGGTAAAACTAATATTCTTCTTCCTCGTTTTTGTTGATGAGGCACCATTGATAGATAGATACTGTACGCTGACTATGCATTTTACAAACATAGTATTTTCACTTTTCACAGGTAACTTCGGTTTTACTGTTTTTGTGAGAACTACATAAGTAACAGGTAGTTCGCCTTGTGCGAGCTGAAGTGTTAGGCTGCTTGTTGGGGGTTACTCTCTATTTGGAGAGAAAAATTAACACATCCTTGGGTAGACACCAGAGTATAGCCCTTTATATCAAAGGTTGTTCCATCAGGCCATAGGTCAAGGCATTAATATATTTTCTTCTAGTGAAGGGCTTGTCAATGTTGTTATTCAGATATGTTTTATTATCTCAGCTATATCCCAGCTAGCTCTCTAAAGAATACGACTACTATAGGCCAACGTCTTGTTTTATGCGAAGTAGATGTTGAACACATTTGATCGACCGTATCCAGGCCTCCTTTAGTGGCGTTATAGTCAATAATCATGAAAGACTTTCTAGTTTCAGGATCAAACTTTTCCTTGTCGTGCTCAGTTGGTAATAATAGCACAGCTTTGTTCTTGGCGACACGGCTCACTAATGAAAAGTTGTATTGAAACTCGAAAAGGCTTGACCCAACAGGCCGTGATTTGTATGCGAGAAATTTTGTGGGAATTTCCCTCTTGCTTTCCTTCAGGATTCTCAAACACGTCGGTCCAATCTGAAGCCAATATTCAGCAAGATCATAGCTGGTGTAATAGTTATCCGTAATTACGGTCCTATTGGAATTCTTTATCGGTTCCACTAATCGTTTTATAATATCCGTCGGTTTGTTGACATGCTGAATGGTCCATCAACCTATTTCTCACAATAAATTTCCAAGTTGAATGTGTAGAACGTTTTACTGTCACACACTGCGTAAAACTTTAATCCATATTTACAGGTTTTTGGGGCATATACTGTGATTCACCTACTGACTAAATAAATGCGACACTGGCGCAATCTCATGCTAAAATTCGTAACAAAAACATACACAATTACACCTGGAGGTTTCATTCGAGTTCAAGGGGGGTTCTCCATAAAATTACAAAAGTGTGGCATTTTTTCCGCGCATGCGAATGTTTGAGAGTTAAAGAAAATACACGCATTGAAACTTACGGCCCGAATAAATAATTATTCTGTATAATAAGAAGGATAACTATAAATATTCCTATTGGTCATTGTTGACTTATTCAATGAGACCTTATCTATAGCTGGAGTTCGTAGAATAAAATATTTAATCTCGAATTGCTTGCCTTCATGGTTAGGAGATTAATTACCCTCCTCTCGTACAAATGATACATAATTATGCGCATCACTGACTATTTTTAATTGTAACCATGTGATTTTCAATATTTGGTTTTACCGCGGAAAAGTGGGCAATACTCTACTAAATACAAAAATATAATATGAGTGGGAGCACCATTGCATATTGGTGGGAGGAAAATTCGTTTGGACGTTAGACCATTTCGATGCCCGGCGTCTTTTAGTAGTGTGTGTAGTGTAGATATATTTTATAGTTAAGTTTTTTATACGAGTCAGTAGATTTAAGGTGAGTAAAAAAATTATGACGAAATTAAGTTAATAATTTTTCATAAACGATGAACTTTTATATCGATTATTTAATCGACTTAAGTTAAAGTTGCCGAAAATATGCATATGCCTAATTATTAACGCCAGCTAAGCAGAAATCTATGTGTAATTGTCTATTAATACAATTGGCATTATGCATTGCTATCGAACATGCCGGAAAGTCTGGGAAAAACGCTCACTTTTCTCCGATTCGGCCCAATTATAGAAAACATCGCGACTATCTCTCGGTTTGCGTCGAAATACTCGGCATTTAAGCACTTTTTAAAACTGAATAATGAAACAGAATATTCGTAAATTTAACCTATAACACAAATTCGAGCCACGCCGTTTCGTCTAAGAATAGTTTTTAGAACGGGCCAGTGGCTCCTCGTCTATCTTTAACTCGAGTTTTTCGGGCGTTCTCACTTCTTTCGTTCCGCCTCTTGCTTGTGCCACCTATGCCTATGGGGAAGACGAAGGTCAGTTGACCGCATTTATAGATTTTATAAATAAATGTAGCGGGATTGTTGTCGAGTGGAGGTATAAGTACGGGCAGACCTTTCCAACTGACCCCCTATTAATTAGCGTGTTTTAATTTTTCAAAATGAAAAACCTTACGTAAATATTTCTGTGGGTTTCGGATCTGTTACTATAATTTAGTATTTCTTGATGATAATGAACATCACACGCCGCCATTCTATTGCATTTTAAGATACGAATTTGAAATTTTGATATGTTTATCGAACTAAATAGATGCAAATTTTGGCAGGTAATCTGTACATCTGTACATCTTCCGGCATAACTGGGAGTGGTTCCAACTTCCTCACTTTAAATGGGACCCTGTATATTTTTCAATAATTTTGTATGTCTTCAACATCGTATTCTATGTCTAATTATTTTTCCACCGGTATATCATAGGGCGGTGTTCCAATTTGAAATAGTTGCAGTATTTATTTAAATAACTTTGAGATAAATCTAGTATAGCAGCCTTCGAATTACGCAAGAAACAAAAGAATTCCTATAACAAATGATGTTATTTCATTAATATAAATATATTCACTTGGTTCAGTAAATTAAAATTAATTGTTAATTACTTTCGAGATTTTGTAGCAAATTAAAATATGTTCCTTATATTAAATACTGAAGACCCCATTTCTGCATAATATTAAATGGAACTAAGTAATTTTTTATATTTTGATTATTAAGTTCTTTAACCTATCCAACTAAATATTGTGATTTTACACATGCCTCAAGCCACCATTATTTTTTAATTATTCAAGTATTTGGCAATTCTTTGGAAACAATTTTGCTATTTCTGAAGTCTTGTCGAAACGCTATGGAGTTAAGGGTTAATTGTGCTGAGGAGGGACTCCTATGGATGCCCTCTGACAGTAAGGGTGACTACTTCCTGTTTGACAAGAAATATAAGATCACCCTCACCAGGCCGATAAGACCGACTGGATGGAGGGTCGAGCTGGATTGCCGCTCAATGGAGACATCTGGTACACGGATAGAGCCAAGAGTGGGAACAGAGCGGGTGCGGGGGTGTATAGGCGACTTCCCCTTGGGCAAATACACTACCGCACTCCAGGCCGAGCTAGTTGGAATTACATACGGTGTTCTGGGGGCCGACCAAAATCGGACCCAGGAGAGGGTATGTATTTGCTCGGATAGCAGGGCGGCGTTGGCAGCCCTGAATTCAGCAACGACAAAGTCGAAGCTGGTCTATAATTGCTATGAAGCATTGAACCACTTGGCAGGGAAGGGACCGGTGGAACTCCTATGGATACCTGGGCATAATGGCATTAAGGGAAATCTAATTGCAGATGACCTTGCCATACTAGGGACCAGGGAAAACCTCTATGGACCAGAACCTGCAGTGGGAATAAGTCGGAATCTAATCAGAGACCGCATCAATGGCTGGGCAAGAGACCAGCACAATAAAAGATGGAGAGGAGTAACGGGTTGTCGAATAACCAAACTCTTCATCGAATACTCAGAAATTGAGAAATGGGCCAAAGAATTCATTAAATTGAACAGGCATAAAGCCAGAACCCTGGTGGGAATCATGACGTGCCACCATGGTAGCCTGAATGCATATAAGCACAAGCTGAGGCTGACTGATAGCCCGGCCTGCAGATACTGTAAAGAAGACGAGGAAACCTCGATTCATCTTCTTTACACCTGCTCCGCACTGGAGGAGAAGAGGTATCTTATATTAGGGACCCCTGTTATCCTAGAGGAGGCGAGGCTTAAGGCGGGGGACGTGCCTAAATCGCTCCTTTTATGGGATAGCATTTTTGGATAATGACCCGGGGTATATATAGAGGGGATAAGAGGGGATCGCCAAGGGACTACCCATGCGATCAGTGGCTGATGAGGCCCAAACCTATATAATATAATAATAATAATAATAAACGTTAACTGTAGAGAGTAGAAAAATCATCTTGTTCTTCACATTATGTATGTTTTAACAAGTTTACTGTATTCTGTATATATTCAAAAACTTCTTCAAATATGACACTTCTAGTTGTCCTCATTTTTCTGTAAGAATAGTTACAATAATAGTTATAAGAATAGTCATATAATAGTATGGTATATTCAGAACGATTAATTTATAAGGCTAGTCTACAAAATAAAAATATATTCTTTTTTAAATTTATTTAAATATTTGACTATGTTTTTTCTTCTCAAGAAAAACAACAACCACATTACCTACTTTTACTTTGTGACAAGTCTCCTGTACCGTGTGTATCCTGAAAAATATCTTCAAATGTAAGACTTTTAGGTGTCCTTATTTCTCTGTAGCAATAGTTACAAGTATAGTAATATATAATATAATAGCCTGATACATTCAGAAGGATTAGATAGATAGTTTACAAAAATAAATATATATTTTTTACTGCAGTTCCAAATGTATTGGATACTGACCGGTGGTTGACACCCATGGTTGACAGCTGGTTATTAGTTTTTGGATGTAGATGAATATAATTTCGTAAAATGTTCACTGAATTTATAACCTATTTTATTTATTTATTTCCTCCACTAAGTGGCAAATACAAAAGTAATTGTTAATACTTACAGTTTACTTATATTGGTACCAAGAGATCTATAATAAATTTATTGCTTACTATGAAATATTTAGTTTCTTAAAATTTCATATCAAAAAGGCCTTAGATATATTTAACTGAATCTTTGAATTTGATTTTGGAACCACTTTGCTATATCAATGTCGTCTATGGTGCAATCACTTTCAAAAGTTCACAAAAATCATATAATACTTTGGTATATGCATTAATTCCTTCCTCTATTTTATTTTGTTTTACTTTTCTATATAGTTTTAGGATAAACACTTGACAATTTGAGTTTTCAAAAACTTTTCAACCAGTTTCCTTTAAAGAGCGCACAAGTTTTTGCTAAACAATATTGCTTTCTATTTGTAATCGAGATCTATGAAATTACTGCCACTAGATACACGTGGTTGTTCTCCACATAAATGTTTATGAATGAGAACATATAAGCATTCTTCGTGCCCAGGAGATGCGACGTCATACAATCAAACGGTTTCGAATGTCTCAAAAATTCCGTCATTATATTGGATTCCACGAAATGTATGGAACATTTGTTTGCTTTTGTAATTAATTATTGCGTACAATCGGGTATTTTCTACTCTTCTAGTTAACTGAAGGTCTCTATAAATTCTTAGCATTTAAGGTTACCACCAGGATATCCCTAATAATCCCTAAATTAGTAAACAACGTTTTGTAATAGTATAGGAACCTCGATGTTATATATTAGAAATTCAAATTAATTATGATACGTATAAAAGAGGGTGCATAAAACTAGGCAGTAAACAAACAACTGTAAATGGAGTTGCATGGGTTGAGTACTCAATGAAATATAGCTGAAAATTTAAATAGAATGGAACTGTAATTGAAATAAACATATTTCATGTTTTTCTCTACGGAGCTCTTTGTTCTCTCTCAAGTTCTTTGCTTTCAAACAATAATAGAAAATGTCTTTGGAAGAAACTACAGCAAATACGAATAAATCTGGGGTAATATTACAAAAATATATAAGTAAAAAATATGTAAAATACTAATCTGACTGCTTAATGTTATTTCTAAAGATGTGTATATTTTTTTCAAGTTTCAGATGTTTTATACATATATTGTACACACTTATGTATTTATTGACATTTTCATAAATCAATTCATTTTTATAATAACTTCCCTGTCTCCGCGTTTTCTTGATGTTTCAACACGGAGAATTCACTACCGGCAAATTGTCTTTTTGATAGTTTTAATGCTGAAAGTCGCAAATTTCGCAGAAAAACACCACAGCGAGGTCACATCTATATTTTTGGCATTTAGGTTAACGATCGCTGTTGTCAGGTCATGTTATGTTCATTTTTTAAGTTAAAAATATGCTTTCAAAACAACGTGAATTGCTGATGAATTTCACAGTCTTCTAACTATATGGTTTTACTTAGTATTCACATAATTCGCAAAAAATTCTTACATGCGATAACATATAGATAATATACGTTAAAGAATATCTAAAATTAGATTTATTCCATGTGCATCTGATACCATATATATTGTATTTGATTATATTTTAACAGTTTCTTCAAGATATTCTGCAATTTTTAATATAGAAAAATTAACATGTTAATTAACAATTTTTAAAGAATTGGCGGATGCGCCAATGCCATTTTAGTGTGTTTGGATATTTTGTTGTACCTACTAGAGTTTACTTAAATATTGATTTATATTCACAACAATTTCTAACTAATAATCAAACAGTTATGAATAGCTTTCTATATACGATCGTTAGTAGTTAGAAGTATACGGTGGCAGTAAAGAAATACTTTATTACAACCGTATATTTAATTAAATACCTTGAAAATGGTATTGACCCCTCCACCATTTTTTTAAAAGTTGCTTGCTAGAATCTAACGATGCCAAAAAATATAATTCAGTCTCATTATCAATTGATATGCTCATCTAAAGTCATATATACATCGTTCAAAATCGACTAGCCATTTATCGTTATAAATGCAGAAATTGGGTCTCGAGGGAATCGTCATTAGATTCAAGAATTGCATAGTCGGCCTCAATATACGGGCCTAGGCTCATAATAGTTTGGCCAGGCATAATTTTACAACTAATATATTTAAATAAAAGTTATTTAAATAAAAGTATAAAAAATATTTTCTATTCTAAACTATTCTAAACTATACTAAACTCTTAAAATTATTTTATTAAAGAAAAATATTGGTAACAGAATAGTTTGGCCAGTTGCTGAAATGGGTAGTAGGTTAAACGTTTTTAGCGTTTTAAAACAAAATAGAATCGCAATTGTTTTCAAAGTGAAACGGTTATTATGATGTGTGTATTGAACACCTCTGCTAAAATTTTCTAAAAAAAAAAAAAAAAAAATGGCACGTAGCGTGACATTAAGTGACGATATGTGAAAATCAATTGTTAATGCTCATAAATAGGGAATTTCGGCTCGGAAAATATCTGCTATGTATTCGCTGCCTATTATCAACTTGTATAAAAAAACTGGATGCAGTATCCCAAATTTCACGCTTAACTCAACATGCTGCGAAGAAGATTGTAACAATAAACCGACGATCCAGTGCAAAAGAAATTATAGTACTGTGGAGGCAAGCTATTGAAAAAATATCCTATATCCGCAACTAGGCACTCAATAAAGAAAATAGGATACAAATTCTACAAGGTAAAGTTTGATTCTTTATATTTTACTTTTCAACTTACCGGTTTCTTCTTCAGGCAAAAGAAAAGCCGTTATTAACTAAACGATAGAAAATCAATAAGTTACGGTGGGCTGGAGAACATAGGCACTGGACTTTACAAGAATAGCACCAGGTAATTTGGAGTGACGAATCTAAATTTGAAATTTGTTTGGGTGATACCAGAGAACGTGTGCTAAGAACCCCACAGGCAACTTATTATCCTGAGTGTTTGGTTAGGGAAGTGAAGTTCCCTGCACCTCTTATGATCTGGGGGTGTATGAGTGGTATGGGCGTAGGAAAATTGCATTTCGTAGATGGTACTATGACAGCAGAAAAATATAAACAGATATTGACAGACGGTTTATTGCCGTCAATACCAATATGTCAAGGCACTGACGCGAAGTACATTTTTCAGAAGGATGGTGCTGCGTGTCACACAGCAACAACTGTCACAGTTTGATTTACAGAACATAATGTCCCTGTTATGGAATGGCCCTCTAGCAGTCCAGACCTCTCGCTAATAGAAACACTGTGGCATAAAATGAAAGAAACAGTTGCGCAAACATTTAGACCGTTCAGTTAACGATTTACTCCTGAAGACAGGGCTACTTGAAGAAGTGAAGCTAAACAGTATGTTTCCTGTAGAGTGCGCTAAGCTGGTGGATATAATGCCTGCCAGAATTAAAGTTGTTATTACGAAAGTGATGTAACACAGTTTTGATTGAAAGGAAGGGTGGCGGGTGGTAAGAGATTGTAGATGCGCACTATGTACATAATTCATAAAATCTCAAAATTTACGAGGGTACTTACACTTACGCCAACTTAAAAAAGAGTAGTCTAGAATTCAAAAAGTCAATAAAATCAGTGTTATTGGCCGAACAGATTAATAACAAATTTTATTTGCCAAGCTCTTAACCTAAAAATAAAAATGTCTTTGTCCTCACGACGTATTTCTGTACTTTAGCTTTCCGCTGAATTCTAAAATAATTCCGATTTAAAATCTTCTGCCCACTATATCTCTTAAAAAATACGTTTATATTCCTCTCCATTTATCCTAAATATTTTCATAATCTCTGTAAATTAAGCATTCGCTTCGATATAATTAGCGTTGCATTCCTGAGTCAATAAACTAAACAGAAAACCAAAATATACGTCAGATTAACTGGGAATGTTTGTTTTATTTAAGTTTTGGTGTATAAATAGGAAATCGTGTTAAGTATTACAAAGTAACGGCGGTATTAAGTATTCCGGTTATTTTTGAAATAAATTATATCTGTATAATGAAATTAGTCTTATACAATGTACAAAACATATACATAGAAAACAGTTTTTTATATTTTGTGTTACATTTAGACTAACGAATAATTTTATTATTGAACGATTGCATTCATGGGCGCCCCCAGAAATATGTTCAGGGGGCAACATTTTAACATGGTTTGCATAATTAAAGCAAAATATTTAAAACACATAACAAACATTGTATATTTTAAAATCCATCACATATCACAACAATATAATAAAATAAAAATAGAACTATTAGTATCAATATTTAAAGAAAACATTACATTACTTATGTTAATTTCTCTACTGCAGTTTGTATATTTGTAATAATAATACTTTTAATGTATAATTAATACTTTTTAAGAAATACGGTAGACTTTCCTAAAATATAGGAAATATCGAATTACTCTTAATTGTAGCAGTGCCGAGAGGAAACAGGCCGCTTAAAAAAATTACCCTTAAATTCAATGTATCGCTTAACGAAAATCAAATAAGTTATAACTTTATGGATATCACTAATCGTTTTACCATACCCTCTTTTGTAAGAAACCAATAAATTGTAGTGATATTTCAAATATGCAAAACGTAGTACCGAAAAGAGGCAGGAGGTGTTTTCTAAAAAAATTACATTTATATTTAACGTATCGCCAAACGAAAAACAAAGAAGTTATAATTTTCTCGATATCACAAATAATTTAACTATACTTTCTTATACAAGAAACCAACGAATCGTCTTGATAGATCGATTGTACGAAACGTAACACGGAGGAGAGATAGGCGGCGATTTATAAAAAAAATCACTTTTAAATTCAGCGTCTCGCTAAGTGAAAAGCAACAGAGTTATGATTTTCTCAATATCATCAATCGTTTCACCATACTTTGATGTATAAGAAGCCAATGAACTATCTTGATAGTTCAAAGATGTGAAACATAGCTTCAAAGAGGAACAGGTGGTGTTTTCTAAAATAATTACGTATAAATTCAGCGTCTCGCTAAATGAAAAATAAAAAGTTATTATCTTCTCGGTTTCACTACTCGTTTTATCATTTTTTATTGTGTAACAAACCACGGAATTATACTGATAGTTCAATTCTACGAAATGTAGCACCGAGGAGAGATACGCGGTGTTTTCTAGAAAAGAGACCTTTGCATTTAACGTCTCACCTAATGGAAAGAATAAAAGTTATAATCTTCCCGATATCATTAATCGTTTCATCATAATTTCTTGTGTATGAAATTAACGAATCATCTTGATGGTTCAAAGATGCGAAACGTAACGCCGTGTTTCCTAAAAGAAAATTACTTTTACATTCATCTTCACGCCAAACTAAAAGCAAAAAACTTATAATTTTCTCGACATCATCAATAGTTTAATTATGCATTCTTGTATAATAAACCAACGAATCATCTTGATAGTTGAAATGTGTGACATGTAGCGCTCAGGAGAGACAAGCTGTGTTTTAAAAAAGAAATACCTTTAAATTCAGCGTCTCGCTAAATGAAAAGCAAAGAAACTACAATCATTTAGATATCATCAATCACTTCATGGTACTTTCTTGTATAATAAACTAACGAATTATCTTGATAGTTCAAATATACAAAGCGTAGCGCCGAGGAGGGGCAGGCGATGTTCTCTAGAAAAATAACCTACAAATTTAACATCTCGCCTAACGAGAAATAAACAAGTTACATTCTTCTTAATATCGTTAATCGTTCCACCATACTTTCCAGTGTAAGAAATAAACGAATCGTTTGGATATTTTAAATCTTCAAAATGTAGTGCCCAGGAGAGACAGGCGGTGTTTTCTAAAAAAATTACCTTTAAATTCAGTGTCTCGCCAAACGAACAGCAAAGAGTTATAACCTTTTCGATATCATTAATCGTTTTATCATGTTTCCTTGTGTAAGACACCAACGAATTGTCTTGATAGTTCAAATGTGCAGAACGTAGTGCCCAGGAGAGACAGGCGGTGTTTTCTAAAAAAATTACCTTTAAGTTCAGTGTCTCGCCAAACGAATAGCAAAGAGTTATAATCTTTTCGATACCTGTAATCGTTTTATCATGTTTCCTTGTATAAGACACCAACGAATCGTGTTGATAGTTCGGATGTGCAAAACGTAGTGCCCAGGAGAGACAGGCGGTGTTTTCTAAAAAAATTACCTTTAAATTCAGTGTCTCGCCAAACAAATAGAAAAGAGTCATAATCTTCTCGATATCATTAATCATTTTATAATGTTTGCTTGTGTAAGACACCAACGAATTGTCTCGATAGTTCAAATGTGCAAAACGTAGTGCCCAGGAGAGACAGGCGGTTTTCTAAAAAAATTACCTTTAAATTCAGTGTCTCGTCAAACGAATATCAAAGAGTTATAACCTTTTCGATATCATTAATCGTTATATCATGTTTTCTTGTGTAAGACATTAACGAATCATATTGATAGTTCAAATGTGCAAAACGTAGTGCCCAGGAGAGGCAGGCGAAGTTTTCTAAAAAATTTACCTTTACATTCAGTGTCTCGCCAAACGAATAGCAAAGAGTTATAATATTTTCGATATCATTAATCGCTTTATCATGTTTTATTGTCTAAGACACCAACGAATCGTCTTGATAGTTCAAATGTGTAATACGTAGTGCCCAGGAGAGACAGGCGGTGTTTTCTAAAAAAAATTACCTATAAATTCAATGTCTCGCCAAACGAATAGCAAAGAGTTATAATCTTTTCGATATCATTAATCGTTTTACCATGTTTTCTTGTGTAAGACACTGACGAATCGTCTTGATAGTTCAAATGTGCAATACGTTGTGCCCAGGAGAGACAGACGGTGTTTTCTAAAAAAATAACCTTTAAATTCAGCGTGTCGTTAAGCGAAAGCAAAAAAGTTATAAAATTCTCGATATCATTAATCCTTTAAATATGCATTCTTCTATAAGAGACCAACGAATCGTTTTGATAGCTCAATGTGCGAAACGTAGTGCTGAGGAGAGACAGGCGGTGTTTCCTACAAGAATTACCTTTAAATTTAGCGTGTCGCCAAACGGGAAACAAAGAAGTTATAATATTCTTGATATCATTAGTCGTTTCAGCATACTTTCTTGTGTAAGATATCCACGAATAGGCTTGATATTTTAAGCATGCGAAACATAGTGCTGAGGAGAGATAGGCGGTGTTTTATAAAAAAATTACCTCTAAATTTAGCGTCTCGTCAAACGAAAAGAACAAAGTTATAATCTTCTCGATATCATTAGTCGTTTTATCATTCTTTCTTGTGTAATAAATCAACGAATCATCTTGATAGTTCTAATGTGTGAAACGTAGTGTCAAGGAGAGGCCGGTGGTGTTTTCTAAAAAAAATACCTTTAAATTAAGCATGTTTCCAAATGAAAAGCAAAGAAGCTATAATATTCTTGATACCACCATTCGATTTATCATACCTTCTTGTGTAAGAAACCAACGAATCATTTTGAAATTTTAAAAATGCGAAACGTAGCGGTGAGGAGAGGCAGGTGGTGTTTCACAGGTGGAGAGACAATCTAAAAAATTACATTTAAATTCCTTGTCAATAGAGGGCGTGTTCATGTTGAGACTAAGGACATAATTAAGTCCAAAAATTGATGTATCATTCTGATTTTTATACATCTGGAGTGTTATAATTTTATAGGTCCCAATATCTATGGGACCTATAAATGGGAGTGCAATTGCTCTCATTTAGCCCCCTCCCCCTGGGCGAATGTGGATACATTATATTTAAATAAAATAACTGACATGGTTTAAATATAAATACAATATATATATTTATTGGCCACTTTCCGGGATATATATTATTAATTGAAATGTATAACGTATTCATCGAAACATACGTATGTATAAAGGTGACCTGTCCTAGAAGATAAGAAGGTACCAGTTCACTATCGATGCTAGTGATATAGTAGATTGTATATCATTTCAGCATAAAACTCCAACGTAAACGTCTGTTGGTGTTTATTAATTTAATTTTTCAATTCAGTGTTTATTAAGAAAGCATCCTCGATATATACAGCAAACATTGGCGACATATGTATATTGGGTGTTTCTATATTGACCTATTCGATTGAGGTCACATCTGGTTTTGGTTAGGGAAAGAGGAGTAACTGCCATAAATTCCTCAACGATAATGAGTGACATATTGATAATCACGATGGATCTTGATGCCGTTTGTATATTGGTATCTGTTTACTTTATTGTGACTTGACAGAACCAATTGTCTTGTTCTACAGACATCAGTTTCTTAAACTATGGTTGTTGTTAGATTTTAAAACGTTTTTTAAATTCATTAATTGGTATTCAAGGATACAGTTTTCAGAAAAATTATGTCTTAGTTTGCCCAATATACTTTTATTGGGATAGGGCTGGATCTTTGATGCAACAATAAAAATAACATTTCTTCTAAAAAAAAAAAAAACACTTTTAGGCTCTGGTCTCCCTTTCAAATCTCTTAATCAAAATTTCCTACTTTTGGTACATTTAATTTTAATTCTGGGATCACGTATTAAGTAACTAATAGTTATTAGGGAGACACATTGCGGTCATTACAATTTTTTTTTTTAAATTTCAGTTAGATCTTCAGAGACGTTTCTATAAAATGAGGTTATTTTCGCAAGGGTATAAGGATCTGCAATTTATACTATACTGCATACCTCCTAGGCATGAACCTGACTAAAAGCTGTCAGTGGAAATGATGTCGAAATATGCTATATTTTTCAGCTTTCAGAATTCCACGGATGTCCTCTACGTTTGGATTGGATATATGCCAAGAATGCCAAATAATGCTTGAAGAGTGACTTTCTTTTCCATCATCGCCTTCATTTTTCGAATAAATTTGTCGACAATGTGATCACTACAACAACGCACATTTTTGAAATATTCAATAATTCCACAAATATTCATGTTTTAAAATGATATGTAAAGTTTGTGTTAGATGTTCATTTTTAGAACTCAGACATCTGACTGTTGCCTTGCGTATAACTGGAAGCATCACTGATTTTGTTGTTTTAAATAGAATACACTATAAGTGCAATACTATGCAAAAACAGTCTTGATGCATTGAACTACAAAATAAAATCTATAACCCTGGTTCAGAGCCCTCAAAAATAAAAAAAAGAAACAATGGAGATTTTAAAATTAAATTTTACTTTTCCGCACTCCACTATACGCGGAAAAGTAATATAATCGTGTAAAGAAAAAGTGAAGAAACAAAATTTTTTTGGGTTTATTTTTAGTTTTTCGACCCAAAACCTAAAAAAAAGGTTTTTAAAAAAATTTTGCTGTGTATGCGTCGTCGTTGTCGTCGGCATTAATTCTTGTTAGCACGATAACTCAACTAAATCATGTCGGATAGATCGGGTTTTTACTTATTCTGATAGGGGACGTCTCCCAGATGACACCTATTGATTTTGAGGTGGATAGCACACACCTCCCCCTCCCTTGGATCTATTTGAGAATTTCTTTTGTTAGCACGATAACTCAACTAAATCGTGTCGGATCGATCGGGTTTTGACTTATTCTGATCGGAGACGTCTCCCAGACGACACCTATTGATTTTGAGGTGGATAGGACACACCCCACCCTGTCTATGGGTCATGAGAAAGCACGACGGTGGACTATTTGAGAAATATTTTCTTGTTAACACGTTAACTCAACTAAATCATGTCGGAGCGATCGGGTTTCGACTGATTCTGATCGGGAACGTCTCCCAGACGACACCTATTGATTTTGAGGTGGATAGAACACACTCTACCATGTTCATGGGTCATGAGAAAGCACAATGGTGGACTATTTGAGAAATTTGTTTTGTTAATACGATAACTCAACTAAATCGTGTCGAATCGATCGGGTTTTGACTGATTATGATCGGAAACGTCTCCCAGACAACACCTATTGATATTGAGGTGGATAGGACACACCCCACCCTGTTCGTGGGTCATGAGAAAGCACGACGGTGGACTATTTGAGAAATATTTTCTTGTTAACACGATAACTCAATTAAATCATGTCGGAGCGATCGGGTTTCGACTGATTCTGATCGGGAACGTCTCCCAGACGACACCTATTGATTTTGAGGTGGATAGAACACACTCTACCATGTTCATGAGAAAGCACAATGGTGGACTATTTGAGAATTTTTTTGCTAGCACGATCACTCAATTAAATCGTGCCTGGATCGATCGGGATTCGGCTGATTCTGATTAGGGACGTCTACCAGACGACATCTATTGATTTTGAGGTGGATAGGACATATTCCACCCTGTTCGTGGGTCACGAGAAAGAACGAGGGTGGACTATTTGAAAAAAGTAAAACTATCGCATAAAAGAAATGTTTAGAGATGTTCTACGTGCGGAAAAGTCCATTTTAAGGTTTTAAAACTGTTTATTTTAAATACGTTAGGGAAATGACTTTCTGAAGTGATTTGTCTTTTAAATACGTATATACCATACATGTAAAACTCTTCTTCGTACTATGCCTTTTTTCACAATTTATCCATGTTGAGAACTGATTTTGTAAGTTGTAACTCTTAAAATTGTATTTCATATTTGCAGGAACACAATGTCTAGAAGAACTGTCTTGAGTAGACCCCGTACACGCCTCTACGACGCAAACTACAACATTGGAGAGAGCTATTATAAGTCGGCGCTTGATCGCTTGGACAGAAAATATTCTGGCAGACCATTATCACCACCTCCTCGTCAAAATTCAGCATTTGGTATGACATTCTGTTTATTATTATTATTACTTATGTTTATTCTTGATGCAATGAAATGAATCAAATACTGAAAACATGTATAATAACTAAACGTAAGTAAATAAATATGTCTTAATCAGTGGCGGCTCGTGGTGATTTGTCATGGGTGGGCAACAACTAACTATTAGTAGGTTATATATAAAATATAGTAAAAAAAAACTTTGACTCATCACTCTATGTTAGTCACTGTACAAGTATATGTTAAGATTTAAAATTCTTTCAGCTTTCAAGTTGAAAATGTATAGGACTCAAATTGCATAAAACTAGTACAGACTCTTATGAATGCTACACAATTTTTATATTTACACATTTTCTAATACATTAATATAACCAAAATACAACAAATACTGTTATAGAGAAATTCTCTCACGTTCGGCATGGTATAAATACTAAATAAATACAATACTAAACAAACACAAATGTAAAGTACCAACTTCCACAGACAGGCCGCCGCGCCGCACTAATTTATTGTAATTATTGTTAAAGAACCCTTATAATTTTGAAAATCCTAATCTACAGAGTACAGACCTCGCTGAGATACAACGTTCTACAATGTCTCTGAAAACTGAACTTGGAAATACGGAGATTCTCGATTCCTTCCCCGCTTTGCCGAAGGCTTCTTCAGCAGGGTGGTCTAGCCCACCCGTGTCACAGCTTACTCGAGACTCGAGTAAGCTGTGCCCGTGTTTCAAATAGTTTTTCTGTAGTTTACACGCGTATAATTTTGTTTTTATGTCTCCAAATCATTCGTAACTCTATTAATTATTTAATTCTATTCACGTGTTTACTGTTTATTTAATTTTATATTCCAGATTCCCATGTTTCTATATTATTGTGAAATAATTTAAACTTTCAAGGGATGTTGAAAGTCCTATGTCAATAATATCGATATTAATTTTAAAACTAATCTTGGTAGACACTTATTTACTTGTATTTATTTATTAAAGCAATAAATATAATTTTTTATTTATGCGAGGCGCTTGCGCTGTCTCGTATGTACCTACAAAGCCAGAAAGGCAAAAGGCGTGGCTACTCACCCGGCAGGCACCCACCACGATAACTATTCTATCACGGTTAAAAGAGTGAATTGCTGCACTTTACTTGTACTGTAATTTTCCACCACGGTTGCTCTGTTAGTATTAGTATATATAATCAGAACTTTTCATTGTATTATTGTTGTTATGTAATATATAGTGTATTTAATTAATTACATATTACATAATTATATCTTCACTAATTTCTATAAACGATAAATAACGACCTTTGGAACTGTTGTTCCTCTTCTTCTAGCAAACAGCTGGGTGGGCAGTGCCCACCCTGCCACCCCTGACCAGCCGCCACTGGTCTTAATATAATACGTGTCATTGCTTTATTTACAAATGATAAAATTCTGGGACATACTGTATTATTACGTAGGGTTAGAATAAAGTTACCCAGAGACCAAAAATATTACAAAAAGGAATTACTACTACAAAAACAAGAAAATATGATAATCAATGTTTTTGAATGTGATTTGTTTTCTTCTATTGTAGAAATATACTAGGCACAAAAATTAAGGGATATGAGAAAATCCAAAATTTTTAGGTGATCTTTAAAGGGCTGTAATTAAAGGGAGAAGAATAGTCGCACAATAATTTAAGAAAAGAAAATTGAAGCTGCGAGTTTCTAGTTTTCAGATTTTGAGTTCAAAATTTTACCATCGGCATTTTTTGACTAATCATAAGAAAACCATTGGAAATGTTTTTCCAAATTTTTGCTTGTCTTTCAAAAGGTTCATAGATTTCAATACATTTTGTTCAGTGATTTTATCATAAAAATTAAAAAACAATTTTATCCTCTTTAATTTGAGCGTCTAAAAGGCCTTGTACGGTGATTTTTGAGTTATCGTCGTTCAAAGCTAAAAAGTCAGTTTTGATTAATAATTAATTACTTGGGAAATAATTCTTTTTTTATTCTTTTTTACAATAATTAACATCTTTTGATAAAAACAAACATAGATTATTGATAGAAAAAAACGTTTTCAACTTCAAAAAATGAATAAAAAACGAAAAATTCATCCTTAAATTGACTTTCAACAAAAACGACAAATTCAATCAATCCAAACACAATGAAAAAAATCGGAGCTCTTTGAAAATTCCAGGCTTCTTTGAGATATTTTGAGGTTCAGTCAAAGTTCAGTTGAGTTCCTCTGAAGTTCAAAGGAAACAGTCAACATACTTAGTATATAATATCTATTATTTGCACAGTTATACCAGGTTTAGCGAATATCCTTAAATACGCAATTTTTTACCTCTTTTTCAATCAACATTCCCACACTAAAAATGTTTTTTTATCAGAAACCAATGAGCACCATTTGTAAACAATATTTTCCAGTTTTTAAAACCTTACTCTAATTTTCTGCATAACCATTATCTCCCGAGTAATTAATTACCAAAGTCAAAACTAACTTTTTTACTTTGAAAAACGATAACTGAGCGAAAAATCATTATACAACACTTTTAGACCACTTAAATTAAAGAGGATAAAATCATCTATAAAGCTCTATAATTAAATCACTGAAAAAAATGATTGTAGCCCGTGAATCTTTTTAAAGGCAAGCAAAATTAAATTTTTCTTCCGATGGTTTTTTTTTATAATTACTCAAAAACTGCTGACGGTAAAAAAAATCTGAAAACTAGAAACTTGGAGCTTCAATTTGCTTTTTTAAAATTGCTCTGCGGTTATCTTTATCCAAGTTATAGCCCTTTGGAAATTACCTAAAAATTAGGAGTTTTTTAAATCCCTTAATTTCTGTGTCTAGTGTTTTTAATTGAGGTTAGGTTCCAGAACTTTACCGTAACCTTTTAATTTTTATTAAATAATTTAAAGTATTTAAGAATATTAATAATAATGGTACTTTTACTACAGAAAACAATACCGAACGTAATGGTAAAAACGCTGACGAAGAGGTTGAAACTAAGAAGGATAAAATAACAATAAACGGTATATAATGTACCTGCATGTTAAAATTTCCCCAAATTTTTATTTTTAGCATTGTCTGGCATGGAAAATGATATTGATTTTAGTGTTTAGTTTATATTTTTATTGTTTGTTTCGTCTATAATTGTATCCTACTATTATAATATAATGTACATTGTTTGTAAATAATGTATGTACAATACTGTAATAATCTGATTCTTATACATAGCTCGTAAAAATTTTGTGATGTAGTAGTTAACCAATATGAAACATGATATAAAATACAATTTAAATTTTTCCATAATTTAGGTAACTTTACAAAAAATATTTATTAATGTTAGAGCATGTATCCTTTTCTTTCATTTGAAAAAAAAATCTTGTATAGTAGATGACATTGATTCACCTTGAGAATCAGTTTTAAAATACATAGTGGCCAAAATTTTAAAAAATTTATCAACTTAATCGATATACTCGTAAACATATTATGTATTAGTCACGGCGATAAACAATAAAATTTTTATAATTTTTATAAATTTATAATTCCATAATAACAAGTAATGAAGTTAGCACTTTAATCACATCCTGATACTAATAATAAATGCATCTATTATTTACGGTAATAAAACAGAAATATATCTGATATCTGTATCCTTTAATCTGCCATCCGCGAGTAAATCGTACATTCCAGGTTCGGACCTACGTGTATACGTGTATAAACTTGAAATTATGACATTTTATATTATTAATAAAAATATGAAATTCATATTTGTATCTATAATAATCAACTATCTTCTACATGCGATACCGAATAGCTATTACGTCATCAATACTAAAGTAAAACTGTTATTAAAAAAACTATACTATAAAACTGTTAAAACAAACTGTAAAGTTTGCCACTACGTCACCACCATACGGTAATATCACACACAACCCGCTATCCCTATGAACGCATTTGCTATAATAGGTAAACAAGAGACAAGTGATGTTACGTGTGTCTTCGGTCATCGGAGATGACCTGAATATATCACCGACAACTGTTTTCATATTTTCACGCTGATCGGTGAGAAGACAAATAGTAACATACGTATTAGATTCAAAATATGAAACTCTTCTATTGACTAACGCAGTAGATAATTTTCTACAGATATTGACAGTTGTTTGACATCTGACTGCTGACCCCGTTTCGTTTTATGCAAATTTTTGCCTATTTCATTGTGTATATACTAATATTTGTTGTTTCTTACGTTTGAGCCCATGGATTATAAGATTTGTCGCCGCGATAACTTATTTGAAAGGTATTTTCTAGTTTCCTTTAGTGCCGGTAATACAGTTGACTATAAAGGCGGTAAATTTAAAATACGTAAACAGTCACTCACTTGACTTTGATTTTTCATCTTAGTTCATACGAATATAGCTTGTGATATAATGATAAAGTTGTAACGGTTTATCTGTATCTCAAACGCATGTACGGTATGAAAATTAAAGTTTTTTTAAAGCCTTTTAAAGTGAAACTTGTGTTTTAGTTAAATTTTCCAATTATCTATTCAATTACTATGCAAATTGTCCTCACACCACTCGCTGATTCATTAGTTAAAGCTGGCGTTCCACTGCTTTTAATTATATTTCCTTAATTCTCTGTTTCATGCCATTTTCATCTATAAAATTCGCGAAATTTTGTTTTGCTATTGCAAATATCACCATCTACATTTTCCTTTTATCGAGTATAATTCGTTTGAAAATGATACTTTAGAAATATGAATATGGAAATTGTACAGTGATTGTAAGTATACATAAGTGACGATAAATGGTAGTAAAGTATAAGGTGAAGTGTTTTCCTCATACAGATAATTTTCTCAAAATATCAGTGATAGATAAATAATGTATTCAAAAAACAATTTTATCAAAAGGGAGTACTCATTGTTCAGTAAAACCCTTCTCAAGGACCGAATCAGATTTCCTCGTATGTTAGTACAAAACTATATCGAATGCCAACGTTGCACGTGATCCAAACTGAGTTATGTCTGTCATAATTAGTTTTTCGTGTTTCTGTTACCATTTTAGCTGGTTTGAATTTTCTATTTGTCGATCCCATGCAGCCCAGTCCCCTGTATATGTCTTACATTCTTGGTTATTTGGTGGTTTTTAATATAAAATGTTAATAAATACTATTTTCTGTAGGTACTGAGAAACGCAATAAGAAAGTCGTCTTCAAAGAAGTAAGAACAAAGGACATGAAGTCGATGAACGGTACATCTATCTGTTGTTAATGTCACAATTAACATTAGTTAATACGTTAATTGTATGTATGTGGAAATTCCATGGACAATATATAGTTATATTTTCAATTTCAACGCATATAATATATAGGGTGTCGCAGTTGGAACTATAGGATTTGAATTGCGCCCCATTTGTGTTCTGTCAAAGATAGGGCATCAATATTTAACGGCTGTCATCTACGAATTATCCGACGTCAACATGGTGCGATTAACAGTTCAACAACGAATCGTTCGTGTACAACTGTTTTATGAAAATGAGCTATCATTTACAGATGCAGTAAGAAAAATTCGCACAAAATTAGGACAAAAAGAAGCGACTACAGAGTTAACTGTTCGTAAGTAAATCATGAAATTTGAAGAGACGAGGGTTCTGTTATTGATAAGGCAACACTAATATCTCCTCGTCCTCGTCCTCGATTTTAAAGAAAGATCAGCATCTGTCAGCATACAAAATTCAGTTGACACAACAATTAAAAGTTAAAGACATTTACATTTAGAACGTTATACGTTTGTTAATTGGGCGTTAGAAAAGAAATAAGGTGATTTTTGCAACAAAATTTTGTTCAGCAATGAGACATTTTCATCTTGATGGATGGTCAATAAACAAAATTGTGGAACTGAGGGTGTTGAAAATCGATATGCTGCTTACGAAAAAGAAATCTATCCATAAAATGCACGGTTTGGTGCGTACTTTGGAGTGGTGGAGTAACTGGACTATACTTCTTTGAAAATGAGAGCTGGTAATGAATGTTATAATAAATGGGGAACGTTATCGTGACATGTTAAAGAATTTATTTTTCGACCAAATTGATGATTTGGATTTGAACAACGTGTGATTTTAGCAAGACGATGCGATGAAGCTGGAGGTTAGCGTCCAACCAGTCTTAGGACTGATGACCTAATGATGATGATGATGCGATGTGTCATACAGGACGTGCAACCATAACTCTGTTGCATACCAAATATTTGGATCATGTTGTCTCGCGGAATGCTGATATCAATAGGCCTGAAAGATCATGGGATTTAACACCACTGGACTTCTTTCTTTGGGGTTATACCTAGGGAAAACTGTACGTCACCCAGCCAGCAACAATCAATGACTTCAAAGCAAACATTCACGGGTTACTCGGGAAATAGAGTCGGCTTTGTATGCCTGTGCTATGAACAATTTTGCTAAATGAAAGAATAACAATACCAGTTGAGTCGAGGAGCCCATATGAACGATATTCCTTTCCATTTGTAGCTGTATGGCCTCCATTTTATGTTGAAGAATAAAGAACCTCAGATTGTTCCAAATACACCATATACATCTCCGTCGATAAAATCAATATTGTATTTATTCTAGATATCTTTAGTATCAAAAATAAGTGTCACTCATTCGTTTTGATTTATTCTATTTAACATCCTGGCTTGTACATGATAGTTTTGGGATAATTAAGTAAGAGATGATTAATAACAGTGAGAATTGAGTATAAAATTATTTGTAGAAATATTTTTCGTTTAAAACTTGATAAAATTACAACTGTGGCTTTATCTTCAAGAACATTAATATACATACCTAATATATAAAGATTTTTGTGAATATTCCACATTTTTACGACTATGTAGAGTGGTATGCCTAAAATTTCGATATATACTCAAGATCTGGAGAAGAACAATGACTATACTTTTCAAATCTACTAATCCAGTTTTATTGTAATGTCAATCTTTGTAGCGTATGTCGATCGACAAGTTAACTTTATTAATAACTTTTAAGAAATCTATTGATTCTGAAGTATTTCATTTGCTATAGGGGAATCTACTGAATGTAATGGTAACACTGGGGAAGCTGTTGAGATTAAGAAGAAGAAGAAGACAACATTTGGTATATTTAAAGTGTTACCCTACAAACACTAACAGAGTTATATATTTCATTCCTATTGTGAACGATAATTTTACACGATAATCATTTTCAGTAATTTATCCTCAATATTGTAACCTAAATAACATCGTACCCTAGATGATGTATACTGCATGTTGTGTAAAGTTTTGGAATTTCCTTGATTTGCCCTGAATGTTGAAAATATTACTTATATTACTATTAATATAAGTAATAGTAATATATAAATAATAGTAATATTTAGTAAATATTACTAAATATATAATTATATATAATCGTCTGTTAGATAGTTTTATAAACAGAACAATAATAAATGAATACAAGGCTTAATTTATCTTGTCCCTAAAAATAAACACAAAATGAACAAAAAAATTTCTGATGGTCGATCATATCATCTGCAGTTACATCGGTGGATACCTGTTTACACATTGTATTAAAAGTCATTTCACTACAGAAATCTTCAAATCTCGTCCAGAATTATACTTTGGAATTGAAATTTTTCTTAGCCCCAAAAAGTACTTTAATGCTTGGATTTTATTTACTGAAAAGAGTTCTTCGCCCTTAGAGCTAGCTGAAGAGAAATATGCCATTTTATCATCCAACGAATATTACTGGGTGTGCAATATCTACAGTTCTCTCTATTAACGGTAGCATTTAGGCAAAATGTAGCCTCATTAGGAAAAAATATTATGAACGACTGGTTGTTCTGGTTATGGGTTCTGGATATAACTTAGTACTGTATAAGTTATGTATTTCAGTACTGAATTGATTTAGTACTGATTAGATGACCTCACTATACTGTATATCTTCTATAATTAGTAGTTGTAACTGATAACCATCTCGGAAATTTTCAATTGCAAGGTTCTTTATAGTCCCGTTTACTGTCAACTGTGTAATTGGTTTTTGCCGTTGATATCTAGTACTGAAAATGTTACAAACTTTCCAATTGTTTATTTCTTGATTAAGTTTTGCACATTTTTAATGATATACTAAACAATTGTTTATACAATTAATTGTTAAGTAATTCAATACGAACCGTCAGTATACCATGGCTACCTAGATTTTACATTACGTAAACCACGTTTCTCAGATTTATGTGGTGTGTGGTTGTTTATGTTATGTATGATAAGGATTGTATGTGTTTATTTGACATTCATATATGTATCAATATGTTATGGATATCTAGATAATACGTCAAATATATTATAACAAATTACATCTTCATTCTTAGTATATATTACAAGCATATTTCAAGCATAAATCTGCTTCTATTGAAAACAAACGGTTTAAAGGGCATAGTGCTGCATTTCTATTGTCTGATATCCACTCTCTTCTTAGATTTGATAAATTTGAGTATCTACTAATTGGATATTGTTATTAAAAAAATCGTGATGATATTATAGCAACATTAAACTATACAGGGCGTATATTATTTTCGGCTTCCATTCTAAACGTCTACACTATATAAAAATTGGTTATACCTGTTTTGTCCTCTAATTTGTCACCTTTGTCATTATAACTGTTTTTCTTTTAAATTTAAATAATCACTCACTGTTTAATTTTCTTTTGCAGCCGAGGATATTTCAGAACGCCACGCTAGAATTTTTGGCGATGAAGATCTGGAGACATCGCGCAGGCGCGCCAGCAAGCACATCCAGGAGCAACACCTGTTCGACTCCCGCGGGGCTCTAATCGGCAGGCGGGCAGCAGTAAATAATTTTGAGAATGATTTGAATGACGAGGTGCGGCGGTTTTTCTCATAAGTTTTTGTTTTTTTAAGTTGAATCGTACGTTTCCGTAGCTGGATATCTTACGTGGGTGAATATGCATGGCAATAGCGTACATATTTTATTTGTTTATAAATTGTAATTATAGAAATATAAATAATAATTAATTATTAGACATTTTTGAAAACGTAGATTTAATTTTATCGATCTTATTTGAAGGGCAAAACTCATTTACGTCGATTAGGGAAAGTGAAAGATCAGCCTTAATAGTTTTTTTTGAATATTAAAGTGAATTTAATCACTTTTAATATACAAAAGCGACTTTAGTTGAGATAAAATATGTTTCGAGGTTTTAAGACTTTATTTGGAGCAAAAAAAAGAATACTAAAGCTAAAGGTGTATTACGTTATGATCTCAGTACACACAGATCCGTAGTCAGCTTGAATTTATAGAAATATTTATAGCAAATTTTGAAAATGTATTTGTTTCTAAAGCAATCTTCAAATACGTGTTTTCTATTGGAGTCATTATGCAAATAATATTTTTGTTGTTTATATACCAGTATAGAAAGAAATGTAAGTAATTACCTTTATTATTTAAATTCTCTTCAAAATCGAAATCAATATTTTAAATAACAATGATAATGGGAATATTAACTATTGAATTAAATAACTATGAGAATACTGACTGTTGAATTAATTCGTACAAGAACAAAATCAAATGTTAAACCTTCTGGGTAGGATTCAACATCTATCCCGGATGAAAACCGAACAACAGACAGCTGTTTCGAACTTATTAACTCTTATCAGTGCCATACACGGTCATCGATCCAGGACAAATGCCGAATCAAATCCGTGGAGTATTCATCTAAATTAAAATGATACGATCTATCGATTCGTATAAACGTTCAAATATCTCGAAAAATACACATTGGATCCAAAAAAGAGACAACACTTCTTTAATAATATTAAAAGCGCTATCTAATGACACCACATACGACCCCCCCCACTCCCACCCCCTGGGATGGGGCGGGGGGAAACTATAAAACCTAAAATGGGCAATTTTAGGTTTTAATATTCTGCGGCAATAACTATGTCAAGTTTGTCTGAAATATTTTTCTCGATTCGTGACAGATGGCGCTGTAATCGCAAAAATACTTTTTATCGTAATTTCTAAAAATTCTACGGAATAATGAGAAATAATAAATTACGAGTTCATTTACTTAAAAACAGCCATTTTATAGTGTTAAATGTAATATCCTTCCACCACCGTGGGTGAGGAAAAGTGAAGGGAAATTTTCAAATGCTAAATCGAAACCCTCATTTTTTATTAACACTGACTTAGTTTTCCACAAAAAACACCAAAAACACTATACACTATACTCAATGCGCGTTTCGCCAATAAAGTTGGCATTATCTGGCGATGATTAAAACTAAGAGTTTTACTAAGAGTTTTACTAAGAGTTTTGTGACGAAATGATGAGACGAAGTGACGAAAATGAACAATTTTCTTTCTGAACATGCTTTTCTGATGAAGTTCAATTGAGTGGAGAGGTCAATAGACACAATATGCGATATTGGTCCGATGAGAGTCCTTATTGGATGAGGGATTCCCATATATAATATCTATAACAACTTAATGTTTGGGCTGGAATATTGTGCAACAGAATTGTCGGGCCGTTTTTTATCGATGGTAATTTGACAGGTTTGAAAGTACGTTATTGAACAACCAGATAATACCGGAAATTCAACACATTATTGGTATAGCGTTAGACAATGTTTAGTTTCAACAGGATGGGGCTCAATGTCATTTCGCGTTGTTTGTACAATGTACAACGTTCTTTGTGAACAATGTATTAAACACCACTTTCCCTGGGCGCTGGATTGGTAGAAGGGGTACGATTGTAGTAGTATGGCAAAAAAGGTACCAGGCCACCCTCGGATTTGTCCGCGGACATTTGATGCGGATGGCATGTGGTCATTGTTCATCTGAAGAACTCCTGACGCAGGTATAAAACAGGTGTGTACAGGTATAAAATAGGTCTGTACCGGTTTAAAACAGGTATGTTTTATATGTTACCATACCTGTTTTAAACCGGTACAGACTTGTTTTATACCTGTACACACCTGTTTTATACCTGCGTCAGGAGTTCTTCAGATGAACAATGACCACATGCCATCCGCATCAAATGTCCGCGGACAAATCCGAGGGTGGCCTGGTACCCTCTTTGCTATACTACTGATTGAGTGGCCACCACGATCACCTGATCTAACTCCTCTAAATTATTACTATTGGGGCTATTTGAAAAACAATGTGTACAAAACAAAACCGGTAGTCATCGATGAATTAAGGGAAAGGATAGTACAGTGTTCTAATACGATAACACCAGAAACTTTGCAGAACGTAATTGATAACATGTACGTACGATTGGGACACTGTCAAATAGATGGTCATCATTTTGAACATCTCATTCAGTAGGGGACTTTGCCGTTATAGCTTCGGCTGGGAAAGGCAAGGCAACTCACCTAAAACAAGCACTCCGATGTTGAGAGGCAAATTATGAAAAAAAAAGGGCCATCTGTCTCGAATATAAGAAAATATTTCAGACAAACTTAACGTAATTTTTGTCGTAGAATCCGATTCTGCAATAAAAAATAGGGGTACCCATTTAAGATTTTAAAGTTGCCTCCCGCCTCACCCAAAAGGGGTGGGGGTGGGGGGTTGTGTTTGGTATCACTGGATAGCGCTTTTAAAGTTATCAAGAAATGTTTTTTATTCTTTGGATTCAATGTGTATTTCTCGAGATATTTTACCGTTTCCAGACTTTTTGGACACTCGGTATAAATTTTGTTCATATATTAAAGAAAACAATTCAGTTCTGTTTCATTTCGAGTTACCAGCAAAGATTCCGTTTCCAAACTTGTTTACTAAACTAATGCGAATTCAATTCGTGCCCCAATATGGTCAGAAGCAATTACCGTCTACGTCACGTTGTATTTCGACTTTGTTTTCAATTCTAATCATATCTGACGAACGACTAACATATGGTGTATCGCCCCTCCCCACGTTTGCCCAGCTCCGGAAACGTAGAATTCACTCGATTTGTTAGTGAAAAATTAAAAATAGTCCCATCATAAATCTTTTCGCCCACAACATCAGTTGGAACTCTGCATGCCAATAATAATAATGTTTATTAACTGATTGTTTATTGTTGCAATGTATTTATAACCGTTGGAATATTGTACGAATTACAATTTATTACAGCATTCTGTTTTGTCAATTCAGCTAATTCATTTTTGTTGTCACATAATGGCGGGTAAATAATTTGGAAATAGGAAAAATAGTTGTGCCATTCACCTGAGGTCATTACTATTTTCAGGTCACAGTACGCTGATTTATGCACGCTACGTTAAGTAGTCAAAACACGTTAGTTATTTGAATTTTCTTAAATTTTTCATGTCAGTTGTTTTACTTTCATATTTATAAATAGTAGTTGAATAGAATCGGTTTACAGTCGTAATTTACCGAAAAAGGCAATTTTAAAGTGTCTATTATTCCATAAATTACGTAGTATAGGGTCTTTCAACAAGGACGCTCGATTTTTAAACGTAAATAAAACAAGTTGTGTGTGAGATATACACTCAATTTATTTTATTTGAAAGAACAATTTATGGCATTAAGTATGGAATACAACATCGTTCAAATGTCCGCCGCGGCTTTGCTTGGTGGCACGTATTCGGGAGGTTCAATTTTCGATGACTTTGTCGTATAAATCTGGCTGAATTTGCTGAATGCCGGTCGTTATGTTGACTTGAGGGCATCCGCGGTTTATTCGCATAGAACTTCGATTTAAGATAGCCCTAAAGGAAGAAGTCTAAAGGTGTTAAATCGCACCATCTCGGTGGCCAGTTCATGTCGCCGCTGCGCGAGATAACTATGCCCTTAAATCGCTCGTGCAGAATGTCCATCGTGGAATGCGTTATGTG
Organism: Rosalia funebris; assembly: GCA_037954035.1. Lineage (NCBI taxonomy): Eukaryota > Metazoa > Arthropoda > Insecta > Coleoptera > Cerambycidae > Rosalia > Rosalia funebris. The sequence goes on from JAZFAV010000015.1 coordinate 43,332,258, forward strand.
GCACGTAGTTCCGTCCTATTGGAACCACATGTCGTCGGTATCCATATCATCCAGTTTAGGCCACAAGAAGGTGATTATCATCGATCTGTAGCGCTCACCGTTGATGGTTATGGGAATGCCAGTTTCGTTTTTGAAGACGTACGGACCGATGATTCTGTTAGACCAAAATCCGCACCAAACAGTGACTTTCTCGGGATACATTCGGTGCTGGTGTATCTCGTGTGGATTGGTATCGTCCCAAATCCAACAATTTTGCTTGTTCGCATATCCATTCATTCAAAAATGGGCTTCGTCGCTAAAGATCATTTTTTGACAAAATTTGGGTGAACTTCCAACTGCTCAAGAGCTCAATCTGCGAACACATGTCATTGTCTATTGTCTTTTACCTTAAGTTCCTCGGTTAATTGGATTTTATATGGGTGCAGATCCAAGTCCCGACACAAAATTCGCCAAGTTGAAGTCGCAGAAAGGCTAAGTTCTTGTGAACGACGAGAAATTGACTGCCTCGGGTTTTTCCGTACACTTTCACGCACAGCAGCGATGTTTTCAGCAGACCTTGCGTTTCGGTGACGTACGTTGGCTGATTATTTATCGAATCGGTTGACTCTCGAATTTGGTCACCAAACGTCGAATAATCGACTCGGCGGAACGGTTGTGGCGAGGGTAAAAAGTAAAAAGTACGGAATGCGCGAAACGTTTCTCGGAAGGAGCACTGGTTCTTAAAATAAAATTTGATTATGTGCACACGTTGTTGAATGCTATAACCTTCCATGATGAGTTGCCATATACTACTAGAGAATTCACAATAAATTTGACAGACCTTGCTTTAACAATATGGCCGCTATAACCTAACAAATTTCGAGCGTCTCTGTTGAAAGACCCTTTACATTATAGACGTTACGGAATAAAATTACATCTGGCATTATGTTAGTGATTTTTGGGAAACGCTTGGAATAATCTTAAAACACGTATGTTATACGATGTGTAGTGCAAGACATTTTTTATGGAATACCTTGTCTATTTTCATATTACGGAATTCTCTATGATAATATAAAAAATAGGAGCAGGTAAAAGATAGTAATGATAAAGATGGTGATGTAATGTAGGAGAGGACTCTTTTACAATAAATGGACTGCACAAAGAGGTGCTCTGTGTGGCCACCTAAAACAGTAGACCTTAAGCTGTTGAGTTTTTTATATAGACCTCAAGAATAGAATATATGTATGTAACAAAGCTAGATAATACAAGTGATGATACTAACTCAATGAAAGTAACTTAATGAAAGGCTACAATATATATGGTGAAAATTATAAAATTAAAACTGTTTGCAGAGAACTTACAAATTAATAATTGTATTTTACCATTAATAGATAAAACGTAAAAAAACTAATAAATAAAAATAAAAGTTGCAGTAAAACAATTTAAATAAAATAATGATTATTTTATAGCTGACAACAAGAAATTAGGTTTCTTCCTAAATTGACAGTCACTCGGTATATTTTATTATCAGTTATGTATAAGTTATAGGCGCAAAAGTATAAGAAAAAAATGTATCACAAAACTTTTTTAATGCATCTGTTGCAATCATTTTGACTGTGGCTGTGTATGCATATTTAATGGATTCGCCTTTTCTCAAAGTGTATATAGATAGTTTTTCTAATGTTAGTACACGTTCTCCATAAACCGTTAATTTTGGAATAGTAACAAAAATATAGAGAATTTGTATGGGATTATATTCAAATAAATAGAAAATAAATAAGTATTAAAGATAATAAATAGAATACAGTTTAGGTTCACTAGTAAAAGTGTATGAATTTCGCACAACTTTTTAAAAGTGATAGTTTTTAAAAAATAACAAAATATTACTAAAATCTGGATATTTTGACTTATTAATAGATCTAGTTAATCTTTATTTTGAATACCATTAGATAAAAAAGAATTTGTTACTACATTTAGAATTTTAAAAATGTTTGTTTTTCAAAAATTGATACTGAAAGAAATAAGTGGCTAAAGCCTTCGAATATCATCTTAGAGGGGCTATTTACTCGACTATTAAATTTGAAGTATTTCATAAAAATATTCGATGACATAATTGCGAAACAAATAATTAAAAAAAATGGTACTTTGTAATCATTTGATACATACAAACAAAATATATGAAATATATGAAATAGTGCATTTATTTATGTGTTTTTAACTTTTCCACATGACTCATTACAATTTTATTAAAATATCCTCTCTATTACATACGAAAATTGACACATTACAATGATCCACCTTGTGTATCCAAATCTTCATCATTTTAAAAACCGAGGGAACTTTGAGAAATAATTTATAGAAAATAATTTTTCTCCACTTTATTATTAAACTGTTTCTAAACTTGACATATTTATTATTGATTTAAAAAAGCACTTTTTCAGAAAAATAGCTGGAAAACGTTATTGAAAAATTGTTATTATTATCATATTGAGTGTAAAATATCAGTATTATTGTATTATGTGGGTTTTACAAAAAGGTATCTCTGGCCGTGTATTGAAATTACACAGCTAGAGGCAGCCAAGATGTACAATTACGCAAAACTAGTTGTATCACAACATAATGTTTTCTAATAACACCATTTTTGAAAAAAATTATATATGGCAACTGTTCAATTAATAGTCTTTTAGCATATTTAAATCTATAACAGCAGTATTAGATTTATTGCAATTTCTCTATAGATTTTTCGACGATAACTACCAAATTATTTACTCACCCATAATGGCAGTCCATTCTTTCCACTTCGTTTTCTCAATGGACCCCTTTCACCCCCTCCTACACCAAACAATTTAGAGGCACCTAAATATTTTCAAAAACGTTTGCTACTAAAATTTAGAACACGAAAGTGATCTGATATATACTATACACAAAGCTTCAGAGTTATCCAAAAGGTTAGTATATTTTATTTTCTACAAGTAGGTTGCACGTGTTATATCAAATTGTTATTAAAATTATTAACGAAAAATCGAGATCGTTGTTAAATTTTCGTATAATTGTAGGTGTCTTCGCACTACGTTCGCACTTCACGTTGCACACTTTTGTTTTATTTTTTTTTTGTGTTATTCACCATTTTACTAAATACAAAATAAACATTGGGCACTTGGAAACTTTTCTTTTGCAGTAGCTTGTGTGGTTGTTGCTTCTCAATTTCAATGAAGTGCATAAAATGAAAGTAGACAGTGGTATTTTTTTGTTATACAATGTGTTATACTGAAACCCTGCTTATTTATTTCTTGAGCTACAAGCTAGGACCGCCAAATACAATAAAATAATATAAATGTAACAAGATAAATATGCAAGACAAGACTTCTTTAAAGACTAATGTAAAGTAAAAATAATATATAATAGTCTGTCATACAAAATTAGGTTAGGTACTTAATTGGCCATGTTCTATTCCGGAGCTGAAAGTTTCCGAAGTTTGAAATGGTATAATTAAAACGAATAAGTCTCTATAGTATATAGTACTCTGACAATCTACATGACCTTAATATCTTCAACTAGGCTTTGATTTATTATTAATGAGACACCCCATATAAGGAAAATTTATTTAATACTCCTGCTCTTACGGAGAAATACCATACGGAGAAATAATATACGGCGAAATACCCTAATTTCAAAAGGCAAATCATCAATTCCAAAAAAGCCATACCGTATCTTCCAAATTTATAGCCTGCATAAAATTATGAAATGACAATTTCCTGGGAAATCCAGGTATCTCTGAAAACTATTAGTTTTAGATCTTAAAAATTATTTAGTACATGTTCGATGTGCTGTATTTTCTTAACGTTCCTCAACTAAGATAGTCTTTTTTATGATAATGTTTGCAAATACTACTTTGGACTCGATCAATAATTGAATTGGCAATAAATTGAAATAAATAAGCAAGAGATATAATGAGGGATGGCAAATCAGAAGATTTGGAAACCACTTGATTTTCTCACGTCTTTTAATCCATGTTTTTGGTGAAGGTGAATTGGGATTCCATATGATAGGGCAATATTATTCTGGGTGTATAAAATTTGATAGAAATTTAATAGGAATCGCCCTTAATTGAAGAAAGGACTAGTCCATCCTTGTTACTTTTCTTTAGAACAGATAAATTTTAATAAACGATGTTTTGAGAAATTAATATCCAAATTTAAATCAAATTATCTCATTATTATGAGCGAATGTTCATTTATTTTTTATTTGGATTTAATTTGGAATAACTAATTAATCAATCAAATTAAATAGAGAACCTTTTGCCTTCAATCTTAATCATTTGTTTTGTCATATAAACTGAATTTAATCTTTCCTATGGTGGTTATGGAATTTCCAATTTTGTTATAGCCATAGTAGTCGCTGTTTCAATAGGACGATTTTTCAGTGACCTTATAAGAGAAGACTCACAATCTTATGAAACTTCAAATTCTTTGCATCGGGAATAATTTGTATTCATTCGTTGGCCTGAAAGTAAGGAAATTCTAATGACTTTTTAATTCTATAGAACGTGTTATCAGTCTTAGAAATTTTCAAACAATTCTATCACCTTCTACAATTGGAAATTTCATAGTTAAGAGGTCCTTACTTAAAGAAGTGATAGAGAGGGTGGTAGCAGTGGTCTTCTATTTAGAAGAGATCCATTTTCTTTTGAACATTAATAGAAAACGCAGTGGATGTCTTCTAAATGGAAAAGATGTTCTTAGTGAAAACTTATGTAATAACAAATATTCTCCCAAGCTCTCTTGATATAGAGAGGTCTTCCAATAAAGATAGTTTTAGGAATAAATTAAAATTAGCACCCATAATGGCCCAAGGAAAAACATTAAGATAATTTTTTAATATTCTTCGACAATACTACCATTCTTCGCCTATTAACACTCTAAAACACTAACATACTTCCTCCATTTACCTCACGAGTACTAAAACTAAATAAAAACTCTTTGTATGCTCCTCCCTGTAGACCACAGCCTTCAGGGGTGTCAGAATCAACAAGAAGATCGCCGCCATCGATGACGTCGACTTAGAGAACACCTCAAACAACCTCAAGTCTCGTCGTCTCCTCGACAGGTCCGAGAAGATCTTAGACAGCGTCGGAATCAACGACTCCCCCCGCAGAACTATAGAGGAGGGCTCGACTTACAGACGCAAGGGTAAAGTCACTTTCGAGGACGGCGAAGATATGCAGAAATGGACGCCCCTCGAGAACCAGGTGGCTTCGGTCAAGGCGAGGCGGGAGGAGGTGACGGCCGTCAGGGCCAGGAAAGAAGATCGGTCGATGGAGATCAGATCGGAAAGCTCGGCGGCTGCCATTAGAGCCAGACAGTCGAAGGAGAAAATCAACGACATAGAGGAGGAGATGGCCGCGATAGCTGAGAAACAGGCGGCCAGGGAGGCGAGGGTCGCCCGGTTGAGGGCGCTCGTGGCGGAAACCGAGCAGGAAAGCGAGGCTCTGGAACGCTCGCAGGCCGCCGTAGAGAGACGAAATGCCCGCAAGGAGAAGTACGAGTCGTAGTTTTTATTAGTTGAGTCGAGGAGAGTCTCGCCGTTTTGTAATATTAATTTTCATATTACTATCTACCTGCATTTTCTTATCCGCTTGATTGTATATACTGTATTATAATCTGTAATAAAGAGCCTATTAATGGGGTGAAGGTTTTTCTTTGATGATTTTTTTTTTTAGTTTTATCAATTTAATTTACTAGGGAAGAAATTAAGAGTTTAATTCTGATAATATAATGTGCATGTAGGTATGCCTGTGCCCGACACGAAATAATGTTTATATATACTATTCATCAAGAATAGAAATTGATATGAGAAAAAATATGACATTATCTAGGAATGCTTAGAAGAAAGAGTGAGGTAGAATTCGGAGGGAAAGGGATGCACTTTACGCCCGGCCAGATCTAACTCTGTGTACATTCGTATTCAATATATATTCCTCGATATTCACTCTGCAAATGTCTCAATGTAACTAAGTAAAGACTGGACTATTTACTGCGCACCTCATTAGCGGTCCAATGTCACAGTTTTGAGATTTGTTCCTATTCTTGACTCAATCTCCTTCATCCTATTCTTGATACATACAGAGTCCGAATAGTAAAGTATAGGTATAATGTCGATAAAACTGGTATCTTTTAAAATTACTTAGAGGTAAAAGATGTATTTGAAATGCCACTTTATGGGTTACCCTTTAATTTTGTTTAGATGTATTTTTAAATGTTATGACGTCATGCATATTCTTCTTGAATGAAAAATACCATTTTAGCCCAGTGAAATACGGGTTAAAGCTTGGAATAAAAGTTAGAAACCTGGAAATTTGCATAGACCTTTATTTCGACGTTCTAAAGATAGGGTAACAAGTCTCATAACATATCGTGTCCGCTAGTCAATAAATAAAAGGTCAAAGGTCACGACATACACTTTATATACTTTACATAGTTAAGTATGCAATACAAATTTTATTGTATACCTATTGTGTCAGTAACATAAATCGGTAATCGAGAAAGGAACCACCAAACCGCCAAGCGGTTATCAAAGTAGTTCCCCAATAGCAAAGCTATTACATAATCGCTTTAGGAAACAACTACTCCTCGGGCTAAAGCCCCGCCAGGCATTGAATTATACCTAAAAGCGATCCTCGACCACTTTTTCGTCTTTCTGCACGATCAGATAAGGTTTCAAAAAATAAAACAATTATGTTACTGATAGAGATCGTATCGATAAAGATGTATACCCCATAGAGTTCATTCGGCATTTGTTCCGGATCGGCGTACCGTGTACGACACTGATGAAAACTAATAAGTTCGAAACAGCTATATGTCGTTCGGTTTTAATCCGAGACAGATGTCGAATAGAATAGAATAGAATAAAAATTAAACAAACAAAAAAACACTTGGTGTTCTTAATAGGACTTTTATTTATTAAAATTGAAAAAAATATTTATGCCTGTACATCAGTGATTCTGAAAAATAGTTTAGAAACATCAAATTTAAATAATAATGATATTTAAGAAATTGAATTATTCCTGGAGCTCGAAAATAAGGATGAAAATTATACGAAAAAAAAAAACACGGTGTTTTTTATAAGACTTTTATTATTATACAAAAATATGTTTACTTCAATATAAGAAAAATAGGTGTAATATATTATATTACTAAAGGAAATCCTGAAATGGTATCTTATATTTGAATATTGCTTGATTTGACATCATTTCTAAAGTTGTGGATTTAGAAAGAAGAAGAAGAAGAAGATCTTAAGCTGCACTTACGTGACTAATAATAAATAAAATAATAATTTATTTTTCAGTATAAATATAGTACTGTAAGCGTCAAAACTGAACATTATCGAATTTTTTTCACATCCCGAACTAAGGCGTGCACAACTTTGATTTAGAAAAAATTAAAATATGATCTAAGTTGTATTAACTTTAACATATACGTCAGTTTTTAAAGGGACAAATCTTATTAAAGAACTGAACAAGGAAACGATATTGTTTAGTTTTGATTATCCTGTATATTCTAAGAGCAAAGTTAAAAACGCGAAATTTTACGCACTAATGTTTGAAGAAATATTTTAACATATTTGCACTAGAGTTAATGAAATATTATCCATAAACACAATAAGTTAAAAACTATCCCTGAGAAAGTTACTTGTATCTATATAAATTAACTGAAAGTACCGTTATTAAAATAAAAATATGTAGCAATATATAACGTGTCAAGACACGTGGTCCTCTCCATGTTATCTTTTACGTAAATATTTCATTAACCCGTCAAATTCTCGTCCGGGTTCTCAACTGTCGGTACCACGGTTGGAGGAAGCGTCAGTTCCATGAGGTAACGTTCGGCAACGTCTGTAGGGGCATTACTATGGCTTCGGACATACCCTCACTGTTTACAATCGAAACTCGACCGATGTACACCGTATTCGGTCGCAGGTTGAGAAGTTCGAAGGCTACCGCTGGCCTCGAGGGGCTGTCCTGCACAGGATGCGACACATTGAAGTTGGGTGTCGCGTCTATGTTTATGGCCGTGACATTGCATCGATTCTCCTGGTACGATTCTATTAACCACGTCATGTTGATGGAGGTGACGCCCTCTGTTATGCTGGCTAGGGTCGGCGGTGTCGTTGCTGAAACGATAAATCAATTTAATTCCAATCCAGCACAAAATTAATACAAAATGAACTGCCTGCAGAGTTACCAGTTCGTATGTTAATAAAAAAATTTGGAGAGACGGGTTCTGTTATTGATAACACCAATACGTCCTTATTGTCGTGGTTAGTCAGGTGAAAATATTGCTGCAGTGAGAGAAAGTGCATAGGAGTATCCAAACACATAAATTTTACGTCGTGTACAACAATTGAATCTGTCAGGAGCCACAACGCATCGGATTTTAAAGAAAGATATCCACCTCTCAGCATACAAGATTCATTCAGTTGACATAACAATTAAAAGTTGCAAACCATTTATAATGTGATACATTTGTTAACTGGGCGTTAGAGACGAAAGGAGGTGATGCTGATTTCTGCAATAAAATTTTGTTCAGCGATGAAGCACATTTTCATCTTGACGGATACGTCAACAAACAAAATTGTCGAATTTGGAGTGCTGAAAATCCACATTCTGTTCACGAAAAAGAAACGCATGCACAGAGATGCACAGTTTGGTGCGAATTTTGGAGTGGTGGACATTAGGGTGGAGCGATAATGTATGGACTTTTAAAAAAATATTTTCTTTTGAACGGCATAGCCATTAAAAGTTGCCTTGCAATATGTAAAACATATGTACAAAACATTATCCACCTCTCTTAATGTTTTGAGGTGCCCCAACATAGTTAAATATAATATAAAAAAAATATATATTATTATAATCATTTATTATTAAAATTATTCAAAACATATTAGAAATACATATTTATATATTAAATTGTTTTTTTGTATTAAAAGTAGACATTCGTAGACGTGATAGTAGTCTTGCCCTAATAAAACCGTCTCGCTTATTTTCCCCACAAACTGCACTTGAAGCTTCTGTCACCAATTTAATACAGCGCTCTATGGCTTGGGTGTGGCATGGAAAATCCTTAATATTCTGACATATGCCGAGACCGCTTTCGACAATATACTTCAAGGTTTCATCAGACATATCTAAAGTTAGTGGTGGCTCCGTTATCTCACAGTCTCGCCACATAATAATGTCGGTATAATCTTTAGCATCAAAATTGAATGTTGGCACCTTAAACGTTAAAGTCCACGAGCATTCTCTAATCTTGCTTTTATAATTCTTCGGTATGCTAGATCCCGTATATTTTTTTTGTCATCTCCAAGCATTGCAATGAGAAGATTTTCTGGGTGACCGAAATATCCATTTCGTTGGATTACCTTGTGAATAATTATTCAAATCGGAGTTCAAATAGCGACTCAGACTAATGGTTTGCCACAGGTGCTTAGCTCCGTTTATGCATGAGGGATTACATTTAATTGTAAACCACATCGGTCCATAAACTCTTATCACATATGTGGCTAATATCACTAACTTTTCTTCTGGGTTAATTTTAGTAGCATACAATCTCAGAATTCGATTAGCTGTTGTTAGCCATCTAGAATGGTTAAGGGGTCCAGGTTCCATATTCGCTAAATCAGTAGTAAATATACCAGTACTGATAGCGGTCATTACATTGTAAATATATTTTTGGTCGGGACTTAAATCTTTCCTAGTAATTTTAGGTAATATTGTAGGTATAACAGTGAATTTGACTATCGGCATTGTGTGACAATTTTGTAATTGAGATCCGATGGCACCTGAAAAGCATTTAGGGCCTGTAGTTTTACCATCTAAATGCAACAACAAATGTCGCAGTGGTAATTCATTAGAATGCAACTGGCAGATATACCACTGTAATGGTCTGTTTAATTCTTCTTCCATCAGCGGAATAATACCACCTTTGAAACCTGTATTCACAACTGTTCCATCGCAGCCAACAACAGCAATTTCACTCAGTTTTACCGACTTAGATTTCAAATGAGTTATTATAGTATCTTTAATATCTTTAGCAGTTCCCGATTCACATGTAACGTGCCCGAAATAGTCGCTTCCGGTTCCGATAAAAACACATAATGGTCTTCTGTCAGCCGTTTTCTATAAAATTTCCCTCCTTTCTGAATACAAACTAAGGTTTTTTCCTTTTTCCCATCAAAATATATACCGCGAAGGATTTTATTGCGATCCGCTTTTTGTAAAGTTGATCTGACTTTAGTTCTCTCACGGCGCAACTTTGATCGATCAATAACACCAGTTGGATCGTTTGATGAAATAATGCCAACATCTTTTAAGACAGAAGAAGCTATAATGGCAGCAGCTCTATCAGAGACTCCCGTACGATCACAGGCAAGGGCTAATGAAGGTAAATTTAATCTCTTTTTTTTTTGAGGTGGCGAACCTATTTCTATTAACTGTTCTGACTTTTCATGGTAAGGACTAGAAGATGGTATAGGTAAGCTATCGCAGGAGCTGCTGCTTTCAAGTGCCAAGTCATCAGTCAAAGACTGAGAACAACAAGGTTTATCAAAATTATTTACCTCTCTGTTACGCGATAAACTTTTTTCTTTTCTTTTTTGTTTTTTCTTATTCTTTATAGTTGCAACCACATCCACACCGCCTATCAACATTTTTCTGATTGTTCTTTGATCGAGTAAAAACATCACTTCCTCCTTGGGAACACGATTACCTTTTACACAGTTACAAGTCGAGATAACTGCATTTGCAGCTGCAAATATCAAACAATGTATGGGACTCTGTTATAAATGTATTAATCTTCTCCTGGTATTTTTTGTTAGTTTGACGGCCTTGATATGGTTTCATTAAGCCCCTATATTTGTCGTGGTAGGAACGAATCTGTTGTAAAATTCTTTTAAGATTCACGGTTGGCAGCGACGATTTTTGCCATATTTCTAACACTTCATGTGCCAATATTTCAGATATTTCATGAACTGTTGGCTCTTTTGTTGTTTTGTCAGGCTTTAATTTATGTTTTATAAAAAGATAATTTTTCATAAGGTCGTTATAAGTTGGCAACTGAGATACTGGTAACTTCTCCGGCAAACCAAACACAGGACAACTTGTCGTTTGTCGTGTTTTAACTTGAGACATTTTTCTGTAATCAAGACCAATAATTTATACTAAAGTATTACAATAATAAAATAAATTGCACGCATAAGAGATGATAAATACTACTTACAACAAACAAGTCGAACCCAGCTGTAAAATTCAAAGCGTCAAATAAGTGAACTGCTTTACGCGCGTGAGTTGACTAAAGTCAAGATTTTATCAGTGCTTGAGTGTGAAGCGTAAAATGTGAAGTAACCCTCCCTCCCAACCCGTTACCTACTGGTCTAAACACTCACGTTTTAATGTAATTCTTGTCTATTTTACACACAGGGCGACGTTTGGGATGTCATTGAGTGTTTATAAAATGTTTGTTATTTCATGAGTATATTCAGAAATTTATCAAAACTTTATGATGATGGGGGCACCTCTAAACATAGCATAAGCTAACAGATTTTTCTTGTATTTAATGATGACCTAAAAGAGCAACTTTTTACAAGTATGCTAAAGCAATATTAAAATAATAAAAAAAAAAACGCTGCACCCTAGTGGACATAGGTATGTTGACGTCGTCTGGGTTTTAGATGACAGGCGTTAAATTGATGTCCTGTCCTTGACAGAACAAAACTGGCGTGCAATTCGAATCCTATAGTTCCAACTTAGATACTCTATACAAGTGTTAGTGGTGGATCTGATATCGTTAGCGAAATGGTGACAGTGAGAGCATTAGTTACCCTGGCGCTCTGTGAGTGATAATTAAAACATACACTGATAACGTAAACACAGGTCAAAAGCATCGCAATAGATTACCTTAATATGTATAAATAATTTGTGAATGAGAAGAGAGTGGAGAGAGGGATGGAGTAATAAACAAAATTTCGAATTTTGCAATAAGACCAGTACAGTTCAAGACTATTTACCGAAATAAATAGGCCATAATAAGATACCTGTAGGAATAAAATGGTAAATAAAAGTTCAGTTTATCATATTCATAGTGATAATCATGTACCTCCTATTGACGTTATTAAAACAATACAGCTTTTGATTAAAAAAAAATTAATAGGTGTCAGTGCATTAATTGAATTGATATTTTCTCGAATTGTTCAATGGCGTCAAAAATTCGCGAAAGGTTAATATCCATTAAGAGTATTCTCAAACTCTCTGCAGACTATCATCAAGACACGAATCTTGAGTTGTTTGAAAATTGTTTTAATTATAATTTGTCGTGTAACCTCTTGTAAAAATAGTGTGAGGAATACTGTTTTGATGCAGTTTCAGTAAGTTCTGCTATTAGGACAAATAACTGGCGATTTAATATTCCAAAAGCATCCTAACAAAATAATATTGTGTTAAATTAATGATAATATATTCTTAACAAGAAAAATTATTCTAATGCATCTCACCAAAGTCTACCTTACTTGATCGATTTTATTATCTGGTACTCTTAATTTGTACTTACTAGCTCCAGGGTATGAATAGTTGAACAAGGTCAAGGGTCCATCCTCTTCCGGATCAAAAATCGGTCTGATACCGAATTCGTAGTTCATGCAAGGAACAGCATCGCTGAAGTTAAACTTGTTCTCCAGGGTATAGACGTCGTGTGGAATGCGTCTGTCCCCATCCCAAATCACTACACGATATAGGTTGAAGCACTTTTGTACTCCGTCGGGCATCTCCCACTCCAGTAGGGCGTGGGTGCGATGGGAAGGGGTCACACTGAAGGAGCTAATAGTGATATTTTCGTCTGAAACAGATAATCCAGTTGAATAGTTATTCAGTTAACAATGATTATAATTGAATAAGAAGTTTTGATCTGATCCATAAGAGACTTTGGAAGAATCAGGTACAATCTATCAATTATCGCAATTAATATGAATTATCACAATCCCAATGATAAGAATGGATCAAGCTAAAGCCTTAGACATCTAGCTGAGACTCAAGGAAGAAGATTTAAGGATTCTTAGGAAAGGGTTGATGAGAATTTGAAGAGAAGTAGAGAAACAAGCTTATGAGTTCTTCTAATGAAGGTGGGAATGGAGCCAAGTTAATTTTCACTGAATACTGTCAATTCTGTTAGGTCTATGTCGATACCTTAAACGAAGAAATTCACCTAGGAAGGCACACCAAGAGTAAATTCAGGTTTGAGTTTTTACCAGCAAAGGCAAATCCCGTTATAAAAGCTTACAAACGACCGACGGTTTGAAGAGTACATACTCAGAATTTTGTTAAAAATTAGCTAAAAATTATCTAAATTCTATTAATAATCTTTGATCAGCTCCACCTGAGACTTTGACGTAATTGGATGTACAAAATCTGACTGATAATGCTCCAAATTCCGTCGATACACAAGTATCATAATTATAATAAAAAAAATAGAACAAATAGAAGCATCAAATATATCTCAGGAGAAACATAAATATTGAAAAGAAGATTTAAGGATGCTTTAAAAGTTTGATGGGAATTTAAAATCAGTTTAGTATCAGTTTACATGAAAAAGAGAAATAGAGCAAAATTAATTTTATTGATCTTGATTCTTGATACTATCCTGTAGTTTCGACTGAAACTTCCTATATTAACAGCTTTCATTCATAACACAGTGATTTTTGTGTTGACGTATAATTGGCATACTTTAAATCTCTGAATTGTTATTTAAATTTTATAGAAAATGAAGTTCAGAATTATTGCCATTTTATTTCAAATTTATTATTACTTTGTCGATTTTATTTTTTTAGTTTTCTATATATATTAACATTATATGAAGTTTTATTTTTGCTATGAAAAGTTTTTGATTTATTATTATAATGATGGGGTAGTAAAATAACTGCGAAGCCATACAATATTTGAATACAGCAATTGAAGACAATAATAAGAGTAATTTTCGTAAATTTATATATAATTTTTATGGATAATAAAATACAATTTATAAGAATCGAAATATTTTGAAGTTTCATTGAAGATATAATATGAAGCTAGTTCTACTTTCCTAATTGCATGAATAGTATCAGTGAGTTTCCTTAAATGACCCTCCCCTTCCCCTATTACCACATATATACTTCTAACATTGTAATTATTTGAACAGGGTTGTAAGTAGAGCTACCCATCGTCAGTATTACATCAGTGGTATCACAATCAGGTAACTTCGTTGCAATGAACACTTGAGATCGTCGTGTAGATTTGAATCGATTAAGGTGCAACCAATTCAGTTTAGCTTTGTTAGCTAGTTGCTTATATAGGACGTCGCCACTCACGAGGCATTCAGTTCTATTCATCAATAAACTTTTATATGGACTTACCAGCTCCTGGCAGAACCTTGGAGTTGATGGAAAAGGGTGCTCCTTGTACATTAAGCTCAGAGACTGGAGTAACTCTGAACTTGTATGTTTCACAAAAATGTAAAAATGAAACGTTAAAAGGCGGCGTCGTCGATTCGTAGTGGTATGTCACGTTATCTTCTCCAACGATCTGGATGACGTAAACGGAGACGTTGCAATTGGTTGGTTCTGTCCAGGTTAGTTCTGCCCTGGGGGTTACTGTCAAATTTGTTACTGGGTCGGACACTGAAAATAAAAGTAAGACTTAGAGGTTATTCACAAGCAGTAAGTTTAACCCTTTCGGTCACAGCGTCCGTTCTGTTGGACATCCATTTTCTACACAATCTACAGCAGAAAATAAGATTTCTGTACTTAAAATCACAATCCAGCCAAGAAGACATGCATGAATATTGCGTTCAGTACACGCAGAGCCATCTGTTGTAGAGAGATAGAAGCCACGCAGAAATTTTAGTGGCATATTTTGACGACTGAGTTGAATTACGGAACAGCTACTGTAAAATAGTGACTTTGATTGATAAAATTCGAATTCTAAAGCGGTGTCTTTGATACCATCGGTAAGTAAATAATATGTTTTCAATGTACTATTGTTATATTCTTGAAATATGTGCTTGGAACATACATATAGCTCTTTGAAATCTGATGTCCCGTACATTGGACAAATTGCCTTCCCGCCATAAAATTTTCACACGAATATTTAACGTTCTAGATTTTGGAAGATGAACAATTCTTCATGTAACGGTGGAAAAAGAAAATGGCAACGGCTTCTTACTGAAGAGGAGCTCCTAGAAATTTTCCTGATATATGACAATAAAACAGTTTTAGTGGCGTCCAATTTTGTTGCTACGGGTACACCCGACAATTTTCAAAGATGGGACAAAAAAAATTATAACGTTCAGAGACTCGAAGCCATTACTAGATATAATGCAAATATGGGAGGCGTTTATAAATTAGATTTTCTTTTGAGTATCTATAGGTCAGCTAGACGATCCCGAAAATGGACAGTCAGGATGATCACTCATGCTTTTGATATGGCAGTGGTATATTCCTGGCTGAAACACAGGAAAGATGCTGTGGGCGTAGGGTTACAGTCTAGTAAAATCACAGACTTATGGAAATTCCGAAGGAGCATTGCTCAACAACTGGTGTACTTCAGGGAGCCTCCAAAACGAGGAAGGCACTCAAATGAAGACAGGGATACAGAAAGAAAACGATTGACAGTTGAGACTAGGCTAGTTAAAGAATTTAGATGTGATCAGTATGTGCATTTTTCTGAAATTGATAACAAAAAAGATAGTACCAGATGCAAGATGGACAATTGCAAGGAGAAAACTAAAACTTCTTGTATCAAATGTAAAGTTTATTTGTTTTGAAGCTGGTAGAAACTGTTTTCTCAAATATTATAACAAATGAATTAGTTTTTTGCCACAAATATCAAGTTCCTACAAAATTGGTTTTTGGAAATTGATGTTCTCGTTTATATCTCAGTCATAATGTCCCAGAAGAAGGCAGACATGTCATAAGTCAAATGTCATTTGCAATATGTTCAAATAAAATAAACTAAAAATTAATATATATATATATATATATATATATATATATATATATATATATATATATATATATATATATATATATTAGTATATACACAAAAAAACTGAATTTTCCTTTGGATGGCTCAAGTTGGTGACTAAAAGGGTTAAACTGGACAACCAGTATAATTACGAAGGTATAATACGTATCTTTGCTTGAGCATCAGAGGTCGAAGAATGTCCAGATTTAGGATGACGTATTTTCCAACATCTTGACTCAAAGAGTGTACATGGAAGAAAATACGACAGACTCTTTTTGTTCTTTGATGTAACTCACGATTTGAGATACGATTCACATGGGAAATAATATTGTTTTTATTAATATGAGAAAAATTCTTAATATTTCCAAATATTCTATCTGATTCAGCTAATGCTGTTCATGTTATTAGGTTCTTCAGAAGGAAAAATGCGAAGAAAGAACCCTTATAAAGAAGAAACAAGGTGACTATGGTGAAAGAACGAGAAAGAAGTTTCTATTTGAGATAATGGTGATAAATATTTTTTCCAATATAGAGGAAGTTTGGAAATAGCCGATTTGATTATTATCTTCTATGTTTGTTAAAAAAAGACGTTCAGTAAGGACTAATTCGAATGAGAACTACATATATTTAGAAAAAGATATACAGGAGAACATTGCGCACTTTTTTAAACGCCTTAAAAATATCCAGGCGCATCCACCAAAACTTCGAAGTCTTAAATATAATACAGTAGTTTATATTTACCTATAATAAATAATTACTTAAATATTTATTTAAATAATACATAGGTATATAATAAGTAATTATTTATGTTCATCTATAATAAATTAGGAACATAATCTTTTTCTTAGGTATCTTATGATCTTATTTCTAGAGATTTTATTTATGAATCGAAAATAAAAAAATGTGTGTTGCTAGGTTAAAAATTAAAATATCTGTTGATATTAGTTTTGTCAGGTGTTTGTTTATTTAAATAAATGTGGTTTGTTATAATTCTATTCTCATAATGTGATTTATGAAATATTATGTATTCATAGAAAAAGAAGAAATCAAGTTCAAATCAAGATATAAAACATTTCCTCTCCAGGTGTTTAGTTTTTAACCCTTCGCCGGGCGCAGCTGATCTGTGAGATCCGGCAGTCACTTTTTTCTTTGCCCTTTCGTGTGTATTACGAATATTAACTCGAATTCCCTCGTAGCTTCCAAATCACTCTTCTCGATATCTGCCGTGCAAAGGCAAAACACTGTAATCGACAAACTAGCGATTTTAACTATTTATAACTTAACTTCTCATGCTCTATAATACATAATTGTGGTGTTGCAATATACTTAATAGTTTTTGAGATAAGGTCACAGCAAATTACTGTAATATGACTTTCTTTTACTTCAAACAGAGGCAGAACAATGTAACCAACAAAAATTGACCTTTCTTACTAATACAAAACTGTGTATAATACATTAACGCATTACGTCTCGGTTAAAAATTAAACTGTTACAGGCAGTAATACAATGTAGTCGATATTACACTGCTTTGCCAATGCAGGTGTTCAAATATCTGTTTGACATTCCAATGTATGTGTAACGCATACAGTGTTTTACCGCCGCTTTACTAGTTTTCCCGCTAAATGGCTCTAATATTACGAAGTGTTAAGAAACTCAACTGTATATTTATGTATTTATTGTAATTGTGAGTGCCTTAATTTTGTGTGGGATGTCAACCAGAGCGAGGAAATTAGTAGAAATTGCTCGACCCGAATTATCAGACTCGAATACAAAATTTTTTGCTGCTGACATACAGAAGACGTTTATGCTTACTCGAATGCCCAAAATTAAGGAGTAATTCTTCACATGTCGACTAATTGTCTTCAATGAAACATTTATCGTACATCAATGCGTAAAGACACCAAGCACTTCTGTATCATTTGGCACGAAGCAATAGCTGGACGACGAGTGGAAGATATCTTATGCGCATTTTCAAAATTATTGGAGTTAAACAAGGATGAACATCACATAATTATTTGGTTAGATGATTGTGGTGGACAAAATAAAAACAATATATCCTTTTCTTCAATTCTTACCTACGTAAACTCAGAATACTGTTCCACTCTAACCATTACATTAAACTACTTGATTTCACGACATACATACCTGGCTGCCGATGGATTGCATGGTAAAATAGAGCAGTCGTTTCGTAAGCAGGAAGACAAATGTAATAGAAATAAATGAAAGTAAAAATAGAAAATAAAATAGGAAATAGAAAAAGTTTAAATGATATTACCACCAAAAACTCAAAACCCTCGGGCAATTTGTAAAAACAAAATAGAGGCAATTTTAAAAAATTTAGTTCCTAAAATGCAGCCAAGTAGGAACCCATTTTGGATGAATATAGGTATAGATAAAAACGCCAGTGATTTGGTAGGCGAGGGGTTTTAATAATAATAATTTATTTAGTAAAATGATGTAACGCGGTTATATCGTAAGCCAGCCATTAAAGTAAGTTATTATTAATGTTAATATATATAATTTTATATCAGTATATAAAATAAAGTATTTCGCAATACTTGTTCAAATTTCATTTTATAATGTATTATATCATACATTGTTATTCACAAATTCTATGGGAAAAACATCTACATAGAACTAAGGTAAAACAATGTAATGTCGATTATAGTATTTTGCCATATTTTTTACATTACTGAAATCACATAAACACAGGCAAAACAATTTAAGAGAAATATTACAAACAAAATTTAATTTTCTGACGAATTGTCTGCAGGACTTCAAAAAACATGTTATTTTTATTCATCTCTAAAAATTTGATACACCTATCTTATGAAATAATGATTTGGCATATAATTGAACTTTAAATTCCATTATCTCAAAACTACCTTTTTTATATTACATTGTTTTACCTTTGCACGGCAGATATGGTGTCGATTTTTTTTTTAGCGTATTCCCTGACCTTGTATGGGCCGCCTGGATCTGTTAGATGCACTGCGCCTGATTACGCCATTATGTTCATTTCATTATATTGTTAGATTTCTTTTATTATTTAAATTAATAATATTTCTTGGAATCTCTACACTTATTCTAGTTTTTTTATTATTTATATAATTATTTATTAATTATATTTGGTATTATTATTCAAAATTAACACATTTTGGTGTTAAATTATTTGTTTATACTAAATACCGTTACCAACAATGTGACGTTTATTTTTGTTTGGAACATGTTAAAATAGATACGGGGATGTATAATTCTGAGCACTTAGAATAGTCTTATAACTACTTATAACTTTTCTTTGTAATTCACGTCCAATATTTTCTTTATATATAACTTTGTAACTTCTACATGAAAAAATATTTCAATTCAAAATATTGTTCAATACTAATTTATATTTATGTTTTGTTCTTAAAATAGAACAAGAAATTGTCACTAGCTTCTTCTCCTATAAAAATCTTCCAAATTTTATTGTTTTACAACATTAAGTGAGTTCCTTTGTGTAAATTTAATTAAAGCGATTAAAAACTAGTGTGAAATATTTTTTATTGAATTGTATTAATTAAAATAAGCGTTTAATTAAACCTCCACCTTTTTAAAATTTAAATTTTGTAAGATTTGATCATGGGATCTCGGAGATGCTATGCGTTCGAATGTGTATTTATACTGGAGTCATACCGATATAAGATAAAGGACTTAATTTATTTTATTTACTTACAAAAGTAAATTATAAAATGCCAGAAACAATTATGAAGTTGGTTTTAAAACTGCGAGAAAATGATTTTCTCGGCTTTCTCTCTCAAAAAGTAAGTGACCCGAATATAGAGTAACGAAATGTATGTACACATTTTTTAAATAGTTTAGTGTTTCATAAAACAGAAAAATAATGGTTAAGAATAAGCTATCAATAAATTAACTTAAAACTAACGCTCAATTCCTAGCGCATTCGCCACAACTTGAAAATAATATATAAGTCGTTTTTCTTCAGAGCGACCACATAAAACTTGATCAAGAATGTAACTTATTTCTGAAAGCACTGGTGTTTTGTATTATCATCCAATTGATTCGTTACGTAGAGATGAGAAATAAATATCTTCATATAATAAAATAAGGCAGTTGTAATGGATTTACAAATGGATATCGTGATAAGGTTTATGAAGCTCAGAAAAGATTTATGAAAATATGCGTGGTAAATAACTGTTGTTTTAAAATAAAGAAATTTTAGCACCTCTAGAAATATCCACTTTTTTTTTTATAAATACCAGCCACCCCTTTCTGTGGCTCCGACTCACACAGAAGGTGCGCTGGTCATACCGGTAATCACTCCTCACGTCCGTTCGGTTAGTGATTACTGGGCCGAGTCGTGTGCCCTGAGTAGACGAAGCGAACCGAGAATTACGGCTATCTGCATACGATTGGCTAAGATTTCTGCCGAATTTCGGCATGCCGGTATGCTCTTTAATTCTGAAAGCAGTGTATCTCTCGCTCCACCAAGGGCTCCTATAATCAGTACCTTAAGTATAACAGAATGGTCTGGATAGAGCCTACGGAGTTCGAAGATTAAATCTCGATATTTTGTCCGTTTCTCCTCCTCTTTCAAAACAATGTTACTGTCACTGGGTGCCGAGAACTCGATGACGAACTCTGTCCTGAGTTGGTGATCGAGGAGGATCACGTCAGACTTGTTGCCTTTATTTGCCTGACGGTGGGAAACGAATAGTTCCAATGTATTTGGCACTTCCCGTTTTCCACAACGGACTCAATATCCCCCGGAGCGTAAGGCAGCACTGGTGCCTCGTCTATTTGATACGAGTGCCTTAAATGATAATAAAGCACCCGTAACGCTGCATTGTGTCTATGGATATAGGCCGAGACTGCATATACCGGGCAAGCCCCGACTTTATTATCCACTTTATTATTATTGTTTTTATTATTATTATTATTGTGTGTTCATAAATCGCAAATTGAATTTTTCTTTAAAAGTATAGATTTGAGTACTTAAGTTAAATCTATTAAACATATGAATAAAAAGGTTATAGATGTGAAGTATATCTATTTTAAATCCTAAACGAAATAAGTTAATAATTTTTCATTTTGGTGTAAACGTTCTTTAGCATGAAAGTTAGAGATTTTTCAAAGGTAGTGGAATAAAATTAGTTAAATAATTTCTCTTAATGAAAGTATACAGAAAAGAGAGATTCTTAATTTTCATAATGCATTTTATTTACAAATAAAAATACGGCTTATTTGGGAACAGACAACATCCGCCTGAGAATTACTCAGTAAATGCAGAATAGAATGGAAGAAATCAAAACTTTCTAGAGAAGTTTCTAGTACTAAAGAATTACTCAGTAAATGCATAATAGAATGGAAGAAATCAGAACTTTCTAGAGAAGTTTCTACAAAATTTGTTTGATGAATAAACAACAAAAATAAATTTCTTGATGAATAAATAATGAAAACGTTTGTGCAACGTTAGTTTCTTGTTATTTATGTATAATATATTAATAGTAAAGGATCATACTGTGTATACCAAAAAATATTACTTTATCGAAAATACAATTTCTCGTTGCTTATTTGTAGGATTTGCGTTTTTATAGGGTTACCGTTACTCACCTGTTGGATAGGAGACACTTTTTATAATTTAATAAAATTTGTCTTCATTTCAATTCATTTAGTTAATTCTTTATTACAAATGTTTCCAAAAGAAAACTTTTCAAAAATAAAATTAAAATATCTATATGTTTTTGTTTGATTGGTTGTCATTTTTGTATTAAGGATGTGCTTTTCCCAGAACTAAAGGTAATATAATCAATATGTTATTTTTATTCGTTAGAGAAATATATATATATATATAAATAAGATTATATATTTAGTGACTCTAAAATTTAATGTAAAATGGTGGTATTTACATGACATTTAAAAAAAACTTAAAAATTTAGTCAAAAACCCATAAATATAGATGAAGCTTTTTAATAAAAATTAAGGATAATTTATACACCTCTCTTCGTTAATGTTTTGGAGAAAATACATATATGAAATTTTTTTCCCGAAATTATTCATTAATATACGTGAACTGTTTTACATTGGTGTCATAAACTGGGAACACCTTATATAGTTAATTATTCTATGTACATATATATCACATATTTGTACCATCTTAATTATTCTATCTGCATATCACTATATATTTGTATTATCTCATCTTGCAGTGACTCATTGTATAATATGAGAAACAAAATACATTTTTTTTGATGATGAATAATGGAAACACAAATGAGAACTAAGGAAAACCTTACCGCAAATTTCAGTTTGGCCGAAAGCTCCGAATATTAGAGACACCCCGATAAACAGCAACGCGCAAAACATTTTCGATGTATTTCTCAAAAAAACAATGTGCAGAATGAGGGATAACTCTAATTTATATACTATGAGGTAGTGATGATAATTTTTCTTCGGATGTTATCGAACATCTACAAACACTCTAGAATTGTATTGTATGGTAACTATATAATCCTTATCTAAACAAATACGATAAAAACGTATACGTCCTTTAGTTGACTACTAGCAAATTCGAGATAAAAATAGGAATGCACCAACTGAAGGACAAGATACCGAATTATTTAATTTGTCTGACATTTAATATAATAGTGTATTGAATGCTACGTTGTAATGTTTGTAGTGTGCGTTTTCCTTCACTGGAAAACCAAAATGTTTGCTCTAGACGTATACAGTATGGCCCAAATTGATCATGTATTCAAAATTAGTTCAGTACGGCAATATGGGATGTATACAAAATGGGAAAGTTGAAATTGTATTGTCAGATTTGATATAATTTTATCATTTGGAAAAATAATTTTGCATATATCATTTTGAAAAGATTATGCACCATGAAGTCAATTAACACAAGAAATTCAACATGGCTTTCCTGAAGGTCATTCAAGTGAAACAGCTAGTGGTCAGCTTATGCAGTATATGAACGACGATCTAGATAAAGGAATGCATATTGTTGGATCATTTTTGACCTTGGTTGTACATTTGATACGATTGGAACTGAATTTATACCTAAAAAACGCATACTATAAATCGTGATTCAGATAAAGCTTTCTTAATTGAATAAATTTATATTTATGAACGCGTTGTGCATGGGAAAACCAACCTTGGTGTTCCACAGGGTCCAGTCCTTAGGCCATCAACATTTTCGCTATATGTTAATGAACTGCCGCGCCATCTGGAACGAAAATTGAGAATGTATGGAGATGATACATCTGTAGTAATGTCCACATGGAACTCTATGGAACTTCAGCGCTTAGAAATTATGGCACAGTTCAACATTTGGTGTAGAAAAAAAACCAGTAATCCTAAACTTAGGAAAATATAATGTTTATATAAACATAATACTAGTTCATTTACTTATCTGGGAGTATATAATATCTTCTCTATTTATATAATATCGTACTATGGCGTAGATACATCTCAAGAAATAGATTTTTTATATAAAAGTATACAGGAAAGTTATACGCCATTCGATGCATGTATCACCAACCACGTTAGGCTCATCAGGAGATGATTAAAACTAATGATTAATTATTTCCTGATGAAACCAACTCAATTGACGAAATGCACGTGGAGCAACGTATAACGTTTTGGTGTTTGTGGAAAAGTGGTGTCCTGTTTTTGTTTCTACATAAAAGTTTCCAGCCCTCTTCCAGGATAAGAATACAAGTTGAATAAGGAAACAGGTTTGTAAAAAAAATTCTGCATGCGCCAATATTGTCGCAGGCGTAATATAAACGAAGAGTGAATGAGCAGAACTTCTACTCTGATTATTACTTTGATTATTACAGAAATAAGGAGTTTATACTCCAACCCATCTGTAAATGCCTTATATAATAAGGACTAAACAAATTAGGTCAAAACAGCTATTCTCCTGGCTATATGCCAAACGCCGAGCACTGAGTTATATGACAAAATTTGTCGTATTTTTGTCTAACAGAGTTAGCACTAAAAATACAGTTATTGTTCTAAAACCTCCAAGAAAGGATATCGTTAACTGCATACCGGTTTCGACCTTTCTATCTTGGGTCTCGTCAGTGCAGTGTAAACGAGTTTACCTACGACAGATAAAGCTCACATCTAGTAGACGTTGCTACGTTCCACCGCAGTGGAACGTACTTTGCACTATATTGATGACCTCAAGTTTTTACTTCGATTTAGATTGTTCGAAACTATCAAGAGATGGCGTTTGGTACGTTCTACTGCGGTTGAACATAGCAACGTCTACTAAATGTGAGCTTCATCTGTCGAAGGTATACTCATTTACACTGCACTGACGAAACCCAAGATAGAAAGGTCGAAACCGGTCTGCAATTAACGATATCCTGAGATAGGTGAAACTTTGCATCTTTCTTTGTGGTTTAGAACAATAACTGTATTTTTAGTGCTAACTCTTCTTTAGTTCTTATTATATAAGGCATTTGCAGATGGGTTGGAGTATAAACTCCTTATTTCTGTAGTTTGAATGTTACCCTCTGGTAGTAAAACTTTGCATTATATTGATGACTTTGATTATTCTCATGGCAAGCTGGTTCCTTCCATTTTTCTGATTATGAACGGATTTAGAATACGCCAAAAACATGTAGACTGTAGAACGATAAATAAAATAGGGAAGAGATAAAAAGTTAAATGTAACTTGAGGTTACACTTACGTTATTACAAAATGTACTTGAGGTCGGAAGTTGACTGTAAATATGATGTCAAACTTAACCAAATATCACGAAAATAAAATTCGTGGGTAGGTAGTTGCTCTCTTCAAGAGAATCAACATTGCCGGGAGTTTTTTTTTGCTTTTAGATTCTCGGTAGGAATGTGTAGGAAAAAGAGATCAGTAGGAATGTGTAGGACCTCACTGCCTTTCATAATCTGAATATTTTAAAAGATACTCACAAGTCAAATGACTAGAGACTAGATGACCGGATAACCGAAGAGTCAAGAAAAATAAATCAACAGATTTTAAGTACTCTTTCTAGGCTGATTAATACTAGGATTTTAGTTAATCCTTTTTAGAAAGTTAATGTATAATATCCAATAATGATGATAAATTTCATTATTTCATCTGTAAATAAATATTACTGTGTTTGTTTAGCATACCTTATATATTTCCACATATATTATATTAGATCCCTGGGATTACATACGAGTAGACTGTCAGGATTTATTTCTAGACAATTTTGGTGATAGTGCGGGAACTAGGAAAGTGGCGAAACTAAATTTGATATTGGCATAGATTTAACTCACTCTAGCTTTCAACATCAAGTGTCATCATAGCAGGCGATTAAAATTGGATTGTTTTAGATTACTTAATAAACTGAGATAAAAGTGTCAACAAAATTAGTTAAAAATCCTAATAGTTTACGTAATTTTTATATTAATAAATGTGACAAAATTGAGTAATAATTATTGCTGATATATTACAACATACTCGTATGTACTAGTGAAAATAATATAAAAATTAATAACAATAGATTTTTGAATAACTAGTTTATTGGCGGCATTCCATTTATGAGAATTATTTCCACCGTAATTTCAAAATTTTCTAGACAGTCCGAAAAAATTTAGTTTTTCTAAGTAAAATGTCCAATAATGCAGAATACCTGAAATAAATTGTATTAAATTAAATGACAATTTCGTTTTGTTTAGATATTAGTAGATAACAACAGTACCTCAAATGAGCAGCTATTAAGGAGGTAAGTCAATTTATTTATATTAGTTTTATTACGTTTACATTACATTATGTTATATGGGTTTGGGACTCATCAGCCACTGATCGCATGGGTAGTCCCTTGGCGATCTTCTCTTATCCGGGTCATTATTCAAAAATACTATCCCATAAAAGAAGCAATTTAAGCACGTCCCCCGCCTTAAGCCTCGCTTCCTCTAGGATAACAGGGGTCCCTAATATAAGGTACTTCTTCTCCTCCAGTGCGGGGCAGGTGTAAAGAAGATGAATCGAGGTTTCCTCGTCTTCTTTACAGTATCTGCAGGCCGGGCTGTCAGTTAGCCTCAGCTTGTGCTTATTTGCATTCAGACTACTATGGTGGCCCGTTATGATTCCCACCAGGGTTCTGGCTTTGTGCCTGTTCAATATAATGAATTTTTCGGCCCATTTCTCAATATTTGAGTATTCGATGAAAAGTTTAGTTATTCGACAACCCGTTACCCCTCTCCATCTTTTATTGTGCTCTCTTGCCCAGCGATTGATGCGGTCTCTGATCAGATTCCAACTTATTCCCACTGTAGGTTCTGGTCTATAGAGGTTTTCCCTGGTTCCTAGTCTGGCAAGGTCATCTGCAATTAGATTTCCCTTAATGCCATTATGCCCAGGTATCCATAAGAGTTCCACCGGTCCCTTCCCTGCCAAGTGGGTCAATGCTTCATAGCAATTATAGACCCGCTTCGACTTTATCGTTGCTGAATTTAGGGCTGCCAACGCCGCCCTGCTATCCGAGCAGATACATACCTTCTCCTGGGTCCGATTTTGGTCGGCCCCCAGAACACCGCATGTAATTGAAACTAGCTCGGCCTAGAGTGCGGTAGTGTATTTGCCCAGGGGAAAGGTTTTACTTATCCCATGGCGTCGCCTATACACCCCCGCACCCGCTATGTTTCCACTCTTGGCCGCATCCGTGTACCAGATGTCTCCATTGAGCTGAAATCCAGCTCGACCCTCCACCCAGTCGATCTTACTGATGAGGGTGACCTTATATTTCTTGTCGAACAGGATGTGGACATCCGTACTGTCAGAGGGCATCCATAGGAGTCGCTCCTTAGTTAGCTCTCTTGAGAGTCTATTCAGGCCCCTTACCTTCCTAATCATGTTTCCCACCCTGTGCATTGCCTTTACGGCTTCCGCTTTCAGGGCGACATAAAGAAGTGGTACCCCGTCAGTACCCCCATCGCCTCGATTGGTGTTGAATTTGGGGCTCCGGTTATACTTCTTAGAATCAATACTCTTAGCTTGTTAAGTCGGTTGGCTTCCGACATTAAACAGGCTCTCTCCCACCAGACCAGTGCTGCATACGTTAGTCTGGGTTTGAGAATTGTCTCATACATCCATTTCATGGTCTCCGGTTTCAAGCCCCAGCTATTACCAATAGCCCTTCTCAGTTGTCAAATTGTTGCTGTGATCTTGGAGTATATGTCACTTAGATGTTTTTCCCATGACAGTTTCCCGTCCAGGATTATTCCTAAGTATTTCACTTCGCTATTATACTTCTTGGCCACCAAGCTTCAGTAGACAGGTTCTGCTCCACTTATATTTCTTGGTGAACACCATCACCTCAGTCTTAGAGGGACTGACCGAGAGTTCCCTATCCCTGCACCAATTCCCAACCTTGTTTAATGCTCCCTGAATTATATCAGGAATTTGCCCCAGGAAACGGCCTTTCATCATTATTACTAAGTCATCGGCATAGCCAATTACTTGGTAAACTTTTAACCTGTCAAGTAGCTCATTCACTATCAGGAACCACAAAAGGGGGGCAATACCCCTCCCGAACAGCCCGAGTCGACTCGGCCCTCGATGGTAGTCTTGCCTTTATTGGCAGTAAGCTGTCCCAGCTTTCCCAACATATGATCTATCTATTCAGCGATTATTATGGGCGTGTAGCATCTGCCTAGTGCTCCGCTAATCATCTCCCTGAATGTAAAGTTGAAGGCTCCTTCAATATCAAGGAAGGTGCCGACAACGTATCCTCCGTATTATGTTTAAGTATTAATATTAATTTTACCGCCTGATTCATCTAACGTATAGACTTACCTGCTTGTATACTTTAAATACAGAAAACTTTTTCAACTGAAAATAACGGTACTATGTTAACAGAGTTTTTGGAAATCATATGGGTTTCATGACATTGCAATAAAAAAATAATAAAAGTTTGAAAACGTGCAATAACATATACTTCATCTGAAATTATAAGAGGACAATGAAAGCATTTGATGTACATCTTGCTAAAAAATTAGTAGCACATTTTCATTCGATAATAACTATTAATTGATAGTCACTAGAAATATACTTCTCTACAGAATAATTTTTGTGAGATATTTTCTGTTTTTCAATTTTTCCCATGTCTTCTATTATATATATATAAGAACACCTGTAGAATATTAGTCAGGAGAACGTACGTTTACCGGATACTGATACTTTAAAATTTCTCGTTTCTAGTGGACTAGGTATAGTATTCATTTTATTACCGAAGAAGAGGAGTTAGACGTATCGGAAAAAGAGTTCCGTGTAGCGAAGAAGAAGAAGACGATGACGAAGAAGAAGAGCTAGAGGTAGACATAGAATCAGAGGCAAAAGGAGAATAAAAAATAGACTAAGAAAAAGAATATATAGAAGATTCCATCTAATATCGTCATTTATACTGATGATACGTATGTACACTACTCTCTCCAACAAAATGAGGTTGCTTTTTTTATCTGTATGTAATTTACTACTTACTGCTTTTTCCTATAAGTTATACTTATCATTGTTTATTGTTGAATTTATTGTTGTATATTTATTATTTACACCCTGCTTCATACTTTGAAGTTTACTAGTTGATTTACCTAAATGAATTGTTATTTATATCATAGTATATAGTATATGTATTAATTATAGCATTTATTTCATATTAATTTGTTACTCAAGTTTCGGATTACAGAGAGCGCTAGAATAGAAAATGGACGGCTTCATGAAAATTGTAAACATTGCAAATAAATTAGAAAATCATAATAAACAATAAATTTTATGAGATTTTAATATATGATATATATATATATATATATATATATATATATATATATATATATATATATATATATATATATATATATATATATATATATATATATATATATATATATAAAGGAAATGTTGTAGAGTCTATTAATATAATGTATTTATATAATGTAAAGTGAAAGCTACTTGAAAAGAAAGTGGAGTCACGTTCTGAAAAATTGAAAATTCATTTTTTTGAAAATTTCCAAAACCGCCAAAAACTGAAGCCAAATTCGTTTTCACCACCCCTGAAAATAGGGGGTAGGGTAGTCAAAACTTGGTGAGGATTTGAGAGTTTTGCTCTAAAGTAAATAATTACTTTCTAATTTTTGTTGATGTATTTTCTCTTGTTAATAAAAGCTATTTATTATTTAATTGATATTAGAAAAATTTTTTAATTTCATGTCATTTAGCTTATATTAATGAATACAAATTTTTAGATTTACCTATCATCGAGGGAATATATTGCTTCTCCACGATGGTGTACCATCTGAGAGTACCGAAAAGTTCCCAAATTATTTGAAATATTAAATTTGAACATAAAAAAATAGAAAATACTCAACCACCGAAATTATCGCTAAAATCACGCTACTCGACTTTTTTGGCACAGATTAAAGTTGATGAATGATGAAGTAAGAACATCTTTTCGATGAATCAAAAACGGTTTATTGATTGTGTTAATAGTATCTATAATATTAACGAGAAGTTATAGTAAGAGTGTAAACTGGTGCAGTCAGTGTAGTTTCAGACGATTATCGGTTTGAATATTTATAACTCGAGAAAATGACGATAGCAATTTGTGGTCTGAATTAATAAGTTTGCCTCAAAAGAGACATCGTCTATATTTTCAAATCTCTTACAGTTGTTGAACCCGTATAAATATCAAAATTAGTCCACCTATTACAGGGAACAATAAAAAATAATTACAAAACACACATGTAAACAAATGACATTGTAAATCGATCGTAATCAATTTGGAAGAACGGACCAATCAATATCTTATGTCACGCTATCGCTTGTTTTGAACAAAAACAATAATTAAATAAATATTATATTTAAATCCCGAAATTTCCAGAATCCTGATGCGCGAGTAGAGAATATTTAGCGATAAGAATAAAAATATCAGTGACTTTATAAACATTCTTGGAAGCGCAGTATTTTCTAGATACACAAAACTTATAATCGGTGCTGAATATTAATTAACGTGATGATTATCGCCAATAGATATAATTCAGGTAGCATTACGTTAATCACTTGAGATCGATAGTATAGAATTATTAGATGTATATAATTGCCGTAACAACTGATTAATCGAATGCATAGTTTTATTTGACAAATGGTCATTTTTACAAACTACTGAAGTGGGGTGATGCCTTATACAATAAGGACTAAACGAATTAGACCAAAACAGCTACCTTCCTAGCTGCATGACGACGATGAACACTGAATTATATGGTGGAATTTGCCATATTTTGTCTAACAGAGTTAGCACTAAAATACAGATTGCTCGAAAACCACAAGGACGATGTAAAGCGTCCTTTACCTCAAGATATTATGAGTACTAACTGCAGACCGGTTTCGTCCTTATATTGGGTCTCGTCAGTGCAATGTAAGTGAATATACCTTTGACAAAGTAGGCGCGCATCTTGTACATCGGCGTATATAAGATGCGAGTCTCGTTTGCCATAAGATCGAAACCAGTCTGCAGTTAGTGATATCCTGAGATAGAAGATGCTTTACAACTTCCTTGTGGTTTTTCGAGCAATCACCGTATTTTAGTGCTAACTCTGTTAGACAAAATACGGCAAATTTCGCAATATAATTGAGCGTTCGTCGTCGGCATGTAGCCAGGAGAATAGCTGTTTTGGCCTAATTTGTTTAGTCCTTATTGTATAAGGCATTTGCAGATGGTGTGGAGATATCTCCCCACTTCAGTAACTGATTAATCATTTAACGGATTAGTATGAACATGCAATTAATATTTGTACAATAGAAATAGTCACCTACTCTTTAAAAATCGATGAAATTTGCAGACAAAAATGTGGACAACCTCAATACGTATTATGTTCTCCTTTCAGGATTTCGAACCTGACAGACCTTCAAGAATCAGTGACTTCTCTCTTTAGCTTTATCTGTCGGGCTATTCTAATGCGCATTTAGGTTCTCGATTTAAGTCTGTCATGTTTTATTCTGGTCGTTTAGATATGTTGAGATTTAAAGTAAAACAAATAAACTATGGCATAGATAAACAATAAATACGATATTTATGGGTATTACTGCTTATGAAATATTCTCGATGTCTGAACATATCATTATGGCGAAAATTATTGTATTATTTAACTGTTTTTTGCAAATTACGTTATTCTATTAAGGATAGTTTAAACTCTAATTATGACATCTATGGTCAGTGGCTATCAGTGGCGTCTCGTGGTGATTTGTCATGGGTGGGCAACAACTAACTATTAGTAGGTTATATAGTGCAAAATAATGAAGTAAAATATAGTAAAAAAAACTTTGACTCATCACTCTATGTTAGTCACTGTACAACCACCAAGCTAGGCATAACCACGATAACTATTAGTTCCACGGTTAGAAGAGTGAATTGCTGCACTTACTTGCACTGCAATTTTCCACCACGGTTGCGCTGTTAGTATTAGTAGATATAATCAGAACTTTTCATTGTATTATTGTTGTTATGTAATGTATAGTGTATTTAATTAATTACATATTACATAATTATATCTTCACTAATTTCTATAAACGATAAATAACGAACTTTGGAACTGTGTGTTCCTCTTCTTCTAGGAAACAGCTGGTTGGGCACTGCCCACCCTGCCACCCCTGATCAGCCGCTACTAGTGGCTACATTTTCCTGTTTTATTCGCATTTTATATCGTAGGTTGGTATCTCTAAGGAACAGGATTACTTTTATTATATTCCTATTGTCTGTTACGCATTCTTTTAATGTATTTGAATCTTATTTGTATTGTGTGCTTTTTCATATTCCCTACATTGTAGTAATACAGGGTGTCTCAGTTATAACTATAGGATTTGAAATGAGCGCCCTTTGCGTTTTGTCAAAGATCGCGTCAGAAAATTGAGAGCGTCAATATTTAACGACTCTCATTTACAAATCATATAACATGCCGCAATTAATAGTTCAACAACGAATGGTTGGTGTACAACTGTTTTATCAAATTGAGCGATCATTTACAGTCGCTTTAAGAAAAATTCGCATAAAATTAGGACAAAATCGACAAGCGTCCACAGAGTTAACAGTTCATAACTTAAATAAAGAAGTTTGAAGAGGCGGGTTCTGTTATTGATGAGGCAACATCAATACGTTCTCGTCGTGGTCAGTCAGATGAAAATATTGCTGATATATAGTGAGAGAGCATACGGGAGTATCCAAACATCAATTCGACGTCGTGCACAATAATTGAATCTGTCAAGAGCCACCTCACATCAGATTTTAAAGAAAGATCTGCATCTGTCACCATACAAAATTCAGTTGAATGAATAATTAAAAGTTACAGACCATTCATAACGTCGTACTTTTGTTAATTGGGTGTTAGGAAAACAAAGAACTTGATGCTGATTTTTGCAACAAAATTTTGTTCAGCAGTGAAGCACATCTTCATCTTGATGGTTATGTCAGAAAACAAAATTGTCGAATTTGGGGTGCTGAGAATCCACGTGCTGTTGTGGATGATGCACAATTATTTGGTTGATCTTTAAGGTCTAACACAATAAGGAAATCTTCTTGAGCCTTTAAAAAAATTAAATTTTAAGAGAGTTTGCATATTTTTTGTAGATTGTTAACTTTTTAAAATTATCGTTTATATTTCTTTCTTATTCAAACATTTGGTTCTATTTCTTTACGTTCTTTGATATACTTGTACTTATCCATATATAGTCCAATCAATCTGTCTGAGCCCCTATGTTAAATGATCACTAATTGTCAACAGCAAATAAAATTTCAAGAAACTTTCAATTTTAGTACAAGAATTTATTGCCAAAAAACCGATGTACGAAAATTACGTCACTTTTAAACGCGATTTTCTATATAACAAATTAATAAATAGATTATTGCTGAAAATATAACAACTCCTTACGAAGAAAACAGGCCTTCAAAAAAGTCTCTAGGACCATCCGTTTCGATGGAAAAGCCGTTTTACGAAAACATCTTTTTTTTACAAAAACAGCTATAACTATTTGAAAAAAAATATTTTGGAATTGTACAAAAACGATTGCCTTCGTCTCATTTAGGACTAC
Organism: Rosalia funebris; assembly: GCA_037954035.1. Lineage (NCBI taxonomy): Eukaryota > Metazoa > Arthropoda > Insecta > Coleoptera > Cerambycidae > Rosalia > Rosalia funebris. The sequence continues at coordinate 43,365,371 of JAZFAV010000015.1, forward strand.
ATTTTCTGAAATTATTAAATGTTTTCATCAAATATTGCTATTTTTAGAGCAAAAACAAAAAAATGCAATTTTCATCGGGTTTTTCGATATATCTTGAAAAGTAATGAATCGATTCGAGCACACAGGAATTGAATCGAAAGATTTTTCCATTATCTACAACTTTCTCCTTTAACTTTTTCCAATCCAAGCACAGGTTTCTTTTTTATTCGCGAAAAACCGTTTTCTTGGCTTTTGCGAATTTTTTAGGTAATGTTAGATGCCGCCATTTTGAGAGCAAAGAAGTGTAAGTTTCTTGAAATTTTATTTTCTATATGCTCACATTTTTTTTTGCTGTTTACAATTAGTGACCGGATCATTCTCTATTGATTGGGTTAATAGGATATTTTCATCATTGATTTAAATAATACTAGTTTAATTTCAAGCGAGAGGCTGAAAAATACTGATGTAAATTGTTCTTAAACCATACTAAATAATTTGGGGGAAATTACTGATAATAAGCCTATTTTGTAGGAGGTGTTAGTCCCATTCCAAAAGAAGTGAAATAAAAGGAAAGAAGTAAATGGATTCAGTTACAAAATACGCTGGGCGTGTTCCCTAAATAAGTGAAGTAAAAGTACTTAATAGTCATATCTACATTAGAAATTTAATTTAAAACGTATGCAGCTTTTAGCTTTTAGATACATGATCTGTATCTTCACAGAGTAAAAGCACAATAAATAACAACCACAATATATAAATCAATAGCAAATAGGAGGCACAATAAATAAATCGCAACATAATTTCATCGTGGTCCTATGGTCGCCTTGCATCACGTACATGAGTTTGCTATTTTTCTTCTTTTCTGCCAGACATACGTAGTTCATTCAAGATTGTATTTCCCAGGCGTAAATACAATATAGATATTATATAACACGAATATATGATGCCCAAAAAATGGTTTTACAGTTATACTTAAATTGAAGAAGAAAAAATGCAGCTTTGAGACGCAAAAACTAAAAGCAACCAAAAAGAAACACTTTGTAAATGTGTAGTTTGATATCAAAGCTACAATACCTGAGTACTGTGGGTTGCATAGTATTTAAGTTTAAAAGAATTAGTAAAAAACGTCATCATTAATACAGCTGTGGCAATTGTGTTTAGTATTTAGTTTTCAGTCAATGTGCAAAATCATCTACGCAATTTAAAGAGAAAATGAATCAGTGAACGCGGTAACTCTGGTAACGAGGGACGTAGCCAGAGATTATGTGGTTAATTTATTAGAAATTAGACAATCAACAATTACTCGAACACATAAACGTTGCAGTGAACTTGAAAGTTACTGTAGAAAGTCAGAACAAGGTCGTAAGATGTCTACGGATGAAAGAGATGAACGAAATCTTATACAAGTCGACTTAAGAAACAGACATTCTATGAGTTTAGAGCTAAGCAGAGCCCCGGCAGCAGTTGAAAATGTAGGAATTTAAGGACGAATGGTTAGGAGAAGGCTTAACGAAGAAGGATTGGATAGTAGAAGACCAGTTATTGCATCACTGCTCACCAGGGAATATAGTTACTAGACTGTGTTTTGCAAGAGAACACGTAAATTGGGCCATTGACGACTGAAAGCGAGTTTTGTTTTAAGACAAGAGTAAGTCGTAATTCACTGGATGAACGTCAATGAATCTAGTGAAGGAGCAAATCTCTCTCCTAATGAATCTGGTGAATTCATTAGGAAAGAGATTTGGTGTCTGCTATATCGCTCTGAGGATTCCATTTCTTGGTGGGTCAGTAATGTTCTAGGGAGGTATTTGTTTCGATGGCCGTACGGATTTAGATTCATGAATCTTTCCCGAATAGGAAATACGGCAAAGATTCATGGATGTACATTTCTATGTATAATACAACGTAGAAGAATATATGATGTCGTTTGTTCTGTTTGTCAGGAAGACAAGAGTAAGTCGTAATTCTATAGATGAACGTCAATGAATTTAGCAAAGGAGCAAACCTCTCTCCTAATGAATCTGGTGAATTCATTAGGAAAGAGATTTGCTGTCGGCAATATCGTTCTGAGGATTTCATTTTTTGGTGGGTCAGTAATGTTCTAGGGAGTAATTTGTTTTTATGGTCGTACGGACTTGAATTCATGAATATTTCCTGTATAGGAAATACGGCGAGGATTCATGGATGCACATTTCTATGTATAATATAACGTAGAAGAATATGTGATGTGGCTTGTCCTGTTTGTCAGGAAGACAAGAGTAAGTCGTAATTCTATAGATGAACGTCACTGAATCTGGGAAGGAGCAAGCCTCTCTCCTAATGAATCTGGTGAATTAATTAGGAAAGAGATTTGCTGTCTGCAATATCGCTCTGAGGATTCCATTTTCTGGTGGGTCAGTAATGTTCTAGAGAGAAATTTGTTTCGATGGTCGTACGGATTTGGATTCATGAATCTTTCCTGTATAGGAAATACGGCGAAGATTCATGGATGCACATTTTTATGTATAATACAACGTAGAAGAATATGTGATGTCGTTTGTCCTGTTTGTCAGGAAGACAAGATTAAGTCATAATTCTATAGATGAATGTCAATGAATCTGGAGAAGGAGCAAACCTCTCTCCTAATGAATCTGGTGAATTCATTAGGAAAGAGACTTGTTGTCTGCAATATCGCTCTGAAGATTCTATTTTTTGGTGGGTCAGTAATGTTCTAGGGAGGAATTTGTTTCGATGGTCGTACGGATTTGGATTCATGAATCTTTCCCGAATAGGAAATACGGCAAGGATTCATGAATGCACATTTCAATGTATAACACAACGTAGAAAAATATATGATGTCGTTTGTCCTGTTTGTCAGGAAGACAAGAGTAAGTCGTAATTCTATAGATGAACGTCAATAAATCTGGCGAAGGAGCAAACCTCTTTCCTAATGAATCTGGTGAATTAATTAGGATAGAGATTTGCTGTCTGCAATATCGCTCTGAGGATTCAATTTTTTGGTGGGTCAGTAATGTTCTAGGGAGGTATTTGTTTCGATGGTCGTACGGATTTGGATTCATGAATCTTTCCCGAATAGGAAATATGGCAAAGATTCATGGATGCACATTTCTATATATAATACAACGTAGAAGAATATGTGATGTCGTTTGTCCTGTCTGTCAGGAAGACAAGAGTAAGTCGTAATTCTATAAATGAACGTCAATGAATCTAGCGAAGGAGCAATCATCTCTCCTAACAAATCTGATGAATTCATTAGGAAAGAGATTTGCTGCCTGCAATATCGCTCTGAGGATTCCATTTTTTGGTGGGTCAGTAATGTTCTAGGGAGGTATTTGTTTCGGTGGTCGTACGGATTTGGATTCATGAATCTTTCTCGAATAGGAAATACGGAAAAGATTCATGGATGCACATTTCTATGTATAATACAACATAGAAGAATATGTGATTTCGTTTGTCCTGTTTGTCAGGAAGACAAGAGTAAGTAGTAATACTATAGATGAACGTCAATGAATCTGGCGAAGGAGCAAGCCTCGCTCCTAATGAATCTGGTAAATTCATTAGGAAAGAGATTTGCTGTCTACAATATCGCTCTGAGGATTCCATTTTTTGGTGGGTCAGTAATGTTCTAGAGAAGAATTTGTTTCGATGGTTGTACGGATTTGGATTCATGAATCTTTCCCGAATAGGAAATACAGCAAAGATTCATGGATACACATTTCTATGTATAATACAACGTAGAAGAATATGTGATGTCGTTTGTCCTGTTAATCCTGTTTGTCCTCTCCTAATGAATATGGTGAATTTATTAGGAAAGAGATTTGCTGTCTGCAATATTGCTCTGAGGATTCCATTTTCTGGTGGGTCAGTAATGTTCTAGGGAAGAATTTGTTTCGATGGTCGTACGGATTTGGATTCATGAATCTTTCCCGAAGAGGAAATACGGGAAAGATTCATAAATGCACATTTCTATGTATAACATAACGTAGAAGAATATGTGTTGTCGTTTACCCTGTTTGTCAGGAAAACAAGAGTAAGTAGTAATTCTATAGATGAACGTCAATGAATCTGGCGAAGGAGCAAGCCTCTCTCCTAATGAATCTGGTGAATTTATTAGGAAAGAAATTTGCTGTGTGCAATATCGCTCTGAGAATTCCATTTTTTGGTGGGTGAGCAATGTTCTAGGGAGGTATTTGTTTCGATGGTCGTACGGATTTGGATTCATGAATCTTTCTCGAATAGGAAATACGGCAAAGATTCATGGATGCACATTTCTATGTATAAAATACAACGTAGAAGAATATGTGATGTCGTTTGTCCTGTTTGTCAGGAAGACAAGAGTAAGTCGTAATTCACTGGACGAACGCTAATGAATCTAGTGAATGAGCAAACCTCTCTCCTAATGAATCTGATGAATTCATTAGGAAATATATTTGCTGTCTGCAATATCGCTCTGAGGACTCCATTTTTTGGTGGGTCAGTAATGTTCTAGGGAGGTATTTGTTTCGATGGTCGTAGGGATTTGGATTCATGAATCTTTCTCGAATAGGAAATACGGCAAAGATTCATGGATACACATTTCTATGTATAAAATACAACGTAGAAGAATATGTGATGTCGTTTGTCCTGTTTGTCAGGAAGACAAGAGTAAGTCGTAATTCTATAGATGAACGTCAATGAATCTGGCGAAAGAGCAAGCCTCTCTCTTAATGAATCTGGTGAATTCATTAGGAAAGAGATTTGCTGTCTGCAATATCGCTCTGAGGATTCCACTTTCTGGTGGGTCAGTAATGTTCTAGAGAGGAATTTGTTTCGATGGTCGTACGGATTTGGATTCATGAATCTTTCTCGTACAGGAAATACGGGGAAAATTCATGAATGCACATTTCTATATATAATACAACGTAGAAGAATATGTGATGTCGTTTGTCCTGTTTGTCAAGAGCAATTTAATTTTTATGCACGATAACGCTCGGCCTCACATTGCTAGAGAGGTACTAGACAACTTTGATTTTTGAATAACCCAACTACGGGGTGGCCACCAAGAAGCCCAAATATGAACATGGTAGATCATCTATGGGATGTACTAAAACGATCCGTTAGACGCTACATACATGACCCTATGACTCTAAGGGAACTCGAACATGTTGTTGTCGAATGGGTGAATATTCTTCAGGAAGCTATTTATCACTGAATCAATAGCATGTCCAGACAGATGAAAGAAGTGATGAAGAAGTGAGCTAGAGGAAGATCTACATGCTACTGAATTCAAATTCTTACGATTTAATTTGACCCCCAATTTTTTTCATTAACACCGTTTTTGTTGCATTTGACATTATGTTTCTTTCTGTTATTTATGCATTTTCCGACAATACCATTCTAATTTGTTAAACATTAATTGAAATCATTTAATTATAATATCAGGTAGGTACTATAATTTAAATATTCGAACAAATAAGTAATAATGTGAAGTGTCACTGATGCGTTAATTTTGTCCAGGAGTCTAACTCCTTATATTTTTTAGAAAACGAAAACAGGGAGTGTCAGAATTAATAAAATAAGTATTGAATAATTACACTCGTCAACACGACTTTTTACCGTTAATCCAATTATATATTTTCGGTATCTCTCATGCACAAGTATTATCAAAAAAATAATGAAAAAATTCTATTACATCGAAATATCTAAATAAATGATAAACTATAAATTTAACTTAATTTTTGACGGTATAGCGAATAAAGGTATTGTAATTGGTCATACTAACAAAAACAGGAATGGTATTAAGTACACGATATATCCTCACATCTGTTTATTTTCAGCACGATATTGTTGGTTCAGAATTTACTTCATCCGAGTACACAAATTTCAGTATATCGACAACATGATGCTGAATTCGCAGACATTTTTAAAGAAGAAAGTGGTCTTACATATTGCAGTGATCTGCAGAGGTTTATGAATCAAATATAAATCAATATGCTATGCCTATTCACCAGATGAATGGAGACTATTCATTGATTCTTCAAAATTGAGTTCAAAAGCAGTCTTACTGCATAATGGCAATGATCTTTCATCTGTATCTTTAACACATGGCATCCACATAGAAAGATATGTTGATATAAAAAATATGCTCGAGAAAATTCAGTATAATCATTATTCTTGGAAAATATGTGCAGATCTTAAAGTTGTTGGAATATTGCTTAAGTCGCAAGGATGCTACATGAAATACTGTTGTTTTTTGTGCGAGTGGGACAGCAGAGCTAGAAGTCAACACTACATAAAAAAGTATTGGCCGAAGAGGACTAACTTCATTCCTGGACAAAAGAATATATCTGAAAATCTCTTAGTAGAGCCAAACAATATCATTTTACCGCCTTTGCACATCAAATTAGACCTCATGAAAAACATTGTTAAAGCCATGGATAGAAATGGAGAAGGTTTCCTGTATTTAAAAACTTGGTTTCCTAGACTGAGCGAAGCTAAATTAAAAGAAGGAATTTTCAAAGGACCAGATATAAGGAAGGTAATGAAGGATTCCAATTTTATTTCAAAATTAAAAAAAAGAAAAAATGCATGGCTTTCTTGTGTTGAAGTGGCAAAAACTTTTTTGAGAAATACAAAGGCTGCAAACCATAAGGAGATGGTTTCTAAACTACTACAGGATTATAAAGCCTTAGGATGTAATATGTCTCTGAAGATTCATTTCCTTCATTCCCATCTAGACTTTTTCCCCGAAAACTTAGGTGCGGTACCCTTGGGCAAATACACTACCGTACTCCAGGCCGGGCTAGTTGGAATTACATACGGTGTTCTGGGGGCCCACCAAAATCGGACCCAGGAGAAGGTATGTATCTGCTTGGATAGCAGGGCGGCGTTGGCAGCCCTGAATTCAGCAACGACAAAGTCGAAGCTGGTCTATAATTGCTATGAAGCATTGAATCATTTGGCAGGGAAGGGACCGGTGGAACTCTTATGGATACCTGGGCATAATGGCATTAAGGGAAATCTAATTGCAGATGACCTTGCCAGACTAGGGACCAGGGAAAACCTCTATGGACCAGAACCTGCAGTGGGAATAAGTCGGAATCTGATCAGAGACCGCATCAATGGCTGGGCAAGAGACCAGCACAATAAAAGATGGAGAGGAGTAACGGGTTGTCGAGTAACCAAACTCTTCATCGAATACTCAGAGATTGAGAAATGGGCCCAAGAATTCGTTAAATTGAACATGCACAAATCCAGAACCCTGGTGGGAATCATAACGGGCCACCATAGTCGCCTGAATGCATATAAGCACAAGCTGAGGCTGACTGATAGCCCGGCCTGCAGATACTGTAAAGAAGACGAGGAAGCCTCGATTCATCTTCTTTACACCTGCCCCGTACTGGAGGAGAAGAGGTATCTTATATTAGGGACCCCTGTTATCCTAGAGGAGGCGAGGCTTAAGACGGGGGACGTGCCTAAATTGCTCCTTTTATGGGATAGCATTTTTGGATAATGACCAGGATAAGAGGGGATCGCCAAGGGATTACCCATGCGATCAGTGGATGATGAGGTCCAAACCTATATAATATAATAATAATAATAATAATAGGTGCGCTAAGCGACGAACACGGGGAGAGATTCCATCAAGACATCATGGCGATGGAAAAAAGATACCAAGGAAAATGGTCGTCTAGAATGCTTGCAGATTTTTGTTGAATATTAGAACGAGACTATCCTTCATATAGTTATAAGAGAGACAAACAAAACGAACAAAAAAATCTTTAGAATAATTTTTTAAAAATTAATTCCCTTCGAAACTATCTTATTTTTGTTTTTTTAAATAAGCATATTTTCCATGGGTGTTTAAATTTTTTTTCACTCACGTATTTTAACTATTCTCATGTTAAGGTATGAAATAAAAACCAGTTGCAGACCACGGAAAAAAAATATATATATATTTTTTTTGGTTGACCAGTGTTATTATCACCATTAGGCGAGTATTGATAAAAATTGTCGCTTGTTCTATAGTTTGCAATTTTGTTGAGTTCCATTGTTTTTCACTGCTATCTCGACAATATTGACATAAGTTGAAAAAATGCCCGCTTTACAGCGTTTTTCTTTTATAAAGAAGTCTGAATATTGTATTTTTAAAAATTCTTACAGCACTTGGAGAAGTAAAGGTTTACTCTCCTGCTTTATATTTTTTCGTTAATGTCAGATATATTACAAATGGTACTGCTTCTTTTATTGAAACAAATTAGGAGTTAACATGCTGGTTAACTGTTTGGGCTCTTTAACACATACTCACGACAGTCTTCGTCGCCACGTCCATTTACAGATAGAACGAGAGCTAACGAAACTAGCCGAATCGAGAGAGTAAATTTAAAACCCATTATCTAATCAAACCGACTTATGAACTCTGGTCCACAATGTTAAAAACGTTTGTCAATTGTCCATACTTGGGATAGCAGCCTAAATTGGGACAATAATGCCTCACTCTTTATGCACACTCCAAATTGGCAATCATATGTCTTGGGAATAAAGACTGCTGTCGTAACTGAACCTAACTTAGTATGCTGGATGTAGCCGCAGACGAGTGTGATCGTGTTCGCCCGTTGCGGTAAGTTTCTGTAACGGCTAAGTTTGGCCTTAAAATTGTTTGCGAATTCTTTGCAACTAAAGTGATTCGTAATTTTTAAAGTGAATAGTTATCTTTTAAGTATTTATCACTTAAACTTAATGTGTAAACATTTTTGTCGAAAATCAAGTGATTTTTTGTTATAAACTTAAGTTAAGATAAAAAGTACAAACAGTCTGAACTTGGGACAGCTGTCCCAAGTTAAGATGCCGTAAAATTTGTTCATAGTTAGTGTTTATTTTTCTTTTGTTCAGATAAACATGGATATAATAAAAAGAACGAAACGAAAATATCATGACTTCTCTGAAGAACTTTTAGAAACGGCTATTAAGAACATAAAAGAAAATCACTTATCCCTAAGACAGGCTGAGGCAAAGTATGGTATTCCCAAGAGTACAATGAATAGAAGAGCAAACTCAAAACAAACCAACAAATATGGCCGTTCATCTGTATTTTCACTTACAGAAGAAGCTTGCATATCAGAATGTTTATCTATAGCTGCAAAATGGGGATTTCCCTTAACTAGCACCGATCTCAAGGATATTGTGAAAAAAACATTAGATCCCAAGGGGGTCACGGAAACTCGATTTGTCGATAATAGACCGGGCAATAAATGGATGAAAATCTTTTTAAAACGACAATGTCAGACGTTGAAAATACGCCTCTCTCATAATATAAAACGCGCCAGAGTCAGCCTCGAAGGTATTCAAACATATTTTGAAGAACTGCAAGACTCATTGAAAGCCATTCCTGCAGAGGCCATCATAAATTATGATGAGACTAGCATGCAAGATAATCCTGGCAAAATGAAAATAATAGTTCGAAGGACTTGTAAATATCCTGAAAAAATAAACGATTCTTCTAAATCCGCGTTTTCGGTCATGTTTGCAGGGACAGTCAGCGGGGTAACCCTCCCAGTTTACATTGTTTATAAGTCTTCAACCAACTTGTACCACACCTGGATGGAAGGAGGACCAAAAGAGGCAATATATAATAGATCGAAGTCCGGGTGGTTTGAGGGATCCTTTTTGAGGACTGGTTTATATCAATTGCTCTTCCATATTTAAAGAAGTTAGGTGATGGCCCTAAAGCCATTATTGGGGATAATCTGGCAAGTCATATTTCCATCAAAGTTCTAGAATTGTGCATTAAACATAATGTCAAGTTCCTACTGTTACCACCAAATACCACACACTTGTGCCAACCCTTGGATTTGACATACTTCAGTCCTTCAAAAACAGCATGGAGAAAGGTATTGCAAGACTATAAAAATAGAAATCGTGGAACAATTAGTAAAGATATATTTCCTCGGAAATTAAAGCAAACTTTAGAGGCAATACAGGCAAACTCTGAAAAAATCTTGAAGGCTGGATTTAGGACTAGCAGCAAGTTCTGAAACGCCTCCCCCTAAAAGAAAACGTTAATGCTGAAGCGTGGACTAATTCATTTGAAGATTTTTTAAGAACCACAAAGGAATCGGAAACAACCACGAAGCAACGAAAGAAAAAAATCAACATGGTTCCAGGAAAAGTTTGTCAGAAGCAGAGGTCTTAGAAAGCTTCAAACAAAAAGAAAATGAAAAGAAAATGCCAACTAATAAGGATAAAAATACTCCGAGTACAAGTAAAGACACACCAGAAGAACTCCCGCGCACAAGAAAACAAAAACAAAAAACAAAGAAAAAATCCTTCAGCGATTTCTCCGACTTGAGCGAAGATGACGAAATATCCCTTCATGATTCAATCAGTGACTGTGATCTTGAAGATTTTGAGGATCTTATAGAATGTGAAAATATTAAGACTGATAGACCAGAACAGACTAAAATAAATAGAGCTAAAATTAAAGAAGAAACCAAAAAACAGATCAAAGACACCCTGAAACTAAACGAACCAAATACAAGCGAACCTCACACCTCCCTGATCGAAGGCACAATATTTTATGAAAAAGGCGATATTGTCCTTGTATCTCTTATTTACAGTGAGGGTACTAAAAACAAACCTCTATTTAAAAAAACTATTGGAAAAAAACTATTGGAAAAAAACTATTCAACAACTCTACCAAAAAAACTATTTGTTGGAAAAGTTGTTGAAACAAACTCTAATGAAAAAGTTTTATTAGATTTTCTTAGAAATTATAGGGGGTGCAAGGACACGTTTATATTTCCCGACATAGAAGATAAAACGTTGATAAATACATCACAAATAGTTAAGAAAATGGAATTGATTTCTATGAACCGCAATGTTTTCAAGTTCTGTATGTAATGTTTAATGTCTTACCTGTTTAATTTTTTGTACGGGTTGAAGTTCAAGATAATAAGAATAATCTTGAAAAATGCATATTAAAGTAGATTTTAAGTTTATTTCGTATATTAGCTATCATTTTTTGGAATAATTATAAAGATCCATGTAAACATTTGGTAATAAACTAGCGTTTCTTAAATAAAAATCCGATTTTTTTATTGGAATTGATATGTAAAACATTATTTTTTTAAATGTACTGTCCCGTGTAAAGTTTATTGTTCCTAAGAAAGAACAAACAATAGAATCAATAAAAGTCCCAAGTTAGGTAACCTGAACCTAACTTGGAACAGCAACGATTTTTTTTTTTCAGTAAAGTGATATATTTCTTTCAAAAGAGGTTACATAATATCTGGAAACTAGAAGGGGCCACTTAACTTGCAGCAAATCTAAATCTGGTATAATAAAAGTTATAAAAAAGTTGGAAGCAGCAAAAGTTGAAAACTGTCCCAAATATGGACAATTGACTGTACCCACGACAGTCTTCGTCGCCACGTCCATTTACAGATAGAACGAGAGCTAACGAAACTAGCCAAATCGAGAGAGTAAATTTCGGACCCATTATCTAATCCAACCGACTTATGAACTCTGGTCCACAATGTTAAAAACGTTTATAGAAATATTTGTAGATAAGGATTAATGAAATAATCGTAGATGTTGCAAAATCAATTATCCTCGCTTCACATCAATCCAATCTGTCGCTTAAAGTGAAATATATCTGTTAAAAACATTTACTGCATTTATCTAGGTATTTATTTCGTTTATCTGGCATCTAAACGAGGCATTAAAAAGTATTAAACTAACAAGATATAATTGTGGCAAGATTTTGGCAAGTACCGAGCCCCAGTAAAACCTCTGATGTAATTGTAAATTATCGATAATAATCACTATATTTCGGCTGTCGTGATAACAAACGCTAGAGTAAATATTTTACTCTCAAGTTGTATCTGTATGATCTAACAGAATTTGGATACGTTGGAGGTTGCCGAAATCAATGATCAAGATGACTTCAAGTAACAATTCCTTGATAAGAATTCGACAAGTCATTGATTGATACAAGTCCAATACAGATTGTAGCAAGCATGTATTTTTAAAAAGAAAACATTCCTACAATTTAGTCTTTAACAGTTGATCTCTGACCAAAGTTTTAAATAGTTACGGACAGTTAACAGTTTAAAATAATATAAGGCTAATCGTCAGTTAAAGTCTGAACAGCGAGCAATAAGGCGTCACTAGAGCCGGCTGTGTTATTCGCGTATATGCGTAAAAAGTACAGGGAATCGGTCTCCAGGCCAGTCAATCTGACAACGAAGGTATCCCGACTCTCTTGGTTTTGTATATGGAAGGTGCTGTTGAAATACGGACTGGCATTGACGATGACACCATTCAGAATGCATCTGTTTTGTTGCAAACTTTGTAGGCCCAACGTGAGGTAGGCGCTTCTGCTTCCTAGAGCGATACCTCTCAGCGTCGGAGTGGTGGTATCTGAAAAAGATAATAAGTATTTCAAGCGTCATCTAATGTATCCATGTTAGACTGAGAAGTGCATAGTAGTAAATATTCTATTATTATTATTTTTTATTTTAGGCCAACGTAGTCTACAGTTTTACGACTCAGGAAGTAAAAGTACAATCAAAACAGCACCGTGGCCATCTATCTGCAAGAAAAAGCAATTCTCTCCAAGGAAAATCTTCCTTTCCTTCCTAGTCATGATCTCTCTAATCATTTTTTTACATACTGTCCAGCATGTCCGATTTTCAGTCATTCTATTTACCATTTCAGAGGCCTCGATCTGTCCCCCTAGGTGCGTCGTTACCTCGAGACGGTATCTCTCCCACCTATGACAGTACATAACGGTATGTTCCGGATCATCTATTTCATCACAATACAAACAGGATTCGGATTCCTGCTTGCCAATTCTTTTTGTATGTCTTGAATGATCCGTGGCCAGTTAAGGATTGTACCATGAAATAATCTAGTTGTTTATGTTGGCATTTAACCCATCGTTCTATGTCCGGTATTAATGTCTTCGTCCATTGGGCAACCGTGGTGGTCTCGTCCCACATTGTTTGCCACCGTTCAATTGTACTGTCTCGAATAGTACTTCTCGTCCTCGTATTTCTCTCTATCGGGGTCATCTGTTCCATCTCGCTTCACTCTTCTACTAGTAGTTCGATCGGAGGAACAGCTGTTATCACCTGAAGTGCCCTTGCGGATACCGTGCGGTATGCGCTGGCCACCCTCAGGAGAGCATATCTCTGCCCGGACTCTGAGGAAAAACCCAGACTGCAGGAGGTTATATAAAAAGATGAGGATTATGATTTATTTACTTCTGTCTATAAAATTTTGTAGCAAATAATAAACTGAGCGGTATTTAACAAGTAACTTGAACAATATTTATGAAATATCAACAAAATTTTTCTCCCGACGCGACGTTCCAAAGACTGATAGTTAACCCCTACTTCTTCGGTAGTAAGTGGAGTGGAACTCGCTCCTTTTGATTGACCAACAGATCCAGATGTTCCAACATACCTATTAGTAGTTTCGAAGAAAGAAATGCCTTATTTATATAAAATCACCCGTCCTCTATACATCTTTATATTTAGCTTCACTTACTCTCGCAAGTTACTGGATTATATTACAAAACTCCGATATTGTCGTAAAAGGTTGAAATATATCAGAGACTAATTTTTTTAAAGCATAGAATCAAGCTGTTCCGACTACACCAGGCATATGCAATTTCAAATACATTGAAGATACTGTAAAACGTTTTCAATATCGTTGAACAAGTATTTAAAGCAACATCGAAGAAAGACGCACTTGCGAAAATGTGTTTGCATTGCATTAACAATGAAAGCATCAGTTTAATACATAATGGCAGACTATATTATATTAATGTAGTCAATTACAGAATTTTAACATTCTTAAGAAATATAGAAGTGAAAACTTACGGGATGCAGGAACTATATGTCTCACAAGCGTCGCTGGTCCTTCCTCCACAAGAGTAAACAGCGCCCTCACTGAAAAAGTGTACGAACCACAAGGCGTCAGACTAACTATTGTTACTGATGCCGACGAGGTGTATATATCAGAAGATGAATCGGTATGATCGTTGTATATAGCTACTCGGTACCTTTGCGCGCATTGGATAAATTCTTCTTGCAGCGACCACTCTATTCTAACGGATCTTCCCAGCGGAGTTAATCGTACGGATTCCAGGGCAAGATTTGCGTCTGAAAAAAAAATTTAAAACAGCAATTATATAATATATATATATATATATATATATATATATATATATATATATATATATATATATATATATATATATATATATATATATATATATATAAGGGTGGTCCAACTATAATGCACGATGTTAATTGTGAGTCACACCTTAACGTCAAGTTTTTGCCTAACTTAATTTGACATTTCTTTGTTTCAGTGTTTGACAAATTCAACCATGTCGAGGTATACAATTGAGCAGCGCGTTAAGATTGTTGAAGCCTTTTACGAAAATGGGCGTTCAATTCAAAATGCATTTCGTGCACTTCGTAACTCTTTTGGTCAGCATAATCGACCAAATGTGTCCACAATCGGGAGAATTGTGCGCAAATTTCAGCAAACCGGGTCTGTAGGAAATGTGAAAACACCTATGCATGCTCGCCCAGTTCGTTCTGCGGAAGACATTGCTGTTGTTCGCGATAGTGTAGCAGAAGAGCCGTCAACCTCGACTCGTCGTCGTGCCCAACGATTGAACATTTCACGAACATCACTGATGCGAATTTTGAAGAAAGATTTGAATTTACACGCTTACAAGGTTCGATTGACTCAAAAGCTGAAGCGTACTGACCATTTCAAGCGTCGTCAATACGCCGAATGGTTGGTTGAACAGACAGAAGTGAATGGTGATTTTACAAAGAAAATCATCTTCAGCGACGAGGCACATTTTCACCTCAGTGGATTCGTTAACAAGCAGAATTGCCGCATTTGGGCAAATGAGAATCCACGAGTGATTGTTGAAAAGCCGATGCATCCACAAAGAGTGACTGTTTGGTGCGGTTTATGGGCTGGCGGCGTCATCGGGCCGTACTTCTTCGAAAATGAGGTCGGCCAAGCAGTTACCGTGAATGGTGTTCGCTATCGCGAGATGATAACGGACTTCTTGTGGCCAGAAATTGAGGATATGGACCTGGACGATATATGGTTCCAACAAGATGGTGCCACTTGCCACACAGCCAACGAAACAATGACACTTTTATTGACTTTTGCCCGAGTAATTCAATGGCCGTGTTATCTCACGTCATGGCGATGTTAATTGGCCGCCACGATCATGTGATTTGACACCGTTGGACTTCTTTCTTTGGGGATATTTAAAAAAAAGTGTACGTCAATAAGCCAAGAACAATTCAAGAGCTAAAGGATGAGATAATTCGGCACATTAACGATATTGAACCTCAATTATGTCTCAGAGTCATTGAAAATATGGACCATCGGATAGAGGTATGCCACCGAAGCCGTGGTGAGCGTTTGGCCGATATTTTCTTTCACACATAATTGTCATAGATCCTTCTATCATAATAAAAAATATTAAGATAATTCTCTGAAAAATTTTTGTTTTATTTACAATTAACATCGTGCGTTTTGGTTGGACCACCTTTTATATAGGGTTTCTCACGGTAGCGGTTCGTTAGAAGGTTTCGTGGTTAGATAAAACTTAGAATTCTGAACTTTTGAACTCCAGAGTTATTCAAAATTCTCTTTCATTTTGAAATGTTTTCAAGGTCATACCACTTCCGATTATCCCGGAAGTCGCCAGTAACTTCCTTATTTTAAATAGAACACCCGGCATATTATTTCATTTTTGGACTCCTGAAAGAATTTCATGATGAGTTCCATCAGGTTTCCCTATACCTATTTTCAACTGTTTCTTAGATATCTTGATTATTTTGAAAATATTGAAAGATGTAGCCTTATTTTTAACACTGTGCCATTTAATCATTTTCGACTGGTGCTAAGCGCTTCTGGGGTAGACGAAAGCACAAGAATGGTACTTTCTAAATCCACATTGACAATTAATTTATCGCAAACAGGGTGTACAAAATTTTATCACCAATTACATCATATTCATAGTTGAAAAAGTTCGTTATTTCAAATATGACATCCTGTATATTATTGGATGATTGGATGCACAATTTGATTGTACATCCATTCGCTATAACTTCCCCTATACCTATTTCCAACGGTTTTCTTGTTAATCCATATTTTCTATTTTAATGTGATTTTTTTCAGAAACCGAAACATCGTTTGTTTTTCGAAACAAAATGAACATGACTGAAACGGCAGAAATTCACTTTAATTAGAACATCAAAACAAAACAGGAACATAAAAAAATTTAGAACGTAATAACATATGAAAAATATAAAAAAATTGTAACATAATGACAAGAAATAATAAATGAATGTAAAATTACAATAATTGTTCTATATGACCGCCATGTTGGTTCAAACACTGGATAACTCTGTCATATACTCCTCGCGAAACAGACAACCGAAGTTCGTCAGGACTTAGATTAGTAAACGCATCGTGAACAAGGTTCAATAATTCCTGTCTAGTTAGTACAGGCCTAGAGTACATTAGTTCTTTTATACGACCCCAGAGGTAAAAATCGAAGGGCGTCAAATCGGGTGATCTAGGTGGCCAGTTCCAAGGTTTCTGTTGGTCAATCCACCGATCCTCGAACATCAAGGTCAACTGCTGCTGTACAGCTATAGTGGAATGTACTGGAGCACCATCCAGCTGATACCAACAGTTTGCTCTGTCACGTGGAGGTAGAGTCTTTAGGAAATCACTAACAAACCCTCTGAGTATCTCCAGATACCTAGCCCCATTCAAATTTTCATCGTACACTTGATATGCCACTCTATTGTTCATAATTAAACAAAAAACATTAAAACTAAAGTGATCCTGGTGATTATGTTCAATTATGACGTGTGGATTATCTTGTGCCCAGTAGTGATTATTTCGGCGATTTATAATTCCTTGTCTGCTGAATATTGATTCACCAGTCCACATAATCTTTTAAAGAAATCTCGGATCTTCGGTAATTTCTATGCACATTAACTCGCAAAAGTCGATTCGTCTTGCCTCATCACTAAGACGTAATCCGTGTACAATCATCTCAGAAAAAGGATGCATTTTATGTTTTCTTAATATTCTGTGGATTGATGCTCTTGAAATACCCAAATCTAGCGCTGCTGCTGGAGTTGAACTCCGCGGATAAGCTTGAAAACAAGCCAACACATTCACATCGTTATCGTCATTATCTATTACGGGCTTTCGGTGATTTTGTGTTGCCCTTATACTCCCACTTGCCATAAACCGAGCTTCAATTATTGCAAATTTTCCGGGAATCATTGTTGGTAGGTCCGGATATCGTTCGTTAAAAAGTCTGCGTGTTCGTCTGACAATTCGTCCACATTCACCATGCGTATAAAACAAATTTAACAAATCATTATTGGAATATTCTTCAATATTCTGCATTATAAACTATACTTGAGAAAACTAACAAAATTACTAGGACTGTAAGCAGATACCTCACAAATTTGTGAGCCGATACTGCTTTGACACAAAATCAACATTGTTTCAATTCCTGTCAAATTCAAGGCTTACTGGATAGGACTTTTAGAGTTTCATCGGCTTTTAATAAAAAATAATGGATTAACTATAAATAAGACATTTACTCTGGTTACCATATCTACCAGGAGAGTTGTTTGCATAGACATACTCTCCTCCAAACTATTGTAGGACAAACTAAGAGCAAATGCACAGTGTCGAGTAAGAAAAACAGTAGAGAGACACCAAACTGGTCTATGTTTATAACAACAAGGTATAATGGTTCAAAGTTAATCGCTGTGAGTTATAATGTTCATTAGAAATCAATCAACAGAAACGATGAATATATCTAACAATACTAGGAAATTGTTTCTTGAACACTCACAACACAATCTGGAAGAAGTCTCTATATACATCCAGATATGGTCGAGAGAAAATGATTCATCAAAATATCTCTATCATGATTCTTCACGTTGTTCATGTTACGCACATTGCCTTCTGAGGTGTCTAAAACCTAGTTTTCAAAACGCAACTTGAAGAAGAAATATAAACACATAGGTGTGTATTCATAGATGAATCCTCAATACTTAATATTTACAGTAATGGAGAAACTTACCAGATGGTGGGGGAGTTACAACATTCGTAGTCGTAAAGGAACCAGTTACGTTGTCTGCTGACACTTGACTGACTTGGAAATAGTATCTCAAACATGAGGAAAGATGACCAACATCCAGTATCCTTTCTGTTACTGTATACGTCCATTCTTCATCTGAGTCTAGTATAGTGACGAAAACTAAATAATGCATGATTACGCAGTTTTCGTTTAAAGGCGGATCCCATGTGAGGTGGCTGGTTCCATTGAGCCTTAGATTTCTCACGCTTCCTGGGCCTGAAATAATAATAATATACAATTGCTTATGAATTGCTACAATTATGTATGAGTACAACAATATAAACGCCTGGATAAGATTAAGGCATCAGTGAAACGTCATATTATTACTTTTATTTTTTCGAAGATTTAAATCATAGTACTTTCGTGATATTATTCAATGATTTCAACTAATATTTAACAAATTAGAATGGTATTACGCGGAAATAAACATGAATAAATAACAGAAAGGAACAATAATGTCAAACGTAACGAAAGGGATGGAGTTCATATCTGGGATTTTTAGTGACCAGTCTATAGTTGGAATATTCACAAATGGAAGGTAGCCCGGTACCTCTCTAGCAACGTGGGGCCAAGCGTTATTCTGCATAAAAATGAATTTGTCGCCGACAAGCGATACAAATGGTATCACATATTTTTCTACGATATTTTCTACGTAGAAATATGCATTTATCAAAATTCTCTATATAGGAAACAAATTCAAAAAGCCGTCGAAAGAAATTCCTCCCAAAACATTATTGATCCATCAAAAAATTGGATTCTTGGGGATATATTGCAGGCAGAAAAACTCTCTACTGGCATTCGCCAGACTCGCTGACGTCGATAAGCTCAATTAAGACTTACTGTTGTTTCGTCTGAAAATAAAATTCGCTTCCAGTCATCAGTGATCCAATTTACGTGTTGTCTTGTAAAACGCAGTCTGGTAACTCTATGATCTCTGGTGAATAGTGATACAATAGCTGATTTTCTATTATCCAATCCTTTATTAAACCTTATTCCGACCGTTCGTCTAGAAACTGCCACAATTTGAGAGCTGTTAGGGCTATGCTTAGCTCTAAACGGGTAGAGTGTCTGTTTATTAAGGCGACTTGCATAATACATTGATCATATCTTGCATCTGTAGACTTTCTATGACTTTATCCTGGGGTTATACATTAACTTCCAAGTTTGTTGAAACGTTTAACTGTTCAACTAATTGCTGATTGTATTCCTTACAAATTAGCCACATATTGCTTGCTACGTCTCTCGTTAACCAGATGTATTCTTTCACAGATTCATCTTCTTTTAAGTTGCGTGGATGATTCATTTATTCTACTCTAAGTGTATTGAATAAAGTGTTTCGTTCACTTAATGACATTAAATTTAAAAACAAATCACTAACTGAATTTATTGCCGTTTATATACCAATTTAAGCAGCGTTAAGTGTATTATTAATAATCAACTACAAATGGTACTTTACATGTGTCAAAATTCATCAGATATACATTAACTCTAATAACAACTTCTCTGTGATAAATATTATGTTTAAATAAAGTTCAAATCAAGTTTAACATCAATAATAGATTCTACTATATTTAATAAAAAATAAAAAAAAAATATCCCAGGCAAGACACAAATTAACAAATTTATGTCGGAGAAACCATTCCAATAGAATATATTTTTCATCTCATTCGAAACGGATTTTGATGTTCAATAATTACTAACATCAATAATTTCATTTATGTATAGTTTTTTAAATTTAGTGTAGTTAATAATCGAGAAAATTTATTTCGAAAATTTAAATATGCGTCAATGCCTTGCCAACTAAATAGAGGTACTTTTTACAATATCGCTTATAGTTTAGAAATGTTGATATTGATTACTTTTTTCTTAATTCTGTAAAGCAAGCTCGTATTCACCTCAAAACTTTAATTAAAATTAATCGTAGAGTATAAAGCAATATTTAGGAAATATTTCAAAATTTGTTTGTAATTCATTCGCAAAATAACTGCAGTTGATCTTTTTACGAAAAGAAGACAATAGTTGAATTCTGGAACGATATTTTGCATAACTGGAAGGCTTGACGTTTTGAATCTCTTCTATTACCTTATTTTTTAAATATTATTTTCATCAATATTTGCTGGTCGGTTAACGCTCGATTTTATATAGCTTCACAAAAACATTTTCTTCAATACATAGTAAGATATTCAACATGTTATCCTCACCAATTCATGAATTGTTACCTGGTTTTTGAATATCTTTTACATGTTTAGTTTCGTGACGACAAGTGTATTTATTGTTGTATTGTTTTGTATTGTACGGTATAGTATTATATTGTTATTATAAAATTCCTCATTCCCATAATATACCTTGTGTTTTTGGTTCATTATCCTATCCAATCATAATTAGAATACCTATTTCCTGCATTTCGGATACATTTTCTATAAATAGTTTATTAATACAGCTAGAAAATAATATTGATGGCCCAGTTC
Source organism: Rosalia funebris (assembly GCA_037954035.1). NCBI lineage: Eukaryota > Metazoa > Arthropoda > Insecta > Coleoptera > Cerambycidae > Rosalia > Rosalia funebris. The sequence goes on from JAZFAV010000015.1 coordinate 43,386,020, forward strand.
TCTTTTGCCAATGCACCAAATAAAAAAAAAGCTTTATATTGTTCAATAGATAATCGTTTTAAAATTATTTTCAAATGGATATGAGACAAATTAGAAGGCCCACCCCCCTCAGTTTAAAATTTTCATGAGGTTAGTCCTCGAAGGTATTAAAGTGAGTGAGAGTAATTTCTTTTATACCAAGAATTGGCAATTTAAGAATAAAAATCGATTTATTTCAGGAATTTCACAAATTAACAGTAATAATTAAAATTATTGTATATTTATATATTATACAATGCGATATTCTCTATTGTCACATTACCTAAAAAGTTGTTGAATTTATTATAAATTGGACGATAACCTTTTTACATTAAATGTGCATATGGTGCAAAAATATGCAATTCTTTAGGTTAGGTTGTTATTTTGCCAGATACAAAAGTCATACAAAAGTATAACGATTTTTATATGCTAATTTATATGTTCTTGTATTTTTCAATAAATAGGAGAAATAGATGCATTTTATAGTATATCGAGTCTGAATTTAGCTATGAAGATAGCCGACGTAAATACCTAATCTTAAAAGAAGATGTTAATTTTCTTGAACACTGCAGAATACGTATAATTACCTTTAAAAAATAATGTAACTTACCAGCAAATCGCCTTCCTTCAAGTCCTCACAAATACAATACATTTATTATACTCCCTTTATTCACAATCGACATTTGAATACATCTGTATATGCATATTTAGACAGCAATTATACCTTCGATAGCAGGATAATATAATAGATGTATCGTATATGTAATTTAACAAGTTAAATTTAATATATTTGATTTACTTAAAATATACTTACGACAACCTTCATCATCGTCTGCACTTACTAGTACAAGAAGAGACGAAAGTAGAAATAGCAAGAAGTGCGACATCAGACCCATAGCTAATCACACTGAATTGTGAACTAAACTATGATGCATAGTTGAGAATAATAGTCTTTTTGATAATTTATAGCGTGTCGTTAATTGGATATTATCTTTATTTCGATTATATCGAGACATTCCATGATTTTGAATAATTTTTTATCGGGCTACTTCATTTATCTAAAATTCAAGATTTTCTTAATCTCTCAAAGACATTATAATGTCAATATTATCGTATATTAATTCCATCAAGGAAATACTCGTAGTCAATTTGGGATGAGGATTAAAATTCAATATAGTTTGTATATTCCAGAGAAATGGGTATTTTTAAAATTTCTGGAAGAAATTAGGTGAGCTTAACATGGACTTAAGTGAAATAAACAACAAATATATATATATATATATATATATATATATATATATATATATATATATATATATATATATATATATATATATATATATATATATATATATATATGTCAGCAAGAAAATACATATATAATGCAAGATATTTTAATTTTATTTGTACTTGAAAGAAAATTAAACGAAATGTAAAAAATATAACCTATAAAAATCGAAAAATGAACATTTTGAATGTAAAAATTATTATAAAAATCTATATAAATAAAAGTGTAAATGTTCGATTGTTCAAAATCTTAAATCTCCGAAAGTCCTTCACCTACTACTTTGAAATTGATACCACATTGCATTCGAGTAAGCGCGTGTTTTTATATACCTACTATTATAATAGATGTCACACCTGTAACAGGCAAAATGCCACAGCAACACGTGGCCGGTACAGTTAGTATATAATAAATTTGATGTCAAACATAAGTATCTCACTAATCCAATTTAAATTTCTGTTGGCAGGTCTATTGTCTATTAATATTTTGTATTTTCGCTTATTACTTACAATTAGAATAAATACTTATACCAGTAAATTAATATTCTAAAAACTATGCACTTATGAATTTTAGATAATAAGTGATTCGTCTTTAATATGAACTGATTATTCATTAATATCATTTCGTTTTTTAAAGTATTTCTTTAGTGGCACAGGCCAAATTTTGTTGATTATATAGGCTGAAATATTTCTTTGTAACATCATGCTCTTGTGCTCGATACTGTAAAAATATGAATTAATTATGTTTATATTTAACATTTGTGTTGCTAGGTATAATTACAATGTAATATATTTTCTCAATAAGAGAGTTGCATTACATCGGCTACCTTAGTCAATACAATTTGTGTCGACTTATTGCTTTTTCACGCTGGAGTATTGACAATAAACATTCTGTCGGCTTCATCGATATTGTCCAAAAACGTCTTGTTTAATTTTACATATTTATGTAGTGTACACGGACTTTTCGACAAAGTTAATCATAACATTTTGCACAACAAATCTTTGATAGCCGGTTCGGTTGTACCTCAAAGCTTGAATTTGGGGCCGTTATTATTCATAACATTTTTTAACGATTTGTCTGTAATTCTACAATCGAATCATCTTGCTTTTATGATTCCGTTGGCCGATGACCTAAAATTATCTTTGAATGTCACTTGCATTGATAACTGTAGATAATAACTTTTCAATAAATATAAATAAAGTTAAACAACCAATGGTACCTAATTATTCTAAATATTTAGCCAATAAGGAGCTTTGACCATTCATTACAGCTACACAGGATTGACATGTAATCATCAAATACCAGAAGGGTACTTAATAGCTTAACCTTATTATTTAAGCTATTTCGTAATAATGTATATTTATCTACAATACTAAGTATGTTTAATATACTGCTCGTCAATAATAGCAAAAAGTGTGAGATTTTTCTATGTCTGCGTAGAAGAAAGGGTTAGGGCTACATCGGCTATTAACTTAGATCAGGCCATTTTCTGTGCACCTCGTGGGCAGTCCGACAGACTTGTTGATTCTTGATGAGCAGTACGTATTCCTTGGATTGGTTCTAGTGTGAACGCCGTGTTTTACTGTCAGTTTAATTGACAGTTCAATTCTTATGCTGGATAACGGCCCCACGTTGCTAGAGAGGTACTGGACTATCTTCGATTTGTGAATATTCCAATTATGGACTAGCCACCAGGAAGCCCAGATATAAACTCCTTAGAGCATTTATGGGATGCACTAAAACGATCAGTAAGGCGCCACATGTCTGCCCCTAAGATACTTAGGGAACTCGTACAGGTCGTTCCAGTCGAATAGGAGAATATTCCTCAGGAACCTCTTCACCACTTCCAATGAAAGCAGTGATAAGAGCTAGAGAATGATCTACATGCTCTTGAACTCAAATTTTTATGATTTAATTTCACCTCCAATTTTTTTTGAAGTGTTTCATTAACATCCTTTTCATTGCATTCGACATTGTTGTTCCTTATTATTATTTATTCATGTTTCTCCCCGATAATGTCATTTTAATGTGTTCAACATTAGTTGAAATCATTTACTTAGGGTAGAATACATATAACGTGGGTACCATGATTTAAATCTTCGAAAAAATAAAAGTAATAAGATTTCGTTTGGCTCTTTTAACGAGAGTTAAAGAAAACACTGTACCAAGTAACAACGAATTTGTTTTAAAAGACACCATCTAATGATCCTTTAGATTAGAAATTATAAGTTTAAGTTTGAAAAAGTAGCCCAGTAAGACTCATATTTTCCATGAAAAAGTAATTGAATATAACTTTCAGTGTCTCGGAAGTAACCGATTTAATATTCTTGGAAGAATTTTAGATAGAATCCTTCATATAGTTTTAAACAGTTGGATAAGGCTTAAAACTTTCCCTTCAATAATATATCAAGAGTTGCTGTTTGTTTTTCATAATGGTGACATCGGAGCATTTTTTCCAAATTTAAGGTAGTGCCAATGTGAGGTTATGAATAAAACTGTTATCTTGTTATATAGAAAATAATACCTAACACGAAACTTCTTCCTCTTATAGTGCATATCCTATCGGAGGTATGCTATTATCACAGCTATCGGGACTTTATTGACCGCGGCTCGAAATAGTCGACTGTTATTAAAACCAAACAAGTTCCTTAGATTTTTGAGTCAGGACACACGGTGTCTATCAATATTCCTCCTTCCCCTATATTCCTTGAACTACTAATTGGAGAAGTGTGTATTTGGAGCCTCTTATCTTGATGAATTTCAAAAAATTAAACCCGCCACAGGTAGGATTCGACATCTGTCCCGGATTGAAACCGAACGACATACAGCTGTTTCGAAATTATTAGTTCTCATCAGTGCCGTAGACGGTACCCCGATCCAGGACAAATGCCGAATGAAATCTATGGGGTATACATCTTTATCGATACGATCTATGTCAGTAACATATAAGTCGGAAATCGCTTCCTATAGCGATTATGTAATAGCTTTGCTATTCTTGATGAAAATTCGACAAGTCATTGATTGATACAAGTTCAATATAGATTGTAGCGAACATGTATTTTTAAAAAGAAAATATTCCTACCATTTAGTCTTTAATAGTCGATATTTAACCAATGTTTTACTCAATAGTTACAGATAGTTTACAATCTACAATAATACAAGGTTAATCGTCAGTTAATGTCTGAACAGCGAGCAATAAGGGGTCACTATAGCCGGCCGTGTTATTCGCGTATATGCGTAAATAGTACAGGGAATCAGTGTCCAGGTCAGTCAATCTGACAAGGAAGGTACCCCGTCCCTCTTGGTTCCGTACATGGAAGGTGCTGTTGAAATACGGGTTGGCATTGACGACGACACCATTCAGAATGCATCTGTTTTGTTGCAAAGTTTGTAGGCCCAACGTGAGGTAGACGATTCTGCTTTCTACAGTGATACGTTCCAACGTCGGACTGGTTGTATCTGAAAAAGATAATAAGTATTTCAAGCATCTAATCTATCCATGTTAGACTGATAACTGCATAGTAATAAACATTTTATTATTATTATTTTTTTATTAGAAATCATCAGGCCAACGTAATCTACGGTTTTACGACTTAGGAAGTAAAAGTACAAACAAAACAGCACCATGGCCATCTATCTGCTATAATATATATATATATATATATATATATATATATATATATATATATATATATATATATATATATATATCCGATCCGATAGGACTTGAACCTTGACGAAGTTCTAGTGCAAACTGGAACGGGTGCAAACTGGAACTTTTATGCTCGGGGGTAATAAACTTAGAAACAAGGAAGAGATTTTTGAAAACATATGTATGGAGCACGGCACTTTACGGCTGCGAAACCTGGACGGTAGGGGAAGCAAGTAGGAAGAAATTAGAAGCTTTTGAGATGTGGTGTTACCGAAGAATGATGAAAATACCATGGACTGATAGGGTTAGAAACGAAGAAGTATTGGAGATAGTCGGCGAGAAAAGGAGTATGTGGAAAAACTTAAAGAAGAGAAGAGATAAAATGGTAGGCCACTTGCTGAGACATGGGGGAATAGTCCGCGATATTTTGGAGGCAGAAATAGGAGTGAAGAAAGGCCTAGATTAGACTACTGCTCGCAAATAGTAAGGGATGTAGGTTGTAGCACAATTAGCGAAATGCGTAGGTTAGCACAAGATAGGAGAAGCTGGAGGTTAGCGTCCAACCAGTCTTAGGACTGATGACCTAATGATGATGATATATATATATATATATATATATCTGCTATCTGCATAAATCAATTTTCTCCACGGAATATCACTCGAGGGATATTGTCCACAAAAACGTCATACTCCAATTTCATCTTTGTTGATGAAGGAATTGTTGGTGAAGCTTAGTCGATCCCTTATGAAGGGAATAAAATAGATGGGTTCTATCACTTGGCGAGTGGACGTAGACACGAAATAACGCTATGATCATTTGCTTGCTGTTATTTCCCAGAGAATTTAGGGTGAAATATTTTGGTCATGTTTAATTGTCGGATGAAAATGAGTTCCTGAAATTTCATACAGTATAGATTTTTGATTGTTGTAAAGAATATAGCTCTTCGAAACCTATATCTTAAACAAACATGACCATTGATAATTTCTCTGCAGAACTATATAAACATTATATATATCAAACATTTCCAAAAAATAAGTTCCAAATATTCAAAATTTACTCAGAAACAAGAGGAACTATAGTGGTGACTATAATTGGTTTTAAAAGAAGTGAAAAACTTCTTGGTGGTTAAGTTATTAAGAAAATCCGTAATAAAGTCATGAAACATCCCATTAAGAATTCGTTCCGAAAAAAATCCGTTCTTTTTGAAGAGATAAGAAGATGTTTGGTTACTTTTACCCTTACTTGAGTTAAAATTTCATGCGAAAGTTTGGCTAGTACTAGAAATTCTTTTTATATTATATTGGGATAATATTCTGTCAATATTTTTTGCAATTTTCATACACAACATATCCTGCTATAAATATAATTATTAATCTTAACAAATATTTAGTTAAATTATTGAATTACTGTACTACATATTTAACCTGAAAATATTAATTGGCACTGGTGACGGCCTGTGGATGAGGGCGTTTAGGGTTGAGCAGCGCTATTCCTTACGAACTTGTACCTACTCCGATTTAATTGTTTATCCGATCAAATTAAATAAATTTGACATTAGTAATATTTGCACTTAATTTGAATAGCTGTAGCACAAATATGGCAGAAAATAATTGTACTAACGCAATTTTAATGGATTTGTTTATTATTCATGGACAGTGCAATAAGATTCTAGTATTCTTCGAATGGATGAATATGGCAATCCTAAATCCTGTTCAACACAACGTATGGAATACTGAGGATTTACATGAAAATATACTAGCATATTGATTTCATTTACCTCGTCAGATGTCACAGGTTTCGGTAAATTTCTTGGTTATCTTAATGACGAACTAAAATTTATAAAATTCCTCTGAATTCGTAGAAACTTTCTGTTGTTCATGTGCGGCAAATTCGGATATTTATCATTAAATATTCTACAAGTTCTGTTGATAATCTTATTGCACTGTCCATGAATAATAAACAAATCCATTAAAACTGTGTTTGTATAATTATTTTCTGCCATATTTGTGCTAGATCTATTCAAATTAAGTGCAAATATTACTAATATCAAATTTATTTAGAAAAATAGCATGTCTGTTGTCATTACAAAATGATAAAATAAAAATTTCATGGTCCACCCGTTATGACAACATACCAAAAGATATAATATACTTGAAAGGGTTACAGAAAAGTGCCTATAAATCGAAAACGGTGCGCATTAGGTATAGGGGACATTAAACATTTTTAAATAGGTAAATGTATCACCTTTCCGAATTAGTAATAATATACTGGGCATTCCATTTAAAAAAATTGACTTTCGTGCATTTCTCTAAGTCACTTATAGAAAGCATTCTCTAACTCACCCTGTATGATATTGGAAACATTTGATTAATGAAGAAGATGCCCCCAGGCTTTGCCTAGCCACACCTGAAAAATTATTTTTTAATTGCTGCGTAGGTAGGAGAAAACACGATTTACTGAAAGTAAAATTTTTGGCAATAAATTCAGAAAAGAATTATTACCTCGATAACGGCTTGAGATAGATATAGGGAAATATTAACAAAAGTTACTCAGAAAGAGACGAAAATCCAAAAAATGTAAAAATATATAGGGTATTCTATTTAAAATAACGAAGATGTTGCCGGTTTTACGTATAAGTAGCAACACCGCACTCTCGAAAATATTTTAGTTAAATATATTACACACGGCTATTTTGGTAACCAAAATTTCAAAGCAATCGGTAGATCCGTTCTCCATATACTTTTAATACTCCATCCACCGTGGCTCACCCTGTATATCAGAGGCTAATTTTTTTAAAGCATAGAATCTTCCAAGCTGTTCCGACTACACCAGGCATAATTTCAAATACATTGAACATTCAAATACATACTAAACAACTGTAAAACGTTTTCAATATCTTTGAACAAGTATTTAAAGTAACATCGAAGAAAGACGCACTTGCGAAAATGTGTTTGCATTGCATTAAGAATGAAAGCATCAGTTTAATACATAATGGCAGACTATATTATATTAATGTAGTCAATTACAGAATTTTAACAGGATTTTAATTCTTAAGAAATATAGAAGTGAAAACTTACGGAAGGCAGGAACTGTATGTCTCACAAGCGTCGCTGGACCCTCCTCTACAAGAGTAAACAGCGCCCTCACTGAAAAAGTGTACGAACCACAAGGCGTCAGGCTAACTATTGTTACTGATGGTGACGAGGTGTATATATCAGAAGATAAGCCGATATACTCGTTGAGTACAACTACTCGGTACCTTTGCGCGCATTGGATAAATTCTTCTGGTAGCGACCACTCTATTCGAACGGATCTTCCCAGCGGAGTTAATCGTACGGATTCCAGGGCAAGATTTGCGTCTGAAAAAAAATTAATTAATAATAGTAATTATATATCGCTTTGATAAATAAGACATTTACTGTGGTTACAATATCTGCCAGGAGAGTTGTTAGCATCGACATACTCTCTTCCGAAGCAACAACTGGAGGGATTATGCTGCTTATAATTAAATTGTGACCTAAACTATTGTAGGACAAACTAGACCAAATGTACAGTATCGAGTCAAAAAATATCAGAGATACACCAAACTGGTGTTTATTTATAGCAACAAGAACAATAAATCAATCAACAGAAACGGTGAATATATCTAACAATATTAGGAAACTATTTCTTGAACGTTCACAACACGATCTGGAGGAAGTCTATATATATACACCCAGACATTGTTGAGAGAAAATATCGAGTATAAAATCAGCTAATTCATCAAAATTTTTCTATCATGATTCTTCACGTTATTCATGTTACGCATATTGAATTCTGAGGTGCCTAAAGCTTAGTTCTTAAAACGCAACTTGAAGAAGAAATATAAACACATAGGTGTGTATTCATAGATAAAACCTTAACACTTAACATTTGCAGTAATTGGGGAACTTACCAGATGGTGGGGGAGTTAGAACGTTCGTAGTCGTAAAGGAACCAGTGACATTGTCTGCCGACACTTGACTGACTTGGAAATAGTATCTCAAACATGAGGTAAGATGGCCAACATCCACTACCCTTTCTGTAACTGTATACGTCCATTCTTCATCTGAGCCTGGTATAGTGACGAAAACTAAATAATGCATGATTTCGCAGTTTTCGTTTAAAGGCGGATCCCATGTGAGGTGGCTGGTTCCATTGAGCCTTAGATTTCTCACGTTTCCTGGGCCTGAAATAAAAATAATATACAATTGTTTTATACAATTATGTACGAGTACAATAATATAAACGCCTGGACAAGATTAGTGCATCAGTGAAACGTCACATTAATACTTTTATTTTTTCGAAGATTTAAATCATAGTACTTTCGTGATATTATTAAATGATTTCAACTAATATTTAACAAATTAGAATGGTATTAGGCGGAAATAAACATGAATAAATAACAGAAAGGAACAATAATGTCAAACGTAACGAAAGGGATGGAGTTCATATCTGGGATTCTTAGTGGCCAGTCTATAGTTGGAATGTTCACAAATGGAAGGTAGCCCGGTACCTCTCTAGCAACGTGGGGGCAAGCGTTATTCTGCATAAAAATGAATTTGTCGCCGACAAGCGATACAAATGGTATCACATATTTTTCTACGATATTTTCTACGTAGAAATATGCATTTATCAAAATTGTCCGTATAGGAAACAAATTCAAAAAGCCGTCGAAAGAAATTCCTCCCAAAACATTATTGGTCCATCAAAAAATTGGATTCTTGGGGATATATTGCAGGCAGAAGAACTCTCTACTGGCATTCGCCAGACTCGCTGACGTCGATAAGCTCAATTAAGACTTACTGTTGTTTCGTCTGAAAATAAAATTCGCTTCCAGTCATCAGTGATCCAATTTACGTGTTGTCTTGTAAAACGCAGTCCGGTAACTCTATGTTCTCTGGTGACTAGTGGTACAATAGCTAGTTTTCTATTATCCAATCCTTTATTAAACCTTATTCCGACCGTTCGTCTAGAAACTGCCACAATTTTAGAGCTGTTAGGGATATGCTTAGCTCTAAACGGGTAGAATGTCTGTTTATTAAGGCGACTTGCATAATACATTGCTCATATCTTGCATCTGTAGACTTTCTATGACTTTATCCTGGGGTTATACATTAACTTCCAAGTTTGTTGAAACGTTCAACTGTTCAACTAATTGCTGATTGTTTTACTCCTTACAAATTAGCCACATATTGCTTGCTACGTCTCTTGTTAACCAGATGTATTCTTTCACTGATTCATCTTCTTTCAAGTTGCGTGGATGATTCATTTCTTCTACTCTAAGTGTATTGAATAAAGCGTTTCATTCACTTAATGACATTAAATTTAAAAACAAATCACTAACTGAATTTATTGCTGTTTATATATCACTTTAAGCAGCATTAAGTGTATTATTAATAATCAACTACAAATGGTACTTTACATGTGTCAAAATTCATCAGATATACATTAACTCTAATAACAACTTCTCTGTGATAAATATTATGTTTAAATTAAGTTCAAATCAAGTTTAACATCAATAATAGGTTCTACTATATTTAATAAAAAAAAAAAACAAAAAAAATATCCCAGGCGAAAAACAAATTAACAAATTTATGTCGGAGAAACCATTCCAATAGAATATATTTTTATCTCATTTGAAGCAGATTTTAATGTTCTATAATTAGTAATATCAATTATGTCATCAATATATAGCTTTTTAAATTTAGTGTAGTTAATAACCGAGAAAATTTATTTCGAAAATTTAAATATGCGTGAATGCCTTGCCTACTAAATAGAGGCACTTTTTACAATATTGTTTATTGTTCAGAAATGTTGATACTGATTATTCTTTTCTTAATGCTGTAAAGCAAGCTAGTACCCACCTCAATATTTTGGTAAAAATGAAACGCACAAACAGTATTTAGGAAATATGTCAACATTTGTTTGTAATTCATTCGCAAAATAACTGCAGTCTATCTCTTTACAAATAGAAGGCAGTAGTTGAATCCTGGAACGACATCTTGCATGACTGGAAGGCTTGACATTTTGAATTTCGTCTGTTACCTTATTTTTTAAATATTATTTTGATCAATATTTTCTGGTCGGTTAACGCTCGGTTTTAAATAGCCTCACAAAAAGTAATCCGAAGAGATTACATTGGAAGACCGAGGTGGCCATTCCATGCACCACACAAAAATGCAGGTTTAAATTAAATGTAGTTTCTTTATAACAAACAATTTTATTTAGAAATAAAACTTCAATATGCTTTCCTCATAAATTCATGAACTCCTACCTGGTTTTGAATATTTTTGCATGTCTAGTTTCGTGACGACAAGTGTATTTATTGTTGTAATGTTTTGTATTCTACAGTACAGTATTATATTGTTATTATAAAATTTCTCATCCTCATCATATACCTTGTATTCCTAGTTCATTATCCTATCCAATTATAATTAGAATACCTATATCCTTCATTTCGGATACATCTTTTATGATTGATTTATAAATGCAGCTAAACAATAATATTGATGGCCCAATTCTCTTCTATTAATGTACCAAATAACAAAAATAGCTTTGTATTGTTGAATAGATAATTGTTTTAAAATTATTTTCAAATGGATATGCGACAAATTAGAAGACGTACTCCCTTTCAGTTTAAAATTTTCAGGGGATTGGATGTTATTTAGCTGAAAATCACTTCTGTTCAAGTCCTCACAAATATAACACATTTATTATATTCTCATTGACCACAATTGATATATAAATGAATCTGTATAAGCATATTTAAATAGTAAATAAATGTGTCGTGTATGTAATTTAACTAGTTAAATTTAATATATTGATTTACTTAAAATATACTTACGACAACCTTCATCATCGTCTGCACTTACTAGTACTAGAAGGGATGAAAGTAGAAATAGCAAGAAGTGCGACATCAGACCCATAGCTTATCACACTGAATTGTGAACTAAACTATGATGCATCGTTGACAATAAGAGACTTTTTGATAATTTATAATGCGTCTTTATTTAGATATTATCTTTATTTCGATTATATCGAGATATTCCATGATTTTGAATAATTCTTTATCTAGCTACTTCATTTATCTAAAATTCAATATTTTCTTAATCTCTCAAAGACATTATAATGTCAATATTATTGTATATTAATTCCACCAAGAAAATAGTCAATTTGAGTTGGGGCTTAAAATTCAATATATTTTATATATTCCAGAGAAATGGGTATTTTTAAAATTCATGGAAGAAATTATTAGAGCTTAATATGGACTTAAGTGAAATAAACAATAAATATATATGTCAGCAAGAAATTACATATAAAGGGTCCGGCAATAGGTACTGGCAGTTTTTATCGTGTGATCGTCAGCTTAGTAATTGAAATACAGAGATTAAAATGAAACATATTTATTTTATACATAATGCAGTTTTCAACCGATCCGATAGGACTTGCACCTTGACGAAGTTCTAGTGCAAACTAGAACGGGTGGCTCTGCTTGCGCGTCTTAATGATTTAAGGAGCCGTACCATAGGTTTAACCATAGTGGGGGGGTCCTTATTGAAAAACCAGACTAAGACAAGTCCCTGAAGGAGGGCGGCAGGTCTTTCAGTAGTCATAGTGGCAGAAACCGTGGGGGTTGGTATGGTGCTATGACACACACGACTGCGATGTGGAGGGCAAGAGGAAACCACCACATTATAATCCTCAGAACAGCTAACGAAAGGCTTATCCCAAATAATGATGGCGTCTCCTGGGGCAAAAAACACCGGAGGTAAAATAGTCCTCCGTTCGGATCTCCGGGTGAGGACTGTTCCGGGAGACGTGATTGAGTGCAATAGTAGGGTTAGTAAAAAGTGTAGCATTTCACGAGTCGGAGCGTGGAATGTCAGAAGCATGAGACAGGTAGGGAAGCTAGAGAATCTGAAGATATAAATGGATAGGTTAGGATTAGGTATAGTAGGTATAAGTGAGATGCGCTGGCCGGAAGTAGGAGATTTTTGGAGCGGCGACTATAGGGTAATACATACAGGATCGGTAAATGAAAACGCGGGAGTAGGAATCGTTATGCGGAAGAACGCAGGACAGTGTGTAGATAGCTACCTACAATACAGCGAGAGAGTAATGATGGTCAGGTTAGATTCGAAGCCAGTAAAAACAGTAATAGTGCAAGATACATGCCTACTTTTAGCCATAGTAAGGAAGAGTTAGAAGCCGTTTATTCGGACGTAGAGCAGGTAATAGGATTTGTGAAGGGTCATGAAAATTTAATAATAGTGGTAGATTTTAAGGCAGTCGTAGGGGAGGGGAAAGAAGGAGAATTTGTAGGTCCTTATGGATTAGGAAACAGAAACGGGAGAGGTAGCAGACTGATAGAATTCTGTGAGAAGCACAAGATGGTGGTCGCGAATACATTGTTCAAGAATTACGTTAGGAGGCGGTACACCTGGAAAATGCCAGGAGGGATAGACAGGTATCAGATTACAGACTACATTATGGTTAGGAAGAGATTTAGAAATCAGGTAAAAGGCTGTAAGAGTTATCCAGGAGCAGATGTAGACAGCGACCACAACTTGGTAGTCATGAAAGCTAGATTAAAATTCAAAAATCTGAAAACCCGGAAGGATAAGAAACGTATAAATGTAGACATATTGAGGGATCAGAATATGAAAGATAAGTTCCAGGAGAAAACAGATCAATTAATATATAAAGCGAGTAATGACGAAATCAAGAACGCAAAACTGAGTGGGAGGGTATCAAGAATAGTCTAGATTCCGCGGCTTCGGACGTTTTAGGACACGAGAGAAGGGAAGCTAGGAAGCCCTGGATAACGGACGAAATCTTAAACTTAATACAAAAACAGACGAGACGAGGAAGAACTGAAAACTAAGTCAATAAAGTGTAAAATCATTAGAAAGTGTAGAAAAGCGAAAGAACAATGGATAGAGGATAAATGCAAAGAAATAGAAGATAAGCTCTAAGTAGGTAAGACCGATGAAGCTTACAAAATAATTAAGAGGAACTTCAAGGATATAAGTAGAAACGTTAGGAGTCAATCGGGTAACATACTGATCGGAAGAGAGTATGTAAGAAAGTACAAATTAATAATGAAAGATTGGAGGAAGTTAAAGACTTCACTTATTTAGGAAGTAAAATAAATTGGGATGGAAGAAGCGATAAAGCGATATAAAATAAAGAATAGCGCAGGGTCGAGTAGCTTTTAACAAAAAGAAAGCAATTTCCTGCTCGGGGGTAATAAACTTAGAAACAAGGAAGAGATTTTTGAAAACGTATGTATGGAGCACGGCACTATATGGTTGCGAAACCTGGACGGTAGGGGAAGCAAGTAGGAAGAAATTAGAAGCTTTTGAGATGTGGTGTTACCGAAGAATGATGAAAATACCGTGGACTGATAGGGTTAGAAACGAAGAAGTATTAGAGAAAGTCGGCGAGAAAAGAAGTATGTGGAAAAACATAAAGAAGAGAAGAGATAGAATGGTAGGCCACTTGCTGAGACATGGGGGAATAGTCCGCGATATTTTGGAGGCAGTAGTAGGGGTGAAGAAAGGCAGAGGTAGGCCTAGATTAGACTACCGCTCGCAAATAGTAAGGGATGTAGGTTGTAGCACAATTAGCGAAATGCGTAGGTTAGCACAAGATAGGAGAAGCTGGAGGTTAGCGTCCAAACAGTCTTAGGACTGATGACCTCATGATGATGATGCAGTTGTCAAATATGCTTATTTTTTAAAAATTGCGTTAGACAAATGTAGTCCTTCTTGTCTTTCGCATTCTTGCAGCCGGCTGCGAAAAGATTGCATGACACGGCGCAAAACATATGGACCGATCGTTTTAATTTCGTTGGTTATGTTGTTTCTCAATTTCTGTAATGTGTGGGGCCTGTCGACAGACACTTTGGATTTCAGATGTCCCCATAAGAAAAAATTGCAGCATGTCAAATCCAGAGATCTCGCCGGCCAGTTAACATCACCATTTCAAGATACGAGTCGTCCAGGAAATATTCGTTTTAAAAGTGTCATACACATTCGAGATGTATGACTTGTTGCTCCATCTTGTTGGAATCATAACTCATTATTGTCTATGTTCCTTCCTAAGCGATGCAAGTCAGCAGGGGAAAAATGTTGGATAATAGGCAAATAGCGTTGCGAATTGACAGTGTGCGAATTGACAGAAAAGTTGCTCATGCATTTCGTGAGCCTGTTCTGCCGACCAGTGCCACATGTTATTGACAGAACCTGTTAAATAAAAATGTGCCTCATGGGACATGATTAGATTATTCAAAACATCTGGAAATTGCCTCTGAACCTCCTATGGATCCCGTTCGAAAGAACACCGTAACACAAAAAATTCGTTGCTGCACAAGCCAAGAATTCATGTTTACTAAAACTGCATAATATAGCAAACTTATTACACACTATACTGTCCCTCACTCACAATCAGTGTCTGTCTTCCCACCACACCGCTGACAAATGCATCAGTACCTATTGCCGGACCCTGTATAATGCAAAATATTTCAATTTTATTTGTATTTGAAAGCAAATTAAACGAAATTTAAAAAATATAAATCTCAAAATTAGGCGAGGTCCCCTTTCCCCTTATTTTTTGACTCAATCTATTAAAAATTTAAAACAATTTTTGATTTCTTTGTTTTTAAAAATAAATATTATAATTTATTATTTCATGCCCGTCTCTTTATAATTTATTTTGATAAAGGCCATATGTAAATCTGATTTGGTTCTTGAAGGCCATAACTTTCCAGTAGTAGAAGTAGAAAAAAATTAATATTTTCTCTAGTTAAAAGATAGAGCAGAGAAAATAGAGAAACATTAGTTTTGAGACTTCGGATTCGGACTCTACAAGGTGCTCTGAAATGTTTTTCAGATTTATTTGTTGAACATCGCGGTAGTGGTAGTGATAAATTTGCGCGACATGTGTTTGTTCGATACCAAGCCTTGGAAATTCAATGTGTTAGAATCTTTCACGAGAACTATGGCTCTCTCATGACAGCTCACCGTCTGTGTTGAGCGCACTACCCCCTTCACGACATTAATCAAGCTCCGTCAGAAAAATTATTAAGCACCACAAGAAAGCACCACAATTAATAAAAAACCAAAGGGTCGACCCAGAAGAGTAAGAAGTGTCGAAAACGTCGAGCATGTTCGTGCAGCACATGCACATGTACATAACACCTCGGCGGTCTGTACAAAAACATTCAGCTGTCTTGAATCTTTCGAAAACCATTGATGTTCTGGCAAAGGACTTGAACTATTATCCTTACAAAATTCAACTGGTGTAAGATTTGCAGGTTGATGATTATTCAAGTCGATCCGCTTTTGGCCAATAATTATTCAAAAACTGTGATAGTTTTGGTAACATCCTGTTCACTGACGAGGCACGTTCAATTTACATGGATTTGTAAATCCACAAAATTGCCATTATTGGCCTATATGAAACCCTCGAGAGATGTACCAAATCCCTTATATTCTCTCAAATTAACGGTTTCAGATATAATTAATACATCTGGTATAATCGGCCCTTACTTTTATGAAAATGCAAATGGCGTTGCACTCACCGTTACTCTTCTTCACTGACAAGTAACAGTGAAGTAACTGGCCGACCAGAAGATCAGATTTAATGTCGATGGATTTCTTCTTATGGAGTTATTTGAAATCTGATGTACATTGATGCTTCTAGGAATTTTCTTCAGTTAAAAACCAGAATATGCGAGGAAATTCGGAAAATTGAATTAGCGTTATGTCGGCGAGTTTTCGTAAATTTTAGGTGGGGCTTTGAGTAAATATAGAGGCATGAAAAAGGGTACCTTGACAGTGTTAGTTCTTATACATAACTTCCCTTAATTGTAAATTTAAAAAGAAAATGAATATCGTTTTTACGAACCGAGTTTTATTCACCCAAAAATAGGAAAACATTCCAGGATACCTGTCATAAGAGAGGCTAGACTGCGTGAATATATTAAAGAAGTACGCTCTGTGGTAGTTGACTACCATTCCCAGAAATAGTTCGCCAATATAGCTCTTAGTTTTGTTGACTGCAAGGCACCTTTTCAGGATTTATTTCGCAGTTTAGTCTTCCAGATTACACCCTCTGCACACAGGAGGAGCAATACAGCTCATAATATTGATATGTTCATTTAATGTCCCGTCAACAATCCTATTCGGCGTCATAGAATTGTACGAAATAGATTCATGCATTATTTTGTTAGGTTGATACACATCGGCTACCTTATTCAAGACAATTTATGTAGACTTATTGCCTTTTGATGCAGGAACATTGACAATCAACAATCTGTAGGCTCCATCGATATTGCCCAAAAACGTTTTGTTTAACTTTACGTATTTATATAGTAATCAAGGATTTTTGGAAAGCGTTCAACAAAGATGAGCACAACATCTTGCACAACAAGACTTTGATATACGGTTCGATTTGGCCTCAAGGCTTGAATTTGGGGCCGTTATTATTCATAATATCTTTAATGATTTGTCTGCAACTATAGAATCGAATAGAATCGAACAACCAATGGTACATAGTTATTCTAAATATTTAGCCAATAAGGGGCTTTGACCATGCATTACATCTACACAGATTTGGTACTGGACTGTCTTCGATTTGTGAATATTCCAACTATGGACTAGCCACCAAAAATCCCAGACATGAACTCCTTAGAACATTTATGGGACCACTGAAACGATCAGTAAGGGGCCACATATCTGCCTCTATGACTCTTAGGGAACTCGAACAACTCGTTCTTGTCGAATAGGAGAATTTTCTTCAGGAAGTTTCCCTCATCCTTCACCACTTCCAATAAAAGCAGTGATAAATAAGAGCTAGAGAATGATCTACATGCTCTTGAACTCAAATTCTTACCATTTAATTTCACTTAAAATTTCCTTTAAAGTGTTTTATTAACACCCTTTTCATTGCATTTGACATTACTCTTCCTTATTGTTATTTATTCATGCTTTTCCCCGATAATATTATTTTAATGTGTTAAACATTAGTTGAAATCATTTAATTACGATATCACGTAGGTACCATGATTTAAGTGTTCGAAAAAATAAAAGTAATAAGATTTCGTTTGGCTCTTTTAACGAGAGTTAAATAAAACACTGTACCAAGTAACAACGAAGTTGTTTTAAAAGGCACCATCTCATAATCCTTTAGATTAGAAATTATAAATTTAGGTTTGAAGTAGCTTAGTAAGACTCATATTTTCCATGATAAAGTAATTGAATACAACTTTCAGTGTCTCGGAAGTAACCTATTTAAAATTCTAGGAAGAATTTTACATGGAACCCTATATATAGTTATAAATGGTTGATTAAGGTTTAAAACTTTCTCTTCAATGATACATCAAGAGTTAGTGCTTTTTTTCATAATGGTGGCATAGAGCCTTTGTTCCTTTAAGGTAGTGCTAATCTGAGGTTATGAATGAAATTGTTATCTCATTATCTAGAAAATAATACCTAACACGATACTTCTTCCTCTTATAGTGCATGTCTTATCGGAGGTATACTATTATCACAGCTATCTAGACTTTATTGACTGCAGCTCGAAATAGTTGACTGTTGTTAAAACCAAACAAGTTCCTTAGATTTTTGAGCCAGGACACACGGTGTCTACCAATATTCCTCTTTCTCCGAATCTTCCTTGAACTACCAATTGGAGAAGTGTTTATTTTGAGACTCTTATTATGTGGCTAGGAATTGTCGATTATAATTAGCATATTTCGACTGTTGTGATAACAAATAGTAGAATCAATAGTTTTCTTCAAGTTATATTTGTATGATCTAGCAAAATTTGGATTCGTTGGAGGTTGTCGAAGTCAAACATCAAGATGAATTCAAATAACAGTTCCTTGATGAAAATTCGACAAGTCTTTGATTGATACAAGTCCATTATAGATTGTAGCAAGTATGTATTTTTAAAAAGAAAACATTCCTACAATTTAGTCTTCAACAGTTGATCTTTAACCAATGTTTTACTCAATAGTTACGGACCGTTAAAAGTCTACAATAATACAAAGCTAATCATCAGTTAGCGTCTGAATAGCAAGAAATAAGGGGTTACTGAAGCCAGCCGTGTTCTTTGCGTATATTTGTAAAAAGTACAGGGAATCAGCGTCCAGGTCAGTTAATCTGGCAACGAAGGTATCCCGACTCTCTTGGTCCCGTACAGGGAAGGTGCTGTTGAAATATGGGTTAGCATTGATGAGGACAGAATTCAGACTGCACCTGTTTTGTTCCAAACTTTGTAGGCCCAACGTGAGATAGGCGCTTCTGCTTCCTAGCGTGATACCTTTCAGTGTCGGAATGCTTGTATCTGAAAAAGATAATAAGTATTACAAGCGTCATCTAATGTATGTATCTATGTTAGACTGAGAACTGCATAGTAATACATATTGTATTATTATTATTTTTTATTACAAATCATCAGGCCAACGTAATCTACCACACACAGGATAGACATTTGTCCCGGATTGGAACCGAACGCCATACAGATGTTTCGAACTTATTAATTGTCATCAGTACCGTACACGGTACGCCGATCCAGGACAAATGCCTAATGAAATTTGTGGGGTATACATCTTCATCGATACGATCTATGTCAGTAGCATATAAGTCGGAAATCGAGAAAGGAACTACCAAACCGCCAAGCGATTATCAAATTAGTCCCCGAATAGCAAGGCTATTACATAATCGATATAGGAAGCAACTACTCCTCGGGCTAAAGCCCCGTCAGGCACTGAATTATACCTAAAAGCGATCTTTGACCCCTTTCTCGTGTTTCTGCACGATCAGATAAGGTTTCAAAAAATTTCATTCGGCATTTGTCCTGGATCGGCGTACGGTGTACGGCACTGA
This sequence comes from Rosalia funebris, assembly GCA_037954035.1. Classification (NCBI taxonomy): domain Eukaryota; kingdom Metazoa; phylum Arthropoda; class Insecta; order Coleoptera; family Cerambycidae; genus Rosalia; species Rosalia funebris. The sequence goes on from JAZFAV010000015.1 coordinate 43,405,891, forward strand.
TGACAACTAATAAGTATTTTTTTTAAAGCATAAAATCTTCCAAGCTGTTCCGACTACACCAGGTATAATTTCAAATACATCGCAGATACTAAATAACTGCAAAACGTGTTCAATATTGTTGAACAAGTATTTAAAGTAACATCGAGGAAAGTCACACTTGAAAAAATGTGTTTGCATTGCATTAAGAATGAAAGCATTAGATTAATACATAATAGTAGACTCTATTACATTAATGTAGTCAATTACATAGCTTTAATATTCTTAAGAAAAATAGCAGCAAAAACTTACGGGCGGCAGAAGCTACATATTTCACAGCCGTCGCTGGTCCTTCATCCGCAAGAGTGAACAGTGCCCTCACTGAAATTCTGTACGAGCCGCAAGGCGTCAGACCAATTATTGATACCCATTTCGACGAGGTGTATATATCAGAAGCTGAGTCGGTATATTCGTTGTACACAACTAATCGGTACCTTTGCGCACACTGGATATATTCTTTTTGCAGCGACCAATCTAATCTCACGTTTAATCCCAGCGGAGTTAACCGTACAGATTCCATGGCAAGGTTTGCGTCTGAAAAGAAAAGCAAAAAAGAGAAGTTACATATCTCTATGATGAATAAGAAATATACTGTGGCTACCGTGGCTACCAAGAGGGCTATTAATATCAACAGACTCTCCTCCAAAACAGTTAGAGGGAGCGTTCTGCCTAAGTTTAGTGGTGGCCTAAACAATTCTAGGGCAAAGTAGACCACATACATAGTGTCGAGTTAAAGAAAACCAGAGAGACGCCAAACTGGTGTCTGCCTATAGCAATAAGCATGAGTTGACAATAAGGTATAATGGATCAAATGTAATCGTTATGTGAGATATAAGTCATGGCAGTCAATCAACAGAGATGATGAATACCAACACCAAGAAATTGTTATTCGAGCATTCACAGCACAATTTGGAAAAAGTTTCTACATACAGCCAGATTTTGACGAGAGACAATACTAAGTTAAAATCAGATGATTCATCAAAATCTCTCCATCGCGACTCTTCACGTCCTTCATGTTACACGCGTTTCCTTCTGAGGTATCTAAAAATTAGTTCTCAAAAGGCAAAGGAAAGAAGGAATATAAATACATAGTCGTACATAAATAGATAAGGTCTTGTCTTAGTATTGAACATATTCAGTAATGGACGAGCTTACCAGATGGTGGTGGGGTTATAGCGTTCATAGTCGTAAAGGAACCAGTTACATTGTCTGCCGACACTTGACTGACTTGGAAATAGTATCTTAAACATGAGGTAAGATGATGAACATCCAGTATTCTTTCTGTTACTGTATACGTCCATTCTTCATCTGAGTATTGTTTAGTGACGAAAACTACATAATGCATGATTTCGCAGTTTTCGTTTAAAGGCGGATCCCATGTGAGGTGGCTGGTTCCATTGAGCTTTAGATTTCTCACGTTTCCTGGGCCTGAAATAATAATAATAATAATAATAATATATACTTGTTTTTATACCATTATGTACAACAATATAAATTTCTGGAGATAATTAAGGAATCAGTGAAAAGTTACATTATTGCTTTTATTCTTTTTAATATCATAGTACTTTCGTGATATAATTAAGCGATTTCAACAAATGTTTAACAAATTAAAATGGTATTATCAGGAAAAAACATGATAAATAACAGAAAGGGACAATAACGTCAAATGCAATGAAAGGGATGGGGTTCATAACTGAAATAAATTCCTCCCAGAACATTTATTGATGCATCAAAAAATCGGATACTTGAAGATATATTGCAGGCAGAGAACCTCTCTCCTGGCCTCCGCCAGAGTCGTTGATGTCAATCTGTTGAATTAAGATTTTCTCGTTTCTTACTTAAGACTTCTTGTGATGATTTCTGTTTCGTTTCAATACAAAATGCGCTTCCAGTCATCAGTGATCCAATTTAAGTGTACTCTTGTAAAATTCAGTCTGGTAACTCTATGTTCTTTGATCACTAGTAGTGCTGGTCTTCTATTATCCAATTCTCCTTTATTAAACCTTCTCCTGAACGTTCGTCCAGAAATTGCTACAATTCGAGGGCTCTTAGGGCTCTGCTTAGCTCTCTCTATACGTACAAAGAAGAAATTAAAAATGTTTTCAGTGGAAATTCAAAAACCACTCAAAATGAAATCATCAGTTGTATTTCTGATTATATGAATGAATATACAAAAAAGATCTTTGAAATTTCCACCGTTTACGGAGTCCAGAGTCCGTGCATTCGTCGCGGCCGCGAAATCCTAATTCTTGCTTGTCAAGATACAAAACTGCGTCAATAACCGTCATTAAGAAAACTTTGTTTAAACGAACGTTTTAATTAAATTGTGGTTTATAAAGTCTAACGTTCTTTTTTAAATCGTTGGTTATTGTGTTCTTTTTTTTTTAACTTTTTAACAATACATTTTAAATGCTCGGCAGAATCGGTATGTTTATGTAATGGCTCCGTAATATTTAAAATATTTACAAATCCATTCCTGTTCCAAATTATTTATTAGAAAATAGTAAACAAGGCCAGCAATATAGTTGTTGTAACATTGGGCTGCTAACCATTTATAATTTGTGAACCAAGCAGACTTGAAATATACGCTTTAAGATTTACCAGATTTCTTAATCTCCTTTTTGACGAATATTGATAAGACAGTCGTAGGTTTTCCTTCCAGTAAAACGTCTCTTTATATTTGTCTTTCCGGCCACAGAACGATGTTTCCAACAAATTACAAATAATATCGTTAACTGGATTCATTATAAATAATGTAAGTTATTGTTTCATTTAATATTGTCACTATCAAAGTTGAAAATTACTAATTATACGTAGCTATTGCGTGACATCAAGTTACTATGCCAACTCGCTGTCACAGTGTATACTTGAGTGTACTCGATTTTCATGATTACACCTGCGGGTTATTAATATTATAGATAAGGCGCGCATGGACTATTGAAGATTCCAATGTAAACAGTGTTTTTAGTAGCACAGCGGGATATTATGTTTGGCATAAAAATATAATAGATTTTTCATAACAAAATTTATTTGAAAGTACATATTAAAGACGTGATTAAATATCCTAAAAATATGAGAAAACTTCCAGTCTCAATTTCTCTGGTGAAGAGGCATTTCACATACTTCACCTGAATAGCCGCCACTGGAGACCGTAAGGGTCATTCAATGCGATATTGCAGTTCTGTTTGTTAACCGCAGGTTCAAATTAAGTGTGGCTCATTGTAAGAAACAATTTTGTTTAGAAATAAAATTTATGGACATTTCCCTCAATATATATTAGTATATTTAACGTGTCTTCCTCATCAATTCATGAACTCCTGGTTTTTGAGTATCTTTTACATGTCTACTTTTATGACGACAACTGTATTTGTTGTTATATTAATTTGCATTGTACAGTATAGTATTATATTATTATTATAACACATTCCATGTACCTCATTCTGTGTTATTGGTTCACTATCTCATTCAGTCATAATTAAAATACGTATTTCCTGCGTTTCGGATAATTTTTTTTATAATTGATTTATTAATACAGCTAGAAGATAAAACTGATAGCCCAATTTTCTTTTATTAATGCACCAATTAAAAAAATAGGTTTGTATTGTTGAATAGATAATTGTTTTAAAATTGTTTTCAAATAGATAAGAGAAATTTGAAGGAACACCCCCTTTCGGTTTAAAATTTTCATGGGGTTAGTCCTAATTAAGAGGATATTAAAGCGAGTGAGAGTAAACTTTCTACGCCAAGAATTGACAACTTAAGAATAAAAATCGATTTATTTCAGGAATTTACTTACATATTAGCAGTAATAATTAAAATTTTTGCGTATTTATATATGATATTATACAATGCGATATTACTGATTGTCGCATTACTTTCAAAAATTGTTGATAATTTTCAATTGCATGATAGGCTTTTTACATTAAATGTGTATTTAGTGCAAAAATATGCAATTTGTTTGGTTAGGTTGTTATTTTGCCAGATACATAGAAAAGTATTACAAAAGTATAACGATTCTTATATGCTAATTTACAATGTTTTTGTATTTTTCAATAAACAAAAGAAATATATGCATTGTATAGTATACTGAGTTTGAACCTAGTTATGAAGGTAGAAGAGGTAAGTATCGAATCTTACAAGAAGCTGTTAAGTTTCTTCAAAACTGTAGGATACGTATAATTATCTTTAAAGAATATTGTTACTTACCTGAAAATCACTTCTGTTCAAGTCTTCACGAATGCAACACATTTATTATATTCCCATTCACCACAATCGATATTTGATTGCATCTGTATGTGCATATTTAGATTGTAATGATACCTTCGGCAGCGGGATAAAGTAATAAATGTGTCGTGTATGTAATTTAACTAGTTAAATTTAATATATTTTATTTACTTAAAATGTACTTACGACAGCCTTCATCATCGTCTGCACTTACTAGTACAAGAAGAGATGAAAGTAGAAATAGCAAGAAGTGCGACATCAGATCCATAGCTAATCACACTGAATTGTGACTAAACTATGGTGCATCGTTGCCAACAAGAAATTTTTTGATAATTTACAACGTATCGTTATTTGGATATTATCTTTATTTCGATTTCGAAATCATGAAATTTCTCGATATAATTATCGAGAAATTTCATGATTTTGAATAACTTTTATCTATCTATATAGGTACTTCATTTATCTAAAATTCAAGGTTTTTATTAATCAGTATTAACCGTCGAAAGACATTATAATATCAATATTGGCGGATATTAATTCTATCAAGAAAATTGTCAATTTGAGATGAGGCTTAACGTTCAATATATTTTGTATATTCCAGGAAAATATGTAGGTATTTTTAAAATTCCTGGTAGAAATTAGGAGAGCTTAATATAGACTTAAGTGAAATAAACAACAAATATACATATGCCAGCAAGAAAATACATATACCGGGTGTAACAGGATCATGGTATGCCCCCATTTCTCCTTTAATTTTGAAAATAATTGATTGAAATTTGGGATATCCTATACACATAATAAGCGGCATTTCTTGACGTACAATTGATTTTTCTTTCACTTCCGGTTTCGCCGGAAGTGGCACTAACATTCGATTTTTAAATGGAATGCCCTATATATTATTGCACTTTTAAATTTTGCATAATTTTATGAATCCAACGATACCAAATAAGTGACATTTAAATGTAAACATTTTTTATAATCTAATTCCATTTAAGTGTGCCATGACGGTTTCGATTTATTCTAAATGACCCGTGCAATGCTACAAAAATCGAAATCCCGTCAAAAATACCAAATCACGTGATTTATGAACAAATAAATACCATCACAATTGTTTCTGGGGCAAAACTCAATTTTTTCAAATGGAACTCAATATTGGTACCGTGGTACCATTTATTAGTACTGTTAATAAGGAATTTATTCATATGTGGTATTAAAATGTGCAATAAATACAAACAAAATTACAGCTAAAAGAAAATAATAAAATACTAAAAATTTTCTTTTAGCTGTAATTCTTTTATTATTGCACATTTTAATACTACATATGAATACATTCCTTATTAACAGTACTAATAAATGGTACCACGGTACCAATATGGTTCTATTTGAAAAATTGAGTTTTGTCTCAAAAACCATTTTGATGAACTTTATTTGTTCATAAATCACGTGATTTAGTATTTTTGACGGGATTTCGATTTTTGTAGCATTACACGGGTCATTTATAATAAATCGGAACTGTCATGACACACTTAAATGCAAAACTAAAAATTAGATTATAAAAAATGTTGACTTTTTAAATGTCACTTATTTGGTATCGTTGGATTCATAAAATTATGCAGAATTCAAAAATGTAATAATGTATAAGGTATTCTATTTAAAAATCGAAAGTTTGTGTCACTTCCGGCGAAACCGGAAGTGAAAGAAAAATAAATTGTATGTAAAAAAGTGCCACTTATTATGTGTATAGGATATTCCAAATTTAAATCAATTATCTTCAAAACTAAAGGAGAAAAGGGGGGTATACCATGATCCCGTTACACCCGGTACCATAATGCAAGATGTTTCAATTTTATTTGTATTTGAAATAAAATTAAATGAAATATAAAAAAATATAACCTACAAAAACCGAAATATAAGGCAATGTTCCTTTCACCTTCATTTTTCGACTCAATCTATTTACAAATTCAAAACAATCTTTTTGTTTTTAAAAATAAATATTTTAATTTATTATGTCGTGCCCGTCTCTTCATAATTTATTTTGATGAAGGCCATAATTAAATCTCATTTTGGTTCTTAAAGACCATCACTTTGAAGTAGTAAAATTAAAAATATTAATATTTTCTCCAATTAGGAAATAGGATGGAGAAAATAGAGATCCTATCATTAGTTCTGAGACTTTGGTTTCGAATTCTACAACATGCCCTGAAATATTTTTCAGATTTATTTGTTGAACATCCCGGAAAGTGGTAGTGATAAATGTGATCGTGTATGTGGTTGTTACGCACCACGCACATTTTTTTTTTTTAGAAGTACTATCGTTCTCTTATAACAGCCCGCCGTGTGTGTCGAGTGCACTACTCCCTTCACGACATTAATTAAATCTTCTCTTCTTCAGCAAATCGACTTCTTCAGCAAAATTAATCAAATAGTGTCGCTAAATTTGAAGGAGAAAGCACTACCATTAATAAAAATTCAAAAGGTTGACCCACAAGAGTATGAAGTATTGAAATCGTCGAGCATGTTTGTGCAGTAGTTCCATGTACACCTGGCCGTTCTGTACATACACATTCAGCCGTCTTGAATCTGTCGAAAGCCACTGACCCCTGCTGAAGAACTTCAACTTTCACCCTTACAAAATTGAACTGGTACAAGCTTTGAAGGTTGAGGATTATTCAATGCGATTCTTTTTTGGACAATAATTATTCGAAAATCCTTTCACCGACGAGGTACTTTTCTATTTACATGGATATGTAAATACACAAATTTGCTATCACTGGTCTATATAAAACCCTCGAGAGATGAACCAAAATCCCTTACATTCTCTCAAATCAACTGTTCCAGCGACAATGAATACATATAACATAATTGGTCCTTATTTTTATGAAAATACAGATAGTGTTGCATCCATTGTTCTTTCTTCGGCCAGAAGTAACAGTGAAGAAATTGACCGCCCAGAAGATCAAATATAACACCAATATATTTCCTCTTATGGGGTTATTTGGAATTTAAGGTGTACACGGATGCTTCTAGGACATTGCTTCAGTTAATAGTTAGAATACCCGAGGAAATTCAGAAAATTGAACCTGCGTTATGTCGGCGAGGTTTCGCAAAATTTAGGTCGTGTCTTGAGAAGGCACATCGTCACGAAGGAAGGCATCCTTACGATGTTATTCTTCGTATATATCTTTCCCTAAATTATAAATTCAAATAAAAAATAGTGAATATTTTTACTAACCAAGTATCATACACCCAAAAACAGGAAAACATTCCAGGATGCCTGTTATAAGACGGAGACTAGACAAGTATTTAGTATCAAGTCCACAAGTATTTAGGCCATTATACATATCTACATATATCATCATAATGATATATGTAGATATGTATAATGGTCTCCGCAGATATGTATAATTGCCTAATAAGGTACGTCCAATTTGCCGCCAACCACTGACTTTAGTCCCTCAGGCATTCCACTGCACGAATGTATTAAATAAGTAGTTCTTCAATATAACTTCGTTGATAATGCAAGGCACCTTTTCAGGGTTTGTTCTGCAGTCTCATCTTCCGTATAACACCCTCTGCACATAGGAGGAATAATACAGCTCATAATATGGAGATGCTTGTTCGTGCTATATCCCGTCAACGATCTTGTTCGGCGTCATAGAATTCTACGAAACAGATCTACGCACTATTTTTCTAGGTTGCTGCAAGGTGTAGTTAATATTGCAACAAGACAACTGTTAATATTGATCCATTTGTCATTGCGGTGTGATAGCTTATAATCTCTTACAATGGAATTTCGACTGGGTTCGCTAAGGACTATAGTTAGTTCCGGTCGTAGCAAAAAGTCTCTAGAATCTCAACGAGACAAGGTACCTTATCGTTTGAATTGCCCTAGCACATTCAAAGGGCACAAGGAGCGTGTTCTAGTACACTCATTATACTGTAGAATTATCCCGGAGTTAGTCCTGTAATTGCTTGCGGACGTCAACGTAGTCTTAGTGTCTCTCAATATGCCCATTTTTTACTACTAATCCTTCGATTGGTTATTTTCATAGTCATAAGTTAAGCTTAGAATGTTGCAGTATGGGTGGCTTGTGACTTCATAAGGTTCCTCCTGGGAACTCATAGTTTTGAGAGGTGTATCTTCATTTAAACATTATTGTAAAAATCTATATAAATGAAGATGTAAATGTTCGTTTCTTCATAATCTTAAATTACCGAAAGTTTTCCACCGCTTGCTTTGAAATATTGACACATTGTTGCATGTCGATTACGCGCATGTTTTTATTAACCTACTATTATATAGATGTCACACCAGTGACAGGTAAATCGCCATAGCAACGCGTGGACGGGTACAGTTAGTATACGAGTATAATAGATTTGATATCAAACATAAGTATCTCACTAAACCAATTTAAATTTATGTTAGCAGATCTGTTGTCTATTAATGTTTTAAGTGTTTTCCGTTTATTACTTACAATTAGAATAAATACTTATACCAGGAAATTAATATCCTAAGAACTATGCACTTATGAATTTTAGATAATAAATGATAATTTCATCTTTAATATGAACTGATTATTCATTGATATCATTTTGTTTTTTAAAGTATTTTTTTTAGTGGCATATGCCAAATTTAGTTGATTATATAGGCTGTAATATTTCTTTGTAACATCATGCTCTTGTTCTCGATACTGTAAAAATATGAATTAATTAGGCTTATATTTAACATTTGTGGTGCTAGGGATAATTACCACGTAATATATTTTTTCAATAGGGTTGTATTACATCGGCTACCTTAATCAATACAATTTCTGAGACTTATTTTTTGTTGACGCTGGAATTTTGATACCTTCAACATTCTGACGGCTTCATCGATATTGCTCAAAAACGTTTTGTTTAAGTTTACGTATTTATATAGTGTAGGTATACAGATTTTTAGAAAGCGTTCAGCAAAGTTAATCATAACGTTTTGAACAACAAGACTTTCATATCCGGTTCGGTTTGGTTTCAAGGCTTGAATTTGGGGACGCTATTATTCATGATATTCTTTAATGACTTGTCTGTAATTCTATAATCGAATCATCTTGTGTTTATGATTCCGAAGGCCGGCGACTTAAAATTATTAAAAAAAAAACAACCAATGGTACATAATTATTCTAAATAATTAGCCAATAAGGGGTTTTGACCATACATTCCATCTATACAGATTTAAAATGCAATCATCGAATACTAGAAGGGTACCTACTAACTTAACCTTGTTATTTAAGGTATTTCAATGTACGAGGGTTGTCTCAAAAATAAGGTTCCCACATTTTTTTTAAATAGACAATATTGTTTATTATCAAAGTTATTTACATGGTTGGAAAGCTTGAACACTAACCTATTTTTCTACATAATCGCTATTTCTGTCGATGTATTTTTGTAGACGCTCATTCAACTTTTGGCGTTGTCGTGCAACAGCTTCACACCTTTGCTCAGTTTTCCTCTCCGACGGTTCTGTATGGCTCGTCTTTTTCGAGTTTTTTTTTTAGTTTTTTAACAATACCTCTCTGAGTTTATTGTTGTCCCAGGAGGTATAAAGTCGATGAGCAAAATTCCTTTACGGTCCCAAAACACAGTTGCCATGACTTTTTCGGCAGATTGCGTTTGCTTGAACTTTTTCGGTTTAGGCGAACTTGAGCGCCATTTGCGTGATTGTTCCTTTTTTCGGGAGTGAAATGAAACACCCAGGTTTGGTCGCCTGTGCCGATAGAGTCTAGCAATTCCTCCCTATTGTTGCCACATTGTTGAAGAAGTTGGCGAGGATGGTCGACGCGTTGCTCGTTGTGCGCATCTGTGAGCATTCGTGGGATCCACCGCGCGGTGGATCTTGCAGTACCTTGTGAAATTACAGTACCTTGTGGTACTGAAATTTCTCGGACACAAGTATGTCAATTGAGCTGGCAGATATTTCAGGAATACGATGAGCCAGTTTACGGATGGTGATCCTCCGATCTTTGAGCAGTAGGCTCTCGACTTTTGCGATAGTCTCGTCGGAAATCGACGGTCGTCCGATCCGGTCTTCGTCATGGATATCTGTACGACCGCCCGAGAACTCCCTACACCATTTGCGGACGTGTTGAATGATGATATACTTTTCACCATAAACTTCACGCAACTGACGATGAATGTCTATGAGTGGAACCTTGCTTGCTTTCAAAGATCGGATCACTACACGTATTTCATACGTGGTGGTGACAAAAATCGGGAGGCTCATCGTAGATGGTTGTCAGGCCAACACTGTGCGGCGTAGCTTGACAACGAAGGTGACGACCGAGAGAGCGAGAAACGTCGCGCACGACAGTGTTGTCAGATTTCACCTAATACTTTTTCTTGCGAAGCTATCGCGATGGGAACCTTACTTTTGAAACTAGCCTCGTATATTCATCTACAATACTAAGTATGTTTAATATACTTCTCATCAATAATAGCAAAAAGTGTGAGATTTCTCTATATATTGATAGAGGATAGAGTGAGGACAGCATTCGGCTATTTACTTAGACTAGGCTATTTACTTCTCACATCGTGGGCGGTCCGATAGAGACTTGTTCCTATTTTTGATGAGCAGTACGTATTCCTTGGATTAGTTTTAGTGTGAATGCCGTATTTTATTGTTAGTCTAATTGACAATTTAATTATTATGCAGGATAACCCTCGGCCCCATGTTGCTAGAGAGATATCTACTGGACTATCTTCGATTTGTGAATACTCCAACTATGGACTGACCACCAAGACGCCCAGATATGACCTCCTTAGAGCATTTATGTGATGTTAAAACGAACAATTAGGGGCCACATACGTATCCCTATGACTCTTACGGAACAAGTTATTCTTGTCAAATAGGAGAATTATCCACAGGAAACCCTTCACCATTTCCAATGAAAGCAGTGGTAAGAACTGGAGAACAATTTATAAGCTTCTGAACTCAAATTCTTACGGTTTAATTTCATGTTGGTTTAATGTTTTTAAAGGGTTTCATTAACACCCTTGTCATTGCATTTAACATTATTCCTCCTTATTGTTATTTATCACCTTTTCCCCGATAATATCATTCTAACGTGTTAAACATTAATTGAAATTATTTAATTGTAATATCACGTAGGTACCATGATTTAAATCTTCGAAGAAATAAAAGTAATAAGTTTTTGTTTCGCTCTCTTAACGAGAGTTAAAAAAACACTGTACCAGGTGACAACGAATTTGTTTTAAAATAAACCATTTAATAAAATTTTAGATTATAAATTATAAATTTAGGCTTGAAGATGTAACCCACTAAGGCTAGTATTTTCCATGAAAAAGTAATGAATATAACTTTCAGTTTCTCAGAAGTAACCCATTTAAAATTATAGGAAGAATTTTAGATGGAATCCGGTATATAGTTTTAAAAAGTCGAATAAGGCCTAAAACTTTCCCTTCAATGGTATAACAAGAGTTGCTATTTTTTCATAATGGCGACATAGGAGCGTTTTTTTCAAATTTAAGGTAGTGCTGATATGACATTACGGATGAAACTGGTATCTTGTTATCTACAAAATAATACCTAACACGATACTTCTTCCTCTATACCTCCAATAGAAGATATACTATATCTTCTATTGGAGGTATGCTATGATCACAGCTATCTGGACTTTATTGACCACAGTTCGAAATAGTTGACTGTAGCTAAAACCAAACCAGTCCCTTAGATTTTTGAGCCAGGATACACGGCGTGTACCAATATTCCTCTGTCCCCAAATCTTTCCTTGAACTACCAATTGGAGAAGTGAATATTTGGAGACTTTCATTATGTAAATAGGTATTGAAGCTTTCTCTTGTTAGTTAGCGATAATAATCAGTATATTTCGACTGTTGTGATAACAAATAGTAGAGTAAATAGTTTACTTTGAAGTTATATATGTATGATCTAATAGAATTTGGATTCGCTGTAGGTTGTCGAAACCGATCATCAAGATGAATTCACTAACAATTTGTCGATGTAAACTTGACTAGTTATTGACTGATACAAGTCCAATATAGATTGTAGCAAATATGTATTTTTAAAAGTAAAATATTCCTACAATTTCGTCTTCAGCAGTCGATCTTTAACCAGTCCTTTATTCAATAGTTATGGACAGTTAGCAGTCTACAATAATATAAAGCTAATCATCAGGTAGAGTCTGAACAGCAAGCAATAAATTGTCACTGAAGCCGGCCGTGTTATACGCCGATATTCGTAAAAGATACAGCGAATCAGGGTCCAGGCTAGTCAATCTGGCAACGAAGGTATCCCTACCCTGTTGGTCCTGTATATGGAAGGTGCTATTGAAATACGGGTTAGCATTGATGAGGACAGAATTCAGAGTGCACCTGTTTTGGACCAAGCTTTGTAGGCCCAACGTGAGGTAGGCGCTTCTGCTTCCTAGAGTGAGACCTTTCAGCGTTGGAATGGTTGTATCTGAAAAAGATAATAAGTGGTTCAAGTGTCATATATCGATGTTAGACTGAGAACTAGATAGTAATAAATATTTTATTATTATTATTTTTTATTAGAAATTATCAGGCCAACGTAATCTACACTCTTACAACATAGGAAGTAAAAGTACAAACAATACAGCACCATCACCATGGTCATTTATCTGTTAGATAGTACAGCAATTTTCTACACGAAAAATCGCTTGAATGATATTGTCTACAAACACTGAATACTCCAATTTCATTTTTATTGGTGAAGAAATTGTTGGTGCAGCTTACTCGATACCTCATGAACGGAATAAAGTAAGATAGATGGGTTCTATCACTTGGCGAGTGAACGTTGAAAGGAAATGACGCCATGATTTACTAACCTTTAGCAGAGAATTTAGGTTTCAAAAAATAAAACCCGCCACAGGTAGAATTCGACATCAGATAAGGTTAACCTTGTCTGATCGTGCAGAAACACGAGAAAGGGGTCGAGGATTGCTTCTGGGTATAATTCAATGCCTGGCGGGGCTTTAGCCCGAGGAGTAGTTGTTTCCTAGAGCGATTATGTAATAGCTTTGCTATTCGGGAACTACTTTGATAACCGCTTGGCGGCTTGGTGGTTTCTTTCTCGATCTCCGATTTATAAGTTACTGACAGAGATCGTATCGATAAAGATGTATAGGCCATAAAGTTCATTCGGCATTTGTCCTGAATCGGCGTACCGTATGCGGCACTGATGAGAACTAACAAGTTCGAAACAGCTGTATGTCGTTCGGTTCCGATCCGGGACAAATGTCGAATTCTACCTGTGGCGGGTTTTATTTTTTGAAACCTTATCTGATCGTGCAGAAACACGAGAAAGGGGTCGAGGATCGTTTCTGGGTATAATTCAATGCCTGGCGGGGCTTTAGCCCGAGGAGCAGTTGTTTCCTAGAGCGATTATGTAATAGCTTTGCTATTCGGGAACTACTTTGATAACCGCTTGGCGGCTTGATGGTTCCTTTCTCGATCTCCGAATTATAAGTTACTGACAGAGAATTTAGGGTGAAATATTTTAGTCATGTCATACTTGTTTGAAAATTTATTTAACTATCGGGTGAAAATGAGTCCCTGATAATTCATACGCGTATAGATATCAATTGTTGTAAATAATTAAACTCTTCGAAGGCTCTATCTTAGACACGATAATTCATAAGTTCTTTGAAAATAGAAAAATTTTTAGTTAGTTTAAAAGTCTTTAGTTAGTTTTAGCTTTATTTGATTTAAAATTTCATGTGAAAGTTTGGCTAGAACTAGAAACCCTTTTCCCATTATGTTGTGATAATATTCTGGCAATATTTTTTGCAATTTTCATACACAACATATCCTGTTATAAATATAATTATTAATGTTAATAAATGTTTAGTTAAATTTTGAATTACTGTACTACATATTTAAAAAATTAACCTGAAAATATAAATTGCCACTAGTGACAGCCTGTGGATGGGTACTACGTTTAGATTTGAACAACACTATTCTTTACTGACTTTGACCTACTGCGATTTCAATTGTTATTATTCGTTAAGAGACATTCATTTGAAAATAGTATTTCAAAATTTTTAATATGCTGATGCAGGTTTGATTTTTATGTCTATGTACAATCATACTATACTTGTGTTGCCATTAGTATTTCTGTTATCTCTTCTATTATCATTTCTAAATATTCCTTCAGTTTATTTCGAACCACCAATACTTTTTACAACTACCATACGAATATGCATTACATTCGGCCCAATATGAGTAACAGATGGAGAATACAGAATGAGAACTAATTTAGAAACAAGGAACATTAAAAGGAGAGAATATAATAGGAATAATCAAGGAGTAAAGACTAAGATGGCTGGGACATGCGTGGAGAGCGAATCGAGAAGATGTGACAAGTGTAATAATGGAATAGGAACCAGCAGGCGATAGACGTGGAGGTAGACCAAGATCAACTATTATACAAGAAGTTAAAGATGATCTGAACAAGATAGGAGCAAAAAACCCAAAGGACGAAGCCAGTGATTGAAATAAATTGTATGATATAGATATATGTAGAGGAATCAAAAAATTATAGGGGGTTGATCATCTTCAAGAACTCATATCTAGAAATCTTTTATAAGCGCGCTACATCACTTGGGGCGCCAGCAATACATACATGCATATCAGTATGTTATGACCACTATTGGGCGCAACAATAATTCTATACATTCATATACGAGCAACATCAACCATAGGCAAGAAAATTATTAATACTGCTGTGGCTGTGTTCCAGAATCGGAATCCCAGAATCTTTATTTCTTCCATTAGTTCATTTTCAGTTTCTGGTCAATAGTATTCGTAAATATATTAGGAAAGAAGTTTACCATTAATTTTTAATTTAACTGTCACTCAATCAAGTTAAAGGCAAAACATATTCGAACAGATAACTTCAGTATCTAAGATAATCACAATACTATAATAATAAATGTAATCATATATATCATAGATAATAATCATAATAAGATGTATTTAGTTTAATCAGAAATCGACAACCTTCCTGTAAAGCCTCAGACCGCAGGAGGTTATATATAAAGATATATATAGTTAAGGAGTTATATATAAAGATAACGGTTATGATTCATCTATTTCCGTATTGGCTGCAACAATATTTTGTAGAAATTATCAACTCAGCAGTATTTAACTAGTTATTTTGAACAACTTTCATCAAATTTCAACGAAACGTTTTTCCCGATGCTCTAAGACTATTAATTTCATATTTAGTCACTACTTCTTCGGTAGTAACGGTGTGAAGTCTCTTGATTGATCAGCAGATCCAGATACAAATGTTCAACTTATCTGTTAGTAGTTTGAATAGACAAATATTTTATCTATACATACACGACCTGTCCTCTATGCATTTTCATATTCAGCTTCAAATTATTCCCTCAACTTGTTGGGTTAAATTATAAAACTCCAATATTATTGTTAATATATCAGTCTGAAATATATCCTACAGACGCCCCTTGTTCTTAAACATGGATATTTCCAAGTTATTTCGGCTGCGCCAGACATAACTTCAAATACATATAAGAGACTAAACAATTGGATTGTCAATATTGTTGAACAAGTATTTAAAGCAACATCGAAGAAAGACACACTTGCGGAAATGTGTTTGCATTGCATTAACAGTGAAAGTATTAGTTTAACATATAATAGTAGATATATATATATATATATATATATATATATATATATATATATATATATATATATATATATATATATATATATATATATATATTACATTAATGTACTCAATTACAGAATTCTAATATTCTTAATAAACATAGAAGTAAGCACTTACGGAGGGCAGAAACTACATGTCTCAGCATCGTCGTTGGTCCTTCTTCCACGAGACTGAACAGCGCCCTTACTGAAAAAGTGTATGAACCACAAGGCGTCAGATTAGATACTGTTACCGATGGGGACGAGGTGTATATATCAGAAGATGAATCGGTATATTCGTTGTATACAACTATTCGGTACCTTTGCGGGCATTTGATAAATTCTTCTTGCAGCGACCACTCTATTCTAACGGTTCGTCCCAGCGGGGTTAATCGTACCGATTCCAGGGCAAGATTTGCGTCTGAAAAAAAAAAAAAAAATAAAACAAAAACAAAAAAATAGAATTACATATCGCTTTGATGAATAAGACATTTACTGTGGCTACCATATCTACCAGGAGAGTCCTTAGCATCGACAGACTCTCCTCCAAAACTACAGTTGGAGAGATTATGCTGCCTAAGATAAAGAGGTGGCCTCAACTATTGTAGGACAAACTAGACCAAATGTAGTGTCGAGTCAAGAAACATCAGAGAGACACCAAACTGGTGTTTATTTATAGTGATAAGGACAAATTGACAACAAGGTATAATGATTCAAAGGTAATCGTTATATGAGATACAAAGGTCATTAGCAATCAATCAACAGAAACAATGAATATATCTAAAAATACTAAGAAGTTGTTTCTTGAACACTCACAACACAGTTTGGGAGAAGTTTCTATATGCACCCAGATATTGATGAGACGCAATATCAAGTATAAAATCAGCGAATTCATCAAAATCTCTCTATCATGATTCTTCACGTTATTCATGTTATGCACATTGCATTCTGAGGTGCCTACAGCTTAGTTCTCAAAACGCAACTTGAAGAAGAAATATAAACACATAGGTGTGTATTCATAGATAAAACCTGAACACTTAATATTTGCAGTAATTGAGGAACTTACCAGATGGTGGGGGAGTTAGAACGTTCGTAGTCGTAAAGGAACCAGTGACATTGTCTGCCGACACTTGACTGACTTGGAAATAGTATCTCAAACATGAGGTAAGATGACCAACATCCACTACCCTTTCTGTAACTGTATACGTCCATTCTTCATCTGAGCCTGGTATAGTGACGAAAACTAAATAATGCATGATTTCGCAGTTCTCGTTTAAAGGAGGATCCCATGTGAGGTGGCTGGTTCCATTGAGCTTTAGATTTCTAACGTTTCCTGGGCCTAAAATAATAATAAAAATATACAACTGTTTTTATATAATTATATACAGTAATATATATTCCTGGATAAGATTAGTGCATCAGTGAAACGTCACATTATTACTTTTATTTTTGCGAAGATTTAGATTATAATACCTTCGTGACATGATTAAATGATTTCAACGAATGTTTAATAAACTAGAATGGTATTAACAGTAAAAATAGTATGAATAAATAACAGAAGGGAACAAAAATGTCAAATGGAATGAAAGCGGTGTTATAGAAGAAATTGGAAGTGAAATTAAATCGTAAGAATTTTTATTAAGTAGCCCTCTCTAGCTATTATCATTGCTTTAATCGATCTGGGCACGTTATTAATCAAGTGCTGAATGGTGTCCAACGGGAGTATTCTCCCACACAGTGGGAGAGGATGTCCTAGGCTACATCGAAAAATTAATTGCAAGGAGGAATGAAAAGTATTGCCGATGCATTAATTTTGTCCAGGGGTGTAGAATTCTTCAGACATACATTAATTCTAACAAGTACTTCTCTGTTATTAAAATTATGCTTAAATAAAGTTGAATTCAGGTTTAACATAATAAACATACATTCCACTATACATTGAAAGTTCAACATAAATTCCACTATACTTAATTAGTAAAATAATACCCCACGTGAGGAAAAAATCTAACAGACTTTCCTCAGGGAAATATGATGACCATTCAGTAATATATATTTGTCACCTCATTAGAAAGGGATTTTGATTTTGATCTATAATTAGCAATATTAATTATGTCAGCAATATATGGTTTTTTAAATTTAGTGCAGTTAATAATCGAGAAAATTAATTTCGAAAATATAAAATATGCGTCAATGCCTTGCCAACTAAATAGAGGTTCTTTCTACAATATTGTTAATTGTGAACAAATGCTGATATTGATTATTTCTTTCTTAATTTGTAAAACGAGTTTGTACCCACCTCAAAAACTTCAGTTAAAATGAAGCGCAGAGAAGAAAGCAATATTTCTTGAACACTCTAAGATACGTATAATTATCTTTAAAAAATAATGTAACTTAGCTGTAAATCACTTGTCTTCAAGTCTTCACAAACACAACATATTTATTAATATATTCCCATTAATCACAATCGATATTTAAATGCATCTGTATATGCATATTTAGATAGCAATGATACCTTCGATAGCAGGATAATATAATAAATGTGTTATATATGTAATTTAATTAGTTAAATTTAATATATTTGGTTTACTTAAAATATACTTACGACAACCCTCATCATCGTCTGCACTTACTAGTACAAGAAGAGATGAAAGTAGGAAAACCAAGAGATGCGAAATTAGACCCATAGCTAATCACACTGAACTGTGAAATAAACAGGTGCATCGTTGATAATAAGAGATTTTTTGATAATTTATAATGTGTCGTTATTTGGATATTATCTTTATTTTGATTATATTGAAACAATTCATAATTTTGAATACATTTTTTATCTAGCTACTTCATTTATCTAAAATTCAACATGTCATTAATCAGTATTAAGCCCTGAAATACATTATAATGTCAATTTTGGCAAATATTTATTCCATCAAGAAATTGTCGATTTAAGATAAAGCTTAATATTCAACATATTTTGTAAATAAAGGTATATAAAATTGATATTTTTAAAATTCCTGGAAGAAATTAGGCGAGTTTAACACGGATTGAAGTGAAATAAGCAACAAATATTATGTCAGCAGGAAAATAAATATACAACGCAAGTAAATATTTCAATTTTATTTGTATTAGAATGCAAATTAAATGAAATATAAAAAATATAACCTACGAAAATTGAAAATTGAAGCGAGATTTCCCTTCGCCGCACTTTTCGACCATTTGTTAACGAATTGAAAATAATTTTTGATTTCTTTGTTTTTAAAAATATTTTAATTTACTATTTCTTAACCATCTCTTCATAATTTATATTCATAAAGGTCATATTTAAATCGGAATTAGTCCTTAAAAAAACCATAACATTCCTGTAGTGGAAAATAAATAATCATTTTTTCTAGGTAAAGAATACAGTAGAGAAAATAGAAATCCTATCATTAGTTTTGGGGCTTCGGCCCGATGCCGAAATAAAATCCGAATTTTATAAGGTGTCCTGAAATGTTTTCTTCATTTGTTTGTTGAACACATTTGTGTGTTAGTTAGACACCACGGCTTGGAAATTCAATTGCAATAGATCGTTTCACCAGTGAGCCACGTGCCATATGTCAGAAGTTTTTACGAGAACAATTGTTGTCTCATAATAGTTCGTCGTCTGTACCGAGCGCCTTACCTCCTCCATGACATTAATCAAGCTAATTAAAAAAGAATGCACTACCATTAATAAAAAATATACGGGTGCCCCAGAAGAGCAAGAAGTACGAGCGTGCTCGTGCAGTGACACGTTCACCTCGCCGGCGCGGCGCCGTTATGTATGAAAACATGCAGCCGCCTTAAATTTTTCGAAAACCACCGTGCACTACATTTTGGCAAAGGATTTGAATTTTCATCCTTACAAGACTCAACTGGTGCAAGTTTTTCAGGCCGAAGATTATCCAATTTGATCTGCTTTTGTCTAATAATTATTCGAAAAATTTAATTAATGCTATTAAAAATATTTTAATAGCATGCTATTCACCGACGAGGCAAGTTTCAATTTATATGGATATGTAAATAAACAAAATTTGCCGTTACTGGTCTATATAAAGTCCTCGAGAGAAGCACCTAAATCCCATACATTAAAGTTCTCCATTAACACCGTTCTCATTCCATTTGCCATTATTGTTCTTTCCGTTTTTTATTCATGTTTTTTCCCGATACCATTTTAAACATTTGCTTGAATATTTAGAATGGTATTATGGTTTGAACGTCTAGAATAATTGAAAGATTTGTTAAACATTAGTTGAAATTATTTAATTATAATGTAATGTAGGCACTATGGTTTAAATTGGAAGAAATAAGAATAAAAGTAATAATGTGAAGCTTCACTGCGTTAATTTTGTTCACGAATTTATAAATATAAAAAAATATCCAATACCTTACACGGAATAAAATCGATAAATTTGTATGCCCTACTAATTATCTATATAAAGAGTAATAAACTATAAGCTCTACATATTTTATTATGCTGCTAACATATCTAACAAAAAAGTCAATAATGCTGATGGGAAAGTAACTGCTTAGTCTTGCTTTAGCGTCTAGAAGGCCATATGAATGGCCTGGAAGATTCTGCCGAATTTATAACAGTCTCGCGTATGGAGTATAGGGTATTGGGGGTGAGGTTGTTAACGACCACCCAGACACGTGATCTATTGGGTTGATACAGCACTTGTTGGGTTATGTTGAAATTCGGAGAACCATCTACAATTATCTCGGATGTAGGGCATGTGTTTTCACTATATGGCTCCAGTTGCCACCTGAAAAGGGTCCTTGTTGGGAATAATGTTACGATTTCTAATTGAGGGTGCGTGGTAACTGAAAATGAAGAAGAGTCATAAAAAGACAGCCACTTAAAGAATATTTGTAAGTATTTATTTAGATTATTCATGTATTTCGATAATTATATTTAAATATCCGATTCACTCTCTTAACGAGAGTTCAAAAATCACTATACCAGGTGACAACGAATTCATTTTAAAAGGCATCATTTGTAATTCTTTAGATTAGAAATTATAAGTTTCGGTTTGAAGATAATTTCAGTTTCAGATAAATCAGTTTGAGGCTCATTAAAGCTAATATTTTTCATGAAAACGTAATTAAAGATAATTTTTAGTTTCTGGAAAGTAGAGTAGGTACCTAAAATTCTAGGAAGAATTTTAGGTGGAACCCTGTATATATTTTTAAACAGGTGGCTGAGGATTAAAACTTACCCTTCAATGATATATCAAGAATTGCAATTTTTTTATAGTAGCAGCGTAGGCTTTTTCTATTTTTCCAAATTTAAGGTAGGCCAATCTAACGTTGCGGATGAAACTGTTATCTTGTAATTTACAAAAAATACCTAAAACGATACTTCTTCTTCTTATAGTGCATCTCCTATTGGAGTTATGCTATCACCACAGCTATTTGGACTTTATTGACCGCAGCTCGAAATAGTTGATTGTTGATAAAGCCAAACTAGCCCCTTAGATTTTTGAGCCATGACACACGCCGTCTACCAACATTCCCTTTTCCCCCTAATCTTTCCTTGAACTACCAATTGGAGAAGTGTATATTTGGAGCCTCCTATTATGCAGCCTAGGTATTGAAGCTTTCTCTTGTTAATTATCGATAATAATCACTATATTTCGGCTATCGCAATAACAAATGGTGGAGTAAATATTTTACTCTCAAGTTATATCTTATGATCTAAAAATTGGATAGTTTGGAAGTTGTTGGGACCGATCATCAAGATGAATTCAAATAACAATTTGTTGATGAGAATTTGACTAGTTATTGACTGATATAAGTCGAATATAGATTGTAGCAAGCATGTATTTTTAAAACTAAAACATTACTTTAATTTAGTCTTCAACATCTGATTTTTAACCAGTTCTTTATTCAACAGTTACGGACAGTTAACAGTCTACAATAATACAAAGCTAATCGTCAGTTAGAGTCTGAACAGCGAGCAATAAGGCGTCACTATAGCCGGCCGAGTTATTCGCGTATATTCGTAAAAAGTACAGGGAATCAGCGTCCAGGCCAGTCAATCTGGCAACGAAGGTATCCCGACTCTCTTGGTCCCGTATATGGAAGGTGCTGTTGAAATACGGGTTAGCATTGACGATGACAGAATTCAGAGTGCACATGTTCTCTTCCCAACTTTGTAGGCTCAACGTGAGGTAGGCGCTTCTATTTCCCAAAGTGAGACCTTTCAGCGTCGGAATGGTCGTAGCTGAAAAAATATAATAAGTATTTCAAGCTTCAAATAATGTATCGACATCAGACTAAAACTGCAAAATAATAAATATATTATTATTATTATTATCTTTTATTCTTGTACAACATAGAACGTAAGTACAAACAAAATAACTCCATAGCCCCAGCTATTTGTTAGATAGTAAAGTAATTTTATCTACGGAAAGTGAAGTCTTGATTCTATTGTTACTAGTACAATACCAAAATAGAGCTCATGAATAAGCCAAACAAGCATGACTAATGACATATTGCATGAAAATTATGTAGAATTTTTTTTATGAGTAAATTGTTTTTACCAGTGGAATGGTAAGAACTCTCTCCTTACCCTAAACTCTTGAAATATGTTTAACATATATTTAATATACGAGTATAAAAGCTGTAAGAACTTGCAAGTTTATCTTTAATTGCTGATTTACGACAAATGTTTTGAAATATTTATTTATGCAATATGTATTAATATGAAATAGGTAAAATGCATCGGAATGCAAAATATGTCACAGAAAACTATTTTGGAAAAGCTTTATAATTAACGTAAATACATCGAAAAAAAAAAGTAATTTGGGAATGTATGAAAATGTTGAGAGCGAACCGAGAAGAAGGGATAATGGAATGGAAATCAGCAAGTAAGAGACGTATAGGTAGATCAATACCAACTTGGACATAAGACACTAAAGACGGCCTGAATAAGAGCGGAGTAAGAAACCCAAAGGACGAAGCAAGTGATCGAAAAAATGGCATGATATATGCAGGAAAATAAAAAATATATATAGGGGCTTGATCGTCATCAAGCCAGTTATACCTAGAAAGCTTTTCCAATCGCTACCCCACTTGGTGTGTTACGCCAGCTACATATACGTACATACTAATATGTTAAGATCACTACTGGATGCAACCATAATTCTATATGTTCATATAGGGCAAAAGGGTATCACAAAAAAGGAAAACATAATACTCTTGTAGCTGTATTCCAGAAATGGCATTCCAGAATATCTATTTCTTCCATCAGTTCATTTTCAATTTAGGGTCAATAATATTACAATTCGTAAATAATTTAGGGCCATGATAAATGTTCTCGTAATTAGAATTTCACATCAAACTGCTTCTAAGCCAGTTAGAACAAAGTATCAAATACTATTTAGTACTAAAAGCTTTTTTATACAACACACTGGTCCTAAATAAATGAAGTCACTTAGCTTCAATATTATTGTTTCGAAGTTTTGTTTCATTTTACGCATTTTCAATATGGGAAACAACCGAGAAGAATAAAATCCATAAAGATGTTAACCACTGATTATTAACTTAACTATGTCACCCCATCAAGTTAAAGGCGAAACATATTTGAACAGATAAGTTGAGTATTTTAGATAATCAAAGTATTCGTTGATAATAATCATATGTATTTAAAAATCGACCACCTTCCTGTAAAACCTGAGACGACAGAAGATTATATGTAAAGATGAGGATTACGATGCATCTATCTACATTGTCTATAGCATTGTCTACAATATTCTGCAGCAAATAATCAACTCAGCGGTATTTTATTAGTAATTTGAACATTCTTTATGGAATTTCAACAAAACCTCTTTGGCGACGTTCTAACGACTGATAATTTCATAAGCTGCTACTTCTTCGATAGTAAGAGTGTGAAGTCGTTCCTCTTGATTGGTCAACCGATCGGCCGATTCTCATCAGTGCCGTACACGGTACGCCCATTCAGGACAAATGCCGAATAAAATTTATGGGGTATACATCTCTATCGACACGATCTATGTCAGTAACATATAAGTCGGAAATCAAGAAAGGAACTACTAAGCCGCCAAGCGGTTATCAAAGTAGTTCCCGAATAGCAAGGCTATTACATAATCGCTATAAGAACTGTTACATACTGACATAGATCGTATCGATAAAGATATTGCTATTCGGGAACTACTTTGATAACCGCTTGGCGGCTTAGTAGTTCCTTTCTTGATTTCCGACTTATATGTTACTGACATAGATCGTGTCGATAGAGATGTATACCCCATAAATTTTATTCGGCATTTGTCCTGAATGGGCGTACCGTGTACGGCACTGATGAGAATTAATAAGTTCGAAACAGCTGTATGTCGTTCGGTTCCAATCCGGGACAAATGTCGAATCCTACCTGTGGCGGGTTTTATTTTTTGAAAACTTAGAGTTTGTCAAGAAGCAAGTCTCAAAACTGCGATATCGGACCGCCCACGAGGTGCGAAGTAAATAGCCTGGTCTTTACTCAGTCGTATTGACAGCTTTGCAGCGTGAAAATCAATGAATATTGAATGCGAATGTGCACAGAGTTCGATATGGCCGCGCGTAAAGTGCACCCTTCTTCCTGCGAATGCTGAATCATTCTTTCTTCTACGCAACACAGATAATCTCACACTTTTTTCTATTCTTGACAAGCTGTACCTGTTAGTAGTTTCGAATAAAGAAATGCCTTATTTTAACACAATGACCTGTCCGCTATGCGTTTTCATATTCAGCTTTAAATTACTACCTCAACTTGTATTAGTTGGATTAAATCGTAAAACTCAGATATCATAAAAGTCTGAAATATACTCGTATGTAGCAGACGTCCCATTTTTTAAAACATGGAATCTTTCAAGTTATTCCGACTGCGCCACAATATATACATACGACATAATTTCAAATATATCGAAGGTATTAAACAACTGTAAAACGTTTTCGGTGTTATTAAACAGGTATTTAAAGCAACAGAAAGAGAAGAAAGGCGCATCAGCGAAAATGTGTTTGCATTGCATAAACAATGAAAGTATTAGTTTAATACAGAATAGTAGACTATATTATATTAATATAGTCAATTACAGAATTCTAATATTCTTAAGAAATATAGGAGTAAGCACTTACGGCGGGCAGAAACTACATGCCTCATCAGTGTTGCTGGGCCGCTCTCCACAAGGGTGAACAGCGCCCTCACGGTAAAAGTGTACGTTCCACAAGGCGTTAGACTAGTTATTGTTACTGATGGCGATGTGGTGTGTATATCAAAAGATAAGTCGGTATCTTCATTGTATATAACTGTTCGGTACCAACGCACGCACTGGATAAATTCTTCTTGCAGCGACCACTCTAATTTAACGTCTGTTCCCTGCGGAGTTAACCGTACAGATTTCAGGGCAAGATTTGCGTCTGAAAAAAAAGAGTAATTAAATATCTCTGTGATGAGAAAGAAATTTACTATGGCTATTATGTCTACCAGAAGCGTTTTTAATATCGACAGGTTCTCCTCCAAAAATTACAGTTGGAGGGAGCATGCTGCCCAAAATTTCGTGGTGGCCTACACCATTGTAGGCAAACTAAACCAAATGTACAGTGTCGAGTCAAAGAACACCAGAGAGACACCAAACTAGTGTCTGTCTAGAGCAACAGGGACAAGTTGATAACAAGGTATAATTATTTAAAGGTAATTGTTATAAGTGTGGGATATAGGAGTCATTAGCAATCAATCAATAATTTGAACAAGGAGGATGGATATATCTAACAATACTAGGAAATTGCTTTTCGAAGATTCATAATACAACCTGGAAGAAGTTTCTACATACATCCAGATTTCGAGGAGAGACAATGTTAAGCATAAAATCATATGATTAATCAAAATTTTTCTATCGCGATTCTTTACGTTCTTCATGTTACGCACGTTGCCTTCTGAGGTGTCTTAAAATTATTTCTCAAAAATTAACGTGAAGAAGAAACATAAACACATAGGCATACATTCATGGATAAAACCTTAGCATTTAATATTTGCAGTAATGGAGGAACTTACCAGATGGTGGGGGAGTTACAACGTTGGTAGACGTAAAGGGACCAGTTACATTGTTTGCCGACACTTGACTGACTTGGAAATAGTATCTCAAACATGAGGTAAGGTGACCAACATCTAGTATCGTTTCTGTTACTGTATACGTCCATTTTTCATCTGAGCCTAGAATAGTGACGGAAACTAAGTAATGTGTGATTTCGCAGTTTTCGTTTAAAGGCGGATCCCATGTGAGATGGCTGGTTCCATTGAGTTTTAGATTTCTCACGTTCCCTGGACCTAAAACAATAATAAAAATATACAATTGTATACAATAATATAAATTTCTTTATATTACAAAATTAACACCAATGAAAATTTATATTATTACTTTCATTTTTTACTTTTCCGCACTCAACTATACTAGCGGAAAAGTATGTTTAAAGGAAAAGTAAATTATGTTTAGTCTATTTTTCGTTTTTCGACCTAAAAACAAAAAAAAAATGGTTTTAAAAATTCTTTGTCAGTGTGTGTGTCGTCGTCGGCATTAAAGTTTCTTGTTAGCACGATAACTCAACTAAATCGTGCCGGATCGACCGAGTCTTTACTGATTCTGATTGGAGACGTCTCCCAAATGACACCTATTGATTTTGAGGTGGATAGGACACACCCCACCCTGTCCATGGGTCATGAGAAAGCACGAGGGTGAACTATTTGAGGAATTCTTTTTGTTAGCACGGTAACTCAACTAAATTGTGTCGGATCGATCGGGTTTTGACTGATTCTGATCGAGATGTCTCCCAGACGACACCTATTGATTTTGAGGTGGATAGGATACACCCCATTCTGTCGATGGGTCATGAGAAAGAACGATGGTGGACTATTTGAAAAAAGTAAAGCTGTAACATAAAACACATATTCTGCATTTATGTGTTGGTTCAATTTTTCTCGGCCACTCAATTTCGAGATAGAGATGTTCTACGTGCGAAAAAGTCCGTTTTGATGGTTTAAAACTGTTTATTCGAAGATTTAATTCATAGTATCTTCGTGTTGTTATAATTAAATGATTTCAACTAATGTTTAACAAATTAGAATGGTATTATCACGAAGAAAATGAATAAATAACAGAACAATAATGTCAAATGCAATGAATGCGGTGTTAATGAAAAATTCGAATGCGGTTTCATTCACTTAATGACATTAAATCTAAAAACAAATTAGTAGCGTAACAGAATTTGACTTTTAGAAATTTTAAGTGCTATTTTAATACTTTAAAGAATGTTAAATGTGTTATTAACAAACAAATATAAAATGGTATTTTAAATCATTCAAATAGTTGTAATTGTTTATTACTAGTGACAGAGGATATCCTAATCCACCTACATGTCCAGGGGTGTATAATTAATCAAATGTACATTAATTTTAATAAATACATCTCTGTGATTAAAAATAAACATAAATTCTACTATACTATAAAAGCTTAACATACGAGGAAATTCTATTATATTTAATTAGAAAAAAAAAAAAACCTCACATTTAATAGAATATATTTTTCATTTCATTTGAATGAGATTTTGATGTTCTTCTATAATTAGCACTATCAATAATGTCAGCAATATATATTTTTTTTATAATTTAGTGCAGTTAATAATCGAGAAAATTAATTTCGTAAATTTTAAATATGCGCCCATGCTTTGCCAACCAATTAGAGGTACTTTTTACAATATTGTTAATTGTAAACAAATGCTGATACTGATTATTTTCTTCGTAATTTGTAAAATAGCCTTGTACCCACCTCAATACTTTATTTGAAATGAAACGCAGTGTATAAAGCAATATTTCGGACGTATTTCTAAATTTGTTTGTAATCCAATCACAACGACCAACGACCGAAGTTTATATTTTTACAGTAAGCAATACGGTTTTTGAAGTTTGGGACAGCATTTTGCATGACTGAAAGGCTTACGTTTTGAATTTCCCCGATTATATTATTGTTGAAATCGTATCTTCATCAATATTTTCTGGTCGGTTAACATTTTATTTTAAATAGCCTCATAAAAAGTAATCTGTGGGGGTTAAATCGGTAGACCGCGGTGGTCATTCAATGTAATACAGGCAGTTCTGTTTGTTAACTGTAGGTTCAAATTAAATGTTGATTCATTATAAGAAACAATTTTGTATAGAAATAAAATGGGCATTTTATGGAAATTTTTCTTAATATATATTAGGATATTTAAAGTTTTTTCCTTATCAATTCATTAATTCTTACTTAGTTTCGGAATATTTTTACATGTTTAGTTTCGTGACAAGTGTATTCATTGTTGTATTATATTGTATAGTATAGTATTATATTGTTATTATAAAATTTAATATACCTCATTTTGTGTTTTTGGTTCATTATACCATTCAAACATAATTATAATACCTATTTCCTGCGTTTTGAATTTTTTTTATAATTGATTTATTAATACAGCTAGAAAATAATACTGATAGTCCGTTATTAGTGATACTCTGTTATTAATGCACCAAATAAAAAAATAGTCTTGTATTGTTATTGTATAGTTTATTTCATTGCTATTTGTCAAATAAAAAATCTCAAAACATACCGTGGCCTTTTTTTATGGCTAGGCTCAGGTAGACTGTTCCGTTTATCGGCAAGATAGAGTGTTTTTAATTTGGCAAATAGCGATGAAATGAATAGTATATTGATGAATACGAGTACATAATTATTTTAAAATTATTTTCAAATGGCGTAAAATTACTTTCAAATGAGACAAATTAAAAGGCGTACCTCTTTCGATTTAAAATGTTCACGGAATTAGTTCTAATTCAGAGGGGGTTAAAGTGAGTGAGAGTGATATTTGATGCCAAGAATTGTTAATTTAAAAATAAAAATCAAAATATTTTAGGAATCTCCTTACAAATTAAAAATAACGAATAATATGATTGCGTATTTATATATTATAAAATGCGGTATTATCAATTGTTACATTATCTTCAAAAATTTATTGATATAATTTTCAATTGCACGATATCCCTTTTGTATTAAATGTGCATTTAGTGCAAGAACTACATTTTTAAATAACAATCTACCCCAAAAAATTACATTTTTTATGGCAGGTTATTATTCTTCCAGGTACATACAAAAATCATAGAAAAGTATAACAATTTTTGTATACTAATGTACATGTTCTTGTATTTATCAATAATCAGGTGAAAGAGGTACATTCTATAGTATATCGAGTTTGAATTTAGCTATGAGGATAATCAGCATAAATACATAGTATTAGAAGAATCTGTTAATTTTCTTTAACACCGTAGGGTATATATAATTATCTTTAAAAAATAATATTACTTAACTACAAATCATTTGTGTTCAAGTCCTCACAAATACAACATATTTACTATTATATTTCCATTAACCACAATCGTTATTTGAATGCATCTCTATATGCATATTTAGATAGCAATGGTACCTTCGGTAGCAGGCTAATATAATAAATACGTATTGGAATTTAACTAGTTAAATTAAATATATTTGGTTTACTTAAAATATACTTACGACAACTTCCATCATCGTCTGCAATTACTAGTACAAGAAAAGATGAAAGTAGGAAAACCAAGAAGTGCGACGTCAGACCCATAGCTAATCACACTGAACTGTGAACTAACTAATCTGGTGCATCGTTGAGAATAAGAGATTTTTTGATAATTTATAACGTGTCCTTATTTGGATATTATCTTTCTTTCGATTATATCGAGACATCCCATGATTTTGAATATTTTTTTTTATCTAGCTACTTCATTTATCTAAAATTCAATATGTTATTAATCAGTATTAAGTACTGAAACACATTATAATGTCAATACTGGCGAATACTAATTCCGTCACGGAAATTGTCGATTTGAGATAAAGCTTAATATTGAGTATATTTTATATATTTCAGGGAAATGGATATTTTTTAAATTCTAGGAAGAAATTAGAAGAGCTTCACAAGGACTTAAGTGAAATAAGCAACAAATATATGTGTCAGCAGGAAATATACAATGCAACATATTTAAGTCGAAAGATAATGCAAGATAAAGGCCATATTTAAATCGAAATTGGTCCTTAAAAACCATAGTATTCCAATAGTAATAGTAGAAAAAATTTTGTTTCTAAGTAAAAAATATAATAGAGAAAATAGGCATCCTATCATTAGTGGTGAGGCTTCGGAATTGGATTCTACAAGGCGTTCTGAAATATTTTCCTCATTTGTTTTTTGAATATTTGAGAAAATGGTAATGATATATGTGCGAGCGCGTGTGTTTGTTAAGGCTCCTCTACACGTTGGCTAATGCTTATTGGCCAGCATGTAGAGGCGACTATTTATCGTATTGGCGGCGTTGGCAGAGCTGGTCGAAGCGTTGGGGATCGTTCCGTCGCGCGTCGTGGTGTCGGTTTTTCAAGACACATCAAAGGGCGTTGGCTTGGCGCTGGCGGACGTAGGTAGTCACGTCCACACGTTGGCGGCACTGGCCTAGTATGTGAACAGCTGCCGCAGGGATAGTAGGGAGATATTTTAATTATTTAATAAATAAACTATTATTTAATTACTACTAATACTATTAAATATTAAAAATGAAGGTAGTATTTAATGAATAAACTGCAGCAGCTGCTACTGACATGACGTCCATGTTGTTGTTCATATTGGCCTGCGTCGAAACAAACTGAACGTTCTTCTAACGTGTGGACAGATATTCCAATTTCCTTGCCAGCGTGTTGGCCAACGCATTGGCCAACGTGTAGAGGAGCCATTAGAAATTAGGTTGCAATAGATCTTTTCACCGGTGAACCAAGTGCCATGTGTGTCAGAAGCTTTTACTAAAACCACCGATCACTCATAATAGTTCGTCGCCTTATCGAGCGCACTACTTTCTTTACGATATCAATGAAATCCCTTCAGTAAAATTAATCAAACCAAATCGCTACATTTGAAAGAGAATGCACCACCATTAATATAAAATCAACAGGTCGCCCCTAAAGAGCAGGAAGTATCGAAAACGTCGAGCGTATTATTGCAGCAATGACAAGTTCGCCTCGTCGTTCTGTATGAAAACTTGCAGTCGCAGTGACGGCGACAGGGGTGGGGGCCTGGGTGGGCACGTGCCCACTCAGTCAGTAACAGTGCCCCCTCAAGTGCCCACCCAAAAAATTTACTATCTACAAAATTATAATATGAAACAAAGTATAAATATGAAATTTTGACTACTACGATTTCAAAATTTAAAAACGAACAAAGTGTTAAAATCAACAATATTTTACAGACATTCGATATGTTGAATAAATTCAGATTGACATTCAATGAGATTATAAATTATGTTCAATATGTATCAGAATTCCTGTATCAAGTGGGACATGAAAGGACCTTTTCACGTCTGAAAAGGTTAAAAAACTATTAAAAATTAAAATTAAACACGAGAGATTAAGTAATTTGGCTGTACTAAATATAGAGAAAAAAAAAACTAGCTAAAAGCTTGGATTCTTGAACGCGATTGTTGAGAAATTTGCAACAAAGCCGAAATAATTTTATTAATATTTTGATTTTATTACCTAATGTACTACTAATTAATGTAGTACTAATCTTTTGTAAATTGTGTTTATGTTAATATGTTTATATCTTTGTATTAATTGTATTGATAATTAATGAACCCTCCCCCCCCTCGCGACACACATCCCAAATAAGTGCCCAACCTAAAAATTTTGTACCAGTTTGTGCCCACCTATTTTGGAAATCCTGGCGCCGTTACTGTGCAGCCGTCTTAAATCTTTTGAAAACCACCGTCCATACGACATTTTGGCAAAGGAGTTGAATTTTCGTCCTTACAAGAATCAACTGCTGCAAGCTTTGAAGGTTATCCAGTTCGATCCGCTTTTGGGCAATAATTATTAGCAAATTTAGAAAATTTCGATAGTATGCTATTCACCGATGAATTATTTTTCGATTTACCTATATGGATATGTGTATAAAGCAATGCTGCCATTATTAGTCTATATAAAACCCTCGAGAGAAGCACCAAAATCTCATACATTAAAGTTATTCGTTAACACCATTTTCATTACATTTGATATTATTGTCCCTTTCTGTTATTTATTCATATTTTCCCCGATAATATCACTTTAGTTTGATAAACATTAGTTGTAATTATTTAATTATAATATCATCTAGGTACTATGATTTAAGTCTTCGAAAAAATAAAAGTAATAATATGTAGTTTCACTGGGTTAATTTTGTCGAGGAGTTTATAAATATAAAAAGTATCCAATACCTTACACCGAATTAATATCTATAAATTTATATACCCTACTAATATTCTGTATAAAGAGTAATAAACTCTAAGCTCTACATGTTTTATTATGCTGCAAACATATCTAATACAAATGTCGATAATATTGATGGGAAAAGCGCTGTTTAATCTTGTTCCAGCGCCTGGAAAGCAATCTGAAATCAAGGTTCGTCAACTTACATAGGTTACCCAATAAGCAAGCTTGTAGGCGAGGGGAATGTGACGAGTGGGATGCTCTGTGACGTAGTTCAGATTCCCAGAAGTTCAAAGCGTTGTGTCGTACATATTTATTATTCTAGTGATAAATGCAAAGAATTGGACAAAATATAGGTTGAGAATAATTCATGTGAAATATATGTTCTTAGTAAGTATGTTTTCTGTTTCATTTTAATGGATGAGCTAGGTAGCTAGATAGTACATGCGTTTAATAATTTTATAGATTCCATTACACTTATTCAGATGTATATTACAGAATCTTGCAGAGTCAGCGATATACAGTAGCAGTTTGCAATAACAACTTCTTCGAGAGTAAAAAAAATAATTTAAACATTTCATTTTATTCAATGCCAAAAAATGAAAATACTCGAAAGCAATGGATAATTGCCTGTCATGGAAACGATACATGGAATCCTGCCACTAACATAGTCTGTTCAATTCATTTCCGAGAAGAAGATTTTGAAAGAAATTTAAAAGCTGAATTACTTAATGTATAGATAAACCTTTTTATGAAAATCCTATAACAAAAGAAGCCATCTATTTCTTTGCTGATGCTCTTCACCTTTTAAAACTCGTCCGTAACTGGCTGTTAGATACTGGATTTGTTTTAGAAGATGGTACAGTTGTAAATAGCATCCCGCTGCAAGAATTAGTAAAAAATACAGACAGTGAAATCAGTTCTTGTCACAAGTTGACATAAAATCATATAATGACAAAATGTTGACAGTGACGGTGGTAGTACATCATCCTCCGATATGGAATCAATAGCACCAACACCGCAACAAATAGTTGAGAATGATGGGTTGATTTATTGCAGGTTATATTGCAAAGAAAATTAAGGAAAAGTATTCCAATTTGGGAGACTATACTTATAAATTAGTAAATATACATAGTTATGCTATACCACCTTGGTTTCAACATTTGTCATTTGGAGGTTTAACTGAACCAGCACTTCAGTTCCAGGAATTTGGTTTACTTGTTCCAGGAATGGCTGGAACAAGTAAACCACATAGAACGAAGATTTTTAAGGTTTCATGGCCAAATGGACATTAAAAAGGGAAAACAAGTTAATAAAAGGACTAAAAATTTTATTATTAAAACATTTCCTGAAATTCCCTTAGATTTAGTTTCTCATCATCATCATTAGGTCATCAGTCCTAAGACTGGTTGGACGCTAACCTCCAGCTTCTCCTATCTTGTGCTAACCTACGCATTTCGCTAATTGTGCTACAACCTACATCCCTTACTATTTGCGAGCAGTAGTCTAATCTAGGCCTACCTCTGCCTTTCTTCACTCCTATTTCTGCCTCCAAAATATCGCGGACTATTCCCCCATGTCTCAGCAAGTGGCCTACCATTCTATCTCTTCTCTTCTTTAAGTTTTTCCACATACTCCTTTTCTCGCCGACTTTCTCCAATACTTCTTCGTTTCTAACCCTATCAGTCCATGGTATTTTCATCATTCTTCGGTAACACCACATCTCAAAAGCTTCTAATTTCTTCCTACTTGCTTCCCCTACCGTCCAGGTTTCGCAGCCGTAAAGTGCCGTGCTCCATACATATGTTTTCAAAAATCTCTTCCTTGTTTCTAAGTTTATTACCCCCGAGCATAAAAGTGCTTTCTTTTTGTTAAAGGCTACTCGACCCTGTGCTATTCTTTGTTTTATGTCTTTATCGCTTCTTCCATCCCAATTTATTTTACTTCCTAAATAAGTGAAGTCTTTAACTTCCTCCAATCTTTCATTATTAATTTGTACTTTCGTTTTTGCTCTGCTCTCGCGACCTCTGCACACTAACACTTTAGTTTTGTTTTTATTCACCCTCATTCCGTATTCCTCTGTCAACACTGCCTCCATTTCGTTCAATGCTGATTCTAGTTCCTCCTTACTAGATGCTAATACTGCTATATCATCCGCGAATCTCAGCATTTTTAGTTTCTGTCCCTGTACTTTAATCCCGAAATCTACTCTATCTTTTACCACATTAATCGCCTCTTCGATGTACAGATTAAAAATTAGTGGTGATAGCGTACATCCTTGTCTTACTCCTTTCCTAATACCTACTTCCCTTTTTTCCCCTTCTACTTCTATAACAGTAGTTTGCTCTATGTATAGATTGTGTACTACTCTCCTATCACTATACTTCATTCCCGCGCTCTTTAGTATCTCGAACATTTTTTCCCATCTTACGTTATCAAAAGCTTTTTCTAAATCTACAAATCCTATATAAGCATTCTTTCTGCCTTTACTAAATTAAGAATACTTTTCAGAATAAAATATTTAAATTTAAAAAGAGCAGAAGCTACTGGAAGAAAAAATAATTTATATAGAAAGTATGTGAAAATTTTAAAATGTAAAATGTATGTAAAAATTGTATGTATTGTAAATCTAAGATGTAAAAATTGTATGTCATAATTCTTGTATTGTAATATAAATAAAAGATAATTCTGTTGCTATATTGGATATTTAATATTTCTACCATATATATGTATGAAATAAATTATAGCAGCAATTGAGTGTAATTTCTTGCTAGTTTTTTGTTATTATATATCACTGTTAAAATTTGTCTTCTACTTATTAATGTATTATGTCACTATAATTTCAAATTCCCGCCTAGGCTAGGAAACTGGCATACGTCACGGACCAAATCCATTATGATTGGTTGGGAATTTATTAGGCAACCTATGTAAGAGTTTATGGACCTTGATCTGAAATGGCATGGAAGATGCTACCTAGTTTACAACAGCCACACGTATGAAGTATTATTGGGTATCGGGGGTGAGGTTGTTAATAACCATCTAGACACGTTATTTATTGGGCTGATCTAGCACTTATTGGGTAAAGTTGAAACTTGGAGAACCATCTATAATTATCTGTGATATGGGGCATCTGTTTTTACTAAATGGCCCCAGTTGTCATCTGAATAGGGTCCTTGTTGGGAATAACGCATTATAATTGAGGGTGCGTGGTGACTGAAAGCGAAGAAGACTCATAAAACGACAGTCACTTAAAGAATATTTGTAAGTATTTATTTAGAATTATTTATATATTTAGATAATTACATTTAAATATTTGATTTAATATCAAGATTTGGATTAGCTCTCTTAACGAGAGCTAAAAAGCAGTGTACCAGGTGACAATTAATTCGATTTAAAAGGCATTTAAGGCATTTTATTTTTAAATTTAATAAACAGATTAGAAAATATAAATTTAGGTTTGAAGATGTAGCTTCTTAAGGGCTCATAATTTCCATGAAAAAGTAATTGAATATACCTTTTAGTTTGTCGGAAGTAGTCCATCTAAGCTTCTAGGAAGAATTTTAAATAGAACACTATATATATATATATATATATATATATATATATATATATATATATATATATATATATATATATATGTAAACAGTTGGATGGGGCTTAAAACTTACCCTTCAATGATACATCAAGAATTTCTCCCTTTTTCATAATGGCGGTATTACGAAAAAGCCCTTTTTCCTTTAAAGTAGTGCCAATCTGACGATATAGATGAAACTGTTATCTTGATATCTATAAAAAATACCTAACACGACACTTCTTCTTCTTCTTCTTATTATAGTGCATCTCCTATCGGAGGTATGCCATCATGATAGCTATCTGGATTCTGTTGACGCAGCTTGGAATCTATCGTTATTGGACTATTGTTAAGACCAAATTAGCCCCTTACATTTTTGAGCCAGAGCATACGTCGTCTACCAATATTCCTCTTTCCCCTAATCTTTCCTTGAACTACCGATTGCGTGAACTAATAATAACTTATGAGTATAACTAATAACTTATGAGTATTGCTTGAACTACTAATGAACTTCAATACCAGTGTGTATTTGGAGCCTCTCATTATGTGGCCTAGTTATTGAAGCTTTTTATTGTTAATTATCGATAATAATTACTATATTTTGACTGTCGTGATAACAAATGGTGGAGTAAATTTACTTTCAAGTTATACCTGTATAATCTAACAAAATTTGGATAGTTTGGAGGTTGTCGAAACCAACCATCAAGATCAATTCAATTAACAATTTATTGATGAAAATCCGACTAGTTATTGATTGATACAAGTCCAATATAGATTGAAGCAGGAATGTATTTTTAAAGGTAAAATATTCCTTCAATTTAGTCTTCTTTATTCAATAGTTACGGAAAGTAAACAGCCTACAATAATACAAAGCTAATCGTCAGTTAGAGTCTGGACAGCAAGCAATAAGGCGTCACTATAGCCGGCCGTGTTATTCGCGTATACTCGTAAATAGTACAGGGAATCGGCGTCCAGGCCAGTCAATCTGACAACGAAGGTATCCCGACTTTCTTGCTCCCGTATATGGAAGGTGCTGTTGAAATACGGGCTGGCATTGATGATGACAGAATTCAGAGTGCACCTGTTTTGTTCCAAACTTTGAAGGCCCAACGTGAGGTAGGCGCCTCTGCTTCCTAAAGTGAGACCCTTCAGCGTCGGAATGGTCGTAGCTGAAACAAATATAATAAGTATTTCAAGTGTCATTTAATATGTCGAAATCAGATACTAATAAATGTTTTATTATTATTTCTTCTTAGGAATCATCGGGCCAATATAATGTACGGTTCTATAACATAGGACCGCGACGCTGCTTCACTTGGGTGTTGTGCCAGCCATATATATGGTAACATATTGGTATGTACATACATACCAATATGTTAAGATCGCTATTGGGTGCAA
The DNA here is from genome assembly GCA_037954035.1 of Rosalia funebris. NCBI lineage: Eukaryota > Metazoa > Arthropoda > Insecta > Coleoptera > Cerambycidae > Rosalia > Rosalia funebris. The sequence goes on from JAZFAV010000015.1 coordinate 43,443,163, forward strand.
CCATAATTCTATACGTTCATATATGGAAAAACGGGACTCACAGACAAGGAAAGCATAATACTGTTGTGGCTGTTCTAGAATCTGTATTTCTTCCATTAGTTCATTTTAAATTTAGGGTCAATAGTATTACAATTCGTAAATATTTTAGGGCGATGATAATTGTCCTCACATTTAGAATTTAACAGTTTTTTATTTAGTAATAATGCTTTTTTATACACTGGTGCTAAATAAATGAAGTTACTTAGACTCAATATTTTTGTTTCGAGGTTTTGTTTCAATTCGCTCATTTACAATATGGGAAACAACTGAGAAGAATCAATGCCATAAAGATGTTAACCACTGATTTTTAACTTAACTGCGTTACCCAATCAAGTTAAAGGCGAAACATATTCGAACAGATAATTTCAGTATTTCAGATAATCAAAGTATTTGTTGATAATAATCATATGTGTTTAGTTTAAACATACAGAAATCGATCACCTTCCTGTAAAACCGAAGACCACAGAAGGTTATATGTAAAGATGAGGATTATGATGCACCTATCTACATTGTCTACAGTGTTGACTACAATAATATTTTGTAGCAAACAATGAAATCAGTGGTATTTAACTAGTGATTTGAACAGTTCTTGTGAAATTTCATACTTAGTCCCTACTTCTTCGGTAGTAAGATTGTGAAGTCGTCACTTTAGTGATTAACAGATCCAAATGTTCCAATTTCACCGTTACTAGTTTCGAATAAAGAAATACCTTATTTTTACATAATCACCTGTAATGCGTCTTGATATTCTGCGTCAAATTACTTCCTAAACTTGGATTGGTTGGATTAAATTGTAAAACTCAGATGTTATCATAAAAGACTGAAATATATCAGACGCCCCTTTTCTTAAAACATGGAATCTTCCATGCTATTCCGATTGCGGCAGGCATAATTTCAAATTTATGGAAGGCCTCAAACAACTGTAGAACGTTTTAAATATTATTAAACAAGTATTTAAAGTAACAGAACGAAGCAGAGAGGCACATTTGCGAAAATGTGTTTGCATCGTATTAACAAGGAAAGTATTAGTGTAATACATAATAGTAGATTACATTATATTAATGTAGTCAATTAGATAATTCTAATACTCTTAAGAAATATAGAAGTGAAAACTTACTGGTGCGAGTAACTACATGTCTCAGTAGTGTCGCTGGACCCTCCCCTACAAGAGTTAACAGCGCCCTCACTGTAAAAATGTACGAACCACAAGGCGTCAGGCCGCTTATTGTTATTGATGGCGACGTGGTGTGCATATCAAAATATAAGTCGGTATCTTCGTTGTATATAACTGTTCGGTAATGATGCGCGCATTGGGTAAATTCTTCTGACAGCGACCACTCTAATTTAACGTTTGTTCCCTGCGGAGTTAACCGTACAGATTGTAGGGCAAGATCTGCGTCTGAAAAAAAAAAATAAAAAGAGCAATTAAATATCTCTATGATGAATAAGAAAGTTACTGCGAGTACTATGTTTACCAGAAGGATCCTTAGCATCGACTCTCCTCCAAAACTACAGTTGGAGGGAGCATACTGCTCAAAATTTCGTGGTGGCCTACATTGTTAGACGGCAAATTAGACCAAATATACAGGGTCGAGTCAAAATACACCAGAGACACCAAACTGATGTCTGTCTAGAGTAACAAACACAAGTTGACAACAAGGTATAATGGTTTAAAGGTAATGGTTATAAGTGTGGTATACAAGGGTCATTACCAATCAATTAACAATTTCAACAGAGAAGATGAATATATCTAACAACACTAGGAAATTGTTTCTTGAGCGTTCAAAACACAACCTGGAAGAAGCTTCTACATACATGCATATTTGAGGATAAACAACACTAAGTATAAAACAGGATGATTTATGAAAATCTCTCATCGCGATCCCTTACGTTCTTCATGTTACACACGTTGTCTTTTGTGGTGTCTAAAAATTTGTTTTTAAAAGGTAACGTGAAGAAGAAACATAAACACATACGCGTGCGTTCATACATAAAACCTTAGCACTCAATATTTATAGTAATGGAGGAACTTACCAGATGGTGGAGCAGTTACAGCGACCGTAGCCGTAAGGGGACCAGTTAAATTGCCTGCCGACACTTGAGCGACTTCGAAATAGTATGTCAAGCACGGGGTAAGATGACCAACAACTAGTATTCTTTCTGTTACTATATACGACCGTTCTTCATTTGAGCTTGGTGTAATGACAAAAACTAGATAATGTTTGATTTCGCAGTGTTCGACTATAGGCGGATCCCATGTGAGGTGGCTGGTTTCATTGAGCTGTAGATTTCTCACGGGGCCTGGATCTAAAATAATAATAAAAATATATAATTGTTTTTATACAATTGTATGCAATAATATAATTCACTGGACAAAATTAACGTATCAGTGAAACTTTATATTATTATTTTTATGTTTTCGAAGATATAAATCATGATTCGTGATATTACAATTAAATGATTTCAACTAATGTTTAATAAATTAGAATAGTATTATCAGAGAAAATAGCGTGAGTAAATAACAGAAAAAAACAATAATGCCAAATGTAATGAAAGCGGTGTTAATAAAAAACTTTAGAAAACAAATTGGAAATTAAATTAAGTCGTTCTCTAGCTCTTATTACTGCTTCAATTCATCTAGGCACGCTATTGATCAAGTGTTGAATGGTTCCCCGAGGAGTATTCTCCAATTGGACAAGAACGACATGTTCGAGTTTTCCAAGAGTTACAGGGACAGATATGTAGCACCTAAATGATTGCTTTAGTGCATCCCATAGTTAGTCCAGGCAACGAAGGGAAAATAGCGGAAATAATTCATGTAGAAACCAATTTCTACACAGTTGTAGAGGAAGGTGTCCTTAACAACATACTAAAAGTACTGATGGATGGGAGTGAAGCCAAGGGGAGGGGGAGGGGGGGTTGTAAAGGTCCCTTTTTTAAGTTCTTTGTTAATAACTCGAAAACTACTGCCTATAGCGAAAATATGCTTATATACTAAATTAATCTATATAAAATTCTATACAAAAAAGGTTCTATACAGTTCTTCGCTATGATCAATAATTAAGGAGATATGGAGGGGGAAACATTGAAATTAAAAAAAAAAAAATTTCAAGTTTTTATTGTTAAAAATGAAATTTTTATTGTTAAAACTGAAATAATTCACTAATGATAAATAATGACAATAATAATAAATGAAATAAAGAAATTTATGTCCAAGGATGTATCTGGAACATAAATTTTAGTCAAAATATGAATTTTCATCATCGATGCTGTTTTCGATGGGGGCTCCATTCGTACATGAGCCGAGGCACACGCCGCAGGCATCAGAACAGACAATCCCTGCTTTGCGGCAACCGCAGCGCGCCCCATACCTAGTCATACATCGGTAAAAGATCATATTTAAAACGGAGTCGAGTGCCACAGGGTCGTTCGTGGTACCTGGGTTGAGGATCCCATCCTCTCCCCTGACCCAACCCAATTGGGTAGGTGGTAGGGGGTTGCCAAGCCACTGCTGTATCTGTAAGAAAGTAATCAGATCAACGTAAGTATTGAGCACAAATTGATATTTGTAATTTAAGGAAACCAGTATTTAACAACTATATGTAAATGGATTTACCTGTAGATACACTCTGAGCGAGTGTTGCTTTGAAGCTCCTCTGGTCGGAGGAAGAGTGACCAAGTCTGATTTGGGCTTCGTTGACGCTTTCAGAAATGCCATACCGATGTTTCAGAGTACCGATGTTTGTTCAGGTTGTCTTGATGTACAGGCGCTTGATATACAGCCAGAAAAAGCTTCTCGTCAGCCTGTTCGATATCCTCAGTTGATGTTGAGGTATCTGTGAGTATTGCTGAGGTGTCATGGGTGAGGCCTGAATTTGCTGTGAAGAGCTTAGAAGTTATCACTTTACTCCTTCCATGTATCGCCGAGGTGATGTCGCATCCGGAGAAGCTATGGAGAAGGAAGATCGTCTTGGAAAATGGAAGCTCTTAAAGTTGTCGCACCGAAAACAATTTTGTCTCCACCTTCCCACGGCCTGGCTTCATGAAGTACATGTTGATAGATGGTGGTGCCAATACAATGAGGAAAACTATCAGTCCACATCCTCTCCAACTATTGCTACAGTTGGATGTACAGCAGCTTTATCCAACCCGCGCCTTACAATAGTGCCATCGGCATCCCCTGTAGCATAGAAACAGTTGTTTCAATACCTGCTGCTGTCATTTTATCGGTGAGCAAGTGGATCAGTCTTGTTTTGTTCCTTTTATTAGCAAGAAAATGCTCCTGTTGAACTGTGAGGGTCGTGCTTCCATTAAAGTTTATATCAATCGAAGTTTTTGTGAGCCCTCCTCGCTTCTGTTCTGCTCGTTTTGTGCTGTTGACATCACTGTAACTATCAAAAACCACCGGGCAATTTTCACCGAAATGTTTCTGTACATAGGCAATGTACTGATGGCAAATTGAAGAAATGCAGGTAGAGAAGGATGCTCTTTCCACTTCATGCGGTAGAGAAGGAAACCACCGTCTACCACATTGGTGCTTTGGGTGAGATCGAGAGTTGCGTTGTCCTCTAGTGGCAAAACATCGTAGAAAGAAGACTTATTTCCTTTCACATTCTGCCCTCGTTGAAGAGAGCCATGGGGAATGGAGTTAATTCATATGTCAAAAGCTCTGCTACATCTTCGGGTCTCTTTTCTGCTACGAGAGTTCTTTGAAAAATTGTCAAAGGGTTAACAGTAACTGTCTCACCATTGATTTTAATGGTACTGCTCATACTGGCTAGTGATAAAACTACATTCTTCTTAGATGTGTCACCAAATGTCACCAAATTTGCTGCATATGAAACTGCATGGTTTTGCTTCCAATATTCAGGGCTTGGTGGTAGTTTACTTTGGAGTTTCTCAGAATGTCCATTGACATGCGACATGAGGGAATCAACTTTGGAAAAGGGGGATGGTCTTTGAATCATTCCTGAATCTTAGCTCGATTTCGTAAATCTCTCTTTTGCCGCGATACACGTAAATCAACGTGCTGCTCTCCACTTACAAAAACCACTCCAGCGAACTCCTCCAATGACACAATTCAAGACAAGCGTTGTCCTATGGGGGGGGGGTAATGAGGGTAATTATCCCCCCGCCCCCAGAACGGACACAAAAGGCGGTATATGCAGTAAAGTCGTTAATACGCTGTCTGAGCATAGTTCCTTTATCATTAGAACTTGATTTTTAATAATAAAAACCGATTTTTTAAAAGCTGCCATTTCCCCCCCCCTCCATATCTCCTTAATTATTAATCTTAGCGAAAAAGTTTATAGAATCTTTTTTAAGTTTAACATAATAAACATAAATTCTACTGTTCTATGAAAGAATAACATAAATTCTACTATATTTAATTAGAAAAAAATACCTCACGCGAAAAAAAAAAAATAACAGACTTATGCCAGGGAAACACGATGACCATTCAGTAGAATATATTTTTCATCTAATTTTAAAGGAATTTTGATATTCCATAATAAAATATAGCAGTAATGTTAGCAATATATAGTTTTTTAAATTTAATACAGTTAATAATCGAGAAAATTAATTTCGAAAAAATAATATATGTGTTAATGCCTTGCCAACTAAATAGAGGTACTTTTTATAATATTGTTAATTGTGAACAAATGCTGATACTGATAAAGATAATATAATTATCTTTAAGAAATAATGCAACTTAACTGTAAATCTCTTGTCTTCAAATTTTCACAAATACAACACATTTATTATCATATTCCCATTAATCTCAATCGATACTTAAATGCATCTATATATGCATATTTAGATAGAAGTGATACCTTCGGCAGCAGAATAATATAATATGAAATATGTCGTATATGTAGTATAACTAGTTAAATTTAATATAATTGATTTACTTAAAATATACTTACGACAATCTTCATCATCGTCTGCACTTACTAGTACAAGAAGAGATAAAAATAGGAAAACCAAGAAGTGCGACATCAGACTCATAACAATCACACTGAACTGTGAACTAAACTATGGCCCATGGTTGAGAATAAGATATTTTTTGATAATTTATAACGTATCGTTATTTGGATATTATCTTTATTTCAATTATATCGAGACACTTCACGATTTTGAATAATTCTTTATCTAACTGCTTCATTTATCTAAAACTCAATATGTTATTAATCAGTATTAAGCCCTGAAATACATTATAATGTCAATACTGGCGAATATTAGTTTCATCAATTATATTATCGATTTCAGATAAGGCTTATAATATTCAATATATTTTGTATATTCCAGGGAAATTTTGTATTTTTACAATTTCTGAAAGAAATAGGGTAGATTAACATGGGCTTAAGTAAAATAAGCAATAAATATGTATGCCACCAGGAAAATAAATATGCAATGCAAGGTATTTGACTTTTTTTGTATTTAAAAGCAAATTAAATGAAATATAAATATAAATATAACCTGCATAAATTGAAAATTGAGTCGAAGTTCCCTTTTGCTACATTTTCCGACGATTTAATTTCGAATTCAAAATAATTTTTAAATTCTTTGTTTTTAAAAATATTTTAATTTATTATTTCTTACCCATCCCTTATTATATGATATGAACATAGGGGTATTGGGTTTGAGGTTGTTAACGACCAACCAGACACGTGATCTATTGGGTTGAGCTAGCATTTGTTGGGTTATTTTGAAATTTGGAGGACCATCTACAATTATGTCGAATAGGTACGGGGTATTCGTTTTCATCATTTCATTCCAATTGCCACCTGAATAGTCCTTGTTGAGAGTAACCCTTCACTTTCTAATTGAATGTGCGTGGTAACTGAAAACGAAGAAGAATCATAAAAAGGCAGCCACTGAAAGAATATTTGTGGGTATTTATTTTAATTATTTGTATATTTAGATATTTATATTTAAGTAGTCGATTTAATATCAAGATTTCGTTTCGCTCTCTTAACGAGAGTTAAGAAAACACTATATCAGGTGACAAAGAATTAATTTTAAAAGGCCCCATGTAATAATCTTTAAGATTAGAGATTACAAATTTAGGTTTGAAGGTCATTTCAGTTTCAAATCAAACAGTTTGGAGCTCATTAAGGTACATATTTTTCATGAAAAGGTAATTAAATATAACTTTCAGTTTCTCGGAAGTAGCCCATCTAAAATTCTAGGAAGAATCTTAGATGGAACACTGTATATATTTTTAAACGGTTGGACGGAGCTTGAAACTTACCCTACAATGATATGACAAAAGCTGCTATTTTCTTTTTCATAATGGCGGCGTCGGATTTTTCCTTTTTTGCAAATTTAAAGTAGCGCCAATCTGATACAGTTGAAACTGTTATCTTCTTATCTACTAAAAAATAGCTAACACAATACTTCTTCTTGTAGTGCATCTCTGATCGGAGGTAGGCTATTAGCACAGCTATCTGGACTTTATTGACCGCAGCTTCGAATTGTTGGCTGTTGTTAAAACCCAACCAACCTCTTAGATTCTTCAACCAGGATACACGGCGTCTACCAATATTCCTCTTTCCTTTAATCTTTCCTTGAACTACCTATTGTAAAAATGTATATTTGGAGCCTCTCATCATGTGGCATAGGTATTGAAGATTTTCTTGTTAATTATAGATTATAATCACTATATTTTGTCTGTTGTGATAACAAATGATGGAGTTAATATTTTACCTTAAAGTTATATCTGTATGATCTAACAAAATTCAAATAGTCTGGATTTGGTCGAAACCGATCAACAAGATGAATTCAACTAACAAATTTTTGATGAAAATTCGACTAGTTATTGATTGATACAAGTCCAGTATAGATTATAGCAAGAATGTATTTTTAAAGATAAAACATTCCTTCAATTTAGTCTTGATCTAACAACAATTGATCTTTAACCAATTCTTTATTCAATAGTTACGGATAGTTAACAGTCTACAATAACACAAAGCTAATCATCAGTTAGAGTCTGAACAGCGAGCAATAAGGCGTCACTATAGCCGGCCGTGTTGTTCGCGTATATTCGCAAAAAGTACAGAGAATCAGCGTCCAGGCCAGTCAATCCGGCAACGAAGGTATCGCGACTTTCTTGGTCCCGTATATGGAAGGTGCTGTTGAAATACGGGCTAGCATTGATGAGGACAGAATTCAGAGTGCACCTGTTTTGGACCAAGCTTTGCAAGCCTAACGTAAGGTAGGCGCTTCTATTTCCCAAAGTGACATTCTTGAACGTCGGAACGGTCGTAGCTGAAAAAAATATAAGTATTTCTAGCGTCAAATAATGTATCGATATGAGACTAAGAGCTGTTTCGTATGAAGCGTATCATCAGTACTGGTCATCAGGACAGCTGACCAAGTATTATTTGTTTATATGAGCATTTCACATGAAGTGCGTATGACCAATACATATGATCTGGTACGACGGGCACACGCCGAGCCCGTGCGTCGGCGTATTATCAGTGTGCGCACGAGCCATTGTTGTAAGTGAGCGATTTCACATGTTTAATGACGGTCAGTTGCGCACCGACTATACGTTATAAGCAAGGTTGCCGAAAGTCTGTATGATTCGAACATTATTCCATGTCCTTTTTGGTTTCCATCGCATATAATAACCATGAATAATAATTGTAAAATTGACACGGAAAAATGTAAATGTTTTGCAATGAAATTTTATAGTCTTTCTACTGACGTAATTGACATTCTAACTTTATTCGAAAATTTTAAACGATCCTCTAACTTGTGATGTAGTTCGTCAAATGATTTTATTTACATCCGAAAGTAATTAAAAACATTTATTTTCGTCTTCTCTTAAACTTGGGTATAAAGTAACAAAGGCACCCTTTAAATGCCTTGCACATACAATAGGATGAACCCATAAACGCTTCTTTCTATTTTCTCGTCTCCGCTTTATTATAAGCCAAGAGACAACAGCGACTTTTTTGCAACGGCACATTGTATCGTTTATTCAAATTTGTACTGACTACGACCCGTTGCATGTGAAACGAGTACGTCGAAACTATATCATCATCGCTGATGTTCAGCACTGTTTATCATTCATGTGAAACGGCTCTTTAAGGTTTTGAAACTGTTTATAATTAATTTAACTGGAAAATATCGATTGGCACAAGTGACGACCTATGTAATGACTGACCAGCGCTATTTCTTACCTACTTTTACTTAATACGATTCATCATCATGAGGTCATCAGTCCTAAGACTGGTTGGACGCTAACCCCTAGCTTCTCCTATCTTGTGTTAACCTACGCATTTCGCTAATTGTGCTACAACCTACATCCCTTACTATTTGCGAGCAGTAGTCTAATCTAGGCCTACCTCTGCCTTTCTTCACTCCTATTTCTGCCTCCAGAATATCGCGGACTATTCCCCCATGCCTCAGCAAGTGGCCTACCATTCTAAATCTTCCCTTCTTTATGTTTTTCCACATACTTCTTTTCTCGCCGACTTTCTCCAATACTTCTTCGTTTCTAACCCTATCAGTCCATGGTATTTTCATCATTCTTCGGTAACACCACATCTCAAAAGCTTCTAATTTCTTCCTACTTGCTTCCCCTACCGTCCAGGTTTTGCAACCGTATAGTGCCGTGCTCCATACATATGTTTTTAAAAATCTCTTCCTTGTATCTAAGTTTATTACCCCCGAGAATAAAAGTGCTTTCTTTTTGTTAAAAGCTACTCGACCCTGCGCTATTCTTTGTTTTATGTCTTTATCGCTTCTTCCATCCCAATTTATTTTACTTCCTAAATAAGTGAAGTCTTTAACTTCCTCCAATCTTTCATTATTAATTTGTACTTTCGTTTTTCCTCTGCTCTCGCGCCCTCTGCACACTAACACTTTAGTTTAGTTTTTATTCACCCTCATTCCGTATTCCTCTGTCAACACTGTCTCCATTTCGCTCAATGCTGATTCTAATTCCTCCTTACTAGATGCTAATACTGCTATATCATCCGCGAATCTCAGCATTTTTAGTTTCTGTCCCTGTACTTTAATCCCGAAATCCACTTTACCTTTTACCACATTAATCGCTTCTTCGATGTACAGATTAAAAATTAGTGGTGGTAGCGTACATCCTTGTCTTACTCCTTTCCTAATACCTACTTCCCTTCTTTCCCCTTCTACTTCTATAACAGCAGTTTGCTCTTTGTATAGATTGTGTACTACTCTCCTATCTCTATACTTCGTTCCCGCGCTCTTTAATATCTCGAACATTTTTTCCCATCTTACGTTATCAAAAGCTTTTTCTAAATCTACAAATCCTATATAAGCGTTCTTTCCTTTTTCTATTGTTTTCTCTAACATTACTTTTAGCGCTAGAATAGCTTCGCGAGTTCCCCTATTTCGCCTAAACCCGAATTGACCTTCTAGTATTTCCTTCGCTCTATTTTCCATCCTCTTCTGCACTACTCTGGTTAAGATTTTTGACGCATGGGAAGTTAGGCTAATTGTTCTAAAGTTCTCGCATTTGTCGGCTCCTCTCTTTTTCGGTATAGTAACGATAATGTTCCTCTTATAATCCTCCGGCATCTCGCCCGTTTTGTATATGTATTTTACCAGTTCAAACATCCTATTTACTACTTTCTGTCCCGCACATTTCAAAATTTCCGCCTGTATTTTATCTACACCCGGCGCTCTATTGTTCTTTAGCCCCCTTAGTACTATTTCAAATTCCTCTCTCAATATAGGTTTTCCTACATCTTCCCTATCGATGCTAGATTCTTCCTCTAATATCTCTACTGATTCCTGACCCTCGTATAAATTTCCTAAGTACTGCTTCCATCTATCCGCTTTCTTCTCTCTTCCCATCAGTATGTCCCCCGATTGACTCCTAACGTTTCTACTTATTGTTCCTATATCCCTGAAGTTCCTCTTATTTATTTTGTAAGCCTCATTGGTCTTACCTACTTGCAGATTATCTTCTACTTCTTTGCATTTATCCTCTATCCATTGTTCTTTCGCTTTTCTACATTTTCTAATGATTTCCCACTTTATTGCCTTATAAGTTTTCAGTCCTTCCTCGTCTCGTCTGTTTTTGTAGCCTCGTCTCTTTTGCATTAAGTTTAAGATTTCGACTGTTATCCAGGGCTACCTAGATTCCCTTTTCCCGTGTCCTAACACGTCCGTAGTCGCGGAATCTAGACTATTCTTTATACCCTCCCATTCAGTTTCTGCGTTCTTGATTTCGTCATTACTCGCTTTATTTATTAATTGATCTGTTTTCTCCTGGAACTTATCTTTCATATTCTGATCCCTCAATATGTCTACATTTATACGTTTCTTATCCTTCCGGGTTTTCAGATTTTTTAACTTTAATCTAGCTTTCATGACTACCAAGTTGTGGTCGCTGTCTACATCTGCTTCTGGGTAACTCTTACAGTCTTTTACTTGATTTCTAAATCTCTTCCTAACCAGAATGTAGTTTATCTGATACCTGTCTATCCGTCCTGGCATTTTCCAGGTGTACCGCCTCCTAACGTGATTCTTGAACAATGTGTTCGCGACTACCATCTTGTGCTTTTCACAGAATTCTATCAGTCTGCTATCTCTCTCGTCTCTGTTTCCTAATCCATAAGGACCTACAAATTCTCCTTCTTTCCCCTCACCTACGACTGCGTTAAAATCTTCAACTATTATTAAATTTTCATGACCCTTCACAAATCCTATTACCTGCTCTATGTCCGAATTAACGGCTTTTAACTCTTCCTCACTATGACTAGAAGTAGGCATGTATACTTGCACTATTACTGTTTTCACTGGCTTCGAATCTAACCTGACCATCATTACTCTCTCGCTGTATTGTAGGTAGCTATCTACACACTGTTCTGCGTTATTTCGCATAACGATTCCTACTCCCGCGCTTCCATTTACCGATCCTGTGTGTATTACCCTATAGTCACCGCTCCAAAAATCTCCTACTTCCGGCCAGCGCATCTTACTTATACCTACTATATCTAATCCTAACCTATCCATTTATATCTTCAGATTCTCTAGCTTCCCTACCTGTCTCATGCTTCTGACATTCCACGCTCCGACTCGTCGAATTGTTTAATACTACTATTGCACTCGATCACGTCTCCCGGAACAGTCCTCACCCGGAGATCCGAACGGAGGACTATTTTACCTCCGGTGTTTCTTGCCCATGGAGACGCCATCATTATTTGGGATAAGCTTTCTGTTATCTGTTCTGAGGATTATAATGTGGTGGTTTCCTCTTGCCTTCCACATCGCAGTCGTGTGTGTCATAGCACCATACCAACCCCCACGGTTTCTGCCACTATGACTACTGAAAGAGCTGCTGCTCTCCTTCAGGAAGGTTTAATACGATTAAATACGATTAAAATTGTTATTATTAATGTTGTTTAATACGATTAAAATACGTTGTTTAATACAATTAAAATACGTTGTTTAATACGATTTAATACGATTAAAATTATTATTATTAATGTTGAGAAAATTCGTTTGAAAATGGTATTTCAAAAGTACCGGAAATGAACAATAACAATAAAATGCGATATCACTGGTTACTCAGTAGTTTTTATCAACTGTAAGAGATGGCCTTGAAGTAAATACATAACTAGGATAACTTCACTTCCCAGGGCTTAATCTAATCTCGCACATAATCTACCATCGTTGGCAACAGCTATACTTATCAATGTTTTTAATATGCAGATACAGGTTTGCTTTTTATGTTTATATTTCTGTCTTCTAACGTTTGTATCTTTCTGCATTTTTATATTTCTGATCATTTGTGAAACCTCCTTCAGTTTTTTCCAGTAGCCAACAGTTTTTACAACTACCATACCAACATGTATGATATTTGGCCCAATGCGAACAGCAGCTGGAGAATACAGAATAAGAATCAATTCGGAAGTAGAAAAAGAATTAAAACGAGCGAATTAACACGAATAATTAAGGAGCAAAGACCCCAAGTAAGAATCCCAAAAGACGAAGTATGGGATCGAAAAAATGGCATGATATATGTCGGAAAATAAAGTAAAATATTTGGTATTCATCTTCATCAAGCAAGTTATAACTAGAAAGTTTTATAAGCGACGCTACTTCACTTGGGGTGTTGTGCCAGCTATATACACATACATACCATTATATTAAGATCACTATTGTGCCCAACCGTTCCATACATTCATATAGGGCCAGGGGGAACCACAGACAAGGAAAGCATGATACTGTTGTGGTTGGGTTCCAGAATCGGCATTCCAGAATCTGTATTTCATCCATCAGCTAATTTTCAATTTAGGGTCAATAGTAATACAATTCGTAAATATTTTAGGGCGATGATAATTGTTCTCGTATTTAGAATTTAATAGCAAACTTAGAATTAGTTTGATATTTAATACTAAATTGTATGTAGCCAATTGCAACAAAGTATCAAATACTATTTAATATTAAAAGCTTTTTTCATACAGCACAGTAGTCTAACTAAGTTACTTAGCTTCGATATTTTTGTTCCGAAGTTTTGTTTCGAAACAAAATTCGCTCATTCTCAAAATGGGATACAATTAGTGAGGAGAATTAGTGCCATAAAGATGTTAACCACTGATCTTTAACTTAACTGTGCCACCTAATCAAGTTAAATACGAAACACATTCAAAGAGGTTATTTCAGTATTTGAGATAATCAAAGTATTCGTTGATAATAATCATATGTATTTAGTTTAAACATACAAAAATCGACCACCTTCTTGTAAACCCTGAGACCACGAAGGTTATATGTAAAGAGAAGGATTATGATGCACTTATCTACATTGTCTACAGTATTGTCTATAATAGTATTCTGTAGCAAATAACCAACTCAGCGATATTTAACTAGTAATTTGAACAATTTTTATGATATTTCAACAAAACCCCTTTCGGGACGTTCTACAGACTGATAATTTCATAAGCTCCTACTTCTTCGATAGTAACAGTGTGAAGTCGTTGCCCTTGATTGATCAATAGATCTAGATGTTCCAACTTATCTGTTAGTAGTTTTGAGTCAAGAAATGCCTAACTTACACGCAATCACCTGCCCTCGTATTCAGCTTCAAGTTACTCCCTTAACTTGTTGGATTAAACTACAAAACTCAGGTATTATGTAAAAGGCTGAAATATATCAGACGCTTCTTTTTTCAAAACATGGAATATTTCGAGGTATTCTGACATAATTTCAAATATATCGGAGGTATTAAACAATTCGACGAGTCGGAGCGTGGAATGTCAGAAGCATGAGACAGGCAGGGAAGCTAGAGAATCTGGAGATAGAAATGGATAGGTTAGGATTAGATATAGTAGGTATAAGTGAGATGCGCTGGCCGGAAGTAGGAGATTTTTGGAGCGGTGACTATAGGGTAATACACACAGGATCGGTAAATGGAAACGCGGGAGTAGGGATCGTTATGCGGAAGAACGCAGGACAGTGTGTAGATAGCTACCTACAATACAGCGAGAGAGTAACGATGGTTAGGTTAGATTCGAATCCAGTGAAAACAGTAATAGTGCAAGTATACATGCCTACTTCTAGCCATAGTGAGGAAGAGTTAGAAGCCGTTTATTCGGACATAGAGCAGGTAATAGGATTTGTGAAGGGTCATGAAAATTTAATAATAGTAGGAGATTTTAACGCAGTCGTAGGTGAGGGGAAAGAAAGCGAATTTGTAGGTCCTTATGGATTAGGAAACAGAAACGAGAGAGGTAGCAGACTGATAGAATTCTGTGAGAAGCACAAGATGGTAGTCGCGAACACATTGTTCAAGAATCACGTTAGGAGGCGGTACACATGGAAAATGCCAGGAGGGATAGACAGGTATCAGATAGACTACATTCTGGTTAGGAAGAGATATAGAAATCAAGTAAAAGACTGTAAAAGTTATCCAGGAGCAGATGTAGACAGCGACCACAACTTGGTAGTCATGAAAGCTAGATTCAAGTTAAAAAATCTGAAAACCCGGAAGGATAAGAAACGTATAAATGTAGACATATTGAGGGATCAGAATATGAAAGATAAGTTTCAGGAGAAAACAGATCAATTAATAAATAAAACGAGTAAGGACGAAATCAAGAACGCAGAAACTGAGTGGAAGGGTATCAAGAAAAGTCTAGATTCCGCGGCTACGGACGTTTTAGGACACGATAAAAGGGAAGCTAGAGCAAAGAGGAAGTCCTGGATAACGGACGAAATCTTAAACTTAATGCAAAAGAGACGAGGCTACAAAAACAGACGAGACGAAGAAGGACTGAAAACTTATAAGTCAATAAAGTGGGAAATCATTAGAAAATGTAGAAAAGCGAAAGAACAATGGATAGAGGATAAATGCAAAGAAGTAGAAGATAAGTTGCAAGTAGGTAAGACCGATGAGGCTTACAAAATAATTAAGAGGAACTTCAGGGATATAGGAACAATAAGTAGAAACGTTAGGAGTCAATCGGGGGACATACTGATCGGAAGAGAGGAAAAAGCGGATAGATGGAAGCAGTACTTAGGAAATTTATACCAGGGTCAGGAATTAGGAGATATATTAGAGGAAGTATCTAGCATCGAGAGGGAAGATGTAGGAAAACCTATATTGAGAGAGGAATTTGCAATAGCACTAAGGGGGCTAAAGAATAATAGAGCGCCGGGTGTAGATAAAATACAGGCGGAAATTTTGAAATATGCGGGACAGAAAGTAGTAAATAGGATGTTTGAACTGGTAAAATACATATACGAAACGGGCGAGATGCCGGAGGATTATAATAGGAACAATATCGTTACTATACCGAAAAAGAGAGGAGCCGACAAATGCGAGAACTTTAGAACGATTAGCCTAACTTCCCATGCGTCAAAAATCTTAACCAGAATAGTGCAGAAGAGGATGGAAAATAGAGTGGAGGAAATACGGAGGAGAAGACCAATTCGGGTTTAGGCGAAATAGGGGAACTCGCGAAGCTATTCTGGCGCTAAGAGTAATGTTAGAGAAAACAATAGAAAAAGGAAAGAACGCTTATATAGGATTTGTAGATTTAGAAAAAGCGTTTGATAACGTAAGATGGGAAAAAATGTTCGAGATACTAAAGAGCGCGGGAATGAAGTATAGAGATAGGAGAGTAGTACACAATCTATACAAAGAGCAAACTGCTGTTATAGAAGTACAAGGGGAAAAAAGGGAAGTAGGTATTAGGAAAGGAGTAAGACAAGGATGTACGCTATCACCACTAATTTTTAATCTGTACATCGAAGAGGCGATTAATGTGGTAAAAGATAGAGTGGATTTCGGGATTAAAGTACAGGGACAGAAACTAAAAATGCTGAGATTCGCGGATGATATAGCAGTATTATCATCTAGTAAGGAGGAATTAGAATCAGCATTGAACGAAATGGAGGCAGTGTTGACAGAGGA
The DNA here is from genome assembly GCA_037954035.1 of Rosalia funebris. Lineage (NCBI taxonomy): Eukaryota > Metazoa > Arthropoda > Insecta > Coleoptera > Cerambycidae > Rosalia > Rosalia funebris. The sequence continues at coordinate 43,459,610 of JAZFAV010000015.1, forward strand.
ATACGGAATGAGGGTGAATAAAAACAAAACTAAAGTGTTAGTGTGCAGAGGGCGCGAGAGCAGAGCAAAAACGAAAGTACAAGTTAATAATGAATGATTGGAGGAAGTTAAAAATTTCACTTATTTAGGAAGTAAAATAAATTGGGATGGAAGAAGCGATAAAGACATAAAACAAAGAATAGCGCAGGGTCGAGTAGCTTTTAACAAAAAGAAAGCACTTTTATGCTCGGGGGTAATAAGGTTAGAAACAAGGAAGAGATTTTTGAAAATGTATGTATGGAGCACGGCGCTATACGGTTGCGAAACTTGGACGGTAGGGGAAGCAAGTACGAAGAAATTAGAAGCTTTTGAGATGTGGTGTTACCGAAGAATGATGAAAATACCATGGATTGATAGGGTTAGAAACGAAGAAATATTGGAGAAAGTCGGCGAGAAAAGAAGTATGTGGAAAAACATAAAGAAGAGAAGAGATAGAATGGTAGGCCACTTGCTGAGACATGGGGAAATAGTCCGCGATATTTTGGCGGCAGAAATAGGAGTGAGGAAATGCAGAGGTAGGCCTAGATTAGACTACTGCTCGCAGATAGTAAGGGATGTAGGTTATAGCACAATTAGCGAAATGCGTAGGTTAGCACAAGATAGGAGAAGCTGGAGGTTAGCATCCAACCAGTCTTAGGACTGATGACCTAATGATGATGATTAAACAATTGTAAGACGTTTTCAATATTGTTGAACAAGGATTTAAAGTAACAAAATGCAGAAGAAAGGTATATTTGCGAAAATGTATTCGCATTGGATTAATAATGAGAGTATTAGTTTAATACATAATAGTAGACTATATTATATTTATCTAGTCAAATACAGAGTTCTAATAGTTTTGAGAAATATAGAAGTCGAAACTTACGTTCGCCAGGAACCACATGTCTCAGCAATGTCACTGGGCCGTCCTCCACAAGACTGAATAGCGCCCTCACTGTAAAGGTGTACGAAACACAAGGCGTCAGCCTACCTATTGATACTGATGGCGTCGTGGTGTATATATCAAAAGATGAGTCGAAATCTTCGTTGTATATAACTGCCCGGTACCAATGCACGCACTGGACAAATTCTTCTTGCATTGACCACTCTATTTTAACGTTTGTTCCCTGCGGAATTAATCGTACGGTTTGCAGGGCAAGATCCGCGTCTGAAACAAAGCCAAAAAGAGCAACTAAGTATCTCTATGATGAATAAGAAATTTATTGTGACTACCATGTCTACCAGAAGGGTTTCTAGCATCGACAGAATCTCCTCCAAAACTACAGTTGGAGGGAGAGTGCTGCCCAAAACTTCGTGGTGACCTACACTATTATAGGGCAAAGTAGACCAAATATACAGCGTCGAGTTAAATAACACCAGAGGGTTACCAAATTGGTATCTGTCTACAGCACCAAGAACAAATTGACAACAAGGTATACTTGTTTAAAGGTAATTGTTATAAGTATGGCATATCAGGGTCATTACCAATCAATCAATAATTTCAACAGAGAAGATGATTATACCTAACAACATTAAGAAAATTTTTTTCGAACACTCACAACACAACCTGAAAGAAGTTTCTACATATACCCAGATTTTGATGAGAGACAATACCAAAGATTTATCACCTTCTTCATGTTATTCAAGTTGTCTTCTGAGGTGTCTAAAAATTAGTTCTCAAAAGGCAACGCGAAGAAGAAACATAAACACATAGGCGTACATTCATAGATAAAACCTTGTCACTCAATATTTGCACTAATGGGGGAACTTACCAGATGGTGGTGGGGTTACAACGTTCATAGTCGTAAAGGAACCAGTTACATTGTCTGCTGACACTTGACTGACATAGAAATAGTATCTCAAACATGAGGTAAGATGACCAACATCCAGTATTCTTTCTGTTACTGTATACGTCCATTCTTCATCTGAGCCTAGTACAGTGACGAGAACTAAATAATGCATGATTTCGCAGTTTTCGTTAAAAGGTGGATCCCATGTGAGGTGGCTGGTTCCATTGAGAATTAGATTTGTCACGTTTCCTGGGCCTAAAGTAATAATAAAAATAACATACAATTGTTTTTATACAACTTTATATGACAAACCCATGGACAATATTAACGCATCAGTGAGACTTCACATTATTACTTTTATTTTCTCGATTTAAATCATTTTGCCTACGTGATACTATAATTAAATTCTTTCAATTAATGTTTAACAAATTAGAATGGTATTCTCAGAAAAAAATTAATAAACAACAGAAATGAACAATAATTTCAAATGTAATGAAAACGGTATTAATAAAAGACTTGCAAATAAACGAATTAACAGTAACAATCATTAAAACTGTTGCATATTTATATATTATACAATGCAATATTATCGATTGTCACATTAACTTATAAACGATTTTTATACACTAACTTTTATGTTCTTGTATTATTCAATAAATACGAGAAAGATATGCATTTTATAGTATATCGAATTTGAACTTAGCTATGAAGATAGCCGGCGTAAATACCTAACCTTACATGAAGCTGTTAATTTTCCTGAACATTGTAAAATACGTATACTTATTTTTAAAGAATAATGTAACTTAGCTGTAAATTACTTGTCTTGAAATCTTCACAAATATAACAGATTTATTCCCATTAATCACAATCGATATTTGAACGCATCTGTATATTCATATTTAGATAGCAATGATACCTTCTGTAGCAGGCTAATATAATAAATATGCAGTATTGCAATTTAACTAGTTAAATTTAATATATTTGGATTTCTTAAAATATACTTACGACAACCTTCATCATCGTCTGCACTTATTAGTAGAAGAAGAGATGAAAGTAAGAAAATCAAGAAGTGCAACACTAGACCCATAGCTAATCACACTGAACTGTGAACTAAACCATGGTGTATCGTTGAGAATAAGAGATTTTTTGATAATTTATAATGTATCGTTGTTGGGATATTATCTTTATTTTGATTATATGGAGACATTACATGATTTGAATATTTTTTTATCTAGCTACTTTATTTATCTAAAATTCAAGATGTTCTTAATCCGTATTATGTTCTAAAATTCATTATAATGTCAATCTTGGCGAATATTAATTCCATCAAAAGAATTGTCGATTTGAGATAAGGCTTAGTATTCAATATGTTTTGTATATTTGAGGGAAATGGGTATTTTTAAAATTCCTGGAACAAATTAGGAGAGCTTAACATGGCCTTAAATCAAATATACAACAAACATATATACATATCTCAGCAGAAAAATAAATACACAATGCAAGATATTTGAATTTTATTTGTATTTGAAAGCAAATTAAATGAAATGTAAAAAATATAAAAATTAAAAAATGACGTGTTTTTAATTTCTTTGTTTTTAAAATATTATAATTTACTATTTCTTCATAATTTTATTTTGATAAAAATCATATATAAATCTGACTCGGTATTTAAAGACCATAAAATATCAGTAGTGGAATAGAGAAAATAGAGATCCTGTCATTAGCTTTGGGATTTGGATTCTATAAGGTGTCGTGAAATATTTTCCCCATTTATTTGTTGAACATCTCGGAAAGTGGTAGTGGTAAAGTAATTTGTAAGTAATTAACCATTAAATCAATTTTCGTGCATATATTTGTTAGATACCCTGCTTTGGAAATTCGATTACAATAGATAATTTCACTGGGGAGCAACGTGCCATGCGTGTCAGGAACTTTTACGAGAATCATTGTTATCGTATAATAGTGCGTCGCCTGTATCGAGAGCACTACCTCCTTCACGACATCAATCAAGTTCTTTCACTGAAATTGTAAATATACAAATAAATAAAATTGCCGTTATTGGTATATAGAAAACCCTAAAGAGAGGCATCAAAATCCCTTACTTCTATGAAAATGCAAACGATGTTGCACTCACTGTTGATTTTCTTCAATACAGGGGTATGTTAGAGAATTAGAATAGAATAGATAATTTTTTTGGCACCAGAACATAAAAAATTGTTAAATTTAATGAGGACATAAGGTTTCAGCAAGATGCTGCTACAGCCCATACTGCATATTTATTAATGGAAGCCGTTAGTGTAATATTTCCTAGAACAGTGACCTATATGCGGAGGGACATTAATTTCGCGGATTAATTTCAACTTTCTGGTCATACTTTGAGGAGGTATAGCAACGTGAAGGAAAATCTTGGCGATATTACATACATAATTTTCCTTGCATTGTAAATTTAAATAAAAAATAGTGAATGTGAATATTTTTTTACTAACTGAATTTTATTCATCCAAAAAGAGGAAAACATTCCAGGATACCTGTTATAAGAGGGAAGTTAGACAAAGTCCACATGTATGTAGACCATTAGTTATCTCAATCATCACTCCCTCAGTCATCCCACTACGAACGTTATTCTAAAGTTTTTGACATTATTATTCCCTTTTATTAGATACTCATATTTTTTCACGAGAATACTATTCTAATTTGCTAAATATTAGTTGAAATTGTTTAATTATAATATCACGTAGGCACTGATTTAAATCTCTGAAAAAATAAAAGTAATAATGTGAAGTTTCACTGCGTTAATTTGGCCAGGAATTTATACATATAAAAAGTAGCCAATATCGAATTAATATCGATATAATCTGTATGTCTTACTAATAACCTATATACAGAGAAATCAACAATAAGCTCTACATATTTTATTATGCTGTTAACATGTCTAACACAAAAGTCGATAATACCGATGGAAAAATGGCTGCTTAATCCTGTTCCAGCGTCTGGAAAGCCATCTGGAATGGCCCCGAAGGTCCTGCCGAATTTACAACAGTCGTACGTATGAAATATAGGGTATTGGGGGTGAGGTTGTTAACGACCACGGAGACACGTGATCTATTGGGTTGATCGAGCACTTGTTGGGTTATGTTGAAACTCGGAGAACCATCTACAATTAACTCGGATATGGGACATCTGTTTTCACTATATGGTTCTAGTTGCCACCTGAATAGAGTCCTTGTTGGAAATAACGCTACGCTTTCTAATTGAGGGTGAGCGGTAGCTGAAAACGAAGAAGAGTCATAAAAAGACAGCCACTTAAAGAATATTTGTAAGTATTTATTTAGAATTCAATTCAATTGTATATCATATCAATAATTCAATTTGTATACATAGACAGATATATTTAAATACTCAATTTAATATCAAGATTTCGATTCGCTCTATTAATGAGAGTTAAAGAGCCATTGTACCAGGTGACAACGAATTCGTTTTAAAAGTCACCATTTAATAATCTTTTAGATTATAAATTGAATTGATTATTGTTGAAAGGGGCTAAATGACATATTTGGAGAAAATGGGGTTATGACGCCATTTACTTCTCGCTAGATATACTCATCATTTAATGTTGAATGGAGCTAGCTTACGGCATTCCTTATAGATAATATTGCAGTCAGCACTCAGTTGGGTATTGTTGAAAGGTGCTTAGTGCAGCAAATAGACCCTTTCAACATTGAACGATTTCTATAAAATTGTGAAGCAGCTGAAACACAATTGACAGTAAATGTGTTTTGTATTCATAATCTAAAGACAAATGAATCATTTTATTATCTTTACCATGATGGTGTGGCCAACAAGGGCCCGGATGAAGTTAGTTCATTTTTGTGTGATTATATTCAAAAGTATACCGCAGATTCGGTATTTTAACTTAGACTGTCTTGCGATAACTGCCCTGGGCAGAGCAAAAATCACACAATTATTAGGATACGTAGGGCTTTAGTAGATACTGGTAGATTAAAAAAATCAACAATATTATCCCCTCGAGGTCATACTTTTTTGCTCTGTGTTAGGGACTTTGGTGTAATAAAGAGAAAGTTAAAAAAGTATGAGAGAATGTATTCTGTACATCATCATCATGGGATAATCAGTCCTAAGACTGGTTAGCCGCTAACCTCCAGCTTCTCCTATCTTGTGCTAACCTACGCATTTCGCTAATTGTGCTACAACCTACATCCCTTACTATTTGCGAGCAGTAGTCTAATCTAGGCCTACCTCTGCTTTTCTTCACTCCTATTTCTGCCTCCAAAATATAGCAGACTATTCCCCCATGTCTCAGCAAGTGGCCTACCATTCTATCTCTTCTCTTCTTTATGTTTTTCCACATACTTCTTTTGTCGCCGACTTTCTCTAATACTTCTTCGTTTTTAACCCTATCAGTTCACGGTATTTTCATCATTCTTCGGTAACATCCTATCTCAAAAGCTTCTAATTTCTTCTTATTTGCTTCCCCTTGTTTATAAGTTTATTACTTCCGAGCATAAAAGTGCTTTCTCTTTGTTAAAAGCTACTCGACCCTGCGCTATTATTTGTTTTATATATTTATCGCTTCTTCCATCCCAATTTATTTTACTCCCTAAATAAGTGAAGTCTTTAACTTCTTCCAATCTTTCATTATTAATTTGTACTTTCGTTTTTGCTCTGCTCTCGCGCCCTCTGCACACTAACACTTTAGTTTTGTTTTTATTCACCCTCATTCCGTATTCCTCTGTCAACACTGCCTCCATTTCGTTCAACGCTGATTCCAATTCCTCTTTACTAGATGCTAATACTGCTATATCATCCGCGAATCTCAGCATTTTTAGTATCTGTCCCTGTACTTTAATCCCGAAATCCACTCTATCTTTTACGACATTAATCGCCTCTTCGATGTACAGATTAAAAATTAGTGGTGATAGTATACATCATTGTCTTACTCCTTTCCTAATACCTACTTCCCTTCTTTTCCCTTCTACTACAACAGCAGTTTGCTCTTTGTATAGATTGTGTACTACTCTCCTATCTCTATACTTCATTCCCGCGCTCTTTAGTATCTCGAATATTTTTTCCCATCTTACGTTATCAAAAGCTTTATCTAAATCTACAAATCCTATATAAGCGTTCTTATCTTTTTTTATTGTTTTCTCTAACATTATTCTTGGCGCCAGAATAGCTTGGCGAGTTCCCCTATTTTGCCTAAACCCGAATTGGTCTTCTCCTAGTATTTTCTCCGTTCTACTTTCCATCCTCTTCTGCACTATTCTGGTTAAGATTTTTGACGCTTGGGAAGTTAGGCTAATCGTTCTAAAGTTCTCGCATTTGTCGGCTCCTCTATTTTTCGGTATAGTAACGATAATGTTCCTCTTATAATCCTCCGGCATCTCGCCCGTTTCGTATATGTATTTCATCAGTTCAAACATCCTATTTACTACTTTCTGTCCCGCACATTTCAAAATTTCCGCCTGTATTTTATCTACACCCGGCGCTTTATTGTTCTTTAGCCCCCTTAGTGCTATTTCAAGTTCCTCTTTCAATATAGGTTTTCCTACATCTCCCTATCAATGCTAGATTCTTTCTCTAATATCTCTCCTAATTCCTGACCCTCGTATAAATTTCCTAAGTACTGCTTCCATCTATCCGCTTTCTCCTCTCTTCTGATCAGTATGTATGTCAGACCCTCGACTGACTCCTAACGTTTCTACTTATTGTTCCTATATCCCTGAAGTTTCTCTTAATTATTTTGTAAGCCTCATCGGTATTACCTACTTGGAGCTTATCTTCTACTTCTTTGCATTTATCCTCTATCCATTCTGTACACCAGTATACCGAAATTACTATAACATCCAGTTCACTCAAACGATTTACTGTGAAAGAAGCAAACACCGAAGATGTATTAGAAATTGGTGGAGTAAATACTACAAGAAAACCTGCATCGTGAATGAAACAATGAAGTTAAATGTTCCTAGAGATAAAAGAGAACATTTCTGTATTTCAAAATATCACCATTTTATCTATGATTCTGAGAAAACCGGCTATGTCATCACTTCTGAGTATATCAATTCATGGGTAAGCCATCATTTCCACTTGGCTATGCCCCAAAAACAAGTAACAAAACGAGTAATTCTACCAAAGAAGAAAGCTTATGCAACAGGTTGTGCACCAATAATAGAGACTAAAGTAAAGCACATGAAACTAACATTACAGTACGTCGATGAAGAATTTAAGAATTTTTACCAGAACATTATCGATATTTGGCCAACAAATAAAAATAAAAAGGACACACAATAGTGAAACTATAAATAAACTATTACATTTTGTATGTTTGAGTAGTTATGTTAGTTTTTCAGTTATTTCATAAAGTTTTTGTAACAAATAGTGATGTAGTTTTTATTTACATTACATTTATTGTTGAAAGGGGTCAGGTACAACTTCATTTTAATGATCTAGTAACAGTGAAGAATGTGAAGATATAAATCACATAAGTAATAATAGTAATCTCTCACAGGTTCCAAACTGTAATATATTTCTAAAATTTTTGAAAATAAATTGATTTTGGGACACACAAACAGTCTTTCTTCTTTGATATAAAATTTGTTAAAAGGCGCTTAGCCCCTTTTAACCATAATTAATTCGATTATAAATTTAGGTTTGAAGATGTAACTCATTAAACCTCATAATTTCCATAAAAAAGTAATTGATTATAGTTTCTAGCGTCTCGGAAGTAGCCCATCTAAAATTCTAGGAAGAATTTAAGCTGGAACCCTGTATATATTTTTAAACAGTTGGATAGAGCTTAAAACCTTTCCTTCAATGATATGTCAAGAGTTGCTATTTTTTATAATAGTGGCATAAGTACCTGTTTTCTAAATTTAATGTAGTGCCAATTTTACGTTAGGGATGAAGCTGTTATCTTCTTATCTACAAAATAATACCTAGCACGATATTTATATTTATTCTTCTCATAGTGCATCACCTATCGGAGGTATGCTTTCATCACAGCTAACGAGATTTTATTGATCGTAACACGGAATGGTTGACTGTTTTGTAAAACCAAACCAGTCTCTCAGATTCCTAAGCCAGGATCCATGGATCTACCCCATCCATCTACCAACATTCCTTATGCGTATTGATAAAATTTTGTTTAATTTATATTAACCCTTAGGAGTTCGCAGCTACGAGCGTGGTCACCGTCGAGTATGCACGCTAGCTTAATGTAACTCTCGGGAATATTCGCGACATTGACTTGGATCTACCCTCGCATCCACTTGCTTTACCGATCGAGGCTGATGATCCATACCTCGTTGTGTTAGTAAGAAAATGGCGAATCATATGACGGCTTCATTTTTTCTAAACTGGCTGATTTTAAAAAATTGGCATGTCAAAGTTGACCAAAGATGAAAAATTAAGTTTTTGAAAAACCTTTTTTTTTAATTTTGTCGCTTATTTGACTTTAAAAGATAAGGAAATACTCTATTCACACCGGTAACGCTATGCTGCATTCTTTTGTGCATCGAATTGTATGCGTGTGCAAATTGTAGCTTAATTTTTTGGGAAGGTATAGCGAAGTAAACAAAATCTTGATTGCAACGAGTAGTAACGTGTTTACTTCACACTTTGGTACAAAGAGACTTCCTGAGAAGATATCACTCATTTGTAAAATACTTAATGCTAAAAATTAATTATAACATGGCACTTTCGACAAGTACGGTTCGAGGGCGCACACATATTCGTTGTCCAAATCGGCAAGAACCATAAACTTTCAACCCCCATATAGTGGGCTTCTGGGGATTGTAGCTTTTGAAAGCGATACGGCCTTTGAAACCCACAACTGATTCATCGATTGCAATATTTATTTCGGGAGCATAGTATTTGTGTTACAGTAGGTTAAGTCATCAACTGCTTCCAAAACTCCTTTGATTTTGTAACTTCTTGATTTGCGCTCGTCGTTCTGGATCGGAACGGGATCAGCAACATGTAGAGCGCGAAAAAGTTGACAAAATCCGCTCCTGGTAAAACCGTCTTTGAAAAATGTCTGGTATAGGGCCCAGTCGTCGGAAAGGTAGTCCTGGAGTGTATGTTTCTCATTTATCGTCATATTTATGGGAAAATAGCTTTCATTTCCTTAAGTACCACGTCTGTCCATCGATACCACTGAGCATTTTTCGACGCCAACTTTTCTGCACTAATTTTTGCCGCGTAATATCTATGTATTTGTCTCCTCGACCTCGAAAACCACGCCGCATTACATGTTCGTCGGCCGACGCTATGCATACAATAAGAACACACTTGAATCGAAAACGACTCTTTCACGTTTCGACAAGTTCGGAACCTATCAAGCCATTGCCCATGAGAGTAGGGCTGCTTTGCCTTTGTATCGTGTTCATTAGCAAGCTTGCTTTTTCTCGATTAGTTAGAGTATTTGTAAGTGCTTCGAATGGTTCCTAAGAAGCGCCTGATGAAGCGTAGCGGTGATTGTTGTCCGTGGAACGGACTTGCGGATTCCAAAGGGTTGAGATAATCCTTCACCGAGATATCCATGCCATAATGAAGGGGAAACTTTTCCAATTAAGTCAAGGCCCATATCTTTGTTAATTTTTGTATTTTTTTTATAAAAATGTACGAATGAAGCAAGTCTAATATACACCTAATAAAATAACAACAATCCAATCCATTTATTAATTAAATCCCTGAAAAAAATTTTTAAAAATCGGTTATTTTTGCGGCCGTCACAGTGGCCTTCTCTCTTAACTTGTTCTGATCAACTAACAATTAGTAATGCTTAATTCTGAAAAAACGGTATGTGCAAAAAATAAAACGTATCAATGTCATAAACACGATCTCTACGTACCATACTCATCACCTGTATGAGGAACTAGTATTATCGGACCCTCTTCTTCCAGGGTGAAAAGTGCCCTCACGCCAAACACGTAGTTGGTGCAAGGTACGATATTATTTATGATAACTGAAGTTAAGGAAGTGTATATATCCCTTGCGGAATCGTCGTCATCATTATAAACTAATACTCGGTAATGGCTGGCACATTGGATCCAATTAGGGTCAAGGGAAAATTGTAGCCTGACGTTTCTACCAGTTTGGGTAACATTCAGGTATTGTATTCTCAGATCTGCATCTGAAAGAAAAAAATTGTTAAAATATCGCACGGGGCAAGGGTATGGAGTAAATTTATTGATTCGTTAATAGATAGCTTTTATATATTCACCGTAACGAAAACGATATTTTAATGCTCCTCGAAATCTATTCTTTCTTAAACCACAGAAATAAGGAGATTATACTCCAACCCATCTGCATAACTCTGTTAGACAAAATGCGGCAAATCTTCTCATGTAATTCAGCGCTCCGCGTTTGACATATAGCCAGGACAATAGCTGTTTTGACCTAATATGTTTAGTCCTTATTATATAAAGCATTTGCAAATGGGTTGGAGTATAAACTCCTTATTTCTGTAGTTTGAATATTACCCTCTGCCTAGTAAAACTTATTGCATTATACTGATGATCTATACTTTTTTATTTCAGGGTTTTCGAGTTCAAATTTGAAAAAGAATCAACGTCTTTTCGTTTAATTTCAATTAAATTGTCATTCTCTTTTTTGTATTTTTATTTCTTTTACATTTTATAGTATTATGTTTGCATGTGTACATCTATTAGCACACCCTCACATACAGGGTGGTGATAAACTTTCCAAACATTTGTAAGAAACGACATTACACAAGTACTTACATAATTATTACCTAATCAAGGTAAAATCTTTGTTTTATTATTATTGGAAACATAAAATTAGTCTCAACTTAGAAGACTTATGTTATTTATCTATTATACGTTTTCAGCTGATAAGGGTATTGCATACAATGTGTGTCTACAATAAGATGGTGCTTCACTTTATTACGATTGACAAATTATATTATACCTAAAGAATATTTTTCACCAAGATGAAAAATAAGTTTTTTATAGGTTATATATATATATATATATATATATATATATATATATATATATATATATATATATATATATATATATATATATATATATATGTATTCCAAAGCTCATTTATATAAGGAAGATAGATAAAGATAATATGAGGATGTAAGCCCCGTGATAATTTAGAGTTGGATAGAACAAATAAAACAACGATAGAGGAAAATGAGATCTTCTCATTTCTTGAGATTTCACTGCATAACATAGTCTGATAGTAAATTAAATAAGGAATCTGACTCTACTCGTGAACTTGAGTCAGATATATAGAAGCTGCTATTGTATCAGCATTTCATCTAAAATAGGTTTTTGTCCATCAAAAACAAAGGCACAAATTAGTCTACTTTTTAAAAAGTGTAAAATTTCAGTCCCTAATGCAAAGAATGAGCCGGTAGATGTGGATGATGTTTTAGATCCAAATTTAATTGAGGATAACACAAGAAGAGCTAGAGCAGAAAACGTGAATAAGGAGTATATCAGCTATCCTACTAAGCCAATGATCAGTATACTTGATCAGTATTGACTTCTATATTATCAGATCTGAATGCATTATAAATTTTTCTATGATGTGTTTTGAAAAATGTAGTTCATAAATTCAAACCACCTGTGAAGACATTCTGTTTGTATTATATTTTTCTCTGATACTTTCTCCATCTTGTACCAAAAGTATTTTGGATGACTAGGTATTACGAATTCCTATGATTATTAACGAATATTCTAAATTACCTGATGGTGGTGGTGTTACGACATATATAGCCCAGCCATTGCTGGTAATGTTGTCCGCTGTGATCTGATGGACTCTGAAGATGTATCTCTCACAAGGAGTTAGATGACCGACGTCAACTGAGGTTTCAGTAACTAAGTACTCCCATATGACTGAACCATCAGACAGAGTAACAGAAACAAGGTAGGAACCGATTTCACATTGTTCGTCATCTGGCTGCTCCCATGACAAGGTGCTATTGCCGCTCAAGGTTAAGTTCACCACAGTACCAGGCACTAAAATAAGAAAAAAAAACATAAGTAAATAAATTATTTAAGAAAATTGTAGCTTCCTGGTTAATGCCTTGATAATGGCAAAGTGAATAAAAAATGGAAAGTTAATTTATCTTAAAGTAATAAAATCTACTGCGTTAATAGAGGTTTACAAGGGTCAAAATTCAAAATTAGATAATTGTGATATAAAACATAGCGCCTCTCATTCTGGATTTGAATATCAGATCATAGAATGCATTATATTTCTATTAACCTCTCTGTAGGGTAAATTTTTCTTCATTGATTAAAAATGAAGCATTGTTTTAAGACGATATTAATAGGTTCGTCCAAGTAAGACTTCATGTAATTTTAGATTGTTCAACAACACCTGCTTGGACTATGTGGAGCATGCGCAGTTACTATTCGGTACCACCAAACAGCAGATGCGCATGTAATATTTAATTCACGACTACTTGTGGCACGAGTTTGACCAGATCTGCTCTACAGGATCATGTATGTTATTTTTTGAAGTAATAATTTTATTATATAACCGTATTGATGTAAACTGATAATAGGTACAACTTTACTAGGGATGTTTAAAAATAAATATAAGGGCAAATTTCAAAAATATGTAAGATAAACGAAAACCCTACTTTAAGTAATAACGTATGTATAAATATCATTTATATTCATTGAAGTTAAAACAAAACAGGAAGTCAGGTGGCCTAAAACTTCAAATAGTAATCAACGAATAATCTGACGGATTAGTACATGAACACTTTTACGAATACTGACACAATGGAAAATACGTTACCTAAAACTGCTTGTGCTGTTTGTTTATTCAAAGGCTTTTATCTCACCACATAAAGTGATCTACTTCAACATAGCCAAAATCGATTGCAGTACTTGAAAAATTAAGTATAAAGAAAAATATCGTATTATAGGCGTAATCGCAAGTTGCAATCTACTAGTTTCTATAAACGACATAAAGAATAATTAGTTTGATAATGTGACACATATGGATAGCATAATGTAAACAGAACCATTTTATTTCTTAATTACATTTTTAAAATAAAAAAAAATGCATATTGAAATTTTGCAATACGTTGAGTTTAGTTTTATTGACTGCATTACATAATAAATTACAGTTGAGGTAATAATTTATACAAACTAAATGCTACCTACAATGTTTTATGTTAAATACAACTTGAATAGTCGTCGACAGTATAAAATCATTTATATTATAGAAAGGTCTTAACAAATTCCTTAAAGAAAGGTCTTAAATGTATTGTAAGTCAACATATTATAATCAACATCAATATTTTATAAATTAATCAGTTGTACAGTTTAAAATTATTTATTCTATTATCACTAGCTGTTTTTGTTCTCAAATCTTGCCCCACAAGATATCCTGCATGAGGGGTATTATAGGAATGAATGTCAGAATGTATTAATGTTTTTATGATTTCCTAATAAGTATTCCAATGTATACATGCACCCCAGTGGTATTATTTCATGTTTTTTAAACATTTCTCAGTATGGTGTCCTATAAGTAGCTACCATTAATAACTTTGACTGCCGATTTTTCTAAAACTTAAATAATCCTCCATAACCCCAATAATAACCTATTTACGGTGGAAGAATTTCCCACAATATTATTCCTTATTTTAAATGACTCTGTTTTAAAGCAAAGTATATGATTCTAAATATATCAGAATTTAGTGATCGGTTTATTTGCCGCAAAATTTTCGTGGCCAAAGATAATACGATCAGTTTAGACAGGAAGAATAGGACCCAATATAGATCCTTGGGGAACACCGATTTTAACAGGTAACGAATCATATTTATTTCCTTGCATATACACATATTGTTTCCTTTCCTTGAGCTAATATGGTATTACATTCAGCACACTTTGCGGTATCATATAGTATTATAGTTGTAGTACGAGAAGATTTACGTCTATATAGTGGAAAACCTTAGTGAGATCACACACAGTAGCAACACGCAGTTCTGGCCTCATCACTATCCACTGTACGCTACATTGTCGCCAATAAAGCTTTTATAGTTGTTTTATTTCCCCTAAATCCAAACTGATTTTTGAAAAAATATATTCTTGCGAACACAATTGAAGAGTACAAGGGAAAAACGATCTAAGTCACATTCGGAACAAACGGAGATAAATAAACGAAGTTGATAGTTCAAAACTTTACTAGTCGTAAATTTAAAAATATAAAAAATACAATTTAGCATACATTTTTTTGCCATGACAAGAACTTCCGGTTTCCTTCAAATAACTTTTTAACATTATAAGCCGCCTGTTTGTAATTCCATGTAATTTAATGAATGCTTTCTGATAAATATCGATTTCTCGCATTGCGCCATTATTTTTTATGACTCTAATTTTAAAAGTGAAAGCATTGTCTCGTAAATTAGCTATATTTTCTTCATGCCTGGGACATCTACGTTTTATATCATTAATACTTATAAGGCCACATAGATGATTATTCTGTTCATTTCTGTCTCCCAGTGAATTGAACTCATTTATGACACTGCGCCTCTGTGTCTCCGTTATAATTTGAAAACATCTGAACCTCTTGCATTCACAAGACTCACCAGTTTCATAGGCTTGATCTCGTATTTTCTTTACAACATCCCGAACACGGCCATAAGATTTTCTTTTACGGGTTAAATAAATATTCAGTGGTTTGTCATCATCGGTATCACTACTTGCACTTGAACTCATTATTTCAACACACAGAAGTGGAACTAATTCACAAGAACAATAGACCTGCACTGGCTAATCTGGTTTTCTGCGCAGTGGAAAAAACACTGGTAGTAAACAGGATCTCGAGACTGAAAACCAAAGATTTTATTTGGTAGTAGGATTTGGATCGATGTTTCATACAACTTCATGGACTTCCAGATCGCTCTTTCATTAACCACACTTTCATTTCCATATACTTAATATAACTTAGATTCTATTTACGAACATTTGAACTAGTCTACGAGAAAGAGCACGTTTAAAACTACACGATAGCATGTCTGGCTCAATTTGTGTGCCGGTGTGACTTTGATCGTTTTTCCCGTGTACCCTTCAATTGTATTTGGGACGATGATAATTGGTGTTGCATGGCAGTAGTGTTAGTAGTTCAAGCAAAGGATCAACAGCGGCTTTAATCATACAGCTGTTTAAGTCATATAAATTAGTAGCAGAGTGAGTTTTTGAGATGTAAAGTGGCTTACGCAATACTGTAAAAGTCTAATATAGGTCTCATAAATAATGTAGATACGGCATTCGGTCCCTTGTTCAGATGCTCTAACTGGTCATTAGAAGAATTACCATTCGTTTGTAAGATACTAATAGATATGGAGGAGAAAAGCTAATTAAAATCGTTCGCTGTGCTCACGTGCATCCTGTTTATATATACATGCATTTAGCTTAGTGGTCTTCTCATTATTTACTAATTTCCATATTGGCTGACCTTTATTATTAGTCGTATAAATTTTAGATAATGACTATAACAAATAAATAAGAATAGACCTTTTCTAAATAACTCAAATAAGAATAAACCTTTCTTTTTCCTTATGGAGTATCAAAAATCGTTTTATCATATACTTAGTGAAAATTTAACTAAAAGGAAATTGAATATGACTCACTTGTAGAAAATAAACTCTCCTATTAAGAAGTTTTCGACGTTTAGAGTTAATTATTTCGTAATGAGATACAATGGAGAATGTATCAATCTGTCGGTTTCACTGCCTATTAAATCTTTACATATAGTTTTAATTTAATGACAGTTTGAAAACTCGCTTCTAGAGAAAGAAAATAAGCTTAAAGATGAGCTCATTATTTTCAAAAGTTTATCCGATAATTATTATCCTAATTACCCCTTAACGACTTCTTTTCACCCTGTATGTATAACCTCGCTGTATGCGTTTCTTGATTATTCAAGTTTGAACTTGTTTATTATAATTGCTATTAAATTTTATGAAGTGTTTTGTGATAATTTTATTGATAGGT
Source organism: Rosalia funebris (assembly GCA_037954035.1). NCBI lineage: Eukaryota > Metazoa > Arthropoda > Insecta > Coleoptera > Cerambycidae > Rosalia > Rosalia funebris. The sequence continues at coordinate 43,476,430 of JAZFAV010000015.1, forward strand.
ATACTTTATTATTCAGGGCGATAAAGTTATAATTATCGTAAAGACAAGAAGGCTCGATTAGTCGAGTTTAAAAAATATCTTAATCTCTTTTATGGAATACATTTTCTTTTATTTTTTATTTTTGGGTTACATACAAATATTTCATCAAATCGCACATTAAATTTATTTAACAAGTTATCTCATTAAAACACATTCATGTATGAAGGTCACCTGCCACTTAAGTAGTCATCAGTTGATTATATTCAAAATTTCTTAATTATTTCTTATATATACAAATAAATACAGAAACAAGATTGTAACACTAAAAAATTCAATAGGTAGTAAAATTATTTTGCTAGGAGTTCCTCAGGGATGTTTACTCGGCCCATTGTTTACGTTATGTGTGAATAATCTGATCAATTTTATTAGCAACGGTAATGTTTGCTGTCGATATAAAATATATATCTTTGTGGAATAACTCCGTCTTAATTTATAGAAAATACAAAATTTCTTGGCGTTTTGAATTTGGATCGACGACAAATTATTTTGGTCTGTACATATAGATTTTGTAGAATTAAGAAGCATAACGATGCTTGCTTTAAAAAATCGATTAATTCTAACTTCACTATGTATAACAACTCATCGAAATACATAACACTATACTTAAAACAGAAGTTAACATATTTGGCAATTAAAATAAAACATATTTTATAGTCTGAATGAGTTTTTGAAATATAAAAAAGAAAAACAAATAGAATGTTAAAAAGAAAATAACTCTTATTTTTATTAAATAATTATTCATTTATGTTATAGCTTATCACTGTTTAGTATGTGGTTATGTGTAATGTAATGAGTGATAATATATGTTATATTTTATAACACAGTCTATTGTTAATACAGATATAGATGGCTATGGTTTTAGAAACCTTATTAGTGTGTGTCTCTTGTATTATAACTGACCGCATATTCCTTCAATATCGTTAAATAATACACAGTTCGACCAATATTAGCTAGCGATCGGAGAGCAACCAGCACAAACTCCTCACCAACAAAGATTATGACTAATATTTTCCTCCGATTCGAAACCTCATAGAACCCGAATTCTGTCAGAGTTTTTGTAATAAAACTGTATTTTGACTTTAGACTTTTAATATTCAGATATTAACCCCCGGAACTATGGCCGGTTCTATGCTTTCAAAGTTCAGTAAAATTAAAAGCAGGAAATTACGTTTTGTAATCTGTCAGCGTACGTAACTAACATCCTGTATAATTTTGCAAGTAAACTTTTCTGTCATAGATAACATTGTGCAATGTATCATTATTGATACAAAATCTTATATGAGTAGTGAAACCTTAAGTCTATTTGCTTGGTTATGCCAATTTTGAATAAGCATTTGCCAATTCAAATATATTTTTCATTAGCTGATTTTCATAAAAAAAAAAACACCGAATATTCCAGTTGGTGTTGCTATCTCAATAAGATCACTTGAGGTTTAGGAGATTAAACGTTTTAGATAAAGATCAAGAAAAATAAACCTGTTTAAATAATTCGTAAATATAAAAATAACAACAAAAAAATAGATAAAAAGGTCTACTACAACTTGAAAATTTCTTTTGTATTAAATTGATCGTCTTTCACAAGAAGACTATATGTTAAAATCTCAGGAACTGATTAAATTATCACTAACCAGTACTTATTTAATGATGGTTGATCTTTCGAAGACATAAGTAATTATAAAACCACTACTAAATATATGAGTTATGACAAAATATTAAAAGAAATTGTATTCCAAAGTTATACATACATATATTCTTTTAATCGACCGAAGGAATATTTTTATTTCAGTTACATGATTAACTTCAATACACACTCTATTCTTCAAAACTATTCCATATAATGAACATGGGAAATGTGTACACAATATTATTTAATTATCAAAATTTTAGGCATAATTATTGTTTAATTTTAATACATAGATACTATAGCATTATAATAAAAATTGTGAGCACTGTTACGTTTTGTACTGTATTTAGAGGAAACAGCTATATTGGATAATAAGGACTTTATTATTTATTTGAATGTTATGTACTAACTATTGTCTACAGTTGGAATTTTACCAAACATGTGAACCAGAAGGTATTTTAAGGTAGAAATAATTTCATAAAATTATCCCGTTCTATTACTTTTCATGGAGATATCACAATATAAAAAGAACTATTTCATGGGTTTGAAATTTCTATTTAGAAAAAGTTTATACTACTAAGTGCACCTATGCTCTTAATAGTACTCCAACATTGTAAGTTGAACGTTCTATATCGAAGAAATTGTCGAAAATTAAAAAATAAAAAGAAGTAGAGTTGCATATTGTTATATATATATATATATATATATATATATATATATATATATATATATATATATATATATATATATATATATATATATATATATATATATATATATATATATATATATATATATATATATATATTACATATTAAAAAAAACAACTTGTTCAATCACCAACCGAGGACAAAACTAAATCCAGTAATGGGCCAATCACCTCCATTTCGAAATTAGTTGAATTGACCATATTGCTAGACATGTACTTTCCTACTATGAAAAATATTTCACCAACAAACATGTATTATGTCTACCGATTCGATTACCACTTTTCCCATTGTGGTAATAATAAATTTTATTCCTACCACCTAAGCTTCTATTCTTATAGCATAAATTTACAAAGTGATTATATACTTACCACAATCATCTTGTACGGATAAATGAATACCAGAAATGGATGTCAATACCAGGAGCAGGAAATGGAAGTGAGATAACATCTTGATGTGTTCTACCCTAGTGTGCAACGACTATTCCAAGCAGGAAAGCCGGAGAGAATGCCACAGAGGTGTTTAGAGTTGTCTTTGATAAGCTGTTTTGGCAAGTAGTTGATCGATAAGGACACTTTAACGTGTTTGTTTTACTTGAGGCAGAGCGAGAAATAACATTAACTTATCTGGGATCTCTGGCATGTTCAAGAGATACTACCTGTCACAACAAGCAGGTACTTGTGTGGCTTGCATTTCAGTGATAATGATTAAGTGATTAATAATGATAATTTTAGCAGTACGAGAGCTTTTCTGAAAACCCAGTGATTTTAATTGGAACTAATTCTTATTCACCATTCTTATATTTCCCATTTTGCTTTCTGCGAAAAAAGTTGCCAAGTTTTGTTACGGGGTTTAGTTTATCTTCATCATCGATGAAGTAATTTTGTCATCGATGTGTGGTATCGGATCTTATTAACTATGGATATTATGTTAATGTCAAAATTAATTATTATACTTGCGATTGCTATCTACTTTGATTGTTATGATATAATCTTCAACCAATGCTGGAAACTTTTTTACAGCACTGCTTGCGGTAACAGTATATTTAGATCGTGCATTATGAAAAATTCAAGGGAAGAATGATCGAAAAGGTACATGACAACAATTGTTTAAAATAATATCGTTAAACGTTTCAATGAATAGTACTGCCAAGGAAAATTTTGAAATAGCCGAGTTTGAAGTATTAAATCAAGAAATAAACAATGGAATGGGCTTTATGCAAAGGTAAACAATTTCAACAAGAACTCTCGGAAGATGAGAAGAAGAGACATAGAGAAAAAGAGGAGAACTGGGGAAAAAGAGAGAAAGGGAAAAAGAGAAAAGAGGAAAAGGCAGTTAGAAATAGAGAAAAAGAAACACAGGGGGAAAGAGAAAAAAAATAGAATACATAATATGCGTTTGAAACTCGGCTTTGTTAAATCTTCACTCTTATACCAACCTTCACAAATTTCAACTCACACAATCTGTATTTTTTCTTAACGTAATAGCTTTTCATCCAGCACAATAATTCAAAAAATATATTAACGCAATTTTATTTTTAGAGTAACTTACTAGAGTTTCGATGTTGCCTATTGTCAATATTGAGGTTGGCTAAAGCCAATTGAAAATGTGGCGAATTTTTTTTTAAACTTAGGTCCCTAAAAATCTTGTACTTCTTCTTTAGAAAAATTATAGCGTTTGAAGACACGTAGTAGAGTCTTTAGAGACTATCTGTCGTGAATGTGGAGGTTGTGGTAAGCCTACAGAGTTGGTTGAAATTTTTTTTATTGTTTTCTAAAAGTCTTTTTCATAAAAAAATTGTAGAATTTATAAAAAAAATTATTAAGGTAGTTTTATCTTAAGAGTGCCTTAATAAAATCTCTATGGGTTGTCTATTGTTAATGTCGAGGTTGTGAATATTCTAATGATAGTATGAAAAATTTTGTTTTAATTTTCTTCCATTGAAATCATGTACTTTTTTTATTAAAAAATTCGTAGCGCCTATAAAAAAATATTAAAGCAATTTTATCTATAAAATGACTTAGCTGGGCTTCTGTCTGGGGTTCTGGATATCTGTAGAGAGTAGTGAGGTTGCAGAGAGCCTACTGAGGTGTAAGGTGTGAGGGTGTAGCGAATTTTTTAGTTCCGTAAAAAACTTCGTATTCGTATCGACTGGAAAGAAATTATTAAGGCGGTTTTACATTCAAAGAGACTTGGTAGCATTTCTAAAAGCTGTTTGTTGTAAATACTGAGTTCGTGTGAATCCTACAGAGGGCGTGGAGGTTTTTTTAATTTTGTTCCCTGAAAATCATGTACTTCTTCTATTAAAAAATGGCAGCGTGTATAAAAAATATTAGATCGTTTTATCTTTAGAGTGTCTTAATAGAGTCTCTAATGGTTGTTTGTTGTGAATATTGAGGTTGTGGAATGTTTACTGAAGGTCAAGCAGTTTTTTCAATTCTGTTTACCTACCTTGTATTTCCTTCATAAAAATCGTAGCACCTGTAGAAAAATTATTAAGGAGATTTTATCTTTAGAGTGACTTGAAGAGAAGGTAGGGATTGGCGAAAGTCTATTGAGGGTGTAAAATTTTTTTTAATTTTTTTTTCCTAGAAATCATGTCTTTCTTCATTTAAATATTTGTGGCGCCTTTAAAAAAATATTAAGGCGATTTCTTTAAAGTAACTTAGTAGAGTCTCTAAGGGTCATCTGTCGTGAATATTAAGGTCACGAAAAACCCACAGAGAGTGGGGAGTTTTTTTTTAATACTGTTCACTTCACTAAGAATGTTGTACTTTTTCCTTTTAAAAATTCGTAGCGCGGGAAAATATTAACGCAATCTTATCTTTACATTAATTTAGTAGGGTGCTTAAGAGCTTACCTGTTGTGAACATCAAGGCTGGAATCCTACAGAGCGTATGGCGATTTTTTCATTTTGTCTCTAGGAATCAAGCACATTTTTTATAAAAAATTTTTAATGTCTGTACAAAACTATTAAGGAGCTTTTATCTCTATAATATTTTAATAGAGTCTGTAAAGGTTATCTGCTGTAAAAGGCTTTTAATTACGTTCCGATGATGCCAATTTGGTTAGTGAATCGCGCGTCGAGAAGCGAGCAAGTTTTCGATCTTCATGGAAAACTAAACTAGTATTCTGTTTTTGTTGCTGCGTCGAAGGTTCCAGCGTCTTCTCAGAAATGAGAACTAAACGAATTAGAGTTCTTCAGCAGTTTCTAGTTTTATTTGTATATTTCTTAAAAGTCAAATTGATATATGAGACTCCAAGTTCTATGATGAAGTAAATTCTTCCGAATGATATCATCGTTGCTGTTAAATTCTTGCCGACATTTCACTGATAGTCCAGCAGCTTATTTTCAAATCTAGAGACTTTCAAGCAGTCTTGTGTTTCTTCTAAAGAAGTTATTATGATGATCATGGAATGGAAAGACGAATTCGATAACGACCAAGGCATAATCTGGAAGAATATACTTCATTGGATAAGGATGGTGAAAGTTTGAACTTTAGTTCTACAATGACGGCAATGTAGAAGAAGTGCAAAATAAAACTTGCCATTGAGAAATTAACTTTATGGTCCAATTTGACTTGTGGTTTATAAACATAAATACACAGTTTCACAAAAACCATTGTAACATCAAAGTCAAAATACATCTTCTAAATATAAGTAAGTTTATCAGAAAGTAGGTGGAGTAGTTTGCTTATGCCTATATCATCAAACAATCCTGGTTAACTACTGGGTAAAGTTTGGATACCAAGTTGGAAGGGTTCTGATAGCCCGGCTGTGTTATTTGCAGTCACTCTTAGATAGTATAATGTGTCAGGGGCGAGTCCAGTTAACCTCAAAGGAAATGGCGTCCTGTTGGCTTGATCGCGAATGGTATAAGTCACGTTGAAGTATGGAGATGCATCGAGAATAACATTATTTATCGGACATCTATTTCTATAATATTCTTCGAGATTCCACAAGAATGTTACAGAAGTGTCAGCCATTGTTAAACTCTCCAAGACAGGAGCATCCGTCACTGAAAAGGAAAGAAAATAATATACCTAAAGACTGCTATTATATCTAATGTACAGCACGGTCACCGGTCAACAAAAAAATAAAAATTTCTTGCGCATGGGATTTACTTAATATACTCTGATTGTATACAAACATATACACATATATAAAAAGTGCGATTGGACATCGAAAATATTTGCTTTTAAAAACGTTATAGCGATTTGACCATTTCTGATTTTCGCGCCCAATTAATTCGGTCATTTCGCGCTGTCGCTGTCGAAAGAGAAATAAGAGGGCGGGGGTAGTGTTTCTTGCGTCGCTAATATGTGCTTGTGTATTACAAAGGCATAACGTGTTTTAGATATTTCTTACCAGTATCAACCTGTACAAAATGGCTTCGAGAGGTTGTAAACGAGACGCTGACTCGTTTTGTTATATTTGCGGCGAATTTATTAAAGTAAGAGAAAAAAACTATAACTTGAGTACAAATTTAAAGATTTGAGACGCCTATCAAGCTTACTTCAATCTACGAGTACCTGTTAAAAATCTATACAAAAAATGGGCTCCACATGTGGAGTACGAAGTAGGAAAATGTAATATTAAATGGGAAGCAATTGTCGATCCTAAAAATATATTAATGCCGCCATTGCATATTAAATTGGGTTTTATTAAACAATTTGTAAAGGCTCTTAATCAAGAATCCGAAGCTTTCAAACATTTGAGAAGTTTTTTTCCAAAACTTTCAGAGGTGAAAATAAAAGCTGGAATCTTTGTAGGCCCTCAAATAAAAAAATAATATGGATTGTGATATTTTCCCGCGGTTACTTAGCAATGAGGAGAAAAAAGCCTGGAACAGTTTTAAAGTAGTAGTTCATGGTTTCCTTGGAAACCATAGAGCTGAAAATTATGACGAGCTTATTACTGACATGATTTCGAATTTTTGTATCATCGGATGTAGAACGTCTCTAAAGATGTTACACATGTTACACTCTCATTTGGATAAATTTAAGGATACTATGGGAACTTATTGGGAAGAACAAGGGGAATGCTTCCATCAAGACATAATGGAAGCTGAAATACGTTACCAAGGCCAGTACACTGAAAGCATGATGGGGGACTATATTTGGGGGTTGATAAGAGAAACTTCTGTTGAACATGACAAGAAAAACAAAATTGTTCATTTTTAAACATTTGGACTCTATTTTAAGACAAATAAGTTATAAATGGACGTTCGTTATCTTTTAATAAATCACTTATATGTACAGATTTTCTGTATTTTTATTTATTTGATGTTTTGCATTTTTTTCACATAAAATCAAATACAGAACTATTTTTTGTTCTTATTCTTATTTCTATCTATAAAAACGATAAACATAAGGTATATATGTCCCATGCGCAAAAATGCTGTAGACCGGTGAATTTACTTTAGTCATTTGGATTTATTGATTGTCTAATCGTCAGATAATCAATTAACGCTTAAACGCTAACGCTAATGCTAACTCTAAAGAGTTCATCTAAAGCAAGAAGCTAGGAAATAGGCATGAAATCGGCGTATCATTGATGTGCATACCACAGCGTTTTAGCATTTGGTAGATTGGACTAGCTGTATTAGGGAAGGCAACAAAAAGGGATACGCAAATATATATATTTTAATCTTCATTGATACTCAGGAAACCCTTAAAGCTATTTTATCATGTGAAGGTCCATCAGGCCGTAAATTGAAATCTCTTTGATTTCTATTGCAAGAAAATAAGAAGTAATGAAAAAGCAGATACTTTGGCTAGGAAATACTCCTAGCGCCAATACTAATAGTTATAGTTGAGTCGGTATCTTAATAATTAACAGATGCAATCCTTTTTGAATCAAAATCAAAGTAGACTTGTCGCTGAGTATTCACTAGTCACCGTGGTCTAAGTAAACACAGACACAGTATGGGTCTATTTAGGCTAGCTCCTGCATATCATGTAATAAGGAAAGAGAAACTACATTTGAAAGACATATTTAAAAACTCCCAGAATTTTATTAATAAAATCAGTAGCTGGTTTAAGTTACTCATTGACACTCTACTATTTATTGCATTGATAGACATAACGCTGCTCAATTCAAGGAAACGATAGTCTAACAGTTATTACTTCAACTGTGAATTAAATTAAAGCTTCTTCATCGACACATTTCCTTTCTCTTGTAATATTCTGTTTGGTAAAATTTTGTAAGCCGTTCTCAAATTGCATTAAAAGGGTTTGAACTAGCTTCTGACATTGGAAAATCTAGAAAAAGGTTGTCTACGGTTTCGCTCTGAAATAAAGTTCATAATGAGAATGTCCATCCATATATGTTGGAAGTTTGAACATACCTCCATTTTCATAGGTGAGCAACTGATAAATGGTAACATATCAGAATACCATCTAAGAAGGATCTTAATTGGATATTAAAACGTCATATGGTGTTTAAATATTTAACCACCGAAGTGAACTTCGTTTTCTTATTGTTAAATGTACACGTACCCATTGCACTAGCCGTATGTCTAATTACCGTTGCTGGTCCGTCGTCATCTAAAGTAAAGAGACCTCTTACTACAAAAGTATAGTGTGCACAGGGTACTATGTTATTTACAACAGTGTTTGTTGAGGCGGTATATATATCTTCGGCATAGTCGTTGTCTTCGTTGTAGACGACTATCCGATACTGCATTGCACAAGGGATGTATTTGTCCTCCAACGACCATTGAAGTCTCACGTTTCTACCTGTCTGGGTGGCCCTTACATAGTCCAAATGCAGATTTGCATCTGAAATAAGAATATTTTTACCATTGGATGCGGAATAGTTTTCTAAAAATGCCATTTAAAATTAAACAAATCACAAATAACTGATTGTTCGATTGACATTGATTCTGCAATTTCTCGATTTATGTATTTCTATCTCGCTAGCACCTGGAGGCGTAACAGTGTAAAGGACCATGGTGGACCAGTAATATTGTCAAGAGAAATTTGGAAGACTCGGAATGTGTACTATTCATTATAATTCGTTAAAAATAAGGAATAACTTTTGGGAATATCTCTTGGACTCGTCACATTTATTTTTTATCTGTGCATTTTTAAAATATATTTGATATATACAGGGTAGTTCGTGTAGGAGGTCTGATACGATATTGCAATTTCAAAAAACTAAATTTAATGGCAATGATTATTTAAGCAATCAATTAAACTAAATTGGGATAGAAAGTGGTAGAAAATTCTGGAACACTTGGTTTAGTTGGAGGAGAAACCCTCAAGTGTGGCGCATCGCCGAAGCCGTCCTGGCGTGGAAAAGCTGAATATCAACGTTCCGATAAGGCCTGAGAATATTCTGGAAGGTTCGACAAAGGACGAGAAAACCCACAAGTGTGACATACCACTGAACTCGTCTCGTTGTGAAGAAATCGAAGATCGACGTTTCAAGAAGGTCAGAGAACATTCTCGAACTTTCCATAGCAGTCAAGAAAACCCACGAGTGTGACATATCACTGAACTCGTCTTATCCTGAAGAGGTCGAAGATTGACGTTTCGAGAAGGTCAGAGAACATTCTCGAACATTCGATAGCAGTCAAGAAAACCCACAAATGTGACGTATCACTAAACTCGTCTCGTCGTAAAAAGGTCGAAGATCGACGTTTTAAGAAGATCAGAGAATATTCTCGAACTTTCTATAGCAGTCAAGAAAACCCACGAGTGTGACATATCGCTGAACTCGTCTCATACTGAAGAGGCCGAAGATTGACGTTTCGAGAAGGTCAGAGAACATTCGATAGCAATCAAGAAAACCCAAAAGTGTGACATATCACTGAACTCGTCTGGTCGTGAAGAGGTCGAATATCGACGTTTCAGGAAGGCGACCTAGTATGGGTATACTATCCGTCTCGCAAAAAGGGCCGATGTCCGAAGTTGCAGAAATCCTGGGAGGGTCCCTACAAGATTGTGACCAGAGTAAATGACCTAGTTTACTGGATCCAGAAAGGACCGCTTGTCACCATTCCAAGGGCGATCAACTGATCGGGACGATCAGCACTAGGAGGGGGACAGTGTCACGAACGCCTCGAGCGATCCCGAGCGCTGGGAGTATTCGAAACCATCGTGCGTGTGAAGTTGACTTCCATAGTGGTCTATACTAGAAGGTTCGCCAAAGTTCTTTATCTAGAAATGTCTGGAGAGACGTTCTACTACCTACATAGGAATTGTGTCGTCCAGCCAGGAGTTAGTTGAATCTGAACCGCGATAGTGAGTGATACGGTGCGAAGAAAGTGACATTGTGTAATACAGTGCGAAAATTAATTAAAGTAGATAGAAAGTTAGTTGGGCTTGTAAATAGTTGATTTGTAAATAAGTGTCTGAAATAAAGAAGTTTCTAGTAAATTCGTTATAGTATAATATTTCAACATAACCTTAAACAACAAAATGGAGTGTCCTTATTAAAGGTCAATAAATAACTGTCACTCTTATATTCTTAACTTTTAATGAATTTCTGTGACACTTTGGACTGTTTGATAGTTATAAAAATGGAGAAAATATAGGAACGAGAAAAATAGAAATGTTGATGATATTAGGATATAAAGACCTAAGAATAACTCTACAAGATATAAGAAATGTGTTTAGCAGAATATATCCAAATCGAAATTTTACTACAAATCCATATTAAGTAAAAATGTATTAAGTTAGAATCATAAAAGCTCTTTCTAAAAGTAGAAGGCCTAAAACTGCAAGTAACGTAAACAAATATCTTGATGTAGGTACGTTCAGCTGTGGAAGAGGATCCACATTTGTGTTAGCACGTGTTTGAGTTGAGGAAATAGCACTCTAACATTATGTATTTTAGAGGAAGATGTCTTAAGGACGGCTCTGGGACTACGTGTTGAAAGCCTATGAGCGCGTAATCTACGAGACAAGATCGCGCCTTGGAGTAGGTAACCAGTAAAACTGATAGGTGTAGACAAGCCAAAATACTTTTGAATACATTTTACACCAATATATTGTTCCAATTTGTCTCGTACAAATCTACGAATCCTAAAAGGATTGTTAATATATTGGAAAGGATAAATAACCAACATTTATTAAATAAAATTATTTTTGATGAAGCAGCATTCTACTTGAATGGAACGGACAATCGCCACAATTGAAGATACTGAACAGCGAAAATCGACTGGCTTAGGGAAAACCATATACAGTGATAGAAAAAATGTATGAGCAGGAATAATTGGTTATAAAATAATTGGCCATTTTTATTAAAGGAATTTTGGCTGGGTTGAAACATTTGAAAGAAACGACATTACACAAGCACTTGCATAATTATTACCTAATCAAGGCAAGATCTTTGTTTTGTTATTTATTAGAAACATAAAACTAGTCTCCACTTAGAAGAAGATGTATGTCCTTTATCCGTCGTGCTTTTTCAGCTGATAATGGTCTTGCGAACAGTGTGTCTATAACAAGATGGTGCCGCACTTTGTTACGATTGACAGTTTAGATATTATCTAAATAATATTTTTTCACCAAAACGAAAAAGAGAGATTATAGGGTTTATATATGTGTGTTCAAGAGTTCGTTTATATAAAGATGATATTGTGAAAGATGTTAGGGTCCCTGATAATTTACAATTGGATATAAGAAATAAAACAGCGATTAAGGAAAATATTTATCATTCTTCGAGATCTCGTTGCATGATAATTGAATACACAGGACTTCTTGAAAAAGTGCTACGGATTTTCTCAATATCGGCTGGCTTTTGTCAAGAAGTTACACTTCACACAGTTACAGAAGGTCGACACTTTTATTTTATTGTCTGTTAAACGTTCTGTTTGTATTACATTTTTTCTGATACTTTTGTCATGCTATACTGAGTTTGACCTATATTTTGTAACGCCAGGGTAGGATGTAAATATATTATGCTGTAATCTTGATGACGCAGCGGAACACCTACAACGAAAATTCGCTCAGCTGGAATAGCAGGGCGCTGTCTGACGCAATCCAGCTGGAAATGCCAGTACGCTGTAATGAAATCGAATGACGTGGGTAGTTCTAACGGTCATTTTCTCAAATAACATAAATATAGAGGAAAACAAACAATATTGTTCAGTGCATTTTGCACATTTAGACTGTGTATAGTCCGATTGATGAACGCCCTCTTCAGCAGAGTTCGGGACTTTCAACCGCTCATACCAGCGTGTACAAGGAGACATCGGATTTCGGGAGCATTTATGTGGCCGGGTCTAACGTAAACATCTTTCATAGAGGCATTCACTACTAACGTGAGAAACTCCAGCGGTAGCCTACGACGGATAGTGAATCACATCGGGAGTAAGGTGGGCGAGATCCAGTGTTGTAGATCGTCAGCTCCGTTATGAGTGAGTGCCATTCCGACGAAAGTCAGCCAATTAGGGGGCACCACCTAGGAGCTGAGATCGTCACAGGAGTAAACTATAAGACTTTTATTACTTATCTACATGCTTCACTAACTTACGCTCACGAGGTACAACATCCAGCACCGCGAAAATCATGAGAAGAAGTAGGTATAAGGTAACGCTAAGTGCAGACACAGTGCCGTGTAGGTATTACGAATTTCTGTGATTATTAACAAATATTCTATATTACCTGGTGGTGGTGGTGTTGACACATAAATAGAAGAGGCCACGCTGTATTGCTGGGTCACTGTAACCAGATGGACCTTGAAGACGTACCTCTCACAAGGAGTTAGACGAACGACGACAACTGATGGCTCAGTAACTTTGTACTCCCATTTGAGTTGACCATTTGACAGGGTAATATGAACAAGGTAGAAACTGATTTCACATTCGTCGTCGTCTGCCTGCGCCCATGATAAGGTGCTATTGCCGCTCAAAGTCAAATTCACTACAGGCCTAGGTACTAAAATTGAAACAAAATCATAAGTAAATAAATTATCTAAGAAAATTGTAACCATTTTGGTTAATGCCTTGATAATGGCGAAAGAGAATTCATGTAATCTAAAAAATATTAAAATCTACTGCGATAATAGAGGCTTTACACGAGTCAAAATTCGAAATTACATAATAAAAATATAGCGCTTTTGATTTTGGATTTGAATATCAGGTCATAGTCACTCATCATCATCACATCCTATAATTCTATAACCTCTCTGTAGGGTCAGTCTTTCTTCATTGTTTAGTTAAATCATCTCTAGATTGTTCAATGGCACGTGCTTCAACCGTGTGGAGCATTCACAGTTATATCAAATAGTATATGCGCATGTAGTGCTCGATCCGCGACTATTTGTGGTACGTGTTTGACCAGATCTGCTCTACAGGATCACTGTGGAGACAAATCGTAAGGTATATTTAATCTGTGTTCATTTCTTATATATTTTTTTAAGTAACAATTTTATTATGTGACCGTATTAATGTAAAATGATATTGAAGCATAACTTTACAGGAAGTCACGTGACCTAAAACTTCAAATAGTAATCAAGGGATAATCTGACGGGTTAGTACACGAACGCTTTTAGCAAGACTATCATAATGGAAAATAAGTTACATAAACTTCTTGTGTTGTTTATTTATTTATAGGTTCTTAGTTCACCACATAAAGTGATCTACTTCAAGATGGCAAAAATTGAATGAAATACTTGAAAAATTAGCTATAAAGAACAATATCATATCATTGGTGTAATCTTAAGTTAGTCTACCAGTTTCTATAAAAGACAAAGAGACTAATTAATCTAATAATATGATATACATCGACAACGTTTATGTTAACACAATACAACTGTGTGTGACTGTGTTTCAAGGAAAAGTACATAATTCTAAATGTATCAGAATATAGTGATCGGCTTATGTATTTACCGCAAAACATTCATGGCTGAAGGTAATCTATATGACTACTCTTAGACCAATTTAGACCAGTGTCTAATAATAACCAGCAATTTATCCTGGTTAGTTTTTCCAGCCCATCTATTTGTGGTAAAAACATAGTTTTCTTTCATTTACTTTTAGCCTGTTAGTAGAAAACCAATTTTTTGACACTATTTGTGGACATCCATTCATCCAAATTAGCGTTTGTATTAGCTTTGTGTATAAGAGTTGTATATTCTGCTAATATAATACATAAATTTTTATCTTTGGAGCAAGGCAAACCGTTAATGTATCTCAAGAAAAGTATAGGGCTCAATACAGATCCTTGGAGAACACCTTTTGAAATAACGAATCAGACTCATTTCCTTGCATATGCACATATTGTTTCCTTTCCTTTAGGTGAGATGGTGTTAAATTTAATACATTTTGCTTTATACCATAGTATTATAGATTTAGTACGAGGCCTTACACCAGTTACACTCATGTTTATGACCCCATCGCCTCCGCATACGCTTCATTATTGCGAATAAAGCCTTGACAGTTGATTTATTTCCCCTAAATCCAAACTGATTTCTGAAATGTTCTCTGATATAATTGTTATTGGGACGATAGCAGTTGGTCTTGAATGCCAGTAGTTCAAGCAAAGAATCAACACCAGTTTTAGTCGTACAACTGTTTAAGCCATATAACTAGTAGGTGAATGATTTTTTGAGATGTAAAGTGGCTTACGTAACACTGGATTCTAATATATGTAAGTCTCATAAAAAATTAAGAGACGAGTTTCGGTGCCTTGTTCAGATGCTCTAACGGGCCATTAGGTCGATTTTTAACTGTTGGTAAGATACTAATAGATATGCAAGAAAAAAGCCAATTAAAATCGTTAACCGTGCTCACATGCGTCCTGTTTATATATGCATTCTGCATTTTTAAATAAATTGTTATTAGCCGTAACAATTTTATTCACATAGACATTTCTTTTTTCTTATGAAGTACTAAACATTGTTTCTTACTTTAAGTGTTTTGTGATAATTTTATCGATATATCGACATCGTATACTTTATTATTCTAGATGATAAAACAATTATTCCAAAGACAACAAGGCTTGATTTCTCGAGTATAAAACACATCTAAACCTTTCTTATGGAAAATATTTCCTTTTGGTTTTTTATTTCATTACATACATACATTTCATCAAACTGAATACTAAATATATGTAATAAATTATCTCATTAAAAGACATTCATGTATGCAGGCCACCTGCCGTTAAGGTGGCATCAGTTTACTATCTTCTAAATTTCTTAATTCTGAACCTTTGGAATATTGGAATTCGTGGTAATATACTTAACTGGATTGAATCATATATACAAAAAAAATATATATAGAAACAGTTGTAACAGTAGAAAATTCAATAGCAAAAATACTTTGCTCGAACTGCCTCAGGGACCTTTGCTAGCCTCATTATTGTTTACGTTATATGTAAATAATTTGTTCTTTATTAGCATCGGTACTGTTGCTATAAAAATATTTTTATTACCTCCCCTCTAAATCTTTTTATTATCTCCCCCACACCCCAGTTTAAAATTTATAGAAAATTCAAAATATCATTTTGGCATTTGGATTGGATATTGTCGAATTACGAAGAATAACGATGCTTACTTTAAAAAATCTAATTAAATGTAATTATAGCTTGTATGGTGTAGTTTTTGTACACTATGTATAACAACTTATCTAAATACATAACAACTAACAACTGCGACAATATATTTAAAACAGAAGTAAAGATCTTTCTAAACTTAAACATATTTTATAGTATAAATGAGTATTTATTATAATAAGAAAACTAAATAAGAGGTTACAAGAAAATAATTGTTATTGTTATTAGATAATTACTCACTTGCATCATAGCGTTCCATTATTTAGTATGTAGTTATGTATCATGTAATGTGTAATAGAATATGTTATATTTTAAAATATACAGTCATATATATAGTCTATTGTTATACAAACATAATTAGTGTGTCTATTGTATTATAACTGACTATTAGCTAGTGATTGGAGAGCACCCACCACAAATTCCTCATCAACAAAGAGTAGAATATAAGTACATATTAAATATCGAGATAGATTTTCATCCGCACTATGACAGAGAAAGAGTTACAAAAGAATGCGATCAACATTTTCCTCCAATTCGAAACTTCATAGAGCCCTTTCAAACTTTCAAACTGTATTTTGACTTTAAACCTCTAGTGTTCAGATATTAACTCCTGGAACTATCGCCGTTCCTACTATGCTTTCCATGTTAAGTAAAATTAAATACAGGAAATTAGGTTTTGTAGGTTGTTGGATATAAACGTATAATCACCTAAGTAACACTGTATAATTTTGAAATATAAATTTTCTGTATCTTTCTGTATAAGATAACTTCAAGTTTACGAGATTAAATGTTTTAGATAAAGATCAAGAAAGATAAACCTGTTTAAGTAATTCATAAATTTAAAAATAAAATCAAAAAATAGATAAAAAAGCCTATAAGTAATTATAAAACCACTACTATGTATGTGCATCACCAAAAACTTCAATAATTGTACTATTATAGTGAGATATCAGATGGTTATGAAGTGTTTTTATTCAATATAGTGTATGGAGAAACAATGAGTTATGATGGAATATTAGAAAAAATCGTATTGGAAAGTTATATATTATTTTAACCGAGCGAAGGAATATTTGTATTTTAGTTACATGATTAACTTCAATACATATTTTAATTCTTCAAAAATATTCCATATGATGAATATGGGAAATGTATACACGATATTATTTAATTATCAAAATTTTAGGTCTAGTTATGATTTAATTCTAATTCATAGTTATAGTTTATTTCATCTCCATTTTCCAAATAAAAAATCCCAAACGGCTGTTATCTCATACCATGGCTTGATTTTATGTTAGACTGTTCCGTTTATCGGCAAGATAAGAGTCCTTTTTTTGGCAAATAGCGATGAAATGAATAGTACTATCATCATCATTAGGTCATCAGTCCTAAGACTGGTTGGACGCTAACCTCCAGCTTCTCCTATCTTGTGCTAACCTACGCATTTCGCTAATTGTGCTACAACCTACATCCCTTACTATTTGCGAGCAGTAGTCTAATCTAGGCCTACCTCTGCCTTTCTTCACTCCTATTTCTGCCTCCAAAATTTCGCGGACTATTCCCCCATGTCTCAGCAAGTGGCCTACCATTCTATCTCTTCTCTTCTTTAAGTTTCTCCACATACTCCTTTTCTCGCCGACTTTCTCCAATACTTCTTCGTTTCTAACCCTATCAGTCCATGGTATTTTCATCATTCTTCGGTAACACCACATCTCAAAAGCTTCTAATTTCTTCCTACTTGCTTCCCCTACCGTCCAGGTTTCGCAGCCGTAAAGTGCCGTGCTCCATACATATGTTTTCAAAAATCTCTTCCTTGTTTCTAAGTTTATTACCCCCGAGCATAAAAGTGCTTTCTTTTTGTTAAAAGCTACTCGACCCTGCGCTATTCTTTGTTTTATGTCTTTATCGCTTCTTCCATCCCAATTTATTTTACTTCCTAAATAAGTGAAGTCTTTAACTTCCTCCAATCTTTCATTATTAATTTGTACTTTCGTTTTTGCTCTGCTCTCGCGCCCTCTGCAAACTAACACTTTAGTTTTGTTTTTATTCACCCTCATTCCGTATTCCTCTGTCAACACTGCCTCCATTTCGTTCAATGCTGATTCTAGTTCCTCCTTACTAGATGCTAATACTGCTATATCATCCGCGAATCTCAGCATTTTTAGTTTCTGTCCCTGTACTTTAATCCCGAAATCTACTCTATCTTTTACCACATTAATCGCCTCTTCGATGTACAGATTAAAAATTAGTGGTGATAGCGTACATCCTTGTCTTACTCCTTTCCTAATACCTACTTCCCTTTCTTCCCCTTCTACTTCTATAACAGCAGTTTGCTCTATGTATAGATTGTGTACTACTCTCCTATCTCTATACTTCATTCCCGCGCTCTTTAGTATCTCGAACATTTTTTCCCATCTTACGTTATCAAAAGCTTTTTCTAAATCTACAAATCCTATATAAGCGTTCTTTCCTTTTTCTATTGTTTTCTCTAACATTACTCTTAGCGCCAGAATAGCTTCGCGAGTTCCCCTATTTCGCCTAAACCCGAATTGGTCTTCTCCTAGTATTTCCTCCGTTCTATTTTCCATCCTCTTCTGTACTATTCTAGTTAAGATTTTTGACGCATGGGAAGTTAGGCTAATCGTTCTAAAGTTCTCGCATTTGTCGGCTCCTCTCTTTTTCGGTATAGTAACGATAATGTTCCTCTTATAATCCTCCGGCATCTCGCCCGTTTCGTATATGTATTTTACCAGTTCAAACATCCTATTTACTACTTTCTGTCCCGCACATTTCAAAATTTCCGCCTGTATTTTATCTACACCCGGCGCTCTATTATTCTTTAGCCCCCTTAGTGCTATTTCAAATTCCTCTCTCAATATAGGTTTTCCTACATCTTCCCTATCGATGTTAGATTCTTCCTCTAATATCTCTCCTAATTCCTGACCCTCGTATAAATTTTCCAAGTACTGCTTCCATCTATCCGCTTTCTCCTCTCTTCCTATCAGTATGTCCCCCGATTGACTCCTAACATTTCTACTTATTGTTCCTACATCCCTGAAGTTCCTCTTAATTATTTTGTAAGCCTCATCGGTCTTACCTACTTGCAACTTATCTTCTACTTCTTTGCATTTCTCCTCTATCCATTGTTCTTTCGCTTTTCTACATTTTCTAATGATTTCCCACTTTATTGCCTTATACGTTTTCAGTCCTTCTTCGTCTCGTCTGTTTTTGTAGCCTCGTCTCTTTTGCATTAAGTTTAAGATTTCGTCCGTTATCCAGGGTTTCCTAGCTTCCCTTTTATCGTGTCCTAAAACGTCCGTAGCCGCGGAAGCTAGACTATTCTTGATACCCTCCCACTCAGTTTCTGCGTTCTTGATATCGTCCTTACTCGTTTTATTTATTAATTGATCTGTTTTCTCCTGGAACTTATCTTTCATATTCTGATCCCTCAATATGTCTACATTTATACGTTTCTTATCCTTCCGGGTTTTCAGATTTTTGAACTTTAATCTAGCTTTCATGACTACCAAGTTGTGATCGCTGTCTACATCTGCTCCTGGATAACTCTTACAGTCTTTTACTTGATTTCTAAATCTCTTCCTAACCAGAATGTAGTCTATCTGATACCTGTCTATCCCTCCTGGCATTTTCCATGTGTACCGCCTCCTAACGTGATTCTTGAACAATGTGTTCGCGACTACCATCTTGTGCTTCTCACAGAATTCTATCAGTCTGCTACCTCTCTCGTTTCTGTTTCCTAATCCATAAGGCCCTACAAATTCTCCTTCTTTCCCCTCACCTACGACTGCGTTAAAATCTCCTACTATTATTAAATTTTCATGACCCTTCACAAATCCTATTACCTGCTCTATGTCCGAATAAACTGCTTCTAACTCTTCCTCGCTGTGGTTAGAAGTAGGCATGTATACTTGCACTATATAACGAATAGTACTATAGCATTATAATAAAAATTGTGGGCGTAGTTGCATTTTGTATTGTATTTAAAGGGAACTGCTACGGGTTGTCCAAAAAGTTCGTTCGATTTTTTCATAAGTATTTATTATTACAAATTATTAGTCAATAATGTACGTTCCTCCATTTTCAATAACCTTCTCCTATCTCTCATTGTCAGTAAGTTTCAAAATACCATTTTCATAAAAAATTTGCGGATTGCTCGTAAAAACCGTTTTCAAATGATTTCTGACTTCCTTGTCATTGGTAAATGTTAGGTTTCGTAAACTGTTATCCATGGAGTGGAATAGGTGAAAATCCACGAGGTTTGGAGAATACGGTGCATGGGGTAAAACATCCCACTCTAACTCCAATTTCTTCGGGTCTGCATAGAAGTGTAAGGTCGAGCGTCATCGTGATGAAAAACGACCTTCTTACGATTTACAGGTCCGGGGCGCTTCTTCTGCATTGCTTGGCTCAATTTTTGTAGTTGTTCGCAGCAAACGTTCGAATTTATTATTTAGTTCCGCGGGAGTAGCTCAAAATAAATGATTCCTTTGAAATTTCACCAGACGGACAACAAGACTTTTCTGGGGCGAAGCCCTGCCTTTTGTATGGATTGAGAAGGTTCACTGGATTTTCTCCGTGATATTTATTGTCTGACGTTGTCATAAATGATCCACTTTTAATCCTCAGTAAGCATATTTCTCAAAAAGAGATCGCTACGTTGACGAATCCTAAACATATCGCAAATGTTGATGGGATGCATTAAATTGGATTCGCTGAGTTCGTGAGGGAGCCAAATATAGAGTACACTGACAAACCCAAGTTGTTTAAGGTGATTCTGTACACTAGATTTTGATGTTTCTATTTATTCTGCAAGCTCATGTATGGTTTGGCAACGATTTGCCTCAAATAAGGCTCGTAAATGCTCGGGAACCACTTCTTTAGGTCGTTATAACCTTGGGGCGTCCATGAGGGAAAAAAATCACCAAATCGAAATCTGTTGAACCACTTTTGACACGTTC
This sequence comes from Rosalia funebris, assembly GCA_037954035.1. NCBI lineage: Eukaryota > Metazoa > Arthropoda > Insecta > Coleoptera > Cerambycidae > Rosalia > Rosalia funebris. The sequence goes on from JAZFAV010000015.1 coordinate 43,497,281, forward strand.
GACTTCGAATAACACTTTCGCCGTACGTAGAATACATTTGCGGTCAGTTTTAGCAGCTTTTTTGCCTTTTCTAAAATAAAAAAGCATCCCGTACCTAAAATACTAAGTCTAATTCATATTCGCTTAAGCTCACACACAACAATAATAAAATAAGTTCACAAGTATAACGGCAGTAAACAACAGTTAAATATCAGGGTTGAACAGGGAGGAAGGCTTCAAAGCTGCAGCTGTGCGCATGACATCACATGCTGTGATGTCATTATTTATTTTAACAGTTTCTGTATAGAATAATTGATACCAAGTTAATACATATTAAAAAAACTGGTTAAATGACCTACCAAGGATGAAACTTAATCTAGTGATGGGTCAATCACCTCCATTTCGAAGGTAGTTGAATTGATCATATTGTTACGCATGTTATGCTTTCTAATTATGGAAAATATTCCAATAATAAACATGTATTATGCTTACCGATTCGATTACCAATTTTCCTTGTGGTAATAAAGAATTTCAACGCAATTGAGTAACATAAACTAGTAGTTGTTTTACTCAATTGCGTTGGAATTATGAACTATCATAGAGTAACGGCTTCCTCGATCAATTTCTTAATAAACAATTTTATTCCTGCCACCTAAGCTTCTATTCTAATAGCATAAATTTACAGGTAATTATATACGTACCACAATTAGCTTGTACGGATAAATGAATACCAGCAATGTATGTCAATACGAAGAGTAGGAAATGGAAATGAGATAACATCTTGATGTGTTCGACCCCAGTGTGCAACGACTACTCCAAACAGAAAAGCGGGAAAGAAAATCACACAGGTGTTTAGAGATGTCTTTTGATAAGCTGTATTGGCACACAGTTGATCGATGGGGACACTTTAAAGTATTCGTTTTACTCGAGGCAGAGCGAGAAGTAACATTAACTTATCTGGAATCTCTGGTATATGCAAGATAGATTATCTATCACAGCAAGCAGGCACTCGTGTGACATACATTTCGGTGATAATGATGAAGTGATTGATTATGATGACTTCAGCAGTACGAAGGCTATTTGAAGAGAGGTGTAAAGATAAAATTTGCCATTGAGAAGTAAACTTTATGGTCCAATATAGCTTGTGATTTATAAACATAAATCTATAGTTACACAAAAATCATCAAAGTCAATATCAATATCAAAATACATCTTCTAAATGTAAGTAAGTTCATCAGAAAGCATAAGGAGTAGAATATTGTTCTCTTGTGCGTATATCATAAAACAATCCTAGTTAACTACTGGGTAAAGTTTGGATACCAAGTTGGAAGGGTTCTGATAGCCCGGCCGTGTTATTTGCAGTCACCCTTAGATAGTATAATGTGTCAGGGGTGAGTCCAGTTAACCTTAAAGGAAATGGCGTCCTGTTGGCTTGATTGCGAATGGTATAAGTCACGTTGAAGTATGGAGATGCATCGAGAATAACATTGTTCATCGGACATCTATTTCTATAATATTCTTCCAGATGCCACAAGAATGTTGCAGAAGTATCAGCCATCGTTAATCTCTCCAAATCAGGAGCATCCGCCACTGAAAAGACAAGAAAATGATATACGTAAATACTCCCTGTTATAATGTACAGTACGGTAAATAATTTACTTTAGTCATTTGGTTTTGTTGATTGTCTAATCGTCAGATTGATAATCAATTAACGTCTAAATGCCAAAGCTAACGCTAACTCTAAATATTTCATTTAAGCAATAAACTAGGAAATAGGCATGAAACTCGCGTATCATTCATGTGAAATACTACAACGTTTCAAGCAAAAATTGTTGATTGGACTACCTGTCTCAGGGAAGACGATAGGATATGGAAATAAGTATATTTTAATCTTCATTGATAATCAGGAAACCCTTAAAGCAATTCTATTATATGAAGGTCCATCAGACCTTAAATGGAAATTCCTTTGTTTCCTATTACAGGAAAATAATAGGTAACGAAAAGGCAGATACTTTGGCTAGAAAATACTCCTAGCGCCAATACTAATACAGGGACGGCCATAATCAAGTACCCGATTTGAAGCGTTCGTAATTGTTTTATCTGACAGCTTTCGTTAGTTTACTTTTGACATTTCTCCAGTGTACATATTCAAGTTTTATTATGAATCGATACACACTAGAGGAACGTGCAGAAATTTTCGCCGAAAATATCCTCACAGTCCTGCTCCAACTGGAAAGACAGTACGCCGCTTATGTCAACAATTTCGGCGTAGTGGGACAACGGCTGATGCAAGGCATATTGGATGACCACGAACAGGACGCTCAATTGAAAATATCCGGCGTGTAAGAGAAAGCATTGCAGAAGATCCAAGAACGTCAACAGAAAGATGCGCCACACAATTGGGCACGTCTCGGACGCCACTGAGGCGAATTTTGAAGTTAGATTTGCACGCATTTCCATACAAAATCCAGGTGGCACAGCAGCTTCTTCCCAGAGATCATCAATAATGCCCGCAATACTGTCACAGTATCCTAAACCTTAACGACAATATTGACGATTTTCCACATAAACTGATTATGACCGACGAAGCTCATTTTCACTTAAATGGATATGTAAGTAAACAGAATGACCGCTACTGGGGTACAGAAAACCCTCGTATTCTTCAGGAAATACCACTACACCCTTCACGAGTCACTGTATGGTGCGGCATCTTTGCCCAAGGTGTAATTGGTCCATATTTCTTTGAGGGCGATGAAAGCACTGCTGTAACGGTCAACGGAGAGCGCTATAGAGCAATGCTGAATAACTTTTTGTCACCTCAGTTGGAAGTCCTAGGACTGGAGGATATGTGGTTGCAACAGGACGGTGCGACTGCGCACAAATCCAGAGAGACAATGGTCATGTTGCGCAATATGTTCCCTGCGCGATTAATTTCTCGATTTGGCGACTTAGCGTGGCCTTCGAGATCGCCAGATCTTTCGGCTCCTGATTTCTTTTTATGGGACTATCTCAAAGGAAATGTATACGCCAATAACCCTCAGACGCTACAGCAGCTGAAACATAATATCCGTCAAGAAATAGAGGATCTAACGCCAAATGTCTTGACTCGAGTTATGGAAGATGCCGCAAAAAGAGCTCAGATGTGCATCGCAGTTAGAGGCGGTCACTTGACCGACATCATCTTTAATTGAGTTTAGGCTTAAACTTTAAATACAAATAAATGTCCTACCCATATTTTTTTGCTTTTTATTTCCTTGCATTGTACACGGCCGCTACTTAAAATCGGGTACTTGATTATGGCCGTCCCTGTAGTTGTAGTTGAGTCGGTATCTTAAATAATTAACAGATGAAATCCTCTTTGAATCAAAATGAAATTAGGCTTGTCCCTGAGTATTCACTAGTTACCGTGGTCTAAGTAAACACCGACATAGTATGGGTCTATTCAGGCTAGATCCTGTACATTAGATAATACAGAGAAAGACAATGAATTTAAAAGACAGATTTAAAGACTACCATAACTTTATTAATAAAACCAGTAGACGTTTCAAGTTATTTATTGTCACCCTACTATTTATTGCATGATAGACGCAATGCTGCTCAACTCAAGGAAATGACAGTCTAACAGTTATAATTTGAACTGTGAATTAAATTGAAGCTTCTTCGTCGACATATTTCTTTTTTATTTTAATATTTCTATGTGATGGTTTGCTAAAGTTTTGTTAGCCGTTCTCAAAATGGGTTTAAACCAGTTACTAACATTGGCAAATTTAGGAAAAGGTGGTCTACGATTTCCCTCTTGTTAAATGAATTTCATTATGAGAATGTGTATCCATATACGTTGGAAGTTTGAATTCACACTCATTTTTATAGTCGAGCAACGGATAACTGGCAAGAATTAGAGTTATTAGAATACCATTTAGGAGGGATCTTTATTAGATATTAAAACATCATCTGATGTTTAAATATTTAACCAACGATGTGAATTTTGTTTTCTTATACGTACGTTTTCTTAAATGTATACGTACCCATTGCATTAGCCGTATGTCTAATTACAGTAGCTGGTCCCTCGTCATCTAAAGTAAAGAGGCCTCTTACTGTAAAAGTGTAATGTGCACAGGGCACTATGTTATTTACAACAGTGGTTGTTAAGCCGGTATTTATATCTTGTACATAGTCATTGTCTTCGTTGTAGACGACTATCCGATAATGCATTGCACACGGGATGTATTGGTCCTCCAACGACCATTCAAGTCTGACATTTTTATCCGTCTGGGTGGCCCTTACATAGTCCAAATGCAGATTTGCATCTGAAATAAGAATATTTTTACCATTACATGCGTAATAGTTCTTTGAAAATACTATTTAAGATTGAACAAATCACAAATACTCTATTGTTCGATTGACATTGATTGTGAGATTTTTGGATTTATGGATTTTTATCCCACCAGCGCTTGGTGGCGTAACAGTGTAAAAGAACCATGGTAGACCAGTAAAATTGTCCGAAGAAATTTGGTAGACTCGAATTAATTCAAAATTCTAAAAATAACTTTTGGAAACATTTTTTAAAAGATATTTAATATGTATAGGATGGTTCGTGCAGGGGGTTATGATGAGGTTATCGATATATTTTTTTTTTATGAAAATTACCTTTTTTTTACAGAATGCGAAAGACCTAATTTTTTAAATATGTTACGGTAATAATTATATTGGCGTGAATATATGTTAGATAAAAATGAAGAAAAACGATATTAAAATTTCAAAAAACTGAATTTAACTGCAATGATTATTTAAGCAATCAACATAAACTAAATGTTTTACTGCCAAGAGAATAATTTTAAGCGACTTTAAATATTTTAATCGATAGTTGGTAATTATACAGAAGTGATAAAGTCTTGAAAATGCTTACCAAATTTTTTCTACCCCCCCCCCCATATTTTTGAGGGTACTAAACACGAAACTGGTTTCAGTTTCATCCGATCGCACACAGCTTTCGAGAAAATGGATTTTCTACTTTTCCGCAATACATGCCACTTTCCTTATCAAATAATTTTCATTTCACACTACATAGGTAGCTAATATTAATACCAGTAGATGCTATAACACTTCCTTTATACATACATATCATATATTAAACCGTCATAAAACCTATTATTCATTACGATTTTCTTAATTTCCTGCAAATGTTTATAATTCCTATACAATTGTCGTCCATTGTAATATTTTAATCGTGCGCCCTCTATATGAAACCACATATACTGATTAGTATACGGGGAGCTCCAAAAGTTAATTATGACTGTCTATCTAACTAATCTGTCCTAGCTGTCTACTTATTATGGTTATATTAGGTTATGTTAGGTTAGGTTCCTTCAAAATAACAGCGTATTTAGTTCAGTTAATATTCATAGTTAACTTATGGGGCACTCCGTATACTAATCAGTACATGTGGTTTCATATAGAGGGCGTACGATTAAAATTATTACACTGGACGACAATTGCATCGGGATTGTAAACATTTGAAGGCAATTAAGAAAATCGTAATGAATAATAAGTTTTATGATGGTTTAATATATGATATGTATAAAGGAAGTGTTGTAGCATGTACTCGTATTAATATGAGCTATCTATGTAGTGTGAAGTGAAAATTATTTGATAAGGAAAGTGGCATGTATTTTGCGGAAAAGTAGAAAATCCATTTTCTCGAAAACTGTGTCCGAGCGGATGAAACTGAAACCAGATTCGTGTTCAGCACCCTCGAAAATAGGGGGGTAGGAAAAATTCGGTAAGTATTTTCAAGACTTTATCACTTCTGTATAATTACTCGATAGTTTGACATATAAACCGGAAATGTGTAAACATTTCCGGGACCTAAATTTCTAAAATTTCTAAATGTATTATATTTAACAAACATAACCTTTAGCAAACAACAAAATAGGAGTGTCCTTATTAAAGGTCAATAAACAACTGTCACATCTGAATTCTTAACATGCCTATAATATATTTTCGTGACACTTTTGACTGTTTGATAGTTATAAAAATGGAGAAATTATCAGAGAGAAAATTTTGACGATTTTAATCTATACGATAGTAATCTGCGAGACAAGATTGCGCCTTGGAGTAGGTAAACAGTAAAACTAATAGCTGTAGAAAAGCTAAAATACTTTTAAATACACCTGGCAGCAAAATATTGTTTCAATTTGTCTCGTACAAATCTACGAATCCAAAAGGATTGTTACTTACTGGAAACGATAAATAACCACACACATTTATTAAACAAAATGATTTGTAATGAAGCAGCATTCTACTTGAATGGGACGGACAATCGCTACAATTGCAGATACTGTAACAGCGAAAATTGATTGGTTTAGGGAAAATCATACACAGAGACAAAGAAATCAGTCAAAATATAAATCAAATCAAATATCAATCAAAATCAAAAAATAAAAACAATCACTGCATTTTAGTGCTAACTCTGTTAGACAAAAGTACGGCAAATGTTGTCATGTAATTCAGCGCTCGGCGTTTGGCATATAGCCAGGAGAATAGCAGTTTTGACCTAATTTATTTAGTCCTTATTATATAAGGCATTTGCAGATGGGTTGGAGTATAATCTCCTTATTTCTGTAGCGGGAATAATTGGTTAAAAAGTAATTACCCTCTGTTATTGGAGGAACTTTGACTGTGTCAAAACATTTGAAAGAGACGACATTACATAAGCACATTCATAATTATCACCTAATCAAGGTAGGATATGTGGTGTTTTCTTATTTATTAGAAACATAAAATTAGTCTCCACTTAGAAGATGTATATCCTTTATCCATCATACTTCTTTAGCTGATAATGGTCTTTCGGACAATGTGTCTAAAACGAGATGGTGTTGCACTTCATTACGATTGAAAAGTTAGATATTACCTAAATAATATTTTTTCACCAAGATGGAAAGAGGGTTTATAGGGTTTATATGTGCATTTGAAATCTGAGTATTTGAAATTTATATAATTACGATACGGTTAAAGATATTAGAGTCCAGGATAATTTACAGTTGGATATAACAAATGAAACAACGATTGATGAAATTCTTTCTCATTTCTTGAGATCCTGTTACACGATAATTGAGCAAACAGGTCTCATTGAAAATGTGCTACGGACTTTTTCAAAATCGCCTAGTTTTTGTCAAGAAGTTTACGGTCACACTTTTTTCTCTGATACTTTTGTTATGGTATGCTCAGTTTGACCCGTATTTTGTGACGTCAGGGTAGGATCTCAATAAATCACGCAGTAATCTTGATGACGTAGCGAAACAGCTGTAAATAAAATTCGTTGAGCTGGAATAGCTGGACGCTGTCTGACGCAATCCAGCTGGAATTGTCAGTACGCTGTGACGAAATCAAGTGACGTGGATAGTTTCTAACGATTATTTTCTCAAATCACATAAAAACAGAGGAAAATACAGCATTATTCAGTGCATTTTACACACTTAGAGTGTTTATTTTAGATTTAGAGTATAGCAGTGTTCGGGAAATTCAACGTATACAAGGAGACATCGAATTTCTGGCTTATGTGGCCAGGCCCAACATAAACATCTTCCATTGAGGAATTCACTACTTGTATATACGCTTCGTACGACCACCGAGAGAACGACAGTTTTCACTATTACATCCTGTACATTTGTGCATCATCAGGAGTTGCAGTTTTCGCTGCACTCTTTGGAAACAATTAATACAAAGCATTTTACCAACGTGAGAAACTTCAACGGTTAGCCTACCAGTGATAATGAATTACGTCGAGAGTAAGGTATTTGATAGAGATCCAGTGTCGTAGATCGTCATGAGTGTCATCTCGACGGATGCCAGGCAACCAGGGGGTACCACCTAGGAGCTGAGATCGTCACAGGACCAAACTGTAAGTCTGTTCCAATTATTTCTTCTTTGTATGCTTCACTAGGTTGTACTCACGAGGTACAATACCCAGTACCGGGAAAACTGTGCCAAGGAATGGTACAAGGTAGCACCAAGTGCGGGAAAAACTGCTCAATATAGGTAACGTCAAGGAATTGCAAAAAGCGGCAAGGAACGAATGTATCGAATGTATGGCCCCTTGGCCATAACGAAGAATTGATGAAGACCCGGTAAAGATGTATCACAAGACTCAGCATCCCAGCACAGGAAGGAACAAACGAATATCGATGCGTCATGAAACACCAGACCGTGCCAGGATGCAGTGCGGCGAGCCGCAACTTCCAGATATCGTAGCGCTTGCGATATTTCATGCTGCGATCGGCTGGTGCAAACGAGGCCGACTTCGGCACCATAGAAAGCGGAAAGGGACAGGAGAGTTCGAAGGTCGACGCAAGTGGGCGCCCCAGCCATAAATGCGAGCAGATGCGAGTCGACGATATTTTCTCCACCTTGTACCGAAAATATTTTGGATGAGTACGAGTAGTTATTACGAATTCCTGTGATTATTAACACATATTCTAAATTACCTGGTGGTGGTGGTGTTGAGACATAAATAGACCAGGCATTGCTGGTAACGTTGTCTGCTGTAACCTGATGGACCCTGAAGATGAACCTCTCACAAGGAGTTAGATGACCGACGTCAACTGATGGCTCAGTAACTGTGTACTCCCATTGGAGTGAACCATTTGACAGACTAATGTAAACAAGGTAGAAACTGACTTCACATTCTTCATCGTCTGACTGAGCCCATGATAATGTGCTATTGCCGCTCAAGGTCAAGTTCACAACAGGACCAGGTACTAAAATAGAAAAAAAATCATAAGTAAATAAATTATTTAAGAAAATTGTGGTTTCTTGGTTACTGCTTCGGTAACGGCAAAAGTGAATTTATGTAATCTAAAAATATTAAAATGTATTGCGTTAATAGATGTTTTACAAGTCAAAATTCAAAATTAGATAACTATAATAAAAATATAGCGCTTTTGATTCTGGATTTGAATATCAGATCATAGAACGTCCTATAATTCCATTAACCTCTGTGTAGGGTCAATTTTTCTTCATTGTTTAAAGTTGAGGCATCTGCTGTTTTAAGACACTATTGATAGGTACACCCAAGTAAGACTTTACACAGTCCTAGATTGTTCAATGACACTTGTTTGAACTGTGTGGAGCATGCGTAGTTATTATTTGGTGACACCAAACAGCAGATGTGCATGTAATGCTCAATTCGCGACTGCTTGTGGTACGTTTCTGACCAAACCTGTTCTACAGGATCACTGTGGAGACAAACCTTAAAATATATTTAATAATCGGTGTTCATTTGCACGTTATTTTTTGAAGTAATAATTTTATTGTGTAACCGTATTGACATAAACTTTACTAGGGATATTTAAAAGTTAATGTAAAAGGGAATTTCAAAAATATATAAGATAAATGAAAACCCTGATTGACGTGAAGTTAAAATAAAATAGATCATAAGTCAGGGGGCCTAAAACTTCAGATACTAGTCAAGGGATGAGATGACGTATTAGTACATGAACACCTTTACCAACACCTACATAATGGAAAATAAGTTACCTAAAACTGCTTGTGTTGTTTGTTTATTTAAAGGCTCTCATCTCACCACATGAAGTGATCTACTTCAAGACGGTCAACATTTATTGAAATGTTTGAAAAATTAAGTGTAAAGAAAAATATCGTGTTATTGATGTAATCGCAGGTTACAATCTACCAGTTTCTGTAAACAACATTAATAAATTATCTCATTGAAAACATTCATGTATGCCGGTCATATGCCGCTTAAGAAGGTATTAGTTTACTATCTTCCAAATTTGTTAATTATGAACCTTTGGAACACTGGAATTCGTCGTAATATATTTAACTGGATTGAATCATATATACAAAAAATACAGAAACATAATTGTAACAGTAGAAAATTAAATACTAAAAATATGTTGCTGGGAGTTCCTCAGGGACCTTTGCTAGCCCCATTATTATTTACCTTATATGTGAATAATTTTAAAATTTTATTAGTAACGGTAATATCGATTATATAAAAATATATCTTTCTAATCCCCCTAGTTTAAAATTATAGAAAATTCAAAATATCATGATGGTATTTGTATTGACGACAAATTATTTTAGTTTGAACATACTTTGTAGAATTACGAAGAATATCGATGCTTATTTTAAAAAATCGAGTAATCATAACTTCACTACGTACAACAATTTACCTAAATTCATAACAAATAACAGCTGTGACGATATATTTAAAACAGAGGTAATTAAAACATATTTCACAATTAAAACATTATAATAAAGAAAAAGAAATAAAAGCTTAAAAGAACATAACTTTGATTATTATTAAATAATTACTCATTTGCGTCATAGCTTATCATTATTTAGTATGTAGTTATATATAATGTAATGTGTGATAAAATATGTTATATTTTAAAACATACAGTTGTAGATATAGTTTATTGTTTTAGAAATATTATTATTGTGTCCTTTGTATAATAACTGGTCATGTATTAGGCCGATATTTTCGACCGTACTGTATTTTGTACAATTTTACGATACAGTTCAACCGATATTAGCTAGCGATCGGAGAGCAACCACTACAAATTCCTCATAAAAAAAGAGTAGAATATAAGCGCATATTAAATAAAGAGATGAACTTTGATCTAGCTTCGGACTATGAGAGAGATAGTGTTATAGGAGAACATGACCAATATTCTTTTCCATTCGAAACCTGATTTTTAATTTATGTTACAGAACTGCATTTTGATTTTAAACCTCTAGTCTTCAGATATTAACTCCTGGAACCATCGCCGTTTCTACAATTTCAATGTTCAGTAGAACTAAAAACAGAAAATCACGCTTTATAGCTTGTCAGCGTAGGTAAGTAACACCCTGTATAATTTTGCAACATAGATATTCTCTCATAGATAACATTGTCTAATGTTCCACTATTCATTTAATATTATATATGAGTAGTGAAATATTAACTTTATTTTTCCTGATTATGCTTAATTTTGAATAAGCATTTGCCAATTGAAATAAATTTTTAATTAGCTGATTTTCGTTAAACAAAGATACTTCGAATATTCCATTTCTTGTTATTACATCAATAAAATACTTGTTATTGAGATATTGAGATAAAAGCTTCGAGATAAGATACTCTTCAACTTCAAGAAACTTCAAGTTTCGGAGATTAAACGTTTTAGATAAAGATCATGAAAAATAAACTTGTTTAAATAATTTGCAAAGTAAAAATAACAAAGAAACCTGTAAATATACTACAACTTGTAAATTTACTTTGTATTAAATCATTTGTCTTTTACAAGAAAAATTTTTAAATTAAAAACTCAGGAATTTATTACATTATCACTAATCAGTACTTAATTTAATTATCGTTAATATTTTGAAAATGGAAGTAATTATAAAACCACTACTAGGTTTGTACATCACTCAAAACTTCAATAATTATACTATTATAGTGAGTTATCAGATGGTTACGAAGTGTTTTCATTCAATATTGTGTACAGAAATCTATCAATTATGGAGAAATATTAAAAAAAATCGTATTCCAAAGTTATATGTTCTTTTAACCGAGGGAAGGAATATTTTTATTTCAGCTACATGATTAACTTCAGTATAAATTTCATTCTTCAATATAATGAACATGGGAAATGTATACAAAAGATTATTTAGTTATCAAAATTTTAGGTATAACTATGATTTAATTCTAATTGAGAACAGTGATTTTTTATTGTATTTAGAATAGCTATTTTGGATAATAAAGATTATATTCTTAACTGAATGGTATGTACTATCTATTGTCAAAAGATGGAAATTTACCAAACATGTGCACTAAAAGGTATTGCGAGGCAGAAATGATTTCGTAAATGTATTGCATTCCATTACTTTTCCTGGAGATATCACAAGTATAAGAAGTATTCATATTTTGAATACTTATTTAAAAAAATAATTATACTAATTAATTAATAATTATATTTATTTAAAAAAAGAATTACTATTAAGAGAATCTATGCTTTTGATAATATTACAAAATTAAATACTGAACGTTTTCTATGGAAGGAATTCTCATAAATTAAAATAGAAAAAGAAGTAGAGTTGAACATTGTTATGTATATGTCCATGACAAGGCATTTATCCTAGTTAGCTTGTATTTAACAGGATTAATATTCTTTAAAAACGTTTCCTATAGAAGGAACTCTCGGAAATTAAAAAAGAAAAAGTAGATTTGTACATTGTTATGTGTATGTCCATTATAAGTCATTTATTCTAGTTAGCTTGTATCTAACAGCTTCTGGATATAACAACTGATACCAAGTTAATATATATTAAAAAAAAAGTGTTTCAATCACCAACGAAGGACCAACCTAGATCCAGTGATGGATCCAATCACATCCATTTCGAAAGTATTTGAATTGACCATATTGTTACACATGGTGTGCTAAATTATAGAAAATCTTCCTTGGCTTTAAACATGTATTAAGCCTACTAAGCTTCTATTCTAATAGCATAAATGTACAAATCCATTATATACTTACCACAATCATCTTGTATGGATAAATGAATACCAGCAATGTAAGTCAATATCAAAAGTAGGAAATGGAAGCGAGGTAACATCTTGATGTGTTATACCCCAGTGTGCAACGACTTCTACAAGCAAGAAAGCGGGAAAAACTGCCACAGAGATGTTTGGAGATGTCTTTTGATGAACTGTATTGGTAAGCAGTTGATCGATAAGGCCACTTTAACGTGTTTGTTTTACTTGAGGCAGAGCGAGAAATAGCATAACTTATCTTGAATCTCTGGTATGTTCAAACGATATTACCTATCAAAACAAACAGGTACTTGTGTGATTTGCATTTGCATGATTAAGTGATTGATAATGACGTCTTTTTTGAAAATCGATTGATTTTAATTGGAGTTCATTACTTATTCACCATTCTTATTTTTGCTATCCTCTTTTCTGCGAGAAATGTGCCAAGTTTTGTTACAAGGTTTTATACTTGCAAGTTCTTTATATTCAAATGTTTTACGTTGCTTCATCGATGTGTAGTATCGAATTCTATTAACTTTTAGATGTCTATTTATTAACTTTGTTATGAGACATTATTTTCAAGCCAAATTCATTATTACACTTGTGATTGTTATCTACTTTGATTGTTATGATATAATCTTGAACCAATGCTGCAAAATATTTCCTCTTCATCACTTCTGCGATAACAGTACATTTAGATTGTGCATTATAACAAATTCAAGGAAAGAATGTCCGAAAAGGCACATTACAATAATTGTTCAAAATAACATCGTTGAACGTGTCAATGAATGGTACTCTAAAGGAAAAATTGAAAATAAGGCAAATTTAAAGTATTATATCAAGAAATAAACAATGGAGCAAAGAGGAGAAAGACAATTAGAAACAAAGACAGAGAGGCAAAGCGATAAACAGAAAAAGATAAAAAGATAAATAAAATACATGTGTTTGAAACTGCGCTAAATTTTTACTCTTATACTAACTTTCAACCCTCACAATCTGTATTTTTTCTTAACGTAGTAAATTTTCATTCAGGGCAATATAATTTAAAAAAATTATTAAGGTATGTTTGTCTTTAGAGTGATTTGGCAGAGTCTTTAAGGGTTATCTGTTGTCAATATCGAAGTAGGCTAAAGACTACTGAAGTTGTGGCGAATTTCTTTTAACTTTGTTCAAGAAAAACATTTTCCTTTAACAAATTCATAGCGTTTGTAAATCCGTTATTACTACGGTTTTATCCTTAGAATGGTTTAGTAGAGTCTTTAGAGACTATCTGTCGTGAATATTGAGGGTGTGGTAAGCCTATAGAGGGTGTGGGCATTTTTTTGTTCTCTAAAATTCTTGTACTTTTTTCATAAAAAAAATTCGTAGCGTTTGTAAACAAATTATTAAGGCGGTCTTATCTCTATAGTGACTTAATAGAATATTTAAAGCTTATCTGTCGTGAATATCGATGTGGAGAATAGTCTACTGATGGTATTTTACTTTTTTTAATTTTTTTTTACTTTCTTCCTTAGAAATCATGTATTTCTTTCATAAAAAATATAATTTAAATACCTTTATAATAACTTGCAGCATTTCTAATGAATATTTGTCTAGAATATTGAGGTTGCAAATAGCCTACTGAGGGTGTAGCGATTTGTCTTTATTTGGTTCCTTAAAATTCTTGTATTGTTTTTATACAAAAATTCGTAGTGACTGAAAAAAAATATTAAAGCCACTGTATCTTTAAATTATCTTAGTGGCGTTTCTATAGGTTCTCTGTGGTAAATATTGAGGTCGCTTAAAGCCTACAGAGGGTATGGGGCTTTTTTTAAAAATTTTTTCCCTAAAAATTTTTTTACTTTTTCATAAAAAAATAAAGCTGTTGTGTTAAATAAAGCTGTAGTGTAACGTCGTAGCGCCTGTAAAAAATTTTAAGGTGGTTTAATCTTCAGGGCGACCTAATAAAGTCTCTAAGAATTGTGAATGTTGAAGTTGCGAAAAGTGTACTGAGGGTATGGAGAATTTTCCTTTGAATTTTCTTCCCTAGAAATTATGTACTTTTTCCATTAAAAACATGGTAGCGTCTGTAAAAAAATATTGAGGCGGTTTTATCTTTAGAGTGACTTAATAGTGTCTAAAGGTTGTCTAAGAGTAAAAAAAATTACTAAAATTGTAATAATTTTTTAATATCATTATTATGAAATACATATTTCATTGCCCTGATTGATCAATATTTATAAATTATTTTTTTCAATCGTTGCAGCTGGGATACGATAAGTTTTGATACATTTTACGTAGAAAAATTACTTTAACTACACCACATTGTATCCTTGTTTATATTCGTTTGCTCACACTCATCTAGAGCGAGAGTAATTAATTCAGATGATGGTAACCACAACTTGCGGCCATTTTTTACAGGCAACCGCATTTACTTTTTTACAATGTATTATCGCGTACAGCAAAAAATAAACTTCAATGCAATACAATATTTTATTGAAAAATACGATGAGTGTAAATAATTAACAATAATATACCTGTTTACATCTGACAACCTAGTGGTTTCGGCTGTTTGAGAGCTGAGAGCATTTGTTCTTTAAATTCTTCGCATCATTTATTCTTTAAATTAACATTTAATTCACATAAAAAATATATAGTTGGAATTCATTAAAATAAATTAATTACAATACAGTTAATTAAAGGCAATCACGGCTAATTCTTGATAGGCAACTCGGCAGCAATGTATTACATTGTTATAAATAATTCATTTGAATTAAGTTTCATTAGCAAAACAGATACCTGTGTGGAGAAATTTTTTCTTCTAACACCCAATAACAAATGTACGCCGTTGAAAATGGTCTGCAACTTCTAATTATTGTGTCAACTGAATTTTGTATACTGACGGATGTAGATCTTTCTTTAAAATCCGATGCGTGGCGGCTCTTGACAGATTCAATTGCAACGCACAATGCCGAATGGTTTAGATGCTTAAGGACACTTTCTCTCACCGCGACAATATTTTCATCTGACCGCCCACGACGAGGACGTAGTTCAATTAGTGTTGCTTTATCAATAACAGAATCCGTCTAAAAGGATCTGTTCTCTTAGGAACTCTTCATTTTGTCCTAATTTTGTGCGAATTTTTCTTCGTGCAACTATAAATGATCGCTCACTTTGATAAAATAGTTGTACACAAACTATTCGTTGTTGAACTAACTGTTAATCGCGGCATGTTGACGTCGTATGGTTTGTAGATGACAGTCGTTGGATATTGACGCCCTATATTGACAGAACACAAATGGCGCATAATTCAAATCGTACAAATCCAACTGAGACACCCTATATGTTATGTTAGATATTTTGTACTATTTTAATATGGAGTGACAGTAGAAATGTATGTCATTTAGAAATGATAGCTTGAGAAATGCTTGAGTTATCGCACTAGCGTGAAAAGAATACACTTACTCTATCAAAAGTAAGTGTTTGACACAATAAATTAATGATAATTTAAAGTAAATTGATTGAGTCATTCATTTATTAGATTGTAATATATCACTAGTTATAAACATGTATTTATAGACAATTAAATGAAATCGAACTACATCGATTTGATTGATACATTGGACTGATAATATGCAGTAACATTTCGATATGATGTCCATTGAATCTAAGACGATATTCTATATATTCTTGGGTGTAATTTTTAAGACCCCAATTATTTTGTACTGGAGGCATTACAAAAAAATTCTGGTTGCTAGTTCTACGTGGCATGTGATATATATGCCACGTAGAACTAATGTCAAGAAATAATGTAATAAGTCAAGAATATATAATTAGTTAAGAAATAATGTAATGAGATACTTTCGATACATTTCAAAATATTGATAATGGTGTATCAATTTTTTTGTTAATAATCAATGGAAAGAATACTTACTTTCAGACCAATACCATAATTACCATAATTAACAAGTTCGAAACAGCTGTATGTCGTTCGGTTCCGATCCGGGACAAATGTCGAATCCTACCTGTGGCGGGTTTTATTTTTTGAAACCTTATCTGATCGTGCAGAAACACGAGAAAGGGGTCGAGGATCGCTTCTGGGTATAATTCAATGCCTGGCGGGGCTTTAGCCCGAGGAGTAGTTGTCTCCTAGAGCGATTATGTAATAGCTTTGCTATTCGGGAACTATTTTAATAACCGCTTGGCGGCTTCGTGGTTCCTTACTCGATTTCCGACTTATATGTTACTGCCATAATTAACTCCAATAATGAATTCCTCATATTTCCCGGAAATATGAGGAATACATTTTTCTCAGATGGGATATATCTTTATAAATTTACGACTTTTTTTAATCAATATCTCCTAGTTTAAAGTTATAGAAAAGTTTTTAAATTTTCCCATACACCTTCAATTTTTTTTTATTTTTTTACTACTCAGAGAAAGATGCATGGTTTCCCTTTTATTGTTTAATTAATATTCGGAAAATTCTAGGAAAAATTGTTTTGGATTTTAAATGAGAAGATGGAACCAATTTATACCATGTTTGGTATTACAATGACTTATAAGAACCCTAAATGGCTTAATAATCAGTAAATACAAAATTATAATGTAATAAATCTCTTTAAATAATTTGAACTAAAAATGTTAAAGAAACGCCAATACCAAAAGAAGAAAGAATAATCGTAATTGTAAGAACAATCATACAATAATTAAAAAAAAAGATAATTATTCAATGAATACCGAAATATTACACTTTTAATGACGCGCAACCAAGTTGGGATCATCGGTAGATGATTCAAAATTTAAAAAGGTTTTAATGACCTTCCGATAACGTCAACTTGGTTAGCGAAACGCGAGCAATTTTTCGATATTGGTGGAAAACTGGACTTGTGTTTTGTTGCTACATGGAAGGTTCCAGTCCCTTTCCAGAAATAAGAACTAAATGAATTAGAGTTCTGTAGCAGTTCTTTTTTGTTTGTATATTTTTTTAAAAGTCAAATTGGTATATGAAATATTATCGTTGTCGTCAAATACATGTCGACATTTCGCTGATAATCCAGGAATTTATTTTCAAATCCAAAGACTTGCAGTCTTTGGATTTCTTCTAAGGAAATTGTATGATTATCAGCGAATGGCAAGACGATAGCGATTCGATAACGACCAAGCCGTAATATGGAAGAATTTACTTCACTGGACAGGGACGGTGAAAGTCTGAATTTTAGTTCTACAATGATGGTGATGTAAAAGAGGTGTAAAGATAAAATTTGTCATTGAGAAGTAAACTTTATAGTTCAACATAGCTTATGGTTTGCAAACATAAACATCAGAAAAATTGTTGTAACATCAAAGTGAAAATCCATCTTCAAAATTTAAAAGTGTTCTAAAAAATATTCTAAAGTTTATCAGAAAGCAGATGGAGTGGAATATTGTTCGTTAGTGCTTATATCATAAAACAATCTTGGTTAACTACTGGGTAAAGTTTGGATACCAAGATGGAAGGGCTCTGATGATCCGGCCGTGTTATTTGCAGTCACTTTTAGATAGTACAATGTGTCAGGGGTGAGTCCAGTTAACCTCAAAGGAAGAGGCGTCCTGTTAGTTTGATCGTGAATGGCATAAGTCACATTGAAGTATGGAGATGCATCGATAATGAGATTGTTTATTGGACATCTATTATTATTATATTCCTCAAGAAGCCACGAGAATGTTGCAGAAGTGTCAGCTATCGTTAACTTCTCCAAGTCAGGAGCATCCGTCACTGAAAATAAAATAAATTATATATTTAAAGACTACCGGTTATTATGTACAGTACGGTAAATAATTTACTTTAGTCATTTGGGTTTATTGGTTGTTTAATCGTCAGACTTATAATCAATTAACGCCTAAACGCTAACACTAATGCTAACACTAAAGATGTTATTTACAGCAAGAAGCTAGGAAATTAACATGAAAATGACGTAAGATTAATGTGAAATACCACAAGAACAAGAAAAAATGGTTGATTGGACTACCTATATCAAGACAGACAATAAAAAGGGATATACAAATAAATATATTTTAGTCTTCATTGATACTCAGGAAAACCTTAAATCAATTTTATGATATATTTTATTATATCCATCAGGACTTAAAACGGAAATTCGTTCCTTTTATATCACAAGAAAATAATTGGTAACGATAAGGTAGATATTTTGGCTAGGAAATACTTGTAGCTTCAATAGAAATAGTTATTTTTTGAGCCAGTATATTAATAATTAACAGATGAAATCTTGTGGTTGAATCAAAATGAAAGTAGACTTGTCTCTGAGTATTCACTAGTCACCTACTATTTATCGCACCAATAGACGTAAGGCTCGATCCACACTATGGTGCCACTCTCGATATTGGTTCGATAAAATCTCCTCGTATTCACATTGCTGTTTAGGTCCCGGTTGTGCTTCAGGCTTTTCTCACCATTGCACTTACATAAAATTTACAATATTTTAAAATTCAGTTACTCATATGAATGAAATTAGATTTTTATAAAAATAACTAATATTATAATGTTATTTGTCGTTATTAAAAAAATTAAGCACTGCTTGAATTTTCAGGGAATACTTTTAACAGTGTTTATATGTAATAATGCACAATACATGTGGAACAATTAATTAATAATACATACATCGTTACTTTTTTCCAACGACAATCATTTTTCATTTCCCATAATTAACATACTTGTCGCCAGTGGCGAAACGTCCATAAGGCTGTAATTCTACCTATATTCCATATCATTCCTCGCGTGTGCATGTCGGCAACCGGCAGTGCACATGTGCTGTCTGGGTTAACTGTCCACCGCCTTGGTTTTAACGGACTTTATTGACTTCCGCGGTGCAGTGAGGGGAGAGGGGAGTACGCGAAAAACGATATGCAATTTGGCTAGCCTTATAGCCTTAATGGACGCTTCGCCACTGCTTGTCGCTGGTTAGAACAAAATTTAGTGGTAACGGCGTGAAGTGTCACACTGTCGTCGTGACAAGTAATGAGACAGTCCGAATATTCTTTGAAATGTTTCAGTTTCGGAGCTTTATGAGATCGAAGTCTGAGCGACAGCGATAGCGCGAATATATTTAATGGGCTCATTGTTTCTTCTGAATATTTTATTAAACCGAGCGTGTATCGAGAGCGGCACCATAGTATGAATCGAGCCTAATGCTGCTCAACTCAAGGAAACGATAGTCTTGGTTATAATTCAAACTCAGAATCTTCTTCGGTAACACGTTTAATTTTTGTTAGTCGTTCTTAAAATGTATTAAAAGGGTTTAAACCAGCTACTGACATTGGAAGATCTAAGAAAAGGTGATCTACGGTTTCGCTCTTGTTAAATATATTTCATCATGAGAACGTCCATCCATATACGTGGGAGGATTGAACTAACCTTTATTTTCATAGATAACCACGTGATAAATGGATAACAAAATACCATCTAGGAGGGATCTTCTTTATTCGATATTAAAACGTCATCTGGTGTTTAAATAGTTAACCAGCGAACTGAACTTTGTTTTCTTATTTTTAAGTGTATACGTACCCACTGAATTAGCATTATGTCTAATTACAATAGCTGGTCCCTCGATATGCAGAGAAAAGACACTTGTTACTGAAAACGTATACTGTGCGCAGGGCACTATGTTATTTACAGTAATGTTTTGTGCGACGGCGTATATATATCTGAAAATGTCGGTGTCTTCATTGTAGACGACTATCCGATAATGCTGTACACACTGGATGTATTCTTTGTCCTCCAATGACCACTGAAGTCTGACCATTCTACCTGTCTGGTTGGCACTTACATAGTTCATACGTAGATCTGCATCTGAAATAAGAATATTTTTACCATTGGATGCGCAATAATTCTTTAAGAATGCTATTTAAAATTGAACAAATCACAAATAATCGATTGATCGATTGATATTGATGCGATTTTTGGATTTTATGTATTTTTATCTCACCAGTGCCCGGTGGCGTAACAGTGTAAAAGGATCATTGTGGACCAGTAATATTGTCCGACAAAATTTGGAAAACTCGAAATGTGTACCCTTCATTAGAAATCATTTAACTTTGTTCTTAGTAGTTATCTTTAAATAATGGTTACATTTATTACAAACATATTTATAAGAACATAAGAATATTATTAGTTTATGAGTTATATTACAGTTGCAATTACTTTTCATGTGAATTGTGTTAAAATTTCTATAGTATGTCGTCATCATCATGAGGTCATCAGTCCTAAGACTGGTTGGACGCTAATCTCCAACTTCTCCTATCTTGTGCTAACCTACGCATTTTGCTAATTGTGCTACAACTCACATCCCTTACTATTTGCGAGCAGCAGTCTAATCTAGGCCTACCTCTGCCTTTCTTCACTCCTATTTCTTCCTCCAAAATATCGCGGACAATTCCCCCATGTCTCAGCAAGTGGCCTACCATTCTATCTCTTCTCTTCTTTATGTTTTTCCACATACTTCTTTTCTCGCCGACTTTCTCTAATACTTCTTCGTTTCTAACCCTATCAGTCCACGGTATTTTCGTCATTCTTCGGTAACACCATATCTCAAAAGCTTCTAATTTCTTTCTACTTGCTTACCCTACTTTCCAGGTTTCACAACTGTATAGTGCTGTGCTCCATACATACATTTTCAAAAATCTCTTCCTTGTTTCTAAGCTTATTACCCCCGAGCATAAAAGTGCTTTCTTTTTGTTAAAAGCTACTCGACCCTGCGCTATTATTTGTTTTATATCTTTATCACTTCTTCCATCCCAATTTATTTTACTTCCTAAATAAGTGAAGTCTTTTACTTCCTCCAATCTTTCATTATTAATTTGTACTTTCGTTTTTGCTCTGCTCTTGCGCCCTCTGCACACTAACACTTTGTTTTTATTCATCCTCATTCCTTATCCCTCTGTTAACACTGCCTCCATTTCATTCAACGCTGATTCTAATTCCTCTTTACTATAGTATGTATTATATTTATTTATCATCATTCTGACTGTCCTTACTACTGAAATTAAGAGTGTCATCATTATCCGAATCGTCCTCTTGAACGTTAATAATAATTTAATTTATTGCTAGATCAGGAACAGGTTCTTGAGACATTAAATCTTCTTAAACTTTTTTAGCATGTGCACAGCGTGCGTGCCATTCTTGCCTGATAAATAAAGAAAGAAAAAAAGAAAGTGAAAAAGACTCAGATAAATCATCGTATAACTTTTCTGTATCTGCTAGATGACATTTTTATCAGCAACATATTGCTTTAGGAATATTCAAACCAGTTCAATGGGGTTTAAGTCGGGGTGGTACGGTGGTAAACTTGCAACACTGTGACCTTCTGTTTCTGCGTAAAATTTTATCGATTTCATAAGTTCTGTAGTTTCAGTTTCAGTTTTTAATATCGTTTTGCTTTTGTCAATATGTTTTCGGTTATAACTTTTATTTTATTGTCTATTAAACGTTTTGTTTGTATTATTATTCTCTCCGATACTTTCTCCGTCTTGTACCAAAAGTATTTAGGATCGCTAGGTATTACGAATTCCTGTAATTATTAACAAACATTCTAAATTACCTGATGGTGGTGGTATTGTGACAGAAATAGATGCGGCATTGCTGGTAAGGTTGTCAGCTGTAACCTGATGGACCCTGAAGTTGTACCTCTGACAAAGATCTACATGATCGCCGACATCAACCGATGTGTCAGTAACTGTGTACTCCCACTGGACTGAACCATCTGGCAGACTGACATAAACAAGGTAGAAACTGATTTCACATTTTTCTCTGTTTGACTTTTCCCATGATAAGGTGCTATTTGCGGTGAATTCTAACTTCGCCACACTACCAGGTACTAAAAATAAAAGAATATAAGTAAATACATTATTTAAGAAAATTGTAGCTTCTTGGTTAATGCTTTGATAATGGCGAAAGTGAATTTATGTAATCTAAAAATATTAAAATAAACTGCATTAATGGAGGTTTTACAAGTGCCAAAATTCAAAGCAAGATAACTGTAATAAAAAATATAACGCCTTTAATTCTGGATTTGAATACCAGATCATAGAATGTCCTATACTTCTATTAACTTTTCTGTAGGGTTAAACTTTATTCTTTATTTAAAGTTGATGCATTTCCTGTCTTAAAACCCTATTAATGGGTTCACCCAAGTAAGACTTCACACAATCCCAGATCATTCAATGACATGGACCGTGTGAAGCTTGCTCAGTTATTAGTCGGTGACACCAAACAGTAGATGCGCATGTAATGCTCAATCCATTTGTAGTACGTGTTTGACCAGACCTGCTCTACAGTGCACGTCGCTGTGAACATAAATTGTAAAACATATTTAATCGGTGTTTATTTACATGTTATTTTTTGAAATTCGAATTTGAGGTAGTAATTTATACAAACTAAATGCTACAATATGTTTTATGTTTAATAAAACTAATAGTCGTCGACAGTATTAAAACATTCATATTATAGAAAGGTCTTAACAAAATGTGTAAAATGTATTGTAAGTTAACATATTATAATCAACATCAACATTTTAATCAATTAATTAGTTGTATAGCTCAATGTTTATTTCACTAGCTGGTTTTGTTCTCGAATTATGTCCTACAAGTTATCATGCATGCTGGAATGAATGTCAGAGTGTATTAATAGAATGTGGTAATGGTAAAGATTCAAATATGTACATGCACCCCAGTAGCATGATGGTAGTAGAAGAATTTCCCCACAATATTATTCCTTACCTTAAGTGACTGTGTTTTAAGGCAAAGTACATGATTTTAAATATATCTGTATTAGATTTAACGATCGGCCTATTTACCGCAAAAGTGTCGTGGCTAAAGATAATCTATATGCCTAGATCAATTTAGACCAGCAGTTAATACTATACCCAATAGATTATCCGTGTTAGTTTTTTCATCTCATCTATCATCATTGTGGTAAAATCATAATTTTATTTCTTTTCATTTAGTTTTTTAGTCAAGTCTTTTCATTTACTATTAGTCAATTAGCAGAAAACCCATTTTTTGCCATTAGTTGGGGATCCATCGATAAAAATTAGCATCTGCATCTTTATGTAGAAGAATTGTATAATCTGCAAATATTATACAGAGATTATTATCTTTGGAATGAGGTAAATCGTTAATGTATATCAAGAAAAGTATGGAGCTCAATACATATTCTTGGGGAATACCGCTTGAACCAATTCACGAATCAGACTCATTTCCTTGCATATGGACATATTGTCTCCTTTAGGTAAGATGATATTAAATTCAACACAGTTTGCCTTCTCTCAAAATATTCTAGTTCTAGCGCGAGAAGATTTTTATCTACACTGTCGAACGCCTTAGTGTGATCACATACAGTACCAGTCATGTTTACGGCCTCATCGCGTTCGCTATGCTCCATTATTACTAATAAAGCCTTGACAGTTGATTTATTTGCCCTAAATTCAAACTGATTTCTGAAACAATATGTTGTCGTAACATAATTGTTATTGTGACGATGGCAATTAGTCTTGTATGGCAGTAATGTTAGTAGTTGAAGCAAAGAATCAACAGCAGCTTCAATCATGTGACTGTTTAAGGAATTGAAATGAGTAGTAGAATGAATTTCTGAGATGTAAAATAGCTTGCGCAACACTGAATTCTAATCTACGAGTAGGTCTCATAAATAATGAAGAGAAGGGTTTCGATGTCTTGTTCAGATACTCTAACGGGTCATTAGAAGAATTATTAATTGTTTATAATATACTAATAGATATCGAAGAAAAAAGCTAATTAAAATCGTTAACCGTCATCACATGCATCCTATTTATACATTCTGAGTAGTACTCTTCTCATCATTTAATAATTTCCATATCGTTTGGCCTTTATTATTAATCGTAACAACTTTATTCACATAGACCTCTTTTTCTTGTGGAGTTATCAAAAATTGTGTTATCATACCATTATCATGAGGTCATCAGTCCTAAGACTGATTGGACGCTAACCTCCAGCTTCTTCTATCTTGTGCTAACCTACGCATTTCGCTAATTGTGCTACAGCCTACATCCCTTACTATTTGCGAGCAGTAGTCTAATCTAGGCCTACCTCTGCCTTTCTTCATCTGCCTCCAAAATATCGCAGACTATTCCCCCATGTCTCAGAAAGTGGCCTACCATTCTATCTCTTTTCTTCTTTATGTTTTTCCACATACTTCTTTTCTCGCCAACTTTCTCTAAAACTTTTTCGTTTCCAATCCTATCAGTCCATGATATTTTCATCATTCTTCGGTAACACAACACCTCAAAAGCATCTAATATCTTTCTACTTGCTTCCCCTACCGTTCAGGTTTCGCAACCGTATAGTGCCGTGCTTAATTCCGTATTCCGTATTCCTCTGTCAACGCTGCCTTCATTTCGTTCAACGCTGACTCTAATTCCTCCTTATTAGATGCTAATACTGCTGTCCCTGTACTTTACTCCCAAAATCCACTACATTTTACCACATTAATCGCCTCTTCGACGTACAGATTAAAAATTAGTGGTGATAGCGACATCCTTGTCTTACTCCTTTCCTAATACCTACTTCCCTTCTTTCCCCTTCTGCTTCTATAACAGTAGTTTGCTCTTTGTATAGATTGTGTATTACTCTCCTATCTCTATACTTCATTCCCGCGCTGTTTAGTATCTCGAACATTTTTTCCTATCTTACATTGTCAAATGCTTTTTCTAAATCTACAAATCCTATATAAGCGTTCTTTTCTTTTTCTATTGTTTTCTCTAATATTACTCTGAGCGCCAGAATAGCTTCGCGAGTTCCCCTATTTCGCCTAAACCCGAATTAGTCTTCTCCTAGTATTTCCTCCGCTCTATTTTCCATCCTCTTCTGCACTATTCTGGTTAAGATTTTTGACGCGTGGGAAGTTAAGCTAATCGTTCTAAAGTTTTCGCATTTGTCGGCTCCTCTCTTTTTCGGTATAGTAATGATAATGTTCTTCTTATAATCCTCCGGCATCTCACCCGTTTCGTATATATATTTTACCAGTTCAAACATCCTATTTACTACTTTATGTCCCGCACATTTCAAAATTTCCGCCTGTATTTTATCTACACCCGGCGCCTTATTGTTCTTTAGCCCCCTTAGTGCTATTTCAAATTCCTCTCTCAATATAGGTTTTCCTACATCTTCCCTATCGATGCTAGGTTCTTCCTCTAATATCTCTCTTAATTAACCCTCGTATAAATTTCCTAAGTACTGCTTCCATCTATCCGCTTTCTCCTCTCTTCCGATCAGTATATCCCCCGATTGACTCCTAACGTTTCTACTTAGTGGTCCTATATCCCTGAAGTTCCTCTTAATTATGTTGTAAGCCTCATCGGTCTTACCTACTTGGAGCTTATCTTCTACTTCTTGGCATTTATCCTCTATCCGTTGTTCTTTAGCTTTTCTACACTTTATAATGATTTCCCACTTTATTGACTTATAAGTTTTCAGCCCTTCCTCGTCTCGTCTGTTTTTGTAGCCTCGTCTCTTTTGTATTAAGTTTAAAGTTTCGTCCGTTATCCAGGGCTTCCTAGCTTCCCTTCTCTCGTGTCCTAAACCGTCCGTAGCCGCGAAATCTAGGCTATTCTTGATATCCTCCCACTCAGTTTCTGCGTTCTTGATTTCGTTACTACTCGCTTTATTTATTAATTGATCTGTTTTCTCCTGGAACTTATCTTTCATATTCTGATCCTTCAATATGTCTACATTTATACGTTTCTTATCCTTCCGGGTTTTCAGATTTTTGAACCTTAATATTGCTTTCATGACTACCAAGTTGTGGTCGCTGTCTACATCTGCTCCTGGATAACTCTTGCAGTTTTTACTTGATTTCTAAATCTCTTCCTAACCAGAATGTAGTCTATCTGATACCTGTCTATCCCTCCTGGCATTTTACAGGTGTACCGCCTCCTAACGTGATTCTTGAACAATGTATTCGCGACTACCATCTTGTGCTTCTCACAGAATTCTATGAGTCTGGTACCTCTCTCGTTTTTGTTTCCTAATCCCTAAGGACCTTCAAATTCTCCTTCTTTCCCCTCACCTACGACTGCGTTAAAATCTCCCACTATTATTAAATTTTCATGACCCTTCACAAATCCTATTACCTGCTCTCTGTCCGAATAAACGGCTTCTAACTCTTCCTCACTGTGGCTAGAAGTAGGCATGTATACTTGCACTATTACTGTTTTCACTGGCTTCGAATCTAACCTGACCATCATTACTCTCTCGCTGTATTGTAGGTAGCTATCTACATACTGTCGTATGTAGATAACTACTAGAGTATAGATACTGCGTTCTTCCGCATAACGATTTCTACTCGCGCGTTTCCATTTACCGATCCTGTGTGTATTACCCTATAGTCACCGATCCAAAAATCTCCTTCTTCCGACAAGCGCATCTCACTTATACCTACCATATCTAATCCTAACCTATCCATTTCTATCTTCAGATTCTCTAGCTTCCCTGTCTGTCTCATGCTTCTGACATTCCACGCTCCGATTCGTGAAATGCTATACTTTTTACTAACCCTGTGTTATCATATACTTAGTGAATATTTAACTAGAGGTATATTAAATATGGCGTACTCTTTGTACAAAATAAACTTTTCTATAAGGAAGTTTTCAACATTTGGGGTTAATCGTTTCGTAATGAGATACGATGGAAAATGTATCAAACTGTCGGTTTCACTATAACATAACATTTTTTAAATATAGTTTTAATTTAATGGCATCGCTAACCTCACTTTTAGAGAAATAAAATAAGCTAAAGGTAAGCTCATTATTTTCAAAAGATTATCCAATAACTATTCTCCTACTTGCCCCTTAACGACTTCGTCGATTTTTTTTTCCAGCCTCTATATATAGCTTCATTGTATGCGTATATTGATTGTTCAATTTTAGAATTGTTTATTATAATTACTTTTAAATTTGATGAAGTGCTTTGTAGATGTATAATTTATTATTCAGGACGATAAAAAACTTATCGTAAAGACAAGAAGGCTCGATTACTCGAGTATTAAAAACATTTTCTTTTGTTTTTTATTTGATTGTATCAAACTTCACGTTAAATATATCTCATTCATAAGTTATCTCATTAAAGCACGATCATGTATGAAGGTTACCTGTCGTTTAAGAAGGCATCAGTTTACTATATTTTAAATTTAATTACGGACCTTTTGAATATTCCAATTGGGGAAAATTAAATAGTAAAATTACTTCGCTTGGAATTCCTTAGGGACGTTTACTCACCCCGCTTTAAATCACCCCGCCTAGTTCTTCATTTAAAATTTATAGAAAATAAAGGAAATTCTTGGCATCTGGATTGATGACACATTCATTATCTTGTTCAGAAAATATGGTAATTTTCGTAATTTTGAGAAGAATGATGCTTACTTTAAGAAAACATGTAGTATACCTTGAATTGTGTAGTTGTTATACACTGTGTATAACAATTTATCTAAGTACGAGTCAAATATAAACTGGACTTTTTTTTTAAATAAATTTATTGTCATAGTAGGAATATTATCGAATACATCTTATATTTCTACATAGTCTCCTCTTTTATCGGTACATTTTCCCCAACGATTGGAAGTTTGTTAATGCTGTTATCGAAAAATGAAGTTGGTCGTGCCTCTAATCAATTGCGCACAAACGCTTTTACGTCTTGGTCATCATCAAAACGGCATCCTCCAAGTTTTTCTTCGAGTGACCCAAACATGTGATTGTCACATGGTGACAAATCCGGGCTATAGGGCGGATGTTTAAGTGTTTCCAAATGGATTCTCTTCAGTTTTTCTCAGGTCAAAGCAGCTGTATGTGGCCCAGCACTATCGTGAAGAACAGTCACACTTCGGATAGGCATATATCGTCTTTTCCGCGGAAAACTCAGTCTAGCTTCATCAAGGAGCTCGCGGTAGTAAGCAGCGTTAACTGTACGCCGCTCATGAAGGAAATCAATGAGCGGCACATTGCTGCAATCCCAAAAAATAGTGGCAAGAACTTTGCCTGCAGAAAGACGAGGTGGGTCTTTTTTTTTTTGTTATGCCAGTCACAGACTTGGGTCCTCGAGGGGGCTTTATCTGCAAACTGTGCAGTCAATTGATGCAAAATTTCAGTCGCTTTTACGCCCTCCCACATCAAGAATTTGATAATAATGCGTTGTTCAACGGACGTATATACCTCTTGTCTAGACAGCATCATGTCTAGACAAGAGGTATATACGTCCGTTTATACTCACATTTAATCGGTCTTGGCGAGCCGCGCCGATGGAGTTCCCTCCTCTTCACATCCCCACCTAATACAATATATATTAAGACAGCGCCAGTGTGCCAGTTCCTTTACCCAACGAGCGTTAAAATAAAAATTCCGGTTTATATTTAACTCACCCTCGTACATAACAAATATCAGCTGTGACAATATATTTAAAGCAGAAGTAAACATATTTCGATATTAAAACCTATTTTATAGTATAAGTATTTTATCATATAAAAATAAAAATAAATAAAAGCTTAAAAGAAAATAATTATTATTATCATTATATAATTATTTATTTGTGGCATACCATATCATTATTTAATTAGTATTCAGTTATATATATATATATATATATATATATATATATATATATATATATATATATATATATATATATATATATATAATGTAAGGTATGATAAAATATGTTATATTTTATAACATATAGTTCTCGTATAATACTCAGTTCGACCGATATTAGCTAGCGGTCGGAGAGCAACCATTATAAATTCCTCATCAACAAAGAGTAGAATATAAGCCCATATTAAATATTGAAATGGATTTATATCTAGCATCGACACTATGAGAGAGAAAGTATTATAGAAGAATATGATCAACATTTGTTTCCAATTCGAAACCTCATAGAGCCCGCATTTTGTCAGACTTACTTCTTACAGAACTGTGTTTTGGCTTTAAACTTCTAATCTTCAGACATTAATACTGGAATTATGGCCGTTTCTATGCCTTCAAATGTTCAGTAAAATCAAAAACAGGAAATTACGTTTTGTGTTTATCTCAATAAGATAACGTCAAGTTTAGGAGATGAAAGGTCATGAATACGTTTTAGATAAAGATCATGAAAAATAAACCAGTTTAAATAATTCGCAAATATAAGAATAATAAAAGAAAAACAAAAAAATCCTACCACAGTGTGCAAATTCGTTTTGTATTAAATCGTTCGTCTTTCACAAGAATAATTATATATTAAAAACTCAGGAATTGATTACATTATCACTAATTAGTACTTATTTAATTACCGTTAATCTTTCGAAAATGTAAGTGATTATAAAACTACTACCAGATTTGTACATCAATAAAGGCTTCAATAATTATATTATTATAGTGAGTTATCAAATGATAATAAAGTGTTTTTATTCAGTACAGTGTATGGAAAAATATTAGTTATGATGGAACATCACATTTCAAAGTTATATATTCTTTTAACCGAGAGAAGGAATAATTTTATTTCAGCTACATGATTAACTTCGATAAATACTTTATTCTTCAGAAATACTCCATATAATGAACACGGGAAATGTGTACAAAATATTATTTAGCTACCAATATTTGTCCTTAAGCAACTCGACTCGGACACGATCCTTAAAGAAACGATTTTTCGCGTTAAAGAGATACTTTTTGGTTCCTTGTGTTAACTTAGTGAGAGTCATTGTCGGCGAAATGAAAATTTCTCGGTCGATATGTGTCGGTGAGATATAATTGGCGCCATCTACCGGCATCTCGTGGAACGCATTTTTCAGTAGCTCCAATGTTTACCGATAGATGGTGCGGTACATGTCGCAGATACTGTCATGCCATAAATTTATAGGTACTGTGGCATTATAATAAAAATTGTGAGCGCAGTTGCCTTTTGTATTGTATTTCGAAGAATACAACAAAGCCAAAAAGACTGACACAGAAGTAATTGGAGATGTCTTTTCATGAACGGTATTGGCAAACAGTTAATCAATCAGGACATTTTAACGTGTTTGTTTTACTTGACGTAGAGCGGGAAGTACCATTAACTATCTGCATCTCTGTTATATTCAAGAGATATCATCTCATAAGAGATAACATATCACATGTGTGACTTGCATTTCGATGATAATGATTAAGTGATTGATAATTATAACTTTAACAGTACGTCCCATACGTGCCATATCGTCGCTGGTTCTGGATGCGACCATATTTTAATAAGACCTACACGATATATAATCAAGAAATAAGGACACTTGTGTCTGTAACAGTTGTGTAAAGAAGGGGGTAGTCCAAGAATAAAAGTTTAAAGATAAAAAAGGAGTTGTTTTCTAATAAAAAAGGGGTTACTCATTAACAAAAACATACTGATGACATCATACCTTCTACATGAATCACCTTGTATATATTAGCTATATTTAAAAAAATGCGCAACTAAAAGCAAAATTTTCAGAAAGGGTCTAAGAGTTTTCCCTTAAACTAATGTCTTGAATTTTTAATGAATTTGTTAATTTTCTTACGAAACCACTATATAAAGTTTGTTCAAGGTGTTGTGAAATGTTTTACTCCTGTGTTCGTTCAACATAAAGAATTTTCTGAAGATGAGGTTTAATGAGGATACACAGTTTCAGCAAGATGGGGCCACATACCATCCTGAAAATTCATCAATGGAAAACATTAGAGCGATGCTCCTTGGCAAAATGATCTCCAAGCGGGGGGCATTAATTGGCCGATCGGAAGTCCCGATTTAAAGCCTACGGATTTCTTCTTATGCAGTTATTTGAAATCCAAAGTATACACCGATGCTCGCAGGACGCTAATTCGGTTAAGAGGTAAAATATATAAGGACATTTAGAGAATTGCACCAGCATTCTTCAGAATTTCATTTTTTCTAAATTATTCAAAACAGCATTCTTCAACAGAGAAAGGCACGCTCATTCACCGATGTTATTTTTTATACATAACTTTTTCTGCATTATAGGGAAATTCCCTACTTTTCCTACAATTTAACTGAAGAATAATTAATATAAATGTCTCTTTTAATAACAGAGTTTTATTAATTCAAGAATATTAAAACATTACAGGACATCTGCTACTATTAATAAACTCTAGAATATTAGACAGAAAATTGTTTTACTATGTTATATTATCACTACGTATAAAAATTCAACTGAAATGTCTCTCGCTGCAGTATAACATTAATTATAATTCTGGTGTAAGTTAAATTTCTCTAAAATTATGTGATCTATTCAAAAATGTAGGAGATATGTGTATGTTAAAAAAATAAGACGCCGGAAAAAAGCCTTTATTAAATCAATTCGTCATCTACAAGTTCTGTGTAATGGATATAAATGTTTAAATTTATAACCTTTACTTTCGTTACCATAAAGACCATTAGATTAGGAATATTAAGATTTCAATCTAAAAAATATAACTTTTAAGTATATTTATATTATTTATGTATCAGACAAGTACTTAAGCTATCAAAACTAAAAGATTATCTGACATTTGTAGATGACAATAAAAAAATTTAAACATGGTCTTGAAAATTCATGGAATTGGGTACTACACTTGTCATCGAACGCATTACAAAGATGAAGATGAATTTTCAGATTAGGTTTTTGTATCTATCACAACAAATAGCATGGAATTGATTGGAAAAAAAGTGATGTCAAAGAGTCTTCAGAATTACAATTATATTTAAATTTACTCTTTAGTATATCTGGGATATTTACATTATACAATGATAAGGCAGTTATGCAACTTGAATTTGATACAAATTACATTTACGAGACACAACTATAAAATACAGCCTCTTTTCTTATGAAATTTGTGTCAAAATTAATATTTTACAGAATCTAGAGCAGGAAAAACTTTTTATTGATATTGAGGGATGGTAATTAGGGAAAATTGGCAATTAATTGGTGTTTACCAGATCAATTTCGACACCTAATTAAACTTCTTGAATGACTTGAAGTGCTAGATCAAGAGATCTTTATTTCGTATCGTTCAGCTATCACCATACGAAATTGCGTGGAAATCGAGGACGACAGACTTTCTGTTTCTGTTCAGTTATTTTGTTATTGCACCATTTTCCTGAATTTAATATCAAAATAACATCTTTATATAAGGGCAAATTACAGTACAATTATGATGAGTGAGGAAGATATACAAAATTAGGTTATAAAATTGCTATTCTGCAAGAAATGGGGAAACTAATTAATTTTTGTTTGCAAGCTTGGGAAAAATCAACAACAATATCAGTTTTAATAGAATGTTGTTTTAACGTTAATTATAGATTTTATAAAAATCTTACATATATTATAAAGTATAAGAGGCAGTATTTAAACAAATTGAAATTATATTGAGATACTGTGGACCAATGCTATTGGCAAATTTATTATACTTAAATATATTAATCCAATTAATTTTGTTTGTTAACTACTTTGTGTAATTCAATAGTAATAAATATTACTTATTTTCTTATGGAGACTTTGATAATTTTATTTTTACAACTTTGCAGACTATTTAAAGCTGTGCTGAGTATGAGGTTGTATTTGATATACTCGTGAATGGAGTTTCTTGAATTTTATAGTGATAGACTGTTATTAAAAAAAATATTTAATATTAAGTAATTTAGGTATGCACTGTAGCCTGATTAATAAGTGAATAGTACTTACCACATACCTCATCTTGTGTCGAAAGATGGATACCAGCCAAGCAAGGCAGTAAGAGAAGCCAGAAGTCATGCGAAGAAGCCATTGTCTAATCGTCCGCTTATATAATCCTTACCTTAGGGTGGATGTCTTTTAGATAACTTAGTTTAACGACCACTTGACGGAGACAAGTGGTCAGCATGACTTTTTATATGTCTAAGGCGAGAAAAGTGAGTTATCTAGCATATATGATTCATTTAGAAGTGGACGGCATGTGCTAACCTCTAAATTGATACTAAATTGATACTTGTACCAATGTTGTTATTATATTAATCAGTGTTTGATCGATAGTGATGATGAGATTTGACATACAAATATTATATTTGTAATATTAAAATTAGGCACAGGGTAAGTTCTCACGTGGAATATTCATGGAACAACTTAGAAATGTAATCTTTTTTGATTTTGACATTTCATATTGAGAAATGGTTTTGCAATTCTCAAACCTTTCCAAATGGTTGGGAGCCTTTAAACAAATATTAACAAATATATAGAGAAATAGAATATTAGTTTATGATTTTTGTAGGCTGCTTCTCTGTTAAAATTAGATACTTGAATTAGAATATTAATATATATGTAAGTATATTTATGTCGAATTGGTTTTCTTCAGTAATGAGTAAATCATCTTAAAACCACTGCCTGTGATGTTGACGAGATCCTAAGCTTCTTATTAAATATTGTTAAGGGTTTTAGGATGTAGTGTATATTAATTTTTGGAAGGTCTCTGACAAGGTGAATCATTAATTTAAAAATTATAATTGTATCGATTCAGTAGTAATCTTCTTCACTTTTTCAAATTGTAGTTATCCAGAGGTACATTATTTGCCTTAAATCCGAGACCTTCTTAGCGTCCTCTGGAGTTCATCAGTGCTCACATTTGGGATCATTATTCCTTATTTTGTTTAATAACGATTTGTTTCTAATGCTTATATACATAGTATCATATTTTTGCCAATAACTTAAAATTATTTTTAAATATAATCTGCTGCGACGATTACTTATGGTTGTAATAATGCATCTACCTTGCTCTATTGTAGTGTTGGGACAATAAGCTATCCATAAACACAGATAAATGTAAAGTTTGTTCGTATACCTTAAAAAAATAATCACTAATATATGACTATTCTCTTGGTAGTACAGCTTTAGCACGTACTGAAAATATTAAGGATATTGGTGTGTAATTATAAACCATCGTTCTCTGGGGATATCAACCATGTGGCTGATATGCCCATGCATATAAAACTCTTTGATGGCTTGGTGATTAGAAACCCAACATTGAATAACGCTGCTAACGCTGATAATGTACAAAGATTTCAAATCTTTGTACATTATTTTGCATTAGTTATATGAAACGAGTTGAAAATATTCAACAGCGTTTCTTAAAGCATTTGTCGCCTCGCATAGACATCCAGGCATAGCTCATTATCCAGTAAGGGGTTACGATCATATTCTGATTCTACAAAGATTGGACATCGAGTCATTGAATTTTCATTTCATTTTTATTTAAATTATTTCACAACAGTACATCACCAACATTAAGCATGTTTAGTATACGCATACTTGGACTAGGCTCTCGAGATGAAATTATATTTTATTCCTAGACTGCAAGAACTAATGTATCGTTGAAATTGTCAGTATTTATAATGTTACAACATATTTAATGTAATATCAGGCACTTGTGACGTGAAGTATCTAGTCACGAGTTATTATTTTTAGAGAAACAATAAATTTTTACTGTCGTGTAATTGTTATGTTACTTAAGTATTTCATTGAATATTTATGTTATGTTATGTGAAGTTATTTAGAGATTATCTTCTTTTTTATTTTTTTTAGTAATATACTGTATATTTTATATGTATAGAATTGTATTTTATAGTTCTAAATATTATAGTAATTTTCAATAAAGGAACTATTATTATTATCATCTACTGACTAAATAAGTAGAAGAATAGACGCAAACGTCTGAATATTACATTTGGCTAAAATAGGCAGACATAATATTGCTCTTTAGTAATGATTCCGGTTTTAACATTTGTTGCACCAATATCAATTGATTAATCACCTTATGGGCATGTTGATCTTATTAAACACATTTTTGTTAGATCGTTTATTCGACGACGGCCACGCTAGTTAGTAAATTCGGGGTTTAAAATAAACCATTTGTGAGATTAAAGAAAGCACACTTTTCGATAACTAAATTCACTTACATATGTTCAATATTGTTTTCCAATGTGTAAACTTCCAACATAAGAGGTTTTAGACTTAAAATCTGATGGGCGAGGTACTGATGATTGGTGTTTAGAGCAACACGCAGAAGCCAGTGAAGTCTTTACGGATAAGTAACAATGTAGGCAGACTGAATAATATACTCAACGGAATATCCGTCTTCTAATTAGTTTAAGGATGATGGACAAGTTTTCATGTCAATTGTAAGATATTTTAATTGTATTTTCAATTGCAATTTGCAGTAAAATTAATTTCAGGACGACAGCGGACTGCACTTTGAAGATTTCAGAAAAGTTTACGTTAATAATAGATTTAACAACTTATCATAAACATTTACAGTTCAATTTAATATAGGAAGGTGCCGTATCTTTTGATGTAGCTATAAAAACAGGAGACCAGTTTTCCATGAACACCGAAGGATTACATGTTTCCCGACGCGCATTTCAGAAATGTGTTAAAACTTCTTGAATCATCTTCCCCCGATGCCAATTTAGTTAGCGAAAAGCACGTCAAGAAGTAGGGCAATTTTCGATGTTCGTCGACAATTGGTCTCCTGCTTTTGTTGCTGTGTCGCAGACTCTAACTTCTTCCCAGAGAAAAGAACTAAATAAATTAGAGATTTGCGGCAATTTATCCTTTATGTTTGTATATTTTTTTAGGTCAATTTGAATAAGAAACTCCAAATTCTACAATAAAGTAAAATCTTCCAAGTTATAATATGGCCGTCGTTGTTCATCATCCTATCAGTTGATTTTCAAAGTCCAGAAAGAAAACCAAACACTTGTAGTCTGTGGATTTGATCTAAAGAAGTTATTATTATTAAAAGCGAATGACAAGGCCAATTCGATAACTAACAAGGCATAACCTGGAAGAATGTACTTCATTGGACAAGGAGGGTACAAGTTTGAATTTTAGTTCTATAATGATGATGTAAAAGAGATCAGAGATAAAATTTGCCATTGAGAAGTAAAGTTTGTGGTCCAATTTAGCTTGTGGTTTACAAACATAAATATACAGTTTCACAAAAAACATTGTAACATCAAAATCTTCTAAATATAAGTAATTGTACGTTTATCCGGAAGCAGATGGAGTAGAACAATGTTCTCTTGTGCGTATATCATAAAACAATCTTGGTTAACTACTGGGTAAAGTTTGTATACCAAGTTGGAAGGGTTCTGATGGTCCGGCTGTGTTATGTGCAGTCACTTTTAGATAGTACAATGTGTCAGGAGTGAGTCCAGTTAACCTCAAAGGAAGTGACGTTCTGTTAGCTTGGTCGCGAATGGTATAAGTTACATTGAAGTTTGAAGATGCATCGATAATAATATTGTTTATTGGACATCTATTTTTTTTATATTCTTCGAGACGCCACGAGAATGTTGCAGAAGTATCAGCCATCGTTAACTTCTCCAATTTAGGAGCGTCCACCACTAAAAAGAAAAGAATGATATATTTAAAGACTACCGATTATAATGTACAGCGCGGTAAATAATTTACTTTAGTAAATTTGGGTTTGTTATTTGGGTCTGTTGATTGTCCAATTATTAAGTTGATAATTAATGCTTAAACGCTAATGCTAATGCTAACTCTAAAGGGTTCATCTAAAGCAAGATGCTAAGAAATATGCATGAAGTCGGCGTATAATTTCTGTGAAATACCACAATGTATTAACCAGAATTAGTTGATTAGACTACCTCTACCAAGGAAGACAATAGAAAGGGATATGCAAATAACTATATTTTAATCTTCATTAATAATCAGGCAACCCTTAAAGCAATTTTATCTTATGATGGCCCATCAGTACTGACCACCCCATACCACCACTCTCTTCGTATTGTATTTAGCCCGAGGGATTATATTGATTATATTATAGCCTCAGGGATTATATTGATATCACACCTGCTGAATATGATACCAACGAACCCCTGCTATCCCTGGTTGACACTCCCCAAGAGAGTGGACATACAAGTTCGGAGATTTGGCCTGATCTTTTGATTTTGTCTGGTGGTAGTAACCTTGCTACGTTGTGTTTTAGTTCTTATTCCCCAGATTCTTTATATGATGTTCGGGTATTAATTAATTAATACCATTACGACTTTAATTTTCTCATTTATGATATGTTCTAATTAATTTAATTTAGGGCTTTATTTATCTGAACTGAAGTTTGATTTATTTTATTTGGTTTAATACCGAAAAGAGGCAATAAGAAGCAAACTCATGATTCACTTTGATTTTTTTGATTTGCTATCCAAACTTGTATAGGTGGACATAATGTTCTTGATTAAAAACAGAACTCTGTTATTTGTAACGGAAACATCCGTTTGTCTAAATAATGGCTGGCATATGCAGAACTCTGCAATAAGCCAAAAGGAACTCTTCTCGCCACACACTCGGTAAGTTTGCAGACTGGGGAGATATTATCAACCACGAACTCGCAGTTAGCAAACGGCTTGATGCTGTAGGTTGTGTACAATTACCCTCAGGAAAGGTATTAGATGTGAGACACTGTCGCTAGTTATGGCTTTTTGTCACGTACCCACTCGCTCTGAGATACCCAGATATATATAACTAACCTGATGCGAAACTTTACCCTTCTGTTCTGTGGTAGGTAAAGTACGCACCCTAAGACGATAAACACTAAACATCATTATCATTTTAAACAACAGGTAAACGAATAACTGCTAATATATTTTAAGAGTTGCGGTCGACCCTAGATATGTCAATATTCCCGTATGGAAACGCTCGCGTCTAGTCTGTAAAAAGCAATAAATTATGAGCAGAGGGTTGGTATCAAGAACATCATAGTACAAATTAATTTACATTTGCGTAAAACAGATGAATATTGGGAATTATGTTCCCGCTAAAAGAATTAATTATATGTGGATGAAGAATAAGTATATGCAATGGCTATCCTGCACTGAAATTAGAACGATGAATTATTATAACAGCTTCTTCTTAAAGTGCCGTGCAGATTTTTGCGTAGGCGTTCATCATTTTTCTTATCAAATGGTCCTATTAACTGCAGCATTCTGCAGTGTCTGGAAGTCCTTTATCCCCGTCCATTGACGAATATTTCTCAGCCACGATAATTTCTTCCTGCCTATTCCTCTTCTACCTCCTTCAATTTTTCCTTGAAGAATAAGGCGTTGAAAGTGGTAGTAGCGTTCTCCACGTAGTATGTGTCCCAGATAACTCGTTTTTCTTTTCTTGATGTTTTCAAAAAGGTCTCGTTCTGGCAGACCGGCTCTTCGGAGAACGTCCTCATTCCTCACGTGATCGACCCAAGACACCCTCAACATTCGCCGCAGGATCCACGTTTCGAAGGCCTCAATTTTGTTGATGATTGTTGCCTTTAGCGTCCATGTCTCGACACCGTATAGGAGAACGGACCAGACATAGCATTTCACCATCCTATATCTGAGGCCGAAATCCAAGTTCCTGTCTGTGAGGAGTTTTCGAAGTCTTATGAAGGTTGCCCTAGCCTGTTCGATCCTGCATCTTATCTCCGGGTCTGGATCCCATTCTTTATTAATCATGCATCTCAGGTATTAAAAATGTGTGACCTATTCGATGTTCTCTTCATTAATATGTATTCGAGTGTGTGGAATGTCGTTCCTACTAACAATCATAAACTTGGTTTTGCTGATGTTAATTTTTAAACCCAATCTTTGGCTTTCTTCATTGACCCGATTCAGCAAACATTGGAGATCCTGTACATTATCTGCCAATATCACTGTATCATCCGCGTACCGCATATTGTTAATAGGAATTCCGTTTATTTTAATTCCAAAGGGACTTTCTGATATTGACTCAGAAAAACCTTCTTCTACGTACAGGTTGAAAAGCATGGGGGACAGGATACACCCCTGGCGAACGCCTTTTTTAATCTCAAAATCCTCAGTTGTTCCAACGTTATTTATTCGAATTTCTGCCTTCTGGTGCCAATAAAGATTACTGATCAGCCTTATATCTTTTCCATCTAGTCCCAAATCCTTAAGGTATTTTATGAGAAAATTGTGTTTAACGTTGTCAAATGCCTTTTCATAGTCGATGAAACACATATAGACATCTTTTCTTTGATCCTGGCAGCCTTGGACTAATGTCTGAAGGCTGAACACTGTTTCTCTAGTTCCGAATCCACTCTTAAATCCGAATTGACTGCAATTACCTAAAAAGTATTGAATTATAATTGCGTACCACAGTGAAATAACAGCGCAAATATAGAAATTAGTTAAGTACATTCCCTTTTTACCGACAATAAGTGTTTACGATAATTTGACTATTACCGGAAATACGAGTGATTGAATAACCCTCACCTAGTAAGAAGCAGATATCCCCATATCTGCTTCTTACCAGGTGAGGGCTCTGTGTCGCAGACTTCTCCCCTAGGTTCACAACCCCTACTTTCGGGTGATGTCCATAATGGAGGACCCCGGACGATTCGATGGACGACGGATTGTCGTCCGGAGTTTACTAAAATCCGGTCCAGTAATTTTCGAGTGGATAGTGTGGTTCGAACGACGAAACCCTCACGAGGTGACAAACTCATAGACATGAACTGCTAATTTTCGGAGCTTCTATTTTTGTATTCTTCTGGTTTTCGGATCTTATCATCTTTTGTTCTTCTGATCTTCGTTTGTTCTAGTCTTCGGTTTTTCTGGCTTTCAAATCTTCCTGACTTTCTCTTCCCGGCTTTCTCTTCCCGAACTGACTTCAAACTGCTTCTCCTCGGATTAGTATCTGGCTGTCTATTCTCGGGTTAATTTCTAACTGTCTCTTCTCGGGTTGGTTTTAAACAGTCCTCTTACCTAGGAGGACCACATATTTAAGCAAAATCCCGGCTCCATATGAGCAAGAACGCAGATTCCCGAAGCGCTCGGTATGACGGAAACAACTAGCACGCGGTGCACCAGCGTATGCGATTTCCCTAAGGCTAGCCGCACACTGTAAACATTTGATCGGCCGAAAGTTGGATCGGTCTTTTAATTAGCATGACATATTAGACATATGCGAATGCGCACACTCAAAGGTGTGCGCACTCCATAGAGTTGTCATACTAATAAGCAATCAACCAAACTGTCGGCCGATAAAGAGTCTGTACTCTGCGGCCGGTCTAAGTCGCCATTGTTTTTAGTTTTATAAACATCTGGTTCCGTTCTCTGGACTCAGTTCCCTTATAAAAACCTTAACGCATAAACTCCATAATCGTTTATCGAACCACCTGCATCGCTTGCCTCGACATCCGTTAAGGGCCTAGTGTTTGAAACCTCGATGCGTTTTTACGCAAATATTCTACTTTTATGATCTAGATCTTGTATTGAGTATTTTAGAACTCTAATTCTCTCTGAAAATTAATGTAAAATGCGCCTAATTCTTTTTACTAATCAATAAACGAAATAAAAATAATTTAGGTAAAATTTTATAATTCAAATAGTTTAATAATAGTACGAAAAATAGAAAAATACCGCGTGATTTTATAGCCCGGGCATGGGACGTTTCAGCACTTAAATGGAAATTTCTTACTTTTCTATCACAAGAAAGTAAAATGTAGGGAAGGCAGATATTTTGGTTAGGAAATACTCCTAGCCAAAACTAATAGTTATATTTGAGCCAGTATCTTAATAATCAACAGATGAAATCCTGTGGGTGAATCAAAATGAAAGTACTTGTGAATACTCAGACTTGTCGCTGACTATTACTAGTCATCATGGTCTAAAGCGGCTCTTAGAGTGTCAATAATACTGCACAATATTTAATTTTGCTCAATATTATTGATAGTCTGTGAGTGATCTCTTCTTCAACATCAACAAGCTGCTTTTACATCAGTTAGTATGTTTCCTGCTAAAAAGTTAACAACTGACTGGTTGTAAATTGTGCAATCGAAGTCCATGTAAGTCTCAATTCTATTGTACAATATTATTAAGCAATATTATTGACAGTTTAAGGGCCGCTTATCACTTAAGCGGCCAGTGTTCACACCAGCACAGTAAGGGTCTATTCAGGCTAGATCCTGTATGTTATGTAATGAAAAGAAAGAAACTGAATTTGAACACATATTTTAAAACTCCTAGAACCTCATAAATAAAACCAGTAGACGTTTCAAGTAACTTATTGATACCCTACTATTTATTGTACTGATAGATGTAATGCTCGATCCACACAACGGTGCCTCTCTGGATACGGTTTCGGTTCGATAAAACCTCATATTCACATTGCTGTTCAAGTTTCGGTTGCGCTTCAATCTTTTCTCACTATTGCACTTGAAATTTACATTTTTTTTAATTCAGTTACTTATAGGAATGAAATTAGATTCATTAAGACAACTAAAATTCTTATGCCATTTGCTGTTATTAAAAAATTCAAGCACTGCTTGAATTCTTAAGGAAAACTTTTAACAGTGTATATAAATAATAATGTACAATATATATGGAATAATTAATTAATAATACATAAATACCTTTTTTCAACGACGACAATTTTTCATTTTCCATAATTAACATAATACTTGTTAGTGGTTAGGATAAAATTGAGTAGCAACGAAGTGGAGTGGGAGCGAAAACCTATTCACACTATCGTAACAAATGATGACAGACGGATCTCGCTCCGATAAAATATTCTTTGAAATGTATCGGTATCGGAGCATTGTGAGACAGAAGTCTGAGCGACATTATTTCTTCTGTAAGAATATTTTGTTAAATCGAGAGCGTATAGAGAGCTGCATCATAGTGTGTATCGAGCCTAATGCTGCTTCACTCTAGGAGACGATAGTTTAATGGTATAATTTAAACTCTAGGAGAATAATTTTGAACAATTTTTGATTTTCTTAATCGACAATTAGACACATAATTTGTGTAAATATTTCCGGTACTTAAATTTCACCGCTTTTCGATATTCCAAGACTTCTAAATGCATTATATTTAACAAACATAACCTTTAATAAACAATAAAATTGGAGTGTCCTAATTAACAATAAATAAACAAGTCTACTGTTGTAGTCTTAACATTTAATGTGACACTTTTGACTATTTGATAGTTATAATAATGGAGAAATTATTGGAGAGAAAATATAAATTTTGATGATCTTAGGATATGAAGACAGAAGAATAACTTTACAAGATACAAGTAATGTGTTGAACGGAAAATATAAAAATCGAAATATTACTATAATCCATAGCAAGTAAAAAAATACCAATGTATTTTTGTATGTAAAAATAGAAGGCCTAAAATTGCAACTAACGTAAACAAATCTCTTCATGTGCGCTTAGCTGTGGAAAAAGACACACATTTGTGTTAGCACATGTTAGAATTGAATAGCACTATAACATGACATACTATAGGGAAAGATGCCTTAGAGACGGCTCTGGGACTACGTATTAGAAGTCTGCGGAGGACTGCGTGGATAGTATGTGAAATCAGGGAGCGTCTTGAAGGAGATAAGCAGTTACCTCTTCTGGGACCTATTAAATAGCAAATCTAACAGCTGTAAATGAGCCAAAATACTTTTAACTAAACCTTCCAGCAAAATATTGTTTCAATTTGTCTCGTACATATCTATGAATCCTAAAAATATTGTCAACATGATGGAAAGGATAAATAACCAACCACATTTATTAAACAAAATTGTTTTTGATCAAGCAACATTTTACTTGAATGGAATGGACAATCCGCACAATTTCTGTGCGGATATTGAAAGCGTGATAGTCGACCGGTTTAGGGAAAACGATGCATAGATACCAAAAAATATAATTTATGGGCAGATTAAAAAGTATTTGGCCTTTTTCTATTGAAGGAACTTTGACTGGGCCCAAAAATTTATAAGAAATGACATTACACAAATACTTGCATAATTATTACTTAATCAAGGTAAAATCTTCGGTTTGTTATTTATTAGAAACATAAAATTGATCTCTACTGTTGATGTATGTTCTTTATTTGTTATGCTTTGTCAGCTTATAATGGTCTGCGAAACAACGTGTGTCTACAATAAGATGCTGCACTTCATTACGACTTACCTAGAAATTACCTAAACAATATTTTTTCACCAAGATAGAAAAGAGATTTTATAGGGTTTATATAGGTGTATTCTAAAGCTCTTTTATTTAAAGCTAGTAGGGCTTAATATGTTAGAGTCCGTGATAACTTACAGTTGAATATAAAGCATGGAACAGCGATCGAGGAAAATGTTTCTCATTTATCGAGATCAGATTACGGGAAATAGTCTGGTATTAAATTAAATAGGAAATCTCACTCGAACTGTTAATTAGAGTTAGATATAAAAGCTGCTATTGTATTAAGCATTTCACCTAAAATAGGTATTTATCCATCAGAAACAGGCAGAAACTACTCTTCCTTTTAAGAAACGCAAACTTTCAGTCCCTAGGGCAAAGAATGATCAGGTAGATGTGGATGACGTTTTAAATTCAAATCTAATTGAGGATATCACAAATAGGGCTAAAGCAGAAAAAGTGGATAAGGAGGAATTAGCTATCCTGCTAAGCCAATGATCAGTATAGCTGATCAGTATTGTCCTCTATATCACCAAACCTAAATCATTTTTCTATAAACATAGTGTATAAATTTCAATTAGAAAACTTAGATAATACCAGAAACAGAATTATTAACGAAGTTAGTATAATTGACAACACAGGACTTCTTGAAAATGTGCTACGGATTTTTCCAATATCGCCTGACTTTTGTCAAGAAGTTCTTGGTTAACACTTTTATTTCATTGATTATTCAACGTTATGTTCGTATTATTATTCTCTCTGATACATCTTGTACCAAAAGTATTTGGATGACTAGGTATCACGAATTCCTGTATTTATCCACAAATATTCTAAATTACCTTGTGATGGTGGTGTTGA
The DNA here is from genome assembly GCA_037954035.1 of Rosalia funebris. Lineage (NCBI taxonomy): Eukaryota > Metazoa > Arthropoda > Insecta > Coleoptera > Cerambycidae > Rosalia > Rosalia funebris. The sequence goes on from JAZFAV010000015.1 coordinate 43,541,637, forward strand.
GATAGAAATGGAAGAGGCAATGCTGGTACGGTTGTCCGCTGTAACCTGATGGACTCTGAAGATGTAGTTCGCACAAGGATCTATATGACCGACGACATCAACTGATGTCTCCCATTTGACTGAACCATCTGACAGACTAACATAAACGAGGTAGAAATTGATTTCACATTCTTCCTTATCTGACTTCGCCCATGATAAGATGCTATGTCCGGTGAAGGTTATGTTCACCACACCAAACGGTACTAAAATAAATTATTCAAAAAAATTGTAGCTTCTTGGTTAATGCCTTGATAATGGCGAAAGTAAATATATATGAATAGTAATATAATCGTAAAAGTGATTCCTAGATTGTTCAATTACACGTGCTTGAACTGTGTGAATCATGCGCAGTTATCAGTCGGTGACAAAAATAGTAGATGCGCATGTAATGCTCAATCCACGTCTATTTGTGGTACGTGTTTGATCGGACCTGCCCTACAGGATTGTGAAGATAAATCGTAAAACATATTTAATCGGTGTTTATTTGCATATAATTTTTTTAAATTCGAACTTGAGGTAATAATTTATACAAACTAAATGCTACAATATGTTTTATGTTCAATAAAACTTAAACGGTCGTCGATAGCATAAAATCAATCATGTTATAGAAAAGTATTAACAAAATGTGTAAAATGTATTGTAAGTCAACATGTTACAATCAACATCTATATATTAATCAATTCAAATCTATATGCTTCGTCAGATGTTGAGTACATAGAGTGAGTCTATGTACTCAACATCTGAAGAAGCCACTGTGTTTGCGAAACAATTGTTATGTTTAACAAATAAAAAGTGAAAATATAACCAGTGAATGTTTTAATTTTGTATAAATATGGATTTTTATCAAGTATTTGGCGTGAATATTGAGATTACAGAAAGGCTACCGAGGGTGTGGCGATTTCTTAAATCCTGTTTAAATGCAAGAATATAAAAAATGGATATTTTAGCTAACATAAATACCTATAATAATAAATTTTCATAGTTTGTACATATCGTGAACTTATTCTTAGCCTTCAAAAGATACTTGATCCAGTTTTCTCAATTTCCAGGGAATGTATTAGTCAAAGTATTATATAATCTTTAATAAGGTGTGAAATATATAATTTTTATTTAATTATTTAATTTTGTGAAGTGAAGTGTGAAATGAAGTGTGAAGTGAAGTGAAGTGTGAAATATATAATTTTTATTTAATTACTTAATTTTGTGAGTGAATGAAGGCACCTTGACGATATTATTATACATACATTAAAGCGGACTTTTCCGCACGTAGAACATCTCTATCTCGAAATTGAGTGGCCGAGAAAAAATAAATGGGCACATAAATGCAAAATACTTGTTTGATTTGTTTTTACTTCTTTCACATATTCCACCATCATGCTTTCTCATGACCCATGGGCAGAGTGGGGAGTGTCCTATCCACCCCAAAATCAATAGATGTCGTCTGGTAGACGTCCCTAATCAGAATCAGTCGCAGCTCGATCGATCCGACACGATTTAATTGAGTGATCGTGTTAACAAAAGCAAATTACTCAAATAGTTCACCATAATGCTTTCTCATGATCCATGGACAGGGTGGGGTGTGTCCTATCTACCTCAAAATCAATAGGTGTCGTGTGGGAGACGTCCCTGATCAGAATCAGTCAAAACCCGATCGATCCGACACGATTTAGTTGATTTATCGTGATAACAAAAAAATTCTCAAATAGTCCACCATTGCACTTTCTCATGATTCATGTATATGGTACAGTGTGTTCTATCCACCTCAAAGTCAATAGGTGTCGTCTGGGAGACGTCCCCAATCCGAATCAGTCAAAACCCGATCGATCTGACACGATTTAGTTGAGTTATCGTGCTAACAAGAATAAATGCCGACGACAACGATGACAACGATGACAACGACGACAGCGACGACAACAACAACGACACACATACAGCAAAACTTTTTTTTTGTTTTTAGGCCAAAAAACGAAAAATACACTCGAAAGAAAATGTTGTTTCTTAAATTTTTCTTTATAGGATTACATTACTTTTCCGCTTATAGTGGAATGCAGAAAAGTAACATCTTCTTCAATACCAGAGTTCTGTTCACCCAAAATGTAAACATGGTGGAAACATTCCAGGATACCTGTTACTATTAATAAACTCTAGAATATACAGAATGTTGTTTTACTATATTATATTGTCAGAATGTACAAAAATTCAACTTAAATCTCACTTGATGCTGTGTAACATTAATTATAACTGAGGCGTAAGTTCTTCCAAATTAGTTAAAAGTAGGAAATAATTATATAAAACTGAAGGATTTAAGTTTCGCTAAAATTATTTCATATCTATTTAAATATGGACGAGATATGTATGTGTGCGTTAAAAAGAGAAAATGCCGGAAATAAGCCTTTATTAAATAAATCTGACATCCACAGGTCCTGTGTAATGGATATAAATGTTTCAAATTTACAAACTTTATTTTCTTTAGCGAAAAGACTATTAGACTAGGAATATTATGATTCTAATCTCAAAAATATAACTTTTAAAGTATTGAATTTGTATTTCACTAAGGGGTATAGTGTTAGTATATTTATGTCTCAAACAAGTATTTAATCTATTTATCATACTTACCATCGAACGCAGTACAAAGATTACGATAAAATTTCAGATTAGGTTTTTGTATCTATCACAACCATCAGCATATGTGGAATTGATCGGGAAAAAAGTAATGTCAGAGAGTCTTCAGAATTACAATTATATTTAAGTTTATTCTTTAATATATCTGGGATATTTTTGTAATTTCAATGAAATAAAAATATATCCAAATAAAAATTTAAACAACAAAGAATGTGTTGAAATTTTACCGTGTCGGTTGTTAAAAATAATGATAAGTCTTTATCTTTTAAAACTTTCTCTGAAATTGAAATTGAAATCTAGATTAGCTTATCGAAGCTGGACTTTAAAACATAATATTCATAACATTTAGTCATCATATCTAGCTACGAGTATACTATGCCCAAAATGTCCAATCTTGATATGTTTGACATAGTATCTATTTCCTCAATTCTTTGTGGTATTAAATGCACTAAGCCTTTGTATTATTGAACCAGAATTATTACCAAGACTATGTTTTTTAACTGTGTATTTCAAATTTAGTTATAGTATAACTGTCTATAAATATCAGTTATTATATAGAATTGTTTTTATTTTTCCGCACTCCACTACACGCGGAAAAGTAATGTAATCGTGTGAAGAAAAAGTGAAAAAAATTTTTTTGGGTTTATTTTTTGTTTTTCGGCTTAAAAACAAAAAAAAAAAGGTTTTAAATTTTTTTTCTGTGTCTGTGTCGTTGTCGTTGTCGTTGTCGTCGACATTTATTCACGATAGCACGATAACTCAACTAAATCGTGTCGGATCGATCGGGTTTTGACTGATTCTAATTGGGGACGTCTCCCAGACGACATCTATTGATTCTGAGGTGGATAGAACACACTCTACCATGTACATGGTAGAGTGTGAGGTCACTAGAAAGTACAGTGGTGGACTATTTGAGAATTTTTTTTGTTAGCATGACCACTCAATTAAATCGTGTCGGATCGATCGGGTTTCGACTGCTTCTCATTAGTGACATCTATTGATCTTGAGGTGGATAGGACACACGCCACCCTGTCCATGGGTCATGAGAAAGCACGATGCTGGACTATTTGAAAAAAGTAAAACTGTCGCATAAAACACATATTCTGCATTTATGTGTTGGTTTATTTTTGCTCGGACACTCAACGTCGAGATAGAGATATTCTACGTGCGGATAATTCCGCTTTAAGGTTTTAAAACTTTTTATTTCACAAGGAATTTTAACTGTTAGTATACAGATTGGAACATCACCAAGATGATTTTGGAATTGAGCTAAATTTATGTCGAGTTATTCCAAGTAAGAACCCATCAAGTTGAAGGCGCTGTCTAATCTGGATTGTGTACTATCCATTCACAAATTCCTACTTTCTAGCCTCTTACATCACCATCTCACGCTACTTTCGATTTAAAAAATTAAGACGAATATTTTGACACAGATAATATGAAACATATTTTGCAATACAGTCGTATATTTTACAGCTACGTCATTAGGTAAAATGTTATTTGGTATATTTGGAAACTTGCTCAGTGATGTTTACTTTCAAAGTGCAGGTTCTGAATACATATTAATACCAGATCAATGAATTGAGCACAGTATAGCAGTAGTTGAATTCTTTCCTCTAAATGTTAAATGATGTCCATATCTGAATAATTCTAGGAGGTACTATACAAGTTTAAATATAACCGTGTACAGGTGGTTGGATTCAGTATATTGAAAAACATTATACAATGGCTATGCTATGCAACTTGAATTTGATACAAATTGCATGTACGGTACAAAAATATAAAATACATTACATTTTCTTATAAAATTTCTGTCAAAAATTAATATTTCATTCAACTTAAAGTGGGAACAACTTTTTATTGATTTTGAGGTATGGTAATTGGGGAAAATTGGTAATTAAATAGCAGTTACGGGATGAATTTCACCACCTTATTATACTCTTAAATGACTTTAAGTGCTAGATCAAGAGATGTTTTTTTCATATTATCGTGTCGTTTAGCTGTCACCTTACGACATTGCATGGAAATCGAGGACGGCAGATTTTCTGTTTCTTTTCAGTTTTTCTGTTAACTTGCACCATTTCTCTGAATTTAATTTCGAAATATCAACTTCTATCGAAATATAGGGGTGAATTATAGTAGAATGGTGGTGAATGAGGAGGATATTCAAAATTAGGTAATTAATATTCTACAGGGAATGGGGCAAAATAATTATTAATTTCTGTTTACAAGTTTGGGAAGATATCAAACTATGAATATATCCGTTTTAATAGAATGTTGTTTTAATGTTAAATAGATTTTATAAACATCTTACACATGTTAAAGTATCATAAGCAGTATGTAAACAAATCAAGATTATCTTGAAATATTGTGGACCAATGACCAATGTATCTTTATTGCAGTTAAATATATTAATACAATTAATTTTGTCATATGTTTCCATGAGTTGTAACTCTGTGTGTAACCACTCTATGTAATTCATTTGTAATAATATTACCTATTTTCTTATGAAGGATTGTATGATTTTATTTTTATAACTTTATAGAATATTTAAAGGTGTGGCTGAATATGGGGTGTATTTGCTTTAGTCGTGAATGGGGTTTCTTGAATTTTATAGTAATGGACTGTTACTAAAAAATATATTTAATTTTAAGTAATTTAGGTATGAATTGTAGCCTGATTAATAGTGAATAGTACTTACCGCACACCTCATCTTGTGTCGAAAAATGGATGCCAGCCAAGCAAGGCAGTAAGAGAAGCCAGAAGTGATGCGAAGAAGCCATTGTCGAACAAATTCCTCTACCAAATAGTTAAGTAAACTATTAAACTAAATAGTTAACTAGGCTATTTCGTCTAATCGGCCACTTATATATACCTTACAGCTAAGGGCTAATGGTTGTCTTTTAGATAACCTAGTTTACCGACCACTTGACGGAGACAAGTGGTCAACATGACTTTTTATCTGCCTAAGGCGAGAAAAGTGAGTTATCTAGCATATCTGAACTATTTAGAAGAGGACTGAATGCGCTAACCTCTAAATTGATACTAAGTTGATATTCATATCAACTTAGTTGTTGTCATATTAATCAGTGTTTGATTGATAGTGTTGAGTTTTGTCATACAAATATTATATTTGTAGTATTAAAATTAGAAAAAGGATAAGTTCCTCACATGGTCATGGAACAACCTACGGATGTAATGTCACATTTTCAAATGGTTGGGAATATTTATACAACCAGAAGCAAATGTATAGAGAAATAGAAAATTAGTTTATGATTCTTGTAGACTATTTCTCTGTTAATATTAGATATTTGAATCAGAACATAAATATATAAGTATATTCATGTCGAATTGTTTTTGTTCAGTAATGAGTAAGTCATCTAAAATACATACAAACATGCTGTGCTGATGATGAGATCCCGAGTACTCTTGTTAAATATTCTCTCAAGGGCCTTAGGATGTGATGTATACTAACTTTTGAAAGCCAAGGGGAATCATAATTTATCAATTTCAAAATTAGAATTATATGGATTGAGTAGTAATCTTCTTAACTTTGTCAAGTCGTAGTTATCCAGACGTACATTAGTTGCCCTAAATCCGCTACCTTCTTAGTGTTCTCTAGAGTTCTTCAAGGATTACATTTGGAATAATTTTTATCTTATTTATCCATTATTATTTGGTTATAATTCTTACATAGTATCATTTTTTGCCGATAACTTAAAATTATTTCTAAATATAATTTGCTAAGGCGATTACTTGAGGTTGTAAAAACTCATCTACCTTATTCTGTCATGGTGTTCGTAAAATAAACTATCAATAAACACAGACAAATGTAATGTTTGTCCGTATAACTTAAAGAAATAACCATTTAAGCTTAAACACGTACTGAAAATATTAAGAATCTTGTAATTTGATTAGGTATAAATTATTACACACTTAACTACCTGTTAAATGTGTAATTTGATTATATATAAACTATTGTTTATAATCAAAACTATTGTTCTGTGGTTATATCAACCATGTGGTTCTTAATGTATATAAAATCCTTGTTTTGGTGATTTATTAGGATTTATGAGGATCTGAGCCTAGACGAGTTGCTAAACCGTTGCTTGGGAGGCTGCACGCAAAATACCAATGAAATTTCCAGTGCTACTGTTTGGAGATTCGCTCCAAAATCTTATTGAAGTGGCAGAGAATTCTTGAATATAGCGACTGATATTGATGTGTGCACTTTTAATGATGGTCTGACTAATATTCGAGTTATGAAAGTTTTGGAGATGGATATTGGCGTCCAATAATACAATTTTTGTCTAGAACCCAGTACTAAGCGGATCAAGCAAGCTGAGATGTCTTTGACAGATGCAGCCAAAGAGGCACGCTCTAACATAAAATGTTCGAGGAAAGAGGATTGAGGAAGGATATTTAAATATAGAAAGGCAGATTAATGGTAAACATTTTTAAACCGTCGGATTTTTAATTTTTTCGTGTTTATAACACATTTCAAAACTTTAAACGCGTTTTTCTCGAAACACAATTTTCAAAACGGTACGCAGCATAACTCCAACAATTTCCATTCTCTTCATGCACATTTTTAACAATACCTTTCCTTTAAAATAACATTTCGAAGTGAAATACTTACGGAATTTTCGATAAGTTAATTTAAGTATTATTTATTAATAAATTATTGCCCTTTTTTGACGAAAATTTAATGTTTTTTTATATATACTCACTAATCACACAAAAGTCAATATTTTTGTGTACTTATTAATGTTTCACTAGCTATAAACATGTATAATTCGACATGTTCCGTGAAAATGGATCCAGTGCCGCTATTTTTGAATATTTTTTGATAACAATTTTTTGTATTATTTTTAAATATATGCTTAATAACTTCCTTAAGGATTATTATTTTATTACCTTTTCTTTCATAACAAAAAAAAAAAAAATGTTGCAAAAGCCCCTCTTTTAACTTATTGCAGTTGTGTTAACCCTTAATGTAATGTTAACGAGTTACTATTTTTAGAGAAACGACAACTTTTTACTGTCGTGCAGTGTATATGTTACTGAAGGATTTCATTGAATATTTATGTTACAATTATTTAGAGGTTATCTTGTTTTTCACGAATACCAAAGGATTACACGTTTCCCGATGCGCATTCAGAAATGTATTAAAACTTCTTGAATCATCTTCCTCTTATGCCAATTTGGTTAGCGAAGCGCGCGTGAAGAAGTATGACATTTTTCGATGTTCGTGGACAACTGGTCTCCCGTTTCTGTTGCTGCTTCGAATATTCTAACCGCTTCCCAGAAATAAGAACTAAACAAATTAGAGTTCTGGGCAAATTTCTCTTTTTTGTTTGTATATTCTTTTAGATCAGCTTGAATACGAAACGCCAAGTTCTATAACGAAGCAAAATGTTCCAAGTTAGACCGTGGTCATCGTCTTTCATCATCCTATCAGCTTATTTTGAAAGTCCAAAAATTAAACCAAATACTTTCAGTCTGTGGATTTGATTTAAACAAGTTATTATGATTATCAGCGATAATCATTTGGCAAGACGAATTCGATAACGACCAAGGCGTATTATGGAAGAATGTAATTCATTGGATAAGGAGGGTGCAAGTTTGAAGTTAGCTCTACAATGGTGATGATGTAAAACAGATCAGAGATGAATTTGCCATTGAGAAGTAAACTTCGTGGTCCAACTTAGCTTGTGGTATACAAATATAAATATACAGTTTCACAAAAATCATTGTAATATTAAAGTGAAAATCCGTATTTTAAATATAAGTAAGTGTAAGTTTATCAGAAAAGTAGATGGAGTAGCATATTGCTCGCTTGTACTTATATCATAAAACAATCTTAGTTAACTACTGGGTAAAGTTTGTATACCAAGTTGGAAAGGTTCTGATGGTCCGGCTGTGTTATTTGCAATCACCTTTAGATAGTACAATGTGTCAGGAGTGAGTCCAGTTAACTCCAAAGGAAGTACCGTTCTGTTAGCTTGATCGCGAATGGTATAAGTCACATTGAAGTATGGAGATGCATCGACAATAAGATTATTTATCGGACATATATTTCTCTTGTATTCTTCGAGACGCCACGAGAATGTTGCAGAAGTATCAGCTATCGTTAACTTAAGTAAGTCAGGAGCATAGGTCACTGAAAAGAAAAAAAATGGTATATTTAAGACTACTGGTTATAATTTACAGCACGGTAAATAATTTACTTTACTAAGTCATTTGGGTTTATTGATTGTCTAATCGTCAGATTGATAATCAACTAACGCCTACACGCGAACGCTAATGCTAATTCTAAATAATTTTCTAAAGCAAGAAGCTAGGAAATAGGCACGAAATTAGCTTATCATTGATGTGAAATAAGTTTCAAGATGAAATTATTGATTGGACTACCTGTATCAAAAAAGACAATAGAAAGGGATATACAAATAGATATCTTTTTAATCTTCATTGATGCTCATGAAACTCAAAGCAATTTTATCCAGATTAACGCTGCGCAACTCAAGGAAACAATAGTCTAACAGTTATAATTTGAACTCTCAATTAAATGAAAGCTTCTTCGGTGACAGATTTAATATTCCCGTATGATGGTTTGGTAAAATTTTGTAAGTCGTTCTCAAAATGCATTAAAATGGTTTAAACCAGTTACTGACATTGGAAAATTAAAAAAAAGTGGTGTACTGTATCGCTTTTGTTAATAAATTGCACCATGAGAGTATCCATCCATATACGTCGGAAGTTTGAGCGAACCTTCATTTTCATAGGTGACCATTAATAAGAAGTGGTAACTTATCAGAATACCATCTAGGAGAGATCTTTATTGGATATTAAAACGTCATCTGGTGTTAAAATATTTAACCACCTATAATACAACAACAATAAGAAAACAAAGTGAACTTTGTTCTCTTATTGTTAAATATATACGTACCCATTGCATTAACAGTATATCTAATTACAGTAGCTGGTCCATCGTTTAGTATAGAAAAGAAACCTTTTACTGAAAACGTATACTGTGCACAGGGCACTATGTTATTTACAGTAGTGGTCTCTGCGAAAGCATATATATATATGGCGGAGTCGCTGTCTTCGTTGTGGACGTCTACCCGATAATTCAATGCACATGGGATGTATTTTTTATCCTCCAATGACCACTGAAGTTTGACCATTCTACCTGTCTGGTTGACACTTAGATATTCCAAACGCAGATTTGCATCTGAAATAAGGATATTTTTACCATTAGACGCGTAATAGTTCTTTAAGAATGCTAATTAAAATTGAACAAATCACGAGTAATCAATCGTTCACTTGACATTGATTTTACGAATTTTGCATTTAATGTATTTTTATCTCACCATCGCCTGGTGACGCTACGGTATAAATAGACCATGGTGGACCAGCAATATTGTCCGACAACATTAGAGAGACTCGGAATGTGTACCCTTTATTAAAAATCGTTTAACTTTTAGGAAAAACTCTCGGACCTGTCAAATTTTATTTGTAGTTGCGCATATTTTAAAATATAATGAATACATACAGGGTGGTTCGTGTACAGCTTGACCAAACTCAACTTAGCCGCGAAATGTGTAGACATAGAAGAGAGTCCATTGCAGTAGTTAAATCGTAACCCCAGCTCATGTACATTCCCCGCACCGATTTTACTTGACTAGTACCTATATAAAACTTTTCGTTGATATGGGTTTTCCTAGTCTTTTGTCTCTATCATCAGACCAAGCACTTATATGGGTGTGCGACAAATGAATAGGGTAGTGTGGGGCAAGGATCCGCGCAGGGCAATGGTCCGCATAAGTCATGTGAGCTTCTAGTGATGGTAATCTCGGTTGAAGCTAGATGATGCTCACAAGCAGTGATACCTCAGTTGTTGACCGGATTGCTACTTCAGTGTTCACACATGGGACCAAGAAAATGCGGTATAAGTTTTATTTTCGATTATCTTGGTGTAATAATTCGATTGTTTTCGGGGTGTCTTAGCGACATTTATCCCTTTCAAAGTGTTATTGAATCATACAGTTCTTAAGTACTTGGCTTTAGGGTTACAATGATATACTAATTTTTGCTTTGACATATGTAAGTGAGGGGGAATGCCTGCATCTTCAGCCGCCATTAAATGGGGCAAAAATGCGCAATACGATTGGGGTAAACGTCTGAATGCGGACCCTTGCCTCATGACATAGGGCGTTTCCCTTCATCATTGTTTTGTTCTTTTTACTTCTCCAGTAGGGAAATATTGTATTTGTTCGAAAAGGGGGGTCTTGAAACTATGCTGGTAGGTCTCAAAACTTTGAGTTGAAAAATATACTGAAAAAGAGCGAAAGGAGCATCATTGATCGAAACTATCAACGTAAATTAAAATGGGAGGACCGACAGGGTGCGATATGAATGTAACCGATAAAGGATACATGAGTACTCCTGCTTTTTTAAAATGGTTGAAGCACTTAGTGCTCCAATGCGAAAGTAGAGCTGTTCTTCTCGTACTGGAAAATCGCTCGTCGCACATAAGCTTGGAAGCTGTAATCTTTGCAAAAACCAATCATACTTACATGCTAAGCCTACCCCAACACAGTAGCCACAAGGCACAGACTCTAGACCGTACATTCTTCAGGCCTCTGAAAGCATTTGACAATGCAGCTGACGGTTGGACTACTTCTGACCCCGGAGAAGCTCTGAGCATTTATCACGTAGCTCAACTTTTTAACATTTCTTGAGATCTAGTTGCACGAAATAGTCCGGTACTAAATTAGACGAGAAATCTGACTCAAACCGTGAACTAGATTCAGGTAAAAAAGCTTCTGTTGTATCAGGCATTTCATCTAAAATAGACGTTTAGCCACCAGAAACAGAGGCAGAAACGGAGAGAAAAAGCTCATACTTTCAGTTTCTAAGGCACGTAATGATCAGAAAGATGTTGATGACGTTTTATATCCAAATTTAGTTGAGGATATCATAGAAAGCGCTAAAGCAGAAAAGTGGATAAGGAGGAATTAGCTATCCTGCCAAGCCAATGATCAGTATATCTGATCAGTATTGCTCTCTAGATCCCCAGACCTAAGTCCACTATAGTTTTCCCATGAGGTGTTTTGCAAAATATAGTCAATAAATTCAAACCTGGAAACTTAGACGATACCAGAAATAGAAATGTTGACGAGTTTAGTTTAATTGACAATATAGGGCTTCTTGAAAATGTGCTGCGGATTTTTCTAATATCGTCTGGCTTTTGTTAAGTTTTCGGTTAACACATTTATTTTATTGTTTATTAAATGTTCTGTTTATATTATTTTTCTCTCTGATACTTTCTCCATCTTGTACCAAAAGTATTTTGGATCACCAGGTGTTATAAATTCCTATAATTATTAACAAAATATTCCAAATTACCTGGTGGTGGTGGTATTGAGACATCAATAGAAGAGGCAATGCTGGTACGGTTGTCCGCTGTAACCTGACGGACGGTGAAAGTATACCTCTGACAAAGATCTATTTGACCGACGTCAACTGATGTTTCATTAACTGTGTACTCCCAGGTGAGTATGCCATCTAACAGACTAACAGAAACAATGTAGAAACTGATTTCACATTCTTCCTTGTCTGACTTCTCCCATGATAAGATGCTATTTCCGGTGAAGGCTAAGTTCACCACACTACCAGGTACTGAAATAAAAGAGAAATTATAAAATAATTGATTAATTATTAATTATAAAGTAAATATAAAATAAATAAATTACTTCAGAAAATTGTAGCTCTTTGGTTAATATTTTGAAAATGGCGAAAGTGAAATTATGTAATCTAAAAATATTAAAATCTACTGCAGTAATAGTAGTTTTATAAGAGACAAAATATAAAGCAAGATAACTGTTACAAGAAAATATAACGCCTTTAATTCTGGATTTGAATATTATACCATAGAATGTCCTGTACTTCTATTAACCTCTCGATGGGGTAATTCTTTTTTCCTTATTTAAAGTTGAAGTATTTCCTGTTTTAAGACCCTATTAATAGGATCCAAGTATGACTTTACACAATCCTAGATTGTTGAATGACACGTGATTGGGCCCTGTGGAACTTGCGCAGTGACATCAAACAGTAGATGCGCATGTAATGCTCAATTCGCGACTACTTGTGGCACGAGTTTGACCAGATCTGCTCTACAGGATCACCGTGAAAACATCCTAAATATATTTAATCATGTCATATATATTTAATGTTCATTTGCACGTTATTTTTATTATATAACTGTATTGATGTAAATTGATATTGAAGTACAACATTACTAGGGATGTTTAAAGATAAATATAAAGGGGATATACCTATGTATATAAGATAAATAAAAATCCTATTTTAGACAAGTAGCATATGTATAAATATCATTTATCTTCATTGAGGTGAAGTTCCGATCCGATAGGACTTGAACCTTGACGAAGTTCTAGTGCAAACTGGAACGGGTGGGTCGGCTTGCGCGTTTTAATGATTTAAGGAGCCGTACCATAGGTTTAACCATAGTGGGGGGGTTCTTATTGAAAAACCAGACTAAGACAAGTCCCTGAAGGAGGGCAGCAGCTCTTTCAGTAGTCATAGTGGCAGAAACCGTGGGGGTTGGTATGGTGCTATGACACACACGACTGCGATGTGGAAGGCAAGAGGAAACCACCACATTATAATCCTCAGAACAGCTAGCAGAAAGCTTATCCTAAATTAATGATGGCGTCTCCTGGGACAAAAAACTCCGGAGGTAAAATAGTCCTCCGTTCGGATCTCCGGGTGAGGACTGTTCCGGGAGACGTGATCGAGTGCAATCATAATAAGAAGTGTAGCATTTCACGAGTCGGAGCGTGGAATGTCAGAAGCATGAGACAGGCAGGGAAGCTAGAAAATCTGAAGATAGAAATGGATAGGTTAGGATTAGATATAGTAGGTATAAGTGAGATGCGCTGGCCGGAAGTAGGAGATTTTTGGAGCGGTGACTATAGGGTAATACACACAGGATCGGTAAATGGAAACGCGGGAGTAGGGATCGTTATGCGGAAGAACGCAGGACAGTGTGTAGATAGCTACCTACAATACAGCGAGAGAGTAATGATGGTTAGGTTAGATTCGAAGCCAGTGGAAACAGTAATAGTGCAAGTATACATGCCTACTTCTAACCACAGCGAGGAAGAGTTAGAAGCCGTTTATTCGGACATAGAGCAGGTAATAGGATTTGTGAAGGGTCAGGAAAATTTAATAATAGTAGGAGATTTTAACGCAGTCGTAGGTGAGGGGAAAGAAGGAGAATTTGTAGGGCCTTATGGATTAGGAAACAGAAACGAGAGAGGTAGCAGACTGATAGAATTCTGTGAGAAGCACAAGATGGTAGTCGCGAACACATTGTTCAAGAATCACGTTAGGAGGCGGTACACATGGAAAATGCCAGGAGGGATAGACAGGTATCAGATAGACTACATTCTGGTTAGGAAGAGATTTAGAAATCAACTAAAAGACTGTAAGAGTTATCCAGGAGCAGATGTAGACAGCGATCACAACTTGGTAGTCATGAAAGCTAGATTAAAGTTCAAAAATCTGAAAACCCGGAAGGATAAGAAACGTATAAATGTAGACATATTGAGGGATCAGAATATGAAAGATAAGTTCCAGAAGAAAACAGATCAATTAATAAATAAAACGAGTAAGGACGAAATCAAGAACGCAGAAACTGAGTGGGAGGGTATCAAGAATAGTCTAGCTTCCGCGGCTACGGACGTTTTAGGACACGATAAAAGGGAAGCTAGGAAGCCCTGGATAACGGACGAAATCTTAAACTTAATGCAAAAGAGACGAGGCTACAAAAACAGACGAGACGAAGAAGGACTGAAAACGTATAAGGCAATAAAGTGGGAAATCATTAGAAAATGTAGAAAAGCGAAAGAACAATAGATAGAGGAGAAATGCAAAGAAGTAGAAGATAAGTTGCAAGTAGGTAAGACCGATGAGGCTTTCAAAATAATTAAGAGGAACTTCAGGGATGTAGGAACAATAAGTAGAAATGTTAGGAGTCAATCGGGGGACATACTGATAGGAAGAGAGGAGAAAGCGGATAGATGGAAGCAGTACTTAGGAAATTTATACGAGGGCCAGGAATTAGGAGAGATATTAGAGGAAGAATCTAGCATCGATAGAGAAGATGTAGGAAAACCTATATTGAGAGAGGAATTTGAAATAGCACTAAGGGGGCTAAAGAATAATAGAGCGCCGGGTGTAGATAAAATACAGGCGGAAATTTTGAAATGTGCGGGACAGAAAGTAGTAAATAGGATGTTTGAACTGGTAAAATACATATACGAAACGGGCGAGATGCCGGAGGATTATAAGAGGAACATTATCGTTACTATACCGAAAAAGAGAGGAGCCGACAAATGCGAGAACTTTAGAACGATTAGCCTAACTTCCCATGCGTCAAAAATCTTAACTAGAATAGTGCAGAAGAGGATGGAAAATAGAGCGGAGGAAATACTAGGAGAAGACCAATTCGAGTTTAGGCGAAATAGGGGAACTCGCGAAGCTATTTATTCTGGCGCTAAGAGTAATGTTAGAGAAAACAATAGAAAAAGGAAAGAACGCTTATATAGGATTTGTAGATTTAGAAAAAGCTTTTGATAACGTAAGATGGGAAAAAATGTTCGAGATACTAAAGAGCGCGGGAATGAAGTATAGAGATAGGAGAGTAGTACACAATCTATACATAAAGCAAACTGCTGTTATAGAAGTAGAAGGGGAAGAAAGGGAAGTAGGTATTAGGAAAGGAGTAAGACAAGGATGTACGCTATCACCACTAATTTTTAATCTGTACATCGAAGAGGCGATTAATGTGGTAAAAGATAGAGTAGATTTCGGGATTAAAGTACAGGGACAGAAACTAAAAATGCTGAGATTCGCGGATGATATAGCAGTATTAGCATCTAGTAAGGAGGAACTAGAATCAGCATTGAACGAAATGGAGGCAGTGTTGACAGAGGAATACGGAATGAAGGTGAATAAAAACAAAACTAAAGTGTTAGTGTGCAGAGGGCGCGAGAGCAGAGCAAAAACGAAAGTACAAATTAATAATGAAAGATTGGAGGAAGTTAAAGACTTCACTTATTTAGGAAGTAAAATAAATTGGGATGGAAGAAGCGATAAAGACATAAAACAAAGAATAGCGCAGGGTCGAGTAGCTTTTAACAAAAAGAAAGCATTTTTATGCTCGGGGGTAATAAACTTAGAAACAAGGAAGATATTTTTGAAAACATATGTATGGAGCACGGCACTTTACGGCTGCGAAACCTGGACGGTAGGGGAAGCAAGTAGGAAGAAATTAGAAGCCTTTGAGATGTGGTGTTACCGAAGAATGATGAAAATACCATGGACTGATAGGGTTAGAAACGAAGAAGTATTGGAGAAAGTCGACGAGAAAAGGAGTATGTGGAAAAACTTAAAGAAGAGAAGAGATAGAATGGTAGGCCACTTGCTGAGACATGGGGGAATAGTCCGCGATATTTTGGAGGCAGAAATAGGAGTGAAGAAAGGCAGAGGTAGGCCTAGATTAGACTACTGCTCGCAAATAGTAAGGGATGTAGGTTGTAGCACAATTAGCGAAATGCGTAGGTTAGCACAAGATAGGAGAAGCTGGAGGTTAGCGTCCAACCAGTCTTAGGACTGATGACCTAATGATGATGATGATGAGGTGAAGTTATAACAAAACAGGAAGTCAGGTGGCCTAAAGCTTCAGACAGTAATCAATGAATAATCTGATATGACGGGTTAGTACACGAACACTTTTGCGAATACTTAAACAATGAAAAGTAAGTTACCTAAAATTGCTTGTGTTGTTTATTTATTTAAAGGCTTCTATCTCACCACATGAAGCGATCTACTTCAACACGATCAAAGTCGGTGGTACTTGAAAAATTAAGTATAAAGAAACATATTGTATTATTGATGTAATCGCAAGTTACAATCTACCAGTTTCTATAAACGACATAAAGAATAATTAGTTTGATAATGTACAGCGATAACATTTATGTTAACACAATATAAAGAGAACCATTTTATTTCTAAATTTCATTTGAAATTTTTCAATACGTTGAGTTTAGTTTTACTAACCGCATTATATAATAAATTACAATTAAGGTAATAATTTATACAAACTAAATGCTACAATATGTCTTATTTTTAATAAAACTTAAATAGTCTTCGACAGTATAAAAATATTCATATTATAGAAAGGTCTTAACAAATTCGTAAAATGTATTGTAAGTCAACATATTATAATCAGCATCAATATTTTAATCAACTAATCAGTTGTAGAGTTCAATATTTATTTAATTATCGTAAAATATATTTAATCGGTGTTTATTTGCACGTTATTTTTTGAAATTCGAACTTGAGGTAATAAACATGTGTTTGAAACCGTGATTTATTAACACTCTTATACTAACCTTCAACCTTCAGAATCTGTATTTTTTCTTAACGTAGGAAATAGTTTTCATCAGCGCAATCATCATCATGGGGTCATCAGTCCTAAGACTGGTTGGACGCTAATCCCCAGCTTCTCCTATCTTGTGCTAACCTACGCATTTCGCTAATTGTGCTACAACCTACATCCCTTATTATTTGCGAGCAGTAGTCTAATCTAGGCCTACCTCTGCATTTCTTCACTCCTATTTCTGCCTCCAAAATATCGCGGACTATTCCCCCATGTCTCAGCAAGTGGCCTGCCATTCTATCTCTTCTCTTCTTTATGTTTTTCCACATACTTCTTTTCTCGCCGACTTTCTCTAATACTTCTTCGTTTCTAACCCTATCAGTCCACGGTATTTTCATCATTCTTCGGTAACACCACATCTCAATAGCTTCTAATTTCTTCCTACTTGCTTCTCCTACCGTCCAGGTTTCGCAACCGTATAGTGCCGTGCTCCATACATACGTTTTCAAAAATCTCTTCCTTGTTTCTAAGGCTTGACTGTTGTGAATATTGAGCTTGTAGAAAGCCTACCCGAGATGTGGCGATTTTCTTTTTAAATCCAGTTCTTGTATTCTTTTCATTAAGAAATTTGTAGCGTTCGTAGAAAAAATATTACGGGGGCTTTATCTTTGGAGTGACTTCAGAGGATTTAGAGGTTGAGGAAAGTCTACTGAGAGTGCGGAGATTTTTCCTGGAGTTATATGTAGTTAAAATATTCATTATATCAAATATCAATTATTTTCACTAACCTATTCGTATCGCGTTAAAAAATGTTAATGGTAATCATTTTATATAATTGCTTTTCATGAGAAATTTCAATTGTCAGTATACAACTTAGAATATGTACATAACGTTCACCAAAACTAAATTTGTGCCGATTTATTCACAATAAGGACCCATCAAGTTGAAGGCACTGTCTAATCTGCATAGTCTGCTATTCATTCATAAATTCGTACTTTTCAGCCTTTCACTTCACCATCTCAAGCTAGTTTCATATTAAACAGAATTTAAGCAGATTTTGACACGTGTAAAATAAAGCATATTTTACAATACAATCGTATATGTTACAACTACGTCATCATGTTTCCTACCTAAATTTAAAGTAGGGATAACTTTTTATTGAATCTTAGGGATGGTAAATGTTGCATGTTTGGGAAGAAATCAACAAAACTATCAGTCAATAGAATGTTGTTTTCACATTAATTATAGATCTTATAAGAATCTTACAGACGTTGTACAGTATCAGAGGCAGTATTCAAACAAATTAAAATTATCTTGAAACACTGCGAACCAATGCTATTGGTGTCCTTATTGTAGTTAATTATATTAATACAATTAATTTTTTCATCTATATTCCACAACTTTGTGTGGAACGACTCTATATAATTCATTTGTAATAATATTACTTATTTTCCTAAGAATATTTTAGAACGTTTTTATTAACTTTATAGAATATTTAAAGGTGTGCTGAATATGGGACTGTATTTGCTTTGGTCATGAATGGGGCTTCTTGAATTCTATAGTAATAGATTGCTATTAAAAAATATTTAACTTTAAGTAAGGTAGGTAGCCTGATTAATAGTGAATAGACTTACCACAGACCTCATCTTGTGTCGAAAAATGGATACCAGCCAAGCAAGGTAGTGAGAGAAGCCAGAAGTGATGCGAAGAAGCCATTGTTGAACACATTCCCCTGCTAAATAGTTAACCGTGACTATTTCGTCTAATCGGCCGCTTATATAGTTTTATGTTAGGCTAATGGATGTCTTTTAGATAACTTGGTTTAGCGACCACTTGACGGATACAAGTGGTCAGCATGACTTTTTATTTGTCTAAAGCGAGAAAAGTGAGTTATCTACCATATCTAATATATTTAGAAGATGATTACTAGCATGTTCTAGCTTCTAAATTGATACTAAATTGATACTCGTATCAATGCCGTTGTTATATTAATCAGTGTTTGCTTGATAGTGATGATGAGATGTGACATGCAGATATTATATTATATATAGTTTATTTCATCTCTATTTGCCTATATATCTCAAAGCATACCGGGGCTTGTATTTATGGATAGGCTAAGCTAGACTGTTCGTTTATCGGCACGATAAGAGAGATTTTTATTTGGCAAATAGCGATGAAGTGAATAGTACATGTTGTATTAAAATTAGAAACAGGGTAAGTTCCTCACGTGAAATGTTCATGGAACAACTTAGGGATGTAATGTCATATTTGATATTGAGAAATTGTTTTCCAATTCTCAACCTTTCCAAATGCTTGAGAACCCTTAAACTGACAGGAACAAATGTATAGAGAAATCGAAGATTAGTTTATGATTCTTGAGACCTCTTCTCTGTTAAAATTAGGTACTTGAATTAGAACATAAATTCATTCATATCGAGTTGGTTTTCTTCAGTAATAAGTAAATCATCTTAAAATCGAACATGAGCTGTGGTGATGAGTAAATCCCGAGATTTCTTATTAAATATCGTTCAGGGGCATTAGGGTGTGGTTTATACTCATTTTTGGAAGGCCCCTGACAAGGTGAATATAACATACATATGAATTTCAAAATTAGAATTATATTGATTCAGTAGTAATCTTCTTCACTTTGTCAAATCATAGCTATCCAGACGTACATTAGTTGCCTTAAATCCGAGGCCTTAGCGTCCTCTGGAGTTCCTCAATTCTCAAATTTGGGATCATTATTCCTTATCTGGTTTATCAATGATTTGGCTCTAATGCTTATATAGTATCATATTTTTGCCATCATCATCATCATTAGGTCATCAGTCTTAAGACTGGTTGGACGCTAACCTCCAGCTTCTCCTATCTTGTGCTAACCTACGCATTTCGCTAATTGTGCTACAACCTACATCCCTTACTATTTGCGAGCAGTAGTCTAATCTAGGCCTACCTCTGCCTTTCTTCACTCCTATTTCTGCCTCCAAAATATCGCGGACTATTCCCCCATGTCTCAGCAAGTGGCCTACCATTCTATCTCTTATCTTCTTTAAGTTTTTCCACATACTTCTTTTCTCGCCGACTTTCTCCAATACTTCTTCGTTTCTAACCCTATCAGTCCATGGTATTTTCATCATTCTTCGGTAACACCACATCTCAAAAACTTCTAATTTCTTCCTACTTGCTTCCCCTACCGTCCAGGTTTCGCAGCCGTATAGTGCCGTGCTCCATACATATGTTTTCAAAAATCTCTTCCTTGTTTCTAAGTTTATTACCCCCGAGCATAAAAGTGCTTTCTTTTTGTTAAAAGCTACTCGACCCTGCGCTATTCTTTGTTTTATGTCTTTATCGCTTCTTCCATCCCAATTTATTTTACTTCCTAAATAAGTGAAGTCTTTAACTTCCTCCAACCTTTCATTATTAATTTGTACTTTCGTTTTTGCTCTGCTCTCGCGCCCTCTGCACACTAACACTTTAGCTTTGTTTTTATTCACCCTCATTCCGTATTCCTCTGTCAACACTGCCTCCATTTCGTTCAATGCTGATTCTAATTCCTCCTTACTAGATGCTAATACTGCTATATCATCCGCGAATCTCAGCATTTTTAGTTTCTGTCCCTGTACTTTAATCCCGAAATCCACTCTATCTTTTACCACATTAATCGCCTCTTCGATGTACAGATTAAAAATTAGTGGTGATAGCGTACATCCTTGTCTTACTCCTTTCCTAATACCTACTTCCCTTTTTTCCCCTTCTACTTCTATAACAGCAGTTTGCTCTTTGTATAGATTGTGTACTACTCTCCTATCTCTATACTCATTCCTGCGTTCTTTAGTATCTCGAACATTTTTTCCCATTTTACGTTATCAAAAGCTTCTTCTAAATCTACAAATCCTATATAAGAGTTCCTTCCTTTTTCTATTGTTTTCTCTAACATTACTCTTAGCGCCAGAATAGCTTCGCGAGTTCCCCTATTTCGCCTAAACCCGAATTGGTCTTCTCCTAGTATTTCCTCCGCTCTATTTTCCATCCTCTTCTGCACTATTCTAGTTAAGATTTTTGACGCATGGGAAGTTAGGCTAATCGTTCTAAAGTTCTCGCATTTGTCGGCTCCTCTCTTTTTCGGTATAGTAACGATAATGTTCCTCTTATAATCCTCCGGCTTCTCGCCCGTTTCGTATATGTATTTTACCAGTTCAAACATCCTATTTACTACTTTCTGTCCCGCACATTTCAAAATTTCCGCCTGTATTTTATCTACACCCGGCGCTCTATTATTCTTTAGCCCCCTTATTGCTATTTCAAATTCCTCTCCCAATATAGGTTTTCCTACATCTTCCCTATCGATGCTAGATTCTTCCTCTAATATCTCTCCTAATTCCTGACCCTCGTATAAATTTCCTAAGTACTGCTTCCATCTATCCGCTTTCTCTTCTCTTCCGATCAGTATGTCCCCCGATTGACACCTAACGTTTCTACTTATTGTTCCTATATCCCTGAAGTTCCTCTTAATTATTTTGTAAGCCTCATCGGTCTTACCTACTTGCAACTTATCTTCTACTTCTTTGCATTTATCCTCTATCCATTGTTCTTTCGCTTTTCTACATTTTCTAATGATTTCCCACTTTATTGACTTATAAGTTTTCAGTCCTTCTTCGTCTCGTCTGTTTTTGTAGCCTCGTCTCTTTTGCATTAAGTTTAAGATTTCGTCCGTTATCCAGGGCTTCCTAGCTTCCCTTTTATCGTGTCCTAAGAAGTCCGTAGCCGCGGAAGCTAGACTATTCTTGATACCCTCCCACTCAGTTTCTGCGTTCTTGATTTCGTCCTTACTCGCTTTATTTATTAACTGATCTGTTTTCTCCTGGAACTTATCTTTCATATTCTGATCCCTCAATATGTCTACATTTATACGTTTCTTATCCTTCCGGGTTTTCAGATTTTTGAACTTTAATCTAGCTTTCATGACTACCAAGTTGTGATCGCTGTCTACATCTGCTCCTGGATAACTCTTACAGTCTTTTACTTGATTTCTAAATCTCTTCCTAACCAGAATGTAGTCTATCTGATACCTGTCTATCCCTCCTGGCATTTTCCATGTGTACCGCCTCCTAACGTGATTCTTGAACAATGTGTTCGCGACTACCATCTTGTGCTTCTCACAGAATTCTATCAGTCTGCTACCTCTCTCGTTTCTGTTTCCTAATCCATAAGGACCTACAAATTTTCCTTCTTTCCCCTCACCTACGACTGCGTTAAAATCTCCTACTATTATTAAATTTTCCTGACCCTTCACAAATCCTATTACCTGCTCTATGTCCGAATAAACGGCTTCTAACTCTTCCTCACTATGGCTAGAAGTAGGCATGTATACTTGCTACAATCTAACCTAACCATCATTACTCTCTCGCTGTATTGTAGGTAGCTATCTACACACTGTCCTGTGTTCTTCCGCATAACGATCCCTACTCCCGCGTTTCCATTTACCGATCCTGTGTGTATTACCCTATAGTCACCGCTCCAATAATCTCCTACTTCCGGCCAGCGCATCTCACTTATACCTACTATATCTAATCCTAACCTATCCATTTCTAATATTTTTGCCGATAACTTAAAAATTATTTTTAAGTATAATCTGGTAAGACGATTACTTGAGGTTGTAAAAACTCGCCTACCCTATTTTGACGTGGTGTTCGGAGAATAAGCAATTAATACACGCAAGTAAATATAAAGTTTGTTCGTATACCTTAAGGAAATATCGACTATTATATGATTATTCTCTTGGTAGTACGTACTGAAAATATTGAAGATTTTGGTGTGTACTTTGATTATAAACTATTGTTCTCTGGGCATATCAACCATGTGGTTTTTAATGCATATAAAATCCATGTGTTGATGATTAGAAACCCAATGTCGTTTAATAGCATTGCTACCTTGAAATCTTTATATTTTGCATTAGTTATGAATCAACTTGAATATATAGCGTTTTGAAAGTTACCTCAAATAGATAATTATTACCCAGTTTGCGGTTACGCGATTCTGCTTCTACAAAGATTTGACATCCATTTATTGAACTGTTATTTCCTTTTGACTCAAATTATTTCACAACAGCACATGCACCCACATTAGGCATGTTTAGTACACCAATACCTGGACTAGGTTCTCCAGACGAAAGTATGTTTTATTCCCAGACTGCGAGAACAAACGTACTACTGAAATTGTCTGTATGTATAATATTACAAAATATCTAATGTAATGTCAAGCACTTGTGATGTGAGTTATATAGTCACGAGTTACTATTTTTAGAGAAACAACAATTTTTTACTGTCGTGTAATTTTTATGTTACTGAAGTATTTCATTGAATATTTATGTTAAACTTATTTAGCGATTATCTTGTTTATTTTTTTTTTAGTAATATACTGTACATATTTATATGCATAGAATTGTATTTAAAATTTTTGTCCTATACATAATTTATTTTTCTGTTGGGCAATAAAGGAACTATTATTATTATTATCTACTGACTAAATAAGTAGAAGAATAGACGCAAACGTCTGAATATCACATTTTGTTAAAAGATGCAGGCATAATATAGCTCTTTAGTAATGACTCAAGTTTTAAAATTTGTTGCACCAATATCAATTGATTAATCACCTTACGGGCACGTTCATCTTATTAAACAGCTTTTGATTAGATCGTTTATTCGACGACGCGACGGTGAAGTAGTAAATTCGGGGTTTAAGATAAATAAACCGTTTGTGAGATTAAAGAAAGTACATTTTTCAATAACTAAATTCGCTTATATATGTTTAATATTGGTTTCTAATGTATGGACTTCCAACATTAAAGGTTTTAATTCCAAAATTTGAGTAGCGAAATACTGATGATTGGTGTTTAGGGCACCACAAGAGGCCATTGTCTTTAAGAATAAGTAAGAATACCAGTAAACTGGTATACTCAACGGAATATGCGTCTTATAATTAGTTGAAGGATAGTGGAAGTGTTTACATGTCATTTGTAAAACATTTTAATTGTATTTTCAATTTCAATTTGCAGTCAAATTGATTTCAGGACTACAGCGGACTGCACTTTGTATATTTCAGGAATACTTCACATTCGTAATAGATTTAACAACTTATCATAATTATTTAGTTCAATTTATTCCAGGAGACTGGATCTTTCGATTCAGCCACAAAAACAGAAAACCAGTTTTCTACGAACACGTTTCTCGACACGCACTTCAGAAATGTATTAAAACTACTACTTGAATCGTCTTCCCCTGATGCCAACATGGTTAGGGACGCGCGTCAAGAAGTATGATATTTTTCGATGTTCGTGGACACTTGGACAATTGATCTCCTGTTTTTGTTGCTGTATCGAATATTCTAACCGCTTCCCAGAAATAAGAATTAAATAAATTAAGTTCTGTGGCAATTTCTCTTTTTTGTCATATCATCATCATATCGGTTTATAACGTCCTTCGCCGTCTTCCGATTCCTAATCTCCATTCCTCTCTATTTCTCCACATGTCCTCGTCCAGACCTCTCTCCCGAATTTCATTATCAATGCCCTCTCTCCAGCTTTTTCGTGGTCTTCCTCGCCTTCTTCTTCCTTGTGGTTTCCAGTTTAGAATTGTTTTGGGTATTCTGTCATTTGGCATTTGCTGAACATGCCCGAACCATACAAGTTGTTTGGTTCTCATATCATCTACAATGTCATGTGTTATTCCCATCATATTTCTTATTCTCTCATTTGTTACCCTTTCTCTCTTTGATTTTCCAACTGACCTCCTCCAGAAGTCCATTTCTGTGGTTCTCATCATTCTTTCTATTCTTTCTTTTATTGGCCATACTTCACAACTATAGGTTACTATACTTTTAATTATTGAATTATATATTCTTCTTTTATTTTCTTTTGTTATTTGTTTATCCCATAGAATGGTGGTGAATATTTTAATTGCTCTCCTTCCTTGAGTGTTTCTTTCCGAAATCACTTCATCAAGTGTCCCGTCGTTTGATATTTTCATGCCTAGATACTTATATTCATTGCAGTGTTTGATATTTTGCCCGGTCGACAGAAGTAGATCTTGTTGTTGTCCTCCAATACACATATATTCCGTTTTCTTCACATTAACTTCTAAACCCCATTTTTTATACTCCTCGATAAGTTTATATCATCGATATCTTGCGCAATAAAAACTTGGTCATTCACAAAGGATAATGTGTATAGTGTTGATGTATCATCTATTGGTATGCCCATATTGTGACATTCTCTTTTCCAAGTCATCAATACGCGTTCTAGATATATCTTAAATAGTGTAGGAGATAGGCAGTATCCTTGTTTAAGTCCCTTAGTTACTCTTAGTCTCTTTTTTGTTTGTATATTTATTTAGATCAACTTGACTACGAAACGCCAAGTTCTATAATGAAATAAAATCTTCCAAGTTATACCGTGGTCGTCGTCATTCATTATCAGCTTATTATGAATGTTCAGAAAGAAAACCAAGTTATTATAATTATCAGCGAATGGTAAGACAAATTCGATAACGACCAAGGCGCAAACTGGAACAATTTGCTGCATTGGACAATGAGGGTGCAACTTTGAATTTTAGTTGTACAATGATGATGATGATGTAAAAAAGATCAGAGATGAAATTTGCCATTGGCAAGTAAAGTTTGTGGTTCAATTTAGCTTGTGGTATATAAATATACAGTTTCACAAACATCATTGTAATATCAATGTGAAAATTCGTCTTCTAAATATAAGTAAGTGTAAGTTTATCAGAATGCAGATGGAGTAGAACATTGTTCGCTTGTGCTTATATCATAAAACAATCCTGGTTAACTACTGGGTAGAGTTTGTATACCAAGTTGGAAGGGTTCTGATGGTCCGGCTGTGTTATTTGCAGTTACTTTTAGATAGTAAAATGTGTCAGGAGTGAGTCCAGTTAACCTTAGAGGAAGTGGCGTCCTGTTAGCTTGATCGCGGATGGTATAAGTCACATTGAAGTACGGAGATACATCGACAATAAGATTGTTTATCGGACATATATTATTATTATATTCTTCGAGACGCCACGAGAATGTTGCAGAAGTGTCAGTTATCGTCAACTTCTCCAAGTCAGGAGCATACGCCACTGAAAAGAAAAAGAAATAATATGTTATAATGTACAGCACGGTAAATAATTTATTTTAGTTATTTGGGCTTATTGATTGTGTAATCGTCAGATTGATAATCAATTAACGCCTAAGCGCCAACGCTAATGCTAATTTTAAAGAATTTATCTAAAGCAAGAAGCTAGGAAATAGGCATAAAATCGACGTATCATGGATGTGAAATACCGCAAAGATTCAAGAGGAAATCTAGGAAATAAGGTTGATCGGACTACCCGTATCAGGAGAGGCAATACAAAGGGATATATAAATAAATATATTTTAACCTTCATCGATACTCAGAAAAGCCTTAAAGTAATTTTATCATATATAGGTCTATCAGAATTTAAACGAAAATTCATTCCATTTCTATCCCAAGAAAATATTAGGTAACGAAAAGACAGATATTTTGATTAGGAAATACTCGTATAGCTTCAATATTAATAGTTACATTTGATCCAGTATCTTAATAATTAACAGATAAAATCCTGCGGTTGAATCCAAATGAAAGTAGACTTATCGCTGAGAATTCATATCTGGGGTCCCACTGAATGGCCAGCAAGGTCCCTTTGGATTTCTTTTTGTGGGGTTATTTGAAATCCAAAGTTTTTTTTAATATACCAAGAGATATTGATGATCTAAAGTGCCTCATAAGAACGGAAATACGAAAATTTTCACCAGAGATGATACGAAATGTTCAGAAAAATTTATTTCTAGACTTGGGCACTGTCAAGTTGTCAACGGTCGTCACTTTCAGCATTTACTGATATAAGTTTTATGTGTTTTATCCTCAACACATCATTCTTAGGTTATTATTTATTTTATTGATTGTTCTTTGTGGTGTTCTTGTTTTGTTTTATTTAATATTACGCGTTGTTAGTTTGATTGATAATAAAAAATTTATATTCAATAGCTTGCTTTTTCTCTGGCAAAAGAAGAAAAAGGTATTCTTTTACTGGGAATTAATTTAAAATAATTTTCACGATTGAACGATCGTCATTTTGAAATGGCACAACAGAATCGCAAAGAAATCTAGGTACAGACTGAGTGAGATAAGAGCTTTCAAATGATGTATAACACGTCATATATTGTCATGTCATGTCATGTTTCCAACGACGACAATTTTTCATTTCCCATAATTAACATATACTTGTCGCTGGTTAGAAGAAAATTGAGTGGTAACGGAGTTAACTGGGATCTATTCACACTGTCGTGACAAGTGATGACAGTCCGATCTCGCTTTAATAAAAAGTTGTGTAAATTATATTGCTGGTGTTTCCACTCCAGTAGAATATTATACAATTTTATAATTTATTGAAAATGGATCATTATGAAAGTGAAATTGTTGTGAGTGAAACCAACAGTGAGGGGCGAAGAACAAGGAAAAAGCAGAAACGTCCTTCCAAAAGGTAGCTGTCTAAAAGACTGAGGTTAGTAATGTTTATTTTCTATAATTTGCGTGATTTTTATAATTTTTTTTTTAAACAGATGCATGTCATCTGCCAAGTTTAGATGAGTTTGAAAAACCATGCAAACATGTGTTTCATGTGTTGCAATCATTCGATTGTGATGAAATCTCATGAAATGATATTGTTGTTCCGCGCCAAACAGTTTTTGAAGTTCCTGCTAAAGCCAGTCAAGATCTGCATATATCACATCTTCTGCATATTTTAACTCCTAAACGACGTCGTCCCAAATCTCAAGCTGTTAAAAAATAATCGCCCCATCACTTCGAAGCCAAATATACGTTGTGGGTTAAAGGAGTACGCAAGAGAGTTTGCAAAACTTTTTTTCGAGTAGTGTTTCAAATTAGCAACAAACGGCTTTGGAACATAGGAAAGAAAAAGATGGATTGTAAGGATTTTAGGGAAAAACGTGGAGGTGACTGAAAACTTGCCAAATCTGAAGACAAAAGAATTGCGGTGAAAATGTTTATTAACACATTGAAGGTGTCTGAAAGTCATTATAACAGGAATAAATCTCGAAGATTATACTTACCTTCAGAATTAAACATCTCAAAACTCCATTTTTGCAAAAATATTTAACAACTGTTTTAATATTGGCTTTGGTCGTCCAGCCACTGATGTTTGTGGCCTTTGCTGTATACTAAAACATGCTATAAAATTAGCTAATACACAAGAGGTCAAGCAGAAAAATATAACTGAACACAAGATACACCGATTTTGTGCAAAACAATTCTCAAAAATAATGAAAGAGCATGAGGAAACTACTGTCTCTATCTGTTATGACATGCATCAAGTCCAGCAACTTCCAAAATTACCCATTAATGATGCATTCTATGCTCATCAAATCTCATTTTATAATATATGTTTCGTTGATTTAAAAAATTCACATCCATGTATTTATACATGAACCGAAAATCAAGGGGAAGAGAGGGGCGACTGAAGTGGGATCTGCTATGTTAGATTTTCTGAAGAAATATGATTTTCCACCTAATTGTACAAGTTTACGATTATTTTCCGACGCATGTGGAGGGCAAAACAAGAATTGCCACATAATTCACGGTTTAACATACTGGTTGTATAAAGAGGCCCCAAAACATTTGAAAAATATTTTGTTGACATTTCCAGTACGAGGTCATTCATACCTAGCGGCTGATCGAGTGTTTGGATGGGTGGAGAAAGAACTACGTGCTCATAGTATCATCTTACACAAAGAGGACTACCTTGACATATACCAAAGAGACGGAACTGTTCGCAACTGGGAAGAGATTGGGACTTATATGGCATTAAAGAACTTTTACCAAGAATGAAGAAAACGGATGGAATACTAAACATGAAAAGAATTTTTTTGGAAAAAATAACAGAGAATCAAACTAATAAAAAACGAAAAAGAAAAAGTACTAAACTACAAGAAGTAATAAACTTCAAAATGTAACCCTGCTATCGGAATGATGATGTGTCTAAACCCTATGCCAGTGTGTTAAAGGAAGGAAAAACAATTCATTCATTCACTTTGAATCAACTTCTAGCCGTTCAAGCTATTCCTGCGAAGAAACTCAAAACCCTCTTACCTTTAATGAGTGCTTATAATGGAACCTGGGAGCAGGATGTTGATTATGCGTGGTATCAACAAGTTTTGCTGAATAGAGAAAATCATCCACTAATGGAAGACGATGACCAATATGAGGAGGATGAAGAGAATGAAGATGGAGAAGCTGTTTGTGACTATCATAGTGAAGACTGTGGTCTACTAATATAGAGCTAGAGTTAAATTTTTTTGAAAAAAATTTATATACCTACCTAGAACTGAGTTTCATGTGTTTCAAAAAGTTATGTTAATTTCATTTCATTTGTTTTTGTATTTATTTTGAGGAGTTGATAATAAAATCATTTTAAACATTATTGTAATTTTTTGGATCAAATGGAAATACATCCTTATCTTTATTCAACAAAAGGGAATAATTACTGCTTGTTTATCAAAGGGAGATAACTCCACTGGTTTTTTCAAAAAAATTTACGGTATTATAAAAGTGGCATATTTTTTGTTGTACTTTATATAATGACACAACTATAATATTGATGTCATGTTTTTTTGGTTAATTTTATTATAAGAGGTGATAAGATACTGGTTTTTGTTGATTTATGCGAAACTAAGTGTAGAGGAGCTATTCCTTTTTGAAAATTTGCTCCACAAATGTTCTTTCAAATACACCGGTTTCGGAGCGTTATGAGATCGAATTATGAGTGATAGCGATAGCGTGAATACGTTTTATGGACTCATTGTTTCTTCTGTAAGAATATTTTATCAAACCGAGAGCGTATCGAGAGCGGCACCATAGTATGGATCGAACTTAATGTTGATCGACTCAAGGAAAAGATAGTCTAACAGGTATAGTTTGAACTTTGAATTAAATTAAAGCTTCTTCGGCGACACGTCGAATATTCCCGTATGATAGTTTGGTAAAATTTTTTTATGAGTACTCAAAATGTATTAAAATGGTTTAAACCAGTTCCTGATATTGGAAAATCTAAAAAAGGTGGTCTACGGTTTCGCTTTTGTTAAATAAATTTCATCATGAGAATGTCCATCCATGTACGTCGGAAGTTTGAGCGAACCTTCATTTTTCATAGGTGGCCAAGTGATAAGTGGTAACTTATCAGAACACCATCTAGGAGCGATCTTTATTGGATATTAAAACATCATCTGGTATTTAAATATTTAACCACCGGCACCGAAGTGAACTTTGTTTTATTATTGTTAAATATATACGTACCCATTGCATTAGCCGTATGTCTAATTACAGTAGCTGGTCCCTCGATTGTTACAGAAAAGACGGCTCTTACTAAAAACGTATAGTATGCACAGGGCACCATGTTATTTACAGTAGTGGTTTGTACGAAGGTATATATGTATCTGGAAGAGTCGGTGTCTTCGTTGTGGACGACTATCCGATAAAGTGGTGTACATGGAATGTATCTTTTGTCCTCCAATGACCACTGAAGTTTGACCATTCTACCTGTCTGGTTGGCACTTAGATATTCCAATCGCAAATTTGCATCTGAAATAAGGCTATTTTTACCATTGGATCCTAATAACTCCACAGCCACATAAAATATTTGTGATTTGGGGGAATACATAATTTAAGCTATTAATCGTATACAGCCCCAAGATTGAAGTTGTAATCTGAAAACTCAAGCTCTTAAACTCCATAACCCATTTAACCCAAGCTCTTAAACTCCATAACCCATTTAACAAAACATCTATCAACTCCAATAACCACGTATGGTAGACATTTAATTTGATATGTACGTTATTTTAATAATTGCATAACTCGAGTTATTGCATCTTTTCTCGCATTATTTTCGTTTTGCTTCAAGCACCCGAAAAACACTGTTGTGCCATAATAACACCTTCACCCTAGTACTAAAAATTTTTCGTGTATTCAACTAACGTCAGTTTTTCAAATCATTATATCGTCGGCATTGGCGTTACCCGATGTACAGGGTTATTCACATAACATTATACCCCCTTTAACTGTTTTATTTTTTGAAATAGAAAAGAATAGTAAATACAAAAGTTGTAGGAAATTTTACTGTGATCTCAGACATGTATTTAGAAAAACAATTGATTCTCGCGTTTCGGAGATCTAGACCGAACTTATGTCTTTTTAAATGGAGCACCCTGTTTATTTTTCGATTTTTTAAATCTACGTGCTTTTCCGATTACAATATATACATGTTATATCTTTCTCCTAGTAGTTTGCACAGTATCGCCCGTTGAAATATCAAACAAAATCAAGATTTGTGTGGTATTTTTCGAAACTCAATTATTGGACCAGTATTTTTTGAAAGCTGTTTAACTGGACAAAAATATTTAGATCTTTTAAAGGCAGATATCTCTGATTTATATCGCATTCATGATATTCCGTATTCTTTCATTCCTAACGTGGTCTAATTTTGAGATCCTTGCACTTCTTCTCCAGAAGTCCATTTCGAGCGATAGTAATTTCTGGCGGTCTCTTTTGTTCATTTCCCATATTTCGGAGCCATATGTAGAAATACTCTGCACAATAGTTTTATACAAGGTGGTTTTAGTTTTATTGTTAACATTTTTACTCCACAACAGTGAGTTTAGTTGCCGGATTGCTCTTCTTCCCTGTCCTATTTTATTTGAAATATCCTCGCTGCTTCTTCCGTTTGAGGAGAGAGTTACACCTAAATATTTAAATGAGGAACAATGTCTTATCATGCAGTTATCTAGATTTAGGTAGCTTTGATCACATTCTTTGCCTGCTATCATATATTCTGTTTTTTCAGTATTTATGATGAGGCCCCACTTCTCATACTCCTCTTTTAGTTTGCGCAGCATATAGCCTACATCTTCTCTATCTGTAGCCATCACTACTTGATCGTCAGCGAACAATAAAGTGTATAGCACTTCGTCACCGATGGGTATACCCATACTGCCACACTTTCGCTTCCAATGCCTTAGTGCTTCTTCCAAATAAATCTTGAATAATAGTGGAGCCAGTGTACATCCTTGTCTCAGGCCTTTAGATACCTTAAAGTCTTCGGAGACTTCACTATTAACTATCACTGCACTGGTACATCCGCAATATAGTTTTTTCACCGCGTGAATATAGGCTCTGGAGATATTGCTTTTTTTCATACAAGGCCATATCTTATTTAATGGCACGGTGTCGTATGCCTTTTGAAGATCTACAAACGCCATATGGACCGTTCTTCCCCTTTCTATTTTCTTATCTATGATGTTTTTAATAGTGAATATGCCGTCTATACATGAGCGCCCTGCTCTAAATCCATTTTGTTCCTCGCACTCACTAAATTCGTATTCGATTCTCTGCTTTAGCACGCACCCATACAGTATTGCCACTGTACATATGACACTAATCCCTCGGTAATTCGCACACTTTTGTTTACTTCCCTTCTTCTATATATATGTAATTGTTGCTCTTTTCCATTCTCGAGGTGGAGCGTCTCCACTTAGGCACTTCTTAAATATACAGGCCAGCAGCTCCATGAGTATATCGGGGGCGGCTTTGAGTAGTTCCGCATTTATGTTCCCCGGGCCAGGTGTTTTCCCATTTTTCATCTGTATCACGGCTTCTCTTACTTCATGTGATGTTATTTCCTGTACAGTGTGACTCTCGTTGGTTTCTTGTTGTTCCCTTTCCTGCGTTATGTATTCGGGTCTCTGTTCTATCAGCAGATCTTTATAATATTCTTTCCACTCCTGATTTCCAATTGGGCTGATTCCTGCTGTGTCTTTATTCTGTTTTCTCAAACCATTGACTACTTCCAAGCTTTGTTTGCTCTGGTGTTTCCTATGTTCGAATTTACTTGGGCACATATTTTCTCCCAGTACTCGTTTTGAGCTTTTCTAATTTCTCCATGGACTTGTTTTCTTTTTGCTTGGTAACATACCTCTGATTTAAAAATCTAATTAAATGAGCCGAATATTGTTTGGCAACAAAACTGTGCTCCAGCACATAAATAAAATGTTGTCAAGCGACGTTTAGATAATACTTTTATAGAGTGGATAGGTTTCAATGAAACTATTTTATGGCCGACCAGAAGTCCTGACCTGACCCCACTGGATTTCTTTCTGTGGGGCACTGTGAAAGATCGGGTATATACGGAAAGGTCAAATAACGTAGAAGAACTAGAAAATATATCAGGAGATCAGAGACACGAACGAGACTGGTATCTTATGGCTTACAATACGGTATCTGGTGGCTTACAAACAAAATCTTCTAAGGGGGTATGCTCTCTGTATTGCCCAAAATGGAGGTATTATGAACACCTCCTATAATTTGCGATTATAGTTTTCAATAAAATGTTACATTCCAGCCAGAAATATGCTTTTTAATATAACTATGACAACATCAAAAATAAAATCTACTTTAACCTATCAAACTCTGTTTATAATAATTCTCGTAATTATTGTTTAAAATTTTCCATGGCGATTTTGATTTTATTTGATATTTCAAAGGGCGATACTGTGCAAACTACTAGGGCAATGATATAACACACACACACACACACACACACACACACACACACACACACACACACGCACATATATATATATATATATATATATATATATATATATATATATATATATATATATATATATATATATATATGTCGTAGTCTCATGATGAAATACGTCAATTCATGAAAAGCCTAGGCATTTCATGAAACGCCGTGCTCGTCTCGGCACATGATGTTTCAAATCGTACTGCACGATCTGCCGTAAATTAGATATCGACTGTTCGTGAAGTGACCAGCGTTGCCCGGCAGATTGTGTTCTATTACTTGTGCTTATTTGTTTTGTTTTGTTTAATGGAAACTATGGAAAGTAAGAGTGAAAAAGAACTGTTCGGTGAGCATTACAAAGAATACTACATAGCAAAGCCGAACAAACGACCGAGCACCATTAGTCAATTAAAGGAGGTGCGTATTTTTCTACATAGAGTGATAGGTAGAAGCCCGTTTAAAGCAGTTTTTGGGATTGACTCGAAGCAAGATCTGGAATCAACAAATCTCCCTAAAAGTATTATTTCAACTATAACTACCGCAGAGGAGGTAGACAAATTGCAGAATGAAATAGAGAACTCAACAATATGAGAATCAGCACGAAGAGCAGCAAGATGAAATGAATGAGTTCATATATCAATGAATAGGTGTTCAAGGACACACACTAGCCCACGAAGTGACGGAAGAATCACCAGAAGTCGATACTACTCAACGGTACGAAACAGAGCAGGGGGGGTTGCCAGAAGAGAATATGGTAATCCAACTGTCAAATGAAAATGACTTGATTGATTATGATAATCTTGTCGATACAGATGATGTACAAATTGAAATTGAGGCTATTGAGTTCGGCAATTGTGCAGAAAATAATACAGATAACTGTATTATTTGTGAAAACAATATAACAGATGACGTGAGTAGGTGCGATATTTGTAAAATGCCGGTACATTTAAATTGTACTAACAGGAAAAACATGTGCGATTTTTGTAGCTCTGAAGAAACTATAAAAACTCAGCAGGAAGAAAGCTTTGTGGGACAAAAACGCCAAACAGAACAGATGATTGCGACTATAAAAAAATGTTACCAAACATAAACATCGGGGACTGTGTCTTAGTTAATGTTGATAAAGTTGATCGCAGTCCAGGAGATCCACCAAATCTTATTTCAGTAGTTACGGATATTAAAAACGGCGTATACCAGGTTGCTACTGTTGGCGGAATTATCAAATCGTGGTTCAATAGACCTGACCTTAAAAAAGCAACATCAAACTTTGTTAACCTTAATCAGGTAAATAAATCTAAATTTATGTCAATTAGAGAAGCCGTTTCCTTCGAATCTTTGTTTAACGGTCAATTTAAGACCAATAGATGCAAATGTCTTAAAGCAAAACTGCAATGCAATTCCAGATATCATAAAAGTGGCCCGTGCGCCAATAAGCGAAAAAAAAAAATTCTGTATATATAGGTAGCTAGTTTATTTTTTATTGTTCTGTTTGGTTGTTCATTGCAAGTTTGAAGATTATTTTTATTGTTTTAAAGAGAATTTAATTTTTATTTGTAAAATATATGTATTTTACCTGTATTATTATTTTTTATTGTTCTATTTTGTTGTTTATTGCAAGTTTGAAGATTATTTTTATTTTTTTAAAGAGAATTTTATTTTTTAGTTGTAAAATATATGGAATTTACCTGTATTATTATTTTATTTCATCCATACAGATAGACGATAAATCAAAGAACACAATCTGCCGGCCGTCGTGGTCACTTCACGAACAGTCGATATCTAATTTATGGCAGATCGTGTAGTACGACTTGAAACAGCATGTGCCGAGACGAGCACGGCGTTTCATGAAATGCCTAGGCAGATTGTTCAACATTAAGAATTTACATAATATGCCGGCAGTTCATGTACTGCTTAGGCTTTTCATGAATTGACGCATTTCACCATGAGACTACGACATATATATATATATATATATATATATATATATATATATATATATATATATATATATATATATATATATATTGTTGTAATCAGAAAAGCACGCAAAGTTGAAAAATCGAAAAATAAACAGGGTGTTCCATTTAAAAAGAATACAAGTTTGGTCTAGATCTCCGAAACGCGAGATTCAATTATTTATCTAAATACATGTCTAAGATTGCAGCAAAATTTCCTACAACTTTCGTATTTATCATTCTTTTCTATTTCAAATAATAAAACAGTAAATGGGGGTAGAATGTCATGTGGATAACCCTGTACACTGCAGGTAGGTTGCACGATGGGGATGTATGCATCATATAGCCAGTAAAAGGACTGTTTGGTAAAGCTGCGGATAAAAGGTATATATTTTAATTGTTGTCTTTTTTTGAGCTGTATCGAGTTGTTTCCTCTTCAAAAGACCTATGCAATGGATTTCTGAATAATAGCTGAAATTAAAAGTTTTCTGAGGTTATGGCAAAACCCTGATGTGATGGGGTGAAATAGATCTCGGGTTCGGAGTCAGCGACCCCAGAAACATGTAGTAAATATAGTCAGACCACCAGATCAGTTATTTTTGAGTGAATGTGTTTCTTAAGAATGCTATTTAAAAGTGAACCAATCACAAGTAATCAATTGTTCAAATGACATTGACTATGCGACGGTCTGTTTACATTATTTGTTTCTCTGATACTTTCTCCATCGTATACCAAAAGTATTTTGGATAACTAGGTATTACAACATTCCTGGCATTATTCACAAATATTATAAATTACCTGGTGTCGGTTGTATTGAGACAGAAATAGAAGAGGCAATGCTGGTATAGTTGTCCGCTGTAACCTGATGGACCCTGAAGTTGTACCTCTGACAAAGATCTATATGACCGACGTCAACTGATGTGTCAGTAACTGTGTACTCCCAGGTGAGTGAACCATCTGACAGGCTAACATAAACAAGGTAGAAACTGATTTCACATTTTTCCTTGTCTGACTTCTCCCATGATAGGGTGCTATTCCCGGTGAATGTTAAGTTCACCACACCAAACGGTACTAAAATAAAAAAAAAATTGGAAGTAAATATAAAGTAAATCAATTATTTAAGAAAATTGTAGCTCCTTGGTTAATGCTTTGAGAATGGCGAAAGTGAATTTATGTAATCTAAAAATATTAAAATCTACTGCATTAATATAGGTTTTACAAGAGTCAAAATTCAAAGCAAGATAACTGTAAAAATATATAACGCCTTTAATTCTGGATATGAATATCAGACCATAGAATGTCCTATACTTCTATTAACCTCTCTGCCGGCTCATTCTTTCTTCCTTATTTAAAATTGAGGCACTTCCTGTTTTAAGACTCTATTAATAGGTTCACAAAAGTAAGACTTCACACAATTCTAGATTATTAAATGACACGTGCTTGGACCGTGTGAAGCTTGCGCAGTTATTATTTGATGACACTAAACAGTAGATGCGCATGTAATGCTCAATCCACGAGTATTTGTAGTATGTGTTTGACCAGACATATGTTTGAATCTGTGCTTTATTAACACCCTTATACTAACCTTCAACCTTCAGAATCTGTATTTTTTCTTAACGTAATAGTTTTCATCCAGAGTAATATAATTTAAAAAATTATTAAGGCAGTTTTATCTTTAGAGCTACTTAGTAGAGTCTCCAAGGGCTGTCTATCGTCAATATCGAGGATTCTTAATGCCTGCTGAAGATGGTGTGGTTTCGTTTAACTTTCTCTATAAAAATCCTGTATTTTTTCTTTAAAAGAAATATTAATTTTTTAAAATATTTTTAAAATATCAATTATTTTCATTAAAATATTCGTAGAGCGTAAAAAAAATTAATGGGGTTGCATCTTTAGACTAATTTAGTAGAAGAGTCTCTACGGGTTCTCTGTCGTGAATATCAAAGTCGCGGAAAGCCTACAGAGGGTGTGGATTTTTTCCTTTTATATTGTACCTTAAACATATCTGTTGTACTAATTTCGTAGTGCCTGTAAATAAATATTAAAGCAGTATTGCCTTCAAATTAATTTAGGGTTGAGTGAAAACTTCCTAAATGTCAGTCATTGTACGGAAAATTTTGACACAATTGTAATCAACATAATTCATTTCCATTTACAGTTACCATTTAAAGTCAATAAACAAGAACGCCTACATCTCTAACAGGCGAATAAAGACTGTTGTATTCCAAGAATAAAAGTTAAAAAAAAGGGGTATTTTTGTAATGAAAAGGGGGAAGTCATTAACAAAAATATAATGATGTCGGCATACCTTATACTTGAGTCACTCTGTATCATCATGAGGTCATCAGTCCTAAGACTAGTTGGACGCTAACCTCCAGCTTCTCCTATCTTGTGCTAACCTACGCATTTCGCTAATTGTGCTACAATCTACATCCCTTACTATTTGCGAGCAGTAGTCTAATCTAGGACTACCTCTGCCTTTCTTCACTCCTACTTCTGCCTCCAAAATATCGCAGACTATTTCCCCATGCCTCAGCAAGTGGCCTACCATTCTATCTCTTCTCTTCTTTACGTTTTTCCACATACTTCTTTCCTCGCCGACTTTCTCTAATACTTCTTCGTATCTAACCTTATCAGTCCACGGTATTTTCATCATTCTTCGGTAACACCACATCTTAAAATCTTCTAATTTCTTCCTACTTACTTTCCCTACCATCCAGGTTTCGCAACCGTATAGTGCCGTGCTCCATACATCTCTTCCTTGTTTCTAAGTTTATTACCCCCGAGCATAAAAGTGCTTTCTTTTTGTTAAAAGCTACTCGACCCTGCGCTATTCTTTGTTTGATATATTTATCTCTTCTTCCATCCCAATTTCTTTTACTTCCTAAATATGTGAAGTCTTTAACTTTCTCCAATCTTTCATTATTAATTTTTACTTTTGTTTTTGCTCTGCTCTCGCGCCCTCTGCACACTAACACTTTAGTCTTGTTTTTGTTCACCCTCATTCCGTATTCCTCTGTCAACACTGCCTCCATTTCGTTCAACGCTGATTCCAATTCCTCTTTACTAGATGCTAATACTGCTATATCATCCGCGAATCTCAGCATTTTTAGTTTCTGTCCCTGTACTTTAATCCCGAAATCCACTCTATCTTTTACCACATTAATCGCCTCTTCGATGTACAGATTAAAAATTAGTGGTGATAGCGTACATCCTTGTCTTACTCCTTTCCTAATACCTACTTCCCTTCTTTCCCCTTCTACTTCTATAACAGCAGTTTGCTCTTTGTATAGATTGCGTACTACTCTCCTATCTCTATACTTCATTCCCGCGCTCTTTAGTATCTCGAACATTTTTTCCCATCTTACATTATATTTAAATAATGCTTTTTCTAAATCTACAAATCCTATATAAGCGTTCTTTCCTTTTTCTATTGTTTTCTCTAACATTACTCTTAGTGCCAGAATAGCTTCGCGAGTTCCCCTATTTCGCCTAAACCCGAATTGGTCTTCTCCTAGTATTTCCTCCGCTCTATTTTCCATCCTCTTCTGCACTATTCTGGTTAAGATTTTCGACGCGTGAGAAGTTAGGTTAATCGTTCTAAAGTTTTCGAATTTGTCGGCTCCTCTCTTTTTCGGTATAGTAACGATAATGGTTCTCTTATAATCCTCCAGCATCTCACTCGTTTCGTATATGTATTTTACCAGTTCAAACATCCTATTTACTACTTACTGTCCCGCAAATTTCAAAATTTCCGCCTGTATTTTATCTACACTCGGCGCTTTATTGTTTTTTAGCCCCCTTAGTGCTATTTCAAATTCCTCTCTCAATATAGGTTTTCCTACATCTTCCCTATCGATACTAGGGAAGCATCCTCTTAGGGAAGCATAGGAGCTTAGCTCATCCTCTAATATCTCTCCTAATTCCTGACCCTCGTATAAATTTCCTAAGTACTGCTTCCATCTATCCGCTTTCTCCTCTCTTCCGATCAGTATGTCCCCCGATTGACTCCTAACGTTTCTACTTATTGGTCCTATATCCCTGAAGTTCCTCTTAATGATTTTGTAAACCTCATCGGTCTTACCTACTTGGAACTTATAATCTACTTCTTTACATTTATCCTCTGTCCATTGTTCTTTTGCTTTTCTACACTTTCTAATGATTTCCCACTTTATTGACTTGTAAGTTTTCAGTCCTTCCTCGTCTCGTCTGTTTTTGTAGCCTCGTCTCTTTTGTATTAAGTTTAAGATTTCTTCCGTTATCCAGGGCTTCCTAGGTTCCCTTCTCTCGTGTCCTAAAACGTCCGTAGCCGCGGAATCTAGACTATTCTTGATACCCTCCCACTCAGTTTCTGCGTTTTTGATTTCGTCATTACTCGCTTTATTTATTAATTGATCTGCTTTCTCCTGGAACTTATCTTTCATATTCTGATCCCTCAATATGTCTACATTTATACGTTTCTTATCCTTCCGGGTTTTCACATTTTTGAACTTCAATCTAGCTTTCATGACTACCAAGTTGTGGTCGCTATCTACATCTGCTCCTAGAAAACTCTTACAGTCTTTTACTTGATTTCTAAATTCTTCCTAACCAGAATGTAGTATATCTGATACCTGTCTATTCCTCCTGGCATTTTCCAGGTGTACCGCCTTCTAACGTGATTCTTGAACAATGTGTTCGCGACTACCATCTTGTGCTTCTCACAGAATTCTATCAGTCTGCTACCTCTCTCGTTTCTGTTTCCTAATCCATAAGGACCTACAAATTCTCCTTCTTTCCGCTCACCTACGACTGCGTTCACTCTGTATATGTTAATTATATTTTAAAAAATGCGCAACTGAAGAAAATTACTGAAAAATTCCGAGAGTGTTTTTCCCTAAACTTATTTCTTGAATCTTTAACGAATTTATTCATTACTTTACGAAAGCACCGTAGATATAAAATGCCTTTCAGTTATTCTGTTAAATTGTACCATTTCTGTGAATTTAATAACGAAATAACTACTTTAAATAAGGGTGAATTGCAGTACAATGATGGTGAATGAGGAGAATCTTCAAAATTTGGTAATTGGTATTTTGCAGGAGATGGGGAAAAATAATTAAATTTAGTTTGCCAGTTTGAGAAGAAATCAACAAAACTATCAGTCAATAGAATGCTGCTTTAACATTAATTATAGATTTTATAAAAATCTTAGAAGACAAATGATCAAAGGTGGTATTCAAACAAATCAAAATTATCTTGAAACACTATGAACCAATGCTATTGATGTTTTAATACCTTATTGTAGTTAATTATATTAATACAATTAATTTTGTTATCCATATTCCATGACTTGTAACTCCGTGTGCAACGATTCACAGACACTCTCACAGACAAGTCATGTAACAGAGTTACATGACTTGTAACTCTGTGTGTACACCACATTATTACTTATTTTCCTATGAAGATTTTTCTAATTTTATTTTTATAACTTTATAGAATATTTAAAGATGTGCTGAATATGGGGCTGTATTTTCCTTAGCCGTGAATGGGCTTTTTTGAATCTTATAGTAATAGACTGCTATTACAAACATATTTCATTATAAGTAATTTATATGTATGCAGTGTAGCCTGATTAATAGTGAATATTACTTACCACATACCTCATCTTGTGTGGAAAGATGGATACCAGCCAAGTAAGGCAGTAAGAGAAGCCAGAAGTGATATGAAGAAGCCATTGTCGAACGAATTCCCCTACAAAATAGTTAATTGTGGCTATTTCGTCTAATCGGCCGCTTATATAAACTTACATTAGGCTAATGGATGTCTTTTAGATAACCTAGTTTAGCAACCACTTGACGGAGACAAGTGATCAGCATGACTTTTTATCTGTCTAAAGCGAGAAAAGTGAGTTATCTACCATATCTGATATATTTAGAAGATGACTGCATGAGCTAACCTCTAAATTAATACTAAATTGATACTCGTACCGATGTCATTGTTATATTAATCAATGTTTTATTAATAATGATGATTAAGTTTGACGTACAAATATTATATTTGTAATATTAAAATTAAAAACAGGGTAAGTTTCTCACGTGGAA
Organism: Rosalia funebris; assembly: GCA_037954035.1. Classification (NCBI taxonomy): domain Eukaryota; kingdom Metazoa; phylum Arthropoda; class Insecta; order Coleoptera; family Cerambycidae; genus Rosalia; species Rosalia funebris. The sequence continues at coordinate 43,583,482 of JAZFAV010000015.1, forward strand.
TGTTCATGGAACAACTTAGGGATGTAATATCACATTTGATATTGAAAAATTGTTCTTCCAATTCTCAACGTTTCCAAATGCTTGGGAATCCTTAAACAGACAGGAACAAATATATAAAGAAATAGAAGATTAGTTTATGATTCTTGTAGATTACTTCTCTGTTAAAATTAGATACTTGAATTAGAACATAAATATATAAGTATATTCATGTCGAACTGGTTTTCTTCAGTAATGAGTGAATCATCTTAAAACAAACATGAGCTGTTGTGATGATCAGATCTGAACTTTCTTATTAAATAATGTTCAGGGGCCTTAGGATGTGGTGTATACTCATTTTTGGAAGGCCTCTGACAAGTTGAATCATAATATATGAATATCAGAATTAGAATCATATTAATTCAGTAGTAATCTTCTTAACTTTGTCAAATCGTAGTTATGTATACAGACGTACATTAGTTGCCTTAAATTAGAGGCCTTAGTGCCCTCTGGAGTTCTTCAATGCTAAAATTTGGGATCATTATTCCTTATATTGTTTATCACTCATTTGCCTCTAATGCTTATGTGGTATTATATATTAAGGATCTTGGTGTGTACTTTGATGAAAAACTATCGTTCTCTGGGCATATCAACCATGTAGCTCTTAATTAATATATAATTCTTGTTTTTATGATTAGAAGCCCAACATCGTTTAATAGCGCTGCTTACTTGAAATCTTTATATTTTGCATTAGTTATGAAACGGCTTGAAAATATTCAACAGCGTTGTTTTTTAAAATATCACCTCACTTAGACAATTATTACCTAGTTTGCGGTTATGCAGTTCTGCTTCTATAAGGATTTGATGTAAAGTTATTGAACTGTTATTTTATTTTGATTTAAAATATTTCGCAACAGTATAGATGCATCCACATTAAGCATGTTTAGTACACCCATACCTGGACTAGGTTCTCGAGATAAAAGTATGTCTTATTCCCAAACTGCGAGTACTAACGTACTGCAGAAGTTGTCAGTATTTATTATGTTACAAAATATTTAATGTAATGTCAAGCAGTGGAGGCTCGTGATGAAATGAAACAGGTGTTCTGCACAGGGCCGATCCTAGGGTATTGGCCGCCCGCGTGCAAATTTTAAACGTATTCAAACTACTGGCGCCGCGTAGGGGCTGCAAAAAAATTGCGCCACAGGTGAAAATTTTGAAAATTTTCAAGGTCACGCGTTTTCCTGATACTTCAGAATTTTTATGTAAAATCCGTTTATACAAAAATATAGACTTTCACAAGAAAAATGTTTGGAATTTAATACCCTTTTGAAGAATATTCATGTTTGCCGTCATATTCATTGGTTAAGAGAAAAGGCTTGTAAGATGAATTTTCTACTAGAGGGTCTATAACACTTAAAATATTTTCCGAAAGAGTTTCAGCGTCACATTTTGTAGGTTTCAGGTATATCCAAAAACGTTTAATCGGTTCACCATCGAGAATATATCTTAAAACTACCACTAGCTGAGTTTTTGCAGATACATCAGTTGTTTCGTCTGCCATAACTGCCAAAAATGAAGGTTTATTAATTTCTTTAATTATTTCTTCATGACATACTTTTAATATACAGTATAAAAGATCGAAATATCCCCGGGTTTTGAGAGGTTTCAGCTTCGTCATGTCCTCACAGCGCCAGTTCAAAGGCCCCACAAAACTTTATGCAGTTTATAATTTTTGACAAAACGTATCTCTTTTTTGTCACATTATCATTATGTTTTTGTACATTTATCCAATAAGCTGAATCTAGCTGCGCTTTAATATTAGTTGTTCCTAATAAAGCTAATTCCATTGTATTATGTAGATGGCTTTTGGAGTTGTCGTGCTTTTTTATTTTTTCAGTTAAGTGCACCAAATCTGTCACCCTTACCTCCGTCCATGCTTTATCACCGCCAAAAAGTAAACAAGGAAAACAAAATAACGCATTTTTTTTGTTGCACCCACAAATCCAATTGTTCTTCGAATAAATGTCTCTATTAAATTGACGTTTATATGCTTTTCCGCGGCTAACACCTGCAGTCTCAATAACAATATCGGGCAATGGCCTACCATTGTTTTTCAAATCAATTTTTTCTTCATAAGAGTATTTAAAAAATCGCTTCATATGAACTAAATTATAAACTAAATCCATTGTCACTATCACAGTATATAAATATTAATAATTAGTACAATAAATCACTACACAAATTCACAAAACAGTATTTAAAACCTCAAATTAACACGAAATACGAAATAGGTACGATTTACGCCCGCCAACTGTACGAGAAGTAGGAAGGAGTAAACATTCACTGATGTTGCCTTAGCTGGAAAAAATACAGCTCACTGACCGTGTAAATTCGCTCATTTACGAGCGCTAAGTGTGGATTGTCGCGGGAGTTGAGGGGGAGGACGGGTGTGCCGAGCCGTGCTGAGAACTACCTCGTGTGGCCCAGTTCAATGTACCGCGACGCGCTCGCGTAGAGATCCAGATAATTCATCTGGTCTACTACTCAATAGAGGACGCTCAATAGAATGCGACTTTAACGCAATAATTTGGTTAGCTGCACCAACTAACCAAATTATTTTATTAATAAATTTTAGTAATTATTATGCCGCGAAAATATACAAATATCTAATTTTTTTGGCAGTTCTGCAGCTCTGCAGCACCTATACACCAACCGCCCCTGATGTGAGGCGTCACGTCACAAGTGAAGCACTTGTGACGTGAGCTATCTAGTCACAAGTTACTATTTTTAGAGAAATAATAACTTTTTACTGTCGTGTAAGTTATATCTTACTGAAGCATTTCATTGAATATTTATATTAAAGTAATTTAGAGGTTTTCTGGTTTTTTTATATTTTATAGTTTATGATTCTTGTAGACTACTTCTCTGTTAAAATTAAATATCGGAAACCTAGATATATAAGTATATTAATGTCGAATTGGGTTTTTTCAGTAACGAGTAAATCATCTTAAAAACAAACATGACCTGTGATGATCAGATTCAAAGATTTCTTATTATATATTGTTTAGAGACCTTATGATGGGGTGTATACTAATTATTGGAAGGTTTCTGACAAGGTGATCATAATATATTAATTTTAAAATTATAATTATATTGCTTCAGTAGTATTTTTCTTCAATTTGTCAAATCGTAGTTATACAGACGTACATTACATATTTGCCTTAAATATCAAACTTTCTTAGCGTGTCCTCTGGAGTTCTTCAAGGCTCAAATTTGGGATCATTAGTCCTTATCTCGTTTATCGATGATTTGTTTCTAATACTTATATAGTATTATATATTTGCCGATAGATTAAAAATTATTTTTAAATATAATCTGCTAAGACGATTATTTGAGGTTGTAAAAATTCGTCTACCTTATTCTATCGTGGTGTTCGGAGAACAAACTATCAATAATCATAGATAAATGTAAATTTTGTTGATATACCTTAAAGAAATAATTATTAATATATGACTATTTTCTTGGTAGTACAGTTTTAACACGTCCTGAAATATTAAGGATTTTGGTGTGTACTTTGATGACAAACAATCGTTTTCTGGGCATATCCACCATGTGGGTCTGCATATAAAACCCTTGGCTTGGTGGTTAGAAACCTGAAATCGCTCACTTGAAATGTTTATATTTTGTATTAGTTTATGAAGCAAGTTGAAAATATTCAACAGCGTTTCTTAAAGTATTTATCACCTCGCATAGACAATTATTACCCAGTTTGGGGTTACGGTTATAATATGCTAAATTTTGAAATCCAGTCATTGAACTTTAATTTAATTTTTATTTAATTACATATTTCACAGTAGTATAGATGCACCTACATTAAGCATGCTTAGTACACGCATACCTGAACTAAATTCTCCAGACAAAAGTATGTTTTATTCACAAACTACAAGAACTACCATACTGCTGAAATTATCAGTATTTATAATGTTAAAAAATATTTATTGTCATATCACGTCACTTGTTACGTGAACTATCTAGTCACGAGTTACTAGATAGAGAAAGTGCTATTCTGTACAGATATAGATACTATCTTTAGAGAAACAACAAGCTTTTAAGCCGCAGAATTTATATGTTACTGAAGTATTTCATTGAATACTTATGTTAAAATTTTTAGGCTATCTTATCTTTTTTTTTTAGTCATACTGTACACATTTATATGTATAGAATTGTCGTATAAAATTATCCGTTGTTACAATATTAATGCTAATATCAGTTCGAAATCTATACCGTATTTTCTCTGGATACTTTGCTCAGTGGAGTATCCATCTTCTAACTAGTTGAAGGATGATGAAAATGTTTTCATTTCATTATTAGGACGTTTCAATTGTGTTTTCAGTTTCCATTTGCAGTCAAATTTGTTTCAGGACTATAGGACAAACTGCACTTGAAATATTTCATTAAAAGTTCACGTTCGTAATGGATTTGTCTGTCTTGCAGCCTGTGAATTTATTCTAAAGAAGTTATTTCGATTATGAGCGAATGGCAAGATAAATTTGATAACAACCAAGGCCTATCTTGGAAGGATCTACTTCATTGGATCAAGAGGGTGAAGTCTGAACTTTAGTTCTACAATGATGGTGATGTAAAAGAGGTGCAAAGATAAAATTGTCCATTGAGAAGTAAACTTTGTGGTTCAATTTAGCTTGTAGTAACATAACTATACAGTTTCACAAAGTCATTGTAACATTAACGTGAAAATCCCTCTCCTTAATATAAGCAAGTGTATCAGAAAGCAGATGGAGTAGAATATTGTTCGCTTGTGATTATATCATAAAACAATGCTGGTTAACTACTGGGTAAAGTTTGGACAGCAAGTTGGAAGGGCTCTGATGGTCCGGCCGTGTTGTTTGCAGTCACCTTTAGATAGTACAGTGTGTCAGGGGTGAGTCCAGTTAACCTCAGAGGAAGTGGCGTCCTGTTAACTTGATCGCGAATGGTATAAGTCACGTTGAAGTATGGAGATCCATCGATAATGAGATTGTTTATCGGACATCTATTTTTATTATATTCTTCGATAATCCACGAGAATGTTGCAGAAGTGTCAGCCAGCGTTACATTTCCCAATTTAGGAGCATCAGCCACTGAAAAGGAAAGAAAATGATATATTTAAAAACTATTGGTTGTAATGTACAGTACGGTAAATAATTTCCATTAGTCATTTGAAACGGGCGAGATGCCGGAGGCATCTCGCCTCCTAATTTTTAATCTGTACATCGAAGAGGCGATTAATGTGGTAAAAGATAGAGTAGATTTCGGGATTAAAGTACAGGGACAGAAACTAAAAATGCTGAGATTCGCGGATGATATAGCAGTATTAGCATCTAGTAAGGAGGAATTAGAATCAGCATTGAACGAAATGGAGGCAGTGTTGACAGAGGAATACGGAATGAGGGTGAATAAAAACAAAACTAAAGTGTTAGTGTGAAGAGGGCGCGAGAACAGAGCAAAAACGAAAATACAAATTAATAATGAAAGATTGGAGGAAGTTAAAGACTTCACTTATTTAGGAAGTAAAATAAATTGGAATGGAAGACGCGATAAAAACAAAGAATAGCGCAGGGTCGAGTAGCTTTTAACAAAAAAAAAAAAGCACTTTTATGCTCGGGGGTAATAAACTTAGAAACAAGGAAGAGATTTTTAAAAACGTATGTATGGAGCACGGCACTATACGGTTGCGAAACCTGAACGGTAGGGGAAGCAAGTAAGAAGAAATAGGAAGCTTTTGAGATGTGGTGTTATCGAAGAATGATGAAAATACCGTGGACTTATAGGGTTAGAAACGAAGAAGTATTAGAGAAAGTCGGCGAGAAAAGAAGTATGTTTTTCCACATACTTCTTTTCTCGCCGACAAAAAAAAAAAAGAGATAGAATGGTAATCCACTTGCTGAGACATGGGGGAATAGTCTGCGATATTTTGGAGGCAGAAATAGGAGCGAAGAAAGGCAGAGGTAGGCTTAGATTAGACTACTGCTCGCAAATAGTAAGGGATGTAGGTTGTAGCACAATTAGCGAAATGCGTAGGTTAGCACAAGATAGGAGAAGCTGGAGGTTAGCATCCAACCAGTCTTAGGACTGATGACCCCATGATGATGATATAAATAATACAATACAATGTATATAAATAGTACAATACATACATCTTATATGCTATTTCAGCTTATAAGTTTTTTAAAAACAATTTTTAATATTAAACACTGTTTATTTATAATTTTGTATAATTTTGTAATGAGTCGTAGACGACGAAATGAAGTTACAATCTAGACTAACTTAGTGCTGGCTTGAATGTAATTTATAAGTTTATAATGCTGACGCTAACGCTTGCAAAGCGTAGTTTTCCGGGAAGGCCTTGGCAATACTCCAAGTCATCATATTTAGTGATAAATGAAATATAAAATGCGCAATCAAAAGTTAAGCAGGTATCGCATGATGTCTGGAAAGAGAATGATAACAGACTCCCAGAATATCATATTACCTTTTCACAAGATAATAGTTATGCGTTACATACTGAAATATTCTAAGTTGACAATGTATATAAACGGTACTTTTATATAACATACATATAAATAGTACAATACATATAGAATAATTAATTAATAATAAATAATTACCTTTTTCAAACGACGACAATTTTTCGTTTTCCATAATTAACATAATACTTGTTGGTTGTTAGAACAAGATTGAGTGGTAATGGGATGTAGTGGGATGGAAAACCTATTCACACTAATCGTGACAAGTGATGACAGTTCGATCTTGCTCCGATAAAATATTCTTTGAAATGTATCGGTATCGGAACGTTATGAGACCGAAGTCTGAGCGACAGCGGATGAGGATTCGTTTCATGTACTCATTATTTCTTCTGTAAGAATGTTTTATCAAACCGAGGGCGTATCGAGAGCGGCACATAGTGTGGATCGAGCCTAATGCTGCTCAACTCAAGTAAACGATAGTCTAACAGTTATAATTTGAACAGTTATAATTGAATTAAATTAAAACTTCTTCGTGGACATGTTTCTTTTCGCTTTTAATAAGTGGCGGCGCTAGCATTATTTTGCGGTTGGGCGAAAATAGACAGGAAACACCTAGGGTGGCGAGGGGGTTAATTACATTATGTGCGAATGTGATATAGTGGTGTTAAGAGGTTGGGCGAAAAGGATTTTGCCTGGGCGCTCACCCTTCCGTGTCCACCCCTGTCGCCGCCACTGCTTTTAATATTTCCGTGTGATGATTTGGTCAAATTTTCTTAGCCGTCCTCAAAATGCATTAAAAGCATTTAAACCAGATACTGATATTGGAAAATCTAAAAGATGGTGGTCTAGGGTTTCGTTCTTGCTAAATGAATTTCATTATGAGAATGTCAATCCATATACGCTAGAAGTTCGAATGGACTCATTTTCATAGACGATCAAGTGATAAATGGTAACTTATCAGAATACCATCTGGGATATTAAAACGTCTTCCGGTTTTTAAATATTTAACCACCGAAGTGAACTTTGTTTTCTTATTGTTAAATGTATACGTACCCACTGGATTAGCCATATGTCTAACTACAGTAGCTGGTCCTTCATCTTGTACGGAAAAGACACCTCTTACTGCAAAAGTGTAATGTGCGCAGGGCACTATGTTATTTACAACAGCGTTTGTTAAGGCGGTATATATATCTCTGGCATGGTCGTTGTCTTCGTTGTAGGCGACTATCCGATAGTGCAATGCACACTTGATGGAGCTGTCCTCCAATGACCATTGAAGTCTGACATTTCTACCTGTTTGGCTGGCGCTTACATAGTCCAAATGCAGATTTGCGTCTGAAATAAGAATATTTTTCTCATTGAATGCGTAATAATTTCTTAACGATGTTCTGAATTGATTGGGTCGTTACTTGATGAAAATCCATATTTATACAAAATTAAAATCTATGCTGATTAGATTTTCACATTTTATTTGTTAAACATAACAACTGTTTCGACAACACAGTGGGTTCTTCAGATGATGAGTACATAGACTAAATTTTACATTGTGGAACTGCGTTTATATAACTAGGGTAATTCTAGGTTTATTACTGTGGGATTTTCTACTATTAAACTATTGGAATTACGTTATAAAATTTCAACGGATGTTATCTGTAAACTTTAAACACGATTTTTGGATAGCATGTAGAACTAAAATGAATTTAATAACGGGGACGAGTTTGTTTCTATTTGATCATTTAATATGATATCAGATTTCCTTGCTTTATTAATTTCTAATGATTCTAATAAATTTAATTTTAAGCCTTTCTTATCTACATGTACAATTTTAAATTCTTCGTTAAAGATATGGTCAATTAGATGAGTTGCATAAAACGATTTTGCAATTTCAGAAAACTTAACTCGATAGAAATGAGTATTTAAACATTCAACTAAACTAAATGCTTTAATGCTAAGAGAACAATTTTGAGCAATTTTTGAATTTTTAATTGATAATTTGATATATAATTTGTGCAAACAATTTCGGTATCTAAATTTCACCATTCCGCGATATTTCAAAATTGCTGAACGCATATTTAGAAATCTTGCATATTTAGAAATATGTAACAAACACAACCTTTAACAAACAAAAAGAGAGGAGTGTTCTAATTAAAAATCAATAAATAACTGTCACCCTTGTACTTTCACCTTTAGTGTCTTTCTGTGACACTTTTGACTGTCTTATATATAAAAATGGAGAAATTGTCGTAGAGAATACAGAAATTTTGATTATATTAGGATATGAAGACTGAAAATGAACTCCACAAGATACAAGTAACGTGTTTAAGAAAAAATAGCCAAATCGACATCTTATTACAAATCCATAGTAAGTAAAAAAAATATCAATGTAGAATTGTAAAAGATCTACCTGAAAGGAGAAGGCCTAAAACTGCAAGTAACGTTAATGAATCTTTTGATGTACGCTTAGCTGTGGAAGAAGATCCACATTTGTGTTAGCACATGATTAAGTTGAGGAAATAACACCATAGTATGTATGGTATTATAGAGAAAGATGGCGATATTACGTATTGGAAGTCTACGCAAGACGGGTGGGTAGTCTGCAAGATCAGGGCGCGCCTTGGAGGAGCTAAGTAAACATACATTCATAAGAAACGGCATTACACAACTAATTGCATAATTATTACCTAATCTAGGTAAGATTTTTGTTTTGTTATTTATTAGAAACATTTAGTCTCCACTTAGAAGAGGTGCGTCCTTTATCCGTCATACTTTTTCAGCTGATAATTGTTTTGCGAACAATGTGTCTCTACAAGAAGATGCTGCATTTCATTACGATTTACAAGTTACCTAAATAATATTTTTTCATCAAAATGAAAAAAGGAATTATAGGGTATATATATATATATATATATATATATATATATATATATATATATATATATATATATATATATATATATATATATTACTTTTCCGCACTCTACTATAAGCAGAAATGTAATGTAATCGTGTAAAGAAAAAGTGAAAAAACACAATATTTTTTGGGTTTAGTTTTCGTTTTTCGACCTAAAAACAAAAAAAAAATCTTGAAATTGAGTAGCCGAGAAACACATAAATGCAGAATATATGTTTTATACGACAGATTTGCTTTTTTCAAATACTACACCCTCGTGGTTTCTCATTACCCATGCACTGGGTGGGGTGTATCCTATCCACCTCAAAATCAATAGATGTCGTCTGGTAGATGTCCCTAATCAGAATCAGTCGAAACCCGATCGATACATCACGATTTAGTTGAGTTATCGTGCTGACAAAGAGAATTCTGAAATAGACCCCAGGAAGGGGGTGGTATGTGCTATACACCTCAAAATTAATAGGTGTGGTCTGGGAGACGTCCCCAATCAAAATCAGTCAAAATGCGATCGATCCGACACGGTTTAGTTGAGTTATTGTGCTAACAAGATTTAAATGCCGACGACAATGACGACACACACACACACACAGCCAAAACATTTTAAAAACAATTTTATTTTGCTTTTAGGCCGAAAAACGAAAAATAAACCCAAGAAAAAATTTACTTTTTTCACTTTTTCTTTACACAATTACATTACTTTTTCGCTCATAGTGGAGTGCGGAAAAGTAAAATGGCTTTTAAATATATTTTGCTGTGTGTCGTCGTTGTCGTGGGCATTTATTCTTGTTAGCACGATAACTCAACTGAATCGTATCGGATCGATCGGATTTTGACTGATTCTGATCATCGGGGACGTCTCTCAGAAGACACCTATTGATTTTGAGGTGGATAGCATACACCACCTCCTCCCTTGGGTCTATTTGAGAAATTCTTTTTGTTAGCACGATAACTCAACTAAATCGTGTCGGATCAATAGGGTTTTGACTAATTCTGATCGGGGGCGTCTCCCAGATGACACCTGTTGATTTTAAGGTGGATAGGACACACTCCACCCTGTCCATGGGTCATGAGAAAGCACGATGACGGATTATTTGAGAAATTTGTTTTGTAATACGATCACTCAATTAAATCGTGTCGGATCGATCCGATCTCGACTGATTCTGATTAGGAGCATCTACCAGAGGACAACCATTGATTTTAAGGTGAATGGTACATCCCCACCCTGCTTATGGGTCATGAGAAAGTACGAGGGTGAACTATTTGAAAAAAGTAAAACTGTCACATGAAACATATATTCTGCATTTATGTGTTGGTTTATTTTTTATCGGCCACTCAATTTCGAGATAGATTTGTTCTACGTGCGGAAAAGTCCGTTTTAAGGGACTTTTTACATATATATATATATATATATATATATATATATATATATATATATATATATATATATATATATATATATATATATATATATATATATATATATATATATATGTGCGCACGCGTATGTGTGTGTGTGTATTTCGAAGCTCTTTTATATAAAGCTAATAGGGCTAAAGATGCTAGGGTCCGTCATAATTTACAGTTGAATATAAGAAATGAAACAGCGATTGAGGAAAATATTTCTAATTTCTCGAGATCCAGTTGCGCGAAACAGTCTGGTTCTAAATGAAATAAGAAATCTGACTCGAATCGTGAACTAGAGTCAGATATAAAAGCTGCTATTGTATCAAACCTTTCACCTAATATATGTATTTATCCATCAGAAACAGAGGCGGAAACTAGTATTCCTTTGAAGAAACGCAAATTTTCGGTCATTAAAGCAAAGAATGATCAGGTAGATGTGGATGACGTTTTAGATACAAATTTAGTTGAGGATATCTCAGAAAAGGCTAAAGCAGAAAAAGTGGATAAGGAGGAATCCGGTATGCAGCCAAGCCAATGGTAAGTACAGCTGATCCATATTGTCCTATAGATCACTAAATCTAAATCAATTATAGAATTTTTCTATGAGGTGTTTTGAAAAATACAGTCTATTAATTCAAACTTGAAAATTTAGACGATACCAGAAATAGAATTATTGACGAAGTTAGTCTAATTTAAAACACAGTGCTTCTTGGAAAGTACCGCGGATTTTTCCAATACCCCCTGACTTTTGTTAAGAAGTTTTCGGTTAACACTTTTATTTTATTAATAGTTAAACGTTCTATACGTATTATTTTTCTGTTTGATACTTTCTCCATCTTATACCAAAAGTGTTTTGAATGATTAGGTATTGCGAATTCCTGTAATTATCCACAAATTTTCCAAATTACCTGGTGATGGTGGTGTTGAGAGGGAGATAGATTTGAAAATGCTGGTATGATTGTTCACCGTAACCTGTTGGACTCTGAAGCCGTACCTCTCACAAGGACCTATATAACCGACGTCAACTGATGTGTCAGTAACTGTGTACTCCCATTTGTGTGAACCATTTGACGTACTAACATAAACAAGGTAGTAACTGATTTCACATTCTTCGTTGTCTGAGTTCTTCCATGATAAGATACTTCCGCTGATCGCTAAGTTCGCCACACCATCAGGTACTAAAAATAAAAAATAATTATAAGTCAATGAATTATTTAAGAAAATTGTAGCCTCTTGAAAAATGGCCTTGACAATCGCGAAAGTAAATGTAATCTAAAAATATTAAAATCTACTGCGTTAATAGAGGTTTTACAAGAGTAAACATTCAAAACCAGATAATTGTAATAAAAAAATATAGCGCCTTTAATTATCGATTTGAATATCAGATTATCGAATCTCCTATACCTCTATTAACCTCTCTGTAGGTTCAATACTTCTTCATTATTTAAAGTTGGAGCATCTCCTGTTTTAAGACGCTATTAATAGGTTCACCCCAGTAAGACTTCACACAATCCTGGATTGTTCGATGACACGTGCTTGGACCGTGTGGAGCATGCGCAGTTATTATTCGGCGACACTAAACAGTAGATGCGCATGTAATGCTCAATCCGCGGCTATTTGTGGGCCGTGCTTGACCTGACCTGCTCTACAGGATCATTGTGACGACAAATCGTAAAATATATTTAATCGATGTTCATTTGCATATTATTTTTTGAAGTGTCTCAATAGAATAACTTCAAGTTTAGTAGATTAACCGTTTTAGATAAAGATCATGAAAAATAAACGTGTTTAAATAATTGGAAAATATAAAAATAAAACAAAAAAAATCCTACCACAACTTGCAAATTTACTTCGTATTAAATCGTTAGTCTTTCATAAGAATAGTGATATATTAAAAACTCAGGAACTGATGAAATTATCACTAACCAGTACTTGTTTAATTATCGGTAACCTTTCGAAAATGTAAGTAATTATAAAACCACTACTAGGTTTGTACAATTACAGTGAGTTATCAGATAATTATGAAGTGTTTTTATTAAATACAGTATATTCCAAAGTTATATGTTCTTTTAACCGAGTGGAAGAATAATTTTATAATATAAATTTTAGTCAGAACAACTTAAAACTTGTGAGCAGAGTAGCCCTTTGTATTGTATTTAGAATCCAAAAAAGCGAGAAAAACAGACAGAGGTGTTTGGAGATGCCTTTTGGTAAGCTGTATTGGTAATCAATTAATCGACCAGGACACTTTAACGTATTTGTTTTACTTGACGCAAAGCGAGAAGTAACGTTAAGTTATCTAATCTCTGGTATATTCAAGAAATATTACTTATCACAACAAGCAGGTACTTATGTTACTTGCATCTTGGTGATAATGATTACGTGATCGATAGTGATGATTTTAACATCACGATGTCATTTTTGAACACCGATTGATTTTAATTTTAATTGAAACTCATTACTTATTCACTATTCTTATTTTATTCCCTTTTTTTGCGGGAAAAGTTGCGATTTTCGATGAAAGTGAAACACCCCATACTCCCACTCTCTTACTTTACTTTACGAAGCCCAAACCTGAAACGTCCCCTCGCGAGAACGGTTCACCCCCAGGGGTTATACTGATATCACACGTGCAGAATGTAATACCAACGAGCCCCTGTTACACCTCGTTGGCCCTCCCTAAGAGAGTGGACGTGCAAGTACGAAGATTTGGCCTGATCGTTTAATTTTGTCTAGTGGTAAGACCCACTATGCTGTATTTTGCTCTGCTGAATTTTTAATTCTTACTCCCCAGATTCTTTATATAAAGTTTGGTATTACTTGTTTTAATTTTTCTATTTATGATCTGCTCTGGTTAATTTAATTTAGGATTTTATTTATCCGAATTTAAGTCTGATTTATTTTATTTGATTTAATATTAGAAGAGGGCGATGAAAAGGAAACTCAAAATCCACTAATTTACATTTATTATCCAAACTTGGATGAGTGGGAATAATGCTCTTGACAAATAACAGAGCTCTTTTATTTGTAACGGAAATTTCCGTTTATTTAGTTCTGTGTGTGCCAGCCATTATTTCTAATGGCTGGCACACACAGAACTGTGCATTACGCCAAAAGAGACTTCTCTCGCCAAACACTCTGTGAGTTTCCCCACTGGGGAGACATAAAAAAATCTAAGCCTCATAACAAAACATCGTTCCCCTCCACGGCCTGAAGTTTTGGGGAAGGAGGTCAATTTATGACGTATTTTGAAATAACTGACATTTTCTTGAATGTCAGTCCTTGTACGAAAAACTATGATATGATGGTAATCAACATACTTAATTTCCATGTACAGTTATAACCCCGCTTCAATTTGCCAATATAACGGTAGAACTGACGAGCCTGGACTTCACTTGGAATCTGGAGAAGTTCTCTAAAAATAATTGTGAAATCTCGTCGTTCATTGTGGATGCTTTACCATATTTTAATAAGACGTACGAGATAGACAATCAAGAAACAAGGACGCCTATATCTGTAACAGGTGAATAAGGAAAGGAGTATCCCGAGAATAAAAGTTGAAAGATAATAAAGGGGTAGTTCTCTAATAAAAAAGGGGTAGCCATTAAAAAATATATTGATGACGTCATACCTTCTACATGACTGACTCTGTATTGACTGTCTTACTAACTATATTTTAAAACATACGCAACTGAAAGTATTTTACGAGTTCGACAGTTCTTCCCTAAATTTATTTTTTGAATTTTAAAAAAGTATTCATTACTTTACAAAACACTGTATAAAGTTTGTACAAACTGAACATGAGGAATTTGTTGAAGATGTGGTTTAATGAGGACACACAATTTCAGCAACTTAAGGCTACAGACCATACTGAACATTTATCAATGGAAGCCCTTTGAGCAATGTTCCCTGGAAAAATTATCTCTAAGCGGGGGGGGAGCGGGGGGGGGTAGGCCGCCCAGAAGTCCCGATTTAACGCCGATGGATTTATTATGGGGTTATTTTAAATATAAGGTGTATGCCGATGCTCCTAGGACTCTACCTAAGTTAAAATATAGAATATGCGAGGAAATTCAGAGAACTAAACCAGCATTATCTCGGCGAATCATAGCAAATTTTAGATCGCCCCTTGAGGAGGTACAGTACAGCAGCGTAAAGGAAGGCACCTTGACGATGTTATTTTTCATATATAACTTTTTCTACTTTATAGGGAAATTCCCTACTTTTCCTACAATTTAAATGAAAAATAGTGAATATAAATATCTTTTTTAATAACAGTTTTGTTCGCCCAAAAAGATGAAAACGTTCCGAGATACTTGTTACTATTAGTAAAGTCTAGAATGTTAGACAGAAAATAGTTTTTCTATGTTATATTATGAGAATGTACAAAAATTCAACTTAAATCCTTCTCGATGCAGTGTAATGTTAATTATAATTAAGGCGTGAGTTCTTCTAGATTAACCAAAAGTAGTGAACAAATATAAAAACTAAAGGATTTAAGTTTCACTAATATTATGTGATATCTATTCAAGGATGTACGAGATATGTGTGTGTTAAAAAAAGTCATGTCAGAAAAAAGCTTTTATTAAACCAATTCGTCATCTACAAATCCTGTTTAATGGATATAAACGTTTAAAATTTACAACCTTTACTTTTTTAGCGAAAAGACCATTAGATTAGGAATATTAAGACTTTAATCTCAAAAAACATAACTTTTAAGGTATTAAATTTGTATTCGACTAAGCGGCATATGGTTAGTATATTTATATTACTTACTATGTATCAGACAAGTGTTTAATCAATCAAAAATAAAAGATTATCTGACACTTGCAGATGACAATAAAACAATTGAACATTGTTTTCAAAATTCATGGAATTAAATACTACACTTATCACTGACTGCATTACAAAGATTATGATGAATTTTCAGATTAGGTTTGTGTATCTATCACATACATTAGCATATCTATATTTACCATACGGCTGTTTTCGTGTGTGTGTCACGAAATTTTTAGGTCGATGTAAGAAATGCTTTTCGTTCAAATTTCGGCATTTTGATAAATTCAATATAGTAAATTGACCCTTGCGAACAACGTGGTAACTTTTGTTTCTTGATCCGAAGCCTCTAGAGGCATGCTCCAGAGGTGTCTTCGATATGAGCGAGAGGACGGCGCGATATGGCGATTTACTCGTCTTTACTAGTTAGTTCTCATCAGTGCCGCATACGGTACGCCGATGCAGGACAAATGCCGAATGAACTTTATGGTGTATACATCTTTATTGATACGATCTCTGTCAGTAACTTAGAACTAACAAGTTCGAAACAGCTGTATGTCGTTCGGTTCCGATCCGGGACAAATGTCGAATCCTATCTGTGGCGGGTTTTATTTTTTGAAACCTTATCTGATCGTGCAGAAACACGAGAAAGGGGTCGAGGATCGCTTCTGGGTATAATTCAATGCCTGGCGGGGCTTTAGCCCGAGGAGTAGTTGTTTCCTAGAGCGATTATGTAATAGCTTTGCTATTCGGGAACTACTTTGATAACCGCTTGGCGGCTTGGTGGTTCCTTTCTCGATTTCCGATTTATAAGTTACTGAAAATTAATATAGTAAATCGACCCTTGCGAACAACGTGGTAACTTCTTTTTTGATCCGAAGCCTCTAGAGGCATGCTCCGGAGGTGTCTTCGATATGAAGGAGGGGGCGGCGCAATATTATTTCGATTTGCTTACTCGTATGGAAGTGGGAAAAAAGTGATGTCTAAGAATCTTCAGACTTAGAATTATATTTAGGTTTATTTTTTAATACTCGTATATCTGGGATATTTTTGTAATTTTAATGGAATAAAAATATACTCAAATGAAAAAGGAAAACGACAAACAAATGTGCTAAAATTTTCCGTGCCTTTTGTTAAAAGTAATGAAAATTTATACAGGCATTATTCAATACTTTCTACATGAATATTTAAATCAATATTAGCTTCTCTGAGGCTGGACTTTAAAGTATAGTATTCATAATATTTTGTCATTCTGTCTAGCTATACTATGTCCAATATTCCCACCTTTGATATGTTTTAACATAGTATCTATTTCCTCGATTTTATGTCTCTTATATATAGTAGTATTACTGACTCTGAGTCCATTACAGTTTGTGGCATTAAATGTACTAGATTTTTGCATTATTGAACAAGAATTATCATCAACACGATATCTTCTAACTTTATACCTCAAATTTAGTTACAATATAACTGTTTATAAATGGCAATAATTTTATATAATTATTTATTCATAAGAAACTTCAATTGTCAGTATACAGCACATAACGTTGACTAAAATGATTTTGACATTGAGCTAAATTTAAACCGAACCAAATAAAAACTCAAGAAGCTGAAGGTGCTCTCCAGGGGTGTAGCGTACATGGATGCATCGCATCCCTTAAAAAATTGGCAAATTAGTGTTATTTAAAAGTTCAATCGATTTATTCAATTAATACAATTTTTTTATTATCTTAAACCGGCCTCAAACATGCATTATTTACTTTAAACTCTACCATCAACTTTTTTATTTCAAATCGGCCGTGAAGGCGCCCTAAATAATTCGAGTCCCGCATTACTTGCTGCAGTGCTGAAATGCGATAGTCCACGTTACATCCAAGCTACGCGGTAGCTGGGTGAAAAGGTCAGTGATCTTACGCAGTCAACAGTGGAACCTCGAGTGGGTGTTGTCGTTATTTCCGGACTCAGTTATGCGATTATGTGAACGCATCTTGGCGACTGTCGCCATAACATAAAGAAGATTTGGAAGCGCTGTTTCAGGTAATTGTGGAAAATGAAAATGAGGAATGAGATCGAGAAACCGTTATTTGTGCTAGAGGCCTTTTAACTTTATTGCGCGATTTTGATTTTAATTTTTTCATACAGACAAAAATATCAGATATTAGTTACTGTAATGAAAAGTTTCAAATCACATATTCAAAAAATGAGGAACGAGTTTAGTGACATTTGTGACCGTATGGACAGATTTGTGTTAGAAATCAACCACCAAGTAAAAGAATGCGTTTGGACTTAATTTCTGAAGAAGATAAGAAAAGCACCTACGCACGATTTTTTTTATGAAATTTTGGATGTTATTACTTTGAACATTAGTTAACGGTTTAGTGAAATTTCTAAACTGAAATTCTTAAATCTAGATTCCACACAATTTACTTAATTCATGAAACGTTTTCCGGACGAACTTTTTTCTTCTTTAGTAGATACATATGGAACATTCTTTGACGCAAATAGTTTAAAAAGTGAACTTTCAGTGATTTATAGTGATCCCGATATAAAAAAGATCATTGTGTTTGAGTTTCACCAATATATTATGTCCCTTCAATTATCTTCTGTTTTCCCGGAGTCATCAATATTGTGTCGTTTAATGTTGACTATTCCTGCCACAAGCAGTTCCGCGGAAAGATCATTTTCATGTTTAAAGAGAATAAAGACTTATCTGCGAAATTCTCAAAAGCAAGAAAGACTGTCAGCTTTAGCATTAATAAATATTGAAAGTGCCTTGTTTGAATATATGAGATCGTCTCCAACGTTTGAAAAAACAGTGATAGACGTTTTCGCTGGACAAACAAAAACCGAAAAATTGATCTTCAATTTAAAAATTACGATATATACCTCAGCATAATAATTTTAGGTTAGTGTCTCTTTTTTTTTATTTTTATCATTTTCATATGGCCTACTATACATCCTGACTATACCTCCTCTTCTTACAACATTTTTATCACATTCCTAGATTATTTTCTCACGCTACGCCACTGGTGCTATCTAATGTGCATAATCGCTATCTCATCGCTACTTTCGTGTCAAGGAAATCCAAACCATAATATTTTGATTACAGGTAATATAAAATCTATTTTGCCCTATATTCATGTATCAATACTACAACTATGTCATTAGGTAAAATGCCACCTGATATATTGAAGAAATAGCTCAGTGATGTCTTTCAAAATGCAGATCTCAGCTACATATTGTTACTAGATTAAATTAATTGAGCAGAGCCTAGCAGTACTTGAAGAATTTTATCCTCTGAATATTAAATGAAGTCCATCGTTAAATTATTTTAAATCGTACTATACAAGTTTAAATACAACGGTGTACGGGTGGTTGGGTTCAGCATATAGAAAAATATTATACAATGGTAATGCAGCTATGCAACTTGAATTTTATACAAATTGCATTTACGGGACAAATTTATAAAATACATTCCATTTCCTCATGAAGTCTCTGTCAAAAATTAATTAATATCTTACTGAGTTTAAAGTGGGAACAATATCTTATTTGAATGAGGAGGATCTTCAAATTAAATAATCGGTATTTATGCAGGAAATGGGGAAAATAATTAATTTTTGTTTGCAAGTTTGTGAAAATATCAACAAAACTATCAGTTTGGATAGAATACTGTTTTATCGTTGATTACTGATTTCATAAAAATCTTGCAGATATTATAAAGTATCAGAAACAGTAGTCAAATAAATTAATATTATTTTGAAATACTGTGGACAAAAGATATTGGTGTCTTTATTCTAGTTAATTATATTAATACAATTAATTTTGTCATATGTTTTCCACGACTTACTCTATGTAATACATTTGTAATAATATTAGTTATGTTTTTATAAAGTTTTTTTATAATTTAATTTTTATAACTTTATAGAATATTGTAAGGTGTGCTGAATATGGGGTGTACTTGCTTTAGTCGTGAATGGGGTTGCTTGAATTTTATAGTAATAGACTGCTATTAAAAAAATATTTAGTTTTAAATAATTTAGGTATGCACTGTAGCCTGATTAATAATGAATAGTACTTACTACAGAGCTCCTCTTGTGTCGAAAAATGGATACCAATGAAGCAAGGCAGTAAGAGAAGCCAGAAGTGATGCGAGGAAACCATTGTCGAACAAATTCCCCTACGAAATAGTTAACTGTGGCTATTTCGTCTAATCGGCCGCTTATATAAACCTTACGTTAGGCTAATGTATGTCTTTCAGATAACCTGGTTTGGCGAACACTTGACGGAGACAAATGGTCAGCGTGTGTTTTTATCTGCCTTAGACGAAAAAAATGAGTTATCTAGCATATCTGACTTATTTAGAACAGAACAGCATGTGCTAACCAAATGATACTCATACCAATTCCGTTGTTATATTCATAGTAATCAGTTGATTGATAATGATGACGAGGTCATACAGATATTATATTTGCAGCATCATAACTAGAAACAGAGACACAGTACAAATATTATTTTGAGTATTAATGGAGTTTTAAAGGAGTAATAAAACTAGAATAGAGTTCCTCGCATGGAATGTTCATGTAATGCCTTATGAATGTAATGTCACATTTCATATTGAGAAACGGTTTCGAAGCCTTAAGTAGACAGGAGCAAATGTATAGAGAAACAGGAGATTAGTTTATGATTCTCATAGACTACCACTCTGTTAAAATTAGATACTTGAAACCCAAATATATAAGCATATTCATGTCGAATTGGTTTTCTTCAGTATCGATTAAATCATCTTAAAAACAAACATGACCTGTAACGATGGTCAGATCCCGAGTTTTCTTATTATATATTGTTGAGGGGCCTTAGGATAGTTTGTATACTAATTTTTTGAAGGCCTCTGACAATGTGAATAATACCATATTTATTTCAAAATTACAGTTATATTGATTCAATAGTATTTTTCTTCAGTTTGTCAAATCGTAGTTATCCAGACGTACATTATTTTCCGTAAATCCAATACCTTCTTAGCGTGCTCTGGAGCACTTCAATGCTCAAATTTGGGATCATTATTCCTTATGTTGTTTATCTATGATTTGTCTCTAATGCTTATATATTATCATGTAGTATTTTGTCGATAACTTAAGAATTATTTTTAAATATAATCTGCTAAAACGATTACTTGAGGTTGTAAAAACTCGTTTATATTATTATGTCGTGGTGTTTGGAGAATAAACTATCATAAATACGGACCAATTTAAAGTTTGTTCGTATACTTTAAAAAATAACCACTAATATATGACTATTCTCTTGATAGTACAGCTTTAACACATACTGAAAATATTAAGGATCTTAACACGTAGGTACTGAACATATTACCTAAGTATGTACTTTGATTATAAACTATTGTTCTGAATTGATTGGGCCGTTACTTGATGAAAATCTATATTTATACAAAATTAAAACCTTTGCTGGTTAGATTTTCGCTTTTTATTTGGCAAACAGAACAGTTGTTTCGACAACACAGTGGTTTTCTCAGATGTTGAGTAAATAGACTACATTTTACATTATGGAACTGCGTTTATATAACTAGGGTAGTTCTAGATTTATTACTATGGGATTTCCTACTATTTAGCTATTGGAATAAAGTTATAAAATTTCAACGGATGTTATTTGTAAATTTTAAAAACAATTTTTGGATAGGATGTAGATCTAAAATAAATTTAATAACGGGGACGAGTTTGTTTCTATTTGATCATTTAATGTGATATCAGATTTCTTTGCTTTATTAATTTTTAAAGTTTCTAATAAATTTAATTTTAAGCCTTTCTTCTCTACATGTACAATTTTAAATTCTTCTATAAAGGTATGGTCTGATTCAATTAGATGAGTTGCATATGTTGAATCTCTCTTATTATTATTAAAACTCTTTTTGTGTTCTGCTATCCGCGTGTTGAAGTTTCTTCCTGTTTGTCCTATATAAACCTTAGGGCAAGTATCGCAAGTCAGTTTATAGATTGCTGAATTATTTTTGGTATTGGTTTTATCTTCAGCATTTTTTATGTGTTTTCCAAGAGTATTATTAGTTTTGTATGCTATTTTATTGCTCTCTTTCTTTAAACACGATGCAATCTTTTGAGATGGTTTCCCTATGTGTGTTATAATTTTGAAATTATGTGTATTTTCATCTGTAGTTTTAGGATATACTTGCTGTATAGCTTTATTGTACGCTTTTTTAGCTATGATGTTGTCTATTATTTTTGGAGAGTAACCGTTATTTAACGCTATTTGTTTTATTATATTTAATTCTTTATTATAATTTTCGTCAGACGTTGGAATATTTAGGAGTCTATGTATCTACATGCTATTATATGCTGCTATTTTATGTTGAAATGAATCTGTAGAAGTGCTATGTATAGTTATGTCTATATGTGAAAGTTTGTGAAAAATAGAAAAATCATATTTGCTGTTGGATTTTTTAATGCTTGGATCTAAAAAGTTAATAGAGTTGTCAGTTTCTTATTCTAGAGTAAATTTAATTTTGGGGTGAAGTGAATTTATAAAGTTTAAAAAGGTATTAAGTTGTCGTATAGTGCCAGTGAAACATGCTATCTATTCTATCTAACATGAACTGTCGTTCTATCTAACATGAACTGAGTCTATCTAACATGAACTATCATTCTCTGGATATATGATCCATGTGGCTCTTAATGCGTATGAAACACTTGGTTTGGTGATTAGAAAACTGACATTGTTCAATAATAACGCTTCTACATTCAAATGTAGTAGCGTTAAGCAAACATTCTGCATTAGTATGCAATTACTTGCATACTAATGCAAATATTTTGCATTAGGTATATGAAACGGCTTGAAAATATTCAACAGCGTTTGAATATCCCGCCACTGAACTCTCACTTCCTTTTTATTTAAATTATTTCGCAATAATATAGATGCACTCACACACATTAAGCACGTTTAGTACACATATACATATCTGAACTAGGTTCTCGAGACGAAAATATGTTTTATTCCCAGACTGCAGGAACTAATACTGCTGAAATTGTCAGTATATATGTCATAAAATGTTTAATGTAATATTCAGCACTTATGACGTGAATAATTGTACTCATAACTATCTAGTTACGAGTTACTATCTTTGGAGAAGCGGTACGAGTTTTTACCATTGTATAAGTTATATGTTACTGAAGTATTTAATTGAATATTTATTTAAAGTTGTTTAGAGGTTATCTTGCTTTTATTATTTTTTTTTGTTATATACTGTATACATTTATATGTATGGAATTTTATTTCGTCCTACAAACGGATTTTTTTGTTGTTAGAAAATGAAGAAATTATTATTATTATCATCTACTGACTAAATACGTAGAATATTATAATTTACTAAAATATGCAGACATAAAGCAGCTCTTTAGTAATGAGTATTCAGGCTTTAACATTTGTTGCATCAATATCAATTGATTAATCACGTTATGGGCATATTCCTTCTATTGTACAAATTTTCGTTGATCGTTTGTTCGACGACGTAGTAAATTCGAGGTTTAATATAAACTGTTTGTGAAATTAAAGAATGTAGTGACATTTGTCAATAACTGAATGTTCTTACACGTGTTCAATGTTTGTTTCTAATGTATGAACTTCCAACATTAAAGGATTTAAATCTAAAATCTTATGAGTAAGGCACTGGAGATTGGTGTTTAGGATGCCACAAGAGGCCATTGCAGTCTTTTACGAATTAGTAACAATGTAGGCAGACTGGATATTATACTCAGTGGAGTATCGATCTTCTAATTACTTGAAGGATGGTAAAGATGTCTTCATTTCATTATTCACAATAGGACACATAATATTACAGCTCAATTTATTCTAGTCCAATCCAAGATGCTGGATTCTTCGATGCAACCACAAAAACAGGAGGACAGTTTTCCACGAACACAGAAGGATTACCCGTTTCTCGACCCGCATTTCAGAAAAGTATTTCATTAAAACTCCTTAAATCATATCCCTCCTCCTGAATCAATTTCTCCTGATGCTAAATTGATTAGCAAATGCGTATCGAAAGTATGAAATGAAATCGAAAGTATTTTCGGTGTTCGTGGACATATCCTGTCGAAAGTTTTAGCTTCTTCCCTAAATTAGAGTTCTGTAGCAGTCCCCCCTTTTTTTTATTATATATATATTTTTAAGTCAACTTGATAAATGAAACGCCAAGTTGTACAATGAAGTAGAATCTTCCTAGTTATGTATACCACGGTCGTCGTAAAATTCATCACTCTATCAGCTTATTTTGAAAGACCAGAAAGAAAGCAAATAAAAAAGAAAACAGACTTGCAGTCTGTTAACTTTTTCTAAAGAGGTTATTATAATTATCAGCGAATGACAAGAGAAATTCGATAACGACCAAGGTGTAACCTGGAAGGGTTTACATCATTGGACAAGGACAGTGAAAGTCGGAATTTTAGTTTTATAATGATGGTTATGTATAGTTTATTTCATCGCTATTTGCCAAATTAGAATCCCAAACGGCTCTTATCTCATACCATGGCTTGTTCTTATAGCTTGGCTCAGGTAGACTGTTCCAAGACAGACTGGCAAGATAAGAGAGTTCTTTATTTGGCAAATAGCGATAAAATGAATAGTAGAAGAGGTGTAAAGATAAAACTTGCCACTACTAAAGAAACTTTATGGCCCAATTTAGCTTATGGTTTACAAACATAAATATACAGTTTCACAAAAATCAATGTAACATCAAAGTGAAAATCGGTCTTCTTAACATAAGTTAGTTTAATAGAAAGCAGATGGAGTAGAGTATTGTTGGCGTGTGCTTACATCGTAAAACAAAACTGGTTAACTACTGGGTAAAGTTTGGATACCAAGATGGAAGGACTCTGATGGTCCGGCCGTGTTATTTGCAGTTACTTTTAGATAATACAATGTGTCAGGCGTGAGTCCAGTTAACCTCAAAGGAAGTGGCGTTCTGTTAGCTTGATCGCGAATGGTATAAGTCACGTTGAAGTATGGAGATCCGTCGATAATAAGACTGTTTATTGAACATCTATTTTTATTATATTCTTCGATAAGCCACGAGAATGTTGCAGTGGTGTCAGTCATCGTCAACTTCTCCAAGTTAGGAGCATCCGCCACTGAAAAAAGAAAAAAATTATATACCTAAAGACTATCGGTTATAGTGTATAGCACGGTAAATAATTTACTTTAGTTATTTGGGTTTGTTGATTCTCTAATCCTCAGATTGACAATCAATTAACGCCTACATGTTAACGCTAATGCTAACTCTAAAGAGTTCATGTAAATCAAGAAGCTAGGAAATAGGCATGAAATCGGTGTATCATTTATGTGAAGTACTACAACGTTTTAGGCAAAATGGTTAATTGAATTACCAATAAATATATTTTAATCTTCATTTATACTCAGGAAAAGCTTAAAGCAATTGCATTATATGAAGGCCCATCAGGACTTAAATGAAAATTCATTCCCTTTCTATCACAATAAAATAGTAGGTAACGAAAAGGCAGTGTTTACTAGTCATTGTGGTTTAAGGGAACACCCGTACGTTATGGATCTATATAGGCTAGATCCTGTATCATCATATATATATATATATATATATATATATATATATATATATATATATATATATATATATATATATATATATATATATATATGTGTGTGTGTGTGTGTAGCGACGCGTTAAACTGGCGTATTAGCAAGGATAATGAGTGTCTCTCGATAGCTCAGCGGTTAGAGCAACCAACCGGCAATTGGGAGATCCGGGTTCGACTCCCGGTCAAGGCATGCAATCTTTATCCTTGCTACCGCCAAAGTGGTGATCCCGACGTGATTCGTTCCAGTACATCGAACCTCCCTTACATCTCAAATTCTCGGATCCCGTCCTTTCCATCGCCCTATTGTCCGGGGGTTTTACCGAACAACAGTTTGGAAGAATGGTGAACGCGGCCGCCACATTCCGTTAATTGTATCGAGACAAACCATGTCTCTAGGGAGGGAGTACTGTAGCGACGCGTTAAAGTGGCTTATTAGCAAGGATAATGAGTGTCCCTCGATAGCTCAGCGGTCAGAGCAACCAACCGGCAATTAGGAGACCCGGGATCGACTCCCGGTCGGTGACCTCGACGTGATTCGTTCCAGTACATCGAACCTCCCTTACATCTCAAATTCGCGGATTCTCCCGTCCTATCCATCTCACTATTGTCCGGGGGTTACCGAACAACGGTTTGTAAGAATGGTGAACGCGGCCGCCACATTCCGTTAATTGTATCGAGACAAACCATGTCTCTAGGGAGGGAGTACTGTAGCGACGCGTTAAAATGGCGTATTAGCAAGGATAATGAATATCCCTCGATAGCTCAACGGTCAGAGCAACCAACCGGCAATTGGGAGATCCGGGTTCGACTCCCGATCAAGGCATGCACTCTTTATCCTTGCTGCCGCCAAATATGTATTCGAAAAAATTTCCGCGACCAGAGGAATGAATAAAAGAATCTAAAGTCCGGGTTGAACCGCTCCTGCAATTATTATTATTTCGACATTTCGGCTTCCATTTTAGAGCAATTCCCAATAAATAAGGGATTAGGAATTCAAGAAATATTAGGAAAGGGTATTAGTACTTGCCGAGGCCTCAATCTGCCTACTCCTCGGTTCGAAATTTTAAGAAGAAACCGTGCTCAGGAATGGTATGTAACTTGTCTCATTGTCTCAATCAATGAGAATGGGAAGTCTCAATCTGCCTACTCTTCGGGTCGAACTGATATCCATATATATATATATATATATATATATATATATATATATATATATATATATATATATATATATATATATATATATATATATATGTATGTATATGTCGGAAGTTTGAACGAACTTTCACTTTCATAGGTAACCAACTGGTAAATGATAACATATCAGAATACCATCTAGGAGGGATACTTATTGAATATTAAAACATCATCTGGTCTTTAAATATTTAACAACCGAAGTGAACTTTGTTTTACTGATATTAAATGTATACGTACCCATTGCATTAGCCGTATGTCTAATTACAGTAGCTGGTCCTTCCTCTATTAAAGTAAAGAAACCTCTTACTGCAAAAGTATAATGTGCGCAGGGTACTATATTATTTACAACAGTGTTTGTTAGGGCGGTATATATATCTTTGACAGACTCGTTGTCTTCGTTGTAAACGACTATCCGATAATGCAATGCACACGGGATGTATTTGTCCTCCAATGCCCATTGAAGTCTGACATTTCTACCTGTCTGGCTGGCACTCACGTAGTCCAAGTGTAGATTTGCATCTGAAATAAGGATAATTTTACCACTGGATGCGTAATAGTTCTTTAAGAATGCCATTTGAAATTGAACAAATCACAAATAATCGATTGTTCGATTGACAGTGATTCTGAAATTTTTGGATTTATGTACTTTTATCTCATCAGCGCCTGGTGGTGTAACAGGGTAAGAAGACTATGGAGGACCAGTAATATTGCTCGAAGAAATTTGAGAGACTCGGAATGTGTACCCTTTGTTAGAAAGTGTTAAAAATTTAAGGAATAACTTTTGGAAAAAATTCTCTGATCCGTCAAGTTTTAGTTAGCTATGTAGGTATGACGTTAGCGATATTTATTTTATAATAACCGTAATTATATTAGCGCCAATATAGGTGAGATAAAAAAAAATCCAATCAAAAAACTAAATTTAATGGCAATAAGCATTTAAGCAATCAAATAAATGAAATATTTTAATACCAAGAGTATAACATTGAGCGATTTTTGAATCTTTAATCGATAATTTGACATACCATTTGTGTAAATATTTCCGGTCCATAAATTTCACCTTTTTGCGATATTTCAAAATTTCTAAGTACATAATATGTCAACATAACCTTTACTAAACAACGAAATAGCAGTGTACTATAAAAATCCATAAACAAGCGTCACTTTCGTATTCTTGACATTTGATGTATTTATGTGACAGTTTTGATTGTTAGATAGTTATAGAAATAGAGAAATTATCTGAGAAAAAACAGAAATTTTGATGATATTGGGATATACCTACAGAATAGCGACTCTACAGGATGTAAATAATGTGTTTAACACAAAATATCCAAATCGAAATCTTACTATAAATGCATAGCAAGTAAAAACAAATATCTTCTTAAAAGTGGAAGGCCTAAAAGTGCAAGTAACGTAAACAAATCTCTGGCTATACGTTTAGCTATTGAAGAAGATCAATATTTCAGTCAACACATGTGTGAGTTGAGGAAGTAGCACTATAACTTGACGTATTGTAGAGGAAGATACCTTAAGGATGGCTCTAGGACTACGTGTTGGAAGTCTGCGGAAGATGAGTGGCGAGTCTACGAGACAAGATCGCACCTTAGAGGAGGTAAGTGAGCAATTCCCTCTGGGACCTATTAACTAGAAAAATTAACAGTTATAGACAAGCCAAAATACCCTTAACTACGTCTTGCAGCAAAATATTGTTTCAATTTTTCTTGTATAAATCTAAAAATTCTAAAATAATTGTTAACATGATTGAAAGGATAAATAACTGACCACATTTATTAAGCAAAATTATTTTCGATGAAGCAACATTTTACTTAACTGGTATGGACGATCCCCACAATTGCAGATACTGAAATAGCGAAAGTTGACTGGTTTAAGGAAGATTATACATAAAAACCCAAAAAAAGTAATGAATAGGCAGGAATAATTAGTTAAAAGATAACTGGCCTTTTTTAATCGAAAGAACTTTGAATGGGTCCAAACAGTTATAAGAAACGGTGTTATAAAAGTACTTGTATAATTATTACCAAATCAAAGTAGGATCTTTGTTTTGTTATTAATTAAATACATAAAATTAGTTTCCACTTAAAATATATATGGTCTTCATCTAGAGTTATGTAATTTAGATATTACCTAAATAATATAGGTAATATCAAATAAGTTATATTTGAAAGCTCTTCTATATAGTGATGATATGGCTAAAGATGTTAGTGCCCATTATAATTTACAGCTGGACATAAGAAATAAAACAGCGATTGAGGACAATGTTCTCTTGAAAAACATTGAGATCTCATTTCTAGAGATCTGGTTGCACGCAACACTCTGATACTAACAGTTAAATAAGAAATCTGACTCGAACTGTGAAATAGAGTCAGATATAAAGGCTGCTATTGTGTCAAACAATTCATCTAAAATAGGTGTTTATCCATCAGAAACAGAAGCAGAAACTCGTCTTAAGAAACACAAACTTTCAGTTTCTAAGTCAAAGAATGATCATATAGATGTGGATGACGTTTTAGACCGAAATTTAATTGATTATATCACAGAAAGAGCTAAAGCAGAAAAGTGAATAAGGAGGCATCCGATATCCTGCCAATCCAATGATCAGGATAGCTGATCAATATGGTCTTCTAGATCAAAAAAACTAAATCCATTATAGTTTATTTCTATGAAACGTTTTTAAAAATATAGTGTATACATTCCAACCTTAAAACTTAGACCATAAGAGAAATATAATTATTGACTAAGTTTCCCAACACAGGGATTTTTGAAAACGTGCTACGGATTTTTCCAATATCCCCTGACTTTCGTTAAGACGTTTTATGTTAACA
This sequence comes from Rosalia funebris, assembly GCA_037954035.1. Classification (NCBI taxonomy): domain Eukaryota; kingdom Metazoa; phylum Arthropoda; class Insecta; order Coleoptera; family Cerambycidae; genus Rosalia; species Rosalia funebris. The sequence goes on from JAZFAV010000015.1 coordinate 43,612,742, forward strand.
ATTTAATTTTATTGTTTATTAAATGTTCTGTTTGTATTATTGTTCTCTCTGATACTACCTCTCTCCATCTTATACCAAAAGTATACGATAGTATATTTTGGATGACTAGATATTACGAATTCCTCTAATTATTAACAAATATTCTAAATTACCTGGTGGTGGTGGTGTTGAAACAGAAAGAGAATTGAAAATGCTGCCCTCGTTGTCTACTGTAACCTGCTGGACACTGAAGCTGTATCTGTTACAAGGACTTGTTTGACCGATGTCAACTGATGTCTCAGTAACTGTGTAGTCCAAGTTGAGTGCACTATCTGACGTCCTAACAAAAACAAGGTAGTAACTGATTTCACATTGTTCGTCTTCATGATTCTGCCATGATAAGATGCTATTTTCGGTGAAGGTTATGTTCACCACACCAAACGGTACTAAAATAAAAAAAATTACAAGTAAATAAATTATTTAAGAAAATTATAGCTTCTTGGTTAATGTCTTGATAATGGCAAAAACGAATTTATGTAATCTAAAAATATTAAAATCTACTGAGTTAATAGACGTTTTACAAGAGTCAAAATTCAAAACTAGATAATGATAATAAAAAAATATAACGCCTTTAATTCTGGATTTGAATATCAGACCATAGAATAGTGAGCCGTGCTCACTTGCATCATCTTTATGCATGCATTCATCTTAGTGGTTTTCTCATTATTTTCTAGTTTCCATATTGTTTGGCTTTTATTATTAGCCGTAACAATTTTATTCACATGTACTTCTCTTTTTACTTGTGAAGTACCAAAAAGTGGTTTATCATATATTTAGTGAAAATTTAACTAAAATAAATTAAATTAGGCACTACGTTTTGTAGAAAATAAACTCTTCTATAAAGAAGTTTTCGACGTTTGGAGTTAACCGTTTCGTAATGAGATGGCGAAATTTTTAAAATTGACGGTTTCACTACATATAATATTTAAATATAGAAAAATAAAATAAGCTTAAATTTTTAGAAGATAAGAAAGGTTTTTAATAGATTATCCAATAACTGTTTTCCTACTCGTCCCTTAACGACTTTATCGAATTTTCTCCAACCTTTGCGTATAATCTCACTGTATGGGTATGTTGATTACTCAATTTTAAACGTGTTTATAATTATTATTATTGTTATTATTGCATTTTATGAAGTATTTTGTGATAATTTTATCGACATTATTTTATTATTCAGGACGATAAAGAATTATCGCAGACAAGAAGACATGATTACTCGATTATTTGATTACATACAAACATTTCATCAAACTGCACATTAAATGTATTTAATAAGTTATCTCATTAAAACACATTCATCTGTGAAGGTCACCTGCCGTTTAAGGAGGCATCAGTTTACTATATTGTAAATTTCTTAACTATCGACTTCTGGAATTCGAGTTAACATAGTTAACTAAATTGACTCAGATATAGAACAAAACACAGAAAAATTAATGTAACACTAGAAAATTCAATAGTAAAATTACTGTGCTAGAAGTTCCTTAAGGACGTTAGCTCGGTCTGATATTGTTAATGTTATGTGTGAATAATCTGCTCAATTTTATAGTTATTATTTAGTATGTAGTTATGTATAATGTAATGTGTGATATATGTTATATATTATAATATGTAGTAATATATATGTCTACTGTTTTAGAAACATTATTAGTGTGTGTCTTATAACTTGTACTATAATTGATTGTCTATTCTTTCGATATCACTATATAATACACAGTTCGACCGATATTAGCTAGCGGTCGGAGAGCAACCATTACAAATTCCTCATTAACAAAGAATAGAAGCGCATACTTAATATCTACATAGATTTAGATCTAATCGGCACAAGAATAGAGAAAGTGCTATAGAAAAACATGATCAACATTTTCCTCCAATTCGAAACCTCATAGCATCGAATATTGTCAGTGTTTTTGTTACAGAACTGTATATTATCTTAAAAAATACACCGAATAATCCAGTTCTTGCTGTTATCTCAACAAGATAACTTCAAGCTTAGGAGATTGAATGTTTTAGATAAAGATCATGAAAAATAAATCTGTCTTTTAAATAACTCGCAAATACAAAAATAATAAAAAAAACAAAAAAAAGATCATACCACAACTTAATAATATTTAATTATCGTTAATATTTTCATTCTACTTATTTTAACTATTTTCTTTTCTGCCCTGACTTAACTTGGAAAAAGTGTCAAGTTTTATTATGAGATTTTATCCTCGCAAGTTATTTATGTTCGAATGTTTTACGTTTTTTCATATATGTGCGGTTACAAATTTTATTAACTGTGCATAATATGTTCGATTCATAATTAATTATTACATGACATTATTATCTAATTTGAACGAATTGGGGAAAATTGGTTAAAGTGCTCTTTAGTTATTCTGATAAGTTGCACTATTTCTCTGTATTTAATCTAGTGAATGAGGAGGATCTTCAAAATTATGTAATTGATATTCTGAAGGAAACGGGAAAAGATAATTAATTTTTGTTTGCAAGTTTGGGAAGAAATGAACGAAACTATCAGTTTGAATAGAATGCTGATTTAACATTAATTATAGATTTTATAAAAATCTTACGGATGTTATAAAATATCAGAGCCAGTATTCAAATAAATTAAAATTATTTTGAAAAACTGTCGACCAATGATATTGGTGTCTTTATTCTAGTTAGTTATATTAATACAATTAACTTTGTCATTTATTTTCCAGGACTTCTCTGTATTATATATTTAAAATAATATTAGTTATTTTTCTCTATAATTATTAGAAGTGCTCTATAATTTTATTTTTATATCTTTATAAAATATTTAAAGGAGTGGTGAATATGAAGTTGTACTTACCTTAGTCGTGAATGGGGTTTCTTGAATTTTATAGTAATAGACTGTCATTAAAACAATTTATTTAATTTTAAGTAATTTAAGAATGCACTATAGCCTGATTAATAGTGAATAGTACTTACCACAGACATCATCTTGTGTTGAAAAATGGATTCCAGCCAAGCAAGGCAGTAAGAGAAGCCAGAAGTGATGCGAAGAAACCATTGTCGAACAAGTTTCGATACCAAATGGTGGTTAACTGTGGTTAATTTATCTAATCGGCCGCTTATATAAACCTTACGTTAGGCTACTGAATGTCTTTTAGATAACCACCATTAGCGACCACTTGACGGAGACAAGTCAGCGTGGATGGTCAGCGTGGCGTTTTATCTGCCTAAGACGAGAAAAGTGAGTTATCTAGCATATCTGATTTATTTAGAATAGGACTGCAGTTGCTAACCAAATGATACTCATACCAATTCGTATGTCGTCATTGTAGTAATCAGTTGATTGACAATAATGATGAGGTCTGACATACAAATATTATATTTGTAGTATTAAAATTAGAAACAGGATAAGTTCCTCAAGTGAAGATGTTCATGTAAGGTAGGAATGTAATGCCATATTTGGTACTGAAAAATGGTTTGAAACCTTTAAATAGACAGGAATAAATGTGCAGATAAGATTACTTTAAGATTCTTGTAGACTAGTTCTCTGTTAATATTGGATACTTGAAACCTAAACATATAAGTATATTCATGTCGAATTGATTTTCTTCAGTAATGAGTCAATCATCCTAAAAGCAAGCATGACCTGTGATGATATTCAAATCTCGAGATTTGTTATTAAATATTGTTCCTTATTGAACCTCAGAATGTGGTGTATATTGATTTTTGGAAGGCCTCTGACAAGGTGAATCATAATATATCAATCTCAAAATTAAAATCATATTGATTCAGTAGTAGTTTTCTTCTCTTTGTTAAATCGTAATTATCTGGACGTACGTTGTTTGTTTCATAGAATGACTTCAAATCCAAGACTTTATTAATTTTGTCAATAACTGAGTATTCTTACACGTGTTCAATGTTTGTTTCCGACGTATGAACTTCCAACATTAAAGATTTTAAATATAAAATCTGATGAGTGAGGTCAGTGGCGGCTCGTGATGAAATGAAACGGGTGTTCTGCACAGGGCCGATCCTAGGGTATTGGCCGCCCGCGTGCAAATTTCAAACGTATCCAAACTACTGGCGCCGTGGGGGCCGCAAAAAAATTGTGCCGTAGGCGAAAATTTTCAAGGTGACGCGTTTTCCTGATACTTCACAATTTTTATGTAAAATCCGTTAATACAAAAATATAGACTTTCACAAGAAAAATTTTTGGAATTTAATACTTTTTAGAAGAACATTCATGTTTGCCGTCATATTCTTTGGTTAAGAGAAAAGGCTTGTAAGGTGAATTTTCTATTAGAGGGTCTATAACACTTAAAATATTTTCCGAAAGAGTTTCAGCGTGACATTTTGTAGGATTCAGGTATGTCCAAAAACGTTCAATCGGTTCACTATCGAGAATATATCTTAAAACTACCACTAACTGATCTTTTGCAGATACATCAGTTGTTTCGTCTGCCATAACTGCCAATAATGAAGGTTTGTTAATTTTTTTAATTATTTCTTCATGACATACTTTTAATATACAGTCTAAAAGATCATTTTGTATTTCTTTAGAGGTTCCTTTAAATACTGAATCATTTTGTAGATGCTCGCTTAAAGTTACATTAAGCTCAGCAGAAAAATTTATCAAACCACGAAATATCCCCGGGTTTTGAGAGGTTTCAGCTTCGTCATGCCCTCGCAGCGCCAGTTCAAAGGCCCCACAAAACTTTATGCAGTTTATAATTTTTGACAAAACGTATCTCTTTTTTGTCACATTATCATTATGCTTTTGCACATTTATCCAATAAGCTGAATCTAGCTGCGCTTTAATATTAGTTGTTCCTAATAAAGCTAATTCCATTGTATTATGTAGATGGCTTTTGGAGTTGTCGTGCTTTTTTATTTTTTCAGTTGTGCACCAAATTTGTCACCCCTACCTCCGTCCATGCTTTATCACCGCCAAAAAGGAAAACAAAATAACGCATTTTTTTTGTTGCACCCACAAATCCAATTGTTCTTCGAATAAATGTCTCTATTAAATTGATGTTTATATGCTTTTCCGCGGCTAACACCTGCAATCTCAATAACAATATCGGGCAATGGCCTACCATTGTTTTTTAAATCAATTCTTTCTTCATAAGAGTATTTAAAAAATCGCTTTAAATGAACTAAATTATAAACTAAATCCATTGTCACTATCACAGTATATAAATATTAATATATAGTATACATATACAATATTATACAATAAGTCACTACAGAAATTCACAAAACAGTATTTAAAATCTCAAATTAACACGAAATACGAAATAGGTACTATTTACGCCCGCTCGAGGAGTAGGAAGGAGTAAACATTCACTGATGTTGCCTTAGCTGGAAAAAATACAGCTCACTGACCGTGTAAATTCGCGCATTTACGAGCGCCAAGTGTGGATTGTCGCGCGAGTTGAGGGGGAGGACGGGTGTGCCGACCCGTGCTGAGAACTACCTCGTGTGGCCCAGTTCAATGTACCGCGACGCGCTCGCGTAGAGACCCAGATAATTCATCTGGTCTACTACTCAGTAGAGGACGGCGGGCAGAATGCGACTTTAACGCAATAATTTGGTTAGCTGCAAATTAGTTAGCTAACCAAATTATTTTATTAATAAATTTTAGTAATTATTATGTCGCGAAAATATACAAATATCTAATTTTTTTGGCAGTTCTGCAGCTCTGCAGCACCTATACACCAGCCGCCCCTGAGTGAGGTACTGAAAATTTGTGTTTACGATGCAACAAGAGGTCATTGCAATCTTTACGAATTAGTAACAATGTAGACAGACTGGATAGTATACTCAACGAAATATTCGTCCCCTCGGGGGAATTATTTGAAGGATGATGAACATATATTCATTTTATTATTAACAATAAGACGCTTCAATTGTGTTTTTAATTTCAATTTACAGTCAAAATTATTTGATGACTACAGCGGATTGTACTTTGAATATTTCAAGAAAAGTTCACGATTGTAGTAGCTTTACTAACTTTATATTTATGGTTCTATTTTTTCTAGTCCACTTCAAGATGCTGGAGTCTTCGATGCAACCACAAAAACAGGAGGACAGTTTTCCACGAACACAGAAGGATTACACGTTTCTCGACGTGCATTTCAGAAAAGTATTACATTAAAACTCCTTCAATTATATCCCTGTTCCTGAATCACTTCCTTCTGATGCTAAGTTGATTAACGAAAAGCTCATCGAAAGTTTGAAAATTTTCATTCGTGTTCGTGAACAACTGGTATTCTATTTTTGTTACTGTGTCGAAAGTTTTAGCCTCTTTCCAGAAGTAAGAACTAAATAGATCATAATTCTCTGGCACTTTTTTTGCATATATTTTTAAGTAAACTTTATATATGAAACGCCAAGTTCTATATTGAAGTAAAATCTTAAAATTCATCACTCTATCAGCTTATTTTGAAACACAAGAAAGAAATCAAAAGACTTGCCGTCTGTTGATTTCTCCTAAAGAGGTTATTCTCATTATCAGCAGATGACGAAACAAATTCGATAACAACCAAGGTGTAACCTGGAAGGATTTACTTCTTTGGACAAGGAGAGTGAAAGTCTGAATTTTAGTTCTATAGTAATGGTGATATGATGTAGAAGAGGTGTAAGGATAAAACTTGCCATTGCGAAGAAAACTTTATGGTCCAATTTAGCCTATGGTTTACAAACATAAATATATAGTTTTACAAAAATCATTGTAACATCAAAGTGAAAATCCGTCTTCTTAATATAAGTAAGTAAGTTTATCATGTTTATCAGAGAACCGATGGAGTAGAATATTGTTCGCTTGTGCTTATATCATAAAACAATCCTGGTTAACTACTGGGCAAAGTTTGGATACCAAGATGGAAGGGCTCCGATGATCCGGCCGTGTTATTTGCAGTAACTTTTAGATAGTACAATGTGTCAGGAGTGAGTCCAGTTAACCTCAGAGGAAGTGGCGTCCTGTTAGCTTGATCGCGAATGGCATAAGTCACGTTGAAGTATGGAGATCCATCGATTATGAGACTGTTTATCGGACATCTATTTCTATAATATTCTTCGAGAAGCCACGAGAATGTTACAGTAGTGTCAGTCACCGTAAACTTCTCCAAGTCAGGAGCATCCGACACTGAAAAAAAAAGAAATTATATACCTAAATACTGCCGGTTATAATGCACAGCACGGTAAATAATTTACTTTAGTTATTTGGGTTTATTGATTGTCTACTACTCAGATTGATAATCAATTAACGCCTAAACGCTAACGCTAATGCTAACTCTAAAGAGTTCATCTAAAGCAAGAAATTAGGAAACATTACCTTTTTCATTTTTGATAATTAAGACATACTCCCTCTGTCTAAAATTAGGTGTCATATTTGGTGTGTAATTTTTTTCCAAATTAGTTGTCACATTTCGAAAAAATTGCAAATAAAAAAAATTAGGCACACAAACGCGGTTAAATAGAAACTAGAATTATTGTTTCTTAACTAATTTCACAGAAGTATTGATTTCGTACTCGTAATTATAATAATAATTATTATACTCCTATATGAAAATAATTCTAAGCTGCTACAAACTAAGTAATATTAAGACAATTTTTGGCTGTTAAAATAGCTTCAGGGTTACATTTGATGCTATGTGGAAGACGGTTCTCTTGTATGCATTCCTCCCAGAACACATCATTATTTTTTCCATGTGTGTTTGCAAAATTAAAAAAATGTTGTCTAATTTCTCTCTCTCCAATTTATTGAAAGCAGTTTCCACAGCACCTATTAATTCATCTTTGTCTTTAGTCGCAATCTGATATTGTAATGACTGAATTGTGTTAAAAATTCTAAATCAAACACATTCAGGTTGGGACTATTTGGAGGCTGACATTTCAATTTTAGATGCCACCCATCTTTAATTGCCTCTACTTGTACATCAGAATCTTCAATAGATAAGTGAGGCTTCGCATGTCTTGTTGGATGTAGGTCGGACCATACTTTGCAGACCGAGGAAACTGCACGAATGGCAGGAATTGCTTTTTCAATAATATATTTTTTTTATTTCCTCCTTGTTGGCAGATTCTACAACTTCGGTAACAACGGTGCCCTTTTGTCGATTTTTTTAATTTCTTTTGGCCGGTCTTGCATATACAAAAGGCCACACACCCAATTTTTATCAAAATATTTTTTCTCATGAGGATCCCACCGGGGTCTTGCAACAGCCGCCATGAACATTACTTTTGTTATGAATCGTTTACTTTTACAATTTCGGTGAGGGCCTAATAAGAACGATGTTTTCAAGCTTATTTTCAGCAGTTAAGAAACGTTTTTGCTGCAGAAGAAACGCGTTTAAATATTTTACCTTCTAACATTCGATGTAATGAAGCTATTGCGTAGAAACTTCTCAGGGTACTTCTTTTATGCAGTGGAACATTTCTCAATTTTACAAAATTTTCTGAATCATTTTTTTTTCCAAATTTGCTTTACATTTATTTTAATGAATCAACATTATAGTATGTACTTCCAGAAATTTTGGAGTTGTTTGCCTGTTTTCATAGCCGAGAAATTGTACATCTATGGAGCATGAATTGCTCTGAAGCAGCAACCATAACACCATGATTAAGGTTTTCATTTTCACAACGTTGAAGCAAAAACTGAAGAATTGCATTTCTGGTAATGTTGTTTTGGCACTTTTCACAACGAATTATAGTGACAGCGGGTGCACTTTAAAAACTTTGTTACTTGCCTACTGTCTGTTTGCAATCTGTCACCAGCCTACTTGTAATAACAACCTTCAAACAAATTTTATGAATGATGTGATTTTAAACTACTCTTTTGAGTATTTAATTTTTTAGTATATTACTTCCTGGATTAAAGTCTATTTGACAATAATCAACAGAAAAATGGTCAAATGTGACAACTAATTGGGACAAAGGGGGTACTTGTTAGTGGTTAGGCCAAAATTGAGTGGTAACGGAGTGAAGTGAGATCGAAAACCTATTCACAGTATCGTGGTATCGCTTACCACGATACTACAGCCAGTCTAATCTCGCTCCGATATAATATTCTTTGAAATGTATCGGTATCGGAGCGTTGTAAGACCGAAGTCTGAGCGACAGCAATAATGTGAATAGGCTCATTGTTTCTTGTGTAAGAATATTTTATCGAACCGTAAACATATCGAGAGCAGCACCATAGTATAGATCGAGCCTAATACTGCTCAACTCAAGCTCTAATAGTTATAATTTGTACTCTAAATTAAATTAAAGCTCCTACGGCGACACTTTTCTTTTCTCTTTTAATATTTCCCTATGATGGTTTGGTTAAATTTTGTTAGTCGTTCTCAAGATGCATTAAAATGGTTTACACCATTTACTGATATTGGAAAAGGTGGCCTACGGTGTCTTTTTTGTTAAATAAATTTCATCATCAGAATATCCATCTATATAATTATGTTGGAAGTTTGAACGAACCTTCATTTTCATAGGTCACTAACTGATGAATGGTAACTGGTAACAGGAAATCATCTCAGAGGAATCTTTATTGGGTATTAAAACGTCATCTGGTGTTTAAATATTTAACCACCGAAGTGAACTTTGTTTTCTTATTGTTAAATGTATACGTACCCAATGGATTGGCCCTATGTCTAATTATGGTAGCTGGTCCCTCCTCTATTAAAGTAAAGAGACCTCTTACTGCAAAGGTATAGTGTGCACAGGGTACTATATCATTTACAACAGTGTTTGTTAGGGCGGTATATATATCTTTGACGGCATCGTTTTCTTGGTTGTAGACGACTATCCGATAATGCATTACACACGGGATGTATTTTTCTTCCAATGACCATTGAAGTCTGACATTTCTACCTGTTTGGCTGGCACTTACATAGTCCAAATGAAGATTTGCATCTAAAATAAGGATATTTTTATCATTTGATGCGTAATAATTCTTTAAGAATGTTATTTAAAATTGAATAAATCACAAAGGTAGACTCGGAATGTGTATCCTTCGTTAGAAATTGTTAAAAATTTATGGAATATCTTTTGGAAAATAAATCCCGGACTCGTCAAATTTTATATTCAGTTGCGCATTTCTTGAAATATAGTTAAAATATATAGGGTGGTTCCTGTAGAATGTATGACGTTATCGATATATTTTCTATAAATATATATATATATATATATATATATATATATATATATATATATATATATATATACGTAAATAATAATTATATTACCGCGAATAAAAAAAATAGGAAAAACAATTTTGCAATTTTAAAAGACAAAATTTAATGCTAATGATTATTTAAACAATCAACTAAACTAAATATTTTAATGCCAAGAGAATAATTTTGACCGATTTTTGAAATCTCTAATCGATAATTTGACATATAATTCTGTAAATGCTTCCGGTACTTACTTCAATTTTACCGCTTCGCGATATTTCAAAATTTTAAAATGAATTATATTTAGAAAACAGCGAAATAGGAGTGTACTAATAAAAAATCAATAAATAACTATCACTTTTCTACTCTTAACATTTAATGTATTTCTGTGACAATTTTGACTGTTCGATAGTTATAGAAATGAAGAAATTATCTGAGAAAAAACATACATTTGGATGATATTAAAATATAAAGACAGAAGAATAACTGTGCACGATACTTGTATCGTGCACAGTTATTCTTGTGCATTTTTAGTTAAATACAGTACTTGTACTGTATTTAACTAAAAATATCCAAATCGACATCTTACAACATAATCCATAGTAAGTAAAGAATACATCAATATGGAATCATAAAAGATCTTAATAAAATTGAAGGGCCTAGAACTACAAGTAACGTAAATAAGTATGTAGTTTGATGTACATAGCTGTGGAATAAGATCCACATTTGAGATAGCACATGTTTGAGTTGAGAAAATAGTACTACTACATGACGTATAATAGAGAAAGGTGCCTTAGTGGGTAGTCTGCGAGACAAGATCGCGGGTTGCAGGAGGTCAGTAAGCAATTCCCTCTTCTGGGACTTATTAACTACTAAAACTAACAGTTGTAAATAAGCCAGAATAGTTTTAACTACACCCTGCAGCCAAATATTGTTCTAATTTATCTCGTACAAATCTACGAATCCTAAAAGAATTGTCAACATGATTTAAACGATAAATAACCAAACACATTTATTAAACAAAATTGTTTTTAATGAAGCAACATTTTACTTGAATGGGATGGACAATCGCCATAATTGGAGATACTGAAACCGCGAAAATCTACTGGTTTGGGGAAAATTATACACAGTGATCCAGAAAAAGTAATGTATAGGCAGCAATAATTGATTAATATATAACTGGTCTTTCTTAAAACAAGGAACTTTGACTGGGTCCAAACATTTATAAGAAACGATATTACACAAGTGCTTGCATAATTATTACCTAATCAAGGTAAGATCTTTGTTTTGTTATTTATTTGAAACATAAAATCAGTCTCCACTTAGAAGATGTACGATTTTTATTTGTTATACTTTTATACAAAATACACATGTTGGCAAAAAATCTACATATGTTTACAACAAGATGGTGCTGCACTTAATTAAGATTGACAAGTTAGAAATTATCTCAATAATATATTTCCATCAAGAGGAAAAAAAGGGATATGTGTATTCGAAAGCTTTTTTTAAATAAAGATCATATGGCTAAAGATGTTAGGGTATGTGATAGTTTACAGTTGGATATAAAAAATAAAACAGCGATCGAGGAAAACGTTTCTCATTTCTCGAGATGTGGTTGCGCGAAATAGTGTTAAATTAAATAAGAAATCTATCTATCAGAAACAGAGGCAGAAACTCGGGTTTCTCTTAAAAAGCGCAAACTTTCACCCCTAAGGCAAATAATGACGAGGTAGATGTAGATGAAAAGTTTTAGATTCAAATTTAATTGAGGATATCACAGAAAGGACTAAATCAGTCAAAGTAAATAATGAGGAATCAGGCTAATGGTCAGTACAGCTGATCAATATTACCCTTTAGATCACCAAACTTAAATCTATTGTAGTTTTTTTTCTGTTGAGGTGTTTTGAAAATATAGTCTATAAATTCAAACAGGAAATCTTAGATTATATCAGAAATAGAATTACTGATGAAGTTAGCCTACTTGATATTACAGGACTTCTTGAAAATATGCTACGGATTTTTCCAATATCGCCTGACTCTTGTCAAGAAGTTTATTAAATGCTCCGTTTGTATTATTGTTCTCTCTGATAATTTCTCTATCTTGTAGTAAAAGTATTTTAAATAACTGGGTATTATGAATTCCTGTAATTATTAAAATATATTCTAAATTACCTGATGCTGGTGGTGTTGAGATATAGATAGAATTGAAAATGCTGGTATGGTTGTCCACTGTAATCTGCTGGACACTGAAGCTGTACTTCTCACAAGGACCTATATGACCGACATCAATTGAAGTCTCAGTAACTGTGTACTCCCAGTTGAGTGAACCGTTTGACGTCCTAACATAAACAACGTAGAAATCGATTTCACATTGTTCGTCTTCATAGTTCTGCCATGATAAAATGCTGTCTGCGGTGAAGGTTATATTCACCACACCAGAAGGTACTAAAATAAAAAGAAACATAAGTAAATAAATTATTTAAGAAATTTGTAGCTTATTGTGCAATCTTTTGATAATGGCGAGAACGGATTTATGTAATCTAAAAGTTTTAAAATCTACTACGTTAATGGAGGTTTTACAAATGTCAAAATTCAAAACTAGATAAAAATATGACACATTCAATTTTGAATTTGAATATCAGATAATAGAATGTCATATACTTCTATTAACTTCTCTGTAAGGTCAATCATCTTTCTTCATCATTTATAGTTGAAGCATCTCCTGCTTTAAAACGCTATTAATAGGTTGACCCAAGTAAGACTTCACACAATCTTAGATTGTTCAATGACACGTGCTCGGACCGTGTGAAGCACGCTCAGTTATCATTCGGTTACACCAAATAGTAGATGCGCATGTAGTCCTCAAGCTACAACTATTTGTGGTACGTTTTTGACCAGATCTGCTCTACAGGATTACTATGAAGATAAATCGTAAAATATATTTAATTGGTGTTCATTTGCATGTTATTTTTTGAAATAATAATTTTATTATACAGGGTGCGGAATACTGTTCCATTATTTTCAATGTGGTGTCGATGTCGTGGAGCCGGGCAGCGTGGTAGAAAAGTGGAGGTGGCGTTAGTACACGCGCCAGGACAAACAGTTTTTATTTGAAACCGGTTTTAGTCTGAAACGCCATGTGGACCAACGCATAGCGCGCTTTCGCCGTGGAAGTGTATATCCGCGAAAATGGATCCGTCATCGCTGCACAACGAACGATCCGTATCCATTTGAAATTCCTCGTAATCGAGCAGTCCTAGATCGAAAATCAATTGTTTTGTGGGTAAAAAACTTCAGAGAAACTGGATCTGTTATCAAGAGAGGAGGTGGACGTCCACGGACAGCGCGGACATCAGGAAACGTCGAGGCAGTCAGATGCTCAGTTTTACGGTCGCGTAGACGACATGTGACCGCCCTTCGTCTCTCTGCTCGCAGGAATTCTTCATCAGGATCTTCACTTTCGTCCATATAAGTTAGTTCTTACACGGGAATTGTCAGAACGTGATTGTAATAGTCGAATGGTTGCATATGAAAATATGCTTGCAAATTTACCTCGGGAAGTTAGAGGTTGAGTGCGCTATGTCAGAAATGGGAATATTCGGGCCTTACCTTTTTGAAGATAGGAATCGGGCTGTTACCGTTAATTCAGAACGCTACAGAGCAATAATTCAGAATGTTTTCGCCTCAGCTATTGCAGAACTTAATGTGCAGAATGTCTGTTTCGACAGGATGGGGCGACAACCCACACATACCGAGCATCACTGCAACAATTGAAAGAAATTTTCCCCGGGCGCTTGATCTCCCAAAGAGGCGATATTCCGTGGCCTGCGTGCTCACCGAATTTGATGCCTTGTGACTTCCTTGTGTGGGGTTACCTTAAATATGAAGTCTTCGAACATCGTCCAATGACCCTAATTCAATTGAAGGAGGCAATCCATATGGAAATTTGAAGAATACCGCAAGAAATGCTAGCAAGAGTTATGATAAATTTCATAAATCGCTTACGGCAGTGTTTCAATAATGGTGGATAGCACTTGGCCGATACTCTTTTAAAAACCACATAAAATAAAACGGTCTTAGTTGTACTCTTAAGATATAAAAATAAATTTATTGCATTTCAAATAATAGTTTTATTACACTATAAAAATACGGAAACAGTTATGCCGCACCCTGTATAACCATATTGACGTAAAATGATATGAAGTAGAACTTTACTAGGGATGTTTAAAAATAAATATTAAGGAAAATTTCAAAAATATATAAGATAAATAAAAACCCAATTTTGAGTATTAGCATATGTATCAATATCATTTATCTTCACTGACGTGAGGTTAATACAAAACAGGAAGTCAGGTGGTCAAAACTTCAAATATTAATCAAGGACTAATCTGACGGATTAGCACGCGAACGTTTACGAACACTTAATGAAAAATAAGTTACCTAATCTGTTTGTGTTGTTTGTTTATTTAAAAGCTCTTATCTCGCCATATGAAGTTATCTACTTCAAGACAGCCAAAATTGATTAAAATGCTTGAAAAATTAAGTATAAAAAAATATCGTATTCATGGTGTTATTGCAAGTTACAACCTACCTGTTTTAATTAATGGCATAGAGATTAATTAGTTTGATAATGTGATAAACATCGATAACATTTATATTAACACGATAAAAAAAAACCATTTATTCCTTAATTTGATGTTGAAACTACCACTATAAACTAAGTTCACTTTTTAAGCGATTTGCGTCAAAGAATGTTTCATATGGATATACCAAAGAAGAAAAAAGTTTGTTAGGGAAACGTTTCAGGAATGAAGTAAATTGTGTTGCATCTAGATTTAAGAATTTCAGTTTAGAAATTTCAGTAAACCGTTCACTAATGTTCAAAGTAATAACGTCCAAAATTTTATAAATCAATCGTGCGTAGGTGCTTTTCTTATGTTCTTCAGGAATTAAATCCAAACGCATTATCTTACTTGGTGGTTGATTTTCTAACACAAATTTGTCCATACGGTCTTCAGTGTCACTAAACTCGTTTCTCATTTTTTGAATATTTGATTTGAAATCGGCGATCTTTTTATTGCAGTAATTAATATCTGATATTTTTGTCTATATTTTTAAACAGACTCTCGAAATCTGGGAATATTGCAGAAAACACTGCTAAGAAAAATTTAAAATCAAAGTCGCGCAATAAAATTAAAAGGCCTCTAGCACAAATAACGGTTTCTCGATCCCATTCCTCATTTTCCTTTTCCACAAACAACAACAACACCCACTCGAGGTTACACTGTTGACTGCGTAAGATCACTGACCCTTTCCGCCAGCTAACGCGTAGCTTGGATGTAACGTGGACCATCGGATTTCAGCACTGCAGCAAGTAACGCGGGAGTCCAATAATTTCGGGCGCCTTCTCGGTAAATTTGAAATAACATAGTTCACGGTAGCGTTTAAAGTAAATAATGTGTTTGGGGTCAATTGTGATAATTGAATAAATCGATTGAACTTTTAAATAACACTAATTTGCCAATTTTTTAAGGGATGCGACGCATCACTCGCATCCATGTATGCTACGCCCCTGACCAAAATACATGGTTAATACAAATACAATAGTATAACATGTGTGCATAAACCAAAGCGAATAGACAGTTTCCATGTTGAGCAGGTAGTTCGTAAACTACCAACTAGCCATTCGCTATTTTATTCGAAATGGCCTACAAAGTAAGTGTATTTAGTTAATTTAACTAGCTAGTTAGTTATATAAATCGCAAAGTTTTTATGAAAATGTTATAATGAAGCTTACTGAGGGATGGGAGAAATTTATCGAAAATGGAGGAACGTACATTATTGATTAAAATAATTAGTAATAATTGTAATGTTAATAATAAATACTGATAAAACCCCGAACGAACTTTTTGAACTACCCGATATAATCTCACTGTATGCGTATGTTGATTATTCAATTTTAAACTTATTATTATTATTACTACTATTTATTATTATTACTATTACATGTTACGAAGTGTTTTGTGATAATTTTATCGACATGTATATTTTATTATTCAGGACGATACAGAATTATCGCAAAAACAAGAAGACACGATTGCTTGATTATTTGATTATATACATTTCATCAAACTGCACATTAAATGTATTTAATAAGTTAAAACACGTTCATTTATGAAGGTCGCCTGCCGTTTAAGGAGGCATCAGTTTACTATATTCTAAATTTCTTAACTACTGACTTTTGGAATACTGCAATTCGAGTTAATATACCTAACTGAATTGAATCATATATAGAGAAAAACCCACAGTAATATGATTGTAATGCTAGAAAATTCAATAGTAAAATTATTTTGTTAGGAGTAAGTTAGGGACGTTAGCTCGTCCCAATATTGTTAACGTTATGTGTGAATAATCTGCTCAATTTTATCGTTATCATTTAGTATGTATTTATGTATAATGTAATGTGTGACATATGTTACATAATATACTATGTAGTTATAGATATGTCTATTGTTTTAGAAACGTTATTAGTGTGTGTCTTATAACTTGTATTATAACTGACTATATTCCCTCAATATAATTAAATAATACACAGTTCGACCGATGTTAGCTAGCGATCGAAGAGCAACCATTACAAATTCCTCATCAACAAAGAATAGACTATAAGCTCATATTTAATATCGAGATGGATTTTGATCTAGCATCGCCACTATGAGAGAGGAAGTGTTATAGAAAGACATGATCTCAACATTTTCTTTCAATTCTAAACCTCATAGAGCCCGAATTTTGTCAGAGTTTTTGTTACAGAACTGTATATTAACTTTAAAAACCTCTAGTCTTCGGATATTAACTCCGGCAACTCTGGCCATTCCTATGCTTTCAAGTATTCAAGAATTCAAGTATTTCAAGAATTCAAATATATTTTTCTTGGCTGAGTTTCATTAAAAAAAAAAAAGAGAAGATACACCGAATATTCCAGTTCTTGTTATTATCTCAAATCTCAATAAGATGACTTCAAGTTTAGGAGATTAAACGTTTTAGTTATCTCAATTAGGTAGCTTTAAGTTTAGGAGATTAAACGTTTTAGATAACGATAATGAAAAATAAACCTGTTTAAATAACTTTACCAAATACAAAAATAATAAACAAAGATAAACAAAAGGAAATCGTACCGCAACTTAATAATATTTAATTATCGTTAATCCTTTCATTCTACTCATTCTAACTATTCTCTTTTCTGCTTTTATTTAAAAAGATTTTTTCCGGAAAATGTGCCTTTTTTACGAGGTTTTATCCTCGCAACTTATTTATCTTCAAATGTTTTACGTTTTTTCATGGATGGGTAGTATCGAATTCTATTAACTTTGGACAGTATGTTCCAGCCAAAATTAGTTATCATGTGTGATTGTTATCTACTTTGAAGGATTAAATCAAGAAGTACTTGCAATGCGTATTTGAGCATTTGAAGTATTACATCAAGATATAAACAATTGGAAGGGAATTATGCAAAGACATATCCAGGTCCCGGATATGTATTATTACTAAATGCATTGAGCATAGTCTAGCAGTAGTTAAAGAATTCTTTCCTTTCCATCAAGCCCATCTCTAAATTAGTCTAAATGGTACTATTCAAGTTTAAGTACAACCATTTATGGGTGGTTGGGTTCAGAACATAGAAAAACATACAATGATAATGCAACTCGAATTTGATACAAATTGCATTTACGGTACAAAACTATAAAGTACAGTCAGCTTTCTTATGAAATTTATGTCAGAAATTAATGTTTTACTGAATTTAAAGTGGGAACAACTTTTTATTGATTGTGAGGGATGGTAATTAGGAAAAATTAGTTAAAGTGCTTTTCAGTTATTCTGTTAAATTGCACCATTTCTCTGAATTTAACATCGAAATTACGACTTTATCTAAGGGTGAATTACTGTACAATGATGGCGAATGAGGAGGATCTTCAAAATTAGATAATTGGTATTCTGAAGGAAATGGAGAAAATTAATTAATTTTTAATTGCAAGTTTGGGAAGAAATCAACAAGACTATCAGTATGAATGAAATTCTCTTTTAACGTTAATTATAGATTTTATAAAAATCTTGCAGACGTTATAAAGTGTCAGAGGTAGTATTCAAATAAATTAAAATTATGTTGAAAAACCGTGGACCAATGATATTAGTATCTGTAAGTTAATTATATTACTAGAATAAAGATGAAACTTAATGTTGTCATCTATTTTCCACAATTTACTCTGTGTAATACATTTGTAATAATATTAGATATTACTGTTGTAAAGTTTTTTATAATTTTATTTTCTATAACTTTATAGAATGTTTATAGGTGTGCCGAATATGGGGTTGTATTTGGCTTCGTCGTGAATGAGATTTCTCGAATTTTATAGTATTAGACTATTATTAAAACAATTTATTTAATTTTAAGTAATTTAGGTATGCACTGTAACCTCATTAGTAGTGAATATAGTACTTACCACAGACATCATCTTGTGTCGAAAGATGGATACCAGCCAAGCAAGGCAGTAAGAGAAGCCAGAAGTGCTGCCAAGAAACCATTGTTGAGCAAGTTCCCTTACCAAATAGCTAACTGTGGCCAATTCGTCTAATCGGCCGCTTATATAAACCTTACGTTAGGTTAATGGATGTCTTTTAGATAACCTGGATTAGTGACCACTTGACGAAGACAAATGGTCTCCTCTCCGCTCTTTTTATCTGCCTAAGGCGAGAAGAGCGAGTTATCTAGCATATCTGATTTATTTAGAATAGGGCCGCATGTGCTAACCAAATGATACTCATACTAATGTCGTTATAATAATCAGTTGATTGATAATGATGACGCGGACTGACATACAAATATTATATTTGTAGTATTAAAATTAGAAAGAGGGTAAGTTCCTCACGTGGAATGTTCATGTAATTACTTAGGGATGTAATGTCACATTTAATATTGGAAAATGGTTTGGAACCTCTAAATAGACAGGAAAAAATGTATAGAGAAACAGAAGATTAGTTTAAGATTCTTGTAGACTAGTTCCCTGTTAAGATTAGATACTTAAAGACAAACATGACCTGTGATGATGATCAGATCCCGAGATTTCTTATTAAATATTGTTCAGGAACCTTAGGACGTGGTGTATACTAATTTTTGAAAGGCCTGTGACAAGGTGAATCATAATATTAGAATCACATGGACTCAGCAGTAACCTTCTCCACTTTGTTAAATCGTAGTTATCCTGACGTACCTTATTTTTTTCATATAATGACTTTATGAAGTTCAAGGCATTGTTACCGTCCTCTGGAGTACTTCAAGGCTCCAGTTTGGGACCATTATTCCTTATCTTGTTTATAAATTATTTGTTTCTAATGCTTATTTCGTATCATATTTTTTGCCGACAACTTGAACATTATTGTTAAATATAACCTGCCAACATGATTACTTGAAGTTGGTAACACTCATCTACCTTATTCTGTCGTGGTGCTCGGAGAATAATCTATTTAATATACTTGCCAGAATACCTTAAAGAGGGATCCAGTGATATATGACTATCAGTAGCGAAGCGGCCATTGAAGCTGAGGGTCTGTCCCGAATTAGGCTAGGGAGGGCGGCTGCTCATTCTTAATGCAATATATATATATATATATATATACATATATATATATATATATATATATATATATATATATATATATATATATATATATATATATATATATATATATATATTGAATAGTTGAATCTCAAAAACAATTTACCTATATTTTTTTGTATATCAATTCCATTCGTCGAGTTTTCTTTTCTACAAGAACATTTATAGTTCTTGAAATAAATTGGTAGGTTTTGCCGCTTTAATTTTCAGTTTATAATTTCAGTTTATAATTAAATATGCGTCTTTAGTTTTCAGTTTATCTTCTAAAGATAAATCATTAAAATAACCATCCTTATTAATTCGAAAGTCTAAATCGGCGCTGTCTAGGGCCGCCACTATCCTTAAAGATAACAGTAATCACTACAAGTAGCGACAGGTCAATATTATAGCTACTATATTACGCAAACTGATCGATCAGGCTACCTAAATTTCATGCCATTTTTCGCCTACTGCCCTCTCCTACCCTGCACCGCGGATCTCTGTAAGTCTGCTATAACCAAGCCGCTGTCTGGGCTGGCTGTCGACAGCCCAAACAGCGGCCGGCCAAGTCTTGCGCACTGCAGGTTGCCGGCGCTTGAGTTTAAATGGAAATATGTATGATAATATGAATAGAAAATGTTTATTACTCTGGCAAAGGCAAGTGGCAATATAAAAAAGGGCTTTACCGTCTAAAATATATAGGGTAGACTGCGCCTTACAGCCTTAATGGACGCTTCGCCACTGATGACTATTCTCTTGGTAGTACAGGTTTAACAAGTACTGATTATATTAAGGATCTTGGTATGTACTTTGATTATAAACTATCGTTCTCTAGGCATATGAACCATGTGGCTCTTAATGAGTGTGGAACCCTTGTTTTGAGTGATTAGTTTTGAGTTATTCGACAACTCGTTACTCCTCTCCATCTTTTATTGTGCTGGTCTCTTGCCCAGCCATTGATGCGGTCTCTGATCAGATTCCGACATTTTCCCACTGCAGGTTCTGGTCCATAGAGGTTTTCCCTGGCCCCTAGTCCAGCAAGGTCATCTGCAATTAGATTTCCCTTAATGCCATTATGATCAGGTATCCATAAGAGTTCCACAGGTTCCTTCCATGCCAAGTGGTTCAATACTTCATAGCAATTATAAACCAGCTTCGACTTTGTCGTTGCTGAATTGAGGGCTACCAACGCCGCCCTGCTATCCGAACAGATACATACCTTATCCTTGATGCGATTTTGGTCGCCCCCCAGGACACCGTATGTAATTCCAACTAGCTCGGCCTGGAGTGAGGTAGTGTATTTGCCCAAGGGGAAGGTTTTATCTATCCCGTCGCGTCGGCATCGCCTATACACCCCCGCACCCGCTCTGTTCCCACTCTTGGCTCCATCCGTGTACCAGATGTGTCCATTGAGCGGCAATCCAGCTCGACCCTCCATCCAGTCGGTCTTACTTGTGGTGATCTTATCTTATATTTCTGGTGATCTTATATTTCTTGTCAAACAGGAAGTGGACATCCGTACTGTCAGAGGGCATCCATAGGGGTCCCTCCTCAGCTAGCTCTCTTGAGAGTCTATTCAGGTCCCTTACCTTCCTATACATATTTCCCACCCCGTGCGTTGCCTTTGCGGCTTCCGCTTTCAGGATGACATCAAGAGGTGGTATCCCCATCGCCTCGATCGGTGTTGATCTTGGGGCTCCGGTTATACTTCTAGGAATCAATCCTCTTAGCTTGTTAAGTCGGTTGGTTTCCGACTTTAAACCGGCTCTCTCCCACCAGACCAGTACTGCATACGTCAGTCTGGGTTTGAGAATTGCCTCATACATCCATTTCATGGTTTCCGGTTTCAAGCCCCAGCTATTACTAATGGTTCTACTGACTAAATAAGTAGAAGAATAGATGCAAATGTTTGAATATCACAGTTTACTAAAATATGCAGATATAAGACAGCTCCTTAGTAATGAGTATTCAGGCTTTAATATTAGTTGCAACAATATAAATTGATTAATCACTTTATGGGCATATTCCTTCTATTGTACATATTTTGGTAAATCATTTATTCGACGATGCAGTAAATTCGAAGTTTAATATAAACCATTCCTGAGATTAAAGGAAGTTGTGGATTTGCCAATAGCTGAATTTTCCTACACATGTTCAATGTTTGTTTCCAATGTATGAGCTTTCAACATTGAAGGTTTTAATTCTAAAATATGATGGGTGAGGTATTGAAGGTTGGTGTTTAGGACACCACAAGAAGCTATTGAAGTATTTTCGAAAAAGTAA
The DNA here is from genome assembly GCA_037954035.1 of Rosalia funebris. Taxonomy (NCBI): domain Eukaryota; kingdom Metazoa; phylum Arthropoda; class Insecta; order Coleoptera; family Cerambycidae; genus Rosalia; species Rosalia funebris. Next base: position 43,634,859 of record JAZFAV010000015.1, read on the forward strand.
CAATGTAGGCAGACTGAATAGTATACTCAACGAAATATCCAACTTCTAATTAGTTGAACGACGATGAAAATATTTTCATTTAATTAAGACGTTTCACTTGTTTTCAATTTCAATTTGCAGTCAAATTTATTTCAGGGTTACAGCGGATTGTATTTTGACGATTTCAGGAAAACGCCACGTTCAAGATAGGTTTACCAACTTATCATAAATATTTACAGTTCAATATATTCTAGGAGTGTGCTGTAACTTTCGATGCAACCACAGTTTTCCACGGACACAGAAGAGTTACACATTTGTCGAGTAGTAAAAAAGTGTTTCATTAAAATCTCTTGAATCATATCCCTTCTCCTGAATCATCTTCCCCTGATTTTAAATGGATAAACGAAACGCGCATCGAAAGTATGAACATTTTCGGTGTTAGTAGACAACTGGTCTTCTGTTTCTGTTACTGTATAGAAAGTTTTAGCCTCTTCCCAGAAATAAAAACTAAATAAATTAGAGTTCTGTGGCAGTTTCTCTTTTTTTATATATATTTTTTTAAGTCGACTTCAAATATGAAACGCCAAGTTTTACAATGAAGTAAAATCTTTCTAGTTATATCATGGTCGTCGTAAAATTCATCATCCTATCAGCTTATTTTCAATAACCAGAAAGAAATCAATAGATTTGCAGTCTGCTGATTTCTTCTAAAGATGTTACTCTGATTATCAGCGAATAACAGGACAAATTCGATAACGACCATGGTGGAACCTGGAATGATTTATTTCATTGTACAAGGACAGCGAAAGTCTTAATTTTAGTTCTATAATGATCTTGATGTAGAAGAGGTGTGAAAATAAAACTTGCCATTACGAAGAAAACTTTATGTCCCAATTTAGCATGTGGTTAGCAAATATACAGTTTCATAAAAATCGTAACATCAAAATAAGAATCCGTCTCCTTAACATATAAGTATGTTTATATGAAAGCAGATGGAGTAGAAGTTTGTTTCTTTGTTCTTATATCATAAAATAATACTAGTTAACTAGGGCGATGTTTGAATACTAATTTCGAAAGGCTTTGATTGTCCGGCCGTGCTATTTGCAGTCACTTTTAGATGGTACAATGTGTCAGGGGTGAGTCCAGTTAACCTCAAAGGAAGTGGCGTCCTGTTAGCCTGATCGGGAATGGTATAAGTCACATTGAAGTCTGGAGATGCATCGATAATGAGAGTGGTTATCGGACATCTATTTTTATTATATTCTTCGAGAAGCCACGTGAATGTTGCAGTAGTGTCAGTCATCACCAAGTTCCCCAATTTAGGAGCAGTCGGCACTGGAAAAAAATTGTATTTGTAAATACTATTGGTTATAATATACAGTACGGTAAATAACACAGGTCGCGATGAAAAAATTGTAGCATATTTAACTAGTGGATTTAACAGTATTTCTTGTGCTGATTACGGAAAAAATTACATCACCCCTAGATAACTCACAAATTTTAAGGGGTTTTCAGGTTCAGTATGCGTACGATTTTTCAGTATTATAGCCTATATAAGTGGTAAATTTAGTCTGAATTATGGAGCTTTCATGGTGAACAGGTTACTAAATAATGTGAGTGTGTTATTTAAAAAAAAATGTTTTTTATTCTATTTATTTGAATAAGACAATGAATCTAAACTGGGCAAATCCAGTTCCTACTGGAATAAGACATGTCTCAGTCTGTCTGCTTCCTCCCCCATCCTACTGTCTGCTAAACGTCGTGAGGAATGTAGTGAGCCGTGACCTTGATTGCAGTCAGTGACTCAGTGTGGAGCTAGCCACTGTGGTGTACACATCAAACAGTTTTGTGCTATTTAGAAGAAATGGCTACTAGAGGATGTGTCAACTCTCTTAACTGTTTCTGTTATATTTGTGGGTTTTATACCGTCAAGAAGCAACAAAGGAACACTTCTAATTTTGTTCAGAAGGTGTATTTTGCATACTTTGGTGTTAAATTAGGGGACCAAGATAAATCTTGGGCTCCCCATATAGTGTGTTCTGTGTATGTTGAATAATTGAGACAATGGTTTCAAGGTAAGAAGAAATCATTTCGTTTTGGAGTACCCATGATTTGGAGTGAGCCTAAAATTCACAGTAACGACTGTTATTTTTGTTCTTGTTCAGTGCAAGGTTTCAATTTAAGAAATAGGAAGGACATTTCATACCCAACCAACATACGTTCGGCTATTCGCCCTGTTCCTCATGGACCTGACTTGCCTATTCCTTCACCTCCGGATACACTGGACAATATATTCGACGATTTAGACCAAATGTCACATAGTAGCAGCGATAGTGAGGACAGCTACGATCCAGGTACCAATGACTCTAAACTTTTCTCTCAATCAGACTTGAACGATTTCGTACGAGATATGGGCCTCCCAAAGGATTCAACGGAAGCTTTAGAATCTAGACTTAAAGAAAGACATATGTTACAGCCCCCGGTGTTTTATTTTCATGGTACCGATTTAGAGAAAAGGAAATTGTCCCTTTTTTTACACAAGAGGGTGACCTAGTTTTCTGCAGCAATGTACCTAGAATCATAGAAATGTTCAAAATCACGTGTGAACCAGAGGAATGGAGACTTTTCATCGATTCATCAAAAAAGAGTTTGAAAGCTGTACTTCTTCACAATGGTAACCGATATGCTTCTGTGCCTGTTGGGCACTCAGTCCATTTGAAAGAATGCTACGAAAATCTTGAGTTTGTTCTTAATAAGCTTAACTACTCTGACCATAAATGGACCATTTGTGGGGATTTGAAAGTTATTTCCATGTTACTAGGTCAACAAAGTGGTTACACAAAGTTTCCATGCTTCCTCCGTGAATGGGATAGCCGCGACAGGAAACAACACTATGTCAAGCAGACGTGGCCAATCAGAAAGGCTCTTATTCCTGGAGTTAAAAATGTTGAAAGACAAAGTTTAGTGGATCCTAAAAAGATCTTACTTCCACCACTTCATATCAAATTGGGGCTAATGAAATAGTTTGTGAAAACATTACCCAAAGAAGGAGAGTGTTTCAAGTATCTTTATGAACAGATTCCTGGTCTATCCGATGCTAATCTGAAAGAGGGAGTCTTTGTTGGGCCTGACATCAGAAAACTTTTAAAAGATGAAAACTTTGTCACTAAAATGGAAATGGAAGAAAAAAATGCCTGGAATGCATTTAAACTTGTTGTAACAGGCTTTCTTGGAAATAAAAAAGACCCAAACTACAAAACTTTGGTTGCTGAATTGTTACAAAACTACAAAATGTTGGGCTGCAACATGAGTGTCAAAGTCCATTTCCTTCACTCAAATCTGGACTACTTTCCAGAAAATCTTGGGGCTGTAAGTGAGGAACAAGGAGAACGTTTCCATCCAGATATAAAAGAAATGGAGCGCAGATACCAAGGTCGATGGAATGTCAACATGATGGCAGACTACTGTTGGATGTTAAAAAGGGAAAATTCACAAGAACACAGCCGAAAAAGTACCAAAAGATGGAAAAAGCTTTGATGGAAAAAGAAAACGTTTTTACAAAGACTTATAATAACTTTGCAACACATATGCATCACTATTATGCTCATTTTAGCTAGGTGTCGTTGTTTTTCTTTTTGCTTTTATTTCATGTTAAAATAATAAAAACAAATCCAAAATTTTCCGTTTTTTATACGTTTTCCAAAAACTTCAACTTTATTTTGTAGGCAAGCCTTACGTGATAGAAAAAAACCAATGTTATTTTTGAAATCAGCGCAAAGAACTACATAAAGATCAGTTAACTAAATCAAAATAATTTTTAAAAAAGTTTTTTTGCAGACCTGTGTAATTTACTTTAGTCATTTGAGTTTATTGATCGCTTAATCGTCTGATTTATAACACTAATGCTAATTTAAGAGTTCGTCTAAAGCAAGAAGCTAGGAAATAGGTATGAAATCGGCGTATCATTTATGTGGAATGCCACAACGTTTCAAGCAGAAATGGTTGAACGAAGTACCTGTATCAGAGAAGACAATTGAAAGGGATTTGCTAATAAATATATTTTAATCTTCATTGACACTCAGGAAACTCTTAAAGCAATTATATCATATGAAGGTCCATCAGGATTTCATGGAAATGGAAATTCATTTCTTTTCTATCACAAGAAAATAATAGGTAACGAAAAGGCAGCATTCACTAGTCACCGTGAATTAAATGAATATCGGCACACTATTGATCTATTCAGGCTAGCTCCTGTATATTACATAATAAAGAGAAATACACTGAATTTTAAGACAGTTTTAAAATATTCTAGAACCGCATTAATAAAACTAGTAGGCTTTTCAAGTTATTTATTGACATCCTACTATTTTTTTGCACTGATAGACGTAAGGCTCGATCTACACTGCGGTGCCTTTCTCGATTCGATAAATCTCGTGTGAATATGACGAGATTGCTATTCAGATTGCGCTTCAATTTTTTCTTACTACTGCACTTGAAATTTACAATGTTTCGATCTTTTTTCTAATTTGTTTTAGTTTCTTATTTTACAAAGCACTTGCACATGGTGTGGAGTATTAAGAACTTGGACAGGTAATTCGAGTATCCGTTTGTGAAATTTAAAACACTTCAAAATTTATAAAGCGTAAAACGAACAAAAGACCATTTATGATAGAATTATGTTTGCGATTTCAGGAAAGAAGGCGTTTATTTCCTTTTGGACGCGCCAGGTGGAACTGGTAAAACGTTTTTAATTTCACTCATCCTTGCCAAAGCTAGATCTCAATATAACATTGCATTAGCAATTGCTCCGCAACTGTGTTGAATAGTGGAAGAACAGCCCATTCGCCTCTAAAGCTATCATCAAACATACAGACCAATGAAAATGTAGTATGTAACATGAAGTATGGAACATCAAACATGGTTCAAGTACTGCAAAAATAGCATAATATTGTCTAGGATGACTGTGCAATGGTCCATAAACATTCACTGGAAGCATTAAATCGAACCCTAAAAGATTTGAATCTCAACGAAACACTTGTCTGGTGGCGCTCTAATTTTATTGTCAGGAGATTTCAGACAAATATTACCGGTTACTCCACGGGAAAATATACGGATAAAATCAACGCATGATTAAAATCATTTATTTTATGGTGAATTGTTCAAAAATTGCAACTCACAATAGACATGTATGTTACACTACAAAACGATTTATCCGCTGAAGTATTTTCCAAACAATTGTTGGATATTGGTAATGAAAAAATTTATTTTCATGAAAATATACAATTAATTAAATCACCTGAAAATTTCTGCAACATTGTTGATTCGAAAAATGCCCCGATGTAAATTATCCCGATGAATTCTTAAATTCACTCTATTTATCAGGATTTGCACTATATAACTTACGTTTGAAAATTGGTTCACTCATAATTTTGTTTCGAAACGTAATTGCACCGAAACATTGCAATGGAACGAGATTAGTTATGGGAAATGTCATTGAAGCTACCATATTGAACGAAAAGTTCAGAGACGACAATGTCTTATTGCCACGCGTTCCAATTATATCCACCTATACACCAATACTGGAGTAGGTCGAAATCACCAAACACTATACACTACATTCGACGCGTGTTTCGCCAACAAAGTTGGCATCATCTGAAGATGATTAAATCTGAGTTTTAATCATCTTCAGATGATGTCAACTTTGTTGGCGAAACGCGCGTCAATATAGTATTTTGGTTTTACATTTAATTAATAATGCATACTTACATTTTTCATTTTCCATAATTAACATAAACTTATTAGCGGTTAGGACAAAACTGAGTGGTAACAGAGTGGAGTGGGATCAGAAACCTATTCACAGTATCGTGATATGTGGTGACAGTCCTTTCTCGCTCCGACAAAATATTCTTTGAAATATATTGGTATCGAAGCGTTATGAGACCGAAGTTTTAGCGACAGCGATAGTGTGAGTACATTCCGTGTACTCATTGTTTCTTCTGTAAGAATATTTTATCGAGAGCGGTATCATAGCGTGAATCGAGCTTAATACTTCAAATGATAGTCTAACAATTATAATTTGTGTTCAAACAGTTAAATTATATTAAAGCTTTTTCAGCCACACGTTTCTTTTCTCTTTTAATATTCCCGTATGATTGTATGGTAAAATTTTGTTAGTCGTTCTCAAAATGTATTAAATGGGTTTAAACCAGTTACTGACATTGGAGAATATACAAAAAGGTGGTCTGCGGTTTCTGTTAAACAAATTTCATCATGAGAATGTCATTCATCCATATATGGTATGTCGGAGGTTTGAATGAACCTTCATTATCATCGGTGACTAACTGATGAATGGTAAATTTATCAGAATACCATCTAGGAGGGATCTTTATTGAATATTAAAAGAGCATCTTGTGTTTAAATATTTAACTACCGGAGTGAACTTTGTTTTTTTATTATTAAATGTATACGTACCCGCGGCATTTGCCGTAAGTCTAATTGTAGTAGCTGGTCCGTCCTTTACTATATTAAAGAAACCTCTTACCGCAAAAGTATAGCGTCCGCAGGGCACTATTTTATTAACACTAGCGGTTTTCAGGATGGTATAAATAGATTGGACAGAGTCATCGTCTTCGTTGTGGATGACTACCCAATAATTCCTTACACACGAAGTGTATTTGTCCTCCAATGACCACTGAAGTTTGCCGTCTCTACCTGTCTGGCTGAAGCTTACACGGTCCAAATGCAGATCTGCATCTGAAATAAGGATATTTTTACCGTTGGATACGTAACATTTTTTTAAGAATGGTATTTAAAATTGAAAAAATCACAAATAATCGATTGTTCATTTTTTAAAATATAATTAATACATATAGGTATTAATTACATATCCTGTAGAAGGTATGACGTTATCGATATTTTTGAAAATAGAAATAACTATATTAGCATGAATAAAGGTTAAATAAAAAAATAAGATAAACGGTTTTGCAATTTCAAAAAACTAAATTTAATGGAAATCATTTAAGCAATCAATCAAACTAAATATTTTAATGTCAAGAGGATGAATTTGAGCGATGTTTAAATTTTGTAATCGACAATTTGACATATAATTTGTGTACATATTTCCGTTACATGAATTTCACCGTTTCGCCATATCTTTAAATTTCTAATTGCATACATAATATTTCAACATAACCTTTAGCAAACAACAAAATAGGAGCGTACCAACAAAAAAACAATAAACAGCTTGCACAAGTCATTATTGTACTCTTAACATTTATGACAAATGACAATTTTGACCGTGATAGTTATAGAAATTGAAAAATTATCTGAGAAAATACCGAAATTTTGATGATATTGATAAAGACAGATGAGTAACTTTACAATATACAAATAATGTGTTTAACAAAAAATATCCAAATCGAAATATTACTACAAGTCTATAGCAAATAAAAAAAATATCAAATAGAATCGTAAAAGATTTTCCAAAAAATGGATGACTTAGAACTACAAGTAACGTAAACAAATCTCTAGATGTGCGCTTATCTGTGAAAGAAGATTTGAGTTAGCACATGTTTAAGTTGAGGAAATAGCACTATAACACGACCTATTATAGAGGAAAACGCCTTAAGGACGGCTCTGGGACTACGTGTTGGAAGTCTACGGAAGATGAGTGGGTAGTTTGCGAGATAAGATCGCGTCTTGGAGGAGGTAAGTAAGCAAGTCCCTCATCTGGGACCTATTAACTAGAAAAACTAACAGTTATAGATAAGGCAAAATACTTTTAACTACACCTTGCAGCAAAATATTGTTTCAATTTGTCTCGTACAAATCCTAATTGAATTGTTAACATTATTGAAAGGATACATATTTATTAAGCAAAATTGTTTTTGATGAAGCAACATTTCACTTAAACGGAAAGGAGAATCTCCACAATAACAGATACTGAAACCGAAATAGTCGACTAGTTTAGGGAAAATTATACACAAGCACCCAAAAAAAGTGATGCATAGGCAGTAATCATTTGTTGAAAAGCAATTGGCCTTTTTTAATAGAAGAAACTTTGACTGGGTCCAAACATTCATAAGAAACGACATTACATATGCACTTTCATAATTATACTTAACCAAAGTAAGATCTTTGTTCTGTCATTGATTAGATACATAAAATTAGTCTCCACTTAGAAGATATATGAGCTGCATTTGTTATATTTTTGTACAAAACACACATTGTTCGAGAAGAGTGTGTGTATACAATAAGCTGCACCAAGATGAAATAAACAGTTTTAAAACCTTAAAATGGACTTTTCCGCACGTAGAACATCTCTATCTCGAACTTAAGTGGCCGAGAAGAAATAAACCAACACATAAATGCAGAATATGTGTTTTATGCGACAGTTTTACTTTTTTCATTGACGACTGCTTCAGTGCCGTATCAATACGTTTGTAATCGAACGAAATTATTTTTTTTTCTCATTCATTCGCATATGATGCAAGCCAAATATATGTTTTTTTCGTTCAATGCAAAATCAGCAACGCGTTCAATGTTTATGTTTAAAATCTCAGAATAAACATGAACATTTACATCGTGCTTTCTCATGACCCATGGACAAGGTGGGGTGTGTCCTATCCACCTCAAAATTAATAGATGTCGTCTGGTAAAGGTCCGTAATCAGAATTAGTCGAACTCCGATCGATCCGATACGACTTAATTGAGTGATCGTGCTAACAAAAAAAATTCTCAAATAGTCCACCATTGTGCTTTCTCATGACCCATAAACATGGTAGAATGTGTTCTATCCACCTCAAAATCAATAGGTGTCGTCTAGGAGATGTTCCCGATCAGAGTCAGTCAAAACACTATACGGTTTAGTTGAGTTTTCGTGCTAACAAATTTTAATGCCGACGACAATGACACACGGACACAGATAAAAACAAAAACCTTTTTTTTTTGGATCTCAGGCCGAAAAACGAAAAATACGCTAGAACAAATTTTTTCTCATTTTTTTTTTATACGATTACATTACTTTTCCGCTCTGGTATAGTTGAGCGCGGAAAAGTACAAAAGAGATTATAGGGTTTATATATGTGTACTCGAAAGCTCTGTTATATAATGACGATACGCCCAAAGATGTTAGGGTCCATGATAATATACAGTTGTACCTACATAAGACATAAAAGAGCGATTGAGGAAAATATTTATCATTTCTCGAGATCCAGTTGCACGCAACAGTCTGGTACTGTAAGAGTTAAAATAAGAAATCTCACTTGAACCGTGAACTAGAATCAAATATAAGAGCTGCTACTGTATCAAACATTTCATCTAAAATAGGTGTTTATCCATTAGAAACAGAGGCAAAAACTCGTCTTTCTCTTAAGAAACGCAAACTTTCAGTCCCTAAGGCAAATAATGATGAAGTAGATGTGGATGACGTTTTAGATCCAAATTTAATTGAGAATATCACAGAAAGGGCTGAAGCAGGAGAAGTGGATAAGGAAGACTCCTCTATCCTGCCAAGCCAATGATCAGTTAGCTGATCAGGATTGCTTTCTAGTTCACGAAACCTAAATCCATTATAGTCTTTTCTATGAGATGTATAAAAAAAATATAGTATATAAATTTAAACCTGGAAACTTAGACAATACCAGAAATAGAATTATTGACGAAGTTAGTATAATTGACAACACAGAGCCTCTTGGACATGTGCTATGGATTCTCCCAATATTGCCTGACTTTTGTCAAGAATTTTCCGGTTAATATTTTAATTTTATTATTTAGTAATGTCCTGCTTGTATTATTTTTAACCCTTATACTTTCTCTATCCTGTACCAAAGTATTTTGGATGACTAGGTATTACAAATTCCTGTAATTATTTAAAAATATTCTAAATTACCTGGTGGTGGTGGTGTTGAGACATAAATAAAAGAGGCCATGCTGGTACGGTTGTCTGCTGTAACCTGACGGACCGTGAAACTGTACGTCTGACAAGGATCTAACTGACCGACGTCAACTGATGTCTCAGTAACAGTGTAATTCCTGCTTTGTGTACCATTTGACAGACTAGTACGAACATCATAGAAACTGATTTCACATTCTTCCTTGTCTGACTTTTCCCATGACAAGACACTTTCGGTCAACTTTAAGTTCACCACACTAGTACGAGGCGCTGAAAAAAAATTAGTGAATAAATTATTTAAAAATTGTAGCTTATTGGTTAATCCCTTGATAATGGTGAAATTGAATTTATGTAATCTGGAAATATAAAATCTACTAAGTTAATAGAGGTTTTACAAGAGTCAAATTTCCAAACAACATAATTGTAATAAAGAAATATAACGCCTTTAATTCTGAATTTGAATATCAGATCATAGAATAGATCAACTTCTATTAACCTCTCTATAGAGTTAATATTTCTTCATTATTTAAAGTTGAAGTATATTCTGTTTTAAAACGTTATTAATAGGTTCACCCAATTAAGACGTCACACAATGCTAGATTGTTCAATTACACGTGCTTGAACTGTGTGGAGCATGCGCAGTTATTATTCGGTGACACCAAACAGTAGATGCGCATGTAATGTTCAATTCACAACTGTTTATGGTACGTTTTTGACCAGACCTGCTCTACAGGATCACTGTGATTGTTAATTGATAAATTGTAAAATTCATATAATCGGTGTTTATTTGCATATTACTTTTTGAAGTAATAATTTTATTATATAACCATATCGACGTAAAAATTCGTATATTCAAGTAAAACACTACTAGGGAATTTTAAAAATAAACGTAAAGGGGCATTTCAAAAATATATAAGATAAATGAAAACTCTATTTTAAGTATTAGTCTATGTATCAATATCATTTATCTTCATTGACGTGAAATTAAAACAAAACAGGAAGTCAGATGACCTAAAACTTAGGCCATTAGTAATTAAGGAAGAGTCTGTTGAATTAGTACGCGAACATTTACGTATACTTGGATAATGAAAAATAAGTTACCTAAAACTGTGTTGTTTGTTTACTTAAAAACTCGTATATCACCAAATGATGTTATCTTATTTAAGACGGCCAAAATTTATTGACGTACTTAAATAATTAAGTATAAGAAATATCGAGTTATTGGTGTTATTTCAAGTTACAATAAACCAGTTTGTACAAATAACATACAGAACAATTAGTTTGATAATGTGATACACATCGATACATTTATGTTAACACAATACAAAGAATTACATATATTCTTTAATTTAATGTTCATACTACTATGAGATACTACAAACTGAGTAATTAAAACAATTGTAGTAATCATATTAGCCAATATCACGAACGGTTAGTATACGAACTAACTACAAGACATAGTTAATATAAAAACAATAGTATAACATGTGTGTATAAACCAAAGTGAATAGACAGTTTACATATTGACCAGTTAGTTTGTAAACTAGCCTGCTATGCTTTGAAATGTCCAGTAAAATCAAAAACAGGAAATTACGTTTTGTGTTTGTCAACGTACGTAAACTCCCTGTATTATTTTGCAATATAAATTTTCTCGAATATTTCACTATCCGTATAAAATTTTTTATGAGTAGAGAAATATTAAGTCCATTTTGCCTGGTTGTGTGTAATTCTGAGTAAGCACTTGAGAATTATTAAAATATAATATTTCTTGGCTGATTTTAATTCAATATATATATATATATATATATATATATATATATATATATATATATATATATATATATATATATATATATATATATATATATATATATATATACACCGAATAATCCAATTCTTCTTGTTATCTCAACAAGATAACTTCAAGCTTAGGAGATTAAACGTTTTAAATAAAGATCATGATAAATAAACCTGTCTAAATAACTTACAAATACAAGAATGATAAAAAAAGGAAACAAGAAAAATCGTTCCACAACTTATGTAATAATATTTAATAATTGTCGCTAATCTTTCGAAAATGTAGGTAATTATAAAACCACTACTAGATGTGTACATCACCAAAAGACTTCAATAGCTGTACTCTTAATTTCATCGCCATTTGCTAAATAAAAAACTCTGTTATCTTGCCGATAAACGGAAGAGTTTACCTGAGCCTAGCTATAAAAACAAGCCAAGGTTATGTTTTGAAATTTTTTATTTGGCAAATAGCGATGAAATAAACTATACTATTACAGTGAGTTATTAGATGATTATGAAGTGTTTTCATGCAATGCAGTGTACAAGAAAATATCAGTTATGATGAAACATTAAGAAAACAATCCTGTTGCTAAGTTATGTTCTTTTAACAGAGCGAAGGAATAATTTTATTGCTTATAATATATATTTTATTCCAAATAGTTTAATAATTGTGAACGCAGTTGCCTTTTGTATTGTATTTACAAGAATACAAGAAAGCGGGAAAGACTGATACACAAGTAAGTTAGAGTAAGATGTCTTTTGATAAGCTGTATTGAGAAACAGTCGATCAGGACAGCTTACCGTGGTTTACTGAACGCAGAGTGAGAAGTAACGTTAACTTCTCTGGGATCTCTGTTATATTCAAGATATATTACTTATCACAACAAGCAGGCACCTGTGTGACTTGCATTTCGGTGATAATGATAAAGTGATTGATTATGATAACTTCGGCGGTACGAGGGTTTTTTTGAAAACCGAATGATTTTAATTTTAATTGGAACTCATTACTCATTCAATATTCTTATTTTATTCTCTTTTCTGCGGGAAAATTGCCAAGTTTTGTTGCGAGGTATTATTTTGTTGCGAGCTACTCCCAAGTTATTTATCTCCAAATGTTTTACGTTTTCTCTTATATATGTGTGGCATCGAATTTTATTAACTTTGGACAGTATTCTCGATTCAAAATTAATTATTACACTTGCGATTGTTATCTACTTTGACGTATTAACTCAAGAAATAATTGCAATGCGTATTTGCGCATTTGAAGTATTAAAATAAAAAATAAACTACTGAAAGGGTCTTATGCAAAGGTAACCAGGCAAGTCCCGGATACATATTATTACTAGATTAATGAATTGATCACAGTCTAGCAGTAGTTGAATAATTCCTTTCTCTCCATCAAGTCCATCTTTGAATTATTCTAAATGGTACCATAACTACCATACAAGTTTAAATACAACGATTTATGGGTGGGTGGAGTTGAGTATATAGAAAAACATTATTCAATGATAATCCAGCTATGCAACTTGAAGTTGATACAAATTGCATTTACGGGACGAAACTATAAATTACAGTCTGTTCTCTTATGAAATTAGTGTCAAAAATTAATATTTTACTAAATTTAAAGTGGGAACAACTTTTTGTTGATTTTGAGAGATGGTAATTGCGGAAAATTTGTTAAAGTGCTTTTCAGATATTCTGTCAAATTGCACAATTTCTCTGAATTTAATATCGAAATAACGACTTGATGGTGAATGAAGAGGATCTCCAAATTAGGTAATTGATATTCTGAAGGAAATGGGGAAAGGTGATTCATTTTTATTTGCAAGTTTGGGAAGAAAGAAAAAGAAGTATCAGGGGTAGCATTCAAACAAATTCAAAAAAATTATGTTGAGAAACTGTGAAGCAAAGATATTGGTATCTTTACTCTAGTTAACTATATTGCTAGAATAAAAATGACAAACTTAATACAACTGATTTTGTCATCTGTTTTCGAGGACTTACTCTGTGTAATACATGTGTAACAATATCATTTATTTTTTTTATAAAGTTTTTTATAATTTTATTTTTTATAACTTTATAGAATATTTACACGTGTGGGGAATATGGGGTTGTATTTCCCTTAGTCGTGAATGGAGTTTCTTGAATTTTATTGTAACAGACTGTTATTAAAAAATATATCTAATTTTAGGTAATTTAGCTTGATTAATAGTGAATAGTACTTACCACAGACCTCGTCTTGTGTCGCAAAATGGATGCCAGCCAAGCAAGGCACTAAGAGAAGCCAAAAGTGATGCCAAGAAGCCATTGTCGAATAAAATCCCTTACCAAATAGTTAACTGTGGCTAATTTGTTTAATCGGCCGCTTATATAAACCTTACGTTAGGATAATAGATGTCTTTTAGATAACCTGGTTTAGCGACCACTTGACGGAGACAAGTGGTCAGCGTGACTTTTTATCTGCCTAAGGCGAGAAAGGTCTAAGCCAGAATATCTGGCATATCTGATTTATTTAGAATAGGACTGGATGTGCTAATCAAATGATACTCATACTAATGTCGTTGCTATAGTAATAAGTTGATTGATAATGATGACGAGGGCCGACATACAGATATTATGTTTGTAGTATTAAAATTATAAACAGGTTAAGTTTTTCACGTGGAATGTTCATCTAATAACTTGGGGATGTAATGTCACATTTAATAGTGAGAAACGGTTTGGAGCCTCTAAACAGACAGGATCAAATATATAGAGAAATAGAAGATTAGTTTAAGATTCTTGAAGATTAGTTCTCTGTTAATATTGGATACTTGAAATCTAAACATATAAGTATATTCATGTCGAATTGATTTTCTTCAGCAACGAGTAAATCATTTAAAACAAAAATGACCTGTAACGATGGTCAGATCCTGATCTTTCTTATAACATTTTGTTCAGGGGCCTTAGGATGTGCTGTATACTGATATTTGGAAGGCCTTTGACAAGGTGAATCGTACGTATATTAATTTCAAAATTATAGTTACATTGTTTCAGTAGTAACCTTCTCCACTTTGTTAAATCGTAATTATACTGACGTACGTTATCTGTTTCATATAATGACTTTAAGTCCGATACTTTATTAGCGTCCTCTGGAGTACTTCAAGGCTGAAATTTGGGACCATTATTCCTTGTCTCGTTTATTAATGATTTGTCTCTAATACTTATATCGTATCATATATTTTGCTGACAACTTCAACATTATTTTTAAATATAATCTGCCAAGACGATTACTTGAGGTTGTAAACACTCATCTACCTTATTCTGTCGTAGAATAAACTATCATTAAACATATATAAATGTAAAGTTTGCTAGTATACCTTAAAGAGAGATCCCCTAATATATGAGTATTCCCTTGGTGTAGTATCTTGGTAGCTTAGACTATCTAACATATACTGAAAGTGTTAAGGATCTTGGTGTATACTTTTATTATAAACTATCGTTCTCTGGGCATTTCAACCATGTGGCTCTTACTGCGTATAAAACCCTTAGTTTCGTGGTTAGAAACCTGACATGTTTAATAACACTGCTACATTTAAATCTTTATATTTTGCATTAGTTGTACGAATCGACTTGGAAATATTCAACAGTAAGGGGTTACGACCAAATTTTGTTTCTACAAAGGTTTGACATCCAGTCATTGAACTGTCATTTCATTTTTATTTAAATTACTTCATAATAGTATAGATGCTCCCATTTTAAGTATGTTTAGTACACGCATACCTGGATTAGGTTCTCGAGACGACAGTATCCTCTATTCCCAGGCCGCAGGAACTAACGTACTGCTGAGATTGCCAGCACACAGAATTGTTACAAAATGTGACGTGAATATTTGTACTCATAACTATCCAGTCACGAGTTACTATCTTTTGAGAAATAACAAATTTTTACTGCCGTACAAATTATATGTTGCTGAAGTATTTAATTGAATATTCATGTTAAAAATTTTTTGATATTATCTTGTCTTTTACTTTTTTCTTTAGTTATATACTGTACACATTTATATGTATATAATTGTATTTTATATTTTTGTTGTATAGATGGATTTATATATCTTGGGAAGTAAAGGAATTATTATTATTTTCATATACTGACTAAATAAGTAGAAGAATAGACGAAAATGTTTGAATATTACATTTAACTAAAATATGCAGACATAATATAGCTCTTTTTCAATGAGTATTCAGGCTTTAACACTTCTTCAGGCTGCAAAAATATCAATTGATTAATCACATTATGGGTATATTCCTTCTAGTGCACAGATTTTCGTAAATTGTTTATTCGACGGCATAGTGAATTCGAGATTTGTTTGTGGCTTGTGAGATTAAGAAAAGTAGTGACATTTGTCAATAACTGAATTCATTTACACGTGTTCAATTTTTGTTTCCAATGTATGAACTTCCAACATTAGAGGTTTTAAATCTAGAATCTGATGGGTGAGGTACTGATGGTTGGTGTTAAGGGCACCGCAAGAAGTGATTGAAGTCCTTAGGAATAAATAACAATATAGACATACAGACACAGTTGTAACAAATTACCCGTTATTATAATATTTATATTAGTATTAGTACATGATTTCTATAGATAATTTACTAAACGGAATATTGGTCTTTTAGTTATCTAAAGGATGATGAAAATGTTTTCATTATATTAACACGTTTTAATTGTGTTTTAAATTTCAACTTGCAGTGAAATTTATTTCAGGATTACAGCGAACTGCACTTTGAAGACTTCACACGAAAAGTTCACGTTCGTAATAGATTTACCAGCTTATAATAAATAGTGACAGTTCAACTTATTCTGGGAAGGGGCTGGAACCTTCGATGCAGCCACAAGAACAGGAGGATCAGTTTTCCACGAACACCAAAGTATTTTCGAAGGAACGACGTTTCTCGACGGGCATTTCAGAAACGCATTTCTTTAAAACTCTTTGAATCATATCCCCCTGATGCTAAATTGAGTAGAGAAATGCACATTGAGAAGTATGCAATTTTTTGGCGTTCGTGGACAATTGGTCTTCTATATTTTCGTTACTGAGTTGAAAGTTCTAGCATCTTCCCACAAATAGGAACTAAGTAAATTACAGTTTTGTGGTAGGTTTCCTGTATTTTGTAACTGTTTTTAAGTCAACTTACTATATGAAACGCCAAGATCTACAAAGAAGTAAAATCTTCCTAGTTATACCATGACAGTCATCAAATTCATCATCCTATCAGCTTATTTTAAAAGACCAGAAAGAAATCAAAAGACTTGCAGTCTTTGAGTCTCTTCTAAAGAAGTTATTATGATTATCAGCGAATGATAAGACAAATTCGATAACGACCAAGGCGAACCTGGAAGGATTTACTTCATTGGACAAGGAGAGTGAAAGTCTGAATTTTAGTTTAATAACGATGATGATACAGAAGAGGTGTAAAAATAAAACTTGCCATTGCGAATGAAACTTTATGGTCCAATTTAGCTTGTGGTTTACAAACATAAATATACAGTTTCATAAAAATCGTTGTAATATCAAAGTGAAAATCCATCTTGTTAATATAAGTAAGTTTATCAGAAATTAGATGGAGTAGAATGTTCGCTTGTGCTTATATCATAAAACAATACTGGTTAACTGCTGGGTAAAGTTTGGATACCAAGATGGAAGGGTTCTGATGGTCCGGCCGTGTTATTTGCAGTCACTTTTAGATAGTACAATGTGTCAGGGGTGAGTCCAGTTAACCTCAAAGGAAGTGGCGTCCTGTTAGCCTGATCGGGAATGGTATAAGTCACATTGAAGTATGGAGATGCATCGATTATGAGACTGTTTATCGGACATCTATTTCTATAATATTCTTCGAGAAGCCACGAGAATGTTACAGTAGTGTCAGTCACCGTAAACTTCTCCAAGTCAGGAGCATCCGACACTGAAAAAAGAACATTATATACTAAAGAGTACCGGCTATAATATGCACTATGGTAATTAATTTACTTCAGTCATTTGGAGATGGTGACAATCAATAAACGCTAATGCTAATGCTAAAAAGTTCTATCTATCTAAAAATCTAAAGCCGGAAGCAAGGAAACAGAAATGTAATAGGCGTATCATTTATGTGGAATATCCCAACATTCTAAGCAGAAATGGTTGGCTGGACTACCTACCTGTATATCAGAGAAAATAATGGAAAAGGTTATGCAAATAAATATATTCTATTCTTCATTGATAATCAGGTTAAGATAATTTTATCATCAATACCTTATAAAATTTCCTTAAGACCTTTTATTATCATGACCTTAAGATAATTTTATCATATGAAGGTCCATCAGGATTGAAATGGAAATTGTTACAAGAGCTTCTAGAACTAGCTAACAAAATTCACTTAATTCGGGTGTAAAGATCACAAGAAGATAACGAGAAACGAAAAAGCATATACTATGGCTGGAAAATACCCTGCAGAAAGATATATTTGAGCCAGTATCTTAATATAGTCAGTCGCCAGCTGAATCAAAATAAAAGTAGACTTGTCGGTGAGCATTCACCAGTTACCGTGGTCTAAGTGAGCAACGGTACATTGTGGGTCTATTCAGGCTAAATCATATATATTATGTAATAAAGAGAAATAACTGAATTTGAAAGACAAATTTAAAAACTCCTGGAACCTTTTCCATAAAACAAGCAGACGTTTCAAGTTACTTATTGCGTCGATAGAAGTAATAATGCTCGATTCAAGGAAACGACAGTCTAACAGTTAAAATTTGACATTTGAATTAAGTTGAGGCTTTTTCGTCGGCAGGTTTGTTTTCTCTTTTTCTGGTTTTATTCTCCGGTGATGTTTTGGTCAAGTTTTGTTAACCGTTCTCTAAAATGCTCTAGAAGGGTTTATACTAGTGAGTGACATTGGAAAATCTTGGAAAAGGTGGTCTACGGTTTCGCTCTTGTTAAATAAAGTTCATCATGAAAATGTCCATCCGTATTATGTCGGAAGTTTGAACGAACCCTTATTTTCATAGCTGACCAAATGATAAATGGTAACTTATCAGAGTACAATCTACGAGGGATCCTAATATAGCTTGGTGGATACAAACGTCATCTGGTGTTTCAATATTTAACTACCGAAGTGATCTTTATTGTCTTATTGTTAAATGCATACGTACCAAGTGCATGAGACGTATGTCTAATTACTGTAGCTGGTCCCTCTGGTTCCTCTAAAGTGAAGATACCTCTTACTGCAAAAGTGTAATGTGCGCAGGGCACTATGTTGTTTACAACAGCGGTTGTTAAGGTGGTATATACATCTTCGGCATGGTCGTTGTCTTCGTTATAAACGACTATTCGGTAATGCCTTGCACATCGGATGTATTCGTTATCCAGCGACCACTGAAGTCTGACGTTTCTACCTGTCTGGGTGATACTTACATAGTCCAAATGCAGATTTGAATCTGAAATAGGGATATTTTTACCATTGGGTGGGTAGTAAGTCATTAAGAATGCTATTTAAAATTAAGCAATTCACAAATAATCGATTGTTCGATCGACATTGATTCTGCGATTTTTAGATTTATGTATTTTTATCTCACCATCGCTTGGCGGAGTAACAGTGTAAAAGGACCATGGTGGACCAGTAATATTGTCCGAAGAAATCTGGAAGACTCGGAATGTATACCCTTGGCAGCGTTCCAGATGCTGAATGTGGATTACAGGAAATAACACTATGTAGGAGAATTCAACAGTTCCATTTAAGGCGGCAATATGAACTAAATATGTGCTTATGTCGCATTCTTCATCTGGCGAGGTCCTCCATGTAAGCGTGTTGTTACCGTTCAGTGACATGTTGACGACATGACCAGGTACTAAAACAAAAACAACTCGTTAATATTATAACTAGTCAATTTAGCATTCTTTCCCTGTAGAAGTTATGGAGCTGCCTAAAATAAAGGGTATACAAAAATAAATTGCGTGCACTACTGAAACTGTAACGCAATTCTGGAGTAGGTTGGAGCCTTTAGTGTGAAGATAACACTTAGTTAGTTTTCCATAAAACACCAAGACACTATACACTACACTCGCCGTGCGTTTAACCATCTGGAAGTTTACGTTTTCATTATCTGGTGATGATTAAAACTCAAAACTCGGTTTTAATCATCTCCAGATAATGCCAGCTTTGTTGGTGAAACACGCGTCGAGTGTAGTGTATAGCGTTTTGGTATTTTGTGGAACACTAACTCAGAAAGACAATATTAGAAACGAAGTTTGGGTCATACCAGTAGAAACTTTGACGTCAGCGATGTAAAATGTAGTGGTTAGAGTAACTCTGTGTGAAGAAGAAAAAGGTAGTTCAGAAATAAATCATTAAAAGTAAAGGAATATACTATTTATTATGGTTAATATTATATGAAACTTACTAAATACAATATTTGAAAAATACATGAGTTAATTACTTTTGACCAACCTATTATTTCTAGTCTTTCGTTTTTGGTTAATATAGTAATTTATTAGAAAGGCTGACGACACGTTCGACACGACATTATTTCCTGTCACCTTAATGTTTAATTTTTGTTAATCGCGGTCCACGATTTGATTATTATTTTTATATTATTTAACCTTGTAATATTATGTACATATGAAATATTTTAATTTCCCATCATGTAATTATTATTTTTAATGTATTTTTACCCATAGTAGAATTATTTTATGAAGAGCGAGTCGGCAATAAAATGTATAGCTTACTATAGCTTACCTTCTCCCATGCCAATGCAGTAAAAGAATTTTACGCGCTCAAATGATTTATAGGCAGGTCTGTGTATTTTATTCAGTCAAACAAGCATCTGTCTTTGTCGCACGATTTATTGCCGACTTGGTCTTCATAAAATATATCTACTATATTGTCACCGTTTTTAACTCATAAAAGATATATAATTTACTAGTTATCGTAGTTTTAACCTTCCGTCGCGTGAAGCGCAATCGATCTGTGAGATCCGGCAGTCACTTTTTCTTTGCCTTTTGTTCTGTATTAAGAATATTAACTCGAACTCCCTCATAGCTTTCTAGCTCCCCACCACTCTTCTCGATATAGTGTCGATTTTTTTTTTTTAGAGTGTGGTCATTCCGTAGGTTGTAGCACAATTAGCGAAATGCGTAGGTTAGCACAAGATAGGAGAAGCTGGAGGTTAGCGTCCAACCAGTTTTAGGACTGATATCTTAATGATGATGATGATGATGACGTGGTCATTCCCTGGCCCTGAATGGGTCGCTGGATCTGTCAGATACATTGCGCCTGATTACGACGTTATTTTCACTTTTATATTTTGTTAGATTTCTTTTATTACTTAATTTAACAATATTCTTTGGTATATCTGCACTTACTTATTCTGGATTTTTACGTTATTATTATTCAAGATTACCAGATTTAGGTATTAAATTATTAGTTTATATTAAATCTCATTGTCAAAAATGTGACGTTTATTTTTCTTTGAACATGCTAAAATCATGAAGAGGATTTATAATTCTTTAAACTTAAAATAAGCATTTACTTATTACTTTTCTCTGTAATTCACGTCCAATATTTTTTATATATAACTTTATGACTTTACATGAAAAAATAGGTGGTTTGTTTTCTGTATGCTAAATATTATTCAATACTAATTTATGTTTATAAAGGGTGGTCCAACCATAACGTACGATATCAATTGTGAGTCACACCTTAACGTCAAGTTTTTTGCCCAACTTAATTTGACATTTCTTTGTTTCAGTGTTTGACAAATTCAACCATGGAGAGGTACACAATTGAGCAGCGCGTTAAGATTGTTGAAGCCTTTTTAGGGGCTTTTTATGGGCGTTCAAATCAAAATGCATTTCGTGCACTTCGTGACTTTTTTGGTCAGCATAATCGACCAAATGTGTCCACAATCGGAAGAATTGTGCGCAAATTTCAGCAAACCGGGTCTGTAGGACATGTGAAAACATCTGTGCATGCTCGTCCAGTTTGTTCTGCGGAAAACATTGCTGTTGTTCGCGATAGTGTAGCAGAAGAGCCGTCAACCTCGACTCGTCGTCGTGCCCAACAATTGAACATCTCACGAACATCACTGATGCGAATTTTGAATGAAGATTTGAATTTACACGCTTACAAGGTTCAATCGACTCAAGAGCTGAAGCCTACTGACCATTTCAAGCGTCGTCAATACGTCGAATGGTTGGTTGAACAGACAGAAGTGAATGGTGACTTTACAAAGAAAATCATCTTCAGCGACGAGGCACACTTTCACCTCAGTGGATTCGTTAACAAGCAGAATTGTCACATTTGGGCAAATGAGAATCCACGAGTGATTGTTGAAAAGCCGATGCATCCACAAAGAGTGACTGTTTGGTGCGATTTATGGGCAGGCGGCGTCATCGGGCCGTACTTCTTCGAAAATGAGGTCGGCCAAGCAGTTACCGTGAATGGTGTTCGCTATCGCGAAATGATAACGGACTTCTTGTAGCCAAAAATTAAGGATATGGACCTGGACGATATGTGGTTCCAACAGGATGGTGCCACTTGCCACACAGCCAACGAAACTATGGCACTCTTGCGCGAGAAATCAATGGCCGTGTTATCTCACATCGCGGCGATGTTAATTGGCCGCCACGATCATGTGATTTGATACCGTTGGACTTCTTTCTTTGGGGATATTTAAAAGAAAAAGTGTACGTCAATAAGCCAAGAACAATTCAAGAGCTAAAGTATGAGATAATTCGGCACATTAACGACATTGAACCTCAATTATGTCTCAGAGTCATTGAAAATATGGACCATCGGATAGAGGTATGCCACCGAAGCCGTGGCGAGCATTTGGCCGATATTTTGTTTCACGCATAATTGTCATAGATCCTTCTATCATAATAAAAAATATTAAGATAATTCTCTGAAAACTTTTTGTTTTATTTACAATTAACATCGTGCGTTTTGGTTGGACCACCTTTTATTTTGTCCTTAAAACAGAAAAAAACTTGTGAATAGCTGGTTGTACCTGTAAGAATCTTCAAAATTTGTTGTTTTACAACATTAAATACATTCCTATATGTAAATTTAATTATTGAAATTCAAAACTAATGTGACACATTTATTATTGTGTTAACATATTGTGGTGACATATTAAATTTGGCATAATTTTCTAAAGCATGTTTATAATACACGTCACACGAGGAGCATTGCATCGCTTAAATGACTTAAGGAAACAATGGATATCCACTGGGTTCTCCAACACAGACACTCGACGATTTTTGTTTCTTTAATGATTCGGCTATCCCTTTTCAGACATTACGCGGATTTTATTTAACTGACTTTTTGAAACGAATCGCCCTTTATAACGTAAATGCGGTGACATTTTGAGGTTAGGATCAATTTTCATGGCGAATTTTACAGCAACATTGCCGTGTGTTGCGCTCGCAGATGACAAATTCATAAATTTGTCATCTGCTGTCAAAATAAAAAATGGTGAATGTAATTATCTTAACAATATTAATAAAAATTTTATTCACACAAAAAGAGGAAGACATTGCGGGACACCTACTAATATTAATACACTTTAGAATATTAGACAGCAAATTGTTTTGCAAATTTGTGATATGTATTCAAATATATGCGAGATATGTGTGTGTTAAGAAAAATGTCGGAAAAGAGCCCTTATTAAATCAATTTATCATCTAGAAGTCCTGAATAATGGATATATATGTTTAAAATTTACAACCTTTATTTTCTTTGGCTGAAAAG
Source organism: Rosalia funebris (assembly GCA_037954035.1). Classification (NCBI taxonomy): domain Eukaryota; kingdom Metazoa; phylum Arthropoda; class Insecta; order Coleoptera; family Cerambycidae; genus Rosalia; species Rosalia funebris. Next base: position 43,658,292 of record JAZFAV010000015.1, read on the forward strand.
ACTGATTAGATTAGGAATATTAAGATTTTAATCTCAAAAAAAAACTTTCGAGGTATTAAATTCGTATTTGATTAAACGTAATATTGTCAGTATATTTATATTATTTATGTATCGAACAGTTATTTAATCTGACGAAATTAAAAGATTATCTGTCATTTGCAGATGACAATATAAAAATTTAAACATTGTCTTGAAAATTCATGGAATTATATATGATACTCATCATCGAATGTATTACAAGCATTACGAAGAATTTTCAGATTAGGTTTTTATCTATCACAGCCATTAGCATATATGAAATTGATTGGGAAGAAAAGTGGGACATTTATGTAACCACAATGGAATAAAAAACATATTCAAATAACAGGAAACAATAAAGGAATTGTTAAAATTTTACACTGCCATTGTTGTGTTGAAATAAATGAAAGTCTTTATGTCATTATGTCTAGCTATACTATGTCCAATAATTCTACCTTTAATATGTTTTGGTCAATATCCATCTCCCCGAATTTTATTTCTCTTGTATAAAATTATGTTACTGACTGAGTGCATTAGGATTTCTGGCATTAAATTTACTAGGTCTTTGTGCTATTGAACAAGAATTATCTGAGTAACTATCTAATTAAAACTAAGTATTTTAACTTAGCATCCAAAATTTAGTTATAGTATAATTGTTTATAAATGAAAATAATTTTACATAATTGTTTTTTCATTAGAAACTTCAACTGTCAGAATACAGCTTCGAACACGTCCATAACGCTCATAAAAATGATTTTTGCATTGCGTTAAATTTAGGCCGAATCTTTCAAATAAGAGTCCATCAAATTGAAGGCGCTATTTAATCTGCATCGTTTATTATATTATATTCAAAAATTCTTCCTCTCTTACATCTCTTCTGAAGTGACTTTCATTTTGAAGAAATCTAGCGGCCATAATCATGTTAAGGAAGTATAAGCAGAATCTCTGGACTAGGGATAATATACAGCATACAATCGTATACATTATAACTACGTCCTAATGCTATCTGGTATGTCTAAACAATAGCTCAGTTCAAAACGCATGTCCCAGGTACATATTATTACTGGATTCATGAAGCAGATACTGTCTAGTAGTAGCTGAACGATTCTTTCCTCTAAATGTTAAATCCATCTTTGAATTATTCTAAATGGTACTATATAAGTTTAAAAACCATTTATGCGTTGAGTTCAGTATATAGACGCACATTGTACAACGATAATGCAGCTATGCTACTTGAATTTGATACAGATTGCATTTACGGGACAAAATTATAAACTACAGTCAATTTTCTTCCGAAATTTCTGTCAAGAAATAATATTTTACTGAATTTAAAGAGAAAACAACTTTTTATTGTTTTTGAGGGATACATATTGGGGATGAATTGGTAATTAATTAGTAGGTAAGGGATGAATTTCGACACCTTATTATACTTTTTAAATGGATTTAAGCGCTAGATCAAGAGATGTTTATTCCTCATTTTAGTATTGTTCAGCTATCACCATAGGAAATTGTATGGAAATAGAGGATACCAGATTTTCTGTTTCTTTTCGGTTATTCTGTTAAAGTTCACCATCTTTCTGAATTTAGTATCGAAATAATGACATTATATAAGGATGAATCATAATACAATGAGGGTGAATGAGGAGAGGAACTCAAAAATGGCTAATTTGTATTCGGCGGGAAATGGGAAAAATTATTAATTTATGTTTGCAAGCTTGGGAATAAATAAAACAAAATTATCAGTTTGAATAGAATTCTGCTTGAACGTTAATTATAAATTTTATACAAATCTTGCAGTATTAGAAGTAGTATTCAAACAAATTAAAATTCATCTCAGTATTCATAACAAATCTTGAAATTCCATGGACCAATGTTATTGGTATTTTCATTCGAATTAATAACATTAATACAATTCATTTTGTTAGTTGTTTTCTATGGCTTATTATCTATAGTACATTTGAAATAATATTGATTATCATTTTTATGTGATTCATTTTTACAATTTTTCATTGTAGAATATTTAGGTGTGCTGAGTATGGGGTTGTATTCAGATTTGTTTTAGTCGTGAATGGGTTTTTTTTTTATTTACAGTAAAAGACTTTTTCAATGCTTTGTACGCAAAAATACCTTATATTATGCAATGTAGCCTAATTAATACTAAATAGTACTTACCACAGGGCTCATTTTGTGCCGAAAAATGGATACCAGCCAAGCAAGACAGTAAAAGAACCCAGAAATGATGTGAAGAAGCCATTGTCGAACAAATTCCCCTACCAAATTGTTAACTGTGGCTAATCCGTCTAATCGGTCGCTTATATAAACCTTACGTTTGACTAATGGATGTCTTTTAGATAACCTGGATTAGCGACCACTTGACGGAGACAAAGAAAGTCAGCGTGGCTTTCTATCTGCCTAACGTGAGAATAGCGAATTATCTAGCGTATTTGGTTTATTTAGAAGAGAAATCCATGTTGCCAACCAAATGGTGCCCGTATATCGTTGTGATCGTAATCAGTCGACTGATAATGATGATGAGATACAAATATTATATTTGTAGTACTAAAAATTGGAAACAGCGTAAACTCCTCATGCGGAATTTTATGTGATAACTTAGGAATGTGATGTGACATTATGTACTGAGAAATTCGTTGGACTCTTTAAACAGGCAGGAACAAAACTGTAGAGAAATGGAAGATTAGTTTATGACTCTTATGGACTACGTTCCTGCTACAATTAGATACTTGAAACCTAAATACACAAGTATATTCAGGTCGAATTAGGTTTTTTCGATAATGATTAAATCATCTTAAAAATAAGCATCATTTGAGGATATGATCAGATTTCGAGAGTTCTTATTAAATATTGTTCAGGAACCTTAATAGAGCCACTTCTCATACTCTCTACCCACATATCTCCTGAAGTTTAGAAAGTAATAAAGATCTACCCTATATTAAAAAGAATTCGTTTATAACAATAACGATATGGCAGTGCCAATCCCTATTCTGTCAAATCTTGTAAATGTTTTCAAAATATTATACATCCACATTTATCTTCGTATGCAACCCGCTTTATCTCCTAATCAACTTGAGTTCGTAGCAAACTACTTCACTTCACTTTGTCAAATTGTGAATTTTATCCAGACGTATATACATTATTTATTTTATGTAACGGCCTCAGTTCCCAGACCTTCTTAGCGTACTCTGGAGTATATTTGGGATCTCTAACTCAAATCTTCTTTAGCTTCTCTAGCTTTGGGGTATCTAGCTCAAATTTGGAATCATTATTCTTTGCCTTGTTTCATACTTATTTGCCTCTACATCTTATGTCGTATCATACTTTTTTGCTGTTAAAGGATTACGACCATATTCTGCTTCTACAACGATTTGATATGAAGTCATTAAACTCTGAAAGGTGCTTACTGGTCTTCGGTTCTCGAGACGAAAGTATGTTTTATTCCCAGACGGCAAGAACTAACGTATTGCTAAAATTTTCAGTGTTCATATTGTCACAAAATATTTAATGTAATATCACTAATACCAGCACTTGTGTCATAAACAATAATTATACTTATAACTATCCAGTTAGGAGTTACTATTTTTAGAGAAACATCATGAGCATCCTGACAAGGGGGCGAAATATTCGATGCGGTCACAAGAATAGTACATCAGTTTTTCAGGAACACCGAGGGAATTTACATTTACCGAAGCGCGTCTCGCCAACCAAGTTGCGATTATCGGGAAATGATTCAAACACTAAAGAAGTTCTAATCATATTCCCTTGATGCTAACTTGGTTAGCGAGACGCGTATCGAGTAGTGTGAACATTTTCGGTGATTGTGGAGAACTGGTCTCCTGTTTTTGTTGTTGTGTTGAAGGTTTTAGCCTCCTTCCTGAAATAAGAACTAACTGAATTAAAGTTCTGTTGCAGTTTCTCTTTTTTTGTTTTGTATATTTTTTAAGTCAACTTAATATATGAAACACCAAGTTCTACGATGAAGTAAAATCTTCCTAGCTATATATAGTATCTGTAGTTGTCGTTAAATTCATCTTGACATTTCGCTGATCACTCTTTTAGCTTATTTCGAAAGATCAGAAAGAAATCCAGAGATTTGCAATCTTTGGATTTCTCCTAAAGAAGTTGTTGATCAGCGAATGACAAGATGATTGCGATAACGATTAATGCGCAACCTGGAAAAATTTGCTTTATTGGATAATGCTGATGAAATCCTGAATTTTACCAAGTTCTATAATGGCGGTGATGAAGAAGAGGTGTGAAGATAAAACTTGCAATTGAGAAATGAACTTTATGGTCCAATGTAGCTTATGGTTTACAAATATAAGTATACAGTTTCACAAAAATCATTGTAACATCAAATTGAAAATTCATCTTCATAATATAAGTAAGTTTATCAGAAAGCAGGTGGCGTAGAACATTGTACATTTGTGCTTATATCGTAAAACAATCCTGGTTAACTACTTGCTAAAGTTTGGATACCAAGTTGGAAGGGTTCTGATACTCCGGCCGTATTATTTGCAGTCACCTTTAGATAGTACAATGTGTTAGGGGTGAGTCCAGTTAACCTCAAAGGAAGTGGCGTCCTGTTAGCTTGATTGCGAATGGTATAAGTCACGTTGAAGTATGGAGATCCATCGATAATAAGACTATTTATCGGACATCTATTTTGATAATATTCTTCGAGACGCCACGAAAATGTTGCTGAAGTATCAGCCAAAGTTAAGCTAGCCAAGTCAGGAGCATCTGTCACTGAAAAGGAAAGAAAACTATGTATATATAAAACTACTGGTTGTAATATACAGCACGTAAATAATTTAATTGAATCATTTGGGTTTGTTGATTCTCTAGTTGTTAGAGTTTTGTCTTTCAAAAAATGAGAACTAAAATGAGGCACTAATAAGTTCGAAACAGCTGTATGTCGTTCGGTTCCGATCCGGGACAAATGTCGAATCCTACCTGTGGCGGGTTTTATTTTTTGAAACCTTATCTGATCGTGCAGAAACACGAGAAAGGGGTCGAGGATCGCTTCTGGGTATAATTCAATGCCTGGAGGGGCTTTAGCCCGAGGAGTAGTTGTTTCCTAGAGCGATTATGTAATAGCTTTGCTATTCGGGAACTACTTTGATAACCGCTTGGCGGTGTGGTGGTTCCTTTCTCGATTTCCGACTTATATGTTACTGAGAGCTTTGTCTAACATTGAAAATGAAAAGCATCTTTTGTTTCTTGTGTACCTATATTTCATTTAATGCTGGATATACAAAGGTTAACAATGCAACGTGATGTCTTATACTGTCAGAATACCAAATTATAATATGGCTGCCATCCGCCTACAACCACACCTTCTTTGTTCCTTCAGCGCACAACGTCTTACAAATGAGATCATATCCTTTACCATGTATAATAACATAAAAGTGGTGTACTCATGATATGTACACTATGAAAAGAAAATATTGCCTATATAATTTTAAATTGTACAGAAAATAACATACATTATAGAAGTCTTAACACTACTCATCAGATTGAAACTAAACGCCCAAACGTTAATGCTAAAAATTTCATCTAAAGTAAGAAACAAGGAAACAGACATCGAATAGGCGCACCAACTATGTGCAATACCACAACGGTCCGTACAGAAATGGTTGATTGGACTAAATGTATCATTGAAGAGATATGCAAATAAATATATTTTAAACTTCACTAATAATCAGGCAGCCCTTAAAAAATAATTTTATCATATGAATGATAAAATTATTATTCATCAGGACTGGAATGGAAATTCTTACAAGAGCTACTTGTCAACCACAAAAAAATTAACTTATTTCGAGTGTTACAACCACAAGAAAATAATAGGCAACGAAAAAGCAGATAATTTGGCTAGAAAATACTCTGCAGACAATTATATTTGAGCCAGTATCTTTAATCATTAATAGATGAAATCCTGCGGTTGAATCAAAATAAAAGTAGACTTATCGCTGAATATTCACTAGCCACCGTGGTCTAAGTAAACACCTGCACAGTATGGTTCTATTCAGGCTATATTCTGTATATTATATACTAAAGAGGAAAAAAATCTAGATGAGAGATCTAAAAACTCCTGGAACTTTATCGATAAAGCCAGTAGACGTTTCAAGTAATTGACGCCCTGCTATTTATTGCATTGATAGACGTAATGCCGTTCAACTCAAGGAAACGACAGTGTAACAGCTATAATTTGAACTTTGAATCAAGTTTCAAGGTTTCCTTGTCCACACGTTTTTTACTCTTTTAATATTTCCATGTGATAGTTTGGTCAAATTTATTAGCCATTCTCAAAATGGACATGGATTTACAGATGCATTGGAGTATAAACAAACCTCCATCTCGCGACATTTTGTAAAACTACCATCTGGAAACTTTGTATTATAAATGATTCCTAGTCATTATATATGACAAAAGTTTTATTTCAATTTGGATTGTTTCCGAAACGACCGAGAGATGGCGCATTGTTTACGTTCTACAGTTTTACTACTGTAGAACGTAGCGGTGTCTATGAGATGCGAAGCCTAGTCTTGTCAAAGGCATACTCGCTTACACTACACTGACGAGACTCAATAAGATCGAAACCGGTCTGTAGTTAGCGGTATCCTGCGATAGAGGACGCTTTGCATCTGCCTCTCTTTTTGCATTTTCGAGCAATCCAAATCATTGTATTTTCGTTGTATGTTAGAACAAAATACGGCAAATTTCGCCATACAATTCAGTGCCCGTCAACGCATATAGCCGGGGGAGTAGCTGTTTTGGCTTAATTTGTTTTACCCTTAATGTTTAAGGAATTTACAGATGGATTGGAGTATAAACAAAACTCCATCTCGCGATATTGCATTAAAAGGGTTTAAACTAGTTACTGTCATTGGAAAAGCTAGAAAAAGTTTCGCTCTTGTTAGAGTTCATCTTGAGGATGTCTATCCATATACGTCGGAAGTTTTACGAACTCTCATTTTCATAGGCGATCAGCTAATAAATGGTAACTTATCAGAATATCATTTAGGAGGGATCTTAATATAGCTTGGTGGATATTAAAACGTCATATGACGTTTCAATATTTAACCACCGAAGTGATATTTATCGTCTTATTGTTATATGTATACGTACCTATTGCGTGAGACCTATGACTAATTACAGTAGCTGGTCCCTCGTCTTCTATAGTAAAGAGGCCTCTTACCGCAAAAGTGTAATGTGCGCAGGGCACTATGTCAGTTACAACAACGTATGTTAAGCTTGTATATATATCTTCCACACGGTCGTTGTCTTCGTTGTAGACGACTATTTGATAATGCTTTGCACACCGGATGTATTCGGTATCCAACGACCACTCAAGTCTGACGAATCTACCTGATTGGGTGGCCCTTACATAGTCCAAATGCAGATTTGCATCTGAAATAGGGATATTTTTATCATTCAAAACGTAATAATTCTTTAATGGGTAACACCACTATATAATTTTTCAAAAAATCGATTTTCATTTTATTAACTTAAAACTTTGAACCTTTGAAATTTTATTAACTTTGAACCTTTTAGAATAGGGGGAAGAACATTTTTTTCGTGAAAATTTTTCGCTCTTCCCTAAGCGCGGCAGACTGCTCGAAAACGACACCTCGATCAAATAAATACCTGCTGGGAAGATACAGTCTAGGTATACCCTAATGTTTTACGTTATGATTTATAATTTCTCTAATAAACAACAAATGTCGTTAAGTGATGTTTATGTTTATTCAAAAGCATTTACAAATAAAAGTACGTTAGGATAACGCCAGTAAAAAAACTAAATCTGGGCGACCTTATTTCATAACTTATAAACTGATGAAAATTCACAGCACGAGAAGTGCTCAAAGTCTTAGTGTGAATAGAAAAAAGCGCAAGCAGCGGATTCCTTGTACACCTTCCATCATAAGCTGCCACTTCCTTTGCCACTGGAAGCAGGGACTTCCACTAGGAAGTTTTTAAGCCATCAAACCGATATATGAGGAGCTGAGCCGAGACAAGTTGTTAAACTGTTGCTTGGGAGGCTACACGCAAAATAGAAATGAAAGTTTCAATGCTATTTTTTGAAAATTGGCTCCAAAATCTGATTCAAGTGGCAACTGATATTACTGTGTGCACTTTTAATGATGGTCTGACTAATATTCTTGAAATTATAGAAGTTTTGGAGATGAGTATTGGCGTCCAACCATACACTTTTTGTCTAGAAGCCGATGCTAAGCGGATCAAATTTAAGAAGCACGCTCTAACATAAAATGTTCGAGGAAAGAGGATTGAGGAAGAATATTTAAATATAAAAAGGCAGATTTATGATTCTGAGATAGCAGATTAATGGTAAACATTTTTAAACAGTGGGATTTTTAATTTTTTCATGTTTATAACACATTTCAAAACTTTAAACGAGCGTTTTTCTCGAAACATGATTTTTCAAAACGACACGCAGCATAACTCCAACAATTTTCATTATTTTCATGCGAATATTTAATAATATCTTTAAAATACTATTTTGAATACATACGAAATTTTCGATAAATTAATTTGAATATTATTTATTAATAAGTGGTTGCCATTTTTGTCGAAAATTTAACGCTTTTTATTTACATATTCGCTATTCACATAAAAATCAATATTTTTGTGTGATTCTCAATATTTCACTAGCAATAAACCTGCAGATTAAGAAAGTATTTTTCCAGATTCAAATTTGCACCAGTTGCACTGCGTTCCGCAGAACGCCTTGTCTTGCTCATGCCTCGCGAGAATGGCTCGTCTGGTCATTTTTGAATATCTTCTGATAATAATTTCTTGTATTACACTTAAATATACAGGATGTAACATAAAGGTTCGGAATAAATTAAACTGTGGATTTTTCAGTAAAAAAAATTGATTTTTTTCATATGAAGTTATGCTCTACAGGTTTTCGTTTCCATGCTACAGGGTGCTATAGAATTTGAAGAAATTTAGTTTTTCTCTAATAACTTTCAATCATTAGATAATGGAACGAAATTTTAGCCGTAGCTCAATTTGATAATGCCCTAGTAACAAGAAAACATACTTGATAATGTTTTTGTTACTTTCATTTCCCTATGTTAGCAGTGGGAAAAATGATGTTTACGAAAGTTTTAATTACGGGAAAATAACAAGAGGTACAAATAAAATGCAAGAAGTTAATTTTGTTTAAAATAAAAAGTGGATCTTAGATAAATATTAAAAAAATGTTTTTACCAGTGGCGTATCAATTTTCTTCGGAAAACCCTACGGTACAATGCGTACGCACGCCATTGAGTAACTTAAAAAGTCAATCTTTTCTGTGATTAGGGCATTATCAAATTAAGCTATGGCTAAAATTTCGTTGCATTATCTTCTAACGTTCAAAAGTTATTAGAGAAAAATAAGTTTTTTCAAATTCTTTATCGCCCTGTAACTTAGAAACGAAAGCCCCTAGAACATAACTTCATATGAAAAAATATTTTTTTTTACTGAAAAATCTACCATTTACTTTATTCCCAACCTTTACGTTACAACCTGTATGCCTAATAACTTTCTTAAGTATTATTATATTATTACCTCTTCTTCCATACAAAAAAAACCTTTTTTTAGCGTATTACAGTGGCATTACCCCAATAAAGTTATTTAAAATTGAATAAATCACAAGTAATCGATCGTTCGATCGACATTGATTCTGCAATTTCCAGATTTATGTATTTTTATCTCACCGACATCTGGTGGCGTAATTGTGTAAATAGACCATGCTGCACCAGTAATATTGTCCGAAGAAATCTGGAAGACTCGGAATGTGTATCCTTGACAGCGTTCCAGATGCTGAATGTGGATTATTGGATTTAATACTGTGTAGGAATATTGGACAGTTCCATTTATGGCCGCAACATGAACTAAATACAAGCTTATGTCGCATTCTTCATCTGGCGAGGTCCTCCATGTAAGCGTGTTGTTACCGTTCAGTGACATGTCGACGACAGGTCCAGGCACTAAAAAAAAAAGAAAAAAAAACTCGTAACTCGTCAATTTGGTATTTCGCTGATTCGTTATCACGTTGTTAATTCGCCCGCTCATCAATTAGAAACTACTCAATTCATTAATAACTGAATTGATGAATTGATACGTCCAAATAAAACAAAAAAAATTAAATCGTCAAGTCGTTGGGTCGTTATTTCTTTGGATCATTACATTGTCACTCTGACAATTTTCGAAATGATGAATTTGTAAATCCTTAAATTTATCTATTGTTTGCAAATTAGAAATATCTGCAAGCTGGTTTTTGCCCAACGAATTACTAATTATAGTAATGTCATGTAGTAACTTCTTAGTGGAAGGTTAGTTATACAGTGCATTAGAAACGATTGTAAAAAAATTAACACCCATCAAATAAGAAATATTTTTAATTAGCAACAACATGATTTTCCGATAGAATATTTAGTCCCTTCAAATTAGACAAAAAATCACTGATTTTGGGAATTTTTTTCTACAGCTAAGCAACCTATACAGAAAGTTGTCTTAGGGTTGTGTCAACATATTTTTTACCTAGCGCATGATAAAAAAGGGTTGTTTTTTAGATATAGACATGTATATACGCGTTTTTAGCCGTTTTTTCGGTTTTTTGCGTTTTTCTGAAAAACTACGCATTTCTGGGAAAACATGACCTGATTTGATGTTGTGGATTTTGCGATTCTCCACAATTTTTATTCTTTTAATGTTTTCGAAATTCTGCTTAGTTGCGCCGCTAAAGCGCGCTGAAGTATTTTTGAGCTGTTTTTCGATTTTAAGCCAAAACTATGCATTAAAAAAAATATCAAGAGATAGAAATTGTAGATATAAAAATTTTCGACACATTTTGTTCTTTTGTATTTTTTAAAGTCGCACGGTTTTGCCACTAGAGGGCGAAAACCGTTCTTGTGCAAATTAAAAAAGCACTCTAGAGCATTAATTTTGATTTATAGGCAAAACTATGGATTTTTTAGAAAAATTCAATCGCATAAAATGTTGGAGAGCAAAAAACTTCCTACAAACTCTCACACTTTTTTTTACAAAAAATGCATAGTTTTTCCTATAAATAAAAAATAATGCGCTAGAGTGTTTTTTTTTTCATTTACACAAGAGTATTACAAAAAAAAAATCAAACGGTTTTCGCCCTCCAGTGGCAAGACCGTGCGACTTGAAAAAAACAAAACAACAAAATGTGTCGTAAATTTTTATATCGACAACTTTGATCTCTTGATATGTTTCTCTACAATGCATAGTTTTGGCTTTAAATCGAAAAACAGCTCAAAAATATTTCGGCGCGCCCTAGCGACGCAACTAAGCAGAATTGCGAAAAAATTAAAAGAACAAAAATTGTGGAGAATCGTAAAATCTACAACATCAAGTCAGGTCATGTTTTCCAAAAAATGCATAGTTTTTCAGAAAAACGCAAGAAACCGAAAAAACGACCAAAAACGCGTATATATATATATATATATATATATATATATATATATATATATATATATATATATATATATATATATATATATATATATATATGTCTATATATAAAAAACAACCCTTTTCTTGTCATGCGCTAGGTGAAAAATATGTTGACACAACCCCAACACAACTTTCTGTATAGGTCGCTTAGCTGTAGGAAATTTCCCTCAATTTTCCTAATTTGAAGGGATTAATTGTAAATGAGCCCTTTTTGATTACGGCAATTAAACATTTAAAAATTTATATATGTATAAGATTTATTTTGCAAGTATGGGACACAGAAACTTAAACATAAATGTTTATTTTGGAAATTCTGTGATTATATGAGAAATACTAAAAATATGCTGCTAGATTGAAAATACTAATAAGATGACGAGAAATATTAATCATAAACATCTATTTATTAATATTCGAGCCCTAACAACTATATATTGGGACAAAACAAAATACTCGCATATTTGAGATATTCAACAGTTTATTTTTTTCTATTTATTTTTTTTTAAATTTAATACTGTCTAACTAGTAAATTAACAATAAATGAGGTCAATTAGCAACACACAAAACAAAGTATGTAGTTATTTATAAAAAACTTTATAACATGTAAGAGTGATCAAAATGTGTTAAAACTAGTGACAACTAAATATTCGGACATAATAGGAATTTTTATTTCTAATATGGGGTAACATCTCCCTTAGATTTTATTCCACTCCAATTCGGTTGGGCATCTAATCGATTAAGGATCTGCACTGTTCAGGGGTAGATTCGTTCCAAATCTGTTCTATTTTGGCTTTAAGTGCTGGTTATGTCCGTTGTGGATTGTACGTTAATGTCTGTTTTATTTTATGCCATATTGTTTCAATGACACTAACGTCAGAACTGTTAGAAGGCCAAGAGAGAACATTTAGGTTGTGGTCTTCAAATCACTTTTTTGTGGTTTTTGGCTGTAAGACAGGCCGTCCCATCCTGCTGAAAAATTTAATTTTCGCCAACACTTAACTTCACAATACTTGGTAGTAGACTGTTTTGAAGTATTTATTGATATTTCGCAGCATTCACGGTAGCATAAACAAATTCAAAACATCCTAATCTTGAAGCTGACATACAACCTCAAATTATCACTCCCTAGAAAATTTTGCCGTGCGTTTTAAGCAAAAGGGCTTTTTGTGGAAAGCTTCATATTTAGTGCGTATCATGCGTTTGCGGTTGTCACCAACACAAATGTCGAATTTCGATTTGTCGCTAAAAATTATTCTAGAACAATCTTCTACCGACTAAGACAGTTTAGATTTTGCCCATGTGAGCCTGACTTGATTTTGTTTAAGCTGTTAACGGTGGCTTTTCATTTGCCTATAAAAAATAAAAGTTTTTAAAATACACTTTTAAATTGTTACCTGTAATTCAACCTTATAAAACTTTAGTCAACATTTATGTATCCCCTTGCGACAACATTCCTTTGACAAATTTTGTCCACTTTCGTGATTATATTCAGCCGTAACTTGCCTTATTGCATTTCTTCGGCGTTTTTTGCATATTTTTACTAATATTTTGCATATTTTACTAATAGAAACTATTATTGGACGACCCGGACTTTTACCTTTTTTTATCAAAATACTTCCGATTTCTCGGTAATGATTAATTATATTTCACACTGTAGTTTTAGGAATATTAAGTTCATCCGCCACTTTGCGGGTTGTTTTATTACGGCAACAATTTTTAAGATAACTTGTAGGGATACCATGTACCATTTTATTTGATAAATGCAGTGATTCACTCGATACGATAAGAAACTAACTGCTTAGTGAACTGACATCTCTTGTAATCCCCGCAGCATTGTTTTAGCAGCCTACTTGCCTTATCTTGTTTCATCCTTGGCAGTTCCTTTATGTTGTCCCAATATTTAGTTGTCACTAGTTTTCGCACATTTTGATCGTTCTTGCATGTTATAAGGTTTTTATAAATAAATATTTTGATTTTTATGTTACTGATTGACCTCATTTATTGCTAATTCACTAATTAAACAATATTAAATTAAGAAAAAAATAAGTAGAAAAAGTAAATTGTCAAATATCTCGCGTATACTTTGATTTGTCCCAATATATAGTTGTTAAGGCTCATATTAACAAAAATAGAGTGAATAATTAAGAACCAACAACAAGAGAAATACCAATATAGTAATAACTGCAAATGAAGAACAAAACTTTAAATTCAAATTAAATGTTCTAAATTACGACATTTGTCTTAAGCACAACTCTAAATGATTGAAAGTTTCCATGTACATATTATTTAAAATTTCAGATCTATTGCTCTTACGTATTCGTACTCTTATGTATAATGCAGTTTTAAATTTTAAATAGTCTGTTCCTCATAAGATAACCTTATATTTCTTTGTAGGATGGATTCTGTGATAAATGTTAACTACCCTTAAGGAGATAGTATAAACTTAAATTTAAATTGGAATAAAAGTGTAAACTACAAAAAAGTAGAAAACAAAAATCTAGTAATAAAGGGTCTTTCAATAAGAAAGCTCGATTTTTAAATATAAATACAAGTAGTGCGTGAGATATTTACTCAACTTTATTCTATTTGAAAGAATATTTTGTGGCAATAAGTACGGAGTATAACGTTACTCAAATTTCCGCCGCGACTTTGCTTGGTATTCGGGAGGTCCAATTTTGGATGACTTTATCGCCTAAATCTGGCCAAATTCGCTGGATAGCGTTCGTTATGTTGACTTTGAGGGCATCAATTGTTTGTGGTTTATTCGCATAGGTGTGCGATTTAAGATAGCTCCAAATAATGAAGCCTAAAGGTGTCAAATCGCACGATCGCCCAGTTCACGTCGCGGCTGCGCAAGATAACCATGCCCCCAAATCGCTCGTGCAGAATATCCATTGTGGCATATACTGTGTGGTACGTAGCGCCGTTCTGTTAAAATCGCATGTCGTCGGTATCCATATTATATAGTTTAGACCTCAAGAAGTTATTTATTATCGATCTATAGCGCTCGCCGTTGACGGTTATGGTAATGACAGTTTCGTTTTCGAAGAAGTACGGATGGATGATTCCACCAGACCAAAATCCGCACCAAACAGTGACTTTCTCTGGATGTATTTAATACCAGTGTATATCGTGTGGATTGGTATCTCCAAAATCCGACAATTTTGCTTGTTCACATATATATTCATCCAAAGATAGGTCTTGCCGCTAAATATGATTTTTTTAATTTTTATGTTATAGATATAGACAAGACAGAAATATAAATCTCGGTGCAGTGTGATACTAATTATAATTACAATGTAAGTTCCACTGGATTAGCTAAAAGTAGGAAATTAATTACGTATGATCGAATAATTTAAGTTTCACTAAAATTGTGTCATATCTATTCAAAAATGTACGAGATATCTGTGGATTAATGAAACAAAATGCTGGAAAACAGTCCTTATTAAGTCAATTCGTCATCTACAAGTCCTCAGTAATGGATATACATAATTATTTTTAAAGTGTACAACCTTTATTTTCTTTAGCAATAAAATTGATTAGATTAGGGATATTAAGATTTTAATCTCCAAAAAACAACTTTTAAAGTATCAAATTTGTATTCGATTAAACGTAATATTGTTAGCATATTTATATTAATTATATATGAAATTATTTAATCTAATAAAATTAAATTTGATCTTTAGTATATCTGAAATATTTTTGTGATTTCAATGGGACAAAAACATATTCAAATGAAAAAAGAGACAACAAAGAATGTGTTGAAATTTGAATAAACCCTGCGTGTTATTGGAAATAGTGAAAAATTTTATTGACATCTCTTAATACTTTTTCTTTGAGTATTTAAATCTAGATTAGTTTCTCTGAGGATGAACTTTAAAACACTATATTCATAATACGAATATTTAGTCATTATGTATAGCTGTACTATTTCTAGTATTTCTACCTTTGATATACTGGAATAGGTCGGAACCTTGGATGTGAAGATATCATTGACTTATTGTAAAAAAACACCGAAACAATATCTAGGCTCTTTTCAGAGGCAAGTAATTTAACCCCTTATTGAGAAGATTAATTTCTTTTTATCCAACGATTGCGAGGATTGATTTTCTACAATGGAAATATATATCTGAGGAACTCTTTCTTTTACTGAAGCTGATTTGTTGACAACTGATTAATTTTTTTAATTTTTTGTTTTGTGACGACATTTTCTTAATAAATTTTGTATTAATTGATAGAAACATACTTCTCTGGATGTCACACCACTGTTCATCTTCTAAATTATTTAACTTATAGGTAAGCTTTGTGTGAAGTCCATATGCTTGTAATTTTAGCATATATCGTTTACTGTACATATACTTGACTTCTGGTTTCAGCCATTTTGTTTCGCAAATTTTTCGATCTTATTTGAGGTGCGTGAAGATGAAATCTTAATGTCAATAAAATTTAAAAAAACTGATGGACGTCTGCAGGCTTCTAGAAACCAAACACCTGCTCCAATTAATCTAATCTAATGTGTTTTGGTGTTTTGTGGAGAACTAAGTCAGTATTACCTTGTTGATGCTATATGCTATATGGCTTTGCTAATGCAAACTGCATTAGCAAAGCCATATAGCAGAATTGATATGTTTGATACAGCAATTACTCGATATTATTTTTCTTTTTTAAAGTAGTATTATTGAGTCTCGGTCCATTAAAATTTCTGGCATTAAATTAACTAGATATGTATGTTATTGAACGAGAATTATCTATGTAACTATTCACTTAAAACTAAGTTTTTTAACTTTGTATCTCAAACTTAGTTATAGCATAACTGTTTACAAATGGCAATAATTTTATATAATTGTTATTTCATGAGAAACTTCAACTGTTAGTATACAGCTTGGTACATAACGTTGACCAAAATGATATTGGCATTGAGCTAAATTTATGCCGAACCATCCAAATAAGAACCCGTCAAATTGAAGGCGCTGTCTAATCTGCATCGTCTACCTCTATATAAAGCATATGTTGCCCTACAATTGTATTGTGGGAGCTATCTAACAATAGTTGGAACAATATTTCCTCTAAATGTTAAATACAATCCATCTTTGAATTATTCTAAATGGTACTACAACCGTGTAAGGGTTGTTGGGTTCAGTATATACAAAAATATTATACAATGATAAGACAGCTATGCAACTTGAATTTGATACAAATTGAATTTACAGAACAAAACCACAAATACAGTCCATTTTCTTACGATATTTCTATCAAAAATTAATATTTTACTGAATTTAAAGAGGAAACAACTTTTTATTGATTTCGATAGATGGTAATTGGTGATGAATTCGTAATTAATTGGTAGCTAAGGGATGAAATTCGATACTTTATTGACTTCTTAAATGGTTTTAAGCACTAGATCAAAAAATGTTTATTTAGTATTTTCGTATCGTTCAGCTATCACCATATCAAACATGGAAATAGAGGACGGCAGATTTTCTCTTTCTTTTCAGTTATTCTGTTACATTGCACCATTTTTCTGAATTTAATATGGAAATAACGACTGCATATAAGTGTAAATTATAGTACAATGATGGTGAATAAGGAATGGCGAATGATTTCCAAAAATATATAATTTGTATTGTGCAAAAAATGGGGAAAATAATTAATTTTTTTTTGCAAGTTTGGAAAGAAATCAACAAAACTATCAGTTTTTATATTAACTAATGTTAATTATATAATAATATTTTTAATTAACTCAATGTTAATTATAGGTTTTATAAAAATCCTGCAAATGTCATGAAGCGTCAGAGACAGTATTCAAACAAATCAAAATTATCTTGAAATACTGTCGACCAATATTATTCGAGCCTTTATCCTAGTTAATTATATAAATACAATAAATCTTATCAGCAGTTTTCCTCCATGACTTACTGTGTGTAATACACCCGTACTAATACTTACTGATAACAATTTTTTCATTAAGATTTTAATAATTTTTTATAGAATAATTAAAGGCATTCTGAATATGGGTTGAATTCATATTAACCTGTCGTGAATAGGGTTTCTTGAAGCATATAGTAAAAGACTGTTTCTAATGTTTTGTATGTAAAACACCTTATATTATGTACTATACATATATTATACAGCTTGATTAGTACTGAATGGTACTTACCGCAGCCCTCATCTTGCGTCGACAAATGGATACCGGCGAAGCAAGACAGTAGGAGAACCCAGAAGTGATGTGAAGGAGCCATTGTCGAATAAATTTCCCTACCAAATAGTTAACTGTGGCTAATTCGTCTAATAGGCCGCTTATATAAACCTTCCGTTGGGTTAATGGATGTCTTTCAGATAACCTGGATTAGCGACCACTTGAAGGAGTCAGGGAATGTTAGCGTGGTCTTTAGCTGCCTAAGGTGAAAATAGTGAATTATCTAGCATGTTTGGTTTATTTAAAAGAGGATTCCATGTGCTAACCAAATGGTACTCGTAACGATATCTTTGTGATAGTAATCACTTGACTGATTATGTTGAGATCTGATATTTGTAGTATTAAAAATTGTAAGGAGGGTATGTTCCTCACAACTCAGAAATGCAATGTTACTTTTGGTATTGAGAAATGGATTGGAATCTTTAAACATATAGGAACAAAAGTACGGAGAAATGGAAGATTAGTTATACTCTTGTGGACTACTTCCTTGTTACAAACTTGAAACATAAAAACAATTATAGTCATGTAGAATTTGTTTTCCTCAGTAATGACCAGTTTATTTTAAAAACACAATGGTCTATGCTTATGATCAAAAGCCGAGCTTTTTGTTAAGGATTGCTCAGGAACCTTACTAAAACCACTTCTCATTTTATTTAATCTGATACTCTCTACCCATACATTTCCTGAGGTTTGGAAGATAGCAATATATGATAGGTATATTAAAAAAAGGCCGTTCATCTGATATCAAATTACCACCCAATCACAATTCTGTCAAATGTGACAAAAGTTTTAGAAATATCATTATGCACCCACGTTTATCTTGATGTGTAACCCTTTCATCAACATGACTGTAACAAAATTTTCCACAGTTACAAATTTAGCAGAAGTGACCCAAATAATCTCAAATCATATAGATATTAAAGTTCAAGTGAAGGTGGTGTATACTGATTTTTCGAAGGCCTCTGACAAGGTGAATCCTGATATACTAATTTCAAAACTAGTATTATATGGATTCACTAGAATTATATGGATATCTTCTTCATATTGTCATATCATATTTAACTGGTTTTTTCTTAATAAATTTATCATGTACATATATTTATAAGTTATCAAATAGGTCAGATAGTCTCTAATGTATAGTTAATAGTTATTTTTCAAAAAAATATCTTCCGTTAATTGATCAAGTGCATTTTCAGGGTGTTTGAATTGCATATTGAAAATACAGAGAATGAACGGGTTAAGGTTAACTAATGTATTTTAAATATAATTAGGTCAACTTATAAAAATAGTACTGATATTATCTTTGTATGGAAAAATTGTATTTTTTTAAATTGTTATCTTTAAAATGTCATACTTAAGCATATTGATATCAGTAATCACTAGAATAATATACAGGATCGGCGTTACGTTTCAAGATTTCGTTTTGAACGTCTGAACGTTTGAATTTTTCAATGTTTTAACAGTAGATATACCATTTTACTCATCTCGTATTTCCAGGAATTTCGGCCAAATTGAAAAACAAATTTTACTTCAATGTTCTGGCTTTAATCACCATCATCAGAGAGACTACTTCAATTATTGTAGTAGCCCACAAAACTTTTTCGAATTATGCTATGAGTTATGGTTATTTTAGTTTTTTTTTTCTTATTTTTATACGGAAAAATTGTAGAAACCTTTAAACAGGTGTATCAAAATCTAAATCTAGATTGTAGTGCAGATATTTTAATATACCTGCATTTAAATATTTCTGTAGCAGTGTTATCATCGGCAAAGTATGTAGTGTTTTAGTTGAATGAGAACTCAGGGCATTTGGCATTTGAATGAAAAATAATATAAATCTTGAAAAATAATACTTGTATAAAACATTGAAGGATTTATACTACTATTTAGAGTTTAACTAACCAAACTGACGTAATTGCAAGACACTGAAACGAATTTTGCAGAAATGATTTTTTGAATATTGTTTAAAGATATTCCTTTTATTTCTGTTAATTTTAAGAAAGCAATTTAAGGAGGTAACCAACGAAAAAAGTGCTTGGGTTTGTATACGAGGACGGATAAAATATAAACAGGACTTAATTTTCTTTTAACACGTTCGCTGCCAAGCACATTTTAAAAAAATGTCCCTACAGGCCCATGCTGTTTTATCATGTATTTTTATATAAAAAACATTATACCTACTTGTCGATTTAATTAATAGTAAATTATTTTGCAAAAAAACATGTGTTGGTTCCGTAGGACCAACATGGCCCATGGAAGCACATTTGTTACTGCGTGCGCTATTAGTCTCAGCCGTCAACGTTGCGACAATCGCGTCATAACCTTACTTACAATGTAGTTTCTCATTGTTTTATGCCGAATTGTCTTTATATTTAACCTACCGATACAGTTACATTAGAACTGTGAGTACAAATTGCTTTATGTTAGAAATACTTATTTCTATTGCATGGTTTCAGATGTCTAGACGTAAAATTTCTTCATCTAAACCTCTGACAGATAGTGAACTACAAGAAATTGCAGAACATTTAGATTTGTCCAACGAAGATGACTAGGAGCCCTTTGAGGGCTCGGGTAGCGAATTCGAGTATGAATCAGATTCGGAAGCATCATCATCAGGTTCAGAAACTGTAGAGAAAATAAGAAAATTTCTACGGAAAGAACAGAGATCAATTGGAAAGATCAAAGAAATATTTTTATGCTTTCCACAAAACACGGAAGTGAAATGATAGAAATACCTAGCAATCAGCATAGAAAAATCAAACCTAAAGTAATCATAGATTACAATAAAGGTAAGGGATCAGTAGGTATATCTAACCAAATGGTAGCTTATTCCAATCCACTTAGGAAGAGTATAGAATGGTTCCGAAAAGTGGCCTTTGAGCTTCTGTTGACGACATCGATGGTAAATGCTTATATTTTATATAAGCTTATGTCTAGAGAGAACATGACGATAACAGATTTCAAAAGAGAGGTGGTGAAACATCTAGTTGGTGCAAAAGAAACTCATGAGGATACAAAGATTCATAAGGATGCAGAGATTCGGACGAAAAAATCCAAAACCGGTCATGTTATTCAAGTGAAGAAAGAGGAAAATAAACATCAAAGAAGGAAGATGTGCAAAAACTGCTATAAGAATAGTGTCAGACAGAATGGGCATAAATATGCTATGAATAAAACAAAGAAGTCAATACATATTGTGACAGCTGTGAGAACCAACCGCTTTTATGCATAGACTGCTTCAATGAACTGCACAAAGGTTAAATATATTTTTCTTATTGGTTTAGAATGCCTTATTTTTGTTTACTATTTATTTGTTATATAAATGAGCTATTTTAATTAAAATAAAGTTAATTAAAACTTTCTTTACCTACTGTAAACTATATAGGGACCACATGACGTACCTTCCTCGAATCTAACGGGCCAATTGTATAATATATGGCGTCTAGGCCATGTTGGTCCCTGCCCATAGTCAGTTATACCTAAACAGCCTGATAAGCACCAAAAAGTGTGTCCAGTGTGTCCAGTATGTCCCATGGGACCAACGTGTCCAGTTGAGGCAATCTTTGTGTTGGTCCCATGGGACCAACATGGCAGCGAACGTGTTAATTACTGATTGAAAAGCAAGAGGCAAAGATATTTTATTTTTCTACATAGTCTCCTGCTTTACAATTACATTTTTCCCGACGAGAAGGACGGCTTTTTATACCAGCATCATATAATGAAGCTGGTTGTGTCAGGAGCCAATTGCGCACGAATCCCTACGCCCTGGTCATCTCTTATATATATATATATATATATATATATATATATATATATATATATATATATATATATATATATATATATATATATATATGCATTTCAAGTGCATATCTTCTGTTACCCAATATGATTTCGAAAATAATCTTAGACTAATTCTAGTACTTAAAGTTCACTAAAAGTATAACCAATAACAAACTGTTGGATGCCTATGAAAGCTTATTGTTTTGGTCGTACGACAAATGACGATATTAATATATCGGCGAACTGAATGTTTACTATGTTTACTATGCTTGATGACCGAACAAAACTTAATTTAACAAACATTATTTTTAATCATCTCTTACAGATCCCAATCACCATTTCTGTTTAGCTTCGTTTGTGAATATGAAATTAATTAATACGATTGTACTCCTACGAGTATTTTCTTTCGTTGATGGATATTGATTGACGTGATATAATTTTGTTGAAATACTTTTATCATTATTATCATAAGAACATCGTACTCATGTATACAATAATATTATTAATCATTAGAACAAAACATACAGGACCGTGTGGTAATATTTTACAAAGCCTAGTGATAATCCGAACAAGAATAATGTATTTATCAAGTTTACTTTTCAAAATAAACAAAACTTTTAGTAATAGAACAATATAGAATAATCATCAATATTAAAACGAATACAATCACCACTTTTTATTTGCAGATTTTAAAATTTCAAAAGCTTTATTAATATCAAATATGATTAGTTTCTTACCACGCCAACAAGTCATTATAAAAAAGATATATCAAAACATTGATATATTTTTATACTATTTATTAATACTCGAAACCTGTTTGATTATATTTTGTGCTGGAGGCTTAAATAAAAAGATGTTTTGAAACGGCATATGTGTCATTTCCTCTTTTCGTTCAGTGGTGTTCCTAATGTTATTATTTATTATACATACAGAGTGCGTCACTTATAATTCTTTTATTTTATATCTGATTTATGTCCAATGCATCTCAAAATCACTTTAAATTCAAGGTCATCTACGATACTAAATTGTCTGAAAAACAAACATTATAACTATATATTATAATTATACATGCCTATTATATAAAACATAATAAGCAGTTTTTGATCATTTTTTTAACAAAACCTTTTAGAAATGTTTCAAAAAATAAAACCCGCCACAGGTAGGATTCGACATTTGCCCCGGATTAGAACCGAACGACATACAGCTGTTTCGAATTTATTAGTTCTCATCAATGCTGTACACGGTACGCCGATCCAGGACAAATGCCGAATGAAAGTTGTGGGGTATACATCTTTATCGATACGATTAATGTCAGTAACATATAAGTCCGAAATCGAGAAAGGAGCTACCAAACCGCCAAGCGGTTATCAAAGTAGTTCCCGAATAGCAAGGCTATTACATGATCGCTATAGGAAACAACTGCTTCTCGGGCTAAAGCCCCGCCAGGCATTGAGTTATACCTAAAAGCGATTCTCAACTCCTTTCTCGTATTTTTGCACGATCAGATAAGGTTTCAAAAAATAAAACCCGCCACAGGTAGCATTAACTAACATGATCCTTGTTAGAGATGCAGTAATTCAGTTTATGAGAGAAAGTCTAAGGGCCAGCCTAAGGAGAATGTACCCACGAACACAATTTGGTGATGCCTCCATTGAAATAAATTACGTCCATTCATATATGTTTCCTTATACACAGAAAAAGGAAATTTTGGTGTTAAGGAGAGTTTTCAACTAACCATATTATTTATAAATAATGGCATAGTTAACTTGGAATTGGTCCGTTTACCGTGGAACTTTTTTATTATTATTTTTCGATATGAAATCTGATATTTCAACTTGATGAAGCTCCCGTCGATAATGCAATGATACTACGGAATTGGCTAAACGACAACTTTTTCCAGAGGCGAATTGCACGAAGAAATAGCCCTTTTTTAATTGGCTTCCGAGGTAGCCTGACCTCATGCTTATGGACTTTTTATGGCTGTTTCTAAAGAATAAAGTCTACAAAATGCATTCACGAAATATATCACAAATGAAGAATTGGCCTATGCAAGAGTGCATTGAAATTACTCCTGCAGCCCCCCGAAAAATTATGGACAACAAAAAGCCAATTCAGGTATGCTTTAGAGTCTATAGAAGTTTGATAGAACATAGTATTTGATTATTTCGCGCTGTATTTAGTATTAATTTGTATAAAAGGCGTTTCAAAAAATAAATAGTACTAAAAATTTATAAATAGTAAAAAATAAGTATCCAAAAGGTTTATTTCATCACCCCAAATATTTTTAGAATTTAATTAAATTTAAGATATTTTTTTTAATAAAATTTCTTGATAAAATACGTCTACTATAATTCTATTATTGTTTTCATTTAATTCAGCGTCGTAGATGGCCTT
Source organism: Rosalia funebris (assembly GCA_037954035.1). Classification (NCBI taxonomy): domain Eukaryota; kingdom Metazoa; phylum Arthropoda; class Insecta; order Coleoptera; family Cerambycidae; genus Rosalia; species Rosalia funebris. Next base: position 43,682,194 of record JAZFAV010000015.1, read on the forward strand.
GTATTTAAATAATATGGAAAGTGTAAGTCGAGCATAAAGCAAAGAAATTATTACGCTGTTACACTCTTAAGCACAACACCCTGTATATGCTTAAATTTTCTCGACACCTTCATTTGGAATACAGTTTCAACCGGCACATCTAATAAAAATCAAAATTCATTGTCAAAGAAATATATGTTAATTACATTTTAAGCCATGATGCAATTAATGCAAACACAGTCGACAAAAAATGTGAAAACATACATTATCTAAAAAATATATAATTCAATCTCATAATACCTTCTGATAATACTAATCACTTATGAATAAATATTATTAGGCTAGGCAATAAATAAACTTAAATATAGATTATCTGCATTATCTACATAAGAAATGCAATGAATTCTTTATTGAAATCGATCAACTGGTAATCAATTTCGCGAATGATTCAAAAACAAATACCTTCTGAATATATTACCTAGATGTGATGACAACATCTGTTCCCCAACCTGGTCCTCCAAAGTTATCAGTAGAGATCTAGAACGTTCTGAATGTATTCGATTAATGATTATGATTATTAATCGTTAATGTATGTATCACAGCAATACTACTCGTATATTAATAAGATACCATTAACGGAAGCAATGAAGCTACCACTCCAGTTAACATAAAAATAGAGCAAGACCAAACACTCGTTTTATAGACAAATGTTATATGAGGTTATTGGGTAAAGAAATTAATGTAATAATTTTTTAAGAACTAACACAATCTATAATTCTAAGATAACCAAGAAAGCAGTTTTACACAAAGAACTTATATTATAAGTCACCCTACGTTGGTTTTGACAACATCGTAATGTACGATTGAAGCTAAAAACTATTTTTACTTTGTTTTTAGTAACAATATCCTACTGACGCCAATTTGATTGACGAAATTGAGCGATATATAATTTCTCTTCTTTAAAAGACTGATTATTTTGTTTTTTAAAGTTTCTACCTCTCCCGGGTTTATAATTTTACGAGAAAAAAGGCCTCGACTCAATTTGACTACGCCTCGGTTCGAACTTTAAAAAATTCCTTCCCAAAGTTAGGACTGAGGAGTAGGCAAATTGAGGCTTCGGCAAGAACTAGTAACGGCTCCTGGGGAGTAGGCAGATTGAGACCCCTGCGGGAAGTTACATACCCTTCCCGAACCAAATTCCTTCCCAAGTTCGAACTGAGGAGTAAGCAGATTGAGGTCTTAATAGAAATATTTCCTTAATCCTTTAATTCTTCAAAATAGCTTCAAAATGGGAGCTGAAAAGTCGAATTAGCAATTACAGACGCGGTTCGACCTGGACTTCTCCCCTCCATTTCAAGAAATAAGCTCCCATTTTCAAGAAATAAGGAATGAAGGAATGAATTCACTATTCAAACATTCTTGAGATATACTAACTAATCCTCCATCAAAAATACTCAAAAATAATGAAATCCATAACACAAGGAATGAGTGGCTTTAGATAAACCAGATTAGTGAACTCTTGAGGCAATCAGAGAATTTAATAGCCACTTAAAATGTGAAATGTTTATTTGCTAGGTTAAAATAATATATATTCGGCAATGACAAATATATTATCATCACAAACTTTAATAATCAATTAACAATCTATAACCTCATATTCAAATTATCATAAAAATGTCATCGAATAGTATGTTTACAATAATCATGGTAGGAAAGCGTAATACGTTAAAATAAATAAACTTTATTTCATAGAGAACGTAACTAAAAAATTAACAAGATAATGTCTTTATACGTATATTTATAGATCTTTTAAGGTATTTAATAATATTTCTATCTCAATATTTCGATATTTTGAGTATCTAGGAAAAACCGAATAAAAGGAACAAATATGTTTGACATAAATAATATTAATAAATACTACTAATTACATTAAAAATGTAATAAATAAATTTGTATGATATAAAGATAAAATTTCCATATTTTTAAATAAATTAATTAATTGTTTTATTGCTTGTCACCTATATAGTATTTAACAGTTATACTTTCACTGAGATTTGTTCGAGAACGTAACCTATAGTGTGTAAGCAGAAAGTACAAAGAAATTGAAGAAGCAGCAATAAATATTGTATTAAATTCGATTAATATTAACGATTTTCTTCCTAGGAATTACAACAAAAATAAAGATAAAAATATCCTAAATTATTACCATCTAATTATTCTCAGTTACACCAGGTTGTCTCAGAACTGCATAGACGGGTCTTGTACTAAGCCGTAATGAGCAATACATGAAAAAGTTTGGCAAACGCCATCTGTCGGCTACACGATAAAGTAGCATCTACGGGAAGTCATGCTACTTCTCATTTCTAACGTAGATTATTTCGCCTAGCAAATATATATCTAAAGTATATAGTATCAAAAATCTGTAGGTAAAATTTTAAATTAAAATTCTGAAAATTGAAAAAAAAACAATTCTGAAAAAAAAACAATCCAATCCCTTTATTAATTAGTTATCCCTATGAAAAAAATTCTTAAAACTTGATTATTTTTCGGCCGTCACAGTGGCTTTCCCTCTTAATTACCCCCCCCCCCCCCGTAGGTAATTAAAGAATTATTGACACAATTGATTTCACGTGGTGTCACGTGAAGGTCTACTTCACGTGACACCACGTGAGAATTTAAATCCATAATAAATCCATGCATTTGAATTTAAAATCCATAATAATACTATCTATATCCTGGAATAATTTTATTGTGAACGCTAGATTTTCGGTGGCTACAACTCTTCCTTTTTTCTTTTACAAATTATTATTTGATTAAATAAATTGTATCGATATTTTAGCTAAAATAAATTTCGTAGTTCCAAGGCTGTAGCCAAAATAAGATCTTGTTCTTCATGTCAATATTACTGAAACTAATGTATTTTTATAAATTTTCTATAATACACATTATGTGCTCTAAGTTTGATAATATTAGCTGGTGCATTTAGATATCTGCCCTATTATATACAGTATTCTACCTTTAGAGATATTTGATACAAACAGACCTATTAAAATACACTTACTTGGGCTACAAAATAGTTCCTCAAAATGTAATTCGATAAACAAAATCTGGTGATAATTCCGGCCATTTTACTTCACTCCTTATCGATATATTGACCAATTCATCGTGTCATTGATATCATTGGTTCTGACTTAAGAAAGCCTTGACCCAGAAAAATTGTTTATTAATTAAGTACCGTCGACGCTCATTCCGCCAACAAAGTTGGCATGATAGGAGATGATTAGAAATGTCGAAATGTGTGTCGACTAACGTATAATTCTTCGGTCTTTTACGGAAATTATGCGGAAAGTGGCGACATTATCGTCGACAAAACAAGACCCAACAATTATGTTAATAATTATTTTCGTCTTCAAATTAACTTCGTCTTCTTTGGCTGTAATTTTCCTACTACCTCCATTATGGATTTTGTGCTACTCTAACTTCTATTTCTACTAATGCGAGTTATTTTAATGATAGATTATATTTAAGGAAGAGAAAGATGATGACGACGATAAAGAATAAGGAGATGGTAATTATGGAGAGGACGAAGAATAAAAAGGAGTGTTGTTTGAATATACGTTACTCAAAATGCTAGGTTGGTGTAGTTTTGGAAAACATTAAATGGGTTTTAGGTTCAAAACATGTATAGGCAAAATCAGAAATGTATTCTTTATAATACTTCTCTATATATGTAAATATATAATAGTGGAATTGCTTGCACGTGCTGTGTAACAAAACTAAGATAATAATAACTATTGGTAACGAATGAACTAAATATATTCACAGTTGGTTGTTTTATTAAGCTAAGTTCTCTATTACACTAATTCCTTCCGAAGCTAATTACTTAAAGTTTGAACAGCTACAACTACAGGACTCGTAACTCCTGCAGTGTTCCTCACAGTCACCCTCAGTATATAAATGAAGTTAGGCTGTAGACCGGTGAGTGGTGTATCAAACTTAGGCCTACTATTTTGGTCGGTCACTAGATAAGTCGCGTTGATGGAAGGCGTGCCATTTACTAGGACTGCTGAAACGGGACACCTGTTCTCAGCTAGGCTTTGCAGACGCCAATATAAGATGACGGTGGTGCTCCCCAGGGTGACAGCTTCCAAATATGGGGAAGCGATTCCTGAAATTGTCATTAAATCAGGAAACTTTTACAGTTTGTTCAGCTTTTTATAGTTAGGTAGGTTTTTAAAGTTTTAATTTCAAGTTTTGTTATAATACCATATTTTTTTTAAGGGGCTACATCCACCTAAAATCTTAATTTCGATAATTTTGTATGTTATAGTATGAAGACCTAAGAATATATTCTAAAAGTTTCAATTTAGTACTTAGGCCGTCCGCACACGGGTCGATCGGAGATGTGGTCAACCTGATTCCAATCGATCCAATCGACTATCAATGCAAGGGAGTAGGACTCCACATACGGGTCGTCTATGTTCAAACTACAGAAATAAGGAGTTTATACTCCAACCCATCTGTAAATGCCTTATATTATAATAAGGACTAAACAAATTAGGTCAAAACAGCTATTCTTCTGGCTATATGCCAAACGTCGAGCGCTGAATTACATGACAAAATTTGTCGTATTTTTGTCTAACAGAGTTAGCACTAAAAAATACAGTGATTGTAAAAAAAACCACAAGAAAGATGCAAAGTGTCACCTATTTCAGGATATCGTTAACTGGTAACTGCAGACCGGTTTCGACCATTTTATCTTGGGTCTCGTCAGTGCAATGTAAACGAGTATACCTTCGACAGATGAAACTCACATCTAGTAGACGTTGCTACGTTCCACCGCAGTAGAACGTACCAAGCTCCATCTCTTGGTAGTTTCGAACAATCTAGATCGAAGTAAAAACTTGCAATATCATCAATATAATTCAAAGTTTTACTACGCAGAGGGAAATATTCAAACTACAGAAATGTGAGTGAATTTCATCTGTCGAAGGTATACCTTCTCTCTTAACGTATAAGTAGATATAAAAATAAAAAAATTACAATACTCTGATACATACTTAATAAAATAACGACAATCTGATGCCTTCATTAATTACTTATCTCTATAAAGAAAAATCTTAAAATCGATTATTTATTCGGCCGTCGGAGTTACCTTTTCTTCTTGAGATATACAAAAATAGATATAAAAATAATAATTAAAGAATTATATTCAGCCATTTTTTTTTTGAAAATTTTTTGATGAAATACGTACACAGGAGAGAAGGTTTTTTCTCGTCTGAGAGACTCGAAACGACTGATAGACAATCGACACGTGTGCGGAGGGCAAACGCGCCCGTTCAATGGATCGAACGGACGAGAACTTGCATACGCGACTACAAACGCGTCGACCGCATCTCCGATCGACCCGTGTATGGAGGGCCTTTCAGATATACAAAGCTTTCAGTCACCCGGTTGAGGACGGCTAATAGCAGTATTAGCCGCCCCTGCGCCCCTCAATGACCGCCCTCGTCGAACGCGTAACAATGATCGACTTAACTGATCAGAGACAGACTTGAGAAATCATTGTTCCATGCATTTTCCCTACTATATTATAATAAAGTATACCCACAAAATTTCTCGCGCTAAGAAATAGGAAATAAGCACCGAATTCGTTATCCTAAAAAAAGTTCATCGTCCTTTGAATCCGAAACGGTGTTTTCATGTTTCGAGAACCGATCGGCACACGTTTTTGAAATTTGGCACAATCACACTATATGCCATTGTTAATAGGACAACTATCGCATTTTTCAAAAATTACCAAAATTTTTTTAAACAAATTACGATAATAATTGAGTTCTTTTACCGAATTTTCGTACTTCAGTTCCATGTGCCGTTTTTTAAGAACAATTTTCGGAAACAGCCATCGTCAATATGCTTCGTATGCATAACAGCTTAGTATCTTTGATTTCAGATCTTTATTTTTAGCAGGAGATAGATCACTGTAAACCGGGTCGCGGAATAGACGCTCCACTTCCGGCGGGCATATCTCTTCCGGTTTTAAATATTCTTAAATTGTGTTCATATCACCATGTTTACAATGAAATTATATTCAATTAAAAAAAACTGTGTATTTATCATTAATAGTTCCCAAGAAAATTCACCCCGAACATAGACTATTTTTTCATGTTTCTAGGTGGATGTAGCCCCTTAATTCAAGTACGGTAGTATATAAGGTCGTGGTAAACTCTCAAATAAAGGAAGTGTCTTTTCGTGATAATTGTTCTACTAGCTCTTGTTACCAGCTATAAAATAGTGTTATTATTTGAGTTCAAGTCCTTTTAGGGATAACTGATATTTCTCTTGGAGCATGATTGTTTGCAGATCTAAATATGAGGCCCTTCTATGCATTTTATTGTATTGTGTGTATGTAAATCTACCAAATGTTGTGTTTGACTAATTGACAGGAGAATTATATTTAATAAGAATCAGTATTCATTCTTTACAAAAAAAAAAACGAAAATGTTCATAGAAGGTAAAATTTATAACTAGAGTAGGATTATAAATTGTAATAGCCCGATTAAATCGTAATTACAACTTGGTTACAACTTAAAATTAACTCTATTGCGTTTAAATCAATGGTAGTTCCCCATCGATAATCATTTCTATCGTGCTTCCTTCCTTCTCTTATGATGAGATAATGCAAAGGAGTCAAATACATACGGGTGTAATAAAAGCGCAAGGCTTGAATTGCGCGCCATTTTGGCTGTAAAGAGTCGATATGTCAATAATTATGACATGTAGATAGGAGATAGATAGAAATTAGGAAAAATGGAGCGCTACATGATACAACAACGCGTCCTTATTGTTAGACATTGCTACCAAAATTGTGTGAAAGTTTGGTTGCCACAATTTGGTTGCTGGGTCCAGGGACCTCGGCTGCCGTGCAAAGGTAAACCAGTGTAATCGACAAAATACCGATTTTGCGATTTTAACGATTTATAACTTAACTTGTCATGCTCTATAACATATTGTTTTGACATTGTAATATACTTAATAGTTTTTGAGATAAGGTCACAGCAAAATACTGTAATATGACTTTCTTTACTTCAAACAGAGGCAGAACAATGTAACCAACCAAAAAATTAACCTCTTTTACTAAGGCAAAACAGTGTATAATACATTAACGCATTACGTCTTGGTTACAAGTTAAACAGCGGTAAAACAATGTAGTCGATATTACACTGTTTTGCCAATGCAGGTGTTCTAATTTATATTTGACATTCCAATGTATGTGTAACACATACAGTGTTTTGCCGCTATTTTACTAGTTTTTCCGCCAAATAGCTCTAATATCGAGAAGGAATTTAAAAAAATGCATTTTCAAGAGGTAAGTGGATATATCCGGATGTTTATTAAAATACTGTCAATTTTTAAATACTTTCAGGTCGAGAAAACCAGAAAAAGGTATATAATGGATGGTCATTTATCAGACCCGAATACAAAAGTATTTTCTGCTGACCTGCAGAAGATATTTATGCTTCCTCGAATGCCCAAAATTAAGAAGTCATTATTCGCATCTCGACTAATTGTCTTCAATGAAACCTTTGCATCAATGCGTAAAGAGAACAAGCAGTTCTGTATCATTTGGCATGAAGCAATAGCTGGACGACGAGCGGAAGATATCTCATGCGCATTTTAAAAGTTATTGGAGTTAAACAGGGATGCACATCACATAATTATTTGTTTAGATACCTAGTTGTGGTGGTAGTCGTGTGGTGGTAGTTAAATACCTAATTGTCATGGTAGAAATCATAACGGGCCACCATAGTAGCCTGAATGCATATAAGCACAAGATGAGACTGACTGACAGCCCGGCATGCAGATATTGCAGAGAAGACGAGGAAACCTCGATTCATCTTCTTTACACCTGCCCCGTACTAGAGGAAAGGAGGTGCCTTATATTAGGGACCCCTGTTATCCTAGAAGAGGCGAGGCTTAAGGCGAGGGACGTGCCCAAATTGCTTCTTTTATGGGATAGCATTTTTAGATAATGACCCGGATAAGAGGGGATCGACAAGGGACTACCCATGCGACCAGTGGCTGATGAGGCCCAAACCCAGAAAACATAATAATAATAATAATAATAATAATTGTGGTGAACAAAATAACAAAAATATATTTTTTTCTTCAATTATTACCTACGTAAACTCAGAATATTGTTCCATTCTAACCATTACATTAACTTGATTACATACTACTTGATTCCAGGACATACATACATGGCTGAGAAATATAGAATACTAATGATTTTACTGAAGCTTACAAAAAGTCTTCTAAAAAAAACGAATGTAATAGAAATGAAAGTGGATGATTTTATGAAATTATAAAATAGAAACCTTCAATAGAAAGAAAAATACTGAAAATAACAGTGAACAGAATATGCCATATTATAAAGATATTGTTTCCGCTATGTTTAAAAAAGACCATGTTTATTTTATAAAACTGATTTCGATGATTCTGAGTATAAATGTGCCAGTAATATGTAATATGGCATATAATTAAACTTTAAATTCCATTATCTTAAAACTGCCTTTTTCATATTACATTGTTTTGCCTTTGCACGACTGTCGGTTCATCATCGTACACAAGAACATCATGGATATTTCAACAGCCACTCTTCACCGTATTCTCATTAAAAATTTGCATCTCCATGCTTACAGAGTCCTATTGATTCAACAACTTCTGCTAACAGACCATGCACAGCGAAAAGAGTTCACCAATTGGATCATTGAACAACAAGAAGTGGATGCCGATTTTGTGGGGAAAATCATCTTCGGCGACGAGGCTCATTTTCACCTTGATGGCTTCGTTAATGGGCAAAATTGCCGAATTTGGGGCCCAGAAAATCAACGAAAGATTCATGAGAAACTAATGCATCCCCAACCTGTCACTGTTTGGGGAATGTTATCATGACACGGATAACTCAGTTCTATTGTACTCATGTGTCACCAAAGACGTGGAGGTCATTTACCGGATACGTTGTTGCATACATAATTCACCAATACCTACATTATGAATCAATAAATATTTCAATACGTTGTTACGGGAAACAATGTTTTATTTAAAATTCATATCTTGTGTTGTCTTATTGTAACACCTTTGATGTTACACCTATATTATGTTGGGTTCTACCAAGTATTCATGCTATTAAAAATTTAAGAAGAAAATCCTTATTTCCGCATATAACTCCCCTTCTGCCCCTTTCATTGTTTTCGTCTTTCTCATGTTCTATCTACAACTCTTCCATTGTTCCACATCTGTCCCGATGTGGAGGCGAAATATTCGGATACAATGTGGTTCATTAATAGTTTCGCCTATCAAAATGGCGATGCGAGTAGCTAGATTTTAACAATAATGTAATCTAGTTTTAAATAATTTAATGGAACTCTAGCAAACTTCAGTCTATTTTTGTACACTTTAGAAATGCTTACAGGTATTAAGCGGTAGAACATGCAAAAGATATTGGTCGATACGCCACTTGGATCTTACACCTGTGGCCTTTTCATTTAAGGCACTCGAAATAAGCTAAGGTTTATCAAAACTATCATTAACTGATATGATAGGGACTCTTACTATTTCCATGTACCAAGTGTCTCATTTAAAAGAAGACACTTTGATATTTCTGTAATTTTTTGGAATCCAGATTTGAGCTCTGGCATAATTGTAGTCTTCTATGAGCTCTACATTTCAAGGCAACCAATTTAAATGTATGTAATAAATTAAGACAACGGCAGCCCCCAAATGAAGCCCATTTCCGATATTTTACTTCGCGATGGAGATATCGAAATAGAGCAATAGAAAAAGTTGTTCAGAATCTAGTACAGGAGATGTTTTTCCAGCTAGATGATACAACAATCCATAATTCCAGAATTGTTTGTCAGTGATTAAAAGAACATTTTTCAATGTGCTGGATAGGAGGAAATAGTCCTTTTGAACTCTAGTCTACTATGTCCCCCCCTATTATATCATTAGATATTTATTTCTAGGGAACAGTGAAGAATTAAGTTTATAAAACAAGGCCCATAAATTCAGAAGAATGTTGTAAAAAGAAGACGAGCCTGTCGCGAAATCAGCATTCCATTCCAGAGCTGAGAAGATTAGCCAATCATAATCGTTAAAGAATTGAAAATGTATTCAAATTGAAGGAGGATTAGTTCAGAGAGGCTACATCCGATATTTAATTAAATTTTTTATTTATGTGTTATGAGTAATTGTCGCAAAACTGATTGTTACTTTGAACTGTTGTTTTTTACTTGCTTCAAGTACCAAAAGTTAATTGTTTGTTTTCTCTTCTCTTAAAATATATTTTTTGTCAAATCGACACTTATGTTCAATATTACTTTTCCGCACTCCACAATACGGGGAAAAGTAATGTAATCGTGTAAAAAAATTTCTTTTCTAGCGTTTATTTTTCGTTTTTCGGCCTAAAAATAAAAAAATTGTTCTTAAACAATTTTGCGTGTGTGTCGTTGTCGTCGTTGTCGTTATCGTCGGCATTAATAAAATTTCTTATTAGCACGATAACTCAACTAAATCGTGTCGGATCGATTGGGTATTGACTGATTCTGATCGGAGACGTTTCCCAGATGACATCTATTGATTTTGAGGTGGACAAAACACACTCTACCAATGGGTCATGAGAAAGCACAATGATGCACTATTTGAGAAAAATTGAAAAAAGTAAAACTGTCGCATAAAACACATCTGCATTTATGTGTTGGTTTATTTTTTCTCGGGCACTCAATTTCGAGATAGAGATGTTCTACGTGCGGAAAATTCCATCTTAAGGTTTTAAAACTGTTTATTTGTTTCCATTTCCATGACATTCTATTAAATTGAAAATAGTAACCGTGTGCGGAAAAAAATTTCAAAAACTAAAAATGTAAAAAAATTTGGTGTTCGGGCTCAAACTTAAATTTAAATTAACAAACTAGGACAACGGCAGTCTTCCAAGTGGAGCCTATTACCGATATTTTGCTTCGCGTGGAAGATATCGAAAAAAATTATTATAAAGAGTTGTTCAAAATAAAGAGTTGGTTGCCTCGAAATGTACTTCTTATATATGACTACATTTGTGCCAACATCTGAAACGACCATCATCAATTATCATTTCTTATTACTTATACTATCATTATATCCAACTAGTTTATAGATATTTACAACTTACTAGCTGGATCTGCTATGTAATTCATCACAGTAATGGGCCCCTCCTCTTCTATATTATAAACAGCATTTATTGCAAATACGTAGGGTGCACATGGTATTAGATCATTTAATCTTATGGAAGGCGTTGTGATGTATCTGTCAACAGCAACATCTGTATCTTCTTCATAAATGACTATCCGGTACTGTCTTGCACATCCTTTCCATTTATCTTCCAAATCCCATTGCAACATAATACCCTCATAGGTGTGGGACAGCCTGAGCGAGTAAATTGAGAGATTCACATCTAGTCAAAAGATAGACAGAAGATGAAATATGAAAAATATAAAAAAATATAAAATATTGAAAATCGATAAAATAAAATTAACAGTAAAATTTGTAGACTACTGGTCTTAGTATATATTTCTAATAACTGAATGTATTGTTTTAGATACTGTACAGCTAGAGAGTAGTTTATGCATAAAAAATAATTTATTATATATATTAGTATACTCAATACAATGCTAGGTTTCCCTTGGCAAATGGTAATTTTTACAAACTACTGAAGTGGGGAGATATCACACTATCTGCAAATGCCTTGTACAATAAGGACTAAACAAATTAGGCTAAAATATCTATTCTCCTGGCTACATGCCGACGACTAGTTGTATAAGGCATGTAAAAATAACCAAATGCAAAACTTTGCATTGTATTGATGATATCAAGTTTTATTTCGATTTGGATTGTTTTTGAAACTGTCAATAGGTAGCGCTTGTTATGCTCTACTGTGGTAGAACTTACCGGCGTCTACAAGATGCGAGCCTCGTTTGTCAAAGGTATACTCACTTACACTGCTGTGACGAGACCCAAGATAAGGTCGAAACCGGTCTGCAGTTAGTGATATCCTGAGATAGAGAACGCTTTGCATCTTCCTTATGGCTTTCCTCTGTTAGACAAAATACGACAAATTTCGCCATATAATTAAGCGCTTGTCGTCGGCATGTAGGCAGGAGAATAGCTGTTTTAGCCTAATTTATTTAGTTCTTATTGTATAAGGCATTTGAAGATGGCGTGGAGATATCTCTTCATTTCAGTAGTTTGTATATTAGTATATAGTATATCCAAAATAAAGTAACTAGCATTGGTTGCTGTAACGACTGGGTTGAACATTTCTTGTTAGTCTTAAGGGAATTTAGAAACAATGACCATTACCTTGATAATGTACACCAAAATTAGTACCAATAGAGTAAGTATAACAGTATAAGAGCATCAATGATAGTATTATGAGGGTATTGTAAAAGTCTGTCCCAGCAAGTGGCCAACCAATGCTTATCTTCAGGAATTTTTCGTTTATGAAAGTGTTATCGCTTTGTTCAAACAACTAATCATAAATATAAAAAATTGAGACCTTTATACTACATCATCAGTTTTAAGACACTCAAACCTTAAAGCTGATGACATATTTTGAAATTTTATATTTATCTAGAGCACTTCTATTTATGCTTAGCTTGATATATCCTTTTACTATTGAGAACAGGTCATGCTAGTGATCACATTTGGAAGACAATAACTCTTCCTGGTTAAAAAATTTAAATTCTAGGGCATGAAAGTTCGTAGAGGAAGTTGCTGCAGTGATTTGAACGTTTTGGTAATTCAATTGGAATTATAAAATGTTTTAGAGATAGCTAAATATAATTGGTATAGACCGTATTAAATGAAAAGAAAACTGTTAACTGACTCCAACTTGCAAACCTATTAAATTTGATATATTGGTAAATTTGTAATGCGAAAGGTAGACAGCATTTACTTTTTAATCATCGTAGGAAGTTTGATGAGTATAGTACTATATTAATAAAATACTCCCATAAATAAAATTAGTACTTCATAAGAACACTTCCGTACTTGGAGGTACTGGCATATCGGCGAATATATGAATAACAGACCCTTGGATACCATCTGGGGATACTGGAATCACTACGAATCTTGTGTTTTTACAAGGCGGTAGAAAACTGACATCCATCGGGGGTTGATCGGTCGTATAGACCTTTTCCAAGTCGTCGCCGCTCTTAATGTAAACCAGGTAACGTCGGATGGTACAGTTTTCATTAGGCACCGGGTCCCAGGATAGCGTTGCGTTTAAGGAGAGCTGGATGTTTCGGAGAGAATTTCGACCTAAAACAAAGACCGTGAGAGTGAATTGTATGTAATTCATATAGAATTTTGAAATTGTAGTATAAGCAATGAGAAATACAGAGAGTATTCAGTTTAGTGCATGACATAGAGCTATGGATTACATGCATAATGTCAGAGGTAGATAACTTATTTTCTGTAGGTATAGCTTCAAGTTATTCGTACTAAGATCGAAGGTGATGTTTTGGAGCTAGTATTGAGGTCATTTACTTCGCGGGTTCGAATCCCAGTGGGAGAGTTTCGCCTCTGGGTGTATTTACCCTCTTCTAACCGTGTAACCTTCTCCACCTTATTCTGAGGCTTTAGAAGATAGAAGTTGTTATAGATACGTCTAAATTTAAGTTTTTTAGATGTTAATAATTTAAAATTTTTACACTCATTATAACGTAAGTCCTTTGAATGTTTTTATATCATTTGTCTTTATTTGTTCAATTGTAAAATTGAAATTGCACTGTCATTTCTAACAAAAATGGCTGCGCTATAAAACTTTCAGTAGTATATTAACCTACGTACAAAATATTTCCTTGTGGATAAAAAATACAGGATGACCATGCCAATACTATACTTTCCAAATTGAATAAAACACATGGAATGGTATATTCTTTACTACCCTACTACCTTATTCTACATAAAAAAACTACAGTACGTGAATTGTTTTGTTCTATTCTTATTAGTAATTCTGAATTGATTGGGCCGTTACTTGATGAAAGTCCATATTTATACAAAATTAAAACATTCCTTGGTTAGAATTTCAATTTCTATTTGTTAAACATAACAATTGTCTCGCCAACAATTGCCATTGGCTTCGCCATCTGACGAAGTCACTGTGTTGGCGAAACAATTAGTATGTTTAACAAATAAAAGGTGAAAATCTAACCAGCGAATATTTTAATTTTGTATCTTATTAGTGATATTAGTGATACCAAGAGGGATTATTATTTATTTATAAAATTTTTATTTCTTTTTGACGAAACGACATCTAGAACAGTTAACCAGAACTGTAGATACGTAGATATCTACAGATAGGTAGACGCTGGTGGCTAGTCCGTCTTCCCGATTTTAATCTACTTTATGGGATTACTGCACTATTTTTGTGGGGTTATACAAAATCGAGTCTACATTAATAAACAAAATAACGTCGGTGAGAATAATTAAATCACCTCGGAAATTGTAACGAGTATAATGTTGTGTAAAATATTCTCTCAAGTAATATTAAAAAGTAAACGGCCTTTAATAATATTTTTCACTATAAAAAATTGAAATATAGTATTTCGATGTGTTAACAAAGTCTAATTTAAAAATAATATATTTTTAATTAACCATGCTAAGGGAGAGGGGGGGTTATATGTCTCCTGTCAGCTGGTATGGCGTTAATTAACTGTCAAAAATATTTTTATTTAATATAAAAGGGTAACATATAAGTCGGAAATCGAGAAAGGAACCACCAAGTCGCCAATCGGCTATCAAAGTAGTTTCCGAATAGCAAAGCTATTACACAATCGCTTTAGGAAACAACTACTCCTCGGGCTAAAACCCCGCCAGACATTGAATTATGCCCAGAAGCGATCCTCGACCCCTTTCTCGTGTTCCTGCACGATCAGATAAGGTTTGAAAAAATAAAACCCGCCACAGGTAGGATTCGACATTTGTCCCGGATCGGAACCGGGATTAATATAAAAGAAAATCATTTTTAAAATATAGTATTATTTTATACAAAAATATTCTTCTAATTATGTTTATTTTTAAATCAAACGTTGAATACGACTCGATCTAAAATATTTATAAAGTCAGGAATTATTAAATAAAAATGAATTAATTAATATCAGTGTAAGTATACGCTGTCGCCAAATTTCGAAAATTGTTTATGATTTTC
Organism: Rosalia funebris; assembly: GCA_037954035.1. Lineage (NCBI taxonomy): Eukaryota > Metazoa > Arthropoda > Insecta > Coleoptera > Cerambycidae > Rosalia > Rosalia funebris. The sequence goes on from JAZFAV010000015.1 coordinate 43,697,420, forward strand.
AATAAAAGGTCAATTATTCCGTTAGTTAAATCCTTATACATCAATGAGTATGGCATCGTAGAATTTGTAGGGCCCTATTGAACATTTTACAGTGAACATTATATAACTGGATACAGAAATCAGCGAAAACAATCAATTTACCCCACTTCTTGTTACGTAATTTCAGAGAGTAAGTCTAGTTTTATCCTGCTATGCGCTTTATTTTTATCCTGCTATGCCTGCCTAAAGAATCACGAAACGCTCTATGTAATAATATATAATTAATATTGTTATAATATTACATAATAGTGCTTTTATTAAATATAAATCATTCTCGATAGTACAATTTGTTTTTAAATCATCATAATTTACTTTAATATAATTCTAATAAATAAGTAGTAACAATAATTTAAATATACTTACTACAATCTGCATTCGTGCTCATGGGACTAATAGTGACGTAGAATGTAACAAATATAAAAAAATTGGATGTCCACGCCATCCTAGATTTTTCCAGACACTCAATTATATTTTATACTAAAGAACAATATTCTTATACATTACGACAAAATTAGCTAGCAGGTACTTGAGATATTTATCAACCTTATCTTTGATATAATTACGGTAAGAAGGAACTCGATAAGTAAGCGACAGCATAGAAATGAAGCGTTTACGATTATTAACACAATAAAAAATAAATAAAGTGCATTGTAACTAGATGGCGTTACCCATTCCTACCTATACAGAAGACCTGACAAAATATGTTTACTAAAACAATATGAAAAAATTTCAGATATCTATTAAAAACTAGTCCTCATTATAAAACAAACATACATGATGTTGAAAAAAAGCAAAAAAGCTTTTACCAGCGCAATGTGATTTCTGTTTAAAATATATACATCTTACGTAATATAACTCAAAATGTTATAACCTTATTAGAAATTGCATTCTACAAAAAAGAGCCCAGATATATAAACTAAGTACATGTATTGAAAGCTAATTTCTTTTCTTAATAACTGGAAAACATGGCAAACTGTGAATTTCACCAATGATATCTAAAAAAATTATCGCCAATGCCACCCATTTCTTCGTCCTTTACAATTGACAACCTATGTAAAATATTCAAATTTAAAGGTTTATCCCATCCTGCTAAGGTTTAGTGTGTATCGATCGTTTTAGCCCACTAAAATGGCCATCTTGATGCACTGATCTAAACTCGTCAGAGTTTAAGCTGTGGCAATACTTAAAGGAGTTTTGAGCACAACATGTCAATATAGATAAGGAGAGAACTTTCATAACGTATTCAAATACAAAAGTTTGACACAATTCTTGTAATTTTGCCAGAGCGGGAAACCCTTGCGTTAAATCAACGCAAGTGTAATTGTAATCAGTTAAATAATTTAAAGTATGAAAGTTTGTGGAAAAGAAAACTGGTATTAATAAATAAAAGTGCATATTAATAAAGGAACATATCGATAGATAAATAACTTAAATTTTCTTAACCGTTAACCGTATTAATCATTTAGAATCAGATTAGATTCTAAGCCAGTGAAAACAGTAATAGTGCAAGTATACATGCCTACTTCTAGCCACAGCGAGGAAGAGTTAGAAGCCGTTTATTCGGACATAGAGCAGGTAATAGGATTTGTGAAGGGTCATGAAAATTTAATAATGGTGGGAGATTTTAACGCAGTCGTAGGTGAGGGGAAAGAAGGAGAATTTGTAGGTCCTTATGGATTAGGAAACAGAAACGAGAGAGGTAGCAGACTGATAGAATTCTGTGAGAAGCACAAGATGGTAGTCGCGAACACATTATTCAAGAATCACGTTAGGAGGCGGTACACCTGGAAAATGCCAGGAGGGATAGACATGTATCAGATAGACTACATTCTAGTTAGGAAGAGATTGAGAAATCAAGTAAAAGACTGTAAGAGTTATCCAGGAGCAGATGTAGACAGCGACCACAACTTGGTAGTCATGAAAGCTAGATTAAAGTTCAAAAACCTGAAAACTCGGAAGGATAAGAAACGTATAAATGTAGACATATTGAGGGATCAGAATATGAAAGATAAGCTCCAAGAGAAAACAGATCAATTAGAAAATAAAGCGAGTAATGACGAAATCAAGAACGCGGAAACTGAGTGGGAGGGTATGAAAAATAGTCTAGATTCCGCGGCTACATACATTTTAGGACACGAGAATAGGGAAGCTAGGAAGCCCTGGATAACGGACGAAATCTTAAACTTAATACAAAAGAGACGAGGCTACAAGAACAGACGAGACGAGGAAGGACTGAAAACTTATAAGTCAATAAAGTGGGAAATCATTAGAAAGTGTAGAAAAGCGAAAGAACAATAGATAGAGGATAAATGCAAAGAAGTAGAAGATAAGCTCCAAGTAGGTAATGCCGATGAGGCTTACAAAATAATTAAGAGGAACTTCAGGGATATAGTACCAATAAGTAGAAACGTTAGGAGTCAATCGGGGGACATACTGATCGGAAGAGAGGAGAAAGCGGATAGATGGAAGCAGTACTTAGGAAATTTATACGAAGGTCAGGAATTAGGAGAGATATTAGAGGAAGAATCTAGCACCGATAGAGAAGATGTAGGAAAACCTACATTGAGAGAGGAATTTGAAATAGCACTAAGGGGGCTAAAGAACAATAAAGCGCCGGGTGTAGATAAAATACAGGCGGAAATTTTGAAATATGCGGGACAGAAAGTAGTAAATAGGATGTTTGAACTGGTAAAATACATATACGAAACAGGCGAGATGCTGAAGGATTATAAGAGGAAAATTATCGTTATTATACCGAAAAATAGAGGAGCAGACAAATGCGAGAACTTTAGAACGATTAGCCTAACTTCCCACACGTCAAAAATCTTAACCAGAATAGTGCAGAAGAGGATGGAAAATAGAGCGGAGGAAATACTAGGAGAAGACCAATTCGGGTTTAGGCGAAATAGGGGAACTCGCTAAGATATTCTGGCACTAAGAGTAATGTTAGAGAAAACAATAGAAAAAGAAAAGAACTCTTATATAGGATTTGTAGATTTCGAAAAAGCTTTTGATAATGTAAGATGGGAAAAAATATTTGAGATACTAAAGAGCGCGGGAATGAAGTATAGAGATAGGAGAGTAGTACGCAATCTATACAAAGAGAAAACTGCTGTCATAGAAGTAGAAGGGGAAAGAAGAGAAGTAGGTATTAGGAAAGGAGTAAGACAAGGATGTACGTTATCACCACCAATTTTTAATCTGTACATCGAAGAGACAATTAATGTGGTAAAAGATAGAGTGGATTTCGGGATTAAAGTGCAGGGACAGAAACTAAATATGCTGAGATTCGCGGATGATATAGCAGTATTAGTATACAGTAAGGAGGAATTAGAATCAACATTGAACGAAATGGAGGCAGTGTTCACAGAGGAATACGGAATGAGGGTGAATAAAAACAAAAGTAAAGTGTTAGTGTGCAGAGGGTGCGAGAGCAGAGCAAAACCGAAAGTACAAATTAATAATGAAAGATTGGAGGAAGTCAAAGACTTCACTTATTTAGGAAGTAAAATAAATTGGGATGGAAGAAGCGATAAAGATATAAAACAAGGAATAGCGCAGGGTCGAATAGCTTTTAACAAAAAGAAAGCACTTTTATGCTCGGGGGTAATAAATTTAGAAACAAGGAAGATATTTTTGAAAACGTATGTATGGAGCACGACACTATACGGTTGCGAAACCTGGACGGTAAGGGAAGCAAGTAGGAAGAAATTAGAAGCTTTTGAGATGTGGTGTTACCGAAGAATGATGAAAATACCGTGGACTGATAGGGTTAGAAACGAAGAAGTATTAGAGAAAGTCGGTGAGAAAAGAAGTATGTGGAAAAACATAAAGAAGAGAAGAGATAGAATGGTAGGCCACTTGTTGAGACATGGGGGAATAGTCCGCGATATTTTGGAGGCAGAAATAGAAGTGAAGAAAGGCAGAGGTAGGCGTATATTAGACTACTGCTCGCAAATAGTAAGGGATGTAGGTTGTAGCACAATTAGCGAAATGCGTAGGTTAACACAAGATAGGAGAAGCTGGAGGTTAGCGTCCAACCAGTCTTAGGACTGATGACACCATGATGATGATTAATCATTTATAAAAAAGTAAGAATAAGTGTAATATATATTTTTTAAATTATTATAGTCTTAGCCCTCATGTACATATTTCGTAAAGCCTTGTATCATTTCGGAGATATTTAAAAAAAAACAGAAAAAAATAATAATGTCTTTCGTAAATTCGTTCCCCTTAATATGGGTAACGTCGTTATATTATTTAAAAATGAGTACTTAGCAATATGATCAAATTTGCTTAAACATAAGTATTTATCTAGGACATATATAGATAGAATATTAATTCAAAACCAGTTCTGAATTATCAACCTGTGTTGATTGAATGTTATATATAACTAATTTGTCAAAATCAACAAATATGGAATTAAATTTTTATCAGTCAGTATTATGTAAGGATTATAGATTATATCCATGATCAATTGTTAATACATTGTTCGAAATATGTTGCTGACAAGTTGAGCATTTAAACGACATTAGGAAGAATACAATAATACAATTTAAATATGTTTTGGGGAAGATACATCTTGTAAAAATGTTTTTAATATAATGTATTAACGATCATTTTGGACTTTCTTAAAGTATGTGTACTATGTCTACTTTGTAGCATATTAAGAAGTATAAACAGATAATAATAATTATGCATACGACTTTCTATAGTCTATTGGCAGAGAATGCCAATATTGCAGATTGGTGATCTGAAGATAAATTGGACCATTTAGAAAGTTCAGTATTCATTTTAATTACGATTTGCTGCTTAAGATAGCCAAACAATTCAACGATGTAGTGTTTATAATAAGTTATTGCCATAAAATTTATGTAATTACGTTTTCTTATTCCACCAGTGAAATTCCAATTGGTAATTTTGTTGAAAAGGATATTGAAACACCATTTGTTAATTTCTACATTTTACTTTTGATTTTAATATTTATTATTTTCTCTTATATTTTCTTCATAATTATTATTATAATTATTATACCTTTAAGCATGATGAATATATTTTACATTTATACATATCAATAGAATTTAAATATAAATTAATTCACTATGATTGGTTATGTTTTACTATATTATTTCTTATGTCTTTGAAAACTAGAAAGTATATACGAAAAAAAAAGTTTGAATTTTAAATTTAATATATTAATTTAGAAAATACATCATTAAATTCTCACAGGGTTTTCTTTATGGCTAACTTTGTTACTTTTGTAAATGTTCTGGGGCGTTGACCCCATTAAAAAGGCACATTTATTCCAACCATCCACCACGATTAATTATTTGCCAATGTCTGAACAGCGGTTAGAAAAGGAACGGAAAGACCAGCAATATTAGTCACCGTTACATTCAAGAAGTAAAGTATGTCAGGTTGGAGACCAGTTACCCTTGTAGAAACAATTGATCTTTGTGGGCTGTCTCGTACTGGATAAGTTGCCCTAAAATATGGGGAGGCATCAACAGAAATCGAAGATACCTCGCAACTGTTGACCGTGTAATTTTCTAACTTCCATTCCAAATCGACTCTCGTTTGACCCAATGTTACCTTTTGCAATGTTGGTGGAGCTATTCCTATAAAAATACGTATTTATATCCAATTAAGAAAGGTTGTTTTTCAGTTAAAAGCAAAAATACTTACTGCGACTAGGAGTTGAATATTTGACCAGCGTTATTGATCCTTCTTTGTCTACGCTGTGTACTGCTGTTACTCCAAGCGTGTATAACTGACAAGGTCGCAGAGTTGGCAGAGTAACAGAATTATCAGTAACGTATATATCTTCTGTGTCATCAAATTCTTCGTTGTAGACAAGCACGCGGAACCGCCTGGTGCAAAGTCTCCACTTTTCTTTTAAGTCACAGTGCAACACAACAGCGCCTGTTGGCTGTTGTTGTACTCTAAGGTATTCTAGACTAAGGTCAGCACCTGAAATCCGAATGTAGTGAGTCGTTCAACGTACTTTCTTCTTTCAACTCACCAGGTGGCACTGGCATCGTGAAGTAAAGCATGTGAAAAGATCCTTCAACGCCATCCGAAGACACTGGCGTAACGGAGATTCGCATGCGTTCGCACGTGGGAAGAAAATTAACGTCCATGTATATGTCCTCAGTCGTGTAACTCATTTCCTCATCATTGACGAAAACTTCGATCAAAAAGTAGCTAATGTCACATTCTTCGGTAGAACTAATGGTCCATCTCAAGATAAGATTCTCGTCTACCTTCAAATCTTGTACGGTTTTCGGATCTGCAATATGAGAGATTGTGTGTGAAGACTTTATTTAACTAACACCAGGTTCGGGTTCGCAAAAACATTACAAGTAGTTGATAAAGAGTTATATAAGTAATACTTACGGCAACCTTCTTCTTTCCCAATTATTTGGGCAAGAGCAAAGGAAGATATAAGAAAAAGAAAAGTAAATGTGTGGGCCATTATAGACTGCGTCAATTATTTGTTAATTTCATCAGCTATGAAGCTGAGATCTTTGTAAACTTTGTAAACTTTGTAAACAAATAAATATTTGTCGCTACTTTTTTCAAGATTATCTGCAAGATTAAATTGTATCAAATAGAGTGCTACTATATATCAATACGTTGTTTATCAGAAGATCCGAAACAGATAGTCATTATGAACATTTAAGGAAAACAATAAAATGTACTGTTCAACAATAATGTTCTCTTCTGATATTGCTACAACTTTAGAACGACAGAGATAGAGAATATGAGACAACTGTTTTATTTTACTAGTTATTTAAGCCATCTATAGGGTGGAATTTAGGTGGAGAAGTTCAACCTTCAAATAGTATATTTGAAAAGTATAGATAATAATATAATACCGATATTAAAAATTACCTATGTCAAAGGTGATCATGAAAACAATCAAGGAATATTTTATCTAATATAGGTTCATTACTATCCTTAATTCAGTTTACAAAGTTCTTTCCCACATGCTATGTAACCGAATATGGCTATTGGCTGAGAATATTATCGGGTCTACCAAGCAGGATTTTAAATTGAACTCCACGTCACGTGCTCGAGGCCCCCGCTACACCTTCCCATACGCAAGTTCCCATACAAAGTTATGTGCAAGTTTACAAGACCCATTTACTCAAAAGACATCTTTAGATAAGGTAACGGGTTATTCTGTATACTTTCACTTAGAGTTTATAAAGGTCATAAAAAGTTTAAGTGTCGACAATAGCATGGCTATACTAAATAGAAGTGTATGGTGAGGTTAGGTTACGTAGACCACTTCTACAGGTCTTACAAGGAGAACAGGAAGATATGTGGAGGCAACATTCATACTCCTAGAGCAGTCAGAGATATGAGTATCTATAACTAAAATTAAATGCATGCGTTATATTTAATCATATCAGTGGAAAGTTGAAGATAAGAATCTTCTCGAGGAATAGAAAAGTAGAAGATGGTCGAAAATTGTAAGATAGAGCAACAATAAATAGAAGCAATACTCCGATTACAGAAATTCACAAACGAATTAACTCAACAGATAACCACGACTTTGGGTCACGATTTTGATATGGATATTGTCCACGTTTTGATATGGAATATGTGGACATTGTCAGACACATCAAGGTAGGTCATCTGTGATGGATCTATCACGCAATAAAAAATAATCCACGATAGTGATTCAATCATAGGGATTCCTTCAATGATTACCTCATTCAGAAAAGTCTTATAACCTTTGGTAACTGACTTACTTATAAAGTTTAGCAGATTATATGCCAAGGAGTATAAAGAAGCAAAAGAAACTAGTAAACGTTCTTCTTCTAAAATCTTCTTCTAAAATCTTCTACGATTTCTACGGTTGCAAGAAACGTTTGGACATTCCAGTCCTCAGATTGGATGTAAATTCAGAGGTCTATTCTCTAGTAAATTATTGGTGGATAAAGTGGATATAGGTAAACAAATAAGTTACATAACGAAGAAATATGTTTTCCTCTCGCGAAATGGTTCTTATTGTTTAATTATAACATCGTTAATCAAACAAATATTCTCTGGAATCTATAAATTTGTACTTAAATTCAAACTTATGCTTACGTGTTATTAAATAATATAAATACTTAATAATCTGTATGTCGATATATTAAATAAAAATATACATTCATAGTAATCACCAGTATTATCTAATTATTTGCTAATGTTTGAACAGCAGTTAGGAAAGGAAGTGAATGTCCAGCAGAATTAATCACAGTGACATTCAAAAAGTAAAGTATGTCATGTTGAAGACATGTTATCCTTGTAGAAACAATTGGCCTTTGAGGACTGTCTCTTATTGGATAAGTTGCTCTAAAAGTTGGGGAGGCATCTATCACAATCGAAGTCACCTCGCAACTGTTAATTGTGTAACTCTCTAACTTCCATTCCAAGTCAATCCTTGTGTGTTGCAATGTGATTCTTTGCAATATCGGTCGATCTATTCCTAAAAGAGGCATCGATATATCTACTTCAAAATTGGATGTTCTTGAATTAAAGGAAAAACACACTTACTGCGACTAGAAGTAGAATATCTAACCGATGTTATAGATCCTTCTTGTTCTACACTATGCACTGCTCTCACTCCAAATGTATAGGTCTGACAAGGTCGAAGATCGTGCAGAATAATAGAGTTGGCAACAACGTACCTATCCTCTGCATTATCAGATTCTTCGTTGTGAATAACCACCCGAAAACTCTTAGTACAATGTCTCCACTCTTCATCTAAGTTCCATTCTAATACGACACCATTCTCTAGTTGTTGATGTACTCTAAGATATTCTAGAGAGAAGTTAGCATCTGAAATTGAAGCGAAATATCTCAATTCCCCATATAGATCTGTGAAAGCTTCCAACCTACCATCGTGAAGAAAATCATGTAAAATGGGCCCTCAACATCATTTGACGATATCGCTGTGACAGATATTCGCGTGGATGCGCATTTGGAAAGAAAACTAACGTCCATCGATGCTTCTTCGGTAGTGTATAATGTTTTTTCATCTGCAATGAAAATGTTGACTATAAAATAGCTGATGTTTCATAACTCGCTAGGTCGAATACTCCACACCAAAGTGAGATTCTCGTTTACTTTTAGCTTTGAGACGGTTTTTGGGTCTAAACGAAGGAAAATAAAGAGTTTTGTGTAGCACACAAGACTTGTTAAGTTGGGGAAAACATTATTAATAACAGATGAAAAATTGTACTTACTACAATCTTCTTCCTGACGACTTATTTGAACAATACTTGAGTAATATAATATGATAAGTAGGAGACGAAATTTTAAAATCATTGTGAAATGTGTTGATTATTCATTAAATCGTGTTAAAAATAAAATTTATACGATTCTATACCAGTTACTTTTCATTTCAAATATAATCAGATTTATCTATAATAAGATTAAATTATATAGATAGTGAATATTGTATGATTATTTAATCACAATATGGTTGTGACTTCAGATCATTGGATACTATTAGATTCATAGAATTACATTGCTGCTGATTGAAAACCACCAGTTTTTCATAAAACACTGAATTCTATACTATAATGGTTGTTTCGTAAAAGAAATATGTAATCTAGCTTTCACCTTCTTCAAGAACTATCAGTCTACAAACTGTGTGCTTTGAATATTTTTTTCGATAACCGCATGGAATTTTGAACTTATGATGTAATAATTTTTTATTCTCCTTTTATAGGAGCTAGTATTGTAGAAATATTAATCAGATCATTATATATAGCATTATAGCAATTGGCATGAACTTGATATTGGAGTATCTTAAATATTTAATCGTATAGTCTTCTGTGAAATGAAGTTTTCTTTTCAACGATTTAACATGTGCATAACCAAATATCATGTTGTCTATTAAGCACAAAATTAATTTTAAAATGTGACTGCGCCTGAAGACGTACTTATTGACTTTCTTATACCTTGTGTACTTGATATGAGATGGATGATATTTTAAGGTGGTTTTTCCGTAAACCCACTTTTCTATACAATGTCATCAAATTTCGGGTACACAAAGAATAAACTTCTCGAGGGAAATTGCTTATATACTATCTGAGTATATAGTACAGTTTCTGAACAAAAATAATGAGCACTGGACTACTGATATTCCAAATATTTTACGTTTACCCGCGCATTTATTTTTGGACCGGATGGTACAGTAGAAACTACCTTAAAGATATTTTATACCTACTTACTAATTTTTGTTCATTGCGGTGTTCCATTAAAGTGTGGTATTCGGTTGTATCTAGTAACTGTGTGAAATAACTTCCTGAAATTAATAGTTAATCTAAATGTAAAATAATGAGAAATACTTCATATATCACTCTAAATTTATTGCGCACGGTAATTTTTTATTAATATACTTCCAAAAATATTACCAAATTATGAATTCTATACTGATCGTTTTCTATTAAAGACAAAAAGTACAATTTTGATAAATGAAACTAATTAACAGATATATTACATCGTAATGGCCCACAGACACCAAAAGCGTTTAAAACTATTTATACAAAAATAAATCTACACTATCATGAAATAGTGACTAGCAATAATATACAATAATTCTACAGTATATAATAATTTATTTATAACAATTTTGTTCATAAGTAACATCAAAAATTATTAGTATAGATTATATTTGTAATCTGAATGAATAAACTTGGGAATCAGAATTATTTAATCGTTTTATATATTTGGTCTCCTGCCTAGTGTATTTTAATTCCGCATAAGTACATTAGTCTTTGCTCTAGTCAATCTAGACTAATATAGAAAACACATAGTAGTGAATTCAAATAGTATCTTACATAAAACAGTTTTAGCTGGATGATTCGCGACCACTAATCACTTGGCAACGTCTGCACAGCAGTCAAAAACGGAGCCGAGGGCCCAGCTGTGTTAATCACAGTTATATTCAAAAAGTAAATAGTGTCATCTTGAAGACTAGCGACTCTAGTGGAAATAATGGGCCTCTCCGGATTATCACGTACTGGGTAAGCCACCGTGAAATATGGAGAGGCATCCACGATGATCGAAGACACCTCACATCTGTTACTAGTATAACTCTCTAACTGCCATCTGAAGTCCACACTTGTTGCCCTTAAGACCAACGATTGTAACGATGGTGGAGCTATTCCTACAATATAACATTTGTGATATACCTATTCATTATTTTTGTTGAGTCCATTCAAAGCAACTACTTACTGCGACTAGGAGCTGAATATCTAATCAAAGATACAGGTCCTTCTTTGGTTAGACTGTGGATTGCCCTTACACCAAATGTGTATTTCGCACAAGGCACTAAACCTTGCAAAAGCGCAGAAGTAGTTTGAACGTATCCACCATCTACGTTATCGTCATCCTCGTTGTAGATAAGGACCCGGAAGCGATTCGTGCAATGCTTCCACTCTTCCTCCAACTGCCACGTTAATAAGAGAAGATCTCCTTCCTGATGTTGCACTCTAAGGTATTCTATGGAGACGTTGGCATCTAAAATAGGGCGAAACCTATTCCAGTTTTATATTTATTATCCGTATATTGAACTTACCAGGTGGTACCGGCATTTTGAGATACATTATGTGAGTTGAACCTTCAATATTATTCGAGGAGACGGGTATGACAGTGAATTGTGCATCTTCGCACGTAGGCAGAAAGCTGACGTCCATAGACATCCCCTCAACTGTGTACGCAGTAGTTACACCTCTACTTCGAACACGAACCAAGTAATAACTTATTGTGCAAGTTTCGTTGGCCTTACTAGTCCAAGACAGTACAAGATCGTCAGTTACATCCAAGGAGAAGACGGATAAAGGACCTAAAACGTAAATAAGTTGGTAGAATTTCCTTGAGCGTCAAAATGATAACAGAGTAAAATGCAGTACTTACGACAATCTTCATTTTCAGCTTGAATGAGTACTAGAATAATAAGGTAAGATATAAAAAGAAGAAAATGGAACTTATAGCTCATTGTAAAGATACAGAGCCAAATGAAATGTAATTTAATAACTTTTTGCTGAGGGAAAACGTATAAGTTTTGAGATAGATGTTTCAACCAAACAAACCATAATTGTTCACTTATATCTTTTTCAATATTACGTATAATCGAGTTTTATCTAAATAAAGATTAAATTTAAATGACTTGTAAATAAAATATTATGGTACAGCGTCACTAAACTTCTAAATATAATGCAAAGTACTTATCGAGGCTTCAGGTGTTAAGGATTAATTGAATGATAACTTAATTCGTGATGCGTTGTGAATTTTAGTAATTTACGTCTTTTCTTGTAATTTAAAACTGTTGTCTATGCAGCTTACTGTACTAGAACATTTGCTAACTTTACTTACCTGTGGGTATCACTGTGCTGACAGTGCTCATCTGCATTATATACAATTTAAAAATTAAAAAGAAATAAGAATGTCTTGTTTCAGAACAATTATATATCGACGCACCTCAACGTGTATCTTATTCATACGCAAGTAAATGTCAACAGTTACCTTCATAATACACAAAATTAAAGTTTAGACATGCCTCAAGAAAGTTATTTAAAAATGAAATTGTGGAAAGTCAAACAGTTAGTTTTTAAAATATTATTTTACTCATTGTTACACAATAGTTATTGAAATACATATTTTGTTAAACTACGTATATTTAAAAAACAAAATAAATTCTTAATAGTCACTATAATATTCAATTATACACAATTTAATAATGAAAAAAGAAAAACGATAGTAAGGCAATTTACATAAATACGTTTATATTTGAGTTTTAAATGTTAAATCGCTAAAACTATGATAAATTAATAAATCGCTAATAGTAAATATTGATTAAACTAATCAAAAATAAAATAATAGAACAACTAATGACTTAATTAAATAATCAATAAAATCAAGATATATTGTGATGTGAGATCATTTTTAGTGAATTCAATATAACTATTAAATTAATTAATTATCGTCAAATTCGCAGAAAATTGAAAAGAAAAATAAAATGAAAATAATGATTTTGTTTTCAGACATTGATCAGTTCTATTTTCTATTATGTCCATATTTCATCATCAAATAATATTGATCAATTAATTTATATATTCAAATAGTTAATCAGTAATTTGATAGACTATTAAAAATGTACAATATTATTTAACTCTCCGTCGGGCGCAGCTGATCTGTGAGACCCGGGAGTCACTTTTTTCTTTGCCCTTTCATTATGAATATTAACTCGAAATGCCTCATATCTTCCTAAATCCAAACCACTCTTCTGGATATGGTGTCGATTTTTTTTAGTGCATTCCCTGGCCTTGTAGGGGCCGTCCGGATCTGTCAGATGCATTGCGCCTGATTACATCATTATTTGCACTTTCATATTTTGTTAGATGTTAGATGTTGTTATTATTTAAATTAATAATATCTTTTGGGATCTCTACACTTACTTATTTTGGCTTTTTATGGTATTTTTAATACAAATTAGCACATTTGAGTGTTAAATTAGTGGTTTATACTAAATATCGTTACCAACAATGTGACGTTTATTTTTGTTTGGACCATGCTAAAATGATAAAGAGGATTTATAATTTTTTACATTTAAAATAGGCAGTTATTTATAACCTTTCTATTTAATTCACATCCAATATTTTTTTATATATAACTTTATGACTTTTACATTAAAAAATAGGTGATTTGTTTCCTGTATTTAAAATATTGCTCAACACTAATTTATGTGTGTATTTTGACTTTAAAACAGAAAAAACTTGTCAATAGCTGGTTCTCCTATAAAAATATTCCAAATTTATTGTTTTACAACATTCAATGAGCTCATTTACATAAATTTAATTATTGCTATTAAATACTAGAGTGAAATATTTACTATTGTATTGTATTAATTAAAATAAGGATATAATTAGGTCTACAGCTAATTAAAATCTAAATTGTGTAATATTTGATTATGAGATCTCTCAGATGCATTGCGCCCGAATGTGTTTCGATTCACACTGCGCCCGACGGAAAGTTAAAATATGTCTTGATGAGTAATATTAGGCGAAAATAGACTCAATTTTACAATTTTATTTCCTAACTACTATGTACCTAATTGTTAAGAGATTTACCAATTAAATTAGTTCAACCGAACAATAAAAAATGGTTTGGGTTACATAGCACAAAGGTCATATAACTAAATAAGGTTACAGACCTAGTTGCAAAGCAACATTCAGTTATTTGCCAAGGTCTGAACGGCGACGAGGAATGGTACTGAAGAACCAGCGGTATTAATTACTGTTACATTCATAAAGTAAATGGTGTTAGCCTCAAGACTGGTGATCCTCGTAGTGACAATAGGCCTGTTTGGATTATCACGTACCGGATAAGTCACTCTGAAATATGGAAGGGCCTCTATGTTGATCGAAGACACTTCGCAACTGTTATGTTCATAAGCTTCTAATTGCCATTTCAACTCCACATTATTTGTCCCCAACACTATGGACTGCAATGATGGTTGAGCCATTCCTAAAAAGATGGTACTAGTGAAGATAGCGTTTATCCTATCAGTGTTTTGCAACGTCAACACTACTTCAATACTTACTACGACTAGGACTTGTATATCTGATCAGTGTTATCGGTCCTTGTTCCTCAAAGCTGTAAATTGACCTCACTCCGAACGTGTATGGTTCACAAGGTAATATATGCTGTAGGAGAGTAGAATTTGTGTCAACATATATATCCACGGGTTCATCGTAATACTCGTTATAGATAAGTACCCGGAAATACCAAACACAATATTTGTATTCTTCCTCCAACTCCCACGACAACAAAAAATTATCTGCAGGCTGAGGTTGGACACTAAGGTACCTTATAGTAATATTAGCTCCTAAAATGAACATAAAACATTAAAATACCCATTATTTTCAAAAAATTAATCACCCACAAATGAAGGGTGCAGGTTGCGCACGATCACTGCCCTTTTACGCATTCAGATCAATCACAAAGGCATCTAACTTACCAGGCGGTATCGGCATGTTGCGACCATGCATGTGAATACCACCTCTAATTCCTTCTGAAGAAACTGGTATTAGAGTGAACCTTACACTCTCACAGGTAGGGAGAAAACTAACATCCATATACGTTTCCTCGAGCGTGTATAGGGTTTCCACTTCTCTGCTCCGAATATAAAGTAAGTAATAGCTTACAGTGCAATTATTTTCAGGATTGGGAGTCCAGACTAGAGTTAGGTTGTCAGTTACTTCTAAAGTTGACACGTACAAAGGTGCTAAAATGTAAATGGATGTCTCTAGTACCAGCTCAAATAATAATTAGTAAAGGTGACATTGTCAAAGAGGGAATTAATTTTAACAGGTCACTACTTAAGTAATCGCTGCAGCCTACTCAAATATGAATAATTCTTTTATAAGTTCTAGGGTCTTTACATAAGGACGCTCGATTTTTAAACGTAAATAAAACATGTTGGGTGTGAGATATCCACTCAATTTTTTTATTCGAAAGAATATTTTATGGCATTAAGTATGGAATATAACATCATTCAAATGTCCACTGCAGCTTTGCACGTATTCGGGAGGCTCATTTTTCGACGACTTTGTTGCATAAATATGGCTGCATTTGCTGTAGGGCGTTCGTTATGTTGACTTTGAGGACATGAATTGTTTGCGGTTTATTCGCATAGACCTGCGATTTAAGATAGCTCTAAAGGAAGAAGTATAAATCACACAATCTCCGTGACCAGTTTAAGTAACCGCTGAGCGATATAACCATGCCCTTAAATCGCTCGTGCAGAGAGTCCATGGTAGCATACGCTGTGTGACACGTATCGCCATTCTGTTGGAACTACATGTAGTCGGTATCCATATCATCCAGTTTAGGCCATAAGAAGTTGCTTATCATTGATCTATAGGGTTCGTCGTTGACGGTTATGGCAATGCCAGTTTCATTGTGGAAGAAGTACGGACCGATGATTCCGCCAGACCAAGATTCGCACCAAACAGTGACTTACTTGGGATGCATTTGGTGCTGGTGTATCTCGTGTAAATTGGTATCATCCCAAATCCGACAATTTTCCTTGTTCACATATTCAGTCATCCAAAAATTGGCCTCGTCGTTAGAGATGATTTTTTGGCTAAATTTGGGTCAACTTCCAACTACTCCAGAGCCCACACATCAGCGAACACACGGCGTTGTCTATGGTCGTTTACCTAAGTTCCTGGGTCAGTTGGATTTTTTACAGGAGCAGACCCAAGTCCAGATCCAAAAATCGCCAAGTTGAAGTCACAGAAAGGCCAAGTTTCTGAGCACTTATTTTGAAAATACAATTTAATAATTTTTACACGCTATTAAACGCTATAGCCTTCCATGGTCATTTGCCATACACTATTAAATAATTCACAATAAATTAGCTAGGTGTTGCTTTAACAACATGGTCGTTATAACCTAACAAATTTGAAGCGTCCCTATTGAAAGACCCTCTATTTAAAATAAATATTTATACAATATGAATTTGTCAGTTACTTGACTATTTGTTAGTGAACTATATATAAAGCGGCTGGTGTATAGGTGCTGCAGAGCTGCAGAGCTGCAGAACTGCCAAAAAAATTAGATATTTGTATATTTTCGCGACATAATATTTACTAAAATTAATTAATAAAATAATTTGGTTAGTTGATGCAGCTAATCAAATTATTGCGTTAAAGTCGCATTCTGCCCGCCGTCCTCTATTGAGTAGTAGACCAGATGAATTATCTGGATCTCTACGCGAGTACGCGAGCGCGTCGCGGTACATTGAACTGGGCCACACGAGGTAGTTCTCAGCACGGCTCGGCACACCCGTCCTCCCCCTCAACTCTCGGGACAATCCACACTTGGCGCTCCTAAATGCGTGAATTTACACGGTCAGTGAGCTGTATTTTTTCCAGCTAAGGCAACATCAGTGAATGTTTACTCCTTCCTACTCGGGCGGACGTAAATCGTACCTATTTCGTATTTCGTGTTAATTTGAGATTTTAAATACTGTTTTGTGAATTTGTGGAGTGATTTATTGTACTAATTATTAATATTTATATACTGTGATAGTGACAATGGATTTAGTTTATAATTTAGTTCATGTGAAGCGATTTTTTAAATACTCCTATGAAGAAAAAATTGATTTAAAAAACAATGGTAGGCCATTGCCCCATATTGTTATTGAGACTGCAGGTGTTAGCCGCGGAAAAGCATATAAACGTCAATTTAATAGAGACATTTATTCGAAAAACAATTGGATTTCTGGGTGCAACAAAAAAATGCGTTATTTTGTTTTCCTTGTTTACTTTTTGGCGGTGATAAAGCATGGACGGAGGTAGGAGTGACAGATTTGGTGCACTTAACTGAAAAAATAAAAAAGCACGACAACTCCAAAAGCCATCTACATAATACAATGGAATTAGCTTTATTAGGAACAACTAATATTAGAGCGCAGCTAGATTCAGCTTATTGGATAAATGTGCAAAACATAATGATAATGTGACAAAAAAGAGATACGTTTTGTCAAAAATTATAAACTGCATAAAGTTTTGTGGCGCCTTTGAACTGGCGCTGCGAGGACATAACGAAGATGAAACCTCTCAAAACCCGGGAATATTTCGTGGTTTGATAAATTTTTCTGCTGAGCTTGATGTAACTTTAAGCGAGCATTTACAAAATGATTCAGTATTTAAAGGAACCTCTAAAGAAATACAAAATGATCTTTTAGACTGTATATTAAAAGTATCTCATGAATAAATAATTAAAGAAATTAACAAACCTTCATTTTTGGCAGTTATGGCAGACGAAACAACTAATGTATCTGCAAAAACTCAGTGGTAGTTTTAAGATATATTCTCGATGGTGAACCGATTAAACGTTTTTGGATATACCTGAAACCTACAAAATGTGACGCTGAAACTCTTTCGGAAAATATTTTAAGTGTTATAGACCCTCTAGTAGAAAATTCACCTTACAAGACTTTTCTCTTAACCAAAGAATATGACGGCAAACATGAATGTTCTTCAAAAAGGTATTAAATTTCAAAAATTTCTCTTGTGAAAGTCTATATTTGTGTATAAACGGATTTTACATAAAAATTTTGAAGTATCAGGAAAGTGCATGACCTTGAAAATTTTCAAAATTTTCGCCTGCGACGCAATTTTTTACGGCCCCTACGGCGCCAATAGTTTGGATACGTTTGAAATTTGCACGCGGGCGGCCAATACCCTAGGATCGGCCCTGTGCAGAACGCCCGTTTCATTTCATCACGAGCCTCCACTGACTATATATAATGTGCATTAAATTATAAATTAAATTTGTATACATACGTATATAATAAAATACTTGAAATGTGTTTTATACTTACTACAATTTTCTTCTTGGGCCGTTATTTGAACAACGAAGCAATATATAACATGCACACAAAACATCTTGATCGTGTAAGACATTATGAAAAATCTTAAGTATTTACTTTATGAGGCTTGCCACACATGAGTCTAATAGTAGACTTGTTGAACTAATAGAAGTCTATGTTATTTAGTTATTTTTGTTATTCTGCATTTCGTGTATAATCAGCTATATCTACATCGAGATTCAATTTACATATTTATCTTTTGAATGAAATAATCACTTCAACATTAAACACTCATATGAAAGTGATACATTCGTCGAGTATATTATTGAAGATTATTAAATGAAGGGTTTCAAATTGTAATGTTATGGTTCCTTTCGAGCCTTGCCGCGCTTAGTCAACTTGTTTTGACGTTTAGCTGATCATGCTGTCAACTTCTTCAGGTTGCCGAAATAACTGTTGTTGTCATTTTTTGCTCCTCGTTATATACCTAGGTTCTGCTTCACTTGGTTGATCAACAGTTGATCGATCAACAGTAGTCGAGTCATTGGGCCGAATTCATAAAGAAAAGG
Organism: Rosalia funebris; assembly: GCA_037954035.1. Lineage (NCBI taxonomy): Eukaryota > Metazoa > Arthropoda > Insecta > Coleoptera > Cerambycidae > Rosalia > Rosalia funebris. The sequence continues at coordinate 43,716,416 of JAZFAV010000015.1, forward strand.
ATATGCTTATAATTGCAAAATATGAAGGAAATCCTTCTGCTTGTATTCATAATAATTTCAAGCAGAATCTTATACTTATTGAGTACAAGCATATCCTTATACTCATATAAAAGTAAATGAGTACACATAATCTTGACCTTTTACTTTAAATAAAATCAGAGTTGGATCAGTAGCAGACTCAGCTCTGTAGTGACAGGTTGTTTTGTCCGATTTTCAGCGTGATGACAGATGTTGTGGATGTGAGGGTCATTAAACATTACAAGCTCCACTTACCTACACTTGTTCGTGAATTTAAAGAATTATACCGTTTTAAAGAGAGAAATTTAGAGTGGCTTGGGGGCCGATTCTTAGGTACAAATGAAGAAATTCGGGGAGGTGCGTTGTCATCTATACAGAATGAAGATATGTACCCTGGCTATCAAAAGGTATTGGTCAAGAACTTGGTGTTAGTCAAGCTACAGTATCTCGGACTGTGAATGCAGTAGTTGACAGTATAATTGTTAAACACAAACAATTGTTTCGCCAACACAGTAGCTTCCTCAGATGTTGAGTACATAGACTCAGTCTACATAGAGTCTATGTACTCAACATCTGAGGAAGCCATTGTGTTGGCGAAACAATTGTTATGTTTAAAAAATAAAAAGTGAGAATCTAACCAGCAAAGGTTTTAATTTTGTATAAATATGGATTTTCATCAAGTGATGGCTCAATCAATTCAGAGCATAATTACGCATTCAAATGAATGGAGAAACTTTCCAACTACCAACAATAAAATAACTGAAGCAAAATAATTAAGGCAAAGCAAGTATAAGTTCGCGACAGCTATTAATGTTGTTGATTGTACTCAGATAGGGACAAGCTGAAACCAAAATTGCATGGAAATGAATACATCAATCGAAAATATAAGCCTACTCTGAATGCTCAAGCCACTTGTGATGCCAATTAAATACTCACTAGCGTCGCGTCGGCGTTAGTTGGCCTGGATATGTGCACGATTCGAGGATATGGAAAAATTCAGAAGTGGGATTACAATTAAGAAATAGAAGCAATGTTGTCCTACTTAGTGATGACGGATATGGGATAAAGCCACTCCCCTTGATTCTATTTAGAAAGCCTACTCCTTGTGTTGAGTTAAATTATAACAAGATTTTGAAAATAGAGAGAGTAATAATTGAACGATGTTTTGGCCAACTGAAACGCGGGTTTCCTATCTTACAGTGCGTTTGTCGCGTGAAATTGGAAAACGTACCAAAAATAATAGTTCCTGTGTTATACTCCATAACGTTGCAAAAACTTTAGATGATCCTGATTTCAGACTAAGAGGCACCACAAGAAGATGAAGAAAACCATGACAGTAATGATAATGAACTACCTCTTCGCCATCAAGGACAATAAATCAGAAGAAACTTTGAGTATCATAATAAAACAATTTTAATACTAATTAAGTTTACAAGTGATGCATTTTTCATGTCTGGTTAAACCAATAACATAAGGAAGTCTAAGTGAAGAAAGCAGGCACATCACGTCAGAATGTGTTAGAAGTTAAAGCACATTCTAACATGTCGCTCAGGGCTCAGACGAGTCAACCTTTTACTTGTGCTTGAAGCACAACCTCGCAAGTATAAGGTAATCATTATGAATACGGAAGGAAGGAAATTCTTATACTTCTACCTTTTACTTTAAATCATAACCTTATAATTCTACCTTATGCTTGGAATCCTTCGTTTTTATGAATACGGCCCATTGCGCTGCTTACCGACCGGGCCTGAGTGTCCACCATGCTCACTGACCATTTTTGACTAACTCTTGTGCCTATTGACCATACTTGATTGCTCGTATCCGCGGTAAAGCCAATCTCTGAGTACTGCTCAGTCTGTATCCATCCTCTCTATTGATATTATTTCTTATTTTCATTAGTGAAAACATTAATCGATGGTTAGTTAAAAAATCAAGAGACACACAAACGGCCATGAATAACTAAATAAGAAAATAAAGATCAAGAATAATCAACATGTCGTGTATATCTATATGTTTCGCAAATAACAGATAGATTAAACATAGTATTATATAAGAAAAATATAGATGTACATTTCCGAATAGTTACAATCATACAGCAGACACTTATTTCTAACATGGATTCCGTTTCACGATTACTAGCAAAATATGATTATCAACTGGAATGTTAATGAGCAAATAACTATATTGGTCGAACAGGCAAGATCATCCAGTGTAGACTTATGTAATATAAAATACATACAAGATTATATCACAGTTAAAAGACAGAAGCTCTCATATGTCACGAATATAGAAGTTCTTATTATTATTCACGTATTAAATAAATAGTAGAAGGTGAAGAAAAATTTCATGAGAAGAAAGTGTTTTGATGTGAGAATGAATTTTTCGAGGACATTTTTTAACACTGAATGGTATTCAAGCACATTTTAATGCATTTGATCGGAAGGGTAAGATCATTAGTTTGAAATTGTTTTTAAAGCACAATATTATTAAATTAAGGAATAATATGCTTAGATTTTACCTTCTTCAACACAATGCACTAGCAATAAAAGAAAAATAGTCATTAGTAGTCCATGGATTAACTTTCACGAAATTCAACTTTTTTTGTTTTTCTGATTTGTTTAACAGTTATGTCATTAGTTTTAAAATGGTCTTAAGATCATCATATTATAAGAAGTGTTGAGGCCACTTTAGGTCAAAGCGGATTGTTTTTGAATTTGAATTTGTCGCGCCACACAGTTGGCAATGCATAGTTGGCAATTCCGTAATGTTCCCCTATTTTTCCTAGTTCCTATAATTTTGAATTTTCCTTTCGAGAACGCACGTGTTACCTGTAATCAAAATCCATCGTAGTGAAATCCCAAACTAAACAATCTTTTACAAGTGACTATACGACCAACATACATTCTTAAAATTAGTGCCACAGATATTCTTCACGGGGCCCCCATCGATGAGAATAAATCAAGAACTAGAAATCGACAGCCACCAGCCATTTGGAGTTTAGTGTCTTTGGTACTAAATACTGGTAAATAAATTACTACCAATTTACTACTCCATACATATATCTTGCCAATTGTACAAAATCTAAGGTCCTTCGTTCCAAATTTCGTGTTTACTGTACCTCAGTTTTTCACCGCAAATTATTGTATCTTTTCGTAAGGCCTACAGCCGACCATTCATTGTATTTACCCTTCAGATTTATACAAGGAGAACAACTATAATGGATTAATGTGTTTCTTTGAATTGTGGATTAGGTGTCAACCATCTTCAATGCTATCTACATGCCAGGAGGGACATTGAAGGAAACTGCAACTGCAACGCTTGCTCTCATTCATGAAGTGAATAGATGAATATATTTAACATACTCTTTTATATTACGCATGCCAAATGATGATGTGTATTTGAAAATCACCTCATTTCGAAGTTAGTGCCGGATAGTAACAAGTAAGGATATTAATTCAATTTGTGTCCTTAGCTTTCCTTAATCAAATTAAAAAATATAAAATACAGTTTTTCAGCCTGCAGTGCTGCTGGGTGGATCGAGTAGCCCAGTAGTACTGTTGCCGGAAGAGAGAGGAGGGTTAGAGGGCCAGCTTAGCTGCTTACTCTCTGTAAAAAAAAAAACAGATAAACAGCTCATAGTACCGATGATATTCATCGAAGAGGAACAGGTCATAGAGCTACTTAGAAGAAGATAGAATGAAGAAGAAGAAAATACAGTTTTTAGTTCTTAATTAGTTTGAAAATTACGATGCGGCAGGGTTGTCGTTAATAACAACAACCCTTAGAAAATTTTCACAGAACTTAGTGACTAATATATTTATATATACGTTGCTGTTAAGTATTCTAATAGGTATTAACTGTTATAATAGTTAAGACATACATGAGAAAATATTTCCAGCGACAAAATGCGTCAAAACTTTCAAAAATTACAATTACTGGCCAGACAAATTTAAGAGGCAAATTTAAGGAGCAAACAACTGCATTTGTAAAATGCTTTAATCTACAGATGCAAAGTAAATACATCATTTCATTCAAATAATGTTATAGATGCCGGCTCGATCAAAAGCATCTACAATAGTCATTTGTTTTTCCAAATAATTACGAGAGATTTTTAGAAGAATTAGTCACTAAGTTCAGTTGTTTGCCAAGGTCTGAACGGCAATAAGGAACGGCACTGAAGGTCCAGCTGTATTAACTACTGTGACGCTCATAAAGTAAAAGATGTCAGCCTCGAGACTGGTGATCCTCGTAGTGACAATAGACCTGTCTGGACCATCGCGTACTGGATAAGTCACCTTGAAATATGGAATGGCCTCTATGATGATCGAAGACACTTCACATCTGTTATGTGTATACGTTTCTAATTGCCACTGCAACTCTACATTAGTTGTTCCCGTAACTATGGACTGTAATGCTGGTTGAGCCATTCCTAAAAAGATGGTACTAGTGAAGGCAGCGTTTCTCTAATTAGTGTTTTGCAATGTCAGAATTACTTACTACGTCTAGGACTTGTATACTTTATCAGAGATATCGGTCCTTGCTCATCAAAACTGTAAATTGCCCTCACACCGAACGTGTATGGTTCGCAAGGCAATATATGCTGGAGGAGAGTAGAATTTGTTTCAACATAGATATCCTCGGCGTCATCGTAATACTCGTTATAAATGAGTACCCGGAAACGCCAGGCACAATATTTGTATTCCTCCTCCAACTCCCACGACAACAGAAAATTATCTCCAGTCTGCGGCTGTACACTGATTGATCCTATACTAACATTAGCTCCTAAAACAAACGTTAAAATAAAATATCAATTATTTTAACCCTTATAATACCATGGGGTCACTAGAGACCCCACGCGCTCTTTGATACTGTATATCTTTGAAACCGTTTTTGCTAAAATTCTACAAAAAATTACTTTGCACAAAACAACGTGTTTTATATTTTGGTAAAGTGTGATTCGTACACCCTTTTTCGTTTCTTGAAAAATTAAATAACTTACACGTAATATCACTGCTACACACGCTACATAAGGAATTTTACAACTGTTTACGTTCATAAAAGTTTCTGGAATAACAAGGACTTCGGTCATTTGCTACCTACTGGGTTTATGAGAAGTATCAATTATCGACATTTTCGTGCCTATTACTTTACCTGCTCGTATTATTGCAAATTCAGAAACAGGCATTTATTCATTGAGAAAAATGGCTGAAACAAGTTCGGTTCGCGTAAGTGGTAAAGATCGGGAAGAAACGTTGCTAAAGTGGCTTGAAGAATATGACAGTGATGATGAGTCTTTCGAGAATACTATTGACAAGTCAGATGATGATGGTGAAAAAGATGTTACTGAAGTGCAGTCGGAATATGACTCCGAAAACGTTTCCGACGCAGAGCCTGACATCGCTGAAAACGACAATCAGCAAAGCAGCTATTACGTGTAAGTAGCTAATTTGTATTTTACAAAGCAAACGTAGAACACTTATTTTTACCGCAGGTCAAAGAATAAACTTGAGAAGTGGTATATAGAGCCACAGAAACAAACAACTGGACGACAACCACGACGAAATGTTATGCTTCAAGGGGGAGGGCCTACTAGATATGCAAACCGAAACATAGATACAATCTGCAGTCGTTTTCGTCTCTTTTTTAGAGATAATATTATAAACTACGTTGTTCAGTGGACCAATGCAGAAGGCAGGCTCAAACATGGAAACTTGTGGACAGATATTACTGCTAAGGAGTTTCTACGCTTTATTGGTCTACTAATACTTTTAGGAGTTTATAAATCTCATAACGAAGGGATTACAAATTTGTGGAATGTTGAAGATGGACGTCCTATATTCAACAAAACTATCAGTAGAAATAGGTTTATCAAAATTTCTCAATGTTTCGTTTTGATAATGCTGTCGCCAGCAGAAAAAATCTGAATCCAACTAAATTAGCACCGATTCGGGCGCTTTTTGAATTATGGCTACCTACACTCCAAGATGCATATATCCCTATAAAAACATAACGGTTGACGAACAGCTGCTAACGTCTCGAGGTAGGTGTCCCTTTAAACAATACATACCATCTAAGCCAGAACAATATGGCATAAAGATTTGGATAGCCTGCGATAGTTAAACTTCCTACATTTACAATTGCCAGATATACGCTGGTAAAACAGGTGATCAGCGTGAACGCAATCAAGGCAAGCGAGTTGTTTTAGAAATGACAATGGGAATAGAAAAATCAGAGAGAAATGTGACTACCGATAATTTTTTTACAAGTCTCGAACTCGCAAGAGAGCTAGAAGAAAAAAATCAAACATTGCTTGGTACGTTACGAAAAAATAAACCAGAGCTTCCTAAGGAAATAGTAGATTCGCATAGAAGAGAACGCTATTCAACTAAGTTTGGCTATCAAGACAATGCGATTATAGTATCTTACTGCCCGAAAAAAGGAAAAACTGTTACGTTACTCTCAACTGTACACGAAACAGGTGAAGTTTCTGAAGATGACAAGAAGAAACTACTGATAATAATCGACTATAACAGAACTAAATCCGGTGTAGATACCATGTACAAGCTTGTTTGAACGTACACCGTAAAGAGACAGACAAGAAGATGGCCTGTTGCAATCTTTTACAATATTATAGACATCAGTGCGGTTAATGCCTACATAATATGGTGTCACCTGAATAAAGACTGGCAAACAAAAAAATGCTACAAACGGCGACAGTTCCTCCTGCAATTGGGAAAGGAACTAGTGGCTACTAAAACAGAGATAGAAAAGCCATTACATTTACAGAGACAATTACAAGAGTTACAAAAGCTAAAACGTGGTAGATGTTGGGAGTATTCACGAAACTTAGATAGAAAGCATTTAAATCGATGCAGCCATTGCAGTCGTTTCTTGTACAACGATCACCAGACAATCACTTGTTCAGCATGTAAAGCATAAGTAAAATATTCATATTTTTTATCGATATTATTATTTAAAATAAATTACATATAAATATTTTTGAGTATACTATATTACCATAAGTTGTTTAAACAATGTATACTAAGTTTAGAATAAAGGTTTTACATTATTTATACATTTATTAATCATAATTTTATATAGAAACAGGTTTGGGGTCATGGTATTACATGTCCTAAAAAAGTTACGGTATTATAAGGGTTAATAGAGGTGGTGGCCTATAGATGAAAAATACAGATTACGCACGACTACAGTGGAGAGAGATCAGTCACAAAAGCGACAGAAATCAATTGAAGGGTGTACGGGAAAAACAATCTAAGTCACACCGGCACATAAATTGAGCTGAATTGCTGTTGTGTAGTTTTAAACATGCTTTTTCTCGTAGACTAGTTCAAATATTCGTAAATACAATCTAAGTCATATTAAATATATGGAAATGAAAGTGTGGTTAATGAAAGAGCGATCTAAGTCCATGCCGTTGTATGAAACACCGATCCAAGTCCCACTACCAAATAAAATCTTTGATTGTCAGTCTCGTGATCATGTTTATTATCAATGCTTTTCCACTGTGCAGAATATCAGATTAGCCAGTACAGGTCTATAGTTCTTGTGCATTAGTTCCAATTCTGTGTGTTGAAATAATGAGTTCAAGTACAAGTAGTGATGCCGATGATGACAAACCACTGAATATTTATTTAACCCGTAAAAGAAAATCTTATGACCGTGTTCGGGATGTTGCAAAGAAAATACGAAATCAAGTCTATGAAACTGGTGAGTCTTGTGAATGTAAGAGGTTCAAATATTTTCAAATTATAACGGAGACACAGAGGTGTAATGTCATAAATGAGTTAAATTCACTGGGAGACAGAAATGAACAGAATAATCATCTATGTGGCCTTATATATTCATAATATAAAACGTAGATGTCCCAGATATGAAGAAAATATAGCTAATTAACGAGACAATGCTTCCACTTTTAAAATTAGAGTTATGAAAAATAATGGCTCAATGTAAGAAATCGATGTTTGTCAGAAAGCATTCATTAGTTTACATGGAATTACAAACAGACAAAGTTATTTGATGGAAACCGAAAGTTCCTGTTATGACAAAAGGGACACACATCAAAATCGACCCCATAAGATAAAGGATGATACTCTAAGACAAATACATTAGCATTTCAAAAGTTTCAAGAGTAGAAATTCTTACTACAGCCTGAAGAATACTAGACGACTATACTTACCAGAAACATTAAATTTAAAAAGTGCATAAACTGTACCTTGAAAAAAGATATCCCCCCATGAGCTATGAAACTTATCGGAACATTTTCCTTAAAGATTTCAACATTGGCTTTGACTATCCCAGGTCTGACACCTGCAGTGCCTGCGATGCAGCAAATGTTAGAATTACGTCGGTAGAGTCTAAGATTAGTCAATAAAATCTATCTGATAAAGATGCAGAAGTCGAATTGAAGAGAAAAGTTCAAAAACTTGGAGCAAAAGACAAACTCCATAATCTGAGAGCCCAAGCATTCTATAACAGAAAACATCTGGAGAAGAAACGCGGTAGAAAATATACGAATTTGGAAGATGCCACAATGGATTTTTCCAAAAACTTGCCGACACCTAATATCACTTATCAACCATGTTTATTATATGTAAGGCAACTTACTTTCATTAGCTTTAATATCCATGTCTTATCTACAAACCAATCGGTGTTTTATACATATCCACAGACGGTAGCAAAGAAGGGGACTGATGAGGTGATGTCTTTCTTCTACCATTTTTGCTGCGAAATTCTGAATCCAGAAGTGAAACATCTACATACGTTTTGTGATTCCTGTGTGGGTCAAAATAAAAATTTTACTCTTGTTAGATATTTTCATTACATGGTCCATACCAAAAAAAGATTTGATTCAGCTCATGTGATATTCTCTATAAGAGGGCATTCATATGTTGAATGTGATAAAAATTTTGCACTAAAATCTACAGTGGAAGTTCATGATCAGTGGGTCGTATTTTGTGCAGCAAGGTCAAAACCTATGTCATTTGTGTATACGATTGTAAGCAGGACTTTTTTTGTGCTTGGACAAATTTTCTACGATCATACTACCGGAAAACTTGTCCATTTGCTACTAGACCAGTTAGGGAATTGCAATTTACTAAAGAACATCCACGTGCTGCGGCAGTTAGAGGCACTGTAGCACTTTACTCGAACCTGATACCCCTGCCGAGAAAAAATACGACCAACTGCAAAACGTAAAACAGTTCGTCTCAGAGGAATTCTAGCCCATTTATCAGGAACTACCCTTTGTCGATAGCAACCGAAGCGACTACGAAATCAACGTAAGTTATTATTGTTTTTGATTTTGCCTACTAAGATAATACTAGTAGCTGTTTTTTTTGCAGGAGCTCTGAATAAATAAGGACAGTTCATTCTTCCATGCATTTAGTTACATCAAATATTTTTTTGTTTTTTTTTTTGTCAACACAAGGTGAAAACTGGTTTATTTTTTATGTAATTCTAATGTCAAAATCTGAAATAAAAACGTGTGCTAAATTGTATTTTTCTATGTTTTTAAATTTACGACTAGTAACGTTTTGAACATTGAACTTCGTTTATCTCCGTTTGTTTCAAATGTGACTTAAATCGTTTTTCCCCTGTACTCTTCAATTGTAAAAAGAGATCAGTAGCAAGAAACTTACCAGGCGGTACTGGCATGTCGAGACCGAGCTTGTGAGGGCCACCTTCTATTCCATCTGAAGAAACTGGTATTATAGTAAATATCGCACTCTCACATGTAGGGAGGAAGTTAACATCCATAAACGTTTCTTCAACAGTGTATTGGGTTTCTACGTCTCTGCTCTGAATGTAAACTAAGTAATGGCTTATAGTGCAATTTTCGTTAGGATTGGGAGTCCAAGAAAGTGTTAGATTGTCAGTAACATCTAAGGTGAATACGTATAAAGGTTCTGAAATACAAATGGATTTAGAACATTAGCCCAAATAATGTTTAAATTAGTAAAATTGATGATTTGAAATAGAGTATGAACTTTAACACGTTAATAGTCACATTTTACGACGCTTCTGATTTAATTATTGTTTAAGCTTCTTAAATTTGTACTTAAAAGCTCATTCTCTTATTTTATCAATAGCTTCAAGGTGAAACACTATAATCCATAAGTAAGAAATACATACGGGATTTATATAATTTGGTTTTTCAGTAAAATTCTGAATTACACCAATTTTTAATTCTGAAATGGTATTATTTGGGGCAATTTCTTCGCCTTTCACATTAACCCCCTTGCAGTAATACTTTCTACCGTGACTTAGTGACCTTTCTGTGACCATTATTTAGAGGAAATAATAGAGCTCTCGTTCGAATTTACTATTTTATACAATCCGATGTTATTTAGTCTATTGAATGAAATAAATCTATAATTTTAAAGAGTCTTGTAAAATAATACAGGATTGCAAATATTGATATTTTGAAAGTTATTTGGGTTTTATAACTGATTATAAGTGAGTTATTTACGCTGAATTTATATCTACCTTCGGTTTTCGCTCCTCACGTAATGTATTTGATCAACTGAATAATCAGAATAAATTAAAAACTAAAGGAAAAATTACATTTTAATAAGCATTATATTTAATAAACATTAACAAACAGTAAAAATGAGCATGCAGAAAATGACTTTCTTAGCTTATATTACAACCAAGTTGCTTAATCTTATCCAGCATTTTGTTCACAATTTCTTCATACTGCGGATGTTTACAATTTCATAAAACATTTTCTGTTATATTTTTAAAAAATCAAAATTGTTTTTCAATTTCTGTCATTATTTCTTCAAACTGTTGGTCCTGCATTAATTTTCTTATATGTGGTCCTACGAAAATGCTTTCCTTTAATTTTGTTTCAGAGAGAACTGAAAATTTGCCACATAAGTACTTAAAACAATTTCCATTTTCATCTATAGCCTTTACATACTGCTTCATTAATCCTAATTTAATATGAAGTGGCTGCAAAAGAATGTTTTGCGGATCAACTAAATTGCACAAATAACGTTTCATGAAGCAGGTATTAAGTTTATAACAAAATATATTTAGTGTATCTTTACAACTTCTAGGTATAGTTAAAACAAAATAAAAACACACGACGCGATGTCACGAGTAAACGTACACATTAAAAACGTACTACAACGACTATGTAAATACCCGAGTAGTAAAAATCCCGAATATTCCCATGGACCAACTCTGTTTCGGTAAATCCCCCACACTTGTGTGTCCGTTTCAAACCGATTAAATACAAGGGCGCCGCAAAGATTGAGGCAAAATTTAATTTCATAGAATCTCGGTTTTAAAAACTACAAATTATTGTAGAATGTTGCATCGAAGCAAAGATGACTCTTCTATTCTGCAGAGGAGTCTGGCTAAAATGCACACAGGGATAGCACTCATCCAAGAACCTTGGGTGGTGCAGGGATCTATAAAGGGACTGGGAAATTTTCTCTGTTATAGGAGTAGTAATACTAACAGACCCAGAGCCAGTATCGTAGTAAAGAACATTAGCGCCACACCCCTGTGGAAATGGTCCACAGGGGACCTAATGGCGGTAACTACGATTCTTGAAAATGTAGGTAGGGTGGTCATAGCGTCAGCCTATCTACCATATGACAGCAGGGACAATCCGACACCAGAGGTGAAGAAACTTGTGGACTTCTGTCAAAAAGCCGATCTGCCTTTGCTGATGGGATGTGATGCGAACTCACACCATATGGTCTGGGGTAGCACGAATACCAATAGCAGAGGTATGGAGCTCATGGAATATCTGGTAAGTACAGAGCTAGATATTTTAAATGTGGGAAACACACCCACTTTTCATAACGCTATAAAGGAGGAGTAATTGACATTACCTTGGGCTCCAGACATCTGGCGGGATACTTGCGGAACTGGAGAGTCTCGGATGAACCCACACTCTCGGATCACACTGCCATTAAGTTTGATTTGGGAGTGGGGGAGCATGAGGAGACGAAATGGGTCCGTAACCCCAGATTCACAAACTGGGAACAGTTTAAATTGGATCTTCTAGTAACAGTTCGGGGAATCCCCTCCAGAATTAGTGAGAGGGAAGTACTGGAGGCGGCAGCTTCCCGACTGAGTAGAGGATTGATAGAAGCCTATGAAGGGAACTGTACAACTAAACGAGCTAGTAAGTAAGATGGTGGAACAATAAGCTGGAAAACCTTAGATGTAAGGACCTTCTCAAGGGAGCCAGAAAATGTAACAGCCATACAACCTGGGAGGACTATAGGACTGCCAGGGATCAGTATAGGGCTGAGGTTAGGGAAGCCCAAAGAAGTAGTTGGGTTTCTTTCTGTAATGAGATAAATAAGGGAGCTGAGGCAGCACGGCTGAACAGGATCCTAGCCCGCAGCCCGGAAGCGATACTGGGATCGCTCAAGCTCCCTAATGGTACATTCTTGGAATCGGATGAGGAAACCTTAGACCATCTCATCAAAGCACATTTTCCGGGCTTTTATAGACCGGAGAGGGGAGACATTTCCGTCCCGCTAGTAGGGGCACATAGGACCTGGGCGGTAAACTGGGCGAGAGGGGGACGACAGGCAACTTGTGAAGGAGATAGTCACACCGGCTAAGATGAGGTGGGCCTTGAGGTCGTTTGATCCATATAAGTCGCCGGGACCGGACGGCATTTATCCGGTACTTCTGCAGGAAGCAGAAGAGATAATCCTCAGTCCACTCATAAGGATCACCAGGGCCAGCTTGGCACTGAAGATGGTCCCGAAAATGTGGCTAGGCACAAGGGTTGTTTTTATACCTAAACCGGGCAAAGTCGGATACACGTCCTCTAAGGACTTTCGGCCGATTAGCCTTACTTCATTTTTACTAAAGACGGCCGAACGATTAGTTGACAGGTACCTTCGGGATACTGTCCTAATAGAGAGGCCGCTTCAAGGGATGCCAGCATGCTTATCAAGCTGGTAAATCAACAAAAACAGCTCTGTACAAGGTTGTGTCATCGATACGGTCACAACTGGACTCCGGAAGATACGTTGTCGGCACCTTCCTTGATATTGAAGGAGCCTTCAACTTTACATCTAGGGAGGTGATTAGCGGAGCACTAGGCAGATGCTACACCCCCAGAATAATCGCTGAATGGATAGACCATATGTTGGGAAACAGACAGCTTATTGCCAATAAAGACAAGACTACCATCGAGGGCCGGGTCGACTCGGGCTGTCCACAGGGAGGGGTATTGTCCCCCCTTCTATGGTGCCTAGTAGTAGATGAGCTGCTTGAAAGGTTAAAGGATTACCAAGTAATTGGCTATGCCGAATGACTAATAATAACGAAGGGCCCTTTCCTCGAGCCGATTCTCGATATAATGCAGAGATTTAAACAAGGTTGGGAATTGGTGCACGGAGAGGGGACTCTCGGTCAATCCCTCTAAAACTGAAGTGATGGTGTTCACCAAGAAAGTGGAACAAAACATGTCCACTGGAACTTGGTGGCCAAGAACTAAGCTATAATAGCGAAGTGAAATACTTAGGAGTAATCCTGGACGGGAAACTGTCATGGGGAAAACATCTAAGCCACATATGTTCCAAGATCACAGCAACACTTTGGCAACTGAGAAGAGCCATTGATAATAGCTGGGGCTTGAAACCGGAAACCATGAAATGGATGTATGAGGCAATTCTCAAACCCAGACTGACGTATGCAGCACTGGTCTGGTGGCAGAGAGCCTGTTTGAAGTCGGAAGCCAACCGACTTAACAAGTTAACAGGATTGATTCTGAGAAGTATAACCGGAGCCCCAAGATCAACACCGATCGAGGCGATGGGGATACTGACGGGGATACCACCTCTTGATGTCATCCTGAAAGCGGAAGCCGCAAAGGCAATGCACAGTGTGGGAAACATAAATAGGAAGGTAAGGGACCTGAATAGACTCTCAAGAGAGCTAGCTGAGGAGGGACTCCTATGGATGCCCTCTGACAGTACGGGTGTCCACTTCCTGCTTGACAAGAAATATAAGATCACCCTCACCAGTAAGACCGACTGGATGGAGCTGGATTACCGCTCAATGGAGACATCTGATACACGAATGGAGCCAAGAGTGGGAACAGAGCGGGTGCGGGGGTGTATAGGCGACGCGACGGGATAGGTAAAACCTTCCCCTTGGGCAAATACACTACCGCACTCTAGGTCGAGCTAGTTGGAATTACATGCGGTGTTCTGGGGGCCGACAAAATCGGACCCAGGAGAAGGTATGTATCTGCTCGGATAGCAGGGCGGCGTTGGTAGCCCTGAATTCAGCAACGACAAAGTCGAAGCTGGTCTATAATTGCTATGAAGCATTGAACCACTTGACAGGGAAGGGACCGGTGGAACTCTTATAATATACCTGGGCATAATGGCATTAAGGGAAATCTAATTGCAGATGATCTTGCCAGACTACGGAGCAGGGAAAACCTCTATGGACCAAAACCTGCAGTGGGAATAAGTTGGAATTTGATCAGAGACCGCATCAATGACTGGGCAAGAGACCAGCATAGAGAAAGATGGAGAGGAGTAACGGGTTGTCGAATAACCAAACTCTTCATCGAATACTCAGAGATTGAGAAATGGGCCCAAGAATTCATTAAATTGAACAGGCACAAAGCCAGAACCCTGGTGGGAATCATAACAGGCCACCATAGTAGCCTGAATGCATATAAGCACAAGCTGTGGCTGACTGATAGCCCGGCCTGCAGATACTGTAAAGAAGACGAGGAAACCTCGATTCATCTTCTTTACACCTGCCCCGCACTGGAGGAGAAGAGATATCTTACATTAGGGACCCCTGTTATCCTAGAGGAGGCGAGGCTTAAGGCGGGCGACGTGCCTACATTGCTCCTTTTATGGGATAGCATTTTTGGATAATGACCCGGATAAGAGGGGATCGCCAAGGGATTACCCATGCGATCAGTGGCTGATGAGGCCCAAATCTATATAATATAATAATAATAATAATAATTATAGAATGTATATTTAGGTGCGTGATGGAAACAAAAAAAAACAGGGTTTCTGTAGTTCATGCATGGCATGTAAGTAAGCCAAAAAATAAAAAGTTCAATTACAAAAACTTTGGTGGCCTGTGTAATCAAACGTTGCCAAATCTAGAGAGTTGGTTGGCGACAGTATTACACTTCACCTAAAGACCCACCTATTAGGGCAGGCCCACCTTGATTGATGCTTGAATTGATGAATATAATTCGCGTTACCATCATAAGAAAAAGGTTTTGGCTCTGGAACTATGAAATTGTGCAAATAACACCCGTCAATAAATTCCAAATCCAAATAAGCATTCGTCAGTTACTGTGCCATCTGTAACAATATGGATTCCACAACTCTTATAATTATTTTCTTAATTATGTTCACATTTATCAATAGAATGGATGTACATATTTTCTAGTCTATTTTAACAAAAGTGATATACTTGACCTAAACCACCCACAGAACGAAGGGGCGGAAGAAGACGGCAGGGTTCTGTAATTTAGTCGTTCTTTTCTTTACAAATACATGTTGCAAAAGCGACGCATTTAAAATCGGGGGTCAGAGTTTGTAGAATTCCACTTATAAGGGTTGATGATGGAGGCCATATGGGGCAAGCTTATATAAGAAATACTAGTTTCGATGGTCACAATCTATCAGTAGCCACGACTATAAACGGGAAAGTCACCGACGGGCAGGGGTAAGCTCAACTCTGGTTGGTCAGAAGGAATATGTAACAACCCCAAGGCGCTTACGTTCTGCCCGTAAGGGACATTTTTGCTAACAAAAATAGGTAACTTTCGCCCACTACAGAAAAGGTACCGACATTATAAATTTCCGAACAGCCAAATTAAAAGACATTTTTTGTCTTCTGCTCGACTGCGATTAACTACTGATTACGACTCAGCGTTACTCTGATTAATTTTCCCAACCTAGAGCATTATTTATTTATTTCTTCCTTGTGTAAACCCAAAATTAATAAGCCTTGTTAAATTTGCTTGCATTTAGGAATACTTGTGTCTAACATTATAATTGAATAGAGGACGGGAAAACTAATCAGGAACTGTTAGAACTAGTGACCGTTCTTTTGCGGGAGTTCGTGGTTGTAATTAGTGAGCCTAATATATTCCCCCCGTTGTTGTGATATCGGCGTTCTATTTACTGCCAACCACCAAGAACATACCTCCTTAGCGAGACTAGAGAGACCGGAGAAATTAAGTCATGTTTATACATTTCACTATTAAATTGTGCTCGAACCCACCTTAACCACCACTAAAGTAATCAGCTCCTTTCGATCTATGGTTACCGCTCGCCAATCTGATTAAGTACCTGGAGGTATCGTAAAGGTTGCCGTCAGGAAGACTCTTTACGATACTTCCGCCTGGTACACATCAAATAAATATAAAGATTACATGGGATATTGACTGTGGATCTCCATCATGCAATGTGTATTTTATCTTCATCAGTATCAATAATTCTGTTGAAAAATATCGTCAATCAAGTTGGCATCATCGGGAGGTGAATAAAACAAAAACGCGCGTCGAGAAACGTAGAATTTCCTGAAAAATTGTTCTTGCAGAAAACTTCTATGCAGCATCCAAACTATTTTGGATGCTGCATCGAAGGTTCTTCCGGTGCCTCAAGATTTCAGCCCCTTCTCAGAAATAGTTCTGTTGAATTTAAATTAAATTGTATGCTTCATTAGAAAAAAATAAGATAATGTTTAGCTTTTATTAATAAGGCAAAAAATAAATTAATCAACTATACCTCAGTGTCGAAATAATATGGAGTGACTCATCGATGACATATGGATGGCTCAGGGGCAATAAGTGTGCGGGGAACGAAATTCCATAGGCGTATCAATTTGGAGGGGGAAAAATATAAAAAATAACAAAATAATACCAAAACAGTTGCAATGGGTTTTAACTGGATTTGTAACAGTTTTTTTAGTTAGTAAACGATGTAAGTATCGTAAGTTATGTAATGTACTTATTTCATACTTACCCAGTCAGAACATCTCCTGTCAACATATCCAGATAGAACAGACATTTTGGCAAAATGTGCCATATAAAGGGACGTAGGAGTAGCAAGCTACACGCAAATGGCCTCTCTGAATCCATATATTGACCTACCGCTTTCACTATTTAAAACTATCAATATATTTATGGCACACCACTAACACAATCTTTATTTTATTGTATCAACAACACCGTCACAGTTACTACATTTATCACAATCATTATATATGTTACATTACTAACACAGTCTTTATTTTATTGTATCACACTATATCTATCATTATACATATATGCCACGCTTATCACACATATTTTATTTTATATTACCAATCATTGTCACTATCGCAATATCACTATGTTGCGTCGCATTAATGTTATTATTACAAGAATCACTCACTTCAGATAACACGACTTCCACTTGCAATATTACCATTCCACAGTTCACTATCAAAATCACAATCACTGGAACTGCTATCGCCTAGATTGATTATAACTGGATCTATCAACGCTTCCGCTCTTGTGTCAAGAGCCCACATGTGTTGTTCCTCTATTATTTCGTGCTACGTCCGTTTTTACTTGCGCCCAACTCAGCTCTATGGGGTTCAATTCGCAATGATGGTGGTAGACGAAGTATGGTCACATCACGAGCTCTTGCCATTTCATCTACTACATATTTAATGTACCGGCTTTTTTCTCGCTGCGCAATTTTTAATAGCTGCACTTTTAACATAGTATCGCCACAATACAGATTTTTAGATTTTAACCACTCCAGGATCTGTCCTTTTCTCCATGCTGATGTTGGTAACTTTTCAATTCGCCGACTATGATATGGTGCATTGTCCATCACGACAACTGCGCCGGGTTCTATGGAAGACAATACAGATGAAAACCATTTTTCAAAAACTTCACTATAATAGTCATATCTTCGTGATAATCCCTTGTTTATCGCGATTCACATACATTTAAACCATTTTCCAAAAACCCTGAGTCGCTTCCGATATGCGTTATTATTAATCTTCGTCCTTTTCCAGATGGTGCCTTCAATCCCGTAGATAATCCTTCTACAAATGCCTGTCGGTTATTCAGAATATTGAAATCTTGCCACACTTTCGTCACCGTATGACTTTCGTCACCTTACCCAAGTTTCATCCAAATAATAAATCTTCCTACCAGAATTCTCAAAATCTCTTAGCTTTTCCAAATAACTTCTTCGCCATAACACAATTTCGTTTTTTTCAATAGGAATACTTTTTCGGTTTCGTTTTAAATGATGAAAATTCATTTCATGCATAATTATCAAAAGAACTCTACGAGAGAACTTCGGTAAATTTTCATCTTGAGCGACGGCAGCGTGAATTTTATTCAGCGTAGGAAGTTCATTAAAAAAAATCCATGAATAATCCTACGAATTATGTGTTTAACATCTTCAACTTCAATCTTCTTCCTACCGCGGGTTTCTGTTTTCTTCTTTTTTGCACTTGTTTCTTCTTCGTCGTACTTCATTGCACGGTACACACTACTTCCACAGACTTTTGTTAACGAAGAGCATATATCAACTGCCTCGGTTGTACTAATATCTGAGTTTCGCGCCCGAATTGCTTCATATACTTTTTAATCATTTGAAGTTCTTCATTTGTTAAAAGTCACTGTTTTCGATTGGAATTCTTCGTCGTAGAACCACTACAACTTACATCCGCTGCTTCCATGTTAGAAAAACACTAAACACTCACTTTTATCGCAAAATATAATAAATAAACAATTTCCCGAATCCCGAATCAATCGCACATAACCACAATGTAACGCCACTGGCGCACTAAAATCTGGGCTAAACGACGCATGCGTCATTCTATCGATTGACATTGATCCGTGCCGCTAATTTCTGACCAATCGAATTCAAATGTATTTAAAACCGCCTAAAATGATTGGCTAGCTTTGCTACAACAGCGCACTAGGCGATACAACCGATTATTATGCGATTTGGAATTCAATAGGAGAGGGAGTAGTTCGCATTGAACTACTGTTTCTATAGAACGGCACATAAAATTTGTATGCACATAATAGGTGATTACACAGAAATAGACAAACCGTTGAATAGTTATGGTGGTCTGATATTATATGTTAATCACTCCACATTATTTCGACACTAAGGTATACTTATGAAATACAGTGTAATGTAAAATTACAAATTGAGTTTGTATATGTGATGAAATATTATCAAAAATGTTTTATACTTACTACAACCTTCTTCTTGGGCCCCTATTCGAACAAGAGAGCAATATATAACAATCACACAAAACGTCTTTATTTTATAGGACATTATGGAAAATCTTGCGTATTTACTTTGTAAGCACAATGAGTTTAGCAGTAGACTGTTTCAACTAACAGAGGCCTATGTACATAGTTATTCAGTTGCTTGTCTACATTCCATATATAATCAGCTATATCTACATCAAGATTTAATTTAGATATTTAAAATTCTTGTCGAACGAAATAACCACTTCATCATTAAACACTCGTATCACATTCATCGAGTATATTTTTAGAGCTTCTTAAGTGAAGGGCTTCAAGTTCAAATTGAAATGTAGCCTTTTCAGAAGTGTTTGCTGTAAGGAAAACTTGCACAACTCGTTAGGTTTTCATGATATTAAATTTTCATATTTTTGTTATCCATTTTCTATTACTTAGTGAGATCAGTGGCGAAGCGTCCGTTAAGGCTGTAAAGCTACCTAAATTGCACATCAATCCTTGCGTACTCTCCTCTCCCCTCACTGCACCGTGGATCTCAATAAAGTGCGTTAAAACCAAGGCGACGACGACGCGCGACGGAGAGTTAATCCAGACAGCGCATACTCATTGCCGGTTACCGGCATGCCGACACGAAGAATGAAGGAATTCAATCCTGCCCACCTCACATATTTAATGGACGGCTCGCCACTGAGTACGATCGTCGAATAGTTCCATCTATTAATGGAACCATTCTACGAATAGGCATAAGAAGCAACAAAATGTCATCTACATCATCTAGCCTTATGGAAAACCACCTTTAACTGCTTTTTTTGTTTTATGAACAACCAATTCAAATAACATCCACTATGGAGCCTGGGCAAAAAGGAATTCCTGGAATATTAGTGAAAGACACTCAAATCTATTTAATGGCCAATGGAGTATACCCGGAAGAAAACGTGCATCGATACCGACTGTTCATCGACATTTTAATTTTCATCATCACTGGCAACAGAAGAAATCTATAATGAAAACGTTAGTCCGCAGAACTAACATAATATGTCATGATTTAAGTAGACCTGAGGAATTAAGTAATACCGAAAAGGTTGTAGAAAGGGACGGGTTATGAGATATACACAAACGACCATGAATAACGACACATGAAAACTAAAATGGGGGTATTAATTGTATTTGTTTCTAAGCTAGCGTAGATATATTTTTAATTTTATAGTACCCTGTGCTTGCAAAATGTCACAACTTTCCTGAAATCTATTTCAATGGCCCCTTCAATGAATTCATATTTTAATGTTGATAAAATATAACTGTACCGTCAGGAATAGTGGCTATCTCATGTTTTAAGTTATATTGAAGGTCTTGTATGTATGTGTATGTCAAACAGATGTCGCCCTAAAATACTCCCTTGGGGTATACCAAATCGAATTGCCGAATTCACTGACAATATAATTGATATATTCATATTGTTCTTCCCTTCTAATGAACTATTAAATAATTAAACAATATTACAACAATATGTAAATTACTACATATATTTCATATATGTAGTAATTTAGTAATAAATAATGAATTTTAAATGAATTCTCGTTTTCTTTTATATACATACAAAATCAGAGAAAATAGTGTAGATATTCTAATAACTGAGAGAGTAGCAGATACAATTTTTTAATACATTTACATATCATTTGCTCAGAATTGTAATCATGAACATATCTTTTCTTAAACATAATGTACTGAGTTAATAACTTTATCTATTTCGATGAATCCACAAGAAAACAATGTATATTTTACCATAATTGTATTTTAATGCCACTATTATCGTATATATGTAATTTTATTCAAATAATATTTAGTTTTAGCTTAACTTATAATTATCAATTCCTTGCCAGAGTTTGAACAGCAGTCAGAAATGGAATCGAAGGTCCAGCGACGTTGATTACCGTAACATTTAACAAGTAGAGCGTGTTTTCTTGGAGGCCAGTGACCCGTGTTATCACAAATGGCCTTCCTGGACTATCTTGTATTGGATACAGTGCTCTGAAGTATGGAGAGGCGTCTACTATAATCGAAGTCACCTGACACCTATTATGCGAATGACTCTCCAGCTGCCATTCCAGGATGACACTTGTTGTATCCAAAGTGATTTTTTGCAATGATGGCTGATCTATTCCTAGAAAAATAACAGTTTTCTGTACATTAAGTAATGCATACAATTAAGGAATACTCCTCTACAGAAGACTTCTTTTCTTTAGAAAGGTTTATTCTCCCAGAGAAAGTATTTGATTTCCTTTCTTAGAGCAAGTTTCTTCATCTAATGAAAGTCTACGACAAGACAGACACTAAGGAAGAAAGGGAATGTATACTTACGTCGACTAGGGCTTGAATATCTGATCAGCGATAGTGCTCCTTCATGTTCGATAGTGTAGACTGCCCTCACCGAGAAGGTGTATTCTTCACAAGGCAGGATATAATTAAGAATGGCAGATGTAGTCTCTACGTATATATCCACGGCATCATCATGATTGTCGGAGGTGATAAGTACACGAAAATGCTTCGCGCAATGTCTCCAAGCTTCGTCCATTTCCCAAGCGAGCGAAACCCCACCATTGGCCTGCCGCTCCAATTTAAGATAATGCAGGGTGAGATTGGCTTCTGAAATCGGTAACGAATATCGTTCAACATCATGTTAACTAGAAAAACATTTGGTCTACCTGCTGGTAACGGCATGTCAATGAACATCATGTTGAGGTAACCTTCGAGATCGTCCGAGGAAACTGGTCTGATAACAAAACGTGTCGCCTCGCACGTGGCAAGAAAGCTAAGGTCCATTGATGTTTCGTTAATAGTATATACGGTTTCTACGTATTGAATGTTAATGGCGACCAAGAAATGGCTTATAGTGCAGGTTTCATTAGGGTGTATTAGCCATGATAGTATGAAATCGTCAGACACACTCATATCTATGACGTTTAGGGGACCTAAAGTATAACAAAATATATTATATAAATTAGAAAGAGAAGCTAACTCAGCTAGGGATAGAGTTACTCCAGATAACACTGGTTAACAAGATTTTTCTATGAAGTACGAAAATACCTGTTTCTATATATTCCTATATATTAGTTTTTGTGTTCCACTATATTCACTTGTCACTAATTGAATATGCGTGTACGTGTACTATAAAAGACATTTAATAAAAACTGTGCGAAACCTTGGTAGTTTATTATTTGTGTAGTGCAACAGTTTCTTTTTCTAACCACAAGTCTATTAAAATGAGCTTCTACTGTCACGCAGAACATGTCTTGGACATGTTGACACTTTCCATTCCTAAGTAGAAATTCTATATCAGTTACTGGCTAGAGGTCAATGTGTGCATACTTTAAATACAGTCTTTATCAATGTTTTAAAGAGTATTGTGTTGTGTTTATAGCCATTACATCTGCTCATAATATTTAAATATCAAAAAAGACCCTTAAAACCCTTCATTAAGAAATGCTGTGAGCACTATTTTAAGTGTAAAATAGGTGATCAAGACAAAAGTTGGGCTCCCCATATTTACTGTGTTACGTATACCAAGCTTCTTACAGTGTGGGCAAAAGATTCACGATACAAACTTTTCGCCATTCCTATGATTTGGAAGGAACATACAGACCACATTTCCGATTGCTATTTCTACCAAGACCAGTACCTCACGGCCCGGAGTTACCTGTTTCTGCATCTCCACAAAATATGAGTCTGCTGATGACAAAGTAGACGAAAAAAATGATGTGGGCGACAATATGGTTTTGGATTCAACACTTGAAACCAGGCTCCAAACGACCTCGTCCATGATGTAAATTTATCTTATTGTAACATACGAGTCAAATTTCTAAATTTCAAGCTATTGACTTGAATATTTTTCAGAGTGGAACAAAAGTTGTTTCTTATCGTGATTGCCATGAAGAGTCTGCAGATTTATTCTCTATTGACGATGGTATAGTATTTTGTATTGATGTTCGCTCTATAATAGAGGCGTTTGGCCATGAATATGACAGATGAGTACCCATTTGCTTATTGAATTTTCTACAGTAAGCTCGCAAGCGGTTCTACTCCACAATGAAAATCAGTTGCTCTATTCTTTTGGCTACGCAGCCAACATGCAGTGATCTTGACAGCAAGAAGAATATTTTAGAGAAAAATTAGGTAAGATGACATTAAGCGGAATATTTGTGACAATCTAAAGGTTCTGGAATTTTTACCTGGCATACACCCCAGTTACACGAAGTAGTTATTTCCTTTGTAAGTGGAACAGTCCAAGTGCATAAGAATGTTACGAACGCACACTTGTTGAGATCTCCAGAAAATTTATTTACCCTCTTTGCACATCAAATCTGATACATCTGTATTTACTCTAGATATTCCTAACGTTTCATATATTTAAAATTTTTTTGTGTCAGAAATATTTTTAATATCACAAGAAAAATTAAATAAAATTTGATATATTTTGAACTTTGAATATATTTATAGTCACTATTTCATCATTATTTTTAGTCAAAATGTATATAAACTTTTTCTATATAATTTCATGATATATCTTGTTGCTTTCGTAAGTTATGCTGTCAAAAAATCCTATTACTATAAAAGGAATGGTTGTGCATAATTAAAAGATAACAGAAGATTTAACTAATATGAAAGCATTTAAATAATATGCAGTAGGTCTACATATAAAAAAACATTGCATATTGTCTCGTTGGAATTTTCAAATTGGTTTTAAACCATAAAGAAAAACATAATGCAAGAGAAATTTAAAATAGGCAGGAGTTTATAAATTATGTTCGAAAGGTAACGTCTTCTACATCAATCTTATTAAAACAGTGTAGAAGAGCCATTAATGTTTCTAGCGATCACTAGTCTTCTATATACGTAGAAAATAAAAAAAGGTTTAAATTAAATTTGGCAATGAACGAAAAAATGGCAAGTTACCCCAGTGATTTTTTCATGTGAAATTATTGCGTGAAATATCAAGTTTACAATGAAAACCCACCGTTGATAAGATAAGCCAACATAACCTTGAGATAAACAGGCCAATAGTTAGAGAAAATATATTGCTCTCTCAACAAATAGGCTATCAAATTTTAATCTCTGACGATGAAACATTTTATTTAGTGTTGCAATTTTTCTTCTGTTATTCATTATTCTTTAATATATTCGTGAACTACCTGAATCACCAGGAATGTCACTGAAAATTTGGTTCCTTGATAGATATGATTCCCATTTCCAATTTTCTGAAATTTCTCACAAGACGAAAACACCATTTCCACAACACAAGTTATTAGAAGTATCCTCGTTCTAAATATACTAGAGCTTCTGCTATTTACAAAATTAATTTAGATCTATATCTCAAAAGTAAATACGGTTAAACGCTTCACAATAAATACGCAAAAATTAGTGCTTAGATAATCCCCAGATACCTAAAATTTTCGAACATTTCAACAACACTGCCAAGTTAATTTACGAATCAGGAATCTTGGAATCCTCCCAAATTTGTGTACAGACTATTTTCAATTATTTTCAATGAAATTTAGTTACGATCTATAACTATCTGATGAATTATAATATATGGTGGCTACTTACGACATCCTTCGTCTTGGCCTTCAATATTAGTAATGGCAAAGGAAGATATAAGAAGCATACAATAAAGTTTGTACATCATGGTGAATAATTATGACTACTGATTTTACACAATTATCACTATGTTATTTTTTTATTTTTGTTGTTTAAGTATATTTAGTTTTATCAATATCGAGATTAAGATTATATAAATAATCAGAATCATTGAAGAATATACTAAACACTTGAAATGGAAAACAGCGAATCGTTAAGTGTATAATTTCTGGAAAATCCATAATTTTTCGTTATTACCACATTATCTTTATTAATATACTTAGTTTAACATCTAACACTCGGTATGATTACAGGTAAACGTATCGTTGTGAGATGCTTAAGACAATCAGATTTTTAAATTATATTCCTAAAAAATAGTCAAAATTAAATTACATAATAGTAGATTTACTGATTTGCAAACTACTGAATTTATTAATTTCAGTAGTTTATAGTAACAAATATCTGTAGGTAGAGAATGATGATCACTTGATTTATCCAGTTTACTTTAGATCAAATACAAATCCTGGATTTTCAATTTAATTTCATTTTGTGATATGGCAATGATTTAGTTAACCAGAATATATTCTATTCCTTGATAGATATGAGTCCCATTTCTGATTTTCTGAATTTTCCCACTAGACAAGGACACCGTTTCCACAACACAAGATATAAATTATTAGAAGTATCCTCGTTCTAAATATTATACTAGAACTTCTAGTGCTATTTATAAAATTTAGCTCTATTTCTCAAAAGTAAATACGATTAAACACTTCACAATAAAAACGCATAAATTAGCGGTCAGATAATCCTGAGATACATGATATCTTCAACAACTCTGCCAAGTTAATTTACGAATCACGAATCTTGGAATCCTCCCAAATTTGTGTACAGACTATTTTCAATTATTTTCAATGAAATTTAGTTACGATCTATAACTATCTGATGAATTATAATATATGGTGGCTACTTACGACATCCTTCGTCTTGGCCTTCAATATTAGTAATGGCAAAGGAAGATATAAGAAGCATACAATAAAGTTTGTACATCATGGTGAATAATTATGACTACTGATTTTACACAATTATCACTATGTTATTTTTTTATTTTTGTTGTTTAAGTATATTTAGTTTTATCAATATCGAGATTAAGATTATATAAATAATCAGAATCATTGAAGAATATACTAAACACTTGAAATGGAAAACAGCGAATCGTTAAGTGTATAATTTCTGGAAAATCCATAATTTTTCGTTATTACCACATTATCTTTATTAATATACTTAGTTTAACATCTAACACTCGGTATGATTACAGGTAAACGTATCGTTGTGAGATGCTTAAGACAATCAGATTTTTAAATTATATTCCTAAAAAATAGTCAAAATTAAATTACATAATAGTAGATTTACTGATTTGCAAACTACTGAATTTATTAATTTCAGTAGTTTATAGTAACAAATATCTGTAGGTAGAGAATGATGATCACTTGATTTATCCAGTTTACTTTAGATCAAATACAAATCCTGGATTTTCAATTTAATTTCATTTTGTGATATGGCAATGATTTAGTTAACCAGAATATATTCTATTCCTTGATAGATATGAGTCCCATTTCTGATTTTCTGAATTTTCCCACTAGACAAGGACACCGTTTCCACAACACAAGATATAAATTATTAGAAGTATCCTCGTTCTAAATATTATACTAGAACTTCTAGTGCTATTTATAAAATTTAGCTCTATTTCTCAAAAGTAAATACGATTAAACACTTCACAATAAAAACGCATAAATTAACGGTCAGATAATCCTGAGATACATGATATCTTCAACAACTCTGCCAAGTTAATTTACGAATCACGAATCTTGGAATCCTCCCAAATTTGTGTACAGGCTATTTTCAATTATTTTCAATGAAATTTAGTTACGATCTATAACTATCTGATGAATTATAATATATGGCGGCTACTTACGACATCCTTCATCTTGGCCTTCAATTTTAGTAATGGCAAAGGAAGATATAAGAAGCATACAATAAAGCTTGTACATCATGGTGAATAATAATGACTACTGATTTTACACAATTACCACTATGTTGTTTTTTTATTTTTGTTGTTTAAGTATATTTAGTTTTATCAATATCGAGATTAAGATTATATAAATAATCAGAATCATTGAAGAATATACTAAACACTTGAAATGGAAAACAGCGAATCGTTAAGTGTATAATTTCTGGAAAATCCATAATTTTTCGTTATTACCACATTATCTTTATTAATATACTTAGTTTAACATCTAACACTCGGTATGATTACAGGTAAACGTATCGTTGTGAGATGCTTAAGACAATCAGATTTTTAAATTATATTCCTAAAAAATAGTCAAAATTAAATTACATAATAGTAGATTTACTGATTTGCAAACTACTGAATTTATTAATTTCAGTAGTTTATAGTAACAAATATCTGTAGGTAGAGAATGATGATCACTTGATTTATCCAGTTTACTTTAGATCAAATACAAATCCTGGATTTTCAATTTAATTTCATTTTGTGATATGGCAATGATTTAGTTAACCAAAATATATTCTATTCCTTGATAGATATGAGTCCCATTTCTGATTTTCTAAATTTTCCCACTAGACAAGGACACCGTTTCCACAACACAAGATATAAATTATTAGAAGTATCCTCGTTCTAAATATTATACTAGAACTTCTAGTGCTATTTATAAAATTTAGCTCTATTTCTCAAAAGTAAATACGATTAAACACTTCACAATAAAAACGCATAAATTAGCGGTCAGATAATCCTGAGATACATGATATCTTCAACAACTCTGCCAAGTTAATTTACGAATCACGAATCTTGGAATCCTCCCAAATTTGTGTACAGACTATTTTCAATTATTTTCAATGAAATTTAGTTACGATCTATAACTATCTGATGAATTATAATATATGGCGGCTACTTACGACATCCTTCATCTTGGCCTTCAATTTTAGTAATGGCAAAGGAAGATATAAGAAGCATACAATAAAGCTTGTACATCATGGTGAATAATAATGACTACTGATTTTACACAATTACCACTATGTTGTTTTTTTATTTTTGTTGTTTAAGTATATTTAGTTTTATCAATATCGAGATTAAGATTATATAAATAATCAGCATCATTGAAGAATATACTAAACACTTGAAATGGAAAACAGCGAATCGTTAAGTGTATAATTTCTGGAAAATCCATAATTTTTCGTTATTACCACATTATCTTTATTAATATACTTAGTTTAACATCTAACACTCGGTATGATTACAGGTAAACGTATCGTTGTGAGATAAGACAATCAGATATTAAAATTGTATTCCTAAAAAATAGTATAAATAATTACATAAGTAGATTTACTGATTTACAAACTACTGAATTTATTAATTTCAGTGGTTTCTAGTAACAAATATCTGTAGGTAGAGAATGCTGATCACTTGATTTGTCCAGTTTACTTCAGATCAAATACAAATCCTGGATTTTCAATTTAATTTCATTTTATGATATGGCAATGATTTAGTAAACCAGAATATATTACCCTCTCATGGCTTAGAAAGTATACAAAAAATCCAAAATATCTATAGTCGTCTCTTGATGATGACAATATGGTCAAGGAAACCTGTGTTGACTGCAGTTGAGTGTTACGAATTTTCTACACTCATTTTTGACTTTAGCCGTGCATTTAATACAATTGGGGCTCAATTTATATTCGAAAAACTCAATAAATTGGAATTCAGAGGAACATTTGTTAATTGAATAAATTAATATGTTTCTGAACGTATTGTACGTGTGAAAGCTAAAAATATACCTTGGTGGTCTACAAGATTCGGCTCTCGGGCAATTAATACTTTCGCTATTTTAATGAAAACATTTCAGCAAAACTTTCCATTATTTCTTATAATTTTTCGAAGTTTTAAATCCTCATTTAAACATT
Organism: Rosalia funebris; assembly: GCA_037954035.1. Taxonomy (NCBI): domain Eukaryota; kingdom Metazoa; phylum Arthropoda; class Insecta; order Coleoptera; family Cerambycidae; genus Rosalia; species Rosalia funebris. The sequence goes on from JAZFAV010000015.1 coordinate 43,745,319, forward strand.
TTATGTAGGTAGCCTAGGATCCGATCCGATAGGACTTGAACCTTGACGAAGTTCTAGTGCAAACTAGAACAGGTGGGTCGGCTTGCGCGTTTTAATGATTTAAGGAGCCGTACCATAGGTTTAACCATAGTAGGGGGGGGGGGTCCTTATTGAAAAACTAGACTAAGACAAGTCCCTGAAGGAGGGCAGCAGCTCTTTCAGTAGTCATAGTGGCAGAAACCGTGGGGGTTGGTATGGTGCTATGACACACACGACTGCGATGTGGAAGGCAAGAGGAAACCACCACATTATAATCCTCAGAACAGCTAGCAGAAAGCTTATCCCAAATTAATGATGGCGTCTCCTGGGGCAAAAAACTCCGGAGGTAAAATAGTGCTCCGTTCGGATCTCCGGGTGAGGACTGTTCCGGGAGACGTGATCGAGTGCAATAGTAGGGATAGTAAGAAGTGTAGCATTTCACGAGTCGGAGCGTGGAATGTCAGAAGCACGAGACAGGCAGGGAAGCTAGAAAATCTGAAGATAGAAATGGATAGGTTAGGATTAGATATAGTAGGTATAAGTGAGATGCGCTGGCCGGAAGTAGGAGATTTTTGGAGCGGTGACTATAGGGTAATACACACAGGATCGGTAAATGGAAACGCGGGAGTAGGGATCGTTATGCGGAAGAACGCAGGACAGTGTGTAGATAGCTACCTACAATATAGCGAGAGAGTAATGATGGTTAGGTTAGATTCGAAGCCAGTGGAAACAGTAATAGTGCAGGTATACATGCCTACTTCTAGTCACAGTGAGGAAGAGTTAGAAGCCGTTTATTCGGACATAGAGGAGGTAATAGGATTTGTGAAGGGTCATGAAAATTTAATAATAGTAGGAGATTTTAACGCAGTCGTAGGTGAGGGGAAAGAAGGAGAATTTGTAGGTCCTTATGGATTAGGAAACAGAAACGAGAGAGGTAGCAGACTGATAGAATTCTGTGAGAAGCACAAGATGGTAGTCGCGAACACATTGTTCAAGAATCACGTTAGGAGGCGGTGCACATGGAAAATGCCAGGAGGGATAGACAGGTATCAGATAGACCACATTCTGGTTAGGAAGAGATTTAGAAATCAAGTAAAAGACTGTAAGAGTTATCCAGGAGCAGATGTAGACAGCGACAACAACTTGGTAGTCATGAAAGCTAGATTAAAGTTCAAAAATCTGAAAACCCGGAAGGATAAGAAACGTATAAATGTAGACATATTGCGGGATCAGAATATGAAAGATAAGTTCCAGGAGAAAACAGATCAATTAATAAATAAAACGAGTAAGGACGAAATCAAGAACGCAGAAACTGAGTGGGAGGGTATCAAGAATAGTCTAGCTTCCGCGGCTACGGACGTTTTAGGACACGATAAAAGGGAAGCTAGGAAGCCCTGGATAACGAGCGAAATTTTAAACTTAATGCAAAAGAGACGAGGCTACAAAAACAGACGAGACGAAGAAGGACTAATAACTTATAAGTCAATAAAGTGAGAAATCATTAGAAAATGTAGAAAAGCGAAAGAACAATGGATAGAGGATAAATGCAAAGAAGTAGAAGATAAGTTGCAAGTAGGTAAGACCGATGAGGCTTACAAAATAATTAAGAAGAACTTCAGGGATATAAGAATAATAAGTGGAAACGTTAGGAGTCAATCGGGGGACATACTGATAGGAAGTGAGGAGGAAGCGGATAGATGGAAGCAGTACTTAGGAAATTTATACGAGGGTCAGGAATTAGGAGATATATTAGAGGAAGAATCTAGCATCGATAGAGAAGATGTAGGAAAACCTATATTGAGAGAGGAATTTGAAATAGCACTAAGGGGCTAAAGAATAATAGAGCGCCGGGTGTAGATGAAATATAGGCGGAAATTTTGAAATGTGCGGGACAGAAAGTAGTAAATAGGATGTTTGAACTGGTAAAATACATATACGAAACGAGCGAGATGCCGGAGGATTATAAGAGGAACATTATCGTTACTATACCGAAAAAGAGAGGAGCCGACAAATGCGAGAACTTTAGAACGATTAGCCTAACTTCCCATGCGTCAAAAATCTTAACTAGAATAGTGCAGAAGAGGATGGAAAATAGAGCGGAGGAAATACTAGGAGAAGACCAATTAGGGTTTAGGCGAAATAGGGGAACTCGCGAAGCTATTCTGGCGCTAAGAGTAATGTTAGAGAAAACAATAGAAAAAGGAAAGAACGCTTATATAGGATTTGTAGATTTCGAAAAAGCTTTTGATAACGTAAGATGGGAAAAAATGTTCGAGATACTAAAGAGCGCGGGAATGAAGTATAGAGATAGGAGAGTAGTACACAATCTATACACAGAGCAAACTGCTGTTATAGAAGTAGAACGGGAAAAAAGGGAAGTAGGTATTAGGAAAGGAGTAAGACAAGGATGTACGCTATCACCACTAATTTTTAATCTGTACATCGAAGAGGCGATTAATGTGGTAAAATATAGAGTGGATTTCGGGATTAAAGTACAGGGACAGAAACTAAAAATGCTGAGATTCGCGGATAATATAGCAATATTAGCATCTAGTTAGGAGGAATTAGAATCAGCATTGAACGAAATGGAGACAGTTTTGACAGAGGAATACGGAATGAGGGTGAATAAAAACAAAACTAAAGTGTTAGTGTGCAGAGGGCGCGAGAGCAGAGCAACAGCGAAAGTACAAATTAATAATGAAAGATTGGAGGAAGTTAAAGACTTCACTTATTTAGGAAGTAAAATAAATTGGGATGGAAGAAGCGATAAAGACATAAAGCAAAGAATAGCGCAGGGTCGAGTAGCTTTTAACAAAAAGAAAGCACTTTCATGCTCGGGGGTAATAAACTTAGAAACAAGGAAGAGATTTTTGAAAACATATGTATGGAGCACGGCACTATACGGCTGCGAAACCTGGACAGTAGGGGAAGCAAGTAGGAAGAAATAAGAAGCTTTTGAGATGTGGTGTTACCGAAGAATGATAAAAAATACCATGGACTGATAGGGTTAGAAACGAAGAAGTATTGGAGAAAGTCGGCGAGAAAAGAAGTATGTGGAAAAACTTAAAGAAGAAAAGAGATAGAATGGTAGGCCACTTGCTGAGACATGGGGGAATAGTCCGCGATATTTTGGAGGCAGAAATAGAAGTGAAGAAAGGCAGAGGTAGGCCTAGATTAGACTACTGCTCGCAAATAGTAAGGGATGTAGGTTGTAGCACAATTAGCGAAATTCGTAGGTTAGCACAAGATGGGAAAGCTGGAGGTTAGCGTCCAACCAGTCTTAGGACTGATGACCTAATGATGATGATGAGCCTAGGATATCCTCTGTCACTATTGACAAAGAATTGCAATTGTTTGACAGATATAAAGTAATATTTTGTAATTGTTTTGTGTTTGTTTGTTATTAATACATTAGGAATGTTTATAAAGTGATTTGTGAAAGGCAATAAATTTAGTTACGTTAGTGAGTTTTTTTTTTCAATTTAATGCCATCAAGTGAATGAAACACTTTATCCAGAATAGAAGAAATAAATCATTCACGCAACTTAAAAGAATAAGAAACAGTGCGTGCTTATGGTCTGCTCCAGCGGATACACTTGCATTAAGTGGGGTTTTCCAGTTAATGATGTTATCCCAAATCAGAAAATAAAGCATTTATATAATGTATAAGGTTACTTGTAACTGAAACTAAATTCTAACAAAGGATTTATTTAAAATTTTAATTTTACGCGGTTTTGCGCATCATTGAAGGAAAAACTACGATTTCAACAACATACTTTCACATTTAAATTGTTATTAAAAACTCAATTTTTGCAATATCAAAAAAAATCTATGACAGAATATACCGATATCGATTGCGAACACTTTAAGCCTATAGGGGAAGGGCTGGCAAAACGGATATACGAGGCATAAAGGATCATTATAAAATATTTTTAGAGGATAATTTGTCACTATTGGCAACATTGTCAGGGTATTCAGCGCCATTCTTCGACATAATTCATGTTGCTTCGAGGGCCAGCATCAATTAAAGGTAAACATAATAAATATCTTGTGTTTTAACTAATTTAAAATACTAAAATAGGCTATAGATGAAGTAGTTGTAGTAGGTTTTATAATTGCATGATATTATTAATAGATACACGCTTGGTTTCACTAGAATTTCAGCTATAGAATTTAGACACTAAAAAAAGTTAGGTTATGTAAACTTAAAGTAACCCGCGAATTTTAAATGTAAAAGTTCCATTCCGGGCAAAACGGATAGGGCAAAAGGAATCAAGATCCTTTTTGCCCGAATTATATGATCCGTTTTGCCAGAAAGAAAGTTTCTAGAACTGTTTCTTTAACAGATGGTGTTCAATTATAAAAGAACGACACAAGGGGGTCTTGGATGGGAGGAAGAAAAAATGTCATCTGCTTTGAGAGCAGTAGAAAACAAAGAAATTAGCTTACGCCAAGCTAGCACATCTTTTAACATACCATCTACAACCTTACAACGTCACAATAAATCTGGCAAAACAAAACAAAAATTGGGAGGGTTTAGACAAGTATTTACAGAGGAGGAAGAAATGGAATTCTTTAACCACATTAAGGACTTGGATGCTAGATTTTATGGCTTAACAAAGAGAGGGCTCTGTGAGTTAGCATACCAGTACGCGGAAAAGAATAATATTACTCATCCGTTCAGAAATGGCTCTGCAGGCTGCCAATGGTACAGGAATTTTATGCAGACACACCCGGATTTGAGATTGCGCACACCCTAACCGACAAGCATTGCGCGAGCAAGGGGCTTTAATAAAATTCAGGTGGGCAGATTTTCTGATAATTTGAAGGCAGTACAAAAAAAACACAATATTTCTAGATAACATCTACAACGTAGATGAAACTGGTATACAGACCTCCAGTAAAAGGCCTCCAAAAGTGCTGTCACTGTTCCAGCGAAAGGGGAACACTAATAACCGCTTTATTTTGTTGCTCGGCTACTGGCAAATTTATTCCCCCTGCCTCAGTATTCCCAAGAAAAAAGAAGAACCCTAGATATTTGCAAGGGACTCCTGCGGGTACATTACAGTTGGTGACTGACCGCGGCTGGATCACCGCAGAGACTTTCTTGGAATGGTTGCAGTTTTTGTATTGTATATAAAATATTGGTAGAGGAAAACGAAAAGTTGAAAAAGACCTGCAACCCCCTAAAATGCCTAGACCACCATCCCCTGCAAAAACTTGTCTTGAAGAGCAGTCAGTAGAGTGTGTTTTATGTGGAGATACTTTTGGTAACTGCCAACCTGGCGAGAATTGGATTCAGTGCAATTTCTACAGCGGATGGGCACATGCTCTCTGCTCGACTATAAAACGGGAGTTTATATATGCGACTATTGCAAGGTTGATGTACTTAGTAAGAGAAAATAAGTAGATTTGTATTTTAAAAATATGTTTTAATACCCACTTACCTACCTTATATTATTCTAAATGATGTTTATTTACATTAGAATAGGTAGGCAGAAGCTATTTTTTATTTTTTAATATGATACTTTTATAGGCTGTTCATAGTAAAAAAATATAGAAAGTTTTTTCGTTTATTATTCTTATTTGCGCCTTATATATATATATATATATATATATATATATATATATATATATATATATATATATATATATATATATGATTTTTTTTGCCCGGCTTGGTGATCCGTTTTACCCATATGGGTCGGGCAAAGGGAATCGAAGGCATTCTTCCATTTTCATTAAAATATCTTTTTCTTTATTTCGAAATTATTCAAAAAGTATTTTTGATGTTATACTTAGATTGTTGATAGATATCATAGTCTTTGTTATTTACATAAATTCCAAAAATTGGCTTCAGCAAGCGACCTCAAACTAAAGTGATCCCTGCTGCCCGCCTTTCCCCTAATCATTAAAATTGGTTCATTGGTATCTCGGAGAAACTGCACTTAAAGTACAAAAACGTAGTTTTGAGAAGAACGCGTATTTTCGAAACTTGTCTGTAGTAGCCGACGTTCGAAACTAAACTAGATGGTCCTTCTGCTTCGAACAGACTTTTTCGTCGGTGAAATTTCGTGTACATTCGTGTCAATGTCCCTTCTATGAAAAGTATGTGTCCTGTTGCGATATTCTGTCACGATGGTAAGTTACGTTTACGTAAGTTACGTATGTTTGGACGCACCTTCAAGGTGCGTCTAAATATGCAACAACGAAGCGTATCGTAACGCCGCCCCGTCACAACTTAAATGACTCACAGAATAACATCATAACGTCGTCGCGCAACATCAGAGCGTTCCGTAGCTTGTCGGTTTTCCAGCGTTACATCAAAGGCTTGTAACGCGGTGGTGTCAAGCATCCCCCTTACATGTCCGGACGGGACTACAACGACTACGATGAATAGAATGGCGTGGTGTTACGAACTTATGTTACGCGTCGATGTTTTGTTGCGGATGAAAAGTATGTACTGTTACGATGTTCTGTCGCGATAGCAAGTTACGTGTCGGCGTTACGATACTCTTCCGCGTTGCATGTTTGGACGCACTTTAAGAAATCTTTGAAAGGCAGCTGATAGCATTGAGAAAACAATACTTGCGCCTCATAGCAGTTGCCACGCGACATTTTCATGTGTGCTGTCACTAATTCGACTGTAACTTTAAAGCTATTGTGAATTTTACCTTTAAATTTCAGGAAAATAGTTTTGAAGGTATAATGCACGGATTTTAAGTAGAGAAATCGATTTTTTAAACCGAAAAACGTGAAAAGCCCCTTGACAAATCCAATTCGATCCTTTTGTAGTTTTACTTGCAAAAGTCCCGATAATAAAAGAAAAACTAGTGTCCAAATATCTGTAGTTCAAGTAGGACAGGAAATTGGTTCGATGCTTAAGAATCGATCCTCTATTGTTTTCTTAACTATTCCAACAATATTCTGCGATTATATGCAGAAACCGTTTCATTCAAACCATAGTAGTAGTTACTAGATAATATAAGTTATTTAGGTAATAATACACTTTCGTTATATACATACGTATTCTATTCTATTAATGTTCATATAAGTTGCAACCAGTTATAAATATAATGTGTATAAACTCACAACATGTTATAACTGAGATGATACACCTACGAATATGTAATACGCTACACATTAATCACTTTTTAATGTTTGAATAGCAGCAAGAAACGGAACTGAAGGACCAGCAGTATTAATCGCTGTAACATTTAAGAAGTAAAGGATATCAGCTTGAAGCCCAGTGATCCTCGTTGTAACAATTGATCTCTCAGGACTGTCTTCTACTTGATAGCTTGCACTGAAATAAGGGAACGCATCTACGACGATCGAAGACACCGGGCACCTATTATGTGTATAACTTTCCAATTGCCAGTCTAATATAACAGTTGTTGTTCCCAAGGACACCCTCTGCAACGCTGGCGCGATTAGTCCTAAAACAAGACATAATTTTGTCTCTGCCTCTCGTTAATTATCTTCCTTCAACTACGTTTTAACCCTTAACTACTATGCACCGTATTCAGCTCATTTCGTTCTATGGAGGGGTCCAAGGGACCCAAAAAGAAACCACCAATACACCAAAAATTAATAAAAATAAAAACTTTATTCTTACAGAAAGAATACAATAATATGTTGAAAAAACATGTAATGACTATTTATCACTCAAAACCATCTGGGCATACTTGTTTTGCACACGTCATGCAAATTGGTCTTTTGCATTGTGCACATGACATGCTGCACTTTCTGTCCTTAGGAGGGCAAAAAGCGCATCTCTTTCTCTTGGATCTAGAAGTAGGTTCTTCAGAGACTATTTCAACTGGTAGTGAGGTGCCAAGTTCTTTGGCTATCAACTGGTGAAGTTGACGTGGGATGCGTGAATTATTCATACGGTTCTCCATATGCGGTCTGCACAGAGCTAGTCCGAGCTGATTCAGAAAGTCGTACCGCTTAATCTGAGTGCCGTTTGGAGAGAATTCGTAAAGAACCCTGCTGTTAACTCCAGCTACATTTAAAATACAATGAAAAATTACCATTGGCCATCGACGGGTTCTTCGGGAGGTTGAATACGCCGCACATTTCTGATCCAGTGCATCTACCCCAGATTTAGTTTCATTATAAAACTCTATTATTTCTGGATTTATATTAGAGTCATGATGCATGCTTGATAACAAAACAACGGCTTTATCTTTCTTAAGAAAGTGGCTTACCAAAGTAACCTTTCCTTGGAAACCAAAAATGGAAGAACTTTCTGGACGACTTCTGTGCGGTTGAAATTCTGGTGGAATTTGGCGTTTATTTCTTTAAGTGTTCCAACGTAAGTAATATTCTGTTGCTGTAACTATTTTACTGTCTCGATTGATGAGTACCAATTATCAGCTGTGATGTTTCGGTTAGTTTTCAAAGGAAGATGGCTAACCAAACGATAACAACTTGTGTGGGATGTGGCAATGAGCTCTTTGGTTCGTTCATTTGAATTGCTTTTTCCCAAATAGACCTCGGCTTTACACATGTAATGTGTTTTTGTATCAGCTAATATTTGAATTTTAATCCCGTATTTAGCGGGTTTATTGGGATTATACATCCTGAAACCACATCTACCCCGAAACGGTACAGTAAACATTTCATCAATTGTCAAATAGGAACCAGGAGTGTAACTGTTAGTCGATCGAGACACAAACTCCTCAAAAGGTTCCTCAATTGGTGCTAGTTTATTTATAGCTCTTCTTTCTGATCTTGTGGCTGGATCGTCAAAACGTAGACAACTTAGCAAAAAATAAAATCGTGCTAAAGTCATAGTACAGTTTAATATTTCCCTGCCTGTCCCATCTGTGCTTCACATAGACCGTAAATCTTCATGATTTAACTTGAAAATTCCTTGCAAATATAATAAACCCAAAAATGCTTTAATTTCTGAGAGACTTGTTTGGGAAATAAATGAAGGACGAAGTTTTTTTGATGTAGTATAAGTAATACTCAATTCTGCTATTTTTTTATTTGTCCACTGTACTATTTTTTGTAACATTTCGTCGCTGATTAACAGGCTCCATGCTTTTAGAGGGTCTCGTGGAGGATTTTGCTTCGCATAACCAGCTAGACCAGGCAAGAAACATATAAGATTGTCAGCAGTTGTCTTGCGTTTTGCAGGACATTGTTTTGACCAAATAGTGCGATCTTTACCATGCCAGAATCCTTTATTTCTATTTTGAACTTTGGATTCGTTTTTCTTCGCGTTATGATCTTCATTAATCTCTTCTCGATCACTACCCGTCATTTCAAATTCTTCATCAGATTCGTCACTCTGCTCCGTATTTTTATTTTCACGTTCCCATGGATCATCTGAATCAGATACGTCGCTCTGGCTATCATGACTGCTATTATATTCGTGATCTGATTCATCCTGATCACTTCTATCGGCTTCGCTAGTTACATTTCCGAACACGGGTAATGGCGGATCTGTGTTTTGAATTTCAGTGTCATCATTCCAAAAATTTTCGTCGCTGAAGAGCGCTCCTATATCATATTCGGTTAAATATTGTTTAGACGCCATTACTAACTAAAATTGATTAAAAATCTCAGTATTCTGTAAGTAAAAATTATCAGAAAATTAACAACTTATATTTTTTCATTTACTACGCTCCTTCTATGCACGGGTCCACTGGACTCAGATATCGTAACAGAGAGAAAACAACACTGCAGCGTACAGTTCCTCATACACTACTGAATTCCTACTGGCGGCACGAAAAAATACATGGACACACAGCGCCACCATCCAAACATCAGTTAAGTTATGAAGGAATCCAAATGGTCTCGGGTCCTTAGGACCCTCGCATAGTAGTTAAGGGTTAATTAAGTATAAAACTACTCACTACGACTAGGAGATGAATAATTGATTATAGCGGTCGGGCCCTGCGTCTGTACGGTATAGACCGCCGTCACTCCAAATACATAGTCCTCGCAAGGTAGGATATAGTCTAGGAGAACAGACGTATTATCAACATACATATCTACTGCCTGGTTATAATCTTCATTGTAGATAACCACACGGAATTGTTTGGCGCAATGTATCCAATCTCTGTCCAGATTCCACGATAATAATATATCTTCATCCTGCTGCGTCACTTGAAGGTAATCCAACGTGAGATTTGCCTCTAAAATCACCGTAAAATACTTTTAAATTCGTACATATTGGTACAGTGTTTGGCTTACCACGCGGCATAGGCATATCTATAAACATTATATTAGGCAGACCTCCTTCGTCGTCTATCGAAACTGCCCTGACGATGATTAGAGCATGCACGCACGTAGGAAGAAAACGGACATTCAATGACGTTTCTTCGGTTGTGTATACCGTTTTTTCTTGATTAATAGTAACTTCAACTGAGTAATAGCTTATATTGCAAGGTTCGGTAGGACGTGGTATCCAAGACAGCACCAGATCGTCATCTATTCTTAGAGATTGGAATACGGTAGGACCTACGACGTAAAAAATATTTTCCATAAAGTAAAACTCTCCTTGGATGAGAAACAACTAACTATTTAATACGATATTAATAAACTCACCTTGAACTAAGAATTACATAGAGATAATGACAAAGTAAATAAATGAGAATCAGTTTGTACACCGCTATCACTTCCCGTAGACAAAGATATATTAGAGGAATAGTTATATGAGAATAACATAAGCGAAAGAAGCGGGAGACAGAAAACCAACTATTAGATCAGCTTGAAAGCTCCCGAAACCAGAATGACACCAGAAGATTCTATCAGGAACTAAACGCATCAAGAAAGGTTTTCAATCCAAGAACTAATATCTGTAGAGACAGAGAAGGGAACCTAATAAACAATAAAAAAGATATCATATCCAGATGGACAGAGCATTTTCAAGAAATGCTGGCAGGTGAACCAACTGAACTTTTAGAGTTCGAGTTTCTGAACCAAGAACAAGCAGAACCCCCAAAAATGGATAAAGTGGCAGCGGCCGTAAAAAAGCTGAATAATAACAAGTCCCCTGCCAGTGATAACATCCCAACAGAACTCTTTAAATACGGTGGTAAAAAACTAGTTGAGTACATGTATAACATCATCTGTAAAATCTGGGAAGAGGAACACATACCAGCAGAATGGAGGTTAGGACTCATATGCCCACTGTATAAAAAAGGAAATCAGTTAGATTGCCAAAACTATAGGGGAATAACTCTCCTCAATACGTCATACAAGATTATGTCTAACATCCTAAATGAAAAACTGAAACCATTCACCGAAGCCCACATCGGGGAATATCAGTCAGGGTTCAGACCAGGCCGTTCAACCACAGACCAAATATTTACTCTGGGACAAATCCTAGAGAAGTCTAGAGAATTTAACATTGATATGCACCACCTTTTCATCGATTTTAAAGCAGCGTACGATAACGTTATTAGGCCGAAACTCTACGAAGCCATGAACGACCTCGGAATACCAAAGAAGCTAATATGTCTGACTAAAATGACCGTGGTTGACAACACGTCCGCAATTAAAATTCATAGCGACATATCGGAAGCATTCGAAATACACAAAGGGCTGCGACAGGGAGATGCGCTGGCGTGTCAGCTATTTAATATAGCCCTGGAGAAAATCATTAGAGACGCTAATCTTGAGACTAGGGGAACAATATTCACTAAGTCAGTCCAGACCTTGGCATATGCCGACGATGTCGACATAATAACAAGAACGGTGAGAAAGTCTGCAGAAACTATCTTAGACCTAGCAACGGCAGCGGGGGCCATGGGACTAGAGACAAACGACGAAAAGACAAAATACATGTCAACTACTTTGCAGACAAGAGATGGTAACGCAGGTTAAACTTAGTAACTGGTAATCACAACTTTGAAGCAGTCAGGGAATTCACCTATCTAGGTACTCAAGTCATTCCAAACAATAACGTCTCGGGAGAAATTAAACGACGCAGAGTAACGACAAACAGATGTTACTATGGCCTTTCCAGGAATTTCTCCAATAAGCGATTATCACAAACAACAAAGCTGAGAATATACAAGACCCTAGTAATCCCTGTACTGTTATATGGATCAGAAGTGTGGACCATCACAAAGGCCGACGAAACCTCCCTGCTTTGTTTCGAGCGGAAAATACTGCGAAAATTTTTCGGGGCCGTATGCGAAAATGTGTCATGGAGGCGCAGGTATAATTTCGAGCTATATAACCTGTATAAAAACAAATCGAAGGGAAGAGATATTGTCACAGCGGCCAAATTAAACAGACTGCGTTGGGCAGGACATGTGGCCCGAGCCAGTGAAGCGAAACCCCATTAAAAAAGTGCTTAGCATAGAACCTGTAGGAAGCAGGAAGAGAGGTAGGCCAAAGCTTAGATGGGCCGATGGTGTAACATAGGATGCCAGAAGTATCGGTGCCCCCAACTGGAGAGCAGGAGCACAAAATCGTCAGGAATGGCGGAGGACACTTGAGAAGGTCGAGACCCTTGAAGGGCTGTAGCACTAATGATGATGATAAATTATATGAGAATTTTGACAAAACCATGATGATAAGAATATTTTATTATTTATTTATATATTAGCGAAATAATCCTAGTACTGTCATTTTATGAATTTTTAAATAGCTTTGTAAATACCGTTTAACACCCTTGAAATAATTAAATCAGAATTATATTCAGTTTAATTTTCATACATTTTAGTAGTAGGAAATATCCATATGAATCGAAGGAAAATACAAACGAGTAAAAATGAAAGTATAAAATAAAGGCTGTTCTAGGTAAAATAAGACATTTAAATGAAATCGAATTGATTTTAAATCAATCTTCTATTCCGGACACTGACATTAGAAAAGAATTTGTACCTTTCCATAAATATGGATTGATTAAAACTCTGCTTTACATAGTTTATCATCTCCTAATGACGTTAGGAGTTGCATTATCTCCCGATTATTAATACTGGTTGGCGAAATGTATGGTGAAAATGCATAAATTTTGGTGTTTGTGGAAAGCTAGTCTACTTTTAATAATCTTGTATGATTTGGTCGTTAATAATCGTCTAATTTGCAATTTATTCGTTAACAGCTAATTTCAGCTATATAGTTGTTTAATTTATTAGTTTCACGATAAGTACGAACTTCAAAATCATTTGAGAAAAGGTTGCGTTCATTTATTAAATTTTTATTTATAATTTTGATTGAATAAGCGCATGGATAGATTAATCCAATCTAATATGTCAAGTGCAACCAATACCAAACAAGTTCTATCAATAAGTCTCCCGCAAAGATCAAAACAGAAAACAGTCGTGCCGTATCTAGTGATTGAAAGATCAACGATTTAAAAAGGGTCTTTGTAGAATTTGTCGGAGATGCTCCTTCCACGAGAAAAATACAACTAAATTTACACATTCTTTTCAAAGAATCTTAAGCAATATAATCAATTTATAGGCGTATGTAGTGAGTTACTAAAAATGAATTATACTTACGGCAACACCGTGTTGGTTGAATCGCTATATGAACCACGACAACTAGCAGCAGAACATAAAATTTGTTTAGCATTATGCCAGTACTAATTTTGTCTATTTTAAAATAAACCAAGACATTTTTCAGTTCACAGGAATAGCTAATATGTCACATTTTTCTGTATTCTATTAAGTGCTTTCGTTTTTATCTCTATCAGGATTAAGTTTAGATAAACAGTCACCTCTGCCACTCAAAGGATATAGTAGGCGATAAACTGATTTAGGAATGACCAATGCATACTAAACATGTATGTATGTATAACGTAGTTAATATCTTAAGTTTTAATTTTCTATTACCTTCCTCTAGAAAAATTGTAGTTGATTATTCATAGTTTAATTTCATTATGTCCGATTAAGTGGCCTACAAGGTCCCCATATTTTATGCCGTTAGATTTCTTCTTGTAGAGTCATTTAAAATATCACATCTAATAAGCTCAATTGAATTTAACTGGCACGAAGGACATAATTTGTGAGGTTTGTCGAGATATTATAACGAACTTATAACGAAGCATGATTCGATGTGGGTGCATGAGAGAATTATTACGATATCTTGAAGTATACCTGGATTATACCTAGGCAGTGGTTTGTTTGTGTCAATTTAAAAATGGTCACCATATTTCTTTTACAGCAAAGTGGATATGACAAATAGTCTTATCACTTCTGTGTATGGTATAATCGTGCAAAAGAAAAGCAAACTATTTGGCTTTTGAGAGACGTTAAGACCATTGGAAAATTCATCATTGTTGGAGAGTTATTAATAAAAGGAGAAAAAATAATACTGCCACCTCTTCACACCAAATGAGGTTTAGTAAAACAGTTTGTAAAAGCACTGGAGGTGTCGGGTGATTTTTTTTAAATACATTTGCCAAGCGTTTCCAATACTGAGTATGGAAAAATTAAAATCAAAGACTTTTGACAGTAATATAAGTTGGTTACATATGTAATAATACACTACTTTCATTATATACATACTCGTATTCTATTCTATTTATGCTCAATTCATATCAGTTGCAACCAGTAATAACTACAATGTATATTAACCTACAATCTTTTGAACAGTGATGAAACAGGCTACAAATATTTAATGTGGTACACACTAATCACTTGCTAATGTTTGAACAGCAGCAAGAAACGGAACTGAAGGACCAGCAGTGTTAACCGCTGTAACATTTAAGAAGTAAATGATATCGGCCTGAAGCCCAGTGATCCTCGTTGTAACAATTGCCCTGTCAGGACTATCTCGTACTTGATAGCTTGCACTGAAGTAAGGAGACGCGTTCACGACGATCGAAGACACCGGACACCTGTTATGCGTGTAACTTTCCAATTGCCAATCCAATTCAACAGTCGTCGTTCCCAAGGTCACCTTCTGCAATGCTGGCGCGATTAATCCTAAAATCAAGACATATAATGTTGTATCTGGCTTTCGTTGATTATCTTCCTCCAGCTACGTTTTAAGTATAATACTCCTACTACTTACTGCGACTAAGAGATGAATAAGTGATTATAGCGGTCGGGCCTTGCGTCTGTACGATATAGACAGCTGTCACTCCAAATATATAGTCTTCGCAAGGTAGGATATAGTCTAGGAGAACAGACGTATTATCAACATATATATCCACTGCCTGGTTATAATCTTCATTGTAGATAAGCACACGGAATTGCTTGGCGCAATGTATCCAATCTTTATCCACATCCCACGATAATAATACATGTTCATCCTGCTGCGTCACTTGAAGGTAATGCAAAGTGAGATTTGCCTCTAAAATCATCGTAAAATATATTTATTTAATTTGCTATATATTGGCTTAGTGTTTGGCTTACCACGCGGCATCGGCATGTCCGTAAAGATCATATGCGGTAGACCTATTTCGTCATCTGTGGAAACTGCCCTGACAATGATTGCAGCATACACGCACGTAGGAAGAAAACGGACATCCAATGACGTTTCCTGGGTTGTGTATACTGTCTCTTCTTGATTAATAGTAATGGCAACCAAGTAATGGCTTATGTTGCATGTTTCGGTAGGACGTGGGATCCAAGACAGCACCAGATCGTCATCTATTCTTAGAGTTTGGAATGTGGTAGGACCTACGACGTAAAAAAATATTTTCTATAAATTATAAATATTTATTTTCCATAATAGAAACTCTTCTTGAATAAGAGGCAACTAACTATCTAATACGATATTAATAAATTCACTTTGAACTAGGAAACACATAGAGATGATGACAATTTAAATAAAGAAGAATCAGTTTGTACACCGCTATCACTTCCCATAGACAAAGATATATTAGAGGAATACTTTTAACAAAATAATGATAAGAATATTTTATTATTTATTTATATATTAGTGAAATAAGCCTAGTACTGTCATTTTATGAATTTTGAAATAGCTTTATAGATACCGTTTAACATCCTTGAAATAATTAATTTCAAAATCATATTCAGTTTGATTTTTATACATTTTATCAGTAGGGAATATCTATATGAATCAAAGGGAAATACAAAAATAAAATACAAGCTGTTCTATGTAAAATATAAGCGATATAAATGAAATCGAATTGATTTCAAATAAATCTCCTATTCCGGATACTGACATTTGAAATAATTTGTAGTTTATCGTAAGTACAATTCGAATGAAGTCTAAAAAATATGGTTTGCCATATAAAATAACGAAGTTCGTGACATCTTGCGGTATAACCGAAAATGTCGTTTACGTGATATTGTTTTTTCATATAGAACACCTTTTAAATTCCTAGTAAAAAATGTTCAGATTCATTTTCATGTTGTTCATTTGTAGTTACCCAAATCTAATAGACCCCTCACCATGATATGCCCTGTTATGTAGTATATCAAAATATATCTTAATTATTTTAGTATGGGGAGGATTAGCTTGGATGCAGCAACAAAAAGCAGGAGACTACCTTTCCTTAAATACGGATTGACTAAAGCTCTGTTTTACACAGTTTGTCATCTCCTAATGCTGTTAAGAGTTTTATTATCTCCCGCTTATGAAACTTAGTTGGCAAAACGAACGGTGAGCGATGCCGTAAATATTTTGGTGTTTGTGAAAAGCTAGTCCGCTTTTAATAATCTTATATTTGTTCATTAATAATCTTCTAACTTGCAATTTATTTGTTAATAGCTTATGTCATCTATATATTTCCTCAATTTATTGGTTTTACGATAGGTACGACCTTTAAAACCATTTGAGAAAAGGTTACGTTCATTTAATAAACATTTATTTGAATATCGATTGAGTATTTCAAGTGCAGCCAATACCAAACAAGTTCTATCAAAATAATCTTCCGCAGAGATCAAAACAGAAAAAAGTCGTGTCGTATCTACTGTCTGAAATATCAGGGATTTGAGAAGGGTTTTTGCAGATTTTTCAGGTATATCACTTTCACAAAGAAAACACAAAACGTCGAATAAAGAAATCTCATTTGCTTGATGTCAATTTAGGCAAGTAGTATATAGAATAATCAAACATGAACTTCAAATAAATACAGCTTTACACATTTTTTTCAAGGAATCTTAAATAATTTGATCAATTCACGGGCGTATGTAGTGAGTTCTAAAAATACTTAGTATTATACTTACGGCAACCCTGTGGCTCTTGACTCGCTATATGAACCACGACAACTAGCAGCAGAATATAAAATTTGTTTAGCATAATGCCAGTACTAAATTTGTCCATTTTAAGATAAATCAACAAATTTTTCAGTTCACAGACACAGCTAATATGCTACATTTTTCTGTATTTTAATAAGTGCTCTGGTTTTTATCTCCATCAAGATTAACTTAAGATAAACAGTCACCTCTGTCACTCAAAGGATTTAATAAGGCGACAAGTTGAGTTAAGAAATCACTGTATTCTGAATATAGATGTATAACGTGATTAATATTTTAAGTTGTATTACTTTTTCGCACTCCACTATACGCGGAAAAGTAATGTAATCGTGTAAAGAAAAATTGAGAAAACTAAATTTTTTTATTTATTTTTTATTTTTAGTTTCTCGGTTTTAAAAAAAATGGTTTTTAAAAAATGTTTGCTGTGTGTGTGTTGTTGTCGTCGGCATTTATTCTTGTTAGCACGATAACTCAACTAAATCATGTCGGACCGATTGGGTTCTGACTGATTCTGATTGGGGACGTCTCCCAGACGATACCTATTGATTTAGAGGTGGATAGAACACACTCTACCATGTACATGGGTCATGCGAAAGTACAATGGTGGACCATTTGAGAATTTTTTTTGTTAGCGCGATCACACAATTAAATCGTATTGGATCGATTGGCTTTTGGGCTGATTCGTATTAGGGACGTCTACCAGACGACATCTATTGAATTTGAGGTGGATAGGACAGACCCTCACCCTGTCCATGGGCCATGAGAAAGCACGATGGTGGACTATTTGAAAAAAGTAAAACTGTCTCATAAAACACATATTCTACATTCATGTGTTGATTTGTTTTTCTCAGCCATTCAATTTCGAGGTAGAGATATTCTATGTGCAGAAAAGTCCGTTTTAAGGTTTTAAAACTGTTTGTGTGTTTTTTAATTACACCTGGAGTATACGGAAGGCAATTTAGAAGCTTCGTTGTAACTTCAGTTCGGTCATCTAATTTTCAGTTATCTAATATTATGATGTTAAGTTATGATGTTATTCTTGTTATGATGTTAAGTTATGAAAAATTACCTATTATTTACTAAGCGTTTATGTTTTTTATATAGGTTATACCCGTAACTCATTCAGAATCTATCATTTTGTATACCTTTAAAGGTTCACAAGTATGACCTTCTCTTTCCCTTGCTACGTATGCCTTTTGCTGTTTTAGAAGATATGAATCTAAAGCGTTTGAATATAACCTATCAAAGTGTTACATAAATAAATTATGTAAAAAACAAAAAATGTTTTTCTTATTAATCTAGATTTGCTTTAACGTGCTGCGCCATTAGAGTGACATATTGCTCGCGAGTCACCCGGTAAATATATGGAAAATATGATATAGAAGGATGGAGAAGACGGAGAAAAGCTTTATTCGGTATTAAAAAAAAAAAAATATATATATATATATATATATATATATATATATATATATATATATATATATATATATATATATGTATATATATATATATATATATATATATATATATATATATATATATATATATATATATATATATATATACTTCTAGCCATAGTGAGGAATAGTTAGAAGCCGTTTATTCGGACATAGAGCAGGTAATAGGATTTGTGAAGGGTCATGAAAATTTAATAATAGTAGGAGATTTTAACGCAGTCGTAGGTGAGGGGAAAGAAGGAGAATTTGTAGGTCCTTATGGATTAGGAAACAGAAACGAGAGAGGTAGCAGACTGATAGAATTCTGTGAGAAGCACAAGATGGTAGTCGCGAACACATTGTTCAAGAATCACGTTAGGAGGCGGTACACATGGAAAATGCCAGGAGGGATAGACAGGTATCAGATAGACTACATTCTGGTTAGGAAGAGATTTAGAAATCAAGTAAAAGACTGTAAGAGTTATCCAGGAGCAGATGTAGACAGCGACCACAACTTGGTAGTCATGAAAGCTAGATTAAAGTTCAAAAATCTGAAAATCCGGAAGGATAAGAAACGTATAAATGTAGACATATTGAGGGATCAGAATATGAAAGATAAGTTCCAAGATAAAACAGATCAATTAATAAATAAAACGAGTAAGGACGAAATCAAGAACGCAGAAACTGAGTGGGAGGGTATCAAGAATAGTCTAGCTTCCGCGGCTACGGACGTTTTAGGACACGATAAAAGGGAAGCTAGGAAGCCCTGGATAACGCACGAAATCTTAAACTTAATGCAAAAGAGACGATGCTACAAAAACAGACGAGACGAAGAAGGACTGAAAACTTATAAGTCAATAAAGTGGGAAATCATTAGAAAATGTAGAAAAGCGAAAGAACAATGGATAGAGGATAAATGCAAAGAAGTAGAAGATAAGTTGCAAGTAGGTAAGACCGATGAGGCTTACAAAATAATTAAGAGGAACTTCAGGGATATAGGAACAATAAGTAGAAACGTTAGGAGTCAATCGGGGGACATACTGATCGGAAGAGAGGAGAAAGCGGATAGATGGAAGCGGTACTTAGGAAATTTATACGAGGGTCAGGAATTAGGAGAGATATTAGAGGAAGAATCTAGCATCGATAGGGAAGATGTAGGAAAACCTATATTAAGAAAGGAATTTGAAATAGCACTAAGGGGGCTAAAGAATAATAGAGCGCCGGGTGTAGATAAAATACAGGCGGAAATTTTGAAATGTGCGGGACAGAAAGTAGTAAATAGGATGTTTGAACTGGTAAAATACATATATGAAACGGGCGAGATGCCGGAGGATTATAAGAGGAACATTATCGTTACTATACCGAAAAAGAGAGGAGCCGACAAATGCGAGAACTTTAGAACGATTAGCCTAACTTCCCATGCGTCAAAAATCTTAACTAGAATAGTGCAGAAGAGGATGGAACATAGAGCGGAGGAAATACTAGGAGAAGACCAATTCGGCTTTAGGCGAAATAGGGGAACTCGCGAAGCTATTCTGGCGCTAAGAGTAATGTTAGAGAAAACAATAAAAAAAGGAAAGAACGCTTATATAGGATTTGTAGATTTAGAAAAAACTTTTGATAACGTAAGATGGGAAAAAATGTTCGAGATACTAAAGAGCGCGGGAATGAAGTATAGAGATAGGAGAGTAGTACACAATCTATACAAAGAGCAAACTGCTGTTATAGAAGTAGAAGGGGAAAAAAGGGAAGTAGGTATTAGGAAAGGAATAAGACAAGAATGTACGCTATCACCACTAATTTTTAATCTGTACATCGAAGAGGCGATTAATGTGGTAAAAGATAGAGTGGATTTCGGGATTAAAGTACAGGGACAGAAACTAAAAATGCTGAGATTCGCGGATGATATAGCAGTATTAGCATGTAGTAAAGAGGAATTAGAATCAGCGTTGAACGAAATGGGGGCAGTTTTGACAGAGGAATACGGAATGAGGGTGAATAAAAACAAAACTAAAGTGTTAGTGTGCAGAGGGCGCGAGAGCAGAGCAAAAACGAAAGTACAAATTAATAATGAAAGGTTGGAGGAAGTTAAAGACTTCACTTATTTAGGAAGTAAAATAAATTGGGATGGAAGAAGCGATAAAGACATAAAACAAAGAATAGCGCAGGGTCGAGTAGCTTTTAACAAAAAGAAAGCACTTTTATGCTCGGGGGTAATAAACTTAGAAACAAGGAAGAGATTTTTGAAAACATATGTATGGAGCACGGCACTATACGGCTGCGAAACCTGGACGGTAGGGGAAGCAAGTAGGAAGAAATTAGAAGCTTTTGAGATGTGGTGTTACCGAAGAATGATGAAAATACCATGGACTGATAGGGTTAGAAATGAAGAAGTATTGGAAAAAGTCGGCGAGAAAAGAAGTATGTGGAAAAACTTAAAGAAGAGAAGAGATAGAATGGTAGGCCACTTGCTGAGACATGGGGGAATAGTCCGCGATATTCTGGAGGCAGAAATAGGAGTGAAGAAAGGCAGAGGTAGGCCGAGATTAGACTACTGCTCGCAAATAGTAAGGGATGTAGGTTGTAGCACAATTAGCGAAATGCGTAGGTTAGCACAAGATAGGAGAAGCTGGAGGTTAGCGTCCAACCAGTTTTAGGACTGATGACCTAATGATGATATATATATATATATATATATATATATATATATATATATATATATATATATATATATATGCAATCTACGTCAAGTGGTACTAACAGATAATAATCTAGTCAGCGTTGAAATAGTGTAATTGGTCCGTATTCCTATGTATGTAAATTGTCCAAATTACGTAAACACTACTTCAGGATCAGTTGTATCATTTAGTTATTGTTTAACGTTTGAACACCAATGAGAAATGGAACTGAAGGACCAGCCGTATTAACTACTGTCACATTTAAGAAGTATATGGTATCAGCTTGGAGACTAGTGACTCTCGTCGTAACAAATCGTTCCAGATTATCTCGTACTGCATAGACTGTTCTAAAATATGGAGAGCCATCTACGACAATCGAGGACACCTGGCATCTGTTGTGTAAATAGCTCTCTAACTGCCACTGCAAAACTACGTTCGTCGGTTCCAAAGTGATCTTCTGCAGTGCTGGTGCCGCTATTCCTAAAAATAAATAATGCTTCATTACCAACTTTTCAAAAATATATAAAACAAAGAATAGCGCAGGGTCGAGTAGCTTTTAACAAAAAGAATGCACTTTTATGCTTGGGAGTAATAAGCTTAGAAACAAGAAAGAGATTTTTGAAAACGTATGTATGGATCACGGCACTATACGGTTGCGAAACCTGGACGGTAGGGGAAGCAAGTAGGAAGAAATTAGAAGCTTTTGAGATGTGGTGTTACCAAAGAATGATGAAAATACCGTGGACTGATAGGGTTAGAAACGAAGAAGTATTAGAGAAAGTCGGCGAGAAAAGAAGTATGTGGAAAAACATAAAGAAGAGAAGAGATAGAATGGTAGGCCACTTGCTGAGACATGGGGGAATAGTCCGCGATATTTTGGAGGCAGAAATAGGAGTGAAGAAAGGCAGAGGTAGGCCTAGATTAGACTACTGCTCGCAAATAGTAAGGGATGCAGGTTGTAGCACAATTAGCGAAATGCGTAGGTTAGCACATGATAGGAGAAGCTGGAGGTTAGCGTCCAACCAGTGTTAGGACTGATGACCTCATGATGATGACCAAGTTTTAAAATATAGTCTATCTCTAGGCTAGTAGTGATTTCGTCTAACGTTTCACTGATCTGCAAAAAATTACTTTTTTTCTCTTCCTAATATTAAGCGTGTTTATTATAGATTTGATGCTTCTGAATCGAAATACATAAGAATTATGTATCACGTATACTTTTTTGTATGGATTTTTTAAATAAAGCGCTCATTTTACTTAAAATTATAATCATAAATCTAATGATTGCTTCAATATTTACAATAAAAGTTATAATTCGTTTCAAACCACTAAAAATTATTAAAACAATCTAACTAGTTGTAGGTATATAAAAAGCATTTCATTTGGTAGTATTCCTCCATTTCATATTTTCAATTGAAGTTTCGCGGCGAATCAACCAATAAAAATATGCCGGCATTGCTTCTGACCATTTCCCGTTGTATTGTATCTTTATGTGCAATATATCTTGATGAAACCTTTCTCCGTGTTCATCCGATACTACGCTAAAGTTTTCGGGAAGAAATCTAAGTGAGAGTCCAACGAATGAATTTTAAGAGACATGTGTAGCATTTCAGAGATTTATAAGACGAAATAAGTCGGATGATTTCCCGATAGTTTTCAGCGTCTCTATTGCCAATAAAATTATGACACATTTTTACAATAGCGGTCCATGCTCCTTTTTCTACTTTATTCAACTTTGTTTTATAACTTGCGTCCTTCATATGCTCTCGTATTAAAGGGTCTACAAAGATTCCTTCTTTCAATTTTGCATTTAAGATGATTCGGGAGAATTTTGATTTAAGACATTGAAAGCCATCATCATCCTTGTTTATTGCTTTTACAAAGTTTTTCATCAGACCCAGCTTTATATGCAGTGATGGTAGAAAAAATTTGTCACTTTCCAAGTTTCTTAATTTCCATTTTTGACTCCAGGGATCAAAGTCGCTCTTCATGGTCAGTTTTTTACTACGTAGTGTTTATCTCTTGCACGACTATCCTATTCGCATAAAAAACAACAAAATTTTATATACGAGTGTGTTCATTGCAGTCTCGTTAACATTGCTACAACTTTTAGTTCCATAAGTACTGTGAATATTTAATTTTTTCCAGCAACAATTTCATATTTCCATTGATTTCTTTTATGTTTGTTGCATGTGCGAACGGTATTGAAGGATATTTATTTAGCTTTTAACCCTAGATAGCTAAGCATATTTCTAACACCACTTAAGACTAAGCATTCGTAAATTTTACGATAATATTTTTTTCTCATACCAATATAAACTTCAATTAACAGATGCATTATTTATTGAACATAAAGACTTTAAAACATCATTTAGGTACATGATTTACAAATTTCCCCGTGGTGTTCATTACAAAATGGTTTATTACATTTTGAGCAAAAGTGTGTAGTCGTACGTCTCTTTTGTGATGGGCAACTCGCACAAGTGGTTCTCTTGGACATATTAGGCACTGTATTCTCTTTCATAGGTGGCTAAGGTTGGCAAAGGGTCTTGGAGGTGATGTGAGCTGCCGATGTTCACATTGCAACAAAACTCCGAGAAATGCCTACTGTGTTCCGTCAGAAGAGTCGGAGATTCTAGGAATAGAATTCAGCTCTGCCAACAAATCCTACTCTCACGTCCTCGAAGACATGATGTCGCGTAGCCACTGGGTGCATGGCGTACAATGGATGTGCGTTATGTAGCCGACGAGAGGGGGTATAAGGCGAGTCTTCGGCGCCTAAAAACCGGGATAAATCGGCTAAGGGAGAAAACCCTAACAGAAAATCCTGGCCCTACAAGTCTGGAGGTTGAATCGGCGTGCCAGCGACTCGCCATTCGCAAAAACAACAAAAGATGCTAAAAATTTCGATAAAGCGCCTCGGAATAAGGACGGATGTAAACGGTTACGACATATGCTAAGGAAAAGGACTATGAAATTTGCAACATGGAATGTACAAGGTTTGAGAACTAAACAAGAAGAGGTCTTCCAGGAACTAAAAAAGATGAAAATCGATATCTGCGTTCTCACTGAAACTAAGAAGAAGGGGAAAGGAAATGAGGTGATCGGGGAATACATACATCTATATAGTGGCGTACCGAAAGATGCTAGAGGAAAGAGAGGAGTCTCAATAGTAATACACGAAAGTACTAAAAGGTATATCAAAAGCTGGGAGGAAGTAGACGAGCAGATAATAACTGTAGAATTAAATAAAAATGGCCACCAAATTGTAATAGTAGGGGTACATGCACCCAGTGATGATGCTGATATAACCGTGAAAGATGCATTTTATGAAAAATTTACAACTGTACTTACTAACATCAAGGATAAGAAAGAAATTATTATACTAGGAGACTTGAACGGAAGAACTGGAACAGAAGATAACAGTAACGAGGTAGGAAAGTATGGAGAATCGGTAACCAATGATAACGGAATACGCCTTAGAAACTTGTGTGAGTCCATGTCTTTAAGAATTATGAATGGATACTTCCCTCATAAAGATATCCATAAATTTACTTGAGTACAAGCAACCAGAGGGTTGCGCTCTATAATTGATTATGTAATCCAAAGACAGCATTCGAAGCTAAAGACAACTGACGTGAAGGTACACCGTGGACCAGAATGCGGATCAGATCACCATCTGGTAGTGGCAAAAATAATAATGAATTACAGAAAGACGAATACCTTACTACAGAATAATCAACAGCAGCGCAGCAATGTAAATGAATGTAAATATAATTTAGATAGCCTCAAACAAGAGTCAGTTCAGTTTCTATACAAACTAAGATTAGCTAACAAATTACAAACTATAAGAAATACGAACACAGATGCAGAACAGATGTATGGACGGATTAAAGAGTGCATACATGAAGCGGCAAAAGAAGCGTTAGGTTATAAAGGAGAATAGAAGAAAGGAAATTCAGAATGGTATTCCGAAAAGATAGAGGACCTTGTTAAAAAGAAAAAGAAAGCTTATAACACCTGGCTAAATACTGGTAGAGGAGAAGATAGAAGAGCGTACGCTTGCTGGAATAAAGAAGTTAAAGAAGAGGTAACAAAGAGTAAGAATGAAATGTAGGAACAAAAATGTGAGGAAGTAGACAGATATATGGGGGGAACAAAAGTGGCTGAAGCATGGAAAACTATAGCAAGCTTGAGAAAAGAAGGAAAACACAACAGCAAGTTAAACCTGATAGGTTTGAGAGAATGGGTTGACCACTATAAAACACTGCTTACGGAAAACAGAAAAGAATTTGAAATAACAAACATAAAAATTGAAACAGACAGAGATCATGAAGTGACTGAAATAACCATGGAAGAAGTAAAGAAAGCCTTGGAAAAATCCAAAAACGGAAAGGCCGCAGGGCCTGGAAACATCCCCATTGAGTTAATTAGGTATGGACCAGATATACTACTTGAAAATCTGGTAAACTTATTAAATAAATGGAGATAAAATCCCGGAAGACTGGAATATAGCACACATAAGCTCCATTTACAAAAAGGGCGATAAAAAGGTATGCCAAAATTATAGGGGCATAAGTGTGACCAGTGCAATGGGGAGGTTGTACGGCAGAATACTGAAGCAAAGAATAGAAATGGTTATAGAAGACATAGACGAACAGTTGGGTTTCCGTGCAGGGCGATCATGTATTGATAATATATTTGTATTACAGCAAATATTAGAAAAACGAACGTCTCGTAATCTGTCTACCCACCTAGTATTTGTCGATCTAGAAAAGGCCTATGACACAGTACCTTTAAAGAAACTTTTTGAAACTCTGACGAGGTTTGGCCTGAGTAAAACTTATGTCTCGTAATCTGTCTACCCACCTAGTATTTGTCGATCTAGAAAAGGCCTATGACACAGTACCTTTAAAGAAACTTTTTGAAACTCTGACGAGGTTTGGCCTGAGTAAAACTTATGTCAACGCTATATGGAATATATATAAGGAACCAAAGAGTTTGGTGAAAGTGGGAAATGCCCTGTCAGAAAGTTTTCCCACAAAGGGGCTTAAACAAGGGTGTAGTTTGTCACCTACCCTATTTAAAATATATATTCAAGAAACCATAAGTAATTGGAGGAGGAAAACTTCAGAAATGGGAATACAGGTAAACGAATAATGCTTGGCAACTCTTTTATTCGCTGATGACCAGATAATTATAAGTGACGAGGAAGATGCAGACTACATGTTTAGAATGTTGGAAGAAGAATATGAGAAATGGGCACTAAAGATAAACATCGATAAAACCGAATATCTGAAAATAGGAGACACGCATGTAGAAGACCCAGATCTACAACTGCATAAATTAAAAAAATGTAGCCAGTTTAAATACTTGGGAAGCATTGTTTCGGATGATGGAACAACAAAAAATTAAATCAATAATAGGACACGTCAAGGGAAGAAGGCTGTTTGTTTACTGAACTCATTACTCTGGTCAAACAAGATGAAACTACAAACCAAAATGACAATTTACACAACTATTGTGGAGCCTATTTTAACTTATGGCTGTGAATGCTGGCAATTGTCGGAGAAAGAGAAAAGGATGATGGAAACGATAGAAATGGACTTCTTAAGAAGATCATGTAATATTTCCAGAATTCAATGTATTAGGAACGAAGAAGTAAGAAGGAAAACGGGACGCGTACTTACAACAACAGAAAGAGTAGAATCTAGACAGCTACTATGGTACGGTCATGTAAAGAGGATGGAGGAGACACGATGGCCAAAGAGAGCTTTGAAGTTTATACCATACAATAGGAGAAGAAGAGGAAGACCGACAACACAATGGATAGAAGGAATTAGAAAAAATATGAGAGATCGAGCAATCGGAGATGATGACTGGAGGGATAGAAGGAAATGGCGATCGAAGTGCGGGATTCGGCACAGGCTGTAGGACCCCCGCTAAAAAAAAAAAAAAAAAAAAAAAAATTCTCTTTCATAACTATTTCCCTGTTTTCTGTTACTGTCTCTTTTAGAAGCTGACTAATACTTTCACGGAGTGAGCGTTGTAAAGTGGGTACTTTCACTCGTTCTTGTAGCCATGGCTTCACTAATAGCTTATACAACTCCATCATATATGCCTTTCGGGAAATCGATTTTTGTCCGCATTTTATTCTATGAGCATTGTACACAATAAAGCTATTTATGCAAGCAATATTTAGTATTCCAAAGAAAAGGCATAGAGGCCATCTTTTAGTTTTCCCAGAGGTACTCATATTTGAGCACATTTGGTCTAATGTATCCACTGCCCCTTTTGTGTGATTGTAAGTCTTAATAATTTCTGGTTTTTCGGAAGTTTTTGAGACACTACATCCTTGATGAAGTGCTAATAACAGCAGAACGTTTTTGTTCTTTTTGGGAGTATAAAACACAAACACTTTGTCTTTGTCAAAACAAAATTTAGAGCTGCTTGACTGGAGCCGCTTAACATTTCTGCTGGAATCTCTCTTTTGTTTTTTCAAATAGTTCCAACCACAGTAAGATTGTAAGGTGGAACTAGTAAATCATCAGCTAGTTTGACGGACGTAAATCAATTGTCCATTGTAATATTTCTATTGGAACCAGCAATTGTTTCACACAAAGTTTTGACATAGTATTCTCCTAAAGGCATCCCATTAGTGTTTGTACTTTTGCCCAAATATGGCATGGCGTCAAACATGTATTTTGATGAAACATCGCATACCAAAACTATTTTTATTCCATACTTCGATGGTTTGTTAGGTATATACATACGAAAAGGGCACCTTCCTCGAAAACCTAATAGTTGTTCGTCAATGGTAACGCAAGAACTTGGTTTATACATATTTCTGCACTGAATTATAAACTCATCCCAAATTTCTCTGATAGCCGCCAACGCATATGTTTTTTTATCTTTCGTCCCTCGTATTTTTATCATCAAATCGTAAACAATCCAATAGAAACTTGAACCTTTCACGACTCATGGCTGCCTTGAATACAGCTCCGCATATTTTGTCATCAAATAGCTCTGTCGTTGACAAATGGTTACTTTTCAAATGAACCGACAATACCAGTAATCCTAACATTGCTCTTACCTAGTTAGGACTAGAAATGGATATTGTAGCAGATTTTGTTTGATATTTAGCAGATTTTGTTCTAATCATAGCGTTTGTGTGTAATGTTATTTTATCTATCATAGTATCCATTATAAATACCCTGAAAAATTCGTTCGCATGAAAGTCATTTTGGAAATTTGTTACTGGACCGGGGAAAATATGTAGTATATTTCGTTGCGGTGTTTTCGATGCTGCTTTGGGAACTGCACTCCATCGATGACCATTTTTCCCTACAAGTCTTACTTGTGATCGAATTGTCTCATCAACTCTGCCGACTCTTCTTTGCGAACTGGTTTCTGTCTCAGATGCTTCATGTTCTTACTGTTGTTGTTGCTCAGGTTCGTTACTTCCGGATGATCCAAGCAACGAATCATCTACCAGTAACTGATCACCCATATGTCTCCCGTAATTTGATTCTTTATGTAAAAGTCTTTGTTTTTTTGCCCTGGGAGGACTATATTCATCTTCGATATCATCCTCTGAAGGTTCATATTTACTTCCGCTGTCCTCAAAATCTTCAAACTCCACAGCATCCTCAGTTTCACTCCCACTCTCCTGGACGTTGTCATCATCTGATTCATGAAACAAGTTATTTGCAATTTCCTCAAGTTCGGCTTGCATCAGAGGCCTGTTTTTTTCTCGTAGTTCAGACATATCCGTTAATAGTAATTCACAAGTCCAACAAGTTTAATCCATAAAGGACTAATCTGAAAAAAACTGTTGTTTTTTGTATGGCGCAATATAGACAAAAGTTACGTTAAGACTAACCTTTCGTAAAATTTACGACACTCGTCTTATAGCTGCTCATATGTTACACTTAAAAATCAACCAAGACGCTTGGGATAAACACCAACAATGCCAAAGAGAATAGCTAGACGCAGAACTCGATACCTAACGAATGTGCCCGACGGTGGCCGAAAATGAAAATCGCAGTCATAAAATTTACGAAGCTTAGCGTTCTAGGGTTAAAATCGGTTTTGTATGTACAGATACGATTTCAATAGTTTAAAGTAGCATTAATGCAATGCCTTAATGCAAAAACGAAACATTACAAATACTGAATTTTGAGAAATGGAAAAAGTAATATTTAAAACAAATATATACGTGATAGTAAAAACTAGAAAGCAGATGTATATTCAGTACGTTAAAATCTTATATCCATAATACTTTTATTTGAGGAAGAATTTCATTGCAGATCAGTGTTATTAACAAAATACTTACTGCGACTAGGCGTTAAATAATCTATTAGTAACGTTAAGCCTTGTTCGTCTACAGTGTAAACCGCCGTCACTCCAAATTTGTATTTTTCACAAGGCAAAATATTGTCAACAACAACAGATGTCGTCTCTACGTATAAGTCACGTACTTCATTAGAATTTTCGTTAATAACAAGCATTCGGAAGTGTTTTGCGCAATGCCTCCACTCTTCCTCCATGTCCCACTTTAACAAAAAACGATCTTCGCCCTGTTGTCCCAGTTGAACATAATTTAAAGTGAGGTTTGCTTCTAAAATTGGCGTATATTATATTTAGATCTCTATATACTTCGACAACGTCCAACTTACCAGGTGGCAGAGGCATATCCAAGAAGTACATGTTGACCATTCCCTCTACGTCTTCTGTAGAAATCGGTCTGACGAATATACCTGCAAACACGCATGTCGGAAGAAAACGAAGATCCATGTACTTATCCTCAGTCTCCTCATTCGCGTATGTAGTCTCCTCGCCATTAATATAGAAAGAAACCACAAAATGACTTAGATTACAGCGTTCTGATGGATTTATGTCCCAAGATAGTACAAAATCGTTTAGTGTTAGGTTTACAACGTTGATCGGTGCTAAAATGTAAATCAAGTGAATTATACCAACTCCAGTAATAATATTAGAAGCTATGCTCTTCTAGAACTTTTATATTCTATTCGAAACTTCAATGATTTGGTTTAAACAATGAAAATATTCGAAAGACTCTTATAAGAGTTCGGGAAGAGCTATGTAATATGAATGAAACTTACTGCAGGGTCTGTCATCTTGACCATTTATCTCAATAACAGCAAAGTAGGATAGAAGTAGCAAAAAATAATAATTGTTTAACATTCTGAAAATGTTTATTTATATAATGTGATTGTGATAATAGAAGTAAACAATTACACATACTGTTAATATGCTGTATTTTTTTATATTTTAAGTAGGTCCATTTTTATCTACATTAAGATTCGACTTAGATAAATAAGTCATCTATCACTTATAAGAAAAAGTGGATCATCACTAATTTAAATACAATATAGGTAAATACTTATTTACAATATCAAAGTTATAATAGGAAAGGAGCAAATAAATGTTTCTGTAACGTGATGATTTTCTCCAAACTGTTATGGATAGTATTCATAACAATATTCAACGATATTTAAATAATACAGTAAAACCTGGTTAAGTGGGACCTGGATAAATGAGAAACCTCTGTAACTAAAATCCATTCTGAATTCCCAACATTTTTGCATCAAATTATCTCTAGTATTGAAACTAATAAACCTCTTTATCTGAAATTTATTTCTTAGAATGTTTGTAATAATTACCTCTATAACTATGATACCTAGGATTGATACTGCTGTAACTGAAATTATACAAGGTGGGGCAGAGCAACTTTCTTATTTGAAAATGACGCACTGAAGCGATAGCTGCCCCTAGGGGCGTAAAGTTGTAGCTCCGCATGGTTTAGTTAGCATCATGAAGTGGGCGACGGTGGAGCGCGCGTTCGCTGTTGAAATACTTTTCTAACGGTCGCTCAATCATCGCCACGCAACGTCGATTCCGTACCCATTTCAATATTGCACACCGTGGTCGTGTTTCTGGCCGGCAGATGACTGTTTCATGGGTAAACAACTTCAAGAAAACTGGTAATTTAAAAAAGAACCTGGGCTTCCACGAACATCAAGATCACCCGAAAACATTGACATAGTAAGGCTTTCTGTTTTGCGATCCCCTCAGGGCTTTCTCCGCAAACATGTAGCTTCTGTTGGATCGTCTGCTCCTTCTGTGAGGCGAATCCTTCATGAAAAACTAAACTTTCATCCCTACGAATTGGCTGTGGTGCAGCAATTTAATCCATATGATATTGTTGCTCGAGAAAATGCATGTAAGACGCTTCTTAGCATGCCTCGATCGTCCTAGGACCCTGGCTCACCTAAATAACAACATTTGTTAAGCTGTCGCCAACATACCCCTTTATATACTGAAAGGAGTTGAACGAAACTTCCGAGTTCGATGAATTCAGTGTATTGAGAATAATGGACGCCACCTGCCTGATATCATCTTTAAAACTGTGTAAACGTGAAACTTAAATATTGTATTTGATGTTGTTCAAAGAATTAAATATATATCTGCATTTCTTTTCTCAAATTGAATTTCTAAATAAGCAAGTTGCTCTGCCCCACCCTGTATTATAAATACATTTCTGTTTATACAGATAATGACGTTAGCTCCCACATTCCGCATTTGATTACTTCATCGTTTAGTTCGCTATTGTTATAGTCCGAAAACTTATTTAAGAAATATCGAAATGAAAGTTAAATTCTGTATTAGCTCGTGAAAAACTGAAGAAAATATCGGTTTATTAAAGTTGAAAATCGCGTGATGAACTTTTTTACCAATTGAATGTGCCGATGCATACTCTTTATAGAATCATCTAAATTGAAGACAAAAGTCAGACTCGAAATAAACGAATAAGAATAAAATTAAAAAATACAATCTATTCTATGTACAATAAACGATTTAAATGAAATTGAATTAATGCGTAAGTATAATTCGAATGTAATCTAACTAATATGCCATTTTTTCTTTTTGGCATATAAAATAAGGAAGTTGATGTCATCTTCCGGTTATAACCGGAAATGTCACTTACGTGATATTGTACTTTCATATAGAACACCTCTTATATTAGCGACAAATTAGTGATTAGTGACCAATCTTCAGCTTCTTGTTCATCTTGTTCATTTATAGTTGCCCAAATCTAATAGGCTTCTCACTTTGATGTGCCATTATGTAGCATCTCAAAATATACCTTAATAATTTTAGTATGGGGAGGATTAACTTCGACGCAGCAACAATAAACAGGAGACAACCTTTTCATAAACATGGATTGATTAAAACTCTCTTTTACACAGTTTATCATTTCCTAATTGTGTTAGGAGTTTTATTATCTTCCGATTATGATACTTTCTTGGAGAAATACGCAGTGAGCGGCTCGTAATATTTTGGTATTTGTGGAAAGCTAGTTTGCTTTTAATAATAATATATTTGGTCATTAATAATCTTCTAATTTGCAATTTATTCGTTAACAGTTCATTTAAGCTATATATTTCCTCAATTTATTAGTTTCACGATAAGTACGACCTTCAAATCCATTTGAGAAAAGGTTGTGTTCATTTAGTAAATATTTATTTGTATATTTCAATTGAATATTTCACGTGCAATCAATATCAAACAAGTTCTATCACAAAGTCCCCGCTGATATCAAATCAGACAAAAATTGTGCCGTATCTACTGACTGGAAGATCAGTGATTTGAAAAGGGTTTTTGAAGGATTCTTAAGGCACATTACTTCCACAAGAAGAAGGACAAGAAGTCGAATAAAGGAATCTCATTTGCTTGATGTCACTTTAGCAGCTACCTAGTATATAGAATAATCAAACGTGAACTTCAAATAAATTCATCTTTACACTTCTTTTTCAAGGAATCTTAAATAATTTAATCAATTTATGGGCGTACGCAGTAGTGAGTTATAAAAAATGAGTTACACTTACGACAACCCTGTGATTCTTGACTTGCTACAAGAACCACAGCAACAAGAAACAGAATATAAAATTTGCTTAGCAATATGCCAGTACTAAATTTGTCTATTTTAAGATAAATCAGGAGATTTTTCAGTTTGTAGACACAGCTAATATGTTTTCTGTATTTAAGTAAGTGCTTTCACTTTTATTTCCATCAAGATTAACTTTAGATAAACAGTCACCTCTGTCACTCAAAGGATTTAATAGACGACAAGCTGATTTAAGAATGGCCAAAGCATTCTGAATATAGATGTATAACGTAGTTAATATATAAAGTTTTATTTTTTAATTACACTTGGAGTATGTGGAAGGCAATTTAGAGTTTTTATTATAAATTCAGTTCAGTTATCTAATCTTCAGTTAGCCTATGTTCAGTTATCTATGATATTAAGTTATGAAGAACCTATTATTTATTAAGCGCTTATGTTTTTTTATATAGATTATACCCGTAACCCATTCAAATTATATCATTTGATTACAACAAATCGTTGAACAGCATAACTCCTCCTTGAATTGTCAAACGGAATGCATGAAACAATTTGCATCTGCTTAACCAGCTGTCAAAATATGTTTTTCTTGTTTATCTAGACTTGCCTTGAAGTGCTGTGCCAATAGGCTATGGCATATTGCTCGCAAATCACCCTGTAGATATACGGAAAGTATGATAGAGAAGGATAGAGAAAGGGGAGAAAAGTTTCATTTGGTATTAAATAAAATATGTCTATATATATGTATGCAATCTACGTCTAATGTTACTAACAGAATAATCTAGTCAACGTTGAAATAAAGTAATTGGTTCGTATTCCTATGTATATAAGTTATCCAAATTACACAAACACTACTTCAAGATCAGTTCTATTATTTAGTTATTATTTAAAGTTTGAACACCGATTAGAAATGGAACTGAAGGACCAGCCGTATTAACTACTGTCACATTTAAGAAGTATATGGTATCAGCTTGGAGACTAGTGACTCTCGTCGTAACAAATCGTTCCAGATTATCTCGTACTGCATAGACTGTTCTAAAATATGGAGAACCATCTACGACAATCGAGGACACCTGGCATCTGTTGTGCAAATAACTCTCTAACTGCCACTGCAAAACTACGTTCGTCTGTTCCAAAGTGATCTTCTGCAGTGTTGGTGGCGCTATTCCTAAAAATAAATAATGTTTCATTACCAATTTTTCCAATATAGTCTATCTCTAGGCTAGTAATGATTTCATCTAACATTTCACTGGTCTGCAAGAAATTAACTTTTCTTTTCTCCCTCTTAATATTAAGAGTGTTTATTATAGATTTGATGCCTCTGAATCTAAATATAGTAATAAGAATTATGTATCACATATACTTTTTTTGTAATGGATTTTTTAAATAAAACGCTTATTTTCACTTAAAATTATCATAAATTTAATGATTGCGACACCAAACCACTAAAAATCATCAAAACAATTTAACTAGTTGTACTCGTATATTAATAGCATTTAACTTTGTAGTATTCTTCATTTTCATATATTCTATTGAAATTTCGCAGCGAATCGGCCAACAAGCATCTACCGGTATTGCTTCTGACCATTTACCTCTCTATTATCTCTCTATGTATAATATATCTTGATGAACCCTTTCTCCATGTTCATCCGATACAGCGCTAAGATTTTCGGGAAAAAAATCTAAGTGAGAGTCCAAAAAGTTAATTTTAAGGGGACGTGTTGCATTTTAGAGCTTTATAAGAAGAAATAAGTCTGATGATTTCCTGATGGCTCTCAGCTTCTTTATTTCTAAGAAAATTATGACACACTTCTACAAAAGCGGTCCATGCTCCTTTTTCTATTTTATTAAACTTTATTTTAAAACTTCCGTCCTTGATAATCTCTCGTATTTACAGGCCTACAAAACCATCATCATCCTTGTTTATTGCTTTTACAAAGTTTTTCATCAGACCCAGCTTTATATGCAGTGGTGGTAGAAAAAATTTGTCACTTTCCAAGTTTCTTAATTTCCATTTTTGACTCCAGGGATCAAAGTCGCTCTTCATGGTCAGTCTATTACAACATAGTGTTTATCTCTTGCACAACTATCCTATTCTCATAAGAAACAGCAAAATTTTATATATCTTCATTGCAGTCTGGTTAACATTGCTACAAACTTTTAATTCCACAAGTACTGTGAATATTTAATTTTTTCCAGCAACAATTTCATATTTCATTGTTTTCCTTCATGTTTGTTGCATGTGCGAAGGGGATTGAAGAATGTTTATTGTCATTATGAAGCAAAACACATTTCAAAATCGGTTTTGTATATACAGATACGATTTAAATGGATTACAGTAGCGTTAATGCAAAAACGAAACAGAACAAATACTGAATTTTGAGAAATGAAAAAAAAACCATTAAAAATATATATACGTGATAGCAAAAAATATAGAGATAGGAGAGTAGTACACAATTTATACAAAGAGCAAACTGCTGTTATAGAAGTAGAAGGAGAAAAAAGGGAAGTAGATATCAGGAAAGGAGTAAGACAAGGGTGTACGCTATCACCACTAATTTTTAATCTGTACATCGAAGAGGCGATTAATGTGGTAAAAGATAGAGTGGATTTCGGGATTTAAGTACAGGGACAGAAACTAAAGCTGCTGCTGAGATTCGCGGATGATATAGCAGTATTATCATCTAGTAAGGAGGAATTAGAATCAGCATTGAATGAAATGGAGGCAGTGTTGACAAAGGAATACGGAATGAGGGTGAATAAAAACAAAACTAAAGTGTTAGTGTGCAGAGGGCGCGAGAGCAGAGCAAAAACGAAAGTACAAATTAATAATGAAAGATTGGAGGAAGTTAAAGACTTCACTTATTTAGGAAGTAAAATAAATTGGGATGGAAGAAGCAATAAAGACATAAAACAAAGAATAGCGCAGGGTCGAGTAGATTTTAACAAAAAGAAAGCACTTTTATGCTCGGGGGTAATAAACTTTGAAACAAGGAAGAGATTTTTGAAAACATATGTATGGAGCACGGCACTATACGGTTGCGAAACCTGGACGGTAGGGGAAGCAAGTAGGAAGAAATTAGAAGCTTTTGAGATGTGGTGTTACCGAAGAATGATGAAAATACCATGGACTGATAGGGTTAGAAACGAAGAAGTATTGGAGAAAGTCGGCGCGAAAAGAAGTATGTGGAAAAACATAAAGAAGAGAAGAGATAGAATGGTAGGCCACTTGCTGAGACATGGGGAAATAGTCCGCGATATTTTGGAGACAGAAATAGGAGTGAAGAAAGGCAGAGGCAGGCCTAGATTAGACTACTGCTCGCAAATAGTAAGGGATGTAGGATGTAGCACAATTAGCGAAATGCGTAGGTTAGCACAAGACAGGGAGAGAAGCTGGAGGTTAGCGTTCAACCAGTCTTAGGACTGATGACCTAATGATGACGATACGTGATAGCAAAAAATAGAAAGCAGATGTATATTCAGCACGTTAAAATTTTATATTCATTATACTTTTATTTCAGGGAGGATTACGTTGCAGATCAGTGTTATTAACAAAATACTTACTGCGACTAGGCGTTAAATAGTCTATTAGTAACGTGGACCCTAGTTCGTCTACAGTGTAAACCGCCGTCACTCCAAATTTGTATTTTTCACAAGGCAGAATATTGTCAACAACAACAGATGTCGTCTCTACGTACAAGTCACGCACTTCATTATCATTTTCGTTGATGACAAGCACTCGGAAGTGTCTCGCGCAATGTTTCCACTCTTCCTCAATGTCCCACTTTAACGAAAGGCGATCTTCGCTCTGTTGTCCCAGTTGAACATAATTTAATGTGAGGTTTGCTTCTAAAATTGGCGTAAATTACATTTAGATTTCCATATATTTCGACAACGTCCAACTTACCAGGTGGCAGAGGCATATCCAGGAAATACATGTTTACCATTCCCACTATGTCTTCTGTAGAAATCGGTGTGACGAATATACCTGCAAACACGCATGTCGGAAGAAAACGAAGATCCATGTACTCATCGTCAGTCGTGTATTTAGTCTCCTCGCTGTTAATATAGAAAGAAAGCGCAAAATGACTTACATTACAGCGTTCTGACGGATTTATTTCCCAAGATAGTACAAAATCATTTAGTGTTAGGTTTACAACGTTGATTGGTACTAAAATGTAAATCAAATGAATTATACCAACCCCAGTAAAAAAACTACAAGCTATACTCTTCTAGAACTTTCATCTTCTATTCGAAATTTCAAGTATTTGGCTTAAATAATGGAAATATTCGAAAGACTGTTAGAAAAGTTCGGGAAAAGCTATATAATATGAATGAAACTTACTGCAGGGTCTGTCATCTTGACCATTTATCTCAATAACAGCAAAGTAGGATAGAAGTAGCAAAAAATAGTATTTGTTTAACATTCTGAAAATATTTATTTATATAATGTGATTGTGATAATTGGAGTAAACCATTACACATACTGTTATTATGCTGTATTTTTTTATATTTGAAGTAGGTCCATTTTTATCTACATTAAGATTAGACTTGGATAAAAAAGTCATCTATCACTTATAAGAAGAAGTGCATCATCACTCATTTAAGTACAATATAAGTAAATACTTATTTACAATATCAAAGTTATAATAGGAAAGGAGCAAATAAATGTTTCTGTAATGTGATGATTTTCTGCAAATTGTTATGGATAGTATTCATAACAATATTCAACGAACTTCAAATAATACAGTGAAATCTGGTTACGTGGGACATGGATAAGTGAGAAACCTCTGTAACTAAAATCCATTCTGAAATCCCAACATTCTTGCAGCAAATTATCTCTATTAGTGAAACTAATAAGCCTCTTTATCTGAGATTTATTTCTTAAAATTTTTGTAATAATTACCTTTATAACTAAGATACCTAGGATTGATACTGCTATAACAATTATTGAAATTATACAAGGTGGGGCAGATCAACTTGCGTATTTGAATTTGGCGCACTGAAGCGATAGCTGCTTCTAGAGGGGTGGAGGTAGGCACATTCGAGAGGGCGGGGCGCAAAGTTGTAGCTCGGCATGGTTTACGAGGGGGGACCCAAAAAAAACGGGAATTGCGCTGTGGTGGAAAGGGAGAGTGGGAAAACCCATTGTTCGATCCGGTGTCCGTTAGGGACACGTCTCCTGAGTTAGTGTGCGAAGTTCTGTCGCTGTGAGTGTATCAGTTCGTCTGTGGGAATTTTTTTAGTGAAACAACTTTTTCCATTTCGCTGAAAACATGATAGCCGATTGTCGAGAGCAACGCGCGGCTGTGAAATTTTGTTTCCTGTTGGGGAGATCGGCCGCGGAAACTATTGTAATGCTTAAAACTGCTTATAGGGATGCTGTCCTAAGTAAAACCAGAGTCGACGAGTGGTTTTCACGTTTTAAAAATGGGAAAATGTCAATTGAAGACCAACCCCGTTCAGTACGCCCCTCAACGTCAAGAAGTGATGAACACGTCGACAAAATCAATGCTCTCGTTTATTAAGACCGTCGCCGAACCATTGATCAACTCTGTGAGATGTCTGGAATATCATGGAGTTAAATTCAGAGGAATTTATCCGAAGATTTGCACATGAGAAGAGTTGCAGTCAAATTTGTTTCTCGCCTTCTCACAGGTGATAAAGGGAGCGTCGACTTCAGGCATGTTTTGCGCTTCAAAATCAGCTCAAAGGGGACCCTGAATTTTTTCCAAATTACTGGTGATAAATCGTGGTGTTATGGATACGACACCGAAACAAAGCAGCAATCAAGCCAGTGGAAGACACCTGGCTCTCCTCGTCCCAAAAAAGCTCGCCAAGTGGTCAAACATCAAGACAATGCTCATTTGTTTCTTCGATTAAAGATGTGTTGTATACGCGGAGTTCATTCCCCCGGGACAAACTGTTAACCAGAAGTTCTACTTGGAGGTTTTGAAAAGATTGAGGGAGAGTATCCGGAAGAAAGGGGCAGATCTTTAGTGCACAAACGACTGGTTCTTCCATCATTACAACGAGCCGGCCCACACGGCATCTCCGTAAAGCTGTTTTTGGCCAAAAACAGCATGACACCAATTGGCCACCCCCCCTACTCACCGAATCTAGCCCCCTGTGATTTATTTTTGTTCCCCAGACTCAAAAGGGACATGAGAGGAAAGCGTTTTGCCACTGTGGAGGAGCTAAAACAAAAATCGCTGGAAGGCCTAAAGAACATCCCGATAAGTGAATTTAAAAAATGTTTTGAATAATGCAAGGATCATTTGCAGAGGTGCGTTGTGGTCAATGGAGAATATTTTGTAGGTGATCAAAATTTGGTGTAAAAATATTGAGAAATAAAGAAATTATGACGAAATTCCCGTTTTTTTTGGGTCCCCCCTCTAGTTAGCATCATGAAGTGGACGAAGATGGAGCGCGCGATCGCTGTCGTGGTATATTTTTCTAACGGTCGCTCAATCATCGCCACGCAACGTAGATTCCGTACCGATTTCAATATTGCGCCCCGTGGTCGCATTTCTGGCTGGCAGTCGATTGTTTCGTGGGTAAACAACTTCACGGAAATTGGTAATCTGAAGATGAAAAAACCTGGGCTTCCACGAACATCAAGGTCACCCGAAAACATTGACATGGTAAGGCTTTCTGTTTTGCGAACCCCTCAGCGCGTTGTCTGCAGACATGTAGCTTCTGTTGGGTTGTCTGCTCGTTCTGTGAGGCGAATCCTTCATGAAAAACTAAACTTTCATCCCTACGAATTGATTGTGATGCAGGAACATAATCCACATGATTTTGTTGCTGGAGAAAATGCATGTGAGGTGCTTGTTGGCATGCCTCGATGGTCCTAGGACCCTGCGTCACTTGAAGAACAACATTCGTCAAGCTGTCGCCAACATAGCCCTTGATATGCTGGAAAGAGTTGAACGAAACTTCTGAGTTCCATTAACGCAGTTTATTGAGAATAATGGACGCCACCTGCCTGATATAATCCTTAAAACTGCGTAAACATGAAATTTAAATGTTGTACTTGATGTTGTTCAAAGAATTAAATATATATCTGCATTACTCTTTTTAAATTGAATTTCTAAATCAGCAAGTTCCTCTGCCCTACCTTGTATTATAAATACATTTCTGTTTGTACAGACAATGACGTGTTTGTTTAAAAAGTCTAATTCGTCACAACTTTCTGTTCACACAATAATTTTTGTTTGAGCTCCCACATTCCGCATTTGATTACCTTATCGTTTAGTTCGTTATTGTTATGGCCCGGCCGAAAACTTACTTAAGAACTGCCGAAATGAAAGTTGAATTCTGTATTAGCTCCTGAAAAACTGAAGAAAATTTCGGTTTATGTAAGTTGAAAGTCGCGTGATGAACTTTTTGACGAATTGAATGTGCCGATGTCTACTCTTTATAGAATCATCGAGAATGAAGACAAAAGTCAGACTCGAAATAAACGAATAAGAATAAAATTAGAAAATACAATCTGTTCTATGTAACATGAACGATTTAAATGAAATTGAATTAATTTCAAATCAATCTTCTATTCCGGACACTGACATTTAGAAGAATTTGTAGTTTATCGTAAGTGTAATTCGAATGTAATC
The DNA here is from genome assembly GCA_037954035.1 of Rosalia funebris. Lineage (NCBI taxonomy): Eukaryota > Metazoa > Arthropoda > Insecta > Coleoptera > Cerambycidae > Rosalia > Rosalia funebris. Next base: position 43,786,143 of record JAZFAV010000015.1, read on the forward strand.
TAACAAATATGCCATTTTTTCTTTTTGCCATATAAAATAAGGAAGTTGATGTCATCTTCCGGTTATAGCCGGAAATATCACTTACATGATATTATTTTTTCATATAGAACACCTCTTATATTAGTGACCAATTAGTGACTAGTGACCAATTTTCAGTTTCTTATTCATTTGTAGTTGCCCAAATCTAATGAGTCTCTCACTGTGATATGCTCTGTTATGTAGTGTTTCAAAATATAGATACCTTAATAATTTTAGTATGCGGAAGGTTAACTTCGACGCAGCAACAATAAACAGAAGACAATATTTTCATAAATACGGGTTGATTAAAACTCTCTTTTACACGGTTTACCATCTTCTAATGGTGTTAGGAGTTTTATTATCTCCCGATTATGATGCTTTGTTGTCGAAACGTGTAGTGAGAGACGCGTAATATTTTAGTATATGTGGAAATCTAGTCAGGTTTTAATAATCTTATATTTGGTCATTAATAATCTCCTAATTTGCAATTTATTCGTTAATAGCTGATTTAAGTTATATATTTCCTCAATTTATTAGTTTCACGATAAGTACGACCTTCAAAACAATTTGAGAAAAGGTTGCGTTCATTTATTAAACAGTTATTTGTAATTTCGATTGAATATTTCGAGTGCAACCAATACCAAACAAGTTCTATCAAAACAAGTCCCCCGCAGAGATCAAAACAGAAAATAGTCGTGCCGTATGTAATAATTGAAAATCAGCGATTTGAAAAAGGCTTTTGCAGGAGTTTTCAGGCATATTACTTCCACAAAAAATAGACATGAAGTCGAATAAAGGAATCTCATTTGCTTGGTTTCACTTTAGCAATAATCAAATGTGAACTTCAAGTAAATACAAATTTACACATTTTTTTCAAGGAATTTTTAATAATTTTATCAATTTATAGGCGAGTTATGTAGTAATTAATGTAATTATGAGTTAAAATGGATTATAGTTACGACTCAACAGTCACATGACTGCTGACTCGCTATAACAACCATAACAACAAGAAACAATATGAATTTTTTTTAGCATTATACCAGTACTAAATTTGTCCATTTTAAGATAAATCAAGAAATTTTTTAGTTCATAGATACAGCTAATATGTTTTCTGTATTTAAGTGCTTTTATTTTTATTTCCATCAAGATTAACTTTAGATAAACAGTCACCTCTGTCAATCAAAGGATTTAATAGGCGACAAGCTGATTTAAGAATCGCCAATGCATTCTGAATATAGATGTACTATCCATTTCAACGCTATCTGCCAAATAACTCTCTTATCTTGCCGATAAATGGAACAGCCCACCTGAGCCTAGCCATAAATACATGCCACGGTATGTTTTGAGATTTTTTATTTGGCAAATAGCGATGAAATAAACTATATAACGTAGTCAGTACCTTAACACATTGACTGCGACACATGCCCCCAAAGGCATGTTTCGCGTTTTTGTCAAGTGCTACTGCACTTTCATGGGTATTCGTATCCAGTGCGAACGTGATCCAAACACTGTCTTGGCTTCATGTTGATGTCACAAGTAGCAATAAATATAGTTTTTTATAAGCAACAAAGTGATCATGCGCGCGTTGCACATGCCTCCTAGTGTCCGCGACGCCCACTAGTAATATTTCATGACTAATATCCGCCACAAGCCATGAGGGAGGCATGTGTGATCTGCAAGTCAAATCCCGCCAGTATTTTGCAACTTTTGTACAGTATAAGATTAGCTATAATCGTGAGCAGAACAAAATTTATTTTACAAATTTTAATTTGAGTATTGCCCTCGCCAATAACTTGATGAAAGAGAAAGTAATGTATTGTGGGACTCTTAGAGGTAACAGAAAAAGATTACCAACTGTTTTCAAAGCGAAACAGAAAATGAAGCGCGGTGAAATTTTTGGTATGAAAAAAGGTGGAGTTAAAATTATTAAATGGGCAGACAAAAGGCAGGTTCTCATGATCTCAAGTGTGCCAGGCCACAATACGAATTTGATTCCAGTAGGGAAGAAATCTAGAAAAGGCGAAGACATAATTAAGCCAAAATGTGTGATAGACTATAACACAGCAAAAACGGGCGTCGATTATTCCGATTAAATGTCATCTTACCATACAGTTCTTCGCCGAAGTATGAAATGGTACCGGTAAGACGAAGATTTCTGATTATTTCTCAAAAATAAACTTTTTCTTTCAGGAAGGTCATATTCGAGATCATACTTGGCACATCTGTAGTCAACTCCCTAATAATTTACATGTGCTCAAAAACAAAGCTTAACATTACTGAATTTAGATTACAACTAGCTTATTAACTAATAAAACCCTCCGAGAAAACAGACAAACCTCCCAAGAAGAGGATCCATACCTTATCTAAACATGAGGGACCAGGAAGAACACGTAGAAAACTATGTAGAGGGTGTCGCCAAGCTTTGAAGGCATCTGGTCTGGACTATAGAGAGATAGACAAAAAAGTCCGTCGCGTCATTACGTTTTGTTCAGATTGTCCAGGGCATCCTGGTTATTGTCTGTCTTGTTTTAATGAAACACATACATAACTAGCATTTCATATTTGTAAAATAGAAGATTATTCTTTTTTATTTCAATAAAGGCATTTGAACAGATCAATTAATTCTATAAATATTGATATAAGGGATGAAAGAGGTACATAATTTCATATTACCAATGTGCGTAACGGGTTATTGAGAGCATGTGCTATTGAGATGTATAGTAGATTACTACTTATAGAACGCTTACAGCAGTTAACGTTGTAATGAAATTCAATATAAACTTAACAGAGGTCATCATATTCCTATCAACCATCACATGCCACAGAGGGCATGTGTCGCATGGACACGATGGTACATCACGTAGTCCCGGACGCTCGGAGGCATGTGTCGCACAACCATAGAAGAAAAGAAATACAGTCTCGCAGTCAACGTGTTAAGTTTTACTTTTTAATTATACCTGGAGTATGCGGAAGGCAATTTAGAGTTTTTATTATAACTTCAGTTCAGTCATACAATCTTCAGTTATCTTATGTTCAGTTATCTATGATGTTAAGTTAAGAAGAATTATCTATTATTTATTAAATGCTTGTATTTTTTTTATATAGATTATACTCGTAACCCATCCGATTCCATCATTTTGTATACCTCTAAAGTTTCACAAGTAAGACTTTGTCTTTTTTTTGCTAGGAATGCTTTTGCTGTTTCAGAAGCGATATGAATCTAAACCATTTGAATGAAGGCTTTGTCAAAATGTTCCATAAATAAGGTCTGGTCAGTGTTCGTCTTGATGTCCTAAATTGTTTTGTGATTTGTTTGCTGAAGCGGTTTAGGCATGCCGTCAAAATTTATTCGCTATTCCGATAGAATTTTTTCTGAAATTTCCGATTCCGATAATAGTTTTTCAGAAACTAGAATACTTTCTAACTGCGATAGAAAAATGTACCTTTTTGTCAAGAACAAAGCGGGCAGATTTTTATCGCGTCTGATCTTGGATTTTTCCAAACCAAGTACGCTATTCTAATAACTCAAAGGTGGGGAATGTTACCGGTAAATTTTATTCGATTACAACCAACCAGAACATAATAGCTCCTTGAATTGTCATACGGAATGCATAAAATTCCTTATCTTCTTGTATCTAACGCCTACATACGATAACGCCTTGTATCTTCTTAACCGGCGATTAGAAAGTGTTTTTCTTGTTGATCTAGACTTGCCTTGAAGTGCTGTGCCATTAGGCTATGGCACATTTCTCGCGAATCACCCTGTAGATATATGGAAAATAGAATAGAGAAGCCGGAGAAAAGCTTTATTCGGTATTAAAAAATATATTTCTACATATATATATATATATATATATATATATATATATATATATATATATATATATATATATATATATATATATATATATATGTACGCAATCTACATCTAATATTACTAACAGAGAATAATCTAGTCAGCGTTGAAATAAAATAATTGGTCAGTATTCCTATGTATGTACGTTGTCCAAATTACATAAACACTACTTCAGGATCAGTTGTATCATTTAGTTATTGTTTAACGTTTGAACACCAATGAGAAAGGGAACTGAAGAACCAGCCGTATTAACTACTGTCACATTTAAGAAGTATATGGTATCAGCTTGGAGACTAGTGACTCTCGTCGTAACAAATCGTTCCGGATCATCTCGTACTGAATAGACTGTTCTAAAATATGGAGAACCATCTACGATAATCGAGAACACCTGGCATCTGTTGTGTGAATAACTCTCTAACTGCCACTGCAAAACTACGTTCGTCGGTTCCAAATTGATCTTCTGCAGTGCTGGTGCCGCTATTCCTAAAAATAAATAATGCTTCATTACCAACTTTTCCAATATAGTCTACGTCTAAGCTAGTAGTGATTTCGTCTAACATTATTAACAAAATACTTACTGCGACTAGGAGTCAAATAATCTATTAGTAACGTGGAGCCTTGCTTGTCTACAGTGTATACGGCCGTCGCTCCAAATTTGTATTTTTCACAAGGTAGAATATTGTCAACAATAACAGACGTCGACTCTACGTACAAGTCACGCACTTCATTAGAATTTTCGTTGATGACAAGCACTCGGAAGTGTTTCGCGCAATGTCTCCAGTCTTCCTCCATGTTCCACTTTAACGAAAAACGATCCTCGCCCTGTTGTCCCAGTTGAAGATAATTTAAGGTGAGGTTTGCTTCTAAAATTTGGGTAAATTATATTTAGATCTCTATATATTTCGACGACGTTCAACTTACCAGGTGGCAGAGGCATATCCAAGAAATACATGTTTACCATTCCCACTACATCTTCTACAGAAATCGGTGTGACATATATACCCACAAACACGCATGTCGGAAGAAAACGAAGATCCATGTACTTATCCTCGGTCGAATATGTGGTCTCCTCCCCGTTAATATGGAAGGATACCACAAAATGGCTTATGTTACAGCGATCTGACGGATGTATGCCCCAAGATAGTACAAAATCATCTAGTGTTAGGTTTACAACGTAGATTGGTACTAGAATGTAAACCAAATGAATTATACCAACTCCAGTAATAAACATAGAAGCTATACTCTTTTAGAACATTCACCTTCTATTCAAAACTTGATTTATTTGGTTAAAAAAATGGGAATCTTCGAGAGACTATTAGACCGGGTTCAGACGGTAGTCTTGTGGTAGTCGCAGCCAACGTAGGCTCAGCCTACGGTCTGACTCACTTAGTCTAAAGAGAAGAGCGGTTCCATGCCAATATCATTGCGCCTACGGCGACCGTTCAGACGGAGGAAAGCAGCAGCGCTTCTTCACCAGCGCCTTGCAGGCACGAGGGGACGTAGTCAGCACCTCTTGACTCTGTCTAGTCTGCAAATCAGCAGGTACTGCCGTTTACATTTATTTACGCGGAGTCTCGAAATTCTGTTCAGACGGTAATCACTTGCCTACAGTTACCCGTCGCGTTCACACTATATTTCCTTGTTTCTTGTGTTTCTATTTGTCTTTAATTTTAATTGCATTTAATACAAAATGAGTTTTTTCGACACTGATAGACTAATAATCTCTATAAAAAAGAAACCAGCGTTTTGGGACTTAGGGTCTAGCGAATTTTCCAATAAAATGATTAAAGTAATAGCAATAAAAAATAAAATAATTTACACTTGTCGATTTCTTCTCATCATTCTGAGAATCAAATAATTTGCCAAAACCCTTGTTTTTGTGAGAGCCATTCTCTACTCGCAACTGCGTAAAGTGAAGGATGGAAGCGAGAGGTGACTACGGGGCTATTCAGACAGGATGCGCTTTGTCCCCCATGAGCCTACGTAGGCCGAGACTACCACAAGACTACCATCTGTACACGGCCTTAGAAGAGTTCGAGAAGAGCTATAAAATATGAATTAAACTTACCGCAGGGTCTCTCATCTTGACCGTTTATCTCAATAACAGTAAAGTAGGATATAACTAGCAAACAATAGTATTTTTTTAACATTCTGAAAGTTTTTATTCATATAATGTGATTGTGATAATTGGTGTAAACAAATTCACAAATACTGTTATTATGCTGTATTTCTTTATATTTGAAGTTAAGTCCATATTTATCTACATTAAGATTAAACTTAGATAAATAAGTCACCTATCACCTTGAAGTGCATCATCATTCATTTAAATACAATATAAGTAAATACTTGTTGTTTACAATATCAAAGTTATAACAGGACAGGAGCAAATAAATGTTTCCGTCTGTTGTTCTGTCAAAACTGTTATGGATAGCTTTCATAACAATATTCAATAGGAAATATCTTTAAATAATACAGGAAAACCTGGTTAAGTGGAACCTGGATAAGTGGAAAATTAAAATCCATTCTCTGTAACTAAAATCCATTTTGAAGTCGCAACATTTTTGCAGCAAATAACCTCTATTAGTGAAACTAATAAGCCTCTTCATCTGAGATTTATTTCTTAGAATTTTTTGTAATAATTACCTCTATAACTAAGATACCTAGGATTGATACCTCTATAACTGAGATTATACAAGATAGGGCAGAGCAACTTGCTTAATTGAATTTGGCGCCCTGAAGCGATGGTTGCTCTTAGGAGAGTTGGGCCCATTCGAGAGGGTGGGGCGTAAAGTTGTAGCTCCACTTGGTTTAGTTAGTATCATGGAGTAGACGAAGGTGGAGCGCGCGTTCGCTGTCGAGGCATATTTTTCTAACGGTCGCTCAATCATCGTCACGCAACCTACAATCCGTACCCATTTCAATATTACGCCCCGTGGTCGTGTTCCTGGCGGGCAGTCGATTGTTTCATGAGTAAACAACTTGAGGGAAACTGGTGATCTGAAGAAAATAAACCTGGGCTTCCACGAACAGCAAGATTATCCCAAACCATTGACATGGTAAGGCTTTCAGTTTTGTGATCCCTAGCGCTCTATCCGCAAACTTGCAGCTGCTGTTGGGTTGTCTACCCATTCTGTGAGGCGAATCCTTCATGTAGAACTAAACTCTCACCCTTCGAATTAGCTGTGGTACAGGAACTTAATTCACATGATTTTGTTGCTCGAGAAAATGCATGTGTTTTCTCGATTTTTGCAATTCGGTAAAAAAATAAATTATTTAACATGTCACGATAGCGCTCCTCGTTTATTGTTATAGCATCACCAACTTTATTTTCAAGTTATGGCACAATTACATCACCACTCGAAAATGCGCACCAAATCGTGCATCTCTGTGGGCGCATTTCTTTTTTTTTTTTTTTTATGAACAGCATGTGGATTTTCAGTACCCCAAATTAGGCAATTTTGTTTGCTGATTGGCTATTCGTTGTTGAGGCTGTAATCGCGGCATGTTGGCGTTTTATGGTCGGCCTATCTTTAACAGAACGCAAATGGTTCGCAATTCAAATCATAGAGTTCCAACTGAGACACCCTATATTATGCGCACGCCTATAGTATCCGGAACACTTTGCCCGCTCTATATATAATTTAGCACTTATATATATTTATATATAAGAACTCGGTGACAAATTCGAAAAGTAGTCATGCCAAGAATTTTCGAAGTTTCCTTGCATAGAATATGAAATTTGAAAGATCTTTGTAATTTTTTTCTTTTTTAAGATCTTTGTAAATTCTTTGGGAAAAAATGGAAGAGGAGAAATGTATAGGACAGAGTGGAGGAAATCTTATATCTGATATTAAAAAAGAATAACTTTAATAATTATTCACGAGGTGTATAAACGATGTAATGTACAATCTGTATTTTAATATTATTAATAAGAAGGTAATCTGCTGCGATCATATACTCGTAAGTGATCCCAGAGTAAGTTCAAAGTAAGTTCAAAGGCTTAAATTGTACTCCCTAGTTGTTAACCAGAGTTTGTACAGCACCTAGAAATGGAGCCGAAGAACCAGCCGTGTTAAATACTGTGACATTCAGGAAATAAATAGTATCAGCTTCAAGACTAGAAATCTTTGTTATAATCGATCTATCTGGATTATCTTGTACTGAATACGTAGTACTAAAGTAGGGAGAAGAGTCTACGACGATCTTGGACACTGGACACCTGTTATGCGTATAACTTTCCAATTGCCATTCCAGCACGGCAGTTGTTGTTCCCGAAGTGAGCTTCTTCAGTTCTGGGGCCGGTAATCCTAAAAATAAATAAATAAAATCCTCAAATAAACTAGGGAGTATAATTATAGCGCCACGTATAATTCGTAAAAATGGAGACGTAACATATTAATTTTTGTTTGTAGGTGGTTTTGTTAAGTTTTAACTAATAGATGCACCAATAAATTTAGGATGTTTTCTTAATTTATGCGTTAATTTTATAAAAAACCTTACAACATAACTAAGACTTGTTTAGTTACCTTCTTTTAGCGTATTTTCCTTGGTAACCTATTTTAATGTTAAGTGGGCAAACACTTCAAAATATGGGGTGGCGCTATATAGTTATGCTCCCTAGTTTATATTCATGTAATCTATCCAATAGTGACTTTTCTTGACGTGGTCTTAACGGGAAAATTACTTACTGAGACTAGAAGTCAAATAGTGTAATGTTAATGTGGGGCCTTCCTCTTCCTCGGTGTAGACTGCCGCCACTCCAAGCCTATATCTTTCACAGGGCAGGATCCGATCTATAACGGCAGACGTTGTATCTACGTACATATCTCTTATTTCGTCAGAATCTTCGTTGTAGGCGAGTACACGGAAGTGTTTCGCGCAATGTCTCCACTCTTCCGATATGTCCCATTCTAATGAAAAACTTTCGACATCCTGCTGTTTCAGTCGAAGGTAATTCAAGGTCAGATTCGCCTCTAAAATTAGCGTAAGATATCTTCAACTTGGTATACGTTCTGACAACATCTAACTTACCAGGCGGTAGAGGTAAGTCCACAAGGAGCATATTTACCATACCAGCTTCGTCATCTGTGGAAACAGCTGAGACGAATATTCCTGCATATACACATGTTGGCAGAACATGGAGGTCCATCGACGATTCCTCAGAGGTGTATGAGGTTTGCTCTTCTTCGATATTGACGGAAATCACGAAATGACTTATATTACAAGCTTCGTCAGGATGGACATCCCAAGATATCACGAAATCGTGAGATATCTTTAGGTTTGTAACATAGAGTGGCACTGAAACATAGACCGAATACAAGGTAAGTCTTTAAGTTATACATATATTTTTACCAGCAGTGCATTTTGCGCTGCAGAACACTATTATGAAATTTATTTCTATAAAAAATAAAAAGAAAATTTTGCGAAACTTTCTTTTAAAACACGATCACGTTGGTTACCGCTGATCAAGAGCGTCGACTATCGTTAATATTCTACCAGAGAAATACGCTGTTAATCAAATAAGAACGGTTTTTCAAATACCAGAAGTATATTTATTAATTTTTATTTCACGTATTATTTTTTTATAATTAGAATGTTCCTTTGTAGGTTTATAATCTTATTGTGATCTTTTATAAACAAGGAATATAGCAAATGGTTTTAGGTCATATTCAATTAGAATAATACAAAAAATTGTAAACACCCCCACATTAAAAGTAAAAACATTTTCGACGATTAAAAATAACAAAATTAAAAAACAAAACAATAAATGGAATAGTTAAATAAATAGAAAATTATCTCATCAAACAAAAGTTTAAGAACATCACTTACATTTCACATCACTTCATCTCATCTGACGATTTTTTATGCCACTTCATCTGGCATATCATGCATATCATATATTACTAAAATTATCAAAATAATATGGATGGTCTAATAATAACGGCATTAATGACTTCTGTTGAAATTTAATAATTCAATTGAAATTGTTGTTGATCTCTTGTACAAGTTGAGCATTTTCTCTGCAATTTTTTTCTCTGAACTCCGCATAATCCACCTACTGTAGTAGGTTGGAACCTTTGGTGTGAAGTTAACACTAACTTAGTTTACAAAACACCAAAACACTATACGCTACACTCGACGCGCGTTTCGCCAACAAAGTTGGCATCATCTGGAGATGATTAAAACTCTCTTGAGTTTGATGAGTTTATGAGTTTTAATCATCTCCAGATGATGCCAATTTCGTCGACGAAACGCGCGTCGAGTGTAGTGTATAGTGTTTTGTGGAAAACTAAGTCACTGTTGCATAATCCACCCACGAAATGACTTTTAAAAAAGTTAGATCCAGCTTACATCATTGGCGTTGCCATTGGAAGCACATATCGACGAAAAATCATGACACTTCGAATCCCTTTGCTATTTACCCTTTGCAGTTAAATGCGTTGATTATATTTTTCGTCTTTATAAATCAAAATGCCCTCATCGATAATTTTATTTGTCAGTCAGTACCAGTTGTTTAAACCCAAGAAAATTAATTTCTCAATGCTCTGAACATTTATCATTTCTTTTAGTGTTCGTTCTTACATATTGAAATTTTATTATTTCATATTCATTTATTAAGAACATTATTTACAGGAATTATTCTATTTATTTCCTTAAAAATATAAAAATGTTATTACATTTTTTCAATATTAAATTAGCCTGTAGATGTCATAAAAATAATCAGTTGTAATAGTCAGTAGTCAATAGGTCATAAAATAGCTAATTATAAATTTGGGGTTTACGTCAGTGACGGCTGGTTAGGGGTGGCAGGGTGGGCAGTGAATACTTTCAACATCCCTTGAAAGTTTAAATTATTTCACAATAATATAGAAACATGGGAATCTGGAATATAAAATTAAATAAATAGTAAACACATGAATAGAATTAATTAATTAAAGAATTGCGAATGGCTTGAAGACATAAAAACAAAATTATATACGTGTAAACTACATGAAACAATTTGAAACACGGACACAGCTTACTCGAGTCTCTAGTAAGCTATGACACGGGTGGGCTAGACCACCATGCTGAAGAATCCTCCGACAATGCGGGGAAGGAATCGAGAATCTCCGATCAGTTCGATATTCGTATTTCCGAGTTCAGTTTTCAGAGACGTTGTAGAACGTTGTTTATCTCAGCGAGGTCTGTACTCTGTAGACACTGTATTTGTTATATTATTAAGTAAAATTATTTTGGTTATTAATATATTAGAAAATGTGTAAATATAAAAATTGTGTAGCATTCATAAGAGTATGTACTAGTTTTATCCAATTTTAGTGCTATGCATTTTCAGCTTGAAAGCTGAAAGAATTTTAAATCTTAACATATACTTGTACAGTGACTAACAGAGTGATGAGTCAAAGTTTTTTTTCTACTATATTTTATTTCATTATTTTGCACTATATAACCTAGTAATAGTTGTTGTCCACCCATGACAAATCACCACGAGCCGCCACTGGTTGACGTATACAACCGTCAATACAGATTGACAGTACAAGTTGACTATTAGCGACTGTACTAACTTTTGCCTAGATGGATTTTACGTAGTTGACGACTCTTGTTCGCAGTTGCGGTACGAATATGTTTATATACGCGTTGACATGTCGATACTGGCGGCGTATTTTTAAAACCGAAGTTAATAATAACTAATATTTTTCATTGTAGCAATAATCGTAGAAGCCTATTATAATTTGTCAAATAATACAAAACAGTGGTGAGTTTTATATGAGGTTGTAATGCTGCAGAATATAGAATTTACATTAACAAATTATGTTGTTTGGTGTGCAGTCTCTTGCGGTGGATAAATAAACTTTGAGGAGATCTCATATTTATGGCATAATAATAATAATAATGATTTGATAGCCCTTCTGAAGAAATATCGTTTCATACATGTTGTATAAAATCCTACCCTATTGTATATTTAGACTTTGGATAATATCATCCTGTGTAAAGTTATCAATTTAGGTCATTCACGTATAGTAAGTATATTATGTCTAAGAAAGAGTACACCTAAAGTCATTATGATTATCATGTAATTAAATCCTTTCGTGCCTGATCACAAATTGCTCTTTAATATTCATCAATTTCATTACGAGTTGCAAAACTTCAGACAGAAAAACACTCCTTGGAACCTTGGAACTTCAGCGACAGCAAGATGTTAAATAGAGAAAACCACAGAAGAAACACCAGTAATCATCGAATAATTACTCTCAGTAATAATTATTCAGTAAGAGGTTACTCATTTTTCGACATAAATAAAAGTCAAAATTATGAAATAAAATAATTAAAAAAAAATTAGTAAGTAAATAAAAAGTGATATAAAATACATGCTTGGAAGGTAAGAAATTAAAAATATTGCTGTTTCCGTGTGTGAAAGCTTTTAATGTAAATAAGGTACAAAATATCTTTTAAGATGTCAATATTTTATCTATTAGAAATGCAGTCCGAATATCAGGTCTTTTTATTCCAAGTTATTTGCAATACAGTACATTTTTAGTCATTTACTTTTCAACTAAAGTACGAAACCTATATCACGGATATGTTACGGTAAGAGTACGTATAACGGCAAATGTACACATTCGCCGGAAAATGTATAGTCTTGCCTGCATCGTTGGTAAAAGTGCGTAAAACTTTGATCATCAGTTGGTAAACTCAGTCTGGCCGGTGTAAAACGGTACATGTGCACATTTCCCAAGCACACCCAGTAAAAGTAGGCATTATATATACTGCACGGATAAAGGTTTGACTCTGTATGAGAGAAGTTAGGTTAGGTATGAATCGATGTGATATCTAGTTAATAGTTTAAAAATAATTTTCTTTTGTATTCTCATAACTATCGTACATTTCGTTTAATAAACAATGTTTTTTACTCCATTTTTAATATCAAATCTGGAATCCGAAATTCTGTAGATACAATTGCCTAGGATGCTCACATTTACCACCATCCATAGATAAATGTGTTTATTTTCCGGCAAAAGTGGCCATATTCGTCAATTGCTAGTGTTTCACTTACATTTACCACTCGATTTGGATGATGTTCACTTTAACCGAACAATGTACACATTCACCGAATTCGCACTTTTGTCTTAACAGATATACTGGATCCAATAAATCAGTGGTTTTCAAAATGTTGAGCGAATGTTTGTAAATGTTAAAAATTCAACAACTCCATTAATAGAGATGATATTAAAAAATAGTTTTCACTATAATTATTTAATAGATGTTAGCATTAAGTGGTCAAAATATATGTATAACGTTAAAACTCTTGTATGATACTAACTTGAGCAAAACAGATAGGAGCAATACTCCTTTACAAACTCGTTTAGATTAAAGCTTGTGAATATTTTATGCATCGAATTTCCGATTATTTTAATTAGAAATTCTTCAACAGAACAAAGAAGAACAAAATGTGAATTATACTTACCGCAATCTCCTTCACTAGCTACCTGAACAACAGCAAAATATAGATAAGATATAGACAGCAGAATATAAAATTTGTTGAACATTGTGAAAATACTATTTGTTTATTTATTTTAAGTAATTGTGATAGTGGAAAATAACAAATTCACGTACTCGACTAGTCTGCTATGTTTTTATGTGTTTTAAGTAAGTTAATTTTTATCTAAATCCTGATTAAACGAAGATAAGTAGTGATGTTAGTTATTCTAAATAGTGATGATTTATTGATATAATTTCTAAAGAGTGGACATCCTTCATTTAGGTAGAATATATGCAAACACGCCACAAATGATATAATAATAGTCCTCTTAAATATATGTCTCCATAACATGATGGTTTTCGTCGGGTTGATATAGATTATCTTGAAAATAACAACATTCAATCATTTTTAAATAATCATTCATACTACGCATTTTACTTCGCATTACACAGCTTTTGGATGCATGACGGTACATTATTTTCAGTTTTTCAATGATTTTAATATCAATTAAAGGCCATAAAGATTAAAAAGTGTTTTGCAATTGATTTCCATGTCACAAAAAAAACGAGTTTTAGTATAAAGCTGTTCTCGGTCTGTCAAGTTTCGCTGATAGGTTTACAGGCTGATATGTATGCGAAACAGCTCTTTCAGCTAATCTCGCGTAAAGTGTAAGAGTAGCTGTTATTATTTAAATGTTTTTGGTTTGCTATATTTTAAATGAGCTATGTGTATTGTAAAAAAAAACGTTTCATTGCTCAGAATGCTTATGACAATGATTATAGAATAGGTACTAACAATTTACCGTTGGATGTTTTCGGAAGTATTTTTTTTTATTATAACCCCTAGAGCGAGTAGTCTGCCCTTATGGGAAATTAGCCCATGTTTAACATAGCACATACATTTGCAGAGAATTTCAGCAAACACTGCAATTTATCACAACTTAAAGTTCCTAAGATTCGTACTAAGTATTTAATTAAGTCTATGTTTTACTTAAATTTATGTATGTATGTAAGTCTGAAGGTTTAAACCTCTAGTGTCTCCGTACTTCATCATTGGGCATGGACTAGGCATGGACCAACTATAAGTCGGGTATCGTATTATACTATCTCGATCGTATTATACGATCTCCCTGGTCTCGATTTTCTTTCATCATCAGTTTCTCACGAACACCGAAAGCTTACATGTTTCTCGCGAGTTTCGCCAACTAAGTTAGAATCATTGGAAAATAATTAAGAATATTTAATTTTGAACTACCAATTTCATACCAAAACTTTCTCGGGTTCAGTAAATTTTTAGAATTCTATAAATACAGCAACTAAACTAGCACTCTAAGATACATTCTTAATGACTCCCATCATTTTTGTCAACATAATATGGCAAGTTTAAATTTTCTGGTCATCATTTGCTAAGTTTACTCTTGACATAGTAGATAAATGAACAATGATGTCAAATTCCCGTCATATCCTGTTTATTTTTCTAATATTGAATAATCATTATGTAATATTACATAATAATAATAATCTTGTAATGAGAATTTCGTTCCGAATTCACCAATAGTAAAATTATTTTTATTTTCTGAATTTATTGGGCCGTTACTTGATGAAAATCCATATTTATACCAAATTAAAACATTTGCTGGTTAGATTTTCACTTTTTTTTTGTTAAACATAACAATTGTTTCAGCAACACAGTGGCTTCATCAGATGTAAATATTCCAATGTCTGACGAAAATTATAATAAATAATTAAATATAATAAAACAAATAGCGTTAAATAACGGTACATCATCATCATGAGGTCATCAGTCCTAAGACTGGTTGGACGCTAATCTCCAGCTTCTCCTATCTTGTGCTAACCTACGCATTTCGCTAATTATGCTACAACCTACATCCCTTACTATTTGCGAGCAGTAGTTTAATCTAGGCCTACCTCTGCCTTTCTTCACTCCTATTTCTGCCTCCAAAATATCGGGGACTATTCCCCCATGTATCAGCAAGTGGCCTACAATTATATCTCTTCCCTTCTTTATGTTTTTCCACATACCGTCCAGGTTTCACAACCGTATAGTGCCGTGCTCCATGCATATGTTTTCAAAAATCTCTTAATCGTTTCTAAGTTTATTACCCTCGAGCATAAAAGTGCTTTCTTTTTGTTAAAGGCTACTCGACCCCGCGCTATTCTTTGTTTCATGTTTTTATAGCTTCTTCCATCCCAATTTATTTTACTTCCTAAATAAGTGAAGTCTTTAACTTCCTCCAATCTTTCATTATTAATTTGTACTTTCGTTTTTGCTCTGCTCTCGCGCCCTCTGCACACTAACACACTAGTTTTGTTTTTATCCACATTGATTCCGTATTCCTCTGTCAACACTGCCTCCATTTCGTTCAATGCTGATTCTAATTCCTCCTTACTTACTACCTAGTTCCCTTTTTCCCCTTCTACTTCTATAACAGCAGTTTGCTCTTTGTATAGATTGTGTACTACTCTCCTGTCTCTATACTTCATTCCCGCGCTCTTTAGTATCTCGAATATTTCTTTCCATCTTACGTTATCAAAAGCTTTTTCTAAATCTACAAATTCTATATAAGCGTTCTTTCCTTTTTCTATTGTTTTCTCTAACATTACTCTTAGCGTTAAAATAGCTTCACCTATTTACTACTTTCTGTCCAGCAGATTTCAAAATTTCCGCCTGTATTTTATCTATACACGGCGCTCTATTGTTCTTTAGCCCCTTTAGTGCTATTTCAAATTCCTCTCTCAATATAGGTTTTCCTACATCTTCCCTATCGATGCTAGATTCTTCCTCTAATATATCTCCTAATTCCTGACCCTCGTATAAATTTCCTAAGTACTGCTTCCATCTATCCACTTTCTCCTCTCTTCCGATCAGTATATCCCCCGATTGACTCCTAACGTTTCTACTTATTGTTCCTATATCCCTGAAGTTCATCTTAATTATTTTGTAAGCCTCATCGGTCTTACCTACTTGCAGCTTATCTTTTACTTCTTTGCATTTATCCTCTATCCATTGTTCTTTCGCTTTTCTACATTTTCTAATGATTTCCCACTTTATTGCCTTATAAGTTTTCAGTCCTTCCTCGTCTCGTCTGTTTTAGTAGCCTCGCCTCTTTTGCATTAAGTTTAAGATTTTGTCCGTTATCCAGGGCTTCCTAACTTCCCTTTTCTCGTGTCCTAAAACATCCGTAGCCGCGGAATCTAGTCTATTCTTGATACCCTCCCACTCAGTTTCTTGATTTCGTCATTACTCGCTTTATTTGTTAATTGATCTGTTTTCTCCTGGAACTTATCTTTCATATTCTGATCCCTCAATATGTCTACATTTATACGTTTCTTATCCTTCCTGGTTGTCAGATTTTTGAACTTTAATCTAGCTTTCATGACTACCAAGTTGTGGTCGCTGTCTACATCTGCTCCTAGATAACTCTTACAGTCTTTTACTTGATTTCTAAATCTCTTCCTAACCAGAATGTAGTCTATCTGATACCTGTCTATCCCTCCTGGCATTTTCCAGGTGTACCGCCTCCTAACGTGATTCTTGAACAATGTATTCGCGACCACCATCTTGTGCTTCTCACAGAATTCTATCAGTCTGCTACCTCTCTCGTTTCTGTTTCCTAATCCATAAGGACCTACAAATTCTCCTTCTTTCCCCTCACCTACGACTGCGTTAAAATCTCCCACTATTATTAAATTTTCATGACCCTTCACAAATCCTATTACCTCCTCTATGTCCGAATAAACGGCTTCTAACTCTTCCTCACTGTGGCTAGAAGTAGGCATGTATACTTGCACTATTACTGTTTTCACTGGCTTCGAATCTAACCTGACCATCATTACTCTCTCGCTGTATTGTAGGTAGCTATCTACACACTGTCCTGCGTTCTTCCACATAACGATTCCTACTCCCGCGTTTCCATTTACCGATCCTGTGTGTATTACCGCTCCAAAAATCTCCTACTTCCGGCCAGCGCATCTCACTTATACCTACTATATCTAATCCTAACCTATCCATTTCCATCTTCAGATTCTCTAGCTTCCCTGCCTGTCTCATGCTTCTGACATTCCACGCTCCGACTCGTGAAATGCTACACTTCTTACTATCCCTACTATTGCACTCGATCACGTCTCCCGGAACAGTCCTCACCCGGAGATCCAAATAGAGGACTATTTTACCTCCGGTGTTTTTGTCCCAGGAGACGCCATCATTATTTGGGATAAGCTTTCTGTTAGCTGTTCTGAGGATTATAATGTTGTGGTTTCCTCTTGCCTTCCACATCGCAGTCGTGTGTGTCATAGCACCATACCAACCCCCACGGTTTCTGCCACTATGACCTCCTTCAGGGACTTGTCTTATTCTGGTTTTTCAATAAGAACTCCCCCACTATGGTTAAATCTATGGTACGGCTCCTTAAATCATTAAAACGCTCAAGCCGACCCACCTGTTCCAGTTTGCACTAGAACTTCGTCCAGGTGCAAGTCCTATCGGATCGATTACTCTCCAATAACGGTTACTCTCCAAAAATAATAAACAATATCATAGCTAAAAAAGCATACAATAAAGCTATACAGCAAATATATACTAAAATTATAAATGAAAATACACAATTTCAAAATTATAACACACACAGGGCAACCATCTCAAAAAAATTGCATCATTTTTAAAGAAAGGAAGTAATAAAATGACATACAAAACTAATAATACTCTTGGAAAATACATAAAAAATTCTGAAGATAAAACCAATTCCAAAAATAATAGTGTCTATAAGCTACCTTGCGGTACTTGCCCTAAGGTATATATAGAAAAAACAGGAAGAAACTTCAACACGTGAATAGCAGAACACAAAAGGAGTTTTAATAATAATAAAAGAGATTCAGTATATGCAACTCATCTAATTGAAGCAGGCTATACCTTTAACGAAGAATTTAAAATTATACATGTCGAGAAGAAAGGCTTAAAATTAAATTTATTAGAATCTCTAGAAATTAATAAAGCAAAGAAATCTGATATCATATTAAATGATCAAATAGAAACAAACTCGTCCCCGTTATTAAATTTATTTTAATTCTACATGCTATCCAATAATCGTGTTTAAAATTTACAGATAACATCGGTTGAAATTTTATGACTTAATTTCAATAGTTTAATAGTAGGATTTCCCATAGTAATAAACCTAGAATTACCCTAGTTATATAAACGCAGTTCCACAATGTAAAATTTAGTCTATGTACTCAATATCTGATGAAACCACTGTGTTGGCGAAACAATTGTTATGTTTGACAAATAAAAAGTGAATATCTAACCAGCAAAGGTTTTAATTTGGTATTTTTATTTCATTGATATCGATCATGACACTTAAATTGCTACAATGAAATATTAAATTATCTTTTTCATACAAATTTAAGTTACATATAAGCTACATTTCCAATCACATTATATGACTATAATATGTAGAATAAGGCACTTATCGACAAATAATTGTTGGATTTGTAGGATCTTACTAAAAATTTTCTAATAGATTAGATTAGTTTTGATCTTAGTTATCATTGTTGATTTTTTAATTTTAAATCTATACCTTGTCAAGTTGTCACTAATTTTAAAAGTTATCTATTATTGTTATGATAAGAAGGTGACATAATATTTGCAAGTCTAAGTGTTGTTTTTGTTATTGTATTCATAATAGATAATTAATAATAGATTTTAAATATATATTCCCATTTCTGTTACACAAAACCAAGATAATGATAATATTTTAAAGGTGTTTATTTAATGATTACATTAAAACTATATATCTTCTTATTTATAAAATTTATATTAATGTAGTTATGTGATTTAGCGAACTCATTGCTTGTTCTTCAATTTAATACGAATAAGCAAATCGCAATAATATTACGCCGCCCCCTCGCTCATATCGAAGGCACCTCTGAAGCATGCCTCTAGAGGCTTCGGATCAAAAAACAAAAGCTACCACGTTGTTCGCAAGGTTCGATTTACTGTATTGATTTTGTCAAAATGCCAAAATTCGAACGAGAGGCATTTCGTACATCGACCTAAAAATTTCGTAACATACACACGAAAGCAGCCGTTTAGTAAATAGAGACAATGGTCGATTTACTATATTGATTTTGTCAGAATGCTGAAGTTCGAACAAAAAGCATTTGGTAGATCGACCTAAAATGTTCATGGCACACACACACGAAAACAGCCGTTTAGTAAATATAGATAACACATGAAATAACTTTCCTTGCTGGAGATTTTCAATTGCCTATGTTTTATTACTTCAATCTAAAACTACTTTCGTACTTATAAAAAAGAATTGAAATTTAGTTAACATAATATTCGTACTAAGGAGCTGAGTTCAAAGGAGTTGCTATTAGTCCATAGAGTACAAAGCAGATGTGGAATTTATCAGGGTAAACCTTCCTAAAAACTAAAGATTTAAAGAGAATAACAAACTTTGAACTATCCCATATAGAGCATAGAGAACAAATGGAGCGTAGAGATTACTAACATACTTTGAACTATCTTAAGGAACTAACTACTCGAACTAGATGACTTCCCTCAAGAAATCATCGACGAATACGTTTCTAAATAAATTTTGTGTCAAAATTGTTTCACATTGAATAATGAATAGTTTGAACAACATAAACGTACAATTTGTCAAGAATAAAAAAAAGTGTGAGATTCTCTGTGTTGCGTAGAAGAAAGAGTGAGGCAACATTCTAAGGGAAAAGGATGCACTTTACACATGGCCATATCGAACTTTGTGTACATATTCACGATATGCAAAGGTTTCAATGCGACTGAGTAAAGACCAGGCTATTATTTACTGCGCACATCGTGGTCGGTCCGATATCGAAGTTTTGGGACTTGTCCCTATTCTTGTTGAGCTGTACTGTAATGAGTAGATCCCTGTCACTTTTTACTGTAAATCTTTTTATCGGCAGGTTTAAAATGGAAAGAACAGCTCAAGTATTTCCCTAGAGTACGGTTCAGATGTGATGAATATTTTTACGGTTTTTGATACTACAACAATTGACGTCAAAGGTTCAATTTCAAAATTAAACCACCGTTATGCATCTAGAAATTTAACAAATTATATTGAAATGAATGTATAAATACCTTCTCTTGATGTATTAATAATATAATAATTAGAATCGCCCCATCCTTGCTATCAACATAAATTGACAAGTTCAAATTTAATAATTACACAGTAGATAAATTAATTAGAAAACGTAGATTTAACGCAACTTTTCTCAATTCGAGGACCTCTCGGAAAGATTCCATATGAACCACAATATACCAAAAAACTTGGGGATGACATTAGTGTACTCTACAGGAAACAAATTGCAACAACTTTTGGGAAATCGGAGAGATCGAATTGAAAATAAGGAAAGGTCTGAGATTTATGGAGTAAATTTGTACTTAAAAGTAGGGCAGATGAAAAGGGTAATTGTAACTAAGAGCATATGGCCTATTTAAAATATATAAGATTAGAAAAAAACTATTGCCCAACAGGCTTTTGAATTCGATAATAAAATAGACTCTACTAACTTGAAGGTAGTATAAAGTATAACCAATAATAGAGTATTAGATTCCATGGGAAGTATTAAGATTCGGATGGTGAAGTATGGAGCTAAATGTGGTAATAACATAAACGAGATAAAGGCCCCATACCTAATAGTCCGTTGCTTCAGTTGATACGGTAAATGATGACATTAATGGATCAGTGAACGAAATAATTATCTCATTATATTAGGTAAATAAAAGGAGTAGCGTAGTAAACCGTAACCATTTATTCCTTCACTATTCACTGACCATGAAGAAAAATAGTCAAGTTAACTGAATTTATTAGCGCACAGTGCATAAAGTCGGAAAATATTTATAACGATTTACTGAACATGCACAAAGTTTTGGTATAAAGTGACTAACAAACTCCGACAATCATCAATGCTCCGGCAATACATCAACATGTAGAGATTACATGACATCGGACAAATACAGTACATCAAACAGCATACAAAAGAGATAGCTAATAAATATTGTAGCACGCAAGTGCAGACAGTAGGAATAATAAAACACTTGACAGATATTAATATGAACGATGACAATCCACATAAACACAAAGATCTTCATGATAACCTGGACGCGTAATAACTAACAAAAATGCATAATAAGTGCATATCCATAACTAGGCGGCAACACGAGATAGACACTAGTAGAGAGAGATAAAAGTGGCAGCCTGGTGCCAGCGGCCCAGACGGAATTATTATATATAATTGAGCCGCGTAGACGGCCCAGTAACCATCGTACTAATTGGGAGAGAGTTACGCGGAACAATGAAAAATAAATAGGCTAAAGGTATCTGCCCACTACAACGTACCATACTAGGACTGTAACCGTATCTACACATGCAAACAGATATAATTTGCATCAATTTATATCAGACAACGCCCACTAGACCGTTCCATCACCGGCCAACACCGTAGCGTATCATAATCGGGCCACTGATGCAAATTATATTTGTATGCATGTGTCGATACGGTTACAGTCCTAGAATGGTATGGTGTAGTGGACAGAGAGCTTAATGTGAACAAATATAATATTAAAAGCAGGTTTTTAAAGTATGTTTTCCTCTATAGCGACGATAACATAAGAAAAAGGTCAACAAATAACAAACAATGTTAAATAATCGGAAAACCAAATAGGTTATTATTAATATTAATATAGTAGAATTACTTTATGAAGACCAAGTCGACAATAAATCGTGCGACAAAGACAGATGCATGTCTGACTTTCTTCCATACCAATCAAATTTGAATAAGAGACACAGACCTGCCTATAAATCATTTGCGCGCGCCACTTCAAATACACAAGTCTTACCTCTTGTCCTGCTCCTCCCCCCCTATGAGTATAAACAATGATAGTTTCTAAAAGAATGGCGAACGAAGGGTCTAACTATCGAAACACTCAATATTTACTGTCTTTGTCTGATTTATGCAAGTTTAAAAATACGTACGTGTCAGTGCACTTCAGTAGTTTTAAAGGTCGCCTAAGTAAAATTCTTTTACTGCATTCGCGTGGGAGAAGTTAAGCTATACATTGCTCTTTGTCGCACGGTTTATTGCCGACTTGCTCTTCATAAAATAATTCTACTATATATTGTGTTATGGGAATGGGAAGAAACACAAAATAGATAAATGGTACTAAGTCTTGAGAAGGTCATTACAGCGACAGGGAGCATCGTTGCCTCTCTGTTTCAGGGAGGAAGAGGCCGTATGCGAATAATATTACAACGCTTATTTGTAAAAATCGTTTATGCGCGGGTATGTGTACGCTAACTATAGGTATGCCTGCATACCGATTGTAAAATGCAAATATATAAGACGGAATAAGAGTGGCATAAGATAGCGTATGTATTTAATAGGAAACAAAGTGTTTAATGAATGATATAAAGAGAAATTAGAAGTAGTTTTAATCATCTTCCGATGATGAGAACTTGGTTAGCGAAACGCGTGTCGAAAAACGTGTAATCTTTCGGTGTTCATGAGAACGGGTCTGTTGTTTTATTTTATGAGAAATGGGGAGGGTCGGATGGAAAAAATCTTCTACTAAAAAGGATAATTTTAATCTGCGTGGCGTAGTATATAGTCTGCATATAATATAATTAATAAGTATATGATGAACGTTCACATCGCGTTAAAATAAACTGCCAATATTGGTTGTACTCCTCAATTATTCGCCAGAGTTTGTACAGCCATCAGAAATGGAATTGAAGGACCAGCTGTATTAACTACAGTTACATTTAAGAAGTAGATGGTATCAGCTTCAAGACTAGTAATCCTTGTCGTCACGATTGGTCTAGCTGGATTATCTCGTACTGGATAGAGGGTTGTAAAGTAGGGAGAAGCATCTACGACGATCGAAGACACCGCGCACCTATTATGAGCATAAGCTTCCAATTGCCAATCCAGCACGACATTTGTTGTTCCTAAGGTGACCTTTTGCAATGCTGGCGCTATCAGTCCTAAAAATAAATAGTGTCTTAGTGTCTCCTTACATAGATTTCTGTAACCTATTTAATAGTTGCTTTTTTGACGTGGTTTTAACAGGGGAATTAAAGCTCGGCCGCACAGAACGCGATCTACCGCCGCGGGCAGCGATTGTCGCAGCGGTCAGCGATATGGCACTGTCGCATACACTGCGATATCTTTGTGAGCGATTGTGAAATGGCGTGTATTCTTGAGAGCTATAGAAATTTATGTTGAAAGCGCAGAATGTATTGTAAAAGTAGCTTGCTGTTTGCACTATTACATAATATCAAATAAGAATAATAGGGAATACACATCTACTGAAACTGAAGAAGACTCTAGGCCTATACGTGCATTCATGTCAACTAGGTTAATCAATCAAAGGTCAACTATTGCTAAAATTCAAGTTCGTGAACACTTTGCCGATTGCTTTGCGAGAAAATGAAGCATGCAAAAGGGAATTAAATTTTGTTGCTCCTACTTTGAATAAAAGTCAAGTATTCCAAGTGTGTATCAAGTATTATAGTAATTTTAAGGATCCATGTTATCATAATTATTATGTATCAGTGTTATAATAATAAATATAAGCATCCCTGTTATAATAATTAATATTATAATAATTATTTTTATTAATCATTTGCAGTATAAAAACGCGATACAAATCTGATTGGAATTGAGCGCTCAACTGCGCGATATTTTTTAATTATGTACAACTGTATCGCTGCACGCTATGATCTAGATTGGGCCGCTGCAACAGACCGCATTCTGTGTGACGTGGATGATACAATATTGCATCATACAACTAGATCGCCTGACTGATGCGGACAGAGAACGCTGCCCGCGACGGTAGACGGGCTCTGTGTGGCCCAGGCTTTACTTACTACGACTAGGAGTTACGTAGTCCAATGTTAACGTGGGACCTTGTGTGTCTGTAGTATAAAAGGCTGTCACCCCAAATGTATACCTTTCACAGGGTAGGATATTTTCTAGAACTATAAATGCGATATCCACATACACATCTACCGCTTCATTAGAATTTTCGTTGTAGACGAGTACACGGAAATGCCTCGCGCAATGCCTCCACTCGTCAGGCATATCCCACGCTAACGAAAAACGATTGTCGCCCTGCTCCGCCAGCTGAAGGTAATTTAAGGTGAGATTTGCTTCTAAAATTAACGTAAAACATCTCGAGTTTCGTACACATTCCAACAATACCCAACTTACCGGCCGGCATAGGCATGTTCAAAAAATACATATTTACTAGACTCTCTTCGTTGTATACAGAAACTGCTGAAATGAATATTCCTGCGAATACGCATGTTGGCATGAAACTGACGTCCATTGATGTGTCTTCGGTTATGTATACTGTCTCGTCTCTGTCAACACGAATGGCAACAACAAAATGGCTTATATCGCAACGCTCGTCTGGAAATACATCCCAAGATAGTATAAAATCGTCAGACACATCTATGTTTATGACATTGTTCGGTCCTAGAAAATAAATCAGATTAAAAATCATCATATCAAACCATGAAAAGCCAAGACGACAAAAAATATATAAACAATACCTTCTCATCAAAGCTTGTAAAAGTATGCTTATTTTCAAGTTATTTGATTAAAGCCTCGACATCGATAGGGGTATTTATATTAAAAATCTGGTCAAAATTATGTAAAAGTTTAAAGGCTTTTTAATAAAACTTTTTTATAATTCAGGGCAATATTCAAACTACAGAAATAAGGAGATTATACCCCAACCCATCTGCAAATGCCTTATATAATAAGGACTAAACAAATTAGGTCAAAACAGCTATACCTCTGGCTATATGCCAAACGCCGAGCGCTGAATTACATGATAAAATTTGCTGTATTTTTTCTAACAGAGTCAGCACTAAAATACAGTGATTCAGATTGTTCTAAAACCACCAAGAAAGATGCAAAATATCACCTATCTCAGGATATCGTTAACTGCAGACCGGTTTAGACCTTATCTTGAGTCTCGTCAGTGTAAACGAGTATACCTTTGACAGATGAAGCTCACATCTAGTAGACGTTGCTACGTTCCACCGCAGCAGAACGTACCAAACGCCATCTCTTGGTAGTTTCGAGAACAATCTAAATCGGAGTAAAAACTTGAGATCATCAGTAATATAATGGAAAGTTTTACTACCCAGAGGGTAATATTTAGACTACAGAAATAAGAAGATTATACTCCAACCCACCTGCAAATGCCTTTTATAATAAGGACTAAACAAATTAGGTCAAAACAGCTATTCTCCTGGCTATATTCCAAACGCCGAGCGCTGAATTACATGACAAAATTTGCTGTATTTTTCCGACGAGACCCAAAATGAAGTCGAAACCGGTATGCAGTTAACGATATCCTGAGATAGGTGACATTTTGCATTTTCCCTGTGGTTTTAGAACAATCTCCACTGTATTTTAATGCTAACTCTGTTGAACAAAATACGGCAAATTTTGTCATGTAATTCTGCGCTCGGCATTTGGCATATAGCCAGGAGAATAGCTGTTTTGATCTAATTTGTTTAGTCCTTCCTTATTATATAAGGCATTTGCAGATGGGTTGGAGTTGTACGGGCAACTCAGTCGTGGCTTTTGATACTTTTTTTGGGGTTCTAGGTTGCTGAAATTGAAACATGTTATCCAAATATATGCTTGCTTTATTTACAATAAAGAAAAACAAAATAAAAAATAGCAAAATAAAATTAAGACAAAATTTAAAAAATAAACAAAAATAAGAAAATTAGAATATAAAATTAAGATGGATGGCTTCTTTGGATTTATTCCTAGATGGATGGAATGCTCTAGTTTTTTTTTCGTGTACTGCGGTCAATTAAGTCCTTGAAGCATTTTGTTGGACGTACCCTGGTTTATGTGTAGCCTTTGCGCTAAGGTTTGGTAACATTATAGATAATGTGAGTCATTTTTCGTTATCACATAAAAAGCATGCTTCCTTGCGGCTAGCTGCAACCCATCTCTGTTTGAATTGGGTCTTAAAAACCTCAAGGCGCGATCTAAAATACTTTTTTATCATTAGGGCACTTAGTAATTTCAGCAAGTTTTTTTTCCAAAAAGTCAAACTTTTCTTCAATTTTGCATTGTCGCATCATGTTGTACAAAACGCTTTTGGTAAATTTTTTACTGATTTTGAAGTATCTGGAAACAAAAAGATCAAAAACTGCAAAATAAAAATCATCCACATATCCTGCTGTCCTTAAGATACCGAAAATCAAAATGACGCGCGTAGGCGCCCGATTTTTCTGTTCTGTTTGCTTAATAACAAGTTTAGTCACAAATCTGTGAAAAAAGAATGCTTGGCAAGGTTTGACAAGTAAACGAATACACTATTTTTTAAGTAGCTTCATACAAATACATTATATTTTTACGATTCACGTTGGTACATTCATTAAACACATATTACTTAAATGGTTTTTCAAAGAGAAAGATATATAACGGGAGATTTATATTTAAATCGATTTATTTTTTAGTAGCTATATTTGTTTTATCGATAATATTATTGATTATTAGTCCTAATTTAATTTAAATTTTGTTAGGTTGAGATGGATTAGGATTAGTTTAAATTTAAATAGGATTTATTATTTAATTATTTATTATCAGAATGTAAAGTCCTTTAATGCTGGAATACTTATAGCTTTATCTAACCGAATTGGGGATGTAGCTTTATTATTATCAATTGCTTGAATATTAAATTATGGAAGCTGAGATTATGTTTATTATTTAGAGATTATGACATCTGATCTGGTTATAAATTTGATTGGTTAATTGTTTTGGCGGCTATAACTAAAAGGCCTCAAATTCCTTTTCCTTCTTGACTTCCTGCAGCAATAGCAGCTCCCATTCCCGTATCTTCTTTAATTCATTCTTCTGCCTTGGTTACTGCGGGCGTTTATTTATTAATTTGTTTTAACTTTGTTTTTTCTGAAAATTTAATAATATTTTTATTATTTATTTCTAGAATAACAGTGTTTATATCTTTGGGGACAAATTTTCAATGTGATTTAAAAAAGTTATTGCCCTTTCAACTTTATGTCAGCCTAGTTTAATATTAAGAATGTTGTCTATTGGGAGATATAAGCTTGCCTTTTTTCATCTTTTAACTCATACATTATTTAAGGCCTTATTTATGCAAATTAATATTATTAAATATTGCGTAAAAATAATCTACATACCTTCCACTCCCATATTCAATGTGGTTTTTTCCACACTCCACCATACGAAGAACAAATTCGATAGTAATATAGCAAAGAAATACAGGCGAGGCGTCAAGAACAAAGAAATGCGATAAACAATGACTGTGTTCCCGCTGTCCTCCGGTTTATAGTCTACTCTACTTGATATAGTCCAATCAATATATCTGATCCCCTATGTTAAATAGTCACTACATCGGTTTTTTGGCAATAAATTCTTATAATAAAACCGATGTATGAAAATCACGTCATTTTAAAACGCGATTTTTTATATAAAAAATTTAAAAAATCGATTGTTGCTGAAAATATATTTGTAGTACAACTCCTAGCGAAGAAGATAAGCCCTCGAACAAGTCTGTAGGGCCATCCGTATCGATGGAAGAGCCGTTTTACGAAAACACCTTTTTTTACGAAAACAGCTATAACTTTGAAAAAATATATATTTATTGGAATTGTACAAAAGTGATTGTTTTCGTCTTACTTAGGACTAAATTTTCTGAAGATATTAAATGTTTTCATCAAATATTGTTATTTTTAGAGCAAAAACAGAGAAACGTAATTTTCAACGGTTTTTTCGATATAGCTCGAAAAGTAATGAATCGATTCGAGCTTACAAAAATTGAATCGAAAGATTTCTTCATTATCTACAACTTTCTCATTTAACTTTTTCCAATACCAGCACAACTTTCTTTTTTATTCGCGAAAAACCGTTTTTTTTACTTTTGCGAATTTTTTAGGTTATGTTAGCGGCGGCCATTTTGAGATAAAAAAACTGTAAGTTTCTTGAAATTTTATTTTCTATATGCTCAAATTTTTTTTCCTGTTTACAATTAGTGACCGGGTCATTCCCTATTGATTGAACTAATATTTTCGACTTATGACCGGATCTTTTTTTATATAGATACCCCTTACGTGCGTCGTTAAGGTTTTATAACTGACCAGTAAAAGTGGTTCGGTCATCGAAGATTAACCACGAGAAATATAAATTATACTTACGGCAACCTTCTTCTTGACTGGCTATTTCAAGGACAGCAAAGCAAGATATAAGTAACAAAATATAACATTTGTTTAACATTTTCAAACTGTTAGGATTGTTTATTTCTTTTACACAATTTGGCAATACGAATATAGTAATAAATTTTACTATTCACAAACGCCGTTACTCTATTATATTTTTGTATATGTTAAGTACATTCACTTTTATCTCTGTTAAGATTAACTTCAGATAGCCACTTCAGGTATTAGAGCATAGCTGATTTTATTGTTATCGCGTATTAACTATTAGAATTAAGCATCGCTCATATAGATAGATTATAATGTAACACATGAACAATGATATGATAGGTATAAATATCCGAGATATTAGAAATTAAAGGTGGTGATGGATTTGAAAATTATTATCAGCGCCATGTTATTGTTCAAGTATTAGTTGCAAAATTATTTAGATGGTAGACGGCAAAGAGTTAAGCTAAAAGTGGAAAATAAATTCTAATTGTCGTCAAGTGGTATCTGGAGCGCCTCAAGGGTCTATATTGGATTCATTATTATTTATATTATTCACTGCGAGCTCGAAATTCATTATCATATAGTATATCACATTTCTATGCTGATGATACGTAGGCCTACTATTCCTTCCAACAAAATGAGGTTGCTACTGCTTGTGCGAGAATCAGTGAGGGTTTAAGATCTCTTGTACAAATCTCACAAAACCCTTTAACCCCTCTAAATATCATATGATGCTTTTTGGTAGGGTTACAGCTTGTAATCTTAATGGTAATCGACTACAGATAACGGAGGTAGTTTAAGAATTTGGGCTTATACATGGAGTATCCTTTAAAATTTTTCAAAACATATGAATAGTTTATAGAAA
This sequence comes from Rosalia funebris, assembly GCA_037954035.1. Lineage (NCBI taxonomy): Eukaryota > Metazoa > Arthropoda > Insecta > Coleoptera > Cerambycidae > Rosalia > Rosalia funebris. The sequence continues at coordinate 43,815,640 of JAZFAV010000015.1, forward strand.
AATAAAATTGATATACATCAATAAGAATGTCCTTTCTACTATAAATAGAATTCTGCGCGTGAACCTCTTGTCCCCTCTTGTCATCTTTTGTCATCTAAGGTTTAGTTCCTCCAACGCTGGAGTACGAATTTGGCCTTGTTCCAAAAGCTCAATGTCCCTTCCAGGCCGATCCTTGTCAGCTCGCTTAAGTTCAAGAACACAATCTTCAGCCGTTCCTGGATTGCCCTCTTGCCAAGGCAGTGTGCAATATTGACAGCTAGTTCAGATTCCATTAAGCCCCTTTCGGTTCCTTCTCCGAGCAGCTTGTTCGCCTTGTCGTTGTTCTCGATACCAGTATGACCCGGCACCGTAAATCAACGTAAGCTTATTACTTCTATAATGACCGACAGGTCCAATGGAAGAAAGCCAAGAGAGCCTCCAATGTTGCCATTGCTGTGGTCCACATAGCATCTGTTATTCTTTTTAATATCAGTGCATGGATCTACTCCAGTTCCTTCCTAGCCCTGGCCTTACTAAAATTTAATAGTGAGATAAATTGTATAAAAAAACGCAAATCTACGAACTCATTTTCTCAATAATGGTGCAATCAATCGAATTGAACTTTTGACCACACACTATCTTTGGTCTTTCAATAACATTTAACAGAGCTTAAAAAATCATTAAAAAATATGATTAAAAAAATGGCTTCTAATTTTTTTCTCGTGACCTAAATGTTTTCTTAAGAAATCCTCTATTCAGTACGGTCTTTATGAATGGATTGCTTCGAATCAAGTAATAATAGATTGTTTTGACTTTCCTGAATATGATTTTGATTTACTCATTTGGGCTATTAGTATTCATATTTAGTGTTTTCGCAGTGGATGTTGAGAAATATGACAGATAATAACCGTGCAGAAAAAACACCCAATCATCGGACAAAAGATTTTTATTAGCTTTAAAAATAAAATTCTTTGGACCTTTTAGAATACGGAGCAGAAAATTTTTTCCTTGAAATTTCGCGCTCTCTCCTAAGTGCGTCGAACTGTTCAGAAACGACACCTGCGTCAAATAAGTGCCTGCTGAGAAGGTACAGTCTAGGTACAGCCTAATGTTTTACCTTATGATTTCTATCTTCTCTAATACACAACAGATGTCGTTAAAAGATGTTTATGTTTAGTCAGAGGCATTTACACTCAAAAGTACGTTAGTATAAATCCAGTACATGTACAAAAAAGACAATTTCCTCGCTTGAAATTGCAGTCCTTGTATGTAGTACTGATCTTACTTCATAAGTTACGAATCTACGAAAATCCGCGGCACGAGAACACGAGAAGTGCTCAGAGTCTTGGTGTGACTGGAAGAAGACAGAAGCAGTGAATTCCTTGGACACCTTCCATCATAAGCTGCCACTTCCTAAGGAAGTTTTCAAAGCCATCAACCCGATTTATGAGGACCTGAGCCGAGATGAGTTGCTAGATCGCTGCTTGGAAGGTTACACGCAAAATTTCAAGTTTCAATGCCACTGTTTGGAAGTTTGCTCCAAAATCTTACTCAAATGGCAAAAAAGTCTTGAATATGGAGACTGATTTTGCTGTTTGTACTTTTAATGATGGTCTGACTAATATTTTTCAAATTCGAATGAAAGGTTTAGAAATGATACGTACAATCATACAATACAAAGCATACAATGTCGGCCTAAAAGCCGATGTTAAGAGGATCAAGCACGCCGATATCTCTTTGACAGATGCAGCGAAAGAGGCACGCTCTAACATAAAATGTTCGAGGAAAGAGAGTGAGAAAGAATATTTAAATAGAGAAGGGCAACTTTATGGTGCTGAGATATCAGATTAATGGTAAACATTTTAAAGAGTCGTATTTGTCATTTATTCATGTCTATAATACATTTCAAAACTTTAAACGCGTTTTTCTCGAAACACGATTTTTTTAAAACGGCACGCAGCATAACTCCAACAGTTTTCAAAAAATAAAACCCGCCACAGGTAGGATTCGACATTTGTCCCGGATCGGAACCGAACGACATACAGCTGTTTCGAACTTGTTAGTTCTCATCAGTGCCGCATACGGAACGCCGATTCAGGACAAATGCCGAATGAACTTTATGGCCTATACATCTTTATCGATACGATCTCTGTCAGTAACTTATAGCCCGAGGAGTCGTTGTTTCCTAGAGCGATTATGTAATAGCTTTGCTATTCGGGAACTACTTTGATAACCGCTTGGCGGCTTGGTGGTTCCTTTCTCGATTTCCGACTTATAAGTTTCCAACAGTTTTCATTCTCTACATGCTAATTCTTAACAATACCTATCTTTAAAATAATATTTTCAAGTGAAACACATACGGAGTTTTCGATAAGTTAATTTAAACATTATTTTTTAACAAATGATTGCAAATGACAAATGATTTTCGATTGAGAAGATTATGCAGCCAGGTATTCACGATCCGTGTAATTCGGGCAACCTGGTTCCTTAGAATTTCAAATTAAACACTCAAGCGGCTACTTGAAACCCTTGAAACTATTGCATTCTACGCCTGCTAAGATTGAAATTCAATGTCAAATTAACTAAAATATAAAAGCTGGTGAGTAATAATTTTGAATACTACAGCCAATAAAAGACTATCTCGACGACAGCCATAGCATAACCCGAAGAATTTACTCTACTTTACAATGATCGTGGCATTCTCCACCAAGACATATTCTTAACTTTTTGAGGACGCCTATTTAAAGGGATACATAATTAGTGAAACCCTAGTAAAACCCAGCAAAATATAATATACTTGTTTGTTTCCATTAGTAACTTTGAAAGTTATATATACAGTTGCAGTTATAAATCATCTGAAGGATGTGGTGTGACCTTTAATTATCTGGCAACGTTTGAACTGCAAGTAGATAAGGTCTCGAAGATCCGGCAGTGTTAATTACTGTGACATTAAAAAAATAAATAGTATCAGGTTGAAGACTGGTAACTCTTGTCGAAATTACGGATCTGTCAGGACCATCTCGCACTGGAAATCCGACCGAAAAATAAGGAGGAGAATCAATGGAGATCGAGGACACTTTGCACCTGTTGTCTTTATAATTTTGTAATTGCCATTCCAAATTGACATTCGTCTGCCCCAGTGTAATTTTCTCCAAGGTCGGTGGAGCTATTACTAAAATGAAAAAGAAATAGTTCTTTTAGTTCTTCATTAAAAAATGCAAATATACCAGGTCTGCCTGGTTACGGAATAACTAAGTATATGTTTGAGATTATCTCATGATAACATTATTAAATTTAATAATAGTTTACCAATAGGCCTTTTCATAGTCATCACGCGCATGCTCAGCCGTCATGTTTTTTCCGCGAAATGTGAAAGTTTCGATCACTTTTGGTGAAAATGGCTGTGCCGGCAGATTTTTTTCTCATAAATCTTGATGAAAATGTAATAGATGGTGCCAAACTAGTGCACGAAGCTGTGGAGCAACACACTTGTGCTCAATTACGACGTTGGCTCAAGTGGCATGGTCAGAAAGTCAGTTGGAAGCAAAAATGAACTTGTTGCAAGGTAAGAATCACCTGTCATCTGTCAAGCATATGCTTTGCTTGTTATGACGTATAAGTTAGGTTTTTAAACATTAAAATGTTAAATAATAAGAATCTTATTAACAATAGCAATTCTGTTAACAATACAATTGTTATTAAAATACTTCTTATAGTATGAATTACTTAATTAAGCATAACAAGCCTACTCCAAAATCTCAACGTTGCTGTCTGTGTTCATGATTTCTATTTGTTGTTTCTTAATAAGAGAATCGGTATTTCCTTTTCTTAGTGCTTTATACTTCTCGAACAAGCTGGTTCTTTTTTGACTTTATGTAAAATATAAACATGTTTTTTTATAATCCCAACTTTCAGAGTTAGGTTAAGTTTAATTTCCAGAATACCTATTCAATTTTCGTTTTGCTCTGATCAGAAGGAACTTCGTTGACGTCATTTGGGCCAATTTCAACTTCGAAATGAAGGGAACAAATATATGTATCTTTCGTTATGCTGTCAATCGTAAAAAATCTCCCATTACCTCATCAACACGCTCGCACCTATAAATCACATTTCTCGCATTGTTCACAACGTCTTACGTGCTTACTTCCCGAACACGTTATACGTTGTTTTCTGTACTCCAGACATGGCTTAGAAAATGGCAAAAGGTAATATAAACAATCACTTTTATAAGATTTTGAGCGACTGTCACTATGACACACACCAAAACAACAGCGTTTTAAACTCCCCTTCGACAATTACAATTGACAATTACAATTATTCTAATCAAAAGCTATTAAACCGTTGGAAATTTGAGCAATTTTCTGTAATTTTTAATAGAAAATTAGTAATTTCTTGTGCAGACTACTGCTATTTTATGAAAAGTGATCGAAACAGTATGGCGTCTGATGTCGTCAAGTGGCGCATGCGCACAAAAATCTCTCCATGAAAAAGCCTATTGTTTTTCTAAGAATTACTTACTACGACTAGGGGTAAAATAGTCGAGTACAGATATCGGGCCTTCCTTTCCTACAACATAGACCGCTCTAGCTCCAAACGTGTATGTATCACAAGGTAGAGTATTATCTATCATTATGGCATTGCTTTCAGTGTACATATCAATTGCCAAATTAGAATTTTCGTTAAAGATAACCACCCGGAACTGCTTTGCACAATGTTTCCACTCTTCATTCACGTCCCATAGTAACGAAACACGTTGCCCAGCTTGTTGCTGCAATCTGAAATTCTCCAACGCGAGATTCGCTTCTATAAGGGGAATGAGAAATCTATTTTAGCTTCGTATACAAAGTTAATATTTAACTTGTCATACAGACCTGGTAACTACAAATCTTGAATGTACTACTTACCATATGTATAACAGAGAAGGAGTACAACAAACCTATGTACGTGATACGAGCCGACCACATAACCACGAAAGGCATCACTAAATATGTAAATGCATGTCTGAGATTAGTAGGTATGTTTATTTGGAGAACTCATTTGGGGAAGATGTCCAACTACTCTTCCAAGATGGAAGAGTAGTTGGACCGGAGTATGACCAGGCCCCGCTACAAAATACTTTTACTGTCAGTAACTTCCTCCCAAAATATTTAGTACGCTTTAAATAGTTGTGGGGAAGAAGTTAGTCCTGTTTCTGTAATATATACTGTATTACGAGTTATTAAAATCCACTTGAAACAAATTTTGTATCCATTTTTTAGAGGTGCTCATATAACAAAGATGTGCTATGTTTTCTACAGTCATATCAGTATTTATTAAATAAATTATACAAAACTTGTAAAATTTTTATACGAGGCTCAAAAATATATCGTTGCGATAGACAATATCTTAAATGATCAAAGAATTCTTTTCTAATGTTTGCGAGCATCTCTGGTGTCACACTTTCTAGGGTAGCTATAAAGCCGAGAGATCTTTGATGTTCGTGATCTCGTGGTTTTCACAAAAATAAATCATTTGGGACTAACTCGGAGGATCTTAAAGGCAATCTAATTGTGCCTCTGCCACTAATAATGCGATTAAGGAATCTGTTTCTAAAAATGATTGTACCCTTCGAACAGCCGAAATTGTATATATTTCTGACAAATTAATATATTTTTTTCTGCTGTAACGTTGCCATCAATAAATATAAGGTCAATAACGTTGTCTCGTAGAATTCCAGGTCACACCCTGACGTTTTGAGGGTACTAGATTCTCAATGGCGAACTTAAATGATTTTCCCTTGACTAATATCCAGTTGAGGATCGAATAAAGAAACCATGCAAAGCCTGATAGCCATTGCTTTGCATATACATCCTCCCTCCTCTGCTGTTTAAAAATTATTCGGTAGCATATAAGCCTAGGCCAAAGCCTTTAGTGCCAACAATGTAGATGGACGTTGTTTCTGTCTGGAACATGGGTTTTTCCATTTCTCGTTTTTCTCTACCACACATAAGTAGCCTATTCAAGATTTGTAGTTGCCAGGTGTGTATACTATAACTACTTAATCTCTAATCTGGTCTAACCTAGTCAATGATTAAAGTGAAAAATGTTCTTTGATACCGTTATTAATAACTGATAATACTAAATTTTAAATCGAATTTTTTTTTTGATATTTAATTTTCATCTTAATGACCTATTGATAGAAGTATGTACTGGGTAAATAACTTTCAATTCTTTTATATAGAATCTCGTTAACTATTTTTCGAGAAAAACTCAATAGTAAGAACTAGAATGAGCTATCTCCTTTTGTTTTGAGGTTATAAACTAAAATGCTTTTTATTTTATTATTTTTTGATATATATCAGTAACTTAATTATCTGTGGATCTAGAGAAATGTTATTTGCACAATGATACATTTTTGAGTAGAAAAGATTATTTCAAAAGATTCTTAATATCATTATTATCGTTGGAATTATAACCTAACTTGTTTCTTTTAATATATGTTATAGTTGGTTGTACAGTACGTAACAAGAAAAATCAAAAATGTTTCTCTATATCTGTAAATATTTTGAAAACTCCTTATTCTACGTAAAAATGTGCCTTAAGGGTATGAAAATTATCGAATCAAATGTGAGTTATCAACATATATCGAAAACAGTTTTAGTTTATACCACCATTGAGTTTCCTTCGAAGAAAAATCTAAAGGGGGTTCATCTAGTCAAGTAGTCATCCATACCTCCTGTGATTAACGAAATTCACTACAAAAACATTTAAATTTATGCATCCGATACAAATATACTACAAAAACTTACCTGGAGGTACTGGCAAGTCTGCGAACAGCATATGAATCAAACCTTCTTCATTGTCTGTAGATACTGGTGCGACTGTGATACGAACAGGTACGCACGTAGGAAGAAAACGAAGATCCATTGAAGTGTCATTGGTCGTATACACAGTTTCTTCATTTTCAACAAGTATGTAAACGACGAAATAGCTGATTTCGCATGTTTCGTTGGAGTGTAAATTCCAGGATAACGTGAGATTGTCCTTTATTTCCAAGTCTGTGACAAACTTGGGACCTACGATGTGAAGATAAATGTAAAATATTTCCTCTTCATAAAGGAAATCTTCATTTATAGAAATCATTACTCCTATTCGGGATATACAGGATTGGAAATATATGTTGGTGTATGTAAATATGGTCTTTGTTAAATTTGTTAACAGGCAAAATACATTCTATTGCTGTTAGTTACAGTCAATATTGTCAGATAAATGAAATAACTATGATGTTAATAATGACTGGTTCTGGAGACAGGCAGAATCTCTATAAGATGCATGCAACAGTGGAAGATTGTTAGGAGAAAACAACAAGAGAAATATATATTTCAATTCATTCTCTACAAGATGCATGTAACAGTGGAAGACTGTTAGGAGAAAACAACAAGAGAAATAGACATTTCATTTAATGTACAAAAAAGTTGTAAAGTTGTTACGTAGTGCACAGATGTTCATATTCGGTAAACAATAAATAATTAATAATAAATTATAATTGCGAATTATACTTACGACACCCTGCCTCATCTTGGCTGATTATTGGGTTTACAGCGAAACAAAATATAAGAAACAGAAAATTAAATGTATCGGTCATTTTAAACTCATTAATCAGTAGGTATATATTAATTTTATATAATTATGCTGCTGTGACGGGCACAAACCAATGAATTTTTCGACAAATACAAGCATACTTAGTCCATATCTTTGATCTTGCATTTCAAGTATGTACAGATTTATCACGATCGTGATTAAATAAATAAAATACAGATAAATCGCCAGTATTATCGTCTAATATACGACGCCATATAATCAAGTACTCAATCATTTAAATTGGGTTGTAATTTTACTTCTCATCGTTGGCGGATAGGAATTGTATGGGTGCAGTTAAAGATAATGTAATTACCTGGCAGCAAAAGTAATAATTAATTAACAGCTTGAAATAAATAATGTCCAAGTCCAAAACACCCTAGAAGTCATTTCTGTACTGGATGGGCAACCTTGTTTATTGGTATATATAACTCGTTAAGTATAATAATAGACAAAAAATTTAATTATATATATTTGATATAAACTAGGCACAAATATTTAGGAATGTAAACAAAATCCCAAATTTTTAGGTGATTTTCAAGGTGCTGCAACTTGGAGAAAAATAGTCTCAGAACAATTTTAGAAAAAGCAAATAGAAGCTCCAGGTTTCTAGTTTTAAAATGTTGTGTTCAGAATTTTTTATCATCAGCGGTTTTTGAGTAATCATAACATAATCATTGGAGAGAAATGTTTTAAAATTTTTATTTGCCTTTGAAGAGGCTTATTTAGATAATATGATCCTCTTCAATTTGAGTGATTTAGAAGCAGTCGCTATATGATGATTTTTCGCTGAGTTATTGTTGTTCAAAGCAACAAAGTCAGTTTTGACTTTTGATAAATAATTACTCGGAAAATAATGATCGTACAGAATTTTTTTTATAATAATTACCATTTTCTGTACATCGAAGAGACGATTAATGTGGTAAAAGATAGAGTGGATTTCGGGATTAAAGTACAGGGACAGAAACTAAAAATGCTGAGATTCGCGGATGATATAGCAGTATTAGCATCTAGTAAGGAGGAACTAGAATCAGCATTGAACGAAATGGAGGCAGTGCTGACAGAGGAATACGGAATGAGGGTGAATAAAAACAAAACTATAGTGTTAGTGTGCAGAGGGCGCGAGAGCAGAGCAAAAACGAAAGTACAAATTAATAATGAAAGATTGGAGGAAGTTAAAGACTTCACTTATTTAGGAAGTAAAATAAATTGGGATGGAAGAAGCGATAAAGACATAAAACAAAGAATAGCGCAGGGTCGAGTAGCTTTTAACAAAAAGAAAGCACTTTTATGCTCGGGGGTAATAAACTTAGAAACAAGGAAGAGATTTTTGAAAACATATGTATGGAGCACGGCACTATACGGCTGCGAAACCTGGACGGTAGGGGAAGAAAGTAGGAAGAAATTAGAAGCTTTTGAGATGTGGTGTTACCGAAGAATGATGAAAATACCATGGACTGATAGGGTTAGAAACGAAGAAGTATTGGAGAAAGTCGGCGAAAAAAGAAGTATGTGGAAAAACTTAAAGAAGAGAAGAGATAGAATGGTAGGCCACTTGCTGAGACATGGTGGAATAGTCCGCGATATTTTGTAGACAGAAATAGGAGTGAAGAAAGGCAGAGGTAGGCCTAGATTAGACTACTGCTCGCAAATAGTAAGGGATGTAGGTTGTAGCACAATTAGCGAAATGCGTAGGTTAGCACAAGATAGGAGAAGCTGGAGGTTAGCGTCCAACCAGTCTTAGGACTGATGACCTAATGATGATGACCATTTTCTGGTACAAGAATATGGATTATTGATTGCTAACAGATTATTGAACCTTAAAAAATGAATAAAAACTTAAAAATCCATTGTTAGCAAAAAGGACAAATTCAGACATTCCGAAGATAATGAAAAAAAAAATAAAACTCAGCGCTTTGAAATCAGCGCTTTCACAGCACTTTCAGGATTTCTTTTGGATACTTTGAGATTGTAAAGAAACAGTCAACATCCTTAGTATATCCATTTTTTGCAAAGTTATGTCAAGTTAAGCGAATATCCCTAAACACGCAATTTTTACTTCTTCAATCAACATTCTCGCATGGAATATCTTTTTTTTATCAAAAATCAATAACTACGACTTGTAAAGTATGCTCTTCAGTTTTCAAAACCCTACATGAATTTTCTGTACGCTCATTATTTCCCGAGTAATTAATTACTGACTTTTTTGCAAAGTGAAAATTGACCTATTTGCTTTGAATAACTCATCCAAAAATCATTGTATAAGGCTTTTAGGCCACTCAAATTAAAGAGGATAAAATTATCTAAAAAAGCTTTATAATTAAATCACTCAAGAAGATTTATTGAAGTCCGTGACCCTTTTGAAATCAACTTAAAATTTCTTTGGTTTTTGACTTTGGATGGTTTTCTTGTGATTACTCAAAAACAGATAATCTGGAAACTAGAAACCTGTAGCTTCAATTAGCTATTTTTAAAATTGCTCTGCGACAATCTTTCTCTAAGCCTCTCTTTGAAAATCACCTACAAATTTAGGATTTTTTTACATTAATGTTTGTTTCAAAAAATAAAACCCGCCACAGGTAGGATTCGACATTTGTCCCGGATCGAAACCGAACGACAGCTGTTTCGAACTTCTTAGTTCTCATCAGTGCCGCATACGGTACGCCGATTCAGGACAAATGCCGAATGAACTTTATGGCCTATACATCTTTATCGATACGATCTCTGTCAGTAACTTATAAGTCGGAAATCGAAAAAGGAACCACCAAGCCGCCAAGCGGCTATCAAAGTAGTTCCCGAATAGCAAAGCTATTACATAATCGCTCTAGGAAACAACTACTCCTCGGGCTAAAACCCCGGCAGGCGTTGAATTATACCTAGAAGCGATCCTCGACCCCTTTCTCGTGTTTCTGCACGATCAGATAAGGTTTCAAAAAATAAAACCCGCCACAGGTAGGATTCGACATTTGTCCCGGATCGAAACCGAACGACATACAGCTGTTTCGAACTTGTTAGTTCTCATCAGTGCCGCATACGGTACGCCGATTCAGGACAAATGCCGAATGAACTTTATGGCCTATACATCTTTATCGATACGATCTCTGTCAGTAACTTATAAGTAACTTATAAGTACCTGTGGCGGGTTTTATTTTTTGAAACCTTATCTGATCGTGCAGAAACACGAGAAAGCGGTCGAGGATCGCTTCTGGGTATAATTCAACGCCTGCCGGGGCTTTAGCCCGAGGAGTAGTTGTTTCCTAGAGCGATTATGTAATAGCTTTGCTATTCGGGAACTACTTTGATAGCCGCTTGGCGGCTTGGTGGTTCCTTTCTCGATTTCCGACTTATAAGTTACTGATTAATGTTTGTGCCTAGTCTTAGTCACAGAATTTATGGCACCGTTCAATATTTGGTGTAGAGAAAATACAATTCTAAACCTAAATAAAACAGAATGTACCTATATGGTGTCTCATCTGAAACTATAGGATGTGACTTGTGAATAAAACTAATAGTCCAGGCAACAAAGACCAAAAAAGGCCAAATAGCGGAAATAATTCATGCAGAAGCCAATTTTGGCACGGTTGTAGGGGAAGGTGTCCTTAACAACATATTAAAAGTACTGATGTGTGGGAGTGACGCTAAGGGGAGGGGGGGGCTGTAAAGGTCCTCTTTTTAAGTTCTACATCTTCGTCGCTCTTTTTTGCTACGAGAGTTCTTTGAAAAATTGTCAGAGGGTTAACAGTAACTATCTCACCATTGATTTTAATGGTACTGTTCATACTGACTAGTGATAAAACCACATTCTTCTGTCCTACGGGAGGGGGGGGGGTAATGAGGGTAATTATTCCCCCACCACCAGAACGGACATAAAAGGCGGTACATGCAGTAAAGTCATTAATACGCAATCTGAGCATAGTTCCTTTATCATTAAAACTTGATATTTAATAATAAAAACCGATTTTTTAAAAACTGCCATATTTCCCCCTCCATATCTCCTTAATTATTGATCCTAGCGAAAAATTATATAGAACCGTTCTTGTAGAGAATTTTATCTAGATTAATTTACTATATATAGTAGTGCATATTTTCGGCAGTAGAGGTAGTAGTTTTCGAGTTATTAACAAAAAACTGAAAAAAGGGACCTTTACAGTCCCCCGTTCCCTTAGCGTCACTCCCACCCATCAGTACTTTTAGTATGTTGTTAAGGACACCTTCCCCTACAACTGTGCAGAAATTAGCTTCTATATTTATTAACCCAGCTATTTTGCCTTCGTTGCCTGGACTATAATAATATTTGACAAACTGGGGTTTTTTATTCTTCAATATAAAATGGAGACGATACGGCTACAAATAGAAAAGAATATCGTTTATATGGCTACCTTAACATATCTAGCATGATGTCATTTATTTAGACAAATTTTCCATAAGACGGGCACATAAAACTGACTCTATTTCCGGAATAACACGTTGAATATTTGCTTTGAAGTCATTGATTGTTGCCGGCTGGGTGGGTCTTAATAACAAGTTTAGTAACAAGGAATGTGAAAAAGGAATGCTTGACAAGATTTGACAAGTAAACAAATACACTATTTTCTAAGTACCTTCATACGAATAAATTAGATGTTTACGATTCATATTTGTTCATTTATTAAACACATTACTTAAACTGCACATTAATAAAATTGCGTAAAAATAATCTACATACCTTCCATTTCCATATTCAAGATGGTTTTTTTCCACACTCCACCACACCAAAACACAACTTCAATAGCACATGCGATTTAAACAGCGACTGTGTTCCCGCCGATTGTGTGGGGAGGGGCGAGTGCTCCCGCGACTCTTGTGACTCACATTTGACGAACCGGTTATTAAACTTCAATTGTAGGAGATTTTATCGGGGCCATTATTATTTACTTTATTCACTGCGAGTTCGATATTTATTAGCATATTGTATGTATATCACACTTTCATGCTGATGATATATATGTAATATATACTTTGTATTAATAAATAAAATCTATTACGAGACCCCAATACAAATATCTAAACGTTATTTTATTAGTGCTATTATTTGAATTTGTGAAATGCAACGCGCCGTATGTTTATTTTATTTGGGACTCTTGGGGAACTTTGGGTTTGTTATATTGTATGTATCGTTGTCATGGTGACAATGACGGAGCACGTGCTATAGTGGGCGTGATTTACATCGAGTTTGGGGGCATCTGCGACTTGGCGGGTGGCGGGGGTTATACAATATTTCCGATGAAATGGAGCACAAATTTGGTGTGAACCAGAGACTAGATTGTACTGTGAGCATTACATTACATCGCTATTAAGCGTTCAGTGATCTACGTGCGGTTATTTTGTAGTATGCTTACGTTATTACAGCATTAAATAAATATCGATATAAACACATATGGACCATAACTAAAATTTAATTAAATATTATAGATACGAACAGTTTTACCGTATAATATTTGAAACACAATTTTAATTCTTTGAGTTATGAACAAAAATTGAAATTAAAAATGCGGGCAGACCAATACCGGAACCTAATTTGACTCAGACTACAAAGTCTAAATTTAGAGATTTTAACAGAAAGTTTAAAAAGGAAATGTATGAAAGAAAATGATTGGAATTGTGGGTGCAGTATAAGCGTTGACCCGTCCTAGTCAAAAAATGGAGTAACAGACCTGAGTCATTTGGCACAAAAAATAAAAAAACATGAGAATACCCAAGCTCATATTAATGCCCAATTAGATTTTAAACTGTTGGGAAAAGTAGACATTCGACAGCAACTCGAAAGTGCCTACAGACGCAATATTCAACAACAAAATGAACAGGTAGCAAAGAATCGGTATGTTCCTTCAAAAATTATCGATTGCATAAAGTTTTGCGGAACTTTTGAACTAGTACTTCGAGGTCATGATGAAAAAGAAGATTCCTCAAATCCCGGAATTTTCAAAGGTTTAATAAGTTTCAGTGCCGAATTAGATACAGCATTGAAAGATCTGTTGTTTTTAAAGGTACTTCAAAAACAATTCAGAATGACTTGTTAGATTGCATATTAGTGGTTGGTCAAGAACATATGAAGAAAGACATTTTAAAAGGTGATTATGTCGCTGTTATTTCTAATGAAACTACGGATGTAGCAAATCATTATCAAATGACTATAGTATTTAGATACATTCTACCAGACGGCACCCCAGAGTGAAGGGTTTTGGTGTTTTATTAATCCTCCTGTGCATGATGCGGTTAGTTTATCGGAATGAACAAAAACTATTTTAAAACAAGTAATAGATAAACCAGAAAAACTTATTTCACAAAGTTGCGATGGCGCAAGTGTAATGAGTGGTGTTCAACCTCTTATTCAAAGTGATTACTAATATGCCTTTTATGTTCATTGTTATGCCCATCAACCAAACTTGGTTTTATCTCAAGCAACAGGTCAGAATCAAGAGGTGCGTGTGTTTTTTTTTCAAATTTAAGTGACATTACTAACATTTTTCTCATTCTCCGCAACGAGTGGCAATTTTAGATGAAATTGTTGGTCAAAGAGTTCCCCGGTCTTCTGCCACCAGATGGAATTTTAAGAGCCGTAGAATAAGTACGGTATATGAATATCGCGAATTGTTTATAGAATGTATGGAAAAAATAGAAGCAACTTTAAGACAAACTGTAACAATTAATCAGGCAACTGCTATTTGTCGTATGTTGCAGGATTCAAAGTTTGTATTTTGATTAACAGTATTTTATCGCATAATGCCGCATGCTGATGTTTTGTATAGTCAAAATTAAGAATGTTATTTTTATAGGTACATTTGGCTATTAAGAAGAACATTATTCTTCGGTATTAAATGGTGGAATTAAACCCTCCAGCTATTTGGGCTATTAGTATTCATATTTAATATTTTTGCAGCGGATGTTGAGAAATATGATACATAATAATAGTGCAGAAAGAGCACCCAATTATCAGACAAAAGATTCACTAGTAGTTATCTAAATGTAAACCCCTAGAGGGTACCTAAGTTAAGTGGTGGTTAGTGGTTAACGCCACTATATATTTTTTTAAATCGATTTTGTATTAGCTTAAAACATTGTTTGAAGCTTTTAGAATATGGTGCAGAAAATTTTTCCCCAAAAATTTTCTTTTACATTTCGCGCTCTTTCCTAACCGCGTCGGACTGATCTGAAACAACACATACGTCAAATAAATACCTGCTGGGAAGGTACAGTCCAAGGATTGTATAGGGAATAGGATTGCTCGATCTCTATCTTTCAATGTAGACAGCGCCCCACTCCTTTAAAACATGTTTTGACGTCATCGCGGACTATAATCGTTAAAACGTTATTAAACGTATTCAGAGGTGCTGTGTAAATTCAGGCAATTTGGATAATATTTAATATTTTTCGTGCATTTGAGTGATGAAGGGATATTAAAGGGAACGTTATTGTTTGCGTAAGTATTGATTTAAGTTTGAGTAAATAGCAGAATGTTATTTAATGACTAAAAACGTGTTCCATATCTGACGAAATATTCGGTGGGGTTTCGAGAAATAATTTAAAAAAATAAGGCTAAAAGTAGAGATAGAGAATACTAATAGTGCTTAATAGATTAACAATAGTTCACCCTCTTAACTGTGAAAACTAAAATAAAAATATATCTTTCTACATAAAAAAGATAAGTAAAATCGACCCCTTTCAGCTTTCTTTCAAAATATTTATAATTATTGAGAAAATAAATATCCCTAATATTTAGGAGTCGATTTTATCCCCTCACACGTGTAGTTTTGGAAATTCTTCTCATACCTATATATAACTAATCGTAACTTTAAGGGTAGATTTTACCCCTTAGGTATAAAGTTTTGAAAAATAATATGGTAGAGAATGTATTTTATGTCCATTTTAATTTCTTCACTACACTGAATTATAAGGTCCTTTATAATATGCAGTTTGCTAAATAAATAATGATAAAATAACTACCTATTTACATTCTTAAACTATAAATAATAAATACCTACCTAATCATTTATTTATTTACCTAATAGGTATAAAATATATTTTATTATCTAGAAACAGCATTGCAGTTTTAAGAACAGATACAGCTCATAAAACATTTTGTTTCTCGTGAGTATACACTTGCTTCTAATTTTAATAGCAGTTTCAAAAAGGCTGTACATAATTCAAATTACAATACTCGACCTAATGTAGAACTAATATATACTTTAGTTATACCTATACCATTTCAAAATCTAATTAAAATATATTAAAACAGAAGGAAACGTCAATAAAACCATATGAATGTTATAACCCGTAGTCCGCGGTGACGTCACTATCTCCACTACCGCGGACGAAGAATTCGGCCGATCCAGCTATCCTACTCCCTATAGAATCATTGGGTACAGTCTACGTACATTCTAACGTTTTACCTTATGATTTCTATATTCTCTAATACACAACAGATGTCGTTATAAGACGTTTATGTTTAGTCACAAGCATTTACATACAAAAGTACGTTAGTATAAATCTAGTGTATGTATAAAAAAAAAAACAATTTCTTCATTCATAAGTTACGAAAATCCGCGGCACAAGTGCTCAGAGTCTTGGTGTGACTGGCAGAAGGCAGAAGCAGTGGATTTCTTGGATACCTTCCATCTTAAGCCGCTACTTCCTAAGGAAGTTTAAAGCCATCAAACCGATTTATGAAGACCTGAGTCGAGACGAGTTGCTAAATCGTTGCTTGGGAGGCTACACGCAAAATTTCAATGGAATCTTCAATGCTACTATGTGGAAATTGGCTCCAAAATCTTATTCAAGTGGCAGAAAAGTCTTGAATATAGCGACTCATATTGCTGTGTCCACTTTTAATGATGGTCTGACTAATATTCTTCGAATTATGAAAGGTTTAAATATGATATTAGCGTCTAATCATGCAATTTTTGTCTAGAAGCCGATGCTAAAGGGATAAAGAACACCGATTTGTCTTTGACAGATGCAGCGAAAGAAGCAAGCTGTAACATAAAATGTTCGAGGAAAGAGAATGAGGAAGGATATTTAAATATAGAAGGGCAACTTTATGGTCCTGAGATACCATATTAATGGTAAACATTTTTCAACAGTCCGATATTTCATTTTTTCATGTCTACAACCTACAACACATTTCAAAACTTTCAACGTGCTCTTCTCGAAACATGATTATTCAAAACGGCATGCAGCATAACTTCAACAGCTTTCATTCTTCACATGCGAATTTTTAACAGTATCTTTAAAATAACATTTTCAAATGAAATACGCACGGAATTTTTGGTAAGTTAATTTAAACATTATTTATCAATAAATGATTGCCCTTTTTGTCAAAAATTTAAGGTTTTTTATTTAGATACTCGCTAATTACACAAAAATCAATATTCTAAAAATCTCCTACGTATTTCACTAGCTATAAACATGTAGACTAAGTGAATTTTTTCCTGATTCAAATTTACACCAGTTACATTACGTGCCGCAGAGCGCCTTAAATTCAACATGTCTCGCGAGAATGGCTCCAATGTCGCCATTTTTGAATATTTCTTGATAATAATTTTTTGTATTATACTTAAATAAAGGGTGGTCCAACCATAATCCACGATGTTAATTGTGAGTCACACCTTAACGTCAAGTTTTTTGCCCAACTGAATTTGACATTTCTTTGTTTCAGTGTTTGACAAATTCAACCATGGAGAGGTACACAATTGAGCAGCGCGTTAAGATTCTTGAAGCCTTTTACGAAAATGGGCGTTCAAACCAAAATGCATTTCGCGCACTTCGTGACTTTTTTGGTCAGCATAATCGACCAAATGTGTCCACAATCGGGAGAATTGTGCGCAAATTTTAGCAAACCGGGTCTGTAGGAAATGTGAAAACATCTGTGCATGCTCGTCCAGTTCGTTCTGCGGAAAACATTGCTGTTGTTCGCGATAGTGTAGCAGAAGAGCCGTCAACCTCGACTCGTGGTCGTGCTCAACAATTGAACATCTCACGAACATCACTGATGCGAATTTTGAATAAAGATTTACAAGGTTACACGCTTACAAGGTTTAATTGACTCAAGAGCTGAAGCCTACTGACCATTTCAAGCGTAGTCTATACGCCGAATGGTTGGTTGAACAGACAGAAGTGAATGGTGACTTTACAAAGAAAATCATCTTCAGCGACGAGGCACACTTTCACCTCAGTGGATTCGTTAACAAGCAGAATTGCCGCATTTGGGCAAATGAGAATCCACGAGTGATTGTTGAAAAGTCGATGCATCCACAAAGAGTGACTGTTTGGTGCGGTTTATGGGCTGGCGGCGTCATCGGGCCGTACTTCTTCGAAAATGAGGTCGGCCAAGCAGTTACCGTGAATGGTGTTCGCTATCGCGAGACGATAACGGACTTCTTGTAGCCAGAAATTGAGGACATGGACCTGGACGATATGTGGTTCCAACAGGATGGTGCCACTTGCCACACAGCCAACGAAACAATGGCACTTTTACCAGTGGCGGCTCGTGGTATCCATATTAGGGTAGGCGATAGCGGCGTATGAACTTCATCGACCCTTAAAATTTTTTTAAATTTTAAAGGGTCGAATTTTTAAGGGCGAACATTTTTTAAATTGTCAAGGTCACGCGTTTTCCTGGTACTTCAGAATTTCAATGATTGAATTTCATTTATACAAAAATATAGACTTTCACAAGGATTTTTTGAACTTAATACCTCTTTGTTATTCGTGAATAATAATAGTTATTGTGGGTATAAATAAATTGGAATCAACGAAATATATTTATTGAGTATTATACCTATATTATGTAAATTGGGTTGGCAATAATACATTATTTTAGGGCGCTTTAGGGTATAGGCCTCCTCCTCCCCTCACAGCCTTCCTTAACCATCGCCATTATTGACTGACAATTACAAAGTGGATACCTACTACTTTTTATAATTTAAATTAATGCGCCTATCTTTAATTAATGAAAATTTGTTAATTATATTTTCCGTGAAGTCATCAGATTTCTGAAGTGTGCTAAATAATTCCTTTTCAATTGAAATAAATGCAAGCGACGATAAACGTTCATTCTTCATAGAGTTCCGACTATGCGTGTTAATACGTTTTAAACAAGAAAAATGTCTTTCAACCGATGTACTTGTTGCTGGAATTGTAGCAATTAAAACAATAAGTTTAAAAACCTCTGGAAATATTTCTCGAAATTCATATTCCACAAAATATTTCAACATTGACTCGATATTTAATGTTTCAAATTGATCATCACAATAGGTATATAACCCAATATCCCCAGTAATGTCACGGCTTATTCAATTCGAAGGCGTCTTCGGATCTGCCGAAGAACGCCGATCTACTTCAGGCGGCGATTGCATTCGTCTTCAACTACTTTATTTAAAGAGTATAATTGGCTGCAGACGTCTGAGCTGCGATTATTTTGCCATTACAACAACGCTGTTTGTCGTCTTACCGACATCTGGTTGACGTGTAGCTATCGATTTTCAGGCGGTGGGATGGAGAACCGAGCCTGGTCTGGTTGTTCTGTTTAGGAATAAAATGATTTAATTCGGTGTAGCGCGGCGCCGTGCGGACTGCGGTGGTATATATAAAGGGTGTTTACGGCACCAGCGCCGCCGACGGCGATAGATAATTTAATTAGTATAAAGTAGTTATTATTAATTATATTAAATATTTCTGTATTATCAGGGACGTTAACAGTTCATTGTAATTGCGCTGTTATGAGAAATGACACAAAATTTTAAAGGTAGGCGGCGCCTACCTTGCTTATCCCGACGAGCCGCCACTGACTTTTACGCGAGAAATTCAATGACGTGTTATCTCACATCGTGGCGATGTTAATTAGCTGCCACGATCATGTGATTTTACACCGTTGGACTTCTTTCTTTGGGGATATTTAAAAGAAAAAGTGTACGTAAATAAGCCAAGAATAATTCAAGAGCTAAAGGATGAGATAATTCGGCACATTAACGACATTGAACCTCAATTATGTCTCAGAGTCATTGAAAATATGGACCATCGGATAGAGGTATGCCACCGAAGTCGTGTCGAGCATTTGGCCGATATTTTGTCTCACACATAATTATCATAGATCCTTCTATCATAATAAAAAATATTAAGATAATTCTCTGAAAACTTTTTGTTTTATTTACAATTAACATAGTGCGTTTTGGTTGGACCACCTTTTATATGCCTAAAAACTTCTTTAAATATTACCTATTCTTCCATCGAAAAAAAAATTGTCAAGAAAGCCTTCTTTATCATATTACAGTGGTGTTACCTCGTAAGTTTCCTATTTTACGAATTAGTGTTGAATTTGTCTTATAAGAAAATGAAATGTATAACATAAACAACCCCCTTTTCGATTGAGGATTTCAGGCAACCAGGTATTCACCGCCCGTGTAATTCAGGTAGCATAGTTCCTTAGAATTTCAAATCGAACACTCAAGCGTTTACTTGAAGCCCTTGAAACTATTGTACTATTCTGCGCCTGCTAAGGTTGAAATTCAATGTTGAATTAACTAAAATATAAAAGCTGGTGAGTAGTAATTTTGAATACCACATCCATTTCAAGACTATTTCGACGACAACTTTTTGAGGAGGCCTATTTAAAGGGATACATAATTAGTGAAACCCTAGTAAAACCCAACAAAATATAATATACTTGTTTGTTTCTATTAGTAACTTTGAAAGTTATAAATACAGTTGAAGTTATAAATCATCTGAAGGACGTGGTGTGACCTTTAATTATCTGGCAACGTTTGAACAGCAAGTAGATAAGGTCTCGAAGCTCCGGCAGTGTTAATTACTGTGACATTAAAAAAGTAAATAGCATCAGGTTGAAGACCGGTAACTCTTGTTGAAATTATGGATCTGTCAGGACCGTCATGCACTGGAAACGCGGCCGAAAAATAAGGAGGAGAATCAATGGCGATCGAGGACACTTTGCAGCTGTTGTTTTTATAATTTTGTAATTGCCATTCCAGATTGACATTCGTCTGTCCCAATGTAATTTTCTCCAAGGTCGGTCGAGCTATTACTAAAAAGAAAAAGAAATAATTCTTTTAGTTCTTCATTAAAAAATGTAAATGTACCAAGTGTGCCTGGTTACGTAATAACTAAGTATATGTTTGACATTATCTCATAATAACATTACTAAATTTCATAGTAGTTTACCAATTGCTTTGCTAAGAATTACTTACTACGAGCAGGGGTGAAATAGTAGAGTAGAGATATCGGGCCTTCCTTTCCTATAACATAGACCGCTCTAGCTCCAAACGTGTATGTATCACAAGGTAGAGTATTATCTATCAGTACTGCACTGGTTTCAGTGTAAATATCAACAGCCATTTCAGAATTTGCGTTGAAAATAAACACCCGGAACTGCTTTGCACAATGTTTCCACTCTTCATTTATGTCCCATAATAACGAAACACGTTGCCCAGCTTGTTGCTGCAATCTGAAATTCTCCAACGTGAGATTCGCTTCTACAAGGGGAAGGAGAAATCTATTTAATTTCGTATACAAAGTTAATCTTTAAGTTGTATATACAGCCCTAGCAATTACAAATATTGAATGTATGCGGCTTTCATGCCTATGCGGGGGATACTTCGTGTTGCGATAACTTATTTCGTCGTGGGCGTTTGTTACGAGGGCTAATGGAATATACTTTGGTAAATTAGATATAGAGCCGTTTGTTAACGGAAATATTTTGTCGAAGTAAAATAGTAGCTATGACTTAGTAACAGTACATAAACTACAAATAATATTATTCAGAAGAAGAAATATTAATATTGCGAATATATTAAAAACAATATCGCATTATTTACTAGACTGATAAGCTAATAAACAAGTGTTCTCACAAATTTTCCAATATAGTTAGCTTGGCATTTGTTTCTCGTAGTATAGAGGGACAAAAAATAATTTAATGGCAAACTTTTATACGGATGTGTAAAGTTACGTTTGTATCTGAAGTCATTAAAAATATGTAAGTGTAATGAACAACGGCAAAAATTGTCTAAACACTTGAGAAGCAAATTTAATGTTCATTTTCTGAAAGTTATTAGGATATAGATGCTCGTCAATTAATTTGAGACAAAGTCTGTATTCCTTAAGCTTGTTATTATAAAAGGTCTCTAGATAAGAGTTTTGGGTAGCCCCTTCTGGTATTAAGAAAAAAAAAAAAATATATATATATATATATATATATATATATATATATATATATATATATATATATATATATATATATGTTAGCTTTTGTTCGAAAAGTTAATCAAATAATATTCCAAAATTCACAAAATAACATTTATTGACAATTATCGATCCACCCATCCGCCACACCGAGCTACACGTGATACATAATACAGACTAATATTAGGCCCTGACTGAACATCTAGTAGATAATCGTCTAAGCTTGAGAGTATTTGTTTACAATAACTTATAGTTAATGGGGTTGAATGGCATCGTCTAGGGTTCAAGTGGCTGCGACGGGACCGTGAAGACGGTACATAAGTTAACACGGCCTTCCTGACGTAGGGTCGTCCTCGAACCTATACTGAGAAAAACAAAACAAAACAGCAAAACAATACCAGTGGTGTGCGGTTACTTTTTGTTAGTAGGTACATCTGTTAGAGTGGCAAAATAATAATAAAATGCAAAAAGAAAATATAAAATGAGCTCAGAAAAAAAAATGAGAGTCAGAGCTCTCGTCCCGCCATGCCTAGGTTCATGGGGGAGACCTAGCCTAGCATGGTATCATGCTAGGGACCTTAAAAAGCCCAAATTTTATTTGGGGACCTTAAGCCTGAAGTTATATTCAGGGACCTTTCATAGCCTGAGTATAATATCAGGGACCTATAATAGCCTGATTATAACAGGGACCTTTTAATAGCCTGATCAAATCAGGGACCTTTTAATAGCCTGATCAAATCAGGGACCTATAATAGCCTGATCAAATCAGGGACCTTTTAATAGCCTGATCAAATCAGGGACCTTTACAAATACTTGGTTCCGTACCATACGGCGCTAGTCGAAAAAGCTAAAAAAAAAGTAACATTAAAATAATACAATACAAAACATACCCTACTGAGGCCAGGTGCGTAACTGTTCATGAGCAGCGACTGTTATTCTACGACCACCTCCGATACGGCGCAATGCGTACCTTTCGTTATCTAAACAATGAGTTACCTCAAACGGGCCCTGAAACTTTGATTTGAGCTTGCCTCCTGTAGCCAGTTGTGTATTTTGTACAGCCACCCTGTCTCCCACAGCGTACGGCACTGCCTGGACTCGCTTCTCATTGAACTTTGTCGCTGCTTTCTAAGTGATGCATTCCACATGCTGAACGACCTTGTCTCGTGCTAGGGGTTGGGACGGGATATCGGTCAATAGGTGTTCGGCAGCTTTCAAGCGTCGGGTTTCACTAAACATTAGTGCGGTAGGCGAATACCCAGTTGTTTTATTTACAGTCACGTTGAAATCATTTTCAATAGGAGGTAGTACTTGAGTCCATTTCTTTTCGTCCTTTTCGTTGAGTACTGCTTTTCGTCGTGTCTCTGTGCTGTCTACAACTTTGTTTGGTATATCAGCTGATCGGTGGTCTTTAAGCGATGATTTTTGGCTAACATCTGTATTTTGACAAGTTCAGCATAAATCCGGCCCTAGAGATTGCGTCGATTACCAGTCGTAAATTCTGTAGACCTCCCTCAATAGTTGTCGCCGGGTAGAGCACGTCGTCAACATAAACAAAAGTGATTTTACGTTTTAGGAGCTCAAGCACTTTATCAATGGCACTTTAATATTTTTAACTTGTCAGTCATCATAACTGCAGGCGGTGTTTGTTTTTGTGCATTTTTAAGAATCGAATTACGACGCTCGTCCAATCCTGACAAATCTAATTCACTTTCGTAAAATTTGTGAACAGAAGAAATGCGGAACAGTTATTGTTGGTGTAAATATTAACTAGAGGTTTGGTGACACAATTTCCCATTCCGGTCAAAAAAATGCGTGTTTAAACTGTTGTCTTTGCGATAGCAAACGTCCTTTGTGTGTCCTATCTTTCGACAGTGGGTACATATTTTAACATTCTTCAAACTTTTGTGATCGGCCATTAAATCGTTTGATTTCATTCCAGATGATCCAAGCAAAGGTTTGTCAGGAGTAAATTGAACACGTGTTACTTCTTGTCTACAGTCTACTTGTTTATGTCCATAACGATAACACTTCTGACACTTTTCTTGAAATTCAGGTATTTTATCGCGCACGTATTGGGATGGCGAATCTCGCTGCCGTTTTCGCAATTTGTCACTAATTTCACGATTTGAAGAGAGTTCATGTTTCGTAATACTTTCTCGAGCATCACAAGCCGCCAACAGTTTTAGTAAGCTCGTCTCATCTGTCGGATTTTGCATGCAAAATCCGACACCCTATTTTCTGCACCCTATCTTCAAGAAGACTCACTGTTATTTCCCAAGGAAAATTGGCATAAAACCGTTTGATGGCAGCAAGTTTAACATTGCCATATTCGACCAAAGAATCAAAATTTGTACTTTTAATGGCAAGGCATGCTCGAATTCTGGTAGCAGGAGTACCTTGTGAAGCGACTTCAAAATCCCTGCGGAATGAGGCCCAGTTACGCACAAGTGGTTTCCATTGTTTATAAAAGCGAGAGGCACGTCCAGGTAGAGCCTCGCCGGCTTTCAATACAATCAGTGTATCAGATATCCCGATTTCCTGTTGAATACGTGTTACGTCATCCATCCATTCTGTCATCGAAAAAGGTGTGTCATCGGGGTCAAATGACGAGAGACGAATATGCGCCAACGCGGATCTGACGTCAAACGCAGGCGTAGATGGTACTGATGAAGTACTCGGGACGGAGAGGCCGGAAGTATGCTGGGCGGCCATTGTGGATAATAGTTCCATCAGTTGTTGTTGAAGTTGTGCATTACTTTCTTATTGCAGCTTCAACATGTTAAACATCTGATCACTCACTGTACTGTCTCGTTCAATTGTCTCTGGTTCACTGTCAACTCAAGTTACGCACTTGTTCTTCGGAGTCCGCCATTTTTTTTTTTAATCCGCACGTTTTCACGTAAGTCCTCTCCCTAGCCTAAAGCAAAGGAGGCATCCCACTTCTGATGTTAGCTTTTGTTCGAAAAGTTAATCAAATAATATTCCAAAATTCACAAAATAACATTTATTGACAATTATCGATCCACCCATCCGCCACACCGAGCGGGTTGAATGGCATCGTCTAGGGTTCAAGTGGCTGCGACGGGACCGTGAAGACGGTACATAAGTTAACATATATATATATATATATATATATATATATATATATATATATATATATATATATATATATATATATATATATATATATATATATATATATCATGTGCAGCACAGTACACGTGATAGAAGTGAATACTTCTTTAGAATAGAGAATGAGAGAGATTAAGAGTGAGAGATTGAAAGAGAAAGAGAGAAAGGGAGAGGGATAATTTCAAAAGAAATATAACAATATAAAATTTGTGTAAAAAATATTCGGTTTATTCATTATCATCGGCTGGTGGTTCAATTGGTAATACTGACATAATTGGTTTGTGATAACTAAAATATGAAATATGTGTTCGTGATTCGATATTTTCTAGATAACGTGTAAAAATTGCATCTATTGTTGTTCCGGATTTTGTTGTTGATTCTTTGGGATTGTTATTTATAAGCAGACCAAATGTTTCTCGAAGAAAGTTAATCAACGTCAAAGAATCATTGGATCCGAAATTTACATTGAAATCTCCCCCGAGAATCAAAGGGATTTTGTCTTCGCCTCTTCCAAGTACATTTGCACCTGTGTGGCTGTAAACCAGTAGGGAGCGGTGAATGAAATATATTTATATCTTCTAGATTTTAAATTAAGTTAAATGGTTCTAGGATATTATCAAATAATCACAGAACACAGATGTAAATAACGTAAATAATTACAAAACACAATGATAAATATTCGGTACACACGCGTGCTGCTTCAGCTGTTAATATATAGCGTCTGCGTCTGGACGCGTACATTTATAACGCGCGCATGCGCGACAATAGGGAGACGCGGATAGCCTAAACTGATATATATGATGTATAGCTCTCTTTCTCTTTCTCTCTATGTTATATATCTGTGTACTCTGTCTTATAACGAAGCCTGTGTTTTAGGTATACCAAATGTATAGCTCTCTTTCTCCTTCTCGCTACGTTATATCTTTTTTCTCTCTCGTGTAACGAAATCTGAAAACGTTACATTTTTTCCAATTCAGTCTCCATTCTCGTCAAATATCAGAACGCCGCCGCTGTATTCACTTCAAAAACTGTAAGAAAATTAAAGAATTTTAATAGGCGAGGAACATAAAAAAAGTACACAAGTCTAGTGTTATCTACGAAAAAGAAAATATTGTCTGCAGTTAGTTTCTATTTGCTTTTAACTAATTTTTGAAAATTTGAATCCCGATCGGAAACCACATCTAAAACTGCGCCTCCTCATTATCCCGATACATATCAAGTGGCAACAAGTTTATGTTTTTCCACATACTTCTTTTCTCGCCGACTTTCTCCAATACTACTTCGTTTCTAACCCTATCAGTCCACGGTATTTTCATCATTCTTCGGTAACACCACATCTCAAAAGCTTCTAATTTCTTCCTACTTGCTTCCCCTACCGTCCAGGTTTCGCAACCGTATAGTGCCGTGCTCGACTTTGTCGTTACTGAATTCAGGGTTGCCAACGCCGCCCTGCTATCCGAGCAAATACATACCTTCTCCTGGGTCCGATTTTGGTCGGCCCCCAGAACACCGTATGTAATTCCAACTAGCTCGGCCTGGAGTGCGAGTAGTGTATTTACCCAGGGGGAAGGTTTTATCTATCCCATCACGTCGCCTATACACTCCCGCACCGGCTCTGTTCTCACTATTGGCTCCATCCGTGTACCAGATGTCTCCATTGAGCGGTAATCCAGCTCGACCCTTCATCCAGTCGGTTTTACTGGTGAGGGTGATCTTATATTTCTTTTCAAACAGGAAGTGGACACCCGTACTGTCAGAGGGCATCCATAGGAGTCCCTCCTCAGCTAGCTCTCTTGAGAGTCTATTCAGGTCCCTTACCTTCCTATTCATGTTTCCCACCCTGTGCATTGCCTTTGCGGCTTCCGCTTTCAGGATGACATCAAGAGGTGGTATCCCCGTCAGTATCTTCATCGCCTCGATCGGTGTTGATCTTGGGGCTCCGGTTATACTTCTAAGAGTCAATCCTCTTAACTTGTTAAATCGGTTGGCTTCCGACTTTAAGCAGGCTCTCTCCCACCAGACCAGTGCTGCATACGTTAGTCTGGGTTTGAGAATTGCCTCATACATCCATTTCATGGTTTCCGGTTTCAAGCCCCAGAGTTAGAAGATGAGAGAAGTTATTATTACTAAGTCATCGGCATAGCCAATTACTTGGTAATCCTTTAATCTTTCAAGCAGCTCATCTACTACTAGGCACCACAGAAGGGGGGGACAATACCCCTCCCTGTGGACAGCCCGAGTTGACCCGGCCCTCGATGGTAGTCTTGTCTTTATTGGCAGTAAGCTGTCTGTTTCCCAACATATGGTCTATCCATTCAGCGATTATTCTGGGGGTGTAGCATCTGCCTAGTGCTCCGCTAATCACCTCCCTGGATGTAAAGTTGAAGGCTCCTTCAATATCAAGGAAGGTGACGACAACGTATCTTCCGGAGTCCAGTTGTGACCGTATCGATGATACAACCCTATCCAGAGCTGTTTCTGTTGATTTACCAGCTTGATAAGCATGCTGGCTCCCTTGAAGTGGCCTCTCTATTAGGACAGTATCCCGAAGGTACCTGTCAACTAATCGTTCGGCCGTCTTTAGTAAAAATGAAGTAAGGCTAATCGGCCGAAAGTCCTTAGGGGACGTGTATCTGACTTTTCCTGGTTTAGGTATAAAAACAACCCTTGTGCCTAGCCACACTTTCGGGACCACCTTCAGTGCCAAGCTGGCCCTGGTGATCCTTATGAGTGGACCGAGGATTATCTCTTCTGCTTCCTGCAGAAGTACTGGATAAATGCCGTCCGGTCCAGGCGATTTATATGGATCAAAGGACCTCAAGGTTCACTTCATCTTAGCCGGTGTGACCATCTCCTTCACAAGTTCCCTGTCATCCCCCTCTCGGTTTACCAGGTTCTATGTGCCCCTACTAGCGGGTCGGAAATGTCTCCCCGCTCCGGTCTATAAAAGCCCGGAAAATGTGCTTTGATAAGATGGTCTAAGGTTTCCTCATCCGATTCCGAGAATTTACCATTAGGGAGCTTGAGCGATCCCAGTATTTTCTGGGCTGCGGGCTAGGATCTTGTTCAGCCGTGCTGCCTCAGCTCCCTTATTTATCTCATTACAGAAAGAAACCCAACTACTTATTTGGGCTTCCCTAACCTCAGCCCTATACTAATCCGTGGCAGTCCTATAGTCCTCCCAGGTTGTACGGCTGTTACGTTTTCTGGCTCCCTTGAGAAGGTTCCTTATCTTACATTCAGGGTTTTCCAGCTTATTGTTCCACCATCTTACCTGGCCTTTCGGCCTAGCTCGTTTAGGTGTACAGTTCCCTTTATAGGCTTCTACCAATCCTCTACTCAGTCGGGAGGCTGCCGCCTCCAGTACTTCCCTCTCACTAATTCTGGAGGGGATCCCCCGAACTGTTACTAGGAGATCCGATTTAAATTGTTACCAGTTTGTGAATCTGGGGTTACGCACCCATTTCGTCTCCTCATGCTCCCCCACTCCCAAATCAAACTTAATGGCAGAGTGATCCGAGAGTGTGGGTTCATCCGAGACTCTCCAGTTCCGCACGTATCCCGCCAGGTGTCTGGAGCCCAAGGTAATGTCAATTACTTCCTCCCTTATAGCGTTATGAAAAGTGGGTGTGTTTCCCACATTTAAAATATCTAGCTCAGTATTCACCAGATATTCCATTCATACCTCATTCATAGATATTCATGAGCATACCTCTGATATTGGTGTTCGTGCTACCCCAGACCATATGGTGTGAGTTTGCATCACATCCCATCAGCAAAGGCAGGTCGGCTTTTTAACAGAAGTCCACAAGTTCCTTCACTTCTGGTGTCGGATTGTTCCTGCTGTTATATAGTAGATAGGCTGACGCTATGACCACCCTACCTACATTTTCAAGCATCGTAGTTACTGCCATTAGGTCCCCTGTGGACCATTTCCACAGGGGTGTAGTGCTAATGTTCTTCACTACGATGTCGGCTCTGGGTCTGTTGGTACTACTACTCCTGTAACAGAGAAAATTTTCCAGTCCCTTTATAGATCCCTGCACCACCCAAGGTTCCTGGATGAGTGCTATCCCTATGTGCATCTTAGCCAGACTCCTCTGCAGAATAGAAGAGGCATCTTTGCTTCGATGCAAGTTAATCTAAATAATTTGAATCATTCTTTTCTTAGCACTTGCACCACTTTAGTCCCCTGGTTTTCTCAGATTCCCCTGGCCCTCTGCCTCAATAGAGGTCAAGGCCAAGGTCCCGAGTATGGCCTGGGTATCGGCGGTGGAGCAACTGCTTATCTGGGAGGATGGAGGCGTCCACGGTACAAGCCCGCTTTCGACCTCTTTGTCCTCCAAGATTCTTTCATGGATTGATGGTTCCATTTTTGGTCCCATTTTAGACGGGCTAGGAACATCATCCATCATTGAGGTCGCCAACACTCCTAGGAGTTGCTCGCTCACGTCTAGCTTTAGCCAGCTTCCGTCGCTGGCTTCCGCTCATTCGTTTTTTAGCAGTTGCCCCACTTTCGTCCCCCGGTTTACTCAGGTTTTCCTCGCTCCTTCCCTCAATAGAGATCAAGGGCAAGGTCCCGAATGTGGCCTGGGCGTCGGCGATGGAGCAACTGCTTGGTAGGGAGGATGGAGGCGTCCGCGGTACATGCCCGCTTTCGACCTCCTTATCGTCTAAGTTTTATCCTTTATGGACTGGTTCCATTTTGGTCCCACGAGTAGCTAGGGAAATAAGGGTCCACTCCCGCAGAGCCCCGCATGCGGGGGTAAGGCGACTTAAATACTCAGGAGTTGCGCCAGGTGCTCCTGAGGCACCGATTGCGA
Source organism: Rosalia funebris (assembly GCA_037954035.1). Classification (NCBI taxonomy): domain Eukaryota; kingdom Metazoa; phylum Arthropoda; class Insecta; order Coleoptera; family Cerambycidae; genus Rosalia; species Rosalia funebris. The sequence goes on from JAZFAV010000015.1 coordinate 43,845,423, forward strand.
CTCTCGGTATCCCCTGAGAGCCAACCAGTCCGATAGGCTCGGTCTGCAACTAACACTTTAGTTTTGTTTTTATTCACCCTCACTCCGTATTCCTCTGTCAACACTGCCTCCATTTCGTTCAACGCTGATTCCAATTCCTCTTTACTAGATGCTAATACTGCTATATCATCCGCGAATCTCAGCATTTTTAGTTTCTGTCCCTGTACTTTAATCCCGAAATCCACTCTATCTTTTACGATAACGATTTAATCGCCTCTTCGATGTATAGATTAAAAATTAGTGGTGATAGCGTACATCCTTGTCTTACTCCTTTCCTAATACCTACTTCCCTTCTTTCCCCTTCTACTTCTATAACAGCAGTTTGCTCTTTGTATAGATTGTGTACTACTCTCCTATCTCTATACTTCATTCCCGCGCTCTTTAGTATCTCGAACATTTTTTCCCATCTTACATTATCAAAAACTTTTTCTAAATCTACAAATCCTATATAAGCGTTCTTTCCTTTTTCTATTGTTTTCTCTAACATTACTCTTAGCGCCAGAATAGTTTCGCGAGTTCCCCTATTTCGCCTAAACCCGAATTGGTCTTCTCCTAGTATTTCCTCCGTTTTATTTTCTATAAATATCTATACGACATAAATTTAATATATCTAATCCGAGCTGTAGCGTATAAATTAAATTCGTAAATTCGATTGAATGCGTAATTAATTATCTTACTTAACTCCATGTTTTGAACACCGAAGAAATAAGACTTTAGATCCCGTTTTATTGTTAAAGCCATCAGCAGAACATAGCGCCATTTTTAGCTATTCAAACGCAAATTAATAAAATTCACAATCTAAAATCTGACCGGTATAATACTTCGCCTGCGGCAATCAGTTCGGTGTCGAGACTAACGGTAGGTATACATGCACCAAATGCTAAAATAGCTAATTCTTGCTGGACGACAGGGCGGGGTAAGGAGGGAAACTTAGTAGGCGGAGAAGAGTGAACCTTCCTGTCATAGTTTCTGTCTAGTGCCATAACTATCCCGACAAGAAATCATTTCGGGCTAAGTCGGGGGAGTTTCAATGCCATATAATTGTGCCTCTAGTACAACCGTCTTGATGATACCAAATCTTCCCGAGGTCATTGTCCAAAGTTCAAACAGTCGGAATTATATGATTTTCTGACATATTAATACATTTTTCTGCTGTAATGTTGCCATTGATGAAAATAAGATCACAAATAAGGTTACACCCTAATGTTTTGAGAGTACTATATCCTCAATGGCGAACTTAAATGAATTTCCCTTGACTAATAGCCAGTTGAGGATCGAGTGAGGAGACTATGTAAAGCCTGATAGTAATTTTAAACCTACTCAAGATTTGTAGTTGCCAGGTATGTATATTATGACTACTTAATCTCTAACCTAGTCTAACCTAGTAAATTATTAAAGTGAAAAGTTTTCTTCAATACCGTTGTTAATAACTAATATTATTAAAATTTAAATCGAGACGTTTTCTTATAAATAGGTATTTGTTTTTCATTTTAAGGGCCATCATCTGACCTACTGGTAGACGGATGTACCGGGTGAGCAACTTTCGACTCGACAAATTTCTTATACAGAATCTCGTTAACTATTTTTCGAGAAAAGCTCAATAGTGATAACTGAAATTGGCTATCTCTTTTCGTTGTGAGGTTATAAACTAAAATTATTTTTTTTTATTTTTCGATATATATATATATATATATATATATATATATATATATATATATATATATATATATATATATATATATATATATATATATATATACAGGGTGAGCCACGGTGGATGGAGTATTAAAAGTATATGGAGTACGGATCTACCGATTGCTTTGAAACTTTGGTTATCAAAATAGTCGAGTATGATCTATGCAACAAAAATATTTTCGAAAGTGCGGTGTTGCCACTTATACGTAAAACCGGCAACATCTTCGTTATTTTAAATAGAATATCCTGTATATTTTTGCATTTTTTGGATTTTCGTCTCTTCCTGAATGACTTTTGTTAATATTTACCTATATATATATATATATATATATATATATATATATATATATATATATATATATATATATATCTCAAGCCATTATCGAGATAATAATAAAATTTTACTTTCAGTAAATCGTGTTTTCTCCTACCTACGCAGCAATTAAGAAATAATATTTCAGCTGTGGCTAAGCAAGGCCTGGGGGCATCTTCTTTATTAATCAAATGTTTCCAGTATCATACAGGGTGAGTTAGAGAATGCTTTCTATAAGTGACTTAGAGAAATGCACGAAAGTTAATTTTTTTAAATGGAATGCCGAGTATATTATTACTAATTCGGATAGGTGATACATTTACCTATTTAAAAATGTTAATGTACCCTATACCTAATGTGCACCGTTTTCAATATATAGGCACTTTTCTGTAATCCTTCCAAGAATATTATATCTTTTGGTATGTTGTCATAACGGGTGGGCCATGAAATTTTTATTTTATCATTTTGTAATGACAACAGACATGCTATTTTTCTAAATAAATTTGACATTAGTAATATTTGCACTTAATTTGAATAGATGTAGCACAAATATGACAGAAAATAATTATACAAACACAGTTTTAATGGATTTGTTTATTATTATTCATGGACAGTGCAATAAGATTATCAACAGAACTTGTAGAATATTTAATGAGAAATATCCGAATTTGCCGCAGATGAACAACAGAAAGTTTCTACGCATTCAGAGGAATTTTATAAATTTTGGTTCGTCATTAAGAGAACAATAACAACAGTGTCATTATTAAGAAAAAATAATATCTAAGCAGCAATAACAGTAATAAAGGCTATAAGTAGCAATAACAAATAATACCAATAACTAATAAAATGTATAAAAATCTTAAAACTATTGTAATAATTGTTCGAAATGTTGACCGTTAACTTCCAGACACTTTTGTATACGACGATTTTGTATACAGCGTTTGTTGTAGCAGCTCTTATATCAGCGGGGTCCAAGTTTTCAATCTCTTGAATCACTCGACGTTCTAATTCTCCCCTGTTGTGGACTGGAGTTTTATAAACTCTATCTTTAAGAATACCCCAAAGATAAAAATCTAACGGGGTAAGGTCAGGGGACCTCGGAGGCCAATTCTGCGGTCCAAAACGTCTAATACAACGGTTATCGAAAATGCGGTCCAACTCCATACTAATTTCGTATGTACAATGTGGAGGAGCTCCGTCGAGTTGATACCAACAAGTTCTATATTTTTCAAGTGACAGATTATCAATCGAAGTCTTCCACAATTGTTCTAATTATATTTAAATATTTTCTGGAATTCAATTTTTCGTCGTATATGTAATATTTTATTTTATCATCCATTAACATACAAAAAACATTAAAACTAAATTTAACTTGAAAACCAGCCTCTATAGTAATGTGGGGGTTGTCTGTGGCCCAATGGTGACGATTTCGTGTGTTACAAATCCCTTCCCTAGAAAATTTGGATTCATCAGTCCATATAATTTTCTTTAAAAAGTTGGGGTCCCCTTGCATACGTACTAGCAACATTTCACAAAATTCTATTCTCAGTAGATAATCCTGAGGCATGAGAAATTGGACTCTTGTAAATTTATAATTATGCATTTTATGGTTTGCTAGTATTCTTCGAATAGATGAATATGGCAATCCTAAATCCTGTTCAGCAACGTATGAAATACTGGGGATTTACATGAAAATATACTAGCACATTGATTTCATTTACCTCGTCAGATGTCACAGGTTTCGGTAAATTTCTTTGTTCTCTTAATGACGAACCAAAATTTATAGAATTTCTCTGAATTCGTATAAACTTTCTGTTGTTCATTTGCGGCAAATTCAGATACTTCTCATTAAATATTCTACAAGTTCTGTTGATAATCTTATTGTACTGTCCATGAATAATAAACAAATCCATTAAAATTGCGTTTGTATAATTATTTTCTGCCATATTTGTGCTACAGCTATTCAAATTAAGTGCAAATATTACTAATGTCAAATGTATTTAGAAAAATAGCATGTCTGTTGTCATTACAAAATGATAAAATAAAAATTTCATGGCCCACCCGTTATGACAACATACCAAAAGATATAATATTCTTGGAAGGGTTACAGAAAAGTGCCTATAAATCGAAAACGGTGCGCATTAGGTATAGGGGACATTAACATTTTTAAATAGGTAAATATATCACCTTTCCGAATTAGTAATAATATACTGGGCATTCCATTTAAAAAAATTGACTTTCGTGCATTTCTCTAAGTCACTTATAGAAAGCATTCTCTAACTCACCCTGTATGATACTGGAAACATTTTATTAACGAAGAAAATACTCTCAGGCCTTGCCTAGCCACAACTGAAAAATTATATTATCTTTTAATTGCTGCGTAAGTAGGAGAAAACACGATTTACGGAAAGTAAAATCTTTGGCAATAAATTCAGAAAATAATTATTATCTCGATAACGGCTTGAGATAGATATAGGGAAATATTAACAAATATTACTCAGAAAGAGACGAAAATCCAAAAAATGCTGAAATTTATAGGGATTTCTATTTAAAATAACGAATATGTTGCCGGTTTTACGTATAAGTGGCACATCACATCTGTAACTTAATTATCTGTCGAACTAGAGAAATGTTATGTGCACATTTTTAGGTACATTTATGAACAGAAAAGATTATTTGAACAGATTTTTAATATCTTTATTATCGTTCGAGTTATAACGTAACTTGTTTTTTTTTTTAATAGAAGTCATACTTGGCTGTAATTTACGTAACAAGAAAAATGAAAAATATTCCTCTTTAACTGTGAATCTTTTGAAAAAGTCATTCTATCCCAAAAAAAATGCCTTAAAAATATGAAAATTATCGAATCGAATGTGAGTTATCGATATGTATCGAAAAAAAAAACAATTTTGGTTTATACCACCATTGATCTTCCTTCGAAGAAAAATCGAAGGGGGTCCATCTCGTCATCCATACCTCCAATAGTTAACGAGATTCACTACAAAAACACTGAAATTTATCCGTCCGGTACAAATATACTACAAAAGCCTACCTGGGGGTACTGGCAAATCTGCGAACAGCATATAAATCAAACCTTCTTCATTGTCTGTAGATACTGGTGCGACTGTGATACGAGCAGGTACGCACGTAGGAAGAAAACGAAGATCCATTGAAGTGTCATTGGTCGTATACACACTCTCTTCATTTTCAACAAATATGTAAATCATGAAGTAGCTGATTTCGCAAGTTTCGTTGGGGTGTAAATTCCAGGATAACGTAAGATTGTCCTTTATTTTTAAGTCTGTGACAACCGTGGGGCCTACGATGTGAACATAAATGTAAAATAGTTCCTGTTCATAAAGGAAATCTTCATTTATAGAAGTCATTACTCCTATTCGGGATATACAGGATTGGGAAAATATATTGGTGTATGTAAACACGGTTTTTGTTAAATTTGTTAACAGGCAAAAAACATTTCTATTACTTTCAGTTGCAGTCAATATTGTTAGATCATTGAAATAATTATGTTGTTAATAATGGTAGTTATGGAGATAGGCAGAGATCCCTGCAAGGTGCATTGAACAGTGGAAGACTGTTAGGAGAAAGTAACAAGAGAAATAGACATTTCAATGAATGTACAAAAACATTATAAAGCTGTTAGGTAGTGTATAAATGTTCATATTTGGTAAACAATAAATAATTAATAATAAATTATAATTGCCAATTATACTTACGACACCCTGCCTCATCCTGGCTGACTATTGGGCTTACAGCGAAACAAAATATAAGAAACAGAAAATTAAATGTATCGGTCATTTTAAACTCATTAATCAGTAGGTATATATTAACTTTATATAATTATGCTGCTGTGATGGACACAAATCAATATATATTTCAACAAATACAAGCATACTTAGTCCATAGACTTATTTTGCATTTCAAGTATGTACAGATTTATCACGATCGTGATTAAATAAATAAAATACAGATAAATCGCCAGTATTATCGTCTAATATATGACGCCATATAATCAAGTACTCAAATCGCAAGTAATAATGAAGTAGCAGCATTAAAATTCAGTTGCATTTAAATTGGGTTGTAATTTTACTTCCCATCGTTGGCGGATAGGAATTGTATGGGTGCAGTTAAAGATAGTGTAATTACCTGGCAGCAAAAGTAATAATTAATTAACAGCTTGAAATAAATAATGTCCAAGTCCAAAACACCCTAGAAGTCATTTCTGTACTGAGTGTACTGGGTGGGCAACCTTGTTTATTGGCATATATAACTCGTTAAGTATAATAATAGACAGAAAAGGTAATTACATATTTTGATATAAACTAAGCACACAAATTTAGTAATATAAACCAAATCCCAAATTTTTAGGTAATTTTCAAAGTGCTGTAACTTGGAGAAAAATAGCCGCAGAGCAACTTTAGAAGAAGCAAATAAAAGCTCCAGGTTTCTAGTTTTAAAGTGTTGTGTTAAGAATTTTTATCATCAGCTGTTTTTGAGTAATCATAAGATAATCATTGGAGAGAAATGATTTAAAATTTTTACTTGCCTTTGAAAAGGCTTATTTGGATAATATAATCCTCTTTAATTTGGGTGATTTAGAAGCTTTCCCTATATGATGATTTTTCGCTGAGTTATTGTTGTTCAAAGCAACAAAGTCAGTTTTGGCTTTTGATAATTAATTACTTGGAAAATAATGATCGTACAGAAAAAATAATTACCATTTTCTGGTAAAAGAGTATGGATTATTGATTGCTAAAAATTTTTTTCAACCTTAAAAAATTAATAAAATATTAAAAATTCATCGTTAGCAAAAAGGACAAATTCAGACATTCTGAACATAATGAAAAAAAAAGAACGCAGCGCTTTGAAATCAGCGCTTTCTCAGCCCTTTCAAGATTTCTTTGGGATACTTTGAGATTATAAATAAGTAGTCAACATCCTTAGTCTATCCATTATTTGCAAAGTTATGCTAAGTTAAGCGATTATCCCTAAATGCGCAATTTTATACTTTTTCAAGTCAACATTCTCGCACCGAATATTTTATTATTAAAAACCAATAACTACGACTTGTAAAGTATACTTTTCACTTTTCAAAACCCTACTTTAATTTTCTGTACGATCATTCTTTCCCGAGTAATTAATTACTAACTTCTTTGCAAAGTCAAAATTGACTTTTTTGCTCTGAATGACGATAACTCAGCGAAAAATCATTGTATAAGGCTTTTAGGCCACTCAAATTAAAGAGGATAAAGTTATCTAAAAAAGTTATATAATTAAACCACTGAAGAAGATTTATAGTATTTTATAGTAAAGTACGTGGCCCTTTTGAAAAGCAAATAAAAATTTCTTTCGTTTTTGACTTTGGATGGTTTTCTTATGATTATTCATAAACTGATGAACAAAAGATCTGGAAACTAGTAACCTGTAGCTTCAATTATATATTTTTAAAATTGCTCTGCGACGATCTTTCTCTGAGTCTCACTTTTTGAAAATCACCTAAAAATTTCTATTTACATTAACTTTTGTGCCTAGTCTCGGTCTCAGAATTTATGGCACAGATTAATATTTGGTGTAGAAAAAAACAATTAATTCTAAACTTAAATAAAATAGAATATACAGGATGTCTCTATTGAAACTATAGGATGTGACTTATGAATAAGTCTAATAATATTTGACAAGCTGAGGTTTTTTATTCTTTAATATAAAATGGAGACGATACGGCCACAAAATAAATGGAAAAGAATATCATTCATATGGCCGCCTCGACTTATCTGGCAAGATGTCGTTCATTCAGCAAAATTGTTAACGGGCACATAGAACTGGTTCTATTCCCCGAATACCTCATTGAATGTTTGCTTTGAGGTCATTGATTGTTCTTGGCTGGGTGTCGTACACTTTGCCCATGATATAATCTCAATGAAAAAATTCCAATGGTGTTAAATCACATGATCCTGCAGGCCAATTGATGCCAGCATCCGCGAGACAACATAATCAAGAAATATATACAATAGAATATAGTTGCATGTGTTGTATAATACGTTGTACAGTGTTGCTGAAATGTTTCACCAAATTTTGTTTGCTGAACTTTTGCCTTTACTGAAAGTGTAAATCAACCAAAGCCAGAGGATTTGACCCTCACGTTCAAGTTGAACTTCCTCAATTACCTAGTGTGTTAGGGCAAACAACAAAATATGTTGCTCTCTAGGGTTCTACCACTAGAATATTAATCATATCTAAACCTAATGTCATTAGATTTTATTTACAATTCGAAATTTTTCTCCTCTTTTCAGTCCATACTTTCATCCACCTAGTCTTCTGAACTAAATCCTGGTCCTTATATTATTCATTTCAGTTGTAGGGCCAATAATTACATTCCATTCTACAGTTAATATAAACAAATAAAAAACACACAGCCCATCATTATTAATCTTTATTTTAAGAATTTTGTCAAGCGTTTGCATATCAAATAAGTTTGAATTCGGAATGGTATAAGAATCACAAATTTGAGTCATCTATTAAAAATAATATGAAAAATGTTACTTCAAGCTAAACTGAAAGTACTAACAAATACAATAGAGTAAAATATACAATACAATATTTTTGTTTATGTTCTAGTCACTTAGTAACGTCTGAACAGCAATCAAATATGGAGCCGAAGGCCCAGCACTATTGACGACGGTAACATTCAGGTAGTACAAGGTATCAGGTTGTAAACTAGTGACGTTAGTAGACAAGATTGGCCTACTAGGTTCATCATGCACGGGATAACTTATTGTGAAATATGGCGATGAATCTATTAGAATAGAGGAAATCGTACATCTATTATGCGAGAAGGTGTCCAACTGCCACTTCAGATCTACTCTTGTCGCTCTCAGTGTTATTTGCTGTAGAAATGGCAAACCTATCGCTGAAAATATATAAAAAAGTAAAATTAGTGCAGTGTAGTGTAATGAGACCCCTACATCAGTATGCCCCCATTCACTCTCGCCCCTGTGAGTTGCAACTGAAAGTCTCCAGGGTTCTACCCGCTTTTAGAAGGTATTATACACCAGGGTACTAACTATATCTAAATCTAGCTAATAAATCAACCACAAAAAAGAGTATGGTCTTAACTTTCAAGTTGAACTTTTGGAATTACCCGTCAAGATCTTTCTTGCAAATCACTGGTGATAGAAGTGTAGGACTAAACATTCGTAAAGTACTTTAAACGAATACCTTACACAGAGAACCTTGTGGTGGCAACAACCCCAGCTGGTATATGATGGTCTCCTAGGGTTGCCGCTCTGGATATAATTGCCAATTTTGATTACAAGTCACGACAATGAACACAACAGAATAAATCATTGCTATAGTACAGGGTGGGACAGAACAACTTGCTTATTTGAATTTGGCGCCCTGAAGTGATGGTTGCTCCTAGGGGGGTGAGGGTAGATACATTCGAGAGGGCGCGGCGTAAAATTGTAGCTCCACTTGGTTTAGTTAGCATCATGGAGTGGACGAAGGTGGAGCGCACGTTCGCTTTCGAGGCATACTTTTCTAATGGTCGCTCAATCATCGCCACGCAAAGTGCATTCCGTACCCACTTCAATATTGCGCCCCGTGGTCATGTTCCTGGCCGGCAGTCAATTATTTCATAGGTAAACAACTTCGGGGAAACTGGCGATTAGCAGAAAAAAACTTGGGCTTCCACGAACAGCAAGATCACCCCAAAACATTATGTTTTGCGATCCCCTCAGCACTCTGTCCGCAAACATGCAGCTGCTGTAGGGTCTTCTGCTTGTTCTTTAAGGTGAATCCCTCATGAAGAACCAACATTTTATCCCTACAAATTGGCTGTGGTGTAATCCACGCAATTTCGTTGCTTCAGAAAATGCATGCGAAGCGCTACTTGGCATGCCTCATGGCACACGTGTATTTTTTTCAGTGATAAGACGCACTTCCATCTTTCGAGATTTGTAAACAGGCAGAACATGCGTTGGAAAGAGTTGAACGAAACGTCCGAGTTCCATTATTGAGAGTAATGGACGCCACCTACCTGATATCATCTTTTAAACTATGTAAACATAAAATTAAAATGTTGTACTTGATGCTGTTCAAAGGATTAAATATATATCTGAATTACTTTTTCTTTAAATTGAATTTCTAAATAAGTAAGTTGCTCTGCCCCACCCTGTATTATAAAAACGTTCTTGTGACTGAACGAAATACTTACGACGTGGGGGACTAGAATATCTAATAAGAGATATCGGCCCTTCCTTTTCTATACTATGGATAGCTTTCACTCCGAAAGTGTAATCCTCGCAGGGTCGTATGTATGTAAGAAGAGTAACCCTGTTCTCGACGTATGTATCTACTGCTTCGTCGTAATCTTCGTGATAGATAAGTACACGGAAACGGTTGGTACAAAGTTTATACTCCTCATCTAGATCCCAGGACAACAAGACCGATCCCTCACTTTGTGGTTCTAGTCTGATTTGAGCGATTCTCACGACAGCATCTTAAATAAGTACAGAGACTTTGTTATAATGTATTAAGTATTATATTTTAATTGTCTAAGTAATATGTGGCTGTCGTGTATTGTTTAGTAAATAATGAAATTAATGTTGCTAAATGTTTGTACACTTTAATGATCCTTAATTTTGAATTTTCCATAAAATTTATAACTTTTCGTAAAATATGAGACAAAAATATATCGATGCTGATCTTGATGAAGCATGGCATGTATGATTATTTTCAATCATTGCAGAAATTGGGAAGTTGGTATGAAAGAGCTTTCGAATACTTCAAGGCTTATTGCGCCAAAGTGAAACACGAAAACATCACAAAAGAGGTACTGTATTTTATTAAAACAAACTAAGAACGTAAATCTCCAGATATTTTATAGACTGAATATTTCATGCGGAAGATATGTTCTTTCTTCTACAAAACCTTGTCGATATTTAAATGTTTGCAATTCTAACTATTTTTCTTAAGAGAAGAACACAAACATCAGTACTAGAAATAAAATGTCCTTTCAAGATAAGGTACAAGCTGTACTTGTTATTGTGAAGATACAAGATACAACATATTCAAGTTTTTAGAAAAATTTCCTGACAAAGTTTACTTGAATGCAAAAGTAGCGGGAACAAAGTCGCAAGACTAAAACTAATCAGCCACGTAAGAGATGAAATTAATTATTTACGTTTTTATACAAAAATATTTGAAGTTATATAAAAAAACTAAAGTCATCCCACTTCTTGGCCATGTACCGGGTTAGTCATCTAAAATTGACCCCCCTTTATTTCTCTTAATTTCAATCGAATCGAATAATTCAAAAAAGAATTTTATATGATTCTTTATAAATTTTTTGAATATTTAAACAAATTTTCAAAAACTGCAAATTGAAAGGGGGCGAACATTTTTTATTTTTTTTAAATGGAACACCCTATATTTTTTTACTTAAAAAAGTTACCCACAGTTCTCTGATCACAAGAATATATAATTGCTGTATCTTGGTAAGTATAGTTCTTGAGATATTCATACAAATATATAGTCACATCACAGGAATAAGTTTAGCATGAGACCATAAATCAGGAGAGCTATGAACAACTGTGGGTCCCGTATTCATTAATGGGTCCTTGAATGCAGTTCAGTATTTGAATATTCTTCGGGGTGAAGTAGAGAACTATTTAGATAATATTCCCCTTGCAACCAGGAATTATGTTATTTGGCAACAGGATGGTGCTCCTCCACACTCTGTACGGAACGTAACGAAATATTTAAATGACAAATATCTATTTTGGATAGGAAGATACGGTCTTATACATTGGTCTGCTAATAACCCAGACTTGAGTCCTTTGGAATTCTTTTTGTGGGGAAACACTAAAACAAAACATATACGAAAATTCGGTATATAATAACTCGGATGAGTTGAAGGACTGTATCAGTCAAGAAATAGAAAATTTGCGGCAAAATGTTCATTTATTTGAAAACGTTAGAAATGGATTTATTAAAAGATGCCAACTGTGCCTTGATAGAAACGGAGGATACGTGGAGAACATATAGATATGTTTAATTTTAATAAAGTTCATTGGTTTTATGTTATTTATTGTTGCGCATTGTTTTCTTTTATCATTATTTCGTTATTTATGTTTTGTGTTCATTAAACTTTGTTGTTGTCATTTTAATAAAGGTTTATTTGTTTATTATAATTATTATGTGTTGCCGCATCAAAGAATTTTCATACTTCTTTTCTTAAAAAACAAGATGTGTCGTTATATCTCAAAAACATAGCTCTCCTGATTTATGGTCTTATGCCACACTTATTCCTGCGATGTGACTATATATTTGTATGAATATCTCAAGAACTATACTTACCAAGATATAACAATTATATATTCTTGTAATCAGAAAACTGTGGGTAACTTCTTTACGTAAAAAATATAGGGCGTTCCATTTAAAAAAAATAAGAAATTATTCGCCCCCTTTCAATTTGCAGAGTTTTTGAAAATTTGTTTAAATATTCAAAAAATTTATAAAAAATCATGTAAAATCTTGTTTGAATCTTTCGATTTGATTGAAATTAAGAGAAATAAAGGGGGGGTCAATTTTAGGTGACTAACCCGGTACAATAACAGTCATCAATTAAGTAGTGGACAGAGAAACACGAAAGTTTTATCTTCAGCTATTAATCCCATCAGATCATAAAACGTCTAAATGAACTGGATTTACTTTCCTACACCGGACATGAATACGAAGAAGTTTTGCCACTATTCTGGCAGCTGAAGACGTTAAGAAGTACTGAAAATAACACTGTACCAGAGTACCAAAAATAACATTGTGTTGGAGAATAAATCTATCTCTGAACACTCCAATAACATTCAAATAGTTCTGTAATTGTAACATCAACATTATTGAGAAAAATATGTAGTCACACTTATTATTATTTTAACTACTGATAACGTCATTATCACTCACCGATCAGTAATTGGTAAGCATAAGTTTCTGACGTCACAATCAAGTCAGCAAACCTATCAAATTACTCGATTGTGCAACATAGATACAGAAATTCGAATAATGCATACTTACCCGCATGTACTGGCATTCGCAAATGTAGTGAGCGAAACCCTCCGCTGATGTTGTCCGTGGAAACTGGTATGACGGTGAAGAGAACATCCTCGCATGTAGGCACATAGCTAACGTTCATCGATAGGCCTGAATATGTAAAAGCCAGTTCGACATCTTGATAGAGAATTGTAATCAGGTAGTAGCTTATAGGACAGTCGCCACTGGGAGGCGTCCATTCTAGCAATAGTTGATCGCTGACTGACAAGCTTCGGACGAAGCTTGGGGCTAGAAACGAATTGATATTAATTTGAGATTTCAAAAAATAAAACCCGCCACAGGTAGGATTCGACATTTGTCCCGGATTGGAACCGAGCGACATACAGCTGTTTCGAACTTATTAGTTCTCATCAGTGCCGTACACAGTACGTCGATCCAGGACAAATGCCTAATGAAATTTGTGGGGTATACATCTTTATCGATACGATCTATGTCAGTAACATATAAGTCAGAAATCGAGAAAGGAACTACCAAACCGCCAAGCGGTTATCAAAGTAGTTCCCGAATAGCAAGGCTATTATATAATCGCTATAGGAAACAACTACTCCTCGGGCTAATGCTCCGCCAGGCATTGAATTATACCAAAAGCGATCATCGACCACTTTCTCGTGTTTCTGATTTTATTTTTTGAAACCTTATCTGATCGTGCAGAAACATGAGAAAGGGGTCGAGGATCGCTTTTAGGTATAATTCAATGCCTAGCGGGGCTTTAGCCCGAGGAGTAGTTGTTTCCTACAACGATTATATAATAGCCTTGCTATCCGGGAACTACTTTGATAACAGCTTGGCGGTTTGGTAGTTCCCTTCTCGATTACCGACTTATATGTTACTGATTAATTTGAGATAGTTTGGTTGGGTTAAATAGATTTGTTTGAATCGTATAAGATTTATTATGCAAGTCAATGCTATTTAGTATATAATTAGCTTCATTATACCACTAGTGCTGTAATAAACCATTTTGATTTTATAAAACGTGAGAGTAGTAGGAAGCTACGTAAACTAAAAACAAAACTTTTTTATTTGGAACTTTTAATGAACAATCGACATTTGTATTAACATTTGCAACAAATTATTTCTATATTGCATATTTAAATTTGTCCTTCCAATTATCTACGAGAATATCTTAGCGGATAACAGAACGCGTTTTTTTTTATCTAACATGATAATATTGTAGTGTGTGTTATACTTACTACAAGCTTCCTCTCCTACTACTGGAGAAACGACAAGATAAGACACTATAAGAACCAAAAAATGCAGTTTATAGGTCATCGTGGAAATCTTTGACTTATTGTTAGAAGTAGTGTACGAACTGAAGTGGCCTATCTGATCCTGCAACAGAGTGTCAAGCTGTATGCTGAGTTTTGATCATATCTTTTGCATATTTCACTTTATCTATGCCATGATTAATTAATAAATGATGTAGATGGCAGATTTATCACCTGGATATTAGATATGTATGTTTGAAAGGAGACGAGATAGAAATGACGTTTACGATTTGTTAACGCGTCATAGGACAGGGTCCAAAAAGTGTTGGGTATAATCTGGTACTTATTAGTTCAATTGTTTGAATTACTGATAATTATAAATAATTTCAACTTTTTGTTAGACGAAACATATCCTGTTTTTATTTTCTTAAATTCCCCATGCAATACTTAACGATACCTTCTATATGTTAATAACTAAGGACAGTAACTCATTAACTTCGCTGTTTTTATATTATTGAAATTATATATATATATATATATATATATATATATATATATATATATATATATATATATATATATATATATATATATATATATGTATATATATATATATATATATATATATATATATGTATATATATATATATATATATATATATATATATATATATATATATATATATATATGTATATATATATATATATATATATATATATATATATATATATATATATATGTATATATATATATATATATATATATATATATATATATATATATATATTATATATATTGGATAGCCCTGAATAACGGACGAAATCTTAAACTTAATGCAAAAGAGACGAGGCTACAAAAACAGACGAGACGAGGAAGGACTGAAAACTTGTAAGGCAATAAAGTGGGACATCATTAGAAAATGTAGAAAAGCGAAAGAACAATGGATAGAGGATAAATGCAAAGAAGTAGAAGATAAGTTGCAAGTAGGTAAGACCGATGAGGCTTACAAAATAATTAAGAGGAACTTCAGGGATATAGGAACAATAAGTAGAAACGTTAGGAGTCAATCTGGGGACATACTGATCGGAAGAGAGGAGAAAGCGGATAGATGGAAGGAGTACTTAGGAAATGTATACGAGGGTCAGGAATTAGGAGAGATATTAGAGGAAGAATCTAGCATCGATAGGGAAGATGTAGGAAAACCTATATTGAGAGAGGAATTTGAAATAGCACTAAGGGGGCTAAAGAACAATAGAGCGCCGGGTGTAGATAAAATACAGGCGGAAATTTTGAAATGTGCGGGACAGAAAGTAGTAAATAGGATGTTTGAACTGGTAAAATACATATACGAAGCGGGCGAGATTCCGGAGGATTATAAGAGGAACATTATCGTTACTATACCGAAAAAGAGAGGAGCCGATAAATGCGAGAACTTTAGAACGATTAGCCTAACCTTCCATGCGTCAAAAATCTTAACCAGAATAGTGCAGAAAAGGATGGAAAATAGAGCGGAGGAAATACTAGGAAAAGACAAATTCGGGTTTAGGCGAAATAGGGGAACTCGCGAAGCTATTCTAGCACTAAGAGTAATGTTAGAGAAAACAATAGAAAAAGAACGCTTATATAGGATTTGTAGATTTAGAAGAAGCTTTTGATAACGTAAGATGGGAAAAAATGTTAGAGATACTAAAGAGCGTAGGAATGAAGTATAGAGATAGGAGAGTAGTACACAATCTATACAAAGAGCAAACTGCTGTTATAGAAGTAGAAGGGGAAAAAAGGGAAGTAGGTATTAGGAAAGGAGTAAGAGAAGGATGTACGCTATCACCACTAATTTTTAATCTGTACATCGAAGGGGCGATTAATGTGGTAAAAGATGGAGTGGATTTCGGGATTAAAGTACAGGGATAGAAACTAAAAATGCTGAGATTCGCGGATGATATAGCAGTATTAGCATCTAGTAAGGAGGAATTAGAATCAGCATTGAAAGAAATTGAGGCAGTGTTGACAGAGGAATACGGAATGAGGGTGAATAAAAACAAAACTAAAGTGTTAGTGTGCAGAGGGCGCAAGAGCAGAGCAACAGCGAAAGTATAAATTAATAATGAAAGATTGGAGGAAGTTAAAGACTTCACTTATTTCGGAAGTAAAATAAATTGGGATGGAAGAAGCGATAAAGACATAAAACAAAGAATAGCGCAAGGTCGAGTAGCTTTTAACAAAAGGAAAGCACTTTTATGCTCGGGGGTAATAAACTTAGAAACAAAGAAGAGATTTTTGAAAACATATGTATGGAGCACGGCACTATACGGTTGCGAAACCTGGACGGTAGGGGAAGCAAGTAGGAAGTAATTAGAAGCTTTTGAGGTGTGGTGTTACCGAAGAATGTTGAAAATACCATGGACTGATAGGGTTAGAAACGAAGAAGTATTGGAAAAAGTCGGCGAGAAAAGAAGTATGTGGAAAAACATAAAGAAGAGAGGAGATAGAATGGTAGGCCACTTGCTGAGACATGGGGGAATAGTCCGCGATATTTTGGAGGCAGAAATAGGAGTGAAGAAAGGCAGAGCTAGGCCTAGATTAGACTACTGCTCGCAAATAGTAAGGGATGTAGGTTGTAGCACAATTAGCGAAATGCGTACGTTAGCACAAGATAGGAGAACCTGGAGGTTAGCGTCCAACCAGTCTTAGGACTTATGACCTCATGATGATGAATATATATATATATATATATATATATATATATATATATATATATATATATATATATATATATATATATATATATATATATATATTTATATATTATTGAAAAACAAAAACTATTATTAAATTAAATGTCAATCGGACAGAACTTTAAATTATATTGTATAAAGATCCAGTTTACAATCGTAAAATGTGTTCGCATTTAAGGAAGAAATCGAAATAATAAGGTTGTTTGGTGGTGGGGTTTGTAGCAACAGAAACGTAGCCGCAGAATTTAACCGGACATCTTTTACGAGTCTCTATTAGTCATAGAACTGCAGCCACCATAAATGTTATTTTTAATGAAACTGGCAGTATTATTAAAGATATCAGAATGGTCAACCCCATCGAATTTATCCGCATCCTGAAGATGACGCAATCTTAGTAGCAAATCAAGCGAATTCAAGAGCGAGTTTACGGGAATTAGCATCTCAACTGAATATCGACAAGTAGAAAGTTAGAAGATGCGTTAGTTGTCATTAAATCAAGCATTATAAACCAAAATTTCTACATACTTCGAAAGAAGGCGATGAAAATAAGAGGTTAGAGTATTGATATTGGGCCCAGGGAAACTTTTTAGACCACCGGAATATTCTACATTAAATTTTGTTTACTGATGAGACTACATTTACCTTTATTGGGATTGTATCTTATCTAAATTGTATATGCTGAGCTATAGAACATCTTCGTTGGGCCATTAATTGTAAATATCAGTATTCAGAGAAAATTAACGTATGATGTGGAATTTTAGGAGACAGAATAATTGGGTTTTCTTTAATAACTTGTTAAATGCTGAATGTTTAATTAACTTTTTCGATGCGAAATTATGGGATACAATTGAAAAGCTTCCTCCTGATGTGTGACAGGAGATGTTTTTTTCAGCTAGATGGTGCGTCAATCCATAATTCCAGAAATGTTCTTCAGCGATTGAATGAATATTTTTCAATACGCTGCGTGCTGGATAGGAAGAAATGGTCCTTTGAACTCTAGCATCCTAGGTCCCTCGATATTACACCATTAGATTTTTATTTCTGAGAAACAGTGAAGAGTAAAGTTTACAAAATAAGTCCCAGAAATTGAGAAGAACTTTGTGCTAAAATAAGATGAGCCTATCGCGAAACCAGCATTCCAGAGCTGAGAAGTGTAGCCAATTATAATTGTAAAAGAATTGAGAAGTGTATTCAAATTGAAGGAGGATTAGTTAAGAGAGGCTACATCTGATAATCAATTAAAATTTTTATTTATGTGTAATGAGTAAATTATCTCAGAAACTGATTGTTACATTAAGCTGTTGTTTTTTTTTTTTTTGTTTATTTCAATTATTAAAAGTTATTAGTTGTTTTCTTTTCACTTAAAATGTATTCTTTTTGTCAAATACGTACTTTTGCTAAATAATTTTGTTTCAATTTCCATGGTACTCATATCCTAGTAAATCTAAACCAAAATTGTAACCATTTGAGTGCTAAAAATTTTTAAAAAATTTAAAGTGCGAATTTTGTAATGATATTTAGTATTGGATCTCAAAAAATATTCGGATGATATTCATTTTAAATGATGATGATATTTATATATGATATAATAAAAATATTTAAAAATGTCACTTCACAAGACATTCCCTAATCACGACGCTAGTCACTCCACAAGGCATTCCCTAGTCGTCGTGTAATTAATTTCCTTTTAATTTGTTGTAGTTGAAATAACTGTGTAGGTGTTATTTCTGTATAAGTACATAAGTAGTAACCCTTTAATGTTACTACTGGAGACGCACTTAAATTTGTTTGATTTAGAATTATGTATGTACACTACTATAATAATATAATTGATTATTATATTATTATAGTACCGTACATATTTGGGATTAGGTTAAAATAATGTCTATTTAGAAAAGATATGTACTAAATATTCCATGGATTGGAAGCTCTTGTAAAATTTACCCCTCATGAGGTTCTCCTGCATACCTCGGCAGAAATTTTCTACAATAAATCCAAGCACCTTGGACGTCCATGCGCAGAGAAGATACTTTACTATTTAGTACTTAGATGGCCATAGAATTCACTGACGGCTCCCGATGAAGATAAAATCGCAATATGCAGTTGTGATTGATGTTTTCTATTGGAATAAATTAGAACTTAGGGACATTAGAAATCAATGACAATTCTCTTGCAGATTTGGTATATAATATCTATTGCGTATACATGGTAAACGTTAACAAACATCCTCCAGAGGTTCTTGTAACAAAACTGTTTTTCTTCCAAGTATTTTACCTTCGCAAATACTACTAGTATTTTGAAATATTGCCTACATACCTAGTACACGTTTTGGAAACACTTTAACTACAGAATAAATACAAAATTAGAGGTACATAATGAACTTTAACTACTACTTAAGTTACTTAATGAACAGTGATTTATTTGTAAATAGACAATGTTGTTTACAGGTTAATGACATTCGCAAATAAATATTATTGAATTGAGATGGCCAGTATTTTATAATAATAAATACGAGGGGCACTATTTTGAGCCTTGGCAACACTAAGTGTCGTCAACCGCCATCTGACGTTTCCAATGGAAAGTTTGACATTCTTGACCATAACCTTCTTCAGAATATTTTATCATTTAAGCGCGATTTGTGTTATTTACAGTGATTTTAAATTATTGTATATCAGCGAAAAAATGGTATTAACTCGTGAACATCGTGCGATGATTTATTACCACTTTCGACGTGAATTATCAAGACAAGAGTGCATCGATCAACTTACTTCCACTCTTGGCGATAAATCTCCATCCTTTGCCACTGTGAAACGCTGGTATAATGAACTTAATCGTGGCCGCCATTCGCTCACCGACGAAAGTCGTGAAGGTCGTCCAAGATCAATCGTGCGAGAAATCACTGATGCTGTGTAAGAACTTATAATGCAATATCGTCATGTGATATACTTTGAGATTGAAGTAACCTTAGGGCATTAGTTCGACTAACATATATAAACTATTGCATGATCATTTAGCTGGAAAAAAGGTTTTTCTCGTTGGATCCCACATACAAAGTTCATTAATATTTACATATGTCTTTAAATCGATTTGACGAAATTTTGTTTATGAAACCTAATGAAATATTTACAAATGCTTACTTGAGATATCGTTATCCTCTTTAGGATTGATATATGCCACTTATACCTGACAGCATATCTGATAATGAGCATATGTGAAACGCAGTTAGCAACTAGGTCATTTTTTGTATGCCTCAATGTTGGGAGTAAATTGGAGTTATTCTCTTTAAAATGAAGTACTAGTTTATTTATATGAAAGTTAAGGTATCCATTATTTTTATTTATAGAAAAATAGTTTGTTCAATATGAGTCTATACCCCAGATTTGACTATGGACATTTCAGATTCGGACTTATACGTGTTCTGAAATGTCTATTAGGAATACAAACACCGTAAAGAAAGGTCACAATATTATAATAAATTATACAATAAAATATTTCGTGTCAGTAGCTTGTCCACACTTTGGCTTATTTTTTTATTCTGACTGCCGACATTTCAGATTTAGACGTATACGTCTTCTGAAATATCTATTACTAATATAAACACAATAAAGATAGGTTACAATCTTATAATAAGCTTGTACTAGATTAGCGGAAGCTCTTAAACTTTCGAAAAGAACAATATACACTTATAAAAAGCAAAGAAAACAACCCAGTTCTTTCTTCACCCGGAGAAACAAGACATTGCCAAAAATCCATGACAAGGGATCTACCTAAAGGTACACAAATGGCAGTACGAGATACTTTATACAATATGTATGAAAAATGTGAGTATCTTCTGGCTATATTTATTTTGTTGTGTAAATACAGGGGTATTTACTGTGTAGGCCAAAATGATGTGATAAAATTGTTTTTGTTTTAGGGTAACATGTAATTGTTGGTACTTTAAACGAAGAGCTTAAAACACGAGAAATAATTCATGTGGGAAAAACATCACTTATAGCTACATTAACGGAGGTGGGTTTTAAATTCGAAGAAGAAGACAATCGATGAGCTTTAACCGAAAGAGTTAATATAGCAGCTAAGAGGGGCAAGTTTTTAAGAAATTATTGTAATAATATGAATTCATAAATAAATATGTGGAAGGAATCTTTAGCAACATGCAGTGAACATGTGAGCCTTTAGACGTGACCTGTTCCTATCACTAATTTCAAAGTAATGTCCTATTTAAAAGACAAACAGGTTTTTTGTATACTATAGCCAGCAGTGAAATAATCCGTTTTATGTATTATTATGAAAATGCTTGTTATACATATTTAACTTTTTAATTGTATAAGTACAGGGACGGCCATAATCAAGTACCCGATTTTAAGTAGCGGTCGTGTACAATGCAAGGAAATAAAAAGCAAAAAAATATGGGTAGGACATTTATTTGTATTTAAAGTTTAAGCCTAAACTCAATTAAAGATGATGTCAGTAAAATGGCCGCCTCTAACTGCGATGCACATCTGAGCTCTTTTTACGGCATGTTCCATAACTCGAGTCAAGACATTTGGCGTTAGATCCTCTATTTCTTGACGGATATTATGTTTCAGCTGCTGTAGCGTCTGAGGGTTATTGGCGTATACCTTTCTTTTGAGATAGCCCCATAAGAAGAAATCAGGAGCCGAAAGATCTGGCGATCTCGAAGGCCACGCTAAGTCGCCAAATCGAGAAATTAATCGCCCAGGGAACATGTAGCGCAACACTATCATTGTCTCTCTGGATGTGTGCGCAGTCGCACCGTCCTGTTGCAACCACATATCCTCCAGTCCTAGGACTTCCAACTGAGGTGACAAAAAGTTATTCAGCATTGCTCTACCTATATCGCTCTCCGTTGACCGTAACAGCAGTGCCTTCATCGTCCTCAAAGAAATATGGACCAATTACACCTTGGGCAAAGACGCCGTACCATACAGTGACTCGTGAGGAGTGTAGTGGTCTTTCCTGAAGAATACGAGGGTTTTCCGTACCCCAGTAGCGGTAATTCTGCTTATTTACAAATCCATTTAAGTGAAAATGAGCTTCATAATCATAATCAGTTTATGTGGAAAATCGTCAATATTGTCATTAAGGTTTAGGAGACTGTGACAGTATTTCAGGCGTTGTTGATGGTCTCTGGGAAGAAGCTGCTGTGCCACCTGGATTTTGTATGGAAATACGTGCAAATCTAACTTCAAAATTCGCCTCAGAGACGTCCGAGACATGCCCAATTGTGTGGCGCGTCCTTCTGTTGACGTTCTTGGATCTTCTGCAATGCTTTCTCTTACACGCCGGATACTTTCAATTGAGTGTCCTGTTCGTCCAATATGCCTTGCATCAGCCGTTGTCCCACTACGCCGAAATTGTTGACATAAGCGGCGTATTGTCTTTCCAGTTAGAGCAGGACGGTGAGGATATTTTCGGCGAAAATTTCGCTGTGTTGAAATAACCGATTCATTGTTTTTAATAAATAAAATTACTATTTCTGCACGTTCCTCTAGTGTGTATCGATTCATAATAAAACTTGAATATGTGCACTGGAGAAATGTCAAAAGTAAACTAACGAAAGCTGTCAGATAAAACAATTACGGACGCTTCAAATCGGGTACTTGATTATGGCCGTCCCTGTATATAATCACTTCTTTATAATAAAATAGCATTTTTATCATCTTGATAATGATTGTGTTTAAAGGTGTTAGTGAGACCTATAATAAAGACATATTTAGTAAAATATTACATTCGTTTGTGTTAATTTTTGACATACTGTTTTATAAACTAAATAAAATTAGTATTTATTTTTGTGTGCGAAGGACGTTTATTGCCAGACGTTTTCTGTATGTTTATTTTATTCGACACTTAACTAAAATGACATTGTTTTAGCACATTAGAATTTGAATTTTAAGGTTAGTTACGCTTTCTTCATATAGTTTAGGTGCAGTTTAGATAAGAGAAACTCTTGCGGAAGGTGCACAATTAAGGTCAGTGTACTGCAACAAACTAAAATATACCCAAATAAATATTATTGGTGAATTAGGCGAATATGTACTAGTAAGTTTGTAATACTTGTAGTGTCATAACTCCCCCAGTCCCACAATAGAGCTAAAGCTCCGATCGGCGGAAAGACGGCAGCTGTCTTGACAATCACATACCAATTTATAAGTATATTGTGTTTTTCCACATAATTTTTGCAAGTATTTTTTACGTTTGAGCCCATGGATTATAAAGTTTGTCGCCGTGATAACATATTTCAAAGGCATTTTCTAGTTTGTTTTGGTGCCGGTAATACAGTTCACTGTAAAGGCGGTAAATTTAAATGATTTAATTTATGTAAACAGTCGCTCATTTGACTCTGATTTTTCATCTTAGTCCATACGAATATCGCTTGTGACGTAGTGGTAAAGTTAGAACAGCGCGACTGTACATGACAAGTTTTCGCGCATACGAAAATCAATTTAAAAGCTAGAAAAAAAACAGACAGATGAATTTTCAATAGTGAATGCTATAAAGGTTGCTTTCGACCTTCGGCAATATATTTTTACAGAATTTTTTTACAGCAGAAATAAGTTTATGTCTTTAATCCAGAAATCAATATGGAGACTCTACAACATTATTCATATTTCTGGTATGCTCCATTGGCTTCCGTTGATATAGAACGGTCATTTTCACATTATAAACGGATGTATACTGACAGACGTCGCTAGTTGACTGCTGAACATTTACAGCAGTAAATGCTACTAATATGATCATACGCGTAAATAATGGGTGATCCAAATTGAACTTTAGGATTTGAATTACGCTCCATTTGCGTTGTGTGAACGTTGGGAGTTTGCATTTTTACAGCTGGCATCGAAACACATGGCAAATTCATCATGGCGCCGTACACTGTGCACCAACGCGCAAGTATCATACAAATTTATTATGAAAGCAGGCGATCAGTTACGATTAAGAAAACTTCAACCACTTTTTGGACGCAATAATGTGCCAAGTGAGCGTGCAATTCGTGATCTAGTGCAAAAGTTTGAAAACAAGTGGTATGCTTATTGAGAAACCAATGGTCCGGTATCAACGCACGAGATCGGTCAGGTTAAACTATTGCTCGCGTAAGTGATACGGTGCGTAAAGAACCAACCACGTCAATTCGTCGCCGTTCGCAGCAATTGACTCTTTCATACGGCACTACGCAACGAATTTTAACAAAAGATCTGCGTTTAAAGGCGTATAAAATTCAACTGACACAAGAACTTAAAGAAATCCTAAAGTTCAATTTGGATCACCCGTTAGTATTAGGTGTGTGGTGATTGAAGAGCTACTGTGTTGTCCAGATCGTTTTGACAATACGATAACGTGATGACTTGTCCTACCCCCCGGACCTGACTACGCATTTTTAGGAATACAATTACAAATCCTCATTTGCTCCTAAACGACCGCGCAATGAAATGTAAACTAATATGCGAATAATTTTTGTATGTAATCTGTTCTTCATTGTAAGTCCGCCTCTATAATTTACTTCATGTGGGCAGTCAAATCCGGGGCTTGAATATGTCATTAGGAGTGGGCTTAACCTCAAATAAAACAATCTGCTGCTCTCTCAGAACTGTGGCGTCTTCCAAGCCTGCGAATGTATTCTGGAGATTTTAGTACATACACACATGGATACACACAGGGATATAAATAATTGTAGGACCGGAAACTTCCACGACTTTGAAGATCTTTATTATATAAACTTAGAACCTTTTAACAGAAACCATTAATATTAATCATCGCCGTTTAACTTAGAGTTTGGACAGCCAGGATGACAGGAGCAGAGCGTCCACCCGCGTTAATGACAGTCACATTCAATACGTAAATGATGTTGGGCTGAAGATTGGAGAGATTTACGGCCACGGGTTGTCTAGATGGCTCATCTAATATCGCCTGCGATACATTGAAGGAGGGTGCAATGACCTCCAGGGAAGTGACAGCGCACCTGTTCTTACTGTAGTCTTCTAAAACCCACGTTAGACCAACGGACGTTTGTTCCAATTGGATAGATCTTAAAGTTGGAGCAGATATAGCTGGAAAAGATAACCATTATATAAAGGAGTTTCAAGTCGTAGTTTTGAAAATGAGTTAATCCATAGACACATTTTTAAAACAAGTTGAACGTTTTTATTATTCCATTGAAATGCCAAGATGATGATGAAAATTATTTGTACAATGAATTTCAACATCCCTTTTTACCAAATGACTTCAGGACACGATAGAGGAATGTGTTCCATAGTTTTAACTCCCCCCCCCCCCTCCCCATCGTCCTAAAACGTTGCACACAAATTCAACGCGATCACCTGAGGATGTTTCTTTGTAAGTGGATGAAACCGATCCCACATAATACTAAACAGGTGTTTGAAATTTACTTACGGGCTTCCTCAATTCTACGTTCAACAGTAGTTATCGGTCCATCAACTGCTAAAGCGTACAGTGCCACTACGCCGAATGTATAACGTGTGCAAGGGACTAATTTTGTTATATTGATGAACGATTCCCTGGTGTACTCGTCTATTACAGCATCATCGTCTTCGTCGTAGATAACTACCCGAAAACGCTCTGCGCATTCCTCCCATTCATCGTCCATGACCCATCTCAAATACATAACATCGTCGTGTTGTGATACCATAACCAAAGCCACAGTGAGGTTCGCTCCTGAAAAATGATCAGACGCAGTAATTTATCATGTTTAATTATCCGTCGGGCGCAGTCGATCTGTGAGATCCGGCAGTCACTTCTTTCTTTGAACTTTCGTGTGTATTACGAAATTAACTCGAACTCCCTCATAGTTTCCTAGCGCCAAACCACTTTTCTCGATATGGTGTCGATTTTCATTAGTGCATTTCCTGGCTCTGTAAGGGCCGCCTGGATCTATCAGATACATTGCGCCTAATTACGTCATTATTTTCACTTTTATATTTTGTTAGATTTCTTTTATTATTCAAATTGATAATATTTTTTAGGATCTCTACACTTGCTTGTTCTGGCTTTTTATGGTATTATTATTCCAAATTAACATTAACATTAATATTTGGGTGTTATATTAGTGGTTTATACTAAATATCGTTACCAACAATGTGACGTTTATTTTTGTTTGGAACATATTAAAATGATGAAGAGGATCTATAATTCTTTACGCTTAAAATAGGCAGTTACTTGTAACTTTTCTTTGTAATTCACGTCCAATATTTTTTTATATATGACTTTTACATGAGAAAATAGGTGGTTTGTTTTCTGTATTCAAAATATTGTTCAATACTAATTTATATACGTCTGTTTTGTCCTTAAAACAGAAAAAACTTGTCAATAGCTGGTTCCCCTATAAAAATATTCTAAATTTATTGTTTTACGACATGAAATGAGTTCCTTTATGTTAATTTAATTATTGCGATGAAAAACTAGTGTGAAATATTTATTATTGCATTGTATTAATTAAAATTAGCGTTTAATTGATCTCCACCACATTAAAATTTAAATTGTGTAAGATTTGATATGGGATCTCTCGGATGCATTGCGCCCAAATGTGTTTGGGTTCAGACTGCGCCCGACGTAAGGTTAAGACATATAAAGTTTGACTTTGAATATGGCCATGATTTTGAATGTAGATATAGAACAAAAATCTCAATTCATTCAACCAAATGTAAAAATATATGCTATTAAATGGTCAGTCGGTATCATGTACTACGTGGCACTTGGTGGATGGCACTCTGATCCTAGGCGTAAGAAGCATATACTCGTATTTAGGGAAACCTTTCGCAACTCCGCCACCTTTCAAGAAGGCCTTAAAAGTAGAAAATTTTGATCAATTCTATATGACTCACAGTTTACCAAAAAATTTAAAAGAATTTTTAAAAGATTTGGAAATGACATTATACACTCCTTTGGTAATGAATTGCAACAACTCTTAGAAACTCCTCAAAATATAATTGAAAAGAAATAAGAAGTGGGTTCATGAAAGTTGTCAAAATCGTTATAAAAATATATTGACAAAAAAATTATTCAAGGAACATACGGCTACCATAAAATATGGAAAATTAGAAAAATATGTTGCCCAACATTCTTTCTAGGACAATCATAAAATAGACTCTGCAGTTCGGAATTAATTGAAATTATATTCGATAATAGATTATGGAACGCTTTTGAAAGTATTAAGATAACTAAATGTGATAACATGACAAAAAACAAGTGATCTACACCTAATAACTCAACAACGTTAACGGTTCTGAAAATTGAAAGCTAACCTTCCTACAGTTTATTTATCAAGAAAGAATAATAGTTATCAGGAGTATGTGGCGTGATTTAGTGTATATGTTACTGTGAAACACCGAAATCCGGTGAATGTCGAGATACACCAGTGAATGTCAACATTCTCTAAGTTGCTTGGCGTATGTCCGAAATATCGGTCAAATATCATTATTTCTAACTTACACCGGTGAATGTTGACATTCAGCATGTACTCATGGTGTATGTTGAAAAGAAACATTTTTTTAATAAAGGAAAACAAAAATAAAAGTATAGGTAATATTTATTTATTAAAACGACATGGGAAAAGTTTTCCAATAAACTTAAGGAAATTGTTGAACTTAAAACAAGCAGTAGAACATTGCAAATCACGAAACACAACTAAAATAATGTCAATATAATAAACATACACCTACATTTTAATTTTTAAACTGAAATATAAAAAACCAAGAAAATGTATGACATTCTTATTTACTGCAACAACTTAAACTACCATGACACTTCGAATTGCACAAAAGGCCTTTGCTTTTACAGCTGCATTTAGCCGTCGAACACTTCCTTCTACAATTGCAACGTGTATAGCCTTACCCTCCACTTTTTGAATTAGCACAAGCTGCTTCTCTTAGCGACATTTCTTGAATCGAAACCTCATCCATGGAAAGTAACTTTTCTTTACAAATTACGAACTGATTACGGGTGAAAAGCTGTTTCAAGGTACCATTTTTGTTTGCTAATTTATAAAAGCCTGAATCCTTTATTCCAACAACAACCGCTAATACATTTCGAGGGTCTGTACGACCACAGTCGACATCAGGGACTTGAATTCTTACGGTATTACCAATTTGGGCCGGAGGAAACTTTTTTTTGACGTTCGTAACATTTTTGTTGCTTGAAGTAGAAGATTCTCTTTTGCGGCTACTCTCCTGAAGAAATTAGCTCTTGTTGTTCAGCCAGTACTTGAGAAGAAGACGTGCTAGGTTGCGGATCAGTCAATGCTTGAGATGAAGACGTGCTAGGTTCCAGATTAACTCCAATGGTATTTTGGTTGTCCACGTCGCTTCCATCTGAAATATGGTCATCAATATGGTCACTACCCAAATTTTCTTCAAAAGTGTTAACATAGGCTTCTAACTGTTCTGCGGTTTCAATGTTTGCAATTTACCCGCGAAGGAGAGATGACGATGCTATGCTCCTTTTTGATTTAACGCCAAGCAGGGCTTCATATGGACTCTGGTGTATTCCTTCGTGATATGTTTTGTTTTTGGCGAATTGGACAAACGGCAAACCTTCTGACCATTTATTTGAGTCATTATCTTGCATCCATGCAGTTAGCATATTCTGTATGTCCTGATTGGCTCTTTCGACTGAGTCTTGACTGTGACGAGGCTTTCCGTGTACTATTTTAACATCTTTCCACATAGCGCATAGTTCAGATATGACTCGATTACTGAATTCTCTATCATTATCCGAATGCAATATACCGGAACACCAAATGTTAAAAAAATATGAAGAAGGTGATATGCTACTTCTTCCGCTCTCTTGCTTTTTAAAGGTCACAACTGGACAAACTTGATTAGATGATCTTGATATACCATTATAAACTTGTAATCGCCATCCCTGTGTGATTGCAAGTCTATCAAGTCGACTTAACATCTAGAGTTCAATTCGGAACTGACCATTGGTTTCACAACAATACCTTTTTTAGGCGCACTGTGTTTCATTTGACATTGTTTACACAAATTTAAATACAACATTACAACTTCATAAGTAATATTTTTGTATCTAACTTGCAATTCTTTAAGCATTCGTGTTCTTTCTCCATGGCCTATTCTTATGTGAGTTTCGGAAAGTATATTAAACAGCTCATTATTTGTAACATAATACTGGATATTCGTTTCTCCTGGTTTTAGTGGCACAATTAACTTTTCTTCATCGCTAACTTTTAAAATATCAAAACGTTTTAAACGTCTGTAGTCCAAAGGTGTACTACACTTACTTTTAGCAGAAATCACTTCAGAAACGATTTTAGAGTACCTTTCTTGAGAAAAGTATAAACAATTGTCTTCTCGTTTACTTCCAATTAAGGCATGTAACTTTTCAAAAAACTGATCACGATTCACAGCAGTAGCCATTGAACACAAATTATAATATCTAATAAAACAAATTAAATTAGCAAGCTTGCACACACGCTATCAGATCTTGCGTAAGACTGACAAAGCCAAAGCCAACAAACAGGATGCAGGAACCGCCCAAAAGCAAGTTACGACCTGTCGTTTCCGACATTCACCGGAGCCCATTTGTGTTTGTCGACATACACCGGTGAAAGTTCGAATGTATAATAAAATTAATAAACGTTCGGTCTTTCACCAAGGCATTTGGTATTTGTCGACATTCACCGGTGAATGTTGACATTCATTAATTTTACAGTAACATATATATTATGTGATGTGCTTTCTTAATAGCTTAGGTTGTATAATAAATTGTAAAAATTACCTCATAATCACTAACCGTCAAGATAAATAGTAACACGAAATTAAACTATCGGTAAATGTTGCATGAAATCGGAAATAAATATTTCTAGACGTTTACTGAATTGCAAGAAAACTTAGGGACTGGAGACAGTTTAGAATTTAGGTTTAACTCCTGATGATGCTAACCTGATTGGGTAAATGTGTATACAAGGCTTTCGTAAAGCAATGAATAAATTCGTTAAAAATTCAAGGAATAACTTTTGGGAAACACTCACCGACCCGTCAAATTTTATTCCTAGTTGCGCATTTTTTAAAATATACCAACTTTCAACTAGAACATTCTTTTTTATTTCGGGATTATTTTACATACAATACAAAAATAATTACATTAGCATGAGTATAGATTTTGGGGTTTGCCATTGAAGACAAATATCGATGACGTCATACCTTCTAATCGAATCACCCTGTATGTATTAGTTATATTTTAGAAAATGCGCAAAAAAAATTAAATTTGATAAAAAATTAAAACCTTTGCTGGTTAGATTTTCACTTTTTATTTGTTAAACATAACAATTGTTTCGCCAACACAGTGGCTTCTTTAGATGTCGAGTACATAGACTGTGAAGAAGCCACTGTTTTGGCGAAACAGTTGTTATGTTTAACAAATAAAAAATGAAAATATAATCAGCAAAGGTTTTAATTTTGTATGAATATGGATTATCATCAAGTAACGGCCCAAACAATTCAGAAATTAAATTTAACGGCTTCGAGAGATTTTCTCAAACGTCATTCCTTAAATTTTTAACGAATGTATTCATTACTTTGCGAAAGCAATATAATGAATAAATAGCAAGTATAATATTTCGGTAATTGTAGGAAAATGGTGTCCTGCTTTTTTTTCATATTATCATGTATGTTTAAATAATTAATTGGAGTGTCTTGTTATACTTTCTTTACCTTTATTATATTCCACTGGCGAGTTATTACCCACACACTCATGTCTATATCAATATTCGACTGATCTGTGTTAGCGGAATAGAATAAATCGCCCTCTACAACGTACTGTATTTGTTCTACATCCATATTGTATCAAATTTTATAAGAATTACCAAGCAAATTTGCCATTCCTGAATAACTGTTAATTTCTATGGGACAATTTTTCCACAAACGTTTACACGTTTCTCGACACACATTTCGCCAACCAAGTTTACATCATCGGGAGATTATTAAATCTGTTAACTTGGGTTACGAGACGTGCGTCAAGGAACTGGTGTTAGTGGAGAACTAGTCTTCTATTTCTGGAGAAACGGATGTCTATTAAAACCAAATTCATATTTACATTAGTACTTTAGATGTAGACAGGTCCACAACAAGGGTTACAATTTTACTTATAAACAAAATTTTAGCAACTATTTTGCAGGATGTTCACCATATTCTTTATACGTTTCCATTTAAGTCTTCCCAGACTTTGATTTTTGTGTTTAGGTTGCATTTGTATTGAAAATATAAGTTGATTTCTTAATACATTTGCTCTACAAATATATTTTAACTTTTATTGCAAATTATACAACACGACTAATTTGGTAAATGAAATATTTTATATTATATTTGGCGTATATCTAATATTTTAGTGAAATCATGGAAATGATATTTAATTTATCTATCATAATATGTAGATTATACCATTCATGTCTATGTACGTGTGAGGACTTACCTAGATGGCCTACCACTTAAGTGCATGTCAGGTTACTATTGACATTGGTGTGGTTAGCAGTGCAAGTCTTCCTAATTATACAAGACTATGAAACACGCACTGATAATAATTGCAAAATTCAAGTGATTCGTAAATCCTCAATATTACAAAATCTGTGGAAGTTTGATTTACTTTGTACTAACCTGCAGGCAGAGGCATTCTCGCGAAATACACCCTTTCGATTCCTGCGATATTGTCAGTAGAAACGGCGGTTACCAGGAAACGAAAGCTCTGACAAACTGGCAGAAAATCAACCGACAATGTCGTGGTATTGACTGTCTTTGTATAATCCACGGTTATTCCATTATGAATCTGAACCACGTAGTAGTCTATGGTGCAGCTCTCGTTGACATGCAACGACCAGGTTAAAGTTGAATTTTCCTGCAAGGCCACATTCTGGACGGGTTCGGGCTCTAAAAGAAAAACACCAGCTGTATGTTCACAAACTCTTGGACAAAATCAACGCATCAGTGAAACTTCACATTATTACTTTCATTTTTTTGAAGATTTAAATCATAGTACCTACGTGATATTATAATTAAATGACTTCAACTAACTAAATTCGGGAAAAACGCGAATAAATAACACAAAGGAACAATAATATAAAATTTAATGGAAACGGTGTTAATGAAAAATATTAGAAAAACGTAATTGGAGGTGAAATTAAATTGTAAGAATTTGAATTCAGTGCATGTAGATAGATCCATCTCTAGCTATTATTATTATTGATCAAGTGGTAAACGGTTTTCTGAGGAATATTCTCCCATTCGACAAGAACGACTTATTCGAGTTCTGTAACAGGCATAGGGCAGTGGCGGCTGGTCAAGGGTGGCAGGGTGGGCAGTGCCCACCCAGCTGTTTCCTAGAAGAAGAGGAACACGCAGTTCCAAAGTTCGTTATTTATCATTTATAGAAATTAGTGAATATATAATTATGTAATATGTAATTAATTAAATACATTATATATTACATAACAACAACAATACAATGAAAAGTTCTGATTATATATACTAATATTAGCAGCGCAACCGTGGTGGAAAATTGCAGTGCAAGTAAGTGCAGCAATTTACTCTTCTAACCGTGGAACTAATAGTTACCGTGGTTATGCCTAGCGTGATGGGTACCGGACTGGGTAGGCAGCCACGCCTTTTGCCTTTCTGGCTTTGTACATACGAGACAGTGCAAGCGCCTTGCACAAATAAAAAATTATATTTATTGCTTTAATAAATAAATATAAGTAAATAAGTGTCTACCAAGATTAGTTTTATATTATTATTGATATTATTGACATAGGTATACTTCCAACATCCCTTGAAAATTTAAATTATTTCATAATAATATAGAAACATGGGAATCTGGAATATAAAATTAAATAAACAGTAAACACATGCATAGAATTAATTAATTAATAGAATTACGAATGATTTTATTGATTTGAAGACATAAAAACAAAATTATACACGTGTAAACTACATGAAACAATTTGAAACACGGGCACAGCTTACTCGAGTCTCGAGTAAGCTGTGACATGGGTGGGCTAGACCTCCCTGCTGAAAAAGCCTTCGGCAAAGCGGGGAAGGAATCGAGAATCTCCGATCAGTCCGATCTCCGTATTTCCGAATTCAGTTTTCAACATTGTAGAACGTTGTTTATCGCAGCGAAGTCTGTACTCTGTATCTGTAGGTTAGGATTTTCAAAATTTTAGTGGTTCTTTAACAATAATTACAATAAATTAGTGCGGCGGTCTGTCTGCGGAAGTTGGTACTTTACATTTTATTTAGTATTTATACCATGGTGAACGTGCAAGAAATTTCAACTTGAAAGCTGAAAGAATTTTAAATCTTAACATATACTTGTACAGTGACTAACATAGAGTGATGAGTCAAAGTTTTTTTTACTATATTTCACTTCATTATTTTGCACTATATAATCTACTAATAGTTAGTTGTTGCCCACACATGACAAATCACCACGAGCCGCCACTGGCATAGGATCTAAGTATCTGGCGCCTAACCGTTTTAGTGCACCCCAAATATGCACCCATATTCTATGGGGTTCATATTTCGGCTTCTTTATGGCCAGCCCATGGTTGGAATAGTCACAAACAAGGGTAGTCCAGTATCGATCTAGCAACGTGTGGTCGGGCATTATCCTGCATAAAAAGAAATTATCGCCGACAGAAAAAAGGGCAAATGGTAGCACGTATTCTTCAATGGCGTTTTCTACATCCTTTTTCCCAAACAATAACATCCACTATTGAAAATTCATCTGTTTGGTGTGTTTTCCAACTTTTCAATGGCTTTTGGTATGCGCAGAAAATTGCCATGTATATACGCCAAGTCTTGTTGAATAGCTGGATCCGCTAAAGTCTGTTGCTCATTCGCAATAGCAATAGCATCATTTGGATCCAGCTGTTGAAATACCCTGATGATATTTTCAACATTGCAGTAATATTAACTGTCTCGGTCAATGTTCTCCATCGGGTTATTACAGGCGCTGGAGGTAACTGTGTGTATTGAAGCATGTTTGTGAATAATTCCACGACTTTGCGGGGCTTCTAAAAACACTTGTTTGACATTCGCTATAGAGCGATCGACATTCGGATAATGGCCACGGATTATCTCTGCTACAAGATGAAGACCATGCGATAGGCACGTTACATGTAACATATCGTAATTATTCGTTCCATTCAAAAGTCGATCAGCCGCTTTCATGTATGGCTGCGCAGCATCCGTAAGAGAATCATATTTTTGTGTTCCTCATATTTAGCGCGCCATACCTCTTTTAATGTCTCATCAGCTAATTTTGCAACCGATTCCGGTTTCGTCTTTGTCAATATTTTTGATCCTATCACATGTTGCGTTGCCGATATATCGCTTCTTCTACAACTACATTCTCCTATATTTCTCCTACAACTACATTCGCCACTTTGCAAGCCACAGGAATTTATGGTTTCATCGACAGAAACCCATAAATATTTATCATCAAGTTTTGCATAAATAGCAGATTTGACAGTGGCAGCAGCTTACGGTAGATAATTTTTTCGAATCGTCGATTTTGTGGGCACCTTTACTTTGCCAAAATCCCTGTTTAAACATTTCTCTATAAAATCTTAAAAACTAAGATTGTCTAGTTGGGCCCACGGGATATTACACCCAACCATGAATTTAACCAATTCGCTATAAAACGTCGTGTGTATTTCACAAGCACTGCTCTGTCCATTAACCGCACTTTTAGGTTTTTCGTAACACCAATATCTAACAACATCCGAGTTGCAGATATGTGTTATGACATTTTAAAATACTTATTGTCAAATTGTCATGTCTGTAACAATTTGTATGTAATACTGTACGCAAATCAAAATACTATAACAGTTCCGAGTTGTATACAAACACATGTCACTTTCAAATATCACAGTAACTGATCGGACGACATCGAGTCATTGGTCATCCCCACAGATATTTATTTTGTTCCACCCTCACATATCTTTACTATTAGCAGTATTAGCACATAGCGCAATGCACCTCCGACAATACTTTCAATATTTCTATTGAAACAAATAGAGCATAAGATAGAAGGCGGTCAATGAGTACATTTTATTTAATATAAAATTTTTGGTTGATGCCTTACTAATTTATAGAAGCAGTTAAGGTACATTACAAGAAAATGGGCCAGAGTGTGGACAAGTTACTGACATGAAATGTTTTATTGTATAATTTATTACAGGAGTGTGATGTTTCTCTACGGTGTTTGTATTTATAATAGATATTTCAGAACACGTATAAGTCCGATACTGACATGTCCGCATTCAAATCCGAGGATTAATAATAGTAGAACGATCAGTGTCAATAATTAAAGTAAATTAATTCCTCTTTTCGAATGGACTAGCCTATACTAACAGATTACACATATATGTATGTACCTTCGAGCTGAAGCATCCTCGATGGAAATTCACAGCAACGGCTTATCCCAAAATTATTAATAATGAATATAAAATGTATACTTACTGCAGTTTTCTCCAGATATCTGACTAATCGTAATGCAAATTACTGCCAAAACAATAAACAAATTTCGGATGCTCATTGCTGTAGCTTCTTCTTCTATATGTGTGTGGTATGGCAAACTTACGCCCAACTTTACCACCAATGGAATGTTATTAAAAACAAAAACATAAGTACACTCAAAAATACTGGAATGTTACAATTACTACGTATTTTTTATCAAGCACTAATTGGACTTATCTGATCTGTGGCTAAAAATAAAATAAACATGTAACTTCAAGTGGAAAATCTTAAGAAGAAAATTGTTCGCATATTGTAGATAACATTATTGATCCTCCTATCAAAATTAAAAGTATTGTATAGAAAAATTTGTCATATCGTAAGGCAAAAACTGTGGAAGAATTATATTCCATCATTTTATATTTTTTGTATGACCATAATCAGGGGCATGTGCATAATCTTTCTGATTTTTCATTTGGTATTGGATGTTATCAAATGAATAAAATTATCCAGAACTCTCGATTTCAATACATTATCGTGTTGTATTCATCTGTAGATGAAAGTCCAACAGCAGTATCCAGTTATCTGATGATACAGGGTTAGTCACCTAAAATTGACCCCCCCTTTATTTCTCTTAATTTCAATCGAATCGAAAAATTCAAACAAGGATCTTACATTATTTTTTATAAATTTTTTGAAACTCTGCAAATTGAAAAGGGGCGAACAATTTTTTATCCTTTTTAAATGGAACATCCTGTATTTCTTTAATTAAAAAAGTTGCCCACAGTTTTCTGATCACAAAAATATATAATTGTTGTATCTTGGTAAGTATAGTTCTTGAGATATTCATACAAATGTAGTCACATCACAGGAATAAGTTGGGCATAAGACCATAAATCAGGAGAACTATGTTTTTGAGATATAACGACACATCTTGTTTTTTAAGAAAATTTTAATAAAGTTCATTGGTTTTATGTTATTTATTGTTGCGCATTGTTTTTTTTTATCATTATTTCGTTATTTATGTTCTGTGTTCATTAAACTTTGTTGTTGTCATTTTAATAAAGATTTATTTGTTTATTATAATTATTATGTATTGCCGCATCAAAGAATTTTCATACTTTTTTTCTTGTCGTTAAAACAAGATGTGTCGTTATATCTCAAAAACATAGCTCTCCTGATTTATGGTCTTATGCCAAATTTATTCCTGTGATGTGACTATATATTTGTATGAATATCTCAAGAACTATATTTACCAAGATACAACAATTATATATTTTTGTGATCAGAAAACTGTGGGTAACTTTTTTAAGTAAAAAATACAGGGTATTCCATTAAAAAAAATAAAAATCTGTTCGCCCCTTTCAATTTGCAATTGAGTTTTTGAAAATTTGTTTAAATATTCAAAGAATTTATAAAAGATCATGTAAAATCCTTGTTTGAATTTTTCGATTCGATTGAAATTAAGAGAAATAAAGGGGGGGGTCAATTTTAGGTGACTAACCCAGTACAAAAGAGGCTTTTTAAACGGAACATCCTGTATACGTTTATGTTATTAAATTATCCTTGATGAGCCAATTTTGCGCTCCATATTGCTTGTGATATAAATGATTGATTTATATACTGGACAAGGTTGTTAATAAATAAACAATTTTAAAACCTTAAAATGGACTTTTCCGCACGTAGAACGTCTCTATCTCGAAATTGAGTGACCCAGAAAAAATAAACCAACACATAAATACAGAATATGTGTTTTATGCGACAGTTTTACTTTTTCATTGGCGACTGCTTCAGTGCCGTATCAAAACGTTTGTGATAAAACGAAACTATTTTTTCTTATTCATTGGCATATGATATGATACAGGCCGCATATATATTTTTTTCGTTCAATGCAAAATCGGCAAATTTTTCCCAAATAGTCCACCATCGTGCTTTCTCATGATCCATGGACAGGGTGAGGTGTGTCCTATCCACCTCAAAATCAATAGGTGTCGTGTGGTAGACATCCTTAATCAGAATCAGTCGAAACCCGATCAATTCGACACGATTTAATTGAGTGATCGTGCTTACAAAAAAAAAATTGTTTACCATTGTGCTTTCTCATGACCTATGAATATGGTAGAGTGCATTCTATCCACCTCAAAATCAATAGGTGTCGTCTAGGAGACATCCCCGATCAAAATCAGTCAAATCCCGATCGATCCGACACGATTTAGTTGAATTATCGTGCTAACAAGGAGTTTTCAAAATTCCGACGACAACGACAACGACACACACACAGACAAACATTTTTAAAAACGATTTTTTTTTGGTTTTGTTGGCCAAAAAATGAAAAATGAAAAATGAAAACGAGAAAATTTCTTTCCATTTTTCATTACACGACTACATTACTTTCCGCTCTGGTATAGTTGAGTGCGGAAAAGTAAAAACATTAAGATTCGCGATTACTTGACTTAACAGATACTTCCAGAAACGCTGTTGAATATTTTTAAGTTGATTCATATGACTAGATATCGGGGATACCAAATAAGGCTACAATAGTCTAATTTCGAACGAACTAATTCAAATAATAGACACATTAAGGTATCAGTGTTATTAAACGATGTCGTGTTTCCAATCGCGAAACCAAAGGTTTTATATCCATTAAAAGCCACGTAGTTGGTCCAAACAACTATTGTTTATCATCAAAGTACAGGGCTCGGCAGGGAGGTATGGAAGATTTGAAAAAACTGTAACTCACTCATTTTTTACCTAAACTCAAATTTTATTTTTTGAATGTGTACCTTAGATGTTGCCATTACAAAACCAGTTAAGAGTAAGAAAAAAAAATTTGATTAGATACGAAAAATAACGTCAGTTAAGTGCCGTCCATTTTTGTCGAAACACTCCTGAAGATGTTGTGAGAAGTTCTGCATACTTCTCTGAAGCATTTCACGTGGAACTGCTCGAATCTCTTGGGTTATTGTCTCACTTAGGGCTTCGAGTGTACGTGGTTTGTTTATGTACACTTGTGCTTTGAGATAGCCCCATAAAAAGTAATCACATGGTGACAAGTCCGGTGATCGAGGGGGCCACTCCACATCTCCTCGCAATGAAATCATACGTCCAGGGAATGTGTTCCTTAGAAAACCCATTGTTGCTCTTGATGTATGACAAGTCGCGCCATCTTGTTGAAACCATACAGTATTCAGGTTGATACGTCGTCTTCTCAGTTCTGGCAGAAAATAATCACGCAACATCTGTAGGTAACGATCTGGGTCGATAGTGACGGTCCGACCGTTTTCACGAAAAAAGCTCGGACCAATAATGAAGTTTCGACTAATGCCACACCAAATAGTTACCCTTTCGCTGTGAAGAGGTCGTTCATGGAGCTCTTGCGGGTTTTCAGAGACCCAATAAGGGAAGTTTTGTTTATTAACCACCCCTGACAAATGAAAGTTGCATTCGTCACTCATTATCAAAATAATGTGATCTGTCAAGATTTGCAACATCGCTTCTGCAAACCTCATCCGGCTGCCGTAGTCGTTTTGCTGCAAATCTTGAACAACCATCATCTTATACGGATGAGAATGCAAGTAGAGGTGTAAAATTCGGCGAACTGAGCGGTCTGACATCCGTAGAGCACAAGCGTGACGTACGGCTGATCGACGAGGGCTGGCTTCAACTGCTTGACACACCCTTTCAATGTTTTCCGGGGTCCTTACCGTTCGATCACCTCCTCGCGCAGTTCCAGGTCTCAAAGATCCAGTTCTTTGAAATCTATTCACCCACTTCATGATCGTTTCAGACTTCGGAACACGACCGTGACGGCCAATGTTAAAATTATCTCGGAATCGTCTCTGTGTTTGAATCACAGAAAGACTCGTTTCAATGAAAGTGTTGTACACAAACACACGATGCTCAATAGATCACGGCTCCATGGCAACTAAAATGGCATCTCGTGACCAGTAGATACTACCTATTCCGAAAACATTAGGTTCACCCCATCTTGCTTGGCGCCCCGTTCAAATCTTCCATACGTCCCTGCCGGACACTGTACACACCAAGATCCGTAATATTTTCAGAACGTGTTAATACTGTGCCATCAACAGAATAGTCATATATTAGTGGTTAATTCTTTAAGGCATACGAGAAAAACTTCATATTTACCTGTTCATATTTATCGGAACATCACAATACAATCAAGTTGATGAGTTTTTGTAACCTTAAGTGATAGTCTAGGCAGGCTGTTTGTTTATATTGATAATTTAAAATTAATTTTAAATCATCAACAACAAATGAATGAAGACAAGCATTACAAACAAATCGTTAATATAGGAGATAAAGAACACTGTTTTGTCTTTTGAGCCTTGAGGTGTTACAAAGGATGCTAAAAAGGTCTCTAAATCGGTCCTTAAAATAAGCCAGATGTATAACCTGACATATTTAATAACTTTAAGATTTTAACAAATGTAATATACCCATGACAGTGGTTTAATGATTATTTCATGTAAGACAGATCATTCGATTGTCTTCATAATGATCATAAAAGGTGGTCACACAAAATATGAAGATTTGTACAAATAATTATTTATTCAGAGTAAGTAAAAACCGAAAATAAACAACACGTATTGACTCCTTAACAATCAGTTTTATTAAACAGTTTTACAAGTAGAAGAGTATGTAGTGGAACGTACCAAACTTGACCAATAAATCAGTGTTGCCGTGGCAACAAATAAGTTAATGGATTGTTTGGATAGCAACTAGAGAGGCGCGGGATGGTCCAGCGCTGTTAACCACGGTCACGTTCACCAGGTATATGCTGTCGGGTTGTAGATTGGGTAGGACTACATTGAAGGGCACCCTCTCGGCTTGGTCCAAAATATCTACAGTCAGATTGTAATTGTTCAACACGGTCACCACGGCGTTCAACACTGGGCACTTGTTCCTCGCGTAGGGTTGCAAGTTCCACGTCAAATTGGCGGTTGTGTCCCTTATCGCGATAGTGTTCAATTGCGGTATGCCTTGTACTGAAAACCAAAGGATGTTTGAGAAGATGCTTAAAGTCATATTCGTAAAGCATTCGTCATTTGCAGGTCAAACAACTTGATACAAATACTGTGTTGTAGAAAGTGTACAGTATCTTTATACTGTATACTTTCTACAAAACAGTATTTATATTAGGTTGTTTGACCTGCAAATGAAACATGCAAATATGTAACACTGCCATGTGGTATGAACGTTTATAAATATAAAGAGTGTTGCAATAAGAGCGTGAGATTTGAATTGCGCGCCATTTTGGCTGTCAAGATTCGATAAGTTACTAATTGGACAAATCAATATGATAGAGACATATAGGAGTTGGTAAACATGGAGCGCTACACGATACACCAACGTGTCCTTATTGTTATTACCATTGAAATGGTGAACGTTTCGTTGCTATGATTCTTAAAGTGCGTTCAATTTTTGGTACAAATAATGTTCCAAATTTATCAAATGTGAAAAAAATAATAGAAAAACTCGAAAGTACTTGAGAGAGGATGAGGCAGCGTACTCCGTTCATTGCCGGACCTGCGCTGTTTGATGTCAAGCAACGAATTGCACGGGCGACTTGGATGGGTGACGCATGGTCTCACTCTCATAGTGCCGCGGTGGTACTGACTTGGTAATTGGTAACAGGGTAGCAACTGGGTCAAATACCGGGCACATTGTCTGCGTGAGTTCATTTCTCACCAGAGGGAACTTGGCACTTCCCTCAGGGCTGGGTGTTTGTCCGCGTTTATATGTGTAACGTTCCCCTACAGGCATAAACGTGCCTGTAGGCTTTCTGGGAGAGGGATTTCGATTCGCCATGCTGTACAAGATCGTGGACATTTTAAGACCCACTCTTCACCGTATTTGCATTAAAAATTTGTATCCATGCTTGCAAAGTCCAACTGACTCAACAACTTCTGCCAACAGACCATGCGCAGCGAAGAAAGTTCACAAGTTGGATCACTGAACAAGAACTGAATGACGATTTTGTGGACAAAATCATCTTCAGCAACGAGGCCCATTTTCACCTGATGGCCTGGTTAATAGGCACAATTTCCACATTTTGGACCACAGAAAATCTACAAATGATTCAGGAGAAGCAATTGCATCCCCAACGTGTTACTGGTTGCTGTAAATTGTGATCTGAAGGAATCATGGGACCATTTTTCTTTGAAATCGAGACAGATAATGCATTAACGGTAAATGGCGAACGATATCGTGACATAATAATCCAGTTCTTTGTGCCTCCTCAATTAGAAGATTGAGTAGGGAGGATTATCTCCGCTTGAAGAGATGTGGGTTTCAGCAAGACGGTGCTGCGTGCCATACCACCCGTGAAACATTAATGGTCTTCCACGAGTCTCTTCCTGGTCGTGTCATCTCCCATTTTGTTGACCAGAATTGGCCACTAGGCTCTTACTATTTAACACCCATGGACTTTTTTCTCTTAGGTCTTATGTCTCAGGTTTACGCCAATAAGTCCACGACCACCTAAACATTAAACACTGAAATTGAACGCTGTATCAACGAAATACCACCCAAGATGCACCATATTTATGCACCATCTTTATCGAAAATTTCTCCACCAGAGTACACGTGTGCTTCCAAAGCTGTGGCGGTCACTCATTGGATGTATTAATCCATACATGATGCCCAAATAGCTACACTGTAAATCTAAATATTTCAATATGTTTCTACAGAAAACCATGTTTTATTTTAAACTCACGTAATGCGCTCTTATTGTAACACCTTTAATAAATGTATATAAAGTGATATGATTTAATATATCTGAGGGCTAAATCTGCTGGTATGTGGCTACTTCGTAAAAAACTTACATGGTAACTTTTTAACCACTTACAAGCTAATTCACTTCAACAAAATGGACCTGATGTTCATAAACGAGAGTTACAATTAATTGCTTAAAAGAGTTAGCCTATGACCTAACGCCTATGGCCCCTACGAACAACAGATTTGGCCACAATCGATTTTTATTTATTCAGCCATCGATTTTTTAAAATATTGTTTTTTAGTGTTTTTATTAATTTTCCATAATCACTTGTAAGCAGCAATTACTAGAGAAATTAAAAATAGTCAACTTCAAACATAACAGTTTTATGAAAATATGAAGAGAAAAATGAACTTGTTTATGTAATGCGCTTAATGATTTTAAACATTTAATGTAGTATAATATGGATTAGTATGTAATATAAAAATTAAATCTTGCAAAAAAAATTCATTAAGTAAGAGAATTTATTTATAATACTATTACATTTAATTTTTCTTGTACTTATTTAGGTTAAACTATTATTAAACTGTTACTATTAAATTACTAAGTATATTTTTAAAGTGTTTATTTTATATAATTTGTATTGTGTTTAAACACATGAATACATACTTTTATTTAACGTTAAATCTTGGTGATTGTGTCAACTTACTTAATTTTTTAATATCGGTATTTTATGTACTAGAAGTAATTTAAGAAAAGTGAACACTGTGAAGTTTTTCTTTCCTATGAAGTGACTTTCTTAATCTTCTAAAACATATGTTTAAAATGTTCTTACCTATTCAAAAGGTCACCACAAAATGATTATATGTTACTTCAAACTAACCCTATATATCGCTGAGTGTAGACGTGATTATAGTATAGGATCAATTTCGGGGTTAATCAGCGTCTAATGATTCTGCAAGAAAACTGCCTCATCTATTTTGATCTAAATCCTTACTATTGTAGAATTATTCTATGAAGACCAAGTCGGCAATAAATCGTGCGACAAAGACAGATGCATGTCTGACTCTCTTCCATACCAATCCAATCTGAATAAGAAGCACAGATCTGCCTATAAATCATTTGTGCGCGCGCCTAAGTAAAATTCTTTTACTGCATTCGCGTGGGAGAAGGTAAGCTATACATTACTCTTTGTCGCACGGTTTATTGCCGACTTACTCTTCATAAAACAATTCTACCATAGACATAATCTGTGTAATATAATCCAAACCAAATGTCCAGAGTAGAATTAGATGGATGGGTTCTCTCACATAGGCAGTAAATGTATAAACAATCTAATATATAAAAATCAATATTTGTTTGTTTATTCGTATTTTATGCGCTGCTATACCGTTCATCCCACTGCGATAAAATGTTGTCAACTTATTGCTGGCACTTGCGCGAAGGTTATAGGCATAGTACAAGTAACTTACAATAGGTGACGTGCGTGTCGTACCGGGAAATGTATTTGAAAGATCATTTCTGAAATTCTACAATGTTTTCTTTTCTTTCAACATAGTTTAAAAATTGACAATTGACAATCGGCAAAAGACAAACAGCAAACATCAAACTAATTAAACAAGAGAACTGTTTAAAATTTCAAACGATATTTCCACAATTTTGTCTATATTAAATATATATGACACAGCTAGTGTCATATATATAATGTACATATATGTACTTCGTATAACTTCTAATAATGTTAACCCAGCAAGGGGTTTATCAACTGAAATCTATTTTCTGTTTGGTACAAAGCCTAGCAGATCTTTCTGGATCTAACAAACTCATGCATTACCTGCTTCAGGTGTTCTGTGGTTGACAACAGTGACGGGTCCCTCGATCTCCCAGTTGTAGATGGCCACAATTCCGAATTCGTACGAAGTACAGGGGGCCAAGCTAGGTATGCTGATGGAGGTGTTGAAGGTGTAGATATCCTGTAGGTGATCGATGTCCTGGTCATCAATGATGACGCGGAAACGATCAGCGCATTTTAGCCAGTCGTCATCCATGCTCCATTCTAAGAAAACCCTGTTTCCTGGCAGATGGGCGACCCTCACCATCGCGACGGTAAGATTGTAATCTGCAAAATAATAGTAGATTGGAGCATATTTTAAAATATATCGTAGCATTTGGAAACAGTAGAAGCATATATCTTTGGTTCTCAATTGAAACTTATAAGTCGGAAATCGAGAAAGGAACTACCAAACCGCAAAGCTGTTATCAAAGTAGTGCCCGAAAAGCAACGTAATCAATATAGCTAACAACTACTCCTTGGGCTAAAGCAACGCCAGGTATTGACTTACACCTAACAGCGATCCTCGATCCCTTTCTCATGTTTCTGCAGGATCAGACAGGTTTCAGAAAAAGAAAACCCGCCACGGGTAGGATTCGACATCTGTCCCGGATGGAGACCAAACAACAGACAGCTATTTCGAACTT
The DNA here is from genome assembly GCA_037954035.1 of Rosalia funebris. Classification (NCBI taxonomy): domain Eukaryota; kingdom Metazoa; phylum Arthropoda; class Insecta; order Coleoptera; family Cerambycidae; genus Rosalia; species Rosalia funebris. The sequence goes on from JAZFAV010000015.1 coordinate 43,890,255, forward strand.
ATTTTATTTGTCATCAGTGCCGTAGACGGTACGCTGATCCAGGACAAATGCCGAATCAAATATGTGGAGTATTCATCTAAATCTATACGATCTATGACAGCAACTTATAAGTCGGAAATCGAGAAAAGAGCCACCATTCTATCTATTTAGATCGAAAATGAGGGTATGAACTTGAGAAATTCAATTTGACCTTAATATAACCTTTTAAATCCAGCTAAGGCCAATATTAAGGTCATGATCAAGGTTTAAAGTCCCAAGGTTTGTATTTCTTAATTTTAAAATTGCTTGTATTTTCTCGAAAGAGTACAAGTACTTTTCACACCCTCGGTAGATCACAATCGTAAAACATATGCAACTAATTAGGAATAATATTTCATTTAATATTTGTGCAACAATTTCGCTTATAACTGTTATCATTAAAAAATAATACGTATACTAGAGAATACAATGGGTATTTCGGTCAGCTGCAAAACACTGGGCTAATAAAAGTGCAGCACTTTGCTCTACGGCTACAACATGGTGACCTATTATACTCTCCTATAGAGGTGGCTGCGACAAGCTTATTTATATTGTGGTTTTGGGGGCAGATTGAATCCAGAGGGAAATTGGCATTTTTCCCTGAGTACAGGTTACACAGAAATTGATTTCTGTATATCCAGACTTTTTATTAAAGAACGAAGCGATATTTTCAATTAGAAATGTATAGAATGTTTATAATTCATTGCCATGGAAGATATATATATATATATATATATATATATATATATATATATATATATATATATATATATATATATATATATATATATATTAAAGAGTTGAAGAAAGCCATAGCGAAATCTTCGTATTTTCAAATGTTCAACTAAATCTTCGAAAAAATATGTCATGAGGCTATTAGATTGTGTAGGGTGTGTTTTTATAAACATCATTTAGCAATATGTTGCATTGGACTTCTACTGATAAGTACTACTATTGATAACCAACTTCTTCGTTCCCTTCAGAACAGACTGCAAAGTAATAATTTTTTTTTGCATTTGTTAGTAGATTACATGTAGTTCCAAATGATCTCGAGGAAGCTTCCCTACTTTAGGAGAAATAATGCAATTACGTTTTCTATGGCGAAAAATAATTGTTTACGATTACAAAATGGTGATCATAACACCATTTTGACAACTAATCTAATAAAAAAATATATTCACTCACCTGCAGGAAGAGGTATTTTGGTGGCAAGACGTATCTCATCACCTTCTACATTATCCGTAGTTATACCTACAATTCTGAAGATATAATCGTCGCAGACTGGTAAGAAGTCAACGGTTAAACTCGTTCGTGTTACAGCGTAAACGTATTCTGTACCAACGTCACTGTCCACGTATACCAAGTAATAACTAATCTCACACTCTTCGTTAGGATTTGGGTCCCAATGTACTACAGCACTGTGGGATATAGACACGTTTACTACTCCCAAGGGCGCTAGGAATGAAAATCACGTTATTAGATTTATAGTGAATCGAAAATTTTAAGAGTTTTGAGGGCTTCAAAAAAAACATGACTTCTAGTTGTCTTTATTAAAGTTTACATTAAAAGAAAACTGATATTGCTCCCTGCGGTTTTTCTTACAACTAAGCTGACTGTTTCGGGGATGTAATATCAGTAATCCTGACATTTATGACATTGTTTCAAATTCTACCTGAACCGTGCCTCGTTTACTTTATTTTAGGTAAAAACGAGATCAACTTAAACTAAAAGGTCTTTCAATAAAGACGCCCTATTTTTAAACGTAAATAAAGTAGGTTGTGTGTAAGACATACACTCAATTATTTCTTTATTCGAAAGAATGTCTTATGGCATTTACCAAACATTATGTCGTTCAAATATCTGCTTTGCTTGGTGGCACGTATTCGGGTCTTCCCAATTCCAATTTTCGATGACTTTGTCGCATAAATCTGGCTGAAATTGCTGGATGGCTTTCGTTGTGTTGACTTTGTAGACATTAATTGTTTGCGGTTTATTAGCATAGACCTACGATTTAAGACAACCCCAAAATAAAAAGTCTAAAGGCGTTAAAACGCACGATCTTAGTGACCAGTTCATGTCGCCCCCGCCCGAGATAACCATTCCCTCAAATCGCTCGTGCAGAATATCCATCGTGGCATGCGCTGTGAGGCACGTAGCGACGTCCTGTTGGAACCACACGTTGTTAGTATCCATATTATCCAGTTTAGGCCACAAGAAGTGGCTTATCATCGATCTGTAGCGCTCGCCGTTAATGGTTATGGCAATGCCACTCTCGTTTTGGAAGAAATACGGACCGATGATTCCGCCAGACCAAATTCCGCACCAAACAGTAACTTCCTCGGGATGCATTTGGTGCTGGTGTATCTCATGTGGATTGGCATCGTCCCAATTTCGACAATTTTGTTTGTTCACATATCCATTCATCCAAACATAGGCCTCATCGCTATAGATGATTTTTTTGGCGAAATTTAGGTCAACTTCCAATTGCTCTAGAGCCAAATCGAGCCAAATCGAGCACACGGCGTTGTCTATGGTCGTTTATTTTAAGTTAATAAGTCAATTGGATTTTATACGGGTGAAAGCCCAATCCCAGACGCAAAATTCGCCAAGTTGAAGCCACAGAAAGGCCAAGTTCTTATTAACGACAAAAGATTGACTGCCTCCGGTTTCTCGTACACTCCCACGTACGACAGCGATGTTTTCAGCAGACCTTGTATTTTGGTGACTTATGGGTGTTCGCTGATTATTTATCAACGTTATAACGTTGTTGAACGTTATATATAACCTTCCATGGTGATTTGCCATACTATACTACTGGACAATTCACAATACATTTGACTGATATTACTTTAACAACATGGCCGTTATAGCCATACAAATTTCGGACGCCCCTATTGAAAGACCCTGTATAATAATAGAAGATAATCTTCTAGATGAGGTCTGCGAGGGAGGATAAATAATGGTTAAATTAACAGGATAGATTAAAGTTTGTTGAAGTCCACTTGGATGTCGTCCTGTAAGCAATCTATTTCGATATATTGAAGGTAATAATATATTTCAGACACCAGACAATATTTGTAATATAATAGATTTGTAAATTATAAGTTGTCATTAAGAAAGCCTGTAATGAGACACTTTCCATACTTTTCCTTCGAATATAAGCATAAGTTAATTAATTTTTGGAGTTTGTTATGTTCTTTATATCAAAATAATCATGCTTTCTATTGACTAGAGGCACAATTGCCTCAAAAATGAATTGTCTGTATTCCAGGAAGTATGGAAAGTGTCTGATTAAATTATTTATTTTTGGCAATATTTCAACGACGGACTATTACAAAATAAAAAGTAGTTAGTTTGAAGAAACTAAAGAACCCAAATTTTTGAAAATGTACTTCAATTTTTTTTTTATTACTAACCATTTTGCTATTAAGAGCTTTGTATAAAACCACTCCGTGTATCGAAGAAAAGTATTTTTATAAAAGATTAGATAAAGCCAACAAATTACTAAAATATTTCAATAATTGTGAGAACAGCATTTTATTTTTTAAAATTTTATCCTGTAAAAGCACAGAATTTCTGTGATAGTCAAATAAATCGACCATATGTCAATTACGCTCTTGTTTAATATTATTTTGAAGAACAAGTTTTACTACATGTTGATATATTTAATTTTCTATACAACTTTATCTTTACGGCTGCTAGATTTAACTCAAAGCTACTTCGTGATACACACTTCCAGCCGACTCATTTTGAAATCGAACCCACGCCCGAATTACTTTGAGCCAGCATACATACATTCTATCACATACATTTTTTCGATTCCACTATTTAATAATGTTTTGGAGAAACATACATGTTTATTACATATTCTCTGATTTCTGTGCTTAAGGAACTGAATAATATTTCATAAATATTTATGATTACGGCACTATCTTATGGGCAATAATAAACTGATGCGCAGAAGTAAATATAAGTATAATAATTTTATAAACGTATGTGCTTATAATAATTAAAGTGTAATTATTTAGTTTGGCAAAACAATGTGCAGTTTCTTCTTTATTTTTGAATAGGATATGCATTGAAAATATTAAACGTGGCAAAATATTCACAACAGATCAAACGGATCTATCAAAAATCAGATGAAAATTAAGATTGTAATTGTGACGTCACTGCCTGATAATTAATGGCTGTTTCAAATAATTTAAAGACGTGTACTAAAATAAGTTGACGTGTAAAATGTAATAACGGCAATAAAAAAACGAAACTCAGTTTGACTCAGTCTTGAAAATTCTCGGTAATAAAACACAGTTAGTTCGACTCGAAAACCTTTTAAAATAATACTCGATAATAGTTGATTAAATAAATAGCATCAACGTACTTACCACACAAATTCTGTCCCTCTACCCTTACATACAAAACTGATAGGCAGGCCACGAAGGCAACCACACCGATAAACCTGAAAATCTGCATCATTGTAGATCTAACGTACGATTCTTCTAAGCGAGCTAAACTGCATCTGGTGCTAGAAATGAGAGTATGAGCACCGATCAACGATTTTTTTTTGGATAAGTTAGATTGGTAAACACTTGAGATTATGGAAATCTATCGACAGGTGAGATTATTTTGTAAACGGGAATTAAATTTATCATGGTATTATATTCGAATATTGTAAGCCATAACAGATTCGGCAAATTTGAAAACATATTCTGGATATACGAGGGTTGTACATTTTCAGTAACATATAAGTCGGAAATCGAGAAGGGAACTACCAAACCTCCAAGCGGTTATCAAAGTAGTTCCCGAATAGCAAGGCTATTACATAATCGTTATATTAAACAACTACTCCTCGGGCTAAAGCCCCGCCAGACATTGAATTATATCTAAAAGCGATCCTCGACCCCTCTCTCGTGTTTCTGCACGATCAGATAGGGCTTCAAAAAATAAAGCCCGCCACAGGTAGGATTCGACATTTGTCCCGGATTGGAACAGAACGACATACAGCTGTTTCGAACTTATTAGTTCTCATCAGTGCCGTACACGGTATGCCGATCTGGGACAAATGCCGAATGAAATTTGTGGGGTATACATCTTTATCGATACGATCTATATCAGTAACATATAAGTCGGAAATCATACTGTTACTGACATAGATCGTATCGATAAAGATGTATACTTCACAAATTTCATTCGGCATTTGTCCTGGATCGGCCTACCGTGTACGGCACTGATGAGAACTAATAAGTTCGAAACAGCTGTATGTCGTTCGGTTCCAATCCGGGACAAATATCGAATCCTACCTGTGGCGGATTTTATTTTTTGAAAGTTGTACATTTTAATCAAAATTATTATTTTACTTAAATCCTAACAGCTGGACAAAATTAAAGCAATTACTACATGTATTTAGTCAATCTGTTAGCCCCATTCAAGTAATTAATTTGCATAAAATAACCTCAAACTTAGTCAGCAATACCGGATGATTAAGCTTCGCTCCTGTATGTCTTTTATTTTAACCCTATATATTTGTAAATTGCTTGTCATGTTTCATAAAAAGTCTTTAAATAATCTTTGCGATTACGTTTGCCAAAGTAATGATTGTCTTTTTCTTTTTCATTTTTCAAATATACAAAACTTTTCTTTATTTCTTATAATATTTCGAAGTTTTAAATCCTTAAATATATGTAAGTAGTCTAGGATATCTTCTGTCACTACCGATAAACGATTGCATTTGTTTGACAGATGTAAAATAACACAGTTTGTAATTATTTGTTAATAATCAATTTAATGCTATTAAAGGAATTTGTAAAAGGTAATAAATCTAGTTATGCTAGTGATTTCTTTACTTTATTGTCATCGAGTGTGTGAACTACTCATTCATCTGTGTGTACTACTTCTATAAGAAAAAATCGAGGAGATTATAGAAATATGATGAAATTATTTAATGGTTTTTTTTTTTTTGTTAGCCATGGGAGCAACAAAATTTTGACATTAGAAATAACGTCAAAGTGAGAATACTGATACGTTCATTAGGTGTTGTGCAATTATTTAATGTTTAATGTCATACATTGAAATAGATTGCCGAAATGATATTTTATACTAATCAAGAAAAAATTTACTAGTAAACCAATCAAACGTCTATATAATGAATGCCTTCCAAACAGGTCAGTCGCAAAAGCCAATATTTTTGCTAAATTGGTAATAAACTTGGAGACAAGCAGAATTTTCGTGAAAAGTTGCAGTTTAGCCCGTATTTCCATATATCTTTATGAACATCTCTGTTCATCAACTAGTGACAAAGATGTAATTATGGGAGACAATAAATTACGATCATATAACATACATCTTGGGAGCCTTATCAGTCGTTCTCGTTCTAAGAGCCCTCAAGAGAGATGAGGTGGTAATATTGTGTCCAAAAGTTACGAAATGAGGGTGTATAGTTTTCATAATTAATTATTTTCTGATATGTGTTGAAGTGTGTGATGGGTAGCTGGTCATTTTATATACATTGGCAGTCTTAAAAGCCATTCACGGTGAGTAGTTTTCCAAAGTCATTATTTTCTGATATACGAATATTGAGGTGAGCGACTGGCTTCTAGCGATTTTCTACATGTCTTTATGTAGAAAACTGACTATCATGATTAGTACCGTCTGTCTACGGCAAACGGTCCAGTCGTTATTCATCTTTTTTCTTTGTCTGATGAGGATGGGAAATCTTGAATATACCCTGTGGTGTACTGTGGGATTTTTAACCACGAAACCCCCTCCTACTCTCCCGAATTGCAGTCCAATTTTGAACTGCACTGCGTTATTTAAAATCAGGATAGTTATTCAATGGCTTGTTCTATTCTCCATTTATTTTCTCTTTTTGTTTTTCCCGTTCCTTCTTTCGTCGATTTCTTTGACGCAAAATACTCTATAAACTGATGTGTCAAGTGCCAATTTGTTTAGATGTTTATTAATGCTCCTGTGATAGTCATTAGGTTAAACTTGTACTAGTGTAATAGTACCCTTATATTCTATAAAATGACGGTCTATAAATGGACTTAATTAAACAATGCAATGTTAATTGTAAATATTTTATGATCATATAGTTTTTAAGCACCATGTAACATAAAAGTGGGTCAGTAATTAATATGTTTTTAATAAATTAAGATATATGATTACATCTTTATTTTTAATATTATACAATTAATTCCTGGTTGGGAACAAGATAACGTATCGATATCATTTTGTATGCCATTTACATATTATAGTTACATATAATTATATAATTAACACTTATTTTAAATATAACAAATTTAGTTTGTCATCGTTTTTATTTGAACTGTTATTTTTTTAATTTAATCCGGTAGTGTGGGAAAGGCAATGCTTAGGAAGTTATGACATTGAAAAAGTTTTAGGAATCCGCGAGCTTTTGTTAATTTATTTTGTTGAAAATCGTTTTATTTTTATCTAATAGGTAGTTGTCTTTCATATCATAACAAAAGCCCTCCATATTAAACTGGTATCCAAACTAAATCCCAGAATCTGTGCCCTATTGAGGCAAGAAGTTTATTTATGGCAAGAAGTTATAAATGTTTATTTACTGTTTGTAAGATAGGAAATGGTTAACAGTGTCAAAAGCTTTTGTTAGGTTTATGAAAGTACATAAAAGTGGCGCACCTTTATCTAAATTGGAATATACACACATTTTTCAAAAAAAAAAAAGAAGCCAGAATTGACTTGTCTTCTTTAAATAACGATAACTGTGTGAAAAATCATCATACAAAGTTTTTATACAACTGAAATTAAACAGAATAAAGCCGTCTAAAAAAGTTTTATGATGAAATTACTGGAAAAAAATTCCGTGGACTTTTTGAAAGGCAAGCAAACATTTGGAATTTTTTTCCGATGGTTTACAATGATTACTCACAAACTGCTGATGTATAATATTTCTGAAATTAAGATCTGAAAACTAGAAACTTGGAGCTTCAATTTGATTTCCTTTAAACTGCTCTGTGGCTATTTTTCTCCAAATTACAGCCCTTTGAAGATCGCCTAAAAATTTAAGATTTTTTACAATCCCTTAATATTAGTGCTTAGTTTATATTACTTGTTAATTCTTGCGTCATTTGTCGATTTTCTATTTCGAAAACCATATTGCCTATTTGAGAGTATTATATTGATGACGTTAAACTAGTTTAAAAACAACAAATAGAAAGTATGTTTTTAGATGATTTTGTAAAACCAAGTAATAAATTGACTATCGTATTCGGGGCAAACACTTAGAAGGAAGGTTCGCAAGGCGATAATACTCGAAACATTCGACAAGAACTGATTGATGTTTATTTATTTATTTAAATATTTATTTAAATATTTATTTATTTATTTATTTATTTATTTATTTATTTATTTATTTATTTATTTATTTATTTATTTATTTATTTATTTATTTATTTATTTATTTATTTATTTATTTATTTATTTATTTATTTATTTATTTATTTATTTATTTATTTATTTATTTATTTATTTATTTATTTATTTATTTATTTATTTGTTTGTTTGTTTGTTTGTTTGTTTGTTTGTTTGCTTGTTTGCTTGTTTGCTTGTTTGCTTGTTTGCTTGTTTGCTTGTTTGCTTGTTTGCTTGTTTGCTTGTTTGTTTGTTTGTTTGTTTGTTTGTTTGTTTGTTTGTTTGTTTGTTTGTTTGTTTGTTTGTTTGTTTTTTTGTTTGTTTGTTGGTTCGTTCGTTCGTTCGTTCGTTCGTTCGTTCGTTCGTTCGTTCGTTCGTTCGTTCGTTCGTTCGTTCGTTCGTTCGTTCGTTCGTTCGTTCGTTCGTTCGTTCGTTCGTTCGTTCGTTCGTTCGTTCGTTCGTTCGTTCATTTATTTATTTATTTATTACAACTACTCTAAAGGAAAACCCATTTACAGAGCAGGAAAGTACAGTGAGTGTTCACATTCTAATTAGATTAATAAATTTCAGAAACATAACAATCAAATTTAATACAAATACGTATATACATACTTAATACCTAGGAATATGAAACAATATATGAAAAATAAGAAAAACAATGTTAATATGACATTGATAATAAGGATTTCATACTAGAGATCCGTACTCAAGTTTAGATCGGACAAAAGCAAAGTATAGAATTTTCAGTGTATCGGTGTTTGAGAAATCCCTGCTAGTCCTTATTAAGAAACCCAGTGTATGCAACGCTTCAGACACTAATTTAGTTACGTGAGCGGTAAAAGACAGACCTTCTTCAAAAATTATGCCGAGGTCTCTGAATGTGCTAGGTCTAGGAAGAATAGAGCCGCCTAACCTATAATCGTATATCGTTTATGTCATGAACGCTCAATTTAAAAATAAATAAAAACACGCGGTGTAGCTAATTATTACAAAACAGAAACGTGTTGAATGACGCCTCAGGTATTCCACTGAAAAACAAAAACAGATCGGAAATAATTCTTCCTGCGCGAATTTTTACTATTCGTGTCTATATTTTGGCTGGAACTCAGGCGATGATAGAGTAACATTAGCAGATTACCCTCCACTATCATACATGCATCCGCAGTAACACCAGACAGTACTATTTCGGTGACCAACGACACAAATAGCGTCTATGCCAAACTCCTTTAGCTGCCAATCAGCCCGATGGGTTGCCTTATTGACATTAAGATCGGTATTGAGGTTGATGCAGTCGGTTATTTTTAGGGATTATTAATAAAAATAGGAATCGTATCTCGAGTTTTAGTTTTTCTCTACCTCGTATTAAATTTGATTTATTTCGAGTAGTGTTTAACGAAAACACATGTATCGAAAAATTAAGGTGAGAATGTAAATTATAATGCCAATGTCTTAAAAAACATTTAACTGTCGGCACTAAATTATGTGCGAATAATTTTCACTATTTTCGTCGTCGTACCCTTGAAATTGACTGGACGACGTCAAGCCAAACACGTAAGGGACGTCAGTAAAATATAGATATTATGTAAGGTAACAATAAAATGTACGGTTTGGATCAGGGATGATATGTGTAAAAGTTCAAGACCAAGAATTCTTGGCAATTGACTTGGTATGGCAATTTCATAGTTATAATGCTATTGCGATTAAAAAATAATGCATGGGATATAAATAAAGTACATTTACAAGTAATATAAAGGTTATGAAACATTAACAGGGACTAAAAAAAAACGAGAAAAAACAACACAATTATCTTAACTACGGTATAGTTAATATCATTCAATCGTACTTAAGTACTATATAGTTTATTTCATCGCTATTTACCAAATACAAAATCCCAAACGGCTCTTATCTCATACCGTGGTTTATTTTTATAGCTAGGCTCAGGTAGACTGCTCCGTTTATCGGCAAGATAAGAGAGTTTTTTATTTGGCAAATAGCGATGAAATGAGTAGTACTGTATATACGAGTGTATAATCTGTATATACTCGTAGATTATAAATGCCAAGTGAGCAGAAAAATTAGGTTATTCATTTAGTATGTCTGAAGTTTTAAAATATTCCACAACTATACAGCTATCGCTTTAGTTGTCTGATTTATTATAAAGGGTATTTCAATCAAATAATATTTTATGACATTAAGTATGGAATATAATGTCGTTCAAATGTCCGCCGCAGCTTTGCTTGGTGGCACATATTCGGGAGGTCCAATTTTCGATGACTGTCGCAGAAATCTGGCTGAATTTGCTGGATGGCGTTCGTTATGTTGACTTTTGAAGGTATCAATTGTTTGCGGTTTATTCACGTAGACCTGCAATTTAAGATAGCACCAAAGAAGTCTAAAGGCGCTAAGTCGAACGATCTCGATAGCCAGTTCACGTCGCCGCTGCGCGAGATACCCGTGCCCCGAAATCGCTCATGCAGAATGTTCATCGTGGCATGCACTGTGTGGCGCGTAACACCGTCCTGTTGGAACCACATGTCACCAAACAGTGACTTTCTCGGGATACATTTGGTGCTGGTGTATCTTGTGTGAATTGTTATCTTCCCAAATTCGAGAATTTTGCTTGTTCACATATCAAATTCGTCCAAAAGACCTCATCGCTAAAGATAACTTTTTTGGCGAAACTTGGGTCAACGTCCAACTGCTTCGGAGCCCAATCAGCGAACAAACGGTATTGTCTATGGTCGTTTAACTTAAGTTCCTGGGTCAGCTGAATTTTATACGCGTGCAGACTCAAGTCCAGCAAAATTCGCAGTTGAAGTTGAAGTCGCAGAAAGGCTAAGTTCTTGTGAACGACGAGAAATTGACTGCCTCGGGTTTTCCCGTACACTCTCACGCACAGCAACGATTTTTTTTAGCAGACTTTGCGTTTCGATGATGTGCAGGTGTTAGCTGATTATTTATCAAACCGGTTGACTCGAATTTGGCCACCAAACGTCGAATAGTCGACTCGGCAGGACGGTGGTGGCGAGGATAAAAATTACGTAATGCGCCGAACATTTCTCGAATGGAGCACTCATTTTCATGAGTGCTCATAAAATAATATTTTATGAGTTTCACACGTATTTGAACGCTATAACCTTCCAGAATTATTTGCCATACGCTGTTGAATAAGTCACAATAAATTTGACAGCTATTGCTTTAACAATATGGCCGCTATAACCTAAGAGCTATAAGGCCTAATTTCGAGCGTCCACATTGAAAAACTCTATAGTAATAGAAATTGGGAATACATTTATGTTCGGACAATTTCGAGAGGACTTAGCAGTAATATCAAAAGATGTTCATGTGTGTCTTAAAGACCGTGCCGGTGGGTTTCGCGAAGCTCGCTTTGTGATTCTTGAAAGAGGTGTTGGTAGACAGAACCGTCAGTACGAAATAAGTTAATGAAAATTTTAACGTATGAACCCAGACCAGTTATTTACATAACTTAGGGAATAATAGCCTACAGAACCTTTGTAAGTTCTTTCTCAAGAAATTGGACTTTCTTGTAGACCAGGACTGACGATTGCAAAGAAGAAACTAGATGGATATCTTTCATCCATATAAGATTCAATCATAGCAATCCATATTGTCGACTGACCACTCTAGATATCTTATGTATTACCAGCGACGAAGCGTTGTTTCATTATTTTGTTTGAATTTCCACTACATGCTCACAAAAGTGGTCTTTGAATAGCAGACTCTCACAAAATAATAATCAGTACCAATCTTGTTCTATTCCGTATACAGTTAACATTGAATAATATAGAAACAACATGATGCCCGAATTAGTTCAACAACTACATAATGATGTAGTTGTCGAACTTTATTAGGACTATTTTCAAAAGTTGAATGCAAAACTCTCCCACATCAAGTTTGTTTCAGTTTTAATTATCTTCTGATGATTCAAATTTGGTTGGCGAAACGCGCGTCAAATAACGCGTAAACTTTCGATGTTCGTAGAAAACTGGTATCCTGTTTTTGTTGCTACATCAAAAACCTCTTCCCAGGATTAACAAAAGTATTATTTATGCTAAAGCGGACGGTTTCTATTTCATTACCAAAATAATTTTTTATATATCAGTACATATTGCTTACCATTACACCAAGTTTGAGAAAATACATCACTTTTCTTAAACTCATCTCATCGAATTAAAGAGATTACAAGAGATTAAGGTCCTGGTAATCAATAAACCTGTATGGATATAGTAAAATTTACAGAAACGGATATTCGTCATCATTGTCAAAACTCGTGTCTCGTGTGGATGATCAAATCCCTAGTTTTCTTGTTAAAGATTGCCTTAATAGTCACTTCTCATATTGTTTAATCTGATACTCTCTACCAACGGGTTTCCTGAGGTTTGAAAAGTGGCAAGGATCTGCCTATATTAATAAGTCATCAGACAAAAAAATAATTGGCCAATCAGTATTCTGTCAAATATTGCAAAGGTTTTCGAAAAGTCGAATTATATACACCCACAGTTATCTTGGTGTGCAACGCTTCTTATCTCCTAATCAACATGAGTTCATAGCAAGACGCTCCAAAGCTACAAATTTAGCAGAATTCATCCAGATAATCGCAAATCAGATAGATAATAAAGGTCAAATAGATGTGATGTATACTGAGCTTTCGAAGGCCCTTAATAGGGTGAATCTTCTCAAACCTTTACTATCGTAATCTAACAACTACAACCAAGACGTTATTATATACAAATGAATGTCATATTGGTTCTATGTTATCAGTAAAAGTCATAAACATGTTTTCATTTACAACTGTGTGAGCAGATCACACAGGTCTGCGATGAAAAAATTGTAGCATATTTAAATAGTGGTTTTAACAGTATTTCTTGTGCTGATTACGGAAAAAATAGTGAAAAAATTCCATCACCCCTAGATAAGTCACAAATTTCACCTGAAATTTTCTTATTTTCAGAAGTTTTCAGGTTCAGTATGCGTACGATTTTTCAATATTATAGCCTACATAAGTGGTAAATTTAGTCTGAATTATGGAGATTTCATGGTGAAGAGGTTACCAAACAATGTGAGTATGTTATTTGCAAAAAAAATGTTTTTATTCTATTTATTTGAATAAGACAATCCTACGTCTTGAGTTTGTTCTTCATAAGCTCGGCTACTCTGATCATAATTGGACCATTTATGGGGATTTGAAAGTTATTTCCATGTTACTAGGTCAACAAAGTGGTTACACAAAGTTTCCATGTTTCCTCTGTGAATGGGATAGCCGTGACAGGAAACAACACTATGTCAAGCAGACGTGGCCAATCAGAAAGGCTCGTATTCCTGGAGTTAAAAATGTTGAAAGACAAAGTTTAGTGGATCATAAAAAATACTTCCACCACTTCATATTAAATTGGGGTTAATGAAATAGTTTGTGAAAGCATTACCCAAAGAAGGAGAGTGTCTCAAGTATATTTGTGAACAGTTTCCTGGTCTATCCGATGCTAGCTGAAAGAGGGAGTCTTTGTTGGGCCTGACATCAGAAAACTTTTAAAAGATGAAAGCTTTGTCACTAAAATGGAAATGGAAGAAAAAAATTCCTGGAATTCATTTAAACTTGTTGTAACAGGCTTTCTTGGAAACAAAAAAGACCTAAACTACAAAACTTTGCTTGCTGAATTGTTACAAAAGTACAAAATGTTGGGCTGCAACATCAGTGTCAAAGTCCATTTCCTTCACTCACATCTGGACTACTTTCCAGAAAATCTTGGGGCTGTAAGTGAGGAACAAGGAGAACGTTTCCATCCAGATATAAAAGAAATGGAGCGCAGATACCAAGGTTGATGGAATGTCAACATGATGGCAGACTACTTTTGGATGTTAAAAAAGAAAAATTCACAAGAATACAGCCGAAAAAGTACCAAAAGAAGCTTTGATGGAAAAAGAAAACGTTTTTACAAGGACTTATAATAACTTTGCAACACATGTGCATCACTATTATGCTCATTTTAGCTAGGTATCGTTGTTTTTTTTGCTTTTACTTCATGTTGAAATAATAAAAACAAATCCAAAATTTTCCGTTTTTTGTACTTTTTCCAAAAACTTCAACTTTATTTTGTAGGCAAGCCTTACGTGATAGAAAAAAACCAATTAAATCAGCGCAAAAAACTACATAAAGATCAGTTAACTAAATAAATTAAAAAAAAGTTTTTTTGCAGACCTGTGTCATTTATAGATATAGAAACCATAAAGGTCTCGTGATAGAACCTTAGGGTACTTCCGATGTTCCCAGCTCAACAGCTAGTACTCGGTGTGATATTATGTTCTTATGATCAGTGAGATACTTTAAGTTGTCTTTAAAAAATAGAATCAGGTTTCATTTGGATATTTATAGTACACAAGGAAATATTTAATCGAGAAAGTTAATTGAAAATAAAGAAAATGATAAATGACCAAATATGAATCCTCCCATATGAGGTACATACTATCTTATACTACTAATTCCCACAGTACGTGGGTGCAAAAAAGAAGATAATATCTTGAGGCTATCCAGTTACCAGGAACTACCAGAAGCATAGAACTATAAATATATCACTGGAGATACCTGTTTGAAAATTGTTTTAAATGTCATTTCTAATGCAGTTTTCTAAATCAGTAACTTTCAACCTGTCACATAAATCAACAATAAATATATTTTAAGCTCTATTTACTGTTGCCAAACATATTCTCAAAAATCAGAAATATTATTCAGTGTTTGTGTAACTATCATTTAGTCTACCCGGCATTCAAAGCAAAATATAGTTAATTTAGCTCGAAATCCACACATTTAAATCAAGGTATGATTTAGAAGTTAAATAGCCTAGTCACGGAATTTTTAAAAGTCCTGTACAATAGCAGTACTAGAAACCACTTTAATTGCGACACCCTTACTATGCCCTCAAACCAAGAGAGAGTAGATATCAAGAACAAATTACGATTCACCCTGTGTGAATTATTGTTTCACACCAGTAGTTTGTGGAATACGTGGGTAAAGAAAAAATACGTACAAAAATATTATCGCTTGGAGTCTCACGAAACTTTGTCTTTTATAACTAAGCCTTCACAATATTTTTTAAATTACCTTGGTGACAGGTTTTGTAGAAATTATCTAGAAGGTAAACCTATAAGCCTCTAACGGTCACGAAATTTTTAAAGACTTGTAGAATAGTAGCACTAAATACCATTTGAATAGTGGCACTATTCTGCTTTCAGACAGAGGAGAAAGGAGAGGTGTTAAGACAGAGGAAAAAGCTATTCTATCCGCATACTAGAACATAGTAGAATATACTAATATTTGATATAACCAATTCCTAGTGTTTGTGGGAACAGCAAAGAAAAGATACGTCAAGGATCTTACATCTTAGGGTCCCATGGAACTTTCTTTGTTACCTGGGCCTTCTAGATATTTTTGAAACTAATCTCGTAGATACTTTTGCATTCACGAATGAATAAACAGCCTATTGTGGTGGTGAAATTTCGAATGACATACAATAGTCATACTGGATTAGATAGCCCTATTTTAATAGTATGAGATACATATTTGAGAACAGACACCTCATCTTACAACTACGTTCTCTTTCGGGCCATAAATAAAAGCAAATCTATTTTATGAATGTTTTACGGGACCCAGACGAGTAATAATAGTTTCCTGTTAACCGAACCCCAGGTACGGCCACTAAATTACCGGGTTTATTAACATAAGTGTCAACTTCGAACAAAGCAACATCAGTAGCGCCCACCTCGAAAATAAATGAATTTATAAATAAACTCCACTGGCATTGTTAACGAAATCCTGCCGTTTTCTTACAAGCAGGGTCAGTAGGGTTAAGGTGGCGTTACGGAAAAGGCGAACAGAGGAGACCCCGTGATTGGCAAGGTGAAAGGGGAGAGGGGACTGGCCCAGTTTAAAACCGTCCTGTCGTTTATTGCCTCTCCGACAACTTTGGGCCGCAGGTGAATACGGTTTGTGAGGTTAGTGCAGTGATTTTTTGAAAAACGTACGTCGATTTTTTGGTAGTTAACTTTAGTGGCCACTGATCTATCCAAAAAATATATGAAAAAAAAGTGAATGGTAGTTAATTCTTGTGAACTTGTTTACTTAGTAGACTCGATGTCTTGAACCCTACGAACCTAAATAACGCCCTTTTAAATAGATATTAGACCATGTTTTGATTTATGACTATTTTATGTCTTGTCCAATACTAGGCAGAAAGTCATGCGTTATCTTAGCGTGTCGAAAATATTTCAGTTTCAACATCGAAAAAAAATACGGGTTTTTGAATCATATGATTTCAAGATATGAAAGTTGGAATAAAATCTCTAAAATCTTTAAAGGGCCGGAAGAAAAAAATTGTTGTCGGTATATTACACAAAGAAGTTAGCAATTAAAAGATATCATAAATACTGATAACAATGTAATTACATATAAATATAGTAAGTAATAAAAGCAGCCAAACTAAGTAAATTAAATATTCAAATTATCTGCCAATTACTTATCGAAAATAGCCAAGACAAAACTGAAATTCCTGCAAAGTATTATTAAATATTTCCAGTCTAATTAATTTAATTTCGTTATTAATTCCGTATTTTCATTATTCAATGTTATTTGATATATTAAATAATATGAGTCTTGAATTTGAGGTAACGGGACAAAAATTATTTAATAGTCCGTAGACCTAGCCGGCTATTTTAGTAATCCATTTGTTAAGGAATAATAATTTTAACATAATTATGCACTGTTCATGCACAATGTGTGTTATAAGTATAATATTTTGATAAGGAAAAGGAATTAACTCTAAAATTAATAAACTCATTATTACGTGTAAACTTCAGGAAAATGTATCGATCGTCTCATTACTTTCTTTCTCAATGGTACATCATTCCATGATTATTTTAAAAATTTATCATGAGTTGAAAATTATCTTCATATTCTTTCTCGGTTATTTTAAAACGGACTGAATGTTCTGCTGCGACTCGGTCAATTTACCGAACATTTTAACATATGTGCTTTCTCAAATACAACTATCAAGAATAGGAGTTGGCGCTTAAAAAAATGTTGATAACATTAAAATCCGAATAATTGTGACGTCACTAAAAGATTTGACCACATTACAGCATTTTAAAATGAAACTTGACTTGTACTGATATTTTAATATGTAGGTCAAGGTCAAAGTTATCACGCGGTAGTAACATAGGTAACTTTTTCTTAAGATTCAAATAGGTGTGGTAAATAAGATGAAAATAATTATATTAGGGCTAATCTCGAATTTCTAAATAATACATGATAAAATCTACTTAAAATATAAAACATATAAAAGAACAGTGAGACTATAATACGAAAAAAGCAAAAGAGAACTGAGGTATATTTAAACAAATAGAAAAGGAGAAGTTATACCGATAACTACTAAAGTTCACGATTCCTAAGATAGGTAGACTTTCCTAGGAAGAACATGTAGATAAAAATGTATCATTCGATGAGTATTCAGTTCAATGTCCAGCGCAAGTCAAGCACTTGCGCTCGAATTCGAAAAGTAGATGGGTGACCTAGTTATTTCCTTACGATATTATCTGCAATGTGACTTCTGTGTTTGAATTAAACGAAACTATCATTGGATGCTTAGGTTTGAACCTTAATAACTTAATAGCGGTTTTAACACCTCTTAGTATGGGCATATTTCTCTCCATTTCCAAGTGTGTCCTTATCTTCCGCAATCTAAGACTTTAAGGGGCGAAAATGTGAAAAGTTTAATAAGTACCCCAAAAAATAATATTTGGCAAATTCAAGTACACATCAATACCTATTATGATGGTTGATTATTTTATTGTTATAAGAAGGAAACTCATTCTATTGCATTTCGATAAAGAAAATATATTGTGCTAATATATCCTAAAATATATACAAAACAGAATTTTATTTCCTATTTAATAAACAGAAAGAAAAGAAAGCTTATGTGGAAATATTACTATTATTTGAGAAAAATTGGGCGACAACTTCTTTTGGTCATTATTTTTTAAGTACCTCAAATTCTACTGGTCTCCTACCATAATTGACATTATAGCAGAATTCTCTTTCCTCTTTTAGTCCAAATGCTCACCCATTAAGTGTTCTAAATGCTCCAGAACAATTTATTTTTCTTAAAAGCATTTAAAAAAATGGCGAATTATATTTAATTGGGTGGTTTTTATAAGATTCATAACACATAACTTTAAGGACAATTTTGAAAAAAGAGCTATGTGGCAACATACGGTGCTATGTAATTTAAAATGTTTCTGTATAGAGAAAGATTTATTTAAACACTTATGATTTTCATGACCTATTTATATTGATTTGAATATTAGAAGAATTTTACTTATATCATGACTGATCAGCTCTGGTATACCACAAAGGTACCCTATTGGGGCTACTAAACTTTAGTTTACACAATAATGATGTTAACAAATGTCGCCTTATACACCTTTTAAGAGATTGGGTAACTTTTTAGGTATAAAAAATGTCAGATGATGATGATTGGTTTGGCGGTGGCGAGGATGAACCGCCACCAGTACTTAAACCTTTAGGAAAGAAGAATGAAGAAGAACAAGCGCCCGCCGCTGCGGAAGAAGCCCCTCCCGCCGAAGGAGAGGCGCCTCCAGCAGATGGAGCGGCGTTGGAGGGTGAATTTGAAGAAGATTTCCTCGATCCAGATAGATTACTACTTTTCAAACACTGGATAAGGTAACTTCAATTTATGAATTTCTTTATCTCATTTTGTATGTTTGTGATACTTAACTACATTTGGTTGACGGCAGTATAAACGGAAATTCATAAACTCATGAACGATGTAATGCTAAAATAATAATTATTTTAGCATTACATAATAATTTTCATTAACCATTTCCACGTGGATTTTCCAGCATATTATTTCTTAACTACGACTGATATATTCCTTGAAAAAACTCACAAATGAATATATGTATACTATTTATGCGCAATTTTATAGATATGTTCTTCTGAAATACATAATAAAGGGAGGGGGAAGATTTAATTTTATTCATATTTCTATTTGTCATTGCCACCATCAAAGAGAAGCGAGCTGTATAGAAATATATATACTTTAAATTATATTTATATTATGATTTGCTTTAATTTAGGATAACACCTAACACTTAAAATATTGAAGAATTTTGATCAATTATATAGAATTTTATACGTGGCACAAGTATTAGTAAATAAAACGTAAATAATAAACAGTTTTAAAACCTTAAAACGGACTTTTCCGCACGTAGAACAACTCTATCCCGAAATTGAGTGGCCGAGAAAAAATAAACCAACACATAAATGCAGAATACGTGTTTTATGCGACAGTTTTACTTTTTTCAAATAGTTCATCCTCGTACTTTCTCATGACCCATGAACAGGATGGGGTGTGTCATATCCACCTCAAAATCAATAGATGTCGTCTGGTAGACGTCCCTAATCAGAATTAGTCGAAACTCGATCGATACGACACGATTTAATTGAGTTATCGTGCTAATAAACAAATTTCTCAAATAGTCCACCATTGTGCTTTCTCATGATCCATGAACATGGTAAAGTGTGTTCTATCCACCTCAAAATCAATAGGTGTCATCTGGGAGACGTCCCCGATCCGAATCAGTCAAAACCCGATCGATCCGACATGACTTAGTTCAGTTATCGTGTTAACAAAAAAAAATTCTCAAATAGTCCACCGTCATGCTTTCTCATGACCCATGGACAGGGTGGGGTGTGTCCTATCCACCTCAAAATCAATATAGGTGTCATCTAGGAGACGTCCTCGATCAGAATCAGTCAAAACCCGATCGATCCGACACGATTTAGTTGAGTTATCGTGCTAGCAAGAATAAATATCGACGACACACACGCAGAAATGAAATTTTAGAAACGATTTTTTTTGTTTTTAGGCCGAAAAACAAAAAATAAACCCAAAAAAATTTTTTTTTACTTTTTCTTTACACGATTACATTACTTTTCCGCTTATAGTGGAGTGCGGAAAAGTAATAAAAGAGTACTACGGAATCATATTGCTGGCATATCTGTTCAAATCTCATAAAAATAAATGTAGTGGAGACAAATCTAGCAATTCAGTTGGTCATTTCGATAAGCCTCGTTTGTCAATCCGTTGGCCATAACGCGCCAATATTCTAGTAGACGTAGTGGATGATGCAGGTCGAGCAGAATTACTGCTCTTTATTCGTTTATAGACCATTACATACATAGTTAAGTAATTCATAAACCATTTAGATCGCATTGACAGGATTGTGTTAGTTAAGTAGGATTTGCCATATTAACTAACTTTTGTTAAGTACATTCTTCCTTCTAACGCCAGAAACTATTGCCATTCAACTAATGACCTTGACTTTATGTTTGGAAATTTTGAGATAAGGTTCCTTGCCAATTATTTTGATTTTTTCTTTTTAATTCCGTAGGAACCATTCCATATCTATATTTCTTCATAATATTAAAATTAATTGCCTTCGCTAAGAAAGTATGTAAATTATTATTACGTAACTGCATATCATCATCATGAGGTCATCAGTCCTAAGACTGGTTGGACGCTAACATCCAGCTTCTCCTATCTTGTGCTAACCTACGCATTTCGCTAATTGTGCTACAACCTACATCCCTTAGTATTTGCGAGCTGTAGTCTAATCTAGGCCTACCTCTGCCTTTCTTCACTCCTATTTCTGCCTCCATAATATCGCGGACTATTCCCCCATGTCTCAGCAAGTGGCCTACCATTCCATCTCTTCTCTTCTTTATGTTTTTCCACATACTTCTTTTCTCGCCGACTTTCTCTAATACTTCTTCGTTTCTAACCCTATCAGTCCACGGTATTTTCATCAATCTTCGGTAACACCACATCTAAAAAGCTTCTAATTTCTTCCTACTTGTTTCCCCTACCGTCCAGGTTTCATAACCGTATAGTGCCATGCTCCATACATACGTTTTCAAAAATCTCTTCCTTGTTTCTAAGTTTATTACCCCCGAAAATAAAAGTGCTTTCTTTTTGTTAAAAGCTATTCGACCATGCGCTATTCTTTGTTTTATATCTTTATCGCTTCTTCCATCCCAATTTATTTTACTTGCTAAATAAGTGAAGTCTTTAACGTCCTTCATTCATCATTATTAATTTGTACTTTTGTTTTTGCTCTGCTCTCGCGCCCACTTTAACACTTTAGTATTGTTTTTATTCGGCCTAATTCCGTATTCCTCTGTCAACACTGCTTTCATTTCATTCGACGCTGATTCTAATTCCTCCTTACTAGATGCTAATACTGCTAATTTTTAGTTTCTGTCTCTGTACTTTAATCCCGAAATTCACTCTATCTTTTACCACATTAATCGCCTCTTCGATGTACAGATTAAAAATTAATGGTGATAGCGTACATCCTTGTCTTACTCCTTTCCTAATGCCTACTTCCCTTTTTTCTCCTTCTACTTCTATAACAGCAGTTTGCTCTTTGTATAGATTGTGTATTACTCTCCTATCTCTATACTTCATTCCCGCGTTCTTTAGTATCTCGAACATTTTTTCCCATCTTACATTATCAAAAGCTTTTTCTAAATCTACAAATCCTATATAAGCGTTCTTTCCTTTTTCTATTGTTTTCTCTAACATTACTCTTAGTGCCAGAATAGCTTCGCAAGTTCCCCTATTTCGCCTAAACCCGAATTGGTCTTCTCCTAGTATTTCCTCCGCTCTATTTCCCATCCTCTTCTGCACTATTCTGGTTAAGATTTTTGACGCGTGGGAAATTAGGCTAATCATTCTAAAGTTCTCGCATTTGTCGGCTCCTCTCTTTTTCGGTATAGTAACGATAATGTTCCTCTCATAATCCTCTGGCATCTCGCCCGTTTCGTATATGTATTTTACCAGTTCAAACATCCTATTTACTACTTTCTGTCCCGCATATTTCGAAATTTCTGCCTGTATTTTATCTACACCCGGCGCTTTATTGTTCTTTAGCCCTCTTAGTGCTATTTCAAATTCCTCTCTCAATATAGGTTTTCCTACATCTTCTCTGTCGATGGTAGATTCTTCCTCTAATATCTCTCCTAATTCCTGACCTATCCTGTAATTGCATATGCCTGAATAATAATATCATGTCAACTAGAAGAAACGATATTTTATTAAAAATATATCATGTTGCCAACGGCTATTGGCATTTTTTAACGAACTCAACATGATTTATGGCAAATCATGGTAAATAAAATATAATGTAAGAAAACGGTAAAATAATAATGATATTATGCTATCCTAACGCAATACTGCTTTTGGTTTATTCTCTCACGATAACAACACAATCAATGCGTTATAGCATCTCGCTGATCCTATCTCAAGTACATGTATTTTTCATAAATTTGGAGATCTAGATTATTCTTTCACTAATCAATAAAAAAATCTACATGTAAGTAAGATTTATCTTCTATTTGTCTTTTTATCACTGTTTATTCAAATCTAAAACAAGGTGCGAAGGGTTAGTAAAACGATAACATTTAAAAACTTGCATTATAATTAATATTCATACATTAATCAAGTGATTTCAGCTGATAAATTATTTTAAACCACTGCTTGAAAAGAAACCTATTCCATTCGCCTCTTGAGTCGCTATTCGTTATGAGAAGTAACAGTAACTCAGCAGCTCAAATTGGCTCTTCAATTTTATAATAACAGGAGGATTTCATTTTGTTTATCTTCTCAATAATAAAAGGAAAAATATTATCCATTAATTATGGACCACAGTGTAGTTCAAACTTATATATTTCTTATTATCTTATAGTTTGCTTATCTTCGTATTTTTTCGTTGACTGATGTAAATTTATTTAGCCTTGCTAGGTTTTATCTCTGTCTATAAATAAAATACCTATAAATCCAATATTTAAAATAATATTTTTCGATGTTCAGTGACACAATGCATGCACGAAAATGTTGTCGACAATAGTGCAAGGATTGTCGTCAATTAATTGTTCTTGAAACAATTCAATATATAATCAATCAATGTGAACTTAAATTAGGTAACCTAGGGAGTCCTTATTTACCTCTCTTCGTTCTATTTGTTTACCATGGAAGTTTTTATCTAAATTTATTGAAATAACTCTGGAAATATCTAAATTTCACGGTATTCCAATCGTTTTTGACAAAATATATTTTACTGATATATTTTAGTCATTTTGAGAATACAGTGAGCATTCAGGTCAGTTGCCCCACGCAAAACTAATTAATCAGTACTTTGCTTTGCGTCCATAACACGAATGGCCTATTGCTTTCTCCTACAAAGGTATCTACAACAATATCACTATTGTGGGCCGGAGTGATGGACTGGGCCCGGTATTGGGGATGTCATTGTATGCCTGGGTTCGAGTCCCAGCGGGGAGAGCTTAACCCCGAGCTATGGGTGTCTGTCCTCGCCTATATGTGTAACTTCCTCTCCATAGCCTGAGGCTTTTCGAGAAAGAAGTCTATATCTGCATGTTAAAACTTATCTCAGTCACCTTGTATTTAAATTTTCTGCAGATTAGCTTCTAGTGAGAATATAATTATAAAACTGGTTTATATTTATTTATATTCGAGATAATAAATTCCGCTAAATTACATCACAATCAATTTTAAACAACAAAATATTGGGATTTTCAAGATACTGAGCCACAAGGACTTCACTTAGCACTTTTTATCTAAAAATTCCTAATCCACTATAAGTGTGTTATTGTATTATAATTCGTAATCAATCATTTTCGTAAACACCATTTTACCAATTACAATTGTATCTAAAGTGGCCTAAATGGTCTTAATTATAATATTTTTATTCTTATCTGGGTAATGAATTGCCTATGAAAGTATTACTTAATATTCGATGTAAAATATGGGGAGAATTATTCAGTTTTAACGAAAACTTTTAGATACATTTTATCATTGAATTAATTGTGTACCCATGAACAGACCCAATGCCTTAAAAGACTTGTTTGGCTCTTTGTTGGTATTATTTTAAATCTTTTCAAATATGTCTTCTAATCTTTCAAACTGACTGCATGTACTCAATTCTTATGCTTTTGTGTATTAAATTGCATTAGAAATGTTTTACATATTTTTTCGCAAAAAATGTTTCCAACCTGTTAAAACGCTCCTTAGTTAAATATAATTTATGCCGTTTTCAGACTTATTATATTTTTTCTTTTTTTTTTTTTTTGTGGAAGATGGAGATCACAGATATTTTTTTTTTTAATAAATATATTAAATAATCAGTAAATATGCTAAAAATGGGACTCAATATGACATTATAGATTCTTTTCTCAATGTTCGACTTATAAGTTGCTGTCATAGATCACATCAATTTAGATGAATACCCCACGGATTTGATTCGGAATTTGTCCTGGATCGGCGTACCGTGTACAATCCTGATGATAACTAATAAGTCCAAACAACTGTCTGTCGTTCAGTTTTCATCCGGGACAGGTGTCGAATCCCACCCGTGGCGGGTTTACTTTTTCTGAGACCTGTCTGATCCTGCAGAAACACGAGAAAGGGATCGAGGATCGCTGTTAGGTGTAATTGAGTGCCTCGCGGGGCTTTAGCCCGAGGAGTAGTTGTTACCTATAGCTATTACGTAATAGCCTTGCTATTTGGGAACTACTTTGATAACCGTTCGGTTTCCATCCGGGACAGATATCGAATCCTATCCGTGGCGGGATTTATTTTTCTGAAACCTACCAAAAAAGTCTTTTAATTTTTCGAACGCACTGTATGTACCCTATTCTTATACTTTTGTGTATTAAATTGCATTCGAAATATTTTACATATTTTTTCGCAAAAAATGTATGTAACCTGTCAAGACACTCCTTACTTAAATATAATTTTTGCCTTTTTCATATTTAATATATTTCTTCTTTTTTTTATTTTAGAAATTTTTCTTTTAATAAAGACATATTAAATAATCAGTAAATATGGCAAAAATAGGACTAAATATGGCGTTATAGATTTGAGAAAAATATAAGAAATAATTAAAAACTGCCAACAAAAATCTTTTGATTTTTCGGACGCACTGTATGTACCCAATTCTTATGCTTTTTTGTATTAAATTGTATTGGAAATATTCTACATATTTTTTCGCAAAAAATTTATCCAACCTGTCAAGACGTTTCTTACTTAAATATAATTCTTACCGTTTTCAGATTCATTATATATTTTTTTTTCTTTTTTTTTTTGTGGAAGCTAT
Source organism: Rosalia funebris (assembly GCA_037954035.1). Lineage (NCBI taxonomy): Eukaryota > Metazoa > Arthropoda > Insecta > Coleoptera > Cerambycidae > Rosalia > Rosalia funebris. Next base: position 43,915,932 of record JAZFAV010000015.1, read on the forward strand.
AGATCATAGAAAATTTTCTTTTAATAAAAACTTAAATAATCAGTAAATATGCCAAAAATAGGACTAAATATAAGATTATTCTTAATCTCATATTAAAGCTATAATTAATTATAATTATAGCGTTTAGAAAAAGATTAAACTAGAGACAGATAATTAAAAACTGAAGAAAATATATAAATAAGCTTCTATTTATTTATTCATATTTCGAATAAAAAATAACTTTTAACAATTTTAATGTTCTTTATATTTTAAGGTTATGCAATTATGTAAGTATGTAATAACTATTAAAGTTCTTACATACTGTAATATTTTTTCAAATTATCTTTTATTCGAACGTGTCAACAGATTCTATATATAAAATTGTTGACAGTTTCAGTTATTTCCAGTCTTTTTCTAAAAACCATGACGTCTTGAGTTTTCAGAAAAAAAACTTACAAAAAACTATAATACATTGTAATAAATTACCGTAAAACTGTTTTTGAAATAATATAAATATCGTTATATAACAATTATTGTACCTATTAGGCTATCAAATTGAGTTCGATTGTAGCTGGAAATCCTAAAAACCGTAATAAAAATTAGGCAACTTATTTTACATAACCCCAAGTAGTTAAGTTGACTTGTGGAAACATATACAGAGTTAGATGGAAGTAAGTTATTTTGATTTCTTAAAATATGACTAAAAAATATTTTACCCAAACGTTTGAAGGGAACAAGGGGTACACTTGAAACTTTGTTCCAATGTATAGGGCGTTGCCAAATTATTCTTATTTTAATTTAAATCTCAAACATCGAATACTATCAGTTGCTTTGTTTATTACATATATTGTTTACGTACAAATAAAAAAAACATTCATCAAATCGCAAATTACTGCACTCATTCCATAATTAAATCATCTCTCTTAAAATTTAAAATATAAAAACGAAATTTAAAGATTTTAAACAATAAAACTTTTAACTTTAAGATAAAATTAAGATAACGCAAATTCCTTAATTTTATTGTTGTAATAAAATTTTAGTAGGTACCTATTTATAGTTATCAATGCTGATAACTTTCCTTTAGCATTATTATTAAAATGGCTTAGTTAACTGAAACTGAAAGAATTGGCGTATGTCGATAATGTTCACACGAAGTTTGTCATTTATTAAATACTGTTAATATACAGAGAAATTTTATTGTTCCACTATTCAAGGTTGTTTGTTTCAAAACCAGGACAAATCACCCAAATCGGCGATAAGTAACCCTAAATGCACCGTGTGTAACTACAATTAATCTAAGCTCAATCTTTATCAAGGTTTCAATCAAGGTTTATCTAAAGACTCAGGTCTATAAGAGAAAAATACAAACTTGCAAGTACTAAATTACTGGCTACTGGTAGAGGGAGCTGGCTACTAGTACAGGATACTAGTAGAGGGTGCCAGAATTAAATTTATAGTGCCCAAATGGATTTAAAACGCTCTATGTATTTTTGCAAATGAATTCGGTCTATCGACGTGATATTGTAGAAGGACATAATTTTGATCAATGATTTAATTTAGGTTCACCGACGTATTTATAATTTATTATTTCAAAAGACTTTTCTATAAAAAAGTTATTATTATATCTAAATATACTAGGCACAAAAATTAAGCGACATAAAAAAAATCGAATGTTTAGGCGAATTTGAAAGGGCTGTAACTTGGAGAAAAAAAGTCGGACGATAATTAAAAAAAAAATTTAAACTCAAATTTTTAGTTTTCAAATCTTCAGTTCAAATTTTTCTATCATCGGCAGTTTTTGAGTGTTCATAAAAAACATCGGAATTTTTTTGCAAATTCTTGCTTGCCATGAAAAATTCATCATTAAATTGATTTTAAACAAAAACGATAAATTCAATAATTCAAAAAAAATGGCAGCCCTTTGAAATTTTCAGGGTTTCTTTGGGAGACTTTGAGATTGAAAATGAACGATCAACATCCTTAGTCTATTCATTATTTGCAAAGTTATGCCAACTTACGCGAATATCTTTTTCAATCAACATTCTCGCATCGAAAGTTTTTTTTATCAAAAACCAATAACTGCGACTTGTAAAGAATACTTTTTAATTTTTAAGGCTTTACTTGAATTTTCTGTACGATTATTATTTGTCGAGTAATTAATTACCAAATTCAAAACCGACTTTTTCCTGTTGAATGACGATAACTAAGCGAAAAATCATCGTACAAGGCTTTTAGTCGGCTCAAATTAAAGAAGATAAAATTATTGAAAAAAGGATAATGAAATGATGAAATCACTGAAAAAAAAATATTGAAGAGACTTTCGATAATTGGCAAAGAATTGCCTTTGAAAAGGCAAACAAAAATTTGGAAAAAATATTTTTGATCATTTTCTTATAATTACTCAAAATCTACTGGTAAAAAAAATTAACACAATATTTGAAAACTAGAAATTTGAAGCTTCAATTATCTTTTCCTAAAATTGTTCTGCGACTATTTTAGTTCAAATTACAGCCCTTTGAAAATCCCCTAAAAATTTTGGATTTTTCTTACATCCCTTAATTTTTGTGCCTATTGTATAGCGATTATAATAGATCGAAATTTGATCTATATTTCGTTCTAAATTTTTTTAACTAAACAAATTAAATGCTATGCTTTACAAAAAGTTACCTGACAATACCGTAATTAAATCTTAAAATTAAAGATCAGTAACTTACAAGTCGGGAATCGAGAAAGGAACCACCAAACCGCAAAGCGGTTATCAAGTGGTTCCCGAATAGCAAGGCTACTACATAATCGCTGTAAGAAACAACTACTCCTCGAGCTAAAGCCCCGCCAGGCATTGAATTATACCTAACAGCGATCCTCGAACCCTTTCTCGTGTTTCTGCACGATCAGAGCTTTTTTTAAAGGGACTCCCGCCACGGGTAGGAATCGAAATTTGTCCCGGATGGAATCGGAATGATAGAGAGCTGTTTCGAACTTATTAGTGCTCATCAGTGCCGTACATGGTACGCCGATCCAGGTATAAGTCAACGCTTGGCGGGGCTTTAGCTCGAGGAGTAGTTGTTTCCTATAGTGATTGTTTCCTACACTTGATAACCGCTTTGCGGTTTGGTGGTTCCTTTCTCGACTCCCGACTTGTAAGTTACAGATATAGATCTTATCGATTTAGATGAAAACCCCACGGATTTGTTTCGGCATTTTGTCCTGGATCGGCGTACCGTGTACGGAACTAATGAGAACTAATAAGTTCGAAACATCTGTCTGTCGTTTGGATTCCATCCCGATAAATATCGAATCCTATCCGTGACGGAGTCCCTCTTAAAAAAAAATTAAAGGGCAGTTAAAAAATAAGTGTAGTGCATTACACTTATTCAAAATACCCTGTATATTATATCAATATTATATAAAGCGCTTCTGTTAAGTCTGTAAATCTCTTGCATGAAATATTATTTTGGAAAAGTAAAATGAAGCAGGGGTGCGATACTTCTGACTAACCCTGTATATATACATAGAACATCACCTTGGTGGTACGATATTGATATTTTATCCAGCGGTGAATGTAGATTTCCTTGGCTTAGAAATAAATACATTAAAGATTAAATTCTTTACTTGAATTATAAATATAGCTCGAGTATAAAAGTTATCTCAAATAATACTTTATTAATCCATAATTCTCCGTTTTAATTATTCTTTCCCACGCCATTTTGAAGGTACTGACTATACGCTTGTTTTCAATACCGCTGGTTAAGGCATTAGTTAAGTATTAAAGGAAAATGTGGAATGCTATGTTTTTCAGAAATTTCACAACTTCTCTACTACGAAAAAGATTACATATTTGTAAAAGACGGATCAAACTGCTGTGGCTACGCCTTGTATAAATAACCAACCCTATTTTAATACACGGATTGCAGTGTAGCACACCTGATTAAGACTTTTACCTCTGATCCAATTATACAGTACTTAACAGCTCATTGCTATCTATTCTTTAAATATAAACACCAGTCCACTGAAACGCAAAGTGTCTTACGAAACCATTAACGCTCTATAATTAGTGGGCTGTGCAGCATCTATTGTTTTTCTAAAAATAAAAGTCGTAAGACCTAAGAATGTATTACGCAAACGTCTATTCTTAATTACTTTTTTGTTTACCGTCCGGACGAAATTTATTTTTTAACGGGGGTTTTAGAGGCTTGGCCATACCAAAAATGAGACCGTTGTTAAAACAAACAGGTCTATTAAAAAAACTATAAATTTTTGTATTCGGTTATGTGATTATTTTAGTTTTTAACGATACGTAAGTTTGGTTAAAATTGTATTGATAATTATATTGTTTTCGGGTATAAACGTACATGTGGTGTATAATTTTTATATTAAATCATTTTTGTTATTTATTGTTTATTTAAGAATGATATGGCTTAACTAATTTCTTCCAAGAAAATTTATCAGATAGATCAGATTTAGGACACCTGTTAGAATAATCAACTGATACCATAGATCTTGCTAGTGTTATGTTCGCTTGATAAATCTAGAGGGCGCTGGGATAAATATGTTAATAGAATTTTAAGCAGAGGTGTACATTTCTATAGGGATACATAATATAAATGAAAATAAAAAATGATTTTGAATACAAAAACTAAGATTAATGAACCTGACACCACATTAAAGTCTACTACGTACTAATTAATTAATTAATTATTTAATTATTAATTTAATTAATTAATTAATTATTATTATGCAGACACTCTGGGAGATGGTTAAAACACTGATCATTAAACTCATCTCTGATCAGTTTAAGTCATCTCTCGATGATGCTAACTTAGTTGGCGAAACGCACATCGAGAAACTTGTACAGTGTTCGTGGAAAACTGGTTTCCTGTTCTTGTTGTTACATCGAGGGTTTCATCCCCGTTCCAGATGTAATATTCGATGAGACAGACATTCGTCCAAAAGTTCACTTTAATAAAATTTAACATTATGTTTCTAAATTACTGTAACATTGAAAAGTATTCTCAAAAAATAGGTCTGCAGTTTAGAATATTCAGAACGCTGCTCTTAAGATCTTCGTTGGTCCTTAACAACTATTAATATATCAAGCCCTTTTATATTCAGTAAATACTACATATTTCTCTTAGATCTGCTAAATTATTTAATCAACAATAAAAAGGTAGTGGTATATCTCGCTGTCAACTATAAACAATAATATATGATTTTTCCTATTAAAATTGGTAATTTTTCAAATTATTGGTAATTTCTTTTTATTAACATATGATATTTATTTTCAATAATTTATATAACAGATATTTTATTAGAAGGTTGTTGTTGTTTAGGTCACATGCTCTATATTATTTAATCAGCAATATGAGCATGTGTATAACAATAACATATAAATGTATAACATATAAAACTAATAAATTGCAAAAAAAAGAAAAACACTTTAAAGCAGTTTCCACGCTTTAAAGTGTTCTTTAACTGTCTAATAAAGCAGTCATAAAAAATTATAATAAGATGTTTAGAAATAATAGCAGCATTGAAAACCAATACCTAAAATATATTAATGTGAAACCGCTGAAATCCACACATTCTATTTATATGCCTACTGGATAACGTGAGTACCTGCCTACCCAATTCATTTGTTGTCAATAGCGTCCAGCTGGTTTGCGAGGGAATTGTTGACAGTTATTTACGTCGTCCGTAAATCTTAATTTAAAACAGAAAAGTAGCATCAACATCACGCACAGTGGTGGAGATAAAAATATGTAGTTTGTGCGTAAAACTATAGTAAACCTAAGTTATGTTCAATTCAAAAATGTGTCTGTTGGTATGTGCAACTGTTCTTGAATTTGAGTACTAGGAGAAGATACACATTTAAAAAAGCCGACTATTCCTGGAACACTTCTATTTTAATTGAATTATTAACATTTTAATTAAATTGGAAACTTCACAATAAATGTAGACGCTAGAAAATGGCCACTGTAGGATCTGTAAATATACTTCACTATTTGAGTCTTTTTTTTTTGACGATATCTGTTTTATAGCATGTACTATCAAATGATGTCCTCACTTTACCAACACAGTCAGACAAGATTCTAATCTCTCGTAAAAGTTTTGGCTCACATTAGCCATTATCAGAAGGTTAATGCTTTGCGATATATCAAGAATATTTTGTCGTAATTCGTAGTTAATACCCCTGACCCCAAGAGATCCAAGCATTTTTGTTCATTTAAAGTTCCATCACTTCAAATCGCCCTATGAACCGATCACGTTGTGAAGGCTCTTTCAATAAGGACGCTCGATTTTTAAAACCAAATAAAACAAGTTGTGTGTTACATATCCACTCATGTTTTTTATTTAAAAAAATATTTTATGGCATTAAGTATAGAATATAGTGTCATTAAAATGTCACATACTGATCGGAAGAGAGGAGAAAGCGGATAGATGGAAGCAGTACTTAGGAAATTTATACGAGGGTCAGGAATTAGGAGAGATATTAGAGGAAGAATCTAGCATCGATAGAGAAGATGCAGGAAAACCTATATTGAGAGAGGAATTTGAAATAGCACTAAGGGGGCTAAAGAATAATAGAGCGCCGGGTGTAGATAAAATACAGGCGGAAATTTTGAAATGTGCGGGACAGAAAGTAGTAAATAGGATGTTTGAACTGGTAAAATACATATATGAAACGGGCGAGATGCCGGAGGATTATAAGAGGAACATTATCGTTACTATACCGAAAAAGAGAGGAGCCGACAAATGCGAGAACTTTAGAACGATTAGCCTAACTTCCCATGCGTCAAAAATCTTAACTAGAATAGTGCAGAAGAGGATGGAAAATAGAGCGGAGGAAATACTAGGAGAAGACCAATTCGGGTTTAGGCGAAATAGGGGAACTCGCGAAGCTATTCTGGCGCTAAGAGTAATGTTAGAGAAAACAATAGAAAAAGGAAAGAACGCTTATATAGGATTTGTAGATTTAGAAAAAGCTTTTGATAACGTAAGATGGGAAAAAATGTTCGAGATACTAAAGAGCGCGGGAATGAAGTATAGAGATAGGAGAGTAGTACACAATCTATACAAAGAGCAAACTGCTGTTATAGAAGTAGAAGGGGAAAAAAGGAAAGTAGGTATTAGGAAAGGAGTAAGACAAGGATGTACGCTATCACCACTAATTTTTAATCTGTACATCGAAGAGGCGATTAATGTGGTAAAAGATAGAGTGAATTTCGGGATTAAAGTACAGGGACAGAAACTAAAAATGCTGAGATTCGCGGATGATATAGCAGTATTAGCATCTAGTAAGGAGGAATTAGAATCAGCATTGAACGAAATGGAGGCAGTGTTGACAGAGGAATACGGAATGAGGGTGAATAAAAACAAAACTAAAGTGTTAGTGTGCAGAGGGCGCGAGAGCAGAGCAAAAACGAAAGTACAAATTAATAATGAAAGATTGGAGGAAGTTAAAGACTTCACTTATTTAGGAAGTAAAATAAATTGGGATGGAAGAAGCGATAAAGACATAAAACAAAGAATAGCGCAGGGTTGAGTAGCTTTTAACAAAAAGAAAGCACTTTCATGCTCGGGGGTAATAAATTTAGAAACAAGGAAGAGATTTTTGAAAACGTATGTATGGAGCACGGCACTATACGGCTGCGAAACCTGGACGGTAGGGGAAGCAAGTAGGAAGAAATTAGAAGCTTTTGAGATGTGGTGTTATCGAAGAATGATGAAAATACCATGGACTGATAGGGTTAGAAACGAAGAAGTATTGGAGAAAGTCGGCGAGAAAAGAAGTATGTGGAAAAACTTAAAGAGGAGAAGAGATGGAATGGTAGGCCACTTTCTGAGACATGGGGGAATAGTCCGCGATATTTTAGAGGCAGAAATAGGAGTGAAGAAAGGCAGAGGTAGGCCTAGATTAGACTACTGCTCGCAAATAGTAAGGGATGTGGGTTGTAGCACAATTAGCGAAATGCGTAGGTTGGCACAAGAAGGTTAGCGTCCAACCAGTCTTAGGACTGATGACCTAATGATGATGACGGCATGGCCTGTTGGCATCTATTCTAAATGTCCAATTTACGATGACTTTGTCGCATAAATCTGACTGAATTTGCTGGATGGCGTTCGTTATGTTGACTTTGAGGGCATCAATTGTTTGCGGCTTATGCACAAACCTGCGAAGAAGTATGGACCGATGATTCCGCTAGACCAAAATCCGCACCAGACAGTGACTACCGTCCAAAATTCAACAATTTTGCTTGTTCACATATTCATTTATCCAAAAATAGGCTTCGTCACTAAAAATATTTTTTTTTTGCAAAATTTGGGTCAACTGCTCGAAAATCCAATCAGCGAATACACGGCGTTGTTTACGGTCGCTTGCCTTAAATTCCTGGGCCATTTTATATAGGTGCAGATCCAAATCCCGACGCAAAATTCACCAAGTCGCAAAAAAACCAAGTTCTTGTGAACAACGAGAAATTGACTGCGTCGTGTCCGAGTAAGTTTACCCTCTTCAAATATTTCATGAGTTTGATCCGAATTGTAGGACTGTTATTTATATATTTATTAACTCGGGGCCCGCCTGCTTTGCCATCATCTAACTCTTCTGCTACATTTTAAGCAGACCAAGATGATTCCCGTTACTAAAGGTATTTACAAGCCGTTATTAAAACAATATACGAATAAATTTAAAATAGGATTATGCTTCAATTAATTTAACCTATGAACACTTCAGTTGCGTCAATCTCTGATGCTTGATAAAGAGATTAGTGGGTGTTGGGCCGAGCGGTGCAAACTGCTCCATACCTGACTCATCACTGTAGACTTAGACCGCCTCGCCAGGTGCATCTCTATTTTCCCTCTCCCCTTCACTCGGCGGGAGCGTGACAAAGAGTGAAATGTCCGGACTTACCTCCTCTGGTGCTGGCTCGTGAATCCCACCGGTTAAAACCTCTTGAGACGCTCTTCTTGACTTATAAAACTTCAGTCAATACTGAATACAGTAGACTGTGACGTTTGCAGTTTGGAGGCGTTATATCGAGAGAAGAAGCCCCTCCCAGTTTGAAGGCAGTCACTTGGGCGTGGCTTCATCTGGATATATAGAAACCCCGCCTTTCGCTAGGCGGGATGATCTGCTCAGAAATGTGTGCAGAATTTGAATTTGCAACAAGTTTTGCATCTTAGCGTTTTGATTATGATTTATTGACTTCTCCATTATTAAATTAAGCAAATATTTATCATCTTACTTTCTATTTTATTCGTAATATTTATTTATCCACTTTTATTAATATAAAATGATTTTTTTAATAATTACAGATCAGAAAATATGAAGCCGATTGAGTACATGGTTAGTTTCCGCTTAAGTCTATTTAGTTCCACTGGAACTGATCTTTCTTAAATAGTTAAAGATAAAAGCACCTACATGTAAGGTGCTTACATACTTCATAAAAAATTACATACTTCATAAGAAAATTAAAATCGCATTTAGTATCAAGGAATATTAAAGTATTAAACACGATTATTATAATAAAATGAAAGTTATAATACTACTAATTAACATTCCTTAAATGAACCTTCTTGAACTTGAACTTCAAGAACTATCATTGATATTGCTATAGTTTTTTTGAATATTTTGGACTAATAAATTTTTCATGCTGCGCTCCTGGTGAATTTTCTCTGAATCATTCACACCTTGTAGTCTATTTTTCTCCTATTTTAAGAATGACAAAGTGCTCTACCGTTGTTTTTCATAACACTTCGTCCTAAAACCGGTGAATTATGTTGTGCCACACCGAACTAATTATTGCTACCTTGTAATTTGTGTGTAAAATATTTCTCATAATAATATATACATTAGGTTCAATAAATAGTTACACCGTGTAAACATCAAGGAAAGACAAATTAACATCTAAACAAAGGTATCCCACGATCAGTGGTAACAGATCCGCGTCCACTTGAAAAGTTATAATAGTGCGTCATTGATGTAAGTTATTTCGTTATTCTTTGTAAAAAGAAACGTATATTTTCTTATACCACTAATATTACCCCAAGGACAGGTCAATATTTTAGGCATATAAGTTGCATAAAGTTGCATCAAACAGAAGCAAAGAAAATTCATATATTTTTAAAAACAAAAATTGCGCTAATTATTTATAAACTTTTAAAATCTAAAGAAATATGTATTAAATAATCAATCGGTTCTTAGTAAATTACGAAAATTAATGCTCAATGATTATTTTTATTTACTAATGTTTCCTTATATTCACCTATTATTATGTCAATATGCGCATACGTGACACAAAAATATATATCATCCCGGCATTTATCTAGTCTGTGAATTAAATCGTTGCTAAAATCTATCAATTTGTGCCTTTTCTTCTAACGTATTCTTCGATTTCTTCTGTTCAAATTACTGCAGTGAGCTAAACTTCAGGTAATATTAATTATAGTAGGCTGTAACGTTTGCTTTTTCTAGGCGGGATTTCCCCGCCTAGTTCCCGCCCAGATAGGTTGGTGAATATTTTGCTGAGTAGGATGATCTGCGCGGTTATATGCGCAGATATCGAATTTGCCACAAATTTTGCATTTTAGTGTTTAGTTAAATATTTGTGGCCTCACTTATTTCATTCGGAATATTTATTTCTCCATTTTTATTAATATAAAATGTATATAATTTTATAAATTATGGATCAGAAAATATGACGTCGCTTGATTACTATATATTATGGATATGATTGATATACGGATAGGTTATGGGTATTATTATTTCCTGTATATACAGGAACCACCGGAAAGGTTGCATAAAACAGAAAAAAAAATCATACACATCTTTACATATTGTTTGCACCGATGATTTATGCACTCTTATAAACTAAATATGTGTACTTTAAATTAATATACGCATACATGACAGTCTGATGTACGTCATCGTGGCCTTTATCTAGTCTGTGAATTAACGTTATCGCTCTAAAAATGTTAACGATGAAAACTGTTTTCAATAATAGGTACCTATGTATCTTGGCATATTTAGAACGCCTCTCCTAAGTACATTACACTAAAATGTAGTAAATAGTACGATTTATTAGACAATAGTATATTTTCTTGTAAGCAGAACAATTATGAATTTATTTAAAGGAAAAAACTTGTTAATAATTGTTATAATTACAAGTTATTAGCAATCTACCAAACAGAAATAACTGCAAGTAAAAATTTTTAATCTGGTCATCAAAATCAAGGAATATATGGCACATTGTAAAATTATCAAATTGCAAAAATATATTTTGTTTCTGGTAAAAAAAATATTAAAACAAAAATTACTTTTGTAAAAAAATCATAATTTTTAAAAATAACGAATCTGTGTTATTAACAAAAGTAGAATAAGTGAAATTTGCTGGCCTATTCATATGTACTGCTCATCAAGAATAGGAAAAAGGGTGAGATTCTCTCGGTATACGTAGAAGAAAGAGTTAGGCAGTATTTGGAGGGAAAAGGATGCACTTTACGCGTAGACAGATCGACCTCTGTGTACACACATATTCATCGATATTCGCTCTGCAAAGGTCTCAGTGCGACTGGGCAAAAATAGGCCATTTACTGCGCACCTCGTGTGCAGTCCGATATCGCAGTTTTGAGACTTGTTCCTATCCTGATGAACCGTATCTTATTTTTTAAATCGTCATAAAAGAAAATAATCAAGACGCGTCAAACCTGGCAATACATCAGGCCGACTAACTGACATCACTAAGGTGAAGTGAAATCATTAAAATAATGCTATATCACATACTAAAATTTGAAAACTGTATTTTCAAACGAAGGTAAACATCAGTAGAGAAAAGTATGTACGTGATATGATTCCCTCATAGATGTAACAAATCTTATTTCTAATACGAAGAATATTCATATATTTCAAAACAGAACTCGAGCCAGGCAACTATTGATCTCCCAGCCCTAATGTTTTGCTTGTATGGCTGTATATTATTGTGTAGCCTTCTATGTAGCTTACGTCAGTACTTGTGCATTCTATAATAAATGCTAAATTAGTGAAAACATCATTATTTACTATATCTTATTATGTGTAATAAAAAAAATAAACCAATATATTTTTAATAAAGCCCTCTAGTTACTCTGACGTTGATTTTGTACACCGAAACGTAGGAAACATTAAATAGTATCTTATTATTTGGACATTATTGTATTAAAACTAGTCCATCTCTGGCGAACTATATAAACAAAATATGTTAAAAAGGTACCATGTTAATGAGTGTCCATCATCCACATAAAAATCATTAAATTACACTAAGTAATAGGTATAAAAGTAATTCAAGGAAAACCGATTTTCAGCGATGTCCTTTAGGGGGCCATATCTCCGTAGGGAGGGGCTGAAGGAAACAAATTATAGGAACTTATCGCGTTATTTTGGACACGCTGTATACCTTCGAATGATTAAATGGTTATTCTGTAAATTGGCTGGCAGAATAGAATTTGAATAAAAAAGTTACGAGTACTTCCGGTATAACCGGATATGAAAATAAAGCTTTTTGAATCAGTAATAACATCTGTTATTAATACCAAAGTTTCAGCATTCTATGTACACTGCAACATGTAAACTAACGACGGCCAAGTTGTGTGAGTGACGCCTGTCACTTACATGCATTTTCAGCAAGCCGAATCTGCTTACATCTGATTGCATTTGTCTAATGTGTTACATTATGTGTTTTGTGTTCATTTATGTCCACATTTATGAGGTAGGATTTAGAATTGATGGAAAAGAATCCAAGGTAAGTATACTTTTTAAGTAATTTACTCTTTTAACTAAATTTGCTTTTGAAGATTTTAACTAGATTAACTACTTATTATGCTGCTTATTATCTTGCTTATATGATCTATTGCGTTGATTTATTCCCTAAATCCTACTTCAATTTGTTTTAGTATCATGTGTATGTTTTTTTGTTGTCACCAATATCATCCCTAGGTTAGGTTAGGTTAGGTTAAGTTATGCGTTATATTATGATAATATTATGTCGAAGGCGAGCAAGTAAGAATCTGCTTTGGGGCAGATTTACTGGGCTTTGGTCGCATTTTCACACACTTTATTACACTTAATAATTAACTAAACAATAACGATGAAAAAATATAAAAGTCACGAAACAAAACAAACGAAACCAATAGTCAATAAATATTAAAACTAAAATGTCAGATCATTAAAACGATAATTAAATTGCACGAAAGGAGCTAAGCAGTCCGCCACCAATAGTCCCGTGATATCCTCGTCTCGCTATCTCGAGTCTTTTTCTAAATCAATCCATACACGGGACCCTCAACCCGGTTTTGTTCTGCCCGCGGGAGAAATAGGTTCCCACCGCTAGCTCCAGTCACACATTCGACATGACCATTTATGGTAATGTTTACGTTATCTCGTAACCGTATTTATGCCTGCATTCCATGCATTCCTATCTCGATAACCGGGGTGGCATGGGCCTCTACAGAGGGTTGTCGCCGACATATATATAACAAAATTGATTGTTTTATGGAGAACAAAATTAACATTGGATCGTGCCATCCAAAGTCTATTTTAAGTAATATTTATTTTCACCGAGATATAAAAAATTATGTTGGTCAAACGTCGTCATGGATTTGAAAATAATTATCGTGCATTTACGTCAACCATTTTTTTAATACCAAACTCAGCAGTAGCTTAGTACCTAAGGTGTCATAAATGTTAAGTTGGTTCGTACGTAAGCTATTAATGTCATTCGTCAATTTAAGGGCGAGAAACCCTTAGAAATGTATGTTTCAGGAAATCCGTTGAGTTTCACAATGCAACTCTTCGCCACACGTTAAGTGTCCTTGTTTCTCCTTACTTAAAGACTATGATCTTTAGAATTTCTGTAGATAATTCAGATCGGATTTTATAAGGTGGAGAATAGACAGATCACATGAACTCAGGCCATCATATCGAGTCCATTGTGCTACCTCTATAAAGGCTGCTAACTTGTTGACAAGCACCGACTTCACCATCTCACTACATGGATGCATCGAAGAAGTGCACTCGATTTAATTGATGGAGATCCACCGTTTTCAGCCAATATTTCCCCAAAATATCTCTTAATTTTTTTGAGAGCACATGGCAGCTTTTTAGAATATGTTCCCCAGTCTCGTCCTCCAAATTGCACCGTCTACACATAGGGGTAACAGTACAGTCCATAACAGGGAGACGTTTTTTTAGCCTGCAACGTCAACAATTCTATTAGGTTTCGTAGATCTTTTCGAGGCAGTATAAAACAATATTTTACTTATTTGCTGCAAGGTGTAGCTAACAGTATTTTTTCTTGTCTACAACTGCTAGTTTTGACCTATCTGTCTTTATGGCACTTCAGCTTATCTTTTGTGACGAAATTTCGAGAGACTTTCGAGCGAAATGTTATTGCTAGTTCCGGCCCCAAAAAGGCCCTAAAACATCGATGATCTAAGGTATCTGCCTCATCGTTTCCACGGGTTCTCTACATATCTCTTTATTCAGCATAAAATGACATTGTCTGTTTGCCCCGCTTTATTCAACGGTTCTTTTACATTGCAGAGTCTGCCCAGAGTTATGACCATTAAGTGACCTTATTGTCAGTGAATATGTCGATGATTTTTCTACTGATCCCTTGAGTAATTATTGGGATACTGTAGAATACACCCAGTGACTCGCTGATTCGGGTGGTTTAGATCTTCAGAGAAAATGTCATGTCAGGCCTTCCTAACAGTCTTTGGAAGGTCCTGAATTCCTGTATGTAATCTACAAAACCTGAAACAAATAATTGTCGAAGAAAGCGCACCATAACGCAATAAATATGTTTTTGGTAGCATAAGGATATGCGTAAACTTGCGAATTGAACCAGGCAGGGGATATTTCTCACAATTACTTTAATTTAGTTTTATTTTATTAGTAAAGAAGTAAAGACTCGTGGTCATTCACGTAACTTAAAAATAGTGATATAGTGTGTAACGGACATTTTCAATTTCATATCCATCATTGACCAAGATAATTTTTGATATCTTGGTATACTAATTATAATTCCATAATTCAATTAATTGAACGACATAATTTTATATATCTATTCATAAACGCCAGTATAGTCTGCATAAAAGGGGTCGTCGTATATTTGACTGGTGCTTTTAAAAACATTTTTAGCAAATTATCTTACAATGAAAATGATTTCAAATCAACATAGTTTATTTTATCATTGGTAATGTGAGAACTGTTACTCATCTCTCACTTTGACATCTGTGGAATGTTTCGGTAAGATGAAGTAATGCCAACTAACAAATCGGGCGAAGGTGTTACACAAGTAGAACACAAAACTCTTACAGTCGGTCAAGTTACTACTACTTGAGTCATAGCAAGATTTTATACTTGTGTTGACTTTTCAAAGTCTGTACATACATATTCCTTAAAAATTAAACCTCATTCTATTTTGGAGGCACATCGAAACGTTTGGTTACTAATAGCAATGTATAATTTGGAATTTAATAACTTATTAATATATCTACGACAAGAATTTATTTATCAAAATCTTGTGTTTAATTTCCAAGAGCATTTTTTATAAAACCATTTCAAGTTTGCAACAAAAAATCACTTATTTTTGTTAGAATTATTCCCGTGAATAGAGACCTCTAAAGACTCTAAGACAGGAATAATATCTAACATAGAAAACATTCCCTACTATAATGTAAAACTATTCACGAAAATTTCTTCGCTGAAAATAATAGGTGATGGATCAATACAGTTATACTAATTAAAATTAAATCACCTTATCTTGCCGTACTTCAACAAGAAAATGGTCATATTTTAGATAGTGTAGATATCAATACACTTAGGGACTATTTTTGACACTGCTATACTCAGAAATATCTCCTAGATTACTTCATTTTCAATTTACTACAATAAACTGTTGTAAATTATATTATGAACTTATAAAATTGTATCAAAATATATTGTATTTTGCAGTACAATCGGGCAAAATCGTCTAAAATAAATAAAATTTATTTTATATCACTATTAGAATTAGATATATTCCGTAGATATAGAAGAGTAAGTCCAGAGAATGATGTCGCGTAGCCACTGGGTGCATGGCGTACAATGGATGTGCGTTATGTAGCCGACGAGAGGGGGTATAAGGCGAGTCTTCGGCGCCTAAAAACCGGGATAAATCGGCTAAGGGAGAAAACCCTAACAGAAAATCCTGACCCTACAAGTCTGGAGGTTGAATCGGCGTGCCAGCGACTCGCCATTCGCAAAAACAACAAAAGATGCTAAAAATTTCGATAAAGCGCCTCGGAATAAGGACGGATGTAAACGGTTACGACATATGCTAAGGAAGAGGACTATGAAATTTGCAACATGGAATGTACAAGGTTTGAGAACTAAACAAGAAGAAGTCTTCCAGGAACTAAAAAAGATGAAAATCGATATCTGCGTTCTCACTGAAACTAAGAAGAAGGGGAAAGGAAATGAGGTCATCGGGGAATACATACATCTATATAGTGGCGTACCGAAAGATGCTAGAGCAAAGAGAGGAGTCTCAATAGTAATACACGAAAGTATTAAAAGGTATATCAAAATCTGGGAGGAAGTAGACGAGCAGATAATAACTGTAGAATTAAATAAAAATGGCCACCAAATTGTAATAGTAGGGGTATATGCACCCAGTGATGATGCTGATATAACCGTGAAAGATGCATTTTATGAAAAATTTACAACTGTACTTACTAACATCAAGGATAAGAAAGAAATTATTATACTAGGAGACTTGAACGGAAGAACTGGAACAGAAGATAACAGTAACGAGGTAGGAAAGTATGGAGAATCGGTAACCAATGATAACGGAATACGCCTTAGAAACTTGTGTGAGTCCATGTCTTTAGGAATTATGAATGGATACTTCCCTCATAAAGATATCCATAAATTTACTTGGGTACAAGCAACCAGAGGGTTGCGCTCTATAATTGATTATGTAATCCAAAGACAGCATTCGAAGCTAAAGACAACTGACGTGAAGGTACACCGTGGACCAGAATGCGGATCAGATCACCATCTGGTAGTGGCAAAAATAATAGTGAATTACAGAAAGACGAATACCTTACTACAGAATAATCAACAGCAGCGCAGCAATGTAAATGAATGTAAATATAATTTAGATAGCCTCAAACAAGAGTCAGTTCAGTTTCTATACAAACTAAGATTAGCTAACAAATTACGAACTATAAGAAATACGAACACAGATGCAGAACAGATGTATGGACGAATTAAAGAGTGCGTACATGAAGCGTCAAAAGAAGCGTTAGGTTATAAAGGAGAACAGAAGAAAGGAAATTCAGAATGGTATTCCGAAAAGATAGAGGACCTTGTTAAAAAGAAAAAGAAAGCTTATAACACCTGGCTAAATACTGGTAGAGGAGAAGATAGAAGAGCATACGCTTGCTGGAATAAAGAAGTTAAAAAAGAGGTAACAAAGAGTAAGAATGAAATGTGGGAACAAAAATGTGAGGAAGTAGACAGATATATGGGGGTAACAAAAGTGGCTGAAGCATGGAAAACTATAGCAAGCTTTAGAAAAGAAGGAAAACACAACAGCAAGTTAAACCTGATAGGTTTGAGAGAATGGGTTGACCACTATAAAACACTGCTTACGGAAAACAGAAAAGAATTTGAAATAGCAAACATAAATATTGAAACAGACAGAGATCATGAAGTGACTGAAATAACCGTGGAACAAATAAAGAAAGCCTTGGAAAAATCCAAAAACGGAAAGGCCGCAGGGCCTGGAAACATCCCCATTGAGTTAATTAGGTATGGACTAGATATACTACTTGAAAATCTGGCAAACTTATTTAATAAATGCTTACTAAACGGAGATAAAATCCCGGAAGACTGGAATATAGCATACATAAGCTCCATTTACAAAAAGGGCGATAAAAAGGTATGCCAAAATTATAGGGGCATAAGTGTGACCAGTGCAATGGAGAGGTTGTACGGCAGAATACTGAAGCAAAGAATAGAAATGGTTATAAAAGACATAGAAGAACAGTCGGGTTTCCGTGCAGGGCGATCATGTATTGATAATATATTTGTATTACAGCAAATATTAGAAAAACGAACGTCTCGTAATCTGTCTACCCACCTAGTATTTGTCGATCTAGAAAAGGCCTATGACACAGTACCTTTAAAGAAACTTTTTGAAACTCTGACGAGGTTTGGCCTGAGTAAAACTTATGTCAACGCTATATGGAATATATATAAGGAACCAAAGAGTTTGGTGAAAGTGGGAAATGCCCTGTCAGAAAGTTTTCCTACCACAAAGGGACTTAAACAAGGGTGTAGTTTATCACCTACCCTATTTAAAATATATATTCAAGAAGCCATAAGTAATTGGAGGAGGAAAACTTCAAAAATGGGAATACAGGTAAACGAACAATGATTAGCAACTCTTTTATTCGCTGACGACCAGATAATTATAACAAGTGACGAGGACGATGCAGACTACATATTTAGAAAGTTGGAAGAAGAATATGAGAAATGGGGACTAAAGATAAACATCGATAAAACCGAATATCTGAAAATAGGAGACACGCATGTAGACCCAGATCTACAACTGCATAAATTAAAAAAATGTAGCCAGTTTAAATACTTGGGAAGCATTGTTTCGGATGATGGAACAACAAAAAATTAAATCAATAATAGGACACGTCAAGGGAAGAAGGCTGTTTGTTTACTGAACTCATTACTCTGGTCAAACAAGATGAAACTACAAACCAAAATGACAATTTACACAACTATTGTGGAGTCTATTTTAACTTATGGCTGTGAATGCTGGCAATTGTCGGAGAAAGAGAAAAGGATGATAGAAACGATAGAAATGGACTTCTTAAGAAGATCATGTAATATTTCCAGAATTCAATGTATTAGGAACGAAGAAGTAAGAAGGAAAACGGGACGCGTACTTACAACAATAGAAAGAGTAGAATCTAGACAGCTACTATGGTACGGTCATGTAAAGAGGATGGAGGACACACGATGGCCAAAGAGAGCTTTGAAGTTTATACCATACAATAGGAGAAGAGGAAGAACGACAACACAATGGATAGAAGGAATTAGAAAAAATATGAGAGATCGAGCAATCGGAGATGATGACTGGAGGGATAGAAGGAAATGGCGATCGAAATGGCACAGATGGAATACGGCACAGGCTGTAAGACCCCCGCTAAAAAAAAAAATCCAGAGAATAGACTATTTTATGGATTTAGAAGAATCAGTCAAAAAGAGGCAATATTTTACAAAAATCTGAGTAGAACTGAATGATTAACCACATGGAATTAGAGAAATAATTAGCTAGCAGTTTCCTGTAGTAGTTATGGATAGAAAATAACCAATTAAAACAAACTGACTATTATAAATTTCTTGTCAGAGATGCCATCACCAATTTAGTTATACAAATAGGTGAGAGTCATCTCAAGTGTAGACAGAAATTTTAAGAAAATCATTGTCAAGAAAGGATAATAATCTACAATCTACAATTATTCGTCAATGAATGTAAACGATGAGAAGAAAAACCTTAAAACTTTATAGAAAAAAATATTTCTAAGTAAAGTACTTATTTAAAGAGTTATCTAAAATAAACAATCGATACGGGGCAAGAAGGTGACCCGATATGTAAGAGATCTGTTTGTGATTTGTAAGCAATCACTGTAATTGCTTACTTGTATTGCTAATGTATTTTCTAAGTAACTAGAGTACATGCTCTTGGTTCACATCAATAAATAATTAAATAAAAAATTATATAAAAATTCTCCCAATTTGGAAATGGCTTTATCAGAATAACAATATACTTATAAATAATATCTTGATAGCTGCAGAATGAGCGAGATATTAATTTCAGTAGATTATTCAAGACTGCGAATTTATGGTGTTCCTATATCTTCGCCTCACTTAACATAATTTATTATTTTAAGTCCCAAACAATAATATTAAAGACGTTTAGCTTTGAAAGATCCTCAAGAATTATTTTCCGAGGAGTGGTATGATTGAAAAGCGTTGAAAATGTGTACAGAACTAAATACTCTTCTAATATACTAAATAAACGTTTTCTTTTAGCATAAAAAACTAAAAAGAATTTCTACATGAAAAAGAAGTCTACACTTTGATTATCATCGTCATGAGGTCATCAGTCCTAAGACTGGTTGGACGCTAACTTCCAGCTTCTCCTATCTTGTGCTAACCGACGCATTTCGCTAATTGTGCTACAACCTACATCCCTTACTATTTGCGAGCAGTAGTCTAACATGGGCCTATCTGTGCCTTTCTTCACTCCTATTTCTCCCTTCAAAATATCGCGGACTATTCCCCCATATCTCAGCAAGTGGCCTATCATTCTATCTCTTCTCTTCTTTATGTTTTTCCACATACTTCTTTTCTCGCCGACTTTCTCTAATACTTCTTCGTTTCTAACCCTATCAGTCCACGGTATTTTCATCATTCTTCGGTAACACCACATCTCAAAAGCTTCTAATCTTCGTACTTGCTTCCCCTACGGTCCAGGTTTCGCAACCGTATAGTGCCGTGCTCCATACATATGTTTTCAAAAATCTCTTCCTTGTTTCTAAGTTTATTATCCCCGAGCATAAAGTGCTTTCTTTTTGTTAAAAGCTACTCGACCCTGCGATATTCTTTGTTTTATATCTTTATCGCTTCTTCCATCCCAATTTATTTTACTTCCTAAATAAATGAAGTATTTAACTTCCTCCAATATTTCATTATTAATTTGTACTTTCGTTTTTGCTCTGCTCTCGCGCCCTCTGCACACTAACACTTTAGTGTGCAGAGGGAACTTTGTTTTTATTCACCCTCATTCCGTATTTCTCTTCCTCCACTTCGTTCAATGCTGATTCTAATTCCTCCTTACTAGATGTTAATACTGCTATATCATCCGCAAATCTCAGCATTTTTAGTTTCTGTCCCTGAACTTTAATCCCGAAATCCATTCTATCTATTACCACATTAATCGCCTCTTCGATGAACAGATTAAAAATTAGTGGTGAAGCGTACCTTGTCTTACTGCTTTCCTAATACCTACTTTCCTTCTTTCCCCTTCTATAACAGCAGTTTGCTCTTTATATAGATTGTGTACTACTTTTCTATTTCTATACTTCATTCCCGCGCTCTTTAGTATCTCGAACTTTCCCATCCGATTCGATTTTTTCCCATCTTACATTATCAAAAGCTTTTTCTAAATCTACAAATCCTATATAAGCCTTCTTTCCTTTTTCTATTGTTTTCTCTAACATTACTCTTAGCGCCAGAATAGCTTCGCGAGTTCCCCTATTTCGCCTAACCCCGAATTGGTCTTCTCCTAGTATTTCCTTCGCCCGATTTTCCATTCTCTTCTGTACTATTCTGGTTAACATTTTTGACGCGGGGGAAGTTAGGCTAATCGTTTTAAATTTCTCGCATTTGTCGACTCCTCTCTTTTTCGGTGTAGTAACGATAATGTTCCTGTTATAATCCTCCGGCATCTCGCCCGTTTCGAATATGTATTTTACCAGTTCAAACATCCTATTTACTACTTTCTGTCTCGCACATTTCAAAATTTCCGCCTGTATTTTATCTACACCCGGCGCTTTATTGTTCTTTAGCCACCTTAGTGCTATTTCAAACTCCTCTCTCAATATAGGTTTTCCTACATCTTCCCCATCGATGCTAGATTCTTCCTCTAATATCTCTCCTAATTCCTGACCCTCGTATAAATTTCCTAAGTACTGCTTCCATCTATGCGCTTTCTCCTCTCTTCCGATCAGTATGTCCCCCGATTGACTCCTAACGTTTCTACTTATTGGTCCTATATCCCTGAAGTTCCTCTTAATTATTTTATAAGCCTCATCGGTCTTACCTACTTGGAGCTTATCTTCTACTTCTTTGCATGTATCCTCTATCCATTATTCTTTCGCTTTTCTACACTTTCTAATGATTATCTGACATTATTTTAGCCGTATTAAATTACTGAATATTTCCTTATAACTACATCGTATGCATGAAGTATTTTTTTTAATAAAAAAGATTCTGGTTTGCCGAGTAGATTTCCAGATTTAACGCTGCTTCATTTTTCCTTCTATAAGCAATATTGACTTATATGACTGATATAACATAACTCCAGAATATATTAATCACAATTGTATTTATGAATCGTAAATTTCCTTGTTTCAGACCGAGATTCCTGTCGTACAAATACCTGTATCTCTACAGAAAAATTTATTACGATGACGTCATGGACTACTTGGATAAGCGAAGCAGAGGAATACCCAGAGACATACCGCACGCCGAAACTTGGGCAGAAAGGCTGATAAGGAACTGCAGAAACAAGGTCGAGTTCAACAGAACGTTCAGGAAGATTCAGTTGAAGGACATCGATCTCGTGGAGAAGACGAGACACAGCGGAAACTATTTTTACTATCACAATAAGAATTTGTTTAATAAACATTTTTCCCCGTTGTTGTATTAGGCTAGTTATTATCTCATTGAATCGGTGGTGTGTCTGTATACTTGCTTATCATATCACCACTGATGTTAACAGTAACTTTTGTTAATAAATATGTAATTTGTATTTTAATCTGGTGTTTTACTATTCACTGCAATGACTAACTATCTATTAAGTTTGCTTTGTAATAAATATAAAACAAGAAGGCATGGGCAATATAAATAGAGAAACAAAGGAATGCATAAATAATCGTCATTCTTTTGTTTCTTTATAAGTAACTTCCTAATTTTGAAATAAAATTCATCAAATCAAAGGAACGTTTTAGGAGAAAAGCAATTTTAAGATATCCCCCCTTCCGCGTCATCTCATTTCAAAGCATTGCTCGTGTGGGATTATAAAAAAATCTTATATAAAATTATAAGAAATTTAGTTAGTAAATAACGGAAATATTCAACAAAATAGATCCAAATCTTTAACTTATTTATGACAAACCGAACTTGATAATGCCCTATTCGATCCTGGGCAGTATTGGAAGAACTAATTGTGTCAGAAGGAATAACAAATTAACAATAATATAACTACTTACATCTAGCAACCTAGAGGTTGCCACTGACTGAGAGCTGGCAATCATTCTTTTTTTCAAATAACGTTTAATTCATTTAAAAAATATGTAGTCGGAATTCATCAAAATAAATTAATTACCATATAATTATTGCTAATTTTTGATAGGCAACCCGGCAGCAATATATTACATTGTCATTAATCATTCATTTGAATTAAGTTTAATTAAAAAACAGATACCTGCAGGAATCAGCTGCCAGATCTTAGACTAATAGTACCGTTGAGTTACAATAAAATCTGTCATAGTAACAAAGTTAAGTGTTTTACTGTATCATTGTGATCCACTATCACAAAGTAACGGCTAAGTCCATACATTTTTTTTTTGAAAACATCTACCAATTTTTTCCTCCTTTTATTTATTATTTTCCAATTATTATGTCATTGACTGATAATGTCTAACACTGTCCACCCTCTTTGTATCGTTTCAGGCCAAAATTCCTCCCCTACAAATGTCTATACGACTACAGACGGAGCTACTACGACGACATCATCGAAGTGCTGGCGAGTCGTCGCAAGGGCATCCGTAGGAGGATCCCGCCAGCGCAAACCTGGGCCGAGAGGCTGTGCAGATCGCGCAGCGACCCCCTGTACAAGGTGGACTCCTTCAACAGGTACCTAGACGACTTGAAGTTGGTGACCAAGACGGAAATCAGCGGGAATCTGTACAAGTACTACTCCAAAGAACAGTTTAACCGGCGTTTCTCGTCCCTGCTCTTTTAAAATTCGATCCAGGTCTGGTACACGGCACAGCAGGATTGCAAATATTTTTTTGACTAGATAATTCGCAATAATTTGGTTTAAGAAATTTATTGTTTTATACGTGGGTTCACCATGAGTGTGTGATAATTTTTAATTAAATTATAAGTGTCAATAAAGACAGATTCACTTCCACTGAAAGTATGTTTCTATTTCTCTTTAACTACCCATTCAAGTATACTAAATTTATATTCCTGTTTTCTATATCCTTATTTTGAATAAAGAAAAATACAATTTTATAAAAGTGTCCTTACGAGATTTCCTCTCCTCATGTAACATAATGACATGATAAATATACAACTGTAGACCAAGAAAACACAACTGCCGTCTTTGGCATTTAATTGTCTGCCGTCATTGTGTTTGTTTAATGGTATTGAATTGACATCATCAACAGTATAACATCAATTTTTGTTTTTTAGATTGTTCATTTCAAACATAATACGAGTACACAGAACAAAAAATTCTTTGTTGCAGTCACTATCAAAACTATATCAAAATGGTGTAACTTCTTGAGGAAATAAATAAATTACAAAATAATGCTACGGGGTGTCTTAGTTGCAACCATAGAATTTGGATTGCGCGCCAGTTGTGTTCTCTCAAAAATAGGGCGTCAATATTTAACGACTGTCATCTACAATATAGACGTCGTAGGCAGGGGTACGCTACTTCCTATATGTCGAAATGGCAAACGGTGCCCAAAGGGAGGTAAATGGTCACTCGAGGCGCTCGCATCGGGATTGTCTCATCCTCTCTTTTCAATCGCTTCAAAGGACACACGCAGTGAAAAGAGAAAACAACACAATCCCGATGGTAGTGCCGCCAAGGAAATGCATTTCAATTTGCCACACTCCTCTCCGTACTACCATATCCCTGGTCGTAGGTTTGTAGTTGACAGTTGTTAAATATTGACGCCCTGTTTTTGACAGAACACAACTGGCGCGCAATTCAAATCCTATACTTCCAACTGAAACGCCCTATATAAATATCAACATTTTATTTATTACAAATATCTACAATTGTCAGTGTTAGAAATATCAACTCAATATGCACAATTTCTTCAGAGATACGATTATTACTGATAATTTGTTGAATTTTACAAAGACTTATGTCCATTAGTAACAAATTTTGATCATTCCCCTTCTTTCATATACATTTTGATACCATATTTTGTTAATATCTTAGAAAATCGTGACATACATTATGGTTCATGTATACCATAGCTTTCAGCATTGAATATTAGTTCCAAAATACATATCTTTGAGAATTAGAGAGTGATTTTTATAGCTAGCCTAGTATAACTTCTTGCAGCTTGTACGTCAGTGGATACGCTACACAAGCTTAGACGAGGTTTGTGTAGAAGGCTTACCATCCCTCAGATAACATGTAAAACTATACCTCTTGCCCATTACATGTTAGGCAAGTAACGAAAGCACGTCAACGTGAAATGAGGATTCAAAAATAAGAAAAACACGGAAATTTATATTTTCTTATCTGCAGTCGTTAATGGTTAAACGTCTTGTAATGTTTCGTGACTTTATTTTGATTTCTTGGGTAATAAATTTCACATAGCATCACTGACAACCTCTGTGATATGCCAAGACATTTCGACATAATCTGTATCATTCATACTCGTAAAATCAAAAGTAAAAATGTGATCGATTATTATTAATCATAAATATTCATCAAGGTAATACAAATTTATTCAGTATTTTCTCAAGAATTCTCATAATGATAGGAAGAATGAATCTACACCGTTTACCAGAATATTCTAAACATTAAATTTCACACATTAAAATAAATTTTTGTTTTAATTTCGTTTACCAAAATACATTTCAGCTACAAAATATTTTCCCATATGATTCTCCAACTATTTGCCTACAGATTTACCTACAGGGACGTATACAAGTGGACTTTAAATAAAATAACAACACTCTTCAAGAACATGTACATATATCATATAGATATAAAGACCCACTTTAGTATATTGCAAGATCTAATAAGTCTGTGCACAACGGGCCATATATATGTTACTGTACATACAAGTAAGTAAAACTTAGGATAAAACTTTTCGATCCAAAAGGTTTTTATCTGAGTGTAAATTTAACTTTGTCATTCAGTATCGTCGACTCATAAGTTATATCGCTTATAACTTACATAAATATGCTATAAGATTCTCTTTATTCTAATATTAAAGCCATTTCATCGCCAAATTATACAGTGAATGATAAAAGTTGAATAAATAATGATAAATTACAGTGACAGAGAATTTACGAGAATTATTGACGTTCTTAAAATTTCAAAATAGTCTGTACTAAAAAGCCATGAATACAGACATGTATGTAGATAGCAGTGACGGCTGGTCAGGTGTGGCAGGGTGGGCAGTGCCCATCCAGCTGTTTTCTAGAAGAAGAGGGACACAGTTCCAAAGTTCGTTATTTATCGTTTATAGAAATTACTGAAGATATAATTATGTAATATGTAATTAATTAAATACATTATATATTACATAACAACAATAATACAATGAAAATTTCTGATTATATATACTAATACTAACAGCGCAACTGTGGTGGCAAATTGCAGTGCAAGTAAGTGCAGCAATTCACTCTTCTAACCGTGGATCCGTGGAATAATAGCCCACCGGGCTGGGTGGGCAGCCACGCCTTTTGCCTTTCTGGCTTTGTACATACGAGACAGCGCAAGCGCCTCGCACAAATAAAAAATTATATTTATTGCTTTAATAAATAAATACAAGTAAATAAGTGTCTACCAAGATTAGTTTTAAAATTAATATTGATATTATTGACATAAGTATATTTTCAACATATCTTGAAAGTTTAAATTATTTCACAATATAGAAACATGGGACTCTAGAATACAAAATTAAATAAACAGTAAACACATGAATAGAATTAATTAATTAAAAAATTACGAATGCTTTGATTGATTTGAAGACATAAAAACAAAATTATACGCGTGTAAACTACATGAAACAATTTGAAACACAGGCATAGCTTACTCGAGTCTCGAGTAAGCTGTGACACGGGTGGGCTAGACCACCCTGCTGAAGAAGCCTTCGGCAAAGCGGGGAAATAATCGAGAATCTCCGATGAGTCCGATTTCCGAGTTCAGTTTTCAGAGATGTAGAACGTTGCTTATCTCATCGAGGTCTGTACTCTGTAGGTTAGGGTTTTCAAAATTTTAACGGTTCTTTAACAATAATTACAATAAATTATTGCGGCAGTCTGTCTATGGAAGTTGGTACTTTACATTTGTGTTTGTTTAGTATTGTATTTATTTAGTATTTATACCATGGCGAACGTGAAACAAATTGCAAATACTAATACTGATATTGTTGACTTTTTGTTAGAACGTGAATTTCTGTGTAGCATTTATAAGACTGTACTAGTTTTATCCAATTTTAGTGCTATGCATTTTCAACTTGAAAGCCGAAAGAATTTTAAATCTTAACATATACTTGTACAGTGACTAACATAGAGTGATGAATCAAAGTTTTTTTTACTATATTTTACTTCATTATTTTGCACTATATAACCTACTAATAGGTAGTTGTTGCCCACCCATGACAAATCACCACGAGCCACCACTGGTAGATAGTAATTTAGGTGTCGAGACATATGTTTTATCAATTGTCGTAAAACAGGACTTGTAAATTTGGACAGATAACTACTGTACTCTATTCAGCCTTTAATATACATTTTTATAGACAGGAAAAACATTGTATTTCCACAGACAGATGGATAATTGCAATAGAAACATTACAGTATTTTACATATTTCACGAATTTTTAACTGCTCTGGCTAGTAGTGTCAATACGCTACCAGGAATTTAATAAAATATAAACTAAAAAACAAATGTCTGCCAACAAGAAATAACTGATAAGGAGGATAAAATACTAACACGCATAAGTAACGTTAATTTTTTATAGTCTCTAAGGAATTAAACGGACTGAAAATCGTCTTATCGGCCAGAATATGTCGATATTTGTACGATGGAGGCCTTCCGCAGAAGCTCTCTAAACAAATTCAACCAATTTCAATGTCGGTTAAGGTGACAGGTATATAACAATTAATACAGGCAGGTCTTAAAGGTGAGAAATTATTTTAAATTATTTTCTTTTCAGGTATTATTTGAATGGACGATATGGATAGGGGAAATAAATGAAACACAATTTAACACTTGAATAATCAATGCATCAGCAGTAACTTTATTTTGATATTATATGTAGTAGACAAGAATTTAATGACAATCAAAAACACAATCGCGCAAGAGATTAGGAAGATCAGGACATGTTCGCTGGACAAGCACTCGTTTGTGCCAAGGCCTTTTGGACGGCCCGCTGTAAAAAACTAATCAAAAACTGACGACTAGATCTATTACAATTTCGGATTTGTTTAGGCCTCGTTTGCACTTCATAATGTTATTGTATGGCCAACTGCACCCAGGGAAGAGAATCCAATGTTTAAGGTTATCAGTCACAAAACGCGAACGCTTTTCGAGAAACAAATGGAAATAAAAAAGGCTGTAACGGAAATAACTTACAGGTAATAGTTTTTTTTTATATAAATTATAACAGTAAGTCTAATATTTATTGGCATTCGCTTATAAGTACTAATATCATTGATGCGATGTTAGTTGGATTCCAGCACCTCGCAGTTAGCCATGTTGTGTATATATTCTTAATAATAATATCTGTTGTAGTTTCGAACACTTCCTATTTAAAATCGAAATAGGGTGCAGAATGTGATGTACAGGGGTCTTCGAGAAAGTTCGCGAAACAAGGACGGTAAGGGCGGCTGAATTTTCAAGGTAACAATAAGGAAAATATATAATAATCGTTTGATTAGCGAGTCAGTTATTTACTACTAAAAAATGTCTTTTAAATCGCGCACGATATCTTGCGCAGTGTCCGTCTGTGAACTAAAGCTAATCATTAAGAAAATGTTGATCTTTTCCGAGAGTATTTGACGAACCCCTGTAGAATCGATTGAAATAGAATCGGAAGGCGGCGGGTGAAGGGGGCCGATGGACGTGCGGCGGAGGCTGCAATACAGGTTGTCGCCGCAGGCCATCGCCCCGTATAAGCACCATTTACCATTGAGATAACATTATTGGAACGTTACGATAAAATAGACCATCTACATTCAACTTCTCTCGAATCACATAAAAACTTTGAGAACAGTAACATTTAATTGATTATTTGAATAAGATTACTTGAGAGATATCAGATACAATAATATGGAGTAGGTATAGTTTGTCATAGATCAGAAAAAGTAGGAGGGGGGCCGCCGTCTTGGGTTCGGGCCCCAGCATTGGACCGGCGCGCGGCGGTGTGTTTTCAAAATAATCTACCACACGAGGTGGCCGTGTAATTTTCAGGAACTCATAATACCATGCACCTGCAGACATGTCACTAAATGATAAATTGGAAGCTATATTAGGGAGTTTGTAGGCATCATCAAAAACGACGTACCTAATAATTCCATTACACATTTATAAAGTTTTTAAATATAGATACTTGGTCATACTTTGACCTTCTTTACTACTATTGATGTTGTCGTTCTAATGAATACTGAATTGTCCAGTTATACCAACACTAACAAAGGAAATCAAGGTTTTACCAAATGTCTGCATTTAAAATTTTAAGAATATGTAATGACACATTCTTCTTACTGGACAATTCATTATCAATTAATAATTCCATTGAATTATTAGAAATGTCGTTTATTCGATCAATGCCGACAAAATCCACAAATACAAGCAGGACACTATCATTGTGACGATACTTACTTAATTGTGGCGGCCTCTTTGTGTCTTAGATTTAATAATATTACGTCGGTCTTAAAAAGAAACACAACAGATATAATGAATAATTTAAATTGTCATTAAAGTATGTTTAAATTGTGATTTTGCTTCTGAAGTAATCTTTTAATGAAAATCCCATTCATTAATATATTGTAAAACATAGTTTAGGTGGATATGATTCACATATTTATGTTGAAAATAAACCATTATAAAATATCTGCATAATTCGATAGGTATGTGGTAATACGTTCATTAAATTTTGAATTTCTTATAATTGTTTCGATTGTAGTTAAGTCAAATTATTTATTGCTAATCAAAGCACTTAAGAATTCTGGAAATTAAAAATTTAATTAATTGAATTAATTAATTTAAATTTTTTGGATTTTGGAAAGAATTGGCAGTTATTAAATCTCTGCTCAATTGAATTAAATTAATAACTAAGTGAAGTAATATAGTACGTTAAATTGTGATTCTTATAAAATAAATGAACAAAATTTATACACAAATACAGTCGAAATATCCATGCATAATTCGGAATTATTTTAATTTTATAATAATTTTGGACGAGTGACGATTCAATTAATTATCGCAATTTGTCATGGGTTACTGAATATGATCAGATTACTAACTTCTACGTATTTTCTTATTGGGGAGATAGGCTCAGCACTACTGAGCCTGCGGTTCGCACTGCAGAAGTCGTACAATAGAGGAGCCGCTCTTGGCCCCCTCTATGAAATCTTCTAGGCTCAGCTTTCCGTCTTTATTACGGTCCATCTGCCTAAAGATCTTATCTTAATGTTCCTTGATACGGACCATTTGTCCTGAAAATTTTGTCGGTATGTTTCTCGGGCGTACTGGAACTATTCACAAAAATATAAACAGTGTTATCCTGTAATTGACCTCCACCATGATCCCCGAACTGGAGTTGGTTTTGTTTATTTAAGGACTAAATAAATGTAACTGAATAAACGTTTCACAATATTGTGAATTAAAATAATTAATTGAATTGTCAAAACGATTATAACATTATTAGCAACCAATACCTCTTGAATTTTATCCAAAATGATTTTCGGGAAATGAAAAATAATAAAGCAAAAATAATAATACACAGAGCACATTAATTTACTATCACAATTTATTATACTAAACAACGAACTGTTCAGCATTATTTTAACTCCTAACTTGGCATTTTCATCACGGATCCAACCATTTTGTATATTGCCTGAAACGAATAATAACACTTCTAAGGTTTTCCACTAATTGTTTACAAACATAAATAGTGTTATATTGTAACTGACGTCCACTATGATCCACGAACTCAAGTTGTTTTTGCTTATTTAAGGACTAAATAAAAGCAACTGAAATAGACCACATTCGATGTTGTCAGATTTCTTAACGCATGTCTGAAATTGTCGGCCACAGCTAAACGTTCCAAAAATCTTTGGCTTCATAGTAACTCACAAATTCATTGATAAAATATATCATCAATAAATTGTGATATCACTTGCTTATCGACAAAGAAATTATAATCAACATGAATATTACAGTTTAAAAAATCTGAACCAAAAATTACTTATTCAGTCATTTTGTATTTAGTTTTTCAAGCCTGTAATATTTACATGTTGACCTAAACTTTCTTTACCGTTAAACTCATTTCAAGGCAATTCATTAATAACACTTTTGATTTGTGACATGGCTCTATTTAGAGGGAATAAATTGTGATGTAAAACCAACCATTCATATCCACGTAAACCTTAAATAAGAATATTTTAATTTGTTAAAATTAAAATCAACTGAGCCAGAAATTGCTTGATCACAATTTAAGCTTACATACTTATTGCAGCATTTATGCTGTACTACAAATAAGGTTAAATTGTGATCCAGTAATTTCTCGTCCAGCCTTTTAATTCGTGTTTATATTGGTGTTAACTGTTTTTATTAATGTATTGGTTTTGTATAGTATATTTTTAAGAGTGCCTTTATTATGTGACATGTCTATATTTACATTGTATTTATAACCCCAAATAAATGTGAAATAAACGCATTATAAATAAAGTTGTGTGAGCTGAAACTTGTGGCTTTTATTCATAATTAAATTATAATCGCAGTTATACGTACAGTAAAATAGAGTATTAATACTTCGAGAATTATTTAAAATCTGTAAATAAATAATATTTCCTAACAATAACGGGTTTTAACGCCGCCCAACACGGCGGCCCCAAGAGATTTACTTAAAACTTTTCTTAATCGTTATCCGCTAAATTAATTTAAGGTTAAATATACTGTTACTACAACTATGCGAGGTGAGCTCGACAATCCACGGTCGTCTGGGAAATGTCACGTCATTCGATTCTGTATACGGAGAACAAGCTGCAACTACGGAAAAAAATATTGTCTCTATGCTTAGTTCTCGGTATCAGAACCACAATATTCGTCCGGTAAAGAAAACACAATGACAAACAATTTTCATTGCACTTTTTTGAGGGTCAAATGCCTAAAATTAATGTCAAACACCCAAAATAAAAGGAGAATATTCCGAATAACATTTTCATCATGTTTATTGAGTATTACTCGGTTATTAACCGCTACAATATCTCGTTAGCAACCGGGATTTCGCTAACACTACCTCGCGATCACATAAGATTAATATTATACAACTTAAAAATAAGAAGTCTTTATTTTGGGTCGGCACTACTGCGCCTGCGGGTCACACTGCAGCAGTCGTACAATGGAGGGGTCGCTCTTGGCCCCCTCTATGAATTCTTCCAGGCTTAGCTTACCGTCTTTATTACGGTCCATTTGCCTAAAGATCTTATCGGTACGCTTCTCGGGCGTACTCTCATCCTCGGGCATTTTCATCACGGACCCGACCATCTTGTATATTGCCTGAAACGAATAATAACACTTCTAAGGTTTTCCACTAATTGTTTACAAATATAAATATTAAATAGTGTAATATTGTAACTGACGTCCACTATGATCCACGAACTTAAGCTGTTTTTGCTTATTTAAGGACTAAATAAAAGTAACTGAAATAGACCACATTCGATGTTGTCAGATTTCTTAACGCATGTCTGAAATTGTCGGCCATAGTTAAACGTTCCAAAAATCTTTGGCTTCATAATAACCTACAATGTATCAACAAACATCGTACTTGATGTTTGTTGGTACATTTATTATGAACTGGCAAAAACAACTGTGATGTTTTGAGCTAATTGCTGTCAATTTATCCTAACTGACATTGTCTCCATAGAATAGTGAATTTGTATTAAAAAAAGTCTTTCAACACTTATTCTGATGGATACCATGCATATCACATGCCAAAAATTTGGTGTTTCATATATCTATAATAATTATTGGAAAATATTATTAGAAAGAAAATTATGGCAAATTTCAATGAATCACAAATTTTAAAAAAGAATCTTCTTTAGTTCTTGGCAGTGTCAATTTTTAATAGCGACCTTAACATAGAGAAAAATATTCTTGCACTTAAATATATTATAAACAGTAAAACAAATGGATCACTTATTTGAGAAATCCAACAAATTCACATATAACAAGTTGACATTTTACCGGATTAATGGATAAATCCGTTTTTAATATTAGTTGCACAGTAGCTAGCATTTAATACTTATTACGTATACTTTAAAAACAGAAGTCATAAAACTAGATGCGACCTTATTAACTGACTTGCTATATCCAATATTAATAGACGTCTGGAGAACAGAACAACTTATACATGGATGGAGTGATGGGACGGTAGTAAAGGTACCAAAGAAGGGAGATTTAAGTCAGTGCCAAAATTGGAGAGGAATAACACTGCTAAACACAGTCCTCAAAATCCTGGCTCATATAATACATACGAGACTGACTCACATACTGGAACCTCTATTAAGACCTGAGCAAGCGGGCTTTCGGCCCCACAGATTATGTATTGATCAAATAAACACAGTCCGTATAATTATAGAACAGTCAGTCGAGTGGCGATCCTCATTATACCTAGTGTTTATAGACTTCAAACGTGCATTTGACAGCATACAACACAAAGAACTCTGGAGCGCATTACAGAGAAAAGGAGTTCCAGCAAAGATAGTAAACCTCATAAAAGAGCTGTACAAGAATGCGCGCAAAGTAGAGTATCCCATCGAGGACTACAAAGCCAACTCATAACAATTAAAAAGGGGGTACGGCAAAGGTGTATGTTATCTCCCCTTCTATTCAACATAATGCTAGACGAGGTCATAGAAGAGCCACCACGGGACAGCATGGCATATGGTGGACACCATTTACAAGGCTAGAAGATCTTGACTATGCAGATGACATTTGCCTGCTCGCACATAACCATACAGATATGACAACTAAATTAAATAACCTCATAAGAGAAGCTGAAGCTGTAGGTCTTAAAATTAACAGTAGAAAAACCAAATCAATAAGAATGTGTACAGATAACCAAACACCCTTTACAATAAACAATCAGACGATTGAAGAGGTTAATGAATTCACCTACCTAGGCAGCATAGTTACAAAAGCAGGTGGTACTGAAGATGATGTAAACAGCCGCATCAAAAAAGCCAGACAAGCATTCGGGATGTTAAACAGTGTGTGGAAATCCAGAGAATACTCTAATTCAACAAAAATAAAAATTTTCAATTACAACGTCAAAGCCGTACTTCTATATGGGGCAGAAACATGGAAGATTAGCCGACAAATCATTTCCAAGTTACAAGTCTTCATAAATCGGAGCTTACGCAAAATTATGCGTATTTTTTGGCCGGTCCAAATGCGTAATGAAGACCTGTGGAATGTAACAAAGCAACAACGAATTGAAACTGAAGTCAAAATGAAAAAGTGGAAATGGATAGGCCACACACTGCGTAGAGAAGACCATAACATCGGTAAGAGAGCTTTGGAATGGAACCCACAGGGTAGCAGAAGAATAGGAAGGCCAAAGATAACATGGCAAAGAACTGTCAGGGGAGAACTAGAACAAATTGGAAAAACGTGGCAACAGACAAAACAGACAGCCCAGAACAGAACCAGATGGAAGGAATCTGTTGAGGCCCTATGCTCCTGAGAGGAGTTGAATACTTTAAAAATCCGATATATCCATATTAGTATACTATTAACTATAGTACAGGACAGCGTCTGGTACGCGAAACTGTCTCTATGAGTCTTCATTCGATTAACAAAGATCCTGTTCATCGAGTATGCTTGCTTTTGTCTGTTGGAAAATCACCACAAGATTTACGCTGAAAAAGTAATCCTAGCAACTCTAAACCATGTGGCGTTATCGTTGTGATTGTTTCACATATTGCTTCATTTCTCATGAAAGAAGCACGCTATATCAGTCGGAAATATAAGTATCTAAGCGAAAAACTTGACATGAGAAATATGCACAATTTGTTTGTATCTAGATATCCCAACACCGAAGTGAAATATTCATTATATAGGCTTCTTCATGGAGATATTTGTGCGCATGCGCCGCTTGATGTCATCAGACGTCATACTGTTTCGATCACTCTTCATAATATAGCATTAGTATCCAAGAATTTAATAATTTTCTATTAAACATTACAGAAAATTTATCAAATTTCCAACAGTTTAATAGTTTTTGATTAGAATAATGGTAAAAAAATTAAAAATCAATTCACCATGTCAAAGAGGAGTTCAAAACGCTGTTGTTTTGGTGTGTGTAATAGTGACAGTCGCTCAAAATCTTATAAAAATGATTGTTTATGTTACTTTTTGCCATTTCCTAAGCCATGTCTGGAGTACAGAAAACAACGTATAACGTGTTCGAGAATTAAGCACGTACGATGTTGTGAACAAAGCGGGAAATGTGATTTGTGGGTGCGAGCGTGTTGACGAGGTGATGGAAGATTTTCTACGATTGATAAAACATAACAAAAGATACACATATTTGTTCCCTTCATTTCGAAGGTGAAAGTGGCCCAATGTCAACGAAGTTCCCTCTGATCAGAGCAAAACGAAAATTGAAAAAGTATTCTGGAAATTAAACTTAACCTAACTCTGAAAGTTATGATTATAAAAAACATGTTTATATTTTACAGAAAGTAAAAAAAAACCAGCTTGTTCGAGAAATACAAAACACTAAAAAAAGGAAATACCGATTCTCTTATTAAGAAACAACAAATAGAAATCATGAACACAGACAGCAACGTTGAATTTTTGGAGCAAGTTTGTTATTCTTAATCAAGTAATTTATACTGTAAGAAGTATAACATTTTTGTTGTTAACAGAATTGCTATTGTTAATAGGATTCTTATTATTTAACATTTTAATGTTTAAAAGCCCAATTTATACGTCAAACAAGTTCATTTTTGATTCCACCAACTTCCACTTGAGTCAACGTCGTAATTGATCACAAGTGTGTTGCTCCACAACTTTGTGCACTAATTTGGCACCATCTAATACATTTTCATCAAGATTCATGCGAAAAAAATCTGGCGGCACAGCCATTTTCACCAAAAGTGATCGAAACTTTCACATTTCGCAGAAAAAACATGGCGGCGAAGCATGCGCGTGATGGCCATGAACAGGCCTATTACAACATTTTCAAAGAGAAGTTCAGTTCATGTTTTGGCCGACCCCTTTGGTCGATACCTGTTGTAAGTGTGAGGAATTAGCAGTAAAAATTAAATCCAAAAAACTAAATGAAAATGCTAAACTAGTGGCTGTAGCTAAAAAGACAATCCATCTGAGACGTTCTAACAAGTTTCATTCAAAAATGATAACACTAAAAGAACTTTATCAAGACGACCCCAGTGTAGCGATAATAGCTGTTGACTATATGCATACATACTTTTGCCCCAAATCCCTGTTCAAGAAATATTTTACCTCCACCAACTTATACATAGTTTCCGTTTTTGACATATGATGTCAAACCGATAAAGCATGTTTTTACATGTACCACGTGGGTATGGGGAAAAAGGTCCAAATGAGGTTTGCTCATTTTTTACAAATTACATAGAAACCAACAAGTTGAACATTTGTTGAACATATTCAGGACAAAATAAGAACCACACAACTGTGAAAATGTTCGCTTCATTAACAGAACTAGGTAGGTTTAGAACAGTTAATGAGTATTTTCCACGTGGCCATTCGTTCCTGCCATGTGGCAGGAAATTCGGAGTAGTAAAGAGATCCTTTAAGAAATATGATGTATACGTTAAGAAATTTGAGTGTATACCCTTAAACAATATATCGAAGTCTTTGTATTGGCGAGTCAACAAAACAAGTTTGCGGTGTATGTCATTGAGGACGATAACAGTATTATTAAGGATTTTAAAAGTTGGCGGACCAGATTTTATAAACGAAATTGTTTTTAAGTATGGACGCCATAGGAAGTAGGTAACAAGATTCCATTAAACATGTGGATATTTATGCAGTCTTCTTATAGCGATAACTTTAATTATGATGGATATTATTGGATTATGGATATTGATGGATATTGATGGATTAACAAACTATAAATTTCCAATGGACACAAAGCATCCTAGACACAACCAACTCTGTACACAGTCATTTTACCCCAATATTAAAGTGTCTATTAAGAGTAAAAAAATTGCAAATATTAAAAAGTTTGCCTGATAATGAAGAAATTGTAAAATCCTATTAGGATTTCTTTTTATGGCCCACTGTAGATGCTGAATTGGAACCAGAATTTCTTTGATAGTTTTTTTAATGTGTATAACTAGGTTCTATTTTATTTCAAATAAAATTTAAAAAAGCCAAAAAAAAAACGTTTTATTTGAGAAAAAATTATATTTTATATAAGAAAGTCGACATGTTCATTTTTCAAAGTTGGTATTTTGTCAACATTTATATAAAATATTTTTGCTTCATTATGAAAACCCTGTTTCACTACTCCATTTTAACATTAATCAATATTTCAACTTTTAAAAAGGGATCACTTAAAATAATTAAACACTTTTGCTTTAATATCTCAGAACTATGTTTATGGAACTTGTCGGGTGTCTCAAAAAAGTGATTCAAATGCATATTTGAACTCAAACAATGCAGAATGATGGGGGAGAATGGGACGCTTTGGTCGTGGGAACCTTACCGTGACAATTTCGAGCATCTCCTGCCGTGAAATGTATCCGTTACCGTCTAGGTCGTACATGGAGAAAGCCCATTTGAGTTTCTGCTCGAGCTTTCCCCTGGAGGTGACTGAAAGCGCGCACAGGAACTCCCGGAAATCGATGGTACCGTCTCCGTTCGCATCGAATGTGCGAAATACGTGTTCGGCGAATTTACTTGCGTCGCCGTACGGGAAGAAGTTGCCGTAAATCTTCTTAAACTCGTCTACGGATAGGTGGCCGCTCGGACAATCTTTCAGGAATCCCTTGTACCACTCCTGAATCTCGGCATCTACAAAAAAAAATAGAAATATCAAGTACATACGCGTAGTCACATGTAAAACCCTCTTGCTTTGTCAAGCCTCAATAAACCACCCCCAAAATGTGTTTTCAAGTTGCACCATTACTTCGTTTCTATTGAAAATGAATCAATTATTATATTCCGATTAGCATCATTATGTTGTGCCTGGTTATATGACTTAATTGTAACATCAAAATGTCATTTAGAGCAGATTAAGTGCACCGATATGTTGTTGATCTATGGAGAATGTAAAAAGAATTTTACCAAAAACATAAATGTGAAAAGTTCGGTATAAACGACGTTCGAGGTTGTTGGCTTCGCCGATGAGAAAGTTGAGAATCGTTGCCAAGTTCCATAGAAACTTACAATAGGAATGTATCTACAACGGTCTTCAATTGATTTAAAAGAAAATTTGTTACGTTCTTTGGTATTGAATTTATAATCTGGCAAGTTTTAATAGTCAATCAATTACATTTAAAGTGATGTTTAATACAAGCTTAAAATTTAAATTTGCTAGTTGTTCTACTTTATACTACAAGCAATTTAGTTGGATATAAAAGGATATTGACTATAAAAACACTATGGGACAACCTGTATATGAATATACACATGGAAACCTTCACAATTTGTAGCTAATAAAAACTATTGTTTCGTATTCATGTATTTTGATTAGTTTATAACGGGTGTCCAGAAAGGGTAGGGGGTATTTGTAGATTCAATAAAAAAAAAAAAAACTAGAAGTCAGAAAAAATAAATTTTTTTGTTAATTTTTAGACAAGGTTTTGGAAAATTAAGTACCAAAGATTATGTTCTCCAAATGTTGACCCTCACGCTGCTGGAACTCTTCTAACCGTAAACGGAAATTAGCCACCACGCGTCTACACATCTCTCTGGAAACGGCGGCCATTTCGGTGCAAATGTTGTGCTTTAATTGCACTAAAGTTTCTGGTTTGTTTACATACATTTTCTCTTTAAGGTATCCCCATAAGAAATAATCAAGAGGTGTAAGATCAGAAAATGGATTCGAATGTTTGAGAATACCGGTTCGACTAAAAATTCGCAATCCAGGTCGCCCGTGCTCTGTTCGAACCCCATTGAGTTCGATTGAAGAAGTGAGAGTTTGCGAATTGATTGAGAAGGATTTTCACGCACTGAAACTGTCACTTCTTCAATCGCTTGTGGGGTTAAATAAAAAGAACACCTTCGCATATGCTCAAACATGTTATGCATATTTTTCTGAGTATTAAAAAAAAAAAAAATGCAAATCGGACCATTTATAAGTAAAGGCGACAACAAACGCTATTTTTTTTTCTAAGCCGACTGAACTACTAGCAACGTCCGATGCTCGCGATCGACGCGACGAACGCGCAACATTGCAGTTGTAGTTGTATCTTACCAACTTCAACTTCTATTATGAAATCAGGCGATGTAGGAATAATCAAGAAGACGAAGCACGCTTCGAAAGCTCTAAATCTCTATAGAATTAAACAATCTTTTATATTGTATAAGTAGGTGCATACTTACTGCCACAATTAATTTTATGTTATTTATTTTTTCTTTGTTTAAAAATTCTGCGCGCGCCCCCCTTTGTAACCTCGCGCCCATAGGCACGTGCCTAGTTTGCCTTACGGATAATCCGCCTCTGATCTCATTTTAATATGGGATCGTTTACTCCAATTTGTTGTCCAAGGCAACAACTATCATTTACTATTTTAACAATTAGAAACTTCAGTTAGAATATTTAAAATAGTTAAAGTAATATGAGACTATATAACAGAGTTCGACTCTAATTAGAATGTTCAGTTTTCTTCATAGGTGCTAAAAATTGTGATAAGAAACAAATAGTAGTAGTATAAAAATAGACAGTAGATAATAAATAGATAGTAGCAGTATATCAAAATGTTTTTCATTTTTTTCTTTTTTTTTTTTTGATAATCTGGTCAACTTTGGACAGGCTGACTCTTTTTGTTTGGCAGATTTATTTTATAGCACTGTATGAATTTTTTTCATTGTTTCATTTGCATCGCATATGAAATAATTAAATCCAATATTAGAAAACACATTTAAAACTTTAGGCTGTAAATATGATTTAAACATTAGTCCCTTCAAATTAGGAAAATCGAGGGAAATTTTTCCTACAGCTAAGCGACCTATACAGAAAGTTGTGTTGAGGTTGTGTCAACATATTTTTCACCTTGCGCATGATAAAAAAAGGGTTATTTTTTTAGATATAGACATATAATATATATATATATATATATATATATATATATATATATATATATATATATATATATATATATACATATATATATACGCGTTTGTGGCCGTTTTTCCGGTTTTTTGCGTTTTTCTAAAAAACTGTGCATTTTTGAGAAAACATGATCTGATTTGATGTTGTAGATTTTGCGATTCTCCACAATTTTTGTTCTTTTAATTTTTTCGAAATTCTGCTTAGTTGCGCCGCTAGAGCGCGCTGAAGTATTTTTGAGCTGTTTTTCGATTTTAAGCCAAAACTATGCATTGTAGAGAAACATATCAAGCGATCAAAGTTGTAGATATAAAAATTTTCGACACATTTTGTTCTTTTGTTTTTTTTTAAGTCACACGGTTTTGCCACTAGAGGGCGAAAACCGTTTTATTTTTTTTTTTTGTAATACGCTTGTGCGAATGAAAAAAAACACTCTAGCGCATTATTTTTG
Organism: Rosalia funebris; assembly: GCA_037954035.1. Lineage (NCBI taxonomy): Eukaryota > Metazoa > Arthropoda > Insecta > Coleoptera > Cerambycidae > Rosalia > Rosalia funebris. The sequence continues at coordinate 43,956,730 of JAZFAV010000015.1, forward strand.
ATTGATAGGCAAAACTGCATTTTTGGCAAAAAAAAGTGGAAGACAATTTGTAGGAAGTCTTTTTCTTTCCACCTTTTTATGTGATTGAACTTTTCTAAAAAATACATAGTTTTGCCTATAAATTAAAAATAATGCGCTAGAGTGTTTTTTTTTTTCATTTGCACAAGCGTATTACAAAAAAAGAAAACGGTTTCCGCCCTCTAGTGGCAAAACCGTGCGACATTAAAAAAACAAAACAACAAAATTTTTATATTTACAATTTTGATATTTTTCTATACAATGTATAGTTTTGGCTTAAAATTGAAAAACAGCTCAAAAATACTTTAGCGCGCTCTAGCGGCGCAACTAAGCAGAATTTCGAAAAAATGAAAAGAACAGAAATTGTGGAGAAAAATGGAGAGGAGAGGATGGAGAAAAGCAAAATCTACAACATCAAATCAGATCATGTTTTCCCAAAAATGCAGTTTTTCAGAAAAACGCAAAAAACCTAAAAATACGGCCAAAAACGCGTACATATATGTCTATATCTAAAAAACAACCCTTGTTTTATCATGCGCTAGGTGAAAAATATGTTGACACAATCCTAACACAACTTTCTATATAGGTCGCTTAGCTGTAGGAAAAATTTCCCAAAATCAGTGATTTTTCTAATTTGAGGGGATTAAAACATGGATTTAAACATGGATTTAAGTATTTAAAAAATATGTCCCAAATAATTACTAAAACGTACTTAAATAACTATCTTTCTGCTTAAAATATGAATTTTGTAATGTTAATTATTGTTTATAATAAAATATTTCTTTCGTGAAAACACTATAAATTTATTCTTAATTGTCGGGTCTCTTCCAAAATCCAGTTTAATATATTTCCTTCTTATTTGTATTCTAACATTCTTATGAATTAAAACTTTATCTCATCCTTAAATTTTGTGAACTTATATGTGATATCATCAGTAATAATTCAATGGATATTCTTCTTTCTTTTTTGGATCTTATATTTAAAAACTATATAACTTCTCTATGGATTTACGAAATAATACTAAATATGAAATATTTCTTAAAATCGCAGCCTTAAATATTTTAGAATTGTTAATTTTATTTTAAATATCCTTAGTTATTATTACATAATTCTTAATGCTAGTGCTAATTTTTTATACTTACAACGGAAATCGTGTATATTTATATTAATTTTTCTGACTAAAGAAAATAAAAATTCTTTAGAAGTACGTCATTATTATTGCCCTTATCGCTGCTGTAATATCGTTATTTTCTTCTCCCTTTATTCGTTTTTCCGTACAATAAGAGATACCCGAAACTTGGACTTTACGAAAACTTTCGTCGTCTTTAACGTTTTTTAAAAATTTACAGAACACTTTCACGACTTCTTTACAAGACAGTTTCCAACCTTCTTTTAGGACAGGGCAAACGATATTAACATTTCAATCGGATTTCTTCTTCAACTTGATTTGCTAATAAAAAGTTTTAGTACAAGTACTACATGAAAAAACCGGCGCGATGCGGACTGGACTGAGGAATGTATTTAAAATCTGCTGACAATGAGTTCAGCAGTGACCAAATATTAGCAATGCTGTAGCGGATTTATGATCATGTGGCATTAAGTGTACAAGGCGCCATTAAAAAACTATGTTATTGACGTCATAGCAATGTAAAATAATATAGATATTGCTGGGCACAGATAATGCATTTATGTGTTCCTACGAAAGCTACGAGGGAGAATATGACTTATATACTAATTTTTATGGCATACTATTAGATTGTCAAATACAATTAGTCTTCATTTCTTTGTTTTATCTTTTGGTTTTTTGCTTTAAAGTATACACATAATTACGAAAACTTTTTGGCATCTTAGATATATTGGATTTTATTTTGATCTATAATAAATAGCTTTAAAAAATGTCTAAATTTTTAGCGCAAAATATCATCATCATGAGGTCATCAGTCCTAAGACTGCTTGGACGCTAACTTCCAGCTTCTCCTATCTTGTGCTAACCTACGCATTTCGCTAATTGTGCTACAACCTACATCCCTTACTATTTGCGAGCAGTAGTCTAATCTAGGCCTACCTCTGCCTTTCTTCATTCCTATTTCTGCCTCCAACATATCGCGGACTATTCCCCCATGTCTCAGCAAGTGGCCTACCGTTCAATCTCTTCTCTTCTTCATGTTTATCCACATACTTCTTTTCTCGCCGACTTTCTCTAATACTTCTTTGTTTCTAACCCTATCAGTCCACGGTATTTTCATCATTCTTCGGTAACACCACATCTCAAAAGATTCCAATTTCTTCCTACTTACTTCCTCTACCGTCCAGGTTTCGCACCCGTATAGTGCCGTGCTCCATACATATGTTTTCAAAAATCTCTTCCTTGTTTCTAGGTTTATTACCCCCGAGCATAAAAGTGCCTTTTTTTAAAGCTACTCGACCCTGCGCTATTCTTTGTTTTATATCTTTATCGCTTCTTCCATCCCAATTTATTTTACTTCCTATAAGTGAAGTCTTTAACTTCCTCCAATCTTTCATTATTAATTTGTACTTTCGTTTTTGCTCTGCTCTCGCGCCCTCTGCACACTAACACTTTAGTTTTCTAATTTTTAGTTTCTGTCCCTGTACTTTAATCCCGAAATCCACTTTATCTTTTACCACATTAATCGCCTATTAATTATAATCTTCGATGTACAGATTGAAAATTAGTGGTGATAGCGTACATCCTTGGCTTATTCCTTTCCTAATACCTATTTCCCTTCTACTTCTATAACAGCAGTTTGCTCTTTGTATAGATTGTGTACTACTCTCCTATCTCTATACTTCATTCCCGTGCTCTTTAGTATCTCGAACATTTTTTCCCATCTTACATTATCAAAAGCTTTTTCTAAATCTACAAATCCTATATAAGCGTTCTTTCCTTTTTATATTGTTTTCTCTAACATTACTCTTAGCGCCAGAATAACTGCGAGTTCCCCTATTTCGCCTAAACCCGAATTGGTCTTCTCCTAGTATTTCCTCCGCTCTATTTTCCATCCTCTTCTGCACTATTCTAGTTAAGATTTTTGACGCATGGGAAGTTAGGCTAATCGTTCTAAAGTTCTCGCATTTGTCGGCTCCTCTCTTTTTCGGTATAGTAACGATAATGTTCCTCTTATAATCCTCCGGCATCTCGCCCGTTTCATATATGTATTTTACCAGTTCAAACATCCTATTTACTACTTTCTGTCCCGCACATTTCAAAATTTCCGCCTGCATTTTATCTACACCCGGCACTTTATTGTTCTTTAACCCCCTTAGTGCTATTTCAAATTCCTCTCTCAATATAGGTTCTACATCTTCCCTATCGATGCTCTAGATTCTTCCTCTAATATCTCTCCTAATTCCTGACCCTCGTATAAATTTCCTAAGTACTGCTTCCATCTATCCGCTTTATCCTCTCTTCCGATCAGTATGTCCCCCGATTGACTCCTAACGTTTCTACTTATTGGTCCTATATCCCTAAAGTTCCTCTTAATTATTTTGTAAGCCTCATCGGTCTTACCTACTTGGAGCTTATCTTCTAAAATAAGGGTAAGGAAAATATAGTAGTATACAAGACTTCCAAACTCCAGGAGTGTATTGTACGCATGAAAATAATGTAAAAAAAATTAAATGTTGTTATCCGATTTTTATCTGTTTTCAAGTTATAGCGTAATTAAAAATAAACAAAATTACATACGTTAACGTATTGGTAGTCATAGCGTTATAAATGTTCAAAAATACTGTCATTCACTTCTAAACATTTTTTGCTTGTTCTACGAAGGGCGCCTGCAGCTCTCCTGATTGAGTCATATCTTTGTTTAATATCGGCTGCAGCATTTCTAAAGCCGGTCCCACACACATCGCGAGTACTAACAAGCACAAACATTTCAGAGTATGTTCAAGTGCGAGCAACGAGCCATGGGAGCCCCCAGACGCATCGTGAGTACTAACGAGCACAAACATTTCCGAGTAAGTTCAAGTACTAGAATCGAGCTGTCGGAGCCCCCCTGGAGAGACGCCTTGCACTTTGCAGTCGCACATTCTCGTGAGTTGCACGCCTTTCTGAGAAAACGCTAAAGGAAACTATTTCTGAATCATATTCCAGCAATCCTTGATTTAATTTCTGTTTCGGTGTAATGGATGCTTAGGGTTCCACAACACGGGCTGAGCTTCCATAAATTCGAAGATATGGTCGCACGGCCACTCCATTATTTACAATAGTAAAATAATTTTAGAAATTCTTTTTCCGTGGGCACTTCTGTTTTTATTCGCTTCTGCAGGTCAACTGATGAGAATAAATTAAAAATCGACTTGTATAGACTCGCAATTGATACGATGCGTGTGGGAGCAGCGCGCCCATCGCAAATCCAAGTAAACACGAGTTTGAATTCCCTTTGAATCGGTACAAATTTACCGACAGCCCGCGGGTATAGGCAAGTATAGGAAAGTGCGAGTGCGATTAGCAAATATTCGCGAGCATCTCTTCCCACACACATCGCAAGTGCCCGTACTTGCAAATATTCGCGATGTGTGTGGGACCGGCTTAATACGTTGAGTTAGTGTATCCCGAGTGTCCACTTTTACTTTATACACTTCATCTTTGAACCAGCCCCATAAACAATAATCTAGTGCTGTGAGGTCTGGAGACCTTGAAGGTCAACTAACAGGACCAGCGCGACCAAGCCAACACCCTGGAAACCTTTCGTCCAAATGTTTCTTGACCTGACGAGGCGAGATATGCAGGAGCTCCATCGTGCTGGTAGTACATTTGCATTCTGATGTTTAAAGGAGCATCCTCTAGTAGTCCGCGTAATTTATTTTGTAAAAAAATTAAGTAGTTGTCTCCTGTGAGGCGATTCTCCAAAATGAAAGGGCCAATTAATAACCATCGACCATGCAACACCATACGTTTACCGAAAACTTGCTGTTGTTGTTGAAACAAATGTTGAAAATTACTTTCAACTGTTGCGTGGGGATTTTCATCTGACCATACATGACAGTTGTGAGTATTATTAATGCCGTCATGGGTAAATGTTGCTTCATCTGTAAGAAGCATCCGCGATACAACACGATATTTATCCACCGACAAAATTCCATACGTTTAGGATAATCTTCCGGTTGTTCTGGAGAGGTGCTGTACTCTCTGTACATGGTATGGTGGTATGGATTTAAGTCCTGCTGGTGGAGTGTATTTATTACTCTTGTTTGTGGAATGTCCAATTGAATACTAATTCTTCGTGAGCTGGTCATTTTCCGATCTCGCACAGTTTGTTGAAAACTCTGATAAATACATTTTTATTAGGATGTCTGTGATGTGGAAACCATTGACAATATTCTTCAACAGCAGCTCTAACATTCCCATTACAAAAACCATAAACAAACACCATATTTGCATATTCTAAATTTGAATACGTGTTGCATTTTGTAATACTTTAATCGTTGAAACTCTAAAATAAACCTTTAATCACTGTCACAATACATTGACACATTATCGAAACAACAAAGTTGTCAAATAAATGTTTTTGAACCTCGAACATGGCATACTAGATAAACATATTTAATTACGCTATAAGTTGAAAACAAATAAAAATCGGATAACAACAACGAAGTATTTTTACATTATTTTTACGCGTACAATAATACACTACTGGAGTTTGGTCCGTTCCTCCCGACTCACCCTGTATATGATTAATTATAAAAAGTTTTATTTTAAAAAAGGGATACAACTAACATAGTACTGGCAAAATAAAGAAGTACTATAGATAAGGGAAAAATAATGGGGTCACTTTTAGTCCACAATATACATCACTTGTAATTTAAAATAAAATTAATATAATCGTATATGTTTTGGATATTTTATGATTTTACTTAAAACACAGACCAGTACATCCAGATACTAGATTCCTTTAAAAGGATAAGTTGATGTATATTATTCTAGAACAGTCAATTAGAAAAACACATTTTTCTGTTCCTATTAAGAACAGTACCTATTATTTTCGAAAATATTGCAAAATAAGTACTAGCGAAGTCACAATTACTTTTAGTAATTTACAATTAAACAAGGATGTAGTTTAATTCTCGGCCACGTCGATTTTATTTTCAAAACAACTCTAAGGGTTGTATTCGAGTTCTCACCAACAACCACCTAATCCCTAACAACTTCAACCTAAAAATTTCAAATATGAAGAAAGATACCATGTGTATTACTTCCTTTTAAATCATTTGTTGTGCAAGTTCAATAATATAGTAACATATAAGTCGCAAATCGAGAAAGGAACTACCAAACCGCCACGCGGTTATCAAAGTAGTTCCCGAATAGCAAGGCATTACATAATCGCTATAGGAAACAACTACTCCTCGGGCTAAAACCCCGCCAGGCATTGAATTATACCTAAAAGCGATCCTCGATCCCTTTCCGTTCGGTTCCGATCCGGGACAAATGTCGAATCCTACCTGTGGCGGGTTTTATTTTTTTAAACCTTATCTGATCGTGAGAAACACGAGAAAGGGGTCGAGGATCGCTTTTAGGTATAATTCAATGCCTGGCGGGGTTTTAGTCCGAGGAGTAGTTGTTTCCTATAGCAATTACGTAATAGCCTAGCTATTCGGGAACTACTTTGATAACCGCTTGGCGATTTGGTACTTCCTTTCTCGATTTCCGACTTATATGTTACTGACATAGATCGTATCGGTAAAGATGTATACCCCAAAAATTTCATTCGGCATTTCCCCTGGATCGGCGTACCGTGTACGGCACTGACAAGAACTAATAAGTTCGAAACAGCTGTATGTCGTTCGGTTCCAATCCGGGACAAATGTCGAATCCTACCTGTGGCGGGTTTTATTTTTTGAAAATTCAATAATATAAAAAAATCTAAATTTGGTTAACCAATAACGGAAATTCTCACATGTATTTCACTATTATAAACAACAAAACTGAAGAAAACAAAAAATGTTACAACAGTTGTTAAAAGTGACTGACTAACTACCATTCTGATATTTATTTCTGAATTACCTATTCAATCCTAATAAAAATCTAAATGGGCTATGTCCAGAGGTCTCGCAGGCCATTTTACTGCCGCTCGTCTGCTTATCCATCAGTTTGGAGATCTTTTGCTAAAGAACTTTCAATATTTGCAGCATAATGTTGGAATGCAACTGATAGAATCAAATGTCCAAGAATTAAATTGGGAATCATCATCATCAAATTGAAAATCACATTTCTGTTTATATTGTGAAGAAAAGTTCCAAGATTGTATCGCCAATTTTCCGCTCAAACTATTGCATTAAATTTCCTTAGATGCCTATTTGAAAAAAATTTCTTAGAATATTTTCATTAATTACTAACAAAATTTCGATTTTTTTTTAGTGGCTTCGTCACAAAAAATGTTTTATAACGAGGCATCATCTGGGGATGACCATATTGGAAATATCAATGTTAGGGTTGTTAGGACTTAGGGGTTGATGTAGTGAGGCATTGAAAACAATCCCTACAGGTGTTGTTTTGAAAATGAAAATTGATGTCTAAGGAATTTCTCCAAAAAACGTTCACTAATTTGAGAAATTTTATTCTAAAGTTTAGAGATTTACCGCACATTTATAGACAATAGAAAATATGAAAATGAGTTAAATCTATTTCTATCCAAAATTTATATCAAGATTTTATTTAAAAAACTGGAAATAAAAATATTTGTTTGACCAGTTAAAAAAATATGGTATAAATAATGTCCAAAATTATAGACCAGTCTCAGTTATGAATAATATCTTTAAAACCATAGGACTACACATAGAAAAATGTACGATAAAATATTATTTATTTAAATAAATGCTGTATTTTAACAGAAATTCGACATTCATTCTTCAGTCATTCAACTGAAACAGCTAGTACTCAGTTTATGCAGTATGTGTACGATGTCCTAGATGAAGAAATGCATGTTGTTGGATCATTTTTTAACCTCTGTCGTGTAAGTACTTGACATGACTGGGGCTGAATTTATATAAAAAAAAAACTTTATAAATTGGGATTCAGAGGAATCTTTCTTAATTGGATAAAGTTATGTGCCAGAACGCGTTGTCCGTGTAAAAACAGGAAATACTTATTATGACGATCATGTACACATTGTCGTTTCACAGGGTTCACTGTTTGGGTCATTAATATTTTCGTTATGTCAATGAACTGCTATCTCATCTGGAAGAAAGACTGACAGTATATACACATGATCTATGTCTAGTAGTCTCCTCATCAAACCTTGTGGAACTTTAACACTCAGTCTAAGAAATTATAGCACAGCTTAACATTTGGTGTAGAAAAAAAGCAATTCTAAACTTAGACAAAACAGAATGTATATATTTTTCTAAGAGAAGCATAATACCAGTAAATTTACTACATAATTTCAAAATGTCTACAGAATTAAAACTCCTACGGACGATTGTTGATAGTAAATTTGCCTGGGATTGCCAGATAAGCCGGAGCATCGATAGGGAAGATGTAGGAAAACCTATGTTGAGAGAGGAATTTGAAATAGCACTAAGGGGGCTAAAGAACAATAAAGCGCCGGGTGTAGATAAAATACAGGCGGAAATTTTGAAATGTGCGGGACAGAAAGTAGTAAATAGGATGTTCGAACTGGTAAAATACATATACGAAACGGGTGAGATACCGGAGGATTATAAGAGGAACATTATCGTTACTATACCGAAAAAGAGAGGAGCTGACAAATGCGAGAACTTTAGAACGATTAGCCTAACTTCCCGTCAGCGTCAAAAATCTTAACCAGAATAGTGCAGAAGAGGATGGAAAATAGAGCGGAGGAAATACTAGCAGAAGACCAATTCGGATTTAGGCGAAATAGGGGAACTCGCGAGGCTATTCTGGCGCTAAGAGTAATGTTGGAGAAAACAATAGAAAAAGGAAAGAACGCTTATATAGGATTTGTAGATTTAGAAAAAGCTTTTGATAATGTAAGATGGGAAAAAATGTTCGAGATACTAAAGAGCGCGGGAATGAAGTATAGAGATAGGAGAGTAGTATACAATCTAAACAAAGAGCAAACTGCTGTTATAGAAGTAGAAGGGGAAAGAAGGGAAGTAGGTATTAGAAAAGGAGTAAGACAAGGATGTACGTTATCACCACTAATTTTTAATCTGTACATCGAAGAGGCGATTAATGTGGTAAAAGATAGACTGGATTTTGGGATTAAAGTACAGGAACAGAAACTAAAAATGCTGAGATTCGCGGATGATATAGCAGTATTAGCATCTAGTAAGGAGAAATTAGAATCAGCGTTGAATGAAATGGAGGCAGTGTTGACAGAGGAATACGGAATGCGGGTGAATAAAAGCAAAACTGAAGTGTTAGTGTGCAGAGGGCGCGAGAGCAGAGTAAAAACGAAAATACAAATTAATAATGAAAGATTGGAGGAAGTTAAAGACTTTACTTATTTAGGAAGTAAAATAAATTGGGATGGAAGAATAATATATAATGATAAAGATATAAAACAAAGAATAGTGCAGGGTCGAGTAGCTTTTAACAAACAGAAAGCGTTTTTATGCTCGGGGGTAATAAACTTAGAAACAAGGAAGAGATTTTTTGAAAACGTATGTATGGAGCACGGCACTATACGGCTGCGAAACCTGGACGGTAAGGGAAGCAAGTAGGAAGAAATTAGAAGCTTTTGATATGTGGTGTTACCGAAGAATGATGAAAATACCGTGGACTGATAGGGTTAGAAACGAACAAGTGTTAGAGAAAGTCGGCGAGAAAAGAAGTATGTGGAAAAACATAAAGAAGAGAAGAGTTAGAATGGTAGGCCACTTGCTGAGACATGGGGGAATAGTCCGCGATATTTTGGAGGCAGAAATAGAAGTAAAGAAAGGCAGAGGTAGGTCTAGATTAGACTACTGCTCGCAAATAGTAAGGGATGTAGGTTGTAGCACAATTAGCGAAATGCGTAGGTTAGCACAAGATAGGAGAAGCTGGAGGTTAGCGTCCCACCAGACTTAGGACTGATGACCTCATGATGACAGATAAATAACGCAAGTAAAAAACTTCTTAGCGCCTATTTTGCTCTGAATACTTTAAAATAAACTCTTGATATCATTTCTCTATTGAATTCAAATCATGTTTTGATATATTGGCATACGTCATATATAACCTTACTAAGGGGTAGAACCATTTCAATAGAGTGTTTATTCTTCAAAAACAGTTAGTGAGAACTCATCTTTAACATACATCCTCGAAACACGTGCAGAAATTATTTAATGCAGAATGCAGAGTGCAGAACAAAACTTTAACTCTACCCTGTATATACATATATATTATACTATCGGAAAATTTATTTAGGACAAAATTTGGCAAAACTTATAACCAACGATTACTATTATCAATATAATACACGTTATGGCAAAATGCACAACAGTATTTTTTATGAAAATTCACCTTATTACTCTGGTATAAAAATATAAAACAAACTCGCAAGTTAGATTAAGGAAACAAAAAAAAAACAAAACGTTTTAAGAACCGACTAAAAAAATTCCTCATGACGAATGTTTTTATTCTAAATCACTTTTTATTACTGAAAAACGTATTTTGTTTTTATAATAACTTGTAATCTATTTGTATATAGTATCTGTTACGGTATGATTTTTATTTTAACAGCCAGAATTGTTCTTTAAATACCTAAAGTGATAAATATATATTACTATTACTATTATCGTATTTAACAACAACCACAACAATGCGACTAATCTCACACAATGCTCTAATAACCTAGTGAGGGTCTTCAAAGGAGAGATTTATCTCTGCCGCCTCCGTGCAATTCGCTCCCACCCGACGCAACACCCCACTTACCTGAGAACTCCGTGTTTTGCTTGAGATCTTCCAGCACTTCAGGCTTGAGCTTGCTGTTCTGCTTCCCCATGACTAGATTCGGTCTCGGTCGGCCGCCTCGCACCCCGGATCACTCCGACTGCTCCCTGGGGACACAAAAGGCCAACCAAGGGTTAAACCTCGTTAAGAAACTCTGTTTCGGGCAGCACAAAATTATTTCACTTATCGAATTAGCCTACCCCGGATCGATCGGGATGTTGAATAATGAATGATAATGCCTTGGCGGGGTGTCTTCGTAACATCGGACGCCCAGTTGAATGGAGCCGAAAGAAAACTATTTCGTAATGGACTAGAGAACTAGATGATAAAAATAATTCGGATGCGAGTTGGGTCAACACAAAACGGGAACTGGGCGTGAATCATTTTTATGTTTTGTGCTTTGCAAAACTTATGAAAGCATAGTAGGTAGATAGATCGCTGATTAATTTTTAAGATTCGGTACACCGCGAAGTGTTGACGCGCCTATGCGATAAGTTACTGAAAAATCGAGGAAGAATCTTTACTTTAGTACCGACAAAACACCCACATATTTTTTAAGCAATTATAAATAATCTATGATGCATGTTAAGAGATTTAATGGGATTTTTTCACAAAATCAAAATATAAGGAATGATTGAATAATTTTATAGTCCTACTTTGGAACTATAGAATTTGAATTGCGCACCACTTGTGTTATGTCAAAGATAGAACGTCATCTACAAGCCATATGACGTCAACATGCCGCGATTAACAGTTCAACAACGAATAGTTTGTGTACAACTGTTTTATGTAAGTGAGCTATCAAATAAGTATGGCCCAATTACTCCACCACTTCAAAATGCACACCAAACCGTGCGTTTCTGTGGATACATTCCATTCTCGTGAACAGTATGTGGATTTTCAGCACCCCAAATTCGTTTTGGTTGCTGACGTGTCCATCAAGATGAAAACCTGCTTCATCGCTGAACAAAATTTTATTGCAAAAATCAGCATCACTTTGTAACTTTTAATTGTTGTGTCAACTGAATTGTGTATGCTGACAGATGCAGATCTTACTTTAAAATCCGATGCGTGGTGGTTCTTGACAGGCTCAATTGTTGTGCACGACATTTAATTGATGTGTCTCGATATTCCCTTACACATTCTCTCATTGCAGTAATATTTTCATGTGACCGACCACGACGAGGACGTATTGGTGTTGCTTTATCAATGACAGAACCCGTCTTTCCGAAATTTCATGGCTAAATTACGAACTGCTAACTCTGTACGCACTTCATTTTATTCTAAGTTTTCTTAATGCAACCGTAAATGATCGCTCACTTTCATAAAATAGTTGTACACAAACTATTCGTTGTTGAACTATTAATCGGAGCATGTTGACGTCGTATGGTTTGTAGATGACAGTCGTTAAATATTAAAGTCCTATCTTTGACAGTACACAAATGGCGCGCAGTTCAAATCCTATATTTTCAACTGAGACACCCTCTATTAATCGATGGAAAAATAACCAGTTCCACAAAAAATACAGAGCTATCAAAAATGATCTTGATCTAAATTAGTCACTAAATGTAAACTTTCGTCTTAACTTAAATCGTCGTTTGAATTATGCGTTATATTATTAAGTTTTATATTATTAAATTTTTTCGATACTAATATGGCATGTATTAAATAAATAAATAAGACAACTTCCATTAAATCTTCCATCAACAACAATATGATAAGAATAAAGATTCTTACTTTTAATATGTAAAATAATTTTTTGGCATACAGGGACAGGAAGCAAAATAGGGTTTTTAATTTTTTTTGTTTAGTGTAAAATAATTTTTAGATGAAAAGAAAATCGCGCTCTTTTACGTCGTCAATGACGCAAATTCGTTATTTTTTTAATTGTGAAAACATATTTGTCCTTGTCTTTTTGTATAACCTTCCCCTCGGCAGCATGAGGCATTAGAAGATGGAAGTCGATTTCTGTGTGTCCAAAATCATTCAAACTTTTATGAGCAATATTTATTTTTATTCTTATATTCATCGAATAGCGGCTGCCATTAAAAAAATGTCGATAATGGAAAACCTCCTACACGAATTGCCCAGTATGTATTAATTATACTAAAAATCCGACCAACGATAAATCCGATTAAAACTAACAAATATAAATTATTAATGTCCCCAAAAAATTTCATATATGATCATATCACATTTCAAACATAATGACTTTTTATTATTAAAAATTTCGAAATTTCACCCTAAACTAATAACACTCAGTATGTGTACTATAAGTATGTCTGAGTTTTAAATACCTACTACTAATTACTGATATAAAAATAAATTTAAAGTAATATAAAACCGTTAACTAAAAATTTTAAATTTGTCGAAAAAATATTTTTTCTACAGTAGGTTTTTTTGTATATTACGCAATGAAATAGTAGGGGACAATAGATATCAATAGCACGTAGTTGTATACTTATAATTTTATATTACCGTATTTTTTAAATAATTTTTTTAATTTAATATTATTTCAATTTTTTCAATTAATATCAAATAATGCCACGTTTAAAAATCCCACAACGAAATTAAATATTAGTGTGAATCATTTAAATCCCAAACAGTTTTGTTCGCTGATTTTATGGATCTCATAAGATAAATGATTTTAAATCGTAAAATTTAAACACCCTGTCGAACAATAATGGATATAAGTCCTTACCTGTGCCGGTAAACTTATTTCGGCTGACAAACGCTTATGAGGACGTCCTTGAAAGAAAAAAATGTATCTATTAATTCGCTGGAGAATCTGCTTAAAAAATGTCAACTCTGACACTCCTGATGAAGTAACGGTTATGCATACTATCATATTGTACATCTATGCCTTTATTTCAAAAAGGAAAACAACATCTTGTCCAAATATGTATATCATTTAATTGTCATAATATTAAGTGATAAAAATCCAAAGATTATCTGCCATCAATATGTGTTAATTATATAATTTATTATCCCTAAGAAAAATGCCTCTGGCCTCTTACAAATGTAACTACATACCTAATAGTACCACAATACAGAGTCCTTGAATTGGGATCCATTATCGCTTTCTTACAAAGTACTATATTGTAAACTATTAGCAGAGAGCCAACTCAAGTATAATGTGGCTAAATTGTGTTAGGGCAGTAGGGGAAAGTGTTCCGTGCAAAATTCCTCCTCCCCACCACTTTTCTCATTGGTCGCACACGCCCACTCCCCACTACCAGTGGTACCTCCTCTCGAGTTCAGTTTGCTGGTCGCTGTGACGAACTGAGACGAGGTTAGCGAGTAGGCGCGGCTAGTGGTGGGGTTTGACCAATAACAAAAGAGGGTGGGGGAAAATTTAGTGAGATTAAAGGTGTGGTGAGGAATTTTGCACCGGTCACTTTCCTCTACTTGAAGCGATACTGCCACTTCGCAGTATCAAAGACTCTGAACTGTTTGCCATCTCTAGAACGCAGGACGTTTCCGTAGTAAGTACAATGCGAGCCGAAACGTCCTGCGTCCTTCACAAAACCCGGATGCTTATGTATAACGAACAACTAGAGTAGCATGTATAATAATAATAATATATCATACAATATGTGCAAGTAGAAAAATATTAATAGACATAATCGCTCAAACATCTCCCACAATAAAAAGTGAATGGCGTATCACATCTCTGTTACCAAATGATATTTTGGTTGACTTTTCAGTAGGAAAACATACCAGTACGAGGTCGGTTAACTAAAATATGATATATGATGCGGTTTTAGCAGCTGGAAGATACAGTGGCGTTCGTCGATCGATAAAACGTATTAATTGTGGCATTGGGTAAACTGAGAGAAACAGTGCTCAGAGAGTATAAAAGCATCGTGAATTGTCTCAAATATATCGATTCCACAAAAAAGCAGTGTTTTGTAGGCACAGATGATTCTGTACTTCATTTACATTTTAATCTGCCACCAATTATTCCAATCCATATCTGATTCTTTTCCGGAAGTTTCCTCAAGCGCAGCTATGTAAAAACAACTAATATATTTTGATGTTATCAAAGAACACACGAAATTCGCATGAATTTAGTGTATGAATGGCATGAAGACAAAAATGCGTTCGTAAATCAAGTGGCCATCATCAGAAGATAGATTAAACTGTTTTAATTCGAAAGTATTGATATTAAAGTTCAATTACTAGGATGGTACAATATTGTCTCTTTTACAGAAACCTAAGAAAATATAAATTTAAATAAATTAACCACATATTAGTGCATGAGCGCAATTCAATACCAGTTACTGGGTACAATATACATCTAACACTAAAAATTAAAATGCAGAGTAATAAAAACAAACCAACTACTCTGATAAGATCATAAAATAACTCTGATTACTCGTATTCATTTAAAACGAATACGAGTATGTTTTATACAGGTGAAGGTTATACTTTTATTAAACAGGTTATATTATTTTGAAAACCAGAAAGAACCGATATTAGTACAAAGTAGTTTTTCGGTAATTTTCTTCGCATTTAGCAGTGTATTTTCTAATAAAATCGCATAATTTATTGTAAGACAATTTATATGTTTTTGGAAAAGTCATTGTACAAGAAATATATGGCAAATGTTATTACTGGTAATAAACTATAATAACCTGTATTAAAACACTTTATATGTTTCTACAAGTTGTACATATTACATTATTATGAAAACTAGAAAGAATCGACGTTGTTTGATAGTAGCTTTTGCGTGAATTTTCCTGAAAATTGGGAACAATATTTAATCGTTGTATTTCCTAAAAAACTAAAATTTGTTCTAAGATGACTTAGATATGTTTTCCGGAGAACGTATTGTACAAAATGTATTCTTCTAAACTTTATTACAGTTTATGAAAACTATCATAATCTATATTCAAATACTTTACGTCTTTTAAATTTTACGTGTCATAATTTAGAATTAAATTGCAGCCATTAATAAGTGAAATAAAACCAAGCCACCAAAGCAATAATAATCATTTCTTCAGACAAGGACAACTTAGGAAGTATTCCTTTAATTGCCCATATCACTAACATTAATCACTGTCCACTGCGTTCTTCCTGCTACAGACCACCTTCAAAACGCCCAAGGTCATCCAAGGTTCAATTTAGTTAACTTACCCCGAACCGTGCCTAAGAAATCTTCAACTGACAGCCGTCTTGTGTGTTTTTTCTCAGCAGCCGCTTTACCAAAATTCCATAACCCGAGACGTTGATGCTGAAGATAAAACGAAAAAACTACCAGCTCGAACAGCTCGAAACGGAATACTGGATAGTGTGTGACAGAGTTAGAAGTACTGGAAACGGCGTGAATATATAGTATGTATGTAAATATTTTTATAGACGAGAGGGTAACTTCGAACGGAGATTGTGAATGTCGATTACGAAGTCGTCTCGGGATTACGTGAGAAACGCGAGGTCGTACCTTGCGTTTTAACGTTGCCGCACGGACGTATGGATTTGCCACCTATCGATCTCTCGTGCGGGTCAAGTTGACGTTCACTTTAAGACGGTAGAACTGTATACAGGATATTAGTGTTAAGTATATTATGATTGCAGTTGTAGCATGCTAATTTTATGAATAATGAACGGTGAAAACTAAAAAAGGAAAGCAACATCGCGTTTTCAGGTATTCCCTAAATGAAATTGTTCACGTAGTTGATATACCCTGTATATTTTATCACAATAATAGAAGATATAATGATAGAACAATTAACTAGAGTCCTTATTATTGCCAATATTATAAACTATCTAAATAAAAACGAGATGGCCATGAAAAGGCGACATTTCATGGGTATCTCGATTACTTATCCATGAAAGGCGAACTGATAATTTCAAAAGAATAATTGTTCAGACGTATGTAGAAATAACAAAAATAGAGATGACCGTTAAACGATTCCCAAAATAGATGCAAAGATGTTACGTATATAAAGGGTTATTCGACAGGAAAGTGAAATACCTCACAATACCACGGCCTCTTACACACAGAAACACTTACAAAACAGGGTTTGTTGTGATTCATGCCCAACTAGTACATAATGTCCAAGAAGACCACTTCTTACAGCTAGAATTTTGTCTTCAGAACGCAATTTACACAGCGATTTAGTATTAATGCACGGTGTAGCATAACCAATGATCAATTATTTGATCCGTTTGTATTGAATGCGCGGTTTACTGGAGAAGGAATGTTTACACTTTCTGGAAGACCATTTTCCAGAAACATTGGATGAAGTACCTTTAAATATGCCACCATAAATGTACTTTCAAATTGATGAAATAACTCAAGACATATTCAGCCAAAATTTTCTTAATATCCATTTTAGTGATCGTTACATTATCATTAGTAGAGGCAATAGACTGGACCACCCGGATCGTCGGACCTTACTCCTCTTGACTTTTATCTTTGGTGGTGGGCAACACATTTGGCTTAAGTTATACGGAAATAAAAAAAATATGTTATCGGTCGCGTTCTAGCATTCATTAATTCGTAATCATCGTTCATTGGAGGAGCTACCACTGCAGATTATAAACATGCAAATAAATATATCGAAGTTGGCGATGATTTTTCGAGAACATTATTATTATAATTCAATATTAGCGGGTGCGGGGCTATATAGGCGACGCGACGGGATAGGTAAAACCTTCCCCTTGGGCAAATACACTACCGCACTCCAGGCCGAGCTAGTTGGAATTACATATGGTGTTCTGGGGGCCGATCAAAATCGGACCCAGGAGAAGATATGTATCTGCTCGGATAGAAGGGCGGCGTTGGCAGCCCTGAATTCAGCAACGACAAAGTCGAAGCTGGTCTATAATTGCTATGAAGCATTGAACCACTTGGCAGGGAAGGGACCGGTGGAACTCTTATGGATACCTGGGCATAATGGCATTAAGGGAAATCTAATTGCAGATGACCTTGCCAGACTAGGGACCAGGGAAAACCTCTATGGACCAGAACCTGCAGTAAGAATAAGTCGGAATCTGATCAGAAACCGCATCAATGGCTGGGCAAGAGACCAGCACAATAGAAAATGGAGAGGAGTAACGAGTTGTCGAATAACCAAACTCTTCATCTAATACTCAGAGATTGAGGAATGGGCCGAAGAATTCATTAAATTGAACAGACACAAAGCCAGAACCCTGGTGAGAATCATAACGGACCACCGTAGTAGCCTGAATGCATATAAGCACAAGCTGAGGCTGACTGACAGCACGGCCTGCAGATACTGTAAAGAAGACGAGAAAACCTCGATTTATCTTCTTTACACCTACCCCGCACTGGAGGAGAAGAGGTATCTTATATTAGGGACCCCTGTTATCCTAAAGGAGGTGAGGCTTAAGGCGGGGGACGTGCCTAAATTGCTCCTTTTATGGGATAGAATTTTTGGATAATGGCCCGGATAAGAGGGGATCGCCAAGGGACTACCCATGCGATCAGTGGCTGATGAGGCCTAAACCTATATAATATAATAATAATACAATATAACTTTGTGATAAATTTTGTTCCAGAGTTTCATATGTATAACTCTAATTGTAAACGTATGTTATCTAATGGAAGTCAATTTTTCCGAATTATCGTCATTGAACTCGTCTTGACATTTCGTTAATCAGATTCTTCATAAGAAATCAACTAATACTTTTGGATGACCAGCGAAACGTCAAAATGAATTCAACGAAGGAAGAATGTACTCCGTTCACCTATATAAGAGTAGGTGAATGAAGACCAAACATCTTCATTCACAATTCACAACAAGAAAGCCATTCACAATTTCCGTGCGAAGTTCAGTGGAAATTTATAACCCCTAACCAGCACCTGCATCCCCGATATGTAGCAACGTTCAGTCCTATTATTTTTCTCGCGGCGCCGGTGGCGGGGGGGAAGTAGAGAAAATTGTCAGACGCGTAAATTCGGATAGGTGACTACTAGAACAGGATACATGTATATGATATGCTTAAAATTTAAAATACACCCAATATTTTAACAACACCAATTTTTGTTTTGTTTTGCAGCACATACCCCCTGGCGGATCTGGACCTACGTGTGGATTGTGCACACGGCCTTCCTCTATCTAAGCCCTAAATTTATTTGTACCTAACTTATCTTGTACACCTATAAATGCCTCAATTATGAGCAAGATATTAAGCTAGATCCTTCCAAAAAAATGCTTATAGTCGGGGCCCACGTATAGGGATTTCCCGGATACCACTTATAGTTGGCGCACATGTATGAGATTCCTGAATGACGCACGAAGATGCGACTTCGCGTAATTTGTTGCGTTGATTTATTACGGATTAAGGGCGGCTGACTCGCTTACGGCAAGCTTGGA
Organism: Rosalia funebris; assembly: GCA_037954035.1. Taxonomy (NCBI): domain Eukaryota; kingdom Metazoa; phylum Arthropoda; class Insecta; order Coleoptera; family Cerambycidae; genus Rosalia; species Rosalia funebris. Next base: position 43,975,969 of record JAZFAV010000015.1, read on the forward strand.
AAGCCATGGAATGATGACAGTTTTCTAAGACTATAAAGTGCTCGAAGGAATCACACTCACTGTTCCAGTAATTGACTTATTTTAAGCTATGATTCTTTTGGTCTCTCATTGGATTTGATTGTATTGAATTGTTTAATTGTGTGATGAAGTCAAATGTTCCCAATTACCATACCTTTACATGTACGGTCAGAATGTTAATAACGTGTGTAGATATGTGACGACGGTCACATGTTTCATTTTATTCATAGAGACTACTAAAAATTAATTGTGTACACTATTGAAAAATTAAAAGGGCAAAAAAATTCCTAAAAATTTTCAGTGAGTTTTGAAAGGGTGTAACTTTATGAAAACCAGTCGTGATGAAAAAACATTTTAAGCTTGAAGTTTCTAGGGTTCTATATGCTTATAGGTTTCTACATATTCTGATAAATAAAAATTCTGAGCTACGGTTAGTGCGCATACAAGGAAGACAACAAATTTCCAATTTTTTTTTAGGGGCGTCCCCAGGTTCAGGAAAAATTTTTCAGATTAAATCAATGCAGAGGTCGGTTAGTCTGTATATTCAGCTTTAATATGTTTTTTTAACGAACACTGTACGACCATTCGTTGCTGAGATATCAGTGATTGAATGAAAAATGACGCTATTGTCTTTGGTTATCCATATCTCCAGAAACTAATGACCTTACAGCGAATCGTAGGATGGTTTTAAAAACTTGAATAAACACTTTATAAATTATAAATGTCCTTCTTGAGCACAAAACTGTTATTAATTTGAAAAAATTAATAACAGTTTTGATAATAACACTCGCTATTAATTTGAAAAAAGTACAAGAAAAATTCCTTTTTTTTTTGACTGTTTAAAAGATTTACCGCTACTTTGCAAATATTCAGGAATACACTAGTGCTGCCAGGTTTCTACTACTGTAACTTACAAATCGCTGTAGGAAACAACTACTCCTCGGGCTAAAGCCCCGCCAGGCATTGAATTATACCTAACAGCGATCCTCGACCCCTTTCTTCTGTTTCTGCACGATCAGAGCTTTTCTTGAAAAGGGACACCGCCACGGGTAGGATTCGACATTTGTCCGGAATGGAATCCGAACGACAGATAGCTGTTTCGAGCTCATTAGTTCTCATCAGTGCCGTACATTGTACGCCGATCCAGGACAAATGCCGAAACAAATTCGTGGGGTTTTCATCTAAATTGATAAGATCTATGTCTGTAACTTACAAATCGGGAATCGAAAAAGGAACAAGCAAACCGCAAATCTATGATAACCGCTTTGCGGTTTAGTGGTTCCTTTCTCGATTTCCGACTTGCACGTTACAGACATAGATCTTATCGATTTAGATGAAAACCCCACCGATTTTTTTTCGGCATTTGTCCTGGATCGGCGTACCGTGTACGGCACTGATGAGAACTAATAAGTTCGAAACAGCTGTCTGTCGATCGGACAAATGTCGAATCTTACCCGTGGCGGGGTCCCTTTTCAAAAAAAGGTTTCTACTAAATGATGTTTCAAAGCAATAATCTCGTTACTTTAAATCTTCTCAAAACTTTGATCGTTCGGGGAAAAATGGTTCGATGGATCAATTTGAGCATTTGTAGGACCACTGGCAGTATAATAAGCTAAAAAAAAACTGGCAACATGAGTCATTTCCTCAACATTTGCAAAATGGCGGTAGATTTCTTAAAGAGTCAGAAAAAGTTTTATTTTGTACTTTTTTCAAATAGCGAGAGTAAAAAAAAATGTGTGCTAAAAAACGGCATTCGTTATTTATAGGTTAACCAGCCTTGGCATTGGCTTAGCCCGAAAAAATTTTTGAGTGCCCAGGGAGGCTTGTTTAAAAAAAATTAGAAAATTTTTGTCTCGCGGTATTTCTTTGGATGGCGCAGTAACCGCAGTTCAAAACTAGAAACTTTAATTTCAAAATGGCTATCTCTTAATCTCGATACGACCATTTTTCATAGAGTTACAGTCTTTAAAAAATCACTGGAAATTTTTTGAAAATTTTTTGTTCCCTTAACTCTCTTGAGTAGTGTAGGTAGGCTAGCAAGAATTCTAATACTTTCGTGAGAACTGGATTAAATAATATATATAATAATAATGACGGGTATATTTAATTTCTGTTGAAAAAAGAAAGTACAAATCTTAGGTTACCAACCTATGAGTTTGTTTTAGATGAGTACGGTCATCTGCTATTGTAATCATTTAACTAAATAATTACTATTCATTTCATCGCTATTTGCCAAGTAAAAAACTATCTTTTCTTGCCGATAAACGGAAGAGTCTACCTGAGCCTAGCCATAAAGACAAGCTTCGGTTAGTTTTGAGATTTTTTATTTAGCAAATAGCGATGAAACAAACTATAATTCTTTTGTATATAAAAACGATGTGGATGTTTTTTACCTTCCATTGTTGCATGCTTTTGTGCCTAATTTACGAAAGAGTTGGTTTTCGTTACAATATAGAGTCAAATATTACTTTGTCTCCCTAAATATGGAACAAACGTGTCACTTAACCTTTACCATCATGAAAACCTTTATCATCGTGCGATATTACTTCTTTTGTACTAATAATACTAACAAATTGTGGTAGATTTTCAAAGTCAATTTGTACTTTTGTAACAGATATAAATTAGTTTTATTGTCAATTTTTACATAATCGGATGTTTATTTTGATTGCTACTGGCTCTTGCCTAATTATTATATAAATATATTTCTTCATGCAGTGTTTTAGATATACCATCAAGAAAAAAATTACAAGCAATGATACATTTGTTGCACATTAAAGGCGGACAACTTGTACAAAGATATATAAAACACATTTTAAAGGCCTGTTTATTACATATCGCCATCATTTTTATGATGAAAATTAGGATGAACTGTATGGGGTTTTATAAAATCCCTTGTATAGTGCACGCAATGTCTCAGTTTGTCTCATCTATTATTAATGTTTAATTACACTATTTATTGTGTTTTCAGATTTCGCCACAGAAACTTGTTAACAACGTGCAGAATTCTTTCTCACCAATATAAATAAGTTACCTCACTATAAATGCAGAAATGGATTCTTGCCTTACATTATCTCATTAATTACTAGTATTAAACACATTTAAACATCGTAAATTGTGAACAATGAAATATTTTAAACATCTAATACATTTTTATGACCCAATACCTCGCATGTTTGCAATCAGAATTTGTTAATGCTTCGAGTAATTTTCGATAACCCTGTATATACCGTACAATGTGAAGCCAGACTTATGAACTGTATGAATATGAGATAGGACTAATCTATGAAATCCAACGACGTTATTGGGGAACTCCGGTGTGTACCTTGTATTTCTGCCATTTATTATGCCATATGGTGATGTGCAGATTAAAAATAAATCAATATGCTTTAAAATAAAAAAATACACAAGATAACGCCACTGGCTTGAAAAATATTAACTGCTTTCTTTAGGAACTCAAACCTTGGAATATCCAAAAAAATGTTTTACTTGTATGTATATAAAGAACCTATTGATGTAACATATCAGAGCTTTTCCTACAGTCACTGTGCTGTAGACCCCCTAGCAGCTACGCCACTGAATTTACAATGACCAATCCAAACCCAGTTAGATATTAAATTATACTTATATCATAGAACCATTCAATTATAGCTCTATTGTTCTGGGATGGACGATAAATCAAGATTTTTTGAACAATATTCGAGAAGAAAGTTGGGCAATGCTTGTTTCGAACCATGGAAGCTTCCAGAAGAGCGAATACGTCTAATTTCGTCCAGAATATATTACATCGTGGTAGATTGTTAGTCTCCTAGGTATACTGTATTCGAGAAGAAACTTGGGCAATGCGTGTCTTCGAACCATAGAAGCTTCTAGAAAAGCGAATGCGTTTGATTAGCAGTGGCGAAGCGTCCATTAAGGCTATGAAGCTTCATTCTTCGCGTCGGCATGCCGGTAGCAGGCAATGCGTATGCGCTATCTAGCCCAGATAACGCATACACTCTCCGTCGCCTTGGTTTAAACGGACTTTTGGAGATCCGCGGTGCAGTGAGGGGAGTACGCGAGGAATGATGTGCAATTTAGCTAGCTTTACAGCCTTAATGGACGCTTCGCCATTGATGATTACATACCGTGATAGACTGTTAGTCTCCCGGGTAACATATTGTAAATTATTTTGAACTGTTTCTTGGGATAGCGATTTTCAATGTAGCAAATTTACAATGAAGGAAGGTGGAAATTGAATCGATTGGAATCAAACCAGTGGATAGTGGAACTGTACGACATGATAAAAACACATATCTCTTAGGTGGTATATCAGTTGCTGCTTGACTAACTTCATTCTCATACTCTGATCAGCATCAATCGTGTGCATGATGTATGCTCATTTAATAAAATGTAATGGACATGAAGATGTGTGGGTAATGTGCTAAAATATTTTACACTTAAGTTTAATATTATATTATCTTAGTTTGTTTGATAACAAACCTACATTTAGTCTAGTACGAAGATTAGCATCTGTCCGCTTACGTACAGCTTGTCGAAACTCACGTTAACAGTGACCTTGAGATGCGCAGTATCGCGTGAAGTGAAATGAAAAGATTAGAAAATTGGCATTCATGTAGAAATAATATGGGTTTGTAATTTTTTTTTTATTTTTAATATTCAATATTGTTAATAAAGACGCCAGTACCACTGGCAGTATTGGTGTCCTGTGGATGAGTGAGGGTATACTTGAGCAGGACTATTGTTCTTCATCTTAATTTATAAGCTAGCCTGCTTTGTCTCTACTACAATTATAGCTGTAGCATAAGTCGGCGAAGTGGAGTTTAGAAAAACCGTGTAAGCAATATATTACCCATTAATATACAATTTCTTTCTTAATTATACTCGCAGGATTTTCTGCGAACGACAAAAGTTGTGCCCGTAAAGATAATGACAATTTTTTACGGCCAAAGTTTCACAAGTGGTGTGGGTAGTAGATACTTTGTGCTTTCTGCTATCGTCTAACTTGTCGTAAACAATAAAAAATATATGTAAATTCTGTACTTATAGAGTACCTTACATTTCTACCTTAACGTATTTTGTGCTATTATGGAGTTCTATCTTTAGGTTTGTGTTTTGGCAAATCATCGCATGCTAATGATTTACAATATGTTATATTTATCACATTTATTTAATTTAAAATTTACAGTTACGTTTAATTACAGTAAGTACGTGATTTTTATTAAGATTCATGATTAATACCAATCCTATTTTGACTACCGTATTTAGAAAAATATTTAGACTGTTAAGTTTCGTTTTTAAAATTCCAATTTCATTTTTTAAATACATTGAGCCCAATGGTCACCTGAGGCTAGTTTAAACTAACTGCACCCTCTCCCCTTCTCATAGGGATCGACACACATAGGGTTGTCGATAGGGATCGAGATTTACTTGCCTCGCTGTCAAAACAAAAGAAAAACGAAAGCTCTCGAATTTAAGGATACGAATGTATTAAAAATTATGTTTTCTCAATAAACATTTAAGGTAGTTTCTCCGGTATCGTCCGGTCCAAAAATAAATGCGCGGGTAAACGTAAAATATTTGGAATATCAGTAGTCCTGTATTCATAATTTTTGTTCAGAGACTGTACTCTCTACTTAGACACTGTATGTATATGTATACACTCAACTACATGTTTATTAGTTGAAACTAAAGACATGGCAACGTTGCGTTGTGTTGTATTTTAATGTGTTGTGATTGTGTATGTCTTATACTTAACCTGACTTTGTAAACTTTTTTGGAGCGTGAAAGAAAATTTAAAAATGAATTTTTGTCGTGATCGGTTGCGGGACAATAAAGGAAAATGTGCAAAGCGGAAAGTAATACAGAAACGTTTAGATCGTATTGCAAAAACGAATCTTGCGAAAACTAAACAGAGTAACTAACCTAAGCATTGGACGACGTATTGTTGAATTGAGTGAGCTTGGCAAAAATTTAAGATGTGATTGTAAAAACGTTCTTTCACTTGAAAAAATAAAACAGGAAAGTCGTTTAGGACTAAATTCAATTTTAGGTATTGTTTGTGAGGAATGCGCAGTAATAACAAAAGTGGCGAGTGGTAAAATGCATGCTGCTGCGTTGCCAAACGCTAATTAACAAGTTCTCGACTTACCGAGCAAAGCTTAAACTGCCGTATTTTAAAAATATTTTCAACAAATCGGGGAACAATCGATTTTTTTTTTAATTCAAAATATTCATAATAAACTAATGTTAGATCAATTGTATATGTAAATTTTAGTCAACTAGTACATTCAAGCCATGCAAAAAGTTTCGAATATCTCCTTTATTGTACGGGCAAACATTTTTCATTTGAGCAATTTTCTTTGGGAAGTTTATTCTTTTTGTGTACCCGAAATTTGATGAAATTCTATAGAGAAGTGTGTTTCCGGAGAAACTACCTTAATATATTTTAATATGAAATGCACAAATATCGATTAATACTAGTTAAGACAGTGCTCGTATCCAAGAACTGGTTAGGAAAGAGTGTATAGTTCGTTTCTAAACAAATGACCCTTTTCGTCAGCCACATATGATATTTTTCTGCTCAAAGGGATATAAAACATTTCCAGACTGTTTAACTTGGAGGCTATTCAATCGAAACTTACGTATAACGTTTCGACGTAAACCCTACAATCTAGGTAGTACATTTACCGTACATTAGATTTAATTCTATGAAAAATATCTTCAACGCTAACTTTCCCCTAGCAATTTACACTTAATAAAGACGTGATTGCCGTTTGCGGTCCCGTGTTGGAGGTCAGCGCCTTGATCCGTAATAAAAACGCACACACTAGAAAGCCGAGATGCGGTAAAAAGCTGAAGAAGTACGACTCGGAACGAAACTCAAGAGTAACCGCTAAAACCTACAATCATCGATGTTTTTTTTTTTTTTGTTTAGTTTTTCAACTATCGGATGGTTGGTAATATGATAACGTGAGGTTGCACCGTGGTCAAGTTACTTGGTCATGTCCAAAATTAGTCTCTGTTATGCGAAATTATGTGGATCTTCCGACGGATCATTGGTCCGTGACTGACTATTCGGCCCATTAGGGCGCCAGCATCTTCGACAGCTCCTCGTCCTGCAGGCAGCCCTTGAGGAACTCGTCCTGGGTCAGCTGACCGTCGTTGTTCTCGTCCATTTTTGCGAAGATGTTCTTGGCGCGCTCTTCCGCTGAATCTGCGGGCCGGTTGGACGAGCAAGCGCCTAACATATCGTAGATGGCCTGGAAAAAAGCAACATAATCATATAGGGTTCTTTAAGTTGCACTAACGTAATTTTGATTTTACATACATATCATCGATATGGGAAGTCAAGCAACAGTAACTGGCGATTCATTGAATGGTTTTCACATAGCCTATGCTAAGTTGTACATGTACAGAATGATCCACGAAGGTATTTCTAGCGTTATTTTAGAGATATGTATGAAACACTTGGATTTGAATATAAAAGACATGCCTCATAAATAAAATTTTAAATATAGATGAATTCGTGTAGAGAAGGGAACCCCCCTATCATTCTATTAAAGTCTCTTTGATTGGCTAACTTCTATACCCTTTAACATTCATGGTTAAAGGAGAGACTTACCTCGGTCGACTGATTTTGCTGTCGTAAGGAGTTTTCTCCATCAAACAGCGATATATCGGGTTATGTTCAATGTAATTAAAAATATATATTTTATTCGGAAGACCTAGTGCTACATATTTGTAAAATTTTAAGTCAACTTTTTGTAAATAAAAAAAGTTATTTTTCACTTTCCAAAATTTTTTAAATCCATTTTTTCGGAATGGTTGTTTCAAAAAATATTTTATTGATTTAACTATTTTTTCTGCTCGTTAGACATGTATTATAGAATACTCTTAAAAACTTAATGACTATAAAAATGTGTGCATGGGCAAATACAGAAACTCAATGAAAGCTTAAATAACAGTATACGAGAAAGAGTACAAAAGAACCCTATGGTTTTTAATGAACTAGCCAAGAAAACCAGGGTAAAAAAACACAAAGCATGAACAAGGTTATGGACACAGTTATTAAATGAAGATGAAAAATCTGATCGAAGTTATAAAGCAGGAGAATTATGATTGTCGTGTATTATTTAATTAATTTTTATGTTTATGTATTGTATTGAATAAGATACAAATTCTTAGAGAATTTACGTATGCATTATTGTATTTTATATCCTGATAAATATGAGATCAATTCTAGCAGAGAAATATCTAAATTAAAAATGTGACCCAGTACGGAAAATAGCAGCAAAATACACTAGGCACAAAACTTAAGGGATGTAAAAAAGTGATAAATTTTTAGGTGACGTTAAAGGTAACTTTGAGAAAAATAGTCACAAAATAATTTAAAAAAAGTCAAACTGAAGCGTCAACATTCCAGTTTTCAGATCTTGAATTAAATTTTTTTTGCCATCAGCAGCAGTGAGTGATCGTAAGAAAACCATCGGAAAAAATTCCAAAGTTTTGTTTGTCATTCAAAAGGCCCACTTCAATAATTCAATATTTTTTTTTATATTAGTCTGCTGTCACAGTTTTTGAGTAATCATAAGAATACCATTGGAAACAAATTCCAATTTGCTTGCCTGTCAAAAAGTGTACGGGCTTCAATAAATTTTGTTAGTAACTTCATCGTAAAGCTTTTTTAGATAATTTTATTTTCTTTAATTTAAGCGGTTTAAGAGCCTTATACGATGATTTGTCGCGATAAGTTATTGCCGTTCTAAGCAAAAAAATCAGTTTTGTCTTTTTATTTTGAGACAACAAAAAGGTATCTCCCCTTAAATAAATAAATAAAAGGTTAAATTTATGAAAAAAGGCAGAAGTAAATTATCAGTAATAGTAAGTAAGATTTTCAAGTTTTGAAAACAAGATTATATTGCTGCGATGTTCTTCGACCTATAATATACATATTTATAAATAGTTAAATATGTATATTTATATATGTATATTTTTTAAAACACAAGTTTTTATGAAAAGGATTTGCCTTAAAATAGCAACAACCTAGGCAACGAGAAACAATAACAAAAAGTACGAGCTTGTCAATAATAGGAAAAAGTGTGAGGTTCTCTCTGTATGCGTAGAAGAAAGAGTAAGGCAGCATTCGAAGGGAAACGGACGCACTTTATGCGCGGACAGATCGAACTCTGTGTACAATCGCATTCAATATACGAGGGTGGATCAAATATAAACAAGCCTTTGTTCATCAAACATTTATTTTGAAAAGTTTCACAAAAACACAAATTTCTCTATTTTTCTACATATCCCCCTTGTTTGTCTATACATTTTTCCCAACGGATTGGTAGTTTCTTTCATCCCGTTTTCATAAAAAGAAGCAGGACTGGTGTCTAACCAGGTGCGCACAAACGCTTCCACCTGTTCATCGGTCTGAAATCGCTCGCCTCCAAGTGACTCTTTGAGAGGCCCAAACATGTGGAAATCACAAGGAGACAAATCTGGGCTATATGGATAGTGTTCCAGCTGAGTCCAGTGCATCTCACCGATTTTGGCCTGCGTTAAAGCTGCGGTATGAGGCCTAGCGTTATCGTGCAAGAGTAACACGTCACGAATGGGGTGCGGAGGACTCACCCCATTCGTTTTTCGGCGATAAGCAAGTTTTACCTGATTGAGGAGGTTGCAGTAGTAGGTTGCGTTAATGGTTCTTCGCTCATGTAAAAAATCGACCAACAGCACCCTTTCCTCTCCAGTCCCAGAAAACCGGAGCTAAAACTTTGCCTGCAGACAGACGTGTTTTCGGCTTCGCTGGGTTTGATTCATCTTTGCGTCGCCACTCCATGCTTGCTTGTTTTGATGTTGGGGTGTAATGGTGTACCCACTTCTCATCGCAGGTTACAATTTTGCGCAAAAAATCTTCACTTTCCTCTCTAAATCGAGTGAGAAGCGTCTGAGAGATGCGAACTCGAGCAGCTTTTTGATTTTCACTCAGCAACTTTGGGACCCAACGAGCTGAAATTTTGCGGAATCCCAAGTATTTCGTTATAACTGTGTGGACACTCCCATAGCTGATGCCGAGTTCAACAGATATCTGAAGCATCGTGACGTGGCGGTTCCCTTCAAATACAATTTCTGACGCGTGCAATGTTAACCGGCGAAATGCTGGTGCGCGGATGATGAAGATGATTTACATTTTCGACAGGGTTACGCCCTTCGTTAAATTCTTTGCACTAAACATTTACACATGACCATGAAAGCGTTTCATTTCCGAACTGTGCTTTCAATCTGTGCAGAATTTCAGCTGGTTTCACGTTTCCGCGTGTAAGAAACATAATAATAATTCGTTGCGCAACGCTGCTATGTACCTTCTCACTCATTGTGATTGCTACTAAACAAGCACAGCAATACGACGCGTCGTCTCCGTGCCACCTAATATCCCCACTTCAAGCTCCTAATGCCCGTATTCACCTTGAACAACTATCCGGCGCGAAATTTAAAAAGGCTCGTTTATATTTGATCCACCCTCGTATATTCGTCGATATTCACTCTGAAAAGGTCTCTCGACTGAGTAACACCCAGATTATTCACTGCGCACCTCATGGGCGGTCCGATAGCGCAGTTTTGAAACTTGTTCCTATTCTTGACAAGCTTGTCTGTAAGTAGAGCTAATACTGGGCGATGCAAAACATTTGGCACTATATGTATGTTAATATTATTAAACTCTTTATTTTTGTTAAACTTTCTTGGCAAAGAAGGGTGGTTATTAGTTTCCTCGGCTTTAATAATTTGCATAATTTAAATTGAATTAAATTAGGCAAATTACATGAGAAACGACATGTTTAATAATATTGGAGTTATATATTACTTTTCCGCACTCCACTATACTAGCGGAAAAGTAATGTAATCGTGTAAAGAAAAAGTGAAAAAAAAAATTTTTTTTGGGTTTACTTTTTGTCTTTTGGCCTAAAAACAAAAATGGTTTTTAAAAAAAATTTTCTGTCTGTGTCGTCGTTGTCGTCGGCATTAAAATTTTTTGTTAGCACAATAACTCAACTAAATCGTGTCGGATCGATCGGGTTTTGACTGATTCTGATCGGGGACATCTCCCAGATGACACATATTGATTTTGAGGTGGATAGCATACACCACCCCCCTCCCTTGGGTCTATTTGAGAAATTTCTTTTGTTAGCACGATAACTCAACTAAATCGTGTCGGATCGATCGGGTTTTGACTGATTCTGATCGGGGACATCACCCAGATGACACATATTGATTTTGAGGTGGATAGCATACACCACTTCCCTCCCTTGGGTCTATTTGAGAAATTTCTTTTGTTAGCACGACAACTCAACTAAATCGTGTCGGATCGATCGGGTTTTAACTAATTCTGATCGGGGACGTCTCCCAGACGACACCAATTGACTTTGAGGGGGATAGGACACACCCCACCCTGTTCATGGGTCATGAGAAAGCACGACGGTGGACTATTTGAGAAATTTCTTTTGTTAAGATAACTCCACTAAATTGCGTCGGATCAATCGGGTTTTGACTGATTCTGATCGGGAATGTCTCCCAGATGACACCTATTAATTTTAAGCTGGATAGGACACGCCCCACCCTGTCCATAGGTCATGACAAAGCACGACGGTGGACTATTTGAGAAATTTTTTTTGTTAACACGATAATTCAACTAAATAATGTCGGATCGATCGGGTTTTGACTGATTCTGATCTGGGACGTCTCCCAGACGACACATATTGATTTTGAGGTGAATAGAACACATTCTACCATGTTCATGGGTCATGAGAAAGCACAATGGTGGACTATTTGAGAATTTTTCTTGTTAACACGATAACTCAACTAAGTCATGTCGGACCGATCGGGTTTTGACCGATTTTGATCTGGGACATCTCCCAGACGACACCTATTGATTTTGAAGTGGATAGAACACATTCTACCATGTTCATGGGTCATGAGAAATCACAATGGTGGACTTAATTAAACGTGTCGAATCGAGCGGGTTTCGACTGATTCTTATTAGGGACGTCTACCAGACGACATCTATTGATTTTGAGGTGGATAGGACACACCCCACCCTGTTCATGGGTCATGAGAAAGGACGAGGGTGGACTATTTGAGAAAATTAAAACTGTCGCATAAAATAGATATTCTGCTGTGTTGGTTTATTTTTTTTTTTTCGATCACTCAATTTCGAGATAGAGATGTTTTATGCGCGGAAAAGTCTGTTTTAAGGTTTTAAAACTGTTTATTTTTTGTTATGGTTTAAAGAACAATACGTATCATTCTAGATAGTGTAACGCATATATATATATATATATATATATATATATATATATATATATATATATATATATATATATATATATATATATATATATATATATATATATATATATAGCTCAGGTTGTTTATACTACTTTTATGTTGCAAATAAATACGAAAGGAATAAATTTCTCGACCTAAATCCTGCTAATTCGATGGCAGACAACTGATACGTTATGCCCTTCAAAGGCAGACCTAATTTTTCTACGATAAATCCCTGCTAAAGTCCTGCTACGTTCCTCTTATTTGTTCGTACCCCGTAAATATACAATACGAAAGACAATAAAAGACAGGACGAAATCCAGTTTTTCAACGAAAAAGACAATTCAGATAGAACCCGCTATTGAATCACACCGACTTTTTCTCGTTTAGCACAATAAAATCCTCGATTATTGCACATTTCGCCCGAATAAAAGTAAAAAGTAACGCCCGTCGCGGGAATTTGTTGGCGGCCCTTTATCGCACGATCGTCTTCCCCGCAGGACTGGGCGAATAAAATGGAGAAATAGGCCCCAATTCACCAGTTGCGCCACGGAACGTTTTCATTCTCGAACTGTGAGGGCGACAGACTAAGGCTTAACACAGACGTACCACTTTACAACGACATTGAAAGCACAAAAAAGTCGTCCTAGTGGAGAAGAGTAGCAAATCGGTATGAAAACGCAAGTTAGCACTCACACGACCGACACCGTGTAGTCGGTTCGACCAGGGGGGTGGCACTCCCTATATGTCACGTAGTGCGATCTTGCAATTACGTGTACAACGGCCGCCAGGGGTGCTAGTGGTCTTGCAGGTCTTGCAGTCTCGTTTCCCCCTTTCTCTTACGTCCCTCATCTACAGTAACAGTAAACATAACCTCGCGTACATGTAAACAAATGCGTAATGGCGAGTTGTAATCAATCTGCAATGTATAAATATAATAGTGTAAAATGGAGGACACGCCGAAAGTAAGAATTAAAATGCATCGTGTGAGACGACGTTGCATAGTGCCCGCATGCAATTACGAAAAAGAACGTTCCGTAGAAAGCGAAAAAGTGTATTATTTCAGAGTACCCTCAAACTAAGAAAAAATAGCACTGTGGCAAAGTGCTGTTCGGAATGATTTTACTCTAGTTGCCTTTTGCAAGTGTACTTTAATGACATGTAACTAACTGAAGAATAATTCAGTGTTTTTAAAAAAATTTCTTCATTAAAAATTATTATGATTCGACATTATTCAAAGTTTTGTATTGTTATTTTAATCGAAGTAATGAATACAATTGCATTAGCCTTTCTTTTGCACAGGGGCCATATAAAGTTGTCCGCTTAAAGAAGGGAGCAGTGCCATGTAAAAAGTTGTCAAAAGACTCGCTTGGAAATGTGGCGTGTTGTTTTCGGTAAAGTGCAGTAAAATAAATAGCTTAATTTTGCCTTCAACGATACTCTGATTAAATAGGATGTTTGAACTGGTAAAATACATATACGAAACGGGCGAGATGCCGGAGGATTATAAGAGGAACAGTATCGTTACTATACCGAAAAAGAGAGGAGCCGACAAATGCGAGAACTTTAGAACGATTAGCCTAACCTCCCATGCGTCAAAAATCTTAACCAGAATAGTGCAGAAGAGGATGGAAAATAGAGCGGAGGAAATACTAGGAGAAGACCAATTCGGGTTTAGGCGAAATAGGGGAACTCGCGAAGCTATTCTAGCGCTAAGAGTAATGTTAGAGAAAACAATAGAAAAAAGAAAGAACGCTTATATAGGATTTGTAGATTTAGAAAAAGCTTTTGATAACGTAAGATGGGAGAAATGTTCGAGATACTAAAGAGCGCGGGAATGAAGTATAGAGATAGGAGAGTAATACACAATCTATACAAAGAGCAAACTGCTGTTATAGAAGTAGAAGGGAAAGAAGGGAAGTAGGTATTAGGAAAGGAGTAAGACAAGGATGTACGCTATCACCATTAATTTTTAATCTGTACATCGAAGAGGCGATTAATGTGGTAAAAGATAGAGTGGATTTCGGGATTAAAGTACAGGGACAGAAACTAAAAATGCTGAGATTCGCGGATGATATAGCAGTATTAACATCTAGTAGGGAGGAATTAGAATCAGCATTGAACGAAATGGAGGCAGTGTTGACAGAGGAATACGGAATGAGGGTGAATAAAAACAAAACTAAAGTGTTAGTGTGCAGAGGGCGCGAGAGCAGAGCAAAAATGAAAGTAAAAATTAATAATGGAAGATTGGAGGAATTTAAAGACTTCACTTATTTAGGAAGTAAAATAAATTGGGATGGAAGAAGTGATAAAGACATAAAACAAAGAATAGCGCAGGGTCGAGTAGCTTTTAACAAAAAGAAAGCCCTTTTATGCTCGGGGGTAATAAACTTAGAAACAAGGAAGAGACTTTTGAAAACATATGTATGGAGCACGGCACTATACGGTTGCGAAACCTGGACGGTAGGGGAAGCAAGTAAGAAGAAATTAGAAGCTTTTGAGATGTGGTGTTACCGAAGAATGATGAAAATACCATAGACTGATAGGGTTAGAAACGAAGAAGTATTGGAAAAAGTCGGCGAGAAGAGAAGTATGTGGAAAAACATAAAGAAGAGAGGAGATAGAATGGTAGGCCACTTGCTGAGACATGGGGGAATAGTCCGCGATATTTTGGAGGCAGAAATAGGAGTGAAGAAAGGCAGAGGTAGGCCTAGATTAGACTACTGCTCGCAAATATTAAGGGATGTAGGTTGTAGCACAATTAGCGAAATTGATAGGTTAGCACAAGATAGGAGAAGCTGGAGGTTAGCGTCCAACCAGTCTTAGGACTGATGACTCCATGACGATGACTACAAACTGTATTTGCCTCTGTGAATTAATATTTTGAAATGATTTCTCTTATTTGTAACAGAAATATTCATCGAATAAGTTTCAGTACTTTTCAGACAGATCATATACGTAGGTATGTGTACATATTACGTGTAAATAAAAAATTATTGCAGAGACACAAGAAAACATATGTTTTATAATTGCAAATTAACCTAATTCAATTTCACCTGTACGGTAAACGATAATAAATGTTACGGAACACATTGTGGCTCAGATAATTTTCCTATAAATTCAATTTTGTTATTAATTTTACATCATCCGTTACGTACTTATATATTAAAATTTAAAAACATTTATGTTCAAATTTACCGGCAATTTCACGCTGGAAGACCTGCAAGACAACTAGCGCCTCTTGTACAGTAATTTATCAGCCAACTACCGCAGTGCCAGGGGGCTGGTTTCGACGACAGTCGCGATGTGTGGTGGATATCACCCACAAAATTGTCGCAGGTAATAACTGAACCCAACTCACACGTGCGACCTACCGGCCACAAACCAACCACAGCCGAAATGAAACAAATCTGCCGACCATCGCGGCAGTAGTTCATTCATTCCATTATTGCATTAAGCGTCGATTACAAGTTTCCTATCGAAAAAGAGGTTGTTGTTCGTCTGAGTTCACATTCAACTGCACGCCGACAAAAATTGTGGTTGTAATGTGGTCGATAGCTGCGACAGCCCAACGACAATTTTGTCGTTGTAAAGTGGTACGTCCGAGTTAAGCCTAAATCATGCTGAAAGTACGTTACGAAATTTCACATGCCTACAAATTTTGACATTTTGAAAGTTGATTTGGGCTTGATAAGTGACTATAAGTGAGTTATTTACGCTGATTTTATATTTACCTTCCGTATTTGCCCCTCACGTAAGGATTTTGATGAACTGAATAATCGGAATAAATGAAAAATTAATTGATAAAAAAAATCTACACCTTGTAAAACCGATTTTTTTCCGCCTCGGCCCCATTGTCCGACGTGGTACAAGCGTCGCCACATTTCTAACCGCTTTTGATGCATATCAAAGGCCAACAAAACAATAAATTTACATTCGTTGAAAATTTGAACACAATGAGTTGATTGAAGACGCTTTAATGTATGAAAATACAAAAAATATGTTACAATCGCAGATAAAAAAAGATAAAAAAAAACAGTTTGAAACCTTAAAACGGACTTTTCCGCACGTACATCTCTTTTTCGAAATTGAGTGGCCGAGAAAAAATAAACCAACACATAAATGCAGAATATGTGTTTTATGCGACAGTTTTACTTTTTTCAAATAGTCCACCATTGTGCTTTCTCATGGACTCATGGGTAGGGTAAGGTGTGTCCTATCCATATCACAATCAATAGGTGTCGTCTAGAAGACGTCCCCGATCAGAATCAGTCAAAATCCGATCGATCCGACACGATTTGGTTGAGTTATCGTGCTAACAAAAAACATTTCTCAAATAGACCACCATCGAGCTTTCTCATGACCAATGGACAGGGTGCGGTGTGTCCTATCCACCTCACAACCAATAGGTGTCGTCTGGGAGAAGTCCCCGATCGGAATCAGTAAAAATACGATCGATCCGACACGATTTAGTTGAGATATGGTGTTAACAAAAAACATTTCTCAAATAGACCACCACCGTGCTTTCCCATGGCCCATGGACAGGGTGGTATGTGTCCTATCCATCTAAAAATCAATAGGTGTTATCTGGGAGACGTCCCCGATCAGAATCAGTCAAAACCCGATCGATTCGACACGATTTAGTTGAGTTATCGTGCTAACAAAAAGCATTTCTCAAATAGTCCACCATCGTGCTTTCTCATGACTCATGGACAGAGTGGGGTATGTCCTATCCACCTCAAAACCAATGGGTGTCATCTGGGAGACGTCCCCGATCAGAATCAATCAAAACCCGATCGATCCGACACGATTTAGTTATGTTATCGTGCTAACAAGAATAAATGACAACGACAACGACAACGACACACACATACACACAAAATGGTTTAAAAAGCATTTTTTTTGTTTTTAGGCCGAAAAACAAAAAATAACTAGAAAAAATTTTTTTTACACGATTACAATACTTGTCCGCATTAGTGGAGTGCGGAAAAGTAAAAAATCTTTCAGTTTATTATAAGACCTTTGCCCTAGTAATTTATGTATTTTCCTGAAATAACGGATAGTTGATGATCCAAAGGGGTGATGAAATGACTAGTGATGAAAGAGACGACTTTTTCTGGGCCTATCTCCTATTAAAAGTACTTGGAATAGACTGAAAACACCCTCTATATGATTTTCACATGGGATGTTATTTTTTTTATGACTAAAAGACATCAAATATTCGTTCAGTGATATAAAAGGATGAAAGTTTGATGTAACTACCCCACAATTATTACAACTGACTCTGCCAATACTTGATTGGCTTCATTTATAAAATTACGATTCTACTTAATTATCGAGAAACTGTACTTGAACCAGTTTCTTAGTTTAGCAGTAACTAAGTAATGAGAACGTTTTATAGCATAAACTCTCTGTTCTTCTCCAGTCTGACATGGGGCCACGAATAATGTTTCACCCGCTTCATCAAAGGGTTTCATTTAGAGGTAATATGTATATTACATAAAAAAAATAAAAGTTACCTCTTCTTGGATTTTTTTCGTGGTTATTCTGTAATTGGTGCCTCTTTTTGTTTCTTTTTACGTAGTCTTAACCGAGCATAAGGTTTTATTTATAACAAATGATTAGCAGTCTATATACGTATACAGTCCTCTAATATGTCTCTCAAACAATTACCAACTATAAACACAATTTGAAAATTACAACCCGACAAACGATGATCGCAGAAAACACCCCAGTTGCAAATTATGTTTGCTATGCCATTTAAAGTTTACCGACTGCAATATATCTTCTATAATAGGGCTAATAGGAGAGATAAATGGTTGCATTGCGAATATCAAGTCGCGTTCGCGTTATGGCCCGTTTGCCACTTAGCGAGTTATTAAGCGTTAACAGGGTGGCTGTTAATTATTATTCAATTATGCGTATGTATAAAGGTAACCTAACCTGTCTTTCAAGTACGCATCAATTTACTATCGATGCTTGTGTAGATAGTAATGCGAGCCTTCCGCATTATAATAGACTATTATTAGGACATAGTGAAGTATGTATCGATAAGATTTAAGGTTCAGTTCAGTTACTGACGATCATAAACGTAGTTATATATAGATATAGTATAGAGGCCTACATATTCTTCGTAAATTCGTGTTGACTAAGAGATATTTGGGACTTTCTTTCCATATATTATAAGCAGTGAAGAACCGAGTAAAGGAGATTATGAAGATTCAAGTAAAAGAGGTTCATGGTGAGGGGCTTTTTTTCATGACATTCATGACATTCCACCAATTAATTCTTCTGTAAATGGTGTCTAGGACCGAATAGGTTATTTTCATGTTCAGAATGGTGGCTACTTTAAACAACTCTTATAAAAAACATGTTTCTTTAGTTTCGATGTTTATAATAGTGAAATTAAAGATACGGATTTATTTTGTGGAATATATCCGTTATTTATTAACCAAATTTCGACTTATTTGTTTGCACAAGAAATGCTTTAACGTAAGGTTTCCCAAGAGGTATCTAGATATTTAAATTTTAACGCTGGGTTGTTAAGAATTAGAAGATTGATGGTTCAATTGAAAACAGAGCATACAAGTGTCATTTTGGAAATAAAAATTGAAATGTTGAGGAGTTTTACCAAAAACAGGCTAATTTTAATTTGACTAACTTTATCTCAAACTTGAGGGACATACAATATTGTCTGAAAATGCCTCTAGTTTTGTAAAAGAGTTGGGTCACTTTTTTAGAATATTGTTTCGAGTTTGATTACGGAGTTTTTGAAAGGTAAGCAAAGGCTTGAAATTTCTTTTCCGATGATTTTCTTATGATTACTTAAAGACTGCTGATGGTAGAAGCTTTTGAATTGAGGATCCGAAAACTAGACACTTGGAGCTTCAATTTGCTTTTTTACTTTTCCGCACTCAACTATACTTGCGGAAAAGTAGTGTAATTGTGTAAAAAAAAATGGAATTTTTTTTTGTTTTTCGTTTTTCGACCTAAAAACAAAAAAAAATGGTTTTTAAAAAATTTTGTCTGTGCGTATGTGTCGCGTTGTCGTCGACATTAAAATTTCTTGTTGGCACGATAACTCAACTAAATCGTGTCGGATCAATCGGGTTTTGACTGATTCTGATCGGGGACATCTCCTGAATGACATCTATTGATTTTGAGGTGGATAGGACACACCCCACCCTATCCATGGGTCTATTTGAAAAAATTTTTTTTGTTAGCACGATAACTCAACTAAATCGTGTCGAATCGATCGGGTTTTGACTAATTCTGATCGGGAACGTCCCCCAAACGACACCTATTGATTCTGAGGTGGATAGAACACACCCCGTCCTGTCCATGAGTCATGAGAAAGCAAGATGGTGGACTATTTGAGAAATTTTGTTTGTTAATACGATAACTCAACTAAATCGTATCGGATCGATCGGGTTTTGACTGATTCTGATCGGGAACGTCTCCCAGACGACACCTATTGATTCTGAGGTGGATATAACACACTCTACCATGTTCATGGGTCATGAGAAAGCACAATGGTGGACTATTTGAGAAATTTTTGTTTTTAGCACGATCACTCAATTAAATCTTGTCGGATCGATCGGATTTCGACTGATTCTGATTAAGGACGTCTACCAAACGACATCTATTGATTCTCAGGTGGATAGGACACATCCCACCCTGTCCATGGGTAATGAGAAAGCACGATGGTGGACTATTGTGAGAAATTTTTTTGTTAATACGATAACTCAACTAAATCGTGTCGGATCGATCGGGTTTTGACTGATTCTGATCGGGAACGTCTCGTCTCCCAGACGACACTTATTGATTTTGAGGTGGATAGGACACACCCCACCCTGTCCATGGGTCATGAGAAAGCACGACGGTGGACTATTTGAAAAATTTTTGTGTTAGCACGATCACTCAATTAAATCGTGTCGGATCGATCGGGTTTCGACTGATTTTGATTAGGGACGTCTACCAGACGACATCTATTGATTTTGAGGTGGATAGGACACACCCCATCCTGTTCATAGGTCATGAGATTATGGTGGACTATTCGAAAAAAGTAAAACTGTCGCATAAAACACATACTCTGCATTTGTGTTGGTTTATTTTTTCTCGACTACCCAATTTCGAGATAGAGATGTTCTACGTGCAGAAAAGTCCGTTTTAAGGTTTTAAAACTGTTTATTTTAAATTGCTCTGCGACTATTTTTGTTTTTACAGCCCTTTAAAAATCACATAAAAATTTAGACTTCTTACATCCCTTAATTTTTGTGCATAGAGTATTCAAATATAAAATTAAGATCAAAATATTAATTTTTCCTAAAGTAAATATAATAAACGACTTTAACAATAAAAATTGGTATATTGTCTATATTAGCTGTGAGCTCATATTTAGATTGTTTGTACTTTTATGAAATCACCCTGAGTTATCTGAAGTACGTGGATAATTATAATAATAATAAACATTTAAGTGACCACCTTCACAACAGGACGCAAGAAAAAGAAATAAAAAAACTCTTCATTAAAGATTCAAACATATATCTCTCTTTAGCAATTATCGACTTCTAGCACATTTAAAAGTATATTACTATCTCTTTGGAGCTATAGCACTGCTAGGAATACTGTACTAATGATAATACATAATAATATTCAAACTACAGAAATAAGGAGATTATACTCCAACCCATCTGCAAATGCCTTATATAATATGGACTAAACAAATTATGTCAAAACAGCTATTCTCCTGGCTATATGCCAAACGCCGAGCGCTGAATTACATGACAAAATTGATCGTATTTTTGTCTAACAGAGTTGGCACTAGAATACAGTGGTTTAGATTGTCCCAAAACCACAAGGAAGACGCAAAGTGTCACCTATCTCAGGATATCGTTAACTGCAGACCGGTTTCGACCTTATCTTGGATCTCGTCAGTGCAGTGTAAACGAGTATACCTTTGACAGATGAAGCTCACATCTAGTAGACGATGTTACGTTCCACCGCAGTAGAACGTGCCAAACGCCATCTCGTGGTAGTCTCGAGAACAGTCTAAATCGGAGTAAAAACTTGAGATCATCAGTAAAATGCAAAGTTTTACTATGCAAAGGGTAATATTAAAACTACAGAAATTAGGATATTATACTCCAACCCATCTGCAAATGCCTTATATAATAAGGACCAAACAAATTAGGTCAAAACAGCATTGGGTAATTCAGCGCTCGGCGTTTGGCATATAGCCCGGAGAATAGATGATTTGACCCAATTTGTTTAGACCTTATTATATAAGGAATTTTCAGATGGGTTGGAGTATAATCTCCTTATTTCTGTAGTTTGAATATTACCCTTTGCGTATTAAAACTTTGCATTATACTCATAATAATATCCGTTCTTGCCTTAGTTATTAACGATCAGAAGTTATTTATGGATAACACGTTAAAAAAGGACCTATGTATTCAATATTGATCTCTATACTGATAACATTTTTGTATATGATAGAACCCTCTTCTTACCTGTACAATCTTCGTCATCTCTTGTATATCTATGACACCGTTGCCGTCGACGTCGTACATGCGGAAGGCCCATTTTAGTTTCTCTTCAGGAGTACCGCTGGACGTCACATCTATCGCAAGAAGGAACTCCTGCAACAAAAAGTGACTGTATTAATTGTAGTCGCATTACAAATTATTGTAGATTGAATTAAGCATTTTAGCATAAAAAATACCATACAATATAAAATTATGTTATACTGTACATAAATACAGAGAGATTAATTGAAGGCTAAAGGGATATTTACAAGTTTATTGTAGTGATTTTTGTCTATCATATTACTGGAATGACTAACCGTGTCAGTTCAGTGGTTTTCATTTACGAATATCATTGGTATTTTATTCTATTTCTCGTTAAACTCATTTTCAACAAGTTCAATTGATTGTCAATTGTGCGGTCAGTTAATAAAGAATTTCGTATTTTATGTATGCTTTAACTGACAATGTTTGAGGTTAAAAAATGATTTTCTTTTTATAAGACAATAAATTTATACTCGAGGATTACTTTCAAAGTGGTGAACTAGTGAACGGTCGGAAATACTCGATCCAGAATACTTCTTACTCAATCCATGTATGTTTAAGTATCGTTCAAGGTTATTAATTGATGTGCATAGTCTTCTGTACAGTTTCACACTTTTTTACGTTTATGTCCCTTAAGTCTAATATCAACAGTTCATCTGATTTGCCCAGTAAATTCCTAGAATTCCAGTGCAGCTGTCCAGTGCCCTCTTTATTCAAATGAACGGAAATGCAGTATAACAAGGACTTTTGTATAAATAATAACTATTATTATATAAAGGCGAAACGATATTAAAAGTTTACACTAAAAAATCGTGCAGCTTAAGCAAAAAAGTCGGATTACCTGACATACATAATACTTCAAGACCGCCTTGAAGAGGCGAAGATACATGCGACTTGCTCGGGGAGTATTATCATATAGAGAGGGTTAACAAAGTTGAAGGGTGCTCGAGTTAAAGCAGAAGTCGCAGAATAACATCGCAGACGTAGGGGAAAGTCGCGGTTTAGTGCATATTTTAATATTACTGCAAATTATATGGTGACACTTTCATAATGCATTTAAATAATTAATTAAATTACTCGATTGTTTCTTGAGAGAGGTCATTAAGGAAATTCGCAATTGCGTTTATGTTTTCTGTGTTTCAATATTTTGAGTATTCAGGACGAGCCACAGAAAAAAAATATCATGTGCAGCACAGTACACGTGATAGAAGTGAACACTTCTTTAGAATACAGAATGAGAGAGATTAAGAGTGAGAGATTGAAAGAGAGAGAGAGAGAGAGAGATAAAGGGAGAGGGATAATTTCAAAAGAAATATAACAATATAAAATTTGTGTAAAAAATATTCGGTTTATTCATTATCTACACTATCATCGGCTGGTGGTTCAATTGGTAATACTGATATGATTGGTTTGTGATAACTAAAATATGAAATATAGGTTCGTGATTCGATATTTTCTAGATAACGTGTAAAAATTGCATCTATTGTTGTTCCGGATTTTGTTGTTGATTCTTTGGGATTGTTATTTATAAGCAGACCAAATGTTTCTCGAAGAAAGTAAATCAACGTCAAAAAATCATTGGATCCGAAATTTACATTGAAATCTCCCCCGAGAATCAAAGGGATTTTGTCTTTGCCTCTTCCAAGTGCATTTGCACCTGTGTGGCTGTAAACCAGTAGGTAGCGGTGAATGAAATATATCTTCTAGATTTTAACAACTTAAACGGTTCAAGGATATTATCAAATAATCACAGAACACAGATGTAAATAACGTAAATAATTACAAAACACAATGATAAATATTCGGCACACACGCGTGCTGCTTCAGCTGTTAATATATAGCGCCTGGACGCGTACATCTATAACGCGCGCATGCGTGACAAATTATCTATCCTATTCTATCGCTTCGTACTGAGTTTATATCGCTCTCTCTTGCTCCACTCCCATGTGGCGTCAGAGTTCTACGTACTCACGCGCATGCGCGTCATACTATATTCTCTTCTATTGCCTAGTATTCAATGAATACGTGGCTCTCTCTCTTGCTCGTACGATGCTTCCTAAACTATTCCCCCTTCAAGCAACTTAGACCTTGGACTTAGCGTATGAATGGGCGTTAAAGACGAAGGACCGCACAAAAGGGAGACGCGGATAGCCTAAACTGATATATATGATGTATAGTTCTATTCTCTTTCTCTCTATGTTATATATCTGTGTACTCTCTCTTGTAACGAAGCCTGTGTTTTAGGTATACCAAATGTATAGCTCTCTTTCTCCTTCTCTCTACGTTATATCTTTTTTCTCTCTCGTGTAACGAAATCTCGAAACGTTACATTTTTTCCAATTCATTCTCCATTCTCGTCAAATATCAGAACGCCGCCAAAGAAGTATTCACTTCAAAAATTATTTTAAGACAAAAGCTACATTGAGAAGATATATTACACCGAAACAATTAATTGTCTTGAAGTTGAATGTTTCTTAAAATTGCAATCGATGTTACATTGCAATATTTTGGTGAACTTTTTTACTCTATTCGTAATTCTCTACAGGGGATAATTAAATAGAGATTAACCAGTGACTATTTCCACCAGGACAATTAGATAACACGTTCATATTCATCTAGATTCTTATATTTGCTACGTTAGAATTATATTAGATTTTCATAAAACAAGAAATATATATATATATATATATATATATATATATATATATATATATATATATATATACTTTCATCCTGGGAATAGGTGGAACCTTCGATGCAGCAAAGAAAAACCGGATTTTTGCTTGCCTTTCAAAATGTGCACGAACTTCAATAAATATTTCTTCAGTGATTTTATCATAAATATTTCTTAGATACTTTTATCCTTTTTAATTTGAGTGGTCTAAAAGCCTTGTACGATCATTTTTCGTTGAGTTATCGTTATTCAAAGTACAAAAGTCAGTTTTGACTTTGGTAATTAATTACTCGGGAAATAATGATCGTACAGAAAATATATGTAGAGTTTTAAAAACTGCAAAGTATTCCTTACAAATCGTAGTTATTGGTTTTTGATAAAAAAAAAAATTCGGTACGAGAATGCTGAATGAAAAAGACGTACAAAATTGCGTATAAAGGGATATTTGCTTAACTTGGCATAACTTTATAAATAATGGATAAATCAAGGATTGACGATTTCTTTTTAACTTTGATATTGCCCAAAGAAACCTTGACAATTTCAAACCGCTGCAATTCTTCTTTTTTTTTTCGTTGTGTTCGGAATTACTGAATTTGTCATTTTTGCTTGAAATCAAATTAAGGGTGAATTTTTATTTTTTATTCATTTCTTGAGGTCGAAAATAGTTTTTAGCAATAACCCATATTTCTTTTATCAAAAAATGTTAATTATTGTAAGAAAATAAATTTTTACCAAGTAATTAATTACCAAAGTGAGAACTAACTTCTTTGCTTTGAACGACAATAACTTCATAATCATCGTACAAGGCTTTTAGACCGCTCAAATTAAAGAGGATAAAACAACCTAAAAAAGCTTTACGATGAAATCACTGAAAAGATTTATTGAAATCCGTGGACCTTTTGAATGGCAAGCAAGAATTAGATTTTCCCCCGATGGTTTTCTCATGATTACTCTAAAACTGCTGATGATAAAAAATGAAGAAATTGAACTCAAGATTTGAAAACTAGAAACATGGAGCTTCAATTTTCCTTTTTAAAATTGGTCTGCGAGTATTTCTCTCAAAATTACAGCCCTTTGAAAATCACCAAAAACTTAGTACTTTTTTTATATCCTTCAAACTTTGCGCCTAGTTTATAACTTCTGTGGATATTCCGTATCTGCCTCAATTGACCAGTTCGGCCTATCCCAGTATCTAGAGTCTTGTCTGTTCATACATAAAGAAAAACGAACCTTGCCCGAAAATAAAATTCATCTTCGCTTACACCTTGTACTAATTTAAGTTTATCCGGATGATATTTGCTTTTCAAAATTTTGTTGAACTAAAAAATTAGACACGCCATATTCATCTGCAAGTCTTCGTGTCCTCGATCGCCGATTTTCATGGACAGCAGAACGTTTTTAGCCCTTATAAGTCATTTTTAGCGTTCATCAGTCTCGTACGTCCAGTTTTCAGAATACCTTTAACAGTGCTATGTTCTCTAAACTTCTTGTAAATTGCCTTATGATTTTATCCAAATGGGCTTTCGGTTAGCATCTTTATATACTGGTCACCTTAATGTTTTGTTTCTTGTAAGCCACAGGCCACGTATTTAATAATGTTCGTTATTAAATTTTGTACATTTTCAATGACATTAAGATGTTTATGAATAACATTTCTCATCTTCTAATTATTATTTTTAAAGCAGCAGTATTTTTTTTTTCGTAAAACCACAGAATTTTTATTATTAAATGTTTCTTTTTTTAGTCTTTATTTTCAAAATAAAATATACTATATTTCCATAATCAGAAAGAGCCCGTTTAAAACTCCACAGGAAAAATACATTATTGCCATTTATAAAAATGATCGACGATATCATGTAACATATACGATTATATCTTTGTTATTTGCGCAGAGTCGTCCGTACCCGAAGTCGATATACCCGAGGCTGTTATTCATTAAGGTACGGCATTAAAAACCTTTCAAATGTTCTCATTTCAAAACATTTCAAATGAAAACAAATTTCCCTAATGCACTGGATGCCATATATTAACTTTATGAGGACAAGGATTGTATAAGGATTGTCAGATATGATAGAATGAGGCTTACCTACTCTCGTCGTTATCTCAGTAAATCAAATATCAGTGAACAAAGTAAAATATAAACTGCATTGTTTGGGTAAAATACTCTACCGAGCTGATACTGAAAGATGACTGAGCCTTTGAATCGGGCGCATTCACCATAAACTAGAATTGGAAATATAAGTTGTCTCAGATGGAATTATTGGATTTGAATTGCGCTCCATTTATGCTCTGTCAAAGTTAAGGCGTCAATGTTTAATGACCGTGCGACGTCAACATGCCTGTGACAGATTTACTAGCTTCGTTTTCAAAAAAGTATGGCCCAATTACTCTGTCACTCCAAAATGCGCACCAAACCGTATGTCTGTGGATGCATTTCTTTATCGTGAACAAATGCCTAACACAAGTAATCAATGTGGGTGAATATTCAGCACCACAAATAGGGCAATTTTGTTTGGCTGGCCCACCCAATTAATAAATGTGCAACACTGTAAATGGTCTGTAACTTTTGTATGCCAATAGATGCAAATATTTCTTTAAAGTTCGATGCGTGGGGGCTCTTAACAGATTCAGTTGTAGTGCACTACGTCGAATTGATGTACTTGGATACTCCCGTATACTTTCCCTCACTGCGGCAATATTTTCATGTGACCGACCACGGCGAAGACGTATTGGTGTTGCTTTATCAACAACGGAACCCGCCTCTTCAAATTTCTTGATTAAGTTACGAACTGTTAACTCTGTAGGCGCTTCATTTTAACGTAATTTTGTGCGAATCTTTCCTAATGCAACTGTAAATGACCGCTCACATTTTGACATTTGGCAAAACCATGCATAGATAGCTTTGATCCGAACTAAAAAATCACGCTGGATACAAATAAACCTCACTCAGCCAATAAGACTCTTTGTACAGCCGAAGTTTGTATAATTAGTCGTGAATCATCTAGTATAAATTACACAAGATAGATTCAAATCATCTATTCGAATATCTTGAAACACTAGTGGTCTAATTTTTTTCAGAAAATAGTGTTCAATGTTTTATTCGATATTACTTCGTTTTGGGTTAAACTAAAAACTAGTACTAACTTCTTTAATTTAAATGCAATGGTGTAGTTATAATTATAACCTATTTTGTTCCAAACTATTCTGCCGCGGTTCAAGGAGCTTCTCCAAACGTTTCGAGCTAACGGCATATTCAGTATCGACTTAATTGTAATAGAGGTTAATAAAGTTCGTCTAAAAAATAATTATACAGTTCATATTTCTTTTTGTGAGATTTGTTTTCACAACATAAAAACATGAACTCGTTGGCTTTTTTGCTATATTTTACAAACCATAATGTTATCTATGCTTTATTGATACTCTCTCTCTCTCTCTCTCTCTCTCTCTCTCTCTCTGGTACTTCAAAGAAATATGTCAAAAACTTGGGTGTTGATAGACATAGAAATAAAGTAAACACCAGGGTTATGAGATTTCGTGTTTATGTGATAAGAATTTCAATTAATTCGAATGTGTGTAAATGACTTTTTATCACCGCTAACCGTTTATAGGCGGACGATTGTCTAGGCCAACTTGACGTACATATATCATCGATATTAAAAGCTAAGCAACGACTGCCGCAACTGGTGTTTCGATGGGTGGCAAATCAGCTCGCATATTACCTCCATCAGCTTGTGTCAGTGGATTAATGAAAGTTACATATTTTGGTGAAGTGTGTGTAGATGATTTTTGTAAAAGGTGAACTAATTAGACACGGTGAACTTAGATCATCTTGTACAATGAGTTATCGAGAAATTTGTGGCCTCGTATATATGGTCTCGAACATGTAGTCTCGAATTTGTTGTCTGGAATTTGTGGTCGATCTCTCTCCTTCAAAAAAAAAATCCAACCTACTACATGAGACAATCTGTTTTTGCAGTACTGTATTTACGTTAAAATGATTAGCAACTTAATAGAATCCTAATCAGGTCCACCCAGTGAGTTTATGTGGAACCAACAAATTGATTCGTAAAACCCGAGCCGGCTTTACTGAATTTCCCAAAGGATATTTTCATCAAACTTATTGAGATATCGCAAGTCTACTTAGATAAAAGCTGGTATTAGGCGGGCTAAATTGGTTATTAAGTGGAAGTATCCGACTTCGACAAGGCAGCGCAAAAGAAGCGAGTCACGTTTCTTATTAGTAAAAGTTTCTTTTCGTTCCCGTGGCTATCTTAATTAAGATAAATTCTTGGAAACAAAGAAATTCCTGCGTCACACAGCGTGTTTCGCATACAGAGTACGGCAGAAATATGGAATATTGAAGATTACAAAGGAAATAACTTATCGAACTGAAAATACGAGGCTATTGAAACTAATTTTACGAAGATACCAAAAATTATATTTGTCAAACGGTGGCAGTAGATTTTAAAATAATTATTGGGGCTAGTACCGTGCGTTTATTATCTTGATTATAATTTTTTGATTATGAAAATTTGTCAATTGGTTTTGGTGAAATGTTATTACAGTTATACGAGGGTAGTCCCAGAAGTACCCGGCCTAACAAAGAGAACAATAAATTTGGGGAGAAATATCTTTATTTCTCTACATAGTCTCCATTTAGCTCGATACACTTGTTCCAGCGATCCAGTACCTTCGATACCCTTCGATACGATCGTCGATATCCTCAAAATAGCCATCAACCACAAACTCCACTCTCTTCATTGTTGGCAAATCTTTTACCACCGAGTCGCTTTTTTCAAGTTTGGAAACAGAAAATAATCCGAGGGGGGTTAAATATGGTGGATATTGTGCGTGAGGAAACAATTCGAACTTTAACTCATTGATTTTGGGTATCGCGTGTGTGATTGTCATGTCTTGATGAAACAAAAGTTTCTTTTCCGCCAAATGCAGCCGCTCTTTCTTGAATTCATCATTCAAACACTGCAATAAGTTCGCATGATACTCGCCGTTGATTATTTTATTTGACGCTCTGACCTTGACGAGTAAAAACCAGACTATTTACTGCGCACCTCGGGGGCGATCCGATATCGGAGTTTTGAGACTTGTACCTATTCTTGACGAGCTGTGGTGAGAGTTTTCATTTTGTCGTGAATTCTAAAAAAATACCCCTGCCCTCGCAAATGCATTTAGCAGGAAATTACCTACTCGTGAAGCATTTTATAGAAGCATAATTTAAAAATCTATACGCTTTCGTGCCTCGTTAGAGTACTAATAATAACCCTTGGACTTGGGCAATTTTCTTTGAAGCAATCAAACGCCTCCCCTTTGCAGTAGGGGCGTTTCTGGGTTATATAATGTCTTATGCAAGCTGAAATTTGCCGCCCCACGTACGTGGGATGCATTTGTTTAAAAAATAAGTAGCCTCACTATGAAGTAAATTATAATTTGGTTGAACATGAAATGATAAAATAATAATCATCTGGTTATACGTTATAATTTATACAACAGCGTTATCAGCTGGATTAGATAAGTTGAATATCTGCAAAATTAAGTATGTTTCCACAATTATTTGAACGAACGATGTATGTCGTGATGAACAAATGTTGGTATATGAAGGAATGACCGTTCGACATCTAGTGATGTAATATTCGCGTAATTAAAATCATTGTTGTAATTATGTAAAGGATCTGTACACGCAGAAATACTATACATTTGTTTTAATCTGACAAAATCTGAATGATTTTTGAAAACCGTTTGCTAGAACTATTATTTTTGCATTCCTTAAACCATGTATCTGTATGTACAGCATCCACTATTTCAAATAACTCCAATAACGACAAGGAAGGCTTTTGTAATTTCTCTGTCTCCACAAGTTCCTTGTAATTGTTATGAATAGTATATTGGGAATTCAAATTAAGATCGCAGCGCCATGACGGATTATCCGCAAATTAATCTCTAGTACATGGTTTCCCAACCTCACTTTTTGGTCGTGTTATTTTCGATATTTTCCAGCATTTTTGGCTATTTTCCTGTGTTTTAAAATTATTGTTATTGTTGTTAGCGTTAGTTGTTATATTTATTATCCTTTTACACTGTTATAGTTTTTGTGACTGAAAAATTGGATTGTTCTGTCGGTTACGTCTAGTAAGTACCTACTTATTAGGAGTATCTGTCTTAGGTATTATCATTTTTGTCTATCTCAGGTATTATCATTTTTGATTAGAAAATATTTTTAATGTAAAATATTGTTATTTTAGAATGAACATGGCTCAAATAACTCTAAGTTTAATAGAGTACATTAACTATGTTGGTGGAAATATAAATTCAAGATGTGTGGTTGAAGGAGAAGAAGTTTTAAATGCTGGTCACATTATTTTACATGGCAGAACAGATTGTAGCTCTTCTCACATTAACTTGGTTGCCATTTGTCTGCAGACTAGTGCTCTGCAGTCCGAATCCCATCAAATTAGTGGAGAACTTATTATTTTAAATGGGTCGACTAAAATAAAATCAATGGTTTTTGTGTGTTTAGTTGTACTTCAGCATTACGTACCTCCACTAAACTATTAGTAGCACTATTTATTTATATCTGTGTGACATCTTGTCTAGTGTGAAGCAAATTAATCAAACCCTGGGCAACTTGAATCTTAGCCTCAGTGTTATTTTCGACAACTTCAGATTGACCACATGGACCAACTGGATGAGCTTCCATCAATTGTCTGTTCCGGTATCTTTCACCTCGATACGAGTGTGAAGATTGTGCATTCGAGGTAGAGGACACTGTTGTAGGTGTCGGAAGGTTTTGAGAAGGAACCGCTGTTTTCTTTAATTCACGACCCCTACTTTCCGATTTTTGTCCTTACAAAAATAAAAAATATATTTTAAATGTTTGAAATCATAGATTAGAAGTTCTACCTTTGTTAAAATAATCTTCTGCCTTGAAGTGTAGAGAGCAAACTTTCATAAATTTCGTCACAGGCTTGCCAATGCGTAGTCTAATTATCCAGGCTTTTCTTCGATCCATTAACTCTTTTCCCATTCTGGATTCAAACTTGACTTTTCCTGAATTTTCTTTAGGAAAAAGATAAACTCATTTTCTTTTCAGGATCCTTTTTGGCCCAGGTATGGCATTGAGGAACACAACAGTAATGGTTCGAAAGCTTGGAGGAAGACAATTCAGACATCTTTAATAGGCACTGCTTTATACTTTTCCCCTTCTTATTTGACCAGGCGCAGGTCAATTATTTTTAATATCTCCTCTAATTTGGACAGTTCGTTCTAAAATAACAATATTGTACATTAAAAATATTTATAATAACAATTACCTACTTACCAGACGTAACCGACAGAACAATCCAATTTTTCAGTCACAAGAACTATAATAGTGTAAAAGGATAATAAATATAACAACTATCATCATCATCATTAGGTCATCAGTCCTAAGACTGGTTGGACGCTAACCTCCAGCTTCTCCTATCTTGTGCTAACCTACGCATTTCGCTAATTGTGCTACAACCTACATCCCTTACTATTTGCGAGCAGTAGTCTAATCTAGGCCTACCTCTGCCTTTCTTCACTCCTATTTCTGCCTCCAAAATATCCCGGACTATTCCCCCATGTCTCAGCAAGTGGCCTACCATTCTATCTCTTCTCTTCTTTAAGTTTTTCCACATACTTCTTTTCTCGCCGACTTTCTCCAATACTTCTTCGTTTCTAACCCTATCAGTCCATGGTATTTTCATTATTCTTCGGTAACACCACATCTCAAAAGCTTTTAATTTCTTCCTACTTGCTTCCCCTACCGTCCAGGTTTCGCAGCCGTATAGTGCCGTGCTCCATACATATGTTTTCAAAAATCTCTTCCTTGTTTCTAAGTTTATTACCCCCGAGCATAAAAGTGCTTTCTTTTTGTTAAAAGCTACTCGACCCTGCGCTATTCTTTGTTTTATGTCTTTATCGCTTCTTCCATCCCAATTTATTTTACTTCCTAAATAAGTGAAGTCTTTAACTTCCTCCAACCTTTCATTATTAATTTGCACTTTCGTTTTTGCTCTGCTCTCGCGCCCTCTGCACACTAACACTTTAGTTTTGTTTTTATTCACCCTCATTCCGTATTCCTCTGTCAACACTGCCTCCATTTCGTTCAATGCTGATTCTAATTCCTCCTTACTAGATGATAATACTGCTATATCATCCGCGAATCTCAGCATTTTTAGTTTCTGTCCCTGTACTTTAATCCCGAAATCCACTCTATCTTTTACCACATTAATCGCCTCTTCGATGTACAGATTAAAAATTAGTGGTGATAGCGTACATCCTTGTCTTACTCCTTTCCTAATACCTACTTCCCTTTTTTCCCCTTCTACTTCTATAACAGCAGTTTGCTCTTTGTATAGATTGTGTACTACTCTCCTATCTCTATACTTCATTCCCGCGCTCTTTAGTATCTCGAACATTTTTTCCCATCTTACGTTATCAAAAGCTTTTTCTAAATCTACAAATCCTATATAAGCGTTCTTTCCTTTTTCTATTGTTTTCTCTAACATTACTCTTAGCGCCAGAATAGCTTCGCGAGTTCCCCTATTTCGCCTAAAGCCGAATTGGTCTTCTCCTAGTATTTCCTCCGCTCTATTTTCTATCCTCTTCTGCACTATTCTAGTTAAGATTTTTGACGCATGGGAAGTTAGGCTAATCGTTCTAAAGTTCTCGCATTTGTCGGCTCCTCTCTTTTTCGGTATAGTAACGATAATGTTCCTCTTATAATCCTCCGGCATCTCGCCCGTTTCATATATGTATTTTACCAGTTCAAACATCCTATTTACTACTTTCTGTCCCGCACATTTCAAAATTTCCGCCTGTATTTTATCTACACCCGGCGCTCTATTATTCTTTAGCCCCCTTAGTGCTATTTCAAATTCCTCTCTCAATATAGGTTTTCCTACATCTTCCCTATCGATGCTAGATTCTTCCTCTAATATCTCTCCTAATTCCTGACCCTCGTATAAATTTCCTAAGTACTGCTTCCATCTATCCGCTTTCTCCTCTCTTCCGATCAGTATGTCCCCCGATTGACTCCTAACGTTTCTACTTATTGTTCCTATATCCCTGAAGTTCCTCTTAATTATTTTGTAAACCTCATCGGTCTTACCTACTTGTACCTTATCTTCTACTTCTTTGCATTTATCCTCTATCCATTGTTCTTTCGCTTTTCTACATTTTCTAATGATTTCCCACTTTATTGATTTATAAGTTTTCAGTCCTTCTTCGTCTCGTCTGTTTTTGTAGCCTCGTCTCTTTTGCATTAAGTTTAAGATTTCGTCCGTTATCCAGGGCTTCTTAGCTTCCCTTTTATCGTGTCCTAAAACGTCCGTAGCCGCGGAAGCTAGACTATTCTTGATACCCTCCCACTCAGTTTCTGCGTTCTTGATTTCGTCCTTACTCGTTTTATTTATTGATTGATCTGTTTTATCCTGGAACTTATCTTTCATATTCTGATCCCTCAATATGTCTACATTCATACGTTTCTTATCCTTCCGGATTTTCAGATTTTTTTAACTTTAATCTAGCTTTCATGACTACCAAGTTGTGGTCGCTGTCTACATCTGCTCCTGGATAAGTCTTACAGTCTTTTACTTGATTTCTAAATCTCTTCCTAACCAGAATGTGGTCTATCTGATACCTGTCTATCCCTCCTGGCATTTTCCATGTGTACCGCCTCCTAACGTGATTCTTGAACAATGTGTTCGCGACTACCATCTTGTGCTTCTCACAGAATTCTATCAGTCTGCTACCTCTCTCGTTTCTGTTTCCTAATCCATAAGGACCTACAAATTCTCCTTCTTTCCCCTCACCTACGACTGCGTTAAAATCTCCTACTATTATTAAATTATCATGACCCTTCACAAATCCTATTACCTGCTCTATGTCCAAATAAACGGCTTCTAACTCTTCCTCACTATGGCTAGAAGTAGGCATGTATACTTGCACTATTACTGTTTCCACTGGCTTCGAATCTAACCTAACCATCATTACTCTCTCGATAACAACTAACGATAACAAAAATAACAATAATTTTAAAACACAGGAAAATAGCCAAAATGCTGTAAAATATATAAAATAACACGACCAAAAAGTGAGGTTGGGAAATCATGTACTAGAGATTATTTCAGCATTCGGTCGCCAGAGGTCATATCGCTTCTCTTGAAATCCCAATAGGTGTAAATCTATTTCAAATTGACGATCTTGAAATATCGCTTGACTTTCATTGATAGAAGCTGCTTTTTTAGGATCAAATTATAACACTACAGACATTATTTTGTGTAAATTCTCGAAATTATAAAATGCTGCCTGTCTGTAACCATGTTCCCCGGCGAGTAAAAATCTGCTGCCTCGTGATTCAGGTATGTCAGGATACTGTCTGTGAAGCTCTCGAATACGTTCGAGTACAAGTTCGAGAGTACGAAGATTTGCAAAACGTCGCTTTTGTACATGATATTAATCCATTTACTCTTGGATATCATCGAATTTCTTCAGTCACAAGATTTAACGCATGAAGTTTTCAAGTAATATATAAAAAATTACCACATTCTTGTTTAAAAATGCATAGTCTACAGATACGGATAATACGGTAGTATTAGTAGGTAGATAATACGGTAGTAATACTCGTATAGCTATATCATTCCTGCCTCACCCTCGGATTTGTCCGCTGACATTTGATGCGGATGGCATGTGATCACTGTTGAGCTGAACAACTCTTGGCGTAGGTACAAAACAGGTCTGTACCGGTTTAAAACAGGTATGTTGGTATTAGGAAAAAACATGACGTCATTAAACAGGTTACCATACCTGTTTTAAACCGGTACAGACCTGTTTTATACCTACGCCAAGAGTTCTTCAGATCAACAATGACTACATGCCATCCGCATCAAATGACTGCGGACAAATCCGGGGATAAGGCATACTACTTACGGTCTATAGAACGCAAGGTTGCCCCACCATCAGTCACCAACATAAGCCACGTGGTTTCTTGAAAGTTGAAGTGTTTCTAAGAAATTTAGCACCACTCTCGTCATTTCTTCCCAAACACATGGTACGTACATCTCCAAGGTTCTCTGGTCCTGTATATTCATCGTGGGATTTATTCACGAAGTGACGAAATGCGGGAGAAGAAGCGGGGGTAAATAAATGGATGTATATACAAAAATCCTAAGTAGCTATTCATTAGGATTTTGAGCTATTCGGATTACCAGTGAGGATGATGCAGTTGCAGATGATAATATGCAACTTTCGTGTCTGATGTCTCCCATTTGGAAAAAAATTGACGCGAATATACCTAATTACGTACTACATTGACTAAAACGCAGACGTGACTAAATGATAAATTATTTTGTCATTTGAATTAAAATTTAATTTGACGTCGCATCCTCGAAGCAGAGGCATCCTGGTCTCGCGCTAGTTGCACCCTCGGGTGTACAGTCCCCACGGTAGGCACGGCCATGGTTTTCATGCTAAAATGTGCGGAAAAGCGGACCTTTAGGGAGCGTGACGTGCCAGCTAAGTGTGTCAACGTAAGGTATTGCCCAGTCGCGTGTCGTTAACAACGTTAATTCCCTGTTAGCTGGCACTAATTCAGCTCCGGCAGCGGTGCCTTGTGGACATATTCAAATAGACGTCGGCGTCGCGTCGTTCGTGTCGAGATAGATACACGATGAGATTTGTTGAAGCCGGCAGGTTTGTTTTGTAATTTTGTTTATATGGACACTAGTTGGCCAGCGGTCATGACCAGAACCAATAAGTAAGAACCGTGTCGTCGAGTCTCGAAAGTTGTGCCCTTACGTGACGAAATGAAACGCTAGCCCTTGACAAATCAGACCAGTATAAATTGGTGTACTGTAAAATTATTTACTAGTAGGGGAAACTGAGGCCAGTTGGCATAAGGGGTAAGTTGGTATACAGCTTCTTTCTTCTACCGCTGTAAACAACTGAGCGGTAGTATCACCACAGGCAAACTATCTAAATGCCTTTCATATTTCATTGCAGTTTCAGTGTGATGAAAACTACCAGAGAGGATGGACTGCAAGTTTTCTGATTTTCAGCCAGGAAATTTTTTTTCAGCAAAAGTTTTTTTTTATTCTGTGAAGCTCTAAAATATGTTGAAGCGTTTTAAATAGCTATGATGAGTAGATGAGTCAATAATAATTTTATTCAAGTGCTGAATCGCTTCTTAAAACTTTTATGGAACAGTAAGGCAGCCATCTTATCTAAAATGTCTTGTTGGGGTAAGTTAGCATCTTAGCTCAGGGGAATGTTGACATAGAGCACGTATGCCAACTTACACCTCACTCGAAATTTTCAAGAGCAAAAGTGCTGCCTCAAAAAGAAGAATAAGAAGAAGGGTAGATTTTCACAGGGAAATGACGGAATCTGAAGATGACATGTCAGATATAATACGCTTTGCAGATTCTGAGGATATCCTCGGTTTCCTATTAGGCATAGACAGTGAAGAGGAATGTAAGCCCAAGCCTTCAGGATCTCGAGAATGTCCACCAACATCGACATGAATTGAGAACACCATGAATGTAGTTCAAGGAAATAACTCCGAGCAATACTACCTGGATGACTTAGTGAAGTATAGGGCCGACTATATTTTGGAAATATGATGGAAATCGATGGTGATGAATTATTCCTTTCTACTATGGTGAAAGAGAATACATTTTGGAGATGTCCAGACATTCCTGACATGCTTTAGTAAAACAGCACCCAAATTGTGTGAAAATTAAAACCACCAGTTCAAGTGAGCAATCGATCTACTTTCTTTCTAGACACGAAGCTGTGATTGATGACTTTCTTGTCCTTTTTAATTTTTTTTATGTAACCTACCTACCCTACATCGAAATCTACACCCCGAACGATAAAAAATACTTGCGGGTTTTATTAAAAACCAATAACTTACTGACCTAAATTCAGACTGTTCAACAAGCAACCCTATTGGAACCGTTAATTCACATTACGTTTATTGACAACGAAAAACATCTGCTAGTATATTTCCCTCCCAGACAACGTTAGAGATAGAGGTCTGCAACATGCAGGATCAACGTATCTCATTAGTACCAACATACTCTCAAAAGATGATCCAGATATTCCTCTGGGACCGATCCACCATGCTTATCGTCCTGTGGTCTACATCCCTTTTTAAATCAAAATAGACTTGTCCTAATCCTTGATATGTACGGCGTTTAATTTCCTGCCGTTTTTGATACTCCGTTATCTAAATAAAGCAAAAACTTCAGCGAAAGCCCGCAACGGCTCCCAGTAAATCAAACATCAGTTATACTCATATTTGATTTTCCTTCGAAATATATAATTCCAACACCCCGAAGGATCAAAGGAACGCGACCCCTCGGTCAGAAATTTCATTTCAACGCTGAGCCATAATTAAATAATAATTACAAAGGCACTTGTGATATTACGTTGGCCCTTGCTTCAAAAGCCCTCTTGTTAAAAGGACCTTTTGGCATTCTAGCGAACTACGAGTAAATTTATCTCAATATAATTACTCGATGTTCTAAAGTTTTAATTAGCCATTACAAAATATACATACAGGGTGGTTATCGAATGAAATGTCTGCAATATTTAATTTCAACGACTGAAATTCACATCCGTTAGGGCATTATCAGACTTTTAAAAAATACTGTTGACATTCAAGTCAATTCCTCGACATGAAGCTAATAGAAGTGCAGCACTTTATTTTCCACACCCACAACATGGACTGGGTGACCGTATTCTCCTATAGGGTGGTTACGCAATTATCATTCGTACTATGGTCTAGGGTAGTGGGTTTGGGTCTGTCTTGGAATTGTCATTATATGTTTCAGTTGGAGGTATAGTGGGGGTGTTTGGCACTTCTCCCTGAGCACAGATGTATTTATCCTCCCTTCTTTGCGTAACACTCCCCTACGCAGTATGAGGTTTTAATTGAAAGAAAGTAATTCCTGTGCGTCCATACTTGGATTGCAATTTAAGCAAGCAATTTAAGCAAGTCATTTAAATCGCTTTACGAAAACAACTGGGGATCGGTATTACTTAGAGATCAATAATTCCAAAGTGACAATGTCCTCATCTGTTGAAAATTAGTACAGCTTGTCAAGAACAGGAACGAGTCTCAAAATTGTGATATCCGACCGCCCACGAGGTGCGCAGTAAATAGCCTGGTCTTTACTCAGTCGCATTGAGACCATTGCAGAGTGAATATCGGTGAATATATATTGAATGTGAATGTACACAGAGTACGATCTGGTCGCGCATAAAGTGCATCCTTTTCCCTTCGAATGCTACCTCACTCTTTACTCTACGCATACGTAGAGACTCTCGCACTTTTTCCTATTCTTGACAAGCTGTAAATATATTTAAGAGTTCAGAAGAGACTCTGGTTCTCTACAGATCATTGGTACCGTAAAAGTAAGTGCTTTCTAATCTGAATTATTGTGTAAAAGACATGGGTTGGAATTTGTAAATATTGCAATAGTGGTTTGCTAAAGAGCTGCACATGACAGAGAAACCGCTTGCATCTCGCTCTATCAACTACGGCCATGAGCATCAACTAACTACGTATAATATTATTCCTAACTTCTGAGAAGTGTCATAATAACAATTATTGCGATTCTAATAAATAATAACACTCTCTTAATCATCACTCTCGCAGCTCCTACGCTTCCTAAGTGGTTTAGACAGAATATTAAATCTAAACGGTATTCACTTGTGTTGACATTTTTATTGCTATTGGAGAGGCGGAACCGCGAATTCGATTACATTACCGAAACTTGAGCCTAATGGGATCCGGCTTTAGACGACTAGAGGATTAATAAACAGGAGCCAGGACGAGGAACATAGGGGATGATGCCGAGGATGCGAAATTTTTCAATAAAAAAAATGGACATTTTGTATTGATAACGATAATCGACTTTGAATAGACCAGATATGGGGTTACGCATTATGTGACAGAGCCATCTCGCAAACGAAGCATAAAAAACTTAAGATGTTTTAATGACCTGATGATGTCAAATTGGCTAGCTAAATATATGCCGAGTATACTGTTTCGATAAATTTGTGACAAACTATAGCTCCGGGGACTTTATTAGCGATTTAACTACATAATTTTTCTGTTTCTTGTACGATCAATCTGACAGGAAACGTGAAATTGGAGCTGTCCAGGGACATAAAAATGCACTTTTGTGTTTATGTAATTTCTCAGCCCAATCTTCCACTTTTACTCACATGAAGGGTAGTTATACAACTAATGGATATATGCCACAGAATCCGTAGATATCATAACAAGACGGTAATTTTGCATCATTCTAATTGTTAAAACATCCTATCTAGTATCCCGTCAGGCAAACTCACAGATTTCTACCACACCACACTGCTAGACAGAATATTGCCCTTTTAAGAACTGTGTTTAGTAACATACTAATTTTTTGAAACTGTGTCCTGGACAAGCCTTCAAGATCGCCCGCGAGATGGCTCTGTTGCATAATAAATGTGTAACCCCATATCTGGCCTATTCAATGTCGATAACTGACGATAAATCAGCGAAAAATCATCGTACAAGGCTTTTATACCGCTCAAATTAAAGAGGATAAAATTATCTAAAAAAGCTGTATGATAAAATCACTGAGACAATTTATTGAACTCTGTGGAAATTTTGAAAGGCAAGCAAAAATCTGAATGTTTTTCCGATGTTTTTTTTATGTTTACTCAAAAACAAGTAACCTTTGGAAACAAATAGCAAAGTCGCATCTGTCAATAATTAATCTAATAATCTGACAAATATTGTTTTGTTGTCAATTGACTTTGAAAAATGTTCACGCACAACGAAGTTGATATGTTATTAGTTTATGCGGAATCCCAAAAGAACCCTAGAGGAGCAGTTCAATTATACGCCCAGAGATACCCCAAACGTGTTATTCCAAGCTTAAAAATATTGGAGCGCAATTTACGTGCAAATACCGAGGCATTTTCTTCTCGAAAGGGAAGAAAAACGGTTAAAAGGGTCCATTCTGACAATACTGTTGTCACTATATTGCAGTATTTTGAAGACCATCCAAGGAACTCAATTCGGCAAGCCTGTCGTGAGTTGAATTTAAAATATAGTTCGGTAGGAAAAATTTTGAAAGAAAATAGTTATCACGATTATAAAATTCATAACTTAGAACACTTGTCAGATCAACATCAACAACGAAGAATTAATTATGTTGCCCAAGTGATGGTAAACTTAAAGATCAATGACAATAGTTTTTTTTCAGCATATGTTGTGGACGGACGAAAGCCATTTTGTTAGTAACGGTAAGCTCAATAAAAAAATGAACATCTTTAGGCTACTGAAAATCCATATTTTGTCAGCTCGATTGAAAACAGAAAGGACACTTTGGAATTAACGTTTGGTGTGGTATTATTAATGGGCATTTGACTGGCCCACATTTTTACAAAGGAATTTTAAATAGTGAGCTATATTTGCAATTTCTTCAATAACAACTTCCTGTGTTTCTCGAAAATGTGCCATTACAGCTGCGAGCAAACATGTGTTTCCAACATAACGGAGCTCCACCGCATAAAGCAAGAATTGTCCAACAATATTTAAATGAAACTTACGGAGAAAATTGGCTAGGTATAAATAGACCGATACAATGGGCGCCTAAGTCACCGGACTTGACTCCACTAGACTTCTTCTGATGGGGAACTTTGGAAAAATAAAGTTTACAGAACACCATCTGTTAAGTTGGAACATTTAAAAGAAAAAATCAGAAATACTTGCGATGAACTATCTAGAGAAATGTTTCGTAAGGCTTCAGTGAGAGAAGTAAGACGGAGATTGGATAAGTGTTTAGAAGTAGGAGGTGGTCACATTGAAAATTTGTTGTAGTGATTGCCTACATACTTTGTTTTTTTCTGTGGTAATAGTTGTAACATATGTGTTTTGTAATGTTAAATTAATAAATAATGCTAATTAATAATGTTTAATTATTGACAGATGCGACTTTGCTATTTGTTTCCAAAGGCTACTTGTTTGAATCGTGACGATTGCGAATTTTTGATAACACTTCATTTTACAAATTTGCTTGTAATTTTTTAACGGAAAATATAGCAAATTTTTTTCTTTATAAAATTTGTTCAGAAAAATTAGGTCTAATATGGAAAAATATATAAATTTGGCTTAAAATAGAACTTATTCAATCCCATTTAAGAACCTCTTTTCAGATTTTTTCTATCGTTTTTCCTTTTCTTATAATAGAGCTGAGACATCGAGTTTCGCTCACTCTGTATATAAGTATAAAGCGATATTTCGATTATCTATAAATTTTTGCGTCATAAATTACTCTTAACTTGAAAACTGTTTTTTACACAGTTTTGTTTACTCATAATTAAAATTAATTCAGTAACATAGGATATAAGTCTAGTTGGCCAGTTGCAGTAACGGCTCCAGGGGGGGCTGGGCGGGCACGTGTCCACTCAGTCACTGACTGTGCCCACCCAAGTGCCCACCCAAGTGCCCACTCAAAAACATTACTATATACAAAATTATAATATGAAACAAAATATAAAATTTTAACTACTACTATTTGAAAATTTGAAAACGAATAAAGTGTAAAAATCAACAATATTTTACAGCTTTCCGACATGCTGAATAAATACAGATTGGCATTCAATGAGATCTATAAATATGTATCACAATTACTGTATCAAGTGCGGCATATGAAAGGACCTTTTCATGACTGAAAAGGTTAAAATATCATTTAAGAAATAAAATGAAGCACCAGAGATTAAGTAATTTAGCTGTACTAATAACTAATATAAAAAAAAGAAAATAGCTAAAACCTTGGTTTTGGATAAGATTGT
Organism: Rosalia funebris; assembly: GCA_037954035.1. Lineage (NCBI taxonomy): Eukaryota > Metazoa > Arthropoda > Insecta > Coleoptera > Cerambycidae > Rosalia > Rosalia funebris. Next base: position 44,018,440 of record JAZFAV010000015.1, read on the forward strand.
TGAGGAATTTGCAACAAAATATCCCAGCAAATTGATGTTGAAATAAATGCATTCATATTTTACCTTTATTACCTAATGTATCATAATAATTTCTTTTGTAAATTGGGTTTATGTTAATATGTTTATATTTTTATACTGTTATTTGTTAGTTGGTGCTATTTAATTGTATAATTAGTACACTTATGCAAATGTATTGATAATAAATGAACCCCTCCCCCCCTCCTCCTCCCCCCCCCCCCGACACACACGCGCCCCAAATATTTGCCCAACCCAAATTTTTTTTTACCAGTTTGTGTCCACCTATTTTACAAAACCTGGCGCCGTCACTGGGCGGTTGTATGTATGTAATATATTTAAGTCTTGAAGTTCAGTAGAAAGACGGGAATTTTAGATTAATGTGTGTTAGAGAGCAGAAGAAACGAGTATCTTTACTATTACGACTTGTAAGAGAAGTAGTGAATAAAAATGTTCCAAGTATATTTTTACTTATAATTCATTCCCCGAAAAGTATATTACATCAACTTTATAAACGTCGTATATTTTATATATCAATTTTCTTTTTATTATTAAAGTTGGTCCCGAAAGAGATTCCCAGTCTATTGTTCTGTTTATTTTGGCAGCTACTGTACTAGTAAGCTGTATGTCAGTAAAAAATATTATTAATATGTCTAGAAAAACACATAAAACACATTTAACGTTATTTACACTGCGAATGAAAAATAAATAACGCTTAATGTATTTTATAAAAATAATTTTCGACTGACCTTGAAATAGGAATTTTGCGAGCGATAGTCTATCGAGTAAAGATCCACAATTTGTTTGATAAATTATTCTCAAATTGAAAAGTGTTTTACACAGTTTTCTTCTTAAGGGACTACATCCACCTAGAAACATGAAAAAATAGTCGATTTTCGGGATGAATTTTCTTGTTAACTAGGTATTAACGATAAAAAAAAAATTTAATTGAAGATAAATTTATTATAAATATGATGCAGTGAACACAATTTAAGAATATTTAAACCGGGAAGAGTTATGCGCGCCGGAAGTGGAGCGGAGTCTATTGCGCGACCCGGTTTGCGGTCTTCTGCTAAAACTGATCATCTGAAATCAAAGATAGTAAGCTATCATGAAGTTAAGTGCATAGGAAACATATTGAAGATCGCCATTTCCGAAATTTGTTCTTAAAAAAGCGCTACATGGAATGAAGTACGAAAATTCAGTTATTATCGTAATTTGTTTAAACAATTTTGTTATTTTTGAAAAATGCGATCGTCGTTCTGTTAACAACGGCTTAAGGCGTGACTGTGCAAAATTTCAAATGAATCTGTCGATCGGTTCTCGAAATATGACGGTCACCGTTTCAGATTCAAAGGACGTTGTCTTTTTTCAGGATGATGAATTCTCATGCTTGTTTCATCTTTCTTAGCGCGAGAAATTTTGTGCATATATTATTACAATATAGTAGGGAACAAGTGCACGCAACAATGATTCCTCAAGGTTGTCGCTGATTAGTTAAATCGATCATGGTCCGCACCCGAGGAGGGCAGGCGATGTTAAATAAAAATCCAGATTTACAGAAACTGCATTATATAAATTCATGTATAAATAATCAACAACCGGATGCTCAATGACGGAGCGGCGCCAGTATTTCTAAAATTGGTGAGCACAAACTGGTAAAAAAAATTGGGTTGGGCACATATTTGGGATGTGTGTTGGGAGGGGGGGGGGTTCATTCATTATCAATACATTTGCATAAGTGTACTAATTATATACGATTATAATAGCACCAACTAACAATATAAAGAGATAAACCTATTAACGTAAACACTATTGACAAAAGGAATTATTAGTACATTAGGCAATAAAGTTAGAATATTAATGAATTTATTTCAACATCAATTTTCTGGGATGTTTTATTCCTCAACAGTCTTATCCAAATCCAAGCTTTCAGCTATTTTCTTTTCTCTCTATTTAGTACAGCCAAATTACTTAATCTCTCGTGGTTCATTTTATTTCTTAAATGATTTTTTAACCTTTTCAGACATGAAAAGGCCCTTCACCGCCTCACTTGGTACAGGAATTGTGATACATATTGAACATAATTTATAAATCTCATTGGAATACCAATCTGTATTTATTCAGCATGTCGGATAGTTTTTAAATTTTCAAACAGTAGTAGTCAAAATTTTATATTTATATTTTGTTTCATGTTATAATTTTGTACATAGTAAATTTTTTGGGAGGGCACTGTTACTGATTGAGTGGGCACGTGCCCACTCAGCCCCCCCCCCTGGCGCCGTCACTGCGGATACCATGGAATATTTTAAATTCACAAATATTACTTCGTGAGATCTAGAGCGATTATTTGCTCACCACAAACATGTGAGACACAATTTTCACCATCTCGAAGAAGCAAAGACTTGAGAAAAGTGTACATCGAATATAACAGTCAGGTATCTACGTTGGTTGCATAATAACGAAAAATACAACTCCATGTATTAGTTCTAATAGTTTAAATCTTCACAAACAGTCTGACTCTGATTTAACGAATATGTTCTAACTCTAACTAAACTCTATGAATACACGTGGAAAGCCTCCACATATTCAAAGCATTTTAAGATCAAAGCCAATTTATCCATTTTTCCTCGCCGAAAAATTCCATTCCCAACGTTAATCATAAACTAAACTTTTTTATCTGAAGATGGCTTCAACCTCTTTATCATTTATAAAACTGCGTCTTCTCTTGAAAACCCGTGGCATGATCCAAAGCAACTCCTCCGTATTATTTTACGGCCATCATGAATAAAAAACATACTTCTACAATTTTCGTTTCTGCGGACGCCCCGGGCATTTTTAGGGGGCGAAGCCTGTATCTTCCTGTTACCGCGTCGACGTTGTGCCCGCAGTGAAATACGGTTTATTATTTTATGATACGAAAAGACCATTAGGTTGCCAGAAAAATTCAAACAGCTGCGCCTGATAGGCGCTGATCAAAGGGAAATGTGGATTATAGAGGCCCTTGGAAAAAAGTTCTCAAATATGAAATAACAAGTGGGTATCGATTTTGAGCGCTTGATTAAACGCTCAACTGTTTACTTAATTTAGCTTATGCGGTATAAGGCTTTATATACGTAAATGTATACGATGCGCCCCAAAAAGATCGTCGTATATTAAGTTCATATTTTTTTTACTATGTCAGCAAATAGTCGCTTGTTAGCTTTGCGTAAGTTCGATATAATTATTAACTACGCATAATTATACATTAACGGATGCGCAAATAAAAAGTAGCACAATAATTGCAACTAAATCGCGAAATTTTACAAGCGATAGCGCCAGCGATCAGCCAATGCAAATAGCCAGCGCAATGAACTCGATCGGCATCATTCGGACTCGAACTGAAATTGTCTGTTCTAGTAATCATACAGTTTACTCAAATGAAAAATAAATGCGGTAAACTATACGCGGTTTTATTTTATACACTCACAGACAAAAATATTGCATATTTTAAGTCATTACTTTTTATTTTATTTGTTTCCTTTAAACTGTTGGTGTTTTTAATTGCTAGATTCTCTACACTGGGGTGTTTCAATTATTCTGAAATTTACTTCGGATAAAAGAATTTCATAGAATAAAACCCGCCACGGGTAGGATTCGACATTTGTCTCGGAAAGGAATCGAACGACATACAGCTGTTTCGAACTTATTGGTTCTCATCAGTGTCGTACACGGTACGCCGATCCAGGACAAATGCCGACTGAAATCCGTGGGGTATACATCTATATCGATACGATCTGTGTCAGTAACACAAGTAATAAAAAAATGTTTAGACATAGCCTTTATAGCTGAATAAGCAATAATGTTACAAATTGAAAACATATCGTTGTGTGCCTTGGCGACTAACAACGACTGCTATTTGTTTGTTGTTATAAGAATGACATTTCTAGTGCTTTATTTATCGTTTCGGTAGTTTTGGTTAATGAAATGTCACATTTAAGCGAGTTAGTTTCTGTTAAAATTGTTATTTTAGCCAACGAGGGTTACATACGAGATATTGCGCCTGTTTCTCGTGTAGTAAAACGATACAATGAGACTGGAGAATATAAAAGACACGGTCAATTACGTAAAAGATGTACAACGCCAAGAGATGGCCAATATTTGTAAATTTTCTCACTTACAGCTGCGCGTCTGAAAAATGAATTACTGATTACAAGATGATACGATGTAAGTATTAAAACGGTAATCAGGAGACTTAAAGAAGTCGGTTTAAACCCGAAATGTCCTGCTAGTTCCTAGGCTTCTCCTACGCCACAAAACCAGACGGTTACAATTTGCAAGAGCACACTCTAATTAGAATGAACATCCATGGGGAAAAGTCCTTTTCACAGATGAAACAAGAACACAATTATGGAAGACAGATGGACGTGGTCGAGTATACAGAAGGTCTGGAGAACGTTTTTCAGAATGTAATATTGCACAAAACGTTAGCTTTGGTGGCTGTTCCATTATGATTTAGAGAGGAATTAGTCGGGAGAGTCGCACAGAGCTTGTTGAGGTAAATTTAAAAATGAATGCTGACTGATGCATATGCAACATCCTTAAAGAGCGTGTTTTGTTTTATGCCGGCTTCATTGGGTACGGTAACTTTGTGCTAATGCATGATAATGCCCGGGCTCAAGTCGCTAGAATAGTGATCCAGTACCTTGGGGATGTCGGGATTGAGGCACCAAGAGTGGCCATCAATGAGTTCTTATTCTAATCCCATAAAACATCTATGGGAAATTCTGAAATGACATATACGAGCACGAAATCCAGCTCCTAACTCAATTTCAGAATTGCTGCATGGGAAGAATGGAATTAAATTACACAAGAAACCGTCAAAGATCCTCTGCGAAGCATGCCTAGAAGGATGCAGACTATCACTAGAGCTAGAGGAGAAAATACTGAGTACTAAATTTTTATTAAATTGCCTTAAAGTATTGTTATATTATCGTTATTCAGGTTATTTTATTAGTTCTCCTACAAATCTATTGTTAAACTTCAACATGTAATTTATTTGACTATAATATACGTAAAACACTTCAGTGCAGGATATCTAGCAATAAAAAACAAAATGTTTTAAAGGAGAAAAATAAATAAAAAAAAAATAATGACAAAATAAAATATCCAATATTTTTGTCTGTGGGTGTATTTACAATATAGACACTACTCTTTATTTTTCAGAACAAGAAAAAAGTATATTTTTTATTTATACTGTATTACGCATTTTTACGCATTTACGCAATTTTAAGTTTTACGCATCTCCTTCAGAACAGGAAAAAAGTATTTTGTCTCATTTGTTGTATTTTAGTAATAATTAATATATCGCTAACATTGTGTTTAACAAGACTATCTATTAGTACCAACAAAAACGTTGGGGCGAGTAAAAATGAACGTATTTAGAAAAAAATACGTTGACGTAATAACTCAAATATGGCGAAAAAATCATCGGAAAAAAGTTTGATTTATTAATTGCTCCGTTTTCGCATTTATTTGGAAATCGAACAAGAAAAAAATATAAAATCCATGCTTTACTTCTAACATACACTGCATAACAATTAAACGAAAACCTGTTATGAATATTACTAATTATTTATTACTATCAATACTGTTCACTTACCTTAAAGTCGATATACCCATTTTTGTCCATGTCGAAAGTTCTAAAGACATGATCGCAGAATTCTTCTGCGTTTCCAGAGGGGAAGAACATCTTGTACATGTCTACGAATTTGGCGGGTGTGAGTCGACCATTTGGGCAGTCTTGCTGTAAAAAAAAATGTTCGTTAAACCACTTCTATAGTCGATTAGATAGGATAAGATACGTCACCGATATTTTATATGCGTCTCTAGCGAAGTGGGTTTGAAACACAATTGGATATGTGCACTATTACACTTATAGTCCCTTCAAATTGGACAAAAATTAGTGATTTTGGGAAATTTTTCCTACAGCTAATCGACCTGTACAGAAAGCTGTGTTGGGACTCTGTCAACATGTTTTTCACCTAGCGCATGATTAAAAAGGGTTGTTTTTTAGATAGAAAAAACAACCCTTTTGTTATCATGCGCTAGGTGAAAAATATGTTGACACAATCCCAACACAACTTTCTGTACAGGTCGCTTAGCTGTAGGAAAAAATGCCCTCAATTTTCCTAATTTGAAGGGACTATTATATGATAAAAAGTGGTAGCTTATTTGGAATAAATTCTGTAATTTGGATACACAAGACCGCTAAAGACATTCCACCAACATATAAAATTTCGTCACTAAGAAATTAAAGTGAATTAGGCCTTATTAAGAACTAAGGCCAATTAATAATGTTGGTAAATTAGACAAAGAGAAAAAAACATTCTTTTAGAAACTAAGTTGTTTTAAATAAATCAGTAGGAGTCAACAAAATATATGTATTAACAAAATAAATATATACAAGGTCTAGTCAAAAAGTTCCAGGGTATTTTCTTGTACCTACATCGTTTCAAATATCTAAATTCTTCGCGCTGGCATGTCAGCAGCCACGGTCAATTTCAGTGTTCTCAAGAATAAATTAAACGAAACAAACCCTTCGTATATTTAAAATTTAAAAGAGTGATATAATTAGTAAAACCAATAATAAATAATGGAGGCCCAATACAGAGTATTGGGATACATAAATTTAACTAACTTCATCATGTTGCGAATAATATGAAGAAATTACCTCTTACAAAAATGGCGTTTTACATGCGTCATATAAAAAAATGGAGCGCCGTCGCCTCCTTTTGCGAGCTTTAATTGAAGAATGAACCGTTTTATCTCGATCCACTTATTTTTACTTCCAGCTCTTTACGATAATCGCTCTCCTTAACGATTCCCCCTTTTGTCGTCCCGGGATCTCCCCACCAAGGAAATATGAAAGCCTTTTCTATGCAAATTGCTCTCCATAACGAGCTTTTAAAGTGACAACCTACATAAATCCACACGAAAAGAGTTAATGCTCCGGGTATGTTTTTCTCTCAAATGGCAAGAGGAAATACGGCGAGTGATTTCTCCAGAGGAAAAACGCAATCCGCAGCAACATAAATATGAGTTTATTCGCCCTCTTACTCAAAACAAAGATGTTCTTAAGAGCTATTGAAAGCCAATCCCTCGGGATCAAGCAATAAATTGAGCTCTTGTAGAGTTTCTTTAACGGAGTCGTCAATATATTATTCTCCGTCGCCAACTTTAAAGTAATTTTAAAGTCAATTAAATACTTCATTAAAACTTAGATACAGCATATTTTATATTTATTTGCAACATAAAACACTTATTTCGTCCACAATACACACCGCCGACCTCAGCTACAAGTGCGCGTACAACAAGCAGCATCGTACTTAGTTGAAATTGTAAACACAATAATAGAATTTCTCATATTAGTTCAGAAAAAAACATTTATATTGTTATTATAATTGTTACAAATCATTGTTGGGGAAGTACGAGCATTTTTTTTTGTCAGAAAAGGTGGGATAAATAATATAAAATAATATACAGCGTGGTCATAGCTGGTAGATAGCGCAGCACAATATTTTTTGGAATACTGTGAAACACCGCCAAAGCTTATTCTTTAAAAAAAATCTTAGGCAGTATTAAGCTCAAAATTGTAAAGGTTACACGAATAAGAACGTCGATGTTCTATTCTTCTCTGCCCTATGATGTTATATTTCTCCCACTCTACTTCGACTGTTCGCTGTATTTCGGTGATTGGTGGCCTCAAACTAGTTTGTTTACAGGCGCGGGTGTTTATTTTTTTATGAAAAGCGCAAGGTTTTTGGGAAATTAAATTTTTATAAATTCACATCTCTATCAGTAGACCTTACCTAATCTCAGTATTTATTACAAACGTTCCTCAGAGTCTCTAGCATGCTACTCTAAAGGCAAATCGCCTCAAACTATTTTGTTATAGGCCGCATCGATTTCTTTATGGAAAATGTACAAGATTTTTAGTAAACAAAATTTCAAAAAAATTACTGCTCTATCAGTAGGCTTTACACAAGCTTGATATTTACCACAGATGTTCCTCAGAACATCTACTATACCACTCTAAAGACGAAGTGCCTCAAACAATTTGTTCACAGGCGCTACAAATTTTTTTGTTAAAAAGTACAAGATTTTTAGTGAACAATATTTTTAAAAACTCACTGCTGTTAGTGGGCTTTATATAACGTCCATATTTACCATATATATCACTCAGAGCCTCTACCATACTATTCTATAAATCGCCTTAAACGATTTGTTTATACGTGCTACAATTTTTTTTATGAAAAAAGTATAAGATTTTTAATAAACAAAATTTAAAAAAAATTGCTGCTTTGTCAATAGACCTTACACAACCTCGATATTTACCACAAATATTCCTCAAAGCCTTTACCTTACCACTGTAAAATGAGGCGCCTTAAACAGTTTTTTTACAGGCACTACCAATTTTTTTATGAAAGAAGTACAAGATTTTTAGTAAAAAAAATTTCAAAAATTCACTCCTCTAATAATAAGCCTTAACACAATCTCAATATAAACCACAGCCATTTCTCTACTATCCAATTCTAAAAGCATAGCGGCTCAAATAATTTGTTTACAGACACTAGGATTTTTTTTATGAAAAATGCACAAGATTTTTAATTTACAATTTTTTTTTAAATTCACTGCTCTGTCAGTAAGCCTTACACAATCTCGATACTTATCACACACATTCCTTAGAATCTCTGCTATACTACTCTAAAGGCGAAACGCCTCAAAAAATTAGTTTACAGGGGTTACGTTTACATTTTTTACAGAAAAGCACAAGATTTTTGGAAAAATAAAATTTTTAAAAGTAAAAAGGCAGTAGACCTTACACAATCTGGATATTTACCACACACATTCCTTAGAGCCTCTACTAACCACTCTAAAGGCAAAGTGCCTCAAACAATTTGTATAGAGTTTTTCACGAATTCCCTTATGAAAAAAAGCAAGATTTTTAGTAAAAAAAAAATTAAATTCACTGCTCTATCAGTAGAATCTACACAACATCGATATTTCCACAAGTATTCCTCAGAGCCTCTACTATACTACACTAAAGATGAAGCGCCTCAAATAGTTTGTTTACAGGCATTACGAATTTTTCTATAAATAAGTACAAGATTTTTAGCAAACAAAATTTTTATAAAATTTACTCCTCTGCCAGTGCACTCTACATAACCTCTATATTAACCACACACATTTTTCAGAGCCTCTACTATGCCATTATAAAAGCGAAGCGCCTAAAAATATTGTTTATAGGCACTATTTATTTTATGAAAAAAGTAACATTTTTAGTAAACAAGATTTTAATAAAGTTTTAAAACCTTAAAACGGAGTTTTCCGCACGTGGAACATCTCTATCTCGACATTGAGTAGCCGAGAAAAATAAACCAACACATAAATGCAGAATATCTGTTTTATGCGACAATTTTACTTTTTTTAATTAGTCCACCATCGTGCTTTCTCATGACCCATGGACAGAGTCGGGTGTATCCTATCCACCTCAAAATCAATAGATGTCGTCCAGTAGATGTCCCTAATCAAGATCAGTCGAAACCCGATTGATCCGACACGATATAATTGAATGATCATGCTAAAAAAAATTCTCAAATAGTCCACCATTGTACTTTCTCATGACCCATGTATATGGTAGAGTGTGTTCTATCCACTTCAAAATTAATAGGTGTCGTCTGGGAGACGTCCCCAATCAGAAACAGTCAAAACCCGATCGATCCGACACGATTTAATTGAGTTATCGTGCTAACAAGAATAAATACCGACGACAACGACAACAACACACAGCAAACATTTCTTTAAAACCATTTTTTTTTGTTTTTAGGCTGAAAAACTAAAAATAAACCCAAACAAAAATTTTGTTTTTTCAATTTTTTTTGCACGATTACATTACTTTTCCGCGTATAGTGGAGCGCGGAAAAGTAAAAAATTCACTGATCTGTCAATTGGGCATACACAATATCGATACTTATCACAGACTCTCTACTATATCTCAGAGTCTCTACTATACGGCTCTAAAGGCGAAATACATCAAACAATTTGTTGACAGGTGCTACGATTGTTTTTATGAAAAGCATAAGATTTTTGAGAAACAAATTTTTCAAAAACTCACTACTCCATCAGTAGACCTTATATAACATCGTAATTTACCACAAATATCTCTCAGAGCGTCTGCCATTCGACTCTCAAAGCAAAGCGACTCAAACAAAGATTTTTAATAAAAACAACCTTGAAAAATTCACTGCTCTGTCAATAAGCCTTACCCAACCTTGATACTTATCACAGACATTCCTTAGAGCCTCTACCATACTATCCTGAAACTACTATAAAACTATGTATATATTACTAGACTATTTATTAAATGTAAATGATTTACACTTTATACGACTCTCTTCCTCAACAATTAGTCAGAACTCTCGCTGACATGACGTTACGACTAAAAGGGACACACCAAATCTCGTTATATTAAACAAGGATAATAGCCAAAGAACAAACATGTTCGAGTAGTGCCCATGATAATATAGTTAATGGTACAGACTCGTAGAATTAATTTGTTTCCTATTCGTCTAAAGGTGATTTTTGCAAGAATCAGCATAAACGTTTACATGATTGCATCCTCCTTTTTCTCACAATTGGGAAGATCATGCGTATATCACGGGTGACAACAACGACCCTACTCAGAAGAATCGAGAACGATTCTGGACTACTCAAACATATTATATACTACCCCCGAGCCGAATTTGCCTAGTAACCTTCCAAAAACGCCCTCACGTTTACCCACGGAATTTCGTATTCGGCAAAATTCTGCAGCTCCCATAATTTATCGGCATCTCCCGACGCAGCAGCTATTAACCTTCGCCGATATAATTACCGAGATAAATAGAATTTTCAATCATAGGCCGTACCACAGAGTATGGCCGATAATCCAAATATGAGATGATTTACTGTACCCCGAATGGAGATGTTGTGTTTCGTTATTGATTGATGGCGCAGGCCCTAAAAAACGACGCCGCTATGTGGAATGCTATGCGATTAAAATGAAAAAATGTGTATGGGATATGTATCCATCTAACTGAGCGATCGAATACCTCTCAAAGGGTAATTGGAAAATTAAAGATATGAAAGAGAACCATTAATCATGTGAACGTACATGCATATATAAAATCTAATTGGAGAACTGTTCCTGTATACAAGATAGTAATGAATTACGTGGATATGTAATGTAATAGTAATTAAAAAGGGGCTTGACCTCAGTCACTCGCTTATTGTATTATCACTAGATAAGGGTAATAGTAGATAATGTGTTTTGATCAACCTGAATACGCTGCTGCTCCAGCCGAGCTACCAACATCTCTGGCAATATGAAAAGAGTACCGCCAAGGGTTCTGGTTCTGGTCTGGAAGAGGCCGACCTCTTCCAGAAGCCGACTTACCAGTCCACCACAACAACCAAACAACATCGCATTTGGCTCCACAAATGTGGGATTATCAACCAAAGGCCGTACCCCCTGGCACCCAGTGAAACGAAGATGTTATACTCAAATACGAGAGACATTGGAGAAAGGAATCATCGAACCCTCCATATAGCTTCCCGCCAGTGAACGAGAAGGCAAGAAGCCACGTTTCTGCGTTGACTATCGTCAACTCAACGCGGTGACAAAGGGCGAAGTATCAACCCTACCCAAGATACAGGACACCATCAAAGACTTTGGAAAGGAAAAACATTTACCGCCCTCGACTTAATGAGCGGCTACTGGCTGGCGGTTGGTTGAAGAACAAACAATCCAGACCTTACCGCCTCCAGATGAGGCCACATATTAATGCCGAGTAATGCCTTTGGGCACCGAACAGAAACCAAGACCAGAAAGAAAAAGTGTTTGAAGGTAAAAATATTTTATATTATTTAAGTAAGATGAGATAACTTCGCCTGGGGTTGTTTGTTGGGTGGATTGAACAGCCCAACAACACCCCTGCCGATCCCAAGCCCATATAAAGGAGGAGGGTTGGGCCAGGGGCTAACAACCCCTGCCTGTAAAAAAACCTACCGTTACGAAGTCTCAATCTGAAAACGTCGGACTGGAATCACAACGACGACTCAGGCACCGAACTAAAGACAATAATTTAAGGATCTGTACATGGAATGTTAGAACACTGTACGGAACTAAAGTGTTAAGATTGCTGCAGGAACAACTACAACAATACAGAACTGACATTGCAGCAATACAAGAAATGCGATGGACGGGAACAGGGGTCATGCAAAAAAAAGAACATGATGTATACTATAGCTGCAATGCACATCGCCACAAGTTTGGCAATGCATTCATTGTGTCAAAGAAGATAAAGCACCTTGTCATTGGGTTCAAGGCCATAAACGAACGACTGTGCGTTCTACGGATAAAAGGAAAATTCTTTAATCTAAGCCTTATAAATGCACATGCCCCAACCGAAGACAAAGATGAAAACGAAAAAGACAGCTTCTATGAAGATCTGGCTAATGCATATGACAGCTGTGCTGCAAATGATATTAAGCTAATAATTGGGGACATGAATGCAAAGGTTGGGAAAGAACCGTCTTACCAAGAGTATATTGGTAAATTTAGCCTCCATGATATAACAAATGATAATGGCACCAGACTTATTGACTTAGCAGCAGAAAAAAACATGGTCGTGGGAAGCACCCACTTTAACCATAAGAATATCCATAAAATAACTTGGATATCACCAGATGGCCTTACGAAAAACCAAATTGATCATGTTTTAATTGATAGAAAACACTCTAGAAATCTACTTGACGTTAGAACATATAGCGGGACAAACATCGATTCGGACCATTTCATGGTGAACGTAAGACTACGTGCAAGAATCTCCAACGTCAAGAAGGAAAGCAGCTCCAAACAAACCAAGTATAAGGTACATATGTTAAAAAATAAAGAAACGGAAAAACGATACCAACAGCACATAGAACTACAAACTATAAACATTTGTTTATTAGCTAGTCAGTCTAGTTAGTAAATAATGCGATATTGTTAATATATTCGCAATATTAATATTTCTTTAGTTTTACCTCTATTAAATGTCAAAAATTTCTGTAATGAACGTTAGTACTTTACTTCAACAAAATATTTCCGTTAAGAAACGGCTCCATATCTAATTTGTCAAAGTATTCTATTAGCCCTCGTATTATTATTATTATATTATATAGGTTTGGGCCTCATCAGCTGTCAGTCAGCTTCAGCTTGTGCTTATATGCATTCAGGCTAATATGGTGGCCCGTTATGATTCCCACCAGGGTTCTGGCTTTGTGACTGTTCAATTTTATGAATTCTTGGGCCCATTTCTCAATCTCTGTGTATCGGATGAAGAGTTTGGTTATTCGACAACCCGTTACTCCTCTCCATCTTTTACTGTGCTGGTCTCTTGCCCAGCCATTGATGCAGTCTCTGATCAGATTCCGACTTATTCCCACTGCAGGTTCTGGTCCATAGAGGTTTTCCCTGGTCCCTAGTCTGCCAAGGTCATCTGCAATTAGATTTCACTTAATGCTATTATGCTCAGGTATCCATAAGAGTTCCACCGGTCATAGTAATTATACACCAGCTTCATAGTAATTATAGACCAGCTTCGACTTTGTCGTTGCCGAATTCATGGCTGCCAACGCCGCCCTGCTATCCGAGCAGATACATGCCTTCTCCTGTGTCCGATTTTGGTTGGCCCCCAGACCACCGTATGTGTTCTGGGGGCTTGGCCTGGAGTGTGGTAGTGTATTTGCCCAAGGGGAGGGTTTTATCTATTCTGTCGCATCGCCTATACAACCCCGCACCTGCTCTGTTCCCACTCTTGGCTCCATCCGTGTACCAGATATCTCCATTGAGCGGCAATCTAGCTAGACCCTCCATCCCGTCGGTCTTACTGATGAGGGTGATCTTATATTTCTTGTCAAACAGGAAGTGGACACCTGCACTGTCAGAGGGCATCCATAGGAGTCCCTCCTCACAAGCCCTCGTAACAAACGCCCACGGCGAAATAAGTTATCGTAGCAGGAAGTATCCCCGTATACTCAAGAAGGCCGCCATTCAACAGCTGCGTGTCGGTATGCCTTTGTAAGCGCTCTATCAAAGTTCCGACGGTGAGTGGACTTTCTAGTCTTAGTTTCTCTTCGGCGCTTTCGGGTTGAAGACCGCACCAAGAACCTTCCAAACTCTAATGATTTACACATTTGCCGCTTATATTCGAGAGATTACGGACTTAATAATCTCCACGCGTCCGGAACTGATATGTGGTCCCATCCGGAATATTGAAGGCGGTGTAGGGCCTGGTCTGTTTTTCAACCGGGATCTGCCAGTTGCCGAATGCCTCGAGATGACCATCGACTCAATAGAATCGTCGATTTATGATTCGACACACGATTTTTCCACAAAACGAGAGACACGCTCGTCAAGTCAACACATCAGTCCGTGGTATTTAATGTGATAATTCAGATAAAAAGAAATTATCAGCCGTCAAGTCATCACGACCTAATACTTTACCATTCCATTGTTTTAACCCTGTATAAATGAAAATTGTTCATCAAACATAAACGTATTAATAAAGTTACATACCCGATATACTTTCTCGATGTAATTACCTTTCCACGAATACGTATCAGATTTTTATCTATAGGTCGAACGAACTCGTATCAGATCCATTACCAATTCAAACTTGATCTATTATACAACAATTAATTCTATTACGTGATTTGATAGGTGAAGTTTATTTATAGGTAATTTTATCGCAGGATAATTACGGTAGATTGGTGATAGGTTTATACCTTAACACCGCAGATATTATTGAATAACATTCGCTTCAATGAAGTGACGCTTAACAATTTGGAACTATTACGACGCGATAAAATATCAAACAGCAGTCCAGCAGTAGTCAGTTAACGAAATCATTATACTTTTGCACAGAATCACTATCGAAATTTTACCTTTCCTTATCCCTCTTCAATTTGGAAATAAGCGAATCATTTCAAGGTCAACTTAAAATTCTTCAATAAACAATTTTGATAATCTAAATCGATAGATAAAAAAAACTTCAGCATATGATCCACTGGAAAGAGAAATACTTGTTAATATTTGTATATTTTTTTCAGAATTTTTATCAAATTATTTCTTCCATTAACCATAAATTAAACAATGAATTTGAACACCGAATCAAACCGTCGAGTGAAGTCAAGTCTGGGGAACTTGCCGACCACTGAATCGAAGGACTGTTTCAACTTTTTGGGTCTAACAGAACCTCCCTTCCTTATCTCCAAGTGACACGATATATATGTACAATGAATTATTACAATTAATTAAGTAAATGTCTTAGTTTTGTTTATTTATAAGACACCTACTAGTATTTTCTGTACTAATATAAGGTTTAAACTTACTATTCTCGGGCCGACTATTTTTTAATGATCTACAAGCAGGGGCGTAGCGTGAGAAAAGAATCTAGGGTTGTGATGAAAATTTTATAAGGGGAAGAGGTATAGTCGCATGTATGCTAGGCCATATGAAAATGGTCAAAATAAAAAAAAACACTAACCTAAAATTATTATGCCGAGGTATATATCGTAATTTTTAAAATGAAGATCAATTCTTCGGTTTTTGTTTTGTCCACCGAAAACGTCTATCACTGTTTCTTCAAATGTTGGAGATGATCTCATATCTTCTACCAAGGCACTTTCAATATTTATTAATACCAAAGCTGACAGTCTTTCTTGCTTTTGAGAATTTCGCAGATAAGTCTTTATTCTCTTTAAACATGAAAATAAGGGTTCCGCGAAACTTCTTATGGCAGGAATAGTCAAAATTAAACGACACAATCTTGACGACACAGGGAAAACAGAAGATAATTGAAGGGACATAATATATTTGCGAAGCTCAAACACAGTGCTCTTTTTCATATCGGGATCACTATAAATCACTGAAGTTTCACTTTTTAAACGATTTGCGTCAGAGAATGTTCCATATGCATCTACCAAAGAAAAAAGTTCGTCAGTTTCACGTATGAAGTAAATTGTGTGAAATCTGGATTTAAGAATTTCAGTTTAGAAATTTCACTAAACCGTTCACTAATGTTCAAAGTAATAACGTCCAAAATTTCATAAAACATTCGTGCGTAGGTGCTTTTCTTATCTTCATCAGGAATTTAATCCAAACCCATTCTTTTACTTGGTGGTTGATTTTCTAACACAAATCTGTCCATGCGGTCGCAAATGTCACTAAACTCGTTTCTCATTTTTTTAATATGTGATTTAAAATCGGCGATCTTTTTATTGCAGTAACAAATACTGTTGTGCCAATGTTGACTGCTTAAGATCACTGACCTTCTCAATCGGTTAACGTGTAGCTTGGATGTAACGTAGACCAATAATTTAGGGCGCCTTCACGGCCGATTTGAAATAAAAAAGTTCATGGTATCGTTTAAAGTAAATAATGTATGTTTTCGATCGGTTTATAATAATAAAAAAATTGTAACCATTGAATAAATCGATTAAACTTTTAAATAACACTAATTCTTTAAAGGACGCGATTCATCGCTACGCCCCTGTCTACGAGTATTATTATTTATAAATGAATGACGATTACTTCTGAAGTATTTTAATATTTGTTTGTGTATTTATTTATTGCCCAATAGATTAAATCCAATTACAGGACAAATATAAACAATTAAACATATAAAACTATAGTATGTCTGAATACAAAAAAGAAAAGAACATAAAACATTACTAGTTTAAAGCACAAACTTAAATAGATGAAAAAATTATAACAATAGTAACAATGAAAATTAAATGTATAGATTTAATTATTATTAGCTATAAAAATTAAGTTAGAAGCAACAATAATTTCTGAGAATCTACTACAATTAATATCACATATATCTGAGATTTTATTGAAATTATTGCACATAACATGTATTGGCGATTTAAGAAGAATGTTTAAGAAGTCTTAGGCATTTTACAATAAAACGTATGAGTTTGTTCACTTTAGTCCTTAATCCACACACGTTTTAGTAATAACATGTGAATTCTATTGTCGCTGTTTTTGGATTATTGGGCTCTTTTAGTTTAAAGCGACAATTTTTGGAACACCACGTATGTATTTAATTTTTAAGTTGGTTTCACCAGCTGCCACACGTTCGTTAAGTTGCTTCTTAATTGTCCGGTAAAGATCGATTTATCTGGGAGTGCGGTCCAATGAGATACTGATGTCTTTATAGTTCCTTGAGTTCTTAGATATTTTGCCTTATGGATAATGTCATGAACAATAAACTCATCGCTAACCGTAACTTTAAGTGGACGTGGAGTCTCTTTAGTCGGGCCAGTCTTTCCTATGTGTATTGCGTTGATATTTCCATTTTCGGAAATAAACAATGAATTAAATATGTCAGTTACCATTTGTTTTTCATTTTGTGTTCGTGTTTGGCTCCCTGACTTGGGCTCCTCACTGATGCCAAAGATAATGACGTAGCACCTTCTTTTTTCTCGCTCATGCATTTTCTTCACAATTTCATCAAACTGGTTGTTTTCTGATTCAGCCGGTAAAATTTTTGTTATTTGTTGTTCCGGGTCATTTAGCTTGGATTTTAAATGCCTATTTTCTGTACACAAGCTTTTAATTTCTTCGTCTATGTTAGTTATTTTATTTCATAACGTATCTAATTGTTTACTCACTTTGTCGAACTCATCTCGTAGATTTTTTACAACCGTAGCCGATATTTGTGAAGCAAAGGTCTCCATAAAGTCCTTGTCGATAAGACAGTCCTTGATTGTTTCTTGTGATATTTTTCTAATTTCGGTTTCTGTCACCTTAGTTAAAACCATGCTGGGATTTCTTTTACGCTAAATACGCAGGAATATTAAATAATAATTGAAACATTTATAGATAAGTAAAGCAAATCACATTGAAATATACACGAAAAATTATATAAAGAGCTAACAAGTTATTCATTAAATATCAAAACAGCCTCCATCTCTATCAAACCAACGTATTATATTGTTACTGAATAATATTATAATACCGAGGTCGTCGCGTTTGCTCACTGCACTAGCTATAAACATACATCATACTCCTCATATTTCATGAACGAATATGAATATTCCTCATTCTTTTCAATTTCTCGGGGATGATTATTCCTTTTCTTATTAATCCAGGCATATGCTTCACATTTGACTCATATCTTAGTACAAACCAGGCTAACATTATTCTGACCTATTATTTCTGCGAGGATATTTACTACCACGCTAGCCTTTGGACTACCATACCAGTGACAAATTTTGGAATTTCATACCACTTTTGGGATAACTTGGGCGGAACTAATGACTTAGAATCGCTTAGCTATTGCAGAAAGTTATTATTGGGTGATTAACGATGCTGTACTATGTTATTTGCTTAGCGTAACATTGTTGCGTATCTTCTTGGAGTTGGGACGGGAATTCAGTGTTCAAATCTTTTCTTATAAATCCTGGCTTTGACTCTCTGGCTCATCTGGGAGCCATCCGCATACCAGGAACTTTAGCCACTATGATTGGATCATTCTTTTCTATTAAGTAGTATTCCGTTTCAATGTCTGTGGATATACCTACATTGCGTCTGTGGGAATCTCCAATATGGGGGTTTGTCCATGAATAAATATGAGTGCTAATGGCAGAGTCTACAGTTACTAATGCAGTTATAGGAATATATCTTATGGCCCATGTAGCGTATTGAGTATGTGCGAGCTAGCTTCTAGCGCCACTAGCGGAGAATGCAGTCCTCAACAAAGGGTACTTTTATGTTGTTTACCATTGCTGTAAATGCAAAATCGGTCGTATAGAATCTAAAAATGTAATTAATAGTGCAGTTGTGAGGAAAATGTAAGTGCCATAAATAAATAAAGTAAATATTAAGGAATATAAAGAAGTAAGTCGTCACCACAGATTATCATAGTCATAGATTTACATAAGAAAATAGTAAAATATGGAGGGAATATTGAGATCAGGATTCGGAGCCGTTAGTCGCACAATAGATTTTATATAAATATATTTATTACCATTATTACAATTATTTAGTAAATTAAAATTATTTATTTGCCATTTATTAAAATATATTTATTACCATTAGCTTTCTTCCTAGTTATATATGTATTACAATTATGAATATATTACAATTTATTTTCATTCTAGTCTGTTCTATTATCACTGTCTTTTTTAATAGGTGGTTGGAAGTTTACAAAAACACAGCACATAAATAATAAATTATCGCTATAAGGCAACATACGAACAGATAATTTGTTTAAGATGTTATACATTTTTATCCTTTGCATAATTCTTTCCACGTGAATTCTCACTCGTGGCACTTCGTACGTATCTGATACTTGTTTTGTAGTAAATTCATTATTTTCCAGAAATGGTGGCATAACTAACAAAATTCCCTTTCCGCTTTTATCTAATTCTGCTTTTATTTGTGGAAATCCCTTATCAACAAGAATATCGAGATGTAAGTTTGCACAGAAGCATCTGACAAATCTCCATGAATATAATGAGCACTTGTAAACACCATTGAATCGTTTGATTCATTTAAGAAATCTACTTGGACTGACTGATCTAGCTTTAGTGGATTCTATGAAATTCCAGTTCAATTAATTTGTACGATTTCATTCATCACTTCCATGGTGTCTTCAAATATTCCTCGACGATTTCCGTCCGTTAAATAAGAAGAGTTCTTAAGAATGGGTTGTTTTTGTCTTCTTAAATATCGTTCAAACCTGACGAAAAAAATTAATTTGTATCTTTCTATGCATTAGTCCTAATTTCTATTTTAAAAATTGGTGTATTTCTTACCTGTCGATTTTGTTTGACACTGCTCTCTTGTAGGCAGTAGGGAAAATTGTTGGAATAATACTTGGACTTAAGGGATGGTCCGATTTTGTATTACCAACAAAATGGACGCTGCATATTCTATTATATTTGTTTGGTTGCCAAATATTTCCATCAACGCTGAATAAATAAAAATTATTAATATATCTTGTGTAAATGAGGTGACTCGGTAACTGCAAGATTTGTAGGTTACTTGTCCTATTGACCGCAGTTATCCACTTTTCTCGCTGAGGTTTCTTGTGTGGCACAGAAGGAAAAACGTAAAAATGACACTTTGGAGAATCACCATAGTTCTCTTTGCAACCAACCACACATCACACTACCTTAGAGCTCTGTCTTGACATTATTTATCGGTTTTTTATAATTTTTCTATACAACCACGTGTATAACCCAGTATAATCAGTGTAAATTTATCTACAAATGTTTCTGAATTTTGCCACTACTGGCGCTGCATATCAGATGTCCCCACTTTCTGATCATCTTGAACATGCTCAATAGACCTCGTACATCAGTCAGTAGCCTAATGGCTCCCCGTTTGCTGCGTTTTATTCACCATATTACAGCTCCATAAATTGATTATGGGCCTTATCGCCCTAGTTTATATCCATAAAGTTATTTTTGAATTTAATCTCCCCCATATTTGTTCTCCACACAGGTCTGCTCCTTTCCAGGGAGAATCAACCACGCCATCCTCCTAACTCACCCCTTTGTATAACAAAATGACCTCACAACGAGCATTAGTTACTAGAAACACGTGTACAGTCATCGCCATAAAAAAAAAACCGGAATCCAAATATCGGAAGGCCTACCGCTAACAAAACCCTATTAAAGATTTAACGAAATCTATTTATAAAAACGTCCTAGAATAATTCCTATCGATTTTCGTCTGATACACGCCGGTAATCACCAAATTAATTTTTTATATTATTTTTAGAACCCCCAGCACGACCCTCGATCGTAATGGCCCTCTTAACGTAACCCAACACATTAATCTATAACCCGCAATGATTTTACATCAAATGACTTCGCTGACGTCATGGGAAATTTGAAGTGGTTACCATAACGGCAGAACACAAGTACCGATCGCAGGTCGCTGTTTATTCACGATATGGGCTTTTATTATCGAGATGGTCATAAGCTAATCGTGTACAAACAATGAACCTAACTGAAATAACAACAAGCTCTTAACGTACATTACAGGCAACGCAGTTTCGGGTCCTGATTGACTGCCTTCTGCAATTTGACAATTCCTATGTTTACTCCTGCTAAAATATATTACCATGAAGATTTTCCATTTTAATACGGTTTAACAGTTCTAAAGCTGCGTTTACACTAGCGAAACTCCCTCACGAAAGTCACTCGAGCGAAAGTTACTCACTTCGAGTGAAATTTCGCACTACCCAAAACAAAGCGCAATTCAGAGCGAAAAATTGTGCGAGTAGGACGAGCCGCCTTCAGTTCTGGTTTCGCAGCCAACATGGCAACTTGTTTTGTCTCTCCAGCAGCTGCAGCCGCATTTTCCGTCATGTCAGTGGCATTTTTGATCAAGAAAGGGAAGAAGAAAAATCGCCGCAATCGACGATGGTGGAGCAAACAATTATTCCCTGGAAGAAACCAATATGAAAACAACCTTATGAGAGAAATGGTACAGGAACCCATTCATGATACAATTAAGAACTTCGGAACTAATTTCCTTCCACGCATCTTCTCTTTTATTGCGATTGAAATAGTTTTTGTTTTTTGGATTCCGCATAAAATCTCTGTTTTTATAGGGCTCGATGAGCTGCAAGCACTGTTTGATTCATTCCTCGCGCAACTACGGCGACCACGTTTACACTAAGCGAAACTCAACGTGCGAAACCCTTTGATGCGCGGACAAAAACCGACTGAGCCCCGGCTCTCAGCGAGGGCCCTCACCCCGCAATTACTCAGGGGTGGGGGCACGTCTACACTGGCGCTATTCCCTCGCGAAATTATTTCGCGCAAGGAAGTTTCGCTAGTGTAAACGCAGCTTAACGCATAGAAGTTTTAACCTTCCGCCGGGCGCAGCCGATCTGTGAGATCCGGCAGTCACTGTTTTCTTTGCTCTTTCGTGTGTATTACGAATACTAACTCAATCCCCTCATAGCTTCCTAGCTCCAAACCACTCTTCTCCATATGGTGTCGATTTCTTAGTGCATTCCCTGGCCTTGTATATGCCGGTCGGATCTGTCAGATGCATTGCGCCTGATTACGTCACTATTTTCACTTTTTTATGTGGTTAGATTTCTTTTATTACTTAACTTAATAATATTTTTTGGGATCTCTACACTTACTTATTCTGGGTTTTTATGGTACTATTATTCAAAATTAACACATTTGGGTGTTAAATTAGTGATTTATACTAAATATTGTTACCAACAATGTGACGTTTGTTTTTGTTTGGAACATGCTAAAATCATGAAGAGCATTTATATTTATTTACACTTAAAATAGGCAGTTACCTTATAAGCAGTTAACTTTTCTTTGTAATTCACGTCCAATATATTTTTGTATATACCTATAACTTCATAATTTTTATATGAAAAAGTAGGTGAATTGGCGATAGCAAGGATAAAGAGTGCTTATGCCTTGACCGGGAATCGAACCCGGCTCTCCCAATTTCCGGTTGGTTGCTCTGACCGCTGAGCTATCGAGGCACGCTCATTATCCTTGCTAATGCGCCAGTTTAATGCATCACTACAGTACTCCCTCCCTAGAGACATGATTTGTCTCGACACAATTAACCGAATGTGACCGCGTTCGCCATTCTTACGAACCGTTGTTCGGTAACCCCCGGACTATAGGGCGATAGATAGGACGGGAATCGAATCCGCGAATTTGAGAAGTTAAGGGAGGTTCGAGTACTGGAACGACGAACCACGTCGGGGTCACCACTTTGGCGATAGCAAGGATAAAAGTACATTTTGCCTCGACCGGGAATCGAACCCGGCTCTCCCAATTTCCAGTTAGTTGCTCTGACCGCTGAGCTATCGAGGCACACTCATTATCCCTGCTAATGCGCCAGTTTAATGCGTCACTACAGTACTCCCTCCCTAGAGACATGGTTTGTCTCGATACAATTTAACGGAATGTGACCGCGTTCGCCATTCTTACGAACCGTTGTTCGGTAACCCCCGGGACTATAGGGCGATGGATAAGACGGGAATCGAATCCGCGAATTTGAGATGTAAGGGAGGTTGCATATACTGGAATGAATCACATCACGTCGGGGTCACCACTTTGGCGATAACAAGGATAAAAGTGCTTATGCCTTGACCGGGAATCGAACCCGGCTCTCCCAATTTCCGCTTGGTTGCTCTGACCGCTGAGCTATCGAGGCACACTCATTATCCTTGCTAATGCGCCAGTTTAATGCATCACTACAGTGGTTTGTTTTTTTGAATTCAAAATATTGTTCAATACTAATTTATGTGTATTTTGTCTTTAAAACATAAAACAACTTGTCAATAGCTGGTTCTCCCATAAAAATCTTCCAAATTTATTTTTTTACAACATGAAATGAATTCCTTTATGTAAATTTAATTATTGGTATTACAAACTAGTGTGAAATATTGATTATTGCATTGTATCAATTAAAATAAGCGTTTAATTGAGCCTCCACCTCATTAAAATATAAATGTTGAGACTTGATATTGGATTTTTCAGATGCATTGCGCTCGAATATGTTTGGATTCAGACTGCACCCGATGGACGATTAAAATCGAAGACATTTTTTGATATATGTTTATTACTAAACCCCCTATGTAGAAATATATAACCGTAGAAGTAAAATCATGTAATACAGGAGGAGGAGGCATTATTCGTATTTTACTTAGTGGTGGGAATATCGAACCTTTTCCTGTTGAACATGATTTTTATTGATTTTATTTCATTTTCAAATAAAGAAAGTTTTATTTTTTGAAAAGTATGTTATTTGATTTCATTTCATTTTCAAATAAAGACAGTTTTATTTTTTAAAAAGTATGTTTATTATGAAATCCTAACATGATATACCTATAAGTTTACCAGTGGTAGCGCAGTTTTTAAATCAACACTTTTCTGCTGAGGGGTTCACTGAAATCATTTGGCAGCAGGACGAAGTTCCTCCACAAAATTAGTGTATACCTGATATAAAACTGAACACCGATGTAGTTGGTAAGCCTTACCTCATTTAAATTTAAACACGCTTTAGGTTTAAATACGAGCCCAGGCTCATAATAGTTCAGCCAGGCATAATTTTACAACTGATAAATTTAAATAAAATTAATAACACTATCAAAATGATTGTGTTAAAGAAAAATATTGATAACAGAAATAAAGTATAACCTTTTAACTTAAATACGATGAAATATTACTTCGTTATGCTGTGTCATCGACAAGTTAATAAAAGATTAAGATTCGCGGTTCAGAATAGTTCGACCGCTTCATCAGAACTGTGTTACATCACCTTTATTAACAATAACAGTTCTAGTCGTATCTAATAGCTTAGCGAACTCTTCAGGAAGCGATCTGTCCCATACTTCTTGCAATTTGGTGCGTAGATCGTTAACTGAAAGGACTGGATGTTTGCGTAACAATTTTTTTTTATTCTATGCCACCATGTTTCCATTGGCGAGAGGTCTGGCCTGCTAGAGGGTCATTCTATAACACGGACATTATGTTCTGTAAACCAAGCTTTGACAGTTTTCGCTGTGTGGCATGTAGCTAGTGGCAGATTTACCAGCAGGCTGAGTAGGCCGGAGCCTAAGGCGGCAGGTTTTTGGGGCGGCAGGTTTTTGGGGCGGCCAATTTGGGGCCAAACATTTTTTTCATATATTTTCAGGGTTGACACATTTCTCGTCATCACTGATAGACTCAAAAAACGGCAGGCCTACAACAGATTCAATGAAAAGTTTTCATTTCTGACCAAAATGTGTGAATTGTCATCATCAACCCTTAGAGAAAAAGCCCTTTTTTGGAAAAAAATTATCCTAATGATTTAAAGACTGATTTAGTTCAAGAATGCATACATC
This sequence comes from Rosalia funebris, assembly GCA_037954035.1. Taxonomy (NCBI): domain Eukaryota; kingdom Metazoa; phylum Arthropoda; class Insecta; order Coleoptera; family Cerambycidae; genus Rosalia; species Rosalia funebris. The sequence continues at coordinate 44,043,414 of JAZFAV010000015.1, forward strand.
TTCAATGCACCTTCCTTCTGAAAAAATTTTGGTGAAACCAGATTCTGGATCATTGGAAAATCTATCTTCGTTCCTGCGAAAACAGAATTTACAAAACGTTTATCCGAACTTGGATATAGCAGTTCGCATGGCTCTATGTACACCAGCGACAAATTGGTAGGGTGAGAGAAGCTTTTCTTGCTTAAAACGGGTGAAAAATTATATAAGATCTACCTTAAGCCAAGAAAAGCTAAACGCCTTAGCTCTTTTGTGCATAGAGTCAGAACTAATGAACAAGATTTCATATAACGAGATAATTGATGGTTTTGCGGATAGAAAATCGCTTTTACCATCTTTTTTAGAAACATTTAGCAGACGCATCCAAAACATACACTACAATATCCGTTTCACTTTGACAACAATTGAGATTATTTTTGTTTCAAAATGCTACAAACGTTTAGCTACATTTAGCTACTATACATTTCAGCAACTGGCCGGACTATTCTGAATCGTGAATCTTAATATTTTTTATTAACACGCTTGTCATTGACACATTATAATGTAGTAATACGAGTATTTTATCGTATTTAGGTTAAAAGTTTATAAAGTTTGTTTCTGTTACCAATATTTTTCTTTAATAAAATAGTTTTGAGAGTGTTATTACTTTTATTTAAATGCATTAGTTGTAAAATTATCCCTGGCCGAGGCTAGTATGAGTCAAGACTCGTACACCAAAGGATCGTTAACAATCGTCAGCAATAAAACTTGATAACTGCTAACAACGTTCGCGAATATAAAGGTCAACTATCGATCCACCTAATGTATTATTCGCGGTTCGTTTAGCATTTTTATTCCTGTTTATGTCACATAAAAAGTTCACGATGCCCGAGAAATTCGAAATTGATGGAACATTGTCATGTCTTCAAGTTGTTGGATCCTTGTCGGTGTTATTACAGGAAATGGATCGATGAGAGGAAAAAGCTCTTGGATGTCATCTGGGGATCACGGAATATTTCGTGAGTAGGTAAGTCGAGACATGATGGAGATATTTTAATGAAGTTGAGCAGCTGTATGCAAAATATGTTTGCTCGGGGTCGTTAAAAGAAAAGTGTTTAACGTTTGTAATTTTTAACACCCAAATGAAATTATTTTTATTAAATACTGACAATAGAGCGTTACAATATTAAAAAGATATTGTAGAGTATTATTTTTTGTTAATGGTAGATAAAGGAAAGTACAGGAACAATTCTTGGGAGAATACTACTAAAGTAGAGTTGGTAAAAGATATATCGACATATCTTCTTCTATACAATATGTCGCTAATGTTTGGGACATAATTCATGAAATTAAAATAGACGTGTTTTATGGAGAAATGTCTGGGAAAAGAAGAGGAGATAACGAGCGAAAGTGGAGTCTAAGAAAGGCTTGTATGATGTTCTGAATTGATTGGGCCGTTATTTGACGAAAATCCATATTTATACAGAATTATAACCTTCGCTGGTTAGATTTTCACTTTTTATTTGTTAAACATAACAATTGTTTCGCCAACACAGTGGCTTCTTCAGATGTTGAGTACATAGACTAAATTTGACGATGTGGTACTGCGTTCATATAACTAGGGTAATTTTAGGTTTATTACTATGAGAACTCCTACTATTAAACTATTGTTATTAAGTTATAAAATTTCAACCGATGGTATCTGTAAATTTTAAACAAGATTTTTGGATAACATATAGAACTAAAATAAATTTAATAACGGAGATGAGTTTGTTTCTATTTGATCATTTAATACAATATCAGATTTCTTTGCTTTATTAATTTCTAAAGATTTCTAAATTAAACTCGCTTCGCTGTGCATGGCCTGTCGACAGAAGTGAAGAAATTGTTGAGCCAATTGGAATTATGCATGGAGATGCAAATCTTTAGTGAGAATACGCGAGAAGAGTGGCACTTGAAATGTTCAATTCTTATGCACGATGAAGAATCAAGGTCCCTGGATTCTTGGCCATACTCTCGCGAACTGCTGTGATGTTTTATTCTGAACGACCACTACGAACTCGTCCCATGTGTTTCACATCAATAACTGAACCAGTTCCGAATTTTTCAATTATTATTTTCACAGATGATAATTTTTTTTATTACCAACCGAAACATTATTTTTACCGAAAATTGGACGCATCTTATGAATCGAACCCACCAAAATTTATTTTAATAGTAATGTTTAACAATAAGGATGCGTTATTGTATCGTGTAGCGTTCTATGTCAACTAACTCCTACCTGTCTCCTATCCACCTGTCACAATTATTGACCTATCGAATTATGACGGCCAAAATGTATTAACATGTAATACAATGTAGTGTAACACCAATTATAACTTGTCTTGATCAAACCATTTGATTATGTCTTTATCAAACCATGGTTTTGTAAGTGTTATTTCTGAAAATTTTATGACCTTAAGTATACCGACGATTGATTTATTTAAAACTTCAAAATCATAAACAAATGGTAAACTAGGATGGTTGCACCAGATAAAGTCAATACTTATGATGATCCACAAATAGTAAATTCGACCGATCTGTCCGTGGTAGTTCGACATTACAAGAAACCTATTCACGAATTCTAGAATACTCTGCCTCCTTGTGTACGTTCGTGCCTACAATAAATTCTGCTGGTTTATTACATTCATCACCGATGCTACAGTTAAAATCACCACAAATTATAAAATGACAATTGACAAAACTATTCGTTGCGACAGAGTAACTTGAAATAGTTCTAACATATATTTAAAGTCGGAAAAGGCTTCAAAATATACACTTTTCTACGCCCCAAGAAAGGGGTTGTGCCGTAGCAAGGGTTGTACGGGTGAAAGTCTGGAAAAGTAAGTCCTGAATTCTCTTTCGTGATTTCTCTTCTTCACTTTGGCTGCCCGGCTAGCTCAGTCGGTAGAGCATGAGACTCTTAATATCAGGGTCGTAGGTTCGAGCCCCACGTTGGGATTGGCTACCCGCTAGATGCACTGGAGGTGAGAGTGGATGCCAAGGAGCGCCACCCGTTTTTCAGCCGTGGTCAAGGGAGAGAAACATTAATTATACAAAAAAACGGGAAATGTGCCTATATTAGCCATAAAGCTACAGTACTAACCTTTCTATCCTTACATGCATATACATATCACAGAATAACCTAACTCTAATCTAATTCTATGTCTCCCAATCACACTGATCCGTCTACTTCTTATTCGTGCTACTTTCTGTGTTGCGAACTTCCGTGGTAACCGATTGAAATGGTTGACCTGTGTACGGCTCCAGTGGTCGTACTGCCGGGTACGGCTCGGCAAGGTTGATCCTGCTACCTGTTCCCTCGCCTCTAACAGATATTCAAAGGTACTCTAACCTCAAAATCACGTAACTGGCACAGCAACGGGAACAGATAAAGAACAAAACCCAAAAAAGAAAAAGGCCTGAAATAAGAGACAAGTCTTAGTCTCTGACTGTTATTAGTCTTTAATCGACTTTACGGGCACAAAGTCTAAAATATCATAATTTCTTTGTTAGGCGGCCTTCGATGATGATTATTTTTAACGAAAAATCCACCAGAATGGGTGAATGAACACTATTTTATACTATAAATGCACACATGGGTGTCTTTGTAAAATAATCTTCACTAAAGGACACTGCTTCTACCAATCAACTAAGATGTCTGAACTTTTTTTTTGTTCCCTCATGCCCACAAAAACCCTCAAATCCGCAGCAGTTTCACATAGTACGGGGCCACAACCGCATAAACAAATAGGAAAGTATTGTACGCGGGCCTATTTATTTAAAACTGTAACAACTTATTAAAATCAATGTAATGCCTGGCACGCAGAACATTTTAACCACAAATAACAATAACTGGCCTATCAATAACTCACGCACTATATGAGTTATTCACATACGCTCACCTTCACAAACACACACACACACACACACACACACGGGTTTAAATTGAATTTTTATTATTTTCTTTTATACCACAATTTTTTAAGTTTATATTTGACAACGTTGATTGATGAAACTATTTAAACACTGAGTTGTTTTATTATTAAGTTCAAACGTTAATATGTATTATTATCATACATCGCTCATGAAAATTCATAGACCCCTGCTATGGCCGTTATTAGCTTCCTCTTCGAAGAAAACTGCTAATTACGATATCGCATGTCGTCCGCTAATAGGGTACTCATAAGAGGAACACTATTCATATATCGTATAATCGACCCATCACATATTTACGCTCTACAAAAATACAAACGCTTAATTGTATAACCATTATTTGTAATTTTATAAATACTGCAAAGGAACAGCTGTGTTTGTTGAAAGAAAGAGGCCTTATATAGTTACATATAATTTATGAAATCAAATACATTGTTTGTATGCTACGTGAAAGAATTGTGACGTACTAAAATACATTTAAAAAGTTGTAACGTAATGTAATGCGCCCCAGAGTATTCCCAATTACTCTGGCGGACCTCCAACATATACAATAAAGTAGTAGAATATGGTTCAGACTGACATTGATACAAGACACACCTTCTCATTACTAAGGCTAATAAAGTGCAGTTCCACATCTAAAAGCTGTTAAACTATTATATTGGTGTATTACTCTATTTCATCCTTGACCACTGGCTTGACTTATATTATGTTCTTATTCTACGCTATGCACATATATTAAGAAATAACACCACTTAACGCTTAAAAAAATCTTTGAACCTTTTAAAACATGAGACAGAATTTTTTCCTTTAAATTTCGCGCTCTTTGCTAAGCACGTTGGACTGTTGAAACTACACCTGCGTCAAATAAATACCTGCTGAGAAGGTACAGTCTAGGTACAGCCCAATGTTTTACCTTATGATTTCTAACTTCTCTAATATACAACAGATGTCGTTAAAAGATGTTTATGTTTAGTCAAAATTATTTACAAAGACATGGCCGTGCATGGCCAACACCCACTGAATAACAAGGCCTTAGTGCTTGTCGTGTGACGTCATCAATGTAGGCCGTGCAATTTTAATCATATAAGGGGATACATACACTAGTATTTATGAAAACTATCAATAGTTAACTTATTTTAAAGAACGCTAGTTTATATGACAGGCTTCTTGACAAATCCCAAAAATTATGTTTGAGTTTTGGTTTAATACTAGGTGTAGTATTAAGTGCAGGCTCCCAACTCCTCTACACCTGCGCCAAAATTCAGGATATGTATTTATGTATAACAAACATTTTTCACACTACTGAAAAGAGGTTATTACACATAAATACATATACTGAACTATTCCACACCTTCTCTTAATTATTATTACTTAGTAGGTATAATATAGGTATGCATGTTCATGTTATGCAGTTTCAAATTTCATTTACCTACCTAACATCGTGCATAACTTAGTGTTGAGGTGAGAGTTTAGGTATAAAAAATATATTATAGAACACAAGCCATGAAAATACATTAATTAAACTTTTAAAGAAATAGGTCCCAAATTATATACGTTTAGTTATAAAAAATATTTATGCATGTATAGGTAGGTATATGGCCTACTTCGTTAATGTATCGAGTTTTCTATTTTTATTTCCTTTTTTTAAATGGTCGCTATTTTTAGCGCAATAATTTTTTAAGAGGGTATTGGAAATACTTTTGAGAATAATTTTTAAAATGTCTTTTCCATTATGATTAGCGCATCCATCGAAATGTGCGACATGTTGCTTGCTGTTCAATACAATATTCCAAAATTAAATAAACCATGAACGATCTTTTATTATAGATTTCTAGAAATGTGTCCTCAAATTCATTTATTAATTATTGAAGATTATATAAGTCACAGATACAACATTTATAACTTGTCCTTGGGGATATAAAAGTCCTCCACGATTTAATTTATTAATGAGATCAAAATTGTCCTCAACAATAAATTGCTCGTCATATGCTAATTTTTGTTTACGGCTGGCACATTTTAATTTTTTTAACGTAATATAGCAACAATAACCACCTAAATATGTAATTAACGGCAATACATCGTTGATATCGTGAAAGTGATCATCATTTATTAAAATTTGAGACAATAACGTTTTAATTTGAGAAAAGTCTTGTTGAGAGCAATTTTCATCATTTTCAAACCAACATTTAAAATACCAAACGTCTTTTGGTAGTTTAAATGTAGAAAATTTTACTATAAATTCATCAAAATTGTCAAAATGTATGTTTTTTTTCGTGCTTCTCAAACTCAATTTTGCTTATTTCAAGGGCTTTTGACAAATTTAACTCATCAATATTTTTGAGCTTTTCATCTTTACTTGGCCGTGTTTTGACATCTTTCGATAAATAAATGGGGCAATTTAAAAAAATAGATGGTATACAGTTGTCTTTTAGCCGTGGTTTTAGTAAATCTATTGTAAAAATCTTACCAGTGTTTGAGTCTTGAACTGTTCCACTTTTTATTATACTACCTTCAGGAAAATGAGCTTCACATACTCTCGTGTTGTTTGTGGGCTGAAAGTCATCTCGGGGTATCGCTTTTAGCCATTTTTGTCGTAAACTTACGTCCTTTGGAAAACCGAAAACATGAACTTTAGGCCCATTTTTATAGTTTCCGTTATAACGGGGAACACAACACTTTTGAGGCATAATTTCACTAAGTATCAGTTACCACAAAACTAGCCGAAACCAAGGGAAAAACATACAATTAAACACGAATAAAAACTTATAAACTGTGCTGTAAACAAACCGACGGAGCGCCAAAAAAGCAACAGGTTATAAGTCCGAAATATATGGTTTTACGTATTTAAAAATACGCCTAACAATATAAATTGTATACCTAAATATACAACGAAATATTAGATACAAGTTTCACGCACTTAAAAGCACATAAATAGTTCTGATTTCAGAAAAATGTAAGAAATAACGCTGATTAAAGCAACTTTTAGGTCCACAGATTAGCTTACCAGATGAGCGCTGTTGCCGGCTCCGAAAGGAAAATATTTTTGTTAGGGAAGTCGAACAAGGTAGTAGTATTTGATAATTAAATAAATAAATTACGAAATACCACATCAAAAAAAGAGGAAAGAACATCTTATGGAAATATGTGTTTTACGATATTGAAGAAGAAAATGGTAATTTAAGAGAAAGAAATACATCTTTTATATACTGGAATCCTAATATTCGCTAGTATCGTAGTAGTCTGGCAACGTTGCAAACATCTGTCTCTCGATCGTGTCTACGCCACCTGTAAGCTGGCTTCCAACATCTTCGTTCCATATCGGAAAGGCCTACATTCATGACGTCACGAGCTAAAATTTTGTGAGCGCTTTGTCCTTATGTAGAGGTGTTGTTGGCATGGCCTCGAAAGAAAAGGTAAATTAACTACCAAATTAACTGATCAATTAACAATGGCTTGGCAATACGTCGGAATCCGAACTCCTTGGAAAATATGAAAAATGAAATCTGGGAGACTTTATCTATAAGTTATCAATAGACGAAATTCTGCAGCACTAGAAGTGCTCGGAGTCCTGGTACGATTGAAAGAAGGAGCAAGCAGCGGATTCCTTGGACACCTTCCATCATAAACCACTGTTTCCTCTAAGGAAATTTTTAAAGCTACTAAACCAATTTATGAGGTCCTAAGCCGAGACAAGTTGCTAAACCGTTGCTTGGGGACTTACACGCAAGATAGCAATGGAAGTTTTAATGCTACTGTTTGAAAATTGGCTCAAAAATTTAATTCAAGTGGCAAAAAAAACTTGAATATAGCAACTGATAATAATACTATTTACACTTCTAATGATGATCTGACTAATATTATTCGAATTATTGATATTGGCGTCTAATCATACAATTCTTGTCTAGAAGCCGATTCTAAGCGGATCAAGTACACCAAGATGCCTGACAGATGCAGCCAAAAACGCACGTTGTAACATAAAATGTTCGAGGAAAGAGAATGAGCAAGAATATTTAAATATGGAAGGGCAGCTTTATGGTCCTGCGATAGCAGGTAAACATTTTTAAACAGTCAGATTTTTAATTTTTTTATGTCTATAACACATTTCAAAACTTTAAACGCGTTTTATTCGAAACATGATTTTTCAAAACGGCACGTAACAGAACAATTTTCATTCTTTTCATGTGAATTTTTAACAATATCTTTAAAATGACATTTTGAAATGAAATACGCACGCAATATTCGCAATAAGTTACGCAATAAGTTAATTTAAACATTATTTAATAACAAACGATTGCCCTTTTTGTCGAAAATTTTAAGTGTTTTATTTAGATACTCGCTAATCACACAAAGGTCAATATTTTTGTGTTATTATCAATATTTCACTAGCTATAAACATGCAGATTAAGTGATTTTTTTTCAGATTCAAATTTACACGTTACATTCCGTGCCACAGAGCGCCTTGAATTAGACACATCTCGCGAGAATGACTCTAGTCTCCAGTATCACCATTTTTGAATATTTTTTGATAATAATCTTTTGTATTATACTTAAATATATGCCTAATAACTTTCTTAAATATTATTATCTTATTGCCTTTTCTTCTATCCAAAAAGAAAAGTGTCAAGCGATCCCTTTTTTAGCTTATTACAGTTATGTTAGTTACCCCTTAATACTGCCACAAGCTTTAGTGGACTTCGGTCTAAATGTGAATACGATAAGTTGATTTGATACGGTAAGTTAAACTTTATAATAATCCTAGAAACATTTATGTACGTAGATACAAGAGAAACATTATGACAGACGTTCTTTTTGGTTCAAAATGTAATGCCATAATCTTATCTTTATTACTCTTAAAAACCCATGAGTTTCTAGTATAGGATAAACATAGATTTGGGTGCTATGTCAGTCAGGTATTAAGGATTACCAAGAGTTTTATTTCTCTAATCTAGATCTGTTGTTTGTTGTTCGTAAAATAGAACATATCAAGCACCAACATCATCGTCTCAGTTTTCTTGCAGATAGTGTAGAAAAGTTCAACAGGCCCTTGTACACCACATTATCCTCTTTGTAATATATCATAAATGATGTTATTTGACATAGAAGTGATGTTCTTACTTGGTTCAGTAAGTCAAAACATATGGTTCAAGTCTTAGCAGAATCCTTGTACTAAAGCTTTGATTCTTGCTTTCTACTAAGCACAGTTGGCAGATAATTGTGGCGAATTATCTCCAGCTGTAAGGTAGTATGTGTCTGTACATTCTTGTAATTTACCTTTTTGTTACTTTCTTCTAATGCTAATTTCAACTTACCTTATATCGAAGTCGTGTTTTCAATCTAACATATCAGATAATGTTTGTTTGGTCCTGTCAAGGGTTAACTGATGAATAAACCTTTCTTCGTCTTTATGTATACGCCTATTTAGCTATATTCCAACAAATGTATACCCACAAGTTGTCCAATAAAACAAGAGACCAATTTTCCACGAACATCGAAAGATTACATGTTTCTCGACGCGCGATTCGCCAACCAAATTGGCACCATCGGTAGATGATTAAAGCTGAGTCTTAATCATCTCGAAATGCGCGTCAAGAAACGTGCAATATTTCTGCGTTCGTGGATAATCGGTGTCTTATTTTGTTCCCCCTTCCGAGAAGGGATGCTTTAAGTAGTCACGAGGTGACTTCAATTATCAAGTGTGTAACTTCTAAATTGCAAGACACTCTGAAGTTTCTACTACTATTTCTACTAAACAACACTTAGATGTAATAATATACATGTAAAACTAGGCCCACTCTGTTTAATTATAACCTACAGGATCACATTCCAAATACGCGAAGCTATGCCAAGGGTCTAGGTGGTATGTAATATATCATATTCGATGGTAAATTAACATTGCATATATTTGCCGAAGTAGCTTCGTCGAAATTTACTCAAAGCAACTAACAGCATTCGCCAAATATTATATTTCGCAAGCTACCATTGCACAGGGATTTAACCCGTGACACCTAGGGAGGTAATAAAGACGTGGCGAATTATTCACATACTCCAGACGGACATTAAAACAAGAGATATTACTAGAGCATTGCCTCACTTGGGAAACGTTTTATATAAAGAGAGAGTACGCTAAAAATGGATTATCTTTAACAACTAATATGTTACAGACAGAAACCGTGGAGGTTTTATTGTAGGTGCATTTATGCAGTGAGCTCCCTTAAAAATTCCTAAAAATATCTACTAGGTGTTTACTATACATTACATTATCATTATACATAGAATGTTCCGATATCTAACAGTCTCGCTTCTGCTCGATAGATGTCGCGCGATTCGACTGCCCTAGAATTTATCAGACTTATCTACGGGATATTAAATCTGCATTTCGGAATATATGTATAGCGAGTTCAATTTTTGTATTGCACATATCAGAGGACCGTTTAACCATGTGTTAGAAAGAGAGGACTCACGCGCATGAAACAGGAGATTTCTATACGTATCTTACGAGATTTGCGTGCATTGCACGCAATATACAAGCGAACTGTACGAACCGTTTCTGAAAATGCTGAACTTTTAAAAGAATGCTTAGAATTTATTTTTGACACTGCAGGAAATGATTACAATACAAAAAATCAGGCTCAAATATTATTGGGTTATTTTTTATTTAAATAACGATTGGATTACTTTAAATACTGGCTCGCGTTTTTGCCAAGATTATGCCTCATTGTGGAATCCTTTTTAAAGAGTTTCAGTCTCTATCATTGGATGCTGTCAAGATGAGCAGTTATTTAAATAATTTTGAAGACGCAATTACATATAAGAGTCCGTATAACTAATTCCTCATATTCGCCTGAAAAAAATACAAGGCGATCCCATAATGGCATATCATTTGCTGCACAAACAAAGGAAGCGTGTGATATATTAATTAACCAAACTAAATACAGATTTGAGTTTAGAGAACACCTGTTAGCGTCGAAACTATTCTTCCCCAATAAATTTAGTGACTATGAGAAACAATTCTCCATTCAAGATTTTAACAATGTTACTTATTGATTTTTGGACAAAGTTAAATTGAAAAGTGAATTAACGGTTATATACAGCAGGGAATATTTTCTTGAAACAGCAAGTTGCTTAGCAATTTTGCAATTATTTATAGATCGAAACCTGACGGACTGTTTTAGTGAAACTGTTTTATTATTAAAATTAAATTTGTACCATACCCATGACAAGTGTTGAAAGTGAACGCTGTTTTTCGACGCATAAAAGAATTCAAAACTTTTTGAGAAATGCAATGGGGCAAGACAGACTAAATTCACGAAGTGCTAATTGCAGCGATTCCAGATTTTAATAATCTTGTAATTGACGTTTTTGCGAAGTCCAAAAACATACGAATGGATTTCCTATACAAATAACCTAAGGCTTGGACGTAGGTAAGTTTATTTCAATTTTTCGTTTGTTATTATTTTATCGATTGCACCCCCAGACAAAAATTACACCGGCCGCTACTGGACTGAAAGGCAAATATTATACAAACAGGACGTAGTTTCGGTCAATATATGTCCATTATTTGTAAATAGAGATGTTGGGGAACGGAATCCTAAAGTTGGAGAGTTAATTACAAAAATAAATGATTAAAAAGAAAAAAAAAAGAATATTTAAAATTTTATGTCATACTCAGTATTCTAAACTACAGAAAACGTTTTAATTTATTTATCCAGCTTTAACTGAGTTTTTTAGCGGATTCTATATGACCATTTGTTACTCAGATATTGGTGCATGGTAATTCGTAGAACACCAATATCTGAGTAACAAATGGTCATACAGAGTCCGTTACATATACATCAATATCTGAGTAACAAATGGTCATATAGAAATGGTCCGTTAAAAAACTGAATTAAAGCTAGATAAATAGGCTAAATGGCCATGGCATTAATTTCGTGCGAAAAAAAGTTCCTGAACCTCTTAAAAAACAAATGGAAAACTTTTGTCTCGCGATATTTCTTTAGATTGCGTAGTAACCGTAGCTGAGAACTTTTTTGCTAGAAGATATCAAAACTAGAAATTTCAAGCTTCAAAATGGTTTATTTTTCATTACGATATCACCATTTTTCATAAAGTTACCGCTTTATCCGATTCAATATCAAAGCTAAAGGGCTCGATGTGAAATACTTCCCACACTAAAAGTCCCTATCCGAGAACTGCGTCCTCTTGACGAGAACGAATATAATAAGATTAGGTCTCTAATTAAATGTTCTTTTAACCTGAGTAGATCGTTTTTCTCTCATGAACCTTTTATCTTAATAGTCTTAAGTTCCATTTGCGAAATTCGTTCCTTCGTTTATTTTTAGTCAGAAAAAGTAATATCAAAGTGGAACGTAACAAAACAAGATGCTTTCGAAATTATTCAGATAGAAAGCAAGGGATTTAAATTAATTCATAAAATAGCAGAAGGATCCAGCGAAACGCGATATCATGTTGTCATTAAATGTTGTCATATTAATAAAAAATATCAAATTGCACGGTATCAGTACAACAGGAGTTAAATTGTAAGTGAAATACCTCAAGGGTCGGTGCTGGGACCGTTACTTTCTATCATATACAAGGAATAGGTAAAGTTTGGAAATAATTCGATAAAATTATCACCGGGCAAGTAGAAAAGATATTCGGATGGATTTAATTATTTAAATGCACATTTTTCTGTGTATGTATATTTTTGCAGTAGCCACTGTTGAAGTTATGACATCATCGACAGTTCATTTTAAATGACAACTCAATTATCTGATGCATTTTTTGAGACTTGTACTTGTCGCTTTGCATTTTTTTACTGTTATTTCTATTGCGTTACTTTCTCCGCGTGGCGTTTTAGAATTATTCTGCTCTTTCTAAGATTTTATATTATTTTTATGTTTTATGCCAATTCTCAATTCCCAAACCGATTTCTTCCTCGGACTAGATCGCTTTATTTAAACATCTCTGTAAATAGACAGAATTGCAGGTATTGGGCCCTTGAATAACCTTATTAGATGATAGAGAAACCCGCAGAAAGTCACCGCCTCACCAGGAACTGTTGATGTTACAACTGTAGGAGAATTTTTTATTGACGGTGCTACTACTGAACAGTATTTGGAGTTGCTATAACAGCACATAGATCTTTCACTTGTTGAACTGAAATTTCATAAATAATGATAATCATTAATCATCCTCAGATACTTGAACAGTCAGTAAGGTATCAACAAAGTCGCGCATCACCACATTATTCACGAATTAAATTTTGATAAATTTTACATTTCACCAATTCTATTTGATAATAATAATCTGGTTTTACTATTCATCTGTCTTTTTCACTTATATGTTATAATATAATCATTCATATTAATATATAAGGTAGCTGCACCTGAGTATCCATTGCGCTGAGTGTCTATCAGATAGTTGAAATATGTTACGACGAACGGTGTTTTATATTAGGCTAATAAGAGGCAGCCGAACATTGCTATAAACACGACAGTGCGGGAGCTATATAATTAAATTAAGCGTCTGAAATTGTATGTCATAGAGATAACTTAGATGAAATATCTACATTTCCCATAAATAAATTGTTCTATTTTGATTCGCCCATTAACGACGCAATACGTTCATATTATTATATAAAATAATATAATATTTTTATTTAAATTTATAATAATATTTTCTTAATTGTTCTGAAAATGGGAAAATTTTCGTCCACATGAATATCATGGTATAGAATTAATAGAACAATATATACCCTTCATTGTACTGTCGAGTTTTCAAAAATATCAAAGTACTCTTTGTTTTATATAAGTTATCATTTATAAACAAAAATAATTTACTATCAAAAAATCTTCATGGTTTCTTAAACGCGAAGTCGACAAACAGTGTTATTAATTCATATTATAATCACAGTATAAATACATGTTTTATATTGAGGCAGAATATGAAAGATAAGTTCCAGGAGAAAACAGATCAATTGATAAATAAAACGAGTAAGGACGAAATCAAGAACGCAGAAACTGAGTGGGGGGGTATCAAGAATAGTCTAGCTTCCGCGGCTACGGACGTTTTAGGACACGATAAAAGGGAAGCTAGGAAGCCCTGGATAACGGACGAAATCTTAAACTTAATGCAAAAGAGACGAAGCTACAAAAACAGACGAGACGAAGAAGGACTGAAAACTTATAAGTCAATGAAGTGGGAAATCATTAGAAAATGTAGAAAAGCGAAAGAACAATGGATAGAGGAAAAATGCAAAGAAGTAGAAGATAAGTTGCAAGTAGGTAAGACCGATGAGGCTTACAAAATAATTAAGAAGAACTTCAGGGATATAGGAACAATAAGTAGAAACGTTAGGAGTCAATTGTGGGACATACTGATCGGAAGAGAGGAGAAAGCGGATAGATGGAAGCAGTACTTAGGAAATTTATACGAGGGTCAGGAATTAGGAGAGATATTAGAGGAAGAATCTAGCATCGATAGGGAAGATGTAGGAAAACCTATATTGAGAGAGGAATTTGAAATAGCACTAAGGGGGCTAAAGAATAATAGAGCGCCGGGTGTAGATAAAATACAGGCGGAAATTTTGAAATGTGCGGGACAGAGAGTAGTAAATAGGATGTTTGAACTGGTAAAATACATATATGAAACGGGCGAGATGCCGGAGGATTATAAGAGGAACATTATCGTTACTATACCGAAAAAGAAAGGAGCCGACAAGTGCGAGAACTTTAGAATGATTAGCCTAACTTCCCATGCGTCAAAAATCTTAACTAGAATAGTGCAGAAGAGGATGGAAAATAGAGCGGAGGAAATACTAGGAGAAGATCAATTCGGGTTTAGGCGAAATAGAGGAACTCGCGAAGCTATTCTGGCGCTAAGAGTAATGTTAGAGAAAACAATAGAAAAAGGAAAGAACGCTTATATAGGACTTGTAGATTTAGAAAAAGCTTTTGATAACGTGAAAGATGGGAAAAAATGTTCGAGATACTAAAAAGCGCGGGAACGAAGTATAGAGATAGGAAAGTAGTACACAATCTATACAAAGAGCAAACTGCTGTTATAGAAGTAGAAGGGGAAAAAGGGAAGTAGGTATTAGGAAAGGAGTAAGACAAGGATGTACGCTATCACCACTAATTTTTAATCTGTACATCGAAGAGGCGATTAATGTGATAAAAGATAGAGTGGATTTCGGGATTAAAGTACAGGGACAGAAACTAAAAATGCTGAGATTCGCGGATGATATAGCAGTATTAACATCTAGTAAGGAGGAATTAGAATCAGCATTGAACGAAATGGAGGCAGTGTTGACAGAGGAATACGGAATGAGGGTGAATAAAAACAAAACTAAAGCGTTAGTGTGCAGAGGGCGCGAGAGCAGAGCAAAAACGAAAGTACAAATTAATAATGAAAGATTGGAGGAAGTTAAAGACTTCACTTATTTAGGAAGTAAAATAAATTGGGATAAAGACATAAAACAAAGAATAGCGCAGGGTCGAGTAGCTTTTAACAAAAAGAAAGTACTTTTATGCTCGGGGGTAATAAACTTAGAAACAAGGAAGAGATTTTTGAAAACATATGTATGGAGTACGGCACTATACGGCTGCGAAACCTGGACGGTAGGGGAAGCAAGTAGGAAGAAATTAGAAGCTTTTGAGATGTGGTGTTACCGAAGAATGATGAAAAGACCATGGACTGATAGGGTTAGAAACGAAGAAATATTGGAGAAAGTCGGCGAGAAAAGAAGTATGTGGAAAAACATAAAGAAGAGAAGAGATAGAATGGTAGGTCACTTGCTGAGACATGGGGGAATAGTCCGCGATATTTTGGAGGCAGAAATAGGAGCGAAGAAAGGCAGAGGTAGGCCTAGATTAGACTACTGCTCGCAAATAGTAAGGGATGTAGGTTGTAGCACAATTAGCGAAATGCGTAGGTTAGCACAAGATAGGAGAAGCTGGAGGTTAGCGTCCAACCAGTCTTAGGACTGATGACCTAATGATGATGATATTGAGGCAAATGAATGTGCTATAGCTATAGGACATATAGGACAGGATGTGAGCAAAGCATTTGATTATATCCATCATATTTTTTTTGAAAATTTTCACAGGTATGGGATTCGAGAGCGCTAAATTTGGTAAAAAATTTTATTGAAGACCAGTACAGCATGTATCTATTAATAACGTGTCGTCGGTTACCAAAAATATCGATATTGGAGTCCCACAAGGCGCAATATTGAGTCCTATATTCTTGCTATTATATACCAATGACCTTGATACTACTCGTCCATCTGCCTTCGCCGAAGTCATTTTATATGGTGATAATACATCAGTCATCGTTTCTGACAAATTAGATCGGGAGTTAAAAGAAAAATGCCAAAGAGACTATCCGATATGAATAAACGGTTTAACCCAAATGGTTTATTTTTGAACACCAAAAAAACGAAAGTCGAACGAAAGATAAATCGACTGATCCTGTCAGATTGTTCTTGCTTTCATGGAAGTATCCAAAAACTGATAACATTGATCAATTCACAACTCAATTGTTTTATAAACTACAACTTAACAAGAATAGGAACAAGTCTCAAAACTGCGATATCGGATCGCCCACGAGGTGTGCAGTAAATGGTCTAGTCTTTAGTCAGTCGAATTGAGACTTTTGCAGAGCGAATATCGATGAATATATATTGAATGTGAATGTACACATAGTTCGATCTGATCGCGCGTAAAGTGCATCCTTTTCCCTTCGAATGCTGCCTCACTCTTCTACGCATACCTAGAAAATTTCCAGTGAACTCTATACTACCTGGAATGGACCCGGACGTTTCTGTAATAGCTTGCAGTGTGTCAGGGACAATATAAACAGAGATGGCCTTATTTACGGTAACCTGTCTTTGTCATACTCAGACAAATGAGTTACATTTATTTGCATAATTATCTTTTAAGTAGAAATTCAGATAGTCTGGGGGTTATTTTTGCTCAAAACGTACAATATTAGTGAAGATAAACATTTATTTTGTTCTAGTGTGCCATTAGTTTCGTGTCATTTGTTGTGCGTGGTTTAAAAAGTACAGAATTTTGTTGGTGTAATTTGTGATTGGCGATAGTTTAGTTAACATTAAATAAACAATGGTTATTTATTGTGCAGCGTTTGGATGCAAGAACGAGCAAGATTATCGGTGAATATCTTTTCATGGGTAAGTTGATAATATTTAGATTTGGATATAAAATAATAAATAATTAGCAAGAACATTAATAGATTGAAAATTAATTTATTTGTTATAGTTTTCCATTCAAACGACCAGATATCCTAAAGTTATGGATAAAGGCAATTCGCAGGGAGAATTCGACTCCATCTAAAAGTAGCAAACTTTGTGGGGAGCATTTTCTGCCAACTGATTACTTAGTCAAATCAGGATGTACCGCTAAATTATTAAAACCAAATGCTGTACCTACTGTGTTTTCATATCCCAAGCATTGTCACCAAAAGTTGCTGAACCTTGCACGAAAATAAAAAACTGGTAGGTACCTAGTATGATGTAAATGAGAGAAAAATATATTTGCACCTGTCGTCGATGAAAATTAATTTTTCTTTAGGAATTATCTGTGGGTGTTCATGGATATATAGTTTGTAACATCATTAATGCCACTACATATAATCATTGTGTTGAAATATTGCTATATAGAGTTAGTATATCTACTGACCATTCCTATACCGACCCTCCAGAAGCTTATAAATCATTCACCAATTTTGTCACTCGAGGAGGTCTTCTTTATGCTTCTGATGTGGTGTATAAAATTTTACATTTTGCAGAAAAGCAAATTCGCCTTCAATTAGTAGAAAGCGAAAACCTTTTGAGAAGCAAAATATACTTGAAACAAAAAATTATAAATACAGTTATAGATCATTTTGCTGTAAATATAAATCTTTTTAAACATAAGCACCCAGTAATTCAAGAATTTGTCGGCGAGGAATGTCACGAAATTCAGATCATTCGGAAAACAACTGCTATATATTTAAAGTGCCGAATGTATCACCAAAGTAAACTATTAAATTTAGAATTGCATGGAAAAGTGCCACAATAAGACAAAAAATGACAAAATTTGTTTTATTTAGCAATTGTTAAATTAATAGCTATATAAGTAGTAGTAGCTATGTACAATGCATTGTAATATTTAAATAAAAATTGTATTTCTAATTTTGTTTTTATTTTATTTACCAACCCCATAGGAGAACAGTTGAAATTTTACTTGAACGTTGTACTGTTTGCATTATTACTTTTTTCTTGATAAACTATTCAGAAAAAAGTTACGTTTACTCCTAAACAAACATGAAAAATTAAAAAATATTTAAAAAAAAATCCGCCAGCGTTCCATTAACATGAGATAGAAAGATATAGATATCCGTAACCGATGCGGGTTGCCTATACAATCGTTTTGCCTCGCTTGTCGCTCGAGACGGGTCCATTCCAGGTACGTATAGTATAGAGGTCACTGAGAATTTCATACTTTTTCCCGTTCTTGATAAGTAGTACTAATATCCAGTTCTTGTCACTTTCCAAACCACCAATGCATATAGAAATGCAATACCAAATATTACTGAAGTATCCTCTCTGTCTGGTATAACTGTGATTTTCCCTATCTGGTATAGATGTTCCTAAATCCTAATAAACGACCTATACGTCATTTCGATACATATCATTGTGGCAATTATTGATTTATCAGTTACCACAAATAAGTCTCTTCTTCTTCTCTATTATTCATCTTTAGACAATACGCAGCATGCTATAGAAATATACGACCGCCACCGAATTCACCCTAACGACGACGTCGAACCTACCCCGCCCTCTCTCATCTTTAACATTTCCGAAGATAAAATCCAGACCGAAGTTATTCACTGCCGACACAAGAGCCATTCTGAATGTTAAATTCGAATTCAATAACGCTGAGTGTTTCTCTGCTGCCTGCGAAAACAAAATCGCCCATAAAAGCGCCCAGCCGATACGATAACACGAACTGTGGTGAATGCGGGTTCTAATGGCATTTTGCTCGACTCGAAATAACCGGCGACTTCCTGACTTTCCGATCTAGATAAACACGGCCCGTGATGTATTCGGAGGGTATTGAATGTAGCCTCGGAGATAAGGCATCATCGCAATCGGTCTTATCTCGGTGTGCTGTCTTGCTTGCGTCGTTTTGTTTAACCCATCATTAGGAGACGAAGGATGGGTGACTGGAGAGATGTACGAGAAATGTACCTGTTATGGTTTGAGGTACATTCTGGCCATACCTAATTTTTTTAGGTCAGGCCTGGCTAATGACACTTGGACCAATCAGTAGTCGTGATAGAATTTGGTCATTCCGATAGAAATTCCATTCCTCTATATATGTAGGTACAGTTATTTGCTCAGTTGTGACCGAGTGGATAATTTTTGGAATTCGGTAAACATGTTCAGTGAAGACGAAACTGTTACTGCTGTCCACCACATAATAAAAAACAACCATCGACACGATTTCGCTCCAATTTTGCTGTAATTTCAGCCTATGCTTCCTCCATCATTGCCGTTTGAAAGGCTCATCTGTAGTAATGTCTTATATTATAAACAGGCATATTTGTCTACTTCTATATGGAAATAAATATTATAATCTCGTCATCAGTCTTAGTCACTGCGAGATGAACGTCAAGTCAAAAATTCCATAATTTCGTCAAAAACAAACATCATGTAATTGAGAGCCTAAAGTAAACTGAATAGATTATTAAAATGTGACTTAATTAATTAAGTCGGTTGGAACCGACGACAAAGATCAGGCATATGTCTTCTTGTCCGACTGATCGCCAAGATTTTAGTCTAGTTCAACTTAAATGAAGTCAAAGGACAAGTGCCAATTGAAACATATATATATATATATATATATATATATATATATATATATATATATATATATATATATATATATATATATATATATATATATATATATATATATATAAATATGTTGTTTCCTCGTATGCAACCCCATTAAGTCAATCGCAATGTTTATCATGTGCTTAAAATCAACTATTTTGTGATGATGAATTTGTGGCGGTTGCTCTCCGATCGTCAGCCAAAATTGGACCTATAATGGCATTCCCGAAATCACGTTTCGATGTTGACCGATCGAGACCGATATTATTTTGACGGTTAGTACATTGAATACAAATTATTTACGATAGTTAAGCCCTTTCTATCGAAATATATGTTGATGAGAATATAGATGCCGAAATAATTTACTATCTCGTTTTAAAATATGGATAAATATCGGTTTATCTTTGTTTAACTATCTGCAAAAGTCATCATAACTCTGTGTTGGGATAGATTATGTAATTATTTCTTTTTTAAGTGCTTTAAACATATATTCAGATAGATTGGAATTAAAGTAACAATACAGCAGTTTCAGAGCCAAAATTTATTATTTTAGGGAGGGGCTGAAAACTTTAATGTTATTGGACGTTAGCATTATCAAGAGATACTTACTAAAACTTTAAAACTTTCTATAGCTGGCTTTATTTTATAAAGCTAGCTGTAAAATACCTTTTGAAGTGTCCATATGGAGTTACTTCACCCCTTTAAAATGACATTTGTACTGGAACTAATAAAAGGCAATCGATGTTGTAGAAATTATTTTTATAAAGAAATTATAAACAATCTAGACAGACTTGAGGTAGCTCTTAGTTTCACCTTTTTAAATAAATGGATTATCAGGTTTAAGGGGGGTGTAAACCAGCAGAACCGACTGTACTGGTTAGTAAGGATCCACATTAGATGTGTGCATATTATTGCTTCAAGTGATACTGAAGGGAATTTGACAAAAAATCATCAAAAATGTCTTCAGAATGGTCCTGTATGGAAACTTATGACCAAACGCACTAGATCCAATCCTACTGGGCGAATCTGTTCGGTTTCAATAAGACACTATTAGTTGTTTGGTTTCAACAAACAACCAGAATGTCCATCGTATTCTCTAATACAATTTGGTACAGCATTTGAAGTTGAAACTTTGGATCGAAACAACCTCAAACTATTCTCACATTTTAAATGGCAGAGATCTCCGGCTTATTCGGATACATCTGATGACTCGCACGAGAGCGCCAAGTGGAATTTTTGGTATGAAGAACTACACGCGTGTGTTCAAACGCTTTAAACGAAATTTAATCTAAACCTATTCTAATACGTAAATTAAATGAAGAGGTGCTATTAAGTGACTAAATCGCCAGATCTTACGCCTTTGGTTTTGTTCTGTGGCGTTACCTTTAGAATATAGAATATGCAACAAAACTACATAACATCAATGATCTGAAAGAAGGAATACATACAGAAATAACAATAAGTTTTTAAGTAAATGGAGAACACTTAAATATATCAAAATATAGAGGATGTTCTATTTAGAAAAAAGCATCTCTCTTGTACTGCATCTACACGAATCACCCTGTATATTTAAAATTTCGTTAACAAGTCGTAACTTTTATATAAACATCGACCTATCTGAACGTTTCTCATTAATCTTTAAACTAAACGCTAAGAGTTGTAGAAATCAAGCCAAATTTACAGCACAGGCCACTGGATTTCATTTGTTTTAATTTAAAATCTGGTTCCCCGGTTAATTTCTTGGCAGTTGAGAATGTTTTGAGTTAAATTTATGAGCCTTTGCTCCGTCGAGCGCCCAAACTAGGTACTCTAAAACTGGGAGAATAACTCTTAATTAGATTAGCATTCCATTGCATAAATAATAAACTTTAATTAGAGACGGATTAATTGCCTCATAAATGTTTACAGAAAATATTACTGCGACTACTCTCCGTAATCAACAGTTTGCCGTAATAAAAGTCTAGGACAGCATTAAAATAAAAAAAAGGTGAATTAATTAGTCTCGTGAGTATTAATATCGACTGTATTCACTACGTGAAGCATTTCTTAAGAAATCAAAGTCCTGCAAAGAAATTGATTTCGGATTCTATAAGAGGGAGTCCACATGCACTCAGGCCATTGTGTTGCCTCCATAATACTGTCAATTTGCCTAAACTTCACTCCCTTAGCCATCCCACTACGTGAATGTATTGAAGAAGTGCACTCGGTGGTAGTTGATGGGATTAGGTTCTGACTTTGTTGAGTGTCATTCAACACAAAGTGAAATAATTTGTTTGCTCTAGTATATTTAATTACTCCGTACATTGCAGAATTAGCTCGAAGTTAGTCCTCCAATTGTTTACTATCTTACTGTATTTGGCTATCAACGTGGCCTTACTGTATGTGGATATGCCCATGGTTTTAGTACAGCTTCCTTTTTCTGGTGAATAGAAGTTCCATCTTAATTGGATTTATAGGCAAAGCTTGCTGCATTCAAATTTTTAACCCATTCGACGTGTCGAATGTCGGTGGAACACCGAGTTTACAGAGGGCGCCTTTGATACAACTAAATATTATTTTATCGAAAACACCTTCAATATCAATTAATACCCTTAGGATGTAAGTCCCCGAATACAATGATCTCTCTATTTTGGACTCTTACCAGAGATATTCAGAATCTGTAAATCTACCAGACTGTTCTCGAAACTACCAAGAGACGGCGTTTGGTACGTTCTACTGCGATGGAACGTAGCAACGTCTACTAGATGTGAGCCTCATCTGTCAAAGGTATATTCGCTAACATTGCACTGACGGGACTCAAGATAAGGTCGAAACCGGTCTGCAGTTAGCGATATCCTGAGATAGGTGATACTTTGCATCTTCCTTGTGGTTTTAGAACAATGTTAATCACTGTATTTTAGTGCTAACTCTGTTAGACAAAATACGGAAAATTTTGTCATTTAATTCAGCGCTCGGCGTTTGGCATATAGCCAGCAGTATAGCTGTCTTGACGTAATTTGTTTAGTCTTTATTATATAAGGCATTTGCAAATGGGGAGGGGAGTATAATCTCCTCATTTCAGTAATTTTACTTCATTTTATTTTACTATGTCTTACATTTATATCCTGAAATACATAATGGTAAACTATTTCTGTTTACAATAATTACGCATATGTTAAATATAGTAAACTGAGCACAATTTTATCTTCATATTTTCACAAAGTATTTAAGTATTCATCATTAAAGTAAATTTCTTTAATAATTTCCACCTTTGATCAATATAATGTGGTCGATATTCACAAATATAATTTCTTAAATTATATTTTAACTGAAACTCTCAAATCGGGTGGTCATGGAGGTCACAAGTTTCGACTAACCAATAGTTATTAATCAAAAATACAGTTAGCAATTACGATCATTTTAATAAAAAAAATACTGGAAGGAAAGGGAACAGTGTTCAGATCGAAAACCACCAATATCTGATATGAAATGCGTTCTATTTCAATAGCTTTCAGTTTCCAGTATACACGTTTCATACCTGTATGTAACATCATGTTTTTTCTTGTAAACCTATATCAGAAAAATAGTTATTAAATCGATATTAATTAGCAAAGCATTATGTTCACCTTATCCCTCGAAATAATCAAAAATTAAATCAAATCATCTGTTTTAGGATGATGGATGAGGATTTGACAGTTGTTGATTCATATATTTCTGAAAATATGATGCAAGCTCTGTATAAATTATTGTCGTGGTTCATGTAATAAAATATAAACTTAACCATCGCCACATGAATACGAATTTCACATGAATGCAAACTGCGTATTATTCTGTAATGGACTCTTGATATCGATTTCGTATATATGTCAAGTATTTCGCTCCTTTGCATACTTTCTAGTCCCAGGCAATAGTAAAAGTCATCGGTATGTGTGTCGAATCATTCTCAATTATATGCATATTCTATCGTGTATCAATATCAGTGCGTACGTACTGAGTGAATACACAGAATTATTTTCTAAACCGTCAGATATAAGACTGGTTTGTTAAACTGGCAGATATAAAAAATGTATTTTGTTCTTTATTTTCTATAATATCGTTTTATCTAATGTAAAAGAGGATGGTATTGTTATTTTGTGTAAAATTGTATGCATTTTAACAGCAATTCATATAAAGGGTAGAAATGGATAAGATGTTTTTATTTTCATGTGTGAAGAAAAATGATAAGAGTGGAAGATTAATCCTGGGAGAGATAGAACTTTTAATGAATAAGCTAGATACGTCAGAATGCGATAAAGCCATCAATTTGGCTTCACAAGGAGATGGTTAATACTTTTGATCTCATATACAGGGTGAGTCGGAGGCACAGACCAAACTCCAGTATTGTATGCGAGAAAATAATGTAAAAAAACTCAAATGTTGTTATCCGATTTTTATTTGTTTTCAAATTATAGCGTAATTAAAATAAACAAAATTTCATACATTAACGTTTTGGTCATCATAGCGTTATAAATATTCAAAAATACCGCCATCCACTTCTAAATATTTTCTGTTTCTTCTACGAAGGGCGCCTGTAGCTCTCTTGATTGAGTTGAATTGGTGTATCCCGAGTGTCCACTTTTACTTTATATACTTCATCTTTGGACCAGCCCCATAAACAATAATTTAGTGCTGTGAGGTCTGGAGATCTTCGAGGCCAACTAATAGGAGCATCGCGACCAATCCAACGCCCTGGAAATCTTTCGTCCAAATGTTCCTTGACCTGACGAGCGAAATGTGCAGGAGCTCCATCGTGCTGGTAGTACATTTGCATTCTGATGTTTAAAGCAACATACTCTAGCAATCCGTGTAATTCATTTTATAGAAAATATAAGTGGTTGTCTCCTCTGAGGCGATTTTCCAAAATGAAAGGGCCAATTAGATAACCATCGACCATACTACACCACACGTTTACCGAAAACTTATGTTAAAAGTTACTTTCGACTGTTCCGTGGGGATTCTCATTTGACTATACATGACAGTTGTGAGTATTATAAATGCCGTCATGGGTAAATATTTAACACCAGGATTCTTATTTATCCACCGACAAAATTATGATAATCTTCCGGTTGTAGGTGCTGTACTCTGTGTACATGGTATGGATGTAAGCCTTGCTGGTGGAGTGTGTTTATTACTCTTGTTTGTGGAATGCCCAATTGAATACTAAAACTTCGTGAGCTGGTCGTTGCATCTTCTACTACTACATCCAGAATATTTTCTACCTTTTCTAAATCTTGTCGAGTAGCTCGTTCAGATATTACGTTAACACTGGGAAGCTTTCCAGTCTCGCACAGTTTGTTGAAAACTCTGATAAATACATTTTTATTAAGATGTCTGTGATGTGGAAACCGTTGACGATATTTTTCAACAGCAGCTCTAGCATTCCCATTACAAAAAAAAACCATAAACAAACACCATATTTGCATATTCTAAATTTGAATACGTGTGTGACATTTTATAATACTTTAATCGTTCAAACACCGAAATAAACCTTAAATCACTGTCACAATACACTGACACATTGTCAAAACACCAAAGTTATCAAATGTTTTTGAACCTCGAACATGGCATACTAGATAAACATTTTTAATTACGCTATAACTTGAAAACAAATAAAAATCGGATAACAACATTTGAGTTTTTTACATTATTTTCACTAGGTGAAACGAGTAAGGGATTCGAAACCGTTGTTACGCCGTTTCTTTTGTCAAAACTTCTCAACGCTGTGTTGGCAGGCGCGTTGTTATGATGAAAAAACTAGACCCTCGATCTCCACTTGCTTTAATACTTCCACTGACTTGACTACTATCTTATTTCAGAGTTATAGCCGTAACACCAACCAACATTCATCTCCTGTGATGGTTTTTCACAAAAAATCAGGGTAAATCTGTGCCTATTCTTTCAATTCCTGGCACACTCTCATACGGTTCTCTCTCTCGTCATCGGAAAGTAATTGTGGATGTTCCAATGTTCCAATTTTCAGTTACGATTATTTAGCACGAGCTGCAGGAAATTCCAGTTATTTTCTCCAATTCGTCGAACGTTCGGCGATGATAAAACATGATGACATCACGTACTGCTCATCAAGAATAGGAAAAAGTGCGAGATTTCCTAGGTATGCGTAGAAGAGTGAGGCAGCATTCGGAGAGAAAAGGATGCACTTTACGCGGGGCCAGATCGAACTCTGTGTACATATGTATATATTCATCGATATTTACTCTGCAAAGATCTCAATGCGACTGGGTAAAGCATTTTGAACATTATCATCTGTTCCGGACGTTGAGGAGCGAGCCAAACTTGTCTGTCTGACGGCCACCCCACTTGTCTACAGAAAATAATTGTCATTTTTTTTGGGTACCCCCTCGTAATACGCCATCATACTTGAAACGCACTTTCTTGTGCAGTCACCAACTTTCAAACTCAAACATTATCTGGTGCTATACTTCTCAAATGTATTTATTTGAGAGTTATAAGTTATATATTTATTTGAAGTTAAGATGTTATTATATTTTACAATGCCCTAACGGTACCTACAGGGGAAGGGGTCTCACATCACAAGGGAATGTACAATGTCTCAACGACATATTTGGGTTGCAATCGTGTTCCAGGAGCACCCTTTAAGAAAGGGTTAGCATCCCGTGTTCGGCACGTATCCGTTTTATTAAATTTGTACGGATTAAATGATTTAATTAACAGCAGAAACATACCGCAATATTTAGACTCGCCGACTCGGCGAAATCCAATTTGAGCGGCCACTTCCATCATTCTGACACGACAATTTAATGAAATTAAACTTCAACTCTCTTGGTCTTGTAGACGGGGCAACAGAACGCCAAGATTACGGCGTAAATGAATATTAATATATTTATGAAAGACGAACAGGCAAAAGGGGTAGCATACGAACATAAAAAGTTGTCACAAGAAGACGATTTAAATTACCATAACCTAATTATAATCTTCCCTCTCATCTTAATTAATGAAAAATCCTAATTACACTTTGATCTTGACTTAGAACCATCCTTGCTCCTAGCTGCGCTTTGAAAGGAATGTTTACGAAAATTGTATTCAAAGAGAAGTTTGTATTCAGCATCTATCTGATTCTTCTAAGGGGTTTGACAAAGGAGCATGTAGAAAAATTATGTTAGTTCCAATAAAATTAAATTTGCCATAGTAGACTATTTCGGAAGAATTAATAATCTCCAATCGACAATGTTCCTCATCGCTTGCCAAAAATTATTTTAAATGTGAAGAAATTACTGAAATATGTAACATCCTTATTATTCCTTCGTTAGAAAATGTACTATGGTCAATACACGCAATTACACTTAATAATGAACAAGTTCCTACAGCAGGATGTGTAAAGAATGCAAAGGTTACAAGGGGATGCAAGAGGTTTGATGGTGATTGGACAAAACCCAAACGATCATCTCACCTGCACACGGTGCTTGCACCCTACTGGAGAATTAAGGGGCTCTGTCGGCCCAGATCTGCCGGAATAAGCGGATCCTTCTTGGGTTAAGCTTGGATGAACCAAGAAATGGTCAACGGCATAGGCAAGGGGAGACCACAAGGGTATCCTTAGTACAATCACCAATTCATAGTTTGTCACCAACTCATGTCAATGGTTAATAAAATACTTAGAAAATTTCCTCATCACACAGCCCAATTTGTCGGTGGTGAATTGGTTAAATTTCATTAATAATAATATCAAAGATATTCGATTGAAAGGTCAAATGTTGGTCTCATTTGATGTTTGTTCAATGTTTCCCAGTGTACTTATACCACAAACTTTACTCACATGGAACTACTTGAATTAAATAGCTTCACTCAAGAAACGAATACATTACTCTAACTGATCTTTCTATGAGTTAAAATTGTTTTGTATTCAATAACGAATGTTGTAAACAACACGCAAACAGATGGCACAATGAGCCCCCTTGCGGTACCTCTAATTCCCTGTCGCCGTTTATGGCAAAAGCCAATAACCAAGTAGACTTATTTTTGAACCAAGTAGAAATATTTGCGTTTCCATATGTTTCAAATACACTAGGCACAAAAATTACGGAAAAAAAACATAAATTTTTAGGTGATTTTCAAGGACTGTAACTTGGTGAAAAATAGTGACCAAGTCCCAAAAGAAAAATAGTCAGAGCAATTTTAAATGAAGCAAATTGAAGCTCTAAGTTTATAGCTTTTAGATCTTGAGTGGTCTAAAAGCCTTTGTTAAGAGAGTTATCGGTCGTTTTTGTTAACAAAAAAGTTAATTTTGGCTTTGGTAATTAATTACTTGGGAAATATTTTTTTTTATTTTTCTTACAATAATTAATATTTCTTGAAGAAAAATATTGATTATTGAGTATTGATAAAAACATTTTCAAGCTAAAAAACGAATAAAAAATAAAAATTCATCCTTAAATTAATTTTTAGCAAAAACGAATAATTTAATCAGTCCGAACACAATGAAAAAGAAATCGTAACACCTCATAATTGTCAGTGTTTCTTTGAAATACTTTGAGATTGAAAACAAATAGTCAACATCCTTAGTCTATCCATTATTTGCAAAGTTATGCCAAGTTAAGCGAATATCCCTAAATACGTAATTTTTCAATCAACATTCTCGCAGTGATTTTTCTCTTATCAAAAACCAATAACTACGACTTGCAAAAGCTTACTTAAATTTTCTGTATGATCATTATTTCCAGAGTAATTAATTACCAAAGTCAAAACTGATTTTTTTGCATTCAACGACGATAACTCAGCGAAAAATAATCATATTTAAAGAGGAAAAAGTCATCTAAAAAAGCTTTATGATGAAATCACCTAAACAAAAATTAATTGCAGACCGTGGGCATTTAAAAATTTGGAAAAATAGTATTCCGATGGTTTTCTTATGATGGCTACGTCAAAAACTGCTGATGGTAAAAAATGTTCACTCAAGATTTTTCAACTTGCGTTTTCTAAAATTGCTCTGCTACTATTTTTCTCCAAGTTACAGCCCTTTGAAAACCACCTAAAAATTTGAGATTTTTTTACAACCCTTAATTTTTGTGTCTAGTGTATGTGGCTGTCTGTACTTCATATGATATTCAAGAATTTCCCTACGTCATTAAAGGAAATTATATTCACAAATAGGGTGTTTAATGTATTCTAAATGATGTAGTGCAATTGTTCTAGTTGTATTAAAGGAATATATTCGTCAGCACTGAAAAATCTAGTTCACGGCTCTGATATTTCCTGCTACACAAGGCAGAGCATTAACAAGGGGAACAGGGAATGTTTCAAGTTGAATTAGCTTCAATCCTCTGGAACTTTGAAGTCTCGAGAGACTCTTACACCGAAGGCGGAAGGTAATATAAGGCCTCTTAGGTTGCACCTTTATTAATTACAATAATGGTTAGATAATATAATGGATGATAGTAAATCATTTAGATCGCTATTTGAACTGCAGTGCCATTAGGAAATTATTATATATGGTTGAAAAAAATAGAAGACCAAATTTTCTAGGTATTTCGATCGGGAGATGATTAAAATCTTGTTTTAATCATCTCCCGATGATGCCAGCTTGCGCGCCGAGAAATGTTTAATCTTTCGGTATTCGTGGAAAACTGGTATACTGCTTTTGTTGCTGCATCGAAGGTTCCAGCTCCTTCCCAGGATATATTATTGACATCAAAGACTGCACTGAATGTGAGATTACCAAAACAAACGAAGAAGCTATTTAAGAAGTGGGATATCGGAACTGCTAGGCTTTAAATGATACAAATGTTTCAGGTGACATCAACTGTGCAATCTATAATACAGTCTTATAGTTTCATCGTCTCTTGATAAAATAATCATTAAAACAGTATACTTTATTGAAAAAAAAACTAGAAACATTAGCCTTGAAGGATTTCTCCGGAGTTTAATACACAGTATAATTATTCCTTGCAACTATTGTAAATAACATGCCCATTCTTGCTAACCCATTCCGTTCTTAGTTTTTATTGTTAATTGTAAAATGATGGTTTTCGAAAATTTTTAATATGAAAATAAATAAAAAATAAGTAAATGATTGTTAAAATAAATAGTCGAAGATGGTTTATATTACATTATAATTTGTTTTTCTTTCTATACTAAGTTTCTAGACACACACAGGCTATGGCAGGCGCTATGTAAAGCAACAACCCAATGGTTAACGAATGAAAAGATATACAGGCAAATTTTTTAGTTAACTACTTGTAAAATCTGCTGAAATACTATCAGCGATTTTAATAAAATGACGATTTCTGTAATGGGTCTGTCGACGCAGAAATGCCATATATTTGTTCTAATCCGGCAAAATCTGAATACTAATCTGTCAATTTAAATTAGTAAATTCCCCTATAAACTTATTTAATTGATCAACAAGTCGTTTTTAGCCCTACGTACACTCTACATAATAAATTAACACTTTGCACAACAAAAACATTGGTATCAACATACGCAGTACACCACTAATCAGGCGTTTAACAACTACAAAATTCGATCGATCGAGCGGAGATGCTGACTTATCGACTCACCATCCTCACGTGTGTACTTATAAAATGGCAATATCCTGTTAACAAGATCGAACGGCTCTAAACATGTCTACCGTATCTAATATAATTAATATAATCTAGAGTACCTGATGTATGAAAAATATTTAACGAATATGGCATATATAGGATGTCTCAGTTGCATTAAAGGATTTGAATTGCGCCCCCTTTGTGTTGTGTCAAAAATAGGGAGTCAGTATTTAACGACTTTCATCTACAAACCAAACGACGTCAACATGCCGTGATTAATACAACGAATAGGTTGTGTACAGTTGTTTTATGAAAGTGAACGATCTTTTATGTTCCAATTACTCCACCACTTGTGCACCAAACCGTGCATTTCTGTAAATGCATTCCTTGTTTGTGGATTTCAGCATCTCAAATTCGACAATTTTGCTTTCTGACGTAGATATCCGTCAAGATGAAAATGTGCTTCAACGCTGAACACCAGCGTTGAAGCACATTTTGTTGCAGAAATCAGCATCACCTTTCTTTTCTAACACTCAATCAATGAATGTACGACGTTGTAAATGGTCTGAAACTCTTAATTGTTGTATCAACTCAATTTTATATGCTGACAGATGCAAATCTTTCTTTAAAATTTGATGTGTGGTGGCTCTTGACAGATTCAATTGTTGTGCCCGGCGACAAATTTATGTGTTTAGATACTCCCGTATACCTTTTCTCACTGTATAAATATTTTCATCTGACTGCCCACGACTAAGACGTATTGATATGCTTTATCAATAACAGAACCCGTCTCTTCAAATGTATTGATTAAGTTACGGACTGTTAACTGTACAGGCGTTTCATTTTGTTCTAATTTTGTGTGAATTTTTCTTAATGCAACTGTAAATGATCGCTCATTTTCATAAAACAGTTGTATATAAACTATTCGTTATTGAACTGTTAATTAGGGATTTCAAATTTACCGAGTATTGGATTTACCGGTAATTCGGTAATTTTTTTAGAAATTACCGGTATTTACCGGTTTTTTAGCCTAAAAAAAAACAAAGAAATAAATAAAAAAATTCTCCAAACTTGCATTTAATTTCATTAAATAGTAAAAGCAGAAAGATAAAATTTGGAAATAAAAATAGGTACACTTAGGTAAGTAAACTTTAGAAAAATGAAATTAAAAATAAGTAACACAAAACAAGACATTTGAAATTTTAACTAAAATCAATATCTTCCCTTAGTTTTCTAATGGCATCTTTGTTTTTTTTTTTTAATAAAAAATGCTCTGAGAAAACACAGCTTATCAATACTGTTATCACTTAACCGCGACCTAATCCTAGTGCAAATTGTTCCAGCCGCAGAAAAGGCTCTTTCTGACTCGACACTGGTAGGCCGAGTTGTCATAAGGGATTCGAACACAATTCTCAAGTATTTCCCCTGAATTAGCTCCTTCTGAAAATATTGCATTTCTGTTTTTACCATTTGTGGAACATTTTTAGAATTCTGCTTTTTTCTAATCGGACGGGTACTGCTTACATCGGTTTTCTTTCTTATCGCCAGTTGCAGTTTTTCTTTAATGGACAATGCAGCATTAGCTGATGTTGATGGACCCAAAATGCGTTTGTTTAGACCGTTGAGAGGAACCTCATCCTCATCAGAGTAGTCGGAATTGGAATCATCGGGATCTATGGTATTTGTATTTTCTAATTTCTCTTCTTCGTTCCAAATCCACTCAATTACTTCCACTATTGTATTTCTTATTGTAGATTTGCTGGTTTTATTAAATATTCCGTAGTCTTCATCATTGTATACCTCAGGGTCAGGAACAGAATTATGAAGGTACTGAAGAACATCGGAATAAATGGTTCGTCTCTCCTTTATGCGATCTAATAATGCCTCTTTTAATTCGATACTTAAAGTTGTGTTTTGACTCGTCAGCTCATCAAGCATAAATTTTAAAGTAATATCTGCTATATAAAGATTAGCATTTTCGCAACATAATTGCTCTACAGCAACTTTTATTGGTTGCAATGCTAAAATTGTACTAGAAAGTAAACCAACTTCAACTTCTGTGAAGTTTATATCTTATTTGATGTCTATTAAGCTCTTTCTAATGCATTTTTTTAACATTTCGAATCTCTCCAACATTGCTAACAAACTGTTCCATCTGGTTTTTCAGTCCAGTATTAAAAAATATTCCTTATTGAACTCTTCTCTTACATGTTTTTGTAGAATATTACCATCTTTAGTCGGTGACTTACGAATAATTTTTACTACTTTCCGAATTTTCGTGCTTAAACTATTTAATTGCTCATTTTGTATGAAGGTTGGCTGAGGCCGAGACCCACGATTGAAGTTTCCAGCATCGTGTTCAATTTCCAAAATGTCGTCATTTGCAATTTCATTTTCATCGTCAGTAGATTCATTGGCTTTGTCTAACTCGCCATCGTCATCATCGATACTTTCGTCACGTAGTTCGTCCGCTTGTTGTAGATCACTTTTATTGTATAATATTTCAATAACGGCTAATTGTATACCATGTACAATACATAATTGGTGGTGTGGTTGTATCAATTTTCCAACTTTCTTCATTACTGAAACACCGTCTGTATTTATAGATACGATATTTTGAAAACCAAGTTCAAATTAACTGAGTTTTTTATTCAGAATTTCTACGCATCTTTCTGCTGGCATAGATCCATGGACACGAGCTAATCCTGGATTCCAAAACTCATCCTTTGTATGGACATTTATGTTCATGAAGCGTCGGTTTTTTACCGATGTCCATTCGTCGAAAGTTAAACTAAACACCTCCCCTCGAAGTTTATGCTGTTTGATTTCGTTTATTACTACTTGCAACATTTTATCAGAGTATTCTATAACAATTTTTTTAATGGTATTGGGCGATTTTGGGATATCTCTATAACCTTTAACTGTTAATAATTTTCTTAAATCTTATGAAGAGCAAAATTTATTAAAAGGCAAACCGTCCAGTGCAGTCAATCGTGCAATTACTGCTGGAAATGAATCATCTACAGTTGGTTTAAAATACGACGTAACTGTAGTCATTTTTTGTACAGGCTGTTTGTCAGATCAAGGTGCAGGTTTTCCTCTTTTTAGCAACTTTAATGCATGCTGGCTTTTTAAGTGACTGTGCAAACCACTAATACTTCCTCCAACAGCTTTAATTGGTTTAAAACATATTTTGCACACCCTCCTTCCTTAGTCTTGTTATAATGCTGCCAAACAGAATTTGTATCCAATTCCATTGCTATTGAATTGACAAAAAAAACTTGTTTACTTCCCCCTATCTAAAATTAAATAAATAAGTCCTTACCTGCAGCTTCACTCACTGTTCGACACTATACATTATAACAATATATAGGTTAGGTACAGGTATTATAGTACTATTATTATGCAGTAATATCGAATTACCGAATACAGCTATACTTTCTGTATTTTGCAATCGCTAAATTCAATATTATTAACAACACAACAACTCTTTAAAATGTTAACTTGAAATAAAAGTATATCGTTAAGTGCGAATTTACGTGTTACAATGCCTGACACGCCGCGACCTGCGTTCAACACAACTGAGACACATTATACAAGGCATCTATGTATCATTACGTTACGTAACTAACCTGTCTAAGGTATATAAGTATTTGACGTACATACCTAATGTACGTAAAGTATCTAACGCATTTAGGGTCTAACGTATCTGATATTTCGATGAAAAATTATTGCCGAACCAAATTTTTAATGAGTCAACACGTTAAGGACGGATGAGATACATAGCCATCAAGGGGAACCTACCGCTAGGACGGGTGATGGCTATATACCTCATGGGGCATTCCGATTCTCCTGCTCGCTTTTGCGTCGTGGTGGGGGTAAATCCCGCCCAAAGCAAGTCCTTTCCATCATTTTCTATTCTCTATTTCGTCTTCAACCAGACAGTACCCTTCGTTCTTGAAAAATCAACTGCCCCATTCACCTGTTGTCCGTTTTTTTGCACAGCTGTTTTGTTTTACAAGTAAGTATTTTTATTATACATCTACATTACTTTGCATCTTCAATTTATTGTATTGTGTGATTTGTTTCTTATAAGTTTATTACACTTTCAGTTGATTTCGATATTTTCCATATTTTTGGTTATAGGAATATTATATGTTAGGATTGACCTCGTAGATTTGATAAAATGTTTATAAAACAGGGCTGCAAAGAGTACAGTGGCGAGTTGTGCGGGATTGCCTAGGTCACTTGCGCCACGGCCTGATGGGGGAGCGTCAGATTTTTTTAAATAGTTTTCCCCAATCCTCCATACAAAAAATGTCCGAGAAACGTAAAAAAATCCCGTCTTTGGGGGGTGGTTTTGACAATAGGGCACTGCACTGAACGTGCTAAGGTAAGGAACTAAATTAGTATAAAAACAACTTAATTGAAGCAATTTTAGGTTTAAATGTTGACAAAGAGTTAACCGGTTAAGGGTTTAGGATAAAAATCCAAGCTACCATCCTAACTAACGAGGGTATTAACAAACAATTGGAATTGAAAGGAACATCCAATTTTCTGTACGCCTCGGCTTATTTCATTGAAAAACTCCATCATTTGCAATTTCATTATTGCTGCAGCTTGCTAATTCACGCTGACCTTTGAATGCTACAACGTTTTAACGTCGGTTCGTTCCAACGGTGGATCGTGGACAATAATAACTGATAACATATTGTTACGGCGATGGTTAATTGCGTTCCATACATTCCTGCGTCACAATTAATGGATTCCCCATACGGTCGAAGAATATGATAAATCGCCGTCCATTTTTTACATCGCCGTAGAAGTAATTGATGGAGCCGTAATTTTTAAATTCAACAGAAATAGATTGATTCACACAACGTAAATACACAGAGTTTTAAAAACAAAAGTTTCGATCATGATTGTCGAAATAAACAATCTAAGATTTATATCCTATTTAATACAGTTTTAACTATTCCAAAAAGATATAACGATACCTCGTTTACGTACCATAAAAAAAGAGATGTAATGAGATGCTTTCGGCATGTTCTCTTGAAATTCAAGCAATAATTTGGAGTTAATTATACTCTTGGTCAATAGAACGCGCCACCGCTTTGATCAAGAACATAATTAATTCTAACATTAATTAACTATTGACAAAATATTCGAGAAGAACGAATGAAAAGTGTTCCATTGCCCTCTGTCTTTGATGATAAAGGGTTTCTCAATAAGGACGCTCAATTTTTAAACGTCAAGCCTCGGCTACACAGTGTCCGTCTACCGTCGCGGGAAGCGTTCTCTGCCCGCATCAGTCAGGCAATCTAGTTGCATGATGCAATATTGTATCATCTATGTCACACAGAATGCGGTCTGTCGCAGCGGGCCAATCTAGACCGTAGCGTGCAGCGATACAGTACATAATTACAAAATGTAGTGCAGTTGAGCGGTCAGTTCCAGTCAGATTTGTCTCGCGTTATTATATTGCAAATAATTAATTAAAAATAATTATTATAATAATAATTATTATAACAGGGATGCTCATATTTATTATTATAACAGGGATACATAATAATTATTATAACAGGGATCCTTAAAGTTGCTATAACATTTGACACACACTTGGAATACTTTTCTTAAAAGTAAGAGCAACAAAATTTAATTTCCTGTTGCATGCTTCATTTTCTGGCAAAGCAATCGGCAAACTGTTCACGAACTTAAATTGCGGCAATAGTTGACCTTCGATTGATTAACCCAGTTGACATTAATGCACGTACAGACCTAGAGTCTTCTCCAGCTTTAGCAGATGTTTATTCCTTATTATTCTTATTTGATATAATGTAATCGTGCAAACAGCAAACTGCTTTTACAATATATTCTGCGCTTTCAACATCAGTTTCTATAGCGCTCAAGAACACACGCCATTTCATAGACAATATGCCAAGCGCATTTTCAACTACATAACATGCTCGGCTGAGCTGTGCATTGAATTGTTTCTTTTTTACATTATTGATTATTCTTGCTTTGGGTATGGTCTCATTAAAAAAGATTGAAGTGAAAAGGTATCACCTACCAGACCATGAGGAAAAGGGGTGTTTGTACCCGGAAGTGGCTTCGAAGGTGGAATAACTTTTTCATCAATGTACTCTTGGTAAAAAGTAGAATTTAAAAAAATTGCGCTGTCGCTATGACGTCCATAACTCCCTATATAAAAAAACTTGTAGTATGGATCAACTATATCGACATATGAAAATATTTAAAACACCGATCTTCATATGATTTCAGTATCAATACATAAGCGATGGTATTCCCCAAATTGTTCTCTCCTCGTATTGATATCATGCACCCAAAATCGTCTTTTCTTTCTGTTATTTCGTAATGCTAATAGAAGAAGGAGTTGCTCCTCGTCAAAACGACTCATTTTGTCCCAAAATCTATTAAGAAGAAAAAGCAACAAGGCTGTGTGAAAGCGTTCGCCCGAAAGAAAACACAATACTGGATCGCCCACAAAGATATCGCACTGTATGTGATGCGGTGGTAGATCGTATTCTGTGTGGCCGAGCCTTAAATAAAACAAGGTGTATGTGAGCTATCCACTCAATTTTTTTTAAGAATAGTCTATTTGAAAGGGAAAGTATACAATTCGTCTGCTACTTATCATTTTCGAATAATTTTACAATTATGTACAATTCATCTGCTACTTATCTCGACCACAGTGTATATGTGACAAAAAAAAAATACATTAAGTCAAAATTTCTCTTATATTTAGCAAAATGCTTCCTATAAGAAATTAATTTCCTCTTTTAAGGAATGAAGGCTGTCTTTATTATTACAGTGTATGACTAAAAAGCGTGCATGGCCTTCAAATGACCTTTGCAATCGTTATCCGTAAATAATTAATAAGCTATCATATATAACATTTTCAATGACATTTTCAAATGTATTTTTAGTTTCTTTTACCTTAATCGTGTAGTTTTTTTATCTTTAATTATACCTGGTAAACCTTTCGAGAAAACATCCTTAAATAACTGAGCTATGATCTTTCTTAAAAACTAATTCCTAAAACAGGTCAATTCGGGTTTCAGAGAAAGGACACATTTGCTATAAATATGGTAAATTAGATGCTCAACATCACTTAGGGTCAAGATTGACTAATTTCGGAGCTGTAAACAATGGAAAACGACTTTTTCTATATCTTTTAAAGCCACCCTCTTGGAAAACAAAGCGACTATAAAATTCTTCAAAAGACATATGATCCCTGCTATCATTTGTTGTACAATTTTATGATTTTTAAGAAATAGGGTAAAATCATCTATAGGTCAATTCAAATTCATTTATTTTAATGACGAGTAAGTTTTCGTTATGAAAGTATTAGAATCTATCAGGATTACCATTAAAATTACCATTGAACTTGAATTTCATAGAGTAAACCATCCATTTAAGATCTCCAATAAGTAGTTGGAGAGGGCGAGGGATGTCTTGCAACAGCATGCAAAAAGTAATGGAAACTGATTGATGTTTCTAGAAATTATATTAAGATATCCAGGGTTGGATATTAAAATATATGAAAAACTTTAAAATTAATCAATCTATACCCTCACACCACCCCAAGTAGGGCGGTAAAACAACGCGGATTTGTGGATTTGCCATACTTATGCGAAACAAATTATTATTGTCCTTAAGATTTTTTCCGAAATAATCACACTACGGTTTTTTCCAAGAAATTACTATACCCATTACTATGACTTAAATCCAAAGAATAAATAATCAATATAATGCAAAGTTTTACTATCAGAGGGTTACATTCAAACTACAGAAATAAGGAGTTTATACTCCAACCCATCTGCAAATGCCTTATATAATAAGGACTAAACAATTTATTTAGTCCTTATTATATAAGGCATTTGCAGATGGGTTGGAGTATAAACTCCTTATTTCTGTAGTTTGAATGTTACCCTGACAGTAAAACTTTGCATTATATTGATGATCTCAAGTTTTTACTTCGATTTAGATTGTTCGAAACTACCAAGAGATGGCGTTTGGTACGTTCTACTGCGGTGGAACGTAGCAACGTCTACTAGATGTGAGCTTTATCTGTCGAAGGTATACTCGTTTACACTGCACTGACGAGACCCAAGATAAAAAGGTCCTAAGATAGGTGACATTTTGCATCTTTCTTGGTGGTTTTAGAACAATCACTGCATTTTTAATGCTAACTCTGTTAGACAAAAATACGACAAATTTTGTCATGTAATTCAGTGCTCGGCGTTTGGCATATAGCCAGGAGAATAGCTGTTTTGACCTAATTTGTTTAGTCCTTATTATATAAGGCATTTTCAGATGGGTTGGAGTATAAACTCCTTATTTCTGTAGTTTTAATAAATAATCAATTATCATTAAATGATTAATCGCATTGACGTCATTGGGTAGCAACTCCTCAATACGAGTTTAAAAAATACACCTTGTTTTAAAAACGCACCTGGTATGTCTTGTGACCTTAATGCAACCTTGAAGAGATACATTTATTGAAAATTGGTACAACGATCTAAAAAAACTAATTAAATGTTTCTAGAAATCCTCTTTTTGTAGAAGTAAAAGTAAAAATATTATTTTTGAAACATCAAGTAAACATAATGAAAAATGTTTTATACAAATCAACCAACGACTTACCTTAAAGCCCTTATACCATTCCTTAATGGTGCCTTCGTCGTAACGCGTGTGCGATTTTAGAAAGTCCATATCTTCCTTGGACAACTTGTCCTTGCTGCCGAAGCACCCCATGATGGCCCGGGACGCCCCTCACCTGCAACCAAGGCAACGTTAATTGACATTTCAAACAGCCTGCCATTAAGTCGGAGCTTAAACGACTCTCGATGTCCACCGTAGACATTTGTCGCCAGTATTTGAGAACGTAAGAGTTACTTTAGAGAAAGGAATCACTACAGTACTATGGCCAAGCTTTCCTTTAAACGTGATTTTAAATTGTTCTCCATGCAGAGTATGTTTAATAAAAAGGCGTCCAGAATAACTGCAAAACTATTTATTAATTAAAACTGAAAAACTGATAATATTAAATACACTGCAATAGGTTAACAATATCCAGTTATACAGTCCAATATGATTACAAAGAATTATTTTTATTATTTTTAACTCCTACACGGAACATAGGACTTCGGTAAAAACACGCCATCTGGTTCTGTTTTGCGCCATGACTTTGGCCTCATTCCATGTCTTTCCTGTCCTTTTTAACTCGTCCGTCACTGTTTTTCTCCATGTCTGTACCAGTTTTCCTACTTTTCTAGATCCCTGTAGATTCCATTCTAGAGCCTGTCTCGCAACACTATGGTTGGGTCTGCGGAGTGTGTGCCCCACCCAACCCCATTTTCTGCTTTTAATTTCAGATGCAATTTCCTTCTGCCCTGTTTGATGCAGAAGGTCGTCATTTGTTATATGGTCTGGCCAGAATATATGAAGTATTCTTCGTAAGCACTTGTTGACAAAGACTTGCAGTTTATGTGATAGTACTTTTGTGAACAGAACTGACTTGACGTTTGATTGAAAAATTCGTAATTTTGTTTGTGTGGAGTATTGTCTGGAATTCCACACTGGGCCGAGTGAACTGAAGGCTTGCTGTGCTTTTCGTATTCTACTACGAATGTCAGTTTCTGCACCCCCACTTTTTGTAATGATACTTCCCAGGTAGATGAATTCTTCAACATCCTCTATATCTATGTGATTTATATGAAATGGGGCATTGTATGTGGTGTTAATTCTCATACATTTTGTTTTATTGATGTTGATTTTTAGGCCGATCTTGCTGGCTTCTATTGAAAGTATCTGCAACCGAGTTGCTGTTTCTTGAAAAATTTGGCCCATAAGGCACACATCATCTGCATATTCCAGATCGCCCAGGCTTGAGGTTAAGGTCCAGCGGATACCTTGTGCATTGCTATTGACTCTAGATAGAATGTGATCTAGCACAATATTAAATAGGAAGGGGGAGAGCACGCATCCTTGTCTGACCCCAGAGAGTGTTTCAAATTCTTCACTATTGGTTCCACCATGCGCTACCCTGCAGTTAGCTTCTGCGTACAGCGCTCTTATGAGGGATATCACTTTTTCAGGAACCCCTATTAGCTTTAATATTCTCCAAATGGCACCATGTGAAAGGCTATCAAAAGCACGTTCAAAATCGACATATATTAAGTATAGTGACGTCCGCCACTCTACAGATTGCTCTATTATCATTCTAATCGTATTTATGTGGTCTATGCAGGAGCAATTTGATCGAAAACCTGCTTGATTAGGTCGGAGCTCTGGTTCTATCACATTTGTGAGTCTCCTAAGTACTATTGTGGCTAAAATTTTATTTATTGTATTTAGCAGGGTTATACCTCTCCAGTTCTGGCATTAAGTGAGATCTCCTTTTTGGGTAGTTTTAGTATTATTCCTTCCTTTCAGCCAGCTGGAATGGTGTTTGTTTCCCACACTTGCCTGGTTATGGGCTCTAGTAACATTGCGCTTAATTAGAGATCTGCCTTCAAAAGTTCTGCCGGTATATTGTCCGCCCCTGGGGACTGGGATTATGAAGAATACTTATATATTTATTATATACCACGAGATTAGAACAATTTAGATACATACCTGGCAAGAACAAATCTTAAATGGGCTACTTATGAGATGTAGAAAAGAAGAGAAATAGAAAAACCCATGTTCTAGAGAGAAACAGCTTTCATCTATATACGTTGTTGCCACTAACATGATTCATTTTAATATCCTAGAATTTTTTTCAAATACCCTATGTGAAGAGAACACATTGTATCTCTACTATAACTATGCTACCTGTAAATACTATAACTAGAATAAGTAGGTACTGCAAGTACCTACAGGAAGGAAACTAGCACTCTCTTACATATTCAGTTTATCAACATAAAATGGTTAAGAATAAGTCAGGTTTAATTTGGTAGTTCTCTGAGAAAGGCGAGGCCCTACAACACTCAGAATACCGCCCATTGTATCTCCTCGTAAAGCAGTCAGCGCTGGAGTACGGATTTGACCATCTTCAAACAGCTCAATATTCCCTTCAGACCGATCTTTCTCTACTCGTTGGAGTTCAAGAAAAATAGAGCAGACGCGAGATGCCTCCACCATGCCAGAGCCGGGCACTGGCATAACACATATTCAGAGATCCCCCCTCTCCTCCACACCATCTTCATTCCTTGTTAGCACTCGAGCCAATCTTGTTAAAGACTTATCCCACGGCGTGTGACTTGACGATTCTGGTCTGTTTGTCATACCTCACGACGTGGGAGTGTAAAAACGCGTTACTGCTCGAGGTGGCTTGACCTTTCCCGTGTATTGTCGGTAAATACTAGGACATCAAAGGCTAGGACATCAAGCCCTACTCGACGGATGGCAAGCCTCAGGACGGCTCGAGCGCCTGTTCCCGCAATCTGTTATGGTTTGTTGCAGTTGCGTAGATTTATTCTGAAAGTTGTCTGAACGTTTTCAGTGGGTGATTTGGGATAATTTTGGAGTGATCAAACAAAGTTATTATGGAGTTTTTGGACTTGTACGAGGGAGAACCTTCTATGTAGAACCCGCAAAATGCTGACCACAAAGATATATGATGCTTGGAAGCTAATCCAAGGTAGTATCAGTGTTGACAAAAAAACGAAAGAAAATTTGATGGCGACTTACAGGATATTGCCGTTCATTATTATAAAAATTTAATAACGCAACGGGTAATTAGTGGCCGCTCGAGATTCGCCACAAACCTTTCCGCGCCATAGGAACGGCTTGCGGTCAGAAATTGATAGATCACGACAGATTAAGACAGACCACAAGTCTCTGAGTACGCTCAGGCTCAAGTCACAGGCTGTGGGAACAAGGCTTAAGGTGGTAGTTAAGATGATGATAAGGTAGTTAAGTTAGAAGTGTCAAGAATAGGTAATGGTTTTCTGTCTAGAGTAACGATAGGTTCGAAAAGAAAACAAGACCATTAGGGATATACCTGGAAGTAATGGTATCCTTTTCACGTAGTAGATAAATTAATTAAAAAAAGTAGATTTAGGAGAGCTCTCCTCAATTCCACGACCTTCCGGGAAGATTCTAAAAATCGTAAAATAGTGTCAATTCCATGTGAACCACAATTTATCAGAGGCATCAAAAGAGTTTTAAAAAATTTGGAAATGCCATTATTACTGTTCTATGTAAAACAAATTGCAACAACTTTTGAGAAATCCCAAAGATAAAATTGACATTAACGAAAGATCCTGAATAAGTTACCAATATTAATATATGTAAATATTTAATATGTGATTAGGTCTTGAAAAAACTGTATATTTTTGCGGTTGCAACACGGACAGTAGTATAGCAAAGCCGGTACCAGGCCACCCTCGGATTTGTCCGCGGACATTTGATGTGGATAACATGTGGTCATTGTTGATCTGAAGAACTCTTGGCGCAGATATAAAACAGGTGTGTACCGGTTTAAAACAGGTATTGTAACCTGTTTAATGACGTCATGTTTTTTTTCCTAATACCACCATATCTGTTTTAAACCGGTACAGACCTGTTTTATACCTGTACACACCTGTTTTATACCTGCGCCAAGAGTTCTTCAGATCAACAATGACTACATGTCATCCGCATCAAATGTCCGCGGACAAATCCGAGGGTGGCCTGGTACCGGCTTTGCTATACTACTACGAGCGCCTATGCAGTGACCTTGTAACTAATTTACCCAATTGTGTACTTGGTAAAAGCTCATTATCTGCCAAGTTCTCAAACTGTTCGGAGCTTTAGTTCCACGATAAGACACGCTATATATTCCTCATAATTCAATTATTGAAATTCCAAATTAAATTCCGACAATATTACCTTATTTACATTAATGTATCGTTAATACAGACATTTTTTACGTGCACACAATTCACAAATTACTTTTTCTGTACGATAAGAATCCCCTATTAAACTTTACGGGCCAGGACGATAAATTATTCAGCAGGTTCATTTCACATTTACTTGCCTCAATAGTCCGTTCAACGAAAACGAGAAATTTTACCCTTCAGTGGTCGGAGATACAGAATGGAATACGTCATGCGAATCGATGGAGTTTATAAATAATTCATGAAATTAAACTGATTTTAGACATGACATCTTGATAAATTGCTATAAAGTCACTGTATGAGGGTCTGTCAAGTCAGGTTTTTTTTCTCGTAGCGCTGTTGAGGAAGTTATTAAAAAGAGTAAAAGGAAAGGATAATATTCAAGTAGAAATCTAATTCCATGAAAATGATGTTGAAAAAAATTCTCATTTTTTCATAAACACCATGAAGTCTTGTGTAATGTAATTACTGGTATTGTCTGGCCATAATACAATTGTCCAAATTTCGCCTGAAATACTGCGATTGATAAATCAAAAAAAAAAAATGGATGAATTTCATCCCCGTCGCATAGTGGTAGACGTTATAGAAATAAGGAAAAATATAAGTTGTTTAAACTTATACATTCTGAAATATGGTGTAAAACTTTACACCATTTTAAAACCAAATAAGGTGCATATTCGCTGTGTGCAGAGTATGGGGTGGGGGTAAGGAAGTCGGTGGCAGCGCCTGCAGTGGACACAATTTGCATTAAAGTAGGCTGTCGGTAGTAAGCTGTCAGGTCATAGGTGTGTTTACAAAAGTCAATTCGTAAACAAATCTAAAAATTTGCCGTTATAGTTGCTGTGTTGTAAATTGCAATAATACCGGAAGGAATAGTAAATCCAAATTTTATCGATCTCCTACGGCAGCTTGGAAATTAGAACAGTTCAAGAAATGGCTAGAAATGGACAAAAATAGATTTACTAACAAGTTGCTTATTGGTATTACTCCTGGTGACTTTATTTCATTTAAGTCTAAAATGGCAGGTGGAAGGAAAAATAATTCACAAGTGACTGTAGGATCTGGATTAACAAATTATTTGGAAGATGACGATATTATTTTAACGAAAAACGGGTTTTCAGAACTAAGACGAGTTCTGGACGAAGTTGGAAGCAAATAAGGATAGTTCCACCTTTCTACATGCCACCTCTTCTACAGGACAAAAGTTAATTTTCCGGAGAGGAAACTCAAAAAACTTGAAATATTGTCCGTGTCAGAATTCATGTCGAGAGAATGATGCAAATACTAAGAACGTATCAGATTTTAAATAAAATTCCGACTTATCTATTTAACCACGTTGATGCCATTGTACAGGGTGAGCGAATCTCGATGTCTCAGCTTTATTATAAGAAAAGGAAAACCGATAAAAAAAATTTGAAAAGAAATTCTTAAATGGGTTTGAGTAAAATCCATTTTAAGCCGAATTTGTATATTTTTCCACATTTTGAAACTGAAGTAATGACGTCATCGGTTTTTTTTCCAAGTAACATACCTAT
The DNA here is from genome assembly GCA_037954035.1 of Rosalia funebris. Taxonomy (NCBI): domain Eukaryota; kingdom Metazoa; phylum Arthropoda; class Insecta; order Coleoptera; family Cerambycidae; genus Rosalia; species Rosalia funebris. The sequence goes on from JAZFAV010000015.1 coordinate 44,088,226, forward strand.
ATCTTGGCATGTTTAAAAAGAGCTAATTTTTGTGAACAAATTTTGCAAAGACAAAAATTTGCTATCTTTTTCCATTAAAAAAATTATAAGCAAAGATAATACTTTTTTTATACTCGTAATTATAAAAAAAATATTATCAGAAATTCCCAATCGTCACAATTTAAACAAATAGCCTTTGGAAACAAATAACAAAGTCGCATCTATCAATAATTAATCTAATTATTGACAAATATTGTTTTGTTGTCACTTGACTTTGAAAAATGTTCACGCAGCACAACGAAAAAGTCGATCTTATTAGTTTATGGGGAATCTCACAAGAACTCTAGAAGATCAGTTCAGTTATACGCCCAGAGACACTCCAAACGTGTCATTACAAGCTTAAAAATATTTGCAAGATTGGAACGCAATTTACGTAAAAGGGTCAATTCTGGCAATACTGTTGCCTCTGTTTTGCAGTATATTGAAGACCATCCAAGGAACTCGATTCGGCAAGCCTGTTGTGCGTTGAATTTAAAATTTAGTTCGGTACGAAAAATGTTTAAAGAAAATAGTTATCACGATTATAAAATTCATTACTTAGAACACGTGTCAGATCAACAACAACAATGAAGAATTAATTATGTTGCCCAAGTGATGGTAAACTTAGAGATCAATGACAATCGGTTTTTTCAGCATGTGTTGTGGACGGACGAAAGCCGTTTTGTTAGTAACAGTAAGCCCAATAAAAAAAGTGAAAATTTTTAAGCTACTGAAAATCCACATTTTATTAATTCGATTGAAAACCAAAGACACTTCGGAATTAACGTTTGGTGTGGTATTATTAATGCGCATTTGATTAGTCCATATTATTGCGAAGGAATTTCAAATAGTGAGCGATATTTGCAATTTATTCAAGAGTAACTTCCTGTGCTTCTCGAAAATGTGCCATTACATCTGCGAACAAACATGCGTTTCCAACATGACGGAGCTCCACTGCATAAAGCAAGAATTGTCCAACAATATTTAAATGAAACTTACGGAGAAAATTGGATGGGTATAAATGGACCGATACAGTAGGCGTCTATCACCGGATTTGATCCCACTAGACTTCTTCTTGTGGGGAATTTCTTGTGAAAAATAAAGTTTACCATCTATTAACTTGGAACATTTAAAAGAAAAAATCAGAAATGCTTGCGATGAACTATCTAGAGAAATATTTCGTAAGGCTTTAGTAAGAGAAGTAAGGCGGAGATTGGATAAGTGTTTACAAGTAGGAGGGGGTCACACTGAAAATTTGTTATAGTGATTGCTTACATACTTTGTTTCTTTCTGTGGTAATAGTTGTAACATATTATGTGTTTTGTAATGTTAAATTAATAAATAATACTAATTAATAATGTTTAATTATTGACAGATGCGAGTTTGCTATTTGTTTCCAAAAGCTACTTGTTTCAATCATGACGATTGCGAACTTTTGATAATGCTTTATTTTACAAATTTGCTTATAATGTTTTAACGGAAAAAGATAGCAAATTCTTTTGTTTATAAAATTTGTTGAGAAAAATTACCTCTTTTTAAATATTCCAAAATATGTTTCATACCTATATTTCAGTTCAGGTTCCAAATCCAGTTTCAACTGGATTTCAACTTCACCTTCAGTTTCCAAATATGGAAAAATATGTAAATGTTGCTTAAAATGGACCTTACTCAATCCTATTTAAGAACCTCTTTTCATATACTTTCTATCGTTTGTCATTTTCTTATAATAGAGCTGAGACATCGAGTTTCGCTCACCCTGTATATATTTTTTGTGTATTTATAAATTTGCAATCTCCAATTATTAAAGAAATAATAAAAAAATAAACATTTATTATGAATAGTCAACATTAACTCTTATAATTCTTTATAAACATTTCTTCTTTTTTATTTATATTTATTCTTATTTACGTGGTACTAAAATCTATATTAAATTGCCTGCATCTTTTCCAGTGAAACTTCGTTTTTCATATCTCACAATATTGCTACCAGCAACAGTATTTTCTAAATACAACGCTTGTAAGCAAAGTTAAAAGTAACAGGTTTCACTACATAATATTGCGTGTTTTAGGAAACCTTCACCCCTTTATTGAAAGAAAACGCTTGCTAAAGCTTTGTCCACAAAAATTGATGCAGTGCAGTTAAATTTAATGTGATTTCACGTGCAATTTTAATATTACCAACAAGAAGACTGGAGAACAGGAGAAATAACTCGAGTGGTGGGGGTAGGACGAAAAACGTCCGCACGGTGATCACGTGTGTGCTTCATCATGGCGGTCCTTGCGTAGAACCGAGTGAGGTTATGTTTATTTTTGTTTACTGTGTTTTGAAAGTTTTGAGCGTTTCCAGTTTTTCCGTGTTTAATCTTATGCAGCACAAGGAAAGAATATTTTATAATAGCAGACATAGAAAACTCAAAATACCAGTTTTCCTTCACTTAACGATAATGAATTTGAACTTCCCACAGAACGTTCCCGTAATAAGATTTTGGTTATCATAGTTTTTTAGTAAGAGGTAACATCCTATATTATTTATTTTATATTATTATTATGGCCTTTTAGTTAAATTGAAAAAGTTTAACTACAGTTAGTTAGTTAAAGTTAGTTAGGTAGTTTAGTTTAGTTCTTTAGTTCAAAATTTAGTTTAGTTCTTTTCATTGCAATGTTATTTCTTCGCTTACGTTAGAATGCAACTTATAATTTCAATTTTCTTGAATAAATAGTTTTGTGACATTTCTTGTTTTATTCCTATACCCTTCAATTTATGACTAATTACTAACGTTAATTCTGAAAAACTAATTGATTTTACATCACACACTGTATTGCCTTCATAGTGCACTGATTTGAATAAATTGTACTCTTATTGAATGCTTTGTTTTTACTGAAGCAACATACAAAAAGGTTGGTAAATATGTAATGTCATTACCACAAAATCGCAAATTTTAAATTAATCGAATGTATACAATTGATTAGTAATTGTTTAAAAACAACTTCACATTTCATACAATAATAGCTCACAAGCTAATTTCACAGGAAAACTATCGGTTACTTCTTGGATATTTGAAATATCTTGTACAGACTTCGGCACATCCCATTCCATCCATTTCAAATATTCACTGTGTAAATACACATTCACATTCAACTTCTTATCAATGCATATGTTTAAATTGGTGTCCAAACCAGACTCAGCACACCATTTTTCGCTTGGCAATTCAATGGAGTGTCTGTTGCTTTGTGAACTTTCAAACAAAATATTTCCTTCCGAGATCGAACACTTCATTTCCCCATGCAAAAGTGATCGCAGTTCGACATTTTCAATTCCACTTGTGGCCATGGTTAAAATATGTAATCTTCCTGTGGATGATTAAAACTCGTTAGACTAAAAGCTCATTATGTTATTTCATTTCCACAAAGCTAAATTATCATCGATATCCTACTCGTGACAGACATAAAAGAAAATTATAATTGACAGAAGAAAAAATGCAATAACATTTCTTACTCTAAAAGAAAAGCATTCAGAACTATTATTTTTTGTACATACTATGTATTTAGGACTGAAAATACTGTATCCCAATTTTCATAGCGCGTTTTCATCAAACAATGATTCGGAAACAATAATTGTAAAGAAATGCACGCTAACATTGTTTACTGTTTACATAATGAGCACACTAGAACCCTAACCCTACATTTAAATAGCGAAGACCCGCGATAGGCGAGGATAAACGGCATGCGCACATGCGCAGATCCCGCGCGATTCTACGCGAGGCTGCCACATTGGCGCCGTTTTTCGTCCTACCCCCACCACTGATTTTTCGAGGAGCTATGTCTCCTTACTATCTAGTCTTCTTGATTACCAATTTAATCAGAGTTTCTGACAGACACATGACAGCCTACAAAGTTGTTAACGCTACGCGGTGCTGATGTCGCGCATATAGCCAATAGAGACATACATTTACAATTTGGCGTAAAATAAACAACGCAAGACCGTGGTAGAATTTTATCGTTCGCTGGTGTGAATTTTCATATTACTATTGAAGTAAAATCAACACGACGTCTGTTATAGACTTCACCACATTTTGGTGTAAGCGTTATTTCAATTTTACACCTATTACTGTCCATATTGTACAATGAACGAAAATAAAACAGCTTTTAAATAGAATATTTTATATTTTTATTTTTAATACATAAAGTTAATTTCTTTATAGCACAAGTGAAATATTGATGTATATTATATGTATATGCTAGAATAAGTCTAGAAAATATTTATATATTCGTGTGAACAACGCAACAAAATTCCTATCATATTTGAAATGATACTTGTATTATCGAGCTCTCCAATTAAATATTATGATCCTATCTTAATGTGAAAGTTTTTCCGTCTTAGTAAGTAATAAATGCACCTCGTTAATATCCTTATAATAATATATCCTATTCTTACAATGAGGGGATTTAGCCTTACTGAAACTGAAAGTTATAATTTAAACACTTTTAATATATACATAATCAAGAATGTACCCAAATATTAAATTCATTATTTAATAATTTAGACTGGCTAAGAAAGGCACCACCCTATGTGGTCCTATCAAAAAAACTAGTTGAAATTCCTTACCAAGAAGGGTTAAACTTGCTGAGATCCCACTATGAGAATCAGCAAAGTAAGGAATGGCTGGAGACTCTCGGCTGTCGCACTTCCAAAGCTCTAATGGGGCTGGAAATAGGAAGATGGGCAGATGAGTTGAAAACATTCAACAAGGCCAAGACCAGGATTGCTGTAGAACTGATAACGGGACACGGCAACCTGCGACAGCAGAGACACAGGATGGGCAAAGAGGAATCCCCCCTTTGTACGAGGTGTGACTTAGGGGAGGAGGAGACATCGAAGCACTTCCTATGCGTGTGTCCTGTCAGATCACCTTATAGGGTGACGTGGCTGGGTAAGCCGGAATTATTACCAGATGAAATCAGGGATCATCAGCTGCAGCATGTCATCGGCTACAGCTTAGCGGCGGGATATCCTGCCGCACCCTGAGGAAGATAGTGGGATAGAGTACAAAAGCTAAGGCTAAATGCTTGTATCCATAAAGGCCCGCTAGATTAATAATAATAATAATGATATTTAATAATTGGGCACATTATTGATAATATTAATATGTTATTATTCGTAAATAATATAAAATGTCACTTAAATAAGTATCTATCCAACAAAATTTTTAAGCGAATTTGTCAAAATTTAACGTATTTTTCAGGCATCTAATATCTGTTAGTTTTAATAAACTTGACCATGACAATGACTATGTTTGCTTCTTGTGATAGATAAACCATTTGGGTATAAGTTGACTATTCAAAAATTATAAAGCTTCAGATTTTAACAATTATTCTAGAAGAAAATGATGACTACATGGATGCGTACTCTAGAATAGTTATGCATCCCATGAAGGGATTATAATCTATATTACTTTTATACTTAAAATGTACAAAAGTTCACAATTATAGTGGTATAATATTTTACTAATTACAAGTGTAATTGGGGTTAAGTTTTGTACCAGAAATAATTAAAATTTTCGCCAGACCATGGTGAAATTCATTCATTCATTAAAAATTTTTCATGTTCACAGCTTTAAAAGTGGCATACTTGGAAGTTTTACCACGGCAGATTTTCAACGATGTAGAAGAAGTTTCTTGATTAAAGTATTATTAAAGTACCTTCATATAAGTGTGTTCTAAATAAATGGCCATTAGATAACTCGAACCAACCATTTACATCATAGACCGTCTAAAAGCGCGTTTTTTGAACTCAGTGAGGTTTCACTTCACTTGACTGAAGTTGATCTAAAAGTCCTGAATCCTCCTGCGCTATTATACTCGCAACTTGAATTAGATAAACTGTAGTCGGCGAGCCAAATCAGTAAGTAGGAATCTATGCATTAAATGGAGTTTAAAATTATGGTACTTATTTAATGTAATATCATGTACAAAGTGCTTTAACTCACTCCAATCTCTTCAGTTGCCAGTGGACTAGAAATTTTTTAATTTGTGTGAACGCTTGCCAGAACATTTCTTGCAGTTTCCTCAATGCTAATTCATCAAATATGTTCATCGTCACTATCAAAAAGTCATGTTGCGAAGGATGATTCGTTTAGGAAAGCATTCTTAGTAGAGTTGCTTCATGGCAATTCATCCTATCTTTTCCTTAGATTAACAACATATCAATGTACCCATTTGCACTAAATAACATTTTCTTCTTTCACAATAAGTCACAATAATCAGTCACCAAATAATTATATCAAAAATCAATCGTAAAACGATTGTAACTAGAATACAGAAATTCAATAATTTTACATCTGTACGCCACATTACTGCTATATGAAGAAAAGGGCTAGATATTAGGGCTAGATAGCAGGCGCTCAATTTGAAAAAAAATAGGGGTTTCCATTTTTGAGAATCGAAAAAAAGACGAATTTAAATTCGCAGTATCATTTCTTAGCATATCAGCAAGATCTTTTATATAAGTGGAAATAAATGTTGGTTTATAATCTTTAAATAACGAAGATATTAACTTAAAGAGACATAATTCGGGAACCCCCTGTATATAAAATGTAGGGTCTTGATCTCAAGGTAAAATGGCGACAACTTGAATAACCTGGTCACGAAATCAATTCCAGTGGCCTTGAACGAAATTTTAAAACATTCATTTCAAAAATCCCTTTTTCCACGGACATAAAAGTGACCTTGTACTCGCCTGCAAGCTTTTCTGCATTCTATCTTCGGCCGGGTTTAATTTCAGAACCGTCGGCCTTACGTGATGCAATTAAACTTGATTGATGTATTCGGAATCGCATTTAACGCAATTTACGATCTACCTGGAATCCGCTGACGCATATGGAGTAAAATTACTTCTATTGCCTCGTTTATAGGCTTGTTTACAAGAGCGTGCCAGTAAATATCCCATATGTGTAGCTAGTTAGGAAGGCAACATGGACAGAGCAGCAGCAGCAGCAAGAAGGTTAAACTTGGGAGGGTAATTAGTGTATTTAATTTATTGCCTTTCGTTCAAGTTTAATGATGTATGTAGTATGTTGTATTGAAAAACTTCTTGGATAACTGGCTTACTGACAAGTTGTGTCAATCAAAATATAACGATCAATAATAATAATAAATTACTTTCATTTAAAATGTATTGTAAATATAATTTGAAGTTGGTCAATATTTTCCCATATTTCTTGTAACCTTTGTCCAAGCTCTTGTTGGCTGTTTTGACGAAGAGAAACTTTCTTTACCTATCTTCCCATAATCTCCCGGGTGTGTTCTATGAGATTCAGGTCATGGCTTCTGGCTGGCTATCGCATTGTGAAAATACTAACGTCTTCTGTACACGCGCATGTATCTATCACTGCTACGTAAATAAAATCTAGGCTTTCATCACTGTACATAACGTTAGCCCAATCAGCTTCTCACCAGTATATTCTTCATGTATTAATTTGGCTTTGTGATACTCTGCAGATAATCGTGAGCCTGTTGAAAGTCTCCGAGGAGTTAAATTAAAACCACGTAATAGATTATTGATAGTAACGCAACTTACATGACAATTATGTCTTCAAGCATATTTTGTAATATTGAAGCCGTAACGAGGCATTCTCTTAACCTTGCAACACCAAAAAACGATTCTTAAAAGCATTTGTAGCTGGTCTTGTTTCTTGCACTGGTATTCTTATACTCGTGTATACTAAGTTTTGTAATAACGCCACAATACTCGAGATGAGTAAGCAAGTCACAATAATACTGCGCCGCCCCCTTGTTCATATCAAAGACATCTCCGAAGCATGTCTTTAGAGGCTTCGGATCAAAAAAAAGTTACCACGTTGTTCGCAAGGGTCGCTTTACTGTATTGCTTATGTCAAAATGCCGAAATTCGAACGAAAAGCATTTCGTGCATCGACCTAAAAATTTCGTGACACACACACGAAAATAACCGTTTAGTAAATATATATGTAGATACTGTCGATTGTTACTAAGCGTTTTTATCTAAACAAGATCGGTGAATGAATATGATGTACTGATGGTACAATCCATCAATACCATAAGAACGAAATTTTCGTCTACCTGTGCTCTAATATTCTTTTGTTTTATTCACCTGAACACAGTCTTTAACTCTATGGGATGTTCTCCATAGAGTGTTCTCTTAAACAGACTGCTGTGTGTACTAATGTAAAGATTGGTCGTGAGCGAGACCCGAAGGTTTCCATTCAACATATAAGTTTTTGTAAAATTAGTGGCTTGTTATTAGCCTTATTTGCTTTTGACCTTTCTTCGAATTTAAGACCGTTAAGACCATCACTGAAGACAATCAGGAGATCGATCAACCGCAGACTGCGTTCTGGATTGAATTATTCTGTTACAGTGCAAGGAATTGTATTTTTTCAAATGTAGTCCGTCATTTTGCTTAAAGGCTACCGTAACTGATGTCGCAGCCTCTGTCGTCAGTCTCAAATAAATGCTATCGCACCTGCCGTCATATTCAATGGTTATACGAGAAGAGGATGAATGCTTGAAACAGAACTCTTTGGATTACAACTTGTGGTGATAAAAATATACTAGCAAAGCAATTCAGCATTAAATTTAATATTGGCATACCATTAAACTATTAAACTGTTTAGGCAGTGCCTCCTTGTGAAAGTTAAGTGTCAGCTTTCTTTTGATAAAAATCAAGCAGAAGACGTTTACATTTAGACATTCTCTTTTGCGTACTTCTGACAAGTAATTTTAATAACATGACAAGTACGTGCTCCTCCACACTATTATGGTACAAAAGTTTTTCTTAATGAAAAATATCCCCTTAAGTGAATTGGACAATTCCGGGGTATAATAGAGTGGCCTAAAATCTAAGGTATACGCTACAGAACCCGTTAATATAAAGGTTTTGAAACAGGGAATTACTGCAAAATGTACGATAATTTTCGTAGTAACACTTGAACGGTTGAGAGAAAATTTTATAACATGACGTTGCATTCAGACGCTCCCTATATATGAGGTATCCAAATAGATGTCTCATATATAGATCTTTAGTAGATAAGTCCACGGACAAACGTTGTCGTAATTCGAATCGAGTATTCGACGAATACTTAGAACTTACCAACTCAATTCCCTTCGTATTCTACAAATAAAACACGCCGAACGTATATATAACTATGTAGACGGACTCAAGAGCAGGGCGAACTTTTCACCGTCCGGGAGCTTTGGATTAAAACTTTGTTCAATTTAACATATCCGGAGAAATGAATCGACGAAACGAGTTAAAGTTTGATACGGAAATTTATCCGAACGGCGGCCTTGTTTGAAATCGTTTCTTTAAGTTGCAATCTTGGAATCATCCATGGAAACCCAATTCCCGAGATAGGTATACAATAAGTCAGTATAAAATGTTCATAAGTTTACTTCAATAATTACTGAAAAATAGTTCAAATCGATCAAGCATGGGTGGGATATTACGATTATCAGACTAAGATATTATGACGTGCTCAGTTCTAACAACTTTCATCGGCATATGTTAGATATCAACAATTAATGGAAGAGGATATAGAAGAGGATTAAAGAATATCAACAAATTTTTAGCCATACTTTCTTAATTAAATCAAAGTGATAAACATAATAGAAAGGTCTATGTATATTAATATTTAGTATATTAATATTTATTATGAAATAGGTATGTGCGGAACAGGTTTTATACTAGAATTTAATTTTGCTAAAAAAAAGGGGGGGGGGTGTAACTTAAAGAAACTAATGACGTTACAGCTTAAACAAAATCTTAAACAATAAAACTTTTACATCAGTCAATTATATTTTAAAAAATTAAGTTGAGAATTTTCCAAAAACTAAATATTTTATAATAAAAGGAATATTGTGCGAAATTTTATATCACGCTGCAAAATATCCTTAATTCGTCCCTATAAATCAATGGGAGTGTATTTGAACAGCTACAGTATATGTTGTTTATGTAAATAAAGCTAATAAGAAGCACATTTTAAACAGTTTTTCAATTAGTTTCAGGTTCCATCTTTTGCAAAACTTAATTTATAATGCTGTCCCTTGTGCCTAGTGATAATTGTGAATGTTTATCGTTTACTATTACTTATGGAAAAATAAATATTACAGTGAAAATGCAAAACAGAAATTATTGTTTCTTTTCGTAAGCGATATTAAAGATTTCCAAGAAAGTGAACCGTACTTTCGAACTTTGAAATGCACACCAATTTGATAGAGAAACTTGTATCACCCGCAAATGCTTTTTACCATTAAAGGCAAAATCCGTCGCTGTATTCAAATGTGAATAAAATTTAACATAATATGTGGCAAAAAAGACAAAAAATTATGAAAACAGTCGATCAGGTGGCGATAATAACAAAAAAACCTTGAAATCATTTCGGAAGTTTAAGAGTTATGATAATGATATTTGAAATTGGTAATTATCATTTAGATTGATCTACATATATTCAAACGAACCTAATAATCTCGAACTTAAATTAACCCAAATATTTGATAGGCAATGTTCATATTATTCTCAGGAGTTTTCGCTTCTTTTTACCTCAATATTTCGAAGATATCGCCTTGTAATAAGAAATTCTATCAGATATTCGAGATAATTTATTCCATTATATCCTTTACAAATTTTCATTGTTTCACCTTATTTATCAAGTTACCAGTTATCCAATTTTCACGATTCCTTGTTCCCCCACCCACTCCTGCACTTAATCCCTAAAATTTCATCAGTATGTTAATGACACGACATTAATTATCCTTACCTCCCCTGCGCGTCTTTCTTGCTCCTAAGTACGAAAAAGTTTCATCGCGATATCCTTGGTCGTTTAAGTTTAAGCTTACATTTAAATTTAAAAAGTTCTGAAAGCCGTGATTTACTAGAAACTTGAGGAGTTTCTCTTTCGTTCTTAGATAAATGTTTTATCCGTTTTGTATTTAATTAAAATAGAATAATAAGTGCTCTTCAGGTTTAGTCTGAAGAGCACTCACGAGGGATCAATCCTTAGTTTATCACATATCGATTGATATTTTCCTAATATGATCCAAAAATATGTCAGAGGTTTTAGGTGTATCCTAATCCAGAGGTCGCCAACCCATCGATCGCGAGCTACTGGACATTCTATCTATAGATCCTTGGAAGGGGCTGGTACCTTCGATGCAGCAACAAAAATAGAGATTTAATCATCTTCTGATGATGCCAAATTGGTTGGCGAAAAACGCATCAAATAATGTGTAATGTAATTTCGATATTCGTGAAAAACTGGTCTTGGATAATGTCGATATGAGTACTCATTCCATTTCCACTCTGGATAGGCGGTCCTGCGGTGAAAGCTGGTCGTTTCTAACTTTGTCAGCATTATGTCTAGGAGTGTGTGCAATAGAAGAACAACCAACCATGGGAGGGAGCTCTTGTTTCGGTCATGTACATTGCGGTCATTCCTAACGATGGATATCCAGATCCTCTCGACTATAAGGATGTGACCGCTCTGTGACTCCTCTCTGCGACACTGCACTCGATCAAATCAGGGCGTCGAGGTCGCTAAATCTCGCCACGCTGTGCATATTGTCTCAAAAATCCGTGGTAGCAAGTTCCTGATCGCATGAGTCCCAGGCGATCAGCTTCCTTACCTCATGCTACCTGCACCCCGCAGACTCGTTACCGTGATAACGATTTCCTCTTTCTGAATAATTTTATGACCACAGAAAAATTATGGAGATTGACCACACAAAACTCCAGATCCGACTGCAATAGGTCGTGTTAGGGATACCCCTCGATTTGAACTGATCATGCAACTTGGCTTTGTCGCCACTGGCTGCTCCCCAGCAACTTGTAGTTCTCTCGTTCCAATAACTAACAACACACTGTACACCATTTCTCAAATCATTTTAAATAGTAACAATATACTTTTCTGGTAGACTATTGTAAAATCTCGTTATGCTTATGGCAATATAGCATACTTCACGTGACTGTATATCGCCGTAATATATTGTTATTTAATAAAAATATCAATGACGTCCTATCTGAAATTTGAATAGCGCGAACTACATTATGTTTACTTGAAAATATTAAATTGAAGTATTCGGGGACATTGCTTAACAATAGACGTTATTAAAATATTCAATTTATTCCCAACTTTTTTAAACACTGTATATTAAAAATCAGACAAATATCTTAGAGAACTACGAAATATCCTCCTATTCGCAGAGACAACACAGCGCGAGAAAGCTATATAATCCCCGATAAATTAACATCAAACCAACGTCTCAATCTATCGATACGGCGCAATTAATATCAGTTACCGCCTTTATCAATTTCCGAGAATAAACGCTTCGCCATCTGGAAAGATTATAAATCCAGTCTGAGTCAACGGATATAACACCGGATTGATATCGAATGCGGTGGAATTGAAATTCAGATAGGTCCGAGGATGATTGAACGTAGTTCCATTATTTGAATGTCAAACAGTTGTGTGTCCCTTCTAGGATAAGATATTTGGTATCGAACGCTATGTTGATATTTCGATGGAATGCTTACTTGCTTGAATGACGATGCCCGATGGCAAACCCTAATGCATAACCGACGTTTTTGTTAAAGTCTAAAATCATCAGATATTCCATTTGGTGGCACAGAACTGTTTCTAGAGAGAAACAGTTCTGGTTTCTAAAGAAAAAGCCTCGAGAGGTGCCATCAGATTGGCCATTTAATGGAGTTTCAAACTGCCCGTTAGATAGTTTCCTTACAAATACGTTGATGTATGTACCCCTAGGCGTTAGTCAAGACGTAAAAGGTAAAAAGATATCAAAATCGACCAAGAAACCTTTCTATATTTCAAAACGACAAATACTGACCATCTTGACTGATTTCTAAAAAGCATGTGATAGAATAAATCACAAAGTACTCTTCTTTTGCGAGTATATGGCAAGAGTTAATGGAATCGGTTATTGGAATCATATTTTTCGAATCGAGTACAGTATATTAGAAACAGAATGGGTTTAAATCCTATACTCTTTCTCCAGAACATTAATGTCATCCATTTCGAGGAAATTAACGGTATTCCGATAAATCTCGATGTAAAATATCATGATATCAAAATACTCACAGAAATAATGTTGCATTTGTATTTACAGTAGATAAATATCGGATTGTATCTATCTTCAGGATGACATATTTAAAATAAACATCCGCAAAAAGAATAAGCTTACATCATTTGTGGCGAAAACCGGATCGATAAAATAAATCGTCCCTATAATTTTGTAGTGTAATGTTTGTAGAGTTTTATTTTTGAGTAATAATGGCGATTCTCTACCCAGCATAATTATCTGCATCAAAATATATTTGCGCCAAGTCAACCGATGGTCTAAGTGCGTACCAAGATATTTTGAGTCATCAGCTTGTGGTAATTGTTAATCATCTAAAGTAACTAGTGGAGAAGTTTATCTTTTCGTAGTAAATGTAATATGAGTAGATCTATTTTCATTCACCGTGATTCGACGCTACCTCAGCCAGTCCTGAACAGTTTTTCAATATGCCTGGAATTCCTTTGATGCTATTAAGAGATCCTTATCTGCAAGTAAGCATCGGTGTCATCTACAAATGTTGCAGTTGTAGTATGATTGGTCAAGAGGGGGAGATCTGATGTAAACAGCCGATATAGTGTTGGCCTCAGAACGCTACCTTGAGGAACGCCAGCTTGGATTGGGTATAAGTCCGTATAGTCATCTTCTTGTTTGACGAGAACGTGTCAAGGTAGGGTTTGATTATCGCTGAGGTAGGATTTGATTATCTGGTAGTAGTTATGCTATAAGTTTACTTTTAGTTTGTAGAATACTCCCTCACGCCAAAGCTTGTCAAATGCTTGACTAACATCCAAGAAGGCGGAGGAGCAATATATTATTTGTTCAAAGTAGTTATTGATTTTATTTACGATTCTGTGCACTTGTAGTATTAGGTTCAGTCGTTTGAGTAGTAGTTTTTCGATCACCTTGGGCACGACTGGTGAAACGCTGATTGGTCTATAAGATGGTGAAGTGTTTCTGTCAGGTTTCGGTATTAACATTACCTGAGTGACCCTCCACAGCTTAGGAAAGTATCTGACTCTGGGGATAGCATTGAAAATACGAGTTACGAGGGAAGTCTAAAAATTTTCCGACCTAACAAAGACACAAGACATTTTTTCTTCAAATTTATTTTTATTTTTCTACATAGTCTCCTTTTAAATCTACATACTTCTCCCAGTGATGTTCCCATCTCTTTAACTCGTCCAAATAGTACTAGGCGTCTTTCTCTGCAAAATAATTATTTACGAAGGTGATGGCTTCCTCATTTGACGAAAATCTCTGTCCTACAAGCGCAAATTTTAGCATAGGGAACAAAAAAGACGCTTGGGACTAGATCTGGTGAGCGTGGTCAAGCAGTTCAAATCGTAATTCGTGGATTTTTGTCTTGGTGAAATAATTTTTTTTTTGTGAAAATGTGGCCACTTTTTCGCAATTTCTGCCTTCAGCTTAACAAGTAATGATGCATAGTGTGCTCCTGTAATGGTTTTTCCTTTTTAAATATCGATTAAGATAACTGCATGACTATCCCAAAACACAGTCGCTATCACTTTCTCAACCGAAAAAACAGTTTTTGTTTTTTTTTTATTTAGAGCCGATTTCCCCTTCGCAATCCGTTGTTTTGACTGTATTTTTGTTTTTGGGGTATAATGGTGTATCCAAGTTTCATCTACAGTAATTAATCGGTGCCAAAACTCTGACTTATTACGCCTAAACTACACCAACAGAGCGTTGGAAATGTTCATTCGAACACGTTTTTGGTCTAACGTGAGCAAACGCGACACCCAACGCGCGGACAGATTTCTCATGCCTAAATCGTGATTCACTATAAGTCAAACACGTTCTTTATACATATTCATAGCCTCTGTTATCTGTCTCACATTAGTTCGATGGTTGTCTGGTGATATTTGGTGAACCTGAGTGATGTCATCGTCAGTCGTTGCAGTTTTTGGACGTCTCGAACGTTCACCGTCTCCCAAGCTGGTACAGTCACGTTTAAATTCAGCTGCCCAAAATTTCACGGTAGTAAATGATGGTGCAGAGTCCCCGTACACAGCGTCCAACTCCTCCTTGATTTGCGTAGGCGTATTGCCTTTCAATAACAAATATTTAATGAGAGCTCGATACTCAATGTTTTCCAATTTCGCAAAAACACTCCATCGACTCACTCAAACGGTTGTCAAACAGAAACTGCGCATCCAAAATAGCTGAAATTTTGCATTTCAAAAGATGCGCAAACGCATTCCCTAGATTTTGTTGACGAGTGTTGGCATATTGATGTTGAGGTCCGAAACTTTTCAGACCACCCTCGTATGTTATTTGTATACTTCTCATGGTATGTTCTTTGGATATCTCCTATAGGACTTTTCCGCGTATCAAGTCATAACCAGGGATCGTTTGAATGTTGATTTCGTTGTTTATATTTCGCCAGTCTTAGGTCAAGCAGAAAAGTTGGAGGTGCATCTTCTTCAAAATATAAGCTATTCTGAGTAGCACATTTTCAAGTGAAAGCACTCCGCTACCATGCACTACAAACACAAACCTATGATGGTCTAATACAATATTTTACAAACTGAATAGCAGATCTGTTCTAGTAGAATAAATAACAAAAGAATCTCCATGCAGAAAAAGAAAATCCCATCGATAAACATTCTCATCTATTTAGTCACCATCTGTCAGCATTCCTCCGAATTTTTGGCACGCATCTCGCACAAACGATTTAAATAATTTTTCTCACACACAGTCGGGTTACATCTATATCGATCGCGTCACATAAGACGGTTTTAGTGTCAGTTAAAGAATTATTTGTGAGACACACACACACACACACGAAACAATTGGCGGTGTAAATCAGAATCTAAGTAAATCACAATAGATACGTCGACGAGTCTTTAAAGGTCCAAAAATAAATTATAAAGGAAAAACAAACGTCGATTTATTACAAACATAATAAAAAAAAAAGCGAAGGCAGGCGTATATTTTCGGAATTTATATAATCGGGTTAAAGCACCGGCATATTTCGGGATTACGAAAGTGAAACTAAATAAAAATCGTGTTGAAATTTTGTATAATTAAAATATTCTATATTATATATACTCGGTGAAAAATTGTTAGGATAGCCCCGAGTCACAGGCTGGCGAAAATCTGGATTCCACGAAATAATAACCGTAGATTGAAATTTTTGTAGGATGATCCGAAACAGCGTTATGGAATTCTATTTTTAAAATGTCTTTCTTCGAAACACTTTAATTTGTTCATTATTAATTCTTCAATTTTCGATGGATGAAAATAAATACGCGGCATAAATAATGGTGGCAGATTTCGATAAAAATTACACGCCTGTCATATACAAAGGGAATGAAATTAACAGGCGTCAATAAGCAGCAGGGCCAACATAAATAAACTATGAAACAACGTGAGAATTATCTTTGAGGATATTATATAACATATTTTGCAATCGTGTTAGAGAATTATACGAGGGCAGTCCCAGAAGTACCCAACTTAACATAGAAGACAATAAATTTGGGAAAAATATTTTTTTCTCTACATAGTCGCCTTTTAGCTCGATACACTTCTCCCGGTGATGTTTAATAGCTTCGATACTTATAGTGAAAATCGTCGACCTCCTCAAAATAGCCATCAATCGAAAACTCCACCTCTTCATTCAGATTTTATACCACCGAACAATTTTTCCAAGTTTGGAAACATAAAATAATCCGAGAGGGCTAAATCTGGCGAATAGGGTGCGTGAGGAAGCAATTTGGAACTATATCTCATTGATTTTGGCCATCGCGATAACGGATGTGTGAACTGGTGCATTATACTGATGAAACACAACTTTCTTTTTCGCCAAATGCAACCGATTTTTCTTGATTTCATCACTCAAGCGCTGCAATAAATTCGCCATAACACATGCCGCACTAAAAATAACATAACCAGGCCAGTCCTCGACCGAAGTGGACAAACTCGAAGAAATGACAGTGGGTAAGGCATTGATAACAGACATACAAAAATGAATTGAGAAGAAACATGTAGATTATACCATACAGTTTATAACGGGGCGTGAAAATTGTATGGTGTACAAAAAAAATTAAAAAATTAAAGATGGCGAACGTATATACTAGACGCATATACTATAAAGACAAAGAAAGAACGTATATATTGTCATAAAGAGGATAAACCAGAATATACAATTTTTAATTGATAAGTGGAAAGAGAAACAATATGAAATCATCATAAAAGTAGACACAAAAATTGTTGGATAATGATTGAAGGTTATAGTTAAAATTTATGTTTAATACCGATATAGGCGAAGGACCACCTGCGTTGCAGGAAGTTAAGGATTGGTAAATGGTGAATAATGTCCTGGAACACTGGATGCTGTTGTTGTGTTTTGTACGTGTTGTGAAGGGCATAGGCGACACTGACACAAGGGCATAGGACATGGACAGGGACTTGAATTGCGAGCGGGAAAAGGAAAGCCGTTCGGTACGAAACACAAATAAAAATGCAAAATGTGACAGAACTGATGATAGACACTGGCGAAATATTATGACCTATGTAGATCGAGGATGTAATGAAACAGGAGAAAAACTTGAGAGAAATACAAGAGAGATAGCGAAAATTAATAGACCAAAGATTTCTAGATATATAATATTATGTTGTAAATTGATTCCAGACACTGAGAATGACGCGATATTAATGCAGTACGAATCAAACATACACATCTATACCTCTGTATAGTTGACCTCTAACCTCTATGCCATTGTGGCCAAGTTCAGCTCAACATGAAGAATGAAAATGTATCCTCCTGGGTATTTACAAAATATGTTAAATTCAAACATTTTGAAGACCACAACGATCGTCAAAAGGCCAGGGATGAACCGTACAGTTGAACCGCAATATAAAATCCTCTAAAGTGTCGTGGCGGTGCTTCACAGAAAAGAGCAATTTTCTAAATAGACCCATCCACATCCCGGCCCATTAACTGGCATGACGCTAATGTTCAGCGTTGTTTCGCACGCATTAAACGCTCTTTGTTATTCCAGCCGTCTCTCGTGCGAAGCCTATTTTCGTTGTGCGGTAACGCACGAGACGCGGGCGGCTACGGTGTGTGATTGCAACAACTAATTGCCCGCCTGGGGCAGCCCAGGCCCGCTCGTTCTATGACATAACCACGAATTTTATTAGGAAAAACTAATTTTAGTCGTAGGCGAGGAAACGGTGCGAACAATTCAATTCATGAAAATGCATGCTATGCTAATGGGGACCTACTTGACATTACTAATTACTCGTGGGTATTAAGGTAATTTAACAAATGCCTGCTAGTTTAGTTTATTAGATTTTTTATCGGTGTGACAGTAATTTAGTGTCTCATTTTTCGTTGTTGAATAAATTTGGTTAGATAACGTTGTATTAGTCTTTTACATAGTAATTACATAATAATAATTGTGAAGTAGCATAGCTAAGTGATGTAAATGCCAAAAACATGTTTTCCCGTTTTTGAGACCAAACTGTTCTACAAACCAAAGCCGATGCAGTGCTCCTGATTCGTTGTCGAAGTAGTTCCAATAGGGGTTCAGACAGACAGATTTCGTTTGTGTAACTCCATTAGTCTTAGGGATGCACGGCTTGACTTGACTTTCAAGCTACTTGACTTGACTTGACATCAAGTGAAGTTCAAGTCAAGTAGTTATATTTCAAGTACTTGAAAAATCAAGTAGTTCTTGAGGACTACTTGATTTTTTCACGACTAATTGATCTTTCATTAATCATTTAATGTTATCAAGAAATAATAATAAAGAAAACCTTGCAATAATGTCTTTTATTTCCAAACCTAAATCTTAAATTATAATCTATATAATAAATATTTAAATATAAATGTAAAAAATACTAATAGTTAACTATTTATTGGGCATATTAATAACATAACATATTATTCTAAAATATTAAACAAAATAGTAAAACTAATAACGATAAAAATGATTTTCCAATGTATGCCCTTTTCTTCTTCAGTAATATAGTAGTAATATCAAAATTTAAAAGAAGTATTTAATATCATCGTTTGCCATTCACGACCTAAGGCACATGAGGCTTCTAATAGAATTATCGCTTACGGATTTTTGTAATAGTTAGAGCAGCCCTGGAAAACTGCTTTTCAACACGAGCTGAAGATGCAGGTGTTGATAAATAATCTTTAGTCATTATGGCCAAGTTTGGAAAAACATTTTCGTGTCTTCTCCACCATTCTAAAATATCTTCACAACTGTTAGCTCGTGAATCAGACAGATATTTATCTATTTCATAGCGCCAAGCCATTTCATATTTTGGGTTGACAGGAGATTTCTTAAATAAACTTAGTAGATCGATGTCAAATTCACCACAATCACTATTTTCATTTGATTTTGAAGATGAAGATGATGTGAGCAGTGAATTGGACCTAAAATACTTTGTTTTGAAAATGTCTTCAAAATACTTGACTGCATATCTCCTTTCCCTAATTTGTATCGGAGAATGATTGCACCTCATGTCGGGGGTCTAAGATTAAAACAACACAGTATATCCAGTTACTTCTCCCGTAATGTTTAATGATTTTGTCCCTTGCCGCTTGAATGCTATATATTATTTTCTCATCAGTTTCATCTCTATTTGGGTTATTGTCGAGGCCTATAGCCCATTTTTCAAGTTTATCCAGAAGCATATTTATACCAATTATCACCATTGGAAGTGTACAGTAGGCTTTACCTTCTAATGATGTGGAAATAGTGTTAAAAATATTCAAATATTTGCAAACTTTCTCCATTGCCGAGCATTCCGTATCTGTTGACTTCAGAGTCTTTAAGTTGTCTATATTATCACAAGGGATGTTCAAAGCCCTTCTCATATTTAAGCTCTACCGTAGCATTTTAAAAGTTGAATTCCACCTTGTTATGACATCAAGTTTTGGCATAGCCGTTTTCAAGTTTACAGTTTTACAAAGTTTTTCAAAATCTTTCCGTAAATGTTCAGAATTTTTCAATTTTTTTGTTAGACTGTGAATTTTTTTTACTGCTGATGGTGAAGTTAGGTCTCCAATCATTTCATCATCTATATCTAACAGAGTATTCTCTGTCTCTTCAAGCTCCAAATCAAGTATTTTCATAAAATCTCTTACACCCAAATTTAAAATGTGCGCAAAACACACGAATTGGCTATTTTTCCAAGAAATGTTTCGTACACTTTAATATGTTCAGTCTGCAAATGCCGCCTTAATGAATATGTTTTCAATTTTTCATTTTTAAAACGGCGAGTTTCGTGGTGCATAGGACGCATTTTGCTTGTTTGTCAGTATTTTTCCTGCTTTTTCGATCTTGCTCAACTATGATATAATATGTAATTTTTTTCTTTCCATCACCTTTTTCTTTTTTTGCATCGAAACGAATTCCATTTCGGAGTTTTCGAATGTGCTTTCCGTATTTTGATCCACTGCTCTGAAACGGATTAGATTCCATTTCCAGTGAATCGCTCATTATTCGCAGCGTAAGTATTGCTAATAAAACATTACATTTACACACACTGGGATATACCGCACTACTTCCCTATCATCTACACAAATTATTATACTCACTTGAAGATTACGCAACTACGCAATCGTTACAGTCGGCTTGGACAATCCCTGGACTTACGAGTATTGCTAATTATAAGACAAGCAAGATCTTGCAGTCGTAATTCGCGCGTTCTCGTACAGAATTGAATGGTTATTTGGTTATCAAGTAATATCAAGTAGCTTAAAATTACTTGATTTCAAGTCAAGCAGTGATGATGAAAAATCAAGTCAAGCCAAGTAGCGGATTTTTGAAAAGCTTGGCTTTCAAGTCAAGTCAAGTAATTTATAAAAACATCAAGTTACTTGACTTAATGAATCCCTAATTAGTCTATTCCGAGCTAGTTGATCTAAGTGCCACACATCAGATAGACTTCGCATTAATTGAGAAACGGGTTAATTTCTCAAAACTTCAAGTAGTGGCTGATGTGAAGAAAATAATCAAGGACGCTCATCCCTCAAGGCCCTTTAAAGTACTAGACATGAGTCAAAAACCATTCTTTGATTAGTTTCCGCACTAACTTACCACCAGGTCCCGATGGTGTTCATACGCTTTACTTTTATCAAAGTGTCCAGAGAGCTTGTTGCCAAAACACTCCTGTTAAAAATCCCCAACGCATCGATGGAACAAAGAGTATTTCCATGTGATTGGAAAAGAAGCAACATCATCCCTATCTTGCAAAAAAAAATTTATAGAGAAAAATAAAGGAGTTGATTTGGCATGAAATGGCTACTTCGTCGATCAGTTACTTCTAATCTTCTTTGAGCTTATGAAGAGCACACTATCTTTTTGACACCAAAAACTAGTGGATCTAATATACTTAATTCTCTTATGCCATTGATAAAGTATGATTTCCACGTTTTGTCTTCAAATTCGAACATTTTGGAGTACGCGAAAAATTATTAGAGTGAATAGAATAATTTTTATGTAGTCGACAGTTTTGTGTTAGAGTAGAGTAGTTTTTCCTATGGATTGCGATGTTTTAAGTAGAGTGCCGCAGGGATCCGTATTGGAGCCTATTTTTTTACCATTAGCAAGAATGCAATGCCAATGGTAAAAAATTTTGAACTCAAGATCTGAAATCTATAAACTTGGAGCTTTAATTTGCTTTTTTTGTTAATTGCTCTGCCACTATTTTTTCCAAGTTACAACCCTTTGAAGAATACCTAAGAATTTAAGATTGTTTTATTCCCCTTAATTTTTGTGCCTAGTGTATTTCCGTTGTACATATTCAATATTATCTTAAGCTTATTTCTCTGGGTATATTTTTATAACTTATTTCTCTAAGTATATTTTAATAACGCAAACGTACCAGTGAATGCGTCAAATTTATTCAATACCAACGTATGTACTGACATTCTCATTTAAATACTAGGCGTACGTCCGGGAGCCGCCGTCTTTTATTTGCGATCCATCGCTGGTGTTTAGATAGCGCCCGCGAAAATAAATATTTGAATTAATTATATTTGCTATGTAGTGAGGCAATTATTTATAATTTTATATAACAGCAATATGGTCTCGATTTATTGCGGGTAATTTGTACTGAATAATGGATGTTATCGTTTTGTTTTTCACTCTGCTCATTAAAATTTATTATAGCCTGGGCTCGAATGACCACCTCGCATGTTTCTTCTTAATAACCTGCATTTTTCCGAGTTTGTGGAATGTCTCGAATTGACGTAACTCCCGCTAGAATCTCTAATATCTAACATTCGCTGTAATAGTTTTTTTTTCAACCAGTTTTTGTTACCATGCAGGCACATCCTGGACTCGTCTGTGAATAATATCTGACTCCATTGACCATGGTCCCAAACTTTACTTTAAATGGTACTGGAGAGAGAACATATTCTTTCAAAGTTGGAGCGTGTTGCTGAGTCGATTGTTTTGCTCTCAAGTGTAGATAAAATCCAAGGAGAAAAAGATAAATAATAAAAAGAGAGGAACTATACCTACAGAAATTTAATCAAATTGTACTGAACTTAGGAAATCAGTCAAAACAATTTGAGTTCTTGAGACAATTATGGATGTAAGGCCTTTTCGAAGAATATATACACCGACAATTTCACTTCAAGATATATCAGAATATCGCTTTTGGATCTTTCTCTCTTTCATCGTATGTTCAGGTGCTTGTGATCTTCATTCAGAGGTGACAATCTGAGGAGAATTAGAAGATGCTTCACGGCAATGGTAATACAGAGGCATAATAAAGACGTAATACATGTATTTGGGTTTAGAAGATGTATGGGCCAGGAAATATTGACGATAAATTTTTGCTACTCTTAACTAAAGGGAGAAAAATTCTTCATTCGATGGGGGTTTCATCAACTAAATTAGCATCTTCATGATAATGAAAACTCTTGTGTGAGTCATTGGAGATATGGGATAATGTAGACAACCATTATTGAGCACCAGATAACAATAACAGTTATCTGGTGCTCAAGCTGTCAATAAATTGCTATCGCTTTACTTTCTAAATATAAAAGTCCATAATACATTGAATTGGGAAGCATATATACATAATCTTCCAAATATGTTTCATTATACTCATTACATTATCATCAATACTACTATTGACTACAGAATATAACCAACGAAAATGTAGTCATCAAAACACTTCTTACAGAAGAAACTTGGCATGCTTCTTCTGGCTTGTCTATACATACTAAAATCTTTGTATTTCATAGTCATGCCCAACCTCTCACCATGGCAGTTAGGGGGGTGTCAATGGCAGAGATATCTACAAGCCTCTTCGTGTAGCATTCTTGAAGTGGTTGTTACCCAACAAATTTCCTGGAACGTGTAGCAGCAGAGAGGGACATAAATATGTACAATTCTAAAAATACAACCAGTATTAATCAGTCTTTGGATGTATTTAATTTTCTCATTTAAAAGAACCAACAAAATGCTGCTCCATGAAGTTGAGTTTTGCGCTAGTAGAATAACAGAATTTGCGGATAAGTTAGCAAAAATATATAAAGCACTTGCTTTTCAACCTTTCTTATGTGCATTACTTGAATTCCATTAAAAACGCTATACGAGTATTTAACATTTATTACTAATACTTTATTTCATCTTCATTAGGTCATCAGTCCTAAGACTGGTTGGACGCTAACCTCCAGCTTCTCCTATCTTGTGCTAACCTACGCATTTCGCTATTTGTGCAACAACCTACATCCCTTACTATTTGCGAGCAGTAGTCTAATCTAGGCCTACCTCTGCTTTTCTTCACTCCTATTTCTGCCTCCAAAATATCGCGGACTATTCCCCCATGTCTCAGCAAGTGGTCTACCATTCTATCTCTTCTCATCCTTATGTTTTTCCACATACTTCTTTTCTCACCGACTTTCTCCAATACTTCTTCGTTTCTAACCCTATCAGTCCATGGTATTTTCAACATTCTTCGTAACACCACATCTCAAAAGCTTCTAATTTCTTCCTACTTGCTTCCCCTACCGTCCAGGTTTCGCAACCGTATAGTGCCGTGCTCCATACATATGTTTTCAAAAATCTCTTCCTTGTTTCTAAGTTCATTACCCCCGAGCATAAAAGTGCTTTCTTTTTGTTAAAAGCTACTCGACCCTGCGCTATTCTTTGTTTTATGTCTTTATCGCTTCTTCCATCCCAATTTATTTTACTTCCTAAATAAGTGAAGTCTTTAACTTCCTCCAATCTTTCATTATTAATTTGTACTTTCGTTTTTGCTCTGCTCTCGCGCCCTCTGCACACTAACACTTTAGTTTTGTTTTTATTCACCCTCATTCCGTATTCCTCTGTCAACACTGCCTCCATTTCGTTCAATGCCGATTCTAATTCCTCCTTACTAGATGCTAATACTGCTATATCATCCGCGAATCTCAATTTTTAGTTTCTGTTCCTCTACTTTAATCCCGAAATCCACTCTATCTTTTACCACATTAATCGCCTCTTCGATGTACAGATTAAAAATTAGTGATGGTAGCGTACATCCTTGTCTTACTCCTTTCCTAATATCTACTTCCCTTTTTTCCCCTTCTACTTCTATAACAGCAGTTTGCTCTTTGTATAGATTGTATACTACTCTCCTATCTCCATACTTCATTCCCGCGCTCTTTAGCATCTCGAACATTTTTTCCCATCTTACGTTATCAAAAGCTTTTTCTAAATCTACAAATCCTATATAAGCGTTCTTTCCTTTTTCTATTGTTTTCTCTAACATTACTCTTAGCGCCAGAATAGCTTCGCGAGTTCCCCTATTTCGCCTAAACCCAAATTGGTCTTCTCCTAGTATTTCCTCCGCTCTATTTTCTATCCTCTTCTGCACTATTTTCTGCACTCTAATACTTTATCATCCTCTTCTGCACTCTAATACTTTATCATCCTCTTCTGCACTCTAATACTTTATCATCCTCTTCTGCACTCTAATACTTTATTTAACATATATTATTTCCCAGTTCCCTCATATCAACAACAGATTTTTTTTCTTCATCGATTTCTTTGGTGGTTTTCAAAAGTCCTTTTGATTAGCAAGACGTTAGATAAGAATAGGCAATCATGGTTGCAGGTGGCTGCACTAATTCCCAACGCTCATGCTCCTTCCTGGGTATTTACTCGTTCCTCGCCTTTATGTATAACCTTATCCTTCACATGCTGATGTTTTAGGTAAATGAGGTTAAGACCTATGTGTAGAAACCTAAGTCAAGAAGTTTATTGTACTAGAAGTATTTTTGATAAACATCATCTATTCTGATCAATTTCATAGTGTTTCATATTTCTATAGACCGGTACTACCAAAATAAAATTAACCAAAATACCTAATTGTTGATCAAACTGCAAATCTTTAATGACACGTATAAATCGTCTTCAAGCAACTACTACGCTACTGGACTGGAATTGAACTGATGGACACGCCACCCATGAATCATATTATAATTATATAATTATAATCAGCAAAATTAGAAAGCCATATGTGGGGGGCTAAAGACATTCCCAACATATCCCTTCATCGGGCACACTCACCAACCAATTTGCATGCATTTTAAGAACGATACAACATTTTACAGCCTTAACGCGTGTCGCTGCCTCATTGACATGCGATGTGGTTGAGAACGTCGCCCCCGGAGGATGTGACCGCAGGTATTACGTGACACGACCAAATACGACTAGTCTGCAAACAGATAGGCGGATTAGAGACGGCACTAAGACGGGGTGAAGGACGCCACCTAGGGGGAGAGAACAACCAAAAAAATCAACTGATGGGTGTTTCCTGCCTCTGACACCATGACGGATTGACGTGGCGGTTGGAAAAGAACAATTGTATAAACGGAGACGGTAGTTGCGTCATACTACGTCACAAATTTGATTCAGGTTATTTCTAGAATCGACAATAAGATACACAATGTTCTTTTACTGTCTCGGATTTTCCCGTGCACTCTCACGCTCAATAGCAACGTCGCCAGCAGACCTTGCGTTTCGGCGACGTATGGGTGTTGGCTGATTATCTATCAAACCGGTTAACTCGAATTTGGCCACCAAACGTCGAATAGTCGACTAGGCGGGACGGTTATAATGAGGATACAAGTCACGTAATTATGAACGGAGCACTGATTCTCAAAATAAAATTTAATGATTTACACACGTTGTAGAACGCTATAACCTTCCATGGTGATTTGCCATAAACTACTGAACAATTCACAATAAATTTGACAGATGTTGCTTTAACAACATAGCCGTTATAACCTAACAAATTTCGAGCGTCCCTATTGAAAGGCCTTATGGATGGCAAAACGTTGTTTTGGTCATCTTCATTTTTGAAGCGCCACCTAATATTGATGTATTCTGAATATTTTAAAGCTAACAAACTTCTAGTTACTTATTCTAGGCACGGTAATTTGAGACAGCAGGGTGGTTTTCATCAAATAATTGGAGTATCTAATATAATGCAGTATTCCAACACCCTCTTTAAATGAACTTTTCTTTGCCTTGCTTGATCAACTTCATTTTTGAAGCAGCGCCTAATTTTGATGAATCCTAAATATTCTAAAGCTAGTAACTTTCTAGTTATTTCTAGTAGTTTCTATTTATTTTAGGCACTGTAAAATTTGAGACTGCTAGATGGTTTTCATCGAATAACAGCACTATGTAATAATCTCCTAATATAGTATTCTAACACACACTCTCGAGACTTTTATCTCAATATCAACTCAATACCAAAACTCCTTTAACAAATAAGAGGGATCTAGGTATTTATGAAGACATTAATTTGTCTTGAATGGAAAAGGCATTTCAATAATTTTTATTTTTCTTGCCAAACTTCATTTTTCTTACGATACTTCGTCAATATTACAAACACTTTCAGAGTTACAACGACGTGTCAGCTGCGATATAAAGTTAATATAAACTTATATAACTTATTACTTTTCAGGACCTCGTTACGAATCAACAAGGAAATCCCTATAAACTCATAAAATCTGTCCCCTTCTCTTAGAGTTTATCTCATTTCTCGAAACCCAGAGAGAATCTAATTTTAAAATCCGCATCGAATAAGCAACTCCCTCGCCAGAAATAGCTACTACCCTTTGTTATTGTACCGCTAATGGTTCATTCGAAAATAAAAAGATGTTATTTAGACATAATTAACAGGGACGACGATGGAAATCGCTAATGAAGTTTCCCTGTCTGAAATGCCCAAGTTCAGTAAGATATCATTTATTCGCTAGTGATGGAGGAAACAGTTGCGGCGTGAGTTGGGTGCGAACACAGGAAAGCTGTCAAAATAGGGACGTATAGCCTGTTTAGAATGGCGGTTATTATGATGTAGCGACGTCCATTAATTATGCCAAAGCTGGAAAAACAGGACGTGTAACAGCCAAAAGCCAGAATGAACCTCGAAAGCGTCTGTGTTAGATTGCGAACGAAAACATCGGTACTGTACAAATATGTACCAAGGTTTTGGATAAAGAATCTGTTGTACCTACATATCAGCACGTAGATTTTAAGCAAGCAGATTATAATTCAATTTATAATGGGCCGTTTAATATACTTTTAAATTAGAAATTTCAAACTTGGATTGAAGATGTATTTCATCAAAAGATATATTCCATGAAAACAGAATTAAAAATCACCTCCTATTTGTTTTTCTGACGTAGCGTGTGTCGAGAATTTTAAATGGAATCCTGTAAATCGGATGCATTGTTGGATGGGGCTTGAAATTTTTTTTTCAGACATAACAATTTTTTTGGCAGCGATAGCGCCATTTTTCCAAACTTAATATGGCGGTATTCTGACAGTACCTGCGGAACTAATATTCCGTTGACTGATCCATTAATGTGGTCATCATCGTATCAACCAAAACAACGGACTGATAGAAGTAAAGCCCTTGCCTTTATTCATGCTATTCTCACACTTATGTCTTCAAAGGTATCCAACAGTCTGCTACTGTACATATTCTTAAGTAACTTTAGGTTACTAGAATCTATTCCATGACTGTATATAAGATCATGTTAGGCAACAGAAGATTTTTCCAACTTCCTATGCTTTAAATGGAGCTATGTGCTCATTGAATCTAGTTGCAATTACTCTTTTCGTCTGCCCAATATACTTCTACTTTCATCTACAATATACTACTGATTGGGATGACGACAATCTTGCTGCCTAATTTTATAAATCCTGGACGTTCTATTATTTTAACATTTATCTTTGGGTCTTTTGAAGAATTGTTGTAGTTTGTGCACTAATGCACTAATAGAAGTTCACGATTTCTAGAGGCTTTTAGAAACGTATTGTGGACATATAATTTACATCACAGAAACTATATTTCAATACATTTGAAGTTCTTGTGCTTTTGGATTTTAAGGAAATTGGCATAAGCGCACATATTTTGGGAGCACATTCTCCACAAATAAATATAAGGTATCTGAAATTACAGGATTTGAATTGCTCGCCATTTTTGTTCTGTCAAATATAGGGCATCAATATTTAACGACTGTCATCTACAAACCATATAACTTCAACATGCCACTATTAACAGTTCATCAAAAAAAAGTTTTGTGCACAATTATTTTATGAAAGTGGGAGATCATTATTTGCAGTTGGATTAAGAAAAATTACCAAAAATGTAGGACAAAATGAAGCGCCTATAGAGTTAACAGTTCATAACTTAATCAAGAAATTTGAATAGACGGTCGTGGTCGGTCAGATGAAAATATTGCTGCAGAGAGAGAAAGTATATGGGAGTATCCAAACACATAGATTCGACCGCGACGTCGTACACAACAATTGAATCTGTCAAGAGCCACTCCGCAATGAATTTTAAAGAAAGATCTGCATCTGTCAACATGCAAAATTCAGTTGACACAACAATTTAAAGTTACAGACCATTTACGACGTCGTACATTTGTTAATTGGGTGTTAGAAAAGAAAAAAGGTGATGCCGATTTTTGCGAGAAAAGTTTTGTTCAGTGATGAAACGCATTTTCGAAACGAAAATTGTCGAATTTGGGGTACCAAAAATTCACATGATGTAAACGAAAAAATAAATGGCATCCACAGAGATGCATGGTTTGGTGCGCACTTTGGAGTGGTGGAGTAATTGGACGATTAGTTTTTGTAAATGAAGCTGGTAATGCTATTACAAGCATGTTGACGTTGGCATGGGCGTAGCCAGGACCTTGAACAGGGGGGGAGCAGTGACGATTTTAGGATTTGGTCTTGAGAGGGAGGCGCGTGCAAATCAAGGGCGCCGTTAGGCGCCAAGCTATAGCGCCGCAGACGAAAGTATTAAAAATTTTCAAGGTCACGCGTTTTCCTGACACTCTAGAATTTCAATGATAAATTCACTTTGACAAAAATATTGACTTTCACAGTAACACTTTTGAAATTTGTTACCTCTTTGAAATAATAATAATATTTAATTTTAATGATAATAAGAATTAGAAGCTCCTTAATTGAGGTAACCACTGACTGTAATAATTAAGCTGACTTTACATTAACAGCAATAATGCAAACTGCAGAAGCAAGAAGAAGAAAATTCTTCTGCGCTTTTAGAAATAAATGACTGACGGTCAATAGGGTGCATTTGCTGCTGCTGCGATTTGTATTATTGCTGCTCATGTAAAGTCAGCTTTAAGAGTATAAAGCATCATAAATGAAGATTTTGAGCGAGGAAATGTAATGATCAAATTTATGTATGTTTAAAAAAATATAATTGGGTTCTTGTTTTGTACATGTACATTTAGGTAAAACACAGTTTTCCTTTATTCTCCGAAAATCGTGAAAGGACTTTCGCTTTGAATTGTTCTGCTCGATCGTTCTCCAACAACTTTCTGTGCACGCTTAACATGCAGAGACCATTGAGATGGTCCTGTACCATGGTATATCTTAGCCATGTCTTCACACGCCTCAGGGTGCTGAACGTTCTCTCTATCGTAGCTGTTGTGCACGGCTGTGCCAAGCAAATTATCAACGCCTGCCTTGTCTGTGGGAAAAAGTGCTCCGCTTCGTTCAAAACATCAATGATGTCCAGTGATTTCAGGTCTTCTTTTCCCATGTTTTTTTCTTTGAACCACAGCTCTGTTTCATTTTGGAGCTCAGACAGATTGTAAAAGACAGCGATTTATTTTGTTGCTTTTTTTAAGTCCTCAATTTTTTTTGTGGTCATTAGGTAGGGGTGCAAAGATTGCAGTGCAAACTCCGGAGTTTGTTCATCAGAAAAACGGCGTTCAAGTGAATTCTTGAAAGAGTCTAGATATGGTACGAATATGGCTCACGCAGTGATACTGATAAATAAACACTAAATAGCAAATAGCAGTGAACAAGCAGCGAATGTCATGGCAGCTAATCGTAAGCCGCGCATTCTGGCGCCTGCGCCCTACATTTGCAACTGCTGCAAATGTATCAGACGCGCGGGAAGTTCGAAGCGTGACGCCTGGCCAGGGGGGCACGTGCCCCCCCTTGCCTCCCCTGGCTACGTCCTTGGACGCTGGTGATGGTTCGTAGATGACAATCGTTAAATATTGTCGCCTTATCTTTGACAGAACACAAATGGCGCGCAACTCAAATCCTAAAGTTCCAGTTGAGACACCCTATATTAATAGTTGAAGATACGAAGAAAATTCTGTACAAGTTATCGCCGTTCGTTATCCAACTGTAAAATATGATGAAATATCACAAGTGTCCATCCGTCGTCATATAACGAAAGCGCTTCGCTGAAAAATCGGGGGCATATTTTCGAAAACGCATTACTCAACAGTCATGGGCAGAATAAATAAATTTTCAAGGAAAGATTCGAACAGGCGTTCTTGACAATAGCCCAACAAGCAGGCCGATCAGCTTTTAGCGCATCGCATTGTGAATACGCTATTTTAAACGCTCTACGGTATCGACGCGCCGGCCGCCAAAAAAGCAACGTCGATATCCTTTCAGGAGCCTTTAAAAGCATCCTGAAAAGCGCCATTTCGGCGAACGTCCATGATATATGGACGTTTATTCGCAGTTTAAAGTATTGATGCCCGGATCGATAGGTGTCACAATGAATATTACATTGTCCCGATGGCGGGCCCTACTTTTGTTAGTTTTTCATACAATGCGGGAGAATCGCCGCCGCTACAACTAGTAACCGTCCTGCTTTCAGGCGGCCGGCTGAAATTTGATTTCATGCAAAATACCTATTGTTTACGGCGCTGTAAATTTTTACAGTGGCATAAAAGTCGAAAATCGCTTTGATGCAAAGCGGGACACAATTCGTTTATTGTTTCAGGGTCGCGTGCAACCTGGTTGCGTTAATAGATATAAAATCATCAAATTTATTGTACGCAATTGAATGATAGAAATATATTCTCTTTGGTTACTGACTAAATAATATTTAGTATAGCATTTATATATAAGGACAGGGCTCAGGTGCTGCAGATATGCAGAACTGCCAAAAAAATTAGATATTTGTATATTTTCGCGACATAATTCCTAAAATTTATTAATAAAATAATTTGGTTAGTTGGTGCAGCTAACCAAATTATTGCGTTAAAGTCGCATTTTGTCCGCCGTTCTCTATTGTGTAGTAGACCAGATGAATTATCTGGGTCTCTACGCGAGCGCGTCGCGGTACATTGAACTGGGCCACACGAGGTAGTTCTCAGCACGGCTCGGCACACCCGTCCTCCCCCTCAACTCCCGCGACAATCCACACTTGGCGCTCGTAAATGCGCGAACTTACACGGTCAGTGAGCTGTATTTTTTCCAGGTAAGGCAACATCAGTGAATGTTTACTCCTTCCTACTTCTCGTACAGTTGGCGGGCGTAAATCGTACTTATTTCGTATTTCGTGTTAATTTGAGATTTTAAATACTGTTTTGTGAATTGTGTAGTGATTTATTGTACTAATTATTAATATTTATATACTGTGATAGTGACAATGGATTTACTTTATAATTTAGTTCATGTGAAGCGATTTTTTAAATACTCTTATGAAGAAAAAGTTGATTTAAAAACAATGGTAGGCCATTGCCCGATATTGTTATTGAGACTGCAGGTGTTAGCCGCGGAAAAGCATATAAACGTCAATTTAATAGAGACATTTATTCGAAGAATAATTGGATTTGTGGGTGCAACAAAAAAAAATGCGTTATTTTGTTTTCCTTGTTTACTTTTCGGCGGTGATAAAGCATGGACGGAGGTAGGGGTGACAGATTTGGTGCACTTAACTGAAAAAATAAAAAAAAGCATGACAACGCCAAAAGCCATCTACATAATACAATGGAATTAGCTTTATTATGAACAACTAATATTAAAGCACAGCTAGATTCAGCTTATTGGATAAATGTGCAATAGCATAATGATAATGTGACAAAAAAGAGATACGTGTTGTCAAAAATTATAAACTGCATAAAGTTTTGTGGGGCCTTTGAAATGGCGCTGCGAGGACATGACGAAGCTGAAACCTCTCAAAACCCGGGGATATTTCGTGGTTTGATACATTTTTCTGCTGAGCTTGATGTAACTTTAAGCGAGCATCTACAAAATGCTTCAGTATTTAAAGGAACCTCTAAAGAAATACAAAATGATCTTCTAGACTGTATATTAAAAGTATGTCTTGAGGAAATAATTAAAGAAATTAACAAACCTTCATTTTTGGCAGTTATGGCAGACGAAACAACTGATGTATCTCCAAAAACTCAGTTAGTGGTAGTTTTAAGATATATTCTCGATGGTGAACCGATTGAACATTTTTGGACATACCTGAAACCTACAAAATGTGACGCTGAAACTCTTTTGGAAAATATTATAAGTGTTATAGACCCTCTACTAGAAAATTCACCTTACAAGCCTTTTCTCTTAACAAAAGAATATGACGGCAAACATGTTCTTCAAAAAAGGTATTAAATTCCAAAAAATTTTCTTGTGAAAGTCTATATTTTTGTATAAACGGATTTTACATAAAAATTCTAAAGTATCAGGAAAACGCGTGACCTTGAAAATTTTCAAGATTTTCGCCTGCGGCGCAATTTTTTGCGGCCCCTACGGCGCCAGTAGTTTGGATACGTTTGAAATTTGCACGCGGGCGGCCAATACCCTAGGATCGGCCCTGTGCAGAACACCCGTTTCATTTCATCACGAGCCGCCACTGGCTAGGGAGAATTGTCAATGAATCTGAGCAAGATACACTGCTGTGAAAAAATATAGACCCACCCTAAATTTGAACTAACATAATAAATAAAACTTTATAAAACCTTATTATCAATATTTTATAAAGGGTCTTTCAATAAGAACGCTCGATTTTTAAACGTAAATAAAACAAGTGTGTGACATATCCACTCAGTTTTCTTTTTTTTTTTTTAATTTCAAAGAATATTTTATGGCATTAAGTAACGTCGTTCAAATATTCGCCGCGGCTTTGCTTGGTGGCACGTGTTCGGGAGGTACAATATTCGATTACTTTGTCGCATAAATCTGGCTGAATTTGCTGGATGGCGTTCGTTATATCGGCTTTGAGGGCATCAATTGTTTGCGGTTTATTCGCGTAGACCTGCCATTTAAGATAGTCCCAAGGGAAGAAGTCTAAAGGCGTTAAATCCCACGATCTTGGTAGCCAGTTCACGTCGCCGCTGCACGAGATTACTATGCCCTCAAATCACTCGGGCAGAATGTTCATCGTGGCATACGCTGTGTGGTACGTAGCGCCGTCCTGTTGGAACCATATGTCATCGGTATCATATCATCCAATTTAGGCCACAAGATGTTGCTTATCATCGATCTGTAGTGCTCGCCGTTATCGGTTATGGCAACTCCAGTCTCGTTTTGAAAGAAGTATGGACCGATGAATCCGCCAGACCAAAATCTGCACCAAACAATGACTTTCTCGGGATGCTTCTGGTGCTGGTGTATCTCGTGTAGATTTGTATCGTCCCAAATTCGACAATTTTGCTTCTTTACATATCCATTCATCCAAAAATAGACCTCGTCGCTAAAGATGATTTTTTTGACGAAATTTGTGTCTACTTCCAACTGCTCCAGAGCCCCATCAGCGTTGTCTATTGTCGTTTGTCTTATGTTCCTAGGTGAGTTTGATTTTATACGGTACAGACTCAAGTTCTGATGCAAAATTCGCCAAGTTGAAGTCGCAGAAAGGCCAAGATCTCGTGAACGACGCGAAATTTATTGCCTCGGGCTTTCCCGTACACTCCTACGCACAGCAGCGATATTTTCAGCAGACCTTGCATTCCGATGGCGTATGGGTGTTGGCTGATTGTTTATCAAACCGGTTGACTCGATTCTCGCCACCAAACGTCGAAAAGTCGACTCGGCGGGATGGTTGTGGCAAGGATGAAAATCATGTAATGCGCGGAACATTTCTCGAACGGACCACTGATTTTAAAAATAAAATTTGACGACTTTCACGCGTTGTTGAACGCTATAATCTTCCATGGTGATTTGCCATACATTTCTCAACAATTCACAACAAATGTGCTCACAGGAAAGAGGTTGATTTAACAACATGGCCGCTATAACCTAACAAATTTCAAGCGTCCCTATTGAAAGACCTTATATTATGAGATTTTAGGATATCATGTATTGGGGAATAACAGAGACCTATGAAAAAGCGGGTCTGCAGTTTGTAAAAAATTATAAACTCACTGGCCTTTTTCTATTTAACTCAGACTAATACTTGGTGCATATATCCTTAGTTTTCATTAAATTTAATAAGCGAATATTCATACGATTTAGTAAATTGTTTAAAGTTACCTCTGGAATTTCATCCCAAGCAGCTACAAAATTCGACGCTTACTTCATGAACACTTTCAATTGCAGGCTTTATTGGATTGTATACTGTTCTTTTCATAATCCCCCATATATTTTCTAGCGGGTTAAGATCAGGACTTAATGCTGTTCATGGCATAAGGTCGATTCCATACTGTTGAAATCAGTTTTTTGTGGACCTTACGGAATGAATAGGTGCATTATCCTGTTGAAATATCGCACCGTCATCTTTAGTACCAATTCATAGAAACGATTGTTTACAGGAAAAATATCAATACAAATCCGTTAAACCACTGGATTGGAAATACTCGCAACAACAAAGATTAGATAGCCTTAATTTTTTGGTACATAGTGTTACCCCAATCTGTCGTATCTTATGTTGACGCATAGTGTTACCCAGTTTGCCCCAATCTGTTGTATCCTATATTGACTAGGGTTTTAATTTATTCATTCCTATTTTTACTTTTACCGGCTTTTTTTTACTTTACTATTTCAATGATAATTTATTCATCAGAATTACTCTAATGTAAAATGTAAATCCTACTATAAAAACACAGAGTATCAACACTACTGAAAATTGGAAAAAAGTTGACGCTTTACTGATAAATCAAGAACGTTTACATATTGAATAAATAACATGACAGGCTTACCAAGGTCAGAATGTCTTAAGATAGATAAATTACTTTTGGCTAGGTACATATTTTATAAGATGTAGAAGAACACCTGGACAGCAGAATATTAAGTCTGGAGCCTGGAATACCTTTCGCCACTGTGCTTTGTTAATTTGCAAAAAAAAAAAAAAAAAAAAAAAATATATATATATATATATATATATATATATATATATATCTAAACATCTAATCAAAGGATTTATGTGCATTTAAATTAATCAAGTTGTAAATGAAAGAAACTTTAAGCACGTACATGGTTGGCTATTTTTTTTTCTGGATCTATTCTTGCTTTCCCTAACGTTCTATATAGTTTTTGTAGTTAATATAAAGAGGCGCTATATGTCTGAAATCATATTTGTACGTCACTAAAGTCTAACCATTAAATAGAAAGAGTGCAATGACCGAGAGAAGATGGGGATGTTGTCTGGAACAGAGGCGTAGATATTTTTATTTTTTGGCGGGGTCAGTGACAAATACTGCTACAATTATTGATGACGGAAATTTAAAAAAAATTGCTAAATCACATAATGAAGAATAGTGTGAGTAAAACCAAGTTTCCACACCACTTATGAAGTATTGCTGATGGCGCGTTACCATTTTTTTAGTAGGTGGTTCGCCAGGAGCCCTATTCCCACATTAATAACAATTCTATATAAAATAAACAAAATTCTATAACAAAAACAAAATAAAAAATTATTTTCCAAAATTTAACAAACCCCCATAACATAAACAAAATTCTGTAACAAATACAAAAGAAAATTTCCTTCTACAGAAAATAAACGAAATTCTACTACAGAAATAAAAAGAAAATGTTCGAAAAACTACACTGATAATAATGGGATCGAGGGTTTCATCAGTCATATTATCTACATCCCACATTTTTTCTTCTTCGCAAGACGTATACTGACTATTGCAAAAACTTGATGGTGTTCTAATTCGAAATTAGTTTATACAATAATTCAGGACTGGGATAAACTGAAAGAAGTGTTTGAATTTATTATAACTTCTAAGGAATCGAACCAGAAATCCATTCAGCTTGCTAGAGGATTTTTAAATGATATGAATGAACATTAATTTTTGTGTGCATCAAATAAAACAGACACGTGAAATATTGAAAGAGAAATGACCTTTTTAAGACAATTTTTAATAAAGCAAGTAGAATGACAGAATTAGAAATTACAAAACGACAATACGCTGGTCTTCCTAACGAAGCCATTAGTACAAGATATAAGCACTTTTATATGAAATATTGAACCATATCTTAATGCAAATAGACGTCAGGTTTCAGGGCTGTGAAAAGTTGCAATTTGTTTGTCTCGCTGATACTGCAAGATTTGAACAATATAGCTCGTGTTTTCCTTCTAATGCTTTTGAAAATTTGGAATAATTTTATGGAAATATGTTTACCAAACAGCAACGCCTTAAAAACGAACTTTGCCTGTTATACAGTGATGAATGTTACAGAAATATACTGCTCCATGAACTGCTTAAAAAAACTGAATGAATACAGACATTTTTACAAAACTTACAAACTGTTTTGTATAATGTTAACTATTCCGTCAAGAAGTCCGTCAGTAGAAAGAAGCTTTTCGTGTCTTAAACGTATAAAGGCTTATTCAAGAAATACCATTTCCCAAGAAATACTTTCATCTTTAGCAACTATTTCCATTGAGAAAAAATTTTTGCTAGAACTAAAGAAGAATCCAGCCATTTTATGAAGATATATAGATAACTACGCCTCACTAAAAGATCGAAGAATTGATTTCGCGTACAAAAATTACGTAGCTATAAGCTCGGCTATAGGTAAGTCTTAAGAAAAATCAATGTACTTTTTTCTAACTGTTTACACATTTACACTCTTCACCTGTTTTCTAACCCGCGAGCCGCCACTGTCGTCCAATTGCCGTCAGCTCTTGACGGCGCTTGCATCTACTCGTAAAACAGGTTAAATGAGTGAAATAAACAATATTCTTCAAATGAGAGAAAAAAAGAGGGCGACAACACCTGCAAAAATTGGAGTACGACGTTGCCATTATTTGCAGAATATCTTTGTAATGAGGACTTAAATACAACGAAATTTATTCATCTTTTTATATTTGACAAACATTACATAAATTTACATGCGCTATATAGCAGATAGGCATTATACAATTGAATTCTAACATCTCTTGTTTAATATTGATTATAAATTGCAATTAAATTTAATATTACCGAATTAATGTAGAACATATAAGAAATTTAGGAATTAAAAATGACAATAGCGCCTAACAGCTTTTTAGGTCAATGCACTCTTTGCACTATTTGGTTTCACTTTAGGAATATTATTCATGCACAATCACTATCATGTTCTATAGAAATCGACTGAAAACATTACAATTTTCTTTGGCTACATATATGCTAGTATGATGAATATAAATTACGAGCTATTATATTTAAATTAAGAAAATTAGGATTTAAATTAAAAAAATTAGGGTTCGACCCTTACCTTTTCCAGATGTTAGGTCGCCAAGAATCGAAAATACTTACTATAAATATCTGTAAGTACTCACCTGAAATAAAAAAAGAACATAAGTTTTTCATAAATTGATTGAATATTGCGAATATATTAACAAATAAAATTATTAATAATTATAATATATCGATGCTTTGATTAAAACGAAGGTAACTGATTATACAAAATAAATATAACAAATTTTTATAACTACGGCTCTGACTCTGATATGCCACGATATCATCATCATTAGGTCATCAGTCCTAAGACTGGTTGGACGCTAACCTCCAGCTTCTCCTATCTTGTGCTAACCTACGTATTTCGCTAATTGTGCTACAACCTACATCCCTTACTATTTGCGAGCAGTAGTCTAATCTAGGCCTACCTCTGCCTTTCTTCACTCCTATTTCTGCCTCCAAAATATCGCGGACTATTCCCCCATGTCTCAGCAAGTGGCCTACCATTCTATCTCTTCTCTTCTTTAAGTTTTTCCACATACTCCTTTTCTCGCCGACTTTCTCCAATACTTCTTCGTTTCTAACCCTATCAGTCCATGGTATTTTCATCATTCTTCGGTAACACCACATCTCAAAAGCTTCTAATTTCTTCCTACTTGCTTCCCCTACCGTCCAGGTTTCACAGCCGTAAAGTGCCGTGCTCCATACATATGTTTTCAAAAATCTCTTCCTTGTTTCTAAGTTTATTACCCCCGAGCATAAAAGTGCTTTCTTTTTGTTAAAAGCTACTCTACCCTGCGCTATTCTTTGTTTTATGTCTTTATCGCTTCTTCCATCCCAATTTATTTTACTTCCTAAATAAGTGAAGTCTTTAACTTCCTCCAATCTTTCATTATTAATTTGTACTTTCGTTTTTGCTCTGCTCTCGCGCCCTCTGCACACGAACACTTTAGTTTTGTTTTTATTCACCCTCATTCCGTATTCCTCTGTCAACACTGCCTCCATTTCGTTCAATGCTGATTCTAGTTCCTCCTTACTAGATGCTAATACTGCTATATCATCCGCGAATCTCAGCATTTTTAGTTTCTGTCCCTGTACTTTAATCCCGAAATCTACTCTATCTTTTACCACATTAATCGCCTCTTCGATGTACAGATTAAAAATTAGTGGTGATAGCGTACATCCTTGTCTTACTCCTTTCCTAATACCTACTTCCCTTTCTTCCCCTTCTACTTCTATAACAGCAGTTTGCTCTATGTATAGATTGTGTACTACTCTCCTATCTCTATACTTCATTCCCGCGCTCTTTAGTATCTCGAACATTTTTTCCCATCTTACGTTATCAAAAGCTTTTTCTAAATCTACAAATCCTATATAAGCGTTCTTTCCTTTTTCTATTGTTTTCTCTAACATTACTCTTAGCGCCAGAATAGCTTCGCGAGTTCCCCTATTTCGCCTAAACCCGAATTGGTCTTCTCCTAGTATTTCCTCCGCTCTATTTTCCATCCTCTTCTGCACTATTCTAGTTAAGATTTTTGACGCATGGGAAGTTAGGCTAATCGTTCTAAAGTTCTCGCATTTGTCGGCTCCTCTCTTTTTCGGTATAGTAACGATAATGTTCCTCTTATAATCCTCCGGCATCTCGCCCGTTTCGTATATGTATTTTACCAGTTCAAACATCCTATTTACTACTTTCTGTCCCGCATATTTCAAAATTTCCGCCTGTATTTTATCTACACCCGGCGCTCTATTATTCTTTAGCCCCCTTAGTGCTATTTCAAATTCCTCTCTCAATATAGGTTTTCCTACATCTTCCCTATCGATGCTAGATTCTTCCTCTAATATCTCTCCTAATTCCTGGCCCTCGTATAAATTTCCTAAGTACTGCTTCCATCTATCCGCTTTCTCCTCTCTTCCTATCAGTATGTCCCCCGATTGACTCCTAACATTTCTACTTATTGTTCCTACATCCCTGAAGTTCCTCTTAATTATTTTGTAAGCCTCATCGGTCTTACCTACTTGGATGCCACGATATGTAGTGAATTATAATGGACAGTTATTAAGTACATATTATATTCAGTGCAACTACAATTATAGAATAAATTTTAATACACTCGTAGTGCCAATGTCGTTTTTCAAAATTAAACAATGAAAGTTTTGTATTTTAAATGACGTGATATATATATATATATATATATATATATATATATATATATATATATATATATATATATATATATATATATATATATATATATATATATATATATATATATATATATATATATATATATATACATATATACCAGGTATGTAAATATGAAACAGGAATTTCTTGTATAGAAAATCCACGTTTATTGTATGAAGGTAATAAAAAATATTTCATTCGAAGTATTGTCCATTGCTAGCTATATATTTTCCCATCTCTCTGACATCTATGAGATCACTAAGATCTCACGGTACAAAATTGTACTAAGAGATCAAGAGATTTACAGATAAACATCAGAAAAGATTAGAAAACCATGAAAATGTCGAAGTAATACAGGCTACTCGA
The DNA here is from genome assembly GCA_037954035.1 of Rosalia funebris. Classification (NCBI taxonomy): domain Eukaryota; kingdom Metazoa; phylum Arthropoda; class Insecta; order Coleoptera; family Cerambycidae; genus Rosalia; species Rosalia funebris. The sequence continues at coordinate 44,128,811 of JAZFAV010000015.1, forward strand.
CAACAAAGGACTTATTCGACCGCTAAAGAAACTAAAACCGTTCGAATTAGTGTAGTGACAGTGAAAGTGTAGAAATTAAAAATATATGTCGATCACACGAATAAAGTGATTAGTGTTATATGGAGTGTGTCGCTGGACCTTCATCTACTGAACAGTTGAGTCCAGCTATTAGGAAAAAATTGTTAAATTTAATCTAGTTACAATATTGAACGTCCTCTTTTTCAAAAAAAAAAAACCAAAATATGATCCCTAAGGTTTTAAAAAACTCAATTTTTTTCAGACGGTACAGCGTTCTATTTAAGTTACGTTATGAACAGTTATGAACAGGCAAACTGGTAGGCTAAACTAAACAATTGAGACAGGCACTCAATACCCACAAAAAATAGAATTTCCCAACCACATTTTTTAGACTCTCTCTAGTTTTACTATAAACAAAGTATTTCTGACAACCCTACGCAATCGCGCACCTTCGCGATATCAGAGACAACGCGCTAATTACACCCTATTAATTCTTTAATGTATACTGTCAGCTTGCTAAATTCTGACAAACTTTCATTAAATTGACGCGATAAATTTCAACGCAAAGACATGTACGTACACCTTTCATCTTCCTCCTGTAGAGACTTCTGTAAAGATGACGAAAACGTTCCGATCGAATTAGACGAGAAATCAGAACATAACGAGGCTAGGTGGGTACTTTCCTTAATGGGACTGGCGTTAATGTCAGTAGAAATTAATCGTATCATCTGTCTCCATCTGTTACTAGGCGTTCAGGCAGAAAATAAAGTATAAAACATCATGAATTCAATTAGTATAATTGGTCTGATATACTGCTAATACATGATTTAACGACGACGTGCATATAGCGAGAGGTAGCTGTAATTAAAGTCCAGGACAGGGCTCAGATTTAGGACTAAACTGTAAAATTTACGTTTTCACATTCAGAAAAACCAACTCAATAAAAAATATTTTGCACCTTCTGGCATATATACACTAGGCACAAAAATTAAGGGATGTAAAAAAAAATCCTTTTAAAAAACTTTTTAGGCGATTTTCAAAGGGCTGCAACTTGGACAAAAATAGCCGCAAAGCAATTTTAAAATAACAGTTTTTTAAACCTTAAAACGGACTTTTCCGCGCGTAGAACATCTCTATCCCGAAATTGAGTGACCGAGAAAAAATAAACCAACACATAAATGCAGAATATCTGTTTTATGCGACAGTTGTACTTTTTTCAAATAGTCCACCCTCGTGCTTTCTTATGACCACTGAACAGGGTGGGGTGTGTCCTACCCACCTTAAAATCAATAGATGTCATCTGGTAGACGTCCCCGATCAGGATCAGTCAAAACCCGATCGATACGACACGATTTAGTTGAGTTATCGTGCTAAGAAAAAAAATCTCAAATAGACCCAAGGGAGGGGGTGGTGTGTGCTATCCACCTCAAAATCAATAGGTGTCATCTGGTAGACATTTCCGATCAGGATCAGTCAATACCCGATCGATCCGACACGATTTAGTTGAGTTATCGGGCTAAGAAAAAAAAATCTCAAATAGATCCAAGGGAGGGGGTGGTGTGTGCTATCCACCTCAAAATCAATAGGTGTCATCTGGTAGACGTCCCCGATCAGGATCAGTCAAAACCCGATCGATCCGACACGATTTAGTTGAGTTATCGTGCTAACAAGAAACTTTAATGCCGACGACAACGCTGACACACACACGGCAAAACATTTTTAAAAACCAAAACATTTTTTTCTTGTTTTTAGGCCGAAAAACTCACAAATTCACTTTTTCTTTACACGATTACATTACTTTTCCGCTAGTATAGTGGAGTGCGGAAAAGTGAAAAGCAAATTGAAGCTCCAAGTTTATAGTTTTCAGATATTGAGTTAATTTTTTTTACCATCAGCAGTTTTTAAGTAATCATAAGAAAACCATCGGAAAAGAAAATCCAAATTTTTGCTTGTCTTTCAAAAACTTCAATAATTTTTTTCCAGCGATTTCATTATAATGCTTTTTTAGATGATTTAATCCTCTTTAATTGGAGAGTTCTAAAAGTATTGTACGATGATTTTTCGCTGAGTTATCTGGAGATGATTAAAATGCAGTTTTAATCATCTCCAGATGATGCCAACTTTGTTGGCGAAACGCACGTCGAGTGTAGTGTATAGTGTTTTGGTGTTTATCGATTGAAAAAAAAATTATATATATGCATATGGAAATATTTTTCACTCTTCTTTTAATTTCTCCATTTTTGTATTTTCAATCAAGCTATTTCATGAAAAAACAATCCACATATTCACTTCAGTCCAAATTACTTATTATTAAGAAACTCTAAATAATTATGTTGGCAGTATTTTTCTGCTTTCTGTTACTGTTAAGTATGTGAAAATTAATACTTCTCTAGACGATACATATAGTGTTGTTTCATTATTGCCTTAAAGTCCCCAAGTACACACTACATGAAGTAATTTAGCTTGACCTCTCGTGCACAAACACAATTCTGATGCCGATTCTATAAATTATAACATAAGGAGGAAGATAAGGCATATAAAAAAGGCAATAATGTTGCCGGGATATATATTTTTTCCAGTTTATAGGATTATTCTAGCCACCGTGAATTAACATGATTTTTATTATGTGACATGGGGAATGTCTAGCCATACTTGTCTAAACTGTATGCGGAATAAATTGTATACAGGATGACCCATTTTAATTTAAACAACGTGAACAACTCTTAGAAAAAAATATTATACATGTATACGGTCTCTGTTGGAATTATAGAATTTGAATTGCGCGCCATTTGCGTTCTGTCAAAGATAGGACGTCAATATTTAAACGCTTTTATCTACACAGCATACGACATCAACATGCCTGGGTGTCTTATTTCGAACTATATAATGTGATTTGTGAATAAAACTAATAACATTTTACAAACTGAGGTTTCTTGTTCTTCGACATAAAATGGAGATGATACGGCTACAAATGGAAAAGAATATCATTCATATGGCCACCTCGACTTATCTGGCATGATGTCATTCGTTTAGCAAAATTGTCCATAATACGGGAACATAAAACTGGCTCTATTTCCCGAATAACATGTTGAATGTTTGCCTTCAGGTCATTGATTATTGCTGGCTGGGTGGCGTACACTTTCTCTTGACCATAACCCCAAAGAAAAAAATACAGTGGTGTTAAATCACAGCAGGCCAATTGATTAGTCGGCATTTCGCGAGACAACATTATCAGGAAATGTGGCATGCAAACTGACCACGACGAGGACGTACTGGTGTTGCCTTATCATTTATCAATAACAGAACTCGTCTTTTAAAATTTATCGATTAAGCTATGAACTGTTAACTCTGTAGATGCTTCACTTTTTCCAAATTTTGTACGAATTTTTCTTAATGCAACTGTAAATGATCGCTCACTTCCATAAAACAATTGTACACAAACTATTCGTTGTCGAACTGTTAGCTGTTGCGGCATGATGACGTCGTCTAGTTTGTAGATGACAGTCGTTCACTATTGACGCCCTATCTTTTGACAGAACACAAATGGCGCGCAATTAAAATCCTATGGATCCAACTGAGACATCCTGTATGTACTTATCTTTGTTTATAGTTTTCAAATTATGTAACGAGTACATTAAACTACACACTAGTGGTATAATAGAGGTCGTAAATTTTAACGCATGTGCGTGTCTCCTCTATATGAAAGCGAAATAATATAGCAACAGTTTAACTATGTAGCAATTTATGCTCGTGCAACAATATAAAAAATCCCGGTCGCTATTATAGAACGATATTCCTCTTAAAGAATTTAATGACTGAAAATTACAATTGGATGCAATTTTTATAACATGCCGTCATAGTTGCCAATTAAAACATGCCAGCAATAGTTTAATTAATTAAACATTGGTGGCTCGTCAAGAGTGGCTGAGTCTGCTCTATTATTTTAGGACAAACACAATATCTTAAAATGAATGTAAGTTACGACTGTAATTGTTTACATAGGTATTATATAGATCTTCATGATTTTTTTTTTGTATTTCCTGTTGTAATATCAGTGGAATAAAAAAAATGCATTTCATTTTTTCTGCAAATAATTTACTTATAAACCTGCTCGACTCATTTATACCAGTTGGCAAACTGGTCTCCTGTTTTCGTTGATGCATCGAAGGTTTCAACCCCTTCTATTCCGGTTTTCAGTGTATTTTTTCTTTTCACATCTTTTATAACACATCCAAGTACAAGGAATATATTTCCAGCATGACATCACAGCCCTACATTATTTGGCGAAAATTAGACATTCTCTCGACAACTGTTGTCAGTGCCGTTGAATTGGTCGTGGAGATCGTATTATGTCGCCAGCTATAAGTAAAAAATAAATACATGAGTGCTGTAAATTAGAAAAAGAATACCATAAAAAATAAAATGTTGAGGATTTTTTTTAAATAATTTTAAAATAATAAGTTATTGGTGCATCCTTAAAAATAGCGTTAGACACTTGGTTCAAAGTGACCTACTATTCATTTCATTGCTATCTTCCAAATAAAAAACTCTCTTATCTTGCCGATAAACGGAACAGGCTACCTCAGCCTAGCTATAAAAACAAGCCACAGTATGAGATAAGAGCCGCTTGAAATTTTTTATTTGGCTAATAGAGATTAAATAAACTATATATGCTTAATAAAATTATCCCTCCCTTTAACTTATCATATTAGTTGATAAGATATGAAAGATAAGTTCCAGGAGAAAACAGATCAATTAATAAATAAAGCGAGTAATGACGAAATCAAGAACGCAGAAACTGAGTGGGAGGGTATCAAGAATAGTCTAGATTCTGCGGCTACGGACGTTTTAGGACACGAGAGAAGGGAATCTAGGAAGCCCTGAATAACGGACGAAATCTTAAACTTAATACAAAAGAGACGAGGCTACAAAAACAGACGAGACGAGGAAGGACTGACAACTTATAAGTCAATAAAGTGAGAAATAATTAGAAAGTGTAGAAAAGTGAAAGAACAATGGATAGAGGATAAATTCAAAGAAGTAGAAAATAAGCTCCAAGTAGGTAAGACCGACGAGGCTTATAATTAAGAGGAACTTCAGGGATATAGGACCAATAAGTAGAAACGTTAGGAGTCAATCGGGGGACATGCTGATCGGAAGAGAGGAGAAAGCGGATAGATGGAAGCAGTACTTAGGAAACTTTTACGAGGGTCGGGAATTAGGAGAGATATTAGAGGAAGAATCTAGCATCGATAGGAAAGATGTAGGAAAACCTATATTAAGAGAGGAATTTGAAATAGCAAGGGGGCTAAAGGATAATAAAGCGCCGGGTGTAGATAAAATACAGGCGGAAATTTTGAAATGTGCGGGACAGAAAGTAGTAAATAGGATGTTTGAACTGGTAAAATACATATACGAAACGGGCGAGATGCCGGAGGATTATAAGAGGAACATTATCGTTACTATACCGAAAAACTATATATAACTTATATATAACTTCCCACGCGTCAAAAATCTTAACCAGAATAGTGCAGAAGAGGATGGAAAATAGAGCGGAGGAAATACTAGGAGAAGACCAATTCGGGTTTAGGCGAAATAAGGGAACTCGCGAAGCTATTCTGGCGCTAAGAGTAATGTTAGAGAAAACAATAGAAAAAGGAAAGAACGCTTATATAGGATTTGTAGATTTAGAAAAGGATTTTAATAATGTAACATGCGAAAAAATGTTCGAGATACTAAAGAGCGCGGAAATGAAGTATAGAGATAGGAGAGTAGTACACAATCTATACAAAGAGCAAACTGCTGTTATAGAAGTAGAAGGGGAAAGAAGGGAAGTAGGTATTAGAAAAGGAGTAAGACAAGAATATATGCTATCACCACTAATTGTTAATCTGCACATCGAAGAGGCGATTAATGTGGTGAAAGATAGAGTGGATTTCGGGATTAAAGTACACGGACAAAAACTAAAAATGCTGAGAATCGCGGATGATATAGCAGTATTAGCATCTAGTAAGGAGGAATTAAAATCATCGTTGAACGAATGGAGGCAGTGTTGACAGAGGAATACGGAATGAGGGTGAATAAAAACAAAACTAAAGTGTTAGTGTGCAGAGGGCGCGAGAGCAGAGCAAAAACGAAAGTACAAATTAATAATGAAAAATTGGAGGAAGTTAAAGACTTCACTTATTCAGGAAGTAAAATAAATTGGGATGGAAGAAGCGATAAAGATATAAAACAAAGAATAGCGCTGGGTCGAGTAGCTTTTAACAAAAAGAAAGCACTTTTATGATCGGGGGTAATAAACTTAGAAGCAAGGAAGAGATTTTTGAAAACATATGTATGGAGCACGGCACTATACGGTTGCAAAACCTGGACGGTAGGGGAAGCAAGTAGGAAAAAATTAGAAGCTTTTGAGATGTGGTGTTACCGAAGAATTATGAAAATACCGTGGACTGATAGGGTTAGAAACGAAGAAGTATTAGAGAAAGTCGGCGAGAAAAGAAATATGTGGAAAAACATAAAGAAGAGAAGATATAGAATGGTAGGCCACTTGCTGAAACATGGGGGAAGTGGGGGAGTCCGCGATATTTTGGAGGCAGAAATAGGAGTGGAAGAAAGGTAAAGGTAGGCCTAGATTAGACTACTGCTCGCAAATAGTAAGGGATGTAGGTTGTAGCACAATTAGCGAAATGCTTAGGTTAGCACAAGATAGGAGAAGCTGGAGGTTAGCGTCCAACCAGTCTTAGAACTGATGACCTCATGATGATGATTAGCTGTGAGGGAAAATTAATTAAAAGAAGGTATAAAGTATTATACTATTTTTTCTACATTTACATAGAAGTGCGACAACATTCTTATACTCTCAGTTTTAACTGCTCATTGTTCTACTGTAGTGGCCTACTATCAAGTTATATTAAATTCCTTCGATGTGCATACACGCATAATACATTCGCTCGTTGAAAGTGGTGACCCAAATTAGGAAATCGCCCTGTACATCAAGAAGGAAAAATGTAAGTATATTTTTATTGGCAATACCTGACTCATCCAACAATACTACATCTACAGCGGGAGTTTGTATAACGTACCATGGATCACTTTGTATATCTACAGTTTCATTGGAAAAATAACGGATTGTAAAATGATTTGTTTTAATTGATATCCCCACGCTTTCTCCCACAGTAAAACGGCGTTTCGTGCTATAATAACATTTCCATATGTATGTGTACATGGAACATACTTTCGTACCTTTTATTTCATTATAAAACGAAATTAACTCAAGCTATTTATTGACTACTAATTGCTCTGATAAAACTAATATAAATTCGCGTAAAATAAACCTCCATTTCAATTAATATACAACTTCCGACGAGTGGGGGCATTCTAAATTTGTTTTTTGTATATATCTCGCAAGGCTCAGTTTATATCTGTTGGATTTACTACCGGGGAAGATGTTATTGGATTCGAACACGTGTTATTTTCGTAATCACGAATTCCAATACGAATAATTAAGCCGATAATATCACTATGTTTTATTCCCAATTGATTTATTTCTAAAATAAAATAATGCCATCTCGATATTACCTTGAAGATATGCTATTATAGTAGATATAAATTTGTTAATAGAAGTGATATATCAGATTTGTGAATAGAAGTACCGCAGGGATATATCTCTGGACTCCGAGGGTATGTATAATATTTATTGCAACATAGTTAAATGTGTAGCATGCTGTGACAGATGATGATATTTTATCCATCTACTGCGATTTCGAAAAAATCAGAACAAAAATATGACGGAGGGAAGTAACCGAGCAAGAAGTAACAAAAACATGGTACATGGAAACCATATAGATTCCATAAGTGGGTTCAGATAAAAACATGATGTGAAAGAAGTCGATCTTGGTTTCAACGGGATGGAGGTCTTCGTCGGTATTTCTGTAAAAGAAGTAATTAAGGATGTAGATAGAAGCAATGGATGGTCTACTCACTTAGAAGATAAATTAATTAGAAAACGTCGATTTAAAGTAGCTCCAGGACCCTTCGAAGACTCGATGAGTTTTCAATGATTTGAAAGTGACATTAGGCAGTTTTCTCCAGTTTTAATCATCTTCCAATTATGCCAACTAAGTCGATGAAACGTGCATCAAGTAACCTGGTGCAGTAATCTTTTGTTGTCTCTTGTGTATTTTTTAAGACTTTTTAATTTTGACTATTATGTGGATACCAAATATTTGTTGCAAACTGCAACCTAGTCCTCACAAGCGAATTGTATGCTGTTTTTATTGAACTAACATTTTTAAAATCCTTACACGTTCTTACGACGAATCCTAACATATTTAGTGAAGATGATGCAGACATTAATATGCTCATTGAATGAAAATTTATTGATAGAAGAAGTAAAATGATATGAGGTCAAATAGAAGTCAATTTTGCACCAGTCCCACTGCTTGCCGCAGAACGCCTTGCATTCGACATGTCTCGCGAGAATAACTCCAGTGTCAACATTTTTCAATATTTTTTGATAATAATTTTTTGTATTATACTTAAATATATGCCTAATAACTTCCGTAAATATTATTATCTTATTAACTTATCTTCCGCCTAAAAAAAAAAATATCAACAAAGCTCTTTCTTAGCTTATTACAATGGTGTTACCCTTTAAAGACCGGATACACTCGAGCTAACTTGAATCAGGAAATGTGGAACTCTTTAAAACCAAATTAAACGCTATAATAAAAAGCATTAATAATCAAATACATATCTGAAGAGATAATCTGATCGGACCTTCAATTTTTTTATGCTACTCGAAACATGTGACAATTCATTTGAAATGTATAGTAGAGGTCAATGAACATTATATGCCCACTTCCAATCATATTTTGGGTTATCAAACAACGCGCCTGAGTCACAACTTCGATCTAACACACGATCACTCTATTAATAACCACTACAGGTGGCTTCGCAGGCAATAACTTATATAAAATAGCATTAAACCTGTGAGGCAAAACTCATTTCACAAGAACCACAACCAAAATAACATTCCAATCGTTGCCGTTGGGTGGAAATATATCTGCATTAGTTCATATACACATTTTTTGTCCGCTTCCCTTTCGTGACCACATCACATTAGGTCTTGATTTATTATTGGGTCAAGCTTTTGTGCTTTTTTTCTGCAGCACCAATTTGTGGATCATTCTAAATTGCTTTTTATTTATAGAGGTAGCCTGATTCGGTCTGTAATTCGCCGGGCATCCAAGGCCATCTCGACAGAATATCAGGAACACTGAATTTGCAACTTTATTGCCCAAAAAGGGGGTACTAATGTGTACGTTAGAGATGACCCCTAGAGAAATTTGTTGTAATGATGTTTTTAGATATTTTAATATTGAATCGAGGTTGACAATCTGGACCAGAGCGAGGTTAAATCGTTTCTAGTAAACAGTTTAAGTTTTATAAATTGACTTTTGAACATTTCAAAATGGTTCCAGAGACCCTAGTAAATCGATTTCTTTAAATGGCATTGGGGTCATATTTCAACTCATTTGAATTCTGTATAAAACATTTTTTGAAAATTAATATCAAATAACCCGTTATCCAGTTATTAGAATTTTTCTGGTAGCTTGTGATGAGTTTAATTAAGGATTATATTAATGAAACTGCATTCTATGTTGCTTGGCAACTATCTTTAATTGTAACTTTCACACAAGCGTCTACCGTTTGACATTTCTCGCTCTTTATCGCGGATGTCTGGTGGGAGAGAGCCTGTTTAAAGTCGGAAGCCAACCGACTTAACAAGCTAAGAGGATTGATTCTTAGAAGTATAACCGGAGCCCCAAGATCAACACCGATCGAGGCGATGGGGATACTGACGAGGATACTCCCCCTTGATGTCACCCTGAAAGCGGAAGCCGCAAAGGCAATGCACAGGGCGGGAAATGATGAATAGGAAGATAAGGGACCTGAATAGACTCTCAAGAGAGCTAGCTGAGCAGGGACTCCTATGGATGCCCTCTAACAGTACAGGTGTCCAATTCCTCTTTGACAAGAAATACAACCATACTCGGACCCAGAAGAAGGTATGTATCTGCTCGGATAGCAGGGCGGCGCTGGCAGCCTTGAATTCAGCAACGACAAAGTCGAAGCTGGTCTATAATTGCTATGAAGCATTGAAGCACTTGGCAGAGAAGGGGCCGGTAGAACTCTTATGGATACCTGGGCATAATGGCATTAAGGGAAATCTAATTACAGATGACCTTGCCACACTAGGGACCAGGGAAAACCTCTATGGACCAGAACCCGCAGTCCGAATAAGTCGGTATATGATCAGAGACCGCATCAATGGCTGGGCAAGAAACCAGCACAATAAAAGATGGAGAGGAGTAACGGGTTGTCGAATAACCAAACTCTTCATCCAATACTCAGAGATTGAGAAATGGGCCCAAGAATTCATTAAATTGAACAGGCACAAAGCCAGAACCCTGGTGGGAATCATAACGGGCCACCATAGTAGCCTGAATGCATATAAGCACAAGCTGAGGCTGACTGATAGCCTGGCCTGCAGATAACTAAGAAGACGAGGAGACCTCGATTCATCTTCTTTACACCTGCACTAGAGGTATCTTATATTAGGGACCCCTGTTATCCTAGAGGAGGCGAGGCTTAAGGCGGGAGACGTGCCTAAATTGCTCCTTTTATGATAGCATTTTTGGATAATGACCCGGATAGGAGAGGATCGCCAAAGGACTACCCATGCGATCAGTGGCTGATGAGACCCAAACCTATATAATACAATAATAATAATAAAAATATCACGGATGCCAGTAATGTTATCGTAACTGTTTACATTTGTGGTTTTCTTTTATATAATAACATGTGTCGCCATCTTGAAGATATAGTAAACACAGTAAATATAATTCTGTGACACCCACTGAAATAATTTCCCGTATTCCTGATTACTTAAGAAATAGTTGCATCAATGATGAGTGCTCGTTTTTTTTAACGAAGGTAGATAGAGAAAAAGGTATAGAAAAAGTCACACCTAATTTCCATAGGAATTGAATGTTGAGACAAGAATCATGGATGTTCGTATTACAGGATTTTTTTCCACTGAAAGAAATTTAACTCGGCCCTTGAATAAGCTGGATAATTCTATTGAGCCTGCTATAAGGCAAACAATGAAAGATAATGTCCATGAATTTGAAACATTGAAACGACCTTTCAACAAGACGATGGCCTAGCACATTATTTCAAGTCAGGGGTCACCTTGATAACGTATATTCTGTCAGATGGATTGGACGCCGTTGTTCACTTGAATGAGCTTCTCGTTCGCCATATTTGTCATGTTTAGACTTCTTTGTGGGGCTATTTAAGTCCAAGGTTATACATCATTCAGCCAGAGAGTCTGAATAGATTTACGACAGAGGGAACTATACAGGTAAATCATTTTCTGACACCATTATATCGTTTTAATGTGGCTTATAATTAACCTAAGTGCTTAGGATTGAAAGTGTTTAAAATGATACATATTATAATAAAACACTGCGATAAAACTGCTTCTTATTGAATGATGTTTGTTCAAGATTAATGAATAATTCATTACATAAAAAAATGTTCACCTATTAAGGCACTGACTATTCCTATTCAATCTGTGTTGACTTGCAGAATAATAAAAATTATTATTGTTAATGCCTTACGAACTATTTCATCTGTCCTTGTAAGCCGTACATGAAAACGCCAAGGAAAAGTGGAAAACATTGTTAAATGGTGTCAGGGATTAGACGTAACAGGCTCCTGACTTTTCAAAAATACTGTGGATATTTTTTGAAGGTCTAATTAAACCTAAAACTAACATATTTTATATTGATTCAATGACAGAAGATGTAAAATGTTAAAAAAAAAAAACTTTTAGAATTTTATACGAATGTATGTACATATATGTATGTAGTAATAAAATTTCACATAATTTTCATAATGTCGTTATTAAACTAGTTTAAGAAACACTGAAGCATGTCTACCGTATTAAAATAAACATTCACCGGACTCAAAATGATATTTTTCAGTTTTATGTTTGAACTGTGACGTCATCATAGTTTTCTTATATGCAACCCCTTTTTTAACTGAAATTAATTTATTACAATTTTCCTAGTACAAGGGACCCCCATATTAGGAGCAGCGTCTCGTTAGAACCACGTTCCTTGGTGAAGAATACATATCCTCATTGTAGGATGAAGACTGCTGAATCGGAAACTCGATCGAAGCGTTGAAATTCTAAATATTTAGCAACAGTAACGTTTCTCTCAAAAGAGTACGTCCTAAAGAACAATTTCGTTTCAACACATACATTACCTTTGTCTTAACGCTGGCTATGGAATTCTTGAATCCAATGAAATTTTCTTGAAACTAATGTCTGCTTCTATGACGATGTGCTATTTCCTTCATGGAAGAAGGTCCGTCATAAAAAAAAACAAACTTTAAAAATTGGGATTTTCGTCATAATATGTCACGATATTTTCACAAATTTGTTATGCGCCGACCTAGACCATCCTCGTGTAATTTTATAATAAATGTATTTCATAAGAGTGGACCTTTTCTTTCCTTAACAATTTTCCACGGCTTGCTTTGGCGGGATAAATATTTTACACTACTAGTTTCCGAAAATGTTTGGACTATCCTACTTACTGATGATCTAAAAATATATGGTCTATCATATTGTTTTTGATCACAATCTGTCCCTATATGCATATATATGGACATATTATACTACTACATCCAATCATCATTCATTAGTTCAACGAACCATTTTCACACTTTACTGATTATTATAAATAATTTGTCAAAACTGCCTGACAAAGTCAATTAGCAGTAACATTCCCAAAATAATTAATCAGTATAATGATCTGATATTTTCTAGAGCAGTTTTAATTTAGAATAGTTTTTGTTACTTTTTGATCAATGGGAGAAAATGTTTTAATAGACATTAGTTTATCCTTTCCAGCCACCACCTGATTTTTTACAACGTTAATTTTGAAAATAAAATTAATGTGCTATTATATTTAGTGGATGTATTAGTAAGTACAGTAAAGTACGTAACTAATTTATATTTATTCGTACCCGTTGCTACGAACAATACGCAATATAATTACATTCGACGACGTTCATATTTGGCCATTAACAAATCGACTCAGCTTAGTGATTCGCGTTTGTTTCGATTGGTATTAATTTCGCGAAAAGTAAATCGGGGCGTTATTTTCACTCTTAATGCGTCAAGATTTACGAGAGCCCTCGACCCCAGATGCAATAAAAATAGGAATACGAGCGATATTAATAAACCGAGAAGGAGTTTTAATATCATTCGGCTCTTTATATTTCCATTCAAATACGATATTGGTTAGAGGAATGCAGAGGAAAATCGTTATTTAAGAAGTTAAATGGATTGGGGTAGAATCGTAACAATGAACTCATTATGTTGAGTAATGTGTATGCACAATTAAAAATAAACAATTTCCAAGTCGTATGAAAAAGTCGTATCATACTCGTGCTCTATCTTTCACCATCGCATAATTGCCAGTAAAACGATTTTACATTTTCTTGTATTTAGATTAATAGATAAATCTTTAGAACGTTTATATTTCAGTTCGTTCTTCCAAAACGTAGTTATTTCCAGACCACACCATTAGTAGATATCAAGGTAATAGTATTAGGAATATTTCTTATCACAATTAAAGTTAGTTTTCCATTTACGATCATAAACTGATAATCAATTATTAATATGATTACTACAAAATATACTACTAATACTACAGGTAGTACTAGTATCTCTGACGATGGTTCAATAAACCAAAACGTTAGAAAGACCCTTCAACATTCTGATCGAAATCCCACATTTAATTAAATTACGTAAAATAACAATCAAGAACAATAAAAGTACAAAAAGAACAAAAAACTATTGTGCAAGTACTTTTGCATAAATGGCATAAATTTAAGTTAACCTTATGAAAAGTAAGACTACCATCAGCTGTCAGAATCAAGGGAAATATTGACGGATTTCCACAAGGATATTTTCAGTTGCACCAGGCTGTCCCGGGGCTGCATATCACGATTTCATTCTTATTAGGAATCATCAGTGCAAGTATACCAGACTATGCATATTGTCCTGAGAATATTAGACGAGTCTATCACAAGCCGGCATGAGCAATACATGTAGAAATTTGGCAAACGCCATCTGCCTGCTACACGATAGTGTCATCTACGAAAAGTCGCGCTACTTCTCATTTATAATGCAGATTATCAGTGGCGAAGCGTCGATTTAAGCTGAGTATAGGCTGTCTTGAATTAGACGGGGGGGGGGGGGGGGGGGCTGCTCATTTTTAATGCAATATATATAGTCTCATCTCAGTCGCTACTGCAGATTACTTCATTTAACGCAGGCTTTCACGTGATACCACATGATGAGGTATTTTTTTCAAAATAAGTATTACCATATAATTACTCTGTTACACCAGGCTGTCCCGGAACTGCGTATCGCGATTGCACCCTTATTAGGAATAATCAATGCAAGTATATCGGACTATGCCTGGTGTCTCTGAGAATATTAAGTGTATCTTGCGATATACAGCTCCGAGACAAACTGATGAGAATAATCAGATGGCAATAATTATTTTGATTACCTCCTCATGTGGTTGCACGTAAAAGCCTGCATTAAACGAAATTCTCTGCATTAGAAATGAGAAACAGCATGGTTTTCCGTCGGTAACATTTTGCCGTGTAGCAGACAGATGACATTTGCGAAATGTTTACATGTATTGATTGCTCATGCTGGCTTGGTACAAGACTCCTGTAATATTCTCTGAGCACCAGGCAGAGTCCGGTATAAGTGCGTTGATGATTCTTAATAAGGATTAAATCGCGGTATACAGTTCCGGGACAGCCTGGTGTAACTGAGAATGATGAGATGGCAATAATTATTTTGATTGCGCCCTCACGTAGTGTAACGTGAAAGCACGCGTTAGACTAAGTAGTCTGCATTAAAAATGAGAAGTAGTATGACGTCCCATAAAGTTTATCATATTTCACAGGGATCATCATCGGGGTTCAAATTTTATTTCTGCATATCAACGGTTTATTAAAACTGAACTCGATTAACTTTGCGAATTATAATTCTACACTAGACACATTATTGAGAACGTTATTGTATACTGGGGTGCAGGTCCCAACTGCAAGCGAGTTTGGAATTTTTTCTGGAACGTGGATATATATGTCCTCGTCTCTAAGTGTAACATTCTCCTTCATAATCTGAGGCTTCGGACACAGGAAGTCGTTTTTTATGTACCTAACTAATAAAACCTTAAAAACAAGGATTTTAAAGTAGAGATGTGTATAGTAGAACTATCTTGTGAAGACCAAGTCGGCAATAAATCGTGCGACAAAGACAGATACATATCTGACTTTCTTCCATACCAATCCAATCTAAATAAGAGACACAGACCTGCCTATAAATCATTTGCGCGCGCCTTCTTTTCTGTAATTCTTTTACTGCATTCGCGTGGGAGAAGGTAAGCTATACATTGCTCTTTGTCGCACGGTTTATTGCCGACTTGCTCTTCATAAAATAATTCTACTATACAATAACAATAAATTTTCATGAGAATACAAGTTTTGCATTGAAGACTGTTGCAAAAAAATACATATATTATTTAAGAGATAATATATATTATTAAAACAAAAAAATATTCTGCTAGCGTACCACTGCCTGACACCATTCAATGTAGCGCATGGTGCTTTAGTTTGAGAATAATTATTATTCAACTAGTGATTATTCATTGCTGTGTAATGGCGAATCATTATGATAATAAATTTTAGATTACAACTTTGGGCCTAGATTGCACGCAAAGGAAAATTTATATAACATAAAATAGTAAAGCTTACTAGTCAAATATATCAAAGCAATATTTTTTTATGTTTAGAAACATTTTACAAATGCTATCTAATATAAACCTATTAGAAGTACCAGGCATTAGACCTGCATATCACGATTTCATCCATTATTGGGAATCGTCAGCATAGCGTACCCGAACCCGAGTATCAGAAAGTGAGATCTGCCACATTTGAAGCGAATGTCTACACAGGATAGCACTGCGGCCACCTATACAACATAGCAAGTACTTGTGCATAAGGTATCGAAAACATTACTCGCTGTATGAAACCTTCAATTTAAAATTATGCAAGCTTTTCTTAATTTAGAAACTCTTTAATTTAGAAAAACATTTTCAATTCGCCCAAGAAGTTGTCACTTTTTCAGCTGTCAGCCTCGACATAATCTATATAATTTAAAAAGTATAAATAAATATAACACCTCATTAGAAAAGAAATATTCGTGAGCAATAATTTTTATTTTTGCTTTAATTGAACAGAAAAGAAAATATAAATATGACGTTGAAGCATCTTTTAATATTTCAGTTCCTCGGGAAATCAAACAATATTTGTTTTCGGCCACTGCCTTGAAAAGTATTTAAAAACTCACTACTATCTACGTTTGAAAATTTATTATTTCAAAATAGCAAGTTATGAATCCTTGATGCACGAGGTGTGAAATGGTTTCAGACGCTCCTAATATTTTTCACTATACTTTAACAAAAAAATGTAAACAATGTACTTATAACCAATACTTTATAATAATAATAGTATCTAATATATTTACTGCACCTAAAAAAAGCTGTCTATTGATCGTACCTGCGACTTTATCAACGGGGCAATGCCGCCATATATGTGCACAAACGTGAGGATGCTGAGTCGGTGGATCAGCGTCTCCGCTCCATCGATCGACTTTCGCAGTAGTTAAACATCTGTTTAGTGGTGCACTGTGCTACGTACTGTGCTATTTTGATACAAACATTTTTGCGTTGCATAGTGCAAATTTATGACGTCGAATATACTAATAAACAACCATTTGTTGAGGAAGTAAATAAATTCATGTGGGAATTTACAGACTTAAAATATGATGGTGTTCAGACTTAAAATAGAGGTAGTCCCGTAAGTACCCGACCTGACGTATAGATGGCGGTTGTTGTTTGAAAAAAATGACTATGGTAGAAAGTACCAACCTTATAAAGCTTAAGTTTGAAGTTTCACGACGCTACGTTGTTTAATATTTGTTTGGCAGCCATCAATAGTTAACGCTCTCAGTGAATTTGTAAACATGGAAAAAACTGTTCGTCGTTATTTGATACAATACTTTCATTTGAAAGGCTTAAGTCCGACCGATATCAAAGCGGAACTATATGTGTATTCTACTCTGGGGGAGTATGCTCCTGCGTTTCGAAATCCACAACATGGTATTGGATGACCGTCGACTGAAAATGAGTGAGTTATCAGACATCGTAGGCATTTCCAAAAGGGCTGTACATGACATATTGGCTGAACATTTTAACATGAAGAAGCTGTACGCAAGATGGGTGCCGCGATTACTCACAATGGAACAAAGACGGCGTCGCGTCGTGAGGATGTTTCAATCGAGTGTTTGGCTAAGTTTTTGCGTCGAATCATAATCATGGATGAAACATGGTTCCATTACTTCACACGTGAGACGAAGGAGCAGTCAAAACAATGGACTGAAAAAGGAGAATAGGCTCCAAAAAAGGCGAAGACAGTTCCATATGCAGACAAGGTCAGGGCGTAAGTTTTTTGGGATGCGCGTGGGGGGCTAAGACTGAGGACTGAATTTTTTATATACTTTTATTTGTGTTATAGTCATTTAAATTAGTTAAAACAAATAAAAATAGTCCAAAATAATAAATAGTCCCAGGTGAAATTGAACGTAATCCTCCCGAAATATTAGAAATAGGTAGATAAATGCTTACTAAATCATTTACTTCAAATTCAATAGAGATATTTATCAAACTTCGTTACAAAATAGAGAGCAGAAAAAAAACTAAAGGTCATTTGAATACATTTTCTCCCATACATTTGCAAAACGTCATAAGTGTATAGAAAATAAACAGTTTTAAAACTTTAAAACGGACTTTTCCGCACGCAGAATATCTCTATCTCGAAATTGAGTGGCCGAGAAAAAATAAACCAACACATAAATGCAGAATATGTGTTTTATGCGACAGTTTTACTTTTTTCAAATAGTTCACCTTCGTGCTTTCTCACGACCCATGAACAAGGTGGAGCGTCTCCTATCCACCCCAAAATCAATAGATGTCGTCTGGTAGACGTCCCTAATCAGAATCAGTCGAAACCCGATCTATCCAACACGATTTAATTGAGTGATCGTGCTAACAAACAAATTTCTCAAATAGTCCACCATTGTGCTTTCTCAATGACCCATGAACATGGTAGAGTGTGTTCTATCCACCTCAAAATCAATAGGTGTCGTCTGGGAGACGTCCCCGATCCAAATCAGTCAAAACCCGATCGATCCGACATGACTTAGTTGAGTTATCGTGTTAACAAAAAAAAATTCTCAAATAGTCCACCGCCGTGCTTTCTCATGACCCATGGACAGGGTGGGGTGTGTCCTATTCACCTCAAAATCAATAGATTTTGAGGTGATCCCCGATCGATCCGTTACGACTTAGTTGAGGTATATATTAACAAAACAAATTTCTCAAATAGTCCACCATCGTGCTATCTCATGACCCATGGACAGGGTGTGGTGTGTCCTATCCACCTCAAAATCATTAGGTGTCGTCTGGGATACGTCCCCGATCAGAATCAGTCAAGACCCGATCGATCCGACACGATTTAGTCGAGTTATCGTACTAACAAAAAAATTTCTCAAATAGTCTACCCTCGTACTTTCTCGTGATCCATAGACAGGGTGGGGTGTCCTATCCGCCTCAAAATCAATAAGTGTCGTCTGAAAGATGTCCCCGATCAGAATCAATCAAAGCCCGATCGATCCAACACGATTTAGTTGAGTTATCGTGCTAACAAAAAACATCCTCAAATTGACCCAAGGGAGGGGGTGGTGTGTGCTATCCACCTCAAAATCAATGGGTGTCATCTGGGAGACGTCCTCGATCAGAATCAGTCAAAACCCGATCGATCCGACATGATTTAGTTGAGTTATAGTGCTAACAAGAATAAATGCCGACGACGACGACAGACACACAGCAAAAAAAGTTTTAAAATCCTTTTTTTTTTTGGTTTTTAGACCGAAAAACGAAAAATAAACCAAGAAAAAAATTTGTTTTTCGCTTTTTCTTTACACGGTTACATTACTTTTCCGCTTATAGTGGAGTGGGGAAAAGTAAAAATGTTTTTATTTATAAGAGGAAAATGTACCAGCCAGACTGCAAGTACTGATATTAACAAAATTGTAAGTACCACCAAAGAAATAGTCTTTTTTAAAGTTTCCAAATACTATTCTGAACATACCGTATATTTAACGCAGTTGTAGACAAATTGTAGTGTGCGACACGCCTGAAAAATACTTTAAACATACTATTATACTCATGATTTGTTGCACAAGGTATTATTTTAAAAAGGAAATTATAATTAACATATTAAACGCATATGTCAATTTTTTTAATTTTTTCTTTCTGTCTTACAAAAGCTAGAAGAACTATCGTACAAGGCGTAGAGGCTCATGGAATCGAAACATTTAAAACACTACAGACATCGACTGGAAATTATTTTAATTACCAATCACTACATAAAAATGCAGATTTTTTTTAGCTTATAATTAGTGTTGGTGTAATTTTACGTTGGCGTAGCAGTAGTTATTAAATAATGTTATTTTAAAATGTTTTACAGCCGCCTTACAATTTACGTCTTTCCTGTTGTCGTCTGTCGTAAAAAAAATAACTGACTATAGATTTTTATTCAGCCGAAACAATAGTTTACCATATCAGGAATAACGTATCGTATTTCGTTAGTGAGTGCGGTAAATATAATTTATATTCATTCTTAATTAACAATAAATATTCAGAATGGGTCATGACAGTGATTGAATCAACTTGGGATAATTAAAAGTTTCTGCACATAACTGTGTAGACGTTCAGGAACTTCTATATAAGGATGGGTTTTATCGAAGTTTTACTTTCAGTTCTAACCGCAATTTTAATTAAACAGACTTATATAATGCCTCTAAAATATGTTGTCTTGCTTGTATTGGTTTAATACCCACGGGAGATATCTATAGAACAGGTTATGTTGTCATAAAACAAAAATATGGATGTATAGGACTGAATATTCTATAAATGTAACAAACTGCAAAATGATGAAAAAACTATTACACAATTACTGTGACTTAGTACAATCAATCTATCTGAACCTCTATGTTAAATGGTCACTAATTGTAAACAGCAAAACAAAATTGAGCATATAGTAAATAAAATTTCGAGAAACTTACAGTTTGTTGCTCTCAAAATGACGGCCGCTAACATAACCTAAAAAATTCGCGCAAAAGTCAAAAAAACGGTTTTTCGCGAATAAAAAGGTAAGTTGTGCTCGGATCGGAAAAAGTTAAATGAGAAAGTTGTTGATAATGAAAAAATCTTTCGATTCAATTTTTGTGAGCTCGAATCGATTCATTACTTTTCGAGATATATCGAAAAAACCGTTGAAAATCGCGTTTTTTTATTATTTTTAGGAGTTGTACTACAAATATATTTTCAGCAACAATCGATTTTTTAAATTTTTTATATAAAAAGTCGCGTTTGAAGATGACGTGATTTTCGTACATTGGTTTTGTTACAAGAATTTATTGGCAAAAATAACTACTCTTAACGAAGAAAATAAGCCCTCGAATAAGTCTGTAGGACCATCCGTTTCGATGGAAAAGCCGCTTTACGAAAACACCTTTTTTTACTAAAACAGCTATAACTTTGAAAAAATATATTTTGAAATTGTACAAAAACGATTGTTTTCGTCTCACTTGGGCCTACATTTTCGGATATTGTTAAATGTTTTCATCAAATATTGTTATTTTTAGAGCAAAAACAAAAACGCAATTTTCAACGGTTTTTTCGATATATCTCGAAAAGTAATGAATCGACTCGAGCTCACAAAAATTGAATCGAAAGATTTTTTCATTATCTACAACTTTCTCATTTAACTTTTTCCAATCCGAGTACAACTTTCTTTTTTATTCGCGAAAAACCGTTTTTTTGACTTTTACGAATTTTTTAGGTTATGTGAGCGGCCGCCAATTTGAGAGCAACAAACTGTAAGTTTCTTGAAATTTTAATTTCTATATGCTCAAATTTTTTTTTGCTGTTTACAATTAGTGACCGGGTCATTCCTTATTGATTGGACTATCTGGATGTAATATTATCTGGAGATTCAATAATCTTTATTTTCTAAGTTTTCACATCGATCGTACCAACCCATTCTCTCACATAAACTGATTGTGAGTTTTGACAACTACTAGCTGTTGAAAATAAAATATATTAATATCAGTTAACTTAATTTATATATTTTTCAAAAAATAAAACCCGCCACAGGTAGGATTCGACATTTGTCGCGGATCGGAACCGAACGACATACAGCTGTTTCGAACTTGTTAGTTCTCATCAGTGCCGCATACGGTACGCCGATTCAGGACAAATGCCGAATGAACTTTATGGCCTATACATCTTTATCGATACGATCTCTGTCAGTAACTTATAAGTCGGAAATCAAGAAAGGAACCACCAAGCCGCCAAGCGGCTATCAAAGTAGTTCCCGAATAGCAAAGCTATTACATAATCGCACTAGAAAACAACTACTCCTCGGGCTAAAGCCCCGCAAGGCATTGAATTATACCCAGAAGCAATCCTCGACCCCTTTCTCGTGTTTCTGCACGATCAGATAAGGTTTCAAAAAATAAAACCCGCCACAGGTAGGATTCGACATTTGTCGCGGATCGGAACCGAACGACATACAGCTGTTTCGAACTTGTTAGTTCTCATCAGTGCCGCATACGGTACGCCGATTCATGTTAAATCCTACCTGTCGCGGGTTTTATTTTTTGAAACCTTATCTGATCGTGCAGAAACACGAGAAAGGGGTCGAGGATCGCTTCTGGGTATAATTCAATGCCTGGCAGGGCTTTAGCCCGAGGAGTAGTTGTTTCCTAGAGCAATTATGTAATAGCTTTGCTTTCGATAAGACGACGAGAACTCGACGAAAAATCATCGTACAAGGCTTTTAGACCGCTCAAATTAAATAAAATCAGTCTAAAAAAGCATGAAATAACACAAAACTTTATTGAAGTCCGTGGATCTTTTGAAAGGCAAGCAAAAATTTGGAATATTTGTATTCCGATGGCTTTCTTACGATTACTCAAAAACTGCTGATAGTAAATAAATAGAATTAGCGACTATTTTGCTCCAAGTTACAGCCCCTTGAAAATTACGTAAAAATTAAGGATTTGTTTACATCCCTTAATATTTGTGCCTAGTGTAGCTTTCTAGTGGAAGTGTAAAAATGTTTTATAATTATTTTTATAAACAATAAAAATATACCAAATTTTCAAAGATTTCAACAAATGAAGTAATTAATAGGAAATATGATAAATTAAAAAAAATACAACACTATTGTAATTCAACCTTCTAATAAATACTATTCTAGAATTTGAACTGATGTATTATTAACCTTTTGTTTATAATAACTAACTCACGGGAATAGACACGAAGACGAAATGCCCATTAAATCGAACAAAATTAATGGGAAAAAGATCACAAGGATTCTCCTCGCACCGAAAATTATCCCTATAAATAATATTTAGACACCCACTTAGCCGCATTGATTTGCCAAAACACGTTTAACAGGCCCCCAAATTGTGTGCGTTTAAAGAAATATTCCGATAGCTTGCGACCGAATCACTCAGTCCCGTGAAGATTAAATAAAGGTAAAACGTAAACAAACAAAAAACTAATTTTATAACCGTCGGTCAGACGAGTTTTTAAGAAGAAGATTTCGAATAAGTAACTGTATAAAAAAGAACCTTGATTGGACTAGTCAGTCTTATTGTTAGCTGTTTAGAGATTTCACTACATAAATAAACAGTTTTAAAACCTTGAAACGGACTCTTCCGCACGTAGAACATCTCTATCTCGAAATTGAGTGGCCACCAAAAAATAAACCAACACACAAATGCAGAATATGTGTTTTATGCGACAGTTTTACTTTTTCAAATAGTCCACCATCGTGCTTCCTCCATGACCCATGGACACGGTTGGGTGTGTTCTATCCACCTCAAAATCAATAGGTGTCGTCTGGTAGACGTCCCCGATCAGAATCAGTCAAAACCCGATCGATACGACACATTTTAGTTGAGTTATCGTGCTAACAAGAATAAATGCCGACGACAACGACACACATATACAAAATGGTTTAAGTAAAACCCATTTTCTTTTTGGTTTGTAGGCCGAAAAATTAAAAATAAACCCTAGAAACAAAAAATTTTACACGATTATATTACTTTTGATGATGTGTGGGATGAACCCACACTCTCGGATCACTCTGCCATTAAGTTTGATTTGGGAGTGGGGGAGCATGAGGAGACGAAATGGGTCCGCAACCCCAGATTCACAAACTGGGAACAGTTTAAATCGGATCTTCTAGTAACAGTTCGGGGGATCCCCTCCAGAATTAGTGAGAGGGAAGTACTGGAGGTGGCAGCCTCCCGACTGAGTAGAGGATTGATAGAAGCCTATGAAGGGAACTGTACACCTAAACGAGCTAGGCCGAAAGGCCAGGTAAGATGGTGGAACAATAAGCTGGAAAACCTTAGATGTAAGGTAAGGAACCTTCTCAAGGGAGCCAGAAGACGTAACAGCCGTACAACCTGGGAGGACTATAGAACTGCCAGGGATCAGTATAGGGCTGAGGTTAGGGAAGCCCAAAGAAGTAGTTGGGTTTCTTTCTGTAATGAGATAAATAAGGGAGCTGAGGCAGCATGGCTGAACAAGATCCTAGCCCGCAGCCCGGAAGCGATACTGGGATCGCTCAAGCTCCCTAATGGTGAATTCTCGGAATCGGATGAGAAAACCTTAGACCATCTCATCAAAGCACATTTTCCGGGCTTTTATAGACCGGAGAGGGGAGACATTTCCGACCTGCTAGTAGGGGCACATAGGACCTGGGCGGTAAACCGAGAGGGGGACGACAGGGAACTTGTGAAGGAGATAGTCTCACCGGCTAAGATGAGGTGGGCCTTGAGGTCCTTTGATTCATATAAATCGCCGGGACCGGACGGCATTTATCCGGTCTTCTGCAGGAAGCAGAAGAGATAATCCTCGGTCCACTTATAAGGATCACCAGGGCCAGCTTGGCACTGAAGATGGTCCCGAAAGTGTGGCTAGGCACAAGGGTTGTTTTTATACCTAAACCGGGCAAAGTCGGATACAGGTCCCCTAAGGACTTTCGGCCGATTAGCCTTACTTCATTTTTACTAAAGACGGCGGAACGATTAGTTGACAGGTCCCTTCGGGATACTGTCCTAATAGAGAGGCCGCTTCAAGGGAGCCAGCATGCTTATCAAGCTGGTAAATCAACAGAAACAGCTCTGGATAAGGTTGTGTCATCGATACGGTCACAACTGGACTCCGGAGGATACGTTGTCGGCACCTTCCTTGATATTGAAGGAGCCTTCAACTTTACATCCAGGGAAGTGATTAGCGGAGCACTAGGCAGATGCTACACCCCCAGAATAATCGCTGAATGGATAGACCATATGTTGGGAAACAGACAGCTTACTGCCAATAAAGGCAAGACTACCATCGAGGGCCGGGTCGACTCGGGATGTCCACAGGGAGGGGTATTGTCTCCCCTTCTGTGGTGCCTAGTAGTAGATGAGCTGCTTGAAAGGTTAAAGAACTACCAAGTAATTGGCTATGCCGATGACTTAGTAATAATAGCGAAGGGCCCTTTCCTGGAGCCGATTCTCGATATAATGCAGGGAGCTTTAAATAAGGTTGGGAATTGGTGCAGGTGACTCTCGGTCAATCCCTCTAAAACTGAGGTGATGGTGTTCACCAAGAAATATAAGTGGAACAAAACATGTCCGCTGAAACTTGGTGGTCAAGAACTAAGCTATAATAGCGAAGTGAAATACTTAGGAGTAATCCTGGACGGTAAACTGTCATGGGGAAAACATCTAAGTCACATATGTTCCAAGATCACAGCAACACTTTGGCAACTGAGAAGAGCCATTGGTAGTAGCTGGGGCTTGAAACCGGAAACCATGAAATGGATGTATGAGGCAATTCTCAAACCCAGACTGACGTATGCAGCACTAGTCTGGTGGGAGAGAGCCTGTTTAAAGTCGGAAGCCAGCCGACTTAACAAGTTAAGAGGATTGATTCTTAGAAGTATAACTGGAGCCCCAAGATCAACACCGATCGAGGCGATGGGGATACTGACGGGGATACCACCTCTTGATGTCATCCTGAAAGCGGAAGCCGCAAAGGCAATGCACAGGGTGGGAAACATGAATAGGAAGGTAAGGGACCTGAATAGACTCTCAAGAGAGCTAGCTGTGGAGGGACTCCTATGGATGCCCTCTGACAGTACAGGTGTCCACTTCCCGTTTGACAAGAAATATAAGATCACCCTCACCAGTAAGACCGACTGGATGGAGGGTCGAGCTGGATTGCCGCTCAATGGAGACATCTGGTACACGGATGGAGCCACGAGTGGGAACAAAGCGGGTGCGGGGGTGTATAGACGACGCGACGGGATAGGTAAAACCTTCCCCTTGGGTAAATACACTACCGCACTCCAGGCCGAGCTAGTTGGAATTACATACGGTGTTCTGGGGGCGGACCAAAATCGGACCCAGGAGAGGGTATGTATCTGCTCGGATAGCAGGACGGCGTTGGCAGCCCTGAATTCAGCAACGACAAAGTCGAAGCTGGTCTATAATTACTATGAAGCTGGTGTATAATTACTATGACCGGTGGAACTCTTATGGATACCTGGGCATAATGGCATTAAGGGAAATCTAATTGCAGATGACCTTGCCAGACTAGGGACCAGGGAAAACCTCTATGGACCAGAACCTGCAGTGGGAATAAGTCGGAATCTGATCAGAGACCGCATCAATGGCTGGGCAAGAGACCAGCACAATAAAAGATGGAGAGGAGTAACGGGTTGTCGAATAACCAAACTCTTCATCGAATACTCAGAGATTGAGAAATGGGCCCAAGAATTCATTAAATTGAACAGGCACAAAGCCAAAACTCTGGTGGGAATCATAACGGGCCACCATAGTAGCCTGAATGCATATAAGCACAAGCTGAGGCTGACTGATAGCCCGGCCTGCAGATACTGTAAAGAAGACGAGGAAACCTCGATTCATCTTCTTTACACCTGCCCCGCACTGGAGGAGAAGAGGTATCTTATATTAGGGACCCCTGTTATCCTAGAGGAGGCGAGGCTTAAGGCGGGGGACGTGCCTAAATTGCTCCTTTTATGGGATAGCATTTTTGGATAATGACCCGGATAAGAGGGGATCGCCAAGGGACTACCCATGCGATCAGTGGCTGATGAGGCCCAAACCTATATAATATAATATAATATATATAATATATTATATATATTCATGTCAAATATTTAGGTACCCAGAATTTTTCCGTCGACTATGTCGCACCACACATTCACTTTCTGGGAATTTTAAGTATGATATTTTATCGTTAAAAAAGGCAGTGAAAGAGCGATGTACAATTTGAACATTCGATATAGTTGATTTGTTAAATAATCACTGCCATTAAATTTAGCATTTGGAAATTGCAAAATCGTTTCTCTTAATTTCTTATCGAACCTATGTATATTCGCGCTAATTACCGTAGAGTATGTAAAAAATGTGCTCTTTCACATTTCTTAATAAAAAAGGGGATTGCCAGGGCAGGAACTACAATGGGGCAACCGGGGCATTGCCTCGGGGCCCCCGACGCGAGGGGGCCCCCTTGCAGAAAATGAAAAGGGAAAATGATTCAACCCCATCAGAAAACATTGAAAAACACGTGAACAAAGATTCCTAAAAATATTATTTAGAAAATAATCATCAAAATGAATTAATTAAGGTGATGAAAATAAGAAAATCTACAAGTATGCTAATCTGAAACTTTTTTCTTATGATTTAAAGTTTCGGCTTACGAATTTTACTCAGTTAACACTTCAACCAATTGTTTGTAATGAATAATATCTAAATATAATTATTATGGACAAAATACAGTGATTTTTATCCTTCATTTTTTCTATATTAATACCACAAGTAATTTTTAAATGGGACCCCTACATTTTGTTTTGCCCCGGGGCCTTTTCAGCTCAAGTTCCGGCACTGGGGATTGCCATTAAAAAATATCAATGACGTCATACCTCCTACACGAATCCCCTGTATGTATTAATTATATTTTAAAAAATGAACAACTAAAAATAAAATTTGACGGGTCCGAGTTTTCCTCAAAACTATTCCTTGAATTTTTAACGATTTTATTCATTGCTTTACGAAACCATTCTATACCATTTGTGAATTAATTTGTTAAATATAGACATTCCACTGGGAAATTGTTGAAATATTTTAATTGAAAATTATTGCTTACTTAAATGTTCAAAATATTCGCCATTTATTTGTTGGTCATATCATAACCTAGTCTATAGTAAACATAACTTATTGTAAACCTGAGATATTAAAATGAGAAGAGGTATGAAAATCGATCAAACCTAGCGTTTTTTTAAATACTATCATCATGAGGTCATCAGTCCTAAGACTGGTTGGACGCTAACCTCCAGCTTCTCCTATCTGGTGCTAACCTACGCATTTCGCTAATTGTGCTACAACCTACATTCCTTACTATTTGCGAGCAGAAGTCTAATCTAGGCCTACCTCTGCCTTTCTTCACTCCTATTTCTGCCTCCAAAATATCGCGGACTATTCCGCCATGTCTCAGCAAGTGGCCTACCATTCTATCTCTTCTCTTCTTTATGTTTTTCCACATACTTCTTTTCTGGCCGACTTTCTCTAATACTTCTTCGTTTCTAACCCTATCAGTCCACGGTATTTTCATCATTCTTCGGTAACACCACATCTCAAAAGCTTCTAATTTCTTCCTACTTGCATCCTCTACCGTCCAGGTTTCGCAACCGTATAGTGCAGTACTCCATACATACGTTTTCAAAAATCTCTTCCTTGTTTCTAAGTTTATTACCCCCGAGCATAAAAGTGCTTTCTTTTTGTTAAAAGCTACTCAACCCTGCGCTATTCTTTGTTTTATATCTTTATCGCTTCTTCCATCCCAATTTATTTTACTTCCTAAATAAGTGAAGTCTTTAACTTCCTCCAATCTTTCATTATTAATTTGTACTTTCGTTTTTACTCTGCTCTCGCGCCCTCTGCACACTAACACTTTAGTTTTGTTTTTATTCGCCCTAATTCCGTATTCCTCTGTCAAAACTGCCTCCATTTCATTCAACGCTGATTCTAATTCCTCCGTACTAGATGCCTAATACTGCTATATCATCCGCGAATCTCAGCATTTTTAGTTTCTGTCCCTGTACTTTAATCCTGAAATCTTTTACCACATTAATCGCCTCTTCGATGTACAGATTAAAAATTAGTGGTGATAGCGTACATCCTTGTCTTACTCCTTCCCTAATACCTACTTCCCTTCTTTCCCTTTCTACTTATATAACAGCAGTTTGCTCTTTGTATAGATTGTGTTAGATTTAATACTATATAAAATAAAATAAAAATAAATTTATTCCATTAACTGTTTGCGTATATGGAAACTATTATCACTCGCGGTATTTACTGCCACTATAATTGTCTAATTATATCTTATATGTAAGTGGCGAATAAAAATGGATGACATCGTTTTCTATTAAATATATTCATTATTATTAAG
Organism: Rosalia funebris; assembly: GCA_037954035.1. Classification (NCBI taxonomy): domain Eukaryota; kingdom Metazoa; phylum Arthropoda; class Insecta; order Coleoptera; family Cerambycidae; genus Rosalia; species Rosalia funebris. The sequence goes on from JAZFAV010000015.1 coordinate 44,157,661, forward strand.
TGCAATTTATAACTAATCAATTATTTCTGATCCGGGTAGATAAGAATCGCAGTATCTCAAAACGTTCTATGTAGGTTTTCCTGTATCATAGATAAAGTGAATTCAACCGCCACTGATTCAATTTTATCGATTAAATACAACACGACATATCAAATTAAATAACGTATCTTTCGATTTACGCTAGTGTTTATACTTATAGTTAAAATTAATGATAACTGCAGTTTCGATGTACTATTTTATTATTCATGTAATAAAATCTATAACATATCTCGAACAGCAAACTAACAATAGTATAGTTTAATTGTTTTATTACATGTGATACACCGAACGAGGATTAGACCATATATGTATATCATAGAAATATGATTCTCCAGTTTTTGGTTCATGTGCATCTTTCTAAATGTATTGTAATATTCTAACACTTTATATATTCACTCACATCATCCTCATAATCTTAAGGATAAAAACTCGGAACATATAATGGTTGCCAAAACATTTTTAAAATTTATTCATCCTCAACTTCACTTTCATCTTTCTCCCTGCCTCCTAATGGGTGAGGCCTTATAATTCTTCATTCTCATCCTTGTTGCTATAAGATCTTAAAACAGTAAATTATTTTCATTAATGAGTTATCTGTACTCGAAAATGGACATGTATCAAAGTGGCCTACCTTTTTAGCACGCATCAGTTTACTATCGACGCTGTGATGTGTAGTAATGAGAATCATTCTACGATCAGTGTCAGGGATTCAGTGTGTACGGAAAACATGAAAAACATTTACAAGACATACGAAATTCGGTCAGTAAAAATAATGATAGTGAAAACATGAGATAAGTCGACATATTACTTAAAATTAGTGATAATCCAGGTGATCCAAACAATGTGGCGATGTAACATAAGATGTTCTAGAACAACGAAGAGATTGATATTATTATTATGTTTTGTGGGTTTGGGCCTCATCAGCCACTGATCGCATAGTAGTCCCTTGGCGATCCCCTCTCATCCGGGTCATTATCCAAAAATGCTATCCCATAAAAGGAGCAACGTCCCTCGCCTCCTCTAGGATAACAGGGGTCCTAATATAAGGCACCTCCTGTCCTCCAGTGCGGGGTAGATCTAAAGAAGATGAATCGAGGTTTCCTCGTCTTCTCTACAGTATCTGCATGCCGGGCTGTCAGTCAGCCTCAGCTTGTGCTTATATGCATTCAGGCTACTATGGTGGCCCGTTATGATTCCTACCAGGGTTCTGGCTTTGTGCCTGTTCAACTTATTGATTTCTTCCCACTTCTTGATCTCTGAGTATTCGATGAAGAGTTTGGTTATTCGACCCGTTACTCCTCTCCATCTTTCTCTGTGCTGGTCTCTTGCCCAGTCATTGATGCGGTCTCTGATCAGATTCTGACTTATTCCCAGGTTCTGGTCCATTGGCCCATAGAGGTTTTCCCTGGTCCCTAGTCTGGCAAGGTCATCTGCAATTAGATTTCCCTTAATGCCATTATGCCCAGGTATCCATAAGAGTTCCACCGGACCCTTCCCTTCCAAGTGGTTCAATGCTTCATAGCAATTATAGACCAGCTTCGACTTTGTCGTTGCTGAATTCAGGGCTGTCAACGCCGCCCTGCTATCCGAGCAGATACATACTCCCTCCTGGGTCCGATTTTGGTCGGCCCCCAGAACACCGTATGTAATTGCAACTAGCTCGACCAAGAGATTGATAACTACAACCCAAATCTTCCTCCAACTATACAATCCTACTGCTACTATGCACCGCATTCTAACGGAACTCCTCAGTATACAGAAGTTATTAAGTAGGTAGTAATTGAGCAGAGATGTAATGTGCATCTCAAGAGGTTTATTAAGAAAACACCTAAGACAGTTATGATAAACATTAGAGGTGGATGAAAGGTAGGTATTTCTGTACCTACCCCTAGGAGAAGGTATGCCAGACTTTAACTAACGATCGCAACTGCCACAAATTCCTCATTAATAGAGTAGACCATATACATGTTAATCATCGCGATGGATTTTCCATTTAAGATAGGAACAAACAAGGAAACAAAAGGATGTGCCAGGTGACCTGCAAATTGGAGGAAAGATGGCAATCTGTCCTTCAGCAAACAGCGGCAATACTTGTAATTATTGTAAGTTGCATAACTCTTACACGCTTGCTTTCCATAACACGTTGTTCTGCACACGTGTTTGAATGAGATGACTTATTATTATGAAGATACCATTGCTCTAGGCGTTATTAATGAATTATGTTATTGATAAATGTTAATAAAGTTGTTTATATACTGGAAATCTTTTACAAGTCTATATTTACTTTGCATTAAAGGAAAAGTATTTACTTATAACTACATACTTGATATACAGCTGTTGGCTTCTAGACTGTCCTCTACAACTAATATTGAAAGTGGGGGGTCGAGCCAAATTGTCTACTGTCTTTTTGAGAATTTCATTTTTCAAGTGGTATCTGTCGTTTCAATTAAATCTGTGCATCTTGTAACAAAATGCACCAGTTGTCATGGAACGAAGAGTATATCGCACAGGAGTTAAGAATAGCCCTCAGGACCAACCCAGGTGGAGGCGTCATAAAAAAGAGGGTCGCAGCCCATCGGAGGCGCAAGCGCAGTGACAAAGACTTTGGATACATCAGACGAAGGGGGTGTCTACGGTCAAGCAACCGACAACTCTATCGGTAAGGAGCGGGGCGAAGAGGGCAGGCCTGTAGAAGCTGTCGGTGCAGGCGCAGACTGTATAAGCGAAGTGCAAGTTATCGATATAGTTTACCTATGTATCTATATTTATTAAGTATCTGGATTAAATTGGTTATCAATCTCCAAGGTCAAGAACCAAAACTATCTGTGATTGATTCACCAAAATATTTACCTTAATAAGCTTATGTCTGTGCACAGGTACATTGGTCAAGTATTTTTATTTTGACAGAAGGATTACGCTCGAACGATAGCCTCGCACATCTCTGGATATCCCTCGTATCTTCTATGTGTCAATACCGGTGGCGATTATCGTGAAGAATATATCTGATGTGAGAATCAGTCTGCCGATATCATCAGGCTAATATCGTCATAGCACCGAGTTATGTAAACATGCTACTATAATTCGTATCAGCCCACAGCCAAACTAAACACATAATTTCAGGTTTTATCCCGCACAGTTTCGTTTTTCATTAGAATTTAATTGTTCGGTAACGTTGGTATTTATTGTCTTGGCAGGGTTTGATAAAACATTTTTGTGGTTTTATATCCGACGATTTTGGGGCTGGACTTTCTTGTGAACAATTTTAGATGGCGATATAACCGAATTAAATTTAATCAATAACAAGGATACATTGAGGTTTTCTAATAGCGGAATATAAAAAAATTAGCTAATCCTGGGAAGAGAGTGGAACTTAAAATGCAGCAACAAAAGCAGGGGACCAGTTTGTCACACCAAACCACTGAAGGTTACAGTTTTTCGGCGCGCGTTTAGACAACCAAGTTGGAATCTTCGGGAGACGATTAAAACTGGTTTAAAACTATTTTTAATTTATATTTATACCAAAATTTTATTGAGCTTCAGTAAACTATTATGAATATTTTCTGGCTTAATGCACTGTTCTCTAATAAAGTCACTCAACTTGAATATTTTTCTTCAATGTCTGTGACCAGTGAAGGGATGATATGTTTCGGTTTACTCCATCACTTCTTCTGATATCTAATTTTATAACTATTTCTATTTCATTCAAAAAATCATTTGCTAATGAAACCCATTTACGATCTTGCATATTTTGAATGGGCCATATGCTCCGCCAGTCTAGTTATAATTTTTCTGTTTGTCTTCCCAGTATACTTCTTTCTTTCGTATACCTTTCATACATGCGATGCTACATAATAATACAGAGATACATATGTCATATAAATTACATCCTCAGTAGCAGCAATGTCAGGCAGTATGATAGGAAAGTTGCATGTGATTACATCTTCTTTTTAACATATGGTGTGTATCATATATTATTTGTAATTGTTGAATAATAATTATAAAATTATGCTGGTTATCTGACAGATCGTATGTCTATAAGTTATTTATTACTTTCTAGTTTGCTTTCTGCCAAACACTATTTACAAAGCTAACGGGTATAAAATAAATTTTCATATTATCAGTATATCTATCTATCTACATATATACTATCTATAATGTTTATTATCTTGTTATTTGTAAATATATTTTTATATTTAATAATAGTAATAGCAGTATTAGCATCTAGTAAGGAGGAATTAGAATCAGCGTTGAACGAAATGGAGGCAGTGTTGACAAAGGAATACGGAATGAGGGTGAATAAAAACAAAACTAAACTGTTAGTGTGCAGAGGGCGCGAGAGCAGAGCAAAAACGAAAGTACAAATTAATAATGAAAGATTGGAGGAAGTTAAAGACTTCACTTATTTAGGAAGTAAAATAAATTGGGATGGAAGAAGCGATAAAGATATAAAACAAAGAATAGCGCAGCGTCGAGTAGCTTTTAACAAAAATAAAGCACTTCTATGATCGGGGGTAATAAACTTAGAAACAAGGAAAATATTTTTGAAAACGTATGTATGGAGCACGGCACTATACGGTTGTGAAACCTGGACGGTAGGGGAAGCAAGTAGGAAGAAATTAGAAGCTTTTGAGATGTGGTGTTACCGAAGAATGATGGAAATACCGTGGACTGATAGGGTTAGAAACGAAGAATAATTAGAGAAAGTCGGCGAGAAAAGAAGTATGTATGTGGAAAAACAAAAAGAAGAGAAGAGATAGAATGGTAGGCCACTTGCTGAGACATGGGGGAATAGTCTGAGATATTTTGGAGGCAGAAATAGGAGTGAAGAAAGGCAGAGGTAGGCCTAGATTAGACTACTGCTCGCAAATAGTAAGAGATGTAGGTTGTAGCACAATTAACGAAATGCGTAGGTTAGCACAAGATAGGAGAAGCTGGAGGTTAGCGTCCAACCAGTCTTAGGACTGATGACCTCATGATGATGATCATTCTAATCCAATTATTACGATATATCTCCTATTAGGAACCACACACCCTGTATAAGGTATTGTTTGTATAGGAAATCAGGCTGATATAATTACGTCAAAATATTTTATATATACCATTTTATAGGCGACGAAAATAGATAGAATTATATAAAAATATACTTTATCAGGTTCGGTAAAGATATTAGATTTAAAATTAACATTATTAACAAAATAAAAATAAAGGTATCAAAAATATTGTTATACAGAGTGTATTATAGAATTTAATAAACAATATTTTCTTGCAGATTGTGATAAACAAGACTGATGTCTGACTCAAATTAAAACTAAAAAAATATTCTTTAATATTTTTGATCTCCAATTATTCATTTCAATTGATATCCCTCGTATCATAAAAATGGCACTTCAAAATAATACACAACCCGTTTAAAATTAGTTTGTGTTCTGGAATAAATCGAATTTAAACAAATATTTGTAATAAACAACAAAATACACGCTTGGTAAGGTAAGATTGATGGGCTATAATGTCAACTAACTAGATAATCTCTAATTATAATGAATTATAAAATAAATAATTAAATCGCCTACCTAATTATCGCATAGGCCGGTATATTTCCATACTAGCCTCGAACAAAATTATATAAAAATGCTATTAGCGTCTAATTAATGATCTGGTTGTAGAAGAGACACATTACCAAAATATTACCTGAACCGGGCTGATATAAACTCATCGCATTAAATTAATAGTAGTTTGACGACGAGTTATTCTGGATTTTCTAATAAAACAATACAATATCAGGATACCGAAACAAAAGAATATTAATTTCTATGTATATGCGTTTAGCTCTTTAACGATATAACATAACGCTCGGTATTCTATTAGTAGACTGCTTTTCTTATCTTGGTAACTACAGGCAAAACTGCAGGCCACCATACATGATCATAATCAAATATACCGGTGTACAATGTCAATATGTAGATACTAGCATCTATATTGTCACTAGACCACTTGAAGTTATAGCCAAATGAAAGTTGTGGGGTATACATCTTTATCGATTCGATCTATGTCAGTAACATATAAGTCGGAAATCGAGGAGGGAACTACCAAACCGCCAAGCAGTTATCAAAGTAGTTCCTAAATAGCAAGGCTATTACATAATTGCTATAGGAAACAACTACTCCTCGGGCTAAAGCCCCGCCAAGCATTGAATTATACCTAAAAGCGATCCTCGACTCCTTTCTCGTGTTTCTCCGCGTACGGCACTGATGAGAAGTAATAAGTTCGAAACAGCTGTATGTCGTTCGGTTCCGATCCGGGACAAATGTCGAATCCTACCTGTGGCGGGTTTTATTTTTAAAACCTTATCTGCTCGTGCAGAAACACGAGAAAGAGGTCGAGGATCGCTTTTAGGTATAATTCAATGCCTGGCGGGGGTTTAGTCCGAGGAGTAGTTGTTTCCTATAGCGATTATGTAATAGCCTTGCTATTCGGAAACTACTTTGATAACTGCTTGGCGGTTTGGTAGTTCCTTCCTCGATTTCCGACTTATATGTTACTGATCAATCATTATTCTTATAATTTCTAAAGATTACCAAAGTTATTCCCACATGAGATCTATGTCCAACCAATATGAACGATGTTTCTTATATGGGTTGATAGTTATTTGGTGACAAGGAAGCTCATCCAACAAGTTGAGATCATTCATATTCCCAATCCCGAAAAAATTACAATATATTTAATCCATTTTCAGGTTTCATGTTTCCAAATGATTTGACCAATGTGCATATAAATACAAAATAACTCATCGAGACCGTACTAACTGAAAATTGTAATATAACACTAAACATATGGCGAGATTGCCTAGACACTTATATACATAAATAAAATAAAAAATTTTCTACGTAAAATTAGAACTAAATCATCACCTGAGTTAATAGATTAAAGATAATAAATAGGAAAAAGGGGTATTAGAGTGTTTATTTATTTATTCAATGTACAACTGCCCAGATGGATTAAAATTCAATTAATGGATAGGAAAAGATGTGAATAATACAAAAGTATGTTTTTAAAAGTGTAATGATAAAAAGAAAGTTAAAAACATTAAAAAAATAGTATTTAATACAAAGATAAAAAAAGAAACCATGTAAAATAAGCAACTAACTTATAGTAGAGGACAAAAATCTTAATTACTTAAAATGCACCTTCTAATATTGCCAATATTACAATTTAAAATACCTGCGCAAGACTGGTAATGAGATAATGCAATTATTTATATTCATAATTGAAAATTGAATCTAGACAATAAGTCATTCTCTAGAATGTCACTAGGTGGATATATGCCATCAGACTTAAATGAAAGTTATTTAACATATATTCTCTGAACTATTTTTCAAAATTTATATGAAATTTATATGATATATTTTATTAAATATATATATTTATATTTCATAATTGAAACTCCAGACAATCGAAGCATATCCAATTTCAAATTTAGCAAATGCAGCAAATAATAGCAATAAAGTTGTAATATCTTTAAAATATCTTGAATGTCTGGTTATAAAACCAAGGTCTCTATTAGCTTAGCTACAATGTAATTGATATGAGAAACAACAGTTAATGTAGAATCAAAAATTACTTCCAAATCGTTAAATTCTTTAGACAGAGTAACTACTTCATTATCTATCTCATAATCAACATTTATAGGATTAGTCTTCTTTCCTAATGTAACTCATAGCATTATATTTGGATATGTTTATCGGTAATTTGTTATACTCACACCAATGATCAATTTTTAAAACATCTTTTTACAATGCAATCACTTTCTGTTGTAATTGATGTAAATTACTTTACGCCATCTGCATACAGGAGAATATTAACTTGAACTTCATGACAAATATCAGTAATAAATAAAATGAAAAGTAGAGGTCCAAGAACCGTTCCTTGTGGAACACCTGATGTTGTCCTAACTTAAACAGATGTAAGTCCACGAGAATTCACGTGAAAGATTCAGTTAGAGATATAAATAGAGAAATTATGACGAGATGCTCAGTAAAAATTATGCTCAGTTTATACAGTATGTATTCGAAGAACTAGATAAAAGAATGCATGTTGTAGGTTTATTTTTTGGCCTCAATCGTGCATTTGATACGATTAGGACTGAATTTATATCCAAAAAACTCTATAACTTGGGATTCAGACAGGCTTTTCTTAATTGGATAAATTAATATGTTTCTGAACGCGTTGAATACGCGAGAATCGGAAGTACTTATTCCGGCATCCATGTAGTCGACCTTGGTGTTCCACAGGATACAGTTCTTGGGCCATTACTATTTTCGCTATACATTAATGAAGGGCCATCTCATCTGGAACGAAAATTCACAATATATGCGGAAAATATATCTGTAGTAGTGCCCGATCAAATCCTATGAAGCTTCAGCACCCAATCTCAGAAATTATGACACAATTTAACAAAACTGAAACGTATTTTATTTTTAATTAAATGTATTTAACTTTTAAAGTTAAACGTATTTAACTTTTAATCTATTATTGTATGTTTTATTATATGATTTTTATTTTGAAGGACACATGTTTTTTGGAACAGGTGAAATGATAAATATATGTATATTATTGGCATTCCTTTCTTTCATGTTTGTTCATTTTCGATTTTATTAATTTTTAGTATAATTCATTTAAATTCGAACTCTTGACAGATTTCTGGACTGCAAAAATATGCAAATGTGCGCCTGTATTTCTAAATAAATACTCCTCCATATCCTCCTTAAATGTAGCTTCAAGTGATAATTGGCAATTCTAGATTATGCTGTTACAATGTTGCCAAATAATCACAAGCGTCCTATGATGCAGGGTGGCCAACTTGTATTAAATTTAAAAGAAGTAACTAATATTGACCTGTTGGAGCTTTTGCACTTGCACATGATATTATAATAAATTATAATATCATGTGCATATTATAATACAGAAATCATAATTTATTATTAATAAAAAAATAGTCGTAAATGGCGTCAGTGAAACTAAGCCAAATCCTGTCACTCTTTACATCCATGTTATCGAGACTTGGATGGCGTTCGAAGACGTTATAGATTTTTAAAAGACATTGTAAAAATTCCTGAAGTTTATCCTGTAAAAACGTGCATTCGATATGTATTTGTAAATAAACAGTTCTCAATATACATCATTCTAGAACCTTAAAAAAAACCACCAAGTTTCAAGTCATAATTCTTCATTTTAGGTTATGTTGTTACAGTGTTGCCAAATGCCAATCGAAAATCCCCAAAGGCCCTCTAATTCATGGTGGGATTTCCTACACGACTTATATCCCATGATGATAAGGGTTGTTTATCAAAAAATGAATCAAGAACAGTACAAACCACTGAAAGAAATGTTTACGCCATTTTCCTTACTCCGAGGGTTTTACTGATTTTCAATAGAATAGCTCTTTCAGATCTATTTTATAGATCCCTTGATAATTCTGATTCTCTGGTTTCCATATCAATGTGTAAACATACATTTTCGACAACTTTCTCCAAACGAAATTTTAATGAGCTTATTTCATACGTTCGCTACCACGGCACACTACATAATTTATTAATACTTATATGAATTAATCAGCATAATAAAAAAATACGGTGCTATTTCGTGAATAACTGAAAATTGTTAGTATTTAATTGACTTTTTAAAGTATATAAAATAAAATACAAAAAAACAAGCAAGCCATTGAAATGAGACGCATTTTTATATGACGCCGAAAATCTATGTTTTGATTTTGAGATTTATTTTTTATTATAAATGGAACATAAGTTACGTTGTATGTATAAAAAAAACTATGCGCAACATAATAATACTAAACAATCTGCTCATATTTACCGTCACTCAACAGTAAACCCTAGAGGGGCGGAGTCTTCCTTTTTTTGACAGGCTCCCGCTACGTCACCACCAAAAACAATCACAACAAACCCCAACCGTCGTCGTCGGCAGTCAGAAAAAACACAGCGCCAATACCATCGCACACACAGACCACAAGACGAGAGAGTCAAAGCACACTATTCGGCCAGGCAAAAAGTCGCAAACTATCGCGTCGAGGACAGCATTGTGGGCATCAAGCAAGCGGCGCCGCATGAGCTTTCGAGAGGCGCGAAGTTGGCTACGCTGATTCTATCCTGTAACTGGTCCTGAGGCGACTAGCGCTCTTAGATCAATATTGGCAAGCAGGCTTGGTTCGAATGCGCGACGGTGCCTCTCCCGCACTGCTCCGCCACCACTTCGACGCGCTCTACCTGGACGCCAGCGCTACAGGCGGCGGCGCGGGCAGGTGGTGCGGCCTGGATCGTGTGGGGGAGGACGAGCTGCCTCGGGGGGTGGCCCGCTTTTTCTTCCTCTCGGGCACGTACGAGCGGGAGGGGCTTTTTCGGCTTGCGAAAACGCGTATATCTTCACGGCACATCGCTACAAGTTATTAGCTGGGAGGTCACCGGATCGCAAGCTGAGCAGGGCAACGCTGATGCGTGTGAAGATGTGCTATTAAATACCTGAAATTGTAGACTATATACGAGGTGTGTTAAAAAATAACGAGAATTTTCGTTTTTTAGGAAGAATTTTATTACTTATTCGTCTACGTCAATGTTATCCCCTTCAAAATAGTCCCCATTAGATAATTCCCCACCTATGACAGTGTTTCTTTCGATCCCCGAAACACTTCTGGAACTCGATCTTTGGGATAGTGTTTGGCTCTCTCAGCGATGTGCTTTTAATCTCATCTATGCTTATAAGATGATGGCCCTTCAGAGTTCCCTCTATTTTTAGGAACACAAAAAGTCGCACGTAGCCAATATGGAGGCTGGGCAGTCTCTTCTTTTGCAGTCTTGTTCTTGGCCAAAAATTCACAAACAAACATGCATCGTGGTACAAAAGCCATACATTGTTTCGCCACAAATCCGGGCGGTTTTTTTTTCGAATTGCTTCACACAAACGGCGTTAAACTTGTAGGTAATACTCCTTATTGATCGTTTAACCTTGTGGCGAGAACTCATGGTACATTATACTGGTAAAATTAAAAACAAAGTCAGCATAACCTTCACATTAATTAAATTAACAGTTAAATGTTCTTGAGCATCTTCTACAGTTTCTTCTGATAAAAATATCTTTCTCCCAGATCATCTACCCCTGCAAACACTAGTAGTTTTCCAAAATATTTATTCCAAACATCGTCCATGTTGTGTAAAAATTTCGCAGTCCACTTCTTCACGATTTGGAAACACTTCTCGAGACGTTGTCAGAAATATCAATGAATAGAGTATTTCAGACCACTTTGATCCCGTTAACCACTTCGAAAATACGAGGTCTGATCAAAAAATATGATAAACAATTTTATTATTAACAAAGTAATAAGCTTACTTCAAATTTAAACTCATCTCCTTCAAAGTACTCTCCTTAGCTAGCGATGCAAATATCCCAACTTTGTTTCCACGATTGGAAGCATTTCTGGAAGGCTTCTTTCGGAAGGACTTGCAGCTGCTCCGTCGTGACCCTCTCAATGTAGGGAATGGTGTGAAAACGTTTTCCTTTTAGCACGGGTTTGAGTTTTAGAAAGAGACAGAAGTCGCATGGTGCTAAATCCGGAGAGTAAGGCGGATGTGGACAGACAGAAATCTATTTTTCAAAAACTCGCATATCATAAGCGATTTGTTGCGCGGCGTGTTGTCGTTATGGAAAAAGCCATTGGCCCATTCTCTGGTCTCTTTCTCCATATATCGTTCTCTCGAATAATCAATCGTCTATTTGATGAATCATATTTTCCACTTTTGCAATGTTCTTGCCTGATTTTGAGGTCAAAGAACTTCCCGACCGTTGCTCGCCTTCAACAGACTCATTTTCACTTTTAAATCACTCATATCACTTATAAACACTCTTCAGAATCACCAACAGTATCACCATACACTAATTTTAGCATTTCATGAGATTCTTTGGTAATTTTTTGCAAGTTAAAACAAAACTTAATGCTAATGCGTTGCTCAAAATTCATGATGCGCGACAGACACGATAAACACATCCTCACTCTGGAAGCCAATTGACAAGTCACAAACTTAATACTGACTATATCAAATGATCGGGCTACCGAACGTATTATTTCACATAGATGTAGCTTCAGCAGATGTAGATGTGCATATTTTCTGCTATAAAAATTCATTCGCCGTATTTTTTGATCAGCTTTCGTAAGTCTCGAATGTAAATTTATCCTTTTCTAAAGAGAAAACAATTATACTATACTGAAGGAATTCTAAGGGAATAAAAGTCAACTTTAATAACGTCAGAGTATTTTCTGTGTAACATCAAATTCACTGTGTCAAATAACTGTGTCCGGCCTTGGGTCGAAAGGCAGCACGGAGAGGTAGGATACTATCTTACGCAGGTGTTGTCGGACCACGGATGCTTTGGCGAGTACCTGCGTGGGATAGAGAAGGTGGATGGAGATGAGTGCGTCTGCCGCGGAGAAAGGGATTATCCCGAGCACATCTTAATCGAGTGCCCGAGATGGTCGAATGAGAGGGAAGAGTATACGAGTAGAGTAGGTCGGCTTGAGAGTGTGAGGGTCAAATTCAATCAACCTGGATCACTCTGTATCTATCAATAATAAAATATAGTTTTTATGTAAAAAAGCTGTTTACTTGTTTACTTTTACATACAGTTACAGATTCATCATACTAAAAATACTGAAAGTATCAAAGTAGTTTTATAGTGAAAGGGGCGTTCCTCCACCCTTTAAAGTAACCTTTTTCGCCTTTACAGAATATAGCAATATACCCAGTTCCCAATCCCGTTTGATGTTGCCTTTCCGCCAACTAAATGATGATTTTGTAATGCATAAATGTAACAACGCCTTTCATCTTCCTGATTTAATTTAATCTGCGAGAGTTCTGAAGACAAAACAGGTACGCGTGGCGTTGTAAGACGTGTTACGTAGGCAAAAGTGCCGCCCCTCTCCCCCCGGAAAATCCGGATGCTGGCTCCCCCGGCACTCTACGCTGTTGAATCTGTTGCCGGGAAGGTCTACATAACGAGAGCTCCGAAAGGTCAGGTCAGATCGCGAAGGAGAACGCTGGGTGATGATTTCGTATAAGAGATATCGTCCTTGCATCTGACACTTATAAATGACTGGGAGTTTACTACGCGATTCTTTCGTGGCCTCTGTAACCTTCGCGGTGTGTATCATCGTAAAGCTCTGATGCGAAATGATTTCGGAGCAAGCCGGAATGGTTCTCTTGCATTATTTCTTTCAAATTATACAACTTTCTTGAACAGGGCTCGGTCATATTCGTAATCTGAAGCGCAATGATATTTGTTTCAACGCCTTCTTTATGCTGAAACTTTCTTTGTAGTTTAATAAAATGTTTATAACAATACTTAAAAAAATGTGATCTATCACTGTATCGAACAAAAAATAAGAGTTTCCATTAAAAAAAAAATGTTTCCTTTGAACCTGTAACCGTATGCCACAGCACATAGAACTAAAGAATATCAAAAGACGACAAATTTGAAGTAGGTACGTAAGGAATTGCACGCGACTGTGGGGAAAATTGTCGTGCCACTAAAATAAATCGACTTGAAACATGTTAACTAATTGTAAGCTAAATGTACGACGCACAGTGGTCTGAAATCCCGAAAAGCTGGCCAAAAGTCGAAAACGTTATAAATTTGACTGAAAATCTGAACTTGGGGGGGTTTTCGGGGTCGTTGATTACGAATACGAAATCAAAATTTAGAAAAACAAAATTGCGGATGAGATACAGCGAAAAATTTTTTCAAAAATGAATTACATTCAAATAAAAGTCTGGACTTGGGGCTTTTCGGGACCGCTGATTACAAATCCGAAGTCAAAATTTAGAAAAACAAAATTGCGGATGAGATACAGCGAAAAATTTTTTCAAAAATGAATTACATTCAAATAAAAGTCTGGACTTGGGGCTTTTCGGGACCGCTGATTACAAATCCGAAGTCAAAATTTATAAAAACAAAATGGCGGATGAGATACGGCGAAAAAATGTTTCAAGAACGTATTACATTCGAGTAAAAGTCTTGATTCTGGGGTTTTCGGGGTCGCTGATTACGAATCGGTAGTCAAAATTTAGAAAAACAAAATGGCGGATGAGATACGGCGAAAAAATTTTTCAAAAATAAATTACATTCAAACGAAAGTCCTGGACTTTGGGCTTTTGGGGGTCGCTGATTACAAATCCGAAGTCAAAATTTACTGTCAAAGTTTACTGAAAAGTACTTTGACCACTAGTGCCATCGCATCCCCACTTGCATATCAATTCTAAATTATGAACTTTGTTTTCAGGAAGACATTTAATAACGTCCGATTGTACCATTAGTATTCTTTCAGCTGTATGATTTAGTAATGCTTGGAGTCCAACTGTCGCTTCTCTTTCAGTTACAGATATTTCTGACTTTACAGGGCAACACCTTTTTTTAGCATCTAATACACATCCATAAGGTGGATATAATTTACAATTTTTACTCAAGCTTACACAACGTATTAATTGGTAGTGACTTTTGGTCATTCTACCTTCTACTATGAGTGATAATGCTTCGTTGCCTGACAGCACTCCTTCTGAAACGTGTTCCATAGATTCCCGGTACTGTGATGCTTGTGATGAGCCGCCTTGTGTGATATCTCTAATTACATTTGAAGCATGTAAATTGCCAGAAGCGCGGAGACCCATTTGTGTAGCGTAGGCCAATTCGTGGACGTTATGTTCTTTTCGAACTTTTTCTGTCCTCCTTCGTTTTGACCGATCACTCAAATCATCCCAGCTCGTGGAAGGAAGCCCCATTGTCTTCTCCGTGGAAGAATGCCCCATTGTGTTTTCCATGGAAGTCTTCGAACCTTCATTTTCGATTGTGAAAGACACAGGAACGGTGAGCCACTCGTCAAATTTTTGGAAGAAATTGATTTCGTTCTTGCTCACTTGTTGCCACCTCTTCTTGAATTCCGATATCATACTTTGCGGAAGAATGTATGAATGCTTCAATTTTTTTGACACCTCCGTCTCAACAATATCAGTGGTCACGTTGATTTTCTCGTTCAATACCGATTTCACAAATATGAAAATTTCTTTCCTCGTGATAGAAATTTCTTCGATATTATCCAGAGATGCTGTAGAAAATAGAAGATTAACATTAGTAGTAGAATTATCTTGATCAATTTCTTATAAAAAATATTTAAGGTTTAAGGTCAAAAATTACGAAAAACTGCAAAGAGAGCGCGCATCATCGCATAAAAATTATAACCAAAACCAAAGTCGTCGCCAGTTGCAGCTAATTTTTGGATATGTTTTGAAGAAATGTCTAAGCAACAATTTCCATTTGGTTTAAGAGCCGGGGTCGGCAAGGGTTTTGACTTATTGCTTTTTTTAACAGAACTTCTCACAACGTGACGAAGAAAAATACCACTATATTCATTAATGATTTACTATTTCATACACTATCAGTAATAATTTCGAGCAACAGCTTTAAATTGTACTTACTTTCTGGAGGAAAATCCATTTTGCAGAATCCAAATTCGTCAACTTTTCGCGATTCTACACACGTTTGAACTTTGTCCTACTTTCGACACGCGACGAGTAAATAATGCGACAGGCCCGATGCTTACGAACGGAACGAGTTTCTGAGCCAGGCAGAGACGATTCTCCTTTGTTAACGCTTATAATACATACTAGGTGTACCACTACAAATATTCCAACCACTAAAAGTCCTCAGAAATAAAAATTTTTCTTCGACTTTTGGCCAGCTTTTCGGGATTTCAGACCACTGTGCGACGGCAAAATATTATAGTCCGGTTCAGAATTACCACTTTCGGAATTGTATCCTCGAGATTTGACATGTAATGGTTTCATCATCATCATGAGGTCATCAGTCCTAAGGCTGGTTGGACGTAACCTCCAGCTTCTCCTATCTTGTGCTAACCTACGCATTTCGCTAATTGTGCTACAACCTACATCCCTTACTATTTGCGAGCGGACTATTCCCCGATGTCTCAGCAAGTGGCCTACCATTCTATCTCTTCTCTTCTTTATGTTTTTCCACATACTTCTTTTCTCGCCGACTTTCTCTAATACTTCTTCGTTTCTAACCCTATTAGTCCATGGTATTTTCATCATTCTTCGGTAACACCACATCTCAAAAGCTTCCAATTTCTTCCTACTTGCTTCCCCTACCGTCCAGGTTTCGCAACCGTATAGTGCCGTGCTCCATACATGTTTTCAAAAATCTCTTCCTTGTTTCTAAGTTTATTACCCCCGAGCATAAAAGTGATTTCTTTTTGTTAAAAGCTACTCGACCCTGCGCTATTCTTTGTTTATGTCTTTATCGCTTCTTCCATCCCAATTTATTTTACTTCCTAAATAAGTGAAGTCTTTAACTTCCTCCAATGGTTGCATAACGAAAGAGAAATACTACTTCGAACATTACTTCTGTTTGTCCAGGTCTGGCTTTATTAGACGCTTATGAATTATTATCTTTATATGATGTCTCTATAACTAATCCGACCCTGTTTTTAACGAATATGTCCTCACTGTAATATAACACTGACCTAGTTTCCCACAAAACATCAAAACGCTATACACTACACTCCACGTGCGTTTCGCCAATAAAGTTGGCATCATCTGGAGATGATTAAACCTGCAGGTATCATTTTTAATCATATCCAGGTGATGCCAACAAAGTTGGCGAAGCGCGCGTCGAGTGTAGTGTATAGTGTTTTGGTGTTTTATGGAAAACTAAGTGAGTGTTTTTTGGTGATAGCAAGGATAAAGAGTGCTTATGCCTTGACCGGGAATCGAACCTGGCTCTCCCAATTTCCGGTAGGTTGCTCTGACCGCTGAGCTATCGAGGCACACTCATTATCCTTGCTAATGCGCCAGTTTAATGCGTCACTTCAGTACTCCCTCCCTAGAGACATGGTTTGTCTCGATACAATTTAACGGAATGTGACCGCGTTCGCCATTCTTACGAACCGTTATTCGGTAACCCCCGGGACTATAGGGCGATGGATAGGACGGGAATCGAATCCGCGAATTTGAGATGTAAGGGAGGTTGCATATACTGGAATGAATCACATCACGTCGGGGTCACCACTTTGGCGATAGCAAGGATAAAAGTGCAGGATAAAAGTGCGGCTCTCCCAATTTCCGCTTAGTTGCTCTGACCGCTGAGCTATCGAGGCACACTCATTATCCCCGCTAATGCGCCAGTTTAATGCTTCACTACAGTTTTCTTCACACCAAAGGTTCTAACCTACTCCAGTACTCACTGTAATATGCAATGGGAAAATTCAAAACGTGTATATAATTACACAGGCTATTTACGAGATATATTTATATAAATATACTTCGATAAAAGACGTAATTGCGACAAAAACACGTCGCAAAAATTGTACAGAAGATATTTTCCCTGTAGGGGTCGGACATTTCGCCACATCACAGTCAGTTGCAGATGTTTTGCATAATCAGTAGAGATAATTAATGTATTTTCCGGTTCCTTTATTTAACATTCAATTCAACGATAATATTTAATCCACCAAATAAACCGCACAATTTCATATCTACATAAAAATGTGTATTCAATTAAAGAGGGTTTATAAATCTCTTGAATCTTAAATCTTAAAAACAAAACGCATGACTAGCAAGTAGAAAAATTATATAGTCATTTATTACTTTTATTTTCTCGTAAAGAATAATAAACTTTCGATTAATGATTTATCGAAGTGTCTTGTTTTGATACTATCGCTGGCATTCAAGCTACGGCCTGAACCAATGTGATTTGTTTAATCTAGTACTCGGTGAGTTATGCAGTAATTCGTTATGTAAACCCCGGGTCGTAGTTAATAAGCCAAACAGTTATTTCGTGTCGCTAAGCTAACGACTTCATTCTCCTAGGTTTATTTTTCTGTACGCGTTTCGTTAATGAACATTCGCAATTAATTTTGTCGCAATTCATTCATTCGTTCGTCCATTCATTCGTACACGAGGCATCAATTTTTAGATGCCACAAATAAAAAGTTGTTGTCGTCTCACGGCTTGATTGGTTTATTTTCGATGCAGTTATTTATGAGTTGTATTTGTTAGGACATTTTTTCTTTGTCCAAGTTCAAACGCAACGTGAAAGGACAACATTTGTAAATGTACTATAAATAGTATCAGAAAATATACAGTTGTTGATGAACCAGTAATGGTGGTCCGATAGTATGGGCACCACGTAAATCCACTGGACTTTTTCTATGGAGATATTTAAAGGAGCCTGTATACACATTTTAAAAAACTTATCAAACCGATTGGTTAGAGAGACGGGGAGAGGGAGGGAGGCAAGGGAGAAGGAGGGAAATGTGGAGGGAGGGAGGGTATGGAGAGGAGGGGAGGGATAGGAAGGTAGGGGAAGAGAAGGAGAAAGGGGAAGGGGGGAGGTAAGAGGGGGAGGGAAGGATGTCAAAATGGTCGTTTGTGTTAGAGCGAAATCTTTACACCCAAGAGTCGAAAGGTTCTTTCTCAGAAACTAATTTCTGCTTAAATCTATTACAAAAATAAATAACGATATTAATTATGCGACCTAGCAAAAGTTCCTTTATCTCCGGAATTAAATCGGAATCGCAGAAATTGTAGAAATATAGCAAACGCCATCTGCCTGCTTCACGAGAACAAAGTATCACCTACAGGTGTTGAGGACAATGCAATCAACATAAATCCAGTGCGCTTGTACGCATCTTGGGGTGAAGCCATACAGGGAAACAAATCACCCTCTATGTAACTTAACAGCGTGCCTAATGGCAGCATTTTCTGTGCAGTAGAATAAGTTTGTAATTTAGTGTACATAATCCTCAATAAATCAGTGAAATAATGACCGGTGTAGTGAATCGTAACTCCTAATCCAAAGATACAACAAAAATAATACAAAATAAAAAACTACAGTCCACAATTTAAAATACTTAAAAAATACATATAATTAAAACCGAATGTTAGCGATATACAAAAGAATGCGTCGTTAACAACAGGAAGATACTCTCATTTCTAACGAAAATTACTTCGTCTAAAGCAGGTTTTCAAATGGCACTACGTGAAATCATTAAAATAATTTATTCTCAGTTACACCAGGTTGTCCCAAAACTGCATCGCGATTTCATGCTTATTAGAAGTGACCAGTGCAAATACACCGGAGTATGCCTGGCGTTCTGAGAATATTAGACGAATCTTGTACCAAACTGGCATGTAGAAATTTAGCAAGCGCCATCTGCCTGTCCCACAACAAAGTGTCACCTACAGGGAACCATTCTCATTTCTAACGCAGATTAGTTCGTGTAACGCAGGCTTCCACGTGACACCACGTGTGGGGTAATCAAAACAATCATTGCCATCCTATTATTCCCAGATACACCAGGCTATCCCGTAACTGTATATCGCAATTTATCGTGAAACAGACAGATGGCATTTACCAAAATTCTACCATTGGCTTGGTAGAAGCCCCGTCTAATATTCTCAGAGCGTCAATCATAGACAGATTCTGATTGATAATTCCTAATAAGGATGAAATCTCGATATGCAGTTCAGGGACAGCCTGGTGTAATAAAGTAATTGTATGGTAATAATTCTTTTTTGGATATTCAACTGTCTCAATGAATGGCTGAGGAGTGCTATACTTTTATTAGCTCTGCATCGGTCGGGCAACTGACATGAATGCCCATCGCATTCACTCTCATATGTCGATTGCTTTGGTATTAATGAATTCATCCCAGATTTCTGGTGTGCACTGTGCTGTACTTAGGTACACACGAAGCAGATTGTCTCTTTTATTACTTATTTGTTATGCTATTCAAAGGAAAATTTGGTTACCGCAATCAAAACGTTCTGCAAATATAAGTCGAGTTGTCATTATACAAATGGAACGTGGTTATCGGTTTTGATAGCCGGATAATTGGCAGCCCGCCTTCCTGAATTTAAAAAATGTTTTTATCTGGTGCATTTAGAAATATTTCGTATACAGTGAGCAGCAAAAGAATCGCACAGCAAAAAATCGTGAAAATTGCTGATTTATTTAAATTTTATAGGAGGCCGTGGATAAATAAAAGTCTTTTATCACTACTTATTAATTTTCTCTTATTTATTATGTTTAATAAACTATTCAACTTGGATCTGCCTATTCAATTTAAAAATACCTACTAGATTAATCTTCAATTCACAGGCGTGTTTTGCCAACCAAGTTGGTATAATCAGGAAATGATTAAAACTGATAAGTAAAACCGCTCGGTTTTACACATTTGCTGATGACGCCAATTCGATTGGCGAAACGTTCGTCGAGAAACGTGTAATATTTCGATGTTCGTGGAAAACGGGTCTCCTGTTTTTATTAATTACAATAATATTTAGTAATGCTTATTTACAAAAACCTGACATTTTACTGCACATACTTATGTACATATATAAAAGTAGTGACTGGGATCATGTATTAAAACTTTTAAAAAATTGGAATGAAATCTTCAAATTTGAAAATATTTTGACATACATACATCAATAAATAATCATAGATAATCAATTACAGTAAACCAGGAAAGATCATCAATCTTTTAATTTTTTTAAACGGGGCACCCTGTATATTTTAATTTGTTCTCATTCTGCAAGAAATTTGCTATACGAGGGCGGATCAAATATAAACGGGACTTTTTTCTAATATTGATTGAAAAACAAAAGACAAAGATATTTTATTTTTCTACATAGTCTCCTGTTTTACAAATACATATTTCTCAGCGAAAAGGGAGACTTTTTATTCCAGTATCGTAGAATGAAGCTGGTTGCATCGGGAGCCGATTGCGTGCGAATGCCTCTACGCCCTGGTCATCTCCAAATCGTTGCCCTCCTAGAACTTTTTTAAATGACCCAAAAAAATAAAAATCACAGTGATAAGTCCGGGCTGTAGGAAGGATGGGGTGTTCAAGTGGAGTCCAGTGCATTTCTTTCACTTTTTCGACCGTTAGAGCTGCAATGTGGGGCCTGGAGCTGTCGTACAGATCGATGATAAGCAACTTCTTGTGGCCTAAACTGGATGATAGGGATACCGACAATATGTAGTTCCAGCAAAACGGCGCTACTTGCCACACAACGCATGCCACGATGGACATTCTGCACGGGCGATTTGAGGGTATGGTTATCTCGTGCAGCGGCGACCTAGACTGACCACCGAGATCAGCGATTTAACGCCTTAAAGGCCCCCACATACGAGCGATCCATCAGTCCAAATGGCCCCAAGCCAAGCCAAAATCTCACCGTGTGTGGGGAAACGCGGATGGACTCATGGACTCAAGCGGCCTAGTTGGATTTCCAATCAATCCAAAATCCATGGAGTCGAGCCGTCGAGCCAATTTTTGGCTTGACCGTGTGTGGAATAATCCGACGCCGGGTCGCGCCGAGCCATCCATTGGACGTACCGTGTGTGTGGAATCCCCACTCCAAACCACTCCCAGTCTTCCTTGGAATCTTGACGAGTCAAGACGTACTGCCTCTTGTGATTTTTTAGTAAATAAGTTTATACATTATTTTTTAATAGTTAGCTATGGGTACTAGCGGGCATGATTTAGTGCTCGAATTCATTGAAAAATACAGGGCTCATGAATGCCTGTAGAAACTCAGTAGCGAATTCTACCACGATAAAACCAAGCGAAATGCTGCTTTGGATGACATCCTAGTATTGTTTCGCACAAAAGACAATACGAAAAATAGGGAGACTGTTTTGAAGAAAATCCAAAGTATGAGATCTTCCTTCAATAAAGAGCTGATGAAAGTAATATATACTTACTTTCATCAGCTCTTTATTGTCTGTATTTTATATTTTAATTATATTTCAAATTATAATTATATAATTACAGCCGATTATATTTTGAGGAGAGGGGTCTCCCTCTCCCAGTTCTTAATTAAATGTTTTATTTATTTATTTATTTTTTGAAAAGGTTGCGCGTACTGTAAACAAATATTACAGGTGAAAGCTTCAATGACCACTGGATCCGACCCAGAGAGTGTTCACATTCCAAAACTGTGGTACTACAGGCTCGATCGTGTATGGGGCGCTAAATTGGACTACAGCCAATTGGACTCGGGCCAAATGGACTCAGGCCGTTTGGATCGCTCGTATGTGGGGGCCTTTAGACTTTAGACTTTAGACTTCTTCCTTTCGGGCTATCTTAAATCGCAGGTCTATTCGAATAAACCGCAAACAATTGATGCCCTCAAAGTCAACATAGCGAACGCCATACAGCAAATTCAGCTAGATTTATGCGACAAAGTCATGGAAAATTGGATCTATTGAATACGGAATCTCTAATTGCCACCAAGTAAAGCCGCGAATAACATTTGAACGACGTTATATTTCATACTTAATGCCATAAAACATTCCTTCAAATAAAAAAAATGAGTGGATCTCACACACAACTTGTTTTATTTACATTTACAAATCGAGCGTCCTTATTGAAAGACCCATTACTATCTCGTCTACTTTTGGCCTATTTCAAAAACTCGCTATAGGATCCTACACCTCTATAGTCGTTGACGGATTTTCATAAATACGTTTGCAGAAGTTTCACATGCAGAAGAAATTACCCGCAATGTCACATATTACCTAGTTTATTGGCAATAACACAGCAGGGAAAATATGAACGAGCCCCTAACAAAACGAGGGTAATTTCATACGTTTCCCTAGGTTACTGGTTAATAATACTGGTTTTATTATCATATCAGTCAGGGGCGCAAAAGCCAGACAAGCAATTTACGAAATTTTCAGTGAAATACGCCACCGAAAATAATACTTTGTTTATTTTCCTTATTTTATTTTAATATTACATCGAACGGTTATAAACCACTTACAGGATGGAGTGATGTATATATTACTATTATTATTATTATACACAGTTAGGGGAACTGTATCGAAACACCTGATTTATGGCTAAATTATGAGTTGGAAATTGTTTACGACGTTTACGTATTGATCGTTCTATAAAACTGCACAAGAAAATATAGGGTGTCCCATTTAAAATTCGAAAGTAAACGCCATTTCCGGTGAAATATTTCCCTGAGGATCTAAAGCAACATATTTCTGCTCGCTTTTCAGTAGCTTATATGCCAATATACAAGTTCTAAAGAACTTATACTATATCGTAAACCCACGATATTAACACATACGAGGGTGGGGTGAAAAGTTTCCGGCCTGAGCCAAAAATAGCTCCATTAAGTCTATTTTTTGACTCGCAATCTACAGTACTATCTCTGACTAGCTTGTATAATAACTTTCAGGTCGATTCCTGTGTTAGTATGTTTGACGACCTGTTGAATAAGACGCCTCGCTTACCTACGTGAAAATAGAAACATTGGTGAAGCATGCGGTCATCAAATAGACCTATTTTAAAGGCTTAACACCACTTCAAATCAGAACAAAAAATGGACTAAACACTAAAGGACATCTTAGTTGATTGGTAGAAGCAGTGTCCTTTAGTGAAGATTATTTTGCAAAGATTCATATTTGTGCATTTCTAGTATAAAATAGTGTTCATTCACCCATTTTGGTGGATTTTTTCGTTAAAAATCGAAGGCCGCCTAACAACGAAGGCCACCTAACAACGAAGGCCCTTTTGTTTTTTGGATTTTGTTCTTTATCTGTTCCCGTTGCTGTGCCAGTTACGTGATTTTGAGATTAGAGTACCTCTGAATGTCTGTTAGAGGCGAGGGAGCAGGTAGCAGGCTCAATCTTGCCGAGCCGTACCCGGCAGTACGACCACTGTAGCCGTACACAGGTCAACCAAGTCAACCATTTCAATCGATTACCACGGAAGTTCGCAACACAGAAAGTAGCACGTGTAAGAAATAGACGGATCACTGTGATTGGGAAACATAGAATTAGGTTGTTCTGTGATATGTATATGCATGTAAGGATAGAAAGGTTAGTACTTAGTTTCATTGCTAATATAGGCACATTTCCGGTTTTATTTTTTGTATAATTAAAGTTTCTCTCCCTTGACCACGGCTGAAAAACGTGTGGCGCTCCTTGGCATCTACTCCCACCTCCACTGCAGCTAGCGGGTAGCCAAAGTGAAGGAGAGAAATCACGAAAGAGAATTCAGGACTTATTTTTCCAAACTTCCACCCGTACAACCCTTGCTACGGCACAACCCCTTTTTTGGGGCGTAGCAATTTGGCTCCATCATATTCAATAGCTAAACTGTGGATTTCTGAATTCAAGAAAGGTCGAACGAGCACTGATAGTGAACCACGTCCAAGGCGCTCTGTTGAGGTTACAACTGCCGAAATGACCGAGAAAATTCATAAAATCATGGTAGAGGACCGCAGACTGAAAGTGAATGAGTACGAGTGAATGAGTGAACGTGTACGTTCACTTCATATCCCAGTAATATTTTTACATCAACAATTGTGCATGGAGAGGCTCTGTGCTAGGTGTGTGCCGCGTTTGCTAAATATCAATCAATCAAAAATTGCGCCAAAGGACTTTTCGACTGAGAATTTGGCACTGTACAAGCGAAATCCCAGCGAATTTTTGCGTCGATTTATAACTGTTGATGACATTTGGGTCCACCATTACACTACTAAAAGTAAACAACAGTCAAAACAATGGACTGGAGCAGATAAACCAACCTCAAAGAAACATCAATGGTGAACACTACGCAGAGTTATTCAATCGTTTGATTGACGAAATGAAGGGAAAATGATCTCATTTGGCGAAGAAAGAGATCTTGTTTCACCATGACAATGCACCTGCTCATTCGAGAGTCATTTCAATGGCTAAAATCAACGAATTTAAGTTCAAATTGTTCCCCATCCAGCGTATTCACCAGATTTAGCCCCCAGCGACTATTATTTGTTTCATAACCTCAAACCATGGCTCGTAAAAGATTTGTGAGCAACGAGCAAGTCGTCAGTGCTGTAAATGCGTTTTTGAAGGGCTCGACAAATCCTTCTAAAAAAATGGTATCACTGCATTATAGTATCGTTATGAAAAATGTATTAGACCTGATGAAGATTATGTTGAAAAATAAAAATAAAAAAACAAAATATTAAAAAAAACATTTTTCTTCAGACCGGAAACTTTTCACCCGACCCTCGTATACAGGGGCGTTTCCCTTTTAAAAGAATCACCCTGTTTGCATATATTTTTTACATTGTGCTTAATTTTCTTCCAATTATTATTAAAATAAAATAATATTCAGTTCTTTCGTAAAATAATGAATAAATTCGATAAAAAATCAAGAAATAACTTTTGGGAGAAAGCCTTGGACCCATGAAATTTTATTTTTAGTTACGCATCTTTTAAAATAGAATTAATACATATAGGGTGATTCGGGTAGGAGGAATAACGTAAATGATATTTTTTTTAATGACAACCCCCTTTTTATTACGTAATGTGAATGTGCACATTTTGTTTTACATTCGCTACGGTAGTAATTACATAAGCATGAGTACAGGTTAGACAAAATGAAGAAAAATGATTTTGCAATTTCAAAATACCTACTAAATGTAATGGCAATAATTATTTAAAAAATGAACTAAAACAAATGTTGAAATTGTGCACTGTTGCTCGTCTGACTAGCCTTAGCAACCGATAATGTTATTGTTGTCAAATAAAAACTTGAAATCGTACCGGGAATTTCCGATGGATGATGAGGTATTCAGTATGGTGAGGATGACGAGGCACTCAAGACCCTAGAATCTTGAGTGAATGTGTGATGCGGCATAATCAACGGAAGAATTCTGTGTCTATATATCTTTGACGTGAACTTAACTGGTGCAAGATACTTGGATTATCTTCGAGACAACCTTACTCCCTGCATAATAACTTTATATCCAGATGAAGAAGAACCTGACCTTGAGAAAAATGACTTATTCTTTCAACAAGGTACACCTTCTCATTATGTAACACATGTCTGCTCTTATTTAGATGAAATGTTCCCAAATCGTTAGATGGGAAGAAGGGGATCGATTGAGTGGCCATCTAGATGTCAGACATGACACCCCTAGATTACTTTTTGTCGGGATACATGAAAACATTATATGTTACTGGGCTGAAGAACTTAGAAGATTTAAAAGTAAGAATTCGTCACGAAACATGAGAACATATTAAGTTACTGACAATGTTCAAAAAGTATTTAAAGGGCATTTGACAGGTCAGAGAGTTTTCCCCAAAAGTTATTACTTGATTTTTTAACGATTTTATTCATTACTTTACGAAAGCACTGTGCCGGGTTAGTCACCTAAAATTGACCACCCCTTTATTTCTCTTAATTTCAATCGAATCGAAAAATTCAAAAAAGGGTTTTACATGATTTTTTATAAATTTTTTTAATATTTAAACAAATTTTCAAAAACTGCAAATTGAAAGGAGGCGAACATTTTTTATTTTTTTTCTTTAATGGAACACCCTGTATTTTTTACTTAAAAAAGTTACCCACAGTTTTCTGATCACAAAAATTTATGATTGTTGTATCTTGATAAATATAGTTCTTGAGATATTCATACAAATATATAGTCACATCAAAGGAATAAGATTAGCATAAGTGACTAACCCGGCACTTGGAAAACGCCTCACATTAATGCGTATTATAAAATTAATTAACAACGAAACTTCGTGTCTCTGAAACTCTTTCTTAAGAACTCTCCATTCTCCAGTTGGGAATAAAACAGGGACTGTTATATTTAGAATCGGAATACGAGACTTTCAAACGTTTACACCAGCTACCACACAACGGATCCAGAATAACTGGGGCAAGGCAAAAAGACGACATCATAGAGGACATTAAGAGGATGCACCACCACAGCACCTGCACCACCGTCAGCGTCGAGGGCCCTTCACACAAGGCTGGTCACCTGTTCATAACTCGGCCATGCATGGCGAACCGGCCATCGCGGATGGCTATGGATCGATCCACCCCGTTCGACAAAAAAAAAGACCGTCTTTAATAGGTACGATTTCACAGTAGGCTGAATCTGAACGCTCATAGGGAGGATTGCAGATTTTGGAACTTCGCCACCAGCGGCTGACAGTGAGAATTCGCTGATAAATCAGAAATGGATTCTGTGAGGATATCCAGAAGCTTCAGCTAAAGAAGCCATTCATGAAATAAAACTTTTATAGAGGTTTTGCACGTTCCAATTAATTTGAAAATAATTTTTCCAATACATTTTTTGTTCAATATTTTTGTTGAAATTATACCATGCAAGAGAAAAAAACTAATATTCAACAAGGTAATGACCATAAAGGCTCTTTGGTAAAGAAGTGGTTTGAAGAGAATTATGTATCTGTTACATCTTGTCTAACGCAGTGACCAGATCTAAACCCAATCAAAAAACTTTGGAGTGAGATAAGAGACGAAATAAAATGTGCTATTGAGTGACCTCTTCAATCGCCAGGCCTACCTAGATGCCAGACTTTACTACGTTGGATTTCTTCTATGCGGTTATGTCAAAAATGCAAAGTTATACAACAAGGTCAGATAACACTGATGACCTCGCAGGGAGAGCACAAACTGAAGTGGGGAATATTTCAGTGCTAATGTATAATTAGTGATCGAAAAAAAAGACATCTGAAGGTAGATGAGACAGTAAAATCACCAGCTAAAGTGGTGCATATGCTTGTAGAATGTTCAGAATTAGACTAAATATTATTAATATGTAATAAAAAAAAACATAGTTACTGTCACAGAAAGTGCATTAAATAATATAAACATTACTGCTGAAGTATTACTGCATTTGTAGTAAATATAGCATAGCAAAGATCCTAAAGTTAAATAGAAAAAAAGGTTTCCTCATGGATTTTTATAATTGCTCTTGTAATTTTAAGAATTTGTCTAGTCTAATTGATTACCAATAGATGCATAACACTGGGGAACAAAACAAAATTGGAGACTAACGGAGAGTCCAGAAATTTGCCATTTTTGTTCTGTAGTTCTTAGGCAGCAAAGTGGATATACCAAATATCCTTATTACCTCTGTTTATGGGATAGTATTGCAAAAGAAAATCATTGGCAGCAAACTGTTTGGCCTTTGAGGAGACGCTGTGACCATTGGAAAAGCCAACATTGTTCACGAGTCATTAATAAAGAAAGAAAAGATAGTACTACGACGTGTTCACATGGATTGCAATGCTTATGACTTGCACATGACTCTTCAAACTTGGCTTAATGAAGCAGTTTGTAAAAGCACAGGACAAGTCAGTTGATTGTTTTAAATACATTTCCCAAGCATTTCCGACACTGAGTATGGAAAAATTAAAAGCAGGGATTTTTGATGGTCCACAGATTCGAAAACTGGTAAAAGATCCAAATTTTAACAGATATATGCCCGTTGTAAAATGTGATGCATGGTTTAGTTACGTATCTGTAATAAAAAAAAATTGGGTAATGACAAAGCAAATAACTACCAAGAACTATTAAATAATGTGCTAATAAACTAGTAAAAAGAGGGGATGGTCACATGACCGATTACTGTTGGAGTCTGCAGAGGGACTGTTCACAGCAAGAATATAAAAGACGACTGTACACAAACCTTTTTTATAATAATTTTTAATACTTTCTGCATCAATTATTCTTTATTTCCTTGTTAGATTCCATATATAAGAAAATTCAAAACAAGAGAAATTGCTTATTTTATTTTGTTTTTCTTACCATTTTAATATTTATCGTAAATATTTATTTCAGAAACTAAAGTCAATCAAGCAAAAGTAAAGCCATTTTCAGCATCAGGAGTAGTAATGTACTCGAAATCAACTCTTAAATTCCTGGCACCAAATTGAATGTTCCCCAGGGTAATAGTTGTAATATTATGAGCATTGAAGTTTATTTTGTCCTAGTAACATGCACGCCACTGGTGAATTAGAGTACTTACACACACCTATGAACTTTGATTGGTTAATGAAGTATTAAAGAGCGCGTCTAAGAATACTCCCCTCCACACGAAAGCGGCACACAGAAGAAATTAACACACTTCTGAATGTTCCGCAACATATTGATACGATACATAGCTACGTCGGCTGTATACTTATATATTTATTATTTTTATATAAAATCGTTTCAATATGCACAACGTTTATAGACCGCTAAGTGTTATTTTATATATTGCGATGCGTCGCGTATATCCGAAAAATATTTATAAGATGAGAGTTTATTTTCGCCGCTAATAAACTAATCCAATAAGTATACAAAAGAAACTAGAAATTGTTTGTTTTATCGGGTCCAAAATATCTTTTGGGTATGCTGATTAATGATTCATAAAATCCGCGGGTGACTTTGTGATATATTTACGCGCTCCATTTGATTACATCGAAGGTAAGAGCAACAGCTTGGCGCGGAGATTTTCTTTTAGTCAAAATAATAAACTCGTCCCAAAACGTTTTGAGATAAACGGTAAGAGTCGTATCTAGGCGACTTGCACAACAACGATCGGTTTTTACGCGACGTATTTACAAATATGTCAGGACGTTCTTGATTTCTCTTGATGTAAATATTCAAATAATCATGTTAACATTTTCGAGTGATTCAGTCAAATATCATAACACTGGAAATAATGTAGATTAAAAGGTATGTCACAATAAAGGGTCATTGTATAGAATACCCCCTTCTGCCCTATCGAAAAACTAAACTTACTCACACATTCTATATTCCATCACGAGTACAACGCACCTTATCATATCTTGCGCAAATGGCGTTAAGTATTTTTTATAAATAAATTAAAATTGGAATATTTCTCCATGCGCACAGCTGATTTACTGTTTACTTAATTGTTTCTGAATATACAATATAGGCTGCAAATTACTTGCTTACCTAAAGCGCAGACATCACTGTCTATTGAATTTACAAATATGTAAACAAAATCAGACGCTCTGATTGGTTGGAAACGTCTTCACGCGCCAAGGGATGCTGAAAAGACACTTATCATACTAGAGCTATTCAGTTCTTTGTTCACAGCTAGAACTTAAACTTAAAATATTCTTGCGCGTCGAATGCGACAAAAATATGTGTGAATACAGAGTATTGACTGTGAATCTTACCTTACACCTGTGCCTGTGCAGTTTTGTGATTTCAACACCTGTGACTCTTGCGATGTCACTTACGCGAAATTGTATGCTATTACAGCATCAAATGAAGGACTTACATCGTTCTTAAATAGACATGGCGTGTTAATAATTGGAATACAACATGTGAGTAAATTAATTAAATATACATCAATTTAAATAATTACCGTATCACGTGCATAAAAAAGGGTCAGGCAGATTATGACAAACATAAACAATTAGGATTCACGATTATTTCAACCCTTCCAAACTATCTTGTAAATTATTTTTGAACATTGATCATTTATATACCAAATATATCCCTTGCCCTTCAACAACAGACACCAAAATTTAACAAAAAAAAAAGCAAGATATTTAATTTTGCGGTCTCTATGTGCACACAATGCCACATCCTTTCACCACACAAATATTGCTTTAACCCTTAAAAACTACCCCTATATGTTGAATATTTTCAAAAATTTACATTTTTTTAATGTACCCTTGCTAAATTAACATTCCTCAATACACCTGTTTATCCCACCCAGCACCCCTATTCGCTCCCACCTCCCGTTAGCTAGATGGGTTATTATTAATTTGCGCAAAGTTTCGTTTGTGAAAAACTGTTCCTACAGCAACCTACAACACGTCCATAAAAAAAACGCGAAAATCCAGAAGGGGGTGTTCTATACAATTACCCAATAAAGTTCCTACTGATTATATAGCGTAATAACAGAAAATGGAATTAATAAAAAGTGTGAGATTTTTTAATCATTCAAACATATAAAATGTTGTGAAAATAGTTGTTAATATATTCCCTATAACGAAAACGAAAGTTTTCATATGGTAATTTTATATTATAAACTGTCGTAAAGTGGAGACTTATACTCCGCTCCATCTGGAAGTTCCATAAACATTAAGGATTAAAACAAATTACGCCAAAACAGCTATTCTCCTGGCCAGAGCCATCGACGAGCGCTGAATTACACGGCGAAATTTGTCGTATCTTGTTCTAACATAGAACCAAAATACAATGATTTAGATTGCTCGAAAACCACAAGGAAGATGCAAAACGTCCTCTATCTCAGGATACCGCGAACTGCAGACCGGTTTCGACCTCATCTTGGGTCTCGTCAGTGCAGTGTAAGCAAGTATGCCTCTGACAAACGAGGTTTCGCATCTTGTAGACACCGTTACATTCTACAGTAGTAGAATGTAAACCAAGCGCTATCTCTCGGTAGTTTCGGAAGTTTAATCATCTACAATTCAGCGCTCGTCGCGTCGAATGAATTCAGCGCTCGTCGATGGCATATAGCCAGGGGAATAGATGGTTTGGCTTAATTTTTTTTAATCCTTACTGTTTAAGGAACTTAAAGATGGAGCAGAGTATAAGCCTCCACATTATGACAATTTATGTTATTATATTCCTTTAATTCGGAACTGAATTTATTACATCACTTTTATTATAAACAGTGTAAGAACAAAAATCTTGAATCTTGATTTAACTTTTGTTACTTAAAGTACTGCAATTTTTTTAACTATGGGAGGTATCAATACCCTTCCCCCCATTTATAAGTTGGTAGGTAATTTAATCTTGACACTTATCCCCCATTAAGCTATCAACATTTAAAGGAATTCGCCTCAAGAACTGGACAAGTTCGAAATCACCCTGTACATATATAGATATTAATTTTTTTCTAATATGACCGTTTGTGGTTCTTACCACATCTTAACTATAACTTCCAACCCTCAATTCCATTGTTATCCAGGCATAAGTCGAATAGAAATCGTAGGGAATGATTAATAATTTTTTTGAGTATTTTAAACTCAAAATATGGAACACCTTTTTCATTCTATAATATTGTTTGAGCAATATTGTATACGTCTCCATTTGAGGCAACATTTATCAGTTTAAAATCAATGATGAGAGATTTAAATGGAACGAAAGAACGAACGGATGAAACCAAAAAATTAATAACAGTACATGAAAAACTGAATGATAAGTAATGGAGAAACGAATGGACGAAAATATGAATGCATAACTAGATCAATGAATGGATGAATAGACGAGTAAGTAGATGGATAAATGGATAGATTGGATAAATGAATGAGTGAATAAATTAAATAATTAATTGATGAATGATTGAATGATTCGATAAATGCATATACGAACGAATACATGAACGAAGGAATTGGCTATTCTGGTAAATATGATTGATAGACTGCACGATGAATTAAGTGGATGATGAATGAATTAATAGGCTAAAAATGTATAAATAAATAGTTGAATGCGTTGTTAGGTAAATGAATGATTAGATAAATTATTAAATGAATGATAACTGTATGGATGAATGATGAATTGATGTATTGATACATGAAGACAGAATTATTGATAAGACAAACAAATTATGGTATATAATAATTAGAAAAGTATCAATGAATGCATGACTCATTGAAAGAATTTAAATTAATGAATTAACGAGTCGCTGAATGAGTGAGTATATGAATGTAAGACGTAAGTTTATTTCCTTAGTCTAATTTATGGGTCCGCTGTCACACCGACGCCGGTGACACTACTCCTATTAAGATAAGACCGGTTGAATATGAAATACACAGGCCAGGCAAAGAAATAATGCCAGCAGGCACATATTTTATAAACAAACGCCTGAAGCCAATAGTCCCTACATCGGTCGATTCATTATGTACATGGAGTGCCTTTGTGCGTGCAGCTAAAAACAAAACTGAATTGTGTTAAAAACTGTGTTTCTTTATAATAATTCCTGGATAATCATCAATTGGTGAGTTTATTCACTGAGAATTCCATTTTCTCCTAAATATCAAATACTATATCTTGACTGATTTTACGTTTAATCACTTAAGTATTTCATTAAAATATACAGGTCGAATTATATAACTTTAAGATAGCTGAGCTACGCAATCCTTTATTCCTATTTATCGCTATTACGGAGTGCTTGAGCCGTTTAGCGTGACCCTGGGATTTGCCTTGCGGAGTGCTTGAGCCGCTGGCACAACCCTTTCCTATTTTTACCTGACGGAGTGCTTGAGCCGTTCAGGTTGCTGTGGAGTGTTTGAGCCACAGTGTGATCCTATACTTTTATCTGTTACCTCGTTTTCTATTCTATAAGTCTTTGCACAACTTAGCGTATCCTTAGTTTTGCACTAGTGGGTGACAGACACGAAGTGCCTTATAACGATAAATTAAGCTTTAGAAATAATAAAACTTTTAATGAAGATCTATGTAATTATATTAAAGGCAATTTTTGATAAAAAAAAAAACATATGGCGAATTGGTTGCTCAGACTATTGTTTTGTTCCAGGTATCTCACTTGTCTTGTCGCCTTGCTCAGGAGTACCTTCATCTTTAGAACATTAATTAAGTAAATTTTTTGAATATTATTACGCTCTGCTTATTATTATTTAATTCCTCGGCTCTTAACGAAATATGGCTCACATGAATGAAC
Organism: Rosalia funebris; assembly: GCA_037954035.1. Classification (NCBI taxonomy): domain Eukaryota; kingdom Metazoa; phylum Arthropoda; class Insecta; order Coleoptera; family Cerambycidae; genus Rosalia; species Rosalia funebris. The sequence continues at coordinate 44,191,263 of JAZFAV010000015.1, forward strand.
TATTTAATGAATGAATAAGTGAATAATTAAACGAATGGTTGAATGCCTAATTGAATGCAAGATGGGTTGAAGGAATGGTTGAATAAAAGATTGAATGATTGATTGAATGAATAATTGAATGAATGATTGAATGAATGATTAAATTAATGACTAAATGAATGATTAATTGAATGAAAGAATGATGAATGAATGAATGAGTGAATGAATGATTCAAGGATTTATTGAATGATTTAATGAATAGTTGGATGAATGATAATTAATGAGTGAATGAATGATAATTAATAAGTGAATGAATGATTAAATGAATGATTGACTGAGTGATTCGATGATTAAATGAGTGATTTGATGATTGATTGAATTATTTAATGAATAGTTGGATGAATGATAATGAATGAGAGAATGAGTTATTGAATGAATGAGTGAATGGGTCAACGAATGATTTAATGAATGAATGAAATGATATTAGATGAATTCTTACAGTATCCTCATACACAAATTGTAAGAGCTGACATGTTTGACTGACGCTTCACATAGACCTAAACACGGGCCAGAACCGCGGACGTCTCCCCTTAACGTTCTTCCCTTTCGTGCCGGCTTATTCACCGCCGTTTTGAAAAACCTTCATTATCTCTAGGGTTGCTGTCGCAAGGCGAGCGTAACGACAATCGCGGTCTTCCAGCACTAGACAATGGCTGTCGTCTCGCACAATGCGCCGTTGTCTAGCGATGGCGTGGGTAGTACATGTATTGATATCGGCATGCACAGAGCAATATTTGCGACGTATATGGTAGCGAGTGGCATGAGCACAGGTTTCAATCGCTATAGACGAACGCCCAATTACCGTATTCTACTCGCGAGCGGATTGCCGTATTTATATTCCTGCGACGTCGTTTATGATAGACGATTACGTTATATTGATTTCCTATTGGTGCATGAAGCAATGCGACCGTCCTATAAATAGGACGTGAAAATTAGTAACAATTACCACAGAATACGTACACGAATTTTTAAATATTACGAAATACGTATACAGTGCATTAAAAAAGTATGAAATAAAGTCGATATTTTAAGTTGTATGCATTGTTGAGCAGTATCCTCGAACAGGTCGATTTTATTTTCCTTTTCTTTTTTGTTGTTCAAATACTGTAGATGGCGCTTTCTAAATTCCGGAGACGACGCCATCATAGGTGATTTTTTTTTAAATAGCAACAAAATATTTTCTGGAAAAATCTTTTTTCTGGGATTTTTTTCTGATTACTACAATATAATATACTTTATATCTATTTTTCAAACAACGGCCGAAAAATCATAAATGTTTAGATTTTTTTGAAGTGAATACTTCTTTGGCGGCGTTCTGATATTTGACGAGAATAGAGAGCGAATTGGTATTGGTGAAAAAATGTAACGTTTCCAGATTTCGTTACACGAGAGAGAAAAAAGATATAACGTAGAGAGAAGGAGAAAGAGAGCTATACATTTGGTATACCTAAAACACAGGCTTCGTTACAAGACAGAGTACACAGATATATAACATAGAGAGAAAGAGAAAGAGAGCTATACATCATATATATCAGTTTAGGCTATCCGCGTCTCCCTATTGTCGCGCATGCGCGCGTTATAGATGTACGCGTCCAGACGCTATATATTAACAGCTGAAGCAGCACGCGTGTATACCGAATATTTATCATTGTGCTTTGTAATTATTTACGTTATTTACATCTGTGTTCTGTGATTATTTGATAATATCCTTGTTATTATGTTAACTATTTTGTGCCATCTTTCCAACTGGAAAATGACTGCTTCGACAACGAGTGTCAAAAATAAGGATTTTTAAGTCAGAAATCAAGATGACCTTGCAATATTCCCACAAATTAACATCTGAATTTTGAACCCTACAACTGACGCATTTAATAGTTTGATAAACAGCATACCGAAAAGATTATAAACAGAACATTAGTTATTGAAGACCTCAAGGATGAGACAGACATGTGTTAATCAAGTAAAACTCACTTATAACCTGATTATGCCAAACGATCGGCAAAATGCGCGTCGATTAACGTGTAATCTTTTGATGGAGTCCATCGAAGACGTATCCTGTTTTTGTTCCTGCCGAATGTGCTATCGAAAGTTCCAGCCCCTACCCAGAAATTTAACTAACTATTAGGTAAACAACGGCCACAATTCCTCATCAAAGGTACAAGGTCACTCGTCACACATGTCAATTGTCATGATGGATTTTCATGGAGTTAATGCTGGTACCTGTAAGTCTGTAAAATGAGGGAGTTACAGTGCTATGCAAGAACAATATCAGTTTTTGACCGTCATTATACGAACATTCCAACCATTCTTCAGATATTAGCGCCCCGACACTTGCTATCTCCATGCGTTAAAACGTTTATTAAGTGGCAATCAATTCTCGACCTAGTGAAATTTCCCAACTACATTACAAGTTCAAATTCAAAACGGAAATGACCGAGAGATATTTCAGGTGGTGGGATATTTCAGCGCCAGGGACATCACTTGTAGTTATATTCAAGGGCAGTACTTGTAGTTATATTCAACTTTCATCACATTTACGCAGTTGTGTTTCTGGTATTCTAATTATAGCAACGACACAAATCCGCGATAAAAAAGTTTCACCGTTAAAAAGTAATTTAATTTCAATTTGCGCCGACGGTCCTCAGTATAATGAATTTCTCGTGCCTTTGCCTAATAGCACGTCAACCTGTCCGAACCTCAAGAGCAAGAAACCGTACACATAATGGCACTTTTAGCGTCAAAGACATTTCGTAAAACTCGTTGGAAACGCTGCTCCAGCCCCAGGTACGGTAATTAAAATTCAAAGCAGGTTATTATTACATTCGGGAGCAATAAAATTTTTTTACAAGAACGTTTTATAAAATTTTATTTCGTTCAAGTTGGACAGCAAGCAAATAAATTATACAACGTGAATCAGTTACAGTTTTATCAAAATTTAATTTCTTAATAAAGTTTAGGGAGATATTCGAGAAAATATTCGAGAGATCAACCAATTTTAACTCGCTGGGGAACATGGTTACAGGCAGCATTTTGCTATTTTTAGCATTTCCGTAAAATAACATCTGCAGTGTTACAGATTGATCCTAAAGAGACAGCTGCTATCAAAGAAAGTCAAGCGATATTGCAAGATATACTGACAAAACGAGTGGCTCTACTAATTACTTCCAATAATAATCCAAAAGGAGAATTACAAATACGAAAGGAGCTGAGGAAACTGTTTATGCTCAGAGTACCAAATGTAGACGATGATATCGTTGTTCAATTATTCTTGTAAGAAAATTCCTATACTCTTCTAAAAGTAGTTACAAATTGTAGTGTCGCAATACAAACCAGCGCCCACTGAATACTACTACAACAGTTATGTAATGGTATAATAATGGCAAAAAATGCTTCCCAGGCTGCCAAAAAGAAATTGAATCGCTTAAGCAAAACAAAAATTAACAAAACCTGGACATTTTATGAACGATAGAAAAAATCGTACTTAAACATACTATTTATTTCATCGCTATTTGCCAAATTAAAAACTCTCTTATCTTGTCGATAAACGGAACAGTCTACCTGAGCCTAACCATAAAACAAGCCACGGTATGTTTTGGGATTTTCTATTTGGCAAATAGCGATGAAATGCTAATATATAAAACAACATTTTACAAATATTTTAAACATTTGGGAACGATGTTTTGTGCGTCACTGGCGACTCCGCCAAAATATAGACTATATGTAGAAATCCTGCATGATAAATAATAAACTACTAATGTATTTGCATAACTTTAAAAGTTCCGTAAAAATATTTACAACTTAAATAAATACATAAACTAAATAAATAAACATTTTTTTAGAAAATGCCATAAAACGCGAATAAAAAAATAAAATATGGTAAAGTAGGTAGGTATATGAAAATATGCAGTTATTCATTCCATAATTATTCTTTATATAAAATACTGCATTTTAATTCAATTATAAAATACGGTAATCAATCGTTGTTCTTCTACAAAGAAGGAGAACAATATTCTTCTTCTTTAACGAAGCCTATTTAATAGAAGTTTGTTGCGTAAGTTGTGTCCGCGAATTTCACCGACAACACTTGACTGTATATTCACGACAATAAATAAATACGATTCCTAGTTGTAGGCTTTGAAAGTTGTCAAAAAAAAAATTTAATTAATAACTCCATAACTCCTTTACCGATCGAGTTGAAATTTGGAACAATCATGTGGATCATTAGAGCATATTATTTTTCAAAATATTAGTAAAACCATTATACTAGGTGATAGTTTTCTCGGCGTACCTCCCTCTTTCAATGGTCAGAACATTTACCGTAGTCGTATTTTTTTAAGCGGGTAGCTACAGTGAAAAGTCCACTTTATTCTCACCATCATGAGGTCATCAGTCCTAAGACTGGTTGGACGCTAACTTCCAGCTTCTCCTATCTTGTGCTAACCTACGCATTTCGCTAATTGTGCTACAACCTACATCCCTAACTATTTGCGAGCAGTAGTCTAATCTAGGCCTATTTCTGCCTTTCTTCACTCTTATTTCTGCCTCCAAAATATCGCAGACAATTCCCCCATGTCTCAGCAAGTGGCCTACCATTCTCTTCTCTTCTTTATATTTTTCCACATACTTCTTTTCTCGCCGACTTTCTCTAATATTTCTTCGTTTCTAACCCTATCAGTCCACGGTATTTTCATCATTCTTCGGTAACACCACATCTCAAAAGTTTCTAATTTCTTCCTACTTGCTTCCCCTACCGTCTAGGTTTCGCAACCGTATAGTGCCGTGCTCCATACATACGTTTTCAAAAGTCTCTTCCTTGTTTCTAAGTTTATTACCCCCGAGCATAAAAGTGCTTTCTTTTTGTTAAAAGCTACTCGACCCTGCGCTGTTCTTTATTTTATATCTTTATCGCTTCTTCCATCCCAATTTATTTTACTTCCTAAATAAGTGAAGCCTTTAACTTCCTCCAATCTTTCATTATTAATTTGTACTTTCGTTTTTGCTCTGCTCTCGCGCCCTCTGCACACTAACACTTTAGTTTTGTTTTTATTCACCCTCATTCCGTATTCCTCTATCAGCACTGCCTCCATTTCGTTCAACGCTGATTCTAATTCCTCTTTACTAGATGCTAATACTGCTATATCATCCGCGAATCTCAGCATTTTTAGTTTCTGTTCCTGTACTTTAATCCCGAAATTCACTCTATCTTTTACCACATTAATCGCCTCTTCGATGTACAGATTAAAAATTAGTGGTGATAGCACACATCCTTGTCCTACCACATATATTCGGAGAGGCTCCAAAAGCTAACTCTGAATATTAATAACTAAACGCACTGTTATTTTGAAGGATACTAATCTAACCTAACTGTCTACTTATTATTGTTAGGTTAGGTTAGGTCAGTATCCTTTAAAATAACAGCGTATTTAGTTGTTAATATTCAGAGTTAGCTTTTGGAGCCTCTCTGTATATATGTGGTTTCATCGAACGACACAGAGGGCGTACGGATTACAATGGACGACGCCAACTGCACGTCATTGTATACATTTAAAGTAACTAAACATCGAAAGTTTCTAATAGGTTTTATGACGGTTTAATATATGATATGTGTAAAGGAGGTGTTGTAGCAGGTACTTGTATTAATATTAGCTACCTATGTAGTCTGAAGTCAAAGTTATTTGATAAGAAAAAATGGCCTCGTGCGGAAAAGTGGAAAATTCATTTTCTCTAAAACTGTCTGAGCGGATGAAACTGAAACCAGATTCGTCTCCAGCACCCTCGAAAATAGGGGGTAGGAAAAATTTGGTAAACATTTTCCACTGCACACTTAGTCTGGATAATTACCAAAAAATGGTAACGCGCCATTAGCAATAGTTCATAAGTGGTGTAGAAACTTGCTTTTATTCACAATATTCTCCCTTATAGCAATTTTTGTTAAATTTCCGTCATATCAATAATTGTAGCAGTACTTGTCACTGACCCCGCCAAAAAATAAAAACATCTACGCCTCTGTTCGAGACAAAATCCCCATCTTCTCTCGGTTATTGCACTCTTTCTATTTATTGGTTAGACTTTAGGTATACTAAAAAATGCACGTTTAAAAAACAAGGTTATAAACGTTTTTACATATCCGAATTTTATTTTGCGTTTACATTAGGAATTTGCTTTAGCTTATTTTTAATTCAACATGGCATGTACAAGTACTTTACAAAAAAAAATTACTACGATTCTAATTTTTGGTGAGACAGGAAGATAGCAGTTACTGTAGGAAAAGAACTGGATGCCCAGGCGTTGCAGAAAACCAACACTTAGTTTTTACAAGGAGGCATTGCCTCAAAAGGATGCCGATATTAATTTGTATCTATTTACAGAAAAACATTAACAGATGACATTATTACATTTTAACGTACGTATGCCAAGTATCGTTCTTCTAAGTCCTTCAGTACCAAAATTAAAAGGGAGAGAATGGACTTTAGAGCGCACTGTATATCGAGCAAATATACATAGGTCGATCTCAGGACATCAAGGTGAACAATAATAATAGCCATTTCTACCCTATTCAAAGACCTTGTGTTATCTTTATTTACTAAACGGCTGTTTTCGTGTGTCTGTCACGAAATCTTTAGGTCGATGTACGAAATGCTTTTCGTTCGAATTTCGGCATTTAGACAACATCAATACAGTAAATCGGCCCTTGCGAACAACGTGACAACTTTTGTTTTTTGATCCGAAGCCTCTAGATGCATGCTCTGGAGGTACCTTCGATATGAGGGAGGGGACGGCGCAATATTATTGCGATTTGGTTACCCGTTTTAATATTACTCAGTAAAGTAGAAATAACGGAAAGCGTTATTATTAAAAAGACTTTAAATCGAGAACCAAGCGAAATGAGCCCTAGGGGTTATTATCTATAATTAAATATTACGTTCAAACTCCGTGTCATTAAGTGTCGAATTCGCGTGATGACATGGTACAAAAAGATAAAATCAGACTAATGACTGGTATATCACGCGACTACTTATATGAAAACAGAATCTCAGACGGCATAAATTAAATATTAAAATATTAACGACCAAGCATTAAAAAAACAACCACGTAATGTAATTTGCACACAAATGGTTATAACAATTACTGAAACCTAATTTAAACTGCAACTATGTTGCTATTTTTTTTTCCTGGAAATTAATGTTTTTAACTACAGACTTGTTAACTCTGCAAAGAATTTTAATGCAAAAGCAAGTTGGTAAGAAAGTTAAAAAAAAAAGTTATAACACTGATTGTGAGTATACATAACGATTGTATATACCAAACAGTAAAAGTTGACAGAAATAATAACGAAAAATAAAAATATTTGTGGGATTATTCCCATTGAAAAATCTTCTTCATTACCCTCAAGAAAGCAAGACATATTCAATCTAAATAAGATCACAATTTGACACCTAAGACTTTATTTCCTTGTTAATGAATTAGTTCCTAACTCGTATGTCATTAAGCTAAATTACAAATAATTTCAATTGTTTATTATTTTCGCGTCTTGATAAACAACTACACCTATTATCAGGGGCGTAGCATGAGAAAAGAATCTAGGGATGTGTAAAAATGTTATAAGGGGAAGAGGTATAGTCGGATGTATGGTAGGCCATATGAACATGGTAAAAATAAAAAAAGACACTAACCTAAAATGACTATGCCGAGGTATATATCCTAATTTTTTAAATGAAGATCAATTCTTCGGCTTTTGTTTGTCCAGCGAAAATGTCTATCACTGTTTCTTCAAATGTTGGAGACGATCTCATATCTACTAACAAGGCACTTTCAATATTTATTAATGTTAAAGCTGGCAGTATTTCTTGCTTTTGAGAATTTCGCAGATAAGTCTTTATTCTCTTTAAACATGAAAATGATCATTCCGCGGAACTGCTTGTGGCAGGAATAGTCAAAATTAAACGACACAATTTTGATGACTCCGGGAAAACAGAAGATAATTGAAGAGACATAATATATTGGTGAAGCTCAAACACAGTGCTCTTTTTCATATCGGGATCATTATAAATCACTGAAAGTTCACTTTTTAAACGATTTGCGTCAAAGAATATTCCATATGTCTCTACGAGTACTAGAGAAGAAAAAAGTTCGTCATGAAAACGTTTTACGAATGAAGTAAATTGTATGGAATCTTGATTTAAGAATTTCAGTTTAGAAATTTCACTAAACCGTTCACTAATGTTCAGAATAATAATGTCCAAAATTTCATAAAACGATCGTGCGTAGTTGTTTTTCTTATCTTCTTCGGGAATTAAATCCAAATGCATTTTTTTACTTAGTGGTTGATTTTTTAACACAAATCTGTCCATACGGTCCCAAATGTCACAAAACTCGTTTCTCATTTTTTGAATGTGATTTGAAATCGGCGATCTTTTTATCGCAGTAACTAATATCTGATATTTTTGTCTGTAAAATTTTAACGGACTCTTGGAATGTGGAAATATTGCAGAAAACACTGCTAAGAAAAAATTATCATTTTATTATTCCAATAAAGCTCTGTGATAAAAACTCTACGAACTTATTCCTCAACCCTCCACCCGCCCAATAGATGTAATAAATATTCGTGTTTTTCTAGATATAATATTGCCTGTATTGAAAAGGCTTCACGCACTGAATGAAAGATAATACTTTTCTTCTACTCGTTCAGTCCAAAGCACGCACTCTGTGTGGTATGGACTGCAAGTCAAAGAAAATGTGAACACTCTACATACTCACCCATTTTGGTTAGGCAGTAGGAACTTACCTGAAACAATTTAAATATTAAAATTAACAATGAAAACAACATCCTGTAACAAATGTAGTCTATCAGACCACAATGTGATCAACATAAAGTTTAACTGAAAGCTCTGGCAGTGATTAATCGGGTAAAACTAGGTAAATACGGTGCAACTCTGTCTTAGTAACTAGCCAAACTTACAAATCAGCAGAAGTAGTATAATGAGATTGAGCCGAATATAATCCTCGTGATCGATATTAACCGACCAAGTTATTGGGGTTCTACAATTGTCATTCATAAAAGCAAGTACCTTGTAACCGCACTTTTATAAGCAACAACAAGGTGGTTCTTACTTCCAGATTCTGTAATTTTGACTGTTAACGTCCACCACAGGCTGGCTGTGATCATTTGAATCATTTTCGAAGATACACATTTATGCAGCGCTAATATCATGGACGTAGACCCAAGCCATTTGGAGGCGTCACGATAGCGCACGCAGACTCCGCCCATGTTGCTGTAGCCAATCACGGAATTTGACAGGGAGTCACGCCACTTCGGTGACGTGGTGATTTCCTAACGGTTATTTTACTGAAACGTTAATATTCAGCATGGATTGGGTAAGTTTTGGATCAGTAATAATCCACCGGTCCATTACCAGTGTTCTGAGTGACGACGCAGTTCTCAAAACTAAGAAACCGCTGTGTAACGGCCCCTGGATCTTTTATATGGTCAACTCTACATAAATTGATGATTAAATAGATTCACATTACACATAAACCATCGACCACCGGGGGGGTCCAACGGTTTTCATTACCCCATCCTTTGATCAGAAACTGGATCTAACCGAGGGAAACACGGTCTAACCGGGGGTTCCAGTGAGGGGAACGACAATCGGAGTCGACGGATAAAATCCAATGGAATGAGTCGCCACTGGACGACGGGAGTGAGCGCCACGACAGAGACGAGGACAGGAAACCCTCAGAAGGAACAACCCTAGTCGAAAGGAAGCAGGTAAAGTCCGTTCCAACTCTCCTAAACTGTACCCATCGACCACGCTAGTACTGCGCGCAAGAGAGTATCCAGCATCAGTGGAACGCATGGAAAGCAAGGCAGGAAGATCAGCAAAGGAACATGAAGACACGTAGAGGCAGGAAGGACGCTTGTCCACCGCAAAACTAAGCCGCCATCTACGCAATACTTATAGAGATTTACAAGGATGAACACACAGAACCAGGCACCAAAATGAAGCGGTCCGCTCTTAAATAGAAGCGTAGCGCAACAACGAGGATTCTGGAGACGTCCCGATAGATATGCACAGGCGAGACCACTCCTCCCAGGCGAAACCGGGAAGGCGGGTCGAAACTAAAAGAAGACGTCAAGCCTCGCCCCAGGGCGGAGCAACGGCGCATAGGTAGCACCAATGCGAGGCCGAGATTACGACACTAACCACGCCTCAGTACACCTTCATTCTACTTAAAATTACACCATAGGATAGATTAATAATTTATAATTTATGAAATGCAGCTCGTTACTGGCATAATATAAATATAATGAAGAATGTGATGAAAATGTTTGCAATACTTTTTCGGTCATGGTGTAAATGATAATGACACCCTTATTTTTAAATGACAGGTCACAATGAAACAACCACCAAGAGATTTCATCACTATTTATTAGAATAAGGTTTGTAAAAAAATACATTAAGAAAAACCATAAATCGATACCGTAGATTCTGCACGAGGATAATAGTCCAAATAAAATAGTCCACTCAAGCAGTAAGATTGATTGATTGGAGTCATAACCATAAGAGGATTGATTGGATCATAGTCGCCTGATACTAGTGCCATTGACAGCGCTGGTAACTTTCTTATTTGAAGGTAATAGTTTGCAATTATACAAATTACTTTAAGACAATGGAGCTCGGATAGCATTATACGTCGACAATATTTGCCCACTTTCATTAAACAATATGTATGTACATGTCTCGGTGCATGTGATTCTGTTAACACGATTCCTGGATTGTTTCGTTAGACCTCACGCGCTGGAATAATTTCTATAAATGGCAAATATTGTAATTCCACCGGCCTAATTCGAAATATCCACGATATCTGCAGAACATTTGATGAATTTTAATGGCGCCGTAGGAGAACAGCTCGAAATTATGGTGTGCGCCAATCATACACGTAACTTTAATTAACTTACGAATCGCTCTGTTTGCGCGAACTTCGAAACAATCGCGAGGAGAGTACTCCCACAGTCCGCAACTCCACCTAATTAAAGATAAACAAAACGGTGCTCGATTGGAGAGAGAGCGCAACAAACGCTTTTTGTCGTAACATGACCTAGGCCGTGGACTGGGGCCCTTCACGCAAGGTAGAGGATGTGAGAAGAGCTTATGCCCCCAAAAAAAATATAACTACATGGAGAAAAATAAATATTTAATCAAGCTGAGTGATTTAAATACCCGAAAAACAAATAAAACCAAAATAATATTTGTTCAATGCTGCTATGATATATAACTGATATACGACACATATATTTTTAACACTTTAATCGACTTTCCATAGTTGAAGATTCAACGTTCAGTTTCATCGCCAAAAGTATCCACCGTGAGTGTTGTATCAGTGGTATTACACTTATATAACTCTACGACAGCCGATATTCCGTCGCATAAAGTTGAGATGTTTGAATATTTATAATAATAGTACTGACGTGGGTTCCTTAAATAATTTAAGAGACCATTTTAACTATACAAATGGTACATCTCTAGATGTATCTACGTAGAGAACAGCCAATTGTCGTTCGTGGATATCGCCCATGTGTAAATTATAACTTATACATAGTTGCTTAGACACGGCGCCGCCAATAAGGGAGTATTCAAGTGGACAGCTCTTTTCATTATTACTATTACAAACTCCGCCCACTTAAACTCCGCCCATTCAAGGTGGGCCCTAATTGAATGGAATGTGGTATTATAGTGTTAGATTGCAGCTTAGGTTAATACTACTGTTCAGCAAAATTTTGATCAGTTAATTATCTCGCTTCTCTTATAGTAACATCGCCATATTTGACGATGATATTAAAAACTATTTATTTAATGTAATTTTAAGCAAACATTTTTTTGTTTTTGATCAATTCAATGGCCTCAATATCATTAGTTTCATAATATCAAAAATCTAATACACGATACAAGCATAATACGACAATATCAGTTTTATGTACATTATTTCACATCAAACAGTTACAGGTAAAAAATATTTAAATAATTACCGCGCACTGCTTCTACAACTAGAAAGCACTCAAAATTACTTGAGCAGGATAGTCGTTCTTTACAAATTTATAAATAAAAAGAGAAGACGGGTTCGCGTTCAATTAAAAAATATTCTCTGCTGATAATGATAGCATTTATATCGAAATATGCATACACATGTGCATTAGAACATCGTTTATGGTTAAGAGGAATATAATAAATTTGCTATATGAATGATTATAAAGTAAATCTAATATATTTACAGCTGGATAAAGACTTGGAACTTAATTATCTAAATCTCACGAAAAAAATCCATCTATGTTTGTCTACTATTAACAGCTCTGTATAAAACGAATCTGTTTACTTATATTTGAGGGTTAAATTCAAAATATATGTACTTATTTCAGTTTGGCCATACAATATGGCTACGTCCTTCTTTCAGTCAACTTTTTTTCAGTCAAAAATTTTTAAAAACTAGCAATATATTTGCTTTTTTCGGGTAAGCGTGGTATTTCCTTTTGCCATATTATTTCTAATTGTACCTTATTATATCTTATAAACTCGTATCGTATGAATTGTTTATTCCATATAAAACTTCTTGTAAGTAGTGAACAACAAAATATTTAAATAAATATTTTGGGACTTCTATTACAAAAAAAAAATCTTAGAAACTTAGTATACCGTGTTGAAACTTGTTAAACACACAAGAGGCCTCATAGAAATATATATATATATATATATATATATATATATATATATATATATATATATATATATATATATATACATTTTTAATGGCTGTAATTTTATTATTCATGAAGCTAAGTCAATTATCAAAATTGGAAAGTGAAGAGGACAGACTTATAAATTTATTTTCCATGCAATTCTTCAAACTAGTGACTGTTTTGGTCCAGGCACTACTGATAAAGTCGAGAAATAGAATTACAAACATGATGAATTAGCTGACTTAGTATTTGGGTCCATTATCTTGTAATGGCTGCTCGAAAATCGTTCAATGTTACCAGATATAAACTTTATCTTTTATGTATCCCCATAAAAAATTTACGTGAGGTCTGGAGGGCAGGGGATACTTAACACTGCCTCTACAACCAATCCATCTCTTTGGCAAATTTTGTCAGGTTAGGTTCTCACACCACGATCGTAGCGGGGAGACGCACCGTCTTTGATAATAAACGTCGTCTTCATTTCTGAACTCCTCATAAATGCGTGGCATACTTAGTCCTGAAAAAACTAAACGACACTAGTGACAGTCTTATCAAAAAAGCACGGTCCAATTAAATATCTTTCGTATAGTGCATACCACACTCTAACTCAATTAAATTATAATATATATAAATAAATTAACATGATGTTCCCCCATAACATGATCAGTTCAGTTGACTAAGTAGCTATAGCTACTTAGTTACGACGACTAATGGAACCATTTAATTTAAATGATCACTCCAAACAATCTTGGTTGACATTCTGAGATTTCTGCATATTTTCCTAAATACCACTCACAAACCTCGACTACTCGGTCAGGATCATCGTCATTAAGAGCATAGACTAACGTTGGAATGTAACTCTTCGAGTGGGAACACTTCAAAATCCGAAAAATGGTCGATTTTGAAATTTTTATCCTACGTGCTGATTTACGAATAGATTTTCTTAGTAATTTGCGATAAATTTCAAGGGCCTTCTCTTCCCTTATTTGACCTGTGAATGATCGCAGTCTTCAAAAATGCTGCTTTTGGACGTCGAGAGCAGGTTTACCTGCTTCAGACTCATTCCTAATGCGAGTGATTGTAAGCCACGTCGGTAGATGTGCTTCACACTCCCAACTAAATCGTGTCTGAATTTCAAGTACGTCTTCTCACTGCCAATAGCACTTAAGAACAAATTTCCATTTTTCATAGCTTAATCTGTATCACCCATTCATCATCATGTGGTCATCAGTTCTAAGACTGGCTGGACGCTAACCTCCAGCTTCTCCTATCTTGTGCTAACCTACGCATTTCGCTAATTAATTGTGCTACAACCTACATCCTTTACTATTTGCGAGCAGTAGTCTAATCTAGGCCTACCTCTGCCTTTCTTCACTCCTATTTCTGCCTCCAAAATATCGCAGACTATTCCCCCATGTCTCAGCAAGTGGCCTACCATTCTATCTCTTCTCTTCTTTATGTTTTTCCACATGCTCCTTTTCTCGCCGACTTTCTCTAATACTTCTTCGTTTCTAACCCTATCGATCCACGGTATTTTCGTCATCCTTCGGTAACACCACATCTCAAAAGCATCTAATTTCTTCCTACTTGCTTCCCCTACCGTCCAGGTTTCGCAACCGTATAGTGCCGTGCTCCATACATACGTTTTCAAAAATATCTTCCTTGTTTCTAAGTTTATTATCCCCGAGCATAAAAGTGCTTTCTTTTTGTTAAAAGCTACTCGACCCTGCGCTATTCTTTGTTTTGTATCATTATCGCTTCTTCCATCCCAATCTATATTACTTCCTAAATAAGTGAAGTCTTTAACTTCCTCCAATATTCCTCTCGCGCCCTGTGCACACTAACACTTTAGTTTTGTTTTTATTCACCCTCATTCCGTATTCCTCTGTCAACACTGCCGCCATTTCGTTCAACGCTGATTCTAATTCCTCTTTACTAGATGCTAATACTGCTATATCATCCGCGAATCTCAGCATTTTTAGTTTCTATCCCTGTACTTCAATCCCGAAATCCATTCTATCTTTTACCACATTAATCGCCTCTTCGATGTATAGATTAAAAATTAGTGGTGATAGCGTACATCCTTGTCTTACTCCTTTCCTAATACCTACTTCCCTTCTTTCCCCTTCTACTTCTATAACAGCAGTTTGCTCTTTGTATAGATTGTGTACTACTCTCCTCTATACTTCAATCTCTATACTTCATTCCCGCGCTCTTTAGTATCTGAAACATTTTTTCCCATCTTACATTATCAAAAGCTTTTTCTAAATCTACAAATCCTATATAAGCGTTCTTTCCTTTTTCTATTGTTTTCTCTAACATTACTCTTAGCGCCAGAATAGCTTCGCGAGTTCCCCTATTTTGCCTAAACCCGAATTGGTCTTCTCCTAGTATTTCCTCCGCTCTATTTTCCATCCTCTTCTGCACTATTCTGGTTAATATTTTTGACGCGTGGGAAGTTAGGCTAATCATTCTAAAGTTCTCGCATTTGTCGGCTCCTCTCTTTTTCGGTATAGTAACGATAATGTTCCTCTTATAATCCTCCGGCATCTCGCCCGTTTCGTATATGTATTTTACCAGTTCAAACATCCTATTTACTACTTTCTGTCCCGCACCCATTATTAAATAATAACTATTCTGAAACAAAACTTAGCGACTTAGCCAGTGGCAAAGTGTGTATACATTTTTATGGGACACCCTATAGTACTAGAAAAAAAAACAATTAGAACGCTGTTTAAGTACTTTCCTAGTCGTGAAAAATCTTGCGCCTTCGTTGTAATTCCACAAACCTACAATTTCGTCCTGTCGTAAAGCAAAAAACTGCGCTGTCAAGAATGCACTTCAATTTGAAAAGGCACCATAAATCACGTCGGACAGGTGTAAGAGTAATAAAACTTGATGGAAACTTTAGATCCGTGATATAACAAACAAATTTACGAATAGTACTAACCATGTTTACGGTTGGAGATGGAGATGGTATCTAAAATTACTATTCATTTAATCGCTATTTGCCAAATGAAAAACTCTCTTATCTTGCCGATAAATGGAAGTCTACGTGAGCCTAGCCATAAAAACAAGCCTCGGTATGTTTTGAGATTTTTTGTTTGTTAAATAGACTTATATAATGATGAAATAAACTTATAAATCTATCTTAGGCAAAATCTCATATGTAAATATTACTCCTGATTAAGTGTTGTTTAAAATAATATTAATTAATTATGTACCTGAATATAAAAAAATGTTCCGAAATATTTGACCATCACATAGTAACAGAAATTGCTACACATTTATTACAACTTCCACTTTCTCAAACAGTTATGGACATCGTTCACAAGTTTGAATCTTGGGAATGTGTGACGTATTGTAACAATTTCCCGATTGCCTTATAAGTGGAAGATGCCTAATGAAATGACCTCCACGATCATCTGACTTAGCCCCAAATAATTCCTTGGATATATGGGGATATACGTAAACGAAAATTTACGAGCATGAACATCAGAGAGCTCGTAACCTTGATGAATTACGTGCTAAAATTGTATCGGCCCTAGATAGCGTAACGCCAGGGATACTCGCAAACATTAGAAAATAGTTCTTCTTGATCGTATAGAGTATTATCTGATACAATGAGATATTTTTAGCCTCTTATAATATAATATTTTAAAAGAATTTGCATGTTGTTCATAGTTATAAATAAGTAAAAATTAAAAAAAAAATATCTATTTTATTAAATTTTAATAATTTTTTTCTTAAAATATTTTGCTTTATATATTTACGTTATTTAATATATACTCCGTTCAAATTAGGAAAATGAACGGAAATTTCTCCTACAGCTAAGCGACCTGTACAGAAAGTTGTGTTGGGATTGTGTCAACATATTTTTCACGTAGCGCGTGATAAAAAAAAGGGTTGTTTTTTAGATATAGGCATATAGGCATATATATATATATATATATATATATATATATATATATATATATATATATATATATATATATATATATATATATATATATATTTTTTTTTTTTTTTTTTTTTTTTCTGAAAAACTATGCATTTTTGGGAAAACACGACCTGACTTGACGTTGTAGATTTTGCGATTCTCTACAATTTAGTTTTTTTCCATTTTTTCGAAATTCTGCTTAGTGGCGCCGCTAGAGCGCGCTGAAGTATTTTTGAGCTCTTTTTCGATTTTAATCCAACACTATGCATTGTAGAGAAAAATATCAAGAGATCAATGTTGTAGATATAAAAATTTCCGACACATTCTGGTTTTTTTGTTTTTCTTTTTTTCAAAGTCGCACGGTTTTGTCACTAGAGGGCGATAACCGTTTTATAATTTTTTTTTGTAATACTCTTGTGCGAATGAAAAAGAGACTAGCGCATTATTTTTTATTTATAGGCAAAACTATGCATTTTTTGTAAAAAAAAAAGTACAAGACAATTTGTAGGAAGTTTTTTGCTCTCCAACTTTTTATGTGATTTAATTTTTCTAAAAAATGCATATTTTGCCTATAAGTCAAAAATAATGTTCTAGAATGTTTTTTTCATTTGCACAATATTATAAAAAAAAGAAAACGGTTTTCGCCCTCTACTGGCAAAACCGCGCGACTTTGAAAAAAAAACAAAACAACAAAATGTGTCGGATATATTTATATCTACAACTTTGATCTCCTGATATTTTTCTCTATAATGCATAGTTTTGGCTTAAAATCGAAAAACAGCTCAAAAATACTTCAGCGCGCTCTAGCGGCGCAATTAAGCAGAATTTCGAAAAAACGAAAAGAACAAAAATTGTAGAGAGTCTATATCTAAAAAACAACCCTTTTTTTATCATGCGCTAGGTGAAAATTATGTTGACACAACCCCAACACAACTTTTTGTATAAGTCGCTTAGCTGTAGGAAAAATTTCCCAAAATCAATTATTTTTTGTCTAATTTGAAGGGACTAATATAGGTTTTTTTAATATGGACGCTCTAAATTTGTTAGGTTATAGTGGTCATCTTATTAAAGCAATATCTGTCAAATTTGTTGGGAATTGTTCCGCAGTTAGTGTATGGGAGATCACTATAGAAGGTTATAGAGTTCAGCAACGAGTGCAAATCATAAAAATTTTCAGAATCAGTGCGCAGTTCGAGAAATGTTCGGCATTACGTGATTTTTATCCTCGCCACAACCGTCCCGCCGAGTCGATTATTTGACGTTCGGTGACGAAATTGGAGTCAACCGGTTTGATAAATAATTAGCCAACCCCCGTACGTCACCAAAACGCAAGGTCTACTGAAAACACCGCCGTTGTGCGTAAGAGTGTACGGGAAAATCCGAGGCAGTCAATTTCTTGTCGTTCACAAGAACTTGGCCTTTCTGCGACTTCAACTTGGCACATTTTGCATCGGGACTTGGGTCTGCACCTGAATAAAATCCAACTGATCCAGGAAGTTAAGGTAAACGACCATAGACAACGCCGTGTATTGGCTGATTGAGCTTTGGAGCAGTTGGAAGTTGACCCAAACTTCGTCAAAAAAAATCATCTTTAGCGACGAGATCCATTTTTGGATGAATACATATGTGAACAAGCAAAATTGTCGGATTTGGGACGATACCAATCCACACGAGATACACCAGCACTAAAAGCATACGGAGAAAGTCACTCACTGTTTGGTGCGGATTTTGGGCTGGCGAAATCATCGGTCCGTACTTCTTCCAAAACGAAACTGGCACTGCCATAATCATCAACGGCGAGCGCTACAGATCGATAATAAGCAACTTCTTGTGGCCTAAACTGGATGATATGGATACCGACGACATTGGTATTCATAGTAAGCAGTACTACAACTAAGATGTAATTTCTATGAAGAAATACATATTTCTAATACTTTCCTACAACATTTTTTAAAATATTTTATTATTCACTTGAAAATTTCTAAGCTGAATCAATAATACCAAAATATCTTCTACGACGTGAAAATATACTAGACACTACTATTTCGTTTACAATTACTTACTTCTTCAAATTTATAACTAATTCGCTTAAAGAGCGAACGAGATTTAACACAACCTTTCGTCCCTGTTAATCTCTGATTTCATTCAACCCCCTAATAACAAACTGCGAAGAGAATCAACCTGACGAGGTTATCACTTCGCTCTGTACACTCCTAATCCGATAAAGTACCTGGTAATGTTTGACTTCGATTTTAACTTCCGATGCGATGGGAAACAAATTAATTGGAAGCGTTTTGTTTGCGCTAGCTATATTTGGTATCGATCGCCGAAAATTTTAATTGCGATGTGGACTTTGACGATAAACTAATTTAACTCCGCTTCTAATTAATAATAAAATCGTAGGAGGATGTCAGTGAAACGACATCCCGTTTACCCTTCATCTGGAAATCGTGTAACTTGTTTAAAAATGATTACGGGGAACGAGTTTTTCTGACATAACCCCTGAGGTATGTTATTTTATATTGCGAGAGCCTTTCACTTTATAAAGCCGTAAACTTCTGAACGAGGGTGCTGTGACGATATGATACTATGAATATTATTAATAGATACCGACAGTTCTCGTGCATTCCAGGTCATGTTCATCTTTGGTATTCATATAACATTACTAGTCCCTTCAAATTAGACAAAAAATCACTAATTTTGGGAAATTTTTCCTACAGCTAAGCGACCTACACAGAAAGTTGTGTCAACATATTTTTCACTTAGCGCATGATAAAAAAAGGGTTGTTTTTTAGATATAGACATATACATATATATATATATATATATATATATATATATATATATATATATATATATATATATATATATATACAGGGTGAGCCACGGTGGATGGAGTATTAAAAGTATATGGAGAACGGATCTACCGATTGCTTTGAAATTTTGGTTACCAAAATAGTCGAGTATTATCTATGCAACTGAAATATTTTCGAAAGTGCGGTGTTGCCATTTATACGTAAAACCGGCAACATCTTCGTTATTTTAAATAGAATACCCTGTATATTTTTACATTTTTTGGATTTTCGTCTCTTTCTGAGTAACTTTTGTTAATATTTCCCTATATCTATCTCAAGTCGTTATCGAAATAATAATTCTTTTCTGAATTTATTGCCAAAAATTTTACTTTCAGTAAATCGTGTTTTCTCCTACCTACGCAGCAATTAAAAGATAATTTTTCAGTTTTGGCTAGGCAAGGCCTGGGGGCATCTTCTTCGTTAATCAAATGTTTCCAATATTATACAGTGTGAGTTAGAGAATGCTTTCTATAAGTGAATTAGAGAAATGCACGAAAGTCAATTTTTTTAAATGGAATGCCCAGTATATTGTTACTAATTCGGAAAGGTGATACATTTACCTATTTAAAAATGTTAATATACCCTATACCTAATGTGCACCGTTTTCGATATATAGGCACTTTTCTGTAACCCTTCCAAGAATATTACTCGTATATCTTTTGGTATGTTGTCATAACGGGTGGGCCATGAAATTTTTATTTTATCATTTTGTAATGACAACAGACATGCTATTTTTCTAAATAAATTTGACATTAGTAATATTTGCAGTTAATTTGAATAGATGTAGCACAAATATGACAGAAAATAATTATACAAACGCAATTTTAATGGATCTGTTTATTATTCATGGACAGTGCAATAAGATTATCAACAAAACTTGTAGAATATTTAATGAGAAGTATCCGAATTTGCCGCAGATGAACAACAGAAAGTTTCTACGAATTCAGAGAACTTTTATAAATTTTGGTTCGTCATTAAGAGAACCAAGAAATTTACCGAAACCTGTGACATCTGACGAGGTAAATAAAATCAATGTGCTAGTATATTTTCATGTAAGTCCCCAGTATTCCATACGTTTTTCCACAATTTTTGTTCTTTTCATTCTTTCGAAATTCTGCTTAGTTGCGCCGCTAGAGCGCGCTGAAGTATTTTTGAGCTGTTTTTCGATTTTAAACCAAAACTATGCATTGTAGAGAAAAATATCAAGAGATCAAAGTTGTAGATATAAAAATTTCCGACACATCTTGTTCTTTTGTTTTTTTTTCGCACGGTTTGTCACTAGAGGGCGAAAATCGTTTTCTTTTTTTTTTTTTTGTAATACTCTTGTGCAAATTGAAAAAACACTCTAGACCATTATTTTTTATTTATAGGCAAAACTAGGCATTTTTTAGAAAAGTTCAATCATATAAAAAGTTGGAGAGCAACAAACTTCCTACAAATTATCTTATACTTTTTTTTTTACAAAAAATGCATAGTTTTGCCTATAAATAAAAAATAATGCGCTAGAGTATCTTTTTCATTCGCACAAGAATATTACAAAAAAAAAACGGTTTTCGCCTTCTAGTGGCAAAACCGTGCGACTGAAAAAAAAACAAAAGAACAAAATGTATCGGAAATTTTTATATCTGCAACTTTGATCTCCTGATATTTTTCCCTGCAATGCATAGTTTTGGCTTAAAATCGAAAAAGAGCTAAAAAATACTTCAGCGCGCTCTAGCAGCGCAACTAAGCAGAATTTCGAAAAAATGAAAAGAACAAAAATTGTGGAGAATCGTAAAATCTACAACATCAATGAAGTTATGTTTTCCTAAAAATGCAGTTTTTTAGAAAAACCCAAGAAACCGAAAAAACGGCCAAAAACACGTATATATCTAAAAAACAACCCTCTTTTATTATGCGCTAGGTAAAAAATATGTTGACACAACCCCAACACAACTTTCTGTATAGGTCGCTTAGCTGTAGGAAAAATTTCCCTCAATTTTCCTAATTTGAAGGGACTATGCCGTCAATGGACGTTTAAGTAGAGTGTAATTCTAGAAACGGAGGTTAAAATATACATGATTTTCACTATACACAACGGAGTTCTAGGTATCGACATATTGTTCTAGCGTATCAGGCGTACTGTGTAGCGCAGCAGGCATGTTGTTCTATATGGGGTATTGTTATATATGGCAAGTATTTGAGAAGCGAATTTCATTTATTTAATAAGGTCAGGTGACTTTCTGCGCATGCTATGGTGAAAAAGTGAATTGTGTCACCGACCACCGTTGCATCGTACATGAGATTGTGTTATCAGAGCGTGTAGAAACGCGAGCTGTAGATCATATCGCGACATAAAGCACATGTAAGTAGTAACCGGGATGTTGGGGAAAATAAAAAAAACAATTTAATGTGGATTCAATAAAAACGATGATTAGTTGTAACACACCATGGAGTACGCTAGACAATCCAGAGTATCGGGAATTCCTTAAAAATTGTATTGCCTCGAATTGATTTATCTATAAGCAATCTTATATTTGATACACAGCAAGTATAGTTTCAGTGAGCACTTTAACAATGTGCACTCACAGCCTACTTATCAGGATTTAACAACTAAACTAGGCACAAAAATTAAGAGATGTAAAATATCTTAAATTTTTAGGTGATTTTCAAAGGGATGTAACTTGGAGGAAAATGGTCGCAGAGCAATTTTAAAAAAAGCAAATTGAAGCTCCATGTTTCTAGTTTTCAGATCTTGATTGTTCAAATTGTTTTACCAACAGTAGTTTTTGAGTAATCATAAGAAAACCATCGGAAAAAAAATTAAAATTTTTGCTTGTCTTTCAAAAGGTCCACGGACTATACATTATTTTCAGTGATTTCACTCTAAAACTTATTTAGATAATTTTATCCTCTTTAATTTGAGCTGTCTAATAGCCTTATACGATGATTTTTTGCTGAGTTGTCGTCGTTCAAAGCGAAAAAGTCAGTTTTGACTTTGGAAATTAATTACTACGGGAAATAATGATCGTACGGATAATTCAAGTAAGGTTTTAAGAACTTCAACGTATTCTTTACAAGTCGTAGTTGTTGGTTCTTGATAAAAAAATATTTTCGGTGCGAAGACGTTGATTGAAAAAGAGGTAAAAAATTGCCTATTTAGGGATATTAGCTTAACTTGGCATAACCTTGTAAATAATAGATAGACTAAGGATATCGATAGTTTCTTTTCAACTTTAAAATATCCCAAAGAATGATTGAACTTGTCGTTTTTGCTAAAAATCAATTTAAGGATGAGTTTTTTCGATTTTTATAAATTTTTTGAGGTTGAAAATGTTTTTAGCAATAATCCACATTTGTTATCAAAACAATATTGAATTATTGTAAGGAAAAAAAATTAAAAAAATAAACTAAACTTTCTAAACCGAGAAACTCACTTGGTGGGTACCCTTAGAAAAAATCGGAAGTTGAATCCTACCGACGTAACAACTACAAAACTAAAAAAATGAGGAATTATTGCGAGGGAACATAATGGAGTAGTTGTCTTAGTACTTACCACACAGCAGTTACTACAAAGGTAAAAAGACGAGGCGAAGAAATTGACAAACCTACTATTATTTGCGATTATAACAACAGTAAATCTTTCATTGATCTATCTGATCAACTAAAAGCTTATTCAACGCCCCTAAGAAAGGGGATAAAATGATACCGTAAACTTGCATTTGATTTATTACTAGGTACTTCCTTGGTAAATGCCTATGCTCTCTACAAAAAGATAACCACAGATAATATATCCATAACAGTGTTCAAAGAGCAGATAATTGAAAGTGTATTGAATACTGTAAGAACCAGACATTTGTGAAAATGTACAACACGTATTAGATGAAGTGCCCTCTAAGGATCGCCGTAGATGCGTTATTTGCTACGAAAAAATAAGCACCAATGAAGGTCGGAAAAAGGCACAGTTGCAGACACCAAAGTCTAGGTTCCAATGTCAACAATGTGCAAAATTTTACTGTTTGTCATGCTTCTTTGATGTTCATAAATGCCAAGAATAATCTAAGTATATAAATTTCAACTTATTTTTTGACAACTTTGTATTCAAGATAATAATAAAGTAATGTTTTGATATAAATTTTTTTAACTTATCCATTATCCTTGGAACGAAACAAAAATTTTTCAGGCTCAAAAGTTGTTTGGGACCCCCAGACCCCACATTTCAATAGTCCATAAGTTACAATGTAATGTGTGATCCATACCACGGTTCACAGAGCATAAAGTGGAAACAAGTTGTGACGCCCGTATGTTGAGTCACAGAGCCTGGAAGACTATTTGACTTGAGAACCAAATGTCGGTTCACATGGCGATTAACGTGTTAAAAATGAAAGACATTTACATTGAATGAGGTCCTATTTTCATACAGTAATACTTTTACAATATTGCCGGACGTGCCAATTACAATATAAGTTAGGAATATTATATTACAGCTACCATTATTTTGAAGTAGCCTATGATTTTTTCTTTCACCACTTACAATAAATCACTCATACAATATTACTATTTGCATACAATACTTTTGAAATATTGGCGGATGCGCCAATTATAATATAAGTTACAAATATTCTACTGCGGCTACCATTATTTCGAGGTAACGCTAACTAAAAAAAACTAGTTTCGACTAAAATGACTTTTATCGCTTTATAATAAAATTCGCTTAAGGAATCATAGAAATGTTTAAATAAACTCATCAAACCAGGACAAAATCAGTGAAACTTCACATTATTACTTTAATTTTTAAGAGAGGTACCATCTGACTGGCGGCATTTCATCGATAGCTCTTCAAAAAGCTTAAAAGCAGTTCGTCTTCACAACGGAAACCTTTTGCCTAGTCTTCCTGTAGCACATTCTGTATTGCTCAAGAAAAGTTACGAAAGTGAGAAAATGATACTTGAAAAATATGCAGAATACCATTGGCCAGTGATAGGCGATTTTAAGATGGTTGGTTTTCTGATGGGAATGCAAGGCGGATATACTAAATACCCTTGTCACCTTTGCTTATGGGATAGCAAAGCAGATTCAGTACATTACCAACGGCGTATATGGCCTGATCGAGTCGAATTTAAGATAGGAAAACATAATGTGAAGTCGGAACCAATTGTAGAGTCTAATAATATATTGATGCCGCCATTACATGTAAATTAGGCCTCATGAAACAATTCGTCAAAGCTTTGGATGCAAATTCTGAAGCTTTTGCATATTTAAAGGGATTTTTTCCCAAATTAACTGAAGCTAAAGTTAAAACGGGTATTTTCGTTGGGCCGCAAATAAAACAAATAATGAAGAGTGATGATTTCACAAATCTTCTCAATGCTTATGAAAAACAATCCTGGGAGAGTCTTAAAGCAGTAGTTGATGGTTTTCTTGGAAACAATAGAGCTGACAATTATGAAGAATTGTAAGCCTTAAAATTATGGGCTGCAGAATGTCCCATAAACTTCACATGCTAGATTCTCACCTGGACCAATTCAAAGATAATATGGGTGCCTACTCAGAGGAACAAGGAGAACGTTTTCATCAAGATGTGATGGACTTTGAACGACGTTACCAACGGCAGTACAACGAGACAGCCCATACAAACATAAGAGAAACACTAAAAATATTCATTTTTGAACTTGATTTTTTGTTATTTTACATTTATTTGCTATTGTTTATCACAAATCTTGAATAAAAAAGACTCTAGTGTTCAGAAAAAACTTTTCTAATCGTAATTTAAAATAAAATTATGGAAAAAAATAAGTTATTTTTCTTAAAAATTCGAAAAATTGCTCTAGTTTCTACAAAAGCAAACTTTGATAGAAAAAAATATGTTTTCCCTTATTTTTAACGTAGGAGAAACCAAAATTTCATATGCAGAAGCCAGACCCAAAAATCGTATTGACCTGTGATTATGGCTACCTAGATGAAATGGTGAATTTTGCTGTTGCATTAATTTTATGCAGGAATGTAATTAGATTGTCATCAAAATCCGTATAACTCTAAATGTACTCCAGTCGAAAAGCGCTCCGGATCACTTCCTTCAATAACTCCACATCCCGTATTTAAGGACGGAAGAACAATATTTCCCTTGGAATAATCCTCGGAGAGGCGCATAACCCGCGTCTGTATCTCACGGGAATATTCGAGTTAAGCGCGGGATGACACAAAAACATACATCAACTTTACAAAACCGTGCACGTCAGATCATCCCCTTGATCCTCACCCGATCCATCACGAGCCGTCCTCCCCGATCTTCGGGCCGGTCCTTTTTGGTGCGAGCGTATTTCCTCGACCAACAATTTACTGAAGTCGACGTTCACCACATTATTCGAGGGGCGGCTAATGGGCTAATAAATATTCAGGGCCTCTATACGGGTTATTCTTTCGGAGGCGTAGAGGAATACCAAAGTTGTTTTTGCGGTCTGTATTTTTTTTAACTGCGGGCACGCTGCTGGAATTTTCTTTAATTACGTCCACGCAATTTCCAAGGATTACACGTGGCACTCTATACCGGGAGAACGAGAATTATCTTGGTCAAAGATGGGTGTGCATTTTTAAATAATTGTCGCACCTTTACCGTGCGACTATAGGTACTAAGCATTTTTAATTGTCTACATTTGTCGAGCGGTTCTGTTTAGTTTTCTTCCAATTGTTATCTTAAGCAGTTTGTGAATACTACAAGGTCTTTCAGAACTGGAGTAATAAATTGAATGAAATTTGGGGGAAGTGGGGATTATTGGAATTTGGAAGAAATAATAACACAGCCTCACAAAAGAAAAGAACCTTGCGCGAGAGGGCAGAATTCCCTGTCTCAATATATTTTGATTCGCTAAACGCCAATCTGAAGTCAGGTTTGCTCCATCATGCTATAGGATTTGTTCCTAACCTCAAAAACCGTGGCTGATCAAATACGTGATACAAAATCGACGAAAATTAGGAATTCCCGGGAACTTGGACTTGGAGTTTTTGAGGTCACATATAACGAATTTATAGTAAAACATTGAAAATTCAAAATGGCGGATCCAATATGAGTGACGAACGTCTCAACAAAACTTTGGATGTGTACAAAACTTCTTTAGTTCAAAGATGATGAATCTATAGTTCAACTTTCAAAATTGAAAAGTAAAAAAAATCCAGATGCCTATAGAAATTAGTATTTGAGTATTTTTCAGGTCACTGATAAATGAATATAAAGTTCAAAGTTAGTATTCCAGAGAATTTAAAGGTCCCTAAAATCAGGCAATAGACCAAACCGAGCTGGATCTATGAAACGGGAACTTGGTATATAATGTAGGTACATAATACAATAATAAACTCAAAAACCTCTTGACTTGAAATTTTTCTTAACTTTATTTGATGCCAATTGTAAAACAGGACTTTTTATTTTTTTTAAAATGCTCAAAATAATAAAATGCTTCCTGTAACCATATACCCCAGCCTATATGAAATGGCTGTGGTGGTTCAAGGATATCGGGACACCTCGAAATCCTCCAATACGTTTGAAATGTTCGCAATTATTCTGCTACAAGATATGACGCATGAAGACTACACGTAACACGTATTAGTGTCTTAAAAGTTGAAATTTTTGTAGCGCCACCCTCAGAACTGCTTCGCCAGTACGTTTTTGCAACAGTTTACTAGCTAATAAGAATGAATATGCAACATTAACAACAGAATTATTTAGAATCGGTCGTCTCGTGCACCATAACCAGGAAGGCCGGCGCAAACAACCAACGCGATCAGTTCAGTCAGCCCCATTGGAATCCGGACCAAAATTGCATACTCTAGTGATATATAATTAAGTTTAGAATGAATAATATACTTAACAATTTCAAGCTACTTTCGCAGCTTTTTCCTAATTTAACCAACTTTGTAACCGTTCCCAAGATCACAACAGTATATCCTATCTTTATCTTAAATGCACTGTATGTGATAAATAGGAGTGCTTCTCTACCAATTGCATTAAAAATATAGTTTGCTGAGTTGTTTTCTTTGGGTCTTGGTTCTTAAATTTAATAAAGGTGTCATCTGTTATTTCGTTATGTTTGGAGAAAGCCTCAAATAAGAGACGAGTCGTCAATACAATCAATAAAAAAGATATTTCCATGCTTTTGTATACTAAATTTAACTTATAAATCCAACAAAAAAAAACTATACTTTGGTGCAAGAAAATAAAAATCTTAAATATATTTTGTTCGATATGTTTGTTGAAGAAAAATAACATTTTGAGATATGCAATGGTTCTTTCGGTCGCGGTGTATTTTCAAGGAACATGCCAAAGGTTTTTCACTGCTATCTTAATTCACAAAAAATCTAGCGAAACTATTTCTGAGTGAGTTCTGAAAAAGTTCCTGATCCTTTTCATTGGTTTTTGCCTTCTATAACCACTGGATTTCCTCGAACGGTCTTTCAACATTTTTCTCATTATTCACAAAACACCTACACAATTTAATGACGATAATAACTCATTAAGGGGAGGTTCTCATCAAGCGACCCAAAAATTACATGGTTTTCTTCATTTTCTTTATAGAAGGAAGTAAATAAAGTACTAAAAATTTGTATACATATTTACCAAGTATTCAGGTGTACAAATTTTTTTATTAAAAAAAATGACACGGTAATTAGTTATATGCTCGATAATGTTATCGTCCCAAAAAAAGGTGTCCAATTGATGGGAACTCTAAAACTTAATCATGTGAATCGTAAAAATCATGTGAAATCATAATTTCAAAAAAAATTTATAAAAAATATGATATTTGTTGGAGCTTATACCAATAAAAAAAATCGAAAACTAACAAAATGGCGGACCTGCGAATTTTCGGTACCGATTTTTCACTTATTTTTCGCTCTTTAGTCTTATAAAAAAATTACAGCGAAATCAATGTTTTCTTAGGTATAAGCTCCAATAAATTTAATTTACTTTAAAATAAAAAAAATCAAGACAATCGCTCGATTAGTTTTTGAGTTACAGTTCCCACCAGTTTAAAAAACATGGTTTCGAGAAAAGCGCGTGTTCCGCTGACGCTACACTTTATACCCATCGACATTAACGTATAGAGAGGCACAGTATCTAATATTATATCATATACTCTTACATCTGGTGGCACCTGGAGTAACTATACTTACCACAGAATGTTAATATAGGCGCGCATTTCAAAAATATTAGGATAAAATATGCTCTACTGCGCGAACTCTATTTTTGCGTAATTTTTCGTAAAAAGATGGGTTCTATTATTATGCAATATCTTTTTTATAAAAATGTTTTTGGCCAAATCGTTTTAGGAACATATTCTACATATGAAGGGTACAGGGGAAAAAGGATGAATGTCCAAAAGCTGCAATTTTGAGATAAATCGGTTAAAAGGCGTAGAGAAAGACAATAATAAAACATTTTAATCAACTCAAAACACATGATGAACAAAGTCTGCATCTAGCCGGATTAATTACACATCGCTTTGTCAAAAGACATCGAAGTCGAAAAACTAATAATGATGAAGATGTTAACTATCATTAATTCTCATACATCTACAAAGTTCGTGTTCAGCGTAATGATTGATCCGTTGAAATTCCCATATGTTACAAATGCTTTCTTTACATGGTATATCGGCCAAACGTCTTCAAAATATTCAACATCAATTAGTCACTGTTGGACATGTTGAAAATGATAAACGTGGTCGTCACTCTAGTCGGCGTCCACAAACTGCAAGATGATAAGGCAAAGGCAGTTTATGAACATATCGCATCATTTAAAGGCAGGAAATCCCACTACAGCCTTCGTGATTCGACACGGACCTATTTGCCAGAAGATTTAAATGTGAAGAAGATGTATAGAATGTTTTTGGAGGACCATTCTGATAAGAAAATTTCTTATGAAACCTATAGACGTATGTTTGCAACAAAATTCAATATAAGTTTCGGTTATCCTCGAACAGGCATATGCAGCTATTGCGATGAATACAAGGCAAAAAGGGTTAGCATGGAAAACGATTGTTCACAAAAACATAATCTTTTGCGTCTGGAAACAAAGTATAAAGTGCATCTTTTAAAAGCTGATACATTTTACAAAAGAAAGCGCACAGCTATCCTGACATCACAGAAGCATACTAACATCGAAGCTATAGCTATGGACTTTCAGAAAAACCTGCCGATGCCCAATATAAGCACTAACGATGTTTATTACAAAAGGCAATTGTCATTTTATTCTTTTAATATCCACGTGCTATCTACTGGCGAATCTTTTTTTACACATATACAGAAACGGCTGCCAAGAAAGGATCCGACCAAGTGACATCTATGTTATTTGACTTTATCTTTAATCACTTGGACGACACCGTGGAAAAACTTGAAATCTTTTGCGATTCGTGTTGCGGCCAGAACAAGAATTACACGTTATTTCGTCTATTGCATTTTATTGTCCACAGAACAAACCGATTACACAGCATTCAAATGACGTTTCCAATTCTTGGCCACAGCTATTTGGAGTGCGACCGAAACATGGGACTAATCAATCAAAAAGCCATAGTAGAGCTTCCACACTGTTGGAATGAACAGATTATGAATGCAAGAGTAAAGCCTAGTCCATTTAGAGTAATAAGTTGCGAAGACCAGCAAATATTTCGATCCTGGACTAGCCACCTAGCCTGAAAAAATGTCCATTTGAAAGCAGACCTTCTAATAGTTAAAGAGTTGCCAAGAATGATGCAGTTTCGCGATAACTATAATGGATCCTACATTACATCAGTAGTAGTACCACCCAAACGAAAACAGGAGAAGTCTGCAAAGCTACCTACTGGAGAATTTATGTTACCTAATCTAAAATACCATGAACGAATCCGTATATCTGAAAAGAAGTATGGAGATCTTCAACAACTTAAACGGTTTTGTCAAGACCCTACTGCAAAACTGTTTTTTGAGAATCTCCTTGCAGCCAAACTACAAGAGAAGATGGTGACTAAGCTTACGAAAAAAATACTTTGTATTTCGTTAATTTTTTATTTTATATCAGTTGCAGTTTCTAATATAACCATTATTATTATTATTAATAAAAGTTTTGGTTTTTCTGAGCTCTATATTAAATTATTATTTCAGCCTTAATTTACATATGCAAAACAACTAAGTTCTAAATAAGTTTGATGTTGATTCTCTTTCGCTTATTTACTTTTTCCCAGTGCACCTTCCATGACATTCATCTTTTTTCACCTGAATGTTCTGTTTCAACCCCATTTTTTTTTCTACATCTATTTTGGAAACAAGATGGCGGTAGTAGTATAAAATTAAATTCTATATTCATAGGTAGCTTTCAAACAATACTTCAAAGAAATATGTTTCTAAGCCGCAAACATACAGCATTATAAATTTTAAAATCCGTTTATCTCACAAACTGTATTTTGTGACATTCATCTTTTTTCCCCTGCACTCTTCATATAATAAGGTATTAAAAAAGGCAAAAAAAAAATCGATTTTTTTTCTTTGGTCGAGTTTGATAAGAACCCTCCCCTTAAAGCTTGTAAACGAAGATATGCATTTAGCAAACTATAGACAGTATTTATTTCTTCTTCCGTATAAATAACATCCATTTGTACGTTCGCGTTCCATAGCATATTAGATCAGCATTATATCATAATAATAACTCACCATTAACGGTCTATATAAATGGAAAATAAACCGCTTAGTATTCGACTCATTCCTAATGAAAGAATTTATGGGCAGTAAAAAGTTTACAACCCCCCCCCCCCCCCCCATGCGTTGGGCTGGGTTCAACAAGAAACTTTCGAAGATCGATAAATCGAAGGATTGAGAAGCAATCGGTTAGTTTGTTATTCTACGTTTTCTTTGCAGGTCTAGCGGTGCGAACGACGCGTGATTGATTGTTTTAAAACTCGTCTGCAAGAGACAATTTATGGCATGACGACACAATTTTGTGTACTCGTCATCCGCCCTTTCGTTGTTATTTCAAGTAGAATCTTCCAGCAAGTTCTTTTGAATGAGTTTTCTGAACGTTGATCAGGTGGTTAATGTTGATTAATGCGTTACTTCGTATAGTAAACAAAAATACCAGACCAGAATAATTTAAAAACTACATGGACAGTTGAAAATCTATCGTGATAAAACTTTATCACTTTTAATGGTATGAATATGGTGTCAAATTTATAAATGGAGTAATTAGTAAAATTAATTCACCAATTAATTAGTTTACAGCACTATAATTGTAAACTTTCATACATTTTAGATATATTATTATTATTATGTTATATGGGTTTGGTTGTAGCACAATTAGCGAAATGCGTAGGTTAGCATAAAATAGGAGAAGCTAGAGGTTAGCGTCCAACCAGTCTTAGGACTTATGACCTCATGATGATGATATGGGTTTGGGCTTCATCAGCCACTGATCGCATGAGTAATCCCTTGGTGATCCATTCTTATCCGGGTCATTATCCAAAAATTCTATCCCATAAAAGGCGCACGTCCCCCGCCTTAAGCCTCGCCTCCTCTAGGATAACAGGGGTCCCTAATATAAGGCACCTCTTCTCCTCCAGTGCGGGGTAGGTGTAAAGAAGATGAATCGAGGTTTCCTCGTCTTCTCTACAATATAAGCAGGCCGGGCTGTCAGTCAGCTTCAGCTTGTACTTATATGCATTCAGGCTACTACGGTGACCCGTTATAATTCCCACCAGGGTTCTGAATTTGTGTCTGTTCAATTAAACGAATTCTTGGGCCCATTTCTCAATCTCTGAGTATTCGATGAAGAGCTTCTCTTGCCCAGCCATTTATGTGGTCTCTGATCAGATTCCGACTTATTCCCACTGCAGGTTCTGGTCCATAGAGGTTTTCCCTGGTACCTAGTCTGGCAAGGTCATCTGCAATTAGATTTCCCTTAATGCCATTACGCCCAGGTATCCATAAGAGTTCCACCGGTCCCTTCCCTGCCAAGTGATTCAATGCTTCATAACAATTATAGACCAGCTTCCACTTTATCGTTGCTGAATTCAGGGCTGCCAACGCCGCCCTGCTATCCGAGCAGATGCATACCTTCTCCTGGGTCCGATTTTAGTCGGCCCCCAGAACACCGTATGTAATTGCAACTAGCTCGGCCTGGAGTGCGGTAGTGTATTTGCCCAGGGGGAAGATTTTACCTATCCCACCGCGTCGCCTATACACCCCCGCACCCGCTCTTTTAGATATAAAGATTTACTAATATAAATACACCAAGTGTTGGCCAAGTTCATAATTTATTGTTTTCCAAGATGACAGAATAATGTGTTGAGTCGCTAGATGATTTCACCGAATAGATATTATGTACCTAAACTATTTGTGTTTGACGACGATGAAATAAACAAGGTATGTAAACGCATATTTTGTATCTATCATTTCTTATTCATTCTGTACTTATTATTTAATAATAATATATAACTGTTACCAAGAATACCAAATTTTAATTTTCATCGAGACCTAAATCCCAATAGGAATTATTAACAATCACTAAAACCTGAAGCAATTCATCTATTTATGGTTTCTGAATAATCAACTTATGCACAAATGGTTTGTCTGTTTTAAGAAGCAAACATCGATATTTCAAGATCGTCGAGTTGAAGCAGATGTGTAAACTATTCATAACAGGTAGAAAGGACAAACGCCTTCCTTATCGTTAGTGAAATCACTGTAAATAGTGGATGCTATACATACACAAACACATGGTTTAAGGCACGCAAAATATAAAAGTGTTATAGCAAAGTTTGACCCGATGGCCCTGGTGAAACTGATCGAGTCCTACTTGACAAGAAGGCGATTTCAGGCCAGAGTAAGGACCTCTGTATCGGACTACACGACCATCGAAGCCG
The DNA here is from genome assembly GCA_037954035.1 of Rosalia funebris. Taxonomy (NCBI): domain Eukaryota; kingdom Metazoa; phylum Arthropoda; class Insecta; order Coleoptera; family Cerambycidae; genus Rosalia; species Rosalia funebris. Next base: position 44,224,683 of record JAZFAV010000015.1, read on the forward strand.
TAGTACCGCAGTGTGCGATGCTGTCGGACTACGAGCCAGGCAGACCAGGAATACACAGGAGACCCAATATTCAGGTATTATAACCTCATAGACCCACTTTACAGGTCAAACATAACTTTCCATTACAGCTGAGCCCACTAACCATTTTTATGTCAGAGCCTACGGCCGTTAGACTCCAGCCTACGGCAGACTCCAAATCCTGGGATCCTCTTCTAATAGAAGAGGACCCCTCTCGAGTAACAAGACTCACTCTCCTGACGGCGATTCAAGCGACGCGATTCGTTCGCATTGTCGTGGAAGATCGTTTGACATGACCCAATTCCCGGGCGTCGTGCTGGTCGCCCACGACAAGACACTCCGGGGGGGCTGACGCTGGCGAAACGAGGCGGCAAAACAAGGCGACCGAAGATTAAGAAAAAGCCGAGAAGAAGTCCCTGCCAGCGGAACTTAAAGGCATCAGAACCAAAGAAGGTCGAGGGGAGCGAACCGCTGCCAGTCGCGCGGGTCTTGTTTACGGGCGGCATTTACATAGAGGCCCGCAAAAGTGGAAGCAAAGCTCGACCTACCTTCGTACGACGATCCTAGTCTACACAATGGGCGAATAAAGAGCGGTAATCTCGTTCGACTTGCCGACAAAACCCATCAAGGCCATTACGCCTGCCAATTAATATTGGCGAGCAAAGTTTGACATGTTTTAAAAAAAGATTCAGGTTTTTCCAGAACAAAAAAAACAAATGCTTATTGTTTCTGTATCTACAGATCTGTTACATGGTTGCAACAATCATTTTTATTATTCGAATATTATATCATTAGATGTCGAACGATCGTAACATCGGTGACTCTTCATATAAGAACATTTTCTCGTTACGGCGAATATCGCGCGCTGGTATAATTGTAGAAACGTATCTAATACTGTATATTTTTAATCAATCTGGAGCTTGCTGTATTAGATTAGATATGGTTCGAGTCGTTTAGATTTCTGCAGGCTTCTCCGCACTGCGACCTAATCTGCTTATCCTCTTAGATAGATCTTAGGTCTTCGGCCTAAGATCTATTGTGCTTACCCTGATCTACGAGTTTTCCTCGATTCCTAGGCTTCTATAGAAGCTTAGGATTCTTCTATGAGCCACCGTTCTTACCTCTGCAGGAGAAATGTCTACCTGTTCTAGATAAGGTAGCCTTTTGCGGTAAGGGGCGCTGCAGGTGCAGAGCGATGCGACAAAGCCATGTCAAAGATATGTCTGATTCAACTTTGCACACCTTTTTAAGGTAGTACCTTAGAAGGCAGTGCCCTGTAAGAAGCCCTGTTATCTGCCTTATCTCCAGTTTGTTGAGTTTCAGAAGTTATTTGGCCTTTTTAGGCGAATAAGTTATAAACCTTTTCGCTTCTTTTTGTCCTAGAGCTAGACTCCAGTGGGAAAGTTTTTGTATCTCTTCCCACTTTTGGACTTCCTCCCTTATATGGCATTTGGCTATACCACAATATAGTTCTGGTCCACGAAATGTAGAGGTTGCGCCTTCTTTTGCTAGGCGATCGGCAATCTCATTTCTTCCAATTCCTTCATGTCCTGGAACTCATTTCAAGGTTACCGTGTTTTGGTTTCCAAGGTGTTTCAACAGTTGCAGATAGTGCCATACAAGTTTGGATTTGACGACGCAGCTGCTCAGGGCTTTCAGCGCCGCCTAACTGTCTGTGTGGATATAGATTCTAGCTTCTCGTATATCTCTGTTCAGACATTCTCGGGTGCTTAATTCTATGGCATGTATTTCTGCCTGGAAAATAGTAGGAGTCCGGCCTAAGGCTTTTGATAACCTACAACCTGGGCCATAAATGCCTGTATGCTTGTTCGTATGTTCTCATATGGCGGTCATTAATGACCACTTCGAATGAGTGTTGAAATTCGAACCTAGGTTGCATTATGTCTACCGGTCTAGTCGTTACTGCTGAGCCGTACTCCTTGAGGATGCTCAAATATCCGATCAAGTCTCCTTCTTTCAGTACTGTAGTCTGAAGCAGTCTCATCGTCCCTAAGATCGCCTCCTTTCTTACTTGAAGATGTAAAGCTGTATAAACGTACAAAACACATTCTGCAATCAAAATAAAATAAAATGTATGTTGTTCTACCACGCAGACCGAGGGCATAAAAAAAATAAATGACGCCCATAGAGACACGCAACAACAAAGCCGCTATTATTACATCATTCCGTCCGTTTATCGCCGGCCTAAAATTGAAAACGTAATTAAATTCAAGATGTAAACTGAATCGATTAGTACAAATCCTACAGTGCTCCCGTAGTGAATTTCCATGAAGTTTGCGAAAGGAATCATGCAAATTTTGACTTGAAATCGCTTCATCATTTTGCAGGGGATAACCTGCTCGAGCGGACAATAATGGAATAAAACGCTGTTTATAATAATTCGGTTTGCAAGGTCGGCCAAATCTAAAGAAGTAGTAGCCTTCACCCGCAAAATTCAGCTATATAAATCCAAATATACGGTATATACACAAACAAAAATATACGGTATGTTCAGGATTGTATATAGACGTACTGGGATCTTGTTTATGGTAGGAGATACAAAGTTACTAGCGCAAAAGAATCGATCCGACTTTTCCATTTATTACACACTTGATATTTTATAATGAACTTTTAAAAATGATTATGTGAAAAAAGTTGCTACAGTTACTTGTAATATACTGATTCGGTAACAGTAATTAAGGCTTGAAGCGCCGACGTTTGTGATAAACGATAGACGAATTTTTGTGAGTGAATGATAATGCCTTTAAGGCACTAGGCTGCAGTCTAAATCATCTTCCAAAAGATGGTGAACTAACTGCACTTTATTTGGGTGCTATTTCGTTTTTAGGCATTTCAACAGATGACTGACACCCTACAAGTTGCGGTGCGATATCGTGAGTTGCTTGATGAGGATTGCCCTGGGCAAGGAAACAAATAACGACACGACGACCTTTGGTATAATATTTTACATAATCTTCCCCGGGGGATGAAAAGTCACCCTCAAGAAGACCCTGCATGAAGTCACGTACATACCTCAAGCCACAACGTAAATCCTTCCATAGGGGATAAAAAATCCATCGTCATGTATCCCAGGAAAAGCTCGCACAGTCACGTAAACACATCGTTCAGAATATTCCAGGACTACGTAGTTTACCACATCGAAAACCAGCAATTTCTCCAATGAACACGAAATCGAAAGCCACGAAACCGCAAGTATAAAACCTACAGACCACCCCTCAATATATCACAGTAGAATAATCTTCGAAAGACTTTAAAAACCTGCAGAAACAGTTTATAGAAGAGTCCATAAAATCCGCTTTACACAACGCCACAGCTCATTCGAGAAGTTAGGAGTGGTGGGTATAAATACCTAGCGTCAAACAACAGCAGTAAGTATTCATTCAGTCAACTTCCAGTCTTGAATGTCAGTTTATCCAATGGGAAGTCAACATAGCAGTACTCAGTGTCCAGTTAAAGGCTGGATTCAACCGAATGTTCCGCGACGCGCCTTAGCATTGAATACGCTTACAAGCAACCAAATCCTTCGTTGAGGATCAACCGCGTCTTGCACGACGCATCAGCATCCGAGACAGCAGCTTCCACAACCAACTAAGTCCCTCGACAATAATCAACCGCATCTTCAATGACATGCCCCAAAGACTCATAGACTCTACATGAGTGAACCAAAGACTCCAAGTGACTGAAGTGAATTCACCGTTTCATCTCGAACGCACCCACGGACAAAAGCAAACCTGGGGGGCATCATCACAGAGTGGATCGATACCAAAAGTAAAGCACACAAAGAAGAGCGCCCTTGCAAACACGTACCAATCCAGAAATTTACCAGATAGCAGAACCTAGTTCTAGAAGAACGAACGACGACAACTAACACCCACCAACCCCAAGCGAACCAATCACAGGTTAAATTCAAGTCCGATTATTTAAATTTTGCTTTAATTTTAGTTCCAATTGGGCGTGTCATAAATCCTTCGAGGCTCACATACCTTGTGTACAGATTCTCTTAGTTAACAGTTGGGCATGCCATATTTTGGAAACTGGTGACAGTAAATTGTTGTGTAGCCTAATAAATATAAGTAACCAAGTAACCTAAAGACAATACAAAACCTTAGAAAGAGTAGAAGGGTTCTCAAAGAATGTCACGTTGTAAGGTAAAAGTAATAACAATATATAGAATTCTAGCAAAAAGTAGAATTCTCCAAAGTGTAGCTACATTCCGCGTCGGATTGATAGAATGAAAATACAGCTTGTCAAGAATAGGAAAAAGTGTGAGATTATCTATGATGAAGAAACAGCGAAGCAGTATTCGGAGGGAAAAGGATCCACTTTACGCGCGGCCAGATCGAACTCTGTGTACATTCATACACACTCAAGATTCACTCGCTCAAGAGATATTCACTCTACAAAAGTCTCAATGCGACTGAGTAAAGACCAGGCTATTTACTGCGCACCTCTTGGGCGGTTCAATATCGCAGGTTTGGGATTTGTTCCTATTCTTGAACAACTGTACAAGCTATTAAAAATTGAATTATTCAGTAATGACTTTATCGAGTTTGTTCCAGCCTTTACGTGCCCGCTGTGCACATATGTTCATATTAAAATTTGAAGTAAATCCCGGCAAATAAAATATCAAGTCTCAGAAAAACAACCTAAGCTTATATCACGTCGGATTTTCCCTACACACACTACACGTCGATATACAAACGCGCTCAGAATATTTGCTTTGGAGATTTCCAACCCTGGCAGGCGGATAAAACACCTGGAGAAATCACCGAGGAAAGTACGTATAGTCGGAATAAATCGAGAGTTGATGGAAATATCCGTCGGGGTGCTCTCTCTAATCTTGGAATTGATCAAAAACGCCAACTCAAGGGGGAGGTGAAATAGAGGTCAATTACGAAGAGGAAATTGTAGATTCGGTGGGAAGGAAAACGTTTCCGGGAAAGATATGAGCTACAGTTGCGCAATTTTCCACGGTTAATCAAAGAGAACCGTAAAAAATACGTTGTGCCTAAAAGAGCGTTTTTATTGCCCTTGCATCTGTCGTCGATATCGCAATCGGTGATGAAAATCATAAAAATCTTATCAACTTATGATAAAAATATAGAAAATGGCAAACGCCGTCTGCTTGCTAAACGACAGTGTCAGCTACGGGAAGGTATGCTGCTTCACATTTCTAATTCAGATTAATAACGTGAAGGGGTAATAATTTTAAATAATTATCTAATTCATTCTCAGTTCCACCAGGCTGTCCCGGAACTGCATAACGCGATTTCGTCCCTATTGGGAATCATCTCTACAAGTATACCGAATTCTGTCTGGCGCTCTGAGAATATTAGACAGATCTTGTACCAGTCAGACATAAGCATACATGTAAAAATTGTCAAACGCCACCTACCTGCTAAACGATAATATGTCTGATAATCTCAGAGCGCCGATATTACTCTTATATACTTACACTGATGATCCCTAATAAGGATGAAATTTTAATAAGGTTGAAATGCAGTTCCGGGGCTGCCTGGTGTAACTGAGAATTAATTAGATACTAATAAATCTTTTATGACAAATACTTGTATGTTGAGAAGAGTGTTTGTCTTACGTTTTCAAAAAACAATTACGTATCGCGGTTTTTGCAAAAGAAATCAAATCTCTTTTCACCAATTCACATAACCTATATATTTAGTTATTCTTTGTGGGGCAATGTTAACAATATCACTAGTTTTAATGTAGCTGGGAGGAGAGCCCACAGATCCACAGACGTTATAACTAACAATAGATAATTAACCTTTGACGTTATGTGACTTCTTCAGAGAGAACGTTCAGTAGACACTTTGAATTGAGAGTTTTAAGTGTAAATTAAATATAGTATAGGTATATCAATTCAGTGAGTACCTGAAAGTGTCTTTTACAGATACAATTTATAAGAAATGTGGTCCTATTTCCAGATATTTTTATTCCTTTCATCTCATTTGAAATAACGTATATTTTGGCCCATATATTTTGTAACCAAAGCGTTAAAACCCATAGTGGACTAAATATTCGACAATAAGGTATTCTACACAGGTGTTGTAACTTTAGTAGGATCGAGTAGGTCAGAGGTTTTCTTAATGTAAAGTAGACATTTTTGAATATTTAAAATTCTTACCACGACTAATGATAAGGGTATCGCAAAAAATTTTTCCTACTCATTGATTTAGTAGTATTTTGACATTGCATCATCAAATATATGTACAAATCTCACCTCATACATTTAATTGACATATGGAAATATTAGAACGTGTAGAAAAGCGAAAGAACAATGGATAGAGGATAAATGCAAAGAAGTAGAAGATAAGATCCAAGTAGGTAAGACCGATGAGGCTTACAAAATAATTAAGAGGAACTTCAGGGATATAGGACCAATAAGTAGAAACGTTAGGAGTCAATCGGGGAACATACTGATCGGAAGAGAGGAGAAAGCGGATAGATGGAAGCAGTACTTAGGAAATTTATACGAGGGTCAGGAATTAGGAGAGATATTAAAGGAAGAATCTAGCATCGATAGGAAAGATGTAGGAAAACCTATATTGAGAGAGGAATTTGAAATAGCACTAAGGGGGCTAAAGAACAATAAAGCGCCGGGTGTAGATAAAATACAGGCGAAAATTTTGAAATGTGGCGAGATGCCGGAGGATTATAAGAGGAGCATTATCGTTACTATACCGAAAAAGAGAGGAGCCGACAAATGCGAGAACTTTAGAACGATTAGTTTAACTTCCCACGCGTCAAAAATCTTAACCAGAATAGTGCAGAAGGGGATGGAAAATAGAGCGGAGGAAATACTAGGAGAAGACCAATTCGGGTTCAGGCGAAATAGGGGAACTCTATTCGCCTAAAAATTCGCCTTCGAACTCGCGAAGCTATTCTGGCGCTAAGAGTAATGTTAGAGAAAACAATAGAAAAAGGAAAGAACGCTTATATAGGATTTGTAGATTTAGAAAAAGCTTTTGATAATGTAAGATGGGAAAAAATGTTCGAGATACTAAAGAGCGCAGGAGTGAAGTATAGAGATAGGAGAGTAGTACACAATCTATACAAAGAGCAAACTGCTATTATAGAAGTAGAAGGCGAAGAAGGGAAGTAGGTAATAGGAAAGGAGTAAGACAAGGATGTACGCTATCACCACTAATTTTTAATCTGTACATCGAAGAGGCGATTAATGTGGTAAAAGATAGAGTGGATTTCGGGATTAAAGTACAGGGAGAGAAACTAAAAATGCTGAGATTCGCGGATGATATAGCAGTATTAGCATCTAGTAAGGAGGAATTACAATCAACGTTGAACGAAATGGAGGCAGTGTTGACAGAGGAATACGGAATGAGGGTGAATAAAAACAAAACTAAAGTGTCAGTGTGCAGAGGGCGCGAGAGCAGAGCAAAAACGAAAGTAAAAATTAGTAATGAAAGATTGGAGGAAGTTAACTTTTAACTAAAGTAGCTTTTAACAAAAAGAAAGCACTTTTATGCTCGGGAGTAATAAACTTAGATACAAGGAAGAGATTTTTGAAAACGTATGTATGGAGCACGACACTATACGGTTGCGAACCTGGACTGTAGGGGACGCAAGTAGGAAGAAATTAGAAGCTTTTGAGATGTGGTGTTACCGAAGAATGATGAAAATACCGTGGACTGATAGGGTTAGAAACGAAGAAGTATTAGAGAAAATCGGCAAGAAAAGAAGTATGTGCAAAAACATAAAGAAGAGAAGAGATAGAATGGTAGGCCACTTGCTGAGACATGGGAGGCGTAGGTTAGCACAAGATACGAGAAGCTGGAGGTTAGCGTCCAACCAGTCTTAGGACTGATGACCTCATGATGATGATGATGATGGAAATAATTTACGAAAAACCAATTTGAATTTATTTCATTACATCCAATAAGAAACCAGAAACAAAACACTTGTACACTGTATTACATTTTCTTTCCATAAATCAACGAAACAACTCTCACGAAAAAAATCACACAAGCCGAACGGAACTTTCTCTAATGACGACGCTTGGCTTACTGACTCAGGAATGGTAGCTCTATACGCTCCTAGCGGCAGAACGCGATACTACAAGGACTTCGTCCACCACAACATTGGTTCGGTTTCTCTTGGGTACCCCCTTGTATAATTATTTCACTTCAAAACATTGACCGCCATTGGATTTGGAAAAACAGTTTAGTCGTCTTTAGGATATTGTAAAATTTTGAATCAATAAACCAGCTAAGAAAACACCACTCGCTTATTACAAAAGAAATCAATAATAGATATTTCAAAAACGTTAAAATTATAAAACTTCAACTGTGACAACTATTAATTACATAAATTAAATGTAAATTACGACTGATTTTATTGTATCATCCTGTATACAGTTCTATGCGAAGCCTGTTCACATTTTGCGTAGAACTTGTTTCTAGTTGATAATGGGTTGTGGTACGATGTTGCGAAACTCATTTTTATGTTCACCATTATGTTATAAATTATCGAATTCTTTAGTATAACATTAAACGAAAATTACGAAGATGCATCTAAACTACGGTTGTTAAACGAGTTTTCATATTTAAACTAATTATCGATTAAAGCATCCTGACATGATAAACGTCTTAGATAATTAACTATTCGGGTCAAAGAAATACCAGGTGTCTCAAAAAAGAACTCGTATGCTACTAAAATAGAAGTTTGCTTCAATTTGAAAATGTTGATTTTGTGCATAAGGTTTCTTCCATTTTTCCCATAGACTTTTAAAAATAAAAATAGACTTTTAAATTAGAAATGTAGTGGAAGTAATCATCATACAATAAATCTAAGAATTGCTAAACTCAGTCGAATACAAACTGATGAAATAAGAAAACAGGTATTTTCTAGTCCTAAGATGCAATTAAAAAACATGGTGACATATATGATAACACTAATAACACCTACTACAAATGTAATAAAGTTTTAAAACCTTAAAACGGACTTTTTCGCGCGTAGAACATCTCTATCTGGAAATTGAGTGGCCTAGAAAAAATAAACCAACACATAAATGCAGAATATCTGTTTTCTGCGACAGTTTTCCTTTTTTCAAATAGTCCACCCTCGTGCTTTCTCATGAGCCATGAACAGAGTTGGGTGTGTCCTATCCACCACAAAATCAATAGATGTCGTCTGGTAGACGTCCTTAAACAGAATCAGTCGAAATCCGATCGATCCGACACGGTTTAATTGAGTGATCGTGCTAACAAAAAAATTTCTCAAATAGTCCACCATTGTGCTTTCTCATGACCCATGAACATGGTTCTATCCACCTCAAAATCAATAGGTGTCGTCTAGGAGACGTCCGCGATCAGAATCAGTCAAAACCCGATCGATCCGACATGATTTAGTTGAGTTATCGTGCTAACAAAAAAAATTTCTCAAATAGACCCAAGGGAGGGGGTGGTGTGTGCTATCCACCTAAAAATCAATTGGTGTCATCTGGGAGATGTCCCCGAGCAGAATCAGTCAAAACCCGATCGATCCGACACGATTTAGTTGAGTTATGGTGCTAACAAGAAATATTAATGCCGACGATAACCACGACACACACAGACAAAATTTTTTAAAAATAAATTTGCTTTTCCGCACTCAACTATACTAGCGGAAAAGTATTGTAATCGTGTAAAGAGAAATGGAACAAAAATTTGTTTTCGTTTATTTTTTGGCCTAAAAACCAAAAAAATGGTTTTTAAAAAATGTTGTCTGCGTGTGTCATTGTCGTTGTCGGCATTTATTCTTGTTAGCACGATAACTCAACTAAATCGTGTCGGATCGATCGGATTTTGACTGATTCTGATCGGGGACGTCTCCTAGATGACACCTATTGACTTTGAGGTGGATAGGACACACCCCACCCTGTCCATGGGCCATGAGAAAACACGATGGTGGACTATTTGAGAATTTTTTTGTTAGCACGATAACTCAACGAAATCGTGTCGGATCGATCGGGTTTTGACTGATTCGGATCGGGGACGTCTCCCAGACGACACCTATTGATTTTGAAGTGGATAGGACATACCCCACCCTGTCCATGGGTCATGGGAAAGCACGATGGTGGACTATTTGAGAATTTTTTATAGCACGATCTTTCAATTAAATCGTGTCAGATCGATCGGGTTTCAACTGACTCTGATTAGGGACGTCTACCAGACGACATTTATTTATCCACTATTGAGGTGGATGAGAAGGCACGACGGTGGACTATTTGAGAAAATTTGCCGATTTTGCATTAAACGAAAAAAATATATATTCGGCCTGTATCATATAAGAATGAATGAGAAAAAAAATAATTTTGTTCGATCACAAATGTATTGATACGGCACTGAATCAGTCGCCGATGAAAAAAGTAAAACTGTCGCATAAAACACATATTCTGCATTTGTGTTGGTTTATTTTTTCTCGACCACTCAGTTTCGAGGTAGAGATGTTCTACGTACGGAAAAGTTCGTTTTAAGGTTTTAAAACTGTTTATTTTTTTTTTGTCTTTAAGCCGAAAAACGAAAAATAGGCGAAAACATTTTTTTCCCATTTTTCTTTACACGACGTGCGGGATTGCAAGTAGTACTTTCCTTTTTCTCCGCAATACTAAACCACTTTTATCTTCATGGATGTACTTTCACTATATCACTATTTCAAAATAATTCCTAAACCACTTTTATCTTCATGGATGTACTTTCACTATATCACTATTTCAAAATAATTACTAAACTCCTTTTATCTTCATGGATGCACTTTCACTATATCACTATTTCAAAATAATTCCTAAACCACTTTTATCTTCATGGATGCACTTTCACTATATCACTATTTCAAAATAATTCCTAAAGCACTTTTATCTTCATGGATGTACTTTCACTATATCACTATTTCAAAATAATTCCTAAACCACTTTTATTTTCATGGATGCACTTTCACTATATAGCACTATTTCATATTTACACTACAAAATAACTGTCAATATGAGTTTTAAAAATGTCCATGCTTAAGATCAGGTAACATCATCGTCTTCTAAACAGATTAATCTCGGCATAACCACGAATTTCGGTAAATGACAGTAATAAATGTTTTCTACAACAATTTAATACTAATTTGTTGTTCCGTTTAAAGTAATTAAGAAATTATTGTTTATAATGTAATTATTATTAATTGTTTTATATAATTTTAAAGTCGGTGCCATACAACATTAGTAATGCGAATTCCGGCCCTCGGCAATTTTTAATGTAAATTCGTTGTTATATTAGCCAGGTATATATTTCTTTATGTTTTACTTGGCACCAACTTCAAAATTATATAAAACAATTAGTAATAATTACATAACAAACAATAATTTCTTAATTACATTAACCGAAATAACAAATAAGTATTAAATTGTTGTAGAGGACATTTATTTCTTGCTTTTTAGTTGTTACTTTTCCTTTTGAAGTCGGTTTTCTTTAACATATACTTGAAATAAATAATAAATAAAGATAGGTTTCCATAATGCTGTTTTTTATTACAACCACCTTGTATTTATTGATATATCAACCTGTTCGAAGCGAGTTATTTTATAATGTCACATATAAATTTATTATCAACACAAAGTTAATGAATAAATTATTTACTATCGGAAATATTTTACTTTTTACGGCATTTTAAATTAACAAATTGGTATTTTGCAACTGCATGTATTCCAAATGTCAGGCAGATAATGCTATTTGAAATATTCGGAAATTGTATAGTAAATAAAAATATTTTGTTTAAGAATACATAGATATTTAGGGCAGAAGTGTCTCAATTTAAAAAATTCTATGAAATTTTAACCCAGTACTAATATAAAATGAATATACAGAGTGTATCAGCATTTTGTAACGAGCGTACAAATATCAAATTTTCATTAAGACAATTTTTTTATGAACACGGATAGCCTCTTCTATGAGATACACATTATTAAATATTTACCTATTCTTAATTATCTTCTGTAGTATGTTCGATATAAATAAAGTTATAACAAATCGCTTTATTAGAAATTAAATACACTTCAGTGGAGCACATCGGGTCACAAAAAGTATTCAGACTTTTACCATATGCCTATTTCAGTTCAACTGTTCTGCTCGCTGAAATGCATAAAAATAAAAAGACAAAACATTTTAGTGAAATGTATTTTGTTATATTTTCTTTCCCTAAATTATATTCCGCTAACATCATCTAATGTATTATTTAAATTATTGTTTGTTTGATATTATTAAATAGTACAAAACAGATTGTACTAAAGAAAGTAAGTACCCATTTCCCCAATATGCACCTAAACGAAAATACGGGCAAGATGCAGATCAAGTAATCTATATTGTGTGATATATAATTTCAAATTCAGATGTTTAATTTAATTAAATTGTATAGCTCCAGCGCTGTCGTGTTTAAAGCAATATTCAGCCGTTTTATATCAACGCAATAGTGAACGGGCTAGTAATGTATTTCAATTATCTTATATAGGATCTTTCAATAGGGACGGTCGAAATTTGTTATGTTACAGTGGCCATGTTGTTAAAGGTACATCTGTCAAATTTCTTGTGAATTATTTAGTAGTGTATGGAAAATCACCATGGAAGGCTATAGTGTTCAACGACGTGTGCGAATCATCATTCGTCTATGCGAATAAACCGCAAACAATTGAAGCCCTCAAAGTCAACATAGCGAACGCCATCCAGCAAATTAAGCCAGATTTATACGACGAAATCATCGAAAATTGAACCTCCCGAATACGTGCTACCAAGCAAAACTGCGGCGGATACTTGAACGACGTTATATTCCATGCTTAATGCCATAAAATATTCTTTCAAGTTAAAAATTACTAATTTCTCACACACCACTTGTCTTATTTACGATTAAAAATCGAGCGTCCTTATTTAAAGACTCTATAATTTCAGATTCAGATGCTTGATTTAATTGAATTGTATAGCTCCAGCACTGTCGTGTTTGAAACGATGTTCAGCCGCCTCATGTCAGCGCAAACGGGCTCTTTATAAGGTACTTGAATTATCTTATAGGTACTCAGCGCAATGGAAATGTCATATAAGAGGCATGATGCGTAAAACCATCTCGATTAAATAAGTTTTTTTATCACAAGTCAACTGTGTACTCTCCAGAAAACAATGTTATTTATTATTCATAAAAATAATCAATTATATGCATCAAATTGTTCAACTGTGTCTATTGTAATATTCAAACGAATACAGTCTAATATGTTGATAGAGTTGCATATTTTCTTTTAAATTGAAATTTATGTTAAACTCACACAGAACTATTTTTCAACCAGGAAAGAAATATATACTAACCGCGACGAACAAGCAGAAATAAACTTTACAAAACTTTACAAACAATGCCTCAATCGTATTTTCCCCAAAACTTGGTTTCACAGTTATGGTGAAAATTTCCACAGGTAATTATGCTACTGGGGGATGGAGCTTTCGTGTGGGATTGTAACAAACTCGGCGCCGTTTCGCCCTCGATGACAGACTACAATTTACAACTAATTTACTATTTGGTTTTCCGCGACGAAAACTATACACCGAAGATCGATATTGAAGGGTCCCGGGAGGATTTGAAATTATAGCCCTCCCATTTCCCACTAAGTTCTTGGAAAACACCGAATAATCCATTTATGAAATTAACCCTTATAATACCATGGGGGTCACGGGAGACCCCACGCGCTCTTTGATACTGTATATCTTTGAAACCGTTTTCCCTAAAATTCTACAAAAAATTGACTTTATACAAAACAGCGTGTTTTATATTTTGGTAAAGTGTGATTCGTACACCCTATTTCGTTTTTTGAAAAATTAAATAACTTACACGTAATACCACTGGGGTCGTCAGCGACCCCCGCTACATAAGGCATTTTACAACTGTTTACATTGATAAAAGTTTCTGGAATAACAAGTACTTCGGTCATTTGCTACCTGCTGGGTTTATGAGGAGTATCAATTACCGACATTTTCGTGCCTATTAATTTACCTGCTCGTATTATTGCAAATTCAGAAGCAGGCATTCATTCATTGAGAAACAATGGCTGGAACAAGTTCGGTTCGCGTAAGTGAAGGTGGGGAAGAAACGTTGCTAAAGTGGCTTGAAGAATGTTCGAAAATACTATTGACAAGTCAGATGATGATAGTGAAAAAGATGTTACTGAAGTGCAGTCGGAATATGACTCCGAAAACGTTTCCGATGCAGAGCCTGACATCGCTGAAAACGACAATCAGCAAAGTGGCTAATTTGTATTTTACAGAGCAAATGTAGAACACTTATTTTTACCGCAGGTCAAAGAATAAACTTGAGAAGTGGTATATAGAGCCACAGAGACAAACAACTGGACGACAACCACGACGAAATGTTATGCATCAAGGGGGAGGGCCTACTAGATATGCAAACCGAAACGTAGATACAATATGCAGTAGTTTTCGTCTCTTTTTTAGAGATAATATTATAAACTACGTTGTTCAGTGGACCAATGCAGAAGGCAGGCTCAAACATGGAATCTTGTGGACAGATATTACTGCCAAGGAGTTTCTACGCTTTATTGGTCTACTAATACTTGCAGGAGTTTATGAATCTCATAATGAAGGGATTACAAATTTGTGGAATGTTGAAGATGGACGTCCTATGTTCAAAAAAAATATGAATAAAAATAGGTTTATCAAAATTTCTCAATGTTTGCGTTTTGATAATGCTGCCGCCAGAAGAAAAAATCGAAATCCAGATAAACTAGCACCGAATCGGGCGCTTTTTGAACTATGGCTACCTACACTCCAAGATGCATATATGCCCTATGAAAACATAACGGTTGACGAACAGCTGCTAACGTTTCGAGGTAGGTGTCAATTCAAACAATACATACCATCTAAGCCAGGAAAATATGGCAGAAAGATTTGGGCAGCCTGCGATAGTCAAATATCCTACGTTTACAATTGCCAGATATACGCTGGTAAAACAGATGATCAGCCTGAACGCAATCAAGGCAAGCGAGTTGTTTTAGAAATGATAAAGGGATTAGAAAAATCAGGGAGAAATGTGACTACCGATAATTTTTTACAAGTCTCGAACTCGCAAGAGTTGAAAGAAAAAAATCTAACATTGCTTGGTACGTTACGAAAAAATAAACCAGAGCTTCCTAAGGAAATAGTAGATTCGCATAGAAGAGAACGCTATTCAACTAAGTTCGGCTATCAAGACGATGCTATTATAGTGTCTTACTGCTCGAAAAAAGGAAAAACTGTTACGTTACTCTCAACTGTACATGAAACAAGTGAAGTTTCTGAAGATGACAAGAAGAAACCACTGATAATAATCGACTACAACAGAACTAAATCCGGTGTAGATACCATGGACAAGCTTGTTCGAACGTACACCGTAAAGAGACAGACAAGAATATGGCCTGTTGCAACCTTTTACAATATTATAGACATCAGTGCGGTTAATGCCTACATAATATGGTGTCATCTGAATAAAGACTGACAAATAAAAAAAGGCTACAAACGGCGACAGTTCCCTCTGCAATTGGGAAACGAACTAGTGGCTACTGAAACAAAGATAGAAAAACCATTACATTTACAGAGACAATTACAAGAGTTACAAAAGCTAAAACTGATAGTGGTAGATATTGGGAGTGTCCACAAAATTTAGATAGAAAGCATTCAAATCGATGCAGCCATTGCAGTCGTTTCTTGTACAACGATCACCAGACAATCACTTGTTCAGCATGTAAAGCATAAGTAAAATATTTATATTTTTTATCGATATTATTTAAAATAAATTACATATAAATATTTTTGAGTATACTATATTACCATAAGTTGTTTAAACACTGTATACTAAGCTTAGAATAAAGGTTTTACATATTAATCATAATTTATATAGAAACAGGTTTGGGGTCAATAGTAACCCCAATGGTATTACATGTCCTAAAAAAGTTACGGTATTATAAGGGTTATGCGATGACAATTTTTACTTGGTATATATAAAACGTGCTTATTATATCTAACTCTTAAAAATATCACTCTAAAATTACTTGTCGTAGCACATTTATCACATAATTTAGCACATAAATCTGTATATATAGAGTGCATAATCCGGATTCCATTGATGGGCACAAACCTTTGGTTAGAAGGTCTTTCCCTTTTTTTCACCATGTGAACAGCTGCATCTGTCACTAATATCAACCCGTTACTATTTTGAACGCTCATAGATACTATCTATAGTGCTATTACTCCTATAGTCTTTCTCTGTTGCTTTTAAGACTGGTTTAATGATTATCAATATACGAAACAAAGCCATTTGGGCGACTAAGACTCTTAATATAATATTACCAATTCTTTTTCAATGAACAAGTTAGTTGTTTAATTTACTGTTACCCACAAATATTGTAATCGTCTGTCCGCTATAACATCAATTAAAATTGCAGAGTAATGTTATTTACTGATTAAATCTCTCATGTGCATTTTATAAACCAGAAAAAAAACACTAAATACTGAATTATTGCAAGAGGAATTACGAAATACGGTAATTTCAATTTTGATTGGTGCCACTTTTCTTTTTCAAAATTCGTAAAACTATCTTCTTACTTTTATCATGGCCTTCAGCCAATTCGCGGAATTTTCGTTGTGGATCTTTTAACATACTAAGTGTCAAGTATCATTAGAGACTAAACTTGAGTTTCCAGTGATACTCCAGATTTCTGCAGTAACATTCTTCCCGAAAGTTTGCCCCTAGTTCACTTACAATCTGTATGTTTTATATTTTTGAAAATATTTTCAAAAACATAAAAGATTACAGGTAGAGTCGCTGGATTTGCGCACACGTGAGAACGGTGAGTCGGCGCATCAGCATCTCCGTTCTATCGATCTACTTTCGCAGTAGTTGTTAACAGTCTATTTGGTAGCGCACTGTGTATTTTGATACGAATGTTTTTGCGTATTTATTACGAGGGTGGTACTATGTAAATTAGTAAAATTTTAACTTTCCATACTGCTTAAGAAAAATTGTATTGGCAACATGAATTAGGTCGCCCTGTATACTATCAATATTTTTTAAAACAATCTAAATTGAATACACAAATTGACATGTCTGAGCCTTTTGTTTGAATGTCCATAGAATCTGGTTAATTAAATCTATTATAAAGGGTGTTACAATAAGAGAGCAGGATTTGAATTGCGTGCCATTTTGGTCGTTATGATTCCATAGGTCAATAAATGTGACAGGTCGATAGGAGACAGATAGTTAGTAAACATGGAGCGCTACACGATACAACAACACATCCCTATTGTGAAACATTACTATCAAAATTGAGAAAGTTCGAAATTTATCGACTTTCAAAAAAATAATAGAAAAATTCGAAAGTACTAGTTCAGTTATTGGTGCGAAACACACGACACGAGCTCGTAGATGATCGTTCAAAACATTTTTTTGATTATGCTTATGACAGTCAATTGCCTGTCGCTGTTGCATTACGGAAGAGGCAGGTATACGCAAATCTCCTGTTAACTGATGAATCATGTCTTAAACACGAAGATATGATTAATCGTTACAACATCCGTTATTAATGAGAGGAAGATCAACATGTGGTTGACAGCTTAGTGAAGGACTGCCGTATCATTTTCTATGAATCGTTGTGTAAGATATTTAATTGTGTAAGAATTTCAAAGCGACTGGAAAGTTTCTGAAACTTGCACAATTTTTTTAAAAGGGGATGTCAAATGATAGGTCAATTAATATTCCACTATTTGTAATTTAAATTTCTTATATACTGTGATCGAAAAGTAATGGATAAATATTCTACATAGTTTATGATTTTTAAGTACTGGTAAAATATACTTGAAAGGATTTTTAGTTTTCCATTCAGCAATATTTGGTTTTGAAATTTCTCTAATTCTTATTATTAGTCCACAACGGAAATGAGTAAAACAACTACTACGTTTTTATACCACTATATTTTCACAGAAACGTGACTGCAGTTTCGACAATTATGTCATTTTCAAACGATGATTCAACTAAGAATAAAATACAAACATTCTGTTCCTATAATATATACTATCTAAATACAGGGACTAAGTGTTATGACAATAAACAGGTAGTTAAGGTTATATGAAACGTGTTTTCCAAATGGTGGAATCCCGACCATCAAATTGTGGGAATTTCCATGAATATTATTAAGAACTATTATACAGAAGGTTTATTAATTTGGGTGACACTAAAAAGAGGAGAATATAGTATATCTACTTGATCATTTAACAAACTAAAATGATCAAGTACCCTTTGACCCTTTAAGGATTTGAGAAGTTATTCTACATCGAAAAAGACAAAAAAAATGTTAGTTTCAAAATTGTTCTAGAAAGTTGTCATAAAGAAAAACAATAATTTCGGAAAACATCGCCTGTTTCTAATGATTATTATGAAGATAATGAGCTGTTATTTTTTCTGAGTATAGCCATTATATACCTCTATAATGTGTCCAAATTTCATTCAAATCGGTTAACCTATTTTTGAGAAAAAAATTATTTTCTGATTTTTCGTTTTTTTCGATTTATTCAAAACCCAAAATAGATAGTCTGAAACTTGCAGGATCAACGTATCTCATTAGTACCAATATACTCTCAAAGATTATCCGGATATCCCTATGGGGCCGATTCACTATGTTTATGGTCCTATGGCATTTATGTGTTTACTTTATCCTATCCCAATCGTGTAAGAAACCATCGCACACTCTGAGAGGGCTCTGTTTGCTTGGAACCGTAAATATCCCGTGTACCGATCGATGTATCTTCTCGTCGTTACAACACCCACGTTCATCCACCTTATCAACGATACCCAATTAAAGAGTCCGCCAAACCATTAAATTCGGCCGATCTGGAGCTGCCTATTTACGTTTGTACAGCAATGGAAAGCCTGTCTTCACAAAGCCGAGTCAGGGCTCGATTATCGACTATTGAAATGAACCAGATAGTGTCAGTGTTTGCTTCTATTCACAATTAAGAACACACGGGCATTTATTATATAACATTGTACTGTCATTCCACGTACATTCTGTTGAGGTACACGTCGACATGTCCGCAAGCCATTGTATGTAATGCTCACGTCTGGGAAATATCGAAGGCACTTTATTGACGGTAGAATTGCGAGGGAATAATGGTATACAAGGTGAGTTTTGAGGTATGCATATAGGTTTTCCCCCGTCGCAGACTTCCACCCTATATATGATTTTTTAAAGATACAAGGATGATCACCGCACCGAATTTAATTTCAATACCCCGTGACATCTAAAAAACGTAGATTTAGGGCAACTCTTGCCATCCACGATAAATCTACGACCCTTTAAGAAGATTCCAAAAATCGTAAAATTGTGTCAATTCCATATAAACCACAATTTACCAGAGGCTTCAAAATATTTCTGAGATTTAGGATTGACATTAGTGCACTTTTCTGGAAATGAATTGCCAAGATTATAATGAAAAGTATATTGGGCAGACAAGAAGAACAATTGTAATTAGGTTTAAAGAGCCTTTCAATTTTTTTATGAGGACTTGGGGAATTGTGCGTCATATGAATGCTTAAATTACCCACCATATTTGACTCTTTCTGTCTTAATGAAATACATTTATTTTCGTTAAATCGAATGCTGATTGATACCATATCAGTTAAAGTCATAAATCTGCCTGAAAATGTCTGCCCGTAACGATATTAACAACTATTTCATAGATTCTATATCTGATATTGGGGTAAGCTGAGCATAACCATAAATATGATGAATCTAAATTCAAAGATGATCTCACATTCATTTATAGTCCTGCAATTACCAAAATAATTGGAATACGATACTTTCGTGTATTCCTACGTAAGTTTCGTGTATTAACCCTATACCTAAAAAGCATAAACAAGTTTTAAAACCTCAAAACAGACTTTTCCGAACGTAGAACATCTCTATCTCGAACTTGAGTGGCTTTTTACTTTTTTCATTGGCGACTGCTTCGGTGCCGTATCAATACGTTTGTGATCGAACGAATTTTTTTCTCATTCATACGATATGTATATGATACAGGCCGAATATATGTTTTTTTCGTTCAATGCAAAATCAGCAACGCGTTAAATGTTTATGTTTAAAATCCCAGAATGAACATAAACATATACATCATGCTTTCTCATGACCCATGGACAGGGTGGTATGTGTCCTATCCACCTAAAAATCAATAGATATCATCTGGTAGACGTCCTTAATCAGAATCAGTCGAAACCCGATCGATTCGACACGATTTGATTGAGTGCTCGTGCTAACAAAAAAAATTCTCAAATAGTCCACCATTGTGCTTTCTCATGACCCATGAACATGGTAGAGTGTGTTCGATCCACCTCAAAATCAATAGGTGTCGTCTGGGAGACGTCCCCGATCAGAATCAGTCAAAACCCGATCGATCCGATACGATTTGGTTGAGTTATGGTGCTAACAAGAAATTTTAATGCCGACAACGACACACACACAGACACAAATTCTGTAAAAACCATTGTTTTTAGTTTTTAACCCGAAAAACGAAAAATAAGCGCTAGAAAAAAACTTTTTTCCATTTTTCTTTACACGATTACATTACTTTTCCGCTCTGGTATAGTTGAGTGCGGAAAAGTAAAAATCCTGAACTCTTCGTTCGCCTTAAAATCACTGAATCTGGAATATACGAAAAATGTCGAAATAATTCAATGTTAAAGAAAATGGAATATTCCCCCAAATCAGCCAGGATTTTGTACCTCTACATTGCTTGTTAATGTAACTGATGACATCCTACGGGCTACTGACAGTTGACAGGTTACATCTTCAACTGTGATGGACATGACTAGAACATTTCATTCTTTAAATATTGTTTGTTTGGAGGCAAATTATGCCATTATGGCATTTGTGAAAACATACTTTAATGTTTTCAAAACTATATGTTGTTAAGAGAATTATCATTAGTTCTACACTGGGGTAAGCGTATATAAAAACCCCTCGTATTATTAACAAAGCAGCGATCCCTTATTCCCGTTCAATTGTAACAAATCCATAAGTACAAATATAATTAACATGTTAGATCTATAAAGTATGCAAACAAAGCTGAATTTACAGTTTTAAAACTCAAATCGACAAGGTCAATCTAGTAGATCTTATCTGATCCATAAATTATCTCTGTTTCAATTACAAAACGTGGGAAAATCGATGCAGTCGTTAGACGCTAAATTTCGACAAACTTAATTTATTCATCCTCTCTTACATGCAAATTGTGTGTGTCACTGTATAGGGCAAATACCGGACAGATATTTCAATATTAGTGTCACTAATGTCGAGATACGACCTTCCACGATTAAACCGAAAAAGAAATCGATAAATCTACCGAGATATATGCCGTGACGCAATTTTATAAAATTTGCACCATATACTGCAGGATGTTTTCGCAATAACTCAATGACATTCTTTGTCCATTTCAATGAGAAACCGAACACAGCGATGGAAATTTAGCAGAAATTAAAGTAATATGCTACAATGACACCTTGCTAAATAGCGTTAGTCCATGTCATTGAATACAATAATAAGTGCAGTTTTAACAGTAATATATAATAAACTCATACCATATCTGTTTTGAAATAACTCTGTCAACTACTAATTCTCTCAATTTCGTTAACTTTTTAACATTTAATTCTCTTAACTCAATTCTTTATCTATTAAATTTCTCAACTACCTTAGTTCTATTGACTTTTAACTCTATTAATCTCTCTCTTAACTCTAAACACAGCCAAAAGCTGTTATTCAATTATGTTTACTCAAAACGGTGTGGCATTAGTGGTAAACACAGATCAGTCAAAACGATATTTATTTTTAAATTTTCAAATATGAACATATCTACCAAATTTATTCCTTATTTCGTATCGGAATGACTTCAATCGATGATTCATCAATTTTCATTACTGTTTTAGTAGTATTGGGTCATGTTATCCCCATTTAAAGAACCTCTTAACACATTCCTTTAACTTTTCAACTTGCCAAACTCTCTTGATTGTCTGAATTCTCTCAACTCCATGAACTCCCTCACTTTGATTAACTCTGTTAATTCTGTTATCTCAATTCTCTTGAATCAATTAACTGTCATATTCTTTAGCTCTACCGTCTAATGTAACCCTCTTAGTTCTATCAATCTCAATCCTCTTATATTTTGACTCTCTATAATTCTAAATCCAACTAGCGACTGAACATGACATGGAGTCAAGTACAAAAATAGAAATTAATTCATTAATTCATTTAACCAATAGTTAAATGATATCCATCTTCCCAAATATGTACGGATGTATTATTTCTCTCCAGTGTCAGGACTAAGTCATCAATGTGGCATCAATGTCTTAATCAAAACGTACCTCTTAGCTCTCTTAACTCATTCTTTAAACCTTCTACTCTTGACTATTTTAACTAACTTTATTAACTCAGCTTCTTTACTCAGCTCTCTATAACTATTAACTCTAATAAATTAAATCTAATTTTAACTATTAATCCTAACTCTAATTTTAGTGACTGTTCAGACGCTTGACTATCATAACTTTATCAACTTTTTTGGCTCGACTCTCATCAGTTCTGTTAACTCTCCAAACTTTTAACTATCTTAACCCTGTCACTTTTATTAACTTTCCTAATTAAACTCTCCTGCATCTATTAGCTCTTCAGCTCTATTAATTCTCCACACTTTTAACTGGATTAACTCCGTCAACTTTTTTAACTTGGCTCAACTCTTTTGAATTTATTAACTCTCCAAATCTGTTAACCTTCGATAAGTCTGACTATATTAACTCTGTCACTTTTATAAACTTTTTTTGACTCGACTCTCCTGAATCTGTTAGCTCCTCAGCTCTATTAATTCTCCGAACTTTTGACTATATTAACTCTGTCAAATTCTTTAACTTTCTTAACTCAACTCTTATTAACTCTCTTAACTCTATTAATTATTTATTTTTCTTAATTCTTTTAACTCTCTTTAATATCTTCCTTAACCCTTTTGACCCACTAAGTCCTCTTAACTTTGTTATGTAATGGGAACACATAATATCGTTATTGGCTAAGCGATATTGGTTGTCATACAGACATGAGAATTCAAAAAAAAGTCTAGTCTCATCTTCGTTGTTTTCAAACCACCTCTGAAACGTATTCGGTCGTTAAATCTGACATAAATGTCACGTCAGCTTAATACCACACTCTTCGACCTGAATGTTTTTCTGTTTACGTTACCTATTCCAACAACATTCCAGTTTAAAATAGACAATTTTATGTACGTATTTCTTAATAAGGTGGTTCTCGTATAAACTGAAATTTATATACCGATTTTATGAACGTAATAAAGTTCAAGGGAATCCCAGGCACGCCTGACTAATTACGTGTTCATCACTTGGTAAGAAGTACGGACTTAATTTTCCGACCAAGCGAAAAATAAATAATAGATGCAACAGGGTCTCAAGCAGAATTAATGATGGCGTGAAACTGTGGCCCGTAGCTAGCCGAGGTTGCCAGATCTACCAGTCGCCCTCTGTCAGATATTCTGAGAGAGATCAAGCGCCACTGCAACAAGTGGCGCTAACGTCAGCTTATTTCCGTTATAAGGTTTACACAATACTTTTGCAAACTAAAACTGGACAACTGTGTCTTTGTAGAAATAAAAACACTAGTCCCTATTAACTTTGACAGTAGTCCAATAGCTCTCCAAAAAGGCAATACAACTGGATCAGTTTATTGACTTGGGAAGTATCAAATTGTTGGAACATATCTCAGCACAGTTATCAAATATGTGAAATACAGAACCTAAAACCTGTAGCACTGATTTAACGGTGCTTGCTATTTACTTCTGCTTTGAAAAAATAGCTCACATTCTCAGTCGGTAAAAAATTAAAGACACCAGATCTTCTTCTTCTTCTTCCTTCTAAGTAGGTCTATGATCTGTTCCTCTTCGATGAATATCATCGGTACTGTGAGCTGTTTATCTGTTTTTTACAGAGGGTTACCTGGCCCTCTAACCCTCCTCTTTATTCCGGGCTTGGGACCTGTAACAATACTACTGGGCTACTCAATCCACCCGACAGCACTGCAGGCTGAAAACGGCAATGACACGTAGTGTTCAAGGGGTAACCCATCCAAGTGCTAACTACACCCGACGTTGATTGACTTCGGTGATCGGACGAGGATCGATATTCAACGTGGTATGGCCGTTGCCCTACACCAGATCGTACCCAGTAGAACCAGATCGTAGTACATAATTAAACAATGAATGTATAGACCAACCCCGTTGGCTTCTTTAGAGAATTGTTGCCAGTGAATGTCAAACATCACAAGATTTCTGCCCCCAGATGGTCACGAAGTCCAAACTTATGGTTGAAATAATAACATTGGACTTGGTTTCTTGGACGTTCCTTTCTGGTTTATTAAAATAAGAAATGGTCATAGATTGGAAAAGATCAAAATTGCATACATTTGATATAACAATCGAAACAATTAAATGGTGTTTCTATTTGGTCGGGAAATCACCCCACCCCTGCGTTTATGAATAGGCAGAAAACTTATATCATGTTCTGTCTAGTACGACAGAAATTACATTACACACGAGATTTTTAACTCCTTTTATTTAACAATCTACCCTAGAGTAATAATAAGCTACTGATTTAACAATACATAGTTTGAGTAGATGCATTCCATTGAACCCATCTACGAGTACATAATACTAATATTACAATTTTATGACTGAATTAGCAGGTAACTTTGCTAAATACAGTACACACTACACACTAATTCGGTTTAGTTACAGTCCTCTCCATTTCTCTGTTGGTTTGAATAATTTTTTGGCTAGCACATTGGGATGCTCTAACAGTCTATCATGTTATTTGTCGCAATATTGAGCTATCACATCTTTAACAGAGGCAATAGAAATATCTCATTGAATAACGAGATATTTCTTGTTGGGTCCATATCTTGGAGTATCGACCATGGCAAGTATTATCTTCATTCGAAATCTCTGCAAGATCTCAATGTTTGAGTTGATGGCGGTTCCCCAGAGCTGATTGCCATATGACCACACCGGGCTAAGGATGTTTTTATATAGCAATAATTTATTTTCCGTAGATAACTGTGATCTGTGTCCCATAAGACAGTACATTTGATTCAAGTTGATGCCTAAACTGGCTACGTTTTGTGAAGATATGTGTCTGCCAAGTAAGTCACCTATCTAGATGAATACCTACATAAGTACTTCGTGATGTTAATTTGAGGGAGTTTGCAGTTGATGATTTTAACAGGTGAACATGTTTGTCAGCGTAATGATATGTGTAAATTTAGTTTCATTAGCCCATATGCGCTATTTCCTAAGATAGTTTTGGATATTGTCTAAGTTAGTCTGGAGATTTCTTGAGGCAATAACTGGGTTGGTGTGGGATACAAAGATTGAAATGTCATCGGCATATGTTGCTACTGTTGCCATACTTGTAGTTGGTAAGTCTACTGTACATATCAAATATGAAACTAGTCCCAATACGCTTCCTTGAGGAATGTCAGATAAGTTAGGGTATAAATTGGAGTATTGAAATCTGTTAGGTAGGATTTCAAAAGTTCATAATGAGGTTGGGGTTAGTAGATTTTTGATTTGTGAAAAAGCTCGACATGCCACACCTTATCAATGGCATGAGAAATATCCAAAAAAGCACAGCAATATCTTATAACTTCAAAATCTCTGTTTATCTTGTATATAAGAATGTGGATGTGTTCTACAGTTCCATGCTTATTTCCAAACCCCAATAGTTATTCAGAAATAATATTTCTTTCCTTTATAATGTTCACTAGTATTTTTGCATAGATATTTTCAAATATTTTTGACAGTATTGGTAGAAGGTTTATTGGCCTATAGGATGGCGCTGCCACCGGATATATGCCTTGTATAAGATGATAATCTGGGCTATTTTCCACATATTTGGGAAATAATTAAGTCGAAGCTTTGGCATTGTAAATGAAAGTGATTAGTGTAATAGTAAGTTTTAATATTCATATTATTATTATTCCCTTTTCGTGAATCGCTCTGTATATCAGTTTAAGAGTAATCGAAATATAATACGTACGCACTTCGATAAGGACTGAAACGAAATTCCAGCCCTAGTTTATGTAAACAAATGTCTGAGAGTTATTGCCGTTATGTTTAGACAAACGTCAAGTACAAGAAGAGGCTCGAGGTTCCTTAGCCCGAATATGCATCGATACGATTCATTATATAGATAATATAGCTTAGAGGCTGACGGATTTGAGTTAGCCAAAGTAATTTTAGGGCCGGTACAAGTCATCTGTTATAATTCAGTGTAGGGTCATTGTATAGAACACCCCCTTCTGCCCTATCGAAAAACTAAACTTACTCACACATTCTACATTCCATCACGAGTACAACGCACCTTATCATATCTTCCGCAAATGGCGTTAAGTATTTTTTATAAATAAATTAAAATTGGAACATTTCTCCATGCGCACAGCTGATTTACTGTTTAGTTAATCGCTTATGTAGTTCACCAAAGTTCCCATGTTGCCACATCAGCTTTTGTACAACTATCATAATATATAATATAGGCTACAAATTACTTGCTTACCTAAAGCGCAGACATCACTGTCTATTGAATTTACAAATATGTAAACAAAATCAGACGCCCTGATTGGTTGGAAACGTCTTCAAGCGCCAAGGGGTGCTGAAAAGACACTTCAACCACAGCTATTCAGTTCTTTGTTCACAGCTAGAACTTAAACTTAAAATATTCTTGCCCGTCGAATACGACAAAAATATGAGTTAAAACAGAGTATTGACTGTGAATCTTACACCTGTGCCTGTGCGGTTTTGTGATTTCAACACCTGTGACTCTTGCGATGTCACTTACGCGAAATTTTATGCTATTACAGCATCAAATGAAGGACTTACATCGTTCTTAAATAGACATGGCGTTTTAATAATTGGAATACAACATGTGAGTAAATTAATTACATATACATCAATTTAAATAATGACCGTATCACGTGCATAAAAAAGGGTCAGGCAGATTATGACAAATAGAAACAATTAGGATTCACGATTATTTCAACCCTTACAAACTATCCCTCTATCTTGTAAATTATTTTTGAACATTAATCATTTATATACCAAATATATCCCTTGCCCTTCAACAACAGACGCCAAAATTTAACAAAAAAAAAAGTAAAACATTTAATTTTGCGGTCTCTATGTGAACACAATGCCACATCCTTTCACCACACAAATATTGCTTCAACCCTTAAAAACTACCCCTATATGTTGAATATTTTCAAAAATTTACATTTTTTTAATGTACCCTTGCTAAATTAACATTCCTCAATACACCTGTTTACCCCACCCAGCACCCCTATTCGCTCCCACCTCCCGTTAGCTACATGGGTTATTATTAATTTGCGCAGTTTTGTTTGTGAAAAACTGTTCCTATAGCAACCTACAACACGTTGATGAAAAAAAAGGCGAAAATTCAGAAGGGAATGTTTCAACCCTTAAAAACTACCCCTATATTTTGAATATTTTAAAAAATTTACATTTTTTTATGTACCTTTGCAAAATTAACATTCCTCAATACACCTGTTTACCCCACCCAGCACCCCTATTCGCTCCCACCTCCCGTTAGCTAGATGGGTTATTATTAATTTGCGCAAAGTTTCGTTTGTGAAAAACTGTTCCTATAGCAACCTACAACACGTCCATAAAAAAAACGCGAAAATCCAGAAGGGGGTGTTCTATACAATTACCCAGTGTAGTTCCGAAATTCTAAACGTGTGCGTGCGTTGTGCAATTATCGAGTAATTTGGATATTTTCTATATTTGGTGAGTTTTTCACTGAGTGTTCTTATTTCCATGTTAGACTAAGAATTGCATGTTTAGATTAGGTAGAGAGTTGCTTATCTTGCAATTAATTACGGAATGTGGTGAAAATGCAGGTTGTTGAGGATGTGTGAGGCTAAGAGGTATTTGGATCGTTGTTAATGTTATATACAGGGTGGACCTTAATCGTACGGGTAGGCTTTGGCGAGGAATGGCCTTAGCTGAGTCGTTTGCGAGCGGGGCTCATAAACGGTGTAGATCTTGGCGGGTGGCCTTGATTGGGTGGGGGCGAGGCCCTGAGTGTGTACTATTAATGTTCAGGTGATTTTGATGAAGGTCAGATAGTTTGAGCGGTAATTGTATAGAACACCCCCTTCTGGATTTTCGCGTTTTTTTTTTATGGGCGTGTTATAGGTTGCTATAGGAACAGTTTTTCACAGACGAAACTTTGCGCTAATTAGTAAAAACCCATCTAGCTAACGGGAGGTGGGAGCGAATAGGGGTGCTGAGTGGGGTAAACAGGTGTATTGAGGAATTTAGCAAGGGTACATTAAAAAATGGAAATTTTTGAAAATATTCAACATATAGGGGTAGTTTTTAAGGGTTGAAGCAATATTTGTGTGGTGAAAGGATGTGGCATTGTGTGCACATAGAGACAGCAGAATTAAATATCTTGCCATTATATATTCACAGTCAATACTCTGTTTTCACTCATATTTTTGTCGCATTCGACGCGCAAGAATATTTTAAGATTAAGTTCTAGCTGTGAACATAGAACTGAATAGCTGTGGCATGAAAAGTGTCTTTTCAGCATCACTTGGCGCGTGAAGACGTTTCCAACCAATCAGGGCGTCTGATTTTGTTTACATATTTGTAAATTCAATAGATAGTGATGTCTGCGCTTTAGGTAAGCGAGTAATTTGTAGCCTATATTGTATATTATGATAGTTGTACAAAAGTTGATGTGGCAACATCGGAACTTTGGTGAACTACAGAAACGATTAAGTAAACAGTAAATCAGCTGTGCGCATGGGAAAATATTCCAATTTTAATTTATTTATAAAAAATACTTAACGCCATTTGCGCAAGATATGATAAGGTGCGTTGTACTCGTGATGGAATGTAGAATGTGTGAGTAAGTTTAGTTTTTCGATAGGGCATTGTTCTATACAATGACCGTTTGAGCTCGTTAGTGAAGACGAGAAACGATCTAAATATTATTAGCAATAACCTCTGTCATGGACGAGTTGTTTTGAGCTTGCTTGTTGCAAGGTTTAGTTGGGATAAGGCACTCACTGTATTTTTCTCACAAATAGGTAATTAGAGGGAGACGGGCACGTTAGTGATCATCAGTGAGCTGGTGAGTGTTTTACATTCAGTTTTATGGAAATGTTTTTGTGAGTTACCTATTTTACGCCTGTTTGAGTAACGGATTGTTTCCTCTGTGTTTTTAACCCTTACATTAGTTTATATTTTACATTTCTCTGATAATCCTTGTAGTACTTTAGCGACGATAAGATCGAACCGGGTGCTTCATTGACCTCTATTTCCTTCATAATTGGTTCTTTTATCTTTGACGTCCTTCTGAATTTATGGTGTGGCAAGTCCATTTGGAAAGATTCTTCTAGAAAGTCTTGTATGTTATTATCTTCTTCGATAGAAATTTCGGAGCTAAATGGCCTAAATACTTGTTGCAGATAATTGATGTACAAAAACATGAAAATGTATTATTAATTATATTTTTCACAGATACCAGCTATTTTCACAGAAGTAGTAGATACCGGAGAAGCGGCAACCTCGCACATAACCCCATCGAGGACAATATCATTTAGCATATTATTTATGTTGTATATATCAATGCCACGCCTATCAGCAGTAAAAGCGAGTTCATTCCCAGTTAATTACGATATTTGAAATAGACTTACTACACGGTTCAAGAATGTAGATGATTGCAGCAGGTATATTTTCAAAGAAAGTTTCAAATGTCACACTGCATTCTTTGCATCTTACAAATGTGGGCGGCCCTTTGTTGAAATATTAGCTAGAAATCAACATGCTTGGAATACCAAGAAAGTGTGTGTAATACAATTTTCTGAACACGTATATTATGTATAGTGATATTCTAAAAATATTTCCAGATAATTAATGATTACTTTTTAATAGTTCAAAATAAATCATCTCAATGTAATGATACGATTATTTATTATAAAAATTATAAATTTAATGATGATATGTTCAGTTTCATTCCAGTCGGTCAAGAAATAGTGTGTGCAGCATTTTTATCTATTAAATCTTTGGCGATAGCAAGGATAAAGAGTGCTTATGCCTTGACCGGGAATCAAACCCGGCTCTTCCAATTTCCGGTTGGTTGCTCTGACCGCTGAGCTAATGAGCACACTCATTATCCTTGCTAATGCGCCAATTTAACGCATCGCTACAGTACTCCCCCCCTAGAGACATAGTCTGTCTCGATACAATTAACGGAATGTGACCGCGTTTGCCATTCTTACGAACCGTTGTTCGGTCACCCCCGGGACTATAGGGCGATGGATAGGATGGGAATCGAATCCGCGAATTTGAGATGTAAGGGAGGTTCGATGTACTGGAACGAATCACATCACGTCGGGGTCACCACTTTGGCGACAGCAAGGATAAAGAGTGCTTATGCCTTGACCGGGAATCGAACCTGGGCCTCCCAATTTCCGGTTGGTTGCTCTGACCGCTGAGCTATCGAGGCACACTCATTATCCTTGCTAATGCGTCACTACAAATCTAATGCCTAGATATTTTCCTGAGATATGAAAACAAACAATTATTTATCCTACTCCTAAAATCAGTGTGTCAGAATATGTTCAGGATCTACGTCCTATTAGCTTACTTCCTATACTATCAAACATTCTGGAGAACATTGTGTATAAGCAAATAAATTCACATTTTTGTAACAATGGTATTTTACCAGTACATAAGTCTGGTATTCGTTCTGCCCATAGTACATATTCAGCATTTCTAAATATATCTGCTACTATTATAAGACTTAGTGATGAAAATCAGGCTACATATTTAGTTTCGTTAGACTTTTCGAAAACATTTGACACTGTCCACCAAGAACTTATGTGCGCAAAATTAACTTACTATGGACTTTGAACAATTTGAACTTTATTTATGTTTCAAAAACTACTTATTAGGCTTCAAAAAGTTTAAATAGATCATGATGTATCTGACGCAAAATACATTTCTTCTGGAATTCCACAAGGCTCAATATTGAGCCCTCTTTTGTTCATTGCTTATACGGGAGTAATATTTTATGCTCCAAATTGCACATAAAAATATATTTTAAACTTTAATATTAGGAAGCAACTTTGTGACACATTAGTATTACCTATTTTTAATTATTGTAATTTAGTATATTTTCCATGTTTAGGTTAAATCACAAAAAGCCGAATCCAGAAAACTCTAAATACATGTTGTCGTTTTATATTTAGTTTGAAGCAGTATGATCACATTTCTGACCAAATAAAAATCCTAGATTGGTATAATATACACAATTTAGTAAAAGAACATTTGATTTTTGTCTACAAATTATTAAATACTGGAATAGTTATCTACTTGGCAGAAAAAATGCAACTGAGACACTTCACAATGCTCATATTAGAATTATTCTTGAAATTCTCTTGAAAGAAATGGAAATACTTCGCACCTTTACTAATTAAGAAAAATTTAAGGCCTTTCTCTTAAATA
Source organism: Rosalia funebris (assembly GCA_037954035.1). Taxonomy (NCBI): domain Eukaryota; kingdom Metazoa; phylum Arthropoda; class Insecta; order Coleoptera; family Cerambycidae; genus Rosalia; species Rosalia funebris. The sequence goes on from JAZFAV010000015.1 coordinate 44,256,377, forward strand.
GCTAGTAGTTTTTATGTACAAATACATATTTTTTGTGTTATGTATATCTATATTTATATGTGTCAATCTTTCTTAAGTATTAGTGCAATTTATTGAAATAAATTTCACGCTGACTCTGCATCGATTAATTAATCCAGTAGCATACAACATCTGTAATATACTGTAGGCACAAAAATTCTAGGATGTAAAAAATCCTATATATTTAGGTGGTTTTCAAAGGGCTGTAACTTGGAGAAAAATAGTCGCATGGCAATTTTTTAAAAAGTAAATTGAAGCTCCAAATTTTTAGTTCAAAATTTTTTGGAAAAAAAATTTTTCTTACAATAATTAACATTTTTTGATAAGAAATTCAAATTCAATTCGAAAAATTCGAATTCAAAAAATTAATAAAAAATTAAATATTCATCCTTAAATTGGTTTTTAGAGGAAACGATAAATCAATTATTCCGAACACAATGAAAAAAATCGCAGCGCTTTTAAATGTTCAGTGTTTCTTTGTGATACTTTCAAGTTGAAAAGAAACAGACAACATCCTTAGTCATTAAAAACCAATAACTACCACTTGTAAAGAATACTATGCAGTTTTTAAAACTCTACTTGAATTTTCGATCGTAATTTCCCGAGTAATTAATTACCAAAGTCAAAACTGACTTTTTTATTTTGAATAACGAAAATCTCAGCGAAAAATGATCGTACAAGGCTTTCAGAGTGCTCAAATTAAAGAGAATTAAATAGACCTAAAAAATCTTTATGAAAAGAATGTATTGAAATCCGTGGACCTTTTGAAAGGAAAGCAAAAATTTGGAAAAAAATATTCCGATGGTTTTCTTATGATTATTCAAAAACTTCGTATAATAAAAAATTGTGAACTCAATATCTGAAAACTAGAAACTTGGAGCTTCAATTTGCTTTTTTTAAAATCGCTCTGCAGCTGTTTTTCTCCAAGTTACAGCCCTTTGAAAATCATCTAAATATTTAGGATTTTTTACATCCCTTAATTTTTGTGCCTAGTGTATACTTATTATAAGAACGTGTATTAGTAAATTGCGACTCAACTGTTTATGTAATATATAGTTTATTTTAGGGTTAAGTGTGAACGTAGCCTAATCGCTATACTTCGCCCTTTGTATCAAGACAAGGATTGTTGTATTTTCCTAATTCCTAATCCAATAAAAATATTATGATTATTATTAAATAATTAAGATAGTGTTCCAATTGAAAAAAAAATTTCTTGACTAGGTGTTATTCAAATTGATTAGTCATAATTTTGTAAAATAAACTGCGTCGCATGGAAGATATTAATTGCATATAATAATTCATAAAAAATAACTTAAAACTAAAATATATACTAAATCATTGAAACGTTTCCCATAAATCATAGAGATTTTTGAAAGTGAATATCGATTGTTGCCAGGAGTGACTGGCTTCATTAACCTTTAAGACGCGTTGTTTCTGTAATCACGTACAGGAGACCACATAATGTCACTATATTTGGTGTCTATTAATAAGAATAATAATTAATACGCCTCATGGTCATGAATCGATCGTAAAAAAATCAGGCTTACGCGGAACATAATTTCGTATGTCTACATTTAATAGTCTGTTGTTTCTATTTTGAAGATTACCATAATTAGTTAAGGTATTCTTTAAGCCGCTTAATAGGAAACAAACTTAGGCCCCCTTAAAACAAAAGCTGGCATCTATATCGTTAAGAACTTTTATAGTTAAGAAATATACTGAACGAGTTGCAAATGAAAACATATTTATTATTCATAAAAATATTTACAAGAGTTGTTTAGTTTATCGGACGTGCATTCCGAAAATAGTTTATATCATATAGGGTGTCAATAGTATTCTCAGAGAAGTTGATTTCCAAATTCCAGAAGATTTTACATACAAAACACTAGTTCCACACACCAAGAAAAAGAATATGTGGACAAAGTCGACATATACCCAACTATAGTAGAATTATTTTATGAATACCAAGTCGGCAATAAATCGTGCAACAAAGACAGATGCATGTCTGACTTTCTTCCATACCAATCCAATCTGAATAAGAGACACAGACCTGCCTATAAATCATTTGCGAGCGCCGCTTGTAATAGTATTACTCAATCAAATACACAAGTCTTACCTCTTGACCTGCTCCTCTCTATGAGTATAAACAAGGTTAGTTTCTGAGAGTGGCGAACGAAGGGTCTAACTGTCGAAACACTCAATATTTACTGTCTTTGTCTGATTTATGCAAGTTTAAAAATACGTGCACTTCAGTAGCTTTAAAGGTGACGTAAGTAAAATTCTTTGACTGCATTCATGTGGGAGAAGGTACGCTATACATTGCTCTTTGTCGCACGGTTTATTGCCGACTTGCTCTTCATAAAATAATTCTACTCTACTAGGAACGAGAAGGGTATTACATCATTACATACGCGACACAGGCTTATCACCACAGGACCAAGCATTGCCTCGTGACAAACCGGGAGGGGAGAAGTGTCCTATAAAACATTTATGTTTTATGGGACATTACATTAACTTGTTCATTTATCACATATCTATTGGACATCCAGTTCACTACAAAGATTTAAGGTCATCTAAATTCATCGCATAAATGAAACGATTTATAAAAATTGACAGGAATATTAAAATTTATATCAAAATAGGAAATGAAAAAATAAAAATAAGGAAACAAAGCGGATACTAATTTTCTATAAAACACAGAAACGTTATATAATACACTCGCCGCCTCTTTCTGAAGGTTCCTGAGTATCGTGAACGTCTGAAAAAAAAATTCCGAATATATACGAGGGTGGGGCGAAAACTTTCCAGCCTGATGAAAATATTTTTTTATTTTTTGTTAGCAGCAAAATTTATTCCAAAATTATTGAATTTCGAATGAAAACAGCGGCGAATGGAAATTGTTCAGAAATCACTAAATGAAGCCAACAACGATGCTGAACTACTGAAACGTATCGCGACAAGTGATAAAACATGGGTTTACAGATATGACGTCGAAACTAAGACTCAATCGTCCCAGTGGAGGCATTCTGGATCACCAAGACCGAAAAAAGCTCGAAGTGCGGTCGAATTTGAAGGTGTGTTCTTCGATTTTAACGGCATAGTGCACCATGAGTTCTTACTACAAGGTTAAACAAGCAATAAGGAATACTACCTACAAGCTCAACGCCGTTTACGTGAATCAATTCGAAAAAAAAACGCCTGGATTTGTGGCGAAACAATTCCTGGCTTTTGCGGTACGATGCATGCTTGTTCGTGAATTTTTGTCCAATAACAACACTGTAATGATGCCCCAGCCTCCATATTCGCCAGATATGGCTCCGTGTGACTTTTTTCTCTTCCCAAAAATAAAGGCAACCCTAAAGAGCCGTCGTCTTGCAAGAATAGATTAAAAACACATCGCAGAGAGAGCTAAATACTATACCAAGAATCGAGTTCCAGAGGTGCTTCGGGGATTGGAAGAAGCACTGGCATAAGTCTATAATATTTAATGGGGACTATTTTAACATTGATGTAGACGAATATATAAGATTCTTTTCAAGAAACGAAAATTCCCGTAATTTTTTAACACACTTCGTTCGTATGTCATGTTTAATATTTTATTATACAGATTTTCACTTCGGAAAGTCAAGTGATATTGAAAATAACGGAATATGCCAACAAAACTTAAAATAAATATCATGTATGACTGACAATCTTTTGTATAATTTTTATCAAAATAAATAACTTTAGATGCTTATTTATGACACTCTTATGGGTTTAAAAATGATGTAATGTCAATTTTGAAAATCACGAGGTCGATTACATAATACGACAAAAATTAGTGTATAATCGTTACAATATACATATATACATATTTACAATATACATATACGTATGTATGTAAAGAAAAATTGTAAAAAATTTTTAGCATATATAGAAAAATCCAATATATAGAAAATTTACATCGATTCAAGAAATAGTCAACTTATCGTTATTAGTTTTTAAAACTGTACTTCTATTCCTACATACTTTTATTTGTACTTTTATATACAATATACAATGTACTTTTTTTCCTACCTTTAACAACCAATATACTTTATTTGCTCAAATAAAAGGTGGCCTATATGCAGCGCCTATGTCTTCGTTTCGAAAACTCTATCATTAAAATATCAGTATCAAATTAAATGCCAACCAAGTCTCAAAAATAATTGGTCAACATAATAAATAACGTCTTTCAACAAACACACAGCTTAATGCTGTAATTAATTAAATCAATAAACTGGAATATAATTCAATGATGTAAAAATATTTAGGGTGTTGTATTTTAAAATGCGTCTCTCTTGTACTGTCCTAACATGAATCACCCTGTATATTTAACATTGTACTCTGAAGACGCATATTTTAGTTTAAAAATTGATCTCTAAAGGTGCTTCTCGTAAATCTCTAAAATAACTTAAGTGATAGAAAATATATAGAAAAATATATTACCATTCTTTAAATTATTATTTTTCCGTCAGTAATTGACCATAAAGTTTAATACTACCCTACGCAAGTTAGCCGTTATTCCGATAACATAACACAGAACACAGTTCGCGTGTTCCAGATTGTTTCCAAACGGCACGAAAGCCTTTTTTCAATATTACAATACATGCACTTTATCGATTAAATACAATTGCAATGTGAAATAGGGGTGGAACTATATTTTACGAGTTTAAGTAAAACACGAAGTCATATAAAGAAATATATAAAGTTTTATTTGCTAACAAAAGCAGATTATGATTGCGTTTTGTGCCTTAATGAAGGATTGCACAGGATGTGTATAAAATATGTAATAATTAGGGAGGGTTATTTATTCAAAACATTATTTTCCGTATCTATTGCGCGATTTATCCAGGGGTAAATAGCTAGTGTTCTTATCGGAATAATAATTGGTAAAATTAAGGGGTAACGCCACCAAGTTTTCAAAAAATGGTTTTTTTTTATTAGCTTAAAATATTTTTTGAAGCTTTTAGAACATGGGGCAGACATTTTTTTTTCTAAAAAGAATGTTTTTCCTTAAAATTTCGCGCTCTTTTCTAGGCACGTCAAATTGCTTCGAAACGACACCTGCGTCAAATAAATACCTGCTATACCCCAGTGTCGAAATAATATGGAGTGACTCGTCGATGACATATGGATGGCTCAGGGGCAAGAAGTGTGCGGGGAACGAAATTCCATAAACGTATCAATTTGGAGGGGGCAATATATAAAAAAATAACAAAATAATACCAAGACAGTTGAAAGGGGTTTTAAGTGGATTTGTAACAGTTTTGTAGTTAGCAAACAATATAAGTATCGTAAGTTATGTAATGTACTTATTTCATGCTTACTCAGTCAGAACATCTCATGTTAGCATATCCTAATAAAACAGACATTTTGGCAACATGTGCCATATAAAGGGACGTAGGAGTAGCAAGCTACACACAAGTGGCCCCTCTGAATCCATATATTGACCTATCGCTTTCACTATTTAAAACCATCATTATATTTATGCCACATATTATTTATAAACATGTATTAAGTGATTTTTTTTCCAGATTCGACTTTTCACCAGTTACAATTCGACATGTTTTGCGAGAATGGCTCCAGTGTCGCCATTTTTGAATATTTTTCGATAATATTTTGTTAATAAATTGAACGAGGACCGTTACTCTGTGGTAGTTCATAATTCCGACACAATTGAGTAAAACAACTACTAAGTTTTATATCACTATATTTACACAAAAATCGTGACTACAATTTCGACACTTTTGTCATTTTCAAAAATTTTCTTAGTTGAATCATCGCTTTGAAAATTACATAAAACTGTCGAAACTCTAGTCACGATTTTTGTGTAAATATAGTGGTATAAAACTTAGTAGTTGTTTTACTCAATTGCGTAGGATTTTTTTTTTATTATACTTGAATAATACGAGTATATGAGAAGAGCCATTGGTAATAGCTGGGGCTTGAAACCGGAAACCGTGAAATGGATATACATATGAGGCAATTCTCAAACCAGACTGACGTATGCAGCACTGGTCTGGTGGGAGAGAGCCTGTTTAAAGTCGGAAGCCAACCGACTTAACAAGCTAAGAGGATTGATTCTTAGAAGTATAACCGGTGTGGGAACAGAGCGGGTGCGGGGGGTATAGGCGACGCGACGAGATAGGTAAAACCTTCCCCTTGGGCTACCGCACTCCAGGCCCAGCTAGTTGGAATTACATACGGTGTTCTGGGGGCCGACCAAAATCGAAACCAAGGTATGTATCTGCTCAGATAGCAGAGCGGCGTTGGCAGCCCTGAATTCAGCAACGACAAAGTCGAAGCTGGTACATAATATCTATTTGGTGAAATCATCTAGCGACTCAACACATTATTCTGTCATCTTGGAAAACAATAAATTATGAACTTGGCCAACACTTGGTGTATTTATATTAGTAAATCTTTATATCTAAAAGAGCGGGTGCGGGGGTGTATAGGCGACGCGGTGGGATAGGTAAAATCTTCCCCCTGGGCAAATACACTACCGCACTCCAGGCCGAGCTAGTTGCAATTACATACGGTGTTCTGGGGGCCGACTAAAATCGGACCCAGGAGAAGGTATGCATCTGCTCGGATAGCAGGGCGGCGTTGGCAGCCCTGAATTCAGCAACGACAAAGTCGAAGCTGGTCTATAATTGCTATGAAGCATTGAACCACTTGGCAGGGAAGGGACCGGTGGAACTCTTATGGATACCTGGGCATAATGGCATTAAAGGAAATCTAATTGCAGATGACCTTGCCAGACTAGGGACCAGGGAAAACCTCTATGGGCCAGAACCTGCAGTGGGAATAAGTCGGAATCTGATCAGAGACCGCATCAATAGCTGGACAAGAGACCAGCACAATAAAAGATGGAGAAGAGTAACGGGTTGTCGAATAACCAAACTCTTCATCCAATACTCAGAGATTGAGAAATGGGCCCAAGAATTCATTAAATTGAACAGGCACAAAGCCAGAACCGTGGTGGGAATTATAATGGGCCACCATAGTAGCCTGAATGCATATAAGCACAAGCTGAGGCTGACTGACAGCTCGGCCTGCAGATACTGTAAAGACGAGGAAACCTCGATTCATCTTCTTTACACCTGCCCCGCACTGGAGGAGAAGAGGTATCTTATCTTAGGGACCCCTGTTATCCTAGAGGAGGTGAGGCTTAAGGCGGGGGACGTGCCTAAATTGCTCCTTTTATGGGATAGCATTTTTGGACAATGACCCGGATAAGAGGGGATCACCAAGGGACTACCCATGCGATCAGTGGCTGATGAGGCCCAAACCTATATAATATAATAATAATAATTAAATAATATATGCCTATAACTTTCTTAAATATCATCTTATTACCTTTTCTTCTATCCAAAAAAGAAATTGTCAAAAAAAGCCCTTTTTTAGCTTATTACAGAGGTGTTATTCCTTAAGTAAGGATTTTTTGAGAAGTATTCGCATTCATTTTAGTTTCAAGACTAACCTTCCTGCGACGTACTTTAAATAATTAATTTAATTGCATGTATCATTACTTTACTTGTTTATGAAGCTTGCACTTTTCTCCTGTACACAAGATTTATTTCCTATTAAATTTTTCGGAAGAACCATTGTTTTCTTTTTATAAATGATTTTTATTTTGGTGAAGCGCTTTGTATAAGAATAATTTTAAAATACGTTGAATATTGTAAAAAACAAATGCGTATAATCTAGCATATTTCATTTGGAATGCCAACAACAACACCGGTACCGGTTCGATTAAAGAAATTTCCTTCCTCAGGATTATGCGGAAACGCATTCAAATTCCAGGGAGATTAAATCGCCGATGTTAACGAGGGACTTTTGTACAAATAAAAAAAACATCGCTTTACCTCATCGGGGAATCTGAGATCTAATTAAGGCGAGGTGGGGAGTGTAACCTTTAAACGATGAAGATTCTGCAGCTTATTTACATCTTAGGGACGGGTATAAATAGTAATGCGTTTTCAAAAATTATCATAATTATTCGGTTATCCAATCTGATCGCCAAGATGATGAGACTGGTGAGTAGGCATAGATTCGATTTCGACTTATTACATCATAGTTTCCCGTATTAGCTAAGCATATAAATATAATGCTATATTTTGTTCAATGTCGGATAAAAAAATTAAATAAAAAAATTTTGATGAATGCCACGTTAAGTGCAAGTGTTGTGCATGTGTGAAAAAATCATTCTAACAGAAGAACTTTTGTACATAATATTATGCAGTGGTCTACACCAAATTAATAATTTTTTTTGACGCCAATAATTCTTGATGAATACTTACAAGGTTTACAGAATTAATTATTACGTATTAGTTTTTTGTTGTTTTGACTTATTATTATAAGTATTTAACAGTAATATGCAACTTCTACCATTTTATTGTATAGTCAATGTTCAGTAAATTCTAGTAAAACACTTATCATTTTTAAAAAGAGAAAAGTGCACAATAATTTGCACAATATTTAATACACCAAAGATATTCAGCTTAAGTATAAGAATATTATTAAATAATTTGCACAGAAAACATCTGTGAAAAATCGTACAAATTTTCTTGCAAATAAATTTACTCTAAACTTATACATACAAATTTTATTATATTAATATATAAATTTTTCACTATTGAAAAACTAGTAGATAAAAATGATGCCACAATTTTTCACACACATATTTTAGCGCACAAGTCAGAATTTTTGGAAAAAAACTGTTGAAATTTGTTATCGATTTCAGGAAACGCACTTTCCTCCTAACTAAAAATCGCCCAGTTTAAAAAAATTTAATAAATATTTGTTTAACATTCAGGATATATTCGCAACTTTTTAATTGTGTATGTGATTTATTAATAAATTAATGTATATCTAAGTGCTTTTTTAATTAGTTGACAATAATTCAATGTCAAGAAGTAAATCAAAAATTGCATGTAAATTCTATCTATTTGCTGACATGAAAAAATTTTATTTTCTCAGGAGCTAAACACGTCAGTAGTGATAAATCGATAGGTAAACAAAATATTGCACAATAATTTGCATAATTTTTGAGAAAAAACGAATTTTGACATTTCATCGAACGCATTTTCCTTCTAAACTAAAAATCGCCCTGTATATTGAATGCATGTTCATGATATTCGGACGTACACGATCTTTAAGCTGACTACGAAATATTTTGTTTTGTGCAACATTAAAAAAATACATTTTTCTGCGTGTTGTACACTTCTTAGGAGTCCCTGTATTTAAAACGTATTATTTATTATAATACATCTACTGTAATAATTTTATATGAGGAAGATATTGGTATTTTCGATATTTCCCAATCATTCTTTATATTTATTATCTCTTCTGAAATTTCACAGTTTTTGCTTGATCTATAACCTGTTTTTTCAGTTGTACTTCATTGACACTAACGTAGTTTTCCACAATACATTATACACTACACTCGACGCTCGTTTCGCCAACAAAGTTGACATCACTTGGAGATGGTTAAAACTGTTTTAATCGGCTCTAGATGATGTCAACTTTGTATGGCGAAACGAGCGTCGAGTGTAGTGTATAGTGTGTTGGTGTTTTGTGGAAAACTATGTCAGTGTTATCTTCACACAAAAGGTTCTAACCCAGTCTAATATGTACTTCATTGGGTTAAAATAATATACTTTATTAGAATAAGAATTGATTTTTTTATGAAAGAAAAAGTTTGAACTAAATCTTATAACAATCTTCTTTTTCGTGGTGTAGATAACGTAAGATTTACTAAAAAATAATAGAAAACTACATATTTACAAATAGTGTTAAAAAATTTACAAATTACCCGCTTATTCCCAGAAATTTAGAGGTGCAAGATGGTATAATTAACTCTTTCATTAACTCAAAAAAATAAAATGTAATTTTTGTGCAATTTTACTTCTTCTTTATGAACTTCAAACTTGCTTAAAATCGTGTTATGCGATATATTTTCTACTTCTATTACTTTTAAAGTAAAAAAACTACAGATTTTCATTATTTCATATAAAATATAAGTTAAATATGTTATGAAATGTGCTTCGAATGTGTTGAAGTGTTTTTTCTTAAAACACTTTTAGCTTTCCTTTGCACATAATGTAAAATTCACTAGTTTATGTAAAAAATAGTTTCTACTTTTACAGAGCAATATATCGAAGTGCATAATGGTAATAAATCAAATAATATCGTTATGCATTTCATATAGTATATATGAATTATAGCATAATATCCTATATCATAGTATTATATTTTTTGTAGTTTCCAAAATAAATACTGGGCTGCAATATAAATCAATCATAATTAATTTAATTATTGAATCCTAATTTAAATCTGATTAAGTTTTGACAAACTACTTAATTATAAAATTCCACGATATATTTATGTTTCACGATTATCATATTTATGACGTTTCTTTATTTAATTCATAATCAGAGTCAACCATGGCCTGCTATACAGCTTCCAGCGCCTATTAGGGTATTGCTATACATTTTATTACAAAAAGACACACAAAGCAAAAGTAGTGCAAATATCAATATACTATGCAAACCTAATCACCATTTTATTACCCACTTTTTTTAATTATAGCATTTTACACTTAAGAACATTGCACCGATTTTGTTTTAACATTAACCTTAAAAACAATACTCGATTTTGTACAAACATGCTGGAAAATTAGGTTTCAATACAGGCATACACAATGTATTCAAAGGGATCACTTCTATTGTTCTTTGGTTTCATTAAAAAAAAAGCGTTACACGATAAACGGTTGAAAAAAACACGTGATCTTACATATTTATGTCATTGTAATGCAAACTTTTGGGGTTTTAAAACGCCGTATGCAATTTATGATGGTTTCTGTTTAATACACACATAAAAATATGAAAATCGAACCAACTACAATTGTGTTTGCCCCTTTTTTGGAATAATAAAGTAAAATATCACTTTTTCGCAGTGACCGATCTAATTGCTGCTAAAAATCAAATTAAGAAATATACATTATGGTAAACATAGGCATGACACTCTTGATCGATTGTCATAAAAGTAGGTAATACTATAACAGAAAACGATGTTAACCGTGATTTTGCGTTTTTGTTTTTGAAGACCAAGCGAGAATACACAGATTCTTGTGTGGGTTACTTTACACACACCGTATAAATTTATAGACATGACTTGTTTAACACAAATTCTTATACATCTTGAAAGCACAGACTCTTATTCCATAAACTTATTTAATAGGCATTTTTTTTTAACAAAATTAGAAAAATAAAAAAATGTGTGAGTTAAACTGATGCAGGATTTGTTAATTGATAAGCCATTAAATAAATATTATATTTTATTATTTTAACATTAAATACGACGGAAGTGACTAATTAAATCACCAATCGAATAAAAAGTAGTCTTTGTTGTGTTGTCTTTGTTGAAAACATGTCAGAAGGCGTAAATTTACTTAATATCACCCATACAAACCACGTTTTTTATTTAAAATAGTGACGTAACTGGCACTGACTAACTTCGAAGCTAAACGGGACACCTTGTATATTGTAATTTTGAATATATGCCTCTCTTTATATATAATATTTAAAAAAAAAGTTTGAATATCTACGAAGGGGAAAGTTACACATAGAGACGATGACAAACATATCCATGCTCAGACAGAAGATACATTACCTCGTTAGGGCTCGAATCCAAGTGAATGATAGATACTAAATGAAAGTACGAATGACATTGTTAGTCACCTCTAGGTATAGGAAAATACGATAGATCACCCATCTGTCTGTGACCGCGGAAACTAGCTGCACTTTTGCTGGCTCCGCGACGGGCAACTGACCTGATACCCATCATATCCTCAATCGTATTTTACAATGATATTTTACAATTTTGCATTCTTCTTCTTCCAAATTCAAATCCGCACTTTTATATACGCATCCGTCCACAAAATAAACGCCTGTTTACTATTACAAAAATGTTTACAATTAAGACAACGCACTGCGTCTTATTTTACTTATTTTTATTTGCAGATTGTTCTTTCCGCTGTACTAGCTGTAGCTTTTGCCGCCTACAATGGTGATCCAAAACAAGCCGCCATCTTGCGATTGGACTCTGACATTTTACCTGATGGAAGTTATCAATGAGCGTAAGTAGTTTTATATCAATTATGTCATCAAAATCATCGCCATTTTGGCTCTAATAACTAAAAAAGAAATAAGCAGTTGACAAAGCCTTGAAGCGAGCTAAAAATAATTGTCCATGAATCAAAGGACAAAAACGAAGAGGAAATGCCGCATTCCTGGTTTATAACGCCAGCAGCATTACTTTCCCTTTTATATCTTCTAAAAAAACTGCAGTGTATAAATATAATGAATAATCTCGAAGAGAATCTATCAAAATCTACGCGATATAAATCTTGGTGACCTTTCCAAGTTGTACAACTAGAACTTAATAATTTTATTTACTGATGCTACTAGTCGTAAAAATTAATAGACACTACTTCGAAGATTCACCTAGATAGACACAGGTGAAGGTCATCGTCTTGGTGTGACCTTTAACACTACCTTCACCGCTTGTCATTCGAAAATTGAAATTTAAACATTATTCACATTCATCCACTGTGACACTCCCATTCCTATGAGATATATTAGTGAAGAAACTGATGCTTCATCGATGTAGCATCGATGGAATATATGGTTTCAATTAAAAGAGAAACCCTCTCACCAATACAATGCTGTTCTATCAAAGAAATACTCTCATTTACTAAGAAGTCTGTTGACAAAACCGACATTGATGTAGGATCGATTGGAAACACGGTTTTAATAAAAATAGATGTCCTTTCTCTCCAATAATTTAAGACCCGAGTGAGAATTACCTGCACATCAAGTATCAGTGTTTATGCTTTACCAATACGAAACGTTTTGTCAAAAAAGTCATTATTATTAAAATTAGTATTGAACCAGTGACAATGCTTCTCCTATTTCCCAAGTCAAGATGTAATAACTTTTGCATCTCAATTACTTTATACGGATGAAAATGTATCCATCTTTCTTTATCACTCTATTTAAGGAACCATATGACATTTCTAAGAATATTGTTTAATTCTAAGGTTATGTTAGATAGCTACCTGTATAAACATCAAGGTGATGGAAAAGTTTAGTTCAAATGCTCGTAGCAGTTAAACTTTCACAATCATCTTGCAAAATGTCTTCTGATAACAATGTATTTCTCCCAGATGATTTACCCTTACCAATATTTCGAAATCTTGCCACCAGATGTCATACACATTGTGCTAAAATTTCCAACCGTTCTCATCTGGTTGACCACTTCGAAATTAAGCTTCGGGGATAAATTTTTCGTCGTCTAAAGAGAACACTATTTTGCAAGTTTCTTCATTGAATTACTACACAATTGACAGTCAGGTGATATTTAGCATTGAAGATACTGATATGTTTTTAAAATGGGAGCGATGAGCGGGATGAGAAATAGAACAAAATCGAAAGGCAAACCAGTGCACGATTGAAAACAATTGAACTGACTTGTCTCCTATTAATGTGACAAAGAAATCGCTACGAATAAATAAACTTCCAAACATTCCGCAAAATCTGCATGGAAAATATGATAGACTAACTGTTTCCATAAACGTCTATCCTCACAGGCTTTGAACGTGTCTGCAAAAAAAAATATACAATACAATCTAGAGACAAGTCATCAGATTGGTACTAATAATGCGCCAACTATTCCTCTGCGAGAGTAATTTTGATACAACAGAAATCAGTTTTATCAATATGGATATCTATGTATATTCTAAGAAAGAACTAGTTTTGTCATCATTAACAGGTTACTTCTTCCATGGTATTAGACTTTTCTGTATACTCAGGTTCTTATGATTTATATTTACAGTGTTCTTCAATACAATTGTGGTTTCACAATGAAGTAAAGTTAACACAAACTTGCTACTTACAGTAGATAGAATGAGCACTTCTTCTAATTTACTGTTTTCAAAATTGACGGTAATATTCAATTATTTCTCATAAATCCAGTAACCTCTATATTACCCTTAAAATAAAGGAAACCCACATATAATAATCACAGAAAATATCACAAAAGACAACGCAAGGAAATGTAACATAAAGTACGTAGAGTTTAAGATCCGATATGGTAAAACAAGGACAAGTTGATGTGACAAAAATGGGTAAAATTAAATTCATTTAATTTAGTGTAAAGACCAATAAATTTATTGGTAGAATGTTTCTCGACTATTGGTTAATGAAGTAAATTCTTCGGATTTAAACTGCGGTCGTCATCGAATTAGTCTTGACGGTTCTCTGATCGTCTTCTCAGCTTCTTCCGAAGAAGACTGAATATTTTGGATTGCTTCTAAGTTAATGGGATGATGAGCGAAACGTCAAGACGAATTCGACGACGACACCAGACGAAACCAGAAGAATTGACTTCACGGTTGTTAATTTTAAATATATTTTTCAGATATGACACCGAGAACGGAATTTCCGCGCAAGCGCAAGGCGCCGTGAAGCAAGGGGGTACCGAAACCATCGAAGAAGTACGAGGCGGATTTCAATATCAAGCACCCGAAGGTGATAACATCCAGATCTCGTACGTCGCCGATGAAAACGGCTACCAACCAACCGGTAACGCCCTGCCAACCCCACCCCCAGTGCCGCCACAGATACAAAGAGCTCTAGAGTGGATCGCAGCTCATCCACAGGCTGCCGAAGGCGCGCAATTCCCTGCCAACCAAAGAAGATTTTAGGTTCCAGTCTGTGGTCTATAAATTATCCAAATGTAAATTATGTATATTATTTTTGTTGTCGCTTAGCAATATTTATATAAAAAATATAAAATGAAATATAGTTAAAAAAAAGCAATAAATAACTGAAAACATATTACATTACTTCAATACCGGTGATCGCATTCTAACCAACGCTCTTTGGCATCGTTTTATGTTTCGTGCTTTTGGTTTACATCTTCAGATGGATTTTATACACCAATTACTTACAATTAGACACGGAAGTACACACAAACAAATATTGCAAGGACGGCGTCCCTTATGGCCCTGAAACAAAACAACAGTCCAGACACCTTAATCGCTTATACTACAAAAAGGACGGGTGAAGTCCTGATTTGAACTGAAATCAAATGTGAAATCTATGGCGGTTTTTTTTTTCGGCATCAAAGGAGTCATTCACGTTGAATTTGTTTCTCAGGTCAGCACAGTGCACCAAAATTACAATGTGGAAGATTTAAAGCGATTGCGTGAGACAGAAAGAAAAAAACAACCTGAGTTCGCGATCAGGGGACTGTTTCTTCATCATGACAATGCGCCTGCCCACATAGTGTTGAAAATGAACCAGGTTTTGACAAAAAAACGGCATGATAACGGTTTGGCACCTCCTTACTCGCCCGATCTAGCCTCCTGTAACTTTTCTTTATTCCTCAGAATAAAGAAAAATCTAAAGCGAAATCAGTTTCAGAACGTCGAAGAAATTAAGAAAAAATCGCTGGGGTACTTAATATCATTAGTTCAGAAGAATATAAAAAATGTTTCGAACAGTGGAAAAACCATGAACAACCCGTTAGGACAAGTGTATATCATCTAGTGGACAGTATTTTTAGCCCTTTGCGGTCCAAAAAAAAAAGTATACTATGTCCATTAGGTCTATTGCCGACTTGGGACCGGCATAAACAAATACCGCCATGTGTTCACCATGTTATTGTTCACATTTGACCCCGTGGTCCACCTTCATATTATGGAAACTGCCCCAAAACTTGAGCGACAAAACTTGACCTTGAGCGATAAAAAGGTTTCCGGTCCCAGCTGGGTAGAGGACCTAGTGAACAAGCATCAGACATGCAAGCAGGACCTGTAAGAATTATTGTTTTTTCCGGTGCTAGGTCGGCAATGGACCGCAAAGGATTAAAAAGATTTATGTTTTCAAGGTGTTATCTTAAATTAAAAAAAAATAAATAAACAATTCTCCTTTTTATTTTGGATACTCCCTATATAAACTAATAACAGTATGAGGTGTATGAGACCAAATTCATATATTACTGATATTAATTTGTAACATGTGTTCCATTGATTTTTGATAATTGTACTTATACTTCTTAGTAAAACTCTGCATACATGTTCACTACCTTTTTTTTATTTTTTTTTTTTTGACTTATCTATCACATGACGCGCGACGTCTAGGTTTGTTACAAGTGATCACACTGCCTAGTTTTGATTTATTCAAAACAGACAATGTGTAGAGTACGAAAACGTTACTCAGTTTAACGAATTTGAATGAGGTGGCATGATGGAGTTACGTGAATCTGGTATGGCATTCAAGAAATGCTTACCGTGTAAGCAGAAGTAAATTTACTGGATTGAGAAGCGTAGTGTGAGGAGAACATGTGCGCTAAAGACGCACTAGAAAGCGTCAAGATCGCAATCTCAGAGTATTGGTTGTAAGCGACCGATTTACGCCTACTCGAGCTATTGCAAAAAAAACAGTATCTAAACCGGCAAAACACAGTTTGGCATTCAGCCTTACATTGTTTCCTTCTAATCAAAATATTAGTCGCTTTAACAATACATCAGAAAAACAATTAGTAATAACAGACATATGGCGTTTACCAATTACTGTAATATGTAACTCTTTCGCAATTTATTGGACATATACCTCAGTGTCGAAATAATATGGAGTGACTCATCGATGACATATGGATGGCTCAGGGGCAAGAAGTGTGCGGGTAATGAGATTCCATAGGCGTATCAATTTGGAAGGGGCAATATATATAAAAAAATAACAAAATAATACCAAGACAGTTGAAAAGGGTTTTAAGTGGATTTGTAATAGTTTTTTAGTTAGCAAACAATGTAAGTATCGTAAGTTATGTAATGTATTTATTTCATGCTTACCCAGTCAGAACATCTCCTGCTAGCATATCCTGATAAAACAGACATTTTGGCAACATGTGCCATATAAAGGGACGTAGGAGTAGCAAGCTACACACAAGTGGCCCCTCTGAATCCATATACTGACCTACCCCTTTCACTATTTAAAACTATCATTATATTTATGCCAGACCACTAACACAATCTTTATTTTATTGTATCAAAAACACCGTCACAGTCACTATATCTATCACTATACACATATGCCACACTTATCACACAGATTTTATTTTATATTACCAATCACTGTCACTATCCCACTATCACTATGTTGCATCGCACTGAAAATATTTTCTTAATGTCATTATTATAAGAATCACTAGCTTCAGACAACACGACTTCCACTTGCAATATTACTATTCCACAGTTAGTCACTGTCACTATCAAAATCACAATCACTGGAACTGCTATCACTTAGATTGATTATAACTGGATCTATCAACGCTTCCGCTCTTGTGTCAAGATCCCACATGCGTTGTTCCTCTTTCTTTACGTTCACAATGCACTTGGACCATGTTTCCGCGGTGACGCGGCTGATAGCATCGTTCAACAGCAATTTGACGTCTCCCAGTTTAAAAATTCTATTATTTTGTGCTACGTCCGTTTTTATTTGCGCCCAAATCAGCTCTATGGGGTTCAGTTCGCAATGATATGGTGGTAGACGAAGTATTGTCACATCACGAGCTTTTGCCATTTCATCTACTACATATTTAATGTACCGGCTTTTTTCTCGCTGCGCAATTTTTAATAGCTGCACTTTTAACATGGTATCGCCACAATCCAGATTTTTAGATTTTAACCACTCTAGGATCTGTCCTTTTCTCCATGCTGATGTTGATAACTTTTCAATTCGCCGACTATGATATGGTGCATTGTCCATCACGACAACTGTGCCGGGTTCTATGGAAGACAATACAGATGAAAACCATTTTTCAAAAACTTCACTAGTCATATCTTCATGATAATTCCCTGTTCATCGCGATTCAAATACATTTAAACCATTTTCCAAAAAACCTGAGTCCTTTCCGATATGCGTGATTATTAATCTTCGTCCTTTTCCAGATGGTGCCTTCAATCCCGAAGATGATCCTTCTACAAGTGCCTGTCGGTTATTCAGAATATTGCAGTCTTGCCACACTTTCGTCACGGTATGACCTTCGTTTACCCAAGTTTCATCCAAATAATAAATCTTCCTACCAGAATTCCGAAAATCTCTTAGCTTTTCCAAATAACTTCTTCGCCATAACACAATTTCGTTTTTTTTTCAATAAGAAGACTCTTTCGGTTTCGTTTTAAATGATGAAAATTCATTTCATGCATAATTCTCAAAAGAACTTTACGAGAGAACTTCGGTAAATTTTTATCTTGAGCGACGGCAGCATAAATTTTATTCAGCGTCGGAAGTTCATTAAAAAAAATCCATAAATAATCCTATGAATTATGTATTTAACATCTTCGTCAACTTCAATCTTCTTCCTACCGCGGGTTTCTGTTTTCTTCTTTTTTGCACTTGTTTCTTTTTCATTATACTTCATTGCACGGTACACACTACTTCAACAGACTTTTGTTAACGAAGAGCATATATCAACTGCCTCGGTTGTACTAATATCTGGGTTTTGCGCCCGAATTCCTTCGTAGACGTTTTTAATCATTTGAAGTTCTTCATTTATTAAAAGTCGCTGTTTTCGATTGGAATTCTTCGTTTTAGAACCACTACAACTTGCATCCGCTGCTTACCACTAAAAACACTAAACACTCACTTTTATCACAGAATATAATAAATAAACAATTTCCCGAATCAATCCCACATAACCACAATGTAACGCCACTGCCGCGCCAAAATCTGGGCTAAACAACGCATGCGTCATTCTATCGATCGACATTGATCCGTGCCGCCAATTGCTGACCAATCGAATTCAAATGTATTTAAAACCGCCTAAAATGATTGGCCAGCTTTGCTACAACAGCGCACCAGGTGGTACAACCGATTATTATGCGATTCAGAATTCAATAGGAGAGGGAGTAGTTCGCATTGAACTACTGTTTCTATAGAATAGGTGATTACAAAAGAAAAAGACAAACCGTTGAATAGTTATGATGGTCTGATATTATATATTGAATCACTCCACATTATTTCGACACTAGGGTTATAGTTGTTTCAACAGCAAAAATATGAAACCGTTACGAAACCAGTGTTCCGTTATACATATTTTTAAAGGCTAAAAATAGCTGCTCAGTCTCAGAACCTCTCATTTTCCAGATATTATAATTTATAACTTTTACATAAATAACACAAACAAATGCTATATTAATAATATATGCCGAAATAAGATTTACTCATTATAGAATCTGAACACTAATATTATTTGGTGTTTTGTACGTAAACATATGATGTAATATTTTTTGCTAGACATTGTTCCTAGACAGACTAGACTTAGACTGTCTAGGAACTAAACTAAAAACTATCAAATTTGTAATATTTTCGGTAAAGATTTTCGGTAATCATCGTGATAAACAGAATTTAGTAATAATAGTAAATACAAAGTTATTACCGTGGATAGTTATTTTGAATCTGGTAATTATTTACTTTAACGTAAAATTCTCAAATCCTCACCAAATAGGGCTACCCCCTATTTTCGAGGACGCTCAGCCAGACTCAAACATGAGTCTGACTTAAATTTTGGCGGTGGGATACTATGCTATATTTTGAAATACTTTAGTAATATGTACAGTGGAGTACCTTTGCAGGCGCAAAGGGGCGCATTTTTTTTAATGGCAAGCCATATTTTTTTATCGGTACCGTGAAAGAGTACATTATTTGAGTATTGTTGTAGCAATTTTACTAAGATGCAGAAAGTTTCAAGAAAATACGAACAGAATTTTAATTGTAAAAATTTGAAATGAAAGGAGGTCAAAATCACATGTTTTGGGTCAAAAAATGGGTTGTTTGGGTTTCATGAAAATCTGATGATTAGAAGTGGTCAAAATATGTTTTTTTAATTGCGGGAAAAGTGGTTAAAGTGTTTATATTGTGTAAAAAAATTTTATTTATTATTGTGAAAGTAGAGACCTCTCTGCATCTTTCAGCGTTGATTTCATGAAAAGTTGAAGTTTTTTTTAATTGCGAAAAGCACTCATTTGCAATGGAGTAGAATCGCTTAGGAGAGCGATTAGCGGTAAAAAGATATTTTTTCTGAATAATCGCATCTCCTAAAAAGTCACGTTTTTCACGTTAACGTTCCTTTTTCTCAGTCTATTTTTATTTATTAAAGTATCGTGCTGATTTTTTTTAAATTTAAAATGAAATAAAGAACAAACTGAATGAAGTCAATAAACTGAACTTTTTCATATAAAAAAATATTGTGAAATATCAAAAAACGTAACAGAAAAAGTGGCGATTTTGGCAAACGATTAAAACATTTATCTTTGGGTAACAGATAAAATCCTTCAATTAAAACGATAATACCATTTTATTCGATTAGGTGTGTACAAAATTTGAGTAACATTAGTAAAGGGGTTTCGAAGAAAAAGGAACTTATGTGATGACTGTTTTCCCATATGGATAAAGACATGTAGCGACCCCCTTAGAACAAATTTTATTTAATGTCAGTTACGTCAAATTAACTTTCGGCAAAATTGAGGCTTGTAATTTTCTGTTATCTGAAGTCAAAGAATTTTAGTAACAATCTCTCTTTCGGAAAAAGATCATATTGAAATTCTTATGATGTATAGTTATGGAGATAGGAGAAGTACAATGAAAGTCTGTTATTTCTTTAATGAGGTTCATCAAGATCGTCTGCCTATAGTACGACCTGCTGTTAGTAAAATTGTAAGTAAATACAGATAACATGGACATATACGCGATTTACCCAGAGCTGGTCGCCTAGAAATCAATGTAGATACCCAACTTGCAGGGGCGGCTGGTGTATAGGTGCTGCAGAGCTGCAGAACTGCCAAAAAAATTAGATATTTGTATATTTTCGCGACAAAATAATTACTAAAATTTATTAATAAAATGGTTAGTTGGTGCAGCTAACCAAATTATTGCGTTAAAGTCGCATTCTGCCCGCCGTCCTCTATTGAGTAGTAGACCAGATGAATTATCTGGGTCTCTACGCGAGCGCGTCGCGGTACATTGAACTGAGCCACACGAGGTAATTCTCAGCACGGCTCGGCACACCCGTCCTCCCCCTCAACTCCCGCGACAATCCACACTTGGCGCTCGTGAATGCGCGAACTTACACGGTCAGTGAGCTGTATTTTTTCCAGCTAAGGCAACATCAGTGAATGTTTACTCCTTCCTACTCCTCGGGCGAGCGTAAATCGTACCTATTTCGTATTTCGTGTTAATTTGAGATTTTAAATACTGTTTTGTGAATTTGTGTAGTGATTTATTGAACTAATTATTAATATTTATATACTGTGATAGTGACAATGGATTTAGTTTATAATTTAGTTCATGTGAAGCGATTTTTTAAATACTCTTATGAAGAAAAAATTAATTTAAAAAACAATGGTAGGCCATTGCCCGATATTGTTATTGAGACTACAGGTGTTAGCCGCGGAAAAGCATATAAACGTCAATTTAATAGAGACATTTATTCGAAGAACAGTTGGATTTGTGGGTGCAACAAAAAAAATGCGTTATTTTGTTTTCCTTGTTTACTTTTTGGCGGTGATAAAGCATGGACGGAGGTAGGGGTGACAGATTTGGTGCACTTAACTGATAAAATAAAAAAGCACGACAACTCCTAAACCATCTACATAATACAATGGAATTAGCTTTATTAGGAACAACTAATATTAAAGCGCCGCTAGATTCAGCTTATTGGATAAATGTGCAAAAGCATAATGATAATGTGACAAAAAAGAGATACGTTTTGTCAAAAATTATAAACTGCATAAAGTTTTGTGGAGCCTTTGAACTGACGCTGCGAGGACATGACGAAGCTGAAACCTCTCAAAACCCGGGGATATTTCGTGGCTTGTTAAATTTTTCTGCTGAGCTTGATGTAACTTTACGCGAGCATCTATAAAATGCTTTAAAGGAACCTCTAAAGAAATACAAAATGATCTTTTAGACTGTATATTAAAAGTATGTCATGAAGAAATAATTAAAGAAATTAACAAACCTTTATTTTTGGCAGTTATGAAATAACTGATGTATCTGCAAAAAACTCAGTTAGTGGTAGTTTTAAGATATATTCTCGATGGTGAACCGATTGAACGTTTTTGGACATACCTGAAACTGAAACCTACAGAATGTGACGCTGAAACTCTTTCGGAAAATATTTTAAGTGTTATAGACCCTCTAGTAGAAAATTCACCTTACAAGTCTTTTCTCTTAACCAAAGAATATGACGGCAAACATGAATGTTCTTCAAAAAGGTATTAAAGTCCAAAAATGTTTCTTGTGAAAGTCTATATTTTTGTATAAACGGATTTTACATAAAAGTATCAGGACAACGCATGACCTTGAAAATTTTCAAAATTTACAAGGTCACGCGTTACAATAAATTCGCCTGCGGCGCAATTTTTTTGCAATCCCTACGGCGCCAGTAGTTTGAATACGTTTGAAATTTGCACGCGGGCGGACAATACCCTAGGATCGGCCCTGTGCAGAACACCCGTTTCATTTCATCATGAGCCGCCATGGCCAACTTGACGTTTCAGTAAGAGTTGGTTCACAATTAAAATTTGGCACAAAGGTGACGCCCGCGCTTTCGGAATTTGACTTTGTGAGCTAAAACAAATCGATCGACAAATCGAAAAAAATCCCCAAAAAAAAAATCTAAGGAATTCAATCTCGATCGAGTGAAGTCGCTATAGCATTGGTTGAGATTCACATCGATTCATTTTTTTTAAAGGCTCGAATTCAAACTGCTGCGGAATTAATATGACACAATCACATCGGCTGGGCTCTGATTAGTTTCTTATGCGTCTTATTAGTTTTTCCTTCATAACTCGCTAACGAAGGCCAAACGGAAATTTCATCACTCTCAACTTTCGATTTGTTTTATCTCACAAAGTGAAATTCCGAAAGCACGGGCGCCACTTTTGGAACACCCTGTATAACAAAAAATAGAGATTGCCATTTAAAAAATGCGCCCTCTTTCGTCCTGCAAGTGTACGCCACTGTACACAGATCTAAGGTTATTTCAACAGACGACTAATTTAATACACCCTTCAAACTTTTTTCCAAGAAAAAAATATTTTGCAACGTTACTCGGGTGTCTTATTTTCAGGAATATACTGCAGATTTATTTCGTCGTACTATGGTGTGAATTGAACTTTACCAAGCCGAACAAAAAATAATTCCGCAGGCGAGAAGTTGTACAAAAACGCATTCGGATTTAAGACACACCAAACCGGTAACGTGAATATTTGCAACGACTAAAAAATGCTATTTTACCTCATCAGCAAATTTGAAACCTGATTAGAGTCAGGTGGGGAGGATAACCTTTTCATGAAGATTCGCCAGCTTATTAACATTTTATGAAAGAGTATAAATGGGAAGATGTTTTCAAAAATTATCATAATTGTTCTGTTATCGCAACTAATCGCTCAAAATGATGAGATTGGTGAGTAGATGATCATTAGATTTATTATTGTAATAATTGTGAGTGTGCAAAGATATATAAAACGAAAAAACCAAGTCGACTGCTGTGTTAAGTGCAAGTGTCACGTGGCCTAGTCAGGAATTACTAAAAGTACTTATATATTGTGTAACATTTTCAAATTTCAAGATTGTATAGCTATCACAAAACGCAAAATTCTCGAAAATGTTAACAATCCTATCCACGTAATTCACTGACTGTCATTACTTGTTCCCGAGATATTTAAAACAAAAAAAATCGATTTTAGTTGTTATTATTGTTTAAGAGTTGTAGAAAAACGAATAGCACTCCATTGGAGCAAAATTTTAATCTCTACTTGAGTAGTAATGATATCGAATCGGATCGCCACTGTGACGGGGCAAAAAATAGCTAATTTTTACAATTTTTTTTTTTGTCATTAAACAATTAGTTTAGGATTAAAGAAGAGGTATGTTATTAAGGATACTTTGAACTATGTGTACACAATTTTTTATTAGAGAATGTTAAAAAATGGCAATGTGTGTCCGCATGGTACAATCAGTATCATGGTAATGGTTCGTCAGAAAAAAAAACAAAAATATTTTTTAATCTGTATTGAAGTAATTATCGTTAGGCGAGGGTTATTTTTTTAATGGAAACACTTTCATAAAATTGCCATTTACATCAAATTTTTTGCTCATTTGAAGGTGAAAGAAAAAATAGTAATTTTAAAAATTTTTAAAAAAGCCCACGCTTGTGCTTATTATCGGCTTAATTACTTATTATAAGCTTATAAATTATTACAATTTTTAAAAAAATGAATGGGACTATTAGCGTTCGAGTTATAGTTTGTATAGTTTGAAAAAAGTAATTTAGAGAAAAACGCATTTGAAAGTTGAAGTACTGCTCATCGAGAATAGGAAAAGTGTGAGACTCTCCAGGTATGCGTAGAAGAAAGAGTGGGCAGCAGTCGGTTTAGCCAAAAAAAAAATAATTTAGTTGAGGCTTGGGCATAGCCTAGAAATTTGAACTATTATGAGTAACCAAAATCGAAAAACCGATACAGCCAAATATTTCGAACGCCATCGATGCTTTCATAGGAATATCAACATAAGATAGCCTTTAGTTTTCATTTGTAAACAGAAAACATTGTGAAAAATAGACGTTGCGATTTAAAAGAAACGAAAGTTGGTGCCCGCCCAAAAAAAAAAAATAATAATAAACATCTTGTTTAAGTGGCATTATTTTATATTGTAGGACTTCAAAAATTATACCATATCGTAAAAAAGATACACTTATCTCTTTTTTTTAACGGAGATATTGGACTTAGCGTCTACCTATACGTTTTATACGTTCTAAAAACACTAATCAATATATTTGTACGATTCTTCGTTAATTACAGGTGATCTTTTCCGGTCTAGTAGCCGTAGCTCTTGGTCTCTACACTGGGGATCCAAAACTAGCCAAGATCTTGTCGGAAACTTCAGACGTTCAACCTGATGGCTCCTTCCAATATGCGTGAGTTTTACCATCATCGTCAATATAATAACAAGCAAAACGTATTAGCTGGAAAACTCCAGGCAGTAACTAGTATTTGAAAACCAAAAAAAAAAAAACCTTATTATTATTATTATACCACCATTACATCAATAGAATTAGAAATACGTATAGTTCAGAAATACTATACATATGTATAGGTATATTCGTCAAAATTAGTTAGGTGTTGATAATTCAACTTTCTGTAAGAAATGGTGATATTTTACAGGACCTTGAGTGTTATTAGTTGACGAAATTCAAAACAGTATTAATAATAATTTGCAACTCATTTATAACCGCTATAACTAAAGTGTTTAAAGTTCTTGCCAAAGATTTAGAAATATATATCTGATATAATGACAGTAAAACAGTACATAATAAATAAGACATAATAGACTAGCATTATTGTGAATGGAATTCCACAGGGATCGGTGTTAGGGCCATTACCATTTTTATTTTATGTATATGATCGACCGAATGATACAAAAATGTACTGACGACTGCACCTTGACCTGCACCAATAATGTCAGAAGCAATTTATTACTAAACGTAGGCAATGTACGATCACTTGATGAAAATATTTAGTAATATCATAATTAATATGATTATTATGTTTGTTATTTTTTATATAAATATTACTTACGTAAATATTATATATAGTATATCAGTGGGTGAGACCAGACGCATGAAAAGGTGACAAAAGTAAAAATTAGGATGAGAAAAAAATGATAAATCATAATAATCGAAAAATATCACGCCAATAGGTGGTAAAAACAAAATGACATATATATTGGAGATTTTGTCATAGCGAAAACAATGCCGTTCCTATTCTACGGGGTGTTATCTATAAAAAATTAAATTTAGTTATTTTCCTTACAAATGCGGAAAGAGGTAATTTCTGAACGCAATTGCCATTGTACGGAAAAGGCACTTTCCGCATGTGTTTTTCATTTTCATTTTTCCTACGAGCATGAGGTATTTATTTAATTCCAAAGGAAGAAGCATTTATTCCAATTAAAAATTTTTGTGCAAGTCAGTAGCGGATACTCAGTGATCTCATCGGGGGCTTGAGGAGGAGGGTGCAGTTAAGCTGAATTGATTATAAGAAAGGGCATTTCCAACCTCCAAGAGATTTTATGATAGTTGCTTCTTCGCAAGATCAGTCAATATTAATGGCGAAGATCCGCGAAAACTGTGACCTGTATGCAAATGTCGATCAGAAAGTTTTAAATCCGCAGCAATTTCAGATGGCCTTTTCCCAAATGTGTCGACTGTACGCATTAAACAGTCCAGTACACTTTCTTGTAATAGACACAAAATCGACAATATAATTGGGCATAAGCTTTATATAAGTTTACATAGTTACTAGACATGGACTTAATGTTTACATTGTCGACTTTATTAGATAAAACAAAGGTTCTAGAAGTGTGATTACAATAAATAGATATTCTTTTTCTTTTACATCATCTAGACACATTTTGTAAGGTCACCTTCAGGAATCTTGGTGTCTCATGTAGGATTTTGAACTGCAACCACCAAGATGTCATTTTAGGCAAGTCATATTTTTCTATAGCTCCCATATTCACTGCCTCATCAAAATCTGACATGGATTTTGTAATTAACAGTCTGTAGCATTTGTCTTTGAACCATTTTTTTTTAGTCGACTTCTTTATATCAGAATTTAAACTAATCTCTGATGAAAAAAAGTGTGAGAAGTCGTCAGTGTCAAATTAGAATTCTGTTATTGATATTGAACGTAAGGGCCGTTTTGAGAAAACGGTAAGACGATCTCATAGCTGGTTTATACTTATTGGTTAATGGTTTAATTTTAAGGTTGTAGCTTGTCAATAATAGGAAAAAATGTGAGATTCTCTGTGTTGCGTAGAAGAGTGAGGCAGCATTCGAAGGCAAAAGAATTCACTTTACGGGCGGCCAGATCGAACTCTGTATACATTCATACATACTCGATATTTACTCTGCAAAGGGCTCAATGCGACTGAGTAAAGACCAGGCTATTTACTGCGCAACTCGTGGGCGGCCCGACATCGTAGATTTGAGACTTGTTCCTATTCTTATGAAAATTCTCTATAAAACTCTGTCTGCAAATTTCATTTTTGTCTGTTCCTCGAAGAGTTACAGAACCTTCGAAAAAAGACGACAATACAACAACCCCATCTATTGGCCTTCTGTGTAGTGTATATAAAAGTAGATACAACTGGCGTTGCCAAGAAATGATTAAACTCGCAGTTTTATTATCTCTACTACATGAAATATATAAAAAATACTATGGGATAACTTCATTAGTTATTTGTTTGATTTTGTACGTCTATGAAAAATCATACAAGCTATACTACTTAATACTACGAGGGTGAATCAAATATAAACGAGTCTTTTGGTCCTGGTCATGCAATAGTAACGCGTGAGGGTTGCCCCTTCGTGGGGTGTTGGGTAGAGATGTCAGGAGGGGGGAGAGTAGGTGGGCGGCCTCGCTCATTCCTTTCAGTACCCGCCGTGACAATGTCTGAGCAGGAGGTGCCTTCATCAGTCGCGCAACGTGTTATCATCACGTTTCTCGCCACGGAAGTTGTAAAACCATCTGAAATCCTGACGAGATTGACTGCGCAGTTCAAGGAAGACACACTGTCCCGAGCTAGAGTATTTGCATGGCATAAACAGTTTGTGGAGGGTCGTGAGAATGTTGAAAATGAGAGCCATGACCGCCGACCTCGCACCAGCATCACCAGCGACAACATCGTCCGCGTTCAACAACTTCTTGAGGGTG
The DNA here is from genome assembly GCA_037954035.1 of Rosalia funebris. Classification (NCBI taxonomy): domain Eukaryota; kingdom Metazoa; phylum Arthropoda; class Insecta; order Coleoptera; family Cerambycidae; genus Rosalia; species Rosalia funebris. The sequence continues at coordinate 44,284,269 of JAZFAV010000015.1, forward strand.
ACAGGCGTCTGACCACCAATGAGATTGCATCTAAGGTTGGAATAAATTATGGAAGCACCTTTTCGATCATCACAGTGTGTGAGCGTCTTCTAGCGAAATTTCGGGAAGAGGGAGACTCGTTTCTCACTCACGTTATCACCTGCGATGAAACATGGGTGCACCACTACATTCCTGAGTTGAAACAAGCGAGCAAGGAGTGGAGACGTCAAGGCGAGGCTGGGCCAGTGAAGGCCAAGTCAAGGCTGTCAGTAGGCAAGGTTTTGGCTACAGTTTCTTTTAACCAGCGCTAGCGTGGCTTGTTGCACCTCGATTTTTTGCATGATCACAGGACCATTAATGCGGCATACAACTGTGATATTTTAAGCGAGGTTATTCTTGCATATCGCCGCAAACGACGTGACCTGCCGATGAGAGAAGTGAAACTTCTCCATGACAATGCTCGTCCTAGTCCAGTAGCCCTGACCAGAGAAAAATTGGAGGAATTGAGCTGGGAGACACTTGAACACCCTCCCTATAGCCCCGATCGATCGCCCTGCGACTTTCGCCTCTTTGGTCCTCTCAAGGAAGCCATGGGAGGGCAAAGATTCAACAACGATGAAGAGGTTGAGGCTTACGTGCGCAATTGGCTGGAGACACAAAAAACTTCATTCTACGAGCAGGGCATTACAAAATTACCTACACGTTGGGAAAATTTGTTTCCAGATCAGGAGATTATGTAGAAAAATGAGCTGTTATTCTTTTTTTTTTCAAGATCAAATAAAAAAAAAGACTCGTTTATATTTGATTCACCCTCGTATATTGATTATCCACCTTCACAAGTTTGTGAAGGTCGAAGAACAGAAGACAACAAGAACGATTTTTCTTGTCCCCATCCCTAATTATTATTATACATACCACCGCCAATTTTTCTGGAATTACTCATAAACAATATTTACTTTCGTGAATTGCTTTGCCTTTGTATTTACCTCACAAATATGATAAATCATCGAGACCTCGCGTCATTCAATTTAGAGCTGCGAAGACGAATTGCCGTGACCTTTTCAACGCGGTGGAATCATCTTATGCAAACCAGGGGTCAAGGCTAGAGACTGGCAAAGAAACAACAAAAACATTTTAAGAAGATTCACTTACATAACTGCGTAAAGGTTATCTAAATTGGTATGTGAGTGACCTTTGTGAGGCTATTATTTGTCAACTGAGATAAACCGTTTCTGTGAAGATAAACATGATGCAACATAGTGGAGGGACATTAATAATTTTTTCAGGGAACGAAGTAAATGAACGGAATTAAATGGGCAACCACAGCTGAATTTAACTGAAATCGGGAAACCTCCTTTGGTTCTTAAAATCCTAATCACTTATTTATAACACATTTATAATTAGTTATGATCATAATTATGATTATGACCACATGACCTTCGTATAAGATCAGACTATCCCATCATCGAGATTCCAGTCTATGAAGGTTACTTTTATTCTTCATAGTACTACCAAAAATGATGCAAAATATATTGGATGGGTAAAAAACCTCTACCACAATTTTATTCAAAACATATTACTATTTGTTTAAGGGGTATAGGCTTTACTAATTGCGAAAATCATCTGGATTTTTCTCGGCCCTAACACTCGAGGGTATAAACAGCTGCTACGGGGCTAAATTTATCAGAAATAGCTTCGATCTTTCACTACCAAATGCGCACTATATTCTTTTTGGAATGGCGCCATGCCATGGGTCCGTGGTTGATGGATCAACAATACATTCAAATGTTGTCTTCTACTAGACAGTCAACCACTGGTTCAATCGCTTTTAATCCGAAAGACTAGTCTCTGTTGTAAGATAAATAGCGTCCTAGATGCCCTTTGATTATTAACGAAAATAAATGACACTGATTCATAAATGTCAGTTTTGACTTTTTTTTTAAATGTTTTTCATTTTCTTTCTTACAATAATTAATATTTTGCGATGACAAAAAAAATGGAATATTAGAAAAAAACTCAAAAAATGAATAAAAAATTAAAAATCCATCCTGAAATTGATTTTTAGCAAAAACGACAAATCCAATGATTCGAACACAATGAAAAAAATCGCAGCACTTTGAAATTTTGACGGTTTCTTTGGAATAATTCGAGGTTGAAAAGAAATAGTCAACATGCTTAGTCTACCCATTATTTACAAAGTTATGCCAAGTTAAATATCCCTAAATACGCAATATTTTACCTCTTTTTCAATCAACGTTCTCGCGCCGAAAAATTTTTTTTATCGAAAATCAATAACTACGACATGTAAAGAATCTAATAAAGCTTTATGATGAAATCACTGAAAAAAAAATTATTGAGGTCCGTAGACCTCTTAAAAGGCAAGCAAATATTTGGATTTTTTTTACGATGGTTTTCTCATGATTTATCAAAAACTGCTGATGGTAAAAAATTTTAAACTCAGGAAACTATGAATCTGAAAACTAGAAACTTGGAACTTCAATTTGCTTTTGTAAAATTGCTCTACCACTATTCTTCTCCAAGATAGAGGCAGCCCTTTGAAAATCACCTAAAAATTTAGAATATTTTTACATCGCTTAATTCTTGTTCCTAGTGTATTTACTTAGAGAAATAATTTAAATGTAAAAGGAATAGCACTATCGTAGAGTAGATATCATTAACATATGGACCAACATAATGAAATGAAAACCCTCTTGAATAACATCTAACATCCTCTTGAATCTTGAATAACATTACTTTGCATCACAAGTTATTTTCACTCCAGCTTATTTGCTAACTCTCTTGTAGAACTAAAGTCACTTGATAGGTTGTATCGAAAACAAATTCAAATGAGGTGTATATTATGACACCAACGTATCCAGGTTCAAAAGTCTTTAGATACGCTGCAAGACTAAACAAAGGAACAAGATTTGAATTGATTGACTGTCTCTATATTCACCAGATTTGGTGAATATTTGGTAAATACTTCAAATATTTTGTAAATATTTGAAAGGAAAGAGATTCCACCAAATGAAGTAGTAGATAATAAGTACAGTAGAAAGGCGATTTATACATAAGCAGAAAGATTATTATTCCTTATGAAGAATATTGAATGGAATTGTGCGCACACGTGGTTCTACATACACCTATTGACAGCCGTGATGGTATTTGTACATATATATTAGTTTTAAGTTGTGTAAATACTAGAAAGTAGAAACCCTTGTTTAACTAGTCTCAGAACCAGGACACGTCTCTTTCTTAGGGGTAAAAATGCGATTATATCAGGCAATAAATTTCCCTTTTTGTTGCTGCAGCCATGCACTTGTTAAAACCTTTGCAGATTAGGTCAATGATTTATGACACATGTGGCGTCTGGTAAATAACCGCACGAGGCCATCGGCTTTTGCGATAAGTTTAAATCAGTGAATTCCCGCATCTCGTCCCGAAACATCGTCTCCAATTTGGATGCTAGCTTGCTAGCTATTTATTTATCTTCTGAATGAACGTAGCTATAGCAACAGTATAACTACTAGCATTATTTCACCATACACAGCACCCCGAATACCGCTATATTTGCGTAAAACAGTCGTCGCTAGTTTCGTCACTTACAATTTATCAATAACCCCTCAAATTAATGTATGTTGTCTCTTATCTCGTATATTTTTGCTTTGTAATGGTTTAAAAACTTGATAAGAGCAAATTTAGGCGACTAGAAGAAATTAGAACATTTGTATGGGTTGATTACTAATATTCGTAATAATGATATTATAAATATAAATATATACTATTATAACGTTAATAATATAGTTTCGACAGCCACGTGGGCATCATCAGGAAATGCTTGTTTAATTGACCCGAACTTGGAGATATTTTATCATGCCTAAATGTTACATTATTTTCCAGCTACGATACGGAAAACGACATCTCGGCCCAAGAACAAGGCACCCTCAAGCAAGTGGGTACCGAGAGCGCGTTGGTGGCTCAAGGAGGCTTCCAATGGATCTCGCCCGAAGGCTTGCCGGTTTCGATCACGTACGTCGCAGACGAGAACGGCTACCAACCTTCAGGAGACGCACTGCCAACCGCGCCCCCAGTACCGGTTCAGATCGCCAGGGCTCTAGAATTCATTCGTACCCACGCACCACAACCCCAATAGCGGGCCAGCGTATAAGAGCTGATTTAGCTACGATAACTGTAAATTGTACAATCTAAGTTATATACATACAATTGTTTTTGTTTTCGCTTATCAATTATATACAAAAAAAAATGTAAATAAAGTATTACTATAAAACGTTTATTCTATTCAAGACAGTCTTTTATTGAATGAGGTTTTAAAGCAGGCTGTGCCCGAGCCGAGCCACAACCTACTTTAATATTAAGAATGAAACCCGTAAATGTGGCAACGTCGAACGGGTAACACACAGAGTCTACAGTGAATTTTGTTTACATCAGAGTTGGTATACTAAAAATAACCTTCTTGTTTATCGTTGCAGTTGTTCTATAAAAGGTTCTAGAATATTTGTTCGATACCGTTCGGCATTTATACAATCGCCAAAAAAAAATTACCCCAAATATTCTGCAGCGAAATACAGCCCCACAAATTTCAACCTTAATAGGATCTAAACTTGATTCTCTTAAATGATTATCTGCAGATCAGGTACAATAGTTTTGTTAATTTACATAAACGCTAAGATGAAACATGCTTTGTGTATTCTTCATGCTTCATGATCATGATTTATCACATCAATAAAAAATATTTCGTTCAAAAAGTCGCCATTCTTTAAATTATTATTAAACCGATGATGTTGTATTCCTAAAAATACGTTAGATAAGTACTACGGTGATGGTAAGTTAGATTTTATTAAACCGTTAAACATCTCCCAGAGTTTCTTCCGACGAATGTCTTTCTTCCAAGTGATTTATCCTTCCAAACACGACCAGTGGCAATATTTCGAAATATCACCATGAAACATCTATGTTGCGGAAAAATTTCATAGTCGATTTGTTCAGTTGTTTCATATATAGTCGATTTGTTCATTTGGAAACTTTCTTGAAATTGTAAGACGCACGAAGGGATAGATATTTCCATCCAAGTGTGTTTCTAAAATCATAATTTTTGACTGTAATTGTTATCTGTCAAGCTGTAATTTCATGTTGTCGTTAAAAATTGTCCTGTGATCGCATCTTGGTATTTTACACCTCATGTCTTCGCAAACTGTTTAAAAAGATGTTTCCAAACTGTCAGTTGTTGTTACAACCAAGGAGATTACAGAGCTCCTACTTTCAGCTGAGATGAAATACCACGGTAAAACATGCGCCACTGCGAGCGTACTCGAACGTGCGCGGAAAACCAATCGAGTGTTTTGCGCATGAAGTGGATTCAAGCGGTGAAAATGGGAGAATTTGAAATTCTAACCACACGCTCACGACATGCGCAGAATAGCCCGAATGGTATTCCACGCACGTTCGAGCACAGTCGCAGCGCCGCCTGGTATACCGCCGCATTTCCTATGAAGCGAACAATGGTACATGCATGGAAGTTTATTCTCCTTCTCTCTAATCTCCTTAGTTACAACTAACTCAAACTGTCCAAACTTCGCAAGCTAGAGTCCTATTTACGAAGTTCCCTAAACACTTCACTGCTGAGTAAGGCAACGATGGTGTTTTAATCTATAATGTTACTCAACAAATAAGCTAGAACAGTAATCACCTTTATAGTTGTTCGCTAGAAACAGATCATATATACGTCTACTCAATGTTCGTGAGAACAAGTAGATACAAACAAGTGCCATAAAATCCTCAAGGAACTGTGTTAATATTCAGTACATCAAGATGTTAGTTACTTTCAACAACTTAAAATATTCACTTTTCAAGACCTACAACACCATTCATGTATAAATTGATTACTCAGAAACAAGGAAGGGGGTGCGTTGCCACGGGGCTGATCATCCCCTATTTCTCTCACAAAAATAATTGGGCTCATTGTTTCAATTCAAAGGTACAAAAACAACATTTTGACTGACTTTGGTAGACTGAAAATTGGTATTGTTACTCAAGCAGGAGTTTCCATTTCCTGACCACATTTGACCAAGATGTTGTGATATTTTGTTACAAAACATTACACATTGCTATCCACTTTTATACCACATACACACAGATGCATTGCTGTTCATTCTTGTACCACTTTTTTACGCGTTCCGATAATAAATCTGATAAGTTTGATACCCCTAAAAGTAACATCAAATTCAGACTTCTCATCTGAGCGACACTACATGAGAATTTCCCTTCTTCCTTCCATAGGAAACCTAGTAGGTTCCAGTAAGCAACAAAACGAAAATATTACATATTTCCCAGTTGTTATTTATTACTTACAATTACTGTGTCTGCACTTAATATAACAATTACCTGCACCGATTCACATAACTGTCAGCAGAACAAATTTCGTAGGTGAAAACTGCCAATAGGACATTGGGCGTGTTCTAATTATAGCATCGTTTCCCGTCCGTTCTCCCATTAGGGCCCGCATTAGGGCGACAACTACGTGTGTGAGCCCTTCTCATTTCAGATGCGATCCCTGGATACAACCCACTCAATTTTCAACGCCAGATTTAATAGATCCATAAAAGTGAATGAATGGACCACGTAGGTGTTGCGACATTTTGTCCTGCGACACATTTTGTCTTGCATATGCCCAAAGAAATTTTCGATTCGTCAGTTTGATGGCGGCGTCTTTGGAAGGTAGAAAAAATTAAGAGAAACTACTATACGTTTCAAAGATCTCAATCTGAAAGTGTCAGCTCAATCTGAATGCAAGTTACGAAAAAATAACCGAAAATGTGTTTTCTTAAGCTACCTACAAAACTATAATACGAAGAGTTGGCGAACACAACTGTAAAATTACAGGACATTCAATTTTACAGGAGGAGCAATACACTGAATGACATACTTACAGTGTGCTATTTGAGTGGTTTTTACTTACCCATATGGAGTTTGTGACTTTATTTGACACATGTTAAATCTAGATTCCTATCTCTAATAAAACGGAAGATACTTAAATTTGAAAAATGCAATTATGTCGTTTTGTTTGCGATAGGTGCAATTGTTACGTTATCATTTCCACTAGGATGCAAGTAAGCCATTTTGATTGCAGATTACATAAACTTATTAATCATAGCACATAAAAAGTCTCTTCTGAGAAAGAAAACAATGAGTCACTTCTCTGAAAATAAAAAATCACCAGTGCTTTCATTATACAGTGCTATTCAAAAGTTCCCTCCCCCCCTCTTATCTTTGGAACGATTATACATAGACTAGGGAAATTTGGTAACTGAATATTAAGGGTTGTAAACTTCCCTACTAGTGATGATAGATGACGTATGCGTCAAAGATGACGTCACAAGGTCATTGTGACCAATAATTTTAAATGGAACCCTATGGCAAGCGACACCTCTTTTAAAAGGTATCGAAAAAACCTATTCAATGATACTAATATTGTGTCTGTTTACGGCAGTTTTGACAACTGGCTTTCAAAAACCGCAAAGCTGTGATGAATTAAATCAGTTAATAATAAAATTTAAAATTCAAGCTCCGCGACTGGATAGTTGGATAGTAAATAATCTGACGTTTTTGCAAGTCTCCCCAATTTGATGTTTTTTTAGCTGTCAAAGTTTTTATACATTTAATAATTTGTGTGTTGTTGATCGAACGTTTAACTGTTTTAGTACCTTGTGGTAATTTTAAAATATTCAATAATTTGTTAAACAGTTGTGAGCTGAACGTTTAAGTGCTTCAAGAAGAGAAATTACGTACGTGTTTTAGGTGATAAAATAGCAGCGAATACTTCACTAAATATTCATGCAGCAGAACGCATTTTTAATGAAAGGTTTCCCGATCGCCCAGCTTCAAGGACTTATTTGAGAGAGCTTCTTCGTAAGTTTAAAACAACGGGTAGTATTAATGATGCAAAACGATCTGGCAGACCACAAATTTCTGATGAGAAAAAAATTGATATACTGGCAGAAGTAATAGTAAATCCTACTTCTTCAACAGCTCAAGTTGCATCAACCTGTGAAGTCAGTCAAAGTACAGTGCACAGGGTGTTGAAAAAAAAAACAAATTTCACCCATACAAATTAAAAATGGTTCATCAACTCTCAGACGACGATCCAGACCGCAGACTGCAATTTTGTGAAAATATGGAGACTAAAATTAACCAACAGCCAGACTATGTCAAAACAATTTGTTTTAGTGACGAAAGTACTTTCTATCTAAATGGAAATGTAAATACACAAAACGTGAGATATTGGAGTGACGCAAATCCTCACATGTTTCGTGAAACACATACTCAGTATCCCGAGAAGGTCAATGTTTGGGCAGGTATACTGGGAAACAACATCGTTGGGCCTGTTTTTTTAAATACCAACTTAACCGGTGACGTGTATCTGCAGATGTTGCAAAATGCAATAGAACCGTTAATCCTTGAAATTTTGGAAGATAATCAAGATGAATTCGACATTTTGGAAATAACATTCCAACAGGATGGTGCTCCTCCACACTATTACGGTGCAGTAAGACGGTATTTGGATGAAGAATATCCTGGTAGATGGATTGGACGACGAGGTTCAATGGAATGGCCGCCTCGATCACCGGACCTCACACCTTTAGATTTTTTTCTGTGGGGGTATCTTAAATCGAAGGTTAACGCCACTCAGCCTGACAATATTGATGTTTTAAAACAACGTATTGTTACAGAATGTAGGGCTATTTCCGCAGACACATTTGAAAAAGTACGAGAAGAGTTTCGCAATAGGATGTTTTACTGTCAGGAAGTAGATGGAGCTCACTTCGAACAATTACTATAAGTAGGTACTGATTCTTGAATCTGTAATTAAAATTATTATCCAAGTTTACTGATTACTGATTTAATCCATCAAAACTACCATAAATACAAACAATATTAGTATCATTGAATACGTTTTTTCGATACCTTTTAAAAGAGGTGTCGCTTGCCATAGGGTTCCATTTAAAATTATTGGTCACAATGACCTTGTGACGTCATCTTTGACGCATACGTCATCTATCATCACTAGTAGGGAAGTTTACAACCCTTAATATTCAGTTACCAAATTTCACTAGTTTATGTATAATCGTTAAAAAGATAAGAGGGCGGGAGGGGACTTTTGAATAGCACTGTATACTGAGCTCAATGTCTATTTCCTCACAATCACAACCTCCGTCGTGTCCATCTTTCCGACATCATCTTCCCCCTCATGCTCATTGCTTTCCCGTGGACTCCCTAAGATTTCTTTTTCCCAACTCAATTTTTGATACTGTTACCAGTTGTTTCCAGAATAACTCAATAACTTCGAATAAACAATCGACAAGAAAGAACTCAAACAGCTGATTACCACAGATTACACTCTTTAACCACAAATTTTATCTTATTTTCTACTAATATAAGCAAAAGCTAGTGCAGCCTCATTAAAAACAGTATTGAAAATGCAAAACAAAAATGGATGTCACACTTATTTCCTTTTAATTGACATTACAAATTAAACAATTTGTATAAAAATTATTCCATGTCAAATGAAAACGTGCTCGCTTATTCAAAACTGTTAAAACTTGTACCGGTTTGATCGAAATCACGAACTTTGGACTCGATTTTAGCACAGTTTTAGGTAGTTTTGCTTGGAAATTACTACAGATTTGTATTCAGTGGGCCAAAAACGTCCCGATTAAAAAAAAAAGTATTTTGACTAGAAGCGTAATTATACCGTTTTGTTCACCAGCTCCTCATACATAATTGCATCCAAAAACTTCTAGAATAATTAATATATTCGAAGGAAATTCGTGATATAAATAGAAATACATTTGAATATCCAAATCTTGAAATTGTTTTTAATATACAAGTGTATTTGTTTATTGAAGTAAAGCCGCCGATTTTCAGAAAAAAATAATTTGCGTGCGTACCTTAAATACGGTAACTTAAAAATCCGGCACTTTTGACAACTATAATATTAGAATTCAATATACAAAATTGATTTGTGTGAATGATGTTACGAAAAATTCAATAGAGGGAAAGACAGTTCCATTTTTTTTCCTAGAAGTGGGTACCTCTCAGCTGAAATGAAGATGGCTTATAACGATGCGACGTTGCCATATAGCGGTTTTTTTAAATAAGTTCTGCACTGTGTGTATGGCATTGCTTTCATTGGAATAAAATCTAAACATAACACGTTTTAGTTTCTCAAAATGCTTATCATCATATAGTTTATTTCATCGTTATTTGCCAAATAAAAAAGCCCAAACAGCTCTTATCTTATACCGTGGCTTGTTTATGGCTAGGCTCAGGTAGACTGTTCCGTTTATCCGCAACATAAGAGTTTTTTATTTGGCAAATAGCGATGAAATGAATAGTACAGCTTTTAGCCAACTACCCCATCTTGTGACAACTGATTCAGGAGGTAAAGGTATGTCTGGCAGAGTTTCTTTAAACGTGACTCTTCGAGTAATCACTTTACAAACATTTTTTCCGCATTCGCCATTACCTCGTTAACTAAAAGGAAACTGTATTTTGCTTAGCATGTATGCAGCTACATCCGTTAGCATTACTAATACTTTCTGAGAATTGTTTTGCTCTGGCCATACATAGTGAAACCACTGTCACAAAATCTACAATAATTGTTTTATGGTTGGTTCTGTCTAATATCTTAGAAGCCACTAAATGGCTGTCACTAACGGTGTTAGGGTTTTAACACACCAATTAATAAATTTGCTACTGAACATCCACATGCGTCAGTTGCTTCGTCCATAATGAAGTGCACAAAATTTTCCCCAACGTGGTTGCGAATGTTTTGCAATACATCCTCGTATGTCTGGTCAACGTATCTGTTTCTTAGTGTAGTTTTTCGGAAAGGAGTTTTCGGTCCATATATTTTTCTAGAAACTGGCGTAGTTCTTCAGATTATGTAACGGAATATCATTTGCCAAAAGGCTACCTGAGGTCATATAAAAATATGATATCATCGCTATCGTGACCGCTAGACAAAGCACCTTTCAAGGGTCTTGTTACATTATTGTTCTAGACAAAGAATTCGTTCACACACTATAAAATAGATCATTAAAAAAAAATACGTTTTTATTAATAATTGCCTCAGTTTTCTCTCATATTTTTGGGGTGGCCCTGTATATTTGAATTCCATTTAACATAGCTACATTTAAATTATACGATACACAATACCTCAAGGAGGGGGGAGGGGTATCATCATATTCGCCTAATCGATTACCTTTAAAATTTAACAATTATTAATATCAAAAGTTATGTAGCTAAGTCACGATCGCCGTGTTTGTTGTCAGTTAGATGCTGATAAAAAAAACAACGCACACCACAATAACAACAAAACAAATGATTCAAACGTTATTATTATTAATTACGGTAATACACATAACGTTAATAAAAAAAAATAATAATATCCTGTCAATTTATTAAGCCGATTTTGTCTCAGTTAATTACATAGGTCGAGAGGCATTCCCCCACATAATTTACATTACGTTTTTACTGCCAATTTTAATTAACTTTGCTGTCCCACGCTCGTAATAAAAGCTGAAAACGGCGGATTAGCGTCATTGGACGGAGTGCAGCTCAAGTTATCTATCGATTAAATCACAGTTTAAATAAGCAGAAATAAAGATGCCGCCCTCTGTTGAAATTCGAACGATTCGATGATGTGCCGACATGCCGACCGAGATTCAAGTCAAAATAAAAAACTGCAATGCTCTGCAACCTGCAATACGCTGCGAACAGAGCCAAAAAAAATATAGCAACATTACGATTTATTGTAAGATTTATGTATGCGGCAAACGCTAAAAGATCCATAACATAAATGTAAATAAGTAGGTAGTACATATTTAGTACTTACCGATAGTGCTGCAACGCTCCAAATGGTTTTCCAACGATGTTTATTTTTACTAGTATTCCCACGACTTTTTACCATAACGTATTCAAACCGAATTCCTACTTATAACAATTTTTTTACAATAAAACTTAATAACTACGTAAATAAAAACACCAAAAACCATATGACAAAATTTATATTACTTAACCTATATTACTTTGACATTTCTTAAAACAAGCAATAATAATGTCCTAACTAACTAATTACTTTGATAAAGAGGCCAGAAAACGCAGACTTCGAAAAGTACAATTTAAATTGAATTTAAATTGCTGCAATAAAAACTTAAAGGTAAATATCATGACAATTTAAATGTCACGGTAAATAAAAGAACTTTAGCAACATTCATTCGGCACACACAAAAAATAAAACAGACGCACTCACATTATAGAACACCTACGAAACGAAATAAATTTTATACAGTTTAGAGCGCGTTATCATCGAATTGTTTTCATGAAAACGACAGAATTACCCGACTATCGCCATGTTTACGCTATGCGGAATGCGCGTGCGCTGATATGTCAAAATTCGCAAATGTTTATTGCGTATCCGCCAAAATTGAATCTGATAATGTGATTATTAACTAAAGTACCTTTAAATAAACCATTACTTAACACTACAAACATCAATAAACTATTTTTAGCAATTTAAGGCGGCTTTATTGCCTATTAAATTGTACTAGCAGTTGTTTTTAGCTGACACCTAGTCTAGGAAAATATTGGCAAACAATCTTGGCAAACGTACAGGGAAAAAATAAAATGAAAGCAATTTATTAACGTAGCTAATTTCGTTTGCAGGGATATGCAATAAGCACAATTAAAATCCAGGCATTTTTCCTACAGGTCTCAGGATTCAACATAGCTCAATCGATTCTCGTTTTGAGAGCAGTGCTCATGCGTCACAAGGAGTTTTTAAATCTAAAGCCCCACCTAAATATATTGTTAAATCATTCGACTTAATAAACATAATAATTGTCAAATTTGTGAAAATTTGCTCCGATATTCCAAAATTTAAACAAAAATAACAAAAGAAATTAACAACAACATACCTATACAGTTCTCTAATTCCACAGTATTGATGATTAATCTGATGGCTAGATGGCGACACATGCGAAAGCATCAGTAAATGAATAAACGCTATTGAAACGTTGTCTTGAGCCGGTTTTTTCAAATAATTGTTTAGAATACCTAGTCCTACACAATGAAGCTAGTAAGGTACCGTATAAAATTTAAAGTTCTATATACACCTCCTCTAAAATATTATTTCAAAGTTTAACAAAAGCTACAACTTAAATAATGGACCTAACCTAAGATTGCTTGCAGGTTCCTTATGAAATTGAGCCATGAGACCGTAACAATGGAATTAAAAAACGGTACACAAGTCCACGGAACTATAACTGGTGTCGATGTTGCTATGAACACACATTTGAAAGCTGTGAAAGTGACTGTAAAGAATCGTAACCCAATCACTCTTGATACGTTAACAGTGAGAGGAAATAATATACGTTATTACATATTGCCTGATAGTTTACCTCTAGAGACTCTACTTATTGATGACACGCCAAAGGCTAAGGCCAAGAAAAAAGAATCGGCCCGTGGTGCTGCACGGGGTAGAGGTAGGGGTCGTGGAAGAGGTGGACCAAGAGGGAGAGGTAGAGGACGAGCACGTAGATGAGCATTTTATATGTACATTTCTACTTTTGTTCTTAAGTTTATTGTGTAGGTTAACATAAGTACTGTAATGTAATGGTAATAAATTTGGTAATTTTTTCTAATTGTCATGCTTCTTCCAAGGATACTAAAATATTACTATAGATCGGATTTATTTTAATCAGAGATAGCCATGATAAGTGTGAAACATGAATAAAAGTTTAGAACTGTTCTCATCCACCTACTTTATTGGAATTTGTATTATGAAGTATGTTTTCATTTCACAGGCCTCTTAGATTATAATACGAGGTTATTTTACACATGAAAAAAATGTCTACCCCATTAAACAATACAGATATTGAACTCCAATGGAAATGTTGAACATTTTTTCTTTTTGGTTAACATTTGAGTTTTTATGTGCCAACATGGAAATAAAATTTAAAAGCAGTATATATATATATATTTATTTTTTTTTATAACGTTGGAATTAAAATTGTCAATTATATAAAGTTCTACCTATATAAAAACTATATTATTTCTCAAGAAAAACAATTGGCTATTTTTACTTATTATAATTCATGAGAGGCATAATTGTTTACGAAAAGAATAATCACAGCCAGTGCTGATAGGGCAACACTTTTAAAATACAAATATCAAAAACTAAAAGTACAATACTTTTTTAGGAATGTTATTTAAAAATCACTGCCACCAATTAATATATATAGCACGTAAACAGTGAAAATAACAAACATAAGAGCCACAACGAAAATGAATGTTTTTCTATTATGGGTTCGGAGATGTGCTAATTGATCCTCGTGTGTTTTCAATAATTTACGTACTTCCTCTAGTTCTCTTTCGATAAGTTTTTGTTTGTTCTCTGGTAGACTTTCGTTGTTTAGCTTTTTTTCCAATGTGTTTAGCCGGTCGTAGGTATTCGTTATAGCTTCTTCTGTTCTAGTTATCTAAAACAGATTAAGAGATAACCTGTACATAAATTTCCCAATTCTTGATCAAATTCACTTACTTCTTGCATTATAGAGCATTCTCCTGTTAAACTCATTTCTGTCAGACAATATATAGATATATAAAAATAAGTACATATATAATAAATATTGATTGTTTAAAACTAAATAAAAATAAAGCGAACACAATTTTATCACTCCAGTACTTTGCGTACGACCACAAAAGAGATGGGTAACTTATGAATGAGTTAACTCAGCGAACGAATCAAGTCACCGATTCTAAAATATCTGACTCTCGGCTCAGCTGAAATGAGGCACTCACCGCCGAGCCTAATCGAATTCTAGACAAAGACGCTACCATAGTCTGCTTAAATGTATTTACATACTGCTTAAAAAATGATTACAAATCTCACAATTTTCTTCTAAACGCAATTTGCAAACGTATATCTTGTGTATAGCTGCGCAAATTAACAGTTACTGAAATCACATGTACGCAGTTTTCACTGATCAATACTTTGATCATGAATTGCAAATATAAAATATGGACGCTTTTGCTGCAACAACGTCCATTATTCACTAACTTCAACTCTGTATAAGAACATTAGTCAAGCGAGTCAAGATTCACCCGTAAATGTGTTAATTTCACTTGAATCGAATATTACCTCTAATTGTCTAGCTCAAAAGAGTCAAATAGGTTTAAGCTACGAGTAAAAAGCTTTGCTCGTAGGGTTTAAGTAAGAGGTAGATGCAAAGAAGCGAATCCTTGAAACGACTTATTTTGCCCATCTCTAATTTATTTATGAACGCAACAAACAGCACAGAAGTTACAATCACAGAACACTCATAATACAAATTAAGGTCACGTCCAAGAAGACTAGAGAACAGGAGACATAACTCGAGTGGTGGGGGTAGCACGAAAAGCGTCCGCACTGCGATCACGTGGTGTGCTTCATCATGGCGATCATTACGTAGAATCGAGCAAGGTTATTAGAGGTTATTCTTGTTTGCTGTGTTTTGAGCGTTTCCAGCTTTTCTGTTGAATATGTCAAAAGCTGGCCGGAAGTAGGAGATTTTTGGAGCGGTGACTATAGGGTAATACACACAGGATCGGTAAATGGAAACGCGGGAGTAGGGATCGTTATGCGGAAGAACGCACGACCGTGTGTAGATAGCTACCTACAATACAGCGAGAGAGTAATGATGGTTAGGTTAGATTCGAAGCCAGTGGAAACAGTAATAGTGCACAAGATGGTAGTCGCGAACACATTGTTCAAGAATCACGTTAGGAGGCGGTACACATGGAAAATGCCAGGAGGGATAGACAGGTATCAGATAGACTACATTCTGGTTAGGAAGATATTTAGAAATCAAGTAAAAGACTGTAAGAGTTATCCAGGAGCAGATGTAGACAGCGACCACAACTTGGTAGTCATGAAAGCTAGATTAAAGTTCAAAAATCTGAAAACCCGGAAGGATAAGAAACGTATAAATGTAGACATATTGAGGGATCAGAATATGAAAGATAAGTTCCAGGAGAAAACAGATCAATTAATAAATAAAACGAGTAAGGACGAAATCAAGAACGCAGAAACTGAGTGGGAAGGTATCAAGAATAGTCTAGCGTCCGCGGCTACGGACGTTTTAGGACATGATAAAAGGGAAGCTAGGAAGCCCTGGATAACGGACGAAATCTTAAACTTAATACAAAAGAGACGAGACTACAAAAACAGACGAGACGAGGAAGGACTGAAAACTTATAAGTCAATAAAGTGGGAAATCATTAGAAAATGTAGAAAAGCGAAACAACAATGGATAGAGGATAAATGCAAAGAAGTAGAAGACAAGTTGCAAGTAGGTAAGACCGATGAGGCATACAAAATAATTAAGAGGAACTTCAGGGATATAGGAACAATAAGTAGAAACGTTAGGAGTCAATCGGGGGACATACTGATCGGAAGAGAGGAGAAAGCGGATAGATGGAAGCAGTACTTAGGAAATTTATATGACGGTCAGGAATTAGGAGAGATATTAGAGGAAGAATCTAGCATCGATAGGGAAGATGTAGGAAAACCTATATTGAGAGAGGAATTTGAAATAGCACTAAGGGGGCTAAAGAATAATAGAGCGCCGGGTGTAGATAAAATACAGGCGGAAATTTTGAAATGCGCGGGACAGAAAGTAGTAAATAGGATGTTTGAACTGGTAAAATACATATATGAAACGGGCGAGATGCCGGAGGATTATAAGAGGAACATTATCGTTACTATACCGAAAAAGAGAGGAGCCGACAAATGCGAGAACTTTAGAACGATTAGCCTAACTTCCCATGCGTCAAAAATCTTAACTAGAATAGTGCAGAAGAGGATGGAAAATAGAGCGGAAGAAATACTAGGAGAAGACCAATTCGGGTTTAGGCGAAATAGGGGAACTCGCGAAGCTATTCTGGCGCTAAGTGTAATGTTAGAGAAAACAATAGAAAAAGGAAAGAATGCTTATATAGGATTTGTAGATTTAGAAAAACTTTTGATAACGTAAGATGGGAAAAAATGTTCGAGATACTAAAGAGCGCGGGAATGAAGTATAGAGATAGGAGAGTAGTACACAATCTATACAAAGGGCAAACTGCTGTTATAGAAGTAGAAGGGGAAAAAGGGTATTAGGAAAGGAGTAAGACAAGGATGTACGCTATCACCACTAATTTTTAATCTGTACATCGAAGAGGCGATTAATGTGGTAAAAGATAGAGTGGATTTCGGGATTAAAGTACAGGGACAGAAACTAAAAATGCTGAGATTCGCGGATGATATAGCAGTATTAGCATCTAGTAAAGAGGAATTAGAATCAGCGTTGAACGAAATGGAGGCAGTTTTGACAGAGGAATACGGAATGAGGGTGAATAAAAACAAAACTAAAGTGTTAGTGTGCAGAGGGCGCGAGAGCAGAGCAAAAACGAAAGTACAAATTAATAATGAAAGATTGGAGGAAGTTAAAGACTTCACTTATTTAGGAAGTAAAATAAATTGGGATGGAAGAAGCGATAAAGATATAAAACAAATAATAGCGCAGGGTCGAGTAGCTTTTAACAAAAAGAAAGCACTTTTATGCTCGGGGGTAATAAACTTAGAAACAAGGAAGAGATTTTTGAAAACGTATGTATGGAGCACGGCGCTATACGGTTGCGAAACGTGGACAGTAGGGGAAGCAAGTAGGAAGAAATTAGAAGCTTTTGAGATGTGGTGTTACCGAAGAATGATGAAAATACCGTGGACTGATAGGGTTAGAAACGAAGAAGTATTAGAGAAAGTCGGCGAGAAAAGAAGTATGTGGAAAAACATAAAGAAGAGAAGAGATAGAATGGTAGGCCACTTGCTGAGACATGGGGGAATAGTCCGCGATATTTTGGAGGCAGAAATAGGAGTGAAGAAAGGCAGAGGTAGGCCTAGATTAGACTACTGCTCACAAATAGTAGGGGATGTAGGTTGTAGCACAATTAGCGAAATGCGTAGGTTAGCACAAGATAGGAGAAGCTGGAGGTTAGCGTCCAACCAGTCTTATGACATGACCTCATGATGATGATGATGTCAAAAGCGTCGAGATACTGTTGCGTTGCGAATTGTTCCTGCAAAAGCCCTGATTGTGGCTCAATGGAACACGACATTTTGATAGTGTGAGAGAGAAACCACGATAGACGAGGATAAAGGCATGCGCAAATCCCGCGCGCTTATACGCGTGCCTGCCACATTGCCGACGTTTTTCGTGCCACCCCCACCACTGATTTTTCGAGGAGCTATGTCTCCTTACTCTCTAGTCTTCTTGGTCACGTCTATCATACAGTTGATAAAACAAATAGTACATAATTGTAAAGGTGCGTCCAGATATGCAACAACGAAGCGTATCGCAACGCAGACGCGTAACTTACCTTCGTGACACAATATCGCAACTCGATTTTCACCGCAACAGGATATCGACGCATGACGGAGGTTCGTAACACCAGGCCGTTCCATCCATCGTATTTCTTATAGACAGTTATAGTCAGTCCTGTCCAGACTTGGAAGGGCGATGCGTAACGCCACCGCGGTACAAGCCTTTGAGGTAATGCTGAAAAACCGACAAGCTACGGAACGCTCCGATGTTGCGCGACAACGTTACGCTGTGAGCCGTTAAATTGTCACGGGGCGGGGTTACGTTAACCCCGCCCCGTCACTTCTAAGTAGAGATGGCAAGTTTAGTTCATTTTGATGAACTAATTCTTTCTCATTCACTTGACTGAATCATTCACTTGAACGATTCATTTGATTCAGTTATTTCAGTTTTGTGGGGAATTTGTTTATGGCTTAAAATAGGAAAGGGATGTTGATTTATAAAAGAAATGATTTTTATTAGTTTATGGCAGTGGGTTTATTAGGGTCACAGTAAATAATTTGATTCCTTTAAAAATGTACTTGTCATGGGAACGGCCGGCTGCATATGTACATTTATTTCAGAATCAAGGAGGACTATGTTAAGTGACACAAAAGCCATTACCGTCAGGTCACAGCCAGATGTGAGAGACAGATTATAAAATAGATAACCGAAAACCGACAGATATGCATTAATTGCATATTGCATTGCTAATTACTACAACACCCACTGCCTTATACGTAACTTGGGTATTAGTCAGTTTTTAGAATTATTTTAGAACGTTTTATTTAAAGTGTTCACCGTTGTTGCTTAATTTTAATAAATTTATGTGTTGAAGTAGACATCTATGTTTATTTCACAGCCCTTAACGCAACAACAACAGTACGCCCTAGTGATACGAAACAAGATCACAATTAAAAATATATACAAAACAAAAAAACCTATTTCGGCACTCTACATACATAACACATAAGTACAGCTTATACTAATGTACGTGCCAGTATCATTAACAATGCCCTTTATGTTTAAACCGCCCATCTGTTCATGCCGATAGAGACATACCTTCCACGAAATTGTACGTTTGCAAGTTTGCATCTTAGTGGCATACTTCAAAACAAACCATTCAATTAGTTCATTGACTGACTCGAACCGTCCTAGTACCGAACCGAATTGTGAATACAAACACCGAATTACAAGAGTAACAGGAATTGGTTTTAGGTCCGTTTTCACTTGGGTTTAGTTCGCAAGTGAATGATTCTTTCATATACAACTGAATGATTCATTTCATTCAGTGACGTGAATAGTTCAATTGAACTAGTTCGTTCGCGAACTACACATCTCTACTTCTAAGTACTCAGTAGCAAGCTGTAGTTGTAACCGAACATATAGTTACGAGGTTCTAGTATGTACGAGAAGTCTACATCACTGTAACCGTAAAGACAAGCCGGATCTATCCGCAGTGTTGATTTGTAACTCCACGATGTCGGACAAAGTGTCTCTCGTTTGTGCAGCATACATGCTTATAGATGCTTTACTCGATAATTATAAACGGCCACAAAGATGGTGGTTTAATCGAATGTATCGGGAAAAAAGTGATCTACTTCTTATTTTAAAAAATCAACAAATCAGTGGTCATTACAAAAATTTCACGAGAATGACTGCAACTGATTGTGAATATCTAATAAATATAATCGGGCCCAAGATAGAACAAGAAAACACTGCGTTCCGAGAAGCAGTCTCGGTTCAAGATAGGTTAGCTGTGATACTTTACTGGTAATTCTTTTACAAATTTTCAATACAATAGGGGTCTTCTTTCAAATGTTTTTTGTAATAATCTTTGTCCCTAGGGTTCCATAGTACACTGTTTTCTTTGTAGGCGTCTATCAGCAGAAGACATTTATCCTCTGACCATTCATTCATGATAAACGAATAAACAATTAAAATCAAAGGAATAAACGCTCGAAAATATTTGTTGATTCGCAGCGTTGCAACGACCTTCACTCTCGACGTCCACGAACTGCGAGCGCCCTTTGATTCGCGGCAAAAACCGACAATCGTCGGCTCACTGCGAGCCGCACGTGGCAGGTTCGCGAACCACGTACACACTATGATTTTTGGTAACAGTAACAATTCGCTAGCGAGTACCCGCCTTTACGCTTCGTTGTTGAACGTTTGGACGCACCTTAATAGGTTTATGCGTCATTATAAGTCACATTCAAATTAAAATAGGACGTTTGGAATAGAATTCTCGATTTCTTGAACACGGATATTGTAATTGTATGATACAAAATTAATACCGCTTTTGCTTACTGGTTTTGTCATGATGATTAATTTCATAAAGTAGGCGATTTAGAGATTTTTTTACGATTTTAATACAGAACTGTATTAAAAGGTTATATGATATCGAAAGACAACCTAGAACTTAGGATGGTTGGTACGCTTTGAATGAATGAACATAATAGAGATAGGATTCTATAATCTTGTTCAGAAAATATTGATGGTTATCTCCTGTTCGTACTGTTCCACAGCAACCTAAGCCAAATTATTGAACTTAACATTAACCAACAATTAACAAATTAATTTTCTTACTTCAAATCCAATTTTTAAGTTAACTCCGATTAATTTGAAAGTAGTTCTTCTTCTTCTGCGCTTCATGTATTAGGCACTGTTGCCTGTTACGGTACCTTCCATCACTTCCTCGGGCGGCCTACGCTTCTTCTTCCTGTGCACCTGTAGTGTAGGGCCTTATTTGGTAGTCTTTCTGTGTGCATTCTAGTCAAATGTTCGTGCCATTTTCTTTTATTCTATCGTTTAAGTTAAATATCTGCAATTCTTCTCTAATATCTACATTTCTTGTACAACCCTTCACTCTTCTCAGAAACTTCATTTCTTGTGCTTGTATTCTGTTTTCGTCTTTCTTTGTCGTTGTCCATGATTCACTTCCGTAAGCGAGTGTTGGCACCGCTAGTGTGTTATAAAACTTCATCTGAGTTTCCTTCCTAGTTTTATTTTTAAAGTTTTTTGTAATTATTCCGCATATGTTGGTGAACTTATTAATTTTTTGTTCGATGTCTTTACTATATTCATAGGTGATGTCACATCCTAGATATTTAAAATGTTTAATTTGTTCAATTGTTTTATTATTTATGACTATTTTACTTCTTACTGTTTCTGTTCCACAGAAAGCCATAACTTTTGTTTTTTCTGCTGATATTTTCATGTCGAATTGTTTACAGATTTGTTCGAGCTTGTATATACCTATTTGGAGGTCGTCTTCCTTTTGTCCTATAAGAGTTAGGTCATCTGCATATAATATTGAATTGAACAGGGTGTTCTCGTCAATTGAATCTCGTCATTGAAAGTAGTTATAACTCCTTAATTTAAATTCTTATACAAAAAAAAAACCATAGGTGAATAAGAATTGCCGAAACATTGTTCATTGGAGAAAGGAAACAAAAACCAAATCATACGATTTATAATTATTTAATTCATAAATAAAATACCATTACAATATTTTTCTTTTATTGTATTTGACAACACATGATGTTTCTATTTTTTGATTCTTACATTACCTTACCATACAAAACATAATTAATTCACAATACTGTGAAACCAAGTGGAACTGAAGCCGGTGAACAAGGAGGGCTTGAGCCAATTAATAAAATTCTATACAAACCGTTGGTCAATCGAAAACGTATTAAAAATCGTTCGCAAAGCCCTTTTCGTTCCTCCGCTAAAGAACAATTGTGTTGAACACACGTCTTCCAACAGTAAAAAGAGATATTCCTTAGAACGTACACTATATTTCAGTTATTAACTTTAAACATTAATACGGGGACGTTGGAAAGTACCTAACTCTTCACCTAAAAAAAGAAATCTATCAGAAAAACTTTCATTTAGTATAAGATCTATTCAGATACTGAACAATTCCTACAAATAAAGGGAAAGCAATATACTAAAGCAACTCACTTTTCTTTAGGAAAACATACACCTTTAAGGAAATCATCACATATAAATAAACTGGAACCTGTAACAAAGAAATAAGTCTTCACATGATGTGCAAGTATATCATGGCGCAAGGCAGAGAAATAGGAATGCGGAGAAAAGGGATTGGGTAATAGAGAAATATTAAGGGATCTAAGGAACACAGAAGGAGGATTTTTAGGAAAAACTATCACGGACTTGGACAGATGAAGGTGAAAGTTCAGAGAACAGAAAATTAATTTTGAAAACTTTTAATAACATGCAAACTAAGCAATAAACAAGTATATAATAAAAATTCACATTGAAACACTATTGATTTCTAGAAAATAACTCTTAATAAGTAATTATAGATATAGGTTGTTGGATATTTACATAAATGTATCTTTTTATGAGTTTAGTTGAGATGTTTATCAAACTGTATGAAAAAAGTATAAATAAAAAGTATTATTTACAAATTAGATAAATATAATTATTCTAACAAAACAGCTTACAATTTCTTCTTATAGCTTATTTATATTAACTGTGTAATATACTTTGTTTACCTGAGATATCTTCTCTACATTGTATAAAAACTTCTAGTTTTGAACTTATTAGCTTTACTAAATTAGTACACAAAATTCTAGACGTGAAGCAAAGAAAATAATAATAAGCAAAAATACCAGGTACAATATAAAATTAACGTGATAAAAAAAAATGATAGCAACTTCTTAGGCCAAAATTAAAAAGTACATTAGAAACGGCAATTCAAAACAAAGATCTCCTCTTTAAGAGAAAGAAGATCTCTCCAATAATATTTCATTCTAGAAATGTTTATATTTTTTGTAAAATTACATACGTAAACAACATTCTAGTTATCCAGCAGTAAGCGAATTAACATGAAACCAGTCTTATATAAAATGATTATATACAGGGCGTCTACAGACTTCAGGATTTATTTTTAACAGAAGGTTCATCTTGATAGAAGAGATTTATTACAATGAATTTACCTCAGCGAATAAACGGCATAAAAATGAAAAATATTTTCAGAACAATCTGCCATAGTGAAAATTGTTTTCTTTCAAAGAATGCCTTTGATAGGTAACCACTTACCACTAATATTTTATGATTTAATATCTCAAACCAACGAGATACAGTGGCAAAGCGTCCATTAAGGCTGCGAGGCTGGCAGGATTGCATATAATTCTTCGCGTTGGCATGCCGGTAACGTATGCGTATGCACTGTCTGGGCTCACTCTCCGTCTCCTTGGTTTTAACGGACTTTATTGAGATCCGCGGTGCAGTGAGGGGAGAGGGGAGTACGCGAGGAATGATGTGCAATTTAGCTAGCTTTACAGCCTTAATGAACGCTTCGCCACTGACGATATACCGGGTGACCACGAGATGACGCTCGCCCCTATATCTTCTTGGTCTTTCAAGATATAAATCTCAAATTGGGACACATCAAATAGCGGCTAAATATGGATTAATTAGACCAATTTATCTATTTCTCTCGCTTCCGGTTTCACCGAAAATGATGCCAACTTTGGATTTTTAAATAGAACACCCTATATATTTTTACATTTTTGGATTCAGGGGGTCATTTTGCACACAACTATGGTATACTGAGATATTAATGACTAACATTTTTATGGGCAAATTTAATTTTTCATCTAGGTGGCCGTCACCACAAAAAAATGTTTTGTTTTGCCTCAATAAATAATCAGAAAATACAATTATGACATTATGCCATATGACATTTATGTTATAGGCTCCTAAACATTTCGGAAATCGTTTTTCCAGAATAACTCATTACTTTTAAATGGCATCATGGTAGCTAATTACATTATTTCAATAAAGCATTTTATTACATTTAATTTTTTTATTTTTATTTTAATGTTTAGGAGCCTATAACACAAGTGTCATATGGCATAATGTCATAATTGTATTCTCTGATTATTTATTGAAGCAAAACAAAACATTTTTTTGGGGTGACGGCCGCCTAGATGAAAAATTAAATTTGCTCATAAAAATATTAGTCATTAATATTCTTATCTCAATATGCCGTAGTTGTATGCAAAATGACCTCCTGAATCCAAAAATGTAAAAATATACAGGGTATTCTATTTAAAAATCCAAAGTTGGCATCATTTCCGGCGAAACCGGTAGCGAGAGAAATAGATAAATCGGTAAAATTAATCCATATTTAGCCGTTATTTGACGTGTCCAAATTTGAGATTTATATCTTGAAAGACCAAGAAGATACAGGGGCGAGCGTCATCTCGTGGTCACCCTGTATATATGCTGTCTACGAATTTCAGGACATGCGTTTAATTGAAGATGCGATAGACTAAGAAACTCACTAAAATTCACTGATTCACAAATTCAATAAAAATCCAAAATAGCAGAAAAACAGGCTGTGAAAATGATTGTTTCAAATTACACAAAAAGTAAAGTTGTTATATACAGGATGTTTAAAACATTTATTTTTAACAGAAGAGTTAACTTCAGTAAAAATTTAAAATTAACATTGGAAAAAAAATGTTTGTTCAGAAAACTCAACTATAGTGAGAACTAATTTGATTAAAACTATAATTTAATTTTAAATTTATTTATACACAATGCCTTAGACGGCATAAACTACCAGAACTACTTAACAACAGAGGTAGATCAGGCTGGAGATATACAGGGTGTTAAAAAATTTCACAATTAATTTTTAAGCGAAGATCCTTCTCGATAAAATAAGATGATTATGAGAAATTTACTTCAGTAAAAATCAGATACACCTGGAGATTCAGAACTATACAACTATAGTAAAAAATAGATTGTGTTTGATGTTACAAGTAAAGCTGCCATGTACAATGTATCTACAAATCTGAGGATTTATTTTTAATGGACATTACTTCTCCTTTAAAAGAAGGTCATAGACGAAATTTAACTCAAGAATTCAGAAGCAGCACAAAACCCATATTTAAGAATTTCATCTGTAATGATGTAAGATAGTTTTAAATTATACAAATAAACAGAGAAAGCAAATGCCTATTACTACCAACTTCTGAAAAGGCGAATTATTTTCAAAGAATTGTAACTCGAATGAAATATTCTACTTGCACCCCATATTAGACTCCAAGAACATTACTTTATTGAAATAATAAGTGGAGTAAATCTAGAAGTTTTTATTTTAATAGTCGGCATTTTTAGAATTACCTAACATCAGTTTTCAATGCCTATGTATCTCCATATTATTGTGTAGTATTAAACACGGTACAAAATTTAGTAGTAACACTGTTATTTCAAAATGATTTTTTTTAATTCCATTTTTGTAGTATATCATACATATTCTATCTAGATGTATCCCTCTTTAAAATACATTATTTTAATGGACTGATATTATAGGGAATGGGAAAATAAACACCGAACTATTTTTCTTTTTTATAATACCGGGTGTAACAGGATCATGGTATGCCCCCTTTTCTCCGTTAGTTTTGAAGATAATTGATTGAAATGTGGGATATCCTATACACATAATAAGCGGCACTTTTTGACATATAATTGATTTCTCTTTCACTTCCGGTTTCGCCGGAAGTGACACTAACTTTCGATTTTTAAATGGAATACCCTGTATATTATTGCATTTTTGAATTCTGCATAATTTTATGAATCCAACGATAAGTGACATTTCAAAAGTCAACATTTTTTATAAACTAATTTTTAGTTTTGCATTTAAGTGTGCCATGACGGTTCCGATATATTCTAAATAGCCCTTGTAATGTTACAAATATCGAAATCGCGTCATAAATACTAAATCACGTGATTTATGAACAAAATAAAGTTCATCAAAATTGTTTTTGGGGCAAAACTCAATGTTTTCAAATGGAACCATATTGGTACCGTGGTACCATTTATTAGTACTATTAATAAGGAATTTATTCATATGTCGTATTAAAATGTGCAAACACAATTACAGCTAAAAGAAAATAAGAAAATACTAAACATTTTCTTTTAGCTGTAATTTTTGTATTTATTGCACATTTTAATACGACATATGAATAAATTCCTTATTAACAGTACTAATAAATGGTACCACGGTACCAATATAGTTCCATTTGAAAAAATTGAGTTTTGCCCCAAAAACAATTTTGATGAACTTTATTTGTTCATAAATCACGCGATTTAGTATTTTTGACGGAATTTCGATTTTTGTAGCATTACACGAGTCATTTAGAATATATCGGAACCGTCGTGGCACTCTTTAAATGGAAAACTAAAACTAATTAAAATGTTGACCTTTGAAGTGTCATTTATTTGGTATCGTTAGATTCATAAAATTATGCAGAATTCAAAAATGCAATAATATACAGTATATTCCATTTAAAAATCTAAAGTTAGTGTCACTTCCGGCGAAACTGGAAGTGAAAGAAAAATCAATTGTATGTCAAAAAGTGCCACTTATTATGTGTATAGGATGTCCCAAATTTCAATCATCTTCAAAACTAAAGGAGAAAAGGGGGGCATACCATGATCCTGTTATACCCAGTATAAGGGTATTGAGTAAAATATGTAGAATTTAATATCAGATAATGTAAATCTAAAGCTCAAAAAAGTGGTCTTATTTCTTTCGGTTAAATTCATAACAAAACAGATCTTCATGCATGTTAATTTGTTACGGTTTTCTTGATGGTGATGTCATTTGTTTTATCTTTAACATGAATGTATTATATAATTTTGCAAAACAGTTATTTTCAGTATGTCGTTTTCATCTATTTTCATAAGTTAGCTTGAACTGTAGACTTATTTGAAGTGCAAACTAAAAATAAAAAAATTTATTTACACTTGAGCTTAAAACCTAAGATAAATACATTTTTTTTAACAGTAAATATTTCTGAGACCCTTCAAATACTTTACGAGCCATTTGTTAGGAATTATCGGTAACAATGTATATCTTAGGTATTTCCGTAACAATCTGATTTCTAACGATAGCACTTAATCGAATACGGTTGTGGAGAGACTCACCTGCATAACGCCTGCGGCAACGAGGAGATTATGGGGCCATACCCTTGGGAATTGTCATATAACTCAAAAAGAGGTGCGGCAACTAACTTGTAGTTTTTAGGAACGGCGAATAACGCTGCAAAAATGATAAAAAGGATCAATTTATGAGCATACGCTGCTTTCAATAATACAAACCAATCAGGTCAACAATAATACAACATAAATACAATAGGGTTAGGCCAATAATTGCCAAGAAATATATTTAAATTTTTAATTGACAATAATGTACAGCACCATTTTACAAAACTGTAAGGCACACTTACAATATAACGTTATTAGTCACTTTCAACGAGATTCCTGTTCGTAAAAGGTGGGCTGTGTTCTATTTCAATTGGACTTGGAAATGCCATAGAAAAAATACCGGGTACCTCAAATTTACTCTTCATCGATGAAAGCAGATTTTGAATAGTCATTTCATTTTAATCACAAATAGGTATATATTTGATGATTATATATGAACTAAGTTTTATTGAGATTGTAGAGAAGCGTTTTCTATTATAACTGATGATAGATTATTTTAAGCTCTCGACTCACAAACTAAACAACAAATCAGTTTAAATATCATACAAACACATAATGAGTGTCATAAATGTAAATACAGTTACGAAAAACAAATGATTAAATATAGCCTACTACATAAAAATAAGAATGTTTTATATGAAACAATGCAAAAAAAATTATCCTGGAAGAATTAAAAACGGGAACGCAAACAAGTTTCCTGCAATAACCAATCTTTTTTTTTTTTAATATCTACTTTCACCTGGTATTCCCAGTCTATTTCTGGTTTATACGATTTTAGACGTATACCAAATCCAAATTGAAAAAGACGCCCTGTACAGTATTTTTGATAAAAATATAAGTTTTATTGAATACATTTTGTATTCTGCAAAAAAATATATTCATCATACATTACTTAAATATGGCTGCTCAATATTTATAAAAAATAAGGAACTATTTTAAATGGGGATTACTAAATCAAAGATATGTAAAATATAATATATAGAATAATTTTATGTGTACACACAATTAATAGAATTTTCCTTTAATAGTATGATAATGTTATGTAATATTCATATGAACTAATATTAACATAATTTCAGCAAAAACAATATCAACCACTTTTATAAGTGACCATTAAATAACTATATACGCATAAAGCAACTATTTTTTTTAATTTTCTTTTTTGTCTAAATTAGATTTCAGTATGTAATTAGGTAAGTACAGGCATTACCTCTGGGATACTTAAAAAATTAACATTCCCGGAGTAAACCCTAACGTAAGAAAATTACTACAACTTTCCTAAGACAACAAGAATTTCCCGAAAATAAAAACAGACTTCAAATAAATTTATGACATTTTTTTATATGCAGAATATCATTCATGACAGAAATTGTAACATTTTTGAGGATATAATAACATTTATTAACTTCCAAATTTACAATATTAAATTTGCAATTTTTATATATAGGGTGGTCCAAAAAAATCTTTGGTAACTCAATTTTTATCCAATTTAAATGCCTTAACAAATAAATTACATCTGCAAAGTTGACCTGGAAGACAGCATTAATAGTCTTCTTTAGTTATTTTAATAGCAGATGCGGCTAGTTACGACCGCTGAAACTATAGCGCCATCTACAACTTCAAACATAAACGTGTCTTAATAGTGTCTTAAAGGTCCATATTTTACTGTAATTTATTTTATCATCATTCAAATCAAAATGAAATTAAGACAATTATGATCCAAAAGTCCTGGACTTTCTTAACCACGCAATATATAATGACGCAACATACTTTTCATACAGTAATCAGTATTTATTACTTCCAATACAAGTCACCTTAGGAGAGGGAATAACAGATAGTGAGTAAAATGTCTAATCTAAAGTGGGAAAAAAATGTGCATAATTTTTGATGATCAACATCAAGTGTTTCAGAAAAAATCCATTCAAACCCTTAATAGCCAATCAAAACATGCCTCAGTCACACTGTTTTAAATAAACAACAAAAGATCCGGACAAATCAAAAACAAAAGCAGGATAAATAAAAATATTTACACATACTTTTCCAAAACTAAAATATAATGTACAGAATTTGAAAAAAAAAAAAAAAAAGAACTGCTCCTGTTCATATTTAGAATATCATAATTAATGGAGAATAACTGTAGCGTTTTGGTAGAAACTGTTATACAGGGAGTAAGGCCCAATTCTTAAAAGTCCGGCCAAATTGACTTGATCTTTGTCTCATCGGAATTTTCTAAATAAAAATTACTTATATTACAATGAGAAATTAATGAAAGTTATGCTATTGTGTACATTATACAGTGCTATTCAAAAGTCCCCTCCCCCCCTCTTATCTTTGGAACAATTATACATAAACTAGTGAAATTTGGTAACTGAATATTAAGGGTTATAAACTTCCCTACTAGTGATGATAGATGACGTATGCGTCAAAGATGACGTCACAAGGTCATTGTGACCAATAATTTTAAATGGAACCCTATGGCAAGCGACACCTCTTTTAAAAGGTATCGAAAAAACCTATTCAATGATACTAATATTGTGTCTGTTTACGGCAGTTTTGACAACTGGCTTTCAAAAACCGCAAAGCTGTGATGAATTAAATCAGTTAGTAATAAAATTTAAAATTCAAGCTCCGCCACTGGATAGTTGGATAGTAAATAATCTGACGTTTTTGCAAGTCTCCCCAATTTGATGTTTTTTTAGCTGTCAAAGTTTCTATACATTTAATAATTTGTGTATTGTTGATCGAACGTTTAATTGTTTTAGTACCTTGTGGTAATTTTAAAATATTTGTACATTCAATAATTTGTTAAACTGTTGTGAGCTGAACGTTTAAGTGCTTCAAGAAGAGAAATGGTACGTGTTTTAGGTGATAAAGTAAAAGCGATCCTAATACTTGGTGAAACTGGAGAAAATATTCATGCAGCAGAACGCATTTTTAATGAAAGGTTTCCCGATCGCCCAGTTTCGAGGACTTATTTGAGAGAGCTTCTTCGTAAGTTTAAAACAACGGGTAGTATTAATGATGCAAAACGATCTGGCAGACCACAAATTTCTGATGAGAAAAAAATTGATATACTGGCAGAAGTAATAGTAAATCCTACTTCTTCAACAACTCAAGTTGCATCAACCTGTGAAGTCAGTCAAAGTACAGTGCACAGGGTGTTGAAAAAAAAAACAAATTTCACCCATACAAATTAAAAATGGTTCATCAACTCTCAGACGACGATCCAGACCGAAGACTGCAATTTTGTGAAAATATGGAGACTAAAATTAACCAACAGCCAGACTATGTCAAAACAATTTGTTTTAGTGACGAAAGTACTTTCTATCTAAATGGAAATGTAAATACACAAAACGTGAGATATTGGAGTGACGCAAATCCTCACATGTTTCGTGAAACACATACTCAGTATCCCGAGAAGGTCAATGTTTGGGCAGGTATACTGGGAAACCACATCGTTGGGCCTGTTTTTTTAAATACCAACTTAACCGGTGAGGTGTATCTGTAGGTGTTGCAAAATGCAATAGAACCGTTAATCCTTGAAATTTTGGAAGATAATCAAGATGAATTCGACATTTTGGAAATAACATTCCAACAGGATGGTGCTCCTCCACACTATTACGGTGCAGTAAGACGGTATTTGGATGAAGAATATCCTGGTAGATGGATTGGACGACGAGGTTCAATGAAATGGCCGCCTCGATCACCGGACCTCACACCTTTAGATTTTTTTCTGTGGGGGTATCTTAAATCGAAGGTTTACGCCACTCAGCCTGACAATATTGATGTTTTAAAACAACGTATTGTTACAGAATGTAGGGCTATTTCCGCAGACACATTTGAGAAAGTACGAGAAGAGTTTCGTAATAGGATGTTTTACTGTCAGGAAGTAGATGGAGCTCACTTCGAACAATTACTATAAGTAGGTACTGATTCTTGAATCTGTAATTAAAATTATTATCCAAGTTTACTGATTACTGATTTAATCCATCAAAACTACCATAAATACAAACAATATTAGTATCATTGAATACGTTTTTTCGATACCTTTTAAAAGAGGTGTCGCTTGCCATAGGGTTCCATTTAAAATTATTGGTCACAATGACCTTGTGACGTCATCTTTGACGCATACGTCATCTATCATCACTAGTAGGGAAGTTTACAACCCTTAATATTCAGCTACCAAATTTCACTAGTTTATGTATAATCGTTAAAAAGATAAGAGGGGGGGAAGGGGACTTTTGAATAGCACTGTATGTAACCTAAATGGAAAAATCAATTTGTTGAGCCACTATACTGATCTAGGTATAAATGTACAGTTATTCTCCATTGCAACTCTAGAACGCGAAGAAAAATGCCTGATCTACACACAACCATGACAGGCATATCCCTTCGAAGCCCTTTGTAAAGACAACTAAGTAAAATAAAATACAATTAATACAATCTTCTGTCTATTTTATACAATACCCTTTTCTTGCAGCTGAACTAAAAATAGCCTTTTATGTTCCTTAGGTTTAGTTATGTGCGGTGGAATGTATGGATACTGAGGTGGTTCAAAGTTGGGCCTCCACCAATTGCCGATGATGTCTTCGACGAGCCAGTCCTGTTTCACGCCATCCAAACGGCCGAGAGTCTGCAACAACTCACCATGAAAAGTACCGTAATATCCTTCCTTCTTCAGCGATTAATGCATCAGATAGACTCAACAAAAAACAGAGTTTGAGCACAAATTACAGAACAATGCGGGATAAGGCCAAATAATTCATAGTATTTTTAAAATAAAAACATTTATTATTGTCTCTAAAAATATTGAGTGATATAATTATTCTACGTATGTTAAAGAGAAGTATTTGACCTTAAGACAGAACAGATCAAGTCTAGAAATACATTTCTCTGCTATGTGTATAAAATGCTATCAAGGTAACTAAGAAGAACTGGTTTTAACATTGGTCACAATTTTTGTATTTTTAACTAAATTTGCAAAAAAAATATCCATAACCCTTCATAATTGTTTGGTTATACAATAATGTAAAAAATACATATACCAGTAAAAGTATTTTTGCTTTGCTTCATAATATATCTTTAAAAATAGTAATATAATAATAGTAATATATCTTTAAAAATTTATAACAAAACCTACGATACTTTGTAAATAAGAAAATGAAAATTAACTTCGCACTGTTACATAACTGATTTTAAAAATTATGCAAGGATAAGTCAGTTCCTTGTTTCAATACATTTATAGCTACATCTCGGTTGCCATGACAAATAAAACAAATGCTATAGAATCATCTAAAATGGCAATTTCTCTGCTAACACACCTCATCCATGACAAGGAATGATCACAAACAAATGCTAAACTTGCAAATGCTATATTTGCAATATAGGGGAAGCATTTTCAGAACTTATCAGTAAATGTCAGATCAATGTCCCTGTCTAATTTCAATTGTGTTGCAGAGAAAGGAATGTATTCAATATCAAGTGATGAATTACAAGTAAATTCTGAAACGTGCCCAAATATGATGTATTACAAGTGGTTGTTTGTTTAAAATCTGTTAATACTGTTGTCGTGCATCAACACCACCTAAATTAAACATGAAAACTGTAATAAACCTGAGAAATTTTCTTAGTTACCTCGAAAGGACTACTTTCTAACCATGGCTCAGCCGTAACAGTTTTACAAAGGAAATAAAACAGCATGTAAACCATTAGGGACAGTAAAGTATAAATGTTTTCAAATAATTCAACATTTTCCTATTTAACAAAACCCCTATAATTCAGGAAACTGTTAAAAGAACGTAACTTATAATTTTCAATCTTCATTATAACACCATTTTAACTTAATTCTTAATTTAAAAATTATTTATTATTATTATACAATATAATTCTTAAATAAGTACATAAAATTTCACAATTCAAACAAAATTATCAAACAAAATACCAACTTACCTACAACATAACTTTCGTGGGCTTTCTTTGTAAATATAAAGTTTAGTGTTAAATTAAAATAACTCAAAATCTCAAAAATTATTCCATATAATATTTCTAGATTCTTAACAGATCAAGTGAAGGAAAACTGAATGATATATAAAAAGATTCTTTCTGTAAAACATATGTTCTTTTATATTTGAACCCTTTCACTGTTTTTGTCCATCACGATGTACATTTAATCATTATTTGATGATCGTAATTTTTATCTTTAAATTACGTTAATACATCAAAAGGTACATTCTATTTTTACGTTCTTATGTTGATAGTGAATGCGCAAAGGTTTGACAAGACGACTTCAAACGTATTGAGTGGTGGCGTTTGTGGTCAAGTTATATTTTTTGTGTTTTCTTGTAAATCTTGCAAAATTAGTGGTTTTGTGACTTGTTATTGATGAGTATAGATATTAACCTTATAGTTCTATAATAATTTGATAAGTTTTATATTATATAAAATCTACAGATGTGTTTTGAATTATTACGTAAACGAGGATGACCAAACACAGTTTGTAGATCTGGATTGGAAAACAATGCTCTGGGCTAAGAGTAATTTTTTTGTAAAAGTGGTAAATTTTAATAATTTTTTCCTTATTAGGGTAGGAAATATGGGAGAAAAAATTAATGAGGGTGGGTCCTACCCCTAAAAAATGAGAAATATCTAATTTTGTAGGGATTCAAATTTGAAAAATTCGACGTTTGTTTTATAGTTTCATCTGTATTTGCATAATAATGGTTGAAATTAGGTATTAGAGAGAGCATAAAGAAGTAAAGCAGTTTTTAGTGTAATGAAGAGATAGTTCTTAAAAATATTTGGTCCGTTTTGTACCCAATTTGAATCGAAGCCTTGATATTCCTGTATTTTTTTCAGATGGCAAACGCGAGAGAAAATAGAAAAAGAACACTAACAGATGATGAACTCTTATATTATTTGGAGAATGATTATGTTTCAGAAAGCAGTTCTTTTAAAAGTAAACAAAAAATAAATCCTTGAATTCGTTAGCTTTGGCGAAAATCTAATCTGGACCAGCTGTGCACCTAAAAGAGGAAGACCATCGTAAAATTTGGAGAATCCAGTTTGCAGTTCAAACGAAAAAGAAAAAACAGAAACTAGACCTATAAAAAGAAAAAAACTGAAACTAGACCTATAAAAAAACCTTAGGTATGACGGATATAGTCATTTTCCCCATTATGATGACAAAAAGGAAGTCTCAAGATGGAAAAATAAGGAATGTAGGAAAGGACACACATATTTTGTGCGAAATGCAAATTTCATCTTTGTATTTTATAAGGAAGGAATTTGTTTTCTACATTTCATTCAAAGTAGATGTATGAACACTTATTTTAGTTATGACAAAGATCTTATTTTTACGTTTTTATAAGTTTTTAATAAAAAATATATATCGTTCTTTTACTTCCATGAATTTTGTTTGTACATTGTGATGGACATCCTGTAGGGGGAGGTGGGTGTTAGTAATTTTTTTTGAATGAAAAAAAAATTACTAACACCCCTCTATAGTGTAATTAGGCTTTGCATACCAAAAATTGTAATTTTTGAAAAACTCTAAAGGAGTGTGGTAGTGAAAGGGTTAAATAAATGTTCCTACTTTTTTGAAGATCCTTCACTATCTAAAATCCTTCATATTACTCTCAACTCTATATCTTAATTTTTTTGCAACAGATCAAAAGGCAAACTAGTAGTTCATGTATCTTTGTCGCAAATTATGAATCTAAAGAAGGAAAATTATGAATCTAAGTAAAAAAAAAAAAACACTCGAAAAACTATTAAAGAAATACCTTTTGATAATCTGCTAATTATGAAATTTTATATAAATATTGTATTCCATGTAGAGAATAATCTATTCTGTATAAGGAATTATTTACTTATTAAAGAATCACTCTGTATATGTAAAATATTTTCAGCTAATATTGTAGATATAATATCATGAATTTTCTTTGAAACCTTCTTAGAATAACTTACTAAGAAAATTTGAATGAAATTATACGTGGAAAAACAATAACGTGAAATATCCATACACTTTTTCATTGCCTTTGTAATTTTTAACTTTCCAATAGAATAAAACACATGAGTTTCTAAAATTTTACTACAACGCCCATATTATTTCCTCCCTATACTATATTTGTATGAGGAAACACTAGATTACATTCATATATGATTAAGATTACCAATTAAATAATGTGCAAAATTGGATGCCATGAAAAAATTGGTTAGCACTCGGTTGTATAAAAACTATACAAGCTTAACTTTATGCGATACAAGACTTAGATAGTTAAAGGTTGATGTAAATGTTTTTAAACTAAGGTGGAATAACAAAATCGAATTCTTAATAGTTATAAACGATATACCTATTAAAATGTCAATAGTCTCACATTTAAACGGAAAGAAATATTCTCCTATAGTTTTTTTCTTTAATTTAAACCCATTATAGCTATTTATTTTTATAGATAAGGTTACTTTGTATACTTTGCAATATTAAACAAATTTCTATGGTAATAAATAATAATTTTTATTATACTAATAAAAAAAATCATTAATTTTCTTAATTTTCTATATACTTATTATTCTATATTATATCTATTGCATTTCTTGGCACATTCCTGATCTATAAAAATAGTCTATAAGTTTCTGATTTAGGTACAAGTCAATACAGATACAAAATTGTATGAAAAATACAAGACCGAGAGTCAGGCTATAATAATTCCAACAAGCTTCATGAGTACTTTATTGGGTCCTTAATAGACTTAGTGATAATTAACAGTCGCTACCTGACCTCAAGACAATAATAATTAGCCAATGGTACGTCATAAAACCTCCACAATGCCCTGCTTTTAAATAGAAGTACACGGCATATTTTATAACAATATTCTACTTTTGTCAGCTACAAATTTATTTGGTACACAAAATGCCTAACATCTCTTATTAAAATGTGAGATGTAAATAAATTCAGACCATACAGATACGAGGTCTTTTTGCAAGGTCAATTTTATGGTAACATAATTAAAAGAAAAACCACAGTACAAATTGTGCAGTACATATATATTTCTCTATTAAGTTTTCATTAAAAATGTTCAGATGAACTACGGAATTACAAAATATTTTTAACAATCTGGCAGCCACTAATGATTTTCCAACACAAGAATCACCTACAACTTTTTAGCAAATTAATTCTACTGTATGAATATGTGTTATCACTCTTTCGTTTATGCATTTTCCAGAATATCAAAATAAAATAAAAATACGTTACGTAGGCATTTTATTTTCTTTACAAATATTACAAGTCTGATACAGTTTTATAACAATTTGTTGATTTCTTCTATAACAATTCTTTACCACGATCAAGTCTTACTACTGTAAAACAACAGAAACTAAAATGTGAAAGGGATAGAAAATGGCTGTTTTACAGTACCAAGTAAGTACACTGCGTTATGCAACGAAAAGCATAACACCTTTAAATCTATATAATACAAAGTCGTATAGAAACAACACTGTGAACTATAGGTAGATATAACAATACTAGTTGACACTTCCATTACTTTTTTCAATGTATAATCATATTACTTAAAATTATGTATGATTACCTACATATAATGTTTTTACTTCCACCGATTAACAGTAAAATATACATAAACTTTCTTACCCAATTCTTTAACAATCGAGAACTTTACAAACATTTCTCTCAATACTACCTATCCAAATATATAGGCATAACAAATTCTTTGGTCTTTTTACAATATCAGTCGATAAAATATCACAGTCATTCGACAATTTACAAAACAATTTTACAATCGTCCAAAAAAAACTCAGCTAACATACCTCTGTTAAAAGTCTTTTCAGTCCCTCTACCTCATCTTCGCCGGGATTTAATTCACCACCAGGAAGTTTAAAAAACGTCGTCCCCAACTGTAAAAGTAACACGTGAGGTAAGCCGTGTTCGTGCACCAACAGCACACCTTCCACACTTCGTCTCATTCCTATCCTTTCGAATTCGTCTCTCATCCTCTGAAATCGAGCCGGCACACTAGGGTCTTTTTCAAATAGAGGTTCCTTTGTGCCGAATATGTAATTTGTTAATGGGTACCTGCATAACAAAGAGCTTGAGAATAATCATTAGCATTTTATACATGTACTTACAGATTTATTATTCGATTTATCGCCGGCGTAGGAGTAAATTTAGGTTCGAAAGTTGAATTCGCAACAGCTGTGGTGGAATTTTGACTGTTTCTCCGCGGCCATCCCGTACCGCTACCGGCCATGTTATTTTGTTGTTGCTGTTGCTCACGCTTTACTTGAGAAGAGGTCATAGCCATTTTGTGTGGGGTTTTGCTTACTTCTACTTAAAAGCGAAAAAGTTTACGAACTTTCTTACTGCAATTTAGCCACTATTTTAATACAAATCGTCCAATTCATAAAATTATCTCTCCTATTTTAAGACGCGCACTACTCCCTTCACGAATGTACACAACGAACAATGAACTCGTCACCGGCGTCACTGCGCACGCAGAAACCAAAAGATGAATTGCCAACATATTCTCATGTATATCAACTATTTATTTCAAAAGTTCCTATCAGATAAATGGAAGGAGTGAAAAGGGTACCTTAATAATATTAGTAATCCGATATTAAATGATTTCTAACCGTTGTTGTAATTATTTTATGATCATGGATATCTTACACATAATATCTACGAATGAAAATATATTATCAAACCATTACTATGTTATATCCTAGTATAAAGTAAAACCTATTTTATATGTCCTTATCTATTGTATTTGTAAGAGAATAGAAATTCTAAATATGAATAAAAATCGACAGTATATTAACGAAAAAATTTTAATTGCAAAGACACATATCAAAATTTAGTTTATTAATAGACGTTGTACAGTTATCGCTATTTATAATTTAATTACTGATATTACTGTGAAAGCTCGTTGTCGTCATAGACCCAAATATACGGATGTCTCTCTACTAATACTATATCTTTTTCAATCTGTTTCAAATCGGCTTCTATTTTACATTTCCTATTTCTTTTCGGGATAGTGTCTGTCAAAATGGGAAGGCCCTGATACTGCTTTTGAAGTTCCTCCCAGTTTTGTTTCAGTCCCTAAAACCGATGAAAGTTTTACAAAATGCATAGCTTATATGTAAAATACAAGAATACGGGTTTAGAATAACAAAGAAGAAACTTTCGTTATATGAAACAACATTTGCTTGTTGCATTCGATTCAACTCAAGTAAAGTAATTCTACTAAAATTGTACCAACTTATGATGTATCTAAATTTGTATACAGGAGTGTATCTAAGATCATGTCAATTAACTATTGATAGTTAACTGAAATGTTGTCTGCACACGGCGAGTAATCACAGAAAGAAAATTGAAGGAAAGAGAATTAGTTATGCACGTAGCATGTAGTAATTGAAACATAGCAGCATTTTGACAATGAAGCCATCAGTATAAATCCTTTTACAAAGCAGTCGTAACATACTTTCACTGTTTTAACTACAATGAACATGTTTTCTTACGTTTAACAATTGATTCCTTTCTTCTTTTGTGATGTATCGACACTTGGACTTCTGGATATCCGCCGTGTCTTTTTCCACATAGCGTTTCTTGTTGTGTGCCTTCACAAACTTCAGGAGGTAATGCGGAGGTTTTCCAAATTCCGGGCATCTAGTAAAAACCGGTTCCAAACCGGCTGCCAATAGTTTCTTCGTTCCAGTACGATCTATAACCACCTTAGGCACCGGCTCTTTTGTTTTCATTTCCGTTACGAATTTAATATTGCGTAATATGAAATTTCTTGATTTTCTTTCGGGTTTTCCCTGTTTTCTCAGCTCCTCCACGGTAGGTATTTTGTTCTTTTCTATGTCGGCTTCGGACTTGGGAAGTCTAGTTTCCTTTGGGGGCACACGACATCGATCAATATATGCTGGTCTACCTATATATATTAAAAACATAATGAACTTCACCGCTTCAATTATATTTAGGTTCAGTTTTCATAATAAGCTAGATAGGGCATAACATATGTACTATCAATATCAAGAAATTAAAAAAAAATAACACACGTTTCTTAATTAGTTTCCATCAAACCTCGATCCAATATGTTAAATATTGGCTTCGATTAAACAAAGCCTACTAATAAAACTTAAGCTAGTTTCTTTTATTATTAAGTCCACACACAATGGTATGTAGACGAAAAATGAGACAGACTGTATATTAAATATAATACAAAAATATACAGGATGCGGCAGAACAACTTGCTTATTTGAATTTGGCGCCCTGAAGCGATGGTTGGTTGCTCCTGGGAGAGTGGGGGTAGACACACTTCAACATCATGAAGTGGACAATCGTGGAGCACGCATTCGCTGTCGAGGCATACTTTTCTAACTGTCGCTCAATCATCGCCATGCAACGTGCATTCCGTACCCATTTCAATATTGCGACTCGTGGTCGTGTTCCTGGCCGGCAGTCGATTGTTTCATGTATAAACAACTTTAGGGAAACTGGTGATTTGAATAAAAAAACCTGAGCTTCCACGAATAGCAAGGTTACCCCAAAACATTGACATGGTAAGGCTTTCTGGTTTGCGATCCCCTCACCGCTTTGTCCACAAACATGCAGTTGCTGTTCGGTTGTCTGCTCGTTCTGTGAGGCAAATCCTTCATGAAGAATTAAAATTTCATCCCTACAAATTGGCTGTGGTACAGGAACTTAATCCACGCGATTTTGTTGCTCGAGAAAATGCATGTGAGGCACTACTTGGCGCCGAAAACGATCGTCCTAGGACTTTGACTCACCTGAAGAACAACATTCGTCACGGAAACTTTCGAGTTCGATTAACGCAGTGAATTAAGAATAATGGACGCCACCTGCCTCATATCATCTTTAAAACTGTATAAACATAAAATTTTAATGTTGTACTTGGTGCTGTTCGAAGAATTAAATATATATCTGCATTACTTTTTTTTAAATTGAATCTCTAAATAAGCAAGTTGCTCTGCTCCACCCTGTATACATATTTCAAATATGGAAGAATTTAATTTTAAAGATACCTTCAGTAAAAGAAATAGTAATTTCATTGATACTTCTGACAATAAGTATTAATTTATTTATATATGTTAAATCTACTTTCTGGGTATTGTATGAACATCGATTGGGGCAGATTTTTGAAACATCTGATAATCGGCGTGAGGAGATAGTCTTATGCTCTCTATGTTAATAAATGTTTAAATTTTGGATTTGATTCAATTAGTATCGAATATGCATTGTATAAAACGTACCTGTGTGTTTTCGCAGGAAATTGGCAGGGTCAGGCGGGACTTCCTCGGGAACCCCCATCGTGGCGTGGAGTTTCACGCATTTCTTGTAAAATTCCCGAAGCCTTTTGCTGTGTCTTGATTTGTAAAAGACCCTTTTCCTTGCGTATTGAGGTTCCTCTTTGGTGACGTCGTATATGTTTTCGTTATGATCGGTTATTAAAATTACAGACATTTTCTAAATAAATATACACTGTATTTACAAATGTTGCGACACAACTGACATAATAGTGACTTTATTGATTTAACAAATATGTAGCTGTTTCTTTGGAAATTAAGGTTATGCTAATCAACAAGGTTTCAATTTTAAATGGAGAAGAACTCACTTTGGTATGAAGTCTTTTTAAAGACAAGTAATATAAAAATCTTTTAATGAAAACATATTAAGTGCATTTTACTATAACATTATGTTTCATTTCTAATTAGTCAGTTTTCTCTATATCAAACTGTCGATACATCTCGGGTCATAAAAACATCGTTGAAGGAAAGTTCTTTTGGGCATAATACATATCGTCTTCATGACGACAATCAATAATAATTGTCGACATATTTCATTGGATGCCTCATATACACATTCAGAAAGATCATTATATGAGGTAAATATGTTACTGATTAGAGGTTAAGTTTAATTCCTTTGAGCCGAAGATCACTCTTAAAAATTAAATTAAACAAAATCTTTATAAACATGTTTAAAAATATTGACTTAAATAGTATTTATGTAGTCAGCCATTCTCTATTTATTCATGGGGTCACATTATTTTGAATTACAGTCCCTAATTTGACCGGCTGAAGTCAAGCCTAACCTTTAATGATCTGTGATCAAACCTTGATTTTTAGAACACATGACTTCAGCGTTTAAACCAGGGATATGGTTTTACGGAAAGGAGTATGGCAAATAGAAATGTATTTCTTTGGCGGCGCTGCCATCGGGATTGTGTTGCTTTCTCTTTTCAACTACATGTGTCCTTTTCTGTCAGTCTACATATGGACGAGGAGAGGTATAGCAATTGAAAAGAGAGGGCGAAACAATCCTGATGCTAGCGCCTCGAGCATTGAAGTGCCGTATGCGGCACTGATGAGAACTAACTAGTTCGAAACAGCTGTATGTCGTTCGGTTCCGATCCGGGACAAATGTCGAATCCTACCTGTGGCTGGTTTTATTTTTTGAAACCTTATCTGATCGTGCAGAAACACGAGAAAGGGGTCGAGGATCGCTTCTGGGTATAATTCAATGCCTGCCGGGGCTTTAGCCCGAGGAGTAGTTGTTTCCTAGAGCGATTATGTAATAGCTTTGCTATTCGGGAACTACTTTGATAGCCGCTTGGCGGCTTGGTGGTTCCTTTCTCGATTTCCGACTTATAAGTTACTGACAGAGATCGTATCGATAAAGATGTATAGGCCATAAAGTTTATTCGGCATTTGTCCTGAATCGGCGTACCGTATGCGGCACTGATGAGAACTAACAAGTTCGAAACAGCTGTATGTCGTTCGGTTCCGATCCGGGACAAATGTCGAATCCTACCTGTGGCTGGTTTTATTTTTTGAAACTTATCTGATCGTGCAGAAACACGAGAAAGGGGTCGAGGATCGCTTCTGGGTATAATTCAATGCCTGCCGGGGCTTTAGCCCGAGGAGTAGTTGTTTCCTAGAGCGATTATGTAATAGCTTTGCTATTCGGGAACTACTTTGATAGCCGCTTGGCGGCTTGGTGGTTCCTTTCTCGATTTCCGACTTATAAGTTACAGACTTAATTTGAAAGAATTTAACCCCATAGATGGATGGATGAAGAATATAGGAATACATAACTATTATTAAAGTATATTTTTCTAAACTTCTTTTTTCAATTTTATTCAACATTTCAAGATTTTTTTAAATTTCATGAAGTTCCTATTACACATTTCTATTAATAATAACATTTGTTGCGGTTATTAATACATCTGCAGTAAAATTACTAAGCATAAAATTTGTCAAAAACAAAAAAGTTTAAGTGCTTCATAAACATCTAACGGTTGACTCATATATAGGGTGTCTCAGCTTGAATTATATAATTTAAATTGGGCTCTATTTGTGTTCTGTTAAAAATAGAGCGTCAATATTTAAAGAGTATCATCTATGCTGCCACGCATAGAAATGTGGCAAATAGAAATGCATTTCCTAGTGGCGGCGCTGCCATCGGGGTTGTGTTGCTTTCTCTTTTCAACTAAGTGTGTCCTTTCCAGTCAGTCTACAGATGGACAAGGAGAGGTATAGCGATGGAAAAGAGAGGGCGAGATAATCTCGATGCCAGCACCTCGAGTGACCGTTTACGTCCCTTGGACCCTGCTTGCCATTGCAGCATATAGGATATAGGAAGTAGCATACCCCTGCTACAAACCACACGACGCCAACGTCAACATGCCGCGATTAACAGTTCAACGGCGAGTAAGTAATTTATAAGTAACTGTTTTATGAAAGTAAGCGATCATTACAGTTGCATTAAGAAAAATTCGCTTAAAATTAGGACAAACCCAAGCGCCTTCAGAGTTAACGGTTCGTGATTTAATCAAGACATTTTAAGAGACGGATTCTATTAATGAGACGGCAACAAGGATACGTCCTCGTCGTGGTCGGTCAGATGAAAATATTGCTGCAGCGAAAGAAAGTGTACAGAAGTATCCAAACACATCAATTCGACGTCGTACACAAGAATTTAATCTGTCAAGAGCCATCATGCATCGAATTAAAAAAAAGATCTGCATCTGTCAGCAGTGTCAGCATATAAAATTCAGTTGACACAACAAGTAAAAGTTACAGACTAGCATTTACAACGTCGTACATTTGTTGATTGGGTGTTAGGAAAGAAAGAAGGTGATACTGATTCTTCTAACAAAATTTTGTTCGGCGATGAAGCACCTCTAAATTTGCATCTTGACGGGTACGTCTCAAACAATATTGTCGAATTTGGGGTGTTGAAAATCCGCATGCTGTTCGCGAACAAGAAATGCATTCACAGATATGCACGGCTTGGTGCGCATTTTGGAGTCATGGAGTAATTGGGTCATACTTCTTTGAAAATGAAGCTGGTAATACTATCATAGGCATGTTGACGTCGTATGGTTTGTAGATGACAGTCGTTAAATATTGACGCCCTTATAGATTAAGGACACATATACCTTCTAATTTATAATTACTAATTAGCTATCTGTAATAGCATG
This sequence comes from Rosalia funebris, assembly GCA_037954035.1. Lineage (NCBI taxonomy): Eukaryota > Metazoa > Arthropoda > Insecta > Coleoptera > Cerambycidae > Rosalia > Rosalia funebris. Next base: position 44,328,253 of record JAZFAV010000015.1, read on the forward strand.
AAATTTAAATTTGTCCATGGGTGTCGAAATAGCTTGACGAGCCTCTAAATATGATAGACCCACGTGCACGATCCATCTTCGTACAAATTCAAGAATTATAGCCCAGATTTACACTTTTCATTCAATCTGTTCTTTAAAAATTATGCGATCTATAGTACTTCCCAATTATGGGCCAATGAAAGAGGATAAAAAATGATCCATCGGCACGGCAAATCTAATTGCATCGCCGCCGCCGTCCCGTCCCATCTGTCAGGAATACTTTATCAGCGTAGATAATTGGGAGACGACCACCGCTCCTAATCCAGCAAATATACGATAATTAACAATATATGTAGATATTTCTCACGGGCCATATGCGGTGACATATGGTGAGATAAACAAACACGCTTATCTATCGTCATTGCACTTGATACCTGAAACGGCAATACCACTAAAGTGGAAAATCAAAAGGTAAACAAGAAGGACGATAATGCTAACACGATTGTTATAAATAGGACCGGCGACTTCTAGCCCGACCGATGTCGGTGGTGACGAGCGATGGAAAGTGGTGGAAAACTCGACAGGAGAGATCATAGGACGCGAGTGTATAAAGTGAAATTGAGGAGGTCGAAGGCCAACGCGAGGGAGAGGAATCGAATGCACGGCTTGAATGCCGCTCTGGATAGATTGAGAAGGTGAGAAAGTTACCGGTTCTGGTGGTTACCAGACTGTGAATGTAGTTTTTTTTAATTAATTTTAGTCTCCGCATTTCTGCAATATCCAAAGAAAAGTTTTTTTGTCGTAATATATTTTTGAGGGGGTGATATCTTAAGAAAACTAACAAGGAACCTTCCCGAAGCTTTTCTCTAATTCTCGGTGGGTCATATGCATTTTAAGTGGAAGGTATCTTGGAAAATAAGGAATGTTCAAAGCACCAAATTCAGCGTTTGTGAATTTTTCACTAATTTGGTGAGGCACGGCATATTCTGGATGGATGATATGTCGGAAATACTAACAAGGAACGTTCCCAAAGCGCCAAATTCTTGTTATAATTTCTTACTAATTTGATAGGTCTCACACACATTTTGGGTAAATGATATTTTGGAAAAATTAACCTTTCATTCCTGAAATGGCAAACTCCGCCTTTATTAATTTTTTACTAATTGATAGACCATAATGTATTTATAGTATAGGTGGACCATAGTATACTTAGGTAGTTTATATCTTAGGAAAATAAACAATGTTTTGAACATTCTTTTGTTAATTTTTTACTAATCTGGTGGGCCATAATATACTTTGAGTGAATGATATATTCAGAAAGCTAACAAGGATTCGTTCTCGATTTGTCAAATTACAATGTTTTTATTTTTTACTATTTTGTTGAGTCAAAACATATGGAAATTATAATAATATAAGAAATAATAGATGGCAATATTTTTTCTTTAATATTTTTTAATATATTGATCATAACGTATTTTAATTTTAAGTGGATAGTACCTTAAGTAGAAGTAGAAGGGGAAAGACTAATAGTTAGAGCGGAGTCTAATATGATGTAACATTAAAAATTATATTTTCACTTTCAATCGTATTTTGCAGTCAATCATGGCGTCTGTTGTTTTATTCACAGAATACATATAAGTTCTGTGGTTTTATTGTTGGCCACTTCCTAGAATTATGTTGTTTATAAAAGAATTTTCGGTAGAGATTAAATTTTATAGTATAGTTTTTAAATTGTATTCCCAAATTCGTTTTTTCGGAATAAACCACCACCATATTGTGTAGGTAGTTTCACTTGGACTCATTCATGTGTGAATCCACACAACAACAAAATTCACCAACGTGAAAAATGACCCTGATATTTTCTTACTGAAATTTTATATCACGCAGTATTATCATCATATTTTCAATATGTTTCGTTGTGAGCCCGGTCAAAATAGACATTCAAGGTTACAAAAATTCGCATAGAGCTGAAAATTGGTAAGAATGTTTGGAACGCCATTATAAATGAAATGTGAACAGTCCCCATCGATCCCACATCTAAAAAAGAAATTATTCAAGGTCAAAGTTCGCAAATATGAGTTTTTTACATTTTGTAACCAAACGGTAAGTTTTATCATAAAAATAGATCAAACAAAAATTGTAGACCATACAATTATCTATAGAAATTATTCTTACACTTTTTTTTCTAAGAATCACCATTTCTGAGATATAGCGATTCAAAAAGTTAAAAAGTTGTGTTCTCCATAATATGCATGAATACGCCGCCTATATACAACACTGGGCCCGTAATACAAGTAAAAATATTAGTCTGTGTAACTTATACGTACAAGTTGTACGATTCTGAAAATATAAATACAAAAAAACCCAGTCCCTCATTTTATATGCCCGTATAACCTAGTATTGTATCTATTGCCAGTGGAGTCGTTGATGATAATAAAATTAACTGTCATAAAGCTCGTGAAGTTTGGATTGCCTCGATGTCTAAAATGACAGGACAGATATTTAGTAACATTAAATTGAAACGTGCTGATAAAGTAGTTCCTCTTTTAGCTATGAGTAGCACCATAAAAGTTCACGATGAGAAAGTACCTGTTGATCCTATATTATTATTTCAGCGCATGAGTATTACTACGACATTCGAAGATGAAATTGAAAAATATTTCGAATATGAATTGGCTCCCTACCCGTTGTCACTGTTCGATGATATGGGAATGCGTAACACAAGAATCAGCCATTTACGATTGTTTTCAAACAGTAAACATTGATATTGACAACATAAATGCTACGTACATCATTGATGGAGGATATTTATTACACCGTGTTGTATGGGATCGTGAAGAAACATTTAACATTATTTTAGATAAATACATTCAGTATGTACGTAGACATCTTGGCCATAGAGTGACTGTTGTATTTGATGGCTATACAGATTGCAAGAAAAATATTAAAGCCGCAGAACAACGTCGTCGAACTACAATAACATCTTCATCTTCTGATGTCATTTTTAATCAATTTATGACAGTTCCGACAAGCCAACAAAAATTTCTTGTTAATACTCACAACAAGTCTCGGTTCATTTCAATGTTGAAAGAAAATATTTACCACTGAAAATATTTTTGTCAAACAAGCTGATAATGACTTTGATGTCCTGATAATTGAAACAGCAATAGGACAATTCAACTCAACAAATACAACTATTGTTGTTGGTGAAGATGTTGATTTATTGGTATTACTTACTGCTCGAACTCCAACCGAAAAAATTATTTATTTCTTAAGACCTGGGAAGGCTCAACAGCAATCGGAAATGTATTCATCCAAAAGTTTATCTGCTTTTTCAAAATGCCAAAATCACATACTATTTTTACACGCAATAACTGGTTGCGATACGACATCAGAAATTTTCAGGAGGGGTAAAACAACAGTTTTTAAATTGTTTGAAAAAAAAAACCATTTAGTTAATTGTATTATGGTTTTTAAGAAGAGTAACTCTACTCCACAAGCTGTAATCACCAACGGAATTCACTTCCTTCTTTCTGTATATGGAGCTCCAAAAAAAATTACCTACTTAGATAAGTTTCGATACTTATCTTTTGTAAAAAAATACTCGTAACAATAAACGAGTGCAATTAGCTTGTCTTCCCCCAACCTCTGCATCTGCTCATCAACATCTACTTCGGGTATATTATCAAGTTCAAATGTGGCTTGGTAATCAACTGAACCCAGAAGACTGGGGTTGGAAGGTAATTGACAATACATTGAAACCAATCCAGACTTTACTCCCACCTGCACCGGAGAAACTCCTCAATACAATTTTTTGCAATTTCAAAAAGGGGTGTAGTGCTAAATGCGGCTACAAAAAAGTTGGATTGTTTTGTTCATTAGCATGTACCAGTTGTCAAGGCCAGTCGTGCTCCAATGTTAAGTCGCCATCAGAAGAGGATTCTTACGATATTACGATTCTTACATCTAATGCATCGGTGTTAGAGCAATTTACTTGTATCCAACAGGAGTAAGAAGAAGAAGAAGACATTACACTTGAAGTTCCATTAGATAATTATCAATCAGACGAATAGTTTTCCCCAATGACTCATAATTCACACCGCGTTCATCATTTCCAATAGTACCATTTTGTATTTAATACAATATTATTTAATTAAACAGGACTAGAATAGATCGTGGAACAGGCTTACCGGGGAACCACGTTAAAAAACGCGCCAAGTACACTACCTCACAGGTGGCGTGGAAACGTGTACATATTATGGAGAATACAACTTTTTAACTTTTTGAATCGCTATATCTCAGAGATGGTGATTCTTAGAAAAAAAGTGTAAGAACAATTCTTATAGATAGCTGCATGATCTACAATTTTTGTTCGATCTATTTTTATGATAAAACTTACCGTTTGGCTAAAAAAATGCAAAAAACCCGTATTTGTAAACTTTGACCTTCAATAAATTTTTTGCAGATGTGGGATCGATGGGGACTTTTCACATTTCATTTATAATGGTGTTCCAAATATTCGTACCAATTTTCAGCTCTATGCGAATTTTTGTAAGCTTACCCCTATTTTTTGAGCTAAATTGACCGGGCTATGTACCCTCGTTTATGTTGGAGAAACCTACAGAGAAACTTTTCAAGGCTCACAAAAAAAGTTTCTTTAAGTTTTATAGGCATTATATTCTTATGTGTATGAATAACTTTTTATGTACATGTTCACAAACGTGTTTAATGTGGACATGTTACATTTTATAGTAGATAGATTTATTATTCACAAAATTGTTCTTTTTGGAACAAACTATATCATTATGTAGGTATCTACTATTTATTGCCTGTGTAGTTTATGGAACATCACGTTGTCTTTGGTCATTTTTCAGCATTCTTTAACGTAATTTTGTATTAAACTATTTGATTTGAAGACACTCGATGCTGTCAGGATGCAATCAAGTGATCGTACCCAAGAATATAAGCTCATATAAACACCCATCTTTATTATATAGTTAATGTAATTTCGGTTTGGTAGAAACTCAACTTTACTATATGGTTTGTTCGAACACTAGTTCGAAACAATTCTATTCGTAGAAAATAGTGCCTGTTTACTCACTAAACTTGACCAATTTAAAAAAAAAACAGTTGGATAAAACTTAAGCCGTCTTAGAACAAACCTCTAAAAATGACTTGAAATTTTAACTCCATTCGTCGTTGATCATCCAACCAATGCATGTCATTCATTGGTTCTTTTTTGTTTCAGTCGGATGCCCATTCAACTCACCCACTCAGATCTGAATTCCTCTCCTCAAAAGTTGTCGAAGATCGAAACGCTTCGCCTGGCAAGAAATTACATAATTGCCATGACGCAAACTCTGCAAGAGGGAAGGCCGATGGACATAACAAGGTTTATAAAAATTCTAAGCCAGGAGCTAAGTCAAACCACAGCAAATTTACTGTCTGGTACTCTAATGGGTAGTATGAATGCAAGTGGTCAATACAGGGGGTACTTCTTCGGCGAGGCCGAGAATTTTCCGTACGATTACGAGGATGTCAGCAAATATAATCAGCAGGCCTTTTACGAAGAGAACTACGGACAACTGTGGCAGAATTATAAGATGTACGACATGCCTTATAAGTTTACATCCAGTAAGAATCTTCACGGTTTCAGGTACTGGGAGCCGAATAATAATAATTACATAATTAATGATCATTGTTTGTACGGCAATAGCAATTACCAGTTCCCGTTATGTTGATGAATGGTTATGAGTATTATAGGCGTTGCATTTTTTTACTTGAATCTTGAAGACTGTTAACGTGGGAAGACATTTTTTGTATATGACGTTTTTGAATATTAATTTAATAAAATACTGTCTATTTACAGAATTTTATAACACACAGACCAATACATTAAAAAATTCATACGTAAAGAATTAAGGATAGCACATGACAATGGAAATGAGTAAAACAACTACCAAGTTTTATACCACTATATTGTTACAGAAATGTGACTGCAGTTTCGATAATTTTTTATGTCATTTTCAAACGATACATAAGAAATAGATATATAAAGAAATAGATATGCAATAGAAATATATAAATACAACCATAGTGATAATTTTAGCTTACTAAATGATCAAGTAGATATACTATATTCTCCTCTTTTTACTGTTACCCAAATTAATTAACCCCCTGTATAATAGTTCTTAATAATATTCATGGAGATTCCCACAATTTGATGGTCGTGATTGCACCATTTATGAAACACGTTTTCTTGTAAACCTTAACTACCTGTTTATTGACATAACATTTAGTCTCTGTATTTGGATAGTATATATTATAGCAACGGAATGTTTGTATTTTATTCTTAGTGGAATCGTCGTTTGAAAATGACATAAAAAATTGTCGAAACTGCAGTCACGTTTCTGTGAAAATATAGTGGTATAAAACTTAGTAGTTGTTTTACCCGTTTCCGTTGTGAATTATGAACTACCACAGAGTAACGGCTTCCTCGATTAATTTATTGATAGCACATGACACAAAATTAGAGATATAAAACTACTATAGTTTAATAAATTAAATTATAATTTATTTTTTTATTAGAAATTGAACATAGGTTATCCGTCCGTATAACTTTTGAATCAAATATATTAATGTATGTATAGATGGTTGCGTGTAGAAGCAAGCTGCGAACTACAAGGTAGGTTCATTATTTTTCCTCTATATCAGGGGAATGCTACTACGAAAAGAGTGTGGACAAAAAAATGCATTTCCTAGTGGCAGCGATTTCATCGGGATTGTGTTGCTTTCTCTTTTCAACTACAAGTGTGGACGAGGAAAGGTATAGTGATTGAAAAGACAGGGCGAGACAATCCCGATGCCAGCGCCTCGAGTAGCCCTTGGCACTGTTTGCCATTGCGGCATATAGGAAGTAGCATACCCCTGCTTATATTATCAGGTTATTTGGACCGCAAGTTATACTCGACGCCATGGAAATTGAACGATAGTATAAATGTTATATTAAAACAGGTAGTAATTAGGCACTTTTCTCACACATAACATGAACCTTACATGGTATTTGAATAAATTTTATTCTTGTTTGATACAAAATATCTTATTCTGGGTATAATGTGTTATCTTCCAGAATCTATTATTTCTATTTGTACTTCTGTATTTAACAACATTCTGACACTAAATGTCTCTCCTAAATATTAGTTTGTGTTAACATCAAACTATGTTCAGCATCTCCATATTTAAGTTATATAGAACTTTGCCCAGACAATGTTCAATGTTTACACACGACTCTCAATTTGATAATGGAAGAACTATTTTTTTTCTTGCAATTTAAACTAGGTAAAAAAATATTTCAAACTTTTTTGATATGATATTTTAATTGTGAAAATTAAGAAAGTGAATTATTGTTGAAGTTTGAAACGGGAATCATTTGTCGTTTACGAATACTTTCTTTGAGAGAGTATCCTATTTGAGTGTTCTATACATGTTTCATGTCACTTTCCGAATATTTCACAGTAGAAAAAACTATAAACTGACTTCAAGACAGTATTTAACAGTTTCTATCATTGTTATCTTTACACAAGGACAAAGTTTACTCAACAACCAAGAGTCTGACCACTTTTATAAATAGGTAGCTGTAAAAACATCTCTCTGTAATGTTCGAAGCACTTTTCGTGAGACACGTTAGTTGCTTGTAATTATTTTTCGGACATTTCACTATAAGAGAGATTTTGTGAACGCCTAGTATTTGTTCATCAAATAACTTGTAATAGTGTATTTTACTTTGATATCGGTACCTACTACTTAAAAGTAAATAACAAAATTATTAACAAAAATTATGCTTTTCTATAGTATTTGACTTATTTCCACAGTAGGGTGAACATATATCTGTAAAAAACTATTTAAAGAAAACAATGAATGTAACATTACTGAAATTTATAGGAATTTCAATATTATAGACATTTTGATTAATTAGATTTGGTTTTAAAAGTATTCACTTGATTGGCAACACCACATTTGGCACTTTGTATATGAGAACACTAAGTTCTTATATACAAAGTATATACATATTGACTGGTGGATCATAATAATTTTGGAGCATACAAGAAAATTATTATTTTATGAGGGATAGAAAATTAAGTTATATTGGAATTGTGGTTGAATTGTTTATATTAGAATTATTGACGTACTATTGTTATTAACAGAAAGTTATTTACTTAAAATTGTATAGTATTGTGAAAGCAATAGAGTACAAGAAGGACTATTATTATATTATGATGGTCTTTTAAAGGTTCAATGATAGATTTCGTCTTTTACTATTTGTGATAAATGAAAATATTTCTTTCGTTTCGATATCAGTTCAATCAACTTTCTTAGACAAAACAAATTTTAATTTTTTTCATCACAATTATTCTATTCATTTCAATTTCATTCTACAAATGTGAACAAAACACGGCATCTGAATGTCAGTATAAGTCCTCTAAAGGGTACAGAGACTTTTCAGGGGGTTGCAGATAAAGGTTTATGGCAGGAGGTGGCATAAAGAAATTTTCAAACAAATGTGTCTGTGATATTTTATACGACTTTGTTGTCCAAACTATAAATCTCGTTTATAAACAAATATTACGCTATGAAAAATAGGTGAACTCCTGCCTTGTAACATCCTTAAAAGATTTCATCATGAGAAATGAACGATATTGTTCTTGTACAGAAATCAATATGATTCAAATAGGGTACAAGTGGCGCCATTCTATATCACTGTGGCAGAATTCCCCCTCTTAATATTAGTACATATTTCATGTTGACATTTTTTATTGAGTGCTATTTATTGAAAAAAGTTAATTATTACGGTATTTTGAATTATATGCCATCATGGTTCATAGTTATGACTTATGATGAATATAGAGGCGATGTTCGTTTACTATAATATATTTAATATAAGGAATATATGTACTCCTCAATCAGGGAATCACACAATAATAGTGGTACCAATATACAAATATCAAAATGTACGTTAAATTTGACACCACAAAAATGTCAGGTTTGATGTAGTTTGATTCTACAGATGCTTAATGAAGAAAATTAATGAAATCCACTAGTTTTATAAGTTGAATGTTTGTTAATGTATTTCTAATTTCATTCTTATCAAAAGTTGATGTTTTTATCAAATCTTTCAAATATTTAATATTAGAAGTGGAAATGTTAGTTTATGATGTATGTATTTCAAAAAAACTACAGAAAAGTGCTAATTTCTTGTTTATCGTTTTGTGAGTATATCTCAGATAAAATATTATAGTATGGGGTACATAATTGAGTTTACCCGAGTTTTAATTAGTTGGATTTCAGTATTTTGTCTTGAAAGAAAAAAAAACAATTTCACCGTTTTTTTAAATTTAAGATACGTCATTATACATATGTACTTTGCGATCTTATTTTGTAAAGGTATAGAAAATATGTATTGTGACCACAAACATTAAAGTTTAGAATACAATTTTTGAGGTTACTTGTGTCGGAAAATAATTTGTATTTTTCGTTTTGTGTTTATTAAAATTATAACTTGCCTCGAATAATAATCGTAAAATATCTGGTAAATTTTATTAAAAAACAATTATTAAAACAAAATGTGCTATTGGTTGTGATATTTGCCAAAGAATGTATTATTGTTCTAGTCATTTGGTACAAAATGTAATAAAGAATTCTTTACCTGAAATCTGTCCATTTTACTTACCTTTTACCTCTTTTTATCCTCCTTATAATATTAAAATACACAACGTTCTTTAGGCAGGGTGTCAAACCTTATATTTTACATAAGAAAAAATCGTGTAATATACCGGGTGTATCAAGAAAAACGCCCCAGCCTATAACTTTTTAATTATCGATGCTAGAGACGCCATCTTTTGGACTTCGGTGTTAAAGTATGTTTTTTACAAGCTCTGCATATAATATGTAACATGTCGCTTCCGGAAGTGACCGGAAGTTATATAAACTTTTTTATTTTAAATGGAACACCCTGTATATTTTTACGGTATTAGATGGCACACTTTATTCTGAATCCATTGATATAATATTATTTGTGCTTACTGTCAACGGTTAGTAAAATACAGACCTTTGTACATTGCATTACATTGTAGCACTAGGGAGCTGTGAGACATATCTTGAATAATGAATATCATTATAATACCACATTTTTTTTTTTAGAAGAATGTGTGTTAATAGTTTGAGAATGACGGTAAATAAAATAAGAATATCTAGGTATAAACAAAACTATTTAATGAAAAACAGCAGCAAAACCAACAAATCAATAACAAAAATAATTCAAGTCAAATAGTATTTATTAATTTATCAATCTAAATATTGTTCAAATTGCCAACCTTCATTTTCAATGCATAACTGACACCTTCGTATTACCCCATTTACGGTATTTTGGACAAATTGAGGTGATATGTTGTCAACAGCCACTCTAATCCTTTGCTTTAGGTCTTCAAGGTTTTGCGGAATTGTTAGGTACATCAGATCCTTTAAGTGGCCCCATAAAAAATCTGATGGGTTGAGATCAGGTGACCTAGCTGGCCATATTGTTGGGCCATTCGTTCCGATCCAGTTTTCTCCAAATTGCCCATTTAAATAGTTTACATTTATACGGGCATTATGGCTAGGGGCCCCGTCTTGATGGAAAATCACATTGGCGTATTAATTGACAGGCAATTGTTCTAAATAATTCTCCAAATCGTTTCTTAAAAATTCATTATAAATAATAGCATTTAAAAGTTCATTAAAAAAGTGAGACCCTATTATTTTATTGCCTTTCATCCCGCACCAAACAGTTCCAAACAATTCATTTACACTGAAACGCTGCTGAAAATTTGTAGTTCTAGTGTGTCTGGGATTCTCATCACTCCATTAGTAATGAACAGTCCTATTCAAAATACCATTGTTACAAAAAGTACTTTCATCCGACCATAGTATGTTATTTAAAAATAAATAATCGTCATTTACCCTTTGCAGAAAAGTATTACAAAAATAAATTCTTTTAAGAGCATCAACTTCCTGTAGATGTTGAATTAAACTAGATTTGAAAGGCCGCATTTTATGCTTTCTTAATATTCTGTGCACCATTGAATGCGACATATTTAAATTATTTCCAATTTGCCGAGTTAAAGTTTGAGGATTTTCCTCAATTGCCAGTAAAACGTCCAACGTTCATTTCATTTGCTTTTGTTGGATTTTCTTTTTTAATTTTCTTCAGTGATCTAGTTCTTCTAAATTTCTCATGTAAATGACTAAATTTTCTTCTAAATTGGACTTGCCTGTTAGGAAATTTTTCAACGTACCTTCTTAAGGCCTCACCACTATTTTTGTTTGAAGCATAGTACACTTCCAACATATCTGATAGAACTATAATTTTTCATTATCCATTATTCCGAAAGATTTTTAAATTAATTCTATTCGTTTACTTTGTGACTATAAACAGAAAGGTCAGTTTAAACATAATTGTCAAACTAGCATCATTTGTAACTATTGTTTTAAAATTGTAGTCATAGGCCTTCTTAGACTATACTGTACTATATTTATTAGTTATTACCGCAGTATAGTACATAAAGCTATGTATTTTGCTAACCGTTGACAGTAACTAGAAATAATATTATATCAATGGATTCAGAATAAAGTAATACTATCCATCTAATACTGCAAAAATATACAGGGTGTTCCATTTAAAATAAAAAAGTTGATATAACTTCCGGTCACTTCCGGAAGCGACATGTTACATATTATATGCAGAGCTTGTAAAAAACCTACTTTAACACCAAAGCCCAGAAAATGGCGTTTCTAGCATCGATAATTAAATAGTTATAGGCTGGGGCGTTTTTCTTGATACACCCGGTATAAAAACAAAAAATGTAAATATTTATTAAACAACAATAAAAATCATTCATCATCTTCCATCAATTTGATGACTTTAGTACTGGGTCCTGGTTGTGGCTCATCAACATTAGCGTCGCCCTTCTCGCTACCCTCACCCTCTTGCCTTAAGATGTCTTCCACACTCATGTTAGCCATTTGCGCGTATAACGTCCTAAAGTTACCACCGTCGCTCAACTCGTCCTCACTATCACTCAAAATAACATAATCACTCGTGTTATCCTCGATATCGCTAAACCTAATATCGTCCTTTAAGCAATCATCGAAACAAACAGATTTGACTTCTTCGCAACTCATGTAATAGTCTTTGCTGAAATCATTCTTGTCTACATTTTCCTTTATAGCACGCGTCTCCATTGGAATGTCACAGTACGGACACATAATAGGGTCCTGTTCTTTCTCCACCTCCTTGTGCGCTAGGGCCTTACAAAAGGGGCATTTGTAGGAGGGCACTAAAAATATGGGCATCATCGTTATGGAGCACCGACTGTCCGCGTGGGGAGGCAGACATAGCGGCCCTATGATCTGTATGGTAGAGTTAAGAAAAAAAAATCGTCAATTTGTAGAACATTTTAAGATGCAAGAGGATATCGTCACCCTAATTGTAATACCACGTATCATCAAATTTGCCGAAATTGAGATTTTTCCACAAATAAAATGTAATATGTATAATACATAGTCTGTAACAATCACGTATCAAATGAATCAATAGGAAACGCGCAATGGCCAGTTGTAAAATAGCGCGTAATATCATCCGTGAAGTTGTCTGGAACAATACCTCGTCGTATCAACAGTAGTTTGAAGTTGTAGTCTTACGCAGCACGCAAGGTGCTTCTTAAAGCTTTTAAGAAAACACTGTTTTTAATAGAGGTAGATTGATAATTATTATAATTTAAGTGATTTATCTTAAAATACATGTATTGAAGTTGCCCAACGGTTAGTTTGTATTTACACAATATTTTACACAAAAGAAAAAGTTAGATTTAGTTTGTCTTGATGATACTCGTATTTATTATTTTAAATTACGTCGCATCTTGATTTTTGTTGAAGTTGGATGATACGTGTTGTTGTTTATAAACATTATAAAACATTTTTCAAGAAACTACACAAACATTCGGTTTTTTTTTAAGTGCTTATTTCCTAATTTCTATTGAATAGATTTTGGCTTTCATTATTTTGATAATTGAAAAATTATTTTCAAACTAAAGAAAAAAATAACGGCAAAACCACTAGGCTTCCGTACTGCTCGTATCTGACACTTATTTTATTGTAGATGTCAGACAGGCGCAAGAAAATTATATAATAATAAGTCTGTAAGAAGATGTTTTTATCACCATTAGGTATTAAAGACTTCACTTATTTAGGAAGTAAAATAAATTGGGATGGAAGAAGTGATAAAGACATAAAACAAAGAATAGCGCAGGGTCGAGTAGCTTTTAACGAAAAGAAAGCACTTTTATGCTCGGGGGTAATAAACTTAGAAACAAGGAAGAGATTTTTGAAAACATATGTATGGAGCACGGCACTATACGGCTGCGAAACCTGGACGGTAGGGGAAGCAAGTAGGAAGAAATTAGAAGCTTTTGAGATGTGGTGTTACCGAAGAATGATGAAAATACCATGGACTGATAGGGTTAGAAACGAAGAAGTATCATCATTAGGTCATCAGTCCTAAGACTGGTTGGACGCTAACCTCCAGCTTCTCCTATCTTGTGCTAACCTACGCATTTCGCTAATTGTGCTACAACCTACATCCCTTACTATTTGCGAGCAGTAGTCTAATCTAGGCCTACCTCTGCCTTTCTTCACTCCTATTTCTGCCTCCAAAATATCGCGGACTATTCCCCCATGTCTCAGCAAGTGGCCTACCATTCTATCTCTTCTCTTCTTTAAGTTTTTCCACATACTTCTTTTCTCGCCGACTTTCTCCAATACTTCTTCGTTTCTAACCCTATCAGTCCATGGTATTTTCATCATTCTTCGGTAACACCACATCTCAAAAGCTTCTAATTTCTTCCTACTTGCTTCCCCTACCGTCCAGGTTTCGCAGCCGTATAGTGCCGTGCTCCATACATACGTTTTCAAAAATCTCTTCCTTGTTTCTAAGTTTATTACCCCCGAGCATAAAAGTGCTTTCTTTTTGTTAAAAGCTACTCGACCCTGCGCTATTCTTTGTTTTATGTCTTTATCGCTTCTTCCATCCCAATTTATTTTACTTCCTAAATAAGTGAAGTCTTTAACTTCCTCCAACCTTTCATTATTAATTTGTACTTTCGTTTTTGCTCTGCTCTCGCGCCCTCTGCACACTAACACTTTAGTTTTGTTTTTATTCACCCTCATTCCGTATTCCTCTGTCAACACTGCCTCCATTTCGTTCAATGCTGATTCTAATTCCTCCTTACTAGATGATAATACTGCTATATCATCCGCGAATCTCAGCATTTTTAGTTTCTGTCCCTGTACTTTAATCCCGAAATCCACTCTATCTTTTACCACATTAATCGCCTCTTCGATGTACAGATTAAAAATTAGTGGTGATAGCATACATCCTTGTCTTACTCCTTTCCTAATACCTACTTCCCTTTTTTCCCCTTCTACTTCTATAACAGCAGTTTGCTCTTTGTATAGATTGTGTACTACTCTCCTATCTCTATACTTCATTCCCGCGCTCTTTAGTATCTCGAACATTTTTTCCCATCTTACGTTATCAAAAGCTTTTTCTAAATCTACAAATCCTATATAAGCGTTCTTTCCTTTTTCTATTGTTTTCTCTAACATTACTCTTAGCGCCAGAATAGCTTCGCGAGTTCCCCTATTTCGCCTAAAGCCGAATTGGTCTTCTCCTAGTATTTCCTCCGCTCTATTTTCCATCCTCTTCTGCACTATTCTAGTTAAGATTTTTGACGCATGGGAAGTTAGGCTAATCGTTCTAAAGTTCTCGCATTTGTCGGCTCCTCTCTTTTTCGGTATAGTAACGATAATGTTCCTCTTATAATCCTCCGGTATCTCGCCCGTTTCATATATGTATTTTACCGGTTCAAACATCCTATTTACTATTTTCTGTCCCGCACATTTCAAAATTTCCGCCTGTATTTTATCTATACCCGGCGCTCTATTGTTCTTTAGCCCCCTTAGTGCTATTTCAAATTCCTCTCTCAATATAGGTTTTCCTACATCTTCCCTATCGATGCTAGATTCTTCCTCTAATATCTCTCCTAATTCCTGACCCTCGTATACATTTCCTAAGTACTGCTTCCATCTATCCGCTTTCTCCTCTCTTCCGATCAGTATGTCCCCCGATTGACTCCTAACGTTTCTACTTATTGTTCCTATATCCCTGAAGTTCCTCTTAATTATTTTGTAAGCCTCATCGGTCTTACCTACTTGCAACTTATCTTCTACTTCTTTGCATTTATCCTCTATCCATTGTTCTTTCGCTTTTCTACATTTTCTAATGATTTCCCACTTTATTGACTTATAAGTTTTCAGTCCTTCTTCGTCTCGTCTGTTTTTGTAGCCTCGTCTCTTTTGCATTAAGTTTAAGATTTCGTCCGTTATCCAGGGCTTCCTAGCTTCCCTTTTATCGTGTCCTAAAACGTCCGTAGCCGCGGAAGCTAGACTATTCTTGATACCCTCCCACTCAGTTTCTGCGTTCTTGATTTCTTCTTTACTATCTATAATTCTTTACTATCTATAATTTAAAAAATCATCATTGTTCCAATTATTGGTGGAATGAGGCAGAAGGTCTGTATTTACAACTATGATAATTGACTATTTAAATGAAAACTGCAAAAATGATTTTCCCATCATTCTATGGAGTGACGGGTGTCCATATCAAAATCGGAATGTAGTCTTGTCAAACGCATTACTACAGTACGCGGTTATTTATGAGACTAGTGATCCAAAAATACTTAGAACCGGGTCACACTCAAATGGAGTGTGACTCGGTTCACAGTGGAATTGAAAGGAAACTTCATAATCGAGAAATTGAACTGCCCACGGAGTATGTGAAACTAGAGAAGCAAGATGAAAACCAGAACCTTAGGAAGCAAAATACATGAATCATTCTGACTTTAGAAATTAAGATAACAAAAATCAAATGACATACTACAGCATTCCACCAGGGAGAAAAGCACAAGATTCGACAGTAATAAATTTAAGATAAATTTACTACAAACCAGAAGAGAAAGTTCAATTTAAATTGCACTTTGACGACCAACTCAACGACCTTCCTCAAACAATTTTAAAAGAAATTTTATACATGTTTTTCACCAGAAACTGTTTGTAAATAGATTAAAGATATCTAAAACAAAATACGATCATTTGCAAGAACTTCTACGCTACCCGCCGATGTGCATACTTTTTCTGACAACCTACCCCATGAGTAGAATAATAGAATACTATCGTAACCTTTTTTTTATTGTTTTGTAAATAACGAGTGTCTGTTTTATTTTCATTAATTATGGTGATTGAATTTATATTTCATTAATGTATGGTGACTAATAGAGCTTACTTTCTACAAAAAATTTAATATTGTATTTCTTTAATATTGCAACACCACGTATGAGCTGAAGTAGCTAACTGCAATAACCTCTATCAAACAATTTTTCAGAAAAAATAAAAAATAATAAGCATCCACCATAACAAGCTGCAACCTCAACTGCAAAAACATATTACATATTTGTCAAAATAAATTATATTTTAACCACTATAAAAAGTTTTTCTCGACTCCTGTGAAAAGTCAAAATCGATGATTACAATTAGGCATTGACTTTGATTACAATGACGTGGTATTACAATTAGGGCGTCGATATAGTTCTTGACACTGTTATTTTCACCTCTTAAACCAGTTTTTTTTTGTATACAGGGTGTTCACGAACTTGGGAATATATTTTCCACGGAAAATACATATTCATATAGTTAATCAAATGGTGTAAAAATAATTTAGTTACTTTCGGCTTTTCAGGTCAGATTTTTATATATACAGGGTGTTTACGAATATGGGAATTTATTTTCCACGGGAGACCTATACACATGTGATTAGTCAAATGGTGTACAAATAATTCATCATTTTCGCCTCTCTCACTTAAGATTCTTATGTATACAGGGTGTTTACAAACTTGGAAATTTATTTTTCATAAGAGATACGTATTCATATGTATAATCAAATGGTGTGAAAATAGTTCACTTTCCCTAACAACTCAATGTTACTTTCGCCTCTTACATCAGACTTTTATGTATACAGGGTGTTTACAAACTTGGGAACTTATTTTCCATGCAGATACATATTTATATGGTCAATCAAATAATGTGAAAATTATCCATTTTCCTTAAAAAAAAAAACACGCCGATTCGACGCAGTTTTTCTCAAAATCATGCATTATAATAAATATTTTCTGATATTTCCAACCAACTTTTAATAAGAATAACCTTCATAATCAATATTCTTTTACCAAATTGTATTATGCAGCATAAAAGAAATTCTTAAATTCGTAAACATACTGTGTACTGGAATTGAAAGAGGAAAATTGTGAATTTGCTGTTATATAAAAAAGTGACACAGAAAGAAATTATGACAAGGATATTTTCTCCACACCAGAGGCACTGTAGCATCGGAGGATATTTTAACTCATTCGCAATACTCATAACACGCTGTATTTCATTTATGAAATTTTTACCAACGTTTGCCTTGGCTAGAATGTTTTTCACTACCATTTCCTTCAAGAAAAAATTTTGGATATCCATGCTTCTCATCTGGAATAGGCTTAAATGTTTTCCAGAATTATTAAGATTCAGCAGCCTGTTTATCCTGTTTACTATTAGTTTTATTTCAACTAGGTAATGCAATATTACGTAAGGTTTAATATCATAGCTTCTTACTACAAGCACTGAACTAAAAATCATTTCTGAAAGCTTGGCTAACCACCTTAGTGTTTTTAATTGAAGTATCGAGAGATTATCGTAGTTTAAATCTGGGGGCAAGCCCAGCCATGGGAAGCGTTTGTCTTTAAGGCAAATCAGTCTGAAAGGAAACATATTAATTGTAAAGTATTAAATTCGCCACGGATTTTAAAAATAATACCTTAAAGCCTCAAAACAGTCCCAATAATCACGCAGACTTCCGCTATTATTATACCAAAGAATGTCGAGAGGATTCACAAGACTATTGTGGAATAGAAAAACATTTATGTATCCCTTGGCTTTTCGAATACTGCTTAAGTGACAGGGATACGTGATTATACCTAACAACACTTTATTGTTAGAAATGAAAAATCCATGTGTCCGGTAACGTGGAATGTCTAATTTTAATGAAATAGTTTTTTCGTCCATAATAATCTTGTCTCCTTCAATAGAAACAGTGTACTGTTTCAAAACTCCTGGCATCGTCAAAACAAGAATAACATTGTCAAAGTGATGAATCCCTATAATAAAAAAAAAATTGCAAATTTGCTAACATTTTCTTTTACTCACCTGTAATATAGTAATGCCCTACATGACAAACCTTCTGATCAAACACACTTCCCGTATCACATATACCATATATTATTAGATAACTCCGTTTCACTAATATTATATATGTATGTTTATCGTAAGTCATAACCGTTATTTTGTCTACTAACACTTTATCAGCCTCGGCCCAGAATGTCAGCTCGTTATCCAGAACTACTTCCTCTTGGTCTAACTTTGCAACTTGAAGCACGCTCATTTTACCGTCGGAATCGGCAAAGCATAAACCACCACCTATATTTTACAACATGAAAATGATAGAAAACCAAATTGATTAAATCAAATTGTATTACCAAATTCTGTGGTTTGATGCCAATACATAGTGGTAATTCTAGTTGAGTGTGTGGCGTATTTGCCCAATAAATGAAGTTTAGATTGTTCCTTTGAATTGGCTGGTCGTAGATCTATCCTCCAGATAGTTATGTTGCCATTCATATGCCCCACACACAATGTACATGTTTCCTGACGATTAACTTTAAACACATGGCTCCAGGTAAATGCTTTAAAAGTAACAGCCTTTTGTTATGACCTAAAAGATAACTATACATATTTTTATGAAACTTTATACATACCTGTAGGTGTAACTACTCCTATTCTCTCTTTTAGTTCTCTTAACTTTAAGTCAACAGAAAATTTTGAAGCATTTGACCAGTTAATTTTCTCCATATCAATTATTGTCTGAGATACATTACATATCAGGCAATACTTAAGAAGTTCATTTTCATCTAAATATTTTACATAAATTTCTAAACTATATAAATTAGTTAGGACAGCCAACATACAGTCTGTCTTCCCTACGATTCCTCTAGGAGACCACTGAACGTTTGAAGGTACAGGTTGAATAGGTGTGGTATGGTTAAGATTGGCCGAATATTCAGTGGCCATGGTAATTTCATAGAGGTTGATTCGTTCTAAATCTTTATGGAAACTGTTGATATCCAAGTTTATGTTGCCGCATGGCAAAAAGTCGGACACCTCGAGGAATTCTTTTTTGCAGCAGAAAGTAGAGAAGGACCAAGCAGGGTTGCCTTTTAGAGCAATGATATAAATTCCTTCTTCGCATAATATGAATAATCTATTATCTTCAGAGTAATCGCAAGGAAAATTCGCAACCAAATGGTTAGCCAACTTGAAATGATCTAATAATCTTAACTCAACACTCATTTTGGAATAATAATGATACGAGGATACATAAATATTTTGATGATTAGGTTATGTTTGATTCAAACTGTAAACATTGCACAGAGTGTTTTTATCCATAGAATAATTGAACCGCAATAGTTTAATACTACGAGCAAAGTTTTGCTCGTAGGTTTAATACAAGAAGACTAGAGAACCTAGTCTTCTTTGTTTAATAATATGTTCTGCAGTTTAAAGATGTGTGCGTGGAAAAGTTTATATAATGACAAGTAAAAGGAACCAAACTTGTTCGGAATATTAGGTTCTTTTGTTTACAGCATTACAGTGTAATTCTGAATTACACCGAAGAGAAAAGCTAGTAATTTCGAATAAAAAATAATTTCGTTCATTTTAAATACATACGTCATGTCATTTCCATTAATTAGTGCTCCATATACATAAACGTTTGGAGACGACGAACATCGGCAAATATAACAGAGACGTATATTGCTGATCTATTTGATTTGGGCAATGATCTGTGTATATGCATAATTCTGGAGTATACGACAATACAATTATTTTATGAGAAATACCGAAAAATAAGGTTATATTGAATGGAAACGTAGAGCGTGTAAAGTATTTTGTGTATGTTAGAATATTTTACGTCCTACGGCTTTTACGTTATAGGATTATTGCAAATAATAGAGCATAAGGACGTTATTACCGTATTATATTACCCTGGTATTTTAAAGGCTCCATAACCGGCTTCATTATCAGTTTAATCCATTTTTTCAGAGAAAGTTGTTGTTTTTTTTTTGTCATAATGATGTCGCTAATGTTCTCCAGAACAGATGTTATGTTTCTACAAACTATTGTATCTATACAAAATTTGTTTTACCAAAGATTGGAGGATTTTTGATTAATGAAGTATTCACATTACTGTTCAAGAGTTGGGAATACTGTTCCAATTTTGAACATTCTTAAAATACTTTACAATTTTTAATGCTCTGTGCTTCAGTAGTTCAATTGTACCTATTATTAGTGGTAGTTTTACTCGTAATATTTTGTGTGAAGCGTCTTAATGTTGTTAGGTCAGTTTTAAACTATGTGACCATTAAGCGATGAGGGCAATAAATATGTAGGTATGTAATATAACAGTTTTATTTCTAATGAATAACATTAATATACAATTATAATAGTTTGTCAATATATGTAGATAAATAAAAATGGCACTATTGTTTTTCCACAGTACCCAGGGCTGCTATATAAGAGCCAGTAACTATCTATCACATCAAATAATAAAATAGGTAATTTTAATAGGTTAGTCAAGGCATTGATAACTACTATTGCAATATTTGGATTCTTTATCAGTGAGATACAACTACTTTCTTCCTATATCCATGAAATTAAATCTACATAAAGCATTTAGTGACACTAAAGTTACTTTACAGTTTATATTCAGATAAATATGACTTATACAACTACTTTTATGATTGTTATAGAAAATATAAAAATTTACAAATAATAAGCATAGAGATACATATGGAACTGTAATGTTAATGCAGCCACCAGAATTTAAAAGGTGTTTTTACCAATCCGCGACAAAGACAATCTATATACCCAGACCCTACACAAATATAGTGTAAACTCGTAAAAGTACCGTTGCATTTATACATTACTGAATTTTTATTTGCAATTCTAATGGCAGCTTTAACACAATTCTCCCATAGATCAGTTAAGCTATGTAAAGATTTGTCACAAAAATATTATGAAAATTATTAATAATTTTATTTTTACATTTCCTTCAACGTTTTTTCATTAAAATAATAAATGCATTTTCGTGCTTAAGTAAAAATATATGGCAGTAAGTCGCTAGTGAAATAAAAAAAAAAACGGAAAGAAAATTAATCCTTCAGATAGTTAGTGCTGTGGGAAATATAATTACGTAAACTTAGCTTATCTAAAAATTTCGAGAATAGGTAAATTTACAGTATTATTTATTCCATAACACTAACTATTTCATTTCCTCCCATCACACCATGTTATGGGTTAACAGGTCTGCTTTCCTACGCAGCACGTTAATAGCCTTGTTCATTTTATTCATCGTCTGTTTCATCATCCCTATCTCCGCTTCCATTTCCGCTATTCGGTTTGTTAAGTGCGTTATCTCGGTTTCATAACTAATAGTTATATTGGAGGTCGCCGGAGACGTTTTCAAAGAGTAACCTTCCTTGTAGGGCGTCGTTTCTCTTTTAGCCCTTCGACTGTTTAATTTACTTATGGTATTCAGTTGTCCGGAGTACCTGCAATCGTTACAACATTCAGACCACAACTTCAGGTCGACCTTTGGTATCTCCGAGCACTCCACATAGCCACCTTGCACTTCGGGAAGAACGAAAACGTTCCTGGTGATCCTCGTTATGTTATCGCCATTATCGCACAGTACTCTAGCCAAGGAGTACTGTTTGATTTGCACCAGCTGCTCGGGTTTGAACACCGCGGGATTCTCGTAGTAGAACCTGTCGCCGTCGCGAAGCCTCTTGAATTGCTCCAGGAGG
Source organism: Rosalia funebris (assembly GCA_037954035.1). Lineage (NCBI taxonomy): Eukaryota > Metazoa > Arthropoda > Insecta > Coleoptera > Cerambycidae > Rosalia > Rosalia funebris. The sequence continues at coordinate 44,350,335 of JAZFAV010000015.1, forward strand.
AGGCACTGGAACAACGGCCCGATTTTCCCCCCGTCGATTTGGTCTTCCAGGATACCCCCCACCCAAACGTCGATGTTACCTGGGTGTCCATAGAGATTCTGTAGTTTCCTCCTAACGTTGGCGTCGGAAATATCATGTCGCAGATCGTCGAAGGTATCCACGGGGGTCATATTGCAGAATTTACGGAACTCTATGTAGCCGGGTATCGCGTGATCGCGCGATCTATGGATATTCATGGCGGCTAAGTCTAAGGCGACGGCGTGAGCAGTCGCAAACAGCTGCTCCGTCAATGCCGTGTTTAAGTTTTCGTCTGGCTTTTTAATCTTAGCCGCGATTGTAAATAGTCCTCTAAGTAAAGGATCGATTCCCCCTTCCTCCACGACTCTCCAGGGCGAGAAGAAAGCCTTCGAGAGGGGTAAGTTACCCTCTCTGATCGGCTTGAAGTCCCAATCTAGCCTGTGTAGGACGGGGTTTATCAGAGTGTGCCCAAATCGCAACGCAGCGGTAGCGAAAACGTTGGAAATGCTGGGGTTCAACTTCGGATCGTATTCCTTGTATTCGCCCAATAGTTCCATCCCTTTTTTCCCTACTATGAAAGGCAACCAGTGTTTGTAGGTGATGTGTTGCATTGCCGCCCCTACGATCTTTCTCGATTCGTGGTAGAGCATATCTGTGTCCCAATGTGGGTTCAAATACTTCAGCTCGCGTGCTATCCTGTTATGTTCTCGCATCCATAAGTTGTGCATCGCGATTAAGCCGACTTGTTCGTTTACACGAATATCGCCCGCAAGAAAACAGCTGATGGTGCTTTCGGATAGGTTCCGTCTACAATCCATTCCCTGGTTTCCAGCGTAGGGCAGTAGCGGTTTTCTGCCCGGAAACACCTGGCCTTCACGAAGCCGCCCACTATCCGTGTTGAAATCCCTCAACTCTTTGGCTAACTCCTCGGAGAACCCGTAGACTTGTGACGCATCGATATAGGAGGTTAACTGGTTGATTTGCTCCCTGGGCTGTATGGAATCGAAGAACACCGACGTCATTCCTGACCCGCAGATCGAAGAAGACCGGATGAAATCTATGCATCGTCTGTTTTTCACCCGGGGGTCATCTTTGGGCACGTCCATCGGGTAACAAGGAGCCGCGTAATCGCATGACTTCTTACAGTCGATTCCGTCCCAACTTTCCGAACTGACAGACGGTGTGGCGTGGTCCAGGTCGTGGTCGAGGAACTGGCCCCACTGCATCACCATGTGAGTGATCTCCGGGTCGGGGGTTATCTTGGTGGTCGCTATGAGGGTGGTGGATACCAGTCGGGAGCTCGGCTTCGGGTAACCGTAGTACTTCCTGTCCCGATTCCAACCGATCGGTTTGGCGAAGCCGTCTTCGTAGATGGGTTTGAGGATGCGTCTGAAGGCCGTAAGGGACGCTCCCCAAGTTGGGTTCTGCAGGTTGTTGCAAGTTCCGTCGATGGCGCGGTACTTTGAGTGGAAACACATGTCGCTGCAGTTTCTGCTCAGGCGATGCGTCATACAGCCTGTAATAATTCAAGAGGTTATAGTTAGAGAAGTACCATTGACGAAGAAAATAATGAGACACTTTCGATATATTGTCCGAAAATATATACTTGGGGGTATAGTTGGAGTCGAAATTAACGCTTTGTCTGTAAGATAGGTCAATATTTGACGACTGTTATCTACAAACCATACGACGTCAACATGCCGCCGATTAACAGTTCAACAACGAATAGTTTATGTACAAATATTTTTATGAAAATGAGTGATCATTTATAGTTGCATTAAAAAAATTTGCACATGTTGAAGCGCCTACAAAGTTAATAATTCGCAACTTAATACAAAAATTTGAAGAGACGGGTTCCCTTATTGATAAAGCAACACCATTATGTCCCCGTCGTGATCGGTTAGATGAAAATATTGCTGCAGTGAGACAAAGTGTACGGGAGTGTCGAAAGACAAATTCGACTTCGTGCACAACAATTGAATCTGCCAAGAGCCACCACGCATCGGATTTTAAAGGAAGATCTGCATCTGTCTGTTGTTCAGCGATGAAGTATATTTTCCTCTTGATGGATACGTCAGCAAACAAAATTTCCGAATTTGTGGTGCTGAAAATTCACATGCTGTTCCCGAAAAAGAAATGCATCCACAAATATGTACGGATTGGTGCACATTTTGGACCGGTGGAGTAATTGGGCCATACCTCTTTGAAAATGAAGTTTAAAATGAGACATCCAGGTCGTATGGTTTGTAGATGACAGTCATTGAATACTGACGTCCTATCTTTGACAGAACACAAATGGTGCGCAATTCAAATCCTATAGTTCCAACCGAAACATGTTATATATAACAGATAATTTTATAGAAATAATTTATCCAATCTTTTAATTTACATTAGATAAGATGTAAGAGATTATAATACAGGAAATGAGATCACCTGAAAAAAATTAAAATCATAATAAAAGTTTGTCAAATCATTTAATCGAGATAAATGCTTTGTTTAAATAAAAATATTGACATGTAACTGTGCTCTTGAGATGTGAATTAAAGATGTTTTCATGCCGTTTCAATTTTGTATTGATTTCGGATATTTCAGAACTAATCTGCGGTTATGGTTGGTTAATATTCAATTCGAAAATCGTTTGATACAGGCACACAAGCTTCTAGCCCTTGATGGTAATAAATGCATCACATCAAAATCGAACTTCGACTATAAACATTTTTCTATACATTTTTGCCTAAATTTTCGTAGTTAAACGTCAAACAGAAATGTTTCAACAAACCTGACAATCTGGCAATGAGGTCCAAATGCTCGGGTGACAAAATTTCCTTGTAGTTAAAATCCGAAGTCGAATTCATCATCATCTCTCCGCGTCCTAGATGCTTCCTGATATTCACCAGAGTCCTCTCATAAATTTCCGCTGCTCTGGCCAATTCCCTGGCCGGAGCGTCCGGATACCTTATGATCCTGAACAGGTCGGCCGGACTATGAGGACCCTTGTTATTGATGATATTATCGATCGTCTTATTTATAGCCCTGTCGACCTCTTCGGAGGCTTCCGCGAAGGCTATCTTCACGAATTGGTCGCCGATTCCCACTCCGGTGGGGTTCTTTATTTCCTTCACCGTTACATAACCCGAGGCGGTGTCTCGGCCGTATTCGTTGATGGCGGTACACTCGTACCGGCCTTGGTCTTCGGGAGCAACCTTGTAGATGTACAAATTCCCAGACAGGGACACTTTGAATCTGCCGGTTCTCTGCATCGTCGCGCCGTCCTTTTGCCAGGATATTCCAGGCTTAGGATCGCCGTCAGCCTTGCAAGGCAATTCGATGGTGCTACCGAGAAGAGCCTCGATATTATACGGTTTGTACACTAGCTTTGGAGGTCTGTAGGTCACGTTGGAAATCGTCACTTTGGCGCTGACTTCTCGAATTCCCATGTCGTTACTGGCTTCGCAAATGTACAGAGCTGCGTCGGATGTCTTAGCGTCTCTGATCTCCAGAAGGCTCCCGTCTTCGTTTATGCGGAGTCTCCCCTCGGATTGGATCTCGTTATCGTTCTTAAACCAGGTTATCTGTGGTACAGGGTTGCCCGAGGCTATGCATTCTAGCTTCACCGTACCTCCTATTGCTGTCTCAACGTTTTCTGGCTGGATCGTGAATATGGGTGCAGCTGAAAATAAAAGAGGGGATTAGAATTTAATGTTAGTATTTCCCAATTTGGGAATTTTACCCGCTACTATCAAATTGGAAAATTTGGTGGCAGTGGGTATCTCCTCTGCGACCTCGATAGAGGATATATCTATTTCAGCGGCCCTGCCCACGTGAGCTTATGGGTTATTTCCCCACCTCCCAACATCCGGACAATCATGTCCTCAACCCAATTCCTTCCCCTCCTCCATCCCCCCCCCTCCCTACTAATACAACGATACTAATAATTCAAAAATAAAAAGTATTTCTTAAATAATCAATTGAAAAACGTCTCTTTTTCTTGTTAGAAGCTAGCTTGAACGTTTTGTATACACGTCACATTAATCAATATTATTAGTATTAATAGTACTTTATAAGTTTTTGTCTTATAATGGTTCCCAATTGCCGCGCTGATGTTTGTGATGATTTTTTAACAGGAAAAAAATTAGAGGTGATAAATCCGGAGAACTAAGCGGCCAATAAGTGGCTCCACGGATTCCAATAACCTTATACCCTAGTATCTTTCACGAAATCATTACAGTTACAAAATTATTACAAAAAGAAGTTCATCTAACATTCCCTGGAGGAAATATAAGGAACAATACTACTTATAGTGAAAATTTGGAGATTATTTTTACCCCTTAAATCGTTTTTGGCTTGTTTGAACATTATTTGAATCACGCACTTGGAAGAATTTCCTTTTCCCCTTGGAAACATCTCACAACATCTCTTTGCATAATTCCAAATGATCTTTGCGATGATTTATTAAGATATCTTAAGAATACTTACCCTTTATCATCAAATTAGCATCAGCAGTAACCCTTCCATTTATGTTGGACGCCTCGCACTGGTAATTACCATGATCTGTGGGGTCGATTTCCCTGATAGTCAAAGAGCCATCACGTTGGTAGAAATGTTTGTGGGAGGTGGGTAATTGTACCCCGTTCCTCGCCCACTGGATCGAAGGTGGCGGAACTCCAACAGCTTGGCAGCGAAACGTTACTTCAGGCACTCCAGGCGCGACCGCGATGTTTTCAGGAACGACTGTGAATCTTGGAGAGCCTGGAAGTATTTACAGTTAGTTTATTGCAGATTCAACGCGAGACTTTATGTATCATTGCTTACCGTATCCGTGGGTAGTGTACTCGGGTTTGGAGACGGTCATTCTAGCCGGTCTAGACTTTACTACGCCTTCTGGATTTTTAGCCATGCATTCGTAGTAACCTCCGTCGCTTACGTCAGTACTCTGGATCATCAACGTGCCATTCTCCATAATCTTATGCTTTTCGTTGGGAAATAGTTCTACGTCATCTCTCATCCACACAACGGATGTTAACGGATCTTCCCGAACTTTGCACGTGAACACAGCTGTTCCGCCCCAACTTACCTCCACGTTTTCCGGCCCCTCCATAATTTCCGGTGGGCCTGAAATCAACCAACTAGTTAAAAATTATGAACCTATCGCCATCATTTGGTTTATACTAACCACAATGGAAATCCGTGGAACTCATTCCCACCAAGGATTTTCCGTACATTTCTGCTGGAAATTTGCAGTTCGCCGATCCATGCAGGGAGTTGTCTGTCAACATTTTTGCCAGCCACGCTATTTGGCAATCACAGACCAAAGCGTTGTGGTCCAATCGAAGTCTGGCCAGTTTTGGGAGGTTGGAAAAAGCACCGTGTGGGATATGGCTCAGATGGTTATTATACAGGTTACTGGAAAGCAAAAAGATGAATTAATATTGGTCATATTCATAGAATGAGTTGGAACAACTAGTTTGTAGGGGTTTATCTTAACCCCTAGATGTTGACAGTATACATAAAGTTGACTTAGTTAATGAAAAAGTTTTTACTATTATCCTTTAAAAATGAAGACAATACTGGTAACTATAATGGGTTCGTAGCAAAACGCTCCGCAGTTACAAATTTAACAGAATTTACTCAGATAATCGCAAATCACATAGATAATAAAGGTCGAGTGAATACTGGAATGGTGTATACTGATTTTTTCAAGGGCGTTGAACTTCTGAAAGAAGAAGGAAGAAGAAAAATTAGATTTATATGGATTTAGTAGTAATCTTCTTTCAAACGACCTTGTGTTGTTGTGTCGTGGTGTTGGGAGAACAAGCTATCAATAAACATAGATAAATGTAAAATTTTATAGTATACCTTAAAAAAGTAACCCCTAACATATGACTATTCTTTTGGTGATGTAGTTTGAATGCTTCCGAAAATATTAAGGATCTTGGTGTGTACATTGATGATAAACTATATTTCTCTGGCATATTAATCGTGTGGCTCTTAATGCTCTTAATAAAACCGTTCTGTGGAACCTCAGTTGATAGTTCGAACCAAGAGCCTCGGTAAGAACTAGCAACGAGCCCTGAGGAGTAGGCAGATTGCGACGCCGACAGCAAGTTACATACCCATCGTGTTTATTAGAAGAAGCTTTTGAAGAGGATAGTCTGAAGGTTTTAAAGTTTTTGTTTGTTTAAGTATTTCGTAATGTTGTGCACTACAAGGGCGATGTTGGTTATGCGACGAACAGAACAAGATTACTAACGAGGATGCCATTATATCTCTCAAATATGATCATAGAAGAAACATTTCCTTATGTCCACACGCATAAAACATATTGAGGATCGTCTTTAAAAACGATGTAGATGTCAGATATTTACACAAAAACAGAAGAAGGCCAATGATCACATAGAATTGCATCTTTAGATATTGCAAGGCACAGCAAAATCTAGATAAATAGAATTAGGAATTATGCACTTTATTATCATTAGTTTAATATAATACACTAGGCACAGAAATTAAGGGAAGTAAAGAAATCCAAAATTTTAGGTGATTTTCAAAGGGCTGTAACTTGAACAAAATTAGTCGCAGAGCAATTAAAAAAAAAAAAGAAAAAAGTTTTCTTTCTTAATTGTTAAAGAAAAGACGGTGCTACGTACCACACAGCGCATGCCACGATGGACATTCTGCACGAGCTATTCGAGGGCATGGTATCTTGCGATTTAGCGCCTTTAGACTTCTTCCTTTGGGACTTAAATCTTAAATCACAGGTCTATGCGAATGAATCGCAAATAATTGATGCCCTCGGAGTCAACACAGCGAACACCATTCAGCAAATTCAGCCAGATTTATGCGACAAAGTCATCGAGAATTGGACGTCCGAATACGTGTCACCAAACAAAGACGCGGCAGGCATTTGAACAACGTTACACTCGATACTTAATGCCATAAAACATTCTTTCAAATAAAAAACAATTGAGTGAATATCCCGCACACAACTTGTTTTATTTACGTTTAAAAGTCGAGCGTCCTTATTGAAAGACCCTGTTCACTTTGATTCCTTTATTTGAATACTTATTATACGACTTTATTTCTATTACTACTGTAAGTTCATTCACAAGAGTATAGGAATTTTAACGATATGTGTAATAAAGTAGGAACTGCCTCATGAAATATACAAAGTATTAAATAACCATGAATGGCCCATTCCTCACTTCATGATTCTAACACAACCACAAATAAATATCTAATTTCTGGTTGTTTTAAGTCTAACTTTGCAATTAACTTTGTTCAGTTTACAAGCCAATTAACCAGGTGGTCACTCGCAAACTAACAACGACAGTGTTCAGGGAACTTTATCAAACTCAATTTATTTTCATTTGACACCTAGTCTGGCAGGTATATAAAATGGCGATCGCATAAATATAGGGTTACGTGCGAGTACTGTTCGTTATGGGCTGAAAAGTGTGTAAACATAAACATTATAACGCCCCCTTTAACAAATATCTTGTAACCGACATCGTCGGTGGTCGATTAAATTCAATTAAGAAGAAATCCAACTGGCGCTGGCGTTCGAGTCGTGATTACCTTGGAAAAGAAGGTTTGATGAAAGGTATATATAGCGGTATGCCTCAGGCATCTCAAGTCTGCCAATTTGTTTTTTCATGTTTGTTTTGTTTGTTTGTGAAAGGGAAGTAACATATAAGTCGGAAATCGGGAAAGGAACCACCAAGCCGCCAAGCGGTTATCAAAGTGGTTCCCGAATAGCAAAGCTATTACATAATCGCTCTAAGAAACAACTACTCCTCGGGCTAAAGCCCCGCCAGGCATTGAATTATACCAAGAAGCGATCCTCGACCCCTTTCTCGTGTATCTGCACGACCAGATAAGGTTTCAAAAAATAAAACCCGCCACAGGTAGGATTCGACATTTGTCCCGGATTGGAACCGAACGACATACAGCTGTTTCGAACTTGTTAGTTCTCATCAGTGCCGTACACGGTACGCCGATTCAGGACAAATGCCGAATGAACTTTATGGCGTATACATCTTTATCGATACGATCTCTGTCAGTAACATATAAGTCACTATATACTATAACATGTGAAAGGGAAGAGGAGAATGTATTAATAAAGGCGGTAAGTATATTTGTAGATGTTTTGGTGTAAAAAATTAAAATAAATATTAAGTAAAATTTTAAGTTTATGAACTTTTTTCTCTACATTTACACAAGAATGCGACTAAAGTCCTACCCACTCAGTTTCAACTGCATATTCTTCTTCCTTTGAATTCATCTATCGAAGTTTAACAAATGTGTATACAGGGAGAACTTCTCGATATTCAACTTCCGTGAAAACAAACTCTGGTCGTGCAGAGACACGAGAAAGGGGTCGAGGGATCGCTGTTAGGTATAATTCAATGCCTGGCGGGGCTTTAGCCCGAGGAGTAGTTGTTTCCTACAGCGATTATGTAATAGCCTTGTTATTCGGGAACTATTTAATAACCGCTTAGCGGTTTCGTGGTTTCTTTCTCGATTCCCGACTTAATAAGTTACAGTCTCGATATGTATCAAAACAATTTAACTTACTTGATCTGGTCTTGGATTTGTTTAATTTTTTCATGAGATCTGTCTAGTACCAAGTGTACTGCATAGCAAATTTTCTAATTCTACAAAGCCTGCAACGTACTTAGAAAATACACGCATTAAACTATATGGCTGAAATTAAGAAATCACTCTGCATACTAAGACGAAAAAGTACAAATATTTTCATTGGCTATTTCTGACTTGTCCAACGAGATTGATACGGTTGTACAAGTCGTCATGAATCACTCGGTATACAGATTTTCCTCCGTTATGAACTGGTAAAAATCTTACACACGAGGGGCACTATTCATATTTTGAGCCTAATAATAATATTAAAAAAAGGAACATTAATTTGTCATTGAAAAGTACTTCAAGTACCGTGTATGTGAAAGTATCGTGTTTCAAAATATTCTCCATCATGATTTATACACTTTTGCATCCGTTTGAACCATTTGTCAAAGCATTTTTTCCATTCCGCTTGAGATATGTCCAAAACATGTTTTTTGAACGCTACAACGGCATGTTTTGTCGACGAAAATCGTTGTCCACGCAATTTATTTTTGACGTTCGGGAACAAAAAGAAGTCATTGGGTGCCAAATCAGGACTGTACGGCGGATGACCCATTAATTCGATTTTTTGGGTGTTCAAACATTCGGTTGTTAGACGAGATGTGTGAGAGCTCGCATCGTCATGATGAAGAATGATCCGACGGGGCTAGTCTATTTTCCTTATTTCATCGAAGACTTCCGGCAAACAAATGGTTGTGTACCATTCAAAATTGACCGCTTTACGTTCCTCTAAAGGTAGTGTTATCACATGATCAGTTTTTCCGAGAAAACAGGCGACCATTTGTTTCGAAGTGCTTCGAGCGTGAACAACTTTTGTTGGATTTGGTTCATCTTGAAATACCCATAGTCGACTGCTGTTCATATTCCGGCTCATACGCATAGATCCATGATTCGTCACCTATTACAATGTTTATATACGTCTTTTAAAGCACCGCCATTGTATTTCTTGAGCATTTGTTTGCACCAATCGACACGAGCATCTTTTTGAGATTTTTTCAAATTATGTGGGATCCAACGAGAACAAACCTATTTTTACAGCTAAATAATCATGCAATATTTTATATATGCCAGTCGAACTAATGCCTAAGATTGCCTCAATCTCACAGTATGTCACATGACGATCTTGCATTATCAATTTTTGCACAGAATCAATGATTTTTGGCACAACGACTGATTTTGGACGATCTTCACGAGTTTCGTCGATGAGCGAATGGCGGCCATGATTAAACTCGTTATACCAGCGTTTCGCAGTGGCAAAAGATAGGGATTTATCGCCAAAAGTGGAAGTAGGTTGATCGATGCACTCTGATCTTGATAATCCACGTCGGAAATCGTAAAAAATCATTGCATGAAAATTTTCATGAATTAATTCCATTTTTTCGCTGAGATACTACTTTCAAATCACTGTAAACAACACAAATAGCGCTTAAATGATAAAATGTACTGAAGAAGGTGATGGTCAAAAATGTTAAACTTTCCATTGGAAACGTCAGATGGCGTCTGACAACACTTAGTGTTGCCATCGCTCAAAATATAAATAATGCCCCTCGTATCCCATTAGTGTATTAAATATGATGTATATTGCTTCGCCATAATTTTGTAATTAAGTTTCGTCATGCCTTATTACATGGTCTTTGTTTCTTCAATTGTCATATACAGTATTTTAAAATTAAATATCATTTTCGCATTACACACTGCCTTTGTCCTTATTTAACGGTTTATTATCTTACTATTTTTAAGCCTTGGTCGACTAATTTGCAAATTATAATTCATGAGAATTCCTCGTGCATCATTGGCCAGAGTTTTATCGAATAGGAGCTGTACAAACATACAAAAAAATGCTGCTACAGAGAGATAAACACTGGTAAGTATATTGTGAAAACAATTGATCAAGATCATGTAGACAATACTAATACATATACAAATAAAACACAGGAATTGTCCCTCAGGACAAAATTACGGAGTCTTTTACTTTATACCATAAGCATTTTAAGTCATTTGGTAGTATTAAATGTGGATATCAGTTAATATTTATAAAATAACATTCAAAACTTTGTTGGCTAGCCAGCAATATAAACCGCCGATCCAAACACGTGTGCGTTAAACAAAGCAGAACCGTACATTGGTATTTTAATTGCAAAAAACAATACAATTTCCAATATTAGAAGTTCGGAAAAATACATATTTATTTAAATAATTTATTTTTTCCTGTAATTCTTTTTCAAATGATAAAATAACATATTTACTTACTGTTACTATAGGATCTTTCTATTGAAAGATGTTACCTTAACAACCAATAGGGATACTCCCAATAGGGATGCTTGAAATTTGTTATATTATAATGGCCATGTTGTTAAGGTAACATCTGTCAAATTTATTGCGAATTGTTCAGTAGTGTATGGCAAATCACGGTGGAAGGTTATCGATGGATAGGACGGGAATCGAATCCGCGAATTTGAGATGTAAGGGAGGTTGCATATACTGGAATGAATCACATCACGTCGGGGTCACCACTTTGGCGTTAGCACGGATAAAAGTGCATTTTGCCTCGACCGGGAATCGAACCCGGTTCTCCCAATTTCCGGTTAGTTGCTCTGGCCGCTGAGCTATCGAGGCACACTCACGTCTCTACATAGTGTTCAACAACTTGTGTAAATCATTAAATTTTATTTTCAAAATCAGTGCTCCGTTCGAGGAACGTTCTGGGCATTACGTGATTTTTATCGTAGCTATAACCGTCCCACCGAGTCGACTATTCAACGTTTGGTGGCCACATTAGAGTCAACCGGTTTGATAAATAATCAGCCAACACCCGTACGTCACCGCAACGCAAGGTCTGTTGAAAACATCGCTACTGTGCGTGAGAGTTCACTATTTTGATAGTCAGAGCAAATTTCGCCAAAAAAATTATCTTTAGCGACGAGGCCCATGTTTGCATGAATGGATATGTGAACAAGCAAAATTGTCGGATTTGGGAAGATACCAATCCTCACGAGATATGCCAACACCAAATGCATCCCGAGAAAGTCACTGTTTGGTGTGGATTTTCGTCTGGCGGGATCATCGGTCCGTACTTCTTCCAAAACGAAACTTGCATTGCCATACCCGTCAACGGCGAGCGTTACAGATCGATGATAAGCACCTTCTTGTGGACTAAACTGGATGATACGGATACTGACGACATGTGGTTCCAACAGGGCGGCGCTACGTGCCACACAGCGCATGCCACGATGGACATTCTGCACGAGCGACTTGAGGGAATGATTATCTCGCGTAACGGCGACGTAAACTGGCCACCGAAATAGTGCGATTTAACGCCTTTAGACTTCTTCCTTTCGGGATATCTTAAATCGCAGGTCAATGCGAATTAACCACAAACAATTGATACTCTCAAAGTCAACATAATGTACGCCATTCAGCAAATTTAGCCAGATTTATGCGACAAAGTCATTGAAAATGCACCTCCCGAATATGTGCCACCAAACAAAGTCGCGGCGGACCTTTGAACGACGTTATATTCTATACTTCATGCTATAAAATATTCTTTCAAATAAAAAAAATTGAGTGGATATCTCTCACACAACTTGTTTTATTTACGTTTAAAAATCGAGCTTTCTTATTGAAGACCCTTTAGCACTATCTTCAACAGATTTTTTATTGTAAAACGGTTTTGGTTAGGATAAATATATTTTTCTAGATTGATATATTCCTGGGAGAGGTTGAAATTTGATTGACTAGTTTTAAAACACCGAAAAATTAAATGATATTCCATGTGCGCTTTCCTAACAAAGTTGGTATTATCGGGAGATATTTTAACTTCTAAACTACCTCTATTCTCTGTTTACACTTAATTTTGGATCAGGTTTACTATTACGATAATTTTTCTAGTTTATTTCACTGTTCACTACTAGCCAAGTTTCTTGTAACTATTTTTTTAAGGTTAATGAACTGTGAGGAGTTTAATGTACTGTTTCGGTTTACTGCACCACTGATTCTAATACTTATGTTATTATTCAGCGTGTCATCCAAAACAATGGATTCTTAGCCTTGTTTTTGTTCGTGCGTATAATATTTAGCTATCTTGAACCTTCTAAGACAAGTTATAGAGCACTAGAGTATGTTCTATGGTTTCTGTTTTTTGAAAACCTCTGAAAGATTTTTCTAATATATTATTTTATTTTCCATATTTTGATCTATATGCTCTTTAAATCTAGTTACAATTGGTTTTTAGCCTACCCCATGTACTTTCGTTTATTAGCTTGATAATTAACTTAACCCCCACCTTTAATTGTTTTCAATTTTATTTTCAGGATTCCGGGAAGTGTTGTTTAAATGTGTTACAACATAGAGGAAGGCACTAACGTCATTCGCAACTCTTTGAAAATTCATTTTAGATTCCTGGTTGCTGTGGATCATTCCGAATGGATACGAATTGGAAATGCATAGAGTTTTCTTGAAAGTTTATGGATGAAATGGAGTTACAAATAGTCTTAAAATTATTGCGAATTGAATTTCCATTACTCCTAGTTACCTCTTCAAATTTCTGTCTTGCTAAGTGGAAGAACAATAGACCAGAAACTTGATACCTTCTATTTTATGTTGAAAATAATGATGAGGAGTTACTAGGAATGTTATTAATTAATTATAAGAGTTTACTTCCCATATACGTGCAATATATCAAATTGCAATCTGCTTTTACAATTTTTAATGATTGGTACATCAATAAATTATAGTTGTTCATTATTCAACAGACATCAGAGAAGACCAAAATTTCTTGTATGTAACTAACTGTCTTTGATGTTATTAATAAAATATATACAATTGAAGATTTTCATTTAAATAAATGCAAGTTTTTGAAGTCACGAAATATTGGTAATACTGAACAATCTTACAATAAGTATCACCAGATAAAACACGGTTTGTGTATTTTAAGGACAAATTGGGGTAAATATTCATTACCAAATCAGAAGCAATGCACTTATTAATTAATTTGCCTTTATTTTCTATTACTATTGTATTAAAATAGCTTACAATTAGTTAAGAGTAAGTTATAGAAATATTCTTGCTAGATTTATATTTTGCTGTAAATTATTGTGTTACCCCGATCTATTCCAAATGTCGGCATGCTTTAAGCTTTTTTATGTTGCAAATAAATATGAAATGAACTGTAACTATTTATTTTATACTACTACTATTCCTTTAAAATAAATAGTTATAGTTCATTTCATATTTATTTGCAACATAAAAAAGCTTAAAGCATGCCGACATCTAGAATAGATTGGGGGAACACTATTGGCTATTTATTTTATACTACTACTATTCCTTTGTATGTGGAAAAACATAAAGAAGAGAAGAGATAGAATGGTAGGCCACTTGCTGAGACATGGGGGAATAGTCCGCGATGTCTTGGAGGCAGAAATAGGAGTGAAGAAAGGCAGAGGTAGGCCTAGATTAGACTACTGCTCGCAAATAGTAAGGGATGTAGGTTGTAGCACAATTAGCGAAATGCGTAGGTTAGCACAAGATAGGAGAAGCTGGAGGTTAGCGTCCAACCAGTCTTAGGACTGATGACCTAATGATGATGATGACTATTCCTTTAGTCGACGATAGTGAAGCTTGTGTTCTTTTCCGCAATTCGTCGTATTTAAGGAATCTGGAATCAGGTTTTACAACTCCCTTTTTACATAACTACAAGGGTGGATCAAATATAAATGGGGCTTTTGTTCCTGAGCGTCTACGGTTGTTAGAATCGGGCCCGAGGTTCTAGTATGCTTGGGTGGGGTGATTACAAATGGAAATAGCCGGCCATTACCCACTCTCAATCAGTTAGTCAGTAGCTCTCACGATGTCGGAGCGAGAGGTGCACCCCGCTGTCGCGCAATACATTTTTATAAAATTTCTTGTTCGTGAAGGAGTTCAAGCGACGGAAATTCTCCGTAGATTGACTGCACAGTTCAGGGACCAAACACTGTCAAGGACTCGTGTGTTTGCCTGGCATAAATAGTTCAAGGAAGGGCGAGAACGAGAGGAAAATCAGAAACACGATCGCCGTCCTCGAACCAGCACTACGGACGAACACATTCGCACGATTCGAGACATTCTTCAGAAAGATCGATGGGTGACTGTATGCGAAATTGCAGAAAAGGTCGGAATAAGTTATGGGAGCTATCAAGCGATCATCAAAAACGCCTTGGAGTTCCGTAAAGTGTGTGCCAGGTGAGTTCCCCGTTTTTTGACCGCAGATCAGAAGTTGATACGTTTGGAGGTCTGTCAGAGGCTTATAGCAATGTTTGCGGAAGAAGGTGATGTATTTCTGAGTCGTATTGTCACGTGCGATGAAACGTAGATCCACCACTACACGTCCGAATCCAAATAAGCCAGTATGGAGTGGCGAAGGAAGGCGAAGGCAGCCCTAGTGAAAGTCAAGTCTCGACTGTCAGCTGGCAAGGTTCTTTCAATCGTTTTGTTCGACTGGCTCATTTGGCTAATTGATCTCTTGCATGAGCGATGCACAATCAACGCTGCTTACTACTGCGAGCTATTGAACCAGGTGAGGGTTGCATAACGCTGCAAAAGGCGAAACCAACCGATTCGAGACACTATCCTTCTTCACGACTACGCCAGGCCCCATGCTGCAGCTCGAACGGTTGAGAAACTGAGAGAAATGCACTGGACTCCTCTTGGATGCACTGGTACTTGAGCATTCTCCCTACAGCCCAGATTTATCGCCCTGCGATTGTCATTTATTTGGGCTGTTTAAAAAGCTCTAGGAGGAATTTGAGGATAACCAGGGCGTAGAGAGATTCGTGCTCAATTGGCTCCTGACGCAACCAGGCTTCATTCTACGATACTGGGATAAAAACTCTTTTTTTTTTTAAATAGTCTCGTTTATATTTGATCCGTCCTCGTAGTTTGATTAAAATGCAATTTATACGCAACTGTTTATTATAAGACAGTTCCTATACCGCAGCTCTAAAACTATCTGCGCCAGATTTTAATAGCCAACCCGAAATACGTAAGTAAAATATTTGAGAAAATCTTACAGTCGTTCCAGAGATGGCAGATTGGAAAACGTCCCGGCTTCAAATTCCCTCAGCTCATTATTGTGCAAGTATCTGAAAAAAAAAAAAACGTTTCGGTTAGAGAAATTTATTTGAACAACTGCAACTGTAAAGTACTAAACATCACAAATCTGGGTCGAACGGAAATAAAACCGAGAATAAATACATAACATGTATTTAAATAGCGATAAAGAATGAATTGCAATATGTTGCAATTCAGAGTAAAATCAGAGAAGCCTTTGAATATAAACGTAATGTTAAGCATTAGGTTGGTATTAAATTTCACAATTTGTTGGCTTTTTTCAAAATAAGTATGTCAAAGCTGGTATCGGTGAAAGAACGTATAGTACTTAGAACATATATATACGTATGTACAGGGTCCGTCAGGAAGATATGGTGTTTTTGAAAAGAATGACAAACTTATTTTTTAACGAATTTTAAAATTTATTATTGTAATACATTAATCGTGTACTGCCATTGAAGAATACATAATATAAGTCAGCTCCATACACCTTTCGAGCATGGCACGAGGAATCCTTTCAATGTCGCGCGTTATAGTTTCAGAAAGAGCTTTAAGAATTCGCGGATTATTTATGTAAACTTTGGATTTTAAGTAGCCCGATAAATAGTGTTCACAAGGTGGTAGGTCTGGTGACCGAGGAGGCCATTCCACATACCCACGCAACGAAATCACGCTCTCAGGGAAATGTTGCAGAGAAGATCACAGAACGACCAGTTTTAATGAAAGTGTTATAGATAAACACACGATGTGCCACATTCCACGGCTCCATGACTAATGGAATGGCATCCTACCAACGAGACTCCGCCAACGATATCAACTTATCAATGTACGCAAGCATGCATAGAAGTCGTCTCAGAAACACCATACCTCCCTGGCGGACCCTGTACATGTCGTTATAGATTATAAATCGGTATAGAACGAAAATGACGCAATTAAAATATCCAATAGACTGGACCTATACAGGTTTTAACAAAGGCTTACACAATTGCGTATTCGCCCATCTGTGTCCTATATATTTATATTCGTTTTTAATATAATAAAATAAGAAATAATTGTTACCATCGCCCACTAATTGTAGATAGAATAGAATATAATAGAAAGAATTTATTGACAATTATAATACGTACATTTTTAGTTACAATATACGAGCACGGGCTCATAATAGTTCGAGCAGGCATAATTCTACAACTAATATATTTATATAAAAGTAATAACACTCTCAAAACTATTTTATTAATGAAAAATATTGGTAACAGAAACAGAGTGTAAACTTTTAACTTAAATACGATGAAATACTATGTTATGGTGTGTCAGTGACAAGTTTGTTAATAAAGAACATTAAGTTTCGCGGTTCAGAATAGTTCGGCCGTTTCATCAAAACTGTGTAACATCACCTTTATTAACAATAACAGCTTTAATGCTGGCAGGTATTGAATCTACCAGCTTACTGCACTCTTCAGGAAGCGTGCTGCCCTAAATTTCTTGCAATTTCGTGCGTAGATCGTAAACGAGCTGGATGTTTGCGCAACTGTTTTTTTTTCATTTTATGCCACATTTTTTTATTTTATGCCACAATGTTTCTATTGGCGAGAGGTCTGGACTGCTATAGGACTATTCCATAACAAGAATATTATGTAAACCAAGCTTTGACAGTTTTTGGAAACTGTCAACAGAGCTGGAAAATGTACTACGCTCACTGCCTTGGCGTATTGGTGTTGACGGCAATAAATTGTATGTCAAAATTTATTTATATTTTTCTGCTACCACAGTACCATCTAGGAAATACAATTTTCTTACGTCCGTAAGAGACGCAGAGAACTTCATTTTCCTAACTAAACAGTCAGGATGATAAGTTTCCTGTGGGGTTCTTAGCACACGTTCTCTGGTATCACCCAAACGGATTTCAAATTTTAATTCGTCACTCCAAATTATCTGGTACCATTGTTGTAATGTCCAGTGCCTATGTTGCTTAGCCCATCGCAACCGATTGATTTTATGTCTTTAGTTAATAACGACTTTTCTTTTGCCTGAAGGAGAAACCGGTAAGTTCAAAAGTAAAATGTAAAGAACCAAACATTACCTTGTAGAATTTGTATCCTATTGTAAATATTTTTTCCAATGGTTTGCCTCCATAGTACCATACTTTTTTTTGCACTGGATCGTCGGTTTGTTGTTCTTCAGCGCTTGTTGATTTAAACGTAAACTTTGGGATGGTCGACCAGTTTTCTTCATTTGGGCTGTGCATCCAGTTTTATAAATAAGTTGATAATGTCTTGCACTGTAGGTTTAGGCAGCGAATACGTAGCTGATATTTTCCGAGCTGAAATTCCCTGTTTATGAGCGTTGACAATTGATTTTCGCATATCGTCACTTAATACCACGCCACGTGCCATTTCTTTTTTTTATTTTTAGAAAATTTTAGCAGACACGTACAACTACATTATAATATGCGTTTCACTTTGACAACAATTGAGAAAACGCTACAAACGTTTAGCTTGCTATGCATTTTATCAACTGGCCAAACTATTCTGAACCGCGAATCTTAATCTCTTTTATTAACAAACTTGTTATTGACACATCATAACGCAGTAATATTTCATCGTATTCAAGTTAGAAGCTTATACTTTGTTTTTGTTAGCAATATTCTTCTGTAATAAAATAGTTTTGAGAGTGTTATTACTTTTATTTAAATATATTAGTTGTAAAATTATGCCTGGCCAAATTATTATGAGCCTGGGCTCGTATAAAAAACACAAGGTAAATATAAATAATCACAAGAGTGGTCAAAAATATAAACATTAACCAAATATACATTGTATAAAAATTCGTCAATGCTGTGGAAGCAATTGGCTAAGTAAAATTTTCTCTAAATACCTATAGGCGGAAAGCTTTACAAGACAAATTCTTACTCCTATAACATTTGCTGTACCGATCAAATTCATTGTAGAATCGTGCTTATGGGCTGCTTTGTTTTGTAATATGAATTCTCGATAGCGGTTCGTTTAAATCCCTAGCATGTTTTGTATTAATGCTGGTGTATGTTTGCACTCGTTGGTAGGTTGTGCAAGTTCTTGTGTACTAAAAAAATGACTCCAGCAAATACAAGCATGCCAGGGGAAGAACCTTATATTTGTCAGAATTCAGAGACTACATATCTGACAATATTTGTCTACAGTATTATTTTCTATTTATTTATTTCTTAGTTTGTACGATTGTAATAGATTCCAAAGGATGATGAAGGTTTTATTCTTCAATTAACATTCTATAGTAGTAATGGCCAGACGAAAACGTTGCTATATACCACGGTGGGTACTGGATCAGCAACCATTTCCATGTCATATTTTCCATATTAGCAGAAAATATAACATGTCCATGTTATATTTTCTGCTAAAGCATAGTTTACACTAAATAGGCTCGAAGTACTTGACTTTCCTCTCATAGTCTTTCATAATTCCCAATAGTACAGTCATTTGGTAGTTTTACCTGGAAAGTTTTCCGGGAATTTTGAAAATAGGTAATTTTATAGATTTCGATGTGCTCTTTCCGAATTTCAACTTTGCCACCTCGTATTTTTGCCGCTCGCGCCGCCATATTGGAAAAATGGCGTCTAAAAGCAGTTTTTTGACAATATCTCCTTTCCGACTCATTTCACGATAAAAACACTTATATACAAAATGAAACTAGAGAAAATTTCCTACAATTTACATACCTAATTACCTTTTTTTTTCATAAAGTCAATAGTTTTGGCGTACGAGCGCCGCAAAGTGCAGTTCAACACGCGTTTTGGCCAAAAAACTCATCTCCACACCACCTTGAGGTAGACTGAGCGGCGCGTTTTTTTTATCGTGGTATCCCCAGTAGGCCTAATCCACATGCAATTCACTATTCCAAAATTTAGCGCATTCTCCTTCGCTTCGCGCGTTCTTGATGGACCAGGTGTTGCGAGTTCATTATCTTTAGTACCGATCGAAACGTCACAGACCGAAATTTCTTCCACATCATCCGCGATGGGATTATCAGTTTCATCGCAATCCTCTTCGTTCTCGATTTCATCATACGTTTGCTCGAAAATAGTCTCCGTTTCTTCCTCTTCATCACTATCTTGTAATGGAACTTGCGAGTTATCACAGACACCACTACAATTCGTGCATATAACGGAGCACTTTAATCCAGCCTTTCTGCATCCACAGGCTTTCTGACATCTCTTTTTGCATTTGCAAGAAATAAGTTTTAACAAGCTTTCCGGAGCTGAGGGTTCGAGTGTGGTGACAGGAATTAGCCCATTCTTGATTCTTTTCCACCCCCATTGCTCATCATTTTGTTCATTCCCATACCACTGCTGAACCTGGTGATAGGTTCGGAACGAATGTTGTCGTGCTGCTGCTTCTGTTGATGTTAGTGACGCAATATTAAATTTACTTTTATATGCTGATGCTGTGAAGCATACATATCTATAGTTGTTTAAAGACATACTTTTCTTACTTTTCACATTACTGTATCTGTATAATTCAAGAAGGAAGCATTCTCCAGCTTTAGCATTGATCTCTGGATCAGCATTTGGATTTTTGAATATCTGGATAACCTCGTTTAAATCTAAACTTTTTCGAAGTACTTTAATAAATTTAATTTTTCTTTAATTAAATAATGCTGATGTTGTACCACAGCCACTGGTACAAGAATAAAATATGCAAGAATAAAATATGATATGCGGCTGTTTTATCTATGATACTTTTTGTTGAATATATTTGTTGCGAAATTTTTCCTTTTCCTGGTTTGAGAATATATATGTTTGAACGCGTAGATAAAGCCGTCAAAAACTCGAGCCCCCAGCTCGGGAAAGCTTGTTAAAACTTATTTCTTGCAAATGCAAAAAGAGATGTCAGAAAGCCTGTGGATGCAGAAAGGCTGTATTAAAGTGCTCCGTTATATGCACGAATTGTAGTGGTACCTGTGATAACTCGCAAGTTCCATTACAAGATAGCGATGAAGAGGAAGAAAAGGAGACTATTTTTGAGCAAACGTATGATGAAATCGAGAACGAAGAGGATTGCGATGAAACTGATAATTCCATCGCGGATGATGTGGAAGAAATTTCGGTCTGTGACGTTTCGATCGGTACTAAAGATAATGAACTCGCAACACCTGGTCCATTAAGAACAGCGAAGCGAAGGAGAATGCGATAAATTTTGGAATAGTGAATTGCATGTAGATTAGACCTACTGGAGATACGTGGTGTGGAAATGAGCTTTTTGTCCAAAGCGCGTGTTGAACTACATTTTGCGGCGCTCGTACGCCAAAACTATTGACTACGAAAAAAAAGGTGATTACATATATAAATTGTAGGAAATTTTCTCTAGTTTCATTTTGTGTATAAATGTTTTTATCGTGAAATGAGTCGGAAAGGAGATATTGTCAAAAAACTGATTTTAGACGCCATTTTTCCAATATGGCGGCGCGAGCGGCAAAGATACGACGTGGCGAAGTTGATATTCGGAAAGAGCATATCGAAATCTATAAAATTACCCATTTTCAACACTCTCGGAAAACTTTCCAGGTAACCTCTTTTTTTAGAACCAAATGACTGTACTATAATGCTATTTTCAAAATAGGCACCAAGAGAATTTCCAGAACAATCGTTCAATATTCATTGAATATGTGGAGACATTCCCGTCTGCTCTGTTATTATATCGCCTCACGGTCATCTTGATTTGAACCCAAAAAATGTCTGCTTTAGATTATATTAAAGTATATAGTGATTTACAGACTTTTCCAGAAGTTATGGACTTATAGATAATTAAATTATAAGTAGAGGTAATAAGTTACCTTATGAATCTGATGAATCAGTAAAATTTTCGAGTATACTTGTGATACCCCTTTTTTATCTTATTTTAAAAAAGTCGAAGATATTATCCACGAGTAAATGGATTAATATCATCTAACAAAGCGGCATTTCTCAAATCTCCTAAACGTATTCGAGAATTTTAAATAGTATTTCAACGTTCCCCAACTGCCACAGCCGGTTCTTACTCGCTGGGGACATGGTTACATGCAGCATTTTATTATTTTGAGCATTTCTGCGAAATGAAGTCTGTAGTATTAAAATTTGAATCTAAAGAAGCGGTTGATATTAAAGGAAGTCAAGTTATATTTCAAGATATTCAAGTTGAAGCAGATTTACAAACTATTACAAGAGATTAGTGGAGGCAATAGGAAAATTAGAAAATATTTTCTTCTCGTTAGTGGAGTCACTGCAGATTGTGGATGCTCACCCGGATATACACGGTATCAAGGGACACAGAACATAATAGCGTTAGAACATAATAGCAAAGTTTGACACCAGTGGCGGCTCGTGGTGATTTGTCATGGGTGGGCAACAACTAACTATTAGTAGGTTATATAGTGCAAAATAATGAAGTAAAATATAATAAAAAAAAACTTACATTTTATCTTCATAAATTAATTTATGAAATTCACGTTCTAACAAAAAGTTAACAATATCAGTATTAGTACTTACTATTTCTCTCACGTTCGCCATGGTATAAATACTAAATAAATACAATACTAAACAAACACAAATGTAAAGTACCAGCTTCCACAGACAGACCGCCGCACTAATTTATTATAATTATTGTTAAAGAACCGTTATAATTTTGAAAATCCTGACCTACAGAGTACAGGCCTCGCTGAGATAAACAACGTTCTACAACGTCTCTGAAAACTGAACTCGGAAATACGGAGATCGGACTGATCGGAGATTCTCGATTCCTTACCCGCTTTGCCGAAGGCTTATTCAGCAGGGTAGTCTAGCCCACCCGTGTCACAGCTTACTCGAGACTCGAGTAAGCTATGCCCGTGTTTCAAGTTGTTTCATGTAGTTTACACGTGTATAATGTATGTACAAAGCGCGTATGTACAAAGCCAGAAGGCAAAAGGCGTGGCTACCCAACCGGTCCGGCACCCACCACGCTAGGCATAACCACGATAATAACTATTAGTGTCACGGTTAGAAGAGTGAATTGCTGCACTTACATGCACTGCAATTTTCCACCACGGCTGCGCTGTTAGTATTAGTATATATAATCAGAACTTTTTATTGTATTATTATTGTTATGTAATATATATATATATATATATATATATATATATATATATATATATATATATATATATATATATATATGTCTATATCTAAAAAACAACCCTTTTGTTATCATACGCTAGGTGAAAAATATGTTGACACAACCCCAACACAACTTTCTGTATCGGTCGGTTAGCTATAGGAAAATTTCCCTGAATTTTCCTAATTTGAAGGGACTATTTCATCCTCACTGGGAATCGTCAGTGCAGCGTTATGCTCTAGAAAGATGTACCCATACGGTAACATTATAGCCATCTGCCTCCTAAATATCAAAATAACTGTCGGATGTTCTGATACACAGATCAAGTTGCCGATTTCTCCGCCTCCTGTGCACATAAAGCGGCACATCACTTTGTACACTAAAATAGAGAAAGAACTATAGTTCTTTTTTCTCTATTTTATCAGAGGAGCATTTAATAACATTCTCACAATTTTAATCTTCTAGGATGCAATAGACGCTGTTATAATAATCAACTGTGAACGGTTATTTTTACGATATAAATCACCGGCTATTTAAAATGAGCTGATATGCAAACACCTGTATATTTACATACTTATGGCGCCTCTAATAACATAAACATGATGTAAGACATCGAATTTATTTAAATTAGGTAAACGTCCGACCCACACAAACCGATAGAACTACGGAAAGTGTTTGGCTTACGAAATTACGGTAATTTATCTATATTTTTATCAAATGCAAATAATCAACCAAAGCAACAGGAGAGACTTGATGAACGAGGTAATAATGGTTACAATGTAACTTGCAGAAACATGGATAGATTCTGTTATTAACATCCATAGCTATTATTTCAGTTATTTAACATAGCAAGCAGATGTATGTAAATGTTATTATCCGCCTTCTCAGAGGTTCTGTTTGTGAATTGAATATACACCTAATATTTCGAATGTTAACTCATGTAAAATACTATACTTGCTAAAGAAATTGAGTAATACATCACAAAGGAATTATCGATAAATCATCAAACGCGAGTTCATTTTGAAAAGTAAATTTACTCGGCACAACATTAAAAATGGTAGAATTCGTGTAAAACTTACTTCGCCGTTGTTATAGTATCAATAAACGGTACTAACATCAGCATCTAGGATACTTATTAGTAGAACCGCTCGTTTTGTCAGCGTACCAGAGGCGTCACCTTCGCGGCTTCCTGATAATTCAAATAAAATAAAATAAGTAATGTTAAGCAATAAAATAATAATAAACAGGTGGCTGTAGGTTATAATTTATACAACACTCTAAAATTCTTCTCCATTCTAAATAACGTTATCAGCAAGATTAGCTCTGTTAAATGTCAATAGCGTTAGGTATATTTATATTTCTACAATTGTTTCAGAGTACGAAATTCGCCGTAGTAAAAAAATTATCTTATATTAAGAGAATGGCCGTTCGACATCTAATGATGTAATATTGACATAATTAAATAATCGCTGTAATTATGTGACGGATTTATAGACGCAGAAACACTATACATTTGTTTTTATCTGGTTAAATTTTAATCTGCTTTTAAAACAGTATCAAACAGTGGCGGCTGGTCAGGGGTGGCAAGGTGGGCAGTGCCCACCCAGCTATTTTAGGAACACACACTTCCAAAGTTCGTTATTTATCATTTATAGAAATCAGTGAAAATACAATTATGTAATATGTAATTAATTAAATACATTATATATATATATATATATATATATATATATATATATATATATATATATATATATATATATATATATATATATTACATAACAATAATAATACAATGAAAAGTTCTGATTATATATATTAATACTAACAGCGCAGCCGTGGTGGAAAATTGCAGTGCATGTAAGTGCAGCAATTCACTCTTCTAACCGTGAAACTAATAGTTATTATCGTGGTTATGCCTAGCGTGGTGGCTGCCGGACCGGTTGGGCAGCCACGCCTTTTGCCTTCTGGCTTTGTACATACGCGCTACAAAGCGCGTATGTACAAAGCATGCGCATAATGTAATGTATGTACAAACGTACATTATACACGTGTAAACTACATGAAACAACTTGAAACACGGGCATAGCTTACTCGAGTCTCGAGTAAGCTGTGACACGGGTGGGCTAGACTACCCTGCTGAATAAGCCTTCGGCAAAGCGGGTAAGGAATCGAGAATCTCCGATCAGTCCGATCTCCGTATTTCCGAGTTCAGTTTTCAGAGACGTTGTAGAACGTTGCTTATCTCAGCGAGGCCTGTACTCTGTAGGTCAGGATTTTCAAAATTATAACGGTTCTTTAACAATAATTATAATAAATTAGTGCGGCGGTCTGTCTGTGGAAGCTGGTACTTTACATTTGTGTTTGCTTAGTATTGTATTTATTTAGTATTTATACCATGGCGAACGTGAGAGAAATAGTAAGTACTAATACTGATATTGTTAACTTTTTGTTAGAACGTGAATTTCATACATTAATTTATGAAGATAAAATGTAAGAAGTTTTTTTTTTATTATATTTTACTTCATTATTTTGCACTATATAACCTACTAATAGTTAGTTGTTGCCCACCCATGACAAATCACCACGAGCCGCCACTGGTGTCAAACTTTGCTATTATGTTCTAACGCTATTATGTTCTGTGTCCCTTGATACCATGTATATCCGGTTGAGCATCCACAATCTGCAGTGACTCCACTAACGAGAAGAAAATATTTTCTAATTTTCCGATTGCCTCCACTAATCTCTTGTAATAGTTTGTAAATCTGCTTCAACTTGAATATCTTGAAATATAACTTGACTTCCTTTAATATCAACCGCTTCTTTAGATTCAAATTTTAATACTACTGACTTCATTTCGCAGAAATGCTCAAAATAATAAAATGCTGCATGTAACCATGTCCCCAGCGAGTAAGAACCGGCTGTGGCAGTTGGGGAACGTTGAAATACTATTTAAAATTCTCAAATACGTTTAGGAGATTTGAGAAATGCCGCTTTGTTAGATGATATTAATCCATTTACTCGTGGATAATATCTTCGACTTTTTTAAAATAAGATAAAAAAGGGGTATCACAAGTATACTCGAAAATTTTACTGATTCATCAGATTCATAAGGTAACTTATTATCTCTACTTATAATTTAATTATCTATAAGTCCATAACTTCTAGAAAAGTCTGCAAATCACTATATACTCTAATATAATCTAAAGCAGACATTTTTTGGGTTCAAATCAAGATGACCGTGAGGCGATATAATAACAGAGCAGACGGGAATGTCTCCACATATTCAATGAATATTGAACGATTGTTCTGGAAATTCTCTTGTTGCCTATTTTGAAAATAGCATTATAGTACAGTCATTTGGTTCTAAAAAAAGAGGTTACCTGGAAAGTTTTCCGGGAGTTTTGAAAATGGGTAATTTTATAGATTTCGATGTGCACTTTCCGAATTTCAACTTCGCCACGTCGTATATTTGCCGCTCGCGCCGTCATATTGGAAAAATGGCGTCTAAAATCAGTTTTTTGACAATATCAAAATGAAACTATAGAAAATTTCCTACAATTTATGTAATCACCTTTTTTTCCGTAGCCAACATTTTTGGCGTACAAGCGCCGCAAAGTGTAATTCAACACGCGTTTGGGCCAAAAAACTCATTTCTACACCACTTTGAGTAGTAATTCAGTAACATATAAGTCGGAATTCAAGAAAGGAACCACCAAACCGCCAAGCGGTTATCAAAGTGATTCCCGAATAGCAAAGCTATTACATAATCGCTCTAGGAAACAACTACTCCTCGGGCTAAAGCTCGGACATACAGCTGTTTCGAACTTATTAGTTCTCATCAGTGCCGTACACGGTACGCCGATTCAGGCCAGGACAAATGCTGAATGAACTCTATGGGGTATACATCTTTATCAATACAATCTCTCTCAGTAACATATATCGGAAATCGACAAACAGACAGCTGTATGTCGTTCGGTTCCGATCCGGGACAGATGTCGAATCCTACCTGTGGCGGGTTCTATTTTTTGAAACCTATCTAATCGTGCAGAAACACGAGAAAGGGGTCGAGGATCGCTTCTAGGTATAATTCAATGCCTGGCGAGGCTTTAGCCCGAAGGATAGTTGTTTCCTAGAGCGATTATGTAATAATAGCTTTGCTATTCGGGAACTACTTTGATAACCGCTTGGCGGTTTGGTGGTTCCTTTCTCGATTTCCGACTTATATGTTACTGACAGAAAGTGTATCGATGAAGATGTATACCCCATAGAGTTCATTCGGCATTTGTCCTGGATCGGCGTACCGTGTACGGCACTGATGAGAAGTAATAAGTTCGAAACAGTTGTATGTCGTTCGGTTCCGATCCGGGACAGATGTCGAATCCTACCTGTGGCGGGTTTTATTTTTTGATACCTCAAAGTGGTGTGGATATGAGTTTTTTGGCCAAAACGCGTGTTGAACTACACTTTGCGGCGCTCGTACGCCAAAACTATTGACTTTATGAAAAAAAAAGGTAATTACATAAATTGTAGGAAATTTTCTCTAGTTTCATTTTGTATATAAATGTTTTTATCGTGAAATGAGTCGGAAAGGAGATTCCCACTGACGGAAAGGAGTTCACTGACGATTCCCAGTGAGGATGAAATAGTCCCTTCAAATTAGGAAAATTCAGGGAAATTTTCCTATAGCTAACCGACCGATACAGAAAGTTGTGTTGGGGTTGTATCAACATATTTTTAACCTAGCGCATGATAACAAAAGGGCTGTTTTTTAGATTCAGATTAGACTACTTATATATATATATATATATATATATATATATATATATATATATATATATATATATATATATATATATATATATATATATATATATAAGTAGTTCCCGAATAGCAAAGTTATTACATAATCGCTCTAGGAAACAACTACTCCTCGGGCTAAAGCCCCGCCAGGCATTGAATTATACCCAGAAGCGATTCTCGACCCCTTTCTCGTGTTTCTGCATGACTAGATAAGGTTTCAAAAAATAAAACCCGCCACAGGTAGGATTCGACATTTGTCCCGGATCGGAACCGAACGACATACAGCTGTTTCGAACTTATTAGTTCTCATCAGTGCCGTACACGGTACGCCGATTCAGGACAAATGCCGAATGAACTTTATGGCGTATACATCTTTATCGATACGATCTCTGTCAGTAACATATAAGTCGGAAATCGAGAAAGGAACCACCAAACCGCCAAGCGGTTATCAAAGTAGTTCCCGAATAGCAAAGCTATTACATAATCGCCCTAGGAAACAACTACTCCTCGAGCTAAAGCCCCGCCAGGCATTGAATTATACCCAGAAGCGATCCTCGACCCCTTTCTCGTGTTTCTGCACGATCAGATAAGGTTTCAAAAAATAAAACCCTTGATATATTTTTCGTAAATACCTAGAAATGCTTAGAACGGTGGTTTCAAATTTTTTGGAAAATTTGCCACTAAATATTCTAAATACGTGTTGGTACCAAATGGATGGCGCTCCAGCCCACTCAACCCATGAAGTTTACCATGAGTTAACAAATATGTTTGAAGATCGCTGGTTTGGGCGTAATGGTCCGGCTCTATGGACTCCCAGATCACCCGATCTAACACCCCTTGAGTTTTTTTTATGGGGCCATATCAAGAGTAAAGTCTACTCAACGCCCGTCAATACCAGAGATGACTTATTATATCGAGTTAGAACTGCTTTCACCGAACTAGATGAAGGAATGGTATTGAAATCTACGACCGTTGAGATTAATAAACGAGTTTTATTGTGCTTAGAACACAACGGACGGCACATAGAACAGTTGTTACACCAATAAGACCCAATTGTTAACATTTAGTTATTATTGTTATTATGTTTTATAGTTTAGGCTAATGTAAGTGCAAATCGTTTAAAATATGCTTTTTATTCATGATGATTTTTTGTTGTTCAAAAATTTTGCACCATAGTTTATCATAAAAAATTAATATAAATGTTACGTTGTTTTAATTTTCATGGCCCGCTGGTCAGAAGTAAATTAATAAAATGGAAAACTATGGTATCGAATAAAAAATACCTCGATAGCAAGAAA
Source organism: Rosalia funebris (assembly GCA_037954035.1). NCBI lineage: Eukaryota > Metazoa > Arthropoda > Insecta > Coleoptera > Cerambycidae > Rosalia > Rosalia funebris. Next base: position 44,379,292 of record JAZFAV010000015.1, read on the forward strand.
ACGGTAGCAGATAGGTATAGGGAATCCTAATACAGATTGAAATATAACTTAATTCTCCATCACAGAAAGCAATAAAATACAGGGTGTTTCATTTAAGAAAATTGACTTTTGAGCAGTTGAAGTTTGTCAGAATGAACTAAATTTTTTGGACACCCTGTAAATGATAAGATATCAAACTACATATCACCTGAAAGCTTAATAGTCCGCCTAATTACAGCCCAAAATTTGCTACTATAACTTTTGTTTTGAGTAAGTGACGAGCATTCCAATGGGATACTACAAAACCTAATTTTTTCAAAAAAATTAAAATATCTCAAAAACTGCTGAAGATAGGTATAGGGAATTGTTAAGAAAGTTCATTTAAAATCAGCAGGGTAATTCAAAAATGTAATAATATACTGGGTGTTCTATTTAAAATAAGGAAGTTGATAGCTACTTCCGGTATAACTGGAAGTGTCAGAAAAGCAAAAATACTTTAGTTGAATAGATCGTCCTCGCTGACCCCCGATTTCAAATTTTAAAAAGTGAATTCCAATGGGAAGTTCATAAACTTTTAATGAACGTGTTAGCTGAATCACCCTATATATATATATATATATATATATATATATATATATATATATATATATATATATATATATATATATGTCTATATCTAAAAAACAAGCCTTTTGTTATCATGCGCTAGGTGAAAAATATGTTAACACAATCCTAACACAACTTTCTGTATAGGTCGCTTAGTTCTAGGAAAAATTTCCCAAAATCAGAGATTTTTTGTCTAATTTGAAGGGACTAAAATAGCGATATGAAGATCTCGTGTCTGATGTACTTCTGTTTTCACTAATAAGAGCAATAGTAGGCACGTTTAGGACCACAGATAATGTATTATTTTGATGTAAATTATATTATGGGAGATGAGGTAATGCTATTCGACTAATTTTATTGCCAGATCTCGTATGTAAGCGTTAAATCGGTTACATGTTTCTACGCAGTGCTTAAGTACGGCTCTAACGACTCACTAAGCCACGCTGTTACTGGTTTGTACAAGTTACAAGCTATAAATTGGACTTTCCGATAGGCACCTTTAATGATTTCCCGCTCCTATATCCGCCTCTTCTTTCGTTTTGTAGAAGACAGTCGATCTTAATTAACTGAACTGCCTGAAGCGGGCCACTGAAAATTTTCTTATTCCCTCCTTTCACGAATGTTTTTCTTTCGTGAATGATTGGAGAGGAATTACGTGATCGAAAATTGAAATGGGCCGATTCGATCTGGCTCTCGTCAACGTATCTTTCGACAGCTTTCGCAAAGTGTTTATTTAGTTTGGATTCAGATGTATAGTGTGATGTTTACATTTAAGATGCGTTAACACAAACAAAAACATGTAAAAAGTGGCGATTTTTCAGCTCAAATTGCTGGTGTTTTATTATGTCTAGTCTCCGGGTTCGTAGGACTGGTATTTCGGTCAGCGGTCACTGGAATAAATCGATGGGATGTAATTTTGTATGTCAAAATGTATATAATTCTGTAGGACTTTTATTTGGGCGAGGATTTACACCCAGTCGACAGATTTATCGAACGCCTGAATTAGATAGGAACGTATGGAAATGCAAAAGTATATTTTGTTAAAGGATTTCATAACGCCTTCATGGTTACCATTGCGAAAGAGAAATAACAATTTGGAGAGAAACATCTTCCACAAGTGCCTTTCAATTATCTCAACGTAAAGGATGAGGCAAGGAACTTTTACAAGGCAGAATTTAGTAGCATCTAACAACATATAATGTGGATTTGTTTTTGAAAAGGAACTGCTTTCGCTTTTTTGAAAATAGCCATATTGACTACTTTGTCGCTATTGAATAACAAAATGGCTTATGAAAGTTCTGGTAATAAAGGGCATGTGTTCACTTCAACTGTTTAGAAAAAAACTTGTATTGTGTTAATTTTGTAATATATTCATCATAAACTTTCTAAAGAAAAAATAATATTTTACGTATAAACTTTATACCTTTATTCTTAAAAAACAGAAGCCTGATTGCCGAAGAAGTTTGAATAATGTCGCGAAGGAAGTGGTGCGCTCGATATAGGCGATGAACTATTATGAGAAAACGATAGTTTTCGTAAAAGCTTCTGATACACATGGCACGTTGCTCACAGGTAAAATGATCCATTGCTATTGAATTTCCAAGGCATGGTGTCTAACAAACATATTCGTTCGCATGCCATTGCAAGATTATAGACAACTATCCTCCACATTATTTTTGTAAACATACTTTTCATGATAAATCACGAAAAACTTTTAGGGAATCTATTATATATTGAAAAATAATAATATACAAATAATTATTACAAACAAAGACAAAATACTAGTTTGCAGAAATAAAATACATAATGAAGTATGCAGCAATAGCGTATTCTAGCTTTGATAACTAGTCCACTCCATCACTAGTTATTTCACTTTTATCGATCATCTCCGATCCGATAGGACTTGAACCTTGACGAAGTTCTAGTGCAAACTGGAACGGGTGGGTCGGCTTGCGCGTTTTAATGATTTAAGGAGCCGTACCATAGGTTTAACCATAGTGGGGGGGTCCTTATTGAAAAACCAGACTAAGACAAGTCCCTGAAGGAGGGCAGCAGCTCTTTCAGTAGTCATAGTGGCAGAAACCGTGGGGGTTGGTATGGTGCTATGACACACACGACTGCGATGTGGAAGGCAAGAGGAAACCACCACATTATAATCCTCAGAACAGCTAGCAGAAAGCTTATCCTAAATTAATGATGGCGTCTCCTGGGACAAAAAACTCCGGAGGTAAAATAGTCCTCCGTTCGGATCTCCGGGTGAGGACTGTTCCGGGAGACGTGATCGAGTGCAATCATAATAAGAAGTGTAGCATTTCACGAGTCGGAGCGTGGAATGTCAGAAGCATGAGACAGGCAGGGAAGCTAGAAAATATGAAGATAGAAATGGATAGGTTAGGATTAGATATAGTAGGTATAAGTGAGATGCGCTGGCCGGAAGTAGGAGATTTTTGGAGCGGTGACTATAGGGTAATTCACACAGGATCGGTAAATGGAAACGCGGGAGTAGGGATCGTTATGCGGAAGAACGCAGGACAGTGTGTAGATAGCTACCTACAATACAGCGAGAGAGTAATGATGGTTAGGTTAGATTCGAAGCCAGTGGAAACAGTAATAGTGCAAGTATACATGCCTACTTCTAACCACAGCGAGGAAGAGTTAGAAGCCGTTTATTCGGACATAGAGCAGGTAATAGGATTTGTGAAGGGTCATGAAAATTTAATAATAGTAGGAGATTTTAACGCAGTCGTAGGTGAGGGGAAAGAAGGAGAATTTGTAGGGCCTTATGGATTAGGAAACAGAAACGAGAGAGGTAGCAGACTGATAGAATTCTGTGAGAAGCACAAGATGGTAGTCGCGAACACATTGTTCAAGAATCACGTTAGGAGGCGGTACACATGGAAAATGCCAGGAGGGATAGACAGGTATCAGATAGACTACATTCTGGTTAGGAAGAGATTTAGAAATCAAGTAAAAGACTGTAAGAGTTATCCAGGAGCAGATGTAGACAGCGATCACAACTTGGTAGTCATGAAAGCTAGATTAAAGTTCAAAAATCTGAAAACCCGGAAGGATAAGAAACGTATAAATGTAGACATATTGAGGGATCAGAATATGAAAGATAAGTTCCAGGAGAAAACAGATCAATTAATAAATAAAACGAGTAAGGACGAAATCAAGAACGCAGAAACTGAGTGGGAGGGTATCAAGAATAGTCTAGCTTCCGCGGCTACGGACGTTTTAGGACACGATAAAAGGGAAGCTAGGAAGCCCTGGATAACGGACGAAATCTTAAACTTAATGCAAAAGAGACGAGGCTACAAAAACAGACGAGACGAAGAAGGACTGAAAACGTATAAGGCAATAAAGTGGGAAATCATTAGAAAATGTAGAAAAGCGAGAGAACAATGGATAGAGGAGAAATGCAAAGAAGTAGAAGATAAGTTGCAAGTAGGTAAGACCGATGAGGCTTACAAAATAATTAAGAGGAACTTCAGGGATGTAGGAACAATAAGTAGAAATGTTAGGAGTCAATCGGGGGACATACTGATAGGAAGAGAGGAGAAAGCGGATAGATGGAAGCAGTACTTAGGAAATTTATACGAGGGTCAGGAATTAGGAGAGATATTAGAGGAAGAATCTAGCATCGATAGGGAAGATGTAGGAAAACCTATATTGAGAGAGGAATTTGATATAGCACTAAAGGGGCTAAAGAATAATAGAGCGCCGGGTGTAGATAAAATACAGGCGGAAATTTTGAAATATGCGGGACAGAAAGTAGTAAATAGGATGTTTGAACTGGTAAAATACATATACGAAACGGGCGAGATGCCGGAGGATTATAAGAGGAACATTATCGTTACTATACCGAAAAAGAGAGGAGCCGACAAATGCGAGAACTTTAGAACGATTAGCCTAACTTCCCATGCGTCAAAAATCTTAACTAGAATAGTGCAGAAGAGGATGGAAAATAGAGCGGAGGAAATACTAGGAGAAGACCAATTCGGGTTTAGGCGAAATAGGGGAACTCGTGAAGCTATTCTGGCGCTAAGAGTAATGTTAGAGAAAACAATAGAAAAAGGAAAGAACGCTTATATAGGATTTGTAGATTTAGAAAAAGCTTTTGATAACGTAAGATGGGAAAAAATGTTCGAGATACTAAAGAGCGCGGGAATGAAGTATAGAGATAGGAGAGTAGTACACAATCTATACATAGAGCAAACTGCTGTTATAGAAGTAGAAGGGGAAGAAAGGGAAGTAGGTATTAGGAAAGGAGTAAGACAAGGATGTACGCTATCACCACTAATTTTTAATCTGTACATCGAAGAGGCGATTAATGTGGTAAAAGATAGAGTAGATTTCGGGATTAAAGTACAGGGACAGAAACTAAAAATGCTGAGATTCGCGGATGATATAGCAGTATTAGCATCTAGTAAGGAGGAACTAGAATCAGCATTGAACGAAATGGAGGCAGTGTTGACAGAGGAATACGGAATGAGGGTGAATAAAAACAAAACTAAAGTGTTAGTGTGCAGAGGGCGCGAGAGCAGAGCAAAAACGAAAGTACAAATTAATAATGAAAGATTGGAGGAAGTTAAAGACTTCACTTATTTAGGAAGTAAAATAAATTGGGATGGAAGAAGCGATAAAGACATAAAACAAAGAATAGCGCAGGGTCGAGTAGCTTTTAACAAAAAGAAAGCACTTTTATGCTCGGGGGTAATGAACTTAGAAACAAGGAAGAGATTTTTGAAAACATATGTATGGAGCACGGCACTTTACGGCTGCGAAACCTGGACGGTAGGGGAAGCAAGTAGGAAGAAATTAGAAGCTTTTGAGATGTGGTGTTACCGAAGAATGATGAAAATACCATGGACTGATAGGGTTAGAAACGAAGAAGTATTGGAGAAAGTCAGCGAGAAAAGGAGTATGTGGAAAAACTTAAAGAAGAGAAGAGATAGAATGGTAGGCCACTTGCTGAGACATGGGGGAATAGTCCGCGATATTTTGGAGGCAGAAATAGGAGTGAAGAAAGGCAGAGGTAGGCCTAGATTAGACTACTGCTCGCAAATAGTAAGGGATGTAGGTTGTAGCACAATTAGCGAAATGCGTAGGTTAGCACAAGATAGGAGAAGCTGGAGGTTAGCGTCCAACCAGTCTTAGGACTGATGACCTAATGATGATGATGATCGATCATCTAAAGAGAGATAAGCTCCGCAAAGAGTACCTTTCAAATATGAAATTTAAATTGTAATAAATAAACATTGGCAATAAAATCGAATGAAAATAACAAAACGTTTGATGCCAAGGAATCTGATAAATAATTTAAAAATAAACAATTAGATACGAATTGCCAATACTAAAAAAATACTTAAAATAAAACTTTGTTATATGTAGAACCTCTTCTTATTTGGATTGATTTTCAAATGCGTACTTTCAAAATTTCCCCCTAAAACGTTAAATACTTAGTCTAAGAAAAAATCAACAGAAAATCTTATATTACAAAGTAACCTTGAATGTAAACTAATGACAAAATAAGGCCATACTATATTGCGGCATATTTACGAGTAGTTTATATCTGAAGCACATATTCGTATTGTGCACACTTTAACCCACAAATAGTGTACAATCTGCGGTTTTATTTTCGTAAACTATAAATACATCTAGCACAAGAATTTTGTACTTTTTGGTATACGATTTTTATCAACCATGACTAAACAAGGATCATACATAAAGTGAATATCAAATAGATAGTCAGGCAGTAAGTTCAAGGCAAAAATTTTATAAAAAGGCGCTTGCACACTGTTTTTTTAATATATGATAGCATGAATTGCAATTTTAAAGAGACCAAGGATTTTTTTGCTAATTTTTTCACATGGTCTTTAAAATGGAAATCTAAATCCATATTTATATTTAAATTGAATAAAAAAACAGATAGACGAACACCATCTATGTTTATTGTAAAGTTTTCTCCAAAACATATGTTATATGTTGACAGAGAACGTTAAAAAATACTTTGTGGGTTTATCTAGATAGATTGGTTTTCATAATTGACTGCAAATCATTTTAAGTTCATCTACATGAATGCGAAAAATGCCAAAAATCACAATATACTTTTTTATTGTAGTAGTATCTAGGCAAATGCCTACAGTATGGACTAAAAATAACAAAGGCCCAAGCACAAATCCTTGAGGCACTACAGAAATAATATCCGTTTTGTTTTGAAAAGTTATATGTCTTGCAAACAATTGACAAAATAAGACTTCATACCCCCAGCAGCATTTAAGTTGGTCCAACTGAGACTGAAACTACCAGTGGATAGTTATTCTGTGATTTCCACTAAATATACATTACAATTAAAATCACTTTAAACCAGAACGTTGTAGTAATACAGTAGTTCTTTTCACCGCCTCTTAAAACCATATAGTTTTATTACTTCTAAGTAATTTGAAATATACTGAGTGGTATCATCACCAAGTCAAGTTATTAGAACAATGAAGTAGTATACAGTAGTACCAACAGCCAGTGGCGGATTTACCAGCAGGCTGAGTAGACTGGAGCCTAGGGCGGCAGATTTTAGGGGCGACAAATTTGGGGTTAAAAATTTTTTTGTCTTACAGAAATCAACAAGAGTCATATTTATATACCCAAATGTTATTAGGTATTCAAATTCAATTCAACATGTAATATATTTTATCACAGATAATTTTTTCTACAATTTGCGTAGTGGCATTTGGTTGCAGCGTGAGAACGAGTGACATCACTTTTCGTCATCCATTTTCGTTTTTGTGTCGTCCAGCCAGGAGTTCGTTAAATCTGGACCTCGATAGTGAGCGATACGGTGCGAAGAAAGTGACATTGTGTAATATAGTGCGAAAGTTAGTTTATAAAGTTAAAGTAGAAAGAAAGTTAATTAGTTAGTTGGACGTGTAAATAGTTGATTTGTAAATATGTTTTCGGAATAAAGAACTTTCTAGGAAATTCGTTACAATATATTGTTTTTATTCTGTAAGTAATCGCAATAACCATTCATAGCAGCAAAATACAAACAAGCGTTAAATTTGTCAGTTTTCCAGTTAAATTTAGAGGCTCTTGTCTAGGACCCTCTTTTTTTAAAATATTTAGCGGATACTTATAATAACTTTCTATGGAAATAATATGTTTTGTCCAATCAGAATGGATAATTGAGGCGTTAAAAATGTTTAGCGGCATAAGTTACAGAATTACCCCTATTAAGGCATACCTTACACCGCCTTATTAGTAGTACATGATTGAGCTTTTATTAACTCAAAAATATACCCAAAAACTATTTCTTATGCAATCTTAACTAAACCGTTGGGTTGTAAATATAATCTAGGAACTGACACATCGATTTTCTAGTTCACAATCTATTAATTACGGGAAAAAGGTGGTGTAATTAGAGCGATAGTGCACAAAACATAAAGTTACAATTTCATTGACCACAAAAATTGCAATTAATATGATTGTGAACTAAGGTATCGAATGGCAGAGGTCGATAGGAGCGGCAACATTTGGATAGCCTACTGGCAGCAAAAGCGTAAATTCGCCACTGCCAACAGCTGTGTCGTATTACTTATTTGTCATTTAGAAATTTGGAGTAATTCTAAATAGCAGTTATATTCTAGTGTTTTACTTGATCCTTTAAAGTTATCAACTAGTAGTATAGGGTGAAAATTACGTTTAAATCACCTAAAAAAAATGCTTAACAAGAGTTTCACTGCTCACGAGAATGTCGCCACCTATCTGCTAAATGACAAAGTATCTCCCAAAGGACACTATGCTGCAGGTAACACTTTGTCTTTTAGCTGGTAGATGGCGTTTGCCAATTTTTTACATGTATGCGTATGCCAGCTTGATCAGAGCGTTCGGCATAGTCCGGTGTAATTGCACTGATGATTCCTAATATGAATGCAATCGCGATATGCAGTTTGGCGTGGTGTTCTAAACTGAGAACCTTCCTTTTAATTCATTATTGCCTGTATTTCATGGGACCGAATCAAAAGCTTCTCATTACATTCTCTCTCGATGGTATACCTCCCTCCACTTATGAGAGATTTTAATACTCCCGACAAAGCATTACGCGGTCGCCGTTTCATTTACAATATTACTTCATAACCGTTTAATATTCCCAAGCCAAAGCGTACAGAACGAGGGCTAAAAACTTTCCAAGCGAAACTAATTATTTACTTCAAGGAAATCGATCCCCGTCTACTTACAGCCTCTCCAACTTTTTCAGGCCCTGAAACACGCCCGGCTCGATGTACTTGATCCTGTTCTTGTAGAGGTAAAGATGCTGCAGGTGGATCATTCCCTCGAAGACGCCATCCTTCAAGCTCGTCAGGAGGTTGTTGTTGAATAATAGCGAGACAACGTTCCTGTGGCCCTTGAAGGTGCCCGGATGGATCTCTCTGATCTTGTTGAACCGAAGATCTCTGCAAAGAACGGAAAGCCTCGATTAGGAATTGCACTTAATGGGTCAATTAGGTGTGTAAAAGAAGGGAAGGGTGACTTGATTTTCAATAAAGCACGGTAAAAATAATATAAACACAGTTGCGATAAATGGTTAGTTAGAAATAAACAGTACTTTATGTAAAAATATTCACAAGAATTGAGCAGTGTTAATGGGCCGATAGTCCGCAGTCAATTAACAATCTGGAATATAATTAATAAAAATATGTATTGTATTTTACTTTACTGAGTAATATATAACATAGGAAATACATGCAATATGTATGTATCATTGAGAAAAAAAGTAATGAGACACATTCGATATGTTATCCTGCAATACAAGTAATAATGAATTAATTTTAGAGTTAGTTAGCGTGGCGCCCTCTATTGACCAAGTTATAATGATCTAAAATCAATCCATTATTGCGTATATTTCAGAACATATCGAAAGTTTCATTACAATATATTCTTTTCTTTCTTGTAGATGACAACGAGAGAAGGGAAGCTAGGAAGCCCTGAATAACGGACGAAATCTTAAACTTACAAAAGAGACGAGGATACAAAAACAGACGAGACGAGGAAGGACTGAAAACCTATAAGTCAATAAAGTGGGAAATCATTAGAAAGTGTAGAAAAGCGAAAGAACAATGGATAGAGGATAAATGCAAAGAAGTAGAAGATAAGCTTCAAGTAGGTAAGACCGATGAGGCTTACAAAATAGTTAAGAGGAACTTCAGGGATATAAGACCAGTAAGTAGAAACGTTAGGAGTCAATCGGGGGACATATTGATCGGAAGAAAGGAGAAAGCGGATAGGTGGAAGCAGTACTTAGGAAATTTATACGAGGGTCAGGAATTAGGAGAGATATTAGAGGAAGGATCTATCGATAGGGAATATGTAGGAAAACCTATATTGAGAGAGGAATTTGAAATAGCACTAAGGGGGCTAAAGAACAATAAAGCGCCGGGTGTAGATAAAATACAGGCGGAAATTTTGAAATGTGCGAAACAGAAGGTAGTAAATAGGATGTTTGAACTGGTAAAATACATATACTAAACGGGCGAGATGCCGGAGGTTTATAAAAGGAATATTATCGTTACTATACTGAAAAAGAGAGGAGCCGACAAATGCGAGAACTTTAGAACGATTAATCTAACTTCCCATGCGTCAAAAATCTTAACCAGAATAGTGCAGAAGAGGATGGAAAATAGAGCCGAGGAAATACTAGGAGATGACCAATTCGGGTTTAGGCGAAATAGGGGAACTCATGAAGGTGTTCTGGCGCTAAGAGTAATGTTAGAGAAAACAATAGAAAAGGGAAAGAACGCTTATATAGGATTTGTAGATTTAGAAAAAGCTTTTGATAATGTAAGATGGGAAAAATGTTCGAGATACTAAAGAGCGCGGGAATGAAGTATAGAGATAGGAGAGTGGTACACAATCCATACATAGAGCAAATTGCTGTTATAGAAGTTGAAGGGGAAAGAAGGGAAGTAGGTATTAGGAAAGGGGTAAGACAAGGATGTACGCTATAACCACTAACTTTTAATCTGTACATCGAAGAGGCGATTAATGTGGTAAAAGATAGAGTGGATTTCGGTATTAAAGTACAGGGACAGAAACTAAAAATGCTGAGATTCGCGGATGATATAGCAGTATTAGCATCTAGTAAAGAGGAATTAGAATCAGCGTTGAACGAAATGGAGGCAGTGTTGACAGAGGAATACGGAATGAGGGTGAATAAAAACAAAACTAAAGTGTGTAGAGGACGCGAGAGCAGAGCAAAAGCGAAAGTATAAATTAATAATGAAAGATTGGAGGAAGTTAAAGACAAATAAATTGGGATGGAAGAAGCGATAAAGATATAAAACAAAGAATAGCGCAGGGTCGAGTAGCTTTTAACAAAAAGAAAGCACTTTTATGCTCGGGGGTAATGAACTTAGAAACAAGGAAGAGATTTTTGAAAACGTATGTATGGAGCACGGCACTATACGGTTGCGAAACCTGGACGGTAGGGGAAGCAAGTAGGAAGACATTAGAAGCTTTTGAGATGTGGTGTTACCGAAGAATGATGAAAATACCGTGGACTAATAGGGTTAGAAACGAAGAAGTATTAGAGAAAGTCCGCGAGAAAAGAAGTATGTGGAAAACATAAAGAAGAGAAGAGATAAAATGGTAGGCCACTTGCTGAGACATGGGGGAATAGTCCGCGATATTTTGGAGGCAGAAATAGGAGTGAAGAAAGGCAGAGGTAGGCCAAGATTATACTACTGCTTGCAAATAGTAAGGGATGTAGGTTGTAGCACAATTAGCGAAATGCGTAGGTTAGCACAAGATAGGAGAAGCTGGAGGTTAGCGTCCAACCAGTCTTAGGACTGATGACCTCATGATGATGTAGATGACAGTGGATGAAACAAATAACTTTGACTGTAATAAATTTGGCAACCTCTTTCTTAGAATTTTTGTAAGCAATTGAAAAAAACGTAGATCAACATATTTTGGTAGCAGAGTGGCACATTTTCCAAGTACATCCATTGAACTTATATCATCTAATCTACCTTCACTAATAGGAAATTGTCTCTGTAGTTATTTTGATATACAGCTTATCAAGAATAGGAAAAAGTGTGCGATTTTCTGTGTATGCGTAGAAGAAAGAGTGAGGCAGCATTCGGAATGAAAAAGATGCACTTTACGGGCGGCCAGATCGAACTCTGTGTACATTCATACATTCTCGATATTCATTCTGTAAAGGTCTCAATGCGACCGAGTAAAGACTGCGCACCTCGTGGGATTTCTTCCTATTCTTGACAAGCTGTATGCCTTTTTATTAAAAAATAATGATTACATTTAATATTGGCATACCATCAAACTTTTTAAGCAGTCCAGTTTTCTCTTATATAAATGAAGCAAAGTCACTTAGACGTTTTTACACATTCGAGTATTACTCTATTTACACTGAAAAGAAATTGTAGGTTAATGGAAAATCACAAGTAACAAAATGACAAAAGTAAAAAGTAGCACCAGATATGTTTAAATAATTTTAAAGTAAGTGCTCAAAATCACTTAAGCCAGTACAACATCCTGTTATAAAATTCTTCTCTCATCCGTTCAAGCGTTTCTGTGGAAATGGACCTACATTCTTCAGTAATTTATGCTTCAAAACTTCTATGTTAGCAGATTGCGTAGCGTAGACCTTGCATTTTAAGTAGCCCCATAAAAATAAATCTAAGGGCGTTAGATCTAGAGACCGAGCAGGCTATCTCTTGTCGTAAGGTAAACGCTTACTGCAACATAATAGTGTGGAGAAGCACCATCTTGGTGAAAAGTTATTTCCAAATCGCGAAATTCATCAGGATCCTATAGGATCTCTAAAGTTAGCGACTCAATAGCATTATGCAACATTCAAATACACTTTTCCCGTCAATTTTTATTTAAAAACAAGTCCAACTATGTGATTATCCAAGAGTTCTGCTCACGTGTTGACTTTTTCTATAAATTGTGTATGGCTCTCACGAATGATAAGAGAATTCATTACATTCTGAGTATTCACATTACCGTCAACTGGGGTTACTTTACCTATTTTTGAAAAAAAGTTTGAGCACCAAACATTAATTACTTGAATGGTCGCTGGATGCGCAGCAAATAATCAGGGCTACTAGTTGTGATGTTGGCAAGGGTGGCTCTTAAGTTCTTCCATGTGGTGATAGTTTATCAGTGTGAAACTGTGAGCTGTATAAGGGGACTCCAAGACAGATAATTGGAGTACCTAAGCAACTTTCATCAGAGCAGCCAATAACGAAAGCTGGTAAGTTTTTTAAATTATTTCTATTTGTGTCGCATATAATAACGATTAGAGTAATATGATAGGGGAATTTTTATACCTTTATTTCCATGTGATTGTTTTGATGGACAATGTTACGCCATGATCGGTATGCAAATTAGGGTTATTTTTCCCACCCCTCAATGAGCTGAGTATGGACGAACTATGAAATAATCGTGAGAGACTACTTGGTGAGATGTGGCCGGGGTGTTAGGAATTTTAAAGGCGGTAACCTGCCAGGAGAAGATTGGTACAGCTCATTCATTCAACGCCACAGAGATGAGTTAACAGACAGAAAATGTCAAAATGTATTTCGAGAACGAGCCACTGTACGTGAACTACGACGAAACTTATCTCATGAAGTTTATTACTTCAGAGGTTTTTTAATTGTTACAGAGTAAAAAAAAAGAAAGCAACGAAAATATATTTTAACATGATGAATCAATTCTACAAGCCCTCCCCCAGACTAGAAAATTTTCCCCCTCTCCAACCAATATAGAAGTACACGAATTTTTTACTTGAAATTTAAAAGTAGGTAAAGAAAATAACCCCGGTTTACAGTACCATTTTAGGAAAAACGTGACGAAGTCTACGATCGAGATCATCTTGTGAGCTGGTGAACCATTCCTAGTTTGTAGGGGTGAGTTTTTTGTTTGTTTGCAACCCTTTGCATAGTTTTCACAAACACTTCACAATCAGCTTCACAATCTACAGTTTCACGACTGTTTCAGCGACAATATTTTTTGTTGACTATCTGCGATGTCTGGGACTCTTAGATCTTTTTTCATCCTGCATACTACCTACCCTCTGATCTGGACCTTGGATTAGTCATAAGTAATAGATGGATTGTCACAAGTCGAACCCCCATAAAAACATCCACATGTGGGTTTAAAAAAAGCAAACAATTAAAATTTCTGTTTGAATTAAGGGGAATTGTTTACGTAAACCAAGTTGATTTCAACATGACTTATCGCAATATATAGGCATTATTTATTAACAGTCCTACATATGAAACTCCTGTATATGAAAGCGACAAATTTTTATCGTCACTCATCAACCTATTATTCCTCCCAGTCGCAGTCAGTAGAAAGTATGAGTTATGAGCCCATTGTGTACGTAAATATATTTAAAAGAGACCTACCACATCTGATATTATTAAGGTAAACATTACTCAGTCGACGAGAATAGGTACCTATTGTTGTTTATATTACCGTAGAAGAATAATAACTAATAACCAAGTGCGGGTATACTTGTTTATTTTCAAAGTTTGCTTTTCCAATTTCTTCTTTTAGTTAGACAATCGTTCGGACGCTAATAGGAATTATGTAGTCGTAGAGGAATGCGTGCTATATATACAAAGAAGTATTGTTTTATTTCTTGCATTTGAATCCGGCGATTTTGAACACTATTAAGAGTCGACAGAAATATGTGCGTGGGTAATGAGAACAAGAAATATTCGAAGCGATGTTGTCGAGTGGCTTATATCCTGCTAGTTTGGTTTGAAATATTTTTGTGTAGGTTTGTTCGATTAACATTGATTTTAACTTTTTTCTGCGAGTTTAGCAACAATCTACTAAATGTTTTGAATCTCGTATCCCTAAGTAGCACGAGAAATGTTTTCAGCTTTTTACACTTGTGGAAGCTGAAAATATCAACCCTTTCTTTTGTACGCCAATAGTACGTTAGTTCTTGCAGTCTGGCAATATAAAACATACTTTCTTCTCGAGATCCTAGCCTGGGTATGCGTATACTAAACATGTATAGTAATGCTGGTGCATATACGAAGGGGTACCCAAAAGAAACTGAACTGATGTTGTGGTGGGAGGAGTTTCTGTAGTACCGCGCTTTGCCGCTAATAGCGTATAGAACTACCATTCCCGAGTCAGTAAGCCAAGCGTCGTCGCTAAAGAAGGTTTCGTTCGGCTTGTGTGAATTTTTTAGTGAGATTTGTTTTGTGTACTCGTCGCTTTTTCAATGGCTGATTCCCGTGATTAACACGCTGCCGTAAATTTTTGGTTCTTGCTCGAAAAAACTGACAGAGAAGCACTCGAAATATTAAATACGGCCTACAAGAATGATGTTATTGGGAAAACTCAAGTGTTTGAGTGGTTTTCCCGTTTTAAAAGAGGTGAAATGTCAATTGATGACAAACCTTGCTCTGATCGTCCTTCCACGGCTTAAACCGATAGAAATGTTCAAAAAATTCGCGAAATCGTCATGGAAGATCGACGACGAATCATTGACGAAGTTGTGGAAACTTTTGGTCAAAAATTGGCGCACAGACAGGGCTGTTTGAACAAGGGCGTTATCGTGGTGGGAAAACCAGTCGCTCGACTGCCACGAATCAGGCCTATTCCACCGCAAACTGCTGCGCAATTTTTTCAAAACTGCCAGGTAAAAAACATAGGTAACTGCCTGACCCTGTGGAACAAACTCTGAATGGACAACTCTCACAACAAAAAATAAAAAAACAACGAGCACACAAAACAACTCTTACTAAAAAATTCACACATGCCGATCGAAACCATCTTTAGCGACGATGCTTGAATATTATACGCTCCTAGCGGCAGAACGCGGTACTACAAAAATTCATCCCACCACAAAACCAGTTCGGTGTCAGTTGGGTACCCCCTCGTATACTACTATTAAACAGTTTAAATAAAAGGTTGTGAGAGGCTAGTAAGCACCCTTCTAGTGATAATAATTATATATACGAAATGACAAATACTTGGAGTTAAGAAACGCCGTTGAATAATTTCAAATTGACTCATATGACTTAGATGCCGGAGATACCAAATAGGACTACACTGTTCAAATTTGAATGAACTAATGCAAAATAGAAACATTTTAAGGTAGGTAGCAGTGTTATTAAATGATGTCGTATTTCTAATCACGAAACCAATACATTTATATGCTTTAAGGCCACGTGGTTGATATGTCCAGAGAACGATAGTTTATCATCAAAGTACACACCAAGATACTTTTATTCAGTACTCAGCTCCAAAGCCCCAAGAATATTTTCGCAACGTATTAAAATTGTACCAGCAAGAGTACAGTCTTAAGTAATAAACTCTCACTGTGCCATAATAGTGTGGAGGCGTACCATCTGGTCGAAAAATTATTTCCAAATCCATAAATTTATAAGGATCTTCCTGTAGAATATTTGAAATTAGCGGTTCAATAGTATATCAACATGTTCAAATACTCCTCTCCCATTAAATTTCGATTTAAAAACACGTCGATTTGCAAGAAGACTATGGTATCTCGAAGAAGTATAAGTTTCAACTGATTTACACTTTTCAAAGAATTCAACATCAAATTTTCTCAATAATGGCAAGGCAGGAGGCACCATACAAGTTTCCTCTTCTTATTTAGAGTTTCCCAGAAGTTTATTCAACACTTTTCAGGTTTAAGATCTTGCTATAAGGGATACATTTATCGTGATACTTAACTGGTTTGTAACTTTATTCTTGGAAAATACAGTTCGAAAAGTCAAATTTAAAAACTTGAATATCATAACTATAAATCACCATCATCATGTTAGGCGCTACAGCCCTTGATGGGTTTTGGCCTGCTCTAGGACCTCTTTTTCCTTTTATTTCTATCCAGTGCTTTTCTTCTCCATCCTCTTACAGCAATGCTTCTTAGGTCCTCTTCCACGTCGTCTAGGTATCGTAGTCTAGTTCTTTCTCTACGTCGTTGCCCTGTTGGGCTTTGGAACATACATATTCTTGCAGGATCTCCTGGATCCATTCTAAGTACATGTCCAACCCATCTCAAGCGACTAAGTTTAATTGATTTTACAATATGGGGGTCTTTATAGAGTCTGTACAGTTCAAAGTTGTAACGTTTTCTCCAAATACCGTTATCATTTACCGTTCCGTATATTATACGTAGAACTTTTCGCTCAAAACATCCCAGCAGCACCTCACTGTTTTTTGTTACGGTCCATGTCTCAGACCCATACATCTATATCGGGCGTATAAGTGTTTTATACAATTTACATTTTGTTTGTCGAGATATGTTTCTTGATCTACGTTGCGAGGCCAGCGCAGAGTAACATCTACTTGCTAGGAGTATACGGTGTTTTATTTCTGCTGTGATATAATTTCGGGTGTTTACTATTGAGCCTAAGTAAATGAATTCGTTCACAGCCTCTATTTGCGCTTGATCAACTTGGAATATTCTCTTTTGTACTGGCTGCAGTGTACGTATATATTTGGTTTTATTGGTGTTCACCACCACACCAATTTTTCTTCCTGCTGCATCCAGTGCCCTATATGCTTCTTTAACGACCGCTTCTGATCTACCAATGATGTCTATGTCATCGGCGAAGGCGAGGATTTGGATACTTTTGTTAAAAATTATTCCTACTGTATTAACTTGAGCAGATCTTATCACCTTTTCTAGGGTCAGGTTGAACAATATACATGAAGGAGCATCTCCCTGTCGCACTCCACTGCTAGTTTCAATTACTGGGGATAGATTACTCTGGATACGTACCCTGCATTCTACTTTCTTCATTGTTAGCTTTGTAAGTGCTATGCGGAAGCGCGGTATGCCTAATTCTTCCATTGCTTCAAAAAGTTTTCCTCCGTTGATGGTGTCATATGCTGCTTTAAAATCGACAAATATGTGATGTGTTTCTATGTTTTGTTCTCGGGTCTTCTTCAATATTTGCCTAAGCGTTGAAATTTAATCGATAGTAGATTTACCTGTTCTGAAGCTTCTTTGGTATCTTCCAGTTAGTCTTTCTGCATAGGGTTTTAGGCGTGAGCAGAGTAATAACTATAAATAATGAGCATAATTATAAATAGTGACTCGAAAAAAGGTATATCATTCTTCGAAACTAAAGTAAACCTTTTCCCCGTAATTTTTAGTAGTGTAAATAACATTACATTGTAACATTTTGATTAATTATAATAATATTTCTCAAAGAAATCGACCCTTTCACTTGAAGAACCTGAAGATAACTGAGATGGCATGATTTTCTTTAGAAGGTGCATTAGAGAAAGATGATGCAATAGTTTGACAGAGCTCTCTTGGCACAGACAGTTGAACTACACTTGTGAGAGTCCCTTTCATAAATCTTGAGCCAACTTTGGGTTATTTGATGGAAAAATTCGACAAGCTAGGTTCTTTGAGATATCATAGTTTTCTTCCAAACCGACGACATGTCCAACCATGTGATTACACAACATTCCCGCCCATGTTTTGGCTTAACCGTCCTGTACAATATTCCATTTAATATGCCAGGCAGTATAACAAATAACGCTATCTTATCGAATACTAAATCTTGTATCCGCATTAAACGCTTCTATTATGCGTCGCACAACAGCTACGTTGTCCCATGAATAGCCTCATAGAATGTCCATGATGTATCTGTCTGTCGATAAGATCGGCACAATTTTATGTCTTCAGTATACACACGCCTCTGTCTACGTCTGTGAACGTCGGTCGGGTGATCGTAAACGCTCATTCAAGGCTTGACGAATTCGACTTCTATACGAGAGTGACGATAAATAAATGACGTTAAAAATCTGACTTTTGTAACATCGAACACTGCGGTTGTACAATCAGGTTCCGAGGCTGGATTCGTATGGAAATAAATCGGTGTTATAAATAGCTGGCTGGTACGGATTCGTTTGGAAATTATTTAATAAACAAAACAACAAATCATGTTAATGAGGTGACTAGAGACATTTACTAATAACTAAAGAAAAGAGTAAGAAAATAAGTTAAAGAGGTAGTTGTAAGAACTTATTCATTTTGTATACTTTATCAATATTATAGTAGCAGAACAGAATACTGTTATTAGAATATTTCAACTTTTTTGTGTTACCTATTGACGGTACAAATTGATGAAAAGAAAACCTATACAATGCGCGTCTAAAGTCACCTACTCCCCTTAATTTTGGAATTAAAGGACCTAAAAGAACGAAAACTAGCAAGCATGCAAAAAGTGTAAAATTGTTTTAATTAATAAATATATGATATTATCATCAAAGATGGCCTAGCGAGGTCATCTTGAAATTGATTTTTAAATGGCAACATTGTGAATAATAATGTACTTTAGTATAATAATAATAATAGTATACTTTATACTATTATACCTTATATTTTATATTTACTTATATTTATACTTTATAATAATAATAGTATAATAAGAGTGGGTAGTACTATAAAAAAGGGGGTAGTACTATAGCAAGGATTATCATATATCTGATATATGATATATATATATCTGACGAAATATTCGGTGGGGTTTCGAGAAATAATTTAAAAAAATAAGGCTAAAAGTAGAGATAGAGGATACTAATAGTTCTTAATAGATTAACAATAGATCTGTTATTTGACTTATATCTACCTAATAAGGTATAATAGCTTTTATATAGGTACTTTTCAGTAGTAAAAATATGGACGTAGGTATATGGGTAGAATAGATAGTTTAGAAGTTTGGAGAAAATTAATTTTCCATGTTTTAATGGTTGATCGATTTATGGGGTAGAATTTTCAGAAAGTCATTCATCGTGGTGGATGTACCTATATGATATAAAAGTAAGCTATTCGTCAATTTTAAGTTTATACTTCCAGTGGCAACTATTAGGTGGATAGTTCACCCTCTTAACTGTGAAAACTAAAATAAAAATATATCTTTGTACATAATAAAGATAAGTAAAATCGACCCCTTTCAGCTTTCTTTCAAAATATTTATAATTCTTGAGAAAATAAATATCCCTAATATTTAGGAGTCGATTTAATCCCCTCACACGTGTAGTTTTGCAAATTTTTCTCATACCTATATAGATATAGTGAATATTTATGACAAAAAAGTAAATGACTTTGGTTCATATTTTTAGTGATTTATATTTTTACTATTATATTCGAGAAAATAATTACGATAACTAATTGTAACTTAAAGGGTAGATTTTACCCCTTAGGTATAAAGTGTTGAAAAATAATATGGTAGAGAATGTATTTTATGTCCATTTTAATTTCTTCACTACACTGAATTATAAGGTCCTTTATAATATGCAGTTTGCTAAATAAATAATGATAAAATAACTACCTATTTACATTCTTAAACTATAAATAATAAATACCTACCTAATCATTTATTTATTTACCTAATAGGTATAAAATATATTTTATTATCAAGAAACAGCATTGCAGTTTTAAGAACAGATACAGCCCATAAAACATTTTGTTTCTAGTGAGTATACACTTGCTTCTAATTTTAATAGCAGTTTCAAAAGGGCTGTACATAATTCAAATTACAATACTCTACCTAATGTAGAACTAATATATATTTTAATTATACCTATACCATTTCAAAATCTAATTAAAATAGATTAAAACAGAAGGAAACGTCAATAAAACCATATGAATATTATAACCCGTAGTCCGCGGTGACGTCACTATCTCCAATACCGCGGACGAAGAATTCGGCCGATCCAGCTATCCTACTCCCTATACAATCCTTGGCACTATAGCGGAATGTAGCTTAACCTAACCTATCATTCCTTCCCTTGTCTGTCTAACTTCATGTACTGCTGTCGTCACCACTAATCTGTTAAGTTCCTTTACAATAAATCTCCCAATTTCGCTCTTTATTTATTGCTACCTTAACCTTAGTTCAATAACATCTATCCTCAGTGTCAATCATATAGTTGGACTTATATTTCTAAAGTATCCAGCTTTTAGATTAAACGGAAGAGGTGTATTTGGAGATGTTACAGAATGTTATTAAGCTGCTAATTTTGAAGATTCTAGAGAGAAATCTGATGAATTTCGGGATTTGGAAATACATTTTTAATAGGATGGTGCTCCTTTACACTATTACAGTGCAATAAGAGTTTACAATTTAAAGTTTAAAGAGTTACAATAAAGTGGCCTGCTTGGTCTCCAGATCTAACCTTCTTAGATTTATTTTTATAGAGCTACTTAAAATCTAAGGTATACTCTACACAACTCACTAACGTCGAGGTATTGAAGCAGAGAATTATTGAAGAATGAATGATTTCCGCAGAAACATTTGAGTGAGCGAGAGAAGAGTTTTATGTTGCACAACATGATGTTGTACTGTTAGCAAGAGCGTGGTGCACATCTCGAGCATTAGTTATAAAATTCTGGCCCTTTCTTTTTCTTTTATCACTTTGTTATTTGTGAATTCAATTTACCGTTTTCCATCCAAGTTTCCATCAAGTTGGTTTCGTCCAAGTTCCTTAGACTAGGTTCCTTAGTCTAAGGAACTTTTAACGTGATTTCTGTAGGAAAAAACGTCAGGTTTTTTTTCTGACAGAAATCACGCTGTTACAGGAAGGCACTGTCTAAAAAATTGATGCTATGCCAATATTAAATTTACTGGATTTTTTCAAAAATCAAAATACATACATACATAATAAAAACAACTTTTGAGTAGAAATTCGAGGCAGCTTCCAAATGAGATATTACTCACACATTGTTGCCATTTAAAAATAATTTTCAGAGCGAGACCACAACGCCATCTATGATGATTATATCAATTTTAACTAACTAAAACATTTTTACACTTTAATGTATGTAGTACATACATTACAGTATTACAATATCTTAGTTACAAAATGAAAGCTAAGTGGGGGGGGGGGGGGGGGGGATTTAGTTGCGCACCAGATCCTATCATGCAGCAATTAGTAGTATAATCTAATTATATTATGGTAAAATGTTGTTGACAGCAACGGAGTTTATTTCCATGAAATACAAATTATTATGCAGTTAAATTCTGACATGTTCCTTGATTTACTCAAACAACAGAATCTTCTGCAGGGCAGGACATAGTTTATAAATACAATTCAGTCCTGTTTGTTATCCATCGTTATTATCGTTAAAATTATAAAATTAAAATCAAACTATCCACAGCACTATCGACGGCAGACCATCCATGTTTAGCGAACAGCGATGTGGCCTTATATTACGTATAAATCACTTGAAATTATTTCGGCACCGAACTATAAGCTTACAGTAATTGGCAACACACATGTGGCGCCCCTGACAAAGGCCCTCGGAACGCTCTATTTATTATACTCTTCT
Organism: Rosalia funebris; assembly: GCA_037954035.1. Taxonomy (NCBI): domain Eukaryota; kingdom Metazoa; phylum Arthropoda; class Insecta; order Coleoptera; family Cerambycidae; genus Rosalia; species Rosalia funebris. Next base: position 44,401,232 of record JAZFAV010000015.1, read on the forward strand.
ACCAGCGTTTAAGCGAAAGTCTGACGTTCTACCGTCTACCAACGTCATCCGAGGCTATATATCTCTTTATTAAACTTTGATATACGACGACGGGGGAAAGCACAGAGGCAGCGAAAGATAAATAGCGTACCTAATATCAAACACGATAAAATACCACTCTAATAGAAGGAAAACTCGTGTTAACAGAACTTTCCGCGCTCATATCGGTAGTTAAGAGAATTTTCCATGAATAGTGGTGTGTAACCTACTAGTTATGGTGGTATATATTTAATAGACGCTTACAAAAGCATCTATTCCGGTAATCTGCAACAGAGATGGGCTAATAATCGATGCGCTGCTGATGTCCGTTTCTATATTTTTCTATGACTTCAAAGTAGCCTTTTTGGCAAGTGATATTTCATTACCTAAACTGAAGAATTCCACTCTGCGCCAGTGTCTAGAAAAATATATGGACCCAAAATTCCCCAATTCAACTACACAAAGAAACATATATGTTGACCAGATATACGAGGATGTATTGCAAAACGTTCGCAACCACTTTGAGGAAAATGTTGTATACTCATTATAAATGAAGCAACTGAAGCATGCGGACGTTCAGTGGCAATCTGTTTAATTGGTGTGTTAAAGCCTAACAGTACTAGTAGCATCCATGTAATGGCTTCTAAGGTATTAAACAGAATGAACCACAAAACAATAGTGGATTTTGTGACTGAGTGTTTTCACTGTGTATAGTCATATCAAGACAATTCCCAGAAAGTATTAGTAATGCCGACCGACGCAGCTGCAAGAACACCTGTTCTGTTCATGCATCTAACAGAATAGCAGATTCAATAGGAACAGTTTTCCTTTAGAATTTCGTTTTTGTAAAAGTATCTACTGGAAGATATACGTTTGAGAAGATCTGATACGAATACTTTTACACCCTGAATCACTTGTAACGAGATGGGGTACTTGGCTAGAAGCTGTAGCTTATTATGACGACCATTTTGAGGAACAAAAACGTGTTGTTTTCAGGTTTGATTCCAATGAAAGCAATACCATATATACAGTGCACAATTTACTGCAACTGCAAGGCATACGAGATGATGTCCATTATATTAATAGTAACCATTTCATCTTAGTTATAGCAATAAATAAAGTGGCTTGTCGTTACAAGAATAGTTTAGGGTATTAGATCCTGTTAAACAAAAAATAAACTACAATACACGTGAAATCAATATTGTCATCATTGTCATCAAAAATTATCAAGGTGTGTTTACGAAAAATCCTGGATCAGCCGTTTGGAACACAGCCTTCGTTTCTAAAGGGTACACATATAAAAAGTTGTTTCCTACTTTATTAAAATATAGTATTGTGTAAACTATTTTCTAAAAAGCTTAGAAAAAATCTAGTGATATATTTTCAGTTCCCGTTTTTCTTTTTATTAAAATATTCATTAATATGCATTATTGAATTATGATATATTTTCTGTGAATTCGAGCCGTGTAATAATAGCGCCCTGAGTTCAACTCTGTCGTGGCTCGCCGAAATAGGCGCTTTACAAATTACGGAGACGTAAAAAATGCAATAGTTAGGATAGGCATCCAAAATTATTATTTACTCTTTTACGTAATATCTTTATGCAAAATAGGAATCATTAGAATAGAAGCCATATAATCTAAGAGACAAAGTGTAACGTTCAGTATACAGGGTTATTCCATATTAATTGACTGAATTTATATACATACTACTCATCAAGAATAAGAAAAAGTGTGAGATTCTGTAGGTGTGCATAGAAGAAAGAATGAGGCACCATTCGGAGGGAAGGGGATGCACTTTACGCGCGGCCAGATCGAACTATGTTTACATATATATTCATCGACATTCACTCTGCAAAGGTCTTAATGCAACTTAAAGACCAGGCTATTTACTGCGCACCTCGTGGGCGGTCCGATATCGCAGTTTTGAGACGTGTTCCTATGCTAGATGAGCTGTATTTGGAGCGTACTTAATGTCCCATGTGTAAAAGAACATTATAGCCTAGACCCATTAACTCTTATATATTTAAAATCAGGGCTATATATAACAACGAACCAGTTGCACGACTCTACCCTGAATTCCGAAAGGAATGCCCGTAGTCTCGCTCCAAATATTTACCACACTTTATCGCTGTTTTTACGGTCCCCGATTCCCGAAAGGTTATCCCCCACCCGTAGGTCATGATATTTCCTATTCCCTCGCGATATTCTCCGGAGATATATCTAGGCCAGCACGTTCGAGCGCACAGAAATAAAAAAAAGAACGGCCACATCATGCCGGGAGCGACGAAAGTGTGTGCTACGGCTAGATCTGCTTCAAACGTTTCATGTATTATTTAAAACATTACTAGCTACGCGTATATTTTTGCCCGTAGTAATGATAATTTAGTGGTTTCATTATATCTGAACAGTGCGCTTCTTTGTTCCATTGTGTGGGTCGTTCAGGAATTAATTTAAATAGTAAATAGCTAAGTTATCATTCTGAAATAGGTTACACAAGAGATGTAAAGGGTGGTCCAACGATAATGCACGATGTTAATTATGAGTCACACCTTAACGTCAAGTTTTTTGCCCAACTTAATTTGACATTTCTTTGTTTCAGTGTTTGACAAATTCAACCATGGAGAGGTACACAATTGAGCAGCGCGTTAAGATTGTTGAAGCCTTTTACGAAAATGGGCGTTCAAATCAAAATGCATTTCGTGCACTTCGTGACATTTTTGGTCAGCATAATCGATCAAATGTGTCCACAATCGGGAGAATTGTGCGCAAATTTCAGCAAACCGGGTCTGTAGGAAATGTGAAAATACCTGTGCATGCTCGCCCAGTTCGTTCTGCGGAATACATTGCTGTTGTTCGCGATAGTGTAGCAGAAGAGCCGTCAACCTCGACTCGTCGTCGTGCCCAACAATTGAACATCTCACGAACATCACTGATGCGAATTTTGAATAAAGATTTGAATTTACACGCTTACAAGGTTCAATTGACTCAAGAGCTGAAGCCTACTGACCATTTCAAGCGTCGTCAATACGCCGAACGGTTGGTTGAACAGACAGAAGTGAATGGTGACTTTACAAAAAAAATCATCTTCAGCGACGAGGCACACTTTCACCTCAGTGGATTCGTTAACAAGCAGAATTGCCGCATTTGGGCTAATGAGAATCCACGAGTGATTGTTGAAAAGCCGATGCATCCACAAAGAGTGACTGTTTGGTGCGGTTTATGGCTGGCGGCGTCATCGGGCCGTACTTCATCGAAAATGAGGTCGGCCAAGCAGTTACCGTGAATGGTGTTCGCTATCGCGAGATGATAACGGACTTCTTGTGGCCAGAAATTGAGGATATGGACCTGGACGATATGTGGTTCCAACAGGATGGTGCCACTTGCCACACAGCCAACGAAACAATGGCACTTTTGCGCGAGAAATTCAATGGCCGTGTTATCTTACGTCGTGGCGATGTTAATTGGCCGCCACGATCATGTGATTTGACACCGTTGGACTTCTTTCTTTGGGGATATTTAAAAGAAAAGTGTACGTCAATAAGCCAAGAATAATTCAATAGCTAAATGATGAGATAATTCGGCACATTAACGACATTGAACCTCAATTATGTCTCAGAGTCATTGAAAATATGGACCATCGGATAGAGGTATGCCACCGAAGCCGTGGCAAGCATTTGGCCGATATTTTGTTTCACACATAATTGTCATAGATCCTTCTATCATAATAAATAATATTAAGATAATTCTCTGAAAACTTTTGGTTTTATTTACAATTCATCATTTAAACATCGTGCGTTTTGGTTCGACCACCTTTTATAACACTTGGTTCAGAAAACATAATTAGAGTGTAGAATGGTATTTCAAGAAATACTAGTAATTTTGCGATACTGCGAACTGAGATATGGTAAACAGGCAGGTACAAGGGTAGTCCCTGAAGTACTTGACCTAACAAAGAAAACAATAAATTTGGGAAAAAATATCTTTATTTCTCCACATAGTCTCCTTTTAGCTCGATACACTTTCCTCAGGGATGTTCAAGAGCTATGATACACTATTTATAGCAAGAATCGTCGAGCTCCTTAAAATAACCGTCAACCGCAAACTCCATCTCTTCATTGTTGGCAAATCTTTTACCACTGAGCCACTTTTTCAAGTTTGGAAACAGAAAATAATCCGAGGGAGCTCCATCTGGCGAATAGTGTGCGTTAGGAAGCAATTCGAACTTTAACTCATTGATTTTGGACATCGCGATAACGGATGTGTGAACTGGTGCATTGTCTTGATGAAACAAAACTTTCTTTTTCACCAAATGAAGACATTTTAAGATTTTAACAAATGAACATTATCCCACGAGCATCCTAAAAAACTGACCGCATGATCTTGCCTGCAGATGGAACTGTCTCCGTTTTCTTTAAAGCCGATTCTCCCCTTTCAGTCCATTATTTTGACTACTCCTTCGTCTCAGGTGTGTAGTAATGAACCCATGTTTCATCCATGGTTATGAGTCGATGCAAAATCTCGACTTTATTTCTGTGAAACTTCGCCAAACACTCGATTGAAACATCCTCGCGATATTGTTTCTGTTCCATTATGAGTAATCGGGGCATACATTTTGCGCACAGCTTTGTTATGTCCAAATTTTCAGTCAACATGCGATGTACAGCACTTTTTGAAATGCCTACCATGTCTGCTAGCTCGCACACTTTCAGTCAACGGTCATCCAATATCATTTTGTGGATTTTCTTCACCATTTCTGGCGAGCCTACCTCATTTGGTCGACCACTGCGATGTTTGTCTTGGCAGCTCATACCACCTCGTTTAAACTCAATTTTACTGTTGGTAATGAAGGAGAAGACTCCCCCAGAGTAGAATCTAGCTCCGCTTTGATATCGGTTGGACTGACACCTTTTAAATGAAAGTATTGTATCACATAACGATGACCAATTTATTCCATGTTTACAAATTCACTAAGAGCGTTCACTATTGGTGGCTGCTAAGTAAATACTAAACAACGTTCTCTCTCAAGAGAACTTCCCTTTACAGGAAGATTTACTTTTAGGTCATTTTACTTCTTGTTTTTGTAGGATATTGAAATTATGCATGTTTTAGTTAGCATTTAATGTACATAATTATAAATAATTATAATTAACAAAAATGTCGCTTAAGTGACTTAACGAAAGCAAATAACATGGGCTTGAAGACAATGCTAACGAAAAGAATTTCTTGGCTTGGAAAAGCTAGTGAAGATATAGGCCACAGCGTCCTGCAATTATTTTCACAAATGTTGATATGAACTTGATTGTAGTAAAAAGGTAGTTGGTGCTTTGGTGTAACCGTGCTAGTTTAAATGAAGGATTTGTATGTAGGATATCAAAGTGACAAATATCGAGCTTTTTGTGGTAGCATATGTGACCATTTGTTGAGGAAAGTACTGATGAAATCATCTTCAGAACTGTTATTAACGATAGGGCAATAATAAAAGTATTTATTTATTATTATTAAGACTGAATATTTTATTAGATGCCTTCTAACGCATCCAATTTTATACCAGTGATCTAAGCGATTGTAAATTTTATTTTAATTCCAGAAATTATGTTTTGTGTTGCAGCAATAGAGATGTGCAATAAATGAGTTTAATAATATCTATCGTCATTTATTAGAGGAAGTGGTTTGACATTCTAAGAGCGTTTTAAAATTCTGTACATTCACTAGCAACACTACTATTTATAACCATTATTAAAGAGTCAATAACGATAGTATAAATGATACAAAGAAAACATTAAGCAACGTACAGTTTGCGGGATAATTTAACATTTCTTCATGTTTTTTCATGAATTATCTTAAGTTCATCATTCAATCATAAATCAGTTAATTTTTAAGAATGTTGGTATTCTTCCATTTTTTAAATACACATTTCCATTAAAAAACGATAATAAACATAAGAAACTTTAAAAATTATAATAACATCAATGCCTCTTTGTAATATCCGGATTTGTACCTAAATTATGGTGATTCAAATTTCGCTTGTGCATTTTATCTTTTTAAGCATGTAGAACCAATTATTGGGACTGTAATCGAATTACACTCTGTTCATGTTTTTATTATTATATTATATCAATATTTAAAATAATTCAGCCCTAGTGGAGAAATTAATTTAAAAAAATATAATTATGGCAACGATTATCGATGTGTGATATTAAAAAATGATAAACTACCCATTTTACCCAGTGAATGAAAGAACATTAAAAACTGTGGAAATATACAGTGTATTCGAAATGTTATGTTACCCAGCCCATTTCAAGCCGTTATTTCAAGATATAGATAGATGAAATAAATCGCATTGAAATGGTTGTCAGAATCCTTAAAAATAATCATAACTTTTTGCTTTTAAATTGACTCTGTCTTGATTGAAACCGAATCCCCTTTGTTGAAGTTATACGGATTGATTATGAATGAAGTAGGATTAGAATAAAAGTGGGTATTGACAATTTGATAAAACGGAAGAACAACATTTGGAAGGTGGTCCGAGATGCCGATATGCGTCGAGCATTTTCGTGTACCATCGTCCTTCCGTAGTAAGCCTAAGCCATAAGTCCGTGTCATTACTTCGTTTATACTTAGAGCACAGTACCTAAAGCTGTTCGCTTCACCTTGTTGCAACTAAAAATTATTGTTTATTCCGCAACCAATTAAATTTTCAAAAATGATATACACCAAAGATGAGAAAGTGCAGATTATTTATGGCGGCTTTCCAAAATCGACCCATACCTTTGCAATAATCAAATTTATAAAATTATAAATTGTTTCTCGTACTTCGTTTCGTGTATTTAGTTACACAATAATTTTTATTCTACTTGCTTACGGCAAAAAATACTATTTAAATACCTTTTTAGTCCAAAGGAGGCCTGGAAAGGTTTCTTTTGAACTTGAATTATTTTATTTGAATATCTCTAAACCTTAATTACTTTATATGAATATAACTGAGACTACGAAGTTATTTTGACGAATAAGCACAACCCTGATGACGGTGTAAATGTTACTGACTGGCTGAGATGGGATAGAAGACTGAACTGCTAACACAATCTTAGTCAGAAAGGCGATATAGGAGAGTACAGACGATGCCGGTATTGGTTGCGTTGCTGTTCCTACCTTTCACTCTCAATTTACCCCTAAATTAATCGCAATTAATCTGTATGCACACATACTCGTATATATTACGAATATTGGTGTCATCATCATTAGGTCATCAGTCCTAAGACTGGTTGGACGCTAACCTCCAGCTTCTCCTATCTTGTGCTAACCTACGCATTTCGCTAATTGTGCTACAACCTACATCCCTTGCTATTTGCGAGCAGTAGTCTAATCTAGGCCTACCTCTGCCTTTCTTCACTCCTATTTCTGCCTCCAAAATATCGCGGACTATTCCCCCATGTCTCAGCAAGTGGCCTACCATTCTATCTCTTCTCTTCTTTAAGTTTTTCCACATACTTCTTTTTTCGCCGACTTTCTCCAATACTTCTTCGTTTCTAACCCTATCAGTCCATGGTATTTTCATCATTCTTCGGTAACACCACATCTCAAAAGCTTCTAATTTCTTCCTACTTGCTTCCCTTACCGTCCAGGTTTCGCAGCCGTATAGTGCCGTGCTCCATACATATGTTTTCAAAAATCTCTTCCTTGTTTCTAAGTTTATTACCCTCAAGCATAAAAGTGCTTTCTTTTTGTTAAAAGCTACTCGACCCTGCGCTATTCTTTGTTTTATGTCTTTATCGCTTCTTCCATCCCAATTTATTTTACTTCCTAAATAAGTGAAGTCTTTAACTTCCTCCAATCTTTCATTATTAATTTGTACTTTCGTTTTTGCTCTGCTCTCGCGTCCTCTGCACACTAACACTTTAGTTTTGTTTTTATTCACCCTCATTCCGTATTCCTCTGTCAACACTGCCTCCATTTCGTTCAATGCTGATTCTAGTTCCTCCTTACTAGATGCTAATACTGCTATATCATCCGCAAATCTCAGCATTTTTAGTTTCTGTCCCTGTACTTTAATCCCGAAATCCACTCTATCTTTTACCACATTAATCGCCTCTTCGATGTACAGATTAAAAATTAGTGGTGATAGCGTACATCCTTGTCTTACTCCTTTCCTAATACCTACTTTTTTCCCCTTCTACTTCTATAACAGCAGTTTGCTCTATGTATAGATTGTGTACTACTCTCCTATCTCTATACTTCATTCCCGCGCTCTTTAGTATCTCGAACATTTTTTCATCTTACGTTATCAAAAGCTTTTTCTAAATCTACAAATCCTATATAAGCGTTCTTTCCTTTTTCTATTGTTTTCTCTAACATTACTCTTAGCGCCAGAATAGCTTCGCGAGTTCCCCTATTTCGTCTAAACCCGAATTGGTCTTCTCCTAGTATTTCCTCCGCTCTATTTTCCATCCTCTTCTGCACTATTCTAGTTAAGATTTTTGACGCATGGGAAGTTAGGCTAATCGTTCTAAAGTTCTCGCATTTGTCGGCTCCTCTCTTTTTCGGTATAGTAACGATAATGTTCCTCTTATAATCCTCCGGCATCTCGCCCGTTTCGTATACGTATTTTACCAGTTCAAACATCCTATTATATTGGTATATCATTCAGAATATTGGTGTATCATACATATTTTTATACATTCTAATTAGATTACTGTTGGAGATATAAGGATTCACATGTTTATTTAACAAATATAATAATTTAAATACATTAATAAATATATAATTGCTGCTAGCACTTATACCAACTGTAAATTAATGTGTATTAAATGTATGACTAAAGACTGTTTGTTGAAAACTTTAATACACTACAAGCCTATTAAACTTGATATTACAGGAATATTTATAGTAAGAGTAATATAATTATTCCAAGTTAATGAAGAATAACATTCCAAATATATAGAAACTGCGTAATCGTTTGTGTTCATTCTGTGTCAGGCTGCAATTCAGTGGCGTAGCTAAGGTTGCTAATATTGTACTAAAAATCAATTGAAATAACTTGAATTCTATTTGCACTTCATTTGAACTGCATAAATAAAATACGGAAAAGTTTTGCTCTAATTTAAACCGATTTTCTAAGCTGTGACATGGTGGTGCACAGAGATATAAATTAAGAGATTCCCACAGACTAATAACGTACAGATATGAAACAAATAGTTACAACAACGTACGTTGTAAAAAAGTACGTAATTTTTGCAGAAATATTTAAGATTAATATCATCAACCATCATATTTAAAAGAGCATTGTTTTCCAAATGAATGCATGTGTATTTTGTATACTTATAGTTAAGGCTATAAAAATTAGTAAGAATATTTAAGTTAAAGAAGACTCTATCTTCACACCTCCTATATATCGATATATTTGTGAATATCCCAAACAGCTACAGCATACATGGGTCTTAGATAGAGGCCTGAGTTATGCTTTTACTCACAATTGCTATACGAGTACTTGATCTTTGTTGTTCTGCAACCTTCTCTGTTACCAGTCAAGTAAATAATTAAACATAAGCAGCAGTAAACATATATAAAACAATACCATTGTCCATAACACGGGTACATAAAACTGGCTCTATTTCCCGAATAATAACCGACTGAATGTTTTCGTGAACCATATGTCGATTTTCAGCACCCCAAATTCGACAATTTTGTTTGCTGACATACCGTAAACCGGGGGTACTTTACCTACTTTTAAATTTCAAGTAAAATATTCATGTACTTCTCTATCGGTTAGAGAGGGGAAAAAGTTTCTAGGATCGGGGGAGGGCTTGTAGAATTGATTCATCATGTTAAAATATATTTTCGTTGCTTTCTCTTTCTGTAAAAATTCAAAAACCTGGTGGGCAAATTTACCTGGACAACTTTGCCCACAAGAGAGGCAACTTTGGTTTTCTATTAAAAACTGCCTTCAAAGTCTCTTCTGAGCAATATTACCTTCGTAGGGGGTAGGTAAAATAAGCCAAGACAAACATGAGAACAGTTAATTCAACATTTATTTTGCTACCTCTGAAGCAATAAACTTCATGAGATAAGTTTCGTCGTAGTTCACGTACAGTGGCTCATTCTCGAGATATATTTTGACATTTTCTGACTGTTAACTCATCTCTGTGGCGTTGAATGAATGAGCTATACCAATCTTCTCCTGGCAGGTTACCGCATTTAACATTCCTAATACCCCGGCCACATCTCACCAAGTAGTCTCTCACGATTAGTATCACTTCCAAAACACCTAAAGCATCCCCCAGTCAGCACACACAAGAATTTGGTGGAGAATTTTAGACTCTTCAGCTGGAGAAAGTGCAGTTGGGTGACCAACAGACTTTCTCTGCTTTCCTGTGAATTTATTGCCAATGGTCTTTCTTGGGATGTTGAACTTTGATGCAGCTTGCCTTATTGACATATTTCCGTTGGCAACAGCATTCAGAACTTCTTCAAGATCCTGTTGAGAATAATCCTTGTATTGACGGCGCCCCAACTTCGGTTTGTATTTTCGTGACATTATTCTGAAATAAAAAGTTAGGTAGCTATCAATATTTAGGTAGGTTTAGCAACTTTGTACTGTGTGGTGTGTTTTGGTTTCCTTCCCCTAACCACCCCGCATACTGATACAGGGTGGAAGGAATGAAAACTATGTGGCTGAAAACACTATGGTAACCTACTTAAAAATCTTCATAGTTTGTCCATACCCAACTCATTAAGAGGTGGGCAAGATAACCCCAATTTGCCTACAGATCATGGTGAAATATTTTCCATCAAAACAAACACATGAAAATGAAGGTATAAAAATTCCCCTATCATATTACTCTAATTATTATTATATGCGATATAAATAGAAATAATTAAAAAAACTTACCAGCTTTCGTTATTGGCTGCTCTGATGAAAGTTGTTTAGGTACTCCAATTATCTGTCTTGGAGTCCTCTTATATAGCTCACAGTTTCACACTGATAAACTATCACCACATGGAAAAACTTAAGAGCCACCCTTGTCAACATCACAACTAGTAGCCCTGATTATTTGCTGTGCATCCAGCCATCATTCAAGTAATTAATGTTTGGCGCTCAAACTTTTTTTCAATAATAGATAAAGTTACCCCGGTGTGCAAAGTAACCCCAATTGACGGTATCCGTGAAGATGGAAATATGCTTTATCGCTGAACAAAATTTTGCTGCAAAAATCAGCATCACATTTTTTTCTTTTCTTACACCCAATTAACAAATGTACGATGTTGTAAATGGTCTATAGCTTTTAATTTTTATGTCAACTTGATATTTTACGGGTTTTAAAAATCCTTAAATAGAGTTAATAAATAATAATGAAAGAAAATCTGATTACTAATTAATACAAAACCAAATCCCAAGAATTAAGTGATACATTTTTTTAATAACATTTCAAACAGTATGTCGTTCAAAATGACGTTAATTTGACCAGAGATGCAATTAAATGGACCTATCTATAATTATAACTTGACAAAACTGAAGATGATTTTTGAAATTTAATTTTCCCACGAAGAAATTCTGCGTACGCCACTGAAAGTATTATATCATAAATACAGATTAGAGGTCATTATGTACAAATATGGACGGTGAATGTTACGAATGTACGTTTTAAAGTTAATTCCCATTGAGGTCTGGATTGCAGTGCCCATAAAAAATCGATTATACCAACACGTGTCTATATGAAAATTTAATACGAGTTTTATAAGACTCAGTAATCTGACCAAATTGTCGTACGAGAGCGTCGGGATCGAGGAAAATTTCTATGGGAATTAAATTACGTAAATATTATGCGGAATTATGTCATATTTTTGTTTATAACCCATGTGCTTCGATGACAGTTGTTTAGTCATGTAAGTCATGTTTTGTGTACGTTAGACTAATGCATTTTAATGCTATTGATGCATAAAAAGCTATATAAAAAATATAATGAGAAAATATAATAAATTGTTGGCGAATGTTGAATTGCAATAATAATCTGTTAGCATGTCATAATAAATTAATTATGCGTATATTAATATAGATTGTATCATGTTTATTATAGTACCAAGACTATAAATGAAAAACTTGAATATTAACTACTGAAATTTAATTCAAATTTAACTATTTATTCTGTAGCGACGCTTTAAACTGGCGCATTAGCAAAGATAATGAGTGTCCCTCGATAATTCAGCGGTCAGAGCAACTAACGGGCAATTGGGAGATTCGGGTTCGATTCCCGGTCCAGGCATATGCACTTTTATCCTTGCTATCGCCAAAGTGGTGACTCCGACGTGATTCGTTCCAGTACTCGAACCTCCCTTAACATCTCAAATTCGCCGATTCGATTCCCGTCCTATTCATCGCCCTATAGTCCCGGGTACCGAACAACGGTTCGTAAGAATGGTGAACGTAGTCACATTCCGTTAATTGTATCGAGATAAACCATGTCTCTAGTGGGGGGGAGTACTGTAGCGACGCGTTAAAACTGGCAACATTAGCAAGAATAATGAGTGTCCCTCGATAGCTCAGCGGTCAGAGCAACCAACCGGAAATTGGGAGATCCAGGTTCAATTCCCGGTCAAGGCATGCACCTTTATACTTGTTATCGCCATAGTGGTGACCCCGACGTGATTCGTTCCAATACATAGAACCTCCCTTACATCTCAAATTCGCGGATTCCCGTCCTATCCATCGCTCTATAGTCCGGGGGTTACTGAACAACGGTTCGTAAGAATGGTGAACGCAGCCACATTCCGTTAATTGTATCGAGACAAACCATGTCTCTAGGGGGGGAGTACTGTAGCGACGCTTTAAACTGGCGCATTAGCAAGGATAATGAATGGGGGGGGGGTTAAAAAATTTTGGATAAGAGTTATACTAAAGCTCTGTGCCCGTTCTGGCAACATTAGCAAAGATAATGAGTGTCTCTTAATAGCTTAGCGGTCAGTTCTAAGCTATCAAAGGACACTCATTATCTTTGCTAATGTTGCCAATTTAAAGCATCGCTACAATTCCGTATATTAAAAATGCAGTTATTCCAGTTTGTTAAATTAATTGTAGATCTTAAACTAAAGCATATTCATATCAGAAATTCAGCGCATATAAGCAGTGGTCACTGATTAGCATGTGCTCCCTTGGTGAATCCTTGAAATCTGCAACGTTGTTGGTCAAACGGCTACAAACTGCGGTAAGCACTCGTGCCGGTTTTGGTCAAGGTACATTTTTTGAATACCGTAAGGAATTTGATTTCAAAGTGTCTACTATTGCTTATACACTGAATGATACGCCACAAGGTAGTGCTTTAGGACCCTTATTGTTTTCTGTTTATACTGCTGATTTACATAGCTGCCTTAAGTTTTGTTCGTCTCATCAATAAGCCTATGATAATATTTGTTTTCTGTATTCAAAATATTGTTCAATACTAATTTATGTTTCCCTTTTGTCTTTAAAACAGAAAAAAACTTATCAATAGCTGGGTTTCCTATAAAGATCTTCCAAATTTATTGTTATACAACTTAAATGAGTTCTTTTATGTAAATATTATTATTGGAATCAAAAACTAGTGTGAAATATTTATTATTGTACTGTATTAATTAACGTAAGCGTTTAATTAAGTCTTCACCTCATTAAAATCTGAATTGTGTAAGATTTGATTATGGAATCTCACAGATGCATCGCGCCCGAATGTGTTTGGATTCACATTGCACCCGACGCGCGACGGAAGGTTAATAGCTTAGTCAGTAACAGACTCGCCATATCTTTAGTTACGGCTCGAATAAAAACCGGCAATGAATGTGGTAGTGCATACTCAGGATGCAGATGTCTCCTCGATTTAGCTCTGGAAATTCAATACAAAAACGTTTTATCACCGATGATGAGCAAATTTAATGGACTTGGTTCACAGAAAACCCATTAACTTACTAAGAATACTACAGAAGCTCTGCGCGTCATAAATTTGCTGCCAGTTTCTTTGAAATTTTAGAAAAATGTTAATAAAAAAGTGAGGGTTACAGAAACAGATCTGATATGTGACAGGCGATGAAGGTAAGACGAGAAATAAAATTTGATAACAGAACACAGAGGCGGCTGGTGTATAGGTGCTGCAGAGCTGCAGAACTGCCAAAAAAATTAGATATTTGTATATTTTCGCAACATAATAATTACTAAAATTTATTAATAAAATAATTTGGTTAGTTGGTGCAGCTAACAAAATTATTGCGTTAAAGTCGCATTCTGCCCGCCGTCCTCTATTGAGTAGTAGACCAGATGAATTATCTGGGTCTCTACGCGAGCGCGTCGCGGTACATTGAACTGCGCCACACGAGGTAGTTCTCAGCACGGCTCGGCACACCCGTCCTCCCCCTCGACAATCCACACTTGGCGCTCGTAAATGCGCGAATTTACACGGTCAGTAAGCTGTATTTTTTTCCAGCTAAGGCAACATTAGTAAATGTTTACTCCTTCCTACTCCTCGTGCAGTAGGCGGGCGTAAATCGTACCTATTTCGTATTTCGTGTTAATTTGAGATTTTAAATATTGCTTTGTGAATTTGTGTAGTGATTTATTGTACTAATTATTAATATTTATATACTGTGATAGTGACAATGTATTTAGTTTACAGTTTAGTTCATGTGAAGCGATTTTTTAAATACTCTTATGAAGAAAAAATTGATTTAAAAAACAATGCTAGGTCTTTGCCCGATATTGTTATTGAGACTGTAGGTGTTAGCCGCGGAAAAGCATATAAACGTCAATTTAATAGAGACATTTATTCGAAGAACAATTGGATTTGTGGGTGCAACAAAAAAAAAATGCGTTATTTTGTTTTCCTTGTTTACTATTTGGCGATGATAAAGCATGGGCGGAGGTAGGGGTGACAGATTTGGTGCACTTAACTGAAAAAATAAAAAAGCACGACAACTCCAAAAGCCATCTACATAACACAATGGAATTAGCTTTATTAGGAACAACTAATATTAAAGCGCAGCTAGATTCAGCTTATTGGATAAATGTGCAAAAGCATAATGATAATGTGACAAAAAAGAGATACGTTTTGTCAAAAATTATAAACTGCATAAAGTTTTGTGGGGCCTTTGAACTGGCGCTGCGAGGACTGACGAAGCTGAAACCTCTCAAAACCCGGGGATATTTCGTGGTTTGATAAATTTTTCTGCTGAGCTTGATGTAACTTTAAGCGAGCATCTACAAAATGCTTCAGTATTTAAAGGAACCTCTAAAGAAATACAAAATGATCTTTTAGACTGTATATTAAAAGTATGTCATGAAGAAATAATTAAAGAAATTAACAAACCTTCATTTTTGGCAGTTATGGCAGACGAAACAACTGATGTATCTGTAAAAACTCAGTTAGTGGTAGTTTTAAGATATATTCTCGATGGTGAACCGATTGAACGTTTTTGGACTTACCTGAAACCTATATATAGTTTTATAGACCCTCTAGTAGAAAATACACCTTACAAGCCTTTTCTCTTAACCAAAGAATATGACGGCAAACATGAATGTTCCTCAAAAAGGTATTAAATTCCAAAAATTTTTCTTGTGAAAGTCTATATTTTTGTATAAACGGATTTTACATAAAAATTCTGAAGTATCAGGAAAACGCGTGACCTTGAAAATTTTCA
Organism: Rosalia funebris; assembly: GCA_037954035.1. Classification (NCBI taxonomy): domain Eukaryota; kingdom Metazoa; phylum Arthropoda; class Insecta; order Coleoptera; family Cerambycidae; genus Rosalia; species Rosalia funebris. The sequence goes on from JAZFAV010000015.1 coordinate 44,416,903, forward strand.
AAATTTTCGCCTGCGGCACACTTTTTTTGCGGCCCCTACGGCGCCAATAGTTTGGATACATTTAAAATTTGCACGCGGCCGGCCAATACCGTAGGATCGGCCCTGTGCAGAACACCCGTTTCATTTCATCACGAGCCGCCACTGATAGAACACCGATAAAAGGAAAAATGTAAACATGCAAAATAACTTTGTTCAAATAAATTTTGGAATTGATGACTGTGATAATAGAAAATGACTTGTAAATATCCAAATACTTTTGGATATTTGCTAATGATTCTTGTAGGAGGACTTAATCCTTATTGAAAATAAAAATTATAATTTAAACAATATTAATGCAGTAATAACGGTATACCCACGCATTAATATGTCATTTTTATTATTAAAATAAGAATGACAAATATAAAACATCACTTATTTACCTACCTAATGATATCTTCCATCGATTTTTTAAAATTTAACATATTTTTCGGACATCTAATATCTCTTAGTTTTAATAAACTTGGATATGAAACTATATTTATTTCTTAGAATAGATAAACCAGTTAAAATTTTAATATTAAAATTTTGTAATATTCTTAATAAAATTGATATGTATATTATTATTAAATAATAAGCAGAAAATAAATGAAAAATTACAAATACAAAATACGCATTTTTATTTCTCTTGTTTACTTCATCATCGCGAAGCACAAATACGGGTTGTCCAAAAAGTTCGTTCGGTTTTTTCATAAGTATTTATTATTAACATTATAGTTATTACAAATTATTTTAATCAATAATGTATGTTCCTCCATTTTCAATAACTTTCTCCCATCTCTCAGGAAACTTCGTATCATTTTCATAAAAACTTTGTGATTTAAATTATTTCTGACTTCCTCGTCATCTTTCAAAAAATAAAACCCTCCATAGGTAGGATTCGACATCTGTCCCGGATCGCAACCGAACGACATACAGCTGTTTCGAACTTATTAGTTCTCATCAGTGCCGTACACGGTACGCCGATCCAGGACAAATGCCAAATGAACTCTATGGGGTATACGTTTCATCTTTATCGATACGATCTCTGTCAGTAACATTTCTCGATTTCCGACTTATATGTTACTTCCTCGTGATTGGCAAATGTTAAGTTTCGTAAACTGTTATCCATGGAGCGGAACAATAGAAAATCCGAGGGCGCGAGGTCTGGTGAATACGGTGGATGGGGTAAAACATCCCACTCTAACTCCAGCAATTTCCGTTCATCTGAGTTTGCAGAGAAGTGTGAGGTCGAGCGTTGCCATGATGGAAGACAACATTCTTACGATTTACGGGTCCTGAGCGCCTTTCCTGCATGGCTAGGCCCAATTTTTGTAGTTGTTCGCAGTTAATGTCCGAATTTATTGTTTTGTTCCTCGGAAGTAGCTCAAAATAAATGACTCCTTTGAAATTTCACCAGACGGACAACAAATCTTACATCCCAGAAAAATGTTACCTTTGGTGTGGATTGAAAAAGTTCACCGGACGTTCCCCACGATCTTTTTTGACTGACGTTGTCGCAAATGATCGACTTTTCATCTCCAGTAACCATGTTTCTCAGAAAGGGATCGCTACGTTGACGAATCCTTAAAAAATCGCAGATGTTGATGCGATCCATTAAATTTGATTCGCTGAGTTCGTGAGAAACCCAAATATCGGGTCTACCGACAAACCCAAGTTGTTTAAGGTGATTCTGTACACTAGATTATGACGTCCCGATTTCTTCTGCAAGCTCGCGTATGGTTTGGCGAGGATTTGCCTGAACTAAAGCTCGTAAATGCTCGGGAATGACTTCTTTAGGTCGGCCTGACCTTGGAGCGTCCGTGAGGGAGAAATCGCCAGATAGAAATCTCTTGAACCACTTTTTACACGTTCGATCTTGAGTAAAATTTTTGCCGTACACAGAACACAATTTGCAGCAAGTTTCAGCGGCCCTTTTGCCTTTTTTTTTTAATAAAAAAGCATCATGTGTCTAAAATGTTCGGTTTCAGCCATTTTCAATGAAGCTCACACACAACAATAATAAAACAAGTTCATAAGTATAACGGCAGTAAACAGCAGTTAAATCTCAGGGTTAAGTAGGGAGGAAGGCTTCAAGGCTGCAGCTGTGCGCATGTAATCATAGACCGTGACGTAAGTGGCGAACTCGGAAAAACGAAACGACTTTCTGGTTTCTGGACAACCCAATAGGTTAGGTAGGTGCATATACATAATATCTCCTCAATGGCATTATCCAGCAACTCTTAAAATTCAACATATTATTTTACATTTACAAGAACAAAAAATATAAAACCTCTAATTTCTTTTCACTGAATTTAAATAATTATTTTTAAACTAACAAAAAACTAGAGATTAAAAAAATAATTTAAAGGTATGTGTTAATGTTAAGAAATTATTATAACTACCAGAAGCTTCATTTAGTTTGATAAATGATAAGTAGTTACTATAGAAATATAAATGTAGTATAATAAATTGTCTTCTAAATTTAAAGCTAATATTGCGGCCATTTATATTATAGTTTATACGCATTTCCTCTGGAACAGGTTCGCAAAATTAATTTCTTCATTTTGATACACCTTGATATTATGTAATATAGAACAACTACATATAAGCCACACCGAGACAATATACAAATAAAACCCCAACACAATAATTATTAATTAATAAATAATTAATCAAAAAGCGTTCAAGCTATATCGACGATAGATATTGCTTTGCAGAAGCAATTGAAGATCGGCGATCAGCCGGCGCACACAGCCAGCGCGAAGAGCTCGGCCGCCGGCGCCGCACAGTGGACGAAAACGCCGAAAAGCTGGCCAAAATTCAGAAAATGAAGATTTCAGTTTAGGAATTTTTTGTCTCGCAATGTTTAGTAGGGTATCCTAGGTATAATAAAAACCGGTTCCGAGGGGTCGCCGACGGCGACGGCCCTACATTTTGTAAGGGCATTCTGAATTTGACCATTGTAGCAAGCGCTTAGTGTATTTCGCATCGCACGTTTCGTAAGCCTTTGTGAAAAGTACAATAAAAAGTGAGCTATAAGCGCTAGAACAGTTTTGTAAAATGGATTCTCCTCCACAAGGTATGTATAATTAACAGGTGAAAGCCGAATTTGTTAATTCTTAATATGAAAAAAATTATTAACAATGCAATGGAGATGGTTTTTTTGAAAAAAAATTGTTTTCTTTAGCATATCGTGAAAAAAGTATACCACTCGTTCACACTCGTTTAATAATCTTTGTTTTGTAATGCACCCTGAATGTTTATCTTACAAAAAATTGAAGAATTGGCTGCGGCCATCTGCGGCTGTGCCTGTAATAATACTTACTGTTACGCGGTGTCAAATGTAGCAACCCGTAAAATTCGATTTATAGCATTACTTTCACACATATTCATTATTAAATTCCATTGCATTATACAAATAAACAATTTTATTTTGTTATTATCAATTCTTACATAAAACAATGATTTTTTTATGAAATAAAATAAATTTTTTTATGATATTTATTGCAAGTAAATAGCGATGATTTTCATTTTTGCTTTTATGAACATTCATATTATTCGAAAAATAACGTGTTCGTACATATTTCCTCTGTTTCAGATGTTGTCAACAGTGAAGAAGCAATTTTTATAACGAAAAAGAAACTGTTTTTCTTATTGAAAACACATTTGAATGATGAGTTGCAAATTACAATAGACATAATGTCATAATAATGAGTTTCAGGCCGATTAAAAAATGTTTCTACCTTCAATATTGTATATTTTCTGTATTTTTATAATTGTATGTAGTAAAAGGTAGACTTTAATGAATGCTATTTTATTTTTCTCCGACTGCACCTCCGAAAACAGATTGTCAGTAGTGACGATCAATTTTTTTTATTTTGTGGTCTCCATATTGGAGATGCCATTTTGTTTTTTGAATAACAGTTATCAAATTGATACTCAGCGTCCTCAAAAACCCCCAGATACCAATTTTTACTAAGAATAATAAGCTTTTGAATAATTTTGGTCGCCATATTGGAGCCGCCATTTTGTTTTTTGAAAAACCATTATCAAATTCGTACTCAGCTACCTCGAAAACCTTCGGGGTACAAATTTTCACTAAGAATAATAAGCTTTTGAATAATTTCGGTCGCCATATTGGAGCCGCCATTTTATTTTTTGATAAACCATTACCAGATTAGTAATCAGTGGCCTCGAAAACCCACGAGTACCAATTTTTGATTGAATTACATGAGTTTTCTAATTTTGGCCAGCTTTTCGGCGTTTTCGTCCACTGTGCGCCGCCACTGGAAGTCGGACCAAGATTGCCCGCTCTAATCATAATCAAACTAAAGTTCCTATTTATGCGTACTTAAATACAACAAAAATACGAATGATAGCAAGTTTTTCTAGACTTCGTTTTATATTGTAACTTCTGATTAATTGCGTCAAAGATCCTCATGATATATGGAGAAATCATTCTTACACGAAATGAGATAATAGCTCAAAGCATCTGAAATAATTTCTAAAGGTTTTCAGCAGCTTTCGTATGATCTGTGTATGGATATCCCTAGATCAATAAAAACAACGCAATAATATGCACATAAAGTAAATAGAAATGATGCGATCGACTGGAATGAGACAGTCGCAAATTTCATTAATTCAAAACTACTTTAAATATAAAGTTGAACGCTAACAAATTAACGAATGAATATTAAAGCTGATGATGTAATGTAATACACAATTTGAGCCAATTTCCTACACTACATGAACCAGAACGATTGACAATCATAATTTGGATTAAAAAACTTTTATTCGTCTATAGTGTGGAGAAAAACTATGGAAATAATCAACAATATTATTATTAATCTTTAATTGTTTCAGGAAAAGTATATTTCTATTTTAAATTAGTATTTGTTTAGTTGTTCTGTTTTATAGGCAATCCAGTTTAAGAACAGGAAAGTATAAAACTAATAAGCACATTAAGCAATTATAACAAAAATTAGCACTACAGTATATAGGGCGTTAAATAAGTACCTTGAGTTACAGGGTAACTTTATGTATAAACGTAATCAATAGCAAACAGTAATATAGTTGAAAATCTGACGTGGTAAAACTTTTATCACTTTTAATGATGTGAAAAGGGGCTCAAATTTCACTGTTTTTGAAATAAAACTTTACTACAGTGTAATTGGTAAAGGTCTACACCATTATAATTATAAACTTTTATACATTTTAGGTATAATACTATTGTAAATAGTCTGTAGAATATACAATATCGTTATTTATAATTTGTCATTAACCAAATTATCCCTAAATGCTGTCATGTGTCTCAAGAAGCAAAAATCGATTGTATCGCTGGATGATTTCACCGAATAGATATTATATATACAAATGTACCTAACCTATTTATGTTTCGTAACGATGAAGTAAAACAGATAATATAAATGAATATTTTGCCTTTCGTTTCTCATTTATTGTCTGCTTTTAATGTGATATAAACTTCAGGTGGGCACACATGAAATGTCCCATTTTTTGAATGCTAATTTTTTATTAAAGAGTTACCTGTTGATTTCTTCAGTAGATACTACCTTCGAAAATCAACCCCGTGGACGACCTTCAACATCAATGGATGAATTTCTTAAGGAAGCTCTGGAAGAAAATCCTCATCAAACAGTCAGAACTAACGTTATATCTCGACATAAATAGAATGACCGCTTCCAGACATTTAGAATTGACCGGGAAGGTTGAAAAACTCGAGATACGTGGTGAACAGGAAAGACCTATCCCGTTGCATGATTAATGCCCAAACGATGTTTTATCACAGACTTTAAACAAATTAAAGAAGTATGGCTATGAAATCCTACCACATCCCCAATATTCTCCTGATCTGTCCCCTATAGACTACCACTTTCTTCGGTGCTTGGACAACTATGTTTGTTTGCACATGAATCGGGCGTTAAAAAGCGTTTTCTGACTTTATTTCGTCTCGTAACTCATAGTTAAACCTTTTCAAATCTAGTATAGAAAACTTGGTTAGGCGATGGCAAAATGGTGTTGTAAATATTTTGAATACGTAGGTTAGTACAAGATAGAAGAAGCGTCCAACCAGTCTTAGGACTGATGACCTCATGATGATGAACATATATTTGATTTGTTAGTTAATTATTTACTTTCTGTTCCACAAAAAAACGGACATTCATATGTGACAACCTTATACTAATATTATATAAATTTTAATTATTAAGACTATTACCAAATTTTCATTTTCAGCTAGAACTAAATCCCAATAAGAATAATTATTAACAATTGTTAAAACCTGAACGAATGCCCCTACTTTTGAATAATTAACTTATTCCCAAATGACTTGTCTGTCCTGAGAAGCAAACATAGTTATTGTCATGGTCAAGTTTATTGGAACTAATAGATATTGTGTGTGAAAAATATATTAATCTTTGACAAGTTCGCTGGAGGAATTCGTAGTAGTTAGTTAAGTGATACCTTGTATTTGCAATTCTTATTGTGCACTTACTTACTAATATATTAATCTTATCAAGATTGTACCCAATTATTAAATAATTAATTTAATAATTGGGTACCTTTTTGATTGACGTTACTACTAACACTGTTTAAGTTATAATTTTTATTTTCAGTAAAGACTAAGTGTCCCTATTTCCATAAAAAACATCCTTATAAATATCCATAATAAAATCAGGCCTTACAAATATCCAAAGTCATGTGGACATTAACAAAGCACATTTGTTACTTATTAACCTGGAAGAACATTCAAATCAAGATAAGAATATAATATTTAATTGGAAAGCTCGATAATATAAGGTGCTATTTCAGATATAATAGTTGGGAATTTGGTTGGTTGTTCACGAATATATAAATATTTTCTAGACTTTGAACTAATACATAATAATGTATAATATAGACCAATATAGCATTAGTGCAATAAATAAATAACTTTGTATATTAAAAAGAAAAGTATAATGAAGTGTATTCTATTTAATTTTCCTTTCCTCCAAGGGGTAGTGAAAAAGTTGAGAAAAAAAATGCTGTGTCGTTTAAAACGTGAAAATGTTTGAAAATGATCTAATTACCAGATTATTATGCTGGATACGATCTATAGAACGTTTACAGAGCGTATTCAAAAATTTCCTGTTCTTCTCGTCTATGAAATCGAGCATGTCCGTGATGTCCTTTTGCTTGTTGGCACTAAGAGGTATTCTCTTGGGCAATGCAGAGACCAGTAAACCTAAGAGACTGCAGATTTACATTTTTTCTTAGTACTCGACGCATTTCAAAATTGTAATTGAAGTTTTTCTTGTAGTAAACTATTTTCAGGATTTCTTTTGTTATTCTTAGCCAGGATGCTTGGATTATACCTAACTTGGACGATGTATTGGTTTGAAACTTTGTCGAAATCAAAGAATGGTTTTTGACTCATGTCTAGTACCTTAAAGAGGCTTGCGGGAGGAGCTTCCTTGATTATTTTCTTTACATTGGCCACTACCTGAAGTTTTGAGAATATAGCCCGCTTCTAAATTAATGCGAAGACTTTATCTGACGCGTGGCATGTAAATCAATTAGCTCGGAATAGACTAATGGAGTTACACAAACGAAATCTGTCTGTCTGAACCTCTGTTGGAACTACTTCCACAACGAATCAGGAGATATATCATCTATCACTGCATTGGCCTTGACTTGTACAACATTTTGGTATAAAAAAAGGGGAAAAATGTTTCTGGCTCTTACATCACTTAGTTCTGCCACTCTATGTATACAGTCTCTGCTCACTTTACTAGACTCACTTGCAATATTGTTGTTTTTTGAGGTGTATAAATAATATTGGCTTTATTAAGTATATGTACATGAGAATAAAGTGTGATTTCACATTTCTGATTCTTTATTATACAAAAAAAAAATATATTGATACTAATTACTGAACATATTTTTATACTACTAATATTTTGTCAAACCGCCTTTGGCTTTTATTAACGCGTCCACCCTTTGAGGCATGCTGTTGATGCAGTTTTTTGCAATTTCCTTTAATTGATCATTATGGTTCCAATGATTAATTATTCTCTCAATTAATTGAACCTTATTGGTTATGTTTTCCTTTGCTAATTCTCGTTTTAAGCATTCCCACACATTCTCGATAGGATTCATGTCTGGCGAGTTCCCTGGTCATGGTAATAAAGGTATTCCTTGTTCTGCTAAGAACTTTTTTATATTCTTGGCTGTATGACAAGGGGCTTCGTCTTGCATACATATCTTACGACCATTTCGAAACCATTCCCTCATCTGTGGGATCAATTTTGTTTGGAGAACCTTTTTATATTGATCTTGCCGCATGATTCCTTCTACGACATAAAGCCTTTCCCAATCCCTTCCCACTTATGACATACCATATCATGACAGATGTAGGATGCTTCACTCTCTTTGCTACACAATCTGTATTAAACTTTTCACCTGGACGTCTTCTAACAAACTGGGTTTTATCATCCATAATTTGAAAAGTTGCTTCATCGCTAAAGCAGACCTGGAGACATGCAACAAAAATAATAAAACCACAAAAAAATATAAATTTTAATGACCTACCATTTGCCAGTCATCGACAGAAAGCCTTTTATGCAAAATAGCCCAATTCTGCCTCTTCTTGACCATGGCTGGTGTTAGTTTTGGTTTTTTAACTGATCTTCGACATTTGAAGCCCAAACCGTACAAATTTCTTCGTACAGCAGCCACCGATACCTTGTAGCCTGCCTCATGAAACTTATTCCTTATTTCACTGTGGGTTGCCTTTCTGTATTCCACAGCCATATTTCTTAAGAATTTCTGCCCTCTAGGAGTTATCAGCGATTTTCTGCCACAGCGACCTGTCCGTGCCGAACCAACAAATAGGTCCGCTTGCAATTTTTGACTCAACCGTCGAACTGATGATTGGGATATCCCACATTTGTTTGCAACTTCCCGTTGACTGTATTTAGTATTTCGTAAAAGTGCAATTACAAACGATTTTTCGTCCGAAAAAAGATCTTGACGTTTACCCATCTAAAAAAAATCCATTTAGGGGTTAGTCGAGTGAAGTTTTTGTAACAAAAAGTATATAAACCATAAATAATGGCATTATATAGTAAAATCATAACTCACCTTTGAATTACTATAATGGAAATAGGAAAAGTTTAAAGCAAAACAATTATTTTCATCCAAAATCAACACAAGTTCCAGCTTGTACTGGAACAGACATACAGAGCATAAAAAGTCGCTTTCTGATAGTTGCATGAAAATTCTGCAATACCGACTGAATTACGTTATCAAATCGAAACCTTTTGGTTATGCATCCATCAATATTTATTTGTTTTGGCTTATATTAAAAGACTGATTTTAATATATGCCAGAAATTAAAAAACCGCGTTATGAGGGGTGAGTCTAATAAATTGAGCAGGGACTGTATATTCAGTTTGATTTGAAACTGGCTTCAAACTTTACACCATATTTCAGATAGCATACTTTTTCCTGATTCACATAATCCTTTCTCACCGTGTATATCTATAACTTTCAAAGCTCGACTCTCTCGTAACACCTCCGTTTCAAATGGCAAACTATTGCTGCAGGTAATATACACGAGTATATTATTACAAAGCGTGAACATCACTGAACATGGTTAGTTTAGTATATTATATTACAATACCACATAACATCTCTTTCTTCTCGCTAACAGCAATAACCCCACAGTTATTTCCATTCCTCGAATACTCGAAAGTCGATATGATACGCCAGATTTTATGGTCGGGTGTTAATGGGGTAAAAATAAAAACGACCATATGACGGTATGGTCTGCAACGAGTGGGCTGCATATTTTCAGTATGCCATGTGCTATTATTTATAATTGAGCTGTGAAACGTTATTGGAGATTGAGTGCTTAATGAGGACGTTAACTATGGGATTGTAAAAGTTCACAAAAAATATTTTATTTGATCGCGCTCGTAAAGTATTCATTACTTAAATTATTTACATTGTAAAAAATACAGCGTACCTACCAGATACGTAAATATGAAACAGGAATTTTCTGTATAGAAAATACACATATATTGTATGAAAATGATAAAAACTGTTGTATTGGAAGTATTGCCCATTAGTAGCTATATATTTTCTCCATCTTTCTGGCAATCTGTGAATTACATGCCAAAAAAATTCTTGCTCTTTTGAGGAAAAACAGTCATCGAGCCATTTTCGTAAGAAGTGATGCTCTGCTTAGCAAGTGCGTGTCCCATCGATGCAAATAAGTAGTAATCGGACGGAGCCAAGTCTGGTGAGTAAGCTCCATGCGAAATTATTTCCCAACTAAACGCCTCAATCGTTTCCTTGACAGGTTTTGTTGTATGTGATAGCACATTATCATGAAGCAAAGTCACTTTGTGTTGCCTTTTTTGATATTCTGGTCGTTTTTCAAGCAAACTTTGATTCAAATCGATCATTTGTTGTCGGTAGCGTTCAGTATTAACGGTTTGGCCAGGTTTAGCAGCTCATACTATATTACACCCTTATGATCCCACCAAGCACAAAGCATTGTCTTTCGTCCATAGCGATTTAACCTTGCAGTCGATATCGATGGTTCGCCTGGAGTTACCCATGATGTTTTACGCTTAGGATTCTCGAAATATATCCACTTTTCATCACCAGTCACAATTCGATGGAGAAATGACTTTCTTTTGTACCTAGCGAGCAGCATTTCGCAAATGGCATTTCGGTTTTCCTGCTATCTTTGATTCAGTTCATGTGAAACCCATTTTCTCTTCCTTTGGATCTCTTTCATGGCTTTCATGTGTATGGAGACGGCTTCTCGTGTCACATTTAATTTATCTTCGAGTTCTTGTTGCGTTTGAGCGTCATTCTCATCCAACAATGCTTGCAATTCGCTATCTTCATACCAAGTATATTTCACAATTATCTCGTCTATAATTTTTGTTCTATTGCTGAGAATCTTCAAATCTAGCATGTTAACATATCTATCCCCAAATCTTCAATAGTAGAAACATTCAGTCTTCGATCTATTAAGATAAAATCTTCCACTATTTTCATGATTTCCTTTGCTGTTGCTTGCATAGGTCTTCCGTATTTTGGATCGTCCTGCATCGATAAATTCTCTCTTTAAAGTAACAAGAATCTTCTCCGCAAACAACAATCACTCTCTCCTGAATTGTTTTTAGCGCATTGTCTTTTTTCGACAAGAAATTTATTACGCCCCCGCTTCTTCTTTATCCCACTTACTCTTTAGTGTTGTAACCATTACAAACGTTTAAATTTATATTAAAATTTGGCAAAGAAGAAACAAATATCAATGTTTTTACCGTAGAAAAAAATGACAAAAGCTCCTCCCTCGTATATTTAGTACTTCCACCCTGTTTTGATTTTAATTTATTAAGAACCCTAAATGAGAGCCATTCTTTATTCTTTTATTGCCGAAATTTTATAAATAAATACCGAAATATAATAAAATAATTTCCAACAAAATGGCAAACAAAAGTTGCATTGTTAAAGCCGCTACTTCACGGTAATTAATCATGACACGAATAAAAGTCTTTCCTCTATTTTTAACAGTTTTAATATAATATTTTAATAACAGTAGCACAAATAATAGACGCTCGAAAAAACAGTTAAAAACTTAATTTCAAAGAAACAATTAAAATTCGCTTATTAAAAAAGTATGAATTTATCCATATATTGCTAATATTTTTTGATAAAATTTCCGATAATATTTCCAACAGTATGTCCCATCATACTCTGAATATTTCAAATTGCAAATAAGAATGCATATTTGAAAAAATCGAAGTGAATATGTCCGTCCTGTAATGCCTTCTATGTAGGTCAAACTAGTCGGTCCCTTGAGGCTAGACATAAAGAACACGGTCAGTCCTTCAGACTCAATTAAAACGACTCAACGTTCCGCGTAATTTTTTAAGTTTTAATCACACTTTTCTGAATTTAGAACATGCCAGTCACATTATTTAGAATAGATTTAACAGAAGAAGGTTTTACTCGTACATTGAATTCATTAAAACTTCTTGAAATGTACAGGCTCATTAACAGCCCCGATGTTTACCTACTTTCAAATTGATCTATACTGTATTTTTATTTTTGATCTTTCAGAACTTTTCATAATCATGGATTTAGTTTCCATAATCATGGATTAACAAAATCCAAATTTGGTTCCTCTATATTTAATAGTGTAAACTTATATATTTTGCAAGGATAAACTCGATGATCCAATCCGTGGTGACTCTTGACAGATTCAATTGTTGTCCACGACGTCGAATTGATGTATTTGGATACTCCTGTACACTTTCTCTCACTGCGGCAATACTTCCGTCTGACCGATCACGACCAAGACGTATTTGTGTTGCCTTATCAACAACGAACCCGTCACTTCAAATTTCTTAATCAAGTTAGGAACTGTTAACTCTGTAGGGCTTCATTTTGTTCTAATTTTGTGCGAATTTTTCTTAATACAACTGTAAACGATCGTTCACTTTCATAAAACAGTTGCGCACAAACTATTCGTTGTTAAATGTTAATCGCGGCATGTTGACGTCGTATGGTTTGTAGATGACTGTCGTTCACATATGGCGTGCAATTCAAATCCTACAGTTCCAACTGAGACACCTTATATAAGGTTACATTCTTTTTGATACCAGAAATATTTAGTATATTTATTATTTCTTTCAACTGGATCTTAAGGCTCCTACACACGCTCCGGTTTTCACTCCGACTTGCCTGCGTGAGCAAATACGCTCGGGTTTGCCTGACCTCTGAGTTGTCTCCACACTGCACAGACGTTTTTCAGTTTAGGTTTCAGTTTTTTGTTGTGAATAACAAACTCAAGACCGCATCTCTTATTACTTATATTGTTGCATACAAATTTTATCTCCAACATCATAAGAATGGGACAAAACACACAACAAATTCTTTTCTTAAGCATTTTGGCTATTCGTATTAAAACAAGCAAAAAAAAAATAAAAAAGATATAAATGGGTTACAGATTGGCTTTTAAAGAGACAACATTTTTCTCATATCAATTTGCAAGCTGAACTAAATACTACACAAAGGCTGATTGGTTTAACACCTTCGTATGGATTAAGAAACATACATATACAAGGATAGCTCCGGTACAACTCTATAAATTCATTGAGAAAATCTCTTGAATAATTTCTGGTGTCCATATTTTTACTTTAAATGCAACAGGTATGAACAGAACGCAATGACGGCGTGTGGTTTTGGACTGGCGTGTCAACACACATGCCGGCTTGCCTGCACAGACATGTTCGTTCAGGCCAAAATATCAGAGCCGAACAGACATTGCACAGGCCGGGCTTATGGCCCGTGCAGGCCGCCTGAATGACCCAGACACACTCAGGCTTAACTGCACAAACCCAGCCCGCGCAGGCACGCCGGAGTGAAACCCGGAGCGTGTATAGGAGTCTTTGGTAAAGAAACACCTCTTGAAATTGATACGTCACTTGTACGGTCAGTAAAATGAAAAACTTGTATTGACCTTAATTGATCTTTATTAAATTCATAGTTTTTTATTAGTGTTATATTTTTTATGTTTTATTTTTATATTTCTCGAACCTACTAGTAGAAGAATAAAACAATTTTATTATTTATTTGTTGAGACTCGAATATGTAATATGATTTTAAAATATATTAATCTACAAGTATACATACATATGTAAATTGTTATCGAGTGTTTATAAATCGCTTGTCGCTTCCTCTGACAATCCAATTTACATCACACCAAATTATTAAATGAATTAACTATAAATTCAATAACAGCAATCGAACATATATGGAACAATATTAAGTAAACAAACAAAGACGATGAAACAATCTCCTGCTCTCATTAAGAGCATTCGAAATTGATTGATATGAATGTCTGATCCTTTTTTCGACCGCATATGTTCAATCGCGATATAATTTTTTAAACTTAAAAGATGTTCCATTATAATTATTAAACTCGACGTCCTTATTTATTCAATTAATAACGTCGAATATTAGTATTAATCTAATCTGAATGCTCATAATTTTTCATCCCGTCCGCGACCTTATCAATTAACGAGCTACAGGAGCGGACTGGCTCAATACTACAAAAAAGTGCCAGATATATTATCTGCCCAAAAATTTCTCAAATATTTATTCGTTGATAAGAGATATATTGTTATTACATTTATTGTCCAGTAACTTTTATTAAAGTATGAGTGGAACTACCTAAAAGTGAGAAATTTCTTATAAGCCTCCAAGCTACGATTAGACTAAGAAATTTCCTGGAAAGTATATTCTCCTTTAAGCAAGAAAAACCTCAAAACGTGGGTTGTAGATTTCTTGTTAAAATAATTTATAACATGTCCCAGATATCGATGGGATGATATATTAGTCTTTCACAATTTTTATTAGAGTAATTTTTCACAAACATTTTCAACCATTAGTTTTGATTTAAATTAAAAAAAATAGATAAGCCCGCCATATTTAAGGTAAATTTTATACAGAACCGCAATATATTAAAATATACAGGATGTTCTATTTAAAAATTCAAAATTAATGCCACCTGCGGGTTATTGACGCCTGGTATATAATAAGCAACTTATTACCAGACGATTTTAGTGTTGTATACTGTAGTTTTGTAATATTTTACAATGTACACCTTCAAGGGCGTAGCCAGGGGAGGGCAGGGGGGACCCGCGCGTCTGGTAAATTTGCAGCAATCCGCCTTATTATACTTAAATTAAAGGTAATAAAGGATTTTTTCAGTAAAAATTCTATATAAACCTTTCAAATAAGAAAAATAAATACAATGTATGAACAATGAATGTTTTAATAAATATATGCGGATGGAATGGACGTTCTCGTTTGTTACCCTATATTTACATTTTATTTTTTATTTAATCACACAAGGGCGTTTCGCAATGTTTGGAACACAGCATACACCCTGTGTACGTCTGCGAAGATACGTTTTCAACATTAAATTGATAAATGTATCATAAAATTAATTATACAAGTTTCCTAAGTCCGACCCTGGTACCAAGTAAAATATTGACAGTAATATTTCAGATAAGTAGCGTAATTTTTATACTTAATCTAAAATGGCATTTTAATTGAAATGGTAAGATGTAATAAATAACTGTTTGTATGTCCGAAAAGGTTAAATTAACGAATTTAATGATATACGAGTATGTGAAAACGTAATAGGGTCCTGGCATCAGTTGCATATTTACATTTAAAGCGTTTTTTTCTACAAACGTTTTTTTTTAACTTAAAAACTACAAATCCGTTAATTTGTTTATTGTAAGTTCTATCGCAGCAGGTTGTTCACCGTCTGGATTTAAATAATAGTGTTGATGACTAATGTCCTAATACTATAGAGATTAAAATAAAAATGACTACGAAATACCAAGTATTTTTAAATTCAGCGAGGTCTGTGAACAACTTGAGTTGTTATAATTTATAATGTTTAAAAATAACTGGTCTGTTGTAGATTATAGCCTTGGAGGACCTTGTGCTCTAATAACGATTTGTAAAAAAAATAAAAGCTATGAATTACAGTAATATTTGATACAGTAGCAATTTTCTTGCTACATACAAGAATTTTGTTTGTTTACGGTACTATTATAATAATATTAATAAAACTATTGAAAACAGCGAAGAAGCACATTTTCATCTTGACGGATACGTCAGCAAACTAAATGCTCGAATTTGGAGTTGAAAAGACAGGACTGTGCAACGTGTTATACAACACGTGCCACATAACTCTGTTGCATACCAAATTTCCTGATCATGTTGTCTCGTGGAATACTGACATCAACTGGCCTGCAAGATCAGGTGATGGAACGCCACTGGTCTTTTTTCTTTGGGGTTATGTCAAGGGAAAAGTCTACGCCACCCAGCCAGCAACAATCAATGACCTCAAAACCTCAAAGTAAACATTCAACGTGTTATTCGTGAAAAACAGCCAGTTTTGTCTAGATGAAAATGGACAACTTTGTTAAACAAATGACCATCATGCCATATGAGTCGAGGCGGCCATATATGTAAATGATATTCTTTTCCATTTTAGCCGTATCGTCACCATTTTATGTTGAAGAATAACAAGCTTCACTTTGTCAAATATTATTAGTTTTATTCATAAATCGCATCCTATAGTTCAAAGTGAGACATCCTATATAATATGTGTAGTGACGCATTAAACTGGCGTATTAGCAAGGATAATGAGTGTACCTCGATAGCTCAGCGGTCAGAGCAACCAACCGGCAATTGGGAGAGCCGGGTTCGATTCCCGGTCAAGGCATAAGCACTCTTTATCCTTGCTATCACCAAAGTGGTGACCCCGACGTGATGTGATTCGTTCCAGTACATCCAACCTCCCTTACATCTCAAATTCGCGGATTCGATTCCCGTCCTATCCATCGCCCTATAGTCCCGGGGGTGACCGAACAACGGTTCGTAAGAATGGCGAACGCGGTCACATTCCGTTAAATTGTATCGAGACAAACCATGTCTCTAGGGAGGGAGTACTGTAGTGCCGCATTAAACTGGCGCATTAGCAAGGATGATGAGTGTGCCTCGATAGCTCAGCGGTCAGAGCAACCAACCGGCAATTGGGAGAGCCGGGTTCGATTCCCGGTCAAGGCATAAGCACTCTTTATCCTTGCTATCGCCAAATATGTATGATTTTTAATTATTAAACTTTCTTTTCAATGTGTCTGTGTAGTCTTGAATATTGTAATTACTAATTAGCATTAGTTGTATTATCAAGAGTTGTTATTTATTACAACCTACAAACGCTATATTTTCTCTTGCCCTGTAACTGAGGTTTATAACCCTCTCTGGAAATTGTACTTATAAATAAATAAATATGCTCCTGTGTTATCTATGACAACCAAATGGCATGAAACGACATTTATGAGAACCTCATTTTACTACAGAAATAAGGAGATTATACTCCAAACCATCTGCAATGCCTTTGGAACGTAGCAACGTCTACTAGATGTGAGCTTCATCTGTCAAAGGTATACTCGTTTACACTTTTCAAATACAGCAAATTTTGTCATGTAATTCAGCGCTCGGCGTTCGGCATACAGCCAGAAGAATAGCTGTTTTTACATAATTTCTTTAGTCCTTATTATATAAGGCATTTGCATTATACTGATAACCTCATTTTAACAATATTTTCAAATTCCTGCAAGATACACACTCCTATTCAACGCCTTGTATAAATCCTCTTCTATCTACGTCTAGTGAATCTAGGAAAATATTTATTTACTCCCATGCTTTCTATTTGCAATTCGTTACGCGATAAGACGACTTAATTAGTTTCAATTATCATTAATATTCTATCTCAAGTCTTAATTTATGGACGCTTACGTCCGCTACCTCAACAGCTGGTACGCTTCAAAGACGATTATTTGAAATAAAAATATCCTAAATTAACGGTATAATGGCTTGTTGTCATAACAAATAACTGCAGGCAGTTATTTCGGTTTGAACAGCGCTCGCTAACGATAAATAAATAGCCAGAAAGAAGTATTTCCATTTTTACGTTGGAATTGCTAGGCGTGTACTGCGCGCGGGTATTTCTCTTTCAGTCTCTGATAACGAGATTCTTTTATTTGCGTTACACCATCTTCCATATAAGGTGGCATACTATAGAAGGTTTACAGGTTGTCTTGAACTAAATATCTAAACGGTTATTATATGCAGTTTAATGATGTACGAGGTCTGTTCAAAAAGTAATGGGAATTTTGTAATTTCACAAGCTGTATTAGTCCGATCCGATTCGGTTTGTACATTTTTAGACATATCGAATGTTTAGTCTGTTATCAGCTGTAAAAAGGTTATATTAGTTTTGGTACGATCGGCGTTTATTTATTTCTTTAAGAAATGTATCAGATAATTTGCATTAAATTTTGCTATAAGAATGGAATAAAGTGCAGCAACGTTTTGGAAATGTTAAATATTGCTTTTGGTGAATCTGCTATGAGTAAAATAGGGGTGCATAAGCGTTTTCAAGAAGGTCGTGAAGACGACGAGCGCCCTGGACGCGCCAGCACATTAACAACCGATGAAAACGTGGAAAAAGTGAAAGAAATCATTATGAACAATCGCCGAATCACAATTAAGAATCGCTGATGATGTTGGCATATCAATTGGCTCATGCCATGAAATTTATTCGGGTGTTTTAGGTATGTAACGTGTAGCAGCAAAATGTTTTCCAAAATTGTTAAATTTCGAATAAAAACAGCGGCGAATGGAAGTTGCTCAGGAGTCGCTAAATGAAGTTAACAGCTATGCAGAACTACTGAAACGTGTAATAACAGGTGACGGAACATGGGTTTATGGATACATATGAAGTCGAAACTAAAGCTCAGTCGTCCCAGTGTAGGCATTTTAGATCGCCAAGACCGAAAAAAACTTGACAAGTGCGGTCGATTGTGAAGGTTATGCTCACTATCTTCTTCGATTTTACCGACATAGTGCACCATGAGTTCTTACCACAAAGTTAAACAACCAATAAAAAGTACTACCTACAAGTTCGACGCCGTTATGAATGTCACACATAAGGAAGTTATTAGCCAATAAATAATAAAGAGTGAAAATTAATTTAAGAATTCTTATTTTCCCGGTCACAAAAAATCCCACCCAGTATATTTGTTTGGTAAGTTTTTTAAAATCATTAATCTCAAATGCTGAAGGAGAGGGGCGTCAATGTCAAGCTTTTGCCCCGGCTCGGAAAAATCGTAGATCCTGAGCTGGGTAAAAGCCAATAAAGTAATTAATAAATAGTTCGTATTTATTGTTGGCTCTGATCTTTTCACTTCGACATCGACAGATTTTCGAACACACTCTCTGTGAAACTATTTTAGACATACTAAAATAGACGCTGTTCCTAAACTTCTCATGGGAATGAGTTAATTTATCACGATGCAATCATTAGTTCTGTCATATTCGACAGATGATATTATTAGCTTCGAATTTTAAGAGTCAGTATTCAGAATATATATCCTGACAGTTTCACTTGCTATTAAATTAGTTATACAGATCGGTAATTTGAGGCGGAATAAATATTGCCACTTGGATATACAGGATGTCCTTGGAGATTTTGGAATACGTACGTCAATTATATGTTGTCATATTTTAAGAATAAAATAACGTTATTCAATGATATTATTCAAATATATTATTCAATGACACATTTTTCAAGATTCGAGATGACTATGCGATTTATTTCTTAAATGAATGGTACCGGAAGGTAGACTAAAAAATAAATAATATATACCTATATTTAAATAAAATAAATTAAACTTCTTTATTATAAAACATACAACTTTATTCTTGATTTTTTTTTATTCAGTAGGTACCCAAAGAAATGAGATTTATTTTTTTTTATTTAAGATAATTTGAAAACATCAATATCATTCAAAACACTGTCTATTGGATGGTATGCACTTGTCCCAATGGTTTTTCTACTGTTCGAAACATTTTTATATTGTTTTGAACTAATACCCTTAAATACCAGTAGCATATAAGTCGGAAATCGAGAAAGGAACCACCAAACCGCCAAGCGGTTATCAAAGTAGTTCCCGAATAGCAAAGCTATTACATAATCGCTCTAGGAAACAACTACTCATCGGGCTCCTGACAGAGATCGTATCGATAAAGATGTATACCCCATAGAGTTCATTCCCTAGATCGGCGTACCGTGTACGGCACTGATGAGAACTAATAAGTTCGAAACAGCTGTATGTCGTTCGGTTCCGTTCCGGGGCAGATGTCGAATCCTACCTGTGGCGGGTTTTATTTTTGAAACCTTATCTGATCGTGCAGAAACACAAGAAAGGGGTCGAGGATCGCTTCTAGGTATAATTCAATGCCTGGCGGGGCTTTAGCCCGAGGAGTAGTTGTTTCCTAGAGCGATTATGTAATAGCTTTGCTATTCGGAAACTACTTTGTTAACCGCTTGGCGGTTTGGTTGTTCCTTTCTCGATTTCCGACTTATATGTTACTGACAGAGATCGTATCGATAAAGATGTATACCCCATAGAGTTCATTCGGCATTTGTCCTGGATTGGCGTACCGTGTACGGCACTGATGAGAACTAATAAGTTCGAAACAGCTGTATGTCGTTCGGTTCCGATCCGCGGCAGATGTCGATCCTACCTGTGGCGGGTTTTATTTTTGAAACCCTTAAATGCCTCCAGCGATTTTTTCTTACCCTCTTCTACGCCCTAAAAACAAGTTCCCTTCACGTTTTTCTTCATTCTTGGAAGTAGGAAAAAGTCGCAGAGAATTAGGTGGGTGAGTAAGAGGGGTACGAAACCATTGTCATGCCGTTTTTTGTCACAAACTGGTCGACCTTCAACGCTGTGTGGGTAGGCGTATTGTCATAACGAAGAAATCAGTCTCACGATCTCCATAATTCTGGTCGTTTTCTTCTCATTGCCTCACGAAATTGCTTTATCACTTCCAGATTATAATTGTGATTCACTGTGGTATCCTGAGTAACAAATTCAACGTGAACGACTCCTCTGATGTCGAAAAAAAATCACCATGGACTTCAGATTTGATTTCACTTGCCATACTATTTTTGGTCTGGGAGATGAAGGTGATTTCCACCGGCTGAAGTTGTTTCAGAGTCATAGACGTAACACCAAAATTCATTTTCGCAAAAAATCAGTGTCAGTCTTGTGCCTGTTCTTTCAATTGCTGGCACATTCTCAGACAGTTCCCTCTCTGGTCATCGGACAGCAGTCGTCAACTAAACTTTGCCGCGAAGCGTTTCATGTTCAAATCTTTCAGTTAGGATACTTTGACATGAATTCTAGGAAATTCCAGTTATTTTCTCAAGATCGTCGGTTGTTCTGCAGTGACCAGACATGGTAGTATTGCACATTTTTTCAACATTTTCGTGTATTATGAACGTTGAGTGGCGACCCGAACGAGGTTCATCTTCAAGAGCCATTTGACACTTCTGAACCGGGCAAACCACAATTCTTGCCTGGCTTAGAGTTTCTTTACCATAAGTTTCCCGAAGCATTTAAACTGTGTCTGTCGCTGTTTTTTTTTAACAGAAAACAGAAAACAGAATTTGATGTTGACAAGTTGCTCCTTAAAGTTTGCCGTCGCAAAATCACCGAAAGCGTTGGGACGAGCTTAAGAAAAAAAAACTATCTCCGTTGCGATGGTTTCACATGAACAATACTTGGTTAACTGGGCACAGATATTGTCTAGTAAACGTACCTAGCGGGAAAGAGCATCACTGCCAACCTACTTGTCTGCAGAAAATAATTCTCGTTTTTCTTATGTCCCCTCGTATATACGTCCTCTCTTCGTTATATACTTCCAGTTAAATAAGAATATGTAGTTGCATGGTAAGAAAGTTTATACTTGTTTTGTTCCGGTTCTTTTCCCTTTTTTGCGTATACTCTATCATCGGTTTAGTCTCTTTTTTATCTATTTTATTTTACACAACACTCTGATTCTTTTTTTTTGTCTGTATATCTGTGTATATAAGTAGAGAGAGATCCACTCTGTTCTCACCATCATGGGCTATTATCTACTCTTACGGGGTACGGTTTGTACAAAAAATTGCAACTCATTACTTTTTGGTAACAATTTTTCAAAAAGAAACGAGAAAACAATTTGATTGTTAATTTTCTGTACAAAAACAAACAAAACAGTGTATTTTCTACGACTTCCTTCAGAGTATAATGTCGAATAAAACATTGTCACAAAAGATAATATTTATAAGTGGTTATTATATCATGTTACGTCTATTTTAACTACAACACACAATGCATAGCTAATTATAAGTATCCATAAATCCTCAAAATAATTTAGCAACTTTTGTGTTTACTAAGTAATTCCGAATACAGCTAACAACAAGGAATTATGTAACTGTTTTAAATAAACGAAAATTGTGTCAAGATCATTAGGCTACCGTTGGTATACGTCGTTTCTTTAAACAGTTTTACAGGGTGCAATGACTTTACAGGGTGATTTTTTATTTTGGTTGCCTACACTTAGGGGGTAAAATAACTTTTAGTTATTTTCACCTTGGAGAATGCAACCGTCCCTATTTCTATTTCAAATATAAGGATATGACGACTGACATAATCTGAAAGTCTGTATCAAGAGGATCTCTCGTTGCATCGGTGTGTTAGACGATATACCCATATATTTACAGAATTAATTTCATTTGTGGGTTTCACCCTGTTCATAAAACAAATTTAACGTATAGGAGGGATATGTTTTATTAAGATATCAAATAAAAAGTCAAGTAAGCTTTATCTTGATTGTATCGCCCTCATAGTTTGGTTCCCTAATTAACAGGGATACAATAGGATCTAATGGTCGGATTTTATTTTGCGTCACATAAATTGGGGTGGATAATTAAAAAAACTATTTATTTATATGAAGCTGTTAAATTCCCACCAGTACAGATCGGAAATCATATATTTACGAGAGACGCTCGCTCGGTAAAGTCGAACTTTATTCTAAACGAAATTTTGAGTATACGGGGTGATTCACTTAAGTGCAGTACAAGGGAGATGCTTTTATTTAATGGAACGTTCTATATATTTTTCAACCACCTATACACGCGTGGCTTAAAAGATTAAATAATGTGTTGAATTTGTGTAAAATCGCAAAAATATGTAAATCAGCGAAGATATTTAAACCCAAAGTAATTACCCAAGTAATTGCATCCCATTACGCCGTAATTATAAGGCAATACTTAAACGAAACCTTCCCCAGTAAGTGGATTAGACAACTCTTTGTTTAATCCACAATGCTATTATAGCCATCTACACCATCAGACCTTACGTCGTTGGATTTTTTTCTGCAGAGTAACATTAACACTAACTGAGTTTTCCACAAAACACCAAAACACTATACACTACACTCGAGGCGCGTTTCGCCAACAAAGTTGGCATGATCTGGAGATGATTAAAACTCAGTTAGTGTTATCTTCACACCAAAGGTTCCAACCCACTCCAGGATCAGAGCAATATTAACAAGAAAGTATATGCAATAAAGCCAGATAATATTGATAATATTATAATAACAATAATATATATCTTTATTGCCCAGTGTGAGTCTAGAACGATTGTAGTATCATTAATAAATATTATAAATAATAATAGTCCTAGATTGGACCCCTGTGATACTCCAGATGTAGAACAAAATGTGTTTGAATTAAATCTATTATACACTACATATTGTGACCTACCAGTTAAGTGTGAAATTAATAATTTTAGTAAAGGGCCACTAAAACCAAAAGATTTTAATTTTTTTATAATTATTCCATGATCAATTCTATCAAAAGTTTTGGTAAAATCCCTGTACATAACATCTACTTCATGATTACCGATAATACACTGGCGGAAATGGAAATCCCAACACCAAGAAGGAAGTATGCTAGCTCAGGTGTCGTGAAAGAGTCGCGTGGAGGGAAGAATGGCGCTCTGTGGTAATCACAGATGATAGTCGTTTTTGTCTGGGTGCTAGTGATGGACGTGCACGGGTTAGAAGGAGATCTGATGAATGCCTCTTAGAAAGCTCTATTCATCGCCGCCATACCGGACCAACTCCAGGGATTATGGTGTGGGGAGGAATTTCCTATGACACCAGGACCCCCTTAGTTATAATCCAGAATAACATGACAGCGAATGTTTACGTCAGAGTCATTGAGCTTGTTGTTTTGCCGTTTATGAACAATATGGAGGGGGGGATATTTCAGCAAGATAACGCTCGCCCCATATCACTACTGTGACCAGGAACGCTCTGACAATAGCCGTTCTGACACCACAAGTGCATCAAGCGTGGGAGGGTGTACTTCAGAATGAGATTCGTTACCTTTATGACCGGATGCACCTATGTGTGGGACCTGCATTCGACGAAATGGTGGTTACACTGGATACTGAGGAAGATACCGCTATACCCATACATTTTAAGTTATGCTACATACTGTAAATAGTATGTGTAATATACCCAGACAAATATTTTGTGTGCGTTTCATTGATCCAGCATACCTCCTTCTTGGTGTGAGGTTGGGATTTCCATTTTCGCCAGTGTATTTGAAATATATTGAGAAGATGCAGATAAACTGGTGACTGTTGAACGATTCGCCATAAATATCTATGAAAACTAGAAAACTAGAATCGTTTATCTCTTCCTCATTTCCTTATAAACCAAAAATTCGGTTTTTTTTTAGTTTTCAATACAATGTTGATAACCCAGTTGTTATGGAATTAGATAAAAGTTATTTCCACATTCTGAAGTCACTTCTTTGAGTAAAATAAGATATGTTCAAAAGATCTTTAATACATTCAGTACTTGTAGTTTTTTAAATGTAGGGTGTCTCAGTTGGAACTATAGGATTTCAATTGTTTGTGTACAACTATTCTATGAAAATGCGCGATCATTTACAGTTGCATTAAGCTAAAGAAAAGTTCGTACAAAATTAGGGCAAAATGAAGCGCTTACAGAGTTAACATTTCGTAACTTCATCAATAAATTTGAGAAGACGGATTCTCACCATTGATAAGGCAATACCAATACGTCTTCGTCGCGGTCGGTCAAATGAAAATATTGCTGGGGTGAGAGAAAGTGTACAGGAGTATCCAAACACATCAATTCGATGTCGTGCACAACAATTGAATGGGTCAAAGGCCATCATGCATCGGATTTTACAGAGATCTGCATTTGCCAGAAGAGAATTCAGTTGATACAACAATTAAAAGTTTTAGATCATTTACAACGTCGTACATTTGTTAATTGTGTGTTAGAGGAGAAAGAAGGTGATGCTGATTTTTGCAACAAAAATGTGTTCAACGATGAAACACATTTCCATCTTGACATACATGTCAGAAAGCAAAATTATCGAATTTGGGGGGACGAGGAGCACGAAAAAAGAAATGCATCCAAAGAGATGCACGGTTTGGTGGGCCTTTTTGGTTTGGTGGACTAATTGGATCATACTTCTTTGAAAATGAAGCTAATAATGCTCATAATGAAGAACTGCTTGAAATCACAGGAAATGAAATAAGAACAACACTACTTCAGGTGAAAAACAGCAAGAGTCAGGGAGAAGATAAAATCACGGCAGAAATGCTAAAATTCGGCGGAAAACCAATAGAGGCAATAAAAATTTTGCTGAACAAATGCCTTCAAGAAGGCCAAATCCCAAAAAATTGGTGCAACGCTGAAGTGATATTAATCTTCAAAAAAGGTGACAATACAAACATCGAAAATTATCGACCAATATCGCTGCTATCACACCTCTATAAGTTGTTCTCCAAAATCTGACAAACCGGCTGACTGCAAAATTTGACTTATACCAGCCCATCGAACAGGCCGGATTTAGAAAAGGATATGGGACAACCGATAATATCCACACCATACGTATCCTGATAGAAAAATGTACGGAGTACAACGTTCCCCTACATCTAGCATTTATCGACTTCCATAAGGCATTCGATTCCATCGAAATAGGGCCTTTTCTTAACTCCCTCGATAACGCAAGAATTGATTCTCGCTATACAAAATTAATCAAAAACATTTGTAACAATGCAACTATGCAATTAAAGTAGACGAAACAACCAAAACAAATAAAATCAAGTTGGAAAGGGGTGTCAGACAGGGTGACAGTATTTCTCCGAAATTATTTACGTTAGCGCTGGAAGACGTCTTCAAGAACCTAAAATGGGAAAATGAAGGCATAAACATTGACGGATCGCGCCTGAATCATTTAAGATTTGCTGAGGACATAATTCTAATAGCCAACAATACCCAGGAGCTTGAAGAAATGCTTAAACAACTAAACTACAAGTCCAACAGAATTGGATTAAAAATCAATCAATCCAAGGCAAAGATAATGACCAACGTTGATACAAATATAACGCTGGAAGGACAACCTATGGAAAAGACGAATGAGTATATATACTTAGGACACTCCATTAAACTAGGAAAAGAAAATCAACATGCTGAAATCAGCAGAAGAATTAGACTGTTCTGGGCAGCCTTTGGGAAGCTACAACATATACTCAAAAACCACGAAGTTCCAGTCAACCTTAAGAAAAGAGTATACAACACATGTATTCTTCCAGTCACCACTTATGGATTGGAAAAAATGTCTATGACAAAAGTCTACGCTAACAAACTAAGAACATCACAGCGAGCAATGGAAGGAGCTATGATCGGAATTTCCTTACGAGACAAAATTAGAAATACGGAAATCAGGAAACGGACCCAAATAAAAGACATCATAGAAGAAATAGTAACAATGAAATGGCGATGGGCAGGACATATAGCTAGACAAGACGACACCAGATGGCGCCCAAGAGAAACGAGTAGGAGTATAGGGCGACTCCAGAGACGATAGGTGGATAATATAAGGGCGATAGCAGGAAGGAAATAGATACAATGTGCACAAAGTAGGGAGGAATGGAGATAATTGGGAGAGATCTTCATCCAGGAGTGGATGGATATGGGTTGAGGAAGAATAATGCTCATAATCACAGTAAATGGGGATACTCTTTTTCATTTGTAGCCGTATTGTCTCCATCTTATGTTGAAGAATAAACCGCGGTTTGTCACATATTATTAGTTTTATTCATAAATCACGTCCTATAGGTCCAAACGAGACACCTTAAATACGCATAGTTGGCTGTGATGTACATAAAAAGAGAAATAGCATGTTTTAGATAGAGTTACAGACATGTATCGAGAACTCAACAAAAATAAAAAAGAATTTTATGTAAAAACGAAGAAATTCCAGTTTTCGCCAGTTAGTTTCCTTCATAACAAAAAAGATCGAGAAATAAGAGCGTCCATTTTTCTGTAGCTTTTATAGTTAACACAGAACGTCGTGACAAATTTTTTTATGAATAATGAAACAATAAAACTTGATTTAATTAGCGAATACTGACATTTACGATAGAGTCAGTAGAAATAGTGCCCTTGCCAATAATAACCAAAACGAGGAGCGACCAGATTAATGCCATAAAACTCGAAGGCAACGCTCTAATAAATTAACTATAAGTACCATGACTTTTTGCCGAGCTATTAATACACAACTTGTACCTATGTCGATATGGGCTAAAAATACTCTGCGAACCAGATATTCACACTTACTGTTTATTTTTGAATAAGATTGATTTCCGGTCTGCTTGGTGCAAACCTAAAACGAAAACGTCCACACCCCGAGCCGGGCTCCGTCTGAATACAACTGGTGATTTGATTTGATAGTCAAATTAAGGGATTTATTTGCCGCATTAGATGTATTATTTCCGGTTCGATTCTGCCGGTGATAAATGGAGTCGTTTGGACTTATCGCCCAAGGCCCTTTGTGTACCAGGTGGGCTAGACGACAATACGTTAAGAGATTTATTGGTAAACGCTGTTTGTGTTCGTTCGAAAATCTAGAATATCTCGGATTTTAACCGTATTATTACCTTATTCCTTAGTGGGAAAGAAGTAGTTTATCATGGAATAGGGTGTGTGGTTTAATTATTGTAGTCATAATTATTTTATGCCATTCCCTTTATCTATTCATTTTCGATCACAGACTAATAGTCTACGAGGAGGTACTAAAAAACAAGGATTATTTATTTCCTTTTTTCATGTTTTCAACATCTTGAAAACATCAATCTCCTTCAAAAATTTTTTCCACTGTTCGAAACATATTTTAAAGGGTGGTCCAACCATAATGCACGATGTTAATTGTGAGTCACACCTTAACGTCAAGTTTTTTGCCCAACTTAATTTGACATTTCTTTGTTTCACTGTTTGACAAATTCAACCATGGAGAGGTACACAATTGAGCAGCGCGTTAAGATTGTTGAAGCCTTTTACGAAAATGGGCGTTCAAATCAAAATGCATTTCGTGCACTTCGTGACTTTTTTGGTCAGCATAATCGACCAAATGTGTCCACAATCGGGAGAATTGTGCGCAAGTTTCAGCAAACCGGGTCTGTAGGAAATGTGAAAACACCTGTGCATGCTCGCCCAGTTCGTTCTGTGGAAAACATTGCTGTTGTTCGCGATAGTTTAGCAGAAGAGCCGTCAACCTCGACTCGTCGTCATGCCCAACAATTGAACATCTCTCGAACATCACTGATGCGAATTTTGAATAAAGATTTGAATTTACACACTTACAAGGTTCAATTGACTCAAGAGCTGAAGCCTACTGACCATTTCAAGCGTCGTCAATACGCCGAATGGTCGGTTGAACAGACAGAAGTGAATGGTGACTTTACAAAGAAAATCATCTTTAGCGACGAGGCACACTTTCACCTCAGTGGATTCGTTAACAAGCAGATTTGTAGCATTTGGGCAAATGAAAATCCACGAGTGATTGTTGAAAAGCCGATGCATCCACAAAGAGTGACTGTTTGGTGCGGTTTATGGGCTGGCGGCGTCATCGAGCCGTACTTCTTCGAAAATGAGGTCGGCCAAGCAGTTACCGTGAATGGTGTTCGCTATCGCGAGATGATAACGGACTTCTCGTGGCCAGAAATTGAGGATATGGACCTGGACGATATATGGTTCCAACAGGATGGCACCACTTGCCACACAGCCAACGAAACAATGGCACTTTTGCGCGAGAAATTCAATGGCCGTGTTATCTCACGTCGTGGCGATGTTAATTGGCCGCCACGATCATGTGATTTGACACCGTTGGACTTCTTCCTTTGGGGATATTTAAAAGAAAAAGTGTACGTCAATAAGCCAAGAACAATTCAAGAGCTAAAGAATGAGATAATTCGGCACTATAACGAGATTGAACCTCAATTATGTCTCATATGAGTCATTGAAAATATGGACCATCGGATAGAGGTATGCCACCGAAGCCGTGGCGAGCATTTGGCCGATATTTTATTTCACACATAATTGTCATAGATCCTTCTATCATAATAAAAAATATTAAGATAATTCTCTGAAAACTTTTTGTTTTATTTACAATTAACATCGTGCGTTTTAGTTGGACCACCTTTTATAATCTGAACTAATGCTGTTACGTGCCTCCAACTATTTTCTCTTAACCTTTTCTATGCTTTGGAAACTTTGATTTCCCTATAGGATGTTCTTCATTCTTGGGAATAAGAGAAAGTCCCAGGGGACTAGGTTGGGCTAGTAACAGGAGTGTGACATTCGAAGCGGTCATTAATGACCGCCATATGAGAACACACGAACAACTTAAAACAAAAACCAAACAACTACAAAGTTCGCTCATCTGGTATACTGACTGGTCGAAAACAGAAAATGGAACAGGAGCAGGCATTTATGGCCCAGTTGTAGGTTATCAAGAGCCTAGGCCGGACTTATAGAATTATGCACTCGAGAATGTCTGAACAGATACATACGAGGAGCTAGAATATATATCCACACAGATAGTCAGGCAGCGTTGAAAGCCCTGAGCAGCTGCGTCGTCAAATCCAAACTTGGACTATCTGCAACTGTTGAAACACCTTGAAAATCAAAACAGGATAACCTTGAAGTGGGTTCCAGGACATGAAGGAATTAAAGGAAATGACATTGCCGATCGCCTAGCAAAAGAAGGTGCAACCTCTACATTTCTTGGACCAGAACCATATTGTGGTATAGTCAAATGCCATATAAGGGAGAAAGTCTAAAAGTGAGAATAGAAACAAAAATTTTCCCACTGGAGTCAAGCTCCAGGACAAATACAAGCGAAAAGATTTATAACTTATTCTAAAAAGACCAAAGAACTTCTGAAACTCAACAAACTGGAGACAAGGTAAATAACAGGCATTCTTACAGGACACTGCCCTCTAAGGTACCACCTTAAGAAGATGTGCAAAGTTGAATCAGATCTATGCCGCTTCTACAGCGAAGCAACCGAAACTGCGGAACATTGCTCTGCACCTGCAGAGCCCTTTACCGCAAAGAGCTACTTTATCTAGAACAGGTAGACATTTGTCCTGCAGAGGTAAGAACGGTGGCTCATAGAAGAATCCTAAGCTTCTATATAAACTTGAGAATCGAGGAAAACTCGTAGATTAGGGTAAGCGCAATAGATCTAATTAGGTAGCAGTGCGGAGAGGCCTGAAGAAACCTAAACGACCCAAACCATATCTAATCTAATCTAAAGAGGAATGTGAAACTATTGTCATGTCGTTTTTTGTCATAAACTATTGTCAACGATATGGGGACAGGCGCGTTGGTATGATGAAGAAACCCGTCCCTCGATCTCCATAATTCAAGTCATTTTTCTTCTCACGCAATCGATTTATTACTTCCAAGAAGCAATTTGGGTTCATTGTAGTATCCTGAGGAACAAATTCAAAGTAAACGACACCGTTAATAGCAAAAGAACAAAACATCATGGACTTCACATTTGATTTCACTTGCTGTGCTTCTTTTGGTTTGGGCTATGAAGGTGTCTTCTACTGGCTGGACTGCTGTTTTGTTTTGGGGTCATTGCCGTAACACCAAGAATCATATCCTGTGACGTCTTTTGATAAAAAATCAGGGTCAATATGTGCCTGTTCTTTCAATTCCTGGCAGACTCTCAGACAGTTCTCTCTCTGGTTGCCAGAAGGCAGTCTTGGAACAAACTTTGCCGCAACGCATCTCATGCTCAAATCTTCAGTTATGATTTTTTGGTATGAGCTTCAGGAAATTCCAGTTATTTTATTCAATTCTGCCAAGATCAAACACGATGACAGCGCGTACTTTTTGAACATTTTCGTCTCTTCTGAGCGTTAAGGGACGACCTGAATATGGAATCCGTAGCCTTACAGAACATATATATTCTTTGGACAATTATGAGACAAACTAATTCTGAATGATTTACTTTAGTGGTAATTCTTCATTTTCTCATAATAATACTAAGGATACGTTTAAAGAAAATAGGATAGTAAGAATCGATACAATTTTTCTACATCTACAGTATCGAGTACATCTAAGGTAGTACTAGCATGTATTTCGATTACAATAGTTATCTGCTGGCCGCTATCTGCTACCGACTTTTACATAGGTCGCTGCACTGCCATACACTACATATTTTTGGCGCTGATTGTACCGATTTTCTTTACGTCACAGCTGTGTTTACAGCGTGGCAACACTGCAAGCGCAGAACTCGGTGTCTACCGTATCGCGATAGCGTAATTTTGTTTATTCATTTTTCGATTGTCTTTTTCTTCACTGTCACTTTATTGCGAGGTCCCTATACTTCACATGTTAACAAGGTCATCTTTAGGTTTAATTATTGAGAAAATGGTGTAGATGAACGTTTCCAAACTTCAGAAAAGTATTTAATAACTGTTCATTTAATAAATATAAAAATTCCAGCAAATTCTTAAGAAAACGGGAAACTAATAGTACCTACCTACTACCTTAAAAGCGACCATATTCGAAACCTTGCAAAAGTAAATACAATTTCAAAAAAACTCACTTTATTTTTCGAATGGGGCATTCGATATATTTTGTATGGTCAAAATCAGAATAAAGACTATCCTTTATCCTTTTTTTAAGGCTAGGCTTTATCAGAATACCCTATGTAACCGGTTTATTGTAAAATATTTAATACAAATTAGGTATAACCTAACTTTGGTAAAGTAATGAAACCTAATCCGTTGGTTTCTGCTGAAGTCTAAACCATTTTGTTGTATTCGTTCATATATCGATGTGTTTTGTTAATTAAGGAGAGCAGTCCATTTTCAATTTGTGTTTACCAAAGCTGTTTACTACAGGCCCTACCCCTATTAAACGAAAATACAATTTGTATAGGGTGTCCAGAAAGGGTAGGGGGTATTTGTAGATTCAATAAAAAAAAGTAGAAGTCAGAAAAAATAATTTTTTTTGTTCATTTTTAGACAAGGTTTTGGAAAATTAAGTACTAAAGATTATGTTCTTCAAATGTTGACTCTCACGCTGTTGGCATTCCTCTAACCGTAAACGGAAATTAGCCACCATGCGTCTACGCATGTCTCTGGAAACGGCGGCCATTTCGGTGCGAATGTTGTGCTTTAATTGCATTAAAGTTCGTGGTTTGTTTACATACACTTTCTCTTTAAGGTATCCCCATAAGAAATAATCAAGAGGTGTAAGATCAGAAAATGGATTCGAATGTTTGAGAATACCGGTTCGACTGTAAAAATTTGCAATCCAGGTCGCCCGTGCTCTGTTCGAACCCCACAAGCGATTGAAGAATTGAGTTTGCGAATTGATTGAGAAGGATTTTCACGGACTGAAACTCTCACTTCTTCAATCGCTTGTGAGGTTCGAACAGAGCACGGGCGACCTGGATTGCGAATTTTTACAGTCGAACCGGTATTCTCAAACATTCGAATCCATTTTCTGATCTTACACCTCTTGATTATTTCTTATGGGGATACCTTAAAGAGAAAGTGTATGTAAACAAACCACGAACTTCAGTGTAATTAAAGCACAACATTCGCACCGAAATGACCGCCGTTTCCAGAGAGATGTGTAGACGCGTGGTGGCTAATTTCCGTTTAGGGTTAGAGGAGTGCCAGCAGCGTGAGGGTCAACATTTGGAGAACATAATCTTTAGTACTTAATTTTCCAAAACCTTGTCTAAAAATTAACAAAAAAATTTATTTTTTCTGACTTCTAGTTTTTCTTTATTGAATCTACAAATACCCCCTACCCTTTCTGGACACCCGTTATAATGGATCTTTGCGCGTGTATAAATTTAGTGAAGACGCACGGATCACATGCTACACCACTAGCAGTTGTTACTAATATGCCACAATTACCAGCAGGTATGTCTAGCGACATATATTTCAATCAACTACGTACGGCACAGATAGTTAATAATTTGCCGAACAAAATGCAATTATGTATAAAGCTAAGTCACGTCTTAGCTTTATTGTATAATTTGGTTCATTGGCGTCTCAATATTTCTGTAAAATTTATTTCGTTAACAATTTGCCGAACAAAATGCAATTACGTATAAAGCTAAGTCACGTCTTGGCTTTATTGTATAATTTGACTCATTGGCATCTCAATATTTTTGTAAAATTTATTTCGTTTTTGTTTCATTTATTTTGATCTTTATTGAATTTATTTTGATGGAAATATCACTTCCATTGAATGTTTCTGTGGAGAACCTTTTCATTACTCTGTCATAGATTGACGGATTTGTATTGTACCAACTGTTATCCAAAAATGCGTTTTCGGCACGACACTGTTTAAAAATGTCAGTTGATTGATTCATACGATTGTTACCTGTGACGCACACACAAAGAATCATTAGTTTTAATGAAATAGAAATCAGTTTTAATAATTTTAGTGCGTTTTCTGTGCGACATCAATTTCAACCAATCTGAAGCCCTCTGTATAACTGTGTTATATGCATCACCTAGTCCCTGAGTGGAACGTGATTCACAAAGTATTGTATACATCGCATTGAGGTGTGGTGCTAATTATTACTTTCGTTGTAACGTTGTAATGACGTAACGAATCGTAAATAAACCAAAACCAATAAAGTATAGTACGAGAGACCAGCTAATAACATTCTGACAATAATACGTTCAATTATAGATATAAATTAGAATACACGCTTATAGAAACGTAGTACAGTTACGCCGTCAAATAACGATGCATTATTTTCCTCCCAGAAAATTTGCGCCAGTGTGTGTCACGTTTATTATTAATCGTCGTGACCTTTTCCGCTATCGCAGCGTTAAGAAAAGCCGTATCTTTTTATCAATCGTTGAATGTATTTTTAAGTGAACCGTTGCGATGATGTTGCGCAACGGGCCATGTAAACTACTCCGACTAATTATGGCGATTGCGAGCCGTTCGTTATTAAATAATAATAAATTTTATTACTGCGACTCCAGTCAATTTGTTCGGGCACTGCCAGGCGAATGTATTCGTTCCAGAATTAAACGAATCCCACATTCTGAACCCGACTGGCAATAAGCTGCAAGGCATTTGGAGATCTGTAGAATTATTATATTTTTCTTTTGGCCAGTTTCGAACAGGGTCTGTCTTTACCGATACTGTTAACAATTTAAGATATGTGTGGGCACACGTGGCTCCACATACGCCTATTGGCAGCCGTGATGGTATTTGTATATATTAGTTTTAAGTTTTGTAAGTATTAGACAGTAGAAACCCTTATATATTGTGCTAATACTCGGAACCAGGACACATGTGTTTCTCAGGGGCAAAAATGTGATCATCCCAGGCAATAACTTACGTTATTTATGCCCCAGCCATCTATTTGTTAAAACCCTTGCAGATTAGATTATTGGTTTATGACAAGTGTGGTGTCTGGTAATAATCACACCAAGCTATCGGCTATTGGGATAAGTTTTTCAATCAGTCAATTCTCGCAACTTGTCAAAGCCCTTGCAGATTAGGTTAATGTTTTATGACAACTGTGGCGTCTGGTAATAACCGCACCAGGCTATCGGCTATTGAGATAAGTTTTTCAATCGGTCAATTCTCACAACTCGCCTCGAAACATCGAATTTCGGTATTACGTTGCTCGCTATTTATTTATCTCAAATAAGTGTAGCTATTGAAATAACATAATCACATAATTTCACTACATGCACCCCGTTGACCGCCATATATGCTTAAATAAAAAATAAATAACTCCACGATATTTAGAGAAGACTCTAACTTGTGCGTCAAATGCGAAGATTGCGTCAAATTGTGTCAACTCCACGTGACTCCATGAACCACAATTTACCAGAGACGTGAAAAGATGTTTTAAAGATTTGGAAACGACAGTAGTGCACTCTTCTGGAAACACATTGCAACAACTTTTGGGAAATAATATAAAGATAAAATTTAAAATAAAATAAGGTTCAGGATATATGAAATAAGTTTCCAAGATCGTACTCACAAGTATATTGGACAGACAAAAAGAGCAATTGTAACTAGGTTTAAGGAGCACCTGGCCCATTTAACATGGAAGATTAGAACAATTTTTCGTTGCCCAACATGCTTTCGAAAACAATCACAGAATATACCCTAATAACATAAAGTTAATAAAAGGTGCAACCGATAATAGACTATTAGATGCCATGGAAAGTATTAAGATAGATAAATATGATAATAGCAGGAAGAAAGATAGGAGCCCTATGCTTAATAATCGGTTGTTTGGTTGATACGGTGAATGGGCACATTAATAGATCAGTGAATCCAATGTTTACCTCATTACGGTTCACCAACCATAAATAGAAATAGTTATAAGAGATTAGTTATTAGAATAAGTGCCGCAGTAAATCGTAACGAACATTGGTTGTATACGTGAGCCCTCTAATATTATGATTAGCTAATGTTGACCTCTAGCAGTTTTTGTTTCAAATGGCAAAATTGCGGAGAAAACTATTATTCTGCATTTGTCTATGTTACCACCTTTACCTTTAAGGACTAGCAGGCCAATTTTGGAGGTTTGGTAGTTCCTTTCTCGATTTCCGACTTATATGTTACTGAGATAGATCGTATCGATAAAGATGTATACCCCACAAACTTCATTCGGCATTTGTCCTGAATCGGCGTACCGTGTACGGCACTGATGAGAACTAATAAGTTCGAAACAGCTGTATGTCGTTCGGTTCCAATCCGGGACAAATGTCGAATCCTACCTGTGGTGGGTTTTATTTTTTGAAATGTGCTCAATTATTAAATAATGAATTTTATAGTTCGGTTCATTCTTGATGTAGGTGGGGTACCTGGGTGGGGTAGTAGTACCGTTACTACTGTATTAACATTGTTCAATTTATAGTTTTTATTTTGAGTAAGCGCTAAATCCCCCCTACAAGAAGAATTATTAAATATCTAAAGGCAGCTGGATATCGATAAAGCACATTTATTACTATTAATCCAAAAGAACATTCACGTTTGGATAGGATCATAATATTTAATTGGAAAGCTTAAGAATACAAAGTATTATATGATAGGAATTTGCTTGCATTTTTGACATTCTTGAAAATATAAATATTTTCTAGACTTGCATTACCACATAATTTCATTGGTGCGATAAATAAATGAATTTTGTATATTAAAGATAAAAATATAATAAAGTGTACTATATTTCAAAGGCGTTTTCCCTCGTTGTAAAGGGTGTGTCACAATAAGAGCTCTAGATTTAAATTGCGCGCCATTTTGGCTGTCATGATTCGATAGGTCAATAATTGTGACAGGTCGATAGAAGACAGACAGGAGTTAGTAAATACGGAGCGCTACATGATACAACAACCGACACTGTTATATCACCGACAATTGTTTCCATATTTTCACGCTGATCGGCGTGAAGACAAATAGGAACATACGTATTCGATTAAAATTTATATGTATATTGTTTTTCCATATAATTTTTATAAGTATTTCTTAAGATGCGTCCAAACATTCAACAACGAAGCGTATCGTAACGCCGACGCGTAACTTCGTGACATAGTATCGCAACAAGACACATACTTTTCATCCGCAACAGGACATCGACGCGTAACATCGGTTCGCAACACCACTCCATTCCATCCATGGTATTTGTTGTAGTCCCGTTATCAGACATGGAACGGAGATGTGTAACGCCACTCCGGTAAAAGCATTTGATGTGACGCTGAAAAACCGACAAGTCACCGAACTCGCGAAGTCGCGAACTAATGTTGCGCGACAACGTTACGTTGTGACGCTGTGAGCCCTTTAAATTGTCACGGGGCGGCGTTATTGAATGTTCGTTGTTGCATGTTTGGACGCAGCTTTACGTTTGAGCCCATGGATTTATAAGGTTTGTCGCCATGATAACTTATTTGAAAGGCATTTTCTAGTCAAGAAGACTAGCGAACAGGAGAAATAACTCGAGTGGTGGAGGTAGGACGAAAAACGTCCGCACCATGGCGGTCCTTGCGTAGAACCGAGCGAGGTTATGTTTATTTTTGTTTACTGTGTTTTGAAAGTTTTGAGCGTTTCCAGTTTTTCCGTTAAATATGTCAAAAGCGTCGAGATATTGTTGCGTTACGAATTGTTCTAGCAAAAGCCCTGATTGTGTCATAAATAAACGAACAATTTTTAAAGTTCCTGAGGTAAGTCATTCGATAAACAAGTATTGTAATGTTTGTATACACCGATAGTAACGCTTACTTTGTAGTAAGTAGTAAAAGTGCAGTGTAATGTAGAAGTAAATTGTCAAATAGTAATTTACAACTCAATTTCGTTTAAGGACTAAGAGACGAGAAAAATGGTTGGAGGTGCTGTCACCGTATTACCTTAATATTATGCAGCTCAAGGAAAGAATACTTTATAATAGTAGAAAAAGAAAACTCAAAATACCAGTTTTCCTTCACTTAACGATAATGAATTTGAACTTCCCACAGAACGTTTCCGTAATAAGATTTTTGGTTATCATAGTTTTTTAATAACAGGTAACATCCTATATTATTTTCCAGATGTCCTTCCAATAAATGAAGACAAGTACCTTAATCTTATGCAGCTCAAGGAAAGAATACTTTATAATAGTAGAAAGAGAAAACTCAAAATACCAGTTTTCCTTCACTTAACGATAATGAATTTGAACTTCCCACAGAACGTTTCCGTAATAAGATTTTTGGTTATCATAGTTTTTTAATAACAGGTAACATCCTATATTATTTTCCAGATGTCCTTCCAATAAATGAAGACAAGTACCTTAATCTTATGCAGCTCAAGGAAAGAATACTTTATAATAGTAGAAAGAGAAAACTCAAAATACCAGTTTTCCTTCACTTAACGATAATGAATTTGAACTTCCCACAGAACGTTTCCGTAACAAGATTTTTGGTTATCATAGTTTTTTAGTAAGAGGTAACATCCTATATTATTTATTTTATATTATTATTATGGCCTTTTAGTTAAATTGAAAAAGTTTAACTACAGTTAGTTAGTTAAAGTTAGTTAGGTAGTTTAGTTTAGTTCTTTAGTTCAAAATTTAGTTTAGTTCTTTTCATTGCAATGTTATTTCTTCGCTTACAGTATAATGCAACTTATAATTTAAATTTTCTTGAATAAATAGTTTTGTGACATTTCTTGTTTTATTCCTGTACCCTTCAATTTATGTCTAATTACTAACGTTAATTCTGAAAAATTAATTGATTTTACATCACACACTGTATTGCTTTTATAGTACACTGATTTGAATAAATTGTACTCTTATTGAATGCTTTGTTTTTACTGATGCAACATACAAAAAGGTCGGTAAATATGTAATGCTATTACCACAAAATTGCAAATTTTAAATTAACCGAATATATACAATTGATTAGTAATTGTTTAAAAACAACTTCACATTTCATATAATAATAGCTCACAAGCTAATTTCACAGGAAAACTATCAGTTACTTCTTGGATGTTTGAAATATCTTGTACAGACTTCGGCACATCCCATTCCATCCATTCCAAATATTCACTGTGTAAATACACGTTCACATTCAACTTCTTATCAATGCATATGTTTAAATTTGTGTCCAAACCAGACTCAGCATACCATTTTTCGCTTGGCAATTCAATGGAGTGTATGTTGCTTTGTAAACTTTCAAACAAAATATTTCCTTCTGAGATTGAACACTTCTTCATTTCCCCATGCAAAAGTGATCGCAGTTCGACATTTTCAATTCCACTTGTATCCATGGTTAAAATATGTAATCTTCCTGTGGATGATTAAAACTCGTTAGACTAAAAGCTCATTATGTTATTTCATTTCCACAAAGCTAAATTATCATCGATATCCTACTCGTGGCAGACATAAAAGAAAATTATAATTGACAGATGAAAAAATGCAATAACATTTCTTGCTCTAAAAGAAAAACATTCAGAACTATTATTTTTTGTACATACTATATATTTAGGACTGAAAATACTGTATCCCAATCTTCATAGCGTGTTTTCACCAAACAATTCGGAAACAACAATTGTAAAGAAATGCACGCGAAAATTGTTTACTGTTTACATAATGAGCACAATAGAACCCTAACCCTACATTTAAATAGCGAAGACCCGCGATAGACGAGGATAAACGGCATGCGCACATGCGCAGATCCCGCGCGATTCTACGCGAGGCTGCCATATTGGCGCCGCTTTTCGTCCTACTTCCACCACTGATTTTTCGAGGAGCTATGTCTCCTTACTCTCTAGTCTTCTTGTTTCTAGTTTCCTTTGGTGCTGGTAATACAGTTAACTGTAAAGGCGGTAAATTGAAATTACGTAAACAGTCACTCACTTGACTTTGATTTCTCATCTTAGGTCATACGAATATCGCTTGTGACGTAGTGGTAAAGTTATTATAACGGTTTGACTGTATCTGTCATTGTTAAGATTTTCCGTCTCGTTACTTCAGATTTCACGCCTGTGGCCTTGAATTGTTTTTGCGCGCATAATAACGTATTCAAATTGGCCAGTAAATAGCGCAATGATCATATAGGCTATATTATCTATACATTCAACTAGTGTCTACATGATTGATGGCCTCGTATAGCTAATTTAACCGTGCATTGTAATAATTACCTACAGTTGAATGGTTTATTTATTATTTGGATACGGTCGCTTGGATTCAGTTTCGTCCACCACTGCATCCCCCTTGGATTTTCGTCGACTCAAGGACTAGTTGTGAAACACGAACAGCTTACGTTGATGTTTCATTAACGCGATATATTAGATAAAAAATGCAAATCTATATAAAAATTCCTATTCGAGAAGTTCAAGGTTACACTAATATTTGTGAATTGTAGGTATATTTTATTTCGGTATATTATGGTATATCGTAGAAGTCACTGAGGTATGTTGACAAGGTAAACTCGTACCGCAAGTTCAAGATACGTTTTTCTAATAAAAGCTTGCGTGGAATAATTCTTACTGTTATGGATGTGTTCTGCTTTCCGTATTTTAATTACCTTCACATGACAGTTGTATAATTCTTAATTAATGGGCACTAATTCACGTAAGTGTCACCATTTAAAGCTAGTGTTGTTTCAAAGGTATGTAACATTATGTTTGTTCGATTATCTTTGAGACAGTGGCGGCTGGTAATAACGGGCACGTACCCACTTTTTCCTAAAAAAAATATGGCGGTTTTCGGCGTGCTGAAATTATACTAGTGGAATGTTATTGCTATAGCTACGTTTATTTGAGATAAATTAAATAGCGAACAAACTAGTACCGAACGAGTATCGATGTTTCGGGTGAAATTCCGGAATAGACTGTTTTGAATTTATCGCAAAAGCTGATGGCTTGACCTGAGATGGTCGCATTTTTACCCTTAAGAAACAGATGTGCCCTCGTTCCGAGAACTAACTAAACAAGAGTTTCTACTTTCTAATATGGATAACACTTAAAACTAATATACAGGGTGTAACATAAAGGTTGGGAATAAATTAAACAGTGGATTGCTTAGTAAAAAAATAGATTTTCTTCATATGAAGTTATGCTCTATGGGTTTTCGTTTCCAAGCTACAGGGCGCTAAAGAATTTCAAAAAATTTAGTTTTTCTCTAATAACTTTCGAAAATTAGAAGATAATTAAACGAAATTTTGACCGTAGCTTAATTTGATAATGCCCTAGTAACAAGAAAAAGATTGACTTCGTAAGTTACTCAGTGGCGTACGTACACATTGTACCGTAAAGTTTTCGGAAGAAAATTGTGGTACGCCACTGGTAAAAAAAATTATTTCGTTTTTTAAGATCTACTTTTCATTTTAAATAAAATTACCCTCTTGCGTTTTATTTGTATCTCTTGTCATTTTCCCGTAATTAGAACTTTTGCAAATACTAATTTTTTCCCACTGCTAACATAGGAAAATTAAAGTAATAAAAACATTATCAAGTATCTTAAAAAATAAATTAAAAATTGTTTTTACCGGTGACGTACCACAATTTTCTTCCGAAAACCTTACGGTACAATGTGTACGCACGCCACTGAGTAACTTACGAAGTCAATCTTTTTCTTGTTACTAGGGCATTATCAAATTAAGCTACGGCTAAAATTTCGTTTAATTATCTTTCAATCTTCGAAAGTTATTAGAGAAAAACTAAATTTTTTGAAATTCTTTAGCGCCCTGTAGCTTGGAAACGAAAACCCATAGAGCATAACTTCATATGAAGAAAATCTATTTTTTTTTACTAAGCAATCCACTGTTTAATTTATTCCCAACCTTTATGTTACACCCTGTATACAAAAATACCATCACGACGGTAAATAGGCGTATGTGGAGCTACGTGTGTAAACAAAAAAATCTTTTAATTTTGTAATACATTAATTATAAATTTTCCAAAAATATATAATAATATTTTCTGTATTAAATTGTATACCTTTATACTAAACTCCTGGACAAAATCAACGCACCAGTGAAACATTACTTTCATTTTTTCGAAGATTTAAAATCATAGTACTACATAGTACCACGTGATAATTAAATGATTTCAACTAATGTTTAACAAATTAGAATGGAATTATCGGAGAAAACATGAATAAATAACAGAAAAAAACAATAATGTCAAGGAAATGAAAACGGTATTGATGAAAACTGTAGAAAAAAAAAACTGGGGCTGAAATTAAATCGTAAGAATTTGAAGTAAGTAGCATGTAGGTCCTCCTCTAGCTTTT
Source organism: Rosalia funebris (assembly GCA_037954035.1). NCBI lineage: Eukaryota > Metazoa > Arthropoda > Insecta > Coleoptera > Cerambycidae > Rosalia > Rosalia funebris. The sequence goes on from JAZFAV010000015.1 coordinate 44,458,538, forward strand.
ATCACGGCTTCTATCTGTCTGGGCATGTTATTAATCAAGTGGTGAAAAATTTCCCGAAGAACATTCCCTCATTCGACAAGAACGACTTGTTCGAGTTTCCTAAGAGTCATAAGGACAGGTATGTGTCGCTTAACTGATCATTTTAGTGCATCCCATAGATACTTTATGAGGTTCATATCTGGGCTTCTTGGTGACCAGTCCATGGTTGGAATATTCGCAAATCGAAGGTAGTCCAGTGCCTTTCTAGTAACGTGGGGCTGAGGGTTGTCCTGCATTAAAATGAAACTGTCCTCGACAAACGGGGAAAATAGCATGGTGTTCTACGATATTTTCTACGTAGAAAAGTGCATTGATGAATCTATCGCGTATAGGAACCAAATTCGTGTGACCATCGAAAGAAATTCCTCCCCAGAACATTATTGATCCACCAAAAAATAGGATCCTCGGAGAGATATTGCAGGTAGTAAACCTCTTTCTTGGCCTCCACCAGACTCATTGACGTCCATCTGGTGAATTAAGACTTACTCTTGATTGATCTGAAAAGAAAACTCGCTTCCAGCGGTCAATGGTCCAATTTACGTTCTCTGGTGAACAGTGGAACACTAACTGGTCGTCTACTGTCCAATCCATCTTCATTAAGCCTCCTCCTTCTCATTCATAAATTGCAACATTTACCTCTGTCAAACAATTGCAATTGTTTATTAGTAGTGACAAAGGATATCCTAGGTCCCCTATATAATATGTTTAAGGATTTAAAACTTCGAAAAGTTATAAGAAATAATGAAAAATTTTGTTCATGCGTTAATTTTGTGTAAGTACTCATCATCATTAGGTTATCAGTCCTAAGACTGGTTGGACGCTAACCTCCAGCTTCTCCTATCTTGTGCTAACCTACGCATTTCGCTAATTGTGCTACAACCTACATCCCTTACTATTTGCGAGCAGTAGTCTAATCTAGGCCTACCTCTGCCTTTCTTCACTCCTATTTCTGCCTCCAAAATATCGCGGACTATTACCCCATGTCTCAGCAAGTGGCCTACCATTCTATCTCTTCTCTTCTTTAAGTTTTTCCACATACTCCTTTTCTCGCCGACTTTCTCCAATACTTCTTCGTTTCTAACCCTATCAGTCCATGGTATTTTCATCATTCTTCGGTAACACCACATCTCAAAAGCTTCTAATTTCTTCCTACTTGCTTCCCCTACCGTCCAGGTTTCGCAGCCGTAAAGTGCCGTGCTCCATACATATGTTTTCAAAAATCTCTTCCTTGTTTCTAAGTTTATTACCCCCGAGCATAAAAGTGCTTTCTTTTTGTTAAAAGCTACTCGACCCTGCGCTATTCTTTGTTTTATGTCTTTATCGCTTCTTCCATCCCAATTTATTTTACTTCCTAAATAAGTGAAGTCTTTAACTTCCTCCAATCTTTCATTATTAATTTGTACTTTCATTTTTGCTCTGCTCTCGCGCCCTCTGCACACTAACACTTTAGTTTTGTTTTTATTCACCCTCATTCCGTATTCCTCTGTCAACACTGCCTCCATTTCGTTCAATGCTGATTCTAGTTCCTCCTTACTAGATGCTAATACTGCTATATCATCCGCGAATCTCAGCATTTTTAGTTTCTGTCCCTGTACTTTAATCCCGAAATCTACTCTATCTTTTACCACATTAATCGCCTCTTCGATGTACAGATTAAAAATTAGTGGTGATAGCGTACATCCTTGTCTTACTCCTTTCCTAATACCTACTTCCCTTTCTTCCCCTTCTACTTCTATAACAGCAGTTTGCTCTATGTATAGATTGTGTACTACTCTCCTATCTCTATACTTCATTCCCGCGCTCTTTAGTATCTCGAACATTTTTTCCCATCTTACGTTATCAAAAGCTTTTTCTAAATCTACAAATCCTATATAAGCGTTCTTTCCTTTTTCTATTGTTTTCTCTAACATTACTCTTAGCGCCAGAATAGCTTCGCGAGTTCCCCTATTTCGCCTAAACCCGAATTGGTCTTCTCCTAGTATTTCCTCCGCTCTATTTTCCATCCTCTTCTGCACTATTCTAGTTAAGATTTTTGACGCATGGGAAGTTAGGCTAATCGTTCTAAAGTTCTCGCATTTGTCGGCTCCTCTCTTTTTCGGTATAGTAACGATAATGTTCCTCTTATAATCCTCCGGCATCTCGCCCGTTTCGTATATGTACTTTACCAGTTCAAACATCCTATTTACTACTTTCTGTCCCGCACATTTCAAAATTTTAGCCTGTATTTTATCTACACCCGGCGCTCTATTATTCTTTAGCCCCCTTAGTGCTATTTCAAATTCCTCTCTCAATATAGGTTTTCCTACATCTTCCCTATCGATGCTAGATTCTTCCTCTAATATCTCTCCTAATTCCTGACCCTCGTATAAATTTCCTAAGTACTGCTTCCATCTATCCGCTTTCTCCTCTCTTCCTATCAGTATGTCCCCCGATTGACTCCTAACATTTCTACTTATTGTTCCTACATCCCTGAAGTTCCTCTTAATTATTTTGTAAGCCTCATCGGTCTTACCTACTTGCAACTTATCTTCTACTTCTTTGCATTTCTCCTCTATCCATTGTTCTTTCGCTTTTCTACATTTTCTAATGATTTCCCACTTTATTGCCTTATACGTTTTCAGTCCTTCTTCGTCTCGTCTGTTTTTGTAGCCTCGTCTCTTTTGCATTAAGTTTAAGATTTCGTCCGTTATCCAGGGCTTCCTAGCTTCCCTTTTATCGTGTCCTAAAACGTCCGTAGCCGCGGAAGCTAGACTATTCTTGATACCCTCCCACTCAGTTTCTGCGTTCTTGATTTCGTCCTTACTCGTTTTATTTATTAATTGATCTGTTTTCTCCTGGAACTTATCTTTCATATTCTGATCCCTCAATATGTCTACATTTATACGTTTCTTATCCTTCCGGGTTTTCAGATTTTTGAACTTTAATCTAGCTTTCATGACTACCAAGTTGTGATCGCTGTCTACATCTGCTCCTGGATAACTCTTACAGTCTTTTACTTGATTTCTAAATCTCTTCCTAACCAGAATGTAGTCTATCTGATACCTGTCTATCCCTCCTGGCATTTTCCATGTGTACCGCCTCCTAACGTGATTCTTGAACAATGTGTTCGCGACTACCATCTTGTGCTTCTCACAGAATTCTATCAGTCTGCTACCTCTCTCGTTTCTGTTTCCTAATCCATAAGGCCCTACAAATTCTCCTTCTTTCGTGTAAGTACTGTATAAATAATTTTTATAATATCAATTCTACACGTTAGACTCTTCATCGGGCCACCGTATACTGAAATTCTACACCATAGACTTGCGTATCGGGACACAGCTGCTAGGGCACACGTTTAGATCATCCTCGGATGATCGTCGCAACCGGTCGTGCTTTTTCGTTGAACATAATGTAGGCTTTGTTCGGAGTTGAACAGTAAACGGGACTTATGGATTTTCTGACTATGTATATGCAATATTAATCTGACAACATTGTAACGTTTTCATTTATTTACACTCTATTTTAACACTCGAATTTAAAGTAGTGGACGTTCCAGAAGATCTTAGCACAACGATTATCCGCACTTGATGAGTACTATTAATATCCATAATCTCATTTGTTAGCGTTACCATTTTGTACATGTAAACGTTGTATATTTTCATATTGCAAATATTTACAGACAACATAGTTAAAATCACAATGTGGGCAGAAGACTGAGTAAATCCCGTGGTTAAGATTGATGCAGTATATCGAACAGACGCGAAAGCACCAGTCATCTGTTTTTGATAATTTATCTTATATTGTTGTAAACAATTGGTAGATAACACCCTAAAGAATTATTTTATTTATGTATTCGCGCTGGAAAGCTTAAATATTACTGTTACAGAGCATTTTCCGTTCCTAGTCTAAACATAAAAATAGTGGATGTTATAATATCAGTTATCACCTTGCGCATTGGCTATCACGTTTCACTATTAAGTGGAATTTAAAAAAAGTATTTATAATAAACCACAATAATGTCGAACATGATTATTATAACTAAAGCATCTATTTCAACGAGCCGCAACAGAGTCGAACTTAGGTCGCTATTATTACACAGCGATAGTTCAAAGAGAATAATACATCAAATACAACAATGATTGTTCATGAATACTCGAATAAACAGATTTTTTTGTTATTATATATTAAAACAAATATCAGATAATACAATCTATAAGTTATTTTGTTGTTTAGGGAACTTGAAGAAATGATGAGGCTCTTCCAATAAGAAGGGCCTTTAGAATCCTATTACAAGTCCGATGGCCTGCATATTTTGAGCAGTGGAGATGCGTCCATTAAGGCTGTGAGACTGGCAGGATTGCACATCATTCTTCGCGTCGGCATGCCGGTAAGCTGCAATGCGTATGCGCTGTATGTACTCTCCATCGCCTTAGTTTTAACGGACTTTATTGAGATCCGCGGTACAGTGAGGGGAGAAGGGAGTACGCGAGGAATGATGTGCAATTTAGCTAGCTTTACAGCCTTTCCGGACGCTTCGCCATTGATTTTGAGTCCTCTGTTGTTGTGTTTCTGCACAAGTGGTTGTAATAGGGGGTTGGTATGTGTTTGTAGTCTCCCGAGGTGCTCATTGCTTATTTGACGTATTTCCTCTTGGAGTGTTGGTAGATGAAGGTCGTTGTGTATCGTTTGGTATGTTTGGTACCAAGGCGCATCAGTTATAGCCCTAAGGATTTTAGATTGTGCCTCAGCCTCGGTTCCATGCCGTATGTCTATATTGGTTTGATAATAGCTCCATATATTAAGATTTTATTTTCTAATGACATTTTTCATTTTATTCCCAGTAACTAATATAGTTCTTTCATTCTTAAGCCAGTCTGTTTCCTCTTTTTGATCTTTCCAAAACAGTTTTCTGTCGAGGTGAACATTTAAATATTTCACGCATGTTGATTTTGGTATTCTACATTATTCATAAATACTGGTGGGCTTTGTTCTTTTCTTATGTTAAATGTTATGTGTTGTGATTTGGTTTCATTTATTTTGATTTTCTATTTATTAAGACTCTTCTAGTTGAAAAATTTAGTAATCTGGAGGTTTACAGAGGCAGTAATTGGGTCCTCTTCTATAGACACGAATGTTGTGTCATCTGTAAACGTACCGGTGGTGATAATGGAGTCAGATGTTGGGAGGTCTTAAGTATAGATTAGAATAAGACGGGTCCCAGAACTCTTTCCTGGAGAATACCAGCTTTCATGGGGCGTTGGTTAAGTTTTTCTCATAAACCTATAACAGGCCTCTGTGTAACATGCGGTGACAATCTCGTTACTATAGAAGCGAACATCGGTATGAAATTGATTGTTAGTTCATCTCTGTGGTGGCTCGCCGGGATAGATCCTTTATTTATAATAAATAATGATAATGTCGAACATAGTTATTGCTATTATAATCAAACTGCACGTACTATTGCAATTTATTTGCGATTTGACGAAGATTAATTATTATTCACAGTGCAAATGTTATATTTCTTAAGAAACACAGCTAAATGTTTACATAAAGCCACTAACCGCTAAAGATAATTCAAGTTTGCAGTGTGCATCGACAGATATAGTAGTCCGACAAAGTATGCGGTTTGAGAACTTACAGGATGGTGTAACCTTATTCGAACCGTGTCAAATAGGAGAGGGTACAAAATCATCGAACACTGTCTATGTTTTTAAGTTTAATAACGGCAATTACTGTTATATAATCCATGTTTTAATGAGCGACTGTATTGATAAATGAAGAAATTTTAGGCAGTTGGTAAAGTGTGCCGCAGGGTTTTATCCTAAGACCACTGTTGTCTTTTATTTGCACTAAGGGCTGTGTGTAACCAATGCCTGTTCCATTACCAATAATACGACACTCGACTGTTTTGATGAAGGTAGATGTTCAATTTCGTATTGTAAATAAATTATGAATGTGGTTTAGATTTGTCACAATTTACTAAAAGTAACAATACATCGAGGTGAAATGATTTTTTCTAATATTGTAACCTTACTTTTGGGTTTTATTGAAGCTGGCCCAACTATGTAGGATACTCCAGAAGAATACCTTAGGAAACAATATCCGGTGTATACGTAATTGTATACTGTAACGAAATTTAAGTCAAATTCCGTTATATGCCTCTTTGTACTATTTAAGTTAAGTCGATTAAATATTCGATAAAATTTATTGATCCAACACTGATTAACTTGAACTCAATAGCTTCTGTAAATTCTGTCATTATGATGAACATAATAAAGCGAATTAAACACAATATTAAGCCCCCCTCCCCTAGGGGGACCCCGCAAGTGCTTTCAATGGATAACGGGTTGAGCGGCGATCTATCTTGACCGAGCCCTCGAAGAAGGGCCTTCTTCATTGATCATTGAATGTTATTGATCTTCAGTGACAACGGAGGTAAAAGGATATAACTTTATTTAAATATATTTAAACCATATTAGCATAGAGACGTTTTGGATTTTATATAGGATGCAGAATTTGGGACTAGTTAGCTCAGTACTGAAGTTAGTAGTTGGACAATTTCCAATTTTAGTCCAGCGAGTTTCAAATTCTAGTCCAGGAGGCTTAGAATAATATTTGTTTTTCGTCGCCAAGTTGATAATTATCGAACTATTTCTGTTTTCTTGTTCTGTCTAGGTGTCCTAGAATGTATTCCTCTTTTTGAGTGAATAAGACTCGGTTATTAAAGAATATATTTACATTCACTATTTTTTTATTTAAATTTACGATGTAGGGAAAATTATGTATGAAAAATAATATCATCAAAGTACATTTCTTTACGCCGCTGTACGTCCTCAACGCGCCACCTAAAATTTGCGATTACTCGCCGACATGTTGGTTCAATTCCCTGATTTTTTCTGCGTATGCTGACTTTTAACTGAAGCAAAGTCCTAGGAGAATCAGTATACAATTTAGATTTCAAATAACGCCATAAAAAGAATTCCATCAGCGTTAAATAGGTACTTCTGGGCGGCCAATTAATTCCCCCCAGCTTAGAGATCACTTTTCCAGGGAACATAGCTCTAACGATTTCCACTGATAGATGCAGTATGGGCTGGAGCCCCATTTTGCTGAAACCATGTGCCCTCGTTAATCTTATGTTCAACGAACTCCTCATGTTGAAAAAACAAATGAGGAAAACATTTCAGGATACCATATATTTTCGGATTTCTCTAGAATCAAAATTGCAGTTGCTAAACACAGTTTTCCCCTGGATAATATCTACTATTAATTCCCGAACGAAATTAAAGACGAAATACTAGGGAATCTAATCAAATTAGTCAATCGTAAGAACCTGTGGAGCTAAAAGCTAAACCCTGTAGGACCGAAACTCTTTAATAGTGCATTCCGTCAGTTGGAACTGACCTCATCATAGCTATTCACCTTTTACGCACGCCTTAACGCCAAATTTCTTAGGGAGTACTTCTATACAAAGGTAATAATAGAAGACCCAGCTAGGCAGATCCAGCCACATAACCTCATCAACCAATTCCATAAAGGAAACACAAAAGAGGTTATACCGGGGAGAGTAAGATTCTGTATACTGTAAACTACTCCCTTAAAAACCCATCTCTCTTATTCAAGAAATTCCAATTAATTTTCTAAATTTTAGATTTTTTTATACAAATATCTGGTGTTACAAAAATAGTTAAAATATAAATTCTTCTCGATTTTAGCATCTTCTGGTTTTTCTTGGCACACAGGGAAATAGATTATCTTCGTAGTATTATTAAATATGGAATGAATGAGGTGCGATAGTCGGGGAAGAGAACCTCCAGGAAATAATGATAAGCGGAAAAGAAGCATGAAAGGTGATGAAGAGTTTCGCGGGAAAAATCTTTAGAAGCAAAGAGATGGAGAAAGAGCGAGACAAAGGGAGGAAGGTGGGTAATCGTAGCCGGAGTAGTACAGGGAGTAGATAAAGCAAAAATCAAAGTAGAAGTGGAGTAGAATATCTTAAAAGCAAAAGAGAACCTAGAAGTAATGCCGAAGTGTGAGTTCCTAGGTAAAGGGACTGTGAAGCAGCAAATCTGCATTACGAATCCCACACTACCTGGACTTCCAGGTGTCTTTCGAAGATTTTCTCTGGCCTCACCTTAAAGAGAAATACATCTCTAAAATATTTCCCGTTTCTTGCGAATCGTCCTGTATATTCAGCTTTGAAACACTGCACATCACGCGCTTTAGTCTACAAGTAATAATTAACGAATCAGTACAACGTTCCCTTTCATATTTTCAGCACTAAACAATTAAAGACTGTTGAAACAATCGCATAGTGTTTCGTGACTCAAGGATCAACAAACAGGAACTACGGGCACGCGGTCAGTGTTATCTGCTTGCTCTGTATGGTCATATAGGTCGTTGGGTAATTTACAACGCATCCACACACAGACAGTTGGTTTTAATTAACTACGTGCCGTTTCCCAAAGTGTACAAAAGTTGCTAAAAACTCAGGGGGATCGGCTTGAATATTGCGAGTCTCATGTGTTTAACGACGCATCCCGATAAGAAAGGATGAAGCAGTAGACATGGGACCGGGGAAAGGCGAGAGCTGAATACGTCAAACAAAGATTTAAATTCACTTCGTTTATCGAAATAAATGGGCGGAGATGAGGCTGTCACTCTTTTCAAACGAAGTTTGGAAATAGAGCGCAAAGTTGGTGAACGATTGAAGTATTGAAATTTGCGGGCTTTATAATATAATCGAAAAATAAATTATATTTTTGTTCTAATTTGTTTTCACTTGTGATTCAATATTTTCACACATTTTGTATTTGCACTAAATATTGGTTGGTAAGAAAACTAGAAGGTCGTATGTATTTGCTAATAACTGTTTCCGTCAATCGCTTTTTAACTTTACATATTCTTGTGAGAGCAGGCTAGAGTTGCCACCCGTACTTTGTAATAAAGTATTGTACGTTATTTCGGACAATTATACTCTATATTTTATGAGAACAATAAAGTACGCGAAAATAATTTATTTCACATAGTTTGATTTTTCAAGGATTTATTTTACGTAAATCATTAAAAGACCAAAAAAGTTAATTGTAATTTTGCGTATTGGGAATGTTGCTGAGGCGTGGCTTATTTTTTGGTCACCCGGCGACAAAAAATATACTACCGATTGTAGGGTAGTTTAAATTACCTAAATTAGTTATGTAAGGTATTTAATAATTTTTATTCGTTAACAAATCGACAAACCAATAGAAAAGTAACATCGGTTCAAGAAATTTTTAGCTTATCGTTATTAGTTTCTAAAACTGTACGTACTTCTATTCGTACATATGTATGTACAGGTTTATGTGAAGTAATATATTGTAAAATAAATAAACAGTTTTAAAACCTTAAAACGGACTTTTCCGCGCGTAGAACATCTCTGCCTCGAAATTGAGTGACCGAGAAAAAATAAACCAACACATAAATGCAGAATATCTGTTTTATGCGACAGTTTTACTTTTTTCAAATAGTCCACCCTCGTGCTTTCTCATGACCACTGAACTGGGTGGGGTATGTCCTATCCACCTCAAAATGAATAGATGTCGTCTGTAGACGTTCCTAGTCAGAATCAGTTGAAACCCGATCGATCTGACACGATTTAATTGAGTGATCGTGCTAACAAAAAAAAATTCTCAAATAGTCCACCATTATGCTTTCTCATGACCCATGAACATGGTAGTGTATTCTATCTACCCTAAAAACAATAGGTGTCGTCTGGGAGACGTCCCCGATCAGAATCAGTCAAAACTCGATCGATCCAACATGATATAGTTGAGTTATCGTGTTAACAAAAAAAAATTATCAAATAGTCCACCGTCGTGCTTTCTCATGACCCATGGACAGGGTGGGGTGTTTCTTATCCACCTCAAAATCAATAGGTGTCGACTAGGAGACGTTCCCGATAAGAATCAGTCAAAACCCGATCGATCCGACACGATTTAGTTGAGTTATCGTATTAACAAAACAAATTTCTCAAATAGTCCACCATCGTGCTCTCATGACTCATGGACAGGGTGGGGTGTATCCTATCCACCTCGAAAGTCAATACGTGTCATCTGGGAGACGTCCTCAAAATCAATAGATGTCGTCCGGGAGACGTCCCCGATCAGAATTAGTCAAAACCCGATCGATCCGACACGATTTAGTTGAGTTATCGTGCTAACAAGAAATTTTAATGCCAACAACGATGACATACACCCAGCAAACATTTTTTAAAAACCATTTTTTTTTGTTTTTAGGCCGAAAAACGAAAAATAAACCCAAAAAAAATTTTTTAAGTTAAGTTTTTTTCACTTTTTCTTTACACGATTACATTACTTTTCCGCTGGTATAATGGAGTGCGGAAAAGTAAAATAAAACATAATATTGACTATATATTTAATTACACTCAGTACTTTTCGTTAGAAATTAAAATAAAAAATTTTGAACCAGTTTTGAAACCTTAAAACGAACTTTTCCGCATGTAGAATATCTCTATCTTGAAATTTAGTGGCCGAGAGAAAAATAAACCAACAAATAAATGCAGAATATGTGTTTTATCCGATAGTTTTACTTTTTTCAATTTTTCTCAAATAGTCCACCATCGTTCTTTCTCATGACCCATGAACATGATAGAGTGTGTCCTATCCACCTCAAAATCAATAGATGTCGTCTGGTAGACGTCCCTAATCAGAATCTGTCGGAACTCGATCGATCCGAAACGAGTTAATTGAGTGATCGTGCTTTTTTAAATTCCGACGACAACGACACACAGACAGCAAAATTTTTTAAAAACCATTTTTTTTTAATTTTTAGGCCGAAAAACGAAAAATAAATTTTTTTTTCAATTTTTCTTTACACGATTACCTACTTTTCTGGAGTGCAGAAAAGTAAAAATCAATTTCAGTATTAACTCGTTTTAAATACTTTAGAAATATTCAAATCAATAATCCTATTATTGTATGTCTGGCGGAGCTTCTCTCAACGTGTCTCTCAACGTAGCTGATTTTACAAAAAGAAAAAAATCGCATTCGCTATTACTTCGTCAACTAAATGGAAACCATCTCTTATTGTTTGTATTATTCGGTTAAGTATATGAGCTATACATGTAGAGTGTGTCGTATTTGGAAAAGGGTCCGTTAGCAAATTTAGCATCATTAATACTTTCTGAAAATTATCTTGGTCTGGCCATAATGAAAGCATTCAGTCACAAAATCTACAATTGTTTTGATGTTGGTTGTCACCATATGCCACCACACACTACAAAATAGATCATCTTCTCTAATACACAACATCCGTAAACAACTCCAAGTCATTATAAGTTCAGGTTTGCAATAATTGTGATCTGAACTTTCTGTCGTGTGGCCAGTGGCGCCTCGTGATGAAATAAAACGGATGTTCTGCACAGGGCCGATCCTAGGGTATTGGCCGTCCGCGTGCAAATCTCAAACGTTTCCAAACTACTGGCGCCGTAGGGGCCGCAAAAAAATTGCGTCGCAGGCGAAAATTTTGAAAATTTTCAAGGTCACGCGTTTTCCTGATACTTCAGAGTTTTTATGTAAAATCCGTTTATACAAAAATATAGACTTTCGCAAGAAAAATATTTGGAATTTAATACCTTTTTGAAGAACATTCATGTTTGCCGTCATATTCTTTGGTTAAGAGAAAAGGCTTGTAAGGTGAATTTTCTACTAGAAGGTCTATAACACTTAAACTATTTTCCGAAAGAGTTTCAGCGTCACATTTTGTAGGTTTCAGGTATGTCCAAAAACGTTCAATCGGTTCACCATCGAGAATATATGTTAAAACTACCACTAACTGAGTTTTTACAGATACATCAGTTGTTTCGTCTGCCATAACTGCCAAAAATGAAGGTTTGTTAATTTCTTGAATTATTTCTTCATGACATACTTTTAATATACAGTCTAAAAGATCATTTTGTATTTCTTTAGAGGTTCCTTTAAATACTGAAGCATTTTGTAGATGTTCGCTTAAAGTTACATCAAGCTCAGCAGAAAAATTTATCAAACCACGAAATATCCCCGGGTTTTGAGAGGTTTCAGCTTCGTCATGTCCTCGCAGCGCCAGTTCAAAGGCCCCACAAAACTTTATGCAGTTTATAATTTTTGACAAAACGTATCTCTTTTCTGTCAGATTATCATTATGCTTTTGCACATTTATCCAATAAGCTGAATCTAGCTGCGCTTTAATATTAGTTGTTCCTAATAAAGCTAATTCCATTGTATTATGTAGATGGCTTTTGGAGTTGTCGTGCTTTTTTATTTTTTCAGTTAAGTGCATCAAATCTGTCACCCCTACCTTCATCCATGCTTTATCACCGCCAAAAAGTAAACAAGGAAAAGAAAATAACACATTTTTTTTTGTTGCACCCACAAATCCAATTGTTCTTCGAATAAATGTCTCTATTAAATTGACGTTTATATGCTTTTCCGCGGCTAACACCTGCAGTCTCAATAACAATATCGGGCAATGGTCTACCATTGTTTTTTAAATCAATTTTTTCTTCGTAAGAGTATTTAAAAAATCGCTTCACATGAACTAAATTATAAATTAAATCCATTGTCATCATCACAGTATATAAATATTAATAATTAGTACAATAAATCACTACAGAAATTCACAAAACAGTATTTAAAATCTCAAATTAACACGAAATACGAAATAGGTACGATTTACGCCCGCCTACTGTACGAGGAGTAGGAAGGAGTAAACATTGACTGATGTTGCCTTAGCTAGAAAAATACAGCTCACTGACCGTGTAAATTCGCGCATTTACGAGCGCCACGAATCGATTGTCGCGGGAGTTGAGGGGGAGGAAGGGTGTGCCGAGCCGTGCTGAGAACTACCTCGTGTGGCCCAGTTCAATGTACCGCGACGCGCTCGCGTAGAGACCCAGATAATTCATCTGGTCTACTACTCAATAGAGGACGGCGGGCAGAATGCGACTTTAACGCAATAATTTGGTTAGCTGCACCAACTAACCAAATTATTTTATTAATAAATTTTAGTAATTATTATGTCGCGAAAATATACAAATATCTAATTTTTTTGGCAGTTCTGCAGCTCTGCAGCACCTATACACCAGCCGCCCCTGCGTGTGGCACAGACAATGAAAACAGCGATAGTCCATCTCTGTTCCGATTTCCCGGAATAGACGCTGTAGTTATAAACTTCTCTAGGACTATTTCTGTGAAAGTTAACGCTAATGGAATCATGTGTTTATTCAAATAAATATTTGAATTTCTGATATTCATGTTCATACATGCATGAATTCGTGCATGAGTTTATACTTGCTTGTATTAAATGGATCATTGGTTATATTAATATTAAGTAGACCAGAATACATGTTCTTCCACTGTTATTTTACCTTTGTTATCTGTAATAACAATCTTCAACAGTTTTGAAAGGCAATAATTGAATACCTCAAAGTTTTAGTCCCTCACTTAAGTGGCCTGTGTTAGTTTATTGCCTCCCTAACTGAAACTTCAATACAGACACATAGAATTTTCATCTCAATATTGCGCTTCATGTCTTAATTGGTATTACATTCTCAATTAACTTTGAAATGAAACCCTTTTCCTTTATTTCGAAATGAAACGCAATTAATGTGGCTACAGATTCGATATCGTTTTTACGGATTCTCTTAATTAGGTTTATTACAACACTCATCGAGTTCACACACCTAATACCCTAGAAATTGTAGATATAATTAACGTCTCTTTATAATGGCTAAAAGGAAAAATGTGTTTAAATGACCAAGAAGTTATGAAGCCATCTCGCGAGTATATTTTTCAAGTTCATCTGGACGGTTCTCTAACACGATTTCACAATAATGCTTTCGAAAAGTAATGAATAAATTTGTTAAAAAATCAAGGAACAATTTTCGGTAAAAACTTTCGGAAAAAATATCGAAAAATATCGATGACTTTATGTCTCCCATACGAATCATCTTGTATGTAATAATTATAATTTGAAAAATGCTAATGAAACTAAAAATAAAATTTGACGGGTCTGCGAGTTTTTCCCAAAAGTTGATTTTTTAAGGAATTTATTCATGACATTCGTTTAGGAAGAAATTATTCCTGACTTATATATTTAATTTTTTTTTATCAGAGTTTATTTAACCCTCTTAGTTTGGGATTTCCGAAAAGTTCGTTGTCAAGTGCAAGGTTTGTATTGATATTAGAAAATTACATCTTTTCAAATATGTACAGGGTGACTAACTATATTTTGACCCTTATCTTAATATTATTTTTAAGATTCTAAACCAAAAACTAAATAAAAGAATTGGAGGGTTGCATCTATGTTTCTTTAAAATATAACTAAATAAGGATGGCTTAAATGGGCCGTTAATGGAACACAAGATAGAAAGAGGCAGGCAATACAGGATAAAAAGAAAAATAAAATCGCTAAATTTTATCAGCAATTGCTCCAAAGACTGGATGAAAATCCTAATTTGTCTAAAAAATATTATGGACAGATGAATCGTCGCTTTCCACAGCAGGGATTTTAATAATTCTGGAGCACCAAAAATGTGTTCCAATCGTCTCGTCCACAAATAACCACAGTTCAGAATTGAAATTCAGATTTAGTCTTAAGAATTATTGACATCTAATTACTCCCTCACGTGGTGTCACATGAAAACCTGCTTTTAAAGAATAAAGAAAGTAACATGACTTTCCGAAGGTGATACTTTGTCGTTTCTAGATTTCTAGAAACGATTTCTAGATTTAATCCTGTTTTGGATCACTTCGCAGCGTTGTTCGACTTGATACAACGGGCAATAAAATAGTTATAAATTCAATAAGTGTTTAGGCTATATCGACGACGATATTGACTGCAGAAAGATCCAGCGGCAACGGAAGGCTGATGTAAACAGCCAGCGCGACGAACGCAGTGGACGCCATTGGAATCCAGACCAAAATTACTCGCTCTACTTAAAACCTATAACCTTAACATTCACTCAAACTAACTTGACAGACACATCCCATGAGAATAAACGCCAATTTCCAATTATTTTCGCAATAAAACAGGAGATTTACATTTTATAGAAATCATGTCCACGATTTAAATATAATTAGGTTTATTTATTTTTTAGGTGAAATGGATAGCGTATGTTAAAAGATTTTTGGCACGATATCCGCCGAGACACGAATACAAATATTGATTTAATTGCTTCGAAATATTTGTATATATAGTGTCATGTAAATAAGCTCTCAGTGCTCTTTTGGATTGTAATAATAACAGTTGAAATTTTTGATCTTCCAAGAAATTGTATATAATATGTATGTAAAAAAAGTTACAGTCTACCCAACAGGAAAGTAACATGCAAAGTAAAACGTGATAATGTTTATCTGTTGCGGCTCTCCGAAACATGTCTATTGTTTAAAGAGAATATATCCCTTGCATTTATTTAAAAATATAAACAATGAAACCATTTACTTGTAGGAAGGCATTTCGTTCTTTTTTCTTGGAAGGTTTCATCCCGCATAATTCTGTGAAATGCTGCGGTTTTCTTGAACGAATTAAATGATTATATTGTATTTCATTGGGCGCCTAACAGACGTGATGCAACGTCCATAATTATCAACATGCGGCTCGTATAAAGTAGACATCGCGTATTTCATTACAGCCTTGATTTCGGCAAAAATGTTTGAAAGCGGCATAAGATGAAAATAAATAGGTACCATTAAAAAGTAATTAATTAGAGTCAGGAAGAAATACTTTTGTTGTTGGAGAAAATAGCCGTCCATTTTAAATAATTAAGTTCCTTTTTACTTTTCCGTACTCCACTATATTAGCGGAAAAGTAATGTAATCGTGTAAAGTAAAAGTAAAAAAACAAAATTTTTTGTTGGGTTTATTTTCGTTTTTAGGCCTAAACACAAAAAAAAATGGTTTTTAAAATTTTTTTGCTGTGTGTGTGTGTCGTCATTGTCGTCGGCATTAAAATTTCTTGTTAGCAAGATAAATCAACTAAATCGTGTCGGATCGATCGGCTTTTGACTGATCTTGATCGGGGACGTCTCCCAGATGACACCTATTGATTTTGAGGTGGATAGGACACACTCCATCCTGTCCATGAGTCATGAGAGCACGATGGTGGACTATTTGAGAAATTTGTTTTGTTAATACGATAACTCAACTAAATCGTGTCGGATCGATCGGGTTTTGACTGATTCTGATCGGGAACGTCTCTCAGACGACACCTAATGATTTTGAGGTGGATAAGACACACCCCACCCTGTCCATGGGTCATGAGAAAGCACGACGGTGGACTATTTGAGAAATTTTTTTTGTTAGCAGGATAACTCAACTAAATCGTATAGGATCGATCGGGTTTTGACTAATTCTGATCGGGGACGTCTCCCAGACGACACCTATTGATTTTGAGGTGGATAGGACACGCCCCATCCTGTCCATGAGTCTTGAGAGCACGATGGTGGACTATTTGAGAAATTTGTTTTGTTAATACGATAACTCAACTAAATCGTGTCAGATCTATCGGGTATTAACTGATTCTGATCGGGAACGTCTCCCAGATGACACCTATTGATTTTGAGGTGGATAAGATACACCCCACCCTGTCCATGGGTCATGAGAAAGCACGACGGTGGACTATTTGAGAATTTTTTTTTGTTAACACGATAACTCAACTAAATCGTATCGGATCGATCGGGTTTTGACTGATTCTGATCGGGAACGTCTCCCAGACGACACCTATTGATTTTGAAGTGGATAGAACCACACTCTATCATGTTCATGGGCCATGAGAAAGCACAATGGTGGACTATTTGAGAATTTTTTTCTGCACAATTAAAATTAATATTATTAATATATTAACATAAATTTAAGGTTAAATTCTAGTGTAAATGCTACTTCTCACCTGGAAGCGCCGTTACTGCTGATAACAACTTCAATAAATTGTTTCTCAAAATTATAAAATTGTAGGTCCATCTTCATCAATTTGAGGTTTAAGGGGACCACCACCCTAATGAGTCAAAAAAGTGGATTTTTTAAGACTATTTTCATGAAAATTTCAGGTCAAAATGTTAAAAATTGACAGTTTAAAAAAGTTTCATCTATTTTAGTGTAGCAGGCCACGCTGCAACGCTAACTTATTCAATAGGAAGATGTAGACACTTGCCCTAAATTAAGTTCCCCTTGATCGATGGAATCGACGAAATAACGTAGGTAATAAATTTTTTTTTTAATAATACTGTTTTTCATGGTAAAAATTACAACTTTTATGAAAGTGCCATTTTAAAAATTAAAAAAAATACCTTTCGTTTAGCGATAAATACTTCCATACAAGTTAAAACAAATTTTGTTTTTTTGTTCTCGGATGCGGAGACAAAATGGTCCACCATTTTGTAGATTATTAGATTATCATTTTTTAACATAGTATAATAAAAAATTGTGTAAATATAGTTCAAAGTATCTTTAATAACATACCTTTTCTTTAATCTTAAAATAATTGTTTAAATGACAAAAAAATAGTAAAAACAGTTATAAAATAGTTATTTCTTGGCCCGTCACAGTGGTGATCCCGCTTAAAGTTGCCCTAAAGCTACTACTAAATAAACGTTATAATTTATGCCATAAATAATTTAAAGTCAACATTTTCGCTGTGAAACACGTCGACGGCCATATCCCAAATTAATGGAATAAAAACTCAGTTAATCCTTAGAAGATTGCTAAGGCAGTGAACGCGAACATGACGGGGGTTATCTTAACGTCGCCTAAGTTCTATTTAATTGCCTTCTTTTCGGCTTTTTTATCCGCTAACTCACTGGGGTAGTAAATCCTCGATCGAATGGGTCGTATATCTTGCGAGATCAAATTAATTCTGAAATCGTCAAGACAGAAGATAGAGACTTTTGAACATTTATACAGCTGTTGCGCCTCGCCGGGCTGAATTAATGTATTTTTTTATTGCCCCGTCAATCTTACAGCGTGCGGTTTTCTAATTGTTTTTCTTGAAATATCGCCGCTGCCGGTGTGCTACGTTTCGGATTTTTAGATTATTGTCAGGGGAAGTATAATATACTGATTATAAGTGCATTTAGAAGATTGGCATACGAGGGTCAGGAATTAGGACATATATTAGAGGAAGAATCTAGCATCGATAGGGAAGATGTAGGAAAACCTATATTGAGAGAGGAATTTGAAATAGCACTAAGGGGGCTAAAGAATAATAGAGCGCCGGGTGTAGATAAAATACAGGCAGAAATTTTGAAATGTGCGGGACAGAAACTAGTAAATAGGATGTTTGAACTGGTAAAATACATATACGAAACGGGCGAGATGCCGGAGGATTATAAGAGGAACATTATCGTTACTATACCGAAAAAGAGAGGAGCCGACAAATGCGAGAACTTTGGAACGATTAGCCTAACTTCCCACGCGTCAAAAATCTTAACCAGAATAGTGCAGAAGAGGATGGAATATAATAGAGCGGATGAAATACTAAAAAATAGGAAAAGACCAATTCGGGTTTAGGCGAAATAGGGGAACTCGCGAAGCTATTCTGGCGCTAAGAGTAATGTTCTAAAACAATAGAAAAAGGAAATAGCTCTTATATAGGATTTGTAGATTTAGGAAAAGCTTTTGATAATGTAAGATGGGAAAAAAATGTTCGAGATACTAAAGAGAAACTTAGAAACAAGGAAGAGATTTTTGAAAACATATGTATGGAGCACGGCACTATACGGTTGCGAAGCCTGGACGGTAGGGGAAGCAAGTAGGAAGAAATTAGAAGCTTTTGAGATGTGGTGTTACCGAAGAATGATGAAAATACCATGGAATGATAGGGTTAGAAACGAAGAAGTATTGGAGGAAGTCGGCGAGAAGAGAAGTATGTGGAAAAACATAAGGATGAGAAGAGATAGAATGGTAGGCCACTTGCTCAGACATGGAGGAATAGTCCGCGATATTTTGGAGGCAGAAATAGGAGTGAAGAAAGGCAGAGGTAGGCCTAGATTAGACTACTGCTCGCAAATAGTAAGGGATGTAGGTTGTAGCACAATTAGCGAAATGCGTAGGATAGCACAAGATAGGAGAAGTTGGAGGTTAGCGTCCAACCAGTCTTAGGACTGATGACCTAATGATGATGATGATGAAGTGCATTTAATTTAATTATGGATGATCTTTATTCAGCGATTTAATTATTAAATAAATTATATGATTAAATATATGGTTCTGAAGATTTTCCAGAATTATCTACTGCACAAAAATGGCAGCAAATATTTAATGAGACGAATGATTTTACAAATTTGTATAAATTTATTTCATTTCTAGTGTCGATACCCGCCACTTCAGCATTCACAGAGTTTTTTCTCTGATCAATATTAAGTGGCGGGACGAAAGAAACAAAGCGCTGAATATGGTGAAAAATGAATTATTTTTTTATCTAAACATAAATATACATAGATTACAAAGATGCTGTGAAGCCGTTTAGCATAAAATAAACAATACTCTATTTTGATACAATATACTTTTTTCCTACCTTAACAACCAATATACTTTAATTGCTCAAATTAAAGGTGGGACAGCGATCTAAAAACGCTGTTATGAACATCAAACAGCAGACATAAGAGATGGAAGATTTCACCAAAATGTGAAGTAAAATTTATACATACATAAAGTGAAACCAAATAGTGCAATGACCTAAAAAGCTGATAGGCGCTGTTGTCACATTTAATTCCTAAATTTCTTATATGTTCTACATTAATTCGGTAATATTACATTTAATTGCAATTTATAATAAAAATTAAACAAGAAATGTTAGAATTCAATTGTATAATGCCTATCTGCGACATAGCGCATGTAAATTTATGTAATGTTTGTCAAATATAAAAAGATGAATAAATTTTGTTGTATTAAGTCCTCATTACGAAGATATTCTGCAAAAAATGGCAACGTCGTACTCCAATATTTGCAGGTGTTGTCGCCCTCTTTGTTTCTCTCATTTGAAGAATATTATTTATTTCACTCATTTAGCCTATTTTAGATGCGCGCCCCATCTAGAGCTGACGGTAATTGGACGACAGTGGCGGCTCGCGGGTTAGAAAATAGGTGAAGTGTGTAAATGTGCAAACAGTTAGAAAAAAGTAGATTGATTTTTCATAAGACTTATCTATAACCGAGCTTATAGCTATGTAATTATTGTACACGAAATCAATTCTTCGATCTTTTAGTGAGGCGTAGTTATCTATATATCTTCATAAAATGGCTGGATTGTTTTTTAGTTCTAGCAACAATTTTTTCTCGATAGAAATAGTTGCTAAAGATGAAAGTATTTCTTGGGAAATGGTATTTCTTGAATAAGCCTTTATACGTTTAAAACACGAAAAGCTTCTTTCCACTGACAGACTTCTTGACGGAATAGTTAAAATTATACAAAACAGTTTGTAGCTTTTGTAAAAATGTTTGTATTCATTCAGTTTTTTTCAGCAGTTTATGCAGCGGTATATTTCTGTAACTTTCATCACTGTATAACAGACAATGTTCGTTTTCAAGTCGTTGCTGTTTGGTAAATATAATTTCCATAAAATTATTCACAATTTTCAAAAGCATTTGAAGGGAAACACGAGCTATATTGTTCAAATTTTGCAGTATCAGCGAGACAAACAAATTGCAACTTTTTAGTTCTGAAACCTGACGTCTATTTGCATTAAAATATGGTTTAATATGTCATATAAAAAGTGCTTATATATTGTACTAATGGCTTCGTTAGGAAGACCAGCGTATTGTCGTTTTGTAATTTCTAATTCTGTCACTCTACTTGCTTTATTAAAAATTGTTTTAAAAAAGTCATTTCCCCTTTCTTCAATATTTCACGTGTCTGTTTTATTTGATGCGCACAAAAATTAATATCTAATAATTCTTTCCGTAGGATGTCATAAAATATCTGTAGCACTAAAAATATCATTAAATAGTACTACCAAAAACGTAAGATCAAAATCATTCATATCATTTAAAAATTCTCTAGCAAGCTGAATGGATTTCTGGTTCGATTCCTCAGAAGTTATAATAAATTCAGACACTTCTTTCAGTTTATTCCAGTCCTGAATTATTGTATAAACTAATTTCGAATTGGAACACCATCGAGTTTTTGCAATAGTCAGTATACGTCTTGCGCTTCATTTTTTTTTTTTATATATATATTTATTCATATAATCAGTGTCAGTCAGAATTGTGAAAATACATGCAAGTAAACATAAGAAACTTGCTGTAGGAGATCGAGCCATAGAACTACTGTTCTACGATTACTCTCATATCATTGTGAATTGAACCCAATTAAGTTAATTTGGGCACATATTAAAGGGAATGTGGGTAGAGAAAATAGAACATTTAAATTGGCTGATGTCCAACGCCATCTTCAGAAAGCATTAGAAAATATTACAGCAGAATACTGGAGAAAGTGTATTGGTCATGTTCAAAGAGAAGAACAGAAAATGTGGGATGTAGATAATTTGTCTGATGGAACCCTCGATCCCATTATTATTAGTGTCGGTAAAAGTGATAGTGAGTGATGACTCGAAAATTGGAAAGGGTAAGATTGTTTTTCGAACATTTTCTTTTTATTTCTGTAGTAGAATTTCGTTTATTTTCTGTAGAAGAAAATTTTCTTTTGTTTTTGTTACAGAATTTTGTTTATGTTATGGGGTTTTGTTAAATTTTGGAAGAGAATTTTTTATTTTATATAGAATTGTTATTAATGTGGGAATAAGGCTCCTGGAGAACCGCCCACTAAAAAAATGGTAACGCGCCATTAGAAATACTTCTAGAAGTGGTGTAGAAAAGAAGGAAACTTGCTTTTACTCACAATATTCTCCCTTAAGTGATTTAGCAATTTTTTAAAATTTCCGTCATATCAATAATTGTAGCAGTACTTGTCACTGACCCCACTAAAAAATAAAAACATCTACGCCTCTGTTCCAGACAAAATCCCCATCTTCTCTCGGTAATTGCACTCTTTCTATTTATTGGTTAGACTTTAGTAGTTACATTTTTATTTTGTTATTCAAAGAACAATTTCTGAGCATTTTCCACTGAAATTTTAAAAGTCATACTATAGGAAAATGTATCCAAATTGTCGTCTGTGAGCCACTATGTATGTTTCCAGATGCTCCACTACGATGTTTCCATCTTCCCCATTTCCCACGCTAGTTTGAAAACTTTTCGCTAAAATCGTTTAATTATACAGACCTCGCCAACTGCTCGCAGTACACTGAATTAATTCGGCGAGTATAACCGCATTTACATAATCCTAGAATGTTGAGCTATGAAATTATAACACTTAAACTCCAGAAATGACGATGAGATCGGTAGTCGAGCGGTCCGCGTCCTCCGTTCAGCTGATTTAAATTCTATTTCCTTGGTTTAATTTATCTTAGAGACGGATAATAACTTTTAATGATGAGAACGTTGAACGAGTAATTTTTCTACCAACTGCTTGTAATGTGTTTTTTCACAATGCCGCACTCGTAACGCGCGTCGCTAACCGCCTGGGTGACGCAACACAACGGTGACAAGAGTTTTGTCGTCAGACTGTCTTCTGAGTTTGTCTACGTCAGGTACTTATTTGAGGATGCTAGATTAATATTTATATCAATGACTGGTCACATAATTTTGCAAATACGATAACGAATAAACCAGTTGTACCTTAATGATGGTTTATATTTATGTGCGGACTACAATTTGAGCTGTTTGTCTGTGCCGATCATTGTTCAAAGTCTATTTTAATGTTTCCTTCTTGCTACTGCAATGAAGAAACAATCATTTGAAATTCGGTAAACGGAAAAGATTTTCAATTCATGGTTGAGGATAATGAAGAAACCAACTATTTTCAAATCCAGATTTGATAGTTGGTCCTTATCTGTATGTACTACACAAGGCACAAAAATTAAGGGATGTAAAAGAACCTAAATTGTTAGGTGATTTTCAAAGGGCTGAAACTTGGAGAAAAATAGTCGCAGAACAGTTCTAAAAATAAAATTAAAGCTCCAAGTTTCTGGTTTTTATATCTTGTCTTCCTTCAAACTTTTACCATTAGCAGTTTTTGAATAATCATAACAGAACTATCAGAAAAAAAATCCAAATTTTTGCTTGCCTTTCAAAAGGTCTACGAACTTCAATAAACTTGTTTCAGTAATTTCATCATAAAGCTTTCTTAGATAATTTTATGCTCTTTAATTTGAATGTCTAAAGCCTGTCTAGTGTTTAATCTGAGCCTGTCTAAAGTCGGAAGTCAAACGACTTACCAAGCTAAGAGGATTGGTTCTAAGAAATATAACCGGAGCCTCAAGATCGACACCGATCGAGGCGATGGGGATACTGACGGGAATACCACCTCTTGATGTCACCCTGAAAGCGGAAGCTGTAAAGGCAATGCACAGGGTGGGAAACTTGAACAGGAAGATAGGGAACCTGAATAAACTCTCAAGAGAACTAGCTGAGGAGGGGCTCCTATAGATGCCCTCTGACAGTACGGGTGTCCACTTCCTGTTTGACAAGAAATATAAGATCACCCTCACCAGTAAGACTGACTGGATAGAGGGTCGAGCTGGATTACCGCTCAATGGAGACATCTGGTACACGGATGGGGCCAAGAGTGAGAACAGAGTGGGTGCGGGGGTGTATAGGCGACGTGATAGGATAGGTAAAACCTTCCCCCTGGGTAAATACACTACCGCACTCCAGGCCGAGCTAGTTGCAATTACATACGGTGTTCTGGGGGCTGACCAAAATCGGACCCAGGAGAGGGTATGTATCTGCTCGGATAGCAGGGCGGCGTTGATAGCCCTGAATTCAGCAACGACAAAGTCGAAGCTGGTCTATAATTGCTATGAAGCATTGAACCACTTGGCAGGGAAGGGACCGGTGGAACTCTTATGGATACCTGGGCATAATGGCATTAAGGGAAATCTAATTGCAGATGACCTTGCCAAACTAGGGACCAGGGAAAACCTCTATGGACCAGAACCTGCAGTGGGAATAAGTCGGAATCTGATCAAAGACCGCATCAATGACTGGGCAAGAGACCGGCATAGAGAAAGATGGAGAGGAGTAACGGGTTGTCGAATAACCAAAATCTTCATTGAATACTAAGAGATTGAGAAATGGGCCCAAGAATTCATTAAATTGAACAGGCAAAATCCTGGTAGGAATCATAACGGGCCACCATAGTAGCCTGAATGCATATAAGCACAAGCTGAGACTGACTGACAGCCCGGCATGCAGATACTGCAGAGAAGACGAGGAAACCTCGATTCATCTTCTTTACACCCGCCCCGCACTGGAGGAGAAGAGGTATCTTATATTAGGGACCCCTATTATCCTAGAGGAGGCGAGGCTTAAGGCGGGGGACGTGCCTAAATTGCTCCTTTTATGGGATAGCATTTTTGGATAATGACCCGGATAAGAGGGGATCGCCAAGGGACTACCCATGCGATCAGTGACTGATGAGGCCCAAACCCACAAAACATAATAATAATAATTTGAATGGTCTCTAAGCTAAGACGATTTTTCGCTGAATTATTGTGGTTCATAGCAAAAAAGTCAGTTTTGACTTTGGTAACTAATTACGCGGGAAATAATGATCATATTGAAAATTCAAGTAGGGTTTTAAAAACTGGAAAATATTCTCTACAAGTCGTAGTTATTGGTATTTGATAAAAAAAATCAGTATGAGAATGAAAAAGAAGTAAAAAATTGCGTATTTAGGAATATTCGTTCAACATGGCATAACTGAATAAGGAATAGACTAAACATGTTGACTATTTCATTTCAACCTCAAAAATCCTAAAGAAACCCTGAAAATTTCAAAGCGTTGAGATTTTTTTCATTGTGTCCGGCAAATGCAAAAAATCAATTTAAGGATGAATTTTTCATTTTTGATTAATTTTTTGAGGTTGAAAATGTCTTTAATCAATAATTCATATTTTTTATCAAAAAATGTTAATTATTGTAAGAAAAAGAAAATAAAAAATATTTCCAGAGTAATTAATTACCAAAGTCAAAACTGACTTTTTTGGTTTAAGTGACAATATCTCGTCATATAAAGGCTATTAGACCACTCAAATTAAAGAGGATAAAATTATCTAAAAAAGCTACACGATGAAATCACTGACAAAAAAGTCCGTGGATCTTTTAAAAGGCAAGCAAAAATTTGGAATTTTTTTCCGATGGTGTTGTTACGGTTACTAAAAAACTGCTGATGGTAAAGAAATTTGAACTCAATATCTGAAAACTAGATACTTGGAGCTTCAATTTGGTTTTTTACTCTGCGACTATTTTCATCTTTAAATTACGGCTCTTTTAAAATCACTTAAAAACTTAGGAGTTTTTGAAGTGAATACTTCTTTGGCGGCGTTCTGATATTTGACGAGAATGGAGAGTGAATTGGAAAAAATGTAACGTTTCGAAATTTCGTTACACGAGAGAGAAAAAATATATAACTTAGAGAGAAGGAGAAAGAGAGCTATACATTTGGTATACCCAAAACACAGGCTTCGTTACAAGACAGAGTACACAGTTATATAACATAGAGAGAAAGAGAGCTATACATCATATATATCAGTTTAGGCTATCCGCGTCTCCCTTTTGTGCGGTCCTTTCATCTTTAACGCCCACTCATACGCTAAGTCTAAGGTCTAAGTTGCTTGAAAGGGGAATAGTTTAGGAAGCATCGTACGAGCAAGAGAGAGAGCCACGTATTCATTGAATACTAGGCAATAGAAGAAAATATAGTATGACGTGCATGCGCGCGAGTACGTACAACTCTGATGCCACACGGGAGTTTAGCAAGAGAGAGCGATATAAACTCAGCACGAAGCGATAGAATCTATCTATCCTAATAGATTGTCGCGCATGCGCGCATTATAGATGTACGCGTCCAGACGCTATATATTAACAGCTGAAGCAGCAC
This sequence comes from Rosalia funebris, assembly GCA_037954035.1. NCBI lineage: Eukaryota > Metazoa > Arthropoda > Insecta > Coleoptera > Cerambycidae > Rosalia > Rosalia funebris. Next base: position 44,484,524 of record JAZFAV010000015.1, read on the forward strand.
GCGTGTGTACCGAATATTTATCATTGTGTTTTGTAATTATTTACGTTATTTACATCTGTGTTCTGTGATTATTTAATAATATCCTTGAACCGTTTAACTTGTTAAAATCTAGAAGATATAATATATTTTATTCATCGCTCCCTACTGGTTTACAGCCACACAGGTGCAAATGCACTTGGAAGAGGCGAAGACAAAATCCCTTTGATTCTCGGGGGAGATTTCAATGTAAATTTCGGATCCAATGATTCTTTGACGTGAATTAACTTTCTTCGAGAAACATTTGGTCTGCTTATAAATAACAATCCCAAAGAATCAACAACAAAATCCGGAACAACAATAGATGCAATTTTTACATATATTTCATATTTTAGTTATCACAAACCAATCATATCAATATTACCAATTGAACCCCATATGAGCCGATGATAGTGTAGATAATGAATAAACCGAATATTTTTTACACAAATTTTATATTGTTATATTTCTTTTGAAATTATCCCTCTCCCTTTTTCTCTTTCTCTTTAAATCTCTCACTCTTAATCTCTCTTATTCTCTATTCTAAAGAAGTATTCACTTCTATCACGTGTACTGTGCTACACATGATATTTTTGGTTACATCCCTTAATTTTTGTGCCTAGTGTATAAATTTCAAATTTACAATATAATAGATACTGTACTTGCCCATTGGATTTAAAGCCTAACATTTCGATATCAAGTCTGTGGAAGCTTCTCTTAGTTCTTAATGTAGAGAATAAAATACGATATTACATTAAGTAATTCCTGTTTAAAAAGTAGTCTTACACATAATAATACACTCTGAGAAAAGACTGGAACCTTCTATGCAGCAACAAAAACAGGAGACTAGTTTTCCACAATTATATCGAAAAATTATACCTTTCTAGACGCGCGTTTCGTCAATCAAGTTCGCATAATCGGGAGGTGGTTAAAACTGTTTTAATTTTTTACATATTCTACAGGGACGGCCATAATCAAGTACCCGATTTTAAGTAACGGCCGTGTACAATGCAAGGAAATGAAGAGGAAAAAAATATGGGTAGGACATTTGTTTGTATTTAAAGTTTAAGTCTAAACTCAATTAAAGATGATGTCAGTCAAATGACCGCCTCTAACTGCGATGCACATCTGAGCTCTTTTTACGGCATGTTCCATAACTCGAGTCAAGACATTTGGCGTTAGATCCTCTATTTCTTGACGGGTATTATGTTTCAGCTGCTGTAGCGTCTGAGGATTATTGGCGTATACCTTTCCTTTGAGATAGCCCCACAAGAAGAAATCAGGAACCGAAAGATCTGGCGATCTCGAAGGCCACGCTAAGTCGCCAAATCGAGAAATTAATCGCGCAGGGAACATGTTGCGCAACATGACCATTGTCTCTCTGGATGTGTGCGCAGTCGCACCGTCGTGTTGCAACCACATATCCTCCAGTCCTAGGACTTCCAACTGAGGTGACAAAAAGTTATTCAGCATTGCTCTATAATGCTCTCTGTTGACCGTAACAGCAATGCCTTCATCGTCCTCAAAGAAATATGGACCAATTACACCTTGGGCAAAGACGCCGCACCATACAGTGACTCGTGAATGGTGTAGTGGTCTTTCCTGAAGAATACGAGATTTTTCTGTACTCCAGTAGCGGGAATTCTGCTTATTCACAAATCCATTTAAGTGAAAATGAGCTTCGTCGGTCATAATCAGTTTATGTGGAAAATCGTCAATATTGTCGTTAAGGTTTAGGAGATTGTGACAGTATTGCAGGCGTTGTTTATGGTCTCTGGGAAGAAGCTGATGTGCCACCTGGATTTTGTATGGAAATCTAACTTCAAAATTCGCCTCAGGGACGTCCGAGACATGCCCAATTGTGTGGCGCGTCTTTCTGTTGACGTTCTTGGATCTTCTGCAATGCTTTCTCTTACACGCCGGATATTTTCAATTGAGCGTCCTGTTCGTGGTCGTCCAATATGCCTTGCATCAGCCGTTGTCCCACTACGAAATTGTTGACATAAGCGGCGTATTGTCTTTCCAGTTGGAGCAGGACGGTGAGGATATTTTCGGCGAAAATTTCGCTGTGTTGAAATAACCGATTTATTGTTTTTAATAAATAAAATTACTACTTCTGCACGTTCCTCTAGTGTGTATAGATTCATAATAAAACTTGAATATGTGCACTGGAGAAATGTCAAAAGTAAACTAACGAAAGCTGTCAGATAAAACAATTACGAACGCTTCGAATCGGGTACTTGATTATGGCCGTCCCTGTATAATAATAATATCGTGAGTATAGGTTAGATAAAAATAATGAAGGTAAACGATTGTTCACATGACAGATCTCAAAGTCAGATGTGTCATTTTATCATTATATTCGCTATGGGTTTTATATGACTTAAAAAATATAAGTTTATTAACTTTTTTTCAACTCGCTGTCTAAGTTGTATTATTTCAGATAACCAGTTTACAACCATGTATTTACGCAGGAGATTTTAAAGAAATAAAGTTTACACGAGATAAATGCAGGCTTTTACTGTTTTATGACCTGCTCCGGTCCTCCCACCATTCTCCTTTCATGGGCTATTAAACACGAAGATTAGTCGCATACACAACATACAAAACGAAACACAGAAAACAAATTGTTAAAAACTATAAAGAGGAAGTCAGTTAGTTCACATGACAACAAATCAATGGCCTATGTTTGTTTACAGTTCATCGATGTTATAAATCATTGTTTCACTTAAATATGGCTTTTTCTTTAATAGGTCGAAAGTTATTTCAACAAAATTTAATGATGTCGTTCAGATTAGTGTATTTAAGAACTTATCACAGCATAGCACTTGTAATAGATTTATGCTGGTAATTAAAACGATGGGAATATAAATACGACTAACTATTCATCTAAACTAAGTTGCATTGTTTGCCAGCCAGTTTTTTTTTTGTTTAAAAGGGTTCCGGTTGTTGATTTTACTGTAAAATAAAAACCTAAAATAGAGCATTCACTTGGTAATGAACCACTCGTATTTACTTGAGATTTGATTAAAATCTTCTCGTACTTTGTTACAGTGAATAAAACTAGTATATTGTTCATAAAATGGAATGTAATAGCAAAATAATGAATTCTTATAATGTAATCAAAAAGAAATATTCAAAATTCCAATGATTTTATGACAAACTGATTCAAATGCAATAAACAAATCACTCAGGGACATTACCCATTGCTTTAAAAGATTAATCAAGAGATAGTCAGAAAACTTTATCCAGAATATGGTACTGACGGTACTCTATTTACGCTTAAATTATTCACTTAAGACTTGAGATAACTTGAGACTTAGCTTGAGGGAAGTCATTATAGTTGTTCCAACAACATGCGTTGGTCTAAATATGATTCTATGATTCAGTAAAGAACAGTAGTCCTGCTCGGTTCCACACCGAGTTACCCACAAGCTACCATCATTGTCCAGGGCGTTGATATGGTTTTTTAACCACGTATGTTAATAGGTAGTATTAAATATAGGAAGAAACCATGAATAAATTATTTATATTAGCATCAAAAGTAGTCTAAACGATTTTCGAAAACATATATCAGCATATCTTCATCAACTAGTTAGCATTATCTAATAATATTGTCTTGTAGATTACCTCTGATATGTACTAGAGTTTTAACCAAATTAAATAGGATAATTTATTTAAAAAAGACTTAATCGCTGAAAATCAAATTATTGAAATCCGTGAAAAGGCAAGCAAAAATTTAGAATTTCTTTTCCAATGGTTTTCTTATGATCTTGATTTTTGAATTTTGAAGATCTCAAGAATTGAAAACTAGAAACTTGGAGCTTTACTTTGCTTTTTGTAAAATTATATTGTGACTATTTTTCTTCATGTTACAACCCTTTGAAAATCGCATAAAAATGTAGGATTTTTTACAGCCCTTAATTTTTGTGCCTAGTGTATTCCGCTGTGTATATTCTTGAATATCGCAATTCTATTGTTCATTTAGATATTCCTTGAAAAGGATGGTTTCCTTTCTGTATAAGGATATCTATAAGTAATAGAGATTCTCTGTGTTCTATGTTCACATGGTTTGAGAATTGATATATCCAGTTGGGTTAATCATGATGTCAGTATGTAAGTGGAATATATAAATATCATTAAATAATTGCATAAATTGATATATTTCCAACTTATATGACTACATTTGAAGGTAATGTAATACATGTGGATGAAAGTTTTTAGTTATGCTATCAGATCTTCTTGGTACGTATGTACGTATCTACAAGGTTTGATCCTTGGAAAACGACTATGCCTAAAACATCATGGGAAAAGTTGTCATTATTAATCATTTAACGAGGAAATATTTCGCGAAATTCTTGCTTCCAACCATCGATGCAGTAATTTCAGTTTCTGTTTTTATTTAATCAATATTAGACAATTGGTAAATGACTTCCAAACAATTGGGAGATCTTCAAATGGTAACCACAAGTAGACCATTCGTTGGCGAATAGAAATTTAGATAGTTATTTGATTTGTCGTATATTTACAACAATTGTCAACGTTAAGGATTAACAACTTAAGGATTTTACATAAATATAGTCTATATTCATCATTTTGTTTCTACATAAACTTGCAGAATGGTGACTCGTGTATCTACACATGCAAGAGCCCACTAGAGATGTCTGTGCTTTTCTAATACCTAAATTAGAACACGTACTGATTATTATTTAAGACCGTGAGTGGTTGACACTTGACGTACATTCTCAGACTTCTAGACTCTGAGTTAATGACGTATCTATACGAGGAAAATATCCATAGAAAATACAGAATACAAATTAAATAAAAAACTGTTTAACATAACTAAGAATTCGAATAACGAAATGCCATTTTATACAAATTACGGAGGAGTATTTAAGTTAAACCTATCCTTTGGGTGTTAACAGACATCCCGTTCACCTCATTATTTATGTAAAGCGCACATCTTTGTTAGGTAATTAAAGCTAATGGGTGCAATTTGTCTGTTAGACACGAAGCCGTGATACCATCGGACTTAAAAATTTGAAGGAAGATAGCTATGGGCAGCATTTCAATGAAAGCCGAAGCCGAGAGCAAATTCGTCTTGGAAAAAAATGTGGAGTCAGATCTGTGATAATTATTTACAATAATGTATTAAAATACTACACTTTCCTTTACTATCAGTTTTTTAATTAATATTAGCATAGTTTCGGTACTTTAACGTACTATCATAATATTTATTATTCCAATAAGCTAAACACAATTACAGCAATAAATTTAATAAAATAAGTGACAATATAAAAGTAATGTCAATAGGATGTATACTTTATATACATAATTGAAGAGTGTAATTAAATAAGAGTCTCATCATCATGAGGTCATCAGTCCTAAGACTGGTTGGACGCTAACCTCCAGCTTCCCCTATCTTGTGTTAACCTACGCATTTCGTTAATTGTGCTACAACCTACATCCCTTACTATTTGCGAGCAGTAGTCTAATCTAGGCCTAGCTCTGCCTTTCTTCACTCCTATTTCTGCCTCCAAAATATCGCACTATTCCCCCATGTCTCAGCAAGTGGCCTACCATTCTATCTCTTCTCTTCTTTATGTTTTTCCACATACTTCTTTTCTCGCCGACTTTCTCTAATACTTCTTCGTTTCTAACCCTATCAGTCCACGGTATTTTCATCATTATTCGGTAACACCACATCTCAAAAGCTTCTAATTTCTTCCTACTTGCTTCCCCTACCGTCCAGGTTTCGCAACCGTATAGTGCCGTGCTCCATACATACGTTTTCAAAAATATCTTCCTTGTTTCTAAGTTTATTACCCCCGAGCATAAAAGTGCTCTCTTTTTGTTAAAAGCTACTCGACCCTGTGCTATTCTTTGTTTTATGTGTTTATCGCTTCTTCCATCCCAATTTATTTTACTTCCTAAATAAGTGAAGTCTTTAACTTCCTCCAATCTTTCATTATTAATTTGTACTTTCGTTTTTGCTCTGCTCTCTCGCGCCCTCTGCACACAAACACTTTAGTTTTGTTTTTATTCACCCTCATTCCGGAATTAATGCATATTGGCAAGATCAAAGGAACAAGACATGGAACATATGAAGATTCTGCGAATAGTAGCAGAACAAATATGGTTTATTATACTTTACCAAAAGGAAATGGGGGAGTAACTCAGGTGTAGAAAAAACGTTTCAAGAAATTTTTGTCTTAACCCATAGAAAAGTTCAAACACTGATAGAGAAGAAAAAGTGTGAGGACCTGATGAATGAAGAGAATCGAGGCAATGAAAAGAAGCACAGAAAATATACAGAAGATGAACAGAATGTTGTTGATCATGTAAATCTGGTTCCACGTGAAATAAGCCATTACACACTGAACCGTAATTCAAAGGAATACCTTAGCCCCGACTTAAACGTGCATCGTATGTATCGAGCTTATAAAGAAATGTTTCCTGACAGTAACTTGACTTATCGATTCCACTACCAAATTTTTAGAAGAAAATTTCCCAATCTGAGTTTCAAACCATCAAGGAAAGATACGTGATTGTGATGATAATTTTGTGATGACTGACTACTTACTTGCTCCTGACCATAAGCTATTTTTTTGTTTTAAGAACTTATTAATGCACTTAGACCATAATTTGTGTTACTACTTGTTGACTTAGAGCATTCTTAAATATATTACCTTTACATTTAAGTTTTATTGACATAATTTTTTTTGTAAAAACCATTACTGTATACTTAAATGGTATTAAAATAAATGAATCAATTCGATTTTGTTTCACGTATGCAAAAGAAAAGTTAATGGAACGATATTGTACATTTTCTCGGATAGGTGGTTTTGGCACTTAGATCGTTATTTAATTACACTTTTCAATTACAAAGAACTAATTAAAATTTTAAATCCTCTGGTATTCGAAAAATCTGCAATTTGAAGATATAAAATGATAAGTTTCAAAAACCTGATACAAAATATTACTTATTTGATGAGTAAATGTAAATTTAGCTTTAAAGGTTATGCATAAGTCCATGAATATATCGACACGTCTATTAACATAATTTTGGATAACGTAGTCGAGAATAAGACATTACTTTACATTTACTGATATTCCACGAAGACGACACCCTGTTGATACATTTTTGAATATGTTTACAATTTAGATTTGGATATGGAAATATGATTTATGAATACAGTTTAAAGTCATCTGCAAATAACAATTTCTCACATGAAACAATATCAAGTAGATCGTTATGAACAGTAGGAATAAGAGAGGCTCCATATTAGAACTTTGGGGTACGCCTAAATCTAGAAGTAAAGTTTTAATACGTATGTAAATAACTATTTCTTACACGAAACAGTATCGTTGGTGAACAACAGGAATAAAAGAGCCCTTAAAAAATCATTTTAAGTTGTGGATTCATATCTTTATTACATTTTTATCGAGAGCGGGATACTTGACACACAGAGAGACAAACATATAATGAAAATGTTTGATGGAACGAATAATTCTAATAACTAAAATACTTCTGTCTTTGATAATACACATTATATTATTTATTCTTGTATTATATGTTACATAGATACTTTCTTTCAACATACTTATTATAGTGAAGGAAAGGACTTCTTTAAAACACCGAATATTGAGGACAATGAGTTGATTTCAATCTCTGTATTTAAATATGAAATAGTTTTGGGTTCTTACTATTCACTATTGACCTTTGAGATAATAACAGTTTAAATTCATTATAGATTAAAATTGCTATTCTGCTTACTACTTAACATGCATTTTCATTTTCGGGAGGGAAGGTACGAAAGTATTAAATTCAATCTATTATAACATCCTTATAATGTAGATTTAGGAAACATATCTCCACAATCAAAGCTCTTTCGTCATTAACGAACGACGTAATTGAAGTTATTTTACAACTAACATATATGCAACTACTTTGCGTTTTAACCAAGATCTTTGACTGCGACAGTTTGCAACTTAAAATTAAATATTATGGCATTCGTAGTAAACAAATGCAGTTTTTACACTATCTAGGCAATAATGTCACTCTGACCTGACCCTGTCGCTGCTGCTTTGTTACCTGTAGAAGGCAGAAGGTGTGCCGCAAAGTTCCGTTTTAGGTCCAACACTGTTTATCCTTATTTATGACTTATCAGTCGTCATCGCATACAAATTAGAAAGAAGACTGCTTATACAGTAAATTTAATCAATCCACAACAAATTAACATATTACAAATATGACTTTAAAAGCTTTTCACTTTACTATGTTAACTATAATTATATGTTTTGCATTAGTATTATCCCTTGAAAATATGTATATTTTTTCTGTTTTTCCTTTATGTATTATGATTATTAGTCAAGCATGGGGATAAAAATAAACAGTTTTAAAACCCTAAAACGAACTTTTCCGCACACAGAACATCTCTATCTCGTAACTGTGTGGCCGAGAAAAAATAAACCAACACATAAATGCAGAATATGTGTTTTATGCGACTATTTTACTTTCTTCAAATAGTCCACAATCGTGCTTTCTCATGGCCCATGAACAGGGTGGGGTATATTCTATCCACCTCAAAGTCAGTAGATGTCGTCTGGTAGACGTCCTTAATCAGAATCAGTCGAAGCCCGATGGATCTGACACGATTTAATTGAGTGATTGTGCTAACAAAAAAAATTCTCAAATAGTCCACCATTGTGCTTTCTCATGACCCATGAACATGGTAGAGTGTGTTCTATCCACCTCAAAATCAATAGGTGTCGTCTGGGAGACGTCCCCAATCACAATCAGTCAAAACCCGATCGATCCGACATGATTTATTTGAGTTATCGTGTTAACACAAAAATGTCCCAAATAGTCCACCGTCGTGCTTTCTCATGACCCATGGACAGGGTGGGGTGTGTCTTATCCACCTCAAAATCAATAGGTGTCATCTGGCAGACGTTCCCGATCAGAATTAGTCAAAACCCGATCGATCCGATACGATTTAATTGAGTTATCGTGCTAAAAAAAAAAATTCTTAAATAGACCCATGGATAGGGTGGGGTGTGTCCTATCCACCTCAAAATCAATAGGTGTCATCTGGAAGACGTTCCCGATCAGAATCAGTCAAAACTCGATTGATACGACACTTTTGTTGAGTTATCGTGCTAACAAGATTTAATGCTGACGACAACGACGATAACGACGACAACGACAACGACAACGACGACACACAGATAAGTGTAAAAAAAATATTTCCATTTTTCTTTACACGATTACATTACTTTTCCGCTAGTATAATTGAATGCGGAAAAGTAATACTTGTTTTAATCTATTATGGCCATAAAATACCTTTCTATATAAGTGATCAATAAATTCTAGTCTGTTCTATTTATTTCATCTCTCATGCAAGGGAACTAATTCCTTTAGTGTAAATAAATGGAAGAAAGGGGTGTTAATTGACACTAATTATATTTTTAGTTTAATTTCGGCAAATTGTGATATTATTTGTGGATCAAGTAGAAACAAATAACGAAACATTGTTCAATTGACACAATATGGCTTTTTATTTAATTTTCAGTATTTTAGCCGTATATATTAATTTATGCTCCACTATAATGCCTATGGCACGGAACCCAGATGACGATCTCTTGTTGAAATGCAATTAAAATTATTCTTAAGGCCATTTTAATCATTTTCAAAAGCATTTGTATGCATACGTAAAAAACTTGTTTTATCTTTGTGGAAAAAAGCAGCCGCAAACATATTAACTTCATCGCTTGCAAACCTGTCTAGCCATAACATATCATTCTTGTAGTAATAAATGTCTGGATAATCCTGTCAGTTATAAAACATGGTATAATTTGTGAAATTTTACGTTGTAAATAGTTTTATTGAAAAATATCCAGTGGACTCAAATCAAGATAATGTGGTGACCGTTCGATATGCGTCTATCCGTCTACCTAGAAAAGTGTTGTGGAAGATACTATTGGTTATGTCTAAGGATATCTGGATTATTTCAAGACACAATATGGTGAAGGCTAAAATAATATGAGATTACATGAAATTGCGGTAGATGTTGTCTGTTAAATTGTGTACCAAACATTATTTAAAATACGAAGTTGGCGACATAGAATCGAAAATGAAGTGTTTAAAATAACAAGAATTGAAAGTGAAATTGACGTTGTAAATAGCTTTATAAAAACATATCTAGTGTAGTTAAATCAGGAGAATGTACCGGCCATTCTATATGCGTCTATCTGCGTATTTAGGAAAGTGCTGTGGAAGAAACTATAGGTTATTTATAACAGATCTGGATTATTTTGAGGTTAAAATAATATCAGATTACAAGAAATTTCAATAGAGGTTGTCTGTAACATTGTGTATCAAAATTATTTGTTAACAAGTAACAAATTTGGCAGCAAAATCCTTGAAGTGAAGTGTTTAAAATAACAAAAATTTGGAGTAAAACTAACATGCAAATGGTTTCATTAAAAAATATCCAGTAGACTTAAATAAGGAGATGTGGTGGTCATTCGATGTGTGCCTATCAGTCTGCCTCAGAAAATGGTGTGGAAGAAACTACAGGTTATTTATAGGGAGACCTGGTGCATTTTCAGACATATTGTACTGAACGCTAAAATAGTATCAGATTACAAGAAATTACGGTAGATGTCTACTAAATTGTGTACCAAAAAATTTTTTAAGTAACAAATTTGGTAACATAAAATCGTTGAAGTGAATTGTTTAAAATAACAACAAAAGGACATGATTTTGACATGTTAGGATTCAAAATGTTCGCACGTTTCATGCAAAAATATATTGTTAACATTACTAAAAAATAATAATAATAATAATAACATCATTTACATGAAAGTTAAACTCAGAATATTGAATAATATCGAATTATATTAAAATCATCTCGAGCGTTATTTGATTGGTTGAACATTTCCAACCACTTCCAGTAAAGTTTCTTACTCTATTGTAATCTTAGACAATTTTGAATTATCTTTCTAGTTTATCTTTTTGATTTATCTATCTGGCTGGCTTTCATCACAGGACAAAAAATGTACAAGACATCCTGGTTTTTACTCGGTCGAGACCTTTGCAGAGTGAATATCGATTAATATACATATGTACATGGGCACATCCATTACTTTTCGACGAAACTTTGCGCACTTAGACCAGCGATTTGTCTTATAATTTTTTATATGAAATTAGGTCCTAGTATATGGGGTTTTCCAAAGTCTCAGCCCAATCAAGGCAAATTTGACTTCAAGAGAATTTTTTTAAATTTCAAATCTAGCAATTTTCAAAAATTTATTTTTCTGAGTCTCTTTAATCGAATGATCTCAACCTGTTTGCATTGTTTTTCACTGAGCTCTCTATTTATCGAAAAAAATTATATTAACGCTTAGATGGTATGCACGCTTTCGGGAGAAGATTTTAACACATCCGTTAATTTCATAAAATTTTACCCTTTTTTAAAATGCCGCTATTTGTACAAATTTTAAAATTAGAAATTATGTATGGGCTCATATTGTTTGGCTTGATTCATAGTTTCAAAATTAGTAATCGTATTGTAACAACCGAGCAATTCATTAATTTTTAGACTCATTCATAATACTTTAGCAAGTAAGTAAGTACAATTAATGATAATACTTTATTTTCACATTATATTATTATCATAAAATATAACAAGGTTTTATTTTATTGGTTGTTTAGTGTATTTCAGGAACGTTTGTTTATAAATTCAGTTGAACTGTTTTATATTCCTTTTCAAAAGAAGTTACTCTTATTTCTAAAGTATAAAAACACAAAGTAAATACAAGCAAGGTACAGTTTTTTAATAAAACCTTGTTTGTTCATCTGATTTAACCAAATAGAAAATATTTGATTTTTTTAGAACAATATGGGTAGACAATAAATATGTTCATAAACATAAAAAAAACCTGAAAAATTCGATTCGAAGCAGTGAAAACAATTAAAGATACTCGGATTCACCATTTATTTATATCAATTTATGATAATACTTTACAAATGAGAGTAACTTATTTTGAAAAAATAATATAAGTAGTTCAACTGAATTTATAAACAAAAGTTTCTGAAATATAGGTACTAAAAAACCACTAAAATAAAATGTTGTTATATTTTATGATAATAATATAATGTGAAATAAAGTATTATCATTAATTGTACCTACGTACTTTCTACGAGTAAAGTATTATGAATGAGTCTAAAAAGAATGAATTGCTCGGTTATTACAATATGATTTTCAGGTTATTTGAAAATTTGTAACTCGTATCCTGGCCCGATTCGGAAGTTCAAAATTTTTAGGGCTTTTTAAGAATATAATAACTCAATTAGAAAGCGTAATCATTAGATACTTGAAGTTTTTACTAATTTTGAAACTATGAATCAAGCCAAACAATATAAGCCCATATATAATTTCTAATTTTAAAATTTGTACAAATAGCGGTATTTTAAAAAATGGTCAAATATTAGGAAATTAACGGATCAGTTGAAATCTTCTCCCGAAAGCGTGCATACCATCTAAGCTTTAATATAATTTTTTTCGATAAATAGAGAATACAGCGAAAAAAAAATGCTAACAGGTTGAGATCAATCGGTTAACTACACTCAGAGAAATAAATTTTTGAAAATTGATTTAAAATTTAAAGAAATTATCCTGAAGCCAAATTTGCCTTGATTGGGCTGAGACTTTGGAAAACCCCATATATTAGGACATACTTTCATATAAAAAATCATGAGCCAAATCGCTGATCCAAGTGCTCAAAGTTTCGTCGAAAAGTAATGGATGTGCCCAGATACTCGTATATTGCAGGGGAATGTATACAGTGTTCGATCTGGCCGCGCTTAAAGTGCATCCTTTTCCCTCCGAATGTTGCCCCACTCTTTTTTCTACACATACATAGATAATCTCACACTTTTTCCTATTATTGACAAACTGTATATGATTGAAACCTGTTTCCGAACTGCTTGCTTGTTAATGGAATATGGGAATGCAGTCGGCGTATAGGTATGCAATTTTCGAGACCGGTGTGATTTTGTACATATCCACAAAATTCTTGCTGGTGCAAATGGTGTTTACCCACGGTGCTTACATTCGGCAGGTCTTGTATTTCATATTGGCTCTATCCATCCACATCCACATACACAAATATAATTAGGATGTTCGATATTATTGTTCTAATCCACAAACACAGAAATATACATTGAATACTTCGCTTTACGAGAAACATTATATAAAAATAAGATAAGATGAATTTTCAATTTAAAAACGTATTAACTCTATCTCTCGAAAACAACTCTAGGATACATTAACGGGACGTTTTAAAACGCAACTGAACTTTGAGAAAAAATCGTATTAGATGAATTTTTGGCTATGTTCAAGGATGAATAAAATCTGAAAAATACCATGTTTTTTCAAAGTTCAGTTGCATTTTAAAACGTCCCCTTAATGGGCACATCGATCTGACTCATTCCGTATGAAAATAGACCTACTTGACTATCATGTCCACTGGAGACATTGCTCGACATCGAATTTTTCAGATTTTATTCATCTTTGAACATAGCCAAAAATTCATCTAATACGATTTTCTTTCAAAGTTCAGTTGCGTTTTAAAACGTCCCCTTAGTGGGCACATTGATGCAACTCATTCTCTGTGAAAATGGACCTACTTGACTATCATGTCCACTAGTGACATCTGCTCGACATCGTATTTTTCAGATTTTATTCATCCTTGAACATAGCCAAAAATTCATCTAATACGATTTTTTTTCAAAGTTCAGTTGCGTTTTAAAACGTCCCCTTAGTGGGCACATTCATGTGACTCATTCCCTGTGAAAATAGATCTACTTGACTATCATGTCCACTGGAGACATCTGCTCGACATCGTATTTTTCAGTTTTTATGCATCTTTGAACATAGCCAAAAATTCATCTAATACGATTTTTTTTCAAAGTTCAGTTGCGTTTTAAAACGTCCCGTTAATGTATCCTAGAGTTGTTTTCGAGAGATAGAGTTAATACGTTTTTAAACTGAAAATTCATCTTATCTTATTTTTATATAATGTTTCTCGTAAAGCGAAGTATTCAATGTATATTTCTGTGTTTGTGGATTGGAACAATAATATCGAACATCCTAATTATATTTGTGTATGTGGATGTGGATGGATAGAGCCAATATGAAATACAAGACCTGCCGAATGTAAGCACCGTGGGTAAACACCATTTGCACCAGCAAGAATTTTGTGGATGTGTACAAAATCACACCGGTATTTTTGAGAGCAATTCTTAATCTTAAACTTAGCAATATCAAAGGATTTTAATGCGCGCCTTACAAATGGACTTTCACAAAACTGGTGCTGCGACTTATAAAAACGGTGCTGGTAAACCAGCCATATGTAGGGCGGTAGTTTTCAATTAATTACGTTTATCAACAATGTCAACGTATGGACGAAGATCCTACAAGACTTTGCAACAGTGTAGTTGATAAAAAGAGCTATTTGAACACACATACAGAACACATAAAAGAAGTAATATGTTAACTAATTTTTTTATTGGGGAAATAATTGAATATTTTTTCAAAACATTGCAATACTTGGTACAATTATAACGAGTGTTTATATATTCATCGAGAATTATATTATGCTAAATATATTCTGGTATAACGAATCAATTATCGTTTCCTCGATTTAATCTCAACTTTCTAATTAATTACTTAATAATAACTTCCAAGAGATACGGAATCAACGACATTGAAGCATCTATACGTTGCCTGTTTCTACGCTATTAAGTATTAAATCGCGTTGACACCAGATTATGATGTGAAACTAAGACAATTGTAGGTCATTAGCGGACTAATGGTTTCGTTTATGATTTCAGGAAATTCCTAAACTGTTTCCAAGCGATCGAGTACTTTAATGTGCTGGAAATAGTAGTGAAGTTGATTCGGGCATAATGGAAACATTTTGTGCGCATAAACAGTACATTGAACGCGTAACTACTGAAATAAAAACGATAAAATCTTTACGGGTCGTATAATGTACTACGAGTATGTAGACATAAACGGGTTAAATATGTTCACGAAAATGGAGAAGATGCAGTAAGGTATAGAAGACTCAGAATCTTTTGGCAAGTATAAATCATATCAATAGTCCAATCAATCTGTCTGAGCCCCTATGTTAAATGGTCACTAATTGTAAACAGCAAAAAAAAATTTGAGCATATAGAAAATAAAATTTCAAGAAACTTTTTTGCTCTCAAAATGGCGGACACAACTAACAAAAAAACGGGTTTTCGCGAATAAAAAAGAAAGTTGTGCTCGGATTGGAAAAAGTTAAATGAGAAAGTTGTAGATAATGAAAAAATCTTTCGATTCAATTTTTGTGAGCTCGAATCGATTCATTACTTTTCGAGATATATCGAAAAAACCGTTGAAAATTGCGTTTTCTTCTTTTTGCTCTAAAAATAACAATATTTGATGAAAACATTTAACAATTTCAGAAAATGTAGTCCTAAGTGAGACGAAAACAATCATTTTTGTGCAATTCCAGTATATATATTTTTTTCAAAGTTATAGCTGTTTCCGTAAAAAAGGGTGTTTTCGTAAAACGGCTTTTCCATCGAAACGGATGGTCCTACAGACTTGTCCGATGGCTTATTTTCTTCGTTAGAAATTGTACTATAAACATATTTTCAGCAAAAATCGATTTTTTTAATTTTTTATATAAAAAATCGCGTTTGAAAATGACGTAATTTTCGTACATCGGTATTTTGGCAATAAATTCTTGTAATCAAACCGATGTACGAAAATTACGTAATTTTCAAACGCGATTTTCTATATAAAAAATTAAAAAAATCGATTGCTGCTGAAAATATGTTTGTAGTACAACTCCTAACGAAGATAATAAGCCCTCAAAGAAGTCTGTAGGACCATCCGTTTCGATGGAAAAGCCGTTTTACGAAAACACCCTTTTTTACGAAATTCGCAATAATTTTAAAAGATAAACATTTTGGAATTGTACAAAAATGATTATTTTCGTCTCACTTAGGACTACATTTTCTGAAATTATTAAATGTTTTCATCAAATATTGTTATTTTTAGAGCAAAAACAAAAAACCGCAATTTTCAACGGTTCTTTTGATATATCTCGAAAAGTAATGAATCGATTCGAGCTCACAAAAATTGAATCGAAAGATTTTTTCATTATCTACAACTTTCTCATTTAACTTAGCAAAAAACTGTAAGTTTCTTTAAATTTTATTTTCTATATGTCCAAATTTTTTTTTGCTGTTTACAATTAGTGACCGGGTCATTCCCTATTGATTGGACTACAGGCACATTCCTCTTGGTCCCATTATTTCTAGTTTTACAAGATTAAAGGCTGTCAAAGAGGACGTGTCGAACATAACAATGCAACAAACACATTCTGTAGGATTAGCGTCTAGTCAACCTAGTCAATCGATATTATTTCATTGTTTCTACTGCAAAACACTGTTTCGATTGTTTTTTCAAACCACATCTTCGTAAAGGGTTGCGAAACCTTTTGATCATTTTTAATGAAAACAGTTTAAGGTGTTCAATGAAAAAAAGACTTTACACACACAGAAATCAATGTCCTTGACTTTTATTAGCTTCGCTTCGATAACGGAACTGATTGCCCACTGTCTTCATTTATTACGTATCTTCTAAAGAAACAGATACTTAGATTTGCATAAATATTAGCTGCTAATTTATTAATAAGAAACGCCTTGTAAGAAAAATAAATCTAAGATGTAGAAAATTGAGTCTGGTAGTTTTGCTGACAATGGTTTGCTGGTAGTTCATCTGATAATGGCTTAATTGTGAAGCTAAGAAGAAGCTAGAGTGACTTGCCTTTGTAGAAAGTTTAAATAACTGATTCTTATTTTCAAAATATTGATCCAAATATGTATTCTCTGATTATTATTCTCTCTATATATTTAATTTCTGCAGAGCCTGGATATAGAATGGGTAAATAGTGAATTAAACTATATTTTCTCTTCAAGAGATTGGTGTCCGTTAATTCTCTGATATTTTGTGACGAGGATTATAATAAACCTTTTATATAACCTTTGAGGCAAAACGTTCATTTACTGGAAAATGTCGTTGGTGTTCATAAAATTAACAATGTCAGCGATAGTCAATATTTTCTAAAAATGGAGTGAAATGTATAGAAATTTTGGAGGATTTAAGAGACTTAAAAGGATGTGTTGATTTTAGGCAGGTCCACAGTAAAAATTGAATCTTATTAATAATCTTTTGCCAGCGGTTTCGTTGATATTCACCATTTCGTAAATAAAACTAGAATTATAAAAGAGAAATAGGAATGTTAGTGAATTTTCTTACAATTCAACTAGATTAATACTTAGAGGAACTTAATGGAGATACTTAATGAAGGTTTAAAAGGGCTCAGAAGATTTTTCAGAAATTTAGATTAGAAATTAAAAATTTTGATGAATACAAAGGAATTTGGATAAATTTAATTGAATCGAAAGAAATACAAAATTTGGCAGATTCAAAGCTCCTTGGTTGAGCTTTGATGAATTTATGAGGTATACCCAGGAAACGTAGGGATTTAAAGGAATTTAGTACAGCAATTTAGAGAAATACAGTATAATTTTGCGAAATGGGTTTGAATTGAAGGGAATATTGAAAAAATTGAGAGGTTTCAGGAATTAAATAAAATAACTTAGCTGATTCTAGGAAAATATTTAATTAAAACAAAAATGATTACCGTATCTTGGAAAAACTGTGGATTTAGAGAAAACTAAGAACAATATAAGAAAATTTCAAAGATAGACAGTCCTTTAAATTTGCAGTAATTAATTAACAAGGACATTAGTTCAATTTAGGGGAACATAGATATTCTTAGAGTTAGAACTTATACATTGAAAAAAATATTTGAATCGAAGGAAATGTAAAAGTAAATTCTTTTACATGACTCGAATGAAATTGAACAATGGAATGTTGGTATAAGATATTGTACCGCGGTTTCAGTGTTATTTCTCATTTAATGGAGAAAACTGAGAATTTAGAGGAATTTATGACTAGTCTAAAAGAAATGAATATTAACGAGATTTCTTGAAAATAAAAAATTGCAAGTTTAAGGCTCTTAGTTGAATTTTAAGGAACTCGGAAGTTTAAAATAACTTAGAAGATTTTAGAGAAATTTTAAGGGATACAAAGGAATTTAAAGAAGTTTAACTGAATTTTAGGAAACAGAGGAATTTATATGAATCGAAGGAAATATGGAGGAATATGGGGGAATTAAGAAATTTAAGAGAACGTAGTGAATTTTAGGAGAATCTGCAATAAATAGATTAACACTTTGTTGAAGAAACAGGGGACTACTGTCTTCTAATTGGAATTGTTCTTAATATAATTAAGAACAATTAAAAAAAGGAAATTTAGCAAGTTTTCTGAAATTCCAATAAATTAAAGGACTTTAATAAATTTACAGGAATTTAGATATATTTAGAAGAACGTAGATTATCCAACTTTTGGGAAAACTGAAAACTCTAATATCATAATTTTCGTAAAAATATTTTGCAATTCAACGAAATACATAGGAATTTAAAGAATTTTAACTGAATTTGGAGGAATTGCCATGTACTGGGAGGAATTTAAAGGTTTGGAGAAATATAAATAAATGTAGGAGATCTCTGAAAACTTTAAAATTAATAAATGGAAATGTAGAGGAACTTGGACGATTTAATGGAACGTAGCAGTATATAATTGTATGGTAATATTTCCACAAAAACGGCATATACATTCGTACATCATATCATAATCAATCACAAAAGAACTAGAACGTCGATTAATTTTTTTTAATGTTGGACATAAATTGACACTTGCATAAAGCATTGAATTAATATACACTCATAAATGTAACTTAAATACATATTCGCAATTCGTAAAATTAACGAGGAATTTCTGATTTGTATTTTTCTATTTCAACTAAGCCTTAGTTTTATATATGTTTGAAAATGTAACAAAAAACTATAGTGATAAGGCTAATTATCGAAACAATTATCTGTAGATGTTGTTACATGTTGCAGTCGATGTAGCTTTACATTTGTCACTTTAATTGCTTCTTATTCGCCAATTTATCCACGTGAAGAACAAAATAGTATTTACATTATTAAGCACTAGAACTTTCAGGCAAAATTCATACAATGAGATATAACTATCACCAGAATTATCTGTAAATATGCTTCGATGTTTTCAGTCGACATAGTGGTTCTTCAATTAGTGTTCAGTTACTTCTTACTTGTAATTTTTTGGACAAGAAAAATAAAATATTTGTATGAATAGCCTCTATCAGCCAGAGCTGCATTTGTTTGTAGATCCTTGGAGTTCACCATTTTTTAAATACTATTTAAAAAATTTGAAAAAAATATTTCCTACGTCTAATTAAAAAAAATATTATTTCATAATGATAAATGCTACTATAGTGAATGTGGGAGATGGTATATACCATATATAATATATTTAATAAACCTGTATACATATTTCTAATTCTAAAACAGTTATATGAGGTAGACACCGGTTTAATCAATCATCAATCGGCAAATCAAAAAAAGAAATACTTGAAAGGAATACATTATTGTGCCTACATTGTATACAAATCAATATGTACCTACTTATCCAGATCTTATCTCCACTTCAGTCAGGATAAGATCTATTTAGAATGACAATTTAACTACTGGTGTGGAATCAGGGAGAGATTATGAGCTTCAGGTTTATTCTTTGTTCATACCGACATAGATTTCAAACAGCTACGCATTGAAAAACATAAGAAAAAATAGTCCATATTCGTATGGTTAATTTTTCCCTGATATTTGATATACATCAATATACAGTGCGTTCCGGTTTCATGTGGAACATCCTTGGAGAAATATCTATTATTAATTTTATTAATCTTTTATTATAACTTTCTATAATATATAAGGTTCAATTCACAATTTAAAGAAAGCGTTGTGGATTAATACAACTGCAAAATATTCATATCAAATCAAATGATCTATTTATATAATATTTAATATGAAATAAGACGTTATTTAATATAAAATTATCATATCGAATAATTTATTTATATAATTTTTGCGTCCTACATAGATAGGGGAAGTTGCGAACATTTTAATTATATCCTGATTTATCTAATACACAAGTGTTTTTAAAATTCATATACAGTTCTGGCTTTTTTTTGGATTTGTTTTGTGTTTGGACATACATAAATTCAATTATATCCCCTAAATCCTCAAAGCTGAGAAATAAAAACGTTACACATAAAAGACGAGGACAAACACACTTATTGTTGGAAGAAGTACTCCCCCCTTTGGGTCCCAAACCAAATCATATAATGACAATCCTTTACCCAGTACACTCTTCCGACTACCACATCACAAGTAACATTGTCGCAGATCCCTCTATAATAGAACACGATAGGTCAACCACTCATGTTGTGGACGCAGAGTAAATTGCTGCACTTTTATTGGCTTCGCATCTTTTCGCGAATATATCAAGTATAGGCCAAATTGCCTTATAAAATAACGTAAGACATACAACTACACAAAGTAAAGCTTTTTTTCTGATAAAATCACATTTGCCCAGAAACGAACAGAAGACTACCCAGGTGGATGTGAACTATTGCGAAGAAATAACGAAAAACTGCTGAATACATTTTTTCAAACGAATTAACTTTCATGTAAAATAAGAGAATAACCCACTAAAAATGATTCTAGGTATTTTTTAACGGAAGATTTTCATCCCCCGCTATTCTATGGGATGAATGAGATACGCACGACATCTAGTGCGTGACAATGTTAACGTTTGTGCGTGTAGGTACCATCGGAAATCCGTACAATTAGTCCAATTTTTATCGAACATAACTGGATAACTGAAGAATATTTAAATGGATAATTGAAGAATATTTAAAGCTCTACTACTATACTACAATATATAACTGAACTATAATAGATAACTGAATATATGAACTATAAAGGATAATTGAAAAATATTTAAATCTCATCAGAGATGAAGTTGCTCCTTTGCTGACAAACCTACATCCAAATCTACTAGATCCGATCCCGCCGAGTGAAATTAGTTCGTACTGTAAGAGTAAGTATTCTCCTACAATACAAACCAGTTTATATATAATACAAATCAATTAAATTTCCTAATAAATGGATTGGACGAAGAGATGCCATTGATTGGCCATCTAGATCATCAAATCTTAAGCTGTATCTTTTCTATGGGGTTATGTATCTATTATTATCTACTGTTATCTATATAAGTGTTATAGGTCATTGAAGAAACAGTTCACCAAGGAGAATTCTATAATATAACAACATACATAATGTTCTATTAAAAAAGCGTCTCTTGCGTTGTTTTTACATAAATTATTCTGTTCATTTAAAAGTACGTTTAGAAGACGCATCTTTGGTAATTGTATACAAGAAGTGTTCCTGGGCAAATGCTTACGAAAATTTTCCTTCCCCCCTATTTTCGAGGGTGCTGGAGACGAATCTGGCTTCAGTTTCATCCGCTCGGACACGGTTTTCGAGAAAATGAATTTTCCACTTTTCGGCATGAGGCCATTTTTTCTATCAAATAACTTTCACTTCACACTACATACATAGCTAATATTAATACCAATAGATGCTACAACACTTCCTTTACACATATCATATATTAAACCGTCATAAAACCTATTAGAAACTTTCGATGTTTAGTTACTTCAAATGTATAGAATGACTTGCAGTTGGCGTCGTTCATTGTCATCGTACGTCCTCCGTGTCGTTCGATGAAACTACATACATACAGAGAGGATCCAAAAGCTAACTTTAAATATTAACAATTAAATACGCTGTTATTTTGAAGGATACTAACCTAACCTAATCTAACCTGACTGTCTACTTATTATGGTTAGGTAAGAGGTATTTTCTTGGGCAATGCAGAGAGAGCAGCAAACCTAAGAGACTGCAGATTTACCTTTTTCTTAGTACTCGACGCATCTCAAAATGTACTAAATCACTGAACTCTTTCTTGCAGTAAACTACGGCAGGATTTTTTTGTTATTCATAGCCAAGGAGCTAAGGTTATAGCTAACTTGGATGTATCGATGTATTGGATTGAAACTTTGTCGAAATCAAATAATGGTTTTTGATTCATGTCTAGTACTTTAAAGGGCATTGAGGGATGAGCTTCCTTGATTATTTTCTTCACATCAGCCACTACCTGAAGTTTTGAGCATTTAGTCCGTTTCTCAATTAATGCGAAGTCTCTATCTGATGCGTGGCACTTAGATCAACTAGCTCGGAATAAACTAATGGAGTTACACAAACGAAATATGTCAGCCTCTGTGGGAACTACTTCCACGACGAATCAGATTTAGCACTGCATTGGCCTTGGTTTATAGAACATTTTGGTATAAAAAACGGGAAAAAATGTTTTTAGCACTTAGATCACTTAGCTCTGCCACTCTACAAATATTCGGGGATTAGTAATAACAGTACTGAATATCAAGAGACAATTACAATATATGAATGGTTATTATTATTGAAAACGATTACAGTACCTACATATGTAATATATTAATTTAATAAATTGTGCAAAATTTTACTTTTGTTACCCTTTTAATTATTAACAGATATTCAGGATAATTCTATGAAGAATTGTACTGGATTTAAGAAAAGAAAAATGTAATATGAACAATTTATACCAACGACTATAAAAAATAAACAGAAATCTGATGGCTAATTATTACATGAATTTAAAATAAAATAAAAAGGAATAAATGCAAAAATATAAAGATATGAAAAATAATATTGTATTTTTCTACTAGATGAATATAGTGACAAAGTACTGGAGTGGGTTGGAACCTTTGGTGTGAAGGTAACACTGATGTAGTTTCCCACAAAATACCAAAACACTATACACTCCACTCGATACGCGTTTCATCAACAAAGTTGGAATCATCTGGAGATGATTAAAACTCAAAGAGTTTTAATCATCTCCATCTGAAGATGATTAAAACGATGCAAAGTTGGCATCATAATCATCTTCAGATGATGCCAACTTTCTTGACCAAACAAGTTGGCGCGCCGAGTGTAGTGTATGTTTTGTGGAAAACTACGTGTGTTAATAAAAAAAAAACCGATTTGAGTGGTCGCGTTTAGTGCTAAATAAAACGTTCAGTGTTTAAATTTCAGATATGAACAAATTGACTACAACAAGAATTTTTGGTCATTGTATAGAACACCCCCTTCTGCCCTATCGAAAAACTAAACTTACTCACACATTCTACATTCCATCACGAGTACAACGCACCTTATCATATCTTGCGCAAATGGTGTTAAGTATTTTTTATAACTAAATTAAAATTGGAACATTTCTCCATGCGCACAGCTGATTTACTGTTTACTTAATCGTTTCTGTAGTTCACCAAAGTTCCCATGTTGCCACATCAACTTTTGTACAACTATCATAATATACAATATAGGCTACAAATCACTTGCTTACCTAAAGCGCAGACATCACTGTCTATTGAATTTACAAATATGTAAACAAAATCAGACGTCTGATTGGTTGGAAACGTCTTCACGCGCCAAGGGATGCTGAAAAGACACTTTTCATACCACAGCTATTCAGTATTCAGTTCTTTGTTCACAGCTAGAATTTAAACTTAAAATATTCTTGCGCGTCGAATGCGACAAAAATATGAGTGAAAATAGAGTATTGACTGTGAATCTTACACCTGTGCTTGTACGGTTTTGTGATTTCAACACCTGTGACTCTTGCGATGTCACTTACGCGAAATTTTATGCTATTACAGCAGCAAATGAAGGACTTACATCGTTCTTAAATAGACATGGCGTTTTAATAATTGGAATACAACATGTGAGTAAATTAATTAAATATACATCAATTTAAATAATGACCGTATCACGTGCATAAAAAAGGGTCAGGCAGATTATGACAAATAGAAACAATTAGGATTCACGATTATTTCAATCCTTACAAACTATCCCTCTATCTTGTAAATTATTTTTAGACATTGATCATTTATATACCAAATATATCTTTTGCCCTTCAACAACAGACGCCAAAATTTAACAAAAAAAAGCAAGATATTTAATTTTACGGTCTCTATGTGCACACAATGCCACATCCTTTCACCACACAAATATTGCTTCAACCCTTAAAAACTACCCCTATATGTTGAATATTTTCAAAAATTTACATTTTTTTAATGTTCCCTTGCTAAATTAACATTCCTCAATACACCTGTTTACCCCACCCAGCACACCTATTCGCTCCCACCTCCCGTTAGCTAGATGGGTTATTATTAATTTACGCAAAGTTTCGTTTGTGAAAAACTGTTCCTATAGCAACCTACAACACGTCCATAAAAAAAACCGCGAAAATCCAGAAGGGGGTGTTCTATACAATTACCTAATTTTGTATTTTTCTACTAGATGAATATAGTGACAAAGTACTGGAGTGGGTTGGAACCTTTGGTGTGAAGGTAACACTGATGTAGTTTCCCACAAAACATCAAAACACTACACTCGATACGCGTTTCATCAACAAAGTTGGATCTGGAGATGCTTAAAACTCCTTGAGTTTTAATCATCTTCAGATGATGCCAATTTTCTTGACCAAACAAGTTGGCGCATCGAATGTAGTGCATGTTTTGTGGAAAACTACGTCAGCGTTAATAAAAAAAAAATGTCGCCTAAAAGTTTTTATAAATTTTGAAAAATTACATTTATTTACGATGATTTTAAATTCAACGATTTGAGTCGTCCCGCTTTAGCCCTAAATAAAACGTTCAGTGTTTAAATTTCATATATAAACAAATTGACCACAACAAGATTTTTTTTTCTCATTTAGTGTGAACTTTTCGGCGGTCCCTGTAAAAATTCTCGTTTATTTTAGGGGACAGGGGACAGACTTACAGGGTAAGCGTCGGCAGGGGCGTCTTGGGCACCTCAGTCAGGTCCAGTTTCATGCATCGCACGGTCTTCCTGAAGCAGTAGCACTTGGGGGGACACGGGAACGCCGAGAAGTTCCTCCTCTGCGCCTCGGCGAAGACCACCAGGGCCACGACCACGACCACCGAGCACAGTCTCATTGTATCCGGCGTGCAAACAACGGCACTCTAAAACATCTTGCGAATATCCACGGCGAGAGAAGCGTCGATCTCTGGGACAGCGCACGGATATCGTAACGTCGACGCGTCTCTAAGAGCCCAGAGAGACTGAAACCTCGATCTTCACTCTCGCTAGTTTGACTGGCGGACCGAGCTGGGATTCGCTGCGGATTGCTACTTTCAGTCAGGCTGAATGCAGGTTCGGTTTAAATGGCAGAATATTAAATGCGGACCGGTTGCAGAGGTCTAATTTTTATCGGAGTCGCTCGGATTAATAATGCGTGTCGTGCGCGAAGATCTTGGGAATCGCCTCGCCCAGTTGCAGCCTTTGTCGGGCAAATCGTACTGGGACGGAATGATTTTGAGGAATTGCTGTTGCTGTTGCTGCCTCTTATTGAACTTGCAATTAACACTGGGGAACAGTCAATTTGTTGCCAGAAATTGAAGGTTCGATTTTAAGTACATTACTGCCTCTGATGCTGAAAATGGCATTACTTTCTCTTGATTAGCTCCAGTCTCTGAAATAAACATATGTACGAGCCCAGTCCCATAATAGTTCGGCCGAGCATAGTTTTACAACTAATATATTTAAATAAGAGTAGTAAAAATAAAAAATATGAGTGGTATCTCAAAACTATTTTATTAAAGAAAAATGTTGGTAACAGAAATTTTAAATACGATGAAATATTACTTCATTATAATGTGCCAATGAAAAGTTTGTTAATAGAAACATTAAGGTTCGCGATTCAGAATAGTTCGGCCAAATGCTGAAACGCATAGTAAGCTAAACATTTGCTAGATTTTAAAACAAAATAGAATCTCAAATTCCAAACTGTTGTCAAAGTGTATATAAGTGTATAGCACATATATAGGACAAATAGGACGGAAATTTAGAACTAGATACCTTGATCATAATAGATCCTTCAGATTACAGAAAACAGATTCTACTTTTGCTAATCATATCTTGGAAAGTGGACATAATTTCCCAGATATTAATAATATGAAAATCCTACACTATGCCAGCAAAGGTTTAAAACTTCATTGGTTAGAAGCAATAGAAATATATAAATACAATAAATACAACCACAGTGATAATTTTAGCTTGTTAAACGATCAAGTAGATATACTATATTCTCCTCTTTTTACTGTTACCCAAATTAATTAACCCCCTGTGTTCTTAATAATATTCATGGAAATTCCCACAATTTGATGGTCGGGATTGCACCATTTGGAAAACAAGTTTCTTATAAGCCTTAACTACCTGTTTATTGTCATAACACTTAGTCTCGGTATTTGGATAGTATATATTATAGGATCAGAATGTTTGTATTTTATTCTTAGTTGAATAATCGTTTGGAAATGACATAATTGTCGAAACTGCAGTTACGTTTCTGTGAAAATATAGCGGTATAAAAACGTAGTAGTTGTTTTACTCATTTCCGTTGTGAATGAAATAAAGAATAATTGAAGGCAGAAGGAAATTTGTCTAAGTGGCTATGCAAAAAATGTAATTTAATGCTCATATTGGCTCCCAATTTTTCAAAATATTTCAACATCTTATGTATTAGGTCCTGGTAGTTATTTGCTTTGTGATTTACCAAAAAATTTTGAATTACAGATGCATAACTAAACCATGCATCAGACGGTCATATATGTTGAATAACCTGTATATTGATGTTACAAAAATAAGTGAATTTAGAAAATTAAATATTCTGTTTTGTTAAGTATAGAATTAAGGACGACTTGTATTTCATCTAAGCACCCGAACTATGAATGTTCCAATTACTAAAATGCTGACATATGAAGTTTCTTCAGTGATTATACACATACATATATACAAAGATTAATCTAATATAGTATCGCACGCCTTTTTAAACTATATAGACAGAACCACTTCGAATAATGTAAAAATAATAATAAAGAAGAAATTAATAAGCAGTGCATCAAGACTTTTATTTATCCATGGCCTCCTATATTTCGAATAATATATCTGTTAAAATTTGGATCCTTTGCCAATTTTCAAATTTGTGGACCGTCAAAGATTCCTTTTTACTTTTTCCATACTCTGTGCTGGAAATGCTCGACAAATGTATTTAAAACAATCACCTGACTTGACCAGTACTTTTACAAACTCATTTCATTAAACCCAGCAATTAATTACCAATTTTTGAAGAAATAGCGAAAATATGACAATTATTTTAATATGTGTGAATAATATTTCGTTCTAATGCAGCTTATTTCGACATGTCTTTGTTATTCTCTTTCTCTAAAGAACAGCAATACAGTAGCGATAAAAGATACTGGCGCCTTCGCCATTATTTTAAAAATGTTAACTGGGTTGTATAACGTCTGTATTTTTCTCGTAATTAAATTTCCGTACAATTCACAATATTCGCAAATCGCCATATAAAAAACAAAATATTACAAAAACCAAACGCCAAGCTAACTATATTGAAAAAATTGTGAGAACATTTGTTTATTAGCTTGTCAGTCTAGTTGGTAAATAATGCGATATTGTTGTTAATATATTCGCAATATTAATATTTCTTCTTTTGAATAATATTCTTTGTTGTTTATGTACTGTTTTACCTCTATTAAATGTCAAGAATTTAAGTAATAAAAGTTAGTAAGTCATAGCTACTATTTTACTTCAACGAAATATTCTCGTTAAGAAACGGCTGTACAGGGTGTCCCAAATTTACACGGACATACTATAGTAAAAGGTAGAGCACACTCAGCTGAGTTCAAAATGCCTCTATACTTACCGTTGAATGTGAATCGTTTGTGAGATACGAGGTGTTTTATGGTTTTTGACCAGAACTTTAGTCCGCCATATTTTTGAAATGACTGCATATATCTAGATAAAATTTGGTATATATATATATATATATATATATATATATATATATATATATATATATATATATATATATGTATATATATATATATATATATATATATATATATATATATATATATATATATATATATGTATATATATATATATATATATATATATATATATATATATATATATATATATATTATATTCTTTTAGATTAATAAATAGCTTAAGTGATTTTGGAAAAATTCAAAGACCGACCTCTATTTTTTTAATATGGCTCTTTGGGTCGTTAACATCACACTGTATATTTTTTGTAGTAAATGTTAGCAAACTTTTAAAAAGCCTGTGGACCAGTTTATGAAATAATGTCATAATATTTGATGGCAAAGGCCAAATTTGACATTCTACAAATAACACAATCCAGTTGCTAACATCATTATTTTATTAATTTTAGCTAAATACCACGCAGAAGAGGTTGTTATTTGTTTTTGTTTTGATATTCAGTGTTTTTTCCGTCCAAAATAAAGCACATTCCATTTATTTCACGAATACAAAATAAGTAATAAAACGATGCGATTAATACATGACATTGTTGCATTAAAACTCCCAAGTAGGCACATGTCAAATGTGTAATTTTACAAATAAAAATTGCTGTTCGCTCTTAGTAATTGTTAGAATAATAAACGTTTTCAAAGGTATACCAATTTAGTAGGGAACATGGAGAATTTCCGTTAATGACAAAGCATGAACATGTTCCCAGAGCTTTTCTACAAGAAGAGCAAATATTACGGAAATAATCCATCCATAAGTGTTAGAAAAATAAGTAATGAGTTAGCAGTACCTAAGACAAGAATATGGCGAACATTAAAGAAGGAAAATTTGTATCCATTTCATGTTCAAACAGTTCAACGTCTAGAAGATGGCGACGACGTTCCCCGCTTGACGTTTTGTAGGTGGATTTTGGCTCACAGAAGAACAATATCGAGAGTTCTATTCAAGGATGAAGCCCAATTCACACGTGACGGAATTAATAACTGTAGAAATCAGCATGTTTGGGCAACCCAAAATCCACATGCAGTGATTCAGAAACATTCCCAATATAAATTTAACATTAATGTGTGGTGTGGTATTTACAATAATAATCTAATAGGACCCCACATTTTTGAAGGAAGGCAAACTGGTGAGGTTTATTTAAACTTCCTTAGAGATATCTTGCCAGATTTATTAGAAGGCATCAATACTAGGGGTTTAGTAATACGATGGTGCTGAACCCCATTATTCTGCACCGGTCCGGGATCATCTGAACCAGCATTACACCAACAGATGGATTGGTCGCGGAGGTCCGGTAAACTGGCCACCTAGGTCTCCTGATCTTACACCTCTAGATTACATTTTATGGGGTCATCTCAAGTATACGATGAAGAATTCAATACACGAGAGCAGCTTCTAGAAAAAATGATTACTGTATGTGATAACATTAGAAATAACCTGAAAGTGATTGATAGGTCAGTGAAAAATATATTAAAACGTTCTCGAAAATGTCCATAGAAGTTTACTAACATTTACGACAAAATACAGTGTGGTGTTAACGACCCAAAGAGCCATATTAAAAAAATGGAGGTCAATCCTTGAATTTTTCTGAAATCACTTAAGCTATTCATTAATCTAAAAGAGTATAATATGTGTACCAAATTTTATCTAAATATGTGCAGTCATTTCAAAAATATGGCGGACTGAAGTTCTGGTCAAAAACCATAAAACACCCCGTATCTCAAAAACGGTTCACATTCAACGGTAAGTATACGGGTGTTTTGAACTCAGCTGAGTGTGCTCTACCTTCCACTAGAGTATGTCCGTTTAAATCTGGGAAACCCTGTATATCTAATTTACCAAGTATATTCCATTAGCCCTCGTAACAACAAACGCCCACAACAAAATACGTAATCGTAACACGAAGTATTCCCCGTATACCCGTATACTTGAGAAGGCCGCCGCCGTTCAACAGTTGCGTGGCGGTATGCCTTTGTAAGCAAACGATCAAAGTTCCGCCGAAGAGTGAACCTTCTCGTCTTAGTTTCTGTTCGGTGGTACTATGTAGGACACACTAGGGCGTACACAGCATCCAATGACAGGACTTCTGAGAGATGCCAAATTGTATTAAAATAACTCAGGTAATTATACAAACGAGAAATATTATGCAAAGGATATCAGGAAACCTATCGAAATAATGTAAACTAAAGGTAAACCAATAATTGTAAAGAGTGCAATGACCGAGAGGTGGGTATTCTGTCTGATACAGAGGCGTAGATGTTTTTATTTTTTGGCGGGGTCAGTGACAAGTACTGCTACGATTATTGATATGACAGAAATTTAAAAAAAAATTGCTAAATCACATAAGGGAGAATATTGTGAGTAAAAGCAAGTTTCCACACTACTTATGAAGTATTGCTAGTGGCATGTTATCGTTTTTTTAGTGGGTGGTTCGCCAGGAGCCTTATTCCCACATTAATAACAATTCTATATAAAATAAACAAAATTCTACAACAAAAACAAAATAAAATATTCTCTTCAAAAATTTAACAAAACCCCATAATATAAACAAAGTTCTGTAACAAAAACAAAAGAAAATTTTCTTCTACAGAAAATAAACGAAATTCTACTACAGAAATAAAAAGAAAATGTCCGAAAAATAATCTTAACCTTTCCAATTTTCGAGTCATCACTCATTATCACTTTCACTATCACTTTTACCGACACTAATAATAATGGGATCGAGGGTTTTATCAGTCATATTATCTACATCCCATATTTTCTGTTCTTCTCTTTGAACATGACCAATACACTGTCTCCAGTCTTCTGCTGTAACATTTTCTAATGCTTTCTGAAGATGATATTGGACATCAGCCAATTTAAATGTTTAATTTGTGCCCAAATTAACTCAATTGGGTTTAACTCACAATGATATGGGGGTAATCGTAGAACAATAGTTTCATGGTTCAATGCTAATTCTTCTACAGCAAGTTTCTTATATTTATTTGCATGTATCTTCACAATTCGAAGCAATTCTGGCTTTAAGCTATTTTCAGCATGAGGGATACCTTTGTCCTGTAACCATTTTGAATCTGTGCTTTCCTCCATAACTGTTGTGGCGTTTTTTTTTTCGCATTTTGGACTATGATAGGGGGCATTATCCATAACGACGACAGATTCTGGTTCCAAATGTTGAAGAATGACCAATTTTCGTATACCTCTGCATTCATCTCTTTGTGGTAGCAAAATCACATATCGTTAAATAGCCTAAAAAAACTAAATAGTCCTATGTTGTATTATGAATATATATTGAATTAATATAACCTTAATAAATTTTGCCCTTGTGTGTCGCCAATGGTTATCAGCTATTGTATAGAATTAGAGCTTGATAGGTTAATTGAGTGAAATAAATAATATTCTTCAAATGAGAGAAACAAAGAAGGCGACAATACCTGCAAATATTGGAGTACGATGTTGCTATTTTTTGCAGAATATCTTCGTAATGCGGACTTAATACAACGAAATTTATTCATCTTTTTTTTGATTTGACAAACATTACATAAATTTACATGCACTATGTCGCAGATAGGCATTATACAATTGAATTCTAACATTTCTTGTTTAATTTTGATTATAAATTGCAATTAAATTTAATATTACCGAATTAATGTAGAACATAAAAAATTTAGGAATCAAATATGACAATAGCGCCTATCAGCTTCTTAGGTCATTGCACTCTTTACAATTCTTGATTTCAGTTTACAATCAATTTTAACAAAGATGATGAATATAAATTACATTACAACTTGTAATGTAATGCATGTAATTTACAAGCATTACTTGGAGACTGATACTGAATGGCACAGTACTGCCCTAGGGTAGAAATTAAGAAATTCTTAAAATACTACCTAATTTCTAACCTAATTCACTCCCACAAGGAACACTGGGAATAAGAACTATCTTTGCGGTTTAAGAAAAAGTGTGTGAGCAAAATTATTTCTCTTGTACTAAATCACATATTTTTAACATCATTTCTAAGCAACTTTCGTAAAGGTGTCTTTACGATTTTATTTCCTTCAAAAAGGTTCGTTATTTATGAAGGTAGTGCAGTACGTTTAGCTATTTAGATAAAGAAATGTATTTAAATATTTATATGTTTTATAAACGTATTGTTTTATGTGTAAATATTACAATTTGTTCAGGACGTATTTCAATATTTAGTACTGATTAGTACTGGTAGTTCTGATATCTCTTATTTACATTGTAAATAAGAGATATCAAAAACCTGAAACTCATAAAACAGTCTCAAACCCTAATGTTTAAGTTTATAATAAAAGGGGTTATCAAATTACACAGGTAAATCATTAAGTAGAAACAAACGATGCTCTTACCTATTTGAGATGTTAAAACTTTATTGTTGTCGTTGATTTTAACCCTTTATTTAACCTACGAAAAACATTTCCAATTTTTACAGTATTTAGGTACATACGTATGTTTACACAATTCAAAAATTATATTGAATAAATTTGTTGTAGGACGCACATCCTTAAACAAAAATACAAGTTCATATTTGCAACATTTCCTCAATAATAATTTGACACCTTGGTCCATGGTAAAAAGTAAAAATTACCTTTCACAATAGCGTTCTAGTGGTTTTTGCGTTTATTATTATATTTCCCTTAACTACAAATAATATTTTAATGCGCTTGTATATTTCAATAGCAATGTTTGATCTAATCCGGCTGATAAAACTTTCCTTTTCACTTTTCCAATACGTTTTCTTCTCACTTTCGCACAACTTAATCATCGTAGCCCGCGCTGATCATTTTCAAGTTATTATTCACACTAGAATAAGAAACACTATTTTCTACTAACAATGACAGTATTGTTATCGAAATATGCATTAAGTATTGTTTATCATTAAGGGTGACATAATAAATTTGGTGTAACTGGTCTACGTTACCTAACATATTCTGGCTGATAGTTTGGTGAATATACAGTGAACATTACAGCAATGTAGGATCGTCGAAAGTTAGTTGGACTAATATTGAGACATTTTCGATAGTTTTGTCTAGGTTAGAATATCAATTATGTTAGCACTGTTCACGAAAACGCAGATTAATTGTGACTAACTTTTATTTTCCTTTCCGCAAGTAATAACGGGTGGTCCAACCATAATGCACGATGTTAATTGTGAGTCACACCTTAACGTCAAGTTTTTTGCCCAACTTAATTTGACATTTCTTTGTTTCAGTGTTTGACAAATTCAACCGTGGAGAGGTACACAACTGAGCAGCGCGTTAAGATTGTTGAAGCCTTTTACGAAAATGGGCGTTCAAATCAAAATGCATTTCGTGCACTTCGTGACTTTTTTAGTCAGCATAATCGACCAAATGTGTCCACAATCGGGAGAATTGTGCGCAAATTTCAGCAAACCGGGTCTGTAGGAAATGTGAAAATACCTGTGCATGCTCGCCCAGTTCGTTCTGCGCAAAACATTGCTGTTGTTCGCGATAGTGTAGCAGAAGAGCCGTCAACCTCGACTCGTGGTCGTGCCCAACAATTGAACATCTCACGAACATCACTGATGCGAATTTTGAATAAGGATTTGAATTTACACGCTTACAGGGTTCAATTGACTCAAGAGCTGAAGCCTACTGACCATTTCAAGCATCGTCAATACGCCGAATGGTTGGTTGAACAGACAGAAGTGAATGGTGACTTTACAAAGAAAATCATCTTCAGCGACGAGGCACACTTTCACCTCAGTGGATTCGTTAACAAGCAGAATTGCCGCATTTGGGCAAATGAGAATCCACGAGTGATTGTTGAAAAGCCGATGCATCCACAAAGAGTGACTGTTTGGTTCGGTTTACGGGCTGGCAGCGTCATCGAGCCGTACTTCTTCGAAAATGAGGTCGGCCAAGCAGTTACCGTGAATGGTGTTCGCTATCGCGAGATGATAACGGACTTCTTGTGGCCAGAAATTGAGGCTATGGACCTGGACGATATGTGGTTCCAACAGGATGGTGCCATTTGCCACACAGCCAACGAAACAATGGCACTTTTGCGCGAGAAATTTAATGGCCGTGTTATCTCACGTCGCGTTGTGGCGATGTTAATTGGCCGCCACGATCATGTGATTTGACACCGTTGGACTTCTTTCTTTGGGGATATTTAAAAAAAAAGTGTACGTCAATAAGCCAAGAACAATTCAAGAGCTAAAGGATGAGATAATTCGGCACATTAACGACATTGAACCTCAATTATGTCTCAGAGTCATTGAAAATATGGACCATCGGATAGAGGTATGCCACCGAAGCCGTGGCGAGCATTTGGCCGATATTTTGTTTCACACATAATTGTCATAGATCCTTCTATCATAATAAAAAATATTAAGATAATTCTCTGAAAACTTTTTGTTTTATTTACAATTAACATCGTGCGTTTTGGTTGGACCACCTTTTACAAGACCAGTTCTATTTTTAGACTGTTTGTTGTACAATGACTTAAGATGACCGGTGAATTTTGCTGGGATAGTTTTTAAGAGATAACAATTACTTGTAGCAGGCCTGGTCCTTCGGATTGAAGAAACTCGAACGTGGATTCGATTTGCAGATCAATCGCCTGGGCGTAACTTTCTACTTGTATCGATTTAGTTTCTTTGGAGAAATTTCATAATTTTATGTGCTCTATTTGGGCCCAAATTACGGTCTGAGTGGTTGATAAGCGCATTACCATATGCTCGGACAGTAGGGCGGCCCTGGATGCTTTAGAGGCTCCAGGAGTAAAATCCTGTCTGGCAAAGCAGAAATGGAATGCAGTAACAAACTGACATTGGTTTGGGTGTAGATTCAAACTTGTATCCGAGGCAATGAAGATGTAAATAGTCCTCCCCCTTCCTTATGGTTTTCGAGCAATCTGAATCACTGTATTTTAGTGCCAACTCTGTTAACAAATATGACAAATTTCGCCATATAATTCAGCGCTCGTCGTCGGTATACAGCCAGGAGAATAGCTGTTTTGGACTAATTTGTTTAGTCCTTATTGTATAGGGCATTTGCAGATGGTGTGGAGTAAAATAATCTCCCCACTTCAGTAGTTTGTAAATATTACCATCTTCCAAGTAAAAACTTTACATTGTATTAATAGTTTTTTTAATTATGCTGGTTACTTCTCTGACAAATTGTATTTTCCCTAACCTACCTGATACCCAAGTCACTGACACCCGGGGAAATCCAGAGAACTCGCCAGCTCGCAGTGTTATGTGATCACCTGGATTCCTTAGTTTCGTGAGAAACTAAGGAATCCAAAATTTCGTGTGAATACCAGAGAGAGGAAGAGGACAAAATAAAACCACCCTTGTTACGCTCTGCAGATCCGTGTATATATTTCACAAAAATCCACAGTTGTAAATTGCGCATTCATTTATTTATGCTACTAATGTAGTAGAATAGGTCCTTCACTATGTACAAGTACGTAAAATATAAAAATTCCTATCAATTAGAAAAATCAATTTATATAAACATTATATTGCGTAAAATAGGTTTCCAACTAAAATAAATAACAAAGTCTCTTCGTGAAAATTAAAAAAAAAAAAAATCGCCGCTC
This sequence comes from Rosalia funebris, assembly GCA_037954035.1. Taxonomy (NCBI): domain Eukaryota; kingdom Metazoa; phylum Arthropoda; class Insecta; order Coleoptera; family Cerambycidae; genus Rosalia; species Rosalia funebris. Next base: position 44,520,222 of record JAZFAV010000015.1, read on the forward strand.
ACTCCTGCCGCAAAAAGATCTGGCGGTCCCAGATCTTCTGGTGGTGCAACTCCTGCACCGCCCTGAAAGCCTCATCGGGATCGAAGAACACAACCTTCGCCTCGTCGCTCGGCGTGTTGTTCGGATTATATCTCCTGCTCACGTTGTTCGTGACATTGTAACCGTCGAAGAAGTCCAGTATCTCGTTCGTGCCCGCTTTGTAGGGCACGTTCTTCATGTACACCGTGCACCCCGGCGGCGGCGTCTCCTCGAAATGTTCCTGCTGCATGGGTGCGAACCTCGGCCCTCTGGGCCCCATCCCGCGTGGCCCGAACCGCGGTCCTCCCCTCGGCGGGCCGTTCTCGAAGTTCCGGTAGAACGGCCTATTCATCAGGTGGTTCCCCAGCGGCCTGAACTCTGGATTGGGACTCATCGAGGCGACGTTGCCCATGGAATTCGGACTATTGATGGGTTGCCCGAGAATCTGCTTGCTCTGGACGGGATTCAGTTTCTTCTGCGTGAGGTCCGTCGACGCAGTGGGCGCCGGCATCGTGTGCCCCAGGACGCTCATCATCTCCTCCCTGACGATGGGCTTCACGGAGATGTGGATGTTGCCGAGCATGGTGTCGTCTTTCTTGACGGCGCGCGACGCCTCTTCCGTGCTCATAAATTCGCAGTAAGCCTGCCCGGTGAAGCCCAGGCTGTTACTCATCAGGTGGATCTTCGTGGGAATGACGCCGATGTCCGAGAAGAAGTCCGCTATGTCCTTATCGTTAGTCTTGGGCGGTAATCGCGACACACTCAGGCAATCGGTGCCGACGTCCTCGTCTTTCGTACCAGTCAGATCAACCTCGTGCTGCTTGTTGATCTCCTCGAATTCGTCGTCTTTGCACGGTCTAACCGTCACCTGTTTACCGCCGATAATGTGGTGGCCCTTCTCCTCGAACGCCTTCTTTGCCACCTCTTTACTGCTAAACTTGACGTAGGCTATGTTTCCTCCTCGCGGTTTCGTGGTTAAGATCAGGGCCACGAGGGGGTGTTGCGAAAAGATGTGCAGTATATCTTGTTCTTTGCAGTATGTCGGCAGATCTTCTACTATCAGCGAAGTAAAATCCTTAGCCTCCGGTTCTTGCAAGGTGTTATTAAAATACTTGGACGAATTTTTCGTTCTGGGTTTAAACGGAGGGTTTCCGCTTTCAGGGCTATCATCTATGTGAATGACCGGCATGTATCTATCGACGGCTTCCTGGAAATCGTTGTCGTCCACGTGCGAGACAGACACCACGTTACTGTTCAACATTTTCCCATTCAAAGTGAGCGCGTCCTCTTTAGTTTTCTTATTCCCGAATTGTATGTAAACGATGCCCGTCCGACGGCCATTCGAGTCATTGATGAACTTAATGCCCTTGTTGCTGATGAACAGTCCTTGGAAGAACCTTCTGACCTCGCCGTATCCGCCATAGAAGGGTTCCAAGGCGATGCAACAATCTGAGAAATCGTCTTCGGCGACGCCTCCTCTGTTGCGAGGTCCGTCGTTGCCTCTCTGGAAGTTGCGTTGGAAACGGTTCTGGAAGCCTTGGTCTTGATTTCCGCCTCCAAGGACGTTTCCACGCTTAACGGCAAAGTTATCCGCCCCTCTGCCGCTCTGGAAGGTCTGACCCGTCGCCGGTGACCAGCTCTCTCTGGCCCTAATGCCGGGGTTGTTAAAACTGTTCCCGTTGTTGGACGGAAAACCGTTGGGTTGTAAACCCGTGGTGAGCGTATTCAAGGTGAGCTTGGTTTGGTCCATGTTAATGGGGAAAGAGCCTAGGATGCTGGGGGCCTGCGGAGGCGTAGGCATGATGTCTATTGGATTCTTCTGCTGATTCGGACTCACCCAGATTTCCGGGATTGGTTTCCTGGGATCTCTCTGGAACACGGGACCGGTTCTCTCCTCGGAGCGTTTGCGGTGGTCTCTACTTCTACGATCGCGATCTCTAGAGCGGGAACGTCCGCGGCTGCGGCTTCTATCGCGACGACGACGATCCTTCCTGTCTCTTGAGCGCGAGCGACTCCTGTCTCTATGCCTCTTGTCTTTCCTGTCCCGTTCTCTGGAACGATCTTTCCTCTCTCTGGATTTGGAACGGGAACGCCTTCTACTGTCTTTCTTGTCGTTGTTTTTCGCGTCTTTGGTTTCTTTCTTAATTTCGGGGACGGCGCTAGGTACTACGGCAGGCACGACTGCAGGTAGAGGCACCGGCGTCGGCGTGGTTTGCATGAATGCGGCGTACGATTGGGCTCTGGCCGCCTCGATAACGCGCTGCATCTCAGTCCGTGAGCTGAGCATGAGCGATATTTGAACCTCCTTGATCTTGCCATTGTTTCTGTTGAATGCTTGGCGGGCATCCTCGTCGGTACTGAAAATAAAAAGAAAAACCATAAGATCATGGAAAATTAGATTTGGGTGAAAGAGGGTTTTCAAAAAGTTCCGGGTATGTTTTTTATGATGTAATTGTGGAAAAGTAATTATATGCCCATGGAAATTAGAGCATTTAAATAGAGACTAATTGCAAGACCTACTCATATTTATGATTACACAGTGGGCTGTCACAAAACACAGATGTGGCCTTCAAAATAAAAATGACAATAAAATAGGTACTATATACGAGTACATACAATATCTTCAGAGTGATTTAGATTAATATTATTAAATTGTAATTTCTCCGAGACCTTCTCCAAGTACATCTGCACATATTTAACCTATAAAACTACTGTTTAATCCAACTTAGAGAAATATTTATAGTTGTGTAGATGAAATAACGACTGCTGGTGAATAAAAATCCTATTCGATAGTGTCAAACATACTGGAAAACACAAATGCAGAAGTTATAACAAAGTAGTGACAGATGGACTGAGAGGATTGTGAGGCAATGATTACGAAATAAAAAAATGAACATTTTTAATCATGTTCTTCAAAGATGAACAGTATCACAAAAAAAAAAGTAAAATCATATTTATTATGCGATTTATTTGTAAATTTGTCAGTGTATCCACGTCTACATATATCTGCCTTTTTTCAGTTTTTTATCATTTTTTCTGGCATATGGTCTTCTTACTATCAATCGTTGTGGACGTTAAATTAGTTCAATGAAACAAATCTTCATTGAAGGTTCGAATCAATGTAAAAGTTACGTCACATTTTATAACGTAATAGTAACATTCTTTAAATAAATTAAAAACAAATTTCTTAATCGAGGACACTTCATTAGATTTAATACTGTAACGAATTTACTAGAAAGTTCTTTATTTCGAACACTTATTTACAAGTCCAACTAACTAACTTTCTTTCGACTTTAACTTTATAAACTAACTTTCGCACTGTATTACACAATGTCACTTTCTTCGCACTCTATCTTTCACTATCGCGGTCCAGATTTAACTAACTCCTGGCTGGACGACACAATTCTTATATAGGCAGTAGGACGTCTCTCTAGACGTTTCTAGGTAAAGAACTTTGGCGAACCTTCTAGTATAGAACGCACTGAAAGTCAACTCACATGCTCTTGACGGTTTCGAATATTCCCGGCGTTCGGGATCGCTCGAGGCGTGCGTGACAATACCAAAGAATTCTTATGAGTGTCTTAAACATTGTTTTGGTGTTTCTGTTATAACAGTTGGCAATCGATCAGTTTCAGAACCTTTATATGTATCAAGAAATTAGATAGGAATTGGCAGTTTTACTGAATGATGAATTTTAGCATGGATTATTTTTCAGCTGCTTATTTATTAGAAGTAACAAAAGTTTAGGACTTTGTTACCGCTGGGTAACTTATAGAGGTGTCTACAACTATGTCATTCGTACTGTGGTCTGGAATGACGGACTGGCCCAGTATTGGGGATGACAATGTATGTTTGAGATCTTCGAATTTGGCATCTTCTGAGCATGGGTATATTTACTCGTGTCTATGTGTGACCTTCCCGTCTCCCCCTAGACTGCCTGTCTTTCTCTGCGAATTATTTGATGACCAGCCGATTTCATAAGTTCTGTTTCCTCCAAGGACTTTTTGTTTGGTCATTAAGACCAATTTTGTCTCCCTCTACTTACACTACTAACAGTTAGTAGAGCTAACTCCCTCTACTTACATTGCTAACCCTCTACTAACTCTTAAGATTTTCAGAACTACAAAATGTACACTGTGGTAATATAACCCTCCTATTGCTACGCCACTGTTTAGTGCCGCATTCTAACACCAGAGGCCACTGAACGTCCAGAACGTCGTGCAGTACGTCTGGTGCTGTCGAAGTGGACGCTAGATGCTCGTACAGTTACGGACACACGCATTGCAGAAACGATACATACTTACATACATTACATATACAAACAAACGGGTTTCGGGTGTTAAATGCGTCGTGGCTTATTGGAACATACTCATGAACTTTTAGTGTAACCTTGTCTACAGGGTTTCTAACGGTAGCCGTTCGCTATAAGTTTTCGTGGTTAGAAAAAATTTATAATTCTGAATTTCTGGACTCCAGGGTTATTCAAGATTCTATTGCATTTTAAAATATTTTCAAGGTCATGGCACTTCCGGTTATCCCGGAAGTCGCCAGTAACTTCCTTATTTTAAATAGAACACTCGGTATATTATTTAATTTTTGGATTCCTAAGAAAATTTCATGAGTCCCATCAGGTTTCCCTATACCTATTTTCTACTGTTTCTTAGATATCATGATTATTTTGAAAATTTTAAAAGACAGCCTTATTTTAAACACTGTGCCCTTTACCCATTTTCGACTGGTGCTAAACGCTTCTGGGGTAGACGGAAGCACAAGAATGGTACTTTCGAAATCCACAATGACAATTAATTTATCGCAAACAGGGTGTCCAAATTTGATCAACAATTACATCATTTTCAAAGTTGAAAGAGTTTGTTATTTCAAATGTGACACCCTGTATATTACTGGATGATCGGATGCAGAATTTTATTCTGCATCGATTCGCTATAACTTTCCCTATACCTATTTCCAACGGTTTTGTTGTTAATCCATTATTTTTTATTAAAAGCCGATGAAACTCTAAAAGAGAATCTTGAATAACTCTGAAATCCAGAAATTCAGAATTCTAAGTTTTTCTAACCACGAAAACTTCTAACGAACGGTTACCGTGAGAAACCCTGCATATTTACTGTTTCTTTCTAGTATAACCTTGCCTATACTTATTTGTTTCTTTCTATTAACATTTAGACGTATACAAGTTTATTACAAGATAATATAAACGTGTATCACTCGCCTACCTCGTAATACTACATACACTTGTCAATACATTTAAACAAAACACAGGAGACCAGCTTTTCTGACCGAAAAACCAACAGATTATAACGTAGTACGACGTTACGCATAACTAAATTGGCATCAGATTAGCAGTCATCTCATTACACTAACTTGGTTCCCGAAACGCGGGTCAAGCGACATACAGTCTTATACAAATAATCAGTGTGCATAGAAAATTAGTCTCCTATTTTACTGCATCGGAAATCCCAAGGCTTTCTCAGGAGAACATTGACACATCTGGGAGCCCAAGGAACTATTTGCCGTTCTCGCGAGAAATGCATGTGTATAAACCCCTTCTTCTTAACGAAGTAATGCTGCAAGTGAGTGTTAATCCAAGTGAAAGAGAGTCGCATTCGGTTTATTGTGTACGTACGTAATGTCAGCCTCTATACCCTAGTGCCGAAATAATGTGGAGTGATTCATATATAATATCAGACCGCCATAACTATTCAACGGTTTGTCTATTTCTTGTGTAATCACCTATTATGTGCATACAAATGTTATGTGCCGCTCTATAGAAACAGTAGTTCAATGCGAACTACTCCCTCTCCTATTAAATTCCGAATCGCATAATAATCTGTTGTACCGCCTGGTGCGCTGTTGTAGCAAAGCTAGCCAATCATTTTAGGCGGTTTTAAATACATTTGAATTCGACTGGTCAGCAATTGGCAGCACGGACCAATGTCGACCGATAGAATGACGCATGCGTCGTTTAGCCCAGATTTTGGCGCGCCAGTGGCATTACATTATGGTTATATGCGATTGATTCGGGAAATTGTTTATTTACTACATCCTGCGATAAAAGTGAATGTTTAGTGTTTTTCTAACAAGGAAGCAGCGGATGCAAGTGTAGTGGGTCTACGACGAAGAATTCCAATCGAAAACAGCGACATTTAACAAATGAAGAACTTCAAATGATTAAAAACGTCTATGAATGAATTCGGGCGCGAAACCCAGATATTACTACAACCGAGGCAGTTGATATATGATCTTCGTTAACAAAAGTCTGTGTAAGTAGTGTGTACCGTGTAATGAAGTATGATGAAGAAGAAATAAGTGCAAGAAAGAAAACAGAAACCCGCGGTAGGAAGAAGATTGAAGTTGACGAAGATGTTAAATAGCGGAAGAGCGGAAACGTTGATAGATCCAGTTATAATCAATCTAGGCGATAGCAGTTCCAGTGATTTTGATAGTGACTAACTGTGGAATAGCAGTATTGCAAGTGGAAGTCGTGTTGCCTGAAGTGAGTGATTCTTGTAATGACATTTAAAAAAATATTTTGAGTGCGACGCAACATAGTGATAGTGGGATAGTGACAGTGACTGGTAATATAAAATAAAATATGTGTGATAAGTGTGGCATATATGTATAGTGATAGATATAGTGACTGTGACGGTGTTGTTGATACAATAAAATAAAGAATGTGTTAGTGATGTAACATATATAATGATTGTGATAAATATAGTCACTGTGACGGTGTTGTTGATACAATGAAATAAAGATTGTGTTAGTGGTGTGGCATAAATATAATGATAGTTTTAAATAGTGAAAGCGGTAGGTCAATATATGGATTCAGAGGGGCCACTTGTGTGTAGTTTGCTACTCCTACGTTCCCAAATTTTTCTGTTTTATCAGGACATGCTGACAGGAGATGTTCTGACTGAGTAAGCATGAAATAAGTACATTACATAACTTACGGTACTTACATTGTTTACTAACTAAAAAACTTACAAATCCACTTAAAACCTTTTTCAACTGTCTTGGTATTTTGTTATTTTTTTATATTTTGCCCCCTCCAAATTGATACGCCTATGGAGTTTCGTTCCCCGCACACTTCTTGCCCCTGAGCCATCCATATGTCATCGATGAGTTACTCCATATTACTTCGGCACTGGGGTATAGTAAAGTAACAATTTCTCACTTTAATGAGGTCCGTGCCTTCATATTTGTTCCCACAATTACGTATCATTTTAACATAGACGTTCTCTTAATAACCTTTAATAGTAACTAGAAGCTCAGAAGCTTCCGGCAAAATTATCGTAATACAACAAAAAATCAGTTATTACTATTCAGAAATATTTGCATAATTAGGGATATGAAGAATAACGAGTAACTTTTTGTTTTACAACGTACAAAAAGAACTGCTTCTCCAATTATTTCACTACACATCCAACTTCCACGTACTTCGATTTGCTCTATACGAAGACATCCCTTTCATATACGTCTTACGAACTAAACATGTCTTATACATACGTAAAATTACTCTACCTGAAAGCTATAAATGCATCCCCTAGCTCGCCGCCAACGATGTGCACTCCTCCTTCTGGTATGCTGAGTCCAGTGAAATACTGTCTGATATCAAGGGCATTAGCGGACCATGGAAGGTTTTGAAGTCTTATTATGACGCTCATCTTTTAACCTATAACTATAGAAAAAATTCTCGTTCGTAAGGGTCTGCTTATGAAATTTTATTTTAGTGTCTGTGTACCCGATAAAAATCTCTTACACGTTGTTTATTTTCGTGTACCACCCATTGTGGCCATGCGTTCAAGACACTTGTAATAATGGGTGTATAATATAATATCGAATTATTTGAATACGCCCCATTTTTGGTTTTAATTAGGTACTTGTAAGCTTGAAGAGATGCTCACCACGTTTAGAATCCAATACCGCGGCTCATTAACAAATTTGAGAAAAAACCCAAAAAAAACTATAATTATTTAAAGAAAAATCGTATATAGTGGAGCTTTATTCAAGCAAGTCTGTATATTATTTACCCATTATCAGCAGAGCTTCAATAAATTCGATTTAAACCCCCTCAATTTTATGGCTTACAATGACTTACGTCAACGACCTGTATAGCATAATTAGAAATTGCTTTAGAAATACATGTCCGAATGTAGTACGATCTTGTATAATCATATTTTTAATACAGGGTGGGGCATAGGAATCTGATGGTTCTTTGACTGGTATAGGATTGGTCTAGCAGACCTTACAGAGGTTAAGGGAGGGCATAGCGTATCTGACGCGACTTAGTAGCCATGGAGTAGTGGACAGGATAATATCGAGGGTTCGTGATTGAAACGTTTTTTAAGAACGGTGAATCAGTTATTCAGTAATTATTTTGCATGCATTTTGCAATAGCTTCCCTCGCCATGGTGCAGTACCCAGTCAAAGCCATGAGTTTCATATTTTCGAGAGAGTGGTTCTGCGTTCCAAAAAGCCACCGGGTGCTGTTCGTACAGTACGACCATTCTGAAACCACTGATAATGTGAAGAGCTGCAGTTGCGCTGTTCAGCTAGTGACAAATTTCAAATCGCCTTCGCAGGACTTTGCAAAAAGACTTGAACTTTCATCCATATCAATCTATGGTTGTTCGACAGCTCGACAGTGATATGTACTCAATTGACAAGATTAATGTTTGCAGAACGGTAGAACACATTTCACTGATGTAGCTTTTAAAAAATTAAATGGCATAGTAGTGGGCTTAAGATAACAATATACATATCAATAAAAAGTTAAAAATAAAGGGCTCTACTTCATTTCAAAAATCGGCAGGTTTCTATGCCTCACCCTGTATATATAGGTCCTTTGCTATTTAATTTTTATTACGAGTAGTAGTAGAAACACGTTTCTCCCACATATGGAGATTAAGTGCAGAAGAAAAGATATGGAAATATTAGAAACTCTAGATGTGACTTCTCTCGAGTATTTTAAGAATATATTGAACGAGAAAGAGAAACATATTTGGAAAAACTAAAAGAATAAGACTTTATATAAAATTTCCTAATTCCGGATGTAGCAAGAGTTAATTAAAAATGTATATTCTATTTCAATTAATTATCGATAGTTTTGAGGATTATCATGATATTTGTACAATTAAATATATTTTGCATATGTTATGGAATTAAGTGCTTGGTTAATTAAAAGATTTCTTTCAAAAACAATGTCTAAGCTTCATTAAAAAAAATAATTGGGATCATAACGGTGACTCAGAAACATAAATTCGGCAAAGATTGCGCCCAGAAAAGTATTGCTAGAAGAGTATATTTTACGCTAAGCAAAAAGTTGCAGGTCACTTATTATTGCGTTTAAATTCCATTTAATTGCATCGTTTACTTTTCTGTATCAATTACAGGATGTAAAGATTTTTTTATTACAAAACGAATATGCATATCAGTAATATTCCCTCAGTATTCAGTAATTGGAATAAAAACAAACACTGATTTGCGCGTTTATCACAAAATAATCGCAATGGCGTTATACTCGCGTAACTCCGCGGTAGCGAATATGTCATCACACATATTTAAGATATTTGAATCGATGTAGGTATAAGGAATTCAGCTTACCTACGCTGTCGTGGCTGCTTACCTATAGTCTTGTTGCATATTCTATATACAAAATAAACTGACCTATTAAAAATGTTCCTTTACGGTACTTTTAGATGAACAGTCTCATAGACGCAAATGTTATATAAGACAAATATTGCATACAGATGTATTCATCGACACCTTCTATGCGTCTATGCATTCGGTAATTCCTACTACTGATAAATCATATATTGTTGACTGTTGCAGTCATTTTTTTCCTATGAATAGAGTTGAGCAACTAAGTTGTTATTTGATGGTAGAAAGAGTACTATTACCTCATAGTCGTGGTATAATATAGGATTAAGTATACACCTGATTAGGAACCATAGACTGAGAAATAATCATACTCGTAGTAAAACAAATAAAATGACATGAACTAAATGAATACTTTAATAGATTATTTGTGGCTCTCTTGAAGATTTATTCTCATTCATTTCCATTTATGGCATTTGGCGTACATTGAAATATTATATACATGCTCCAAGCTGTGTATAAGCAGAAAATTTTCCACTGAGGAAAATCAAGTTTATATTGTAAACAAACTGGGTTTTTCTTGGGTTTAAAAAAACATCTCTTCCTACAACGTATGTACTTTGAAGAGTATTTGAATACAAACTGTGTGAGTATTCAGGAAATTTCGATATGGATAGCTCTTAATAAAAATAATCAAAATTAATTTTGAAATAAATTAATATACAGTGGAACTTTCGCAATTCGGACACCCCGTAAACCGGACACTTCAGTCAATCGGACACCCGTTACAGTTCGGACACTTTCAGATTTTTACCTTTGTAATCCGGACACTGGCCACAAAGCTCAATTGGTGTCAGATGAAGATGATATTTCGCTGGCCGATATAAGAAAAATACTCCTACTTGAAGAAGCCACGAAAATGGATGACTTGAAAAAAATGTTAAGGGTTATAGATCCGAAAAGTGAATTGACTGATGAAGAAATTACAAACTGGGCGACAGGAAGGGATGAAGTAGCTGCTGATAATGTTGGCGACGAGGAAATAATTGAAATTGTACAATCAAAGACAAATGATGAAGAAGAAGAGGATGTTATTGAAATTCCGACAAATATCAAACATTCAGAAGCAGTATAGTGTTTTTCAAAATGTGTGCAATGGGCGGAAGAAAACAAATTGAATTATCAAGAAGTCCTTTTAATGAAAAAAAAAATCTAGAACTAGCAAGAAAGCTTCACAACGAGAACATTACTCAAAAAAAAAATTACTGACTTTTTGACTTGAAATATATTCCTTTTCGCCAGTTTCATATGTGTGTTCGTATATTTAGAATATCTCGATTTGTAAAACATTTGAGTTAATGTTGGAATAAATAAACTTGACTTCATAAACTTTTATCAAGGATGTTCATCGAACTTCGGTAATCCGGACAATTCACCAATTCGGACGAATACCTAAACTATATCTGTCCGGATTACCGAAGTTCTACTGTACAGAGATCATTAAACTTAAACCACAAATGTACTTGTACATCCATTGACGACTATAGAAATTTAAATTCGTAACTAATGAATGAAACAAAATATCCAGGAGATTCTATTCGAAAGTAAAAAAAGAACAAAAGAATAGTAGTCAAAGCCTCCTTTCGCCGTTTAGCTAATTACTCCATTAGTGGCATCGATCAAATATAGTAATTAGAGTTAGGTTAGGTTAGGTTCAGGTTGCCTTAATTATGTAAAAAGACCCCAGCTACAATTTGAGGGCTCCCAAGTGAAATATTTAAAGTTCAATAAGATGAACATTTGTAGATTTTTGGCCTATTTGTTGTTGATTTTGACCATAATTTAACTCGAGCTTACGGCAAATAAATAAAGTCAGATGGCCACAATTAGGTCAAAACATCTAGCTCCAATTGAAGTCATCAGATAGATAACATTAAAAAGAATAAGTACTACGCAATGTTTTTTTTTTCTAGTCGAGTAATGTCGGTGTCTTCAAGAAAAGGTATGGCTAGTTGGAGTCCGGTGACATAGACGACTGAGAGCATACACAGGTTCATCTTTTATCTATACTGCAAAATCCTGATTTTGAATAAACTTCTGATATTGCTACAATACTTAAGAATCGCTACGATGTTTAATTTTGTAATACTCACTTGTGAGAGAGAGTTAGAACATTCAATGCAGTCGAGTTCCAACTGATGATTTATGAGAAGACGACAATCGATGCGCGTTTCACCCAAGTTGGCCATCATCAGATCAGATGATTAAAACTAACTTCCAAGTACGGGAAGGAGCTGGAATCTTCGATGCAGCAAAACAGGAGACCAGTTTTCCACCAACACCGAATAATTACGTTTCTGGACGCGCGTTTCGTCAACCAAGTTGGCATAATCGAGAGGTGATTCAAACTCTTCCATGACTAAAACTCAGTTTTAATTATCTCCTTACGATGTTGACTTGGTTGGCGAAACACACGTCGGGAGACGTGGAATCTTTCGATATTCATGGAAAATTGGCCCGGTTTTTTTAACTTCCTAAATTGTCTACACCCTATATTTACACTTAATTTTTGTTCAGGTTCAGTGAACGCATTAGGGATTAACCTAACCTAAACGAATAGTTTCATGTACTCACTAATAACCTACATAGGGGCCTAGATACAGTTTAGAAGTTAGTTTTGATCATATTTTAATTATGTCAACTTAGCTGGCGAAACGCCAAATGTGTCGGGGTCTGTCTCCTGTTTTTACATGTTAGTATCAATTCAAACTTATGTGAGACGTTTTAGTGTAATCAACAATTATCAATCTGTTTCCACGATATTATTAATGATTTTGAATATATTCTCGACATGTATAATGGAAGTCCAAAAACGTTTAGATAGATATTTTTGTTTTATTACATACATATGTTATGAATGACGTAGATATTCAATAGTATTTTGTCGGTAAAGGACAAAAAGAAGGCAGGATTTTATACTAATTGTAAATCAACGTTTCGGTTTATTCTTAAGATATCTTCAGGACTAGTAGTTATCCCAGCACCAAGGAAGCTACCAGATAGGAAGTTCCTTATCATGGAGGGGAGTCTATAGATCTTACACTAGACCTGAAGAAGTTCTAATAATAAAACGAATCGCCATTATATAAAATTCCGACTATTTAGGCTTAATTAACAAAATATTGTTGATTAAATATATATATATATATATATATATATATATATATATATATATATATATATATATATATATATATATATATATATATATATATATATATATATTCAACTGATATACAACTTACTAATTTTCTATTGTTTTATTTTTGTCTTCATTGGCGTGTCGTTTATATGAAATATACTGGTAATATAAGGTTATTTTTTAAACAGAAAAAATCTGTTTTAAATATAAAAAACAAAAAGATATAAGTATAAAGAACAAGAGTTCAAAATAATGTGTAATATGATTGTACAAATATACTTTTAGACTGTGGTTCATAAGTAATTTTAGTTTTGAATTAAAGTCATATTTTTAATTTTTTTATTCTAAAATGATAATTATCCGAGCTGCATTTTATACCTCCCCCTTCGAAATTCATGGAATGTCAGTTAAATTCAAACGGATTAAGGGTGTTTTTCTTTCCTTTAATGTTTTCAATTAACTCTTCAATTTTTAATAATTTAATAAACCACATTCAAGTCGAACCAAATCGGGATACTCAGTTTTCTTAAACCGAGAAGTAAGAAATTGCGCAAGAAACCCAAACAACCCTCGTCAGTGTCTACTATGCTATTGGTAATTTTAAATGAGGTTTCCAAACACCCTCGGTCCATAAAACAAGAAAAAGAGCAACTGCTATTGCAAGGGGGTTGAAGTGAGGTGTAAATAAAATTCTGCACAAATAATACCATTGTAGTAGTAAAACTTTATGCTTCAGGCTTTCGTATATTAATTATATAAGGGTTTTAAAATAAAAGCAAATTTGCAGGTCAAGTGCATACATGTTTTAATATGTACTGCAGTCAGAACCAGGTCCTTCGGAAAAATTAGAGGCAAGAAAGTTCTTAAAAAACAATAAATTAGTCTAGAACAGTCTATAACATTAAAAGCACTGATGATGTTGACCACCTCTTCGAAATGCTCAACATCATTAATTAATGCGTTTAAAACGCATGTGTTAAATGAATTCTGGGTTTTAATAATTTGAATCTACGTAATCAATTGTCAGAATCTCCATGTATTATCCCAAATACGTATTAAATGTTTACAACTTACTCCATTTTCTTTGAGGTGTGCTACTATAACAGTACAGTGGCTGAGAAGAAAAATGCCTTCAGTAAACAGAAACATATAACAATCTGCTAGTGGTACAGGGTCTTCTAAATTAGTCGACTTGAATCCTGTAGACTATTATTGGTGGAGATGGGTTAAAAGTTGGAGTACATTGCATCGGCGCATAAGAGGACTTGTACTTCAAGTATTGGAAAGCGCAAAGTGCCTTTTCTCCTTTTTGTTTAATGCCTTTTCATCTGTACGTCATGTGATTAATAGTTTCTTAATAATTAATGTAATATTAAATCGGACTTATTTTTAAAGAGCCTTAATAAGAAAATAGGCGTTCATCCCCTACATTTTATTGCTTTCGAGAATTTTACACTAAATTGAACACTCAGCTACTGAAAAGAACATTATTTGTCTTAGGTTCATCTATGTTGTGGGGACTATTGCTCCTCCAAAAAAAAAAAAAAAAACACTTAAGCCGAAGTTACATGCATACCAAGCGTTAATAACTCTTCGATTATTTACTTTTTTATATTCACTATATTGAAACATTGAGACCACAACAGACAGGATTTATATTCACATCAACTGACAGTATTGATTTATTTAAGGGTACATATTCGAGTCTCGAGGTTTAAAAAAATCTAGCAACATAATTTCTTTATTGCTACCACTATATATTTAGCTTCCCCCTTTTATGAAGATATTGTATTCATTATTTACAATGAAGCTAACGTGTAGCTAATAAAGCAGCTGCAGTACTGTTTCGCGCCCACAACGTGGATAGGTGACCTAATCGTATTCTCCTACAAGGCGATATGTAACAATGTCATTTGTATTATGTGATTAGCCCCAATATGCTTGGGTCCAACTCCCAACGGGGGACTTTGGCACTTATCCCTCAGCATGATTATGTTTGTCCTCATTTCTTGTGTACTCTTTCGCAGTTTTAGGGGAAAGACGCCGATTTGTGTGCACGCTTTCTTTTTTATTGTTGTCGACGTTTCGCCTGAGTTGAATCTTCTTCGAAACCAACCAAAAAAAGATAATACAGATAGATGTTTGCTCTATAATATACATATTAATATTGTATTATGTATATGTATAAAATTTGTGAATGTAAAGGGTGGTCACACCTTAACGTCAAGTTTTTTGCCCAACTTAATTTGACATTTCTTTGTTTCAGTGTTTGACAAATTCAACCATGGAGAGGTACACAATTGAGCAGCGCGTTAAGATTGTCGAAGCCTTTTACGAAAATGGGCGTTCAAATCAAAATGCATTTCGTGCACTTCGTGACTTTTTTGGTCAGCATAATCGACCAAATGTGTCCACAATCGAGAGAATTGTGCGCAAATTTCAGCAAACCGGATCTGTAGGAAATGTGAAAACACCTGTGCATGCTCGCCCAGTTCGTTCTGCGGAAAACATTGCTGTTGTTCGCGATAGTGTAGCAGAAGAGCCGTCAACCTCGACTCGTCGTCATGCCCAACGATTGAACATCTCACGAACATCACCGATGCGAATTTTGAATAAAGATTTGAATTTACACGCTTACAAGGTTCAATTGACCCAAGAGCTGAAGCCTACTGACCATTTCAAGCGTCGTCAATACGCCGAATGGTTGGTTGAACAGACAGAAGTGAATGGTGACTTTACAAAGAAAATCATCTTCAGCGACGAGGCACACTTTCACCTCAGTGGATTCGTTAACAAGCAGAATTGCCGCATTTGGGCAAATGAATCCACGAGTGATTGTTGAAAAGCCGATGCATCCACAAAGAGTGTTTGGTGCGGTTTATGGGCTGGCGGTGTCATCGGGCCGTACTTCTTCGAAAATGAGGTCGGCCAAATAGTTACCGTGAATGGTGTTCGCTATCGCGAGATGATAACGGACTTCTTGTGGCCAAAAATTGAGGATATGGACCTGGACGATATGTGGTTCCAACAGGATGGTGCCACTTGCCAGACAGCCAACGAAACAATGGCACTTTTGCGCGAAAAATTCAATGGCCGTGTTATCTCACGTCGTGGCGATGTTAATTGGCCGCCACGATCATGTGATTTGACACCGTTGGACTTCTTTTTTTGGGGATATTTAAGAGAAAAAGTGTACGTCAATAAGCCAATAACAATTCAAGAGCTAAAGGATGAGATAATTCGGCACATTAATGACATTGAACCTCAATTATGTCTCAAGAGTCATTGAAAATATGGACCATCGGATAGAGGTATGTCACCGAAGCCGTGGCGAGCATTTGGGCGATATTTTGTTTCAAACATAATTGTCATAGATCCTTCTATCGGAATAAAAAATATTAAGATAATTCTCTGAAAACTTTTTGTTTTATTTACAATTAATATCGTGCGTATTGGTTCGACCACCTTTTATAATGGATGTATGTATATAATAAAAATTTTTTGACAATTGTCACTGTAAAAATGTATACAATTAAAAAAATATAAACTATTTCAACGAAAAAATGACTAGTAAGCCCAAAATTTTAACCCTAGATGGCTAATAATGGTTAAAAAATATAAGTACGTTTATATTTTTATATTTTCTTCAGTTATTGAGATAAAATTAATTTGAAGTGTCCGATCAACAAGACTTTTTTTCCCAAAACTACCTACCTTAGTCAAAATATAACCTGGCAGATATTTTTTAATAGGTTAGGTTTATGAGTGCACTTCCAGTTGTCACTAGTGGCACTATTAAGGTAGGAATTGAGGTCCTGAGTCTCTTTAAGCATGTCACCTTCTGTATGTATATTCTTTTTAATATTTTACCACATTGTCATTTTTTCCATTGAAACAGATTAGATACGAGAATTTTAATTTATATAGGAACTAGAAGATAACTGGAAATCTGATTAATTGTTAAAGAGTTAATTATGTTCTCACTCTAATCCTTACTTCATGGAGACTTGTTTTTGGCTTTTTTTATTATGGTTAAGTCACCACTTAACTTGCCCTGTTATTTATTTCACTCACAAGGGCCTTATTTAGTCCAATATCATCAAATTTGGGTTTTGACAATTCACACTCTTCGAGATATAATTAATTAGAATTCTTATCAGTAACATTGGACCAAGTCGAAGACTAATTACTGGTTCAAAGTTTGTAGATGGTTATTTTCTTTTTGCAACATTTAGATTTTAGATATGTAAACTAATGCATAGAGGAATTTTTTGAATAAATGTAGATAGCTGATGGGAAGAATGTCTTCACTGGAGACCACTTCAAATGTCTGATACAAAATGTCCAATTTGTTTTCCTTTGGAGTACCAAGATGAGTCCAGGCTTCAATTACGAGTATAATGCTAATTTAACGATTCTTTCCTGGAGAGTATTAAGAATATCGCCTATTCATGTATATATTGATAACAAAGTATAATAAATATGATAATTTAATTAAAGAAAAATTAAAAGAGTAGTGTAATTTCTATTCAATTCTAGTAAAGTCCCTTGGCGATTTTGATAGGCTTATTAAAACTTCATACACACAAACGTCAAGATTAAATCTCAGTTGAAGGCAAGGGTAGATATATATACAAGGGTAATTCAAATATGGAGACTTCATACTTTGACAGTACCTTTAGACAGTACGGCCGCGAAACGGGTACAATACTGATCGTCAAAGGGGCGTGTCAGTGTAGTAGCGACCAGCATGAGCGCAGCAGAAGCATCTACTACAATTGCACAACATATAAAATTTTCGGCTAAGGTATTTAAATGGTAGAAATAACGGAATATTTCGCAGCCCAATTATCGACAGACAACATTTTTGGCAATTCCAAAAGGCATAGTCTCCACCGACTTTCTTGGACCATGGATGATGCATGACCGATATTGTCTACAATTTCGAGCTCCTAAGACGTAAAAAAGACGTCGAATTCTAATCCGCAGTGTAGGTTCATAATACTGCATAATTTAAATTGGGGAACTGTTGAATTTTCGCCTTCCAGTCTCGATATGTCACTTTGTGACTGCCATTCGTGTAGACCATTGAAGAAAACAGAAGTGCAAACATTTTAGAGCAATGTGTATATGGAGGGATTCATATATAAATGGCTTCATATTGTTGAATAATGATATTTCATCGGGTTGTTTAAATATTTATTTAATTTATTATTAGGGAAAAATCCTTTATATTTGAAAAACCATCATACTTGCGTAATACTAAACATTATCGGCGTTAAATTAACAAGAATCATGGTTTTTAATTGTTGTATTGAGGTTTACTTAGCTTTTAAATGAAACTAAGATATAGTTGTACTCGTCTAAAAGGTAGGTAATATACTTATTTTACCTGGTCAGAATCTACTTGCTTTGGCTTCTAGAGGCCACTAGAATTCTTTAAAGCGTCTGTTCGTAATATAAAGGGTGGTCCAACCATAATGCACGATGTTAATTGAGAGTCACACCTTAACGTCAAGTTTTTTGCCCAACTTAATTTGACATTTCTTTGTTTCAGCGTTTGACAAATTCAAC
This sequence comes from Rosalia funebris, assembly GCA_037954035.1. Lineage (NCBI taxonomy): Eukaryota > Metazoa > Arthropoda > Insecta > Coleoptera > Cerambycidae > Rosalia > Rosalia funebris. The sequence continues at coordinate 44,538,631 of JAZFAV010000015.1, forward strand.
CATGGAGAGGTACACAATTGAGCAGCGCGTTATGATTGTTGAAGCCTTTTACGAAAATGGGCGTTCAAATCAAAATGCATTTCGTAGACTTCGTGACTTTTTTGGGCAGCATAATCGACCAAATGTATCCACAATCGGGAGAATTGTGCACAAATTTCAGCAAACCGGGTCTGTAGGAAATGTGAAAACCTGTGCATGCTCGCCCAGTTCGTTCTGCGGAAAACATTGCTGTTGTTCGCGATAGTGGAGCAGAACAATTGAACATCTCACGAACATCACTGATGCGAATTTTGAATAAAGATTTCAATTTACACGCTTACAAGGTTCAATTGACTCAAGAGCTGAAGCCTACTGATCATTTCAAGCGTCGTCAATACGCCGAATGGTTGGTTGAACAGACAGAAGTGAATGGTGACTTTACAAAGAAAATCATCTTCAGCGACGAGGCACACCTTCACCTCAGTGGATTCGTTAACAAGCAGAATTGCCGCATTTGGGCAAATGAGAATCCACGAGTGATTGTTGAAAAGCCGATGCATCCACAAAGAGTGACTGTTTGGTGCGGTTTATGGGCTAGCGGCGTCATCGAGCCGTACTTCTTCGAAAATGAGGTCGGCCAAGCAGTTACCGTGAATGGTGTTCGCTATCGCGAGATGATGCCGGACTGCTTGTGTCCAGAAATTGAGGATATGGACCTGGACGATATGTGGTTCCAACAGGATGGTGCCACTTGCCACACAGCCAACGAAACAATGGCACTTTTGCGCGAGAAATTCGATGGCCGTGTTATCTCACGTCGTGGCGATGTTAATTGGCCGCCACGATTATGTGATTTGACACCGTTGGACTTCTTTCTTTGGGGATATTTAAAATAAAAAGTGTACGTCAATAAGCCAAGAACAATTCAAGAGCTGAAGGATGAGAAAATTCTGCACATTAACGACATTGAACCTCAATTATGTCTCAGCTATTGAAAATGTGGACCATCGGATAGAGGTATGCCACCGAAGACGTGGCGAGCATTTGGCCGATATTTTATTTCACACATAATTGTCATAGATCCTTCTATCATAATAAAAAATATTAAGATAATTCTTTGAAAACTTTTTGTTTTATTTACAATTAACATCGTGCGTTTTGGTTGGACCACCTTTTACTCAGTATTACATAAACTAATGCCCGGTTATGTCCTAATTGTAAATAAAATACGAAATATATATAATCTGCTTTATTCGATTTTAGTAATGACATTACTTTTAATAAAGCACAACGTTATCGTAACACAATATTCTCACTTGCACTTGTCAAATAAATTGTGAATATGAAACTTTAACTAAATTGCGATGATATAAGATCGATCATATCTTGGTTTTGCCTAACTTTCTAGCCTATTTTTAATTTGATCCTCTATTTAGTATCTAGATGCGAATGTAGTTTCTTATTGCTTCAGGTGTACCTACCATTTTCACGCACTTTTTTAAAATACAACATATTAACTTGAGGTTGAAAACCCTTAGAAGAAACTATTGAAATATTGACGGCAGTGGTGGGCAAGCGCCCAGGAAAAATCCTTTTCGCCCAACCAGTCGTTCAACCTCTTATAACAACACCACTATATCACATTGGCACACAAAGTAATATATTTAACGCCCTCGCCCACCCTAAATATTTCCTGCCTATTTTCGCCCAACCGCAAAATAATGCTAGCGCCGCCACTGATTGACGGACGCAACGTCAATATCATAGTTTCAACATATCAACATTTTATTTATTAAGCAGCATATATTGGATATTCTGATACTGCACTGTAAGTCACTTTAAGCTTTAATAGCTATTATACACTACGCAGAAAAATTAAGGGATGTAAAAAAATCCTAAATTTTTAGGTGGTGATTTTCGAAGGGTTGTAACTTGGAGAAAAATTGTCGCAGAACAATTAAAAAAAAAATTGAAACTCCAAGTCTTTAGTTTTCGAAATTAAATAAAAAAGGATGTTCAAAATTTTTTATCATCAGGAAAAACAGCCAGAAAAATTTTTTGCTTGTCTTGCAAAAGGTCCACGGACTTTAATAATGTTTTTTCAGTGATTTGATCATAAAACTTTTTTAGACAATTTCATCTTCTTTAATTTGCGCGATTTAAAAGCCTTGTACGAAGATTTTTCGCTGAGTTATCGTCACTCAAAGCAAAAAAGTCAGTTTTGACTTTGGTAATTAATTACTTGAGAAATAATGATCGTGCAGAAAATCCAAGTAGGGTTTTAGAATCTGCAAAGTATTCTTTTACAAGTCGTAGATATTGGTTTTTAAAAAAATCGGTGCGAGACTGTTGATTGAAAGAGGTTAAAAGTGCGTCATGCCAAGTTAAGCTAATATCCCTAAATATTCGCTTAACTTGGCATAACTTGGCAAATAATGGGTAGCCTAAGAATGTTGACTGTTTCTTTTCAACCTCAAAGTGAAAATCCCAAAATTCCAAAAGTGAAATTTCCCAAAGAAACCGTGAAAACTTCAAAGCGCTACGATTTTTTTCCATTGTGTTCGGAATTATTGAATTTGTTGTTTTTGCTAAAAATTAATGTAAGGATGAATTTTTCATTTTTTATTCATCTTTTGAGGTTGAAATAGGTCTATATTTTTATTATTAACATCAAAAAATGTTAATAAGAACAAAAACGGGAAAACATAAAAAAAAATCAAAACTAACTTTTTTGCTTTCAACGACGATAACTCAGCAAAAAATCATAATAAGGCTTTTAGACAGCTCGAATTAAAGAGGATAAAATAGTCTAAAAAAGCTTTATGAAGAAATCACTGAAAAAAAAAGTTTATTATTAAAAAGTCCCTGGACTTTTGAAAAGCAAACAATTTGGACTTTTTTCCGGTGGTTTTCCTATTATTAATCAAAAACTGCTCATAGTAAAAACATTTCAATTCAAGATCTGAAAACTAGAAACTTGGAGCTTCAGTTTGCTTGCTTTTTATAAGATTGATCTGCGACTATTTTTCACAGTTACAGTCCTTTGAAAATGACCTAAAAATTTAGTATAGTTTACATCCCTGTAAACGTGTATGTGTGTGCCTAGTGTATAATCACTATAATAACATAACTATAACCTATCATAAGAACTTTCAGGATTCAAGAAACCTATTCCAAAGAATTCGGAATAATACCGAAGAGTATACGGACAGAAATAATATTCTACATTTAAAATTTTAGGTAGACATTAAAATTTTATGAATTTTACTTTTCCAACTATTTGTGTCTACCAAATCCATTTACAAACTATCGTGACTGCTTCTATACCTTATTTATACTATTCTATAGACAATAAAAATAGTATGAACATATTTTATTATGACTGTATGAAGAAATGTGGTTAAGGGCCCTTTTAGGTTTATGTAATACTGCTTACCTTATTTTTTATCTTCTAAACTTCTGGGGACAGGAATATGCGACAGCAGTAGTATACAGAAACAACAGCTCATCAATATATTGGCTTACGTGCAACATACACGAATTTATTTTCTTGCTTTATTTGTCAAACATAATCTAGGTGGTTTCTTTAAAAATCTCATATTTTATAGACGGTACCTATCAAATCAATTAGATAACATTCACAGTTATGTATTAAATCAGGTAACCAGTGTTCAATGTTATGCAAATATATGCATTATTGATCAAGCTTATGTAGTTTATTTGACTTTTTGGCTCAAGTTATTTTTAGCTCATACTGTAGACGTTGTCTGGCATGTGTAACAAATCATCGCTTCATTTGGAGCCTGTTGGGATTGTTGCTGGAAAAACGGTTTTGCTGTTCGATTGTCGACAGGCAAGATACGTTACTGTTTTCTGTTTCCACAATCTGATCAATTCTGATCGTATCCTTCATTCAAGTACACTACTAAAGAACACGAAAAAATGTTTTGTTCAAAATGTATTAGTATACCACCACCTAGTTGCCATGGTTGTTTCGGTGTCTACTATAATGCCAGTTAAAAGGTGGCGTAACAACTTAGTAGGCAACTAAAAACAACTTTCGTTACCGCATTCTGCTGTATTCATGGAAAACCAGGTTCGAAACCTTTACATAAATTTGGGTCAGTAAGTCAATAGAAGATATCTCTAAAGATGACTTAATCGTCTATGTGCTTATTTTAATTATAATACTGCTACGTGGTACAAAATCAATGATCCCAAATATCTTCAACTTACTATTAAGTCAACCTCGATACACCTAGTTTAATTATGAATAAAGTTGACCGAAAAAGACCCTTAATCGTTTATTTGGTATGAAGCCATGGTAAATAACATTTTCTTCTACATAAAATATGACAATGTGTCAATAATTAATTAAACTTCTAGTTGTTTGTAGTACGAGTATAAAAGGATTATATACCGGGTGTAACAGGATCATGGTATGCCTCCCTTTTCTCCTTTAGTTTTGAAGATAATTGATTGAAATTTGGGATATCCTATACACATAATAATCGCACTTTTTGGCATACAATTGATTTTTCTTTCACTTCCGGTTTAGCCGGAAGTGACACTAACTTTCGATTTTTAAATGGAATACCCTGTATATTGCTGCATTTTTGAATTCTGCATAATTTTATGAATCCAACGATGCCACATAAGTGACATTTCAAAAGTCAACATTTTTTATAATCTAATTTTTAGTTTTCCATTTAAGTGTGCCATGACGGTTCCGATTTATTCTAAATAACCCGTGTAATGCTACAAAAATCGAAATCCCATCAAAAATACTAAATCACGTGATTTATGAACAAATAAATTTCATCAAAATTGTTTCTGGGACAAAACTCAATTTTTTCAAATTGAACATATTGGTACCGTGGTACCATAGTACTGTTAATAAGGAATTTATTCATATGTCATATTAAAATGTGCAATAGAAACAAAATTACAGCTAAAAGAAAATTTTAGTATTCTCTTATTTTCTTTTAGCTGTAATTTTGTTTGTATTTATTGCACATTTTAATACGACATATGAATAAATTCCTTATTAACAGTACTAATAAATCGTACCATGCATTGAAAATGAAAGCATTGTCCTTTCGCGAAAATGGTCCAGTGGCGCCATTTTTGAATACTTTTTGAAAATAATTTAATTTATTACCTTTTCATCTATAAAAAAAAATGGTCAACAAAAATCCCTTGCTTAGCTTATTACATGGATGTATCGGATTCAGTCAATAATTAGTCGAAAACATCAACTGGAAAAAAATATATAACAGCTTTCCTTCCGAAAGTCAGGATAAGAAATTCATTTTTCAATATTTGAAAATTTTGCATATAAGTGACATATACATAATGTACAATCGCCATTTATAAATCTGATATAAGTTACTCCGATTAGAAACTAAAACAAATTTAGTCGTTTGACAATAGATCAATTATTGAATAGATGAAACATTTTCATTATTTGGCATTTATAAAAATCGTCTACCACAGTATGACCAAAAATACGACCCATTCAATTTCTTTCTTTTTAAATCAGCTAATATAAAACCAGTAGAGAAATGAGTATGGAAAAGTAAGTCTTATACGACATTTTCCTTGCATCTTTAATTTTAGACATACTGTAAAACGACTAAACTAAATATTACAAGTAACTTCAAGATAATGTTGAAGCATTTTCTATGTATGTATTTTTTCCAATATTTTATATTATTATATTTTATCCAATATTTTGATAAACATTCTGGCACTATTATAAATAATGGTAATATTTACGATATAACAGAAGAAAAATATTAAGGAATAAAGTTATCACATGATTATAATGTAACAATCCAAATACAAACAATTTGATAAGAGAATACGGTGGGCATTCAGGTCTGCTGCTGCCCGACGCGGGGCTAATAAAAGTACAGCATTTTGCTCTGCGTCCACATGGATGGCTGACCTATCATAATATCCTACAGAGCTGGCTGCCACAATGTCGTTCTGTGCCCAGAATTAGGGGTGTAATTTTATACTTGTTGGGATCGAGTCCCAACGGGGGAAGTTTGCTGCGGATGGATGTGCTTATCCTCGTCTCTATGTGTAACCTTGCCTTTTGCGGCCAGAGGCTTTAAGGCAAAGAAGTCGTTGTGTCCAAACTTTTGTTAACTCGAAGGAGATGTAAGTATCAATATTGTAAGTCCTTGAATCATTCTAACCTTTTAACCTAAGCTATACTTAGTCATTGTAATTAGGGCTTCGCCAACCCAGAGTAGTGATAACATTATACAGGGTCCGCCTGAGAGGTATGGTGTTTTTGAGACGACTTCTGAGAGGGCATGAGCCCGCCTGCATGGAGCGAATGTTTTCAGGATGGTTGATATCTACTCGTTGCGGAATGCCATTCCAGTAGCCATGGAGCCGTGGTCTGTGGTACGTCGTGTGTTTATTTACAACACTTTCATTGAAATTGATCGTTCTGTGGTGTTCTCTGGAACGTTTCCCTGAGCGCGTGATTTGATTGCGTGGGGATGTGGAATGGCCTCCTCGGCCATCACCTGTCACCTTATCACTACTTTTATGAGGCTACTTAAAAGCTAAAGTTTACATAGGTAAACCGCGAACTCTTGAAGCCCTTTCCGAAACCATAACACGCGAAATTGAAAGGATTCCTCGTGTCATGCTTGAAAGGAGTATGGAGCTGGCTTATGTATTCTTGAATGGTAATACAATAAATTTTAAAATATGTTAAAAAATAAGCATGTCATCCTTTTCAAAAACACCATACCTCCCTGACAGACCCTTACTGTATTTAGCCTTAAAGGGTTTACTATTCAAGTAATTTATTTTTTCTATATGGGTTATGTAATTGTATGTACTTTATTTATTTATTTTTTCTATATGTATTTTTGTATGATAGTTATTATGGTGTAAAACGGTGTGTAGGAGTAATTTTCACATTTAAAAATCTTCGAAGTATGTAAATGTAGATATTTCTTAAAAAGTGACGTATTGTTGGAGGTTAGATAAATAATTATATTCATAATCAAAGAACAAGAGCATTTTTAAATGCATTAGGATATTACTAAAAGTAATAATGTTTTAAATACTTTAAGAATTATGCAACAGTCATTTTACGACTGTAATAACCAAATACTAGGTAGGGTGGATATGTAGATTGCGCTTTTAATTTTTTGTTAGTTCTATATTTGGTAGCAGGTAGTCGGATGTCGATCGTATCGAATAAGTTGTTGTTTGACAAGGTTTATAACAGACTCCACTCAGCCTTCTTATATATTTTTTTGTATGCCTCAAGAATGTCAAGGAAAAGCTTTCGTGGTAACATATTGACGCGTCCTCGGCTGCAATTTGTTATATATAGCAGGCATCAATTTTAAGAAAAAATAGAATATTTTAGGAACTACTATTCATTTCCTCGCTATTTGTCAAATAAAAAATTCTCTTATCTTGCCGATAAACCGAACAGTCTACCCGAGTCTAGCCATAAAAACAAGCCACGGTATGAGATAAGAGCCGTTTGGGATTTTTTATTTGGCAAATAGAGATGAAATAAACTATACACTAAAATTGTGTAAATATATACAATTTTTCTCAAAACCAGTACCCATGAGAACATTTATGACTACCCTTTCTTGAAAGTTCAGAATAAAAACGTTTTAAAAAGTACACGGTCATTTTGTAGAAATTGCTATTCAACCATCCTGTTATCAACACAAATATTATGTAAATAGTAAAATAAATTTTAGCATTATGTGCAATTAAAGAAAAATACATCTTTAATTTCGCGTATTTGCAAATTATTGATATACATCGTTTATATTTATTGAAATTACATTTCATAATTCATATTCTCCACTTACTTGGGTGATGCTGTCGTTTTATAGTGTTTTTCGGGAAAAAAAAAACAAAAAAACCGCGATAGTAAAATGACCTCGGGACACCTATGTATTTCTATAAATCATATTTAAACATTTCTGTACTACAGAACGGGCACAGAGCTTTAGTATAACTCTTATCCAAAATTTTTTACTTTTTTTAACCCCCCCCGCATTCATTATCCTTGCTAATCTCCCCCCCTAGAGACATGGTTTGTCTCGATACAATTAACGGAATGTGGCCGCGTTCACCATTCTTACGAACCGTTGTTCGGTAACCCCCGGACTATAGGGCGATGGATAGGACGGGAATCGAATCCGCGAATTTGAGATGTAAGGGAAGTTCGATGTACTGGAACGAATCACGTCGGGGTCACCAATTTGGCGATAGCAAGGATAAAAGTGCATGCCTCGACCGGGAATTGAACCCGGATCTCCCAATTGCCGGTTGTTGCTCTGACCTCTGAGCTATCGAGGGACACTCATTATCCTTGCTAATGCGCCAGTTTAAAGCGTCGCTACACTCTTTTGTGGAGAGATATCTTAGAATTATGTAATTCCTCGCAAAAACATGTGTAATATATAGTAGATTTTTTAAGTCTTAATTCATGATACTAGTAAATAATATAAGAAATATAATTATCGCAATTGATTATGTGCAAAATACACCAATCACCAGACAATAGCCCCCAAATTATATCAAAACAATTTAGTGATTTTTTAAAAAGATACGTTCCAAGGTTTCCAAAACCGATATAGCTATAGGAATAAAATCACAATATTCGACTTTTAAGGTTGCAATATGTACAGAGTGAGCGAAACTCGATGTCTCAGCTCTATTACAAGAAAAGGAAAAACGATAGAAAAAATTTGAAAAGAGATTCTTAAATGGAATTCCATAAGGTCCATTTTCAGCCAAATTTGCATATTTTTCCATATTTGGAAACTGAAGTAATGACGTCATTGAATTCCTTTTTCCCAGAAACATACATATATTTTGGCATATTTAAGAAGAGCCAATTTTTGTGAACAAATTTTGTAAAGATCTTTTTCCGTCAAGAAATTATAAGCAAATTAAAAAAAAAGTATTATCAAAAATTCGCAATCGTCACGATTTAAACAAGTAGCCTTTTGAGACAAATAGCAATCTGACAATAATTAATCTAATGGTTGGCAAATATTGTTTTGCTGTCATTTGACTTTGAAAAATATTCACGCACAACAAAAAAGTCGATATATTATAAGTTTATGGGGAATCTTAAAAGAACCCTAGAAGAGCAACTCAGTTATACGCCCAGATATACCCCAAACGTGTTATTCCAAACTTAAAAATATTTGCAAGATTGGAATGCAATTTACGTGTAAATACCGAGGCATTTTCTTCTCGAAAGGGAAGAAAAATTGTTAAAAGGGTCAATTTTGACAATACTGTTGCCACTGTTTTGCAGTATTTTGAAGACCATCCAAGGAACTCGATTAGGCAAGCCTGTCGTGAGTTGAATTTAAAATATAGTTCGGTACGAAAAATTTTGAAAGAAAATAGTTATCATGATTATAAAATTCATAACTTAGAACACTTGTCAGATCAACATCAACAACGAAGAATTAATTATGTTGCCCAAGTGATGGTAAACTTAGAAATCAATGACAATCGGTTTTTTCAGCATGTGTTGTAGACGGACGAAAGCCGTTTTGTTAGTAACGGTAAGCCCAATAAAAAAATGAACATTTTTGGGCTACTGAAAATTCACATTTTGTCAATCCGAATGAAAACCAAACACTTCGGAATTAACGTTTGGCGTGGTATTATTAGTGGACATTAGATTGGTCCATATTTTTACGAAGGAATTTTAAATAGTGAGCGATATTTGCAATTCCTTCAAGAACAACTTCCTGTGCTTCTCGAAAATGTGCCATTACAGCTGCAAGCAAACATGTGTTTCCAGAATGACAGAGCTCCACCGCAGAAAGCAAGAATTGTACAACAATATTTAAATGAAATTTACGGAGAAAATTGGATAGGTATCAATGGACCGATAGTGGGCGCCTAAATAACCGGACTTGACCCCACTAGACTTCTTCTTGTGGGGAACTTTGAAAAATAAAGTTTACAGAACATCATCTGTTAACTTCGAATATTTAAAAGAAAAAATCAGAAATGTTTGCAACGAACTATCTAGAGAAATGTTTCGTAAAGCTTCAGTGAGAGAAGTAAAGCGGAGATTGGATAAGCGTTTAGAAGTAGGAGGTGATCACATAGAAAATTTATTGTAGTGATTGCCTACATACCTTTTTTCCTTCTGTGGTAACATGTTATGTGTTTTGTAATGTTAAATTAATAAATAATACTAATTAATGTGTAATTATTGACAGATGCAACTTTCCTATTTGTTTCGAAAGGCTACTTGTTTAAATCGTGACGAATGCGAATTTTTGACAATACTTTTTTTTTACAAATTTTCTTATAATTTTTAACGCAAGATAGAAATTTTTTTTCTTTACAAAATATATTCAGAAATATTGGCTCTTCTTAAATATGCCAAAATATAGGTATGTTTCTGGGAAAAAAGAATTCGATGACGTAATTCCTTCAGTTTCCAAATATGGAAAAATATGTAAATTCGGCTTAAAATGGACCTTACTCAATCCCATTTAAGAACCTCTTTTCAGACTTTTTCTATCGTTTTTTCTTTTGTTATAATAGAGCTGAGACATCGAGTTTCGCTCACCCATCATCACCCTGTACATCATCAGGTATAGGTTGCATATATTATACAGGTACATAAGTATTAGACGACGCAAAATAGATATTGGATATCAAAAATAGATTTAAATTTTTAAACAGGCCGTTGTTAACACAACCATCGACGGTTTGTAACTTGCTGCCAAGAACTGAAGTGATAAAACTTATATATTTTTATACATAATGGATACATTGTGGAAAAATGTACACTATATTCTCTATAAAATTAATTGAGGAAGCCGTTACTCTGTGGTAGTTCATAATTCACAACGAAAATGAGTAAAACAACTACTAAGTTTTATACCACCATATTTCCACAGAACCGTGACTGCTGTATCGATAATTTTTATGTCATTTTCAAACGATGATTCAACTAAGAATAAAATTTTATTCTTGTATATTCTTTATAAATTCATCACTGCAATAATATTAGTTCGATTATTAGACTTTAACCCCACTGGGCAATATACAGTAACACTCATAAGAGAATTTCATTGGAATAAGAACTGTAAAATTTCTGTCAATATCAGGATACTTATATAACACAACTGTATATTTATAGGTGTACCTTCCATTCACAATAAATTCTCAAATTCACAAACATCCTGTATATAGCGATGGCCAGTCATAACTAGTAAAATAAATTAAAATGTACACGTCGTCAAGAATAGGAAAAAGTGTGATATTCTCTATGTATGCGTAGAAGAGTAAGGCAGTATTGGCGTAGAAATGAATGCACTTTACGCGCGGCCAGTTCGAACTTTGTATACAACTCATCAAACATAGGAACAAGTCTCAAGACTGCGATATCGGACTGCCCACGCGGTGCGCAGTAAATAGCCTGGTCTTTACCCAGTCGCATTGAGGCATTTGCAGAGTGAGTATCGAATATATTCTATGTACATAATATGTACATTCTTTTCCTCTGAATGCTGCATCACTCTCTCTTCTACGCATACCTAAGAGAATCTCACACTTTCTCATATTCTTGATGAGCAGTACATTCACATTCAATACTATTTGCATATATGCTTTTGCAATTACACAAAAGCAAAATATGATATTGCTTATTATTTATTTCGTGTTATTAAGTTGGATTTTCTACATATATTTATTTAGAAATAAATGTAAGGAATGGGATTATATAAAAAACGCAAAGGTTTTATGGACTTATAATTACAATATAATTGAAATAATGGCATAATTTTACAATAGCATTGGCATAATAGCGATGCCTGGAATACAATTTCACAACAGTATTTTAAAGGGAGGTTCTCATCAAACTCGACTACGAAATCAATTTTTTTTTTTTGCCTTTTTTGATACCTTATTTATTGTATGTAGAATATGTTTCTAAAACGATTTGGCCGAAAACATTTATGTTAGGCATGTTAATTAATTTTTACATACCAAAAATCGTTAACCGAATCTCTCGAAACTATGTTTTTTAAACTGGTGGAAACTGTAACTCAAAAACGAATTGTCTTGATTTTTTTTTATTTTAAAGTAAATTAAATTTATTAGAGCTTATACCTAAGAAAACATTGATTTCGCTGTTATTTTTCTATAACACTAAAGAGCAAAAAAAAGTGAAAAATCGGTACCGAAAATTCGCAGGGCCGCCATTTTATTTTCGATTTTTTTTATTGGTATAAGTAAGCTAAGCAACAAATATCACATATTTTACAAATATATTTGAAATTTTGATTTCAGATGATTTGTACAAGTGCTAGAGTTCCCACCGATTGGACACCTTTTTTGGGACGGTCACATTACCGAGCATATAACTAATTACTGTCATTGTTTCTTAATACAAAAATTTTTTTGTACACCTAAATACTTGATAAACATGTATAAAAATTTTTGAGTACTCTATTTACTTCCTTCTATGGGGAAAAAAAAAGAAAATGAAGAAAATAATATAATTTTTGGGTTGCTTGATGAGAACCTTCCTTTAATAAGATAATAATTGCTTAATGAGGTTATTATGATCCTATTAAGTACAAGTATGTAAGCATATTAACATAAGCGAGGTATACACTACCAGGTAAATCCAGGTATATTGTAATTACATAATACATCAATAAATACTTCATATTATTGCCTATATTATTTACAGTAAATAACTCTATTACCTCACATATGAATATACACTATCGGACAAAAGTAAAGCAACACCTTAGAAATATTTTATTTCAGTTCAATATAACATTTTAACAATACACTGATACAAGAGAATACAACTGAACCTTATATTTATTTAGTAGTTAATGGGATAGCCTCGATTGGCGATGACTTTGGCACACCTTCTGGGCAAAGACGATATTAAGTTCGTAATAACAGAAGCTGGCAGATTGGACCATACTTCTTGTATGTTATCCATTAAAGCTTGTTTATTAGGATACGTTTGTGTTCTTATTCTTCTCTCGACCTCTTCCCAAAGGTTTTCTATTGGGTTGAGGTCGGGAGATGTGATGGCCAGTCTAAAACTGTAATACGATTGTCGTGAAACCAATCTCTCACCAAATGAGATGTGTGTTTCGGATCATTGTCCTGTTGAAACACGAACCGTAATGGCATATTCCATTCTGCATATGGCAGCATTACATTTTGAAGAATATCTCTGTATACTAAACGGTCCATTATTCCTCCAATGAAATGGACAGGACCCACACCAGACATTGAAAAACAACCCCAAAGAGTGACGTTTCCTTTTCCATGCTTCACTGTAGGCGTAGTGTATTTTGGGTTGAATCTCTGATTCACTGGACGTCGAACACGCCTCATTCCGTCTGAATTGAAAATATTGTATCTCGTTTCATCGCTGAATAAGACTTTCCGCCAGTTATTTGCAGTCCAGTTCAAGTGTGCACGAGCGAATGCTAACCGGGCCGCTCTATTTCTAGCCGAAATCAGAGGCTTTTTGGCAGGTCTTCTACTAAATAGTTTGGCTTCTACCAACCTTCTTTGAATGGTTCTAATATTGATATTCAATTGATCAAATTGGCTTTTTATCCTAGGCGCAGACAGCCAATGACCCTTGGCTGTCTCACTCATTCTTTTTATGAGACTGTCTGTACGTACGGTTGTTTTATTGGGTCTCCCACTTTTCGTATTATTATTCAAATGCCCTCTTGCATGGTACCTTGATATTATCCTCGATATGGTTGACTTCGATAGCGACAGTTGCCTAGAAATGGCACCCATTGAGGTGCCTCTATGAAAAGCACTTAAGATACTCTCCCTCAAATCAAGAGACGTTGGTTTTCCACTAGGCATACTAAAGTTAATGCAGTCAAAAGTTATTTGCCCACAAATCCACAACAAATCGATAATACACTGTTTATTGATCAAAGTTTGACACTGTTACTTTACTTTTGTCGCTTGTGAATAAGCTCAATTCGACAACTCTCTGTAAAACACCATGAACTGTCAAAATAAACAAAGCAAACAAATGCCTATTAAGTGCATCTATGGCAACGCGATATGCTGAGGTTTGCATGCACTGCTCGCAAATAATTAATGTTATTTATTGTTGCATTACTGTGTTGCTTCACTTTTGTCCGATAGTGTACATGTTAATACTTGCCATACAAATATAATATATAGCTAAACATTATATAAGTATATAAAACATTATTATTAATACATTGCCATATCGATACAAGCTTCTTTAAAGGGGTTCAATACCTGAAAGGTCACTATCTGAATCTGAATCATTTTCTTCAAAATCACTTTCACTATCTTCTTGTAAATTTATTATTAACTCGTCTATTACTAAATCTAATGCTGGCTCCTTTTCCAAGAAAAACTGTTCAAAGCCTTTAGCGTTTTCACATTGTTTCTTCCACTCGTGTTCCGAAAATGTGCTGAAGAATTCGTCACACAACCGTTCAACAGTTTTTAACGTAAAATCTATGTTATTTTGCGCAACATATTGTTTTAAGGATGCCCACACCGACTCGATGGGGTTTAAGTCGGGATGATAGGGGGGAAGCCTTAGAATTGTATGTCCGTGAGCCGCCATTATCGTGTCGATCTCGTATGTTTTCCCCTTCGGTTTATGAACTTTTATCAAACTGTACAAGTCTATTTTCAACATGTCATCTGCAAATGGTATATTTTGCGCTCTTAACCACTCCTTCATTTCATCTTTTCGAGAACCCATATTAGGACATTTTTCAACTTGAACATTATGATAAGGGGCATTGTCTATAACGAACACACTATTTGGTGGTAGATTGGGTATAAGCACTCCCTCAAGCCATTGTTTATAATTGGTGTAGTTCATCTCACTGTGACAATCGCCCGACTTTGTGTTTGATCTAAATTTTAGATATGCATTTTGTATAAAACCGTTTTCGCCGCCCGCATTCATTATAATCAGTCTTTGACCTTTGGCAATGGGCGTATGGACACCTTCATTAGTATTGTCACTCCAACATTTGACATGCGTGTGAGACGAATGGATATACGTTTCGTTCATATAAATTATAGGTCTCATTTCTTCCCGGAATTGCTTTATGTTTCTTAAGAAGTTTCTTCTTAGTTGTTGAATTTCGGGATTTTCCATAAGCAATTTTCTGTTATTTTTCGTTTTCCTCCAGCGAAATCCCATGTCGTGCATTATTTTTCTCAAGGTTTCATACGATCCATTGTAGCCATTCTCTTCTACGAATTTGCGGTGTATACACCGCAAAGTTGGAACTTTTTTTTCTATTGTGTAATAATCGATTATGAACCGTCGAAGTAGCCCTCTGTCAAAGTCATCCACATTCGATTTAGGTGCTGATTTTGTTCTTTTCTTGTTTGGCGTTGAAAACGATGAAGCTTTGCCATCCTTGATAGATTTTATTTCCCGTGTAATTTTCTGTACAGTACTTAAGCTTACGCCAGTAGCCATTGTGACACGATCCTGAACCTTTTTAAAGTATTTTATAGGTTTATTCTCATTCGCTTCTTGTTGCATATACTGAATAACATTGGCTACGACTTCCCTAGTCTGTCCCGATAAAACTTTACGATTCAGTTTCGATTTAAATTCCATTCTGAAACACTACACTTAGTCCACCTCTTTCACTGACTGTACACTCGATATTCACTCTGCAAGTCTCAATGCGAATGAGTAAAGACCAGGCTATTTACTGCGCACCTTGTGGGCGGTCCGATAGCGCAGTTTTGAGACTTGTTCCTATTCTTGACAACCTGTACTAGAGAAAAGTATATTAAAATTTATTTATCAGTTCTTTGATTAAATGTATCATACATTTAATCAAAGAACAAATTTCTCAAAACAACGTTTTGAGTGAATTAATATACGTATATTTTAATACAAAACTATGTACAGCTAACGCAAACAAGTATTTTAAAAGCAAAGTTAAAATTAGTTTCGAATTCTGTTCTAAGACAATAAATTAGTTTAAAATCATATTTCATATAAATAAAATTATAGTTTTGTTGAAATTCGGTTGTTTATTTTTAGAAATAACGGAGCAAACGTATTAAGAGAAGCCAAATATTTTCCACTTCCTTGATCATTGAAATTGTTTTATCGTTATTCATATCTACGTCAAAATTACCGCTGTAGACATGTATACATACTACATAAAGTCCTTTAATAAATACAACGAATTATATATAATTCTTTCTGTAAGAAAAATATTCGGAATAACGAATTTAGAAGATTGCTTTCAAACAGGAATACGAACTTTTGGATTTTCTTCGTATTGTCGGTTTTTCGGAATAACGAATTTAGAAGATTCCTCTCAAACAGCAATACGAACTTTTGGATTTTTTTCGTATTGTCCAAGATAGCCACGAGTACAGAATATTAGAATTATTGGGGATTAAGAGTTATTTTTTATTATATATAGATTTCTCGTTATCAATTTGAGGTAGTTTTTTTAAGTATGAAATTGAAATATTTCATAGGTCTTTTAATACAGCAAAAATCCTCGACTTTTGTGAAATACTTTTGGCTTTGTAGAATATTGGTATTTGTATGAATGTAATTAAAAAACTGTCAAACGTACTGCTGTAATTTGAGAGTATAAATTTTATTAAAAATATGTAAAATTAATTCTCAAATTAACTACAGGAAAAGTAAATGCTACCAAGAAAGATGATTCTTACTATTTAGGCATGTTCAACAAAGGCCTTGTTCTGTGCCCGTTCAAGGCATAATCTTCATTGAATGAATCAGAGACTAAACTTTTTGACTTTCATATTACATTCATCATATAGCAGGAAATAATTGAATGCCCATATTTTCATTCATGCAACATAAATTGTAAAAAATAACGCTTTTTCAGTGATTTCAATTTTCAACTTCTTTTTCAATTCACCATTTCCAGATTTCCAACGTAAGGTACATTAGAAAAAATGTCACCTTGAAAATATGTATGGCATCCTGTTTTTTTAGCTTTCAATTTTATGAAAAAACTGATGGTCTTCAACTTAAAATTATTTGTGAAATAGAAGACTAAATTAAGGTAGTTTCCCTCCGGAAACCCACTTTTCTATAGAATTTCATCAAATTTCGGGTACACATAAAGAATAAACTTCCCGAAGGAAATTGCTTAAATGAAAAATCATTGCCCGTACAATAGAGAAGACATTCGCCATCAAAGGAACTTTTTGTATGCTTTGAATGTACCAGTTGCTTAAAAGTTACACATTTTACATCGTAACTTGAAAACTTTTCTATATATTTTTTCCAAAAATAACTCATCTTATACATTAGTTTACTACGAATACCTCGAACAAAAAAAATCGGTTGTTGCTCCGTTGTTCCGTTGAAAAGATACAACATTTTTAAAATATGACTGGGTAAAAGTTTAAACTTTGCTCGGTTTAAAAAAATCGAGAACTTGTCAATTAGCGTTTGGCAACGCAGCGGCATGCATTTTAGCAGTCGCCACAAGTTATAATATAATGCACATACATTTTTGTCAAGCTCTATCAATTCAACAATACGTCGTCCAATGCTTATACTCCGGTTTCAAAATAGTGGGCAGTAAGGTATAGAACACTTCATGAGCTAGTAATACGATTCAACAATTCTCGTGTCTGTTTTACTTGTAAATTGTAAATACCGCTCCCAGCACTGTGATCTCTACTATCTTTAATCGCATGCAGATAGTTGGCACGCGCCTTGTCTCTCTTGTTTGCTTATACCGTTCTTTCACTTTTTTACTAGACAGAAAGTCAATCGGTCGATTTCGTATAATGTGTAGGGAGGGGACGCGGACGGTATGCCCTGCTTCAGATTGTCCAGTGTCGATAATTAGCGGCGCTACGACAGTTACGTTCTACACGTGAGGGAGTGTACATCGTATTTGTAACGGGGAAAAACTTTTACGTGGGAAGTGATGTTGATGGGTTTACTGTTAAAAGATGATCAAGGTATTTAAAGAGAAAATATCTTGGCCATATTTAACAGCAAACTATGATCTTTTTTGCATTATTTTTATAATTGGTTTTGCATTAAAAAAAGTGCCTTCTAATAAAACGTTTAAAAATAAATAGATTCTCTTAAAATAATTAAAAATAAAATACAAACTAAATAAAATAAAACTTAAAAAATATCCCCTTGAATAAGAAAAAAAACTAAAGAAAATTTTCGTAGATGCCTCCGTCTTGCGCCAAACAATAACCCAACCTGTCGTAAAATTCTGAACGAACGTTGGTCAGCATAAGAGGGCTAATAGTTTGAAATATATTTTCAATATTAGCCCTCAGTTGATTTAAATTATTAGCTCTTTCATGAGGATGCCCGTATAACTTTGATTTAATATACCCCCATAAGAAAAAATCATTAGGGGCCAAGTCTGACGATCTTGGTGGCCATTGAATTACGCCTCTCGTAGATACAATTCTTTGGGGGAATATCGTATTCAAATAGTCAATGACTATTCTTGAGTTATGGGCCGGACACCCATCGTGCTGGAACCAAACGTTGTCAAAATTGGGGTTAATGTTTGCCAATGCAGGAACGATTTGGTTTTGAAGAAGATTCAAATAAGTCTCCCCATTTAAATTTCTATCAATAAAGAATGGTCCAATAATATCATTCCCATAAATACCAGCCCAAACATTCAATTTTTCGGGATATTGTGTCCTTGTATTTAACAGGCGATACTGATTTTCAATAGCCCAATACCGTAGAATTGATGGATTGTGCCTATCATGTAACGGAAACGTGGATTCATTGGTGAACACGATGTTATAAATAAAATTGTCATCCGCATTTGCACGTTCCATTACCGTGTTACAAAATTCCATTCTACGGTACTGGTCTTCATCGAAAATTTCTTGATGGACTTCGTATTTATAGGAATGATATTTATTTTTCTTTAAAATTTTGTGAATTTTACCTACACTAAAACCAGTCTCCTCGGAAATTTTTGGGATAGAAATATTTGAATCTTCTTCTACCATTGCACACACCATTAATTCCTGCATTTCAGCATCCTCGTTAATTCTAGGTGTCTTGTGGCATTTACAACCTAAAATGCATCCCGTTGACTTAAACTTTTCGACTACTGTCGATATTGTGTTCAAGGCAGGGATCGGACGATTTACATATTTGACTGAGAAAAGGTCCCTTATTGCACGTAATGAATGTCCTTGAAGAGACCATGATATCAAATCAATTTTTTCCTCAAGTCAGTACGTCATAATTACTAAGTTTTGAATTAAAAGAATCTATTTAAAATTACACGTATTACTACGAAGTTCACTCGTCTAAATGTCAAACACGTATGCGACGGTAAATGTGAAATCTAAGTCGTCGATTATCACGGCGAACGGCCGGACTCCCCACCTGAGCGGTGGCTAATTTTCCGAGAAGGACCGAACGGTGGAACCTATGTACAGTTTTAAAATGAAAGCACGGTATAGCAGGCAAACAGAGCGAATTACTCATGGAGCGCGCCTTATCTCTCTTGTTTGCCTATCATAGCAGGGAAATAAAGAGTATAGATAAGTTACTCTGGTTACTTTTCGCAAGATTCATTTTTAAATACAATTTAAACGTTTCTGTATTATTTTACGCCTTGCAAGTTTTCCTTTAGTGTCCCGTAACTAATCACAACAAAAATTCGTTTTAAATTTGTCTATAAATTTTTTTCACGCCCCGAAAAAGTTTACAAAGTTAAAACATACATAAATACAAGATTAAAATACCGACACAATGCAACGTTGCCATGTCTTTGCTTTTAACTAATAAACATGTATATAGTTCTGTGTATTCGTATACATGCAGTGTCTGAATATAGAGTACAGTCTCTGAACAAAAATAATGAACACTAAACTACTGATGTTGCAAATATTTTACGTTTACCCGCGTATTTATTTTTGGACCGGACGGTACCGGAGAAACTACCTTAAAACAATTTATCCACAATGAAGTATTGAAAAGAATAGGTCAAATATTAATGTACAAATGTGAAAAATAGAAAATAAGAAATCGACATCGACTGCTAAGAGTTTTTCATGTTTGGTAAAGTTTAAAATGTATATATAAAAGGATGAATTTTTTTATCCTCCTCCAACCAATCGGTCTGAATTTACATGGATGAATTACAGCGGACCATGAAAAATAGGATATTTCTTTCATAATTAAAGTACTCTTCAAATTATGCTACTGATATATTATAGGACTAATGAAAATGTAAACAAACACAATTTCTTTAACACTTCTATACATACATATTTTTTCACTTCATTTTTCACATACTATAAGTGAAGTATTTTGTAAATATATTTGAAGTACGTATTTTTGGTATAACATTGAAGGGTCGATGACATTAAAAACATTTGCTCGTTTCAAATTTTGCTTATAGTTTGATGCATACTTTTCAAATATAGTTATTCGTATGTATAAATCATTTTTAAGACAGGCTCTGTGATGTGACTATGAAAGGTCCATACCAATCAGTATAAAGAAAGATTTTTTTTGTTATAAAGTACAGCTCATCAAGAATAGGAAAAGGTGTGAGATTCTCTAGGTATGCATAGAAGAGTGAAGCAGCATTTAGAGGATGCACTTTATGCGAGGCCAGATCGAACTCTGTGTACATATGTATATGCTCATCGATATTCACCTTCAAAGGTCTCAGTGCGACTGGGTAAAAACCAGCACCTCGTGGGCGGTCCGATATCGCAGTTTTGAGACGTGCTCCTATTCTTGGTGAGCTGTAAGTCAAATCACAAATTTAAAGATATTAGTGCACTACAACTATTATGCAAGAGAAAAACCAAAATCTAGACCTTCAAGACACTTTCCTTGGCTTTCACTCACATTTAACTGTTCTCTTTGATTACTATTCATGTTAATTTTACACGGTGTAAGTAACCATCACACAAAAAAATTCTTTTTAATATTTAGATTAGGATTTTGACAAATTGAAATTTAGATAGCTGAACTTTGAACTAAGTAAATAATAAATTTAAACTCATGACAAAGTATTTGAAAGTAATAAATAAGAAACAATCATGAGAAATATTACATTATGCACGAATCTATGTAAACATTTCAAATTAATGCATTATGCACTTAGCTAAATCTGTAAAATTTGTGGTAATTATTCACTTTAGAGTAAAACTCGTAAATCCTCATCAAATTTTGGCTACCCTCCTATTTTCGATATTAAAAACGAATCTGACTTCAGTTCTTGGGGGTCGGACACAGTTTTCGAGAAAACGAATTTTCAACTTTCCGCACATAACCACTCTTCCTTATCAAACAACTTTCACTTTACATTACATGGATACCTAATATTAATGTAAGTAGATGTTACAATACTTGCTTTATACATATACATTAAAACTGCCACGAAACATAATTCATTACGATTTTCTAATTTACCTGCAATGTTTACGATTGTCATGCAACCATCCATTTTCTATCTAAGCGTTTCGGGTTATAGAGTGTGCTAGGATAGCAAATGGATGGCTTCTGAAAATTGTAAATATTGCAAATCATAATGAATAAGTTGGTGACGATTTTAATGCATACGCAATTACAAAGGAAGTGTTATAGCATCTCCTTATATTACTATTAAGTATCTATGTAATGTAAAGTCAAAGTTATTTGACAAGTGAAGCCATGTGCAAAAGTTGAAAATTAATGAAGGCACTCGAAAACTGTGTCTGACTGCTAAAAACTGAAGCCAGATTCGTTTTCAGCGCCCCCGAAGATCGAGAGTAGCCAAAATTTGATAAGGATTTGAGATCCTCCCCAAGGTTTTACTTTAAAGTAAATAATTACCAAATTTGTATTCAATATACTAACAGATCTAGTTTATCGTTGATTGATGATACATGTACTGTATTCAGAAATAATATAGTAGATATCTTCATGAAATCCATCCACTCAATCAATTCTCAGGATTTATAAAACAGATACAACAATTATCAAGTGATGGTTAGAGATTCGCACTGGATATTGACAAAATAATGATAAAATTAGTGTTCGTCCTGGTATCAGAACAAAATTTAGGTTATGTAACTTTATATGTAAGCAAAATACTTTTCCTCTTCAATGATTAGAACAATCCTTGCAGTGAGGAACACAAATTAGGCAACCACAGTTGATAACATTATAGTGGATAATGCAACAGGTACCCAGCCTATAGCAGATCAGAAAAATTAATCTAATTCATAAACAAATATTTTTTTATAGATATATAGGTCGGTACACGCAGTGTAAACGATTTAGCAATCTGTTCCCATTGACTTCATTGTTGAAGCAGTACTAGCCATTTTCGTAGAGTTGATCAATATCTTGGGAAGGGATATTGATTTTCACAAATAACACACTTTTTGGGTTGCCAGCACTAAAACTTTTGTATTACATATAATTAATGAAAATAATATAATAATAGGTACAACTAAAACTGGTAATAGGGTCGAAAACATATACATAAATATGAAAATAGAACTTTGTGAATGATTATGTAGTTCAGTTTGCCACGACGCCATTGCCACAAACACTTTCTAGAATGTATAATTTAGAAATTGACAACTTACCTAGCTAACTAGTTAAAATCTTCGTCAAATACTGAATTAATTATATCATAACATAAAAAATAATGATGAAATCTTGAATAAACTCTAAAATTTCTGGAAATTATCACAACATCTGCAGACGTACGCTTCTTTTACTATGACAAATTACAAAATGGCGACATGCGCCAACTCAGACGTAATTTCTTTGTCCATTCCCATAGAGCATAATCGGTTGCCTATACATCTGCATAGAATTGAATAGATTCAATTCATACCAACTTACCAATCATCGATTTACTGTGAATCGTACTAGAGAATTCGAAATTCTATCCGAAAATTAGATTAGTTCCGAATATGTACTCGTTCGTCATTTATCGCCATTTATACATGTATGCATAATTTTTATTTGATTAACACAATAAGTGAATATCATTATTTCCGGTCGGTAATTAAAATAATTTTCTATGACACATGAATGAGTTGCGCCCAACATAAATGATGTTTACGATGAATTTTTATTAATTAATTTTTTTATTAAAAGATTATTATATTGTTACTAATATTAGGAGAATCTACTATCTTTATCACTTTGTTAAAATTTAAGTAGATCTTTTTAAATAACTCCGGTATAACCTAATCAAATTTGAAATATTAATTACTAAAATACTACTTAGTGCTGATACAGGTAACACTTAATTTAACTGGACCGTGAATGGTTAGCCGTCCTTCATTTAGAGCTTAAAGTACAGAAATCCTGATTATGTTTACTTGTTCATAGGACTTTAAAGTTTAAATCATTGTATTAACCTTAAAGTCAAGTGAACAAGTAAACATAATTATAATTTGTTCACTGTAAGCTCTAAATGGATGACGGTTCAGTTAAACACCGATGTCATGTGAACAAGTGAACAAAATTTGTTCACTCTATAAATGGCGGATGGCTTAGGTGCTTTCGATTTAACGGGATTCTATATTGACATGGGCGTCTCTATGGTTTGCTACTCTGTGCAAAATACACGTATCTACATGGGTTTCGTGTATTTCTTGCATAGTTATATTTTATGTTTCCTCCTCTTATTATATCTATGATTCGCTGTCACTCTATTTTTGGATGTGGTTCTCTATTCTATTCTATGGCTTTAATTCTTGTCTAGGTCGTGTGTCGCGGAGAGAATATTTCTATATCGAGGAATTGTATATTATTGTGTTTTTACATTATTTTATCGAACGCCTCCAGTAGTGATATTGTTTGTGAAATACCTGTTTACTGTCTTTGATTAGGTGATTAAACATTACAGATATATCAATCAAAATTTAGATATTTTTGTACATTTACCTTATGGTACGTTTTACCTAATGTGTCTGTATTTATGAAAAATGGTAAAGAGTTGACTCTCATATGAAATGACCATGAAGCTCAGTATTCAGGAGAAGAAAGAATTGGACAAATTCACGAAGTTTTTGGCATTGAAATCTACGCAGGTTATCGTACAATCCAGGTTAGGGGACAAAGTGTGTACACCATGCAACCCCCACCCCACAGGTACAGACTGGGTAAGGAATTATTCAATTGTCATGCAACATAATCTATTATATGTTCATTTTAGTTTAACCTCAACATAACTGACTTGCCAGACGTCTTGGCGGAGGCAAAGAAGGCGCTAAATGGCGAAGTTCTATCGTCCCAGATCCCAATGTGCGTGGAGATATCACTGCGAACCGTAGAAGGGGACCACATGGTCCTAGAGTCTTGGTGCCTTACTCTGTTGCCTGAAGTGTGCGATGCCACGACAAGGATCGTACACACCGTCTACAACCGCATGGGAATTCTTTTAAAATCGTTAGTTTCCGTTACGAGAGTTACACCGGCTTACAAACTATCTCGCAGGCAAGGTCCCGACTCATTCGTGATCTGCTACCGCATTTTCATGGAGGAGCCGCAGTTACATTGCCTCGGTGAGGGCTACAAACAAGTTCGCGTCGGTCAAATATGCACTCCCATTGGGACCCTGCAATTGTCTGTGTCGTACCGCACTAAGATGACTATTTCGCCCACGCAGGCAGGAAAGGACAACTCCATCATGCTAAAAAGTGATCATTTTAACACTAATTTCAGTCCGAAGAATGGGAAGTACAACGAAAAGTGAGTACATACTATTTGCTTCTAGATAGGGATATTACTTTATAGGTGGCCTTTACATATTTTTACACGTTTGTAAAGTTTCAAGATCAAACGATCACTCTGGTTTAAAAAAGAATTGTCTTGGAACAGTGTAGGATGTACGTGGAATATGTGGGTTTTAAATATGGGCAGTGAGCAGTAATTATTAATGTATGATTCATCGTATATTACTATAAAAGTTGGAACATTCTTTGAGTATATTCAACTTTTATGTATGCATAAGGTATTTCCTTAATTAATGGTATTTATGACTGAGTAATAGTTGGGCTGTGATGCAAGGATCATTACAAGTAAACGAAAGAGATTTTATAAGTTGATTTTCTCACATATATTTACAATATATATTTACAACTATCAAGTATTTAAAAAAATACCTCATTTTAAAAACAGGATATATTTGAAATAAGTAGTTAATTTCCCATTTATATTAATTTTAATAATAATTTGACTCGTATATTAATGGTGGTTGATAGTACGTATAGAAAAGGTGATAAGAATGAGGAATGCCACTATTATACTACAAATAAAAACAGCCACTATTTACACTTCTTAGCTTACTTTTTAAATGCCAAGGTGCATTTTTTTTGTATGCAAACAAATTAATCTATAGAGTGCAAATGTTAAGGTTGACTGTGAAACTTGTGTTTCATTAACTTTTCTAAATGAGGTGAGTTAAAACTTATCTAAAGGGTTGTTGCAAGGTTTTTGATTTGTATTTCTGTCTGCTATATGAAAATCTCCATGTCAAATGACCATCTCAAATGGTACGTAACAGGCAATAAGTCAACGTTCCCTTCCGAATGAATTACTCATAACAATGTGCACATTAAGGCAGCAAAGGAATGCGCTTATTTGCAATGATTACATCCTTGGCGCTCTCTATGATAAGTGAGTTATAGCTTTAATAGTATGCAGCCATCAAGTCGGTTTAATAGTTGTAGTAAAAACAATGGGATTTGTGAGGAAGTTATGTTGGATTATTAGTGAATATGAGGAATAATTATGATTACGTTTACTTACGTGGTAGAGTTACAAATAAGCGGACATAATTATCAATGTACAATAAAGTAGTATTAGCTTGTTTAGCGTGGGTTGAATATAAGGTAGTTTTGGATTGAAAATAATTTGCCTATTTTATAGCTCTAATTAATTCGTTGTATGTTGGATATAAGGAATTTGTTCCTGGACGGTAATTCCCAAGAATCACTAGCTAGGGCACTTTCATATCACCACTTGTCATTTAAAAGTTGTTCATTTTAAAAGATTTTTCTTGAAAATTGTTTAGTACATTTAAAAATCAATTTGAGAACGTTAATATGATAATTGAAATTGAATTCAATAATCAAAATTCTTGTTCACTATCGTTTTTGGAAAAAATACTAGGACATAGTAATCGTTATTGTTTCATTTTATGGCTAAGATGCTATTTTGTTTTAACGAAAAATGGTAGTGTATAAAGGTATACAAAATGAAGTCATTCACAGTGGCGGTTTCTCCATAAAGCCGCAAGGCCGCGCCCCCCCGCTCAAAAAGGTCACGAGCCGCCACTGGTCATTCAACTCAAAATGAACAGCGATAGGAGTCTACAAGATCTACATATAAATGTAGATCATATAATAATGTGTTTGCGATAACGGTTGATATTCAAGCAAAATGTCCAGGAAGTTTGGTATTGTGGTCTCCTTGACCCTATTTCATTGTCTATTTTAAAAATATGGGAATAAAATATCGGTGGATATTCTTGATATTAAATTGTGTTGTATGCAAATTTACAAAATGGATAAAAATGTTTTAATTACGACTGTATATCAAGTGAGTAGAATATCAAGAGCAATATTTAGAAACATTCGGTTAAAAGTAAAAATTTTGGCTTTAATTTCATCTCGTAAATTTCTTTTTTATTATTTAATACATTCTTAATTTATTCATTGACTATTCATTGAAGAGTAACGAAATATAATATAAATTAAGTAAATATACAGTTTCCATAGTGTGATTTAATATCAAGTTAGTCCAAGTATAAAAAGTAATATTTAGAAAATCCATTTGAAAGTAAGAATTACAAACTTTATTTGCGTCTTAGAAAGCGATTATTTATTGTTTATTAGATTTTTTAATTTATCTATACGTTTTTGTTATTCCTTGACTATTCATTTATGATTTACAAAATTGAATAGAATTTAGGTAAATATACAGTTTTCTTGGTGTGTGTTATGTAATATCAAGCAAGTAGCAGGATCAAAAGTAATATTTAGAAAGATCCAGTTGAAATTAAAAATTACAGCTTTAGTTTTTTAATTTATCTTAATTTTTTTATTTACTGATTATTATAAAAATTCAGAAAAGGCTTATTCACTTTTATTTGCTTAGAATGTTTATTTTGGACACTTTTGAAGGTAGTAATTACTGGCAATAGTTTTTTCTAAGTTTTTCACGAATTGCATGGGCATTCTGAATATGGGAAAATATAAACCAATTGTTGAAAATAGATTTCATTAATAACTTAATTTTATAAATATCAAGATTTAGATTTAGGAAAGGTGTACGACCCCATTTGGAACCATATAAAGCTCTAGTCTTAATTAGTTCTAATTAATTAACGAATCCAAGGCAGTGGTTAGCACTAAATCGTGTATTAATGTAACTAATATGAATATTTACATAAGTTTGATATTTACTGTTTTAAAAATTGAATAACATTAAAGTTGCATAAAAATTAAGTCAATAAAATCAATGTTTGAATGCGGATAGCGCCTTCAATAAAAAGGTTCCACATACGATTAACATTTAATTCGTTTAATGTCAACTAGAAACCTTGAAAAATGCTTTTCACTTCGTGGTTTATAATTCCTAATACGGTTCCTTTTAATAAACAACTCGAAATGGTAGACGGAATTTTATAAGGTGGTACGTGTCCCAGTTTTAAAATTGTCGTGATGGTATTTAGGAAAATCTGTTTGCGAATAACTGTGCAAAATAATTTTAAATAGTTCCAATAAAAGCCGAGACGATACCTCCGGGACTTGTTTGTTGCATACTTATCGTACACGCTTTATTTTCATGTCACCGTGTCATAAACAAGACCAACATTTTTATCACGTTATTTGCTTGTTCAAACTCAAATCTGTACCCGTTGCTAGGTCGTTATGCAATTGAAATTGTCCACAATGTAATTGTTTTATTTATACCAGCTATGATGCCCAAAAGGTCATAGTCCAATTCCTAAAAGTTATGTCGGCGTATTCCATATCGCGTAATTGCTATATACAATACGTGTTTTTGTGATTTTTTAAACGTTACGCCGCGAAGATTTTTACGGCCGCAAATTCCAGTAATTAGGCGCGAGTGTTACCTTGTGCAATAGCGTGCAATAAGTTGGGCACATGCAATTACGTATACGATCCAGAATTTACGGCCGAATTTTGAGCGATTTAAAATCACTGTCAATTTATATAATTATAATTTAAATAAAAAATAATTTTTAGAAAATTAAATTTATTATACAGGGTTTCAGGATAGTTTCTGGCATAATTTTATATATACATATCTCATATACTTAGCAATATAAAAAAAATATCTAATGCTCCAACGAAGAAAAAAACAAAGGTGTAATTAACATCATATTTCTCATCGACGCTATAGGTAATATTCATAGTTTAACATACTCAACAGCACATACAGTGAGTAGTGAGTCATGGTGGATTATTGCACATACATACATATGTATGTAATGGGAAATTTAGTTCACTCCCTGGTTATGCGGTGAACGGGAATACATGGTTTATGTCGTTATGGGGCCGTATAGTAAGTAGTATGTCCATCTCGAATTCTCGAAAATAAACCCGAGTTTAATTTGTTTGCAAAATATCTCACGCGTTGTCATAATGACTCAAACTTGGCAACATTAAAAATACCTTTTACTCACGAGAAATAGGCAGATATGCTGTTAGTTTACGGTATTATGTTATAATCTCGTCAAATTATAACACAATCTTAACATCGTTGAAATTAATCTCGGATTAAAACAGTTCAGCGGGTCAAAAATACAAGCCCTTAACCAGTTTTAAACATGCCAGCAATAGTCGGTAGGACACGGAATATCAACGTCAATGGCACTCTACTCAACTGTAATTGCTTTGAATCTAACAATTTATTGACCCGACTCTGTGTAGTGGCATTCTGTTGTAGAGGAGGTTTTCTATTTTTTTTTTATTGTATTACCATAGAATTTAAGTTTTAAGTCTGTGGCAGTGGGGTCACTACCCTACTGGTTATATTAGAACCTATCCTGAAATCCTTTATATACCGGGTGATTTTTTTTCTGTATCTGTTAATAGTGGGTTTAAAATACAAAAAAATATTAACTCATAGCCGAATTGTTTTTGATTCTAGAGATACGGTCCTGTGGGCACACGTGGCCCCACATACGCATATTAACAGCCATGATGGTCTTTGTATATATTAGCTCTAAATATTGTAAATATTAGAAAGTACAAGGGTTTCTTTGTACATTCTGCTAGTATTCGGAATCAGGACACATCTGTTTCTCAGGGGTAAAAATGCAATTATCCCAGGCAATAAGTTACGTAATTTATTGCTACGATCACCCACTTGTATCCTTGCAGATTAAGTTAATGGTTTATTACAAGTGTGGCGTCTGGTAATAATCGCACCAGGCTTTTGGCTTTTGGGATAAGTTTTCAAGCCAGTCAATTCCCGCAACTCGCTCCGAAACATTATCTCCTCTTTATGTACTAGCTTGCTCGCCATTTACTTATCTTCAAATAAACGTAGCTATAGCAACATGACCACTAATATAATTTCACTACACGCACCTCGAAGACCGCCATAGTCCCATTTGAAGAATTATTTACAATTCATTTCTCCATAAAATTGCACAAAATCTACAGGGCGTCATTTACATTTAAAATTCGAAAATTAATGCCACTTCCTGTTAAACCATAACTGAAATATATTAAATATTTCTATTCGTCCCTCAGTATATATGCCACATACAAAAACTTCGAAATAGCATGTATTGTAAAGCCACTATTAACAGATACAGTGGTGTTTCCCTTCAAGAAAATCGCCCAGTAAATATAAGACAGTGTATGCATGCATGACCTAATGAAATATTTTTGTTTTCGTTTTAAATACATTGAAGAAATTAACCGTTAATCCTAAAGACCGCTACAGACTATGCGTGTATTCGCGATTCGTGGGAAATTCGCGAATAGTGTGTAGGGACTTGTTCGCTGAAAATCGATTCGTAAACAACATGATTCGTGCGTTCGCAGTAATTCGCTCTTGGAGGCGATAAATTGACGAATACCAAAGGCCGCGCATTAACACAGTATGTAAACGCATAAGTAAACGCATAGTCTGTAGGCTCTGATTTGCGAATTGCTACGAACTACAAGGAACTGGACAAATCGCGCATAGCGAATCGCGAATACATGCATAGTCTGTAGCGGGCTTTACGGTCATGAAATCTGAACTGAAAATTGTTTACGAACGTGAAACAACCATAAAGATTAAAAACCACTACCTGGAACATTCCGTTGAGTCGGCGAAGGAATGCGAGTTCTTTATTTATGGTTATGGTAAAAATGCAAGTGCGTTACACCTGACCTGACTTGATATTTCTGACGCAGTCGGCATAGCACAAGCTGCTATTATTTCATAGCACTGAGTTATTTAACGTATATTTTCACGTTGACTATACATACAGCGAGAGTGGAAAAGTCAGAATAAACCTGATAAGTTGATACGGGGCAATTAAGAAAACATAAGGTAATTATTTACTTTAGCGTAAAACTCTCAAGTCCTCACGAAAATTTGGCTACCCTCTATTTTCGAGGGCGCTGAACAAGGATTTGGCTTCAGTTTTTGCGGTCGGACACGGTTTTCGAGAAAATGAATTTTCAACTTTTCCGCACGTGTCGCCACTGTTTCTTCTCAAATAACATTCACTTTACATTACTTTGATACCTAATATTGAAATAAGTACATTTTACAACACATTCTTTATACATATCATATGTTAAAGTTGTCATAAGACTAAATATTACGATATTCTTAATTCGGTAGTTGGAGTTAAATCAATAAAATAACATTATCCATATTTTTTTTTAAATACAATACTCTTACTGTAGAGTCGCTCGTTTCGTCAACGTAACAGCGAACGACCGTTCGACATCTAGTGATGTAATATTGGCATAATTAAAATATTCGTTACAATTACAAGTATATAACGGATTTGTAACAGCTTAACCCGGCAAAATCTTTTTTTAAAACAGTGTCAAACTTTGCTATAACTACAACACTCACTATTTTCAGTGACTCAAGGAAGAAACGACACTAATTCACCAACGAATAAGGAAGGATTTTGTAGTTTTTCTAGTGACTCCACTAGTCCTTGTATGAGTAGACATAACATATAATTGTTATCATTAGTTTATAAATTTGCTCCAACGTACAAGGTCTTGAAGTCACTGCTTAAATTTCTAAAATAATAAAATCCGGCCTGCAACCATGTTTCCCAGCGAGTAAGAATCGGCTGTGGTGGCTGTCGAATACGTTTGGAGATTTGAGAAAGTTCTTGAATGTTGAAATTTAATACCACCCTCATAATTGTTACGCCAACGCCAGTACAATTTTAGAATAGTTTACTAGTTAATACGAAGTTTTAGTGCACGTACTAAACCTATTGTTCTATTCTTTCTAAGATTTTGTACTATTTTTACGTTATTTGGTTACTTATTACGTTTGTTAAGCTACACCATTTTATTTATGTATATACTGTTTTTAAAATATGACGTGTTTAAGTGTTTAGTAAGACAGGGCACGTCTAAATTAATGTTTCTGAGTTATTTAACAAGAAATGTTCTAAACGTTGTATCACACGATAATTTCTAACTAAAATAAAAGCAAAATTTATAAATATTAGTACTATAAAAACAATAGAAGACACGAGTGGAAGAAGGTGTTATGAACAAAAATCGAGGAATATACTTAAAATGCTTCAAGTTGAGGTTAATAGACTTTGTCGATAGAGTTTAGTATCACTTGTATTAACATTTTAAATATCAACTATAAAATATATGAAAACAAATTTACAACAACAAATGTTTGAATTCGAATAACCAAACTCTTCATCGAATACTCAGAGATTGAGAAATGGGCCCAAGAATTCATTAAATTGAACAGGCACAAAGCCAGAACCCTGGTAGGAATCATAACGGGCCACCATAGTAGCCTGAATGCATATAAGCACAAGCTGAGGCTGACTGACACCCCGGCATGCAGATACTGCAGAGAAGACGAGGAAACTTCGATTCATCTTCTTTACACCTGCCCCGCACTGAAGGAGACTAGGTGCCTTATATTAGGGGCCCCTGTAGTCTTAGAAGAGGCGAGGCTTAAGGCGAGGGATGTGCCCAAATTGCTCCTTTTATGGGATAGCATTTTTGGATAATGACCTGGATAAGAGGGGATCGCCAAGGGACTACCTATGCGGTCAGTGGCTGATGAGGCCCAAACCCACAAAACATAATAATAATGTTTGAATTCTACGTTTTCAATGATTTGTATTTGTTACATTACACCTTCCGCTCGTGTCTCCAAGTATACTAAAGTTCGCCCTGCTTTTATTTGTTAATAAAAATAAAATCTTAACTGTCAGCAAACTCAGTAAAATCTTCAACTGACTCGCGATATCGCACCGGAGCTTGCGAGTTGTCAGTTATCTGTTTTTAAATGTCTAAGAAAGAATACGTGACCCCATACAATGTGCAGTTAGTTCACGAAATTCTGGAAGATAAAATCCGCCGCAGAATAGAATAGAGTAGAATAGAATTAATGATTGAGCCATGTAGTAATAATCTCCAATTTCCAGACCAGGTTCTTCCTCTGAAGAGGCTACTTTTTGTTTGCACGGCTTAGAGAATAACCAGACTCGTGTAAGTATTGGGCTTCTGAAAACCCTCAATGGATTATAGAAGGACACACGTCCTTCTATCGTTACAAAAGCACATCATTCCCTTACTTGTGGCTCTTCGTCCAAATACTAGAACAGGCAATATAGTACTAATACGATAACGCGCCATCACACTATTCACAAATACGTACTTGCCTAAACGCTGCCTTCCTCAATAAGTGGATTGGTAGAAGTGGAGGTATTGACTGGCCAACTGAATCTCCGGACCTCACTCCGCTGGACAATTTTTTGTTTGGTTATCTTACATTCAAGGTATATCTTAACGGGCTAGAAACTATTGACGCATTACAAGGCAAAATGTGGAATGAGTAAATAAATAATTAGCTTTAAAATAGTTGAATAACTTTTTACAATAATTTCAGTTTCTACTTGCAGATTGCCAAGAGGCGAATGGCACATATTTTGAACACTCCATTTAATGATTCTTGTTTGTATTCCATAACATTACTTTGATAGATTTTCTAAAACGTTTCCTGTTTCTCAAAACAATTGTTATATAACCTATTATAGAATTTGTTCAAAATTCTAATATGAATGTAAGTAAAAAATGTTTTCAACCGACAATCAGAGGGTGTTACCATTAAGAAAAAACTGTCGCTGACATCATAACTCCAATAGTGATGACGTAAAAAATACCAAAAAATGCGTGCCTAAAAATTGCCCGTTTTATCGAATATATTCCAACAAATTTTTATTTGCGTATTCACTGTACAGCTCGTGGAAGGTTTTAGCATTAAATTCGGATCTAGCAGGTCGCGGATTTATCATTTTCGTGATATGTCAGATGAACCCGGAATTTGAAAGCTACGAAACTTCGCGCTGTTTTAGCGAAATAAAATGTCAAGTGATTCTAGAACGAACGACTTAACTGAAATACATAGATGTTCTCGTAACCATGCGTGGCGAAATATCCAAGGAAATTGTTGGGTAAGCGTTAGCGGGCGTAAATCGTTCTGGAAGAATTAACCTCAGTAATGGAGAATTCTGTACACGTACATATAAAAAAGATCCAGAAATGTTCTTTAAAGAATCGTAACTATAAGAGAAAATAAATATACATTCGATATCATATACAGTATGTATACTCAGGGGCGGCTGGTGTATAGGTGCTGCAGAGCTGCAGAACTGCCAAAAAAATTAGATATTTGTTTATTTTCGCGACATAATAATTACTAAAATTTATTAATAAAATAATTTGGTTAGTTGGTGCAGCTAACCAAATTATTGCGTTAAAGTCGCATTCTGCCCGCCGTCCTCTATTGAGTAGTAGACCAGATGAATTATCTGGTCTGGGTCTCTACGCGAGCGCGTCGCGGTACATTGAACTGGGCCACACGAGGTAGTTCTCAGCACGGCTCGGCACACCCGTCCTCCCCCTCAACTCCCGCGACAATCCACACTTGGCGCTCGTAAATGCGCGAATTTACACGGTCAGTGAGCTGTATTTTTTCCAGCTAAGGCAACATCAGTGAATGTTTACTCCTTCCTACTCCTCGGGCGGGCGTAAATCGTACCTATTTCGTATTTCGTGTTAATTTGAGATTTTAAATACTGTTTTGTGAATTTGTGTAGTGATTTATTGTACTAATTATTAATATTTATATACTGTGATAGTGACAATGGATTTAGATTATAATTTAGTTCATGTGAAGCGATTTTTTAAATACTCTTACGAAGAAAAAATTGATTTAAAAAACAATGGTAGGCCATTGCCCGATATTGTTATTGAGACTGCAGGTGTTAGCCGCGGAAAAGCATATAAACGTCAATTTAATAGACATGTATTCGAAGAATAATTGGATTTGTGGGTGCAACAAAAAAAAATGCGTTATTTTGTTTTCCTTCTTTACTTTTCGGCGGTGATAAAGCATGGACGGAGGTAGGGGTGACAGATTTGGTGCACTTAACTGATAAAATAAAAAAGCACGACAACTCCAAAAGCCATCTACATAATACAACGGAATTGGCTTTATTAGAAACAACTAATATTAAAGCGCAGCTAGATTCAGCTTATTGGATAAATGTGCAAAAGCATAATGATAATGTGACAAAAAAGAGATACGTTTTGTCAAAAATTATAAACTGCATAAAGTTTTGTGGGGCCTTTGAACTGGTGCTGCGAGGACATGACGAAGCTGAAATCTCTCAAAACCCGGGGATATTTCGTGGTTTGATAAATTTTTCTGCTGAGCTTGATGTAACTTTAAGCGAGCATCTACAAAATGCTTCAGTATTTAAAGGAACCTACCTCTAAAGAAATACAAAATGATCTTTTAGACTGTATATTAAAAGTATGTCATGAAGAAATAATTCAAGAAATTAACAAACCTTCATTTTTGGCAGTTATGGCAGACGAAACAACTGATGTATCTGTAAAAACTCAGTTAGTGGTAGTTTTAACATATATTTTCGATGGTGAACCGATTGAACGTTTTTGGACATACCTGAAACCTACAAAATGTGACGCTGAAACTCTTTCGGAAAATATTTTAAGTGTTATAGACCCTCTAGTAGAAAATTCACCTTACAAGCCTTTTCTCTTAACCAAAGAATATGACGGCAAACATGAATCTTCTTCAAAAAGGTATTAAATTCCAAAAATGTTTCTTGTGAAAGTCTACATTTTTGTATAAACGGATTTTACATAAAAACTCTGAAGTATCAGGAAATCGCGTGACCTTGAAAATGTTCAAAATTTTCGCCTGCGCCGCAATTTTTTTGCGGCCCCTACGGCGCCAGTAGTTTGGATACGTTTGAAATTTGCACGCGGGCGGCCGATACCCTAGAATCGGCCCTGTGCAGAACACCCGTTTCATTTCATTACGAGCTGGCACTGTGTACACCTAAAGTTTGCAATAAAATTCATCCAAAAAAGGTTTTTTTTTGGGGGGAGGATGTTTTCGGACATGTCAAAATGTTTTATTTTCACAACGCCTGTAGGGATTCTCTTTATGTCGTTATCATCAATCCCCTAAAAATCCTAACTTTGAAATTTAAATATGAATATACGCCGTGTGATACCTTGTTTTAATACATTTATTGTATCGAATTTGACAAAAAATCAAAATTTGGCTAACAAATAACAGAAATATTCAACGAAATGGAATGGATTCATATCTTTGTTTAGAAGTAATTATGTTCTAAGTATGTCACTTTGTAAATATGGAGGTCATAAAACATCAAATTATTGTTTACAACTTCGCGGTAGCCATGGATGACTACTATTACACAGTAATAAAACAATAATTAAATAATTAATATATTTTAATGAAAACCAGACCAAAATTTTGGACGTTATTGAGAGATGTAAAAATAAATTGGAAACGAATATTACAGACCTTTTATGTGAAGACGCTACAAATTAAATCCATTTTAATTTTTATATACAATTACAGTAGCAGATGATGTGTGAAATATATCTCGCCAGCTTGAATGAAACGGAAGTTAAAAATTAGTAGAAATAATGAATGAAAATAAATTTACAAATGTTCAATGTGGTTCTCATTGTTGTTTATTTTTTTAATTACATTTAATCTTCCCATATGTTCCGAGAATTTAGTTTTTAGTTCATGTTAATTCACACTCGTTCTGAACTTGTCTTCTGTTGTAGCTCAATTAAAATTATACAAAGATGTAAGATCGTCCTACGTTATTTTCTGAAAAAATAAAATGTATTCCATTAAATAGTCTTCAATTGGGTATAAATGGGTTTTAAAAGGATTCTCATCAAATTTTTGACATTAAATCTCTTTCCGTGTTATTGGGGATTGTATAGATGATTTTTAGATATCCCCACATGCTTTCTTTAACATTACAAATTCTTGCTGCCATGAAGTTAGTCTCCATATATATTTTTTCAAATACATTTTTATTTTGGGTTTTCATATTCAATATTTTTTTTTGCGTTTTTGTTGCTTTTGAGCGTCATTCTCATCCAACAATGCTTGCAATTCGCTATCTTCAAACGGTTTTTCGGTGGTCTTTCACATTCTTCGTTTCTCACGTCAAAATTGCCACTTTTGAGTTTTTTAAACCACTGAAAGCGCTGTGATTTACCAAGAGCATGCTCACCGTAGGCTTCGATAAACACTGTATGCGATTCGGCAGCAGTTTTCTTCAAATGGTAACAGAAAATCAATGCTGCCCCCAAAAATCGTAGTTTCCAGGCACAAAATTCGACATGTTCAACGCTATTAAAAACGATGTTGTATGAAACTTGTATTGTTGTGAGATAAAAATCTTCATCAGATGTTAGAACAAGAAAGTGGCGCCAATGGGCAAATTCCGGTTTCATATTTATATACCTGGTATGTTGAACGCAGGGGCCAATGTCATTTGATTTAGTTTGTAGAATATATAACGAAAGATCGGTGCGAGGAAAATCTTTGGTAACTCAAATGGATGAATAATAATTGATATAAACGACGCGATTACGAAAAGTGCTTCTCGGTCAGGGGGTATCATCAAAGTAAATTGATACATTTTCCAGCGAATTCATACCGAAACGACTAAATAGTCCCTTCAAATTAGGAAAATTGAGGGAAATTTTTCCTACAGCTAAGCGACCTATACAGAAAGTTGTGTTGGAGTTGTGTCAACATATTTTTCACCTAGCGCATGATAAAAAATGGGTTGTTTTTTAGATATAGACATATCTAAAAAACAACCCATATAAAATATAAAATATAATATATATATATATATATATATATATATATATATATATATATATATATATATATATATATATATATATATATATATATATATATATATATATATATATATATATATATATATATATATATATACACACGCGTTTTTGGCCGTTTTTTCGGTTTTTTGCGTTTTTCTAAAAAACTAAGCATTTTTAAGAAAACACGACCTGATTTGATGTTCTAGTTTTTGCGATTCTCCACAATTTTGTTCTTTTAATTTTTTCGAAATTCTGCTTTTTTGAGCTGTTTTTCGATTTGAAGCCAAAACTATGCATTGCAGAGAAACATATCAAGAGATCAAAGTTGTAGATATAAAAATTTCCGATACATTGTGTTGGTTTTTTTTTAAGTCGCACGGTTTTGCCACTAGAGGGCGAAACCCGTTTTATTGTTTTTTCAATACTCTTGTGCGAATGAAAAAAACACTCTAGCGCATAATTTTTGATTTATAGGCAAAATTATGCATTTTTTGTAAAGAAAAAAGTGTAAGACAATTTGTAGGAAGTTTTTTGCTCTCCAACTTTTTATGTGATTGAACTTTTCTAAAAAATGCATAGTTTTGTCTATAAATAAAAAATAATGCTCTATAGTGTTTTTTCATTTGCACAGGAGTATTACAAAAAAAAAAAAGAAAACGGTTTTCGCCCTCTAGTGTCAAAACCGTGCGACTTTAAAAAAAACAAAAGAACAAAATGTGTCGAAAATTTTTATATCGACGATTTTGATCTCTTGATATTTCTCTCTACAATGCATAGTTTTGGCATAAAATCGAAAAACAGCTCAAAAACACTTCATCGCGCTCTAGCGGCGCACAATTTCGAAAAAATGAAAAGAACAGAAATTGTGGAGAATCGCAAAATCTACAACATCATATTAGGTCATGTTTTCCCAAAAATGCATAGTTTTTCAAAGAAACGCAAAAACCGAAAAAACGGCCAAAAACGCGTGTGTATATATATATATATATATATATATATATATATATATATATATATATATATATATATATATATATATATATATATCTAAAATGTCTATATCTAAAAGACAACCCTTTTTTTATCATGCGCTAGGTGAAAAATATGTTGACACAATCCTAACACAACTTTCTGTATAGGTCGCTTAGCTGTAGGAAAAATTTCCCAAAATCAGTGATTTTTTGTCTAATTTGAAGCGACTAAAACGAGAGCTATAAAGTTAATCGCATCGAAAGCGCTGTTGACAGAGTAGTCAACCAGTCCCTCCAGGCCTCCACAATACGCGCTACAATCTGGCAGTTTCTGATGTCGTAGGGCGTGCATTAAAGCTAGAAGTGGGTACTGCCAAAAGCGAAAATTGGATTAATTTTAATGCCGGGGAAATAAAACTAAAATCTTGAGATTTATATTGTTTTGATATATGGAAGCGGTACTTCTATCGCTTCCATGGTCCACGTGTCGCTAAAACATATTATACACATCTTAAATGTTGTTTCATACGGTAATAGAACATATTCAAAACAACCTGAGGTGCATATTATTAGAGATTGTCTTGAGTAGCGTATGCAACACCCTGTATAATAAAAAATCATGTATTTCATGAAACAGATTCTAATCCAATATACATTATATGGATTGTATGTATGGGTTCTAATTTCTTCCTACGTTTGGGCGTGTATGGAGTCTAAACGTAGGAAGAAATTATATTGCTTGCCGGAAACAACCCACATGCGTTCTATTTATTTAAACGGTCTGTGATTTATTTGATCGATTTCATAGATTGTTGCTGTTTATTTTCCAGTACGATGTTTGCCAGGTTATTTATATTAAAATAAACACGGGGAGAAGCGTTGTGAGTGGAATAAAATTAATAGGTAACAGAATTGTGCATAATGTAAGTTATCATTGAGTTGAACGTATTGCTTGATGTTCAATAATATCCTTACACTTCCACCAGGTAACTCGGGTTTAAACAATCATGTGGAGCTTTTCACGGTGGAAGGTGTACGCTTAAGGCGCGTCCCCACTATGCTGCGGTTTGCCAGTTGGCAAAGCCATGTTGGCAGAGTCCGTGGCCACCGAAAACGTCCACATCTGTGTTGGCATTTACTTTAGTCTGTGTGGCGGCGATGTCGCGCCACGCTGAAGCCAGCGTTTGGCATGCCCCCACTCTCGGTTGGGTTTTGGCTTTCTTTGAAGGAGGCCGACAGTCGAGCGAATTTTGTTGGCTCGCTGCTGGCACGTTGGCACATGTCAACGGTCACGCCTACATTACCGCTGGCACGTTGGCACATGTCAACGATCACGTCTACATTACCGCTGGCATTGCCAACTGGCAAACCGCGGCATAATGGGGACGTGCCTTTATGAAGTATATTTAGTACAATAGTTGGTAATAGTAGATAATTTAGTACAAACTTTTTGGAGTTTGCTGTATGCAATTAAATTGAACACTACGTCATCATAATTGTAGATATTGGTATCAAGAAACTCCTCATTCGATTCAAAAATTGCAATTGTTGGATTAAGGAAAATAAATGTATG
The DNA here is from genome assembly GCA_037954035.1 of Rosalia funebris. Lineage (NCBI taxonomy): Eukaryota > Metazoa > Arthropoda > Insecta > Coleoptera > Cerambycidae > Rosalia > Rosalia funebris. The sequence goes on from JAZFAV010000015.1 coordinate 44,578,669, forward strand.
GACTGAAATGAACACGGACATTTAACTATTCAAAATTTCTATATTTCGATTTGGTTCCAACTATTAGAAATTCTTATAAATTCATTAGAATGGCTTCCACCCAAGAATTTGGTTGCAAGAAACTGAAACTCCCCCGCATTTGATGTCAATGTTCAGTCTTGGTTTTGATTTCTTGTGGGGTTATTTAAAAGTGCAAGTCTATTTGAATGGGCGATAAATAATTTAGACGATATGAAACAACGAATTCCAATTGACATGAAAAATATTCCGAGAATTATTGAACATTCAATACAAAACGTTTATACGAGTGCTGACCAATGTCATGTTTTTAATGGAATACATTTTAAACTTTCGATCAAAAATAAAGCGATATCTGTTTTTTTTTTGTTAAACAGGAAATTGAAAATTTTCAAAAGGTCATTCAATAATAGAATTATGATTATTGTGCGCAGCATCATTACCACTCTGTACATTAATTGTAATCCTTAAACTCCTTACGGTTTGTTTACTATATTTTCTGACACCACTGTTATTATACAGTGTCTAAGTTTCACAATTATTATACAGATTAACATCGATTAAATTAATCTCGGATTAAAACATTTCGGTGAGGTCCTCGTATTTTGGACCTCACCAATTGTGATAACCTGTTTAATGACATCTTGTTTTTTTCCTAATACCACCATACCTGTTTTAAACCGGTACAGACCTGTTTTACACCTGTACAGACCTGTTCTATACCTGTACCAAGAGTTCTTCAGATCAACAATGACCACATGCTATCCGCATCAAATGTCCGCGGACAAATCCGAGGGTGAGCTGAAACTGGTTTTGCTATAGTACTAACGCAATAGAGGCAAAATTGGCACGCGGGCAATTAACAGAAAAAATCGGCCGCCGTAATATGGGCCCAACAAAATTGAACTAGTCAACCAGGAAATTACCTCTCATACCTTGAAATCGATTATTGTTTCATTATTCTTTCAAATCTAGTATATATTAATAGACCAAGCTTTTGCAAATTACCCAAACATGCAACGCTAAAGTAAAATTGCGATTGTATCATACAAGCGAAACTCGTTAATACACTTAACATTATCGCAGCGACAAATAATGGGAAAAATTCCGATGGAATTGTTTGTCAAAAAAAAAAAAAAAAACAAAAACTAAATTTCATGGTTATCTGCATTGCCTTCCAAGGTTACAGTGTTTACCTGATGAAAGCACTGAACGACTTTTATATGCAATAGTTACCCAGTCATTTTCTATGACATTGCGTGGAATTTATATTGTATAATCATAACTATGCAATAAGTTCTTATGCGGTGTGTTAGAAGTTAGTTTGGGCGGAATTGGGCACACTTATTTTTTTAACTTAACACTTGTGCTGAATTGAATAGCGCAGATGGTACTTACTATTCATTTTATCGCTATTTGCCAAATAAAAAAACTCTCTTATCTTTCCGATAAACGGAACAGTCTACCTGAGCCTAGCCATAAAAACAAGCCGCGGTATGTTTTGAGATTTTTTATTTGGCAAATAGCGATGAAATAAACTATATGTCTGCTTCTACAGTTTTTCAATAATCGCTGAAAACACATATTGTCCTTCAAGGCTTATATTTTCATAAAAAAATGTACAAATAATTAGGGGGAAGAACTTGGATGAATAATTAAACACGTAATATTCATACTGGGGTCCCCCGTCACATTAGCATAAGTTGTCGCAAATATTTGTTCGTTAGTCTGCGATATTGAATTTTTATGATTTAATTTGTGTCAGTGGGCAAGTTTAGTGATTATTGTAGGGTAAAATCATTAACCAAAAAATAACAAACAAATGGACCATATATTTTTTTATTTTACTTCTTCCAGAAAAGTAAGGTTTTATTTTACTGCTTACTTTTATAAAGGGTATTTCAATAACGGCGCTCGATTTTTAAACATAAATAAAACATAGTTTTAAACGTAAAGTTTTGTATGAGATATCCACGCCATTTGTTTAATTTGAAATAATATTTTATGGCATTAAGTATGGAATATAGTCGTTTAAATGTCTGCCGCGGCTCTGCTTGGTGGCACGTATTCGGGAGGTTCGATTTTCGGTAACTTTGTCGCATAAATCTGGCTCAATTTGCTGGATGGCATTCGTTATGTTCCACTTTGAGGACATCAATTGTTTGCGGTTTATTGGCATAGACCTGCGACTTAAGATAGCCCCAAAGGAAGAAATCTAAAGCGTTAAATCGCACAATCTCGGTGGCCAGTTTATGTCGCCTCTGCGCGAGATAACCATGCCCTCAAATCGCTCGTGCAGAATGTCCATCGTGACATGCGCCGTGTGACACGTAGCGCCGTCCTGTTGGAACCACCTGTCGTCGGTATCCATATCATCCAGTTTAGGCCACAATAAGTTTCTTATCATCGATCTGTAGCGCTCACCGTTGACGGTTATGGCAATGCCAGTTTCGTTTTGGAAGAAGTACGGACCCATGATTCCGCCAGACCAAAATCCGCACCAAGCAATGACTTTCTTCGGATGCATTTGGTGCTGGTGTATCTCGTGTGGATTGGTATCGTCCCAAATCCGACAATTTTGCTTGTTCACATATCCATTCATCCAAAAATGGGCCTCGCCGCTAAATATGGTTTTTTTGGCGAAATTGGGGCCAACTTCCAACTGTTCCAGGGCCAAATCAGCGAACACACGGCGTTGTCTATGGTCGTTTACCTTAAGTTCCTGGGTCAGTTGGATTTTATACGGGTGCAGACCCAAGTTCCGACGCAAAATTCGCCAAGTTGAAGTCGCAGAAAGGCCAAGTTCTTGTGACCGATGAGAAATTGACTGCCTCGAGTTTTGCTCTGCCGTACAGTCACGCACAGCAGCGATGTTTTCAGCGGACCTTGCACTTCGGTGACGTACGGGTGTTGGCTGAGTATTTATCAAACCGATTGACTAGAATTTGGCCACCAAACGTGAATAGCCGTTTTTCGAACGGAACACTGATTTTGAAAATAAAATTTGATGATTTGCACACGTTGTTGAATATTATAACCTTCCATTGTGATTTGCCATACACTACTGAACACAACAACATTTGACAACAAATTTGACAGATGTTGATTTAACAACATGGCCGCTATAACCTAACAAATTTCGAGCGTCCCTATTGGAAGACCCTGCAGTAGTAGTATAGCGTTATATAATATGCACTAGGGACAAAGAAACCAATTTTAATAAATAAATAAATAAATAATATAAAACCACAGAAAATTACAACTACAAATAATAAAATTGTATTTATCACAAATATTAATAATACAATATTCTATGTTACAAATATTAATTCCAGGGGTACTACATTTTTTTCAGAAATACGATAATTTTTATTCAAGTCTTTGATGTCTATGGTCATTAGTTACTTTTCTTAATGTTACTATCTAGTTCATATAAGAACTGTTCCTTTTATATTTTTAGTTGAAGGTTTGTTGCACTTAAAAATGATAGTCTTACGTAAGTTTTTTTTACGTGTCCTACAAATAATTGAAGCTCTCGAGGGACTCCTAGGGACGTTCCACATTCTATCAATCAACAGGTGTTTTACTGTTAGAACCATTGCATCTATCACACCTTGGTGAGTGATGTCCAGTCAGCCGATATTCTGATTCTGCAGTCAGTTTTACGAGGGGGTACCTAAAAAAACGAGAACTATTTTCTGTAGGCAAGTGGGTTAACAATTCTGTCCTCTTCCACTAGGTACATTTACTAGGCGCTCCCCCTGCTCAGTTGACCAAGTATCATTACATGAATGATACCATGGAAACCATCACAGCGGATAGAACGGTTTTTCTTAAGCTCGCCCCAACGCTTTTGGCGATTTTGATCTAGAGAACTTCAAGGAGCAACGCGTCAACATCAAATCTGTTTCCTATTAAAAGAAACACCGACAGAGTCAGTTTCAATGCTTCAGGAAGCTTATGGGAAAGAAGCTCTAAACCAGGCAAAAACTTACGAGTTGTTTGCCCGCTTCAGAAGTGGTCAAATGTCACTTGAAAATGAATCCCGTTCGGGTCGCCTCTCAACATCCAGAAAACACGAAAATGTTCAAAAAGTGTTTAGAACAATCGACGAATTTGAACAAAGAACTGAAGTTCGTGCCAAAGACTCTCAACTGAACAACTGAAGATTTGAACATGAGACGCGTCGCGGCAACGATAGTTCCTTGACTGCTTTCGGATGACCAGAAAGAGAAACCTGCATCACTCAACGAATTTTCTCACGTTTGGTTTTTTATTATAATAATGCTCAACTCTGTTCAAGAAAGAAAAATCCTTCCAATTAGGCTGCTTTAGCTTATAAAATAACATCCTATTTATGGCCAAAAATCGCCTTAAAATAAACTATTTTTTGAATATTAGTTAGCCTATTCTAAAATGAACAAAAAATGTGTATTGCTACTTATCTTCAATTTTCAGCACTTTCCCTACTTCCTCCCACAGTTTTGACCTCAAATCGCGGTTGTGGTACTGTTTGTCCCTCTGGTCCCATAATACTACTCGGTCACGCACTAATTCAATTAGCATTCCTTTGTCTACCATTATGGCACAATTCAACACAAGAACCAAGTTCAACAGATGATGTTAAAACACACCATCTCGACCAAAGCTTCCATGAAACTGGAAGAAAAAACAAACCTGTTTGATTGTTGTCAGACCAGTTCAGACCCGACTCCCCTCCCCGGAACGAGCACTGGCTCCAGTGTAGGAGGGGGGACGGTGTCTGTTTTCTTCAGACCCGACCAGACCCGCTCAAACCGTCTGGTCGGGAGAAATTCCGCTTCCAATGTAGGACCGGCCTAAGAGTGTGCCAGGAATTGAAAGATCAGGCACAGACTGATGAATCTGGGTATTATGGTTATGATCCTGAAACAAAACAGTAGTCCAGTCAGAGGAAAACACCTTCATCGCCCAGACCAAAAAAGCACGGCAAGTGAAATCAAATGTGTGAAAGTCTTTGATGGTTTGTTTTCTCGACATCAAAGGAGTCATTCAACGTTGAATTTGTTCCTCAAGACACCACAGTGAATCAAAAGTAATATAAATGCGAAAATGAGGCAGTGAGAAACGACCTAAATTGTGATCGGAGGACTGGTTTCTTCATCATGACATCGCGCTTGCCCACACATCGTTGAAAATCAATCAGTTTTTACAAAAAATGGTGTCAACATTTCGCACCTCCCTTACACAGTGACAGTAATATCAAGTATCAACGTCTAATTGGTTACATTCACGTAATAGTTTCTCGTACAGTCAACTAGAGGGTGGTAGTAAAAGCACTCTATAAAGTTTTATTGAAAATATTAGGTTAGATTCAGGAAATTCCTAGATGAAGTGCAATTTAGATACAACAAAATAATTATCTGGAAGATACCTAGAAGTCACGTGGTTTTTATATATTAATGAACGCACTGTATAAGAAATGTAGCGATTCACATGTAACTTTTTAGTGAACTATTAAGTTAATACGTTTCTAGTAAGCAGAAGAAATAAACTAATAGAACTAGTAAGAAACTAATATGTTTCTGTACAAAACACTGTATTTTGCATCTCTTTATCTCCTAAATGTAATATATTAAAATATTACTGTCGTAAATTGTTTTCAAAATAAATAGACACTGCTAATTACCTGCCCCAAGCCTGTCGCGGTTCAGCAAGTTAATTAATACCCATCAATTTGCCTACCGCGATTGTGTATGTAGATGACATTGCTCAATGTGACAGGAAAGCGTTTTTTACCCAGCTGACGTCTTGATAATTCCAGAGTTTGTTTGGAGTTCGATTGTTATGTCATTGCAATTATCTATGCTTTCCGTAACGAGGGTAAACAAATGTCTATTCTAATTTTGGATTGTTTCCCAGAAGAAGACAAATATTGGTTAATCGTAACAGCGTGAACAATGGATTTGAGGATTTTGTGGTTATAAACGTCGGTTTGAAGCGAACAGATTGAAATTACCCAGATTGTTATGCCAAGTAACATTTATTCGAATTTTTATTTAAGAGAAGTGTAGATCCTTATTTTTCCAGTAGGCATAGATAGGCAAAGATAACACTAGAATTCTAGAAAAACATGTCGCAATGCTAAGTATGCCTAGGAATAAAACATTTCAGAAGAAAAGTATACAAAGCAATGGGAATGCACCTCATCCGATTATGATTCTTTTTGATTTGGTGTTTGATTTGTAGTGATATTACCACAAATTTTTCTACATTCTTTGACAAACTCCTTAAAGTTTCTCCGGAAACCCACTTTTCTATAGAATTTCATCAAATTTCGGGTACACAAAGAATGAACCTTCCGAGGGAAATTGCTTAAATGAAAAATTTTTGCCCGTACAATAAAAAAGATTATTCCCCATCAAAGTTGAAACATTTTTCATGTTTTGAATGTACCAGTTGACTAAAAGTTACACACTTTACATCATAACTTGAAAACTTTTCTATACATTTTTTTTTCCAAAAACAACTCATATATATTAGTTTATTACGAATATTTTGAATTAAAGAAATCGGTTGTTGGCCGATTTATTTAATTCAAAAGATTCATTTTTGCAATACAGTTTAAACGTTTCTGTATTACTTTCCGCTTTGCAAATTTTCGTTTATTGTCCCGCAACAAAAATTCATTTTCAATTTTTCTATAAATTTTCTTTCACGCTCCGAAAAAGTTTAGAGAGCGAAATAGATGGCGGGCATATCTCTTCCGGTTTTATATATTCTTAAATTATTTTCACTTCACCATGTTTACAATAAATGTATCTTCAATAAAAACAAAGTTTATTTATCATTATTAGTTCCCGAGAAAATTCATCCTGAAGATCCACTATTTTTTCATGTTTCTAGGTGGATGTAGCCCCTTAAAGCGCTGGGATAAGTGATAGATAAGATTCATTTTGTAAAATAATACTGTAGATTTAAGGAATCCTCAGTCCATAGAAATGTTAGGCCTTTAATGTAAGCGCGCTAATCATTCTGCTAGACAACTTTCTGTCTCTGACGTTAAACATTAAAATATTCGCCTATTATATTCGTACAGATCGCGAGTAGAATCGAAGATAAAAAAAAACCATGTGCAGCACAGTACACGTGATAGAAGTGAATACTTCTTTAGAATAGAGAATGAGAGAGATTAAGAGTGAGAGATTGAAAGAGAGAGAGAGAAAGGAAGAGGGATAATTTCAAAAGAAATATAACAATATAAAATTTGTGTAAAAAATATTCGGTTTATTCATTATCTACACTATCATCGGCTGGTGGTTCAATTGGTAATACTGATATGATTGATTTGTGATAACTAAAATATGAAATATATGTTCGTGATTCGATATTTTCTAGATAACGTGTAAAAATTGCATCTATTGTTGTTCCGGATTTTGTTGTTGATTCTTTGGGATTGTATATTTATAAGCAGACTAAATGTTTCTCGAAGAAAGTTAATCAACGTCAAAGAATCATTGGATCCGAAATTTACATTGAAATCTCCCCCAAGAATCAAAGGGATCTTGTCTTCGCCCCTTCCAAGTGTATTTGCACCTGTGTGGCTGTAAACCAGTAGGGAGCGGTGAATGAAATATATTATATCTTCTAGATTTTAACAAGTTAAACGGTTCAAGGATATTATCAAATAATCACAGAACACAGATGTAAATAACGTAAATAATTACAAAACACAATGATAAATATTCGGTACACGGGTGCTGCTTCAGCTGTTAATATATAGCGTCTGGACGCATACATCTATAATGCGCGCATGCGCGACAATCTATCTATCCTATTCTACCGCTTCGTACTGAGTTTATATCGCTCTTTCTTGCTCCACTCCCGTGTGGCGTCAGAGTTGTACGTACTCGCGCGCATGCGCGTCATATTATATTTTCTTCTATTGCCTAGTATTCAATGAATACGTGGCTCTCTCTCTTGCTCGAACGATGCTTCCTAAACTATTTCCCCTTCAAGCAACTTAGACCTTGGACTTAGCGTATGAGCGTTAAAGACGAAGGACCGCACAAAAGGGAGACGCGGATAGCCTAAACTGATATATATATATATATATATATATATATATATATATATATATATATATATATTTATATATATTTATATATATATATATATATATATATATATATATATTTATATATATATATATATATATATATATATATATATATATATATATATATATATATATATATATTTATATATATATATATATATATATATATATATATATTTATATATATATATATATATATATATATATATATATATATATATATATATGTTATATAGAATCCTCTCTTATATTAGGTTAAGACTTAGATTAATATTGTATTTTATAATATTCTAATATACATTGTAACAGGCCATTAGCATACAGGATGTTATGTCCAGAAAAGAGTATACCAAAGTCATTGCGGTTATTGCGTAACTAAAAACCTTTCGTGCTTATCATAAACCTACATTGTATTTTATCGCAATTATTGCAACTTGCTAAAAGCTTGAGAAAAACACTTCTTAGAACATTCCTGCAGCATCAGCATACAGAAATGTTTTAAATAGAGAAACAACCATTGGTAGCTTCAGTAATCGGCAAATATAGTAATCGGCAAATATAGTAATCGCTCCACGAGTAGTCCGCATCTTCACATATCAGTAATCTTCGATTAGTCGTCGAGTAAACATCGAACAAGTCTAAATTAAATTATAAAAGTCGGTTACTCCTTTTTTGACATAGCAAAGTGTTCAAAATCGTAAATTAAAAATAAATTGTTTTTAAAAAGTTAATTAAATAAAAAGTGATATAAAATATATATATATATATATATATATATATAATGTATAGCTCTCCTTCTTTCTACGTTATATCTTTTTTCTCTCTCGTATAACGAAATCTCGAAACGTTACATTTTTTCCAATTCACTCTCCATTCTCGTCAAATATCAGAACGCCGCCAAAGAAGTATTCACTTCAAAAAAAGAAAAAGTTACAGTCGCTAGTACAGTTAGTTCTCATCACCAAGTTACCCTTTCGGTAAGATTTAGCGCACGCCTCTGCAATGCACCAACTTGTGTGCAAACTCGAGTGCAACGTGGACCTCTTAATCGTTTAACCAGAGCGTGGCTCTTCTTTTTGCGGCCGACAATCACAATTACACTCGAACAATTCACAGTCTAGCGGTTTCGCAATGTCCGAATTGGGAGCCTGAGGAATAGTCGCGGCGATCTCTCTTTGGTCGTGCTGGGACGGCAAAGTCTGACGACCTAGCGGCCGTTAGAAGGCCGCAAATTATTATAAATTATAACATTCCTTCTGTGTTAGTAACCAGCGCGTTTTTACGTTCGATAGCGTTATGCAACTGGGCTATAAATAGATTGGAGAGCGGCAAAAAACACGTCTTGTGGAAACGTACCCATATTTGGCCTCCTTTCTCAGGCGAATGATCATATGTACGTATGTGCGGTTCAAAATAAGTTTGACGTGGTATATTGAAGTACGATGCGTGGAGTACCTTGCTTGGGTACGTTCTCCTGAGGGGTTTAGGATATATCAATGTTTCTTTGATCCAGGTATAACAATTTTGATTAATCCATTTGACAATAAAGCACTCCTAGATGACCGCCCTAGATTTTTATGGTATTTCATGTATATTGGCTAAATCATCGGGTGTGAAGACACGACCAGTTTTTCCGAAAAAAAAAAAAAAAAAAAAAAACAGGCGACCATTTGTTTCGAAGTGCTTCGAGCGAGAGTAAATCCTTTTGTTGGATTTGGTTCATCTTGGAGTATCCATACAGTCGACTGCTCTTTACTTTCCGGCTCATACACATATATCCATGATTCGTCATCTGTTACAATGGTTTGAAGCACCGCTATTGTATTTATTGAGCATTTGTTTGCATCAATCGACACGAGCATTTTTTTGAGATTTTTTTCCAAATCATGTGGGATCCAACGAGAACAAACCTTTTTTACAGCTAAATCAGTTTTGGCACAGCATCAATGTTTTCTGGCACACCAACTGATTTTGGACGACATTCGTCGGTGAGCGAATGACGGCCACGATTAAACTCGTTATACCAGCGTTTCACAGTGGCAAAGGATGGGGCTTTATCGCCAAATGTGGAAGTAAGTTGATCGATGCAGTCTTGTCTTGATAATCCACGTCGAAAGTCAATAAATCATTGCACGAAAAAATTTCCATTTTTTTTTTGCTGAGATACAATTTTCAAATGACTGTAGGTACTCGTAACACAAATCGCGCTTAAATGATAAAATGTTCTGAAGTCGGTTATGGTCAAGAATGTCAAACTTTCCATTGGAAACGTCAGATGGCGTCTGACAACACTTGGTGTTGCCAAGGCTCAAAATATAAAGACTACCTCTGGTACATGTTTCTGCTTAGAATATTTTCATAGTCTTGAGAATCTCTATATATGGAAAGGTCGGTTCAAAGACATTATTCCTGTACTATTGTTAACACGGATTTTTAGAGCCTAATTGGTTAATGATTACTTTATCAAAGTATAATTTTGTATTCCTAATATCAGATCTAATTCGGCCAGTCTGTGTCTTCACCTTTCGCCCCATTAACGATTGTTAAGGTTCCCGAATGTTCTAGAAACGCGCGACGGGAAGTGGGCTAGACCAGCAGACGTTATTGATCCGACGCCGACGCGACGTAACAAGGGCACTACGAAGCCGTGTTTACACTACCCCGTATAAATCGCGGCGACGCGGCGCCATACATCGCGTTCATTCATTGTCTCTTGACACACATATCGCAGATGGCCTCAACTTTTCGGTTGTGTTAACGAACAATAACTAATTTCACACGATGACACATTTGACGCGACTGGTTAGCCCAGATTAGTCTAGAATATTTGTTTTCATCGCAGTTTGATGGAGTTGGATCCCATGAGTCGGTATCACATTTATGGTTTTTGTACACCAGAGGGTTTTGTAAGTGTTGGGAAGGTTACAAAACATATTTTCTATACAAATATTACACAAAACGTACGGATATATTAAAATATTGCTTAAAACTGTCTTAATTCCTAGCCCAGGCTCAAAGTAATTCGACCAGACATACTTTTACAACTAATATATTTAAATAAAAGTAATAACACTCTCAAAACTATTTTATTAAAGAAAAATATTGGTAACAGAAAGAATGTATAAACGTTTAACGTAAATACGATGAAAAAATATTACTACGTTATGATGTGTTAGTGACAAGTTTGTTAATAAAAAACATAAAAAAACATTAAAGAAAAACCTGTGTTACATCATCTTTATTAACAATAACAGCTTTAATTCTGGCAGGCATTCTATCTACCAGCTTTGCCTACTCTTCAGGAAGCGTACTGTCCCAAATTTCTTGTAATTTGGTGCGTAGATCGTTAACTGGACGGGCTGGATGTTTACCCAACTGCTTTTTCATTTTATGCTACAATGCTTCTATTGGCGAGAAGTATGGCCTGCCAGCTAGAGGGCCATTCCATAACAGAGATATTTGGTTTTGTCAACCAAGCTTTGACAGTTTTGCTGAGTAGTATGACACGCAGCACCATCCTGCTGGAAAATGTACTGCGCATCAGTGCCTTGACATTGGGATGTCATGTTGAATCACATTGTTGAATATGTACCATGGCGCATCCACAGTCATTCGCAGCACTTTTGGAACCACTGTAACATGTCCAGGTTAGAGTTTGCAGATGATCAGATGTTCCCCAGAGCTGTATGCCATAAGTCCAGATTTGCTTGAGTATGGCTTTGTATAGTAATACAATACTTTGATGTCTATTGAGAGTTGGGATTTTCGTCCAATTATTCAGTACATCTGTCTTTGTTTGAACCCGAGTTGTTCGTGTTTAGTAAATTCATGTTTGCGCGGTGTCATATTCCTGTCCAGGTGCATGCCGAGATATTTAACATCCTTTTTTTGTGGTAGTTGGAAGCTGTTTAATTCAACTGGCGGACATGCATCCTTTCTCATCGTAAATGTTATGTGTACTGATTTGATTTCGTTGGCTTTTATGCGCCGCTTCCTAAGCCACTCTTGTATTTTATTCGAATTAGTTTGTTGGTTGCTTGATGCTGATTTTGAATCCTTATGGGATGCAAATACTGCAGTATAATCAACAAACGTGGCTCTTGTTGGTGGTAAGTCAGATGTAAATAATCTTCGTCATAGCATATTTAGATAGGGATGCAAGCAGGAAAGTTGCTGCTGGGTTTGATGCCTGGACGACAAAGTTTCGGAGGGGTAGAAGGGGTAGTGTCCGGGAGCTCACGGTGTTGTTAACAAGACACTGTCATTTTAACTACCGTCTAAGAAAGTTTGACTTGAGTGCCAAAAATAAATGCAGATTATGTGGAGGAGAGGTGGAGACCTTTGACCATGTACTGTGACAGTGTGATTAGCTCTGACAAGACGTAGACATCTCGCTTCTGGGCTCTTTTTATTGAATAATGAATCGTGGTAGCTGGTTTTAAAAAAATTATTCTAAATATGCAAGCTCGAAGCGTACAAGACACACATTGGTCATGGTATACTGCAACTGTTTAAATATCCTTTTAGTGCATTAGGACAGTAATCACGTGCTGCTGACCTTATCTTTGAAAATTTATTAGGGCCTATATACCCTTTTATTTTATACTGATTTAATCAAATCCCACTAGGGTCATCCTTTGCAACGAACGGGTAGTATCTTGATATGACGTACATACTGGTGCCAGACAGATCGCGTTATATAACCTGCTATCAATAATTGCGAATGTTGAACAGTAATTATGGTGTACATGTTTTCAGGCTGTTTATTTCAATGCCAAGGTCGACCATGTTCAATATATCATTAGTTGCCATCGATTTGTGCATTTTTAACGTATCTAAATAAATACACGTGTGTTATATTATTATTATTATTATGCTTAAGTAGATTTTTTTCGTGTGCATTTGTTGTATGTATAAATGTACGTAATTTTGTATGTGTACCTTTTCGATTTATAAACAATTAATTATTTAAATGAATTATAAATGAAATTTATTTCGATATATTGTGTGACAAGTTAATAAATGTGTATACCGAAAAACGACCAACACTTAAAGTAAAATCATGAGAGTGTATATGTACAGACATTTCGTTACTTTTCTCACCCAAATAATATATACAGCGAACACTTAAAAAGATACGTTTTAGATAAATCCGGTATCGGGGAAGTCAAAATGCTCTTTCTCCTGATTTGACCCCGCCTGATTTTATGTTTATGGGGTTATTGGACATTGAGAGTCAACTTCAATGGGTGAAATAACGTCGACGGTTTAGAAAATACACTAGGGATGTATTTTCTATGGTGTGTAGGGATACACCAACAATTAAGGGATGTAAAAAATCCTAAATTTTTAGGTGATTTTCAAAGGGCTGTAACATGGAGAAAAATAGTCGCAGACCAATTTTAAAAATAGCAAATTGAAGGTTCTTCTGTTTCGAACAGGCTTTTTCGTAGGTAAAATTTCGTGTACATTCTTATCAACGTCCTTTCTTTTTCATAAGTAAAATTTCGTGTACATTCTTATCAATGTCCCTTCTAAGAGATCTTTGAAAGGCAGCTGATAGCATTGAGAGAAGGCAGCGCGCTACCTGCGCCCCTGCGCCGCATAGCAGTTGCCGTGCGACCCTATTCAGGCCGTGGGCGACATCATTAATTCAGCTGTAACTTTAAAGCTATTGTGAATTTTATCTTAAAATTTTGGAACAATAATTTAGAACGTTTTGCATCGATTTTCACAAAAAAAAAAATCGATTTTTTTTTATCGCAAAACGGGAAGCCCCCTTAACAATTTTTGATAACTATCAAATACGTCATTTTATATTATGTTCTTATATCCATAGCATAACTGTGCATTTTTCGAATAGTTTGAAATTCTTTTGAGGGGTAACAACCTACCTTACAAATTAAGTGTTTTGGGCATAGAACGTAAATTTATTCTGGACTGAAAGTAGTGAATTGTTAACGTTTTATTATTTTACTTTTCCGCATTCCACTATAAGCGGAAAAGTAATGTAATCGTGTAAAGAAAAAGTGAAAAAAATTTTTTTTGAGTTCATTTTTCGTTTTTCGGCCTAGAAACCAAAAAAAAAATTTCTTTAATTTTTTTCTGTGTGTGTCGTCGTCGGCATTTCTTACTCGCACGATAACTCAACTAAATCGTGTCGGATCGATCGGGTTTTGACTGATTCTGATCGGGGACGTCCCCCAGACGACACCTATTGATTTTGAGGTGGATAGCACATACCACCCCCTCCCTTAGGTCTATTTGAGAAATGTTTGTTATTAGCACGATAACTCAACTAAATCGTGTCGGATCGATCGTGTTTTGACTAACTCTGATCGGGGACGTCTCCCAGACAACACTTATTAATTTTGAGGTGGATAGGACACACCCCATCCTGTCCATGGGTCATGAGAAACCACGATGGTGGACTATTTGAGAAATTTGTTTTGTTAATACTTATCGTATTAAATTACCTAATTAATTACTTATCGTGTCGGATCGATCGGGTTTTGACTGATTCTGATCGACAATATCTCCTAGACGACACCTATTGATTTTGAGGTGGATAGGACACACCTCACCCTGCCCATGTGTCATGAGAAAGCACGACGGTGGACTATTTGAGAATTTTTTTGTTAACACGATAACTCAACTAAGGCATGTCGGATCGATCGAGTTTTGACTGATTCGGATCGGGGACGTCTCTCAGACGACACCTATATTGATTTTGAGGTGGATAGAACACACTCTACCATGTTCATGGGTCATGAGAAAGCAAAATGGTGGATTATTTGAGAAATTTGTTTGTTAGCACGATCACTCAATTAAATTGTGTCGGATTGATCGGGTTTCGACTGATTCTAATTAGGGACGTCTACCAGACGACATCAATTGATTATGAGGTGTATAGGACACACCCCACCCTGTTCATGAGTCACGAGAATGCACGAGGGTGAACTATTTGAAAAAAGTAAAACTGTCGCATAAAACACATATTCTGCATTTATGTTTGGACACACAGAAATTAGAACATCCTTCCCCAGAAAGCTTACGGGCAGGTTTTGTGTAGGGGAAGGTTACACATATAAACGCGGACAAACACCCAGCCCTGAGGGAAGTGCCAAGTTCCCACTGGTGAGAATCGAACTCACTCAGACAATGTGCCCAGTATTTGGCCCAGTTGCCACCCTGTTACCAAATACCAAGTCAGCACCACCGCGGCACCATGAGAATAAAACCATGCGTCACCCATCCAAGTCGTAACCGTGCAATCCGTTGCTTGACTTCGAACAGCGCAGGTCCGACAATGAACGGAGTACGCTGCCTCATCCTCATCCTCATGTGTTGGTTTATTTTTTCTTGCCAACTCGATTTCGAGATAGATATGTTCTACGTGCGAAAAAGTCCGTTTTAAGGTTTTAAAATGTTTATTTATATTCTTATTATAGTCATCTAAAATGTTTCATTTAATAAACTGATGTTGATAAAATTATACATACATACTTGCATAATGCATTCTGAATATATATGTATTCTTAATTAACTTTTTCAGTATGTTTAACATGGAAGGTATCTATTTATTAAAAAAAGGAAATAGGACAAAATGTCAAAATAAGGTTTGAAATATTGAATTCTTACTTTACAGTTAAGCACAATTGGGTTAATACAGTACAGCTTTAGTTTTTATTTCTGCGTAAATTTTCTTAATAATATTTAGCATATTTCCCATAGAAAAACCAGAATTGTAGTGGGAAAAATAACTTTATTGTGAATTTCCAAGACATACTTGACTATTGTAAACTAAAATTATGGCAGTTAAACTTAGTTTCTATCTAAGCACAGTTGAGCCTCAAAAAATGAAATTCCAACTCCCAACATTTTAATATTTCTTCACCTATTCGTGTGTCAATTCGATACCACACTGTAGACACGGCAACGTTTTTCTCAAATCAGGTCATGCGGTGATACGTTAAAATTGTTATACCTATTGCATTTCCCAGAAAACCTTATTTTAACGTAATGACTTTTTTATCTGTTTTCGCAAAATCAGGCGACAATATTACGTCAGTATTACTCTACGAAGTGGACGAAAAAAACCAATTAATCCTCATTATCGGGTTGCTACCGAACTTTGCCGTTCACCTTGACTTTCGCCAGACGGGCTAATAATAGCCACATTTATTTCGCTGTTGTGCATTTCTACGCTGGCGATTCTCCTCGCATCATCTGCCTTTCTAAATTCGAGAAAAGGTGAATGCCCCATTCATTAGCCTACCTACTACGGTGTGTAAATTGGGAGTAACATAATAGTAAAAAAATACAGGTACAACCCCGACTATTGGTTATTTTGTGTGTCTGTATTATTACTATAACATAACTATTTTATCATTTATTCTAATGCTATTCAAAGAAACTTATATGAAGGGGTTGGGTTCACATATATACCAGGTATGTAAATATGAAACTGGAATTTGCTCTTAGATGGCCTAGCTGTTAGTGTAGTTATCGTCATACCGCGTCGTTGGCGCCATTTTCTTGTTTTGATACCTGATAAATGTCTTTATCTCATAACAATACAAGTTTCATACAATAACATCGTTTTTAATAGCGTTGAACATGTCGAATTTTGCCTGGAAACTACGATTTGCGGACAACATTGAGTTTCTGTTATAATTTGAAGAAAACGTTGCAGAATCATATCGAATGCTTGTCGAAGCCTATGGTGAGCATGCTCTTGGTAAATCACAGTGCTTTGAGTGGTTTAAAAAATTGAAAAGTGTCAATTTTGACGCGAGAAACGAAGAACGTGGAAGACCACCAAAATTTTTGAAGATAGCGAACTGCGAGCATTGTTGGATGAGAATGACGCTCAAACGTAAACAAGAACTTGCGGATCAATTAAATGTGACGAGAAGCCGTCTCCATACGTTTGAAAGCCATGGAAAGATCCAGAAGATGGGAAAATGGTTTCCACATGAACTGACTGAAAGACAACAGGAGTACCGAAAAACCATTTGCGAAATGCTGCTCGCCAGGTACAAAAGAAAGTCATTACTCCATAGAATTGTGATTGGTGATTGGCTAAATCGCTATGGACGGAAGACAATGCTATGTGTGTGGTGGGATCAGATCTATTAATTATGAGCTAATAAAACCTAGCCAAACCGTTGATACTGAACGCTACTAACAACAAATGGTCGATTTAAATCAAGGTTTACTTGAAAAACGACCAGTATATCAAGAAAGGCAACACAAAGTGATTTTGCTTTATGATAGTGCTCCATCACACAGCAAAACCGGTCAAGGAAACGATTGAGGCGTTTAGTTGAGAAATACTTTCGCATGCAGCTTACTCACCAGACTTGGCTCCGTCCGATTACTACTTATTTGTATCGATGGGACACGCACTTGCTGAGCAGGGCTTCACCTCTCACGAAAATATACGGAAATAGCTCGGTGACTGGTTTGCCTCAAAAGAGCAAGAATTTTTTTGTCATGGAATCTACAAATTGTCAGCGAAATGGGAAAAATATATAGCTAGCAATGGGCAATACTTCGAATAAAACATTTTTTATCATTTTCATACAATAAACGTGTATTTTCTATACAAAAAAATTCCTGTTTCATATTTACATATCTGGTATACTCCCAATAGCTCTACAAGGTTTCAAATTAATCCATCGAACCGTTTTTGTCCCGAATGATCAAAGTTTTGAAAAGAATTAAAGGAACAATACAAATATGGCTCCTTTGATGCCGAAAAAACAAACTACCATTAACTTCATATTTGATTTCACTTGCCGTTCTTTTTTTTTTTTTGACCTGGGAGATGAAGATATCTTCCTCTGGCTGGACTGGTGTTTTATTTCGGGGTCATAGCTCCTAACACCGAGATTCATCGCACTTTTTGAACATTTTCGTCTCTTCTGGACATTGAGGGGCGACTCGAAAGGGGTTCATCTCTAAGTGACATCTGACCACTTCTTAACCTGGCAAACCACTCATAAATTTTTCCTGGCTTAGAGCTTATTTGCCATAAGCTTCTCAAAGCCTATACATACTCGTATACTAAGTCTGTCTCAATATCTGACTGCAGGGGCGGCTGGTTTATAGGTGCTGCAGAGCTGCAGAACTGCCAAAAAAATTAGATATTTGTATATTTTCGCGACATAATAATTACTAAAATTTATTAATAAAATAATTTGGTTAGTTGGTGCAGCTAACCAAATTATTGCGTTAAAGTCGCATTCTACCCGCCGTCCTCTATTGAGTAGTAGACCAGATGAATTATCTGGGTCTCTACGCAAGCGCGTCGCGGTACATTGAACTGGGCCACACGAGGTAGTTCTCAGCACGGCTCGGCACACCCGTCCTTCCCCTCAACTCCCGCGACAATCCACACTTGGCGCTCGTAAATGCGCGAATTTACACGGTCAGTAAGCTGCATTTTTTCCAGCTAAGGCAACATCAGTGAATGTTTACTCCTTCCTACTCCTCGTACAGTAGGCGGGCGTAAATCGTACCTATTTCGTATTTCGTGTTAATTTGAGATTTTAAATACTGTCTTGTGAATTTGTGTAGTGATTTATTGTACTAATTATTAATATTTATATACTGTGATAGTGACAATGGATTTAGTTTATAATTTAGTTCATGTGAAGCGATTTTTTAAATACTCTTATGAAGAAAAAATTGATTTAAAAAACAATGGTACGCCATTGCCCGATATTGTTATTGAGACTGCAGGTGTTAGCCGCGGAAAAGCATATAAACGTCAATTTAATAGAGACATTTATTCGAAGAACAATTGGATTTGTGGGTGCAACAAAAAATGCGTTATTTTGTTTTCCTTGTTTACTTTTTGGCGGTGATAAAGCATGGACGGAGGTAGGGGTGACGGATTTGGTGCACTTAACTGAAAAAATAAAAAAGCACGACAACTCCAAAAGCCATCTACATAATACAATGGAATTAGCTTTATTAGGAACAACTAATATTAAAGCGCAGCTAGATTCAGCTTATTGGATAAATGTGCAAAAGCATAATGATAATGTGACAAAAAAGAGATACGTTTTGTCAAAAATTATAAACTGCATAAAGTTTTGTGGGGCCTTTGAACTGGCGCTGCGAGGACATGACGAAGCTGAAACCTCTCAAAACCCGGGGATATTTCGTGGTTTGATAAATTTTTCTGCTGAGCTTGATGTAACTTTAAGCGAGCATCTACAAAATGCTTCAGTATTTAAAGGAACCTACCTCTAAAGAAATACAAAATGATCTTTTAGACTGTATATTAAAAGTATGTCATGAAGAAATAATTAAAGAAATTAACAAACCTTCATTTTTGGCAGTTATGGCAGACGAAACAACTGATGTATCTGTAAAAACTCAGTTAGTGGTAGTTTTAACATATATTTTCGATGGTGAACCGATTGAACGTTTTTGGACATACCTGAAACCTACAAAATGTGACGCTGAAACTCTTTCGGAAAATATGTTAAGTGTTATAGACCCTCTAGTAGAAAATTCACCTTACAAGCCTTTTCTCTTAACCAAAGAATATGACGGCAAACATGAATGTTCTTCAAAAAGGTATTAAATTTCAAATATGTTTCTTGTGAAAGTCTATATTTTTGTATAAACGGATTTTACATAAAAGAATTTCTGAAGTATCAGGAAATCGCGTGACCTTGAAAATTTTCAAAATTTTCGTCTGCGGCGTAATTTTTTTGCGGCCCCTACGGCGTCAGTAGTTTGGATACGTTTGAAATTTGCACGCGGGCCTCCAATACCTTAGGATCGGCCCTGTGCAGAACACCAGTTTCATTTCATCACGAGCCGCCACTGTCTGACCGCATCTCATCTACAGACTGTGTCTTCTTTTAGAGATCTGACTTTGTACATCCTGACTGTTATCTGACTTTGTACATAATGCTTTATTCTTGGGATAACCCCACAAAAGACATCCAATGGGGTGATCTAAGTGATTAAATATAAATCGTCACATCCATTTACTAGGAACGGTATCGTTTAAGTATTCTCTCAGGTAGGGAATGTGAAGTCTGAAGCGACTGAAAAAAAAATCTATCCAGCTTGTTTGTTATTTCGTCGCAAAAATTAACACTACGATCTGGATGGTCTTTTGTTAGTTCTCGATAAAATGTTATTTTATAGAGAAAACAGTTGTATGAATGGCGTTATTTTGTAGTGAAATTTGTCGTGAACTTGTTGCTCGATTATTTTGAACATTCACTAAAATGTTTACTTTCACATCATCTTCTACGATATGAGGTTATGTTTTAACGGTTTAACATGTCCCAGCTCCCTGAATTTGAACGTGTTAAACCGTTAGATGTGCATGAATTTTAGACTGATTTAGATTTTAGACGTTTATGAGATATTGCGCAAATCAGGAAGGGTATTTCTGAGTAATAACATTAGCTTCACGTGGTTTATACAAAAATCCCCGGAAAGCAGACTGATGCTACAATTTGTCGTCTATAGGGCAAAGTACGGAATATTACATGGCTATGTTGTAGATATATTAATTTAAACTGAGTTTTCAAGAAATTAAATCCGAGAAAATCTGAATGAAACACGTATACCAGTAGCAATTAGTAACCCAGGTTTGTGGTAGGCATATTTGTCATCACAGATATAGTACTAACTGTTAATTTTTTATACTTATGGTTGTTTACTTAATGACGTAGTGCATAGTTGTGATGTATTGGGTAAACACTTACGTAAAATAATTTATGAATAAGTGTTGACAAAAACGTATACGAGTACCTACACAAATCGGTAGACGCGCTACTAATATGTAGTTTAACCTAATTTTTAATCGACCTGTCTAGACAGTAACACTTTGTGTAGACAAGCCTGAAAAGCTAAAGTGACCAGTTGGAAACTGAGATCATTTGTTTACATTCTCAAGAACCGGACTTCCATCAGGAAATCCGGCCCTCCTTTAAAATAATGTTTTGTTTCAATATTTATAACACTATCAGAATAGAAATAGAAGACGAATTTTCCACGAACAGCGAAAGATGACACGTCACGCGACTAACATTTAGCCAAGCAACTTATCTTCTTCAAAAGACGATTAAAACTTAAAACTGTTTTAAGTCTTGTATTCGATTGGTGTAAGGAAAATGCGAAACTCTCTGAAGTTTCGTTGGGTTTTCACTTGCGGAAATCTTCCATAGTTTTAAATTCCATCGTCTGTTAAATCAATGTAAGGAGGTATATTCGCGTACGGAGTAATCTGTCGTTCATCCTCGTTAAATTTCGGAACCAGTCGTTTCTTGCCATTGGTGCTGGGTATACGGGAAAAGCGCGAATACACGTGGATTTAAAAACACAGCATGATATTTAAATGCATACTACTAAGTCTTTAATAATTTTCTCAGTACTAGGCTATATCAGTTCGGTATTTTATTAATAATATATTAAGTAGTGGGTGGCAATTATAATTATTAAAATTGGAATTCTGAGTAATTAAAACTAGATTATTGGTGTTATTATTGGCGAGCCAATACCTTTACTTTGATGGGTTTCCACTCATAAAAAGTAGATTTAACTGTTTGTAAAGTGTTTTATTACAAGATCTTTGGGTAAAATCCTGTGTTCCTTAAAATAAATGGTAAATTTAAGTGAGAAGAAACGCATATAAATGTTTATAATTATGTATAGAGTTAGGATGTGGACCCAAATGGAAATTGCAAACTTTGCAATAAGGAATATCTCAACAGAGCGCCCATATCTCAGTCAATGTACTAGATGTAGACCTTATATAAATTTGAAAGGAATTTTTATACACTATATTTATGATGGCCTGGATAAAAAAAATATTTGTTAATACATTACTTGGGCGTAATATAAAGTTGACATTAGGTAGGCGAAGGTTTACGTTTCATGCACATTGGACGATTATTTATTTATTTATATTTTAATTATGTACAATATTTGAAAACATATTCTTAACAAACATTGTAATTTCTATTTTATAGGCAGTAGATTGGATATATTTTTTTATTTAAATAGAAGAAATAAGTAGAATAGGCATACACCAATATTTTAAAAATGCCTATATAAATACATTTTATAAGACTCAAGAATTGTGCTTCAAAAATCCAGATTTTCTGAATGTGAGTAAAATCTGTAAAATGAAGCTTGCATGAATATTTTGCGTTACTTAAAATTTTCAGCAGTATGTTTCTCTCATACGGTCATGTCTGTGGTTTTCTTTAAAATAGGGCGCAAATTAAAGATAGAGATAAGTTAATCGTATGATTTAAATCTCTTCCCATCATTATCAGCTGATCTATTTTTTTCGCAGTAATCTGATGAATCGTAAAAGATTCATATGATATAACGAGAACCATATATCTTTATAAATTGATATAAAATAACAATGAGTGGCTCTAGATGATGTAACTTGATTTCCCAAAGGCATATCGCAACAAACTGATGTAAAAAAACAGGATGAGTGGTCAACTAAATCACCTAATTTGATTCCCAAAATGTTTGTCATATGGAATTACGTAAAAAATTGTGAAGTTGAAAAACCACAACGTACTGAGTGGTATCAAAAAATAATAGGGATGGATCATAATTGGTAGTATATTACAAAAGTTAGTTAACCCTCAAGCACTCGCATGTGGGGAAAAGGTCCGTATTTTTCTAATTTTGTGAAAAGCCCGCCTTGAAATCAATTGAAACCGCCAGATGTGATTGTGTATGTTTTTGTTGCGAATTTTGGCATAAGATTGCGCCAGTGTCGCATTTATTTAGTCAGTTAGAGGATGAGGCCGCGTACTCCGTTCATTGTCGGACCAGCGCTGTTCGAAGTCAAGCAACGAATTGCACGGGCGACTTGGATGGGTGACGCAACTGGGCCAAATACTGGGCACATTGTCTGCGTGAGTTCGATTCTCACCAGAGGAAATTTGGCACTTCCCTCAGGGCTGGGTGTTTGTCCGCGTTTATATGTGTAACCTTCCTCTACACAAGCCTGCCTGTAGGCTTTCTGGGGAAGGATGTCTAATGTCCGTGTGTCGTGTGTCCAAACTGTATATTACTATAGTAGGTGGGATCACAGTTCAGTTCTAAAATTGACGAAATGCTTGTAGCATTCCGTGGTCGTTGTAGGTTCATCCAGTATATGCCTCAAAAACCTGCAAAATATGAGTTGAAGTTTTACGCAATGTGTAACAGTAAAACGGTCTACACATTGAACTTGGAAATTTATTGTGGGAAGCAGGTTGATGGCCCATTCAGCATGTCCGACAAACCGACGGATATTATAAAACGATTGGTGGAACCAATAAAGAATTCCAATAGGAGCGTAATTACCGATAACTATTACACCAGCTATGATCTTGCTGAATATTTGCTTTAGATTGGACTGACGTGTTTGGAAACCCTGAAGAAAAACGAGGGAAATTCCCACAGACTTTCTCGTTGACAAATCACGGCCTGTTGAGTGAAACCTTTTCGGATTTCGATACAACTTTTCATTAGTGAGCCATGCCGCGAAAAAGAACTAAGCTGTGCTTTGATTATCAACTGAGCACGACAAGGAAGAGTTTGACCTGAAACTGAAAAGCCTTTCATGATTATTTACTACAAAGCCACTAAAGGGGGCGTGGATACAGTGGATCAAATGTGCTCAACATCTTCTACTTCGCGTACAATAAGATGTTGGCCTATAGTCGTGTTCTTTAGGGAGCTATATATAGCTGGGATAAACTCCTATAAAATATATCTTAATAACAACATTGGCAAGCCCTGCACCAGAAGAAAATATCTTAATGCCTTGGCCTATGGCTTGATGGAACGACATTTGGTACAAAGGGCTATACTCTGGTTACCCAAGGATGTGTCAATTTTTCTTTCTGAATACAGAGTAGCCCCAACAAGCAGCCTAACACTTCAGCTCGCACAGGGCGAACTACCTGATACTTATGTGGTTCTCACAAAAATAGTAAAACCAAAGTTACCTGTGAAAAGTGCAAATACTGTGTTTGTAAAATGCATAGTCAGCATACAGTAATCTGTCAACGGTGCCTCATTAACGAAAACGAGGAAGAATAATACTAGCTTTACCTTCTATTTGTTTTACTTTATTCTAGTTCATAGAACAATCTGAAAGCTCTCCTCTTTTGAGTATAAAAATTATGTGTTGCTTCTTTTGAAACTTTTACAAATGGTCAAGGCTTAATTGTGTATTCATCTTTATTTTAGCTTATGTTTGTGCTTTCGTAATGAACAAAAAGCTGAATTTTAGTTCCTAAGACCACTGATACTTTGTAAAAATAAGTATTTACTAAGTTGATGACTGAAACATTCGTCCAAATGTTATGTTGAATGAAACACTTATGTTCCTTTGAAAACATAAAAATATTATGTATGAAGTTTGTTTTTTGATCGTTCACAGAACATACCTGGAAAAATAGATCTTAAAAAAATAATAAATGAATAAAACCTTGGAAATGCAGCCCTTTTTCCTCCACGCGAGTTGAGCAAGTGACTGGAGAATGCGAGTGCTTGAGGGTTGTTAATACAATTTAGGGAATATCGAAATTGTTGCACCACCCTGTAATTGAAGGGTCCTATATATTATGTCAAAATTTACCATATACAATGCTTTCGTAAAGTAATAATAAATTTGTTGAAAATTCAAGGAATGTTGGGAAGAAGTGTCGGACGTCTGAAATTTTATTTTTAGTTGCGCATTTTTTAAAATATAATTAATACATACAAGGTGATTCATGTATGACGTCATAAAAGACTGCATTTTAGACTGTTCCTGTATTTTATATATTTGGGTACTCTGTAGACCGCCATATACAATGTGTAAATAACCAAATTGCTAAACATACAAAAATTAATGATAAAATGACCCTTTTAATACCAATTAGGTAATGTTTACAGAATTAATTCCTATTTATTCGGGGACCCGTCGCTTGGCATTCAGAGAAAGTAGCCCAAGATTTCTAACTATGAGACAAACGTCACGTACATACAACCTAGGGATCAAGATTAACACTACGCTGTTACTAAATTGACTTGTTTTATTTCTGCTGTCGCGTTGCCTTGTGAACTACCTTCAGTATACCATAAGATACATTCATGTATTTCATTAATGAGTTGTTTTGTAAATATAAAATATTGATAAACAGTTTAGCTCTTCAAAATTCTAAACGGTTTACCTTGTCATTAGTGATCCGGCATTTTATAGCAAACACCCAAACATTATAGACGTACACGAAGCAACAAACAGTAACAAATGTTTCTCGAATTTAAATTGCCAGATTTACAGGACAACACCTTTAAATATATGTATATAGAATTCAATATTTATAAATTTCATTATCTGAATTGATTTAAGAAACCGAAATCAAGCTGCATCTAATCCAGAGATCTTATTCACTGACTGTATTCCCATTAAAGTTGTTTTTTGTTTCAATTATAAATGTTCGATCCATAAAAAAAAACCTACAGCCGTAGTTCATACATTTAATTCAAATCCTATCAATGAAACATTACTTTTTAGAAATATAATTTTCTTTCTAGTCATTGAGAAAACTAATGGGTGTGTCATTAAAAATACCATAGATATTTTAATGGTTCATCTTTCTAATGGTTTAAAAAGAAAGCTAATGCTTAATGTTAAATGCATTTCTAGAATATCTCGGTTTGTTAACAAATAATACGAGGATTATACAAGATGTCTTAAACATTCAACGGTTTTTCTATAATTCATAAGTCATTTAAGATGGATCATTAAAAATATGATATTCCATGAAAGTTGATTAAGTGCAACAGTTATCCCAAAAAAAGCTATTACTGTCTCTATTTTGTTCATTCTGTTCTTTTCATTTCTTTTTTTGCAAAAAAGTCAAATAACAATGGTAATGTTTTCTGTGGCATAATTAAAAAGACCAATACAGGAATAGATCAATTAGAAACTAAACGTTTTAATTTTTCAGAAATATTGTTTCCAAGAGGAAACCACCACATTATAATCCTCAGAACAGTTAGCAGAAAGCTTATCCTAAATTAATGATGGCGTCTCCTGGGGCAAAAAACTCCGGAGGTAAAATAGTCCTCCGTTCGGATCTCCGGGTGAGGACTGTTCCGGGAGACGTGATCGAGTGCAATAATAGTAAGTGTAGCATTTCACGAGTCGGAGCGTGGAATGTCAGAAGCATGAGACAGGCAGGGAAGCTAGAAAATCTGAAGATAGAAATGGATAGGTTAGGATTAGATATAGTAGGTATAAGTGAGATGCGCTGGCCGGAAGTAGGAGATTTTTGGAGCGGTGACTATAGGGTAATACACACAGGATCGGTAAATGGAAACGCGGGAGTAGGAATCGTTATGCGGAAGAACGCAGGACAGTGTGCAGATAGCTACCTACAATACAGCGAGAGAGTAATTATGGTTAGGTTAGATTCGAAGCCAGTGGAAACAGTAATAGTGCAAGTATACATGCCTACTTCTAGCCATAGTGAGGAAGAGTTAGAAGCCGTTTATTCGGACATAGAGCAGGTAATAGGATTTGTGAAGGGTCATGAAAATTTAATAATAGTAGGAGATTTTAACGCAGTCGTAGGTGAGGGGAAAGAAGGAGAATTTGTAGGTCCTTATGGATTAGGAAACAGAAACGAGAGAGGTAGCAGACTGATAGAATTCTGTGAGAAGCACAAGATGGTAGTCGCGAACACATTGTTCAAGAATCACGTTAGGAGGCGGTACACATGGAAAATGCCAGGAGGGATAGACAGGTATCAGATAGACTACATTCTGGTTAGGAAGAGATTTAGAAATCAAGTAAAAGACTGTAAGAGTTATCCAGGAGCAGATGTAGACAGCGACCACAACTTGGTAGTCATGAAAGCTAGATTAAAGTTCAAAAATCTGAAAATCCGGAAGGATAAGAAACGTATAAATGTAGACATATTGAGGGATCAGAATATGAAAGATAAGTTCCAGGATAAAACAGATCAATTAATAAATAAAACGAGTAAGGACGAAATCAAGAACGCAGAAACTGAGTGGGAGGGTATCAAGAATAGTCTAGCTTCCGCGGCTACGGACGTTTTAGGACACGATAAAAGGGAAGCTAGGAAGCCCTGGATAACGGACGAAATCTTAAACTTAATGCAAAAGAGACGAGGCTACAAAAACAGACGAGACGAAGAAGGACTGAAAACTTATAAGTCAATAAAGTGGGAAATCATTAGAAAATGTAGAAAAGCGAAAGAACAATGGATAGAGGACAAATGCAAAGAAGTAGAAGATAAGTTGCAAGTAGGTAAGACCGATGAGGCTTACAAAATAATTAAGAGGAACTTCAGGGATATAGGAACAATAAGTAGAAACGTTAGGAGTCAATCGGGGGACATATTGATCGGAAGAGAGGAGAAAGCGGATAGATGGAAGCAGTACTTAGGAAATTTATACGAGGATCAGGAATTAGGAGAGATATTAGAGGAAGAATCTAGCATCGATAGGGAAGATGTAGGAAAACCTATATTGAGAGAGGAATTTGAAATAGCACTAAGGGGGCTAAAGAATAATAGAGCGCCGGGTGTAGATAAAATACAGGCGGAAATTTTGAAATGTGCGGGACAGAAAGTAGTAAATAGGATGTTTGAACTGGTAAAATACATATATGAAACGGGCGAGATGCCGGAGGATTATAAGAGGAACATTATCGTTACTATACCGAAAAAGAGAGGAGCCGACAAATGCGAGAACTTTAGAACGATTAGCCTAACTTCCCACGCGTCAAAAATCTTAACTAGAATAGTGCAGAAGAGGATGGAAAATAGAGCGGAGGAAATACTAGGAGAAGACCAATTCGGCTTTAGGCGAAATAGGGGAACTCGCGAAGCTATTCTGGCGCTAAGAGTAATGTTAGAGAAAACAATAGAAAAAGGAAAGAACGCTTATATAGGATTTGTAGATTTAGAAAAAGCTTTTGATAACGTAAGATGGGAAAAAATGTTCGAGATACTAAAGAGCGCGGGAATGAAGTATAGAGATAGGAGAGTAGTACACAATCTATACAAAGAGCAAACTGCTGTTATAGAAGTAGAAGGGGAAAAAAGGGAAATAGGTATTAGGAAAGGAGTAAGACAAGGATGTACGCTATCACCACTAATTTTTAATCTGTACATCGAAGAGGCGATTAATGTGGTAAAAGATAGAGTGGATTTCGGGATTAAAGTACAGGGACAGAAACTAAAAATGCTGAGATTCGCGGATGATATAGCAGTATTAGCATCTAGTAAGGAGGAATTAGAATCAGCATTGAACGAAATGGAGGCAGTGTTGACAGAGGAATACGGAATGAGGGTGAATAAAAACAAAACTAAAGTGTTAGTGTGCAGAGGGCGCGAGAGCAGAGCAAAAACGAAAGTACAAATTAATAATGAAAGGTTGGAGGAAGTTAAAGACTTCACTTATTTAGGAAGTAAAATAAATTGGGATGGAAGAAGCGATAAAGACATAAAACAAAGAATAGCGCAGGGTCGAGTAGCTTTTAACGAAAAGAAAGCACTTTTATGCTCGGGGGTAATAAACTTAGAAACAAGGAAGAGATTTTTGAAAACATATGTATGGAGCACGGCACTATACGGCTGCGAAACCTGGACGGTAGGGGAAGCAAGTAGGAAGAAATTAGAAGCTTTTGAGATGTGGTGTTACCGAAGAATGATGAAAATACCATGGACTGATAGGGTTAGAAACGAAGAAGTATTGGAGAAAGTCGGCGAGAAAAGAAGTATGTGGAAAAACTTAAAGAAGAGAAGAGATAGAATGGTAGGCCACTTGCTGAGACATGGGGGAATAGTCCGCGATATTTTGGAGGCAGAAATAGGAGTGAAGAAAGGCAGAGGTAGGCCGAGATTAGACTACTGCTCGCAAATAGTAAGGGATGTAGGTTGTAGCACAATTAGCGAAATGCGTAGGTTAGCACAAGATAGGAGAAGCTGGAGGTTAGCGTCCAACCAGTCTTAGGACTGATGACCTAACGATGATGATGATTGTTTCCTATACGTATTTGATGACTAGGTCATTAAAATACCATGGATTTTTTATGGCCCATCATTTTAATGGTCGAAATATAAAAATGACAGGGAGTCTGATATATAATATAGAAATAGATTAATTAGAAAATAAATGTTTTAATTTTTTAGACATACTATATCCTCCCTGCGTATTTGAGGGAGGCAATGTTGAGCTGGGTCATTAAAATACGATCGGTATTTTAATGATCTATATTTTTAATGATATAAATATAAAAATGAGCGTAAGCCCTTGATATAAGCTAATATAGGGTGTCTCAGATGGAACTATAGGTTTTAAATTGTGCGCAATTTGTGTTCTGTCAAAGATAGGACGTCAATATTTAACGACTGTCATCTACAAACCATACGATGTAAACATGCCGCGATTAACAGTTCAGTAACGAATAGTTTGTGTACAACTGTTTTATGACTGTGAGCGATCATTTACGGTGGGAATTAAAAAAATTGGCACAAAATTAGGACAAAATAAACCGCCTACAGTGTTAACAGTTCGTAACTTAATCAAGAAATTTGAAGAGACAGGTTCTGTTACTAACAAGGCAACACCAACACGTCCTCGTCGTGGTCGGTCAGATGAAAATATGGGTGCAGTGAAAGAAAGTGTACGGGAGTATCCAAACACATCAATTCCACATTGTGCACTACTGAATCTGTCAGGAGCCACCACGCATCGGATTTTAAAGAAAGTAAGATCAAATTTCTGTAATGAACAAGTTCGTGGCGTGGCAACTCAAATATGAAATGAACAGGAATTCTAAGATGAAAATATGTTTACAATCTATTTAATTATTATATAATTGAACTACGATATACATATGTGAATCATGCACCATGATAAGATTGTTTACTAGTTAAATCTTTACACCTGTAGGTATCTGTGGCCGTTTTGACGATTGCTACATCTCTGTGCGTTCGTATGATATTTTTGATCGACCCCGGCATATCGTGAGATCCTGGTCTGTGTATCATCTTTATTTTACGGAACAGATAATGTACATAGAAAGGAACGAATTCATATGAGAGATGTGGGCGTGTTTTATGAGTGGATATTATGTTAGTCTTTCTCCCACGCTCAATATCATCTGATAGGTTCGAGTTCAGAGTAACGTGTAATAATGCCATTAATTATATATAGATGTTCAGAAATAGCGGAAATGGCCATTATCTCGGTTGTGTTGTAAAAAAAGTTCATGAGAGATAAGCGGCGATAATCTATATAAGTGCAATCTAACACTTTTATATATTTATAAATCTAGATTATGTGATATTGATAATCCTGGCGAAGATCCTGGTCATTGCTATTTTTTTTTTGTATAGAAGTAATTCATAACAGTGGAAGCGTATGAAATAACCTCTTTTTCTTCTAAAAGCGATTAGAAATTTATTTACAATTAATCTTGTTTTTATTATTGATTGATTGATGTTGAGACGTCAGTGTTATGTTATCAAGGTTTACTTTCTATTTTTACTATTTACAATTATATCAATAATGTTTACGTAGGTCATCAGTGTTTACAAATATAATACATGGAGTATATTAATATTCCATGTAATGATATTAGTCAGGAATTTTCCTTTAAGAAAGACAACAAAACATAAGCGAAAACTGTGTTGTAAGGTATCTTTGATATAGTGGAGGTATCTAGTATGGAATATTTGAACTTGTATAAGTCCACACTTTGTATTTAATTAAGCTCAGTTGTTGGAAATAAACTTGGAATTAATTCAAATTGGAAGAATACAGAATATTTACGTAATGAAATTAAATAAATTACATACCTGTATAGCCCACTACTTAAATTAAGTATAGCACTTAAATCGAAAAGGACACAGTATTTTCCCTCTCTGAGTTTTCCCGCTTCCAATGGCACGGGCGTAATGTTTATAATTTTTAAAGAAATATAGCTTAGAATAATTAATAAAGGTAAACCAATTCATATATTGAGACGATCCAAAACAATACCTAAACACTAAAACACTACTAAACATACATAATCAAACTTTACAATGAATAAACACTCATAAAATCATAAGCACACATTAAATACAACTATAGAAATTTGAATTATATAATAATTTATCGATTATTATATGTTTAATAAGTTCAAAATATAAAATAAAGTAGAAATTTATAAATTATAATTAATCTGAACAAAATGTTATCTAAAAGAACTGTAACAAGAAGCTTAAAATTGCAAATTGTTAAATATTAACCATGAGAAAAGTAGAGATATGCATAGGAAAAGATTTAATATATTCCATTTTATGCATCGATAATAATATAGAGACTGGAAAACATAAAATAGCATTAAAATTAATGTTCAATGTTAATATTGTAATTGAAATTTAGAGAAATGTCAAAATGTGACAGCCTAAAGCCTCATACACATAATCCAAAATATTATTGCAATATAATACTGAAATAAAGGTAAGAATTCAAAATATAACATAGAACTGTAATTTAAACAAGACTGAATATTGTACAATAGATAATAAGGGTAAAAAGTGCATAAATAAAATAAAATGAGTGTAAAAAGAAAGTGCTATAGAAAAGATATGCGAAAGAAACATTATAATTTAGGTCGTTTCTAAGGGAAACAAACGAAAATTGTTGAGACGATAGTGAAAAACCAGCTTTTGGGGACGCCGCATCGCTAAAAGAAAAATGATAAGAAAATTTGAAGAAAAGGTATAATTAAAGGTATGAAAACATAAAATATAATAAAATACCTACCAAGAATAAAGTCGAATAAGTTATCCCAGTGCCAGCCAATATTTCACTCAGATTCCATCAAGAATAGCCGAAGGTTATACCAGAGGAGCCCTAAAGGTCTTAGAGGGGCCTACAACAATGGAAAAAGGTACCATATAACTTATAATTGAATAATAAAATCGTACGATAAAATTAACGTTACCTAACCTAAAAGAGAGGTTCATTATAAAAAGAAGATACTTCCTATATCAGATTAAACATATATAATAAAACAAGACTTACCCAGTTCAAAAACATTAAAATAAGTGTGTAAAAAGGACTGCTTAAAACAGTGAGGTAATATTAAGGACGATAAATCGATAATAATCTATAAACATTCACATATCACAGATCATAGAACACTTAATTAGGGAATTTTAGTGGTAAGAAAAGTAGGTCACTGTATGAATTTAAAATATAAATGTTAGAATAGGCAACACTCTATACCTACCTATTGAAATTTAGATACAAATTACGATAACAATTAACAGTGTTAATAGGAAGGTAAAGGGTTAGTTTTTCTTTAGGATAAAAGAAAGTACAAATAATACTTGAAAATTTTGACGATTCACCTTTATTTAGTATTAGTTGATATCAAGAAACCAAGAAATATTAATTACATGCTCAAATTTCAATTATAACATTTGAACATTAAATAAATGTATAAAATTTAAAATAGTTTCTTTAAATGGTATGTTTGCTATTATATATGATGACTATCTATGGCTTTGAAAGGACTACTGTGATTAAGAGTCTTATCTAAAATTTAAATCTCAATTTATTATAAAATCTTATCTCAAATTATTATATAAAAAAATATACTTCATTACAATATATGTAATTATGTCGCGGCAATTGACAGTCTACTACCCCCCTTGCGTTGCGCGTCCAGTTGTCTATATTATACGATATCTTCATCTCTGACAAATATAGACAACTACTTTTATGAACTGTTTAACTTTTTTTTTGTATTAAGTTTCCTAAGCTGTTTCGTTTAAAACATTAACAACCCTAATACCATATCACTATAAAGTGAAGACTGCACGCCACAACATTGTAATATATTTTCTTTTATTTACTACTTGTTTGCAAGGTAACAGTTGATGGATACCACAATTCAATCAAACATTGAATTTTAAGGTTGTTTGGCGAGATCTAGGCGTTTAAAGGTTTAAATAGCCATAAGCGTTAATATTCTTTAGTTTATTGGAGATTTTTAAAAGCAGTAGCTACAGACTTCAATAAAATTTGTCCCAAAATATTTGCTTTACGACAATTTTTGGCGGAAATTTTTTTATGTATAGAATTCCACTTTAGTTTCTGGCACAATTTTATGAGGGCAGTGGCCCTTCTGTCAGAAACCTAAAACTTAAATTGTTAGACTTTACTCACTGTATGTGATGTTGAGCATGTTCCATTAACGCAGAGGAGGAGGAGAAGGATGTTAATTACAACTTTTTTATTTCGTTTTTGTATTTTTTTATATTGCCTATTTTGTAAGATATGTACGAGTATATATAAAATGCCAGAAACTATCCTGAAACCCTGTATAAATATAGGTAATTATAAGATATCGAATAAGACGAGTTACAGTTTTTAATTTTAAGAGAAACTTTGCTGCAGGAGAACCAAACAATTCTGCTAAATGTAATAGACCTGATTAGTGAATTTGAATTGAAGCACATGCTTCAAAACAGTGATTAGAAGTTTTATACATATCTGAAAGGCCCAAGCTTCCAGTTGATAGTTGCCCTTTACGCAACCGAGAAATACCACTTTGGTTGCATAATTTCGGAAAATTCACTTGCGTTCTAACACACCCTTAATTCAACGCCTTAAGGGGCTTGGATGTAGCCCCTTAGAAATATGAAAAAATTGTCGATCTTCGAGATGAATTTTCTTGGGAACTATCAATGATAAATAATTTTTTTTAAAATTGAATATAAATTTATTGTAAACATGGTGAAGTGAACACAATTTAAGAATATTTAAAACCGGAAGAGATATGCCCGCCGGAAATGGAGCGTCTATTTCGCGACCCGGTTTGCAGTGACCCTTCTCCTGCTAAAACTGATTATCTGAAATCAAAAATAGTAAGCTATCATGTGCATGTGAAACATATTGAAGATTCTCGTTTCCGCAAATTGTTCTTAAAAAAAAAAACGGCATATGGAACTGAGTTACGAAAATTCGGTAAAAACTCAGTTATTATCATAATTTGTTTAAAAAATTTTGGTTATTTTAAAAAAATACCCATATTGTCATGCTGTTAACGACGGCTTAAAACGTGTCTGTGCCAAATTTCAGATGAATCTGTCGATCGGTTCTCGACATATGACGGGGACCGCTTCGGATTCAAAGGACGTTGCGTTTTTTTAGGATGATGAATTCTCGTGTTTGTGTCATCTTTCTTAGCGCGAGAAATTTTGTGCGTATACATTATTACAATATAGTGGGGAGAACATGCATGAAACAATGATTCCTCAAGTTTGTTGCTGATTAGTTAAGTCGTTCATTGTTCTGCACCCGACGAAGGCGCTCATTGGGGGGCGCAGGTAGCAGCATTAGCCGCCCTCAACCGTGTGACTGAAAGCTTTGTATCTCTGTAAATTTTATAGATATCGACTTGAAACTTTCAGAATATATTGTTAAGCCTTCATATTATACTAATATAAAAAATGATTGAAATTTTAAAGATTTTAGGTGCGATCCTTAACTCCGACGTTTAGCAAGTAACGAAACAAAGGACCACCCTGTATGCTCCGTCTCGGTGAACCGAATATAATTCGCTCGACGCGGAACGTTCGGCCACAATTATCAGAATAAACAAACTGTCGAAATAAAATAGCATTCGACACGACTAACAACACGTAATTAAAAATAGCACCGTTTTGTAAATATTCGAGTATTGAGTCACTGTATATAATTAGGCGACGGTATTTCTCAAAAACGGCATTTCCCTTGTGCTAGACGAGGATATTTCTATCGCACTTGGCGTTAAGTTATCTGCATTGCTTCATCTCGACGGTCATTTTTGTTTCAAGAAGAAATGCGTGTGAACGCTGCAATAATGAATGGTAGGATGTGTAGAGACGGCCGGATAAGACGAAAGATTATTTTTGTAGTTGCACGGGATGGTAATTGGTGTGAAATTAGAAAATTGGCGGATAATTGCTTGGTGCTCCAGCGGTCCCAAAACTGTTCTTGTTTTGGTTCGCCCTTTCTCATCCTTGCGAGGAATTTTGTGTTATTTTAGCTAAATTACATGATCAAGATGTCAGAAGTTTTAGGTATTCCTTTATTTATCCTGAAACTTGTTTTGCTTACAAAGAGCTGAAGAAAATAAGAATTTGTTATAGTGACACGTTGCGGGTATAACTGGTGATTGTTTTGATTTTTTTTTTGGACTTCCTTGCGTCCTTTAAAATCTCACCTGTGGGAAAGCGTACTGATGGACTGGTCACCCATTCACTTCACAGACGTGGGAATAAGTGGTTGACTTTTATTAGTTATGTTATGTGACTGTAACTTTTATTATTTGTTCATATTAATCAGAAAATTAAAAAGTAAATTCTTTAATTTACGAAATCTCTGCAATTTACGAAAATTGCAATGATATAGATCTGGTTTAAGCAATTTACTGCTTTCACTGTAGAATATGGACTTTAATTCATTTTATTTAATGTAATAATTTTCAATGTAGACGTAATATGGATCTTAATTAATTTTATTTAATTTAATACTTAATTTTTAGTAATTTTTTTTTACATTATAACGAAATGTTTTTGCATTAACAGTAGTTCCGTTTCATTACTAGAATATGTGAAACTGTTATATGGGATCCCCAACAGTATCATCAATCTTAAAATTTCCCTTTAGGTTTTTCTTCATTCTCGGGAATAACAAAAGTCACAGGAGGCTAGGTCGGCGAGTAAGGGGGTGTGAAACCGTTGTAATGCCATTTGATTTCACTTGCTATGCATTTTTTGGTCTGGGCGATGAAGGTGCCTTCCATTGGCTGGACTGCTATTTTGTTTCGGGGTCATAGCCGTAACAACAAGATTCATCTCCTATGATGACTGTTGACAAACAATTAGGGTTAGTCTGTAACTGTTCTTTCAGTTCCTGGAGCACTGAGTCTCATGTTCAAATCTTCAGTTAAGATTCTTTGGCATGAACTCTAGGAAATTATTTTCTCCAATTCGTCGATTGTTTTGCGACAATCAAACATGATGTCGCACTTTTCCAACATTTTTGCCTGTTCTGTACATTGAGGGGCGATCCGAACAGTGCCGCTTCATCTTCAAGTGACATTAAACCCCTGCTGAACCGGGCAAACCAATTGTAAATTCTTGCCTGGTTCGAGCTTCTTCCCATGAGCTTCCCGAAGCATTGGAATTGTATCTGCCACTGTTTTCTTGAACAGGAAACAGTATTTGCTGTTGACTCGTTGGTCCTTAAAGTTTACTATCTCAATATAACAGAAAGAATCGGGACGGGCTTAAGAAAAGAATCACTGTCCACTGCGATGGTTTCAGATGAATGATACTTGGCCAAGTGAGCAAGGGTGTATCTAGTAAACGCACCTAGTGGAATAGGATAGTACTGCCAACTCACTTATCTATAGAAACTAATTCTCGTTTTTTTTTCATTGGGTACCTCGTATGTCAGGTACATATCGATAATTTATTATATCTTTGGCAGTACTGCCAACTCACTTGTCTACAGAAATTAATTCTGGTTTTTTTTTTGGGTAACTTCTCGTATGTCAGGTACAGAACGATCAGTTTGAGAAGCGCTGATTTGTATTAGAAAATTTTACAGTTTGTAAAATATAAACTGTACATGACTTGATCATAATAATTCCGTTAGTTTTACTTTAAAAAACCACAATAAAAAAAACTAGCTGTAGAAGGTCAGAGGTCGTATTCGAGCGAGACTTTGATATCTGCTTTTTACTTGTAGTTCAAGATAGTCTGTCAAACAAGAAGGTGATCACAAGTTATAAAATCAAGTTATAATATGAAAAAGTATGCAACTACTGTGATGTCATGTTATGAGGTTATTCAGCCACTATCGCTGTCAATAGTTGTCTTAGGGCACATCTTCTGTTCTAAATTAACAGTATAATAGGTAAAACCGTCTTTAAAATGCGTGATTGGCCGTTTCTTGCTTTATACTTTTAGTTTACGCACTTTCTTGGTATATACCCACATATTTTCGATGGGATTAGCATCGAGCAACTGTGAAGTCCAGTTCAATCGATCAATTCTTATCTTTCTCTTTCAGAGAGAAAGGACACTCCGATGTTTTTATCCTTATTTTTTCTTCAGTGCAATTTTCACTATGACGTTTCAGTTTTCCAGGCCATATTTTAGCAGGAAATAAAGCCTTTTAGAGACTTGTCAAACGCCATTTGCCTGCTACACGACAAAGTATAACCTATGGGAAGCCCTTCTCATTTCTAACATTACTGAGAGGAATAGGAAAAGTCTCAAAACTGCGATATCAGACCGCCCATGAGGTGTGTAGTAAATAGCCTGGTCTTTACTCAGTAGCATTGAGACCTTTACGGAATTATGTATGTGTAATGTGAATGTACACAGAGTTCGATCTGGCCGCGCGTAGAGTGCATCCTTTTCCCTATTATTGTTTTCCCTAGTTATACTTCGTCGAATTCAGGCTTAGAGCGCTAGGCATAGTCTGGTATACTTGCATTCCTAATAAGGACGAAAACGCGATGTGTAGTTCTAGGACAGCCTGGTGTACCTGAAAATAATTGGATGACAACAATAAAAGCCTTTTGCTAATTATTTACCATTTGTCTTGATTTGTTTTGTTTGAATTTAAGAGCAAATTATTTCCATTTAACCAGCTTCTTTGTAGTTATACGCGCCATATCACGTTCTTGTACATCATAAATTGATTTTGTCTTTAAATCGCTTTATCTATATGTTTCATTTGCGCTGTGACCATTCTTAACTAAAAAGCTAAGCTTTAGAAAACATTAAATACTTTCAAATATTAGCTGTATATAATACAAATGTTAGTGGTCCAATTATAGATCCTCGAGGAACACCATCTTCTAAGTTAACTAAGTGTGAAAATGTGTTATATATTCTAATTTATTGTCTGTTTGTTAAATGGGATTATGCAAAAGCGAACACTTTCTAAAGGTCAAATTCTTTGTAATTGACACGCAAAAGTATGTAGGTCGGATTTGATATATATATTTAATTTTTTTTTATAGATTTTCAACATTTTCAAGCGCAAAGTTATGTGGTTTTCGACATGGACGAATTATCTAGAAATTGCAAATAGTAGGCGTTCAGTTACGCTATGAATTTAACTGTTAGATTGCGCATTACTACAGGGAAAAAGAATGTATTTTTTAAATAGATTTCGACTAGATTACCAGTGCATTGTTCAGACATTCAATTAAGGTAATTACGTTGATTAAATCAGCTATGGTAATTTACTATGAGTTAGCTTTTAATTGGCTGTACCCGGTGTGAAGGTAGGGGCTATAAAATAACATACGTCATTATCAGACAGGGAAAATGTGGGTATAAGTTTGCTTTAATTCACATAAAACAGTAAGTGATTAAAACCGACGGCATAGCGAAACTGAATTGCTTATAACCTATATCGATTCAAATGACGCGACGATGTTAATTTGCGTACCGGCAGCTCGGCTGTCGCGGAGTTACCCAAATGGTACACCACTAATAAAGTACTCATGGAGGATATAAAGCAATTGGCACAATATTAAAATCGTGTGGTGAAGGTATATTTTTTATAAATTTATTTTGAAATTTTGTTAATTCTGCTTCAATATTCAATATGCACATAAGGCTTGTCTAAAGAATATTGACTGGAGTGGGGCTTTGGTAGCTTTTTACAATACAGGAATGAGGACACCAGTATAAGTCATGTGCTTTTTGTATTTGTGTATAAAATCAATATTGTAAATATTTTTTTTACTTTAAAAATATTTATCATAATTAGTAAGGCCTCTTACTAACACTCTGCCTACTTGTAACTGGTTCCGGAAGTAAATTTATGTCACTAAAAGATTTCTGCAATGTTTCTTCTAGGTATCATAAGCTCACTAACTAAATGGGAGAAACCCCAATAGCATCTAGACAGCACAGAGACTGGAACCACTATCAGTGGGTAGTTATTACGTGATTTGTACTACTAAATATACGACATTACAGCTAAAGTCACTTTAAACTAGAACATTGTAGTTGTCATATAGTTCTTCCCACTGCCTGTGGGAACCATATTGTTTTATTATTTTTGACATACATTGGAATGATTTATTGTTACCAAGTTACTTTAAAATTATTAGAACAGTGCAGTAGTACACAATAGTACCAACAACCGTGTGGCGTCACTTATTTGTCAAAAGTTTTTAGAACTTTTTAGCAACCTTTAAAATGCTGCTGGGGGCCGTTTATTTTTTCAGCTACTGTAAATGTGAAGTGTATCATGATAGATTATATTTTAGATCAATCTGTCCTCATTTCACCATGTACGTCGCTGAGTCACAACATAATTAATATATTATCTAAATTAACTTACACTTATGGACATACACAGGTGAAACATTCACTATCAAAGTTTCGTGATTAGGTTTATCTGCTGCCATAGATATCAAGGAATTGATCATAAGCAATCGTAAAAGTGCTCGAAATATTCCCAGTATCGTATTAATTCCACTATATTGTCGTAGACCTGGTGAACATACCTTTAGTTAAAGCGAATTTTTCTAAAAACTTAATTTAGGACTAGTCAAAAAAAGGGACCAGTATTTCACGAACACCGAAAGATTATGCGTTTTTTGGACAAACGTTTCGCCAACCAAGTTGGCATAATCGAGAAATGTTTTTCTAAAATATGTTTATCTCAAAACAAGGTTTTCATAATCGGTATGAAACATCTTCAGGACATCCTTTTGAAACAATACAGCGGTTCCAATGGTTTCTCCATTCGTAGTGTGTTCGAAGTTGTTTCTTGTAAGGTTCTTTACCAGTAGTCACACTCTTTGTATGTTAGAAGTAGTCACCCCAAATGAGCCCCTTTGAGGTGAGATTTTAACTCGAGGAACAAAGAAAACCATAGAAGTTTAGATCGGGGCTATAAAATGGCTGCGAAAGCGTGAGATTATTTTTACACACCAAGAATTCCCCAACACACAAAACTGCGTGGCCAGGACATTGCTGTGATGAAGGGTCCACGATCCATATGACAATATTGAGTAGAACTCGCAAAACCCGTTTTCTTAAATAATCAAATACCTCCGTCCGACAGTTTTTATTAACAGTACATCCCTCAGGTACAAACTTCTTGCGGAGAACACCTTTTGAGCTAAAAACCACAATCGCCATTGATTTGACGCTCATCCGTGTTTTCTTTGATCTGGAATCCAGATCATGGATGGAAGTGTGCTACTCACAACATTGCCGTTTTGTCTCGGGGTCATATTCGAATACTTACGATTCATCACCGATGACAGTTAAGGACACGAGTTGTCCTTTGTTCAGTTGTCTTCAAAATCTTCCTCAGGTTCAGGTCTTCAGCAATAATTCGGGAGATGACAGATTTCGGTAACCGCACTTGAAAATTAATGGGCCTGATGTTCAAAAGACTATCTATATCTAGAACAGCTTATACACAGACAAGAGTTTAATCTGTTTAGGTGTTGAAGGACGCTCAGATCGTTCCTCGTCTTCAACACTTCTGTGCGCGCGAGTTTTCCCCTTTTTTTATCAGAAAAACACTGGCAAGATTGAGTTTTAACAAAGACACGTTTATTTTCCTTTAGGTTTATATGAAAGTAAAAATATGACAAGTGAAACCGTATAATACAAGTGAGAAACTGAGCTGAACTATTATCTACTCTGGGCTTAAGTATAAATCTTATCTAAACGACAAGGGTTGTTTACGCATTCCGATGCAACGGCCTTATGCGTGTTCCCATATCGATGTGAAACGTCCTATGTTGATGCTGATATAATTATATATACACTATAACCTACCACAATAAGTTTGTTAGCAATAAAAGTGGACCGTTGCTGCTGAAATTGATGACTAGGCTTTGTTTTGAGTTTAACGATTTATTGATCTAACGGCTGCTCTAAATCTAACGGTCAATGATATTAGGTTTAATTATTATTAATAAGCAATAGCATCAAAAATACGTTGAGGATTGCACAACTTCTTCCGTCTTTAGGGACAGCTTTATGATTGCGCATCTTGTTCCCAAGCTGCCTTAAGCATTTCAATATTTTGTGTTACCATATTTACCGAGTTCAACGAGCATTGTTGTTGCATAACGTAGCTCTAGGTAATTCAATCAACATTGGACTAATAAGGGTAGAAGTCATTATCTGGCACCCCCCGTAAACGTCTCTATCCTTAATTGGCCCAAAGGAGTCCCTAGAGGCCAGAACAATATCATTATTATTAGGACGAACCCCGTATGCGTGAAATTTTCTGCGATCATTAGCCCGGGCCTGTAACGAGTCATGAAGCCTATTTTCACGATGTTCTTTACTCATCTTTATATAGAAACCACCGATTCATTATAAAAAACTAACATATTTTACGTTTTTCCCACTATTCACGTACATATTTAAACAAAAAAAATTAATATATTGTTATACCTGACCCTGGCCGCGACTTCTAGGCGCCAAATAGCGATAAAAAGCTAAATTGACAACGAAAAAAATATGCTACAGGTTGAGCATTATTTCTACCACGGTATTATCAGGACATGGTCAGTACAAGTACAACGTTCATGATCATTATGAACGAGGAAACCAGTCGCGAGTCTTACGTCAAACAGTACTTTCCTCGATAATTCACAGCCCAAGTTTTGCGTAATGGAAGATCGATAACCTGTACAGAAAGGGGGTTCTCATAGTAGCGTCTATGAAACGTACACAACTTGCAAAGCCTTGGCAATAGATAATCAGTTGTAATTGGTTTAGCGAGTACGGGCTTAAATGAATTTGTTCTGAAGTAAGTTAAACAGAATTACAATAAATATGTTTGATTTCATGAAACATTGTAGACGAAGTAGATTTTGGCGTTTGGGGTTCTAGAATAGATTTGATACCGAAAGCTATGATAGGGTATCGATCTGCTGTTTTTGTCATATTACTAATAAGTCACGCAAAAATCCACACGGCTATCCTAGTAATATATTTTTTTTGTATGGAGCAATATTTGCACCTAAATATTTATCTTCTGAAATCGAATGCGTTGAAACGTAAAACCAAGTGGTCAATTCTGTCAAAATGAAAAGGTAGGAAACTCGTATTTTTTTTTTTTAATGTGAAGACTTTTTGCGTAAGAGTCCATCTTACGCAAAAAATCGCACAAAAGCAAGATGGCTGAAGTAATGTCTCGATAAGAGTATTCTAGTTAAAAATAGGGTTTTCTTAGATTTCTGGGAGATGATAAATCAGAATATGAAAACCTGTCTTCCGATTCCCTTTATTTATTTTTTTTAAACTGTTGATTATTTTCTAAAGTAGGGTAACTAGCGAAAAATGTTATATATACAAAAGTTTTAGATTTTTTTAAAATCTCTTACGAGATAAAAAAATAAGTATAACTGTCAAAAAGTGGATTACATTACAAATGACGAAAATTCATCGAATGCCACTTTAGATGTGATAGAAAATCCGAAAAATTCGACACAATATTTGGCTTTAAATCATAACATTACCCAGTCATGTTCCCTTTTTACAAGAATTAAATGACGATTTTGATCGCACTTTTTAATCCAGTTCAAGTTATCATGGATGAAAATTCAAATTCAGTTCAACTGCCCGACCGCCAACTAATAAAAGTACAACACTTTATCCCGTGTTTACGACATATATGGGTGACATATCGTATTGTATCCTCCTATAGAGGCGACTGTAGGAGTTCCATTCGGACTGTGGTTCGGGACGAGGACCTGAGCCTAATTATTTATTAAACGCTTGCGTTACAATTCCAACGGGGGGAGTTTGGTACCTCTCCCTGAGCGTGGGTGTGTTGTCCTCATCTCCATGTGTAACCTTTCCCTTCCCAGCATGAGGTTTTAAGAGAAGAAAGTCGATTTCCATGCGTGCGAACTTGTGCGCTTTTACGTACAAGTGATTTTTGAGACAAATTTAAATTATGTGAGCCATATTTCGTTAAGAGCTGAGGAATTAAATAATAATGTAAAAAAATAACTAAATAAATAAACAAATTATAATGTCAGGTTTGAGAATAAGCAGAGCGTAATAATATTCAAAAAAATTTACTTAATATTAATTAAGTACCTACCTTCATCTTTAGAACATTAGTTCTAAAGATGAAGGTAGGTACTCCTGAGCAAGGTGACAAGACAAGTGAGATACCTGAAACAAAACAATAGTCTGAACAACCAATTCGCCATATGGTTTTCTTTATCAAAAATTGCCTTTAATATGATTACATAGATCTTCATTAAAAGTGATATTATTTCTAAAGCTTAATTTATCGTTATAAAGCACTTCGTGTCTGTCACCCACTAGTGCAAAATTAAGTTGTGCAAAGACTTATAGAGTAGAAAACGAGGTAACAGATAAAAGTATAGGATCCCGCACTGAGAGCACTCCGTCAGGTAAAAATAGGAAAGGATTATGCCAGCGGCTCAAGCACTCCGCAGAGCAAATCCCAGGGTCACGCTAAACGGCTCAAGCACTCCGTAATAGCGATACATAGGATTAAAGAATTGCGCAGCTCAGCTATCCTTATGATCACATAGATCTTCACTAAAAGTTATACTATTTCTAAAGCTTAATTTATCGTTATAAAGCACTTCGTGTCTATCACCCACTAGTGCAAAACTAAGGATACGCTAAGTTGTGCAAAGACTTTATAATAGAAAACGAGGTAACGGATAACAATATAGGATGCACTGTGGCTCAAACACTCCACAGCAACCTGAACGGCTCAAGCACTCCGTCAGGTAAAAATAGGAAAGGATTATGCCAGCGGCTCAAGCACTCCGCAGAGCAAATCCCAGGGTCACGCTAAACGGCTCAAGCACTCCGCAATAGCGATGAACAGGAATAAAGGATTGCGTAGCTCAGCTATCCTAAAGTTATACTATTTCGACCTGTATATTTTAATGAAATACTTAAGTGATTAAACGTAAAATCAGTCAAGATATAGTATTTGATATTTAGGAGAAAATGGAATGCTCAGTGAATAAACTCACCAATTGATGATTATCCAGGAATTATTATAAAGAACACAATTTTTAACACAATTCGGTTTTGTTTTTAGCTGCACGCACAAAGACACTCCATATTCATAATGAATCGACCGATGTAGGGACTATTGGCTTCAGGCGTTTGTTT
Source organism: Rosalia funebris (assembly GCA_037954035.1). Classification (NCBI taxonomy): domain Eukaryota; kingdom Metazoa; phylum Arthropoda; class Insecta; order Coleoptera; family Cerambycidae; genus Rosalia; species Rosalia funebris. Next base: position 44,623,033 of record JAZFAV010000015.1, read on the forward strand.
ATAAAATATGTGCCTGCTGGCATCATTTCTTTGCCTGGCCTGTGTATTTCATATTCAACCGGTCTTATCTTAATAGGAGTAGTGTCACCGGCGTCAGTGTGACAGCGGGCCCATAAATTAGACTAAGGAAATAAACTTACGTCTTACAATTATTTGAATAATTTCCATAATTAGCCTTATTTTATAAGTCGTAGAACGGTTGTATTAAGTCGGCATCTGGAATGTTTTTTTGGTAGCCGGCTTCTACATCGCGGTGGACAATAAACCGCACCTAAACAGTGCGTTGCCCGATAGAGGTGCTCTTATCTAATCTATTTCGAGTTTTTCGACGCCAAAGTCCTCCACTTCGACAACAAAATGACGAGATTATATAAAGTTTAATTGAATAACCGTAGTGGCCCCTGGTGTAACTGCCACTCTAAATTTAGAGACGATGGCTCGTCTTTGCACCGCCGGGCCGTAATCTCTTGGTTGTTATTGTATTGAAAGGCCCCCACCTCAAATGAGAGGCGCGCTTACGTGACCGTTTTAGAAGGGGGATACAACTTACTACTACACTATTCCTATTCACGGAATTAGCGTGTTATCATCGTCCTGTGTCAGACGTGTGTTGTTAAGTAAACGCGATTGATAGTAGTGGAGTGTTTGTGAACACATTTTCATTACTTACAAGATTTAAACGTGCTCTACTAACATAGCCCGAAGATGGTTGGAACGCGGTTGCGATATTCCTTTTGGTGAGTCTCAAGATTTCATCGTTATCAATATTATCATTGACATAAAATAGGCAATAATTACGTGGATGTTTTGAGATTTTTCGCGCCTAGTACATGATATATAACGACAAATGCAAGTTTGTTACAGTCACGTATTTGGTTTATCCAAAGCAAAGGCATGCAGTGTATTAAAAGCCATTTATTACCTGAGAAATAACTAATAGTTGTTTTTTTATATATTAATTCCTAGATTTGTGTATACCTCGAGTATTTTCTTTTTAGACGACGAAATCATTTCAGGAGCGTCTGTAAGGGCTGAATCACGCACTCTAATGAATGAAATGGAGTACGTGGTTAAGGGCAAGCATGTCATGGCTGTGCGGCGTCTTTTCTTCAACGTCTTTACTTGTGGTCATGTTTTATTTCAATAGCCTGCAGATATACCAATAGACTAGTACAATCACCATTTCTGTGAATAATTACCTGGTGTTATTACTGTTTACAAGCAAAAATGGTGTGGAATATTTCACATAGAAATAATTTTAGGAATATCACTAAATAATAGAATAAAATGCAACACATTTATTAACCCTCAACTGGTGTCGTGGGAATTTATAACGTTGACGGTGTCCTGGTGCCGACCCCATCTAATTTTTGCCATTTAGGTCAATGAAAAACACCAGTAAATACTATAGATTGGTTCATTAATATTTTCTTAAGTAATATAAAGAAGTTTTTGCAAAAATAATGTGTTTTTTTTATTTTTCAAGTAAAGTAATATTGTAGCACGCATAAGTTACATAAGATAAACTAGTTCTAATACACAAATCTCTGTTTAACATAAACATGAAGAAAAATTTCTAATTTTGATTACACATAAATGTTAACATATCAATAAAAAGAATAACTAAGAAAACAGTCAAAAAAATTAGTTTGTTTTAAAAATGACGAACACTTAAAATACAACATTTTTCTCAAACACACTCTACAAATATTTGTCCTACACGTTTGATATACAGGTCGATGGCATCAATTGCATAGGTTTTCAGTTTTTCTATCACTTGTCCTGTCGCTTAGAGCACGTTTTCTTTTCCCCATCAGCTACTTCCAAATATTCACTATCTGCTGGTACAGGTTTTTGTAAAATGCGTCTTATGGTTAATCTAAGTCGCGAGTTGATCAATCTTATATTCATATATGATTGCATTTATATTCCATTTCATAAACTATTGCCTATCTATACTTTCATTACTTTTGTAACAGTTATGCAATATATGGGCATTTATGACAACAATATTTAGAATGCCATAAAATATTGCTAGAGTTCAACGTCTGGTTCGTCTAGTACTCGTGGTTTGATCTGAATAATGCAGTATAATATAAAACAGCTAAAAATGTTCTGAATTCCTCTTTGTTCAAATCTCTAAATACGCTTTTGTCTGCGTTTTTATATTTTTCTTCAACAATTGATACTTTTTCATTTGTTCGCAATATAACTTCATCCTCCATTCCCTCTGAAATCAGTAACTTCCATATCCCTAGAGGTTTAGCTACATTCCCAATATTTTTAGCAGGACCTTTCAGACCCGGCAAAATTTTGTGAAGAGTGTGCTTCCTAGTTCTGACATTCACACTAGGAGGAAGTGCGGACCACTTGTATCGATTTCAACTATAATAAAATTTTAGTCCCGACTTTTCTTGAATGTTATCATTATCAAAACTATTTTCCTTATCATTCATAGTTTTTTTGAGTTCATGGTCTACTTTCGTTTGCTGATCACTAATTTCTTCTTCTGAATCCGTATTGTGATCATTTTCGGGTTTAAAATCTAGATATCTATGATCTTGATAATCACTACATTCGCTTTTAAGCTCATTTAATCATGTAGGTATTTAAAGTTTTTTTTTAAATCTACATCGCCATATTTTACAGTGTTGGAAGTACCCGCCATAATAAAATATATTACACAACTAACGTTGTGGTGATAATTAGACCCCAAATAAACTGAACCTTAGGCTAGCACGTTCAAAACTGATTCGATCAGGCTACCGTTATGATGATTAATACTTAGTGCTGTAACTTGAAGGCAGAGAGCGCTACTACGGGCGAATAGCGGCAAATTTGTAAGAGCGGTACATTTTGGAAAATTAGTTGGGATACGCAGGACCCCCACAACGCCAGTTGAGGGTTAAATGTCCCTTAACTATTTTACAAAACTTCATGCCATTATATCTGTTCCATTTTTACTTAAAAACTGTACCAGAGGGTCACTACATAAGGAAATGAACCAACCAATTTTTCTTAAAATAGAATTCCTTCAGCATGGCATTTTTTTGCTTCAATGGAAGGCCTCTGAATATTTTTTTAAGTCAAAGAAACGGAAGAATACATCTTTCATTAGGTCTTGATTTTAAAGTTAATTGACGTAATATGTACGTCAATTACATAATAAATATTATGTTAATGGATAGCGTGAAACCATGCTTAGTGCATCTATTGGGAGTTACTTGAGCTACTGACTAATATTGATTCATTATCTAATCGAACGACATCGAAGTGGTGAAATGGTGTTTATTCTAATACATTGTATTTGTGTGTGTTAAGTAATAATGCAAGACTTGTTTATTAGGGTTTCTTACAGTTGGCACCTCTGCCTACGCCAACAATTTCCTGTGGGCGCTCTTTTCATTTACCGCATTCCAACGTTTTAATTTGTCTGTTTACGTCGTTAAAACACAATTTTCTAGGCGTTCTGGTTTTTAGGGGGGGCTTCTAGGCACTCCCACGGTTTTCGTAGATCTCAAATGTTTTCTATTCCGTTGGCAAAGCATTCTAGATTTCGTTGCCACGTGGCATTTTTATAGGAAGTTAGATTCGGATGGCAGTCGTTTGCACGTGGTATTTTTTAGTATAATAGACATTCCATAACGAAGCGTCGATTCAAGCGGTTCAAGCTGAAGGTAGGCTGTCCTGAATTGGCGAGGGAGGGGGGGGGCTGCTCATTTTTAATGCTATATATATATATATATATATATATATATATATATATATATATATATATATATATGTATGTATGTATATATTGAATAGTTGAATCGCAAAAATAACACCTATATTTTTTGTATATCAGTTCCATTCGCCGCGTTTTCTTTTCTGCAAGAACATCTATAGTTCTTGAAATAAATTGGTAGCTTTTGCCGCTTTCATTTTCAGTTTATAATTGAATATGCATCTTTAGTTTTCAGTTTATCTTCTAATCTTCTAAAGATAAATTATTAAAATAATCAGCGCTGTCTAGGGCCGCGGCCGCCATTATCCTTAAAAATAACACTAATCACTACGAGTAACGACAGGTCAATATTATTATAGCCACTGTATTACGCAAACTGATCGATCAGGCTAGCTAAATTGCATGTCATTTTTCGCGTACTCTCCTCCCCTGCACCGCAGATCTCTATAAGTCCGTTAAAACTAAGCCGCTGTCTGGGCTGGCTGTCGACAGCCCAGACAGCGGCCGGCCAAGGCTTGCGCACTGCCGGTTGCCGGCGCTTCAGTTTAAATGGAAATATGTATGATAATATGAATAGAAAATGTTTATCATTCTGGCAAAGGCAAGTCGCAATATAAAAAAGGGGTCTACCATCTAAAATATGTGGGGTAGGCTGCGCCTTACAGCCTTAATGGACGCTTCGCCACTGGTGGTAGAGGGCGAGTACCTTTTATTACCTTAGTATAGTGTGTGTGTGTGGGTTATTAGTTACCACAAATAATTTTCAGAGAGCGTTTCGGAATTATTGCTCATTTGAACCCCCAGTTTTCCTATAAAAAATACATTTCTTTCCTGGGACATACTTTCTACTTTAATATACATAAATCTCCGACAAATGTTTCTTCTACAGGAAAACGTAATTACTGTTTGCAGTAGTTTTTAAATTATAAATAAATTTTAAATCGTTTTTAAATTTTAAATCGTCAGAGACTCAAAAGTTTTTCGAGGGCTCTAACATACAATTTGATAAATAATCATATGTGAAAAATAGATGGATTCGAATGTTTTTTTTTTTTATTTATAGTGATGTATAATATATGAGTAGCGTATTTTGTGTAGGAAGACATTAAACTGGTTACGTAAGAAACGACGTGAAAGTTCTTAAATCTTTATGTAAACGCAATAAATAATAAATTTAGTATCAGCGTCCTTTTTTAAGGATCTCTTGAAGAGAAAGTAAACTTTCTTCGCGACATACTCAATTATGTCTAGATAACGATATACCTGTATACATTCGGTTTTTTATGTCTTATTTCCCAATTGGAAGAGGCCATCGAATATCAAGTGCCAGCGACTACGTTCAGGCTTGTTAATGCGTTTTTATTTATTGAATCTATTTATATTATACCCAGGAAATTTTTGGTGTTCGTATGAACATTTTTACCGGTGTTCGAATCAGGCCCACGCAGAGGTCAAAAGCTGCTATGGCATTTATAGCTCGAGTAGGATCTACAGCCTTTCAAGTACAAGTGGAAGGCCTACTTTCGGTAACAAACATGTAATATACTGAATATAACATACACAAAAATACTCAACCTCAAAAGTGTAGAAATGGTTCGTTAAACATTCCCTGCATAATTCCATGTAATGTGTTATAAGTTATAAAAGTGACTATCTTTGTGGTTATTTCGAAATAAACTGAACTGATAGAATGTTTAAAATGATTATGTTACATGGCGAAGCAATCTTTTCTGCTTCTCAAAATAAATATTGAATTAGTAGGAGCGATGCAGATCTCATAGTTTGTGTAACAAAATTAACTAATCCTCTATACAGTTTTGTTTTAAGTTTCAGTTTTTTTTCTTTTGTTAGAACTAGGCACAATAATAATGCCGTATTACTATTTCTAGTTTAATGTTCTTTCATTTTGTTCTCATGGATAGCTTTACTTTTAGAATAAATTTATGAAAATAATTGTGCATTTTTAATTTGATAACAAAATCGGTATTACTTAAAAGTTTTCGATAGAATTTAATATAGAACCGTTTTGAGATGTGATGCCACGTACATCGTGGTAAATCCAGTTACGTACACAGATCTTTTCTACACAAATCGCTAATATGAGTTAAAAATTAATGTACTAAGCCTAGGATTTTGCAAGAATGTGATGCTTGAATAAAGATCATCAAGCTCTAGATTATAGCACATATTCAGTCTAAATCGCACAATAGATAAATATTTTACAGATTTACAAACAATATATGCATAGAACACATAATAATTTTTATTGAACTAATTTTATTTCGCGCATGGTATGTAGACTATTTCACCTTAGCCGTGTACTGGAACTTCGTGGTGCGCCATACATATATGGCTACTTTGATGGCGATATTTGTTTTCTTCACTTTATAATTCGACTGGGTGATTGCCTAATTATTTAACCTACTTCTAGCTTATATCATGTATAATAAACTATCTTTATAAATAAATAAATAAATATAATTGTCATGTAAACAATGTCAAGTCATTACACAATTTTAACAGTTCAAAAATAACATGTAACAGTTGTTTTCCATGAATCTATGTACTGGCTTTTATCTAAATGGATCGATAGGATTAATATAAAACGTTACTTTAAAAATTAGAAATTATGTTTTAGATAACAATATATCTATATAGATAATATATATAGATAATCTATACAAAGAGCAAACTGCTGTTATAGAAGTAGAAGGAGAAAAAGGGAAGTAGGTATTAGGAAAGGAGTAAGACAAGGATGTACGCTATCACCACTAATTTTTAATCTGTACATCGAAGAGGCGATTAATGTGGTAAAGGATAGAGTGGATTTCGGGATTAAAGTACAGGGACAGAAACTAGAAATGCTGAGATTCGCGGATGATATAGCAGTATTAGCATCTAGTAAGGAGGAATTAGAATCAACATTGAACGAAATGGAGGCAGTGTTGACAGAGGAATACGGAATGAGGGTGAATAAAAATAAAACTAAAGTGTTAGTGTGCAGAGGGCGCGAGAGCAGAGCAAAAGCGAAAGTACAAATTAATAATGAAAGATTGGAGGAAGTTAAAGACTTCACTTATTTAGGAAGTAAAATAAATTGGGATGGAAGAAGCGATAAAGACATAAAACAAAGAATAGCGCAGGGTCGAGTAGCTTTTAACAAAAAGAAAGCACTTTTATGCTCGGGGGTAATAAACTTAGAAACAAGGAAGAGATTTTTAAAAACATATGTATGGAGCACGGCACTATACGGTTGCGAAACCTGGACGGTAGGGGAAGCAAGTAGGAAGAAATTAGAAGCTTTTGAGATGTGGTGTTACCGAAGAATGATGAAAATACCATGGACTGATAGGGTTAGAAACGAAGAAGTATTGGAGAAAGTCGGCGAGAAAAGAAATATGTGGAAAAACATAAAGAAGAGAAGAGATAGAATGGTAGGCCACTTGCTGAGAGATGGGGGAATAGTCCGCGATATTTTGGAGGCAGAAATAGGAGTGAAGAAAGGCAGAGGTAGGCCTAGATTAGACTACTGCTCGCAAATAGTAAGGGATGTAGGTTGTAGCACAATTAACGAAATGCGTAGGATAGCACAAGATAGGAGAAACTGGAGGTTAGCGTCTAACCAGTCTTAGGACTGATGACCTCATGATGATGATGATGATAACAATATAGACCTTAGAGATTACGTAATTTCTAATAGATAAGAGATGCGCGTATGAAAGATCCCAGACCTGTTTTCTGTCGACTAGGTAACGGAGAAAGCGATTAATCCAACATTTTCAACGTGTGTGAAGGAAATTAAAATCATGATTCGTCAAAATCGTGATTGCTTAAAACTGTTCCGCGTCATACAAAAGTCGAAACCAAACAAATGAAAGTAAAGCCAAGTAAACTAAACAAGGAAATATCCGTAGAATACAGATTTGGAACACATGTAAGATATAATTAAGCTCCAAATATGTAATTTGTTTAACAACATTAGTGGTCTATTAATTTTGAATCAAAATATTTATCCAAATTAATTGGCAGAACAGAGAAATGTGTTCCGCATTATACACTAGACACAAAAATTAAGGGATGTAAAAAAATCCTAAATTTTTAGGTGCTTTCCAAAGGGTTGTAACTGGAAGAAAAATAGTCGCCGGGAAATTTTAAATAAAGAAAATTGAACCTCTAAGTTTCTAGTTTTCAGATCTTGATTTCAAATTTTCTTATCATCGGTAGTTTTTGAGTAATCGTAAGAGAACTATCGAAAAAATATCCAAAATTTTTTCTTGCATTTCAAAAGTATAATATAAATAAATGCAAGTCAATAAATAATTATATTTATTGACTTGCATGACTTATTTTTTGTAATACTCTTGTGCAAATTAAAAGAACACTAGAGCATTATTTTTTATTTATAGGCAAAACTGCATTTTTTTTTAGAAAAGTTCAATTACATAAAAAGTTGGAGAGCAAAAAACTTCCTACAAATTGTGTTACACTTTTTTTTTTTACAAAAAATGAATAGTTTTGCCTATAAATAAAAAATAATGCGCTAGAGTGTTTTTTCATTCGCACAAGAGTATTACAAAAAAAAAATAAAACGGTTTTCACTTTCTAGTGGCAAAACCGTTCGACTTAAAAAAAAAAAAACAAAATGTGTCCTAAATTTTTATATCTACAACTTTGATCTCTTAATATGTTTCTCTACAATGTATAGTTTTGGCTTAAAATCGAAAAACAGCTCAAAAATACTTCAGCGCGCCCTAAAAAATGAAAAGAACAAAAATTGTGGAGAATCGGACAAAATCTACAACATCAAATTAGGTCATGTTTTCCCAAAAATACATAGTTTTTCAGAAAAACGCAATAAACCGAAAAAGCGGCCAAAAACGCGTATATATATATATATATATATATATATGTCTATATCTAAAAACAACCCTTTTTTTTAACATGCGCTAGGTGAAAAATATATTGACACAACCCCAACACAACTTTCTGTATAGGTCGCTTAGCTGTAGGAAAAATTTCTCTTAATTTTCCTAATTTGAATATATATATATATATATATATATATATATATATATATATATATATATATATATATATATATATATATATATATATATATATATATGTCTATATCTAAAAACAACCCTTTTTTTTAACATGCGCTAGGTGAAAAATATATTGACACAACCCCAACACAACTTTCTGTATAGGTCGCTTAGCTGTAGGAAAAATTTCTCTTAATTTTCCTAATTTGAAGGGACTAAACCATTGAATACTTTACTACTTTTTTTTTGTGATAAATACATACATGTATTGATAAAACTGACCTATTTACAATTGTAAACGATTTAATGTTGACTTGAAATAATATTTTAAATTGCCTGTTTAAAATTAACTGTTTGAGCCGATAACTTTGATATTCTATTGTCGAATATTATTAACGACATTTTCCGTTAAAATTTCTCCCTTTTAAATCTCCGTTAGTCGGCCTACCAGTTGATTTTAAATGTAATGTTTTCCTGTTGTTGCATTTATTATATGCTATTATTATAAGTTAATGAGAGGGCGTAAAGAGCCCCCATAAGGGTTGGAATGATATCATTATGGGGGCTTTAAAATTTATTTGAGGTTCCTATTTCAAATAAATTCTTACTTTATGAGAATAAACGTTTGCTAAAAAATAGCAATAGATTTTTTTTTTGGACGGTTGACCTTTATTTTGAACGTTAATTTGCCATTTTACATTTTCTCAAAATAACTATATCGTATATGAAATTTCGAAAACAAAATTTTCACGACGAGAAAGCTTATGTAAGTATAGTTTGTTATAAATGTAAAAATAAATCTGACAGCAATTTACACATAAACAGGGGCGTTTTATATATGTAAATATGTCGTACTGAGAGTTTGCCAAGTTCGAGATAAATAAATGTGTATCATTTAATCTAAAATAAAAAAAAAATAGTTTTAATATCGCCCCTAGTTGTTCTGCTCCCATTTTCTATTTGTATCTAATTTTCTGACGTCAGTCGGGTATCACGATAAATAAAAAATGTGGTACGGGGTCGACGTCCGATGTTTATTTTATTTTTTTAAATTCGTTTCATCGTGTTTTTGACATAATTGTTAATTCGTCTTTTGTATTAATGTGTTTCAATTAAATTCTTATGTAAATTTACCTTCTTACGTTTCATAAACAAATCGTCATCATTACTGTTCGCTTTTTTTTGCCATAGTCACCTTCATTCGATGTTAACTTGATTCCAATTGTTTTAATTACCTAATCAGGGAACAGCGCCGATTGATTTGATTTAATTTAATTAGCAGTTTTCTTGATTATCGGGTACCGAATTTCGTATATAAATAGTTTATTGTTTGCACTAAAATTATGTAATAATGTTGATAGTAATGTTTTTACCTGATAGACAAGGCCAGGCTAAGGCAAATAATGTAATTATTTTTTTGTCATCGTCACGTACTTTCTCACGTAAGCGATATTTATTTTTTTATATGCTACTAAGATATATTAGATCATAATGCGATGGAAACGTTGCATAAAACTCATAAAAACTGAAATAAATAATGTTTTGCAACTGCATTGTATAACATTTGTTTATGAAGGCCCCTTAGATTTCTTTCATAGACCTGGTAAATATTAGAAATAAATTGTAGTTATTCACAATTACTCGTATTCGAATTTCATGAAAAAATTAAATCGAATCGAAGCCAAAGGGTAACGGAACTACAGAAACTAGAGGACTTAATGTTTTTTTTTCGTTTTGTTTTGAATTATGGGTCTCGGTTATTTAAGCTGAAACTTTGAAACAAATGAACGCGGGAAGGAACTCATTATGATATTTTTATTTAATTTCGAATTGACTTGATTTTTGCAAATAAATCAAATTACGATGTTTGATATTATACGAAAATACGAAGGAATATTGAGAAATCTTTGTCTGCACCAGAAGTAATGACAATTATTTTAAACAATTCTTCTTATCAACGGAATCACCTATCACATTTTTCTTAACTGCCTCCACATATTTGCAAAAACCAGTATGCAAATACTGATTGATATGTCTATTCTAACATAAAAAGAAAAATTGATTTTTGTTTTCCAGGAATGGTTTGTCAAACCAGATATAGTTGTTGCCATGGCAACCACGTTGCGTTTCGTTTATGAAAGAGGTGATGGGATAACTAGATATCAATACCTTATGATAGTAAAGACATCGTGTGTCATACACTTCACAGCCACCCAGGATTTTTTAAACACCCACTACAATTCCAAAGATAGTTTTCGTGAAAGTCTCTAAATCTATGCCGGCACATGGTATTTTCATACTAACCTCCATACACCAATTTCTAAGGATGTATGTAACATTTGAAGGCCATTGATCCCGAAAAAAAAAAGGTCTTAACTATTCTTATCGCTGATAATAACGACGTGGAATTTATGGCGTGGAAAAAAAAGATCATGCCTCGGTCATGCGTAAACAGTATCAGAGCTGCTGTGTTTGCGAGCATTCAAACGATAAAACAGTATCGAAATTGGCAGCACTTAAAACAGCTAGTAAATATTTTTCAATTTTTTTTTACTATTTGTCGGGTTTATAATCGCATTCTGTTGCTACCACCAATCCAGTCGATTTGAATCAATGCGTGTATCGATCCATAAAAAATACAACCTCATTTGCCGCGCGTAACAGTTGTTAATTAACTTTGCAAGGTTGGCAGTCATGAATGCAAGTAAGAATTATTATTGCGTGAGTTCGCGAACCGTGTCACACTTTCGTACCGTTTAAACAGATACAAATAAACGTAATCCAATTAGGAGTAAATTGAATTCAATGTTAGCGTCGACTAGAAGTCAACAAACTGATTATCTTTTGTAAAAATCCCATATGTTTACAGTTCAGTAAATGTTGTAGTTTACTCAAATACGCATGCTTCAATGAATGTACTGGGTGGACCAAAGAAAAAACGGAAAATGTATGAAAGCCATATTTAACGACCTTGACGTCATTGGGTACCTAATTGGATAGGTTATAGAAGAGCCGTAGCTCAGAAATAAAGGGCCTTTCAATAAGGATGCTCGATTTTTAAACGTAAATAGAACAAGTTGTATATGAGATACCCAGTCAGGTTTTTTTTTTTATTTAAAAGGATATTTTATGGCATTAAGTATGGAATATAACGTTCAAATATCCGCCGCGGCTTTGCTTGGTGGCACGTATTTGGGAGGTCCTATTTTCGATGACTTTGTCGCATAAATCTGGCTGAATTCGCTGGACGACGTTCGATATGTTGACTTTGAGGGCATCGATTATTTGCGGTTTATTCCCTTAGACCTGCGATTTAAGGTATCCCCAATGGAAGAAGTCTAAAGGCGTTAAATCGCACGATCTCACTCGTCTCGTACGTTCATGTCGCCGCTGCGCGAGATAACCATGCCCTCAAATCATTCGTGCAGAATGTCCTTCGTGGCATATGCTGTGCGGCACATAGTGTCGTGCTGTTGGAACCACATATCGTCGGTATCCATATCATCCAGTTTAGGCCACAGGAAGTTGCTTAGTATCGATCTGTAGCGCTCACCGTTGAGGGTTATATCAATACCAGTCTCGTTTTGGAAGAAATACGGACCGATGATTTCGCCAGACCAAAATCCACACCAAACACTGACTTTCTCGGGATGCATTTGGTGCTGGTGTATCTCGTGTGGATTGGTATCGTCCCAAATCCGACAATTTTGCGTGTTGACATATCCGTTCATCCAAAAATGGGTCTCGTCGCTATAGATGATTTTGTTTGGCGAAATTTGGGTCGACTTCCAATTGCACCAGAGCCCAATCAGCGAATACACGGCGTTGTATATGGTCGTTTAGCTTAAGTTTCTGGGTCAGTTGGATTTTATATGCGTGCAGTCCCGACGCAAAATTCGCTAAGTTGCAGTCGCCGAAAGGCCAAGTTTTTGTGAACGACCAGAAATTGACTGCCTCGGGTTTTTCCGTACACTCTGATGCACAGCAACAATGTTTTCCGCAGACATTGCGTTTCGGTGACTTACGGATGTTGGCTGATTATTTATCAAACCAGTTGCCTAGAATTTGGCCACAAAGGGAGCGTTCCTATTGAAAGACATACACTTTGTTAATATAATTTTAATGAGTTAAAGATTAAATGATTTTTATTATTTTTACAGTTAAACGTCATTTTCTCCAAAACAGAGTTCAGAATTTTATGTAGTACTCAAAAATGGAATATAAATTGCGTAAAAAGTGCACAAATAAAAAAAAAAAGCGTATGTGCTTGGAAATTTATTCAAACATTTTCATGTTATCTACATACATATATAAAACATGACAAACTATTTACGGGTACTTTTGAACACACCGTATATATCCTTGACAAATATCCTCTTCCGGAATGCATGACAAACGATTCCCAACTAGGAAACAAATATCTTAAATATTAGATTTGCATATACAGCACATTTATGATTATAGTTGCACATCATTGTTAGCCTTCCTCAACATGACCTGCGGCAATAAGTATGCGAATTAGCGATTTTTGTAGTGTACAATGAGATAATTGTTTTCGAGTAGATAACCTTGTGGGGTCTTGTCGTAATTCTTTTTTATAGCAAAACAGTTTGGCATTGGTTAGAGGCTGTGCGTTCTATAAATAAATCTAATAAATATATTAATATGTTCTTGGGAAATTCGCGGAAAAAGTGATGGCAATGCGAGGATTATTTATCGACTTGTTATTCCTCTTTATTCTCTTGATGTCGAGCCTGTTTGTGAAAATAAAATTAATTGATATGTTTACGTTTTTCATTACGTAAATATTTGTTTTCTTTTAAATTATATGTTGATATATTTTGTTTATAAGTATGGTTAGTTTTTCGGCTTAATCCCAAATGTGACTAATAAAATTACGTATAAAAATCGTGGTTTTATGTGTAATTAAACATGAATAGGAATAAAGCAATGATTGCTTGTTTTATTTTCACCGGAAATTAAAATTAGTCAAGGAATCAGTATTGGAAACTTTTTCATTACTATTGTAGAATTGAAATCCAAAATAAATCCAAGTGGGTCAAATCCGGCGAACGTGGTGGCTATTACAATGGTCCTTGTCTTCATATCCATCTGCCAAAGAAAGTATCGTCAAGGACCAGTCAATGTACACACCATTTTCGCGCCATTAAAAGTCGGAAAATTTTACCACGAATTTTCGACAGTTAATTTCATACTAAGTACATTGACTGACAGCAACTGTTTAGCAAGGCATAATAATTTTATTCGCGAATTATTCATTATCATTAATTATCCTAGCTAAAAGTTCGGCTTGGCTTTCCAACTTGTAGATTCTCTTAATTTTGCCAATGCTTGTCTAATTTCTGCTGTGGTTAACACTGATATTTCAGGTCAAGTGGAACATGTTAAAATACTTGACATGGTAATCAAAAAGTGTACGCCTCGAGCCGTCAAAGTCTACAATTACAATGGTTGTAGTACTTTTGTAATTGTTATGTAACAGCACGCAAAGACTTTACAGTTATGTTTTATTCGCTGTATTATCAACCATGAAAAACGTGAAATATTTCTTGAAAGTGGTTAAATACATTTTTTAAATATAATGTTTTACAACCTGTAAGTTGGTCGACATACTTCCCTATTTTAGATGAATGTGTTGCTTTGAAGTGATGGCATAAATTCAGTTACGAGTAAATAGTAAAATCTATTTATTATTTCCTGTTTATTATATACAGCATTTCTGAAATATGAGTACCCTTCTAACGCCGACCATCGTTAAAGTTACCGCAATTTATTATGAATTAGGATAAACAGTCAAAAGTAGTTCATAAACGTTTTATTTTCCAAAACATAACTTTTTTATGAAATTGAAAAAAGCTTTTTTCTCAATTTGGAATACCTATTACAATTACATTTTGAAATTGATTTACGGCATTGTCGATAATTTAAACTTTTTACAAAAGCATCATTTAATTTGTTTATTAAATAAAATAATTATCTAATATCAACTTACTATACTCGTTCTACAGTTAACTAATATATTTCTGAATTGTAGGAGTATAAAAAATTATTGAATTTAAATAGTAAATACATCAATGTTCTAAATTAAATGTTCAAAATAGCACCTTTGTTTGAGGTTCATATCCCATTCGGGCTTCTGACGCTTGCAAGTTTAGAGGTTTTTCTTTGTAGCCCTAGGTTTTTAAATGATTCAAGAAGAAAAATTTAATGAAGTATAAGTCTGGTGATCTTGGTGGCCATTCAATGTGTTTTTGTCGTCCTGCGGCCCGAATATATGCGATATAGAATATTAATTCAATAATGCGGTGGGCTACCATCTTCCTGGGAAAAATAAATAAACAGTTTTAAAACCTTAAAACGGACCTTTTTCCGCACGTAGAACATCTCTATCTCGACATTGAGTGGCCGGGAAACAATAAACCAACACATAAATGCAGAATGTGTTTTATGCGGCAATTTTACTTTTTTCAAATAGTCCACCATTGTACTTTCTCATGACCCATGTACATGTGGGTAGAGTGTGTTCTATCCACCTCAAAATCAATAGGTGTCGTCTAGGAGACATCCCCAATCAGAATCAGTCAAAACCCGATCGATCCGACACGATTTAGTTGAGTTATTGTGCTAACAAGAATAAATGCCGACGACAACGACACACACACAGCAAAACATTTTTAAAAACCATTTTTTTTGTTTTTAGGCCGAAAAACGAAAAATAAACCTAAAAAAATTTTGTTTTTTCACTTTTTCTTTACACGATTACATTACTTTTCCGCGTATAGTGGAGTGCGGAAAAGTAAATACATTGCGGTTTACAAGTCCAGATCGATAATTATCGGGAAATAAATTTATAGTACATCATCTTCGTGTAACGAGTTTAGATAAATATCTGCTGTCAAATATTATTGCAGGAAATACGTACCTATAATTCAGTTTTTGTGAATGTATGATATTCTATCATCCAGTGAAGACAGAATATCACTCGACCAGTAACGGCAGTTATATATATATATATATATATATATATATATATATATATATATATATATATATATATATATATATATATATATATATATATATATATTATGAATCCTTTTAAGGAAAACTTCTGCTCATAGGAAAAAGGTACGTTGTTTGAGAAATTGTCTTCGTCTGGGTTGTCTTCGATTAAATCATCTAGATATATCTTGGAGAACTTGTAGTAATTGATTTTCAATATTGCAGCAATATATTGACTGATATCATTGTCTAAGGCAAGGTACATCGTTGAAGAAAGGTTTGGAATGATTGGAATCGATTTGAAACGTCCTGGTTTTGGAACATCCTTTGCATGTCCTGTGTCTCTTAAGGCCTACTCAACCCTGAAACAGTAGACAGGCCGTTGACTTCTCTCCGGATGTTCTAAAATTAAAAGATACTATATTTCTGATATTAAATAAATGACTTATTTGCATGAAGGTTGTCGTTTTCCTATCCAACCATCGTTACTTAATAGTTCATGTTTTATAAAAGCCGACTTTTAGGAAATATAGTCACTATTCACCGCTTCTAACTAATCCCTCAATTAATTATGCAGTTTCGGCAGCAGGTGAGACCGTTTTATAATGCGGGGTAGGGATGGAATGTACGTATTTACCTGGCGTTACCGGTTTAACGGTTCCCTAGTTCCCAAGTTCCCAAGTAAAATTTTTTCGGTTGTATTCTTGTTTGATGTCTCTAGAATTCTAAAAGGTGGTCCAACCAAAACGCACGATGTTAATTGTAAATAAAACAAAAAGTTTTCAGAGAATTATCTTAATATTCTTTATTATGATAGAAGGATTTATGACAATTATGTGTGAAACAAAATATCGGCCAAATGTTCGCCACGGCTTCGGTGGCATACCTCTATCCGATGGTCCATATTTTCAATGACTCTGAGACATAATTGAGGTTCAATGTCGTTAATGTGCCGAATTATCTCATCCTTTAGCTCTTGAGTTGTTCTTGGCTTTTTCTTTTAAATATCCCCAAAGAAAGAAGTCCAACGGTGTCAAATCACATGATCATGGCGGCCAATTAACATCGCCACGACGTGAGATAACACGGCCATTGAATTTCTCGCGCAAAAGTGCCATTGTTTCGTTAGCTGTGTGGCAAGTGGCACCATCCTGTTGGATCCACATATCGTCCAGGTCCATATCCTCAATTTCTGGCCACAAATGATGTTCGTGAGATGTTCAATTGTTGGGCACGACGACGAGTCGAGGTTGACGGCTCTTCTGCTACACTATCCCGAGCAACAGCAATGTTTTCCGCAGAACGAACTGGGCGAGCATGCACAGGTGTTTTCACATTTCCTACAGACCCGATTTGCTGAAATTTGCGCACAGTTCTCCTGATTGTGGACACATTTGGTCGATTATGCTGACCAAAAAAGTCACGAAGTGCACGAAATGCATTTTGATTTGAACGCCCATTTTCGTAAAAGGCTTCAACAATCTTAACACGCTGCTCAATTGTGTACCTCTCCATGGTTGAATTTGTCAAACACTAAAACAAAGAAATGTCAAATTAACTTGGGCAAAAAACTTGACGTTAAGGTGTGACTCACAATTAACATCGTACATTATGGTTGGACCACCCTTTAGAGTGTTCGATTGTCTTTGTAGTCGAACCTTTTGGGTTAGCTGATGGGCATAGTCGTTCGTTGTTGGGATTTTTTTTATAACAAAGCGTTATTCACATCCCCTGAGATAAAATAAGGGTATACCCATTCCTAGTTTGAGAGCATTATATTTTAGTAACAAATACAGCATGGGCGGCGATACGTATCCGATGCATCCGCCCCAATGTCATTGGAATAAAGCATACCACGGTAACCTTGCGAATTACTGTTAGAGTTTATAATTTATCAATGAAAGTCTGCTTCCTGTGCCACGTATCTCGCCTATTGAAGTGGGTACGTGGTGCGGAGAACCTTGAGGGGTACGAAGAAAAACACGAACCGGATACTACTCGCAGTCCTAAAAATATCGTAGCAACAGCTAGAAAGGTACGATGCAGTTAACTATAGTTAAAGCTGTGGGCGAGCGCTGCATGCCATTGGCGCTTCATGTGGAGGCGTGAATATTTTTACTGCAACGAACGTTTCGTTTATCGAATCTACAAATCTTAGCTATTCTAAAATAGTAATTATAAAATTTCTATTAGATTATAAACGATATATGGTAATTTACCGAGATAACTGTATTTTAACTTATAAACAGTTCTCACGTAACGGTGAGACTATAACGTTGAAATGAGGTGAGTGGTCGATGAACTGTAGTGGAGGGGGACGAGCAGTGCACATTTAACGACCGTAAAGCCGTAGTTGAACTTGACATACCGATCGAGGTGTACGCACGGTCTCCGGTCTGTTAGTTGAAACGTTTTAATTTAATAATAAAATATGTCGCACGTGCGAAAGCCCAGAAAACCTTTATATGCTCACCAAGTGAACAAGTTTATTGATGAATTCGATGACTTATTCTACGATGGAGTGAAAGTAATGTGCAAACTATGCGATAAACCATTAATGTGCTGGTCCAAATCCGACTGTACACGTCACGTGAAGTCTGTGCAACATCGACAGAGAAAACAGGGCGTGCCCTTACAAACTCCATTCAGGTTTGATCTATTGTTGATGTTGATAGCCTGTGATATTCCGCTTCACATACTAGATAAAGAACCATTTCGAAAGTTCTGGCACAAATACAATACACAGTTCCAGTTACCAAGTCGCAGAACATTATGGAGCGATTTATCAACTGTACGCGTCGACATTATAGAGAAGATTACACGTAGATTACAAAATAGACGTCTGTGGTTATGTGTTGACGAGACGACAGATCGTAAACAAAATTCTATTGTAAATATTATAGTACGTGTACTGGACCCTCGGCAATCGACATTTCCATTGTTATTAGCTAGCAAAAGACTCACTGGCAGTACAATTACACAGGCGGTGCTGGAGACGTTGGAAAAATTTCAAGTGTCAACAAGTCAAATATTGATGTTTGTGACCGATGGTGCCGCGACAATGCGTTCAGTAGGCCGTTCTCTTTCACGGCACGATTGTAGATTGTTACATGTTACGTGTAAAATCCATGATTTACATCTTGTAGCAGAAACTATTCGACAATGTTTTCCCAGGGTAGATGCATTAATAGCTAGTACAAAGAAAGTGTTCCTAAAATCTCCTAAACGTCTTCGCGAGTTTCACAGAAAGTGTCCTGGAATTCCCGAACTACCAGAGCCGATCCTTACACGTTGGGGAACATGGTTGAAGGCAGCTTTTTATTATGCTGAACATTTCCAGCAAATAAAACCTATAATACTACAGTTCAATCCTGCCGAGGCTGCAGCTATTAAGGAAAGCCAGGCACTATTTCTAGATATTTCCATTGAAACTGATTTAAAAACTATTCATACTAACTATAAAGGAGTGCATGACGCAATAGAGAAATTACAAAATAGTGCGTTGGCGTTAGCGGAATCCCTGCAAATAATGAACCAAGTAAATTCACTACTAGACGCTATAGATGATGTAAAAAATGAGCGCGTCAAACAAAAGTTCGAAAGTGTGTTAAAGAAAGACATCGATTTTAATAGATTAAGGCAATTTTGTGATGAAACTGCTAATAGCCATAATATATCTACAGATCTGTTAAGTGAGTGCAAAGAGTATTTTACGTATGCCTGCATTACATCAGTAGATGTCGAACGGTCGTTCTCCAAATATAAGAACATATTTTCACCACAGCGAACATCATTCTCTGAAACAAATATGGAAACATATCTGATGTTGCAAAGTGTTTACGGATCGTCTTCAGTTCATGATGACAATGATGATGCTAGTTCATCATGCTAGTTAAGAGAGTAAGTACATACATTATTATACGAGGGTCAATCAAATATGAACGAGAGTTTTTTTATTTGAACTTGAAAAAAAAAAGAATAACAGCTCATTTTTCTGCATAATCTCCTAATCTGGAAACACATTTTTCCCAGCGTGTAGGTAATTTTGTAATGCCCTGCTCGTAGAATGAAGTTGGTTGTGTCTCCAGCCAATTGCGCACGTAGGCCTCAACCTCCTCATCATTATTGAATCTTTGCCCTCCCATGGCTTCCTTGAGAGGACCAAAGAGGTCCTCGCAGAGAACCGAGAAGTCGCAGGGCGATAGGTCGGGGCTATAGGGAGAGTGTTCAAATTCCTACAATTTTTCTCTGGTCAGGGCTGCTGTATGGGGACGAGCATTGTCATGGGCAAGTTTCACTTCTCTCATTGGTAGGTCACGTCGTTTGCGGTGATATGCAAGTCTAACCTAGCTTAAAATGCCGCAGTAGTACGCTGCATTAATGATCCTGCGATCATGCAAAAGATCGAGGTGAAAACGATGCACACACCTGAAAACGATGCCATTTCTGCTCGGTTGTCAGAAGGCGAGGGTCCACCTTGCGCACACCTTATCAAACCCTAGCTCATCTGTGGTGAACGAAAAAGTGCTTCCATAACTTATTCCAACCTTAGATGCAATCTCATTGATGGTCAGACGCGTGCCACCCTCAAGAAGTTGTTGAGCGCGGACGATGTTGTCGCTGATGATGCTGGTGCGAGGTTGGCGGTCATGGCTCTCATTTTCAACTTTCTCACGACCCCCCACAAACTGTTTATGCCATGCAAACACTCTAGCTCGGGACAGTGTCTCTTCCTTGAACTGCGCAGTCAATCTCGTCAGGATTTCAGCTGGTTTTACACCTTCCGTGGCGAGAAACTTGATGATAACACGCTGCACGATTGACGAAGGCACCTCCTGCTCAGACATCGTCACGATGAGTACTGAAGGGAACGAGCGAGGTCACCCACCTGCTCCCCCCCCCTGATATCCCTACCCAACACCCCACGAAGCGGGAATCCTCACGCGTCACTATTGCATGCCCAGGATAAAAAATATCGTTTATACTTGGTTCACCCTCGTATTTACTTGTAATAGTTTAGTGCGTTTGTTACTACATAATTACTTTGTATTATTATTTTTATTACTTTTCTTACTATGCGTACGTCTATGGTCCGCAGCACTTTTTCCACAGCCTTAGTTATGTTTTAATAAAGGTCCGTATTTCCACTGCTACTAGGTTACAGGAAACTTCCAGGACAAAGATCTGTTTTTCGTCTGGCCATCACTACTGATGGAATACTTTGTTGGGAAATAAGATTATCGTTTGGCACCCATTTAATTCGTTTTCCACTATAACATAAATCAAACTTACGCAGTCTAAAATATCGGAAGGATCGCTTGCTATAATTACAAACACTGAAATTCCAAACGTCTGAATTATTTAATACACAGTTTATGGATAATTTGATATACCTTAAATACTTATATTAATATAAT
This sequence comes from Rosalia funebris, assembly GCA_037954035.1. Taxonomy (NCBI): domain Eukaryota; kingdom Metazoa; phylum Arthropoda; class Insecta; order Coleoptera; family Cerambycidae; genus Rosalia; species Rosalia funebris. The sequence goes on from JAZFAV010000015.1 coordinate 44,644,245, forward strand.
AATTAAATATTTAGTTATTTGGTGGTATAATGATAGCGTTTGAAATTATTGTAAACTGACATTTCTTGGGCTTCATTGGAAGCTTTCCGATAACTTGAAATAGAATCTTTGACTTCATCCAATAGAAAACGGTAATCTCTCCTTAATTCAGTTTGTTTTCAAATTGAAACAAAAAACTATTCCTACATCGAGAAACCAGACACTGACCCGACTTAATAGTCGGCCTAGAAATAGAAGCCCTTCAGTTGTAGCGCCGTCTGTCTATTTCTGAGTTCTAAGAATAGTATCGTCTAATTTACCTCCCGATCGATCTCGTCTGAACCCTCGTTATATTCGGTTTGCCACATGTCGCCACAGTATTCGGAAATTACTTGGATCCGTTCATTATTCCCGTCTCTTTTGTGGAGCTAAATATAACCTCGGCACGTCACGTGATCCGTGCGCTATTTCTAACCATTAACGCCAAGCATAAGAGATTTTGGAAGTGGTCGTTAACCAAAAATTATACATGGACGGTTGTAATGAAATTTCAAAAAACACTGTAACTTCTTCAACGAGAATCAATAATAGAAGTCGATGTTATTATAAACTACTGGACGAAATTAACCCATTAGTGAAACTTCACATTACTTTTGTTTTTCCGAAGATTTAAATCAAAGTACTGTAAACACTCTCCAGAAAAGGGCTTATAATGCGAGAGGTAGAGAGAAGGATGGAGATGCTAGTTTGTCACGTCTCATCGGATATCAAGTATTATTAGAGTAGCGACGTTTGTGAGAGGGTGATCTTATTTGAAGTGAATTGTCAATGGGCGAATATTTCAATAAATTGTATTATATTGACGTAAATCGTAATTACTAAGTACTATCCCAATAAATCGTTTACAGTACTTCCGTTGTATTATTAAATGATTTCAACTAATGTTTAACAAATTAGAATGGTATTATCATGCTATTGATCAAACGGTAAATGGTTTCCTGAGGAATATTCATCCCATTCGACAAGAACGGTTTGTTCGAGTTTCCTAAGAGTCATAGGGGCAGGTATGTAACCCTAGATGCTCTTACGGGGTTCACACCTGGACTACTTGATTTGATGGCCAGTCTTTCGTTAGCCAGAGCTACCGCTTTGTCCGCTTTCACAGTTTCATTGCCTCTAAGTTACGTGGACGATTTGTTTCTTATACTCTTAATTGCATTGAATAAAGTGTTTCATACACTTGAAGACATTAAATAAAAATGAAAAAAAAATCACTAGCGTAACTGAATGTATTGCCTTTTATAATTCATTTTAAACAACGTTAAGTGTATTATTAACAAACAATTAAGAAATGTTACTTTACATCTGTCAAACAGTTGAAATTGTTTATCAGCAGTGGTAGAGGATATCCTAGGCCACCTACAGTTGAGCCGCTGCAACTTTACCACTACGCCACAAACGATATTCGTATGAACTAAGATGAAAATTCAGAGTCAAATCAGTGACTGTTTATATAATTTAAATTATTTAAATTTACCGCTTTTACAGTCAACTGTATTACCGGCACCAAAACATACTAGAAAATGCCTTTCAAATAAGTTATCACGGCGACAAACTTTATAATCCATGGGCTCAAGCGTAAAAATACTTGCAAAAATTATGTGCAAAAACACTATACATTTTATATCACTTTTTATTTATTTAACTTTTTAAAAACAATTTATTTTTACTTTACGATTTTGAACACTTTGCTATGTCAAAAAAGGAGTAACCGGTTTTTATACTTTTAACTTGAGACTTATTCGACGTTTACTCGACGACTAATTGAAGATTACTAACTACTGCTGATTACTGAATTTACCGACTACTGAAGCTACTCGTGGTTGTTTCTCTATTTAAAACATTTCTGTTGCTGATGCTGCAGGAATGTTCTAAGAAGTGTGTTTCTCAAGACTTTTAGCAAGTTGCAATAATTGCGATAAAATACAATGTAAGTTTATGATAAGCACAAAAGGTTTTTAGTTACGCGATAACCGCAATGACTTTGGAATACTCTTTTCTGGACATAACATCCTGTATGCTAATGGCCTGTTACAATGTATATTACAATATTATAAAATACAGTATTAATCTAAGTCTTAACCTAATATAAGAGAGGATTCTATATAACATACATATAAATTGGCCTGCGATTATCAAGATAACTGCATTTTTCCGCCGATCGGAGATTTGGCTCTATTATGGAACTTGGGGAGTTTATTAAACTACAAGTATTATAAACTACTAGTGCATATTCGCCTAATTCATCACTATTATTTATTTGGGCATATTTTAGTTTGTTACAGTACACTGACTTTAATTGTGCACCTTCTGCAAGATTTTCTCTTATCTAAACTGCACTTAAACTATATGAACTAACAACTAACACTAAAATTCAAATTCTAATGTGCTAAAACAAGTTAGGTATCGCATAAAATAAACACAGAAAACGTCTGGCAATAAACGTCCTTCACAAAAAAGAAAACACTATTTTAAGAAAAGACTAGGTCAGAATTGGGAGAAAATTCAGATATTTAGGTGAGTCTATTTAGTGTAAACTGTGCTTTAGCAGAAATAGTATGACATGGAGCTTTGGGTGGTAAGTTTTGGTCTAGCCATTACTACTGTGGATGCTAATGATAGACGAAACACATCTATTAAATTTATAACATCTATTTCATCAGTAATTTAAATTGTCTCGATTGTTTTATTTTTGTATCACCTATATTAATTTTTTGCACTAGCGATTTAAATTATTATTGTGACGTTTCATTAAAACACTCGCTAATATGTACATATATCCGAATGAAGAATAGCTGCATTTAACTCTAACCAAAAATGCTCACTGTATATGAAATTATGTCCCGTCTTTCTATTCCCACGCATGCATTCCTCTGCTCGTGAGTCGTTAAGTTCAAGATTATAATTCAGACGGTTTAAAAAGGAATAAAACAAAAAATAATGCATCGGACTGACTTCTCCAAGGTCACACCATTAAGGAACTTTCAGGTTCTAGCGGCCATTTAAAATACCGCGTTCAGTCGAAGGAATGCAATTCGCCGAGTCCTATCGCTACACCCGAGTTATGCAAAATACCCGTATTGGCCATAAAATTATGTGGCAACTATATAAAACTCGCCAAGAATTTGTTAACAGTCGTTAAAATTATTTTCCCACGTACCAGTATTATCTGTAGTTTCTAATATTTTTTACCGGATTTAAATATGGTAATCGTACTGGCCTTTTCGCTGAACTCGTTTTTTTGTTTCAGTGACGAGGAAAAGACGTCACCTCTCAGCACGCTGATGAAGCCAGGGGCGTTCGCGGACCACAGCAAGCTGGTGATCGATCCGGAGCTGCTCTTCCCCGAGCCGCCCTGCAGCAGATTTCTACGGTACAAAAATAGAAAAACCTCCCCGGACAAACAGTCGGGGGCTAGCGAATCTCAGTCCAGCAACGCGAACAGCGACAGCAGAGTAGCAGACGGGGGATCTGCCAAACCCGAGGAACCAGAGGACAACGGCAATCAGCCATCCACATCACCCAGCGAGTCGAGGTTGGAATCCCTCACGACGGTCTCCACAGACGACGACTTCCTTATGGTAGAATTGGTAAATTTTTCCTGCTGAAACTGCTGCATGTTTGTGGGTGGTGGGGCTAGTTGTATGTTATGTAAACTGAGTAGTTTTCTCAGACACAGTTTGTCAAAAGTAGGAACAAGTATGAGAATAGTAGAATGTAGATTTTCGTGGACGTTTTCCCATAAAATAAACTCTTTGTGTCGACGAATGACGCCGTGATTGTCACTGAAGTTATCTTCATGTTTTCGTGAAGAATCGTTTTTGGATTTCAATCAGTCTTTAGATTTCTTTTGAAGAAGCTGATAGGACAGCTTCTTCAGAAGAAATCCAAAGACTGATTCAAATCCAAAAACAATTTTTATGCATTTCCCGAAGAAGCTTAGATAGGATGATTAGCGAGCGAAATGTCCAAATAAGTTCGACGACGATCACAAAATTCAAGAGTATGGAAATATAGAACGTGCCTAAATTGTTCAATCCCCCATAGAAATTGCTTAAGAAAATTTATTACATACTCTAAGGGTCTCATATCATCTAGATTTTCGTGTTGCTTATGGCAAACTGTAAATTAGGGATGCACAAAAAGATAACTTTGTAGAACACCCCGTAATATATGAGCTCGGGCTCATAATATTCTGGCCAGGCATAATTTTACAACTAATACATTTTAAATAAAAGTAATAACACTCCCAAAACTATTTTATTAAAGAAAAATATTGGCAACAAGTTCAAATTAATGACATAAGAGTAATAGTTTGATGGAACGGTCTTAGTTGTCCAAATTTGTCCAAAATTATGTATTTACAAATGAGTTTCGCATACGCAGATCGCTTTGAAGCTCGTATGGACACTCGAAAGGACCAAAAATATACTGTGTCGCGAAAAGTCGCGGCAAAGTATATTACAACCCGGAATGTATTTGTAAAAGCAAAACTATATACCTACAGAAACACTTTTTGAATCTGCAATAACGACCAAGACACTCGTTGCTTTCTAATTCTTTGTTATTTCGAGAGTACATCCCTAGATTTTATGATACAACTGGCCCCACTGCGTTAATATGGTTCCATGGGAGTAGGAAACAAGACACCATACCAAAACCATTTTTCGTATCACCAATTGTTTAAAAAATTGAAGAATACTTTATATTTAGTGTTACGTTAAGAGAGGTATGGGGTGAAAAAATATTGGTCTCGATCACTATCATTACAAAATTGCTTACCCATATTTAATTTTCTGTAAAAGCATAAAGACCGCGTTTTAATTTCCTCAATACGTCGATCAATTGTGATCAAGTATATCTTCTTTGCAACAAGGAAAAATCTCGACCAGATCTGGACTTTTTCTATATCAAAGTATTGATAACAGACGCGATTAAAAATTGCTTTCAAAGCTTTGACATGAGATATCGGGAGCGACTAAATTAGAGAAGGGATGCAAGTTGGTGGTGAAAGGAAAATATGAAACTAGTCAAAGACCAAAGACAGCAAGAACCAAAGAAACAGTAAGCACGATAAGGTCACTAACACATAATGAATACTTGAAACCACAAGAATATAGAAGAGAAAATTGTAGAGTAACATAACTAAGTGATCTGAGTGGCAAAAACCAAATTTTCGGGAAATGAAGAAAAACTGCACATCCTATATTCATTCATTCAGACAATTTTCATTGAAATTTATTCTAGAAAAAGCATCAAATTAGAAATGTTCACAATGAAGAATGTCGCAGAAAAAAAGTTGAGGAAAAAATGCTGCGTCGTCTAAAACGTGAAAAATGTTTGGAACTGATCTAAAGTACCAGATCTATCTCCACATGTCTTTTTTTTATTCTTAGGTACTCAGAACGTCTTCGAAAAATTTCCTGTTCTCGTCTATGAAATTGAGCATGTCCGTGATGTCCTTTTTCTTGTTAACACTAAAAGGTATTTTTCTTGGGCAATGCAGAGAGAGCAGCAAACCTAAGAGACTGCAGATTTACGTTTTTTCTTAATACTCGACGCATCTCAAACTGTACTAATTTATTGAAGTTTTTCTTGAAGTAAACTACGACAGGATTTTTTTTTTGTTATTCTTAGCCAAGAAGCTTGGGTTATACCTAACTTGGACGTATCGATGTATTGGTTTGAAGCTTTGTCAAAATCACAGAATGGTTTTTGACTCATGTCTAGTACTTTAAAGGGCCTTGAGGGACGAGCTTCCTTGATTATTTTCTTCACATCAGCCACAACCTGAAATTTTGAGTATTTAGCCCATTTCTCAATTAATGCGATCTTTATCTGATGCGTGGCACTTAGATCAACTACATCGGAACAGAGGAGTTATACAAACGAAATCTGTCTGTCTGAACCTCTGCTCGAACTAGTTTCACAACGAGTCAGGAGATATATCATTTAGCACTGCATTGGCCTTGGTTTGTAGAAAATTTTGGTATAAAAAACGGGAACATTTTTTTTGCCACTTAGATCACTTAGCTCTACCGCTCTACAATTACTTTATGAGACGATCCGACCGGATGGATGACCACGGGAAGCGTCTAGATTGAAGATCAACCACCAAATTGTGCTTCTAAGGGGTAGGGTTGTGTGGGAACTGTCGGAACAGATTTGCAAACGCCAAAGCCTTTGGTTAGCTGAACAAAACTACGGAACAATTGGCGATTTCTTCTGAAGGATTGCCAACAATGTCACCAGTTCTCAAAGACTGTTTGTTAATACAGGACTTTAATTAATTCAAAATCTATGACCATCTTCATGATAATGTTCATAATATATATATATATATATATATATATATATATATATATATATATATATATATATATATATATATATATATATATATATATATATATATATATATATATATATTTCTGATATAACGGTACGTACCATTAAGATATTTACGTGGTTGTTATTATTTACTGTTTTACAACAGGAACTTGTGTGAGTAGCGGAGGTTAAGGTCCTGTTTATAACTGTTCTTCTAGGACAACTTCGGTAACAGCTAAACAAGGTTTTAAAAAAAGCGCATTTTAATCACCTTGTTACTTTAGCTGTTTTACCATTTTTTTTTTCTTTCCTTGATATAAAGTACACGATTTTACTTTTCCGCACTCCACTATACGTGGAAAAGTAATGTAATCGTGTAAAGAAAAAGTGAAAGAACAATTTTTTTTTTGTTTATTTTTCGTTCTTCGCCTTAAAAACAAAAAAAAATGGTTTTAAAAATTTTTTTACTGTGTGTGTAGTTGTCGTCGGCATTTATCCTTGTTTGCACGATAACTCAACGAAATCGTGTCGGATCGATCGGGATTTGACTGATTCTGATTGGGGACGTCTCCCAGACCACACCTATTGATTTTGAGGTGGATAGAACACATGCTATCATGTACATGGGTCATGAGAAAGTACAATGTGGACTATTTGAGAAATTTTTTCACAATCAATCAATTAAATCGTGTCGGATTGATCGGGTTTCGACTGATTCTGATTAGGGACGTCTACCAGACGACATCTATTGATTTTGAGGGGGATAGGATACACCCCACCCTGTCCATGGGCCATGAGAAATCACGATGATGGACTATTTGAAAAAAGTAAAACAGTCGCATAAAACACATATTCTGCATTTATGTGTTGGTTCATTTTTTCTCGGCCACTCAATTTCGAGATAGAGATGTTCTACGTGCGGAAAAGTCCGTTTTAAGGTTTTAAAACTGTTTGTTTATCGCGTTATAAAGGTTGGGATAGACGTTCACTGCGTCAAAGCGATGAGTCTCAGAAAGGGAACAAAAATTTGTTCTGATAAATAATCCAGTTGAAATCGACTCGTCACTCGAAATACATCCCATTGCTAATCGGTCGAAAATTAATTGAAAGCGTTCAGCATCAATTATCCGCTTAATGATGCCTGTTTTTGTCGAGATTTGCTGTCACTCGAGTTGACCGTGCTCGTCGGAACAACAAACGACGTCAATATCTATACCCGACCGCAATTAGAAATTGTGGAAACGTTCACCGTTTTGCTAGAATTATGACAGTCAGAATTTATAACGAGGTGAATCACGGCTAAGCGTCCAACGAGCTGAGTAGCTAAGTTAGTATCAGAGTTGAGCTGGTTAAGGTCACCAGATTGTTGCTAGATATGATAGCTAGTTTTGTAACAGTCCTAAATATGTTCTAAGAATATCTGTATGCAAATGCATTTAAATAGGAAGGTTTAAGGACGCTCGATTTTTAAATGTAAATAAAACAAGTTGTGTGTGAGATATCCACTCAATTTTTTTTTATTTGAAAGAATATTTTATGGCATTGAGTATGGAATATAACGTAATTCAAATGTCCTCCATTGCTTTGCTTGGTGGCACATATTCGGGAAATCCAATTTTCGATGACTGTCGCATAAATCTGGTTGAATTTCCTAGATGGCGTTCAATTTGTTGACTTTGAGGGCATCAATTGTTTGCGGTTTGTTCGCATAGGCCTGCGATTGATGATAGCCCCAAAGGAAGAAGTCTGAAGGCGTTGAATCTCGGTAGCTAATTCACATCGCCGCTGGGCGAGATAGCCATGCCCTCAAATTGCTAGTGTCCATCCTGGCATGCGCTGTGTAGCACGTAGCACCGTCCTATTGAAATCACATGTGGATATCCATATCATCCAGTTTGCGCCACAAGAAGTTGGTTATCATTGATGTGTAGCGCTCCCCGTTGACGGTTATGATAGTGCCAGTTTCGTTTTGCAAGAAGTACGGACCGATGATTCCGCCAGACCAAAATCCACACCAAACAGCGACTTTCTTGGAATGCATTTGGTGTTAGTGTATCTCGTGTGGATTGGTATCGTCCCAAATCTGACAATTTTGCTTGTTCACATAACCATTGATTCAAAAATGGACCTCGTCACTAAAGATGATTTTTTTGGCGAGATTTGGGTCAACTTTCAACCGCCCCAGAGCCCAATCATCGACCACACGCCATTGTCTATGGTCGTTTACCTTAGGTTCCTGGTTCAGTGGGATTTTATACGAGTGTAGACCCAAGTCCCGACGCAAAATTTGCCAAGTTGAAGTCGCAGAAAGGCCAAGTTCTTGTGAACGACGAGAAATTGACTGCCTCGGATTTTTTCGTCGACTCGGCGGGACGGTTGTTGCAGAAATCACGCAATGCGGGAACGTTCTTCGAACGGAGCACTGATTGTGAACATGAAATTTGATAATTTGCACACGTTGTAGAATGCTATAACCTTCCAGAGTGATTTGCCATACACTACAGAACAATTTACAACAAATTCGACAGATGTTGCTTTAACAACGTGGCCGCTGGAACCTAATAAATTTCGAGTGTTTCTATTGAAAGACCCTATAGTTTTAATAGAATATAAATTCGTTTTAATAACTTACTGTATTTTCTACGTGGCCACTTTCAATCAATCTGGATCCCTCTGTATACAATTTCCAGTTCTGATGGTACTGTACCAGATTAACCCAGGATACATTAGTCTAAAGCAAATTCGTCAGTGGCATACTACAATTGGCTGCTCCAAAAATTACTTACTTTCAATGAGGGCGATGCTTTAATAATATCGACATCAAAGTTAAATCCTACGTTTTAAATACGAGTAGATCAAAAGCATAAACACTGCACTTCTTCCTGTTACTCGATTATAATTGCGCCCTGAGCCTGTTTTGCAGAATTAACTCATATTTGGTAGCGTTCGGATGACGCTGATCGGGTGTCATTGCGCTGTCTTGCGCGTCTCTGCATTATTGTGTGGTGCCCAATATATTACTATGGCAGTTTATTACTATGGCAATAATAACTTAAACTAAATTTAATTTATGGCGCTAATGTAGCCTAAAATTGCTGATATCGTTGTAAAGTATTAACTTTTCATTTTTTTTTTTTTTAGATTATAAATTTATACATATTTCTTAAGGCTGGTATCGGAAGGGATAGTATGCCATTATTGACATTGAGAGTATCCTTCCGGAATACGCTTTCTTTTTTGAGTACTATTTCTGCTCGAAATAAATTCAGTTTTTTGCAAGTAAGCTTGACAATTTCTACACAGTATTTTTTCTTGTCAAATTCTGTCTATATTTTCACACGGTTCGATATTATTGATCGAGTTTACTTACATTTTAAACGACATAAATAATTTTTAAGCATTGATTGAATATTTTATTTTTTTTTAAAGTAACAACTTTTTATAATCAAATGATAAATGCCACCAAAGGCAAACTATGTACACGTTATATATTAAATTCAAAACCAAACAATAGGCGAGGCAAATATTTTGTTTTGCAGGAACTATGAATTGTAGAATGGCTCACGAAAAAATTCGACCTCAATAAATCTTTGAGAAGGTCGAGACATTGGAACCTTTCTCTAAAACTTCGATAGTGTCATTGATATTGCTATTAACGTAGCGTTAAGTCTATTGCATCTATTTTTTTTTCTGTTATACATATACGGGTTAGATGTATGGTTTCGCTTTTCCCCCAATTGTTTTTTTTTTCTCAGTCGTCTTATGCCCCCGTCTAAGCTGCATCGTTTCTTTAAAATAATTCTATTTTACATTTAAATAAGTTACGTGCCATATTGATATCATCAGTAATGTGGTATTAATTCTAGAGCTAAAATAAAAACGAACTACAAGTTTGGAGATTAAAATGAAAGGCTTTAAACTAACATTTAAAACCCGAGATAATAAAGAAAGAAACCTTTTTATTAACAAAATAAACAGTTTTAATGCCTTAAAACGGACTTTTCTGCACGTAGAACATCTCTATCTCGAAATTGAGTCGCCGAGAAAAAATAAACCAACACAAATGCAGAATATGTGTTTTATGCGACAGTTTTATTTTTTTCAAATAATCCACCATCGTGCTTTCTCATGTTCTCATGAACTATAAACAGGGTGGGGTGTGTCCTATCCACCTCAAAATCAATAGATGTCGTGTGGTAGACGTCCCTAATCAGAATCAGTCGAAACCCGATGGATACGACACGATTTAGTTGAGTTATCGTGCCAACAAGAAATTTTATTAATGACGACAACGACACACACACAAAATTATTTAAAAACCATTTTTTTGGTTTTTAGGCCGAAAAACGAAAATAAACGCTAGAAAATTTTTCCCATCTTTCATCACACGATTACATTACTTTTCTGCTCTGGTATAGGTAGTTGAGTGCGGAAAAGTAAAAGTAACTTGATATTGAAGTAACTGTTTCAAATATTCCCTGCCGTAAATAACTTTTGGAAAAACCTTCAAACCAGTCAACTGTTATTTTTAGTTGCATATTTTTTAAAATATAATTAATACATACAGGACGATTCGTGTAGGATGTCTGACATCGATATTTTTTTAATGATGACCCCCTTTTTTATTTCGAAATGTGAAAGAGCGTTTTGGTGCAATATATCTGGATTTTCATCGAGACGGCTCTACTTCTGCATTAATATACAGATATAGAGGGATTCTGCATTAATATACAGATATAACTTTATATACAAATGTAAAGGAATCTAATCTTGCAATAAATTACTTTTTTTTCAAGAAGATGGTGTAGCTCCCCATTATGCAACACCTGTCCGCGCTTGTTTAGATAAGATGTTCCCGAACTGTTGTATAGGAAGGAGGAAGTCAATTGAGTGGCCAGCCAGATTGGCAGATTTGTCACTCTTAGATTACTTTTTGTGGGGATACTTAAAAGATTTTTTAAATAACCATTGCCATTGAATTTTTGTCATTTGTCATTCACTAACCGCCCATTTTTCCCTCCGTACTTTTTTCCCAAAAATCTCCAGTGTAGTTTTTTCTTCTTTTTTTTTTTATTAAGTTTCCATAGCTCACTGCCAAAAGTGACCATATTTTAGAAACCCTTTCAAATGAGATATCACAATTTAAAAATTTCAAAGGAATGTATCCGTTAATTATGGACCACACTGTATAAATAAGCTGCTTCATGGCATCGCCAACTCCTAATCTACAATGTCAAAACTATGAGGTCAATTACTTAACCGCTATAATACTTTATATTGTATTTTAGCTTATACGACGAAGCATAAACAACGGTTATCATCGAAAATATCTAAAATTAACCTCCACTTGTTTGTATCGCTATTTTTGCTGTTAACGGACAGATCCAAATAAAAATTACCACATCAAGTTGAAGGTCGAACGATTTAACCTCGATGACGTAGACCTTTCGTCGATAAATTTGGTCAAAGCTGTACTTGTTGGTGCGGGTTATAGTTCATGATGTAACATTGTAACAGCCATATATCAAGCGGTAAACAATATTCATGTATTCCCAGGTAAATATAGTCAGTAGATTCTGTATAAACCGTCGTAAAATGGTAACGTGAGCGAGATAACGTTTTCGTAAATATCGCGAAATTTTATGAAATATAAAAGGTAACCTTGTGGTAAGACCGTAATCAATGTAATCATAATCGAGTTGGCGCCTGTAGGTTTTTAAGAATCTCCGATAACCAGCGATTGTTTTTGTTGGTTATCGACATTACAAATAGTAATGAAATCGTTGTTATTGATTGTGGTTATGTTATGAGATAAATAGAACAAGTGTTTAGGGGACAATAACTAATATTCTGCTCTATCACAGGACAATTTGTTTTGTGGCGTAGTGGTGTTGTCGTTTTGTATAATTTTTTCTATGATTATATTACGAATGGGCTTAAATGTCGTTTCCCTTTCCTTAAGGTGAAAATGACAACCTTCAAAATACACGGCTTTATTTAACAGTTTTTGTTCCAAATTTCATTGGCTATTTGTTTTCAAACCGTATTCACGATATCTAGGATTCGTCTGAGATGTAAAGGGTCTTTCAATAAGGACGCTCAATTTTTAAATTTAAATAAAACAAGTTGTGTGAGATATCCACTTAATTGTTTTTATTTGAAATAGTATTTTATGGCTTTAAGTATGAAATATAACGTCGTTCAAATGTTCGCCGCGGCTTTGCTTGGTGGCACGTATTGGGGAGGCCCAATATTCGATGACTTTGTCGCATAAATCTGGCTGAATTTGCTAGATGGCGTTCGTTATATTGACTGTGAGGGCATCAATTGTTTGCGGTTTATTCGCATAGACCTGCGATTTAAGATCTTCCTGCCCCAAAGGAAGAAGTCTAAAGGCGTTAAATCGCACTATTTCGGTGGCCAGTTTACGTCGCCGCTGCGCGAGATCATGCTCCCAAATCGTTCGTGCAAAATGTCCATCGTGACATGCGCTGTGTGGCACGCAGCGCCGTCCTGTTGGAACCACATGTCGTCGGTATCCATATCATCCAGTTTAGGCTACAATAAGTTGCTTATCATCGATCTGTAGCGCTCGCCGTTGACGGTTATGGCAATGCAAGTTTAGTTTTGGAAGAGATATGGACCGATGATTCCGCCAGACCAAAATCCACACCAAACAGTGATTTTCTCGGGACGCATTTGGTGCTGGTGTATCTCGTGTGGATTGATATCTTCCCAAATCTGACAATTTTGCTTGTTCGCATATCCATTCATCTAAAAAAATGGCCTCGTCGCTAAAAGTGATTTTTTTTACGAAATTTGGGTCAACTTCCAACTGCTCCAGTGCACACAGCGTTGTATGACTAGTAACCATATTTCCATAACAGCCATACCATATACTATATACAGCGTGTTGATAAACTTTCGTAACACAATACGCACTATATTCGTAGTTTTGAGGAACATACAAATAAAGCAAATATAGACAATCTTTTTGAAAGTAGTTCCGAATGTGTTCCATATGACATTGTCGGGCCTAGACATTTTATATTGAATGTGCAATAATTTCCGGCTGATATTTTCCATTTCGATTTGTTGCTCCAGATTTTGCAAATTTGTGATTTTCACAAGAATAAATCTAATTGAACCAAATCAGGTGAACGTGGCGACTGTTCAGTTGGCCTTCGGCTCCCCATTCTTCCCTTAGGGAAATTATCTTCAAGAAGTGATCGCACATCGACACCAAATAACGAGCTTCGTCTTGTTGAAATCAAATTATTTGCTGCAAAGCATTACTTTTATTGTTTGGATAAGAAAACTGCTAAAGCTAGAGCTAGTCGAAGCGTAAAAATATAAAATATCTAACAGGACTAAAATTTTCAAATATGGTCCTAAAAGACTATTTTCTATCATATTCCAGTCGATACATTGGCTTGACGCTGGCTATGCGGTTCTTGAATCCAATGAAGGTTTTGTCGACACCAATATCTGCAATTGTCTCGAAACAAAAAACTTTAAAAAACCGCGATATTCGCAACAATGATTACAACGTAAATAAAACCAGATAAGGTCTTATTTACGTTGTATATTTTGTATAAACACACTGTATATGTTCTAATAATAAATTTGTCACATGATCACTTATAGACGGTTTTTATAGGTATAGTTCGTTTTTTCAATGTTTTCTTCAACATACCGACAGCTATCTGAACAATTACCATCCTAGAGCCAATATGTCGATTTACCTTTATTATAAATTATGACGCGCTATTAATTATAAATAGACAATTACTTATTTATATTTCTGAGAAAAACCATACACAATACTAAGGTGATATGATGCGACTGATAACCGGCTATATAATGTTTATTATTGAACAAATATAGATAAAAAATATTATGGACACCTTGCTTAGATTTACTATTTGGTGCAATGCTGTGATGTCATATAAAAGTTTGCGTTAGATACATACGATTTAATCCATTCCAAAATATGACGTTTACTAAAGAATGTTTGGAAACGGAAAATTTAGACGGAGACGCTTTAAATTAATATACAAGGTATTCCTAATAAGTGTGATACACTGAACCCTGCATTTTTCTGTAACACCCTGTATATATTTACATATCTGCGTTAGATTTTCAATTTTGTATATTACTGCTGTTTATTCTTAAATTTCGGTGTTCTCAATGAATTAAAATATTTTTCGAATAATAGCATTTAAAAAATGTTATTACAAATCGAATGCCAACTTACTGCACTCTTTCGACAACTAACCAGTCCTTCTGGAAGCGTAACATCCGGAAACGTCTGAAACCAGGAAATGTAATGCGGGGCGAAAAGCGATAGTCGGATCACTAAATAAACAAAAAATCGTCGAATGTTTGTGTTGGCGAACCCAGTAGATATCGCATTGTTTCCCCAAGTCACAAATGATGAAATGCTCTTCCTGTGACGTGTATTTGTCCATCTAAAATACCGTAAATGAAGCGAATTATTACATTTACACAACTTTTACCCTTATTCAAAAAATAAATCTGTGTATTTGCATTTTTCAATTCTTTGAATAGCCCGCGCTTCGCGACGTTGCCGTTATGCGGCCAAATCAATTGATGACGTTGAACGCCTCGATCTTTAATTGGCAATAGATATAAACCAAACGGTTAATTTCATGCCAGTTGTGCCATTGCCATAAAAAACAGCGTATTTTTCAATCATTCTGAAGGTACTTTTCCCGTCACTCAAAAATGCCCCGTCATAAGAACCAATGCATTTTTCCTGTTTTACAATATTTTTTTTTTCCTTTAATCCAAATGGTAAAAAATTCTCAAATTCATGAAGCTCTATTTTAAGTTGAAGAATATGTTAGCAAATTTTCAATGCGTTTTATCATTCCTGAAAATCCCGTTGGAACCTCCTTAAAGCCTGCATTCATCAATATTTTGAATCTATATTACAAGCTTCAAAAACCCCATTACAGTGATATTCTAATGAACTTTGCAAGTCTGTTAAATGACGACATCTCTTTAAGCCATTCCCATTCAAATATCGTAATGGTCATTTGTATTTTTAAAAATATACGCTGGCGATTCTGTTTAAAACAAAACATGATTTATCAAGTGACTGTAGGAATTTTTAGATTATTTTTCGCCTTACTAGTGTTTGTTAATTCAGTTAACAAATAAAAATGTTTACTTTTACCTTTTTTTCTATAGACGTTCCCCAGAGGTAAAGGACATGTTAAATATTTAAAATTTATGGCCCTAATTTACAATAATTATAATACGCTGACGGTTTATGGCTCCCCTATACCAGCGCGATTATTGAATTATCGCTCATTACCACTACTTATAATAATAATTTTTATTTGAAATTGTAAACAGACGAGACGAAGAAGGACTGAAAACGTATAAGGCAATAAAGTGGGAAATCATTAGAAAATGTAGAAAAGCGAAAGAACAATGGATAGAGGAGAAATGCAAAGAAGTAGAAGATAAGCTGCAAGTAGGTAAGACCGATGAGGCTTACAAAATAATTAAGAGGAACTTCAGGGATGTAGGAACAATAAGTAGAAATGTTAGGAGTCAATCGGGGGACATACTGATAGGAAGAGAGGAGAAAGCGGATAGATGGAAGCAGTACTTAGGAAATTTATACGAGGGTCAGGAATTAGGAGAGATATTAGAGGAAGAATCTAGCATCGATACGGAAGATGTAGGAAAACCTATATTGAGAGAGGAATTTGAAATAGCACTAAGGGGGCTAAAGAATAATAGAGCGCCGGGTGTAGATAAAATACAGGCGGAAATTTTGAAATGTGCGGGACAGAAAGTAGTAAATAGGATGTTTGAACTGGTAAAATACATATACGAAACGGGCGAGATGCCGGAGGATTATAAGAGGAACATTATCGTTACTATACCGAAAAAGAGAGGAGCCGACAAATGCGAGAACTTTAGAACGATTAGCCTAACTTCCCATGCGTCAAAAATCTTAACTAGAATAGTGCAGAAGAGGATGGAAAATAGAGCGGAGGAAATACTAGGAGAAGACCAATTCGGGTTTAGGCGAAATAGGGGAACTCGCGAAGCTATTTATTCTGGCGCTAAGAGTAATGTTAGAGAAAACAATAGAAAAAGGAAAGAACGCTTATATAGGATTTGTAGATTTAGAAAAAGCTTTTGATAACGTAAGATGGGAAAAAATGTTCGAGATACTAAAGAGCGCGGGAATGAAGTATAGAGATAGGAGAGTAGTACACAATCTATACATAGAGCAAACTGCTGTTATAGAAGTAGAAGGGGAAGAAAGGGAAGTAGGTATTAGGAAAGGAGTAAGACAAGGATGTACGCTATCACCACTAATTTTTAATCTGTACATCGAAGAGGCGATTAATGTGGTAAAAGATAGAGTAGATTTCGGGATTAAAGTACAGGGACAGAAACTAAAAATGCTGAGATTCGCGGATGATATAGCAGTATTAGCATCTAGTAAGGAGGAACTAGAATCAGCATTGAACGAAATGGAGGCAGTGTTGACAGAGGAATACGGAATGAGGGTGAATAAAAACAAAACTAAAGTGTTAGTGTGCAGAGGGCGCGAGAGCAGAGCAAAAACGAAAGTACAAATTAATAATGAAAGATTGGAGGAAGTTAAAGACTTCACTTATTTAGGAAGTAAAATAAATTGGGATGGAAGAAGCGATAAAGACATAAAACAAAGAATAGCGCAGGGTCGAGTAGCTTTTAACAAAAAGAAAGCACTTTTATGCTCGGGGGTAATAAACTTAGAAACAAGGAAGAGATTTTTGAAAACATATGTATGGAGCACGGCACTTTACGGCTGCGAAACCTGGACGGTAGGGGAAGCAAGTAGGAAGAAATTAGAAGCTTTTGAGATGTGGTGTTACCGAAGAATGATGAAAATACCATGGACTGATAGGGTTAGAAACGAAGAAGTATTGGAGAAAGTCGGCGAGAAAAGGAGTATGTGGAAAAACTTAAAGAAGAGAAGAGATAGAATGGTAGGCCACTTGCTGAGACATGGGGGAATAGTCCGCGATATTTTGGAGGCAGAAATAGGAGTGAAGAAAGGCAGAGGTAGGCCTAGATTAGACTACTGTTCGCAAATAGTAAGGGATGTAGGTTGTAGCACAATTAGCGAAATGCGTAGGTTAGCACAAGATAGGAGAAGCTGGAGGTTAGCGTCCAACCAGTCTTAGGACTGATGACCTAATGATGATGATTTGAAATTGTAAACGATAAATCACCCGGCTTATCGATCAGGCCTATCACCATTTAAAGCTAATGGTCCTTACATGCGGGTTAATTTTTCGAATTCATGAATCTTAATGATGATGTAATCTTTTCTAGCTTCTAAAAAGGCAATCGACGGCATTAAAATCAGGTCGTCGCGGACAAATATTAGCTTTCCAAATAAGGCCAATTTATGATAATTTATTTTAGCGAGTTTTAAGTGTTTGCATTTTATGCAAAATATAAGTACACAAAGACCTTGAGTTTGTCCACTAAGTAAAATATCTGGTTGTGATGTAGGTGTGAAGTCTATAGGATGAAAATTTAGTGGAATGTCCTCGATTATACTTAGGTATATACGAGGGTGAATCAAATATAAACTAGCCTTTTTTTAATTTTTTTTTATTTGAACTTGAAAAAAAAAAGAATAACCTCATTTTTCTACATAATCTCCTGATCTGGAAACACATTTTCTCAGCGTGTAGGTAATTTTGTAATGCCCTGCTCGTAGAATGAAGTTGGTTGTGTCTCCAGCCAATTGCGCACGTAGGCCTCAACCTCTTTACCGTTGTTGAATCTTTGCCCTCCCATGGCTTCCTTGAGAGGACCAAGGAGGCGAAAGTCGCAGGGCGATAGGTCGGGGCTATAGGGAGGGTGTTCAAGTGTCTCCCAGCCCAATTCCTCCAATTTTTCTCTGGGCAGGGCTGCTGTATGAGGACGAGCATTGTTATGGAGAAGTTTCACTTCTCTCATCGGTAGGTTACGCCGATTGCGGCGATATGCAAGAGTAACCTCGTTTAAAATGTAGCAGTTGTACGCCGCATTAATGGTCCTGTGATCATGCAAAAAATCGAGGTGCAACAAGCCACGCTGATTAAAAGAAACTAGCCAAAACCTTGCCTGCTGACAGCCTTGACTTGGCTTTCACTGGTCCAGCCTCGCCTCGACGTCTCCACTCCTTGCTCGCTTGTTTCGACTCAGGGGTATAGCGGTGCACCCACGTTTCATCGCAGGTGATAACGTGAGTGAGAGTCTCCCTCTTCCCGAAATTTCGCTAGAAGACACTCACACACCTGAAAACTATGCAATTTCTGCTCAGTTGTCAGAAGGCGAGGGACCCACCTTGCGCACACCTTACGAAACACTAGCTCCTCTGTGATGATCGAAAAGGTGCTTCCATAATTTATTCCAACCTTAGATGCAATCTCATTGGTGGTCAGGCGCCTGTCACCCTCAAGAAGTTGTTGAACGCGGACGATGTTGTCGCTGGTGATGCTGGTGCGAGGTTGGCAGTCACGGCTCTCATTTTCAACTTTCTCACGACCCTCCACAGACTGTTTATGCCATGCAAACACTCTAGCTCGGGACAGTGTCTCTTCCTTGAACGGCGCAGTCAATCTCGTCATGATTTCAGATAGTTTTACACTTTCCGTGGCGAGAAACTTGATGATAACACGCTGCGCAATTGATAAAGGCACCTCCTGCTCAGACATCGTCACGGCGGGTACAGAAAGGAACGAGCGAGGTCGGCCACCTGCTCTCCCCCTCCTGACTTCCCTACCCAACACCCCACGAAGCGGGAACCCTCACGTGTTACTATTGCATACCCAGGACCAAAAGACTCGTTTATATTTGATTCACCCTCGTACTTATACCATTTTTTTTTAAATAGTAATATGTTTGTGTTTAATTTGAATTCCTCGTCATCTGTCATCATCTGCTGCTAAGGTATTTAGAATTTATACGTTTCGACTTAGTTCTTCCCCACCAGATGATGTTCCCAACAAAAAAAAGTTCAATAAAAACTCGATCTCTTCTTCCTATCTTCTTCCTTTTGGTGTTGATGTCTCCAATAATTTTTTGATGATGGTTTTCCTAATATGTAGATGGATAGAATGACGAGGATTAATTGAATGGTCACCATGTTCGCGTGATTTGATCCCCATGAAAAATTTCGTTGTCATTTTAATTTGTAGTGACTGTGTATGTCTTATACATACTTCACCTGATTGTAAGTAAACTTTTTCGGAGCGTGAAAGAAAATTTATCGAAAAATTAAAAATAAATTTTTCTCGTGATCAGTTGCGGGACAATAAAGGAAAATTGGCAAAGCGGTAATATAGAAACGTTTCAATTGTATTGCAAAAATGAATGTTGTGAAAAGTAAACAGAGTAACTAACCTAGGCATTGGACGACGTATTGTTGAATTGAGCGAGCTTGACGACAAAAATTTAAGATATGAATATAAAAACGTTCTTTCACTTGAAAAAATAATAAAGGAAAGTCGTTTAGGACTAAATTCAATTTTAGATATTGTTTGTGACGAATGTGCAGTAACAACATAAGTGGTAAAATGCATACCGCTGCGTTAACAAACGCTAATTGACAAGTTCTCGACCTCCCGAGCAAAGCTTAAGTGTTTATATTTTCAACAAATCGGACCACAAACAATTTTTTTAATTCAAAATATTTGTAATAAAGTAATGTATAAATGAGTTCTTTTTGGAAAAAATGTAAAAAAAAATTTCAAGTTATGATGTAATATGTGTACCTAACTTTTAAGTCAACTGGTATATTCAAACCATGCAAAAAGTTCCAACTTTGATGGTGAATATCTCCTTTATTGTACAGGCAAAAATGTTTCATTTAAACAATTTCCTTCGGGAAGTTTATCCCTTTGTACTCGTATGTATCCGAAATTTGATGAAATTCTATAGAAAGTGGGTTTCCGGAGAAACTACCTCAATATTTAATTATTATATTTCTTTGTTTACGGACTATATTATGGTTTCAAATGATTCGGTATCGCATCCTAAATATCAGAAATTTAAATTCAAGAGAAATAACTACATATAATACGTTTTGTTATGTATCGCAACCAAATTGAGAATTTGGAAAACACGTTATTAATAATAATTTTAGTAATAATATTTTGACAATTTATATAAATAAAATTTTTCACTCGCCAGCTTGTTTTCGAACGTTTTGCTGTCATTACTCTTTAAATCGTTGGAAATAAACAATAATAATTATTTATTTAATTTGCAAAAGAGTAGATTACGATAAAAAAAATTGGTTTTAGTATTAGATAAAATATGCACCAAATGTACTCTTACATAAATATTTAGTTTTTTTTTAATTTATATAGATAATAATCAGTTATTTTTGTAGAAATATGGTTTTGTTTGTTAGAGAATCTAAACACTTTCTTATTTTTTGTTTATTTACTTTTTTGTGCCATCAAAGTAAAGCTGTAAAGATACAACAAGTTCTCTAAATCCCTATTGACCTTAATTTCTCAAAATCAAAACAGAGTGAATAACAAAATACTTGATTTCTTGTGTACCAATACAATATGTATCATTGCGTCATATTTGTAATTTTTTCCAAAAGCCATGCCATTCCAAATTAGTAATTTTCTTTTACTTTGTTTGTACACTATAGTTTCACTTCAATTAAAATTAATATATATTTTTATTATACATATTCATTGCTAAGTACTGTTAATAGTATCTCAACGAATTTGTTATACACTTTTCCATATCGTATGCACTTTAGTTATGAGGAAAACTTATTCACCGAAGGTGGTCGATAGTGGAAAATTATCTCGAAGTCATTGCATCTATGGATATTAACAATAATATAGTAGAATTATTTTATGAAGAGCAAGTCGGCAGTGAACCGTGCGACAAAGAGCAATGTATAGCTTACCTTCTCCCACGCGAATGTAATAAAAGAATTTTATTATAGCATATAATTCAACAGACATTCTTATGGCTGCTCTGGGAGACGGCCTTGTCCGAATATATAAAACTATTTTGTTGTTAATTGAAACATTGATTCCAATATAACCGAGTCTCCGCCTTATTTTTGTAATCTCTTTATCTAATTGTATCAAGGTCTCAATTTGGTGTCATTATTTTGTTTACTCCAAACGAACATCTGACTGTGTTTATGCGCCAGATGCCAGAGCCTGTTTTTATTATCTAAATCATCCAGAAGTTCGCGATCCTCGTTTATTTTTAGTGTGGCCCCATGATGACGTGTTTAGTCGGGCTGGTTTTGATAGACCTCGGCCGAGAGACAGAATCTTGACATAATTTTCAATAAAAAACAAATAAAGAAAACAAAAGAAGGTCTTCACGTTAATATATGTAACAAGCGTTAGTGCCAGTGGATAAAAATGTGAAGTACTAGGAATATCAAATACGATATTTATACGCATGTACACTAGGCACACAAATTAAGGGATGTAAAAAATTCTAAATTTCTAGTTGATTTTCAAAGGGCTGCAACTTGTAGAAAAATAGTTGCTGAACAATTTTAAGTAAATTGAAGGTCCTAGTTTCTAATTAGCAGAACTTGCGTTAAATTTTTTTATCATCAACAGTTTTTGAGTAATCATTAGAAAACCATCGTAGAAAAAATCCAAATTTTTTGCTTGCCTTTTAAAAAGTCCACAGACTTCAATAATTTTTTTCAGTGATTTCGTTATAATGCTTTTTTAGATTATTTTATCCTCTTTAATTTGAGCGGTCTAAAAGCCTTAGGTATACGATGTGTTTCGCTGAGTTATCGTCGTTCAAAGCAAAAAAGTCAGTTTTCGTCAGAAAATCGACGGTTTTCTCAAAATTACTGCGGATGATAAAAAATGTTGAAATCAAGATCTGAAAACTAGAAACTTGAAGCTTCAATTTGCTTTTTTTAAAATAGCTCTGCGATTATTTCTATCCAAGTTAGAGTCTTTTGAAAGTCATCTAAAGATTTTGGATTTTTTTACATCCCTTAATTTTGGTGTCTAGTTATTAGAAAACTTTGACGTCAGACTCTTTGCTATTACGCGTTACATAATGTTACAAGTACAAATTTCTTAACCTATCGACTCTTCATCCAAAAATTTACAGAAATAAACTGAATAAAAAAAATTGTACGAATTAGTTTGATCCAACCATTGAAATTGTAAACAACCGACATATTGTTGTGTTGAAAGTGCGGATTACATAAAACTCAACTTGTTGCTGTGACAAAAAGTTAGTCCAAACCGTTGTCGTAATTTCTCTCAACAGACAATATGACAAAAGTTGTATCCACGCATATTGTTTTTGGAAAATTTTCTTTAACCCAAAACAGAAATGGCTTTTCTGGCGTATATTTTCTGATAATAATTTCCTTGTTCTCAATTTGTATTGAAACAGCAGTCACGGCTTCAGTGTTTGTTTTTGCCAGTCGCAACCTACTTGAAATGTTGATCAAAGTAATCTAATCTGATCATTTTATTTAAAAATTGATTCAATTCAGCTGACAAGCATATTTAACGTACATGTTTGCAATAATTAAAGTACGATAACAGTGCACCAATGAATGCATTTATTACTAGAAAAATAGATGTACGTAAGTTCTCGTTATTTTCTTCAAATTTAAATATTTACGTTACGTTAAGTAATTACGTTAGTCCCACTAGATTATTAGCAAGCAAAGCAAAGGCCAAGGTCGTAGATGCAAAATAACACTAATTTTAGGTTTTTGGGAAAAACACCGGTGTAAACATCGAAAATAAAAACGCTTTAATCATGATATGCACATATTTTTATATCTATTGCGTAACGCCAGCGATGACCGCAGAACGATAAAAACAAATATTATTTAATAGCGACATGTCATACATTTATTCAGACTTATTTTTCTCGCGAAGCCGGTTTGGTCTTGGCTTTGGTATCGCTGGAATGCTAGTAAGAAAGAGACGGCGGGAAAATGTATTTATAAAGTAGGTAGCCGTTATACCTATGTTCAAATTAACCTCACTTATTTTGATGATTTGCACATTCCTCGTTTCAGATCTCAGCAGAAACAATCCTCCAGATTTCTTCTTGCTCCCCATTGTTATTCCCGCATCATATTTTTGTCTTGGATGTGTGTTTGTCGTTGACTATTGTGCTCAGATCATAATTATTCTAATAATAATGATTCAACTCAACCGATAAAAAAACTGATTTACATAGAACTGTTGTATGGTGGTCTTCGGGGTGCGCGTGTAATGAAATGATCTAGTAGGCAATCTATTACCGAAAGTGGAGACAATGTTTCGGGGCGAGATGCGGGGATTGACTGATCTGAAAACTTATACCAAAAGCCGATAGCCTAGTGTGGTTATTTACCAGACGCCTAATCTGCAAGAGTTTTAACAAGCGGATGGCTGGGGCATAAGTCACGTAACTTATTGCCTGCACAATATACTAGCACAATATACAAGAGTTTCTACTTTCTAATGTTTACAAAACTTAAAGCTAATGTATACAAATTTATTTTGCAGTAATTTTCTTTATTTTATTTGTTCAGTTATCAGTCAAGTTTTCTTTTAGATACAAATCAGATACGATTCAGTAGACTGCAAAAATTTCCTTATATCAAATCTGGAGAAGACCGAAAATAAATAATTATTAATTGGTAGCTAAATTTATTTCTCAATTGCCTTGTAAATAAAAAAAATAGGTGCCTCTATCATCTGAATTAATTGACAACGTTCGTGTATGTTTATTTATTTAATTTATTGAATTGCACTTACATTTTATAACGGTATTCGATAATGTACCTTATCTTCTGCTATTATCACTACACCACGAGATATGAAGTCATTATGATACAATCCTTTTTTCCTTGAAGTTACTCAAGGTAAGAATGAGATACCGGATGATGAATACTTTCGGATCTTAAATTTATTTGCTTCGTGTATTAAAAAACGTCAAATGCAATCAAAACGATTATTTTTCGGATAATTTTGTACTCTTTGTCACTTTTAACGCCGGTGTCTCAAACAGCATAATATCTTACAGGCAGGAGACAATGTAAATTTATTCAAACGAAGATCACTTTTAATTTAGAACAGTCCAATTTGTTTCTAATGAAAACGAGGGTTAGAACAAGCCATCTTTTAATTTAAGGAGCCACGTTCTATAACTTAGAAATACGACAATGAGCCATCTGTATACGCAATTGGTCGAGGAACGGTGGGAAACTGGAAAGGAGAATTGCTCGGAGAGGTGAAACGCGTTCACAGTTGATAAGTTCATTTAATAATCGAGAGAAATAAGTAATAGTGATCTTGAAAGCGATATCGAAGATGAGGATTTTGGGGGAATATTTAGTGTGAAAGTGATTTTATGTGAAATAGGTCTATTATGAAGAGCATTAATATGTTGTTAAATAATTGTTAAAAATCCGTTAGTGTTGAATACATATTAATGTTCTGCTTGGGTTTTTTTTTTTATGATAGAATCTCTTGATTGAGTCAAATGTATTTTGTTGCGCAAAATAGCTACGCAGTTGGTTTTTCCGAAAAGTTAGTCGATTATAAACAAACTAATTGTTTCACAATGATATTCTTGGATGTTTTATAGCTCTAATGTTGCGCAATTTTATACGTAAATCATATTATAAATTGTTTACTTATCGGGTCAGTACTTATTTAAGGAACTATCCCGAGGAAGTCGCCTGCAATAGTTGACGGAACGCAGTTAATTTTAGTTTATTGTAATTGGTATTCGTAATAACAATTTTAATAATAAAGGGTCTTTCAATAAGGACACTCGATTTTTAAATGTAAATAAAACAAGTTGTGTGTGATATATCCACTCAATATCAACGTCGTTCAAATGTTCGCCGCGGCTTTGCTTGATGGCACGTATTCAGGACATCCAATTTTTGATGACTGTCACATAAATCTGGCAGGATTTCCTGGATGGCGTTCGTTATGTTGACTTTGAGGGCATCAATTGTTTGCAGTTTATTTTCATATACCTGCGATTTAAGATAGCCTCAGAGGAGTAAGTCTAAATGCGTTAAATCGCATGATCTCGGTGGCCAGTACATGTCACCGCTGCCCGAGATAATCATGCCCTCAAATCGCTCGTGCAAAATGTCCATCGTGGCATGCGCTATGTAGCATGCAGCGTCGTCTTGTTGAAACCACATGTCGTCGGTATCCATATCATATCGTCTAGTTTAAGCCACAAAAAATTACTTATCATCGATCTCTAGCGCTCGACGTTGATGGTTATGGCAATGCCAGTTTCGTTTTGGAAGAAGTATGGACCGATGATTCCGCCAGACCAAAATCCGCACCAAACAGTAACTTTCTCGGGATGCATTTGGTGCTGGTGTATTTCGCGTGGATTGGTATCGTCCTAAATCCGACAATTTTGCTTGTTCACATATTTATTCATCCAAAAATGGACCTCGTCGCTAAATATGATTTTTTTTTGGCGAAATTTGGGTCAACTACTCCAGAGCCCAATCAGCGAACACACGGTGTTGTTTATGGCCGTTTACCTTAAGTTCCTGGTTCAGTTGAATTTTATACGGGTGCAGACCCAAGTCCCGAAGCAAAATACGCTCAGTTGAAGTCGCAGAAAGGTCAAGTTCTTGTGAACGGCGAAAAATCGACTGCCTCCCGTACACTCTCACGCGCAGCAACGGTGTTTTCAACAGACCTTGCGTTTCGGTGACGTACGGGTATTGGCTGATTATATATCAAACCGGTTGACTCAAGTTTGGCCACCAAACGTCGAATAGTCGACTCAGCGAAACGGTTGTGGCGGGAATAAAAATCACGTAATATGCGGAAAGTTTCTCGAACGGAGCACTGATTTTGAAAATAAAATTTGATGATTTGCACACGTTGAACGCTATAACCTTCCATGGTGATTTGCCATACACTACTGAACAATTCACAACACATTTGACACATGTTGCTTTAACAGCATGGCCGCTGTAACCTAACAAAAGACCCTGCAACCAACCATCGTAAACCAACTGAATAGCGGCGTCTGTATTACGTCGCCCGGCTGCGCGCATTACGAGCGCGATGCTGCGTCACCCTCTCGCCTCTCTTAACGTTCACATGCGACCGAAGATATATTATTTTTTGGGTGTAAGTGACCTTAACAAATCGCGTCATACTTTCATTATGAATGTTATTAACTCTGCTTCCGCTTCTAGTACCTACGTCCAGAAATTCCCCACATTAACAGTTTATTTTTCTTTCCAGAAAGCCCCCTTCGCCAGCATAACCGAAAAAAGCGAGCTGGGCATGTTCTACAGGGAGTGGCAGACCGCCCCTCCGCTGCAGACCTTCGTCGACCTACCCCCATTGGAGGAGCTCGACCTCAACAGTCAGTTGGAGACGTTCGAGTCGAATTTGGACGAATATGATACGATCGTGCAGTCGCTCTGTCAGTCCCCGAACAACAATTAAAGGCATTTCAGAAAGAAACGTTATCTATTTATTATGTTCGTCTCGTATAAGGTTTCAGTTTCAATCGGTCTAATTTTTTTTTATAGCTTGGTGGAATATTTCGCGCCGGGCCGGCTTCGGTTAGTTTTCGCGATCGAGATACTTAGCAAGTCTAGGTAATTGTGATATATTTATTATGTGCCAAGTAGGTACGGCGCCGCCTTGGACCACATTAACGAGAAATTTGATTTAAAAAACGTTCTATAATAATAACATCGGTTATTATTATTAAAACAGTTTGGAATACCGTAAATTAAACTTATCGAATTGGTTTGACGCGGATGACGATTAAAGGAAATTGTAATCTAATCTGAGTACGTATCTCCGATACGTACGGCCATCTTCAGAGCGCAGAGACCGACCGAACGCCACGCCGGAACCCCAACTGAGACACTTCTTTGCCAAAGACTGATATGAGTAGAAAATCGACTGTAAAATAATGTACATAACTACAAATTAGGAAAGGAGAGGTTTAAGTGAAATGAAACCTGATCGGTTGGTCATAAATTTATTTATGTTTTTAAATGATAGTTATAATTGAAATATTTACAGGTTTTGAACATTTCAAATTTTAAGCTGTTAGTATTTGTATCTAATATTTATAATTATTTAGCTTAGAGTACTGTGCAGTGATGTGAGAATATGCCGAGTACCTAATTAAAAAAATATATATGTAAGTACGCTTTCTCTGTAAGGATTTTTTAACTCTAAACTGCGGGAGTTTGAACTTATTTTCCCTTCAACCTCACAAAAATTAAGGCGATTTTTTGTGATCCTATGGATCAAACCGGTCGAACAACGGTCGCGTGTGACGTCAACGCAGATAGTAAAGTTTCAGTCAATATTTACCATTATCCAGCATTACACTAACAATTTGGTCACGTTTTGATCTATAAAAGGTTTACCTTGCCGAGACAAAATTATATTAATGGATATTAAGAATCAATTAATATGATTTTGAATTAACTGCAACTAAGTGATACTATCAATTGTTTAGGATATATTCTGTTATTTCTTTGGGAATAGACAAATGCTAAATTGCGTTAGCCAAAATAATAAACTATTAAAATGAAAAAAAAAAAAACTACTAAATTTACCGCAATTATTTTGTGTATTGCAAAGAAAGAATACATTGAAACACTTGATAAATTACAACAGAAATAACTTTTCTGATTTGAAGATAATCGTAATCAAGCAAACTCCTCTTAAAGCTACTTATTTACGCCGAGTCATGTAGAACTTGTAATTCCAGTGTGCATCCTATTTAAATGGGCGATTGCAATAGCAACGAATGCCGTTGACCCCTCCACGAGTCTAATAGGAAATGCATCTATTACTTGCATTGTTTTATTTAGCCTTGATTGAGGAATGCTGGTTTATCTTATTTGTCGGTGGTCAATGAGCGTTTGCCGTCTGGCCGATAGTATCTTGTTCCAGTGCACTGAGGCTATTCAGTACTTTTTTTAATGTATGCAGCCAGGCGGGTAAAACCACATATAAACTAGTCTTCTAGAGGAAGCTGGGAAGGTTCTTTATTCATGTTTTTAATGCACTTATGATGCATGAATTAACAAAACATTTTGTTTAACTCATCCACATATATTGCAATATTAAATACATATGACATGTGTAAGTTCCATCAGAGAACATACATTTTTTTTAATTAGGTACTCTTTCTAACATTTTAATGCTGTTCGCCCCCATTCACATATTTATGTTTGTTTTAGAACATTTCTTTGTCACATACATTATTTGTTGCTCAATATATTACACGTAGCTTTCTATATATCTTTCAGTTAGATTCAATAAATATTTTTTTGTATTTTGGTCCGTTATTTTATAAAATCTCAGAACAGGTACAAAATAATTTATCTGTTAAATCCTTTTCATATCATATCAAATACATACTACTATTTATCTTTAATATGTGTCTTTTTATTTATACAATCCTACGACTTAATCTAGCGAATGGCATTAAGAGGAGCTGGCTTCGCAAGGCCGGCTCCCCTTAAGGCGATCACGTAAATGTACAGGTAAATAGGTAAATTCATAGAGTTTTGCTGCAAAACAGGAAAGTGATTGTCTTAAAACTAGTTTGAGTTGTAAAATTACAGTGGATTCAGTCTTGGTGTCTACTTGGACATCTCGGCTAGTACAAGGAATTCAACGTTGCCAAATAGTGACGGTGCTAAATTATTTACATTTATGAGAGTTTATCTACAATTCAATGCTTAGGAGCGCTATAAAAGGGGTAATATAGGTAAGTGAAGTTTGACGAACCGTTTACGACAAAATTAAATACATACGTCAACGGTTATTCAATACTTCTGTATTAGTTTCTTATGCGCAGATTTGGGACAAGAGTTGTCCATGTAGTTGCAATCGTAACGTCCGTCTTTAATACAATTTCGATTTAATACCAGGTGACTAAGCTATAGTGTTCTTACAGCCACATTGCATTACGTCATGTGTTGTCCTTGGAAGCACTTGGGTAGCTGTTAAGAAGAGGTCGATTGGATAGAAATACAAATAATTTGCCCTTTGCTTTGTAAACAACTAGACATATAAAAGTAATTTCTTCAGTTATCTTCGACAAACAAGCCGCGATAGCATATTTGTAGAATTAGTCAGCAGATTCCGATTATCACAAGTTCCAGTACATGCATACTTAAAAGTAAATAGTGGAGATTGTTGAGAATAAATATTTTCTTCATTCAACAATGACTACTTGAAATCGTACAGTGGAGTGATTAAATTTTTCGTTTTAATTGGATAGGATATATTAATTATGCCATAAAAATACATACCCTGCTTAATGTTTTTTTTTTTATTGACAGCGTTAGCGGTGACGTCGCACTCTATGCAACCAAGGGTAGTGGTAAATCGGTCGTGAAAAATTCCCTTGAAGTTTCAACCTTGGCGTGGTCCATTTCGAGCTTAAATAGAATATGTTTATTTGTTCACAGGGCTTTAACGTTAGAACCATGATTGTTGATTAAACTTTAAAGTCATGCGAACAACAAATGAACATAGACTGATTATGTTCATTTGTACACGCGACTTTGACGTTGGAACCATGATTAACCCTCTGTCGGGCGCAGTCGATGTGTGAGGTCCGGCAGTCACTTTTTTCTCTGTCCTTTGTGTAAATTTAATTATTGGGATTAAAAACTAGAGTGAAATATTTTTTATCGTATCGTATTAATTAAAATAAACATTTAATTAAGTCTCCACCTCATTAAAATTTAGATTGTGCAAAATTAGATTATGGGATCTCTCAGATGCATTGCGCCCGACGAAAGGAATATTATTGGTTGCATACGTAGTGACGTCACACTAGTGCGGCCTATTGATATGCTTGTTGCAAAGAGCTTGTCTCTCAAAGGGCCTTAAGAACCCTAAATTACTTTCAAACTGTGAAACATCTGAAAAATATTAGAATTAAAAAATATATGTTTATAGAACTATATCGCAATCACATCGGGTGCACCAGATACCATAGTAATATCCCGAGAGAAAGTTAAGATTATTTTCTATTCCAGATGATATCGATATAAGCGATAAAAATATTTGTGTCATTTTCTTTCGTTTATTAAAATCATTTATTATTTAATATTTAAGTAAAATATTTTATATACCGACCAATCCATTTCGGCGCATTTAAAAGAGGTATAGTCTCAGCACTTTTAACACACTAGTCAAATTATCGCTATGTTGAAATATTTATTATTCGAAATATTATTTCTCGACCAGTTTCAATCCTTCATGTTTCACAGCTGAATTAATTTCCTAGTCTGACATTACTGCATCATGTGACAATTTATTGTTCACTGTTTCAGTAATTGTTTACAAATTTGACACCGCCATCTACCGGTGTGTGATTCTCTCAATTATTATCGAGTACTGAATATAGTATTCAAATCACAGACTACCTTGTGTGGTAGTCTGTGATTCAAATGAATTAATGACAACTATCTTTATTGATACGAATAAAATTGTATAATTCTATTCTAAATTTTATGTACTCATAATAGTTTCTGTTAGATAGTGGATTACCTCTCATTATCTAAGATAGTGGGAGGTAAGTTTGTTATGATACTAAACCATGTTGATATAAATCGCAATCGAGCAGGATAAACAAATTGTCTTGCAATATTAGTAAATCTGTCTCTTTGCTCGTAGGTAAATGCACTCATAGGAAATAGTTAATACTCTGTTTACCACGCCATCTACCTGTTACTACAAGAAACACTAGCTCAAATGTTCTCTGGAGAACAACCAAGGTGTCAATTGTCGAGAAACACTTTATGGCGTCTATACATTCTAATCAAAACACATCTGAAACTGTTCTGCTCTGATCGAAAACGTCGAATTTTGATCTCGCCTTTATATTTTATTCATCGCTCTGGTATTATGGGTATCTCGCTAGATTCTGTTTTCACTATGAGTTGATAGATGGTGCAGCTCTATGTTTGGTGTTACACTGTTAGAACTAGTTGCAAGCAGGCTAGAATTAGAGCTAGTAGACAACAGCACGAAAAAAAAGTTGTTATTGAATTTCAATGCGCCAAATAAAACAAATCATTTGATATGATAATCATATAAAGCTTTTGTCAGTGGATATTAAAATACGATAATGAAAATTTAGATTCCTAATAAGTTTCAAATTAAAGTATAATGATACGTGTAATCGAATTCTTTTGATATTAGAAGGTTGGTTCGGTTAATTCAATAATCGGAATATAATATAAATATTAAATATCACTTCTCTGAGATTTGTATGCAAAATATTGATTACGTGATTTGTATTGAGTTGTGAACTTTTGACATACCTTTGTCAACCAAGAAATATAACCATTGAGAAAAATTGTAATGTAAAAATAACATTCCATAAGTTTCCTTGAAATAGCAAGTTTTAATTAATCTATACTCTTAATCCCATTTCGAAGCGCCCTCTACTGATCACGAGCACAACTAAATTTAAAATATTTCACTATTGCCGATATTTCAGGAGGAATTATTCGGAAGAGTCTCTTAACATTTTTTCACAATGGTACACATTTCAATAATATAATGGCACAAAGGGCTGAATGCTTTTTTTTGGTTCCTTGTTTATGTTATGAAAATATTCCTAATTTAAAGTTTTTGTACAATATTATTTGTCATTAATTGTTAAAAAACGACAGAGTATTGTTTTTTAAAATCAGTATCACTTCTGCTAACGCATGCCCTATTTCCTCTCATAGACAAATGTGAAGTAACACTTGTATTTATTTAAAACGTGTTAGTAAAACAATACAAAAATAAAAAATATAGTTAACAGAAAATATAACTGCAACCAACTTAAATTATTTTTTTTGCAACGAATTATTTCCCCCAAAATCAATTGGATCCCGACCTGACCTTCATACCCTTAATTTGAAAAACAGTTTCCCATTCAACCTAGAATAAAGAATTATTGCCAACTAATACACTTCGCCACATAGCAGGCAGATGTCGTTTGTCACATTTCAACTTGGATTTACTCAGAAAAAAAAAAGATAATTATATTAATCACCATGATACATATTATTGAAATTCCAGAATATTGTAATATTCTGATTCCCAATCATAGAAATAATAAAAAAATTATACATACAGGGTGATTGCTGAACCTTTTAATCTAATTTATTTCCTTTAGACGCAAATAAAGTCATTTTAATTAAAGGGGAATATATTCTAAATCACGAAAAAATCTAAAATTAGAAAATAGAAGGAAAAATATTGTAATATAAAATAGTATTAAGAAAAATTTCAGAAATTGTCAGAGTGTTAAATTTATGAAACAAAATATCAATATCAATATTAAAAAAATATTGGTTTTCCACCAAACACTGAAACACTATATTACACTTGACAAATGTTTCGCCAACCACGTTTTCATCACCAGGAGTAGACTGAAGACCCAGCATGAGTGTGCTGATATGAAGTTGATTTGATATCTCTATATTTATACCCACTTAAACTACAATGTTTATTTAAAACCTTATTTCTTTAAAGATATTCCATTTCACTTAATTTAAGTAAGTAACACTATCCTTATTAGTACTTGCAAAAATTTTTGTACAACATTCTCAATGATTTGTTCTGAATTTTAATTTAATTTGGACCATACAGTAAAAATGATAGAACGTTAATTTATAGGTGGTCACACTGTATATACACGGCCAGTTATTTGCTTGCAAATAGCCGATTTTCCAAAGACTAAATGACCAGGATAAAATTTTAGATACAAACAGTACCAGATTTGGAAAACAGGCAGGTTGAAGGACATTTGAAATTCACTAATATTATTCAACTTTAAATACAATGGTTAATTCTTTATTCTGGAATTTGGGAGGTTATTAAAATCTCAAGAAAAAACCTAAGGGCATTCAATTTGGAAAGTGGATAGTTACTAATACATTTTTTGACTTTTAAGAATCCAAGTCATATTAATTTTATTTAAGGTTCGAGGGTCATTTGAAGGACAATCTATGTCTTGATATTTCTAAACAAATGTTAAACACAGTAGTACAGTATGCTGATGAAAAAGCCTCAAGGTCATTCGAAGGACACCTTAATCCTATTAAAATCGAATGGATGTTGAATGATAACTTAAAAAAAAACATTAAATTCTGGATAAGATCATTATGGGAGTATTTGTGGTCATTGAAAATACTGAGTCTTCACTATAAGTGTTACACACTAAAAGTTACAATATTTTTAAAATTGAATAAGTAGTACCAAAAACAAAGGGGCTTTTTACATCTTTAATTAACCCTGTATAAGCAAAGACTAATATAGTACATTAATTAATTAGACACTAAAAGTATTAAAATTTAGTGATGATTAAAGAAAAAAAAATAAAATGCAGGAGTAGAATTAGATTAATTTTTCAATTATTGAATGAATAAAATGGTGAACTATGAAACCTTCAAATTTGTAGTTTTTTTCACAACCCTTTCGTTTTTGAGACAGTCAGTACTTTCAACATTTTTTACTAACCCTGTATAATACAGTTACCTAGATATGGTATATTAACTAAGCACAGTGACAAATCACTTAAAAAATGCTAGTCATTAAAAGAAAAAAATAATAAAAAATGTGAAACTTGAAATATATGAGTAGGGACTGATTATTTTTTGATTATTAAAATTATTAATAATTTTGTTATTTTCAAAAAAAAAAAAGAAATCATAAGTCGTCCTTCAAATGACCTTCGAATTTGTCTACACGAAAATTATATTAACATCTGGTAATGTAAAAAAAATTAAACATTTATTTGATTTTCCTAGAACCTCCAGTTTTTGAGAAAGTAGCTCGTCTTGAGACTTTTGATTGACCCTGTATGATTCATGAACATAATTAACTGTGTGATAAAGTACTAAAAAATATACTCATGGTTAAAATTACATTATTTTTTTTATTAAAATTATTTCTAGAATAAAACTTCATTCCATAAAAAAGCATGCTGTCTGTCAAATAATATTGATGCTATTTAGACTCTAGGAAAGTGATATCACCACCCATTGATGTCAAATGAACTATTTACATCTAAGAGTAGTTTCTTTTTTGAATTGATTGTTTACACATTTTTGACTAACACTGTATAGTTTAAGTGTATAATATGGCACATTAACTATCCACATGAAAATAAATTGAGGAACGAAGACATGATTAAAAAGAAAAAGAGAGAAAAAATAGGACAAACAAATAGTAAGAATAGAATTTAAAGAATTTTATAATATTGTCGATGGGACTGAAAAATTTTTCCCAAATAAATTATTTAAAAATAATGTATGACATACAACGAAGTGAGATTTCCAGTATTTAACAAGAGGTTCACTTTGAGGGCTTTAAATAGTTTGAAGGAGTACAGCAATATCAAATTGTTTTAAATGTTATTATCAATAATTTAGCTATTTTAAGTGTTTGCTTTCACTTTGGAAGAATAAATTGAAGCTTTTAAGGTTTTTTTTTAATCGTAACTGATGATGAAATTCAACACTTCCTTATCTCAATTTCTATGTTTCGAAAAATAAAGAAAATCCACTTTGGAAAGATTAAAAAATTACAGATTAATATCGACCATATAACACGATAGAAAAAGACACAGAAAAGAAAAACATGTACACCAACTCGCACAAATTAAATAAAAACCCTGCCAAATCATTTGGTCGGCACCCCCTCCAGGAGAATGAGAACCGCCACCATCTCGGGCCTCTCCTTCGCCCTCTTATTAACGCACATCCTCCCTATCTCGATCAACCCCTTGAAGCACTCGTCGTGGCCCTCCACCCGTTTGTCTTTTAAGTCCAATATGTCGCCCTCGTAATTAACCACATGGTCTTTGAGGAACTTCTCCTCCCTCTTCTCCGAGTACGCGCTCAAAGACGTTGCGATCTCGAACAGGACGATACCGAAACTGTACGTGTCCACCTTGGTAGAGAACTTTTTAGCTCTCAGAAATTCGTCGGGCAAATAAGGTCTCGTACCGTGGATCCTGCTGACCTTAACGTAGGTGTACTGGCTCTGGGGGCCCTCCCTTGCCAGACCGAAGTCCCCGATCCGCGGCTGGTCGTTGGGATCGAGGAGTATATTCGCGGATTTTATGTCCCCGTGTACCAGAGGCTTGCCGTTTATCATGCTGGTGTGGAGGAATTGCAGCCCCCTCGCTGCCCCTATCGCTATGTTCAACCTTGTCGGCCATTTTAGCACTTTGGTGGGCTCGCGCACCCTCAACCTGTGTTCCAGGGAACCCCCGGCCATGTATTGGTAGATTAAGCACGGATGAGGGCCGCCGATGCTATATCCGTACAAGGGCAGGACGTTGTCGTGGCGGTAGGCGTTGAGGCAATGGAGTTCCGTGATCGACTGTTTTATTTGTTCGCTGTGGTACTCGGGCTTGTCGGCCTTTTGTTCCAGACGTTTGATCGCCACTTGGGTGCACTTCCAGGTACCTACAATGGCAAATAGGTCATGTACATCGGACGTACATAAAGTATTTACCCCTCCCTTCCCTTACTTTTGCCATGTATTTTGATCCAATGTACAAGCCTTATTTTCAGAGAAAAAAGTTTCCCCTATCCATGCAGAGCTATGAATGGCTCTGTTGCATATCATAATGATATATTGAAATGATATTATTGTCGATTTTTCAACAGCATTCGGTACAATAAAACACAAAATATTGTTAGCAATGATTAAACATTTGATCATTGTATAAACGGTGTTGCAACGATTAAACACTTGATCATTGTATAAATGGGGTTATACTCGCGTAATAGCGCGCAAGAAGTTATTTGGTGTTCCACAGGTGCATTTTCAGGACCACTCCTATATACATTATACATACTTGATTTTAGTAAAACCATTTTGCATTGTCAAATATATTTTTACGCAGGGAATACAAAACCTTATCCATCTCTTAATCCTAGTAATTTATTAGAAGCATGAACTACAATAAATCGGTATAATATTCGGTATAATGATCGGACTATATATAAATCATTTTGAAATTTAAGATAATAATCAAATTTGGCAGAACAAAAGAAAATAGCACGTTGTTTTCCACGCCATCTAGCTTCATCCTGATGTACAATATACATTGTTTTGACCCATTTAAAAGTGGGGCATCGCTCTCAAATTAATATTTATTGGCCAATTTAAACGATTTTTAAATAGAACTTCAATAACTCTATTATGCTGCAGAATTTCAGAATGAAATTTAAAATTTTAAGGCCTAATTTGGATTTTTTTTAAGGCCAAAGATCAAATAAGAGTTGGCATTTTTTTATCTCCTCTGACTACGTCACTGGATTTAGGATACTTTCAAATGTGTGTGATAGAAATTTAAGAATAAAAATATTAATTTTTGACAAAAATATAGTATACCTATAATTTATATATAAAAAAGTAATTTATTTTTATTCGACTAATAGAAAAAATTTTCTTTAGTATGGAGTGATTTTCCTGTATTTAATGAAAACGTGCTTAAAGGAAAAAGATTGCGAATGTTATAATTGTTGGAAATTTTTATTATTCAACTGATTATGAGAATTATAAAAAAGATATTACATATTTACAAAATTGTGATTTATAAGATGAATGATGACTATTCAAAATATTTTGCTAACAATATAAATTATAATTATGCCATATTTTTGTTGGACACTATTTTTTTAAATTTCAATAACAAATGTAAAAGTTTCCTAAATCCAGCGGTGTAATCCAGTGACGTCGATTAGAGATAATCGCTAACGCTTTTTTCTCGGATTCTTGGCATTGAAAAAAAGTAGGCCTTGAAAGTATGCCTTGAAATTTTAAAATTCATTCTGGAATTTTGCACCAAACTAATTATTGAATATCTATCACCCAGAAAAAAAAATTATTTACATCGGCCAATAAATAAATATTTTAGAAAGGTGCCCCGTGTTTAAATATATCACATTGTATAAACTCATATGTTTAAAAAATGGCTGGAGATAATGTATGCAATGCTACATTTTTGTGTAATTTATAATACTGAAAAACTGACCGGGTGCCGCTTTGAAAAAAAAAAAAAATAATAAATAAATAAATAGCATCAAAATTTTACATTGTGATAGTTATTTATTTTTCCAATACATAATGTTATTGATTTGGAGGAAATCCTCAGACTTTATCTGTCTTTCCATTTTTCAGTATCTCTTAAAACAATGCCTGTAGATGGGTGTCAAAATGTAGGGGAAAATTATTGTAAATTACAAATAAATATTATCTTCTATGATCCAAAAATAAATGCATATACTGGATGATTTATGAAGCTTACTTATATTACATATTACAGAGGTTTTCAATAGAAGAGATAGATGTTCATGTGAAAATAAAAATTTATGACAAAGAAAAGTTATTCAAATTAAAAAATTGGTCAAAAAGGCAGTTAAAATTTGATATGGCGTTTTTCAAGATAAAGTTGCAGCATCCATATTTTTCTTATTATAATTTATCACGGGAATTATATCTATAAATAATTTATATATTATTCTAATAATATTTAATAATATTATTCTCTTTTCCCTCCCTTTAACACATTTCATTTAGAACTAACTTTATATAGTTTTTAAAGTAACATCCTCCTGCTGAGGTATTTTTTTTTCCACAATTTGTATCCACAATTTTTTTGCATGAAATGGAAAAACTGGGAGACTGTCAAATTATAAGTCAATTTGACATTTAGATTAGTAATGGCGGATCTACTCTATTGCCTCCAAACAATTTGGATTTAACACCTTTAGTTTTACTATTATTGTATTTCTTAAAGGATATAGATAATAATAATTTGAATTAGGAAGTAAAAGAGCATATGGTAATTTTTTAAGAAAACCAAGTAAATCTTGCATACAGAGGATGAATATTATTATGCAAAATTCCAACTATATCTAACTTAATATAAAATACATATTTTGTAATTTTAAACTTTGATGATATAAGATAATCCAAACAGATTTTTGATATAGAAATCTAAAGAAATCTTCTAATTATACCTGAATGAAAGTTTTTCTATTAAATTTCTTGATGGCTCACAGCCAAGTGACACCATTCTATATGCATATTAATTATGATTTATGAATCAAACTATCTATATATGTACAAACTGATAAATATCCTCAATAACAATCGCCTAGTTGATTCAACTGTTGAGTGAGTCATTCATAACCTACTAGAATAAGTAATTATTCGCATGAAAAATGGCTAAAACAAATTGATATTTTAAGAAACGTTTCTTTTACCTTTATAAACTGTGCCAAATCCTCCTTTGCCCAGCACGGCATTATTATCCCAATTATTGGTGGATTTTTGTAATTCATCATATGGTATATGTGGAATTGCCCCAGCCGACTCGGCAACACACGATATATCCATGGCCGTAAACATCCTCGACGACCCCAACCTGGGCAATAATAATGGCGACCTAGGCTGTAACAGTCCGGGTTCCAATATACTTTCGTTGTTTTCTCTGCTGACTTGCATGGATTGCTTATTCTCTACTAATACTTGCGGTACATTTATTATTTTTTCACTATCGTTGTTGAAGTTTTCAGGCCGTATCTTTGAGTCACGGTTATTACAGAGTTTTTTATTTAGTTCGAGGTTCCGCATCAACATATTCAAATTTTCCTCTTCGGTCTTAATCAAACAGTGATATTTCCAATCTACGAGGTTTTTTATCACGGTCATTGCTTGATAATGTTTCATGCGGCTAAGCAAGGTGAATAACTCTAGAACTGTGTGGTTCTGGTGACCCCATATGGTCAATAGTTCACTAGTAGGCGAATTACCTCGAAATATCTCTTTCCTTATAGTTTCTATAGTCATTAAGTCGTATTTCATGTGACACACTCCGAGTTCTTCCCATTTGTTATTCTGATCCAAAATATAGCATAGTTGTTTTTTTTCTTCATAAGGCAAGTGGTAAATATACATTATTCACCTGTTGTTGTCACCAAAACCTGATTTACAACTAAAACTTTTCCGGTGAAATTTGAGGATGACGCTCCGAACATTCGTAGAAAGTTGAACTGGAAATTCCAAATATTAAAACGTCAGAATATGCATTCCTAACCAACAACTTGAAAGTAAATAAACAATAATAAAAACATGTACCTACAAAATGACATATAGATAGTTTTCAAGTCCATACTTTAAGAAAAGAGGACGAGGTTTTGATATTTCTTCAATTTGAAAACTGTATGTATTTAGAAAAGCGGAATTAAAACATTCAGAAAATAAGCACAATGCTTGATGTTTATGACACAGTCACAGTTACTTAGTTATAAAACTGAAAGTCACCATACATTAAACCAAGCTGCAATAATAGAAGGTGCGCTCAACCTTGCAATATATGTCTAACAATTTCCTGTGACGTCATTGAAGGAAACGAACTAATTTACGGACACAAAAGTGTGATAAATTGTTATGTCGCCATAAATACATAATTATGGAGATAATGTATATAATAATCATAATCATAAATAATGTATTAATGATAAGGACAACGCAGAGAGAAAACATACAATTATTTTACGTCAGTAACGGAATTGTTGTCTTGGATATGATTGAGATGGTTTATAAAGAACCCCCGTAGATTAAACAAAGAGGTTGGGTTAAATATAGTAATATCATTTAGAGAAGACATTTGTTGCCGGTGAATTTAAGGATGATACAAAAATTGAGCTATTAAAGAACAGGTAGAATCGTCTATGGATTATGAGATAAGATGAGATGCACTGTTTACTCGTATATTCAAAGTTTCATTATTTTAGTTATGTTGTATGTAGAAGTGTCATATATGATTCTTAATATTATATATCATCATTTGTAGAGTGCCAGAGCTGAGTCTAAGTGCCAAAAACCAAATTTTCGGGGAATGAATGAATAAAAACAACTAGCTCGGAATAAACGAATGGAGTTACACAAACGAAATCTGTCGGCCTCTGTTGGAAAGCTTCCATAACGAATCAGGAGATAGATAATTTTGCACTGCATTGGCCTAGGTTTGTAGAACATTTTGGTATAAAAAACAGGAAAAAATGTTTTTCGCACTTGGATCACTTAGCTCTGCCATTCTACATTTATTTTTAAATTAAGAATTCTATTTAAATTTTTATTATTATCATAATAATGTAGAATATCACAAAATAATGATATTCATATAATATTTTTTAAATGTCTTTAAAATTGCCTATGGCAAAAATCTGATTATACATAAAATGCAGAAGATTATTAGATGCAGAGTCCCGAATATCTATTAAATAATAAATCTGCTAGGGGAAGTAATATAATACCTCAGATAAAAAGGTATTTATTTAAGAAAAATAGAATGGTTTATAAGCACTTAAATTTTTGACAACGATAAAAATATGTAGGGCGTTTTTATTAAAATACGCATGTATGTAAGAAATTAGCCGACGAGGAAAAGCTTTTTCAGAAAACGTTCTGAATAATAGTTATAAATTTGGCAACAATGCTTGTAGTTAAGCTGGGTAAGTAGTTACAGTTGACAATGTGACAGTGTGTACTTTGCAATCCCAATAAAGTCAAAGCTTAGTTTTGACTTATTAATACACCATATAACCAATACATAACGAATACCACCTGAGTTTAAGTATATGTATGTATATCTAATATAGATTAATTCTTGATAGATATGGGAAAATCTTTTTTCAGATTACTGCTCGCAATTGGATATTTGGTTAAAAATTAATAACCGGTTGGTTAATGTGGAGTCGTCAAAACTATATCACTATACTATAACTTTTATCCAATCGATCTCTTCTGTAATAATTGCTTTACAAGTCACGGTTTTTGGACCCAACAACTTAAAATATCAGCTTCCGCTTTTCCCAACATAAAACAAACTGATTAAGACGTACTCAACCGGTCTGTTTGATCTACGAAACCGCAAGATGTAAAACTACCATAAACAACTGAACTCATTTAACGTCGCCTTACCAGACGTCATCCCGTAACCGGACACCGCGAACGAAACGCAAGACGCAACGTTCCGCACAGAGCTCGACGTTCGATTATTTACTTTACACGCTACCTTATTTACAGATGCAAGACACGAGCGAAATAGTGTTTATCTTAGGAAATGGTATGTACACATTAGTGGGGTGATTGTGCGAATTGTTATTTATCATTAAGATCAGTCGGTAGGGATGTAATCCTTGTTGCTGTTCTTAAGGAAAACGTAGATCTGCTTGAAGGTCGGCCGGTCGTTGTCGTCGCGACGCCAACAGGAGCACATGAGGTCGTAGATGTCCGGGGAGCACATGGTGGGTTTGTTCAGGAGAACCTGAAATAAACCAAAAAGTCCTCAAGGATGTTTGTAATGTTATGTTAACAGTAACGAGCTAATATATGTACCATATATTGTTAAAGTAAGGTTATTTATATGGCCAAAATAACCTTTACCAGGGGGATGGCACTCCCTATATGTTACGTAGTGCGATCTTGCAATTACGTGTACAACGGCCGCCAGGGGTGCTAGTGGTCTTGCAGATCTTGCAGTCTCGTTTCCCCAACGTCCCTCACAAATAGTAAGTAAACATAACCTCGCGTACATGTAAACAAACGCGTAATCGCGAGTTGTAATCAATCTGCAGTGTATAAATATAATAGTGTAAAATAGAGGATCCGCCGAAAGTAAAAAACAAAATGCGTCGTGTGAGACGACGTTGCATAGTCCGCGTATGCAATTACGAAAAAGAGCTTTCCGTAGAAGGCGAAAAAGTGCATTATGCGAAATTGTGCAAAAGAAGAAAAAAGAGAACTGTGGCAAAGTGCTGTTCGGAATGATTTAACTCTGATGGCCTTTTGCAAGTGTACTTTAATGATGTGTTAACTAACTGAAGAATAATTCATTTTTAAAAAAAATTTCTTCATTAAAAGTTTATTATGATTCGACATTATTGAAAGTTTTGTATTGTTATTTCAATCGAAGTAATGAATATAATTGCATTAGTCTAAATACACCTTTTCCTTTGCACAGGGGTCATATAAAGTTGTCTGCTTAAAGAGGGGAGCAGTGCCATGTAAAAATTTGTCAAAAGACTCGCTTGGAAATGTTGTGGCGTGTTCTGTTTTCGGTAAAGGGCAGTGAAATAGCTCCACTTTCCCTTCAACGATACTTTGATTACTCCCAATTTAGAATATTATAATTTGTAGTATCTAATACAAACTTATATTATAAGCCTCTGTGAATTAATATTTTGAAATGATTTCTCGTATTTGTAACACAAATATTAAAAGAATAAGTTTCAGCAGGTTTCATACAGATTATATACGTATGTGTACATATTATGTGTAAATAAAAAATTATTGCAGGAACACAAGAAAACATATTTTTTATAATTGCAAATTAACCTAATTCAATTTCACCTATACGGCAAACAATAATAATCGTTACGTAATACATTGTGGCTCAGCTAATTTTCCTAAAAATTCATTTTGTTACTAATTTTACATCATCCGTTACGTATATATTAAAATTTAAAAACATTTATGTTCAAATTTACCGGCAATTTCGCGCTGAATGACCTGCAAGATAACTAGCGCCCCTTGTACAGTAATTTACCAGCGAACTACCGCTGACCTTTACATACCTTGGGTACTCGAACTACAATAGCGACCAGAGAAAATGTGCTAGAAAACTAGTGCACATTCTAAAAGCTACGCATTTTTCCTGAATAAAGATATTACTTAATTTTTTTTAAAGATTCAGTTGGCTATAGTGCTAGGTGGCTAGAGGAATTCTAATTGCATCACTACATTAATGCATATAAGGTTAACAAATTCGTAATCTGAAAGGGGTTTTCTTTATACAAGAGCCTTTATTATTTATTTCCGTTATTTAATATATTTGTGCAGGTACATAATAAGTAGTAAACAATTTAAATACAGAAGAATATAGGTTTTATCATAAAACCTATATTCATGAGTATGCATAAAACTTTTATGCATACTCATAGAATAACTTTTCAATTAGCTGTATTACATTCAAATGATTTGTATTAACTTATTGAACCTCTGTATAATATTTGCAGAATCGTAATTCTAGTCACAAGAAGTTAAAAAATAAAAGTTATACGTCAAGAAAATGGTAATGATAATGAATAATAAGTTTCGTGACCATTTTGATATAAAATATGTAGCAAGGAACTGTAATGTCTATCATTAACATTAATATTAATAGTCTACATAGTGT
Source organism: Rosalia funebris (assembly GCA_037954035.1). Lineage (NCBI taxonomy): Eukaryota > Metazoa > Arthropoda > Insecta > Coleoptera > Cerambycidae > Rosalia > Rosalia funebris. The sequence goes on from JAZFAV010000015.1 coordinate 44,687,931, forward strand.
AAGACTTATTGGAGTAAGGAGTTATTTGGTAAAAGCTATATGTTTAGTGGAATAGTTGAAAATTCATTGGCTCCAAAACTGCGCAGGAATGGGGCTGGGGTAGCCAAAATGTAGTGAGGATTTCAAAGTTTGGTAATTATTTAATTTAGCGAAAAACTCAAATCGTTACCAAAATTTGGCTAACCCCTATTCTCGAGGGTGCTGAACAAATATCTAGTCCGATGTAAGAAATCGGATTTAGCAGAGAATGCTTAGATAAGAAATGGACGCCTGCATGAAAATTGTAAACATTGCAAGTAAATTAAGACAACCATAATGAATATATTTTTCTCCAAGTCAAAGATATGCAAATGGGAAAAACTAGTTCGAGTGAACGAATCTTTGTACCAAAATCAATATAATAAACTGATTAGTGGCGAGAGTTTAAAAAAGGTAAAAATATAAACGGGCCAGTTGAAATGATTACCAAGTTATAATAGATAGAAAAAGAAAATGGAAAGAACGCTACTTGACATGCCATAATCTGTGGTGATTTGAAAGATAACTCAATAAATGTGTGTCCAATATGGATATGAATAGTTTACAGAGTGAAGAGGCGGGTATTGATTGGTGACAATTGTAGTTACATCGAGAAAATTTTAAATACACGTATATGTAGTTTATTTCATCGCCATTTACCAAATAAAAAATCTCAAAACATACCGTGGCTTGTTTTTATGGCTGGGCTCAGTTAAACTGTTCCGTTTATAAGAGAGTTTTTATTTGGCAAATAGCAATGAAACGAATAGTACACCAATTAAATTACTACCTACATCTAAAGAAAAAAATATTCTATATTGTATGACTAGCTAATTTTAAAAGATTAATGTCGTTGACCACTGTGAAACAACATTAGAAGTAATTTCAGTAATGTATGAAGTCGACAATTTTGTAGTCATAGTGACGAAGGATAACTAAATAACCATCGTTGACGATACAACGTGTATTTATTTATTTTCCATCCGTTTATGACTTAGAATAAATCATTCACACAACAATTAACAATTGTAGTCCTATTACCTGCAACTCTCCCCCATAATACATGTGCTCCGCGTTCTGTATCACCTTTTCGTTAGATAAATTGTTGAAGGGCCTCTCGCAGCAGAAGCCGAGTATCTCCCATAGGGTTACTGCGAACGCCCAGACTGTGCTTGAACACGAATAGCGATCCTGAAATGATAATAAAACAGTCGAGTCAATTATTCCAATCGATGGAATATATAAATTTTCGGTGAGAAAATGTAGTGGTTTGATATAGTTTATCCAGGTAGAGAAATTGGATAAATTACAAATTCGTTAACTGATTCTAGGGTTCTTAGATTGAAAATAGGTCATTTGGTCTAAAAAATCCCGCAATATTTGTACGGAAGGAATATTACTAATACAGGATATCACATAATTTTGTAGCAAATATATTAAGTTGTCATTTGTCGAGAGAACAATATAATTGCGATACACGTAACAATAGACTGTCATTGTAAAAAAACATAGAGATTAGAATGGCTCCTTGAGGTATGTATTATTACACCAAATAGTAATACTACAAAACAGATTCAGTTAAGATATTGTGACATACACTCAAAAGCTCTTTTAGTTAAAACTTGCCTAAATCAGGCGAAGTGCATTCTACGAGATTAGATGAAAGTCGAAAGATGGCATACATGATTTCATAGATTCATTTTTAAAATTTAAAGAAAGCATTTTTCGTAATTTTAAACTGATCCTCGTCCTTGGTTATTAGCAGTTACAGAATACTACAATCATTTTGTTATGTCTTCTGTCAAATATCATCTCATCTCATGGAATTCACTTTTGATAGATCTCTTGGTAGATCATGGTAGTAGATCTATAATTTAACGGTAATCTCTTGGAGTTCTTATTCGGATACAAAAGAAGTAAAATATATAAGAGTTCTCCATGTAAAATGATATAGGCATAGAGGTCCAAATGTTCTTAAAGATAGTGGTTCTAAATCATGATTAAACTTTTTGTAAGACACTGATTTTTTATGGATGTCGACTATGAGATTTACGTATCTAGTCTGAACTCTTGTGGATCACTAACAAGTAGTCTTGGCTCAGGAATTTGAGAATGACATTCATCTTAGGTATAAAAATGGAAGTGTCTTTCTTTACGAATACCAGCAAATGTATTGACTGAAACTGCGAATTCTATACTTGGGCGCTACTTGTTGTTAGAATACTCTAAATATATATTTCTTATGAATCTTTTAGACGAATGCTTCCATCTTTATCTTCGGATGCTCAGATATTGGTAAATCTGACTTGTGTCATCTTAAAGTCACATAACCTTATGATTTTGTATCCTTTAACTACTGAAATTAAATTATCATTTTCAACATTAATATAATTAATCATCAATCTATCTCAATATTATATCAACATTGATATAATTAATAATCGGGTAACCCCGCGACAATTGAAATGCCGTCAACTAGATTTGAGATATTTGAATCCATGTAGGTACAGTAGATACAATATAGTTTATCTTTGTCGTCGTATTTGCCTACCTGATGTTTTCCTCGTTGTAAACATTTATATTTCTATCTCATATTTGTGACTTTTATTTAGCATAATTATTATTTTTCGATTTTTCTCCAAGTTACAGCCCTTTGAAAATAACCTAAAAATTTAGAATTTCTTTATCCCGTAATTTTTGTGTCTAGTCTATATTAATAACTTGATTGTAAACGATATTGTTTAAAATCAAGTCCAGATAAGTCCAGATTGTATCAAAAATAAAAATTTTAAACCGATGTGAAATTAAAATGTGAAGTTATTAAGAGTAGGTAAAAAGCCATGAATAAGAATAGTCAAACTTTTAAGCCCATCGATTTTAAAATTAATTATCTCACTTTCAGTTTGGAGGAGAGAAGTTATTACGCCTAACTTATGCTTGATTCTTAAATTAAATATTTTTCAGGTCACCTGGGAATTCTACAGCTCTGTTTGTCTTGGGGTTGGCATCAAATAAATTCTTTTAATCCAAATTAAAATTCTCCGTGTATATGAAATTGGAATTGTGTTTTCGTATGATCATGCATATTCATCGGCCCTCGACGAAAGGGAAATAGCCGATTTTGTGCAACGCGCGTTATTATTTGAACGGCAAATATTTGGCTTAGCAAATAACTAGCTGGGTCGTTGAAACGAGAAGACAGGGCGAAACTCGTTGCGTTTAAATTGGAATCTGATTTATGTTTGCTTCTAAAAATTGTAATCTTGATTTAGGAGAGTGAATAACGAAATAATAGCGGCCTGGAAAAGATTAAATATGAAGGAGTAGTATACCATCAAGAAAGAAAGTAATGAGACGTTTTCGACGTTCCCCTCAAATATGAACAGTAATGGATAGTTAATTTTTTAAATTAATTGTGTTCGTGGCACTATTTTTGGAGGTATGATATTGGCTATTTTAACAAATCGTTGAAATTGTATCGAATTGTTTATTTTTCATCGTGAATTTACTGTATACTAGATATATAGTTAGAAGAAGAAATGAGACAAGGAAAATATAGACACAGACAGTTTTAAGTGATAGTTACGAAAATGAGTCATTGCGTAAGGCGACAGCCTGTGAATTGCGAGGACCGATTAGAAGAGCACCACGTCATATGTGTGTAGACTCTAGAGTATCCTGGGTTATCTATGGCCTTGAGTATTCAACGACGGTATAAATAGATACATACAGATATATTGCATCCTGATAGGCACCCTAAAATAAATACCTGTGGATGTAACTTGAGTCTCGGTTAAATCTCAACAAGTCCTACTCAAAGAATTTTAATCACGTCCTGATGACACCAACTTGTTGACGAAACATGTGTCAAGTAACGTGTAATCTTTAGGTGTTTGTGGAAACACATTTTCACAAAATTCAGATGATTGAAGTTATTTTCGAATTGCTAATAGAATTTGGGATCACAGTCAGCATTTATGTTTATATAATTTTGGTAAGCAGATTCTAGGCATCCAAAGAATTTTTATATACGTCTCTTCATGTTGGTGTGTTCTGTGACTTATATAAAAATATGCCGGTAGTCCAACCATTCATACAGAAGTTGTTAATGGTATTCGTTAACGTATGGAATAGGAACCCACAAAACCTTTAATAAGCCTGCCTCGAGAAATTTGACGGATAATTAACATATTTTATTGAATCTTCATTATCTGAATCCTCACAAAATTGGTGTTTGATGGCAGTTTCTCTGCTGGCACAGAAACAACTTCTCAAACGTTACTGATGGTGTCAGTATGTCATGTAATTTGACAAATCGTGACAGAATAATTTCAAAATTGTCATAAAAGATGTCTCAGTCGAAACTATAGGACTTGAATTGAGCGCCATTTGTGTTCTGTCAAAGATAGGGGGGGGTCGATTTTTAACGACTGTGAACTACAAACCATAAGACGTTAATATACCTGGGTGTCTCATTTGGAATTATATGACGTGATTTGTGAATAAAACTAATAATATTTGACAAACTGAGATTCTTCATTCTTCGACATAAACTGAAGACGATACGGCTACAAATGGGAAAAAATATCGTTCTTATGGCTGCCTGGACTCATCTGGCATGATGTAATTCGTTTAGCAAGGCTCTATTTCCTTTCCTTCTTTCTTTTCTAACACCCAATTAACAAATGTACGACGTCGTAAATGGCCTGTAACATTTAATTCTTGTGTCAACTGAATTTTATATGCTGACAGATGCAAACGCTTCTTCAAAATCCGATGCGTGGTGGCTTTTGACAGATTCAGTTGTTGTGTACGACGTCGAATTGATGTGTTTGGATACTCCTGTACACTTTCTCTCACTGCAGTAATATTTTCATCTAACCGACCACGACGGGCACGTATTGGTGTTGCCTTATCAATAACAAAACCCGTCTCTTCAAATTTCTTCATTAGTTATGAACTGTTAACTCTGTAGGTGCTTTATATTGTCCTAATTTTGTGCGAATTTTTCTTAATGCAATTGTAAGTGATCGCTCACTTTCATAAAACAGTTGTACACAAACCATTTGTTGCTGAAATCGTATGTCGGCATCGTATGGTTTGTAGATGACAGTAGTTAGATATTGACGCCATATTTTTGACAGAACACAAATGGCGCACAGTTAAAATCCTATAGTTGCAACTGAGATACCCTATATAAGTTAAGACGAACGAACGCGCTTTTGACCAAAATAATTGTCGATATCTTAGATATTGCGTAAAATCACTTTCCTCATAGTTGATGCAGATTCAGGTGACACTGGAATGACTGGACAAAATTTCCTGAATTTATTACGGGGACTTTTACACTTTAAAGGACTTTTTTTAGGTTATGTAGTCTCAAATACATCCTTCTGATGCTACTACAAGGTAAGGTGTGTGTAATAATCACGTTCATTTCCGAAGAAGGCAACGAGAACATTAAATACTAGTGGCGTTTGTAATGCGTCGCCTGGTTGGCTCATAACGCACATTATGTCGTGATTCTGGTTACCCAGTTAAATTATATAAACTTTATATAAGATGAAGTTTATAAATTGAATAACTCGAATGTGGTGGGTCTCAGTATACCATTTGTAATTTACAAGTAAATGTATACTTACTAGAAGGATGCTTTCCCAAGGGAGCCACCTAATGGGCGCTGGAGGTCGACCTCCGATTTCTGCGTAGTCTTTCCTATATTGGGGTTTACACATGGCGACGTCCGCTATTTTAACGATGTACCCTCGGCCGACTAGGCAATTCCTGAAAATAAATCACGCGATTTATGTACATTACGATTTCAAAATTCTACTTGGTGGGATTTAAATGAGACCAAGTCATGCTTGTCAGAATGCCGAAGCGTCGTTTATTAACAATAAATGCAGAATAATTGGGCTTATGGTATTTTTTATGAATATGTATCAGTTGAAAAGGAATTCTTTCTCCCATATTTTCAATTCAAGATGTTATAACTTTTTACTGTATTTCAAACAGAGGAAAGTGACTGAGTTTATATAAATCGAAAAGAGATTGTAAGGAATTTCGTAGTAAAGTTACCAAAAACTAAGTTATTTTAAAAACACATTCCTTACATTTGTAAATGATTAAATATTTAGTTTTAAAAAGATCACATAAAAAGATATACCTCGAAAAGAAAAACATATGTATATTTCGAGGTGGTCATTAAGTAGGTAACTGTTGGAGTTATTAAAGGCCTTGCATATTTCAAGGAATTCTAATAAATTTAATTATAAACCTTTTCTAGCATACGTAATATATTCACACTAAATTTGGAAAAGCGTGACTAGATACTGACAAATGAGTTGCAAAACTTGAATCGTCCTTGTCGAGTTTGAAGAACCAGGAATGTTCTTCATATCTAATTTTAGAGGATGCACCAGTTTGATCTATGTAGGCGTTACGTATTAACTTTAACTTATAAACTAACTGCCACTTCAAATCTGCCACTAATATAAAATGTGCGAAATCTTGGTTGCAACTTAAAACTAACATTCTGACTCCAAGATAAGACGTTTGCCAGTATTCTAGAGATTCACCAGAATATGTTAACTAGGTCGAGTTAAATCAATGACTATTGAAGTCGTTGTATCTGTAATTGCTGGTTTACGAGAAATATTAAAAGTAATAATGTTACTAATACAGGATAAAATTAAGTTTAGAAAATCAATTTTCCTTCCTTCTTTGGTTCCTATGGCAAAGCAAATGTGGATTATTAATGAAATTAAAGAAGTTAGCTATTTGTTGGTGTATTTCTGTAAAGTAGATTATCATACTATTTAAATATTTGTATCAAAAATTAATACCGGGTGTCCAAAAAGTCTGGAAGTCAAATATCTCGAGAAATACTCATTGGATCCAAAAAGGAAACAACACTTCCTTAAATATTTTAAGAGCGCTATCTAATGACGTCAAATTCAACCCCCCACCCCCACCACTTGGGATGGGGCGGGGGGAAACTTTAAGATCTTAAATGGGTACCCCTATTTCTTATTACAGAATCGGATTTTTCAATAAGAGCTACGTCAAGTTTGTCTGAAACGTTTTTTGGATTCGTGACTGTAATCGCAAAATTTTTTTTTCGTAATTTTAAAGAAATTCTACGGAAGAATAAAAAATAATAAAGTACGAGTTCATTTACTTAAAAACAGCCATTCAATAGTGTTAAGTGTAATACCCTCCCACCACTGTGGGGGGAGGGAAAGTGGAGGGCAATTTTCAAATGCTAAATGGAAACCCTCATTTTTTATTGACACTGACTTAGTTCTCCACAAAAAAACTATGAATTATACTCAATGCACGTCGCCAACAAAGTTGGCATCATCTGGAGATGACTAAAACTGTTCTACTAAGAGTTTTGTGAGGAAATGATGAGGACGATGTGACGAAAATGAACAATTTTCTTTTTGAACATGCTTTTGTGATGAAGTCACATTTCAATTGAGTGGAGAGATCAATAGACACAATATGAGATATTGTGTCTCTATAGACTATAGAATCCTCATTGGATGAGGGATTCCCATACACAATATCCATAAAAACTTAAAGTTTGAGCTGGAATATCGTGTAACCGAATTGTCGGGCCGTTTATCGTCGATGGTAATTTGACAGGTCAAAAGCACGTTGATTTACTTAACAACCAGTACTGGAAATTCAACACATCGCTGGTATAGCGTTAGACAATGTTTGGTTTCGGCAGGATGGCAATGCAATGTCATTTTGCATTGATTGTACCCAATGTATTAAACACCACCTTCCCTGGTCGTTCGATTTGTAGAAAGGGTGCGATTAAGTGGCCACCAAGATCACCTGATCTAACTCGTCTAAATTATTACTATTGGGGTTATTTTAAAAACAATGTGTACAAAACAAAACCGGCAGATATCGTTGAATGAAGTGAAAGGATAATACAGTGTTGTAATATGAAACCAGAAACTTTACAAAAAGTAATTGATAACATGTACGCACGATTGGAACACTGTCAAATAGCTGAAGGTCATCAATTTGAACATCTCATTCAGTAGGGGACTTTGCCGTTATAGCCTCGGCGGTGAAGGGCAAGGGAACTCACCTAAAACAAGCACCCCGATGGTGAGAAGCAAATTATGAAAAAATAAATATTTTTGTGACTATAGCGCCATCTGTCGCAAATAGAAGAAAACATTTCAGACAAACTTGACGTATTTTTTTCCATAGAATCTGATTCTGCAATAAAAAATAGGAGTATCTATTTAAGATTTTAAAGTTGCCCTCCGCCCCACCCCAAGAGGTAGGGGTGGGTGGTTGTGTCTGGTATCATTACATAGCGCTTTTAAAGTTATCAAGGAAGTGCTTTTTACTCTTTGGATCCAATGTATATTTCTCGAGATATTTGATAGTTTCCAGACTTTTTGGACACCCGGTATATGTTTGTCTTGTTGAAACTCATTATTCAATCTGTTATTTGTGACATAAATATATCACATACCAAAGGGCTTACTGGTGCTTCTATTGCTTCTATAAGTTTCTTGCTGAATTTTGTGAATATGTTTTGTTATCGTACTGGTAAGAATTAATGACTGCTGATAAGTCTAAAACTGCTAAATAAAAAATAATTCAATTATTAATATGTGATATATCTAATAAATTTAAAATAAGTGACTACCATTCTTGTGTGGGGATATTTGGAAACATTTTTGTACGTCGAAATATACGGCATTTCTATAATTTCCAAAAATTTGGTAAATACTACAAAACTATGAACAGAGTAATAAAGAACTGACTGGGGAAAGTACAGATGCATACCTACTGTCCAGATGTTTCAAGCGACATATAACATAGTGCTTTCGTAATGAATTCATCAAAAAAAGCTTTCGGGAAAAATTCTTGGACCTGCTAAATTTTATTTTTAGTTGCGCATTTTTCAAAATATAATTAATAAATAGAGGGTGATTCGTGTATGAGATATGACGTGATATTTATTGCTTGTATTACGTAGTATTCTTTTAATGCCAATTCCCTTTTTTATTACGAGAATGACGAGCAGCATTTCGTAAGTGGATTTCGGTTTCCTGCTTTCTTTCATTCGGTTCACGTTTTTTGGGAACCCTTGGATCTTCCTTGGATCTTGGATCCCCTTGAGAACCCTTGGATCCAGAAGTTCCCAAAAGGGGAACTTCTGGATCTTTCCCATTGCTTTCAAACGTATGGAGACCGCTTCTCCTGTCACATTTAATTGATCCGCGAGTTTTTGTTGCGTTTGAGCATCATTCCCATCCAACAATACTTGCAATTCGCTATCCTCAAACTTTGTCGGTGGTCTTCCATATTCTTCGTTTCTCACGTCAAAAATTTAAGTCGTTAAACCACTCCAAGCACTATAATTTACCAAGAGCATGCTCACCGTAGGCTTCGATAAGCATTCGATGCAATTCTGCAGCAGTTTTCTTCTGATGTATGATGGTAACAGAAAATCGACGCTGTAGTTTCCAGGCACAAAATTCGACATGTTCAACGGTCTTAAAAACGATGTTGTTGTATTAAACTTGTATTGTTGTGAGATGAAAACCCTTATTAGATGTCAAAACAAGAAAATGACACCAATGATGCGTATGACGGCAGCTACATTAGCAGCTAGGCCATCTATGGGCAAATTCTTTCATATTCCGTAATAAAGAAAAGGTATTACTAAATGGAAAATTGTTATATTTTTAACAAATGATTAATATTAATGGCAAGTGGAATTTAGATTTTAAACGAAATATATTCCCAAAGAAGGTTTCCATGTACAAAATTGAATGCTATAAAACTAGGGCCGCTCACCTTTTTTATTTTATTTAAAATTAAATCGCGAAAATATAAAATTAATTACCTGATTTCTAGTGGAAATTACATACCTTGCAGCCAGGTCTTTGTGAACGACGTGTTTGGATTCCAAGTACTTCATTCCGGAGGCTATCTGGGTCGCAATAAAGATGAGGCTGCCGACGCTGGAAAGAAATTATTGACGAATTAGTGTCGATCCGCCGGAGCTTTTTCTTCGCTTAATTGACGCGGAACATGCTTTCTTTGCGGGCGATCTGTATCGGGCGGTGGCTAACTACATCTATTTCGAACGCTCCCCGTCTCCTTGCTTTCATTGTTATTGTTAGCGTCTCTCTAAGGAATCACTGTTTAATTTTAACGAATGTACAAATGCTCGCCGTATTTACGACCTCGTTATATGCGGGAATACGGTACGGCTTTCCAGAGGGCTGTGTGCCCTCGTCTCGATAAAATAAACTTCATTTGTTCGACTTTTTCAGCTCCAATGAGTATTGCGAAAGTTTCGTTTGAACGCGAAAAACGAAAAGAAAACTATTATTATTATTCGAGTATTTTATAATTGTTTGAAACGTTCGTGGGATAAGCTATACTGTTTGCACTAACAGTAGTCATGCGTTACATCTATCTAAATAAAACATCTTCGCATTTCTTTCATCATTCTAATTTTTGGTTTAGTCTACATGTTTATGTGTTTTATATTGGCTATGCCATCAAATCTCGGAAATATATTATCTCGTTCAAAGCCTCCTTTCCCTCACTACCAACTCAATGCGATTGATTTTATGGAAGACTGTTGGTTATTACTATTACTAGTTAGTACTGTTGGTTATTACTATTACTAGTACTATTACACGACTGCGATGTGGAAGGCAAGAGGAAACCACCACATTATAATCCTCAGAACAGCTAGCAGAAAGCTTATCCTAAATTAATGATGGCGTCTCCTGGGGCAAAAAACTCCGGAGGTAAAATAGTCCTCCGTTCGGATCTCCGGGTGAGGACTGTTCCGGGAGACGTCATCGAGTGCAATAATAGTAAGAAGTGTAGCATTTCACGAGTCGGAGCGTGGAATGTTAGAAGCATGAGACAGGCAGGGAAGCTAGAAAATCTGAAGATAGAAATGGATAGGTTAGGATTAGATATAGTAGGTATAAGTGAGATGCGCTGGCCGGAAGTAGGAGATTTTTGGAGCGGTGACTATAGGGTAATACACACAGGATCGGTAAATGGAAACGCGGGAGTAGGGATCGTTATGCAGAAGAACGCAGGACAGTGTGTAGATAACTACCTACAATACAGCGAGAGAGTAATGATGGTTAGGTTAGATTCGAAGCCAGTGGAAACAGTAATAGTGCAAGTATACATGCCTACTTCTAGCCACAGTGAGGAAGAGTTAGAAGCCGTTTATTCGGACATAGAGCAGGTAAAAGGATTTGTGAAGGGTCATGAAAATTTAATAATAGTAGGAGATTTTAACGCAGTCGTAGGTGAGGGGAAAGAAGGAGAATTTGTAGGTCCTTATGGATTAGGAAACAGAAACGAGAGAGGTAGCAGACTGATAGAATTCTGTGAGAAGCACAAGATGGTAGTCGCGAACACATTGTTCAAGACTCACGTTAGGAGGCGGTACACATGGAAAATGGCAGGGATAGACAGGTATCAGATAGACTACATTCTGGTTAGGAAGAGATTTAGAAATCAAGTAAAAGACTGTAAGAGTTATCCAGGAGCAGATGTAGACAGCGACCATAACTTGGTAGTCATGAAAGCTAGATTAAAGTTCAAAAATCTGAAAACCCGGAAGGATAAGAAACGTATAAATGTAGACATATTGAGGGATCAGAATATGAAAGATAAGTTCCAGGAGAAAACAGATCAATTAATAAATAAAACGAGTAAGGACGAAATCAAGAACGCAGAAACTGAGTGGGAGGGTATCAAGAATAGTCTAGCTTCCGCGGCTACGGACGTTTTAGGACACGACAGAAGGGAAGCTAGGAAGCCCTGGATAACGGACGAAATCTTAAACTTAATGCAAAAGAGACGAGGCTACAAAAACAGACGAGACGAAGAAGGACTGAAAACTTATAAGTCAATAAAGTGGGAAATCATTAGAAAATGTAGAAAAGCGAAAGAACAATGGATAGAGGATAAATGCAAAGAAGTAGAAGATAAGTTGCAAGTAGGTAAGACCGATGAGGCTTACAAAATAATTAAGAGGAACTTCTTGGATATAGGAACAATAAGTAGAAACGTTAGGAGTCAATCGGGGGACATACTGATAGGAAGAGAGGAGAAAGCGGATAGATGGAAGCAGTACTTAGGAAATTTATACGAGGGTCAGGAATTAGGAGATATATTAGAGGAAGAATCTAGCATCGATAGGGAAGATGTAGGAAAACCTATATTGAGAGAGGAATTTGAAATAGCACTAAGGGGGCTAAAGAATAATAGAGCGCCGGGTGTAGATAAAATACAGGCGGACATTTTGAAATGTGCGAGACAGAAAGTAGTAAATAGGATGTTTGAACTGGTAAAATACATATACGAAACGATCGAGATGCCGGAGGATTATAAGAGGAACATTATCGTTACTATACCGAAAAAGAGAGGAGCCGACAAATGCGAGAACGATTAGCCTAACTTCCCATGCGTCAAAAATCTTAACTAGAATAGTGCAGAAGAGGATGGAAAATAGAGCGGAGGAAATACTAGGAAAAGACCAATTCGGGTTTAGGCGAAATAGGGGAACTCGCGAAGCTATTCTGGCGCTAAGAGTAATGTTAGAGAAAACAATAGAAAAAGGAAAGAACGCTTATATAGGATTTGTAGATTTAGAAAAAGCTTTTGATAATGTAAGATGGGAAAAAATGTTCGAGATACTAAAGAGCGCGGGAATGAAGTATAGAGATAGGAGAGTAGTACACAATCTATACAAAGAGCAAACTGCTGTTATAGAAGTAGAAGGGGAAAAAAGGGAAGTAGGTATTAGGAAAGGAGTAAGACAAGGATGTACGCTATCACCAGTAATTTTTAATCTGTACATCGAAGAGGCGATTAATGTGGTAAAAGATAGAGTGGATTTCGGGATTAAAGTACAGGGACAGAAACTAAAAATGCTGAGATTCACGGATGACATAGCAGTATTAGCATCTAGTAAGGAGGAATTAGAATCAGCATTGAACGAAATGGAGGCAGTGTTGACAGAGGAATACAGAATGAGGGTGAATAAAAACAAAACTAAAGTGTTAGTGTGCAGAGGGCGCGAGAGCAGAGCAAAAACGAAAGTACAAATTAATAATGAAAGATTGGAGGAAGTTAAAGACTTCACTTATTTAGGAAGTAAAATAAATTGGGATGAAAGAAGCGATAAAGACATAAAACAAAGAATAGCGCAGAGTCGAGTAGCTTTTAACAAAAAGAAAGCGCTTCTATGCTCGGGGGTAATAAACTTAGAAACAAGGAAGAGATTTTTGAAAACGTATGTATGGAGCACGGCGCTATACGGTTGCGAAACCTGGACGGTAGGGGAAGCAAGTAGGAAGAAATTAGAAGCTTTTGAGATGTGGTGTTACCGAAGAATGATGAAAATACCATGGACTGATAGGGTTGGAAACGAAGAAGTATTGGAGAAAGTCGGCGAGAAAAGAAGTATGTGGAAAAACTTAAAGAAGAGAAGAGATAGAATGGTAGGCCACTTGCTGAGACATGGGGGAATAGTCCGCGATATTTTGGAGGCAGAAATAGGAGTGAAGAAAGGCAGAGGTAGGCCTAGATTAGACTACTGCTCGCAAATAGTAAGGGATGTAGGTTGTAGCACAATTAGCGAAATGCGTAGGTTAGCACAAGATAGGAGAAGCTGGAGGTTAGCGTCCAACCATTCTTAGGACTGGTGACCTAATGATGATGATGTTGGTTATTGGTAGTACAATAATTACACTTAAGATATATTTAATTATTAATTACACAAGCCAACAAAGATTTTGTGATCGTGTTTTTTGACTTTTTGGCTTAGTTACATACCATGATCTACAGAAACACTGTGTATTTGTTTCCATCACGCACCAGTATTCGTAAATGTATATTGTACAATAATTTGTAGTTTTTAATACCGACGTTCTATAAAATTAAATTTTGTCTCAATCTTTGCGGCGCCTCTGTGTTTAATCGGGTTGAAACGTACACACAAGCCGTGGGGGATTTACCGAAACAGAGTTGGCCGGTGGGAATATTCCGGTTTTATACTATTCGGGTATTTACATAGTCGATGTAGTAGGTTTTTAATGTGTGTACGTTTACTCGTGACATCGCGTCGTGTGTTTTTATTTTGTTTTAAGAATACCTAGAAGTTGTAAAAACACACCAAATATATTTTGTTATAAACGTAACACTTGGTTCAAAAAAGTTATTTATGCAAATTTGGTCACTTCATATTAAATTAGGATTAAAGAAATGATATATAAGAACTATAGATAAAAATAAGAATTGTTTTAAGTACTTATGTGGCAAATTTCCAGTTCTTTCTGAAGCAAAATTAAAGGAAGTATTTTCGTAGGACCACAAATGAGAGAATTAATGCAGGACCAACAGTTTGAAGAAACAGTGATAGAAATCGAAATAGAATCTTGGATATGCTTTAAAAATGTAACAGAAATTTTTTTAGGACATTATAAATATCTGCAGTATGAGGAAATTGTCATCAAAGTGCTAAATAACTTTAAGCAACTTCTATAAATTCATTCTCTGAATGTTCATCTAGATTAATTTCTAGAAAATCTTGGTGCTGCTAGCGAGAAGCAAGGTAAAGGGTTCCATCAAAACATAAAGAATATATAAAGGAGGTACGAGGGTCGATAGAATGTGGTGATCATGGCAGATTACTGCTGGATGCTGAAAAGAGAACGTCCAACGAATGATTACACAAGAAAAGCTACAAAACGAAGTTTCTTGTTAAAAAGAGAGTGATTTTAAAAGAAAAAAGGAAATTAGAGACTCAAAACTATTTGTGTTGTTGCATTCTACTATGTTTTTTAATGTTTATTAAATATAATGTTTATTAAAATGTAATTTTTCCTTAGTCTTTAATTTATTCTTATTATTCAGTTATTAAAAAACCTTCCGTGAGGGGCAAAAACGGAAAGTAGATATTAAATCAGCGTAAATAACTTACTTATAATCACTTATTAAACCCAAATCAACTTTCAAAATGTCAAAATTTGTAGACCTGTGTCATTTGAGAACACTTAAAGGTTTGCCTTCCCATTCTATGTGAATTATATTTATATTATCGTATAGGTAGTATGTTGCTTACATAAACTCCGGGACAAAATTAACACATCAGCGAAACTTCACATTATTATTTTTATTTTTCTCGAAGATTTAAATCATAGTACCTATGCGATATTGTAATTATATATTATTTTTAAAGATTTCCGAAAATCAATCCTAATAACAAATTGCAACAATTCTTATCAGAAGGATGAAACTTAAAGCAACAAAGGAATGACTTCTTAGATTAGTTGTAAAGATTATATTCAAAAGGCAAAATGTAGGCAAAGCAGTAATTATTACTAGGTTCAAGAAATACATGAAAATATGGAAGATTATAAACATTTTGCCTTGCCGAATATGGTTTCGAAAGTAATCATAGAATATACTCTGATATTCTAAAGTTAAAAGTATCATCAATAATAGAATTTTGGAGGCTCTAGATAATCCTTAGATGCTCTGGAATATATCAAAATAGATAAGTGTGAGACTAGCACGAAGAAAAACGAAGGCTTTACAATTCAGTTCGCTGCTTTGGTTGAAATGGTGAATGATCATATTAATGATCTGGTAAACTGAAAGTTTACTTAAGGAAAATAATTAAAAGGTATTAGAAGCGGAGGTGCACTAAATGGGAACATATGATCTTCTCATAATTGTTTAAATGAAAATAGGTAAGCAGTAAACAATGTATGACTGGGAAAATTATTCGTAATGTTTAGTGAACTTGAAGAAAGGCATAAATAGGAAGTCAAGGGAGCTTAAAGTTAGTATTAGTACTCTTCTGATGATGTAAATTTGGTTCACAGACCGTGGTTCGAGTTGTGGAAAATTCAAGTTTTGTTCGAGTGATGTTTATAGAAAACTGGTCTCCTGTGTTTCCATATTGTAGATGTATTTAATTTACTAACTACTACAAATAGGGATTTTGTATCAGTCTATTTTTGGAATAAAATTAATAAAAGTTAACCCGCCCTTCCTCACCCCTCATCGTCAATCAGTGAGAGACGATTCTACGGAACCGGACGAGGGTTCCCGTTTTCTATTAAATCACAAAACAAATCTAATGCCCAATAGCAATTAGCCGGGAAAATATTTTGCGAGACGATTCTAATTAACGGTTTTTGCAAGAGGCCAGACCGAGATTCGATGTGATCGTCGAATTAGAGTCAATTAGCGCTGCTTTTTCTGTTAACGTTTTTCCGTCTCCGAGGAAGCGGAAAGAAAAGAGGTATTGAAAAGGTTTTAATTGGGTTATGGCACTAAAAGTAGTAGTTCGGGTGGGACGGAATTGGAGCAAGACGCGACGCGGGGATAGTGGTGTGTTTGTTCTTAATTAAATTTCAGTCCGTGTTACTAGGCTTCTATCGGCCAAGGAGGTAACGTTGGGGGTGATCAGTAAAATTTAGGGGTTATTTTATTTTTGTTTTCTCGTACGCTAATGTAGGATATGGCTGCAGAACAATTTTCCATTTGTAGGTAGTTTTGCATTTCCAATTTCATTTGTTCTTGCGTGATGACGTCATCTGTGCTTTTTTAAATGAAATATCTGTATCTTTACCGGTTAGTATACAGCTTAATTTGCCGAATTAAAAATATACAATTCTAATACCTTATTCCTTAAGCTTTTCAAGAAAAGGAAATGGAACATTATATTTCATAAAATTTTCCCGAAAGGCCTCCTCGTTAATTTTGGGCACGTACCTCAATGAAATTTTCCGAAATAGATAGGTTGGTAGAAGAGGGCCAACAGACTGCAAGGCTAGATAACCCGACTTGATTATTTCTGTGGGGTTACTTGAAGAGCAAAGTGCGAAGGGGTACTAAAAGAAATCGAACTGAAGTTGCGGTGGGCGAAGTCTTTGTAATACCGCATTCTGCCGCTAGGAGCATATAGAGCTACCATTCCCACGTCAGTAACCCAAGCGTCGTCGCTAAAGAAGGTCCCGTTCGGCCTGTATGAATTATTTAGGCAGAGTTGTTTTGTGTGCTTGTCGTTTCTCTTTTGTTTTTCAATGTGAGAGTTATTCCATTCAGTGAGGTTGTTCATTCAGAATATATTCCATAAGGTCAGATAGTTAACGAGGATTTCTACTTGAAAGTTTTGAAAAGATCTGTGGCAGTTGGGCGACTGGTTTTCCACCACAATTACGCCCCTGCTATCTGTGCGTCAATTTTTGACAAAAAAATTTCGACAACTTCGTCAATGGTCCATCGTCGATCTTCCAGGATGATTTCGCGAATTTCTTCAACACTTTCATCGATTCGAGCCGTGGAAGGACAACCAGAGCGATCCTTGTCATCAATTGACACTGAATTTACCTCTTTTGAAACGGGAAAATCACTAAAACACTTGAGTTTTCCCAATAGCATTGTAGGCCTTTTTTAACATTTCAAGAGCTTCTGTGACAGATTTCTGAGCAAGAAGCAAAACATTAAGTCATTAATTAATTAACAGTCATTGTGAAAACTACGAGCAGACAAAACAACTCTCACAAAAAAATTCACATAAGCCGAATCGTAGCTCTATATGCTCCTATCGGCATAATGCGGTACTACAAAAACTCCGCCCACCACAACATCAGTTCGGTTTCTTTTGGGTACCCCCTCGTATATCTAAATAGACCGAATAACCAGAAAGATCCAAGTAAGCGCATCAGGCGAGATATTAGTTTAATAAGATATGTAATAATTCGAAATGCTTTCGACAAATGTGGGCCGATAACTTGATTATCTATAAATTCCAACCAATTCTTCTCTTTCTTTGGATATTGAGTCTGAACGTTTATCATTTAATGTGGTCTCTACTCCAGTATCCCCAGGATTGTTAGTTGACTATAAGATCAACGTTGCTTCATCAGAAAAAAGAATGTTATTTATATAAATAAACGAAAAAACGAAATGAAGTAATCCAAGCATTATTCAACATATTGAATAATGTTTGTAAGAAGGTAGTAAGGCTTTTCTACTGTTGTAAGGCTGTACTAATAACAATGCTTTAGTATATCCACAGTGTTGTCAGCAAAGTATTGTTCATGCCTCTTCATAGTAATTGCTGGACAAAAACACTTTATGTTATAGAAACGTTAAAGCAATATATTTTATTTCAAAAATGTCATGGACTAAATTGTATCTCACGTCCAACTCACCTTATAGGCTGGTCGTCTTTGGGGTGCACAGTCCCGTTCCTGTTCACCAGGAATTGAAGATACTGGGCGAGGTCCCCCATCTCGCCGTACTCGACCACCGTCCAGGGGGGTTGTTCGGCCGTGCAGACGCCGAGAACCTTGCAGATGTTCACATCGGACAGGCTGGCCAGGAAGCGGACTTCTCTAAGGGATTCCATTGAGCCTGTAGCCGCCTCGTTCTTGGCCCTCTCCGGGTCGGACGTTCGTACAACCACCAGCCGACACACACCCGGAATAATGTCCTCGAGGCCCTCAGTTTCATACAGGGTGATCTACAGGTTGGGGATCAGATTAAAAGCCATTGAGTTGTGAAGAGAGAAATAGATGCTGAGAGGATAGTTTAATTACGATAACAAAGCCTCATTACAACCCCCATCTACGCAGCAATTTATAAATAAATAAGGAGTCTATTGTAGAAATTTTGCCTATTGTGGGAAATCTGTTAATTAGAGGCAGTTAAGTTTAGAGAACTGCAATTCGTTTTTATGAAGAAGAGGTTGCAAAATGTAACAAGAACAGTACTCTACTGAGGCGTTGTAAGCGCTGTCAGGTTATCCTCCGTCAAGTGTGAACTATCCCTTTACATGCAAAGAGTCTTGAACTACCAATATGTCAGAAATTATCCCGTTAAAGGTGGTTATCAAATAGAATCCCTCTGTTTTAGCTTATATCATAATTTTTCAAGTATGTTCATCAAATTACGTATTATAATGATGTTCAACAACATTAAAATGTGTTATTAATTCTAGAAATCAAATAATAATAAAACTTGAAGTTTGAAAATTAAAATAAAGAATTAGTAACATTTTTACTAACAAAAAAAGGACAAATTAAAGTAGATTTTGGAAATATTTCACGCCTTGTTCAATACATCAGTTTACTCGCCTCCTTATGCTATCAAAACATTTGGCAACATTTTTAATATCACTGTAGCACATTTACCAACAACTCCTTGTTCTAGTTCCTGAAAATGAGCTACAGCAGTTCTGAAAATTCGATTTTTTAAATAGGGCAATAGAAAAAATGGTCAAATAAGGCAACCTCATATGACAGTATACTTGTGTATGTAAATTTAGCAGCCCGTTATCACATATCTCACGGAGAAAGGCCTCTCCAGTGTCTCGTATCGTATGTGCCTCTCCACCATCTTGCAGAAAACAGCTATGTTGAAATACGATGTAACACTGATATTGATAGTGAAATTGAAAAAGAAAAAAATGAGTCCATTATCTTTTCTGCGAGAAACTGTGATCTAAAAGGCAATTTTGTGAAGAGATATACTCGTAGCTTAAAAAAAATGCGGATTATCAGTACTCCAAGAGATGAAACAATGAATGCTTGGTAAGAAAAATCAGATTGTGCAGAAGTTTAATAGATTGTCATGATATATGGCTCATAAAATCAGTAAATTCTCAAATTCCACTACACATAATACGTTTGAAAATACAATAAGAAGAAAACTTCATCAGAAGCTGATACATTTTGATAACCAAAAAATGATTGACATAAAGGATGTTACAATAAAAGCGTAAGATTTTGATTGTGCGCAATTTTGGCTGTCATGATTCGATAGGTCAACAACTGTGACAGGTGATAGGAGATTGATAGGCGTTAATAAACATGGAGCGCTACACGATACAACAAAGCGTCCTTATTGTTAAACATTGCTACATGACATGGTGAAAGTGTGGTTGATATGATTCGTAAAGTGCGTCCAATTTTCGGTAGAAACACAGTTACAAGTTTATCAACTGGGAAAAGGATAATCGAAAAATTCGAAAGTACTGGTTCAGTAATTGTGGTGAAGTATACGACACGAGCTCGTGGTGGTCATTAAAACAAAAAACATCACGGAAATTCGCGAGAGTGTGGCCGAGAGTCCAGGGACTTCGATTCGTCATCGAGCACAAGACTTGGATATTTCAACAGCCACTCTTCACCATATTGTCACTAAAGATTTGCATCTCCATGCTTACAAAGTCCAATTGACTCAACAACTTCTGCCAACAGACCACGCACAGTGAAGAGAGTTTACCAATTGGATCATTGAACAATAAAAAGTGAATGCCGATTTTGTGGGCAAAATCATCTTCATCTTCAGCGACGAGGACAATTTTCACCTTGACGGCTTCGCTAATAGGCAAAATTACCGCATTTGGGGCTCAGAAAATCTACGAATGATTCATGAGAAACAAATGCATTGTAAACGTATCATTATTTAGTGTGCATTATGGTCTGAAGGAATCATTGAATCATCTTTGGAAACGAGGCAGGTAATGCATTAACGATAAATGACTAATGTTATCGTGGACTGATATCCAGTTCTTTGTGCCTTAATTGGAAAATTGTGCTCTTGAAGACATGCGGTTTCAGCAGGTCGGTGCCACTGGCCATGCTACCAGTGAAACATTAACGGTCTTGCAAGAGTCGTTTCCTGGTCGTGTCATCTCGCGTTTTAGTGACCAGAATTGGCCGCTACGGTCTTACGATTTAACACATATGGACTTCTTCTGTGGGGTTTTCTAAAGTCTTAGGTTTACGCCAACAAACCCACCGAAGAAGGCTGAAATTTAACGCTGTGTCAACGAAATGTCGCCACATTTATGCAAAACTTTTATTGACCACTTCGCCAGAAGAGTTCTTGTGTGCCACCAAAGCCGAACGAATTCATAAAAATCACCTTTGACGAATATACTTTTTGACGTATCGGTATGAAGATGTCGATTTTGATACGAAACAAATACAAGATTTATCAAAACTCCAAAAAGGCGTATTTCGAGATAATTTTCTCATATCTTGAAACAATTGCTTTTATTGTGAGATAACTTTTCCATTTTTTTTTATTTTGCATTATTTTTTTTTTCACCATGGTAGACAGTCGGAAGGAAATGATTGTTGGACTTGTCGAACACTGTTCAGAAACGCTTTCGTTACGTTACGTCATAAAAGCAAAGTAAATTCGCCACTTACCTCGCCAGCGTGACAGGACCCCAACTTCTCCACGGGCCTGAGGGTGTAGCGGGGAATAGGCACCAGTTCGACTTCCCGGCAATTGTAGGCATGGCCCATGCTGGGGGCGATGTTCCAGTACACCACCGGCGGTGGCAACTGAAATATTAGTTTATTACTCGTGGTCGGAACGGGCGCTGATTTATTGCGTTTAAGGATTGAGGTTATGAGAACCAGTGCGCACAGTTGCGCCTTATTGAATAATAATCAGCTGTTTTGCGGCGAGGATTTTATGAAAATTACCCCGGGCAGAAGGCGGTCGTGCCATTCCGCATAATGGGGGGATAATATACGGGGTGAGAGCGCCTGATTTAAGGCAGAGACGATCTGGCGAAATAAATCAAAATTTTTGAACATATTAGGGAAGTGAAGGTGAATTGGAACGTTCTTCTAAAAGATAATTAGAAAATTGAACAGATGAAATAGAGAACTTAAGTTGAAATTTAATTATATTAGTA
Source organism: Rosalia funebris (assembly GCA_037954035.1). Lineage (NCBI taxonomy): Eukaryota > Metazoa > Arthropoda > Insecta > Coleoptera > Cerambycidae > Rosalia > Rosalia funebris. The sequence continues at coordinate 44,709,715 of JAZFAV010000015.1, forward strand.
GTTATCATCATTATAGCCAATACTACGGGAAAACAAAATTAAATCGACATCTTTACACAAAATAACAAGATATTGACAAGATCACATTAATTTTTTTTTCGTTAGACGTTCATTTTTATTAATTTATTTTTATATATAAAACTTTTTCATTAATTGTAAAGATAAATAAAATCTTTTCAATCATATATGACTTTGAAAGTTATTGTTATACTTATATGTTGTGAAATCTATTTGAAATATTAACGGTTTTTGAGATATTTCGATATATCTGAAAATTTTACACAAATGGTAAATTATAAATGGTTATATAGAGTGTCTCAGTTGGAACTATAGGATTTGAATTACGCGTCATTTGTGTTCTGTCAAATATGCCGTCAATATTTAACGACTGTCATCCACAAACCATACGACGCCAACATGACGCGATTAACATTTCAACACACGAATAGTTTATGTATAACTGTTCTATGAAAGCAAGCGATCATTTCCAGTTTAAGTAAGAAAAATTCGCACAAATTAGGACAAAATGAAGCACCTACAGAGTTAACAGTTCGTAACTTAATGGAGAGATTTGAAGAGACGGGTTCTGTTATTGATAAGGCAACACCAATACATCCTCGTTGTGGGTGGTGATAGGAAAATATTTCTGCAGTGAGAGAAAGTCTACGGGAGTATTCAAACATACCAACTCGACATCGTGTACAAAAATTGAATCTGTCAAGAGCCACAACGCATCGGGTTTTCAAGAAATATCTCCATCTGTCAGTATACAAAATTCAATTGGGAGTTTAGTTTGAAGATATTGGTATTGAAATGTTTAGGAATCTCTTTGTCGCTTTGTTTTTCGAGATATCTAATGGGCCCTTTTAAAAATATATCAAAAACTCGATTTTCAATTGTTTGTAGAACCAAAATTAGTCGATCTAGATCCAGAATATTGGGTATATTTATTAAGAGATTAAAAAAATCTTCAATGTGAGTTATCACTGGACTTATATCTTCTATAGTACGTAGAAGAGTGGTCATATTGACCAGGAAGGTGAAATTATGCATTTGAATTTATCATACTTAAGGTTACCAATCGAAAGAAGAATTGACTTGTTACAAGAATTTTCCTTAGAAACAACATCCATTAATATAATGCAGAGTATTACTTGGCAGATGGTAATTTTCAAACCACTGAAGTAAGGAGATTATTATACTCCACCCTATCTACAAATGCCGTATATAATAAGGACTATATGCCTTATATAAATTCCGACGACGAGCGCTGGATTATATGGCGAAATTTGCCGTATTTGTCTAACAGAGTTAACACTAAAATACAGTGATTAAGATTATTCGAAAATCACAAGGAAGATGCAAAGTGCTATCTCAGGATATCGCTAACTGCAGACCGGTTTCGACCTTACTTTGGGTCACGTCAGTGCAGTGTAAGTGAGTATACCTTTGACAGATTAGGCTCACATCGTGTAGGCGCTGTTAGTTCTACTGTAGTAGAACATTCCAAGCGCCATCTCGATAGTTTCGAGAACAATCTAAATCGAAGTAAAGCTTGATCATCAATATAATGCAAAGTTTTTCTTGGCAAAGGGTAATTTTCAAACTTTTGAAGTAAGGAGATTATTATACTCCACCCCATCTGTAAATGCCTTATATGTTTAGTCCTTATTATAAACTGGGGAACATAACTATAGCGCCACCCCATATTTTGCAGTATTTGTCCATTTAACACTAAAATATGTTACCAAGGACTTAGGAGGTAAAAAAGTATGCTAAAAAAGGCAATTAAAAAATCTTAGTTATGTTTCAAGGTCTTTTATAAAATTAACGCATAAATTAAGAAAACGTTTCTGAATTTAGCGCCTATTAGTTAAAACTTAACAAAAAACCTACAAACAACCATTACGTCTCCATTTTTACGAATTACTTCAAATAGTCTATTATTCATACTGTCCACCAGGTTATTTAAGACTTCAGGCTCCAAGTTGACCCAAATCTCTTCTATGGCAGTTTTGAGTTCACGAAGAGTATCGTACTTCTTATTATTGGCATACAGCCGTCAAACAATAATTCCTCAGAGGTTTTCAATTGGATTTAAATCCGGCGAGCATGCTGGCCACTTCAAAAAATTAATTTCATTCTTACGGAACCACCCCATGGAATCTCTGCTAACATGAATTATCACTAAATTCCCCGATCTACCGAATTTTACACTATATTCCCCTGACACTCCTATCTAATGACTTCCTTTGAACACCGCTTTAGCAGCTCCCTTTATGTCCGAGAAGAGGGCAACCCATCCTTTCAATAAAAATGTCCACGACCTTGGCATATTTATCATAAAACACCTGACACCATCATTTGATCTTAATCTGGTGCAAGCCGGCGACCACACCCTTCGATATCCAATTAACACCTGCCTGGCGGCATTTCTTGATCTCAATATGACGCATTCCGACGGCAAACATCAAAGGATCGAAAAGTTCCCAGGCTGAACCGCCTCCCTTTCTACTACTTTTAACGTGATTTATCGAAACAGTTAAATCACACTGAAAATATTTAAGCTGAAACTCAGCATGTACACCATAAATAATTAACTTATGTGTTATGTTACACCACAACATTTGATTTGTTTATTTTTTTTTATTGAAACTATCAACAGAATAACGTAAGTTAAGAGACGAGTAGATAAACAAAGCGGGTTCTGGACCGGAAGTGCCGTGACAGCGAAGTGGATGGCATGTGTCCATCGTGCACCCTCTGGTCATTGTCGTCGGGGTGTGCACCCTCTGCGGCGGGGCACCCTCCGTCGGTGGGGGGCGGGGTGTGCACCGGCGGGGCACCCTCCGTCGGTGGGGGCGGGGGCGGTGGTGCGCGGCCACGGATGGCGTCGGGGGTGGGGGCGGGAAAGGCGTTCTGGTAGAGGGCGGCGACGTTGCAGGGCGTAAGTCGGACGGAAAACTGAACGGTTTTAATCCACAGGCGGGGAAAAAGAAAGATGGCGGGCGAAAAGATGGTGGCATTAGAAAAAAAGATCATGACGTTGAAAGATGGCAGAGGGAAAAAGAACATGGTGGCGGTGACGTTACAGTTTTAGCGGAAAACCACATCCTGTAACAACAGGAGGCTACCGATACCCACCGTTTTATTGCAGCGTTATTTAAGTTTAGATCCTCAAGGCCCGGAGGCTGCTCAAGTGTGTGACGTCACAGATTAAGTAGTATTAAGAAAAATTACCACACATTACTGAGAAAACTCAGTTTGGAGAGCGTTAGATTAAAAATTAAAAAAAAGACAATAAAGTTTTATAATTTTATTATTGTTAAATATGTTACATAGTATTTTTCTAACATTAGACCCAAACCCAACCCCAACATTATATAAAAAAAAGACATAAAGTTATATATATTTTTTTATTATCTTAAAGTAATGGTTACCAAAGCAAATACAAAAATTAGACTTATAAAATTAACATGGTCTGGTAAAGATTCCATTAAGTATTATTAAATGATTTGTTATACAAAATAATAAAAAAGAAGTTTATAATACATTTCTCTCTGTTACAAAATATTTTAATACATGTTTATTACAGAACTATGAAATATACATTTAGCAGGCTGAAAAAAATACATTGATCAGTGTAACTTAATATTAATATCCATTATAGAGTAATGGCCCCAAGGTAAGGTGTCATGAGAGCCTTTTAACAAATATCGTTTATTATCAGATGAATTTAAAGCTACTTTATTTTGTTTGATGGAATAAACATTATGAGCATGTGATATTATATTCCTTTGAGTTGCATATTTAGTTGTTTTATTTAGTAAACAGTCTAGATAATCATTAAAAGTTAATTTATTTTTAATTATATCATTTTTTACCCCCTTAGATTTTTTTATACATTTTTTCTTTTCATTTTTCTGGACCAAAAAAGTATACATTTTTGAACGTAAACCTATGAAATGGGTCATTATAGCACCGTTATTTTCATCTTTCATTAGGCCAACAACTTTTTTGTTTACCAGCGGTATATTATAAAGATTGTCTGGAGCATAATCACTAGTATCAAAATGTTCAATATCTTTCTTAATAACTTCTTCATAAATATCATTACATGTATGTTCATAAATCAAACTATCTGTGTCAGTATAAAGTAATTTACAAACATTTGGACTAAATTTTTTTAACATATAGTCATAATGGAAATCAAAAATGCATGTTTTTGAGATATCTAGAATGGTCATACCAATGTACAGAGGTTTATTAAAAATAATATGAGTTTTTTTCATTTCAACAGCTATTAAATCTTCATCAAATATAGTAGTACTATGGAAATTGGGTCTCGAAATCAAATTTTTTGCACCATAACGACCCTCCCACTTAGAAATGAGTTTTACAATGCGATGTTTCCGTATATTCTCCATAGTTTTCCCAAAAACGGCATTATTTAAAAGTTTAAATAAGTTTTTCTCAAAATCATTTTTTGATAGAGCTCTTAGTTTTGTATTTAAATCGATATACGGTTTTAACCATGCAGATTGTTTAAATTTGAGGATGCGATGCACTTTTTCCAGAATAAGTCCGTTCTTCAAACACTGTTTTAAGTTTCTGTAGTGTATAATATACTTTTCTTTATTGTACAGAGTGGTCATCAATTTAGATAAGTTTGATCCCGGTGGTACTCGGTGTTCAGGACAAAGTGGTAAATCGCGATGCAAATCATGGAGATATTCTGGATATTTTATATCTACCTCAAGTATGTACCCTTCAGGAGAATCGTCAGATATTTCAGAAACATTGAAATTGTCGCAATTATTTACCCACTCAAATCCGCCGTACCCTAAATTTTGGCACATAGCCCACCCATACAGATTATTAACGTCAAAATACGTTAGATATTTTGATGGTTCATCTGAATTATAATTGAACATATATTTATTATTAGCAACGGAATACCTATTGCTACACTGACTAACACCGCCTCTTATACCTCTTTCAACGAATAACAATATATCAACATCCTGTATCGTTTCCAATTTCGCCTTCGTATATTTAAGCATGCAGTCCCAAGTATAGCCCGAAAGTGTATGATAAAAAGCACAATCAAGGTTATAATGTTCAAAACAGCTTTGCCTAAATTGCTCGAAAACATCAGCTAAAAGAATAATGTCTGTTTTTAAATATAAATCGGAATATTCGCCTAAATTTTGACAATTAAAAGATGTCCATACTTTTTGCGCATGAATGTAGTCTTTTTCACTAATATTTTCATCGTTTAACTGATTATAAAAGTTTTCTATTTGTGGTAACTTAGTTTCATCTAATTTTTGAAGCGAGTCAATATAATCATAAGGAAACACTCCTTTTCTTGTAAGTAAATCGAATTTTTCCGCATCTAAATTAGCAAATTCATTTTTAAGATTAACTAGTTTGTCTTTATTGAGAAATGATGCTAATTTTTCTAGTGAAAAGCTTAAGAATCGAAATGAGTCGATGAAGCGAAACTTAATATTTGTTTCTTTATCATGTTTAGTAAACGAAATATATTTTTCTTTATTAATTGGTAAAACAGTTACTCGGTCTCGTTTTGCCAAATCCCTTATTAGGAAGTGTGAATCATATCCAGATAAATTGTGAAAGATAATAGGAACTATAAATGAATTTTTATAATTCAGATTACATTGGGAATGAGCAAAACCTCTAAAATCGCCAGTAATATGCGAGTGATCTCTAACTATTTTATCATTAGGTTTAAATGATTTTTTACAAATATGACAAGTAGAAGAAGCATCTTTCAGGCTAACGTTAACATTCATGGGCTCTGTATGTTTCAAAATAGAATTAACGTATTTAGCAATACCATCCATCTCATTAGCAAACCATTCCGTACAATTATCTCCACGGTAACTTTTATAATATGAGATATCATTATTATAGGAACATTTTAAAAAATATCCAGCACTGTAGGCTTCATGTTTTTGATACCTACTAGTGTTTTTAACTACGTTTTGATTCTCGCTAAAAGGAATTAGTATTGATTCAAAATCAGCATAAATAACGAAAGGTACTTTTTCCTGATAACAGTAGTTCTTAAAAGTTATAAATTTTTCAGATGGAAAAGAAATCTTACAGTTATTTAGTTGTTCACAAAAAATACTATGAGCATCCAAATTGTTTTGCGTAACGAAATAATTTAAACATCTATCACAAATAAATAACTTTCTATTATGCTTACCAATTTGTTTTGAAACTAGCCTTGATAAGTTTTTAATCCAACAATAATGATATTGTGTTTGTAAATTATCTTCATTATAAATATCTAAAGTTTCGTCATCATTATAATCATTTTTTGGTAAATATGAATTTTGAATAATGAGCAAATTAACATGTTTGTTAAGTTTATGTTTTGTAAGGCAAACTGGTACGATGCTAAAATTATTTTTAGAATCCATCTCCAAAGCAAATACGTTAACAGAAATATTATTAATTTTTTCAAATTTAGAAATTTGATTTATGGTCATTGGAAACTCTATTCCCTCTAAATTTAATACATTTGAAAAATGTGGATATGAAGAAGTTCTATCAGAGTGTTTTTCAATTGGATGTAGGGCAGATACTACCGCCCACGCAAAACAGGCGTTATCATCATAATTTTTTATGTTAACACAAGCCTTTTTTCTAACAATTTTTTCTGGTAACCTTATATATGATGATACTCCAGACCCTACTTCATACTTATTAATATTTATTTCTAACCCAATTATACTATAAAATGCTCCCCCGCTCCCGGATTCCTGAAACTCTTCAAGTTTATTTTTAATTTTATCGATAACAAATGTATCAAACCATTCACGTAAATTTGTACCACGATCAATAATATGATTTTTTGTTGGAAAGAACTTGATTTCTAAAATTTCATTATCAGCCTTTTTCAATATAAATTCTGAACAAAAAACTGTATTAACTTTAATTAAATTCATTGATTTTAAAACATTGTTAATTCGTGTTTTGAAAAGAAAAAATGCATCACTAAAAAAGTTAGATACATCTTTATGTTTTAAATTTAAAATAATACTGGTTCGAATTCTATTTTTAAATGCAGACTGAATATCTTCCCATTTAACCCAATCACTTCTCCGTTTTTTTTCTTTTTTTAAGCCCTCCCCAATATGGTTTGGTAATAAAATATTTTTTACTCTAGCTTGAAAATATCGTAAATATTTTAGAGCTGACTCAAATTTTTTAAGAGTACCAGGAACAATATCACCATTTTTAATAGCTCTATTAAGTAATCTAATATTATTCTTAGCAAATTTAATCCATCGTTCTTTTTCAATTATGTTTGAATTTTGTGTAAGTACAATCAAAGCTTTTTGAAAAATATTAATAATATCTTCATACATATCTTTTAAAATACCTTACCTTAGGGCAATATAAAAATCGAAAATTTACAGTTTAATGGTTAGTTTCCTGTATTTCAAAGTTCACAGCTTTATTTGGTTTGTTGCAATCAACTAGTCCTTTGAAGACTAATGAGTATTTCTTCGGTACGAAGTTTTGAATGTTTTCTTCGATAGCAGGTACAGCTCGCTGCGGTAAGAATACTACGCTTTCTTCGAGTTCAGTTAACGCTGATTTTCCATACTTTGTGTTGACTATTTTTACACCAATAATGGGCAAGGGAATATTCTCCGGTAAGTCCTTTAATTTTATTATGTTCTTCCTGCGGATATTCGTTACTTCGTTAATTTTACTTAGATTCACTAAAATATAATAAAAAATAATGTACAAAAATATTACAAAAAAAATAAATAAAATATTTAAAAAATTACAAAACTTACTGTTTACTTCAGTTATGTGAGTTGATTTCAAGCACAACTTGTTGGGTCTAATGTTAGAAAAGTACTATGAAATTTTTGTTGTGCAGTCTACTATTTATACACCTGCATATACCACCTCTTCAATGCATCTGAGGGTATTTACTTTGTATAAAGTTAAAATGACTTTATTATAACAAACTATTATTTATCGCACAGGAAATGTGTTCTGCGCGCGTATTTGATAGCAGTGCTAATTAATTTTTATTGTTATGCTTGTGGTTCTCAGATAATGTGTTATCACATCCGCCATTCATGCATCATGGTCTTTCCTTTCAAAATAATCTATTTCCTCTACTTGTGGGTTTTATAAAGTTTTATCACAACTAACGTTTCTTGTAATCACTCGATTGGGGTTATGCTTATCAAGTTTGTCCATTTTAAATTTTTTTCCGGTCTCCAGATATTGTTTTCGCGGGGGATTCTGGTTATATATATAATAGTAGAACATGTCTACTTACATTCAGTTTCCAGTACACCTAATAGTGAAAAAAAAAATGCTTCACAGCTACAATCAACTGATTGAATTAACTAACAGGTTAACTCCACCTCTTGATGTGGAGAGGTATTTGTTTGAAAAGTAAGTGTATGTGTGTAATATTTGTGATAAGTGACGTGAAGTTTTAAGTTTAAATAAAATGTCTTTTATTATAGCGACTTATTGATGGAGGAGGAGGGAGATGTAGCAGAACTATGCACCACATGTGGGCATATGTATTGCTATTGTAATTTTTCGTCACCCATATTTATAGATTTAGATAAGTAAGTGATTTGTAATTACTATTGTATTAAAAGTTGACTATAAATTACTTTTATTTCAGTTGCACTAGGAATCCATATTCACCAGCCAGCGCTGTCGATGGTGATGACAGTGATGATTGGGAGAATAAGGAAGATGATATATTAATGGATGAGTAAGTGTGTAAAAGTAGAAATTAACAGACATAGTTTAAATATAATTCCTTTATTATAGTCTTACTGAGGAAGCAGACTCTCCTCCGATGCTCCTCCCCATCGATACACCGAATGAGAGTAAATTCTGTTCGGTGTGTCAAAGAATATTTTGTTTCTGTGCCAGGAGCATAGAGTGGCACAGAAGCCATAAAAACAAATTTTTAGTTTGTAAAGAGGCCATGATATCATCACCATATCCGGAACCGGAAGTGATACCTTTAGGCGAATGGTAATATTTTTTATGATTAATTTATGATTATGGTTATTTTATGATTATTTTCTTTACAGCTCTGAGCCACCTTTCCACTGCGTGATTTTAAATGATCCAAATATATGGTAGGTGTGTCTATATATTAATTAAAAAATGCATGTCTATAACAAGTTTTAACAAAGTTCTCTTTTTTTTATTAAAGCGTTCTCGATGAAGAGGACCATGCACTGACACCACCACCACGACCACCACCGCCACCAGCACGGACCAATTTGGTGAGGAGGGTGGAAATAAACTCGGATGGCAGCTTAACTACATATATTGTTATAATATAGTATTACATATACATACAATAAAACAACATATATCAATTTATTTATATTTATTTAAACCTGTTTTATATGAATTTTTCTATCTAAATCATTCAGAACCTTATTTCTATTTACAAATAAACATTCACGTATACAATACATGTGAGTAGAATATGGTGATAAATCACATAAATGTTGCATAACATTTTCTGAACATAACTCATAATTAGATTCACATAATATATTATTAGTAACATTTAAAAAATTATTATAAAATCCAGCAAAATCTAAATTATGCAATACATACATATTAGATATAATAAGCTTATCAATTTTTATAAACTCCTGTGTAGTATTCTCAGATAGATAAAAGGTGGTAAAGCCATTAGTTATCTTCAACATTTTGTTATCCATAAATGGTGATGTGCTGAGGGTGTTGTTTGAAAATTTTATTTCAATCACCTCCTCTGATGTTTCAGTATTTTTAAAATATTCATTAAACAATTCCTTAAGGTAAGTAATAAAGTCACACCATTCTTCTTCATTAAAGGAAACATGAGTAGTTTTATTGATAATTTCACTGGTAGTCATTAATATTCTTACAGCCGGAATGTAGTTTCTTGCCTCACTTAAACCGGTTATTATTTTATATATTGAGTTATCTACACTAAAAGAATTTTCATATATATATTTTTCTTCATTTTGTACAGCTAGTCTATACCGCTCGGTAATTTTATCAATTTCATGGTTAAAATCGAAATCTTCTTCGGAGAACGTAGGACTCGAACTAGGAGTGTTTAACTCAGTCATTTTTTAACTTTAATGATGATCATTCTTAAAGTACTGCTTATATATGTTTTTATCTATGTTTTTATCTCAAACCCTAGTTAAATTTGTTTCCGGTATTTCAAAAGGCCCCTCATAACAAAAGATTTGTGTGTATTTTTCATAAGAATCAATACAATTTTAGTTACAACAAGCGGTCTGAAACATTTTATCATTTAAATGCGTATAATTCGAAACACAAATTCTAAAACATATTTGTATTATCCAACCAACTATTATGAGAATTATCAAGCCCTAGCCATTTAACAAAAACCTTGTTACCACGTCTACGTAATACTTTTTCAACTAGATAGATGTCGGGGTATTTAGCTTTCTGTAGTTCTTCAGTATAAAATACACCTTTTATTTCCGCTCCTCTATCATCTTGCAACATATACGTAATTGGGTTAGTGTTACGAACTTTTACAACTTTGAATAATTCCACAGTCCAGTTCGGGGTATATCCTTTTTCAAATACATGCTTAACCTTACTAATGCGAACCATATCTCCAACTTTAAATTTTCTCAAACCTGTCGCCAACTTAATGTGATTATAGGAGGATTTTAAAATTTCTTTTTCATTCTTCTTATTTACCTCACATGGTTTCACACCAGTTGTACTATGTTTTTGTTTGTTGTAATTATCAGTTATTTCCGGAAGCACATCTAACCATCTATATTTACCGTTTAAGCTAAAGTATTTGAATAATTTCTCTTTAAGAGTTCTTATCACTCTCTCAACTATGGCAGCTTTCTTTACGCTATATGTGTTATAGTGATTGATGCTATGTTGTTTCATTAAATGTTGAAAATGAATATTGTAAAATTCTTTACCTTGATCTGATTGTAGGTTTTTAGGGAGTTTCCTACTTTTCTCAAATATGTCGGCAAGCATTTTCGTTATTTCCTCCCCAGATTTAGTTTTAACAGGTCTGGTCCAAACAAATTTTGAGAAACAATCGATCACTACTAGAATATACTTAAAATTTCTGTTTTCACGAGCATAATTACCCATCTCAGCCAAGTCTATTTGCCATAAATCATTCAGACCTTTTATAACGGTACGCCTACGTTTGAAATTTTTTCGTATAGCCTTATGAAGCTCATTAACAACTTGAATTTTTTCTTTTGAATGTTTTACTCTCATGTTGATAGCAATCGAACGTTAAACTACAACTGATAATGATCATGTATGCTACAATTATTTAATTAAAACGATGTAACTTATCGGTTTCGCTTCATTTTTAAAAAGTAAAATTAGCTCATTATTTGTTTTACTGCTGCTGTAGATATAAATTGATTTAATTCCCTTTTTCAACATTTTCTGTAAGTTGCTGTACATTTTTCAAATCACTTTCCATTTGAACTAGCGTTTCGGAAATCTTCTCTAGATTTAAAGCGTTTATGTTTACATTAGTATTTAAATTGTTATGTTTTTGTGATAAATCGTTAACTATCATTGTTCTATCATTTACCAGCATCTTAATTTTTTCATTTAATTCTGAACTCATAACATATTCACTTTTTATATTCCTTATTTCCTTGCTCACATCCTGTAATATTTTTTTCATATTATCTACTTCGGAGTTTAAAGTCAGTAATATAATCTTCTGTTGAGGTATATCTTTTAATATTTGTTCCATATCATTAATTTTTTTATCAGAGGCATCTAATCTGTTGTAAAACTGATTAGCAAAATTGTTAAAAGCTATAGCAAAATCTGCTTTTAACTTTGATATAATATCATTAATGTATTTCTTACGTGTAGCCTCACTCGTTATATTATCTGTTTCAACATATTGTTTACACTTTTCATATATTTTAGTATTTTCAATTGTTATGATGTCATCTACGTATTTTTTATTAGCAACATCGTTATTCTGAGTAGGAGGTTGAACGTTACAAAGTTTTAAATTTTCGACATCAATATTTCCATCATTGGTAAATATGAATCCATGTCTATATGGAGAAAATAAATGTGGAGTATCTCCATCACTGGTGTATGAAATAGATCGACCGAACTTATCAACACTCATGGTGAGAATGATAGTGATTTAGGCAATCACTCCAATTTCTTTAAGTTCGCTAATTATGGATTCAATCTCATTATCATGTGAATCCGTATTACCCGCAGACTTTGAAGCTATTAATAGCTTTAAACGATCAACGAGTTCATTCACATCATCCCAATATACGTACTCTATAGGTTTTTCGTTGTAGACCATCATACCAAACCCCCCTCGTGGTGGCGTTGAATATGATTGACGCCGTCTCAAAGAAGGAGTAGATGGTAAAAATGTTGGAATGCTAGATTGCGATTGTATTCTAGTAGTTCTTCCTATAATATCCGAAAATAGAGGTTTTATAACACTTACATATTTAAAATACCTATTTCCTTTTATCCGTTCTTCAGGTACATAATTACGTTTGTGTGCGCTACTTATTTCTAGAATTTCTTTATAATTCTTTAAATCTGCATCATTATATCCAATAGGTTTTTTCAGAAATATTAACTCATATAAACCTTTAGTTCCTGTATAAGGTCTACCATCAATAATGAATTCATTATTAGCTCCTATAAGCAATTCTTTATTACCGATCGATAATTTATTCGTTTTAAAATCGAAACGTGCTCCATAATTTTCATCAAATTTATCTCGATCTGAAAAAAACCCTTCTATATAATATCTCGCTAGAGGTGGGAATTGCTCTAAAAACTGACGTATAACAGGCTCGCTGTAATTCAGTAAAGTTTCATATTCTTCTTGAATATCAGCCGTAGCACGCTCATCAGGTTCTTTTTCAGAAAATACTTCACCTACCATTTCCTCCGGTAAAAAGCTTGCAGAAGGCTTTTTCGTTTCATAGACTTTTTTAGGTTTTACGCGAGCTGCTGTTGTTGTTGTTGTTGTCGTCGGTATGTTACTGTGAGATACTTTCCTGCTAATATCTTCTAGCGGTGTTATAATAGGATTCAATACCCTGCTTATGGTTTCATCTTCCTCAGCCTTTCCCATCTTTAAAGCTAGATACTTTGTTCTTATAGCTTTCGAAGCGTTACAAATTTTTTTCTTTAATAGTTTCTCCCTTTGTAAGTTGGGTGATGCTACCTTTGGGGGGTTGTACTTAGCTAAATTTCTTTTAGACTTCATATTTTACAACCTTGTAGTTTTACAACCCTTGCTTGTAGTTCTATAGCCCTTGTACGGTACAACCTTGTAGTTTTACAACCCTTGCACGGTACAACCTTGTAGTTTTATAGCCCTTGTACGGTACAACCTTGTAGTTTTATAGCCCTTGTACGGTACAACCTTATAGTTTTTCAACCCTTATAATTTATAATGTGACAAGTCTTCATCTATTAACAAGTGAACTAGTATTAACAGATATTGCTTTATTTCACATTTATATATTGATCAAACCCTTTACGATAACGTCCTTTATTTAAATCAAAATCTTTCACTATTACCAACACACCGTATTTATCTCGCCAACATTCACTACACAGTTTTTCAAATTCTTCGAAAGTCATATCTGGGGTCACGTGATCATCGAAAACGTGTCTCATATTCATTCTATCCTGCTTAAATAACACTATACAATTACAATTATCTCGTATAAGATGCTTAGGTATGCGGGTATATGTCTGACAGAGATAAAAGCAGTCAACAAGTTTATGTCGCCCCATACAAAAGTATGCTCGAATTTTATCTTGTTTATCGCAAGCAACATCATCGAAAATAAACACTGAATTAGATTTAGCTTCGGACGGATCGATTACACCATCATTATTTGTGTATGGAAAATAGCCTACACCCTTCACTTTCTTAATTACATCTTCAAGCAGTTTATATTTAGGTTGGTACAATGACTTTGAATAAACGTATACATTTTCAAACCACAAGCCATTTGGGTTGAATAATAAGCTGAGCAACAAATTGGTTTTACCAGCTCCACTTGGTCCACATATAATAGCCCTTACAGTGTTAGGAAATAAAGTTCCATGTTTATTAATACTCACAGCCTCCCCAGAGACGGATGTTAATGCATCCAAGTTCTCTACAGGAAGAGACACCTGCTGTCTTGTAAGACGCATTGTAAACTCTTTATTTTATTAGTTTATTGTTGGTTATATACAGTACCACAGCATAATTAGTGTCATTGTTCCATCAGATGTTGTGGTTGAAACAAGGTGGCGGCGGTGGTGGTGCACATTCGTTTATCAGTAAATTAACGAAACGGGAGCTTCATCTCCCTTCTTACCAATATTGCAGGCCAAATACTCGACTCCGTGAACGATTAGCAAGAGGAGATCCTGGAATTAACGAACTCGACCGAAGTTGCCGAGCGCACGATATAGCGTATAGTAAAAGTTTAAATTTACAAGACCAACACAAAGCCGACTACGAGCTCGAACAACGTGCTTGGGAAAGAGTAAAATCCAAGGACGCTGGTTTAGGTGAAAAAGCAGCAGCCTGGTTTGTTACTACTGTCATGAAAGCCAAAAGGAAAATGGGTTTGGGTATCCGTAATCGTCGACATAAAAATCGTAAAATAAATTTTCAAAATGGTGTAGTCAGCGGCGTTAAAAAATTAACTAAAACATCAGATAAAAACAGTTTACGTAAAAACGCTACTTTAGCTTTAAGAGCAGCGAGACAGGTAGTAAAGGACGGTGGTAGAAAAAATATTAATATTCCACGCATCATACCATTGCCCAAGACTGGGGGTATACTACCTTTACTACCAATTTTTGCTGGCTTAAGTGCATTAGGAGCTCTGTCGGGAGGAGCTGCTGCAGTGGCGAAGACCGTAATAGATGCTAAAAACTCTAAGAAAAAATTGGAAGAAGACGAGAGACACAATAAAGTTTTAGAGGCAGTAGCGTTAGGGAAAAAAGGATCCGGACTCTACATAAAACCTTATAGAAAAGGATATGGCTTATATTTGAAAAAACAAAAAAACTCCCTATAAGGCTACCCTCATCATCTAGGCCTCTTTACGACATCGATTTAATAAAATATGCTAAAAAGTTAAAAATTCCACATTTTAGAGGTGTTTTTATGCGAGATTCACTACCTAAAAACCCTCCTTGGAGATACGAAAGCGCAATTATTAACCTTGATGATCAAACTGGTCCTGGAACACATTGGGTAGCCTATAAAAAAATTAATGATAAAGTTCTTTACTTCGATAGCTTCGGCGCATTAAAACCTCCTGTAGAACTCGTGCGTTATTTCGGTAACAAATATAAAATTTTATATAACTCTGATAGTTTTCAAAAATATGATACAAAGAACTGTGGTCATTTATGTTTAAAGTTTCTCTACAAAAGCGATTGATTTAGATGAGATGCATTCATTATGTCTCAGATATTCACAATAAGAGGTCGGAGTGCTGTTCTCTCCATTAATTTCGAAAATCCAATAGAATTAGATCCTCAATACGATTACGGGTTGGCTCTAATTGGTTTTCATACTTACAACAGTATTCCTAATATTGAAGAAGGAAAAAATAATAAACTCTACTACTGGGAACTTGGTGAGACACATGAAAAGGTTGTAGCCATCCCTACGGGATCTTATGAAATAACCGATATTGAATCATATCTGAGAAAGCAAGTTATACCAAAAGGTACGAAAGAATCTGATATTGAAGATTATTTTTCATTGAAACCTAATAACAATACGTTGAAGTGTGAAATCAAGAGCAAGCACAAAATTAACTTTACACCCAAGGATTTGCTAGGAAAATTACTAGGTTTCTCAGAGAAAAATTTGGAACCGAATATTTTACATCAATCAGATTTATCTGTACAGATAGTAAAGGTTGTTACAGTACACATTGATTGTAACATTACTTCCGGCGCATTCTACAATAATAGACCATCTCATACGATTTTCGAATTTGCTCCATCTGTTAATCCAGGATACGCTATAGACATCGAGCCGAGAAATCTGTTATTTCTTCCGTTAATCAACAAGCGATATATACATAATATTACATTAACCATATTGGATCAGAACTCTGAACCTGTTAATTTTAGAGGTGAGGAAATTATTGCGAGATTGGAATTAAAAAAGTTATGGGCTTGATAATTAATAATTCAAAGAAGTATATATACGCTCACAGCCCCGATAAAGTACAGTCAGTACCAGTTAAGCGTTTGGAACAGAAGGTTACTACGTCATCCTTAACACCAGCAAATATTTTATTCTTAAAATCTTTGGGTTATAATGTTAGACGAACTACAGCTGTACAACGACCCTCAATTCGATGATTCCATTATCAGAGAAGAAACTCGGACATATCAACCTTTCGTTAAATCATTCAGAAATAGTGATGAAATTGAAATCACAATTAATCAACAAGATGTTTTACTACTAATGTACGAAGCAGCGTTATGTATCGAGGGAACTTTGACAAAGAACATCGCAGGCACTGGTATAGTCGAGTTTACTAATAATGCGGGCGCCTACCTATTCGAATCTGTTAGCTATGAATTACATAATAGAGAGCTGGATAAAGTAAGAGACCCCGGCACCGTAAGTGCGATAAAAGCATATTGTTGCTATAGTAAAGACGATCCTGCGTTAACTATCGCTGGGTGGAATTATCCTAGTGGCCGGCTAGTATCTTATGATCCTACAACTACAAAGTTTTTCATGCGAATACCGTTAAGCCATCTGCTTGGGTTGTTTCACGATTACAAGCGAGTAATGTTTGGAAAACATACAATCAGATTAATACGAGCGAGAACTGATAACAATTGTTTTAAAGTATCGAAAGCTGATACTGAGGGAGAGTTGACTATAGATAACATTGAACTGAAAGTTAAACATATATTTTTAAATGATGTGCTACGTTTGAATTGGTTATCGGGAATCAATAGCAATAAGCCTATACTGATTCCGTTTAGACAATGGGAGTATCATGAATTACCTAGCCTAAAGACAGGCGCTAAGAAAGAGACCTGGCAGGTAAAAACTTGTAATAATGTGCAGAGTCCGAGATATGTAATTGTAGCTTTTCAAACAAATCGAAATGGTAATAAAGAAAGCGACATTTCATACTTCGATAATATTAACATATACAACATCAGTTTAAAATTAAGCTCAGAATATTATCCGTATGAAAACATGGAACTTGATTTTACAACTAGAAAATATGGTGATGCTTTCCTCATGTATACACAATTTTCTAAAATATTCGCATTAAACGATGAGCCTTTGTTGGACTTTGTTGGATTTAATACTCATGCTTTATTTGTTATCGACTGTTCAAAAAGAAATGTTGCAACACAACCAAGTACAGTTGATATCAAATTAGAGATAGAAACTAACACAGTCTTCCCAGATAATACTAGAGTATGCTGTATAATTATTCACGATAGAGTATTAGAATTCTTACCGCTTGGTGGAACCGTTAGAGATGCGTTTTAAAGAAGAGGGGGAAATAAACTAATAATGATGTATGGTATATATTTCAGTCAGTATTAGTTTTACCTTTTAAGATGCAGCTTTTAGTTGTCGATATTCAAGGTTTTAATTTACCGGATTTTTGTCCGAAAGAAATTTCATTTATGAGTGCTCAACAAAGTGCCCACTATCTGTTTAAGCCTCCAGTTCCGTTCAATTCCTTAAGCGGAGACTTGAAGAAACAAGTAAAGTACTTGGAGCATTATCATCATGGGTTAAAATATAATGATGGATGTGTAGATTATGATATGATTGATGATATATTACGTAAGCACTTGCTAAATGGGAGTGCTAATATGGTGTATGTAAAGGGTCATCAGAAAGAAGAATTTCTTCAGAGAAAATTATGTGAATTAGAGGAATCCCCATTGTCGATCCCTACTATAGTTAATGTGGAGAGTTTAATCAATAATGAAGCTTTTCAACAGCCTCCTCTATTTAATAAAACTATACCTTATTGTTTTAATCATTATACTTCTAAAGCTTATTGTAGTGTAAAGAATTGTACACAATTGTATAATTGGTTATATTCTTGTATACCAAAATAAATATATCTAATATCACCACGTTTTAATGATCTTCCCCACTACCTTATTTATTACTTTGATTATAATTTTAGGTTTAGTTAATCTTCAGTAACAGTAATCTCCTCACATGCGTTGAAACCAGTTGTGTGTTTTGATTTTTTTTTAATAATGGATGTGTATAACTTATATAAAGTGAGGTTAGAAGAGTATGTTAGTAAGTTTAAACTATTAAAAGAAGATATAAGATTGTATGAAGATAAGCAGAATATGTTCAATAGTTTTTCCAATTTATGTATAACTAAATGGGATCCTAGTGTAGCGTTATGGGAAGAAAAAGTATTTAAAAACCTACTGAGATTGCGCAGGAATAATAGCCCCATCAAAAGTAGGAGAGTAAAACTATACACTGTATCATGATTTAGTGTAAAAGTACTAATATCCAATATAAATTAAGTGATCAGTGTGATACATGTCAGTCTTAAATCGAAAATGGTAATGTTAAGTTCTCATTTTATAATATTGCAAGCGATATTTAGCAATTTTCTATATATACATCAACCGTATAATTCACGTGAAGTTCTAGTATGTTTTGATAATAACGGAAGTAAAAATGATAGCTGGCCATCAACTTGGATAAGAATGACGCCATATGCCGCTAATAATAATGTGCCTACGCTTGTCGCCCCCCTGTTGAACGGAACAATCCAATACAAGTTTCGGATACGGTTTCAAGATAACACCGTAGGTGATACAGGTTGGAAACAAATGAATGAAGCATGTCCACCTATTGCTAATGAAAAGCCAAATCCACAAGACCCACTATCAGCATTAATCTACTATATAACCGTGTGTACATCTATACTTCTCGTAAAGTGTCTCATTAGGCTTGGACAAAAGAGTATCGGGTGTATTGTTAAAACATAACCACAATGAACGCCCATATTCAGATATTTCCATATTCAGCTCCAGAGGATTCTGTAGGCAGTTTTGCCTATAAAGTAAGGTTGCTCTACCTGTTGCTGCAAATTTTCAAGCTGTGTAAAGATAATACAAAATATTGTAAGGTTTGTTTTGTGAATAAAATTAACACAACATTTCTTCCATGTCATCATCAAAATGTATGTGGTGAATGTGGGTTTAAGGTTAAAAAATGTATGACTTGTAATCAGCAGTTAGAAGCTACTATAATGTCCCTATAAAAATTTAAATTATAATAAATTTTATAAAATTATATTTTTGTTTTATTTTCCTCAAATTATATTCAATAGCTCAGTTGGTAGAGCGGTGGTAGTGGAAATAAGACATCCATAGGTCATTGGTTCAAATTCGATGCTCTTTTTCCTATAAAGATATGAAATTCATGTTGATGTATATAGTTGTATAAGAGCTGTCGAATAGTAAACATGCTTTTTATTTTATTTTTATTTTATTTATGTCATGCTCAAGATTTTGTTGGGTATCTGCAAAAATATGGATACCTAACGTTGTCCGAGACTGATTTAACAGATGTGACAGAGGAGCAGAAAGAGGAGGCTTTAATGAACTTTCAATTAACCTACAACTTACCGACAGATGGAAAGCCTAATATGGAAACTTTACAATTAATGGAAACGCCTCGTTGTGGTATTTCGGACAACACTTTCGCAATACATCGAGACAAATGGACGAAACGTAAAATTGGGTGGTATTTTTCACCGGCAGATGTGCAAATGAAAAATATAGCAAAAAATGCATTTCAAACCTGGCAGGATGTATGTAGCTTGAGTTTTGAGTATAACTATCACAACCCAGATATAATTATATCTATGACTAAGTCTAATGAAATTTCTTGGCATAAAGGACATAGTAAATGTTTTAAAGGTAAATGTCCTTGGCCTTTTGATGGGGAGGGGGGAGTTTTAGGACATGCTTTTTTTCCAAATAAAGATACATGCCTCGAAATCCATTTAGATTCAAGAGAACAATGGGATTTAAAAATTGATGAACCTTCCTCGACGACGTCAACAAATTTATATTCAGTTTTAGTACATGAAATTGGTCACACTTTAGGATTACATCATTCTGATGTTAATACGTCAGTTATGTATCCGTTTTATAGCACTACCAAATTGTCATCAGATGACATAACCGGAATTCAATTCTTATATGGGTCTCCAGTTACATCTACAAAATCAGCTATAACTCCTCGAACAACGTTTAATAAAAATCCAACAACCCCTCACACAAAATTAATCGAAAAGCCGACATCGAAAATTCTTCAAAATGAACCCAAACAAACTAAAGATTTATGTACCATAGATGTCAAGAAATTATCATTTTTAGTCATGAATAAAAATTTATATATATTTTATAAAACGTGGTTATGGATAATGAACCTCGAAACACGTAATATTACAACACAATGTTTAAACATACATAACGTTTTACATATAGGAACCAAATTTAACTCGATAACGGCTGTATACCAACGACCTAATGATGAAATAGTTTTATTTGTAAATAATCAAATATATTTTATTACCTATCCGAGTTATCAAATTCGCAAACAAATTGATATGAAACATTTCCAACTTCCGTTCGAACATAAATTAGTAGGAGCTGTAAATACTTATACAGGAAAAACATTCTTATTTTTTGAAGATAATTTATATGTCGAAATAGATGAAACCTCAATGCAAGCAAAAAGTTATGGTTACGTATCTCGCGACTTTAAAGGTATTCCTCCCAATATGAATGGCGTTTTTAGATACACTAATGGACTATTATATTTCTTCCAAGATGGTCGATACTTTGAATATAGTGAATTCACAGGATCACTGCAAAATAGCGGTAAAATTAATTTAAGTATTTTTAATATTGATTGTCCAAACTTATCTTTATATGAACAACTAAAAATACTTCTCCAAAAAATGTTATTATACGAAAAATCATAGGTTATTTTTCTATTTGTAGAAAGAAATATATTTATATTTATATTATTATTAAATTTTATTAAATATCCTAAGTTTTATTACCTAGTACCCCGCCTATGTATACATATCTTTGTATATCACATACGTGTTACAGGATGTGGATTTCCGTTAAAACCGCGACGTCACCACCGCCCCCGCCCCCCACCGACGGAGGGTGCCCCGCCGGTGCACACCCCGCCCCCCACCGACGGAGGGTGCCCCGCCGCAGAGGGTGCACACCCCGACGACAATGACCAGAGGGTGCACGATGGACACATGCCATCCACTTCGCTGTCACGGCACTTCCGGTCCAGAACCCGCTTTGTTTATCTACTGAGACGTAAGAATTAAATTGATTTATTGGAGTGGCCTGAAGTCTTAAATAACCTGGTGGACAGTATGAATAATAGACTATTTGAAGTAATTCATAAAAATGAAGACGTAAACACATTATTAAGTTTTATTTGTAAGTGTTATGCACCAATATATAAATTATATAGTTATGCACCAATAAATTCAGGACGTTTTCTTAATTTATGCGTTAATTTTATAAAAAAACCTTACAACATAACTAAGATTTGTTTAATTACCTTCTTTTAGCGTACTTTCTTACCTCCTAAGTCCTTGGTAACCTATTTTAATGTTCAGTGGACAAAATATGGGGTGGCGCTATAATTATGCTCCCTAGTTTATAAATGTTTAAGTGAGTTTATCCGGGATAAATATTTAGTCGCCTTTCGTATATACGAAAGAAAGTAATTTAACTTATTCTCACTATATGAACTCCAACCTCTCAATATTTCGCCAAAAATAAGTATCTCCTAACTGGCTCTATTGGTCATCCCAGTGAACGTCCAAATAAACCCCAGGAGTTAAAATTAATGACTTTCTAATAGTGCTAGCTGCCGCGTTGGATGCCATATATCAGGGCCCGTTTTAAACTTCCGAGATCGCAAACTTCAATCACTCCATTACAAATTACGTCTAATAGAAGCCAACAAGCCAAAAAATATATCCCGGCAACGTACCCTGTGTTTCTCCCGGGGCGCCGTGTGATATCGCTTCCGATTCGGCGGGTCCGTAGCCACTCTCGGAAAATAATTTCCTAAATTAATCATCTTCGACTTGGGGCTCAGCGACGGCGTGCTCTGCAGGCTCCTGGAACAAGAGAATGCGCATTTTTCAACGTAAGGCGCCAGAGTAAAGAATAACATTAATTTCTTTTTCTCCCCGGTTCTTATACACGGAGAAAGATGGTTGGAGGTATTAATTACCTTCAAAATTTAGGATTTTTTTGTACATTGGGTAGGACAAATATGTGTACAGCTTGAATATGAAAGTATTTTTTGCATCCGTGGGAATTTTCTCAGAGATGAAATCTGATTTTGATAGATTTTATTGTCAGTGTACAACCAGACTGAATTAACTAAAATAATTGCGACTGTTTTTTATCTGTGTTTACAATTTTGTCAGGATCACGGATTCATGTATTCCCAACGAAATACCAGAGTTGGCTTGGAAATGGGTATAATACATATAACCTATTGATATTAAAATGCATATTGCCACTATGATATACAGAAGTACCTACTGAAATAACTCTAATACTTCTAATAAGGAAATTAGAAGAAAGTAATAGATACACTTGATCATGGGTAAAATGTTAAATGATTGCTTATAGACTTCACTCGTGCTTTTGGCGTTATTACCCTTGCAATTATCTAGTTTGGTGTTACCTAGGTATCTAGATATTGGTGTTATCTAGGTATCTAAGTACGTTTAAACATCTTCTTAAATCCTATCTTGAAGGCTCAATTTAGACAACCAAGTAAGCGACGTCATAAGTGTAGTTAGCGCTATAATTGCGTTATAGCGCTAACTATAGCGGGTGTTCCACAAGGACCTATTTTAGGACTAATCCTTTTTATTATCTTTATAAGTGATTCGAGTGAGCTTTTTACAAAACCAATCTCCTAACGCCAGAACGCGTTATGTAAATGATACTAATATACTGATTATTGAAAATAATATCGACCTTCTTATATGTATTCTTATACGCTGAAGGTAAGTTAAACTCTCGTTTTTATGCTTTTATGTTTAGGGTTCTAAAGAAGAAGTTCTATATTGTTTTAATATTTAACTATACAAATAATAATTTGCAGACGTTACGTGATAGAGGAATATTGTATATTCTTACATTTTTTTTAGATTTTCTTCTTGATTTGAAATATACAGTATGGGGCGTAGGAACCTGACGGTTTTTTATTAGCGGATACTGGTGACTGATTTAGCTTACGTTGCGAAGTTACGAAGGAAATGGCATATTTGTGGCCATTTAATGGAGCAGTCAACCGAACAATATCGTGCATCCATAATTGAAACATTTGTTAAGAACGGTGAATTAGTTATTACAACTCAGTGATTATTTCGCAAGCATTTTGAAATTAATTAGTTAGTATTAATTCAAAAGCATTTTAGGAAGTGCACCTCATCATGGCGCAGTTCCTAGTCATAACAGCATAAAGCTATGTGGTTTTTAATTTTCTACACAGAGAAAATGGCGCTGGTTGGCGTTACAAATTTAAAATAGAAGCGTTTGTAGGATTTTACACAAAAACTTGAACTTTGATTCATACAAAGAGGTGGCTGTTTAACAGTAAGTGATGTAAATTTTGCTCAACAGATGCTTGAAATTTTGAATGAAGAAAATGGGAACTACACCAGCGTCTTCTTCACAGCCAGAGAGTTACCGTATGGTGTGTAGTCGCATCATTCAATTGCGTCAACATGGAATTGATCGAAATGCCGTATGGTTCCAACAAGATGGTGCAACATAACACACGGCAAGGGCAACAATGGTTGTTTTGCGTGAAATATGTCATGGATATTTAATTTCTCTGAACGGTGATATTCCTTATTGTACTCCTTCTCTTGATTTAACGTTTTGCGACTTCTGGTGATTTTAAGCGGTTACCTTGATGTTAAAGTATATACTTAGCAACGCGCCAATATTGAAGATTTATAACAACGAATTCGGGATGAAATTATGGCAATTTCTGAACCAATGCTCGAGAAAGTAATAAGAAGTCTTCGAAGCCGATTGGACCAATGTTCGCAGAACGATGGAATATATCTCACTGATGTCCTCTTTTAAAAACGAAATGACATAATAGTGGGCTTCAAATAATAACAATGTATCAATAAAAAGTCAAAGAGGACAGGCTCTATTTACTTTCAAAGACCGTCACGCTCCTATGCCCCACATTGTATAAGAGTTCATAGGCCATTAAATGTGTCTTAAATGCGCAGAAAGTATTCTGTGGGTAACCGTGAAAGCGCTATCAATATTGTTCTCATTTGACTATCATTACTTCACAAAATTCGTTACACAAGCAGTTAATTTGAAATCGTTCCTATATAAAATATTATAAAAAAAACACATTTTTGAATACGATAGTGCCATGGAAGAGAAACAGTTTTAGAACAAAATTAATTAAAATACCAGTAAAAATTTTCAACACTAAACATGGTATTATCGTTGTTATCTTAATTTTGTTGTTCCTCTTTTTAACTTTTTTCATTTTTATTTTGTTCTCTTCGGCGTTTTTTACCAGTGTGATGGTATTTTGATACAAATTGGAAAATTTTCACTTTAAAATGAATAATAATATAAATTCATTCTTGATTGTTAATATACATTATCTATTGAGCAAGTACCTATAATTATGTCTTACCTTTTGTTATTTTATCTCTTAAAATAACTGCATGAATTTAAAATATGGGCTTCGTACATAGATTACATTATACATAATATATAGTAAAAGTTTAATAAAGACCTTGAGGAGTACTTCATATTTTCATATGCCTAAAAAGTCTAAAGACTTTCTGTATTCCTAGAATCGATCCATTTCTAAATAATATGACCACAAAGTAAACTTACACCAGAATCACTTGAAATACTAATAGTAACATTATTAAACAGGGTATAACAGAAGTTCTAAATATTTTAGTCTAATGTGTATTCCAGAAGTATTCCAAATGTGACAAAATAATAATTTATGAAAAATATTCAGTGATAAATGATATCGACAAATTGTATTTTTATCTGCATATCTCTGGCTAAATAAGTCTTTTTTAAGTTAATCCTTATTGTATATCAAATATTGTGATTAGGCATATAAGTTAATTAAATACACTCAATATTGAGACCACGAAATAACTCCAGATTATGTCATACGTGAACACGGTTGGGGAGAAATAGTGGGTCTAAAATCTAACCTTGAGGAATACCCAAAATAAAATCAATATACGTAATAAGGGGTCACTGTTTTATTAACGTATTTTCAATTACGTTTATTAACTTCACTTAGGAACTGACCGAAGTTGGAAACCCTTATAGTAAATCTTTTATATACATTTTTTCAATCGTCAATTTCGTTTATATTTTTAAACATCTCGAATTAAAACAAATCACAATTAGGAACACAAATTATCAGTCGTGGCCTACTTTTTTCCTTGATTAATCAACGCAGATAGCCCGCACGAACTTTGCTTACCTGTAGTGCAAGGGGGATGACGTCGTGATACCGTCCTGATGGATGGCGGACGAGTCGTCGTCTTCCGGAAGCGGCGGCACTTCCGGTGAACCCTCCGGCTCCTCCATGGCCGATGAACACCTCAGAGTTGCATAATTCGGTGCATAATAGCCGGCCACCAGAGGCGATCGATACTGTTCAAAAGATAGAGATGACTGATCGTCGACGACCGGTTCGTGCTGGCTCACCGGCGTGATGGGACGGCTGGGGACGGCCGGGGCGGCATTGCTGCTGGACAGGTTCATCAGGAGGTCCTAGAAGTCGAAAGAAGTGAATACAAAATTAAGCGCACCCTGACTGAATTCATGAACGTAACAAATAGTTTTGGCGATAGGCAATAGTTAGAGAAGTGATAGCTCGTTACAAATACAAGAAGGTTTGCACCAAGGAGGATAAAAAAGATTCGTAGAATAATCTCTTGGAGATGTTATAATTTGATATGTTACAAATTGTTGCTTTGGGTTCTTAATTTCTGCCTCTTTGCTTTCATACACTCAATCCTTAAATATATGACAATTATCTTCACTATATAACCTAGAATGAATCTTTGTTTCTCCTAGGATTAGTATCCATTCTCCAGCTACCATTTTAGGACCAGCGTCCAATCCCTTTTTTCCGCTCTAGCCCCTACAGAATTCAGTTGACATAACTGTTAAAAGTTACAGACCATTTAAAACGTCGCAAATTTGTTAATTACGTGTCAGAAATGTGATGCTGATTTTTTCAACATGCACATCACCTTTTTTTCTTTTCTAACACCGAATTGACAAATATACGACAGTGTAAATGATTTGTAACTTCTAATTGTTGTGAACTGAATTCTGTATGCCGACAGATGCAGATCTTTCTTTAAAATCCGATGCGTGATGGCTCTTGACTGATTCAATTGTGGTGCACAACGTCGAATTGATGTGTTTGGATACTTCTGTACACTTTCTTTCTCTGCAGCAATATTTCAGAATTTTTTGTAATGCTGTAAATGATAGTTTACTTTCATAAAACAGTCGTACACAAACTATTTATTGTTGGGCTGTTAATCGCGGCACATTGACGTCGTCTGGTTTGTAGATGGCAGTCATTAAGAATTGATGCCATATCTTTGGCAGAACATAAATGGTGCGAAATTCAAATGCTATAGTCCTAACTGAGACTTTTTATCCATATCTTATGAGTATTATTCAGATTGCGAATTTTATATAGTAGCGTAATATTTACCTTCATGTTTATGGTGACGCCAAAAGGATTTCTGAGAAGAGTTGGAGATCCCTGTAACTTATGCCTTTTGTTGACTATCAATATGATCACGAACACTATTAATAATAGTAACATAATAGCAGTTAGGACGCCTATGATGACTTCTACGTAGGTATCTCCTTCTTTTCGCGCAGCAACTGAAAAAAAGGCCATATAGTGATAACTTATGATACTAAATGCACAACAGAGAGGTATAAATTAAGTGACAGTAAATTTAAAGTTACTAAATCTAAAGTTGTTAAAATTTATTTATATTCCTTCTATTAAAAGTACTTTTAAGCAGCATCTGATACCTGGATTTTAAGGGTTTTTAAAATGCAGGTTTGTAGATACTTTTACTTAAAACAAACACATTAACCATGACGATAGAAGTATATACTTTTATCAAAAAGAAAAAATATAAGACAGTGCTGCATAATTCTTCGGTGCATATTTTTCAAAAATTAAAATTAATTTACATTTTACCTGGAAATCTTTAGAATTTAGAGACACTGGCCATATCAGTTTAATTGTTTCCATTTGCGCATCAAATTCACCTTCAATGTCATTGGCTTGTA
Organism: Rosalia funebris; assembly: GCA_037954035.1. Classification (NCBI taxonomy): domain Eukaryota; kingdom Metazoa; phylum Arthropoda; class Insecta; order Coleoptera; family Cerambycidae; genus Rosalia; species Rosalia funebris. The sequence continues at coordinate 44,737,258 of JAZFAV010000015.1, forward strand.
TTTTGGAAATACAACCTACTCTAGTTCGTGAAAATAGATAGTTTACATAAATTGGTCAAGCAAAAACCTAACTAACTTATGATAATACTGTAGGCGTTCAGGTCAGTTGCGTGTCGCGGAACTATTAACAGGACAGAACTTGCTATGCGCCCACAACTTGAATGGGTGACCTATCGTATTCTCCTGTAAAGTTATCTATAGGGCTATGTATATGTCACTAGTACCGTGGTGGGGAGTGGTGAACTGGAACCAATATTGGGGATCAGAATATCATTGTATGCTTGGATCGAGTCCCAGCAGGGGGAGTTTGGCACCTCCCTACCTGATTATAGGCGTGTTTGTCCTCATCTATCTATAAACCTTCTCTTCCGCAACCTGAGGATTGAGGGGAAGAAAGTTGATTCCTTTTGTGTCCAAACATTTTTTAACTTTAAAGGAACCATTAGAGCAAACTGCTGTTATAGAAGTAGAAGGGGAAAAAAGGGAAGTAGGTATTAGGAAAGGAGTAAGACAAGGATGTACGCTATCACCACTAATTTTTAATCTGTACATCGAAGAGGCGATTAATGTGGTAAAAGATAGAGTGGATTTCGGGATTAAAGTATAGGGACAGAACCTAAAAATGCTGAGATTCGCGGATGATATAGCAGTATTAACATCTAGTAAGGAGGAATTAGAATCAGCATTGAATGAAATGGAAGCAGTGTTGACAGAGGAATACGGAATGAGGGTGAATAAAAACAAAACTAAAGTGTTAGTGTGCAGAGGGCGCGAGAGCAGAGCAAAAACGAAAGTACAAATTAATAATGAAAGATTGGAGGAAGTTAACGACTTCACTTATTTAGGAAGTAAAATAAATTGGCATGGAAGAAGCGATAAAGACATAAAACAAAGAATAGCGCAGGGTCGAGTAGCTTTTAACAAAAAGAAATCACTTTTATGCTCGGGGGTAATAAACTTAGAAGCAAGGAAGAGATATTTGAAAACATATGTATGGAGCACGGCACTATATGGTTGCGAAACCTGGACGGTAGGGGAAGCAAGTAGGAAGAAATTAGAAGCTTTTGAGATGTGGTGTTACCGAAGAATGATGAAAATACCATGGATCGATAGGGTTAGAAACGAAGAAGTATTGGAGAAAGTCGGCGAGAAAAGAAATATGTGGAAAAACATAAAGAAGAGAAGAGAATGGTAGGCCACTTGCTGAGACATGGGGGAATAGTCCGCGATATTTTGGAGGCAGAAATAGGAGTGAAGAAAGGCAGAGGTAAGCCTAGATTAGACTACTGCTCGCAAATAGTAAGGGATGTAGGTTGTAGCACAATTAGCGAAATGCGTAGATTAGTACAAGATAGGAGAAGCTGGAGGTTAGCATCCAACCAGTCTTAGGACTGATGACCTCATGATGATGAGAACAATATATTACATTATAACATGAAATTCGGTTAAGAAGTTGAGGTATTGAGTTAATTATTGTACAATATTATTAATTTAATGTTACTATAGAATACAGATAGAATTAGATGACAAATAAATAAGTAGTTTAGATAAGTTGTGGGAACGATTGCCGGAGTTTGCATTCAAAACCATTTTATAAATAATTTAGTAATTAACGTGCTTTTAAAATTTTAAAGTATTAACAAGTTCTCTTGAAAAAAAGATTGGAAATGGCGAAGGGGTAGATCCTACCGTATTTCCATATCTATAAGAAATTAAAATTTTATATAGTTAATATTTTCAGACATTTAATTTCTATAATCGGTTGATATTTTCCAATTTGTATAATTTTCAATTACTATATCTCTGTTTCTATTTTCCCTGCATCATATCACATTTATTATGAAAAGATTCCGTGCCATAAGATAATAAATATGAGTTCTACTATTATTTCAAATAAATAATCCTTCTGTTCACACATTTTGAGATAAAAGAGAGAAAAGTATTTCAAAGTAATGCCATATTATCCGCAACAAATATGTTCTCCAAGTAACTACAAACTACTGAAATGGGGAGATACCTCTGTTCTGACACTGCACCGACGATACTCAAGATAAGGTTGAAACTGGTCTGCAGTTAGTGATATCCTGAGATAGAGGATACTTTGCATCTCTCTTCTGATTTTCGAGCAATCTAAATCACTGTATTTTAGTGCTAACTGTTAGACAAAATACGAAAAATTTCGCCATATAATTCAGCGCTCGTTGTCGGCTTGTATCGAGGAGAATATCTGTTTATAATTTGCTTAGTCCTTATTGTATGTAGAAGGTATTTGCAGATGCTGTGGAGATATCTCCCCACTTCAGTAGTTTGTAAAAATTACCACCTCTCAAGTAAAACTTTGCATTGTATTGATTCCTCAGTTAAATTTTTTAGTCGCAAAACTTTATAACAGTCATTTCATAATAATCGTTCCACATGCTTGCCGCCCACTTTATGTACGATCAATCATTAGGACAATCAGTTGGTAGACTGGGGGCGAATTTAATTAAAATGTCATTATAATATTTAGATATCACTCGGTTCAATGACGTATATAATTCGATTAATTTTAATTAGCATTCGGTAATCTAGATAGGTCAGTGCTAGTTACCCCATAATTACTGAATGCATAAATAATATTACGCCATATCACACTGCAATATTTGTATCGGAGTACTTAATAGTTTCAATTATATTTAGTTTTATATAGTTTGTTACATATTCTAGGTTTATTAAAATTAGTTGAAAAATGGACAATAAGCCGATAAAATAACAATTCTTGTTTTGTCTTTTCAATAATAGGTTTATTTTTCAATATGCTTTATTTCCAATTTAATCTATTTTTAATATGAAAATGCGGTAACTCAAAAATGTTTTAGTCATTTGGTTTCTGTTTCTCTTTAGCTGTTTTCTTTGCATCAGTCTTCAGGGCTTCAGGGTCTCTTAAGAGAAAAGCTCTCCCTTGCTATTTGACTCAATACCTCGAGACCTATCACAGATCGAACACAATGGCAAAAACGTAATTTCAACCAAAACGTTATCATCATTGTCATTGGTGCTACAGCCCTGCAAGGGTCTCGACCTTCTCAAGTGTCCTCCGCCATTCCTGATGATTTTATGCTCCTGCTCTCCAGTTGAGGGCACCGATACTTCTGGCATCCTGTGTTACACCATCGGCCCATCTAAGCTTTGGCCTACCTCTCTTCCTGCTTCCTACAGGTTCTATGCTAAGCACTTTTTTAATGGGGTTCGCTTCACTGGCTCGGGCCACATGTCCTGCCCAGCACAGTTTGTTTAGTTTGGTCGCTGTGACAATATTTCTTCCCTTCGCTTTGTTTTTATACAGGTTATATAGCTCGAAATTATACCTGCGCCCCCATGACCCATTTTCGCATACGGCCCCAAAAAATTTTCGCAGTATTTTCCGCTCGAAATACAGTAGGGAGGCTTCGTCGGCCTTTGTGATGGTCCACGCTTCTGATCCATATAGCAGGGATTACTAGGATCTTGTATATTCTCAGCTTTGTTCTTTGTGACAGTCGGTTATTGGAGAAATGCCTGGAAAGGCCATAGTAACATCTGTTTGCCGTTACTATGTACCGTTTAATTTCTACCGCGATGTTATTGTTTGGATCGACTTGAGTACCTAGATAGGTGAATTCCCTGACTGCTTCAAAGTTGTGATTACCAGTTACTAAGTTTTGTCCAGCGTTACCAGCTCTTGTCTGCAAAGTAGTTGACATGTATTTTGTCTTTTCGTCGATTGTCTGTAATCCATGGCCCCCGTTGCCGTTGCTAGGTCTAAGAAAGTTTCTACAGACTTACCGTTTCTTACCGTTCTTGTTATTATGTCGACATCGTCTGCATATGCCAAGGTCTGGACTGACTTAGTGAATATTGTTCCCCTAGTCTCAAGATTGGCGTCTCTAATGATTTTCTCCAGGGCTATATTAAATAGCTGACACAGCAGCGCATCTCCTTGCCGCAGTTCTTTATGTATTTCGAATGCTGCCGATATGCCGCTCTGAATTTTAATTGCAGACGTGGTGTCAACCATGGTCATTTTAGTCAGACATATTAGCTTCTTTGGTATTCCGAGGTCGTTCATGGCTTCGTAGAGTTTTGGCCTAATGATGTTATCATACGCTGCTGTAAAATCGATGAAAAGGTGGTGCATATCAATGTTAAATTCTCTAGACTTCTCTAGGATTTATCGCAGAGTGAATATTTGGTCTGTGGTTGAACGGCCTCGTCTGAACCCTGACTGATATTCCCCGATGTGGACTTCGGTGAATGGTTTCAATCTTTCATTTAGGATGTTAGACAGAATCTTGTATGACGTATTGAGGAGAGTTATTCCCCTACAGTTTTGGCAATCTAACTTTGGATTTCCTTTTTTATACAGTGGGCAAATGAGTCCTAACCTCCATTCTGCTGGCATGTGTTCCTCTTCCCAGATTTTACAGATGATGTTATACATGTACTCAACTAGTGTTTTACCACCATGTTTGAAGAGTTCTGTTGGGATGTTATCACTGCCAGGGGACTTGTTATTATTCAGCTTTTTTATGGCCGCTGCCACTTCATCCATTTTTGGGGGTTCTACTTGTTATTTATTCAGGAACTTGGTTCTAACCAAAATGTTAGAGCGAAAGAATTTGGTTCACATGTAAAAGAAATGCTTACACTTTTAAAATTTCATACACGTTTACGTAGTTTTTCAGTGGAAATTTCTCAAAAATTAAAGTAACCTGTATTTTGTCTAGGGATATTTGGAGGTTAGGGGTTTATCGATTCATACTGACTTTGCTGGTTAAGTTAGTTATTGGAGGAAATTTTGTTTATGGCTTCTGTATAATAGTGTTTCGTTTATGTAATTCTGTGTTCAAATATTTGTAACGTTATAGTAATGTTGTATTTGCTATTTATTTGCGAAACATATAGCTACTCTGGCGCTAAGAGTAATGTTAGAGAAAACAATAGAAAAAGAAAAGAACGCTTATATAGGATTTGTAGATTTAGAAAAAGCTTTTGATAATGTAAGATGGGAAAAAATGTTCGAGATACTAAAGAGCGCAGGAATGAAGTATAGAGATAGGAGAGTAGTACACAATCTATACAAAGAGCATACTGCTGTTATAGAAGTAGAAGGGGAAAGAAGGGAAGTAGCTTTAGGAAAGGAGTAAGACAAGGATGTACGCTATCACCACTAATTTTTAATCTGTACATCGAAGAGGCGATTAATGTGGTAAAAGAGTGGATTTCGGGATTAAAGTACAGGGACAGAAACTAAAAATGCTGAGATTCGCAGATGATATAGCAGTATTAGCATCTAGTAAAGAAGAATTAGAATCAGCGTTGAACAAAATGGAGGTAGTGTTGACAGAGGAATACGGAATGAGGGTGAATAAAAACAAAATTAAAGTGTTAGTGTGCAGAGGGCGCGAGAGCAGAGCAAAAACGAAAGTAAAAATTAATAATGAAATATTGGAGGAAGTTAAATACTTTACTTATTTAGGAAGTAAAGTAAATTGAGATGGAAGAAGCGATAAAGATAGAAAACAAAGAATAGCGCAGGGTCGAGTAGCCTTTAACAAAAAGAAAGCACTTTTATGCTTGGGGGTAATAAACTTAGAATCAAGGAAGAGATTTTTGAAAACGTATGTATGGAGCACGGCACTATACGGTTGCGAAACCTGGACGGTAGGGGAAGCAAGTAGAAAGAAATTAGAAGCCTTTGAGATGTGTTACCGAAGAATGATGAAAATAGCGTGGACTGATAGGGTTAGAAACGAAGAAGTATTAGAGAAAGTCGGCGAGAAAAGAAGTATGTGAAAAAACATAAAGAGGAGAAGAGATGGAATGGTAGGCCACTTGCTGATATATGGGGGAATAGTCTGCGATATTTTGGAGGCAGAAATAGGAGTGAAGAAAGACAGAAGTAGGCCTAGATTAGACTACTGCTCGCAAACAGTAAGGGATGTAGGTTGTAGCACAATTAGCACAAGATAGGAGAAGCTGGAGGTTAGCGTCCAACCAGTCTTAGGACTGATGACCTCATGATGATACGAAATTTTACTATTACAGAGGGTCTCAAAATCGTTATTTTGGGGATCTTGAGGCTCCTTGGGCAATCATTTGGGTACAATTTGGGTACGTTTGGGAGATTAATGGAATTAATCTCATTTTATATGGCATACATTTATTTTTCAAATCACTTGGGGCTATTGTTTTGGGAATTCCCAAGTTGTTTCAAAATTTTGGGGAGGAAGTATTAAGATTTTTCTGATATATTGTATAATACAATATTTATATCTTCTATATTTGTTTTATAATAAGCTGCTTACATCTACATTGAAAAAGATCCAAAACTACTTATTACAATTTTTTAAATATATTTTTACTTGGCTGACTTTATTTTATTTTGCTAAATTCAGAAGAGAGAAAACCCCAAATCGCATCTAATTTGGATTATCCTGTATATTATCCTGCTATTTAAAACGTTTGGACTACTTCTAATATCAAGAAGCATTTTTTTTACGTTTAACCTAACATTTGTTTATTTTTAACTCATTTAATTTAACTGAGAATTTGAAAGTCAAGAATTTACATTTTCCCTACCTACCCAATCAACATAGCGTAACTAACCCCATATTTTCCTTTCTCATCTGGCCCAACTATAAATTTTCAACAAAACAAATATAATAGACAGAGTGTACTCACTAGTTTCGAAGGCCTCCAATGCCTTGTCTCCACTCGAGATAATCAGTTCCTTTTCCTCTACATCGAGGGTCTCCTCCTCGGTGACGTTGAATGGAATGGGCACTGAAAACGTGATATCAATTAGTTATATAACTCGCACCTAACCAGCGAAAGCACTTCATGGAGATGATCGACGAGATAGGGCATGTTATGCCTACGTCGGATATTTCGTCTAAATAACCCCCTTTAGGATAATGGCACATGGTGAGAATCTGTATGTTCTGTTGAACAAATAAGTTTTTACTTCATGTATAATTTTACTTTTAATTTTGCCTTTTAATTTTGATGGTTAGTTTTTACAAATAAAAGTTGCTTCCTAAAAATAGCTTTAAAACACATTTGTAGACACCTGCGATAAGCTATTCTGCTTCTCAATTGTGACGCAGATCAATGCAGACTTCGATTAATGCAGACTTTCACGTACCCCACGTGAGGGGGTAATAATTTAGAAGGAATTATTGCCATCTAATTGATTCTCAGTTAAGAACACCAGGCCGTCTCGGAACCGTATATTGCGATTTCATCCTTATTAGGACTCGTTAGAATGAGAATATTAGACGGACCTTGTGCCAAGCTGGCATGTAGATAATATTCCCGTATAATATTATAGATTAATTATATAAAGCATAATAATTAGATGCAGACAATATTAAAAAGTATACATTTTTTTGTACGATTTCCTTTTATATTTTTACTGTGAACAAACCCTCTCCAAGAGTAGTCAGCCATCATATGATAAATCTCCTTCCTTGATACTTCTCTTCCATCAGGATATCCTGATGAAATCGTTCAAATTGTTCCTCATTATAGTTTTCTAAGTTACAAGGAAATCTGTCTAAGTGAAAAGTGTCTATGCAAAAAATGTAATTTAATTTTCATATTGGCTCGCAATTTTTCAAAGCATTTTAGTATCTTATGTAATTCTTAGTACTTATATGCCTTGTGATTGGCCAAAAAATTTTGAATTACAGATATATAACTAAACTATGCATCAGATTATACAACGGTTATATGTATGTTTGTTAAAATTTGGATCTTTTACCAGTTTTCGAATTTATGGACCGTCAAAAATTTTGCTGTTAATTTTTCCATGTTCAGTGTTGGACATGCTTGGCAAATGCATTTTAAACAATCACCTGACTTGCCTAGTGCTTTTACAAACTGTTTCTTTAAACCCGGTTTGATGTGAAGAGGTAGCAGTATTATCTTGTCTTTCTTTATTAATGGCACGTGAACAATGTTGAGTTTTCCAACTTTCATAGCGTATCTCAAATGCCAAACAATTTTCTGCCAATGCTTTTCCTTTGCACGACTATCCCATAAACAGAGGTGACAAGGATATTTGGTATATCCACTTTAATTTCCAAGAACTATCGTGATCATTTTTAAATCGACATAAACAAACCAGTAATGCCAGTATAAGCATTTTTTTTCAATACCAACTTAATATTTTCATATTATTCTGTTAGATTTGTTGAATGACCGATTGGATTCCTATATCTATTGTGCAGTAATACACATTTCAAGGGTCCCTGAGAATTCAGAAACCGATCTTATATTTGTGGCAACATAAAAAAATATTATTTTGTTTCCCAGTGAAATGGATAGGTTCTTGATGTGGAATTGTCTACAATTTTCGAGGGCTTTTAGAATAATTATTTGAAAAAACAAATTGCACCTGGAGTTAATATATCTAATATAAAAGATAATACAGGGTCTTTCAATAGGGACGCTTAAAATTTGTTAGATTATAGCGCCATGTTGTTAAAGCAGCATCATTCAAATTTATTGTGAATTATTCAGTAGTGTATGGCAAATCATCGTGGAAGAAGCGTTCAACAAAGCCTGAATATCATCAAATTCTATTTTCAAAATCAGTGCTGCCTTAGAGAAACGCTCCGCGCATTACGTGATTTTTATCCTCGCCACAACCATGTCGCCGAGTCGACTATTCGACGTTTGGTGGCCAAATTCGAGCCAACCGGTTTGAGAAATAATTAGCCAACACTCATACATTACCGAAATACAAGGTCTACTGAAAACATCGCTGCTGTACATGATAGTGTATAAGAAAACTCGAGGTAGTAAATTTCTCGTCGTTCACAAGAATTTGGCATTTGCATCGGGACTTGTGTCTGCACACGTATAAAATCCAACTCATCCAGGAACTTAAGATAAACGACCATAGACAACGCCGCGTGTTCGATGATTGGGTTCTGGAGCAGTTGGAAGTTGACCATAATTTCGCCAAAAAAAAAATCATCCTTAGCGACGAGGCCCATTTTTGGATGAATGGATATATGAACAAACAAAAACGTCAAATTTAGAACGATACCAATCCACACGAGATACACCAGCACCGAATTCATCCCGAGAAAGTCACTGTTTGGTGCGGATTTTGGTCTGACGGAATCATCGGTTCGTACTTCTTCCAACACTTAACTGGCATTGCTATGACCGTCAACGGCGAGTGCTACAAATCGATGATAAGCAACTTATTGTGGCCTAAACTGGATGATATAGATACCGACGACATGTGGTTCCAGCAGAACGACGCTACATGCCACACAGCGCATGCCACGATGGACATTCTGCACGAGAGATTTAAGGCCATGGTTATGTCGCATAGTGGCGACGTTAACTAGCCACCGAGATCGTGCGATTTAACGTTCTTAGACTTATTTCCTTAGGGCTATTTTAAATCACATGTCCATGCGAATAAGCCGAAGACAATTGATGCCCCCAAAGTCAACATAACGAACGTCATACACAAATTTAGCCAGATCTATAGGACAATGTCATCGAAAATTGGACTTCAAGAGTACGTGACACCAAGAAAAGCCGTGGCGGACACTTGAACGACGTTATATTCTATACTTAATGCCATAAAATATTCCTCTAGATAAATGAGTGGATATCTCACACATAACTGGTTTTATTTACGTTTAAAAATCGGGCGTCCTTACTGAAAGACCCTATATTAGCGATACTTATAAATAATAATTAAAATTTAGTTATCTCTAGTATTATTCCCTAATTTGTTTATATGCTCTAATGGTACTTCTAGTTATTTAGTATATAGGAAAACAATTTGTTTAATTTAACACTGGCTTTCTTTTAGAAGTTTAGTTAACCTCATTTAAAAAAAGTATACATTTCTACTCTGCGAACGTGCAAAATAATGAACAAAATAACACAAACAGATAGTAATGCTACCAGTTCCTGTACATCCGTAGAAAAACGAGCACGATCCCAGACAAAAGTATCCAATACGAGACGGTATCGGTACAAAGGACATTAAAAGGAAAACAATGAAAACTGCGGTTTTAAAAACCTGGGAGCGTTCCATTATCTTCCGTTTCGATACACATTACCTTCGGCTACATAGAAACAAAAAACTATGGAGACCGCAGTACCGATTGTTTTAGATAATTCTTTAGTTGCTTGTACGATGTATGTCCCAATAAATTGTCTAAAGATAAATTTGAATTTAAACGCCGTGTGTTGTATATTGTTGCTGGAATTCAGAACTGGGTGAAACTTATATAAAGTATTTTTACCTGTAAAAATCCAAATAGTTAATTTCAAAATGTTTATATTAATATAATAATTTTTGGGAATGGGCATGCTGGGAATATCCGGTACGAAGGACCATAGACTTATTTATTAAATCAGCCCATTAACAGTAAGTATGTATTGATGACTGTAGATATTCTTTTGAAATGGTCTATGGACAAGGTTAGGTATATGTACAGAAACATTAGATTTCTCTCTCCAACGAGAGTTGAATTAAAATTATTTATTATTTCTTCGTAAAAAACTCTACGATCTGTATCGGTTTTTATTAGGTCATTGGAAGATGTTATTTTAGAGGGATGATGATTTTATTTTTCCGCACTCAACTATACCAGAGCGGAAACGTAATGTAATAGTGTAAAGAAAAATGAAAAAATTTGTTTTTATTTTGTTTACTTTTCGTTTTTAGACCTAAAAACAAAAAAAAAATGGTATTTACAAAATTTGTGCCTGTGTAAAATTTTTTGTTAGCACGATTACTCAACTAAATCGTGTCGAGTTGATCGGGTTTTGACTGATTCTGATTGGGGACGTCTCCCAGACGACATCTATTGATTTTGAGATAGATATAACACACTCTACCGTATTCATGGGTCATGAGAAAGCACAGTGGTGGACTATTTGAGAAATTTTACTTTATTAGCACGATCACACAACTAAATCGTGTCGGATATATCGGGTTTAGACTGATTCTGATTAGGGACGTCTACCAGACGACATCTATTGATTTTGAGGTGGATGGGACACACCCCACCCTGTCCATGGGTCATGAGAAAGCACGAGGGTGAACTATTTGAAAAAAGTAAAACTGTCGCATAAAACACATATTCTGCATTTATGTGTTGGTTTATTTTTTCTCGGCCACTCAAGTTCGACATAGAGATGTTCTACGCGAGGAAAAGTCTGTTTTAAGATTTTAAAACTGTTTATTTTATTTTTTACGGAGATACGTTTAAGAATTGTATGGTTGGTGTTACTTTATAGGGAAATCTCTAGGCAAACTGTCTACCTTTTCTTTCATAATTCCAACTTCCGAGCTGTGCATGCACTTTAGACATAGTTCCTTGTGAGATATCAGGCGACATTTAAAAAATACAAGTTATTAATCGAACGATAGTAAAGATATTAAAAATATTTTGCACTTCACTGCATTTACACGAATCGCTCTGTATATTTAAAATTTTGTACACCCTTTTATATTGCAAAATGATCTAAGCGAGTGTCTAAAATTTGGTAAATTAAATGTAAACGGTAGGTCTTTAGTTCTATTTGTATTTAATGTTAATTTACTGTAAGCAAATTAATTACTTATAACATATCATTTTAAAATTCATTCATTCTTTCTTTTGCATTCATTCTTCATTTTGCCCATATATTTGTCTGATAAAGTATTGTTGTATCATCGGAAAAACTGGGGACTGTACTTTTAGTATTTAGAGAAAATAAATTGTTTATATAGATAGTCAATAGCAATGTGCCTAAGAGTGTACCCCGGGGAACTCCATAGATAAAAATTCTTGTTTACTAGAGCGAGATTAATCCAGCAAGCAAGAACTGTTTGAACTTGAATAGCTAGATTGCTATAAACTCAATCAGTACTCACATACAGTTTCCTGCTCGACAAGTAAATTTTTGTAATATAATGAACATTACCTCGCATCCCATAATATTTAATTTTTCTAATAATTTTTTATGACAAGGCATATCGAAGGTTTTAGAAAGATCAACAGAAATAAAACGAGGAAGAATTTGCTTGTCTAACGTACTATTCATTTCAATGCCATTTGATAAATAAAAAACTGTCTTATCTTGCCGATAAACGGAAGAGTCTACCTGAGCCTAGCAATAAAAATAAGCCAAGGTTATGTTTTGAGATTTTTTATTTGGCAAATAGCGATAAAATAAACTATACTACATAAATATGACGTTAAGTGATGTATAGTATCCTCGGCTGATTTTCCGACTCTAAAGCCATATTGATTATCTAATATGAGAATTTATCTATTATTTATTAATAGTATTTATTCAGAAAATTATTGATTCTAGCTTAAACAATTTTTTTTCCATTTTTAGCTATGTTAATATCAGCAAAATGAGGTATAATTAATTATATCTAATGTACTTTTATTTTCATAAGTAAGTCTACTATTTCCAACTAAAGTTAAATTAAAAGTGTTCCTTATTTCATCGCAAAAAACTCATTCAACTCAACATCATCAATTTTCATTGGGTCATTGGGAAATGTCATTTTAAAGGGATAACGTTTTTTTATAGGGGTATAATTGACGTTATTTTATAGGGCAATCTCTGAACAAACTGTCTACATTTTCTTTCGTGGTTAACAGGCCTGTACTCCTAACTGTGCATGCATTTTAGACACGGTTCCTTGTGGTATATTGGGCGACATTAAAAAAACTTTACGTTATAAGTAAAAAACTAGTAAAGAAGTAGAAATTGGCAAGCGCTATATGCCTGGGAAACGACAAAGTATCACCAGGGGAAGCCATACTGATTTTCACTTTTAAAGCAGATTACTTCATCTAACGCAGATTTTCACGTGACACCACGTAATAGTAGAGAGCTCCGTCGCCGAAAATGTGTCACCCCGTGGGGGTTTGAACGTAAAAGCTGCCACTGGTCTTATTTAATAGTTCATAATTTATTATCTGTTTGTGTGAAGTTGGCCGAAAATTGTCATGGGGAAAAAGGACGTTATTCAAAATTTTCGAGTTATTGACACTACATGATTGTCACAGTTGACATAAATATTGTAACGCAAAAATAATCCCAAAGACTGTAGCCATTGCTTCAAAAAAAATATTTAACAAACGAAAAAGCATTGACGCATATGGCGATTCAAAACTTTGAACGTCTATATCTCGGTTTGAGAACCTTTAAAAATTTTTCGATGCATCTTGGTATTTATCAACCGATATTTCGAAAACGCGGCCTTAAATCAAAAAATACCTCTCTGTCAATACTGTGAATTGAACCTTTGTGATTACAACGATATGTCCTTTATAATTTTCTGACGTCGGATAGCTGAGAAATTTAATTAAATGTAAAGCAAATCGCAGATTTATTTTCGCTACGACAGCCGGCCGTCGATGACCCGCCCGTACGTTGCGCGTCCCGCGCGCTGCGTTTCTCCACATTTTGCGGAGAGAAATAGTTTAGTTTAACTTGCATTTAACGTTGTTTCTTTGCATCTTTCATTTTGTATACAACAATATCACTTTATATGAATTATAGAACCATATAAGTCACATTATGATGAATATTATAAAAATCATTAGCATAGTATTCATCGTACAGATAGTAACAACTTAAATTATGTACGTACGTTAAATGTACATCGGAACATAGCAGCCATTTCACACCATGAATAAATATTTTTATAAAAAATTCTTAACTATTTCATGATCTCTTATTGACGTATTCTTAAATAAACATATAAATAATAAATACCAAAGAGGATGAGGGAAAAGAAAGAATTTCAATCAATACCTAATAAATTAAATGGCAAAATTTACTCGTCGTCAGATTCGGGTTCGCCATCATCGTATATAAGATCTGTGGAAACAGAAGGCATTACCCGTGTTTTTACATTGTGGCAGGATTTTTGTCCCAAACACGTACATGATCCTGTGCAAGAAATACCATTCTTTCTGCAAGTACACCATTGTGCTCGGCAATCTGAAAAGACGCCAGGTGTGTGTAATTTGGTCTTAAAATAAAATTTAAGTGAGAGTACCTTTCTTACATGCACAAGATGTCAAAATTGTCAAATCTGTTGGTATTGCCGGAAGAGCTTGTAAAACAGGAAATACATTCGAATTTTCAAGTTTCCAATCATAGTCACAGTAGTTCAAAAAAACTGGCTTCGTTGTTAAAGTGTTAAGTCAAATGTGGGTCTGATAGTGTGCTCGTAAACAATGTTGTCGTAAACTATCTTCTGAAGGCGGTAATTTGTCTACTGTTTTCGAAATAGCCAATAGGCCACGAAGGTAATCGATAGAAGCGATGTCTTTGTTATTCGTATAGAGTTGCAGAGTAAAACGGTGAATATTTGTAAAGGTTTTGTCATTAAATGTTACGCCCAAATCATGTAGCAGGTAGTGAGAATTTAAATAGATTTTCCAACAATGTATTTTTGCCTAAGCCGGCAAATTGACTTGTATCGCATCCGGTAAAAGCATGAAACGTTAGTAGATTTATGCAAATATTATGTATTGGCAAAAAGACAAAATTTGTATTTCAGTAGCTTGATGATTTTCCGAAGAAATTACAAGAGTGATAAGCCACACTAAAGCTTCAGGAATATATTTTCGATAGCCGTTTAAGTCCAAATTTTTTAAATTGTCAAAATCGGGAATTTTGTTCATATCCAGCTTAATATTGTTAATAACACTATACAGAACGGAATATTCCGACGATCCCGTAAATATTTGTGGTGGGTTAGTATCTTCTTCGAAATTTCCATAAATGAATGTAAACTTTCATCTTTTGATGAAAATTTCGAGGACATAATAATGTCTGATCTGTTAGCCTTTTTAGACTTGATGATCTGAATGTCATCACCAAAATGAATCTTTTTCGATTAACTGTCTTTTAGATAATATTCCTCCAAGATCTGTATATCTAGCATATATAGACGAATAACAGAATATAACAGAAAATCCTTTCCTTTTTTCAAATCCAGCAATTAATTCTTGATAAGAGCAATGCTTCTACAGGATCTACATATTCGCCTTCCACTTTAGAAGGTACTTGGGGATCCCTACTTTTTTTAATACCCTCCAAAACTTTAAAAAACACATCGCATGATATTTTACTTCCATGGCAATCAAATCATTTTCGCCGATACGTTTCATAATGGAACTATCATTTTGGGCTATTATTTTTATCTTGGTTTCAATATTTCGTAGTTACCACTTGCGATAATTTTTGATTACGCCTTTTTTTGACAAAATACGCACTTGTTTATACGAAATTTTTCTTTTCGTAGTGTTAGCGAAGGTCCGATTTCAGAAATGTTCGATTCTTCCGTATGCATATTTTCTGATTTGCGACGTAAAAGCTCAATACTGTTTTTGCTAATGTAACTGCAATAACAAGAAGACTTATGCCAAATTACCAATTTCTTGTCCCCACTTTCAGTGCTGGCAATATTTTGATGAAACGACTTGTTGCTGGCAGATTTACAAATATTGTCTCTAATTTGTAGCGTTTGTTTTATAGTTCTTAACGTTTTATCAGAACCCTTTGCAAAATTCCCGGAAGACTTCCCACAAATTAAACATTTTTAAATACTTTTTGTTTGTAAAACGTGGAAGTTGACTCGATCTCACTTTCAGGCGTTGAACTTCCACTTTGATCCATTTTCAGTTTTCTTTATGACAGGCTGTATTCAAACGATGTCTGTTATGTTGTTTTTACTATCATTCTTAAATTTTCAACAATGGACTTACTTGGGCACTAACTGGAAATATGCATGTAGGTACTTTACTATAAACTAAAAACAAATCACAGACACGAAATCTTAGTCATTTTGCTACAGAAGAGCCTATTTGGAACTGATAAAACAGCCCTTTCATAATAGATACTATGGCCATATTTTGTAAATAAATATTATCCAGAATGTGGACAACTGCAGCGCGCGGGACGCGCAACGTACGGGCGGGTGATCGACGGTCGGCTGCCGTGCGAAAATAAATCCGTGATTTGCTTTATGTTTAATTAAATTTCTCAGCTATCCGACGTCAGAAAATTATAAAGGACAACCGTTGGAATAGCAAAAATTCAGTTCACAGTATTGCAAGAGAAGTGTTTTTTGATTTAAGGTCGCGTTTTCGAGATATCGGTTGATAAATACCAAAATGCATCGAAAAATTACAATTTTTAAAGGTTCTCAAACCGAGATATAGACGTTCAAAGTTTTGAATCGCCATATGCGTCAATGCTTTTTCGTTTGTTAAATATTTTTTTAAAAGCAACGGCTACAGACTTTGGGATTATTCTTGCGCTACAATGTTTATGTCAACTGTGACAATCACGTAGTGTCAATAACTCGAAAATTTTGAATAACGCCCTTTTTCCCATGACACTTTTTGGCCAACTTCACACAGACCGATAATAAATTATGAACTATTAAATAAGACCAGTGGCAGCTTTTACTTTCAAAACCCCCACACATTTCATTTTTAAGAGGAATTACGCCTAGCGAGCTCTCTACTATAAGTGAATGTAACTGAGCATTAATTAGATTGTAATAATTCTTTTAATTACCTCCTCACGTAGTGTGAGAAATGAGAAGCAGCATGGCCTCTTGTAGGTGATTTGTGTAGGTGATGAACTTTGTCGTTTTGTAGGCAAATTGAGTTTGCTGATTTCTACATGTATGTTCATGCTGGCTTGATACAAGACCTATCTAATTGTAAAATTCCCAAAACGCCATGCATAGGTCGGTATACTTTGCACTGATGATTTCTAATAGGGATGAAATCGTGATATGCAGTTCCAGGACGGCCTGGTGTAACTGGCAATCATTTCAATAAAAAATATATTAAAAATCGTTTGCGTTACGCTGCACTTACACGAACCCCTCTATATATTTAACATTCTGTTCAGAAGTCTTCTCTTTTATATTAAAATTTAGTCTATTCGAAAGTTTCTCATAAATCTCTAAAATAATACTACTAAACAAACTAAATAAAAACTATTATATCTGTCATATTGCTGCTGGAAATCAACCCCAAACATTAATATATTCACAAATTGCCTATATAAATATTTAAGTACAATCTACTTAAAGAAATACGACCGGAAGAGTTACCGGAATCAAAGATCACTTCGCTGAGCATGATCCTGGTGTCGGCGAAGAACAACCGGAGCTTGATGAAACGCGCCAGCCTCTGATGAAGATTGATGGAGACGTTTCTAGCATTCTCCAGCACCCTGTCTGGCATGTATGAATAGGATAGGGTCGGGCCGTTGTAGAACTGTCCGCCAATGCTGAACATCACTTTCGCCTTCGAAAATACCTGTAACAAACAAACAATGTTTCATTGTTGTGCGATATGAGAAGAGTTGGTATAAGGTCTGAAGTCGAACGGCCTGGTTGTCTTAAGGATAAATGGTTTCCGAGGATATTTATTTTGTACAGACAATCGTGTGTGGATGTGGATATTCTATTGTGTTATTTAGACCTGGTGTCAATAAACGTCTGTTTATATAGATCGTTTAATAACTAAAAGTTTCTAGGTATATAGGGATTATAATGTAATATAATATATATCTTTACCTAAGAGATTACAGACCAATTACAGGACAAATTTAATAAAATGTCACATTAACTTGATATATCAAATATACAGTTTAAGCAACGGTACTGCTAAAACTTAATTGATAATGTACATTAAAAAAAACTTGAGATTATTAGCAATAATGCAAAGTTTTACTGTCAGAGGGTAACATTCAAACTACAGAAATAAGGAGTTTATACTCCAATCCATCTGCAAATGCGTTATATAATAAGGACTAAACAAATTAGGTCAAAACAGCTATTCTCCTGGCTATATGCCAAACGCGCTGAATTACATGACAAACATTTGCCGTATTTTTATTTAACTGAGTTAGTACTAAAATATAGTGATTGTTCCAAAACCACTAGGAAGATGCAAAATGTGGAAATCCTGAGATAGGTGACAGTTTGCATCTTTCTTGGTGGTTTTGGAACAATCACTGTATTTTTAGTGCTAACTCTGTTAGACAAAAATACGGCAAACTTTTGTCTAGTAATTCAGCGCTCGGCATTTGGTATGTATCCAGGAGAATAGCTGTTTTGACCTAATTTGTTTAGTCCTTATTATATAAGGCATTTCCAAATGTGTTAGAGTATAAACTAATTATTTCTGTACATTAGAGAAATGCAAAATTATATAGAATTATTGAAAATATTCAATTTACAAAAGGTAATACAACTTTTGTTGCATCATAATTATGATGATATAGGGTCTCCCAATAGGGACGCTAGAAATCTGTAACGTTATAGCGACCATGCTGTTAAAGCAGTATCTGTCAAACTTACTCTATTATTTAGCGGTGTATGGAAAATTACCATAGAAGACTATATGGTTCAATAATGTGTACAAATAATCAAACATTATTTTCAAAATCAGTGCTACGTTCGAGAAACGTTCAGCACATTACGTGATTTTTATACTCGCCTCAACCATCCCGCTGCGTTGAGTCCACTACTCGACGTTTGCTGGCTAAATTCGAGTCAACTGGTTTGATAAATAATCAGCGAACACCCATACGTCCCCGAAACACAAGGTCTACTGATAATCCAGGCAGGCAATGAAGGAAAAATAGCCGAAATAATCCATGTAGAAGCTAATTTCTGCATAGTTGTAGAGGAAGGTGCCCTTAACAACATATTAAAAGTACTGACGGGAGCGAGTGAAGCTAAGGGGAGGGGGGGGGGGCAAAGGTCCCTTTTTTCAGTTTTTTGTTAATAATTCGAAAACTACTGCCTCTAGCGAAAACATGCATCAGACCAACGCAAGTATTTAGCATAAATTGATATTTGTAATTTAAAGAAACCAGTATTTAAGAACTATATGCAAATGGATTTACTTGTAGATATACTCTGAGCGAGTGTTGATTTGAAGCTCCTCTGGTTGGAGGAAGAGTGTCCAAGTCTGATTTGGGCTTCGTTGACGCTCTCAGAAATGCTGACTACCGATGTTTGTTTAGGTTGTCTTGATATGCAGGCGCTTGATATACAGCCAGAAAAAGCTTCTCGCCAGCCTGTTCGATATCCTCAGTTGATGTTGAGGGATTTGTGAATATTGCTGAGATGTCATGGGTGAGGCCAGGATTTGCTGTGAAGAGCTTAGAGATTCCCACTTTGCTCTTTCCATGTATCGCCGAGGTGGTGTCGCATCCGGAGAAGCTATGGAGAATGAGGATCGTCTTGACGAATGGAAGCTCTTGAAGTTGTCTTACCGAAAACAATTTTGTCTTCACCTTCCCACGGTCTGGCTTGATGAAGTACATATTGATAAATGGTGGTGCCAATACAATAAGGAGATCTATCAAGTCCACATCCTCCCCAACTAGGGAGGGGATTGAATAGGGTAGGTAGGGAGGGGAGCGCTTCCCTCATTCCAACCGTTCTGCCGTTCTGTCTACATATATGCTCCAACGATGCACATTATTATTGTCCTCTCGCACACAATTCTTCTGTTATATATTATATAGACAAGCGTTGTCCTACGGGGGGGGGGGGGGGGAGGTAATGAGGGTAATTATCCGCCCGCCCCCAGAACGGATATAAAAGGCGGTACATGCAGTAAAGTCTCTCAGACGCGGTCTAAGCATAGTTCATTTATCATTAAAACTTGATTTTTAATAATAAAAACCGATTTTTTAAAAACTGCCATTTTCCCCCCTCCATATCTCCTTAATTATTGATCCCAGAGCAAAAGTGTATAGTACCTTTTTTGTAGAGAATTTCATTCAGATTAATTTAGTGTATTAAGCATATTTTCACTAGAGGTAGTAGTTTTCGAGTTATTAACAAAAAACTGAAAACAAAGGATCTTTACAGCCTCCCACCCCCTTAGCTTCACTCCCATCCATCAGTACTTTTAATATGTTGTTAAGGACACCTTCTCCTACAACTGTGCTAAAATTGGCTTCTACATGAATTATTTCCGCTATTTAGCCTTTTTTGGTTTTCGTTGCCTGGATTATGAAAACATCGCTGCCGTGCGTGAGAGTGTAAGGTAATACCCGAGGCAGTCAATTTCCCGTCGTTCACAAGAACTTGGTCTTTCTGCGACTTCAACTTTTTTGCGTGGAGATTTGCACCCGTAAACAATACAACTCATCTAGGAACGGTAAATGACCATAGACAACGCCGGGTGTTCGCTGATTGGGCTCTGGAGTAGTTGATCCAAATTTCGTCAAAGAAATCATCTTTAGCGACGAGGCCCTTTTATAGATGAATGGATATGTGAATAAGCAAAATTGTCGGATTTGGGACTACACTAATCTCTGTAACATTTGGTAAATACTGTATGTTACTATGACTCATTTTCATTAATTTTAATACGTCATGTCTTAGCCCAAACATATATTTGTTCAGAATTATCTTGTAGATTCATTGCTGCTCTTCTCTTCAGCTAGAATCTTCTGCAAAGTTTGGAATGGTGACACTTTGGTTGGTCTGCAGTCAAAATCAAATATAAGGTAGGTTCTAAAACACTTCCTTGGGGGACACCAGATCTTACTGGATGAAGCTGTATTATTTCCGATTCGTATCTTACAATAAAGCATTCTATAAAGTAGGACTTAAAGAGAATAAACAAATTGTCAGTATCGAAAAATAGATAAATTATAGCTTATTTCATCTCTATTTACCAAATAAAAAATCCCAAACGGCTCTTATCTCATACCGTGGCTTGACTTTATGGCTAGACTCAAGTAGACTGTTCTGTATATCGGCAAGACAAGAGACTTTTTAATTCGCAAATAGCGATGAAATGAATCGTATACCCATTACCCAAAAGATATTCTCATTTTATAATATTCACAACATCCTTCCATAAATGTAATTCATAATACTACGATGCAAGTAAAGCTTTATAGATACAAAAATAGCCCGTCCCTTTCGACCCGCCCTCACGTAACTTTGATTCCTCTCTCACAGCTTAAAGTCCCGAAAGGAAGGGAAAATAGAAAACGAGTCGGAAACTTTCCTCTGACGCGTTACCCATCGAACTAGTGCACTTCTCGCAACCGGCGAAACTTCCTTTCCGGTACTCTGCATAATACACATGTCTTTTGGCGGATTCCGAAACAATAAAACAACTATTGCAACTAGCATTTTAAAATTCACGCCGTTCCGGTCTTTATTTCCAACTTCCTGAATATTTAACGGAGCCCGGGAAGTAATGAATATAGATAAGTCAAGTGTGTGCAAACGTAAAATTGTAGAAATCTGTTTTGCTTAATCTGTTTAGTAATGCACAAGGAAAGAACAAAACAGATTTGTTTTATGTTGCCACAAATTTAGGATTGGATTTTGAGAACTGAGGACCCTAATTCCACATGAACTAAAATTATGTAACTTAGTGAAATTGAATTGCAGTCGAAATATTCCTCTTTACTGTTCATATTAAGGCGTTAAATAGTCCAATATTTAAAGATAACATGGGCCGTCTCTTTAATGTCCAATAGGGTGCCTAAGTTAAGTACAACGTATAAAGGATATCTTCTAGAGGCCAATTAGATTGAACATCACACTGCAAATAAACAATAAACAGTTTTAAAACTTTAAAACGGAATTTTCCGCACGTAGAACATCTCTATCTCGACATTGAATAGCCGATAAAAAATAAACCAACACATAAGTGCAGAATATGTGTTTAATCAATATTTCTCAAATAGTCCACCATCATGCCTTCTCATGACCCATGGATAGGGTGGGGTGTGTCCTATCGACTTTAAAATCAATAAATGTCGTCTGGTAGACGTCCCTAATCAGAATCAGTCGAAACTGTATCGATCTGACACGATTTAATTGAGTGGTCGTGCTAACAAAAACAATTTTTCAAATAGTCCAGCATTGTGCTTTCTCATGGCCCATGAACATGGTAGAGTGTGTATTATCCACCTCAAAATCAATAGGTGTCGTCTGGGAGACGTCCCCGATCAGAATTAGTGAAAACCCGATCGATCCGACACGATTTAGTTGAGTTATCGTGCTAGCAAGGAATTTTAATGCCGACGACAACGACGACACACACACACACACACAGCATAAATTTTTTAAAATCCATTTTTTTGGTTTTAGGCCGAAAAAAGGAAAATAAACCCAAAAGAAAAATTTAGTTTTTTCACTTTGTCGTTACACGAGATTACATTACTTTTCCGCTAGTATAGTGCAGTGCGGAAAAGTAAAAAGGTACTAAACACCCTTATAAAAACTCATCAACTCTATCATCACCTCTGTAGCCTACGATCGCGATCAGAGACTAAAATTAATGCCCCATTCGATGTTATGTAATTTCGTAATGAAGTCCGCCTTTACTGGAGTTTCCACCAAAATGGCCATTCTATTATATAGACGCATGTTCATTAAAAATTTTATATTGGAAAAAAGTTTCCAGAGCAAGCCTGTATTCTCGATATGTTTTTCATGAAATTTTAATGAAAAATGGGGAGTTTGATATAAATTAGAAATTACGAAGTACTGACGGACGATATCTAGTGGCTAAGTATAAAATCGATAAGCACATATTACATTTTTAATACGTTTTTTGCTAGATTTGTTCCGGATAATTCCACCCTTTTATAATGGAGACTCGTTTAAAAATCGGTTAGTTCAATTCCCTCACAAATAATACAGCGCACAAATATTTTATTTAATAAATTATTCAGTATAAGTTTAAAAAAAACAACTTAAAAAACATAAATTAACTAAGAAGCAAGAAATAAATATTTTCTAAAACAATTTAGTACTTATTTGTTGTTTCGTTTAATGCAATTAAGAAATTATTATTCATTATGTAATTATTATTAATTGTTCTATAAAATATATTGAAGTGGGTGCCATACAATATTAGGAATGAAGAATCTCGGCCCTCGGCAGACTTAAATGTAAACTCGTTAAAGAAGCATGGTATATATTTTTCTATGTTTTACTTGGCACCGACTTTAAAGTTATATACAGCAATTAAAAATAATTACATAATAAACAATAATTTCTTAATTACATTAAACGGAACAACAAATAAGTATTAAATTGTTGTAAGAAAAACTTGCTTTTCAGTTAAGTTACTTTCTATTAAGTTGGTTTTTTTAAATTAGTTATTTTACAGTTTTATGTGATGGGTAGACATACTAAGGATATTTTGCGAATGAGAAAACGACGGCTTCTTGAATAAGGACTTCCGTTGTATAACTTCGAAGTCTAAAATTGAATACCAATATAATTAAGACGGGATCACCTTGGCGGTATACTGAACCCAACACAAGAAGTGTAATTAAAATAGGTTCAAAAACACAAAATCAATACCTGATACATAAAAAATATATGTATATACAGACGAACTGAGAACCTCCTCCTTTTTTGAAGTCGGTTAAAAATGGTAAGTAATTTTTTCGTCAACATAAAAATTACAACAATTATTTACCTACATTCATTAAGACAACTTTACACTAATTAAAACATTTTACTGTTAAAATTATATATTCACCTGAACATTCCTGCTGAAAAAATTGTTGGTGTGGAGATATACAGTGCTCATATTTCGTACTTGGTCGAATTCGAAGAGCAACTCGATGAATCCGCTCGAAAAGCTGTCGTTCTTCCAGGAGACCCATCCATTTCCTGAAATAATATATACAGAATTAGCGTGTTCAAACAGGACAGTTACTGGAAACAGATTAGGGTAAATAAAATTAGCAATACAAGAAATTTATTATTTTTGACGATAGGCAATGTTCTGCACATTTTTTCATTAAAATAAGTCACGGTCTCTGCGAATGAATAAGTAAAATGAATTCGGTAGTATTGTACTCGCATTTAAGCAAGAAATTGTGAGTCCTTCTGATTTTTACTTGAGAGAATTTTACTGTCTCTATAGTAATGTAACTCTACATGATTACCGTTTAAAAATTTAAAGTCCATTTGGGGTTCAAGTACGATATCAAAAATCTACCTACCAAGAAAAAGGCCTGAATACTATAGGCTCCCAAATATTTGAAATAAAAATATATTTACTATATATAAAATAAACCACCCCCTATTGTCATTATAGAATTATTCTGGAGTAGGTTGGAACCTTTGGTGTGAAGACAACACTAACTGAGTTTTCCATAAAACACCAAAACACTATACACTATACTCGACGCGCGTTTCGCCAACAAAGTTGGCATCATCTGGATGTGATTAAAACTCAGTTTTAATCATCTCCATGGAGTTGGATGGAGTTTTAATCATCTCCAGATGATGCCAACTTTGTTGGCGAAACGCGCGTCGAGTATAGTGTATAGTGTTTTGGTGTTTTGTGGAAAACTCAGTTAGTATTATAGAATTAATAAAATTATTGATTGCGATATTGAGGCGTGGATTCAGATAAGACGTTCTGCATATCAAATTTAAAAAACAATTAGAAATAGAACTTATTTTTGAAAATTATTCTTGACTAATTACTTTACTGTTTTATACTAATTTAATAATATTTTAAAGATATTAATTTAATAAAAATATTTTTTTCTGTACAGAAAATGTAATTGCTCCTTTTCAGATCTTTTAATTAAAATAGCGTTACTTTCTCGTCGACTTCCATTTTCCCACGAAAGTTTGTTTATTTCTGTTGAGAAGTCCTGCAGTGAAAAATAATGATTTATCTGTTAATTCTTTGTGTTTAAATAAATTATAGACTTTATTCAGTATTTGGAGCATTTATTGACACAATTTAATCCATTCGGTTTATGATTTACTGTCAACTTCTGTGTTTAAAATAATTCGAAATAGTAATTCGTTTCAGCATCCCTAAACTTCAAATTTTTTTTTTTATAAATTCGAGTATATCCCAATAGCTGAATTGGACGCGGGAATACAATAGAGTAGCCTGTGTCGTTTCCAGATCTAAGACTCTTAGATTTATTTTTAAGGGGCTACTTAACATATTGTCATGAACGCCTCAGGCGATCACGAATGCTTCGAGCGATCTCGAACGCCTCGAGCGATCCCGAACGCCGGGAATATTTAAAACCTCGAGAGCGTGCGGTGTTCGGACTCCCAATGCATTCTATACTAGAAGGAGCAATAATTTGGGGCAGACGTCGAACAACTAGTACAGCTGGCATACCCAAAAGCACCTCAAGAGTTGCAAATCAACTGTGCGTGCAAACATTTATCGATGGCTTGAGAGACCCGGACATGCAGCAGGTGCTGAGAATGTCACGGCATGATACTCCCAGCAAAGCATTAGCGCACGCCCTAGAGTTTGAGGCTGCAAAGCAAGCATCGAAAGGGCACGTGCGGGTGCGCATGGCCGAAGTCAATGGTGAGGAAGAAACCAAGCAGGATCAAATTGGTAACCTCCTGCTAGAGCTGAAAAAGGTTTTATTAGAAGACCGAGAGCCACGGAGACTAAGTTGCTGGAATTGCGGCCGCATGGGACATCTTCGACGTGATTGCCGAGCTCACGGGGATCAAGCGAGTAGCAGAGACAGGCAGTCGGAGAAACTGACTACACCTCCAATATTAGGCTATCCACAGTTTGACAAACCATTCATCGTAGACAGCGACGCCAGCAGTAAGGGAATTGGAGGAGTACTGTTGCAAGAACAGGATGGACAGGAGAAAATAATTGGCTATTTCAGTAAAGCCTTGTCCAAACCCGAGAGAAACTACTGTGTAACTCGACGGGAGCTTCTAGTCGTAGTGAAGACTTTGGAGCATTTCCACAAGTACCTGCACGGACGAAGATTTCTGTTAAGAACCGATCACGCGTCTCTTAAGTGGCTACTTTAATTCAAAAATCCAGAAGGGCAAATTGCGAGATGGCTTCAGCGATTACAGATCTTTGATTTCACCATTGAGCACAGAGCTGGAAAGCATCACCACAATGCTGACTCCATGTCTAGAAGGCCATGTGCAAATGAAAACTGCCAGCACTGTTTGAATCTGGAGCAAAAGGAAGGATTCCCTCAAGTAACTTGTTGCCTAACGAATGTACAGCCGGATGAAAATTGGGATGCCAATCTAGCCGAGGATCAAAGAAACGACGAACATATTGGGTCTATAATGCGTCGGAAAGAAACAGGAGAGAATAGACCATTGTGGGCGGATATCAGCGACCTTGGCGTAATTACGAAATGTTACTGGGCTCAATAGGACTCACTGGTTATTGACTTCGGGGTTCTGAAAAGAGTTTGGGAAAGTCCGGATGGTGCAAGGAATCGACTACAGATCGTGCTGCCCAAGAATAGAGTGGCTGAGGTATTGGAAACTGCTCACAGCGGAACTAGAGAAGGGCACTTTGGGATAGATAAAACGATGGGTAAAGTGAAGGAACGATTCTATTGGGTAGGAAGTCGGTCAGACGTAGAAGATTGATGCAGGAAATGCGACGTCTGCGCTAGCAGCAAGGGCCCAAACACTCGGCGCCGGGGACGCATGAAGCAATACAACATCGGTGCTCCCTTTG
The DNA here is from genome assembly GCA_037954035.1 of Rosalia funebris. Taxonomy (NCBI): domain Eukaryota; kingdom Metazoa; phylum Arthropoda; class Insecta; order Coleoptera; family Cerambycidae; genus Rosalia; species Rosalia funebris. The sequence continues at coordinate 44,763,810 of JAZFAV010000015.1, forward strand.
AGCGAATTGCTATCGACGTCGCCGGGCCATTTCCACACACTGAATCGGGTGTGTTTCAAGGAGTGTGTCAGTTGCTCCGAATTCGAAAGACCAGATTGGAGTGCGACCAAATGAAGACAAGGCATGGACCGAAGGACGAATACTAAAGGCTTTAAAGAAGGCGACCTAGTATGGTTATACAATCCGTCTCGTAAAAAGGGCCGATATCCGAAGTTGCAGAAATCCTGGTAGGGTCCTTACAAGATTGTGACCAGAATAAATGACATAGTTTACCGGATCCAGAAAGGATCACGCACAAAAATGAAAGTTGTGCACATCGACCGCTTGTCACCATTCCAGGGGCGATCCACTGATCGGGACGATCAGTACTAGGAGGGGGGTAGTGTCACGAACACCTCGATCGATCCCGAACGCCGGGAATATTTGAAACCTCGAGAGCGTGCGGTGTTCGGGCTTCCAGTGCGTTCTATACTAGAAGGTTCGCCAAAGTTCTTTATCTAGAAACGCCTAGAGAGACGTTCCACTGCCTATATAATAAATGTGTCGTCCGGCCAGGAGTTAGTTGAATTTGGACCGATAGTAAGCGATACAGTGCGAAGAAGGTGATATATAGTGCGAAAATTAGTTTATAAAGTTAAAGTAGAAAGAAAGTTAGTTAGTTAGTTGGACTTGTGAATAGTTGAGTTGTAAATAAGTGTTCGAGAAATAAAGAACTTTCTAGTAAATTCGTTACAATATACTTAAGGTATATGGTACGCAACTCATTAACATCGAGGGTTTTATGTAGATAATTGATATTTGATACTTCCCTTTACTTTTATTATTTTGTTTGTTTTATAAATTAAATCTATTTTTAATCTAACGATAAAAATAAAATTCGAATATGTACAAACGTTTAAATGACTTTTTACGTAATTTCTGCTAGAAAAAACGTGACACTTAGCTCTTATCAAGAGACATTGCCTTAACTGTTTGATGGTATATCAATTTTAGAATTTTTTGGATTTTTAAAAAGAGTAGATGTAAAAAACTGTATTTATATATATATATATATATATATATATATATATATATATATATATATATATATATATAATATGTTCATTAAAAGTTTATGAACTTCCCATTGGAATTCATTTTTTTAAATTTGGAATCAGGGGTTAGCGAGGACGATTTATTCAACTAAAGTATTTTTGCTTTTCTGACACTTCCGGTTATACCGGAAGTAGCTATCAATTTCCTTATTTTAAATAGAACACCCAGTATATTATTAAATTTTTGTATTACACGCTAATTTTAAGTGAACTTTCTTAACAATTCCCTATACCTATCTTCAGCAGTTTTTGAGATATTTTAATTTTTTTGAAAAAATTAGGTTTTGTAGTATCCCATTGGAATGCTCGTCACTTATTCAAAACAAAAGTTATAGTAGCAAATTTTGGGCTGTAATTAGGCGGACTATTAAGCTTTCAGGTGATATGTAGTGTGATATTTTATTATTTACAGGGGGTGTCCAAAATATTTAGTTCATTCTGACAAACTTCAATTGCTCAAAAGTCAATTTCCTTAAATGAAACGCCCTGTATTTTATTGCTTTCTGTGATGGAGAATTAAGTTATATTTCAATCTGTATTAGGATTCCCTATACCTATATATATATATATATATATATATATATATATATATATATATATATATATATATATATATATATATACTTGAAGTACCTTACAAACGAGGTATTACTTGCACACTAATGCTATTTAAATTAAGTTTTCAAATTGTGCTGCAAAGCCATCCTTGATGATTATATCACGTTGTATTAATTATATATTTGTAATATTTAAAACAAAAATATCCCATTTATTATATTGTTTCAACTATAGAAATTTAGAAGATTATAACAAAAATTTCGTTAATATAACAAACAATAAGTTAAATCACTTGAAATAATGAAATGCTTTGATGTCTCAAACGTTGATTTGACCATTTCTTTAAATACTCTGTACAATATTTTGATATTCTATATTTAAGATCACACACAGTTGAATCACAATATATTTTTGAATCCCTTTATTAGTACATCAGGCCTTTTTTTTAATATATAAAAAATCTGACCAAAATCATTTAAAAACCTTCATTTTTGGAAAAAGGTACAACATTAAAGAATGTTGGCTAGAACAGAGGCTGTGAAAATTATAAGTAAATATCTTGTATATGAAAATAAATTAATAGTCAAGACGATAACGGTTAAAACGAGTCGCTTATGGTATTTAAAATCTTACTACCTCCTAAACATGCAGTAATGTATTTTTTGTATCTTAAATTTTCCATATACATACGTACCTTTTCCATACCCTATGTCGAGTCGAAAGTTATCTAGTCCAACTTCACCGTCCACAAGACGTCCCAGCCCTTGGGACAGCTGACCGTTGCTCCGTATGCCGTCGTAGGAGCTGTCGTAGAGGCCTTGTGAGGGTTCTGAACCCTCCGGGGCACTGTAGGACACGATGCCACCTGAAAGAAGAATGAGGTTTCTAATGTAATCAAATTATCGAGACAATGACGCTGTGTACCACGGAGAAATATATGAAATTAAACGCTAGTGACATTTATACACCATGTCCCCAAATGAATTCGGGGTAATATAACAAGGCAGATAAAAATGATGAGTTCCATTTCTTTTTGGGATACTATAAATATACTTAAGCTCTTTATTATCAATTATGGTATACTTTATTAGATATATTGTTATTAATTAAATAGTACTTATCGATTACTGTAATGAAAAACTTTTATCGGTTATCAAAAACCCTTTAAATATGGGATGTTTTTGTATCGTTAAATAAAAATATTAAATAAATTTCGTGCCCAAATATGTATTATAATTCAAAACTTAGAAAACAACTATGGTGTTTATATTAACGATATAGGTGAGGTAAAATACTCGTTTCCACTAAAATGTCCTTCCTCCTGCGAAAAAATATATGGAAAGGCAAGATGTTTCACAATGCATTTTTATCAGAAAATGGTAAAAAATTTTTAACTCCACTCACTGGGCATTCCACAACGATAGTAATTACCAAATTTTAAATTACTTATGTGAATGTCTAGATAAAGTAACAAACACTATTATGTGAGTATTTGTTTAAACTTGTGCAAAGGTTTTGACCGAGTAATTCATTGGAATTATTAAGAAAATGAGAAATAACAGACATAAAACAGATTCAAGGTGCTTGGAACATATGTTTCTCTATATAGAAGTAAATAATGCATGATTTATTTCAATGTTTAACTGACGTGCCACAAGGGTCAGTTCTTAGCCCTTTACCATATACATTTCTATACAACACAATAAAATTAACACAACACAAACTTGGTATGTGTGGTAGAAAAGAAACAAATTTGGAACTTGTCCTATGGAAGAAAATCTTCTTAACAAAATCAACATAATACAAACTTGGCATGTATAGTAAAAGAAAACAAAATTTAAGGCCTCTTCTTTGAAGGAGCTCAGAACTAGTTTATGTAAAATTGATCCATATTAAATAACGGTATTTTTTACATATATTCTTAAGGTAATCTATAAAAATATCTTCTGTAAAGATATATTTCTTATTAAAATATACAAAATTGTTATATAAACATTTTTAGTTTATAAGAAAATTTAAGTTAAGTTAGCTTCTTACAAATTATAGTGGTACTTTTTCTTATGTTTTCTTGTATTTGTAACTAAAACTGATAAATTAGACAACAAATTAAAATGATTAATACTATCTTCAAATATATTTCGTAACGCAGAAAAGGTTAGAGTGAATTAGTGCTAGGCCAAGAACAAATAGTCGATATAATGGTGGAGGTGCCAATACAACATAAATGAGAACGAATATTTTTAATCGAGTATATTAAAATATTTCTTTTCGTATGATTTCATATTTTATTTAAATCATAACTCTCACATACAAGATATATACATAATTCTAATACTCTGACCACCACTACTGATTAGAGGTTAGAACCCAGTCAGGATACAGTAGCAGAAGAGAAATACTTAAATAGTGTCGAATAAAACTGATAAAACTAGTTGAAGTGTTCATGTTCAAAGAGCTACGGCATATTTTGGCATTACATGTTTCTTATTTCGTATAGATCATATTTATCCAATAAGGAGCAGATTGAATTGGTGATACGCCAAGAAAAGTAGTCGAGAAAATGGTGGAGGTGCCAGTGTAACAGAAATATGAACAGATATTTTTTTTATATCGAGTTTATTAAAATATTTCTTTTCGTATGATTTCGTATTTTATTTGCATCATAACTCTCGCATACAAGAGACATACATTACTCTAATACTCTGATCACCACTACTGATTAGAGGTTAGAATGTCAAGATACAATAGCAGAAGATAAATGCTTAAATAGAATCGAATGAAACTGATAAAACTAGTTGAAGTGTTCATGTTCAAAGAGCTATATTAGTCAAACACACACAGACACGACTTGCACTTATGCCAGTACACAATGTTTGAATTGAACGACCAGAATACGAGACATATTTTGGCTTTACATGTTTCTTATTTCGTATAGATCATATTTATCCAATAAGGGGTAGATTGTATTGGTGATACGCCAAGAAAAATAGTCTAGAAAGTGGCGGAGGTGTCAGTGTAACATAAATATGAACGGATATTTAATATCAACTTTATTAAAATATTTCTTTTCGTATGATTTCGTATTTTATTTGTATCATAACTCTCGCATACAGGAGACATACATTATTTTAATACTCTGATCACCACTACTGATTAGAGGTTAGAATATCAGAATACAGTAGCAGAAGAGAAATGCTAAAATAGAGTCGAATGAAACTGATAAAACTAGTTGAAGTGTTCATGTTATATTAGCTATATTAGTCAAATACACATGACTATCTAATGTAGAATTATGGAACAGAAAAGACATACAGACACGACTTGCACTTGTGTCAGTACACAATGTTTGAAATGAACGACCAGAATAAGCGACGTATTTTGGCATCACATGTTTCTTATTTCGTATAGATCATATTTATCTAATAAGGGGTATTGACCATACACTACTTCTACATAGATTAAATACCAGCAGGGTACTTACTTACGAACTTTTTCATTTAAGCTGTTTCACAATAACGTAGATTCATCTACAGGAATGATTTATTTGTCTTTAAATATGGGAGATTTTGTACTGTTAAGTAAAAATATTAATATGAATTTCATGCGAAAATCCATGTATATTACAATACGAAATAAAAAAATAGTTATGACGTATATATTGACAATATTGGTGTAATAGAATAATCATTTCCAATAAAATATACTTTTTTATTATAGTGGCATTTTTTGGACTGTTTTCTTGTATTTGTAACATAAAACTGGTAAATAAGACAACAAATTTAAACGAGTAATCCAACGGATCTACTTTGTGAAATATCTTTAGTAACACATAAAATATTATGTTAATACACGAGGAAGAACATGTCAGTGCTATCAGCAGTGTTGAGTTAGTACTAGACCGAGAAAAATATCTGAAAAAATGGCGAAGGTGCCAATGTAACCGAAATTGGAATGAATGTTTTGTGATTTGAGTTCATTAAATTATTTCTTTTCGCATGATTCTTATCTAAATCACAGCTTTCACATATAAGAAGATATACATGATTTTAATAATATATTCTAATTAGAGTCACCACTACTAATTAGAGGTTAGAATGTCAGGAAACAGCAACAGAAGAGAAACGCTTAAATAAAGTCGAATGAAACTGATAAAACTAACTGAAGTGTTCATATGCAAAGAGATATATTGTCAAACACGTACGAATGTCTAATAGAACGAAAAAGGCACACAGACACGAGAGCACCTGTGTCAGTACACAGTGAACTACCAGAATAAGAAGCATATTTTGGGTATCATGTTTTTTATTTCCTAAAAACCATATTTATCCAGTAAGGGGTATTGATCATATATTACTTCTACACGGATTTGACATCAACTCAATACCAGAATGGTACTTACTAACTTAACCTCGTTATTTAACCTACTTCATAACAAGGCAGATTCTTCTATATTACTAACCATGTTTACTATACGCATTCCTAGAATTAGTTCTCGTCTGGTCACCATGTTTTATCGTCAGAATGCAAGAACAAATATACTATTAAAATCATCAGTGTATATGATATCTGATAAGTTTAACCAAATATCCAGTATTTTTGGTTTACGCAAATGTAATTTGAATGAATTGTTTCTTTAGGGAAACAACATTTTAAACTACAGAAATAAGGAGTTTATACTCCAACCCATCTGCAAATGCCTTATATAATAAGGACTAAACAAATTGGGTCAAAACAGCTATTCTCCTGGCTATATGCCAAACGCTGAGCATTGAATTACATGACAAAATTTGTCGTACTTTTGTCTAACAGAGTTAGCACTAAAAGTACAGTGATTGTTCCTAAACCACAAGAAAGATGCAAATTGTCACCTATCTCAGGATATCGTTAACTGCAGACCGGTTTCGACCTTCCCATCTTGGGTCTCGTCAGTGCAGTGTAAACGAGTATACCTTCGACAGATGAAGCTCACATCTAGTAGACGTTGCTACGTTCCACCGCAGTAGAATGTACCAAACGCCATCTCTTGGTAGTTACGAACAATCTAAATCGAAGTAAAAATTCAGAACAGCTATTCTCCTCGCTATATGGCAAACGCCGAGCGCTGAATTACATGACAAAATTTGTCTGCAACGTCTACTAGGTGTGAGCTTCATCTGTCGAAAGTATACTCGTTTACACTGCACTGAGGAGACCCAAGATAGAAAGGTCGAAACCGGTCTGCAGTTAACGATATGCTGAGATAGGTGACACTTTGCATCTTTCTTGATGGTTTTGGAACAATCACTGTATTTTTAGTGCTAACTCTGTTAGACAAAAATACGACAAATCTCGTCATGTAATTCAGCGCTCGGCATTTGGCATATAGCCAGGAGAATAGCTATTTTGACCTAATTTGTTTAGTCCTTATTATATAAGATGCATTATATAAGATATTGCAGATGGGTTGGAGTATAAACTCCTTATTTCTGTAGTTGGAATATTTCCCCTTGCATAGTAAAACTTTGCATTATATTGATGAAAACAACATTTTAATTCAATAATGATTAATATATAATTATTATATACATATTTTATTTATATACTGTTATTATATTGTATTTATATATTAGTTATATATTGTCACATATTATTATTGTAGATCTATTCTTGTAAGTATAATATTTATGTGAGTATATTGTTAAAGTTCAATTTATTTTGTTCTGTAATTAGAATTAATATCATTGGACAATAAATAAATACATTATTATTATTACGACGTTATTAAGAGCAATAAATAAATTTTAAGTTCGTAAAAAATGCTGTTTTCTGTAAAAAACAAAGCTTTTAAATAATATCCCACGCAGTGTTCTCTCGTAAATAAATATATTTACCTGCTAATTTGCTAGCGAGACACAATTTATATTTTTATATGCGCTTAGGAAAACGAAATTAAAGATACCGCCTGCTATACAATTTATGAATACAAGACAAGGCTTTAATTTTAATTAGCATCTATTATTAGAGCCGCGCTTAATCCCCACGAATTTCTCGTACGCTGTCACTCTAAATTAATAAATATAAATATTAAATCACGCCTCACCCAACCTAATCGCTATGTCACTTAAATTTAATTATTTTAAGCGGTCCCTAATCGCGAGCGTACCTACAGGCTTAAACACCCAGTTAATTAAATTTAATAACAATCCGAAAGAAATTCTGTAATATCAGAGAGGAGGAGGGAGGTATGCATCTCAGGCCCGAGAGTAGGCGATTAATTAGGTGTTGTTTATGAGTGTTTCCTGGTGTTGAATTCTTCGATGCTAAAGTTAGAAAAAACAGTTCTACAGAAATATGAATATTAATATTGCATTTGTTACTTTGTTTCTGAACTATTTGTACAATATTTATGATAAGTGAAGGGTATTTAAAGCAAATGAAGTTATATAAAGTAAAACTAATAATTTTAATATTTTATTAATATTTAGATATTCAATAAATACAATTCATATTTCGAATCAGTCGCTACCTTTTGTGAGTTCTCTCTGCCTCTTTCGGTGTAAATCATCCTACAGAGATATTGCTTAAAAAAACAACAATTTAACTGAATTATTGTTTTTTTTAACTTTAATATTTTAAATTCATAAAATTATTAAAAATCTGGATTATAGTAGTCAAGTATTGACATTATGTAGTCCAAAACCTCTAATGTCCTCTAGTTTGTAATCAAAAATACTTGTTCAGCAGTACCAGTTAGTGCGTAAAATAAAAATATTTATTAATAATATCTATTAATATTGTAGTAATAAAAATATTCATGTTTGTACCAATTATTATCTTTATGAGCCACAAAATAAATTTATATATCATAAACTTCCCCGGTTTGTAGATTATTTGTATTAATATTGTATAAAATGATAACTCTAGTGTTTATCTCGTCAGTCAGCTGATCTTCGCATATTCATTTATCAGAAGTCTCATTAACGAATCATAAATATTCCACGATACATACCACACCATATAATTTGTATTCCATCTTTTATTGATGAATACTAATCGGCCGAGAATATGATCACCTGAAAAATTGTCGTCAATCCAATGTTCACCTGTTTAACTGTTCAGATTTTCTTTATCCATTTCGGTGACTCATCTACAATGACTTCTTAGCAGTAAACGTATTAAACTTGATGAAATTCATAAATATCAGTTTTCCTATGCTGACAACATTAAAAAAAATTGCAATAATTACATTTGTATATAGATTTTAAAAATCTTGATATGAGGATTTATTTCTAAAGTAGCATGAACTATCATGACAAGTCTACTATTTGATCTTATTTAAAAATACCTTGGACCTATATAGTTAATCATTTGGTCATTTAATTATCTTTAAGATATCTTTATTTCTCTCTCTCTCTCTCTGTCTCGGTAAATTATGTTTATGACCTGTATCGGATTTTTTGTGAAATATGACTCATAAATTCTTGTACTATATTCTAGAATATCGCATAAGATGTAGTCCTTTTTTATTAGAGTTTTGAAAAAATTATCGTAGGTATTTTTTAAAGCCACCCTTCATGGTTAAGCAAGTAAACAACCTCGCCAAATTACCTTTTTTCTATTTTACATAATTTTCAGAAACTTTCTTGGGTATTTTTTATATTTATCCTATACTCCTAGGACTTGACGATTTTCAACTTTTAGCAGGCTGGACAAACTGAATCACTTGCCATCCTGTGAATAAATTATCCTCTAGCTATACCTCTGTCCGCCATCGGACGGCGTCAAGAGAAAAACAGCAACAAATAAAAGAAAAATAAGTTAATAAAAGTTTAGGGACTGTATTAGTCATCTGGCTTAGAATCCTTTTCCTTACCAGAGATCTCTTAGCAAAGCTGCAAATCAGTGCTAGTAGTGTACTGGAAATCCAGATGGTTTTGAATCAGCTTCAATCATCAAGAAGTTTCTTGGTGTTTCCTTTTAACCCGTCCTTAGACTTATTATTCGAATACTGCCAACTGAGCTATGTTGATGTTTTTTTATTACGCTAATATTATGTTTAATATCCCTATATTTATCATTTGTAGTTTTGTCATGATTTATTTTATAAGTTGGTATCATCTAGATATCATTTCCTCAGCACCATTATTACCCTCAAATTTTCGCAACCTCTTGATTATACTATCAATACTGATGAAATAAACAGCGAGTATCTGTTAATAGAAATCTGGTTCTCTATTTTTTGGTATAAGAAAGAAGTTGTTCTTCTGTAACAGGGAAGCTGGTATAATCCAGATTTTTTGTTTCCAGTTTCCCTAGTTTTCTAGCAAAATCTAGCAGTCTAGCAAAATTTCTAATTTCATATTTCCGTCATGATTTTCTATTTTTTACTTACTTTAGAGTATACGCCAGTTACTACTTTCAAAGCCTTTTTTAAAAATTGGTCATCTAGAAGAGCTTACAAGAAGCCTTCATATAGGTACATGATAAAGCCTAAAATTAGCATTACTCCATATGCCACAATTTGGTGTCATGACCCACATGCAATATTCCAGCTAATATTCATGTTTAACTATCCGGCCTGTAGGGGGAGCCACGGGCGCAGCCAACACATCCCGGAGCAGACCTTTCGTAGGCGAATAAGATGGAGAGCTTGGCCAGATGTCTCCCCGTCATGAAACTGAATTGTAGCTCCAGTTCCGATGTTATGGATTAGGGAGACATAATTACAACGCACTTAGTAAATGTTCGGTTTCTTGCACGAAGCCGAGGAGGCTTGACTTAATTAGATCCGAGACGAGGTGGGTGTGATTGCTGGCAGCTTTCGATGTCTCATAATAAAGGGGGAAATTGAGATAAGCCAGTATCGGTAGGTGGATCACAAGGCAGTCGATAAAAAGGCCGCAATTACGTGGGACTGCTGTAATCAAGTAATGTGATAAAAGTTCACAAAAGGTAAATGAGTTTAATATGTTTATCACTCTGTTTGGCAACTATACAGAATGAGTACTTTAATATCAAGTAATTTATTCAACAGTAATATGATTATTTTCAAGTGGATAATGAAGTTGGTAATTAATGGGCGAAGAATATGTGTACACTTATGTTAAGGGATATAAATCACCACTCAAAATTTTTCAAAATATCAATTTTTTTATTAGCTTAAAAATTATGAAAAATGAAATCTGGGTGAACTTATTTGTAAATCATCAACAGATGAAATTCCGTAGTACAAAAAGTACTTAGAGTCTTGGCGTGACTGGAAGAAGGCGCAAGCAGCGGATTCCATGGACACATTCCATTATAAGCCGCCGCTTCCTAAGGAAGTTTTCAAAGCCGCCAAACCGATCTTTGAGGACCTGAGCCAAGACGAGTTGCTAAACCGTTGTTACTTGAGAGGCTACACGCAAAACGGGAGTGAAAGCTTCAACGCTACTGTTGTAACTTGGCCCCAAAATCTTATTCAAGTGGCAAAAAATTCTTGAAGACAGCGACTGATATTTTATATACTTTATTATTTTCAATAAATTAAGTTTCTTTATATGAATTATTTTAGAACTAGTATTTTTCGATGAAAATTACATCTATGCATACCCTAAGATATTTAGCAGTTTGTATTATATACGAGGGTGAATCAAATATAAACGAGACTTTTGGTCTTGGGCATGCAATAGTAACGCGTGAGGGTTGCCGCTTGGTGGGGTATTGGGTAGGGATGTCAGGAGGGGGGAGAGCAGGTGGGCGACCTCGCTCGTTCCTTTCAGTACCTGTCGTGATGATGTCTGAGCAGGAGGTGCCTTCGTCAATTGCGCATCGTGTTATCATCAAGTTTCTCGCCACGGAAGGTGTAAAACCAGCTGAAATCCTGACGAGATTGACTGCACAGTTCAAGGAAGAGACACTGTCCCGAGCTAGAGTGTTTGCATGACATAAACAGTTTGTGGAGGGTCGATAAAGTTGAAAATGAGAACCATGACCGCCGACCTCGCATCAGCCACAACATCGTCCGCGTTCAACAACTTCTTGAGGGTGACAGGCGTCTGACCACCACTGAGATTGCATCTAAGGTTGGAATAAGTTATGGAAGTATTTTCTCGATCATCGCAGATGAGCTAGGGTTTCGTAAGGTGTGTGCAAGGCCGGTCCCTCGCCCTTCTGACAACTGAGCAGAAATTGCATCGTTTTCAGGCGTGTGAGCGTCTCCTAGCGAAATTTCGGGACGAGGGAGACTCCTTTCTCACTCACGTTATCACCTGCGATGAAACGTGGGTGCACCATTATACCCCTGAGTTGAAACAAGCGAGCAAGAAGTGGAGACGTCAAGAGGAGGCTGGGCCAGTGAAAGTCAAGTCAAGCCTGTCAACAGGCAAGGTTTTGGCTACAGTTTTTTTTGACCAGCGTGGCTTGTTGCACCTCGATTTTTTGCATGATCACAGGACCATTAATGCGGCATACTACTGCGACATTTTAAGCGAGGTTAGACTTGAATATTGCTGAAAACGACGTGACCTACCGATGAGAGAAGTGAAACTTCTCCATGACAATGCTCGTCCCCATACAGCAGCCCTAACGAGAGAAAAATAGGAGGAATTAGGCTGGGAGACATTTGAACACTCTCCCTATAGCCCCGACCTATCGCCCTGCGACTTTAACCTCTTTGGTCCGCTCAAGGGAGGGCAAAGATTCAACATCGATGAGGTGGTTGAGGCCTACGTGCGCAATTGGCTGTAGACACAACCAACTTCATTCTACGAGCAGGGCATTACAAAATTACCTATATGCTGGGAAAAATGTGTTTCCAAATCATGGGATTATGTAGAAAAATGAATGAGCTGTTACTCTTTTCTTTCTTAAGTTCAAATAAAAAAAAAGAAATAAAAAAAGGAACGTTTATATTTGATTCACCTTGGTATGATACTTTTTTGTATATTTAGATAAATTCACCCCTGGTCGAGAAGCGTGCGTTGTTTTAGTTCTATCCTGCTCAGTATTATCGTGTAATAATACATTTAAATAACAATACAGCTACTTAAATATAGCTACAATAAAATACAGCTACTTAAATTACTAAAATGACATGAATCTATAGCAAATTCATTCTTCTATGGTAAATATCTAGGTTCTGGTTTAAGTGATTTTGGGTAAGGATAGCTTAGGTTATATGAAAAGAATTTCAGTGCCTTATTTTTTCTTTTGAATGTCTGTCATTGCATAATCAATTCCAGTAATATATGATGTCATAAAATATAAAAAAAACTACATAAAATATTGGTATTTAAGATATAGGGAGACATACATTAGATAATCTCGTAAATAACAAGTCAAAGCTATCTGGGTGGAGGATACACATTGAAAAAATGTGGACAACACCCATTCTTACCGACATTGCCAGTAATGGCACTTGGAATCGAATCAAGGTCATGCCAATTATTATCTAGTCTAGTTTGCCACATAATGCGCCAGAACTAACTCGACTATCGTACCGATATAAATATATGAGTATATAAAGGCTATTATTAGAAAATTCATGCAATGGACGCTCGAAACGTATAACTCAGTAGGTTCTAGTAGATTCCATAGTATTCTCAATAACAATGGCGTTATACGAAAAATATTGTGTGCTATGTGAAGCAAATAAGAATACAGGAATACACCGAATGATTTCTTACTCATTAATCAAATTCTGAAAAGGTATATTGTAGGAACAAGTAAGACATTTTATGGAATAATAAAACGATGGTTTACGGCAATCTTGCATAGCAGTTAGATTTTAATCTTAACAGACTGATTATTCCACTTATACAGTTCGCGTTTTAAATGAAAACGTAGATAACTTCGATTGCCTATTTTGTTATTTTTCCTGTTGCAACCGATTCGTGTAACAACATAATGAAGAACAGTATTTATGTTCGACGAACACTGAAATATTACACGTTTCTCGACGCAGATTTGGCCAACCAAATTGGCATCGTCGGAAGATATGTATAACTGTTCATTGATTGAGTTATAATCATCTGATGATGTTAACTTGCGTTTCGGTGCTCGTGGAAAACCGGCCCCCTGTTTTTGTAGCTGTATTGAGAGTTCCAGTCCTCTTTCAGTGTTTGTTTTGAAACTAAAACAGTGTAACAAAATATCCATTCTTGTAATTATAATTATGTGGGACAGAATTGTAAAAATTGTTTCTCAGTAGATAATGAAAACATTTTTTATACCATTTTTAACTGGTTCATTTAGGTGTGTTACATTTTGGGTATAAAGTATTAAATGCGGTTTAGTATACTATTGATTCCAATAAGGAAATGGATTTGGAAGTCTAGAAGATGAATTCTTTATATTACAGAATCTACTGAAATCTACTACGGTAAGTTGTAGTCTGCGAACGACGGAGGTAATATCTGAGAAATAAGAATGATGGTGATTGATGCTCAGAAAAACGTCTGTATTATGTCACGTCAATTCTACCGTGTTAATTACTATAAATCAGTATAGAAGTTGATTTCAAATTAGTACTTAGTAGATGCCACTATTTAGATAGTTTTTTAAGTAGTTATTAGTATTAGTAATATGGATTTTTGTTCATGTATAAATCATCAAACATAACAATAATCAAACATAGAAATGTACAGCATTTCAGCATTAATTTGTATGTACAGCTCTCAAATATTAAGCAACACAAAACTAATTCAAACACTCCATGAAGTAAAAGAAGTTTAAATTGTAGCGACGCGTTAAACTGGCGCATTAGCAAGGATAATCAGTGTCCCTCGATAGCTCAGCGGTCAGAGCAACCAACCGGCAATTGGGAGGTCCGGGTTCGATTCCTGGTCAAGGCACCCACTTTTATCCTTGCTATCGCCAAAGTGGTGACCCCGACGTGATTCGTTCCAGTACATCGAACCTCCCTTACATCTCAAATTCGCGGATTCGATTCCCGTCCTATCCATCGCCCTATAGTCCGGGCGTTATCGAACAACGGTTCGTAAGAATGGTGAACGCGGCCACATTTCGTTAATTGTATCAAGATAAATCACTCTAAGGGGAGAATACTGTAGCGACGCGTTAAACTGGCGCATTAGCAAGGATAATGAGTGTCCCTCGATAGCTCAGCGGTCAGAGTAACCAACCGGCAATTGGGAGATCCGGGTTAGATTCCCGGTCAAGGCGTGCACCTTTATCCTTGCTATCGCCAAAAAATTAATACCCTTCTGCCTCTTCACCATGCTAATGGTAACATTCATAGTACCATACTCAACATTCAATACAATGAGTAGGAAATGGTAGGTTATTGTGCGTTCATAAAGGGAAATTTAAATCACCGCATATATTGTTTATGTCGTGTGGGGTCGTATAGTATCTTGCCTATCTCGAATTCCCGAAAATAAACTGAATTTAATTTTTCTGGAAATTTTGTTATTTATCTTGTCAGAATGGTAATAGTCTTCATAAGGTTTAAATTAGTCTGAGATTCAAACAGTGCAGCAAGGTCAAAAATACAAGCCCTTAATCAGTTTTAAACATGTCAGTAATTTGTAGTTGATAGTTTCAGTCCTGTGTTTCGTATATTCATAAAGGAATAACGCAATAAAGTGTATACTACGTTTTAATATGGCCGATTTAACTAGGTAAGACACCAGTCAAAGTATTAGTTTAAAATTCCACTGCAGAAAAAAACTGTTAAAAAAGTATTTAGTGAAAGAAAGAGATTAGTGTAAAGTAACAGCCGGCAAGACACGGAATATTAACGCCACCTGCTCTAGCTGCATTCGCTCTGAAACTAACAATTTATTGACCCGATCTAGTTGCGTTGTGTTTTAGGGGACACGCGTTGTGTTTTAGGGTTTTATTATTGTTTGGATTGCTTTATAATATAAGTCTTAGGTCCATGGTAGGCGAGTCATTATTACCCAGTAATGCCAGAAACTATAATATCGAATAATAACAAGCTATTAGAAATTAGATTTAATTCGGTAAATTAGAAACTAATTTGGTGCTTATTTATTAAACTTTAATACAATTTTAAAACAAACTTTTTATTATTTACTTACAAATTTTTTATTTTATTTAGTTATTGGTATATTTTAGGTAAACCTCTAATAGTCCCATTGAATTATCATACATTGTAATTCATTTATAAAGAGTGATGTATGCTTTCTACTTTTCGGCACTTTACTATACGCGGAAAAATAATGTAATCGTGTAAAAAAAATGTCTACTGTTAAAAAAAAAATTTCTAGGGTTTATTTTTCGTTTTTTGGCACAAAAACAAAAAAAATGGATTTTAAACTATTTTGTGTGTGTGTGTAGCTTTCGTCGTTCGTCAGAATTTATTCTTGTTAGCACGATAACTCAACTAAATCGTGTCGGATCGATCGGGTCTTAACTGACTCTGATCGGTTACGTCTCCTAGATGACACCTACTGACTTTGAGGTGGATAAGGCACAGCCTACCCTGTCCATGGGTTATGAGAAAGCACGATGGTGAGACTATTTGAGGATATTTTCTTGTTAGCACGATAATTCAACTAAATCGTGTCGGATCGATCGGATTTTGACTTACTCTGATCGGGGACGTCTCCCAGATGACACTTATTGATATTGACGTGGATAGGACACACCCTACCTTGTCCACGGGTCATAAGAAAGCACGATGGTGGACTATTTGAGAATGTTTTTTGTTAGCATGATAACTCAACTAAATCGTATCGGATCGATGGGGTTTTGACTGATTCTGATCCAGAACGTCTCCCAAACGACACCTATTGATATTAAGGTGGATAGGACACACCCCACCCTGTCCATGGGTCATGAGAAAGACGATGGTGGACTATTTGAGAAATATGTTTTGTTAACACGATAACTCAACTAAATCGTGTCGGATCGATCGAGATTTAATTGATTCTGATTGACGACATCTCCCAGACGACACCTATTGCTTTTGAGGTGGATAGAACACACTCTACCATGTTCATGGATTATGAGAAAGCATAATGGTGGACTATTTGAGAAATTGTTTTTGTTAGCACTATCACCCAATTAAATCGTATCGGATCGATCGGGTTTTGACTGATTCTGATAAGGGACATCTACCAAACCACACATATTGATTTTTAGGTGGATAGGACACACTTCACCTTGTCCATGGGTCACGAGAAAGCACGATGGTGGACTATTTCAGAAAAATTGAAAAAAGTAAAACTGTCGCATAAAACACATATTCTGCATTATGTGTCGGTTTATTTTTTCTCGGCCACTCAATTTCGTCCGTTTTAAGGTTTTAAAACTGTTTATTTAAATATTAGATACTGTAGTGTTATGTGAGAGAATACCGAAAGTAATTTTTGTCTGTCTCGTATTATAATAAGGTACTGGTATTATTAAATAATCATTAAGTAGGTTGGTAAACACCCTGTATAATTCCGTCTGAAGATGCCGTCTTATTCGACGATTTTATTCACTTCTCTTTCCCCGACTCCCGCCTCGCGCAGTAAATCTATCGACGGCAAGTTTATCAAACTCAAATTCAAACAAAGAGGAAGTCTCCGAAGGCCCCAGCTTTATTACCGGACCTCTGCGGACCCCAACAGTCGGCCACCCCATGAAACGCAATCAACTTATTGTTGCACAAAACTGACCGGTCCACATCGTCGATTTGACACGTTATGAGGGGCATTTGCCCGGGCCGGACACGCTCTCTATTGTGCCGGCCACCCATAAAATACAGACCTTAAGACGGATTCGATGTTATGTTGCCATATCTCTCCCTCGACCCAACAGGAAATATTTGAGAATTACACGGCATTATTAGAAGGTTCCATGTGCGAGGGCGTGGACGAACATCACGTAGTGGTATACCGGGGCAGATGGTAAGTTACGCGGGAAATGATCTGTTCAATTTACTGGTATGTGGTATTGTTTGAGTGGAGTTATAATTGCGATAATGCGAGGTAGGGTAAAGGGTTCTTATATCGCGTGAAACAGGTGGAATTTATAAAAATATAAAATAACCTTTTTCTCTCTTAGATTGGGTCTTCATTATTAAAATCTGCATTTTCAACAGAATAATTCACCACCATACTATGTATTACACGTTCAACTATAGCTGGATCAAAGTTCTTTATTGGAACATTGCCACACTTTCGAAAAGATATGAAAGATCTTGAACTGCATTATGAAAATTTACCATTTATGATAAAAAAATTATGACAAATTATAATCCAGCTTTTTTTGAACAAAAACCGTGTTTCGTGTCCATTATTTAGAAGCTGATAGAAACTGCGGGCCAGCAGGATGGAAATCTTGATCCAGAAGGTACCGCTTGCTGTTAATTTTCTTAGAGTATTAACTCTTCTTCAAGGTTATCTTACTCCAAATATATCAAGCAGATTATTATATCGAATTGATTAACATAAGTGTAATGTGACGGCAAGCCCTTTGCAGCCAAATTAAACGATATAGTGCCATTTGTGCCAATAAAATCCCTATAATAACCAACAATAATTTAAAACCAGGTACATATATTTTATTATTAAAAGGTATTATTAAAAAAATTATCTTTAGCGACGAGGTCCATTTTTGGATGAATGGATATGTGAACAAGTAGAATTGTCGGATTTGGGTCGATACCAATCCACACTAGATACACCAGCATCAAATGCATCCCGAGAAAGTCATTGTTTGGTGCGGACTTTGATCTGGCAGAATTATGGTCCGTACTTCTAGTCCAAAACGAAACTGGCACTGCCATAACCGCCAATGGCGAGCGCTATAGATCGGTGATAAATAGCTTCTTGTGGCCTAAACTGAATAATATGGATACCAACGACATGTGACTTCAATATGACGGCGCTACGTTCCATATAGCGCACGCCACGATGGACATTCTGCACGAGTGATTTGAGGGTATGGTTATTTCGCGCAGCGGTGACGTGAACTGGCTACCGAGATTGTGCGATTTAATGCATATAAACTTCTTCCTTTGGGGCTACCTTAAATCGCAGGTCTATGCGAATAAGCCGCAAACAATAGATGCCCTCAAAGTCTACATAAAGAACGCCATTCAGCAAATTCAGCCAGATTTATGTGACAAAAGCATCGAAAATTACTCCTCCTGAATACGCGCCACCAATGAAAACTGCAGCAGACATTTGAAAGACATTATATTCCATACTTAATGCCATAAAATATTATTTTAAATAAAAAAAATGTGAATATCTTATAAACAACTTATTTTATTTTTACGTTTAAAAATCGAGCGTCCTTATTGAAAGACCCTTTATTTACTGTCTAAATATAGGTAAAGAACCGGTATTGAAAAGTTAGTTTTCCCGTCAAGAAAGTAAGTTTCTAGCAGCATTTCCTGTGTGTTGCTTAACAATGGACTAAAATATTAGAATATTGTATTTTAGAATCTGAAACTATGCCAAAAAAGTAGACATTCTTGACAAATTTCAGAAAAAGTATATTTTTAGCTGAAAAGTCAGCTTACTGAAAATTTTCCGTAAAAATATTTTCGTTCTCACATCCTCGTACGTTGTAATGTTATCAATTTAAAGACTCCTTTAGATACCGCAGTTCTGGAGACTACAATCATCCCAAAGATGGGGATGGAAACATTACCATATCACCGTATCGTCTTCGTGCCTTTTCCAAAGAATGACGATGGTTATAGCCTGTATGTAATACCGTATACAAATCAAAATACTACGACAGTCCCGAGTTGTGTACAAACACACATCACTCTCAAAAATATCACAGTAACTGATCGGACGGCATGACGTCATCGGTCATCCCCGCAGATATTTCTTTTGCCCCGCCTTCGCATATCTTTACTATTAGTACATAGCGCATGCACCACTGACGTTGGTTGACGTCCTACTAATTTATACAAGTAGTTAATTTACAAAAAAATGTGGTCCAGAGCGTGGACATGAAATGTTTATTGTATAATTTATTATGAGATTGTGATATTTCTTTACTGTGTTTGTATTTCTAATAGATATTTTAGAATACGTATAAGTCCGACTCTGAAATGTCCGCTAGACATACTTGACAGATTTCAGACAAAGGATATCTGAAAAATCAGTTCCCTGAAAATTTTCCGTCAAAGTATTTTCGTCCTCACATCTTCGCTCCTTGTAATGTACTCCTGGAGACTACAATCATCCCTAATATGGGGATGGAAACATTACCATATCACCGTATCATATCCGTTCCCTTTCCAAAAAACGACGATGGTTATAACTTGGAACGGCCGAATTATTGGTCTATAAATCTCGCCGTCGAACTCCATCAAAAGCGAAATCAAAAACTTTGTCGCGTTTCCCGTGATTCAGCAAAGGATAACGGTCGCCGGGCCACAGGTCACAAAGTGTAATAAACAGTCAATATAGAGGTTGTGCATTCCCTTCCCTGTCACGATCCCGTGTATACGGGCCCATCATATGAGCCGTAATAGATTGCCCCGTCCTATGATTTATCGATACATTCCGAGCCGTACCTGTATTTATTACATCCGATGTTGGCGTTCCCACAAAAACTGCAGTTTTATTGGGAACATGCGAAGGTACTTAAACGTACGAACTTCGGGCTGGTGAAATTCCTCCAGGGCGGAGAGCAATATTTTCATTGAATTCGGCGCGATTTGGTTCGCACTTTTTTTTGGGTCGTTTTTGTAGAACGCCATTCGATGTATTTAGTCAAATGATATATGGTCGATATTTTTTCGTAGTTGTGTATTTCTTCTCTATCTGTCTTTGCAATATTGTAACGAAACTGAAAAAAAATTTCGGTATAATGTAACATGATTGCAAAATTGAGATTAGACAGTTTATATAAAATACTGACCATGGAAGCATTACTTAGACTGTGGTCTATAAGTGGGAGACTAATTGATTTTCTACATACACTAGGCGCAAAAATTAAGGAACGAAAAGAGATCCTAAATTTTTAGGTGATTTTCAAAGTACTGTAACATGGAGAATAATAGTCGCAGAGGAGTTTTAGCACAGAAAACTGAAGCTCCAAGCTTTTACTGTCAAGATATTTGGATGAAAATTTTTTACCCTTAGCAGTTTTTGAGTTATCATAAGAAAACCATCGGAAAAAATGTTTCCAAATGTTTGCATGCCTTTCAAGGGGTCCATGGACTTGTTTTAATATTTTTTTTTTCAGTGATTTCATCATACCCTCTTTAATTTGAGTGATCTAAGAGCTTTGGATAATAATTTTTCGCTGAGTTATCGCCGTTTAAAGCAAACGAGTCAGTTTTGACTGTGGTAATTAATTACTCGGGAAATAATCACCGTACAGAAAAATTCAAACAGGGTTTCAAAAACTGCAAAGTTCAATAAAAATATAAATAAAGTAATACAATAAAAATTAGGAGACCTTCCGTGTTCTAATTTTTATTGTATTAACAGTATCAACTGTATTAATTCTCAGTAAATTATAAGTCGGGAATCAAACAAGGAACCAACAAACCGCAAAGCACTTATCAAGTAGTTCCCCAATAGCAAAGATATTACATAATCGCTATAGGAAACAACTACTCCTCGGGCTAAAGCCCCGCTAGGCATTGAATTATACCTACTTAATAGCGATCCTCGACCACTTTCCTCGTGTTTCTGCACGATCAACAAGGTTTCAGAAAAGAAAAATCGCCACGGGTAGGATTCAGCATTTGTTCCGGATGGGAACCGAACGACAGACAGCTGTATTAAACTTATTAGTTCTCATCAGTGCCGTACACGGTGCTCCGGTCCAGAACAAATGTCGAATTAAATCCGTGAGGTATTCATCTAAATCGATATGATTTATGTCAGTAACTTATAAGTCGTAAGTTCATCTAAATCGATACGATTCGATTCCATTCGATACATCTCAATTACCGACTTATAAGTTACTGACATGAATCGTATCGATTTAGGTGAATATCCCACGGATTTAATTCGGCATTTATCCTGGACCGGCGTACCGTCCACTGGCACTGATGAGAACTAATAAGTTCGAATCATCTGTTTGTCGTTCGGATCCCATCCGGGACAGATATTGAATCCTACACGTGGCGGGTTTTCTTTTCTGAAACCTTGCTGATCGTGCAGAAACACGAGAAAAGGAGTCAAGAATCGCTATTATGTATTCAATGCCTGGCGGGGCTTTAGCCCGAGGAGTAGTTGTTTCCTATAGCGATTATGCAATAGCCTTACTATTCGGGAACTACTTGATAACCGCTTTGCGGTTTGGTGGTTCCTTTCTCGATTCCCGACTTATAAGGTACCGACTACAATAGTAAATGTTAAATAGATTCTGAGATATTGTTACGTATACGGCCTTTCTACCAGATCGTATACGCACGCTAGGGGTGTAGCAAAGGGTAGTCAAAAGACAAGTTAAAAGAATATAACATTTATTAAAATAAATTGTTTATTAAAATAAATTGCTTTTGAGATGTGGTGTTACCGAAGAATGATGAAAATACCATGGACTGATAGGGTTAGAAACGAAGAAGTATTAGAGAAAGTCGGCGAGAAAAGAAGTATGTAGAAAAACATAAAGAAGAGAAGAGATAGAATGGTAGGCCAGTTGCTGAGATATTGGGGAATAATCCGCGATATTTTGGAGGCAGAAATAGGAGTGAAGAAAGGCAGAGGTAGGTCTATATTAGACTACTGCTCGCAAATAGTAAGGGATGTAGGTTGTAGCACAATTAGCGAAATGCGTAGGTTAGCACAAGATAGGAGAAGCTGGAGGTTAGCGTCCAGCCAGTCTTAGGACTGATGACCTCATTATGATGAAAATAAATTGTCCATAAAAAGATATTAAAATATGAACAAAGGATTTAAAAATAAAAGATTCCCAACTTCCTAAAGCTACAAACAAATAAATTATACTTACATAATTAACAACTGAACTTTTTCTTTCATGGCTACGGAGATATTTTAACCTTTTAACCACTCTGCTGCCTTTTAACTAACTCCTCAGTGCCTCGAACACTCGCACCTTTTCCATCTAGTCTCCCTACCCATTTACTCACTTTTCTTCAAAACTGCATTATTTGCAGAATTGCTAAAATGCCTGACCTTAATTGGGTTCCCTCAACTTATTTGTAATTTCCTTATAATTTAGATTAGCAAGCAGAGTTCAATGTTCTAATATTAAAATTGTATTTCCTTTTTATAGTAATTTAACTAAATAAAATAATTGCATATTTGAATAATTTACTATTTCTTGATGCTTATTTTAATTTAAATAATATTCCCTTTTTTGACAATATATCAACTTAAGTTACTGCTTGTAACTTAATCTTCCCAAAATACTTATTACTGAATTGTTTATTAACTAGTCCATTAAACTCCCCCAGATAAGAATACCACCGAAATAACATTTTCCACAATTTCCCGAGTACCGGAGATATTCATCCATATCGTCAACAGGAGGTATATTCGCCTGCTGTTCCGTGTTTATTACATTACAATTTAAATAAGTAAAGCACAAAATTATAGATGTCAGCACGGTAAATCATAGACTGTAATCTTGCGAAATTAGCAGTATTTGCTCGGAACAATTCGGCCGTAATTGAAACGGCTTAAAATTTAAGGACGATTTCGACTGTAATTTAACAGTTCTTGGTATAATTGCGTGCGACAGCCCAAGACTCTCGGCACACACCAAGGACGGGGTGAGAGCAGGTGGGGTTCTCCGCAGGGTTGAACGGTTTATTAATTTAGATTCTCGTAGTGATTAGGCAATTCAAAGCTGAATGTTAATATGTTCTAAGAGGAAATAGATCAAGAGGCCTGTTAATCAGAAACGAGGAACGGAGACGCGTGTTGTGTAGTTCTAGAGAACGAAATTTTAACGCGTGTTTAATATATTGAATTTTAAAATATTAATAGATATAAAACGATAATCGTTTCGATTTTCCGACAAATGAAATATATTGAATATACAGTGTGTTCCGGATTTGAGCGGTATGAATTGAGATCTGGCTTATGGTAGAATACACAAAGTTGGTTACATAGGGTACGTTTTAGAGGATCTAAAGTTAAATTTGGGTCCGTATCACAGATTGAATATATACATACAATTGCGATTTATATCGCATATAACAAAAATAAAACAAGAAACATATCACACTAAATAAACTATACTCCCTCCTAAATCGATGCAGTCCAAAAACAAATCTACAAAATATTAATATATAAATAAATATTTATATCTACTCTGACGTACCTCTATCCTATACGGCACAATATTTTGTGTAGATATTGTGATTAAACACCTACTAAAAAGGCTATAAACGACCCAAAATAAGCTACTACGAATATTGACGAACACGAATGGATACATAAACATATAAACGCTTCATTACAAGATACACTGAATATTTGAAATCATATATATATATATATATATATATATATATATATATATATATATATATATATATACTATATCTTTAACACAATATTTAAAACGCATATTAAACACACCACACATACACAAATACCTACATGAGACACTCCATGACTAGAATAAAGAGACAGACTACGAGCCTCCCATACTACATAATTTTCTTCAATCTCATAATAGCCCTGGCCGAAATTCAATTCCACCCTTACCTCCTCCATGCATATCGATTCTCCTACACACACAAACAAAAGCACATAAATACAGTAACCATATTAAATATGCTACGGAAAAACAAAGCAATAAAATAGCATTCATATAAAAACTGTCAAATGATAATGAAACAAACAACAAGAAAATTCAGTTTCCTAAAGGAGATTTTGACAGTTTCCTGTGAAAAGTGAAATAAAACATCCATATCCTTCATATAAGTAATTAAAACGCATATTGTTTAAAGCTAAAAGATGAAGACGATAATTAAAGACACATTCCGTAACAAAACTGAGTAACAGAATGCATCTCAAAAATAAAACCCATATACACGGGAGGTCAGGAACCTTGACCGTCTGGACTACGACCATTATGACACCCGTTACCATATTCCTAGTTAGGTTAAGAATTATGGGCCAAAGATTTGAAATCGAAAGATTATAAATGAATGAATGACTCACAAATTAGCTTAATTAATATAATTTTCGAGAAAATTGTGAGAACATGTAAAATTGTAGGGAGAATAGGGAAGAGTAGGGAGAATAGTAGATTGTTAGGATGCTTTGTAGGGGAAATCCACTGATGAAGACATCGTCTATCGCCATTTTTGTCCTAGTTAGGTGTATTAGCTTAAATTTAGTTTACAAATGCAATATTTAATTATGTTATGTTCGAAAAGTGTTTAAAGGAAGCTTTCCGATAACCTATTTTATCATAATCATTGTTCAGGCCAACATTTTTTAAAATTTTGATCAATAATAGTTTGTGAAATGTGCAACTCTAAATTAATGTCAATGAATAATATTGCTTATTTCTATGTTATTGATTGGAATGGCCCCGAATTATAATGTAGAAAACGGAAGTATAGTATTACATTATTTTAAATCACATACAATGCTGCAGAATCTTTTTCCCAAATGACATAAGGCAAACAAGAAAAAACTCAAAATTTTAGTTGTTCAAATTTTAAATCATGTTGAAAATAATATAGATTTATTAGTTAAATGTAAAATGATTTTAAAATAATTTAAAACTGGAAACTGATATAATTATGTATACCTCAGAATTATAGACAACAAAAACTTAGATTTGCCAAAGGGCTCTAGAAATAAAATATTCCTAAGTACGGGGTGAGCGAAACTCGATGTCTCAGCTCTATTATAAGAAAAGGAAAACGACAGAAAAAATATGAAAAGAGGTTCTTATATGGGATTGAGTAAGGTCCATTTTAAGACGAATTAATATATTTTTCCATATTTGGAAACTGAAGTAATGACGTCATCGACTTTTTTTCGACGACCCAGAAACGTACCTATATTTTGACAAATTTAAAAAGAACCAATTTTTCTGAACAAATGTAAAAGAATTTGCTATCTTCTTCCGTTAAAAAATTATAAGCAAATTTGTAAAAAAAAGTGTTATCAAAAATTCGCAATAGTCACGATTTAAACAAGTAGTCTTTGGAAACAAATAGCAAAGTCGCATCTGTCAATAATTAAACATTATTATTTATTAATTTAACATTACAAAACACATATGTTACAACTATTACCACAGAAACAAACATAGTATGTAGGCAATCACTACAATACATTTTCAATATGACCACCTCCTACTTCTAAACACTTACCCAATCTCCGCCTTACTTCTCTCACTGAAGCCTTACTAAATATTTCTCTAGATAGTTCATCGCAAGCATTTCTGATTTTTCTTTTAAATGTTCCAAGTTACCTAACAGATGGTGTTTTGTAGACTTTATTTTTCCACAAGTTCCCCACAAGAAGAAGTCTAGTGGGGTCAAGTCCGATGATTTAGGCGCCCACTGTATCGGTACATTTATACCCATCCAATTTTCTCCGTAAATTTCATTTAAATATTGGAAAATTCTTGCTTTATGCGGTGGAGCTCCGTCATGCTGGAAACACAGGTTTCCTCGCAGCTGTAATGGTACATCGTCGAGAAGCATAGGAAGTTGTTCTTAAAGAAATTGCAAATATCGCTCACTATTTAAAATTTCTTTGTAAAAATATGGACCAATCAAATGCCCATTAATAATACCATACCAAACGTTAATTCCGAAGTGTCCTTGGATTTCAATCGGATTGACAAAATGTGGATTTTCAGTAGCCCAGAAATGTTTAGCCCATTTTTTTATTGGGCCATCACTGGAGCAACATAATTAATTCTTCGTTGTTGATGTTGATCTGACAAGTGTTTTAAGTTATGAATTTTATAATTGTCATAACTATTTTCTTTCAAAATATTTGGTACCGAATTATATTTTAAATTCAACTCACGACAGGCTTGCCCAATCGAGCTTCTTGGATAGTCTTCGAAATACTGCAAAACAGTGGCAACAGTATTGTCAGAATTGATACATTTAACAATTTTTCTTCCCTTTCGAGAAGAAAATGCCTCGTTATTTGCACGTAAATTGTGTTCCAATCTTGCAAATATTTTTAAGCTTGGAATATCACGTTCGGGGTATCTCTGGGCGTATAACTGAACTGCTCTTCTAGGGTTCTTTTGAGATTCCCCATAAACTAATATCATATCGACTTTTTCGTTGTGTGTGAACATTTTTCAAAGTCAAATGTCAACAAAACAAAATTTGTCAATCATTAGATCAATTATTGACAGATGCGCCTTTGCTATTTGTTTGCAAAGCCTACTTGTTTAAATCGTGACGATGGCGAATTTTTGATAATACTTTTTTTTTTTACAAACTTGCTTATAATGTTTTAACGGAAAAGGATAGCACATTTTTTTCTTTACAAAATTTGTTCACAAGAATTAGCTCCTTTAAAATATACCAAATTATAGGCATGTTTCTGCGAAAAAAAAAACGATGACGTCATTACTTCAGATTCCAAATATAGAAAAATATGAAAATTCGGCTTAAAATGGATCCCATTTAAGAAATTGTTTTCAGATTTTTTCTATAGTTTTTCCTTTTCTTATAATAGAGCTGAGACATCAAGTTTCGCTCACGCTGTACATACATTCAATTACTCTATGAGTAACCTTTACTTTAAAATCCTTTATTGTACTTTTTTACAATTGTTAGTCTCAATCTACGTAAGTGCTAATATAAAATGATATAAATATAGAAATATTTAATAGAAATATTTAACAAGGCTCGTTTTTTTGGCAGGCGTGTTTCAGACATACCCGGTATGCTTTGAGAAGCCCGGTCGATGCAATGACCTCTTAGACTTTTTTAATATTTTAAATTGGCGGTTATTATGCAGCTCCCTTTGATCTGCAATTATCTTCCTCATAATGCGTTCACTCTTGTCAATTACTGTTGCTTTTATGTTTTTCTAAATCTTTTATGTTTAATTTTATTAAGCTCCTGTATACTAACGCTCTATCGACGCTTTCAATCCCTACAAATTCCAGAATTTTGACTTTTAGTCAGCATTAGGACTTTCACCGCCATTGCTCGTAGAAAGAAATTAACAAATATATTAAAACCTGAAATACAAGAAGGCGAATTACTCCCTCAGAGAGAAGATTCTTTATATCAATCTCTTAATCCACCTTCGTCGAACCGTCCCCTTATCCGCCTCGAAGAACAAAGAATCAATATCAAACAAACCGCGACTCGTATCAACAAATCACCGAGTCCCTTTACCACGAAGAAGAAAAAAAGGGAAAGTCGTTGTGTGGCATGTAAATGACCCCTTAGAATAAACTCGACTCGCTATTAATCAGTGTCAAATGCAGTGTTTGCTCTCCTGGGCCCGAGCAAGATTACGTCTGGTAACGAACCGCCTTACTGACTTCGCTATCCGCTACTTACAGTGTCCATAATTAACGGAGAATTCGCACTCTGAGTGATGGGGTATGAATACTTTAGGAGGCAACATAATCGACGAGTTGACTTGGCGTGCTGTAAATCTTTACAGTAATCGATAATTCTCCTTAAAGTAGCGTCGTGCGGTCCATGGAAGCAAAGGAAGTAATGCTTCCAATCAAAATATTAGTATAGATTATTTCCTATACCTGATCTACTGAGGACTAGTAGATCAGGATGAGGACTATTTGTGTATTTCCATGAATCTTTACAAATGAGAATAAAATTTATAGGTAAAGTTTTTCTTCACAATTGTTCAATATTGTGAAATAAAATGTTTAGAGCTCAACTAAGGGATGGTGATAAAAATGCTATGTACTTAATGTTTCTAGCTGGTGTAGATCTAAGATAGAAACATTAAATTTCCAAACGAAAAAATTGAAAAACGTGGGCGAGGAACAGTCCTTTGAAGAGAAAAGAGGAATATCACGAAAACTTGATTAGTGAAATGAGATTATGCGATATTTCTTTATTTTCTAATTTTACAAAGGATGAATCAAATAAAATGGGTAACCTTCTATCGACAGGAAGGTATTTAATATTTTGTTCGTAGAATTGTATCATCCTCAGAAAGATTGATGGTAAAATTAAGATGTTTAGCAACTAAGTTTTAAAGTTTTATAATCATTGATAATTATCCAGTTATCCATTTAATTATAACATATTGTGCTATTCTATTGGCAATTTGGGATAAGACGTTCTTTTATAAAATTGAATGCAACTAAGGGGTGATCCAACTATAATGCACGATGTTAATTGTGAGTCACACCTTAACGTCAAGTTTTTTGTCCAACTTAATTTGACATTTCTTTGTTTCAGTGTTTGACAAATTCAACCATGGAGAGGTACACAATTGAGCAGCGCGTTAAGATTGTTGAAGCCTTTTACGAAAATGGGCGTTCAAATCAAAATGCATTTCGTGCACTTCGTGACTTTTTTGATCAGCATAATCGACCAAATGTGTCCACAATCGGGAGAATTGTGCGCAAATTTCAGCAAACCGGGTCTGTAGGAAATGTGAAAACACCTGTGCATGCTCGCCCAGTTCGTTCTGCGGAAAACATTGCTGTTGTTCGCGATAGTGTAGCAGAAGAGCCGTCAACCTCGACTCGTCGTCGTGCCCAACAATTGAACATCTCACGAACATCACTGATGCGAATTTTGAATAAAGATTTGAATTTACACGCTTACAAGGTTCAACTGACTCAAGAGCTGAAACCTACTGACCATTTCAAGCGTCGTCAATACGCCGACCTACTGACCGTATGGTTGGTTGAACAGACAGAAGTGAATGGTGACTTTACAAAGAAAATCATCTTCAGCGACAAGGCACACTTTCACCTCAGTGGATTCGTTAACAAGTAGAATTGCCGCATTTGGGCAAATGAGAATCCACGAGTGATTGTTGAAAAGCCGATGCATCTACAAAGAGTGACTGTTTAGTGCGGTTTATGGGCTGGCGGCGTCATCGGGCCGTACTTCTTCGAAAATGAGGTCAGCCAAGCAGTTACCGTGAATGGTGTTCGCTATCGCGAGATGATAATGGACTTCTTGTGGCCAGAAATTGAGGATATGGACCTGGACGATATGTGGTTCCAACAGGATGGTGCCACTTGCCACACAGCCAACAAAACAATGGCACTTTTGCGCGAGAAATTCAATGGCCCTGTTATCTCACGTCGTGGCGATGTTAATTGACCGCCACGATCATGTGATTTGACAAGAGCTAAAGGATGAGATAATTCGGCACATTAACGACATTGAACCTCAATTATGTCTTAGAGTCATTGAAAATATGGACCATCGGATAGAGGTACGCCACCGAAGCCGTGGCGAGCATTTGGCCGATATTTTGTTTCACACATAATTGTCATACATCCTTCTATCATTTTTGAAAACTCTTTGTTTTATTTACAATTAACATCGTGCGTTTTGGTTGGACTACCTTTTACAATAATAGATCGCATAGCATTTTTCTAAGCTGTCAGTATGAGGCTACTGTACCCCTCTTTTATGTATCATAAATTGGCGCAGTTTGCACTAATTGGTAGCCAAACTCAAATTAAACTTAGAAATAAAAGTTTGCTCACAAACTCAACTTGAATTCTATTTAAATGTAGGTCATAATATGTGAAATAATGGAGACACTTTTAAATGTATTGGAAGCAAGTGTGATAACTCTTCCACGCGTTTTAATTTAAGTAAAATGAACAACAAAAATATTGTACAATCAGCGTCAAGATTTCGAGTGTTTCAGGGAGGATAACAAGTACGATTATGTACCGTAGTACGTGATTAACTAAAAAAATGATAACAAATTTTCACAGTATATTGGACAAACTAAATTTAAACTTTTAGAAACACTTTAATATATCTATCATAGTCTATTTAAGATATATATATATATATATAGTTAACTTTCTTCCCTGATTTGATCACCAAAAATAAACTTCAACGCCGAAATATTTCAGTAGCACTTTATTAGATAATTTAATTATACAAATATAAAACTAATCTAAACTTGGTTCCCGCTGTACATTCACCTATATATATAGACTCGGTGGATGTACAGTCAGCATTTTCTTATTAATGGCAATTGTTCTTTGTTTTATTTAACCTTATGTTATATATTTTCTAAGAATGCCGACTAAAAATAAATATAACAGTCTATTGGTAACACTATATAATTCCTCCCACCATAGACGGAGGCATAGCCGGAGAAGGGTCCTTGTGGGTTGATAAGTTAATTTTGATGGGGCTTCTGGTTCTGCATCGATTATAGATGTACGGGAGGCCTATTATCAGTAGTATTGTAAAAATACTGATACACAGTATTACGATCCAAGGGTGATCGATTAGGTCCAAATCGGGAGCTTGTCGATTAATATGTTTAAGATCACGAAGTTGTTGGTGAAGTTCCTTTAATTCAGTGGTGGTTACGTTGTCTAAAGAGAATGAAGAATAATTTGATGTCATAAGTGGCTCTGGTAGAAAATAGGTAGTTGAAGTTGGGAGTGAAGTTGGAGATGTGTAGACTTCTTCTTGGTCAATCCAAAGAGTGCAGTTGACATTTGGGGTGATAAGTGATGTTTCCTTCAATATTTGAACTTCTAGGTCGGTACATCTTTCTTTTATTTCAATGGGTAATGTGGGAATCATCAGAATTTGTCCATTAGGTAGTGTCTGGATAAGGTTTCGTGTTTGGCGTGCTGGCACAGCGTTACAGGCAATGTTAGGCTGTCGTTGGATCATGTCGATAATGCAGTGACTACTAGTGTCCATAATGTTGTCAGACAGGTAAATGTCATCCAGAAGCGGCAGTTCTTGGTCAATCCATGCATGTTCATTTTCAGTGCCGAGTATCAGGAAGGATTTAGGGGGTAGAACTGTCAGGCTTTTATAGGGTAGTGGGATAAGTTTGAACAAAGAATAAGTTTTTTCTTTTAGAATTGGTACTAAAATTTCGATATATAGCTTTGAATTTTTTATAAAAGTTTTTATTTTAAAAAGGCTTAAATAATAATGAATATGAAACATAGGAATTTCGTTCGTTTTATATAAGAGTTTAAGATTTACAAAAATTTCTTTGATATCGTTAGTAGTTATAATATTTGAATGTACTAAATTTAGGTGGGCGAACAATAGAGCGTTCTCGATATCAGAAAGATAATTTTGAAGAAAATTAATATTGTTAATTATATCTTGTATATGTTCTTGAATAATTATATTATTAAGTTTTGTAGTAGTGCGATTATTATTTGCGTCTATGATTTTTATTGTATCTTCAAGATTGTTGATTAAATTTTTAAGTATGGTTGTCTTTGTCTCTATTTGAGATACGATTGAATGTTGATTATCATATAAAATTTTGATATTAACATTAATTTTCTCACTGTCATCGTTATCCATTAAACCAAAGAGGGAGTTATACAGTGATCCAACAGGATTAATTAGACCTCGTTTGAATCTTTTATTATTAGAATGAATTGTTTCAAATTTATCAAATGTTTTATTTAAAATAAACTCGGCTTGTAACCACTTGATATATGAGTCATGTTTTACAGCGTCTTCTTTAATTGTTATTAAATTAGTAAAAATGTTTAGAAGTTGGTTTTCTACAGCGTGAAGGTTAATTACATGGAGAAAAGAGTGATAGTGGGAAATTATTTTAACTGGACCTAGTATTATCGGAAGGAGAGGATTCCGGACTGGTTTCACTTGCAGTGATGCGCATGCGTAGAGTAGATAGAGGAATGTCAGAGTCATTGTCTTCATCCTGTAACAAGGAGGAGGGTTTTAGTTGTTTTTTCTTTTTTATTTTGTTTTTATGAAAAGTTCCGGCAGATGTGTCGACAGTGGGACCTTTGTCTTTATGAATTGAGACACGTTTAAATATTGGTTTTATTTTAGGGTCACGTGGAGTTTTTATATTTAGGTATTTTTGAGATGATGTACCTACAGGTTGGGGGTCATCTAAATTTTTGTACTTGAGCTTTTTGATGTTCGATACGACTTTGTACCGTTTGAAAGAGTTGTTTTGCAATATTTTTCGTTGAGTCAATGTAGTCTTGAGTAATTTTGGTCTCACTTAACGTGGGTGAATTGTCTTTGTCAAGATGGGAAAATATAACATTGAAAGGAGTCAGTTTTGTAACTGAGTGTACTGAGTTATTATAACAAGAAACGGCTAAAGTTACGAGATAACTTAATGGCTTATTAGGGTGGTCGATTTTTAAAGTTCGAAGGGAGTCAAGAAGAGTGGAATGGAAACGTTCAACAGGACTATTACTGTTGGAGTTTCTAATGGAGGTTATGTGAAGTTCTATGCCGTACAATTGACAATATTCTTTGAGAAGAAGATTGTTGAATTCTTTGCCAGCGTCGGCAATAATTTGGGAAGGCGTTCCTAAATAGGAAGTAAATTGAATAAGAGCTTGGACAATATCAATTGCGTTTTTTGAAGGAAGTTTAATCGTTTGTCCGTATTTAGAAAATGGGTCTAAAACAGTAAGATAAATTTCTGATTGGATATGAAAAAGGTCGATATGTAAGACATCCAAAGGTTTAGTAGGTGTTGGAGTATGTTGAAATTTAATGTGTTGAGGATTTCGATCATATTTTGCGCGTTGACAAACGTCGCAGAGATTTATATAACGATTAATATCGTTAGACATATTAGGCCAATAGAATTTTGTTGAAATGCGTTTGATCGTTTCATTTATACCTCGGTGTGTAGTTTTTGTTTCATGCCAAAATTTTATTTCTTTAATCTTTTCACGATCTTCTAATAGATCAGTGACGTAGGAATTTGAGATGACAATTTTAGTAAGGGGGCTAAATTTATTTCTCAGTACACGGAGTGTTTTTTCTTTTATAGCTTCGCTATGAAAATAGAGGCAACTGTTGTCTGTGGCGTTGATATAATTTTTAAGATGAAGAAAAATTTCATCATCTGATATACTAGTATGAAATGTGTCGGGTTTTGTTGAAAGGTTTTTCTAGCGAGGGTAAGAAGCGTGCGGCAAGAGTGTTTGATTCAGTAATGATAATTTGCCGATTAAAAGAGTTGACAGGTTTCTCTGTAATAGGTGGTGCACAAACAGGATTTTCGTGTGCTGTGTGTTGTGTATCGTCCGATAGGTCATTAAGAAAATTCTCAAGACGTTCAGGGTCTGGGCTTGGAAGGTTGTCAAGTATTAGTTCAGGATCTGGATTATTTTCAGAGTCTATATTGGGAAGATTGTCTAAGTTTACAAGAAAATCAGATAGATCGTCTTGATTTTCTGTACTAGGGTTATTGATCATGGAAAGTTCATCGTCAAGGGCATGCGTTTCGTCAATTTTGATTCTAGAAAGTGCGTCTGCGTTCAAGTTGGTTTTACCTTTTTTGTAACGAATTTCGTAATCCTATTCTTCTAATTTCAATCGCCAACGTACAAGGCGTGACTGTGGGTCTTTTAATGAAAAAAGCCATTGGAGGGGTTTATGATCTGTATATATTATAAATTTTTGACCAAAGAGGTAGGGTCTGAAATATTTTACTGCATAGACAATTGCCAAAAGTTCTTTTTCAATTGTACTATAATTAACTTCCGCGGGATTTAAAGTTCGAGATGCGTAAGCGATTGGTTTTTTGTCTTGGGAGAGAACGGCTCCAATTGCGAAATTACTTGCGTCAGTTGTAAGTTCAAAAGTTTTTGTAAAGTCTGGGTATACTAATAAAGGTTCATTGGTAAGTATATTCTTACATTTTTCAAAAGAGTCAACAAATTCATTGGTGTGAATAATTTTTTCATTTTTCTTTAGACACTTAGTTAAAGGTTTTGTGAGTTTTGCAAAATTATCAATGAATTTACGGTAGTATCCAACAAGACCTAAAAATGATTTAATTTCTTTTGCAGTTTTTGGAATGGGGAATCGCTTAATGGCTTTAATTTTGTCAGGATTTGGTTTAATGCCTTCTGTAGTAATAACGTGTCCTAAGAAAGCAGTTTCCTTTTTTAAGAATTCAGATTTGTCAAGAGAAATTTTGAGAGAGTATGTTCGAAAAGCGTCAAAAACTAATTTTAAATTTTGAATATGTTCCTGAAGGGATGTAGAAAATATGATAACGTCATCCATATAGACTAGACAAATTTTATGCTGAAGGTCTTTGAGTACGTTATCCATTACGCGTTGAAATGTCCCGGGTGCATTTTTAAGTCCAAAAGGCATACGAAGGTATTCGTAGTGACCATTTTCAACTGTGAAAGCTGTTTTTTCGATAGAATTTGGATCCATTTCAATTTGGTGAAAGCCTTGTGCTAAGTCAAGAGTAGTGAAATAATTACATCGTCCAAGTTTGTCTAGAATGTCTGTAATATTGGGG
The DNA here is from genome assembly GCA_037954035.1 of Rosalia funebris. Taxonomy (NCBI): domain Eukaryota; kingdom Metazoa; phylum Arthropoda; class Insecta; order Coleoptera; family Cerambycidae; genus Rosalia; species Rosalia funebris. The sequence goes on from JAZFAV010000015.1 coordinate 44,798,785, forward strand.
AGTGGGTAACGGTCGTCGATTGTCTTTTTGTTTAAATTGCGATAGTCAATGACTAATCGCCATTTTTGCTTTCCACTAGCATCAGGTTTTTTCGGTACAAGCCATACAGGGCTACTTCAGGGACTACAAGAGGGTCTAATTATTTTTTCATTTAACATTTTACGGATTTGGTCATGTATTTCTTGTTTATGGACATGCGGAAATCGATATGAACGAGTATAGATAGGGGTATCATCTGAAAGGCGAATTTTATGCTTTACATCATTTGTGAATGAAAGAGATTGGTTAGGAAGTAAAAACACATCTTTGAAATTTTTACAAAGGGAAATTAATTGTTGTCGTTCTTCGACATTAAGATGATCGGTACGAATAAATTTAGAAATATCGCTGCGCTTAATTTGAGCTGTGTTAGATTGTAAGGGAGATTGAAAAGCGGATTTTGTTTCAAAATACTGCAGAGGATAAGCAGTAGTAGGGTCTTCAAGATAAATAGTTTCAGTTTCATTTGAGAGGTTATGAATTTCGACTAAAGCTTGGTTATTTTCAGCTGTTGTCACAATGGAAGGGATTTTAAGATTTCCAGAATTTTGTTCAGGAATGTAAACGTCTCCTGTTGGGATATTAATTGGAATAATGGTGTGAAGAATTTCAAAAGCGTTGATTGTGATGCGTTTAGCAGTATCATGGGGGTCTCGAAAATAAAGGGGAATTTGAAAATTATCTCCATAGCATACCTGGTTTGAAAAATCACAAATAATATGAAATTTAGTAATAACGTCTAAGCCTATTAAACCGTCGAAGTAATTATGGAAATCGAATAGAATAATTTTTATTGTCTCATTAGAATTTAGTTCCGGAAATGCAGGAATTTCTGCACAGAACTGGATTTGTTTTTGACCTAGGCATGTTTTAATTGTGGAATTTTCTTTAAAAATTGTTTCGGGAAAATATTTTTCAATGATATCAGGACATATTAAGGATTTAGAAGAACCAGAATCAATTAATAATTTCATTGGCGGGTCGTTAATTTGAATATAAGCAAGTTGGGCAGCTAGAAAAGCATTATGGTCTATGTCTGATTTGTTGCAGTTACTGTATTCCGAAAATTTTCAGTCAATGTTTCTTCTTGGGGGATCTCGTCGTCTGGAATTTCGGAATGAAGATTCCATTCGTTATATTGGTATGTAGTTTCGTCAGAAATAGGTTCATTAACGTCATATTGAGGAAATACAGTGTTCTCCTCTGGTTGCTCGTCTTCGTGGTTATATAGTTCTTCGGAGACAAAATGTTGTGGGGTTTGGTCGAATGTACGGAAATTTGGTCGAGTTGTAATATGTGATTGAGGTCGCATTTGAGGGCGTTTGATAGTAGAGACACCGGACATTGGTGTAGGTTTATATGAAGTTTGGGGTTTACCAGAAACTTGCGCATTTGTGTTGAAATTTTGCTTAATTGGTTTATGCTGAACCTGTATAGGTTGCGAGGGAAATTGTTGTGACCTATATTGATTAGGATTCCTTTGAGTATTGAAATTTTGGGAGTATTGATTTGAGTGAAAATTTTGGGATCGATTACTTGGGATTTTTATTATAATTTTGTTGGAAATTTTGAAAAGGTTGATTTGATTGATAATTTTGGAAAGTTTTGTACACAGGTTGAATTTTTTGAGCGGGGCGTTGTTGCAAGCCTAACGATAATCTTTTAAATTCGTCATATTTTACTTGCTCGTCTATGAACGAGATGGCAGTCTCAAGTGATGAAATCGTTGGGTTATTTTGTAAAATTGTCTCATAATTATCCGGTAAATTCATCTTATATCTATTAAATATTTGTCGTTCGTATAGGCTAATATGACCACGTTTTTCTTCGGGAGAAATATTCGATAATTGTATTTTAGTAATTAATTTAGATTTTAATTCAATTAATCGATTACCAAAATTTAGAAGAGTTTCTTTCGGATTATATTGTATATATTGAAGTTCTTGTTCTAAAGTTAAATATTTCTATTATCACTAAAATTTTGAATAAATAAATTTTTCATTTGTGGCCATGTCACGATATCGGGACGACTAGAAAATAAAATGTGAGCTTTACCTTTAATTTTATTTTTTATTGCACTTAACATAATTTTAATGTGAAAAGGTTCATTAGTAGGATTGGCTTCTAATAAATTTTCTACAGCATCAAAAAAGTTCTGTAACATTAACTCATCTCCATCAAAATTTGGAATAAATTCAACAAGATTTTTAACTTTTTGAAGGTCTAATTGAGCCATGTCGATTTGTTCGTGTTCTAAATCTAATTCTCTAACTCTACTTAATTGTCTGGGCGGAGTAGTTGGGTAAGGTCTACTCATTAAAAAAGAAAATTAATACTAAAATTGTTGCGTAATGTAATGTAAAAAATTGCAAAATTGTTTCTTGTGATTTGTTCTTAATCTAATAAATTAAGTCCTATCAATGTCAGATAAAACGAAATTCCTACCTAGCTGAATCACAAATTATACCTAGTCAAAGGATAATTCTTTCAATGATTATTACTAGGGTTGTACCGCGACTTTCTTAAACTTTGTTCGAAGACAGAAAGGTACGAACAGTGCTAGGAAATACTCGGACTTACTTGGTTTTTTCCTGGTCGACCTGAGTGGAGTTGAACGTTGAGATGTAGGACCGTTGTCTTCTAAAGGATCTGAAGCCCACCAGTTTCGCACAATGTCAGCGACCCTGTGAAGACAATCCTACCGGCTGCGCCAGTTAACTTTCTTCCCTGATTTGATCACCAAAAATAAACTTCAACGCCGAAATATTTCAGTAGCACTTTATTAGATAGTTTAATTATACAAATATAAAACTAATCTAAACTTGGTTCCCGCTGTACATTCACCTATATATAGACTCGGTGGATGTACAGTCAGCATTTTCTTATTAATGGCAATTGTTCTTTGTTTTATTTAACCTTATGTTATATATTTTCTAAGAATGCCGACTAAAAATAAATATAACAGTCTATTGGTAACACTATATAATTATATATATATATATATATATATATATATATATATATATATATATATATATATATATATATATATATATATAACTACTTAACTAACTACTTCTGCTAATTCTAGAACCCATCCCATAAAGAAATGTAATATTCTCCTATGAGGAATAAACTAAAATCTTGGATGAATTTAATACATCAGTGAAACTTCACATTATTACTTTTATTTTTGTCCTTGGGATTCTACAGTAATTTTCAAGCTTAGTGAAACGTTTTACTCTTCAACTAATTCTTGATTGTATAACTCTTGTCAAATTAGCCACATATTGCTGGTTACGTCCCTTGTTATCTAGTTACCACTTTTACTGCCTCATCTTCTCTTAAGTAGCTTCATTTCTTCTGCTATTGGTGTAGTAGACAAAGTGTTTGATTCACTTGATGACAGTAAATTAAAAAAATCACTAACGTAACTGAATTTATTGCCTTTTACGAATAACTTTAAACAGCTTTAAATATATTATTAACAAACAGCTATAAAATGTTACTTTATATCTGTGAAGCAATTGTAATTATTTATCAGTAGTGACTAGGCTACGTACCTAGAATGTTTAAGGGTTTAACACTTCAAAAAATGATAAGAAATAATGAAGTCTACCTGATGCATTAATTTTGTCTAGAACTGTAGATATTTCATTCATTTATTTATAGATTTATTTATTTATCTATTATAATCTATTAGTTGAATAAACAGAGAACAACATCAACATTTTCATAAAGTAGGTTCACAAAACAATGAGTAGATTCTCTTTTCCCCCTTTTTTAAAATGTGAAACTAAAATATAAAAAAACCATTAAGAGGTAACTAGGTCGATGCATTGACTGAATCAATATTTCAATATGTGGGTGCAGTACTGGTATTTGCAACTCATTATTGGGATGCACTTTGGTAATATAAAGCAGCGTTCCTCAATTCCTCTTATATGTGAACCCCATATTTTTATACAAATATTATTCATGTCATTTCTAATTCTGTTGCTTTAAGTATCACAAATTTGCAGGCATGCGTAATAGTAGCTCATCAGTATTATTCAGATAATTCCCTTGATCTAACTGAATCGAAATCCAAACGTACTTACCATCGTAGGGACATCCCAGCAGTTCCATCCTCAGACAGACCGTCCTTCTGTGTATGCTGTGCGGCAGGACCCTCACCTTGCTGGCGAATACGGTGGGCATCAGTTTGTGGCTCTCCACAGACGCGGTGTCGCTGTTGCCCCGCAAGATCTGAAAGCAGGAAGCGTCATACAATGGGGTGCACATAGTGCATAGGACGCGGGCCTTGTCATACAGTTAACCAGGTTTCCCGGGTCAATTAACGGCAGGACGTACTTGGAGCGGCGCCATATTGTTGTCGGGAAGGTAGTTTACGTTTGAGATAAGTTGCGCTTAACGTCATTACATTAGTTAATATTATACGGGATAATAGGGATGCTGCATTAGCATCTCGGCGGATATGTTCCAGGACACGTTAATTAGGGCATAATGGAGTGAATGTGTAAAAGGTTTTTGTAGCTGGCGAGGCTTTGTTGGGCTAGGCGAAGTGGGAATTTAAAAATGAGTAAGTTATCGTTGGTAAGCTAGGTAAATTGGTGGAGTAGGTGGAGTGACTTTGCGCCATCTATATAGCATACTTTAAAATATGAGAAAGCAATTTTGATATGTTTAAAGTGTTTCTACTTTTAGTCATCGGGGGATGGTTTAAACTAGCGAGAGTTCATTATATAAATTGAAAATAGAGAGAGGAAAATTCCGAATTCATAAATGAAATTCAAAACCAAAACTCGGTGTTAGTAAAGATTTGAGGCGAGCATTTAAACTTTAACGTTGTAGTTAAGTTATAAGTTAAACAACCAGGAGATAGAGATATATAGAGATATATAGAGGTATATAAAGGTATATAGAGATATTCAAGTTTAAAGTTGGAATTGTACTTTTATAGTAAGAAGCTTGAAGTCTAAATGTCAAATTGAAAGTACATTATCAAGGGAGATAAACTTAAAAACTTCAAGTTTAAAGTTGGAGTTCCAGTTAAAATTCACGAAGAGTTCACAGGGAAAGAGAAAGAAAAACATTTAAAATTTAAATTTAAAATTATGAGTTCAAGTTGAAAATTCTGACTTTGAAAGTAAGAATTCAGAGTTCATAGTCGAAATTTTTAGTTTACAAAATTATAATCGACTCTAACTTTATATTTAAATAATAAATTTAAAATCGGATATTAGAAAATAGAGGGAGATAGAACTTGGACTTCTTCAATGAAATTTAAAGCAAAAATTAAGAAATAGAGAGAAATACATTAATTTGAAGACTAAGTTAAGTAGTACTGTGAGTTAAGTATGAAATCGATATTCCTACTTTAAAGGTGAACTCTTCAGTTGAAACTCACAAATTAAAAAAATTAAAGAGAAAGAATAATAATCTCAATTTAAATTTAGAATTGCGAGCTTAAATTGAATATTCCGACGTTTAAAGTTTAAATTCCGAGTTCATAGCCAGAATTTACAAAATTCAATTACAATTTACAATTACAAAAATCAAAATTGATACTCCAACTTTAGTATAGAAATTCTAAACTTATAATTGGATATTAGAAAATAAAGGGAGGTAGAACTTGGGCTTCCATAAAATACACAATTGGGAATTTTGTAGTCGGTCGAGCTTAACCTTAAAATTCCATGTATTAAGTCAGAATTGTACGTTTAAATTAGTAAATTAAAAATTTATTCCACTTCTACCTATTCCTAAAATAGTGAGTTTAATTAATTATTAATTTACTGATGAAATTTCAGATTATAAAACCTTATAGGCATGTATATTAGTTATTGTACTATATATTTCTAGATAATTTGTGTATAAAAGATTGAGTGAAAGCTTTTAGGAATAACGAAAATAAAAGATCAAAAACTAAATAATATATTCGATGTCTAGAGCTCTCTTCTAGACACGTTTAATAGATACTATTCGCTACTTAAAAGCCTAAAAATGTCCTGATCAATTCACAAGATGACCTAATTCCTCAAATATGTCTCTAAGATGTAGGTTGAAAGAGTCAAGTCGGATGATCTAGTTAACGATAGATTCCCTTTCTTCTAGTTCTCATATCATCTGGAAATAGTGTATTAAGATGTTATTGCTTTGATAACTCTATCAAGACAAAGTTATATGTACACTATTTAACTACTTAGAATATATTTATTTAAGTAAATATAGAAGAGGAGTTCTAGCTTGGCACTAAAGTAATATATTCATAACGATATGATGATATTGATGACTAATTCTAGAATTATCTCAAATGATGAGAGTGTTCAGTAATGTCTGTTGCATGGATAAATATCAGTTTTTCTGGAAGCTGTATTAATCAGCTTAAGATAATAGTAAATTTCTTCTTGTATTCTATGAAATAGAACACCATTTTTTTGACAGTTTTATTGTAATCAATTTCTCTACTGTTTGAATAACCTGTACCAGTACCTGTGAAACATAGATTCTGGATTGATATTTATTATGTACTATTTCCACAATTTAAGTGCGCACTGTATAAATAAAACTTCACAGGATTTGAAATTTTGAACGCTGAACCGAAATGACCATCTTATTGCCCCAAATCGTCGGGCGCTTTTATCTAAATCTCCACCCGCTGGCCTACATCTATTCATTTTCCGAAACGCGGCTCACGATTTGATGAATGCGGCCTGTAAAACAATTTAAAAAGAAAACAATTCGAAAGTTGCACAAAGGACGTCCTTCTTCTCTTTAATCTCATCGGATTGATGTCAGCAAGCACAATGGCGAGATGATATCGTTTAAATGGCGACGTTGTCCTTCGCAATGTAAAAATTCCTAGTTGTATTCAAGTCATCCATGAGGGAAGATGCCATCGCGACGATGCCGACAGCGCCCGCAGAGAAATCTGGGAGATCTTGCGGATTTCATGGGCGACTCGTCAGCGTCCCGCTAATCCAGAAATAGGGGCGTTCGTGTATTTTTGTAAATAATTAATATGGACGCTGCTAAAAGTCACAACTAAAAATACTACCACCACAATCAATGTCAATTTGTAAAAACTAGGTCCTTTTGAAGCGACACAAATGTTATTATTTACACAAATTAACAGTGATTTTCATTCAGCCAAGAGTCGATAGCAGTTCATTTTGTTGACAAGACAATGATCGTCCAAATACTAGCAAATACTATCATGAGACTAATAACAATGAGTCATAAAAATATATATATATATATAATGGGCGATTTATATTCCTCCTTTCTTAAAACAAACACCTCGATGGAGCCAAGGTTGATGGAAATATGATAACCAAACTGATGTATATTAATCTTTGTTTACACAACAGAATAATGTAGAAGCTTAGACAAATAGGGAAAGTTCTATTTGAATTATTAATTTAAAACAAATTTCAATTCCAGGGAAGTCACGAATGATAGTGAGTTTTAGGGATTCTAACTGTTGACGGCCTTTCTAACTCCCATCAAATATAATATTGTGGAAGTACAGTATTGTGGATGAATCATTAGTGGTTCTTGTGATGACAATAATTCAGGTAACAGAAAGTGGGATTTATTTTGAAGTATTGACTGAGTAGGATATGTTAAATTATCGAAATAACTTTGTTAAGCGGGTTTCATTGGGGTTAGATATTGTTCTTAATTTGGTACTTTGATATTAGCTGAATGCTTCCAAAGGTTGAATAGAAATAGCTCGGATATGCTGTTGGCCTACTTGTTCTACTAATGGTTTGATATACTAGAGATACATACATGACTGCAGAGATGCTCTGGTTTTTGTTACAAAAGTGAGGAAAATCATTTATCTTAGTACAACCTCAGATGCACTTCTCGATTAAACAAAATGTAGGATGGATATTTATGAAAAATATTCTGTAATAGAAGTAAACATATTAAGGGACAAGAAGTGCTAAGGTTTCGTCTACAATGTTGGTGGGTTTTACGGAGTCTTACTGTTGACGGCCTTTCCAAGTCTCACCAAATATGATATTATCGTAGAAGTACAGTGGATGAATCGTTAGTGATCCTTGTAATGGTGGCAATAATTCAGGTAACGGAAAGTGGGATCCATTGTATAGCATCGACTGAATACGATAAGTTAAATTATTGAAATAATTTGGTTAAGCGGATTTTACTGGGGTCAGATATTGTTCTCAATTTGGCATCTTGATACTAGCTGAATGCTTTCAAAGGCTTAATGGCAATAAATAGGATATACTGTTGGTGTACTATTTTCACTACGTCTACTTTTACACAGGTAAGTAATTTAGATTTTCAGACATTCGGTCGATAACTTCAGGTATGCTTCTTGATTAAACAAATGGTAGGATGGATATTATAAGAAGGAATCTCTAATAGAAGTAAATGTATCAAAGGACCAGAAGGACCAAGGTCTGGTCTAACATGTAACATGAACAGAATTTAATCAGAATTTTTGTGATTTTGAAAGGAAGCCTTATTTATCATGAGGGCTGTTTATGTAACCCTGCTCGAGGTAGTGTTTTCAAGTACGGTTCCTCACACATACGTAAATCAAATACAATTTTCAATTATCAAATACAGCAGTCGCTCGATATATGCAAAAGTCGACTGTATTTCATTGCTTTCATCTCTGAAATTAATATGCAACGTTTGAATATTATACAATATACACAATATACAATATCTGAGAACATGGGCAAAACCGTTGTTAATACCTAGACATATGCAACAATATCAATAGTGTGTAAAAGTTCAAGATTTTTATTGACGAGTCCATTTAAATCACGCAGTATCGATATAGGTATGCCTGGTTCGTATATGGCGGTCACCATATGTGTTATACAACGTGTCTTAAAACTAAGTGTTAGAAAAGAAGTGTATTCATTACTTGTGAACCACAGCATGATGTAAAATTATTGTCTCTAGAGCAGGTAATAAAAGGTGTTACAAAAGGCGCAAGATTTGAATTGCGTGCTATTTTGGTTGTCATGATTCGATAGGTCAATAATTGTGACAGAATTTGATATCGAGGTATTGATGGTCTCGTACGAGTCTTTTCTTGGTCGTGTCATCTCCCGCTTTGGTTACCAGAATTGACCGCCACGATCTTGGAATTTAACACCTATGGACTTTTTTCTGTGGGTGTTTTCTGAAGTCTCAGATTTACGCCAAGAAGCTCACAACACAAGTATTAAAGGCAGAAACTGAACGCTGTATCAACGAAATACCACCACACATATGCAAAACCGTTATCAAAAACTTCGCCAGAAGAGTACTCGTGCGCCACCAAAGCCGTGGCGGCTATTTACTGGATATATTGTTCCATACATAATTCCCAAACATCTACATTATAAATCAATAAATATTGTAATACTTCGCTACAGTAAACTATGTTTTATTTACAATTAATATCCTGCGCTCTTATTGTAACACTTTTATTTTTAATAAATCAATGAGGGTACTGCGTTACTGAATATAATACAAAAAAAACAACATAATTTAAAGCAACAATTTACAAAAAATGGCAAACCGTTACATTGCTGAATAAAGTTGGATGTATATAGAATATTCAAATGACTTTATTCAGGAAATTGATTTTATCTATTTATCACGAACTGCACTGGTTCTCATATCGCACAGTGGCAATATCCACTACGGAGGAAGTCGTTGCGAGCAAATGACTGGAGAAGAGAAATGCACTCCTAGTATTGCGGTAAGCTATTTATGAAATGCATCGCTTGCCGTAGGACTTTTCAACTACGTATTATTGAAAATTGAATCTTGTTTATTCAGGATTGTGGGTAATTTTTGGAATGACGAAAGTTGTTCATGGAGAATCGTCTGCGTTTGCCTTGCATATATATGCAGACTGAATCTTTGAAACAGGCGAGTTGGTTTTTATTAAAATAGGATTGAGATTTAACTGAATATAGACAGGATGTGCAGGCATAAACAAGGAAAGTTACCTCATTTACAAGTATTACATTCCTTATTATGCTATTTTTCAATGTATATGCGAAAAGAAGGTGAATTATAAAGAGATCGTCATCAAGTCTCTTTCTTATCGAAACCGATGATTTATGTACCATCAAAACAGTCGTTTGTGTGATATAAACACACATATTTGGAATATTTCCACCGAGTATGTACTTGTAAATAAACAGTTTTAAAACATTAAAACGGAATTTTCTGCACGTAGAACATAGCCGAGAAAAAATAAACCAACACATAAATGTAGAATATGTGTTTTATGCAAAAGTTTTACTTTTATCAAATAGTCCACAATCGTGCTTTTTCATGACCCATGAACAAGGTGGGGTGTGTCATATCCACCTCAAAATCCACGTTCCTAATAAAAATCAGTCGAAACACGATCGATCCGACACGATTTAATTGAGTGATCGTGCTAACAAGAAAATTTCTCAAATAGTCCATCATTGTGCTTTCTCATGACCCGTGAACATGGTAGATTGTGTTCTATCCACCTCAAAATCAATTGGTGTCATCTGGGAGACCCGATCGATCCGATATGGTTTCGTTGAGTTATCGTGTTAATAAAAAAATTCCTCTAATAGTCCACCGTCGTGCTTTCTCATGATCCATGGACAGGGTGGGGTGTGTCCTATCCACCTCAAAATTAATGGGTGTCATCTGGGAGACGTCCCCAATCAGAATCAGTAAAAACCCGATCGATCCCACACGATTTAGTTGAGTTATCGTGCTAACAAGATTTAATGCCGACGACAACGAGAACGAGAACGATGACACACACCCAGACAGATTTTTTTTTTCTTTTTAGACCGAAAAACGAAAAATAAATGAAAAAAAAATTGTTTTTCCACTTTTTTTATACGATTACATTACTTTTCCGCTAGTGTAGTTGAGTGCGGAAAAGTAATAAATTTGTATAGTAAGTTGGAAGTGACATTTATCGCGATTCTAAGCAATGTAAAATATCGCATCAAATAGAAAACAGGCCATTTTATTGGACGGAAAATAAAAATCGGGAACGTCAGAGTTCCGCCATCAGATAAAGATATTGCGGAGATCCGGTGGTCATGAATATCCCTTTCAGAAGGGTATGTCACGGGGTGCTTTTCACAGTTTTTGCGAACGCATTGACCCGATTGACGGTCACTGATGGGAAAAGTGATCGGGATGTTCGCACAAGTTGGAATGGACTAGTAAATACCGACAGAGGCGTGCTGAGAATATTTGGAATAACGATAAATGTTATGGAGTTTCGCTGTTTTTTATGCCTCTGTTTGGTAACATTTCACTATGAAAATTATAGACGTTACTGTTAATATTAAAGTGAAAACCTGTGTATGAATTATATTTTGACGCGGTTATATTTGAATACTGTATTCAGTATTCAAATATTACCGCGTAATTTTCTTGTTTACAAGAAATTGCTTGAGGGGGCAGTACTATAGTGGAAAGTACCTTACCCTAAGTTGTCATTCCTCTGTTGTCTGTCTAACTTTGCGTACTGCTCTTATCAGCATTAATCTGTTAAGCTCCTCTACAAAAAATATCCTAATTTTTCAACAATCGCTCTTTATTTATTGTTACCTTAACCTTAGTTTTAACAGTTACATTTAAAAAAATAACAACTCCTATGCTTTTGTTAGTCAAATCTTCTAAACACGAGACACATTCAAATACATATGAACATCTCAGATGGGCGGTATTGGAAGAAGCAGGGTTGAGTTGACAGTTGGTGAGAACTGTGGGAGGGGGCAATAGGAGGCGAGAAATGTCATCGACGCAGCCCTGAAAACGTTACGCTAGCAGTAGCCAAGATGAGAGATAACAATGTACACCCGTATATTGTGCAATATGCATCATTAATTTTTGAGGGGAGGGGGTCCGTCTAGGTGAAATTTTGCGAAGATTGCGAGAACAGTTTAATGAAAACATACTTTCACAGCCACGAGTGTTTTATTGGTGCAAAGCATTCTCTAAAGGGTGAGAGAGTATTGAAAATGAACCCCGCGAGCGCCGCGCTGGTGTAAGAAGTTTAACCAAAGAACACATTCAAGCTCCTTCGAAGAAGTTAGTGACTTTATTCGTTTCTGAGGTAAACATCAATATTGGAAGTATCTCCTAGATCATCCACAAAGAGCTCAGATTCAGCAAGATTTCTGCCTGTTGGGTGCCACGCCTTGAAGGAAACGCTTGTCTTGACATCTGTCAACGGCTTCTTGCTCGATATCGGACTAAAGGAGACCCTTTCCTTAGTCGAATTGTGATCTATGACGAGAGTTGAGTTCATCATTGCACTCCTGAAAGCAATTAGGTGAGCAAAGGATGGCGAAAATAAGGAGCCCGTCCCGAAGAAGACCAAAACTCGTTTCTCAGTGCGGAAAGTTCATACGATGGTTTTCTGAGATTCAAAAGGCGTTTTCTTGTTAGACTTGCTTCATAATCGATAACAATTAATACTGCTTACTACACGATAATACCAGGCCCCATCTGGCAAACCAAATACGTCGAAAATTGGAGGAAATCTTCTGGGAGACCCTTCAGATCCTCTCTCCCTCTTTCCCTTTACAGTAAAATGAAAAAAAAAAAAAATTCGAATTTCAATGGAAAAAAATGTTAAAACATTTTTATGGTCTTAATAAATCTAAAAACGTAATTACCGTTTATATTTGAAAGCCCCTCGTATAGTGGTTGTAACCTATTTCAAATAAAATGTGACAACTTTGTATAAAGTACTTATCATGTTAAAATTCTCAAAGAGCCATATATTTGGACAGAATTATCATGTGTATCGCACAGCAAATTAGAATCATGCGCACTTTTGAATAGTAGCAAAGCTTATGGGAAATAAACATTAACATTCAAAATAATGATATTCTAATATTAGTAACAGATGTAGCTGTTTATATGGTCCATTATACGACTAATTATTTGTAGATATTTCACGTACGTTTTAGTATACTTATATTTATAGTTAGCGATTATTATATTTCAGACCAAATTTCTGTTTGACTTACTAATCAGAACTAATCAGAACAACAGGAACAATAAACAAAAAGGTAATAACAGAGCGACGTAGATATGGTATCATTAGATATGATGGTAATATACATGATGGTAGACATGATGGTATCATTTTTTGCTTGAGTTATTAAGTCGCCAGTGCACGTTTCAGTTTTTCCTAAAGGATAGGCCTGCCGCTACCCCGTGGCGGTTTATAATACGAAAGCGTACGAAAATCGTTATTTACAATAAATACACGTCAAAGCTTTTGTATATCTCGATCTCGACCTCAGTCGGTCGTGCTTAAAAGTACAATAAATCTATAAGGACAAAACGACATATCGTCAAGTCCTTCCCCGTCATCAAATTGTACGACATAATTACGTACAAATAAATTGTTGCCATTAATAAAAGAAATGTAAACAAATAGTTGAACACAAGGGCCACGCAATCTAAATATTTTTATCGCGATTGTATCAAACGGTGACTTCCACAAATCGTCCTCGATTATCGGGCACGCGAGCTAACGTCTTGATAGACAGGGGTGTGTCTAAACAAGACATCTAGGATACGTTTTCATTAGTCGCTACTTGAGTCCCTAAACACTGATTTTCTGGTCGATAACATGACCTTGAAATCGACAGAGTGGCCAAAAAGATATATAAAGCTCGCAATTCACAATTTTGCATCCACGTTGGAAAATAATGTTAAAAAATGCATCTAAAGGTAATAGAATAATAGTAGAGAGAGATGAAGGACAAGTATATAGAGTGAGCCTATTTGGATATTTTATAGGAGTTCTCGATATTGAATGTTGAAGAGGTCGTGGCTCTTCACCATGTTGTTCCTATCTAATATTTGTTTTAGCGTCTAGTGGGCCCTGCATTATAAATTTGTATATCTCACTGGACAAATGCGTCATTTTATAAAATTTTTTGGATAATTTACTATCATTTGTGAGAGAAAATATAATCATTTCACAAGCTGGTATACCATCTCATAGTACTGGGATCGTTTCACAACTGTTCAACATTAATTATTCTGAAAGTAACAGGTTAGTAAATAATTGACCGATAGAGTCATCGATTAGATATCTTACTTTAGGGAACTATTTATTTCTCGGCTCAAAAAAAAACAGATTTGGAAAACTTTAGAATTGTAATAAATGAGGTAATTTAAAAATATCTTTAAAAACGTCAAAGGATATAGAAGAAGCAGTAAACTATTTGCTGCAAATAATCGTAGATGCCCTATGGTTCATTCCAAATTAAGTGATGAACCGCGACCCCCCACTGAGGTGAAGTGAGGTGTAAAACAAAAAATAAAGGATAATAGTGGGACATATTTACAAATACCAAACAGTTTGGTGACACAACTTCGTAGAAGTGACCTATTGGTGAAGAAGTGACTTAATGATAACCGTCAACTTAAACGTTGTGATTCAGAAAATTTACCAACTAGATAAGCAAATTTGTTGATAAGCAAAAATCCAGTAGTTAAATATTAATGATGTTATTAAATTCAAAGGAGAATGGGCCCCCTCCTGCAAGTCAACTAATGCTGTGATGATTGAATATTCGACTAGAATATACTATAATAAACTGGAATAACAAAACAAAACAAAAAATTAAGAACATATCAAACAGCTGATTGAAAGAAAAGTAGAATCAATTAATATTCTACTAATGATTATACAAATGAGAGGTGTAAATGACGTCATTATTCCTAATTAATTTTCATCCTTCTTTTAACCGACTTTGATATTTATTAATAAAAAAAACTAATACGATCTCAATCCTAAAAATAATCTTCTGCGCAGGCTACACATTTTGCCATCTTTAATTAAATGTAGAAAGGGTGTTATATCTGAGAGGGTGTAGTGTTTTATAACTATTCTGTTTAGAGTCTTCCTAAAGACAAATTATCCCAGAATTAGTCTATAGGCCTGGGAAAGATTTCCCGATGACGTTACTTTTTGAGGTCGGACAAAGTTTTGGTTTTCAATGACGTATCTGTCTTAGGGTTCACTTCAGTTGATCCTAATCAATCAACAATCGATCCTGATCTAATGCAAGTTATTCTAACGCAATTGGAAAATATCCACAATTACAGTTTGGTATATAAGGAAATGGTGACACAAAAATCTGGAAGAACGATCAGGCTTGATGATGGGTATACGTCCTGGGAAGGGGCTGGAACCTTCGATGTAACGACAAAACCAGGAGACAAATTTTCCACGAACACTGAAAGATTACACGTCCCCCGACGCGTGTTTTACCAGCCAAGCTGGCATCATCGGGAGATGATTACAACTGTCTTCAGTTTGAATCATCTTTTGATTATGCCAACTTGGCGAAATAGGCATCGAGAAATGTGCAATCTTTGGGTGTTCGTGGGAAACTTATATCTTGTTTTTGATTAAGAGACTTGTCGTAACTGAGAATCAGCCAAGTGGTGTTGTAAAGATCAGAATAGATGATAAGTTCGAAGAATGCGCCGCATGTAGAAGAATTTCCCAGCTAAAAGTATATATGGTATGATGATGGAGAAGTAGGGATGGAGTCCTTTTTGCTGTGTGGGAATGCACATTATCCTGCAACAACGGATCCGCCCTTCTCCCACTGCCAGTATTTTTTTTGACAGAGCAAACCTGACAGAGATGTATAAACTCATCCACTCGTTGGCTTATGGCAATACTAAAAGGTATCCTGTACAATAAACTAGTTTAACCTATTACTAAAACAACGTTGCCAGTTTTATTTAATTTCTCATGAAAAGTATTGTTTCTTAGTCAAACTTATTTACATTTTTATGCATTTTATTTTCCGCACTCCACTATACTAGCGGAAAAGTAATGTAATAGTGTAAAGAAAAAGTGAAAAAACAATAACTTTTTTTGGGTTTATTTTTGTGTGTGTGTCGTCGTTGGCATTAAAATTTCTTGTTAGCACAATAACTCAACTAAATCGTGTCGGATCGATCGGGTTTTGACTGATCGTGATCGGGGACATCTCCCAGATGACACCTATTGATTTTGAGGTGGATAGCACACACCTCCGTTGGGTCTATTTGAGAATTAGCACGGTAACTCAACTAAATTGTGTCGGATCGATCGGGTTTTGACTAATTCTGATCGGGGACGTCTCCCAAACGACACCTATTGATTTTGAGGTGGATAGGACACAGTCCACCCTGTCCATGGGTCATGAGAAAGCACGATGGTGGAGTATTTGAGAAATTTGCTTTGTTAAGATAACTCAACTAAATCGTGTTGGATCAATCCGGTTTTGACTGATTCTGAGCGGGAACGTCTCCCAGACGACACCTATGAACTTTGAGGTGGATAGGACCCACCCTGTCCATGGGTCATGAGAAAGCACGACGGTGGACTATTTGCGAATTTTTTTTTGTTAGCACCATCACTCAATTACAGCGTGTCGGATCGATCGGGTGTCGACTGATTCTCATTAGAGACGTCTACAAGACAACATCTATTGATTTTGAGGTGGATAGGACACACCCCACCCTGTTCATGGGTCATGAGAAAGCACGAGGGTGGACTATTTGAAAAAACTAAAACTGTCGCATAAAATAGATATTCTGCATTTATGTGTTTGTTTATTTATTCTCGGTCACTCAATCTCGAGATAGAGATGTTCTACGTGCGGAAAAGTCCGTTTTAAGGTTTTAAAACTGTTTATTTAACGATTGAAATGTGATTTAACCTAAATTAGGTATATCTTAATTACATATTTTACCCACATAATGCAATTTCAACAGTGGTATGTTAAATAAATGTGTACCAATTTATTAAATTGTGTTTTATTTAATACATTATTGTATTAAAAACGGCGAATATTAATATTCAATTATTAGATTTCGACATTACACTCTTTTAATGTAAAAATAAAATGAGATATGTCAATGGCGGTCAACACGATTCATCATGAACAATGCTCGATGCTTAGGAATGAGTTACGTGTAAACTGCGCTTGACCCTATTGTGAATATTTATTGCGCTGGCCATATACGCGAGAATGTAGATGGATTCAAGTTGTTGTTTATGTTACTATAATTTATGTAAATACATTTGATTTACAGTTAAATCAAAATTAACGCATTGGTATAACTTTTCATTATTTTTCATAATTTTTCTTATAGTTTCTTTTTCTTATAAGTATTACATTTTTAAACATTCCATGTAGGTGGCGTAGGATATAATGAGTTAATGAGGGACGTATCCATGGATATGTGGCCAATTTTTTAGGACTTAGACAATCAATAATTAGTCGAGAAGTTAAACATTTTAATGTACTTGGAAGTGACTGTAGTATTCCAGGATAAGGTTGTAAGAAGCTTACAGATACAAGAGATGAGCGATATCTTATGTAAGTCGTCTAAAGAAACATGTATTCTATCAGTTTAGAGCTAAGCAGAATCCTAGCAGTAGCACCAAATTCAGCAATTTTTGGACGAACGGTCAAGAGAAAACTTAATGAAGGAGGATTTAATGGTAGAAGACCAACTGTTGCATTACTGCTCACCAGGAACATAAAGTTACTAGATTGCATTTTGCAAGAGATCGCGTAAACTGAACCACGTGTTCAATTTACGAGTTTTGTTTTCAGTCGAAACAAGAATAAGTCTCAATTCACCAGATGGGCGTCAATAAGGCTGGCAAAGGCCAGGAGAGAGGTTTGTTGCTGGCAATATATCTCCGAGGATCCCATTTTTAGTGAATGAATAATGTTTTGGGGAGGAATTTGTTTCGCTGGTCGCACGGGTTTGGTTCTTATACGGGGAAGATTCACGAATGCACATTTATACGTAGAAAATAATGTAGAAGAACATGTGATTTGTCGGGGACAATTTCTTTTTTATGCAGGATAACGCTCGGCCTCACGTTGCTAGAGAGGTGCTGGACTACCTTCGATTTGTGAATATTTCAACTATGGATTGGCCATCAATAAGCCCAGATATGAATCCCATAGAGCATCTAGGGGATTCATTAAAGCGACCTGTTAGACGCTACATATCTGTCCCTGTGACTCTTATTAGGGAACTCGAACAAGTCGTCTTGTCAAATGGGAGAACATTGATCAGAAAATCATTCACTACATCATGTCCATAGGAATGTAAGCTAGATGAGAGCTAGAGGAGGATCTACACTCTACTGAAAGCAAATTCTTACGATTTATTTTCTAAAGTTTTCCATAAATACCATTTTCTTTCCATTTGACATCATTTTCTTTTTGTTATTATTCACGTTTTCCCCAATAACACCATTTTAATTTATTAAACACTAATTGGAATCATTTAATTATAAAATCACGCAGGTACACTGATTTATATCTTCGAAGAAATGGAAGTAATAATGTAAAGTTTCAGTGACGCGTTAATTTTGTCCAGGAATTTATGTTAAAGGTATAAGCTGCAAGACAAAATCATTATCATATCAGTAACATATAAGGCGGAAATCGAGTCGAAAAAATAAAACCCGCCACAGGTCGGGTTTTATTTTTTGAAACCTTATCTAATCGTGCAGAAACACGAGAAAGGGGTCGAGGATCGCTTCTGGGTATAATTCAATGCCTGGCGGGGCTTTGGCCCGAGTAGTAGTTGTTTCCTAGAGCGATTATGTAATAGCTTTGCTATTCGGGAACTACTTTGATAACCGCTTGGCGGTTTGGTGGTTCCTTTCTCGATTTCCGACTTATATGTTACTGACAGAGATCGTATCGATAAAGATGTATACGCCATAAAGTTCATTCGGCATTTGTCCTGAATCGGCGTACCGTGTACGGCACTGATGAGAACTAATAAGTTTGAAACAGCTGTATGTCGTTCGGATCCGATCCGGGACAAATGTCGAATCCTACCTGTGGCGAGTTTTATTGTCATATGTTCATGCTGAATCCATCTCCAAGTTGCCGGTGAGTTACTACTTGTATTGCCCTCGTCCTATAATTGTAAAATTTTCGAATGCAGAAGACGAAGAGGATGTATCCCGCTAATAATGCATCCTGGATAGGACGGGCATCCTGCTAATGGATAAATACCCAGTAGCAGGACACGGACACGTGTATTGCTTAAAATCACAAAACAGGAAAAACGCACTTTTGAGGATTATAAATAAAGAAAAAGATTCAATTAAAACCAAAATATCCTCCCACGGATATACACACAACAGTTTAAAGCGTATATAAATATTGACAGAAGAACAATTTTATTTTTAATGGGGTATTATTTTATCATTCAGACATATTATTTCCGGCAGATATTCATTAAAGGAATTCGCCGTAATAAACATTATTTTTAGGCTGCCTCCTACATCCGCAACGTAGTATCTCATTATGAAACGACTACAGTCTTTTTTTTATTCCACGCAACAATCCATTGGGTATTTAATAACGTCTGAGACGTTGTCGAGTAAAGACTGGACGAACTTCTGCGCCATTTGAACAGGCCATTTATTTTTAGTCCGCTATCTTATTTTCGGTAATTGCTTCATTTGGCCTTGTTTCTGATATCGATGCTCCCGCTTCCCCGAATAAATTTAAATATTAGGCGGCCCGGAGGGCTATTCAAGTTAATTCAGGTGGCGCAATTGTATAGCTACTTTCCGTAATTTCCAAACCTCTCTACGACTTAATTAGATAACTCGTTAAAAGTCCCTATCTCCAAATTAAGATCCATACACAATAAGGGGTTACTTTGTTGCTGCTTTATATATTACATACATTGTCTGGAACGACGCATATTCCTAAATTTTTGGAGACCTTTACGAGGATATTGATCACTGTATTAATATCGACATATATACCTTATTTTTATTGCTTTTATAGTTAGAAATAAGAATAAGAACAACAAATATTTCTGTATTTGACTTTGTGTGAAAAAGAAATGCAAAAAACCAAATAAATAAAAATACATAAAATCTGTACATAGAAATGATTTACTAAAAGATAACGAACGTCCATTTATGATTTATTTGTCTTAAAATAGAGTCCAAATGTTTAAAAATTAACAGTTTTGCTTTTCCTGTCATGTTCAACAGAAGTTTCTCTTATCAACGCCCAAATATAATCCCCCATCATGCTTTCAGTGTACTGGCCTTGGCAACGTCTTTCAAATTCCATTATGTCTCGATGGAAGCATTCCCCCTGTTCTTCGGAATAAGTTCCCATATTATCTTGAAATTTATCCAAATGAGAATGTAACATGTGCATCTTTAGAGACATTTTACATCCGATGATACAAAAATTCGAAATCATGTCACTAATCAGCTCGTCATAATTTTCAACTCTATGGTTTCCAAAGAAACCATGAACTACTGCCTTAAAATTGTTCCAGGCGTTCTTCTCCTCATTGCTAAGTAACCGCGGGAAAATATCACCATCCATAATTTTTTTTTCATTTGAGGGCCTACAAAGATTCCAGTTTTAATTTTCGCCTCTGAAAGTTTTGGAAAAAACTCTTCAAATATTTGAAAGCTTCGGACTCATGATTAAGAGCCTTTACAAATTGTTTAATAAGACCCAATTTAATATGCAATGGTGGCATTAATATGTTTTTAGAATCGACAATTGCTTCCCATTTAATATTGCATTTTCCTACTTTGTACTTAGTTCATTCAGGCCAATGTTTTTGGCGGTAGTTAGCTGCATCATTCCTACTATCCCACAGGCAAGGATAACAGGAGTATCTAGTATATCCACCTCCACATTCCAATTAAAAAATACACCATCTTGAAGTCTCCAATAACTTCCCATTTGTATTCCATATATTTAATTGCAGTTAATAATATTTTAATACTGTCATAATTTGGATAGATGGAAATTTCTTCCTATTATGTAGTAGAAGAGCTTTTAGACTTTTTGTTGAGCTGTCAACAAAAAGGCGCCATTCAGTTGTATGACAAGGAATATTAATTGCTTTAAATAAACCTTTCACATCATGACAAAAACAGAGTCCATCTTCCTTAGTGAAGAAACAAGAAAATTCTTAATGTCGTTTTCTTTGATGGGATATTCGAACATCAGAATCAAGTAAATTCCATTGTTTTAACCGCGATGCCAATAACTCTGCTTTAATTTTTGGTAGATTTAAGTCTCTTATTATGTCATTGAGATCTTCAGAGTTGATGAGGTGTGGTATTTTTGGTTCAGATTCAATACCGAATTCGGAATGTATGGATACAGATGAACTCCGTGATGGATTACTACCTTGAGAGAGTAGTTGATTTTCCAACACAGGAGGAGCAGGTACGGGAAATTTTTCTGTATGGGGTATTGGAGCGAATGTCGATGGTAGATCAGGGTAAGATGTTTTCTTTCAATTTTAACCTTTAAGTGGATTTACAATGCAAAAATAACAATCTGTGTGATGGTCACTTGGTTCCCTCCAAATTCTCGGCACTGCAAACTTCGAAACTCACCAGTCAACTGAAGCATTTATTTTTGGATCCAACATTAGCTTTATTTGATTATCAGTAACTATACTGAATTCTACTAGTTCCTATTTTAAGTATCTATTTTTTTATTGATTTGAATGTAACAGTTTTTAATTAATATTCTTTCATGGTGGTAATGGAATAATAATCTCATTTTATGTTTTAAGGTTCGAATTTAGACCTGCCTTACCCGGAAACCACGAGTGGAAAGAGGAAAAAACGTAGTTTATCATCAAATCCACATTGTTCCAAAAAAACGTCAGTTTTCAGGAAATCCGAGGGAAAGAGCTTAGAAAATAGTGGTAAAAGGAAAACACTCCGAAAGGGGAAAAGCCGCTTTTTTAATATTTATAGCGTTCTGTCAACATTCAGGAGGAGGAAAAATGTTCTGGCAATAATTTTTATAAATAGAGAATACTATCGAAAGTAATCTCCTGAAATTTCATAACTATTATTTTAAACACATTGAATCTTATTTCTCACTCTCTTTTTAATTTTAGGATGGCGTACACCAGACACAGGGGGTTACTAGATTCGACTTTCATTGTTCAGCAGGTATATAAAATTTAGTGTATAAATTCTCATGACAGTTCAAATGACTCAAACTCAAAACACGTTGCTGGTTGTTCTACTATAGGGTTATCTGTGCTGTGGACAATTGTTGGAAAAGTAGATGGATGAGTGGCTCTAAGACAAAGCTACTTAAAAAAAACGTAATAACAAGATTGTCAATATTGTACGAAACTTTATCACGTCAACGTACATTTAGGTGAAAAATGGCCGTTCCTTTCGAAAGTCCAGTTCTCGTCCCAAAACTTTTTTCATCGCAATTTTAATTAAAATCGACGCATCAGGCTGGCCCTTGGTAACAAATTATACATGAACTTGCTTAAGATAAATGAAACGGCCCATTCACTATCCGAAACTTTTAACAAAGGCGAGTCCCCGCTCCCGCATCTAACCGCGTCTCCCCCCGCCTCCCCCGCTTCCCCGCGGACAAACAAACCTGAGGAATATTTGCTCCAACACGCAATCTCCTCTCCCGCTAAATAAACTGAAAACTTCACCTTTATAGGGTTAATATTAATTTACCCGTTTAAATCCTTAGGCGCGAACATGTTTTACCAACTGTAAATTTTAATCATGCAGAACCGTCAGCGAAGTTTTAATCATTTCGAGTGTTATATACTTACGTATTATTAGGAGAAAACGCCAACTTTCAGGCGACCGTATAAAGATTAGACATCAACGTTGTTAAATATTCAGGTAGTTCTAATGGGTAAATGAATAATTACCGAAGCGAAATGCACTAACGAACTGGTTAGCTTGGTTTGAATGAGGCCACAAGAAACACCGAAAAAAAATTCAGTCAATCAGTGGCGTAACAGCAGTGGGCAGGAATTACTGTAGGAATCAGTAAGCTACGTTTTTAAGTCAATATAGACCCGAATATAATCCTCAATTCCCCAAAGTCCAGTGCCTTATTTTGTGCGAGGGCATCGTTTGAAAGTTGTCATATAGTAATTGATGATTGTAGCCTCTCAGGATATAGAGGCTGTCTTTTAAGTTTTTACAAAAAGTGAAAAAGAAACGAACAAGTTCGAAACAAAGTATTTAATTACTTTTCGAAATATTCGCCTTTCAGGTGAATACATTTTTGCATACGCTCAAACCAATTCTGGAAACATTTTCTCCATTATGAAGTTGATATCATAGAAGCATGGTTTTGGAATGCTTCAACAGCGTCTTGAGGTGATGAAAGTCGCTGTCCACGCATCTTTTGTTTGACAGTGGGGAACAAGTAAAAGTCATTAGGTGATAAATCGGGTGAATACGGGCAATAAGACATTAATTTAATATTTTTCTCCTTCAAAATTCAATTGTTTGATGTACTGTATGGGGGCTGGTGGTATTGTAGTGATGAAGAATGATGCGCCGTTTTTTGTTGTTTTTCCGTATTTCATCGAAAACCGTTGGCAAAAAATTATTGTATATCATTTAGCATTAACAGTTCTCCGAACCTCTAAAGGAATGGTTGCGACGTGTCTAGTAGATCCGGAGAAACAAGCGATCATTTTCTTGGAAATACTCCGCGAACAAACCACTTCAGTGGAATTCGATCCATTTTCAAACACCCAAACAATAGACTGTTGTTAGTTTTCCAGTTCATATGAGTATATCCACGTTTCATCTTCCATAAAAATGTCGTATATGGATTTTGCACGTCCTCGGTCGAATTTTTTCAGCATTTCCTGACACCAATCAACACGAGCTTTTTTTTTGAGCTTCGGTCAAATTACGCGGAATGCATCTGGAACACATCATTCTCATAGCTAAATGTTCATGCAAAATCGATTGTATTGCAGTCTGCGATATGACAAGAGACGTTTCTATCTGTCTGCAAGTCACATGTCGATCTTCTTTAATCACGTTGCGCACAGCATCGATGTTTTTTGGAACGACAACCGATTTTGATCGACCCTCACGACATTCATCATTGACTGACGAACGACCACGACGAAATTCTGCAAGCCAATTATAAACAGTCTTCTCTGATGGTGCTTCGTTACCAAAAGTTGCACGAAACGACTTTATGCAAGTAAGGCTTTTCTTAGAATCACAAAAAA
This sequence comes from Rosalia funebris, assembly GCA_037954035.1. NCBI lineage: Eukaryota > Metazoa > Arthropoda > Insecta > Coleoptera > Cerambycidae > Rosalia > Rosalia funebris. The sequence goes on from JAZFAV010000015.1 coordinate 44,822,920, forward strand.
TCATCTAACGCAAACCTTCACGGGTGATTTCCATTTTTGCACAAACTTGCTTCTTTTAATCACTATTAACGCATTGCTCGGTCAATTTCTAAGTTGCCACTGGCTTGGCAATAAAAAACGTCAAGGTTCACGAATACAGTGATGTCACATCTCAGTAACGCCATCTATTGGTCGATTGTAAAAACTTAAAAGGCAACTCTTGTATTTAAAGGTCTCTTGTTTACTAGGACCGTAACCGTATCGACAGATGGAAACAAATATTATTTGCATCAATTTGTATCAGACAATGCCCACTAGACCGTTCTATCACTGGCCAACAATGTAGGGTACTATGACCGGACCGCGGCGGATGTTAGTTATATTTGTTTGTATGTGTCGACACGGTTACGGTCCTAGTAGATACGGTGCAGTGGGAAGACACCTTAAAAATGCAAAAAAAAATTTATATCTTCTCTGAACTTGTGCCACTAGATTTCTTTGATTATTGTAGTAGGGCTACCATATATTAGAGTCATATTCCAATTTGGACCATACAAACGAATAGTAAATTAATTTGATCATATAAACATTCTTAAAATTGTTACAGCTTCACATTAAACCCCAAAGTTTTATATGCTTTTAATATAATTTGTCGATATGTTCAGTAAACGAGAGCTTATTGTCAAAGATCACACCTAAATCTGTTACAGACTGGCCAGCATTTATTTGATATTGATTTATTATATATGTATATTCAACTAGCTGTCTCTTCAGAGCAAAAGTCAACGATATATATTTCTTTCAATTTAAATGTCTATTTATCCATCACCAAGTTGTAATTTCTAATAGTTGTTCTTGAAGAAATAAACAATTATCAAGAATTTCAATAGCGTAATATATCTTAAGGTCATCTATAAACAGTTCATAGAGTGGATCTAGAGCCTTTAATAAATAAACAGCTTTAAAACCTAAAAACAGACACTTCCGCACGTAGAACATTTCTATCTCGAAATTGAGTGACCGAGAAGAAATAAACCAACATATAAATGCAGAATATGTGTTTTATGCGACAGTCTTCCTTTTTTCAATTTTTCTCAAATAGTCCACCATCGTACTTTCTCATGACCCATGGACAGGGTGGGATGTATCCTATCCACTTCAAAATCAATAGATGTCATCTGGTAGATGTCCCTAATCAGAATCAGTCGAAACCCGATAGATCCGACACGATTTAATTGAGTGATCGTCCTAACAAAAACAATTTCTCCAGTAGTTCACCATTGTGCTTTCTCATGACCCATGAACATGGTAGTGTGTTCTATCCACCTTAAAATCAATAGATGTTGACGTCCCCGATCAGAGTCAGTCAAAACCCGATCGATCCGACACGATTTAGTTGAGTTATCGTCTTAACAAACAAAAATTCTCAAATAGTCCACCATCATGCTTTCTCATGACCCATGGACAGGGTGGGGTGTGTCCTATCCACCTCAAAATCAATAGATGTTGTCTGGGAGACGTCTTCAATCAAAATCAGTCAAAACTCGATCGATCCGACACGATTTAGTTGAGTTATCGTGCTAACAAGAATAAATGCGGACGACAACGACACATACACACACATACACACACACGCACATACACAAAATGGGTTAACAACAATTTTTTTTTGGTTTTTAGGCCGAAAATCGAAAAATAAACACTAGAAAAAAATTTTTTTACACGATTACATTACTTTTCCGTATATAGTGGAGTGCGGAAAAGTAATATTATAAATAGTAATGACCTTAAAGTGGACCTCCGTGGTCCTCCAGACGTAGAATAAAATCTTTTACTATTAAATCCATTGTACGCAACATATTGTGATCTACCAGTAAAACATGAAACAAATAATTTTATTAGAGGTTCGCAAGTCCAATAGATCAATCTCAACAAGTCAATTCTCAAAAGCTTTGCTAAAATTCATGTACATATCTATTTGGCCATGATTATCGATAATATTTGAGACGTAATTAAAAAAAATTAAAAACAGTAGATAAATTGGTGACTATTGATTATAGAAGGATGTACAGGTATACAGTTATATACATCTTCACCACTTCAGCGAAGTTGAATCATACAGAAATTGGTTATAATTACATATAAGAGAATTATCACCGGCTTCTTTAAGGAAACAAATATGAGTTGTTTTTCATACTTCAGGAAATGTGAAATTTTTAAAACTAAATTAGACAATGTTAATAGTAGTTGTTCAAAAACATATCTACAATTCGTAACCGAAACATTCGGAATTTTATTATTGCCGGATGTCATATTATTTTTTGTCATATTATTTATCTAAAGCAACCAGTACTTCGTTTTCCAGAAATATTTCAAAAGTGTAGTACAGATACGTTATTAATTATAATATTAGTTAAATCTGGATAGATAGACTGTGAATACAAATCGTTAAATTGCTCACTGAACCCATCTACTGTAATTTCTATGAACGAATGATCAAAATAAATTAGGATTACTCTCAGTTTTTTGCTTCACATTTGCTAAATATATTTTACATCTTTCTTTATCATGACAAATATATACGTTTCGATTTGTTAATATGTGATTATCAAATATTTGCATTAATTTCTCATAAAAATTAATACATACGATATTGACGTCTGCATAGGATAGTGAAAAGTTCAAATTAGTTCCTGTCAAAGCATTATGCAAGTCGGGAGAATTTCAATTTCGGTATTTACCTATATAATAATATTTATACAGGCACATCTAGATTGATTGAAAGTGACATGACATGGAAATACACTTTAAAACCCTAATTTAAAAATTGATTCATATAACAGTAATTGGCATTTTCATTAGTTTCACCATTCAAATGAATTGATATCCTTGATTTTAGGATTTGAAAATTAATTGTAAACGTGTTAGTTAAAACAGACACGTTTAGTGTTCGTGAAGATAGGAGAAGTTTATCTAAAAAAAAAAAACGTGTTCGTCACGGGACGTCCGACAGAAGTGATAACTTAAACTAATCTAAGTTGAACTATTTAATATTGAAATTGTTTAACTTGAGAAAAGCTTAGGTTATTACTTAAATTTTATGTATATTAATATGATAATGTAAGGAAAGGTTATTTATTAATTACACCTTTTATTGATTATAAAATATATTTTATTCTTAGTTACAATTCTTGAATATGTACATTAGAATTTTGTATATGTACATTATTAGTATCATTATTTAATCCTATAAAAGTAACAATTGGCTTATGGTAGCTATAATAAGCAACGAAATTTTTACATTGTATGTCATCCAAAAATCTTGCAAAGACTGCATCAAGTACAGTTCCATGACTTGTTGTAGCTCCTTCTGCCTTATTAATAATTTTTAATTGTAATTTTGATTATAGGAACGATACTAAATTTTTAGTTCGATCAGCAGCAAAATTAATATTAAAATCTCCGGTTAAAATTAACGGAATTTTATAATATATATTTTTTTAATTATGTTTATCAGAACGTGTATAATTATTTTCTTACTATGATATGCTGTAAAATTACTAAATTTACTAATTACTAAATCATAGAGGCGGCCCCGTAGCAGCAGCGACGCACATATGCACATGCACGTAGATGTAGACAGCGAAAGCACGCAGAGAGGAGGAGACAGAGCTCGAGATCGTGCGAGAGAGGGGGAAGCGTCTGTCTGAAATACGGCTAGCGCTGTGGGTTAGAGTGAGAGAGGAGGAGCCTGCCTACCGCTGCCGTATGCGTGAGAGAAAGGGAAGCCAAACAGACTGGCGCTGTAACGCGTTACGTAACGAAGCGGTTTACCCTCCCATAAGAAGTTATCACTTCAAAAATAAATCTGTGATATGTCCCGAAATTCTTCAAACTATTAATTAATAATTTATAATAAATTAATTAATCTGAACTTTAGGAATATTTGGATGTTAGACGCTTATTGATTAGTAGTGACTTATATTTGTCACGTTATGTTAGTTGAAAAGCCCAACCATGCTAGTTCAATGATTTTAGATTATTTCTTGGTTTCCGCAATTTGTGTAATATCTGATTAAACTAATTTCTCTAAACTCCTTTATTACATGCAATCTGTCTAACGCTACAAGACAATAAGCAATTCCTATGACTAACAACATAAAACCAGACATTTGTAGAGGATCCCAGTGAATTACAGATTAGAAATTAAGGTATATATAAGTTAATATTTATGAGCTAAGCTAATCACTGGTTGAATCTGTTCAGAAGGTCGTTAGGCTTGAATCGCTTCAGCCGTCCCGGTTCCTCATTGGTGGTACAGTTTGTCAGGAATAGGAACAAGTCTCAAAACTGCGATATCAAAGCGCCCACGAGGTGTTCAATAAATACCTAAACGGAGTTCGATCTGGCCGCACGTAAAGTGCATTCCTATTCCACCGAATGTTGCCTCACTCTTTCTTCAACGCATCATAGAGAATCTCACACTTTTCCCTATTCTTGACAAATTGTAAATATTCGCTTAGTTGGTATGTTGGGATGAGTTGTCGGGCGATCCCTGTATTTAACACTGAAATGTTTAACTTCCTTTTTAATGGATGATATACGTAGGTTACTATGCAACAGACAATGGGGTACATAGAAGAGAGCGTCGACCATATTCCGTAGTACTTAAAATATTAGTAGGATTTTAAAGTTGGAGTTTTCAGCAGTCCCCCAAAGTTGACTACCATACTACCATTTGGTTTTCAGAATGAAGTTATAGAACAATATTTTGCTATCAATTGTTAAGTGTGATTTTCTCCCCATCATTCAGTACATCTTGGAACACTTTAACCCGAGTTGCTTTCTTTTGGTAAAAATATGTTTGCGCCAGATGAGTCGCCGCGCCGGTCCAAACGCCGGTCCGTACCAAGATACACATTTTGTGGCTAAAGCTTGAAGTTGTTGGCCATTCAGAAACTCCATTTTTCAAAGTAAATAAATTTTGCAATGCCAAAGAGTAATTGCCTGTTAATTATGTGATAAGAAAAATATTATTCATTTTCTGATAATCAATTGAACTTCTGAATTAATAATAACTCAGACTCTTTAATAATAAATTAAGACTTTTTCATACTAATGATAACTGAGAATTCTAATGATTAACGACTAAAAATATTACTTCAGCGGTCTTCAAAACCAAGTAAACTAATATTTAACTGTTAAGAATATTCCTTTATTACTTTAGATATTCATAGTATTATAAGTTTATTGTTTTAGTCATCCATACCCTCAAGCGGATAGTAGTAGGTGATTTGACTGTAATCTTGCATTGACATTTTAATGTGCATGGATAGATGTTTGGTTGTACTTGTAATCTACTTATCGATGGTATAGCGCACAAATGGCGTAAGCGCATTTTCTCCCAAAAATGAGTTAAGTGCAGTAGAAGACTATTCTAGACATAAATTTTCATATGCATAAAAGTGGTAATTAAAATATTTCAATTTGGTACTGACAGCGCCCTGTTCGGATCGGGTTAAGTACTTCTGGATGACAGAATTCTACACCAAGTATGATAAAAGCATTTAACACATGTGTGCGCTTAGTCTCATAGGGTTAAATGTGTTTACCACATTTGTATTCGTTAAATTCGTAGAGAAGGGTAAAAACTTTCAGATCAATATCGTTTGATCTTCAAGCAATTTTATCCATTCCTCGTATAGGTGAGAATCAAATTTACTATAGACACAAATTAAATGTATACAATTTCACGATTTACGACGAATACAGCTCTGATGGACACTGTTTCGTTTGAGACGAAACGCATGGAAATAAAGGTAGTCCTGAAATTGGAACTTACTTATTAAAATATATCTCTAATTTGCCTGAAACTGTAACACACGTAGCCTCTTTTTCTGATAATTGCGAGGGACAAAATCATAATAAATTTGTTGCTGCGGCCATGTTATACGTTGTCAATAATATTGACGAGTTGTATACCATTGATTTAAAATTTATGGAGTCTAGACATTCATATCTAGAGACCGACTCAATGCACTTTATGATAGAATGGGCTAAATGTCATAAGAAAATTTACTCTACACGCGAATTGTGTTTGTTGATCTCAACGGCCAGGGTGAAACCTAGAAAATATTACGTCACTACTATGAAATATCACGATATTTTCGATTTGTAAAAACTCGTAACAGAGATTGTACTTAATAACACTCACAATTTAAATAGGGAGAAAGTCTGTTGGCTAAATATCAAATGGTTTAGTTTTTAGAAACAAAAACCTTATATCATTCAATACAAGTACAGCCTGTCAGAGGAAACTTTCCTTGAACTTGACATCACAGAAGAATTTCAAAAAATAAACCCCGCCATAGGTAGGATTCGACATTTGTCCTGGATCGGAACCGAACGACATACAGCTGTTTCGAACTTATTAGTTCTCATCAGTGCCGTACACGGTACGCCGATTCAGGACAAATGCCGAATGAACTTTATGGCGTATATATCTTTATCGATACGATCTCTGTCAGTAACATATAAGTCGGAAATCGAGTAAGGAACCACCAAGCCGCCAAGCTGTTATTAAAGTAGTTCCCGAATAGCAAAGCTATTACATAATCGCTCTAGGAGACAAGTACTCTTCGGGCTAAAGCCCCGCCAGGCATCGAATTATACCCAGAAGCGATCCTGGACCCCTTTCTCGTGTTTCTGCACGATCAGATAAGGTTTCAAAAAATAAAACCAGCCACAGGTAGGATTCGACATTTCTCCTGGATCGGAACCGAACGACATACAGCTGTTTCGAACTTATTAGTTCTCATCAGTGTCGTACACGGTACGCCGATTCAGGACAAATGCCGAATGAACTTTATGGCGTATATATCTTTATCAATACGATCTCTGTCAGTAACATATAAGTCGGAAATCGAGTAAGGAACCACCAAGCCGCCAAGCTGTTATTAAAGTAGTTCCCGAATAGCAAAGCTATTACATAATCGCTCTAGGAAACAACTACTCCTCGGGCTAAAGCCCCGCCAGGCATCGAATTATACCCAGAAGTGATCCTGGACCCCTTTCTCGTGTTCCTGCACGATCAGATAAGGTTTCAAAAAATAAAACCCGCCACAGGTAGGATTCGACATTTGTCCCGGATCGGAACCCAACGACATACAGCTGTTTCCGACTTATATGTTACTGACAGAGATCGTATCGATAAAGATGTATACGCCATAAAGTTCATTCGGCACTTGTCCTGAATCGGCGTACCGTGTACGGCACTGATGAGAACTAATAAGTGCCTTGGCTTATCATGCACATGCAAAATGAAGGCCAGTACTGTTTCAAATTATAAATAATTTGATTCGCAAATTACCTGCCATTATCAGATTGGAGTACTATGGGATTGGATTGCCCCACTATCATTTCAAATATATCATTGTGCTTCTTACACACTTTGCCAGTTATTCAATCGGCACTCCATATAATGCCCAGTAAATGTATATATTATAAAGTATTTCGTACAATGCCTGATGATTTTAGAAATTATATATAATACCTAGGAATTCTATACAATGTCGGATTACATATTTTGCCGGTAACAATTTTTTTTTACTGGGTATTGCCAATGCAGTTATCCGAAAAATTATGTTTTCCACGTAATACATAAAGATGATTTTGAACATGTATTAGAATAATATATTGAAAATAGTGTTGGTCAATACCGATGGCTGCCCCCTCAGGCTTTCCTCATTATACTGGTAAAGTATTCGGTATGTCATTGCAAACCCTGCCAGAAAAGGTAGTGTTTAATAAAAATGGTTAATAACAAGAAATAACTTTGCTAAAGAAATAATTGCTTAATCTGCCGGTGAGACGTCGTTTTTAACTTCGGTTAGGTGCAGGTGACTGTTAGTCGGTAAAATGACTGGTCCCAATTGTCCAACTCACTAAACTCTTAATTCTACTTAAACTAGATAGATCCAAATAAATAATATTCAGTGGGTTAAATGACTAATACCAGATATTAGAATATGGATCAAGGAGAACATGGAATGTTGATTACTAAGTAATTCAATTCTAAAGCGAATACGGTTGATTTCAATATTGATTAAATATGATGAGAAACTCCTTTACGTACAGGTACTGTGAGGAAATATATGAAGCTCAATATACAATATAATAATGACCAGAATAGGCAGAGAAAAAAAGAGAGGTAGAAGAAGAAATAGGGGCAGAACTAAGTATTGTGAATGTAATAAAGCAACTTGGTAACGTCACAAAAGAAATGTTAGGTAATATTATATGAAATATACTAAAGGGGAGGACAAATTAAATGCGGGAAAATGAATCCATTGTTAATTCTATTTACTGGTGGTCTATTATACCGAGATTCTCTTATGTCTCTTATGGTTATCGAGATTCTCTTATGTTTCTCAAGTTAAAAACAGGAGACTAGTTTTCCACAAACATCGATATTACACGCCTCTCGACGCGTATTTTGCCAAACAAATTGGCATCATTAGGCTGATAATCTTTCGTTGTTCAGTTTTCCTGTTTTTGTTGTATTAAAGGTTGAATTTCTTCCCAGAATGGACAGTTTTATTTAATATTCTCATATACTTGAAATAATTATATTATAATACTAATATTTGTCATAATATTCCCCCAGATTCGATGTATCTATATACAAATTATTTATTAAGTGCACATACAATATATCGAACTGTGTAATTTAATTTTGAGAATTAAAATAAATAATGGAATAAGCTGGTTCCTAGTAGCTAACTGGAATATTTCCCTATATGTATATTGATCTGAATGAAATTGATCTGAATGAAATTAATATTATAGAATGTAATTACGTTATCTATAAAATATTTTATGTGAGTATACTGGGAAAATTATACATATTTAATAATTACGAGGTTTTTTATTATAACAAAATAATGAAAATAATTCTCTGTAATATTCCAATATTTAAACAATTTTATTTATATAATAGACTCGTATAGAAATATTATGCCCCGCTATCCATAAGTAATGGAAAAAATCATCTCTTGCCCTTATCAATTATAAGCAAAATTTAAGCCAAGTTAATATTTAATTCCAGATTAACATTATTTGGCCACAATTCGATACCCCTTTCAACCTACTGTAGTTACCATCTTAAACCAAAAAAAAAAAAAAAAATCTAAAAAAGGTTAAAGATCTACCATCTTAAACCTTTTAAATGGAATGAGGGTATGAAATAAAAGGGTATTTAATTCTCAGTTCAGCAATATGAAGGTCGTTAAATTTAGTTTCTTAAAATAAACGTCTAAAGTAAACTATTAGTTTCGTAAAATAAACCTTCAATAGTAAAAGTAAAACTTATAAAAACAATGAAAACTAAATTTATGACTACCATTCAGTGTGATCCTGAAACATTTAAGCAAATTATGTAAAAAGAATCTCTTTTTATTGACTGGGTTAAGTGTAGAGTCTCCGAATACTTGGACGTTTTAGGAGTTTCAAATGTGGTAGTTTTGGCCATCACGCTGATAATTGTGAAAACCCAGATAAATGTTTAAAGTGTACTGCATCAGACCATTCGACCGAATCCTGCGTAGATAATAATTTTAAATGTTTAAATTCTATTGATATTGAATTGGATTTAAACAAAAATTAAAAATATATATTGATGTAAATCAATTTTATATATGACACTAAATGTCCAGTCTATTTAAAGAAAATTGAGAACCAGAAAAAAAATTAAGTATACATCATCTGATCCCCGGTACTCCATCATTACTCCATTATTAATATGCGTTTAAATTTATAGTAGTACTCTATTATTCATCATTTACTTATGTTTAAAGTTATTTAGACTTTTGTTTTTAGTTATACAAATATATTTTATTTATCTTTATAAATATGTTTATATTTAGTTATTTAAATTTTTAGTTATAGTTATACATGTACTCCGTATATAGTTATACTTTGTCCTATAAATGGATTTTTCTGTCAAACAATAAAGCATTGTTATTATTATTATTGTAAGGCTTTATTTCGATTGCGTCGATGTGAAGAAAATACATAACTAACAATAGACATCAACTAACCTAACAATAGGCGAGAGTCATGTTTGCGATGGAAGGAAACTGAAACGAACTGCCGCCGAAGAACTGCTCAACTACACTCTGGCATCAAAATAGTGGGCAGTAAGGTATAGAACACTATTTTTATGAGCTGGTAATACGATTCAACAAGTTTCGTGTCTGTTTTACGTGTAAATTGTAAAGACCACTCCCTGCACTCTGTGATCTCTGCTCTCTTTAGTCGCGCGCGAGACAAGACACGCGCGTTGTCCATTTTGCCTTGTCTGGTCCACATGTTGCGAATTACTTACTGCCTACAATTCAGAAACCGGGGCATAGAACTTATAACTGTAAAATATTCTGATGTAGTTGGAGGATGAGGCAGCGTACTCCGTTCATTGTCGGACCTGCGCTGTTCGAAGTCAAGCAACGGATTGCGCGGTTGCGACTTGGATGCGTGACGCATGGTCTTATTCTCATGGTGCCGCGGTGGTGCTGACTCGGCATTTGGTAACAGGGTGGCAACTGGGCCAAATACTGGGCACATTGTCTGCGTGAGTTCGATTCTCACCAGAGGGAACTTGGCACTTCCCTCAGGGCTGGGTGTTTGTCCGCGTTTATATGTGTAATCTTCCCCTACACAAAACCTGCTTGTAGGCTTTCTGGGGAAGGATGTTCTAATTTCTGTGTGTCCAAACAAGCAAACTTCTTTTTTCAATGAACGTGGTCCTATTAATGTTCTTCTGTATGAGAGCTATTCTTCACGCCACTTAAAGAATTCGCTCACGCTCTACATGATTTACATATAGTTTCATATTATATTACACCGAAAATGGTAAAGACTTATATCACAATCAAACTGGCGGGCATAGAAGACCCGACAATCTCCCCGAAAGCTCCATCAAATCGCTTATAATCGATTCCCTCGCTGATGCCTTAACATCGCGTGGGGAAGGCCTTGACAGTAACTCCTTGGCCGCTAAACAGACGCATACAATTTCAGTATCGTCTGTTGGGAAAATCGATACTTGCTAAACTTCAGAGTTCACCGTCACCGTATAAAATCGCACTTTCCGATGAAAATAAAGAAAGACTGACTACGATAACGAACGTCAATAACGGGGTAACCCCGACATAACCGTGGCAGTTAAAAATGATTAAAATAAACGAACGCGCTTGGCCGCGTCTACTTTCAGGATTAAATGGGAGTTCTGGCAGTGGTTATTACGTGTCTCAGATTGGAAAAATGGAGTTTTGAACAAAAAATTACTGAGACATCACCGGAAGATTGTTGAGTGTTCACCTATAAGGCGCGCCAATATTAATTGGCAGGCGTAATGGCCTTGATGGGTTTTGTCGGCAAGTGGAGCGAAATTACCTCTCTTTATTCGAACATCGTGTAGACCGGGACCTTTGTCCGAGCTCTGTTTCCACTTTCGCGTATCTCTACGCGAGAGGCAAGTGCCGCCCGCAAACAAAGCCCGCGCGACTGGTAGTGGTTCGCTTCCCTCAACCTCCTCTGACTTTTAAGGTGTGATTTCAGCTTACAAATACACAATCTTTAATCACAATCAACTAGCGGTTACGACTGATGCCATCTCTTATCAAGGAGCCTAATTAGGTTCTTTATATGTGGCGCCATCTATCACCAAGTAGTAGTCAATTCTACTAACTATTGAGAGAAACATCGAAAATTTTACGATAAGTGCCATCTACACTTGTTTATATAAAATAATTTAATTTATTATATAGAAATAGGTATTGATTATGTTTTTAAACGTTATTACAATAATTACGTGTGTCAGTTACACAAATTATAAGCTGAATACTGTACTAAATGTATATTCTGAGATTCCCCGAATATTATAAAGAGGCCAATGTTAAATAAATTATTCTCTTATTATTGTACTAAAAAATAAGATATTTATGAATACTCATACGTAAATCTTAAGAAAATGTTTATTCACTTTTATTAATGACTTTCTCAATATGTGACTAACTACATTTCTTGCTTAAATTATAACTTTAAGGATTCTAATTATTTCTCTGATGGATGTGGTTTTCGTTTCTGGTAGATACTTGAGTTTTTCACGGTTTATTACCTAATATTGTAAATGTTCGTAGAATATATAAAACGGATATTCTTTGGATATTCCTAACATTCGACAAAAGACTGAAGGTTGTCGCGACCTCATTATCATATCACATATCATCAAATCCCAAGAATACATTCCTTCTACAAGAAAAATTGAGGGTACTTGGGCAATGGACGACAGAGAAAAAGCCGATGTCTTCAAGCCGATCAACAAGACTGTAAAGATTTAAAGACGGAAGACGTAAAAATTTCTAAAATAGATGTGATAACTAAAGAATTGAATCCAAAGAAAGCACCAGGATATGACTTAATAAGTGATGTCGTTATTAAACAATTGCCCAACAATACTGTAATATACCTACAACATGTCTTTCTATGCAATTTTAGGAATATATTATTTAAGATAGATTATCTCAACTGAAGATATCACAAATTATATTAGTACTAAAGGCGGGAAAACCACCAGAAGAAACCAGATCATATGGACCTATAAGTCTATTGCCGATCATGTCCAAAATCCTTGAGAAATTAATATTGAGCAGACTAAAGCTAATACTGAAGTAAAGAAATATCATGCCAGAATACTAATTTGGCTTTCAGGAATGACATGCTACTATTGAACAGGCGTATAGGGTGGCGGATGTGATAAAAAAGTAATTTTAAAATAAAGATTACTGCTTGAAAGCCTTTTTGGATATCGCCAAAGCCTACGATAAAGTGTGGCATCAGGGGCTACTCTTCAAAACTAGTAGACAGTTACTACAACCTTGCCATCAACTCATTAAATTCTATCTAAGCCATCGATACTTCATGGTGAAATACCAAGATCAAGTCATAAGTCTACATCTAGTACAAGCTGGAGTACATCAAGGAAGTGTCTTGAGAACTTTACTTTACCTATTATACACAGCTGATATCCCAACATCTCCATGCACAACAACAACCATCCTTGCCGATGATACAGTAGTACTATCAGTGAATCAAGACCGCCAGAATTGCTTCCAAAATCTTACCACTTAAGTCACTCAACGACCCAGAGTATTTGGCAAATGGAAAATTAAAGCAAATGACCTCTTCAAAAGTATTTCAAGTGACCTACACATACTCTAGGGTGGGACACATGTCTCCGTGTGCATATCAACAATCAAATGCTTCCATAGGCTGAATCAGCAAAGTATTTGGGTATACACCTTGATAGATCTTTTATCTGGCAAAAGGACATTTTTATGAAACGAGAACATCTTGGCTTGAAATTAACTGAACTAAACCAATATGGACCTATGGTGTCCAGCTATGGGGAACCACAAGTATATGACATGTCCAAATTATCCAAAAGTTCCAAAATAATACTCTACGGACCATCGCAAATGCACCGTGGTATATCTCTAATGCATCGCTGCATCGTGATCTACAAATTCCTGCAATACCAGAAGTGCAGTGCGCGAGTGTAAAATACCTTCAAAGGTTGGAAACACATCCAAACCATTTGGCGGTTAACCATTTATATAACAGCAAAACAACGTACCGTCTAAGAAGTCATTGCATCTTGGACTTACCTAACATATAAGTTTAGATTAAGTTAAATACCCATGTCATAATATTAATTTTTAGGTTAATGTAAGTCACTAACATCACTTTCAACCTATTATGTATCACATTTGGTTATTGCTTACGGGCAGATTGCAGATACGATGGGGGATTGTAAAAAATTCTTTTTACGATGATACAAATAATTTTAAATAAAATATAGATACATTTTTACTATACTGACGATGGTTTTTATGTTCTGTCTTTAGGAGAATTGGCGTCTTTTATGCATCATTAATCCCACCCAAACGCTTTCGCTATAAATTCTGCACGCAACCACATCAAATCTTAGTTCAGAGTATGTAAATTGAAACCTCAGCAAAAATCAGTAAGGAGTCGTAGAGAGTAGGCAGATTGACACTTCGGCGTTAAATTACACATCCACCCTAACAATATTCCACGTTTATATCTTAATTCTTGAAAATGACTCCAAAATTGGAGTCAAAACGTCAAACATAGCCCAATATAAGAAACAGTTCAACTCGAATTCCACATACTCTTAAACGTAAACTGAATCGCACTAACCTTATTTCGATCAGGAATTAAGGTTAGTGCTATTCACAAAGTAAATTCTTAATTCTAACCTTTATTGTTAAAACAACTCAAGTTTCAACATTTTACAAAATTTTTAAGAATCGAAAAAAAAACCCTCAGTTTACGTATGTTTGACACAATTTATATAAAACGTCCTTTATATGTAAACAATCATTATTTTATACTGACATGGCAAAAAATATATATTCAGACATTGATAGCACTTTTGAAGAAGTGCACTTGGGTTGTTTCTGCAATGAATAAAAAATCTGAATTTCAAATATCTTTAATCGTCAAAGATAACGCTTACAAAACACTTTTTTAACTATTTTCTTACCCTTTTTTAGTTTTTCGGTTTTAGGTGCATAATGTCTTCAAATATCATTGTAGTGTTCCTTATATTGGTCACTCAACGCAACAAAGTTATCAAGTTTCACTGCTGCTATAGGTAGTCGCCTTTTGCATGCTTTCTTTGAGGACATTTTATAGACTGCTTAGGCTGTCCAAATCCCTAAAAATATGCCCCGTAAAACCGTCAATGTATTCGAAAGTTCTGACAATATCGTTTTCGTCGTAGATGAAATGGTGAAAATTTGACACCAAAAACTGAACTTCTTCATTTCTAATTTTCTTCATTTTCATTTATTCTGATATACAGCTTAACTTAGAATATTTCGGCATGGCTTTCTCTGTGGAACTTCATTTACGGTGTTTTTAGCATTAGTAAGACTTACGAGCTCTGTATATTGGTGAATATCTTACATCCTGTCAAATCTTCTTAATATTTTTCCACGGTGGAAAATTTGCAATTGCGTGGTAGAAAGGAGTGATATGGGATAATAGTGTATTTTATTTGAAGCTGATCAGTTTGAGAGTTCTTATTTTGTCCAATACAATTGTCACTAAATAGGCGTAGGTAACTCTGTGATTTCTGCAGGAACCACATTTTTACCAGTTCAAAATAAAAGAGCAGACCCCGTTTTGGTTCTTAGTTACCTGCCGCTCATAATACATGTAAAGTCAACATTTATGGGTTTTCAAACCTGTGATACAAAACACGCTTACGGTTGGCTGAGAAAAATAACATCTTTGTTGTGTCGGAATATGTTTTGCGTAAAATTAAACGAAAATGCAGCTAGGGTTTCACGTTGCTGACATTATCTCATTGTTGCATTAAGAGCATTATAATATTTTGTTGATCTTCGTTCGTGGATAATTTTTTCAGCAACTGCAATTCATTCTGCTACTGCAGAGAGACATGGGTTGTTTCTGCACTAAACAGTCTAACTATGGTAGTAATTTTAAGCATAAAGGATGTGCGTAGTTGGATACTTCCTGCAGCAAACGATACGTCTATGTCTATAATGTGAATTTCTATGAAAGCATACTATAAGTCGGAAATCGAGAAAGGAACCACCAAACCGCAAAGCGATTATCAAAGTAGTTCCCGAATAGCAAGGCTATTACATAATCGCTACAGGTAACAACTACTCCTCAGGCTAAAGCCCCGCCAGACATTGAACTACACCTAACATTTCTATGTTAGGTTATTCTATTCTGTGAAAGGTCTAAAATAACCAAAAATGCTACTTAGGCTTTTGTAACAATAAACGATTCAATTATAGATTAACATTTATTATTATTATTACTATTTTCCTTACCTGCTTCCCATCCCACCTCTTGTACTCCTTCCATTCCTCC
This sequence comes from Rosalia funebris, assembly GCA_037954035.1. Lineage (NCBI taxonomy): Eukaryota > Metazoa > Arthropoda > Insecta > Coleoptera > Cerambycidae > Rosalia > Rosalia funebris. The sequence goes on from JAZFAV010000015.1 coordinate 44,838,889, forward strand.
AGGCCGGGCCTCCAGTACTCCACGGTGTACTCCTCGGCGTACTCCTGTCCCCGACCTCTGTCGTATCTCCCCTGGGTCTGTATTCCTGTGACCACGTGCACCTCGCCCAGGTCCACTTGGATGAACTCCCGGACGCCCCGTTCGACTTGTTGTTTGGGACACCAGCCGCCCCCCGCCTTCTCCACTCGCAATCTGAAAAAGATTAATGGTAAATCGATGAGTATGCCCGGTTCGGGATGGAACTTAATACGAAATGAAAAAGTAACGGGGGGGATTTTTTCAATTTTGGCCGTGTGTCACTCGATAAGACACGGACAGGGGACATCGATAGGGTTACTCGGCAGTTTTCCGCACGGGGAAAACCGGGCCGGTTGCAGGGCTGTGTCAGCGATAACGGAGAATTTGATTTCCGTGTTTGTGTACGGCGAAATTGTATTCGTAATCAGTAAAAGAGTGTATGACTGATGAATTTGCGGTATAAGTTAGTGCAACATTCAAATATGCACGGCAAATACTTCATTCTAATAGTAAAACACTGTATCCGAAACTTCAGAGTGTCCTATAGAATGGGATGTTTGGGATGAATGGGATTTCTTAAATGTCGCTAAAGGTCAAATTCTACCGTTGGAACTTGAAACTGTTAGTAATGATGAATGCCTATGGTAAGTACTGAGTGATATTATATTGGGGTAACTCCGCGGCGGCCGATATGCCATCGCGTGGTACTGAAATATTTCAATATATGTAGGTATAAGTAATAAAGTTGTTGGGAAGTGAGACAAAAATATTTCTAGTTCTGTCTCGTTTTCATGACCTTTTTTATTGTATACATTATATTTTACATTGTAAAGGGTAGTCCAACCATAATGCACGATGTTAATTGTGAGTCACACTTTAACGTCAAGTTTTTTGCCCAACTTAATTTGACATTTCTTTGTTTCAGTGTTTGACAAACTCAACCATGGAGAGGTACACAATTGAGCAGCGCGTTAAGATTGTTGAAGCCTTTTACGAAAATGGGCGTTCAAATCAAAATGCATTTCGTGCACTTCGTGACTTTTTTGGTCAGCATAATCGACCAAATGTGTCCACAATCGGGAGAATTGTGCGCAAATTTCAGCAAACCGGGTCTGTAGGAAATGTGAAAACACCTGTGCATGCTCGCCCAGTTCGTTCTGCGGAAAAAATTGCTATTGTTCGCGATAGTGTAGCAGAAGAGCCGTCAACCTCGACTCGTCGTCGTGCCCAACAATTGAACATCTCACGAACATCACTGATGCGAATTTTGAATAAAGATTTGAATTTATACGCTTACAAGGTTCAATTGACTCAAGAGCTGAAGCCTACTGACCATTTCAAGCGTCGTCAATACGCCGAATGGTTGGTTGAACAGATAAAAGTGAATGGTGACTTTACAAAGAAAATCATCTTCAGCGACGAGGCGCACTTTCACCTCAGTGGATTCGTTAACAAGCAGAATTGCCGCATTTGGGCAAATGAAAATCCACGAGTGATTGTTGAAAAGCCGATGCATCCACAAAGAGTGACTGTTTGGTACGGTTTATGGGCTGGCGGCGTCATCGGGCCGTACTTCTTCGAAAATGAGGTCGGCCAAGCAGTTACCGTGAATGGTGTTCGCTATCGCGAGATAATAACGGACTTCTTGTGGCCAGAAATTGAGGATATGGACCTGGACGATATGTGGTTCGAACAGGATGGTGCCACTTGCCACACAGCCAACGAAACAATGGCACTTTTGCGCGAGAAATTCAATGGCCGTGTTATCTCACGTCGCCGCGTCGTGGCGATGTTAATTGGCCGCCACGATCATGTGATTTGACACCGTTGGACTTCTTTCTTTGGGGATATCTAAAAGAAAAAGTGTACGTCAATAAGCCAAGAACAATTCAAGAGCTAAAGGATGAGATAATTCGGCACATTAACGACATTGAACCTCAATTATGTCTCAGAGTCATTGAAAATATGGACCATCGGATAGAGGTATGCCACCGAAGCCGTGGCGAGCATTTGGCCGATATTTTGTTTCACACATAATTGTCATAGATCCTTCTATCATAATAAAAAATATTAAGATAATTCTCTGAAACCTTTTTGTTTCATTCACAATTAACATCGTGCATTTTGGTTGGACCACCTTTTATATTGTTTTTATTGTATATAAAGCTTGCAGTAACACGCGCCATTTTAGGCACAAGGTAAGAAGGTTTATATCGGAATTTCTTGATGTAAAATGTGATGCACTGATAAGCGTTAATATTAACCTGTTAGGTATATCTTAACAGCCTAGCTTTTTGTTCAGAACTTATTAGTGTTACGGAGCGATGAAAGAGAGAAAATTCTTTCGAAACAAATCGACCTTTTTAAATCTATGTAAATTACATTAGTAGATTCGTTGAAAATCAAATTCGTCATCATTTAAAATAGATTTAGAGTTCATCCCTTCAATGAGAAACAATTGGGAATATGTTTTTCTAATAATCTTCTAACTAGTGGAAGACCCATATCAAAACAAAACTTGTTACTATTCCGGTTCAGCACCTCAAATACTTCTTTCACGAAGAATAATCTTTACCGAAGCATTTCTATAGACATATTTTCATCGATTTTTTTTCGTGTTTGAGGCTCTGAATTGAAATTTTAAGTTCATATAATTACGTATAAAATACACTCTATCTTATATTTTTATTTAAATTAAAAAATTTGTAATTAAAAGAAGTTGTTTCATTCATTAATCAAGGATACACTTATATCTATTTAGTTTGGTTATATAGGGTGTCTCTCTTGGAACTATAGAATTTGAATTGCGCACCATTTGTGTTATATCAAAGATGAAACATCAATATCTAAGTACTGTTATCTACAAATCATACGACTCCAGCAGGTCATGAAAGCGTTCCCCATTTACTGTGATAGAATTACCAGTTTCATTTTCAAAGAAGTATGGTCCAATTACTCCAAAATGCGCAAAAAATCGTGCATCTCTGTGGATATATTTCCTTCTCGTGGACAGCATGTAGATTTTCAGTGCCCCAGATTCAACAATTTTGTTTTCTAACGTATCCGTTAAGATGTACATGTGCTTCATCGCTGAACAACATTTTGTTGTAAAAATCAACATCACCTTCTTTATTTTCTAACACCCAGTTAACAAATATTGTAAATGAAACATTGTAAATGATTTGTATCTTTCGATTGTTTTGCCAACTGAATTTTGTATGCTAACAAATACAGATCATTCTTTAAAATTCGATGCGTGGTGGCTCTTGACAGATTCAATTGTACACAACGTCGTATTGATGAGCTTGAATACATTTTCTCGTACACTTTCTCTCACTGCAGCAATATTAGCATCTGACCGACCACGACGAGGACGTATTGGTGTTGCCTTATCAATAGCAGAACCCGTCTCATCAAATTTCTTTAATTTACGCACTGATAACTCTGTAGGTGTTTTACTTTGCCCTAATTTTTCTTAACGTAACTGTAAATGATTGCTCACTTTCATAAAACAATTATACACAAACTATTCGTTGTTGAAGCCTGTGGGTTAACTTCAACAGGAGGAATGCAGAAGAGAACAAGCTGGTGGAGTGCAGAAATTAAAAACACCATTAAAACAAAGAAGAAAGCTTGGAAAAACTATTTACAAAGAAAGAGTGACGAAGCGTATGAGAGATATAAGGCAGTGAGAAAAATGGTAAAGGATAAAGTCAAATTAGCTAAAACCAAGAAATGGGAAGAATTTGGGACCAAGATGGAAAAGGACAAAGGGGCAAATCAAAAGCTATTCTATAGGGTACTGAAGAACATGAGAAATAAAAGAAGGAAAATCAAACCAGGAAACAGATTATGGACAGGGAGGGAAGAATAGTAATGGAAGATGATAAAATTATGGAAAGATGGAAGTAATATTTCCAGGAGATGTTCGAGGGGGAAGAGATAACAGTGGAGAATGCGGAAGAAAGAACACAAAAGGAAGAGGAAATTGGAAAAGAGAGAGAGAGAGAGAGAGAGAGTAGACAGGAGAATGAAATAAGTGATGGCATTAGCATAGAAGAAGTTAAGAAGGCAATAGGAAAGTTGAAGAACGGAAAAGCTCCAGGAGTAGATGGATTAAAATCAGAACTATTGAAGGGAATGGGTGAAGAAGGAATGGTGTTATTACAAAGTATATTAAATAAAGTATGGGTAACACATACAGTACCTAAGAAGTGGAGAATTGCAATAATAGTACCTATTTTTAAAAAGGGGAACCAGAAAGACTGTGCAAATTATCGTGGAGTATCGCTACTGTGCACAACATGCAAGGTATATGAGATGATCTTGGAAGAAAGATTAAGGAGGGAAGTAGATGGAAAGTTGCATGGAGCACAGAGTGGTTTCAGGACTGGTTACTGCACATAAGACCATACATTTACATTAAGAAATATAATAGAGAAAATGCTTCCTTATAACAAAGAAATATTCATATGTTGTGTGGACTTAGAGTAAATAAGAGACAGAAAGGCAGACCAAAGATGACGTGAGACGGAGAAGTGGCGAAGATAATGAACACAAGAAGAATCACATGGAAGCAGGCTGAAAATATAGCAAGGGACAAGGTTAGATGGAGACTAATGATAAAATAGTGAAGAAAACCGTGAAAGTGGGGAAGCAAATGTGAGTGAAGGGAACCCAGGTGTTCATCATACTTGATTGGTTTGGGATGAGAAAGGGGAGAAAATAGGAGCGCATAAGGGAAGGGGTAGTGAAGTAACAAATGATTGAGGCACCACAAACAGAGTGGAATTTAGATATAGGGACAGAGTAAGATAGGGTGGGATAAAATTGTAGAAGTTCTTTTAAGTTATTTAACACGGAATGGGGTATTTAGTTAAGTAACTGTAATTGTAGTATTTAGAATAATTGTTTAAAGAAAGGTGTATTTAGCCTCTACACCTAACGGTGTAGGAGAGGTATGGACTATATTATATTATTATTCGTTGTATGTTATTCGCGGCATGTTGACGTAGTATGGTTTGTAGATGGCAGTCGCTAAATATTGACGCCCTTTGACATAACACAAATGGCGCTCAATTCAAATCCTATAGTTCCAAATCAGACATTCTATAGAAATAGCATACTTTGTCATATGTAGTAAATAAGTTCTATGTTAACTCTCTCAGAAGGAAATTAATTATATTCAACAAACAAAAAATATGTACATACCACCTAATAGTCTATCGACTGAAATTATATTACACAGGAGACTGTATAATTAACTCCTAAATGCTATTCGGGCACTACACTTGGTAATAACAAACTAGAATTTAATAGAGACCATACCGTGTCGACTGTAGTGCAATATTTAATGCACAGCTCTAGATGTGGGGTTTATGATTAATTAAATAGAGCTTACTGACCTATTCGGATAAAAAGCGATGATGAAAGATTAAAATTTACTTTCAGTTTTCAGGGTTGTAAAATCCGTTTCGTGCTTATTGGGATTGTATAACTCCTTGGGATACTAAGGCGCTAGTTTTAGCAAATAGATATTAGAGCACAAGGTACAATCACATAGGTTTTCTCTGTTCTAATTTGATTATTTACTATTGTATTTTATGGAGATAATAAAGTACGTCGAATGTACATTTTTATGAGTGAAACTAAGTCAAATTGTATTAATAATAATCGTTCATTCAATTTAAAACTCTACAAATGAGATTACATAAACGGATTAGATTCAGACATATAGTGCTATTCAAAAGTCCCCTCCCCCCCTCTTATCTTTGGAACGATTATACATAAACTAGTGACATTTGGTAACTGAATATTAAGGGTTGTAAACTTCCCTACTAGTGATGATAGATAACGTATGCGTCAAAGATGACGTCACAAGGTCATTGTGACCAATAATTTTAAATGGAACCCTATGGCAAGCGACACCTCTTTTAAAAGGTATCGAAAAAACCTATTCAATGATACTAATATTGTGTCTGTTTACAGAAGTTTTGACAACTGGCTTTCAAAAACCGCAAAGCTGTGATGAATTAAATCAGTTAATAATAAAATTTAAAATTAAAGCTCCGCCACTGGATAGTTGGATAGTAAATAATCTGACGTTTTTGCAAGTCTCCCCAATTTGATGTTTTTTTAGCTGTCAAAGTTTTTATACATTTAATAATTTGTGTATTGTTGATCGAACGTTTAACTGTTTTAGTACCTTGTGGTAATTTTAAAATATTTGTACATTCAATAATTTGTTAAACTGTTGTGAACTGAACGTTTAAGTGCTTCAAGAAGAGAAATGGTACGTGTTTTAGGTGATAAAGTAGCAGCGATCCTAATACTTGGTGAAACTGGAGAAAATATTCATGCAGCAGAACGCATTTTTAATGAAAGGTTTCCCGATCGCCCAGTTTCGAGGACTTATTTGAGAGAGCTTCTTCGTAAGTTTAAAACAACGGGTAGTATTAATGATGCAAAACGATCTGGCAGACCACAAATTTCTGATGAGAAAAAAATTGATATACTGGCAGAAGTAATAGTAAATCCTACTTCTTCAACAACTCAAGTTGCATCAACCTGTGAAGTCAGTCAAAGTACAGTGCACAGGGTGTTGAAAAAAACAAATTTCACCCATACAAATTAAAAATGGTTCATCAACTCTCAGACGACGATCCAGACCGAAGACTGCAATTTTGTGAAAATATGGAGACTAAAATTAATCAACAGCCAGACTATGTCAAAACAATTTGTTTTAGTGACGAAAGTACTTTCTATCTAAATGGAAATGTAAATACACAAAACGTGAGATATTGGAGTGACGCAAATCCTCACATGTTTCGTGAAACACATACTCAGTATCCCGAGAAGGTCAATGTTTGGGCAGGTATACTGGGAGACCACATCGTTGGGCCTGTTTTTTTAAATACCAACTTAACCGGTGAGGTGTATCTGCAGATGTTGCAAAATGCAATAGAACCGTTAATCCTTGAAATTTTGGAAGATAATCAAGATGAATTCGACATTTTGGAAATAACATTCCAACAGGATGGTGCTCCTCCACACTATTACGGTGCAGTAAGACGGTATTTGGATGAAGAATATCCTGGTAGATGGATTGGACGACGAGGTTCAATGGAATGGCCGCCTCGATCACTGGACCTCACACCTTTAGATTTTTTTCTGGGGGGGGTATCTTAAATCGAAGGTTTACGCCACTCAGCCTGACAATATTGATGTTTTAAAACAACGTATTGGTAAGAATGTAGGGCTATTTCCGCAGACACATTTGAGAAAGTACGAGAAGAGTTTCGTAATAGGATGTTTTACTGTCAGGAAGTAGATGGAGCTCACTTCGAACAATTACTATAAGTAGGTACTGATTCTTGAATCTGTAATTAAAATTATTATCCAAGTTTACTGATTACTGATTTAATCCATCAAAACTACCATAAATACAAACAATATTAGTATCATTGGATACGTTTTTTCGATACCTTTTAAAAGAGGTGTCGCTTGCCATAGGGTTCCATTTAAAATTATTGGTCACAATGATTTTGTGACGTCATATTTGACGCATACGTCATCTATCATCACTAGTAGGGAAGTTTACAACCCTTAATATTCAGCTACCAAATTTCACTAGTTTATGTATAATCGTTAAAAAGATAAGAGGGGGGGGGAGGGGACTTTTGAATAGCACTGTATAATATTTTTAAACTACAAGTATATTGTTAGTAGAATAAAATTTGAATATACATATAAAAAAATATACGTTAAATATACGTAAAAGAAAAGTAAAGAAAAAATAGAGAAAGACAGTTGTTATTCATTTAATATAAAAGAGAACTTTTATATCGACCTAAAATACAAAGAATGTTTCTTATGTTTGCGAAAGTATAAAAAAACTTTTAAATATAGTTAGTTACCACTATAGCAGTATATGTAATAATATGAATAGGATGTTTTCTTTTATATAAGCATAAGACTTGTGTAAGATATAAATTTACATGACATATTGCATACTTTTATGCTTAAAAAATACGCAATATTTTAATAGTGGGGCCTGTAAAACGTGTACAAAGATTAGGTCTATCCCAAAAATAATACGATGATTCGAGGCTTTGAGTAGTGCTCCATTTAATGGATCCAATCAATGAATTCAATCAGAAAATCAGTTCAGCGGAAATACGTTTCGACATTTTATTCACAGAAGTAAAAATGGTTCTCACTTGATGTACATGAAATTCAGGAGCTCCTGAACCTGATGATGGCGACAGAATATTGAAACTCTGCGAGACTTACGTAATGTAATGTTGTTCTCTGACATTTTACTTTAATAGTAGTGCGAACAGACAAATGCCAAGATATTGGAATAACAGAAATTCTCATTAGATACATAATATCCATTTGCAAAGACTACAGAAGGAGAATGTGGAAACTGTAAATATTGAACGAGAAGAAGAAAATGGCGGACTAACTGATGATAGAATTCTTGAGCTAAATTTTTTTACGCAAGTATAAACGGAGATGTGTATTTGGTTTTTAAAAATGCAAAAAAAATTGTTTGCGCTTATTTTTCGTTTTTCGGCCTAAAAACTAAAAGA